>CM053143.1:77223828-82223828 GCA_028571685.1 Heterohyrax brucei
CTAAAAAACAAAAAAAAGTCAGGTGGACAGTTATTCAGGGTTACTCTGGACAATCCCAAATTGAACCATGTGTACCACAAAAAAATCATCTTAAGATTTGGAATGCAAAAACTCTCTGAATAGGCACTCATCAGAAGTATGCAGATAATCCGTGCTCAGGATCTTAATTACTTAGAATTAGTTTGTGAAGACATTCCATGGGTACAGTAATACACAAAGTAGTTTTTGTGCTCCACAGTTTACCAAGAGCTTAACCAACTGACACTCAGAACCCTGTGCCTACAGCTAATGACCTCTGGCTACTGTATCCTGACCATGCCGTCCCAGGTATTTCCTGAGCTTTAAACAATTAGGCTTTCATCAAGGACACAATGAAAGGAAAGTGGCCTATTCTCATCTCCACCTACTTCCTGCCCTTTAATTCTGCATTATCTTCACCAAGCTGTGGTCATTTTAAGTAAAGAATGCTCACGATCGATCGGCTATAGAGCAGATGAAGACAGAGTAGCAGACGTGGCATTTGTCAGTGAAGTCACTGGTATCCTTTGCCAGAGGAGATTTAGTGGGACAGAGATTCCCCCCTCGAGTGACAAGGCAGGCTGGTGAGCCATGAATGATTACAGGTAAACTCAAGAATAAGCCTCTTATGCTCCTTGACATGGCCAGGAGAGGCTAGAGTGACCTAATTTGTTGTCCAGGATGCCAAAAAAAATAGTTTTCTCTCGGTGCTATGATATGAAAACATTTGGGAAGCACTGCAACAGTGATAAAACAAAGACAAAAACCAAGTCCATTGTAGTCAAGTTATTTCTAGCCCATGGTGACACTACGTGTTGCAAAGTAGTACTGCCCCATAGGACTTTCTTTATGGAAGCAGATTGCTAGCCTGTTTTTCCATGCTGCCACTGTATGCATTTGAACTGCTAACTTTTAGGTTAGTTGTTGAATGCAAACCGTTTGTACAACCCAGGAACCTTAATCACCATCCCCCAAAAAACAACCACAACAAAACTTGTTGTGATGGTTAATTCAAACTCATAGCAACCCTATAAGACAAAGTAGAACTGCCCATAGGATTTTCAGGGAGCAGCTGGTGGATTCGAACTGCCAACTCATTGATTAGCATCCAAAGGCTTAGCCGCTGGGCCACCAGTGCTTAATAGAATGATAATGGAAGCCAAATTCCATTTATGGAGGACTCACCATGGAAATTGAGATGGAGGATGTAACTATGGAGAATTGTCTCAAGACCTATGCCAGTGAAAGAAAGGAGAGACAGGATAACTAATGACTGTAGGCGGATTCAATGGGCAGATGCCTGGACCCATTTACTCAGAGTAGAAAGGATCTAATCTAGATGCTAAAGATAGAAGGGAGAGAAAAGATAGACAGTGCTTGAAAAGATGAGTACTCAGGGACTTCATTGCTGTGACCACAATTTTCCTTGCCTTGTGAAATAAGAGTTTAGGTCATTAGCTGAGAGTCAGGGAGGAGACAGGGTCTTGATAGAGAACTTAGGAGAGACGATGAAGACTTGAAATGCAGCATAGCTCGATTTATTGGGTTTCACAGATGCTGAGCTTTTTACGAATTGAAGGTCTGTGGCAACCATGTGTCAAGATGTCTATCAGCGCCATTTTCTCAGTAGCATTTCTCAATAGCTCACTTTGTGTCTTTGTGTCACATTTTGGTAATTATTGCAATATTTAAAACTTTTTCATTATTATGACATCTGTTAAGGTGATCTATCACAGTGATCTTTGATGTTATTGGTTTGGTCATCTGGGACTGCTCTAACAGAAATACCGTAAGTGGGTGGTTTTAGCAAAGAAAGGTTTATTCTACCCAGTCCAGTAGGCTGTAGGTCCAAATTCAGGGTGTCCACTCCAGAGGAAGGCTTTCCACTTTTGTCAGCTCTGGAGGAAAGTCCTCGTGTGGAATCTGTCTTTGGTCAGGGAGCATCTTGCCACAGGAGCCTCAGGTCTGGAGGACACACCTTACTCCTGGTTCTGCATTCTTGTTGCTATGAGGTTCCCAACTCTCTGCTCACTTCCCTTTCCTTTTATCTCTTGTATGATGAAAAGATAAAAGGTGGTGCAAGCCACACTCCAGGAAAACTCTGTTAGGAAGGGTGTTGCAGTCCCACCCTAATCCTCTTTTAACATAATCCTATCTATTAACTACAGGCAGAAATCAGGATTTACAGCACAGGAAAATCACAGAATGGAGAACAAGCACACAATACTAGGAATCATGGCCCAGCCAAATTGCTATACACATGTTTTTGAGGGACACAATTCAAGCCATGACAGTTACTAATGTAGTTGTTTTAGGATGCCACAAACTGCCCCCATATAAGATGATTAACTCAACTGATAAGTACTGTGTGTGTTCTGACTGCTCCACTGACAAGCCGCTCCTGTCTTTCTCTCTCTCCTTGGGCTTCCCTAACCTGGGACACCAAGATATTGGAATTAGGCTAATGAATAACCCTACTGTGGCCTCTAAGTAAGTGTTCATGGGAAATGAAGAGTTGCAGGTCTCTCTCATTTTAAGTCAAAAGCTAGAAATGATTAAGCTTAGTGAGGAAGGCATGTCAAAAGCCAAGATATGCCAAAAGCTAGGCTTCTTGCACAAAATAAGCAAGTTGAGAACAAAAAGGAAAAGTTGTTGAAGTAAATTAAAAGTGCCACTCTGAGTGAACACATGAATGGTACGAAAGCATAACAGCCTTATTGCTGGAGAGTTTTTGTGGTCTGGATTGAATATCAAACCAGTCACTGTATTTCCTTACACCAAAATCTAATCCAGAGTAGGCCCCAACTCTCTTCCATTCTGTGAAGCATTGGAGAGGTGAGAAAGCTACAGAAGAAAAGTTTAAAGCTAGCAGAAGTTGGCTCATGAGGTTTGAAGAAAGAAGCCATCTCCACAAAATGAATGTGCAAGTTAGAGCGGGAATTGCTGATACAGAAGCTGCAGCCAGTTATCCAGAAGATCTAGTTAACTGAGGAAGGTGGCTGCACTAAAGGACAGATTTACTTACAATGCAGATGAAAGAGCCTCATATTGGAAGTAGATGCCGTATAGGACTTTCATAGCTAGAGAGACGTCAATGCTTAGCTTCAAAACTTCAAAGGACAAGATGACTCTCTTGTTAGGGGCTAATGCAGCTGATGACTTTAAGTTGACTCCAGTGTTCGCTTATCATTGTGAAAATTCTAGGCCCTTAAGAATTAAGCTAAATTAACAAAGCCTGGAAGTCAAGCACATCTGTTTACAACATGGTTTACTGAGTATTTTAAGCCCACTGTTGAGACCTATTGCTCAGAAAAAATGATTCAAACTGTTACTGCTCATTGACAAGGCACTTGGTCACCCAAGAGCTCTGATGAAGACATACAAAGAGACTAATGTTATCTTCATGCCTGCTAATACAGTATTCATTCTGCAGCTCGTGGGTCACAGAGTAATTTCAACTTTCAAGTCTTATTATTTAACAAATATATTTCACAAGGCTTTAGCTGTCATGGATAGTGATTCCTCTGATAGCTCCGGGCAAAGTAAATAGAAAACCTTTTGGAAAAGAGTCACCATTCTACATGTTGTTAGGAGCATGGAGGAGGTGAAAATACCAACATTATCTGAGTTTGGAAGAAGTTGATGCCAACCCTTAAGGACGACTTTGTGGGGTTCAAGACTACAGTGGAAGCAGTTACTGCAGATGTGGTAGAAATAGCAAGAGAACTAGAATTTGAAGAGGAACCTGAAGATGAGACTGAATTGCTTCAGTCTCATGGTAAAACTTCAGTGAATTATTAGTTGCTTCTATGCATGAACAAAAAGAGTGGTTTCTTAGGATGAAATTACTCCTGATGAAGATATTCTGAACATTATGGAAATGACAACCATGAATTTAGAATATTACATAAAAACTTAGTGGCTAAAGTAGCGGTAGGGTTTCAGAGGATTGACTGCAATTTTGAAAGAAGTTCTACTGTGGGGTATAAATCAAACAGCGTTGTACAAGGTACGAAAATAAGTCGGAGAACGTAACTGTTCTAAATGCTACATTGCTGAATAACACTATGGTCACCTTCAAAGTACTCCCCTGGGGAAACTGCACCAATGCCAGCTCCTAGCCCACCTTTCAAAGCAGTTTTGGAACTCTTTCTGGAATGGCCATTGCACACAGTGGCATGGGGGCAAGTTTGTGAACATAATGTATAGTTCATCTGTGAGGCAGTTTTTAGCCAGTAAACAAATAGTCTTATTGGAACACCCTCCCTACTCACCTGATCTGGCCCCTAGTGACTTTTTTCTTTACCTGTAGAGAAAGGGAATATTGAAAGGAAGACAGGTGGATGACATTCAGGACCTCAAGGGTAATACAATGACAGCTCTGATGGCCATTGCAGAAAAATAGTACCAAAACTGCTTTGAAGGGTGAACAAGGTACTGGTGTCTGTTCATAGCTTTCCAAGGGGAGTACTTTGAAAGTGACTGTAGTGTTATTCAGCAATGAGGTGTGTAGCAATTTTTCTAGGATGAGATTACAAACTTAATGGTCAGATCTCATATGATGTGAAGAAATCTTTCAAAAAAGGAGGAGTCCATTGATGTGGCAGACTTCATTATTAGCTTATGAAATTATCACAGCCACCTCTGTCTTCATCAGCCACACCCCTAGTCAGCCAGCAGTCATGAACATCGAGATAAAACCCTTCACCAGCAGGATGCTGATAACTTGCGGAGCTTCAGAAAATGGTTAGCACTTTTTAGCAACAAAGTATTTTTAAATTAAATATGTACATTGTTATTTTAGACATAATGCTATTGCATACTTAATAGATTACCTGCCCAAAACTAAACCCACTACTGTCAAATTGATTCCAACTCCTAGTGACGCTATAGGTCAGAGTACAGGATGGTACAAACATAACTTTTACATAAACTGGGAAATCAAAAAATTCATGTGACTCCTTTATTGCGGTGGTCTGGAACCAAGCTTGCACTGTCTCCTAGGAATGCCTGTACCTGATACACCTACAAAAGGAAGCTGACAAAATATAAGTAAAAAATTGCCGTAGTTGAAAGCCAAGCTGAGAATGGAGCTCATAATGTGTAATGAAGCAAATCGGCAGGGTTTTATTTTAAATTCACTTGTGCCAGGACACTTGGCTACTTGAGGAGAGTTAGGTTCACGTAGGACCAGGACCTAAAAGAAACAAGTGTAGCAGGAGCACAAACTGGCGAGAGAATTAAGGCAGCTGGTAAATAAAAAGAGGGACAGAAACTGAACTTGTTAGAATATGAGCTCTGCCTTATTTTTTTGCTTATTGCTGTATCTCCAGCCTGAAACAGTGCTACTCAACCTTGGCTACAGAAGAGAATCACCGGTATTGCCTTAAAAAAAAAATCTTGACACCTAGAGTGCACCGCGAGCCAATAAAATTGGAAACTCTGGGTGGCTCCCAGGAATGGTCATTTTAAAACTCCTTGAACAACTTCAGTGTACAACTCAGGTTGAGAACAATGGCCTAGCATAATGAAGAAACTTAATAAATTTAGTCCCATGAATGAGAGAATGGAATACAGGTTAGAATGAAGCTGGGAAGGGCTGAGACTGGGAAAAGGAGTAAAACTGAAAGTCTCCACGAACTTCAAGTACAGGTTTAAGAACATTGTGGTCAGAGAAGGCTTCATAAATTTACTGTTTTAGAGTAGGCATGATTCCAAGCAGTGATAGGATTTAGTGTAGTTTTGCGCAAGAGATTGATTTGTGTAAGTCACATAGGAAAGAGGCCTGCTGCAGTAATGGCTGTTAAAATTCTGCAAATGAACCCTGGTGGCACAACAGTTGCGTGTTCTGCTGTTAGCCAAAAGGTTGGCCATTCAAACCCACTCAGGGGCTCACTGCATCGGAGAAAGACCTACCAATACGTTCATTCTCTTAAAGACTATAGCCTAGAAAACACTATATGGCAGTTCTACTCTGTTCCATAGGGTCACTATGAGTTGAAATCCATTTGCTGGCACCTAACAATAACAAAGATATAAAGTAAGCGTATTGGATGTTTTGTGAAGTTGAATGTTAAAGCTGTACAGAGGATGATCAGAGAAGAGGAAAGGAGAGGAGGAAGGCTAGTTTATGGCTTTTAGTTTGAACATTGATCTTAGCTCAATTGGTTCTGACTTGTACTTCCTCTTCTTTGTAGAATCAGACTATGACTCATACCATACGGAGTAGAACTGGTCCACAGGATTTACAAATCTGTGATCTTTATGGGAGCTGACTGCCACATCTCTCTCCTGTGCAACAGCTGGCAGGTTGGAACTGCCCACCATGCAGTTAGCAGACAAGATGTAACCATTGTACCACCAGGGCTCCCGCCAGGGCTCTGGATGGAGGTTTCTCAGCCAAAAATTCAGATCCTCTGTATCTGTGATCACCTGTGCTTCCCTGGGACTGGGTCTACTTTACAGGAAAATACAAATACTGAAAGTCTTATTGTAAATTCATTTATTCTTTTTCTTTCTTTCAAGAGCATGTCAGGCTAAGATGTGAAAGGTTGGAAAAGCAAGTAGTCAGTAATCAAATGGAAAATGTTGTTCACCTCATTTACTTACAACTTTGCTTGAGACTATTCTCATTAAGGCTTCTATTTATGCCAACAAAAATCAAGACAAACCATAAAATCTCTCTTCTCCAAATCCTGTAATATTTACAGGAGAGAAACAGTGGAGACCAATGACCTTTAGAATGGCATTTCTTCTTATCTGAATAAGATGTCTAGTTTCTTTATCTTATCACAGCTCATAGCCTCTATATCAGAGCATGACTAGTCACACTATTCTGTGATGGTTCTTCTCTGTCACATGAGGTCCTACAAACCGAACTAAAATGGCAACAGCCCTAACAACAACAAAAATATGAAGTAAGGGTATTGGTTTGTGAAGTTGTGATTAAGGTGGGCTGGGCTTCCACAAAAGAATTAATTTGCATCCGTCTCCACTCTCAAACGACTATTTCCAAGGAATTATTTTTAAACAGTTAGACAGAGAGTAGAGGGTGATAAAAAAAGTTTCTAACTCACTACTGTTTCCAAGAAATTTGGAGGACAGTTACCTGGCCAACTTACTGGAAGAGATCCATATTGATGCCCCTTGCAAAGAAAGGTGATCCAACTGAATATGGAAATTACCGAACGATATCGTTGATATCACACGCAAGTAAAATTCTGCTCAAGATCATTCAAAAGCAACTACAACAATATATTGGCAAGGAACTGTCACAAATTCAAGCTGGGTTCAGAAGAGGACGTGGAACCAGGAATATCATAGCTGACGTCAGATGGATCTTGGCTGAAAGCAAAGAATACCAGCAAGATGTTTACTTGTGTTTCATCAACTACACAAAAGCATTCAACTATGTGGATCATACTAAACTATGGCTAACGTTGTGGAGAATGGGAATCCCAGAACACCTAATTGTGCTTTTAAGGAATTTGTGTATGGATCAAGAGGTAGTGATGCGAACAGAACAAGGGGACACTGCATGGTTTAAAGTTAGGAAAGGCGTGTGTCGGTGTTGTATCCTTTCACCATGCCTTTTTAATCTGTATGTCAAGCAAATAATCTGAGACACTGGATTATATGAAGAACAATGGGGCATCAGGATTGGAGGATGACTCATTAACAACCTGCCTTATGCAGACAACACCACTTTACTTGCTGGAAATGAAGAAGATTTGAGGCATTTACTAATGAATATCAAGGATCACAGCCTTCAGTATGGATTGCACCTCCACATCAGGAAAACAAAAGTCCTCACAACTGGACCAGTGAGCAACACTGTCACAAATGGAGAAAGGATTGAAGTTGTCAAAGATTTCATTTTAGTTGGGTCCACAATTAATGCCCTTGGAAGCAGCAGTCAAGAATTCAAAAGACTCGCTGCATTGGGAAAATCTTCTGCAAGGACCTCTTCAAAGTATCCAAAAGTAAGCATGTCACCTTGAAGACTAAAACACGCCTGACCCAAGCCATGGTATTTTCAATCACATCACATGCATGTGAAAGCTGAACTGTGAACAAAGAAGACAGACAAAGAATTTATGCCTTTGAATTGTGGTGTTGGAGAATGTTTAATATACTATGGACTGTCAAAAGAACCAACAGATCTGTTCTGGAAGAAGTACAACCAGAGTGCTCCTTGGAAGCCAAGATGGCAAGACTGCATCTTACGTACTTTGGACATGTTGTCAGGAAAGATCAGTCCCTGGAGAAGGACATCACGCTTGGTAGAGTTGAGGGTCAGCGAAAAAGAGGAAGACCTTCGATGAGATGGATCGATACGGTGGCCACAACAATGGGCTTCAGCTTAAAAGCAATCGTGGACATGGCACAAGACCAGGCAGTGTTTTGTTCTGTTGTTCATAGGGTCACTATGAGTTGGAACTGACTCGACGGCACCTAACAACAACAACAACAGTAACAATAACTCATTGTTGTATAGAAAGGACTTTCATTTCTCCTCTCAGTGAGGTAAACATTAACCTTCTAGATGGAAGACTTTAATCCTAAACATCTCTGTGGTACTGCTGGTTACTTGATATATCTGGGGGCAGCTCCTGACAGAAGCATGTCAAATTCATAGTACAGTCCTCAAGCAATAGTCAATTAAGAATTGTTGTCTTTGTGGAAGATAATAAACACTCCAACAAGCAAACAGTGGTGAACTCTCCTCTAGCCTCTGCTGATGTGGCTTGAAGATCCGGTACACTTGAAGAAAAATGCCCAGCTTTCACATGCATATGAGGTAATTGAAAACACCACAGCTGGATCAGATGCATCCTAATCCTCAGGGTGACATCTTTGCTTTTCAACATTTTAAACAAGCTTTTTTGTAATGCAATGCATATGTCTTTGCATTTCTTGGTTGCTGCTTCGGTGGGTGGATTGTGGAGCCAAATAAAATGAAGTCGTTGACAACGTCAGTCCTTTCTCCATTTATCACGATGTTGCTTACTGGTCCAGTTGTGAGGATTTTTGTTTTCTTGATGTTGAGATGTAATCCATCCTGAAGGCTCAGGTCTTTGATCTTCATCAGTAAGTACTTCAAATCCACTTCACTTCCAGCAAGCAAGTTTGTGTCATCTGCGGTACACAGATTATTAATGAGTCTTCCTCTGGTCCTGATGTCCTGTTCTTTTTCATATAGCCCAGCTTCTTGGAATACTTGCTGAACATACGGATTGAATACGTAAGGTGAAAAGATCAACCCTGATTCACACATTTCCTGACTTTAAACCGTGCAGCATCTCCTGGTTCTGTGCAAAAGACTACCTCTTGATGCGTTTACAGATTTCCTAATGAGTACAATTAAGTGTTTCAGAATTCTTGTTCTCTGCAGTGTTATCCATAGTTTGTAATGATCCACACAGTATGATGTCTTGGCATAGTCAATAAAACACAGGTAAACATCTTTCTGGTATTCTCTGCCTTCAGCCAGGATCCACCTAACATCAGCCATGTTGTGCCTGGTTTCACATCCTCTTCTGAACTGGGCTTGAATTTCTTGGGTTCCCAGTTGATGTGCTGGTGCAGCTGCTTTTGAATAATCTTCAGTAAAATTTTGCTTGCATGTGATATTAATGATATTGTTTGATAATTTCCACATTCAGTTGTATAACCTTTCTTGATACTGCCTATAAATATACATCCCTTCCAGTTGGTTGGCCAGGCAGCTGTCTTCCAAGTTTCTTGGTGTAAATGAATGAACACTTCCAGTGCTGCATCCATGTGTTGAAACATCTCAACTGGAATAGTTCAATTCCCAGAGTCTTGTTTTTTGCCAATGCCTTCAGTGCAGCTTGGACTTCTTCTTTCAGTACCGTGAGTTTCTGATCACATGTTACCCTCATGGAATGGCTGAATGTCAGCCAGTTCTTCTTGGTACAGTGCCTCTGTGTATTCTCCATCATCTTTTGATGCTTCCTGCATTGTTTAATATATTCTTGGTAGAATCTTTCAGTACTGCAACTTAAGGCTTGAATTTTTTTCTTCAGTTCTTTCAGCTTAAGAAATCCAGCGTTTTTCCTTTTTGGCTTTCTGTCTCCTGCTCTTGGCACTTGTCACCATAATACTTTACCTTGTCTTCCCTGGCTGCCCTTTGAAATCTTTTGTTCAGCTCACATGTTAGAAGGTTAGGAGTCCAAATTCATTGTGCCAGCATTGGGTGAATTGGCTCTGGAAGAAGGTCTTGTGTCTTTTCAGCTTCTGTCCCTCAGTTCCTTGGGGGATCTTTACATGATGTATTTTGTCTCCTTCATTTGTGCTTCCTTCACTGTGCCTAATCTGCTTTTCAGATATCTCAAAATGACTGGCTTAAGGCATACCTTACATTGATATGGTGCCATTATAATAACCAAAAAAAGCCCTACTCCCACATGGAATTACAAGTATAAGTTTGGTGATTGCAACTCATATTTTGGCAGGGGACACAACTCAGTCCATGATATCTGCTATACAGTCCCTTGGTGTCCTAAGCTTCTCCTATCAAAAATTATTACATTTTCCAGGCTGTTTAATTATCTGACTCTCTTAATGGTAAGTATTTGCTAATGTTGAGTGTTTAATATTTACTATGTCCTTTATTGGAAACCCTGGTGGTGTAGTGGTTAAGGGCTATAGTTGCTAATCAGCAGATTGGCTATTCAAATCCACCTGGTGTTCCTTGTCAACTTTATGGGACAGTTCTACTTTACGTCCTTTAAGTATTTACCTTGACATATCTCATTTGCCTCTCACATCAGTCCAATAATAGAAACACTTTAATTACAAAGAATTAAACTAATGCTTATGTTAAGTAATTTGATTGAGTCACACGGTTAAGCATCAGTTCTACTCTGACATATGCGGGGCCACCATTATTCAGAATTGAAAACAACTGGTGGATTACATGTTGTAATGTAAATACAAAAAAAAGCTATATAGATAAATAATGTAAGTACATTTATGTGTGGTGTACGCATCTCAGTTTACCGTATGGAGAAACAGGGACAAAGGGTAAATGGCCTGCCTACATCACATGGTTAATAAGTAGCTAAGGTTTTTGAACCTAAGCAACTGACTTCAGAGCCCATGCTCTTAATCATTGCCTCATTCTTCCTTTGTAGGAATAACTCATTGCAGCTTAGTTGATTCCAACTCATAGTGACCCTACAGGAGAGAATGGAACTACGCCATAGGGTTCCCATGAAGCACCTGGTAGGTATGAGCTGCTAGCTTTTTGGTTAGCAACTGTAGCACTTAACCACTATGCAGCCAAAGTTTCCTTGCACAGATAGAAATGCTTAAAATGACAGAAATGTTAGTGAAATAAATGAAACTATCAAAAAAAGCACAAAGCCAGTGCCATCAAGTTGATGCTGACTCATATTGATCTTCTAGACAGAGTAGAGCTGCCCCATAGGGTTTCCAAGGAGTACCTGGTTGGTGGATTTGAACTGCCAACCTTTTGGCTAGCCGTTGTAGCATTTAACCACTACGCCACCAGGGTTTCCTTGACAAAACATAGCAAATATAAAAAACAAAACCAATTGTCCTGGAGCTGATTTCCACCCAAGATAATCTCATGTGTGTCAGAGTAGAAATAGCTCTTTAAGGTTTTCTTTGGGTAACTTTTCAGAAATTATCTCCAGGTCTTTCACTGAGTCACCTCTGAAGGACTTAAAACTTTCAGTTAGCAGCAGCATGCTAGCTGTTTATTCCAACAGAAACCCATAGACAATCAAGATCATGATTCAACAAAATAGTTCTTCAGTCATTGAGACTGTCTTCTCTGAAGTCCTTAGTGTACTGACAGAGGGTAGAAGCTTAGTCCTCAACACTGAAAACATGTCCAAAAAGAAAGGATATTATTATTATTATTCTTGAACATCCCAGCTTCACTGAGTAATCAGTAACATAAAAGTATTCAACAGAAACATTTCTCTTATTCTTTTGGTACTGAAATGTGTACTCAAATGGGAAGAGAAGTACAATGAGATTAAAATGAAAAGTTAAAGTCCTCTAGCTGTACCGAGAGAGGGATGCTGTGGTCTGGAAAAAAAATAAAACTGGAAAAATTCTTACAGTTCAACAATGCAAAAATGTTTAGCTTGGTCTTGTCAAGTACAATTAGAACCTGGGTGGCAAGAGAAAAAAAGTAAAGGAATAATTTCATAATTAGGTGGTTTTTTTTTTCTTTCCCTAAGTGGAAGATTTTATTGCTGTGTGTCTTCTAATTTTTGCATTGTTTTGGTAGCTTTTATTTCAAAGAGTGCTTTAAAAGGTTGGCTTTAAAAGGCCAAATCATATTTTCTTTCTTTGGTTACAAGAAAGAAGACTTTTGAATAATTGAGAAGAAGACTTACTTTTGGGGTGATGGGGGGCAAACTCATAGTGACACTATAGGATGAAGTAGAACTGCCCCCACTGAGTTTCCAGTGAGCACCTGGCAGATTTGAACTGCTGTCCTTGTGGTTAGTAGCTGTGGCACTTAACCACTACACCACCAGGCATTCCAGAGGGCAGAAGAATTTCTAAATGAGTGATTTCTTGCATAGCCATCAGGGTTTACATCCCGCAGCTGTAAGTAGCACCAGTGCAGTGTTAGATTCCAGTAATTGTCAGGGATCTGATGTTAGAACTTTAATTGACATGGCTGCTGTCTTTTTGAAAACACTGTACTATCTCGCAATTTAACATACTGAGATTAAATACTGAAGCATAGCAACAGCTTATAGTCTCAACCCGTCAATTAAATGTTTAAATATAATGGACCCTACTTAGATCCATCTGGCTATTAATAAAGTCTATTCAGTAATATTCAGGGATGGTGGAGCCCCTTGTTGCAGCCTCATGAGAGTGGAAGTCTAGGTTCCCCAACTCAGCCTTTGCAGGAAAAATGGGGCTAGGGCCGTAAGTTTTCCGAGGTATCTGGCTAGAGTAGAACATTTATAATCTCAAAGCTTTCTGACTCGTTAAACTGCACTTTTCCTGGTCCTTTGGCTAGAGAGAGGAGGCTTTTGTTGAGGGCTTGTTGTGTCAGCCTCTGCTGGTGTTCCCAGGTACCTGGCTTTTTCAGCTGCAAGTCTGAGATATGAGTCAAAAAGAAAACCCAGAGAACTCATTTCTGGTCCAGAAGTTCTTAGATCATCTGTCTTCTTCTTTCTACCTTTTGGAGTCTTCTTATGCATGAGATTATGTTCTTATTGCCAGTGTTTTTAGTTTTACTTAGTGGAAAGAAAAATGCTCCACCTATTTCATTTTCCTAGAATTGGTAGAAAAGTGGTAAGACTAAAACAAAACAAAAAAATTCAAACCTATTGCCTTCAAGGCGATGCCCACTCCTAACAACTCTGTAGAACAGGGTAGAACTACCCCACAGAGTTTCCAAGGAGTGACTGGGAGATTGGAAGAGCCAACCTTTTGGTCAGCAGCTGAGTTCTTAATCACTGTTCCACCAGGGATCCAAGACTATACCTTGTCAAACTGAGAAAACTTTCAAGATGCAGAAATACAAGGCAGTGCTTTTGAGTGCTGGCTGTCACAGGTTTCACTGTCTAACAGAACAAAATGTTCCCTGATCTTGGGCCATCTTCACAATAGTCAATACATGGGAGCCCATTGTTGCAGCCACTGTGTCAGTCATCTTATTGAAGGTTTTCCTCTCTTCCCACCTTAGGATCTTTACAGTGTCACTGCCTTCTGCTTAGAATGCTTTTTCTTTAGATATTTTAGATCTCCTGGTAACCTCACTTTATTCAAGCCTTTGCTCTAATTTCAGTTTCTTAACTGAAGTCTCTTCTGACCACCCTATTTAAAATGACAGCTGCTCACCCATCCCTAGCTCTTGACTCTTTTTTCACAGCTCTTGTCACTTTCTATTATACTATATGTATCACACTATAATAAATCATATTAGAGACATGGTTCTTTATCCAAGTCTGGAAGAAGTGGGAGAAGCCTGAGACTCTTGGATGTCAGCTTCAGGTAGTAGCACCATACAGGCCAAATGGACTCAGTCACTGTAGCAGGGATTGAGGTAGAACAAATGACCACAGGACTGAGAGACAGCTGAGGCAAAGAGAACCTAAGGTGTTGCACACGATGCATCCGAATATCCAATAGTCTTTTAAAGCAGTAGATAAGGAAACTAGGAGGACAATCCAGGAAGTCCTATATGTGACTAGGAGTCTGGCAAAAGAGAAGACATGGGGAAAATGATCAGTGAGAGTGCTTTCCAAAATAAGAGCATAATGAGGATATTTTCTGAAATTGAAGTTCTTGCATTTCCATATTATAAGTACCTAGTGAGTGAAAAATTGTATTTCAAATCAGCAACAAAGAGCTCAAAATATTATAAGTCAAATGCAAAAGATGAACATTCAAGATGGTATTAGACTGCTAAACAACACACAGGCTATGAGGTGAGGATGGAACAGCAGCTTCTGTATTGTTTGAAAACCTAACAGTCAACTTAAATTCCTAGCTAGTATAAAGCTAGAATTGTATTCTGGTATGTAAAATAAAAAACAACCTATTGCTGTTGAGTTGATTCTGACTTATGGAGACCCCGTGTGTTACAAAGTAAAATCACTCCAACAGAGTTTTCCTGGCTGTAATTTTCAGGGAAACAGATCATCAGGCCCTTTTTCTGTGGTGCCGCTGAGCAGGTCTGAACTATCAACCTTTAGGTTAACCAAAAACACAATGCTGTCAAGTCAGCTCTGATTCATGGTCACCCTACCAAACAGAGTAGAACTGCCTCATAGGGTTTCCAAGAAGTGAGTGGCAAACTCAAAAGAGACTCAAACTGATGACATTTTGGTTAGCAGCCAAACTTTTAACTACTGTGCCACAAGGTTGGTAGTCTTTATCGCTCACGTATGTTTTCATTAAACAAAGCTTTTGGTGTACATGCTCTAGCGAAGTAAGAGGAAAACATAGGAGAGATACAGCAGGTCTGCCAGCGACTCACCCAAATCCATGTTCATTTCTTCCTGGGAATCAGCTATTCCTATCTTTTCTAGCACTCCCTGCTGCTGTTGCCATGTCACCGAATTGCAGCTACTTCAATACGAGTTGGTGTGAATGATACCGTCTTCCACTTGTCTACAAAATCTTCCCTACATGTTCCTCCGTGCCCTTTTCCCCTTTCAGCTGGCTGGACTGTGGATTAATCCTTGAGAAAACCTGGCAATGATGACAGAGTGTCTTCGCAGCCTGGCCCCTGAATGACTGCAGGGCTCCCTGCCGTCTTCATCCCAATCCCTGTGCAGCTGTGTGAGCAAGATAGAAGCTGCAGTTGTGTGTGTTCACACATTTTACAGTCTGAATTTGCAGCAGTAATCCTACCCCGGTTAATATAAAGTATCCCCCAAAGAAGAGGAGTGAAGGGTGAAAGGCACTGTACTGAGATGTCACGGAGGTCAACCAGCCTGACAACCTGGAGCAGGACAGAATGCTTTAGGAGGAAGTCACCGGGAGAAAGATGGAAGTGATATGTTTGAAAACCACTGCTAGAGATTGAGCAAACCTATCAGAGCATTTGGAAACCCTGGTGGTGTGGTGGTGAAATGCTACTGCTGCTAACCAAAAGGTCAGCAATTCAAATCCACCAGGCGCTCCTTGGGAACTCTATGGGCAGTTCTACCTTATCTATAGCGTTGCTATGAGTTGCAATTGACTCGATGACAGTGTTTTGTGTTTTCATTAGAGCGCTTAGGAAAAAAACAATAATAGTAGATACACAGAAAGCTAAGTAAAGACAGTGTCAACTCCAGGAAAAACAAATGATTGTATGAAGAGAAAGTATTTATAATGTACAACTTGGATTGATCAGTGAGTATTTTCTGATCATAGCAATGTAAATGGCTGCTGGCTTAGCCAAAGGTTATAATACAAATATACTGAGAAGGTGAAGAATTACAGGGAAATGTGTGTGTGTGTGTGTGTGTGTGTGTGTACATATGTGTATCTCTGCGTGTAATAGCACATTTCAACTTTTCTAACAGAAGATGAATAGAAAAAATTTAAGCAGATTAAGAAATAGCAGTCTAAGTTCATTATTCTAAAATATATAATAATTGCCAGGTGTAGAAACTGAGAATGATTTCCACTGGACATGAGTTGAGGAAGCAGGATTGTGGGCTGCAGAGGGAAGTGTTTGTTTTCATTAAAGCTTTTTACTTCTAGATGATGACTAAAAAAATTACTTATATGCACATGTTGGATGAAATCATTTACGTGCTGTAACTTTTATTTTCTTTCTTGAATGTTGACTGAATCCATTGCTACCAGGTTGGTTTCTACTCATAGTGACCTTCCAGAACAGAATAGAACTGCCCCATAGCTGTAATCTTTTGGGCAGCAGACTGCTACATCTTTAGCTCACACAGCAGCTGTGGCTTTGAACCACTGACCTTTCAGTTAGCAGCCAAGCAATTAACTGCTGCGCCACCAAGGCTTTCTTTAAAGACCGAATGAGAAGTGAATTAGGCAAACAAAGAAGTGCAGGCAACTTTTTCAAGAAGCTTTGCCTGCAAAGGAATGGAGCGACAGCTGGACGATTCAAGAGAGGATTGCAAATCTTTAAAAAATGAAAGTAATGCTAGTTAACAAGCCAAATCGTGCAGGGTTACTGTGATGAAAAGCAAAGCTCCCTGCCTCACTCTTTCCGGTTCATAGTTTTCCATTCACTCAATAAACTGGTGGTGGCTATCAGTGATTTCCTGTTCTGTGACAGGAAGGCATAGACAAGGTTTTCTGTAAAACGAGTGAGCAGATTGGCTTTGACACAACTGCTTTGCCCGATCCCTACCACACAGCAGTCCCTTCAGAAGGAAGGAGTGCCCACCGGGGGAAATAGCATGCACACACAAAATTAGAGGACTTCACAGCACTGCTCTTCAGAACTGTAGGACCTCACAGAATCACAACGTCCACACTAGCGAAATGCTTGTGTGAAGAACAACAACAACAAAAAAAACACCACTTCTGTTTACAGTCCAGCTTAACATATGAGGACTAAAGCAAAGATGAGAACTGGGTTCACAGAAGCTTTTATGTTGGCATCTTTGTCCAGACTAAAAAAAAAACCCACTGCTGTCAAGTTGATTCTGACTCATAGTGACCCTGTAAGAGTAGAACTGCTCCATAGAGTTTCCAAGGAGCTCCTGGAGGATTTGAACTGTCAACCTTTTAGTTAGCAGACGTAACACCTAACCACTACACCACCAGGGTTTCTATCCAAGTGGCTATAATTATAAAAGAGGCATGTAGTAGCCCAGTGGTCACATGTCTACCGAGAGTTGCCTGGGTAGGGATACGTTTGTCCTCAAGTGATTATAACCATAACGATAGCTCTGTAAACATTCAATGTTTACTTTCTGAACTTCAATGAAGCAGCCATACCAGAAAAAAAGAAAAACCACAACTACAAAAGGTTTCAAAACAAACATAAAAAGCTCCAAAGGAAAATAACTTAGCTGGCCTGCAGATCATTATCTAATGGTATTTAAAGATTATATTTTTTTAAAAAAACCTGGCATCCTATGATTTTCCTTTTTCTGGCACATTTAAAGAATGACAGATTTGCCTTATTTAATGTAATATAATCCATTATAAAAAATTACTGAACTGTAAAGCTGTGGACAGAGCTAACACAAAAATATATGCCACTGCCGAGAATGAAAGTTCAGGTGGGATGAAGGTAATGGTAACTAACTTGGGAAGCATCAGTGAACCATATCCAGAGGGGTATTTCCTAAGTAGTTCCCACCAGGGACTTAACTCTCAGGTGTTTCCATCATACTAGCAGCCAGACTGAAATGTTAATAGGGAAGCAAATGCACTTGATCTTGTGACACGTGATGACTGCCAGCCTAGAAGAGGAATCCAGGTCCTCCAAACACCAGATACTCAGGCCAAAATCCACTGCCATTAAGTCAATTCCAGCTCATCAGTGACCCTCTAGGACAGAGTAGAACTGCCTCGTAGAGTTAACAAGGAGTGCCTGGTGGATTTGAACTGCTGACCTCTTGGTTAGCAGACGGAGCACTTAACCACTACACCACCAGAGAGGTAAGAAAAGTGAGAGTGACAGCAGGACTCAAGAGTACATGCGTTACATGGAATCTACACTGTACACACACATACATGCCCGGCAACCACCAAAACTGAACAAATAAACAAAAACTCATTGTTGTTGAGTTGATTTGGACTCATGGTGACCCTACAGGGTGGAGTAGAACTTCTCCATAAGGTTTCCAAGAAGCAGTTGGTAGATTCAAACTGCCATTGTTTTGGTTAGCAACCAAGCTCTTAACCACTTCGCCTTGAGGGCTCCTCACCAACCACAATGCTGGCCACACAAGAGTCAGCTGGCCACATCCTTCCTAAATGCAGTTGCTATCACGTTGATTCTGACTCATGATGACTTTGTATGTTTCGGAGGAGAACTGCCCTTTATGGAGTTTTTATGACTGTGACCTTTCAGAAGCAGATCATCAGGCCTTTCTTCCAAGGTACTTCTGGGTAGATTCAAGCTGCCAAACTTTCAGTTAGTAGCCCAGAGTTTAATTGTGCCACTCAGGGGCTACATCCTTTCTGTGGTGACCAATCTGCGATCTCAGCTTAGCTGTAGGAGTAATCTGCAAGCCCAAACTCTAGGATCATAAAGGATCTCCGGAGTCTTCAGGGTTCCTGATCACATCCTGGAGTAGAACTGATGTAGGTCTCAGGGCAGTTAATTCAAAACAATTGCCTGAAATCCCACCCATCCTCCAGGACTTGCTCATACACCAGCTCCTCCATGCAATCATCCCATTCCCTCTTTGAGCTTTATTATCTGCTTCCCTTCCATTGTTCTTGTGTTACTGCAGCAAATCTCACTGGGTTGTGTTCCAGTGGTTTTGTACAGCTCAGATTCAGCCTCTGAATCACAAGGCCCAGAGTTACCTGTGTAAGCCTTAAGTGACTATTTGTAAAATTTAAGCTAAGCAATTTTAGGCATTTGGATTGATTTCTAGATATTATAAAAATTCTTGACCTGCATCCAGACCAAATAGTACTTCCTGCCTAAGTTATCCTCTCACCTTTTCCCAAACTGGTGTTCCTTGAAACATCAGTCCTGAGAGGTATTCCCTGAAAAGTGGTCTATGGTCAACTGCTGCACTCCATATCCTGATGGAGAATCACACATGGATGTTGCAAAACTTCTGTGAAGATCAGGAGAAATTTAAAAAAAAAAAAATAGTTTTCTTTTTTTCTCCCAAGGTTTGCTTCACATATTTGACCGCAGAATACCTTTTAATGGAACTGCTTACTGTCTTGTTCCTTGAAATGTCACTGTTCAAGAGGAAGCTTCCTATACTGGGCAGGGACAAGGAGTCTGGCCCCAAACTCTTTGTGACCCAGTGCTGGCTCACTTATTTATTATCCTTGGATAAATCACCAGACTTCTTCATATGTAAATTTTCTCATCTGTAAAATGGTCAGAACAATGAGACACACTTATAAGATTGTTATAATGAGTTAATACGTGTAAACTATATGCCTGACAGGTAATAAGTACTGTGTCAGTGTTAAATCCACCGTCTGTCAGTTTGTCACAATGTGGTGGCTTACATGCTGCTGTGATGCCAGGAAGCTAAATTTACGTAGTGATATTTCTAATACCACCAGGGTCACCGGTGGTAGATATGTTTCAACAGAGCTTCTAGACTAAGACAGATGAGGAAGAAAGATTTGAGGATCTAAAACTGTAAAAATTTGCCGACATAAACTTTATAGATCATAAAAGAAAACTGTGCAATATAGTGTTGGAAGATGAACCTCAAACTGGAAGATACTCAAAATACACAATACCCACAACAATGGACCCCAATATACCAGTGATTATGAAGATGGCATGGGACCAGGCAATGATTTCTTCTATTATGTATCAGGCCATCATGAGTGAGAGCCAACTCAATTGCAACAAATAATAACAAAGCATTAAATAGAATACTTGGGTCAACCAGGCCTCAGGCTAGATTTGAGGTTTAAGTTCAATAATAAGTTCTCTCTGTCCGCTCCAAATTCAGAAACAAAATAGAAATAAGATACTGTCTGGAAGATAGAGCTCAAACTGTTGGCTTTACTGCAAATAAAAGCTGTTTAGTGAAGAGGCTTACTAAATAATTTGTTAATACGACTGACTAACTCCTGGCCTCTTCCTTTCTTAAAAAAAAATACCAAAACACACTCATTGTCATTGAATTGATTTTAATGCGCAGTGAACCTCCATCAACACTACCCTCTCAATCCCAGGCTTTGCAGGGGCAGATCGTTTACAGAACAGTGAGCAGAGAAAACCCAAACCACACATACTGCTGTTGAGTCAATTCCAACTCCTAGCAACTGCATGGACAGAACAGAACTGCTCCATAGAGTTTCCAAGGAGCTCCTATTGGATTTGAACTGCTAACTTTTTGATTAGCAGCGGTAGTACTTAACCACTATACCACCAGGGTTTGCTAAGCCAAGAAAGTGCCCTGAGAAGAGAGACAAAAAAGACTAAAGACAGCTTCAGTTCCTACTTGCCTCAGATTATTCATCAGCAATTTCGTTCCTCCTTGCTTGAATGAGGGGTCAAGAGTCAGAAAGTATTCTCCGTCTTTTCTCTCCTAGGGTCAAAATTTGGAAATTTCCCCTCTCCCTATGGAAAAATGAAATGGTAGTGTTATACTCCTTCCCTGCAGACCCCAAATATTGGGAAGCAATAGTTCTGAAGATATGATCCTGCTTTAAAATTCTAGCTGCTTGTAGGACACACACATACATGCAAAAATATATTAGTGTCATGGATTGAATTGTGTCCCTCCTAAAAATGTGTGGAGCAATTCAGCTGGGCCATGATTGCCCTATGCTGTAAATCTCAACCTCTTCGTGTGGTCAACAGATTGGATCATGCTAAAGAGAATTACAGTGTGACTGTGTAACACCCTTACTAAGGGAGTTTCCCTGGAGTATGGCTTCTGCCATCTTTTATCCTAAAACAGAAAAAAGGAAAAGGAAGCAAACAGAGAGTTGGGGACCTCACACCATCATGAAAGCAGTTCTGGGAACAGAGTGCATCCATTGGACCTGAAGTTCCTATGGCAATATGCTCCTAGAATAAAGGAAGACTAATGCATCCCAAGAACCTTCCTCCAGAGCTGACAGAGAGACAAAGCCTTCACCTGGAGCTGGCACCCTGAATTCAGACTTGTAACCTACGCACTGTGTAAGAATAAACTCATCGTTGTTAAAGCCATCCACGTGTAGCATTTCTTTTGGAGCAGTGCCAGGTGACTAAGACACTGAGGATATGCAGAAATTAGAACCCTTATCCATCCATGGAAATCCTGGTGGTGTAGTGATTAAATGCTACAGCTGCTAACCAAAAGGTCAGTGGTTCAAATTCACCAGGCAGTCCTTGGAAACTCTGTAAGGCAGTTCTCTAGGAGCTGGAATCAACTGGGTGGCAATGGGGTATGGGTGTCCATCCATTGCCAGTAGGAATGCAAAATGGTACAGCAGCTGTGGAAAACAGTTTGATAGTTTCTTGAAAGTTGAACATAACATTACCACCAAAAAAATATGACCCAGTGATTACACTGCTAGGTACTCAAGAGATTTCAAAGCAACAATGCAAATAGCTAAAATGTGGAAATAAGCTGAATTCTATCCATGGATAAATGGATAAAGAAAATACAGTAGATACATACAATGAATACTACTCAACAATAAAGAGAAATGAAGCCCTGATATATGTTGCAACATGGATGAACCTTGAAAATATTAGGCAGGATGAAATAATTTATAACAAAGGACAACTGTTGCATCATCTCACTTAGACCAAACAACTGGAATAAGTGAATGCATAGAGACCAAGGACTCTTAAAGTTTACCTTCTGGGAAGAAGAGAGAAAGAGGGAGTCATTATTTAAGAAGCTGTCAATTCCTATGTGTGGTGATGGGAAATTTGGCAGCAATTATGAGTGATGGTTGCACAACATGATTAATGTAATTGTTATCACCAAAGTCATACCTAAAAAGATTGACTTGTCAAGTGTTTGTTATGTGTGTATATATACATATACACACACGTATGTATGTGTATTTACAACCATATATGTATTTTCTCTTAGCCACTTGGGGTCCCTGGATGTCTCACAGGACTCAGTGATATACTTAAAAAAACTGGTTACCTGAATCCTTGGAAACATGAGCACTCTTTGGTGTTGCACTTGGGACCTCAGTATTTCAAGAGGAAGTTTCTTTCCTTGTGGGAGTTCACCAATATCGTCTTTCATCTTGGAAATAGCCTTTTTTAGCAACCAATACACAGAAACCAATATATGGATTTTGAATGATGATTTGGGGAAAATGAATATTCAATAATGGGAATAAAATGAAATTATACACGGGACAAAGATACTGTTCAAATGGCAATAGAATTTTTAGGGCAGTGAAACAATTCTCTGTGATGGATACATAAACTTACACATTTGTCAAAACCCTGTAGACCTGTACAGGGAGTAGAGGGAATCCTAATGTAAACTACGGTCCTTAGTTAAATCAAAACCGAGAAATAACGTGTGGAAGAGAAGGCGTCTACAGGACTTCTCTGCACTTGCTGCATGAATTTTCTATAAACCTATAACTACTCTAAAAAATAAAGTCTAAACTTAGTTTGTAATGCATTAGATTTGCTTGAGCTTATTTGGAGCAGGGAATAGTATACTCATGGGAAAATGACAGGTATTAAACTTTAGGTGGGAGACTGGAAGCAAGAATGATGGCAAAGAGTGTGTTTATTCTGTTTTCTAAACTCAGACAAGAGATTCCTTGGATACTGGTTTATGGTCTGGTAAGTCTCTGGGCTGCTAAGCCAAACACAAACCGTTGTCACAGAGTCAATGACAACCCATGATGACCCCATGTATGAAGATTAGAACTGCAATCTATAGGGTTTTCCTCTTGGAAGGAGGTGCCTCTATGTGGGTTCACACCACTTTCTAGTTAGTAGTCAGCCACTTAACCATTTATACCACCCGGGAAGTCCCTGGACTCCCTAAGTCTTTGACTATTTGGCAGCCTGTTTCTCAATTTATTCATTTACTAGTTAATTCTTGTTTCAGTTGAGTCAACTTCATTGTGTACCTGCTGAGTGCCAGAAACTTGGTAGGACATTGAAAACACAGAGATGAATAAGACTGATGGCACATTTTCCAGATTTAATGGAGGCTTTAAACATGGAAACCCAGCCCAGTGAACACTCCTTGAGGGCAGAATTAGAGACTTCCTCTTCATTGTATTACCAACGCCTGACATGATGGATAGCATCTAAACCCAAAATTGTTATGTCCAGCAGTTTTCTACTCACATCAACTCCATAAGACAAAGCAGAATTGCCCCACAGGGTACCCAAGGCTGTAATCTTTAAGAAATCAGAGTGCTGCATCTTTCTTTCACAGAGTAGTTGGTGGGCTTGAACCACTAACTTTTTGGTTAGCAGTTGAGCTTTTAACCACCATGCTATCAGAGCTCCTGACTATAATAGGCATTTAATAAATATTTGTTGAAGGACTCAGTAAAGGCATCGGACATATATCAATAAAGCAAGGATCACATTGTAATGTTAAACTACCAAAGATACATAACGCATTCAAAGACTTCAATAAATACCAAAAAGTCTCTTAGATGGAAAGAATTTAATTAAGATTTGCCAACTGGAAAAATATTCAAACATAATCCACACAGTATATATTCTGTAATATATGGAAACATCAACTGTGCTACAGCTCTGCTGAGCTCTGTGGTTTAAATGATTCATCTTGGAGTTAAGAGTTCCACGGTAGAATGTTCTTTTCCTTAACAGTGGCTAATATATCACTCAGCTGTGGCTCAGCCTAAGTGAAACCACCGACGTCAACAAAGGACATCAACTCTTTCAGTTACCTGCATGGAAAGGGTAGCGTGGCATGGAATGACAGTAGCTGTGAGAGCATTTATAACAGTGAGTGTGTTTATATTCTTATTGATTTCTGATAGTGCTTTTAAAATAGAAGCCGTAAATTATGCATGGCTGAAACAGACTGGGAACTGCAAGGAAACTACATTTAAAACAAATGGTCCAAGAACAGTGAAGTCAGCTGGCTCACAGTGAGGATATCTAACAATAGTTCATTTGTAATTTCTTGCTGTGGATTGTTTTGTGTCCTCCAAAAATTTGTGTCAACTTGGCTAGGTCATGATTCCCAGTATCGTGTGGTTGTCTACTGTTTCGTGATTCGATGAGATTATATACAACATGCTGTAAATTCTAATCTCTATGCTGTTAACGAGGCAAGATTAGATGCAGTTTTGTTAATGCGGTAAGATTCAATCTACAAGATTAGAGTGTCTCTTAAATCAATCTGTGTCGAGATGTAAAAGCAAGAATCAAGCAGAGAAGGAACTCTTTACCACTGAGCATGAAGAACCGAGAGTACACACATGTTTTGGACCTGGGGGCCCTATATTGAGATGCTTCTAGACTACGAGAAGATTGATGACAATGACTTTCTCCCATAGCCAGCAGAGGAAGAAAGGCTTCCTTTGGTGCTGGCTCCTGAATTCAGACATTCAGTATTCTAAATTGTGAGAGAATAAACTTCTGTTCATTAAAGTCATCCACTTGTGGTGTTTCTGTCACAGCAGCACTATATAAGGAAGGCACTGCTAGTGGCCATGCTCATGCCCTTAGAAGATGCTAAGAGGCATCACAGATGTGGCTGTAACCCTAGGGCAGATGCTACTGTGGAGGGGGCATACACAACCCAAGGGCTGCCTAGGTCAGGTGCTTTTATGAGGAGTAGTTCCGGGACTATGTCCTTTACCACAGACGATCATCCAAAGGGGGCCACTAAGCAGCTACTGTAGCTTCTTTTAACTGAGCAGAATTTTCTTCGTGTTGTATCACATGGTAAGAGAAACTTCAGAAGGTCACATTAGAGGGCTGCATTTGTACAAGTAACCAAAAAAAAGCTGTTTACTGTTGCGTCAGTTATTACACATTGCGACAGTATGTGTTAGAGCAGAACTGTGCTCCATACTATTTTTAATGGCTGATTTTTTGGAGTAGATCTCCAGGTCTTTTCTTCCAAGGTATCTCTGGGTGAACCCAAATCTCCAGCTATCAGCCACACACATTAACTGTTTGCATCCCTCGGAAACTCCAAGTAGGACACAATTGTGCTTTGTAAGTATTGAATTATTCTGTGAATGATTAAATAACACCAGAATAATCATTTCACAAGGAAAAGGGTTAAAGTTATTTTAACAGAAGGAATTTCTTTCTCATTTGCCGTCTCAGGTAGGGTTAATTATTATTTATCTCGGACCTGTGTCTGTGGTCTTTTGGTAGCTAGTGAGGACACACCAACAACTCCATCTGGTAGAGAAGCTGACACTGCTAGGTTAAACATGATTTAGCTACAGCTTGTCCCAAAATGCAGGAGGAGATCTTGAGTCAAGAGCTATCCTATGGCCAGAGAGTGAGAACCTCACTAGATGGAAAATACAGCAATCAAACTGACCACATCTATGGAAAAAGACAATGGAACCCTCAATATCATCAGTCAGAACAAGTACAGGGACCAACTATTTAAGAGACTGTCTACTACTCATATGCAAGTTCAAGTTGAAGCTGGAGAAAATTAGGCCCACAAGAGTTAAAATACAACCTTGGGTATATTCTACTTGAATTTAGAGACCATCTCAAGAATAGATTTGACACATTCAACACTAATGACAGAAGGCCCAATGTGTTGTGGAATGACACCAAGGATGTCATACATGAAAAAAGCAAAAGGCCACTGAAAGAGAAGGAAAAAAGGCCAAAGTGGATGTCGGAGGAGACTCTGAAACTTGCTCTTGAGCACTGAGTAGCCAAAGCTTATGGAAAAAGTGGTGAAGTAAAAGAGCTGAACAGATTTCAAAAGGTAGCTTGAAACGACAAAGTAAAATATTATAATGAAATGTGCAAAGGCCTGGATTAGAAAACTGAAAGATAAGAGCAAGCATGTCATTTCTCAAATACTTGGTTGTATTAAGGAAACTTCTTATTTTTTTTGTTTAGTCCAGGTATGCTGACTTCCCCCGTATTGTGTGTAAAGTTTGTTCTTTTCTTTTAACAAGCATTTGTTAACCACTACATGCTGGCTGAGAGTCTTTGTGGGCAAGCAAAAGAGACCCAGACCTACTGAAGTTTGCTGTTAGTCTAGTGAGCAAAAGAAACTAAATACCTAATCACAAAAATAAATACATGTATTTAAAATAGCGATGTGTGTTGTCAAAACCAAACCAAACCCATTGCCTTTGAGTAGATTCCAACTCATAACGACCTGTAGGACAGAGTAGAACTGTCCCATAGAGTTTCTAAGGAGCACCTGGTGGATTCGAACTGCTGACCTTTTGGATAACAGCCACAACTCTTAGCCACTACACTACCAGGATTTCCTAACATTGTTATAAGAGAGTCTAATTTAGATTCGTGGATTGGAAAAGGCCGCATTTTGAGTAAACATCATTAAGCAAAGATTTGAAGGCTGGGTTTGAGGTAGCTAAGCAGTGTGTGTGTGTGTGTGTGTGTGTGTGTGCGCGCGCGCGCGCACGTTTGTGCGCACAGGTATGTGTTTGACGGATGGGACGTAAGTGTTGGGGAGATGGCAGTTTCCAGGATGAAGAGAGAGCTCTTATGGGTCTGGAGGCAAGGAGCTCTTCCTGATGAGAAACTGAAGGACAGGGTGGTGTTAATGGTGTCTGAGAAGGAGACAGGTGTGAGTTGAAGCTGGAGACAGAGCCATATCCTTCAGCATGTTATAGTCCACGGTGAAGATCTCTGATGTTATTCTAATGAAGCGAGTGTGATCACAGTGATCTACTGTGGGAAGCTGGAGTGAGGAGAACTCAGGCTGGTGACCTGAACAATGGAGCATCAGCAGCATTTCTTGAAGGGAACAGGAATTGGTGCAACAGCAATGAAACAGGGCTGTTTTATGGTGCATGTTGAAGGTTATCAATGACTTTGCTAGTACTTTATCAGGGCTGTCAGAAAACGTGTGGGAAAATTTTATGTGCTAGGTCAGCTCTCTTGAAAATATCAGGTGCTCTAAGCCTGCATGTAAACACAGTGAAGATAGAACCGGTGAACAGAGTCCACCCTGGAAGCTGGACTAGACAGTCTAACCACAAACTGTGATATAAACACTACTACAGACTCAGTATTACATACAGACTCTATTGTTACTGATTCCCTAGAGCCTATTGGGAAACATTGGTGGCGTAGTGGTTAAGTGCTACAGCTGCTAACTAAAAGGTTGGCAGGTCAGATCTGCCAGGCACTCCTTGGAAAATCTATGGGGCAGTTTTACTCTGTCCTACAGGGTTTCTATGAGTCTAACTTGACTCAGCAGCACTGGGTTTAGTGCCCACTGAACCACCTTTAAAATGCTGACCCGACATTCTGCCC
The DNA here is from genome assembly GCA_028571685.1 of Heterohyrax brucei. Taxonomy (NCBI): domain Eukaryota; kingdom Metazoa; phylum Chordata; class Mammalia; order Hyracoidea; family Procaviidae; genus Heterohyrax; species Heterohyrax brucei. Next base: position 77,251,415 of record CM053143.1, read on the forward strand.
TTACTGACCCGCTCCTGGCCGGCTGCTCACCCTACCTCTCAGATCTAGAAATGAAAAAAAAAAAATAAAACAAAATTTAAAACATTGTTGTCAGTTCCAAGTCACGACAACCCCGTGAGGTAAGAGGAGAACTGTATTCCACTGAGTTCTCAATGGCTGATTTTTCAGGAATAAAGCACCAGGCCTTTCTTTCAAGACACTTCCAAGTGGATGCAAAGCAGCAACCTTTAAAGTTAGCAGGTGAGAGTGTCTTAACTGTTTACACCATCCATGGACTCTCTCAGAAATACAAATGGATTTGAATAACTCACTCATTGGACCTTCATACTGAGCTTGAGAAATAAATTTTGTCCTGTATAGTTCTTAACAAAGAGTAACCCCAAATCACTAAGTTACAAAATATTTCACATTCCAAAGAATGTTTGTGGTCCTATACATTTTCAAAGCCTGGAAAGGAACTTTATGTTGTATTAAGATCCAAAAAATAACTTGAAAGAACAAGCACATCATAAGATGTTTTTGTTGAGTATGTAATTCAACATGTTTTGTATTTCACCTAGGAAGTGATTTCTTTGTCTTTTAAATTTGGGGTATAGGAAACATATGTATAAGCTTGTTTCCAAACCTACAAATACAGTGAACCAAGTCAAACCCTATAGATTAGTAGACAAAACGGAGAGTTAGCATTCTAAGTAGTGTTTATATGCATTCAAACACTAAATAGAAAGAAGGTGTTGCTGTATAAAAATATTATTTGAAGACTACCATATGGATTATATGATCTATAGTTTATGGGTGTGTTAGGTCTGAAGAATGATAAATTCTTGACTTTAAACAAATATTCCAGATCATAACCATGCCTGTTACAGAATGAATCTGAACTGGTTGGAGAAGCAATGGGCTAATTGTGTCAGAAAATAGAACATGAGAACAAAAATGTGCTAGGAATGCACAGCATATACGAAGCCCACACAATCCTCTTATGATTCAATAGACGAGTGAAAACCTTCAGTCTTAAGTCAGTAAATATGAGTTGATACTTGCTCTATCCATATCTGTGCTCCTTCCAAACAAAGGTGATCCAAATAAATGTGGAAATTATTGAACAATATCATTAGTACTGTACACAAGCAAAATTCTGAAGGAGATCATTCGAAAGCAGCTGCGGTACTATATCCACAGTGGACTGCCAGACGCCCAGGCCACGTGTAGAGCAGGCCTTGGAGCAAGGGGTATCATTTCTGATGTCAGACAGACCTTGGCTGAAAGCAGAGAACACCAGAAGGATGTTTACCTGCACTTTATTGACTATGGCAGGGCATTTGACTCTGTGGATCATAATAAATTATGGATAACGTTACAGAGAACAGGAATTCTGAATACTTAATTGTGCTCATAAGGAATCTGTACACAGACCAACAGAACAAGGGGGCACTACATAGTTCAAAGTCAGGAAAGATATATGTCAGGACTGTATCTTTTACCATACTTATTCAATTTCTATACTGAGCCAATAATCTGAGAAGTTGGACTATGTGACAAAGAACAAGGCATAAAGGTTGGAAGACTACTAATTAACAACCTGCATTATGCAGATGGCACAACCTTGCCTTCTGAAAGTGAAGAGGACTTGAAGCCCTTACTGACGAAAATCAAAGAGCACAGACTTCAGCAGGGATAACGCCTTGACATAAAGACAACAAAAATCATCACAACTGGACCAATAAACAACATTATGATAAACAAAGAAAAGACTGAAGTTGTCAAGGATTTCATTTCACTTGATCAATGCCCATGGAAGCAGCAGTGAGGAAACTAAATGACACATTGCATTGGACAAATCTGTTGCAAAAGACCTCTGTGAAGTACTAAAAAGAAAAGATATGTCCTTAAAGACTTAAGATGCATCTGACCCAAGCTATGGTATTTTCAATCATCTCATTGCATGAAAAGCTGGACAATGAATAAGCAAGACCAAGAACTGATGCCTTTGAGTTGTGGTGTCAGTGAAGAATATTTAAAGTACCATGAACTACCATAATAAACAAATCTGTTATGGGTGAAGGCTAGCGAGAATGTTCCACAGAAGCAAGGATGGGAGACTTTGTTCCACATACTTTGGACCTGTTTTTGTGAGGCAGCCATCCCCGGAGAAAGACATCATGCTAGGTAAAGTAGAGGGTCACTGAAAAAGAGAAAGACCCTGAACAAGATACTATGACACAGTGGCTGCAACAGTGGGCTGAAGCATAAAAATGATCTTGAGGACAGTGCAGGACTGGGCAGTGTTTTGTTTTGTTGTACATAGGGTCATTGTAAGAACCAACAACTCTTATTTGCTTTACTTAGTGGAATGTGAACTTTGCTTTCCTCTGTTTCATTGGCCTAATCTTTAAAATAATGAGAAGACAACAATAATCTACTTGACAGGTAGGAGGATGTCTATGAAGAAAAATCATTATAAAGCCACTAACAAATATACTCTGGATTCACAGACTGAACAGTATAAGGTCAGAGCAAATATTTGTCAGATCCTATTTGCCACACAGAATTGTGCAGTCAGCCTTCTAGATAGGACAGTGAGACAATTCTTATCCATTTACTAGTCTTGGACCATGGAGTCTAGACACAGCCAGCTAAATTAGACAGACTAATGATAAACTGTGGTATAGATAAAACCACTACAACTCCAAAAACCAAACCCACTGCAGTCAAGTCCATTCTAACTCAGCAACACCATACGACAGAGTAGAAAGAACTCCCTCATAGAGTTTCCACGGGGCACCTGGAGGATTTGAACTGCCAACCTTTAGTTAACAGCCATAGCACTTAACCACTATGCCACCACTACAGACTCAGTGTTCTATAAATTCTTTATTATTACTGATTCTTGGTTGCCCATTCAGATCCAGGTGATTCCACACTGGAGTGCAAGAAAAATGAGCATCTCTCAGCTGTCAAAATGGCGTGAATTTGAGACATTAAATTCTGGTTACCATTTAGAGCCCAAAAGAGTTCAAATGTTTTGTACTGTATTTTAATTGTGTTAAAATTAATTTGTTATCTGTGGTTTATTGAGGTTTCAAGAAATTTAAGGTTGTATTTAGTTAACATGCTATATTTTAAAGAATGACCCCTAAAAGAATTAGTTTAAGAATTTCTTAATTACTATTTGGGAAGCACTAATGATGACGAAAGTGTTACTTTGACCGTGACAAGTATTATTTTATTTAGAATAATATACAGATGCCTTCTAACTTTATGATCTGTGTTGAGGTATATTTGATATTACAGTTAAGGTAGATTGTTGTTGTTGGGTGCCACAGAATCAACTGGACTCATAGCGACCCCGTGTGACACAGTGGAACTGCCCCATAGGGTTTTCCCAGTGGTCCTCTCTGTGGAAGCAAATCTTAAGGCCTTTCACCTCTGGAGGGAGCCCTTGAGTGGGTTCGAACCACTAACCTTGCAATCGGCACCTTAACGCTTAATTATGTCATCAGACCTTCTTTAAAACAGAGTAGGATATTATAAACATAGAAAATGCTATTACATTTCTCTGTTTTAGTAAGTGTTCTTCATATGAAAATACTTTGTAGTCTCTGAATAAAAACTTTCCAAGTCCTTAAAACCAATACTGACAGCATCAAGCTGTATAAATTCTTGAATAAACTGAGTTTCTACAGTCAGGAAAAACAACTGTTCTAAAACCGTAACTGAAGATTAACTCTGCATATCTTACATGTTAGTGTTTTACATATGTTAATAAATCATAAATCAAATGCAATCTGAAATTGTTACTAAGAAAAAGCAGGAGGAAAAGGAGGCTGAAAGATCTAGGAGTTGAGCTATTTTGGAGCTCAGCCCACTGAGATACAGGTTTTAAGGGAATAATTGAAAGGCCTCATCCACTCATCTTGTTCCCAACAGTCCCCTGTATTTGAACACCCTTCATGGACACGCGGACACTATGGAAAAGTGGAGGAAAAGGCAATCATTTGAAATTGTTTCTTGGCAGAGGAATAAATTCATGCCCTAAAAATGTCATCAGTTCTTGCAGTAAGGACAAAATAAACCTTTTTGGCATAAACCACTGTTATTTCAGGTACTCCATGCATTTACGAAAACCTGGTGGCACAGTAGTTAAGTACTGCGGCTGTTAATGGAAAGATCAGTAGATCAAATCCACCAGGCACTCCTTGGAAACTCTATGGGGCAGTTCTAACCTGTCCTATAGGGTCACTATGAGTCGGAATTGACTCGATGATAATGGGTTTGTTTTTGGTTTTAGCGTGCATTTTATTTGCTAAGGAGTTGGCTTCATTAACAAGTGCTTATTGGATATTATGCTTAAAGTCTGACATGTGGAAACACAAATTGCCTGATAACTGTGGAAGTCAACTTATATAATTCAACATTGACAATGTTAAAAGAATTTTTTAAAAATTCAGACTTTAGGTAAAGCACCATGCTTTCTTGTCTAGTCTGCTGATTCATTTTAATATCTGAGAATGTGTTTCCTGTCAGTATCTAGGCTTGGGTTTTCATTTGTAGATTCTCCGTCTTCCCATTCTCCTGAGGCCATTTAATAGATTGATAAAATCTGAATTATAAGGAATAGTCAAATGTTTGGTTACTAATTGCAAGTTCTAATAATGATAAGAATAGAAAATTCAGCAACAAGTTTCCTTCATCATACTATTTCAGTTTCTACCCAAACTTGTTCTTTCCCTTAGTTTTCAATATTATTTATGCACACATTTCATAGGGGGCATTAAGCAATAAAATAATAAAAGTATAAAGTACTTGCATTATGGAGAGTTTCTGCCTAAACTAATTAGTAAGAATAGCTGAGACTTTGTAAGAAAAACTGGCTATCAATGATTTATGAAATATTCTTGGGTTGCACACTATAGAACATCATGCAATATCCTTGCCTGTAGTTCACTTCTGGGACTCTAAAATGGTTTGATTTTGTAGATATCCTGAACAGGGCAAGCTGTTACCAATCCCAGGTGAGGTGGAAGCTACTGGCTGTCAACCAGTTTCTGTTCTGCCCTTCTTCTGAGTTACAGAATTGTAAGAAGGCCCATAGCTTATGTGCTACCCATACAGTCTCCGTACTCCCTTTGTAGCTAGATCTGCCCATGTATTTAAATTCTCCCCAGTGGGAGAGGTGTTCTATCTAGGGTAGCTGTGAGTCAGCCTCACTCTACAGCACCTAGTAACAATGGAACATAAGTTTGGGTGATATGTGACATTTGCAGGTCCAGACCCTAAAACACAGCATATGTGTTCCGTCCGTGCTCTTTCCCTTTTCTGCATGCTAACCAAGGACTGCACTGGGGCCCAGCTTTCCCCATGCAGGTGAGGCACACCACCTAGAGGATGGAAGAGAAATGAGAGTCATTCATTCTTTCGATTTATGTTTATGGTGAGTCTGCTCTGTGCAGTCAGCTTTTTCTATGCTGAGGATACGTAGTGAACAAAATCTCTTCCCTCCGTGAGCTCAGATGGGCTATTAGAAAAAGGGAAAGAAGTATAATGTGTAGTCTTTGAGAAGTCAAAGATAAGGAGAAAAGTTAAAGCAGGGAAGGGAGATTTAAAATGTTGACTGGGTACTGGACCACTGAGAACAAATCTTGCACAGACAAGATGATAACATTAGGAAGAGAAGCTGTTGGCTGCGAGCCAGGAGAGTGTGCAAATGGACTGAATGTGGACATGAAAGAAAAAAAAGAAAAACAAAATCTGTATTTTTAGTAATTTACTTTTTGTTGAAATACACACAGCTGAATACACACAACACTACAATTTCTACATGTACAACTCAGCGACATTGGTTTCATTTTCCAAGTTGTGCAGTCGTTGTTACCCTCCTTTCCTTCCCCATTGACCTAAACTCGCTGCCTCTAAGCTTCCTATGGAAGCTGTCCAGTTGCTGTGGTCAATTTTATCCCAAATAGATAGTTCCTTAAAAGAACACAGTGCTTAAGGCAAATAATTCTTTGTTAATTAAGTTAAACTATTGTTTGGCTTACAGAAGATTTCAGAGGATATTTTCGTTTAAGTTTACAGATCATCTCTCTCCACTGGTACCTTTTTCTACTATCACTTAGTGAACAGGAAATTTGTGGGAGCAGTGAAGACTCTCCTGATTATTGTTACTGAAACCTGTCCAATGACAGCTAAGAAAGACAATTCAAAACATAGGATCACAGCTTCCTGACAATTTGTGAAAATATGAAGGCATCACTTGTTTTGCCCATTAGTAATGTTAATATGTACCAATGACTTGGGCAGACACGACTCTAGTGTATGATGGTCCATTTTCCCATTCTTGTCTGTTCTTTAATAAAAATATATTAAGCATACTAAATATTTCCTTCGATTCAGGCAGCCATTAGCTGTGGCAGCATGCTTGTCCATTTCCCACTTTTGCCTCTTTGAATATATGCTAAATAAAACTTTCTTTTTGTTTTACTAATTTTTTTTTTTTAGTTATCACAAGGCAATAGTTTCAGGGGTTCATCCAGCCTCTGTGGCTCCAGAAAATCAGAATTCCACGAGAATTTGAAATTCTGTTCTGCTTTCTTCCCCTTTTGGCCAGGATTGTTCTATAGAATCTTTGGTCAAAAAGTTCAGTAACGGCAGCCAGGCACCATCCAGGCCTGGTTTCATGGCAACAGAAGAAGGTGTTCACAGAGACAAGTAGCCGCACATTCCATCTCCTCCTCCTATTCCTGACTCTCCTTCCTCTGTTACTACAGGCAAATAGAGACCAAATGTTGCATCTTATATGGCCACTTGCAAGCTTGAAGACCCCAGGAGCTATACCAACAAGTACAAAAAAATAAAGCCAAACCCACCACCGTCAAGTCCCACTCATAGCAACCCTATAGGTCAGAGTAGAACTGCCCCTTAGAGTTTCCCAGGAGAGACTGGTGGATGTAGCACTTAACTCACTATGCCACCAGACACTATAGACACCAAGCTTTTTGACTTGAGGAATGTGAAAGCTTGGCATTGCTGTTAATTTAGATTGGAATGACTGTAGGAGGTTCTGGGGGGAAATATCAATAACTCTAGTTTTGGACATATGGAGGTTATGATTGTTATTAGATTCCAGTGGAAAGTGTCAAGTAATCTAGGAATACAAGTCTTCAGGTCAGGAAGGGATCCAGACTAGAATACTAGTTTGGAAGTCATCATCATGTATTAACACATAAGCTGTTATTCAACAACATGAGACTAGGTGACATCACCTAAAACCCAAAACCAAACCTTCTGCCATTGAGCGGATGCTGACTCATAGCGACCCTATAGACAGAGTATAACTGCCCTTTAGACTTTTCAAAGAGTGCTTTCTGTACTTGTACAGCCGACCTTTTGATTAGCAGCTGTAGCACTTTACCCATGACACCACTAGGGTTTCCAACATCATGTAGGGAGTAATACAGAAAGAGAAACTGTCCAAGGACTCAACCCTGTACATTGACCTTCTCGTGTAGAAGAGATCACAGAGAGCCAGCCAAGAAAACTGAGAAAGAGCAGCAAGAAAGATTAGGAGGCATATCAGGAAGTGTGATGTCCTGAAAATCAAGTGAAATAAACTAGAAAGGTGGAAAGAAATTGAATCCTTGAATAGACTGCGTGGAAAAGTGCAGTCCATTTATGCACCCTACACATTACATGCAAAAAAAATAAGTTTCATACTTTTTATTTATTTCACATCATAACAGTGTTTACTGAACACTTACTATGTGCTAGGCATCACATTCATCTTTACAAATATACCATCTTCACCATCTATTATTTAAAAAAAAATAGAACAGATGGTTGTATACCCACTGCCCAGCTAAGACAGTTACAGAACCTTACCAGATGCTTTGAAGCCCTGTCTTCAAACTTTCTTGACTGCATCTCTCTCCTTATCGCTCCTGGTGAATATTCAGTTGTTCCCTAATTTTTGTGGTTACAAACAAGTTATTATAAATATTTTTGTACATGTCACCTAGTACACATATGCAAGAATTTCCTGCTCTGAGTTGTAGCAGAGTAGAATTTTCTTCCTCAGAGGGTATGTAGATCTTTAACTAGATATTGCCTAATCATTTACCAAAAGCAATTATTCTAATTCACTTCATACTTTCTAATCCAACAAAGTATTGAATCTTTTGGATACAAAATTTTAAACTTTTACCCTGACACCGAACAGTAAATAGTATTAATGAATAAATCATGAACAACTAAAAAATTAACATTTATAAAAAATTTGGGTTCTAAATATTATCTTTGAAGGGGTGTGTGTGTGTGTGCATGTGTGTGTGTGTGTGTCTTTGGAAGAGTTTAAACATTTTAATTTTTTTTCAAATAAGTACTTTGGAGTTTAGTATATATTTTTTTCCTGGTCTTAGAGAATGCCTTTATTTCTGAGTAAATAGAATCTGCCTATATATACCTAATAAATGCTTCTAGTTTCATTTTCACGGAAACTGTCCAGAGGGGAAGTTAAGATAGTGAGAGATCATTTACTTGAATAGCTTTCTCACTGATCTTTGACCGTAGTTATTCTATGGCTCCATTGTACTCTCTTGACTTGTAAAAGCCAGGAGGACTACCTCCTCAGCCAAGTTCTACCCAAAGGAAATAAACAGGGAAGGAGAAACTCGTGTTGATACACATTAGTATATTATGTAATCATTTTCAAATTTTGTTTCTGTGCCCAGATATTTCACAGTGGGCACATCTTCACAATCTATTGACTAAATATTGCATGAGGAAGCTATTCTAAGATTTTTAGGCAGTCTGTTTGCTGTTTTCTCTTCTCTCCCACAACTATCATCTCTTAATCTAGAGACTATGAGGATTTTTGTGACAATTTTATAGAAGTGCAGATTTTAAATTGTACTCCTATAATCTTCCCTTATAGGTGACTAATGTCTGATATGGCCCTAATGTTTTGCAGCATCTAAATGCTATAAAGTGCTCAGTCATGGATTGAACTGTCACCCCAAAATTTGTGTCAATTTGGTTAGGCCGTGATTTCCAGTATTGTGTGATTGTCCACCATTTTGCCACGTGACATGATTTTCCGATGTGTTGTAAATCCTATCTGTTTGATGTTGATGAGGTGGGATTAGTGCAGTTATGCTAGTAAGGTAGGACTCAGTTTACAAGATTAGGCTCTGTCCTAAACCAAATCTTGAGACATAAAAGAGAGAAGTGATCACAGAGACGTTGGGGAACCTCTTATCACTGGAAAAGTAGTGCCAGGAAAAAAGCATGTCGTTTGGATTCAGAGTCCCTGCGCCGAGAAGCTCCTAGTCCCGTGGGTGATTGATGACAATTGCCTTCCCCCAGAGCCGTCAGAGAGAGAAAGCCTTCCTTTGGAACTGGCACCCTGAATTCAGACTTCCAGCCTCCTAGACTGTGAGAGAATACATTTCTGTTTGTTAAAACCACCTACTTGTGGTATTTTGGTCATGGCAGCAGTAGACAACTGAGACATATTCCCTTTTTAAAAATGACAAAAATCCAAACAACAACAATAAAACAAAATGAAATAGAACTGCAGATGCAAAGCTGACTTCATCAAATGTATACCAGGCCAGTCTTGCACAAGAGTCATGCCTTCAGATTTGACCTCCATAGAAGGATCTTAACTCAGAGAAATATATGGAAGAGAAGCTATTTTAAGCAATAGATGACAAATTTAACTTTATATCGAAGAATTGTGCCACTCTAGAGTCTAAATGGCATCATACATTGTGAATCAGAAAACCTGATGTTATAGATGGAGTTGTGTACTCCAAAATGTTTGTCAACTTGGCTAGACCATGATTCCCAATATTCTGTGCTGGTCCTCCACTTTCTGATCTAATTTCCTACCTGTTGTGAATCCTAACCTGTTAATGATGCAAGATTAAAGGCAGTTACATTAGAAAGGAAGGACATAATCTACAGAATTAGGCTGTATTTTGAGTCACTGCCTCCCAAGATATAAAAGAGAGAGAAGCGTGCAGATGGAATAGGGACCTCATCATCACCAATCAAGAAGAGCCAAGCACAGAGCTCATCCCTTGGACCAGGCTCCTTGCACTGAGAAGCTCCTAGACCAAGGGAACACTGGTAACAAGGACATATCCCCAGAACTGACACAGAGGGAAAGCCTTCCACTGGAGCTGAGCCATGACTTCATATTTCTAGCCTCCTAAATTGTGAGAGAATACATTTCTGTTTGTTAAAGTCATCCACTGGTGTTATTTCTCTTGTGGTAGTGCTAGATAACCTAAGACATCTGAGTTCCCGTGTCAGCTCAAACACACATCACCTGTGAACCCTGGGTAAATTGTTTAGTCTTTCTAAGCATCTGCTCTTCGATCTGGAACAGCTGAGGCAAGGGCATGGAAATCGTTAAACCAGCTGGTGAAGTTCTGCTGGGCTAAAACTGGAGGAAGGTGTTTCACGCAAGGGTAAGGGGAAACCTTAAAATCAAAGAAGTGAGAAAAAATGAAGTCGAAGGACAAAACCGATCTGATACGCTAACAAGTGGTTTCTACTTAAGTAACAACTTGTGAGGTAGGTATCATTATTATCCTCAATTTACAGGTGAGGAAACTGAGGTATAGAGAGATTAGATAACATGTCCTAGGTCACACAGTTAGCAGAGCAGGAGTGGAATCCAGATAGAAAAAAAAAAAAAATGCTACCACTGAGTTGATTCTGACTCACAGTAACTCTATTGGACAGAGTAGAACTGCCTCATAGAGTTTCCAAAGAGCACCTGGTAGATTCAAACTGCAGACTTTTTGGTTAGCAGCTGTAGCACTTAACCAGTATGCCACCAGGGTTTCCAGAATCTAAGCAATCTGGGCCAAAATCCATGCTCTTAAGCATGTATTTGCAAACTATGTAGGAAAAGTATAGGGTAATATATTGGTCCTAACAAGAGGATCTCATTGATCTATCCTGTGGGAATGAAATGAAATTAGACCAGAGTTTAAAAAAAAAATTATAACTGTTAGTGTCAAATTATTTCAGGTAGTTCAACCAATATGAAACAGGAAAAAAGAAACAAAACCACTGCTGTCAAGTCAATTCCAACTCATAGCAACTCTATTGGACAGAGTCGAACTGCCCATAGCATTTCTAAGGATGGTCTGGTGGATTTGAACTGCAGACTTTTTGGTTAGCGGCTGTAGCAGTTAACTACTGCTCCACCAGGGTTTCCAAACAAAAAATAGGATGTTAGAGAGGTCACTGTTAACTGTGATAGGAACAGTTTCAGAGGGTCCTGGCAGTAGAAGATAAATTGGTCAGTTTGTGGTTAACTTTCAGAGTTGCCCCAGAAGTAATGTGGTGCTCTGGGAGGTTGTAAAGGTCCTCTTTGGGGCAGTTTTCTTGATAATAGGCCACTAATACTCATTTCATGTTAATAGATACTATAACCATTATTGCCACATATGTCCTTATTTTTTCAAATCAAGTTTGGGGCTTTTGAAAATGTTTACATCATCAGAAGTATATACCAGTGTGGGTCCGTCCCCTTTATGGAAAAAATAATGGAAGATTTTTTGTTTTAAATGTTACTTCAGAAATGTGAATACAGGTATCTTTTGAGCTTCTTATTTATCATGTCTTGTCGTATATTTTTGTCCACTCTGAGCCGAGTACACTGACCGGAACCACGCAAGCCCTAACAAACGTTTGCTGGTACCAAGGCAACCAGTTCCTTTGGTTAAAAATTTACCCAACTATTTATTTGGCATAGAGCTGTGACTCTCAGCACTGGCTGCACCTTAAAACCATCCTGGCAATTTAAAAAATACTGGTAGTCAGATTTCACCCCAGGACAATTACATCAGAAACTGAGGGACCAGGCATTTGGTATGATTTACAAACTTTCCAGTTAATTCTAACGGGCAGCCAGGACTGGGAACCACTTGTGCAGTCCAAAGTCTTTCCAATTTTAGCACTTACTTGCCTGTATTTTACATTTTACATCAGATTTTGTCTAATTTTTGCCAAGTTTTTAAAACCAAGATTGAAATAGCCTTCTGTACACTGCCTCCCCCCTCCCTCCTTCTGGTGCATTTAAGAGTAAAACATGAGAAAAAAAGATGGAGCTAGAAGAGGTGACAGAGCTTTGCTGCCTTAGCCTGTGCTCTGCTCTCTGGGGCTGCTATAATCTTGACCTTGGTCTGTTCACTGGGCAATTAGCTCTGGAAGCAGTAGCTGGCAGTGACATGGCAGAGTTAGTGAAGGAGCTCTCATACAAGTACCATCTGTAATCAGACCAATAGTGGTTTTGGAACTTGAAAACTCAATGAAAGGGTAGAGTTAAAATTTAAAAGCTATATAAAGTTCAAGGAGTTTCTGCCCTTCAAAGGCAAAGCAAAGGAAAATTAGGGGGTTTAAAAATCATAGTTCTGAATATGGTGTTTTGAAAAAGATTTATTTTTGTAGCTAGTTTTGGTATAGTTATGCCAAAGATTATAAACACTACCTTCTAATCTGTTTTCTTTCATTTATGTTCTTATAATCCTAGCCTGTTTTTATAACTCGAGGGTAAGAAGTATCAGAATGAAAGGCCTTTTTGATGTCCTCTGTAGTAAAACACAGAGGACATTCTATAGTAAATGAAATAGTCACAAAACTTATGATTCTGCTTGGAAGATAAATAGAAGAATAATTAAAGTGAACAGTTTTAGAAAGAGCTACCCTGCAAAAGAATGTAAGAAAATGTTTATTCAGAAAATAAAAATATTTTCTCAGTAGAGCACATATTTCAGCAAATATTTTTTCTGTAGGAAACAATATCAGAAAACCATGATAAATATAGTACAAATTATAAGCAAATTATACCTTTGCACTAAACTTATCAAGTACAAGGTGAGGAGAAAAACTGACTATTAAATAAATAATCTATCCAGTCAAAATAGTAATTAAGGCCAACTAAAATCATTTTGATTGTATTTAGCTAAATTGGCAGGGATAATTACAAGTTTTGAACTTGTTTTTAGCTTTTATTATATTAGTATTGCATTGTAGTAGTATGATTATAATATTATTCAGTAAATAATTGATTCCAATAAAATTAGTTTTATGGCTTAAATACAGTAGCATACTAATTCTTATTAAAATTATAACACATTTGAATTAAATAATTAAACTATTTGATTGTATGGCAAGTAACAGTACATGGAGCCACTTTGAAGTAAACTAATTTAAGAACTAAGCTTTGAATTAGACTTTGGACATGACTGTAGGCTTCCCTCTGTGTTTTTCCCCATAGTTCTCAGTATTTTGTATGTGAGTTAAAGGCTTCAACTTTTTTAGGTTGTTCACCAGAAAATATACAACTATAATGCATTCCAACGATTGTGGTTAAACAGGGCCGACAATTAAGTTCGCGAACTCAACCTAGAAAAAGTGCTACGTACGTCATTGCTGAGTATCACTATGGTCACCTTTGAAGTACTCTCTTTGGGAAGCTATGCAGTGATGCCAGCGCCTAGTCTCCACTTCAAGCAGTTGTGGAACTCTTTTACTGGAACAGCTATCAGAGCTGTCGTTGTATTACTCTTGATGTCATGAATGTCATCAAAATGTCTTCCTTGCAGAGGATGAGACATGTACGGAGCAGAGAGGAATAGTGTGCTGTCACCAGACAGGGAGAGCAGTGGAAGCTGCATATAGGGGGGCATGTAAATTTATATGTGAATGTACATTTTCACTCAGTTATGTTAAATAAAAATTAAAAAAGAAAGTCTTCCTTGCAGTATTTCCTTTATCTTCAGATAAAAAAAAAGTCATTAGGGGCCAGGTGAGGTGAGTAGAGAAGGTGTTCCAGTACAGTTATTTGTATACTGGCTAAAAACTCCCTCACAGACAACTATAAAAAGAAGTTCGAAGCTTGCCACAGTGCCACCGTGTACAATGGGCCGTTCCAGATAGAGTGGCAATATTGCTTTGAAGTGTGGACTAGACACTGGCGTCGGTGCATAGCTTCCCAAAGGGAGTACTTCTAAGGTGACTGTAGTGATATTCAGAGGTGCGTAGCACTTAGGACAATGAAGTTCGCGGACTTAACTGCCAGACTGCTTATGTATATGCCATGTTTATTAAATAAGTGGATTTAGAAGGACAAGTCTCCTCTGAAAGTAAGATGCTGTTTTCCACTTCCCAGCATGAGGTTATGGCACGTTTCTGTTGTTTTTCTACTTCTGATTATAGATCTTGTTTCACTCCTTTCTGTCATTGAATTATGTCGCCCCCTCCCTAAATGTGTTTATTGATTTGGCTGGTTCATGATTCCCGGGATTGTGGTGATGTTCCTATATGCTGTATCCCCTGCCTGCACGATGTTAATGAGGGAGGATGGGTCGTAGTTGTGTTGGTGGCGCAGGATTCAGTGTATAAAATCGCATTGAGCCTTGAGGCAGTCTCTTGGGGTATGAAAGGAAGAAGCCAGCAGAGAGAGGAGGGGACTTCGTAGTACCAGGGAAAGAAGCAGTGGGAGCAGTGTGTGTCTTTCGAACTAGAGATCTCTTAGCCTGTGAAGCTCCTTTGCCAGGGGAAGATTGAGGATTAGGACTTTTCCTCCAGAGCCAACAGAGAAAACCCTCCCCTGGAGCTCATGCCCTCAATTTGGATTTGTAGCCTACTTACTGTGAGGAAATAGATTTCTCTCTGTTAAAGCCATCCACTTGTATTTTCTGTTGTAGCAGCACTAGATGACCCTAACGCTTTGTTTCCTTCCTCCCTCCCTCTGCTACTCTCTCTCCTTTTAGCTCTGCCTTCCTCTTGTCTTCCCTTCCATTCTTCCTCTTTTTGCTTCCCTTCCCATCTCTTCCCTCCACACTTTACCTCTTTCCTCTCTTTTCCTCGCTTTCCCTCCCTTTTTTTCCCTGCTTCCTTTTCTTACGTATTTTTCATACAACATTTACTGAGTCTTCTATGCAGTGTGCCAAGTAGTCGCTAGCTGTAGGGTCATGAACGAGGGAGATCTAGCTCCTCACGACATGGCAATTTTATATTCTAAGTTGGAAGAAGACTTAAACAGTGATTTAGGAAATAATATGACATTATTCCCTGTACTTGAGCATAGTCCATGTCACCTAGCTGGGGCTGGCCCATAAGGACTCACAGGGACACATCGCCTGGGCCCTCAGGTACAAAGACAATGGATGAGATGATCATGGAAATTATCTTTTAGGGAACTTGTTGCATAAGCCAGAACACTAAAGACTTTCCACCGTATCTTTTTTCTATTAACATTTAGTAAATAGAAATTTGTGGGACCAGTGAAGACCCTGCTGACTGCTCTTACTGAAACCTGTACCAGTGATTGTTAAGAAAGATGATTCAAAATGTACGATCAGTTTTTAGCCAATCTGTGAAAAGGTGAAGCTATCATAGGCTTTGTCCTCTTGTAATGTTAACATATTTAATTGGCCGGCCGTATTCTTTGGGCTCGGGCAGACATGGCTGTGGCAGAGTGCTCATCTACTTCCTCATTCTCGTCTATTCTGTCATAATCTCTAGGCTGAGCAGACATGGCTGTGGCAGCATGCTTGTCTGCTTCCCACTTTTGTCCTTTTGCATAAATGCTACATAAAATTTCCTTTCTGCTTTACTAAACCTTGTAATATTAGTTACCCTATAATAATGGAAAATTAGGACACAAGATAAGGAAGTGCAATAGTATTAAATATTAAAATTTAGCAAACACTTTCTATGTGTTAGATGCTATTCTAATCACTTTACTTGCATTTAATTTATCCTCACAACAACCCTATGAAACAAGTGCTACTGTTCTCATTCTTCTGTAGGTGGTATAACTGAGGCCCTAAAAAACTAAATAGCTAGTAAATAGTGGGAAATGTGATTCAAGTACAGGGAGTTTGGCTTCAGAACCTGTCATGTTAACCACTAAACTATACTACACAGAGGAATTCTTCAAATGAAGAGAAAGCAGCAAATTAAACAGCTTGGTTTGTTTATTTGGACCATCAAAATATTTTTTTTCTGTGCTTTTTATATAAATATAAATTTCATACTGCTTTGCAGAGAAACTTTTCATCTTGAGTGTGTGGGAACAATCTGTTCTACTAAGGTTTAGTTCATATTTATCTTTTTATACATGGGATCCAGTTCTGCTTGAAAGTATATTCCAAATTTTGACTGCAGGGCTGGAAAGGTGTCTTGGCTGCAAACTAGATTGGTCAAATAAACTTTCCAAATGAATAGCTTTTCAAATGGATTTGGCCAAGGATATGTGTATAGTGAAGATAAATTTCATGTTTAAGCATTGATATAATGTTCCCTTGGGGAAAAAAATGGTTAAAATTGCACAACTGGCATTTCCCAAGGCTGTTATGAGGTAAATAAGGAATCTTCAGATTTGGGAATTGATGTACCATCAACAGATACAGCCTTATCCAAAAGCTCATATTTCAGATTCTACAGACGCTTCAATTGCATTACAACAAACAAACAAACAAAACTCCAGGGCCATCAAGGCGATTCTGACTCATATAGTACACATATGCGTAACACCATGATTTTTCTTTGAGTGAGATAATAATGATAATCAAAAGTTACCATTTATCTAGTGCTATCTATGAGCCAGCCTCTGTGCTAGGCAAAACAATAAAATAAAATTTGAGTACCATGAGCGTGTCTGGGCACAGAACCCCATAGATGGAAAGAGAAAGATAGGAAGACATGAAGTAGCACATACTACCTTAATGCCGTGAACGGTCTGTCTCTAAAATAACTGCTAGGATGCTCTCAGCTGGTTCTTCCAAGCCTTGATGTCTTGCCCATAGCAGAAGGCACTGCCTTTGGTGGTTGGGACAGCAGCAGCAGCAGTGCTTTGAGCCTTCAGAAGGCTGGGAGCAGGGAGGCCTAGCATCCAGTCCTTGAACAGGTGCGACAGCCAGAAGGGATGTGGGAGAGGAGACAGACAGGAGTAATTGTACCTCACAAGGTCTCTAGGTCTGCATGAGCTCTGACCTCTTCCTTTTCTAAGAGCGCCAAGAAACACACCTGGCACATACAGCACAGAGATTTTATGAGGCATATAAAACTAGCCATGGAGGCAAGTTTAGAGGTCAGACTTGGAGAGAAGTTAGAAATGTTTAGATTAAGTACAACAATTTAGATGTTTTAACTAGGAATCAGTACTACAGAGACTAATGATACCACTTTGGGGAATATTTAGGTGACTGAGTATTGTTTGGAAACCCTGGTGCCAGAGTGGTTAAGTGCTACAGCCATGAACCAGAAGGCTGGCAGTTCAAATCCACCAGGTGCTCCTTGGAAATTCTATAGGGCAGTTCTGTTCTGTCTACACGGTCACTAAGTGTCAGAATCGACTCAGCAGTAGTGGGTTTTGACTTATTGTTTTAGCTACTTTATTCATATGTAAAAAAAAAAATGAAGGTTTGTGTAAGAGAAGAACCAGAAACAAGGGAGCTTCCAATAAAATGATCATAAGCCAATTGTCATGAGTCATGGCAGCCCTACGTCTGTCAGAGCAGAACTGTGTTCCTTAGGGTTTTCAAAGGTTGACTTTTCAGAAATAAATCAACAGGCCTTTCTCCTGAGGCACTTCTGGGTAGTGTTGAGCTGACAAACTTTTGGTTAGCAGCCAAACACACTAACCACTTGTACTAACCTCCCACATGCCCCCAAATCCTGAAACCATTGCCATCAAGTTCATTTCCACTCATAGCAACCCTGTTGGAAAGAGTAGCCCTGCCCCACAGAGTTTTCAAGGAGTGCCTGCCATGATTCAAATGCAACTACTAACCTGCTGGTTAGCCTTATGATTAGTAGTCGTAACATGTAACTGCTCTGCCACCAGTCAGGGACTCCAAAATTCATTCCAGCTAATAGTTTAGCATGTCACTGTCCCATGAATGTTGACAGAGAATGAGAAATATGGATCAGAAATAAAGGACTTCATTATTGCATTATTAGAAAAGCAGTCACAGGAATATCAGCATACGTGTACCATATTCCAAAGTTCCAAATCCTGCAAGGGAAGCAAAAGGCAAAGGGGAGCCTCCGTGCGCAGTGCATTAAGACTAGAGAGGAATCCTAAACTTTGGGAATCTGCTGCTGTTCAGAAAGCAGCAAGCAAACCTATGCTTTGTCTGGAGGGAGAGAACTCTAGGCAGGACCAACAGGGTGCTCCACCACATGTCTCCCTGGGGAAATCTGCCCCCAAAGACATCCTTAAAATCTTGAGAAGCAAAGGTGCCACTTGAACGACTAAGGTACAAGTGGTACAAACCTATAGTATTTTCAGTTACCTCATGTGCATGTGAAAGCTGGACAATGAACGAGGAAGACCAGAGAAGAATTGATGCATTTGAATCATGGTGTTGGAGAACACTGAAAATACCATGAGCAGGCAGAAAAATGATCCAAGTTGTTTTGAAAGAAGTGCAGCCAGAATACTCCTTAGAGGATGCTGAGACTTTTTCTAACATACTTTGGACATGTTATCAGAAAGGCTGACTCTCTGAAGGACGTCATGCTTAATAAAGCAGAGAGTTGGTAATAAAAAAAGAAGACCTTCAGTGAAGTAGATTAACACAGTGGCTGCAACACTGGGCTCAGCCATACCTACTATTGTGAGGGTCGCACAGGACTGGTCCACGTTCTGTTTTGTTACACATGAGGCCAGCTGGATGGCATCTAACAACATCACAATGTGTTACTTCACTTTTCAGAATTGCCAAGGGTGTAATCAATCTTGAAACAAGGCCCAGAGGAAAGAACTGCCAAAGCTTTGTGATTTGGGCACACTTAAACAAGATATGTAGACTGCCTCCTAACCGCTGCCAAGAACAGACTTTATTTTCAAAATTGCAGATGGCCACATGCTCACGGGGCTGCCACACAATGATTCTCTGTAACTCAATAAAAGTGAAATTCCATTTAAGGCAAAGACCCAATGATTAGCTTGCTGTCTGGACGTCCTAGGAAGGCCACTGAGGCAGGGGCACGGCAACAGTGCTGTTTTACCCTGCTTGTAAGGAAGTCTCCTTTAAGGGCTGTGATCTGCAGATAAGCAGATCACAAGTCTTAAGTTGTTCTCTTCCTTCTGCTCACCCCACCCTACTGTACATGACCTGAATTGCATCAAGAGCAACTTAAAGAATAAGACTAATCTTGCTAGAGGAGTCCGTGTGTTGCACAGTTAAGTGTTTATCTATGAGCTAAAAGTTTGGCAGTTCAAATCGACCCAGCAGTGCCTTGGAAGAATCTACTTTTGAAAAATCCCAGCCTTTGAAAATCCTATGATGCAGTTCTACTTGGGACACCTGGACTTGCCGTGAATCGAGATTGACACTATAGCAACTGGTTGTGGGAAAGCCTTACTAGAGCTGGGATGTGGATAGAAAGAGTGATCAACTAAGATAACCCTAGCAGAACTAATTTACAGGCAGATGATCAGAGTGGTGTGTACAGTTAAGTGCTCAACTACCAACTGAAAGTTTAGTGGTGTGAAACCCTCCAACCCTCAGAGGACAGGCCTGGTGATACACTTGTGAGAGCTAACAGCTTCAAAACTTTATAAGCAGTTCTGTTTTGCACACACAGGGACTATGTGGGATCATCACGAGTCAGAAACCACTCAGTGGCAACTAACAACAGCAGCAGCAACAATAATTTTATAGGCAGGCTTAACTCAATCTTCACATAAAATGTTTGTGTGGTTATATATTTCTTTCTCTAAATATTTCAAAGAGAATGTGTAACTCTCTTTTCTTGATCTGTATGGTTTCTTTCTAACTCCTTGCTTTGCTGTCTCCCTGACCTGCTACCCCTTCTGTTATCTGTCGTGTTTCCTGATTTCTCCTCCTTTATAAAGATGTTTCAGGGAAGTTTCCCCAGAGAAAGGTAAGTTTCATTTCTAAAACCATAAGCAAACATTTATTTAGAACTAGTCATGTGTATTTCTGAGCAAACATGCCACTATTATCTTGTAATAGTTGATCCTTTTTCATGTTTCGCTGGAATAGCTCTTACTTGTAAACAGTTACACACATTCCTGCTACCATTGGAACTATGTGTTCTGATAAACTGCTGCCATTCTTATTGTCTTAGGCTAGGTTCTCTAAAGGAGCAAAAGAGAAAGAGAGAGAGAGAGTCACCTCAAGGAAATGGTTCACTCAGTTGTAGACAGTGGCAGGTTCCAAGTTTGTGGATCAGGAGCTGGGCTGGAAGTGTCTCCTGACCATGCAGATGCAGTGGCTGATGAATCCAAGATGAACAGGTCTAATAGTAGGCTGCTGTCTCACAGCTGCAGAAGGTGATGAATTCCAAGATCAGCAGGCAGTATGGAAGGCCACTGGCTCAAGTCTTGATAACCAGAGGTCAGATAATGATGAGCCAGATGTGGGACCCAGAGTAAGCAGGTGGGCTCTGCCAGAATGTTCTTATATGTATTGGATACAGGCCATATCCTCTTGGAAACTTTCCTTAAGCTGATTGGCTGATCACATCATAGCACATCCTAGAGGATGACCACATCATTACGTATCTGCCAAACCACTGAGAATCATGGCTCTGCCAAATTGACACATGCCTTAACCATCATACTTTTTAAATTCAATTTTTGTGCCTCTGCACTGTTAGACAAATTTTAGTATAGACATTTATGCAGTGATTTATATTCTTATTCAAACATAAGTATGAAATCATATTGTAAGACTGCACAATATTTTGAACTACCTGCCACTTTGCTCTCTTATTTCTATGACCATTCAATTCATTAGCAAATAAAGAATTTGCTACTAACATTAGAGGAATCTGTCATTCTGGAGTTACTGTGAGTGAAGGAAGTGTCTGTGTTTTTTCTCCTAGTCTCAGTCACAATATCAATGTTATCTGGTCACCTATTAACAAACAAATTTTGATTATGTTAGCAGCAGGAGAAAAAAGCTACTCAGAAGTGTCAATCTAATTTTTAAAAGAAGAATTTAACTAAATTGTCTTTTAAAATAAACTATTTTTAAAATCATTTATTTTGTTGCTGTTCAGGATATACAAAGCAGGACGCACACCAATTCAATACTTTCTACATATATTTTCCAATGGAGTTGCTAGGTCATATAGTAGTTCTATTTTCAGTTTTTGAGGGACTGCCACACTGTTTTCCACAAAGGCTATATTATTTTGCCGTCTCACCAGCAATAAATAAGGATAATAAACTATGTTTTTGAGACTTTCTAGTCTCAGTACACTGTGACTCTCTGTACTTGCCTGTTTCTCCAGTTTCAGGGAGGTGGTTTAATCCTGCAATTTAAACTTTATGATGGACCTAAGAAGAATAATCAATTTTTAACTTGTTCAGACTTCTCTTGTTGTGAGGACAAGAGTTATGACTTCCAATTTCTTTAAATACCAGATCACTTAACTCGTTATTCTTAATGGCCATATGTTGTTGGTATTAGATGCTGTTGAGTTGATGTTGACTTCTACTGACCCCATGTGAAACTTGGATGGGGCCTTCAGACCTTGTTTTCAAAGGAAAGATTGAAGCAGGTAGTCAGGATTAATTCTTTACCTGTTTTTTTATCTTAAAATTTCTGTCTTTCTAGCACTACCTGGCCCTGGAAATCACAAAGTAATTTATAAGAGCCATTGAGATAACATTACTGCAGTTTTTTTAAAGCTTCTTTAAGAATATCAGGCAGTGGAGGTGCCAGTTCAAGAACTCCCTCCCTCAGGTGACAACCAAGAGCCTCCAGACACCAGCTCTTGATATGTATATGTCCGCAAGATCCCTGAGGCCTACTCCCAGACTAACATCCTTCCCTATTGCTCTCACTGTTTCTCCCTGACACCTGCCCCCTGTACTGGCGTGACATGGTACATAGATCCTTCTTTAAAGGCCCAGAGCTTGTGTGATGACTTGGAACAGGCTTTGATGGAAATATCTTCTCTGTTCCCTGTGTGCCAGCAAAATAAACTTTTGATCATTCACCCAAAGCATCTGTCTCAGAGACTGGCTTTTTAGTGGCATGTGGCATGAACTGTGGAGTTTTATCTGGTAACACAAGTGACAGGGTAGAACTGCCCCATAGAGTTTCCTAGGCTGTAAACTTTATGGGAGTAGATCATTATCACTGGAGAGTGAAGCTGCTTGGAGAGTTCAAATATGAACCTTCAGGTAACAGTCAAGCACTTAACATCTGTGTGACCAGGGCTCCTTACTGGCCATGTAGTCTGCTACATACATTGTTACTGTTAGCTGCTATTGAGTTGGTTGCCTATTATTTTAGTCATCTAGTGCTGCTATAATGGAAATACCACAAATGGGTGGCTTTAAAAAGAGAAATTTTATTCTGTCTCAGTCTCATAAGCTACAAGTCCAAATTCATCAGAGCATTAGCTCCAGGGGAAGGCCTTCTGTGTTGGCTCTGGAGGAAGGTCTTTGTAGGCAATCATCCCCAAGGCTGGGAGCTTCTGAGGCTCAGGAACCCTAGGTCCTTTCTGAAGGATACACTCTGCTCCTAGCACTGCTTCTTTCCTCATCTGGAAAACTCCTTGGTTGCTTTGTTTGGGAGCCTTCTGAAGCCATGAGTGATTGCTTGTATGCCACAATGGTCTGTTGCTTTTTGGGTCCCATGTGAATATATAGAGGCTGGAAGAGGTACTGTGAGGATGGATTGCAAATGTTTCTCTAGGCTGTCTTCAAACGTAAAGCAAAAGGTATCTGACCAGTTCACAAGTCAGTTAGGTTTTCAGGTGTAGAGGTCCCTCTTCCCATCTGACAAAGTAAGCGCCACTGTATCCAACCCCAGATGATAACAAACTAGTTCAGAATACAGCACTGCTACTGCCCTGGTGGCCTCTGCTGACAGGGCCTAGCCTTATCCAACACTGCGTCGAGTACTGGTTTTGTGATAGAAAAGTGCTCTCTTGTGGGCAGGCTCTGGCTCCCAAGCTAAGAATTAGGTCCAGCTGCGGCCACCGTACCCAAGATGGCGTCCTCCACACAGGCAGCAGACAGGGGGGCTAAAGGTGCCCAGAGGCAGCGATTCCTCTGCTTCTGTTGCAGGGCCCCCAATGTAGGCAGCACTATGCAAATCACTACTTTTCTGATGGAGAAGCGCTGTCCCGTTTGCAGGCGCTCGCTCCCAGGCTAAGAACGAGGTCCCGCTAAAATCTCGGTACCAACATGGCGTCCCGCACCCTGACCACGGAGTTCCACACAAACCCCACTGAGGCAGCTACAAAACGAAAGGCTCAAAGTGTCTAGATTAACAGAGTCCCGAGCCTGGCTCTCAGAATATGGGAATTTCGCCTACCTATCCCCCCAGCAGCGTGTCTGAGTCCAGCCGCCGGGCAAGGCCCAGCTCCGCCCGCCAGCTGAGACCGAGGAAAAAAAAAAGTCAAAATGGTGCATTTACCTTCTGTCCGTGAGAGCCGGGGCTAGCCAGGAGCGGGAGTCAGTGAAAGAGAGATTTTTCACTGAATGGTATAAAGTCCCAATTAACAGCTCTGTGCCGTGTCCTGAGGCTGATTAGGTGATCAGAAGGCTCTGTTTGATTGTCAATTCAGGTCTTGGTTTCCAGAGGGATAGAAAGAGACGTGTCCTTAGTCCGCCATCTTGACTCCGCCCCCCTGCTTCTTTCCTGATGGTATGAAGTCCTCATCTCTCTGACCATTTTTCTTTCCTTTATATCCCAAGAGATTGTCTCAAAGCACAACACAGTCTCACACATTGAGTCCTGCTCAACCAAAACATGTGCTGCCCATCTTTCCTTGTTAACATCATAGGGGCAGGGTTTACAACACGGAGGAACATCACACAGTACCAGAATCATAACCTAGCCAAACAGCTACACACATTCTTGGAGGGGACACAATTCAATCCAT
Organism: Heterohyrax brucei; assembly: GCA_028571685.1. Taxonomy (NCBI): domain Eukaryota; kingdom Metazoa; phylum Chordata; class Mammalia; order Hyracoidea; family Procaviidae; genus Heterohyrax; species Heterohyrax brucei. Next base: position 77,275,325 of record CM053143.1, read on the forward strand.
GACAACTGCAAGGTGACTCCATGTACAACAGGGCCAGAGTATTATAATCCATAGGGTTTCTATTGCTTGGTTTTCAGAAGTACACCACCAGGCCCTTTTAAATAAGAAAGAACTTTCTTTGCATGGAAGTTCCAGTGAACCCGCTTGGTGTCATAACTATAGGTAGACTTCTAATATTAGATGGACGTTGGCTGTGCTTGAGGTGCATTGGCTGGGATATCAAACTTGAGTCTCTGCATAGAAGGTGTGAATTCCACCACTGAACTATTACTTCACCCGTGTCATATATAAACCATTTGTAATGCAGTCCATTGCAACTCATTTATTTAACTATTACCCTATTGCTAGTAATTTATACATCAGTAATTTTTTTGTTGTGCTCTAAGTAAAAGTTTACAATCCATATCAATTTGCTATATAAAACCCCGCATCAATAACCCTATGCTACTCTAACTGTTCTCCCCCTCAACCCTATGACAGCATACTCTTCCTTTCTGCTCTGTACTTCCTGTATCCTTTCAACCAACTCCTGTCCCCCTCCACCCTATCTCACCTCTAGAGAAGAGCTGCTCAGGCGCTTAAGCCAAGAAGCATCTTCTTCAACAGTATCACCCTGTGTCTTATAGTCCAGTCCAGTCTTTGTCTGAAGAGTTGGCTTCAGTACTGATTTCAGCTGTGGGCTAACAGAGTCCGGAGGCCATGTCCTCAGGGGACTGTCAAGTCTGATGGACTACCAAGTGTTGTCTTTTAGTAGAGTTCTAGTTTTGCACACCCATTTTTCTCTCACTACACCAGCGACTTTATGCTCATCAGCAGTTTTTTGATATGACAAGTAATACAGCAAAGAAGGTATGCATGTGAGTGTTTGCGCACATGCATGTGTACTTGGTGCACCTGGTGGTACAGTGGTTAAGGGCTCAGGCTGCTATCCAGAAGGTCTACAGTTCACATCTACTAGCTGCTCTTTGGAAAGTCTATGGGACAATTCTACTCTGTCTTATAGGGTTACTGAGTCAAACTTGACTCTACAGCAACAGATTTGGTATATTTATGTGTGTGTGTGTATAGACACACAGAGGGATCACTCAGTAAGGAAGTTAAGCATAGGCTTACTTACTAATCTGTAGTGAAAGTTTTCACATTTTTTTTCCATCATGTCAAAGATTCTGTTTGTAGGTATGGCTTGGCATCAGTCTCCCAACCTCACAGCACCTTCTGACAGAATCAAAGCCTCTTCAAATTTACAATCCCTGACAGGGATGACCTCAGAGATGTGGTGAAATTGTTCACAACAGATTAATGAGCAAACACAAGTGAGCCTGTGGTTTACCTGGCTTATTGGGTAATCCACCTCTGTATGTACATACATTTACACACACAACTCAACGGCACTTGGCTTGGCTACACTCATTTACCTCTGACATGTAGATTCCTAGAGGTGGATTTGCTAGGTCATTGGGTATGTCCATTTTAAATTTGCTAAATTTTGTCAGTATGTAAATTAGAAAAACCAAATCAGTTGTGGTGGAATTGATTTCAATTTATGTTTACCCTATGGGTGCGGTGATAGAACTCTTCCCCAAAAGGCTTTCAGTAAAGGACTCTTCAGAAGTAGATCACCAGTCCCTTCTTACGAGGTGCTTCTGGGTGGGTTCCAATCCTGCCATTGGCAACGGAGCATATTAATCACTTGCAGGAGTGCCAGTCTGCCTACAGGCTACCCTCTCCTCCCAAGTTGTAAATAATTGTAAACGATTAATGATAAAGACACAATTAAATAATTGTAGTACTGCAGCAACTAAATGGTTATACAGATATTAATAGATGGATTAATATACAGATATTAGAATGTTAAGTATGAATGAAGTTTTACAGAATGAAAATGTTTATAATATAATACTAAGAGTTAAAAGTCAAATGCTTTGTATCTGAAATTATGCATTTATAGGAGTGAGAAATGAGAGGGTACGTGAAAAAGTAAGATCAATTTATTTGCTTGAGTGGTAGAAGTGGAGACAATTTTTATTCTGTTTTTGTTTTCTGGTATTATGCTACTGTCTGTACAATACATTTGCTAAAAATGATACACTCGACTCGACGGCACTTGGCTTTTGGCTTAAATAATTTACAGAAAGGGGTATAAAAAGTAAATTCTTGAAATCACCAAGTCAATACCATTTACTATAGCCTCTAAGAAGATAAAGTACCTGGGAATAAATCTAACCAGAGAAATAACAGACCCTTACAAAGAGAATTACAAGCCCTTACTACAAGAAACTAAGAGAGACTTACATAAATGGAGAAACCTACTCTGTTCATGGATAGGAAGACTTAACATTGTGAAAATGTCTATTTTACCCCAAACAATCTACTTATGTAATGCAATCCCAATACAAGTTCCAGTGACATTTTTTTAATGAGATGGAGAAACAAATTACCAACTTTGTCTGGAAAGGGAAGAAGCCCCAGACTGAGTCGGATCCAACTCGATGGCACTTGGCTTTGACTACTAAAGAAGAAGGACACACTGGGAGGCCTCTCATTATCCAACTTTAGAACCTATTACACTGCCACAGTAGTCAAACAGCCCGGTACTGGTACAAAAACAGACATATAGATCAATGGAACAGAATCAAGACTTCAGAGATGACACCATCTGCCTATGAACAGTTGATGTTCAACAAAGGCCCTAAGACATTAAACTAAGGTAAAAACAATCTCTTCAACAAATGGTGCTGGCAAAATTTGATATCCATCAGCAATAAATTGAAACAAGACCCATAACTTACACTTTTTACAAAAACCAACTCAAACTGGATAAAAGACCTAAATATCAAATCTAAAATGATAAAGCTCATCCAAGAAAAAGTAGGGACAACAATGGAAGTTTTAATACACAATGTAGACAGACTTCAAAATCTGTCAAATGAACTGCAATCATCAGAAGAGAAAATAGATAAATGGGAACTATTAAGAATCAAACACTTTTGCTCATCCAAAGACTTTATTAATAGAATTAAAAGGCCACCTACAGAATGTGAAAAAACATTTGGCAACTATGTATCAGACAGATGCCTGATCTCCGTAATCTATAAGACACTACAAAATATCAATAAGAAAAAGATAAATCATCCAATTAAGCAATGGGCAAAGCAGATGGACAGGCACTTCTCTAAAGAGGAGATTCAGGCAGCCAAAAAAACACATGTGGACATGCTCATGATAATTAGCTATTAAAGAAATTCAGATCAAAATGACAATGAGATGCCATCTCACCCCAACAAGGTTGGCCATGATCCAAAGAACCCAAAACAACAAATGCTGGAGAAGCTGTGGAGAAATTGGAAGTCTCCTACACTGTTTGTGGGTTTGCAAAATGGTGCAACCTCTTTGGAAAGCAATCTGGTGCTCCCTTGACAAGGTGGATGTAGATATACCATTTGACCCGGTAATTCCACTCCTTGGAATATACCTTACAGAATCAAGGCTGTTCACACCAACTCATACATGCACACAAATGTTCATTGCAGCACAGTCCACAATAGCAAAAAGATGGAATCAACCCAGGTGCCTAACAACAGAGAAATGGATAGGTAAGCTATGGTATATATACTCAATGGAACACTGTGCAATGATAAAGAACGATGATTTTAGGAAACATCCCATAACCTGGTTTCAACTGGAGGACATTATGTTGAGTGAAAGCAGTCAGCGACAAAAGGACAAATATTATATGAGACCCCTACAGTAAGAACTTAAAAACAGACTCATGCATAGAAGAAAAGACTCTTTGATGGCTGCAAGGGTAGGAAGGGAGAGAGGGAGAGGGGGAGGGGGTTTTAGATTAGGTAGTTGATAGAAATTTGGTTGGATGAAATCAGTTACAGCACACGCTAGAAAGAAGATCAATATTAACTGGACTTCAACACAATTTGAGTACTCCTCCAATCTTAACCCAGTATTGCAAGGATAGAGTAGCTGGGGCAGGGGGCCAAGGACCATGCTTTCAGGGGAAACTGAGGCCAATTGACACAACTAGCACTTTGCTAATGAGGGTCCTCTGCATCCCACATTGGTGACTGGCATCTGGGTTCTTAAAAGCTGCCAAGCTGCCATCTGAGGGTGTAGCAAATGGTTCCAACTCAGCAGGAATGGATGATCACCGAGGACCAAAACAACATGGGGGAAAGAGAACCCAGAAGACAGACATCGACTCTTGACCAAAAGAACCAGATGGTTCCTGGCTGCCACCAGTGATAGCCATGATGGAGCTCACAAAATTGAGTCTCACTGGCAACACAAAAATAAATAGGGCTGCACCCTGAAATCTCCACTAAAAGACTACAATTGATGGTCCAGGGGCTTCAGGGTTTCCCTGGGAGCATGACCTCTGGACCTGATGCTGCTCCTGTCCATAAATCATACTGAAGGTTGATTCTTTGGACAGCAATGGATTGGACTTGGTGATGCAGAGTGACCATATTTCGTGTGCACTTTATGGTTCTATGCATCTGTAGGATGTCATCCTGCTGATCTCTTACTGGAGGAAGGGGAGTTGGTGGAGAGGAGGAGATAGAAGACTCTTTGGAGGATAGGACACGTACGGAGCAAAGAGGAAGAGTGTGCTATCACCGGGCAGCAAGAGCAGTGGGAGCTGCATATAGGTGAGCATGCAAATTTATGTGGGAATGTACGTTTTCATTCAATCATAACTAAATAAATAAATTCTTATCAGACTTACAGGTTAGTCTCAGTTTAGCCTGAATTTGGTGTTTCTCCATTGAAGTAGACAATGACAAAATGTCATGACATAGGTACATGTTGTTGGGACTAGTTACCATGTAAGAGATGGAGAGTGCCATAATACTTATAAAAAAAAAGTCACCGGCACATCACACTTTTTGTACAAATCACTGGTGTGGTGCCCATCCAATAGACTCAGTACAGTGTGTTGAATTTGGACAAACATTCACTTGTTTAAATTCTCCTTTTGCTTGAGAAGTTTATAAAGAATGTTTTCCACTCTCTCTTCTTCTGTAAGTAGTATTTTTAAGTTTCAGTGATTAAAAAGAATGCTTCAACAATGATAAAATGGCATAGTTATGACAAGAATGCCCTTGCCCAACCCGAAGTAGGTTTTGAAGGCTTGGAAGGACTTTGCCAGGCACAGAGGAGATGGACTCAGATACTCAGGTGGTAGCCTGACCCAAAGGGCAAAAGCAGGGGTGCGCAGGGTGCTATTTAACTTAGGCAAAAGGTGTCCACTGGAATATAATTGGAAAGAAAGTTAAACAGGTAAACTGAGGAGAGTGGAGAGAGAAGAGCAGATTCGAAAGTCATCAGGCTAAAGAGTTTGGATTCTGTGCATCAAATGGGGTTGAAGGAAATAAATACATACTGTACACTCTCCAGAAACCCTGGTAATGTAGTGATTAAGTACTATGTCTGCTAACCAGAAGATCGGCAGTTCGAATCTGCCTGGTGCTCCTTGGAAACTCTATTGGGCAGTTCTACTCTGTCTTGTAGGATTGAATCAACTCAGTACAGTGGATTTGTTTGGAGGGGGTGGTTATGGACTCTCAAGAAATCCTGGTGGTGTAGTGGTTAAATGCTACATCTGCTAACCATGAGGTTAGCTTTGAATTTGACAAGGGGCTCTGTGGAAACTATGGAGCATTTCTTCTATGCAGTATAGGGTTGCTATAAGTCAGAATCAACTTGAAACCAGTGGGTTGGTTTTGTTTGGTGGACTGTCAGCCAGGAAAAGATAAAAAGTAAGCGCTTGTTATCCTTACCAGCATGGGGAGACAGGTTCTTGTCTGATTTTCGGGGTAGGAACAAGAAGGAACATGTAGTTTGAAAACAAAACAGCACTTTCTCTTAATGCTTTAAATTATTTTTAGTCACAAAGTTAGGTTTATTCTAACCTCCAAAGAAAATTTGGGGAAAAAAAAAGTACATGAACTTATTTGGTTTACCAAAGGAAATCATGAGTTAAAAATCTTTGAGAGACACAGATATAAGTTCATGTAAGATGCTGTATTTTACAAATGTAATTAAAATTATAGAATGCAAAACCCAAATAAACCTGTTGTTCTCCATTTAAACTCATGGCAACCCTATAGGACAGAGTAGAACTGCCCTATAAGGTTTCCAAGGTCTTAAACCTTTGTAGCAACAGAATGCCACATCTTTCTACAGAGGAGTGGCCACCTATCTTTCATTTAGCAGCTGAGCACTTCAACCGCTGTGCTCCTAATGGCCACCAGAGCTCCTAATGGGCTACAACAGTTACAATTCTTTTCACTGACTTTCATTTTTTATCAAAGTGATACATGCCAAATAATAATAGAAGAAAAATAAAATTAGTTTCCTGACTCATAGTTCCCTGTGTCCAATGTGCTCTCCAATTTCAAGTACTTCCTCTGTGCCTTCTGGCATTTACTCTGTATAAGAATTGTGTGTTTACCCTGCTCTGTCTTGATATGTCAGTTTTGTGCATAACCTATTGACTTTTCATGTTAGTAGATGGGGATTTAACTCTTATATAGCCGTCCTGTTTCCCTTCCCTCCATTCTCCACACATAATTAAATCACAGATTTTATGATGTTTCTATTCAGTACGTACATCATCTAGACTGTCTACACAGATTTCATTGCTGAATCAACCAGTGTAACCTCATTATGTTTCCTTTCTTTCTTCCCAAAGTTAATAATTGTGTCAGTTATTCATTTTTTAGCCCTTTACCTACTTTGTTGACTTCTCCTGAATGTGCCAGTAGTTTCTCAAACTAAGTTTTCCTGTGGTTAGTGTTAGATGATCTGTCAGTACCATTTTGTATTTATTTCCAGAAATATTTGCTCTCCTGCCTTCTTGACAGGTTGCTTTCTAGCCACATTTTATTATTGGTCCCTCTGTTACTGCCTTGCACTACTATCCTGGGAAATCTCCTTTCCTCTCTTCTGCACTGGCCCTCGTGTTTACTGAATCGTTTCTTCTTTATGGTTTTCTCCTTGGGTATTATAAACCCTGGTGGTATAACAGTGAAGTACTACAGCTACTGACCAGATGGTAGGCGATCTGAACCTGCTAGGTGCTTCTTGGAAACTCTATGGAGCAGTTCTACTCTGATCTATAGGGTCACTATGAGTCAAAATTGACCAGATGGCATTAGATTTGGTTTTTGGTTTTCCTTGGGTATTGGAGACCTTGCATGCCTGAAAATGTCTTTGAATCTGAAGAACGTTCTCTGAGGTTGTTCAGTTTCTGCACGGAAAGGTGCTCAAGGCTTGTGCGTACAGTCTGTGTGCCTGGCTGTGGGTATTCAAAGATATGGGAAGGGAAAGGAGCTGATGCGGGGAGTGGTATCTCGCTGATAAATACATAGACTTCCACTTAATTCATTTGTTTTGAACCTCACATTTCCTCTTGAGTTTTTCTATACTGCTATTCATAAGTGAGATATCTTTCTAATTTATACCGTATAAGGAACAAGTCTCAATTCTGAGAATTTGGAAAGGAAAGTTACCTGACTCTTTAGGGTCTCCCTATCTCCTATGCAAACTTTCAATAATTCTCTTAATTCCAGACCTGTACCTAGCTCCTGAGACTTTGTAGCTTGGTTCTCCTTCTGAAGGAATTTAAGTTCCACCTCTTCTATTCTCCTAAATTAGCAGCTTTCTGTCTTCTAATATATTGACACTTTCCATCCCCTGTTATCTTCTCTCCTGTCATTTTGGTATTTCAGGTATCTGTATAAATAATATTTTTATTATTCATTTTAATCGGTGTCTTAGGCTGAGTTCTCTAGAGAAGCAAAGTCAGTAAAGCATATAAGTATGTACACAGAGAGATTTATATTAAGAAAATGGTTTACACAGCTGTAGATGTTGGCATGTGGATCAGGCTGCAGGCTTCTACTGAGTCATGTAAACTCAGGAGCTGGAAAACCTGTGACAGGCATGCCAGACAGCAAGACTCCAGTGCACAGGCTGTACAGATGGACAGACTCAAAGACTGTCAGACAAGATGCAGGTAAGGTGCTAGCTAAAGTCTTAAGAGCTGGAGGTCAGATGAACAGGAGCTAGCTGCAGGACCCAGGACAAGCAAAAGCCGGTGAACCTTGCCAGAAAGTTGACTCAAATTGAAGGCAGGCCATATTCCCAAGGAAACATCCTTTCAACTGATGAACTATTGAGAGCAGGTCCCATTGTGGAGGTGATCACAATACTATACAAGTGGCAGACTGTATCATAACTGCCAAACTGCTGAGAATCGTGGCCCGGACACACTGACAGACAACTTTAATGATCACAGTAGGAATTAAAGAGAGAATTTAGATGATATATCCATATTGCTCACCATTTTGAATCAGAAATCCTTATTTCTATTTAAAATTCATTAACAGTGGTATAGTATTTTCTTCCTTTATCTCTCATTGTTAAATTTATTCTTCAAAGATAGTTATGGTGTAAATGCAAAAATTAGTTGCATCGCGCTCTTCTGTTTTTCTTGACATGAAATGGCATTAAGAGCACATTATCATTCATTCGGGTCCCTGGGTGACGGAAGTGGTTTGTGGTTTGAACTTGCCCAGCAGCGATGTGGAAGAACGCTGTGGTGATCTGCTTCTGTAAAGATTAGAGCCAAGTGTCAAAGAGCGAAATTAATAACAAACATCTTACTTTGATTTTGGGGTTTCCTCACCCATGCAACCAAATATTCACTGTAAAGTGACCCAAATTAATGCTTCTGGCAAATTTTCTTCACCCCAAATTGTTAATCCTTTTTTTCCTATTAAAAACCAGACTATCTAATTTGAATTTCGAAAGATGGCTGAGGGAGGGATGAAGACTATTTTGTAACCTAGTATCAGCTTCACCTCAATAAAGAGAGGAAGGCAGGGTTCCCTCAGTCACATAAAGGTTGGCCAATAGCTGATCTTCTGTATGTCTCCCTCCTCTTGTCTTCTATAAGCCTCACCATACTTAGATTTTTTTTAAGGCATTTGCTTTTTCTAGAATCAAAATGAACTCTCTGCATGCCTATAAATAACTGTTCAGAATAAACCTTATGTTCAAATTTTGTTTGGTTTTTGTTATTTTTAACACAAGAAAACCCTATGGAATACAGTCCAACTCTGTAATACAGGAGGCTGTCATAAGTTGGAATCTACTCACTGTGACAGCTTTTTGGTATCGTTCTCTCAGTTGCCTTTGAAACAAGATTTTTAGTTGGTATACAGTGGCTTTCAATTATTCTCCTGGCTATTGTTCCCCTTCACTAGTACTTCCTTACACAGTAGCTTGTTTTGTAGCTTCAAATAAAGATTCTATACCTCTGCAAGTATCATTCCTTCCCATTTTCTCAAATTCCTTTAATACCTCATTTCCAGATAGTGCCTGTCCACCACCAGTGACTACGCTGACACAGAACGCAGCCTAGAGTCTCTGGTTTAGTGGGAGAAAAATGAGTTTGCAGAATTGGGACTCTATGAAAGACCAGACTTCATGGTCCAACAGACTGGAGGGTCTGCAGAGGACATGGCCCCAAGGCTCTCTGTTAGCCCAGAGCTGAAACTGGTCCAAACTCCAACGCTTCAGACAAAGTTTAGACTGGACTATAAGATATAAAATGATACTGGAGAAGAGTGTGATTACTGGCTTAAGTAAATATAGGAGACTAACTGGGCAGCTCATGTCCAAAGGTGAGATGAAAGGCAGAAAGGGACAGGAGCTGGCTGAATGGACATGGGAAATATAGGGTGGAAAGAAGGAGTGTCCTGTCACAGGGTTGGGGGAGCAGCTAGAGTTACACTGAAGTGTGTGTACCAAGTTTTGTATGACAAGTTGACTTCATTATAAACTTTCATTTAAAGCACAATAAAATATATTAAAAAAAACTCTTTTAATATAAGATAAAAACTAATAGTGTTTCAAAGAAACTGCTTAATGTATATCTGCTTGATAATTTTTGTACCTGTGTATGCTGTTTAGGGCTTTTGATATATAAAAAGTACATAGAAAGAGATTAACTGGTTCTAGACTAAAAAGTCACTCTTCTGTGAGGCATGCTTTCATTCACAGTGTCCAGAAAACTATCAGCTCCTTTGACATCCGCCGCGTCCCCTAAGCAGCATATCCTGTCCCAGATTTGTAGATGTGGGAAAGTCCACAGCCAAGCCACGATTCTCAGCAGTTATACCCACCTCGCTCTCGATTGCTTTTCTGTTTCCCTAACCTTCCTCTAGACCTTTCAACATAAATAGCTGTTTTTTGTTTGTTCGTTTGTTTTTTAATTCTTCAAGTCTTACTTTCAGATTACAGTGTACAGCTGGGAGAAAAGAAACAAAGCACGTTGATTACTTGATGATTTCCCCACTTAGCTGTTTTACTTCTTGTATACCCTCCTTTCCCATTGCCCATAAATACTATTCTAAACCATTAGTATTTTTTATGAGCTTGTTACCCTACAGCTACTTACAGCTGCTAACCAAAAGGCTGGCAGTTCAAATCTACCAGGCGCTCCTTGAAACTCGATGGAGCAGTTCTGCTCTGTCCTACAGGGTCACTGTGAGTCAGAATTGACTGGAAGACACTACATTTGGTTTGGTTTTTTTGTACTCCCCATCAGAGAGAATGGAGTCCCCTGGTGGAGCATGATACAGTCAATGCTATCTGCAGCTAACTGAAAAGTTGGGGCTTTGAGTCTACTCCAAGACAGCTTGGAAGAAACCTCTGACAGTTCACTTCTGCAAAAGCAGCTCTTGACAACAGGTCTACCGTGACACCCAGGGCGTTGGCAAGAACGTAGAAATCTGCTGCATGGACACTTCTTTTCAAAATCAGAGAAAATAACAGCTACAAGTTAATGAGCACCAATAGACACTTTGGAACCAAATGCTAAGCCAAGTGCCGTCGAAGTAGATTTTTAAATTTTCTTTTTATGAAGAAAGGAAACGTACTAAAGGGCATCCAGCTAACACAAACACAACTCATAGATACTTCTGACTCATGTCTTATTTTCTTTTTTGTCTTTGATTTTCCCTTCATTATCTTTTAAAATGGACTCCTTCATATGCATGAAAAGTACATCTTGTATATATAATTTTTAAAATGAAGTAATAGAATGAATGCCCACGTGTGTATCATCTAGTTTCAGAAGTAGAACATAGTCAGTGCAGTTGCGCTGATCTACGTGTTCCTCAGTTCTCAACCCCGGCCTGCCCCTGCTTTCCGAAGTCTGTATTTATAATTCTTTTGCTAATTTTTAATTTAAACATTATTTACACCACAGGAAAGTTTACAAGAATATTACAAAATTCTTGCATATCTTTTAGCAGATTTACTTTTTACAATTTTGCCGTATTTGTTTCTTCTATTCTTTGTCTATATGCAAGTTGTTATTTCTTCCTTTTTTTTTTGGTGCACTAAGTGAAAGTCTGCAGAGCAAGTTAACTTCCCGTTCAGTAGCTGGTGCTGAAGTGTTTCATGATCTTGATTTCATTCCCCGCCTTGTGTCAGCGCTGGCTGCATTTCCATCCCGTATTACTCGTTTCCTTCCGTCCTGGTTTTATCCCCCCAAATTGTTAGTTCTGAACCACTTGAGAGTTAAGCTGCAAATATAGCATCTCTTTACCTTTAAACACTCTGTGTGTTTTCTAAAGACAAGGACATTCGATTACTAAAATTAGAAAATTTAACAAATACATTATTGCCCTTAATTCTAATCAATTTTGAAATTTTACCAGTCGTCACAATAAACTGTCGTTTATAGCCATCCGCTGTCCCCCTTCACAATTCTTCCCAAACCCTAGTATAGAATCCAGTCTAAGATTACATACTATATTTAGTTGTCATGTCTTTTCAATCCCTCTTAACTGGAACAGTTCTTTGGTCTTACTTTGCGTCTCTTGATCTGGATATTTTTTAAGACTTTTGGCAAATTATTTTGTTAGGACGCCCATTGATGTCGGTTTGTCTGAGGTTTCTTCATGAGTAGATGTAGGTTATTCCTTTTTGGCAGGCAAATTATATAAACATGATAGTATCCTTTTCAATGTAACTCCACAGTAAGCTTTTGATACTAATTTTCCTCATTGTTAGTGATGCCAACTTTGAGCATGTGGTTAAGGTGATGTCTTTCAAGTTCATCCAATCTGAAAGCACTATTTTGCTCTTAGTAATTAATAAGTGGTTTGCAGAGAGATACTTTCAGACCATGTGATTATCATGTTCTTTATAAAATTTCAAACCAATAATTTTGAAATCGATTGATAGTTTCTATCTGGATCAGTTATAACTAGGATGGGAGCCAAATGGTGATTTTTTAGCTCCCCCATTCCTTCTTCATGTATTAGTTGAGGTTTTCGTAGGAAAGAATTTTTTCCTTTTCCTACTGATCTACGTGTTATCAGTAGGAACCTATCCATTTGTTTAATCTCAAAGCGAACCTTCCTCACTGATCAGCCGTGCTGTCTCTGTCATGTGTCAATTTCCTGTATGTTCTTGGGTCTTTCTGGGCCCTCTTTTTTGGCAACGTTGGTCATTTAGTTTCTCCCTGTGCCAAAACAATACTACACATTTAATTAACACGGATGTGTCGTTAATTTCAATCTCTGGTTAGCCAAGTTCCCTCTTTTTATAATAAGTGCCTTGCATATTTTTGCTTTTGTGAACAAATTTTAGAACTAGATAGGAAAGTTTCTTAGAAAACTCTCCTGATAATTGTGCTTAGAATTATCTTAGGTTACTTTGGGGAGAATTTTTTTTCAAGTTGGGTCTTTCCATAAAGGTAGCGTATTTCTCTATTATGTCTTCCTCTGAAAGTCTTATTTAATGAAGTTTTAAAATTCTTTTCTGTATGGGTCTTATGCATCTTCTACTAGAACTGTTCTTCTACTAGAACTGTTCTTACATCAGGAAACCTGGTGGTACAGCGGTAAAGTGTCATGTCTGCTACTAACGGTCGGCAGCTGAGATCTGCCAGGTGCTCCTTGGAAACTCTATGGGGCAGTTCTACGCTGTTCTATGGGGTCACTATGAGTCGGAATCGACTCAACAGCAATGGGTTTGGTTTTTTGGATATTCTTACATATCTTCTTATGCAGTTCTTTAAATGTAATCTCTTTTAAATTATGTTTTCTAAGTGTTCTGTTAGAGAAATGTTTTGTAAGTAGTTGTTAGGTTTTGTAGAGACACAATTGGATATTGCATAATTAAATCTTAAGACAGATTCATTATTTCTAAAAAGTTTTCTTTGGGATATTTTTTCTATAGACCATCATATCGTTTGTGAAATAATGAAGTCTTTTGTCTTTCTTTCCAGCCTTTTGCCTTTGATTTATTTTTCATGTGTTTCAAGCTGAGATTCATGAAAGGACTGAATGAACCTGAGAGGGTTGCTATACAAATTCGTTCTAACGCCTACTGCATTATGGCGCCATCTGGTGGTAGTGATTGTCCACTGCAGTTTAAATACCGACCAGAATACCTTCAGAGCTGCATCAATGATTCCAAGTAATCTCTGGCTAGTAAGAAACCAGTCCTATTAATCTTCCCACCTCCTCCGCTGGGGAAAAAAACACTCGCCATCTAGTTTAGGTACTTCTCATGGTAACCACAAATGTGTCAGAACAGAACTGTGCTCTCACATGGTTTTCAACAATCTTCCAAATGCAGATCAGCAGACTTTTCTTCCAAGATACATCTGGGTAGACTCACATGGAACAGTCAATCTTTCTTTTCTTTTTTAATTTTTATTTTTATTTAACATAACTGAGTGAAAATGTACATTCACATATAAATTTACAATCCCACCTATATGCAGCTGAACAGTCAATCTTTCTGTTAGCAGCCAATTAAGTTAACCATTTGTACCACCCGGGGGCTGGATACAGAGGTGGAAAATTCCTGACCAAGCAGCCTCACCCCTGGGTTTTGCACCATTCCCTTGGCTGCCACTCGCCTCCACTCCATTATTATTACTCCACCTTCCAGCTGCAGGAGGTAAGGAGCCCCTTCCAGCTGAGGGTTTGAGTGGTTGATGGGAATAAACCCTTCAGTCCATTACTTCAGAATTCACAACACCCTGGGTGTGTTTTCATCACACATATGTGTTGTTTGCATGTTTTCTCTTCCTCAAGTATAGTGTACACTTGAGTGATCGAGGATTTTTATTTGTTTTATTCACAGCTATATTACTAGTGAGTAGAAGAGTTCAAAAAACAGTGAATAAATAATATTGAAGGAGTGATCGGTGATGCAAAAGCTAAGCACTGGGTTACTAGTGGAAAGGTCGAAGGCTGGAATTCATCCAGAAGTACCTTAAAAGACAGCCACAGCCTTGAAACTGCAGTGACCGCAGCTTTGAAGGCCTTTTGGAGCATTTATGCTTTGTATGCATGGAATCACCATGAATCAGAATTGGCTCCAATGCAACTTACAACAACAGAATATTGAAATTTTCCATTACATGCAGATTTATCTGTTTCTCCTTGTAAGTTTATCAGTTGTTTTTTTTAATATATATTTTGAGGCTTTTTAAAAATCAGGTGCATACAGATTTAAAACTATTATCGATTCTTGATTAACTCAGTCTCCCTTAATAATGATTTTTTGGTCACAAAACCTATTTCAATGTTAATACACCACCCAGCTTTTCCACTTAGTATCTGCCAAGTATATCTTTTCACTTGTTTTTACTTTTAGCCTTTATGCATCCTTATGTTTTATGTCACTGTCTTCTAAATAGCATGAGATTGTTTTGAAAACACAACTAGATAGTCAGGCAATTAACTAGTGAAGTTAGTTCGTTTGTGCTTATAGTGATTGTTGATGTATTTCTATTTCTATCTCTAAAACCTGCCTCTTGACCTTTTTCTACTTCCTAGAAAATCCTTTTGGTTCTTTTCCAATTTGTATTATTCCTTTGAGTCTCTTTTTGTTTATTCATCTTTGTAATTCAATCATTTTTAAAAACATTCTATGCTCAGTTCTCCATTCTATGGGTAAAGTTACAATAGTCTTACTAAATAGCATGTATATAGTACAAAGGTAACTGTTACATATATTGGAGAACTCTGGCAAAAGTGCCATATACAAGCACTTTGTATGTATTCAAATCACTTAAACCTCATCTTACTGGTTAACCTTACTTCCTAACAGATTAGGAAACTGTAGCAGAGAGTGAAAAAAAGTTGGCCAAGGTCACATAGTTAGTAGATCACTGAGCTAGATTTCAGCTATAGCTGCTACTGTCCTCATTCCAACACTCAGTAGAAGGGGCCAGGGAGGGTGAGAAGGACATTTTTTTCTTTTTCTAATTTTAAGACGAAAGAGAGATCTTATTTCATTTATTTACTTTTTAATGCTACTAGTTTTCAACTTTCTTCATGCGATGACTTTTCATGTGATGGTGAAGTCCTAAATGATTTTTCTTACTAGAAGTTCCTTGCTTTAACTACAATAAAATGTATTTTTTTACTTAGTAGAATTTTTGCTTTATCAAAAATGAAATCCCAGTTAGGGTTTTAATTTACTAGGGAAATTAGTCAGAAGATTCATCAACCAATTATCTTTTCAGAGAACTGCTGCCTTCTGGCATTCTAGTTATCAGGAATTTCTCAGCTATTTGTTTTCTCAGTCTCTGAGCTCAAATTTTTGTAAGAAAAATTCTATGAGGAAAGAAAAAACGTATCGAAACTTCTTTACAGATATAAAACATCAAGTTATCATCTCTATTACACTAAATAAAGTGTTATTATTTTAAAGAACTAAATACACTCAAATGCCACAAAAATGACATAATTAACAAGTAGACCCAATTTAGATTCCTGTTATTAAAAAAACTCTCAAAATTTTAAAAGGTAATTAGTGATTATGCAAATTATAACAACAACAAGCAACAAAAACTCATTGCTGTCGAGTCGATTTTAACTCATAGCGACAAAGTAGAACGGCCTATGGAGTTTCCAAGGAGCATCTGGTGGATTTGAACTGCTGATCTTCTGGAAGCCTTCGGCATTTGCCATGATCTGAAACCAAGGCTCAGGAAAACGGCACAATTTAGAAGTGCTGCCATCTAGTGTTGATCTTTAGAATTTGTCCCCCTAAATTGTTTTACGCTCTTGAGTTGACTTCAACTCACGGCCACCTTATATATAATAGGAGGAAACTGTGCCTGGCCCTGTGCCATCTTCGCAGTCGTCGACATATTTAAATCTATGGTAGTGACAATTCTGTCAGTCTAGCCCACTGAGGGTTTCCTACATTGTTGCTAATCCTTTATGTTAGCAAATCTGATATGTTTTTCTAGCAATTGATCTAGTCTAAACAGATAGTTTCAATCAACAATTAGAATCTTAACTACCTGAAATTATAACCAGAGATCAATAGACAGTACTAAAAGTAACTTGGCATAGCTTTAAAAATTACCGAAAAAAGGAGGAGGTCACTGAGGGTGTACATGTGTGTACGTGTGAAGACAGCAATCAGGGACAGATTACCCCACAAGAAACGTATGCATGGATTTACCTGGGATTACTTACTAATCTATGGTGCACAATTTCACCTGTTTTTCACCACAGCTTTCAAATGGTGAAACAAATGCAAAATTGTGCACTAAAGGTCGGTAGTAAGTAAACACAAATAAGCCCACGCGTGCCTTGCTTACTGTTTGATCAACCCCTGAGAGCAGTAAATGAGGACAGACGGTGGGAAGAGGAAACAGCAAAGGCACAAGATCCTTTAGGAGGTAAAAAGAATGTAAGAAGGTCAGGAGTTAAATCTTTGAAGCATGTGGGATAAAAAGTAGTGTAACTGGCATTAACATGTATGGATGTTAAGTTTTTTAAACATGTACTTGGTAGTTACAACTTTTGAAGGATTTTAGTTTGTTTTAGATACTAAGTAGACAGTTTTGTCAATTATCCAAATAATTTTCACTGTGACTTTCTATTTTTATTACCTAGTTCTGATTTTTTACTGATAAACTCGTCTAATGATGGCTGAGTTTTTCTTTTTTTGCATCCATATTATACTATTGGTAAATTTCAGTACGTAAGTTGTCTCTCATATACAAATATTAAACTACTCTGTTTTCATTTGCCTAGTGTTTATATTAACTTTTCCTTTACCGGCAATAATGTATTGTCTCTTCACCTCTTAATCTTCTCGCGGCCACTAATACAACAAAGGTGGCTGTATCAATCAGGATTTTGTCACAAATAGAAAAATCTATTCTTTCTAGTTTAAGCAGGAAAAAAATATATATTTATTAAAGAATATTAGATATGAGGTTCAACAATTAAGTCCACAAACTTAATTGTTCTAAGTGCTACGTACCTCACTGCTGAATATCACTATAGCCCACTGCCTTCAAGTTGGGTCCAACGCATAGTGATCCTAGAGGTCAGAGTGGAACTATCCTATAGAATTTCCAAGAAGTGCCTGGGGGGTTTCAAGTGCTGACCTCTTGGTTGGCAGAGGTAGCACTTAACCTACTATGCCACCATGGTTTTGAATATCACTATGGTCACCTTCAAAGTACTCCCCTTGCAATGCTATACACTAATGCCAGTGTCTAGTCCACCCTTCAAAGCAATTATGGAACTCTTTCTGGAATGGCCATTGCACAGGGTGGCAAGTTCTCGAACTTAATTGTACAGTTGTGTGTGACAAACTTTTTAGCTGGTAAACAAATACCTGTATTGCAACGGTCTATCTACTCACCTGATCTGGCCCCTAGTGACTTTTCTTTCGCCGAAGAGAAAGGAAATGTAGAAAGAAAGATATTTTAACGACATTCAAGACACCAAGATTAATAGGACAGCAACACTGATGGCCATTTCAGAAAGGCAGTTCCAAAATTGCTTTGAAGGGTGGGGTGGGCACTGGCGGCAGTGCCTAGCTTCCCAAGGGGAGTACCTTAAAGGTGACCATCGTGATAGTCGGCAATGAGGTGTGTAGCACTTTTTCTAGGATGACTTTGTGGACTTAATTAGCAGTACTCAGACTAGAGAGCCACATTTCAGTTTATATGCCTAGAAACAACGCCAAACGGCACTGGCTGATTGGACCATTGAAGACTCCGGGGAAATCAGACACTAAAGAACATATCACTCACCCTGGGCATGGGACCCCAGAACTCCCACCACTCTGACTTCGCGAGATGACACTGCAGGTGCTACTTTACTGGAAATAATAGATGTCCTGTAGCCTCTGCCTTCTGGTCTGACATCTATGTGTCGGTTTGGTTAGGCAACCCCATGTGTACCAGAGTAAAACTGTGGTTCATAGGGTTTTCAGCAGCTGATTTTTCTTCCAAGACACATCTGGATAGACTCAAACTTTCAATCTTTGGGTCAGCAGCCAAGCACATTAACCAGCTAGGGACTTTTGGCTAGGCTATAACACCCAGTTATTTAATCATATGCTAATCTAGATGCTGTTGCTCAGATGGTACATTTCTTCTGAGACCTAGTTGTCTTTTTCATAGTCTCTAAACTTTTCTTTAATGTATTTTGTATTTTTGATGGATGAAACTCTCACTTATCTAGGATTCAAATAACTATCAAGCACAACAGGGAAATGATGGTTCGGTGGTACAAGTCTTACCTTTCCTGCCAGAGACCCAGGTTCGATTCCTGGCAAATGCATATCATGCATTCTGTCAGTAACCAGAGGCTGGAATGTTACTGTGATGCTGAGCAGGCATCGACAGAGCTGACAGACTAGGAAGGAAGATCTGGTGATCTATCTCCAAAAACTAGTCATTGAGTACCCTATACGAGGTCTGACAGTTAAGTCTGAGAACTTAATTGTTCTAAGTACTACATACCTCATTGCTGAATTTCACTATCATCACCTTCAAAGTACTCCCCTTGGGAAGCTACGCACCCAACACCAGCACCTAGTCTACCCTTCAAAGCAATTTTGAAACTCTTTTTAGAATGGCCGTTGCACACAGTGGCAAGGAGGCAAGTTTAGAAATTTAATTTTATAGTTGTCTGTGAGGGAGTTGTTACCCAGTAAACAAAACACTGTATTGGAACATCCTCCCTACTCACCTGACCTGGCCCCCAATGACTTTTTTATTTATCTGAAAATAAAGGAAACATTGAAAGGAAGACATATTGATGACTTTCAGGACATCAAGAGTAGTACGACAACAGCTCTGTTGGTCACTCCAGATAATGTTCCAAGATTGTTTTGAAGAGTGAACTAGGTGCTGGCATCGGTGCATAACTGTACTTTGAAGGTGACCATAGTGATATTCAGCAATGAGGTATGTCGCACCTTTTTGAGGATGAGTTTGCGAATTTAATTGGCAGTCCTGCAACCGAGGATGGTGATGGAGCAGGACTGGGCCGAGTTGCACTAGTTTGGGCATGGGGTCTCCCTGAGCCACCGCTGACTCAGTGGTCGCTGACAACAACATCAGGCCCAGGGAAGCACAAGTAACTGGACCCTTCCCCCTCCCTCATCCCCATGCCTACCTAGAGCACATCTTTGTGGGAAGGCAATAAATTAGGCAGCTTAATATGAAGATGTTGTTTGCCAGTTATTCATCCTGTTTGTGCTTGTAAAAGACCCCAACTTCCCTCAGGTGAATTATCCCTTTCACCTTTCTGTTCGTGTGGTTTGGATAGTGTTTTATTCATCTGGTACTGTTCCAACAGAAACACCATGAGTAGATGGCTTCAGCAAAGAGAGAGTTTATTACATGGTCCAGTAGGCTGGAGGTCTGAATTCAGGGTGCTGGCATCCAGGGCACGCACTGTCTCTCGCTGGTGGTTCTGGAGGGACGTCCTTGGGTTGCATCCGTCTTTCTTTGGTTTCAGAGCATCTTGGTACGAGAACCTCAGTTCTGAAGGATGTGCTCTGCTGTTGGTGCTCACTTTCTCAATGGTAGGAGGTCCTCAACTGTCTGCTTCCTCCCATCATCCCCCTCCCCTTTCCAATGCCCTCTCGCCTCTCCTCACCCCTCCTCTCATCTCCTTTCCTTTCCTTTTCCCTCTTGCAGGATAAAAGGTGGTGCAAGTCACACTCCGGGGAAACTCCTTTAGTAAGTGTGTTGCAGTCCCACACTAATGCTCTTTAGCAAAATCCAATCTGTTAACCACTGGCAGAGGTTAGAATTTGTAAGTGTAGGAAAATTGCAAAATGGATGGCAATCACACAACACTGGGAATCATGAGCCAGCTAAGTTGCTACACAATTCTTTTTTGGAGGGGGGAGGAGAACACAATTCAATCCAGGATAAATGGGGCCAACCTCCCCCGTTCTGCTACGCCTCTCCAGGTTCCAGCAGGCTATGGCCCAGTGTGGCTGATCAGAATATTCTACATATGGCCCTTCTCCCTGACCACTGTGATTAGTTCTGCTTTATGAAGGCATACGGCCCAGGACAGATCAATGAGACTTGGTCCCAGGGTTTTCCCTAGCACAATGGAAAAAGAGGCCTCTATGACCTAAGCCTAGAGTTTCTCCTGAATGCACTGATGCTTCTTGGTAAGAACCTTGTGTGTTGTAGAGGACAAACTTTCCTAGAGGTGAGTAAGCCTGAAAGACCCTCAAGCAGCTGATGCCCGCTGTGCTGTGCCCGAGGAGCTGAAGCCAGGTACGCGTGAGGCTTGTGCTGTGTCTGGACTTCTGAGTTCCCTGAAACAATGCAGGGCACTGGGTTTCTCATCTGCGTGGCCTGTCTAGCCTTCGGCTTACAACTCTGCTCGTTTCAGTGTCTCCCCAGCAAAGAAAAATGGAGGCAGTATACCAAAGATTGAACTCATCTTGGTTTCTTTCTCTTAAGATAAAATGCCCTTGTAGGATTTAAGAGATAAAATGTAACCCACAAATGTTTTTCTGTATTTTTTTGTTTTCACTAGGTTCACTGTTGAATGTGACAGAGGTTTCTTTTATTGCTATTTCTCGCTGTGCTGCTAAGTGTTTAGAAGTCAGCATGGGGTTAGCTGCATTTACTTTGTTTCTGTTCAACAGGGTGGCTTCCTTCCGCAGATTTGACATTTCAATCTCTTTCCTCATCTAAGTCTTCTAGGTCAAATGCTGGTTTGTAAGCATGCATTTAATGGAAACATAAATTTTGAAGTCTCTGAGTGGCACAAGTGGTAGAATTGAGTCTATCCAGAGGGAATGCAGAAGAAAGGTCTGGCAATCTATTTCTGAAAAATCAGCCATTGGAAACGATGTGGAGCACAATCTACTCTGTGGACACCCACAGGGGATCACCGACAGCTAACATGAGTAGATGGCTATAGGCTGGGTTTTTTTTTTTGTAAGCTTCAGGCAAGGTTTGAATTCCTCTGATTCCTGTAGATTTTATGAATCCTATCGAACAACAAGGAAATTCTAGTGGTGTAGTGGTTAAGTGCTACTGCTGCTAACCCAAAGGTCAACAGTTCAAATCTACCAGGCGCTCCTGGAAACTCTAGGGGGCAGTTCTACTCTGACCTCTAGGGTAGCTATTAGTCAGAACTGACTCAACAGCAGTGGGTTATCAAGTAACAAAAACCCTGGTGGTGTAGTGGTTAAGTGCTGTGTTTGCTAACCAAAAGGTTAGTGGTTTGAATCTGCCAGACTCTCCTTGGAAACTCTGTGGAGCAGTTCTACTCTGCTGCATAGAATGCTATGAGCCAGAATTCACTCGACAGCACTGGGTTTGATTTGAGTTTTTTATTGAGTAACAGTAATACCTTGCTTTATTGTTTCATCTCTTTTTTTGTCCTCCCTTATTTAACTGTCATTTATATTTTAATGGAAACTGTGTTGGCATGGTGGGTTAAGTGCTAGGTCTGCTAACCAAAAGGTCAGCGGTTCAAATCCACCAGGTGCTCCTTGGAAACTCTATGGGACAGTTCTACTCTGACCTCTAGGGTCGCTATGAGTCAGACCCAACTTGACGGCAGGGGACAGTTGGTTAGCTTCTAGTAATAAATCAAATCCTTACTTAAGAGCAACCTTTGTATTGAAGAAAATAGATCACAATGACTCAAGTTAAATTTCCTTTGGAGGAAACACTTCATTAAAGATATTATACCAGAGCGTATCAAGAACTTGATTCATGAGTTATGTTTCTGCATAAATTATAAACTAAGCCATGAAAGACTGTCCTGGTTAGAAACCATAGCTGTAATAATCACTGTGACCCACAGATTAAAAGAATTGAAGCTTTAGTCTTCAACGCTCCACAATGATTTCCTTTTTTCCTAGCTTTTCCTTTAGTAGTATTTACTTTGTAGTTGTAGTACACATAATATTATTTACTGTGTTATTTTATATTATCTCGAAGTGTTGCCCTTTCACTCCAAAATAAAAGCCTCCCTTAAAATATTTAAGTTCTTATTCTGTAACTCTGCTTTAATCGTTTTTGTTTTATAAAAAATCTATATGGAATAACTTCTGCATATCAGTAAGTTGTGTCCAAGAAAGTTAATAAGAAGAATAGAGCTTTACTATAAGGAAAAAAGAAAAACCCAAACTCATTACCATCAAGTCAATTCTGACTTCCTAAGACAAAGCAGAACTGCCCCACAAAGTTTCCAAGAGCATCTGGTTGATTTAAACTGCTGATCTTTTGATTAGCAGCCTTAACACCGAACCACCACACCATCAGGGTTTCCATAAGGAATGAAGAGCTGTGGTTTAGGATACTGTGCTTTTTATGTTACCAGACTGCTCTGCCTAGAAAGGAGCAAATCCTAAAATGGAAATTTTTTTTTGATATAACAATACAGTAACGCAACATCTGGGTTCTGGCTAACTTGTTTGAAATGAACTCATGGGTTTCTCAGAAGGCTACATCATAAAATCTCAGGTCATCCTGACGTTCATATTCTAGACATCTGGAAGAAAGGGATTAGGGGTCAAGCAAACACTACACAGAAGGGAAAGGCAAAGGAGGAATGAAGAAAAAGTAATGTGTTTAACCAGTACTTGTTACCTTCCGTAGGAGAACCTGGTGGCATAGTGGTTACGTGCTTTGTCTGCTAACCGAACGCTCTGCAGTTCAAATTTACCAGGAAACTTTGTGGTGCAGTTCTACTGTGACCTGTAGGGTCACTATGAGTCAGAATTGACTCAATGGCCTTGGATTTGGTTTGGGGTTTTTGATTACCTTCTGTAAAGAGTCCTGGAAGGAGCCCTGATGGCTCAGTGGTTAAGAGCCGGGCTGCTAACTGAAAGACCAGCATTTTGATTCCATCAGCCGCTCGGCCAAAGAAAGAGGTGGCAGTTGGCTTCCCTGAAGAATGACAGCCTCTGAAACGTTATGGGACAGCTCTACTCTATGTTATGGGGTCACTATGAGTTGAAATCGACAATATAGCACCCAGCACCAGCAGGGTAAATGTAGTTAGTATCCTTAAACTTGTAAACAGTAGGATAATGTTCCCTCACTGAAATTAAGGACTCATTTTTATGTCAGGAATGTACAATTTCCTAACTGAGATTGAGATTTGTTGCAGCCTCAACAAGCAAATATGCTTTTAAATTAGATTTGCCCTCTTGTAGACAAATAGATGTCTCAACTTCAATCCAATTTCTTTTTAGCTTCTTATTGTATGAAAGTATTTTAATTTTGTTTACTAGAAGAAATATGCACAGTAATATTGATTTCTCTGTGATTAAATATTTTATAATTTTCTATGGTATTTAATTTCTGTTGATAAAGTGGTTATTTGTGAAAGCAAATGCACAAATGATTTTAGTAAACAATAAATTATTTAATGATTTAATAAATAAATGATGTCTAATATGTTTCCTCTGAAACAAGTAATTTATGAAACAGACACATAGATATTTATAAATATAATTACAGCACCACATTCTGCACTTAGGTAGTAATTTTTCCAACCCAGTTAGTATATATTTGTCTTTATCTAATGCTAATTAAAAAGTCACAATACAAATCTAACAAACACCTCTTGAAAACCGTATGGTACATTTCTACAGAAACCCTGGTGGCATAGTGGTTAAGTGCAATGTCTGCAAAAGGCCAGCAGTTCAAATCCACCAGGCACACCTTGAGAACTCTGTGGAACAGTTCTACTCTGCAGTATCGGGTTGCTGTGAGTCAGAATTGACTTGATGGCAGTGGGTTTGATTTAGGTCTGGTTTTATTACTGCTCAACAAACTGCCTCAGAATACAGTGACTTTAACAATAGCCATCTTATTATCCTTCACAATTCTGTGGTCAACGATTTGGTCAGACAATAGAGAGGTGGCTTGTCTCTGCTTCACTTGACAGCTACTGGGACTAGATGACATTGTCACTCGTGTATCTGCCACTAGGATGCCTTGAATGATGGACTCTCCCAGAATGGCTCACTTGAGGTCATATATCCGGGGCTTTGGCTCTCCCTGTTGATTGTTTCCTTGGTCTTTTCCCTGTCATAAAAGTCGTTGGATAGCACAAATGCCTTGTACTTGGCAGTTCAAATCCGTCCAGCCATGCCGTGGAAGAAAGACCTGGTGATCTGCTCCCATAACGATCACAATCACGGAAACTCTATGGAGCAGTTCTACGTGGTAACACTCAGGTCACTGAGAATCTGAATCACCTGGATGACAGAAGGTTTGGGGTTTTTATCAGAATCTCACCTCCTTGTGGCCTCTCCACAGGGTTTTTCCATCAAGGCAGCAAGAAGTAAGAAGCTGTCATGTTAAACCTAGAGCTGACACACAGTCACTCCTGCCACATTTTGTTGGCTCAAGTGACAACATCAGCCCAGAATCAATGTGGGAGAACACTACACAAAGGGGTGAATACTAGGAAGCTTGGCCTGGAAGGGGGAATGGAGTACCTGTGGGCACAAGCTACCACAATATCTGTGACCCTTGACAGTGTTTAACTTCCTGGATTCTCAGTTGTGTACTCTGGTGTTTCTTGATATATTCTTTGTGTAATCTGAGGCTTGAGGAACCCTGAGTACTGGGATCCAATAAATGTGTGAGACAGTGCAAGCTATAGCCATTCTCTTGGACTTATTGGCTTTGTTTAACTCAGCATTTCCCAAGCATCTGAGTGCATAAAGGTATGCTTACCACTTAGTTATCACTCATAAATCCTGGTTCAATGAACTTAATCACAGGATCCTTTTTCACAAAGTGCACATTGACATTTCAAAGAACTGGTGTTTCTAGGTAAGAAACTTTAGAAAAACAAAAAAGGACCAGGAAGCAACATCATGGTAAGTGATGAAAGGAATGAGGTTGTCAAGGATTTCATTTTACATGGTTCCGCAACCAACACCTATGGAAGCTGCAGCCAAGAAATCAAAAGACACATTGCATTGGTAAAGTCTGCTGCAAAAGACCTCTTTAAAGTGTTGAAAAGTAAAGATGTCACCTTGAAGACTAAGATGTGTGTGATTTAAGCCATGGTATTTTCAGCTGTATCATATGCTTGCAAAAGCTAGACAATGAATAAACACAGAAGAACTGACAACTTTGAATGGTCATCTTTCAACACTTTAAATTGACAACCTCATTCCTTTCATCATTTACCATGATGTTGCTTCCTGGTCCTTTTTTGTTTTCTTGATGTTGAGGTACAACCCATTCCAAAAGCTGTAGGCTTCGATCTTCATCAAATCCTCTTCACTTCCAGCAAGCAAAGTTGTATCATCCATGCAATGCAGGTAGTTAATGAGTCTTCTTCCAATCCTGATACTTCATTCTTCTTCATACAGTCGGCTTCTTGGATTATTTGCTTTGTATACAGATCAAAAACATATGGTGAAAGGATACAATCCTGACTTGAAACCCTGACTTTAAACCATGTTGTGTTCCCTTGCTCTCTTTGCATGACTGCCTCTTGACCCGTGTCCAGATTCCTCATAAGCACAATTCTGTGTTCTGGAATTCCCATTTTTCACAGTGTTATCTGTTATTTATTATGACCCACACAGTCAAATGCCTTTGCAGTGTCAATGAAACACAGGGAAACATCTTTCTGGTATTCTCAGATTTTAGCCAATATCCATCTGACATCAGCAATGGTATCCCTGGTTCTATGTCCTCTTCTGAATCTGGCTTGAATTTCTTGCAGTTCCCTGTTAATTTACTGTTGCCGTTGCTTTTGTATGATCTTTAGCAAAATTTTACTTGTGTGTGATATTGATGACATTGTTCAATAATATCTGCATTCACTTGGATCATCTTTCTTGGAAACAGGCTTAAATATGGATCCCTTACAGTCAGTTGGCGAGGCAGCTCTCCTCCAATTTCTTGGCAGAGACATGAGAGCATTTCCAGTGCTACATCCATTTGTTGAAACATCTCAACTGATAATACATTACTCCTGGAGACTTAGTTTTCACCAATGCCTTCAATGCAGCTTCAACTTCTTCCTTCAGTATCATCGGCTTCTAATCATAGGCTACCTTTTGAAATGGTATAATTACTCTGTGTATTCCTTACATCTTCTTTTCATGCTTCCTGAAATATTTTAACATTTTTACTGCAGAATCCTTTAGTATTGTAACCTGAGGCTTGACTTTTTCTTCAGTTCTTTCATCTATGAATGTATATTTTCTCTTATTAAGTTTTTTTACACACAAAATGTAGTACAGTATATTCTTATACTTGTTTTTTTTGTCTTAAGACTATATCCTTGAAATAACTCATCCTTTTTTTTTTTGCCCTACTCTCTCTTCATTAGCTCCATAGCATTCTTTACTTGAATAAACCACAGTTTAGTCAATAACGTTCCTATATATGTGCATTTAGATTGTCACTGGTATTTTTTAGTTGGTAATCTTATATGAATGTATTGTTAGACTATTGCAGGTGTTTACAGGGTACTGCTAAGTAAAATGTGAATGCATAAGTAATTTTTCTTTTATAAAATGGATTTCATTACTTTTTGGTTGTTTTTAATTGTGCTTTAGGTGAAGGTTTATAGAGTGAATTAGGTAAATTAGTTTCCCATTCAACAGTTTGTACACAAACTGTTCCACGACACAGACTGTACTCCCTGCAATGTCAGCACTCTCCCCATTCCCACCTTTTTCCTTTTGTGTAGAATTCCCGCCCTTTCTTGCTTTGTCATCTTCGCTTTTGGGAATGTCTTGTCTTTTCAGTATCCTGTAGCTGATTGTTCTAAGTGAAACCTTGCTAACACACCTCCCTTACCCCTCGTTTTCCACTTCACCATCTATTTTAGTCACCTAGTACTGCTCTAACAAAAATACCACAAAGTCGATGGCTTTAACAAAGGAAAGTTTATTCTTACACAGTTCAGTAAGTTGTAAGTCCACATTCAGGGTGTCTGCTCCAAGGGAAGGCTTTCCCTCTGTCAGCTCTGGGCAAGTCCTCGTGTTGCATCAGTCCTTGTTCAGTGAGCATCTTGGCACAGGAACCTCAAGTCTGAAGGACGTACTGTTCTGGAGCTGCTTTCTTGATGGAGTGAGGTTCCCCATTCTCTCCTTACTTCCCTCTCTTTTTGTTTCTTGTAGGATGAAAGGATAATGAGTGGTGCAACTCATACTCCAGGGAAACTCCCTTTACAGTGGAGCAGGCAGGTGATTTTATGAGGGATTTACAGTCCCACCCTAATACTCTAACATACAGTATAGGAAAATCACAAAATGGAGGATAATCGTAAGATACTGGGAATCATGGCCCAGCCACACGGCTACACACATTTTTGGGGGGACACAGTTCAATCCATGACATCATCTTTACTAACCACAACTTGTTCTGAGTCCTAATTTCCAGATCTTGGTCCTTGTACAGCCCAAGAGGATTGTGTCCTTACTTGACCCCAAACATGATCATCGCTTGAAGGGTGGCTATTTTCTAGCCCATAGTTCCACCTGAGCCTTTAGAAAGCAAGAAGTCCCGCAATACAGACATCCCATGAAGAATGACTCAGCATTCAGATCTCCACCTTCGAGCATGGGAAGGCTTGGGTGTAGAATTCCAGGTGCCATTCCCTACTGTCCCTCCCCTGCAGGATTACAGAAATAGTCTCTCATCCTCTTGCCGAGCTCTTGGTCTTTCAGCCAGCAGCTTTGTTTGGGTAGCCTCTGAGATGTTCTATGTATATAATCATACCTCTTGTAAATAGGCATAATTTTACCTCTTTCTTACCAATTTTTATGGCCTTTATCTCCCTTTATTGCCTCATAGTTCTCTGCTAGGACTTCCAGTACAATAATGAGTGAGAGTAGTGATAGAGGTCATCTTTGTTTGGTCCTCATTCTCAATAGGAGTGCTTTCCGGCTATCTACATTGAGAATGTTGGCTGTTGGTTTTATATAACCCCAAACCAAACCCACCACCATCGAGTAGGTTCCAGCTTATAGCTGCATTATAGGACAGAGTGGAACTGCTCCAAAGAGTTTCCAAGGAGTGTCTGGTGGATTTGAACTGCCAACCTTTTTGTTAGCAGATGTAGCATTTAATGACTACACCACTAGGGGTTTTATATATATGCCCTAAATTATGTTGAGGAATTTTTCCTTGTATTCCTATTTTGTTGAGAATTTTTATCAAGAATGGTGTTGGACTGTATTAAATGCATTTTCTGTATCAACTGAAATGACCGTGTGAAGCTTGTTCTTTGTTTTATTTGTGTGGTAGATTACACTGATTTTCTAAAGGTGAACCATAATGACATACCTGGTATGAATCTGACTTGGTCATGGTGTATTATTTTTCTGATATGCTGTTGTAGTCTATTGGCTAGAAGTTTGTTGAGAATTTTTTAATCTGTATTTATGAGGTATAGTAGTCTACAATTTTCTTCTTAAGCAGTGTACTTTTCCTGGTTTTGGTTTTGGGGTTATGCTGGCTTTATGGAATGAATTCAGAAGTTTTCTCTCCTTTTCTATGTTCTGGAACAGTTTGGGTAGTGTTGGTGTTAACTCTTCCCTGGACGTTTCGTAGAATTCTCCAATGAAGTCATCTGGACCAGGGCTTTTGTTGTTGTTAGGAGTTTTTCCACTTTTATTTTTTAATGGGTATGCTCTGTAAAAATTGTGTGTGGTGGTAGTGGATTTTCTGATTTCCTGTAACTTCACAAAGGGGAAGGAAAATTATGGTCAGCAGTCTAAGGCTGATTGCTGTGAAGTGGATGTGAGACATACCTCCTCTCCAACCTTTTTACCAATTCTGACTCCTACTGTCCCTCCCATGGCACTCACTACTTCTCTTCTGGGTTCCGTGTATTTTGTAATGGTCACACAAAACTCACAGGTCATGCTAATGGTTATGGGGTTTATTACGGAAGAAACAGGTTACAATTCAGATTCAGAAACATTCAGGATATACTTTTTGCCTCCAGAACAGCTCTTCTCAGCCATCCCCGAAAGTTTACCTCTCTTTGGCCCTTCTGCCTCTTGGCCCCTTACACTAGCCTCTACCTGCTCTTTTAGCTCTGCCAAAAAGTTCCTGGAGGCTCTGCACTCTACCAGTAGTAAGCCTCATGCCTGAAGGTGCTCTGCCCACTGAGCTGTCTCCTGCTAGTCACCAGCCAATATCCTAGTTCTGCTGCTTCTGTTGCTGCTATTTCTGTGCCACTGCTTCTTGCCATCTCCAGTGTTATAGCTCTTGTTCTCTGTCCTAGTTTTGCTGTCTCTCCTGACTTCCTCTGTCTTCTGTATTATTGTTCTTCTGTCTTTTTTCAGTGTCTCCCTTTAAGTCAACTGGGGTGGCAAAACTGACTGTAATCTACTTGTTAGGGTTCTGTACACCTTATTTGCATTGTCCCACCTCCATGAAGGTGCTGTGCACCTTTCTTACATTATAAGCAAGCTATCAAGTCTCCTTGATGGGTCACAGGTGTCTTGTTTGTGTAGTACCACCTAGTCATTTGTTGAGACTTATGAACACCATGGCTAGAGGGGCCGTATTAAGCAATTCAGTGCCCTGCATCTTCAGTCTCTTCTTTTGTTATGAGTCTGTTCAGATTTCTAGCTAAGTTGATATTAGTTTCTAGAAATCTGCCCATTTCTTCTGGGTTTTCAATTTTTTTTAAGTTTATTTTTAGTAATGTTTTGTAATGATCCTTTTTATTTCAGTTGTTTCTATTATAATGCTACCCATCTCATTGCTTATTGGGTTATTTGCATCTTCACCTTCTTTTCTGATTGGTTCAGAGGTTCACCAATCTTAGTATCTTTTCAAAGAATCAACTTCCAGTCTTGTTCATTCTTTTTTTTTTTTTTTAAGTGAAAAGAAAGTTTTTCTTGATATATACTCAAAAGGGCAAAACTGGGATGCAGACAAGCACGCTGCCACAGTAGTGCCTGCCTGAGTCCAAGAGAATATTATAGAATAGACAAGAATGGGAAAATGGACAAGCATGCTACCACAGCCATATTTGCCTGAGTCTAAAGAATGTAACAGAACCATCAGCATATATTAACACTACAACTGAGCAAAACCATTGAAAGCATCACCATTTCATAGATTGTTTAGAAATTGTGATCCTACGTTCTGAATTGCCTTTCTGAACAATCATTGGTACAGGTTTCAGTCAGAATAGAAAATGGTCCATGTTTTCTATTCACTAAATGCTAATGGAAAAAGATAAGAATTGAAAATCTTTTGTGCTCTGTTTGACTGGCTTACATGCATGGTTTGTTAAAAGATATTTTCTTTCCTTGAAAGGAAATTTTCAAGATCACCCCATTGATTGTCTCAATATCACAGGGCCCAGAAGATGTGTTCTTGTGAGTCCTTATGGGCCCAACCCAAGGACAGGGAATAATGACTCCAATATAATTTACTAAATCATTCTACCTTTTGATTAAAGATTGGAGATGCCCCATTGATGATCAATGCATGGACTTCACTGGGTATCTAGATCGTAAAACCATGGCAGGCTCTTTAAACTAGTCATACTGGTTTTCCACCAAATACCATCTGGTTCTTTACAAGGATTTTAAGTAAGACCAGCATTTTCATCAGTTGCATTGCCAGTGAGCTGACTCAATGTACATCAACATTTTAGGCAGAGGCCTGCTTTTTCCTGTGTTTAAGACAGTAGAGGGTAAATTTTATTATGCATAATACTGCCAAGATACACACTGAGAGAGATATAACTAACCCTTGCAATAGTAATCTAGCCCATGTACTTATTCCTGGTGGTAACTAACGAAACATGTCCAGCGCTTGTAAGAGTGTTACAATGTGTAACGAAGCAGCTTGCTGTCTATTTCTACAGCACAGCAGCTGGGTCTAGAATGTCAGAGATCCCTGTTGTGTTTCCCTCCCCCTAGCAGCTTCATCAGCTATTTGGCCCGTAGTGACTGATTAATTTCTTAAAGGTTTCTCTAGTTCAACTATACCTTAAGTAGAAATTAAAGCTACTAACTATATCCTGAGGGTTGGACAGTGAGATTTCTTCTGATTCTCATTGTACAGTGTATAAGAATTTAATATTACTTTTCCAGTATCTACTAGCATTTTTACTATGACTAGCTAAAGGTAATCTTAAAGTTTCCAAAGTGCATTGCCCAAATACTTGCCAGGAATCTAAGGAAGAGGTTGTCCACATAAATTCATTGTCAGTTGGAAAGGTATCACCCAAATAGTACAGTTGGATCTAACACACAAAAATATACACCCATAAGCAGCAAACAAAGCTTGTTTAGAGAAAACAAAAAGTATAGAAAAACTTACATGTGACAAACGAATTTTCATTAGAGTACCAGTGATTGCAACATAACACAGGATGGACCTCTCCTGTTGGAGGTCTTCAGTAAATCTCTTTAAAACATGATAGGTGTTCATTGGAGAAGCAAGCTGCCCCTCTGCGGTTTACCTGTTGACGGTAATGGGTAACTGTCTTAGAAGCAGAAGTAGAACAGAAGACAAAATAGAGCCTGAGCCAGGAAATCAATGTCTTCTTGTTCTTTAAGATACATAATTATCTGAATAGCAAGAGGGTGAGAGTTTGATCACAAACATCACACAAGTATTTCTTACAACACTGTCTTGAAGACTGCTTAAAGTATTTACTGATTAAACATAACTCTCATTCTGACCTTTGGAGTCAGTTTCTAAAACTGACTGAATTCTTCAAAAAACCCAATGTCTGGAGTGAAATGGTCTTACTAGTTTATCTGGACCACTGACTCAAAGTGGCTTCTAGAAGTAGTTGTTTTGGGTTTTCTTTTTTGCCCCCCTCGAGGCTCAAAGTTTAAAAAGATATCCAAAGGCAGTGTGAGTCACCCTTTCTGTGAAAGCCATCAATCTGGATTCCAGAAGAATTACAACTCTTTCACGGTTTTCTCCTTTGGATCATGATCTTGCTGTAGAGTCTTCGGTCAAAAATGGTCAATAAACGGTAATTGCAGATCATTTGATTTTTAAGATCTCAGGCGTGTACAGCAAGAAAGTAGAAGTAGATTAGAAATAGAAGAATTAGATTAGAAGTAGATTAGCATCACTAACAGCAATATTGGGTCAATTTTCTGAAATAACCAATGAAACCACGACCCTAAGGTCATGTTTATGGGTAAGTAGCATCAGTAACTGCTTTTTACATACCTCCGTAGCAACTACATTCTGCAAAATCTCAGCTTGTGTATTAATATAAATACAGCAACATTTATCTATTAAGGCACAGACTGCTTCTTAATAGAACTAATAGGAAATCTAAAGCTACTCTATTTTGTAAAATCATAGCTCCAACTTCAGATGTCTCTGATTTTGATATTTATAGCTTTGTTAAGTTTACCAATGAAAACTTCTAATTTGAGAGTTACAATATCTAAAGTCACTAGTTGAATAATTTAAGAGAAAGGAAAATGGTTTCTTATGTCCAGAAAATATGAGCTTACAACATCAGCAATATTTCCACATATAACCCATGATATCCTTTCATTTACTCAGTTCTGTGTACTTATTTTCTGCACTGTATTTTCTGGATCGGGTGCAGTCTGCAAACCCACTAGATTTTGCACAAGAGTTTCAGAAATCTTGCTTTAGTCTGGTCAGTCCTTCTCATAAATCCAATGTGGATTTTCTTTTCATTTCCTTTGTTGTTGATTTTGTGTTTGTTAAGTCTTTATAGTTTTCGTTTTTAGTTTGATGAGTAGGTTTATTAATTTTCTTTGTGGCTACCTTTAAATTTATCTTCCTAAGTTTAAAATAATCTGTTATTGATATCACCTTGACTTCTTCCCTATATGGAAGCTTTACAGCTACCCCATTAATTTCTACTTTTTATTAGAGTTCAGCTGCTAAGCAAGAGTTCAGCAGTTTGAATCCACCAAGTGCTCCTTGGAAACCATATGGAGCAGTTCTACTCTGTCCTGTAGGTTCACTATAAGTCGGAATCAACTCAACAGCATTTTTTTTTTCTTTTTAAATAGGGTTGCTACAAGTCAGAATTGATTTGATGGCAGTGAGTTTAGGATTATTCTTTTGGAGTTGTCATTGTTAACAGATTGATGTCCCTGTTTTCAGTTTTGTAGCTGTCATGTATTGAATTATTCCTCCCTCCTCCCCCAAATGTATATATCAATTTGGCTGGGCCGCAATTCTCAGTATTTTTTGGTCATCCTCTTTTTTTTTTTTTTAATATATAATTGTGTAACATTTTGTGAAAGAGGACTAAAATGGGATTGCAACACCCTTACCCAAATCACGTCTCTAATGTAACTCAAAGACAGTTTCCCAGGTGTATGGCCTATACCACCCTTTATCTCTCAAGAGTTAAAGAGGAAACAGAAATGAGGAGAGAGGGAGACCTCATACCAGGAAGAAAGCAGTGTCGGTTGCAGAGCACATCCTTTGGACCTGGGTTCCCCACGTGGGGAAGCTCTTAATCCAGGAGAACTTTGGTGAGAAGGCCAATGGAGAAAAAAAGCTTTCCTCTAGAGCTGACTTCCTAATTTTGGACTTGTAACCTGTTGGATTGTAAGAGAATAAACTTCTCTTTGTTACAGCCATCTACTTGTGGTATTTCTGTTTTGGCAGCACTAGATGACATGACAGTAGTTTTATTTTTGAGAATTCTTTGTGTTGGTTGGAATCTTGGTGATGTTGTCAGGTGTCTTAATTTGAGATTTGTTGTCTGTTGTTGGTTCTGTATCCAAATGACTTCCTTTAATCTTTGATATTTATTATAAGGTTGGTCTAGTTTTTATAAATTGCCTTAATTTCTGTTTATCTGGAAATATCCTAGTTTTGCCATTGTATTTGAGAGATACTTTTCTGGATATCTAATTCTTGTTAGGCAATGTCTTTTTCTTTCAGAGTTTTATATACGTTATCCTATTCCCTTCTTGCCAACACAGTGTCTGCCAAGAAATCATAGTTTGGTCTTATTGGTTCTCCTTTTTAGGTGACAATTCATTTTTACCAAACTACTCTTAAGATTCTTTCTGTCTTCTGTTTTGGAAAGTCTGATTTTGATACATCTTGGTGACTTTTGGAAATCTTGGTGGTGTAGTGGTTAAGAGGTATGGCTACTAACCAAATGGTTGGCAATTCAAATCTACCAACCACTCCAAGGAAACTCTATGGGACAGTTCTACTGTGTCCCATAGGGTCACTCTGGGTCAGAATTGACTCAATGGCAATGCATTTTGGTCACTTTCTTTTGAGGTCTACCCTATATGAGGTTGGTTGAGCTTCTTTGATGGCTATTGTCTCATCTTTCATGATATTAGGGAAGGGTTCTGTAAGAAAAATCTTTTTTTTTCTGTGCTTTCTATTTTTTCTTGTCTACTTGATGAAATGAGGAGGAGGGGTGTTACAGGACACATGTGAGTAAATATGTGGTAGTGTATGTACCTACCTTTCTTTGGGTGGGTGTGGTGGTAGAAGATGGAGCCGGGTTGGGGGCTCATATTATGGTATATCCAGTGAGGTGCCCGGAGTATGGGCTCTTATGCTTCTTTCAATTGAGGGGGGAGGGAAGTGTGCCCCTTTGGCTAGCAAACATAGGTGACTGCAATTCCCATGAACTGCAGTCAGTAGTTAGGGCTTACCTCCAACAAAGTGCAAGGAGAGGGGGCTGCCTGGTGTCCAGCTGGGTGAGGGAACCACTCACTGTACCCCGCTGTTCCACTGCCACAGGCACATCACTTATCCTGGATATCAGGGACTGCTGCTTATGGGCATATCTAACTCTGAATCCTGGCTCCATCCCTGTGCTCTTGATGGCAGTGTCCCGGGAACTCTCATACTCCTTTTTGTGTTTTCCTTCCTTAGATTCAGATGACAATCTCTTCAGCTTTATGCTGTTTGGGTGTGTTTATATAGTTTCTCTGTCCGTCATGGGCATGGTGTGAAGTTGCCTTCCTGTGCTTCTTCACCTGTGGTTGCTGCTGGCTTTGTCTCAAGAGGGCCACTTTGAGATTGGGTGGTTGGCAGAGCTCTGTTTCATTCTTCTCTTGCTATGTTCATTTAGTTTTTTCTTTCAATTGGTGTTCAACTCAATTCTTTATCCTTTTTTTTTACGGATATTCAGAGTTCCAGGATTGTCATGTGCACCTGTTTGACTTGGTTTCTCAGGTGTTTTCTATAGAGGGATGACATGGTATATCTAACTACTCTGTCATCTTGGTCTAACCCCAGGTGATTTTTATTCATCATTAAGTTCTCCTCCATTGGGATTGTACCATTTCAAATTCCCTCTAAGATTCATGAGAGGACCTAAACAGTCTTACAAACAGAATGTGCTGGCAAGTTTTTTGTCTGTCTGATATGTGAGAAATGGTATTTCACTGTAGTGTTAACTTATATTTCTCTCATTATGAGTGAAATTGAAAATCTTTTCATATATAAAGGCCATTTTTGTATCTTTTATTGTAAATTGTTTATCTTTTATTCTCTGTTGCACCCCCTTCAATTTTTAAGGTACATTAGAGATATTGACTTTTCATCTGTGACTAATGCAAATATTTTCTCCCAGTTTGCCATTTGTTATTTGATTTTTCTTTTTCTAAAATTTTAAGCAGTCAAATTCACCAATATTTTCCCTTAGGCATTTTGAATTTTTATTCATTGTTAGAAAGCTTTCTCCTACACTCAGGTTATGAAAAATCCACACACATTTTCTTCTGCTACTGTAAGGATTTCATATTTTTTATATTTGCTAGGTCTGACAATTAAGTTCGGGATCTCATCATAGAGAAAGTGCTACACAACTCATTGCTGAAGATCACTATGATCATCTTTAAAGTACTTTCCTTGGGAAGCTATGTACCAGTGCCAGCGCCTAATCCACCCTTCATGCAATTTTGGAAGTCTTTTTCTGGAATGGTCATCGGAACTGTCATTGTGTTAACCATGACGTCCTGAGTGTCATGAAAATGTCCTCTTTTCAATATTTCCTTTATCTTCAGATAAAGGAAAAAGTCACTGGGGCCAGATCAAGAGAGTAGGGAGGGTGTTCCAATGCAGTTATTTGTTTACTGGCTGGAAACTCCCTCACAGACAACCACATAATTAAGTTTGAGAACTTGTCACTGTACCACAGTGTGCAATGGCCATTACACAAAGAGTTCCAACGTTGCATTGGTGCATAGCTTCCCAAGGGCAGTAATTGGAAGGTGGCCATAGTGATACTCATCAATGAGGTATGTAGCATTTAGAACAACTAAGTTTGCGGACTTAATTGTCAGACTTCATAGCTCTCTTTTTCTTAGAGTTTAAGAATCTAATCTGTTGAAATGTTTTAAACATTCTTTTTTTATCATACTAATCACGGTTGTGATGTTACATTTGTTTTAATTCCTGGAACTCGGTAAATATTTATTGCATTATTAAAAGGAATATATAACTTATGTGAAGTTCAGCTGCACAAAGAGTTGAGGGAACAATTGCTTCTCAATAGAATGTGTGGAAAAGGGCTTTTAGTTATAGGGAAGAATATAATAAAAAAAGTGCAGTCAATGACACAGCCATGTGACTAGAGGGCGACACGGCATTTGGAAGAGTCATTGACTTAGGAATCAAATAACTTTTATTATATGGTCATCTTTTATATCAAGTATTATGTTAAGTCAGTTGTGTGTCAGTTAAGTCACTAAGAAGCTATGGTATAAAGTTGAAAATTAAAATTCAATATTAAGTGCTGCCTTGACATCTGAGAGAAATTAGGGAGGCCTCAAAAGGCATAACCATAAGTTCTCCTCCCACTCAGTTCCTGTGAATAAAATCCCCTAGTCAAACAACCTCTCTTATCACACAGAGACCAGATGCACTTCCTGCTTATTCTTGAGTCTTTCCATCTCAGTTCCCTGCCAATTGTGGAATTATTCAAACAAGCCTCTCACATCCTTCCATGGGAACCAGGGACACCCCACCCTGTTGATACTACAAAGCCTTTCTCCCACAGTCATTTGTTGTTTACTCTGTTCCCCAGTGTAATCCCATGAGGTACTACGTGGCATGTGGTGTTATACTCCCCGAGGTTGTGAGTACCTATGACTAATACTGTTAATCTCATCTGTCCAATATTAAGTATCATGTATTTAGACATATCCATAATCCTAGAGCAGGAGCCGTCTCTCTCAGTGGGATGAATCAGAGGTGATTAAGATAGAAGATACGCAACTTGGGGAGAATTACCTTTGTTTTAACTTCCTTATAAATAAAATGAGAGAAAACTAGATGATATGCGACGACCTTATTTAACTCTTACACTTTATAATTCTGTCGGAAGATAGAAAAGACCTAGGATATCCTTAAAGACAAGGGCAAGTAATTAAAACAAAACAATAACCTTGCGTATAGAGTAGATAAAGAGACTAAAAATGATAGGTAGAAAGATCAAGATGTGAGAATGAGTTCTGCAGATTTAAGTTGACCAAACAGACAAGAAGAAAAACTAATGTGGAAAAGTATGTGACATTCCAAAGGAGAAATAAGCTAAAAAGAAGAACTAAAAAGAGACTTATATAAAACATACTGTCATTGAGTTGATTCCAACCCATAGTCACCCTAAAAAAATGAAAGAAAAAAAAAGTGACTTATGTAAAACCATGGCTGTCTAGTTGATTCTGACTAATAGAGACTCTATAGGTCAGAATAGAACTACCCCGTAGAGTCTCCAAGGAGAGTCTGGCAGGTTAGAACTGTCGACCTTTTGTTTAGCAGTCCTCCACTTAGCCATTATGCCATCAGGGTTCCCTGTCTTATATAGGCAGATCCCCAATTTCTTCTGCTGGGTTTATATGTTTCCTATATGTACTTTTGGAAACCCTGGTGGTGTAATGATTAAGTGCTATGGATGCTAACCAAAAGGTGGGTAGTTTGAATCGACCAGGCACTCCTTGGAAACTCTACGGGGCAATTCTACTTTGACCTATAGAGTCTCTATGAGCTGGGATCAGCATGACAGCATGGGGTTTGGTTGGGTTTGGTTTGGTATTTTTTCAAGTTTAAACTCTTCCAATCTCGCTACAGGCTTCAGTCTTCTTTATTCATTTGATCTAAACATATTATGTAAATTTCATGTCATAAGAACAATGTTAGACAGTGGAACAGGGCCTTCGATGGGTTTTGTGAGTTGGGAGTAAACTGTCCTACTAATATTCTTCAAATACCCCCTCATCCCTTAGGACATTCCTCTGTAGTCCAGGACTTGTTCACCTCTCCTGGCAGTGCAGTGGTTAAGTGCTCAGCTGCTAACCAAAAGGTTGGTAGCTCAAACTCACTGCCTGTTCTGTGGGAAAAAGATGTGGCAGTCTACTCCTGTAACCATTACAGCCTTGAAAGCCGTATAGGGTACTTCAGCTCTGTTCTATACGGTTGCTATGAGTCAGAATTGACTCTGCAGAATGGACAGTGCTCCTAGAATCCTCCTATCTCACCCTCCTACACTAATCCAAGCTTTGTAGCATAAGTTTGTATGCACCCCAAAGTGCATACTCCTCTCCCCTCTCTGCTGACTGATAGAGCACCAGTCTTAGTCTCCAGTGTATACTAACACACTCTTAAGGGTTTTCTTCTTGCCTGTCACAAGGAGGCTAAGAATGAGTCTTATTGTCAGGAATGTGTTAATATTCATTTATTTCTTGATTCAAACTTTTTTTTTTGCCTGCTTATTGCTTTCCAGCTTTGCTCTAATAACAGGAGACATAAAGTTATATAAGATGGCTAGTACTGAGCCTTTCCAAAAACCAGTTGCTGTTAACTGACTCACGGTGACTCCATGTATACCAGAGCAGAACTGTGCTTCATAAAATTTTTAATGGATGATGCTCTGGAAGTTGATCACCAGAATCTTTGTCTGAGGTGCCCCTGCATAAACTACAACTTCCAGCCACTTAGTTAGCACAACCAAGTATGTTAACTCTTCGTACCATCCAGAGACTCCTGCCAACCCTTTAGAAACTTAGATTTTGTTAGAGGTAAAAAGGGCTTAATTTTACACTTACAGTGTTATAATTACTATCATACAATACACACAAGTGCTAGATAAAGGCTTGTAAATCTCAGCTTCTTGATATAATTTTTGAAGGGTAAATAAGAATATAAAAAACAGGAGAAGGGTATTTTAGGAAGAACGAAGCAGCATGGAACATTTGAGGGGGTAGAAATAGTTTCACAAGACATGAACAAATTTTTCATTAGAGCAAAATTATGAGCAGACAGAATTAGGCAGACAGATGTTCTTCTCCTTTTTGTACCGTAGTCTGCTTTGGCAGGTTGGTGAAGTCCAAGGATGACCCCCTACTCCTCCTTTTCATAACATTTTAAAAGGAAAGGAAATCAATTACACTGAAATTATGTCTGCACAAGGACCCTAGCCAAAGAATCCCCTAGGAAAAACTGTGGGAAACCACTGACATTTTAAGTGGGTAAGGAGATTGGATTTCCATTTAGAAATACCACTCTGGCAACAATGTTAAGAATGGAGTTGGTGGAAGGGGAGATATAGCAGCCCCACAGATGGGAGAAAGATTTAGTAAAGGGGTTTAGTGGTAATTTAGGTTGGATATCGGCAGGCCTGGTTTAAGATAGTAGTGATCGGATATATAAACGTGATGTTAGTTCTTTGTTAGCTATTAAAAGGCAATGGTTTAAGATGTCGGTGATTCTTACGTGTGTACACACAGGCTGGTGGTTAGGGTACAAATGAAGCTGCAATCAGCTATTTTGGAACTAGGGGCAAGTAGTGGAATATAGCCCTCAGAGCAATGTGGTGGGAGAGGAGAGCTAACCCATTTAGGAAACTCCTGCATTCCACCCCTTCCAACCCTTGCATTCACGTATCAGCCAGAAAAAATTAAGTAAATTTGAAAATGTCCTCTAATAAATGTGTCATCTACCTAGTGGTAGGCAATGGCCCTCCTATATCCCTGGATTTCAGTGCTCAAAGGATTTCCTGAGAAGCTACCACTATAGAGGCCTCATTACAACCTGGGATACTCTGGTGGCAGAGATTAAGAGACACGGCTGAGGATCTTGGCAGTTCAAACCTACCAGGAGCTTCTTTGAAATCCTACGGGGCAATTCTATAGTCTCACTATAAGTCGGAA
This sequence comes from Heterohyrax brucei, assembly GCA_028571685.1. NCBI lineage: Eukaryota > Metazoa > Chordata > Mammalia > Hyracoidea > Procaviidae > Heterohyrax > Heterohyrax brucei. Next base: position 77,315,795 of record CM053143.1, read on the forward strand.
TCTTTTTTCTTTTTTTAAATTACAATCTAGTCGGTAATAAACACTGGAGGGCTATCTCCTGATGTGAAGACAAAAAGGAGGAACTTTGCAAACATCCACTAATCCTGTGGGGAAATTAGTTGTTGATGTCTATGATGGAGCACGGGTTTTTGAAAATTGTGCATCGAGCACAATTTAAAAGCGAAACATATACTGAACGAGCTGTCTGACAGCCAATTCTTCCCCTTTGCAAGAATGGAAAATGTTTTGAAGAAATGCGGCCAAGCGCACACAGAACAAATTTGGCTTTAGGAAAGCTGTACCCAGTTTCGAGGGGGAAATGTCAAACCACCCACATCAACGCCATCAAGCCAATCAGTCTCCGCATCTGCAAGGCCGGCGAGACCGCTGACGAGCGGCGCATGCTCCTTGCCCTTTCCCAGGTGGCTGCCAGAACAGGGGCCTAACATCCTCGCTCGCGCAGAGCAGGGCGGAGCTTCTAGCCCTGGCTGAGAGCTCCAGGACTACCCACCCAGGCCCCGCCTTTCCCCACCACAGCTCCGCCTCCGCGTCGCGGCGGCGGCTTTGCCCCGCCCCACGGCCCACTACCTCCAACCTATTAAGTAAGAGCTGGTGACGCGCCGCAAAGACAGAGCCCTTGGGCACTAGCGCGTGCGCACTTTAGCGCGCGCCGGCCTCAGGCGAGGAGGTAGGTCCCGCCCGCCCGGCACGCCCACGCCGGCCTCGTCTTCTTTTGCTGCTTTCCAGACGAGTGGAAGCTCGGCATCTGTGCTCGTTCTGCAGCTATGGAGATCCCCGGGAGCAAGAAAGTCAAGCTGAGCAATAACACGCAGAACTGGGTGAGATGAGGCTGAGGGCGAGTAGGCGGAAAGAGGAGCCGAGGAGGCTTTGGGATTCTCAGAGTGCAAGCTCATTCTGGAGCTGCTGCCTCTCTTCCTCCGTCGGACATCCTCTGCATCCTTCCAGGAGCGCGGGGTGGGGTAGTGCTAAGTTGTGCATTTTTTAAGTGTTGGACTGGAGAGTTAGGACTTGCCTCTGGGAGATTTTTGATGGGGCTGCGGCGCTCCCAGCTGGAGCTGTGGGTGACTGCGAGGCAGAGGGGCACGGTGGGGGTGGGTGGGTGGCGGGGTGGGAGCCTGGGACTTCGTGCTGCGGCGGTTCGAGCCACAGTCGGCTGGAAGAACTACCTCTTCTCTAGCTCCTCGGCTTAAATGAGACTTTGAAGCAGATTCTTCACTAGTGAGCTGGCTGCTGCTGAAACCGGCGCTCCGACGGCACCCCTGTAGTTTACTGGAGGTCTGCTTCTGAAACGGAGGAGTGCGCCAGGCGGGCGTCTTCGGCGCGGTCGCGGTTTTTCTTGGCTTCGCCAGTGCCATTGGCCCAGGTTTGGGTTCATTTTTGAGTTTCAGTGTGAAGGGAGAGGTCTCAACAATGTGGCCATTCATGAGTCGAGGTTTCTCTGAACTGAGATTCTTTGTGGCTCAGTGTTAAATCGCAGTGTCCAACAAGTAACAGGGAGTTTTTTTTAAAGACTTGATTACTGATGACGGTAAGGTGTGGGAAGACTAATGATTTATAATGTTTAGCAACGGCTGTCAGTTGGTTTTTATGTTGATAAGGCTGCTTCCTCCCTTGATTATTGATAAGAAGCAGCCTTATGCTAGATTGTAAGTGCAGAGTGGACTCGAGCATTTGGTAGGACATTGGATGTAGACTTATATGAAGAGTTTTATTTCACAGTAAAACAAAATCATGAGGTTTAAATGTAGCTATGGAAATTGTGACTAGCCCTAGGTGAGTGGAAAAAAGCTATTACAAGCAAATGTTCTTTTATAATCAACTAACTTACCATTATCTGCTGTTCTCATCAACGATTCTAATTCCTTTTCTTTTTCATTTTGGTTATTTAAGTCTTCTGTAGGCAATGAGAAGGGAAAGGAGCTAGATTAGAGATGAATTATAGCACTGGACAGAGTCCTGGACTCTAGCCTGGTCCCCAGTCTCAGCTTTGCTATTCAGTAGCTTTGTGATCTTGAGGAATGTCAGTTTAGTTTTCTGAATCTCAGACAACTTAAGAGTATAATGTAGCGCATATTCCACAGAGTTGTTTCAAGCAACAAAGAGGGTGGTTTGAAATACAGCAAAACCTCTGCCATGCAGCTCAGACTGCATGGTATTGCTGCTATTGCTCATGCATCCTTGAGGCATTTCGTGGTTACGGAAATGAAGTTGGTTAAAACTGGGTATTTACAGATAATTTTGCTTACACCATTTCATGATTACAGAGCTAGCCATTGAGTGGTGCAAACAGGCTTGTCTAGTAACTGAAAGGTTGACAGTGAAACCAGAGACTGAAGTAGCCTGCATGTCAGGGGTGCTCAGAACTAAGGAGACCTAAGAGACATTGTTTCAGATTACCCCGAACACAAAATGAAAGACTTGCCCTCCACACTGCTGCCAGCCCCAGGAGGCCATACTAGGGTGGGGCCCTATGTAGGCTCCTGTATAGATTCAGTAAACTATAGATGATAAATGACCCAGTTTGCCTTGATAAAACCAATGATAAAAATCAAGCAGTAGGCCAGGAGGCTGGAAAAGTAACTTGTGTTTGAGCATTATTCTTCTAGGTTGCTTACCGGATGACTAACACGACTTTGTTGTCCTTGATTGATGGCCTGAGAGATTGTGAAGCAGACCTCCGCCCAGTGGGCCTCCACCCACTGACTTTCACTCAGTCAACCCCCAGCTGCCTCAGCTGCCCACCTTGTTCCTGGCGTCTGCATGTGGTCTTTCCCTTTAAACACTTGGACTTTGTCTGACCAGTTGGACAGGCTTTGAGGATGAGAATATCTCCTTGTCCCTTTGCAATGCCGCCTTGCAAATAAAACCTTTGATCTCACCCGAAAAGCTCCTGTCTCAGTAAATTGGCTTTTTGAGGCAGCTAGCCTCCTCCTGAGCTTTTCTGGTAACAGTACTTGTTGGTTGAAAACCACCCAGAAACACCTCCAAAGAAAGGCCTCAGAGACCTGCTTCTGGAAGGTCACAGCCTTGCAGACCGTATGGAGCAGTTTATCTGTTAGACAGGGTCACTCTGAGTCACAATCAACTTCATGGCAGCTTTTTTTTTCTTTAATTCATTATTCACCATTTTATTCTTCCATTTGCCAAACAAATGCCTGTTCTGTGTAGAAACATATGCCAGACATGGAGAAGAAAAATGTGAGACTGTTTGCCGTTTGGTTGCTTATGGCCTAGTTAGGGTTGAATGGATATATATATTATTAAGTATCACAGTGAGTGATGTAAGACAAGTTTTATTGCAATTTAGAGGAGAGATTAGTTTGGGCTGGGGTGTTGTATGAAACTTCAGAGCTGAGGCAGAAGGGAGCTCTATGAATAAGGGTTAAAACCAAAAAAGACAAAACCTAACTTGTTGCAGTGGAGTTGATTTGCACTCATAGCGGCCCCATAATACAAAGTAGAACCACCCCATGGAGTTTCCAGAGAGCAGTTAGTGGATTTGAACTGCTGACATTTCGGTTAGCAGCCATAGCTTTGTATCTCTAGAACTCTTAATGTGTAAACCAAAACCAAACCTGTTGCCATCAAGTCAATTTCAACTCTAAAAGACAGACTAGAACTGCCCTGTACAGTTTCTAAGGAGTGCCTGATGACCTTTCCGTAGCAGCTGTAGCTCTTAAACACTATGCCATCAGAACTTCTTGACTCAGGATTAAGAATAGGAATTTTTTTTCTTTTTTCTTTTTTTTTTTTAACATTCCAGCAACAATGGAGAAACTTGTTTGAATACTCTGAGGTGTTCTTGCTGCAGAGGTACGGTTGATCAGGTAGGATAAAACCCATTCCCATCAAGTTGATTTCAACCCACAGTGACCTTAGGGATCAGAGAACTGCCCCCTAGAGATCAGAGAACTGCCCCATAGAGTTTCCAAGGAGCATCTGGTAGATTTGAACTGCTGACTTTTTGGTTAGCAGACTTAGCACTTAACCCGATATGCCACCACAGTTTCCATTAGGTAGGGTGGTACTAACCAAAAACCAAAAATTACTAGGTTGTGCATTTTAAATGTTGGACTGCAGATTAACACATAACTCTGGAAAATTTGGGGGGGGGGCCTAGAGTTTTTTGTTTTCTGAGCATTGTAATCACTTTTTATACTCCGGCAAGAACACTCATCATGTCTCCTCCCACCTTAAATCAACTGATAGGTATAAATGTCGAGAATCTGTAAACTTTTCAAAGTTTCTATCACATGATAAAATTGATACTCCAGTAAGTTAGGTCAAAGAAATGGTTTGAAGTCCTGGATACAAGACATATATGTTGTTGATGTCTGTCATCAAGTCTTTTCCAAGTCGTGACCTTATAGGTCAGAGTAGAACTGCCCCATAGGGTTTAATGGAAGCACACTGTCATGTCTTTTCCACACAGAGCTGCTGGTTTGTTCAAATTGCCATCCTTTCGGTTCACAGCTGAGTGCTTTAGCTGCTGTACCACCAGAGCTCCTGACTGGGTTTTCAAAACCAAACAAACAAAACCATTACCCTGGAGTGGATTCCAACTTTTAGTGACCCTACAGACCAAGTAGAACTGACCTTTAGGGTTTCCAAGAAGTGTCTGGTGGATTTGAACTGCTGTCCTTTTGATTAGCTAGTACAGTTGTTAACCACTTTGTCACCAGGGCTCTGGAAACAAAACCAAATGCATTGCTGTTGAGTTGATTCTGACTTGGTGACCCTATAGGACAGAGTAGCACTGCCCCATAGTTTCCAGGGAGTGCCTGGTGAATTTGAATTGCTGACCTTTTGGTTAGCAGACCTAGCACTTAACTGCTGTGCCACCAGCGTTTCCACCAGGGTTCTAGACAGTTATAGGGAGGTCTGAATGAATTAACAAATTTGAAACAGTTAAGGTCCCTGGCAGGTGAGCACTAGGTGTCCTTTGTTACTTCACCTGGTGTCTGGGGGAAGGGCTGGACTCAGGTGTGAAGTGGGAACAAAGGAAGAGATGCATTAAAAACAAGGAAGAGTGAAAAAGATCTTAATAGGTTTAGGGGATGAAAGGAGGAGAAATGTTAAATGATGATCCTGGGAAATGGGAATAAAGGTGGTTACATTCAGGGAAATTGGCAAGTAGCTGGGAAGAGATAGGGAACCAATGGTTAAATGCTGAAAGAAAGTTACTGTGTGGTAGGTACAGTTTGAACTAAATTATCGAGCTTTACAGCATCTCTCGCATAATTATCATGAAAGTGAGAACCCTGGAGTCAGATGGCCTGGCCTGAAATCTTGGATCCGTTATTTGCTAACCACGTAACCACAGGCTGGTCATTCAGCTTCTCAGTTCCTCTGTTTCCTTACCTGTAAAATGGGAGTGATAGCCTCATAGGACTATTGCATATATTAAAGGTGAGAAATGCTTGGAGTATTGTCTGCCTATAGTAAGTATTATGTGTTAGCTCTTACTGTTACAGTTACTGTCCTATTCATTAGTTGTTAGCTGCTGTCAAGTTGGCGCCTGACTCAGGTGACCATATGCATAATGTAATAAAATGATGCGTGGTCCTGCCGCCCCCATGACTTGTGGATCATGACTGTTACATTCCATAAGGTTTTTCATTGGCTAGTGTTATGGGTTGAATTATGTCCTCCAAGAATGCGTGTTGTAAATCCTAACCCGTATGCCTGTGATTATAGTATCTCTTTTGGGAATGGGTTGTCTTTGTTATGTGAGTGAGGTTGGATTAGTGTAGGTTTTATCTGTCGGGAGAGGGTGACCTGAAACAGAGGCAGAGACCCTGTTGTCCAAGAGTCCAGTGAAGTTTATTGGAAGAGAAAGAGACTGGGGTCAAAGCTGAGAATGACTTAGCCCACTGCTCCCTATTAGGGCAGGTTTTTTATAGTTTTAAAGTTTCAGTGAGGTAGTGTGGGGTTAGGGGATTTATGGCTTGATAAGGAAAGAAGGGGGGGTAGCAGGAAATTCTGGATAGGGGATTTATGGTCTCAATAAGGAAGAAGTGTTGATTAGAAGGGAAGGGGCTAAGGTTTGTTCATGGTCAAGATTTTGATAAGGGGAGAGCTTTCAACTAGGAGGGTCTGGAAGACAGGCATAAAGTTATTTATGGTTATACCAGGGGGGGCCTACCAGGCTGTTTTTGGCCATCCCTATGGGCATGCATACCAGGCTGTTTTCAGCTTATGGCAGATCTGATCATTGGATAAGATGACTTGCATTTCAGGGACCCAGTCCCCTCAATGACTTTCCTGAATTTCAGGGACAGAGTTCCCTCACTATCTTGAATCAGTCTCTGTTGAGATATAAAAGAGATTAAACAAGCTAGCAGGGGAGAGATGGGGTAAGATAGATGCCAAGACACATGGAAATCGGCAAGGAACCAGGAAGCAAAAGCTGAAGAGACAAGGACCTTGCTCTAGAGCGGACCGATAGAAAGCTGTCCCTTAGAACTGGTGCACTGAATTCAGACTGCTCGCCTCTGAAGCTGTGAGAAAATCAATTTCTCTTTGCTAAAGCCATCCAGTTTTGTGGTGTTTGTTGTAGTAGCGCTAGATAACTAAGATAACTGGTTTTTGGAAGTAGCTCTTTCTGGTAATCTGGAAGCCCTGCGGAAACCTGCTGAGCATCACTGTGACACTTGGGCGTCTGCTGCCAAATGGCTGGTGGCCGCACAGTGAGGTGTGTTGGCCAGAAATGTAACCCAGTGTCCTGCATGGTAGGTGAGAATTCTACCACTGAACCACCAATGTCTCTATAATCAGTATCCACATTTTATAAGATGAAGAAACTGAGACACAGTGATGTCATAGAGCTTGAGAGTGGTGGGGCAGAAAGCAATGATGTCCGATAGAAATATAATGCAAGCTGCATGTTAATTTAAAATTGTCTAGGAGCCACATTAAAAAAAAAAAGCAGGCAAAATAAATTTCAGTAGTATTTTGTGTTTAACCCGTTATGTCCCAAATACTGTCATTTCATTATAAATGTAAGATCAATACAAAAAATAGCACAAACCAAATCTGTTGCTGTCGAGTGGATTCTGACTCAGTGACCCTGTACAAGTTCAGTACAGTATCATCATAGTATAAAATTATTAGTCAGTTATTTTATATATTTTTGGTGCTAAATCTTTGAAATCTGGAATACATATTACACTTAACACGTCCATTGATTTAGACTAGCCATGTTTCAGATATTCAGTAGCTATAGTGTCTAGAGTCTAGTGGATAGCAAAGCTGTCTAGATTGAGTTAGGTTGAGGTTGAAAGTAAAATTCAGTAGTGAATTTTGAATTAAAGAATATAAGGAGAGATAAATGGGTGACCAAGAACTAAATATTGGATAATATTGCCTTTAAGGAGCAGATAAAATAAGTGAATTCATGGAAGACACAGGCAAATCAAAGTATAGTGTTACTACACTGGGGAACTATTTTTGGTTATTAAGTCTTGCAGGGAGATGTCTCCATATATCTGCTATCAGGAATGGTAAAAGAATGATCAAATTCTCCTGTGATCTCAACATGATAAAATGTGAGATGTAATGAATACCATTCTCTTATCTAACTGAACCTTAAAGCACTCAGTTGTTAACCAGGAGGTTGGTTGTTTGAACCCACCGTTCTCCCTTTAGGAGAAAGGTGTGGCAGTCTGCATCCTTGGAAAGACTTACTTCCTTGGAAACTCTATGGGGCCATTCTACACTGTCCTACATGGTCACTGTGAGTCTGAATTGGCTTAGTAGCTCTGGGATATCTAACTGAACCTATCTTCAGTGGGACTAGTTTTCGTCTGTCTTAGGGATGTGTTAGTTGGGCTGAGAGGAGCTTGAGGTGCACAACTTAGGAGGGTTTTGTGAAGGGAATTAAGATGTTCATTCGTTTTATAGCATCCTACTGGGCTAAATCATTTATTGCTCAGAGTGGAACTGAGTCCTGTAGAGTGGTCGAAACTCGAGTGTATCTCTTCAGAGGGCATCAGTCTCCTTTCTGTGTCCCACCGCTTGCCACATTCACAGAACTCTAGCCCCCCAGTCCACACCTTACAGCCTCATGTGTTTGCACAAGCCTGTCCTTCTGCCTGAGGAAGCTTGTTCCTCTTTATCATTTGCTGAAATCTTCAGAGTGGAGCACCCTCCCCTCACTGCACCCCCCCAGGCTGCATTGCTTATGTTCCTCTGTATTGTCACATTTCTGTGCTATTGTTCTATAGTCATATTTTATTGTAGGTCATTTTTTTGTGTAGGCTGAACTTCTGGTATAGTAGTATAGAAATCAGGGTAGTATGTAGAGTAGCTTGGGTGCTTTGGTATTAAAAGCCCTAGATAACTTACTAATATCTTAGCACAGCTTGAGTAAGGGAGTAAACGCCACATGGGGTAGGATTCAAATCACAAGTTTGTCACTTATCACTTGGGTGAATTTGGGCCAGTTACCTAATCTCTCTGTGCCTCGATTTCCTCATCTGTAATGTGGGGCCAGGGGCCCCTAGGTGGCACAGACAGTTAACCTCTTGGTTGCTACTGGAAGGCTAGTGGTTCAGATCCACCCAGAATGGAAGAAAGCCCTGGCAGTCTACTTCTGAAAGATCACCCAAATCAAAACCAAACCCTCTGCTGTTAGGTCAGTTCCAAACTTAGGGGACTGAGTAGAATTGCCTCACAAGGTTTCCAAGGCTATAAATCCTGAGGGAAGCAGACTGCCACATCTTTCTCCTGTGAAGCTGCTGGTTGGCTCAAACCACTGACCTTTTGGTTAGCTGAGTGTTTTAACCACTGCATCACCAGGACTCCTTTATATGGTTATAAAAAACAAAAGCCAAACCCATTGCTCTCGAGTCGCTTCTGACTCATAGTGACCCTCTAGGACAAAGCAGAACTGTCCCAGAGGGGTTGCAAGGAGTGTCTGGTGGATTCACGCTGCCCAGCTTTTTCTGGTTGGCAGCCATAGCACACCTTAGCTGTTAACCACTGTGCTACGAGGGCTTGTATAACCAAAAACCAAATCCACTGCCATCGAGTCAATTCTGACTCATAGTGACAGGTCAGAACTGCCCCACAGGGTCTTGAAGGAGCACCTGGTGGATTTGAACCACCACCCCTTTGGTTGGCAGCTACAGCACTTAACCACTGTACCACCAGTTTCTAGAGCTCATTAAAAAAAAACCAAAAGAACCCAAACCCACAGCCATCAAGTTGATTCCAATTCATAGACACCCTATGTAGGAAAGAGTAGTACTGTCCCATAGAGTCTTCAAGGAGCATGTGGTGGATTTGAACTGTCAACCTTTTGGTTAGCAGCTGTAGCACTTAATCACTGTGTCACCAGGGTTTATATAAAAAAGCTAAACTAAACTCACTGCTGTCGAGTCTGTTATGACTCGTTACAACTCTATAACATGGAGTAGAACTGTCCCATAGAGTTACCAAGGAGTGCTTGGCAGATTTGAACATGCTGATGTTTTGGTTTAGCAGCTGTCATATTTAACCAGTGTGCAGCTCAGGTTTTCAGGGTTTATATTATGAGGTTTAAATCAATCAGCATTTAAAGCCTTTATGGGGTCTGGCACAACAGCAATATTTAAGGTGTTCTTAGTGTTAGTTATTTTATTAATTCATCAAATAATGTAGAACCAGTTTTGTGTCTTTTTTCCAGATGCTGGGGATACAGAGGTTAAAAAAAACAGGAAAGGGTTGTCCTCTCATGGATATTGACTCTACGTGGAAGAAGTTAATTAAAAAGTAAACAAATAAATTAATAATTTTCCTTTTTACCAATTCTACCTTTCCCAGTTCATCCCCATATTCTGTTAGCTGTAGGAGCCCTGTGGCACTCTGAGTAAGTGCTTGGCTGCTAACCTAAAGGTTGACAGTTTGAACTTGCCCAGTGGCTCTGCAGGAGAAAGACTGGGCAACCTGCCTCCCAAAACCAAACGCATTGCCATTGAGTTGATTCTGACTCACAGTGCCCTTATAGAACAGAGTAGAACAGTCCCATAGAGTTTCCAAGGAGTGCGTGGTGAAACTAATGACCTTTAGGTTAGCAACAGTAGCATTTAACCACTGTGTCACCAGGATTTCTCTTAGAAGATTACAAGTTAGGAAACCCTATGCCTGTTAAAAACCTGTTGATGTTGAGTCCGTTCTGACTCCTAGAAACCCTACAAACCAAACCCTGTGCCACTGAGTCATTTCTGACTCGTAGTAACCTTATAGGTGTGAGTAGAAGTGCCCCATAGAGTTTCCAAGGAGTCCCTGGTGGATTTGCACTGCTGACCTTTCTAGTGTTTAACTATTTAAAACCACTGTTGCATGGGTTGCTATGAATGGAAAATTGGCTCAGATCCAAATCAACAATAACATAGTATTAGATGCCTCTCATAGAAGGCAAGAGGCACTCTGGGTTTTGGGGAAGACTGGGGTGGTAAAAAAATGAAACAGTAATACAGAAATGGAGCACACAAGACATCTAAAGGCAAGTTACAGTAGGGTCTTAAAAGCTAGCAAGTGGTCATCTAAGTAGCATCAGTTGGTCTGAAGACACCTGGAGCAAAGAATGAAGGATGTCAAAGACATAAGGAAAATATGAACCAAAGAGACAGAAAGGGCCATGTCATCCAGAGACTGCATCACCATGAGACCAGAACTAGATGGTGACTGGCCACCACCAGTGAATGCCTTAACAAGGAACGTAACAGAGACCCTAACGTAGCTGGAGAAACTGAATGTGTGGGAACTGGAGTCCTGTTTAAAAGCAGACTTGATGGTGCAGCAGACTGGAGGGTCACTGGAAAGCATGGCTCCTAGACTGTCTGTTAGGCCAGAACTGAAACCATTCCTGAAGCCAAGTATTCAGACAGAGATTGGACTGGACTACAAGACATAAAGTGATACTGTGAAGAGTGCTACGTGGCTTAAGTAGACACATGAGACTAACTGGGCAGCTTCTGTCGAGAGGGAAGGTGGGAGGGCAGAGGGGGACAGGAGCTAGTTAAATGTGTATGGGAAGTACAGGGTGGAAAGGCTGTCACAGGGTAGGGAGAACAGAGCAGCCAAATTTCTCATAGCAACATGTATATAAGTTTCTGTATGACAAATTGACTTGGATTGTAAACTTTTTACTTAGCCAGACAAGCCAATAAAATATTAAAGAAAAGAAAGCCTAGCGAGTGGTCAGTGTATGTGTTCTTCAGAGCACTGGCCTGGGTGTAGCCAGGGCTGTAGTCATTCATCTTCCTGTATTGGAAGCCAGGGAGATTGTAAGGTGCCACTGAGGAATCTTTAACTCATAGCAAGCCCGTGTGACAGACAACTGCCTCATAGCGTTTCCATAGTCTTTATGGAAGCAGATTCACTGGATGGTTTTTCCATGGAGGCTATGAGTGCTGCAGCGGTAGTCTAAAGAGGCGAGAGTGTTGGGATTCTACCGAGAATCTTAATGTTGATGGACAACAGTGATGGTAAGAATAATGAACCAAGAGTGAGTTCCGTCATGGCACCAGCCACATTTTAAGTACTCACTAAGCGCATGTGGCTAGTGGCCACTATATTGAACATTGTAGTGTAAAATATTTTTTTTATTTCCAAAAGTTCTGCTGGATAGTGGAGCTGTCTACTGAGTGGTAGCTTCAGGGTGGCTGCCAATATTCTTATCTCCCTGTCTGTTATGTTTTTATGTACTCATGTATTTATTTTTCCCCTTTTTCCGGGACAAGAAAATTTCTAGAGATAGTGGCGGCTTTGAAATCATAGTTTTAGGCAGTTTGGTACCCTTGGCTTCTGGCGGGGTATTCAGGGGTATTAGCCTCCCCGTAGTTTATTTGCTTCTCTAAATTTGAAATGCCAGATAAGCTTTTCCAGTTTGGCGCTTTGAATTTTGAGAAATAGTTGTTTGCTCCAGGGGTTCCCAACCAGGTGTGACTTTGGCACCCCTCCTTCCCTCCCTCTCTCATTCTGCCTCCCTCCCCAGGACATTTGGCAGTGTCTCGGACATACTTGGTTATACTTGAGTGTGTATATGTGTGTGTTACTGGGATCTAGTGGGTGGGGGCCAAGGTTGCTGCTAAACGTACTGTTTTGTACAAGACAGCTGCTCACGTCACAAAATTAATCTGGTTCAAAATGTTAGTAGTGCTGAAGTTGAGAAACCTCATTCTATTCATTGAATAAGAAAAAAGAAAAATTTAAATGCAAAAGTAGTAATTTAAAGTAAAATTCATTTGATCAATGCATTTTCTAATTCTACCACCCTGAAAGTTACTATCTTTGTTCAGAGGTAGATCCATTATTTTACTCGTAGGACAGCAAAACAAAACAACTCTGTCATGGATTGACTTGTGTCCCCCCAAAAATACGTGTAGCCATATGGCCGGGCCATGATTCCCAGAATCTTGTGACTGTGCTCCATTTTGTGGTTTTCCTATGCTGCGTGTTACAGGATTAGGGTGGGGCTGTAAATCCCTTCATAGAATCACCTCCCTGCTCCACTGTAAAGGGAGTTTCCCTGGAGTATGGCTTGCCCCACTCTTAATCCTTTCATCGTATATGAGATAAACAGATAGAGAAGCAGGCAGAGAATTGGAAACCTCACACCATCAAGAAAGCAGTACTGGGAGAAGAGCGTGTCCCGAGGTTCCTGTGCCAAGATGCTCTCTGGACAAAGACTGATGCAGTACTGGACTTTCCTCTAGAGCTGACAGTGGGAAGGCCTTCCCCTGGAGCGCACACCCTGAATATGGACTTGTAGCCTACCAGTCTGTGTAAGAATAAACCTTCCTTTGTTAGAGCCATCCACTCTTTGGTATTTCAGTTAGAGCAGTACCTGGTGACTAAAACAAACTCCAGCCTTGAATTTTTGAAAGCAAGTTACTGGTTAATTAGTTCAAGTCAAGAGAATGATTTAAGCTTATTTTTTATTTTTTAGTATCATCTGAGTGCTGGTCATTTCTGTGAAATATCTTCCCTAAGGATATGGTTCTTTACCAAATAGGTTTCAACTTAAGTTAAAAAAAAAAAAGTTGTAATAGTAGACATTTATATAAATCCAGTTTCTAGCTTTAGATGAATGGAGCCATTGCTCAAGCAATTTTATTCTTAATCTCTAGTTTCTGATGCTTGCTTTTATTTTTGTCTCACCTCTTTTTTAAGTTTACTGGTTTTTTACAGTTTACTGGGTTTTTAGTGTCTTCAAAGAGTGATGCAGCTATTACTGTCATCTAATGTTAGAACATTTTCATCACCCGCTGAAAAAACCCCTGCTGCCAAAGAAGTCACTCCCCATTCTTAGCGCTTTGCCATCCCCAGCAACCACTTATCCCCCCTCTGTCAGACAGTATGTGGCCTTTTGTGACCACCTGCTTTTGCTTAGCTGCATGTTTTCAAGGTTCATCCTAGTTGTGGCACATAACAGTACTTCAGTTATATTCCATTGTGTGGATATATTACATTTTGTTTTTCATTCATAGGTTGATAGACCTTTGGGTTGTTTCTACTTTTTGGTTACTGTGAATCATGCTGTTGTGAACATTTGTGTACAAGTTTTTGTAGGCACTTTACATGGTTTAACAGTTAATGTCAACTTCTGAGGAAGACGTTTGTGTATTTGTGGTTGCCTAGCCCCAGAATCCCAAATTTATATGTGTGGGAAATGCCCCACTGTAAGCCAGAAAGCCTGGGGTTGGTAGTTGCATCACTCTTTGAAGACACTAAAAAAACAGTTAACTGTATACTTAAAAAAGAGGTGAGACGAAAATAAAAGCAAGCATCAGAAACTAGAGATTTACTTATAACTGATCTCCCTGAAACAGTTGTATCCCCGGTCTCAGTTGCTGTTGAGTTGATGCTGACTCATGGTGACCCCACATGTGCAAAGTAGAGCTGCTCACAGACTTTTCAAGGCTGTATAGCCCAGCAGAAGCATATCACCAGGCCTGTCTTCCAAGGTGCCTCTTGATAAGTTTGAACAGCCAGCGTTTGGTAACCCAGTCAGTCTTCACTGTTTGTGCCTCTCAGGGACTGCATTTCTAGTGCCTCCTGTTAACAAATACCAAATGAATGGCCAGGAGGTCCTAGACTCCTTTCAGGCTTCTAGGAATTTTTTAGGGCTAGGCTTTCCTACCAGAAACCCTGGTGACGTAGTTGTGTATCTGCTAGCAAAAGGTCAGTAATTCAAACCTGCCAGGTGCTCCTTGGAAACTGCATGGGGCAGTTCTACTCTGTCCTGTAAGGTCTCTGTGAGTCAGACCTGACTTGATGGCAGTAGGTTTGGCTTGGTTTTCATAGGCTTTTCTACTGGGTGTCATACAGGAGCTCTTCTGTTTGAAGGTATTGGTAGGAAAATAATAATAATGAGTAAATCAGTTTTTATGTATTCTTTAACATTTAAAATAGCAGTTGGAAAGTAGTAGTGTGTATGGAAAGAACAGACATGGCAGTTGATGGTGATGAGATCAGCAGGCTAATAACTTAATTCTGATTCATTTGGTCTAGGGTGGGGCCTAAGACGACTTCTGACAAGTTCCCCATGTCATGCCAGTATTGCTAGGGCACATACCTTGTAGTAGCAAGGTTCTAAGTGTTGACTTTTCCAGTTTTCTCAGCGTCCAAGAATGTATGATGTTCACTTTTGTTATTGGTTCTTGTTAATATGGCTTGAAAGATTAATTTTGGTTGTCAGTAGCACAGTGAACTAAAGGTTTCTATGCCCTGTGCTAGCTTTTCATTTCTATTTACATTACTTTTGTTCTTGGGACTTTAAAGAAACCTGTCACCATTTCAGGAGATTCTGTATGTGGGAAAACAAGTAAGCAGCCGGTTGAAGGTGGGTGATGGAACTGGTGATAGAGTTTGAAATTCAGAATAATGCTTGATATTTGGTGTGTGTTCCATGCCTTTATAGATTTTGTTTTAATAAAAATGTGAGTCCTTAATAAATGTGGAAACCCTGGTGGCACAGTGGTTAAGTGCTACATCTGCTAACCCAAAAGTAGGCAGTTCACATCTACCAGGCACTCCTTGGAAACTCTGTAGGACAGTTCTAGTTTGTCCTATAGGGTTGCTGTGAGTTGGAATTGACTCCACTGCAGTGGATTTGGGTTTTTTTTTATTTAGTAAACTCACAAAGCATGGCGTTCTTCAGGCATCGTAGAAGAAGTTAATTTGCCCCATAGCCAGAAAACCAAACCAAATTCATTGCCATTGAGTTGATTCTGACTTATAGTGGCCCTGTAGGACAGTGTACAACTACTCAAATGGTTTCCAAAGTGGTTATGTTAAGGGAAGCAGACTGCCTCACTTTTTTGCTGAGGAGCAGCTGGTGGGTCTAACCCTTGACTTTTTGGTGCTTAACCACTGGGCCTCATTGGAAAGTGGATAAAATAACAAAATAGCCTGTTTGGAAATTATAGTGCCTCCAGAAGGGCCCACAAGACTCCTTGTGTGTGTAATGAAGACAGAGTTTTGTAGAACGGTAAAAAATGCACACTACAAATGTAAGACATGTTAATTTACTTGGGTTTTTTTTCCATTTTTTGTTCCACATGGTAGTATTGTTTATTTACTTAAATATTTATTTACTGTACTTCAGATGAAGGTTTGTGAACAAATTAGTTTCTCATTAAGCAGTACAAATATTGTTTTGTAACGCTGGTCAACAACCTCACAGCTTGCTAGTACTTCCCTTCTGCTAGCTTGGGTTCCCTTTAACAGCTGTGTTGTCCCTTCCTGCCTTCTAGCCCTTGATTGTGGCCTGGTGTCTGTCTTCAGTCTCAATTTGTTTTATGGACCTGTTCAGTCTTTGGCTGAGGGATGGACCTCAAGAGTGCTTTGTTACTGAATTAAAAGGGTGTCTGGGAGACTTAATCTTGGGATCTCTCCAATCTGTCAGGGCAGCAAGTCTGATCTTTTCCTGTTAATTAGAATTTTGTTCCACGGTTTTTCCTAGCTTGGTTCAGGATCCGCTTTTGTGATCCATGTCAGGGCAATCTATGGTGGTAGCCGGGCACTGTCTGGTTGTGGTGGACTCAGTCTGGTGGAGCTGTGGTAGATCTGAACCATATGTTCTGTAGACTAATCTTTCCTTTGTTTCTTTGGTTTTCTTCATTCTGTCTTGCTTGCAAAAGGATGAGACCAGTGGAGTATCTTTGGTTGCTATTCACAGGCTTTTAAGATCCTGGATGCTACTTTACTAAGATATAGTGTAGAACATTTTCTTTATAAACGTTATGCCAGTTGAACTAGATGTTTCTCGAGACCATACTCCTCACAGCCCTCAGCCTAGCAGTTTGGTCACTCTGGGAGTTTGAATGTGTGTTTGGGCTTCCATGACCTTGCCTTGTATAAGTGATGTTGGCTTTCTCAGTATTATATAGTGTCTTATCCTTCACTAGAGTTACCAATTATCTATTGTCTATTTTAGTCTATTTCCTTCCTCACCCCTACCCTCCCTTGTAAGCATCAAAGATTGTTTCTTTTTGTGTGTAAACCTTTTCATGAATTTCACAGTAGTCTCATATAATATTTGTCCTTTTGTGATTCGCTCATTTAGTAGATTCATGTACGTTATGAGATTTTTCACAAATTCATCGTTCTTTGTTGATTAGTACTCCATTGTGTATGTACCATAGTTTCTTTATCCATTTATCTGTTGATGTGTCTGTTGTTTCCATAGTTTTGCTATTGTGAACAGTAGTTTAGTGAATATGGTATCCATATGTCTATTCATGTGATGACCCTTATTTCTCTAGGGTATATTCCTAGGAGTAGAATTGCTGAGTGTCTTGCTCTCTAGTGCTGCTATAACAGAAATAACACAAGTGGGTGTTTTTGAAAAGAGAAATTTATTGTGTCACAGTTCAGTAGACAAGTCCAGACTCAGGGTGTCCGCTCTAGCAGAGGTCTTTCTCTCTTGGTTCTGAACGAACATCCTCATGATCAGCCTTCCCCTGGACTGGGAGCTTCTGAGGCACAGGGGCCCCAGATCCTTTCTAAAGGGCATACTTTGCTCCTTGCACTGCATCTTTCCTGGAAATATGAGGTCCTCAATTTTCTGCTTGCTTTTGGTTCCTTTAAATTCCAACAGATTACCTCAAGGCACAATATAGTCGTACATATTGAGGTCTGCTCTTCCAACACAACTACTGCCCATTGCCCCTTCTCCCTTATTAACATCGTAGAGGGCAGTGTTTACAGTATATACCAACATCACACAATACCAGGAATCAAGGCCTATCCAAAGTGCTACACACTTTTTTATTGGATTAAATCAAAGTGTACAATCCAAATCAACTTTGCTTCCCAAATTTTCCACAGCTCTTCTACTCTCCTGGCCCGGTAACAGGACACTCCTCCTTTTCATTTTATGCTCGTCATAGCCTCTTAACAAGCTCCTTCCCCGTCCTCTCCCTCCTCTTCTGTCCTGTCTAGACAGACCAGTAGGACAGCATCCTATAAAGGCATAGAACCATAAAGTATATACACCATATGGTCACAGTGTGTCCTGGAGTCTAGTCCATTTTTGTTCAAAGAGTTGACCTTAGTAGTAGTGTTCTCTAGACAGAGGCAGCAGCGGGTCTAGGGCTCATGATCCCAGGGGATCCCCCAGGCTGTGGGACCATCAGTTGTGGTCTTTTAGTAGTGGTCTTGAGCTGACCTCTTTTTCTCATGTCGCCACTGGAACTCAATAGTGTATGCCCCATTACGACTGTCTTTGGTGGTGGCCGGTCACCATCTGGTTCTTCAGATCACATGTTGATACAGTCTCCCATTCACATGGGCCCTTCTGTCTCCTGAGCTCTTTTTTCCTCATGTCTTTGTTGTTCCCAGTCATCATCTCTTCAGGCTGAGTTGGGACAACTTGGTGTACCTCAGATGGCAGCCTGCTAGCTTTTAAGACTCCAGATTCCACTTACCAGTACAGGGTACAGTAGACTGTCTTAGCAATAGGCTAATTATCCCAGTTGACTTTGATGTCCCCTGAGAGCATCGTCCCTAGACCCTGGCCCTGCTACTCTATCCTTGCAATATTGAGTTGAGATTAGAAGAGCTTTCAGTTTATGGTGAAGTCTGGTTAAGTTGATGTACTTTCCACTATATACTGTCACTGCTTTCACCTACACAAATTTCTATCAGCTACCTAATCTATGACCAATCCTTGGCTCCATTCACAGTCTTTTCTTCTGTATATAAGTCTATTTTTAAGTCCTTACAGCAGGGGTCTCATACAATGTTTGTCCTTTTGCTGCAGCTGATTTCACTCAGCATAATGTCTTCCAACTGAAACCAGCTTATGAGATGTTTCCTAAAATCATCATTGTTCTTTATCATTGCATAGTGTTCCATTGACTGTATGTATCATAGTTTGCGTATCCATTCATCTGTTGATGGGCAGTTAGGTTGATTCCATCTCTTTGTCATAGTGGACTTGCTGCAATAAACATTTGTGTGCATGTGTCTGTTTGTGTGACAGTCTTTGATTCTGTAGGATAAATTCTGAGCAGTGGAATTACTGGATCAAGTGGTGTATCTGTTTCCAGCTTTTTAAGGAGGTAACAGGTTGCTTTCCAAAGAGGTTGTACCATTTTGCAATCCTGCTGCGATTTCCAATGTCTCCACGGCCTCTGCAGCAGTTGTTATTTTGTGTTTTTTGGATTGTGGCCAACCTTGTTGGGGTGAGACGGTATTATCATTGTAGTTTTAATTTGAACTTATTAGGTAATCATCATGAGCATTTCCTCATGTGTCTTTTGGCTCCCTAGATGTCCTCTTTGGTGAAGTGTCTGTCCAACTCCTGTGCCCATTGCTTAATTGGGTTATTTACCATTTTCTTGTTGGTATTTTGCAGTACCCTGTAGATTATGGAGGTCAGATGTATGTCTGACATGTAGTTGTCAAATATTATTTCCCATTCTGTAGGGTAAGCTAAAGTGTTTGATTCTTAGTGGTTCCCATTTAACTATTTTCTCTTCCGTTCATGGTGGTTTTTTAGTTTTTGAAGGCTGCTGAAGCTGTGCATTAGGACTTACATTGTTGACTGTATTTTTTCTTGCATGATCTTTATCATTTTAGGTTTGATATTTAGGTCTTTGATCCATGTTGAGTTAGTTTTTGTGTAAGGTATGAGATAAGGGTCTTGTTTCAGTTTTTTGCAGATGGATATCCAATTATGCTGATAGAATTTGTTAAAACAGACTGTCCTTACCCCAGTATACAGTCTTAGGGCCTTTGTCGAGTCTCAGTTGTTCGTAAGAAGCTGGTGGCATCTCTGGTGACTCACCTCTCTTCCATTGGTCTATATATCTCTTTTTGTATCAGAGCCAGGCTGTTTTGACAACTGTGGCGGTGTAATAGGTTCTGAAGTTGGGTAGTGAAAGGCCTCCCACTGTGTTCTTCTTCTTCACTAGTGCTTTACTTATCTGGGGTTTCTTCCTTTTTCAAACAAAGTTGGTGATTTGTTTCTCTATCTCATTGAAAAAGGTCACTGGAATTTGTGTTGGGATTATGTTGTATATGCAGATTGCTTAAAATAGACATTTTCTTGTTGTTAAGTCTTCCTATCCATGAGCAGGGTAGATTTCTCCATTATGTAAGTCTCTTTTCATTTCTTGCAGTAAGGTCTTGTAGTTCTCTCTGTTAGATTTCTCTAGTTAGATTTATTACTAGGTATTTCATCTCCTTGGGGGCTATAGTAAATGGTATTGATTTGATTTCTTGTTTGATGATCTCTTTGTTGGTCTAAAGGAATCCTACTGATTTACTTATGTTTATCTTATATCCTGATACTTTGCTGAACTCCTCTGTTAGATCCACTAGTTTCCTTATGGATTCTTTATAACTCTCTGTATATATAATCATATTGTCTGCAAATAGGGAGATTTTTACTTTGCTGATGCGGATGCCCTTTATTTCTTTGTCTTGGTTAATTGCTGTGGCTGGAGCTTCTAGTACAGTGGTGAAAGTGGGCATCCTTGTCTGGTTCCCTTTCTCAAGGGAAAATCTTTCAACCTCTCTCTATTCAGGATGATGTAGGTGGTTGGATTTGTATAAATACCTCTTATTACATTGAATAATTTGTCTTTTATTCCTATTTTGCTGTGAGTTTTTAGCATGAATGGATGTTAGAATTTGTCAAATGCCTTTTCTACATTAATTGACAAAATCAGATAATTCTTATCCTTTGTGCTAGTTATGTGGTTGATCACATTAATTGTTTTTCTGTTGTTGAACCAGCCTTGCATCCCTGGTATGAATCCTACTTGATCACAATGAATTATTATTTTTTTTTTGATATGTTTTGGAATTCTATTGGGTAGAATTTTGTTGAAGATTTTTGCATCTAGGTTCATGAGTGATATTGGTCTGTAATTTTCTTTTTTTTTTTTTTAGTGGAGTCTTTCCCTGTCTTTGGTATCAAAATTATCCTGGCTTCATAGAAGGAATTTGGGAATATTCTATCCCTTTGTACGCTGTGAAATAGCCTCAGTAGTACTGGAGTTATCTCCTCGCTAAAAGTTTGGTAGAATTTTCCAGTGAAGCCATCTGGGCCAGGACTTTTTTGGTTGGTAGTTTTTTGATGACTTTTTCAATCTCTTCCTTTGTGATGGGTTTATTAAGTTCTACTTCTTGTGATAATTTTGGTAAATTATAGGAACCTGGGGCTTTGTCCATTTCCTCTAGGTTTTAAAATCTGTTAGAGTACAGTCTTTCATAGTATTCTGTTATGGTACTTTTGATTTCAGTTGGATCTGTTGTGGTATCTCCCCTCTCATTTCTTGTTCTGTTTATTTGTTTCCTCTTCTGTTTCTCTGTTGTAAGGTTAGCCAGTGGTTTATCAATTTTGTTGATCTTTTCAAAGAACCAGCTTTTGGGTTTGTTACATTTTTCAATTCTTCTATTCTTGAATTCGTTTAGTTCTGCTCTAATCTTTATGATCTGTTTTCTTCTGGTGCCTGATGTTCCTTTGTTGCTGTCTTTCTTGTTGAAGCTGTAGAGTTAATTCTTTGGTTTGGGTCCTTTGTTCCTTCTGGATATATGCATTTATAGAGGTAAATTGACCTGAGCACTGGTTTGGCTGTATCCCATAGGTTCTGATAGGATGTGTTTTCATTCTCATTTGATTCCATAAATTGTCGTATTTCATCCTTGATTTCTTCTGTACCTCATGGCTTTTTGAGCAAGGTATTGTTCAGTTTTCATGAGTTTGAATTTCTATGTGTGATTTTTCTGCTGTTGATTTCAACTTATGGCTTTATGGTCTGAGAAGATGCTTTGCAGTTGTTTGGATTTTGTTGAGATTTGCATTATGTCCTAACACAATGTCTATTCTGGAAATTGTTCCATGTGCATTGGAGAAGAACATGTACTTATCTGTTGACCGGAAAAATTTCTGTATATAACGTGTAGTGGTTTAACTGTCACAATAAGATCTTCTGTACCTTTACTGAGCTTTTTTTTGGATGATCTGTCCACTACTGGAAGTGCAGGGTTGAAGTGTCCAACTGTTATTGTGGAGTGGTCTATCTCATTTTTCAGTGTTGCTACACGTGTTTTTTGAGGGACACAGTTCATTCTGTGCACTGGACCATATAGTATTTCTGTTTGTATGTTTTTAAGGATACGCTGTATTGTTTTAGAAAATGATTATGTTGTTCTGCATTCCCACTACCAGTGCATAAGAATTCAGGTCTCCCTGTAGCCTTTCCTAAAATTTGTTATTTTCTTTTTTTAATTAGTTCCTGTAAAGCCAGAGTGAGATGATAGCTCGTGGTTTTAATTTACATTTTTTTAATGCTTGGTGATCATGAACATTTTCTTGTGTGTGTTGGACATTTTAGTGTCTGATACTCTTTCGTTTCCTTTGCCGTGTTTTTAATAGGAGTATTTTTCCTTTTCTTTTAAAGGTGTTGAATTTTCTTGCAGATTTTAGAGATTAGAATTTGGTCTTTCTTGTAATAGGCAATCTCCCCTCCCCCCCCATTCTGTAAGTTCTTGTTTTACTCTTCTAGTAAAATCTATTGCTGTGAATCAGTGTTTACTTTTGAGAAGATTCCAGGTGTCTAACTTGTTTCCTGGAGTTTGTGTGTTGTTGGTTATGGCTTGTATCCTGTTAACACTGTGTATTAAGAGGTCTAGTGTTGATCATATTTTTCTTCTATGAACTGTATGGTTTTTGGCTTTATATTTAAGTCTTTGAGTAACTTTGAATTAGTTTTTGTGTATGGTGTGAGATATGCATCCTATTTCATTTTTTGTAGATGACCATCATTTTGCTAGTGCTAAAAGACTGTTTCCCCATTTGATGGGCTTTGGACCCTTGCTGAAGATCAGGAGACCGTAGGTGGATGGATTTATGTCTGGGTTCTCAACTCTCTTACATTGGTCAGTGTACTAGTCTGTTTTGACTACTGTGGCGGTATGAATGCTCTTACATTCTTCTTCTTTGGTAGTAACTTTATTTATCTGGGACACCTTCCCTTTCCATATAAAGTTAATAATTAGTTTTTCCATCTCTTTAAAGAGTGCTGTTGGAAATTGGATTGAGATTTCATTGTATTTGTAAATCACATTGTCTAGAAATTGTATTGTTTGCAGTGTTGAGTGTACCTGTCCATGAGCATGATATGTTTTTCCATTACATAGTTACCTTTTGGGTTCTTGCCTTCTGTTGAATTGCCTTTCTTTGGGATGGGCACTGTTTTAGTCAGCTGGGGCTGCTCTAACAGAAATACCACAGAGTGGATGGCTTTAACAAAGAAAGATTTATTCTTAAACAGTCCGGTAGGTTGCAAGTCCATATTCAGGGTGTCCGCTCCAGGGGAAGGCTTTTCCCTTGTCGGCTCTGGAGGAAAGTCCGGTATTGCATCAGTCTTTGTCCAGGGAGCGTCCTGACACAAGAACCTCTGGTCTGAAGGATGTGCTCTGCTCCCGGTGCTGCTTGCTTGATGGTAGCGAGGTTCTCAAATTGTCCTTTGTTTCTTTTTCCTTTTATTCCTTGCAAGCTAAAAGCATTAAGGGTGGGGCAAGCCATACTCCAGGGAAACTCCCCCTACAGCGGGAATTTATAGCCCCACCCTAATCCTTTAACATACAGGTTATCAAAACCACACAATGGAGGACAGTCCCAAGATACTGGGAACCATATCCCAGCCACGTGGCTGCACACATTTTTGGGGGGGACACAATTCCAACCATGACAGGCACAAATAATGGATCTCTTCCAGTTGATTGGTCAGCTGTCTTCAAATTTCTTGTCCTAGACAAGTGAATGTTTCCAGTGTTACATGTTACTTGTTGTAACATCTCAGGTGGAAGTCCACTGATCTCTGAAGCCTGTGCCTTCAGTGCAGTCTGGCCTTCTTTCTTCAGTGCTGTCAGTTCTTGATCACGTGCTA
The DNA here is from genome assembly GCA_028571685.1 of Heterohyrax brucei. NCBI lineage: Eukaryota > Metazoa > Chordata > Mammalia > Hyracoidea > Procaviidae > Heterohyrax > Heterohyrax brucei. Next base: position 77,339,212 of record CM053143.1, read on the forward strand.
TCTCCTGAAACGGTTGAACATCAACCAATGAACCATATCAGAAAACCAGACCTATTTCTGTTGATTGAGTTCTGTCTGACTCGTAGTGACTCTGTAGGGCAGAGCAGAACAGCTCCTTAGTGTTCCAAGTAGCTAGTGGGTTCAGACTCCCAGGCGTTTGGTTAACAGCTGAGCTCTTAACAGCTATGCTGCCAGGGCTCCTAATGAGCCATTTAAAAAGAAAGAAAAAATCCTGTTGCCATTGAATTGGTTTTGACTCATAGTGACCGTACAGGACAGGGTAGAACAGCCCCCATAGAGTTTCCAGGGAGCACCTGGTGGATTTCAGCTGCCAACCTCTTGATCAGCAGCCGTAGCACTAAACCACTACCCCATCAAGATCTCTTAAAGAACCAGATAGTAAGATTCAAATGGAGGAGAGATGTTGAAAACGTAGGCAGATTGGTGAGGAAAGTCTTCACCAAAGGAGACATTCAGTGTCAGAAGCACATTCTAGAGGGAGGAAACAGCAAGCACAATGAAAAGTGGGAAAGCAAATGAACACGAAAAAGGCAGAACAACTGCTGGACAGCTTCAACCCACTTGAAGTCAGTGACTATAAATTTAAAGCAAGATTACTTGGTGAAATTGGGTATTTTTCTCCAGCTATACTCCATGTTGTATATTAAGTGAATTTAACTCTGATTCACATCATTTTTTTTAAAAAACATGATACAAGTGCAAACATGGCATAATCAGTGACCTGGTTTGCAGTTTGGTGAAAACGTCTTCAAAATGGGGAGTCAATACTTCTGCAAGCACATGGGCATGGATCTTTTTTTTAAAAAGGAACCAACTTACCTCAGATATCTGATTTCTGTATGTATTCTTTCCTAAAACTGATCTGCCTGGGAAGATACTGAGATTAAGGAATCTTTTCCTCTGTTGTTTTTTTTTTTTTTCCCCCATCCTCCTACTGCAAAGTAGAGCTGAGCTGCCTTCGTCTTAAAATGTATGTCCAGGGGTTTCAAAGGGTAGAGCCATAGTCTCTGGTAGTCTGTAAGGGTGGAGTTACCACTCAGATGAGCTAAGAGAATGGTGCCCCTAAAGCCAAAGCAGCAGAGTAACTATTGTCCCAGTTGGCCCTGAAGGCCAAGCTGTAGTTAGGGCCAAGGGGCGTCCCGCTCACAATCTGGAGAGTGTAGCTAATACCTAGAGTCTGGAGGGCAAGGCCGTCATGTAAAATCTCTCAGGGTGTGGAGTATTATTTTCAAAGCTTAGAGGGCTAAGGAAACCCTGGTGGCATGGTGGTTAAGTGCTACTACCTCTGTTAATTAAATGGTTGGCAGTTCAAATCTGCCAGGCACTCTTTGGAAACTTTATCGGGGAGTTCTGCTCTGTCCTACAGGGTCACTATGAGTTGGAAGTGACTTGAAGGCAGTGGGTTTTTTTTTTTTCCTTTTTTCATCCTGTGGGGTTGCTGTGAGTCAGAATTGACTCAGTGACAATGCCTTCTTCTTTTTTTTTGATTAACCTATCGTTTGGCACTTTTACCTAACAGTGCCGTGTCAGAAAGGCTTGATGAGCTGCTTCTGTAAAGATTACAGCTAAGAAAAACAGTTCTGTTCTGTAATACGTGGGGTTGCCGTTTGAGTCCACAGCAATGATTTTTGTTTTTATCAGTAATAGTAAGGATTCCAGTTATTCCACATTCTCACCAGTAATTATTATCATCGGCCGTTTTGATTATAGCCATCCTAATGGGTGTGAAGTGGTATCTTGTTGTGGTTTTGATTTGCGTTTTGGTGATGATTAATGATGTTGAGTAACTTTTCAGGTGCTTATTGGTCATTGAGTAGTTTTTTTGAAGAAATGTCTACTCATATCCTTTCGGGCTTATGTGACTTTATGCCTCTTTTGTTTCAGAAGAAAACTTGGAGAAGTAAGAAGTTATAACCAGTATGTTCTACTTTCTTTTATTGCAAAAGCAGCTGTTTTGTGATGGTGGCAGGCATCCCTTTGTTTACCCTTCATTTGCAGTGGTTGAGAGCTACACTGATAACCAAAGGGATGGCAGTTTAAAATTCACCAGTGGCTTCTTGGAAACCCTCTAGTGCCGTTCTGCTCTGTCCCATAGGGTCACCATGAGTTGGAATTGACTTGAAGGCAATGGTTATGGTGTTTTAACTTGTGTCACCTTCTCAGAGAGTTCTTTCTTGCTCATCTTGTTTGAAGAGGCTTTCATCTCCTCCCTCTTTTTTTACTCAGCACTCATCACTCTTTGACATGATAATTCAGTTATGTGTTTATTGTTTCTCCCCCAGTGGAATGTAAGCTCAAGGAGGATAGAGACAGTTTTGGTCACTGCTTGGCAAAACAGTATCACCTCTTTTAATACTGATGGAATAAATGAATGATTGAATGAATTATTGCGTATGTGAAAAAAACTAGACTTCAGAGTCTAGCACTTAATAGACTAGTTATTTTGGGCAAGTATAGCAAGTATAGCTTTTCTCAAGCTTGACGTCATTACCTGTAAAACCATAGTTGTAACAGCACCTGAGTCACGAGTTGCTGTGAGGATGAAATTAATTGGCATATCTAAAGCACTGAACACCAAACCTTATGCACGAAAGGATAAATAAAAAACTAGCTAGCTGTTTATCTTTTTTTTCTTGTATTTGGCATAATACATAGGATAATGAACTGTGTATATGTAAGAAATATTTATCTTTTAAAGAACTAAAAACCAAGCCCAATTCAAACCTCTTATTCAGTGGATTTAGCCTCAAGTGAACTGAAATTCTTTTTCCCCCCTTCAGGGAATGCAGAGGGCAACTAATGTCACCTATCAAGCTCACCATGTGAGCAGGAACAAGAGAGGCCAAGTGGTAGGGACCAGAGGCGGCTTTCGTGGTTGCACCGTTTGGCTAACAGGTATGGTCAAGAGAGATAAATGATTTAATTTAAAAGCTCTGTTGATAGGCAGCATGGAGGAGGAGTCTGCAGATTTGAATTTTGAGCTTTGTGTTGTATCTGGAACATTGCAACATGTAACTGATCAACTTGCTTAATAATCACTTGTTACCTTTTGGTAATTCCTTTCATTCTTTACAGGATTGGTGTTAACTTGAAGGTGAAAAACTAGGCCACATCTTAAAACTACCTTCTAGTAGATACTGTATTTGATTTTATAAATTTATGGTTCTAAATAAGGCTGGATTCTGCCTTCAAGAGGCTAATACTGTAAACTACATGAAAAGAAAGATTAAATGATAAAGAATTGGACATAATCAGTTTCATCCAGCTTTTGTTCAGGCCTTTGATTGGTCATGTGTTGCTTTACTCTGCATCTTTTTTGGGCTTTGGCATAGTAGGGGCAGTGGGAAGAAAAACTGGGCCAGATTTTGGAGGTGGTTTTAAAAATTGTGGATTCTTTTCTTTCTAGACTTGTGTTTAAAATTTGGATATATAAATATCTTGCCAGATTGTCCACTAAAATTGTATATAAGTTGATTCTCCTACTGGCAGTATGGGAAATGGTCAATTTTCCAGTGACTTTGTGAACACTGGATATTATCAATCTTTAAACTTTGTTCTTTGGCAAAAAAAAAAAAAAAAAAAAAAGTCCTGTTTGCTGGAGCTTTAATTGCATATTTCAGTTTTAGACCTCTTTATTTCTTTATGAGGTACTCCTGTGTTTATTCTGTTCTCCTTATTTGCAAGTCTAGATTGCTGTTCAGTTGTTACTTGAACATTGCCTAGGTTTGTAACATTTGCATTCTGTTTTAAACCCCTAAATTTCAGTTGTCCTGTAAGTAAATTTGTCTGATACTCAACTCACTGTCAGTTATTTTATGTTAGCATGTATGTAGATAGACTCTTTATTTGATTCAAACCTTAATTGGCTTTTTCTAAGATGGTCTTCTCTTAGACTCTGTCTCTGAATTTTTGTGCTGGAGGATATCTGCTGTCTTTTATAACAGCTTGGAAATTTTTAAATGTTACTCCATTCTTTTCTGGCATTAAATATTGCTGTGAAGAAGTATGAGCCTAATGAATTTTTTTTCTTCCCTTTAGGAACTTTTGCTTTTTTCATATGGGTGCCTGAAGAATGATTGTTTTGCCTGTATTTTATTTTGCAGTTTTGCCTTTGTTATTTAAGCCCATTGTGTATCTGGAATTGATTTTTTTTTTTTTTTGCGTATAGTGTGAGGGAAGGAGACACTTTATTTTTTTCCATGTGGATAATCATTGTTCTCAAGGGAATGTATTGATTGGGATTTCCTTTTTCTCTGATCCGCAGTGCCCGTTTTGTCATATGTCAAGTTCCCACTTATGTGTGGATCTGTTTATGGCCTATCTCTCCCATTGGTATGCTTATTTAATCCTTTGTTGCTGACTGGCTTAGTCACTGTACTTTTTGTGATTGATCTTGAGATCCAGTAGAGTAAGTCCTACTTTATTCTTCAGGAATATAGAGCCCCCCCCCCCCCCCGCCCAACTCTTTCCTATTTAAATTTTGCTATCAGTCTAACAAGTTCTCACAGATTAGTTTTAAAAAACAAAAACAAAAACCCACTGCCATCGTCTTAATTTGTGACTCACAGTGACCCTATATAGCAGAATTTCCTGGGAGTGCCTGATGGGTTCAAATTGTACCACCAGAGTTTCCACAGATCAGTTAGGGGCTGCTTTATACCACCAAGTTAACTGGTTAGAATTGAAATGTATAGAATACTGACTACTTCTTTCTTTGAATATGGAGTATCTCCATTTATTTCATCACCAGTGATGCTTGTGAATACTGTTTATCGGTATTTTTGGTATTTGCTAGTATGTAATCAGTTTTCATTGGAAATGCTGGTGGCGTAGTAGATTAAATGCTATGTCTGCTGATTAAAAGGTTGGCAGTTCAAATCTACCAGGCACTCCTTTGGGGCACTTCTGCTCTGACTTCTAGGGGCACTATGAATCAGACCTGACTCCACGGCCCTGGCTTTTTTTTTTTTTTAAATCAGTTTTCATTGATTTTCTGTGTATGTTTTAAAAGAGTATGTATTCTCTTGATTATGTGTAATTTTCTGTTACGTTCATTAGCTCAGCTGGTTAATTAGGTTGTCAAACCTAATATAGCCTTCACTGAATTCCTTTTCCTTTTGACAGTGTTGGAAATGGAAGTCAAGATTACCCCCGCCTTTTGTTTTTTTTGGCAATTTGTGCTTAATTTTAAACCAGGATCTGTCAAGATATTGTGAGATTTTGATATCATTTTCTTGGAATGTAGTTTGCTTTTTCTTAGATTTTATTTTAGATAAATCCTGTTTTGTATTTTACACTGGTTGATTTTTTTTTTCCTTCAGATATACCAGTCATCCTTTTCCTCGTTTTCCATTGTCCTTGCATTATCTATTAATTTTCTTCAGTGGCTTTAATTTCTTTGTCTGTTTGTGTTCACTGTGATAATATCAGTGAAACCTTCTGTATCAGTAATTTGGTTTCCACCAGTATCTGTTCCTAACTTGTTTCTAATTCCAAAAAATACCGCACTGCCGCTGAGTTGATTCCAACTGCTAGCAACCCTGTAGGACAGAGTAGAACTGCTCCCATAGCGTTTCCAAGGCGGTAATCTGTGCAGAAGCAGATTACACCTGCATGGTGGCTGGTGTGCTTGAACTGCCAAGCTTTTGGTTAAGCATCAGGATATACAGATATACAAACATATATATGTATTTCTGTTTAGAACACAAACTTTTATTGTAATTGTGGTTGTCTTTGTTGTGTAAAGAGTTCAGGCATTTCAGGTATCGGCTTTTTTTCTTCTTATATTTGGTACTCAATTGATAGTTAAAATAACAATAAAAAAATCAGAACCCCCCCTCCAGTCTCTTTGTTTCAACTGTTTTTGCTGAGCAACCAATTACCCAAAACCTAGTGGTGAAAAATAGCCTCCACTTTATATAGCTCACTGTTTTGTGGGTAAGGAATCCAGAAGACTCAAGTGGAGAGTTTCAGCTTGGCCTCCTGTGACCACAGTCTTGGCTTTGGGCTACAGTCATGTGATGTCTCACCTGTACTGGGCATCTAAGATGACTTCCTCAGTTGGTACTACTTGTCAGCTAGAAGGTTAGCTGGCTGGAGTCCCTGCACCATGGTGGTGTCAGGGTTTTAGTTTCTGACTTTTTGTATGTTGAGTGTCCAGGAAGAAGCTGCATGGCTTTTTCTGACTCACCCTCCCGTTGGTCACTTAACGCTGTGTTCCTTTTGTTAGCAGGCAACTCTTAAATCTGGTCCAGATTCATGGTAGGGGAGTGAGACTCTATCCCTTGATAGAGACCATGTTGTAGGGACCATGTTGTGGAAGAGCTTGTAGGATGGGGAAATGTGTTGTGGCCATCTTTGAAGAATAAAATCTGCCATGCCAAGCCAAAGCCAAGTGCCGTTGAAAATCTGCCATACTTCTAATATGTATTGTAACATATATAGCATATAATTCTGTACTAAGCCTCTCAATATATTTTCCTTTCTCTGTTTTTTCCAATAATTAGTATTCTAAACTTCAGTATTTCATTTCTCTCTTTTTTTGAGTAGTTCGTCTCTCGCTTTGTGATTGTCTTGGCTATGAACCTTGTTAATACGCAGACCACCGTGGCGAGTGCTTGTGTGTACTTGTGTTCTTCTCCTCTTCTTCACCTCTCATTGTTGGTAGAGATGGTCAGATTGAAACGAGAGTATTCTTTCAAGGTTAGTTGTGTTGTAAATTGGATTCTCAGGCACCTGTATCCAGGTGGACTTAGTTAAAGTGGTGATCCTGGGATATGGAGGTAACTGTACTAGTTTACTTTTTTTTTCCTTCCCTTGTTGCAAATGTTGAAAAATGAGAAATAAAAATGGTTGCTACTGAGTTCATCTCAACTTGTAGCGACTCTACAGGACAGAACAGAACTGCCCCATAGAGTTTCGAGGTAGTGTGTTGTGATTCAAACTGCTGACCCTTTGGATAGCAGCTGAGCTTTCAACTATTACTACATCACCAGAGTTTTCAGAAATATAGAGGTGTGGATGATTTCACAGATAATTTGGGCATATAACTTTGTTTTAAGATTTCGCATGCAAGCTTAGAATAGTGATAGTAAGACAAAATGAGTATCTTTCCCTCAACCATTTGAAACGAAAATTAGTTAAGCCCTTTTGTGATTCATCAGTGATTTCGGGGTACCTTTGTGCATAGATATGTGTTTAAATTGGAAATGTTTTCCCTAGGTTGAAGGTAATTCTTCTGTAGAGAAATATTAAATAAGAATATTACCACGAGGCTGCTAAAGTTTTTTACTATTAAATAATTACATTCATTTTGCATATTGAATCTGTTTGGACTGTTTCATTTAGGCTTATCTGGCGCAGGGAAGACCACAGTGAGCATGGCTTTGGAGGAGTACTTGGTTTGCCATGGTATTCCATGCTATACTCTGGATGGTGACAACATTCGTCAGGGTCTCAATAAAAATCTTGGCTTTAGTCCTGAAGACAGAGAAGAGAATGTCCGTCGTATTGCTGAAGTTGCTAAGCTGTTTGCAGATGCTGGCCTAGTGTGCATCACAAGTTTTATATCGCCTTATACTCAGGTATGTCCTTTCTGTGCCACTGCAGTTCTGATGACACTTACTGAGGATTTGGTATTAGAGAAACAAACCATACATACTGACATGTGCTTTGAGACTAAATCCAAATTAAAATAATCTTTAAAATATGTCTATGCTGGAAATGACTTCTTGAGCAAGTCGTTTTTGATAAATATCTGTTATTAATACCCAAAGTGTACCCAAAGTTGTTGTGTTGGGGTTCGGATTTCAAGACACCACCCAGAATTTCTTTAAAGGTAAAATTTTATTGAAAATATGCCCAATAAGAAAAAGACTGGTGCACCAGGGATGCACCCCAAACTATGCAGAGCAGGGGTGACCCCGAGTTTCCTCAGCACCCAGTATTTAAGTCGTGAGATTACAAAGCAGGGAGGGGGAACTGACCTTTACATTGATTGGTTAAGGCCACCTGGAATTCTTGTTAGTTGTAAAATGTGGTCAAGGTCTAGGGGTCACTTGCAAGGCTGTCCCCAGGCTTTGTCTTGTGACAGATGTTTTGTAAGGCAAAGGTGATATTATTCTATGGTATTTTCTGCTATTAAGTTGTTGCCTGGGGCTTTCTTTAATACCTTGAATTTGTACTGTGCCCTTCCTCAAAATGGAGTCACTGATGCCTCATTTCAACAGTTGAACTGAAGCCAGTGGCCAGTTCATATCAAGCTTTACTTTTCATTTTTCTAATGCACTTTGAGTGAAAGTTTACGAAACAAACCAGCCTCTCATGATACATGTTTAGTATGCATACTGTTTTTATGACTTTGGTTAACAATCCAACAACACTCAACACTCTTTTTCCCAATCCCAGTTTCACCATTACCAGATTTCCTGTCCCCTCTGTGTCTTCCTGTCCTTGCCCGTGGATTGGTGTGCTCCTTTAGTCTCCTTTTGTTTTATGACCTGTTCAATCTTTGGCTAAAGGGTGAAGTGTAAGAGTGACTTTACTGCTGAGCTGAAAGGATGTCCGGACCTGTACTCTCAGAGTTTCTCCTGGTCTCTGTCAGGGCTGCAAATTGGGGCTTCTTTTTTGAGTTAGAATTTTGTTCTACATTTTTTGTCCAACTTGGTCCAGGAACCTGCTGTTGTGATCCCTGTCAGTGCAGTCAGGGGTGGTCGCGGGACATGATCTAGTTGTACTAGGTTCAGACTGCTAGAGGCTATTGTAGACGTGGTTCTTTAGTCCTTTGCACTAATCTTTACCTTGTTTCTGTAGTTTTCTTCATTCATCCTTGCTTCTGAAGAAGTAAGACCAGTGGAGTATCCTAGATGGCTACTTACAGGCTTTTGAGACCCCAGACCTTAATCACCAAAGCAGAGTGTAGAACATTTTGTTTATAAATGGTTATTATGCCTGTTGAGCTAGATGTTCCCTGAGATCATGGTCCCCACAGCCAACAGTTTGCTCCCTTAGGGAGTGTGGATGTGTCTGTGGAGCTTTCATGACCTTGCCTTGTACCAGTTGGGTCGGCTTCCCCAGTAGTGGGTGCTGTCTCAACCGTCTATCAAAGTTAACACTTATCTGTTGTCTGTGTGGTGTTTCTCTATCCCCATTCCTTCCCTCTCTGGTAAAGATGAAAGATTATTTCACTTTATGTGTAAACCTTTCTGTGAGTTCTTGCAGTAGTGGTCTCATGTAATACTTGCCCTTCTATGATTGACTTGTTTCTCTCAGCATAATGCTCCCCTTTTCCTCCATATTAGAAAATGACATCCAATTTTGCCAATACTATTTGTTAAAAAGATTCTTTCCCCAGTTTAATGGACTTTGGACCATTGTTGAAGATCAGGTGACCAAGGGTGAATGGATTTACTTATGTTTTCCCAGTTCTCTTACATTGGCCGTTGTATCTGTCATTGTACCAGGATTAGGTGGCTTTGTTTCTAAAGTGTGTCTCTTGTAAACAGCTTATTAGTGGTTCCTGTTTTTTATCTATTCTGTTACTCCCCATCTCTTTATGGGTGCATTTGGACATTTACATTCAGTGTAATTATTGATAGCTGTAAGTTTATTGCTGTCATTTTGTAGTGCCTTTTTTACTTTTTTTGTGTGGTGCTAATATTTTGTTTGTTCCTGTTATTCTCCTGTGCTGAATTCTTTTGATCTGTGGATTTCTTTTTGTAGATTTTGTTTTTATTATGTGTTTATGTTTCCCTTCTTTAGTTTGATGAATAGGGTTATTAACTTTCTTTGTGGTTACCTTGAAATTTACTCTTATTTTCTTAGGTTTCAATCAGCATGTTATTACTTACTAGCACCTTGCCTTCTACTTTATCAGAAATTGTGTGCTGACACTGTGTATTCCTTCTTTTATTGTTCTCACGTGTTTGTCATTTAAAGATTAACCTCCTGTTCTGTGTTGTAATTCTTTTGGTTTTGGATAGTCCTTGAGAGTTTGTTTCCTAGGCTGCTATCTGGCTGGTACAATCTTGTGTTGTAGATTCTGGCTATGGTTTGATATCATTTGTTCTTAGACTAAAAGGCTCTCTTTAATAATTGTGTTAAGCTTGGTTTATTTTTTACAGTGTCCCTTAATTTCTGTTTATCTGTTAACTTTGTAGTTTCACTGTTATATTTTGCAGGATATATTGGTTGGCAGTTTTTTCCTTTCAGAGATTTATATATCATCCCATTGCTTTCTTGCTGCATAGTTTCTGCCATATAATCAGAGTGTCCGCATTATTATTTCTCCTGTGTATGTGACTTTTAGTTTTTCTTGAGTTGCTTTCACATTGTCTTTGGTTTTAGTAAGTGTGATTATGATACTCCTATGTGATTTTCTTTTAGGGTCTATCCTGTATGGATTTTGTTGAGCTTCTTGGCTCATCAGCTCTCCACCTTTCTTGGTATTAGGAAAGTTTTTCTGTAACCAATTTTTCAGCGATGCTCTCTGTGCTTTTTCTCCTTCTTCTGGAACTCTGATCACTTGGAAAATTTTGCTTTTGATTGCATCACACATTATTCTTAGGGTTTCTTCATTTTTCTTTACTATTCTTTTTTTCTGGTTTTTCCTGAGTTATAGCTGAGTGTTTGTTTTCATTTTCACTGATCCTGTCTTCCATTGTTCCAAACCTATTCCTTAGTGCTTCTGTGACATGCCTCATTTCTGAAATCTCGTTGTTTATCTTTTGGATTTCTGATTGTTGATGTTGTGTGATTTGTAGCTGTGAATTTATTTTGGCATTTTGTTCCTATATTATTTTTGTGAATTCTTGCATGAAGTTTTTATGTCTTTTCTATGAATTTGTCAATTTTTCCTAATTATTGTCTGCTTTTTGCTTCAGTTCCTAGATAGCTCTGAAAATTGGAGATTTAAATTCTGTGTCAGGTAATTCTAGTGTGGTTTTTTTTTTTTTTTCATGTGCCAGAAAATCATGTTGTATTTTGTTTTGGACATGTATTAGAATCATTCTCTCCTGTTTTCTATATGCTTTCATACTGTCTGCTGTCTTGGGCCATTCAGTAGTTATTTACTTTGTTTATTGATTGTAGATCTGTGTGTTTTGTCCTGGTGTTTTGTTTTATTTGTTTGTATTACAGCAGGGAGGCTGTGAGTTCTTTGTAGCTTGCTCATCTGTGATCTTAATACTTTTCATCTGCTTTTTCAATGGGTGGGGTGGTGAGGGGGTGCAGTCACTTAGCATGGTTTAGCTGGGCAGGTCTAGCTGAAAGGGTAGAGTTGTTTGTGGCATGTACTCAGGATGACCATGCAGGCCAGGAATCAGTGCAGGGCAGGTTGTAGTAAGTTATACCTGTGCTGCCTGGGGAGTGTGATGTTCAGCACATAGAACAGGTAGACAGGAAAGAGCAGAGAGTGTGCAGTGTGTGGAGATAAGATGGGTATGGGAGAGAGGAAAGGAGCTGGGAGCTCCTGAAGGTGCTTTCTCCTAACCCCTGTCTGCCGATCTCCAGTGTGAATAAGGTGAATCCAGGCTGCCTCAATGCTGTACTTCCTGGCATCAGAGGTAGAACAGCTAGGAAAAGATGGTACGTGGGAAAATACGTATCACTGGTTACTGGGTGCTTTGTCTCCTAAACTTTCTGTGAATTTACTTTCCTTTGCTCCCTGTCTGCCAGTTTCCTACAGGAATCGAGATAGCTAATCTGTGCTGGGTTAGTTGATAAGGGGACTTCCTCTTGTGTATGTTCTTGTTCTCTGTTCTCTCCCAGTGTATTACTCCATTTGGTGCCTAGCTGAGATTTTTATCTCTTCATTTGGAACTTTGGATTTCAGGGTTAACGTTTGTCTCTGTGCTGCTTAGTTTTTTGGGTCTTTGCTGTGGAAGGACAGTGTGCTCAGTCTGTCTGTGGTGCCATGGTGTATGGAGGTCACCTCAAGCTTGACTTTCCGGTTCATTAAACCTTTAACAAATGTTCATCTTGTGTCAGACACCAGAGAAAATCTGTTTTTTTTTTTTTAAATCATGTGACCTAATATGCCTTCTTTGCTCCCAGTTTCTGAATCTTATCTCTTACCGTGCTATTCTCTTACTTGAGAGATCACAACAACATTGAATTATTGCTTCTTACTCCAGGATTTCTGTTTTGTCAACTCTGTAAGATGCCCCTTTCCTTTTTCTGTCATCAACTTCACTTGACTCCTAGTCTTCCTTCGAGACTCAGTTAGGATTTCCTCTCTTGGGTAACTTCTTTTACTCCCTTAGGCTTTGTTGGCCACTTGTCTTTGGTACCTTTACTGTTGTATATTGTTTTACTGTAAATATCTGTTAATTTGTTGGTCATACTAATAGTAGCAGAATAATATTAATAGTGGCAGCCAAAATTATTATAATATGTGAATTATCTTATTTAGTTCTCATCCTACAGTGAAGAAGGTAGAGCAAGGAATCAAGTATAGATTGTTCAGGATCACACTCTGTATGTGTTAGAGCAAAGCCTTGATCCCAAACAGTGAGTCTTCAGAATCTGTGTTTTGTTACCTTGCTGTGGTGTCTTCAAACCCCACTGGCTCCTTGTGGGTGGAAATAGCATCCTATTTTGTGTGTAGCTGTGATATACCAAGCCAAACTCTTGCAACCTAATAGAAGCTTAGTGATTGGTGAATCAGTAAGGCACCCTTAGGAAGTCTTGATATGAAAGAACAAGTTAGTGTTGTGGTGAAGAGCTGAGACTTGGGAATCAAGAAACAGATGGTCTCAAAAGTGAGCTGTGCCAGTTACTGTTGTTCCAATCTTGGTCTGTTTACTTAACCTTCTTGACTCCGATCATAATGCCCACCTCCTAGGGTTTCTCTGAGGGTTAGTAGTGTGTTTAAAGCCCTCGATGTGGTGCCTGCTGTGTAATGAGTGTTTAGAAATGTAACAAATTTTAATAGCCCAATTATAATATGGTATCATAAAGAACTTGGAGTGATTAGAGTTTTTTTTTTTTAAATAAAATTTCACCTGTTAGAGTTATAGATATAGATGTCAGAGTCACACAGGTTCACTTAATTTAGGTGACCATCGCAAGAATCCTTGAGAGGTTTTGTGAAGAGTTACTGCTTTTCATTTCCCTAAAGCTGTGTGATTGGTGTCAATACATTGTGCTTATAATAAAGTCTGTGTGCAGAACGAGAATTGTTTAGAGTTCCTGAATCCTTGGATATGAATAATTTTAGTAATAACACTGAAATTATAGTACCTTCTGGGAATGTTGGCAACACTTGGAAAAGAGGAAAGACAGGAACACTGGATTTGGAGAGCTGTCATATAGTACCTGGGTATCCAAAAGTGATGATCTCCTCTTTGACTCCCTCATACTGTTTGTGTAGAGCAGAGCCTTTGTCAGTCTCATCTTTGAAAGTACTGAGAATGAGATTTGAATATGTTAAAATCAGTTAAGATCAAACCATATAGTGTAAAGTATGTATACTTTTCTGTATACTTTTCTCTCCAGTGATGATCATATTTGTTCATTCATTCGAGAAACATTTATTGATGCCTCTGTGCCAGCCTCTGAGTTGGGCATCTTGGTTCTAGAAATCTGTTTCTGTCTTGAAGGAGTTGATAATCTGGTGGGACCACAGAGATGTGAACAGTTACAAGACCTTGGTATAAGTGATTACGTGAAGACATATAGAAGGCGCTATGGAAGATTCATAGAGGAGGTGCTGCCTGAATTGAGGCTGTGCTTGGTGGGCATGCACTCCTTGGAGGGAGAAAGTTTGGTCCAACAAAGGAAGGAGTACAGTGTTTGCAAAGACATAAAGCAATGTGAGGGAGTGTAGTTTTTGGAGGGGCTGGGGGCAGTTTAGTATGACTGTTATACATGGTGAATATAGGGGAAGATGATTTACAGAGTGGTTTACAGAGACTAGATGTGTCAGGGGTCCCCAGGACCACCCTCATGCTCTCTGGTTTGCTGAAGGTACTCACAGAAAAGCGATTACACTGACAGTTACGATTTATTGTAACAAAAGGATACAGATTAAAATCAGTGAAGGGAAAAGGCATGTGGGGCAGAGTCAGGAGAAACCAGGGCAAGCCTCCAGGTAACCCCTCCAAGTCGAGTTGCGTGGGGCTGTGCTTAATTCCCCTGTCAGTGATGTGTGACAGCATGAGCAAAGTGTTGCCAGCTGGGGATGCTTTGGAGTCTAGGGCTTTTGCCCTAGGATCAGTCCTGTTGGCATGTAGCAGCCCATGTGTGTGACCTCAGCCATTCAGATATCATTTCTCCTTAGAGCAAAAACCCTTTAACACAAATCCATTTACTGTGACCTCTTTCCTGGTCAAACTGGTCCAGGTTGGCCCAAGGCCTCAGGCACACAAAAGCACCCTTAATTACACAGAATATGCCAAGGATTCAGAGGTTATCTTCTCCTAGGTGATAGCCTAGGCCTGGAATGTGCAGAGCCTGAGTTCCCCAGGTCTGTTGAGTTAACCCTTCCTTGCCCTCATAGATGAGCTCTGAACTGTGTAGGACTTTACTCCACAGATAGTTAATAATTCTTATATTTCAAGTAGGGAAATGATGTGGTGAAGTTTGCCTTTTAGTAAGCTCACCTTTCAGTACTGGAGTGAGAACTGTCTGGAGGTGGGAGAGCACGTAGGAGGCTTTTGCAGTAGTACTAGTTTTTGAAAGGAAAGAAAAGGCATGGATTCAAGAAGTGGTAATTGGAATAGAAAAGATGGAGCATATCCTTCTCCCCTCATATTCACTCTGCGTAGCGTCAGCAGGACTTGAATTGCTCATTGTTGGAGGGAAATAGATCTTTCTGGAGGGTACGATTGATTTAGAGAATACAGGATAGGAGGGAGTACGTGATTATTTCATTTTGGGTAAGTTTGAAGTACAGTGGAATGTCTGAGTGGAGATGACTACTGGGTCTTTGGAAAATTGACTAGAGCACGGGAAAAGTATATAGGATTGAAATAATAGTTTAGCAGGAAGATTGGTAAAAAAAAAGTTGCTGTATCTCCAAAGAAGAGAAACAAAGCTGAACTAAGAAGTAGAGAAGAAGAACAAATTGGATTTGTGTAGTTTTTGGTGGTTAAATCTAAAAGACTTTGAATCAATGAATGAATGAACATAGAGGGGGAGAGGAAAGGAACCGCAACAACTTTTAGGATTCCAGGTGGTTAGGGTTGTCATGCATTGATTATGGCAGTATCAGAATAAACACAGGCTTGAGAAAAAACTGAATGGATTCAATTTTGGATGTAAGTTTGTGGTGTCTTTGTCATATCCAAGTGGATATACTTAGGAGAAAGTTGGAAATGGTGTGTGTCTTTAGTAGCAACACAGAGTTCAAAGCTGAAGCTTGAGCTGTTGTTGTGTATGTTGTAGTTTAAAATAGGAAGGTGGCTGAGAAAAGTGCTCAAGGACCCTGAAAGGTAAGTAGTGGGCTCTGGATGGAGTGTGGGCAATAGCAGAGTGTAAGGGTTACGTGAAATAGGAGGATCCCTTGGGGAATCATTGTAAGAATGATTAGAGACTAGCCTTATAGATATTCGTAGTGTTTGGTAGGTGAAATACAGCACAAAGTCCTGGTAATTTGAAGACTAAAATGTTCCTCTGATTAAGGGAGTGTTTTTGTATCATTTGTCACTAATGAATGCAAATGACTTGTTTGTTGCTGAGGAAAAACTCAGTTCAGAAGGAAGAGGCTGAAGGTTTCAGAGTTGATGTAATCATTGAACAAGGTCCTGCAAGAGCAGATCTAAAATATGTGAAGAGCAGGAGAGGGAGATAGAGATTGGTAGGGATGTAGATATATTTATATGGCAGAGGAAGACAGGGAACATTGATGTATGATAAGGAATTTCCTCTTTGGAACAGGAAATAGATCATCTCGTAAGAGTGGACATAGGCATGTTTGTCAGAGGGGCCTCAAGGAGGTGGTAACTGCATAAATGAGAAAAATGGAAAAAGAACATAGAAGTTGCAGGGGCGAGCTTTCAAAATGTTGGTTTTGCCTTTTAGCCCCTTGATGATATAGGATGTGATACGGAGCTTACACTTGGGAACTGCACGATAAATGCCAGCTACAGGAGAGGATCTGATCCAGAAGAAGAAGTTGACTTTCAAAGGGAATGGTGTTCCAGAGGACAAGGTGGAAGATAGATTAGACTGAGGGATAAAAAATACCACTGCTATCAAGTCGATTCTGACTCATAATGGTGCTATAAGGCTGAATAGAACTGCCCTGTAGAGTTTCCTGGGAGTGCCTGGCGGATTCAGACTGCCAACATTTTGGTTAGCAGACATAGCACTTAATCACTGTGTGACTGAGGTTTCCAGGGGATAAAGGGAGTTAAATAAGCTAACCTCAGGATTGTTAGTGGACCTTTTTTGTGAAGTTGTTTTCGTGGCAGCCCAGGCTGAAGGTGAATGTGGTATTAGAGAAAATGATGACTCTTGCATTCAAGGTGGGCAGCAGCTCAAGTTTCATGTAAAATATAGGTGAAAAACTATAGGGTGCCTCTGTTGTTGCCCCTTGTATAAATCTCCTGTATCTTGGAATTTCAGAGCAGTATGCTTTTTTAAACTACTGTGAAGAATGGTCATATCAACCTAAGAATTGCTTGGTTTTACTTATGTTACAGTTTATATTTTAAATTTTGGCTGAAATATCTTAGACTAACTCACTTGAAATGTACCATTCTTTGCTCTCGATATTAAATGGTACTTTCAATTCATATGATCATCTGTCAATCATATTTCTGTATGTTTTTTTTTCCAAGGATCGTAACAATGCGAGGCAAATTCATGAGGGTGCAAGTTTACCTTTTTTTGAAGTATTTGTTGATGCTCCCCTGCATGTCTGTGAACAGAGAGATGTCAAAGGACTCTACAAAAAAGCACGGGCTGGAGAAATAAAAGGTAAAGAGTTCTGTTTCCAGCTTTTCTTTGCTTACACATTTATGTAACCATATTCAGGACTCATAATCTTTTCAAGAGATGGGGGCTATTCAGATGATTTGGAGTTCTTTGAGAATAGACAGTGGATCTGTTAATACCTCACAGGCCTAATACAGAACCTAACTCTGTGGGCTGAATGAGTGTCGAGTATATGGATAGAATCCTACTCACAGAGTTTTAAGGGCTTTGGACTTGGGGGATTGGTGGAAGCCTATTTAATATACTTAGTGGCTTCACACTGGTTAATTACGATGTTGGTGAAGAATGTGGAATATGCTGTGGACTGTCAGAAGAGCAAACAAATGTGTCTTGGAAGAAGTACAGCCAACACGTTCCATAGAGATGAGGATGGTGAGACCTTGTATCATGTACTGTGGACATATCATAAGGAAGGACCAGTCCCTGGAGAAGGACGTCATGCTGGGTAGGGTAGAAGGTCAACTGAAGAGAGAAGGCCCTCAGTGAGATGGAGTGACACAGTAGTAGGCATCAGTGGGCTCAAGCGTAGCGGTGGTTATGAGGATGACGCAGAACTAGATAGTGTTTCTTTCTGTTGTCTGTAGGGTCACTGTGAGTTGGAACCCACTCCATGGCATGTACCGCGACTAGCATTGGTTGGATGTTATTTGCCAGCTGCTGGTACCTCTATTCTCTCTGTATTTCATTGAAAACACAGGAAGTTTCATCATCCTTGAGAAAAAATGCCTGAATTGTAAATCTTGAGAGCAAGGGCAGTGACATGCTATATTATGTTGCTTGGATGGCATTTATGCACAGTTGTTGTATTAGATTGAAATAACATGTCACTGATTCTAGCAGAGTATATACACTTTGCTTTTTAGGTTTTATAGTCAGCATGTCAGATTCGACTCGATGGCACTTGGGGCTTGGCTGGTGTCTGCTCTCAGAGTTTCAACTGTTTAGAATATTTGATCACTGAAAGATAAATTAGAAACTGATCTCTACTGTGGCTATTGGTCATCAAATCTTGCAGACATCTTTTGACACCAGTCACAATTCTGTTACTGTTACAGAGGTAGTAATGGTTCAGTGGCAGAATTTTAGTCTTCTCTTTTGGAGACTCCGGTATGATTCCTGACCAATGTGCCTCATACATGGCTATTACCTGTCTGTCAGTGGAGGCTTGCAAGTGTTGCTGTGATGCTAAACAGGTTTCAGTGTTGCTTCCAGACCTAAAACAGACTAAGAAGGAAGGTGTGGTGATCAACTTCCAAAAACCAACCAGTGAAAACACTATGAATCACACAGGCCCACTGTACAGCTGTTGCAGGACTGAGCAGTGTTTCAATCTGTTGTGCACATGGTCGCCATGAGTCAGGAGCCAACTGGAGGGCAGGTAACAATGTTAAAGAAACAGGACATGCCAACTTTAAAAAGAAGGCAGATAGCCAGCACTGTGTAGAGTTCAGTGATTCATTCAGTAACTTTTGTCTGTCTTCCCATCAGGGGCTGTGATAGGAGTCCCTATGATTTCCTTGGATTAGATTTTGGAGTTCAGCCTCTGCATCTGAAATGGAAAATGGGAAGATATGCTTACTCTTAGATCTCTTCTGACACCGGTCTTGGGAAAGTCCTAGTAGTTAACAATGAACTTCACTTACCTTAATGAAAATGTATTCCTTGGGCAAGACAGCCATCCCGTCGTTCCACCGTGGAAATGCAGTTCCTTGATGAGAAGCATTGCTAATGAGACCTTTTACGTATTAAATCTGTACTGTCTTGCATCAGAAATAGCAGGCTATCTAACTTGAATAATTTGTGATAATGAAATGAAAAGTGACCCATTTCTCCCAAGAAAGAGAGGTTTCAGTACTATAAGATGGTAACTTTAACATAGCTTTTGATTGCACTGATGGAACCAAGCCCATTCTGTTTTTATCTGAATCTTTCTTAATCTATTATCTGATACCTTTTACAGGTTTCACTGGGATTGATTCTGAGTATGAAAAACCAGAGGCTCCTGAATTGGTGTTGAAAACAGACTCATGTGATGTAAATGACTGTGTCCAGCAAGTTGTGGAGCTTCTACAGGAACGAGTAAGAGAGAGTCAAAGAGGGAACCACCAGAGAGTGATTATACCTGTCTCCTAACCTTTCTGCTACCAAAATTAGATGGCATAAATGTTGAGTTGTGTGTTAGTCATCTAGGGCTGCTGTAACAGAAGTATAGCAAATGGCCACTGGGTTCAACAAGGAGAAGTCTACTCTCTTACTGTCAAGTAGGCTACATGTCCAAATTCAGAGTATCATCTCCAGGGGGAGACTTTGTCTCTGTCACCTGTGGAGGAAGGTCCCCGTCATCAAACTTCTCTTGGACTGGGAACTTCTCAGTGCAGGGAACCTGGATCCAAAGAATGTACTATTTCCCAAGACTCTTGCTTCTTGAAGGTCTCCCAACTTTCTGCTTGCTTCCCTTACCTCTTGTAAGATAAAAGGTGGTGCAGGTCACACCCCATGGAAACTTTCTTTACGTTGGATCAGGAACGTGTCCTGAGCAAGGGTGTTATATTCCATCCTAATCCACTTTACCAGAGTGGAGGACAGTCACAAAATGCTGGGAATCGTGGCCTGTCCAAGTTGACACATATTTTCGCACAGTTCAGTCCATGATGAGTAGCATTTATATTTAAGTTCTTTACAATGTGGACAGTTTTTTGTGCCTGTGATTGTGTTACGTGTATGTACGTATATGTGTGGGGAACACTGTACATGTATGGTATTTAAAATATCCCAATCATTGTAAACCTCAGGAAGCTTGGGAGTCAAATTGTGCTAACCATATAAATAACTAGTAGAAAAAGCCAGTCATGATTATTTAGCTCTAGTAACTTGGGATTATTTTATTTTTCAAGTTGAGATACATAATGCAGTTCACTTTCCCTAGTCATTTAGAGAGTCCACATTTTCCCTGTGATGACCTGGTGATCTTAAGGTTGGCTTTTAGGGAGGAGTCTGGAAGGTAAGATTCGACAAGATAGGACCTTACCCTCATTCTTAAGCAAGTAGAAGCATGAGGAAGCTTAATGTTACTCAAGGCACTCAAGCCCACTTACACTTACGTAGTTCCTTCAGCGTGTAGTCTGAGTTTTTAGAAGTTAATTTCCTTTCCCTTCTTCTTTGTCTGTACTTCTGTGTGCCCCCTTCCCCTAGCCCTCCTCCCCACGGAGGGCCAAATGGGTCACTCCTGTTGAGGAGTATCTGGCCTTCGTGTGAAGAAAGGTCCTTGGGTCAGCAGTTGCTCTCTCCCCTGGTCATGGTGTGCCTACCTTTGTTGCTCAGGGCCGTACAGGGACTTGTGATAAAGTGGGGCATAGACCTTGAGACAGTATTGCTCCTTGTCCTGTCCTAACCTTGGCTTATGGGCTTTAAACCCCTTTTGATCTGTAAAATCCTCCTCATTAATCTCCTTGTATACCTTTGTCAGGACTCTTGGGTGACCGTGTGCCTTGTCAGTGAGCAGCAGTGTTTTGAAAGGGATTTTTTTTTTTTTTCTTGGTAGTAGGTCTTCTAAACATTGGGCTTAAAATATTTAGTAAACCATGTTGTAAACAGATATGTTGTCATCCAGACTTTGTTCTATTTAGAGAATGTAGGCAGAGAATATTTAGCATAATTCTTAAAGGCTCTAGGGTTTTGGGAATGGTAAATGGCTTCAACTTAAATCTGCATTAGCACCTAACAAGAGTCAGGCTGTCCTTTGAATCTAAGCATTGGCTACTCTCTAGCTATGAAAGTCCTAGATGTTTCTTCTTCCAGTATAAGGCTGTTGTGTCTGCACCGAAGATCTCTTGTTCAGTGCCATCACCTTCATCAGTCATCCTAGCTAGGTCTTCTGGATAACTTGCTGCAGCTTCTGCTACGTCAGTACTTGCTGCTTCACCTTAGACCTTCATGGTGTGGTGGTGGCTTCTTTCCTAAACCTCATGAACTAACCTCTGTTATTTCATACTTTTCTTCTGCATCTTCATCACCTCTCTCAGCCTTCAAAGAATTGAAGGGAGTTAGGGTCTTGCTGTGAATTAGGCTTTGGCATAAGGGAATATTGTGGCTTCTATCCAGGCCACTGTAACTTGCTCCGTATCAGCAATAAAGCTGTTTCACTTTCTTATCATTCTTGTGTTCACTGGGGTAGCACTTATTTCCTGCAAGAACTTTTTTTCATCTTGGCTGTTTGGAGAAAGAGGACCTAGCTTTCAGCCTATTTTGACTTTTGACATGCCTTCCTCACTACGTTTAATCATTTCTAGCTTTTGATTTAAAGGGAAAGATATGCAGTTCATCCTTTAACTTGAACACTTAGAATCTACTGTAAGGTTATTAATTGGCCTGGTTTCATTATTGTTCTGTCTTACGGAATAGGGAAGTCCTAGGAAAGGGAAAGCCAGGGGATTGGCTGGTCAGTGCACCAGTCGGAACACATGCAGCGTGTATTGGTTAAGTTTGCCATAAGTCTTATATGAGCAAGGTTCATAGTACCCCAAGACAGTAGTAACGTCAAAGATGACTGATCACAGATCACCAGAGAAAATATAATAATAATGAAAAAGTTTGAAGTGTTGTGGTAATTGCCAAAATGTGACAGAGGCATAAAGTGACCACATGCTTGAAAAAAATGGTGCTGATAAGCTTGCTCAGTGAAGGGTTGCCACAAGCCATTAATTTGTAAAAAACACAGTTGTCTGTGAAGTGTAATAAAGCAAAGCACAATAAGATGAGGAATGCCTGTATCATCTAATTTTCTTTGTTTGATCTGAGGTATTTAGTTTTCATATCTGGATTTTACAGATATTTTCTGTTACTGGTTTATAGTTTCTTTTGTGGTAATAGACTGTAACTGGTAGGATTTGAAGCTTTTACACTTTTGGGGGGATATTTTTAGCCCTTAACAACATGGTGAATTGTCCTTGTACACTTGGAAACAGTGTATATTCTTCTGTTACTAAGTTATAATTTCCAGTTAGGTCAAGTTTGTTGATAGTGCTATTCACATCTTCTATGTTCTTACTGATTTTCTGTCTACTGAGAAAAGTGTGAAATCTCCAGCTGTAATTGGCAGTTTTTCCGTTTCTCTACTTCAGTTATTTCAGTTTTGTTTTTTTGTAATTTAAAGTTCTGGTATTAGATGCATACACAGTTAGTATTAAGTCATCTTGATGAAGTGAGTGCTTTATTGTTATGTAGTGTCTGTCTCTTGTTCTGAAGTCTAATGTTAATACAGCCATTCCAGTTTACTTTGATTAGTGTTTGCATAGTATATATTTTTCTTTTCTTTCCTTTCTTTTACATTTAAGGTGGTTTTCTTGTGTGTAATACATAGTTGAGGTTTTCTTTTTTTTTATGACTGAGTGAAAATGTGCACCCCATGTAAATTTACATGCCCACCTATATGCAGCTTCCACTGCTCTCCCTGTCCGGTGACTGCACACTATTCCTCTCTGCTGCATACATGGCTCATCCTCCCCACTGTCTCCTGTCCCGTCCTCTCCACCCACTCTCATTCCTCCAGCCAGAGGTCAGCAGGATGACACTGTATAGATGCATAGAACCATAAAGTGCATCCAGTATATGGTCACTCTGCATCACCAAGTCCAGTTCATTCCTGTCTGAAGAATGGACCTTCATTATGGTTTATGGGCAAGGGCAGCATCAGGGCCAGGGGCCATGCTCCCAGAGGAACCCAAAGCCGCTGGACCATCAGCTGTGGTCTTTTGGTGGAGATCTCAGGGTGCATCCCTTTTTATTCTTGTGTTGCCAGTAAGACTCAACTTTGTGAGTTCCATCGTGGCTATCACTGGTGGTGTCCGGGCACCATCCAGTTCTTCCGGTCCCAAGCCGATGCAGGCACCCACTCATGTGGGTATATCTGTCTTCTGGGTTGTCTTTCCCCCATGTCGTTTTGGTCCTCGGTGAGCATCCGTTCCTGCTGAGTTGGGACCATTTGCTGTGCCCTTGGATGGCAGCTTGGCAGCTTTTAAGACCCCATATGCCATTCACCAATGTGGGATGCAGAGAGCCCTCTTAGCAAAATGCTAGTTGTGCCAGTTGGCCTTGATTTTGCCTAAGAGAATGGTCCCCCGCCCCCTGCCCCAGCTACTCTGTCCTTGCAATATTGGGTTAAGATGGAAGGAGTAGTCAAGTTAAGTTGAAGTCCATTTAACCTTGTTCTTGTTTCTAATGTATGCTATCACCGATTTCACGCAATCAAATTTCTACCAATTATCTAAACACTCCCCCTCTCATCCTCCCTCCTTTGTGGTCATCAAAGAGTCTTTTTCTTCTATACACAGTCTGTTTTTGAGTTCTTGTCATAGGGGTCTCGTCCAATGTTTGTTCCTTTTGTGACTGACTACTTTCACTCAACATAATGTCTTCCAGTTGAAACCTGGTTATGAGATGTTTCCTGGAATCATCATTGTTCTTTATCATTGCATAGTGCTCTACTGAGTATATATACCATAGTTTACCTATCCCTTCCTCTGTTGTTGGGCATCTGGGTTGAGAGTTTTTCTTTCTTTAACCTGATAATCTTTGTCTTGTATTTGGGGCGTTCAGACTACTTGCATTTTGTGTAAATGTTGATACGACTGGGCTTCGATTTACCATCCTGATACTTATTTTCTGCTTTTCTCACTGTTCTTTGTTTCTTTTAATCTCTTTTCCCCCTTTGTTTTGACTGGTTATTTTTATTTTGTTTTGTTTTTACATAAGAGCTGTATCTCTTAGTTTTTTTTTAAGCGGTTGTGCTAACCCATAAAAACTAAAACCATTGACACTCAATTGATTGCTAGTCATGGCAGTTGTGATATATTTATAACATACATCTTTAACTTATCATAGTCTGCCTGCAAATAGTTGTACATATAGTGAAAAATCCACACACACCTATGTACTTCCATTTATTCTCTTTCATAGGGTTGCTGTGAGTCAGAACCAGCTTGATGGCAGTGGATTTTTTGGTTATTCTTGGTGCTTTTATTATCATACATTTTACTACACATGTCATAAATTTCACTATTTACTGTTCTGCTTTTGACAACTTTTTTCAAGAGATGAAAAATATGAAAACATCTTACATTTACCACCATTTATTCTATTCCTAATACTCTTCACTTCTCTGTGTGGGTCTAAATTACCATTTGATATCATACACATTCTCCTAAAGAACTTCCTTTCACATTTTTGTGATACATATCTCCTCCTCTGGAATTCCTTCAGCTCATGTTAGTTCATTAAAAAAAATATATTGTGGTCAAATATATATAAGATTTGCCATTTTGACTATTTTTAGAGGTACAGTTTAGTAGTGTCCGTTACATTTATGGTGTTGTGTAACCCTCACTACTGTTTACTTCCAGTGGTTTTTATTATTCCAAACAAAAACCCAGCACCTATTTAAGTAATAGCTTTGTATCCCCTTTCCCACTGTATATCATTTTTTTTAAAGATATTTTTGCTGATTATAGGATTCAGGTTGACAGTTTGTTTTTTCCTATAGTACTTTAAAGTTGTTACTCCATGTCTTCTGTCTTGCTTTGTTACTGATGAGAAATCTGATACAATTCTCTTCTTTGTTCTTGTATTTATAATGTTTGTTTTACCTGAATTCTAGTTTTCTTGTTAATCTTTAATGGTTTACAGTTTTAATGTGGTGTGTGTAGGTTTTTGGTTTTCTTTTTCCGTTTCTAGCTTGGAATTCTCTCACCTTTTGGGGTCAATGTTTTGCTTTTATAAATTTTTGAAAATTCTTGGCCAGTTTCTCTTTAGATACTTCTTTTACCCTGTTCTCTCCTTTGTGTGGGACCCCAATTATGTATATTGTCCCACAGCTTTTCAAGACTTGTTTTCTTCATTTGTGTTCTTCCAACTTTTTTATTTTAAGTAATTTTTAGTCACCTCTTTTCAAGTTCACTGGCTTTTCAAGTTCACTAGTTCCTCAGCTACTGGAAATTCTGGTGGCGTAGTGGTTAAATGCTGCTTCTGCTAACCAAAAGACGAGCAGTTCAAATCCACCAGGCATTCCTTGGAAGCTCTTTGGGGGCAATTCTCTGACGTTTAGGGTTGTCATGAGATGAAATTGACTCAACGGCAGGGTGCTTTTGGTTTTGGTTATACCCAATATATTATATGCTCATAAAAGGAATTCTTAAACTCTGATCATTAGCAACGGGTGGTTTTTTTTCCTCGTATATAGTTTATATCTCTCTCGACTTTTTCCATCTATTCATGCCTGTTCATTTTTTCACTCTTTTTAACATATTAATCATAGTTATTTTAAAGCCCTGCCTGCTAGTTTGAACATCAGAGCCATTTCTGGATTTGCTTTGTAGGTTGCTTAATCTCTTGATACTGGATTGTTTTCCTTGCTTTTTGATGTGTCATATATATTTATATATAAACATTAGGCATTGTGTGTGGAAGAATAGTTGAGATTGAGGTAAGCAGTATTTATGCTCCAGGCATACCTCTGTTCTGTCATGCTGAAGATGTAGTGGGTTGAGTTAATGTAGTCAGTAGCTTACCTGGATTTGGATTTTCTTATTCCATAGTTAATCTTAATGCACCACGCCAAAAGCCAAGTGTGCTCCACATGATTCACGTTTCTCCACACTGTGCTTAGAGTGGGACCAGGATTTTCTGGTTTGCATCAGCGCAGGCTCCTGGACTGGAGAGGGTTTTTCTCCTCTTTTCTTGGCATATTATTTTTGCTTTTACATTTCTCCCAGACTTAATGGGCTCTGGGAATGTTTCCTGTCTTTCTCCAGCAGCTTAAGGCTTTCACATTTAGTGGGAGAAGGATCTGAGAAGAGGACAGCATAAAGTTTTCTTATAAATTGGTATGAAATTGTTTTTTAGACATATATACTCTGTCATTTTTGTTGGAACTAAGTTTCCTAGTGGTTTTCTCTGATAATTTTAATGTGCTTTTATTTCTGTTTGCGTACATTGAACCTATCATTTTTTTATAATCTGAGATTTTTGTCTTATCAGAGTTAGAAAGTTATGCAGTTTTATTTTTTGTTAGTTTTGATTACCTTTTTTAAAAATGTCTAATTAGTGGTTCTTAAGTGTTTTGCAAAGAAAATTGCACATAAATTCTCTTTAATATATAGTTTTAGAGGACTCATGACTCTCTGAAGCGCTTTTATGGACACAGTTAATTCCAGATACTTCACGTTTAAATAAGTGGTTATTAGGTTTAGTGTGTGATGAGTGCTACAGATATCTCCCTGTTTCTCTTTTTTTCCTTTATTTATAACTGCTTCATTGAGGCCTTAAACTTAGAATAGCAAGGTATGACATGTTTTGAATTTGGCACTTAACCCACATAACATCTTTTTCTTTTTCAGTTGGCTGAGATGATTTTGCTAAACTTTTTACAAAACATTTCAACTCTTCTGTACGTCTGAAAATAGTAGTTTCCCTATGCCCTTCACTCAGCTTCCTCTTATGTTAATAACTTATACAACCTTAGAACATTTATAAAAACTAAAAAATAATGTTACTATTAATGAAAGCACAAAAAATTTAGTTCAGTTTCATCAGTTTCTCCACTAATGTTCTTTTCTGTTCCAAGATTCCATCCAGGATGTCACACTGTCTTTAGAATTAAATTGGATTTTAACTGTGACTCTGTAAAATGAAAATGAAGTTGCATATTGGGTCTAGTGCATGATTTTTAAGGGTTAAAAGTTGAGGGTGAGCTGCCACTGTGAAATTAGCGCCTTGTACTGCCTGAACTGTCACAGTGCCTTTAACTAGTCACCCTACGTGCAGTTCTCTGCTGTTTTTTCCATCCTCCACCAGCTCAGTTGCTAACCAGAAGGTTGGCAATTCATGTCCACCAGGTGCTCCTGGAAGCCCTGTGGGGCAGTTCTGCTCTATGCTATAGGGTTGCTATGAGTTGAAGTTTTTGTGATTTTTTTTTTTTTTTAATTTAGCTCATAGAATTGCATTTCTAAAGTGTGGCTTAATCCTTTCCCTTTTGCACTCTAAAACATTTTTTTCCTCTGTTGTTTATGAAATACAGGTGGTTTGCACTTAAGCTTCTTTGCAGTTTAATTCCACGTAGTGTATTGCATTACTGTGTTTCTGTGCATTCCACTACAGGTTTTTTCCTTTTCTTTCTCTCTGTACTTTGTCTTGGCCTTTGTGGTCCTAATTAGTGCCATGCTACTAATTTGTTTGCTTCTAGGTAATAACCGTAGTGGCCGTCTTTACTTTTATGCAGATATGAATTGGTCTGCATTATGTTTCCCGAATAGTCTGATGAGTGAGTAATTTTAGTGACGTTTGAACAGAACAGATAAGAATAAAGTTTACTGAGTACCTTCTCTAAGGGATGTATGTGTATGCAGGGCTTTCTGTCTTTTTAAATATCATGATTGTTTGAATCTGGGGCAAGGCGACCTCTCTTCTAGTTTAGTTTCCAGCCATCTGTCACTTGAGTTACTGTGATAGTTTCCCAAGTGATCTTTGTCTTGAGTACTTTAACCTCAATGCAATTGCTTTCTTTTAGCACGAGTTTCTTTTGAGGAAAAAGATTCCAGTTATATGCTTTCCTAAGTAAATGACTTGGCTTCCTATTGAAAGCATATTGAGTGTTTCTGTGTTGTAATTATTTGATCTTGTTAGTTTAACAAGACACTTACTGAGTGCTATATGTGCTAGATACTGTTATAAACACTGGGGGTGTGGACAATAAAAACTGCCTTGTGGACCTTATTTTTTGTTCTTTACCATCAGTGTTTAATTTACGGTATACAGACTAGAAATATATATAAATGTATTTGTTTTTTTAATGATGTGATATGGAATTTAAACATACTTAAAACAATTGCAGGAAGAAATATGTATCTTATATGGACACATATGAAAGAATGTTACTATATACTAAATATGTGTGTGTGTAAAATACACATGTACATAGGATTAAGTGTGGTCTGCCATTCTAATTTTTTTTTTCTCACTTAGGGGAGATCAAATAGAAGAGTCCAAACTATTGATTGGGAAGTCAATGGGATGAATGTGTAAATGCATTGCTATTTTAAAGCGAGGAATTAATAACCGCATCTGAAAACTTTGTAGTGTGTGTCTGGATTGGGGATGTGAAAATTAGAGGTTCTACATTAACTTGTATTATATGTTACAATATAATTGTGTTGTTTTCATAGAAAAGTACCTGAAAGAGAATGTCATGGGCTGAGATGGAGGCCATCAATATCATCTCCTGTTAGTTGAATTCCTACTGTACACTAGACAGGTGCTTTTAATAGCATTATTATGTTTAATTTGTGCTAAAACTCTGATAAGTAGTTATTTCAACTATGTTCAGTTACTGATAGGACACAGGTTCAGGGAGGTGAAGTTGTTTGAGAATAATTCAGTTGTTGGTAGAGTCCGGAACATAGATCTCTTTCTGCAAGCCACGGTCTTGTCTTTCGACTGTGCTGTCTTTCCTGATGTCTAGATTCTTTGTGCTTCTAGCTGATGTTTTAGCTACAACACTCTTCGTGTTTCTGACATTCTCCTCACCTTTCTTTACTGATTTGTTTCCTAAGTGTTCAGATTAAGAAATTGGGAGGAGTGACTTCAGAAACATTTGGTATTTTTGTAATACTTTTAAAGTAGTTCAGTGCAGATCAAAAGCAATACTATCTTGATTG
Organism: Heterohyrax brucei; assembly: GCA_028571685.1. Lineage (NCBI taxonomy): Eukaryota > Metazoa > Chordata > Mammalia > Hyracoidea > Procaviidae > Heterohyrax > Heterohyrax brucei. The sequence goes on from CM053143.1 coordinate 77,367,876, forward strand.
GGAAGAGTGTGTCTTATGGGAAGAAATAGCCATCCTTATGCCTTTCTACATGAAGTATGAAATGTTTGTCATATGTAGTATGATACAGAAAAAAGGATCTGCTCTCTAATATGAATAATGATTTTCTTAGGTTCCTGAACCCTGATCTAAGTGGTAAATAGTGACATTTAGGTTATTGTACCATGTAGAATGATAATTTTATCTGTAAAATAGCCAAACCAAGGAAAGTATACTTTATATCTTCCTCTCCAGGCCCAATTTACTTAGACTTTTTGTTAGGCAGAAGAGGGTGGTCTGACCTGGAACCTTCAGGAGGCTGAGAAATGTTGTCTTCATGGCAGTAAGGTGGCAGTAAGAGTGGTATATGGAATTTTCTTTAACCCATGTGTGGTGTTCCTTTGGAGAGACTCTTCTGAAGTCTGCCTGGAGTTGTGTTTTTTTTTTTTCTTGTAGTGAAACTATAGCAAAACAACTCAATAATTTCTTGCATGTACAATTCGTGGTCTTTAATGTTCTTTAGTAAAAGACAGCGTTTGTTTTCCTATCTAGGAAAAATATGTCTTAGTACAACATATGATGTATATTTTAGGATGATAAGTACTTTGGTTACCATGGAAACTTGAGCATAATGTCATGGTATGTCATCTCTGTACTTCCTTATCTCTCTTTAGATCTGGTCTGTGTATTGTAATTAATAGGTAATACAATCCTTCTAAAGACTAAATTTCTCAGCATCTTGTCAAACACCTACATTTTTTAAAACATGCTTCATTTGGCATGTTTCTGTTCAAGAAAATTGACACTACTAAATACTGAACAGTTCAGGATTTCATTTTTTTTCCCCAAACCTTCAGAATGGACACTAGATGGCCTGCTCGTATTGCTTTCTGACTCGGTGTGTTGTGACATAAGGAAGTAGTCTTCTTGCTGCTGGTTTTGATCTAAAGTGATATTTTAAATACTGTTTTTAAAACTACCAGGACCCCTAGATTTACTAGTGCTATAAATTATTTAAAGGTATTTTTACGAAATGGTGGTTTAGTACTCGAAATGGATTTTATACTACACATAAAAGCCAGACTTTGCAGCTCAGTTTTAAAGTGTTGCCAGAATGTCATTTGGTGTTTATGCTTTGGGTGCATGTAGTTTAGATAATAGACATTTAATAGTTACATAAAAATATGAATGAACCCTAGTGTTTCAAATCTGTTGAGCAGATTTGGCTCAAGAAAAAAGTGCAGAAAATACTTGAAAGAAGACTTAAAGTGTGGGTTCACAATGTCTATTAACATGTTCTGAGTTCTTTAGGAAGACGAAAATGAGAAGACAAGAGCTATTATTTTCAGGTGATGAGTGTTGTTTGTCCTGCTTGTTGGTTTCCAGATAAAAGCAAATAATTGTCTGTGGTTCAACAAGAACATGGATTCAATGAATGACAGATTTCAGATTGTATTTAGTCAGTTAAGGAAAAAAAAAACCTCACATTACATTTTAAACATTAACTTGATTTTTTAAAATTTCTAATATTCAAATATTTCTAGATTCTCAGATTATAGAATTCACTCCTCGTGTAATGCATTAGTGTGAAATGCATTACTGACTAGCTACTCAAGAAGATTTCCAGAATCTCCCCCTATTAACCTGTTTACCCTTAAGTAGTGGTGACTGGAGCACGTAAGGGTAGAGGTGAGGTGATTAGGTAAGATACAGCATGTAGGTATATAAAGGCTTGCTGGTATTACCCTGGCCTGTGATCCTTTTTTTGTTTTAAAGGAAATTTTAAAGAATTTTACAGGCACAAGTTGAAAAGAAAACCCTCTGTTTGATAGCTGACTATATTCTGGGCATTGTAGTGAATCCCAGATAAAACGGACAGCTTGACTGACAGAGACAATAACTTTCTGTTGTCTAGATAGCTTATCTCACTTTGAGGTGATTTTGTTGCTTTTAGAGATTTAGTAGTGGTTTTGGAAACTGAGGGGATGGATCGTTAGAATGTGCTAGAAAATGACTGTGTTTTTAAAATTCTTGTATTATTGATAGTCCCCTTTGTACATGGAATCCACATAGAGCTTGCTTCTGCTGAGCAAAAAAATACTCTGTGCTCCCCTCTTGATTCCTGTTGCCCTGTTTGTGTTGATTCCAAAAATATTCACTTAATGTATCTTTTTGGGAGAGTGGAGTGGTATCAATCTCTTGAACTTTATTTTGGCACTGGTTAGGCATCAGAAAAATTTTGCATCTAAGTTTTGAGGCAACAGTGCATTTAAAAATACTGCTGGATGTGAAGTTTTAAAGGGCAATGATTTTGTGAAGTGCTTGTAATGAAAAAATTATTTTGATGCCAAAATGAAAAGAAAATCCGTACTTGTTTTTGGAAATACAGTGACTATTGCTTCTCTGTGCGTACATATAAAGCAGTGTGGCAGCACTGAACTACCACAGCACTCCTGCAATAGCTGTGACTGTTACTAGTATTCTGTGCTGTTGAGTAGATTCTGACTCGTATATTAGAGCACAGCTGCTCTTTAGGGTCTTCTTGGCTTATAATCCTTCCAGAAGCAGGTAGTATGCTTTTCTTCTGTGCTGCTGCTGAATGGGTTCAGATTGCCACTTTTTCAGTTACCAGCTAAGTGAAGCCAAGACCTACTGTTTTCAGGTGATGAGTATTGTTTCTGCCACCCAGGGACCTGTCACTAGTGTACAAACGCTTGGTTTCAAAGTCCTTTGTTTGGGCTCATACTATACATGCTGCCTTTTCCAGTTTAATTATCTTAGAATGCTTAGATTTGCTCACAAAGTATTTGTACATTTGCTTTGTAGTATAGAGTATGGTTGGAAGGAAACTCCAGACATCATCTGTGGGACCTGTGTTAGTTCTTAGGGTTCTTTGGGAATATTTTATTGTGCTTTAGATGAAGTTTATATTAACAAACTAGCTTTCCAGTCAGTAACTCATACATAAATTGTTCTGCATCATCGGTGGCAATCTCTGCAGTCTGTCAGTGCTCTTCCTATTTTCTCCCTGGGTTTCTTGTTTCTATTTGTCCAGTTTCCGTGTCTCTGGTTGCTTATCTTTGTTTTGGGGCAAATGTTGGCTTTCTTGGTCTCATATAGTTAACTGTTATCAAGGAGCACTTCATTCTTCACAGATGTTATTGTTTATAATCCTATCATTTGGCTGAAAGGTGGCCTCTAGGAAGTCTTCAGTTTAAAGTTAGAAGATATCCTAGACTCTAGTGGGTTCCTCTGGGTCTCTTTCAGACAGTAAGTCTCACTTTTTCTTTTTTAATGAATTTGTGTTTTATTTTGCATGTTTTCACCCATTCTCACTGGGACATTTTATTGTGCCTGGTCAGAGAACCATCTAGTTTTTCTGGTCTCAGGTTACAGGAAGCTGTAGTTCATGTGAGCCATGAGTCTGTGGACAAGTTGTTTCTTTGAGTGTTCAGTTTTCTTTGTTGTTTCCTTGAGTCTTTGGTTTTATTCATTCTCCTTTGCTCCAGGTGGGAAGAGACCGGTAGTTGCCTCTTAAAGACTTCTCTTAAGCTTTTAAGATCCCAGATGGTACTAACTAGACCAAGATATAAAACATTATCTTTATGAACTGTGTTTTGCCAATTGACCTAGGTGTTTCATAGTTCTGCTGTCTAAATAGTTTCTATAACTGCACCCCTCATGTGCTCTGTTTTATGAGTATACATGCAACATTTACACACATTTAACAGTTGTCACACATGTATGTAGAAATATTATAACCATACCTATATATACACACATAGAGGTGTACTCCTGTATGACCTCTCTCATGTATTCTGTGTACATACTTACGTATTTGCTCATATATAATTGTAGTTATAACTGTTGTCACAGGATTGTATGTTACAGCTTTTACCGTGCTTGCTGTCCATGTGGTCTTCCTTTGCCTTGGTCATATGATTGTGTCTTCACCAGAATAAATGTTTGTGAATTATCTAGTTAGTGATTCTCCCTCCCTCTGTGTCCCTAGACCAAAAAACCAAACCACTGCCGTGAAGTCGATTCTGACTTATAGCAACCTTCTAGGTCAGAGTAGAACTGCCCCATCGTGTTTCCAAGGAGCACCTGGTGGATTTGAACTGCTGACCTTTCAGTGAGCAGATGTAATACTTAACCAGTACATCACCAGGGTCTTATATCCCTGGTAACCTTCGAAGAATGCTGCTTTCTTTCTGTGTGTAAGCCTGTTCTTGACTTTTTATAGTGGTGGTCTGTCTCGGGCTGAGTTCTCTAGGGAGGGAAAACCAGTACCATGTATAATATGTATAGAGAAAGGTGCGTATAAGGAAACAGCTCACACAGTTGTAGAAACTGAGATGTCCCAAGCCTTAGATTTCAGTACAAGCCTCCTGCAGCCCCTATGCTGGTGAACCTAAGGTCAGTAGGTCAGAGACTCGCGTTCCAGAATACTGGCTGTGTAGGTAGACGAGACTGTGAGGTTGCTGCTGATTCGTGGAGCTGGCAAACCCAGGATCGGCAGGTCAGGGGAGAGGACTGTTACTTGCAGGTTGTGAGGGCTGAGGAATCCCAAGAGCTACTAGTTCACGTCCCAGGGACCAGAGATAAAAAGAGAAGAGAGCGGGAGCTGCTGGCAACATGAGCAGACAGAAGGGCAGGCAGAAGGCAGGAGGTGGGGAGATGCAGACTAAGGGTAGACAGTGAGCCGTCACAGGCCCTGCCCCTGCCGCTTTACCTACCAAAATACTGAGAATCATAGTCCAGCCAGGCTGACACACAGTCTTAACCATCACAGCTTGCAAGTAAGAGTCCTGTCCCTTGATTTGTCGATCCTGGTTCATGGATTGGGCTGTGTTCCCCCAGAAACTGTGTGGCAGTTTGGCTGGGCTGTGGTTCCTGGCATTGTATGATGTTCCTCCGTGTTGGAATTCCTGCCCCTATGATGTTAATGAAGGTGGATGGGTGGCAGTGGTGTTGGTGGGACAGGATTCTGTAAGTTTGTGTTGTGCCTTGAGGCAGTCTCTTCAGTTAGAAGGGAGAGAAGCTAACAGACAGTTTGTGAACCTCAAACCACCAAGAGTAAAGCGTGTTCTTTAGACCTGAGGTTCCTGCTCTAGGATGCTCTCATATTGAATTTGGACTCTCAGCCTGTCAGACTGGGATAATTTTTCGTAATTGAATTTGGATTTGTAATTGACTGGACTGTGACAGAATTTTTCCTTTTAAAGCCATCCACTTGTGGTGTTTCTGTTAAAGCAGCACTAGATGACTAAAATATGATATCGTACAATATTTTTTGTAATTGACTTACTTCACTCTGCATAATGTCCTCCAGATTCATCTATGTTGTGACGTGTTACATGTATTTATCATTCTTTTTTTTTATTGTGACTAAGTGAAAGTATACAATTCGGGTTAATTTTGCATGGCTGCCTATCTGCAGCTCCTTGTGCTCTCCTTGCCTGATAACAGCACACTCCTCCTTTTCATTCTATACTTGTTGTATCCTCTTAACAATCTCCTGTCCCCTCCTCTCCTGTTCAGAAAGATACCAGTAGGACAGCCTCCTGTAAATGCACAGAGCCATAAAGTACACACACCATATGGTTACATCGTGGCCCCAGTCCATATTTGTCCAAAGAGTTGACCTCAGTGGTGTGTTCTGGACAGGGGCAGCAGCAGGTCTAGAGGCCATGCTCCCAGGGGATCCCTCAGGCTGTTGGGCCATCAGTTGTTGTCTTTTAGTAGAGTTCTTAAGCTGTACCCCACTTTTTGTCACGTTGCCACAGGAACTCAACATTGTGTGCCCCATCACAGCTGTTTTTGGTGGTGGCCGGGTACCGTGTGGTTCTGGTCACACGTTGATTGATACACTCTGCCGTTTACATGAGTCCTTTTGTCTCCTGGGCTCTTTTTTCCTCATGTCTTTGTTGTTTTTGGTGATTATCTGTTCTGGCTGAGTTGGACCCTTTGGTGTACCTCAGATGCAGTTTGCTAGCTTTTAAGACCCTAGGTGCCACTCACGAATATGGGATGTGGAAGAGTCTTGGCGATAGGGTAATTATGTCACTTGGCCTTGATGTACCCTGAGAGCATGGTCCCCAGACCCCACCCCTGCTACTGTATACTCTTGGGTTGAGATTAGAAGAATTTTCAGTTTATGATGAAGTCTAGTTAAGTTGATCTTCTTTCTAGTGTGTGCTGTCACTGCCTTCACCTAACCAAATTTCTATCAGCTGTCTAATCTAGGACCAACCGTCTCCGTCGCTTCCCACCTTTGTAGCTGTTAGAGAGTCTTTTCTTCTGTACTTAAGTCCATTTTTAAGTCCTTACAGTAGCGGTCTCATACAAAATTTGCCCTTTTGCTGCTGACTGATTTCACACAGCCTAGTATCTTCCAATTGAAACCAGGTTATGAGATGCTTCCTTCATTATTGTTCTTTATCACTGCATGGCGTTTCATTATTTTTTATCATTGCATAGTGTTCCATTGTGTGTATGTACCACAGTTTGTTTATGCATTCATCTATTGATGAATGATCAGGTTGTTTGTATTCTTTTACTGTTGTAAACAATGCTGTGATGAACATGGGTGTACATGTGTCTATTTGTGTTACATTTCTTATTTCTCTAGGCTTTAAACCTAGGAGTAGAATGCTGGATTGTTTCTATCTCTACCTTTTTAAGGAAGTGTCATACTATTTTCCATAGCAGTTGTTCTGCTTTCTCATCAGCAGTATACAAGAGTTCCAGTTTCCCCACAACCTTCCCAGAATTTGCTGTTTTCTGTTTTTTTGATCATTGAGATTATTTTTGAGGTGAGATGGTATCTTATTACAGTTTTGATGGCTAATGATCATGAACGTTTTTTTAATGTGTTTGTTAGCTGCCTGAATGTCTTTGGCGAGGTGTGTCTGTTCACGTACTTTGCCCATTTGGATTGTATTTTGATGTTGAAGTGTTGAAGTTTTCTATGAATTTTAGAGATTAGTCCCTTGTCAGCTGTGTCATTGTCAAAACTTTTATTCTCAGTCTGTAGGTTCTCTCTTTATTCTTTTGGTGAAGTCTTTTGGTGACTGTATTTAATTTTTAGGCAGTATCAGTTACCTAGTTTATCTTCTGCTGTCTGTGCATTGTTAGTTGTGTTTTATAGTCTGTGCCATAAATTGGGTCTCTAGTTTTGTCCCTATGTTTTCTTTCATGAACTTTATAGTTTTAAATTTTACATTTAGTTATTTGATACTTTTTGAGTTAGTGTTTTTGTATGCTGTGAGATAAGGATGCTGTTTTCATTTTTCTACAAACCGGTAACCAGTTTTACCAGCACCGTTTATTGGAGACTTTCTCTTCACCATTTAGTAGACTTGGACCCTTTGTGAAGGATGAACTATCCATAGGTGGATGAATTTACTCCTGGGTTCTCAGTTTTGTTTCCTTGGTATGAAGCTGTCATTATACCCATACCAGGCTGTTTTGACGACCTTGGCTGTGTAGCAGGTTCTGAGACGGGAGAGTGTGAGGCTGCCTGCGTTGTTCTTGCTCAGTGTTTTACTTGTCAGGGGCCTTCTTCATTTCCGCACAAAGTCAGTTTGTAGTTTTTTTTTTTACCTTGTTAAAGAATGTTGCTGAAATCTGACTTGGGATTATATTATGTAGTTTTCACATTTTCACGAAATTAAATTTTCCTATCCATGAGCATGATTGTCTTAGTCATCTGGTACTGCTCCAGCAGAAAATACCACAAATGGAAGGCTTCGTCCATTCAATATGAGAAATCATCACAGTCCGGTAGGATAAGTCCACATCCAGTGAGAGCATCTGGGCACAGGCACCTCGGGTCCAAAGGACGTGCTCTGCTCTCGGTGCTTCTCTCTCGGTGGTATGAGGTTCCCAGCTTCCTCTGCTCACTTCTCTCCCGTATATTCCACAAGCTTGTAGCTTGATTCCTGCATCACCAACACAGCTGTTGTCCTTTCTCCATCCATTATCACAGAGGCAGGATTCACAACACAGGGGAGGAATGGCACCATATTGGGACTCACAGCCAAGTCACATCAATGCACACATTTTTGGGGGGACACAATTCAATCTGTGACAATGATTTTTTTCCATTTATGTTGGTCTCTTGTTTTTTTGTAATAATGTTTTGATAGTATTCTTCGTATGTTTTATGTCCATAGTTGAGTTATTCCTAAGTGTTTTTTGAGCATTATTATAAATGGTATTGGTTTTTTGATTTCACATTCAAAGTTCTCTTTATTAATTTAGAAGAGTCCTACTGATTTTTGTATGCTGATCTTGTATCCTGCCATTTTGCTGAATCCTTCTGTTAGTTCTAGTAGTTTCCTTGTGGCGTCACTGGGATTTTCTGTGTATAGGATTGTATCATCTGTGAGGAGAGCTAGTTTTAGTCTTTTATATCCCTTTCTTGCCTTATTGTTCTAGCTAGGGCCTCCAGTAAAACACTGAGTAAGAGTGGAGATAGAAGACATCCTTCTCTGGTTGACATTCTTAAGGAGAATATTTTCAGTCTCTGTCTTTGGAAAAGAATGTTTGCTGCTAGTTTTGTAGATACACATTTAATTTTGTTGAGGATTTTCCCTTTTGTCCTTTTTGGCTGATTGTTTTTTTTATCAGGAAAGCATGTTGGATTTTATTGAATGCCTTTTCTTCATAAATTGAGGTGATCATACAGTTCTTTTTTTTACTCACATGAGGTCCAACAGTTAAGTCCACGAACATAATTGTTCTAAGTGCTACGTACCTTATTGCTGAATATTCACTATGGTCACCTTCAAAGTGCTCCCTTTAGGAAGCTAGGCACTGACACCAAGCACCTTGTCCACCCTTCAAAGTGGTTTTGGAACTCCTTTTCTTGAATGGCCGTCAGAGCTGTCATTGCATTACCCTTGATGTCCTAAATGTCTTCTTTTCAATATTTATCTTCAGGTAAAGAAAAAAGTCATTGGAGGCCAGATCAGGTGAGTAGGGACAGTGTTCCAATACAGTTATTTGCTTGCTGGCTAAAAACTCCCTCACAGACAACTGTGCAGTTAAGTTCACAAATTTGCCACTGTGCCCCTGTACTCAATGGCCATTTCAGAAAGAGTTACAAAATTACTTTGAAGGGTGGACTAGGCGCTGGTATTCAGTGCGTACCTTCCAAAGGGGAGTACTTGGAAGGTGACAACAGTGATACTCAGCAATGAGCTATGTAGCACTTTTTCTAGGATGAGTTCGGGAGCTTAATTGGCAGACCTCATGTACAGTGTGTGTGCAGTTCACTTAATACAGGTCACTCTGTTCTTCCAGGAGAAGTTGATTCTGAATGTTTATTTTCTAGTTGATGAAGTAGCAGGCTTGGTCCTGACTGTTGAAACACCCAGTTAGCCTTTTATTGTGCCTATAAAGGATGATCAGAAAAGAATATATAGAAGTGCTAATAATAAATCACATAAAGGGTGATTTGTTTTTTCTCACTTCTAAATTCTCTTCACTATTATTTTGTAATTTAAAATAAATTTATTAGAAACATTTCCTGGAAGTGGAAGACACAGACTGAGGTGTGCTGTTTCTTTTGGAATCTGTAAAGAAGCTTTCGTTTTTCTGTGTGTTTCCCTCTTCAGATGAATAATGGAATCAACTATTATGTATAAATTGTGTGTATTTACTTATCACTTCTTGGACTACCTTTGCAAAATTTAAGACATGTCTTCTGTAGCTTGGGTTCACTGGAAATAAGCTGCCCCAGTTAGGACAAAACCAGACTTATTGCTGTCAAGTTGATTCCAACTTACAGTGACCTTCTAGGACAGACTAGAACTTCTCAACAGAGTTTCCAAGGAGTGCCTGGTGGATTTCAGCTGCTGATCTTTTGGCTAACAGCTGTTGCTCTTAACTGTTATGCCACCAGGGTTTCCAGTTAGTACAAGGCTATACATTAGGTGTGTCTACAAAGACAGAATAGAGGCAGCTGGTAGAAGTTTTCTTCCTTCATTGTTATTATTATTTAACACCCTCATGTAGTGTTTACCCTCTGTAAGCAAACAAGTAACACTGAGTTTTGGGTAACTAACTTACTAGTATGAGAAGGTCTGGATGGTATGATGTGCACTGCAGGGTTTCTGCCTCACATATGTACTTCTCTGCCCAGCTGTGAGCCTTCTGAGCATTGGAACACCCAAGGGGCAGAGGAATCTCCAAAAATTGCTATTCATAGCTGTATACCAAGAGCAGTTTAGCTGCTTGAACTGGCTGTTATACCAAAAAAAAAGCAAAAGCAAAAGCAAAAAAAAAAGAAAAGCCAGATCCATTGCTGATTTCATTCTGACTCAGTGACCCTCAAGGACAGAGGGAAACTGCCCCAAATTGTTTCACGGAAGAGCCTAGTGGGTTTTCAAATTGGCAGCCCTTTTGATTAGCAGCCAGTTCAACCTTGACACCAGCAGGGTTTTCAGGCTATTGTGCCAGGTATTGTTTTTTGCTTTGTTCTTTGGTTTCATTATTTCTTCTCCTTTTTCTTTTTGTGTACTTTTCTTACATATCCTTAAACAAATAACCAAGCCCATTGTTGTTCAGTCAATTCTGACTCCTGGTGACCCTGTAGGACAGAGTAGAATTGCCCCATAGAGTTTCTAAGGAGCGCCTGGGAGATTTAAACTGTGAGTCTTTTGGCTAGCAGCTGTAGCACTTAACCACGTTGTCATCAGGGTTTTCTGTTTATTCTTGGGGTGGACCAAATGGTTTGCACTCATTCTGTTAATCAGAAAGTTGGTAGTTTGAACCTACTCAGCAGCGCGATGGAGAGGCCTGGCAATTGACTTCTGTAAAGAAGTTCAGGAAAGCTATAGAGCAGTTCTACTCTGTAAAACATAGGTCACCATGAGTCAGAATTGACTAAGTGGCAACAGGTTTGGTTTTCAGCTGGCCTATTTTGGGAAAAGACAGAACCCTTGAATTGACCAGTTGGAGGAGGTTGTTTTTGGAACACCATTTAACCAGTGCTGAACTTGTATCTCATTTATTCCATCTTGGAGGGAACAGAGTCTACAGGACATATGCTTAGTGCCACCAAGTCAGGTCACATAAGAAGATGATTATTTCTAGATTTTCACATCCCATAGGGGCTGTTTCAGTGTTAAGCTCAGACTTTTCATGAGACCCTCCTGCTTTGATATATGGGTCTGACACTGCCTTTTTCTTTTACTGAGGTTATTATTATCTGCTGTAAAGTTGATTTTAGCTCATGGCAACCCCACGTATGCAGAGTACGGTTGCTCCATAGGGTTTTCAAGGGTGTAAACTTTCAGAAACCAAACTCACTGCTGCTGAATCAATTCTGACTGATAGTAACCCTGTAAGACAGAGTCAAACTGCCCCACATGTTTTCAAAGGAGCTCTTGGTGGTTTTGAACGGCCAGCTTTTTGGTGAGCCTCCATAGCTCTTAACCACTATGCTACCAGGGTCTCTGTGACCTTTCAGAAGCAGGTCATTATTCCTGTCCTACAGGCTGTCTCTGCATTGGTTTGAACTGCTGACTTTTTGGCAAGTGGTGGAATTCTTAACCATTTGCATCACTTAGGTGTAAGCCCAATGTAAATTGCAGTTTCTTCCCAAAATTATCTCTCAAGAAAAGGAATAGGGAGTGCCCTTGAAGTCTGGCCCTTTCATTAACTTATTTTGAAGACTTTATTTTGAATAATGAAGTATTATTGCTTGAGCATATATAAAGTCCACACTGAGTGCTAGTTTTGTATGATTATGTAGGTTATCATTTTTGGTTTAAAAAAAAGCTGCATTTAACTAAACACATTTAGTCATTATTCCTAGGGATATGGCAAGTGTTGTGAACAAGCCTTGTAAAGATCACTTAATGAGCAGTAAAGAAGTGCCTATTTTTGGGTAAGCACAGCTGCATTCTTGTAGAATAAAGGGGGGAAAACATTGTTTTAACATTATATATATGAGTACTTGGAACTTGGAAAAAATTTCCAGACTGTGTTTTGTATGGGATCAGAAAGTGATGTTTCTCAAATCAAGCTGGCAGAGATAAAGATGGCATGCTCTGAAACATTATTACATGACTAAAAAGGTGGCTGTAGTGACTATGAAGAAACTAATGATAAAAATGTATTTGAAGAGCTGGAATAATTTGTTTTAGGACATGTCAAAGATAATGATAATATATTTAGTGGGGTTTTTTTTTTACCTTTAAGTTTCTAGATTCTCTTTATTATAAGCTAATTTGAGGATACATCTGATTTGCAGTTGCAGAATTATTCTTCAGTCTCTCCCATTAGCTAATAGGGCATTGGGCTTAATTTCTTCTTGTGGGTGTGATGTTATCTGCTTGTGAGTAGACCATATGATGTTTGGAAGATTGTTTGGGGGGGCACCACATTCAAAGTCCCTGGTTTATGCTTTTTAATCTTTTTCTCACTTTGAAATGCAGATTGTCTTTATTAATATATCCTTCTAAGAACTGTAAATTGTTGAAACAAACATTTAATTCTCATTTTTGATGTTCTATAGGACATTGTCCCTGTGGATGCGTCTTATGAAGTAAAAGAACTGTATGTGCCAGAAAATAAGCTTCATTTGGCAAAAACAGATGCAGAAACATTACCAGCACTGAAAATTAATAAAGTAAGTGATATAGTCAGACATGCAGCCATTAAAACCTAAACCAAACCTGCTGCCATCAAGTCAGTTCTGACTCAATAGTGACCCTACATGGCAGAGTAGAACAGCACATAGAGTTTCTGAGGAGCGCCTGGTAGATTTGAACCGCTGACCTTTTGGTTAGCAGCCATAGCACTTAACCAGTATGCCACCAGGGTTTTCATGGTGCCATTAGTTTATAAAACTGATTTCCAGCAGTGTTTGAGGCCTAGATGGTGGAGGTAGGAGTATTAAGGTATTTGTTGTAATTTTCAGGAAGGGGGGAATATGTTTAGCTTGTAAAAGCACAATCCCAAAATTGGCATGACTTTGATTTGCTCCTAATCATGGTAATTTATTTTTAAGTATCAAAAAACAAAGAAGTGTGATACTTTCAGTTTTATCAGAAGGAATGGTTTCTAAAAGGTTAAGAAATACTGATCTGTAATAATTAAAATGAACATTTTTTTTAGGTGACCATATCTCTTAATCCTCTGACAAGCTCCTTGTATTTTTAAGAATAATTCTGTTGTATATCTAGTGATATCATTCTCAGTAACAAAATGCTTACACTAGACTTGATAACAATGCAAACTATAGTTTATCTTTTTCAGTCTTAGAAAATGTTAAATGTTATTATTGAGGTATACTTTAAAAATAGATGCTGAGGGATAATATGGTATATAAGTGAATTTACCAACCCTTCTTTTTAGTATAGTAAAAATCCAAAGCACTCAGAAAAGTGCCAAGTCTTAAAGAAAGAAAGAGAGGGGAGAGAGACACACAGGAGGGACTTCTGTACTTATAGAAAGACGCTTCATTAGTTACTCACATACTGAGACAAGCAGATTTGCTTGATGTGTTCTGTGTGATTGGGTCTCTGGCCAGAAGCCAGCACATGTTGAGTGCCAAAGAGGAGGAGAGGGATGGCAGAGCAGGTCAAGAAGCAAAGGAACGGTTAGTTACCTGCAAGTTGTTGGTGACTTTTATGTGGAATGACGACACACACAGAATGTGAATGAATGATTGTGAATCCAGGTCACTTGAACTCCAGAGTACAGAAAAATAATAGCTTTTTCTAAATGAGAACTTTCCTTCAGTACAGTGGTTCTTCAGTTTGTCCAGTTGGCAAAACACCTGGAAGAGTATGCCTTCCCTGCACAGCAGTATGAAAAGTGATTAAAAAAATTCATATTGTCAGATACTACCTAGTGTTAGATTCCATCAAACGGTGGCCAATGCCAAAGGTTTAAAGAAATCATAAGGAAAATTTGAAAATGAGAAGATTTGGTCCTGTTTCTGTGTAAAATTAAAGAGGAAAACCTTGCACTTAGTAAATTTTGCAGTGGAGCACGTTGGCCAATATAATTTGAAATAAATATTCAGCTACATTGTATTGCACATCACCCCTCCTATATATCCAGTTACAAAGTGAGCATACCTAGCTTATGTTAATTAACTAACATTCTGAAGAAATATTCTAGAAATCTGGAAGATTTATGAAATGGTACAATTTTTGTAAAATGGAGGGTACTCTTTCATGGATGAGGAACTTTTTAACAAGTTCTCGTATTAGGAGTTTGTTTTGTTTTAGTACCAGCTGCTTTTCAGTTAACGTAGACTCGTGGTGATCCCAGGTATTTCAAGTAAAACTGTGCTTTATGGGGTTTTCAGTAGCTGATTTTTCAAAAGTGCATCATGACGCTTTCTTCTGAGGGGCCTCTGGTTAGCAGCTGAGCTTTTTAAATCTTTGTGTTGGTTTGGGATGGTGGTTAGCAAAGTAAGGCTCCCAGACTATCATTAGCAGCAGCAGTACCTGAGAACTTGTTAGAAATACAGATTATTAGGCAAACAGTCTGTTAGAAACTCTGCAAGTAGAATAATCTTTGTTTTAACAGGCTTTCCAGGGCATATTGAAAAACTTTGAGAATCACTGGTTTTAGGTGATTCTTATTTTAGGTGTCCTTATTTGAAAAAATTGAAAGCTTAATATTATGTAAATTTGAGGAGAAATGTGTATGTTTTTGGCAACTGCCTGTATTCTGTGTTAAATTTTGTATAAATTGCCATCATTCTTGAAGTGTTTCTCTTCATTGCTTTCAAAATAAAACTTTTAAAGACCATTATGGTTTTTGTTTGTAAAAACACCAAAGAAAGAATTTTGTTTTACTTTCTTATTTACTAGGTGGACATGCAGTGGGTACAGGTTTTGGCGGAAGGATGGGCAACGCCTCTGAACGGCTTTATGAGAGAGAGGGAGTACTTACAGTGCCTTCATTTTGATTGTCTTCTGGATGGTAAGATAGTTTATAGTCAGTGTTACACTGAGTATGCATGAGAAATTACATAATTGCAGGGAATTGTCACCGTTCCCAAAAAGTAGTAATAATATCTTCATAAAAGTAGCATTTTAAGACTCAATTGTCTCAGTACTGAGAACTTAACATGAGCTGTGGGATCTTATTTCTATGTTTTATTTTCACAATTGGTTTATTACAGGAAATGTGTGGGGGCTAGAACTAAAAAGGCATTTAAAAAGCAAATACAATTTCCCTGTGCCAGATACATGGAATCCCTGAGAAAGCCTTTTCTTGCATGCCCACAGAATTTTTGCTATGCTTCTTAGTGCTCCATGAGTCTTACTAGAGCTTCTGATGAGGAATCATAGAGTTCAGGTGAAGGAATTCTGAAATAGGTAGTTAAAAGGTTTAGGCATTTTTCTTATTCCTTTAAAACATTTAAAAGCTAGTAATTGCCAAAGAAATTGTCCAAAATATTGTAGTTATCTTTAACTTTGTACATTGTCATTGTTGTGTGTCAAGTCCATTCTGACTCATAGTGACCCTGCAGGACGAGTGGAATGCCCTACAGGGTTTCCAAGGCTGTAATCTTTATGGGAGCAGATTGCCGAGTGTTGTCCCCAACCAAGGAGCTTTTGGATTCTGATCACTGACTCGTAGCAGCTGAGTGCTTAACTGTTGTACCATCAGCGCTCCTTTATTTGTATATTGTTGTTAAAGTTAATTTCTTAAATGAAAGAAAATATTTTTAAATATCACAAAATACTTATAAATTGCTACCAGATTCCTCCATAACATGACTTCCTTTAACTAAGGAGTGAACTGAAAGAAAAAACCCAAACTCACTGCCATTGGGTCGATTCTGACTTATATCGACCCTACAGGACAGAGTACAATTGCCCTGTACAGCTTTCAAGGAGTGCCTGGTGGATTTGAACTGCTGACCTTGTGGTTAGTGGATATAGCGCTTAACGCTACACCACTGGGGTTTCCGAGGAGTGAACTAGACATTAGAAAATGCAGTTCTGTGGGGGGGGAGTCAAGATGACAGACTAAACGCACGGTTCCCTAAATCCCTCTGGAAACCAAGACCTGAAATGATAATTAAACGGAGCCTTCTGGACACTTAGTGAGCCCTGGGATGCATAGTAGGGGTGTTAATTTGGACTCTATACGGATGAATGCAAAACCTTCTCTCTCTCACTGACTCCACTGTTGACGAGAAGAGGCTTGCACAGACTGAAATTTTTGTTTTTCCGCTCTCTTGGCTGGCGGGCAAAGCTGGGACTTGACTAGATGCTGATGTTGGGCACACTGCTGGTGAGACTGGCAAGCGTAATTACCAGGTTCTGAGAGCCTGGCTTTGGACTCTCTACACCTTGGCTCCTCTGACCTGTCTTTCTGCCTCCAACATCTGGTAGCCTCACAGATGCCCTTGTGAGGGAAGCCATCTTGATCTGCTGGGAAATGGAGAAGCCTGGGCAGAAGCTCTGGCCAGACTTGGTTCCTAGGCTGGGAGGTGGTGCCTGCCAGGGGGAGAGTGCTTTTCCAGCAGGGAGGTGGTGTTTTGCACAGTGTCACCTGGAGCTGGGGCCCAGTGGTGGAGGCTGTGGACTCTGGGCATTTTGGCACTCTTGGCCTCTCTTTCTGCCGAGAGCCTGGTCCCAGCCATCTGGTGAGCCTGTGCAGGACGTCATCTTGTTTCTCTGGGAGGCGGAGTCATCCATATGGAAGCCTGAGCTGGGTGTAATTTCTGGGCTGGGAGGCAGTGCCTATACAGAAGAGACCGCTTTTCCAGCAGAAAAGAAGAATTGTACACAGTATCACCTACAGCTGGGGCCTGACAACAGAGGCCAGCAGGCCGGTAGCCTATCTGTATTTTGAGCTAGTTTATAACATCTGGGGTTGAATATAGAGGGTGTGTACTTTGCAAGCTGGGAAGAGGGTCGTATACACCTGAAAACCTGACTGACTTTGGAAGTTGTCAGATACTTTTTACTTCTCACTTTAAGATGACCTAGAGAAACAACTGTGGTACATCTTCACAGTGTCTCTCCCAGCCTCTGATGATCCACGTGAAGCCCAAAAAGCAACAAACGCTGGAGAAGACGGTAACCAGCAATCACCCATGGCATCAGAGGGCCCCCAAAGAAACCACCTTAGAACTTCCCAGACGAAGTTTTTCTGAAACTATCAGAAGGTAAATACACAAGGATTATATAGAGAGCCCTCCTAGACCTTATACAGAATGCAGCAGAGGAAAATGAAAAATTAAGCAAGCTGTTTGATCTGAGGGAACATCAGTACTCTGAAATCCAACAGATCAAGAACAAAATCAAAGACATAGAAACTTCAGTTCAAAGCCAAGGAAACAGAATGGAACAATGGCAAAGATAATTTCTGATTTGGAAGGCAGAGCTACTGACAGCAGCATCTACGAGGAGAAATCAGAAAAAAGCAACAAGAGAAATGAAGAAGCATTAAGACGCATGTGAGACTCTATTAAGATGAACAATTTATGATTAATTGGAGGTCCTGAACAGGGTGAGACAGCTGAGAACACAGAGTATTGTCGCTGAGTTGTTGACAGAAAACTGCCCAGAAATTATGAAAGAAGAGAATATAGATATCCAAGATATGTCTTGAACACCACTCAATATAGATGTCAGTAGAAAGACTCCAAGACATATTATAATGAACCTTAACAAAATGAAACCTAAGTGGAAACTCTTAAAGGCAGCAAGACTCAAAGCAAAGCTAACATTCAGAAAGAAACCGTGTAGGCTTTTGTCAGATTTCTCAGCAGAAGCAATGCTGGCATGGAGACAGGGGCATGACACATTCAAAGCCTTGAAGGAGAAGAACTTCCAACCAAGAATTATATATCCTGAAAAACTACCTGTTCAAATATGAAAATGAAATGAAGACATTCATAGATAAACAAACTCAGAGACTTGGTAAAAACCAAACCAAAGCTACAAGAAATACTGAAAGAATCTCTTGACTTGGAAGAACAAAACCAGTAACTCTGTATTTTAGAAGGACACATTATCCAGAATCCTACTCAGGGAAGGCTCCCAACACAATCAAAGCTATAATAGTGAAAGAAGTGATCTAATGATCATATCATGTAAATTGTGATATCATCATATTAAAAAGAGGGATGTACTACAGTCATTACAGTCCTTCCAGTTGGAGAGGAAGTTTACAAGACTGGTAGCAATCAAAATTGGTTTATATGTACTTTATTAAGCGGGATCATAGAGACAGCTGTAAAGTATAATAAAAAAGCAATATACCATATCAAGAAATGTAATACAGGAGTCTCAACAACCACAAAACCAACCCTGAGTAAACTTAAAAATCAGCTCACAAAGAAGAAAATAGCAGAACAGATTAGTAAGAACAACAGAGAAAACATCAACACAAAAATAAATATGTCACAATGGTAGCACTAAACACATACCATCAATAATTACATTGAGTGTGAATGGATTGAATGCTCCAGTAAAGAGACACCGAGTGACATCTTGGATCAAAAGACACGACCCATCTATATGTTGCCTGCAAGAAACTCACCTTAGACTTAAAGATAGGGACAAACTGAAAAAGGGCGGAAGAATATATATTAAGCTAATAATGAACAAAGGAGGGCAGGTGTGGCAATTCTAATCTCAGATAAAGTCAATTTTAGTGTAAAATCCATCATTGTGGACAAGGATGGACACTATTTATTGCTGAAAGGTTCAGTACACAAGCAGGACTTAACAATATTAAATATCTATGCACCTAATATTAGAGCACCCAAATATGTCAAAGGAATACTGAGTAAAAAAGAAGATAGATCACTCCACAATAATGGTAGGAGACTTCAGCACTCTACTCTCAATATTGTACAGATTGTCTAGAAAAAAGCTCCATAAAGACACAGAAGACCTTATTGCAACAATTAACCAACTAGACCTCATCGACATATACACAACTTTCTATCCATTAGCCGACAACTACACCTTCTTCTCTAGTGCACATGGAACAGTCTCCAGAATAGACCCTGTGTTAGGACGTAAAGCAATTCTCAACAAAATCCATACCGTTGAATTAACGCAGAGCATCTTCTCAGATCATAAAGCCATAAAAGTCACAGTCAATAACAGAAAAAACATAGATAGAAAGCAGAACTCCTGGAAACTGAACAACACTTTGCTCAAAAAGCCATGGGTTATAGCAGAAATCAAGGATGAAATAAAGAAATGTATGGATTCCAACGACATCGAAAACACTTCCTACCAGAACCTATGGGATACAGCCAAAGCAGTGCTCAGAGGTCAGTTTATCTCCATCAATGCACACATCAGGAAGGACGAATGAAACCAAATCAAAGGACCGACCCTACAGCTTGAACAAGTAGATAGAGAACAACAGAGGAACCCCTCAGGCACCGGAAGAAAACAGATTGTGATGATTAGAGCAGAACTAAATAAATTAGAGAACTGAAAAAAAATTGAAAAGACTAAAAGCTGGTTTTTTGAAAAGATCAACCAAATTGGCAAACCATTGACTAAACTTACTAAAGAAAAACAGGAAAGGAAAACAATAACCCAAATAAGAAATGAGAGGGGAGTTATTACAACAGATCAAACAGAAATAGAAAATATCATAGCTGAATACTATGAAAGACTGTATTCTAACAAATTTGAAAACCTAGAGGAAATGGACAAATTCCTTGATTCACATCACTTACCAAAATTATCACAAGGTGATGCAGAACAACTTAATAAACCCATTACAAAGGAAGAGATTGAAAATGTCATCAAAAAACTGCTAACCAAACAAAGCCCGGGCCCAGATGGCTTCGCTGCAGAATTCTACCAAGCTTTTAGAGAAGAGTTGTCTCAGTAGTACTAAGACTGTTTCTCAGTGTAGAGAGGGGTGGAATACTCCCAAATTCATTCTGTGCAGCCAGTAAAACCCTGATACCAAAGGCGGGGAAAGACCCAACCAAAAAGGGGAACTACAGACTGATATCACTCATGAATCTAGATGCAAAAATCTTCAACAAAATTCTTGCCAATAGAATACAACAACATATTCAAAAAATAATCCATCATGACCAAGTGGGATTCATACCAGGGATGCAAGGCTGGTTCAACATCAGAAAAACAATGTGATCAACCACATAAATATCTCAAAAGACAAGAATCACCTTATCTATTGATGCAGAGAAGGCATTTGATAAAGTCCAACACCCATTCATGCTCAAAGCTCTCAGCAAAATTGGAATAGGCAGCAAATTCCTCAATGCAGTAGGCCATTTATACAAAGCCAACTGTCTGCGTCATCCTGAATGGAGAGAGACTGAAAGACTTTCTCTTGAGAACAGGAACTAGACAAGGATGCCCACTCTCACCTCTCCTATTCAACATTGTAATAGAAGTTCTAGCCAGAGCAATTAGACAAGACCAAGGATTAAAGGGCATCTACATCGGCAAAGAAGAACTAAAAATCTCCCTATTTGCAGATCATATGATTGTATAAGCAGAGAATCCCAAATAATGCATAAGGAAACTATTCAAACTGATTGAAGAGTTCAGCAAAGTCTCAGCATACAAAATAAACATAAGTAAATCCGTAGGATTCCTTTATACCAACAACGAGACTGTTAATGAAGAAATCACCAAGTCAGTACCGTTTACTATAGCCCCTAAGAAGATAAAAGAAAAACTAGGAATAAATCTAACGAGAGAAATAACAGACCTTTACAAAAAGAACTACAAACCCTTACTAGAAGAAACTAAGAGAGACTTACATAAATGGAGAAACCTACCCTGCTCATGGATAGGAAGACTTATGTTGTGAAAATGCCTATTTTACCCAAAGCAATCTACTTATATAATGCAATCTCAATGCAAGTTCCAGTGACATTTTTTGATGAGATGGAGGAACAAATTACCAGGTTTGTCTGGAAAGGGATGAAGCCTCAGATAAGTAAAGCATTACTAAAGAAGGAGAACATACTGGGAGGCCTATCATTACCCAACCTTAGAACCTATTACACTGCCACAGTAGTGAAAACAGCCTGGTAGTGGTAGAAAAACAGACACATAGATCAGTGGAACAGAATCGAGATCCCAGAAATGACATCATCTGCCTGTGAACAGTTGATATTCACCAAAGGCCCTAAGACATTAAACTGGGGTAAAAACAATCTCTTCAACAAATGGTGCTGGCAAAATTGGATATCCATCTGCACTAAGTTAAAACAAGACCTGTATCTTATACAAAAATCAATTCAAACTGAATAAAAGACTTAAATATCGAATCTAAAGCCATAAAGCTCATCCAAGAGAAAGGAGGAACTGCAATGGAACATTTAATACACAGTGTAGAGAGACTTAAGAATCTGTCAAATAAACCACAATCATCAGAAGAGAAAATAGATAAATGGGAACTACTAAGAATCAATCACTTTTGCTCATCCAAAGACTTTATCAATAGAATTAAAAAGCCATCTACAAAATGGGAAAAAATATTTGGCAACTCTGTGTAAGACCGACACCTGATCTCCATAATTTATAAGGTACTACAAAATACCAGTAAGAAAAAGATAAATCATCCAATTAAGCAATGGGCAAAGGAGATGGACAGACACTTCTCTAAAGAGGAGATCCAGGTAGCCAGCAAACACATGCGTACGTGCTTACGATCATTAGCTATTAAAGAAATTCAAGTGAAAACGACAATGAGATACCATCTCACCCCAACAAGGTTGGCCATGATCCAAAAAATGCAAAACAACAAATGCTAGAGATCCTGTGGGGAGATTGCGACTCTCCTACACTGTTGGTGGGATTGCAAAATGATGCAACCTCTTGGGAAAGCCATCTGGCACTCCCTTAAGAAACTGGATATAGATGTACCATTTGACCCAGTAATTCCACCGTTTGGAGTATGTCCTACAGAATCAAGGCCATTCACACCAACTGATACATGCACACAAATGTTCATTGGAGCACAGTCCACAATAGCATAAAGATGGAAGCAACCCAGATGCCCAGCAACAGAGGAATGGATAGATAAACTATGGTATATACACTCAATGGAACAGTATGCAATGATAAATGACGATGATAGCAGGAAGCATCTCTTCACCTGGTTTCAACTGGAGGACATTATGCTGAGTGAAAGTAGTTAGCGAAATAAGGACAAATATTGTATGAGACCCATACGATAAAAACTTAAAAAACAGACTCAGGCATAGAAGAAAAGACTCTTTGATGACTGCAAGGATGAGGAGGGTGGAAGGGTGAGGGGGGAGGGTTTAGATTAGATGGTTAATAGAAATTTGGTTGGGTGAAATCAGTGACAGCACACGTTAGAAAGAAGATTATTGATAACTGGACTTCAACACAATTTGAGTACTGCTCCCATCTTAATGCAATATTGCAAAGACGAGTAGCTGGGGCAGAGGCCATAGATCATGCTCTCAGGCCAAATTGAGGCCTGTTGGCACAGCTAGCATTTTTCTAATGAGGTTTCTGCACCCCTCATTGGTGCATGGCGACTGAGGTCTTAGTCTTTAAAGCTGCCAAGCTGCCATTTGAGGGTACAGCAGATGGTCCCAGCTCAACAAGAATGATGATCACCGAGGAGAAGAGCAACATGGGGAAAAGAGAACCCAGAAGACAGAGAGACCCATGTGAGTGGGTCTCTATATCGACTTGTGACCAGAAGAACCAGATGGTGCCTGGCCACCACCAGTGATAGCTGTGATGGAGCTCACAAAGTGGAGTCTCACTGGCAACAAGAGAATAAATAGGGGTGCATCCAGATATCTCCAGTAAAAGACCACAATCAATGGTCCAGGAGCTTCAGGGTTCCCCTGGGAGCATGGCCCCTGGCCCTGATGTTGCCACTGTCCATAAATCATAATGAAGGTCAACTTTTTGGTCAGCAGTGGATTGGACTTAGTAATGCAGAGTGACCATATTTGTGGGAATTTTATGGTTGCGCGCATCTATAAGATGTCATCCTGCTGACCTCTTGCTGGAGGAAGTCGAGTGGGTGGCAAGGAGGGGATAGGAGACTGTTGGGAGGATAGGACATGTGTGGAGCAGAGAAGAGGGGTGTGCTGTCACCGGGCAGGGAGAGCAGTGGGAGCTGCATATAGGTGAGCATGGGAATTTATATGGGAATGTACAGTTTCATTCAATCATAATAAAAATAAGTAAAATAAAATAAAAATAAAGAGAAGAAAAAGGCAAAAAACAACAACAAAAAGAAAATGCAGTTCCTAATCATTCTTCTCAAGAGATTTTATCACAAGAACAGAAGGATTAAATACCGCTTTTGATTTTACTTGTTTTTGGAAATAATGTCTTTGTGTATTAACTTCTTAAACAAACAAACAAAAAACCTAAAAATAACCCATGGCTGTTGAGTCAGTTCTGACTGAGAGTGACCCTTTGGGACAGAGTAGAACTGTCGTGCAGTGTTTCTGACTCTAAAACTTTATGGAAGTAGAACACATCTTTCCCCTGTGAAGCTGCTGGTGGTTTTAAGTGTAAACCTGTTGATTAGTAGCTGATCACATGAACTGCCACCAGGACTCATACTTTGTGCTTATTAATGATTTAATCTTTGAGTTTGGTGCAAATCTGTCTGTTAACTTTCCATTTTAAATTGTACCTAGTGATAATTTTAAATCAGCCAAGTAGCTTTGTTGACATCTTTTGTCCAAAGAAGGCATGGTATGATTTCCCCCAAACTGTGATATTTCTTTGATATGTTAATAGGATCCATGTACAGATTTCAAACTTCATTTTTATAGCCTTTTCATAATTAATGGAAAAAAGAAAACTTTTAGACCTTGAAGAATTTGGCACTGAGAATGTATCTTTTGTCTCACTGAAGGTACACTTTGGTTTAAGTCAAGTGACTCAGACCGTGATAGTTGATACCAGTGTATTAAAAACAAAAACAAAAAACTTTTTGAGTCTTTTTATCTATCTCAAGTATACTCAAGCATACTTGATCAGCTTCTCACTCACAGTGTAGATAGTGTTATTCTGTTAACAACAAGGATTTAATTTTTTCTGCAAAAGACACTGAGACATAGTTCTCTCTTTATTTGCTTACAGGGGCTGCTCAGTACGTCTTTTATGGCACAGGCTTCACTAACTGATTCTATCTTTTTAACACTTTTTATTTCTGTGGTTCTGCAGCAAGTTTGCCAAACTGCAATCTGAAGGCACCATCCCCACAAAATTGTCCTCACTTCAGATATGAGCTGCAAGTTCAGGGTTTCCAGGGCCACTGTCACCTGAGGCCAGCTGCTTACAGGTTCAAGGGTTCTCCTGAGTACCCTCAAGTTTGTTAATTCCCTAGAGGAACTTACAGAACTCAGGAAAGTGCTGTACTTAAAATGAGAGTTTATGACATCCGCATGGTCTGTTGTGGTTTGGACCATTGTGATCCATAGGGTTTTCTTTGGTTGGTTTTTGGAAGGAAGTCCTAGTGTGTCTTTAGAAGCTCTGCTGAAACCTGTTCAGCGTCAGAACAGTACGCAAAGTTCAGCTGACAGACAGATGGTACTTACGCTTGAGGTCCATTGGCTGGCAGGTGCACCTGGATCTTCGGTATGGAAGGGAAGTAATTCTGCCACTGCCACCTGAGACCTGTCTGTTGGTGAGGCCGAAATCCTCACTACACAGATCCGTACCAGATTTTATCCCCAAAGTTTCACGAGTTGTTGTGAGAAATAACGCTGTACCTAGGCTTCTTTCAGAAATCTTGGTGGATCAGCATTTAAGAGTTCCACTGCTAACCAGATGGTCAGCAGTTCAAATCCACCAGGTGCTCCTTGGAAACCCTACGGTGCAGTTCTGCTCTGTCCTTTAGGGTCGCAGTGAGTTGAAATTGACCTGATGGCAACTAGGTAAACAGGTATGGTTAGTTTTGTTCATTTTTGCCTGATTTTTAAACTTTGGATTTTTGCTAGTTCCCTCTTTGAGCTCATAGCTTGCTCTCTTGAGTCTCTGTACCAGGTACCCATGGAACACTGGAACCCATAAATCTTACAGTATTGGAAGCATGCTTATTGAACTGAAAGATGGATGTTAATCCTGTGGAGTAATTCCACTTGCATGTTGTGTTTTTTTTAATGGCCTACAGGAGGTGTCATCAACTTGTCTGTGCCTATAGTGCTGACAGCCACCCAGGAAGACAAAGAGCGGCTGGATGGCTGTACAGCATTCGCTCTGGTATACGAGGGCCGACGCGTGGCTATTCTTCGCAACCCTGAATTTTTTGAGCACAGGAAAGAAGAGCGCTGTGCCAGACAGTGGGGAACAACCTGCAAGAACCACCCCTACATTAAGGTCCTGGAGAAGTCTGTTAGATTTATCTTGATTAGTTATTATTTTTTGCTGAGATAGGGGCCTTTCTGGCATATTGGCTGTTCTGTGGAAATTGATGCTATGTTATCGAATTGAGACCAATTGTAGATTAATGTGATGAGTACCTGGTCTTGTTGATCTAGATGAGGAATTTATTCACCATATGTTTTTTAAATATCCAGCATACATCAGACATGGAGCTAGGCAGCAGGAAAATGGAGTTGCTGGACTGACAGGCACAGTCTTTTATACTCTTGGAGTGGAAAATGTGGCTGTGAGAGCAGACATGAGCCGTGTAGCTGTAGCAGGGTGTGAGGCCAGGGTACTGTGGGGGCCCACAACAGGGAGCTTAGTCTGGGCTTCTCACTTAACATTGTTTCTGGTGTGCAATAGTAAAATATAATTAGTTAGCCCAAAGTGTCTTGTTTTACAAATTATTCTGTTCACATGGAACAGTGGAAAGAATGTTTTTGTTACTTAAAAAGTTGTCATTAGTCGCACTGGCTTCCTTCTCCTTTCCTATGCACATAACAATAGTATTTCAAGTTTTTAAAGAAATTATAAGATATTTTCTCATTCTAGAGCATCTCAAATCTCAGTTCAGCCGGTGGTAGCCAAGCACATGTACCACTGCCTCAAGATGAGACTAGTTTACAACTGCTTTGAGTTTGTTTGAGAGAAAGGTTCTTCTTTTGATCCTGGTTTTCACATTTATAACATTTTTGTTTTCTTCACATTAGATGGTTATGGAACAAGGAGATTGGCTCATTGGAGGAGATCTTCAAGTCCTGGACCGAATTTATTGGAATGATGGTCTTGATCAGTACCGTCTTACTCCTACTGAGCTAAAACAGAAGTTTAAAGATATGAATGCTGGTAAAACAAAGACCTAATTTATCTAATGTGAGACTATTTAGTGGCAAAACTCCAGAAGATTTTTCTAATGCTTTCTGAAATGTAAAACAGAATGAATGTGTGATCAGAGTCAGCATTAAGTCCAATCCCCAAAACGTAGGGTTTGATTCGGTCTCTATCCTTGATTCACTTCTCTATCCTCGTTGCTAGGCACCTCTGCATCATCTCTGTCTCTCTGACTCTAACCACCTAAAGCTAGATCGTAGACACTATCCAGGTAGACAGATGCCAGTCTCAAGTTTAAAGTGTCTTCAGAACGATCCTACCTTCTAATCTGCTGGCCACAGATTCAAGGTGGTTTCTTCATTCCCCTTTAGTATACCAACCACAAGCTCAGGAGTCCACATGACACCCTTTCTTTCTAACCTGCTGGCTCCCACTTTCCATTTAGGTTCAATGATTTGTTGAATGACTCTCAGAAATCACAGAGTATACCATACTTGGAAACCCTGGTAGCATAATGGTTAAGTTCTCCAACTGCTAACCAAAAGGTTGACGTTTGAGCCTGCCAAGTACTCTTTGGAACATTGTGCTCTCTTTGATATGAGTTGGAATTGACTCAATGGCCAGTTTGGTTTTTTTTGGGTAACACCATTCTTAGAGCTGCAGATTTATCATTGTCAAAAAGGATGTAAATGAAGAGATGCAAAATCTGCGAGGGTTTCTAGTGTGGAACTTCTGTATCTTAGGAGACACACGACTGTTTCCCAAGCTGATGTCCTTGCTAACCAGGAAGCTCTCTGAACCTCCATGTTCAGGGGTTTCATTAGCCAATCCTACATGGTAGGTTCAACACACACCACCCACACGAGTCTTTTCTGGTCTAGTAAATAATGGTACCTCCATTCTCTTTCATTAATGAGTAGTTGAAGGATCAGCATGTAAGTCAGTTTTGTCCATGAAAACGTAAGGGAAGGAGGTTTCTGGGAGAGATTTGCTTTTTGGATAAGGAATTAACTGTGATCAAAAAAAAAAAAAAAAAACTTTTCCTGCTCTTCCCTCCCTTACTGCTTGTTAATGGATTGAATTCTGTTGCCCCAAAATATATGTTGTAAATTCTGACCCCTGTTCCTGAGGTTTTAATGCTATTTGGGAATGGGTTTTCTTAGTTATGTTAATGAAGTATTAATACAGGGTGTGTCTTGAGTCAGTCTGTTTGAGAAAGAAAAGGAGCACAGTAAGCAAAGCAGTGCAGTTAGGGGACGACAGATGTCATGCGTGCTACCTAGGAAATCTGCAAGGAACCAAGAAAGAGAAGCTAAAGCGACAAGGACTTCCCTCCAGAGCCAACAGAGGGACAGAGCTTTTCTCTAGAGGTGGCACCCTGAGTTTGGGCCCCCTAAACTCTGAGAAAATAAAATTGTTAGAATCACTCGCTTGTGTTACTTCTGTTATTGCAGCACTAGATATAGCTTAAGACCCTGGTTTGGATGCTGTCACATGAGGCTACAGTGTTGGGAGCTTAGACAGCCACTTGATACCGACCGGGATCACAGCTGTGCCAACCTGTGTCCTCATGCTCTAAGTTTCTGAACCAACCCTGGAGCCATCTGCCTACAGAATTCTTACTCAAAGAGATAATATGTCGTTGAATTATTTAAGATGCTTCTAGTTGGTTCCTCTGCTACTTGAAGCCAGAGCAGCTGGCAGTTTGTTATACATTGACTTCTCAGTTTTTTGTGAAAAGGATCATGTTTAGTGGTAAGCTTGCTGAGATCACCATATTTTCTTTAATTCTTTTTTTTTCTTGGGGAAATTTGAATTCCTGTCTGGAATTGATGTTACAAGTTAATTGTTGGCACTATTTGAGGGCGTTTATCAGGGACTGTCATTTCATAATTGGAAGCTTTAATATTACGTTTTTGAGGGCCAAATGTTTTTAGTCGTTTGGAGATTCTTTTGCAGAATAAGTTATTACAACTTTCTTTAAAGTAGCTAACAGCTGTTTATTAGCCTTCCATCACAAAAAAAAGATCCCTGGAGTATTACTCTGTTTACTTTTCCATTTTTAGATTAAGGCAAATAAGCAACAGACCAAGGAATTACACTTTGTAGTTCTTGTTCACTCTTCTAGGATGGCAATAGCAAGTCGTCTATTAACGTGTACAGGACATAGTTTAAGGGAGAGAAAACAGGAAATACTTTTTTTCCCTTTTACCCCAAGGCTGCTTTTCTCAAATCTCCTTCCTTCTCCCCTCTTTTCATCTTAGAAGAAGTACTGTGTTTACCATGCACAAGTATTGTCATGTGCACAGCATTAATATAATTAGTTTTGCTGGTTCTAGATACTTCTGCTAGCTGGGAGGATTAAGATGCCTTTAATATCCACCTCAGGGATTGCAAGGTAGTGTGTCACCAGATGTCAGATGGTTTCAGTCACTGGTTGACTAATATCCTGGAACAGCAGAATGAATTTCACTTAAGCCAGGCAAGGGCTGATTAGTATATTGATATCCTTCTAGATTACAGAAGCCGTGGTGGTGCAAGTCATTAAGAGCTCAGTTGCTAACCAAGCAGTTGGTAGTTGGAATCCACTGGTTGCTCTTTGGAAACCCTGTCGGGGCAGTTCTCCTCTGTCCTGTAGGGGGTTCTGTGAATTGGAATCAACCACTGGCAAGAGATGTGGCTTCTTTGGTTTGAATGGATTACAAAGAGGAAAATTGCACTTGGTAGTACAGTACAGAATAAATCTGAGAAACTTTGTAGAGTTGTCATATAAGCGATAGTTTGAATGAATAGGGACATTAGAAGGATATTTCAGTCACAATGAAGTGTCGTAACTGAGAACGTTGAGACAGAAGCACCGTTTGTCTTTCAAGTAGATAGATCTTTTTGGCTATAAATAGCAGTGAGCTGGAGCTACTATAATAAGGGACTAGAAGATGATGAGCTTCTGTTAGGGTCCAGTAAGAAAACAGAGCAGACACAGATGCGACCCTGAACATAATAGAGCCAAGCACTTAAAGGAGGGTGGTCAGGGTTGAGGAAATGCACAAGGAATGTTGAGGTGTTCAGGGGTTGCTAACAGGCCCCTTACCATTCCTGAAAGGGCAAGGAAAGGAAAGAAACAGTGTTTCTGAAGCCAAGTGGGAGCTGGGGCTCTTGGACAGAAGCTAGTAGAAGGGGAACATGGGCACAGCCAGAGT
Source organism: Heterohyrax brucei (assembly GCA_028571685.1). NCBI lineage: Eukaryota > Metazoa > Chordata > Mammalia > Hyracoidea > Procaviidae > Heterohyrax > Heterohyrax brucei. The sequence goes on from CM053143.1 coordinate 77,397,289, forward strand.
GGCAGCCCTGAAGCAGGTTGCCCATGGGGAGTACTCCCCTAGACCTTTTCTCCCTCCATCCTCTGGTTGGTTGCCTACGAGTGTACCTCGTCACAGCCAGGAACATCCACTCTGTAAGCCCCTTCCTCCCTCCCCCCCCACACGTACACACGTACACACGTACACATGCACACCCACTGACCCACACATCGTCACACAGACACAGGACAGGGCTGTCATGGATGTGTGTGTGTGTAGCGCTTTACTTGAGTCTTGATTTTCAGTATTGTGTGATGTTCCTATATGTTGTGGACTCTGCCTTTATGATGCTAATGAGGGCGGATGGGCAGCAGTTGTGTTGGTGGAACACAACTCAGTGTATAAAAGTGTATTGTGCCTTGAGGCAGTCTTTTGAGATATGAAAGAAAGAAGCTAGCCGAGAAAGTTGGGGACCTCATACCATTAAGAAAGTAGTGCTGGGGGAGCAGTGTGCATCTTTTGGAAAGGACTGGAGATCCCCTGTGCCTCAGACACTCCCAAGTCCAGGGGAAGATTGTTGATAACAAGGACCTTCCTCCAGAGCCAATAGAGAAAGTCGCCTGGAGCTGATGCCCTGAATTTGGACTTGTAGGCTGCCTTTCTGTGAGAAAATAAATTTATCTTTGTTAATGCCATCCACCTATGGTATTTTTATTACAGCAGCTCTAGATGATTAAGACAGGGCAGAGAACAGGTAGTCAGGATAGGAGAAGAATAGAGAGCAACCAGTACAGAGCCCAGTTAGCAAAAAAGCTATACAGTCAACATTAACTTTTACTTTAATTTGATAGCATTTCTGATCTTAAAAATGTGAAACCATTTATAGCTACTGACCCTGCTAACATAATGTTTAAGTGCTATGGCTGCGGACCAAAAGGTCAGCAGTCCACATCTGCCAGGTACTCTTTGGAAACTCAGTGGGGCAGTTCTACTCTGTCCTAAGTCACTATGTGGAAATTCTGGCAATGCATTCATAGTTGCACTCACGTGTCCTGTCTTTTATTGATTCCTTGCTTTTTTCTCATAAGTGGTTTAAGTAACAGATTGATGATTTATGATAGTCTTGGAGGGAGTGGTGGGAGATCAACCCCCTTTTCACTTCCACTTCCCTCAAGAAAGATTCCCTGGAGACACAGACACAAATACCCAAAACCCTGCCTATACACACACAGACACACACACACACAAATACCCCAAAACTCTGCCGATACTTTCTTTTTTGGCTATTGTATTAATTTAGGGAAAATCTGTTCTCAGAACTTGGACATGGATAAAGTAGCAAATAATAAAGCTGTGGTATGACTGGAAGAGGAGAATTCTTAATTACTGCTATATGTAGGACAGTTTTGCAGAGAAGAAGTTGAAAAGAAGGAAGCAGGAAGCTGCTCTAATTCTGGGCTCAGTGGTCAGCATGCATACCAGGACTCTGACTGGCCAGTGAAACAGTTCTGAGAAATTCGAAAGAAGGGTAGCGAAGAGTTTAGGAGCATTTTCATGCTCATCATCTCATTTATCGCTTGTGATAGCTCTGTAGGAGAACTCAGGTTGTCCATGGACCCTTAGCCAAGCCCACTTGGCTCTGTGTGTTGTGTCACAACAGGATGTAATGACAGTGACACTAGATAGGCAGCCTGTGTCTTGTATGTGTCCAGTGGAGTCAGTACTCAACTCTATTGATAGTGCTTTGGCTTCTGAACTAGGTGGTGTAGAGGTTAGAGGAAAGAGGAGGGACTGTACTCTGAAATGGTCCTTCAGTTGGTGTGCAGTACAGGAGAAGGATTACATATAGGAGTGAGACCTGAGTTTGGTGTGAGCTGTGAGGTGACATTGAAGGTAGAAGAATTCAAGGCATGAGGGATGGTAATAAACAATGTATATTGAAATATTTTTAGTAATAAGTCTCTATAACTGATGAACTGGAAGGTCAGAACTCAGAGATACAGCTAACAGAAGCCATCTGTATCCGTATAGTAATTGAATCCAGGTGAAGGGATAAGTTTCCTGAGTTAATATGTAAAGAAAGAATTTCTTAGGACCCAAAAATGAACCCTGTTGTTCTAAGAGGACTAGGAGATGTCAGAAACAGGTGGCTACATCAGCATAGCCAAACAGAACCTAAGGTGGCATACATAGTGTAATGACAACTCTGTCAAAATTGATTCATAAGACGATAGACTAGGAGACAATGCAATAAAACAGTTATATTAGAGTCACACAATTGTAGGTGTGGTATCCTTCCCCAGATCTTTCCCTTTAGTGTTTCATTGTTTTTATTTTAGAAAAATGGAGCAAGGAGGCAGATGAAATATAAAGGGATGTTGCCTTGGATACCAGGCATTGAGGATATGAAGTCATTGAGGTGTATTTTTCTGCGAGAGCTGTAGAGAGGTTGGGTCCATTTATAATGAAAAAAATGCCTTTGGATTTGGCAGCTGTTTCATACTATGCTAGGGCAGGAGGACTGAAGGAGTGACTCAGGTCTTACTGTGCCATATGTAGGTGAAGAAATGAAGTTGAATTCTCCTGTTTCTTTTTTTGAAAAATACTTTACTCTGCTTTGAGTAAAAGTTTATAATCTAAATCAGTTTACCGTATGAAAGCCCACACACAGTCCACAAGGAGACTCCGGCTATCACCCCCGTGACAGCGCACTCCTCCTTTCCTCCCTGTGTTTCCTGAATCCATTCAACCAACTCTTGTCCCCTGCCACTCTCGTTTCGCCTCTAGAGAGGAGCTGCTCAGGCAGCCTCGTGCGTACATTTAATCCAGGAAGCACATTCTTTGCCAGCGTCACTCTGTCTTACAGTCCAGGCCAATCTGTGTCCGAAGAGTTAGTCTCAGTACTGTTTTAAGCTCTGGGCCAACAGAGTCCAGAGACCATGTCTTCAGGGACCCCTTTATAATAAACTCTTTCCTCTTCAGACACTAGATTTATCTTCTGAAAAGACAAATCTAATCATTTCCTGTTGGCCTTAAAGGAAATATATTCCTTTTACACATTTTTATTCTCCTATTACTGAATATTTGCGTTTTCCTCCTCTAGATTATAAACTCTTGGAGGGCAGGACCAATTTCACTATCACGTTCATCTCAGATATAACCATAAAGCCAAATGTCATTGAGTTGGATGCGTAGCGCTTAAAGGTCAGAGTAGAACTGCCCCCATAGGGTTTCCAAGCAGTGCCTGGTGGATTTGAACTGCCAGCCTTGTGGTTAGCAGATATAGCACTTAACCCACTATGCCACCAGGTATAGCACGTCTAAAACTGAATTTTCTTGTGGTTCCTTTCCCTGCCTGCCTGGGCAACTGTACAGAAACTCAATCACACTGGTGGGTGGGGGAGTGGAGGGGTAGGGGTTGTGGCCAGTTGTGAAGGAAGACCTGTTAGTAGATAGAAGACCTGTGATGAGGTGATGAAGGAATGATGTGCCTCAGTGATGAACAGAGTAGACCTGGGAATGAGACCCAGGGTGAAGAACTGATTCATGGAATTAGAGAATGAGGGAGAAAAGAGTCTAAGTCTCTGAGGTGGATGATGGTGCAGTGTTCTCGGAAGGCATGGAGAAGGAAGAGAGATGTAGGTGGAGAGCAGCAGGAGTTGAATTACAGGTGCCTATGGGACACTAAGCGATGGCCTGGAGCTCAGGGGGAGAATTCTGGTCAGAAGACACAGATTTAGGGGTCACCAATAGAGAAGACCTTGCTGTAATGCCCTGCTCTGGTGACCTCAGGCAAAGCGGGGAGCCTTGAGGGGAAGGGTAGCTCCTGTCTTTGCCCTTATCACAGTGCGGATCCATACACGAGCGTGTAGGTTGGGCCTCTCTGGTGTCTTGTGGAGGAATGTGTTGAGTGGGTAGAGAGAATGGAATGTGTTAGTGGAAGTCTTATATGAAAGTGTAGGAATCTGTTCCTCACCAACAGCCCTCTGATTTACCTTCTCTCCGCTCTACCTGCTAATCCACTATTTTCCATTTCATGTCAGTCCTATTCAGTCTTAATTTTCTGTATCACTTTGTCAGTCACAACATGTTTGATATGATGTTTCCTCCCTGACCAAATGTTCAAAATCCTGCATAAGAATATTGTGCAAGGGTTTCTGTCTAGGTATGCAAATCCTGCATCATTGACAAAAGGGGCACTTCTGTGTTCCTCTGACACATCTCTGCTGTCCTGCTTACATGCTGATGCTGACACCAGTCTGCTTGATTCGAATGCCGTTTTTACTTCTGTCGACCATATTTTTTTGTCTTTCGGTAGTCAGCAAATCGTTACATGCAGGCCAGATTTGTCCTGCTGCCTGTGGCAGAAAATAAAATTTTATTGGGACACAGCCACACCCATGCATGTGTAGTTGATGGCTGCCTTGGCACCAGGATCCCAGGGTTGAGTAGTAGAAACAGACCTTTAAATGTTCACTCTTTGACCTTTTACTGGAAAAGTTTCCTTGAGATTCATGGTGTCAGCATTTTCTGCAAGCCAGGGCTAGGTAACTCCTGCTCCTTTCCCAGACACTGAGGACAGACGACTAGAAAGAAATGGAAAGGATAAATGTTAAAATTACTTTCCAGTCATATTATAATCATCTCCTATTTTCAAGCATAGGTGAAGCCACTATCTTAGGGAAACCATACTCCTTGCCATCAGGTTGATTCCAACTCACGGCGACCCTATAGGGCAGAGTATAACTGCCCCACAGAGTTTCTTTCCAAGGAGCACCTGGTGGATTCAAGCTACTGACCAAAACGTCAGACTGCTCACCAAAGGTCAGCAACAGTAGTGCTTAACCACTACATCACCAAGATTTCCTGGGCAAAGTAGCTTTAAACTAAGCCATAATAAAACCCAAACCTATTGCTCTTGGGTCAATTCTGACTCATAGTGACGCCATAGGATGGACAACTATAGATCTGTCCTATAGAGTTTCCAAGGGGCACGTGGTGGATTTGAACTACCAACCTTTTGGTTAGCAATTCTGGCCCTTAACCACTAGAAACCTGAGTTTCCAAACTAAGCCATAGGAATGAATAAATCAAAAGCCAAACGTTTTACACTGATTATGATGTACCAGAGGGGGAATCATTGTCCATTCAAAATGAGGACAAAAATGTGACATGTTAATGAAAATTGCTGGAAATACCAGTGACCCGAGACCCAGAGTGGTTCATTGTTTTCTTGATTTTAGAATGGGTATATGAAAAGGGGAAAATTTAATAGCGATATACGTTTCACTGCTTTAGTTGGGGAAATATCCTAGAAATGGAAACTTCCAGTGCATCAGATCAGAGAGATTCTTTTGCTCCTATTTCATGTGTTCTGTACTGGGGAAACCAGATGGTAGAGATGAAAATACAGCCTGGAATAGCAGATGCGTAAATCCATTTGTGTGACTTGTTGATAAATGGTAAAATGGGATTGAGAAGAATAGAAGTGTAGGAGAGATCTGGCTTTATCAGCAAGAAAAAAATGGGTGGACGGATCAAACAGTCGTTGGTGTTTTGAGTTTAACTGTTAGTAAGGAAATAATTCTATCTGGAAGAAGTTTTGGCGTTCACATCCTTTATGTGCTGCTAATGTAAACTTTTAATAAGTGATCCGTCTTAACTTTATATGTTAAATGCCTGCTGTGGTGCTAGGTTAAATTCTATCTGGAAAGAAGGCCTGGGTAGATAAATCATCAGAATCTTTGATATATGTGTCTTTGAGACAGAATTTGTTCTTTATGTTTCCTTTTGCACATCCTGTCATATAAATACTCTGGCTCAGTGGCTGTTTTACAAGATCAGATTTGACCTGATTGAAATCCAGGAATGTGATCATCGTACACCTGAAATGTATTACCTAAGTCTCCTTCTCAAGGGTAGGAGCCTGTTACTGATTAACGAGGACAAAAGCTGTGTATTACAGCACAGAGCTGACGCACCCCCGTCTTGGAAAAACTAGCTGGGAGTTTTTGCACCCTGGTGACCCTTGAGCAACCAGCAGAATAGTGTGTTTGGTTTTCTGATACGAATTTTCAGCTGTGGTAGTGTTGCTGTTTTTTCTTGTTTTGAAGATGAATTGTCCTAAGAAACTTAAACTTAGTGACTGTGATGTCTGTGTCACCTTTTGAAGCACTTCAAGTATATTATTTTACCTGTATAACAGTAATTGAATTATTTTCCTCATTTAAGAGTGTGGAAAGTGAAACTCAGTTTTTAAAGGCCAGGGCCTGTAGACCTGTGAACTGAACTCATATTTATCTGATTCCAAGCAGTACTTTTTCTGGATGCTGTGTATTTCTGCTCTGTGGTATAGGGTCATTTATGAGTCAGAATTGACTAGATGGCATTTGGGCTTTAGGGATTTATGTATTTCTTCTCTGTTAAACTTGTTATGATGGAAAATGTCAAACACATACTTTTTTTTATTGTGATTGAGTGAAACTTTATAACACAATTTAAATTTGCTTCCCTGCTTATCTGCAGCCCCTTCTGCTCTCCTTGTCTGGTGACAGCACACTCCTCCTTTCCGATCTGTATGTGTCATATCCTCTTAGTAATCTCTTGTTCTCTATCATTTCCACTCCCCTCTAGAAAGAGGCCAGTAGGACAACATCCTATAGATGGATTGAACCATAAAGTGGACACATAATGTGGGCACTCTGTGTCCGTGAATCCAGTCCATTCCTATCTGAAGAGGTGACCCAGTAATGAGTTATAAACAGGGGCAGCATCAGGTCTAGGGGCCAGGCTCCCAGGGGAACTTCCAGGACTTTGGACCATTTGTTGTGGTCTTTTAGTGGCGTTCTTGGAGTGCACCCACTTTTTCTCATGTTGCCAGTGGGACTCACCATTGTGTGCCCTGTCATGGCTGTCATTGGTGGTGGCCAGGCACTGTCTGGTTCTTCTGGTCACATGTTGATACGTTTTATGTGGGTCTTTCTGTCTTCTGGGCTCTTTTTCCCTCATGTCATTATTGTCCTTGGTGATCAGGTGTTCCAGCTGAGTTGGCACCATTTGGTGTACCTGAGATGGCAGCTTGCTAGGTTTTAAGATCCCAGACACCGCTCACCAGTATGGGATCAAACACATACTTCTGTGACATCTGAGAGAACACAGTCTGTAAGGTGGTCTCATTTGTCACATCCATTGCAAGTTCAGGGATTCCTAAGACCACTTTTAGGGTCAGTCATTTATTAGAAGGCCTCACAAAACTCAGTGATCGATGTTAAGTTACGGTTTAGTAGAGCCAAAGAACACAAATTAAAATGAACCAAGAGAAGATACACATAGTTCCAAGTATGAAGTTTCCAAATGATCTCTTCCTGTGAAGATGTCGATATGCTAGTAGTCCTGGTACTGATAAGTGGCTTAATGCTTGGAGTATTGTCAGCCAGGAAAGTTGACCTGAGCCCTGGTGTCCTGAGTTTTTATTGTGACTTTATGTCTGACTGCCCTTGTGGCTGGTCCCTGTCATCAGCTCCCTTGGAGGTTGAGTTGATAGTGTGTGACTCAGAGTCCTGGCCTTAAGTTTACAGTATTAGATTTTCTAGTGTGGTTCAGACCCCCCAGGTAAACAAAGGCACTCTTCTTGGGCAAGACACTCCAGGAGTTTGGAGATTACCTCCCAGAGGCCAAGGGCGAAGGCTGGAACTCTTTTGGGGCGAGATTATGTTCTTCACTGTGTAACTACATATATATGTGGAGTCTGTAGGTGGATGGTACAAACAGTTAATGTGCTTAGCTGCTGGCAAAAAGATGGGAGGTTTGTGTCTGTTTGGAGGTGCCTTGGAAGGAAGCCTAGCAATCTATGTTAGTAAAACTCTTGTGGAGCATAGTTATGTTGTAATACACGTGGGATCATTGTGTCCTGGGACCAACTCAGTGGGCAGCTGGTGTTTTTATATGTGTAAGCAGATAGAGTAGTATAATGATTCTCCATATACCTCTAATCTAGCTTCAACAGTTACCAACTCACGGCTTAATCATGTTTTCATCTGTACCGTTACCCACCCCACCGCAACCCCTCCTGTTGTTCTGAAGTGATCTCAATCTCATGTTGTTTCCTCTCTAAGTATTTTAATATGTATCTTTTAAAGATAAGGATTTTTAAACTGATAACCACAGTAACCATGATTGCTCCTAAAATAGTATTTTTTAATATTATCAAATATCAAGTCAGTATTCAAATTTCTAATAATTTTATTATCTTTTTTTTTTTTTTAGTTTCTTTCAAATTAGGATCAAAACAATGTCAACACAGTGTAGTTAAAAAACCTGCTGTGCTGTGTCTCTTGTCATAAGTTTTTCCTTTGATTTTTAATTTTCCAAAAATTACAAAGATAGTACTCAAAACTCCTAATATTCTTCACCTAGATACCACAGTTATTGGCATTTTATTTACTTTTCTATTCCTTCTCTGTTTGAGAGTAAGTTGTAGATATGATGCCTACTTGCTGTCGTTGGGTGCCATCGAGTCCGTTTTGACTCCTAGTGGCCTTCTAGGACAGAGTTGAATTGTTCTGTAGAGTGTCCTAGGACTTGGCTGATTGTCTCCTTTGGGCTTGTCTGCTGTCATGATCTGATTCGTGCATTCATTCATGTTGTGAGGAACATGACAGGAAGCGATGGTGTGCTTTCTTTGCATCACCTCAAGTGACTCTGTATTGGTGGCACCTAGTAAAGGTATCCACGAAGTGATCTTTTTAGAAACCCTGGAGGTGGAATGGTCAAGTGCGACATCTGCTAACCAAGAGACTGGCAGTTTGAATCTACCAGGTACACCTTGGCAACTCTGTGTAGCAGTTCTACTCTATCCTATGGGCGCCCTGTGAATTGGAATCAACTTGATGGCAGTGGCTTAATGAGGATAACTTTTATGAAGTGTTTAAGATTTGTTTGCCAGTTTTTTTCTTCTTTTTTTTACTGCCAAGTTTACAAGTTTTTACTTACTGATTAACAAGTATTTTGGGAGAGATGCTTTTGAGGCTGTAGAAAATGTTGTCTGTCAGTTGTGATTTCCTCATTCCCTCTTTCCCTTCAACATTTATTAGTTGATCGTCTATTATAAAGTTAGATTTCCATTTACTTCTTTTGTTCTGCACAGACTCTCAGATTCTTGTTTTACCCAGTGGGTTACTATCCATTACTTTTATTATTTACTTTGATGTTTAGCTTGTCTTGGGTTTGTCCATTGTAGTTCTATGAAGCTACTTTTAAATCCTTTTTGTAAGTCCCCATCATTCTTTGAGCACTTCTTTCTTTATGGTACAAGGTGGTGTTCCAACTTGTGTACTTTTCCTGCTCTGGCCCCTGTGCTGGGACCAGAAAGTGTGACAGCCATCCTTGAGTTTTCCAGGAATGCAGAAAACAATGGCTGTGGGTTGACAGGACTGTGACTGTGAAACTGCACATCCTGTACTTCCTACAATATTGTTTATAAAAAATGTAGGAGTATAGGTCATGTTGTCCTAGATTAAATGGTCAAAGTAGTGTTATTTTTTTCCACCTTTCTTGGAGTCTCAGCATGCATATATTTGTGTCATACTAAGCATCAAGCTTCAAGCAGGATTGTTTATCTTTTGGCAGATAATCTTCCAAATGTACTGTTCTTAACACTGGAAATTGTCTTTTCAGATGCCGTCTTTGCATTTCAGTTACGCAACCCAGTGCACAACGGACATGCTCTGTTAATGCAGGATACTCATAAGCAACTTCTGGAGAGGGGCTACCGGCGCCCTGTCCTCCTCCTTCACCCCCTTGGTGGCTGGACGAAGGACGATGATGTTCCTCTGATGTGGCGGATGAAGCAGCACGCTGCAGTGTTGGAGGAAGGCATCCTGGACTCTGAAACAACAGTGGTGGCCATCTTCCCATCTCCCATGATGTACGCTGGGCCAACCGAGGTAGACTGCATCTAAGATTTTCACCAAAACACTGTTGAAACCACTCCTATTTAACACAAATAGGACCACCAGCAGACTTACCAACTAGTTTTCCGTGATCTGTAGATGTGCTCCAAGCATTCAGCAGCTAGACTACTCACCTTCTCTGACAAGGATTATTTCTAGAGGCAGTCCTGCCAAACAATTGTCTGTGCCTCCTTGGGAAAGGGAAGGCAGAGGGCAGCTTCTTTTACTCTTTCTTTGATTCTTGGTGCCAGTTATGAAGGAGGGAATGGTCCCTGCAGAAAGAGGGCTGAGTCAGGTTGGGAAGGTACTGTCTGGCCATGTTACAGACGCAGTTGTGACAGCACTGATTTTATCCCTTTAAAAGAGTCCTAAGTTAGTCTCCCCAAGGGGCAGTATTGTCCTGATTTCTGCTGCTTCTGAATTTTAGAAGGGCTAGGCACTTGACTTGGTTTGGCAAAGGAATTTCAGTGAGAAATAAAAGCATGTGGTCCAGAGAAAAACCACTGAGATATTCTTTGTACCCTTTGTGAAGGACTAGAGTATAACAGAATCTAGAAGTAAAACAGCTTCTTAATCTTGGGGGAGTTCTGGATTTCTTAGATAGCGGTAATCAGAGAGCTATTCTGAGATCTTTTTATGTTCACATATAAAGAAGACTTAGTAGGATTTTAACTTCAAGGTCCAGTGGCTTTCCAATGAATGAAAAAAGCAATGAACACCCTAAAAAACTGAGGGCGGGAAGTTTTTAGCAGCTTCTTGTTCTTGAGATAAAGAACTGTTGTTGCATTATTTTTATCTCATCTTGAAGGGAGATGAATCCACTCAGTAAGATTTATCTAAAAGGCAAGCCCTTTTAAAAAGAATCTAAATAATTTAGTTTTATACACTCTGTTGTGTTTTCCACTTTTTAAAAAAAAAAAAAACTTTAAAAGAAACTCCAAATACGTTTGACCTTTTGGAATTGAGCATAAACATTTTTATTGGTGCTTAGTTACAGAGTTGTGTGCTCTGTTTGTTCTTGCTCCAAGAAGACAAACAAAACAAAACAAAACAAAACAACATCAAACTAAAAAATTCAGTGCTGCTTTGGATCCAGCCAAAAAAAAAAAAAAATGTATCCTGGCTTCCACATTAGATAAAATCCCTCATATTCTTCCCTGTTTGTTGGTATAAATGTTGATAAAAATTCGCCAGTGTTTGTCTTACTGTTTACTGAGAGGACCTTAGTTCTTGCATCTCAAAGATGAACAAATTGTTTTAGAAATAAAGTAGCAGTTTTATTCCAGTAGTTTCCCCACCCTCTGTTTTGGTGATAGTGTTCCTGTTTTTGCAGTAATCTTTTGGACTGAAGTCTTTCTGACTTATAGGGTAATGGTTTGTAATGTGGGAATGGCCCAAATGACTTAAAGTTAAGGAGTGGTGTGAGGGGCAGAAAGCAATTTGGTGTTTTGTTCTGGGTGCCTAAGAGCTAGCTTGACTAGGGACCTGGTATTGACTAAGCCTCATGAGGCGTGATATAATTCATGGCCATCTGGTAAAGTCAGTAAGAGCCCTGAGGATATTGGCTAACCTAGGGGCCCTGTACTGAGTAAGCCTCATGCAATTGGTCATGGCCATATGGTGAGGCCAATAATAGCTTTGGAAGACAGACGCAGTGAAGCTTCTGGTTTGGAGATCCTATGAGTGTCCTTGGGGAATATGGAAGCTTTGCACCCAGACTCGTCCCATATCTGACTGTAAATGTTTGTATCTTTCCTCCTTCTAGATTTTCCCTTACAACCCATAGGTGAATCATTTTAGGGAATTACAGAGCCCACAAGGGCAGAGAGAGCCAGCAGTGTTCATCTGTGTATTGACAGTCTAAGGAATCGTGTCCTTCAAACTTAATGTGCTCTCATGTAGCCATTGGGTGGCTGGGTGTGACAGAGAGGAGAGGCTGTCTGTTCTGAAGTGGAGCAGGTCATGTGGATTTCCCAGCTTGCAGCTGATAGATCCAGACATAGACCCTGCTGGTACTGGGGGTGAGAGAAAAGATTGTGTGTAACAGCTGGGTTTGGGGCTGACCAGGGAAGCAAGCTGAGAGTTTTGGACCAGCTTCCCTGGACTGATTTGGCACCAGTTAGTGTCGGTGAAAGGTAAGATTTACTAGAGCACCTGACCCCCGGTGATGTAAATGGGGTAATGACTACAAGGAGTCAGGTAGGAAAGTGAAGGAATTCACCTTCCTTGGTTAGGATGTATCTTGTCCTTTTTGTGTTTGTTTTTTCTTTTTCCCCAATTCAAAAGAGGGAACAGAGGAAATTTTATTAGTTAAATGAAAACTGCTTCTAAACAGGTAAGGGCAGAGGAATAGATAAATAATAAACATAGGCAGCTTTAGTAGAACAGAAAATCCTTTCTTGAGAGAATACCATAGAGGGTCAGGATCTTGTGAGTAATTTACAAAGATTTTTATGCTGCCTGACTTAAGAGCCAGATGTGTTTCTTAAGGGAGGTTGAAAAATGAGATACCTAAAGGTACTTTTGAGACTGTGGCTTTTCTTAGTCATCTGCCTCATCAGGCCCTTCCCTGGCTTCAGTCTCAACTCAGTGACCACAAGGTGACTGATGGTGACCACAAGGGCATGGCCTGGTAGCAACAATGAGATAGTTGTTGAGGAGTCCCGCCTTGGTCAGCAACTGATCCACCCCCAGCTGGTTTATAATCACAGCTTAGACTTCTTTAGGCTTGTCTGGCCCCCGTTTAAGTGAGCAATAGATGGTTATTTCAGGAACTGAATATTCTTTAAAATTTTCTCCTGATGTGTCTGTTTGTCTTCCTTCTTTGTTTTTGTTTCTTTTCACTTCGTGTTGGAGTACAGTATATTCAGCAGAAGTGCTTGTTGCATATGTGTACAATTAGATGAATTGTTCCCACTTGAACACCCTCGTAACCAGTGCCCAGATCAAAGCAACCACTGTTACGGCGCCGCAGAAGTGCTTCCTCCTGTCTCCACAGACCATTTAGTGCTCCCTTAAACGAGGCTCAGAGGGGTCCAAACAAGTCTAAGCTGTGGGTACCAGCCAGCTGGGGGTAGATCAGGCGCAGACCAAGCTGGGGCTCCCCAACAGCTGGCTCATGCTGGTTACCAGGTCATTCCTTTGTGGTCACTGAGTTGATACTGAGGCCAGGAAAGGGCCTGTTGGAGCCAGCACACCAATTAGTGGCCTTGTGAGGAAGATAACTCTTAGAAAAGCCAAAATGCAAGAGTCTCAAAAGTACCTTTAAGTACTTCCCTCCCTCCATTAGCCATCACTGTCCTGACTTCTGGCATCATAAATCTAGCTTGCTTGCGTGTGGAAACCCTGGTTGGTATGATGGTTAAGTGCTGTGTCCGCTAACCAAAAGGTCGGTAGTTCGAATTCACCAGGCGCTCCATGGAACCTCTGTGGGGCAGTTCTGCTCTATGCTGTGGGCTCTCTTATCAGTTGGAATCACCTTGACGGCAGTGGGTTTGGTTTGGTTTTGGGTTTGGGTTGAGGGTTGGATAGCTGGGGAAGCGGACTCCAGGACTGAGATAGATACGGGTTCAGGAAGTTTCTTAAGGAGTCTGTTTGGGATTATTAACACCCATGTATTGGGCAGAGGAAGAAGTTGAGCTGCACATGGTCTCAGTGGAAGCCTCAGTTGGCCCTGTGGGCAGCTCTGGAATGGCCCTTCAGAGTGCATAGGGAATAGACCTTTGTGTGCCTCTGTTAACCTGTCTCGGGTTGCCTAGGGAGAGGGACTCGTCCTGGAGCAAGACAGCTGTTTTCAGCAAAGGCAGTTTCTAAAGAGGACTGACTGCTTATGCATCTGCCGGCACGCCTCCCTGAAGCCAGGGGAATAATTCTGTATTCCAGAAGGGGAGGACCTGGCTGGTGCATCAGGCCTATTTTAATAGTCTTTATCAGTGGAATCTTAGAGTGGATAGGCTTCTGTATCTGGTTGCTTTGACTAACTTGATGTCTGTGAAACTCACACCTGTTGTTTGGTATAGTTGTAGATTGTTCATCCTCAGTGCTGTGCAGTCTTTTCATTGTGTGGTTGTGCTAAATACTGTTGATGACCATATAACCAGTTTCCCAGTTTTTGCTATTAAAAAAAGCACCAGTAGCATGTTAAAAAAAACTTGTCGTCAAGTCCATTCTGACACATGGTGACCCCAAAGGACAAGGTAGAACCGCCCCATAGGGTTTCTGAGGAGTAGTAGGTACATTTAAACTGCAGCCTGTTGGTTAACAGCTGAGCTCTTATCCACTGTGCCACCAGGACCTCTGAAGGTGTTAGTGGGTGTCTTGCGGTGAACGTTTCTGTTGGTTATGTTTGTAGGAATGGAGTTGCCTGGTCACATGGAATGCATTTGTTCAGCTTGGGTAAGTGCTGCCAGGCGGTTTTCCAGTGTGATTGTACCATTTCGTACTCTCACCAGCAGTGTGTCTCCCTAGTAGTACTTGACTGTCTTTTTCATTTTAACTATTTTGGTCTTTTATCCCTGACTGGAAATGCTGCTGGTGTAGTGGTTAAGTGCTATGGCTGCTAACCAAAAAAAAGAAAAAGATCAGCAGTTCAAATCCACCAGGCACCCCTTGGAAACTCTATGGGGCAGTTCTGCTCTGTCTGTAAGGTCACTGTGAGCTGGAGTTGACTGGATGGCGGTTAGTATGGTTGGGTGTGTGAGTGTAGTAGTAGCTGATTTTTATTGGGCTATTATTATATGTGTTAGACAATATTCTGAGTGCCTTACTTATATTCACTAACTTACGTACACTAACTTAATTCTTACAACAATACTAAGAGGCTAGCTAGCTGCTGTCAAGTCAGCTCCGATTTATAGCAGCCTTGTGTGTGTCAGAGGAGAATAGTGCTTCCTAGGGTTTTCAGTGGCTGATTTTTTGGAAGTAGATTGCCAGGCCTTTTTTCCCAGGTACCTCTGGGAGGACTCAAACCTTCAGTCCTTTGATTAGCAGCTGAGCTTTCTTAACCATTTTACCACCCAGGAACACCATTAAAAAGACAAAAAGAAAAAAACCCTGTTGCCCGTTGAGTCAATTCAGACTCATAGCAACCTCCATTAAAGAGGGTGAGGGTTATTATTCCCAGTTTACAAATGAAACAGGTACAGAGAGCTTAAGTAACTTGTTCAAAGTTGCACAGTAAGTAGTAGAGATGGAATCTGAGCTTGGATAGTCTAGCTTGGGAACCAGGTACTATAACTTTGCTGGAATGTTACTTTATGTTGTTATGTAATAGTAAAATATTTGTGGTCACATCTCTGTTGAAAACAGATTGGAAATAAATTCCTATCCTCCAGGAGTGCCAGAATAGTGAATTAGGATGGTTCTGACTCATACTCAGTAAAAGTAGATTAGTGAGTGGCCTTGTGGGCCCAGCTGGGTCACATTCTCTGTACTCAAAGACAGGGAATAATGATTCCAGTATTATTTCCTAGATTAGTTTTATCTGTTCATAGATCTTTGCTGAGAGTATAAGTTGTAAACTAAAACTAAGGGGCATGGTTCTTTTTAGGAAGTATCAGATCTGGTGCCATCTAAATTTGAAAATGCTGGTGGGGTAGTGGTTAAGTGCTGTGGCTGCTAACCAAGTGATCTGCAGTTTAGAATCTGCTAGGTGCATCTAAAACTCTGTGGGACAGGTTCACTCAGTGGGGGCGCTGTGAGTCAGAATTGACTCGAAGCTGTGGGTTTGTTTTTTGGGGGGTGGTGGGGGCTTTTAAAGGATGGACTTTAGAAATTCTGTAAACATCTTAGTATTTTGATGTTTGTGACCTAACCACAACAAAAACCAAACCCATTGCCACTGAGTCAATTCTGACTCGTATGTATAGAACAGAGTAGGACGGCCTCAGAGTTTCCAAGGAGTGACTGGTGAATCTGAACTGCTGACATTTTGGTCAGCCCATAGGTTTAACTACCGTGTCACCAGAGCCCATTCCTGTTTGTGACCTAGTCCAATTAAAGCTGTTAGGTTGAGAGGCTTGTAAGAACTATCCATGTTTTTTCTCCAGTACCTTCACTTGTGTGTCTAACTTATTTGGTGTCTTCACAGCTGTAAGTGAAGAATTTTTTTTTGTAGCAATAGTTTTTTGTAG
This sequence comes from Heterohyrax brucei, assembly GCA_028571685.1. Lineage (NCBI taxonomy): Eukaryota > Metazoa > Chordata > Mammalia > Hyracoidea > Procaviidae > Heterohyrax > Heterohyrax brucei. The sequence continues at coordinate 77,413,328 of CM053143.1, forward strand.
CTTTTCCAGTGACATCAGGAAAAAGTCTACCAGTAGTGCTCATTTGGCAGTTAATAATAATACAGTAAAAACAATGACTGGTCCTTTAATCACTTTCTGTAGGTCTTTTAGAGGCATTGGGACCAGATTTGTTCCTTGAGCACAAATGCTTTTCAGAACAATGAGCAGCTATTACGCCTCTTTGTTTATCAACAGGATGCTCAAGATTTTCCAGTCTGTAAAGATTTAATGGCTCGAGCTTTGAATTTCAGCGTAGGAATTGTGAGGGTGGGAGAGTACTTTTCTAATCCTAAAAGAGTTTTATATATGTACATTCTTATTTTTGTAGGCTATTAACTATGTAGGAAGCTTTATGTGTCTTTTCCCAGGAAGTAATAAATTCATTTCTGTAAAGGACAAAAATGCATTCTAAAACCTATTACATAGAAGTACTGAAAGTAGGTTGCATTTTGAAACATGGATATATACAACTAACTGTTGACATTCTACCAGTTATATCCTGAGTTTATCAAGTTTTCAGCAATAATTGAGTTGAATATTTGACAAAACATATTGTTGGATTTAAGAATTTTTCTTTGTCATGAAAGTTGTGTTGTTTTAAATGACTCCTCAGTAGAATCGGATTCTACTAGACAGATGCTCTCAGAGAGAGTGTCACTGGGTGTCTTTGAAGACCCTCTAGAGTTCTTGTCAGACCCATGAGAAAGAACTGCTTCAGGAGACATGGCTGACCCACAAGAAAAATCTTTATTGGAAAATGACAGCACTTGAAAGTGGGACAGCAGAGGAGTACATGGCACTTTTGCAGGTTGCACCCCTCGGCAAGTTTGTGGTTCTTTAGCCTGTCTACACCGGTATGTAGCTGGGGATGACAGATGAGTTATGGGACTCTGAAGTCTTTCCTTTCTTGGCAGGCTTGTCTGTTGATTGCATTTGCATGCAGACTTCAAGAAGGAGGGCTTCTGGAACGAGCAGCAGGACTTATTATGGAGGTGTCATGCCTGCATAGTTTCTTGGTCTCTTGGTTTGATTCCCCAGTCCTGACTGTACTTCTCTGGTGCCCCTATTGGAAGAACATACTACGGTCACCTCTGTCTAGTCTGGAAACCCTGGTGGTACGGTGGTTAAGTGCTACAGCTGCTGACAAAAAGATCAACAGTTTGAATCCACCAGGCAGTCCTATGTGGCAGGAGAGTTTTGAACTGCTGGTTGAAAATTCCCCCAAATGGGAGAAAAAGCTCAACTTGCAGATCCACGGAATCCTGTGAATCTTGGAAAGGATAAATCCAAAGAAAATCACACTTAGGAACGTCACAGTGAATGTATTGAAAATGAAAAGTAAAGACAGTCTTGAAAACAGTGAGGACCGTGCAGGGAGGAAACGTTTCATACAGAGAAGCAGTAGCAGTTATAACTGGTTATTCATCAGAGACCGTGCAGATGAGAAACAGTGGAGGAACATCTTTAAGTCAAAAAGGAACAGGTTAGGGAGGGAAGAAGAAACCTGATAATCTAGAATTCTGTATTCAAGCAAAAGTATCCTTCAGTAGTAAAGATATTTTTAGATAAATGAAATAGCATTTTAATAAAAATAAATGAAACTGAATGGTAGCTCTTAACCACTGTGCCAGCAGAGCTCCGAGCATCTTTTTATTAGTGGTATCAAAAACCTAAATAGGCAGAGCACCACCAAAAATTAGCAAAACAGAATACATTGATTGTGAGTAGATATATCTGGCAGTGCCCACAGGAAGGTTTCCGGAATGCACTCTGAAGAAGAGATATGAAGCCAGCCAAGTGTTGTCGAGTGGGAGAGATATAGTGAAAATACTATATAAGCAGGATAGTCTCCTGAAGGTCATTGTCATTCACCAAAAGAGCCCAATGCCTAAGACAAAACAGCCTCTAAACTACTTTAATAGGCTATGGTTTGACTTGAAAATGACTTCAGGAAAACAGTTTCTTAAATACATCATAATGCATTACACATTTTTAAGCACCATGCTAGGTGATTGACATAAAAAGATAAATATGTATCTTGATCTCAGCCTACTGGCAGGATAAACAGACAGAAAGTAATGGTTTTTAGTGGCCATCCTCTTGGTAATTGCCATCTTTCTCAGAGAAGGAATGAATTTTCCTTAAGAACACTAATTAGCAAGCAATTCAGGTAGGATTGTCAGGAAGTGTTTTGCAGAACAAGAGGAGAAGCAATAATGGTTGTGGGTGTAGTCTCCCATTGTATGTGAGGAAACCTTGGTGTCCTAGTGGTTAAGAGAGATGACTGTTAACCTTAAGGTTAGTAGTTGGGTTCAAATCCACCAGATACTCCTTGGAAATTCTATGGGGCTGTTCTACTGTCCTTCAGGGCTACTAATGAGTCAGAAGTGACTTAATGGCAATGGGTTTGTGATTTTTTGTTGCTGTGATTGAGTGAAAGTATACAATACAAATTAAATTTGCATACCCTCTTATCTACCACTCCTTCTGCTCTTCTTGCCCTGTGACAGCACACTCTTCCTTTCCATTCTGCACAGGTCGTATCCTCTTAACAATCTTCCTTCCCCTCCTGTCCACCCTTTCCTCTGCCTTCTAGTAAGAAGCCAGTAAGACAGCATGCTATAGATTCATAGAACCATGAAGTACACATACCATGTGATTTGATTGTGTCCCCGAGTCCAATCCATTCCTGTCCGATGAGTTGACCTGACTAATGTTTTCTGGGCAGGGGCAGCAGCAGGTCTAGCGACCAGGCACCCAGGGGAACCCCCAGGCCTTTGGACTATCAATTGCAGTCTTTTAGTGGAGTCATTGTGTACCCCTCTTTTTCTTGTGTTTCCCCTGGGACTCCACATTATGTTCCCCATCACAGCTGTCTTTGGGATGGCTGGACACCATCTGGGTCTTCTGGTCATATGTTGATAGAGTTACCCATTCACATGGGTCTTTCTGTCTTACCTACTCTTTTTTCCTCATGTCTTTGTTGCCCTTGGTGATCACCTGTTCTGGCTGAATTGGGACGATTTGGTATACCTCAGTTGGCAGCTTGCTAGCTTTTAAGACCGCAGACGACACTTGCCATTATGGGATGCAGAAGACCCTCTTAGCAATAGGCTAGTTATGCCAGTTGGCCTTGATGTCCTCTGAGAGCATGGTCCCCAGACCCCTGCACCTGCTACTCTATCCTTGCAGCATTGGGTTAAGATTAGAATTGTTTTCAGTTTGTATTGAAGTCCAGTTAAGTTGGTCTTCTTTCTAGTATGTGTTGTCACTGCTTTCACCCAACCAAATTTCTATCAACTATCTATGACCAGTCCTCTCCCTCCCTCCCCTCCCTTGCAGCCATCAGAGACTCTTTTCTTCTGTACAGGAGTCTGTTTTTAAGTCCTTATAGTAGGGGTCTCATAGAATATTTGTCCTTGTGCCGCTGACTGATTTCACTCAGCTTAATGTCTTCCAATTGAAACCAAGTTATGAGATGCTTCCTAAAATCATCACTGTTATTTATCATTGTATAGTGTTCCATTGAATATATGTATGATAGTTTATCTGGTTTATTGTTTTTACAAAACTCAAAATTAGGAAAACTGGTGACAGCTACCAGTCGGCTATGTGACTCTTAAAGTAGAAAATTTTTCTGGACTTCACTTTCCTTGCTTGTTTGAAAAGGGCAGAGAGGATTGGATTAAATGATCCAAGCATCTTTACACATTAAAATTAAACCTTACATTCTCAGTTTATTTTCCTTTTGGTGCATGAATGGTTGAAGAATTTAGGCATAAATATTTAAGGGAGAAATTAGTTTAAGTTCACCTAAGTTTAGAGAAACCAAAACCAAACCCACTACTGTCAAGTTGATTTGGACTTAGAGCGACCCTGTTGGACAGAATAGAACTGCTCTGTAGAGTTTCCAAGGAGAGCCTGATGGATTTGAACTGCCAGCATTTTAGTTAGCAGATGTAGCACTTGCCACTGTGTCACCATAGTGGGTGTAACTTTTCAAGTTTAGAGAACATAGCCTTTTTAACATGGTCAGTCAGTTGAAACAGCTTCTGATTTGCTTGAGGCCCAAAAGATACTCCATTTAAGTGGACATACATATAAAGTGGTTAACTGATGATAAAATGCTGAGTGACTTCTTCATAAAAATGCTTGACTCTGATGTGGGAGAGGATTTATGTGTATCTACTGTAGGAGCAGAAGGGAATGAACAGAATTTTCATGTAACAGCTGTGTTTTAGTCAGCTAGGGCTGCTCTAACAGAAATACCACAGAGTGGATGGCTTTAACAAAGGAAGGTTTATTCTTACACAGTCCAGTAGGCTACAAGTCCATATTCAGGGTGTCCGCTCCAGGGAAGGCTTTCCCCTTGTCGGCTCTGGTGGAAAGTCCAGTATTGCATCAGTCTTTGTCCAGGGAGCGTCTTGGCGCAGGAACCTTGGGTCTGAAGGATCTACTCTTCTCCCGGTTCTGCTTTCTTGATGGTACCAGGTTCCCAATTCTCTGCCTGCTTCTCTTTCCTTTTATCTCTTGCAGGATGAAAGGATTAAGGGTGGGGCAAGCCATACTTGAGGGAAACTCCCTTTACCATGGAGCAGAGAGGTGATCTTATAAAGGGATTTACAGCCCCACCCTAATCCTTTAACATACAGTACAGCAAAATCACAAAATGAAGGATAATCACAAGATTCTGGAAATCATGGTCCAGCCACATGGCTACACATATTTTTAGGGGGACAGAATTCAATCCATGAGAAGTTGTATCTGAGGGTGGATGAAGGAGTGGTTTGCATAGGTAGACACAAAGATCAGTCAGCATTGTGCTATGCTATCTTATCTATACAGAACTATTACAGTTCACTGTTAACAGTAGCAATGCTATAGTAGAAAAAGTTGTAGTTATGGAACCTTGGTGAGAGTTAGGATGATACTAAGACTTTTAAAATGGATTCAGTTTGGAAGTGGCCCTCATTCCTTTGATCAGAACTCAGCCCAGTCACTAAACCGTACTGCAAAACAAAAAAGCAAACCAAATCCATTGCCATCCAGTTGATTCCAACTCATAGTGTGTTGCTCTACAGGACAGAGTAGATCTGCCTCGTAGGGTTTCCAAGGAGTGACTGTTGGATTTGAACTTCTGTCCTTTTGATTAGCAGCCAAATGCTTAACCTCTGTGCCAGGAGGCTGAGAATTAACGTTCATCTTTGTGCTTGGAAGAAGGCTGGAGTAAGCTGCAGAGAAACATAAATATATGGAAAACTAGGCAAGTGTAATAAAAAACCAGTGCATTTGTTAGCTTTGGGAAGAGAAACAGTTGTGCACAAAGGGAAGTAAAATGATGATGAAGATGATAATAACAAATAACAAAGTATTACAAAATTGAGTGGCTTAGGAGAAAATAAATGTAGTGACTTACAGTTCCAGGTGTCAGTCCTCCCAATTCAGGGTATTTACTGGGCTGTGTTCTCTGCAGAGGCTGTAGGGGAAGGTCCCTCAGCTTCTGGTAGTCCCAGGTGTTCCGTGGTTGGTGTTGATAGCTGTCATTCAGTTGGGTGCAAGGGAAAAATTGCCTAGTCTTGCTCCATTATTTGTGGTTGGTTGGGACTTGACTGTTGTGATATATAGGATTTTTACTGGCTGATTTTCAGAAGCAGATCACGAGGGCTTTCTCCCTAGTCTGTCTTAGTGGGGAATCCCTGCTGGAACCTGTTCAGCGTTGTAGTAACACAGAGACGTCGTTGACAGGTGGTAGCTGGGCAAGAGGTGAATTGGCTGAGAATTGAACCAGGTGTCCCATATAGAAAGCAGTAATGCTGCCACTAAAGCGCCGTTACTCCTCCTTAGTTTGTAACTGCTGCATAACTTCATCTCTCATGTGTTTTTTTGTTGCTTTTCTCTGTGGCCTTTCTCTTTTGTACTCAGATTGAATTAGAATTCACCCTAGTGCAGTATGGCCTCATGTTAACAGATAACATCTACAGAGACCCTTGTCTCAAACAAGATTATGTTCCTAGGTACCAGATGGAGACCCAGTTCAATCCATAATAATGGTCGACATTTGTTGTGCACTTACTGTGTACTGTGCACTATTCTGAGTCCTTGTATATTTCACTTACTATTTTTTCTTAAACATTCTATGAGGTAAACACCACTATAATCTCCATTTTATAAATGAAGGTTGATTTCATCAAAAATGATGATGCCACTATATTTGGCAAGAAGACGATGAGTGAGGAGAGTGGAGTAACAGCCAGCCATCATCTTTTATAGTAGAAATTCTAAGTAATGTCTGAATAATACCTGTATTATATAATACCTAAAATTAAACATTCAAGACCCAGCAGGCAGAATAAACGTGCTCTTTAATACAATCGAGGTAAACACCAGTAGAAATAACTAAAAATCTTAAAACCCCCGAAGGTGACCAGTTCAACTAGGGTGGGGAGTTGGGTGGCCTGTATACTTCCTTAAACTGTGTTGATAAAAATAAAAGGACCAGATATCAGAGAAACTAGTAAGAGAGAAAAACAGCCTCAAATGTGTTATTTATAGGCAGTAGTCATCCTTTATGCTGTGTCATGGTTCAGTGACGGTTGTGTACATTGGTTAGGTAATGGAGACTTACACTGGAAGGGCGCGAAGACAAAATTTCTAGTTCTGATTTGCTCTGAACTTTATTTGCCAAGTTACTTAACCTTTGGGGCTTCACTGGTTACCACACCCCTACGGGGAGTTCACGTTGCCTGCAGTGAACAGCCAGTCTTGGAGATGGGGTGAGACAAGCAGCAAGATGTTTTATTATGTCCGAGTACACAAGGAGACAGGAGCACAGAAGACAGAAGGGATAGGTTCCTTGAAAGTCTGTTCCCCTGAAATGGAGACTAGCTGGAGATTTTATAAAAGAAGGGGATAAGGTTTTGTGACTCCTGAGAGTTTGTAGAACATTAATTCTTCTTTGGGTGTTCAGAGAGGTCATGTCTCAGGTGTTTTGATATCTTAGTTGGTATTTTGGGCCTGAACGGGGTCTGGCCATCACATAAGTTCATGGTCACAACACAACTTCCTTTTTCTTTTATGGTGTTTGGATTATTATCACTTGTTTTCCTACAGTCCTAAAGAGAGCACAGATTAGTCCTTAACCTTGAGAGAAACTGAGGGAAACATTAGACTCATGCTTGGAGACAGCATCAGGAAACAAAATGGTGCAAGTTATACATGAGATACTGGTACTTATTTTACTCTGTTTGTTCCGTACTTCCTTCACATTTTAATGAAACCACTGAATTAGAGATGACCTATAAGTACTGAAGTTCTCTGATTCTTAGGTGTTGGACTATATTTGGTTTTTAATTAGGAGCTCCTAATATGAAGATATAAACCTCAAAACTAGTCTTGGATGCAGCGCTTGACTTCTAGTTTTATTTTTCCTGTAGCACCTTGGGTTGTAATCCGTTCACTGCATGATTTTCTCAGTGGCACTTGATGGAAGCACTTAAATAACTGAAGGAATTTTTATTCAGTAGTTTTTCTTTTTAACCCATTAAAGTATAATGTAGAGAAAAATGGACAGATTATAGTGTACATGCAGCTTAGTAAACTTTTACTGTTACAACTCTTGTACCTTTTTATCTCAGATCAAAAAGAGAACATCGCATTTATCCCAGAAGTCCCTTCTAGTCACTTCTCTCCAAACGTCATCTGTTATCCTGACTTCTGAGCTCATTGATTGGTTTTCAAACTGCATATAAGTGATACCCAGTGCTTGTGTAAAATCATACACATGGAAGCGTGTATATATATATAGACACTATATATATATATATATATATATATAGTGTCACATATCATAGATAACAAGTAAATACATAACACATTTATGCTTTTAGAATTTTTTTTGGTGTAGGGGCCCAATTTTGTTTCTTGCTTTCTAAGATGAACCATTTAGGTGGATGGAAATACCCTACTGATATGTACTGGTTGTATAAGAAGCATATGCATTCATTACCACTTGCTACTTCTAAGTACTGGGTCATGAAAAATATAGTTATGTAGTATGAAACTTTCATTCTAGGTCCAGTGGCACTGCAGAGCTCGGATGGTTGCAGGGGCCAATTTTTACATTGTTGGACGAGACCCTGCTGGCATGCCTCATCCAGAAACAGGGAAGGATCTTTATGAGCCATCTCATGGCGCCAAAGTGCTGACAATGGCTCCTGGTCTAATCACTTTGGAAATAGTTCCCTTTCGAGTGGCAGCTTACAACAAGAAAAAGAAGCGTATGGACTACTATGACTCAGAACAGTAAGTTTTGCATTCTCTGTACAGTTCTACCGAACACCTGTTGTGGTCTAAGCTGCTCTCAGCATAGTTTCATCATCTTTACAACAACTTTGGGGATGACAGACTTTGCTGTAGTCATTTCAGAGAAAGGTAGACCAAAGAAACTAGTTTCTCAATATACTGGAAGTTAATGGTAAAAATTGAATCTACTTTCATGGTTCATAGTTCCAGAGGAACTTTGTGGTCTTTAAAGGTGGTATTGACATTTTCTTTGTTCACAGTGTCTGCATGGTTTACTTAGCATACAGAAGTAGCCGGATGATGTAGTAATGATTACTTTTGCTGAGGAGAGAATATGTAGCTGATATTTGAGCAATCACCATGTGATGGGAGCTGTGCACATTGCTTAATAGGTGTTAAATTATTTCTTCCTCATAACCTTGTTTAAGCTCACAGAACCAGTAAGTGGCAGCCCAAAAGTCTGTCTTCAGAGCCTGTGCCCTCAGCCACTTAAGAGTAGTCAAGTGGCTAGTGCTGCCTAACACAGAAAACATAAGCAGGCAACTTGAAAGGATATGCCTTTATTTTCTGACAGCTCTGGAGGCTGAGTCTAAATCATGCTCCCATGCACCCATCTTCCCTGTTTATGCCTGCCTCTGTGTCTGATCTACTCTCTGTAACTCAGTGGTAGTTATGCTTTTTGGATGCGTTCGGCACAGATTTGACCTCGTTTAATGTAACAAAGAAAACTCTATTTCAAAACAGGATTATTACATTGACAGATGTTGGCGTTTCGATTCCAATTCATATTTTGGAAGGACACAATTCATTCCATACCAGAATGGGACTTGTTTTTCCAGATTATCAAATCGAAACCAGACCCATTGATGTCGAGTCAGTGCATACCTACAGTGACCCCAAAGATCTTAGGAAGAGCAAAAACGTAACAAATTGCAGTACAAATTGGTGATGGTACTGAGCACATATATACCTTTCTTTGACTTGATAATGTTGTAGTTGTATCTAGAGATAACATCTATAGGTAGTGCACACTGTAAGTTTGAAGTGACGAGTATGAGGTGGTACAATCAGACGTTGCAGGTTCTGGTCCACTTCTTGCTGTGTCCTCATATGCCCTTTCTGTTCTTATTTCTTCATGTCTGAAATGACGAGTGGATTGGGTGATTCTGTCAGCACTCAGAATCTGTGGTTCTTTCCCCAGTCCGCAGCACTCAGTTATGCCTACCTCTGACGCTGGTGCATGTCTGTTATGTGTTGTTTCTGCATGTCTGTATGTGTTGTCTCATTGATTGACCCTTATTCAGCACTAATCATATCTGCTTATTTAGTATATTTTTGTTGTTATTGTTTGCAGTTTGTGGAAGTTAAAATTTATGTTCAGTACGTGGAACAGATAAGTCATTTTTTATTTCTGTTTTGTTGTTACTTCTTTTGACATGAGTTGAAAATTGGTCATGGCCTCATAGCCTCTCATCTCAGTTCTCATCCTTCTCCTCTGGTGCTTTACAGTTGGATCTGGCTGAGTCTGTGTCCTTGTCGGTGTGGGCTGTTTTGTAATGGCAGGGGCAAGAAAGAGAAATAAACATTAAAAAATTAAAACAACATCCTCTTTGTCATTTATTTCCTTTACGATGCAGTAATAAGCTATCTGGATGAAGAAATGCTAGTGGGAACAGTGGGGCTTGGGGGACGCATTGTCTTTTCTGAGTGATGAATGATGTAGCTAAAATGCAGGGTTATCTTACAAGACTGAATGAGCAGAAATGCACAGTTGATGTGAGCAAGTGTGAAAGGGCACCCGACTGTTCTCTGTGGCCTGGGTGTGGATGTAGTCTAGACCATGTTTTCTGAAGATATGTGGCCCAGGTTCCAGTACACTTGTGAACTATATCAGGTGAAGAATTTGCAGCAAAGCAGAGCGTTTTCACCCTTGTATAAAATCAGAACTCACCAACACCTAGAAATAGTTCTAAAACAGAAAGAACTATCAATCACAATTTTATTCTGAGAAATGCACCCCTCATGGGTGGTGGGAAATGAGTTGTCAGTGGAGTTTCTCCATTTCTAGAGACTAATTTGGTCCCTTTGATCTAAAGGGATGCTTTTGAACTGAAAGAATTTTAAAAAAATGAAAGTAATTGTTGGAAACTTTGAAATATATTACAACAAAAGATGATTTAAACTAGAAACATAAATTATTGAGTAAAAAAGTTGTGGGTCCAGCTTTACCCCTTGGTAGTTAAAATTATACTGGGCCACCCCCAGAGATTTGGATTTATTTGGCCTGGAGGGAGGTAATTTTTTAAAATGCTGCCAGCTGAGAACTCTTGAGGGAGAGTAGCAGTGCCTTCTTGTAAATCTGTACAACACCCAGCGCCAGAAATAGGATACTGCGCCAGGCAACCTTTTGTTTCTCAACCAGCATGTGATTTATTTGTCTTGGTGGAGTTCAGGATGTTATGAATGGGTGCAAACTGCCAAGCTTCCAGCTGGTAGACCATCACTTACCTCTTTGTGCCACCCAGGGACTCCTTTTTGGTGAGTAGGTGCGTCACATCAAATCACTTATAGAGTGGCAAGGGAAGGTAAGGAGAGAGAAGCAGAGGTTGTTCTGCTAATGGCCAAGTACTGAAATCTTAGATAAGCTCCCACTTTGATGTATCAGGAAAACAAAACTAAACTAAATGGAGTTGAGCTTTTCTGAAATGCTTCGTGTGTGGATGTTTCATCACTGTTTTGTATGATCAGCTGGTTTAGCCACATGCAGGAACCTAGAACCCATCTGTGTGTAGTTGGCTAACGTGCTGATAAGTCCTTGAGAACATTAATGTTTTGTTAAATCTGTGTAGTATTGCTTTAAGTCTTTTAATTATTCAAAACTCAATAATTATATCAGGTCTCATAAGATTTTCCAAACATGAATTCATATTAGTTGCATGAGTAGCTCATTTGCTTGGAATTTTCTGGGATTACTAAATCTTAACAAGTTGTAACCTGGAAGCTTTAAAATCGCTTTAGTTTCCTAACTTTTTATATTTGCCTCAAATATAATTAGTGTGATGGGAATGTGTTGGAAAGCGATTAAGAGTTCGTGGAAGGGCGACAATCTTTGATGTGGTGAAAAAATGCAGCAATTAATTATGCACACACGAGATTTTCTTATGTTTGATTAATGAATGTTATTCAGTGCCAGCTTTTATGTAAAAATGATTTTGTAGCCTTGGATTCAAATTAAACACTAGTGTTAGACAAGTTAGAAACCCTGATAGCATAGTGGGTAAGAGCTACAGGTAACTAACCACAAGCTCAGCAGTTCTAATCCAGCAGCGCTCCGTGGAAACTGAGTGCCGTTCTGCTCTGCCTTTAGAATTCCTGTAAGTTGGAATCAACTTGACGGCAATGGTTTTGGTTTGGACAAGGTTTGGGGGGTAAACTTCATGAAAATTTCAGACAAGATATTATTGACAGGACTTAGAAAAATCATCTGTTTACATTTAAGAAGTTAAGAAGGTTTGTATTAACTGTAGCAGTGACTCCAAGGAATGGACTGCATTTTTCACACAAATAATGTGTGGCTTCCACGTTTGTTTGCTGCTCCCACCCCTGCAAGATATTTTGATAAGCACTGCTGTGCCAGTTTTTTGGCTGACAGATATGGCAGTATCATTTTACTTTCATAAACATATGATAGTTTTAGGACTGTGAGACTAAAACTGTTCTTCAGACATTAGAAACAACCTTTTAGGTTTAGTTCATTGATCTTAAACTTGTGGTTTTCCTTATGCAGCAGCTCTTCTTTGTATAGGGGTAGGTAAATGCAAATTTATGATTCACATTATTGAAATAGCAAGTCGGGAAGGAGACCATGTACCTGAATGAAAGTGCCTTATAGAAATGTATAAATTAAAGCACAGATGGATATAAAGGTTGTGGACTGGTGATTTCCAAGTTACAGACTATTTTTCTTTCATTTTTCTAGTGTGCTACAGTGTACCTTAACTCATGTACTATTCTTAGTGTCATTTTTTAAAAAATCACTCTAATTCTAGGCATGCTTCAGTCTTTTTCAGATAGTCTTTTGTATACTTTTCTGCAGGAGAGCTCCTCTTCTGATGGATTCTGTGTGAAGTCACTCTTAAAGCTATGTAATTGTGTTTGTTTTCTATTGCTGTGTAACAAAATTACTGTACACTTCTTACACCTCATGGCTTAAAGCAGTATCTGTTATTGCACAGTCGGTAGGTCATAAGTTTGAGTGGCCTTGGCTGGGTTCTCTGGTCATATTGGGCTTGTATCTGAAGGTTCTGGAAACAGTACACTTCTAAGTTTATCCTGTTGGCAGAATTCAGGCCTTTATGGTTGTGGGACCGAGGTCTTTGCCTTCCTGCAGGCTATTGCCTGGGGGTTGCTTTGTGCTCCGGAAGGCCACTCTCAGGTCCTTTCTGTTGGTACCCACCATCTGCACGTCAGAGAACCTCCCTAATGTGAATCTCTTTCATTCTTAAAATCTGACTTCTCTCCTGGTGGTGTTTAGTGTGCTATCAGGTTGAATCAGACTCAGCAACCCAGATATGATAGAGGAGAACTACCCCATAGGATTTTCTAGGGTGTAATCTTTACAGGAGATGACTGAGGGAAGAAGCTGAAACTGAGTTGAAAGTACTGGTGAAAAGGAATTAATGGAATATTAACTGAGGTGCAGTGCCGGGAGCACTCCCTTGTCTGCCAAGAAGTTTGCAAAAACAGCTACCTGGACAACCAACTGAAGAGATCCCTGTTTATGTCTGTTCCCAGGTGAATGTGGAAATTAATGGAACAGTGCCATTAATATCACATGCAGGCAAAATTTTGCTAAGGATCATGTAAAAGTGACTGCACCAGTATATTGGCAGAGACCTGCCAGAAACTCAGGCTCGATACATGAGGGGTTGTATATTTGTACCCACCATCCTGGCAGTCATTTGTGGTGGCTGGGTGCCATCTGTTTCTTCTGGTCCCATGTTGAAGTAGTCTCTGGATTAAATGGTACCTTCCATCAACTGGGCATCTCATTGTAGTTTTGATTTGGATTTCTCAAATGGCTAGTGATCGTGAGCATTTCTTCATATATCTGTTGGGATCCTGTATGTCTTCTTTAGTGAAGTACCTGTTTGTTTTTTAGTTGAGTTGTTTTTCTTGTTGAAGCTTTGCAGTATCTTGTGGATTAGAAAGATTAACCCACCATCAGAAGTGTGATAGCCAAAAATTGTTTCCTGCTCTGTAGGTGGTCTTTCTGCTGTTTTGATGAAGGCTTTAGATGAGCATAACTGAATTTTAAGAGTTCGCATCTGTCTGTTTTAATTTCTGGTGTTTGAGGGTTATTGGTAACTTTTTGTAGACTGTTAATGCCATGGATCAGGGCTTCCGTTGTCTTCTTCATTTTTTCTTCCAAGACTTTTATTGTTTTGATTTTATGTTTTCATCTTTAATCCATTTTGTATTAGTTTTTGTGCATGGTGTGAGATCAGGATCCTGTTTCAGTTTTTTGCAAGTGGATGTCTAGTTATGCCACCACTATTTGTTGAAAAGATTATCTTTTCCCAGTTCACATTCTTTATCAAATATTAGTTGCCATTTGTGGATGATGTTGTATTTGAATTCTTGATTCTGTTCTGTTGGTCTGTGTATCTGTTTTTATGCCATTACCTGGCGATCTTGACTGTTGTGGCAGTTTGGTAGATTATAAGATCAGGTAGTGTGAAGCCTGTTCTTTTTTAGTGATGTTTTACTTACCCATGATTTCCTCCCTTTCCGTGAAATTGATGACTTGTTTCTCCTTCTCATTGAAGAAAGTCACTGGAATTTGTATTGGTATTGCATTGTATGTGTAAATTGCTTTGTGTAGAATAGTGATTTTCACTTTTCTGTTTTTGCTATGTTGAGTCTTCCTATCCAAGAGCAAGGTAGGTTTCTCCACTTATGTAGGTCTCTTGGTTTCTTGCAGTGGGGTCTTGTAGGTTTCTTTGTATAGTTCTTTTGTATCTCTGGCTAGGTAATTATTCCTAGGTATTTTATCATCTTGGGGGCTGTAGTAAATGGTAATGCTTTTGAGATTTCCTCTTTGATTGTCTCTTGTTGGTGTAAAGGAATCTACTGACTTGAATATGTATGTCTTATATCTTGATACTTTGTTGGTGCTGTATTAGATTCAGTAAGTTTTGGGGGTGGATCCTCTAGGGTTTTCTGTGTATAGGATCATGTCATGAACATATAGTGATACTTTTTAACTTCTTCTTTTCGGATCTGGATGCCCTTAATTTCTTTTTCATGCCTAATTGCTTTGGCTAGGACCAGAACAGTGTTGAATAGAAGTGGTGACAGTGGGCAATCCCTGTTTGGGACCTGTTCTTAAGGAGAATGTTTTCAATTTCTCTCTATTCAGGATGATGTTGGCTGTTGGTTTCCTGTAGATGCCACTTAGTATGTTGAGGAATTCCCCTTCTGTTTCTGTGTTGCTGAGAGTTTTGAACATGAATGGATGTTGAACCTTATCGAATGCCTTTCAGTGGTTCTTATTTTTTATTTTGGTTATGTAGTACATTACATTAATTGTTTTTCTAATGTTGAACCATTCTTGCGTCACTGGTGTAAATCATACATGGTCATGGTGAACAATTTTTTTGATATGTTGTTGAGTTCTGTTAGCTAGGATTTTGTTGATGGTTTTTGCATCTGTGTTCATGAGAGATAACTGGTGTGTAATTTTCCTTTTTAGTACTGTGTTTACCTGGTTTGGGTATTAGGGTTATACTAGTTTCACAGAATGAGTTTGGGAGTATTCCATCCTGTTCTGTGCTCTAGAATATCTTTAGTAGCAGTGGTATTTGGTAGAATTCTCCACTGAGGCCATCTGGGCCAGGACTTTTTTTAGTTGGAAGTATATTAAATTACTTTTTCAATCTCTTCTCTTGTGATGGGCTTATTTAGTCATTCCATGTATGTTTGTTCTAGTTTTGGTAGGCAGTGTTTTTCTAGAAAATCATCCATTTCTTCTAGGTTTTCAAATTTATTAGAATACAGTTTTTTGTAGTATTCTGTTATGGTTCTTTTAATTTCATTTGGATCTGTTGTGATACCACCTACCTCATTTCTTACTCGGGCTATTTGTTTCCTCTTCTGTTTTTCTTTTGTCAGTTTGGCTAATGGTTTGTCAGTTCTTTTAATGTTGTAAAAAAATTGGCTTTTTGTCTTGTTAATACTTTCAGTTGTTTTTCTATTGTCTGCTGCATTTCTTTGTTTTTCTTTTTGGTTCTAATTTTTACTATTTCCTTTCCTCTGGAGCCTGATGGGTTCTTTTGCTGGGTCCTTTCCAGTTGTTTAAGTTGAAGAGTTAATTCTTTGATTTGTACTTTTTATTCTTTTTGTATTTGTGTGTATATTGAGATGAATTGACCTCTGAGCATTACTTTTGCTGTGTCCCATAGATTTTGATAGGATGTGTGTTCATTCTCATTTGATTCTATAATTTCATTTCATCTTTGATTTCTTCTATTACCCAGTAGTTCTTGAGTAAATAGTAATAACAATCTTTATGGGAGTAGATCACAAGGTCTTTTCTCCTGAAGAGTCACTGGTGGAATAAAACTTCCAATCTTTTGGTTAGGAGCTGAGCACTGAGCCATTGTACTAGCAGGGTTCCTTTCCACTTGTGCTACCAGGCTGCTTTTAAAGGCCTCAAGTGATTATGTCAAGCCTACCCAGACAGTCATGATCTTAAGGTCAGTTCATTAGTAACTTATCTTTGCCATGTAATGAGCTAGTCATGGGAGGAACATTAGAGGGCAAAGGCCACTATCTTGGGATTTTCTGCCTGCCTCAGGAATGTATATTTTTGCTCTAATTTCTTGATATTACTTAAAACCTCCAGAATCAACTTTACCTTTCTCCTTAGTTATTTGCTCTTCCTGTTACTTAGACCCTTGAAGTCTTATCTTTTCACTTTGCTTTTTCACATCTAAGGCTCATCATGTTGACCACTGTCTTAGTCATCAGTGCTGCTATAGGAGGGATACTGTAAGTGGGTGGCTTCAACAAGGAGAGAGGAAACCATGGTGGCCTAGTGATGTTAAGTGTTACAGCTGCTGCCCAAAAGGTTGGCAGTTCAGATCCACCAGTTTCTCCTTGGAAACCCTATGACTGTCTTACAGGGTTGCTATGAGTTGTAATCAACTCAAGGCAATGGGTTTTATTTGGGTTTCAACAAGGAGAAATTTATTTCTTCAGTCCAGTAGGGTACAAGTCCAAACTCAGGGTGTTAGTTCCAGGGGAAGGCTTTTTCTCTGGGGCTCTGGAGGAAGTTCCATGTGATGCATCAGTCTTTGCTTGGTCTAGGAGTATCTCAGCACAGGAACCTCAGCTCCAAAAGATGTACTGTGTCCCTGGCACTGCTTTCCTTTTGTGAGGTTCCCAGCTCTCTCCTGCTTCCCTTTCCTTTTATTTCTTGTAGGATAAAAGGTGGTACAAGCCACACTCCAGGGAAAATCCCTTTACATTGGATCAAAGAGGTGACCTTAGTAAAGGTGTTAGAGTCCCACCCTAATCCTCTTGAACAGAATCCAGTCTTGCCCCTATTACCCACAGACAGACATTAGAATTTACAACATAGGAAAATCACAAAATGAGGACAGTCACACAATACTAGGAATCATGGCCCATGCACATTGCTGCAGACATTTTTTGAGGGACGGAATTCAATCTATGACAGCCTGTGAACTGTTTTATGTGTACATTCCTTTCTTTCCCTTTCTTTGTAGTCTTTATGATAGACAAGAATTTCTGTATAGTGTGGGGAAATGTCTTTTCCATTCATTGATAAGATGCTTTTGCTTTATATATTTTGACTTTTTTTGAAAACTTGTAGAAGTTTGACTGTGGTTGCATTAATTTAACAAGTTTCATTCTGGGTTTATAGACTTTGACCATATTTTAGTGTGGAGCGAGTTGCTACATGACTATTAATAGATGAGAGTTAATTTAAAATCTACAGTATTACTGTCTTTGTCTCACTGTGCAATTGAATTATAATTTGGAATAGTTGTGGTATGCATAGTTTTAAAAATCAAATTATATTGTCTTTTGTGTGTATCATGTTGTGTTGAAGTCCATGTATTCTGTTAACATTAGTAGAAGAATTTCTAAGACTCTGTGGTGGCACAGTGATTATTGACATGAAGCACTTTATTACTAACTGAAAGGTGGATAGTTCAAACCCACCAACAGCTCGATAGGAGAAAAGACCTGGCAATCTGTTGCTGTAAAGATTACAGCCCAGGCTGGTCCTTTGAGGTAGTTCTACTATGTCACACTGGGTCACTGTGCATCTGAATTGACTTGACAACACACCGCCACAAAAAAAAAAAAAAAAAAAAATCTGATTTTGCTATGCTTATTTATTATCTAATTCTTGAGCTTTTACTATGTATGTACCATTACCAGATTTGGGCCCTGTAGCTAGAAACAGCCAGGCATTGTTACTACCCTTCTGGGAATTACATTCTAGGGAAGAAAACAGGCAGTAGACCATTAACAACACAGTTAAAGGTGATATGTGTTCTCCAAGAAGACTCGGACATAGCACTGCTAGCACTTAGTAGGGATCTTGGTGGTGGAATGAATTCCTGGGGCAAGTGATGTTTTGGCTGAGGTCCAAAACATGAGTAGGCGTTCCTCTGGTGAGCAGAGGGATTAACATAGGCAAGAGTCCTGAGGTAGAAAGGATCATAGAGAGTTTGAAAAGAAGGCCAGGGTCAGGTAGAGCAGAGAGTAAAAGGAAAATGATGAGGTAGTCAGAGGCCACTTTCTTGTATGTTAGGGGAAGAACCAGAATAGGTTAACTTTTTAAAATTATGATTGAATGAAAATATACATTCCCATATAAACTTGCATGCCCACCTATATGCAGCTCCCACTGCTCTCCCTGCCCAGAAGCAGCACACTCTTCCTCTCCGCTCCATACGTGTCTTATCCTCCCAACAATCTCCTGTCCGCTCCTCTCCACCCACTCCCCTGCCTCCAGTAAGAGGTCCGCAGGACGGCTTCCTATAGATGCATAGAACCACAAGGTGCGCACGTGATATGGTCACTCTGTGTCGCCAAGTCCAATAAAAAGATTGTGTTGTTACATGTGGAATGGATACAAAGAAGTTAGCTTTCTGATAGTGAAATAGGATATTGTTGTTATTAGAGCCATTGAGTTGGCTCTGACTCATAGTGACCTATGAGAAGCAGAACAGTCCTGTGCCATGTCCATAATCATTTTTATGCTTTAGTCCATTGTTGCGGCCACTGTGTCAACCTATCTTGTTAAGGGTCTTCCTCTTTTTTGCTTACCCTCCACTTTACCAAGTATGATGTCCTTCTCCAGGTACTGATCTTTCCTGACAACATGTCCAAAGTGTGTAAGACGCAGTCTTGCCATCTTTACTTTCAAGGAACACTCTCGTTGTACTTCATCCAGAACAGATCTATTTGTTCTTTTGATGGTCCATGGTGCATACAACATTCTTCTTCAACACCACAATTCAAAGGCATCAATTCTTCAGTCTTAATTTGTTCATGGCTCAGCTTTCACATGCATATGATGTGAGTGAAAATGCCATGGCTTGGGTCAGGCAAATTTTAGTCTTCAAGGTGGCATCCTTAGTGAGATAGGATAGATTATACAAATTGACTTAAGAAATCAACTGAAAATGCTGGGTAAGATAAAACATTTTTATAAAAAGTATAGTAAAACTGACAAGATGACAAGAACTGGGAGGCCAAACTGTTAAGTGAAAATTGGAATTTCAAGTGAGCTGAACCCTGAAACTGCTTTTGCCTTGGTAGACATATGTTGATTTCTAGGGTCTCCTAGAGCAGGGAAGACAGAAATTACAACTCTGCCTCTGACCCCACTGGAGAGACTCCCTCCCACCTGAAGTGAAAGAGAGAACCTGACATGAACCCTCTCCATTCTTTACCCCAGGGGGATGTGGGCAGAGCAAGGAGCTTCATACTAAAAGCTCAACCTTCTGCTCATGTGGGCCAAACTTATATTTCCTGGGTATTCTAAAACAAAGCAAAAACAAAAACGTCAATCTGTGAAACTCATTTCAAATGATTCTTGACTATAGATGTGTTCATTAGAAGGGAATATAAACTCTCTATGGAGTTTTATACCTTTATCCTAGGCCTCAACTTAATTCCCATCAGTACTATACAAACTTAACAATTTCAGTCTGTAATGACATAGTATAAAACAAAAACCAAACCCAGTTCTGTGTAGTTGATCCTGACTCCTGTAGGATAGATTAGAACTGCACTGTGGGGTTTGTAAGGAGCAGCTTCGTGGATTTGAACCTTTTGGTTAGCAGCTGAGCTCTTGACCACTGTGCCAGGAAGTAAAGTACCATAAGTGAGAAACAGTGTGGAACTGCTGACACCAGGAACAGACCTGCAGAGACTACCTGTAACTAGAATTAACAGACATAGATTACAAAATAATTATTCTTGCAGTGTTAATTAAAACAAAGACAAGTTTGAAAATATCTACAGGGGACATGAAAGAGTAAAAATAAGCTAGCAGCTAAAGGAAACCCTGGTGGTATAGTGGCTAAGTGCTGTGGTTGCTAAGCAAAGGCCAGCAGTTCAAGACTGCCAGGCTCTCCTTGGAAACTCCGTGGTGCAGTACTGCTCTGTCCTATATGTATATAGGGTTGCTGTGAGTTGGAGTGGACTCGATGGCAGTGGGTTTGGTAGCAGCTTAGAGGAGAGAAAGATACGTGGGGGAGTCTAGTTTAAAGGTGTATATTAGTGCAACCAAGAGCTGATGTAGCTTAGATCCATATGGGCTGCAGTAGGGGGATTGGAAGAAATTAATTGACTTGTACATGAAGGCACAATCAATATACTTGTCAATTATAATTGCTTATAAAAAATGTAAACTTAATATCCTCCCCCTCCATATCTGAACACACGTACACACACACACACACACACAAAATATTTAGTTAAGCATTCTCCTTTGAGATTGCAGAAGTGACAGGCAAGAACTTTGTAATGAGTTGGTCGGTGGGAAAGTGCAGTAGAATTAGTGTTTCTAACAGTTATTGAAGCCCTGGCCATACAGTGCTTGTTTAGCTGCTAACCAAAAGGTCAGCAGTTTGACTGCCAGCTGCTGATTGGAAATTCTATGGGCCAGTTCTGCTCTGTCCTATAGGATCACTATGAGTTGGAATTTAATTAATGGCATTTTTTTTAACATTGTTAACTATGTGAAGGTAAATTTTAAATATTCTGTAGTAGAACAGTATTTTGTTATAGAAAGTGTTCTGATGATGTGCTTCTCTGATTCTTATTTTACATTTCGTAAACAAAATCATTTGTCAAAAAATTTTATGTACTTTGCTCCTTTAAAGTCCCTTATCCATTTTTTTCCCTCTGATTTTTATGGTGAGCTAATGTCAGTCACTAATTAAATAGATGACTTGGAAGGGTGTATTGTTTGTATTTATCCTTTCACAGGGCCCCTCTTTTAAAGACATTCTAGATAAAGATTGTTTTCTAGAAATAAAAAAGAACTAGTGTTTTGCTTTTTCTGATTGGTATGTTGGGAATGATAGATGGAATACCATTAAAGAGATACCGTTGTGGTGTTTTCACTGTAGAATCCAGTAATCACTATCTCCTGCTGTTAATCATAATGTCAGAGAAAAAGAGAGATTCGTTAAGCAGTCAGTAATGATGTAAGACAGAGTGATGGTTTGTTACTCTCTGGAGGTTCGACCCCAGTGCAGAACTTGAGTGAGTTAGGCTAGGCTATCCTTACGCTGTCGAGTTGCTTCTGATTCATAGTAATCCTATAGGACAGAGCTGTTGTGTACCAAGAGTATACTCTTAAAGGAGGCTGACTGCTGCGTCTTTCTCCCCTGGAGCAACTAATGGGTTCGGACTGCTGACCCTTTGGCTAGCAGCCAAGTGCTTAACCACTTTACCGCCAAGACTCGGACTGCACTCCATGGATAATTTATATTTTTATACCTGGAAGCCAGTAGCCTTGAACCCAAGTGAGGCAAAGGTCCATTCCTTCTCTCTCCATACCAAAGCCCTGGCCAAATTATATTATTATTGTTTAATGAATGAATATCAGAATCTGAGAAGAAGCACAGGAGTGAAACAAACAGGTTCTCAAGAGATTATTTTTTTGTTTTTGTTAACTGCCATCCAGACAGCACCTGATTTATGACAACACAGTGCACATATGGGATTGGGTTGTTGTGATTCTGAGAGTTTTCATTGGCTGGTTTTCAGAAATAGATCACTAGGCCTTTCTTACTAGTCTAGAAGTTCCATGGAAAACTGTTCAGCATCATAGCAAAACATAAGCATCTGCTGACAGATAAGTGGCTGGCAAATGGGTAGCGGCTGTGCTTGAAGTATATTAGCAAAGAATCAAACCCATGGAAGAAGGTAAGAATTCTACCACTGAACCCCTGCTCCCCGCTCCATGCCCAGTGCTCAGAGCAGTCTAGGCTATCCCCTCCAGCACTCCAGGCCACCGTCAGTACTCTAGCCTGGTGGATGGAGTGTGTGCTCTTTAAAACTTTCATTCCTATAAAAGTCTTTCTCTGTGGGCACCCTGATTTTGACTCATTCTTAGGGGTGAGTGGGGGTAAATTCCTTCTAGAAGTCAGCCAATAAAAATACAGATATTCTAGAAAAAAAGTGCTGAAAGCATTTAAAAAGGGGAAAATAACACCTATGCTTTTATCTTTAGGTGTATGCTTTCCTTTTATGTTTTTGTGTTAAACTCATTTAACATAGTTGAGTATATACTACTGTTTCCTGCTTATTTATTCTCCTGAGCATTTTCCATGCTATTAGAAATTCATTGTAAGCATTGTAAGGGATCTGTGTCCATTAGACTGCTGTTACGCTGTGCCGTAGGGTCCTGATGGTAGTGATGTGCAGTGGGGGTTGATGCTGAGCTTCTGAAGGTGCTCCTCATGAAGAGAAGCTTAAGAGCCTTCCTTATAGCATGCTGATATCCTTAACTATCAGTGACAGCAAGTAGCATCTGCTCGTCCCATCTTTTTACTTCTCCTCCTTTCTACCCCCAACACAGAATGTAGTTTCACATGCTACACTGCTGAGATATGGCCACAGTCTCTCAGAATGTAGAGCTGTGCTGTGTCCAACCACGGTCCTTTCTTACTGTAAAGAGTTCTAGGAGGAAATAGCCAAGTTAGGTTTTTTATGTCTTGATTTTTAATTCTAGCTGCTTCTTTGGTTGGTGATTTTGAGATTTCTCTGTCTCTCTCTTTTTAAAAGTACTTTTGGCCCTTTTGTACCTGAGAGGAGGGAGATTGACTCCTAGCGACCCTGTGTACAGCAGAAGGAAGCATTGCCTGGCCCTGCACCGCCCTCCCAGTGTTTGCTACCCTGGAGCCCACTGTCACCTTCATTAGATCAGTCCCTTTTGTTGGGAGTCTTCCTTTTTTGCTGACCCTCCACTCTGCCAGGCATGATGCCCTTCTCCAAGAACTGGCCCTTCTTGGTAACATGTCCAAAGTATGTGAGACTAAGTCTTGCCATCCTTGTTTCTAAGGACCACTCTGGCTGTACTTCTTCCAAGACAGATTTGTTTATTCTTTGCCAACGCCGTAATTCAAGTACCTCAACTCTTGGGTCTTCCTTATTCATTGTCCAGCTTTCACCTGCATATGAGATGATTGAAAAAAGCCATGCCTTGGGTCAGGCACACCTTAGTCCTTGTCATGGATTGAATTGTGTCCTCGCAAAGCCAGCCAAGTGCCGTTGAGTTGGATCTGACTCATGGCAACCCTAGAGGCCAGAGTAGAACTGGTCAGGCCATGATTCCCATGATTGTGTGATTGTCCAGCGTTTGATGATGTTTTCCTGTAGGCTGTAAATTTGATCACTGTCATCGAATAAGATGGATTAGCAGCAGCTATATTGATGAGGTCTACAAGATTAGATAGTGTCTTAAGTCATTCTCTTTCGAGATATAAAAAAGAGGGGAGCAGAGAGACACAAGGACCCATACTACTAAGAAAGCAGTGGTGGAAGCAGAAGGCATCCTTTGGACCTGAGGTTCCTGTGCTGATGATGTTCCTAGACCAATGGAAGACTGACACGGGGAATGCGAGAATTCGCTGTGTAGCGAAAACGGGAGGGTGATGTAGGACCAGGCAGTGTTTCATCCCGTTGTACTCAGGGTCACTGTGAGTCCAGGAGGGACTCACTGGCACCCCATAACAAAAAAGTGTTAGTAGTGCTGAGGTTGATGACCTCTGTAATTGGTAGGTTGATTAGAGAAAAGTTGTGCTTTGATATTGTTATCGAATACAGGACCTTCCTCCAGAGCTGACAGAGAAAGCCTTCCCCTGGAGCTAACTAAGAAAAACCCACTGTTGTCGAGTTGATTCTGACTCATGGTGACCCTGTAGGTAAGAGTAGAACTGCCCCCTACAGTTTCTGAGGAGTGCCTGTTGGATTTGAACTGCCAGCCTTTTGGTGAGCAGACCTGGTACTTAACCACTAACCCAGCAGGGTCTCCACCCTGGAGCTAGTGCCCTGAATTCGGACGTGGAGCCTACTGGACTGTGAAGACATAAATTTCTCTTTGTTGAAGTCATCCACTTGTGGTATTTCTGTTCTAGTAGCACTAGATGACCAGGACAGTCCTTAAAGTGACATTCTTGCTTTTCAACACTTCATGAATGTCTTTTGAAGCAAATTTGCCTGGTGCAGTATGTCTGTCAGAAGAGAAGCTTGTCTACATGAATCTGAATCTTCACAAGATACACTTGAAGGACCATCTGCTGACTGCTGCTCTTGTCCCATGTGAACACCTGGTGCTGGTCGCTCTGGTGGCTGCAGTGTGGACTGAGGGACAGCTGATGGCTGTAAAAACTGCAAGTCTTCAGTAAGCAGTCAGGAGTCATTGTATGTAGGAGTTAGTCAAGATGCTGTCCACATAGAGTTAGTGTGTGAATGCAAGGTATTAGGTCCCTCTAGTCTGCTAGATGATGTGGTTTTGTTTGTAATCCCCTTCCCTCTGCTGTTATAACCCCTTGCACCACTTTTTTGTTTGTTTTCTTAAGAGCTGGTGTTCTGTTTGCTCCAAGTGGTTTTGAGAGGGAAAAACAAACGAACAACACAACCATATGTGCATTTCTCTCCATATGTACAGGTGCCGTGGGAGATGGGTTAATTAGTGTGCTTAAATGTAGTGAAAGCTTAGTGGCTTTTATTTAGTAGCTGTGTGTGCTTCCAGGCAGATTCCTAATTACCCACAGGTAGACTTCAGGCCTAATTTTAGATCATTTGAAGAATTCTTTGGGTTTTACGTACTGTAACTATTTCTGTGAAACGGTATCCATTTACAGATATAATTGTGGAAACTATGACTTGATCACAGGTAGTGACTTGGTTCATGTCCTGGAACCTAGCTTCTGACAGTATGTACAATCCTCATGTGACGGAGGTAGACCAGTATGAGACAAGAAAGGGGAGCTAGGGTGGAGTTAGAAGCACCACCTTGTGGAAGCAGAAGCCCCTACTTCATGTGATGAAGAAATGCTTGTGTCATGCAGGGCAGATGGAGTGTGAGCTAGCTTCAAGGAAAGAGGTACCCAGGGACCTTGGATTCAGAATGCAATTTCAAGAGGAATGCAAGCAAACTTCTGGACTTCAGACAGTTTGGCACTCTGGGGAAAGAAAGGAGTTTAATTGGCCTGGCTTTTTTCCTTTAATCAAAGAGTCAAGGCGGAGTCATCCAGCAAGCTGCTCTTACTTTTTTCCCATTACTGCCAAGAACAAGCACTTTCTGTATGTGACACAAGTTTTAATTTTGGAGAAACCAAAATTTAAAATTTGCTCAAACAGGAAGCTCAAGGTCATAATTTTCCTCAGTGAAACATATTTACCCTGTTGCTGTTGAGTCATTTCTGACCACTAGTGACCCTGTAGGACAGAGAACTGCCCCATAAAGGTTTCCAAGGCTGTAATCTTTACAAAAGCAGACTGCCACATCTTTCTCTTGCAGAATGGCTGGTGGGTTCGAACTGCTTACTGTGTGATTCATGGCCAGATGCTTAACCAGTGCACCACCAGGGTGCCTTGAAACATTTGGAGAGCTTATAAGTAAACCTCCTTAGGAACATTAACATTCTGTCAGTGTTCAGCTAAATGATTCTCAAGTAAACCAGTTTGATAGCAGGTTGAAGGTGGGATTTTTAGATGTAAATGAAAGATGTTTGAACCTCTACCATTACAACTCATTCCAACCCTGTCACTTCCTCTTAGTCCCTGTGTTGCTAAGTCCTGCTTCCGGGTAGCACTCTTCTGGCTTGGAGATGAAGACTTCTGGCTGTGTTGGTAGGGGCACTGGTGGTTCAGTGCTGGAATTCCCGCCGTCCATGTGTGCCGGCGTACTTCCACCCATTTCTCAGTGGAGGCTTGCATGTTGCTAGGCTGCCGAAAAGTTGTCAGTGGAACTTGCAGACTAAGGTGAACTAGGAAGAAAGGCCTGAGATCGGCCAATGGAAATGCTATGGATTTCAGCAATGTGGTTCCCAGAGTATTTCCAGGTAGCGTTTTGTTCCATTGTGCAAGGAGATGCCTTCAGTGAGTGCTGCCTCCATGCCAGCCAACAACAAAAACCACGCTGATGGATTCTCTTAGGAATTCATTCCCTTGCAGCTTCCTTTTGTCCTCCAAGGACAGCCACACATTGGTGTTGAGAAGATTGCCATCTTGTCGGAACCATGCCATCTGTTTCTAACCCCAAATCATCACTCTTATTTTTCGCCTTCCCCTTTTTCTTTGTCGTGAAACTGTCACAGCCCTTTTCCTTGTATTCTTTATCTTAGGCTTTCTAATTCTTTGGTGTCTCTCCAGTTCCCTCTTTATTGGCTTTCCAGCTCCTTTTTGTCATCTTTACCATTTTATTCTTCTACTTGTGTACCTGTAGGGTTTCCATGAGTCAGAATTGGCTCAGTGGCAGTGAGGGTGGTGGTGGTGGTGGTGGGGTTTAGTATGTAAATGCAAAGATGAAACCCTGATGGCATAGTGGGTAAGTGCTATGTTTGCTAACTAAAAGGTCAGCAGTTCAAATCCACCAGGTGCTCCTTGGAAACTCTGTGGGGCAGTTGTACGCTGACCCATGAGGTCACTGTGAGCTGGAGTTGACTCGATGGCGGTAGCTTTAAATGCTAGGGCACTGCATTCCTTAATTTAAAAAAAAAATCACATTTTTGTACCGTTCTGAATCTCTGCCACTTACCGCCGCATCCCCGCTCCTTCATCACGTACTAAAGCTCTTCTGTTAAACGTTTTAATGCTCATTTTTAAGTTTGGTGGTTACTGTCTCGTGGTCATCTGCCTTAGCTCCTCTGGAGCCTTGACATGTTTGCATTTCTCTTCTGTGACTTCCATCTGATCATTGAAGTTCTCTCACTACTTTTTTGATAAATACTTTCCCTTTGCTCAGTCTTCTTTCTTTGGATTGCATATCTTATTTCCTCAAACTCAGTTATTTAATAAATTTAGTGTTGATAAATTTAAAAATTATCTTTCTAATGCTAACTTCACTAAAATCTTTTTGGAAGTGTCACATAATTGCATTTCTCCTCTGGGCTTATCTCGCACACAGTCTATTTCTCTTTTTTTTTTCTTCCTGTCATTGGAAACCCTGGTAGAGTAGAGGTTAAGAGCTATATAGCTGCTAACCAAAAGGTAGTTCAGATCCACTAGATGTTCTTTATAAGGCCTACGCAGCAGGTCTACTCTGTCCTTTAGGGTTGCTGTGAGTCAGAATCAACTCAGTGACAATGGATTTTGGGGTTTTTTGTTTTCTAAACCAAACCCAAACCCCCTTGCTGTTGAGTTGATTCTGACCCTGTAGTCATTTATATTAGTGAAGGATGATAACCTACTTTATATACAGCTGAGGTAACCAGCCCATCTGCATGGGTAGATAAAGTGGATCTGAGTTTTTTGCTTGTTGAACAGTTAATAGAAGTGGCAGTACACCATGGATTTAAATTATTTGAATCAAGCCATCTTGTTAGGAATCAGTTATTGTTAGCTTTTTCTTTTCAGTGATCACCTTTGATAATTTTAAAGATGTTTTATCTAAGATGAGAGGTGTTGAAAATATTGAAAGTTGTGTGTATCTTCCTGTCTTTCTGATAGTGCAGGGCATATAGGAAGAGCAGACATGCTAAGGGGAGATGTTTAATGCGTGAGTTAAAGGACTAGAGCCTTTCTCCATAATAATAAGGGATGGGATTATAAAACATTGAGATTGCCTTTCCTGTGACCAGTTACATAAGTGACAGTGTTTTACATTCATGTCTGTGTGTATACCTGTTGCAGTTGAGTTAGTTCTGACTCATTGTGACCCTATAGGATACAGTAGAACTGCCCTGTAGGATTTCCACAACTATAAATCTTGGCAGGAGTAGACTGCCACATCATTCTCCTGCCCACTTTTTGGTTATCAGCCAAATGATTAACCACTATACCTGTATGTATAGCATTCCAGAGTAAAACTCTTAGATATGTTTTAAAGGGTAGGGGGCATTGATCAAAGTTTTAGTACTGCACTTGAACTTGTTGCTGTTGAGTCAGTTCTGCCTCACAGTGACCCTATAGAACAGAGTAGAACTGTCCCATAGAGTTTCCAAGGAGCAGTTGGTGGATTTGAACTGTTGACTTTTTGGTTAGCAGCCTTTTGGTTAGTGCGTTGAGAGCTCTAGCACTGCACCAGAGAGTTGGGAAGGCTGAAATTAAGGCCACTTGTGAATCTAAGAGGTTGACCTAAGTCCAGGACCAGTATGCTGATCTCAGGAATTAAGAGTGGAGATCTAGCTTAGAGAAAGACCTGGAACAGGAGGTACTTAGTGCTAGAGGTTCAGGAGCCCTTTGAGCAGTTGGGTTATTAAACACACAGATAATAGAAGTCAGAAAAGCAGAGGAGACCAGAAATCTGGTAGACAATCAAGATCACTAAAGAGATCCTGATCTTGCTTTCTTGATTGGACCACCAGACAGCTCTTCTGTAGACAAATGCGCCAGGCTAGGAAGATGGAGTGTGGGTTCCCCTGGCTAGAGTGGAGGTGAGCAGTGTGAGAAGGGTGGCTTTGGACAGAGTTATTGAAGAGAGCATTCTGAAGGGCATGTAGAGTTATCCAGATTTAGGTCACTGGGAATATATAAATTATTCAGATAAGCCATGGCCATCAGAACCTTATATTCCCCTTTTATAAAAGCCAGAGGACAAAGGGTGGTGAATGGCTCTATGCTGAGCTGATAAAATTTCCTTATACATACATTTTTTCACTTTATATTTCAGCAAATATTTGTTGTGCTCCTAATTAGAATAATGAGTAAAGTACCTGATAATTGATTAGTGAATATTTATTCGCTGTCTGTGCCTAGCACTATTGACAGAGCCACTTTCTTGCTAATGCCTGTCACTTAAATGTGATTTCGTAGCCATTGTAAGTACTGAGGACAATGAATACGGAAGACCAAATTAGAACTGATGCCTTTGAATTGTGGCACTGGCAAGGAGTATTGAATATACCACGGACTGCCAGAAGAATCAACCCATCTGTCTTGGAGGAAGTACAGCCAGAATGCTCGCTGGAAGTGAGGATGGCAAGGCTTCATTGCCCATACTTTGAACATGTTATCAGGAGGGTCCTGTCCCTGGAGAAGGCCGTCATGCCTAGTAGAGTAGTTGTTGTTGTTAGGTGCCGTTGAGTCACGTGTGACTCACAGTGGCCCTGTGCACAACAGAGCACAGCACTGCCCAGTCCTGGGTCATCCTCGCCGTTGTTGTTCGTGAGCCCGTTGTTACAGACGCCGTGTCAGTCCATCTCATTCAAGGTCTTCCTCGCTTTCACTGACCCTGCACTTTACCAAGCATGAGCTTCTTCTCTGGGAACTGAGTCAGGGGTCAGAGAAAAAGAGGAGGACCCCAACAAGGTGGCTTGACACAGTGGCTACAACAGTGGCAGGCTTAGTGTTGCCGTGAGTAAGAACCAACACAGCGGCACCTGATAGCAGTGCGTGGTGTGGGGCAAGAATAGTAAGCATAATTCAGCACCGTGTTGATCTGCATTGTCAGGGATGATATTCCGTATGATTGCGTTTTCAGGATAAAGATTACACTATCTAAAATTATTTAAAATCACGTTGGATAGAGATTTTTTCCAATATGTTTTTTCTCATTAGAAAAAGTATTTTGCGATTATAGAAGCCTAAAGATACAAAGAACATGATGAACACTGTAAAAAAGCTCATGTGATGACCACTTTTTAGAGATAGCCATTACTGATATTTGAAGGTTCCTGGATAACCTTTTCTCTCTCCACAAATGTGTTTTAGTAAGAACATAGTGCTGTACAGTCTCGTGTCACAATTACTATATGCACCATTGCATCATGAACATCTCATCACTTCTGTGACCGCACTTCAAGGCCTGTGGTTCATGCGGGACTGTACCAGAGTTTATTTACCCATTCCCTTTGAACCATGAGGTCCAAATAGTATTTTGCGACCGTAATATGCCTTTAAGGTAAGCATCTTTGTACACAGACTGTGCAGCTCTGATTATTTCCATAAGCTAGATTCCCACATGTATGGTTATTAATTGAAAGAGACATAGTCTTTGAAGAGAAAACATAAATGACATACCTCCAGGAGCCAAGCCCTGGGCAGTTTGATTTCACTAGATCCTGAGGTTAAATCTACAGATAATGAAGCAGGGAGAGAGTATACACCTGCAAACTAGACAGTAAGTAGGCCTTTGATCTGGTGGCCTGTGTGACCCAGACTCTTGCTGGCTCCTATGCTGCTGTTTAGGTTGATTCACAACTTTCAAAGGAAAATAGTGACGGTGTGGGTAGATGTTATCTGTCAGAGCCGTAGGTGTTCTGTGCTTCATGGCCTAAGGGCTTGTTTTGTTTATGTGTGTGTGAAGACGACACAAATTGCTAACATTACCTTTGTGCTCTCTGGTGGAATAATACTGATTATTGCTACTTGGTGGTTACTTCCAAAAAAAAAAAAAAAATTCTGACTTGTCTCTTTATAATATATGCATGCATTTTGCCTTTCAGATGAAATATTGCTAAATTTTTCAATCTATGCTAGATAAGTTAGATTTGGTATTATTATTATTTTTAATTTCTGGTTCTAGATGGGTGGTTACCAGGCTTGGGGATGGGGGAAAGGAAGGTGGATGTGGCGCAAAGAGGACAGCTCATTGTCACAGTCCTGGGACTCTAACATAAAAAAGTAACCGGAGGTGCAGACAAAGATTGGGCACACAGGTGCCAATCTTAAAGTTGTTTTGTGGTAGAACAGTTTTATCTGGACTGTGGTCATGGCTCCATGAACCTACATTTGCAGTAAAATTGTATAGACTTAAACATGCATACGGAGCCCTGGTGGTGCAGTGGGTAAGCACTTGGCTGCTAACCAAAAGCTTGGCAGTTCCATGGAACTGCTGCTCCATGGAAACTCCACAGGGCAGTCTACTCTGTCCTGTAGGGTTGCTGTGAGTTGAAATCAGCTTGATGACAGGTTTGGTTGTTTTAAACACACATAGGTACAAATAGAATGGGAATTCTGAATGCTATTGGTGGACTGTTTCCATGATGGTATCTTGGTTATGATATTGTACCATTGTTTTGCAAGATAGTACTGCAGGGGAAACCTGGTACTTGGCATCTCTATTATTTTTGCCACTGTGTGTAAGTTTACAGTAATCTCAATTAAAAAAATCAATTAAAAAATTTTTCTAGATCTAAAAATGGTAATATCTGATAATTCAGTGACAAATTTGGAATCAGGTTGCTATTGAGAAGCACTACTTTTAAACCAGGTTCTATTTAAGCTTGTTGACCAGGAACAGAAGGAACAAATGCTTTTTAAAATTCCAGTGTTGCTAGGTGCCCTCAGTTCTGATTCATAGTGAGCCTGTATACAACAATACAAAACGCTGCACACTACAGTCAAGTTTTTAAAAAATGTAAAGCATGTTTCTTCTTTCCTTCTCTTTTAGCCATGAAGACTTTGAATTTATTTCAGGAACACGAATGCGTAAACTTGCCCGAGAAGGCAAGAATCCCCCCGAAGGTTTCATGGCGCCCAAGGTGTGGACGGTGCTGACCGAGTACTACAAATCCTTGGAGAAAGCGTAAGCTGTTCACCCTGTCGTGTCCACCTTTGACTTGTCAGTGGTCAGCAAGAGGGGACCACAAGATCACTGTCGGCTTGGCTTTGTGGTAGTGTCTGTCTGGAAGTGTTTCTTAAAAACAGACCATTTTCCTTAACTAGCATCAGTTTTGGTCTGCCTCATGCATTCTGTTTGAACAAGCGTAACACACTGCTGGTTTTAGTGTATCTTTTCCACTTAGTATAGTTAATACTCCCACAGTAAGATTTTCAAGTCTTGCCTTTTTATATTGTATTTATGCTCCTGTCCAATGATTTTCTTCAAGCTGATATGTGAGTTGTAACCAGTAGTACACACAGTGAATGTTACTTTTCATTCCTTAAAAAAAAAAAAAAAAAAAGGGAAGAAGAATAATCACTAAACAATAAACTTGGCTAGAACTTGTTTTGGAAATTTTACAAGACATCTGTAAAAAGTAGATTTTTTTCTACACTGAAAATGTAAACGACGTTCTTCTTTCCAGTTAGCTAATGGATCTCTCAGCTGTTGTAATCTGTAGTAGTCTTATGGTCTGTATAAGCCTTGGATGACCTTTATTCAATAAAATTAGATTTCTTGGCTTACGATGTGCAATACTTTTTATGTTGTTTTTTTCTGTGTACCTTTCTTGTGAAAACTTTTCCGATGGGGGAGGAAAATAAAGGTATCATTCATCACTGGAATCTAATTAGTTCCTAACAGCATGTTACATGCATAATGAATTTTTGGACAGCAGAAGATTGTATTCCATTGCTTTAAATGGGAAAACAGTAATGAATTTTTAGTATATGTAAGAACTCTAAAAGTTCCCCCTGAATCTCTGTAGTAGTCTCAAATACCTATGTAACATCACACCAGAGATTGAGTATATACCTCTGTGTGTGTGTGTGTGTGTGTGTATGTATGTACTTATTATTTTAGTGGGTTTTTTAAATTATTATTTTAGTTAGCATAGGTTGTAGAAACAAATAATCTCCCAAATCACAGAGGTTTAAAATAAAAAAAGGTGTATTTCTCCTTTAGGCCATGACAGAGTGCTTTCACTCACTTTAGTCGCTCAGGGAGCGGCTCTGCTACCTTGTGCCACCATCTCAACAACAGGTTCCAACATGAAGAACACATACTGGTTCTTAGTGCTTTGGCTTAGGCACATCCTACGTCACCTGTCCCCATTGCTCTTTGAACAGAATGGGCCAGACGACCCCAACTCACTTGGGGCCATAGCAAAAATATCAAAAGAAGGTGACTTAAAGGACAGGAGTTGATAGACTCAGTTTTAGAGGCTAGGAGTCCACATTCAGGGCGTCAGCAGAGTTACGCTCTCTGACGTTCAAAGCGGCATTAGCTCTTGGGGGCAGGGAGCTTCTTGTCTTTCAGACTGAAAGTTTCTTGGCATTTTTTGGCTGGGTCAGATCCTCACATGTTTTACTTCCCTGTGTGTATCTCTGTG
This sequence comes from Heterohyrax brucei, assembly GCA_028571685.1. Lineage (NCBI taxonomy): Eukaryota > Metazoa > Chordata > Mammalia > Hyracoidea > Procaviidae > Heterohyrax > Heterohyrax brucei. Next base: position 77,446,351 of record CM053143.1, read on the forward strand.
TCTACTTTCTCTTTTTATAAGATACCACTCAGGAAGGATTAGGTGTATGATCTGATTAACACAACAGAAAAAGAAGCCTTATTTCTAAATAAGTACAGGGATTAGGACATCAACATACCTTTCTTGGGGACACACCCTAAGTCCGTAACAGAGGGTTAGGAAATGTAGACATCTTTGTGTCTGGCAAGGCAAGTAGATTAGAAATTTTGGTGACCAAGAGTAATCCATACTACACTCGCCACTGTTGGTGGACAATAGTGAGCAGATTCTCATGAAGTTTGTAGATGCACACCTGCAATTATAATCCAGGGTTAAGGGGGCACAAATAGGTATGTTTAAGACACAGTGTGGATAGTGGTGGAACAGTGGACCTTATAGGACAGAGTAGAACAGAGTAGACAGAGTAGAGTTTCCAGGCAGGGCCTGGTGGATTAGAACTCCCAGCCTTTTGCTGAGCAGCCACAGCTCTTAACCACTATGGAACAGAGGAAGGAATAATTAACTAGGATTAGGGGTGGTTTTGCAGGAGGGAGGTGAGGAGAGGGTAAAAAAAGCCTTCACAGCAGGGATGAGTCCTGAGTTTAGTTTTGAAAGGAGCATGTGTTTGCTGAGTAGAGAAGGGAGTGCTTTGGTGCAGCTGGAATGTGGGAAGCAGTGAGAGATGAGACCCAGTCAAACAGAGCTTTCACTTGGTCAGGATGGGATGAGGTTCTGACTTAGTGAAGTAGTAGCAGGGTTGCAACAGGACAGCAGAATGAAATGTGTTTATGCAGTAGAGTTGGCAGGCGTGTGTCATTCCTTCGTTGTAAGGACTGTCAAAAAATTTTTTTGGTTCTAAATGGTTGCAACTGGGTAGATGGTGATCCTGGGAAGAGGCAACACTGAAGGGGAGTGCCCAATAGTTGTTTGGGGCGGCGGGGAACCTATCCAGCTTCCTGTGGTGGCAGGGTATGCAGGCGGAGATACTTAGGAGCTAGATAGGGAGTTCTGGCTGAGCTGCCAGCCTTTTTGATCCACAGCCATAGTTTGAAGGGGAAAAAAAACCCTCAGAAACAAGTAAAAATAGACCATTAGAATCAACTAGTGAGAAAGATAAATAGAAGAAAAAGGAGATTAAGTAAGTGGATCATAAAAATATTTATGAGGGGGTGTGTAGAGGATGGAGCTTTGGTAAAGGCTGCTAAGCAAAAAGTTGGCAGTTCACATCTATGAGCTGGTCCTTGGAAATCCTATGGGGCAGTTCCGATCTGTCATGCGGAGTCACTGTGAGTCAGAATTGAGTTGATGGCAATAGCTTACTGGTAGAGAATGTGTTGATGAGGAAATTGAGAGGCAGCAGTTGATATTTGTGTATTTGGCTCCATGTGATCTGGATCCCTTTATTTCGACAGCTCCTTGACACAAGGCTACAGAGGTTCAGTAGTGGAACCTCTGGTGGAGCAAATGGGCAAGCATTTGGCTACCAACGAAGTCCATCCAGAGGGACCTCAAAAGAAGGGCTTGGCAATTTAGCTCTAAAAAGTCAGCCACTGAAAACGCTATGGACCACAGTTCTATTCTGATACAAAAGGGGTCACCCTGAGTTGGAGTCATTGGCAACTGATTCGGTTGACAGAGGTGGAGGGACACCACAGACTCTCCTCCTCCAACCACAGACAGCTGGATGTGGCATAGCACTAAAGCTAGACTAATTCAGAAGTGTCTTCTTGAGGTGATTACTGCAAAAATATAGAGACAGTAAGAAGGAATTATGGATTCGTGGTAGCTGTGATAGAGGCAAGCAGGATTCAGGGTGCAACGTATGTCCAGTGGAGATGCCACCAGGATAGTGGGGTTTCACGTGCACAAGTGCATCCTATCCGGAGTGTTCTGGTGGCATGGCCTTGAGTCCCCTGCCACCAAACTTCTTTCATTGTTAAATATTTTCCAAGCCTTATTCTGCATATTCCATTACTTCTGTAACATTCCCAGTAGCCTTCCCATAACTTCCTTTATGACATACATTATCTGGAGTAAGTTTCTGTTCTTTGCCATCAAGAACCCTGACCTTAACAGGTGGCATTTAACAAAAGATGTGTCACATAAGAATCTTAAGACGAAATTTCAGGATCATTTTTACTGTCAATAGCATAGTATATGAGATTAGACAATAAAGTTTGTGAACTCATCCTAAAGAAAGTGCTACATACCTCACTGCTGAATAACACTATGGTCACTTTTGAAGTATTCCCCTTGGGAAGCTGTGCACCAACGCCAGTACCTAGTCTACCTTTCACAGCACTTTTGGAATTCTTTTCTGGGAATGGCTCTCAGAATTGTCATATTACCCTTCATGTCCTGAATGTCATCAAAATGTCTTCCTTTGAGTATTTCCTTTATCTCCTGGTAAAGAAAAAAGTCATGGGGGGTCAGATCAGTTGAGTGGGGAGGGTATTCCAATACAGTTATTTATTTATTGGCTAAAAACTCCCTCACAGACAGTGCCATGTGAGCTGGTACATCATTGTGATGCAAGAGCCATGAGTTGGTGAAAAGTTCAGGTCATTTTGATCTAACTTTTTCATGCAGCCTTTTCAGCATTTCCAAATAGTAAATTTGGGTAACTGTCCAGTTGGTACAAATTCTTAATGAACAATCATCAGAGTTAGCAACATTGTTTTGACTCTTGATTTGGACTGACAGAACTTTTTTGGACATAGAGAATTGACTGACTTCCATTGTGCATTCTGATGCTTTGTTTCAGAGTCGTATTGTACACCCATATTTCATCATGAGTGATAACACGCTCCAAAACATTGTCTTCCCTTTCTGATTCTACTTTTGGGACCACTTTTGTACACACCTTTCTCGTGCCAAGATTTTCAGTTAAGATTTTCCTGTTTCTTTATGTATGTTTAGTTGGTCTGCTATGCTTTCTCAGAGCCAAAGATTTTGATGCACAATTCCACTAATTTTTGCAGTATTTTCATCAGTTCTTCACCTTACTGTCTTCCCTGACCTCTCTTCATCAGTGATGCTTTCTCAGAAAAATGTTTAACCTATTTGTACACTACCATTTTCTTCATGGCATTATTACCATAAACTTGAACTAACGTGTCCCTGTTTCACCTTTACTCTTGCCAAGTTTAACAAGAAATTTAATGTTTGTCCATTGCTCTAAGTCGAGTTTTGACATTCTCACAATGGCACAGGAAAACACTCAACAACAATAATGAACGCCACTCAGAAAGACAGTGCCATCCATCGACACAAACACAGCTGTGAGACACTGATACACCAAGGTTATGAAACCCTACCGAGTTGGTAGCACGATGCTACAAACATAAGTAGATGGTGGCAAGCTCATGAACCTAATTGTCAGACCTCATTAAAAAGATAAAAAATGAGGAAATAAAAGTATCATTTTTTAAAAAAAATAATAGCTACTCAGAAACCTGGGCACCCTTTCAAAATGGCAAGGCTATGCTTAGAAAATTAAAACAAGAACATGAAGACATCAAGATGAACCTCGTAGGTCTAAAAGGTTAACGTCTAGACCCCTCTGTGTCCCTTGGCCGCCAGCCTACCAGAAAGGGAAATGGTAAGAACATGGTTCCAGGCTCCTGTGCTGTTGGAATTAGCCACCCCTTGTATGTTCAGAGAAATGAAAGCAACCAGTGATTTCTACCAGTCAACAGAGTGGTATGTGTGTTTTTAATCTACAAACCTTATAATACACAGCAATATTTCCCCTTTCCCGTTCCTAAAAATGAACACAAATCAATTTTTAAAACATTTACCCTTCCACCAAACCTCTCCTGCCAAGCAGTCTTGGAAATCTGAAAACTGCTTTTATCTATCCATCAGCTGGACAAGTGAATGGAATTTTTTTTTTTTTTAAGGAATGAAGAAAAGGAATCTAATCATCTTGGCAGAATATTACATTTTGAATCTGTTGATTCTCTATTCCACTGTGATAAACAAGACCGCATATTCACGTTTCATTTCTGTCCAAGAGAGGAGCAACTCTGTCTCTTGGAAGTCAGTATTCGAATAGTTTATCAGAAGTTATGCTTCTCACATATGGTATATTTTGATTAGCATATGTGTATCCAGGGGTGGTTGGCTCACAAAGGAAAAAGGTATTTGCCTCCTGGGCCCCTTTCATGTGTGAGGAATATTTCTTAGAGGGTCTACAATCCCTTTTGGCTTAATTTCTGCTAGATTTAATTTCCTAACCGGCATGGCCTTTTCCTGAATGTAATTACATATAAAACCAAAAACACTCGTTGCCACCGACTCTATTCCAACACATAGTTGTACAGAAAGCATCTGGCCAACTTCCAGTCGGTTTTTCTGGATTGAGGTAAAAGCTGGCTTCCTAAAGATATACGTACTTGAGGATAATGACTGAGCAAGGGTGTATTAAAATTGATACTGTTTTCAGTTAGCATTGAGTTGGCTGTGGCTCATGCTAACCTTATGTTTAACAGACAAAGCATTACCCAGTCCTGCCCTTATCTTCATGATTGCGGGGATTTTTGAGTGCACTGTTGTGTCAGTCCATTTCGTTAAGACTTCGCCTCACTTTTCTTAACCTGTATCAAACGTTGTTGCTTTCTAGTGATTGGTCTTTCCAAAGTAAGCTGAAGTCTCGCCATCCTCACATCTAAGAAGCATTCTGGTTGTATTTCTTCTAAAATTGATTTGTTTGTTCTTTTGGCAGTCCACAATATATTATTCAGTGTTCATCACCAACACCACAATTGGAATATATCATTTCTTCTGTTTTCCTTCTTCTGCTATCTACCTTTCAGGTGGAAACCCTGGAGGTGTAGTGGTTAAGTGCTATAGCTGCTAACCAAATGGTCAGCAATTTAAATATACTAGGTGCTCCTTGAAAATTCTATGCAGCAGTTCTCTGTCTTACAGGTTTGTTATGCATTGAAACCAGCTCAACAGCAGTGTGTGCATTTGAGGTGATTGAAAAGACCATGAGTTGGGTCAGGTGTACCTTAGTCATCAAAGTGAAATCTTGGCTTTTTAAGAATTTTGAAGAGGTCTTTTACAGTAGATTTGACCATTGTGATGGATCGTTTGGTTTCTTGACTACTGCTTCCACAGTTGTTGATGATTGATCAGAGTAAAATGCAATTATTGACTTCAATTTCTTAATTTTTCATGTTGTTGCTTGACAGTATAGTTGTATTTTTCTGTTCTTCATATTCAGATTGAAGCCTCTTTTATTTCCTACTTCTTGCTTCCCCCAGATTCCAAGGAAAAAGGTTGTTTGTGGCCCTAGAATTCTAAGACTACATTTGAAGAAATAGGGAGCACAGAAAATGTTATCATGGGCCTTTATCTCCAAGCCCTGAGCCAGCACAGAGCATCTGTGATGTTCTGCCTTTTTAAGGAAAACCTTTCCATGTAAATGAATTGAAAGAATGATGCCCTCTGAGCCTTTAAGACGGTAACCAGTCCTACCCTCATGAGGAAAGTAAGCATCTGTTCATTTGGAAGAATAAATGTCCAGGAATAGGCAAGAAAATTATGAGAAAGAAATAAGGAGAGAATTAACATACCAGCAGACCCAAAGATATAAGAAAAAGAATGGTTACTGTTTAAAGCCACTGATTTGTAGCTAACCCAGCCAGAATTCTGATAAAAAGAACTACAAATTCGTAAAGGCAAATAATGATACTGTTTTAAATAGACACAGTGTAGAGTATTGATGGAGAGAGAGAGCTTTCTTAAGTAATGAGCCAGTAGTAGTTTCTTTGTTTCTTTCTTTTTTTTTACTTCTAAAGTTAAATGGGGAAATCTGGTGGTGCAGTGGTCAGGTGTCACAGCTGCTAATCAAAAGGCAGACAGTTCAAATGTACCAGGTCCTCCTTGGAAACTTTGTGGGACAATTCTTCTCTGTCCTGTAGGGTCACTGTTAGTTGGAATAGACTTAACAGCAGTGGGTTTTGGTTTTGCTTTAAAGTTAAATGACTATCTAGGCAGTTACAGATTCGTAAGAGTTGGTGACCACAGTGTCAGATGGAGCAACAAAAACATGAAGTATGCAGTCTGCCAGATCACCGTGCATGTGATCAGAGTACATGAGCTGAAGTCCTTTGGGAACATTCACCTTTGTGTTTCATAACTTCACATTTTAATTTGTATCCTGTGCATTGTCTTAACATTTGTCTTCACATTTAGTTTCCTTAAAGAAAAATCAGAACAAAAGCAAAATCTCCATGCCCACGGTGGTTATCATATATCCCGTAATAGTTGTACTGGGAGATGGGGTCTCAATATTTTCAAAAATATTTTTCAGTCTTTGAAACACTAAGGGAGAGATTTGGCTCCTTTTATCCATATCTCTAATGGATTAAAAGTACTATGCTCGAAGTATGCATAAAATTTTTCCTCTTATTGCCATGAAAAAAGAAAGTACAAAGAACCTCAGAAAATAAAACTAAGTGTAGTATAGCTTAGAGATGCACTTGAAAACTTTCAGCCCAGCTTTATGTGATTAAAATGCTCTTCAATGGAAACTTTTAAAAGAATTGTTCTAGAAAAGGAGCTGGAAGGTTGCCTTCTATCACTGATAATATGAAAAAGAGTAGAGGTGAGATGGAAAAAGCAAAGACTGTTCACAGACGAATTTGGGATACTATGTTAAGTGTGAGAAAAAATGTGAAAGGACTTATTTCAGAATTTTCCACATAGTAGATATTCAGCATGTACTTGCCTATTTCCCTTTCAAGATAGATACCATGAATTGCCTAGACAGTCTTCCTTCCACCCTTCTTTACAAACAAAAACAAAACAAAACAAAACCCTTGCTATCCAGCTGATTCTGACTCATAGCAACCCTACAGGACAGATCAAAATTGCCCCATAGAGTTTTCAAGGAGCACCTGGTGAATTTGAACTGCTGACCTTTTGATTAGCAGCTGTAGCTCTTAACCAGTACATACAGACAGGTTCTTCTTGACAGAATATGCCAATGTCTAGCCAATGAATCGTCAGGGGCTGGGAGCTGTTAACCTAGGAATATGAACAGTTAGGAGACCACTACTCTCTCTCACCTCTGGGATTTAAGAGATTATTGATGACTTCAAGGAGAGGAATTTCATACACATGGAGGGGGCTGAAACTCACTGCAGTTGGAATAAAGCGTTCATGCTACACACAATGGAATAGTCACTATGGGGATTTAGCCAGGAGTGTGAGGTGAGGCAAGTGGTGTTTTAGGTAAAAGACTTTGGCGAAGGCTTGCTGACTGGAGAGGAGGAGATGAAGAGCCAGATGCAGAGGGACTAGTTAAAAGGCCTGTGCTTGTCCAGGCTGGGAGCCAGCAGAGTCTGACTTAGGTGTTGAAAGAAGTAATGGAGAGGGGAGGATGCCTTTTCCATCTTCCTAAATAAATTCCTGTGCCTCACAGTTCAGAACCTGTTCTTTGGTGGCCACATATGTTTTGACTTCCTTGCTCACTCACAGGTGAGGTTTTGACAGTGGGAGTTCCGAAAACCAAATGCATTCATTCTCTTTGCTGCAGCTCCAAACACCAGATGTGTCTGCTTTTAGCAAATCTGTTTTCAGGGTCTGTGCCTCAATAAAACCTCTAGGAGTTTCTCTCTTTTTCCTCTCCCCTGGTGACCCTCCCTGTAACTGTGCCACGAATGTCGTCATGCTATGGGATACTCCCTACACACACTGGGAACATCTGGGATGAGACCTAACAACTGAGTTCCTAGACTGTTCCATGTAGAACTGCAGGTGCTTCTTCTTCGTTTGGTTTGTGGGACTTGTATAGATGAACCCTGAAGAAATAATGCCAATTGACTCCACCCACACCCCGAAAAACCTAACTCATTGCCATTGAGTTGATTTTGACTCACAGCGACCCTATAGGACAGAGTAGAACTGCCTCATAGAGTTTCCAAGCAGTGCCTGGCAGATTCAAACTGCTGACCTTTTGGTTAGCAGACATAGCATGTAACCACTATGCCACCAGGGTTTCCTATTTACACACACGTACTGCATATTCACTTGCATTTCTAATCCTCACAACCCTGTCTTACAAGGTACTATCTTTTTCCTTGTTTCACAAATGTAGAAACTGAGACTTAGGTACAGTAACCTGCTCCAAGTCACACTCTAATAAGTGTGACCAAGGTATGGCTGAATCCAGAGCTATTCTGTATAGGAGACCGTTGCAACTGAGGGAATCAGAGGTGGCTGCAATTGAAAATTAAGCCCTTTGAGGGGAGGGATTTGAAGACAAGAATTATAGTAACAAGTTTAATAAGTAGTTGAACATCTACTGTGCACCAGGTTCCGTGTTAAGGATGTTATGTAATAAATGTGTGAGACAGGTAAATTCCCATTTTAGAGATAGGTAAACTGATGTTTACAGCACTTAGGGAAATTATCCAAGGTCATGAAAGGCAAAATTAGGACTGATTCAAATTCAGATATTCTGCAAAGTTGGTAGACATTAGGCTGCTTTAAGTGAATACTAATTCACGTGCATGTTCTGATTTTCATAATATGCTTAGAGTTCAGGGTACTCTATCGTCTGCACTCACACTGTGTCCTTACGAGTTATCTGAAGACTTCCTGAATCAGAAATGTTTTTGATGCTAAATAAATATGGACATCCCTGGACTCAGTGAATCAGAGTCTCTTGGTGGGACACGTCCAGAGAACTGTATTTGTCACAAGCACCTAGGTAATTCTTAGGCACATGAAAATCTAAGAATCACTGTGCCGTACCATGGGTCTGTAAAGTACAGTTCATCTACTCCCAGGACTCCAAAGGTGTGGGAAGAAAATATTGACACTTCTTTTTCAATTATTTTTTACCTAGACTATAAGAAATTAAACTTGTAAGTACTAAAGATACAGTATCTTTGGCACTTATTCACTCTAAATGGCAATTGGCCATGTGTCACTAGGGTATCTGTCACGGATTGAATTGTATCGTCCCCCCAAAAAGGTATGTAACAATGTGACTGGACCATGATTCCCAGTATTGTGTGATTGACCTCCATTTTTTGATTTTTCTATGTTGTAAATCCTAAACTCCACCGTCAGTTAAAAGGTAAGATTATGTTACAAGAGGATTAGGGTGAAACAGCAACACCCTTACTAAGGCAGTTCCCCTGAAGTGTGACTTGCACCACCTTTCATCCTAGAAGAGAGAAAAGGAAAGGGAGGCCCCGGAGACCAGGGAAACTCACACCATCAAGACAGCAGCACCAGGAGCCGAACACATTCTTCAGCCCTGAGGATCCTGCGCCAAGATGCTCCCCAACCAAAGACAGATGCAGCACAAGGACCTTCTAGAACTGACAAAGAGGGAAAGCCTTCTCCTGTAGCAGACCCTCTGAATTCAAACTTGTAGCCTGCTGGACTATGTAAGAGTAAGCTTTTCTTTGTTAAAGCCATGCACTTGGGGTATTTCTGTTAGAGCAGTGCCAGATGACCAAAACAGTGTCTGAGAACTAAAGCAAGAAATCTGGAATGCTGAATTGTGCTTACGAGGAACCTGTTAGAGGCAGTTGTTCAAACAGAACAAGGAGATGCTGTGTGATTTCAAGTGAACGAAGTTGTGTGTATGGGATGTGTCCTTTCACCATACTTATTTAATCTGTGTGCTGAGCAAATAACCTGAGAAGCTACGCTATATGAAGAAGAAAGTGGCATCAGGACTGGAGGAAGACTTAGTAACAGTGTGCAGATAACACTTTTCTTGATGAAAGTGAAGACGACTTGAATCTGTCCCTGATGAAGATCAAAGACCATAGCCTTCAGTATGGATTATACTTCAACATACAGAAAACTAAAATCCTCACAACTGAACCAATAAATAACATCATGATAAATGGAGGAAAGATTGAGGTTGTCCAGGATTTCACTTTACTTGGATCCACAATCAACACCTATGGAAGCAGCAGTCAAGAAATCCAAAGATCCATTGCACTGGGCAATCTGAAAAAGGCTCCTTTAAAGTCTTAAAAAGCAAAGATGTCACTTTAAGGACCAAATAGTGCCTGACCCAGGCTATAGTATTCTCAATAGCCTCCTGTGCATGTGAAAGCTGGACAGTGAATGAGGAAGACAGGAGAACTGGTGCCTTTGAATTATGGTGGTGACAAAGAATTAAGGCCAGAAGAATGAATAAATCTGTCATGGAAAAAAATACAGCCAGAATGCTCATCAGAAGTGAGGATGACAAGACTTTGTTTCACCTACTTTGGACACGTTGTCAGGAGGGATCAGTGCCTGGAGTGGGACTTCATGCTTGCTCAGGTAAAGGGTGAGAAGAAAGAAGACTTTCAATGAGGTAGATTGACACAGTGGCCGCCACAATGGGGTCGAGCATAACGATAATTGTGAGGATGGTATAGGACTGAGCAGTGTTCTGTTCTGTACATGAGGTGACTATCAGTCAGAACTGACTTGGCAGTACCTAAAAACATCAGCAGAGAAAAGAGTGGTGTGTTGGTGAGCTTTGGCTGCATTGTGAGACACAGTAGTTTAAAACCATGGCCATTTATTTAATTCGTGATCTGTTGGTCAGCAGTTTAGGCAGGCTCTTCGGAGCAGGTCTACTGATCCGGGTCAGGCTTAGGCCAACCTCGGATGAGGCTTAGTCATGCACGTGTGGCTGGCTGCCTGCTCAGTGTGGGTGCCCCAGTCCTCCAAGCAATCTCACTCTCCCACAGGCTAGCCCCTGCTGGCTCATGGCACAGCTCCAAGTGCAAGAGCAGAAACATAGAAAGCTTGTAGAAGCCCGGGCTCAAAATTTGCTCTGTGGTGCTTCTGTCACACCCTATTGTCCAAAACCAATCATAGTAGTGAGACCAAAGAAGCGACATCGGTTGGGTGAAGTCAACTGGGACTCATGGCAACCCTGTGTGCATCAGAGCAGAACTGTGCTCTATCGGACTTCCAGTGGCTGATTTTGGGGAGTAGATTTCTTCCAAGGTCCCACTTGGTGGACTCAAACTCCAGCTTTTTGACTAGCGGTGTACCGTGTTTACTGTTTCCCCACTGAGGGACTCCCATAAGATTCAAGGGAGAAGAAAGTGTCTCCAGCTCTTCTTGGTGTAAGGAGCTGTAAAGTCTCATCTCAAGGACACGTTGCAAAGGATAGAAACTCCAACCAAACACAAACCCATTGCTGTGAGTCACTTCCAACTCACTATAGGACAGAGCAGAACTGCCCCGTAGAATTTTTCAGGCAGCAGCTGGTGGGTTCGAATTGCTGAGCTACTTTGGTTAGCAGACACTGCTGTGCCACTGAGGCTCCAAAGGGTAGAAGCAGGGAGATATTCTGGGGTCTTTGCTGTGAGTGGGAATTCTGCCAAGCAGTGGGATTGATAGTGCCCCTCATGCATTTACTTTTGTCCTATCCTGGTACTGCTGTGGTTAACTTCATAAAAATCAAATAAAGCAGGAATTTTTTTAAGTAATGGAACCCACTGCTGTCTAGTTGATACCCATTCACAGTGACCCTGTAGGACAGAGCAGAACTGCCTCACAGTTTCCAAGGAGTGCCTGGAGAATTCGAACTGCTGACTTTTTAGTTAGCAGCTGCAGCACTTAGAAAACCCCACTGCCGGTGAGTCGGGTCCGACTCATGGTGACCCTAGAGTGGAGGATAGAACTCTCCCCTAGAGTTTCCAAGGACCCATTTAACCACTCTAAAAATCATCTGTACCATTTTAAGTTTTACTGTGCTTCTCATGGCAAGGTACTAAAGAATTAGTTAACTTAAACATGTACTCTGCATATATTTTTTTAAACAAAAAAGACGAGTGTTCCAAATTCATTAACCTTTTCTGTGATGATAAGTTACTGTCAGGAGTATGCTACCCAGTAGATATTTTTAAAAAATACGAAACACAATCTGTCCATCAAGGTTTAGAAGATGTTTTAGCAGTGAACTAGAAAGTAGTTGCTTTTCAAAAGAAACTCTTGCCAGTGAACAAAGTATTCTGAAGCAGGCTGTTTCAAAATGTTTCCACTGCTAAGTGATGCTATTGTCCTATTGTGGTATATTTCCATAATACAGAGTATACTGATGTGGTTAACTTTATAGAAACAATGGAACTGTGTAATGTACCAGTATTCTCACATCTAAACTGTTACAAAGTTGGAAACTAAATTTTACATCTGTTTAACATATCTCAGTTAAAGAGTTTTAGTGGTTTTTTCTGATTTTTTTTTAAATTTATTTAACATAACTGAGTGAAAATGTACATTGACATGAAAATTTACATGCCCCCCTATATGCAGCTTCCACTGCTCTCCCTGTCCGGTGACTGCACACTATTCCTCTCTGCTCCATACATGTCTCATCCTCCCAACAGTCTCCTTTCCCCTCCTCTCCGTCCACTCCCCTTCCTCCAGCCAGAGGTCAGCAAGATGATATCCTATAGATGTATAGAACCATAAAGTGCTTCCAACATATGGTTACTCTGCATTGCCAAGTCCATTCCATTCCTGTCCAAAGAGTGGACCTTTGTTATAATTTATGGGAACGGGCAGCATCAGGGCCAGGGGCCATGCTCTCAGAGGAACCCCAAAACCGCTGGACCATCAATTGAGGTCTTTTAGTGGAGATCTCATGATGCACCTCTTTTTATTCTTGTGTTGCCAGTGAGGCTCCTCTCTGTGAGCTCCGTCATGGCTATCACTGGTGGTGGCCGGGCACCATCCGGTTCTTCCGATCCCAGGTTGATGTAGGCACCCACTCTTGTGGGTCTCTCTGTCTTCTCGGTTGTCTTTACCGCATGCCATTTTGGCCCTCGGTGAGCATCCGTTCCTGCTGAGTTGGGACAATCTGCTGTGTCCTCGGATGGCAACTTGGCAGCTTTTAAGACCCCAGACGCCACTCACCAATGTGGGGTGCAGAGAGCTCTCTTAGCAAAATGCTAGTTGTGCCAATTGGCCTGGAATTCGCCTAAGAGCATGGTCCCCCGCCCCCCGCCCCAGCTACTCTATCCTTGCAGTATTGAGTTAAGATGGAAGGAGTACTCAAGTTATGCTGAAGTCCACTTAATGTTGTTCTTGTTCCGAATGTGTGCTGTCACCGCTTTCTCCCAACTAGATTTCTAGTAACTACCTAAACTAAACCCTCCCCCCCTTGCCCTCCCTCCCTCCCTCCCCTCCCTTGCAGCTGTCAAAGAGTCTTCTATACACGAGTCTGTTTTTGAGATCTTACCGTAGAGGTCTCATACAGTATTTGTCCTTTTGTCGCTGACTGCTCTCACTCAACATAATGTCTTCCAGTTGAAACCAGGTTAGGAGATGTTTCCTGGAATCATCGTTATTCTTTATCATTGTGTAGTGCTCCATTGAGTATATGTACCACAGTTTACCTATCTATTCTTCTATTGTTGGGCATCTGGGTTGATTCCACCTTTTTGCTATTGTGGACTGTGCCACGATAAACATTCTGGTGCATGTGTCCGTTGGTGTGAAAGGCCTTGAATCTGTAGGATATATTCCAAGTAGTGGAATTACTGGGTCAAATCGTATATCAATATCCATTTTTTTAAGGAAGCACCAGATTGCCTTCCAAAGAGGCTGGACCATTTTGCAACCCCACCAACAGTGTAGGAGGTTTCCACTTTCTCCACAGCCTCTCCAGCATTTGTTGTTCTGTGTTTTCTGGATCATGGCCAATCTTGTTGGGGTGAGATGGTATCTTATTGTTGTCTTGATTTGAATTTCTTTAATAGCTAAAGATCGTGAACATGTCCGCATGTGTTTTTTGGCTGCCTGGATCTCCTCTTTAGTGAAGTATCTGTCCATCTCCTTTGCCCATCGCTTAATTGGATGGTTTATCTTCTTCTTATTGATATTTTGTAGAATCTTATAGATTATGGAGATCAGGCGTCGACCTGACATAGAGTTGCCAAATATTTTTTCCCACTCTGTGGGTGTTCTTTTAATTCTATTAATAAAGTCTTTGGATGAGCAAAAGTGTTTGATTCTTAATAGTTCTCATTTATCTACTTTCTCTTCTGTTGATTGAGGTTTCTTTGACAGATTTTGGAGTCTGTCCTCATTGTGTATTAAAACTTCCATTGTTGTTCCTACCTTTTCTTGGATGAGCTTTATCGTTTTAGGTTTGATATTTAGGTCTTTTATCCAGTTGGAGTTGGTTTTTGTATAAGGTATAAGATATGGATCTTGATTCAGTTTATTGCAGATGGATAACCAATTTTGCCAGCACCATTTGTTGAAGATGCTGTTTTCACCCCAGTTTAATGTGAGTTTTAGTGGGTTTTGAAACTATTTGTTAACAGTAAGATGAAGTATTTCCTGATTCATTTATATGGAAACTAATATCAGAAAGATGGAAATTTTACTAGATAAAGTTTAACAGGAAAATATGGCAAAGTTGGTAGGTGTGATTGAAAAAACTAAATTCCAGGATTTACAGGCAACTATATATATATATGTATACATGTGCACACATATACATGTATATATATTTCATATGGATTTAATTAGCTGTGTAAACCTCTATCAGATGGTATTATAGCTCAGTGATATTATAAAACATTGAATAAAGATTTAAAAACATAGCCAGGTGTATTTAATTGCTTGGTGTTCACAGAGTGACTATCTTTATATTTAAAAATACAAATTTTTGGTGTGAACATCATGTTTTGGAAAACAAATAAAATTGCAATTTATTTAAAAGTGTAATTTATGTTATCTCTGTTTCATTCTCATGTTCTATTTTCAAGTTTCATAATTAACAAAGGCTATTAGTACGACCGAAAAAACCCTGATGATGTAGCGGATGCTACCACGAGGCACTCCTTGGAAAGTCTAGGGGTGAATTTGATTCTTCCTACAAGGTCGCTGTGAGTTGTCATCGAATCAATGGCACTGATTTTTTTTTTCCCATTAGTACCACAGTTAAGACTTTCACTGTGAACAACAAGGTTGGCAGTTCAAATTCACCAGGTACTCCTTGGAAGCCCTATGGGGCAGTTCTACTCTAAAGGGCCACTGTCAGTCTGAATTGACTCAATGGCAACAGGTTTCTTGTTTGTTCGTTTGTTAGTACGATGGACACATAATAAAAAATGAAGATGTGTGCATTTATTGGTTGTGTGTGTTCAAAATAACAGCAATAAATAAAGGCAAATAATCAAAGATGGCTGCAGAAGGGGCACGTGGAAAGGAGATGCTCACCCGGGCTTTTGCTGTTGCTGTTAGGTGCCCTTTGAGTAAGCCCTGTGTACAACAGCACAAGGAAACACTGCCTGGTCCTGCACTGTGCCCACAATTATTGTCACACTTGAGGGCATCGTTGCTGCTGTTGTGTCAGCCCATCCTCCTTTTAGGTGACCCTTTACTTTACCAGGCACGATGTCCATCTCCAGGGACTTATCCCTCCTGGAAATATGTCCAAAGTATGTAGGATGGAGTCTTGCCATTATTGCTTCTAATGAGCACTCTAGCTGTATTTCTTCAGACAGATCTACTCATTCTTTTGGCAGTCCATAGCATGGCCAGCGTTCTGCTCCAACACCGCACTTCAAAGGCACCAAGCGTCTGGGTGCTGTACAAACGGATTTAAGGGAGCACAGAGGTGAATGGAACAATAACAACTTTGTTAAGATTCTTTGTAATTTCTCAATGGGTCTTAGTCTTCTAGTGCTGCCATAACAAAAATACCACAACTGGGTGGCTTTAACAGGTAAATTTATTTTCTCATGGGAAAGTAAACTAAAAGACCTAGTTTAGGCATCAGCCAAGGGAAGGCTTCCTCTATTGGCTCTGGAGTAAGGTCCTTGTCAATCTTCCCCTGGACTGGGAGCTTCTGAGGCACAGGCTTCTTTGCTCCCTTCCAGAGGATGCACTCTACTCCCAACAGTGCTTCTTGGCAGGATGAGGTCCCCAATTCTCTTCTTGCTCCCCTTTATATCTCAAGAGATTGCCTCAAGGGACAATACAGTCATACAGATTGAATCCTGCCTCAGTAACACAACTGCCACCCACCCTCCTTCATCAACACCACTGATGCAGGATTGACAACATACAGGAAGATCGTACAGTAATGGGAATCATGGCCTAGACAATCGTTATACACATTTTTGGAGGTACACAGTTTAATCCATGACACCAAGGCTGCTACTTTCAACTACTCCTGCTTTGTTTTCAAGTAGCGATAAGAGTCTTTGTGTTTATCTTCAGAAGACTCAGGGAAATTTGGGATGTAGTATTCTACTCTGTGGTCGATTATTAGGGGAAATGAAAACTGAGTTATAGAAAGGGTGTTATAGTCTTTAAAAAGGAAAAAGCCAAATGCATGCAACCAGGATAAGTCACCGAGCATCACTTCGAGAATTCTCTCTGAACTTGAAACATTCCTGGTACTTAGTGATGTATTAGTGGTAACTGCCATGGAGTGCAGCCTGAATCCCGGTGACCTCAGCTCATGGGGACGCCATGTAAAAACAGAACGAAATGCTGCCACATTCTCCAACCTCATGGCTGGCTTATGATTGAACTTGCGTGGTTCATAGAATTTTCCCTGTCTGAGTTTAGGAAGTAGTTCACCAGGCCTTCCTACTTAGTCTGTCTTAGTCTGTATGCTGCATTAAAACCTGTTCAATATCAGAGTAACACACAGCGTTCCATGTCGGAGGGGTAATGGCTGCCCATGATTTGTGTTAGCTGGGAACTGAACCCTGTTCTCCTGCATGGAAGGCAAGAATTCTACCATAGAACCACTACTGCACCCCATTAATGGGTCTGCATAAGTGTTCGTTAGGATTTCAAAAACTGTATGTATCTCTTGTTTGGCAATCTTAAAAACTTGTACAATATGAACTTTCTTACCACAATAGGTAGATTAATAGATACACATATAGATAGAGAGAGAAATTTCCTTTAAAGGATTGGTGCACACAACTGTAGGGATTGGAAAGCTCCAAATAATGTAGGTTAGGTAGCAGGCTGGAGACTTCTGCAGGCTTGCATCCCACGATTCCCAAGTCAGGAAGAACACAGAATAGAGACTCAAACGTTGGGTTTTACCGAAATACGCGTTTATAATGCAGAGGCAGATCACACCAGAGGGGAATTCCCCTTTCAATTGATTGATTCATTGTATCACATTAGATTGCACAGATGCTTGTATTATATTACATTGTGGAACGGGAACTAGTCTGGTGTTGGGCTCAAATCACTGAGAAATGTAGCTTAGCCAAACTGACACACAAAATTCACCATCACAATCAAGATAATCGATGTTATTGTTATGACACAAACCTCAACATCTCAGTAGCTTAGTACAAAAAAATGTTGATTTCTTGCTTTCATCTGAGTCTGCAAGTGGATTCTGTCTTTAGAAACAACTGCTTTTAATAAATGACTTCCTTAATCACCATAGGAAAAAAGAGAGAGTGAAGATTATTCACGGTATTCACGGCCAGATCTGAAAGTAGTCCTGTCACTTCCTA
The DNA here is from genome assembly GCA_028571685.1 of Heterohyrax brucei. Taxonomy (NCBI): domain Eukaryota; kingdom Metazoa; phylum Chordata; class Mammalia; order Hyracoidea; family Procaviidae; genus Heterohyrax; species Heterohyrax brucei. The sequence goes on from CM053143.1 coordinate 77,463,825, forward strand.
CCTACATTCTGCTGGCCAGAATTGGTCGCATGACTCCAATCTGACTGCAAGGGAGGCTGAGAAAAGTGTCTCAGAAGGAGTAAAAGGGACTAATAAGAGTTTAGCTAGTCGCTGTCACTACTTTTAAGAAAATATCTAGAGTTTTCCAAAAAGATTTAAAAGATGATGTGCCATATGATGGATGAAACAAGGTGAAACAAGTGAGGAAATCACTATAGTGAAAATATGAGAGTGAGAGGTATCTGGCTCTAAGAATTTATATTTTATAAGCTTGAAATCCTTTGCCCATTTATTGTCTTAGTCACATAGTGCTGTCATAACAAAAATACACAAACAGGTATCTCTAACAAAGGGAAGCTTATTTTCTTAAAGTCTGATAAGGCTAGAGGTCTCTATTCAGAACATCAGCTGCAGGGGAAGGCTTTGTCTGTCAGCTCTGGAGGACGGTCTTTCATCAGTCTTCCCCCAGTTTGGGAGCCTCTCAGAGCAAGCACCTCAGATCCAAAGGATGCAGTCTGCTGCTGCCACTGCTTTCTTGGTGGCATGAGATTTCCATGTCTCCCTGCTCACCTTTCTTGTATCTTAAAAGAGACTGACTTAAGACACTGTCCAATTTTGTAGAACTCAACAATAGATAGGAAAACCCCATTAAATGACAAAATTGTGGATAATCACACAATCATGGGAATCATGGCCTATCAAGCTGATAGACACATTTCTGGGGTGGGGGGGATGCAGTTCAACACATGACACTTACCATGCTTCGAAAGTCACTATTCATTTCCTCATCATGGTAAGAATTTATACTCCAAATCAGTTTCTTTTTGTGTAGGGTAAACAAGTAAGGAGTCCTGGTGATGCAGTGGTTAAAGCTAATGCTGCTAACCAAAAGGTTGGTGGTATGAATCCAGCAGCCACTCTATGGCAGAAAGATGTGGCAATCTGCTTCCATAAAAGATTTACAATCTTGGGAACCCTATGAGGCAACTCTACTCTGTCCTATGAGGTCACTTTGAGTTGGAAGCTATTCAGTGGCAGTGGGTTTGGTATAGCTTGGTTTTCAATTATGGCAAATACTGTATCTAATGAAAGTTCTGTTTCATATGATTTATTCATAGAACTTACTTTTGCTCTTTTTTTTTATTATGATTGAATTAAAATGTCCATTCCCGTGTAAATTTGCATGCTGACCTACATGCAGCTTCCGTTGCTCTCCCTGCATGGTGACAGCACACTTTGTCTCTGCTCCATGCATGTCTTATCTTCCCAACAGTCTCCTATCTTCTCCTCTCCACCCATTCTCCTTCCTCCAGTATGAGGTCAACAGGACGACCTCCTATGGATCCCTGGTACCATAAAGCACCCACATAATATGGTTACTCTGTGTCACCAAGTCCAATCCACTGCTGTCCAAAAAGTTGAACTTCATTATGATTTATGGACAGGGGTAGCATCAGGGCCGGGGTCCCTGCTCCCAGTAGAACTCTGAGGCCCCTGGACCATCAGTTGTGGTCTTTTAGTGGAGATCTCAGGATGCACCCCTATTTAGACTTTTGCTCTTGATGTATACCTAGAGACTAAGGAGTCTGATACTGCTTTCCACATTTTATGCAAAACAGAAGCATAGAATCCATAGGTTTGACTATCATAGGAACAGTTGTCACAATGTTTGAAATTACATGACAGGTGGAGAGCGGCCTGAAAGGGATCCATTAGCAGGTAGTTGTTGAAAAATCTTGATTTTAAACTCATGACCTGTCAAGATCCTTGATTGCTCTGACATTGGTTGTGGTTTAAAGCTTTTTTAAGTATGACTGTAAACCAAATACTTTATTTTCCTGATAAGATTCACAGCTGTTATGCAGGATTTTCTTTTAAAGTAGCTTGAGAAATATTCAAGTTTGTCATGTATAAACTCATTTAATTTATTGCAAGGTAATTATGACAAGTCACACAATTATGACCTCAAGACATTTATTTAGAGCCTGAGAATCAAAATTAATAATTACAATGTATTCAGTGGTTAGAGTCCAAATTTTAATACTTCAGGAGTTTACCTGTAGTGAGAGGCCTTGGAAAGGCGGCTTTAACACAGTTGAAACTTGGAGGAGGTCCCTCGTAACTAAGGTTTGAGATTAGTAATGGTGAGCTTAATCTCAGCAGGCTTTCAGTCTTCGGAGACAGTAAGAAGCTAGTCAAAGTTCTCTTTGTTACTGTCTTCTCTCCTTGAATGAGAAGACATAAAGTGCTTGTATGTGAGTTTTTCACTTTAACCTCACACAATAAAGACCACTGGGACGACAAAGGCTAGTGTATTACATCTTCTCTCCAGGGTTAGAGATGAGACAAATGTCACATCTTTTTTCAAGGTTGAGCAATTAGAGAAGTTTTTTATGATTTAAGTCTCAAGCCTAGTTTATAGAGATTAAGCACATGTTATGGAAGTGTAAAGGAGCAAAGTTAACTTAAAGATTGTTTATCACATTCTCCATATACTTCTACATTTCTGTGTCTAAATTAAAAAAAAAGTTCTAAGTTGCATTATGAATAACATACCTCAATGACTTAAGATCTTTACAAAAACAGCATAATAATGCCATATACATATTTCAGAGATGTGGCTTAAGAGCATTACAGATATGTAATTTGAGAGCAAAACAAAAAACTCTCAAAAAGTAACAGTGGCCAAATGTGTCCCTGGAAAACTCACTTCTCTGAGCCTCAGTTTCCTCACTTCTAAAATGAGACTTTTCACAGGGATTTTGTGTTTGATAAGGGAAAATCTTTGAAAGCAGGTAATTCACAGTTCCTGGCACATTATAAGGGATTTTATAAATGTTCAGTCTGAATTTGTTTTTTTGTGATCTTTCTGTATTTTCCTGGTGGTGTATTGGCTAAGTGCCACAGCTGCTAACCAGAAGGTTGGCAGTTCAAATCCACCAGGTGCTTCTTGGGAAAACTATGGGGCAGTTCTCTTTCCTACAGGGTCCCTATGAGTTGGAATCAACTTGACACCAGTGGGTTTGGTTTGGGGTTTTGGTTCAGACACTGAATGGCTGTGGGAGAGTACAGCAGGTACGTTGTGTACTGGTGTCTCAGTTTTTGTATGTAGAGTGTCTGATTAGGAAAACAGCTAATATATAACATATGGAAGATAATCTGTGTCCTAAATAAAATCCAAATAAACTGAACTTGTTGCTGATGAGTTGGTTCTAACTCACAGTGACCCTATAGGACAAAACAGAACTGCCCTGTAAGATTTCTGATGGGTGGTTGGTGGATTTGAACTGCCAACCTTTTGGTAAACAATCTAAAATACTTTAACCATTGCACCGGCAGGGCCCCATGTCCCAAATACTTGCTCTTTATTTTCAAAATACAAGGTCATGTAGTACAGGTATGTGTGTGTGTTTGTTGGCATGTCTATGAAAACCACTTTTTTCTTCACCACCCCAGGGAGAGGAAAAAAGTACTTGTTTCTTTCAGGAGGTAAATTATTAGTCCTTTTGAAAATAAGATATGCATTTCTATGTTTAGCTATCTTTAAGTGCTGAGAAGCCCTGGTGGTGCAATGGTTAGAGTGTTGAAAACCCTATCAGGCAGTTCTCTATCTATAGGGTCTCTACGAGTCAGAATCCACTGGAAGGCAATAGGTTAGGCTTTTTGGTTTCATGTGCTGATGTGACAAGCAATTTACTTGGTTAGATTACAACTTGAACTGTCAGCTATTGCCTGGCCTCCCAGGGACTGAGATAATATAATGCCACTGATAAAAACGATTAAGTATTATATATTTGATTTGAAGACAGATAAACACAAAAGGTTTACACTTATAAAGTATGGAGAGTTTTAAGAAAATGCTTTTCTTATCTTCCAGATGGCTTAAGCAGATCCATCTCTAGGAACCAATTCATTTAAAAATAGATCTCTCTCTCTTTCTCCAGTTCACATATCTGCAAACGGAGAGTCAGTGACAACAATAAAAGAAATTCTACTACCATTCACTGTCTGCCCCGAATGAGTTTTTGTATCTTTGGCACTTCTAAACTAGAAATGTCCTCAAACTAGGTCTCCGCAATTTGAGCACGTTTCAGCGGTATCTTGGTGACGAAGCCTTTTGTGGTGAAACAAAGACAGTCTTGCTGACTCTCTATCAGCCATTTCATCCTCTTCTGAAAAATTGCTTCGGCACATGTCCATGTCTCTGTGTCCATTTTTACTCTAAAGAGGAAGCAGAACTTTCTCTTTATTAACTGTGTTTAAAAAATTAATGTAATTTCAATACACAGTAAGCATTCAGTAAATATTTAGAACTTACTGTGATGACTGAGTCTTGGCAGCCAACATATCTTGGCAATCAACATTTGTTACAGCATCTCCAATGGACCCTAGGAGTTTTGGAACACTACAAAAGCCTTCTAAAAACCGTCTTACTATTGCTGTGTTTGCTGACATAAAAAAGAATGAGTAGCAGTCTTAACGTTGTTTATTTAGTGGCCCTTGTGATTCAGATGGAGTTGAGTCTTGAAATGAAACAATTAAAAAGCTTATTGATTTTCAGGGTTTAGGAGGAGAAATGAATGCTTGATTTGTATTTTCTTAAAATGGAGTGATCTCTAATAACTCCTTGCAGGCACCTTAGTTATTGAAATAAAATTACATATGACCTGTTTAACATCAATAATTCATTTCTGAAACGCAGATGTTCTGTGCAATAAATATTGACTTGGAGCTCACTCCCACTTCTTTAAATAGGAAACATACTGTATAATACATGACTCACTCCCCACCAATTTCCTAAAATGGCACTAAAGCAATAATTATGTAAGTTTATTATCCATGCATGTAAGTAATAGGCTATAAAGAGCTTACAATATTGATTCCTCATTGCCTAACAATAAAAATAGTGGTTAACAAACAACTGTTTTGCATGGAGTAACACACTGTACTTCCCTTGCTAGCTAGTGTCAACTTTTCAACAAAGTCTATGCATGAATCTGACATTTTACAACTGTATTTGGAATTGCTAAATTTTCTTACAATTATTTTCTTTCATATGCTGTGGTGAGTTTTGGAGTGAGAAATATAAATCCTTCCTAAGTAAACACAGTGCTACATCTGCTAACCAAAAACGTTGGCAGTTTGAATTCACCAGGCACTCCTTCGAAGCTCTATCAAGCAGTTCTACTCTGTCCTATAGGGTCACTATTAGTCCGAATTGACTCATTGGCAGTGAGTTTTTTTCCTAAGGTAAACATTATCTGAAATAAAATACGTTGTCCTAAAAATATATCTTTTCTATGAAAGTTGTGTATTAAAAAACAAAAACTGTTTTACCATAGCACATCATTCAGGGAATATGACTGTTCAAAACTCTATTGTGTACCATGAGCTATCTGTACAAAATAGAGTTTTATACAATAAGTTACCTGAGGTGAGCTACAAGTCATGGCATAGATCCATCAGTCAATATCAACAAATATCCATAATAATTACATAGTCATTAATCTATTAAATTGTGGTATCTGGATGTTTATCTTCACTGGGTGATCAGCAGGAATAGTCGTATTATATCGTAAACATGCAGGTGCCATTTCATAGCAGAGTTATTTCCTTCTCTAGTTCTGCTCTCCATAATCTCCAAGAATCTTTCAGCCTATTTACAGAATATTAGTAGCGTCTCTAGAGATTTTGTTACACTTGTTTACCTGTCTGTTTTTTGGGGGAACTGGACATTAAGGACAAAGAAAAGGAATGGAACCAGAACTAGCACTCGTAACATTCTCACAGGTTTTTAGGGGTAAACCCCTTATTCAGCTGGTGTTGCCATGGCAAACCACAACATGCAACATTTCCCACCACGGGCAGAGTGGGAAAAAACTCTGCCTTAGAGACAGAGCTGGTTTCAAATCCAACTCCACCACTATGTGGCCTTGAGTAAGTTAGTGAATCTCTATGACTCATTCTCCTTATCTACTAAAAGACCATGGTTAGTATGCCTATTTCTGAGGGTTGCGGTAAGGATGAACTGATGCAGTTAAAGTTTTTTATAAAGCTATGAAGACCCATGATAATCTAAGGACTCAAACACAAAAGTTATCTGAGGTGAGCTACATGTCATGGTATAGATCCACTAATCACTATCAACAAATATCCAACAGTTTGAGTACATAAAATACCACTGTTGTTGTTAGGTTCCTCCAAGCCGGTTCTGACCCAGTGAACAAGAGAATGATGAAACGCTGCATGATCCTGCACCATGCCTACAATCATTGTTAGGCTCGAGTCCATTGTTGCGGTCACTGTGTCAGTCCATATTGTTGAAAGTCTCCCTCTTTTTCACTGACTCTCTAACTGACCAAGCATGATGTCCTTCTTTAGGGGCTGATTTCTCCTGACAACACTTCCAAAGTATGTAAGATGAAGTTTTGCCATCCTTGCTTCTAAGCAGCACTCTGGCTGTCTTTCCTCCAAGACAAATTTGTTGATTCTTTTGGCAGTCCATGGAACACTCAGTATTCTCCAACAGCACAATTCTAAGGTGTCAGTTCTTCTCTTGCCTTCCTTATTCATTGTCCAGCTTTTTGTATGCATATGATGTAATTCAAAATACCATGGCTTGGACCAAGCGTATCTTTGTCTTCAAGGTGACATCTTTGCTTTTCAGTATTTTATAGGTGTCATTTGTAGCAGATTTGCCCAAGGCAACGAGTCTTTTGATTTCTTGACTGCTACTTCCATGGGTGTATCCAAGTGAAATGAAAACTTTGACCACTTCAATCTGTTCTCCATTTACCATGATGTTGCTTATTGGTCCAGTTTTGAGGATTTTTGTTTTCTTGATGTTGATATGTAATCCATAGTGATGGTAGTGGCCTTTGATCTTCATCAGTAAGTACTCCAAGTCCCCTTCACTTTGAGCAAACAAGGTTGTGTCATCTGCATAATACCGGTTGTTAATGAGTCTTCCTCCAATCCTGATGTCCTGTTCTTTTTCATATCATCCAGCTTCTTAGATTGTTTGTTTGGCATGTAGACAGAATAAGTATCATGAAAGGATACAACCCTGATGCACATCTTTCCTGACTTTAAGCCTTGTGGTGTTCCCTTGTAGAGTTTCCCCCATCTGTCTGTCAAAATACCATTAGGTAGGAACAAATTCCACAAATTTATAAACTGTTGAATTAACACCAGAATAATTTAGAGTTATTTTCCCTTCACTTTAATGTATTTTTTTTTTCTGTAGATTACAACAGCCACTAACATTTTCTTGTGAGGACAGAGATTTAAGTGACTCTGTGGTTTTTAAGAAGTGGATAATATTGATGGGTGAAAGTAACATTCTCTGAAACACAGCAGGAGTCCTGAGGCTGAAGAATGTCATTCATCTTTGCAACTTCAGCAGCTGAACACAATGCCTGGCGCATATAACCAATTTCCTAAATATTTTCAAAATAAATAAAAGAAAGCTGGGGGGGTCTGGGGGAGTGGAGGTCTCTAGGTCAATTGTATTTGATGAGACTTGGATCTGATTTTATGTACAGCAGATGGAGCTACCTCTCCAGCAAAAGTCTGATTTCTCAACTAATAATGTGCTCTCCAGGAATAGAACTGCTGGAGTAAAAGGTGGCATTCTCGGGAGGCACAGGGTAAGGGAGAAGGTTGTAGAGTTTTGGTCAATTGGTATTATGGAATTCTAAGAGAAATGACCTTTTGTGACTTTCAAGCACAGCCCAGGTTAGGAAGCATTCCCATCTTTTATTTATTTATTTAATTTAACATAACTGAGTGAAAATGTACATTCACGTATAAATTTACATGCCCACCTATATGCATCTTCCACTGCTCTCCCTGTCTGGTGACTGCACACTATTCCTCTCTGCTCCATACATGTCTCATCCTCCCAACAGCATCCTTTCCCCTCCTCTCCGTCTACTCCCCTTCCTCCAGGCAGAGGTCAGCAAGATGATATCCTGCAGATGTATAGAACCATAAAGTGCTTCCAATATATGGTCACTCTGCCTTGCCAAGTCCAATCCATTCCTGTCCAAAGAGTGGACCTTTGTTATAATTTATGGGAAAGGGCAGTATCAGGGCCGGAGGCCACGCTCTCAGAGGAACCCCAAAACCGCTGGACCATCAGTTGAGGTCTTTTAGTGGAGATCTCATGATGCACCTCTTTATTCTTGTGTTGCCAGTGAGACTCCTCTCTGTGAGCTCCATCGTGGCTATCAGTGGTGGTGGCTGGGCACCATCCGGTTCTTCCGGTCCCAAGTCGATGTAGGCGCCCACTCTTGTGGTTCTCTCCGTCTTCTTGGTTGTCTTTACCGCATGTCATTTTGGTCCTCAGTGAGCATCTGTTCCTGTTGAGTTGGGACCATTTGCTGTGTCCTCGGATGGCAGCTTGGCAGCTTTTAAGACCCCAGACGCCACTCACCAATGTGGGGTGCAGAGAGCTCTCTTAGCAAAATGCTAGTTGTGCCAATTGGCCTGGAATTCGCCTAAGAGCATGGTCCCCCGCCCCTCGCCCCAGCTACTCTATCCTTGCAGTAATGAGTTAAGATGGAAGGAGTACTCAAGTTATGCTGAAGTCCACTTAATGTTGTTCTTGTTTCTAATGTGTGCTATCACCGCTTTCTCCCAACTAGATTTCTAGTAACTATCTAAACTAAACCCTCCCCCCCTTGCCCTCCCTCCCTCCCTGCCTCCCCTCCCTTGCAGCTGTCAAAGAGTCTTTTCTTCTATACACAAGTCTGTTTTTGAGGTCTTATCGTAGAGGACTCATACAGTATTTGTCCCTTTGTCGCTGACTACTTTCACTAGCATTCCCATCTTTTGTTTCTGTCTTGTGACAAGCCACCCGGAGAACCCCTGGGGAGTTAGTCTATTTCTGTGGTCCCTTTGCTGTGGCAAATCAGCCCGTGGAAACTCTGCCTGGTGATACACAGGGGTGGAGCAAGGCCCCTTCCTGCCCAGCAGTGGCCCTCATTCTGTCTCAGAGCTATTCCGGAACAGCGGGGCTGTTATCCTCCTTTCATTGTTACCTCCTGATTTGCTAGTCTTCCCCATCCCAAACATCCTATCAACAACTGTAAGGAAGAGATCGAAAGCTGTTTTACTAAAGGCTCAGCTATACCTCACAAAGAGGAGTTCAGCAAGGAGGAACCAAGCCTATATATCGTGGTGAGTGTCCCCTTGTATACTACACAAGTCCGTGAAGTCTGTAAAGATTGAGGCATTCAAAAGAAGAGTGACCCATGCTATGGTTTCTCTTTTCTCATTTCTACTTCTGTAGCCACTGAGTTTCAGTTTCCTGATTTTGATTTGTTTCTTTCCTCTGTAAGTACAGGAATTGGTAGGCTCCGATGACTGTGATTTTGGTGAGGTGCTCATTGATAAGTCTTCTCTGCCAAACTTGGCTGACTTTGAAAGAAAGGAAGAAGGTTCTAGAAGTGTGAGCAAGTGGTGCTCCTCCCCTAAGCCCCGTGCTGTGGAAGATATTCTCAAATATATGAAATAATATAAAAGAGTACCTGGACACTCGTATCCCTGAAATTCTGAAGTTCAGGCCAATTACAGCATGACCTGTAGTTGTAAACATCTCCTTTATGGCTAACACTATTAAAAACAAACAAACAAAAAACAAACAATAACCGCAGAGTGGATTCTGACTCACAGTGACCACATAGGACAGAATCGAACTGCTTAATGGGGTTTTCAAAGAGCATCTGGCGGATTCCAGTTGCCGACGTTTTAACAGCTGAGCTCCTAACTAGTGAAATCCCTCCCCGCATTTCTCGGCCTCTGTCTTAGAAAGACAAGATGAGCGTGTCTGTGTGCCGTAACAGCTTGTGCTGATATCAGGAACAGAAGCCACTTCAGAGTATAGCAAGGATACAGTGGCAAAGGCATTTAGGTAAGAGAAAAGACCAATTAATGAATTTGTCAAACCCTTCATCTTAGCATGAATGCAACACCAAACCAGTACCAAACCCACTGCCATTGAGCCAATTCCAGCTTATGGTGACCCTATAGGAGAGAGCAGAATTGCCCCCATAGAGTTTCCAAGAGTGCCTGATGGATTTGAACAGCTAATCTTTTGATTAGCAGCCTTAACCACTCAACTACTATGCCAGCAGAGCTTCCATAAGTGCAACAGCTTCTTGCATAATGAAATCAATTCCAGGAGTACTGAGAGCCCATTTTCTTCTCTTTATGTTTCAATTTATGGATCCACAGATACTTGAGAAATTAGCAAAATATTCTCAACAGTTTATGTATGGTTGCTGAGGAAAATTTTTCTATTTTAAAATTTATAAGACTTAAATTTATAGGTGTAAGTTTAGAATAATATCAGTGATTAGTGACAACAATTTTTTATATTGGCGATTAAATGGACATTTAGTGCTAGAATTGCAAGTAGTTTTATATTTATAAGTATATTAAGACTTACTTACATTTTCATGATAAAAAATTCAAATCTATTGCTCTTGAGTCAATTCCAACTCATAGCAACCCTATAGGGCAGAGTAGAACTGATCCATAGAGTTTCTAGGGAGCACCTGATAGATTTGAACTGCTGACCCTTTGGTTAGCAGCCATAGCACTTATCCACTGCACTATCAGGGTTTCCATTTTTCATGATATTAAGTTAAAGTTTTAGTATTCTTTAGATAATCTTCATATTCAATAATCTTTTATATTTTGTCTTAGTTTCTATGAAAATTTGAAAGTATTAGAGGAAAATTGTTTTGAAAATATGTGTAAAAAGGACTTTTAGTATTTTTTTCTTTCATACTTTTTGATAATAAAATGTCCAAGTTTTATATACTTGAATATCATTACATTTTGTTTTCAAACTATTAGATCATTCTTGTCAGTGGAACACAAGCTATGTGAAAAATTTTCACCGTAACAGCATAATGAGTGGTTTTCCTGAAATGAAGACAAGATAATTTTATGAAATAAATGCATACTAACTTGTGAATCATTTAGGTATTTTATTAATCAAACACACATCACTGGCTCATCAGTAGGGCATGCAGGTATCCAGAATAACAATTGAATGCTTTTCAATTGTTTTATCCATTTTCAGTCACACAAAAACCTTTGCCTAATTTAGCTTTTTCAGTTTTTCTCCCCCATCTTGGATGTGGATATCAAGATAGAAGGACTAAACACGATCATTGCAACAGGTTGTTTTTTTACCTTGTAAATACTTAGAGAAATGGTATGTGGGCTTTCATCTATTCCCAGAGAGAGAACAGTAGCCCTAGATGTCTGTGACCTGTCCTTCTATTAGCTGACCCTCTAGCTTCTTGGAGCTGACCTGGCACTTACTGCTACAGCGGGCATTGCCTTGTTGAACGTTGTAATTTCACAGATCACCCCTGATGGACAGGACTACTCTGCAGCTGTGATGACTCAAGACAGAAATAAGAGCAGTCTGTACTCATGCTCTGAGCATAAGAGGATTTTCCAAACTGAAAAATGACCAAATATGCCCCTATCCTGGCTAATGGAGTTCTTGGTCCAAGCAAGTGTGTCCTTGTTTGGATAAACATGCTGCACTGCTAACCGGAAAGTCAGAAGTCTGAGTCTTCTCAGAGGTACCTTGGGAGAAAGACCTGGTGATCTGATTCTGAACATCAGCCATTAAAAATTCTATACAGCATGGTTTTATTCTGAGATACATGGAGTCATCATGAGTTAGAATTGATTTCATAACAATTAGTTTATTCTGGGAAATCTTCATAGCACAGAGGTCAAGTGTTATGTCTGCTAACCAAAAGGTTGGCAGTTTGAATCAACCAGGTATTCCTCGGAAACTCTTTGAGCCAGTGCTAGTCCATCCTATGAGGTTGCTATGAGTTGTAATAAACGTGACTGCAGTGAGTTTAGTTCATTTTCAGGAATATGAGAACTTGCTACTTTTTTTTTAACCAGTATGACTTAGCTTCCACTCATTCTTTCCATTTTCTAGATAGTAGTTATTGAGATTCCCAAACATTAAAGTACATCTCCTTTCTGACAGTATCCAAAGTTCCACTTCCTAAAACCGTCCTCAAAAAATCACTTAACACGAGCCCAAATCCTGTAAGGCCCTTCTCACACCCTCTTTCTGAGAAGCCCCGTGCCACTCATGATGAATCTTCTTCCTTACTGAAAAATGTGAATAATCCTAACATGTTACAGGGGTGTTTGTGGTGGTCTTTATCTGGAAGTCATTGCTAGTACTTATGTTTTGTTGCTGTTCACTGTGCTTGCGTCAGATGTAACATATGGTGAACAACAGAATTTAATGTAGCCTGGTTCTGCACCATCTTCATGAACATAGCTGTGCTCGAGTCCATCACTGCAGCAGCTGTATATTTTTCTTTTTAATATTTTATTGTGCTCTATGAAAGTCTATAGTCCAAGTCAATTTGTCATACAAAGCTCCAGACCCACACATCTATGCAACTTGAACTGTTCTCCCCACCCCATGACAGCATTCTCCTCATTTCCACCCTGTTCTTCTGTATTTGTTCAACCCACTCCTGTCCTCTCCCCTCCATGGTTCCATGTCACTTCTAGAGAGGAGCTGTTCTGACAGCCCATGTATAAGCCATGTGTAAGCCAAGAAGCACTCGTTTGACCAGCGTGACTCTATGTCTTATAGTCCAGTCCACTTTACATCTGGAAAGTTGGCTTTGGTTCTGGTTTCATATCTGGGCCAGCAGAGAGTCTGGAGGCCATGTCCTCAGGGGACCCTCCAAGATATTGAACCATAAAGTCTGATATTTTAATAAAATTCTAGTTCTGCAAGTCCATTTTTCTCCTGCTACGTCAGAGACTTTCCATTGTTTTCCCTGTCAGGGTGGTCATTGATGGCAGCCGGGCACCATCTAGTTCCTCTGGTCTCATGCTGATTCAGTCTCCTGACCATATGACCCTTCTGTCTCCTGGACTCATCTTCTCCTCATATCTTTGATATCCTTCATTCACCTCTGCTCTGGGAGCCACCTGTTTTTGAGTGCTTTCCAATCTAGGGGGCTTATCTTTCAGCATTGTACTGGATAATATTCTGTTGTGACCCATAACATTTTTGTGGGCTAATTTTTGGAAATAGATTACCAAGTTTTTCTTCCCTGTCTATCTTGATCTGGAAGCTCTGTTGAAATCTGTCCACCGTGGGAGACCCTACTCATATCTGAAAGTCTAATGGCATGCTTTCCAGCATTACGACAACATATAAGCCAGTATAATATGGTAATTTGACAGGTAGTAGACTTTGGCTCAAGACCGTGTAAAAGCAACAGGAGAGGTCCTGCTTGTGACTGTGGACTTTGATTCCAGCTCAGCTTCTACACAAGCTGGAATTGTTACTGTTTTCTCACTAGATACCAAAAAAACAGGCGCATGTCTCCAGGGCAGTCATTAATCCTACACCAGATGACACAGGAGGAAAAAGAAATTCCTGCTGTTAAAACCACCATAGCACTGTTCCTCGTGAAACAATAACCCAGGCACTATTTAAACACTCATGAAAGAATTTGATGTAAATATTTATAAAGCACCACTTGTGGGCTACTCACTGTTAAGGTTGCTGAGGACATACCAAAGCAAAACAAAACAAAATAAAAATCAAACTCATTGCTGTTGAGTGGATTCCTGCCCATAGTGACCCTATAGAACAGAGTAGAACCACTCCACGGGCTTTTCAAAGAGTGCATGGTGGATTTGAACTGCTAACCTTTTGGTTTGCAGTCTAGTTCTTAATCAATGTGCCACCAGGACAGTGAATAAATGAGGAAGAATCTCTGTGTTCACGGTGCATACATGTTGTTTTGTTATGGAGCAGTTTCACTCCTTCCTGTGTCTGGCTTATATTAAGAGACTCTACATTAGATGCAAGCAGCTCTTTCTTCATCATTCCAGGTGGATAACACAAAGTGAAGGATGACTTTTACGACTAGTCTCACTCTTCAATATTTGCCCCCCTACCCCATCCACGCCATGTCCTACACATGCTTATTAATGGAGAAGTTTCAGTTTCAATTCTGAGTTAATTGTGGAAAGCAGAAGTTTGAATTCTCTAAATGTAGGTAGCTGTCTTGGTCTGCTTTAGAAACCCTGCTGGCATAGTTGTTAAGAGCTGTGGCTGCTAACCAAAATGTCAGCAGTTCAAATCCACCAGGTGCTTCTTGGAAACTCTGTGGGGGCAGTTCTAATCTGTCCTATAGGATTGCTATGAGTCAGAATTGACTCGATGGCAGTGGGTTTGTCTTTTTCATTTTGGTAGCTAAAGTTATTTGCGATTGGCAATGTATATTTGTGCACAAATAATTTGTTAAATTAAAAAAATTGATTTCAAATTGAATATGTTCACTTGCATCTTTAGCATGTTGCTGATACTATTTAGGAATGCAGAAGTTTTTCTTTGTAGTTAGGAAGGGTAACCCTAATGCCAGCATCAATACTGTTGTCATAAAATCCAAAATAATCAAATCCAAATTTAATTCAATGCCAACAAATTTGATTTGAATACCTTCTTTTGGGAAGGATATTATCTTTCTTTTGTGAAGGTTAAAATGCTTTGCAAGTACTGGCAGGCATTTTCAAAATAATGCTTAGATTTGAGATCTGATCTCAATAAATTTATAGCATACAGTATGGATGGTTTACTAGACACATAAAACAACATTTTTAGTAATGACTCATATATAATAGTGCTTGCAATGTGGTTTCCATTATAGCCGTAGCTCTCATCTGCCAGTAACTTTTTCAAAATTTAATCTTTTGGGTTGAAGTTTTCCATGCCTGGTTTAAGCTCAAAGGTATCTTAAAAAGTATTTCTGAAGTTGCAAGCAATTTCTTTGGCTATCTTATATACTTCTTTTTAATTTTCATCCAAGAGAGAAAATAAAGAGAGAGGGGGAAGATTTGAGTATACAGGTCTGGTGTTTGCACATTCAACTAGAACTATAAGAATACCTTTACAACCTATACCTAAAACCATTTCATTCAGCTCATTTCCTAAAGTAACTGGAGCATGGCTTACTGTTATCTTTTATGCCATTAGTTGTTGCAGGAACCATTCCTTTACATGGAAACAGGATAACAAATCTTTAGAGATTAGATTCCTGTGACACTTAAACATTTATGTTTAGTTGATTCTTGTGACTAACTACATGTAATGCCCCCTGATGGTCTTTCAGTAAGAGTTCAGCCCTCTAGAGTGTCTTTTCTTCCCAGTCTCAGGCCCTTGTGGCAAATATAATATGATTTCAGGAAACCAAAAGTATGTCTTATTAGAAAATAAGGATGAATATAGTCTCTAGGTAGTGACTAAAAGCTGTGGCTGTTAACCAACACACAGGCAGTTTGAATCTGCTGGGTGCTCCTTGGAAATTCTATGATGTAGTTGTACTCTGTTTTATAGCTTTGCTATGAGTTCGAGTCAACTCAACGGCAGTGGATTCGTTTTGTTGGTTAGGTGTTCACATTGAACAAGATAAGTCTTTGGTGTTGGTTCTCACGGATGCATTGGCAGATGAGTCTTTGAAATGTCTTGCAGACATCATTTTGTCCTAGGATATCTATCAGTGTAGCCATAAGCGCTTCCAAAAAATCAAGAATAAAGATGAAGACCTCATAGAAGACTTTAGTGTCTGAAACTTATTGGTGAATGAGAATAAAGGACATTCCTGAGAATGAAAAAATGAAGTGAAGGTACAGGCAAGAATTCCTGTTGGACCTACACAGGATAAAACGACATACCTGCATCTCATGTTCTCATGTGTCATGAATCTTCACCTAACACTTGAGTTCAATTTTATTTTCATATTAAGTGTCATTAGAAAGTCATCACTGCTGAAAATGTATAACTTGATATTTACTTAAAAAAATCAAATTTCCCCAAAAGCATTTTAAAAAATGACATTTTAAGTATCCTTTTCCTAAAGTCATACCCATGCTATGTATATATGCATAACTGGTTTGCGTGCCTGTCTGTTCTTTCTGAGGCTCTCCCATGTAGACACATACATACACATCAGTGTAGATTCAGGATTTTCCACAAGGAACAAAGGGAATCTCATAATGAAAAGCAACATTTTTTTGTGGATCCATGCCAAGGTACCAGATCCTCGTTCTTTTCCAGTTGATTTATCTTAATGATTCTCTGTCAAGCAAAAGCCTTTATGAATTCTGCATAATGTCCTGTTCAATTACAGCAGCGTGCTTGCCTTGCTTTTTAAGGCTATGCTTGAGACTTTTTTTTTTTCTTTCTCTCTCTAAGAATCTTTCCACAGTTAGCCACAAAATGAGAACAGTTATTGCTGGGGTAATGTGACTAACAAAAAGGTTTTCTTTCTTTCTTTTTTTTGTGTGTGTATGGTTTAAGATGAATACTTAGAAAAATTAAACCTGGAAAAAGTTTATCAACCTTGTTTGAAAACTGAGCATAGTTGTTCATTTCTTTAGTCTCTTTGGTTAGGTACAAGCCTTGGAATCATGCTTTGCATTGCTTTTGTGTTTAAGTATAAACTTAAGTTTACTGTTATGTTTTATGCTTTAGAAGACAGAATACAGTGTCAAAAGATTCCTTTCAGCCTTATCCTTCTAAAGAGAAACATGGACAGAAGTCTGGGTTGATCTATCATGTCACTGATAGGATTTTCTGTGATAATGAAATGTTTATTTTGCTCACTTCAGTGGAGTGACCATCAGCTAGTTGCTCAGCATTTGAAATGTGGCTAGTATGGATGGGAAACTGAATTTTAAGTGTTACATTTTGGCAGACTCCAGGTTGCAAATGTCCTACATATGTTATAAGCCACCCCCTGCAAACCGTATTAGCTTAAACATTCAAGGCACATTCAGTGGTTCATAATAACAAATGGACTCAAAGCATTGTTATTATTATTACTTTTGGAAACCTTGGTGGTACAGTGGGTTAAGTCCTACATTTTCTAACCAGAAGGTTGGCAGTTCAGATCCACCAGGTGCTCCTCGGAAACTCTACAGGGCAGTTCTACTCAGACCTCTACGATTGCTGTGACTCAGAGTCAGCTTGATGGCTGTGGGTTTCTTTTTCTTTTCTTTTTTATTATATTAAAGATGTTTTAGTATAATTGGAAGTATTTCTTTAATGTTTTTATGCAAAGAAAGCTACACTGTATACTATATTCTAAGACAAACATTTGACTGGCGTTAGATATGTACTGTGCGTAGCCGTTCTGATTTAGGTGCAGATTTGAGATACATAAAGACAGACTTAGAAACAGAACTCGTTTGTAATCTGGGGATTGCCTGTACTGCAGAAGACCATCCCAATGCTGTGTTTCTCTTAAGAGCAATAGAAAAGTCATGGAAAAAGATAGTAGTGATGACTGCATGACATGATAAATGTAATTACTGTCTCTGAATTCTATATGTGAAAAATGGCAAATGTTTTGTTTTATGTATAGTTTTAACATACATGTGAAAAACAAGGGAAAAACTCTTCCCAGATTCAATGGCTTAAAATAATAATTCATGTGTCTGTGTGCTGACTGCACTCAGCTGGACAATTGTTACCTGGGCCCTTCCTGTGGCTGCAGACAGATGTCCCATGGGTCTGGAGTCATCTGAAGGCTAACTGGACTAACACCCAAGGTGGCTTTCACCACTGGTCCACCCACTGCCTGGGCTGCTATGGCTGGGACAGCTGAGGGCTGGTCAGGCATCTCTCTCCATGAATGCTATTCCTGTGACTAGCCTGGGCTTTTTCAAAACATGGAAATCTTAGAAAGCCTTTCCTTTTTACATAGCATCTTGCTTCCCCCAGAACGAGTTTTCTAAGATACAGGAAGTAAGAGGGTCAGGTTTGTCAGACATGGAAAATGGACCAGTGTTTTTTGTTCTATAATGTATTGGTCGGAGTAATCACGGAGCCTGCTGAGATTCAAGGGGAGGTGGCTTAGACTGTGTCTCTGGATGGGAACGCACCAGTTGCCATTGAGTTGTTCCGAACTGCTGTGAACCTCGTGTGTGTCGGCGTAGAGCTGCGCTCCACGGGCTTTTCGGGGTCTGCTTTTCTAGAAGCAGATCATCATCAGGCTTTTTTTTTTCCCAGATGCCTCTGAGGAGACTCTTAACTTCCTACATTTTACATAGCTACTGGGTATTAACCTGTTAACCTTAGTACCTACCAGGGACAGACGTGGCCATTTCTCTTCCTTCACAGCTACTCTGTGGATTATCAAATTCTTGTAAGAGCAATCAGTTAAAAAAAAAAAAAAAAAAAAAAAAAGCCAAGGCGAATGCTTCTGTTTTCCCTCTCTACCTGAACAATAAAATAAATTCAATTGCCTATCTTGAGGCCAAAAAATGAAAAGAGAAAAAAAAAAAATTGTACTTTTGATGGGCTTTTGGTGACATTTGAATTGAACTGGGGCCTCAGGTACGAGAAGAAACTCAGTGATTTTATTAAGTCCAAGATGGAAATTGATGAGGCAAACCAATACAGTTGGTTGAGGTTATTTTCATGGTTCTAAAATGATTGAAAAACAACCTGTTCGCACAATTAAGTACTCCACTGCTAGCTGAAAGGTTGGTAGTTCAAGCCTGCCCAGCCTCTCTTGAAAGCAAGACCTGGTGATCTGCTCTCATGAGGATTATAGACTAGATAACCCTGTGGAGGCAGTGCTACTGTGTCACATGAGGTGACTATACATCAAAACTGACTGGACAACACCTAACAACAACAAAATGACTAAAAACACCAAGTTCTGGCTAGAAGTCACATTCACATGGTATGTATTGAGCGCTGTTTTTATAGTGGAATACGTAATGATTAATTTCCTTCTTGTTTCATGAATGCAGCTTTAGTGGTTGGGGTTGTCTTCTTATTTAACTTATTTTATGACACACTCAATGTCAAGCAGATCTTTAAAAGAGTTAATATGTTAATACCAGCAACTTCAGTTTCTATAAGTAGTGGAGAAGTTTAGTGTAACTTTGAATTTTTAAATTGCTCTATAGACAGATTTGCTCATTTACGTTTCATTATACATACAAAATGTTTATAAATTATTAAATATAAATTTATTTGTATTTATTAACTGATTAAATTAGATGCAATTATTTCAATCAATTAATTTAATAATATGTTATTAAATATAAATTATTCAGTTAAATGTCAGCTTGTTTCCCTTTTAAGACAACTGCATGGATATCCTACCTTTAGGCGGCTTCATCATCTCTTGTCCAAGACAATCAAGTTAAGGTGAGCATTGCGTCTATGTCTGAAGACTGAGACGTTCCAGGACAGCTGTTAACGGTTTTGACTTGCTATTCAGCATCAGTCAACAATATTCGCAGGACATCCTGTGATGACCTGGGTCTAGATTTCTGTGTTGTGTGGAAGGTTGGCAGTTTCACTGAGTGTAAAGTCTTGGCTTTAGACTTGGGATGGCTCACATACCCAGCTGCCACTCAAATCCCCTCTGGAAGGACTTTGTTATATTGCTTTGATTTGGTTTTCTGTATTTTGTTCCTTAGATCTTCATGCCTGAATGTGTTTTTTAGGTCATCACATACAGCCAGATCTTCCAGAAGGAAATCAGGCAGTGTAGGACTTCTTTGGTGCACACTGATTAAAAGAATGATCTTCTTATCACTGTTCTGGGGACCATATTCAGGGACAGTTGGTGGCATGCTTTCTCCATACACTACTTTCCTCTCCCCCGTTGTCACCTGCATTCTGATCCCCTGGAAGTCATGTCATGCATTCCTTTCAGCCTTTCACTGATTCACTGCAGTTCTGTTCGCTCTGGCTGCTGCATCTGAGGCTCTGGCTTTCTTTATTATCAGTAGCCATGACTTTGGTAACTGGCTGGACTTTCTCAGCACAGAAAGAACAGGGTGTGGTTTTGGGATTGGAGTAAAGGAAGAATTGAGAAACCAGTGTCTGGGAACTGAAATACAAACTCTCACTCCCATACCGCAGGGGACTGCAGATGCTGTCCAACCTGACAGCTGTCACCCGTTCCTCCTGTACTCTCCTTTTCCTTCAGGGCCTTCCCTAGAGCCCTCTGTATCCGAGCACTTTGCTTTCTTGTTTCCATTGCTTCCCATTAACCTTAAAATAAGGTCCAACGTCACGGCAAGGTGGTCTGGGCTACACGGAACAGCTACTAGATTCTTTTCTCGGCTTGTCTCTCACTCAGCTGCAGACACATTCAACGTTTGTCACTTTCTTATCTCATGTCCTCTTTGTTGTTTGTGGTGTTTGTACAGGGGCTTGCTCCCTCTTCTAGTATATCCACTTTCTTCACTCTTCTCCCCAACTCCAGCACTTTGAGGTCCTGTTTAAATATTACTCTCTCGAGGATATTATTATCTCTGGCTCCAGAGATGAGCTGAGAACTACTAGTTATGGATAACTGTCACTCCCCTTCATCCTTCTCAGGGTACTTCGCATTATCTATTCTGTGTTCTTACCTAGAATGTAAGTTCTGTGCGGGTAAGACTTGTTCACTGCTGTGTCCTTGGCATACAATACTGTGCCTGGACTATAATAAAACCAAGAAACCATACAAAACAAACAAAAAAAATCAATGTTGAGTCAATTCTGACTCTTAGTGACCCTGTAAAACAGAATAGAACTGCCCTGTATGGTTTCTAAGGAGCACCTGGCAGAATCAAACTGCCAACTTTTTGGTTATCAACTGTTGTTCTTAACCCACTATGCCATCAAAGTTTCCAGTATTTGTTGAAACGTTGAATAAATTCCACATAATGGAAATGTCTCTGATAAAACCTTATTGTTAGCATAAATCCTAAAAAAGCAACTTCAGTTCCATCATATGCGTGGGAAAGCTGGACAATGAATAACGAAGGCAGAAGCAGAATTGATGCTTTTGAATGGTGGTGCTGGAGAAGAATATTGAATGCCCCATAGGCTGCCATAAGAACAGACAGATCTACTCTGGAAGAAGTACAACTGTAGTGCTCCTTGGAAGCAAAGATTGTGAGACTGTGTCTTACATACTTTGGACATACTGTCAGGAGGGATCAGTCCCTGGAAAAGGACATCATGCTTGGTAGAATGGAGGGCCAGTGAAAAAGAAGAAAACCCTCAATGAGGTGGATTGACACAGTGGCACGTGATAGTGGACATGGTGCAAGACTGGGTAGTGTTTCTTTCTGTTGTGCACAAGGTCACTATGACTTGGAACTGACTCGGTGGCACCTAACAACAACAACAACAAAGCAAATAACTCTTCTTTGTATCAACTTATATCAAGAGAGCTTATATTTATCAAAAGAGTTACTATCTTTTCTCACAAAATTAAGTACAGAATTATCATATGACCCAGTAATTTCACTTCTAGATCTATACCCCAAAGACTTGAAACCAGGGATATAAAGATATACTTGTTCAACAAGGTTTACTGCAGCATTACTCACAATAGACCCAAAGAGAGCAACAACCTAAGTGTCTATCAGCAGATGAAAGGATAAGCAAAATGTGACATATATATACAATAGAATATTTATAGCCATAAAGAGAAATGAAGTTCTGATACATGGAAACAGTATACTGTATGAAATAAGCCAGAGTATATAGGAACAAATGTATGACCCCATTTGTATGAAAATCCAGAACAGGCAAACACACAGTGACCACAGTTCACTAGTGTTACAGGGGTAGAGGGGAAGCAAGGGAAAGTAAGACTCAGTGCTTATAGGACACTGAGCTACTGTTAAAGGGGATAGAAAAATTTTGAAATGAGTAAGGAAAGTCACACTATATGCTAAACTTAATTGTACTGAATTGTACACATGAAAATTGTTGAAATGGTATATATTTTCTTATAAGTATTTTCTTCAACAATTAAAATTTTTTTTATCATTTTCCCATTCTCTTGGTTTCAGTGTTCACAACAAAGAATCATTCTTGGATCTCAGTTTATAAATTCACTGACCAAGATACTTTTAGTAATTCTTAATACTCAGGTATCAAGAAGGTCATAGTCAAAAGTAACCAAAAGAACTCTTGTTTTGTAGGAAGCCACGACCCATACATAATTCATGTTGCTGGACTTTGCTTGGCCCACATGGTGCCTGGCGAACCCCAACAATACGTGAAAGGGCTTCATTAGCTCTTAACAAGCCATATGGTGAAAGCCTCTACAGATTTTGTCTGATACCTCCAGGCACTGCTAAGCAGCTGGAATTAATGAATAAGCATGGCCAATGAAATCATGATATGTTGTTGCTAGGAAGACCCGTTTGTAGCCAGGAGAATTGTTGATTACCAGGCAAGAACACACAGGAATAGAAGTGATGTGTGATTTCTGCGTCTTGTCTAGATTTGGCCACCTGGACTGCTTAAGGCAATACAGTGTTGGGCTGATTAGCAACTATTAACTTTGTTCCTACTGATTGTGGTCCTGGGAGATGGGACCAATAGCTTCATCCTTCTTAAAATTGTTTCAGGACCAGTGGTCTTAACTGAAGCCACTGGCAGAGCTGTGAGAAGAGATCCTAGCAAAACAGCCACAGTAACAGCTGCAACATTTTCACAAGCTGTTTCTCTAGATTTTCCATCTTTCCTTGCAGAAAATGTGTTTGCTTCCTCCAATTACATACATGAAATTTCATACATGCTCCAGTTCTTATTATAAACTTCTTAAGAGATACAATTTCTACCATAACCCAAATGCAAGAATTTTCCCCCTATCTGCATAGGATCATTTTCAGCTCTACGTAAACCTGGATGTAAAACTCAGCATTTTCTCCAGTTTCCACAACAAATCCATATATGTTATGATTCTGGTAGTTTTCTTATCACTCTGCATTCTCCTTTAAGACAGTTCCATTAACATATCTCAAGTGTTTCCTTGCAGAACCCTGGCCTCCAGCTTCAGCTTTTTTCCTTGTATCCTTAGCCCCAGCCTATATTCAGTTCCCCTGACTTCTCTTTTCCCTTCCACAGTATCCAGATCAGGGTCCCTCTTCAGAAACTTTGGTCCATTGGCTTATAAAAAATTTTTTTACAGCAAAGGTTATCTATCAGTTATCCCAAACCTGCTGTCACTGAGTCAATTCGGACTCATAGCCACACTGTAGAGGGGAGAACCACCCTGTCAGTTGCCAAGGCTGTAATCTTAGAAGCCAATTGCCACATCTTTCACCTGTGGAGTGGCTGGTAGGTTTGAACTGATGACTTTTTGGTTAGCAGCTGAACGTGAAACCACTGTACCACCAGGCCTCCCAGCTAGCTATACCAAAACCTTCCATTGTTGTTGGGTCGATTCCAGCTCGTAGTGACCCTGTAAGTTGACCAACCCTACAGAACAGAATAGAGTTGCCCCACTGAGTTTCCAAAAAGCTACTGGTAGATTTAACTGCTGACCTTTTGGTTAGCAGCCACAACTCTTAACCCCTGTGCCATCAGAGCTCCTTTTCGTTATAATGTGTTGGGGTTCCTTTTTCCTCTTTTACCCCTGCCCTTTCTTCCTCATTTCATACTTGCTGTTAATTAAAAAAACAAAAAAACAAAACAAAAACAACTCACAATAAAGTCGATTGCATTTGGCTTGGATGATTTGTTTCCAGACTTTAGGCGTAATAAAGTAAATTCCCTAAAAGGAATTTGGGTGTGAGACTTTTCCTTCTTAGTACAGTGCTTTCTGTATAGTTAGCAAAATTGTGGTATAAAGCAAGGATGTATAAATACATAAAGGAGGTCTGGTAGGGCAGTGTTTAAGCATTCAACTGGTAACTGAAAAGTCAGTGGACTGAGTCTACCAGCCACTCAATGGGAGAAAAGGTTTGGTGATCTGCTCCTGTAATGATTATAGCCTAGGAAATCTTATGGGGGCAGTTCTACTCTGTCCTACAGGGTTTCTATGAGTCAGCATCTACTCAAGGGCATGAAACAACAACAACATACGTATACATACAACCATCTCAGAGCACTTAATACTGGTTCTATATATATACAAGTTCTTTGGGGTTTATGAATGGTGTAGGGAGTGCATAGGGAGTATTCAAAATAGGTAGGAAAGATAAGGACCAAGCACATGCTTGGAATTTGAACAGTTATAAATTTTACAGGACAGTTTTCAAGCTAAGTCCCAAGTGCTGTTATGCAGAATTTTTAATCAGATATAGATGGGAAGAATGGTTATCTTGGCTTTTGGATGGAGGATATGAAGAAGGATATATTTTAGTTTTTATTATAAAGTATACTAAAGGAGTTCTTGGACACGTAGAAAAGACAAAAATTAAAAAGAGTTTCCAGAAAGTTAAAAAAGCATGTGGAGCTGACACCAAATTGGCTGAGTTGTGGAAGTAGATAGAAGTATAAAAGACAAAAACGTGGGATCTTCATGTCTGCAGAGAAAGAGAAATCTGGGTTGAAGGACCGATCAAGTGCTTGAGCTGAGCACCCTAAACATCTGTTAATAATAACAGCCAACAGTTAATGATTGCCTATTAAGTATCCAAAAATCCTGGTGGTGTACTGGCTAAGTACTACAGCTACAAACCAAAAGGTTAGCAGCTCAAATCCACCAGGCACTCCTTGGAAACTCTATGGGGGAAGTTCTACTCTGTTCTATAGCGTCACTATGAATCAGAATTGACTCCTCCATGGCAGTTGGCTTTTATTACATACCAGACATATTTGAAGGACTATAACTTTTTTTTAACAGTATTAATATTTCCAAGGATTCTGTAAAATATGTACTACTATATTTTTATAAAGCCAGAAGTCATGAAAAGATGCCCCCTTTTTTTTCTGTGGTGAAGTAGGGACAAGAGACCTACATCTTCAGTCCAGGTATACCAAGACAGTTTGCTATATGTCTGGGTACATGGGTGTAAAAGATCCTCCGAACACTGTGCTCAACATGTTTGTGGAAATAGAATTCATACTACCTTTATGGCATGCTGACTGTGAACAGAGTAGTATACTCACTAAGGTATGCCAGGAAATATAAAACCCAGCTACCCAGCCAACCGACTGGAAAAGATTCATATTTGTGCCCATTCCAACAAAGATAATCCAAAAGAACTGGAAATTATCTAATAATATCACTAATATCACACCTAATTAAATTTTGGTAAAGATAATTCAAAAGTAGTTGCAGCAGTGTATCCAAAAGGAACTGCCAGAGATTCAAGCCAGATTCAGAAAAGGACATGCAGCAAGGGATATCATTGTTGATGTGTGATGGATCTTAGGTGAAAGCAGAGAATACCAGAAACATGTTTACCTGTGGTTTATTGACTATACACAGCCGTTAGACTGTGTGGGTCATACCAAATTGTGGATAACATTGTAAAGAAAGGGAATTTCAGAACATTTAAATTTGCTCTTGTAGAAGCTGTGTATACACCAAGAGGCAGTCATTTGAATAGATCAAAAGTATACTGCATAGTTGAAAATCCAGAAAGGTGTATATCAGGCTTGCATCTTTTCACCGTACTTGTTCAACATGTGTGCTGGGCAAATAAACTGAGAAGATAGACTATGTGAAGAAGAATGCGTCCTGAGGAAGGGTGGAAGACTCATTAACAACCTGCTATATGTAGATGGCAAAACTTTGCCTGTTGAAAGGGAAGAGGACTTGAAGCACTTACTGAAGAAGACCAAAGACCACAACCTTCAGTATGGATCACACCTCTGCTCAATAGAAACAAAAATCTTCACAAAGGTACCAGTAAGCACCATCATAAAGAATGGAGAAAAGATTGACAGTGTCAAGAACTTTATTTCACTTGGATCCACAACTAATGGCCATGGAAGAAGCAGACAGGAAATACAATGTTCTACCGCATTGAGTGAATCTGTGGTAAAAGGTGTCTTTAATGTATTAAAAAGCAAAGACATCACTTTGAGAACTAAAGTGCACCTGATACAAGCTGTGATAATTTCAAATGCCTCTCGTACATGTAAAAGCTGGACAATGAAAAAGGAAGCCTGAAGAAAAACTGATGTCTTTAAATTATGGTGTCAGTGAAGAATATTGAATATACCATGGAATGCCAGAACAATGAACAAGCCTGTCATGGAGGAAATACAGCTCGTGTACTCCTTGGAAGCAAGTATGATGAGACTTCATCTCACATACTTTGGACATGTTACCAGGAGGGTCAGTCCTTGGAGGAGGACATCGTGTTTAGCAAAGTAGAGCAGTTAGCAAAAAAGAGGAAGACTCTCAAAGAGACAGACCGACACAGTGGCTGCAACAATGGACTCAAGCACAAAAATGATAATGAGGATGGAGCAGGAGCAGGCGTTGTGCAGTGCTGTGCAGTGCCTCTAGGAGTCAGAACCTAACAAGGACAACAATTTTACATCATCGCCAAGCCAAGTGCCGTCGAGTCGGATCCGACTCATACTACCTTATTAATTGTCTTAACACTTGAGTTAGTTTTATCATTGGTTATAAAGTATATTTTAAATCTGTTGTTGTTAGGTGCTGTTCAGTAGATCGTGACGTATAACAGTCCTGTGTACAACAGAATGAAACACGGTCTGGTCCTGTGTCATCCTCACTATCATTTTTATACTTGAGCCCATTGTTGCAGCCACTGTGTCAATTCATTTCAATAAAGGTCTTCCTCTTTTTCAATGGCTTTCTCCTTTACCAAGCACAACGTTCTTCCCCAAGGAGTCACTGGTCCCTCCTAGTAACATGTTCAAACTATGTGAACGGAGTCTTACCTTTCTAGCTTCTAAGGAACATTCTGGTTGTACTTCTTCCAAGACAGATTTGTTCGTTCTTTGGGCAGTCTCTGGTATATTCAATATTCTTTGCCAGGGCCACAATCAAAGGCATCAGTTCTTCTTCAGTCATTGTTATTCATTGACCAGCTTTGGTGTGCCTGTCAGGCAACTGAAAATACCAAGGCTTGAGTCAGGTGTACCTTAGTCCTTAAAATGACCTCTTTGCTTTTAAACACTTTAAAGAAATCTTTTGTAACAGATTTGTCCAATGTAATACATTTTTTTTTTTTTTTTAATTTCTTGACTTCTTCCATGGATGTTGATAGTGGATACAAGTAAATCTTTGACAACTTCAACATTTTCTTCATTTAGCATGATGTTGCTTATTGGCCCACTTGTAAGGATTTTTATTTTCTTTATGTTAAGGCATAATCAGTACTGAAGTGTGGCCTTCAGTCTCAATCAGTATTGCAAGTTCTCTTCACTTTTTGCAAGCAAGATTTTATTATCTGCATATCACAGGTTGTTAATGAATCTTCCAATCCTGATGCTGCATTCTTCTTCATGTAGGTTGTGAGGAAACAGCTACTCCCACCACTGTATATGGAAATTCAAATATTGTACATCCTCTGTGGAAAAGAATTTGGCAATATCTAACAAAACTACATATGCCTTCACTCTTCAACCAAACAAACCCACTTTTCAGGGATTTTACCCAAAGATATTTCTTCAAAATTATGAATATAAATATGTACTAGGTTACCATTGAAGCATTGTTTGTAATTTTAAGATAGTACAAACAAATGAAATGCCTATAGGGTCACTATGAGTTGGAATTAACTTGACAGCAGCAGGTAAGTTTTAGTATACACTAGAGATTAGTTGACTAAACTATGGTACATTTATGCAATGTAGTACCATGTAGCTTTTAAAAAATATTAAGGATTATCTCTGTGAACTCTTATGAAATAATTTTTAGGATTTTTTGTTAAGAAGCAAAGTATATATAGTATGCTGCCATTTTGAGTGATAAAAGTAAGAAAACAGATTTATCTGCTTATGTATACCAGAAGGAATATAGGACAGATAAGCATCTAATAAAAGTGTTTACTTGTAGGGGATGAGGACATCTCAGAAATTAATAAATGTAAACAATTTTAATGATACAATTAACAAGCTTAATCTAGAGAATCTTTAGATACCTTACCCCTCAAAATAAACAAACAACAACAACAAAAACAAAAACAGAGAACATACATATTTTCCCCTAAGAATACAGGAAAAAGACAAAAAATTTCCCAAGTAATTTACCTTATACACCATATCCTTTGGCCCAAGTGCCCTTAAATAATAAATCAACAATAAAAATACATTTAAATAATTCTTACACATTTGGAACCTAGAAAACACAATTCTAAGTAAGCTATAGATTTAAGAATAAAATATTTATAACTACAATAAAGCACTACATCCCAAAATATGTAAGATGCAGCTATAGCATCACTTAGAGGGAGACGTATAGCCTAGGATGTGTTTCTTTAAAAATTCACATAAAATATGCATATTCAACTGACAAAGCTAGGGGAAAAAACATAGGAGAAACAAAAATAATAGAAGAAAGGAAATAATGCAGATGACTTAAAAAGCAAGGAGGGAAACAAATAACCAACCATTGAAGATGATCATCAAAACCAAAATCTGGTTCTTTGAAAAATTTAGTGAAATGGACAAGCTACTGGAAACACTGACCACTGAGAATTAGCAGAAGGAATAAATCAGTAATATTAAGATCAAACAAAAAGGCTCTAACTACAATCCAGGAAGAAATGATGATGTGTTTGTGGATGGGGTAGAGGACACAGTTAGCATTCACTCAAGTGGAGCCCAGATGCTGGCTCTGCTTTCACAATAAAACCAGTTACTTTGGAGTCAGTTTTGACTCATGGTGACCCCATGTGTGTTAGAGTAGAACTGTGCTCCATAGGGTTTTCAAATGTGTTCCAAAGGATTTTTCAGAAGTAGATTGCCTGTTTTTTACCCCCAGACACTGCTGAGTGGATCGAGGCCCCTAATCTGTAAGTTAGCAGTTGAGCATGTTAACCATTTGCACTACTCAGAAACTCCACTTTCCTAATAAGTCTAGCGTTTCTGTCTTCCTGTGCCATTTAGGAAACCCTGGTGACATAATGGTTATGTGCAACCACTGCTAACCAAAGGTCTGCAGTATAAATCCACCATGTGCTTCTAGAAACTCTATGGGGCAGTTCTACTCTGTCCTATAGGGTTGCTATGAGTTGGAATCGACTTGAGAAGTGGGTTTGATTTGAGTTCTTGGTGCCGTGTAAGCCCAGTCTCTTATCCTGGTTGCTTCTTCTCATCATTTATCTCTCTTCCACTCCTTTCTCCGCATCTCTAGAAACACTACCTGTTCAAAACCCTAATCTCGAAACTTTTTAATTTTCCTCTTGGTTCTCCTAAATTCTTTTTTTGAAACAGAAAGCCAAGTGGATCCTCCCTTTCTGCCTTCTGCTGTGTTGTATCTAATCTCTTCACTGTAAGATCACATAAGCTCAGGAAAGCATTATTCTGGAATGTGGCTTAGGAATGGGTTCTGAGTACAGGCAAAAAAAGTTAATCTCTAAAAATAAAAAAAAAATAATTAAGCTCTAAAAGTATTCTTTACCATATAAACTTTGTACTTATAGACAACTCACTAATAATCAATAGCTGTTTTAGAAACTGAATGTCAGTCACTGTGGAAAAGCAAAGTGTTACTTAGCTTACTTAAAGTTCCTATTTCAGAGCAGAACCTCTTTTCTCTAATTCTGCATTTGGGTAATTAGCTTAAACTAGAACACTGGAAAGGTGAAATGTATTTGACTTTTGCCAAAAACGATAAGCAGAGAGACGTAATGGCAAAGACCAGATTGTTAACACATAGGTGTACATCTGTTAGCCTCCCAGTTAGAAGAAAGTCAGCTGGTTTTTCTCTGTTCTGTGACTTTTTCTTTCAAGCATTTGAATTTGGTAAACTCTCAGTGTGTCTTGTTAGACACTTTTGCCTGTAATTCTTTAAAAACCATGTGTGACTTATTCCATATGCTTTTCATTCATTTACAATCAAATCATCAAAATGCAGCCTTTAAAGAACTATTTGATTTCAAAGGACATTTTTTTAATAAGCATTTAAAACCCTTTGAGAACGAAAAAGGGATGCCACATTTTTCCAAGAGTAAACACAGCACAACCCAAAACACTCATGCCCAGAGAAAGCCAAGCTTCTGAATTTTAATTCTTTCCCATTCTGGGCTAAATGAGCCACTCCCTGTCTCCCTTTAACTCCTGGTGAAGCATAAATGGTTTTGAGATGAGGAAGTAATGTTTTTCAAATTGCTATTTAAAAAAATCAATTTAGCTATTATTTGAGCAGTTCCTAACAAGACCTGAAGTCCAAAAGACAGAGGGAGCTAGAAGAGTCTGGAGGGCTGGTGGCAGCATACTCTGCTCCCCTTCTGCTCTCCTCCACCCTCCAAGTTCACATTTCACTAATATCACAAAGGTCACTGTGGAAATGTATCAGAAAATTTTATAAAGGGTAACCACACTCAGTTATGCGTCTGTCTGTGATAGCCTCTTGATTATTGAAGATCAGTTTGTTGGCCTATTGAGGCTTAGGTTCTACTGTGACTTTCTTACACTTATGGACAATCTGTCTCTGTCCACAGTCATATATAACTCTCAAGTTTCAACTGCCCTTTAGAAGGGATCTACTTTGCAAATAACAAAAGACATGAAAAGTTGATCATTTGGAGGGTAAGTTTTGTGCTAAGGGTTTTATAGGAACTTCACTGTCAGATCACTGAAGGAAAATTGCATGCCCTTTGTGAGAATTGTTTAATTATTTACTAGAGATAGCATATACACCCTTGTTTTAGTCAGTTAGGGCTGCTGTAACAGAAATACCACAGAGTGGATGGCTTTAACAAAGAAAGATTTATTCTTACACAATCCGGTAGGTTACAAGTCCGCATTCAGGGTGTCTGCTCCAGGAGAAGGCTTTCCCCTTGTTGGCTCTGGAGGAAAGTCTGGTATTGCATCAGTCTTTGTCCAGGGAGTGTCCTGATGCAAGAACCTCTGGTCTGAAGGACGCGCTCTGCTCCTGGTGCTGCTTGCTTGATGGTAGCGAGGTTCTCAAATTGTCCTTTGTTTCTTTTTCCTTTTATTCCTTGCAAGCTAAAAGCATTAAGGGTGGGGCAAGCCATACTCCAGGGAAACTCCCCCTACAGCAGGAATTTACAGCCCCACCCTAATCCTTTAACATACAGGTTATCAAAACCACACAATGGAGGACAGTCCCAAGATACTGGGAACCATATCCCAGCCACGTGGCTGCACACATTTTTGGGGGGACACAATTCAAACCATGACACCCTTTCTCTAATTTTTAAGGAAATAAAACCTGGGTTTACAGAGTGGATCATTGAGGTAGCAAAAATTAGATGTGGCTGTCAAGGACTGTACAAGGATACTTGATCTCTTTAAAAGCAACTAGGTTGAGAATGGAGTCGTGGTGGCAAAGCAGTTGGGGGCTATGGAGAGCTACAGTGTGAATGGCAGTTCAAATCCATGAACCCTCCTTGGAGATCCTATGGGGTAGTTCTACTCTGCCCTATAGGGTTGCTATGAGTTAGAATTGATTTGGAAGAAAATGAGAAACATTTTATTTTATTTTTTGTCAGTGGAACACTCCAAGTTCCTCCTCTATCAGGACCTTTGCTGTCTTCTTCTAGTCCACTAAGAGTCAACTAAACTGTCGCATTCTCTGCAGACTCTTGTCCTTGCTACCAGGCTAAAGCAAGTCTCATCCTCTTCTTCCTTTCCTATTGCAACTTCACCCGTTTTTTTATCTTCACAGAACTTATTGCAATCTGCATTTCCTTGTTTATTAATTTACTTATTACTTAGCTTGTTCCTCCTCCACTAGAGTGAAAGCTTCTTGAAGTCAAGATTCAGTCAGTCTTGCTCTCCACTGGCTATCTGATATCCACTACACACCTGACACATACCTGGCATTTAATGAACACCTGTTGAATAAATCGGTAAGGTAGTCTGCTTTTAATTTTTTTTTTCAGTTTTGCCCTTGCTTCAGATACAACTGTAGCCCAGGTGGTATGATGATTAAGAGCTACGGCTGCTAACCATATGGTCTACGGTCTGAATCCATCAGCTGCTCCTTGGAAACTCTATTCTGTCCTATGGAGTGGCTGTGAGGTGGAATCAATATAGTGGCAACAGATTTTAACAGGTTCAGGTGTGCCATGACCTCCAAAATGTCTGTTAACTTGGCTTTGCTGTAATTCCCAGTGTTGTTGATTGCCTACTGTTCTGTCATCTGATGCAATTTTCCTAGTGGTGTAAATCCTGTATCTATGATATTAATGATTAGAGGCAGTTACGTTAATGAGGAAGAACTCAGTCTACAAGATGGGGCTATGCCTTAAATCAATCTCTTGATATCAAAGAGAGAAGTAAGCAGAGAGACATGAGGACTTCATAAACCCCAAGAAACAAGAGCCGGGAGAATAGCACCTCCTTTAGGCTTGAGGTCCATAGCTGGGAAGTTCCTTGACAACAAAGACTGATGACAAAGACTGTCCTCCATAGCTGACAGGAATAGAAAGCCTTCTCCTTCAGCGGGCATCCTGAATTCAGAACTCCAGCTTCTTAAACTGTTACAACACACATTTCTCTGTGTTAAAGGCATCCACGTGTGGCATTTCTGTTACAGCAGCACCAGATAACTAAGACATGGTGTCAATAAGAAATCTTGTTAACTAGTATTTGGTATCAGAGTAAACAAAGTTTGAGGAATGTGAAATTTGAAAGAGAAATGGATGAAAAGATAGAGCTATTAGAAGAAATAAGCCAAAAACCCAAACCAAATTCATTACCACTGCATCAACTCTAATTCACAGTGACTCTACTGGACTGAATAGAACTGCCACAGAGTTTCTAGAGTTGTAATGTTTAGGGAAGCAGACTGCCACGTCTTTCTCTCTGTGGAGTGGCCTGTGGATTCAAACTTCCAATGCTTTGATTAGCTGCTGAGGGTTTTCACCACTATGCTATATTCCAAGAACCAAACCTACTGCTGTCAAGTCTGTTCCGACTCAGCAACCCTATAGTACAGAGTAGAACTGCTCCATAGAGTTTCCAAGGAGCACCTGGCAGATTTGAACTCTTGACCTTCTGGTTAGTAGCTGTAGCACTTTGACCCCCAAACCTCCAGGGTTTCCAGAGAAGACATTAGCACATGGAAGTGCTGGCAGATAGAGAACTGAGTGAGAGGATCCTCGCCTGTTGTTGGCACACAGAAGGACATTACAACTCAAACATTCAGGGAGGAATCATGTCCAAGTTAGAGTACACAGAGGGACCAACAGGTTTGGGAGACAGAAAAAGAGCTTCAGGCAAATGATACCTTGCAGGGGGTGAAGTACAGAGCTCCAGCATTACCTCCAAGTTGTCAGCTTCATGGATTCAGAACAGAACCAGAATGGTATTAGCGTGGCATTGGAGAGTTTCGCTGGCACATCTGGCCTTTGGCATCGTTAGAAGCACAACTTTTGCTTCACTTTGCCTCAGTTGTTCAAGAGCAGGGATTATGGTGGTGTGCTCCGAGGAAGTAGCTGCATCGACAACATTTAGAGACTTTTTGAAAACTGCAAATTCTCTGGCCCCATGCCACACTTACCAAAACAGAGATCGGTGTACAGCATAGCAATCTGTTTCAAAAGCCCTCCAGGTGACCACAATACAAACTCAAGGTGGAGGAGCACTGTTCTAGAGCTGGAGATTCTGGTGGTGCAGTAGTTAAGTGCTATGCCTACTAACCATAAAGGCTGGTCGTTCAAATCCACCAGGTGCTGCTTGGAAACTCTATGGGGTAGTTCTACTCTGCCCTGTAGGGTTACTCTGAGTTGGGATTGACTTGATAGTAACGGGTTTGTTTGGGCTGTAGCGCCTCGGTATACTCTCTCACCTGAAAAACGTGCTTTTAGGGGGAAAAGCTGTGAGCTCTGCCATTTGTGTTTTAGTATGAGTTCAAATATAGTGCATGCATTCCAGTCATATTTCTTTAATTAAGGATTAAAAAAATTGTAAGCATTAGGGAGGATCATTTTCTTTTTTTTAAGGAAATAGATGATTTTTTCACTGCCCCTGAAATTTATTCACTTGGAACAGCATCAGGAATATTTTGAAAGATTTTTTTTTTTTTTTTTTTGATAAAGAGATAAAGAGCTCTGGTTTTATTGGCAGTCAAATTAGAACTCACAAATTACAGTTTGTTTATTCATGTAAATCTGTGTTTTCTGAGTATTTTGAACATTTAAATTTTTGGCTAACAGTTTTTCTCACTCACAGGGAAATTATAGAAATATAAAGCTATAAGGTTTCACTAAATACTTGTACCTTACAATAGGTCTAAGAGTAGTTAGAGGTGGCTTTGGATCCAGAAATACCTGAGTCCAGAGCTCACCATTGCAGTTTACAACTCAAGACTTGAGCAAGTTGCTCTAAGATTTGGTTTCCATTGTCATCATCTATGAAAGAAAGAGAAAAATATCAACCTCCAGGGGTGCTGTGAGACTTATATTTAATAATACATGGAAAAAAACCTGTTAATGTATGATTGTTATTATTAGATGGGTTAGGATAGCTGACAATTTAACAAAGTGAGAGTAAATGTGTGTACGTGAATGTGCATTTGTGGTTTTGTGTGTGTGTGCGCGCATGTGTGTGTCTGTCTGACTGTTGGGGGTGGTGCTGCTTGTTCCACACATTAAAAGGGAACTAGGATTTTGTCTTAGAAAGGTGCTTTCCAGGAAGCCATTGCGCTCACAATCAGTAGCTTCCCTTAGGCCATCGTACTTTTTTCTATTTGCTTTTAACAGAGCAACACCACAGTCCTTGAAATAAATCTTCGTTCTTCTCACTCATCTCCTTAACTTTCAAGAAAGATGTCTTTGTCATCTGGTACTGCTCTAACAGAAACACCGTGAGTGGATGCTTTGTCAAAGAAAAGATTATTGTCACACAGGGCCGTAGACCAGAAGTCTGAATTTAGACTGCCAGCTTCCGCAGAACGCATTCTCTGCAGGCTCTGAAGGAAAGTCTTTGTGTTGCATCAGTCTTTCTTTGATCGGAGAGTATCTTGGCCAACGAACCTCAGGTCCAAAGGACATGCTCTGCTCTTGGTGCTGATTTCTTGATGGTATAATATCCCCAACTCTGCTTGCTTTCCTTTCCTTTTGTCTCTTGTAGGACAAGAGATAAAAGGTGGTGCAAGCTGCACTCCAGGGAAGCTCCCTTTACAATGGAGCAAGGAGGTGACCTCAGGAAAGGTGTTACAGTCCCACCTTAATCTAGTCTATTAATCACAGGCAGAGATTAGGTTTTATAATACAGGAAAATCACAAAACGGAGGACACTCACACAATACAGAGAATCATGGCCTAGCCAAACTGCTACCCTCATTTTTGGGGGGTCACCATTCGTTCCATGACAGAGAACTAGTGAGATAAGCAAGCCAGCTGATTGGCTTTGTGTCTGTTTACAAAGTGATCCGCCAAGATACTTGATTCCTTGTGAGCTTAAAAAATAAAAACAAAATCCTTCACTCAGCTTCCTGCAGGGTTCATCTGCATCCCTTGGGCACTGGTTGGATGGAAATACCTTTAGGCATCTCAGTGAATCCAGAGAAGTTGCATAAAAATATTATGTAATCAATAGTAATAATAATTGACTTAATTGTCAACCACTTCGTTGAATGAGTGGCTAATAATGGTCATTGTATATTGAAGTAGAAAGTCTGAAGATCTTATCGGGGAGTTAAAAAAAAATTAAAGTATTTGTTGGCAAAAGAAAATACCTTTGAGTATATCCTCCAGGTTGAGCCTCTCGTTGCCTTCTAATCATTTCTTAACTTGTTTGAGCCTAGGTTCTTTGAAAAGGTGGTCATAAATCTGGCTAATTTACCCACCTATTCTTAACGTCTTGCCCATAGAAAATGTTCCCGTCATTAATAGTTGTCTCAAGTTCCAAGTTTGCATTCAGGATATGGTAGAGACCCTCAGTGTAAAGGAGTTAATCAAAGGAAAATTCTTCAGACATAAAAGGGAAGAGTAACGCAACAGAATCAGGATTTGGGGGCTGTTTTGGTGAAGGACTAGTTGATGGAGCACCCTGGTAACAAACTTCACATTTTTGCTTATCAGTTAGTTTCAAAGGGGGCAGGGCCAAAATGTTTTTTAATAGTTTTTAAAAATCCTATTTTTCATAATGCCTTTTAGAAGTTTGCAAATTCTCTTTGTACCAGTTTAGTCCTTTTCAATTTGGTGAAAGTGGTTTTCTGTGCTTCTAAAGTATTTTTAGTTATAATGTTTCCCCTCCCTAAAAAGGCTATATTGGCAATTTCAGTGGTAAGAGTTGCAGCTTTCACTTCAGTGTTTATCCGTTATTTGCTGAGGGAGCAGAAATACGCTCTGCTTGTGCATAAGAGACAATTTTGTCAACTAGAGGCGTGGATGGGAAGGGCTTATGGTTCTGATCAGAAAACGTGAACTCTATTAATGCAAGAGGAAAATAGTACTAAAATAATGAGGACTCGAGGAGGTGGGGCTAAGACGGAAGGGTAGTTAGATTCTTCCTCTGAACCTTCTAACAATAAAGACCCCGCCAAAACAAAGCAACAGAACAACTAAATCAATTATATATGATACTCTAGGAGCCCTGACTGAGTGACAGGCAAGGGAGAGTAGATCCAAAAGTACGTAGGTCTGGCTAGATTTGAGCCAATGGGAATCGGTGCCCTGCAGATGAGTGGAGCTTGGTGAGTGGAGCAGTGACTTTCAGAACGTGGTGGAGAGCCTACTCATGCCTCTTGAATCAGTGAAAAATGGCATTCATTTGTCGAAAATTAAGTAGCGTGCATCTAGTCTACTGCACTAGGATTTAAAGCTTCCCTTTGGAATAAGCTTTTCTGCCTTTTCCCAGTGCCGCCGCCTCGTTTCTCTGCACTTGGGCTGGCTCCAGAAGCTGATGCCATTACCTGGGCTAGAGGTAAGACTCCTTACGTGCACTTTAAACCATTCTCCTAGACGTGGAGAAGGAACAATTTAATAAACACGGGGAAGGTGAATAAAACAAAACAAGCTGTTGGCTCCCTTAAGCAAGAAACTCAAGACAGAAACAATTCCTTCGCCTAGGCTAAGGCGTAAGGAGACATGGCTTACTCAGACCCTCAGTAATGGCTGTCAGCCTCCTGCCTTTCTTAGAGCATACAGATACCTTGGGGATACCTGTGCCTACACCGATCACTACTGCCCATCTAGGACTGCAGGGGAGAGCCTGCACCACACCCTTGCTGACTGACTACATGGGCACCTAAGCTGAGTACTACAAGAAATGAAAACGGACACTTGGGTTCACCTGCCCATTAACTAGTCACCTGGTGATAGGACACTAGCACCTTAAAGGTATCAATAATCAAACTAACTCACGTGACCATCCTGTTCTGACATTTCAGAACAAAACAAGAAGCTAGAATACAACAAGAAAACACAAGCCAAAAAGCCAAGTGTTGTGGAGTCGGATCTGAAGTAAATAAAAAAACTTACTAATAGCTCAGGGACAACAGTCAATAGCAAATCACTTAAAAAGGCAGAATACAGTGGATTCAGAAAGCTCCCCAAAAGAAGAATCAATGAATTTTCCAGATAAAGAGAACTTCCTGGAATTATCAAAGGTAGAATACAAAAGGTTAATGTTTAGAACTCTTGAAGAGATCAGGCAAAATGCAACAGAGCACAGTGATGCACAGGTGGCAAGAAAGCATAGAGAAACAGCATGCAGAGATTCAAAAGATTAATAACAAAATTATGCAATTAGACAACTCTATAGAAATTCAGGAAATTCTGGTGGCGTATTAGTGAAGTGCTATGGCTGTTAACCAAAAGGTCAGCAGTTCAAATCCACCAGGCACTTCTTGAAAACTCTATGACACAGTTCTACTCTGTCCTATTGGGTTCTTATGAGTTGGAATCGACTCAGTGGCAATAGGTTTGATGTTTTGTTTCTATGGAAAGTCAAAGCAGTGGAATTGAGGCAATGAAAGGCTGAATTGATGAGTGTATGATATCAACATATTTGAGGAAAACCCACATAAAAGAGTTAAAAAAAATCAAGAAACACTAAGAATTATGAGGGACTCGATCAACAGGAATAAGCTTTGAGTGACTGGAGTTCCAGAAGAAGGAGGGTTAAGAAACACAGAGAGAATTGTCAAAGACTGCGTGTATCATAGGAAATTATGGATAACCTTTGTGAAGAATGGAAATTCCAGAATACTTAATGGTGCTCAGATGGAACCTGTGTATAGACCAAGAGAAAGTCATTTTAACAGAACTAGGGGATGCTGTGTGGTTTAAAGTCAGGAAATGTGTGCATCAAGGTTGTGTTCTTTCTGCATACTTATTCTATCTGTACACTGAGCAAATAATCTGAGAAGCTGGACTATATGAAGAAAAACTTAACATCAGGATTGGAAGAAGACTCATTAACAACCTACGCTATGCAGATGACACAGCCTTGCTTGCTGAAAGGGAAGAGGACCTGAAGCACTTACTAATGAAGATCAAAGACTACAAAACCTTCAGTCTGGATTATACCCCAAAATAAGTAAAACAAAAGTCCTCACGACTGAACTGGTAATACCAAGATAAACAGAAAATATTGTTGTTAAGGATTTCCTTTTATTTGGATCTGCATTCAATGCCCACAGAAGCAGCAGTCAAGAAATGAAACGATCTATGGCATTGTGTAAATCTTCTGAAAAAGATTTCTTTAAAGTGTTAAAAAGCAAAGATGTCACTTTGAGAACTAAGATGTGCCTGCCCTAAGCCAGGGTGTTTTCAATTGCCTCATATGCGTGCAAAAGCTGGACAGTGAACACGGAACACTGAAGAATTCATGCCTTTGAATTATGGTGCTGGTGATAAATATTAAATACACCACAGACTGCCAGAAAAATAAAAAATATGTCAGAAGAAGTACAACCAGAATGCTCCTTAGAAGTAAAAATGGCAAGACTTTGCCCCATGGACTTCAGACTAGTTGTCAGGAGGGACTAGTTCCCAGAGAAGACATCACGCTTGGTGAAACAGAGGGTCAGTGAAAAAGAAGAAGACCCTCAAGGCAACGAATTGACACACCGGCTACAACAACAGGCTCAAACATAGCAATGATTGTGAAGATGGCACAGGACCAGCAACAATTCATTCTGTTTTGCCTAGGGTCACTGACTTAAGGACACCTAATAACAACATATAAAGGAGCCCTGGTTGTATGGTGGTTAAGCACTCGGGGACTAATTTGAAAAGTTGACGGTTTGAACTCAGAGGTTGCCCCATGGGAGAAGGATGTGGCTGGCAGTCTGCTTCCATAGAGATGACAGACTTAGAAACCCTAGAGGTTGTTCTAGTATCCTATAGTGTCGCTGTTAGTTAAGACTGGCCCAGTGGCTACGGTTCTGATTTAGTATTTATATATTCTTACTGTGTTCCAGGCACTGTTTTAGTACTTGCCAGATATTACTCTAAGGTAAACATGAATATTATCTCCCTTTACCAATGAAGAAGACAACATTGAAGCTAAATTACTTGTCTAAGGTCATGCCACTAGTAGGTGTTAGAGCCCAGAGTCTGAGTGTGAAACTAAGCACTTGGACTCTGATCATTGTCCTGTTGACTGACACAGTGTACTTCATGGGACTGTTGATTACAAGTTTATTTCTTAAAATACGTTGTTGTTTTTAAGTGCCATTGAGTTGATTCTGACTCACAGCAACCCTTCTTCCAATGGAACAAACTGGCCTTGAACCATCCTCACAATCTTTTCCACGCTAGAGCTCGTTGTTGCAGACACCGCATCAGTTCAACCTCTTCTTTCAACCTCTTTCTTTCACTCACCTCTGCTTTACCTAGCATGATATCCTTCTCCAGGGACTGTCCCTCCTGAATGTCAGTCCAAAGTAAGAGATAAAGTCTTGCCATCCTTGCTTCTGGGAGCATTCTAGCTGTACTGCTTCCAAGACACATTTTTTCAGTTTTCTGGCAGTCCATGGTATATTCAATACTCTTTACTAAAACCGTAATTCAAAAGCATCAATTCTTCTTTGGTCTTCCTTATTCGTCGTCCAGCTTTCACATGTACATGAGGTGACTGAAGGAACCATGGCTTGGGCCAGGTGCACCTAAGTCCTCAAAGTGACGACTTTGCTTTTAACACTGTATGGAGGTCTTTTGCCAAAGATTTCTCCCAATGCAATACATCATTTGATTTCTTGACTACTACTACTGGATGTTAATTGTGGGTCCAAGTAAAGTGAAATCCTTAACGAGTTTAATATTTTCTCATTTATCATAATGTTGCTTATTGGTTTAGTTGTGAGGAATTTTTTTTTCATTTCACAAAATTATTTATTAATATTGTTTAAAATAAAAAGGATGACAGAATAGGAGATTTAATAGTCAGGGCTCTCCTGTTTGTTTGCTGTGTGATCCAGGGAAGTCACCTACTCTGAGCTTTTGTTATTTATTTATTTTATTATGATTAAGTGAAAGTGTACAATCCAAATCCATTTTGCATACCTGGCTCTCTGTAATTCTATCTGCTCTCCTAGCCCTGTGACAGTATGCTTCTCCTTCTTGCTCTTTACTTCCAGTATTCACTTAATGAATATCTGTCCTCTCCTCTTTATCATCTCTTCTCCCCTCTAGAAAGAAACCACTAGGATAGCCCCCTACATATGTCTGAAGCCATAAAGTACATACATCACATGCTCACTCTGTGTTCTTTGGTCCAGTCCATTCTTTGTCTGAAGTGTTGACGTCAGTATTGGTTTCAGGTCTGGGCTAGCAGCAAGTCTAGGGGCTATGTACCCAGGGGATCATCTAGGCTGTTGGACCATCAATTCAGGTCTTCGAATAGAATCCTTGATCTGCATATCTCTTTTTCTCCTACTACAGCAGGGACTCTACCTCGCGTTGCCTTTCAGGGCTGGCTTTGGTGGAGGCCATGCACCATTTGGTTCTTCTGATCTCTGCTAATGTAGTCACCTAATCACATGGGTCCTTCTGTCTCCTGAGCTCATTTTTCCTCTTGTGTTTGATTTTGTAGGTTGTCATCTGTTCCAGTGGGTGAGGACCGATTGAAGTTCCTCAGATGGCAGCATCCTGGCTTTTAAGATCCAGATGCCACTTACCAATATAGGGTGCAGAGGAATCTCTTAGCAAAAGACTAGTTGCATCAACTAACCTTGATGTCTCCTGAGAATATAGTCTCTAGACCTCTGTCTCTGCCACTCTATCCTTTGAAATACGAGGCTGAGTTTAGAAAAACTTCTAGCTTATGGTGTAGTACAGTTATGCTGACCTGGTTTCTACTGCATGCTGTCATTCCCTTCGCCCAGCCAAATTCCTCTTGACTTTCTAATCTATGAACAGCTCTCTCCCTCCCTCTCCACCCTTGTAGCCATCAAATAGTCTTTTCTTTTGTGCATAAGTCCTTTTTTAAGGCCTTGTAGTAGTAGTCTCATACAACCTTTGTCCTCTTGTAGCAGACCAGTTTTAGTCAGCATAATGTCTTCTAGTAAGCATACAATAAATATTAGCTGTTTGGCACAGTGGTTAAGATCTTGCCTGCTAACCAAAAAGTCAGCAGTTTGAATCTACCAGTCTGTCCCTGGAAACCCTTTTGGGCAGTTAGTTCTATTCTGCCCTATAGATCATTATGAGTTGAAATCAACTTGATGACATAGTTTTTAAAAAATTATTGTTACTATTACACAATACAAGTGTTATATGAGTATTTCCCTTGGGAAGCTATATACTGATGCCAGCACCTAGTCCACCCTTCCAAGAAATTTTGAAACTCTTTTTCTGGAATGGCCATTAGAGCTGTTACAATAATACCCTTGATGTCCTCAGTGTCATCAAAACATCTTCCTTTCCATATTTCTTTTAGTCGGATCTGACTTGATGGTACTTGGCGTGGCTTGGCTTAGGTAAAGAAAAAATTCACTAGGGACCAGATCAGCTGAGTAGCGTGGGTGTTCCAATACAGTTATTTGTTTATTGGCTAAAAACTCCCTCACAGACAATGCTGTGTGAGCTGGTACATTGTTGTGATGCAAGAGCCATGAGTTGTTGGTGAAAAGTTTGGGTAGTTTTCATCTAACTTTTTCACACAGCCTTTTCAGCACTTCCAGATGGTAAACTTGGTTAACTGTTTGTCCAGTTCGTACAAATTCGTAATGAACGATCCCTCTGATATCAAAAAAGTTTAGCAACATTCTTTTGAGTCTTGATTTGGACTGATGGAACTCTTTTGGTCATGGAGAATTGACTGCCTTCCACTGTGCACTTTGATGCTTTGTTTCAGGTTTGTGTTGGTACATCCGTGTTTCATCATCAGTGATAACACAGCCCAAAACATTGTCTAGCCTCTCCAAAAGGTCTCGGCAAACTGTGACTCTCCTTTGCTTTTGTTCAACAGTGAGCTCCTTTGGGTCACTTTTGCACACACCTTTCTGATGCCAAGATTGTTTCTCAATCAGTGTTTACTTGGTCTGCTGTGCTTCTCACAGTCAGCTCATGATTTTGATGTACAATCTAAAGAATTTTTGCAATGTTTTTGTCAGTTCTGCTCACTACTAGTTACCCTGACCTGTCTTCGTCAGTCATGCTCTCTGTCCTCTCAGAAATACATTTAATCCATTTGTACACTGCCATTTTCTTCATGGCATTATCCCCATAAACTTGAACTAATGTGTCTCTCATTTCACTTCCACTCTTGCCAAATTTAACAGGAAATTTAGTGTTTGTTTATTTATTCATTGCTCCAACATTGTAGTGATGGCATATGAAAAAATGCAACAGCAATAATGAATGTTGCTCAGCAACACACTGCCACACGTCAACACAAACACACCTCTGAGACAGTGTTATGCCAGGGTTATGAAACCTCACTCAGTTGTTTGTACAGCACATGGTGGC
This sequence comes from Heterohyrax brucei, assembly GCA_028571685.1. Lineage (NCBI taxonomy): Eukaryota > Metazoa > Chordata > Mammalia > Hyracoidea > Procaviidae > Heterohyrax > Heterohyrax brucei. Next base: position 77,506,653 of record CM053143.1, read on the forward strand.
AAGTTCACAAACTTAATTGTCAGACATTGTATATGTTCTAAAGTGTGTCACTTTTACTCTAAAATTGTAATTATGCGATAAAGAAATTTGGGATTGGATGGGTTAAGTTCATGTAGGTAGTAAGAGGCAGTCTTGTGAGTCAAACTGGGTTTTTCTGATTCCAGACACCGTGTACTTACTCTCCTATCAGTAGTTTCCAACATACAGTGTAAAGATTTCTAAGTGGCCCAGTGTGGTTTGGAAGTTTCATAAATCCAATTTTGCACCAATCCTTGTTTGCAGGTTGAATGCATGATATATTTTCCACTTGTATGCACTGTCTTCAGATGTATAGTGTGATTAGCATACATAAATCTGCTCTTGTAATTAAGAGAACATAAGTTCATTAATAGTGCTACAGAATCCATCATGCTTTCTCACCATTAAATATTTTTTCAAAGACCAGATGACAAAAGTGTAGTGACTCTTAGATGAAAATCGCTGAATATTTCTAAAATTAATAGGTTCTATGTCGGATCTGACTCGATGGCACTTGGCTGCTTTTGGCATTTGGAAAACTTTGGACGTGATAAATCACAAGGGTTTACATACCTTCAAGATTTGTAGGACTATGCTTATGAGACTTCAACTAATTATTACACATTTCCTCTACCAAACAGAAGCTTAGTAGAGTGAAAGAGCTAGTGCTATGTACAGATACAGTGGGAAGAGAAAAGGGGAGCTCTATGGATCATCTTGTTCATGGACAAGTGCTGTAAATATCAGGTAACAGTTTTAATGGAGGGAAAAACACCCAGAGGAAATTTAAACCAACAGCTTTGGCTATGGAAATATGAATACCTAAATTGCTAAAGCCTTTTGTAGGATCAGAAGTATGATTTCCATTAAAGACAATGGGAATCACATGGCCCTCACTCTAAAAAATTGTATGAGAATTTCTCCCTCAAGGTTATGATGAATTATGAGACTCTGAAAAGAGGAAATTGATAGTTAATTTTCCAACTCACCATTCCACTGGGGACTACTGAAGAGGTGAAAATCCTATTACTTTATGGGACAGGGTAAGAGCTTTTACTTGTGTCTTACGAGGTGTTTCATGAGTAATCAATTTGAGAAATTTATCAACTCTCAGTGCCAGCCGTTTAATTTTAAACCACACTTCTAATTCTGACTACAAATTTGTAATTTAATTTTCTATCTGGTTTTAGTGATCAGTTAAATCAAATTTGTTGACTTGCAAAATTGCTGTAAAAAGGACTTGAGTGACTAATGACGGAATCATTGTGGCATCTAACTCTTCTTGTAGGCAATTGTTCTGAATCTCTGTTAGGTTAAGCGCTCTTTCTTTAAGTGAAATCTAATGTAGAAGTCCAATGCATACACTAGTGATCAAAGCAGAGGGAAGCCCCCTTCTTCACTCATAACCAAACATCTCCCCAGTCCTGCCCATAATGCAGCCAGTCTATGGAAATATGAGATACTCTTGAAGAAGCCGTAAGCCTGAGAATCTCATTTTAAAAAACATTGCCCTTGAGCCTTTAATTTTTTTTTTTTGGTAAACAGGATTAAATTTCCTACACAATCATTCTCTAAATGAGTTTTCATTTTGGTAGAAAGTTTATTGTGCATATTCCTTGCCTGCCTTCTTTTGGATGGAATGATTTGTTACCACCTATTGTATCTTCGTAAACCCTGGTGGCATAGAGGTTAAGTGCTATGGCTGCTTACCAAAAGGTGGTCAGTTTAAATCCACCAGGTGATCCTTGGAAGCTCTATGGGGCAGTTATACTCTGTCTACAGGTCACTCGGAGTTGGAATCGACTTGACAGCAGTGGGTTTCATTTTGGTTTATTATAGTTTTGTTATGTCCCTCCAAAAATGTATTGTAAATCTTAACCTCTATGCCGGCGGTTATAATCCCATTTGGGAATGGACTGCCTTTGTTCAGTAAATGAAGCAAGATTAGTGTAGGGTCTATCTTGATTCAATCTCTTTTGAAATATAAAAAAAAAGAGATGAAATAAGTGGAGGGGACACACAGATGCTGAGCCATTTGAAATTTGCTCAGGAGCAGAAACTAAAAGAGATGAGGACTTTCTTTCAGAGCTGACATAGGGAGAAAGCCTTTCCCTAGAGCTGGCACCCTGAATTTGGACTCGTAGACTCCAAAATGGTGATGGAATACATTTCTGTTGGTATCACAACCAACTTGTGATGTCTCTGTTATAGAAGCACTCAATAACTAAGACACCACCTGTCTTAGTCATCTAGTGCTGCTGTAACAGAAATACCATTTGTGGATAGCTTTAATAATGATAAATTTATTCTCTCACAGTTTGGTAGGCTACAAGCCCCAATTCAGTGTGTCAGCTTCAGGAGAAGGTATTCTTTGTTAGCTCTGGAGAAAGTCCTTGTCATCAGTTGTCCTTTGGTCTGGGAGCATCTCAGTGCGGAAACATTAGGTCTAAAGGATGTGCTCTGTTCTCAGCACTGCTTTCTTGGTGGTACAAGTTCCTCATGTGCCTCTGCTGGCTCCTCTTTTTTATATCTCAAAAAAGATAGGCTTGAGATGCTATCTAGTCTTGTAGACCTCATCAACACAACTGTCGCTAATCCATCCTATTCAATCGTAGTGATAAAATTTACTACACACAGGAAAATCCCATCAAATGACAACATGCTGTACAACCACGCAAAACAGAATCATAGCATAGCTATACTGATACATATATTTTTGGGGAAATATAATCCAATCTATGACATTGCCCAAGCTATTTTAGTTTTCTCATAGTCTCTCAGTCCCAGCTATTTGTGGCAAATTCCAAATGACTGAATGCCTTGTTTTTAAGATTGTGTTTATGGGAATAAAAGAATATTGTGAATAGGTAAAAAAAATTATAGTAGCATAAATCAAAGTATGTCTACTAAATTAGTGATAAAAACCAATGCTACTATTTATTTAGCGTGCTGTATATATGCCAGGCTCTTTACCTACACTTTTTACTCATTTAATTTTATATAGCATCTTTATTAGCTGGAAATTTTTGCCTCCACTTCACAAATGAGGGACTTGAGGCTCAGCGAGGCTGAGGTAATATGCTAGTAACTGGCAGAGCTGGATGCTAAGCTAGTTTTCCCTTGTTGCATGTCTATACTATTTCCACAAAGCCACTTATTTTTGTAAGTGTGCTGGTTTATATATTCCGCCAGTGTCCTTGGAATCTATTCTTGTATTTATCTAAATGCATATCCGTGTCTATATCTTTTTCTCCTTCAAAAGAGTCCTCAGAGTAAAAGGTGATAATAACATTGATTAGCCTCTGCTAACATCTCGTATTAAAGAACAATCATATTCAGTTTGTGAGTGGAATTAGAATTTTTAATTTATTTGGGGTTGTTCTCCAAGATAATACTTTGAGGATTACTGTAATTATTCATGTGGTTAATGCAGTTAGTATGCCTGAGAAGCAAAGTAACTCTACAGATTAGGGTGTAAAGTAGAAAAAAGATTGATAGAAAATTAAAGACCTGAATTATCATTATTAAACCAACAGGTTAGCATTAGGGGGTTTTCAGTATGTGTGTATCTTAGTCACCTAGTGCTGCTTTAACAAAAATACCACAAGTGGATGGCTTTAAAAAGAGATATTTTATTTTGTCACAGTCCTGTAGACTGAAAGCCCAAATTTGGGGCATTAGATCCAGGGAAAGACTTTCTCTGCTGGCTCTGGAGGAATACCCTTGCTGTCAATCTTCCCCTGGACTAGAAATATCTGAGGTGCAGGGAGCCTGATCCTTTCCAACGGATGTGCTCGGCTCCCAGCATTGCTTCTTGTTAGTATAAGTTCCCCTTGTCTCTCTGCTAGCTTCTTTCCTTTGTATCTCAATAGACTGCCCCAAAGCACAAAGCAGTCATACACACTGAGTCCTGATCCACCAACACAATTGCCTCCTGTCCTCCCTCATTAACATCATAGAGGCAGGGTTTACAGCATGCAGAATATCAGAAACGTGGCCCAGCCAAATTTCTATGCATGCTTTTCAGGGGAACAAATTTCAGTCCATAACTCTGTGTGTGTGTGTACATGTATGTATATTTGCACACTAATGCAACCAATAAATAGTACAATATTTATCTTTATTGTTGAGCTTGCACTGGGACTTACTGTAAGATGACATCTCTTATCTTAGAAAAAGACCTCCTTTGATCTTATGTTCTAATACAGCTAACACATGGTTCCTTTGCACTCTATTAAGAAAAAACTCCTGAAAAGTGTTTCCATTCCTCTCTGGAAACAACTGCATCTTACCAAATCCTATGGTTAGCTCTTGGTCTTGATTCTACTAGATCTCTTGGTATCTTTCCACACAATTTGCTGCCTCTCCCTTCTTGAAATGTTTTTTTCTGGGCTTTTGTAATGCCACATTCTCCTGCCTCCCTGACTTCTCTGTCTCCTCATGCTGACTGGACACAATCTAGTTTTTGCTTCATTTCTCCACCTCACTACATACTTCTCCCTCCTTGTCTTACTCTGCTCCAACCACACTGGCCTTGCTGATTCCTGGTGGCACCATGCTTGTTCCTCAGGGAGCAACTTTGCCCTCTATCTGGTACATTCCCTGTCACACCGTTGCACGGCTAACTCTCCCTTCATTCAGGTCTCTCCTCAAATATCAGCCCTCTACACCTTCACCCCAGTCATTCTGAATGCCCTTTCTCCATGTCCTTTGTCTTTATAGCAATTACCATGGTCTAAAATTACATAATTATTTGTTTACCCACTTTGCCTGTTCTGCTAGAGCAAGAGGGCCTCATGTCACTAATGGGTATCACAGTGCTTGGCTTTTAGTAAAGGCTCAGAGATATTTGACAAAATATTGCATTAATATTAATATTTGAACATGTGAAACAACTATGCTTTGTGTTAATTTTACATAGATTAACCACACTCTTGATTCTAATTTTTATTTTCTTAGTTCTTCAGTGACTGCCTTGGATTTAACGTGAGGAGATTATAAACTCAATCCTGATCAAATAACCTTGTGAATTTCCTCTTCAGGTTTCCATTTATTCTTATTTCTGTGTGTCTGCTTTTTAATGCCTTTGTAGCCATTTTAATTTGAAATCATGTGGGTGTACATTTGTACAGACGCGTCCACAACAGAGGCAGTGGTGGTTCAGTGGTAGTATTCCTCACTTTTCCTGTGGAGACCCAGGTTCAATTCCCAGCTAATACACCTTGTGTATATCCACCATGTATCTATTAGGGGAGCCTTGTGTATTGTTATGATGAAGAATAGCTTTCAATGGAGCTTCTGGACTGGGAACAGAGGCCTGGTGGTTTACTTCCAAAAATCAGCCAATAAAAATCTTATAGATCACAATGACCTGACCTATAATTGTCATGGATTGAATTGTGTCCCCCCCCCAAATTATGTATAGCGATTTGGTTGGGTCATGATTACCAGTATTGTGTGATTGCCTTCCATTTTCTGATTTTCCTATGCTGTATGTTCAAGAAGATTAGGGTAGGACTGTAAATCCCTTCCTAAGGTCACCCCCCTGCTCCACTGTAAAGAAAGTTTCCTTGGAGTGTGATTTGTATCGTCTTTTAACCTATGAGGGATAAAAAGAAAGGGAAGCTAGAAGAGAGCTGGGAACCTCACACCACCAACAAAGCAGCACCAGGAGGAGAGCACAGCCTTCAGACTCGAGGTTCCTGAGCTAAGATGCTCCCTGCTCAATGAATGATGCAATACAAGGACTTTCCTCCAGAACCAACAAGGGAGAAACCTTTTCCTGGAGCAGACACACTGAATTTGGATTGTAGCCTACTGGACTATGTAAGAAAAAACTTTTCTTTTCTAAATCCATCTACTTTATGCTATTTCTGTTAGAGCAGTGCAAGATCGCTAAAACAATAATTGATCATGGGGATGGACCAGGACTGGGAAGTGTTTCATTCTGTCGGATGTGGAGTCCCTGTGAGTCAGGAGTCTACCTGATGGTCACTAACTACCACCACCACAACACTGAATTCACAGTGATACGTTTGGGCTAGTTAGATATGTGTTCATGTTTTATTCATAAGCACACGTACGTGCATCCAGGGGGGTATAAAGTCCGTGAAGAAACAAATGAGACGATAAAAAAAGAACAATCCAAAGGCAAAGCATCAAGCTCATCTTGCAGGAGAAATAGTTTCCACCCTGAATAATGGCCATGCATATTGGCTTCCAGAGTAGCTCAAGCATAGATTTTGCTGTTCTCAGTGATAATTGCAAACGTGCTAGCAGCATTTTCAGTTAGACAATTAACCAGATTAGGACTGTTTGTTTAATTAGTACTACTGAATGAGATAATATAAATTATTCAAATAAGAAGCTTATTTTATAGCACAGTGGGGAACTTCTACGTTGTTTTCTAGCAGTATAGCTAATGTGGATCATGAGAGTTTTCTTGGAGCAAGGTCATGATTTACTGATGCCACCCCACTGGAGAATTCAGTAAGGCAACTGGATAAAAAAAAATGCAAAAATCAGTATAAAACAGAAGAATGTATCTTCAGTCTTGTGAGAATTTTAGGTATTACTATATGCAGGCAGTCTTCTAAGTAGGACATGTAGACGTCACCTCTTTAAACCAGTGAATTTCCAGCAGTTCCTTGGATTTATTTCTCTTGACAAGGTGATGTTAATATTTCTCTATTAAAACGTTAAATCATTTATTACAAACAAATTAATGAACACAAGAAATGCCTCTCACTATTCCTGATGCATGGATCCCTGGTGATGTAGATTAAGAATTCAGTTGCTAATCAAAAGGTTAGCAGTTCAAATCCATCAACCACTTCTTGGAAACTCCATGGAGCAGTTCTACTGTGTGCTACAGGGTTATTATGAGCTGGAATGGATTTGACACCAGTGGGTTACAATTACGGGTTATCATTAATCCATTACCCATTTTTTTGCTTTTTTAAAATTGTATCTCATTATGACAGAGGGGTTAAGGGCTTGGCTGCTGCTCAAAAGATGAACAGTTGAAATCTTCTAGCTGCTTCTTAAAAGCCCTATCGAAAGTTCTACTCTGTCTTACAGCGTTTGTATGATTTGGAGTCACTCATTAGCAATGGGTGTGATTTTGGAATCAAGGAAATGTATAACTTTGGTAAATAGAAACAGCACTGATAAGAATTGAGAGAACTGTTACAAAATAGATCGGACATTCTCTGTGTAGAAATCATATTGTAGTTCGAATATCTCACACTGTCTCAGGGCATCATATACATTTTGTCAAATCAGGTTTGTGTAGTTAGGGAATTTCTAAACTCAGAAATATTCACCACTTAGTTCTCTACATTTTCAAATGTAAAACAGATGAAGTAGCATTTTTATACAGACAGTTTTGTTTATTCATGAATGCAAAGGAGTATACCCATTGTAAATTTAATAGACTGTTTAAAATATAAGTGCATTTTCAGAGACTGGGCAAGCACTTTGCTAAGAATGATGGATGGCCCTCTCTGAGATGAGTAAGTGTGGTAAACACATAACTTCTGGTCTCATATCGTTTGTCTGCCAGATGATGCCTAACCTCACCCCATTCTTCATGCTCAACCCATCTGTGACCCCACTTCATTCCAGACCCCTACTTAATCCCTGCTTGCTACCCCAGGGGGTGGGAATCTATGACAGAGTATGGTTCAAGGCTGTGCAGAGATTTTAGAATGGGAAGACTATGTCTGTTTCACACATTACTTGTTGATGGAAACAGCTGAAAGTTTTATAGTTTGTTTTGGGGGCTGTGTTTAAAAATTCCCCTGCGTGAAAACAGCTGCATCAGTGCATAGCTGTGTCAAAACAGCCTTGTCAAAAATGTCATGTACTCACATATTTTGTCCTAAATGACTTTGGACAAATCACACTTTTCTATGTCTCTCTTTTCTTCACAGGTACACAGTCACATATATTTTATAGCCTATGCCTGGTAAACATGTTTATGAAGTGTAAGGATGAAATTCTGATGCACACTTGATATATTATTGTTCAAATTAAATCATATTATCACTTACTGAGACTCCATCCACCTGGATATCCCAAGCCACAGTCTATATTTCTGGGCTTTATGAATTTAATATTTATAATGTAGTATGCAAATCTGAAAGGAATTAGCTTTGTCTTAAAAACAAAACAACAGCAATGAAAAACAACCTTGTATGAGTTTAGGAGATAGACACTAATTGCATACTCCGGAGAAAAAAAGATCAAGCTTTATTTTAGATGTAACCAAAAATTCAATAACTAATAACCATCCATTTCTTCCTTAATGGAAAAATGTTGTTGTTAATTGGCATCTAGTGGACCACTGACATATGGTGACTCCACTCACAATGAAGCTAAATGCTGCTGAATCCTGTGCTGTTCCGTGATTGATTGAGGGTTGGGACTGTTGTTTGATTTTTAAGTAAATCACTAGGCCTTTCTTCCTAGTCCGTCTTAGTCTAGAAGCTCCACTGCAACCAGTTCAGTGTCGTAACAGCACACAAGCCTCCACTGGCAAGTGGCTACAGATGAGGTGGCTTGACCAGGAATCTAACTGTGTCCCCTTTAGGCAGATGAGAATTCCACCGCTGCACCATCCCTGTCCCACCACATTTGTGGTACACGAACCTTCATATTCCTATTGCTTTTCTGTAATGTTTTACATTATTAAAATAATGGGAATGAGTGTACTGCATTTTTAGACTTTCTTATAGGGTTACTCTGACTCAGTTTAAAGGAGTCAGGTAGAACTTAGTTGTTACATACAAAAATTTTTGTACATTGGTCTTGGCTGTGATTTAGGTACTTAGAATTTGGAAGTTTATATAAATGTTGCTTATCAACTTTTGTACACACGCAAACCTGCCTGAGCAGATGACCCGTACTCCTTTAGTATTTTAAACTACACTTTAACAGTTTCAGTGAAATTCTATCTGTTGTGATAATTAGGACTGTTGGGAATGGGCTAATTGCCACCAGCCCCAATCAACTTTAAGAGAGCTCAGACCCTCACTTTAGCACTCACTTATACAAGAATTTTCACAAACCGCTAGACTAGACTTTGTGAAGCCCTTGTGTGAGGCAAAGACTGTGTCTCACCATCACATGTCCAAATACATGATAACCATACTCAGATTCCATGTGGATCTGTGTTTTAATGCAGCTGAAAACAAACAGCTTAAAAGCAGTTTAAGTAAAGCATTGGTGTTAAGTACCAGATGAAAACACACATTGAAATTCTGCCAATTCCCTTACAGGGGGTCACCTTAGGGAATGGGGCTGCAGTGGGGTGGGTGGGAAGATGACAGTTGAATTGATTTGGGGAAAGGCAAAAAAGCAGGGAGAACTGCAAGTGTTCTCATTCTGTTTACCATGATCAGCTCTATCTTCAACTGAAATAAAGCCTATGAAAGGGACCTATTTTATGACATGTGCAGGAAAATGAAAAATTTGTTTGGTGACACTTGGGGATCTTTCTAGCACATTAATTTCATAATAAATATTTTGGAATTTTTGACTTGGCACCTAACTTAATGAAAGGCCTCTGTGGAAGATTAGTGAAATTTTCTCATCATTGATGAGCTATACGCCAGATGAATGTAGATCAATGTTCTCAACCTCAGCTGCACATTTGGGAGCTTAAAAAAAAGCAATGGAGCCTGAGTCTCAACTTTAAAGATTCTAACTTAACTGACCCAAAAGTCAGGGTTTAAGGAGCAAGAGTTTCAAGGTTCTGCATATGATTCTAATATTTTGATAAAGTTTGGAAACATTGGTCTAGATAAAAAAAAAAAAAAATTCTAGCTTACTATGGAAATTAATGTGCTGATGGAAAGGTTGACAGTTCAAATCCACTGGACACTCCTTGGAAACTATGGAGCAGTTCTACTCTCTCCTATAGGGTCACTGTGAGTTGGATTTGATTCAGTGGCTGTGCATTTTTTTTGTCTTGTTTGTCGTTTATTAGAGTGCTTAGGTTAAGCCTGTTACATAACTGGCAAACATCTCTTTCATTCAAGTCAGTGAATTCTTATTGAAAAGCCACTATGTTTTAGGTCCTTTTATTTCAGATGAAAGTTTACAGAGCAAATTAATTTCTCATTAAACAATTAATATACATATTGGTTTGGTGACAGTGGTTGCCAATCCTACAACATGTCAATATTCACACTTTCTAGACCTTGGGCTCTTCATTACCACCTACCTATTTGTCCTTACCCCTGAGCTAGTGTGCCCATTTTGTCTTGTTTCATCTTCGGTAAGATCTATTCGAAGCTAATCTTCCATCACATCTAATCTTTAACTGAAGGGTGAACCTCAAGAATTACTTCAGTACTGTGGTAAAAGGATGTCTGGGGATCGTGCTCTTAGGGTTTCCCAGTCTCTGTCAAAATGGTAAGACTGGTCTTTTTAGCTAGTTAGAGCTTTTTTCTCCATTTTTCTCCATCTCTGTCTAGAAACCCCTATAGTGATCCCTGTCAGAGCAGTTATTGGTGGTAGCCAGGCACCATCTAGCTGTGCTAGACTCAGTCTGGTCGAGGCTGTGGTACGTTAGTCCTCTGGACTAATCTTTCCCTTGGTCTTTGATCTTCTTCATTCTTTCTTGCTCTAGATGGGGAGAGAACCAGTGGAGAACTGTAGATATCTGTTCACGAGCTTTTAAGACCCCCGACACGACTCACCGAAGTAGGATATACAACATTTTCTTTATAAACTATGTTATTCCAGTTGAGTTAGATGTCACCTGAGATTATGGTTCCCAGCCCTCAACTCAGTAATTCAGTTCTTCAGAGAGTTTGGATAAGCCTATAAAACTTCCATGACCTTGACCCAGTAGTGGTGAAGTTGTGCTGATTTCCCCTGTGTTGTGTACTATCTTACTGTTTACCAAAGTTACCACTTATCTAGTCTGTTGTTGTTAGAAGTCACTGAGTCAGTTCTGACTTAAAGTGATCCTGTGTACAACAGGACAAAACACTGCTTGGTCCTATGCCATGCACACAATCATCTTTATGCTGAGCCCATTCTTGCCACCAGTGTGTCAATTCATCTTGTTGAGAACTTTCTCTTTTTCACTGATACTCTACCAAGTCTAGTTGGTGTTGTTAGTGTTTTTCTCTTCCCATCCGTCTCCTTCCTAGTATCCAACAGAGATTGTTTCTTTCTGTGTATAAAGCTTTCATGAGTTTTTATAGTAGTGGTTTTGCACAACATTTGTCCTTTTGTGATTAGCTTATTGCACTCAGTATAATGCCTATCAGATTCATCCACGCTGTGAGATGTTTCACAGATTTATCATTGTTCTTTGTTGTTGAGTAGTGTTTAATTGTGTGTGTACCATAGCTTGTTTATCCATTCATTTGTTGATGGGTACTTAGGTTGTTTCCATCTTTTTGCCATTGTGGACAATGCTGCAATGAACATGCATGTGCATATATCTCTCTGTGTAATGCCTCTTACTTTCCCAGGGGATATATTCCCAGAAATGGGATTGGATTGCTGGATCGTGAGATATTTCTATTTCTAGCTTTTAAAGGAGGTGTCATATCATTTTCCGTGGTGGTTGTACCATTCTACATTTCTACCAGCGGTAGATTAAGAGTCCAGTCTCCTAGCAACCTCACCAAGATGTACTCTTTTTTTTTTTATTATTGCCAACAATATTGTGGTGAGATAGTATCTCATTGTAGTTTTGACTCGCATTTTTCTAGTGGCTAATGGGAGCCCTAGCATTGCAGTGGTTAAGAGTTCAGGCGGCTAACCAGAAGGTCAGCAACTTGAACCCACCAGTCACTCCTTGGAAACCCTGTAGGAAGATTCTGCTCTGTGCTATAGTGTCATTGTAAGTCAAAAGTTACTAGATGGCAATGGGTAGCAACCGGAAATGACTCATGATTGTGTTCCTCACATGTCTGCTAGCTGCCCCAATGTCTTCTTTGTGACATGTCTATTCATATCTTTTGCCTATTTTTTTAATTGGGCTGTTTGCTTTTTGTCATTGATGTGTTGAAATATTTTGTAAATTTTAGAGATTAGGCCCTTGTTGAATATATTGTAGCCATTTTCCCCCCCTGTCTGTAGGTTCTCAATTTATTCTTTTAGTGAATCTTTTGATGAACCTAAGTGTTCAGTTTTAGGTTCTCCAAGTTATCAAGTTTATCTTCCAGTGTTTGTCTCTGTTAGTTATAGTTTCTATTGTCTTTGCAGATGTTATAAGGGCTCCATATTTTAGGGCTCCTAGCATTGTCTCTATTTTTTCTTTCATGATCTTTATTGCTTTAGATTTTATATTTACATTCTAAAATTTTTTCTGAAGTCATATAACAGTGCTACCAAAACTATACAATGATGGCACATAATGAGAAATGATAGCTGCTTCCTTTATGAATTTCTACAACAGAATATTAAAGAAAATATTAGTACAACAGGAGACTTTTTCAAGTATTTTAAGTCATGCTGTTTTTTATCCTCCTCATTTTTCTCTTTGTAATAGAGTGATGGAGAGCTCTGTACTTCTTTGCTTCAGAGGAAGTTTGTGGCAATTTTAAAAGCCAGAGTTGCCTGTGAGACACTCCCTTTCCAGTCCTGGCTCTTAAAAGCCTGAGACTATTGAGGAGAATTATTAGAGCCCTTGGAAGGGGAGGAAAGAGGAAAAGTCTCTGAGAAAGACTCAGAGTTGGAGAGGTCTCTCTCCCCCAACTATACTTATAGGAATGTTGGGTCCTGGGAAGGGGAATTGGAAAAATGTGGTTCTATAAAAAGCAGAGTTCTGTGCTTGCTCCTGGCCCGAGGGAACACCTGCCTAATGTACTGTCTTGCCAATGATCTATGCATTAAACATGCCGAGGAGTAGCAGAGTCATGGCTGGATGGGGGTGCTGGTGGTGGTGCTGGTGGTATGTGAACCCACCACAGTGTCTTGAAAGGAATCATTGCAGAATGGTAACTAATGCTTCACCAGCCCTCTCCAAAGCCTTGGTTCCCCATAAGAACCCAAGAATTTGAAACTACTTGGTTGGTGGAGTTACAAATGAGGACTATCAGTGAAATTGCTTTATATGCATGTGAAAGCTGGACACGAAAAGGAAGACTAAGGAACTCACACAGCCACAGTGTGGCACTGGTGAAGAATAATGAGTATACCATGGACTGCCAGAAGAGCAAACAAATCTGCCTTGACAGAAGTACAACAAAAATACTCCTTGGAAGCTAGGATAGTGAGACTTTATCTTGCTTACTTTGGATATGTTATTAGGAAGAACCAATTGCTGGAGAAGAACACATGCTTGATAAAGTAGAGGGTAGGAAAAACAAGGAGGTGTCTAAAGAGATGGACTGATACAGTGGCTGTAAATTCTCTGCAAACATGTTCCAGTGTGTAGCAATGGGCTCAAACATACCCATTGTTATGAGTATGATACAGGACCACTAACAATTTTGTTCTGTTTATCCACAAGATCACTGCAAGTCAGTGTTGACCCAAAGGCATCTAGCAACAACAAAAGAAGAGAATAAGATATTCATTACTTATTGGAGTGTCACAGCATTATATTAACAATTAAATCCACTTTCAAATTAAAACAATAAACCTCGACAAAGTGTAGTTTATTCCAGCAACATAACAATTTTCAAGTTTTGAAGTTATTGGTATAATTCATACATTAAAGATGAAAAACTAGGTTATCATTTCCATGGATGACAAAAACACACACACACACACAAACCAACATCCATAACTGATAATAAATGTGTGTGTGTATATCAAAAACTCATTATTACTTACCTTATTTGTTTTCACTAAACAGTATTCTTAGAGTTTTTCCATGTCAATATGTAAAGAGTGTCTCAGTTCTTTTTTATTGTTGTTGTTGAGTCTTTTCCAACTTATGGTAACTTCACATGTAGCCAAACAAAATGTTACCAAGTCCTGAGCCATCTTTATAATCATTGCTGTGCTCAAGTCCATTCTTATAGCGTTGTGTCATTTCATCCCATTGAGGGTTTCCTTTGCTTTTGATAGTCCTCCGCTTCACAGAAGATGATGTGCTTCTCTAGCAAATGGGCCCTGATGATACGTCCAAAGTGAACAAGTCAAAGTCTCAGGCAGTATCTGTGATCCTTTGGATTTTCATTGGCTAATTAGCCCACCAAGCCTTTCCCACTAGTCTGTCTTGGCCTGAAAGCTCTGCTAAAGTCTGCCCACCATGAAAGATCCTGCTGGTATTTGAAATACCAGTGGCGTAGTGCCACTATCATAGTAACACTTAAGCCACAAAGTTACAACAAACTGACAGCCACATAATATTCGACTCTGAGGATGTACTACAGCTTAGTGAACTGATTCCCTTGGCTAGTTATTTGTGGTGTACCCAATTGCTTACTGTTAAAAATAATGCTAAAATAATTGATGCTAAACACACATTATTGCAAACCTGGGCACTTGAACCTATTGGCATACAGTAAAATTCTATTGATAAAACAACACACCAAAATACGTGTTTAATGTAGAAATGGCATTTTTACCAATTTCTGAGATCAGTAGGTAGGGAAGAAAGTTAATTTGGAACCTCATGTTAAACATCCTAGTACTGGAATTCTCTTTACATGCCTTCTAAAAAATACAGTGAATTAAGGTCTTAGTAATTTTATTAACCAGCTGTCTCTTAGAATACTTTTGTGGAAATACATCACAGTAAAACCATAACAGGGGGATGTATACACAACCCTTAGAGGGCAGTTCTAGTCCATCCTATAAAGTCACTGGGATTGACTTGAAAGCAGGTGGTTTTGAAGCACTGGTGATATAGTGGTTAAAAGCTACAGCCACTAACCAAAAGCCCTGTACTTTGAATCTACCAGCTGGTAAAAGTCTTGTACAGTGTTGCTATGAGTCAGAACTTACCTGACAACAGTGAGTTTTTAGTATGTACACACACACACACCCCTCAAACTTGTGACTCTCCAGTCACTTTTTTTTGTAAAAAAATCATGTCTCTTACTTGAAGTGAAGAAATAGTGTGCACTTATTAGCTTTGCTATCAAAAAAAAAAAAAAAAAAAAAAAAACCCAAACCACAGAGACAAGGCATCCTTTGATATTTTTTCTTTTTCTTTTTCTTGTCTATTCCACAGCAAGCAGTGCCAACTAAGTCAACAAATACCAGCGTATATTTTTAGCTGATGGTTTTCACAAAGCCTAGTCTCTCTAAGGATGTGAGCCTCCCAAGTTCTTCTGCAGAGAGTCAGTATAGTGTGTTGTTACTGCCAGTTCAAATAAGCAAATATAGATTTTAGGAATTTTTGGTTAAGAACAAATTCTATATTAAGAAAATGTAATGAAGAAAATTCTGGCTTCTTAAAATTCCTAATAAATTAAAATAAAGAGTGTTCATTGATTCGCTAAAGGAATAATGTTAGCCGATTGAACTGAATATGTATGAATATGGATAATACACGCTAACACTAAAACTTGATTTCTTTGCCTAAATAGAAAATTAATGCATCTTTTAGAGACTACTTGTTATTAAAAAAAAAAAAGACTTTCAATTCTGTTTTCTGTGTGTCAAGATCTAGAAAACAACTTGGGTACTAATCAGTTCATAAGGTTTCCCTAGGTAATCCTTTCAGAAGTAGACTGCTGGGTCCTTCCTCCTAGTCTGCTTTAGCCTGGAAGCTCAGCTGAAACTCATCTACCATGGATGACCCTGCTGTTACCTAAATACCAGTGGCATAGCTTCTTGCATCACAGTAACAAGCCTCCGCTGACAGATGTTGGGGCTCCTGACTCCTTCCTTACCTGATGGTGTTACCCTGCTTACCGGATAGTCTTACCATCCTTACCTGATTCTATTACCCTCCTTACCTAATGCTGTTACCTGCTTTACCTGATGCAGTTATCTGCCTTACCTGATTCTGGTACCCTCCTTGCCTGATATTGCCCTCCTTGCCTGATGGTCTTACCCTCCTTACCTGATGGTCTTACCCTCCTTACCTGATGGTCTTACCCTCCTTACCTGATGGTCTTACCCTCCTTACCTGATGGTCTTACCCTCCTTACCTGATGGTCTTACCCTCCTTACCTGATGGTCTTACCCTCCTTACCTGATGGTGTTACCCTCCTTGCCTGATGGTGTTACCCTCCTTGCCAGAAAGTGA
The DNA here is from genome assembly GCA_028571685.1 of Heterohyrax brucei. Classification (NCBI taxonomy): domain Eukaryota; kingdom Metazoa; phylum Chordata; class Mammalia; order Hyracoidea; family Procaviidae; genus Heterohyrax; species Heterohyrax brucei. Next base: position 77,522,848 of record CM053143.1, read on the forward strand.
GCCCCTCAGGATGGAAGGCACTCAAAAGACAAGAAGAGCTCCTCCTCAAAGTAGCCAAGGGCCACAGAGTTGGATCTGACTCCTGTAGAGTCAACCTTAATGACATGGATGGAGTAAGGCCTCTGGGATCCTGGTTCGCTGGTGTGGCACTACTCAAAATGAGAAGAAACAGCTGCAAACATCCACTAATAATCAGGACATGGAATGTACGAAGTATGAATCTAGGAAAACTGGAAACAGTAAAAACCTAAATGGAGCACATAAACATTGATGTTCTAGGCATTAGTGAGCTGAAATAACTCCAGTTTGGGCCATTTTGCATCCAAAAATCACATAGTGTACTATGCTGGGAATGACAAATTGGAAGAGGAAAGGTGTTGCGTACATCTTAAAAAAGAACATTTCAAGATCTATCCTGAAGCACAATGTTGTCAGTGATAGGATAATATCCATACACCTGCAAGGAAGACCAGTTAATACAACTATTATTCAAATTGACACGCCAACCACTAAGGCCAGAGGTTGATGATTTTTACCAGCTTCTGCAGTCTGAAACTTATCAAACATGCAATCAGGGTGCATTGATAATTACTGATGACTGGAATGCAAAAGTTGGAAACAAAGAAGGATCTGTAGTTGGAAAGTATGGCCTTGATGATAGAAACAATGCTGGAGATCGCATGATAGAATTTTGGAAGACTAATGACTTTTTCATTGCAAATACCTTTTTAATCAACACAAGCAGTGACTGTACATTTGGACCTCACCAGATGGGATACACAGGAACAAAACTGACTACGTCTGTGGAAAAATATGGTGGAAAATCTCCATATCAGCAGTCAGAACAAGACCAGTTGCTGACTGTGGCACAGATCATCAATTGCTCATATGCAAATTCAAACTGAAACTGAAGAAAATTAGAACAAGTCCACAAGAGTCAAAGTATGACCCTGTGTGTATATATATATCTTCTGAGTTTAAAGACCATCTCAAGAACAGACTTGATGTGTTGATCGCTAATGACCAAAGACCAGATGAACTGTGGAATGACATCATAGACATCATCAATGAAGAGAGCAAGAGGTCATTAAAAATGCAGGCAAGAAAGAAAAAAGCCAAATTGGATGTCAGAAGAGACTCTGAAACCTGCTTTTGAACATCAAGGACCTAAAGCAAAAGGAAAGAATGGTGAAATAAAAGACCTAAGCAGAAGATTTCAAAGAGCAGCTCAAGAAGACAAAAGAAAGTACTATAATGACATGTGCAAAGAGCTGGAAATGGAAAATCAGAAGGGAAGAACACATTCCACATTTCTCAAGCTGAAAGAGCTGAAGAAAAAATTCAAACCTTGAGTTGAAATAGTGAAAGATTCTGCAGGGAAACTATTAAGTGACTCAGAGAACATCAACAGAAGATGGAATACACAGAGTCATTATACCGGAAAGAACTGGTCGATGTTCAACCATTTGAAGAGGTATCATGTGATCAGGAACCAACGGTACTGAACGAAGAAGTTGAAGTTGCATTGAAGGCACTGGCAAAAAACAAGTTTCCAGGAATTGATGGAGTATCAATTGAGATATTTCAAAAAACAGATGCAGTGCTGGAAGTGCTCACTCGTCTATGCCAAGAAATTTGGAGGACAGCTACCTGGCCAACTGACTGGAAGAGATCCATATTTATGCCCATTCCAAAGAAAGGTGATCTAACTGAATGTGGAAATTACCGAGCAATATCGTTGATATCACACGTAAGTAAAATTCGGCTTAAGATTATTCAAAAGCAACTACAACAATGTATTGGCAATGAACTGTCAGAAATTCAAGCTGGGTTGAGAAGAGGATGTGGAACCAAGGTTATCATCGCTGATGTCAGATGGATCTTGGCTAAAAGCAAAGAATACCAGCAAGATGTTTACTTGTGTTTCATTGACTATGCAAAAGCATTTGACTATGTGCCAGCCTATGTGACTCATACTAAATTATGGCTAATCATGCAGAGAATAGGAATTCCAAAACACCTAATTGTGCTCTTAAGGAATCTGTATATGGATTAAAAGGAAGTCTTGTGAATAGAACCAGGCGACACTCCATGATTTAAAGTCAGGAAAAGCATGCATCAGGGTTGTATTCTTTCATCATACCTTTTTAATCTGTATGCCAAGCAAATAACCTGAGAAACTGGATTATATGAAGAACAAGGCATCAGAATTGGAGGACAACTCGTTAACAACCCGTGTTATGCAGATGACACCACCTTACTTGCTGGAAATGAAGATTTGAGACATGTACTGATGAAAATGAAGGACCACAGCCTTCAATATGGATTGTACCTCAACATCAGGAAAACAACAATACTCACAATTGGACCAGTAAGCAACATTGTCATAAATGGAGAAAGGATTGAGGTTGTCAGGGATTTCATTTTACTTGGGTCCATAATCAACACCCTTGGAAACAGCAGTCAAGAAACCAAAAGACGTATTGCATTGGGAAAGTCTGCTACAAAGGATCTCTTCAAAGTATTCAAAAGTAAGGATGTCACCTTGAAGACTAAAATGTGCCTGACCCAAGCCATGGTATTTTCAATCGCATCATATGCATGTGAAAGCTAGACCATGAACAAAGAAGACAGAAGAAGAATTGATGCCTTTGAATTGTGGTGTTGGAGAAGAATGTTGAATGGACTGCCAAAATAACGAATAGATCTGTTCTGGAAGAAATACAACAAGAGTGCTCCTTGAAAGCAAAGATGGCAAGACTGCATCTTACATACTTTGGACATGTTGTTAAGAAATATCAGTCCCTGGAGAAGGACATCATGTTTGGTAGAGTGGAGAGTCAGCAAAAAAGAGGAAGACCTTCGATGAGATGGATTGACACAGTGGCCAGAACAATGTGCTTAAGCATAAAAACGATTGTGGAGATTTCACAAGACCAGACAGTGTTTTGTTCTGTTGTTCATAGGGTAGCTATGAGTTGGAACTGGATTGACGGCACTTAACAACAACAACAACCAATCAGTAGCATTTTATGTTTGAATCAAGTTATGCTGTGTATTTTCCTAAAAGCGTAGTTAGGTATAATTACGGCTCTGAAAAAAAAAATCAGTAACCTTGTTCACCAGTACCCAATGTTAAATCTTCTGATGGATAGTGAGAATTCTGCTTCTTCAAGCACATTAGTCAGCTACTGAAGACGCTGTTTTACAATGTGTTTATTCATAAAATCTTTTTTAATTTTTCTGGCTTTTGGTATTATAAAAGCTAGTGAGTATATAAATATGGAGTAGATTACATTTTAAAACAACTTTTTCAATAGTTTTGTCTTTGTCCAGAGATATATTGGTAAATCAAATGCAAGGATAGTGTATGTTTTGTTGCTAATATTGAATTGATTTATTCTATAACATTCAGAGAAAGGAGATCTGCCATCATCTCTTAATGAAAGAGACTTTATTATTCACGTAGCACCTTAGGTTTCTGCAGAAGACAACTTTTGGCAAAATGAAGATCAGCTGTCAAATAGAAAATAGTGTACGTAGCATGATAAAAGCCAAGTTATAGTACAAACTCTAAGGGTTATTTGTAACATATATGGTGATATTTAAACAAAAAAGAATGAGTTAATTATTTTTGTGCCTTTTCAACAATAATATTTTAAATATTCTTAACTGTGTTTTGTATCTCTATATCATTCTCCCAAGACCTACATTATGGCAAATAGATGGCTTTGTAGCCCAGCTGGTAACTAAATTTCTGAAAGCTGTAGGATGTAATTTCTTTGGCTCCTAATGACAGAACAGTTCTAGTAACGGAATTTCCTTTGGGTATTAATACTTGTCGGGTAAATTATTTTCCCTTATTTTTTCCCCTCTATCCCCTGTGTCTTTAAGGAGTTACTTTCTGGGTCTGGATTACAATTTCTTGGATGTTTAATATTTAGTTGGTCTGTGTATGTGTCTTGGAGGAGAGCATGTGGTGTATATAAATGACTATACAGCTAGAAATCAAACTAAAGTTTCTCTTCCTCTCAGGGTAGCAACTTTTTTGAAGTAATTTTGTCCTCTCAGAGGGGAGAGATTCATTATGCCATACTTCATGTTGAATGTGGCCTTCTGAGTCTCAAAATGGACTATTGGGAAGCATTAGGATCAGGAAAATATGGACTGATTTTACCTTCTATGTACTTAACAACTTTCACATGAGGAGAGAACATCACATTAGACAAAGTATGATTAAAGGCAAAAATTGAGCAGAAAGGATTTAAGCTAATATCCTCCAGAATGTGGCACAGAGAGTTTTATTTGTCTGGTTTAGGTTTGTCACTTTTTGTAAATTCTTTTTGGTTTAGCATGTATTTTATTTTCTATTTAATTCTTCAAGTTGAGGCATATTCTGTAAATTTTGTACAGTGGAAAAGATAGTCCATCTGTGTATGGTGGTGTAATAGAAAGAAACCTGAGCTGAAAATCTATTTTCAGGATTAACCTAGACAAATTTTCTCTTTCCTAGACTGGGTCAAAGAGTACTAAGAAACAATAGACACATAGGAGGAAATGGGAAGTTAGGTAACAGTGGGCTAAGACATATATTAAGAAATAAACATTGTTTTATTCTGGTGGAAAGGTTGAGAACAAGAGTTTAAAGACAGTCATACTTGGAGATCTCACAGAGGGACTGTGTCCATGTAGAGAAAAGCAGCCGAAAAGCCACAGTGTGCCTGTCAACTCAAAGTTGTGGACTTTGATGTCCTCCATTGTCTTCCTTTTGGCCCATCAAGCCAAACCAAAACAAGTGAAGACTAGTTGCCATTGAATCAATTCTAACTCACAGTGACCCCATGGGGTCAGGTAGAACTGTGCTTCACAGGATTTTTGTTGACTGAGATGTTGAAGGTAGATCACCAAGCTCTTTCTTTCAAGGTGCTGTCTTGGTGAACTCAAACTTCCAACCTTCTGATTAGCAGCTGAAGGTATTAGCTATTTACCCTACCCAAAGACTCTGAAAATGTCCTATTAAATTTTGTCTTTCTTCTTCTGGAGACTATAGTTGGCTACCCCTGCTTGATTAAAAAATATAACTCAAGACTTTGTGTAGAGTGTTTTCAATAAGGACAAAAAATGAACTTGGATGTATTATAACAATAATTTTTGGCACACATGATAGAAAACTCAGTTCTAACTAGCTCAATGAACAAAAGGAATTTATTGGCTCATGTTATTGAAAAAGTGAAGAGTTAAGACAAGCTACACATGAGGTTTCTTCTGGATTGTGGCTTTGTTTCTCTGTGATCCACTCAACTTTGACCTCATGTCAGTCAGCTTTATTGACATGTTGAATTTGTCCTTATGTTGTCTTTCTTCATGGTCGCATAATGGTTTCAATTCATAGACATGACGTTCTTGCAGTACATTTTCTACAGCAGGAAGAAGGAGCCTTTGTTAGGGCCACTGTACCACACCACTTCAAGGGGCTCCATTCACATGGGTTATAGTGTGAAGCGTGGTTCTCAGTGGTGGCAAGGGGTTACTTTGGCAGCATGTCCCAAAATTCCTCACAAAGATCTTGTTTGTTTCTTTGTTTGGACCAGTGTAGGCCACATATCCAGTCATAACCCAGTCATGGTGTCAGGGGAATACAAGGCCTTGATTCACTTAGCCTAGGCCATGTAATCTGCTCCTGTGGTGATACAGAGTAAGACTCATTGGAATCATATGAATTTCCAAAAGAAATCAGGGAGTACTTTTATGGGAAAAGTGGGGAATCATAGTTGCAAAGGCAGCAAATAGGATGTTGCTTTAGATGCTTTGAATAGGAACTGTTCCTTTTGCTCTGTGACAGGTATCTTGAGCACTCAACCTCTCTGATGCTTTTCAAGGTCCCTAAAACCAAAAACTAAGTCAGTTGCTGTCAAGTCAGTTCTAATTCATGGCGGCCGCATCTGTGTCAGAGTTGAACTGCGCCCCAGAACATTTTCAGTGGCTGATTTTTCATGAAGAAAGGATGGCGAATCCTTTCTTCTGAGGTGCTTCTGTATAGACTGAAACCTCCAACATTTCAGTTAGCAGCTTCATTCTTTATTTGCACCACCCATGAAGCCCTCTGGGTCCTTATCTCCAGTCTTTCCTTTCACTATTCAAGATGTTCCATTTGAGTTTGGCCTTTACCATTCTACTGAAACAGTTCTCGCCTCTCAGTCTTTCATTATTATTATTTATTTATTTATTACAGTAAATGAATAAAATTTCTAACATCTATCAAGTATATAATCTCTGATAAACCTTCACCCCTCTGCCTTTGTAGTCAACAGTTATTTTCTTCTGTAGATAATTCTATTTTTAAGCCTTTATAACAGAGGTTGCATACTGTATTTGTCATTTTGACGCTGACTTATTTCACTCAGCATAGTATCTTCCAGTTGAAATCATGTTATGAGATGATTTCTAAAATCTACATTGTTTTAATCATAGCACAGTGTTCCATTGAGTATCTGTACTGTAGTTTATCCATTCATCTGCTGATGGGCATCTGGGTTGATTCCATCTTTTAGCTGTTGTGGACTGTGCTGCAACAAACATTCATGTACATGTGTCTGTTCAAGTGATAGCCTTTGTTTTTGAAGGATAAATTCCAAGCAGTGAAATTACAGGATCAAATGGTATATCTACTTCCAGATTTTTAAGGAAGTGCCAGACTGCTTTCCAAAGAGGTTGTGCCAACTTGCAATCCCACCGACTGTGTAGGAGAGTTTCAATCTCTCCACAGCCTCTCCAGCATTTGTTGCTTTGTGTTTTTTGGATCATGGTCAATCTTGTTAGGGTGAGATGACATCTTATTGTAGTTTTGATTCGGATTTCTCTGATAACCAGAGCCCACAGAGGAGAGCCTTCTTCTGAAGCAGAAATCCTGAATTTGGACTTATAGCCTACTGGACTGTGTAAGAATAAACTTTCATTTGTTGAAGCTATCTACTTTCTAGTATTTCTGTTAGAGCAGCATTTGATAAATAAAACAGTGATCAAAACATGGGGTGTAAGAAGTATGAATCTACGAAAACTGGAAGTTGTAAAAAATGAGATGGAAAGCTTAATGATTGATATCTTAGGCATTAGTGAGCCAGAATGGACTCGAATTGGCTACTTTGAATTGGATAATCATGTAGTTTGCTATGCCAGGGATAACAAGTCAAAGAATGGCATCAAATTCATTGTGAGAAAGAACAAAAGAACATTTCAAGATCCATCTTGAAGTACAACACTATCAATGATAGGGTAATATCTAAATGCCTACCAGTAAAATCAGTTAATATGACTATTATTCAAATTTATTCACTACCACTAATGCCAAAGATGAGGGCACTGAAGCTTTTTACCAACTTCTGCAGTTTGAAATTGATAAAACATGCAATCAAGATGCAATGATAATTACTGGTGATTAGAATGCAAAAATTGGACGCAAGGATTGGTAGTTGGAAAATATGGCCTTCATGATGGAAACAATGGTGGAGATTGTATGATAAAATTTTGTCAGATCAACCACTTCTTCATTGCGAATACCTTTCTTTCACCAATACAAATGGCAACTACACACAGGAACCTCACCAATGAAACATATAGGAGTCAAATTGACTATGTCCGTGGAAGGAGAGTGGAGAAGCTCAACACTGTCAGTACAAAAAGACCAGGGGCCCACTGTGGAACAGAACATCAATTTCTTATATGGAAGTTCAAACTGAAAGTAAAGAAAATTACAGCAAGTCTGCAAGAACCAAAATATGACCTTGTGCATATCCTTTAGAAACCATCTGAAGAATAGATTTGATGCATTGGACCCTAATTACTAAAGATCATATGAGTTATGGATGACATTAAGGACATGATGTACAAAGAAAACAAAAGGCCCTTAAAAAGACAATAAAGGAAAGAAAAGAACAAAATCAATGTCGGAAGAGACTCTGAGACTTGCTCTTGAATATAGAATAGCTAAGGTGGAAGAAATAATAAAGTAAAAAAAAAATGAAGAGAAAGTTTCAAGGACAACTCGAGAAGACAAAGTAAAGCATTAGAACGAAATGTGCAAAGACCTGGAGATAGAAAACTAAAAGGGGGAGAACTCACTCAGGATTTCTCAAGCTGAAAGAACTGAAGAGAAAATTTCAAGCCTTGAGTTTCAAGATTGAAGAGTTCTACCTGAAAACATTGAACAACACAGGAAACATCAAAATAAGATGGGAGGAATAAACAGAATCACTGTACCAATAAGAATTAGTCAATATATAATCATTTCAGGAAGTAGCATGTGATCAAGAACTGATGGTGCTGAAGAAAGACATCCAAGTTGCACTGAAGACATTGGCAAAAAACAAGGCTCCAGAAGCTGACAGAATATGAAACAAGATATTTTAATAAATGGATGCAGCACTGGAGGTGCTTGCTCATCAATACTAAGAAATTTGGAAGACAGCTTCCTGGCCTCCAGACTAGAAGAGATCTACATTTGTGCCCATTCCAAAAAGCTGATCCAACAGAATTCAAAAATTATCAAGTACTGTTACACACAAGTAAAATTTTACTGAAGATTATCAAAAGCAGTTACTGTAGTATATCAATAGGGAACTGTTAGAAGTTTAAGTGGGGTTTAAAAGAGGATGTGGAAGGAGGGATATCATTGCTGATATTGGATGGATCTTGCTGAAAGCAGAGAACCAGAAATATGTTTACCTGTGTTTTATTAATGATGCAAATGCATTTGAACTTGTGGATCATGGTAAATTTTGAACAACATTGATGGCTTTGTCATTTAGTACTGCTGTAACAGAAAAACCACAGTAGTTGGTTTTAATAAAGAGAAGTTTATTTTTTCACAGTCCAGCAGACTAGAAGTGTGAATTCAGGGTGTTGGCTCTGGGTGAAGGCTTTTTGGGTCTGCTGGCTCAGGAGGAATGTCCTTGTGATGCATCAGTCTTTATTTGCCCTGGGAGCATCTCAGCCCAGGAACCTCAGATCCCAATGATGTGCTCTGCTCCCAGCACAGCTTTCTTGGTGGTATTAGGTCCTCAACTCACTGCTTGCTTCTTCTGCCTTTATCTCTTGTAGGATAAAAGTTCGAGAAAGTCCCACCCCAGGGAAACTCCCTTTACATTGGATCAGGGAGGTAACCTTAGTAAGGGTGTTAAAGTCTCATCTTAATTCACTTGAACATGAGCTGACCTTGCCCTGTTATGCACAGGCAAAGACTAAGATTTACAACATAAGAAAATCACATGATACTGGGAATCACAGCCCAGTCAAATTATTATACACGTATTTTAGGAGACTTAATTCAATCCATGACAATGGGGAAGAATGGGAACTTCAGAAAACTTACTTGTCCTCATCAGGAACCTATACATAGGTCAAGAGGCAGTCACTGGAGCAGGACAGCATAAATAGTTAATGGTTTAAACCCATGAGGGATGTCCATCAGGGTTGTATCCTTTCATTGTATTTATTGGATATGTATGCTGGTCTACATGAAGAATGAGGCGTCAGGATTGGAGGAAGACTCATTAACAACCGGCAACAAGCAGAAAACACAATCTTGCTTACTGAGTGAAGAAGACTTGAAGCCCTTACTGACGAAGATCAAGGAGTACAGCCTTCAGTTTGGATTACAATTTAACATAAGGAAAACAAAAATTCTCATGACTGAACCAATAAACAACATCATGTTAAACGGAGAGGAGACTAAAGTTGTCAAAAATTTCATTTTCCTTGGATTTACGATCAACACCCATGGTAGCAGCTTTCAAAAAATCAAACAAAAGATCTCTTTAAAGTGTCAATAAACAAGGGTGTCACCTTGAGGTCTAAGATGCTCCTGACTCAAGCTATGGTATTTTCAATTGCTTTACATACACTGGAAAGCTGGACAATGAATAAAGAAAGCTGAAGAAGAACTGATGTCTTTGAATTATAGTCTGGGTGAAGAATACTGAATGTACCACGGGCTACCAGAAAAACAAAAAAATCTGTCTTGAAAGAAGTATGAGTGCCCTTTAGAAGGCACATGTAATTTGGACATGTAATTTGAAGGGATAAATCCCCTCAAGAAAAACATCATGCTTGGCAAAACAGGGGGTTAGTGAAAGAGACGAAGACATTCAATGAGATAGACTGACACAGTGACAGGCTCAAGGATAGCAGTGACTGTGAGGATGATGAAAGACCAGGCATGTTTTGTCCTGTTGTACATAGGACGGCTATCAGTTGAAAGCACCTGAAATCAACAATATTGTGGACATTAAGCAACCCGTGAGTGAGAGCCTTTCTCCTTCCCTCTCTCTTGTGTGGGGTGGGGCCGCATGCACCTGCTCCTCCTCCATGTGCTGTATAACCCAACAGGATGATAGACTCACATATACCACTGGACATCATCTGAATGGACGTTGATAGGGTATGTGACTGTATTTTATATTATTAAGCATTTCTTTCATTTTAAAGTGAAAAATACTTCTCCCCATGAAAAAAAATTGTTATGATATACAGCTATGCATCTTATAAGGTGATTACATAATGCTTTATAATATTTTGAATAACTTGAAAAGTTTAAAAAAGATCGTATATTCTCTTATCTCACATAGACAGGCATCATTACAATAATAAAATCAGTTATTGTGGAGTCAGTTTTCACTCACAGTGCCATCATGTATGTCAGATTAGAATTATGGTTCTGAAGAATTGTCAATGGTTGATTTTTTTTTATGTTGGGTTATTTGTCTTTTTGTTGTGGAGGTGTTAGATTTTCTTGTAGGTTTTGGAGATTAGATCTTTCTCTGTTCTGTAATAGCTAGAAATTTTTTCTCAGTTTGCAGATTTTCTTTTTACTGTTTTGATGAAGTATTCTGATGAGCATAAAGTGTTTAATTTTTCAAGATTCCAGTTATTTAGCTTATCTTCTGGACTTTGTGTGTTGTTGGTTATGGTATCCTGTTAATGCTGTATATTATGGTTTCTAGCATTGAACCTGTTTTTTCTTCTATGAACTTTACAGTTTTGGCTTTATATTTATGTTTTGGACTCACTCTGAGTTCTCTTTTTGTATGTAGGGTGAGATATGGCTCCTATCTCATTTTTTTTTTTTTTTAACAGATGGACATCCAGTTTTGTCAGCACTATTTGTTAAAAAGACTGTCTTTTCCCCATTCGATGGACTTTGGACCATTGTTGAAGAGTGGGTGACCTTAGGTGAATGGATTACATTTGAGTTCTCAATTCTGTTCCACTGGCCAATGTATTTGTCTTCGTACCAGTACCAGGCTGTTGTGAATACCATAGCTGTGTAGTAGGTTATGAGGGCAGGTAGTATGAGTCCTCCTACTTTCTTCTTCAGCAGTGCTTTACCTATCTGGGGTTTCTTTGTTTTCCACATAAAGTTAATGATAACTTTTTCCATCTCTTTAACGAATATTGTTGTTATTTGGATTGGGGTGTATTGCATTTGTAAGTAACTTTGGGTGGAATTGTCATCTTCACAATGTTGGGTCTACCAATCCATTAGCATGATATATTTTTCTGTTTATGTGGTTCTCTTGTAGCTTCATACAACAATGCTTTGTAGTTCTCTTTGAATATGTTTTTTACATCCCTCGTTAGATTCATTCGTAAGTATGCTATTTTTTTTTAGGTGCTATTATAAATGGTATTGTTTTCCTGATTTTGTTTTCATGGTTCTCTTTAGTGGTGTATAGGAATCCAACTGAATTTTGTATGTTCATCTTGTATTCTGTTGCTCTGCTAAATCTTTGCTATTAGTTGTAGTAGTTTCCTTGTGGAGTTTTTTGGGTTTTCTGTGTATAATATCGTATCACCCATAAATAGTGACAGTTTAACTTCATTACCAATTTGGATATCCTTTTTTTCTTTTTCTTGTCTTATTGCTCTAGCTAGGACTGAGTGCAATATTAAATAGGAGTGGTAATAAAGGACATCCTTGTCTTGGTCCTGTTCTCAAGGGAAATGTTTTCACTGTTTCTCCATTAGGAATGATGCTGACTATTGGTTTCAAATAGATGCCCTTTATTATGTTGAGAAATTTTCCTTCTATACTTATTTTAGAGTTTTTATCAAGAATCAGTGTTATACAGCCAAAGCAGTGCCCAGAGTTCTGTTTATTTCCATAAATGCACACATCTGGAAGGAAGAAAGAAACCAAATCAAGGAACTAACCCTACAGCTTGAACAAGTAGGAAGAGAACAACAGAGGAACCCCTCAGGCACCAGAAGAAATGAGATCATAAAGATTAGAGCAGAGCTAAATGAATTAGAGAATAGAAAAACAATTGAAAAAATTGAAAAGACCAAAAGCTGGTTTTTTGAAAAGATCAAAACAAATTGACAAACCACTGGCTAAACTTACTAAAGAAAAGCAGGAAAGGAAACAAATAACCCAAATTAGAAATGAGAGGGGAGTTGTCACCACAGATGCAACAGGAATCAAAAATATCATAACAGAATACTATGAAAGACTGTACTCTAACAAATTTGAAAACCTGGAGGAAAGGGACAAATTCCTTGACTCATACCACCTACCCAAATTATCACAACATGAAGCAGAACAACTTAATAAACCCATCACAAAGGAAGAGATTGAAAATGTCATCAAAACACTGCCAACCAAAAAAAGCCCAGGCCCAGATGGCTTCACTGCAGAATTCTACCAAGCATTTAGAGAAGAGTTATCTCCAATACTACCGAGACTATTTCACAATATAGAAAGGGATGGAATACTCCCAAACTCATTCTATGAAGCCAGCATAACCCTGATACCTAAGCCAGGGAAAGACCCAACAAAGAAGGAGAACTACAGACCAATAACACTTTCCCTTGAGATCAGGAACTAGACAAGGATGCCCACTCTCACCTCTACTATTCAGCATGGTACTAGAAGTTTTAGCCAGAGCAATTAGACAAGACCAAGAAATAAAGGGCATTTGCACTGGTGAAGAGGAAGTTAAAATCTCCCTGTTTGCAGATGATATGATTGTATATGCAGAGAATCCCAAGGAATCTATAAGTAAGCTATTCAAACTGATAGAAGAGTTCAGCAAAGTCTCAGCATACAAGATAAACATAAGTAAATCAGTAGGATTCCTTTATACCAACAACGAGACTGTTAAGGAGGAAATTATCAAATCAATACCATTTACTATAGCCCCTAAGAAGATAAAGTACCTAGGAATTAATCTAACCAGAGAAATAACAGACCTTTACAAAGAGAACTACAAGCTCTTACTACAAGAAACTAAGAGAGACTTAGATAAATGGAAAAACCTACCCTGCTCATGGATAGGAAGACTTAACATTGTGAAAATGTCTATTTTACCCAAAGCAATCTATTTATATGATGCAATCCCAATACAAGTTCCAATGTCATTTTTTAATGAGATGGAGAAACAAATCACCAATTTTGTTTGGAAAGGGAAGAAGCCCCGGATAAGTAAGGTACTACTAAAGAAGAAGAACACACTGGGAGTCCTCTCATTACCCGACCTTAGAACATACTACACTGCCACGGTGGTCAAAACAGCCTGGTACTGATACAAGAACAGACAGATCGATCAATGGAACAGAATTGAGACCCCAGAGATGACACCATCTGCCTATGAACAGTTGATATTTGACAAAGGACCTAAGACATTAAACTGGAGTTAAAACAGTCTCTTCAACAAATGGTGCTGGCAAAATTGGATATCCATCTGCAATAAACTGAATCAAGATCCATATCTTACACCTTATACAAAAACCGACTCCAACTGGATAAAAGACCTAAATATCAAACCTAAAACGATAAAGCTCATCCAAGAAAAGGTAGGAACAACAATGGAAGTTTTAATACACAATGTGGACAGACTTCAAAATCTGTCAAACAAACTACAATCAACAGAAGAGAAAATAGATAAATGGGAACTATTAAGAATCAAACACTTTTGCTCATCCAAAGACTTTATTAATAGAATTAAAAGAACACCCACAGAATTGGAAAAAATATTTGGCAACTGTATGTCAGACCGACGCCTGATCTCCATAATCTGTTGAGGCTCGGATTTCAAGACATGACCCAGAATTTCTTTAAAGATTAAAATTTATTCAAAATATGCCCAATAAGAAAAAGACTGGTGCAACAGGGACGCACACCAAACTGCGCAGAGTGAGGAGGCGACCTCAAGCTTTCTTTGCACCCAGTACTTAAGCCAAAAAATTGTGAGGTAGGGAGGGGGAGCTGACCTTTGCATTGATTGGCTGAGGTTGGTGGAGTTTCTGCAAGTTGTAAAATTTAGCTATGGGTGAATGTGTTAACCACATGGAATTTCTGTTAGTGAGTATTTACTAGGCTGGCCCCAGGGGTTTTCTATGAGGCTGTCTCCAGGCTGTATTGGTTTCATTGTAATTATCCTATATTTTTCTTCTTGTTATTTCCTGCTAAGTTGGTTCCTGGAGCCTGAATTTTCACTGCTCTCTTCCTCTAAATGGAGTTACTTATGTCTCCTTTCAACAAATCTATAAGATACTACAAAATGTCAATAAGAAGAAGATAAATTGTCCAATTAAGCGATGGGCAAAGGAGATGGACAGACATTTCACTAAAGAGGAGATAGAGGCAGCCAAAAAACACATGCGGACGTGTTCATGATCTTTAGTTATTAAAGAAATTCAAATCAAGATGAAAATGAGATACCATCTCACCCCAACAAGATTGGCCATGATCCAAAAAACACAAAACGACAAGTGCTGGAGAGGCTGTGGAGAAAGTGGAACCTTCCTACACTGTTGGTGGGGTTGCAAAATGGTCCAGCCTCTTTGGAAAGCAATCTGGCGCTTCCTTAAAAACATGGATATTGATATGCCATTTGACCCAGTAATTCTACTACTTGAAATATATCCTACAGAATCAAGGCCTTTCACAGCAACGGACACATGAATCAGAATGTTTATTGCAGCACAGTCCACGATAGCAAAAAGATGGAATCAACCCAGATGCCCAACAACAGAAGAATGGATAGGTAAACTATGGTACATATACTCAATGGAGCACAGCAAATGGTCCCAACTCAGCAGGAACGGATGCTCACCGAGGACCAAAAACAACATGGGGTAAAGACAACCTAGAAGACAGAGAGACCCACATCAGTGGGTGCCTACATTGACTTGGGACCGGAAGAACTGGATGGTGACCGGCCACCACCAGTGATAGCTGCGATGGAGCTCACTAGGTTGAGTCTCACTGGCAACACAAGAATAAAAAGGGGTGCATCCTGAGACCTCCACTAAAAGACCTCAATTGATGGTCCAGCGGTTTCGGGGTTCCCCTGAGAACATGACCCCTGGCCCTAATGCTACCCTTGCCCGTAAATCATAATGAAGGTCCACTCTTTGGACAGGAATGGATTGGACTTGGCAATGCAGACTGACCATATATTGGATGCATTTTATGGTTCTGTACATCTATAGGATATCATCCTGCTGACCTCTGGCTGGAGGAAGGAGAGTGGGTGGAGAAGAGGGGAAAGAAAACTGTTGGAAGGATGAGACATGTATGGAGCAGAGAGGAATAGTGTGCTATCACCAGACAGGGAGAGCAGTGGAAGCTGAATATAGGTGGGCATGTAAATTTATACGGGAATGTGCATTTTCACTCAGTTATGTTAAATAGAAAAAAAGAGAGAAGCTAGCTAAGAATTTTTCTACAACCATTAATCCTATCAATCACACATTCCTCTTGGCCTCTACACTCAAAGTTTATAGGCCATCAGCTGCTTGTTGCTACCTGCACATGCCATAATCCTCTCCCTACTTCTATGCTCTGAACCTCAGTACTTCTACTTCCCTCTTCCTGGTCTCCTTTCCTTATTGTCTGTTTTATGCCTTCTATGCTTCTATGTAGCCTGCTCAGACTATGCAACTCCAGTTTTAGTATTTGTTTGCTTCCTTTTTCTCTGTACAATTTTTCTTTGTTCCTAATAACTCACTATTTGTATCCTAGCTAGTTCTCTTCTGTTTCCCTTTCCTGTCTACCCTTCTTTACCCATCCCTAGTGAAGAAAATAAAGTATTCCTTTATGAATGGTGGACTTCTTCCAAGGAGTGAAGATTGTGTTCAGTACCTGATAAAAAGAGTGACTGTCATGGATTGAATTATTCCCCCCCCCCCAAATATGTGTACTCATGTGACTGAGCCATGGTTCCCTGTATTCCATGATTGCCCTCCATTTTGTCATTTTCCTACACTGGATGTTAAAGGATTAGGATTGGACTGTAAATCCCTTTATAAGATCACCTCCCTGCTCTACTGCAAAGGGAGTTTCCCTGGAGCATGGCTTGCCCCACCCTTAATCCTTCCATCCTAGAAGAGATAAAAAGAAAGAGAAGGAAGCAGAAAATTGGGTACCTCACAACATCAAGCAAGCAGCACCGGGAGAAGAGTGTATTCTTCAGACCTGGGGTTCCTGCACCAAGATGCTCCCTGGACAAAGGCTGATGCAACACAAGGACTTTCCTTCAGAGCTATCAAGGGGGAAAGCCTTCCCATGGAGCAGACATCCTGAATTTGGACTTGCAGCCTACCGGACTGTGTTAGAATAAACTTTCTTTCATTAAAGTCATCCACTCTGTGGTATTTCTGTTAAAGCAGCACTAGCTGACTAAAACAGTGACTTATAAATTGTCACCCACCAGGACTCTCCATGCAAAGAGCCCTTGTGGTTCAATTGTTAGGCACTTGGCTGTTAACTGAAAGTTGGTGGCTCAAGCTCACCAGCAGCTCTGTGGGAGAAAAGACCTGGTCATCTGCTCCCATTTAGATTACAACTTAGGAAACAGTGTGGGTAGCTCTACTGGTTGCTGCACACTGGGTTGATATTAGTCAAAATTGACTTTAAGGCACACAACTACCACCACAAATTGTCACCTAACTCAGTCCTATTGAATTATCCTTGAATGTGCTTTTCCAGTTGTCCTTGAATGTGCTTCTGATTTCTTTCGAGCTCTTAGAAACAAAGCCATCATTGGAATTATCTAACACAATTCCTTCACTGTAAGCATAAGAAAACTCAGTCTCAAGGAAGTTAACTTGGCCAAAGTCACAGTTAATTAGTGACAAATCCAGGATTAGGTCTAGGTTTTATGCCTCAAAAGAGTGCTATTTCCACTGTAACTTTTAAGCTTCATTGAATAAGGGAGAGGAAATAGAAAGCATTCTTCTTCTTCCTATTCCTATTCCACATTTTTCCTCCTGCTAGCAATCTATTGAAATGTTGAAGTTGTTGAAGATGTCGTTTTTCTTAGATCCACAATCAATGCTGATGGCAGCAACATTCAAGAAAGCAAGAGTTATCTTTAAAGTGTTAAAAAGCTGACATACCACTTTAATGACTAAGGTGCACCTGACCCAAGCCATGGTGTTTTCCATCTCCTAGTATGCATGTGAAAGCTGAACAATGAATAAACAACACAGAAGAAGAAGAACTGATGATTTTAAACTGTGGTGTTGGTGAAGAATGTTAAATATGAGATGGCTTGCCAGAACAATAAATCTGTCTTGGAAGTAGTATAGTCAAATGTTCCTTAGAAGTAGGGATGGTGAGACTTTGTCTCACATACGTTGATCTGTTATCAGAGGGGACCAGTCCCTGGAGAAAGACATTATGCTCGGTAAAACAGAAGGTCAACAGAAAAAAGGAAGACTCTCAATGAGATGGACTGGCACAGTGGCTGCAACAATGGGCTCAAACACAGCAGTGATTGTGAGGATGGCACAAGACCAGGCACTGTTTCATTCTGTTGTACATAGGGTCACTATGAGTTGGAACTGACTCAAAGGTACCTAACAACAACAGCAATCTATGTTCTTCCTTTGGCCAAAGTTTGCAATATGTAGGTGTCTTTCTCTTGTTCAGGAAGCCCTGGTGGCATAGCGATTAAATGTTATGGCCAAAAAGTCAGCAGTTCAAATCTGCCAGGTGCACCTTGGAAACTCCGGGGGGCAGTTCTGCTCTGTCTGTAGGGTTGCTGAGTCAGAATCAACCCTGCATAAGTGGATTTTGGTTCTGCTTCTTGTTTTGAGAGGGTGCCGGGCAGGTTCCTTGGATTTCCTCTTCTCTTTCTTGTATTCTTTTCCTCAGACTAACCCTTTCTCTTGCCCATGTCCCCAAATCACGTTTATTATTGCTCATAAGGAAGCAGTATGCACATGATCCTCTTTATTAATCTCAGTGGCATTTACTCTAATAATATGAGTACAGAAGCACGGGAATCATGTGCTTGTCATATGGATGGCATGTGTACTTTCATGGCCCATCATTAAATATACAATGTCACTCCAGCTTTTACTGAGTGTATGTGCAGTATATAAAACAACTGACCACTGGAGAAAAAAGAAATGTTGATTCAGCTGAGTTGCTATTGTGGATATGCTTCCTTTTCCACCAAAATAAAGCAGTAAAAACTTCTAACAAGGGCTTTAAGCATGCGCTGGAACACAGACATGGCAACGCCTTTTTGGCCTTGACAAGAGGTGCTTTAGGTAAAGGTCATGAGGAAGAAAGCAGCTTCATAGACATCAAGGAACTCACAACTATTTACCGACAGCCAGACATTTCAAATAATAGAATAAATCCCAGAACCACTTCAAAGAGGACCGGTCAGGAAATAGACAAGTAATGAATTTGAATACTTTGAGATTACAGAAATTCAAAAGCAGAGCCTTCAAGTTATTTGCATCAAGGTAGATTGTGAGCAATTACATTTCAGGGAAATTGCTCAAAGTCCTTTGTAGCAACAGAAGAATGAAACCACTTTCTGCCTTGGAATGGTGCCTGCATACTATTAGAAACGTGGGTCAAGATTAAAGAAATCCTGAAACGATGACAACGGACATTGAGCCTAAAATATAAGATTTTTTTTCTTTCAAAAAGTAGCATTCCATGAATGACTTTCTCTAGAAGGTAAATAACAAATAATCTTTTAAGTGTCTCTTAAGCTGGCTGTACCAGTCTGAACTTCAGAAATGAAAGTGTTTCCTTGTTGTTGTTGCTTGTTTTAGATTTGTTAAGTTCTACTTCTAAAGGAATAAATAGGAAACCTGCCCCCAAACTGTTGCCACTGAGTCAAGATCCGACTTGACTGCACTTGGCTGGCTGGCAATGGCCTTATAGGACAGAGTACAATGGCTCCGTATGGTTTCTAAGCAGCAGCTAGTGGATTCGAACTACTGATCTTTTGGTTAGTATCCGCCGTCTTAACCACTGCACAACCAGGGCTCCTGATAGGAAGCAATCACTGATTTCAGTTACTCTAGAGATGATTTTTTTTTTTAAATAATTAAATATAAAGTAAACCATGTTTGGTTCCTAGAAAACAAGAAGGTGCTGTTTATAATTTTTGAGTTTTAAGATCAGCAATCTTCGGAGTATGCATTCCTTACAAGTAAGTCAAATGATTAAGACATTTAAAGTGTAATTATTCCAGGTATTAAAAACAAAGCAATTAGACTGTAGTTATTTCATTTCTCGGTACGGACATTTGTATGAATCATCCCCAGTGCTACTTATTTTCACATTAACAAAAACATTTCTATTCCGTAAAAACAGGCACCACTCTTTCAGATAACAAAACACCACTCATTACCCAGTACTTGGGAGTAGATTTGTATGAACTGACATAAAAAGTAGCTGCAACTACTTTATAATTTTGCAAAATTGAATTTGTTTTTCTTTAGTAGAGGGCTTGTCCAGGAAATCCCCCACAAGGAGGCAGTGTGGTCCAGTGAATGAGACACCGGCCTTAGACAACTGCCTTCATGCTTTGTCACTGACCTTTACATGATTACTTTAAAAGTACTTATTACTTTTTAAAAATTTCCTTTTATCTTTGTCATTATGAAGGTGCCCTTTTATCACACATACAGCATATCTATTCTGGTTAGCCATGTTTGTCTTTTAACTAATATGCTTGCATGAGAAATGAGGGGAAAATATCTTTATCTGTACATAAATGAGTTAATGACAGAACTTCCATTAGGAACACACATCACTTGCATAGCAGTCAGTGTTTTCCTTCATCTGCCGTGTTATTGTTGCTAAACGCTGTCTAGTTGCTTGCTTTTGAGTTGGCCCTCACTCCTAGAGACTCCATGCATAACAGGATTGGGATGTTATAATCCACTGGCTGATTTTTGGAAGCAGATAACCAGGCTTTTCTTCCCAGTCCACCTTAGTCTGGAAGCTTCATTGAAACCTGTTCATCATTGCAACAGCAGACAAGCCTCCACTGACAGAGGGTGGTGGCTGCCCATGAGATGTCCTGGCCAAGAATCAGACCTAGATCTTCTACATGGAAGGTGAGAATTCTGTCAATGAACCATCGGTTTATTACAGTTCAGAATATCATCTCCCTACTTCACAGGCTTGCTATGTATAGGTAAAGGGAACTTGAGTGCATTTACTCGTTTGGGCAAATTCTTCTCAGATCCTATTGTGTTTCAGGTACTGTACTAGATGCTAGGAATATAGAGGCCAAAGACACAGTCTCTGGTTTAAAGAGTTCACAATCTAGAAGAGTAGAAAAGACAAGTCAGCAGGAAAGAGTACAGTGTAGATATGTTGCTGTGGGTTTATGCTGGCACAAAGGAAGGGAACTTGGAGTGGCCAGGAACAGGAGAAAACAGGGAAAGTTTTCTGGAGGCACTGGAAAAGCTGGTTCGAAAACTCTATGATGCAAGTATTGCATACTTAGGAAAATGTACACAGGTTAGTAGTGATACTATATACGGTATGCAAGGCAGACTGGAAGGAAAGGAGCTTGCACTTCATTATGAGGACAATAGATAACTGTTAAAAGGTTTTAAGCAAGGGGAAGACATGGTTATCTTTGCTTTTCAGAATAATTCTACCAGCTGGACAATAGCTAGAGGTAGGGAGGAGACTAAATAGTTGCTACAGGAATCCAAGTGAAAAATGACAAGGGCCTGAAATCTTGCACAGGAAGAGAAGATTTAGGAAAAGAACAATATTAAAATATAAAACTATATTTTAAATAACACTTTACAGAAGAGGAACATGGCATGAGGATTGGAGGAAAACTCATAAACAACCTGTGTTATGCAGCTGACACAACCTTGCTTGCTGCAAGTAAGGAGGATTTGAAACACTGATGAAGATCAGAGACCACAGCCTCCAACACTGATTATACATCAACATCAAAAAAGCAAAAAAAGTCCTCACAACTTGACCGATAAGCAACATCATGATAAAAGGAGAAAACTTTGAAGTTGTCAAGGGTTTCATTTTCTTTGGATCCACAATTAACATCCATGGAAGCAGCAGTCAGGAAATCAAACAACGTATTGCATTGGGCAGATCTGCTACAAAAGCCCTCTTCCAAGTGTTAAAAAGTAAAGATGTCACTTTGAGGACCAAGGTGTACCTGACCCAAACAACAGTATTTTCAATCACCTCAAATACATATAAAAACTGGACAATAAATAATGAAGATAGAAGAAGAATTGATGTCTTTGAGATATAGTGTTGGCAAAGAACATTGGATGTACAGTGGACTACCAGAGAAATGTATAATTCTGTCCAGGAAGAAGTAAAGCCAGCATGCTCCTTAGCAACAAGGACAGTGAGACTTTGTCTTATGAACATTGAAAGTGCTATCAGGAGGGGCCAGTCCCTGGAGAAGGACATCATGCTTGGTAAAGTAGAAGATCAGCAAAAAGGAGGAAGACCCTCAATGAGATGGACTGACACAGTGTCTGCAACAATGGGCTCAAGCATAACAATGATTGTGAGGATGGCACGGGATCTGGCAGTATTTGGTTCTGTTGGATGAAGGGTTGCTATGAATTGAAACTGACTTGATGGCACCTAACGACAGAAGACATTAGGAGCCTCCATGTGGTGTTTAGCTACTAGAAAACCTTGTGGATCACAGTTCTATTCTGACATACATGGGTCACTGTAAGTTGGAATCGACTGTATGGAAACTAATTTTTTTTTTGTTGTGGTTAGTAAGCATTAGACCTACGAGTCTGGGATAGAAATAGGTTTGCAATTGATCAACACTTCAAGGGTAATTCCAGCTAAGAAATACCCAGAGAAACATATATAAAAGACATAGAAGTGGGTAGAGATTAAATTTTAGAACAGGTCAATAGTAATAGGTCAAAGGACTGTAGAATTATTAAAACATGTTGTTCTTCCATGTTAGGTTTCCAAATACAACATTTCAGGTGACTAGAAGACTGAATGTTTAGAACCTGGCTTCGGGAACATTTCAATGGCTTTAAACCATTGGTATTTACTGGATAAAGTCTAGTAGTGACATCTTTTCTGATATAAATGGTTTTTGTAGCAACACCAAAAAAAAAAGAGAGCAACTAACATGCTGATTGCAATTGATTCTAACATTATACCTACTGGTGAACAAAACTGTGAATTAATGCAAGTCATAGAATGTTGTGATTGATTCTGTGGCACAGAATACATTTAATTGATGTGGCTTGAATACCTGGATGGAATTTGTACCACAACCAGAGAGATTAGATAATGTGCTTGTAGTTCTCTCACGGTGTTGTTTTTTGTTTGTTCAATTTAATATTCTACATTGAGAAATCTCTAAGACTTTACTTTTAGTTTTTTTTCATATCTATACCAACAAGGTCATGCCAGCCAATTTTCTTTCTGAGAAGTTTCCTTTTCCTCAGTCAAAGATCTATGGTTCAAGTATAAACAAACAGAAAGGAACTACATGCCTTCTGGAATTTTTTTTATTAATATGTTACAACTGAGATACATTTAACGGTATCCACAGCTTTTTAAATCAGCTTGTATGCATGTGAAAGCTGGATGTTGAAAAAGGAAAACAGAAGAAGAACTGATGCATTCTAACTGGTGTTGGTCAAGAATATAGAAGATATCATGGACTTACAGAAAAACAGGTAAATCCTCTTAGAAAAAAATATGACCAAAATGCTCCTTAGAAGCAATGGTGGTGAAATTTCATCTCACTTACTCTGGATGTATCTTCAGGGCAGATCCATCACTAGGAGATACATACTTGATAAAGTAGAGGGTCAGCAAAAGTGAAAAAACCCTTCATGAGATGGATTGACACAGTGCCCATAACAACAGGCTCAAACATATCGATGATCAGGAAGATGGCACAGAACAGAGTAATGTTTCATTCTATTATGTGTAAGGTCACTGTTAGTAGGAGCCAACTCAATGGCCACTAACAACAACAACAACAACAAATAATGGTGGGTAATGGGATGCTGTTTTTGTCAAGGGGCAGTTCTACTCGTAGCAAATCTATGTATAACAGAACGAAATGTTGTCTGGTCCTGCGCCATCCTCACTGGTGTTATACTTGAGTCCATTGTTGCAGCCACTGAGTCAGTCCATCTTGTTGAGGATCTTCCTCTTTTTCACTGACATTCTGTTTTACCAATCCTAACATCCGTCTCCAAGTACTGATCCCTCCTGATAACGTGTCAAAGTGTGTGACATACAGTCTCACTATCCTTGCTTCTAAGAATTCTGGCTGTACTTCTTTCAAGATGGAACTGTCTGCTTTTTGGCAGTCTGTAGTATATACTCAGTGTTCTTTGTCAACACCAGAATTCAGAGGCCTGGCTCCTTTGATCTCCCTTATTCATTGTTCAGCTTTCACATGCATAGGAGGTGGTTGGAAACACCATGGATTGGGTCAGGCACAGGTTATTCTCCAAGGTGACTTCTTTGCTTTTTATTCAACACTTTAAAGAGATCTTTTGGAGAGGATTTGTCCAGTGCAATGTGTCTTTTGATTTTTTTGGCTGCTACTTCCATGGATATTGATTATGGGTCCAAGTAAAGTGAAATCCTTAACAATTTCAATCTTTCCTATGTTTATCATGATGTTACTTACTGATCCAGTTGTGGGGATTTTGTTTTACTTATGTTGTGGTATAATCTGTACTGAAGACTGTGGTCTTTGGTCTTCGTCAGTAAGGGCTGCAAGTCCTCTTTACTTTCAGCAAGCAAGATTATGTCATCTGCATATTGCAGGTACTTAATAAGTCTTCCTCTAATCCTGATACCTCTTCTTTGTATAGTCCAGTTTCTCAAATTGTTTGCTCACTATACAGATTGAATAAGTATGCTGAAACCATACAACCCTGGTGCATATTGTCTAGTTATCTAGTGCTACTTTAGCAGAAATATCACAAGTGGATGATTTTAACAAAGAGAAATTTTATTCTGTCATAGTACGGGAAGCTAAGAGTCCAAATTCACGGTGACATCTCCAGGAGAAGGTTTTCTCTGTTGCCTCTGGAGGAGTGTCCTTGTCATCAATCTTCCCCCAGACTGGGAGCTTCTGCTCCTGGCACTGCCTTTGTGGTGGTATGAGGTCCCCAGATCTCTCTGCTAGCATCCCTCCTTTACATCTCAAGAGATTGCCTCAAGGCACAACACAACCTTAAACTGTGAGTCCTGCCCCACCAACACAACTGCCGTCCCTCGTCCCTCATTAAGACCATTGAGGCAGGGTTTTACAGCATGGAGGAACATCACACAAAACAGGGAACTATGGCCTAGCTAAACTGCTATACACAGTTTTGGAGGACATATTCAATCTATGACACATAGTTTTCCTAACTGCAAACCAGACAATAGTATCCCCTTGTTCTTTTTGCATGACTGCCTCTTGATCTATGTACACTTTCCTCATGAGCACGATTAAGTGGTCAGAATTGCCATTTTTGGCAATGTTGTCCATAATTTGTTATTATCCACACTGCAAATGTTTTTTCATAGTGAATAAACACAGGTGAACATGTTTCTGGTATTCTCTGCTTTCGGCCAAGATCCATCTGACATCAGCAGTGATATTCCTCATTCCACACCATCTTCTGAATCTGGCTTGAATTTCTGTCAGTTCCTTGTCAATACACCACTGCAGCTGCTTTTGAATAATCTCCAGTAAAATTTTAACTTGCGTGTGATATTAATGATATTGTTGTGTAATTTCCACATTTGATGGAATCACCTTTCTTGGAAATAGGCATAAATATGGATCTCTTCCTGTTGGTTGGCTAGGTAGCTGTCTTACAAATTTCTTTACGTTGATGAGTGAGCATTTCCAGTATTGCATCTTTTGTAAAAATATCTCATTTGGTAGTCCATCAATTCCTGAAGCCTTATTTTTCGATAATGCCTTCAGTGCCTTCAATACCACTGGTTTCTGATCTATGCTACTTCTGAAATGGTTGGACATTGATCAGTCCTTTTTTGGTATGGCAGCTTTATGTGTTATTTCCATCCTTTTTGATGTCTCCTATGCCATTAGTATTTTCCCCACAGAATCCTTTAGTGTTGCAAATCATGTCTTGAAGTTTTCTTCAGTTCTTTCAGCCTGAGAAATACTAACTGTATTCTTCCTTTTGGTTTTCTGTCTCAAGAGATTGCCTCAAGGCACAATACAATCTTAGACTTACACATGTCGTTATAATACTTAACTTTGTCTTCTTGAACTGCCTTTTGAAATTGCCTGTTCAACTCTCACTTTTACTTTAGCTACTTGATGTTCAAGAGCAAGTTTCAGAGTCTCCTCTGCCATCCATTTTGGTCTTTTCTTCCTTTCTTGTTTCTTTAATGATGTCTTGCTTTCTTTGTATATGTGTGTTTTTTTGAGTTATTAGTGTTCAATGTGTCAAATCTATTGTTGAGATGGTCTCTGTACTCAGATAGGATACACTCAAGGTCATACTTGGACTTCCATTGACTTGTTCTAGTTTTTTTGATTTCATCTTGAACTCGCATATGAGCAAGTGATGGTCTCATTTGCAGTTGGCCACTACCCTTGTTCTGACTGATGATATTGAACTTTTCTTGTTTCTTTCCACAGACATAGTTGAATTGATTCTTGTATATTTCATCTGGTGAGATCTGCATGTAGAGTCACCTGTATGTTGGTTAAAAAAAAAGAATATTTGTAATGAAGGAGTCATTGATCTTGCAAAACTCTATCATAGGATCTTTGGTATCATTTCTGTCACCAAGCTGGTATTTTCCAACTACTAATCTTTCTTATTTGTTTTCAGCTTTTGCTTTCTAATCTCCAGGGATTGCAAGTGTTTGCATGTTTGATCAATTTTAGATTGTAGAAGTTGGTAAAAAAATTTTAGTTACTTTATCTTTGACCTTAGTGGCAGTGCATAAATTTGAATAATATCTGTACTAACTGGCCTTCATGTAGACATATGGATATAATTCTATAACTGACAGTGCTGTATTTCAGAATGGATCTTGAGATGTTCTTTATGATGATGAATACCATTTCTCTTTAAGTTGTCATTCCCAGTATAGCAGACTATACGATTGTCTGATTCCAGTCCATTTGAGCTCACTAATGCCGAGGATCCCACACTTGTTTGTCAGTTTGTTATACTTTGGGGGCATTGTTGTGATGCTGGATGCTGTGCTACCGGTATCCAGATAACAGCGGGGTCACCCACAGTGGACAAGTTTCAGCTGAACTTCCATACTAGGAAGAAGGACCTGGAAGCCTACTTCTGAAAAAAATTAGCCAGTGAAAATCTTGTAAATAACAGGAGAATGCTGTCAGATATAGTGCCAGAAAACAAGCCCCCGAGGTGGAAAGGCACTCAAAAGATGTTGGGGAAAGAGCTGCCTCCTCACAGTAGAGTTGATCTTAGTGATTGGGATGGAGTTAAGCTCTTGGGACCTTCATTTGCTGATGTGGTACAACTCAAAATGAGAAGAAACAGCTGCAAACAACCATTAATTATCAGAATGTGGAATGTATGAAGTATGACTCTAGGAAAATTGCAAATCATCAAAAATGAAATGCATAAACATTGATGTCCTCAGCATTAGTGTGCTGAAATGGACTGGTATTGGCAATTTTGAATCAGACAGTTATACGGTCTACTATGCCAGGAATGACAACTTGAAGAGAAGTGATGTTGCATTCATCATCAAAAAAAATGTTTTAAGATCTATCCTGAAGTACAATGCTGTCAGCGATAGAACAGTATCCATATATCTACAAGAAAGATCAGTTAATATACTATTATTCAAATTTATATACCAACTATTAAGGCCAAAGATGAAGAAATTGAAGAATTTTATCAGCTTATGCAGTCCAGAATTGGCTGAACATGCAATCAGCATGCACTGATAATGATTGGTGATTGGAATGCAAAAGTTGGAGATAAAGAAGAAAGGTTGGTAGTTGGAAAATAATGGCCCTGGTGATAGAAATGATGTCAGAGGCCACATGATAGAATTTTGCCAGACCAACAGCTTCTTCATTGCAAGTACCTTTTTTTTTTTAACCAATATAAACAGTGGGTATACACACTGACCTCAGGGAATACATAGGAAGCAAATTGACTGCATCTGTGGAAAAAGATGCCAGAAAAGCTTAGTATCACCAGTTAGAACAAGACCAAGTGCTGACTGTGGAAGAGAACAGAACATCAATTGCAAGTTCAGATTAGAACAAGCCCGCGAGAGCCAAATAGAAACTTGAGTATAACCCACTTGAGTTTAGAGATCATCTCAATAATAGACTTGATGTATTGCACACTGTTGACTGAAGACCAGAAGAGTTGTGGAATGACATCAACTGTATCACACATGAATAAAGCAAGAGGTCACTAAAAAGACAGGAAAAAAGGAAAGGACCAAATTGGATGTCAGAAGAGGCTCAAACTTGCCCTTGAATGTTGAATAGCTAAAGCTAAAGGAAGAAATGATGAACTAAATAACCGAACACAAAATTTCACAGGGCAGCTTGAGAAGACAAAGTATTTTAATGACATCTGTAAAGAGCTGGAGATAGAAAAACAAAAGAGAAGAACACACTCTGCATTTCTCAAGCTAAAGGAACTGAAAAAATAATTCAAGTCTTGAGTTGCAATAGCAGAGGATTCTACAGGGAAAACGTTAAATGACTCAGGAAGCATCATAAGAAGATGGAAGTAATACACCAATCACTATTCCAAAACAAATTAGTCAATGTTCGACCACTTCAAGAGGTAGCACATGATAAAGAACTGATGGTACTAAAGGAAGTTTAAAGCTACGTTGAAGGCACTGGTGAAAAACAAGACTCCAGAAATTGATGGAATAGCAATTGAGATGTTTCAGTAAATGGTTGTAGCACTGGAAGTGCTGACTCATCTATGCCAAGAAATCTGGGGGACAGCTATCTGGCCAACCAAATGGAAGAGACCCATATTTATGCCTTTTCCCAAGAAAGGTCACCCAGCAGAATGTATAAATCATTGAACAATATTACTGATATCACATGCAACTAAACTTTTGCTAAATATCATTCAAAAGTGACTTCAGCAGTATATTGATATGGAATTTCCAGAAGTTCAAGTTGTACTCAGGAGAGTATGCAGAACCACAGTTGTCATTGCTGATGTCAGATAGATCTTGGCTGAAAATAGAGAATATCAGAAAGATGTTTACATCTGGTTTATTGACTATGCAAAAGTATTAGACTATGTGAATCATAACAAATTAAGGATTACATTGTGGAGAACTGGGATTCCAAATCACTTAATTGTGTTCATGAGGAAGCTGTATGTGGATCAATAGGCAGTTGTGCAAACAAAACAAGGGGACACTGCACGGTTTAAAGTCAGGGAAGGTATGCATCAGGGTTGTATCATTTCACCACACCTTTTTCAATCTGTATGGTGAGCAAACAGTCCAAGAAGCTGGACTATGTGAAGAAGAAGGAGGCACCAGGATTGGAGGAAGTTTCGTTAACAACCTGTGTTATGCTTGCTGGAAGTGAAGAGGATTTGAAACACCTGCTGACAAAGATTAAAGACCACAGCCTTCAGTGTGGGTTTCACCTCAACATCAAGAGAACCACAATCCTCACAGCTGGACCAGTAGGTAGCATTACTAAAAGTGGAAAAAATATTGAGGTTGTCAAGGATTTTGTTTCACTTGGTCCCACAATTGATGCCCATGGAAGCAGCCATCAAGAAATCAAGAGTAACATTGCACTGGGAAAATCTTTAACAACAACATGCATGCCATTTCATTTTTGACAACCTCTAATTTTCCAAGATTCACACTTACTGCATTCCATGTTGTCATTATTAATGGGTGTTTGTGGCTGTTTCATCTCATTTTGAGTCATACCAACATCAGATTTCACTCTACATCATTAAGTTCAACTCTACTTCAAGGAAGCAGCTCTTCCCCAGTCATATTTTGAGTGCCTTTCTACCTGAGGGTCTTTATTTTCTGGCGTTGTATCAGACAATATTCCCCTGCTATTCGTAAGATATCAGTGGCTAGTTCTTTTGAGAAGTAGACCACTGGGTCCTTATTCCCAGTCTGTCTTAGTCTGAAAACCTCACTAGAATGTGCCCTCCATGGGTGACCCTGCAGGTATTCGAATATTGGTGGCATAGCTTCCAGCATCACAGCCACATGCAAGTTTCCACAGTGTGACAAAGCAAAAGGCTTGTGGGTGGATTCTGGGTGTGTAGAAATTAAGCAAACTGCTCTGTCCCCCATAGAAGAGAGATGTGAGGTGGAAATGGCACAGAGGAAGTGTCTGGGCAATGGGTGAGATTTACTGAAATAGGTTTAATTGGAAATGAAAGTTACTTAAGGTATAGAGAAAGGTGACTCATTAATCCTGGAAGATATGAAAGGAGAAAAAAAATTATTTTTGAAATTCTCTCCTATGTTTATTCTTTCCTCTTTATTTTTACTTTGAGTCCACTCAGTGACTTCCTCATCTAGTCTACTGTGTTACACAGGATTTCAGTGGATGGGAATTCCAGGTTGAGTCCTGGTTGCTGAAAACATTGTGTTTCGATTCTTGTTCTCTCATTTTTCCCTATGGAAACAAAATTCTACTGTAGCTCATCCTCCTCACCTCCTCCTCCACCCTTAAGCCATTCTGTACCTGAGTAGGCAACCAGATTGTTGGTGCTCAGCCAATTTGATAAACAAATCCTATACTAACATATTCCTGGCTGGGAAGTAGAATTACAGTGTTCTCTCTCCATATCAAGAGAATAAGTTGCTAGTGCTAATGACCTGTAGCTACAATGGATCTTTCTGTATGACTCAACAGGATGACTGTATAAATAGCAATGTAGAGAAATATTTGCAAGACCATAGCAGCAGAATTCTGTAGACAGCTTATCGATTAATTTGTGTAAGCAAAAACTTTAACCGTTCTCAAGTCGCCCTTGTATTTAGAAAATTAAATTGAAACTTCACAAACCAAGCCTACTATAGGTCAAAACACAGGAAATTAGATTTGGCTTTTAAATGCATGCTGAGGAAATAAGGCTTATGGTGGAAGAAAGTAACCCATTGTAATCAGCTGACTCACATTGCTTCAGCCACACTAATGTCCTTATTCTTGTATATACAATAAAGGTTTTCCTTTCTTCAGTGGCTTTGTTATTCCATCAGCCTAAGTGAGTTCCTTTTAGACACCGTGGCTAGCTCTTTCATTTTCTTCCCTTGTCCACTCTGACAACCACGTCTATAACAGCGTTACTGTTACCTGTTGCCGTTGAATCAGTTATCACTCACAAAGACCCTGTCTTACTCCCATCATTTTTTACATTCAACTCTATGTTTTTTCATAGCATATACCTCAACTCTTTGAAAGCAAGGATGATGAGAGTTTGCCTCAGCTGCTTTGGACATGTTATTAAGAGGGATCAGTCCCTGGAGAAGAGTATTGTGGTTGATAAGGTAGAAGACTGGCGAAGAAGAAGAGGAAAACCCTCAGCTAGATAGAATGACATAGTGGATGGAACAATGGTTCAAGAATAACAGTTGTGAGATGTTGCAGTCCCAAGAAGTGTTTCCATACAACTACTTTACGTCTATGCCAATATGAATGTCCTCCAAATCACTTCTTGGAGAATTATCTCTGCTGATGGTTTCTGCTCTTTAGGGCAGAGTAGAACCAACTGGAAATCTTCCCAGTGCAAATTCTTAGTCCTCACTCCTGTGCTTTTGTTCTAGTAGGTTTGAATTGGGGGTCTAGGATACTGCATTTTCAACAACACTGTAGGATATTCTGAAAGAAGTAGTTGTGTGACCCCATTTTGAGGTAAACCCGTATAACAGCTTGTTCCCTCAAGCTCTGTACAAAGCTTCTTTATATTAGGTCTTTAATCATGGGCGACTCTTGAGACTTTGGACAATCTGTAAATGTTGTACTGGTTCAGTTTTAGAATTCCTGGAGCATACCTACTACTGTGCTGGGCCATGTAATTGTTGTTGTCAGGTGTGGAGACGTGTGACACCGTGTGGCAGAGTAGAACTGCCTTGTAGGGTTTTCTAGGCTGTAATCTTTATGGGAGCAGATCAGCGTGTCTTTTTTTTAACAGAGTTACTGGGTGAGTTTCAACTGCTTACCTTCTGGTTAGCAGCCTAACAATTAACCAGGGCTCCTCCAAACAAAGTAAAACAAAAGAACAGACATGATTTTGGGAAAGAGGATGGAGAGAATCTAAGTGATCAGGGATCTGTCAGTGTGTCTGAATGCAATATTGGAGGTCAGAACGCAAGGGGCTATTCCCAGGATATTAAGAAAAGCCACCTCAAGCCCAGAGCTACCATCTTCAGGTTTTTCTAATGAAGAACAGAGACTTTTTTCATAGATCATCACTTTGGGTCATGTTTTTGAGATTGTGATAGCCATTTCAGTGGCTAACAATAAGAAAGGAAGAGTATACAAAGGCATAGGGGACAGTAAGAAAGGCAGAGTTACAAAAACTTTCAAATCCCTGGTTATTTACTGGGAAGAATCATTGGATTTTTAGGACTTCAGGTAAGTAACTGATTTCAAAGTCACCTACCTCCTAAGTTTGCTTTGAGATCAAGTGAGATCCTATGTATAAAACAATTAGCAAAGTACTTGGGAAGGAATAAATATTGAATAATAATAGTTACTGATGTTATCAATACATGTGATATATTGAAGTGGAGAACTTCCATGCTTCATTCCACCTAATAGACTCCCCAGATTTGTTCAGCACATGGTAAGGAAAAAGTGTTTATACAAAATAAGTGAAGTAATTTGAGTCTTCAGAAAAAAAAATGAGTTACTTAAATGGTGGCATGCCCATTTTTATCACATTATCATTGAAGAGTCTATTACATATTTCCAGCCATTTTCTGAAAGACTTAAACTTGGTAGTGTCCCAAATATATTAGGCCAAATGTTTTTTATGTCCGTTTTGAAGCTGCATGTTTGTCAGGCAACTTACTCCAAATGTTCCTAATTATTTTACGTGCAATTTAGGACTTCTAACCAGTCAAAAAGCCTTTCCGAGATTTATTTCCCTTCAGAAATTAAAGTCTTCTTTGGTTTAGTTTTGGACTGAATCTCTAACCATATCTGTTCTTTTCTTTCTTTCTTTCTTTCTTTCTTTTTGCTTACCTGTGTATTCCTAGTCATTAATGCAATGCCTACTAACATGAATAGAGGATGCTCAATATTAATTGGGTGAATGAACTCAAATTTTGTGATCTTAGTAAAGAATTTCACCATATGTGATCTTAGTAAAGAATTTGACCATTCACCAAAATCAATTCAAATCCACCAGCTACTCCATGGAAATCATACGGGGCAGTTCTACTCTGATCTGTAGGGTCACTATGAATTGGGACTGACTCATCAGCAACAGCTTTTATTTTTATTTTTAGTAAGAATTTGTCTTCAAGAGTTCTGGCTTCACTGTTTCTCTCCTTAATAAGTTCTTGCTATTGTAATGGGTATATTAGTTTTCTTGGGCTGCTGTAGCAAATTAGCACATACTAGATGATATGAGTTGGCATCAACTTGATGGCACTGGGTTTGTTTGTTTTTGATAGATGACTTAACCAAGGGGTGGAAGGGAACACCAATCTCATTGTCATCAAGTCAATTCCAACTGATAGAAACCCTATATGATAGAGTAGAACTGCCCCATAGAGTATCCAAGGAAGACCTGGTGGACATGAGCTGCTGAACCTTTTGGTTAGCAGCCGTAGCATTTGACCACTACACCACAGACAACAGAAACATATTTTCTCGCAGTTCAGAGGGTCACAATTCTAAAATTAAGGTGCTGGTAGGGCCAACCACCCTCTAAAGACTCTAGAGACAATTCTGTTCTGGCCATCTGCAGATCCTGGTGGATCCAGGTATTTCTAGGCTTTTGGCTGCATGACACTGATCTCTGCTTCCTTCTTCATGTGACTTTCTCCTCTGTGTCTTCTCCTTTTCTATTTCTAATGAGAACACTGTCATTGGATTTAAAGCCCATCTGGATAATCCAAGATGATCTCAACTTGAAATCCTTAAATATACTGGAAAAGACTTTTTTCCAGATACGGCTACATGTACATGTTTCTGGATGTAGACATATATTTTGGGGACTTGCATTCAACCTATATCAATGGCTTAATGAAAATTTTCCACCTTTGTAGTGATGTTGTCATTTCCCCGACTGATTCCCTTATTCCACCAGTGTACACAGAATTTCTGAAGTTTTTGTAGCTGAGAAGGTTGATGACATGATGCACAATTAGGTCTAATTTAGGATGAAATATTGGGAAAAACAAATCAACATTTTATCTACAGATGGTAAAAATATAATAAAAGTTGGAAACTGGCAGGTAGAGGGGGGAAGTTAAGTAACTGTCCAAGAAGTAATGTTACACCCAACTTGAGGATGTCTACATGATATATTAGGGATGGGTATTTGATACATAGTGATTTGAGTGATGACAAATGCAAAAGAGTAGTTATGATCGTATAAGGGGAGCATTTTGCAACAATCTCTTGTGTTTTACCCCTTGAGAGGGAAAGGCAGTTTGTGTAGAGAATTGATAAGTCCTAAAGACAAGATCAGAGGCTCCTGGGAACAACATTTTGAAATGACAGTCCCATGCAGAATACTGATCAGGAAAGAAACTAGGGGTAGATTGTGGCTTCTGCATTGAAACCATCTGCATTCCATTTGGCAGTGGTAAAATGCAAGGTCTTAGAATGTATACATATCAAAAGAAACAGTACATCAGCGGTGTAAGTTATTCCAGCATTAAATAAGGAGCCAGTGAGAACACACTCAGAATTACTGTAATTCTGGTCGGCATCTTATTGAGAGGAAGTTGTGGAAATTGGGAATGTTCAACAGGTGGCAGCTTCACTGATTTTTTTTTTTTTTTTGATTGAGTGAGAATGAAAATTTTGTTGAAAAATCAGCCAGTATTGCTCAAATGAAAGGATATTTGGGTAAAAAGAAGAAATTACAGAATAAAAAATATCCTGAAAGGAGAACACAATGAGTAAGCCAGAAATAGAAGTTTTTTAACATGAGAAAATCTTGATGAAAAGCTCAGTGGGTTGGTGAAGAACCAACTAATAATTAGAGTTTCTTTTGTTCTAAGGCTTAGTAGTTGAAATGAGATTTTAATATATGGTCTTTTATGTGAAATGAAATAACTATCATTTATTTATAGCAGCCAGTGGTAGACAAATCACTCAAAATGTATTCACGAAAATTGAAAGCACCTGCAACTTTGGGGGCTAAGAAAAACTGAATTTATATTTAGGATCTCAAGGGAGAAGTGTGCCTCTATCCTTTCCTGTCATTGGAAACTTCTTTTGGTAAATTCATTATCACACTCAGGCTGTTGAAATAAAATAGACAAACGGTAGAAGCTAATAGGGATTTATGCAGAGATGAAAGTATATAATTGTCATAGGAATATTCCTGTTCATATACAAATAAAACAAGTTCTTTCCATTTAATATTATTCCTTTCTAAAGTGATTGAAATAACAATATTCTTACATTTTCAGTTTCTGCTTACGTCATTCAGATGCCTTCTTTTGCCTTTTGTCCTGTATCTCAGACATCCTTTTTCTCAGTTTCTGTTTCCTTCTCCTGGCTATGCACACATGGATATTTAGTCTTCCTCCATTCTGACAGAATCTATGTTTTTAGCTGAATTTTCTCAGCAAGTATTTTGGTTTGTTTGGAATTTAACATTTAAACAGAAAGACATTTTATATACATTATGTATAATTCAATGAAAAGAGAAGACTGAAGAAGAGCTGGTGCATTTGAATTACCATGTAGGTGAAGTATATTGAATATACATGTCACGGACTTCCAGAAGAATGGAAAACCCTGTCTTGGAAGAAAAACAGTCATAATTGTCCTTGGAAATGAGGATGGCGAGACTTCATCCTACGTACTTTGGACATATTATTAGGAGAGTCTAATCTCTGGGAAGGACAGCTTTCGTGATGAAGTAGGGGGCAGCGAACAATAGGAAGACCCTCAGAGAGATGGGCTGACACAGTAGCTGCAACAATGGGCTCAGACATTCCTGTTGTTCTTAGGATGGTACAGGACCAGACGATGTTCTGTTCTGTTATACGTGCCATTTCTGCGAGTCAAAGCCCGTGGAAAGGCATCTAACAACAACAGCATGTATAATTTGAGAAACTGATCTTTGACTGCTAAAAATATAATGACTTTATCCAGTTTTGATTAATAGGATGAGAATGGGTGTCTGATTATGAGCCCCATGAAGAACAAATGAATCCATTCCTCCAAGGTCTTTTTTCCCCGAACTTCCTACCATTCACTATCTTAGGTAATTTATGACTGTGAACATTTGTTTACCAAAACTCCCCAAACAGTGATCCACTAAGAGGGCTACACCAGCCTTTCGGAGAATGCGTAATCATCTACTGGGGAGTACAAAGAAAATGCTAGAATTTCTATTTGTGTTTATGCCAAAAAACAGAAAATCAAGAAGTAAATTAAGCTTTGCTAATGTGCTCTAGTGTATGGATTGGCATTTGTGTGCATACCTGATACAAAAATACATTTATAATATATATTATAGAAAATTCCACAGGTGTTTTGAAATATATGGCCTCTGTTTTTCAGTGTTCATAATCTGACACTTCACATTAACTTTGAAAAAATAAGCAAATTTCTTCAATAGTGCTTCAGAACTTTGAATTTGTTTTGCTTCTTTTGCATGGCATTTTTCTTCTCAGAAGATTTCCTTTCCTGTCTTATGAAATAAGGTTGGCATCCTACATTTCGGAGTCTGTAAAGTACCATCTCAGAATTCCTTCTTATAGCAGTACCTGGACAGTGAACATGAGAGCCTGGAGTTCTTGTAAAGAAATTCTTGTTATACTGCTGGTTACTAACATGCTGAAACAACGACTGCTTTTTACTTCTACATCTGTTCTGAAGATTTTCTCTATTATATTCCTTTCTTCTCTTTATGTTTTCTTCCCCCTCCCTTCATAATTAGAGCATTAAAACACAAAATTCACTTGAAATTTCCTCTTAAGTGCTGTGGTCCAGCCTAGATGAAATCTAGCAACTTGCCAAATCTTAGTTTTAGCAAGAGGTTTCAATAGTGTGATTTTTTTTTTTTTTTTTTTTTTGGTGGTGGTGGGGAGGCAGATTTTGAGTGTCAAAGGAAGCTAAACATGATTAAATTAGCTTCAAGATATGTAAATTCTCCACCCTTGCAATCTGACGGGTGTTTCTGCTAACCTAGTTTGTAGCATAGTTTTAGCAAGGAGTTTGTCTCAGCTGATAACATACATTTTAGATTTTAGCCCACTTAGAACATTTATCAGTTATCAAAAAGAGAATAATTGTGTGTGGTCTCAGTGTTAGAATTTTTCTCTGCCTTTTCTACCCTTATAACTTTCTTATTTTCAAAAAAGAAAAGAAAATCACTTCATTAAGATATCTAAATCCTCAGTTTACTCTCACTTCAGTTAGAAAACAGAAATCCTCCAGCTTGTATTACATTCTAGCTTCTGTGCTAAAGCATGGTGTATGAAGTAGTTGTCGGGAACCAAAAAAAAACAACAACGGAAAATGAAAAACAACCCCATCTTTGTCCTGAAGGAATTTATCATCTATCAGGCAATTCAGGCCAAGAAAAGGTCATTGTGTGTATGCTTCATGCTGGCAAGTCAAGGTGTTGGGAGAGGCTGACAGTCTCTGTGTTGTTGTTAAAGGCATTCTATAATCATATTTCCAGTGGAAAGAGGATGTGAAGTTTTCTAAACCTGATTTCTCGTGCTCTGCTTCAGCGCACATGTTTCTGCTTTCCTCTTTCACAGAAACAAAAGAACCTAGTTGCTCAGGAGCAGATTCTGATTGACAGCAGCCCCATGTGGGTCAGAATGTAGCTGTGCTCTGCAGGGTTTCCTGTGGTGGGTTTTTTTGGGAAGGAGATCCTCAGGCCTTGTTTCTGAGGTGCCTCTGGGTGAACTCAGACTTCTGATATTTCGGTTAGCAGCAAGTGCCCTAACCTTTTACAGCATCCAGGGACTCCTCATACAAGCAAAACAGTAATAAAGAGACAAACAAAAACACTACTCCCTTCCCTGTAGGTCCTCTAATATAAATATCTGGATCTAAAAGTAAGTTCATTTTAAAGCAGTTTGTTGGATAAGTATCACATTTATAAACAAACAAACAAACAATTGCCACTGAGTTAATTTTGACTTAGAGCAACCCTATGGAGACCCTATAGGCAGTTGTTGTCACTGGAAATACAAAAGTTTTTGACTACTTTTCTTCGCAACTGGGATTCAAAAGTTTCATGGACCAAGTTATCGTCTTACCAGTTGTCTTGTGCCAGTTACAGTAGTGACTAGAAGGTGATCTGTCTAAGTTAGTCCGAGATACGATCTTGTGTTTCATCAAATTAAACAAACAAAAACTTAAAATTTACTAGTTTTTTGTAGCTACATAGTATTTGTAACTCTATCAAATGCAAAATAAATATTTTGCAGGCACTATGCAGTTCTAATCTGAAACACATGGGACTGATACGAGTTAAAACTGACTTGATGACAACTTATTATTATTATTATTTTATTAAGATACCCAGTGATTTTCCTGGAACCTTCTTGCATGCACAGGTCTATTAGCTTATGTAACCAGTTTGAATCTGAAAGTTCTGAAACAGACTCTTTCGTATCCTCCCCACCCCACCACACAGCCACACTTATGTGTATGTATGATTGAATGTATCTTGGCAAAATTTTGTAACTATACTGTATTTGAGGAAAAGAAATAGTATTAATATCAGAAATTATTGCTTTCTGAATGCACAGACTATCTTAGTAGATATTATTACCAACGAAAAAGGAAGAATTGGATAATATTGATCATGGACTTGTCTGTTTTATTATTCATATGGAGCTTCATATTTAAAATGTCTATAGCAACTACAGTTACAAAGTAATCCTACTGGTTATAGATAGCTGCAAAAATGATGGAAAAACAAGGTTAGAGAAAAGTGGAATGAGTTGGAAACAAAACCAAGAATAGAACTCATGACTTCACATTCTTGAGTCTGTACTTAATATCTAGGGCCATATTGCTTTTCTTAATCCTGAAGAACTAGGGTTATGCCATAGAAATTTAATCTCAGAAGATTAAGGAAATAATCCCAAAAGAAATTATAATGAGAATATTTATAAACTTTCTTTTGGGGGGGACATGCCAGTTTTTTTTTTTTTTTGTTTAATAAACTTTCTTAATTAAATTTAGGACATCATTGTACTAATTCTTATGAGTTCTTTCTTTAAATGGAATTGAAGGACACTTGGTGGCTTAGTTGTTAAGAAATCATCTGTTATCCAAAAAGTTGGCAGTTCAAGTCCCCTGGTTGCTCCTTGAAAGCCTATGGGGCAGTTCTTTGTTTTACAGGGTTGCTGTGAGTGAGAATTGACTTGATTCAATGGGTTTAGTTTGTTTGTTTGGAGTAAAATTAAATAGGTTTACTCTAGGACTTCTCAGATTCTTAAAGTTTTAATGTATGCTGTAACTAATCAAAGAGGAAAACTATGCTGTCTGTTTTCAACTTATTTAACCTAAGAATCAGTCTTTTTAAAATACGTCTATTGGTCCCATCCCATCTGGAGCAAAGGAGAATGAAGAAAACCAAAGACACAAAGAAAATCTTAGTCCAGAGGACTAACAGACCACCTGAACCACAGCCTCCACCAGTGAGAGCCCAGAAGAACTAGATTGTGCCTGGCTACTGCCACTATGGCTCTGATGGGATCACAGTAGAGGGTCCTGGACAGAGCAAGAGTAAAATGTAGAAGAAAATGCTGCACACATGAAGAAACAACAGACAGAAAACAGACTTCCTGGTCTGAGAGAGGCTGGAGGAACCCCTGAGACTGTGACCACCAGGCACCTTGCTAATGCAGAACCGAACCTGCTTCCAAAGTGCACGTTTCATGCAGCGGTAAGACAGACCTATACAGCTAAAGGTAACACACTTAGTTCAGGAAAGTAAAGGAGACTGGATGGATGAGAGGAGAAGGCAGGAAGAGGCAGAAAACTGGACTAATGGACATAGGGAAGCTGGGGTATAAGGGAAATGCGGGAGAGTGCTGACACTTGAGGATTGCAACCAATGTCACAAAACAATTTGTGTATAAATTTTTAAATAAGAAAAAAGCATCATTTGAGGAAATCTAATTCTTATCTCATGGAATATAATTTAGGAAGGTTTTTTTTTTTTTTTTTAATTGGAGATTCTTATTGTGTGCCTTTACATGTGATACAACATTTTATACACCTGAGAGTTGCTTCAAAACATAACAACAGGAAGGGGTCAAGGTGTAAGTGAAGAGTCTAGCCAGCATATTGAGGAAATAAATATCCAAGTAAGGAGATTTTTCTTCAAGTATTTTTAAAGTTACAAAAAAAAAAAAGAAAGAAAGAAAGAAAGAAACAACAACAAAAAAAATCACCTTATTTGGTCCAAAAAAACTGGAAAAATTTTCTGTTTTGCTACCGTTAATGCCAGCTGAGGCACACTGCATTTCAGAAGGTAAGCTGAATGAGACCAATGTGGTGATCCTCAGAAATGTAAAAAATGAAGTTAACAGGGAAAATCTTACAAGGAAGACTTCATAGTGTTGTTTTGAATTCTTTTCTGTCTACTTTTAGTATCAAATCACTATCAAGGATTAAGTGGCAGAATGGTGGCAGGATAACAACGGTGACTGACTCGCAGCTGGCGGGTGAAGGCAACACATCGCAAGCAGGGAGCTTTTCTCTCCACACTGAAGTAGCCTTTTGTTGCATCTCCCACTCCCACCCCTTGAAAAGTAGAACCTTAGATCTTAGATTCAACCTCATGAATTCTTGCTTCCTGAATGGCTGTGTCAATGGCTGAGCTCTATGTAAGGTCACAATAACACAGACGTCAGGATGATCTCCTTCAAGCATCTGCTTCTCTCAAAGGTGGCCAGTCAGGAGCTACCAATCAGAAAACAGAAAGAAATTCTGCAGTTTCTTTTCTTTCTTTGAGAACATAACAACATGTGTGGGAGAGATTTTAAAACCACCCAGCTTGTAGAAAACTTTAGAAAACTTAAATAGAAAAGAGATAAATTCGTTACATTGTTCTCCAAAGACAAACGGAGGCCTAAGGGTGAGGACTCACGTGGATTTTTTAAATGTGTGATTCAGTTGAAGATATTTTAAATTTTACAGCTTTAGAATACTTGTACTTATATCACATCAAAGAACATAACAGGAACTTGTGATTCCAAAAAAATACATATTTATCATCAAAAGCAAAAATGTAGTCATAAAGAAATCATTTGGTTTTCAATTTGGGGTAGCACACAATTCCTGCAGGTGACCAAGAAAGGACCTTTATATGAGATTCAGAAGAGACAAGTCTGTGGAAGGACTGCTTTGGTTCTCTCAAACACTGCACAGGCCTGTCTTCACATTGAGATCTAAAACACAGGCATAAAAGCGGAGATGCAGGTGTTGACCAGGCCTCTGAACCATGCTGGGTTTGTTTGCATTAAAATAAAGACCTCTTTTCCTTAGAGGTCAGATTGCAAATGGAAACTGTGAATAGCACATTTGAAACTTAAGGAGTGATGATCTCTAGGTGATGCCCTTTTCCGTTCGGATGTGTTTGCTGCATTTTACTAGTTCATTTCAGTACTGGGTCAAAGATATTCCAAGTCTTTTTTCTTCCATCGAGTTGTACTTAAACGTAAACCAGCAAAAACAAGCAACCAAAACGACCCAAGTGAAACAACTAAATATGTGTCTTCTTTCAAGCAATTCTGATAACAATCAAAATTTGGTGATTGTAACTAATGGTACTTTTGTCCTATAGTTTTAGATTTGACGTGTAACACTCAGGTGAGAGTCACATATCAACAGTTATAAACACAGTTAAAACTGTAACCAAAGAGTAGTCTGTGATTCTTTTGTAATGTGAAAAATTCTTTTAGAACGATAATAACTTTACTCTGTATTTATTTGCTAATAAGATGTTGGGGAGATTTTTTCATGATGTGAGAACCATTTGTACTTTTCACCCTTGAATCCATTTTGCATGGATTTGGTCCAATAACTAGCCAACCAAACCCACTGCCATCAAGGCAATCTAGTGACTATATAGCACAGGGTAGAACTGCCCCATAGTGTTGGCGAGGAGTGCCTGATGGATTAGACCTGTTGACATTTTTGTTAGGTCTTCAGCACTATGCTACCAAGTTTCTGGATAAGTAGACAAGAACTTTGCAAATGGCTATAGTGGTTTTACAAGAATTTCATATGATTATTATAATACAATTTAACTTAAATAAAAGTGTCATAAAATTAATACATTTGCTTATTGTGTTAAATACTAAATTTTGGCGTACTGGGAAACACTGATGCATCAATGTATGTTTTCATTGATTAATTTATTAAATTTTATAAAAACAAAGATTAAAGTTAAAATTTACTGGACGACTGCATACTCTTAAAAAATGTTGTTTTTAATCTTTTTTTCTATGTTAAGAGCTCCTTATAAATTTATTTTAAAAAAGGTGTTGAGTAAAGCAAGTTGAAAATCACCCATCTGAAGTTTAAAATCTGGGAAAAAGAAAGAATAAGAATTTCTAAAAGTAGGATAGTCCTCTAGGTTTCTCAACTGGTGCACCCTTGTTTGTGGGCTTTCTTCATCACCCATCTCTAGACCTAACCTGCTGTGCTGTGCTGAAATGATTTGGAAGAAGCCAGAAGGAGGATCCTTGGCCTCGTTTGAGGTCTTTCTTCCCTCCATGTCACAGAACCATGTTTGACTCTCAGAATTGGTTCCTGGCCAAGGCACCTCATATGCGATCATCAGCTGTCTGCCTGTGTCGACTTGCAGGGTGCCATGTTGCTGTATAGATTTTCAGCGGGGCTTCCAGCCTAGGCAAGAACTAAGAAGAAAGGTCTGGTGATCTACATCCAAAAATCAGCCAATGAAAACACTATGCATCACAGCAGTCTTATCTGCAATGGATCATGTGGACAGCACAAGTCGGGGTGACATTTTGTCCCATTGTGCTAGGTTGCCATGAATTGGAGCCCAACTCTGTGACGGGTAGCAACAACAATGATATTGTCTTTGGTAAAACATTCAATGAGCCTATTGCCTAAAGTGCTTGGCTGAAATTTGGAGTCTTTAATAACAAATTGTCTCTCAAATACAAAACTAATTTTTGAAAAAGTCATGTATAGTTAGGGAGCCCTGCTGGCAGTAGTTAAGTGCTAGGCTGCCAACCAAAAGGTTGATGGTTTGAACCCTCTTGCAGCTCGATGGTAGGAAAACGTGACAGTCTCTTGCAGTGAAGATTACAGCCTTGGAAACCCTATGGGGGCAGTTCTATTGCGTCCTGAAGGCTAGCAATAAGTTAAAATGTACTCAACAGCAATGGTTCACTTTGTTGGTTTTTTGGTTGGCATCCATTGTTAAGCACTCAGCTGCTACCTGTCCAGCTGTTAACAAAAAGGCTGGCAGTTTGAACCTGCCTAGGGACTGCACAGGAGAAAACCCTGCCAATCTGCTCCCGTAAAGATCACATGTAGTCATTGCCACTGAGTTGACTCCCATTCTCAGCAACCTTAGAGGACAGAGTAGGACTGCCCCATAGGGTTTCTGAGGCCAAAATCTTTATAGGAGCAGACTGCCCCACCTTTCTCTGGCAGACAGGCTCGTGGGTTTGAACAACGAACCACTGAGTCAGCTGCTGAGTGCTTTACCCACTGCACCACCAGGACTCCTCCACAAAAATTACTGTTTAGGAAACCCTATGGGGTACTTTTACTCTGTCAGATGGGGTCATATTCAAGTCGATGGAACCTAACGGCAACAACAGCAGCAAAGTACATTTGATTCTGTATCTTAACATAGCAGTTTATAAGAATCAAAATAAAATCTTGTCCCATTTTTGACAGGCTGAGCTAACACAGAAGTTTAACAAGGCCTGCAGTGTTGAAAATTAAATAATGCTAATTGATAACTATAAGATTTTTGCAAAATATCTTATTGACAAGGTTAAGGTATGCACAGAGGGTTATGTAATAACTTAAAGTCACTGCTTTTTTTGTCTTGGGAAGATAGTATCATAGCCCAGAATTCTCTTCGAACTACTTTGATATCAGGAGAATCGAAATAGGATGAACACAATGCAGACGCATCCTATTCTGAGCTGACAGCTGCACTTCTGTTTTTTGCCTCTGGTATCTATGTTACAAAAATGGAAAGGATTTACTTGATCTAAGTAGATTCAAATAACAGCATTAGGCCTCCTTCCATGAAAGAATTAACTTAAGAAAGAGAAAGGTGGGGTGGGAAAACCGCTAGGTTGTAGCTAAGTGGTTGCTCACCTTCATGGCTGCCATTTTTTACCCTATAAACAAATCTAATCTTTGGCTGATGAATAAATTTCTGAAGTGACTTCATTACTGAGCTAACCAGGAGTCCGGAGGCTATACACTCAGGGTTTCTCCGTCAGACCAGTAAGCGTGGTCTTTTTATATATGTGAGTTAGAATCTCGTTCTGGATTTTCTCCAGCTCAGTGTAGAATCCTCTCTTACGATCGCTGCCACATCAGTCAGTGGCCATAGCCAGGCACCATGTCCGGACACGGGGAAGACAGCACACAATACTGGGTAAGTCAGCCAAACCTGACTATGGCAAATTCATAGAAGCTTCAGAGATGCATCTAAACTCCCTGGAGGATCAAGTCACTGGGCTGAACGCTGGGAACTATGGTTATATGTAGCTCAATTGATAGAACTGTTTGTAAAGAAAATAATCCTATATTCAAAGCATCTAGGATCTTA
Source organism: Heterohyrax brucei (assembly GCA_028571685.1). Lineage (NCBI taxonomy): Eukaryota > Metazoa > Chordata > Mammalia > Hyracoidea > Procaviidae > Heterohyrax > Heterohyrax brucei. Next base: position 77,567,101 of record CM053143.1, read on the forward strand.
AAAGGCTGTGAGCAGGCATCTAAGAAACATCTACTGGTCCTATCCCAGCGGGAGCAAGAGAAAGATTAGTCCAAAAGACTAATGAACAGCAATTGTGAGAACTCTCACCAGACTGAGTCTTGCACAACTAGATGGTGCCTGGCTGTGACCACTGATTGTAATGGCAGTGGTCGTAAAGCAGGGTTCTACACTGAGCTGGAGGAAATGCAAAACCGGATTCTGACTTACATAAATAAAAAGATCAGGCTTACTGATCTGACAGAGACGTGAGAAACCCTGAGTGTATAGCTCCCAGACACCTTTTTATCTCAGTAGTGAAGTCACTTCAGAGATTTATCCATCAGCCAAAGATTAGACTGATTTATAGGGTAAAAAAATGGCAGATGTGAGGAATGTGCTTCACAGCTAAATCATGTATTCAGGACTAAATGGGCATACCAGCCCCAAAGCAAAGCTAAGACGGCAGGAAGGGACAGTGAAAACTGGATGAATGGAAATAGGGAACCTGGGTGGAGAAGGAGAGTGCTGACATACGATGGGGTTGGTAACCAATTTCATGAAACAATTTGTGTATTAGGTGTTTAATAAGAAACTAATTTGCTTTATAAACTTTCACCTAAAGCACAATAAGAAAAGAAGGAAGGAGAGAGGGAGGGTAGGAGAGAGGAAGGAAAGGAGAGTGGAAGGGACAAAGGGAAAGAAAGAAAAGATGGAAAGAAAAAGAAGCAAAGAGAGAGAAGGAAAGAAAGAAGGACAAAGATATCCACGTGGACACGGATCAAGTCACTCCAGTTATGGAGCAGAACCTAAGAGCAAAGCAAGATTAGCTCCAGTGAAGACGCTTTCACCATCTGCTAAATATGCTATCCTGTAACGGTGATTCAAGAAACCAAGAATGTCCTAAAATCTGCTTTAGAAATCTTTTCCTCTGAAATTCTCCTAGCAACGAACATTTATTACTATCTTACAGTGCAATGTGAATACAATAAAAAAACTCACATATCCAGGTAAGAGAGACACTCAGTACAGTTTAGCCCTCAGAGTGAAATCACTTGAGACAAGGGGGTGGAGGGATGGAGAGAAGAAATGTACACATACGCATACACACATACACAGAGAGAGTGAGAGAGAGAGAGAGAGAACATCTCACACAAGTTTTCTATGGAAAGCTAAAGTTGCTTTCAGCCTGAATCCTGTCCTTCTTTTCATTGCTGTCTTCACTGACAGTTATTCAGTGATATTTAACATGGATACCTGGCTGGCATAGTGATTAAATGCTACAGCTGTTAATGAAAAGGTCAGAAGTTCATGTTCAAATCCACCAAGTGCTCTTTGGAAACACTACGGGACTATTCTACACTGGCCTATAAAGTTGCGATGAGTTGCAATCCACTCAAAGGCAACGGGCTTGGGTTTTTTGGGTTTTTAGACTTAGTGCTCGTGGGTGCTCAGGGTACGAGCAGTTATCTCTGGCAAGAGAAAATGTCAACTGTAATCAGCTTTAGTATTTGGTGTAAAACTTATCAACACAAAAATACTCGATTTGGTCAACAGTAGATGCTGTCACATTAATCTCCTTGAATACTTTCTCAAACATTCCAAGCTACTTCAGATAAATTGCCTTCCCTCCTTTTTATTTTCATTAATCTCAAAAATGCCCAGTCTCAGGGGATTTTTCTAGAGGCCAATTTGGAATTTCAATACGGTTGGGACAGAGTCTCACTATCAGAGTAGAAATATCTTCCTTATATATACCTTTAGGTCATTTCCATAGTGATCTTAGCATTGGAGAAGATGGAACAGGGGCACCAAAAATGTCAGCACATTAATCCCCTCCCAAAACCCCAGACCCAGTGAGTTGATTCTGATTCACAGTGACCCTATAGGACCGAGCAGGACTGACCCATGGGGTTTCCAAGGAGCAGATGGTGGGTTTGAACTGCTAACCACTGTGCCACCAGGGATCCTAAGAGATAAACACAATGATCATTTTTTTTGATACCTGAATAAATCAGGCAAAATACAGAACTTATGAGCTTTGTAAGGTACCTCCTCCCCAGCCCCAAAAGAGTTTCAGCTTGAAATTTGGGCCTCATGCTAAATTAGAAAAACATATGTCTCTTCAATTCATCATCCCCACCCTACTCCCTGAAATGTAAATAAATGTCTAGGTACCAGTCCCCTTACAGCTGTATCTTCTGGCCACTGCTTGGGTAACAGTTATGCTTCTGAATACAGTTGTCCTCATCATAGGTAGAATAAAACACAAAAACATTTTGAATTCTGTGGATATCCTAAATCTTTTATGTAAACATAAAATGTTGGAGAAAATATAAGTATCACCCAGGGTGGGAGTGGGGAGATTTGAACTGTGGGGCCATGGAACAAAGAAAGGCTGAAGAGGAAGAAGTCGTGAGTGGAAGATTTGTTTTTCTGCTTTCTGGAATTGTCCTAGGCAAGAGGGGAATTGAAGAGAAGGGGCACATGGAGACACTGTACTGATGCAGCAGGAGGAGTGATGGAGACGTTCAGATTAGGAAGAATTTTAGGTGCAGTGTTGCTGATGCTGGTGGTGGTGGCGGTGGTGACAGTGGTGACAGCAGGGTCATTAGCAGTGGTGACAGTGTGACGAAGGTGTGGTGATGGCAGAGGTGATGGCAGACGCGGTGCTGGTGATCGAGGTGGCAGTGGCGGCGGTGGCAGTGGTGGCTGGGCTGTGAGAGAAGTGCACAGACCGCGAAGGTGACGCAGTGCACGTGAACCGCTTTGCGCAACACGGAGTACATAACCTGCTGGAATGTATATACCACGAGGAAAAGCAGAATCAATCCAAGGCTTGCACAGCAGGACTAAATTATGGAGTCAGAATTCTCTACTTGCGCAAAAGAAAGACAATGTAACCTTAACTTTTGAGGCCCAAAATCTCCTGGTGGAACCAAGAGGGAGCAGTTGATAGAGAATCACTCTCAATCAAGTAAAAACCCAGCTCACTGCCACAGAGCTGACTCCAACTTGTAGCAACCCTACCTGACAGAATAGAATTGCCCCACAGAGTCTCCAAGGAGAACCTAATTGATCTGAACCGCCGACTTTTTGGTTAGCCGCTATAGCTCTTAACCATTGTACCAGCAGGTTTCCCCCTAAACAAACAAGGAATAGGAATAATAATTTGTAAACATGCTCCTCCCTCTTGCTTTTCTCTTTTAAGATTCATTCAGTTAACATTTTAACCTTGTTATATAGTTAGCCACAGATTTCTACATATTCTATTTGATTCTCACAAAAATCCTATGACATAGGTATTGCCATTTTCTCTATTTTACAAGTGAAGAAATGAATTTTAGAAATGTAGAATTGACTTCTGTAAAGGCCATAGGTGACAGAATCAGCTTCAGTTCCTTGACCACCCTGCTCTATGCCTGGATCCCCATGACTGTTCCATGACCCACATCAACAGAATCCTCTATTTTCAGAGCTGCTATGGGCACTGGGCTGCACAGCTTATTCTAAGCTTGGATGACACAGTGCCAGAGATTTGTTAAATCAGTGCTATAGAGCTTTGAGTAAAGTCATATTGATGATTCAACAATATTATTGCTCAATACAAGTGTTTGATGGACTTTTTATGCCAAAGTATGTATTATGGTCATGGAATGCCAGTAAGAGACACTGAGCTTGTTGAAATGTAAGGGAGAATGTGGTAGACTTAATTTCTTATGGAATGAGTTTGCAGATACTATTTTTTCCAAAAAAGCAAACGACAGCTAAAGTGGAAAATAAGAATCAAGAAAAGGTTAAATTAAACACATTATTCCTTGTGAAATAGATTACATTAAATCAATATAGCTTTTAAATTTTACTGTATGGAGCTAATAGTTGAAGCTTACAAATCTCGAGTAGAGTATAACTCTAACATAAGGTCCTTTAAGTTTATGAATTCAGCTGCTAACCAAAAGCTCAGCAGTTGGAATCCACTGGGCACTACTTGGAAACCACATGGGACAGTTTTACTCTGTCCTATAGGGTCACCAATAGTTATTTTTCTTTTTCTTTTTTTAGAATTTATGAAGAGGCACAGACCTTGTCAGCAGACACTGGGAAAGTACATTCTTCTTCTGTAGATGAGAGTATTGAATATGTACCAGCTCCTTCTCTGCATGGCAACCAAGTAGCGTAGTGGGTTCAGTGCTATGTCTTCTAACAGTAGCAGTTCAAATCCACCAGGCAGTCCTTGGAAACTCTATGGGGCAGTTCTACGCTGATTTCTAGGGTCAGTATGAGTCGGACCTCAGCTGACGACAGTGGGTTTGGGTTCTCTGTACAGCTTTGACTTTCTCTTAGAGTGGAGAAGTTTACCACATGGGCCTGAGTCTACTAGAATTTCAGCCTGTAGTTCTGGGCCCTGGAGAGGTCCTGACCATGTGTTCGAAAATTAAAGAGATCAAAGAACTAATAAGTGGTGGTCAACATACTTCTAGTCATATAAAAGAAGAAACAAAACAGGGCAGTAGTCTTGATTTCAGCAATAGTGCCAGAAAACTCCCAAATTACTACCACACCAGGAACTGCAAGTAATGCTGGGAACTAAGTCTGTAAAACATGCCGTAGGACAAAAACCCAGAAAAAGCAACCAACTAAACAACAAACCCCACCCCAAATAAAATCATTGTTCTTAGGCTCACCAGAAAGGAGTACCTCAATTATTTTGCAGTTTGTATACTAAGCTTGGAAGCTCTGGCAGTGCAGCAGTTAAGAATTCTGGCTGGCTGCTAATGAAAAGGGGAGCAATTTGAACCCACCACGTGCTCCTTGGAAACTCTATGGGGCAGTTCTACTCTGTCCTATAGGGCTGCTATGGTTTGGAATTGACTTGATGGCAGTGGGCTTGATTTAGTTTTTGGTCCTATTAAGCTTAGAGAACTTTCACAAATTATTTATTTTGACCTCACGTGACAAAACGGGCAAATCATTTGACCTTTAAATAGATGATTACATGTCTTTTCTCCACCTTGGTTCACAGGAAAAGAAATAGTGTTGATAACTGTCTTAGTTATCTAGTGCTATAACAGAAATACCAGAAGCTGGTGGCTTTAACAAAGAGAAATTTATTCTCTCACAGTCTAGTAGGTTAAAAGTTCAAATTCAGGGTGTGAGCTCCAGATGAAGGCTGTCTCTGTGTCTAGGTTCTGGAACTGAAGGTCCTTCTCATCAGTTTTCCCTGGGACTAGAAGCATCTCTGTGCAAGATGAACTCTTCTTCTGGTGCTGCTTTCTTTGTGGTGTAAAGTGCTTCCCTGTTTGCTCTCTTTTCTCTTTTAGATATCAAACGAGATTGGCATAGGAACAATCCAATGTAGTTGATGGAGTCCTGTCTCATTAACATAATTGTCTCCTATCCTATCACATTATCTTCATAAACCAAAAACCAAACAAACCAAAAGGAAAAAACACTGCCTGTTCCATCAATTCACCTTTTTCAGAGCTGGTTTTATAGTTGTTGAGACTTGTGTGTTAGATTTCTTGAAATGGTATGATACATCTTTGTTGTGCTTTAGAGCTGCCCCTATTAACCCCCTTAATAAACTATTTATAAACCCAATTTTAATTACTACCAGTCTTGTCATCTTCCTCTCCATCTGGAAGGACTATAACGACTGTAGTACATCCCTCTTTTTATTACGATGACACCATAGTTTTCATGATGATCACTGGATTGCTTCTTTCCAAATCAAAGCTGTGATTTACTTTGGAGCCTTCCCTAAATGAGTAGAGTATTGAGTAGTGTGTCTTTCTAAAATATAAATTTAGTGGTTTTGTTCTTCTAAGCCAAAGCCAAGAACTTCTTTCAGTATTTCTTGTAGTTTGGGTTTGGTTTTCACAAAGTCTCTGAGCTTCTGTTTATCTGGGAATGTCTTAATTTCACTTTCGTATTTGAAAGATAGTTTTGCAGGATATATAATTCTTGGTTGGAAGTTCTCCTTCAAGACTGAATGTGTCGTGCCACTGTCTCCGTGCCAGCATGGTTTCTGTTGAGAAATCTGACGAGAGCCTACAGGGTTTCCCTCTGAATGCTAGCTTTGCTTTGAGTCTTGCTGCCTTTACGAGTTGCTGCTTATGTTTCATTTTGTTAAGCTTGATTATAATATGTCTTGGAGTCTTTCTTTTGAGATGTACATTGGGTGGCGTACAATATGCATCTGAGATGTCTATATTCTCTTCCTTCATGGTTTCTGGGAAGTTTTCTTTCAGCAGCTCAGCAACAATACTCTGTGTGTTCTCAGATGTCTCACCCTGTTCAGGGACTCCAATTAATCGAAGGTTGTTCCTCTTAATAGAGTCCCACATGCTTCTTAATGTTTCTTCATTTTTCTTGTTTCTTTTTTCTGATTTCTGCTCGTAGATGCTGGCATCAGTAGCTTTGTCTTCCAAGTCAGAAATTCTTTTTTCCATTTGTTCCATTCTGTTTTCTTGGCTTTGCTTGGAAGTTTCTATGTCTTTGATTTTCTTCTTGATCTGTTGGATTTCAGAGTACTGGTGTTCCACCAGATCGAACAACTTGCTTAATTTTTCATTTTGTTCTGCTGCATTTTGTATAAGGTCTAGAAGGGCTCTGTATATAATCAATTTGTATTCACTTCCTGATGCTTTCATAAAAGTTTCTTCATCTGGAAAACTCCTTGGTTGCTTTGTTTGGGAGCCTTCTGAAGCCATGAGTGATTGCTTGTATGCCACAATTGTCTGTTGCTTTTTGGGTTCCATGTGAGTATATAGAGGCTGGAAGAGGTACTGTGAGGATGGATTGCAAATGTTTCTCTAGGCTGTCTTCAAATGTAAAGCAAAAGGTATCTGACCAGTTCACAAGTCAGTTAGGTTTTCAGGTGTAGAGGTCCCTCTTCTTATCTGACAAAGTAAGCACCATTATATCCAACCCCAGATGATAACTAACTAGTTCAGAATACAGCAATGCTACTGCCCTGTTGGCCTCTGCTGACAGGGCCTAGCCTTAGCCAACACTGCATCGAGTACTGCTTTTGTGATAGAAAAGCGCTCTCCTGTGGGCAGGCTCTGGCTCCCAAGATAAGAATTAGGTCCAGCTGCGGCCACCATATCCAGGATGGCGTCCTCCACACAGGCAGCAGACAGAGGAGCTAAAGGTGCCGAGAGGTAGTGATTCCTCTGCTTCTGTTGCAGGGCCCCCAACGTAGGCAGCACTGTGAAAAATCACTACTTTTCTGTCGGAGAAGTGCTGTCCCGTTTGCAGGCGCTGGCTCCCAGGCTAAGAATGAGGTCCCGCTAAAATCTCGGTACCAACATGGCATCCTGCACCCTGACCGTGGAGCTCCGCACAAACCCTGCTGAGGCAGCTACAAAACGAAAGGCTCAAAAGGGCTAGATTAACAGAGTCCCGAGCCTGGCTCTCAGAATATGGGAATTTCGCCGGCCTATCCCCCCAGCAGCGCGTCTGAGTCCAGCCTCCAGGCAGGACCCAGCTCCGCCCGCCAGCTGAGACAGAGGAAAAAAAAAGTCAAACTGGTGCGTTTACCTTCCGTCCGTGAGAGCCGGGGCTAGCCAGGAGAGGGAGTCAGCGAGAGAGAGGAGGTTGTTCGCTGAGTGGTATGAAGTCCCAATTGACAGCTCTCTGCCGTGTCCTGAGGCTGATTAGGTGATCAGAAGGCTCTGTTTGATTGTCAGTTCAGGTCTTGGTTTCCAGAGGGATATAAGGAGATGTGAGCTTAGTCCGCCATCTTGACCCCACCCTCCCCCATCACTTCCAGCTCATAGTGACCGTATAGGACAGGGCATAACTGCCCCATAGAGTTTCTAAGGAAGCTTCTGGTGGAGTTGAACTGCCTACCCTTTGATTAGCAGTCATAGCACCTAACGGCTACACCACCAGGGTTTAGATTTACAACACATAAGAAAATCACATCAGATGACAAAATGGTGGACAAACACACCATACTGAGAACTGTGGCCTAGCCAAATTGATATGTGTAATTTGGGGGGACACGGTTCAATCCATGACAATAACAAAAAAAATATTTTATTTTCTGGTCCCACTCTGTTAGCATTAGCCTGAGGTTGGCTCCCTACAAAGAGATGCCAAGCTTTGCTGTTCTACTCTATCAGTCTCTCTTATTCAGGTCTCTAGGGGGTGGTCCATGAATTTCTTGGTCTCTCCTGTTGCATTTTTTCAAGAACAACTGGGAGTGGACTACAAAGGATCACTCCTGTTAGTTACTGTCACGTTGGCTGTTACTCATGGTGTCCCCATGTGTAACAGAGCTAAACATTGCCTGGCCCTGTTCCCTTCTTCACAATCACTGGCATGCCCAGGTGCATTGTTGCAGCCACTGTGGATTTGGAGTGTCTTCCAATCTAGGGGTTCGTTTTCTGGTACTACATCAGAAGGTATTTCGTTGTGATCCACAGGATTTTTATTGACTAACTTTCTCAATTAGATTTCCAGAGCTTTTCTCCTAGTCTGTCTCCAGTCTGGAAGTTCTGCTGAAAAATCTGTCCAGGGTACCCATCAGGGTACCCTGATAGCATTTGAAATATGAGTGGTATAACTTCCAGCATCATAGGAACAAGCAAGCTGCCATAGTACTAGGAACTGACAGACAAGTGGTAGAAAGGAGCATGGCAACAATGTGATAAGAGACATGACAAAAAGCTAGGACTGGAATGATTAGACAGAACAGGGAACATGACTTGGGTCAAAAGACAAAGCTGTATAAAATTACCCTGATTCAAAGATTCCACAGCTGCCTGATCTTGGAAGACCAACATCAAAAACAACCAACCAAAAGAGTGATTTGGGGTTACTGTAGAAAAAGAGAGGACATTCTGATGACATATTGGTTAAGAGCTATGGCATTCACTGGAAACAGTATTGGGCAGTTCTACTCAGTTCTATAGGGTCACCTGACTTGAAATCAACTTCATGGCAGTGGGTGGAAAAACATAAGGCAAGAGTGAGCTCAGATTTTAATGCTTAAGTGGATGCTGGAGGTAATTTGGTGGGCAGAAATGGTAGTGAGTGACAGAGTTATCTGCCCACCCACTGTGGTGTGGGAAGGAAGTCAGGAAGCTGTAAGTCTCTGAAAAATCTTGAAGTGTCCTGCAGATAAGAGGTTTGATAGGAAAAGTGATTTGTTGTAGATCTGTGCACCTGTCCCCAGATATCCCACAACTATCACTAACTACTTAGCATCACTAAATAAAGGGCATAGCAACCTTAGACAGTACCAGATTTCAGCCTGGATTCTTCTAAAAGAAAAGCCACATGATTCTTTCATTCTCTTGTTCATTCCAATCCCACTGGTTATTTCATAAGTGAATGCACTTAACATGGTTTGGGAGGATAAAAGTCAGCTAAGTTATGTCACTATCCTTGCTGGTCTCACTATCTGAGATCATTTGGTCACTAGGATATTGAGACCCATTCACAGCTCTTTCCACTGTGTTCAGGCAGCAGCAACTCTTTCCCAGATGCTGCAGTTTTTCTATGCCTCTGCTCCTCTATCACATAGAAACTTGACATTCTGAAAAATGAGAAGTGAGAAAGTAAGTTTTGTAGTTACTACCTCAGTAAAACTATCAGTTCTCAGCCAAAAAAATGAAACCTGTTGCTGTTGAATCGATTCTGACTCATAAAAGGAAGATGTACCATTGCAGTTAAAGTCACAACCTTACCACTATGGCTATGTACTGAACGTTCTTCTAGGAAGAACCTTAAAAGTGGTACCTGCACAATTACCACGGGGCATGGCGTGGTCTTCACCAGCCCTGCTGGGGTCACACGTAGTTGGAGGTAAGAATGAGGTATGACACTGAAAAGAGAAGAGTGGTAGTGGAAGCAGAGAGGAGGCGTTACTCGTTCATTCATCCATTTAATCCATATCTGTTGATAAACTAATATGTGGCAATCCCTATGTTCTGGCATATTTCTAACTAGGAAAATAATACATTTTGTTCTTTGTACTAATAAATCTGCATTATATTCTTTTCCCTCTTAGTTAAAAAAAAGAAAGCTATCAGTTCTCTAAAAACAAATTTAGATTTTCAGAAATTCCTCGAGGAGTCACATGAAGCAGTTAGATAAGGGCATGAGCATTAGTTACAGGTATTTCTGATTTTGAGACCTGAGCTCAGATTCTTTCTCCAGAAAGATAGTGTCCCTGGAAACAATTCTCTTGTCTTATCTTGAGGGTTCTCTAAGTGCATGGAAAATAAACTTTTGGCTTCTGAATTGGAAAAGTCACAAACATCATAAAGGTAACAACACAACAGGTTTGGAGAGGCTCTAAATTCTCTTAAGGTGATACTTGGAATGATATTTCTTTCTTTTAGAAGTGGACTGTACTTTAGAAAAAGAGCCATATCTGCACTCAAGAGTATCTGGCAGTGATTCCTTGAATAATGGATGTAGGTTTGGAAGATGCTGAATGGGGGTGCCTCATTATTCTTACTAGTTTATCCTGATTCCAGCACTTTTGTATGCACTTTTGTGGCCCTGGTCCTCTGGAATGAAACAGAATGTTTTCTTTCAGCATCTCCCTGCCCTGGTCCTGCAAGTATAGCTAGCATATTAGTTTCTTAGAGCTACTGTAACAAAAATACCACAAATTGAGTGACTTATGAAAACAGAAATTTGTTCTCTGATAGATCCAGAGACCAGTGGTCTAAATTCGTGGTATCAGGAGGACCATTCTCTCCAAATAGTCTAGGAGGAGATTCTGTTTTTTCTTTCCTGGCTTCTCATAGCCTCAGCTGTCCCTTGGCATGCGACTGTAGGATACCTCCATAGTCACATGACAGTCTTTCCTCTGTGTCTCTGTTTCTCTTTTATAGAACACTACTTATACTGGGTTCCAAAGATAAATGAACAAACAAAACAAAATGCATTGTTATTGAGTTGAGTCTGATTTATAGTGACCCTGTAGGACAGAATAGACAAAGTAGAATTGCCCCATCAAGTTTCCAAGGAGTGCCTGGTGGATTTGAACAGTTGACCTTTTGGTTAGCAGCTGTAGCATTTAACCACTACGCCACGAGGGTCTCTCAGACTGGATTATCACCCATCACGTTCCAGCATGACCTCGTGTTAACTGATAACATCTTCCACATAGGATGACATTCACAAGTGTGGGGATCAGGACTTAAACATTTATTTTTTTGTGTAAATAATGAAACGCATAGCAGATAGTCAAAGCTCCTCTGCTCTCCAAGGTCTTTTTTTATATATGCATTGGTTTCTCCCCTGCTTGAGCTTCTAGAACTGCACTGCCCAGTGTGGCAGCCACTAGCCAAATGTTAGCCACATTGGCTATTGAGCATTTAAAATATGTTGTGTTCAGATAAAGATATGCTGTAAGTATAAGTACACATTAGGTTTTGGAGACTTAGTGAATAAAAAAAAAACAATGTAAAATGTCTTATTGATTGTATGTCCAGGTGATTATTATTTTGGATCCTTTGGCTTAAGATTTGTTACTGAGTTAATTTCACCTGTTTCTTCTTACTCTTAAAAATGCAGCTAGCAGAAAATTTCAAATTATATACATTGCTTGCACTGTAGGTCTATTAATGAACTCTTAGAGTCTTAAACGAAAAATTTACCATTGGATGAGGATACTCGGTTTGCAAGGAACAGAAACCACTCACATTTTGTCTTGCCAAAATAAAAGATTATTGTCAAAGCATGAAAATATCTTAACAAACTGTCACAAGAAAGGTGATCCAGTAGAATATGGAAATTATCAAACAATATCATTAGTATCACAGGCAAGTAAAATTTTGCTGATGATCATTCAAGGGTGGTTGTAACAGTATATGGACACGGACCTGCCAGAAGTTCCCTGGATTCAGAAGAGGATGTGGAACAAGGGAATTAGTTGTGATGTCAGATGGAGCCTGGCTGAAAGCAGAGAATACCAGAAGACTTTTAGTTGTGTTTTATTGAACAGGCAGAGACACTTAACTGTGTGGTCATAACACATTGTCAATAACATTAGGAAGAATGAAAATTCCAAGAACAGTTAATTGTGCTGATGAGGAAGCTATACAAAGATCAAGAGGCAACTGTTCAAACAGAATGAAGGGATACCGTGTGGTTTAAAGTTAGGAAAGGTGTGTGTCAGGGCTGTATCCATTCACTGTACTTAGAAGCTGGATTACATGAAGAAGAAGAGGGCATCAGGATTACAGGAAGACTCATTAACAACCCGGCATATGCAGATAACACAACATTACTTGTTGAAAGTGAAGAGGACTTGAAGCACTCGTTGATGAAGATCAAAGATCACAGCCTTCAGTATGAGTTACACTTCAACATAAAGAAAACTAAAGTTCTCATAACTGGGACAATAAGCAACATCATGGCAAAGGGGGAAAAGATTGAAGTTGTCAAGAATTTCATTCTGCTTGGATCCACCATCAACACTTGCAGCAGCAGTAATCAAGAAATCAGAAGATGTATTGCATATAGGCAAACCTGCTGCAAAACGCCTTCCAAGTGTTGGGAAGCAAAGACGTCACCCCGAAGACTGTGGTGAGCCTCTCACAAGCCATGGTGTTTTCAGTTGCCTTGTATGAATGTGAAAGCTTTAGGATGAATAAGAAAGACAGAAGAAGAATTGATACCTTTAAATTGTGATGCTGGAGAATATTGAATACACCATGAATTTCCAAAAGGACAAATAAATCTGTCTTGGAAAAAATATGACCAGAATGTTCTTTAGAAGCAAAACTCCACTGCCGTCGAGTTGATTCTGACTTATTGCAACCCTGTAGAACAGTGTAGAACTGCTCCATGGAGTTTGCAAGGAGTACCTGTAGAATACAAACTGCCAACGCTTTGGTTAGCAGACATAAGACTTTACTACACCACCAGGGTTTCCCCTTTGAAATGAGAATAGTGAAATTACATCTCACATACTTTAGACATGTTGTGAGGAGGGAACAGTCCCTGTAGAGGGACATTATGCTTTTTAAAGTAGATGGTGAGTGAAAATACAGAAGACCCTCAAGGGGACAGATTGACACAGAGGCTGCAAAGATGGGCTCTCACATAGTGATGATTGTGAGGATGGTAAAGGGCTTCTCAGTGTTTCACTCTGTTGTGCATTGGGTTTCCATGTGTTGGAACTGACTTGGTGGCACCTAATAACAACAGCAACATCATAAAACTGAGTCCTACTCAGGCCTTATGAGAATAGAAACCAAGCTGTGAACATTTCAGGCAGCTTCTCTCTTTTTATTGCTCCTCTCCTCAATGGTTTTTTACTTTGCTATCCTTGCTGTGTGTATAAACTTGTTCATGGATTCTACTCCTCCATTATTTCAGTTTATGTGGACTACTGCCTGTGAGGGTGTTTTGGCTCTGACTCTCTGTGACCTTTTAGCTCACTTCTCTAACTTCCTTAACTACCTTAGTTTTATCAGCATCTCAATTCCCTAGACATAGAAGAAGAATTGGATTGCCTCAGTTTTGTTCAGGTCCATTTGTGACCTTGGGGAGACCTGCTCACCTGGACTACAGGCTTATTGCATTCTGCAACTATGGATGGAGCTGATTAGGCTAGAAAGAGTAGATGAGTGAGGCTGATAAATTGACTGAAACATGGGACAATTACATCTTTCTTGGCAATGTTTACTCCTTTGACAACTTCCATTTCTCTTGCATCATCAACAGCTTCTTTTCTACTGGAGCATTTCCATGAGCAATCCAGTCTCTTAGTCTACTCTATGCTGTAAGTCAAGTCTGCTTATTGCCCTTTTCACTCCATTGAAACTAACTCATACTTGGACCTTGTCTTCAAGCAAGTACTCTTTGAATGAACTGAATAGTCGTTGATTACATACATACCACTGCTAAGGCATTGTAGAGGCTGTTGGCAAAACTTTCAGATAATAGCCCTCAAAGGACCCATTCAGGCAAGCTCTGACTGCAAGTACAAATGTATAGCATACAGGAAGCTCTACAGACCTCTAGATAAGCGTGTTTCATTTTAGTATGTCTGCAAAGGCCTCATACTCCACATAATACTAAAAAGAAAAATTTAAAAAGAAAAAGAAACTAATGTTTTTCAGTGTTTATTATTTGCTGGGGCTTACATGAGGAGTTTTACATATCAGAAGGAATATGCTCTTGCCACTCTATTATATATTTCTGCTTACTAAGTTATATGATTTGGCTTCCCTACAAAATTAATTTTCATATTAGCAGTAACTTTGTGATTTTATCCCCATTGTATCTCCTGCATAATTGTTATTGGTTATCCTCAAGTCAGTTCTGACTCACGGTGACCCCATGTGTGTAGATGACTCCTCTCTAGGATTTTCAAGAGTATGAACTTTGGGAAGGCCTACTTTCCAAGGTCCCTCTGGGTGCTTTCGAATCACCAACCATTGGACTAGTTGTGGAGCTCTTACATGATTGTGCCTTCCAGGGACTCCCAGCTAGCATAATAATGGAAGTATTTGATGTTGTTGATTTCCATTGAGTTGGATTTGATTCACTGTGACTTTATGTATAACAGAATGAAAGGTTGCCCAGTCTTGTGCCATTTCACTACTGTTGGAATGTTTGAGTTCAGTAGGACAATAGTCTGTGGGATCTATAGGGTTTTTATGGCCTAATTTTTGAAGTAGATAACCAGACCTTTCCTCCTACTCTTAGTCTGGAAGCTGCATTGAAACCTGTTTACTGTAGATTACTCTGCTGGTATTTGAAAGACCACTATCATAGCTTGCAACACCATAGCAACACACAAGTGACCACAGTATGGTTGACTAACAGATGGGTAGTGGATAGTAAGTATGTAGTAAATATTTCTTAAACATTGTTTTTTATTAAATAAAAAATGAAAGTGTACATATTCTGTGCTTACAATATTGGGTTAAGATGGGAGGAGTACACAAGTTGTGTTGAAGTCCCATTAATACTAATCTTCTTACTATTGTGTATTGTCATCAATTTCACCCAACCATATTTCTAACAACTATCTAATCTAAACCTTTGACCCTTGCCCTCCCGCTCTCCCACCCTCCTCACCCTTGTAGCCATCAAAGAGTCTTTTCTGTTATGTATGAGTCTGCTTTTAAGTTTTTATCGTAGGGGTCTCATATAATAATTGCCCTTCTGTTGCTGACTAGTTTCACTCAACATAATGTCCTCCAGTTGAGACCAAATTGAGAGATATTTTCTGCTATCATCGTTGTTCTTTATCAATGCATAGTACTTCATTGAGTACATATACCAAAGTTTGCCCATCCATTCTTCTGTTGTTGAGTGTCTGGGTTGATTCCATCTTTTTGCTATCTTGGACTGTGCTGCAATGAACATTCGTGAACATGTATCAATTGGTGTGAATGGCCTTGATTCTGTAGGATATATTCCAAGCAGAGGAATTACTGGGTCAAATGGTATATTTATATTCTTTTAAGGTAATGCCAAATTGCTTTTCAAAGAGGTTGTACCATTCTGCAATCCCACCAACAGTGTAGGAGAGTTCCGATCTCTCCACAGCCTCTCCAACACTTAGTGTTTTATGTTTTTTGGATCATGGCCAATCTTGCTGGGGTGAGATGGTATCTCATTGTCATTTTGATTTGAATTTCTTTAATAATTAATGATTGTGAGCATGTCTGCATGTGTTTTTGGCTGCCTGGATCTCCTAGTTAGAGAAATGCCTGTCCATCTCCTTTGCCCGTCACTTAATTGGATGATTTGTCTTTTTCTTACTGATACTTTGTAGTACCTTATAGATTATGGAGATCAGGCATTGGTCTGACATAGAATTGCCAAATATGTGGTCTTTCAATTCTTCTAATGAAGTCTTTGGATGAGAAGTATTTGATTCTTATTAATTCCCATTTCTCTATTTTCTCTTCTGATGAATGTGTTTTGTTTGTCAGATTTTGATGTCTGTCTATATTGTGTATTAGAACGTCCACTGTTGACTCTATTTTATCTTGGATGAGCTTTATCATTTTAGCTTTTATAGTTTTTCTTCTCTTATCCAATTTGGGTTGATTTTTGTATAAGGTGTGAGATACGGGTTTTATTTCGATTTTTTGCAGATGGGTATCCAATTATACCAGTACAATTTGTTAGAGACTGTTCTTACCCCAGTTTAAAATCTTAGGACCTTGCTCAAATATTACCTGTTCATAGGAGGATGGTGGCATCTCTGGGGTCTCTACTTTGTTCCATTGGTCTATATGTCGCTGGAATTTGAATTGGGATTGCATTATATAAGTAGGTTGCTTTGGGAAAAATAGACATTTTCACAATATTGAATCTTCCTTTCCATGAGCAGAGCAGATTACTCCACTTATGTAAGTTTCTCCTAGTTTCTTGTAGTAAGATCTTGCAGTTTTCTCTGTAAAGATCTCTTATTTCTCTAGTTAGATTTATTCCTAGGTATTTTATCTTCTTGGGGGCTACAGTAAATGGAATTGATTTAGTGATTTCTTCTTTAATAATTTCACTGTTGGGATAAAGGAATCCTGTTGATTTAGTTATGTTTATCTTGTATCCCAATACTTTGCTGAATTCTTCTATTAGCTCTAATAGTTTACTTATGGATTTCTTTGGATTCTCTGTATAAACAATCATATCATCTGCAAAGAGGAAATCTTTACTTCTTCATTGCCACTATGGATGCCTTTTATTTCTTTGAGTCATCTAATTGCTCTGGCCAGAACTTCTGGGACATGTTGAATAGAAGTGGTGAGAGCAGGTATCCTTGTCTAGTTCCTATTCTGAAAGGGGATTCTTTCAGTCTTTCACCATTCAGGATGATGAAAGCAGTTGGCTTTGCATAGATGCTACTGATTATAGTGAGGAATTTCCCCTTTATTCCTATTTCTCTGAGAGTTTTAAGCATGAATGGGTGTTGAACTTTGTTAAATGCCTTTTCTGCATCAGTTGATAAAATCAACTGATTTTTATCTTTTGTATTATTATTTTGTATTATTAAAGTGGTTGATTATATTAACTGTTTTTCTGATGTTGAACCAGCCTTGCAACCGTGGAATGAAACCAACTTGATCATGATGAATGATTTTTTTTTTATATGCTGTTGAATTCTATTGGCTAGAATTTTGTTGAAGATTTTTGCATCTAGATTCACGAGTGATATTGGTCTGTAATTTTCTTTTTTTGTGGAATCTTACCCTGGTTTTGGTGTCAGGGTTATATTGGCTTCATAGAATGAATTTGGAAGTATTTCATCTCATTCTATGGTGTGAAATAGCCTCATTAGTATTAAAGTTAATTCTTCTCTAAAAGTTTGGTAGAATTCTCCAGTGAAGCTGTCTCGGCCAGGACTGTTTTTGGTTGGTAGATTTTTGATGACTTTTTCAATCTCTTCTTTTGTGATAGATTTATTAAGTTGATCTGTTTCTCCTTGTGATAGTCTTGGTGAATCATATGAATCTAGAAATTTGTCCATTTCCCCTAGGTTTCAAACCTGTTAGAGTATAGCTTTTCATAGTATTCTGTTATGATATATTTTATTTCAGTTGGGTCTGTTGTAACACCTCCCAACTCATTTCTTAATCGGGTTATTTGTATCTTCTGTTGTTTTTCTTTGCAAGTTTAGCCAATGGTTTATAATTTTGTTGATCTTTTCGAAGAACCAGCTTTTGGCTTTGTTAATTTTTTCAATTGTTTTTCTATTCTCTAATTCATTTAGTTCTGCTCTAATATTTATAATCTGTTTTCTTCTGGTGTTTGAGGGGTTCCTTTGTTGCTCTCTTTCTACTTGTTCAAGCTGTGAGGTTAATTCTTTGATTTATGCTCTTTCTTCTTTCCATAAGTGTGCATTTATAGAGATAAACTGACCTCTGAGCACTGCTTTTGCTGTATCCGATAAATTCTAGTAGGATGTGTTTTTATTCTCATTTGAATCCATAAATGTCTTTAATGTGCCTTTTATTTCTTTTATAACCCAAGGCTTTATGAGTAAAGTGTTGTTCAGTTGCCACAAGTTTGAATTTTTACCTGTGAATTTTCTGTTATTGATTTCAACTGTTGTAGCTCTGTGTCCGAGAAGGTACTTTGCAATAAGTCAATGGTTTTGATTTTATGGAGAATTGTTTTATGACCTAACATATGGTCTATTCTGGAGAATGTTCCATGTGCTTTGGAGAAGAAGGTGTATTTATCTGTTGATGGATGAAAAGACCCGTATATGTCAATAAGGTCAAGTTGATTGATTGTTGCAATAAGACCTTCTGTATCTTTACTTAGCTTTTTTTTGGATGATCTATCTTTAACTGAAGGGGGGTGTTAAAGTCCCCAACTATTACTGTGGAATGATCAATCTTGTTTTTCAATGTTGTCAGTATTTGTTCAATGTATTTAGATGCTTTGGTATTGGGTGCATAAATATTTAATATTGTTAAGTCTTGCTTGAGTATTGAACCTTTCAGCAATAAATAGTGGCCATCCTTGTCCACAATAGTGGATTTTACATTAAAATCTATTTTATCTGAGATTACTATTGCCACACCTGCTCCTTTTTGTGTATTATTGGCTTGATATACATTATTCCAACCTTTAATTTTCCACCTGTTCCTATCTTTAAGTCTAAGATGTGTTTCTTGTAAGCAACACATAAATGGATCATGTCTTTTGATCCAGGATATCACTCAGTGTTTCTTTACTGGAGCGTTCAGTTCATTTACATTCAATGTGATTATTGATAGGTATGTGTTTAGTGGTATCATTGTGATGTTTCTTTTCATGTTGATGTTTTCTCTGCTGTTCTTCTTAATCTGTTCTAGGACATTCTTCTTTATGGATTGTATGAGTTTTGATTTTATACTTGTTGGGACTTCTATATTGCATTTTTTAATTTCAAATGATATATTGTTAATCTATTTTATGGCTATATGTATTATCCCTTTTTACATATATTTATTGAAATCAATTTTAACTAATTTATAAGTCTGAAACTTTCTCTGCATCAAAAACAACTGTAACTATTGTAGTGTATCCCTCTCTTAATGCAATGGTATTATAGTTGTCATGATATGATCATGGATTCCCTTATTATAATACTGTAGCTTTTGGCTTGGTTTGGTGAAGTTTTCTGCCTTTCTTAACTGATTAGGAATTTGGATGAAGAGACTTGAATTATTACCTAAATCATACATTTAGGGAAGAGATTCTTTCAATATTTCATGTAACTTTGGCTTAGTTTTTATGAAGTCTTTAAATTTCCCTTTATTTTCAAAAGTCTTAATTTCACCATTATATTTGATAGACAATTTTGCAGGATAAATAATTCTAGGATGGAAGTTTTTCTCATTCAGGATTTTGAATGTGTCTGCTCATTGCTTTCTAGCCAGCATTGTTTCGGTAGAAAAGTCAGATGAAAGTCTACAGGGTTTCCCTCAGAATGTTAGTTTTGATTTGAGCCTGATGTCTTTTGAAGCTTCTCTTTGTGTTTTAGTTTATTAAGCTTAATTATAATATGCCTTGGTGTCCTTCTTTTTGGATCTAACTTTTGTGGTGTTCGATAAACATCTTGGATACATATGTTCTCTTTCCTCATAATCTCAGGAAAGTTTTCTGTCAGCATATCTACAGCAATACTCTGTATGTTGTCATTAATCCTCCCTTGTTCAGGAACTCTAAATAAATGTAAATTATTCCTTTTCATGGAGTCCCATATGTTTCTTAATGTTTCTTCATTTTTCTTATTTCTTTTCTCTGATTTTACCCCATAAATGCTGATGTTAGTTACTTTGTCTTCTAGGTCACTGATTCTTACTTCCATCTGTTCAATGCTATTCTTTTGACTTTGGATAGAATTATCCAATTCTGTAATTTTGTTATTACTCTGATGTATTTAAGATCATTGATATTCTAGCATTTCAAATAGTTTACCAAATTTTTCATTTTGTTCTACTGCATTTTGCTTAATCTCCAGGAGGGTTTTATATATAACTCTTTTGTATCCAACCTCTGTTAGATTCAGAAAGGCTTCTTCATCTGGGAAATTTTTTGAATTTTTTGAATCTTTATTTAGGGAATTTTCTGGAGCATTTAAAGATTGTTTCTTTAAATGATTAATTGTGGTCTACCATGAGTTGGCTCTGACTTGACGGCACTTGGCTGGCTTGGCATTGCTTGTGTGCCATCTAGATACTATTTGATTTCTCTGATAGTGGATCTAAGAGAATTGTTGGTCACCAGCTGTCTGTATTGCTCTAGAGGTTTCGAAAAGAAACAAGATCAGAAAAACAAAAAACTAATTATCCCTCCTTCAATCAATCTTCATGGAATGTGCTCTATGAGCCTTAAGCCATAAGAAAGTAAAAGTTCAGCTTCCTCCCATCGTCACAGACCTAGCAGTCTCACTGATGGGATGATTACATCATTTACTTTATTTAAGAAATGCTAAACTGATAAGAACAGATACTACACTTGATCTTAGCCAAAAGGCCAAGAAGCGATATTAAGAGAAAATTAACAGAATTAATTAAGAGAAAATTCCTTTACAAGATGGTGGAGTAAACAGATATCTCCTCATTTCCCTCTGAGAACTAAGGCCTGGATGATATTTTTTATGTAGCATTGACAATCTGGGGAGGCTTAGGACCTAACATATTTTACTGAGCAACAGTATCAAACTAATCTTCTCCTCTCAAAAACAATCCAGCCACTGTCTGACCTCTGCTTCTGCTGCTTCATTGTAACAGAGAACTGCAGCTTCTGCAAAAGGCCAGTAACAGTAACATACTTTCATTATAAGCTGGTAGATGAAGTCTGCTGTTCCCCACTGCCTGTTCAGGCCAGCCTGTTGGACAGCTTCCAGCTCCCAGTTCAGCACCTGGAGAGCTCCCTGCATAGAAGTGCAATTTACTTTTAAGGCTGAGAGGCTTGTATTTCTCTCTGAACCTTTCTTGATTGAAAAGCCTCTTTTCTCTCGCTCACATTGTAAGATTGGCTGACAGCCCCCAGTTTCTCCATAAACAGAGCAGCCTCTTTGCTATCCAGTAAGCAGAGTCTTCCACCCTTGAGAGTCCACCTAGGACTGCCCAGACTTGACCCAGAGGGAACTGGCACCTCATAAGAGAACAGTAGCAGCCAGTGTCACAAGCAAAGTGCTCGTGTTCAGACAGCATCTTTCTCAGCAGGAGACACTGAGTGGTAGAGCCCACTCATGCCTCTAGAGTCAGTGAAAAGCAATGTTAAATTGTCAAAAGCTAAGTGGCTTGTGTGTAACCTGTCATGTTGGATGTAAAAATTTCCTTTGGACTAAACCTCTGCTTTTTTCCAAGTACCTACCCCTCCTTTGTCTGAACTACTCTGGGTTGTTTATTCTGATATACTACCTGGACTAGAAGTAGAGCCCCTTACACATGCCCTGAGTTATTCTCTCATACTCACAGAGGGAACATAACAAATGTGGGGGAAAAAAATCTGCCAGCTTCCCTAAGACTGAAACTCAGGGCAAAAATAAATCCTTTCCCTAGGCATAGGCATGGACACAAGTCTTGAAAACCTTTCATCACTACATACAGCATCCTGTATTTCCATTATCCTGTAGCCAAATCTATCTACCTACTTGCATTAAAGAACAGGGACAAGCCTTTCTTACAGACACTCACAGATGGCTGTCAGTCCCCTACATTTCTCAGCATGTGCAGCCAGTTACCTGTGCCTGCATCAAACACCCATGCCCATCTAGGACTGTAGGGGAGAGCCTGCACAACATGCTTGCTGATTGACTACCTGACCACCTGGGGCCATGTGTCTACTAACAGTTCTAACCACACAGTGACAGGATGTTAGAATGTCTACCTGAAACAACCAAACAAAATGAAATCCATTGCCATGGAATTGATGCAGACTCATAGTGACCCTATGGAACTGCCCATAGAGTTTCCAAGGAGCACCCAGTGAATTAAAATTGCCAATCTTTTGTTTAGCAGCTGTAGCACTTAATCACTACACCACCAGTGTTTCCTAGAACCTTTAAATCACCAATAATCAAAGTAGCTCACATGATCAGCCTATGTAACCATTTCAAAACAAAACAAGAAATTAGAATACATTGCCAAGCCAAGCCAAGTGCCATCCAGTTGAATCCTACTCACAGAATACATTAAGCAAACATAAATAAACATAATTTATTGATGACTCAGAAATGACAGCCAATATAAAATCACTTAAAGAGGCAGGCCATAACGGCTTTAGAAAGCTCCAAAACAAAGAATTGAGAAATTTTCCAGATAAAGAGAACTTCCCGGAATTTTTGGTGGTAAAATATTAAATTTTATTATTTAGAACTCTTTGAGAGATCGGGAAGAAGATCAGACAAAATGCAGCACAGCATAACAAATTGAACATGTTGCAAGTAATCCTTGAGACACAGCAATCAGATATTCAACACATTAATGATAAAATTACAGAATTAGACAACTCGACAGAAAGTCAAAGGAGCAGAATTGAGGCAATGGGAGTCAGAATTAATGAAACTGAAGATAACGCAATTGACAGCAACATATTTGAGGAAAGATCAGATAAAACAAAAGAAAAAGAACAAACAGTAAGAGTTATGTGGGACTCTATCAAAAAGAGGAATAATTTAGTCATAATTGGAGAAGTACCAGAATGGTGGTTAATAGAAAATAGAGAGAGAATTGTTAAAGATTTGTTGACAGAAAATGTTCCTGATAGCATGAAAGATGAGAAAATGTCTATCCAAGATGCTCATTGAACTCCAAGTGTGGTAGGTCCTAAAAGAAAGGCACAAAGACATATTATAATCAAACTTACCAAAACTAAAAGGGAGAATTTTAAAAGAATTGAGGCACAAATGAAAAATAATCTGTAAAGTAGAGTCAACAAGACTAAGCTTGGACTACTTATCAGAAGCTATGTAGGCAAGACAGCAATGGGATAACATATACAAAGCTTTTAAGAAGAAACACTGCCAGAGAATCATATATCCAGCACACCTGTCTCTCAAATATGATAGCAAAATAAGGAAATTTCCTGATAAACAGAAATTTAGGGAATTTGCAAAAACCAAACCAAAATGACAAGAAATACTAAAGAGAGTTATTTGATTAGAAAATCAGTAACATTAGATAGTAACCCAAATCTAGAATGCAGGATAGAGCAAGCAGTTACAACTGTTATTAGGGAATTATAAAATTATAGGGAATTTATAATAATAAGTTAAAGTTGAAACATTGAAAATAAGGAAACAGATGTCAGTATGTAAAAGATGACAACATTATAACACAAAAGAGACTAAAAAAGATCATATATCTTTCATATGAGAGGAAGTCAAGAAGATAAAAGGAAATTAAAGACTGGTCCAAATTTAGGAAAATGGGGGTAAGTATTAAGGTAACCACAAAGGAAATTAACAATTTTGCACATTAAAATAAGAAACAAAAAAACTCAAGAAATCTCAGCAAATAGAAAGCCATGAGTAATGAAAAAGATGTAAAGAAAATATGAAAAATAATGACTTCACACAGAAAATTAAGTGGAACAAGGAAATTGTTAACACACACACAAAAAGGCATCAAAATGACAGCACTAAGTTCCTATCTGTGAACAATTACATTGAATGTAAATGCATCAATAAAGAGAATGTGAGGATGAATTTAAAAAGCGAAGATTCAGGTGAAAAAAATTTAATTGTTTTAATGATGCATTAAATTGCCTGTTTAGGTTTTTTTGTCCACTTCAAAATTATTTAGTGTTTTCTACTGATATGGGGAAACATTTTTAAAACTATGAATAAGTCTTTTTTCTATCTTTCAGTTATTTCCTCTCAATGTGTTCCTTGCTTTTCACATTTGCTTATGGTGATTTTTTTCCATAGGAAAACGATAAGATTTTATATAGTCAAACCTGTCCTTTGTGACTTGCTTTGTAGAAGAAGAAAGAGTGCAAGAAGAGAATCTCCTGTTTTTTTAGCTAATTGCTTACAGAATTTTTCCTTTGTATTTAGCTCTTTAATGTATCTGGAATCTGTTTTATATAAATTTGTCACAAAAATATTCAGTTGTGTCAGTATCATTTTTTAAAAACATTTAACCTTCGTGTTTGAAATCTTAACTTTTCCATAAGCCTACTTCCTGTACTTAAACACTGTTTTCTGTTTATGGCTTCTATCCTTAATTTTTAGATTATGCTGCGGTATCTGTGGAATACATTTGATATTTAAGGCAATCTTTCATTTACTGTTTAATTATTTTTGTCTTGGTAGGTCTTGTTTAATTTCTTTTCTATATATTTTAAAATTGGCTTTCAAGTTCCATAAAATACCCCTTTAGAATTTTGATTGGTGAGTTTCAATGGTAATACTTTGGGAAGAATTTTCATTTCTAAAATTACTGAGTCACTCTAGGGGCATGATGTATCATTTATTCAGCTATTCTTTGGTGGCTTCTGTAAAATGTTACTTTTTTCACCTAAGAATTACGCACTTCTTGTTACTTCTAAGACATTTTGGAGTTTTTTTTTTTTTAGATATTTTATTATGCTTTAAGTAAAAGTTTACAATCCAAATCGATTTGCCATGTAAAACCCTGACACACACCACTATGCAACTCTAACTTCTCTTCACCCCATTCCCCCCTTTGTGACAGCACAATCTTCCTTCCCACACTGTGCTCCCTGCATCCATTCAGCCAACTCCCGTCCCCCTCCATCTCTCTTCTCATCTCTGGACAACAGCCACTCAGATAGCCTGATGTATGTATCTAAGCTACATACATTTTTTGCCCGCATTATTCTGTTGTATAGTTCAGTTCAATCATTGTCTGAAGAGTTGGCTTCGGTACTGGTTTTAGCTCTGGACTAACAGAGAATCTAGGGTCGGTGTCCTCTGTGGACCCTCCAGCCTGATGGACCACCAAGTGTGGTCTTTTAATAGAGTATTTGTTCTGAGCACTCATTCTTTCTTCCACTACATCAGGGACTTTATGCTGTGTTTCCTGTCAGGGCAGTCATTGGTGGTTGCCAGGCACCATCTAGTTCTTCTGGTCTCATGCTGATGTCGTCTCTAGATCCTGTGGCACCTTCTGTGTGCTGGGCTCATATTTTCCTCATGTCTTTGATGTCCTTCATTCTCCTCTGCTCCAGGTGGATTAGGACAAATTGATGCTTCTTAGATGGCCACTTGTTAGCCTTTAAGACCCCAGATGCCACTCACCAAAGTGGTATGCAGAACATTTTCTTAAAAAAAAACAAAAAACAAAAAACTGTTATGCCATTTAGCCCAATATTCCCTGAGACTATGGTCCCCAGATCCATATCCCTGCTACTCTGTTCTTCAAAATGTTGGACTGTGTTTATAAGAATTTTTAGCTTTTGCTGTAGCCCAGTTGTGCTGAACTCCCTTCAACTGTGTGGTGTCACTCCCTTTACCTAACTCAGTTCCTATCTACTACCTAGTCTATGAATACTGCTTTCTCTCCTCCTCATCCTTGTAACTATCAAAGACTATTTTATGTTCTTAAACCTTTTTTAAAAATCTTTATAATATTGGTCTCATACAACATGTGTCTTTTTGCATATGAATAATTTTACCCAGCATAATATCTTCCAGATGACTCCATGCTATGAGATGTTCCCTGAAACCATTATTGTATAGTATTCCATTGTATAAATATACCATAGTTTCCTTATCCCTTCATCTGTTGATGGACACCTGGGTTGATTCTATTTTTTGCTATTGTGAACAGTGGTGCAATAAATATTAACATGCATGTATCATGTTCACGTGACAGCCCTTGTTTCTCTAGGATATATTCCAAGAAATGGGATTGCTGGATCCTACGGTATTTCTATTTCTAGCTTTTTAACAAAGCACCAAATCGATTTACAAAGTGGTTGTACTGTTTTATATTCCCACCAGTGGTGAGGAAGAGTTCCAGTCTCTCCACCAATCTTTCCAACATTTATTATTTTGTGTTTTTTGGATTAATGTTAGCCTTATTGGGATGAGACTCATGGTAGTTTTGATTTGGATTTCTCCGATGGCTAATGATCATGAGCATTTCATCAAGTATCTGTTAGCGTCTTGGATGTCTTCTTTGGTGTAGTACCTGTTAATATTCTTTGTTGATCTTTTAATTGGGTTATTTGTCTTTCTCTTGTTGAGATTTCACAATACCTTGTAGATTATGGAGAATGATGGCAACTGGACTCATGGTAGTAAAAAATTTGTTCCCACTCTATAGGAAATATTTTTACTCTTTTAGTGGAGTCTTTGGATGAGCATAAATGTTCAATTTTTAGGAGTGCCCAGTTATCCATTCTCTTTTCTAGTGTTTGTGCATTGTTAGTAGTATTTTGTAGTCTGTTTATGCCATTTATTAAGGGTGCCAGTGTTGTTCCTATTTTTTCTTCCATGATCTTTATCCTTATAGATTTTATATTTGGGTTTCTGAACTATTTTGAGTTAGTTTTTGTTCATAGTGTGAAATATGGGTCTTATTTCATTTCTTTGCACCTGGATATCCAATTATGCCAATACCCTTTGTTAAAAAGACTGTCTTTTCCCCAGTTTATGGACTTTGGAACTTTGTCAAATGTCAGCTGCTCATAATTGATGATGTTATATCTGGATTCTCAATTCTGTTCCCTTGGTCTATGTATCTGTTTTTGTCCTAGTACCAGGCTGTTTTGACTACTGTGGCAGCATAATAATTTCTAAAGTAAGGCTGAGTTATTCTGGAGTTTTTTGAGTGGTGTTGTGAATTAATTTTATTCATCACACTTTAAAATTGCTTACTGCTGTTGCAGAGGAAAAGGATTGACATTTGCATATTGACCTGAAGTCCATTCCTCTTGCTTATTTGCTAGCTAATTCTAAATTTTCAGTTGCTTTTTGTTTTTCAGGCAGGTAAATACAACATTTACAAATAATGATAATCTTATCTTTTCCTTTGTAATATTTATAATTTTATTCTTTTCCCCTGGTTTTATTTTGTCAGTAATTTAGTCTACACCAACTTAAATATTAGAGGTATTGTGAACATATTTGCCTTTTTTTTTATGTCTTTATTCAGATGTTTGCCATAGGTTGTTGATAAAAATCCTTTATAATGTTAATAATTGTTCTCTTTTGTTAAAGTTGTGAATTACATAAAGAAATTTTCCTATGAATGTCCCCTGCTTTCTTGGATTGAAGCCTTTTTTTTCCTATATGTATTATTCTTTTCAATTGCTGCTAGATTTAATCTCTAAAGTATTAAAAAGAAAAATTCTCTTGAAGAGTAAGGTGTGTCTCACCCAGGCCATGGTGTATTCAATCACTTCATCTACATGAGAAAGCTGGGCAATGAGTAAGGAAGGGCTAAGAAGAATTGAAGTCTTTGAATTACAGTAGTGGCAAAGAATATTGAATACACCATGAACTGCCATAAGAATGAACAAATCTGTCTAAGATGAAGTACAACCAGAATGCTCTTTAGAAGCAAGGATGGCAAGACTATGTCTTGCATACTTTGGACATGTTATCAGGAGGGATCAGTCCCTGAAGAAGGACATCATGCTTGGTAGAGGTCAGTAAAAAAAAGAGGAAGGCCCTCAGTGAGATGCACTGACACAGTGGCCGCAACAATGGGCTCAGACATAGCAGTGCTTGTGAGGATGGTGCAGGACAAGGCAGTATTTTGTTCTATTATGCATAAGACCACTATGAGTTGGAACTGACTCAATGGAACCTAGCAGAAATGAAAGAATTAATCAGCTAATATTATATTATTTTTGCATTTAGGTTTGTAAACAAAAATTGCGTTTAATTTTTAGTTTTGGTGCTGGCTTTATTATATGTATTACAGACAAAAGGAACAGGTCTTGGGGAATATTGTCTGTATGTGTTTCTCACTCTGTTTCTCTAGGGGAGATAGCTTTAGGAAAGACAGTATAGTTTTTTTTAGAAGACTAAATTGGAAAGGGAGGCCAAAGCTCAATTCTGAATGATCTTGAGAACATGTTGGTATTTGTTTTTCTTAAGAAGTTCAGTCTCTGTTCTATAGGGAAGCTATTAGAGCTTAAGCATAAGACAAGCATAATTTGATTTGTGCACTGGAAATTGGTGATGAAAATGTGTTGCCTCAAGCAACGAGACTGAATGTGAAAAATAGGAGAAAGAGCAATTGCATATGGAATTACTGACTATCATGACCTTTAAGAGAGCAGTATACGGAAAATGTCATGGGTGTGAGAATGAATAAAATAGTTATTAGGTCATTAGGAAGTTTTGAAAAGAGGTTGTAAAACATGTCTCAGGGCATTACAAAGACAATAACCAGACTACTCAAGAAGAATTGCCTTCCAAGGTAGATACTGGTGAAAACTGTGCAATAAAGATGAAGAGAATCGCAATATATTTATCAGGCTGGTGTGTGCTTGATAGAACAGTGATGACACATGCAGTGAAAGGTGAAGGGTGACTTAAATGTGGTTGTACACTACATTTTATCATACAGAAACAAAGCCAATGATCAACGCACATGTGACGTCACCAGAGCATGGGCCCGAGAACATAAACTCAAGGACATGGACTCAAAGAAGCAGCCCCTTAATTTTCTCATGAATAGCCTGTTTTGAGTTGTTGCATGTCCCCACGTATTTTCTTAAAAACCTCTTTTTCAAAATGAAATGTAACATGTACATAGAAAAAGATACAAAACGTAAATATGTAGCTCAATTAATTATCACATAGTGTAAACTTGTGTAACAATCACCGTGGGCCTGAAACAGAACACTGCCAGCACCTCAGAAGTCCCCTCTCCATCATCTTTCTCTTCTGTGGAAACCACTGTCCTTATTTTACAGGGAGCATATCTATAGATTAGAATGTGTCTGTGAACAATACAGCTTAAGTTTCCCTTTTTTTAACTTCATGTAAATGAAATTACATATTGTATATTCTTTTGAATCTGGCTTCTTTCACTGAATAGTTTATGTTAGAGATTATGCCACACTGATGAACTGACAGATGTGTTAGAATCTTTCATTATGATTGTGTGTTCACCTAGTCCTCCTCGTCAGACATCAACTTTTATTTTGTATGTATGTTTGAAGTATGTTATTAGGTACACACACAGTAGAATGTTTATATTTTCTTGCTGAGTTTTAACTTTTAATATTGTCTTAGTTTCCTAGTGCTACTGTAATAGAAATACCACAGTGAGTGACTTTAAGGAACAGAAATTTGTTTTCTCACAGATTATGAGGATGTGAGTTTGGACTCTGGGCTCTGGCTATAGAGGAAAACTCTATTTGCTTTGAGAGAAGATCCTTGTCTCTTGGATTCACTCTACTTCTTTGCTGTTTCTCGGTCCTCACATAGCATCTATCTTCTCTCTGTTCATGCATATTTGCCTCTTTCTCTATGCTGCTCCTTATGAGTCAGAGGAAACACTGGTGGTGTAGTGAGTTAAGTACTACATCCGCTAACTGAAAGGTCAGTAGTTCAAATCCACCAGGTGCTCCTTGGAAACTCTGTGGGGCAGTTCTACTCTGTCCTACAGGATCACTGTAAGTTGGAATTGACTTGATAGCAGTGGGTGATAACTCAGATGTGACACTGATGTAGTCTCTTAACATAACAAATAAAACTGTTCCCAAATGAGATTACATTTACAGTTATAAAGAAAACCAGAGCCTCTTGCCATACAGTTGATTCTGACTCATCATGAACTCATCATGACAGAGTAGGATACAGTAGAACTGCCCCATAGATTTTCTAAGGAGCACTTGGTGGATTTGAATTGCTGATCTTGTGGTTAGCAGCCATAGCTCTTAACAACTATGCCACCAAGGTTTCCTTTGCAATTGTAAGGGTTGGAATTCCAATATGTATTTCAGGGAACTGATTTATGAGATAATACTGGAGCCATTATTCCTTGTTGAGAATAAAGAATGTGACCCAGCTGGAGCTGGACTTACAAGGACTCACAAAGACACATTAATTGGACCTTGAAATATAGAGACAACAGCAGGACAATCTTGGAAAACATCTTTTAGGGAAGATTTCATGTAAACAAATCATAAACACAGCATAGAAGATCCACGTTCTTTCCATTCTTCTCTTTTTCTATTAGTATTTAGTGAATAATAAGATTTGTTAGACCAGTGAAAACCCCCTCCTGATATTACTGAAATCTGTATCAGTGATTATTAAGAAAGACAACTCAAAATGTAGAATCATGGTGATGTGGCAGTGTTCAGTCACTCTGTGAAAAGTTGAAGCTTTCAGTGATGTTGCCCATATGTAATGTTAATATACACAGATGAGTCTATAATATTTCTTTGATACGAGTAGACATGGCTCTGGAAGCATGTTTGTCCATTTCCTACTTTTGTCTGTTACGTGGTATTACTTGGAATCAGGCAGACATAGTTCTAGCAGTATGTCCATTTCCTTTCTGACTCTTTGAACATAGAATGAATAAAACCTTTCTTTTTGCTTTATTATATCCATGATGTTTTTACCCTAGAACAGGAAACAAGGTAGTCCACAACAATTGTTATGCAATATCCCTCTTACTCTTGTGTAATACTTTCTGCCTTTAAGTCTACTTGTTGTAGACTAAAGAGAGTTACCCAGCTTTAATTGAATGCTGTTTCTGTTTTCTGCAATTTACTTTCAAACTATTTTTGTAATACTGTGTCTTAGATGTGTGTGTCAGGTATTCTCATGTGTCGTTTCCCACTGTCTCAGTTTCACTGTTCTCTTGTTCCATTTACTTGAGTGGTGACCTGCACCCCACTGCACGGACCCAGACTGACGTGTGCAGGCACAACCCTGCACAGTCTCACACGGACTCAAGTCCGTGCATCTCGTATCACCAGTCCTGAGCTTCTCTGTTGACAAAAAGCTGTGGAACATCGTAAGACACTGCAGGACTTCACTCAGCTCCCACAATGCTCTTCAGGGTAAACCCGTGGCCAAAGTAAGATGGGATTCATAGATAAATTTTTCCCTCTTTTCATTCTGGATGGAGAGTTCTGAGGTGTTAATATGGCTTTTTGGAGAATCATCCCTCATGGATCAAGCTGTTACACATTACACGAGGTCTGACAAGTACTCAAACTCATCCTAGAAAAAGAGCTACAAACCTCATTGCTGACTATCACTATGGTCGTCTTTGAAATATTCCCTTTGGGAAGCTACACACTGATGCCAATGCCTAGTCCGCACTTCAAAGCAATTTTGGAACTTTTTCTGGAATGGCCATTGCACATGGTGGCAAGGTGGCAAGTTCATGAACATAAATTTATAGTTGTCTGTGAGGAAGTTTTTAACGAATAAGCAAATAACTGGATTGGAACACCTTCCCTACTCACCTGATCTGGGACCCAGTGACTTTTTTCTTTGCCTGAAGATAAAGGAAATATTGAAAGGAAAGCATTTTGATGACATTCAGGACTTTAAACATAATGTGACAACAGCTCTGATGGCCATTCCAGAAAATGAGTTCCAAAATTGTTTTGAAGGATGGACTTGGTGTTGATGCTGGTGCATAGCTTCCCAAGGGGAGTACTTTGAAGGTGACCACAGTGATATTCAGCCATGAGGTATGTGGCACTTTTTCTAGGATGAGTTCATGAACTTAATTGGCAGCCCTCATATGTGATTAATTGCCATGAAGTGGGTAAGAGTTTGACTATAGCAGTTGAATGATTACAGAGTGAACTGGCTTCTGTGAACTATACTTGCAGGCTTTATAAAATAAAATAATAGGCCCTGTGCAGCCAAGAGCTAACTTTATGCACACTGGGTAACCCAGAGGGCTTCTTCAGCAGAACAGGATTCTCATCTTCTATAACTGCAGGTGGATTGTGCTGATAACTAGATCTAAGATCTAAGATCTAATTATAAGGGTGATACAGTTGCCACAGAAATTGAACTCACAGTGTTGTAAAAAAAATTGAACACATAGTTAAAGCATGCTTGTCCATCTCCTACTTCTTCTGTGTTAAAATCAGAGCTCTAAGTGAGTAACAGTGGAATACAGAGACCACGGATAAAATATAGATATAGATGAACTTCAGAATCCTGTACCATCAGGTTCTTCTGAATCCTTGATGCTTCTTCAAGTGGCTCAGTGCTCTTGCTAGAGGTGATTAGGTTTTTCTCCAGACTTGCCTCTACTGTCCTCACTGTATCTAGGCTAATAGCTAAGATCAACTCCCATTACAGCCTAAACAGGGAAATCTCATTCTTTCTATGTAAAGGAATGGCTCACATGCTGCAGGAGTTGCACGATGTAAATAATGTGTCTGAGTCAGGGGGATACACGTTGGAATGCGTTTTTGTGAGATCAGAATATCAAGCTGGAGAGAGACACACACCCATAACTTACATTCAGTATTCTGGCAAGAACACCTGGGAATGGTTTTAAGACTCTTTTGGGATGGTTTCTTGGAATCTAACAATGTTAGAAACTTATTGGTGTAGTACTGAGGAAGACTTAAGGAGGTGAGGGTGTTAGAGGGGATTTGCTATGTAAAACTTGGGGATCTACTGCTCGGCAATTCCTAGAGAATGTTTTCTTCAATGAAGCAATAATGAGTGTTTTAGGAGGAGTGAATTTCTTTCATTCATACAATACATGGTGTATTGAGTAAGGTACTGCCGTGGGCAATTGGGACTTAATTCCACTGTGGACTTATGGGAGTTGTTACAGACCGCTCTTCAGAATGGTCACACCTGAGATTTGTAAAAGGCTGAGAGTTGTCCACCACTCTCGCTTTTTTCGATTGAGCAGCCCTACCGAGGGGTATGAGACTTCAGGCACATCTCACCTCCTTACATGTAGGCTGATCATGCTCCAGTGGGCAGGAAAACCCTCAGAGGGTCATAGGTGCTTACAGTAAGCAGCTACCAGCATGCATGAGTACAGTGAGTGACAATAGAACACAAAAACCAAAAACCCAAACCCGTTGTCACGGAATTGATACCAGCTCGTAGCGATCCTGTAGTATACGGTTAGGTGCATATGCGACAGAGCTGATTCACAGACACAGAGAATAGTGGTTGAAAGGAAGTCCAGATCACTACGTAAAGGATGCCATTGCAAATATATACAGTAAACATTCTCCTGGTTCTTGTCCAAAGAGACCTGTGATCCTTTTGCCAAGGACACTTTGCAGTATGTGACCAGGATGTGCTAAACTTGCTATCAGCCTTATCCCTTAGAAGTCCATGAACTAACGCAATGGTGAAATGGCCTGCTAGGTGATCAAATGAGGCACCAGCCTGGGAGCAATAAGCTGGAGGACTGTGATGCTTCACTCTAAGTTGGGCTATATGCACTGGACTAACTGCCTTTATATGATGCTGGGCCACTGCAACTGAATACCACCTGGGTTCTTGTCCTATCTTATTAGCCAATTGACATAAAATGGACACCAATCGCAAAAAGAACAGCGAGTGGCAAGTTTATCATCTGTGCAGACAGCCTAGCCCCATAACGTCATGTACTGTCACAGGGACTTCAAGAGCTTTTTGTTTCTAGTGGCACCAAAGGGTTTGGTACCAGAACTCTTCACCCTTAGCCCTCCTATGTGTTTTCGATGGTCCAGATGTTGCATCTCTTCCCCAGCGGCTTCTTGGATGGTCTCGGGGTAGAAAGCCTGGCTGGGATAAGTGCATACAGGGTCCAGTGAAGGACATGATCTCCTCCATCTGCATATGCTCCAAGGTCTAGGTTGGGCAGGTGTAGTGGATGGAGTCATCACCTGCTTTGATGTCCTGAACAATTGCTCCAGACAAGCTGTGGTTATCAAGACAACAAAAGGAGGAGAAGGGGTGTTGACTGGGAGTTTCATCAACAGCAGTTAGAATAGATGGGGCAAAATACAGGACAGTCTCATTATACTAAGGGGCTCGTAAGCATGTGGTTGTTAACTGAAAGGCTAGTAGTTTGAATCCACCAGTGGCTGCATGTGAGAAAGACTTTGTGGGCTGCTTCCGTGAGTTTCATAGCCTAGAGCCTAGGAAGCACTGTGGGACAACTGCACTTTGTCACTTTGGGTCACTGTCAGTTAGAATTGACTCTATAACACTTAATAACAGATTGCTGTGTGTTATGGATTGAACTGTGTTCCCACAAATATGTGTGTAGCCACATGGCTGGCCCATGATTCTCGGTTTTTATGACTGTCTTCCATTGTGTGATTTTCCTATGCTGTATGTTAGAGGATTACGGTGGGACCGTAAAGCCCCTTGCTGGCTGTTGGCTCAAGGTTGCCCTTAGTTTCTTGTCACATGGGCTTTCTACCATGATAGAGTTCTTCGTCAAAGCCAATCAAAGAGATTTCTAGCAAGATGAAAGTAACAATATTGTCTGTATGCAGCAATGACTCTACCCTGCCTTTATATTTGACCTGAAGGAAGGTCCACCTACTGCTGTGGAGTCAGGTCTGAGATAAGTCTTGCAGTTTCCTGAGTAATCAAAGTGGCTTTATGTCTCTAAAATAGTTGGGCAGCATTTAAGCGTGTACAAATGAATCCAGGTGACATACCATACCTGTTTTCTCAGTTGGTGTTTTGGTTTGCTTCTGCAGACCTAAAAACAGAAATATAACAAAAGAAATACCTCTTTTAAAGAAGAGAAACTTATTTTCTTACAGTTTTGCAGTCCCTAAGGCCTTTGAGTGTTTCAACTTCTAGCAAAAAAACCCAAACACATTGCTCTCAAGTCAATTCCAACTTATAGTGACCCTATAGGACAGAGAACTGCCTCATAGAGTTTCCAAGGAGCACCTGGTGGATTTGAATGGCTAACTTTTTGGTTTGCAAATATGACACTTACCTACTATACCCCCAGGGTTTCCTCAGCTTCTAGTAGTTGCCAGCAGTCCGTAGTGTTGCTGTGGTTTCTCACCTCCACAGATTGTCGTCCCCATGCATGTGTGTCTACCTCCATTCTTTTTACAACTAGGAAATGATTAGGATCTCCCCTGCTCAGGTAGCAAACCCTGGTGACATAGTAATTAAGATCTGTGGCAGTTCAATTCCAACAGATGCTACTTGGAAACTCGGGCAGTTCTATTCTTCCATGTAGGCTCGCTGTGAGTCAGAATCCACTTGAGGCAACTGGGTTTAGTTTTTTGGTTTTCTACCCTGGTATGACATCATTAACACAATGAAAGAACCCCTTCCTCCCTCCCATTTCCAAACAAATTCATAGCCACAGGTACAGGGATCAGAATTTCAAAATGTGTATTTTACGGGGAAACAATTTAATACTTAGCACCAGGGTAAATACAGAGGAGGCAATTGGCCAGATCAAATATAGCCTATCCTTAGCTTTGTAAGGAACTGCCAGACCTTCTTTCCAAGTGGCTAGATCATTTTGCATTCCCACAGGGGAGAATGAGTTCATTCCTGTTTTTCCAAGGTGGGGATTTGTGCTGTCAGTAGTTTGAGTTTTAGCCATTCTAATAGGTGGATAGTAGCATCTTTTTGTTGTTTCGATTTCAGATTTCCTGAGGACATAGGGTGGAGCCCTGGTGGTGTACTGTTTAAGAGCTCAGGCTGCTAACCAAAATTTAGCAGTTTGAATTCACAGTTGTTCCTTGGAAACTCTCTCGGGCAGTTCTATTTTGTCCTATCGAGTTGCTAAAATGTGTCAGCCGAGAAAGCCTTCCCCTGGAACCGATACCCTAAATTTGGACTTCTAGCCTACTGAACTGTGACAAAACAAAATTTCTCTTTTCAAAGCTATCTGCTTGTGGTATTTCTGTTGGAGAAGAATTACATGACTAAGACATGTGTCTTTTAAGAAACTGGTTCATGTCATCTAGGTTATCAAATTTGTGGCATAATGTTTTCCATCTTTTCCCTGCAAATAAGATGATTTCTTTCACACTAATTGTTGAAACAAATTCTTCTTGTAATCATTTTTTTTAAATTTGATTGAGTGAAAGTGGACAATCTAATTTCAGTTTGTATGCCCACCTATCTGCAGCTCCTTCTGCTCTCCTTGCCCAGTGACAGCACACTCCTCCTTTCTGTTCTGTACATGTCATATCCTCTTAACAATCTGCTGTCCTTTCCTTTGCACCCTCTCCACTTCACTGTAGTAAGAGGCCGGTAGGACGACATCTTACAGATGCATAGAACCATAAAGTGTACACACGATATGGTCACTCTGTGTCCCCAAGTCCCACACATTCCTGTGCGAAGAGTTGACCTCAGTAATGATTTATGATTACGGACAGCATCAGGTCTAGGGGCCATGCTCCCAGGGGAAATCCCAGGCCTTCAGACCATCAGCTGTGGTCTTTTAGTAGAGTGGTTAGGGTACACCCTTTTTTTCTCATGTTGCCATTGGGATTCGACATTGTGAGCCCCATCACAGCTGTCATTGTTGGTGGCCAGACACCCTCTGGTTCTTCTGGTCACCTGTTGATATAGTCACCCATTCATGTGGGTCTTTCTGTCTTCTGGGTTCTTTTTCCCTCATGTTCTTGTTGTCCTTGGTGATCATTTGTTCCAGCTGAGTTGGGACCAGTTGGTGTACCTTAGATGGCAGCTTGCTAGCTTTTAAGACCCCAGAAGCCACTTACCAATATGGGGTGTGGAAGACTCTCTTAGCAATAATAGTCTAGTTATGCCGATTGGCCTTGATGTCTTTTGGGGAAATTTTAATAATTGATAATGAGCTCTTCAAGACTGGTGCATGGGACTGTGGGTTGGTAAGATTTAAAACTATATAGGTGAAAATATGCTACTAAAGGCACTTGGCACTTGGCTGGGCTATGCTGCTAAAGATATCATATTCATTTGTTTCAATTAAGTATATTGCTATGCAAATTGCTGCTCTTATTTGGTGGCATTGAGCAGATTTCTAAGTGACCCTCTATGATAGAGTAGAAATGTCATAGGGTTCCCTAGGCTGTAATCTTTATGAGAGCAAATCTCTAGGTGTTTTCTCTCACAGAGGGACTGGCAGGTTTGAACCACTGACTTTTCAGGTAGCCAACCAAGCCAAGTGCCATCGAGTCGGATCTGATTTCAGGTAGCAGCCAAGCATTTAACCATTGCACCACCAGGGCTCCTAGCTATACAGATAGCAAGAAATTAATTGAATACTGCCATTACCAGATTTGCAGGGAATTGTTTTTATTTGGGAGAAAATCCATTGTTATAGGAGACAGCTAAGAGTCATAAATATATTTCTTTTGGTTCTATGAATATGAAAACTAAGACATACAACTCAAAAGTATTTCTTTCCTCTTATTAAATACATGGAAAGTGGA
Source organism: Heterohyrax brucei (assembly GCA_028571685.1). Taxonomy (NCBI): domain Eukaryota; kingdom Metazoa; phylum Chordata; class Mammalia; order Hyracoidea; family Procaviidae; genus Heterohyrax; species Heterohyrax brucei. The sequence continues at coordinate 77,604,382 of CM053143.1, forward strand.
ACAGGGACCAGGTTTATACTCCATCACCCCCTTCTTCCTATTCTAATGCATCTATTTTGGGTCTCACAATTGTCTGAGGGAATTGGGTAAGTTGGCAGAGTTTCAGAGGGAAGTAACCGCTATATCAAAGAAGAAAAAGCTCTGCAGAAAGTCAAGAGCTCAATAAGAAAATCTTGGTGTAATTCCATAGGGATATGGAATTTTTAAGCTTTTTTTTTTTTTTTCCTGGAATAGTTATGGGAAAGAATGAAAAACTGAAATTGGGAAAGCACAAGTTCAGACTGACTTTTCAAGTCTGGGGGTGGAGGATTGTTAAAGGAAATAGTGAAAGTTCATTATATGAGACAATGAAAAGTTAGACCAGCTGTGGTCTTCCAGAATGCACCCATAGTAATCTTAGCTGGGCCCCAGGGAATAGCCTGACCTGGGTAGTAATTTCCAGCTTCAAGTCAGAATCTCTATTATTGCTTTAGTTTTGTGGGTTGGCTTCAGGCATAAAATAGTTTACAGTGGTGACTGTCTATTATTTCCTGTAGTTGAATCCATATTTCTGTGGTCGGCCTCATGTTCAGGGCTGCTAAAATCTTCTAATAGCCTCATGGCTCTGGGGAGTATGATAGAAATTTTCACGCTGCAGTATGGACAGCTTGCAAAATACAACCTTGCAATGCGATACATGGTGATCATGCCAAGGCTATTCATCACTCATTGTTACCTGTGGGTTCAGACTGATCCAGGAATGTCCTCATTCAGAAACTCTGCCATGTGACCAAACAAACCTCCTGCAGGAGACAGCCTGTATCAGGAGCAAAAGATTTAGGGCTATAGTGACAGAGGCATAACACATGAGTTTGAATGAAAGTTTTGGTCAGCGGCATGTATAAATGATAGATGAGTGCTGGGATTTTATTCCTGTCATGAGGACTTAAGCAGCTAGTTTATTATACTGTTATCAAAAAATTTGTTTATTTTCTTGAATTTCAAAGGCAAACCTCAGTTCTTTAAGGTCCTTTTTCACTCTAGTCTTAAAACGTACCAACTGGAAAGAATGGGTTAAATATTCGTGAGATGTTGTTGACCTTAGTAAAACCCTGGTGGTGTAGTGGTTAAGTGCTACAGCTACTAACCAAAAGGTTGGCAGTTTGCATCCATCAGGTGCTCCTTGGAAATTCTATGGGGGCAGTTCTACTCTGTCCTATCCTGTCATTGTAAGTTGGAATCGGCTTGATGGCTATGGGCTTGGGTTTTTATTTATTGGCCTTAGTCCTCCAGGTGACTCATGGTGTCTGGGGTAGCTAGAGCACCTGGGCTGATGGTGACCTGTCCCTTTGCCTCAGTGCTTTCCAAGTAAGCATTATCATGTGTGTGTACTGAGCTGTGGGTAAATTTGGGGAGCACTACTCGTTACTGTGTTTAATACTTTCAGATCACTTTAGAATCTGAAAACACATGAGAGATCAAGGGTCATGTATTGTGTTTCCCTTTACTGATTATTTCCCATAATCTCCCTCCCACCAAGGACTCCTGCTTGATCTGGCCACATAAAAATACACATGACTACTTCTGAGTTGTGAACAGTAAATCAAAAGGCAAAATGATTTACATATCTTTTTAGGATGTCTTAGGAAAATAGTCCTTGAGTGGCACAAATGGTCAAGGGCTGAGCTACTAATCAAAATGCTGTAAGTTTAAACCTACCCAGAGGTGCCTTGAGAGTAAGGCCTGGCAATCTGCTTTGGAAAGGTTATGGCATTGAAAACACCGTGAAGCAGATCTACGCTGCACACATGTGGGATCATTATGAGTCAGAGTCAATCGGTGGTAACTAACAACAGTAGGAAAAGAAAATGCTGGGTGGGAAATTTTGAGATCTGGCTAGACTTTTTGCTGTTTGGCAAATTGCCTAACCTCTCTGAGCCTCGTCCTTTTGGAAAATGGTGATGCTCTGTAATGTCCTTTTAAACACTCTGAATATATGAGAAAACTCAATGAAGCCATACTACCCTCTGGTTATTGCTGTTATTGTAAGTGATTAATGACCATGTAACCTATGAAAAGACTATAAATATTGAAATAAATATTCTTATTGCAGGCAATGTAAGTGTCTCTATATTCAGCACATGAGTCTATTCTTTGTGTTAGACAGTAGGCTAGTGCTAAGGATACAAAGGTGACTAATTCATAGCCTTTGCCCCTGAGAAGTTCATTTTCTGGTGGTGACAGGTTATAAATGGAAAGTTATGCTCCGTATGTTGCGGTTGGTAATAGAGTTGATGTCTACACTCAAGCTGCCTCGCCAAGGGAGGATGAATGCAACTTCCTGGAAACTTCTTTGAGTTTAACAAAAGTGTGAAGAAGATACAGAGGCATGGGGGCTGTTTGTCCTCATTCAGCTAGTATCATTGGGTAGCCACCTTCTGTCGTAGCCAAAGCTTATCACTGGAGTAGTTGTGTTAGACTTCAGTATAGTCATGCAGTACTTCAGCACATCTTTTATCAGGTATTTAAGAAAGATCTACTTCTGGGTATGAAAAGCAGGTCAATTTTCCATTTTTATGTATGAAAGTGCACATTGTATGAGTCGATGAAAGTTATGGATGTACTGCCTCCACCTGCCACCTGTCATCTGGCTTTAAGGATGTTAATAAAATGATGTTTAACTTTCAGATTACTTAAGGCAAGAGCCCTGGTAGTAAAGTAGTTAAGAGCTATGCTGCTAATTAGAAGGTCAGCAGTTCGAATCCACAAGCTGTTCCCTGGAAATACTACAGGGCAGTTCTACTTTGTCCTATGAGATGACCATGGGTTGAAATTGACTCGGTGACACACCAGGCAATTGTAGCAATTCAGGGATATCTACTAGAATTAATGCTGTAGAGATAGGAAAATGTCAACATTTTGAAAGGAGGAAGGATCTTTAAATAATAATAAAAGTTTACTATTAGAGAATGTATATGTGCATTTATGTCTGTGTGTGTATATTTATCTATCTAAAGCTTTGTTATTTCCAAGTAGATGTGTTATCTGCTACTGCCAGTATATGGCACTAGCAGTTGTTAAGAGTCTAAGCTCTTAACCTGTGCTTTTCCTGAGCGACTGATTTACTACTGAACTGATGGGGAAGCAGCTCGTAAGTTTGAATGAGAGTTTTGATTGCACTGTATATAAGCAATAGATGAGGGGTGGAATCTCCCCTTTTATGAGGGTTCACCACTTACTGTTTGTCACACATTGCATTGCATTGTGTTCTGGAAAATATATGTGTAGCAACTTGGCTGGGCCATTGTTTCTGGTGTTGAGTGATTTTTTTCCCCTCATGTCGTGAACCTGCCTCTGTGATGTCAATGAGACAGAACGGGCAGCAGTTGTGTCAGTAAGGCAGGACTAAGTCTGGGTGCTTGGAATGTGCTTGAGGCAGTCTCTTTGGATATAAAAGGAAGATGTAAGCAGAGGGACAGGGAGGACACTGTAATACCATAAAACAGTACCAGGAGCAGAGCATGTCCTTTAGACCCTTGGTGCCTGTGTGGAAAAACTCTTCCTAGTCTGGGAGAAGAAGGCCAAGTGAGAAAGCCAACCTGGAGCTGACACCGTGCATTTAGATTTTAAGTCTATTTTACTGTAAATAAAGAAATTTTTTTTTTTGTTAAATCCATTCATTTCTGGTATTACTGTTACAGCAGCACCAGATGACTAAGACAGAATTTGGTAGAGAGAGTGCATGCTTCTTTAACAGATACCTAAATTTGGAAGCATTTTTGAAACAGTGTCTGTATAAAAGACTCAGAAGTGAGGAGAACTGTTAACGCCAGGGAAGGCACAGATGGTAGGAAACAACAGCAGCAAACCAGCACTGCAGAACCAGGAGACCAGCACCAGACAGTGCTGGTGCCAGTGTGTGGAGCCAGACAGATGAGTGCCTGTGCACAGGAGGCTTCCTGGTGGAATGGGGTGCCTCCAGGCACTTGCCAATGGAGCTAGGCTTGCCAACCCATGAAGTAACAGAGCTAAATGCTCGTGCAGGAGGCTTCATGCTAAAGTGGAATGCCTCCAAACACCTATCTATGGAGCTTACAGAGCTTTGGAATGTTTGCCCCAGCAGGACAGATGTGGGGTTAAGGCCCTGGTGGAGAAGCCATTGGAAGAAGAAGCTGAAGAGACCAGGAGCACAAGAAGTTGAGCTGCCTCAGTCTCAAAACTTATAGCAGTGACCTCAGGAGTTTCAAAGTGTGGAGTCATGGCCTCTGGTGTTTCTAAGTGTAGAGTGTCCACCCAGTTGGACCAGGAAAATGATGTATTTGAAGGTGAGGGAGCAGAGTTGCTGTCCCAGTCGGTCTGGAAGGTGGAATTGTAGGCCAGCGCCAAGTGTCCTAAACTCAGAATCTGGAGAGTACAGCCAATGGCTAGAATCTGGAGTGCAGGACCATTGTATAAAATGTCTCAGAGAAAGGAGGATTGATTTCAAAGCCTTGAGGGCTAATGTAATGTGTTCTCCTGACTTGCTTGGTGCCTGTTGTCCCTTCTTTCCGTGCAGTTTCTCTCATTTGTAAAGGAAATGTCTAACTTGTGCCTGTTCTGCCACTGTATCTTTGACAGCAGATAAACTATTTTAGATTTAACAGATGAGGAGGAATTTTTTGATTTTGGACTTACTAGAGTTAAGACCTTTGTTGTGATATGGGGTAAATACATTTGGCGAGTTGCAAGGATGTGATTTCTCTGAAGGGCAAAGGGTGGAATATCATGGATTGAATTGTGTCCCCCCCAAAATATGTGTCAATTTGGCTGGTCCATGATTTCAGGTGTTGTATATGATTCTCCCCCAACCCCACGTTGTAATCCATCACTGTCCCACCCATGTTGTGACTCCTGCCTCTATGATGTTAATGAGGGAGAGTGTGTAGCAGCTGTGTTAGTGATGTGGGACTCCACCCACAAGCTTGGATTGTGTGGAGGCAATCTCCTGAGAGGGAAAAGGAAAGAGAAATGAGCAGAAAGCCGGGCAACTCATACTACCGAGGAACAGTGCCATGGGTAGAGCATATCATTTGGACTAGGGGTCCCTAAATGAAGAAACTCCTAGTCAGGGAGAAGAAGTCCAACTGAGAAAGCCTTCTTCTGTAGTTGATGTTCGGAATTTGGAACTTAAGCCCATTTTACTGCGAAGAAATAAATTTCTTTGTTAAAGCCATCCATATGTAGTATTTTCTATTATTGCATCACTAGATGACTAAGACACTATTCATTCCAGGCTGTAAATCTTTACAGAAGTGGACTGCCACTTCTTTCTCCCTTGGAAAACTTGTTGACCTTTACGATAGCAGATAAATTGTCAACTAGAGTACCACCTGGGCTTCAGTTGCACAGTAGTGGAATGCCTTTGTCGTCTAGCCCTGCTGTAAGAGACATACCACAAGTGGATGGCTGTAACAAAGATGAGTAGATTCTTCATGAACCAGTAGGCTACAAGTTCAAAATCAAAATGGGTTGGCTTCAGGGGAGGGCTCTGGAGGAAGGTCCCTGTGATACATCAGCCTTCCCTTGATCTGGGAGCATCTCAGCTCAGGAACCTCAGGTCCAAAAGATACTCTGCTCCAAGGAACTTCCTCCACAGCCAAGAGAAAGGACTTCCCCTGGAGGTGATACTCTGAATTTGGACGTTTAGCCTTTGGACTGTGACAGAATTAAATTTCTTTTTAAGGCCAACCACTTGTGTTATCTCTGTTATAGGAGCACTAGATGACCAAGATATCAACATCTCCACAAGGGTTTTATGTGTCTCATTTGGATGGTACATGGTCAAATTCCTACAAGGGTTTTGTGCATCTAATTGCGTAGTAAACTATCTAAGCCCTTTGCAAGGCTGTGGGCTACCAAATCATTTTGGCAGAACTGAAAACCCAGGACCAGAAAGGCTGTGTGTAAAGAGAAGCCCGGTGCACTGCAGTTGTTGCTTTTGTTAGTTACACCACAAGGTAATAATGTTTAATTTTGTTAGTCCTCCATTTGCAAACTTGCACACCTTTTGAAATGATTGCTCACAACCCTGTATGCCATCAGCAAGCTGTTTTACAAGATGCAAGGTTTCTCAGGGGTCAGTGGTTCAGTGGTAGAACTCTCACTTTCTGTGTGGGAGACTGGATTTGATTCTCAGCCAGTGCTGAGAATGATGCCAAACAGATTTTCCTGGTGCTTCCAGACTTACATAAACTAGAAAGAAAGACATTGTGATTTATTTCTGAAAATCAGCCAATGAGAACTCTGTAGATCACAAGATTCTGACCAGTAATGGATCAAGAGTTGAAGAGGATTGGGAGCATTTTGTTCTGCTGTATGTATAATTTGAAACATCTGGCATAGTAGTTAAGTGTTACAGCTGCTAATCATGAGGTCAGTAGTTCAAAAACACCAGGTACTCCTTGGAAACTCTATGGAGCAGTTCTGCTCTGTCTAAAGGGTCACTATAAATTCAATTGACTTGACAGCACTGTTTTTTTTTAATATAAGATTTTAGAGTGGAAAAAAGGTATATAGATGATATTTTATCTATAGCCAACACACTGTAATCAAATACATTACATACAGTAAAGTTGGAAGTAGCTTCATGTTTATATAGGTCAAATTTTGCTATCAAGTGAGTTACAGAAAGTACATTTTTGTTCTGAAAGTATTTTGATTCTGGAATTGACTGTCTAAGCATCTCTGGAGACCACCTATATTGCACAGTTCAGGATTCCAGGTAATATGGCATCTTGTAGATGCTGGGTTTTTCAGAAAGGTGGCAGGTTTGGAGGCTGCCTCCCAGGAAGCAAGCAAGGAGTTGCTGCTGAGCTCTAGTTTTCCATCAAATATGTTAGGGTAATTCCACCACCTTTCCTATCTGGGACTTGTCTAGGCTGGGGAAGAGAAGACAAAGACATTATAGCTGACTTTCTTTCCTTTTACTTCACCTCCTCTTTGGAAACATGGTGGCAAAGTAGGTTAAGTGCTGCATCTGCTAACCAAAAGGTTGGCAGTTCAAATCCTCCAGGTAGTCTTTATAAACTCTAGGGGACAGTTCTATCTATAAGGTCACTATGAGTCAGGATTGACTCAGTGGCAGTGGGTTCTCATCCTCTTGGTGCCTTGTCCCGATTTTGTTGTTGTTAGGTGCCAGCAAGTTGGCTCCAACTCATAGTGACCCCATGAACAACAGAGCAAAACAACGCCTGGTCTTGCGCAGTGTTCACAATCGTTTTTATGCTTAAGCCCATTGTTGCGGCCACTGTGTTGATTCATCTCATGGAGAGTCTTCCTCTTTTTTGCTGACTCTCCACTCTACTACACATGATGTCTTTTTCAAAGGACTGATCCTTACTGACAACATGTCCAAAGTATGTAAGATGCAGTCTTGCCATCTTTGCTTCCAAGGAGCACTCTAGTTGTACTTCTTCCAGAACAGATCTGTTTGTTCTTTTGGCAGTCAACATTAAACATTCTTTTCCAATACCACAATTCAAAGGTGTGAATTTGTCTTCTGTCTTTGTTCATGCCAGCTTTTGCATGCATATGATGCAGTTGAAAATACCATGGCATGGGTCAGGAACACTTTAGTTTTCACCATCACATCTGTATTTTTTAATACTTTAAAGAGGTCCTTTCAACAGATTTCTCAATGCAATAAATCTTTTGATTTTTTGACTGCTGCTTCCATGGCATTGATTGTGGACTCAAGTAAAGTGAAATCCTTAACAATCTCAGTCTTTTCTCCATTTATGACAATGCTGCTCACTGGTCCAGTTGTGAGGATTTTTGTTTTCCTGACGTTGAGGTACAATCCTTACTGAAGGCTATGGTCCTTGATATTCATCAATCAGTGTCTCAAATCTTCATTTCCAGCAAGTAGGGTGTTGTCTGCATAACGCAATTTGTTAATGAGTCGTCCTCCAAAACTGATGCCTCATTCTTCTTCATATAATCCAGTCTCTAGAATTATTTGTTCAGGATACAGATTAAAAAGAAATGGTGAAAGGATACAACTCTGACACACACCTTTCCTAACTTTAAACTATGCAGTGTCCCTGTGCTCTGGTCGCACGACTGCCTCTTGATCCACATACAGAATCCTTAAGAGCACAATTAAGTGTTCTGGAATTCCCGTTCTCTGCAACATTAGCCATAATTCAGTATGATCCACACAGTTGAATGCTTTTGCATGGTCAATGAAACACAAGTAAGTATCTTGTTGGTATTTTTTGCTTTCGGCCAAGATCCATCTGACATCAGCAATGATATTCCTGGTTCTATGTCCTCTTCTGAATCCCTCTTGAATTTATGGCAGTTCCTTGTCAATATACTGTTGCAGGCAGTTTTGAATGATCTTGAGCAAGATTGCACTTGTGTGTGGTATCAACGATATTGTTTGGTACTTCCCACATTCAATTTGATCACCTTTCTTTGGAACGGGCATAAATATGGATCTCTTCTAGTCAGCTGGCCAGATAGCTGTCCTCCAGGTTTCTTAGTATAGGTGAGTGAGCACTTCCAGCGTTGCATCTGTTTGTTGAAATATCTCAGTTGCTATTCCATCATTTCCTGGAGCCATGTCTTTAGTCAGTGCCTCCAACACAGCTTCAACTTCTTGCATCAGTACCATTGGTTCCTGATCATATGTTACCTCTTCAAATGGCTGCACCCCGACTAGTTCTTTCTGATATAACGACTCCGTGTTTTCCCTCCGTCTTCTTTTGAAGATAATAACTCCTTGAGTCATTTTATAGTTTCCCTGTAGAATCTTTCACTATTGCAACTTGAGGCTTGAATTTTTTCTTCAGCTCTTTCAGCTTGAGAAATGCAGAATGTGTTCTCTTCTGGTTTTCCATTTCCTGCTCTTTGCACGTGTCATATAACACTTTCTTTTGTCTTCTTGAGCTGCTCTTTAAATTCTTCTGTTTGGGTCTTTTACTGTGCCATTCCTTCCTTTTGTTTTAGCTCCTCGACATTCAGGAGCAAGTTTCAGAGTCTCCTCTGATGTCCAATTTGGTCTTTTTTTCCCTTTCCTGTCTTTTTAATGACTTCTAGCTCTCTTCATTGATGATGTCTTTGATGTCATTCCACAATTCATCTGGTCTTCGGTCATTAGTGATCAGCACATCAAATCTGTTCTCAGTATGGTCTTTAAACTCAGGAGGGATATACTGAAGGTCATACTTTGGCTCTCGTGGGCTTGTTCTAATTTTCCTGTTTCAGTTTGAATTTGCATATGAGCAATTGATGATCTGTGCCACAGTCAGCACCTGGTCTTGTTCTGACCACTGATATGCAGCTTTTCCACTGTCTTGTTCCACAGGTGTTGTCAGTTTGGTTCTTGTGTGTTCCATCTGGCGAGGCCCATGTGTACAGTTGCTGTTTGCATTGGTTAAAAAAGGTACTTGCAATGAAAAAGTCATCAGTCTTGCAAAATTCTGTCATGTGATTTCCAGAATTCTGTCACCAAGGCCATATTTTCCAACTAGTAATCCTTCTTCTTTGTTTCCAACTTTTGCATTCCAGTTGCCAGTAATTATCAGTGCATCCTGATTGCATGTTCAATCAGTTTCGGACTGCAGAAGATGGTAAAAATCTTCAGTTTCTTCGTCTTTGGCCTTAGTGGTTGGTGTGTAAATTTAAATAATAGTCGTATTAATTGACCTTCTTTGTAGGCATATGGATATTGTCCTATCACTGACGGTATTGTAACTTCAGGACAGACCTTGAAAGGTTCTTTTTGATGATGAATGCAACACCATTCCTCTTCAAGTTTTTTTTCCCAGGATAATAGACTATATGATTCTGAGATTCAAAATGGCCAAAACTGGACCACTTCAGCTCACTAATGCCTGGGATGTCAATGTTTATGCACTCCATTTCATTTTTGACACTTTCAAATTTTCCTAGGTTCATACTTCATACGTTCCATGTCCTTATTATTAATGGATGTTTGCAGCTGTTCCTTCTCATTTTGAGTCATGCCACATCAGTGAACAAAGATCCTAGAGGCTTACTCCATCCATATCATTAAGGTCGACTCTACTTGGAGGAAGCAGCTCTTCTCCAGTCGTCTTCCAAGTATCTTGCAACCTGGGGTGCTCACTTTCCGGCACCGTATATGACAATGGTCCGCAGCTATGCATAAGGTTTTCCTAATTCCTTTCAGAAGTACACTGCCAGGTCTTTCTTCCTGTTCTGTCTAGTTTGGAAGCTCAGCTGAAACTTGTCTACCATGGCTGACCCTGCGTAGCTTCCCATATCACAGCAACAAGCAAGCCTCTAATGACAGACAAGTGGGGGCTGCTCACTGTCTTTACCCTCCCCACCTGATGCTGTTATACCGCTTACCTGGTGGTGTCCCCATTTTAGAAAGGTTTTATCCTCATTTCCAGTAGAGATTTCTCATATATTTTCTTCCAGTGCTAGTCCATGACTTACAGTAAAATCTCCAAGATTAGAGTTCATTAAGCCTGGCTTTTTGAAAACACTAACTTAAGACTTAAAGTTGGCTCTCTTGTTTGAAGTTGAATTCCACATTTCTCAAGAAATAAAAATGACCAGAAATAAAATTAGCTTAATGTTAAAGAAATATTATCCCCATTTCATCACTGTGATAGTGTTTAAAAGCCTAGTCTCATAGATATATGTATGTTTTACGTACATTTTACATATACATGTGTTTAGATTTGCAGATGACACAGCTTTGCTTGATGAAAATGAAGAGGACTTGAAGTATTTATTTGACGAAGATCAAATACTGTAGCCTTCAGTACTGATTATAGCTTAGCATAAAATAAAAATCTTCACCACTGGACCAACAAACAGCATCATGATAAAGGGACAAAATATTAATGTTTTGATTTTACTTGGATCCACCATCAACACCCATGGAAGCAGGAGTCAAGAAAGCAAAAGATGCATTTCACTGGGGAAGTCTGCTACAAAAGATCTTTTTAAAGTGTTAAAAAGCAAAGATGTCACTGCGAAAACTGATGTGCACATGACCCAAGCCATGGTGTTTTCAATTGCCTCATATGCATGTGAAAGCTGGAAAGGAATCAGGAAGACGTATGAAGAATTGACATCTCTGAATTGTGGTGTTGGCAATGAATATTGAATGTACCATGGACTGCTGAAAGAACAAATATATCTTTCTTGGAAGAAATATAACTTGAATGCTCTTTAGAAGCAAGGATGGCAAGACGATGTCTCACAAACTTTGGTCATGTTTTCAGGAGGGATCAGACCCTGGAGAAGAACATCATGCTTGACAAAAGAGAGGGTCAGTGGAAGAGGAAGACCCTCAATAAAATGGACTTACATGGTGGCTGCAACATCAGGCTCAAGCATCCAAAGATTGTGGGACTGGTGCAGGACCAGACAGGGTAATATTCTGTGTAGGGTCACTAGGAGTTAAATTCAACTTGATAGCACCTTTAAGAACAACATGTTTCACATGTATTTCTTCCATATATATGTGTGTGTTCATGTGTGTATGAATACCAGGATATACTTATATTTCAGCAAATAATCTGTGGATTATATAAAAATTTATGACAGAGCAGGCCCTTAACACTATCTGCACAGTATAAGCACTATTTTAGTTTTAACTCCTTAAAAAACATTTACTGACGTTCCAATTCCAGTGGCACCCTCGTTGCAAGAGCGGCATTTCTAAGACTTTTGACTTCTGGGTATCCAACTGAAGACAGATAGCAGTAGTGAATTGCAAGTATTTCGATAATGTCCTCTATCTACCTCTTTAGCGGGTTGTGTCCTTGATTTTATTGTTTGCTGGATCCTATCCATTTTTGAAGAGAGGGATGAGCTGAGGTGTCTTTTGCATTACTGCTTTTTCAAAAATCAGTACTAGCCATTACACACACATACACATAAATATGTATATATTGGCAAACTTAAGCTGAAATACTCAGCCACTTTTTAAGGGCTGCAAATGGTTGAGACTCCACTATTAGCCTAATTAGTGGGAATTTGAACCCACCCAGTGGTACCATGGAAGAAAGGCCTGGTGATCTCCTTCCAAAAGATGACAATGAAGAAAATCCTCTGGAATAGTTCTACTCCGTAACACTTGGGCTGCCGTGAGTAAGAATGGACTCAACAGCAATGGGTTTGGGTTTTGGTTTAGTAGTCAGGTAACATCTTAGAGATGAAACACCAATCTCAACTTTGGGGGTGGGGGTACAAGGAGCTAAGTCAGCTGCCATGCTGAGAGAGTCAAGTTTAAGTAACATGCAGCTTTGAGGAAAAGAAATCCCTTTGGTGACTATAGGATGGGTTTGTGTAAGGAAGAATCAATGTATGCTCTTCATTCATATGATAACTTCAGTGCACATTTTCTGTGAATGGTAAACTGAGCTCACTGCCAACATTTGCAAGATAAAATATGTGGCCTGACAACCACAGGGAGAAGAACTATTTCCCCAGGTTTTCTCCTCTAGCCATAATAATATTACAGGGATCAGGAATTCTGAGCTCTACTTCCTGTTAATATGAAGGGAGGATATGATGAGGCCTGACAAACCCACGTGTTTTAAATATAGTGTGATGGAACTTTGGAATAGGGACATCATAATAGTATTTCATTGTTTTAAGAATGAACAGTGAGAACTAGGAAAAAGGAGGCCAGTTATCTTATTCACTGGTCACAGTGCTGGGGGTGGATTTATATTCCTTTTACATAATATGATAGGAACTTGCGTTGTACTCCTTGCTTATCAAAGCAGGATAAAGCAGGTCCATTTCATCCCATTTTAAAAGATTACTTAGTGAAACCCCAGTAGATTCTCACTGCATAGCACTTTAAGAGAAGCTAGTACCAATACTTGGGCCCTGAGGTTAGCACTACATAGAGTGTCTCCCATAGGTTGGATATTGTTTCTTTCATATACATTTTAAGCATGCACTGGGACATACACGTAAAATAGTGCCATGCCACATCTTTGAATGTACACTTTCCTTTACACCATTATTTTTTCTACCACTTATCCTTCCACCCTCTTTGTTTACACAGCTGCAGTGACTTCAAAGCACATGAGAGAGTGGATAAATAAAAGAGGAAGAAGTGAAAAGAGGACTAGCTGCATGGAGCTAGCTAAGCAGAGAGTTTTCTTCCTTGCATGTGCATGGTGGCTCAGAGAGCAGGACTGGGAAGGCAGAGTGCTTGGGTTTCAATCCCAGGGAGGGCGGAGCACAACTGCTAGGGTTTTTTTTTCTGATTTGCACAGGGTTACAGAGTCAGAGTTGACTCTACAGTGTCTCACAACAAGAACCATGCAACAGCTATGTGAGTGTGAGCAAGTTGCTTAACATCTCTGGACTGCTATTTCTCATGTGTTAACTGAGGAGAAAAATAGTATGGCGAAACCTGCAAAAGCTGGAATCTGTGTAAGGTGGAAACATGTCAGAACAGGACAACTCAAATATTTCCTACTAAAAGTGATAGAGAAGTGGTATACCACACCCTATCAAAGGGGAAAAATTAGTGAGACTGGGAAAAACAAAGTAGTAACAAAGTAGTCTGGTTTAGTTCTTGCTGTCATGGGTTTCACTGTAGTTTTGGTGTGTGTGGGTAGTAAGCAAGATAACCCATTTAACACTTAGAATGGAGACCTGCTCATGAGGTCTGACAACTAAGTTCATGACCTCATCCTAGAAAAAGTGCTACATACCTCACTGCTGAATAGCACTATGATTACCTTCAAAGTACTCCCTTCGGGAAGCTGTGCACTGATGTCAGCCTCTAGTCCACCCTTCAAAGTAATTTTGGAACTCTTTTTCCGCAACGGCCATCAGAGCTGTTGTCTTATTGCTCTTGTTTTCCTGGATGCCATCAAAATATCTTTCTTTCAATATTTCCTTTATCTTTGAGTAAATAAGAAAGTTATTGGGACCAGTTCAGGTGAGTAGGGAGGATGTTCCAATACAGGTATTTGTTTACTGGCTCAAAACTCCCTTACAGACAACTATACAATGAAGTTTGCAAACTTGCCACCACGCCACTGTTTGCAATAGCCATTTCAGAAAGAGTTCCAAAATTGCTTTGAACGGTGGACTAGGTGCTGGTTTTAGTGCACAGCGTCCCAAGGAGAGTACTATGAAGATAGTGATATTCCGCAATGAGATATGCAGTACTTAGAACAAATGAATTCTCTAAATGAAGCATTAGAGGTTCAATGATAGAATTCTTGCCTTCCAGGAGAGAGGCCCAATTTCAATACCTAGCGACAGTTTTTCATGTATAACCACCACCTGTCTGTTAGCGCAGGCTGATGTGTTGCTGTGATGCCAAACAGATTTCAAAGGAATGTCCAGAAAGAGGCTAGGAAGAAAAGCCTGGTGATCTACTATTGAAAATCAGCCACTGAAAATCCTATAGATCATGACAATCTAATCTACAACTGATCACGGGAACAGTGTGGGACTGGGCAGCATTTTGTTTTGTTGTGCATGATGCCATGATATGGGTACTGACTTGATGGTAGCTAGCTACGTTTTGGTAGAAGAGCATTTCCGGGTGAGGAAACAAGGGCTGAGCAAGTCTCAGTACTGACCCATAGGCAGATGGTCTGTCTAAGAAACACAAATATAGTCGTGTGGCTGGTGCACAGTATGCAGTGGACAGAATGGCGAGAGTCAAGGATAAAGAGAGGCCAGATGAGACTATGTTGCAAGTTGTTCCTTTTACATACAATTTAACAGTACACTGGGATGCACATTTGGAGCCCTGGTGGCACGGTTGTTAAGAACTCAGCTGCTAATTAAAAGGCTTAAAGTTCAAATCTACCAGTTGATCTGTGGGAATCTTACAGGTCAGTTCTACTCTGTTTTACAGTGTTATTTGGACCTCGAATAGACTTGATGGCCAGTTTGGTTTGAGATATACATATAAACACAAAGTAGTACCATGCCAAGTCTTTGAATCTGCTCTTTTCCTTGTGTCATTTTTTTTGCCAGTTATTTCTTCTTCTTCCACTGTCTTCATTTCCGTAGCTTCAGCGACCTGAAAATACAGGCAAGGGATTTCAGTTTAAGCTGAGTTTCTCAATAACAGCACTATTGGCATTTTGAACCTGATAATTTTTTGTTGTAGGGGCCTGTCCTGGACACTGTAGGATTTTTTAGTGGTATCCTAGACCTCTACCTGCTGGGTTTCATTGTATCACTCTCCCGTTGTGGCCAGCAGTATCGAATAATTCTTTGTTGTGTTGGATGCTGTCTTGACTCACAACAACCCTGTAGGACAGAGTAAAACTTCCCGTAGTGGTTCCTAGTCTGTAACCTTTGGAGACACAATCCTGAGGCACAGCATTCTTGATTTTAGACCATGTAGTATCTCCTTGTTCTGTTTAAACAACTACCCATTAGTCTCTTTATCAGGAGGGGCAGTCTCTGGAGAAAGACACGTGCTTAGAAAAGCAGAGAATCAACAAAAAGGAGGAAGACCCTCAGTGAGATGGACTGCACGGTGGCTGTGATGATTGGCTCAAACACAGCAACGATTCTGAAGACGGTGCAGGACTGGGCAGTGTTGTCTTTTCTTGTAAATAGGGCTGCTGAGAGTCAGAACCAACTCAATGGCACTTAATAAAAGCAATAAAAATCTTTAGGGAAGTAAATCACTAGGTCGTTCTCCTGAAGAGTAGATGCTGGGTTCGAATCACCAACCTTTCAGTTAGCAGACAGGCATTTAACTACAGTGCCACCTGGGGTCCTTAAATGTTTTCTAGGGGACAACAAATTTGCCTGCCATTAAGAACCACCAATTTTGAGTACTTTATGTACATACACGCACATGTGCGTGTGTATACATACACGCACACACACAAAAAGCATGGTGGCATAATAGTTAAGTGCTGTGGCAGCTAATCCAAAGGCTAGCAGTTTCAATCTGCCAGGTGCTCCTTGGAAACTATCTGGCTGTTCTATTCTCTCTTACAGGGTTACTACTAGTCAGAGTTGACTTGGTGGCAGTGGGTTTGGTTTTTTAAATAAATATGTAAGATTTACATTAAAAACAAAATTTTGCCAATTCATAGAGAATGAAGTGTAGACAGTAAGAAGTGGCAATAGAGATAGATGATTATGGTTTGGAGTTTGGTAGTGTCAGTGCAAATGTTCTGAATGACAGGGACACTATAGGCTAGAGTAGAACTGTCCCATCAGATTTCCAAGGCTACAATCTTGATGTAAGCAGATTTTGCCACATCTTGCTCTCGAGGAGAGGCTGTTGGGTTCAAACCACAGGGCTTTTGGTTAACAGCTGAGTATTTAACCAGATTGTTAGGTTGTCTGTATTAGTTGTAAATCTTTAGCAGAGACTCAGTCTTGTATTCCTTTAACTTTTGGTGACTAGGTCTCCTTCCAAACTTGATTACAGGAAAGCATGAGTGTAAGGTATTTGAACTTATGTCAGGGGCAGAGGTGATTATTTCCAGAAACTTATCAGTGTATCTTCTTAATGTGTTTTATGTTCTGAAACATCAGTTTGAGTAACCATTTTAAGCTGAATTGATAAAATTGGCCTCGGTCTGTGTTGAATTTTTATCCATTTTTTTTGGTTGAAGTATTGCTTGAGTCTACCCACTGTCTAATATCTATCTACTCACTGAAGAATCAGTGTGTACAAAAGTGAGGACACAGTCTCATAGTGGATGGATGAGTGGCAAACGGTGGGAAGATTTCTTTGGGTTTTTCTGTAGGATGCAAAACTGTACTATGAACTTCTTAAAAACACTTTTTTCATGTGATGTGTCTTGACTTGGTTTTTCCAACTGGGCTGGAAATATTACTAGTTAAAGTTATTTATTGTAGTATTTCCACTTATTTTATTGCAGTTCTAGGAAAAACACTGTGTGTGAAATATAAAATGATAAAAGACTCCATCTTCAAAATGATTATCTTCAGGGATGTTTGATGCACTTAAGCCAATCTTCTAAATCTTCTGTTAAATCAGAATAACAGCTGAATTCGGGTGGTAGACACTGGTTGGCCAGATGGTTATCACGCCAAAGGTCTCTTTCTGACTTATGATGTCTGAGTATATAGGTAAGAATTCTATGACCTTTGTTTAAAATGCCTTTTTGAGTTTTATTTATGGGGTTGATTAAAAGCTGCTTTTCCTGTCGAGTTGATTTTGACTCATAGTGACCCTATAGGACAGAGTAGAACTCTTTTGGTTAGCAGCCATAGCAGGAATTGATTAGTATTAGAGATCTGAAACAACAACAATGGATATTTGAAAAGAAAAAAAAAAGGGAAAGGGAGTAAAAATACTCAATGTCATCAAGCTCCTTAAGTTGGAGTTTGCAAACTCCTCCAGCAAACTGTTGAGAAATTGCAAGGCCTTTCAGTGACTGGAGGACAATCTAGAGGACAATGAAAAATATCACTTTTAATTATCTGCTTGTGCTCAGTGAACTGCAGAGGTGTTAAAATAATGTGCCTTTTTTTTTTCATTTAAAAATACAGACATAATTTCTACATAATTTGCTTGATTCTGAAATCTAAGTGAGATAATAAAGTATCATTGAATCAAGAATTGTGAAGCACCTAAATTATTATGTATGAGTTGCTATTGTTCACTTCTGGTTCATAGAAACCTGATGTATGCAGAATAAAGTGGCTTCATAGGGTTTTCACGGCTGTGACCTTTTGGAAACAGAGTGCCAGGCCTGTCTTCTGAGACACCTCTGGGTAGACTTGAGCTTCCAGCCTTTTGCTTAGTAACCCAGCCCTTAATTGTTTGCATTATCTAGGGAATTAAGTACTATGAATTTCGCATAGTGCCAGAGAGAAACTTTCCTGAATGTCCTAGTGAAGCAAATAGAGGCGTTTAGCACCAAATCTTCTGTGTTTTGTATCTGTTTCTCACGTGCTTGTTAAGATAGATGTACAAAGAGATAAATATTGAATGTGCCAGAATTAAGTAATATCAAATAAGCCAACACTATCTGAGTTCCCAGTTGAATTAGTTGAACATTAGTTGAATGTACGGAATGTTTTTACATATAAATTTTTGTAATTAATTTTCTTTCTTTCATTGACAGGAACATGTAATCCTTCTCCATCCTGAGGCCCAAGTATCATTATCAAGGTTCTATTTCCAGCTTAATAAAATATCTATTTGTACTGGGAAGTTCTAATCAAATTAAAGGTCTTGGAACATAAAATATGATAGATGTGGTCTACTTGCACAAAGCTGTTCTTTCTTTGAATTTTATGTTCCTGATAGTGGGGGGGGGGGCAGGGGAACACATATGAGTTTTCATTACCAGGAAAAGGAAAAGCGTTTGCACTGGGTCACTGTGATCACCTTAGAGAAAAGGGGTGAAATGGTTTCGGGGGCTGGAGACTCAGCAGTGAGGGGTGATCAGTGAGGATAATGCGAGTGGGAGAAGGAGCTGTGACTACCCCCCAAACTGAAACACAAACCCGCCGCCACTGAATTGATTCCAACTCATACAACCCTATAGGGCAGAGTAGAAGTGTCCCATAGAGTTTCTGAGGAATGCCTGGTGGATCTGAACTGCCAACGTTCAGTTAGTAGATGTAGCACTTACCCACTGTGCCACCAGGGTCTCTGTGACCACTACACCAAACCCACTGCTGTTGAGTCAGTTTTGACTCAGTGATCCTGTAGGCAAAGCAGAACTGCCCCCACAGAGTTTCCAAGGAATGTCACAGGGGATTAAAAAGAAAAAAGAAAAAAAGAACAATGCAACTAAAATCTTCCAGTACAAATTAGTCTGAGGCACAAATGATAAAGATTAAACTGATTAATATTTTTTTAGTTAAAATGTGTGACCAGTGGTAGATATGCTGATGCAAACAAGCGACTAGTTCCCCCTCCCCGCCATGGTCATCACTTTTCACGATGATTTTCACCGAGTGCTCAAAATGGGTCTTAGAGCTGGGAATGCAATTCAATCTGTCCCTTGCCAGCATTTCACAAAGTTGCTGGAGAACATGGTCCTTTTTTCTCATGCCCCTTTTGTCTGTCTAGCTATCCCCTGTCCATCTCCTGTCCCACCTGCAAGATCAGTGTCTGACAGCAGCCTGTGATTTTGTTGTTACATGCTGTAGAATTTCTTTTAATTCATAGCGGCCCCATGTGACAGAGTAGAACTGCCCTGTCGAGTTTCCTAGGTTGTAATTTTTACAGAGGAAACACTTGTAGCTTAGTGGTTAGGCCTTCAGCTGTTAACCAGAAGGTCAGCTATTTGAATTCACTGGGTACTCCTTGGAAACCCTATGGGGCAGTTCTATTTTGTCCTATAAGATTGCTGTGAGTTGGAATGTACTCGAAGACAGTGGGTTTGAGGACTTTGTTTTTTGGAAGCTTTATGAGAGCAGGTTATCAGGCCTTTTCTCCCAAAGGGCTGCTGCTGGGTGGGTTGAAGGGACAGCCTCTTGGTTAGCAGCCGAACACTTAAGCCTTGTACCAGTTTCTCGTACTTTTCTTTATACTTGCCCCGTTGTATTTAACCATCTATCTTATTATTAATAGTAGCTTAACTAGTAGACTATATGCTCTATCAGGACTGTAAACAATTTTGGTTATCTTTGCCACACAGGACCCCATTTCTTAGCTCAATACTTGGCACATATGATCAGAAAAGCGTTCCTTGTACAATTAAATAGATACTCTGTATTCTACCACGTTTGAAATTATACGAACAGTTATTTTATCAAAATTTGAATATCTTGGTTAACAGGATTTTTTTTTTAATTTTAAACTGCGAAGTTATCTGCTCTGCATGCTTTTGTTTCCCATCCTAGTTCATTTTTGAATTTAAAACTCAATGTTCTACACTTCAGAGCATAGTATTGGTTTGTAGAAATTGAGACCAGCTGTGTGTTATAAGAATTCGGTTTACAGCATTAATGAAATGCACATCATATTGCATTTTACCTCTTACCTCATTTTAAACCTACGGAAGAACAACACACAGCTGTCTGTTGATATCAGGCTAAACAGAAATGTAAACAAAAGTGACCACAACCGTTTATTTCACATGCAGAACTCAGGTTTAAAATTTCAGTACTTTACAGAATTTGATCTAAGAGAGAGGGACTGGTGGACATGAATGGGAAGTGATACACATCAGGTTCCAACAAAAGGTAACTTGGACTTCAGGCAGAGAATCGATGTTAAATCTAATAAATACTTGCACAAAGTGTAGCCCAAATTTGAATCTACTATAAAGCATACAAACTAAGGGGAAAATGAAAAATTACTCCATCTTGGGATGCAGGAATGAGGAGGGAGTTAATCGTACATATTTAATGGTCTTTTATATTGATGCTCTGGACCATTTTTTCCCTCTCTTCTAAAACAAAACCAAAGACTTATTCTATGACCCAGGATTGACTTTCTGTAAATGTACATTTTACTGATAAGTTATAAATAGTTTATGATGATTTTAAATTAAAACCAGAAGTTAAATTTGGAACCTGGAAGAGATAAATAAGTTAACTCTCAAAAATGTAGTGTTGTAAACTGTCCTATCATATATCAAATCAAAAACTCTCCAGGGGCTGTCTCTGGCTGTGATCAGCACTATTCTTAGCAAAGCTTGCATCTAGTCTGGTAGCTGGGGATCTATGGGCTTTTGCAGTTGGTAATTTTTGTAATCACTGAGGCTGTTTATATAAAAATACCAACTCTGTCTCTCACATTAATAATGTTAATGATGTGATAGTTTAAAGTTGGTGCTTAAGTCCTGGGGTATTTTGAAGCATTTTGGTAGATTGAAATAGTCCAAAACATAGGTAATTGTTTATCAAGGCTGTTTGGAATGATCACAGGGGACAAATAATTACATCTAAAGGTCTGAGAGTAACTAAATGTGCTGATGACTGATGGATGAACAAGGGTTTGGTGATGACAGATGTTAAAAACAAACCCCAAGGACTTAAACTGTTGGTTCCTCTGTGCTTTTCTGAGAGACTGTGACACAGAAGAAGTAGCAGGAGCTTTGGAGAAGTACAAGTCTCCATTCAAATTACGGAAATACTGGTTGCCTGGTAGCTAAGTGCTACGGCTGCTAACCAAAAGGTTGGCAGCCCAAATCTATCAGGTGCTCCTTGGAAATTTTATGGGGCAGTTCTGCTCTGTCCTATATGAGTCAAAATCTACAAGATGACAGTGGGTGTGGTTCTGTTTTATTCAAATCAAAGCACTAACATTTTCTTGCTTGCTGTGCTATTTTTGGCAAATTGCGACCTTCCTTAATCTCGATTCCTACAGCTATAAAAATGGCATTAAAATCTATTTTGGGGGATTTATTAAAAGACACAATGTAGGTAAAAGATTGGCACATGGTAAAACCCAAAACCAAACTCCGTGCCGTCGAGTCAATTCTGATCCTTAGTGACCGTATAAGACAGAATAGAACTGCTCCATAGAGTTTCCAGGGAGGAGCGCCTGGTGAATTTGAACTGCCAGTGTTTTTTTAGCAGTCATAACACTTAACCTCTATGCAACCAGGGTTAAAGATACCTGCTATTTAAGAGGCAGAGGAGGCCTGGTGGCATAGTGGTTGAGAGCTGTGGCTGCTAATTAACCAAAAGTCAACAGTTTAAATTCACCAGCTGTTCCTTGAAAACCCTATGGAACAGTTTCATTCTGTTCTACATGGTCACTATGAGATGTAATCAACTTGACAGCAAGGAATATGGATTGGTTTGGTTGTTGTAAGTGAATGGTTCAAAGTCCTTGACTTACTAGTTTCCTGATGAGATCACTAGTTTCTTAAGATTTTTTTCTTCATCTGTGAAATGGGGACTATAACATCAAACTTGCAGGTTTGTTTGAGGAAAGGAGTCCCTGGGTGAAGGAAACAGTTAACAAGCTTAGCTGTTAATCAAAAAGTCATAGGTTTGGGGGGCAGAGTCAAGATGACGACTAAACACACATCTCCGTAAATCCCTCTGGAAACCAAGACCGGAAACGATAATTAAACAGAGCCTTCTGGACAACTTGTGAGCCCTGGGATGCAGCATAGAGCTGTTAATTTGGACTTCCTACCACTGAATGCAAAACATCCTCTCTTTCACTGATCCCACTCTTGACAAGGAGAGGCTTACACAGACTGAAGCATCTCTCCCAGCCTCTGTTAACCCACATGAAGCCCCAAAAGCAACAAACATTGGAGAAGATGACAACCCGGCTATCACTCATGGCATCAGAAGGCCCCCCAAAAGAAACCACCTCAGATCTTCCCAGACGAAGAAGCTTTTCTGAAACGATCAGAAGGTAAATACAAAAGGATTATACATAGAGCCCTCCTAGACCTTATACAAAATACGGCAGAGCAAAACAAAAATTTAAGCAAGCTGTTTGATCTGATGGAACACCAGTACTCTGAAATCCAACAGATCAAGAACAAAATTAAAGACACAGAAACTTCAATTCAAAGCCAAGAAAACAGAATAGAACAAATGGAAAAGAGAATTTCTGATTTGGAAGACGAAGCTACTGACTCCAGCACCTATAAGGAGAAATTAGGAGGGGAAAAAAAAACCCAAGAAAAATGAAAAAGCATTAATAAGCATGTGGGACTCTACTAAGAACAATCTACGTTTAATTGAACAGGGCGAGACACCTGAGAACACAGAGAGTATTGTGGCTGAGCTGCTGACAGAAAACTTCCCAGAAATTATGAAAGAAGAGAATAGAGATATCCAAGATACGTATGGAACACCACTCAATATAGGTCTCAATAGAAAGACTCCAAGACATATTATAATCAAGCTTAACAAAATGAAACATAAGCAGAAACTCTTAAAGGCAGCCATACTCAAAGCAAAGCTAACATTCAGAGGGAAACCCTGTAGGCTTTTGTTGGATTTCTCAGCAGAAACGATGCTGTCATGGAGACAGCGGCATGACATATTCAAAGCCTTGAAGGAGAAGAACTTCCAACCATGAATTATATATCCTGCAAAACTATCTTTTAAATATGAGAATGAAATTAAGACATTTGCAGATAAACAGAGACTCAGAGACTTTGTAAAAACCAAACCAAAGCTACAAGAAATACTGAAAGAATCTCTTGGCTTAGAAGAACAAAACTACTGACTTTGTATTTTAGAAGGACACATTATCCAGAATCCTACTCAGTTAGGGAAGTCTCCAAACACAATCAAAGTTGTAATAGTGAAAGAAACGATCTAGTTATCATATCATGTAAACTATGATATCATCATATTAAAAAGAGGGATGTACTACAGATGTAGAGGAAGTTGACAAGACTGGTAGCAATCAAAACTGGGTTTATGCCTGGCTTGGCATACTTTATTAAGTGGGATCATAGCGGCCGCCGTAAAGTATAACAAAAAAGCAGCATACTGTATCAAACAGACTCATGCATAGAAGAAAAGACTCTTTGATGGCTACAAGGGTGAGGAGGGACGGAGGGTGAGGGGTGGAGGGTTTAGATTAGATAGTCAGTACAAATTTGGTTGGGTGAAATCTGTGACAACACATATTAGAAAGAAGATTAATAATAACTCGTCTTCAACACAATTTGCTTACTCTTCCCATCTTAACCCAATATTGCAAGGACAGAGTAGCTGCGGTGGGGAGCTGGGAACCATGCTCTCAGGTAATGAGGACTCTTTGCACCTGTCATCGGTGAGTGTCATCCGGGGTCTTAAAAGCTGCCATACTGCCATCTGAGGGTACAGCACATGGTCCAAACTCAACAGGAACGGATTATCACTGAGGACAAGAACAACATGGGGAAAAGAGAACCCAGAAGACAGAAATACCCACTTGAATGGGTCTCTACATTGACTCATGACCAGAAGAACCTGATGGTGCCCAGCCACCACCAGTGATAGCCACGACGGAGCTCACAAAGTTGAGTCTCACTGGCAACAAGAGAATAAATAGCAGTGTACCCTGAGATCTCCAAGACCACAGCTGATGATCTGGGGGCTTCGGGGTTCCCTGGGGAGCATGGCCTCTGGCACTGATGCTGCCTCTGTCCATAAATCATAATGAAGGTCAACTTTTCCAACAGCAATGGATTGGACTTGGTGATACAGAGTGACCGTATCTTGTGGGAATTTTATGTCATCCTCCTGACTTCTTCCTGGAGGAAGGGGAGTGGCTGGAGAGGAGGGGATAGGAGACTGTTGGGAGGATAGGACATGTATGGAGCAGAGAAGAGGGGTGTGCTGTCACCAGGTAGGGAGAGAAGTGGGAGCTGCATATAGGTGAGCATGAGAATTTGTATGAGAATGTACATTTTCATTCAATCATAATAATAATAAAAGAAAAGTTATAGGTTTAAGTTTAACCTTAGGCACCTTGGAAGAAAAGTCTGGAGTTCTAATTCTGAAAAATTAGCCACGGAAAGCCCTTTAGAACATAGTTTCTACTCTGATATAGATGGGATTGTCATGAATTGGAAATGATTCTTCTGCAAATGATTTCGGGTTTTGGTTTGAGGAGTAAAATGAGACAATATACATAACATTCTTAGCATATTACATGATTAGCTCTAAACCATGTCAGCTTTAATTATAACACAATAACCATAACAATTAATAGGAATACCACAGAGTCCTGGTATGTCTTCTGTTTTCTCTCAAATTTAATTTCCCTAAAGCAAAAGTGTTCTTTTTGTTTGGTTACAATACTCTCAAGAAAACTGTGGCCATTTACAGTTGGTAGGAAAAGAGGCAGCAAAGTGTTGGACACTGAAACACCATCCAGTGGGAATTGGACCCCTGTGTTTTACGGAGAGGAGTCATAGACGGGGGTAGTATTCATTACTGTCATCTAAGAAACATTACCCTGTCTCTTGTTTTTAAAGTACTTTGAGGCAAAGATGTACTAGGTGTTAAGTCTTGAAGACCTACCAATTTCAGTCTTTTTTTTAAATAAAGATCTTACTGTTTCAGTCACTTATGTCTTTTCTGTCATATCTAGTGTTTTGAGAAAGTGACTTTAGTCTATTTAATTTATATACACAAGCAATTCAGTGATGGCTATGCCTATCATGACCCCAGCAGTGAACAGGGCTAGCTAATTACCATCCTTATTTTCAGTGACCGATTTTCAAAAACATATAATGAAGAAAATAATACAGAATACAATAGAACATAAAGAATGCAAGCAGCATCAACAAGTAGACAAATAGGTCCCCAACCTTTTCACGTAACCAAGCAGGTGCTTTGACGATCACTTGCAGAACTAAGGTTTGAAGGTGAACATAGCAGTGGGGGACATACTTGTTTCCACTCAAGTCTCCACATTTTGTACTTGTTTTAATCCTTTTAGTAGGCTGTCATGTGTTAACATAAACTCACCTCTGAGAAGGAACCTTAGCAGTACAGTCTTTAATTTTCTTTGTTAAAGCTCACTAAATGCATCAAATGAAAATTGAAATAATCGATAGCTAATATTCTTAGGTTTAAAATTGTTACTCTGTATGATGGAAAATGGAAATCCTGGTGGTATAGTGGTTAAGTGCCACAGCTGTTAACCAGAAGGTCAGCAGTTCGAATCCATCAGGTGCTCCTTGGAAATTCTATAGGGCAGTTTTACTCTGTCCTTTAGGTTGCTGTGGGGTTGCTATGAGCCAGAACTGACTCAATGTCAGTGGATGGGGTATGGTGCAAAATCTACATTTACCATTTGCCTATGTTGTTCACCAAAGGAGGAAAAAATCTGCTACAAAATAGCAAAAATTATTGAAGATAACATTTTTACCTTTTCAGATTTTTCTGAGTGCCAATTACTATCCTGTACATTAAGTGGTCCCCAGTATGTAATTTCTCTTTCAGGTGCAAGAATTAGCTGCCTTTGAAAACTGTGATCTCTATCTAGGGTGCAGGCCCTTGTTTAGCACTGATGACCTTTGGCAGTAGAACAAATCGGCTTCCTGTAACTGAGATGGTACAAAGCAGAGAATTTCCACCGGCTGCTCTGGTGTTACGTTCACTGTCAATGTTGGGAAGAAAGACATGTAATAGGCAGCCCCGGGAGATTTTGACTCATTTCCTGATTTCAGGCTGTCAAGCAGACAAGATAATAACCTTTTTATAGGATCTTCTAATAGTTTCTGAACTTATCTTAGGTTTGTTTTATTCCAGCAAGTCTCTGAATGAAAATGTAGCATGTGGAAAGAGCGTTATTTCTTAGCCAATTAACAGAACGCTTAATAACTTTGCCATTAGTTAACCTGGAGTTGGTGCTGACTCAAAATTAAAACACCAAACCCACCACCATCAAGTCGACTCTGATTCCTAGTGACTCTACAGGACATAGTAGAACTGCTCCATAGACCTTCCAAGGAGCACCTGATGGATTCAAGCAGCTTTTGGTTAGCAGATACAGTGCTTAATCACTGCGTCATCCGGGTTTCTGGGGCTGACTCATGGTGACATTATATTTAACAGAAACTTAGTTACTGATCCTGCTCCACCTTCCTGGTCATTGTTATGTTTGAGTCCACTGTTTGTGGGTGTTGTTACAATTCGTTCCATAGAGTGTTTTCCTCATTTTTGCTGACTTTCTACTTTATGACACCTCACATCCTACTCTAGTGGTTAGTCTTTCCTGATGGCTTGTTCATGCTAGTTTCTAAGGAACATTGTGCTTGTATTTCACCTTGTTTTGAGGTCTTATTCTAATGGGGCTATGGGGGTGTTGAACACAGAAACTGGTTTGTTCTTAAGGTTTCAGCTCAGCTGAAATTTAACCTATACAGAGCACAGTTCTCAGACTTCTCTCTTCCATACATATTACCTCTTAAAACAACATGATCTAGTATTTCATAGTAATTATTACAAATTGTTAATTATAGGAAATATAATTTACTGGTGCAGTTGCATTAACTTTTATAATTTTTTTCCTTCTTCTTCCAAACAACCAAAAACAAGACTTAATTTTATATACTTCTCAACTGTAAATTTAGCTGTTAGACTTTCATGTTGCAAAATTAGACAGAAGGTGGAGACTTTTGCTGGTGATTACACAGTAAGGAACTGAGATAGAGGGAAGAGTTTGAATGAGGTGTAAAAGCCAAAAGGAATAAGTGTACAGAGAATTTTCTATAAAGTGAGTCTAGTGATAATTGCTCCAAATCTCTACCTATAGATATACATGAGTGCATATGTATGTATACATGTGTGAGTGTATATGCATATATTTGTGTATAGTTAAGGTCCCTGGGTAGCACAAATAGTTTCTGCTCAACTACTAACCTAAAGGTTGATGGTTTGAATTTACCCAGCCATGCCATGGAAGAAAGGCCA
The DNA here is from genome assembly GCA_028571685.1 of Heterohyrax brucei. Classification (NCBI taxonomy): domain Eukaryota; kingdom Metazoa; phylum Chordata; class Mammalia; order Hyracoidea; family Procaviidae; genus Heterohyrax; species Heterohyrax brucei. The sequence goes on from CM053143.1 coordinate 77,631,685, forward strand.
GACTATCTGCTCCCATGAAGTTAACAGCCAACAAACTATGGAATAGTTTTACCCTGAAACACATGATGTCACCATGAGTTGGAATCAATAACATGGAAATCCTTCCTTAAAATGTATATACATATGTGTGTGTGTGTTATTTATCAAGGTGTCCCTGGGTGGCACAAACAGTTAAGTGCTTGGCTAATAACTGGAAGGGTGGTAGCTTGAATTCATACAGAAGTGCCATGGGAAAATGCCTGGTAATTTACTTTGGAAATATGACTGTTGAAAAGCTTGCCGAGCACAGTGCTACTCTGATACACAGGGTGTCACTGTAAGCTGGAATAAAATCAATGGCAACTGGTTTGGTTATTTATTAAAGAAGTATCCAATGCTTTGAAAATACATTTTATTTCTAGAGAAAAAAAATTGATTTAATGTTGTAACTCAAATTTTATTCCATAAATATATATATATAGACACAACAGATGCCCATTAGATTAAAAATAATAAACATTTACTCCTCCATTGCAGTGTCTCTTGCTTCTGCAGTCTACCCGGCTATGAATAATAGCTCAAAAGAGAACTTTGAAGTATTGGCTTTTCCTCTTTTTAGATAAGTGATTGCTGGCAAATGTAAGCATTTTAGTTATAAGTAATATAACAATCAGAAACATCTGTAGAAAACTGCTTATCTAATCCTTAATTGTCCATAAAGGTGAGCAAGTGAGCATAAAAAACAAAACAAAGCCAAATTAAAAAACAAACAAACAAAAAAAACCACTGCCACTGAGTCGATTCTGAGTCATAGTAAGGACTGAGTAGAAGTGCTCCACAGAGTTTCCAAGGAGCACCTGGTGGATTCAGACTGCGGACCTTTTGGTTAGCAGACATAGGACTTAATCACCACAGCACCAGGGTTTCCATGGTGAATATAGAGGAAAGCAGTTTGAAGAGACAGGTGTTAAAGCATGTTGTTAGGTGCCATCAAGTCAGTTCCAACACACAGTGACCCTACAGATCAAAGTAGAACTGCCCCATAGCTGTCCAAGGAGTGTGTGGTGTATTTGAACTGCTGACCTCTTGGTGGACAGCTGTGGCACTTCACCCCTGTGACACCAGGGTTTACCACGTTAAAACGTAGAGATAAAATATAATGTTAACCACACAACTGTTGTGTTCAAAAGGTGTAAAGCTTTGAGTGGCTCAGTTTCTCTCACATAATGTAAGGAATTTTCATTTTATGTGGACACTGGTTTGGGGCCAAAAGTTTTAGAGGTGTTTCTCTATTCTAAAGGTGGATTTTTCCAAAATTGGATTACCCCCTCTCTCCCTTCTAAATAATAATAAAACATTGACATTTAATATATGAGCACTGACTCATACCCCAAGCAAAAATAGAAAGTAAAAGAAAACGAAGGTCATGTTAAATACAACACCACTGGTGGAACATTTGGCAGTTTATCATCTTCCAGTCTGTTTTATTTGAAAAGATCTGCCCTGCAGCTGGTTATTTTTGGGCCCCAAAACTTCGAGGAGGGAAGAATTATGTTACAGTGAGATGTAGACTTTCTGGTGGTAGTTTAATTAATAACTGTTGTTGTCAGATGCTGTTGACTCTTAGTGACTGTGTGTACCACAGAATGCAACACTGCCTAGTCCCGCACCATCCTTACAATTGTTGCTATGCTTGTGACCTTCTGAAACTGGTCATCAAAAGAGAGATTTGGGAAAGTTCTAAGGAAAGTCTTCCAATAGCTGTAAGAGGGAAAAGTGTTTATTGATCTTAGAAGGGAAATGAAGCTTTACAAAAACAAGAACTGTTGTTTCTAAGTCAAATACAAAGGCAGTGCAAAATGGATACGTGATCTTTTGAACAGTTCACTAGTCTGTATTGTTGTTAGCTGCTCTTGAATCTGCTTGTTGACCGTTGGTGACCCCAAGCACGGTGGAGTAAAGTGCTGCTTGGTTCTGTGACATCTTCTTAATCTGTTACAGATGGGACTGTTTTGCTCCTTAGGGTTTTCACTGGCTGATTTTTAAAAGTAGATCATGAGGCATCACAGCAACACTCAAGCCTTCCCTGATAGAGGGGTGGCAGCTGAGCATGAGATGCACTGGATGGGAACCGAATCTAGATCTCCCACCCAGAAGATGAATTCTACCAGTAAACTGTCACTCCCCCTTCATTAGTCTACTTTAAAAAAGAAGCCCATTGCTGTCAAGTTGATTCTGAATCATAGTAACATTATAAAACAGAGTAGAAATGCTCCATAGAATTTCCAAGGAGTGCCTGATGAATTTGAACTGCTGACCCTTTGATTAGCAGATGTAGCACTTAACCACTAGCTGCCAGGGTTTCCATTTGTCATAAGGAAAATATGCTGTTACGGATTAAATTATGTCTCCTAAAAATGTATGGCAACTTGGTTAGGCCATGATTCCCAGTACTGTGTGGTTCTTTGTCATTTTGTGATCTGATGTGCTTAGTCTAAGTGCTGTAAATCCTATCTCTATGATGTTAAGGAAAGAAGATTAGAGGTAATTATGCTAATGAGGCAGGAGCTGTTCTACAGGATTAGGTTCTATCTTGAATCAATCACTGTTGAGACATAAAAGAAAGAATTGAACAGAGGGATGAGGGGCCTCATGCCAACAGGAAATAAGCACTGGGAGTGGAGCACATCCTTTGGATCCAGTGTCCTTGCAATGACAAGCTCCTATTCCAGAGCAAGATAGATGTCAAGGACCTTCCCTCAGAGCTGACAGAGGTAGAGAAAGCTATAGAAAACCTTCTCCTGGAGCTGGTGCCCTGAATTTGAACTTCTAGCCTCCTATACTGTGAGAGAATAATTTTTTCTTTGTTGAAGCCATCCACTTGTGGTATTTGTTATAGCACCACTAGATAACTAAAACAGAATTTGGTACCAGGAAAGAGGGATGATGCTCTGACAGATACCTACACTGTAGAAGTGACTTTGAAAATGCAATATGCGGAAGCTGAAAGAAGCCATGGTGGTGTACGTACTTAAGTGCCACATCTGCTAACTGAGAGGTGGGAAGTTCAAATTTGCCAGGTGCTCCTTGGAAACTCCACAGGGTAGACCTACTCTGCCTGATAGAAAAGCTATGAGCTGGAATCAACTCTATGGCCCAGGGTTTGGTTTGGTTTCAGAATAGTAAAAGCCTAGATTCCTTGAAGGGACTGCTGGTAGAATTGTGGACATCAAAACAACTCCCGTGAGGACTTAAAAGGAAGTGAGGAGAGTTATAAAAATCAGAGACCACACAGACTAAACAATAACAGAGAAACCACGTGGGCAGAGCAAGGAGACTGGTGTGAAACAAAGCTAGAGCCAACCCACAGAGTGAGAGAGGTGAGCGCCTTTGTGCAAGAAGCTTCCTGGTAAAGTACAGTACCTCGTGGTACTTATTCGTGGAGCAAGGCTAGTCAACCTAGAGTGAAAGAGTGGAGTGCCTTCTGGCCTAGACTTATTGGCAGAGTTGGGTGAGTAGAGTCACTTATCAGTAGAGCTAAAGAGCTTTCAAACACTTGGCTAAGCAGGGCAGACACTAGTTGATCCAAAGGCCGAAGGAGTTGAAATGCCAAAAAATCAGGAAGCAGAAGCTGAAGAGCGAAGGAACATAAGAAGCAGAATTGTCTCAGTCTCAGAGGGTAAGGGTAACACCTCTGGGTTCTCAAAGGGTAGAGCCATTGCCTCTGGAGTTTTAAAGAGTGGAGCTCTGTCTCCTAGGCTTTGAAGAAGCAGATCTTCATTAACTTGCTTCTGGAGTCTATCTTTCATGGGTGAAAGTGGGATGGGGCCAAAGCTGCTTCTCAAACTGAGGGGGTGGGGCTGCTGTTCTCAAGGGTCTTAAGAATGGGGCCTTCCAGGGCCCATGAGGTGGGTGTCCACTCAGATAGACTGCAAGAATGGAGACGGCTAAATGTAAGAGGAGAGTTACTCTTCCAATTGGCCTGGAAGGTGGAGCTGAAGCCCAGAGCTGAGGGGCCTCTATCCAGCATCCAGAATCCAGAAAGTGTGGCCAACACTTGTCGTGTGAGGGTAGGCCAGTTGCCTACGTGGTCTCAAAGAAGAGAGGATTATTTTCAAGCCTTGACAGATAATTTGTTCTGCTGACTTGCTTGTTATCCTGTTATCCCATTTCTCCCTCCAATTTCTCCCACTTATACTAGAAATGTCTAGCTTATGCTTGTTCCACCACTGTATTTTGGAAGTGGATTTCTTGTATTACAGATTTCATAGACGGAGAGGAATTTTTCCCCAAGAGGTTCTCAACTTGGAGTTGGTTTAAGACTTTTGCTATGATATGATGGAGTGGATGTGTTTTATGTGCAGCAAGGACAAGAATTCAAAGGGGCCAGAAGGTGGAATGGTATAGGTTGAACTGTGCTCCCCAAATGTATGTCAACTCGTAAAGGCCACGATTCCCAGTGTTATGTGATTGTCCACCATTTTGTGATTTGATGCGATTCTCCTGTGTGTTGTAAATTCTTCCTCTACGATGTTGATGAGCCAGGATACAAGACACTTATGTTAATGAGGCAGAACTCAATCTATAGGATTAGATTGCATCTTGAATCAATCTCTTTTGAAATATAAAAGAAATAACAAAGCAGAGAGAAGGAACTCGTGCCAGCAAGGAAGAAGCATTGGGGATAGAGTGTGACCTCTGGACTCAGAGCCCCTGCCTTGGGAACTTCTAGTCCAGGGGAAGATTGATGACACAGACTTTCCCCTAGAACCAACAGACAGGGAAAGACTTTCTCTGGAGTTAGCACTTGGAATCTGGATTTCTAACCTCCTAGACTGTGAAAAAAATATTTTTTTCTTTATTAAACTCATCCACTTGTAGTGTTTGTTACAGCAGTACTAGATGACTAAGACATCTGCTAGCTGATTTCAGAAATTTCCTCAAAATAGTTTTTCTGAAGTCTGTGTTAAGTCAGAAATTGTGTGACATGGTTAAGTATTAGTTTATTATACTAAATGGAGACACTTTTGGATAGCAAACCTAAGTTAGGTTACAAGTTGTGATACAAGTGCCATTTTGAAAGGAGCAGTAGGCTGGACAAGCTGCTTCAAGGTAGAGGCACTTTTAACACGAAAATTTAGAAGTGAAGCTGTTTGCTCATTCATAATGCTAATGAAAGGTTTAAAACATTAATGAGCTGTTATATTTTAAAGCCGTTGACAGATTGTTTTGGCACTTCAGTAAGTGCTATAGCATCCATGTGAACTAAATTACGAGAGATTAGTGACCAACCAATTTAAAATGAGCTCACAGTGCCATTGTGTCAGAGGAGAACTTAATTTATGCAATTCTGTTTCCAACACGGTGTAAACATGCCAAGCTTGCAAAAACATGAAGTAGCCATACAAGAACCCAGGGAGTGAACCTGGTGGTAATCAAGGCCGTAAAGACATAGACTACCTTTCATGTTTTAATTTGTACCACTGCATTTGAGGTCCAAGAGTAGAAGCTGTCCTCCAGCATCTGCCAGACAAACCCATCTGTTTTGTTTTGTTTATTTGTTTTAGGTCATAAAAAAGTTGTAAAGCATGAGGACTTGCCCAACAGCTGGACTACAGTGTTGCTGAGTTAAGTCCTTTCCTTACATTAGTGAGCATAGAAGAAGCTATATGATTCTAGTCGTTCTTCAAACATAAGATCCTCTAAAAGTCATTATATAACTCTACACCATCAACACGCTACATTTGACTTTTTCTTCCAAGAAAATGTTAGTCAAGGAAGTTGTGATAAGTCTAATTTCAAAAGACTAAGTACTTTCTGGAGTCCCTAAGTGGTGCACATAGTTAAAAGGCTTGGGCAATATCCAAAAGGTTGGAAAGTCGAGTACATCCGGAGGCACCTTTGAAGGAAAGAGTAGGTTGGACAAGCTGCTGAAAGTAGAGGCATTTTTTTAGTATGAAAATTCAGGCAGTGAAGCTGTTCACTTGTTCATAATGCTAATGAAAGGTTTCAATAAATGTTTTAGTGTCTCTCTGTGTGTTTAAATGTGGCTACTCGACAGTTTAAGATTACATGTATGGCTCTCACATTTCTGTTGAACAGTGCTGCTCTACATACTTGGGTTACATCAGTAAACAAGATAGACAAAAATTGATGCCCTGTGGAAATTACCTTCTAGGAGGAAAATACATATACACACAGAGAGTGCCAAAAACTTGAATGCTGTTTCAAGGTAAAACAGAGACGTTTATTAAGGATTTAAGGCAACCGCAACTGGAGAACTATGTAGCCCATTTAAAATAGAACAACACAGTCCAATGCAGTTTCAATATACAAGTGTTCTTACAGGGCAAAAAGAGGAATTAAGCATAGGGAGGGTTATGGATTGAATTGTGTGCCCCCATAATGTGTGTACATTTGGTTGGGCTATGATTCCCAGTGTTGTGCTGTTTTCCACCATTTTGTGATCTAATGTATTTATTCTATGTTGCAAATCCTCTGTAATGTTAATAAAGCAGGATTAGAGGTAGTTATGTTAATAAGGCAGGATGCATTCTACAGGATTAGACTGTATTTTGAGTTACTCTCTTTTGAGATATAGAAGAGAGAAGCGAGTGGAGAGGAGAGGTACCTCACGCCACCGAAAAAGAAGGACCAGGAGCAGAAGGTGTCATTTGGATCTGGGATCCTGTATTGAGAAACTCCTAGACTAGGGGAAGATTGATGATAAGGAACCACCCCCCCCCCAAGAAACAACAGAGGGAGAAAGTCAGCTTCTGGAGCTGGTGCCCTGAATTCAGACTTCTAGCCTCCTAGCCTCCTAGATGATGAGAGGATAAATTTATGTATGTTAACGCCATCCACTTGTGGCATTTCTGTTATAGTGGCATTAGGTAACTAATACGAAGGGCAACTACAAGAAAATCGATGAATAGTATAATAATCATACTCTACCCTACTCACTGCTATCAAACCAATTTCAACAAATAGTGGCACTATAGGACAGAGTAGATTAAGAGAGAGTTTCCAAAGGGCATCTGGCAGAATCAAACTGGTAATCTTTTGGTAAGCAGACACAGCTCTTAACCATTGTGCCACCAGAGTTTCCAATCATACTCTGGTTACTAATTATTAATAGTTAATGATTACAGGTTCTTTGGATGCTTAAATTATGGTCACAAATACTTGTATGTACTTTCTTTCTCTGTCTTGTGAAAATACCTTGTTGGCAACGTCACCCACATACCACTTCCTGTATACATGTACTTTGAGTTGTGCAGATGGTGGCTTGGTCAAGACCCCACAGAACATATGATTTAACATTCTAGTTTTGACTACTGTGATGGTTAAAGTTTTGTGTCGGTTTGGCTGGCTCATGATTCTCAGTGCTTCGGCAGTTTGATGTAGTTTGGCAGCTATGTAATGATGCAGTCATCTCTACAATGGATGTGATATAATGTAATCACCTTCATAATGAAATCTACTATGAGCAGCCAATTAGTTGAATGGGAGTTTTCATGGGGTGTTTGGTTATGTCTCTAATATATGACAACTTTCTGGCAAACTTCATTGGCTTTTGCTTACTCTGGATCCTGCAGCTGGCTTTTGTTCATCTGAGCTCTAGTTCTTGGAACATGAACTAGCAGGTAACCTGTTGATCTTGGGGCTCATCAACCTGTGCGGTCTGTGAGCCAGTGACCTGCCATCTTGCTTTTCATTCTTGCCATTTGTTGGTCTATGTAGCCTGTGAACCAGAAGCGTGCTGTCTGACCTGGGTTTGCCAGCCCCTGGAGTTACCTGAGTCAGGAAAAGCTTCCAGACCCATGGATTTGGGGCTTTCCAGCTTTTACAGCCTCATGGAACACTTTCTTGATATAAATCTCTCTCTTAATCTAAATATATATACTTGTTTCACTGGTTTGTTTTATATAGACAACCTAGCCTAAGCCTAAGACAACCACCAAGGAAAAACATATATTTCTAAAAAATAAAGCTGCTTGTCCAGAAATCCAGATTAAAATTGGATAGCATGGTCAGCATGTTATACTCTATAACACTGACTGCACTGGGGGCTTGCCTTTCCTGAGACAATTCCCTGCTTTTGATCAAAGATCTCATAGAGCATCCTTTGATCACTGATAAATCAAGTAATGTCTCTCACATAGACATATTTGGTTTTATTGTTTAGTGGCTGCTTGAATTGTCAAGCATTTAAAAGCTTGGATGCCACACCTCAATTATGACTGAACACTACTGAGTGCTTTCATTTTACCTTGACATAATGGAGATCTCTTCAGAGCAGACTGCCCTCATGCTGCCCAGAGACTGAGTTGTCTTCTGCAAGGTTTTCTCTGTTTCACCATGTTTTAAAGGGAGACACTCTGATGGGTCTCAAAAGGGGGAGGGAAAGAGGTGACAGTGCAAGTACAATAGATCAGAGGCACAAGAGCTGACTTAGTCATTCTTCCAGTCTCTTAAATGGTGTTTCATCAAGGTCATCACTGATCTGGATAGTTTTTGTGTACATTATCTTTTTCATGGACATCTTGCTAGTTCTTGGGGGTCAAAGCATGAGTGGTTAATTTCATGCAACATTTATCGGTGCTGATTATGATGATGATGATCATTGAAATCATAATTCTAGAGAACAAAATTGTCCCTAGGAGTGGTATTTATAAAAAGAGGTTTGGATTAAAAAGAGAAAAACCCAAATGTCAAAACAGGATTATGGCTAAAATTGTAGTTTGATAAATGGTGAAAAGGAAGGTTTGGTAATGAAAAGGAAACTCTTAAAATTTTAATAGTTCATGTCTGAGGTGTTTAATTTGTCTAGAAATTTCAAGTTATAGGTGTAACTGTTATTGAAGAACGTAAGATAAGATAAATGAGGTAGTTGGTCTGTTTGATCAACAATTAGTAAATGTACTAGGCAGCATCAACTTCTGTCACATGGGAAAATATATTAGAACATGGAACAACTCAAAGTTTGTGGAGTAAACAACTAAAAATAGCAAATGAAGCAAACAGGACAAAAAAGAAATTAATACAATAAACTTCATCCGTGAGCTCAGTTACAAATTATTTTAGTCTACTCAGTCCCATGTAGCTAATTTTGGTTCCAGGTTATTCTGAATGAATAGTAACTTGAAAAATTCCATCAACTTTTGTAAGTTCTTAAAATCTTAATTTAGTCCAGTGGAATTTGTGTTCAAAATATTGTAGTGATCTTTGTGGGTCTGACTTAGTCCATTCTTACTGTGTTTTCATTGACTCAGCAAGGTAAAATTTATGTGTGAATGACAGACTTAACAAAAGTTAGTTGTAATAATTAGAAAAATAATGTAAAGCTAAATAAAGTCAAGTAAAATACTGAGATAAAAATTTTTTTTAGGCATAATGATTAACTTAAGTTCCAAAGAGCTAATGACATTAACTTATAATTTTTTTTGAAACACAGTACTTTATGACTAGAATATACTAAAAACATATTAAGATTATTAAGTTTTTTTAAATACTTGAAGAGTAGTAAAAACTTTATGGATGACTAATTTATATGTTTTTTTAACACTTAAACAGTAATAAAAACTTTATGGGTATCTAATTTATAGGTAAACTAAGTGAATGTCTTAGCTAAAACCACCCCTGCCATAATGCTATATGAAAGAGAAAATTACAACTACACTAGCAGTTGTAATAAAATCAACTTTTTAACTTAGTAGCTAAGGAAAATTTTTGTCATTTTAATAGAGAAATCTAATTTTTTTCACATTGACATTGAAAGCTCTTAAAAATTTTATTAAGTAATCCATTAAATCTTTAATTGCAATAAATAAGAACTTTAAGTATTTTAATGCATTTTTTTAAAAAAATTCTCTACTAGTTGTTTATTGTTAGAAAATGAAGCTAAACTTAAAAAAAATAAAATACAAATAAAGAAATGGATTTATTCTTACCTGTTTTTGTAGATATTGAGATCTTTTACTGTTATAAGTGTTTATTTATCATAAAACCAACCAGAAGCATTACTACTTAAATTCAGTAATACTAGCAAGAGGTAGAAAAATATTATCTTCTCTTTTGTACATTTTATAGACTCTGGTAAAGGTTTTGTAATGACATAGTTTTGCAAAAGCTTAAAGGCCTGGTTGTACCAATTATATAAACTATCCTCTTCAGTGTGCTTTTACATAGACTACTCTGTAGTTACGATAGGCTCAACTCATGACTTTTAAGAACAAGACAAAAACTACACGAACTGATACTATTATTTATTGAGAACCAAGAAGTAATTTCATGAATTAATCAAGGCAAATCTGGAAGAAAATGAACAAAACCATAGACCTTTATTGATAAACATATCTATTAATCAATGTGAGTTTTGAAGAAGAAAAAGAACAAAGCTCTGCCTATAGCTAACAGCTTCCTCTTCTTGAATGTCATAAATTTTTCCTAAATGTTACTTAATTGGGGGTTTGTTTGCTTATAAGTGGTTGGCAGGTTTAATAAAATTTCCCTTAAACTCTAGATGGCAATTTAATTTAGATCAGTTATTCACTCCTTTTCATGATGGGCCAAAGACTTGGTCTGCTAGTGAAACTATTTTGAGAGACTGTGAGTGTTGGGAGGGTGAAAGGAATTGCTTCTAATTAATGACTCTCCTTTTTGTGGTTTTAATGTTATTAAAAGAAAGGTCTCTGTTAATTCCTCAAAGGCTGGTTTTTACTGATGGTTGCTGGCCTCCTGTGGGCGTCAGAGAGTTGAATTTGTTTTTGTTCTCTTTTAACTTAAAATATTTTCTTCTAAGGTGCCCTGGTTTTTGCAATAAAAACAATACGAATCTGACTCGACAGCACTTAGCTTGGCTTTGCACTCTAAAAGATTTCTGGATTGTAATTGAAGTTGTTGGAAGTTATAAAGCTATAAGCTTATCTGGCTGTATTTGTGAGATTTTTTTGTTTCTTTTCATTTCTTAATTTGTAATAATCTTTTTTTCAATGATCACTGAAGTTTTAAAATTATTTCCAAATATCTCCAATGGTCAGGGCTTAGAATAGCTTCCAGCCAAGTATATCTAAAAACAACCAAGAACAATAACCCCAAAGACCTCAGCCTTGAAAGTTTCAGCTTTGAAAACTTAGTTTTTATTAATCCAGTTTTGAAGACTTGTAGTTTAGAATCAAGTTTAGAGAAAGAGGTATCGTGTCTACAGGAATAGGAAAAATTACTGCTGAAGGGGGCAGAAAGAGGAATTACCTTGGAGGAGGTAAAAAGAGGGGAACTATTACTAAGAAACTCAGAAGTGCAGTTTGTAGAGTTCTAATAAGTTTAAACAAATACTGTCTTTATAGTTTTTAAAAGGTTTGAAGTGCCAGTTGAAACTGTTGAAGCTTGAGCTTGTTTAAAGTTTAGGAGTTTCAGATTCAACAATCCTAGCAGTGTTTGCCAATAATCAGCCACTAATTAACTAACCAAGCCAACCAACAAATTAGAATCTTGTTAATCAATCAATCAACCAATCAATAATTAAGAGTTCTAGTGACTTATGAGAAAACTATGATAGCGTAGTGTTTAAGTGCTACGTCTGCTAACCCAAAGTTCTGCAGTTCAAATCCACCACATGCTCCTTGGAAACTCTATGAGGCAGTTCTCCTCTTACCTACAGGGTTGCTATGAGTCAGACTTGACTCCATGGCAGTGGGGGTTTTAGTGACTTATGGGTCTGAGATTCCAAAATCTCAGGCTCTCAGGGTAAAAAATACTTGATTACGGCTACTAATGAAGATAAAATTTATGCAAGGAATATTTGGGGATGTCTCTCCGGATGAAACAAGATGGAACAAATACAAATTTTCAGAGAATTCAAACACAAAATGCAAAATTCCATCAGAAAGTTTAGTCACACATTGGCTGTTTCTATAGATGAGTACTTGAAGGCCCTTGAGGGTATTAAAATTTGCTCTTAGAGACTGAAAGGTGCATGAAACAAATCTTTGTGTTCTTAGGAAATATAAGGAACTTCTTAGTAAGTGACATCAAAAAGACAAGAAAAATTCAGTGTTACAGGGTTTGGACAGTAGAGGTTAGTCAAGGCCTATAATACCTATGAGAATGAACCTCAACAGCTAGAATAACTCTCAGCAACTTTTTTTCCAGGTTTTTCTCTTCTTCTTCTTTTTTTTTGCTAGAAAAGCAGAAGTCAAGCCCTCTGGCAGCTTCTGGCAGAAAAGTAGAAGTTCAAAACAAAATTTGTGTACATTTTAGAAAGCAGAAGCTAAAAAAAATTTCAGGCTTCAATTCAGAAGAATGAAGGTGCTGGCTCTGAAAACTCAGATTTTAGATTTTAAAATTTTTCTATATACTCAATTCAGTTGAATTTACTTAAAAGGATTCTGGAGGTTAATTTAAGTTTATATACAATAAAACAATAGAAACTTTACTAGAATGAATTTATATTTACAGTTTAAAAGTAACTATTAGGAGCTTAGGTGCACTAAAGCGTTCTCTCCAAGACTTAAAGAATTGCCTTATGAGGAAAAGTAACAACAGCATACCTAACAACTGCCGGTCATAGCTTTTGCGGCAAGGCACAATGAAACACAGAAAGAGACAATTGCATAAATTTACTACTCTGCAAGGCTAGCAAGACAACGTATGGGCATGTTCTTTGAACTTCATTTTGATGGCTAGAGGCCTAGTCTCTTATTTTAAATATATTGGTGTTTTTCATTGGAAAGTACTTTAAAATGGTCAAATGTTTGAGGAAAGGAATGGGAAACAACCATGGTGCACACCACAATTTAAAATACAATAGGCTTTCTCTTAGGAAATTTTATACCAGTGGGTATTAGTATTGATTTAGAAACTAAATGACAGCAAGATTGTAATTTAGAGGCTCTTAGATGCTCTTCACTGTGCAGAAAACTCTAAATTCTCCTTAGTGAATGCATTGCTATGGCTGATGGCATCACTAAGACTGCAACTGCACGTGTGAAAACCAACTGACTTGCTCCAGGACGTTTTCACTGAAAATGCGCTTGGAGAAATCTTAATGGGTGGTTAGAAGAAACACAGTGAGTTCCCACAGCCTGAACCAACCTGCAATTAGGTAGAACGTGAAAGTACTTAATGAACTCACCAAAATGGTCAAGATTGAGCAGAAGTGAAAGGGTTATTTACAAACCTTAGAAAACTTCAAACACAAAGTGGGTGGAGTTCCTCAGTCCGAGAAGTTTTACCTGGAGATCAGTTACCAAGAACTTGGAAAGTGAATTGAGCACATGTGAATTCAATGTGAGTTCAGCACTCCTACAGGTGCTGATATACCCCCCTCCCCTTCTTAGACTGTTTAGCAAGCAAATTGCCTTTTGTTCCCACTTCTGACACCAAAATGTAGAGAAAAGGTTGAACATCGTTTCAAGCTAAAACAGATTTATTAAGATTTTAAGACAATTACAATTGGGGAATTACATAACCCATCAAAAATGGAACCAAGTAGTTTCAGGCAGTATTATTGTATAAATATTCTTATGGGGCAAAAAGAGGAAACAAACCATAGGGAGGGTAATTACAGAAAAATTGATGAGTATTATAATCACATTCTAATTGGTTGCTAATTATTATAGTTAGTGAATAGAGATAGTTGTAAAGAATGCTTACTTCATGGTTGTGAGATGCTGTCTTAGTCACCTGGTAATGGTCTTAGTATAATACCGGAAGTACAGACTTTAACAGGAAAAAGTTTATTCTCACACAGCTCAGTAGGCTAGAAGCCCAAATTCAGGATGTCAGCTTCAGGGGAAGGCTTTCTCTTTCTGTCAGCTCTGGAGGTAGGTCCTTGTGGTGCCTTAGTCTTTCTTTGGTCTGAGAGCATCTTGGCGCAGGAACTTCAGGTTTGAAGGATGCACTGTGCCTTCCAGAGCTGCTTTCTTGATGGTATGAGGCCCCCAACTCTGCTTGCTTCCCTTTCCTTTTATCTCTGTAGGATAAAAAATAGTACAAGCCACACTCCAGGGAAAATCCCTTTACATGGGAGCAGGAAGGTGACTTTCGGAAGAGTGTTATGTTCCACTCTAATCCTCTACAACATAATCCAAGTCTATTAACCACAGACAGAAATCAGGATTTACAGCATAGGAAAATCACAAAATGGATGGCAGTCACACAATACTGGGAATTGTGGCCCAGCCTAACTAGTGAACACAGTTTGGGGGAGTGGTGGATACAATTCAATCCATGATAGATGCTTATGTTTATTTTGTCTATTTTGCAAAAATACCTTGTTGGCAGCAACATTGAGGCAGTACTCTTCCTGTGTGTGTATTTTGAGGGGTACAAATAATTACTTGGTCAAGACTCTTCGGGGCAAGGTTTTCTTTCCCATCTGGTTTCAACCACAAAGGAAAGAAAAATTTTTTTCTTTTTAAACAAAAACATAAGTGTTACGCTAGAAATCCAGATTAAAATTAGGTAGCATGGTCAGCATATTGTACCTGTCTCACAGGAAGTTTTCTTTCCCTGAAACAGATATATCTGTATCACCATATACATACATATATAAAGGTACAGCTGATATTATCTTGTTGCATTAGATGTGGTATGTAAAAGAAGAGAGGACTCAAGTGTGGCTTTGAGGATGGCTTGAACACCTGGAAATATGGAATGCCATCAACTGAGACAGGGAAGACCAAGGGAGCAGCAAGTTAAGGGAAAAGATAAAAAAATTCAGTGTTGATCATGCTGGATTTAAGGCATCTATTGGCTCCAACTCGATGGCACTTGGCTTGGCTCGGATTAGGCATACAAATAGAGAGGGTGAGCGGGCAGTTCATTTAAGAGTCTCAAGTTCAGAGGCAAAAATCATTGAAACAATTTGGTAGTATTTGTTTTTATTAATTATTGGCACTATGACTGGTCTATAATTATAACACTCTTCCTTCTACTGAATTCGGAACCAACTGAGATTTAGATGCAGGTAACCAAAATATCTGCTTTATTAAAGAAAACTCCCAAAAGAAACCAAACACTTCTGTGAAGTCGATTCGGACTCATAGCAACCCTGTAGACAGAGTAGAACTGCTCCGTAGCATCTCCAAGCAGCACCTGGCAGGACTGAACTACCAACTTTGTGGCGAGCAGCCACAGCACTTAACCACTACACAGAGTTTCCAGCCCACTGCTGCCAAGTCGATTCTGACTCATAGTGACCCTATAGACAGAGTAAAATTGCTACGTAAGAGTTTTCAAGGAGCACCTGGTAGATTTGAACTGCTGACCTTTTGGTTAGCAGACATAGCACTTGACCGCTATGTCACCAGAGGCTTTTTTTTTTTCTTTTTATTGAAGAAAAGCTAACTGAAAAAAACATGTATCTGTGGCTAATTAGTTCACCTTTGTGTTGGAAAGACTGACTTACCCAGTCGTTGGAACACTGATCCACTCCAGGCCATGCTTAAGGGACAGGATCAATCTTAACACAGCATAAAAAGTAGACCCCAAATGCACCTGCTCTGTAGGCACAAACCCAAGAAAGCCAATGGCTAGCATCAGCTGGTATGATTCTTTTTACCCATCTCGTAAATAAGGAGTCTCAGGAATTCTTATGTAAGCATAAAGAGAAGCATATTTGTTTCCTCTCTTGAGATTCTTTGCAATTTTGTTTTAATTTCTTTTTTATTAAGCCTGTGGTCAGGTGTGATGGTGTCCCTTGAGGAAAAGATCAGGAATCTGTTGGGCAGTCCCGACACTAATATCAGCTTCTCATTCTTAAGGTATCTTCCTGGATCCACTGATGGACAGTAGACCATGGCACTAATTAAGGCCATGTTCACTCCAGAGCTTCCATTCACTCTGTCTTATTTTGACATACACACACACATACACACACACACACACACACACACAGATATTCAAATACTAAAACACCAGCAAGATGTAGGTGCCTCAAATTTAATATCAATTTCCATTATGTTTGTTTTAAGACAGAAATTAAAGCCACAAATAAAATTCCTTGTCCTATGTCTTGAAGTACCAAAATTCAAAGTCTAAATTCTTAAATTGAAGTCCTCAGATTATCATTTTCCAGTTTCTACTTCTCTGTCTCAGTAACGGGGATCTTACTCTGAGAAGTGGGTAGAGTTGGGGTTCTTCCTGCAGCTGTAGCCTGGGTTGCCTTCTGGGTATATAAATGTATCTAAGATCTCAAAATTTGAATAAGTTCTTTGTGTGTACCAGTTATTGGGAGCTTAACATCTGATATCAAAGCAACCACACCACAAAATTTTATAAACAAGCTAAGCCCTAGGTTTGAGAGTCACTATTAAGGAACCCTGGTGGAAACTCTAATGGCATAGTGGTTAAGAGCTATGGCTGCTAACTGGAAGGCTGGCAGTTCAAATAGGCCAGGCACTCCGTGGAAACTCTGTGAGGCAGTTCTGCTCAGTCTATGGGGTCACTTAGAGTTGGAATCAACTTGACAGCAGTGGGTTTAGTTTTTTGGTTTATTAAAGAACCAAAATCAGACATTACTATTGTCAAAGGTCATAGCATTATCTTAGCAACATCTGAGGGAAAGAATGTAGACATAGAAGAATCTTTTTTGTTTCAACCTCATGAAGATACCACTTAGACCATGCTTATTGTCTGAAATTGATGAACTTACACCTATCTGGAGAAATCTTCTTTCAAGAAGTTAATTATAATACTCTATTATACCCTATCTGTGGGAAATCAACCTACGCATGTTGGCTATTGTCTTCTAAAGTGACATTTAAGTCGTGCTGCATTTTAGTAAAGCTTAGAAATTTGTAGTGGTGTGTCTCCCCTGACATCCTATCTTTCTCATTCAACCCAGTCAAGATCTTTTTATTTCCATGTGTCATGGATTAAGTTGTATCCTCCCCAAATGTGTATCGGGTAGGCTATGCCGTGATTCCCAGGGTTGTGTGATTGTCCATCATTCTGTCACCTGATACGATTTTCCTGTGCTGTAAATTCTGTCACTATGGTGTTAGTGAGGTG
Source organism: Heterohyrax brucei (assembly GCA_028571685.1). NCBI lineage: Eukaryota > Metazoa > Chordata > Mammalia > Hyracoidea > Procaviidae > Heterohyrax > Heterohyrax brucei. The sequence goes on from CM053143.1 coordinate 77,648,680, forward strand.
GTTTGGTGGCAGTTAAGTTGATGAGATTTGCAAGACTGAATTGTCTTAAGACGATCTCTTTTAAGATATAAAAGAGAAAGGTGAGCACAGAGAGGTGGTTGATCTCATACCACCAGAAAAGCAGCACAAGGAGCAGAGCATGTCTTTTGGACCTGGAGTTCCTGCACCTGAGAAGCTCCTCAACCATGGGAAGATTAATGACAAGAACCTTTCTATGTGGCCAATGGAAAGAGAAAGACTCTCTCTGGAGCTGATGCCCTAAATTTGGAATTGCAGCCTACTTGACTGCGACAGAATAAATTTTGTTAAAGCCAACCTCTTGTGGTACTTCTGTTATAGCAGCACCAGATGACTAAAATACCCATTTTCTTTAGAAGTCTATGTGCCTGTTACTACTGTCTAATGATAGACTCCAATATCTTTCATAAGTAGACATTGTGTTTTTGTTCATAGCGGCTATTGTTACTGTCTTTTTCCATGACATTTCATAGGACCATGAAACCTGTTACCTGCGGACCAGTCTGTTTTCTGAGCTCTGACTTCTCTTAGGTAAGATTTTTGGGGATCTAGTCACCATTTCATACCTAGTACCCACGAAAATATCCCTGCCTTTTTGAAAACCCTCTTGTGTATAAGAAAATTCATTTAGGAAATTATTGAATACACACGAAAGTAGAGAGAATTAGATCACAGACCCATTTGCATCTACCACTCAGCTTCCATAATTATCAGTCTTGGTTAATCTTGTTTAATCTATCTCACCTACTTTTTTATTTACTGGATTATTTAAAAAACAATCTCACAAATAATATGAGTTTTTCATGGATAACCTTTTTTCTATTTTATATCTGTTTATCTGGACTTCTCTTTTGTATTTGTCTGGATATCACTGCTTTTCATTTGGCTTTCTGTGATAACAACTGTCATAGATTGAATTATATTCTCCCCAAAACGTGTTATCGGTTTGGCTGGGCCCTGACTCCTACTATTGCCCGGTTGTCCTCCGGTTTGTTCCTTTGTCCTGTCGGGAATGCAGATGTATTTTTATGTTAAAGAGGATTAGGGTGACACTGTAACATTGTTACACAGGTCACTTCCCTGATCCATTGTAGCGTTTTCCTGAGGCGTGGTTTGTACCATCTGTTTTCTCTCAAGAGTTGAAAGGAAAGGGAAACAAGCAGAGAGTGGGGACCTGTATCATCAGGAAGGAAACACAAGGAGCAGAGGACATCCTTCAGATCTGGAGTCCCTGTTTCTGAGAAGCTCTTTGATTACAGGAAGATTGATGAGAAGGATCTTTCTCCAGAGTTGACAGGGAAAAAGACTTATCCTGGAGCTGATGCCCTGAATTTGAACTTTTAACCCACCTTACTATAAGAAAATTTCTCTTTGTAAAAGCCATCTACTCGTGGTATTTTCTGCTATAGCAGCACTAGGTGACTAAGACAGTGAAAATATTTTATACCTGCATTGTTAATAGAGCCCTGGTGATGCAGTGGTTAAGAGTTCAGGCTGCTAACAAAAGCAGACCAAAGTTCAGATCCACCAGCTACTCCTTGGAAACCCTTTGGAGCAGTTCTACTATGTCCTTTAGGCTTGCTGTGAGTAGAGTCGACTCAGTGGCACAGAACAAAACATGCTGTTAAAAGGAGTTCTGGTGGTGTAGTGATTATAGTGAGTTGCTAACCAAAAGGTGGTAGGTTTGAAACCACCAGCCAAAACCTTATGGGGCAATCCTACTCTGTCCCATAGGGTTATTGTGAGTTGGAATTGACAGCAATGAGTTTGATTTTTTTTTTAATATTGTTAAATATGATAGCCACAAGCCACATTTTCTGTTGAGCACTTAAAATTCAGATGTTACTGACAAACTGAGTTTTAAATTTTATTTACTTTTAATTAATATAAATTTCAATAGCTACATATCTTCCATGGCTACCATATTGGAAGGAACAGATTTAGATGGCTACTACGTATAACATTAGCCTTTCCCTAAAGAGTCCTTCTCTTCTTCTAGCTTTAGTTGCACAGTGGGTAAGAGCTCAGCTGCTAACCAAAAGGCCAGCATGCTGAATCCACCAGCTGCTCCTTGGAAACTCTATGAGGCAGTTTACTCTGTTCTTTAGGTTCACAATAAGTTGATGCCAACAGATTTGGTTTTGTTTTTTTGTTTTCTTTAGATTTTTTTATTCTTCCACTGCTTCTTTTCTAATATGGTACAAAGCATATATTTTTTTAAATGATTCCAGTTTCTCCTGGGAGGAAATTTGTGCAAAATTTCTTTGTGTGTTGAAATATTTCAAGCACAAGACTTTTTAATTGTTTTAGTACCTTTTTTTATTGTTGTTGTTCAATGTCTACGATTAGGCTGCTAAGGGTCAACAGTTCAAATTCACCAGCTGCTCCTTGGAAACCCTATGAGGCAGTTTCATTCTGTCCAATATAGTGACTATGAGTTAGAATCCACTTGAGGGGTATTGCCCCTTTTAACTGATGTTTTTCCTCTGGATTGTTTCTCTGCCTTAACCACAAAAGTTGGCATACTATCTTAACCATAAAGGCCTCTCATTCCCTGATAATGTTAAATTAATGAAATATGCCACTCATCTATGGGTGAAGAGAAATTATACAATGCTTAAAACTGAAAAACAAGATCATAAGTAAAGGAAACATCAACTCTTGAGCCAACTTGCAACTACACGGTGGTGGTAGGGTTGGTGGTATTATTCCTGACCCTATATATAAACCACAAAAACAAAAAACAAATCTACTTCCATCAAGTCAATTCTGACTCACAGCAATCCCATAGGACAGGGTATAACTGCCCCATAGAGATTCCAAGGAGTGCCTGGTGGATTTGAACTGCTGACTTTTTCATTAGTAGCTATAGCAGTTAATCACTACACCACCAGTTTTCCAGCTAAACCACAAGGATCCAAAATTTAGCTTTTCCACTGTTATCTCCTTTGGACTTGAAAGCTTGTGAATCACCATGAGGTGAAGGAAAATTCTACATAATCAACTTATTGGTCCCTACATTTTGTAGGTGCTTTGTAACTCGCATACACCTTAGCCATTCTTATAGGTTAAAGTCCACAGTGAAATTTGATTGAGAAACACAGTCAAAGTTGCATGTATTGTTTCATCCGACAACGCTTACAAAGCATGGCTGCTGAGGCTCTGACTCTTGTTAACACGATGGGACAACCACAGGGCTTCTTCATGGCCCCAAATTACCTTATCTGAAGGAAAAGATCCTAAGAGAAAAGATGAGCATTCTCACTGTAGTGGGGTGAACGGTGGCCCTCCCAAAAGATAACTCCACATGTCAATTCGTGCAATCTGCAAATGTGATTTTTGTAAATATAATCAAGTTAGGAATCTCAAGGAAAACTCAACATGTATTATTAGGGTAAGATCTAAGCTGAATGAGAAATACCCTTGTAAGAGGTGTGAAAGAACATAGACACAGGAGAAAAGCCATGGGAAGAAGACACAGAGATTTTGGATTTATGTGGCTATAAACCAAGGAATCCGTGGAGCAGCCTGAGCTTGATTTTGGAATTCTTGCCTCTGGAACTATGAGAGGGTGAATTTCTGTTTTTTCAGTCCACTCATTTTGTGATAATTTGTTAAGGCACCCATAAGAAACTAATGTACCCACTCTTTTCTACCCCCTAAAGCCCACTGACTAGGTAGGTTATTCCTCTTCACCTAGAAATGGACTAAAAGAATTACTCTAGTTTAAGATTCTTCACAAAGAAACAGAGATATTTCCTTCCCATAAAAGGATAGTCTCTTCAAACTTTTCTCCATAGCTTCCTAGCTCATTTGTTCAGTTTAATACTTGTTCTCACACTATATCTCTCGTGTTCTTATCTTCAGTCAGGGACAAGCTCCTTTCAACCTCTTCTAAATGTCTGATTCAAAGTGCAGCCAACTGCTCCACATATTGCTCCTATATTATTGCTATTTAATTCATTCAGGAAACATATCTGTTATAGGTTGCCATAGAGTCGGCTCTGACTTATAATGGTTTTATGTATGACAACAAAACATTGCCCATCCAGTCGCTGTTATGTTTAAGTCCATTATAGCAGATATGTAACAATAGTATCCTATCTATATGATGATAAATTTACCACATTTTTCTCAAGATGCATCACAAACAACACAGACAAAATCCCTACTCTCTTGAATCTTAATTTCAATTAAATCAAATCCAGAGCTGTTGAATCAATTGTAATTCATAGAGAGCCTACAGGATGGAGTAGAACTGCCTCACAGAGTTTCCAAGGAGTGCCTGGTGGATTTGAACTGCTGATGTTTTGTTTAGCAGATGTAGCACTTAACCACTATATCACCAGGGTTTCCAAATTTCTGTTAGAGGCAGAGAAACAATGAATGATAGAAATAAAAGATAGGTTTAGTATGTAAAAGATGAGAGTGTCTCCATCTGCTATGGATAACAGAAGAAGTAGGGCAGGATAAGTGGAACCAGTACTGATGGTGGTAGGAGGTTGCTGCAGTATTAGATAAGATGGTCAGGGTGGGAAAAGGTAATATTTGTGCAAAGACTTGAAAGAAGTAAAGAGTTAGCTAAAAAGATACTGGGGAGAACAGCACTGCAAACAGAAGAAAACATCTAGAGTGAAGGCTGTAAGGTAGGAGCATCCTTGGTGTGTATGAAGCAAGAAGACCAATCTGAAAAAAGCAGAGCCAGGAAGGATGAGTGGTAGAAGAGGGCAGAGAGATAATGGGGGTTGGGGGGAGGGAAACGGGTAGCATTAAGGTCCACTGTGGTTAATGTGTTTCAGTGCTAATGGAAAGATTGGAGTTCTGAGTCTACTCAGAGTTACCTAGGAAGAAATCTTTGGTTATGTATTTCTGAATAATCAGTATGGAGAAAAATTCCACTGTGATACATATGAGTTTGCCACGAGTTGGACTTGATTCGATTGCAACTGATAACTGGTAGGATCTGGCATTTCTTTTGAGTGAAATGAGAAGCCTTTGGAGAGTTTTGAGAAAAGGGAATGTATGTTCTGAGATAAAAAATAAATTATTATAGCTACTGTGCTGACGTTGGGTCATGGAAGTGGTAGAAGTAGGAAAAAGGTTGGAAGCAGGGAGACCTGTTAAGAGAATGTTGCAGCTAAGAAATAATGTTGATTTAGAGTTATATGTTACCAGTGGGGGTAGTTATGAAGAGGTAGGATTATGAGTATAATCTGAAACTATATCCAGCAGGAGTTTTGCTAGATTAGATGTATGATGTGAGAGAATGACAATAATAAAGGTTGACTCCATGACTTTTGACCTAAACATCTGGAAAGATAGGGATGTTTTCAATGAAATTGAAAATGATGTAGCGGGACCAAGCTAGAAATGGTGGTGGTATTCACTTGCAAGTGGATTTTCTCATTATAACATAATTAGCCTGCAGTAGTGGCTCTATTAAGCAAAGAAATTGGGAGTGATTTATGCATAGTTCAGTCTTGGTTAGACTCTGGGGTGTTCTTGGCTCCCCCATTATGGTAATGGCAAAGATCCAAGCCTTCTGTAGTTTATTCCTTACTAGTCTGTCTCTCTATGAGATTCTGGTGACCCGTGTATGGTCCCTTGAAATTTCTGATTTCATACTTTCCATTTTATGTCTTTCTTTCTCCAACATGATGGATTCTCTTTTTAATTACTAATAGCTGCCCCTCACATTTTGCAGAATAGCACCCTAATTTTCTTTTAAGCTATCATCACTACTCCCATTATTTCTCATCATCTTTGTGAAAGGTGGAATCTGTCTTCAGCCTCCCTGTATTTCTCTGAATCCACAATTATAATAATTTCTCATTTTCTTAAGACAGAGTTGTTTTCTCAGCTTACATTGAAGAACCTTGGTAGAATCTCATAAAAGCAATTATGTACTTAGCTCGTAAAAATAATTCTGTACAAAATATATTTTGTGCAGTTGCTTGTAAAATGAACCACATGAGTTTTAATCTTATGACATCATCAATAAAAAGTTAAATGGGACGTCCCTGTTGAGTTTTCCAGGCTGAATTTTCTTTGCTCAGACTATTCAAGTTCACTTGGGTTCATGAGCTTACCTGTGTCTACAAAGACATGTCTGAAGGGGATTTTGTATGGAATGGTAATTCAATCTCTATGGTATATAGTCAGTTATTTCATATCCTTCAGCTTTGTCTCTGAAATAATGATTCATTTCTTTTTTATTTTTTTAACTTAGGTTATTTTTTAGTGTTTTCTTTAGTCCTTATCAAATTGTTCAATACAATGAATATAGCAACGTAATCAATCCTGAGGACAAAATATTTTCCTTAACCTTATTTTCTTTTAGATTCTTAATCCTGACTCATCATTATTTGTCATTTAGATCCAATAGACTCATTTATTTTGTTTTCTAATATCTTAAGCAATTTTACAGTTAGATTACATAAGTAAAAGTAAAAGTGTGCTGAAAACAGCTGTTTTAGAAATTTTAATAAGAATTTAAACAGAATTTAGATTGTCAAAATGCAGTACCTGTGAAAACTTTGATACTCATGAATTTTGTTGATGAGACAATGGCCATCTTCTTTTCTCCATAATTACAAACATTTTTGTTTTTATATTTGTGACTCTCAATTAGAATGATAATTTCAATGAGATTTTTTATTTCCATATTTTATATTTCCTTCCATCCACCTTTGTGTTACACTTGTCTTCAGCATTTTTTACTTATAAATTAAATTATTAATAAATAGTAATAAATTAAATTAAATATTAATTAAATTTTTGTGTATAAGCATCATAAAACATGAACTAATACTCATCTTTTTAGCAAACTAGGATTGTCGAAGTTCTATCAGCAAAATATTGCAGATAAAGTCTTTGGTGAATGGCTAACTAGATAAGAATACCATGTTTTGTTATCATTTATTCATTTCTTGAGTTTGAGAAAATCCAGCTAGAATATTGGCACTTGAAGATAAAAGATTTTGCTTACACAGGAGGTGTAAGCAAGGAAACCAAGACCAGATACGATAGTTAAATGGAGCCTTCTGGATACCTAGTGAGCCCTGGGATGTGGTGTAGGGCTGTTAATTTGGACTTCATACCACTGAATGCCAAACCTCATCTTTTTCATTGACTCCACTCTCTGCGAGCACAGGCTTCCACAGACCGAAGGTAACTCACCATTTCAATATTTTTCCTCTGTCTTGGCCAGCTGGTAGAACTGGGACTTGACTAGCTGTTGGTCTCAGACACATTGCTGGTGGGACCGGAAAGCTTAATTGCCAAGTTCTGAGATCCTGGCTTTGGACTCTATACATCTCAGCTCCTCTGGCCTATTGGGAAACGGAGAAGCCCAGGCAGAGGACCCAGCCAGACTTGGTTCCTAGGCTGGGAGGTGGCCGTTGCCGGGGGAGAGCACTTTTCTAGTAGGGAGGTGGTGTTTTACACAGTGTCACCTGGTGCTGGGGCCCAGTGGTAGAGGTTGTGGGCTCTGGGCATTTTGGCACTCGTGTCCTCTCTATCCCCCAGGAGCCTGGTCCTGACCGGCTGATGAGCTTAGACAGGACGCCATCTTGCTTTGCTGGGAGGTGGAAGCCTCAGCTGGACATAATTCCTGGGCTGAGAGGTAGTGCCTGCTCAGAAGAGACTGCTTTTCTAACAGAAATGCAGAGTTCTACACAATATCACCTACAGCTTGGGCCCAACAGCAGAGGCTGGCAGACCAGTAATCTTTCTGTATTCTTAGCTAGTTTATAACGTCAGGTGTTCAATATAGAGGTGCTCACTTTGCCAGCTGGAAAGAGGGACGTAGATACCTGAAAACCTGACTGACTTTGGAAGGTGCCAAATATTTTTCACTTGTCATCTTAGGACGGCCTAGAGAAACAACTGTGGTACATCTTCACAGAGTCTCTCCCTGCCTCTATTGACTCACGTGATGCCCAAAAAGCAGCAGACATTGGAGAGGACTGTAACCTGGAAGTCACCAATGGCATCAGAAAGCCCCCAAAAGAAACCACCTCAGAACTTGCCAGACAAAGAAGCTTTTCTGAAGCTATCAGAAGGCGAAAACACAAGGATTATATATAGAGCCCTACTAGACCTTACACAAAATGCAGCAGAGCCAAACAAAAAATTAAACAAGCTGTTTGATCTGATGGAACATCAGTACTCCGAAATCCAACAGATCAAGAACAAAATCAAAGACATAGAAACTTCAATTCAAAGTCAAGAAAACAGAATGGAACAAATGGAAAAGAGAATTTATGATTTGGAAGACAGAGCCACTGACTCCAGCATCTATAAGGAGAAACCAGAAAAAAGAAACAAGAAAAATGAAGAAGCATTAAGAAGCATGTGGGACTCTACTAAGAACAATCTACGTTTAATTGAGTTCCTGAGCAGGGCGAGACACCTGAGAACACAGAGAGTATTGTGGCTGAGCTGCTGACAGAAAGATTTTGCTTACATAACCATTTTCAACATCTGGAGAAGAACGGTTGATGATGCAGTGGTTAAGCACTGAGCTGCTAATGGAGAGGAACACAGTTTGAACCTACCAGCACTCTGGCAGAGAAAGATGAAGCTGAAGAAAATTAGAACAAGTCCAAGAGAGCCAAAGAATGACTTCGGTATATCCCACCTAAATTTAGACAGCATTTCAGGAATAGATTTGATGCACTGAACACTAATGATTAAAGACCAGATAAGCTGTGAAATGACATCAAGGACATCATATATGAAGAAAGAAGATGTCATTAAAAAGACAGGAAAGAAGAAATATCAAAACAGATGTCAGATGAGACTCTGAAACTTGCTTTGGAAAGCAGAGTAGCTATAGTGAATAGAAAGAAAAATGAAGGAAAAGAGCTGAAGCAAAAATTTAAAAGAGTAACTCAAGCAAACAAAGTAAAAAATTATAACAACAAGTACAAAGACCTGGAGTTACAAAACCAAAAGAGAAGAGCATGGTCAGCATTTCTCAAGCTGAAAGGACTAAAGAAAAAATTCAAGCATCAAGTTGCAATACTGAAGGATTCTATAGGCAAAATACTGAACAATGTAGGAAGCATCAAAAGAAAATAGAGCGAATACACAGAGTCAAGAGTTATTGTACCAAAAAAAAAAAAATTGGCTGACTTTCAATCTTTTCAAGAGATAGCATGTGATAAATGACCATTGGTATGGGTGAGGTGAAAGAAGAGGTCCAAGCTGCACTGAAGACAGTGGCAAAAAAACAGTCTCTAGGAGTTGATGGAACACCAATTGAAATGTTTCAAAAAACAGATGCAGTGCTAGAAACAGTCATCTATGCCAAGAAATTTGGAAGAGAGCTATCTGACCAACTCACTTGAAGAGATCCATATTTATGCCCACTGCAAAGACAGTTGATCCAACAGAATGTGGAAATCATTGAACAGTATAATTAATATTGTATACTAGTAAAATTTTGCTTAAGAGCATTCCAAAGCAGCTGTAATAGTACATCAACAGGGAACGGCCAGAAATTCAGGCAAGATTTAGAAGAGGATGTGGAAAAACGACTATCACGGCTGATGTCAGGTGCATCCTGGCTGAAAACAGGATACCAGGAAGATGTTTAGCTGTGTTTTATTGTCTTTGCAAAGACATTTGATTATGTGGACCTTAACAAGTTGTGAACGACATTGCAATGAATTGGAATTACACAATACTTAATTGTGTTCATGGGGAATCTGTACATAGATCAAGAGGCAATCCTTCAGGTAGAACAAGGGGATACTGTGTGGTTTAAAGTCAGGAAAGGTGCACATCAGGGTTGTAGCCTTTCAGCATACTTATTCAACCTATATGCTGAGCAAATAATCTCAGATGCCGGACTATATGAAGAAGAATGTGGCAGAAGGTTTGGAGGAAAACGATTAACAACTTGTGTAATGTAGATAACACACACTGCTTCTTAAAAGTGAAGAGGACTTGAAGCACTTATGAAAATCAAGGACTAGAGCCATCAGTATGGGTTACACCTTAACATAAAGAAGACAAACTTCTCCCAGGTGGACCAATAAGCAACATCATAGTAAGTGGAGAAAAGATTGACATTGTCAAAGATTTCATTTTACATGGATCCAGAATCAACGGCCTTGGGAGTGGAAGTCAAGATATCAAACATTGCATAGCATTGGGCAAATCTGACTCACAAGACCTCTTTAAAGCATTGAAAAGCAAAAATGTCACTTTAAGGATTAAGGTGTGTTTGACCCAAGCTGTGGTGTTTTCAGTTGCCTCATATGTATACAAAAGCTGGATGATGAATAATGAAGACCAAAGAAGAACTGATGCCTTTGAAGTATGGTGTTGGCATAGAATGTTGATTACACCATGGACTTCCAGAAGAATCAACAAATCTGTCCTAGAAGTACAGCCTGAATGATCCTTACAGGCTAGGATGGTGAGAACTTGTCTTATATATTTTGGGCATGTTATCAGGGGAGAGAGTTGGTAAAGCAGAGGTTTAGTGAATGGGAAGAAAATTGTCATTGAGACTGACTGACCGGTGGCTGAAGTAGTAGGCTCAAACTTAATGACTGTGAGTATGGTGCAGACCAGACAGTATTTTGTTCTGTTGTATAGAGTCACTGTGAATCAGAACCAACTTGATGCACCTGATAGTAGCTGTGATGAAATGGAGTCCCTGCTGCTAACCAAATGATTTGAGGTTCAAATCTACCCAGAAGTACCTCAGAAGAAAGACTAGGTGATCTGCTTCTGAAAAATCAGTCATTGGAAATTCTATGGGTTGCAGTTCTGTTGTGACACACATAAGGTCTCCATGAGTTGCAACCAATTTGATGGCAATCTATTTAGCTCTTTAATGATGAAATGATTCCTAGGATGATAAAATAGCAACATGTTTTAAAATACAGGAAAAGTATGATTATAGCGACTCCATGATGTATCTTGGGTTTAGAAAAGTCTCGATGTAATTGTAATTGCAAGACAGAATTTGTTTTACTTTGTTTTAGAAAGTAAATTTCTTTTTGTTCTTTGGAAAATCACAAAATTCTTGCAGTATCTATCTTAAAATAGGTGGTCAAAAAAAAAAAAGAAAGAAAGAAACTTGTAAGCTACTGTTGACTCTAATGGACCCTGATGATATATGAAGGTTGATACTGGTAGATCAAACTGATGATACTTCTCAACTATTTTCATTTCATGATACATGTAGAAAATAGTATTTACAACATGTTGGGGTGAGTAGAGGAGCCTATCCATGTATTAAAACAAGAACTCTATGGATCTATTGAATCAAATGTACATAGTTTACCTGTAAATAATTTATACGTTATCAAATTCACTAGTGGAGTACAAAGAGGGAGGAAGAGAAGTGGGGCAAAAGTGGAGGCATTATTTCATGTAGTCATTCAATAAGCATGCTGTGATCACCTAAAAATTCCTGGACACTTGTTGGGCAAAAGATAAGTGGTGAATAACGGATACGGGCTCTTATCCTCATGCAGATTAGAGTTAGGCAGAAAATAAGGCTGTGAAACCAGCAATTACAAGTATGACAAATGCTATGAAAGGAGAAACATGTTCCTTGGTCTCTTTGTACAAATTCTTTCTTCTACTTTTCCTAAAGCACTTGTGAACTTCAAGGCTTTTTCCTGGGTCCCCTTACTATCTCATTCATGGCCTCTCTCATCTAAATGCAAACTGTACTAAGCCCAACTGTGTGATTGTTTTCCAAATATATGTCTCTTGTTTGTCTCCCAAAATTTAAACTGATATATTCAACGGCCTGCTGTAAGCTTGCCACTGAGATCTGACATCTCAAAATCAGTGTGACTGAAAATAGGCCCAACATTCCCCAGACCAAAGCTTTTTCTTCTAATATATTTCCCATGCTAATGAAGGATAATATGATTTATTCATTTCCTAAGTGAGTAAAAGTCTAGTAGTCTCTACAGATAACTCCCTTTCTCTGTCCCACCTCAAATCATCACAAAGTTTTATCAGTTAATTTCATTTTCTCCTTCTCTTCTTTATAACTTTTTGCCTGAATTACTGCAGTTATATTTCATACTAAACTATATAAGAAAGCATTATTAGAGATCTTGATTTAGTTATGTTTTTAGTTTTACTGTCTTTGATCCAAAAATATAATCTTTTACCAATTCTGATTTTTGACATTTATTGAACTTTTTCTTATGAATTCACACATAGTGTCTTAGTTATCTAGTGCTGCTATTACAGAACTACCACAAACAGAAATTTATCACCATGCTGTGTGTCAGTTTCTCATACTGTGTGAGTTGGCATGTTGTGTGATGCTGGAAGCGATGCCATGGGTATGTGGATACCAGCAGGGTCACCTGTGGTGGACAGGTTTCAGACTAAGACAGACTAGGAAGAAGGACCTAGAAGTTTATTCCCAAAAAGAACTAGGCAATGAAAACCTTATGAATAGCAGTGGAACATATAGTGCTGGAAAATGAGCTACCCCCATCCCAGTTTGGAAGGCACTCAGACGATGACTGGGGGAGAGCTGTGCCCTCAAAACAGAGTTGACTTCAATGATGTAGGTGGAGTAAAGCCTTCAGGACCTTCATTTGATGATGTGGCCTGGCTCAAAAATGAGAGGAGGGCGGAGCTAAGATGACGGAGCAACAACATGTCCCTACTAAACCCTTGCACAACTAAGAACCTCAAAATTAATGAAATCCACCTAATACAGCAATCTAGAGGGTCTGAACTATACACAGAGAACACTAAATACAAAGGGAGCCAAAGGAAGATCTTAGGAGCCCTGAACCATACAGGACAAGACAATGTGGTGGCCTGGGTGGAGACTCCACATCAACTGAAGGCTACCCAGGTGGGAAGAAAACCTGCCTCCAGTGAATCTTAGCACTCAAGCAGAGGCGTGCAACAAAAGCTGGAGCAACCTTGAATTTGAATACAGAGACCTGTCCCAGCCTAATCATTGCAACTACAGCCCACAGCCCAGACCAGAAGAACACTGTGCACTCTGGGATGAGGCGAGCTGTCAGTCAGTGCCCCAACAGACCCACTGGCCAGGCGGCCAGACAGCCAGGAGACCAGTTGCTGACTGAGAGTGGCAAGGAGCCATGAGGCCTTGGCTAGAGGAACAAGGAGATGGGGTGGGGAACATGGGGACAGGAGGCCAGGGCTTCCAGAATTCCGGGGACGTAGGGAAGGAGAAGGCAGAGCCAGGAGGAGGGGGATGGGCATGCAAGTGGGCTCTGCACAGCAGGCTTTAGTCCTGTGTGGGACTGGGAGGCTCGGGTTCAGGCACCCTGGCTGTGGAGCAGGAGATCTCGGGAATCTTGGGACCTAGGGGAGATGGGCTGAGGAGTGAAAGGACATGCTGCTGGCAGACCTGCCTGGGACTGGCCTTGGAGCCCGTGGACCACGAATCTCTGGGCTCTTATGGCCTGTGGGGTTTGTGAGAGCACACCCACAGCTGGGAGAGGATTGGAGCCATGTGAGCCAGTGAGGCTTGGGCTCAGACAACCAGACTTGTCTGGAGTGATTCTCCAGCAGCTGGGCAGCCATTGGAACCACATTTACCAGCCAAGATCTAGGCTCAGGAAACCGTTGGAGCAGGGCAGTGAGCACCAGCGTCCAGGCAGCCATTAATGCTGTGTGCACTGGGAATACTTGAGCTTAGGTGAACCAGGAGAATAGGAGAGATTGGCCCAGTGGCTAGACAGCCACTGTGCCAAGTGTACCAGGAGAACTGGGCTCAGGCAACCTGTGGGAGGGGGAGTGTTGGTCCTGGCAGCTAGGTAGCCATCGGAACCCAGTATGCCTGGGAGGTCTGAGTTCAGGCAACCCTAGAGGAGTTAGGTAATCACCACAGTGACTAGACAGCCACTGGAGCCAAGTGTGCCCAGGAAGCTTGAGCTCAAGTGACCCAAAGGGAGGGGAGTATTCCCCCTAGTGGCTAGGTAGCCAATTGGAGCTGTGACTTTGGGAAGAGGTCACAAGCCAGTGACCACTCCTTCTCTCCACACCTGAGTCCAAGGATGAGGCTCCAAGAGGGATCTGCCCAAACCAGAGGCAGCTGCAGCAGTAGCACCAGAGTCCTGCCCACCTTGGGTGACTGTGAAAACACAGCGCCTGCGCAAGTGACCACGCAGAAGTGGTGGTCATGCTGCTCAATGCAGATGTGAGTCCCCCACCCAGAATCTGCATCAGTAGCAGCAGCAGACCAGTGCAAAACAGTAAGAACAAGCAACAGAAAATAAACTGCACAGAGAATCTAGGCCCCAGCCCCAACAGAGAGCCACTGGTCAGGCCAACTGAACTATAAAGTCTCTTTCACTGAAATGACTTCTGGATGGCTTGGACATAACAATTGAACTCTAAACACCCAAAGAAGCAGACTAACATGGCTTCCCCAACTCCCCAAATACAGCATCAATGAATTTCCCAGATAAAGAAGAGTTTGTACAACTATTGGAGTCATAATACAAAAGACTAATGTACAGAACTGTACAAGATATCAGGAGAAAGAGCACGCAAAACGCAGCAGAGCACACAGAAAAATTAAATAAACTGCAAGAAATGCTTAAGCAGCAATGATCACAAACTCAACAGAATAACAATAAAGTCTCCAAGCTTGATAATTGAATAGAAAGTCAAGGGAGCAAGATTGAGGACATGGAAGGCAGACTTAGTGAGCTTGAAGACAAAGTAAATGACACCAACATAGATGAAGAAAAATCATAAAAGACTCAATAAGAGTGAAGAATCCCTAAGGGTGATGTGGGATTCTACTAAGAGAAATAATATCTGTGTGATCAGAGTATCAGAACAAGTTGGGATAGCTGAAAATACAGAGTGAATAGTTGAAGATCGTCAGACAGAAAACTTCCCTGATACCATGAAAGATGAGAAAATCTCCATTCAGGATGCTCATTGAACCCCACTCAAGATAAATCCCAAAAGAAATACACCAAGTAATATCATAATCAAGCTCAATAAAACTAGAGAAAAGGAGAGACTACGGAGGGCTGTGAAAAGTAAGCAAAAAGTAACCTGTAAAGGAAAATTATTAAGATTAGCTCAGACTACTCAGCTGAAACAATGCTGGCCAGAAGACAGAGGTATAATGCATATAAAGCCCTGAAGGAAAAAACTGTCAACTGAGAATATATCCTACAAAATTGTCTCTCAAATATGAAGGTGAAATTAAGACTTTCACAGATCAACGGAAATTTGGAGAATTTGTAAGAATCAAACCAAAATTACAAGGAATATTAAAGGAAGTTCTTAGATTTGAAAATCAATAGCATTAGATGTATACTTAAACATCTAGCACTTGACAGAACATCCAGATAACATCAAGAAGGAAATTCAAAAATGATAACCAAAACTAAATCACAAAAAATAGAAATTCAGAGATCTTAGGATACAACTGATAACTTCATTATATAAAAAAGAGGGTCAAACAAAGGTATGCATAGACCTTCCAGATGTGGAGGAAGATGAGGAGATACACAGACACTGAAGTTTGGACTACTTTTAGAGTAATAAAAGGTACTAAAGGAGTAACCACAAAAGAAACCTGTAATTGTACACATCAAAAAGTAACATACAAAATCACAATTTCTAGAAAACAAACACTGAAAGCAGCTAAAAGAAAATATGTAAACAAAAAAAAAACACAACACAGAAAAATGAGAAGAAACAGCTGCAAACATCCATTAATAATTGGAACATGGAATGTGTGAAGCATGAATTTAGGAAAATTGGAAATCATTAAAAATGAAATGGAACATGTAAACATTTATATCCTAGGCATTAAGGAGCTGAAATGGATTGGAGGAAGACTCATGAACAACTTGTATTACACAGACAACCTAACCTTGCTTGCTGGAGGTAAAGAGGATTTGAAACACAGATGAAGATCAAAGACCACAGCCCTCAGTATAGATTGCACTTTAGCATCAAAAAAAAAAAAGTCCTCACAAATGTGCTGCAGACAACATTGTGATGAATGGAGAAAGGATTGAGATTGTCAAGAATTTGATTTTACTTGGCTCCACAATAAACACTCATGGAAGCAGCAGTCAAGAAATCAAAATAAGCTCTGCATTAGGAAAATCTACTGCAGAGGACCACTTTAAGGTATTGAAAAGTAAAGATGTCACCGTGAAGACTAGGATGTGCCTGACCAAAGCCATAGTGGTTTTTTTAATTGCAGCATATGCGTGCAAAAGCTGGATAATGACTGAGGAAGACAGAAGACTAGATGCTTTTAAATTGTGGTGTCAGAGAACAATATTGAATGTACCATGGACTGTCAAAAGAATAAACAGATCTGTTCTGAAAGAAGTACAACCAGAGCATCCCTTGGAAGGAAAGATAGAGAGACTGCATCTTACATACCCTGGACATTGTTTTAGTCAGCTAGTGCTGCTGTAACAAATATGATAGGTAGATGGCTTTAGCAAAGAAAAATTTATCTTACACATTCCAGAAGGCTACAAGTCCAAACTCAGGATGTCCACTCCAGGGAAGGCTTTCCCCTTGTTGGTTCTGGAAGAAAGCCCTTGTGTTGCATCAGTCTTTGTTCAGAGAGCATCTTGGTGCAGGAACCTCAGGTCTGAAGGATGGACTCTTCTCATGGTTGTGCTTTCTTCATAGTATGAGATTTCCACTCTCTGCTTGCTTCCCTTTCCTTTCATCTCTTGTAAGATGAAAGAATAAGAGGTGGTGAAAGCCACACTCAGGAAAACTCCCTAAGGCTCCAGGGAAAGAGCCTTAAGAAAGGATCTACAGTCTCACCCTAATCCTCTTTAACATACAGCATAGGAAAATCACAAAATGGAAGACAATCATAAAATATTGGGAATCATGGCCCAGCCAAATGGCCACACACATTTCTGGGGGGACACAGTTCAATCCATGACAGACATGCTTTCAGGAAGGATCAGTCCTAGGACAAGCACATCCTGCTGGTAGAGTGGAGGGTCAGTGAAAATGAGGAAGACCTTCAACAAGATGGATTGATATAGTGGCTCCATTGATAGGCTTAAGCATGTAAAAATGATTGTGGATGTGGCACAAGACTGGGCAGTGTTTCTTTTGTGCATAGCATTGCTATGAGTTGGTATTGACCTAAGGCACCTAAGAACAACAATGATTACAACAGAAATTTATTATCTCACAGTCTAGGGGGCTAGAAATCCCAATTCAGGGTATCAGCATCTAGAAAAGGCTTTCTCTTTCTGTTGGCTCTGCGGAGAGGTCCCAGTCATCTGTTTCTTCTGGTCTAGGAGCTTCTCAGCACGGGGGTCCTGGATCTAAAGGACACACTCCACTCATGGTTCTTCTTCCTTGATAATATGAAGTATCTCTCTTATCTGCTCAATTATCTCTTTTATACCTCAGTAAAGACTGACTCAAGATACAACCTAATCATGTAGTTATATCATTTCCCATTAACATCATCACCTCTAATCCCGTCTCATTAATATGGAGGGCAATCACACCATATTAGGAATCATAGACTAAATAAGTTGATAAATATTTTGGGGGACTACAGTCCATAGCACATAGTTAGTTTTTTGATTTCTAGGTTTTAGGATATAGTTGTATACCTATCAAGGAAGGTAACAGCCTCAGGTAAAGAGGGTAACAGCCTCAAGTATTAGGTAAGGGGGATAATAGCATTAGGTAAGGAGGGTAACAGCATCAGGTATGGAGGATGAAGACAGAGTGACCAGGCGCCACATGTCTATTGCTGTGATGCTGGAAGCTATGCCACTGATATTCAGGTACCAGCAGGGTCATCCATGGTAGACAGGTTTCAGCTGAGCTTCCAGACTAAGACAGACTAGGAAGAAGGACCAGGAAGTCTATTTCTGAAAGTAATTAGCCAGGGAAAACCTTATGAATAGCAGTGTCAGACATAGTGCCAGAAAATGAGCCTCCTAGGTTGGACGGCACTCAGAAGATGACTTGGGAAGAGCTGCCCCTTCAAAGTAAAGGTGACCTTAGTGATGTGGATGAAGTAAAGCCTTCAGGATCTTAATTCACTGATGTGGTACAACTCGAAGTGAGAAGAAACAGCTGCAAGAATCCATTAATAATTGGAACATGAAATGTACAAAGTATGAATCTATGAAAATTGAAAATCATCAAAAATGAAGTTGAATGCATAAACATCAATATCCTAGGCACTAGTGAGCTGAAATGGACCAGTAATAGCCATTTTGAATTTGACAGTCATATGGTCTACTATACTGGGAGTGAAAACTCGAAGAGGAATGGTATCATATTGATCATCAAAAAGAACATTTCAGGATCTGTCCTGAAGTACAATACTGCCAGTGATAGGATAATATCCATCCAGTTAAGATGATTAGTATTCAAACTTACACACCAACCCCTAAGGTCAAAGTCGAAGAGACTGAGGATTTTTACCAGCTTCTGCAGTCTGAAATTGATCGAACATGCAATCAAGATGCATTAAAATTACTGGCGACTGGAATACAAAAGTTAGAAACAAAGGAAACAGATTGGGAGTTGGAAAATACGGCCTTGGTGATAGAAATAATGCTGGAGATCACATGATATAATTTTGCAAGACTGATGACTTCTTCACTGAAAACAGTTTTTTTACCCAACACAAATGATGACTGTACACACGAACTTCACCAGATAGAATACACAGGAACCCAAATGACTACATCTATGGAAAAAGATGCGGAAAAACTCCGTATCAGCAGCCAGAACAAAAGCAGCTGCTGACTGTGGCACAGATCATCGATTGCTGATAGGCAAATTCAAATTGGAACTGAAGAAAATTAAAACAAGTCCACAAAGAGCCAAAGTACGACCTTGGGTATATTCTTCATAAGTTGAAAGACCATCTCAAGAATAGTTTTGACTTGTTGGCCACTAATGACTGAAGATCAGATAAACTGTGGAGTGACATCAAAGACATCATCCAAGAAGACAGCATGAGGTCATTAAAAAGACAGGAAAGAAAGGAAAGACCAGATTGGATGTTAGAGGAGACTCTGAAACTTGTTCTTGGATATCAAGCAGCTAAAGCAAAAGGAATGACTTGTGCAGTAAAAGACCTAAACAGAAGATTTCAAAGAGCAGCTCAAGAAGACAAAATAAAGTGCTATAATGACACATGCAAAGAGATAGAAACAGAAAATCAGAAGGGAAGAACACACCCTGCATTTCTCAAGCTGAAAGAACTGAAGAAAAAATTCATGCCTCAAGTTGCAATAGCGAAGGATTTCGCAGGATGCATCAGAGCAAGACGGAAGGAATACATGGAATCATTATACCAGAAAGAACTGGTCAGTGCTCAGTCATTTGCAGAGGTGGTATATGATCAGGAGCTGATGCGACTGAAGGAAGAAGTCAAAGCTGCTTCGAAGGCAATGGCAAAAAAGCAGGCTCCAGAAATGGATGGAACATCAATTGAGCTAATTCAACAAACACATGCAGCACTGGAAGTGCTAACTTGTCTGTGCCAAGAAATTCGGAGGGCAGCTACCTGGCCAACTGAACAGAAGAGATCTATTTATGCCCATTCCAAAGAAAAGTGATCCAACCAAGTGTGGAAAGTGCCAAACAACATCATTAACATCATATGCAAGTAAAATTTTGCTCAAAATCATTCAAAAGTGAATGTAACAGTATATTGACCAGGAACTAACAGAAATTCAAGCTGGATTCAGAAGAGGATGTGGAACCAGGGATATCATTGCTGATGTCCGATGGATCTTGGCTAAAAGCAGAGAATACCAGAAAGAGATTTATTTGTGTTTCCTTGACTATGCATTCAGCTGTGTGGACCATAACAAATTATGGCTAATATTTCAGGGAATAGGAATTACAGAATACTGAATTGTGCTCTTAAGGAATCTGTATATGGATCAAGACGCAATCAAGAAAAGAAAACAGGGGACACTTCATTGTTCAAAGTCTGGAAAGGTGTGTGTCAGGGTTGTATCCTTTTATCATATCTTTTTTTTTTATTTAATATGATTGAGTGAAAATGTACATTCCAGTATAAATTTATATGCCCACCTATATGCAGCTTCCACTGCTCTCTCGGTCCGGTGACAGCACGCTATTCCTCTCTGCTCCATACGTGTCTCATCCTCCCAACAGCCTCCTTTCCCCTCCTCTCCATCCACTCCCCTTCCTCCAGCCAGAGGTCAGCAGGATGATATCCTACAGATGTATAGAACCATAAAGTGCATTCCTGTCCAAAGAGTGGACCTTTGTTATAATTTATGGTCAATGGCAGCATCAAGGCCAGGGGCCATGCTCCCATGGGAACCCCAAAACCGCTGGACCATCAATTGAGGCCTTTTAGTGGAGATCTCAGGGTGCACCTCTTTTTAGTCTTGTGTTGCCAGTGAGACTCATCTCTGTGAGCTCCATCGCAGCTAACACTGGTGGTGGCCAGGCACCATCTGGTTCTTCTGGTCCCAAGTCAATGTAGGCACCCACTCATGTGGGTCTCTCTGTCTTCTAGGTTGTCTTTACCCCCATGTCATTTTAGTCCTCAGTGAGCATCCGTTCCTGCTGAGTTGGGACCATTTGCTGTGTCCTCGGATGGCAGCTTGGCAGCTTTTAAGACCCCAGATGCCACTCACCAAAGTGGGGTGCAGAGAGACCTCTTAGCAAAATGCTAGTTGTGCCAGTTGGCCTTGATTTTGCCTAAGAGCATGGTTCCCTGCCCCCCGCCCCAGCTACTCTATCTTTGCAATATTGGGTTAAGATGGAAGGAGAATTCAAGTTATGCTGAAGTCCACTTAATGTTGTTCTTGTTTCTAATGTGGGCTATCACAGATTTCTCCCAACCAGATTTCTAGGAACTATCTAATCTAAACTCTCACCCTCTCCCTCCCTCCCTCCTCTCCCTTGCAGCTGTCAAAGAGTCTTTTCTTCTATATACAAGTCTGTTTTTGAGATCTCATTGTAGAGGTCTCATACAATATTTGTCCCTTTGTAGCTAACTACTTTCACTTAACATAATGTCTTCCAGTTGAAACCAGGTTATGAGACGTTTCCTGGAATCATCGTTATTCCTTATCATTGCGTAGTGCTCCACTGAATATATGTACCACAGTTTATCTATCCATTCTTCTGTTGTTGGGCATCTGGGTTGATTCCATCTTTTTGCTATCATGGGCTGTGCTGCAATAAACATTCTTGTGCACGTGTCCGCTGGTGTGAAAGGCCTTGATTCTGTAGGATATATTCCAAGTAGTGGAATTACTGGGTCAAATGGTATATCAACATCCCTTTTTTTAAGGAAGCGTTGGATTGCTTTCCAAAGAGGCTGGACCATTTTTCAACCCCACCAACAGTGTAGGAGGGTTCCACTTTCTCCACAGCCTCTCCAGCATTTGTTGTTTTGTGTTTTTTGTATCATGGCCAATCTTACTGGGGTGAGATGGTGTCTCATTGTCATCTTGATTTGAATTTCTTTAATAACTAAAGATCATGAACATGTCCGCATGTGTTTTTTGGCTGCCTGGGTCTCTTCTTTAGTGAAATGTCTGTCCATCTCCTTTGCCCATCGCTTAATTGGATGATTTATCTTCTTCTTATTGATATTTTGTAGTACCTTATAGATTATGGAGATCAGGCGTTGGTCTGACATAGAGTTGCCAAATATTTTTTCCCATTCTGTGGGTATTCTTTTAATTTGATTAATAAAGTCTTTGGATGAGCAAAAGTGTTTGATTCTTAATAGTTACCGTATATCTATTTTCTCTTCTGTTGATTGTGGTTTGTTTGACAGATTTTGGAGTCTGTGCACATTGTGTATTAAAACTTCCATTGTTGTTCCTACCTTTTCTTGGATCAGCTTTATCATTTTAGGTTTGATTTTTAGCTCTTTTATCCACTTGGTGTTGGTTTTTGTATAAGTTGTAAGATATGGATCTTGATTCAGTTTATTGCAGAAGGTTATCCAATTTTGCCACACCATTTATTGAAGATACTGTTTTTACCCCAGTTTAATGTCTTAGGGCCTTTGTCGAACATCAACTGTTCATAGGCAGATGGTGTCATCTCTGGGGTCTCAATTCTGTTCCATTGATCGATCTGTCTGTTCTTGTACCAGTACCAGGCTGTTTTTACCACTGTGGCAGTGTAGTATGTTCTAAGGTCGGGTAATGAGAGGTCTCCCAGTGTGTTCTTCTTCTTTAGTAGTACCTTACTTATCCGGGGCTTCTTCCCTTTCCAAACAAAACTGGTGATTTGTTTCTCCATCTCATTAAAAAATGACGCTGGAACTTGTATTGGGATTGCATTATATAAATAGATTGCTTTGGGTAAAATAGACATTTTCACAATGTTAAGTCTTCCTATCCATGAGCAGGGTAGGTTTTTCCATTTATCTAAGTCTCTCTTAGTTTCTTGTAGTAAGGGCTTATAGTTCTCTTTGTAAAGGTCTGTTATTTCTCTGATTATATTAATTCCTAGGTACTTTATCTTCTTAGGGGCTATAATAAATGGTATTGATTTGATAATTTCTTCCTTAACAGTCTTGTTGGTATAAAGGAATCCTACTGATTTACTTATGTTTATCTTGTATCCTGAGACTTTGCCAAACTCTTCTATCAGTTTGAGTAGTTTACTTATAGATTCCTTGGGATTCTCTGCATATACAACCATATCATCTGTGAACAGGGAGATTTTAACTTCCTCTTTGCTGATGCAGATGCCCTTTATTTCTTGGTCTTGTCTAATTGCTCTGGCTAAAACGTCTAGCACAATGTTGAATAGAAGAGGTGAGAGTGGGCATCCTGTCTAGTTCCTGATCTGAAGGGAAAGTCTTTCAGTCTCTCTCCATTCAGGATGATGTAGGCAGTTGGCTTTGTATAAATGGCCCTTATTGTGTTGAGGAATTTGCCATCTATGCCCATTTTGCTAAGAGTTTTTAGCATGAATGGCTGTTGGACTTTATCAAATGCCTTTTCTTCATCAATGGACAAAATCAGGTGATTCTTGTCTTTTGTGTTATTTATGTGGTTAATCACATTAATTGTTTTTCTGATGTTGAACCAGCCTTGCATCCCTGGTATGAATCCCACTTGGTCAGGATGGATTATTTTCTTGATATGTTGTTGTATTCTATTGGCAAGAATTTTGTTGAAGATTTTTGCATCTAGATTCATGAGTGATATTGGTCTGTAGTTCTTCTTCTTTGTTGAGTCTTTCCCTGGCTTTGGTATCAGGGTTATTCTGGCTTCATAGAATGAGTTTGGGAGTACTCCATCCCTTTCTATACTGTGAAATAGTCTCGGTAGTACTGGAGATAACTCTTCTCTAAATGTTTGGTAGAATTCTGCAGTGAAGCCATCTGGGCCTGGACTTTTTTTTGGTTGGCAGCGTTTTGATGACATTTTCAATCTCTTCCTTTGTGATGGATTTATTAAGTTGTTCTGCTTCATGTTGTGATAATTTGGGTAGGTGGCATGAATCAAGGAATTTGTCCATTTCCTCTAGGTTTTCAAATTTGTTAGAGTACAGTCTTTTATAGTATTCTTTTATGATATTTTTGATTTCTTTACATGTGTGGTGACAACTCCCCTCTCATTTCTAATTTGGGGTATTTGTTTCCTTTCCTGCTTGTCTTTAGTAAGTTTAGCCAGCGGTTTATCAATTTTGTTGTTCTTTGCAAAAAACCAGCTTTTGGTCTTTTCAATTTTTTCAATTGTTTTTCTATTCTCTAATTCATTTAGCTCTGCTCTAGTCTTTATGATCTGGTTTCTTCTGGTGCCTGAGGAGTTCCTCTGCTGTTCTCTTTCTACTTGTTCAAGCTGTGGAGTTAGTTCCTTGATTTGGTTTCTTTCTTCCTTCCAGATGTGTGCCTTTATGGAGATAAACAGACCTCTGAGCACTGCTTTGGCTGTATCCCATAGGTTCTGGTAGGAAGTGTTTTCATTCTCATTGGAATCCGTGAATTTCTTTATATCATCCTTGATTTTCTTTGTAACCCATATTTTTTTGAGCAAGATGTTGTTCAGTTTCCAAGAATTTTACTTTCTGTTTTTTGTGCTATTGATTTCAACTTTTATGGCTTTATGATCTGAGAAGATGCTTTGCAGTAATTCAATGGTATGGATTTTGTTGAGCATTGCTTTATGGCCTAACACATGGTCAATTCTGGAGAATGTTCCATGTGCACTGAAGAAGAAGGTGTAGTTGTCTGCTGATGGGTGGAAAGTTCTGTATATATCAATGAGGTTTAGTTGGTTAATTGTGTCAATGAGGTCTTCTGTATCTTTGCTGAGCTTTTTTCTAGATGATCTGTCCAGTATTGAGAGTGGAGTGTTGAAGTCTCCCACTATTATTGTGGAGTCATCTAACTCTCTTTTGAGCGTAGTCAATGTTTCTTTGCCGTATTTAGGTGCTCTGGTATTAGGTGCATAAATATTTAATATAGTTAAGTCTTGCTTGTGTTACCATATCTTTTTAATCTGTATGCCGAGCAAATCATCTGAGAAGATGGATTCTACAAAGAAGAAGCAGACATCAGGATTGGAGGACAACTCATCAACAACCTTCATTATGCAGATGACACTACCTTACTTGCTGGAAGTGAAGAGGATTTGAAACACATACTGGTGAAGATCAAAGACTACAGCCTTCACTATGGATTGCACCTCAACATCAAGAAAACAAAAATCCTAGCAACTAGACTAGTAAGCAACATCATCTTAAACAGAGAAAGGATTGAGTTTGTCAAGGATTTCACTTTACTTAGGTCCACAGTCGATGCCCACAGAAACAGCAATTAAGAAATCAAAAGTTGCATTGCATCAGAAGATCTGCTGCAAAGAATGTCTTTAAAGTATTGAAAAGTAAAGATGTCACCTTGAAAACCAAAGTGCACCTGACCCAAGCCGTGGTATTTTTAGTCACATCATATGCGTGTGAAAACTGGACCTTGAACAAAGAAGGCAGGATAATTGATGGCTTTGAATTGTGGTATTGGAGAAGAATGTTGCATGTACCATGGACTGCCAAAAGAACAAACAGATCTGTTCTAGAAGAAGTACAACTAGAGTGCTTCTTGGAAGCAAAGATGATGAAACTGTGTTACACACTTTGGACATGTTATCAGGGTGGATCAGTCCCTGGAGAAGGATATCATACTTGGAGGGTCAGAGGAAAAGAGGATGACCCTCGATGAGATGGATTGACCCAGTGGCTGCAGCAAAAGGCTTAAGTATAAAAATGATTGTGGCTGTGGCGCAAGACTGGGCAGTGTTTTGTTCTGTTGTGCACAGGGTCACTATGAGTTGGAACTGACTCGATGGTACCTGACAACCTTACCTTAACAATCATTGTTTAGGCCATCTGTATTTATCTTTTTCTGGTCTCTTGATCTTCTGTCAATAGAGAGAAGTGAAAGAAAATTTCTATTTCTCTGTATATTGATTAGATTTTTGCTTGTGTCAGTTTATTAGAAGTTTTTTGCGATCCAAGTAGTTTTATTGATTTCTGACTTGTATTGCTTTCCAGTCAACAGGGACTGGCCTCTGTAAGAGATCACCTTGTGAGATCTACCTAGTTGACTGTGCATCACCAATGGATTCCCAGAAGTCTTATGTCTGCAATAGGTATGTTGGCTGGAAGCTCCAGCAGGATGTGTGTATTTCTATTTTAAAACAGAGGGATCTTTCTCTCTTGGGAAATCTCAATTTTTGCTCTTCAGATCTTTGAGTGATTGATGACTCAGGTTAATCTAACCTGTTGCCATTGAGTCGATTCCAACTCATAGCAACTCTGTACAGCAGAATAGAACATCCCCATAGCGTTTCCAAGGAGTGCCTGGTGGATTTGAACTGCTGACCTTTTGTTTAGAAGCTGTGCCACTCAACCACTGCACTGTCAGAGTTTACACTGATTGATGAGATGTACTCATATTGTGGAAGGTGATCTATTTTTACTTAATCTCAAATATCAAATAGTTGGTTTCAACATACAGCAACTTCATGTACAGAAAAACTGTTATCTGGTCCTATGTCATCCTCTCACTGTTTCAGCTATTATGCCTATCCATCTTACCAAGGGTCTCCTTTTCCCTCACTGGCCCTTTACTTCACCAAATATAATGTCATCTGCCAGTGACTGATCTCTCCTCATGACATAGATGTCCAAAATTAATGAGGTAGACAATGTTCTGTTATGATTCGTAAGGTTGTCATTGGCTAAATTTCAGAAGTAGACATTGTGGCAATTTTAAAGACATGGCAATTTGTCACTGAAAGATGAAGGCCTATGTTCTCTCCTCTTTAATCACAGTGAGCTTGTGCTTGCTTCCATCAAGAAAGAACAGTAAAAAATAAAACTATGCCACTTCTGAAAACTGATTGAAAAATTCCATGGGTTTCCCTGTTTGGTTACTGGAACACTTGCTATTGGAATTGTGAGGCTGGATGGCTGCCCTACTGTGAGGAAACTCTAGGCATATGGAAGTGTCATGTCATGAATAGATTGAAAATTTCAGATTTGCCAGTCTTCAGATTATCTCACCGCAGGTGCTATGCCAGCCAGCCAAGTGCTGTCGATTCGGATCCAACTCATGGAGACCCTAGGGTGCTATACACACAAGTAAATAAATGATTCTAGTCCCCAGTTGTCTGAATCTTCCCAGACGACATCACAGGCATGAGATGAGCCAAATCATCCTCATTGTTCCATGTCCAAATTTCTAAACCACATAAAAAATATTTTTTGATTTTTTTATATTAGCAAGTTTAAGATGATTTGATAGTGATAGACAACATGGAGAAATATTAATGTAAACTTATATTAATATGCATCAGTCAATTGGTTGTGAATGTCTTCTTTATTGTAGCAGTATATTCATGGCCTGTGTTATATCACTGAATGCTTTGTTGTTATCCTTAAAATTAGTTTTTCCTTCAAAATGCCCATTGTCACTCCAAATGTACCTTGTATGAGAGGAATGTTATTGAAGGGGAGATAGCATTCTGAGTTAATTGAGGCTACATTTTTTTAAATTAAAAATCAATATTTGTTATTATGTGAACAAATTGTTAGGGCCCCTTCCAGAACACTGGAAAGGTCTTGTGTAAGTGAAGGGCCTTGAAACTTAGACTTTGTTAGCTTCTTGGTAAAACTCCGTCTGCTAAAGGAAGTGTATGTTTTGAGAATTAGATGGTGTCAAAATTATAGAAGAGGTCAAGTAGCATGAGGATTGAAAATCAGTCATTGGTTTCAGCAATTAGGTTTCTATGACTACACTACAAGAACAATTTCTATACAGTTACGATGAGGCTATGGGGGTGGGAGATGATATTGGTGAAGGTTCAAGAGTGAAGAGTTTAACTGGATGAAATCCTAGAGACATCCCTCTGGACTGGAGTTTTATTATTTTCCTTGGAGCAATGCCTATATAATGAAACTCTCTGTATGTGGTCATCAGAAAATCCATAAATAGTCAAGTTGTAGGCTTAAAATTGTAAATAATTTTCAACTGCTATACATATGTGAACAAACAAACAAAAGAACAAACCCAGTGCCATCCAGATATGTTTATGTAGCAGTATTTAAATTTGGTGTGAAGGAGAGTAAAATAATGGGCTAGACCTGTTGATAACTAACAGGAACCACAGGAAGCCCTCATCAGAGAGTGCCCTGCTCTCTCAGCAGCTTGCTGCTGCCAATGCACACTGCTGTTGCAACTGCTACATCCTCATTTAAGAGGTCTTGCTGTTGTCCAAGTGGCAAAAAGATGACTTAAGATCCTAGAGGACTTCCCAAAGGCCTAGAAAACTCTGTTTCAGGTGGAAAGGTACAAGAAAGGGCCTCAGATAAGGAAATAGAGGAAAAGAACATTTATTCAAAGGGAGAAATCATGAGCTTGTTTTTGACTAAAGAGGAAAGAACTAGAAGTGAACTAATAAAATGGAAAAGGACTGTGAGAAGATGATTTATGAAGAAGGGAAGTGGTAGAAAATGAGAAAGTAAATGACTAGTCAGGAAGTTAAAAGTGATGATAACAGTAGTTTGTAGTTCTTTTGATTTTCTAGGAGTCCCTGGGTGGTGCCAATGGTTAAGTGCTTGACTACTAGCTGAGAAAAGTTAGCAGTTTGAACCCACCTAGAGGTACCTTGGAAGGCAGGCCTAGTGACCGTGCAGTGATTCACGGCCTGTGGCTAATCATTTGGCTGGATGGTCAGGGACTTGGAAGGAACATGGTTGGAAAATTGGAGACAAGGCAGTGTGGGAGAGAAGTGTGTGGACAGATCTCTCTGGATGGGCCAAAGAAGTGAAAATATATGTGTCTCATGTATCTTTTTTAAGTTATAAAGAAATAGATATTATTACATGAACACACTACTAAAGTCCCTTCAAGAACATTGGAAATGTCCTGGTGAATATTCACTAAATGGTGATATCAGCAGAGGAAGATTCTAACAATCAAGTGGATAGGATGATGCATTCTGTGGAAACAAACCATCCTCTTTCTCAAACCACTCCTGTCATTGCTGTATGCACTCATGAATAAAGTAGCCATGGTGATGGAGATGGAGGTTACCCATGGGCTCAGCAACACGGACTTATGCTAACCGATGGTGACTTGGCTACAGCTGCTGTTGAGTGCCTGGTCTGCCAGCAGACGCCAGTACTCAGTCCTCAGATACAGCACTATTCCTTGAGGTGATCAGCCAGTAACTTGGGGGCTGTTCACTCTCATTGCCCCACTTCCAAGGTGGAAAGTGCAGCATTTCATTCTTACTGGACTAAACACTTTCTTTGGATATGGATTGGCCTTCAGTGAACACAACACTTCTGCCAGAACTACCGTTCATAGACTCCTGGGATGCCATATTTGCTACCATGGTATCCCACACAGCATTGCTTCAGATCAAGCGACTTGCTTCCAACAAATGAAATATGGCAATGGGTCCATACTCATGGAATTTATTGGTCTTACCGTATTCCCCATTATACTGAAACACTGTATTGATAGAGCAATGGAATGACCTTCTGAAGACATAATTACAGTGCCAGGTAGGTAGCAATGCCTTGAAGAGTTGGGGAAGTATTCTCCAGGAGACTTTATACACTCCAAACCAGTATCCAGTCTATGGTGCTGTTTCTCCTATGTGTCAAGGAATTGAGTGATGGAAAGTGGAGTGATACCACTATTACCTGTAGTAATCCATTGGCAAAAATTTTGCTTCCTGCCCTTGAGATCCTGTGAAACATGGGCCTAGAGGTCTTAGTTCCAAAGGAAGAAATGGTCTGACCTGGAGACACTTCTTTGATTCTGTTGAATAGAAGTTAAGAACGCTACCTGGCCACTTTGGGGAGTTGCCAGGATGGCTAGTGTGATTGATCCTGATTACCTAATGGAGATAAAGAAGTATTTGTCTGGAATGCAAGGAATCTCTTATGGCATCTCTTAGTACCATGCCCTGTGATTAAAGTCAATGGAAAATTACAACCCAATTCTGATGTGACTACTGGTGGCCAGATGCCTCGGGGATGAAGGTTTAAGTCACCCCACCAGGCAAAGGACTACAGCCAGCTGAGGTGGTTGCTGAGAGCAAAGGGAATATGGAACAGATAGTGGAAGAAAGTAGTCCTAAATACCAGTTATGACTATGTGACCAGTTGCAGAAACAAGGACTATAATTTTGACGAGTACTTTTTCCTTACAAGATCCAACAATTCAGTCTGCAAACTTATTTGTTCTCAGTGCTACATGCCTCATTACTGAGTATCACTACGGTCACCTTCAAAGTACTCCTCTTGGGAAGCTATGCAATGATGCCGATGCCTAGTCTACATTTCATAGCAATTTTGGAAATCTTTCTGGAACGGCCATTGTGCACGGTGGCATGGTAGCAAGTTCAAGAACTTAATTGTCTGTGAGGGAGTTTTTAGCTAGTAAACAACTGTATTGGAACAGCCTACCTCCTCACCTGGTCTGGCTTCAAATGACTTTTCTT
The DNA here is from genome assembly GCA_028571685.1 of Heterohyrax brucei. NCBI lineage: Eukaryota > Metazoa > Chordata > Mammalia > Hyracoidea > Procaviidae > Heterohyrax > Heterohyrax brucei. The sequence continues at coordinate 77,678,694 of CM053143.1, forward strand.
TATCTGAAGATACAGGAAACATTGAAAGGAAACATTTTGATGACATTCAGGAAATCAAGGGTAATTAGACAACAGCTCTGATGGCTGTTCCAGAAAAAGAGTTCCAAAATTGCTTTGAAGGTTGGGCTAGGTGCTGGTGTTGGTGCATAGCTTCCCAAGGGGAATATTTCAAAGTTCACCATAGTGATACTCAACAATGAGATATGTAGCACTTTTTCGAGGATGAGTCCTCAAACGTAACTGTCAGACCTGAATATATGAGTGCATCAATTTTTTTTTTCACTTATAAAATATAAAATATAAGCAGGGCTAGTGCATTTTTAGTTGTATGCTTGTTTTTTTATCAAGTTAAATGTACCTATGACTTTATAATTGTCTTTATTAAGAGATTAGGTATGATTTAAGGAGATGTGTACAGATGCCAAGTTGACAAACGGTGGATGGATTGTGGTCATTAGGGTTGTATATCAACTTGGTTGGGCTATGATTCTCAGTGGTTTCATAGTTACAATAAAGTTGGGCAGGTGTATAATGATATAATCACTTCTATGGTGAGATCTGATATAACATGATCACCTCCATTATGAGATCTGTTGTGAGTAGCCAGTTAGCTGAAAGGGAGTATCCTTGGGGATATAATTTGCATCCAGTGTAGGTGGGCATTCTGACAAAGCTCACGGGCTTTTGCTAGCTCTGGATGTTTTAAATGTCTGCTGTTCATCTGACTACTTGTTCTTGGAACCTGATCTAGCAGTTTGCTTGCTGATCTTGTAATTTGCTGGCTTCTGAAGCCTGTGAGGCTGAGGCCTGTTGTTTGATGTGTTAAACTTGAGTTTGCCAGCACTGGCAGCTATGTGGTTCAGGAGAAGCTGCCAGCCTGACCCATGGACTTTGGGTTTCTACTCTTTACAACTGTGTGAGGCATTTGCTTGACACAGGTCTCTCTCTCTGTGTATGTGTATATAATGATGATTCACTGATTCTGCTTCTCTAGAGAACCCAGTCTAACGCATCTGAAAAAAATCCTCTGGAGCGGTTCTGCCTTGCATATACTGGGTTGTTGAAGTGATAGCAACTACTAACAACATTGATTTTCCAGTGACTTGTTCTATTACTTGTTATGTCTTACAGGTGAATTGACTTTTTTATCTTTAGGAAATACTTCTGTCTGTCCCTGATATTATTTGTTATGCAGTCATCTTTATCAATTATGAATATAGGCATTCAAGCTTTCTGAAGAGTAGTGCTTGCATTATGTAATTTTTCCTCATTCTTTTACTTAATAAATGGATGTGTGAAAATTTCTTTTTATTGTGCTGTATGTGAAGGTTTACAGAGCAGATTAGTTTCTCATTTAACAATTCATACATACTGTTTGTGATATTGATTGCCAATCTTATAATGTGTCAATGCTCTCCTCATCTTGACCTTGAGGTCCTCATTACCAGCCTTCTTGTCCCTGCCCTTGGCCTGAGTAGTGTTCCACTGTGTGCACATACTACATTTGGTTTCTCCATTCATTCACTGTTGGCTGTTGTATTATGAATAGTTAACGTTGTCTGTTTATCTCAGTTTTAAGTAATTTGTAATGTATTTTGTTGTAGTCTTTTTTGTGTTTATCCTGTTGTTTCTTCAATATTTTTTTGGCTCTTATCTCAATTTTACATATGTCAAAAAAACTTTGATATTATCCTTCCTATAACTGTCTGTATTCTTTGTTTTTTGCATTTGGATAATTTCTATTGTAATGTCTTCAAGTTCACTGATTGTCATGGATTGAACTGTGTTCCCACAAAGATGTACATAGCAATTTGGCTGGGCCATGGTTCCCAGTATTGTGTGACTCCTTTCCATTTTTATATTGTCCTATGCTGAAAATCCCAATCTATGAGGTCTGATAATTTGTGAACTTGCCACCATGTGCTTACATCAGCAGCACTGTACAGTCAACTCAACAAGGTTTTATAACCTTGGCATATTGTAGTCTCATAGCTGTGTTTATGGCAATGTGTGGTGGTATCTTGCTGAGTGCCACTCATTAACGTTGTTGCGTGTTTTTGTGTGCCACTGCGAGCATGTCACAGCTTGAATTAGAGCAATGAACAAACATTAGATTTCTTATTCACCTTTGCAAGAGTGGGAGCAAAATCAGGGACATCTTAGTCCAAGTTTATGGGGATAATGACGCAAAGAAAATGGCACTGTACAAATGGATTAAGCATTTTTCTGAGGGGGGAGTGTCACTGATGAAGAGAGGTCAGGGTGGCCAGTAACAAGCAGAACAGATGAAAACATTGCAAAAATTTGTTGAATGGTGCATCAAAATCATTGGCTGACTATGACAAGCATAATAGACCAAGCAAACATCAATAGAGAAACAGGAAAATGTTAACTGAAAATCTTGGCATCAGAAAGGTATGTGCACAAAAATGGTCCCAAAGGAGTTCACTGGTGAACAAAAGCAAAGGGAAGTCATGGTTTGCCACAACCTTTTGGAGACGCTAGACAATGTTTTAGGCCATGTTATCACTGGTAATGAAACATGAATGTACCAATATGACCCTGAAAGAAAGCATCAAAGTGTACAATGGAAGTCAGCCAATACTGCACAACAAAAATATTTCATCAGTCCAAGTCAAGAGCCAAAATTGTGTTGCTAATCATTTTTAATATCAGAGGGATTGTTCGTTATGCATTTGTACAAACTGAGACATTAACCAAGTTCACTATTTGGAAGTTCTGAAAATGCTGCACATAAAAAAATTAGATGAAAATGACCTGAACTTTTTGCAAACAACTCGTGGCTCTTGCATCATGACAATGCACCAGCTCACATGGCACTGTTTGTGAGGGAATATTTAGCCAGTAAACAAATTACTGTATTGGAATACCCTACCTACTCACCTGATCTGGCCCCCAGTGACTTTTTTCTTTACCCAAAGATGAAGGAAATATTGAAAGGGAGACATTTTTGATGACACTCAGGACATCAAGGGTAATACGGTGACAGCTTGATGGCCATTCTAGTAAAAGAGTATAAAAATTGCTTTGAAAGATGGACTAGGCACTGGCATCAGTGCATAGCTTCCCAAGGTGAGTACTTCTAAGATGACCATAGTGATTTTCAGCAATGAGTTGTGTAGCACTTTTTCTAGGATGAGTTCATGAACTTAATTGTCAGAGTTGGCATGCCTGTGGTTAATAGATAGGATTATGTTAAAACAGAATTGGAGTGAGACTGTAACACTTTTATTAAGGCGGTTTCTTTGCAATATGGCTTACATCACCTTTTATCCTATAAGAGATGAAAGGAAAGGGAAGCAAGCAGAGAGTCGAGAACCTCATACCATCAAAAAAGTAGCACAGGTAGCAGAGCTCATCCTTCAGACCTGAGCTGTCTGCACGGAGATGCTCCTTAACCAAAGAAAGACTGATAAACCATAAGGACTTGTCTTCAGAACTGACAAACAGGAAAATTCTTTCCCTGGAGCTGGCACTCTGAATTCAGACTTCTAGCTTATTGGATTCTGTAAGAATAAACTTTTCTTTGTTAATGCCATCTAGTTGTGATATTTCTGTTAGACCAGTAGCAGATCGCTAACACAGTGATCTTTTATTCTACTGTGCCTAATTTGCTTTTAGTCTTATCCAATGGAATTTGTAGCCTAAATACTATACATTTCAACTGCCTAATCTAATACCACAATCTCTTGTCATTTCTAATTCTATTTACGTTGACTGTTTTTTTTTTTTTTTTTGCTTTGTTTTTCGTTATATTTTTCTGCATCTTTACATGCCTACAAATTAGTTTCGGATTCCAGGCATTAAGAATTTTTTCATTGGTTATTGCTGGATTTTATTGTTTTATTTACAGATTCTTGAACACTGTTTTTCAGGCAGTTATTTGGTACCAAATTGATTCCTTCAGGATTTTAAAAAATTTTAGGGCAGGTATATTATTCTAGGGCTGGTTAAGTTTCTTTACTAAAACATAACTTTCTAGGTATCTCAGTTTTGTGTGTTTAATAATGAAGTCTCTCCATCGTGAATTGTGAAACTTAAACGATTTTCAGCCACATGTACTCTGAAAATTGCTTGGCTCACAGCTCTCTGGTAGTTATTCTCTTCCATGCTTATGTTTGTTATTCAGCAAAAATCTTAGGAAACCCCTCTGCAGATTTATACAAGTTTTTGCCCTCTTTAGTGCTCTGTCTTACAAATTCTAGTCATGGTAGCCTCCTGAATTCTAATCTCTGTTTTCTCAACTCTGTGAGACATCTGTACTCAGTTTGCATTCTGTCTCCCTATTAGGTGATCTGAAAATTATCCCCAGGCAAAATCTGGGACAATTTTAGGCACAACTTGTTTGTTTTCCTTCTACAAGGGATCACAATTCTGCATTTATCGGTTATGTCCGAAGACAGTTGTTTCACTACTTTGTCTAAGTTTTAAAATATTTATAAGAGTATTAATTTTGGGAAATTTTACACCTTCATGACTAGAAATGCAACACTATGTAGTGTTATTTATCAAATAATCAAAAGTGGTGAACATGTTTTGGAAGTGATGTTAAATATAGGATTAATTTTATATATTATACTTGTATTTATACCTACAATTTTGTACGTAAATCTATATATGTATTGAATGCCTGATCTCGTAAGTTTATGTCCAATGTATAAAATTATTAATAATTCAATATTTATATTACTTTAGAATATAGTACCATTTTTTAATTCCTCATAATATAGTTAGAATGTTTATAAGGTTGTATTTCACATAGCATTTGTCTGGAGGTTTCTAATACTACTAACTTTTCCAGTAGGTAATGAACAAAGCAAGGGGAGCTAAGGATATTTTTTGGAATTTCATTTTTTCAAGGGAAACATGAAAGTTAAAATAAGAAAATCATAGTTTGCAGTACTTTCTTAAACTTCTTTCTCTCTCTATGTGTGTGTTTAATTACATAGGTTTGCATTCCTTTCAGGATACTTCTAGTAACTAGGGGTTATAAAAGTTTTAATCTGTCTCCCTTTACCAAATATTTAAATCATCACTTTTGTAATAATGCTCCTTTCTACGAATCAGCAGTCATTTGTTTCCCTCAGCATGTATTTGTTGTGACGTTTACCCTTGCCTCTTCAGTCCTTTATATTACCTGTTATTGTGAAAATGGTGTGGTGCTGGCATCTGACTTCCTCTAACTTCACAAGAAGAAAGGAGAGTTAAGGCCAACACCTGAAGGCCAATTTCTATGAGGTGAAGGTCAGATTTACCTCCTCTCTCTGCTATTTTTACCAATTCTGACACCAACCGTTCTTCCAATGGCACTCTCTACTTCTCTGCTGGGTTTGATAATTCATTGCAATAGCCACATAGAACTTGCAATACTCATGATTATGGTGTGTATTAGGAAAAAAACAAGTTAAAATTGAGGTTCAGAAATGCTCAGGGTATAGTTTTTCCTTCAGGACAGCTTCTTCACAGCTGTGCCCACAGGCAAGCCTCTTTGGCCTTTGGCTTCTGCCTTGCTCAAACAAGGGTTACAAGACTCTTTTGGGTCTGCCAATAAGTGCTCCAAAGTACCTGTCATGGATTGAATTGTGTTCCCTATAAAACGTGTGTGGCACGTTAACTGGACTATAATTCCTGGTATTATGTGATGTTCCTTCATGCTGTAAATCCTGCCTCTACTATGTTAATGAGAGAGGATGGGCACAGTTGTGTTGGTGTGGCAGGACTCGCTGTCTAAGATTGTTTAGTTTCTTCAGGTAGTCTCTTGAGACATAAAGAAAAGAAGCTAGCAGAGAGATTAGAGGACCTAATACCATCAGAAGGAAAGCAGTGCTGGGAGCTGAGTGTGTCGTTTGGAAAGGACTCCGTCCCTGTGCATCAGAAGCTTCCAGTCCAGGGGAAGCCTGACAACAAGAACCTTGCTTCAGATCCCTCAGAGAAAGACTTCCTCTGGAATTGACACCTGGAATTTAGACTTTTAGCGTACTGGACTGTGATAAAATAAAATTTATCATTTTAAAGCCATCCACTTGCAGTATTTCTGTGAGAGCAGTACTAGAAGAAGACGATAGTACCCCAACCTGCTCATAAGTATTGACCTAAAAGCACTAAATTCTAGCTCATGGACTAGTAAACCTAGCTCTACCAAGTGTCTGGAGGCACCCTACTCCATCAGCAAGCCTGCTGCCGGAAAGCACTTAGCTTTCTTGTTCCCTGGACTGGGAAGCCCCCTACAGTGTCTTTCTGCCATTTCTGTGCCATTACTTCTCATCATCTACAGTTACAGTGCTCTCTCTCTCTCTGCATCTACATTCCAGGAGCTTCTCAGTGTAGGGATTTGGGATTCAAAGAATACACTCTGCTCTTGACTCTTCTACGTTGGTGGTGGTGAAATCCTCTCTCTGTTTTGGAATTGGCAGTCTTTTAAGCCTAGAAGGATGGCAGAACCAATTAATCCCCTTAAATCAAAAGCCAAACTCATTTCTGTTGAGTCAGTTCTGACTTGTAGTGACTGATCCCCCTGGTGAGCCCCAGTTACCCCGTTTGCACAGCTCTGCATAATTGTTTGAGTGGGATTTATAAGACCATAGTGAGAAGGCCACACAAAAGTGAGCCTTCACAGTGCAGGCTACACCTTGGCTTTTCTAGCTGTGGTTCTTTCCTACTCAGAGGATTACTTTCCCCTCCCAATCACTTTACCAGTCCAAAACAGTCATCACTAACAAGTCCTGCAGTAGGACAGAGTCCTAAGGATGAGGTTACTCATGCACCAGTCATTCAGGTCTGCTGCACTTGTCCATCTGATCCGATTAGGTTCTCCGGAAGTTATCTTGACTTCACTCTTTCTGTCTAGTAATTAACTGAGAGATTATTCCCTTGCTGTGAGTCTTACAAGGCATTGGCATAGCACTTACAGCTTCGAAAGTTACAGTTTTTACAATCACAATGAATCCTGTTAACCACACCCAAAATGGAATCATTTAAACCTATCAGCACTTTTCCCTACCTTCTCTTCCCCAGAATCATCAGCAAAAGAGGAATGTATTCAGTGGGTGTCATGGATTGAATTGTGTCCCCCCGCAAATGTATGTGTTGATTTGATTTGGCTATTAATCCCACTATGGTGCCCTTCCTCCCATGTGTTGCGAATCCTGCCCCTGTGAGATTGATGATGGAGAATGGGCAACAGCTGTGTTACCGAGGCCGGTCTCAAGCTCCAAGCTTGTGGGTTATAAGGGAGAGAAGTGAGCTGAGGAAGTTGGGAACCTCATACCACCGAGAGAGAAGCACCGAGAGCAGAGCACGTCCTTTGGACCCGAGGTTCCTGTGCTGAGATGCTCTCACTGGATTTGAACTCAGGCTATTGGACTATGATAAATTCTCTTATTGAATGGACTTACAATTTATAAATAGATTTGCAGCTTACTGAACTGTCTCGATAGAGCTTTTCTTCATGAAATCTTCCACTCATGGTATTTTCTGTTAGAGCAGTATCAGGTGACTAGGACAGTGGGAATCCTCTTTTGTTTCATTCATTTTGAGTGTAATCAGACCCATGAAAAGCCAGCCACTTTGTATCTTTATTTCCTCCCATTTTAGGTAACCAGTGTTTAAATTATCCATTCTTATCAAATCAGTGGAAACCCTGGTGACATAGTGGGTTAAGTGCTATGTCTGCTAACCCAAAGGCTGGCAGTTCAAATCTGCCAGGTGCTGCTTGAAAACTTTATGGGACAGTTCTGCTCTGACTTCTAGGGCCACTATGAGTTGGACCCAACTCAATGGCAGTGGGTTTGGTTTTTTATTGGTTTATCAAATCAGTACCACTGAGGAGAAAACATGTTCCTTGGTGTTGAAGTATCTTCTATACTGAGTCCGAACTTTGAAAATCTATATCAATAAACAAAGTCCAGTCTAGCACAAACCAACATCAAATTGCAGCATTCTGTAACAGTTCTGTAACTGTCTGTAACATTCTGTAACTGTCAAACATCTTCATTCATGTGGGTTCCAATCAGCTCATTCCTAGCTATCCAAGGTGGGTCATAATAGGTACCAGCTGTAAGGGAATTCAAACATATTTTCTGGCACCTCAGACTAGCCAGCTCCAGTCTTTCCCATCCTTAGCTCCCTTGGCCAAGTCAATAGACCTTCACCTATAAACTCAGAAGTCCTTACAACTTCCTGCATTTCTGACCAGCCAGGCCATCCTGTCTCTCTCATCCGTAATCATGGACTAGATTAATGAGTGCCAATTGAACATGTTCAAACTCTCATAACAGCTGCACTCTGCTGGACTCCTAATGTAGAGTAAAAGAGAAAATTAGGAATACAGGGAGACAACCTCAAAGAACAGAAATCCATTCACTGCCATAGATTCGATTCTGACTCATAGCAACCCTAGGTCAGAGGAGAAATTTCCCCATAGAGTTCCAAGGAGTGCCTGGTGGAATTGAACTGTCAATCTTTTCATTAGCGGATGTAGCACTTAACCCACTCTGCCACCAGGGTTTCATAGTTCATATACAGATACACTCTTACTTTTGTTGCTTTTAGCTAAGGTCATGGATTTAGGAATTTTCATGTTCCTAAGGAAGAAGGACAGAGTAATTGCATTCATCTTAACTCAGTGATCATTTCTTCTAAATGACTAGAAGTAAGTAAGAAGGCAGAAAATCTGTATGCCTCAACTGTAGAAAGAAAGACTACACCAGGAAGGAAAGTAGTAAGAGGGAACTTTCTATGGAAAAAGTGACTATTGCGTTTTTCTCCTCCCTCAACCAGTGTTATAAAGTTTATCGCTCCCTTAATTTAAACCAGCTAATATCATGTCTGATGGTTCAACATAGACAAAAATTAGTAGGCAAAATAAGTGGCTCCTTTTGGTGTATGTAAATGGGCAATCCATAAAAAGAAAGTATATGAAAATAATACAAAGTGATGTTATTTTACATTTGACTCAGAAAAAGACGAGGGTAGCTTATAAAATATTTTCCTTTCAGATTGTTCATGTCTTCATTAACTTGCTTCTCCTTTGAGCAGTATGGATAAGCTGCTTTGTGGAACATACTGTGTTTAGAGAAGTAGTACTCGAGACTAGTCCATCTGGTGGAAGAGCGCGTTCCTTTTTTTAAAACCTTGCCTCTATGTTATGACATCATTCCTTATAAGGGTAGAGATAGATTATTGTGCACATATAACATAATGAATTTATATGAGACATAGTGACTATCCCATGAGTGAGGGAACAAGACATAATTTGGAGTTGGAGCCTAGAGTGATTTATGAAGGTCATTGTCTTACAAGTTCAGATGCTTTCCATATGGCGTCGGAGAACCCCCCCAAACCCCTCTTTATGTACTGTATGTATAAAACATATGTAGGAAATTAGTTTCACTTACATTTTTTCCCCTAAATATGTTTTGGTTTAACAATGGCAGTGTCTTTTGTTTATCTGGTTTGTAAAATGCTATACCTTTTCCACACCCCCTAAGACAGTGGTTATTTGTTAATAAGGACTGAGAGTTTTTAAATGAAACAGAGAATCTAGTGTGAGCCCTTTGACTTTAGGCCTTGCTGTACCAGAGTGTTGGTACAGCAGAGTCTTCCATATCATTGGATTTATGGCTTAACTTCTGTATCACACTTAACTTGTGTGTGCTCAGCAATGTGACCTTGTCTAGGAAGAGGAAAAAATGGATTGTTCATTTTCCAGCTGTAGCATATTATATTTCTATCTAATTGCATTTTCAAATAGACATGAAGATACCTTTAGTTAGAGACAAATAGAGAATGAATTAGAAATAATATTCTAAACTGAAGGTATTTCCTACCCATTGTAGTGAACTTTTGTTTGGCCTAAGCTGTGATCCCATTAAATGGATTTTTCTTCATGTCGTAGTTTTATTTGTGAAGACTTAAGATGTATCTGCCCTCAGCCTTTAGTCCAGCATCTCTGTTCCTTTAGGAATTGCTTGACTCTGCAATACTCCCACCCCCACTACCCCACCCCTGGAATGTATAACACACATATTTCATTTTAACACTAAAAAAGCATGGTTTTCCAAATTTTATTTATGATTTTATTTGAAAAATTTGTAATGCACTTAAAATTTTACTAGGATATCACAAAACTCAGCCTGGAAATAATTGGAGCTATAACTCCTAAAGCAAGATACTACCTAAACCTTTTTTGTTGGAGGAGACGCTCTTGCATTATTAAACACACATCTGGCTGGATGTATGCCATTGATTTTTATTTCACTTATTATACAATTTTCAAGTTGCACAATCAAGTCACACGTTACAAGAATGTAACAATGTTTTTTGATTGGCTAATGATGTGTATCTGAAAAATACTTTGAATATAAAAATGAAATCCAGGAAACATGCCTTTTTAGTTTGAGCAGAGCAAAGTACTTTCAGAATCATTAACTAAAGTGAGTGGGAAAGTGAATTGTGGCAACAAAACTTTTAAATTTAGGTTTGATTTGGAATAAAAACTTCAAATTTTCTGTAAACTGGATATGTATATGTGTGTACACCTTTCCAATTTGGCAATAGTATAAAATCACCAGGAGGTAATCAACTTAGGACAGCCGTTTTGTCTGGATGTTTCCTCAAATATGTTAACATCAAGTGCTTCATCTTCAGTGTCACTAATTTTTATGACCACTACCTCTGTTCTGTTTCTATGACTTTTTACTGAGTTGTCTAATTCTGAAATTTTATATTTAATCTTCTGACTTGTTTACTGTCGCTCTATAGGTTCCTGTAGACTCTTAAATGTGTCCTTATGCTCTTCTCTGATCTTTTTCGAGTTCCTGTATTGCTGTGTCTGTCTGCTTCTTGGCTTGTCTTGCATTTTACCTGATCTCCTTTCTGATCTTTTGAAGAGTTCTGTATATTAAATTTTTGTATTTCACTTCCAATAACTCCAGATTTCTTAATTCCTTGTTCTGGGAGCTTTCTGAAGCCATCATGGTCTGCCTATTTATGTCATTTGATACTGATTATTGTCTCTAAGCCATCAATAGATTATTGTATTTCTTGATTTAATGTTTGCTTACTGTATCCTAACTTCTTATTTTGCTTTGAAATACTTAAATAGACTAGTCATGTGTGCTAGTTTGATTATTGACACCTTGAAGCACTAATATCCTGTCACTGGAAGGTTAAAATTGTTACGAAGTATCTGAGCCCAGGAATCTGTTTACTTTTCTTGTAGACAATCAGTTCAGGTCCGTAGATTGTTGATCATCAAGTGTGTGATGCAGACTCTCATAGTCCTAGATGGGCAGGGGGGTGATCGGTGCAGACACAGGTATGTGTCATAAGGTGGCATGTGCTCAGCAAGGCAGGAGGCTGACAGCTGCCCCAGAGTATCTGGGAGGAAAGTGTGTTCCTGTTACCTAAAGCAGGTAGGTGAGCATGTTTTGCAGCCAGACTACTTGTGCCCAGTGCTGTTGTCTGTAAGGTCTGGAAGGTATCACTTATATTTGGAACTGTCTCATTGTGGCTTGGTGTCATGGGTGGAGCCACCAATCTTCAGGCCCCTACTATGGATAGGTGAGGACCCAGCATAATACGCAGTAAGGTGTCAGGTGTCATGAACCTGACATCATTTAGATGACATCATTTAGACTTCCAGTATATAGCCTGTGCTAATATAGAGGAAGATCTGTGCTGTTGTAGTGGGCTCACACAGGTCTGTGCAGGCATTCAAAGGCCGTGGACACCTTATGCTTGTGTCCCAGCAGAGGAACTGTTTCTGCCTTGAGTTCTGGGCTCAGAGAGCCTATGCCTGCCACTTTAGCAAAGTGTTGACAGACTCCAAACCAGTACCACCAAAGCCTGCTATTGTAACTTAATTCCTATGAGATATTCAGGGTCTGTGTGCCACATTATGTGACTATCTCATTTCTGGAGAGGGAAAGAAATATTGTTCCTGGGGTTAGGAAAAATTGTTTTTACAACTTGTCGCTTAGATAATCCTTTTCTTGTGAATAAAGAAAGGTTGCTGTTGTTTGCAACTGTTAATTTCACTTTTCAGAATCACTGATTCAACTACTACAATAAATTTTCCCTTCATGGAAGCAGGCACGTTTTAATTTCAGCATAATTCTTTCTCTTCAGTCTTCCTGTAGCAGACAGACAGGTCACAGCTGTCTATCTCCATAGCAAAGTCACTCATTCCTGCAGTAGTGTGACCTAGTGTGCGAGGAAGTAGTACAGTAGCAAGTCCTATGGATGTGTTTCTCCTTGTGCTCCATATTCTGACTGTGTGTGCCACACTGTTTAGCAGATTTCTATGGGATCCTAGCTGGCTTTGGAGACTAAGAAGGAGGAAACAACTCTGTGAAGTCTGAACATCTGCTAGAGTCACGAACGGCTTTGTGGATGAACTCATCAGCAGGTGGGTCCACTGACTCCTCAGCCAAGCTATCATCAGCCAGTTTTACCAGCGTTGCCCCAGTGAGGATTGCTAATGTATCTCAGTGGATGTGAGGTCGGGTAGCTAGTCAAAGAGTTGTTTTTCTCCTGTCTTGGGATGGGGTATGACTGAGGATGGGGAAGAGAGAGAAATGTGAAAGGTACCTTCTGAAAATCCACTGGAGGTGCTCACACCATGATGTGAAAAACAAAACAATGGATAAACACAAGCAGCAATTAGCACACTCTAGTTCTAATTCCCCCCAATTTAGAACTCACTAGGTCCCAGGGGAGGGTGTCAAATCTAGATTCTACTTTTATCTGTGTACCAGGCATTCTTAAACTATGCTTGCAGAGAATGCTGGCATTTATTAACATAGCTCGTCACCAAAATTGAACAAAATTGCTTATCCCTGATTCGCAAGCAAATAAACAGATGATAAAAGAGCAACATACGAAGCAAGCTATTGTCTTGGTTAGATTCTTCTTAACATTTTTTTCTCCATAGGTTTTTTTTTTCTCTTTTTCTTTCTTTCCAGTGTTTCCAATTAGGTCTACATATATGAAACACTTCTACTTGCTAGACAGAGTGCTAGGTTGAAGCTATATAAAAAAGTCATGCACAACTCTTGTTTTTGGTTATCTCTTTTAATCCAGTGAGGATGAGAGAAGACACATAGATAATTTCATTATTTGGGGAATAGCAGCAAAGAAGTTATGGATTGAAATTTGGAAATTAGGTTTTTTAAAACATTTTCAAACATTTTTGAAGATTTAGTAATTCACATACTGTCGTGGATTAAATGATGCCCTCCCAAAAATGTGTGTAGCGATTTGGCTAGGCCATCATTTCCGGTATTGTGTGATGTTTCTTTATGTCATGGATCTTGCCTCTATGATGTTAATGAGGGAGAATATACGACAGTTGTGTTGCTGGGGCAGGACTCAGTATGTAAGATTGTGTTGTGTCTTGAGGCAGTCTCTTGAGATATTAAAGAAAGAAGCTAGCAGAGAGAGTTGGGTGCCTCATACTACTAAGGTGCAGTACCAGCAGCTGAGTGTGTCCTTTGGAAAGGACCCACGGTCCTTGTGCATCAGAAGCTCCCGGATCAGAGGAAAGTTGATGACAATGACCTTCCTCCACAGGCAGCAAAGAAAGCCTCCCCTTGGACCTGATACCCTGAATTTGGACTTTGAGCTCATTAGACTGTGATGAAAGTCATCCACACGTGGTATTTCCCTTATAGCAGTACTAGGTGACTAAGGTACATATATATGTGGTCTAACGATTAAGTTTGTGAACTTGCCACTGTGCACTTATGTTTTCAGCACTGTACAAACCACTCGACAAGGTTTCATAACCTTGGCATATCAGTGTCACAGCTGTGTTCATGTTGATGTGTGGCAGAGTATTGCTGAATGACATTTATTATTGTTGTTGTGTGTTTTTGTGTGCCATTTCAAGAATGTTCGAGCTTGAATTAGGGTAAATTGCAAATATTAAATTTCTTTTTAAACTTAGCAAGAGTGGAAATGAAATCAGGGACATGTCAGTCCAAGTTTATGGGGATAATCCCCTGAAGAAAACTGCAGTGTACAAATGGATTAAACATCTTTCTGAAGGGAGAGAAAGTGTCACTGATGAAGAGGGGGAAGGTAGCCAGTAACAAGCAGAACTTACCAAAATGTTGCAAAAATTTGTTGAATTGTGCATCAAAATTATTGGCTAACTGTGAGAAGCATAGCAGACCAAGTAAATGCTGGCAGAGAAACAGTTAGGAAAATCTTAACTGAAAATCTTGGCATGAGAAAGGTGTGTGCAGCAATGGTCCCAAAGGAGCTCACTGATGAAAAAAAGCAAAGGAGAGCTGAAGACCCTTTGGAGAGGTAAGATGATGTTTTGGGCCATGTTATAACTGCTGATGGAACATGGGTGTACCAGTACAACCCTGAGACAAAGGTGTCTAAGTGCACAATGAGAGTCAGCCAATTCTGCATGATCCCAAATTTCTGTCAGTGCAAATCAAGAGTCAAAATGAGGTTGCTAAACTTGTTCGATGTCAGAGGGATTATTTATTATGAATTTGTACCAACTGTACAAACATTTAACCAAGCTTACAATTTGAAAGTTCTGAAAAGTGTGCATGAAAGTTAGAAGAAAATGACCTGAAATTGTTGCCAATAACTCATGGCTCTTGCATCACTACAATGTACCAGTTCACACAACACTGTCTGTGAGGGAGTTTTTAGCCAGTAAACAAATAACTATATTGCAATACCCTACCTACTCACCTGATTTGGCCCCCGATGGTAAAGGAAATATTGAAAGCACATAACATTCATAACATTCAGGACATCAAGGGTAATATGATGACAGCACTGATGGCCATTCCAAAAGACTTCCAAAATTGCTTTGAAGGGTAGACTAGGCACTGGCATTAGTGCATAGCTTCCCAAAAGGAGTACTTTGAAGGAGACTGTAGTGATATTCAGCAGTCAGGTATGTAGCACTTTTTCTAGGATGAGTTCATGAACTTAATTGTCATTCCCTATGTTGTTAATTGCCATTGAGTGTGCTTTGACTCGCAGTGACACTATGCATAACAATGAAATGTTACCTGGTCCTGTGTTATCTTCTTGATCATTTATATGCTTGAATCCACTATTGTCCTATCATGTCAATCCATTTTATTAAGAATTTCTTTTCATTTTTTCTGATCCTTTAATTTACCAAATGTGGTGTCATTTTCTAGTGACTGGTTCTTCCTGAAGAAGTACCCAAAGTAAGTGAGTTGAAGTCTTGCCATCCTTCCTTCTGAGGAACATGCAGCCTGTGTTATGTACAGACAGCATAAGCATATTTTTATAAATTAATATTCTCTTAGTAATGGCATTATATTCCACTTCATGAGGAGAGATTTAACTTCCTTCTTTACTTGTACTTTAAGGGTAGTAACTGTTTCTGTGCAGGTATATTGAGAGAGATCATATGTAGAAAGAGCCAGCACCTATGTGCTGATGTCTGAATCATTTTTGCCACATATCAGGCAGACTTGTAATGCAACACATTATTGGATACTTCAGTGATGGAGGACAAATTTTCTGGTATTTTATTAGAGTGAAAAAATAGTGATGGCTAGAAAGTAACAGTGGTTAAAATAACAATTCTATAAGATTCATTATGGGTTGAAGTATAACAACGGGGAGCAGTGGTATTGTTGAGGACTCAAGAATCAGCCAAATTTCAACTAAAAAGTTCCCTGAATTATTTTTAAAGAAAAACCAAACCCAGTGCCACTGAGTCACATCTGACTCATGGCAACCTTATACAACAGAGTAAAGCTGCCCCATAGATTTTCCAAGGAGTGCCTGGTGGATTTGAACAGTGATCTTTTGGTTAACAGACACAGCATCTAATCGCTATGCCACTAGGGTTTCCTGAATTATCTTTAGTAATTATTACATCACTGTTTCATCCTTGTAATAATTTGGTATGCAATTTTTCATGGTACTATGTTGTTGTTGCTGTTAAGGTGCTGCTGAGTCTTTTCCAACTCATAGTGATCCTACGAACAATAGAACAAAATGCTGCATGGTCTTGCACCATGTCCACAATCATTTTCATACTTAAGCCCGTTGTGGTGGCCACTGTGTCAATCCATCTCGTTGAGGGTCTTCCTCTTTTTTGCTGTCCCTCCACTCTACCAAGCATGATGTCCTTCTCTAGGGACTGATCTTTCCTGACAACATGTCCAAAGTATGTAAGACACAGTCTCACCATCTTTGCCTCCAAGGAGTACTCTGGTTGTACTTCTTCCAGAATAGATCTGTTTTTTCTCATGGCAGTCCATTGTACATTCAATATTCTGCTCCAACAACACAATTCAAAGGCATCAATTCTTCTGTCTTCTTTGTTCATGGTCCAGCTTTCACATGCATATGATGTGAGTGAAAATACCATGGCTTGGGTCAGGCGCATTATAATCTTCAAGCTGACAACCTTACTTTTGAATATTTTGGAGAGATCCTTTGCAGCAGATTTTCCCAACGCAATACGTCTTTTGATTTCTTGACTGCTGCTTCTGTGGGCATTGATTGTGAACCCAAGTAAAACGAAATCCTTGACAACCTCAATCCTTTCTCTGTTTATGACGATATTGCTTACTCATCTAGGTGAGGATTTTTGTTTTCCTGATGTTGAGGTGCAATCCACACTGAAGGCTGTGGTCCTTGGTCTTTATCAGTAAGTGTCTCAAATCTTCTTCATTTCCATCCAGTAAGGTGGTGTCATCTGCATACGCAGGTTGCTAATGAGTTGTCCTCCAATCCTGATGCCTTATTCTTCTTCACAGAATCCAGCTTCTTGGATTATTTGCTTGGCATACATATTAAAGAGGTATGGTAAAAGGATACAGCCCTGACACATGCCTTTCCTGACTTTAAACCACGCAGCGTCCACTTGTTCTGTTTGCATGACTGCCTCTTGATCCATGTACAGATTCCTTAAGGGCACAATTAGGTGTTCTGGAATTCCCATTCTCTGCAATGTTAGCCATAATTTAGTATGACCCGCACAGTTGAATGCTTTTGTGTAGTCAATGAAACACAAGTAAAGATCTTTCTGGTATTCTTTGCTTTCAGCCAAGATCCATCTGACTTTAGCAATGATGTTTCTCATTCTACATCCTCTTCTGAACCCAGCTTGAATTTCTGGCAGTTCCTTGTCAATATATTGCTGTAGTGGCTTTTGAGTGATCTTGAGCAGAATTTTATTTGTGTGTGATATCAATGATATTATTTGGTAATTTCCATATTTTGTTGGATCACCTTTCTTTGGAATGGACAGAAATATGGATCTCTTCCAGCCATTTGGCCAGGTAGCTGTCCTCCAAATTTCTTGGCATAGATGAGTGAGCACTTCCAGTGCTGCATCTGTTTTTTTGAAATACCTCAATTGATATTCCATCTATTCATGGAGACTTGTTTTTTGCCAGCGTCTTCAACGCAGCTTTGACTTCTTCCTTCAGTACCATTGGTGTCCTTATCAAATGCTACCTCTTCAAATGGCTGAACATCGACCAGTTCTTTCTGATATAATGACTCTCTGTATTCCTTCCATCCTGTTTTGATGCTCTGAGTCATTTAGTAGTTTCTCTGTAGAATCCTTTACTACGGCAACTGAATTCTTGGATTTTTTCTTCAGTTCTTTCAGCTTGAGAAATGTAGAATGTGTTCTTCCCTTCTGGGGTTCCATTTCCAGCTGTTTGCACATGTCATTAGAATACTTTCTTTTGTCTTCTTGAGCTGCTCTTTAAAATCTTCTGCTTAGGTCTTTTACTTCACCATTCCTTCCTTTTGCTTTAGCAGCTCAAAGTTCAAGAGCAAGTTTCAGAGTCTCTTCTGACATCCGATTTGGTCTTTTCTTTCTTTTCTGTCTTTTTAATGATCTCATGGTCTCTTTGTGGATGATGTCTTTGATGTCATTCCACAATTCATCTGGTCTTCGGTCATTAGTTATCAGCACATCAAATCTGCTC
This sequence comes from Heterohyrax brucei, assembly GCA_028571685.1. NCBI lineage: Eukaryota > Metazoa > Chordata > Mammalia > Hyracoidea > Procaviidae > Heterohyrax > Heterohyrax brucei. Next base: position 77,696,678 of record CM053143.1, read on the forward strand.
TTGAGATGGTCTTTAAACTCAGGAGGGATACACTCATGGTCATACTTTGGCTCTTGTTGACTTGTTCTAATTTTCTTCAGTTTCAGTTTGAATTTACATAAGAGCAATTGGTGATCTGTGTCACAGTTCATACCTGGTCTTGTTCTGACTGCTCATGTAGAGTTTTTCCATTGTCTTTTTCCACAGATGTTATCAGTTTGGTTCTTGTGTATTCCATCTGGTGAGGTCCATGTGTACAGTCACTGTTCGTGTTGGCTGAAAAAGGTATCTGCAATGAAAAAGTCATCAATTTCCCAAATTTTATCTTGTGATCTCAAGCCGTACCAAGGCTGTATTTTCCAACTGCCGATCCATCTTCTTTGCATCCAACTTTTGCATTCCAGTCACCAGTAATTATCAATGCATCCTGATTGCATGTTCGAGCAATTTCAGATTGCAGCAGCTGGTAAAAATCTTCAATCTCCTCCTCTTTGGCTTTAGTGGTTGGTGTGTAAATTTGAAGAATAGTTGTATTAGTGACCTTCCTTGTAGCCATATGGATATTATCCTATCGCTGACAGCATTGTACTTTAGGATAAATCTTTAAATGTTCTTTTTGATAATGAGCGCAATACCGTTCTACTTCAAGTTTTTGTTCCCAGCATAGTAGACTATATGATTGTTGGATTCAAAATGGCCCAAACTGGTCCATTTCAGTTCACTGATGCCTAGGATGTCTATGTTTATGAGTTCTATTTAATTTTTGACATCTGCTAGTTTTCCTAGATTCATACTTTGTAGATTCCATGTCTTGATTATTAGTGGATGTTTGCAGCTATTTCTTCTTACTTTGAGTCATGCCACATCAGCAAACAAAGATCCCAGAGGTCTTACTCCATCCATGTCATTAAAGTTGACTCTACTTTGAGGAGACAGCTCTTCCCCAGTCATCTTCTGAAGGCCTTCCAACCTGGAGGGCTCATTCTGACACCATATCTGGCAATGTTTGGCTGCTATTCATAAGGTTTTCTCTGGCTAATTCCTTTCAGAAGTAGACTTCCGGGTCCTTCTTCCTGTTCTGTCTTAGTCTGGAAGCTCAGCTGAAACCTATCTAGCATGGATGACCCAGCTGGTACCTAAATATGAGGGACATGGCTTCCAGCATCACAGAAACAAGCAAGCCTCTGCTGACAGACAAATGGGGGCTGCTCACTCTGTCCTTACCTGATGGTGTTACCCTACTATAGAATGTGCTATAAAATACCATGGGAGTCATCAAGTGGGGCCTTTTCTGTTTTTCAACTAAGAAATGCAGGTCCTATCTTTGTTAAGTCTTTGAGACCTACAGGACTCTTTATGACTCTAGAGTACTCGGAAAGACAGCATCCAGATTTTAACACATTTAGCTTTGAGAGGAAATCCTGGTGATATAGAAATTAATTTCTATGGCTGCTAACCAAAAGGTGAGCAGTTCACATCCAGCGGGTGCTCCTTGGAAACTGAATGGGATAGTTCTACTTTGTCTATAGAGTTACTATGAGTCAAATGACTGGAACACAGTGAATTGGTTTGTGTTAGCCTTGAGGCAGGGATGAGCTTTTTGAAATGTGTGAACTCAAAAATCTTAAGTAGAAGCTTCATTTCTTTGTAGATGGAGAATTGTCTTATGTTATGCCTCCTGGATGAGTGAATTTCTGGCTTTTGACGGGCTTGCCATTATTTCTGTGAGATAAATCTCCTCTCTATCTTTCCCAGCTATTGTGTACCACTGTGAGAAAAAGCTATTGCTAGTCTTCAGTCAGTCATAGTGACCATTTTCTCCTTTATGCCATTTATTATTTCAAAGTATTACTGGCTTCTTTATTTTATAGCTTCTGAATGGTAAATAATATGTTTCTAATATGAAATGATGTACTACAATGGTACTTTTCAAGAGATTAGAACTCTTTTAAGCTATTCCTACCCTACATTCAATTTTAGGACCCAATCATTGCTTCCATATATAGCACGTGGAATGCGCCACTGTGAGCAGTTTCATAGTATTCCCAGAGCATATCTGTTTCTTAGTGGTTACTATTGCTGTTGTTTTATGATGAGGAATATATAGCTGTGGTAGTTTTCTTAAGATTCAAATTATTTTAGTTTTATTTACTTTGCTCTAAGTACTGCTTTTGTGGCTATGAAAAGTGCATTGTAGTGGTAGTTTTCCTGAGATTGAAAAAACAAAATCTGTTGGCTTTATTTATTTGGGCTGTAAGTACTGCTTTTGCAATGAGAAAGAATGCATTGTACCATGCTTTGAAACATTTCATGAAAAATAGTAAGAAAACTAACAAGAAGAAAGGGACTCCAATGAAATATATGTACAGTCACTGCTAGGTGCCTTCAAGTTTTATATCATGCCTTGCACATTTTCAAGGAATTTGAAAAATAAAGATTTTATCATTGCCTCATGTCAGCAGGATTTATGTTGTCCAGGTGCTGCTGAGAAACATGTGAGCCAAGATAATGGGTATCAATATCCATAATTTTTTAATAAAAATTCTGAATTGGTCCTTTAATCAGCATGCCTTCATTAGTGACAACACATAGTACCAAAGCAAAACAAAACAAAAACTACCCCAGAGGAGAAAATATTTGGGTCTGAGAGGGTTAATTCATTTCAGACCAAGAGTAGTTACTGTGAGATCTTTTCACTATTCCACCAAGTCCCTTAACTGTACTTGCAGCTGATCCTACTGATTACTAGTCTAGCCTTCTTTGTAGTATGCGTGTTGTAACTTACACACCAATTCTAGGTTGTGATGATTGTTACTATGGTTAATTAGTATCTTTAAATTTCCCTTTTGCAGAAAATTGTCTTCTCAGTTCCTCAAATGAGTGCTGTCATTGGGCAGATCTTTTCCAAAGTGGTGTTCATTTCTCATTTAGATTGAAAACATTAAAGGTCTTTGATGCTGGGCTTGAAAATAAAACTGTGTTCATATTTTTCACTAGATTCATTTTTTCCCCTAACAGCTGGCTTTGTTTCTTCTAAGTTCTCAACTTTTAAAAACATGTCCCTTTTCACTTGCTGTTTGTTGATGTTTTTCAGCAATGTTCGTTAAGTGGATCAATTTTTCCACCCCTTTTAACTAGAAAACAAAACAAATTGAACCATGTCAAAAGCAAGTAGTCCACAGGGATAGCAACACGCATAATTTTCTTTCTGGATGTAATTTAAAAGTTTGAAGGGTGTATCATTTTGTGAATTCTGTGGGGACTGGTTAAATACCACCAGGGAGGCAAAGTTGGTTGTACGTGTTTGTAACTTTGAGTCTCTCAACTTTGAAGTGTGTACTATGAAAATCATCTATTGATTCAGAGATGGAAATTTTTACATTAGGCAAAGGGGTAAGGATAAGATAATCTGTTGTATAATATGGTGTATCTGTTTTAAGATTTATTGCTTTTAAAATACATAACTAAACTTGTTTCCAAGTATGATATGAATTCCCTCAAAACCCATGCAGTCCAACAGTTAAGTCCACAAACTTAATTGTTCTAAGTGCCACATACCTCATTGTTTAATGTTATTGTGGTCACCTTGGGAAGCTATATACTGGTGCCAGTGCCTAGTCAACCCACCAAAGCAATTTTGGAACTCTTTCTGGAATGGCCACTACACACAGTGACAAGGTGGCACGTTTGTGGACATAGTTACATAGTTATCTGTGAGGAATGGAGTTTTTAGCTAGCAAACAAATAACTGTACTGGAACCCACTCTCTGCTCACCTGATCTGGGTTCCAATGATTTTTTTCTTTACCTGACAATAAAGGCATTTTGATGACATTCAGGACATCAAGGGTAGTACAACAACAGCTCTGATGGCCATTTCAGAAAAGGAGTTCCTAAATTGCTTTCAAATGTGGACTAGGTGGTGGCTTAGGTGCAAAGCTTCCCAAGGGGAGTACTTCAAAGGTGACCTTAGTGACATTCAGCAATGAGGTATGTAACACTTTTTCCAGGATGAGTTTGTGAACTTAACTGGGCACTTCTTGTATGTTAATGCTAAATAGTTAAATATATTGGGTTTGTGAAAAGTTCACATTCAAAGCATTTCAAAGCACTGTCTAAATGTAGCTACTAGTTCAGTGTCATTGATGGGCCAACATTGGCCTAAGAATTGTTTTAGAAATCACCCAAGAACACTATTGGGAGTGGCTGCTATAATCTGTGATAAAGGCTCTGTTGATTTATTGAAAGCTAATTACTGTATGTTTTCTGGTACCTTATGAAAAGAATACATATTCATTAGTTTTATTAACTAGTTTGTGGACATACTTGTATAGTTATCTGTGAGTGAGGGAGTTTTTAGCTAACAAAAAAATAACTCTATTGGAACCCCCTCCAAACAGACATTGTTGTTTCCATTCTATATAAATAAGTATAAAAGACAATGGAGAACATGTAGGAGTGAGACAATCATTGTCAGCAGCCTTTAAAGTAATTGTCTACAGTTATTTCCCAAGTTTCCTAACGACTACATAGAAGAGTTTGCTGGATGAGGTTAACAGGCTGCTTTTGAAATTTCAATTTTAGTCCAAAGTATCCCATTTATGCTACTAAAATGATGTGGAATTCCTTTTTTTTTTTTTTTTCTATTTGTAGAGGGAATACACCTCATAAAGTTGGGTAGGCCAGTTTCACTAGATCCAATCTAGTGAAGGGCAGATCAATTTTTGAAGCCACCAATAGTATTGCTCTACCTTCTGTTCACATTTAAATGAGTGGAAGGTTGCTTTTCAGTGTGTTGTCTTCAGTGAGTTCTTAAACAGTTTTCCACATGTTTCATAATTTTCCACGTATTTTGGGAGTACTTTCTTTAGGATTTGGTTAGACAGTGTGATTTAATGTGACGAACAAGGGACTAGGATCGGAGATCTACATTCTATCCTGAATTGTGTAGCCTCGGCAGAGCAGCCTAACCACCTTGAATCTTGATTCTCGTTTGCAAATGGGGATACCTACTTAGCCTTTCTCACAGGGATGCTGTAAGCATCAAACAGTATACTGTGTGTTCTTTGTAGGCTCTGACATACTAGAATGTAAATTAGTGCTATTATCAGTTATATAGAATGGGAAGATTTAGCTACTTCTTTTTTTCTCTTGTGGTTATGTTTTATTTACTTTAGCATTCTAAAATTATTTTGTTTATTTATTGTCTACTTATTTATTCTTTCCCATCCATCACTACAATGTAGGCTTCGTCATTATGGCAGGAATCTTTCGGGTTTTGTTGAAAGCTGGGTACCCAGGCACAGTGTCTCATGTGTTGTAGACACTTATTTTTTTTGCAGAACAGATGAATTAATGCCAGTAATTGCATTAAAAAATAATAGTAAAGTTTATATGAGCATGCAAGTGTATGTCTTATAAATATGACTCTGTCTCTTCCTCTTTTATGAAAGCATTTCGTTTTTAATCAAGCTTTTAGGTTAAAATTTACCTTAGATATCTGTTACATTGTTACATGCTACCCCAAAATCTTAATGGTACAAAAAAAAAATATTCCTCACCGTTCTGTGAGTTCACTGGAGCTCAGTTAGATGGGAATGTGTAGGTGCTAGAACTTACAAGGCAGCTTCAGACATTTCCCCATGTGGATCTTCACTCTGTCAGGGAAACTAGACTTCTTACAAAATTGCTTTCTCTTAAGAGAGAACATTCTAATCAGGCAGAGCCACATACTACAGGTCTTGCAGAGCACGGTATCACTTGTTCCACATACTATCAGTCAGAGCATTCATAGGGCAAATTGAGGTCCAAGAGAAGAAGAAATAGAAGGGGGCAGTGGCAGAGAATTTGGAGTTGTCTTTATATGACTGCAAGAGTGAACTTCTCCTAAAGGAAGAGACAAAAGTGAATGTTTACTGCATATCTACTGCGTCTGGAGATCTGCTGGCATAGTGGTTAAGAGCTAGGGCTACTAACCAAAAGACTGGCAGTTCACATTCATCAGCCGCTCTTTGGAACCCTATGGAGTTGTTTTATTCTCTCCCATGTGGTTGCTGGGAGTCAGAATCAACTTAACAGCCACCGATTTTGACCGGACAGCCTCCAGGGCAGTACACTAGACACTGAGAATAGAAGAGATTCACAGTCTTATGTGAGGAGGTACAGGGTGTTATTTTGGTTTTAGAGTAAAAAGACTTAGTCTTCAGCTGGTGGCCAATGTGTGTTTGGAGGTTTGACAGATACTAAGAAGTTTATTGTCTCCTTTGCAGTTCTTGGCTGAAAAGAAGGTATTTGGGTTGGCTCATTCTGCAATGACCACATGTATACATTACAAAAATGAAGAATGAACCATTCTTCCATTCTGGAGAATTAGGGATTTGGATGTTTTATTAGAATTTCTGTGAATTTATTCTATTTTTTAATAAAATAATTCTCAATTATTCACTTAAGTATAATCTCTTTCAACAGTTAATTGCCATGTGTGATTTTAATCAATAGCTTCAATTTTCTCTCTAATCAGATTCCTTGTCAGAGCTACTAAGAGTTCCCAAAGGGAATGATTCAGCTTTTCTCTTTCCCTTGCTTATTATGTGGTGGAGGTAGAAGAAATGGTGTAAGAACAGAAAATGCCCTGGAGGAGAATGCAGAGAGGCAAGGCACACCCAAGTGAACAATTACTTACAACCAAAAGCTTCAAAATGCTAGCTAGCTCTTCTCTATTATTCCAGAAAGTTTTAATTCACGTCCTCAATACCACTTTTGATTTAGTCTCCCAGAAACAGCGACATCACTAGGATGAATGTCACCCAGTGTGGTATATCATGGGGCTGCACCCTCCCATGCTAATTACCAAGAGAGTCGCATCTTTCATGCTGACTACCACGATACTGTAGCTAAAACACTAGAACATTTGACAAAATTGGCAACCATAAAAACACCGGCAACAACAAAAACAATAGCTCATGCTTGTGGCACACAGACAAAACCATGCGATTTGAGGCATCACTGTAATTGGTAATAATGACAGCTCTGACTGGAGCGCATTAGAAGGGTCAACTAGTGAAAAAGCACAGAGTTTTAGCCTTCTGTGTGTGTTGATACATTAAGGTAGTCTTACAATTTTTTTTTGTTGTTGTTATGAGTAACTATGGGGATATTTTATAAAAAATAATTTCTGCTGAAACACTGTGGAAAAAATTTTACAGAGAGTTCTTGTGGTGTCACTCCCTCTGGTTGTCACCTGGCAGGCGCTGTTCCTATCACCGACAAGCTCCTAGTGATGCCACTGCCCAGAAGGGTCTCATCTTCTTCCTTGAATTCAACCACACTAATGACTTCTAAACTTTTTCTTGTTTTTTGAACGCTAGGTGCTGACTTCCATTTACAGAACAGATACCTGGCATGGCATGTGGTCGCTTCAGCCTATTCTGAAAAATTTTACTGGGGCTCCTCCGGTTGAAGTAGCTAAGAGTTAAGCTGCTAACACAAAAGCTGATAATTCACAAATACCAGCTGGTCCTTGGAGTTCTACTCTGTTTTACAGGGTTGCTTGTACTCTGTCCTGTAAGGTCAGTAATGGTATTTGCTTCTGTCAAACTAATTTCCCTCTAATTTTTCACACATTAATTAATGGCACCATCATCCACTCAGGCATTAAAACTGGAAGTGTTGGGGTCTTTCTTGATTCTTCCATCTCTTTTACAACTCAGTTTTTAAGCTGAATATTTTCAGTCTCCTTAAGATGCTTTCTCTCTCTCCTGTCTTCTCTATTCCCACCATCGGCCCATTAGTTCATAAATGGGCTCCTTATCTTCAGTTTAACGTTTCTAAGACATTTTCTCTACTTTTGTCAGAATTACCTTTGGAAAGCTACTCCTTTGCCTAACAGTTCCTCACAGAACCTCTAAACACTTTTAAGTGTTTGTTTCCCAGGGTAACTTGTCATGTTACTCATCTGTAATTATTTCAGGCTCCATCTCTCGCTGCTTCTGCCCTCAGCCACAGAAACTTGTATGCTTATACTTTCAGAACCCTGCAGGCTTTGTCACGGGCCAAGGTCTTGACATGTGCCATTGACCCTACTACATGGATGCCTTTCTTTAGCTCATCTTGCTGGTGGACTCAACTTATCCTGTAAAACTTATTTGAAAAGTCACATAGTTGAAGCTATTTGAGAACTTTTATAACCATCCTCAGACAGAAAGCTATTTTACTTTGTTTTCCAGTAGCAGTTTTATTGTTTCTTTGTTTAATATTTTCATTTCCTATCATTCCTGTTTTGCCAGTGTTCTGCACAGTTTGAGCTGGACAGTACTGCTAAGTAACTTTAAGTAAAATGGCCCATTTAATTACAATGTCGGTACCTAGACTTGTTCCTGGAACTCAGTCTGCCTTCTCCACAGTAAGACTGGAATCTCTGTTCCACTAAGCAACTATAAATTAAAATCCACAGAAACCAGCCAACGCTACCCAGAGCAACTGGCATCAAACCCACCCAGACCCACTGCCATTAACTCAATTCTAACTCATAGGGAACCTGTAAGATTTCCAAGCCCATAAATGTCTATGGAAGCAGGCTGCTGCAACTTTCTCATGTGGTACTTCTGGCGGTTTCAAACTGCTGATCTTTTGGTTAGCAATTGGCTTCTTTCACTACTGAACTACCAGGGCTCCTTGAAAAATTAATATAATCCTACATAATTTCTATCCACAAGTGTTAATTTCATTAATTTTATTCCATGTGGTTAATTATACAGAAGAGATAATACAGTTATCTTCTGTTTTGAAACTCTGTCTAGTCACCTTTTTTTTTTTAACATATTGTAACTAATTCAGTCATCAGCTTTTATCATGCTTATAAAGCAGATTAATTTTTATCAGTCTCCAGTGATGTGTTGTTGGTATTTAAATAAATTTCAGTCAGTCCATTTCATGAACTCATAGAGAATAAAAAAGAAATTAGTTTGTACAAATTCTTTTTATACTTTAAACTATCTCTTACACAATGTTGCAAGGCAAGCTAATTTGTTTAATAGCCCCATTATTCAGTTTTTCATATTACACACTTTTTGCTTTGATTATGGTATTTTAGGGCCACTTCACTGTATTCAAACTCAAGCATGTAACAGTGTTGCCTAATTCCAGTTGTGTAGATCACTGGGAAATACTAGATGCTAACAGTGGATGTTTTCCTAATAAAAGGAATACACTGCTGACATCACACCTTCTCTCCATTCCTTCCATGGGTATGAACGTTCTCTTTATATCTGTGATAGCCAGCTTTCAACCATGACAAAAGACTTACCCTTGACATACTTGAATAGTTCAAAGCAAGAATAACAGCAGTGTATTTTATAACTTTTGCCATCCGAGAAAAAACAAACACACTCACTAATCACTGTATGTTTGGTAAGGGTGTTGAGGAGAAGGGTGTTTCCCAAAACAAGTGTGAAGAAAAGAAAGTCTGTTTTAGGTAAAAGAATATTTGTTAAAGCAGCTTGAGTTAATTAGATCTCATGTTGGCCTTCTTCATTTGCTTTCTTGTCCCTGTGTCTGTATCTCTGTCTCTGAACTTGGAATTGGCTGTCTTGTAGTTAACTGGTTTGAATGGTAAGATCACACTCTTATTTTAATCTTCCCTCAGAGTCACTTTATTCAATAAAGACATTTTATTGGAATGGACCTTTTTCTCCAAAATCCCTTTAAATGCCATTTTTTAATACATCTACAAAGTAGTTTGGGTGTGATTACTGGTACACAGGAGCTCTGGAAGCAAAGTAACTAAAAGATCAGCTGCTAACCAAAAGGCTGACCTTTCAACTCTACCAGCTATTTCTTAGAGACCCTACAGGGCAGTTCTACTGTGTCCTACAGGGTCACTGTGAGTCAGAATGCACTTGACAGCAATGTTTTTTTTTTTTTTTTCTTGGTTTTTAAAGACTGTGTGAAGGAGAAATGGTAGTACAGTGGTTAAAGTGCTCACCTGTCTGAAAGGTCCTGGTTTGAAAGCATCAGCTGTTCCTCAAGAGAAAGGTGTGGCAGTCTGCTTCTGTAAAGATTTGTAGCCTTAGAAGCTCTGCAGGACGGTTCTACACTGTCCTATAGTATCACTATGAGTCAGAATCAACTCAATAGCAGTGGTTCGCTCCCCATCCAACCACCTCCCAACTGGTACAAAGATCGTGGAACTGACTACAAGCAAAGACTTTAGAAGTTCACTGAGTATTTGAGGAAACTGATTTCCCTGAAATACACCATATTTTGGAAATGTTTGACTAATTGAGACAATACAAATATTTGACTCTCAAATTTTCATGAGTAGAATGCAGCTTCAAAGACTAAAATTTTCCCGTGAGGAAGGGTTCTTCAGTACCTTCTTTGAAGGGGTATACTCCCAGAGGGCGGAGTCAGGAGGCAAGGTGAACAGTAAAGTAGGAAATGTTCAGAGGACCAGAGGAAGTGGGTGGTGGGAAATTTCCATCACAGAGATCCTGACTCATGGTGGCCCTATATATATTAGAGTAGAACTGTGCTCCATAGGGTTTTCAAAGACTGATTTTTCAGAAGGAAATTGCTATGACTTTCTTCCAAGGTGCCTCTGGGTGGACTTGAGCCTCCAGCGTTTTGGATGGCAGATCCATGTGTTAACTGTTTGCACCACCCAGGGACTCCCGAGAACAGAATTAGGGTTAAATCAAAAAACTCTCTCCACCACCAGAACAGGGGGCTGGGACAATATCTGTCTGAGGACATTCTTCCTCTTTCTGAACAAGAATGTTTACTGAGGTTACCTTGTCCCTACTCCACCACTGAATATATTATATCTGAGGGGAAATGTAGAGCAGAAATGTGTCCTTTTAGTTCACCGGACCTTGAACCATAAGGGGTCATTTACCGACCTGGTGTAGGGGAGCAAGCAGCATCTGCAAGAGAAGCTTCTATGACTGGAGAGAAGACCTAGTGGCACAGTGGTTAAGAACTCAGCTGCTAACCAAAAAGTCAGTGGTTTGAAACTACCTGCCACTCCTTGGAAATGCTATGGGGCAGTTCTACTCTATCCTACAGGGGCACTATGATTTGGAATTGACTCAACAGCAAAGGGTTTGATTTTGAGTTTTTCTGACTGGAGTGGACTGGATTGTCCTCTACAAAGGGGGTGAAGGTGGTCTATGTGTGGGAGGAAGAGCTAAATGGGTTATTTGGTAACCAGAAGGGTAGACTGTGGAAGGGACTGGAAAAATGCTTGTTCTCATCCTGTTGGACATACAGTAACATTAGATTACCTAGTTGTAATTAGAATTTGAGGTTATAGAAGCAGATTCTGGACAAAAGTACATTGGTGAAAATAATTTAGCTGCTTCCAGATTTGGCTTCTAAAAATCTCTCAAGCAATGTGTCATATTTTGTTTCATAATCTTGATGACTGGATAAATGAATTCCAGGAGACTATGGCAGATGAGGGAGCCATATGTTGGACAGAGTCTGGATTCCTGCTTCTTCCATCTCTTGGTAGAGACTTACCAGAGAGAGCTGCTTGTCCTGTATTGAACTTAGACTTGAGAGAGGAGTAAACCTCTACTGTGTTAAGCTTCTGAGATTTTTGAGTTGTTTGTTATAGTGCTAGTGTTCAATACCATAACAAATACAGATGAAATTCCCTGGACTGTGGGAGTGCTTGGTGGCAGGGATTTAAATGGTTCAAAAATGACTCAGCCAGAAGCTATTCTACATTGTGAAAGTTTCACTTGTCTCATGAAATAGGGTAATTTTCTACCTAGCCAGACAGTTTTAGAAAAACCTAGCATAAAGAAACTGGGACAAAGATACAACATTCTCCCCTTAGGTTTCTGCCACATGTTTTACAGATTTCGTCACATGATTTCACTGCATTCCTGTTTGCAGGTCTGAAAGGAATTTCTAGTAAAAATAATTTTTTAACTCATTAATTATATATTTATTACTGCATAGCTTTTTTTTTTTAAGAGAACGAATGTATGTTCTGCAATAGACATTCATGGGTTTTACTATCAAGCGGTCACCCCTACAACATTATGGTCACTGTGCCCCAATACAGGCAAACCAATACCTTCCCCGTTCTTACCTTCTGTTTTTAGGAACTTCACTTGAGCTGTGAGAGAAAGGGACCTTTTCTTTTCCCCTACAGGAGTTGAATTTGGAAATGAGTAGTAGAGGATTGAGGGGAAAAACCTGTCTGAAAACAGTGCTAGCTATGTGGTGGAAGGCAGAGCCAAGGAATTTGGAGAAACTGGGTCCTGGTGACATTGCCTAAGTCCTTGGTCAAATCATGCCTGAATTTTTAATTACATGAACCGATAAATATTCTGTTTTAAAAGTCAGCTTGTACTTGGTTGCTTGCCTCTCTGCCAAGTGGAACAGTTTTAACTGATATATATATATATATATTTGAAAAGAATTCTTCAATAAAACATATTTGATATGCTTTGGTCACTATTTGTCTCAGGTTTTATTTAATACAGGGCCCCCATCTAATTTTTCAGATAAACAAAATTTAATTCCCACCAATAAAAAAAAATGCTTAACAGTTTTATAAAATGTTTCATAGGCTATGTATTTTAAAAATACACTTATTTCATGTAACTTATTTGTTATCAGATATCATAAATTACAAACTGTCCATTCTGTAATAAGGTGTCCTATTTTGGTAATTATACTCTTTTGGAGGTAAATTATGTAAACTGGAAATAACTTTGGTGCAGAATGAACCAGGTCCCAAAGATCATGTGTGCTACTTTACATAGCTAGAGTAAAAAACTCAGGACTGTGCTGTTTATGGTCTTCAGGCCAATGTGAGACGTGGAAGACCATCACACAAATAGTATTCTTATCACAGTCCTGGTTTTACAAATGATTCCCACACAACAATTTTTCCCAGGAAAGAAAGGGCATTGTGTGTTCTGCAACCTACTTAGTGATACAAAACCATTAGAAATTGCACCATTGGTGACACCAAGATTTTGTACTTACCAAGCTTAAAACTTTGTATTAGATGCTTTGATGAGTATATAAATGTTTTAGGTAGGATATTTAATGGCAGTTTCTTGTTGTCTTGGAATTTCATGTGAAGTCTAGAGGTGACAGCAATATTTGACAATGACTTCCACGTTTTTGAAAGAGGTTCTGGACCACACCCTTGTGACTGTGCTAAGAGGTGTCCAAAGATGAACCTGTAAATTTTATCACCTAGCCCTATACTGTATGAAAGAAGGCTAAACACTGATCAGAGTAAAAGCAGTGAAGGAATCAATCACAGTAGGATTTCCCTCTTCTTATTGGAGAACAGGGGAAATGTATTTCCCTTTCAAATCAAGTGAGACAGAAAGAGATAGATGGATGAATAGATGGGTGAATGAAAGGGTGCCATGTAGTCTATTCAAATCTTGCTGACCTTGGGTACAACAGAAGAAAACATTGCTCATTCCTGGAACATCCTTTTAATTGTTGGCATGTTTGAATTGATTGTTGGCAGCTGTTATGCCAGTGTCGGTGTTCCTATCCCTCCACTGTCCCACTGCACCAATGGTGATGTTTTCTTCCAGTGACTGATCTTTTCTTTTGACGTTAGTGTTCAAAGCAAGAAAGTCAGACAATGTTCTATTGTGATGCTAAAGTTTTCACTGGCTATTTTTTTTTATTGTGATTAAGTGATAAGTATACAATCCAAATCAATTCTGCATGCCTGTCTATCTGCAGCTCCTTCTTCTCTCTTTGACCTGTGACAGCACAGCCCTCCTTTTCATTTTATACTTGTTATATTCTCTTAACAAGCTCCTAACCCCTCCTCTCCACTCTCTTCTCTTCCATGTAGAAAGAGACCAGTGGGACAGCCTCCTATAAATGCATAGAACCATAAAGTATACACACCCTATGGTCACATTGTGTCCCCAAGTGTAGTCCATTTTTTGTCCAAGAGTTGACCTCAGTAATGTTTTCTAGACAGAGGCAGTAGCAGGCCTAGGAGCCATGCTTCCTGGGGATCCCGTGGGCCTTCAGACCATCAACTGTGGTCTTTCAGTATAGTTCTTGAGCTATACACCTCTTCTTCTCATGTTGCCACAGGGACTCAGCATTGTGTGCCCCGTCATGACTGTCTTTGGTGGTGGCTGGGCACCATCTGGTTCTTCTGGTCACACATTGATACCATCTCCCATTCACATGGGTCCTTCTCTCTCCTGGGCTCCTTTTTCCTTGTGTCTTTGGTGTTCTCTGTGTTCATCTGTTCTGGATGAGTTGGGACCATTTGGTGTACCAGATGGCAGCTTGCTAGATTTTAAGACTCGAGACACCACTCACCAATATGGGGTACAGAAGACTCTCTTAGCAATAGGCTGATCATGGCAATTGGCCTCAGTGTCCTGCTACTCTATCCTTGCAATATTGCGTTAAGGTTAGAAGAGCTTTCAGTTTATGGTGAAGTCAAGTTGATCTACTTTCTATTATGTGCTGTCTCTGCTTTCACCTAACCAAATTTCTACCAACTGTCTAATCTATGACCAGCCCTCATCCTCCCTCACTACCCTTGTAGCTGTCAAAGAATCTTTTCTTCTGTACGTAATTCTGTTTTTAAGTCCTTATAGCAGGGGTCTTATACAGTATTTGTCCTTTTGCTGCTGACTGATTTCACTCAACATAATGTCTTCCAGTTAAAACCAGGTTATGAGATGTTTCCTAAAATCACAATTGTTTTTTATCATTCCATAGTGTTCATTGAGTATATGTACCATAATTCGTTCATCTGTTCATCAGTTGATGGGCATCTAGGGTGATACCATTTTTGCTGTTGTGGACTGTACTGCAATAAAAATTTGTGTGCATGTGTCTGTTCATGTGACAGCCTTTATTTCTGTAGGATAGATTCTGAGCAGTGGGATTACTGGATCAAACTATATTTACTTCCAGGTGTTAAGGAAACACCAGATTGCTTTCCAAAAATGTTGTATCATTTTGCAATCCCACCAGCAGCATAGGAGAGTTACAATCTCTTCATAGCCTCTCCAGCATTTGTTGTTTTGTTTTTGGATTATGGGCAACCTTGTTGGGGTGAGACGGCATCTCCTTGCAGTTTTGAGTTGGATTTCTCTGATAGCTAATGATAATGAGCATTTCTTCACTTGTCTTTTGGCTGCCTGGATGTCCTCTTTGGTGAAGTGTATATGCATCTCCTTTGCCCATTGCTTAGTTGGGTTATTTACTTTTTCTTGTTGATATTTTGCAATACCTTGTAGATTATGGAGATCAGATGTTGGTCTGACATGTACTTGCCAAGTATTTTTTCCCACTCTGTTGGTGGTCTTTTAACTCTTTTGATAAAGTCTTTGGATGAGCCAAAGTATTTGATTCTATTCCCATTTATCTATTTTCTCTTCTATTGATCATGCTTTGTTTGTCAGATTTTGAAGTCTATCTAAGCTGTGTATTAAAACTTCCACTGTTGACCCTATTTTTTCTTGCACAATCTTTACCATTTTAGGTTTCAAAAATTTAGGTCTTTGACCCATTTTGAGTTGGTATTTGTGTAAGGTGTGAAATATAGGTTTCGTTTCAGCTTTTTGCAGATGGATATCCAATTTTTCTAACACCATTTTTTTTTTTATTTAACATAACTGAATAAAAATGTACATTCACATGTAAATTTACATGCCCCCCTATATGCAGCTTCCACTGCTCTCCCTGTCCGGTGACTGCACACTATTCCTCTCTGCTCCATACATGTCTCATCCTCCCAACAGTCTCCTTTCCCCTCCTCTCTGTCCACTCCCCTTTCTCCAGCCAGAGGTCAGCAAGATGATATCCTATAGATGTATAGAACCATAAAGTGCTTCCAACATATGGTTACTCTGCATTGCCAAGTCCATTCCATTCCTGTCCAAAGAGTGGACCTTTTCTAACACCATTTTTTGAAGAGACTGTTTTGACCCTGGTTTACAATCTTGGGACCTTTGTTATCAAATGTTTATAAGAGGATGGTGGCATCACTGGGGTCTCAACTCTGTTTCATTGGTTTATATGTCTCTTTTTGTACTAGTACCAGGCTGTTTTGATTACTGTGGCAGTTTAATAGGTTCTAAGGTCGCCATGAGTTGAATCCGACTCGACGGCACTTGGCACTTGGCTTTAAGGTTGGGTAGTGTGAGGCCTCCCACTGTGTTCCTCTTCTTTAGTAGTGCTTTACTTACCTATCGTTTCTTCCCTTTCCAAACAAAATTGGTGATTTGTTTCTCTGATTCATTAAAAAATGACACTGGAGTTTGTGTTGAGATTGCATCGTATATGTAGATCACTTTGGATAAAATAGGCATTTTCATGATGTTAAGTCTTCCTATTCATAAGCAGGGTGGGTTTCTCTTGTTATGTAGGTCTCTTTTGGTTTCTTGCAGTAATGTCTTGTAGTTCTCTCTGTATAGGTCACTTATTTCTCTGGTTAGATTTATTCCTAGGTATTTTATCTTCTTGGGGGTTGTAGTAAATTATATTGATTTGTGATTTCTTCTTTGACAATCTGTTTGTTGGTAAAAAAGAATCTTACTGATTTACTTATGTTTATCTTATATTCTGCTGCTTTCCTGAACTCCTCTATTAGTTCCAGTAGTTTACTTCTGGGTTCTTTAGGATTCTCTGCATATACAATTATATCATCTATAAATGGGGAGATTTTTACTTCTTCTTTGCCAATGCAGATGCCCTTTATTTCTTTGTCTTGTCTAATTGCTCTGACTAGAACCTCTAGTACAATGTTGAATAGAAGCGGTGAGAGTGGGCATCCTTGTCTAGTTCCCATTCTCAAGAGGAGTTCTTTCAGTCTGTCTCCATTCAGGATGATACAGACAGTTGGCTTCTTATAGATGGCCCTTATTGCATTGAGGAATTTCCCTTCTATTCCTATTTCACTGAGAGTTTTTAGCATGAATCGGTCTTGGACTTTGTCAAATGCATTTTCTGCATCAGTTGACAAAATCAAGTGATTCTTATCCTTTGTGCTTGATGGTTGATCACATTAATTGTCTTTCTGATATTGAACCAAGCTTGCATCTCTGGTGTGAATCCAACTTGTTCATGGTGAATTATTTTTTGACATCTTGTTGAATTCTGTTGTCTAGGATTTTGTTGAAGATTTTTGCATCCAGGTTCATAAGTGATATTGGTCTGTAATTTTCTTTTTTAGTGGGATCTTTCTTTGGCTTTGATAGCAAGATTATGCTGGCTTTATAATGAATTTGTGAGTATTCCATCCCTGTCTGTGGTGTGAAATAGCCTCAGTAGTATTGGAGTCAACTCTTTTCTAAAAGTTTGGTAGAGTTGTCTGGTGAAACTATCCGGGCAGGACTTTTTTTGGTTGGTAGGTTTTTGATAACATTTTCAATCTCTTCTTCTGTGATGGATTTATTAAGTTGTTATACCTTTCCTTCTGACAATTTTGATAGATAATATGAATCTGGAAATTTGTCCCTTTCCTCTAGGTTTTTAAATCTGTTAGAGTACAGTCATTTGTGGTATTCTGTTATATGTTTGATTTCAGTTTGTTCTGCTGTGACATCTCCCATTTCCTTTCTTATTTGTTTGTTTCCTCTCCTGTTTTTCTTTTGTAAGTATAGCAGGTAGTTTATCAATTTTGTTGATCTTTTCAAAAAAACAGTTATTGGTTTTGTTAACTTTTTCAATTGTTTTTCTATTTTCTGATTCATTTAGTTCTGCTCTAATCTTTATTATCTGTTTTCTTCTGGTATCTGAGGGGTTCTCTTGTTGCTCTCTTTCTACTTGTTCTAGCTGTAGGGTTAATTCTTTGGGCCCTTCCTTCCGGATATGAGCATTTCTAGAGATAAATTGACATCTGAGCACTTCTTTTGCTATATCCCATAGTTTCTGGTAGGATGTGTTTTTGTTCTCATTTGATTCCATAAATTTATTTTGTCCTTGATTTTTTCTATAACCCACAGATTTTTGAGCAAAATGTTGTTCAGTTTCCATCAATTCAAATTTCTACCTATGTTTTTTCTGCAGTTGATTTCAGTTCTCATGGCTTTATGGTCTGAGAAGATGTTTTGCAGTAATTCAGTGGTTTGGATTTTGATGAGACCGGCTTTATGCCCTAACACATGGTCTATTCTGGAAAATGTTCCATGTACATTGGAGAAGATGGTGTAGTTATCTGTTGATAAGTAAAAAGTTCTGTATATGTTGATGAGATCTAGTTGTTTAATTGTTGCAATAAGATTTTCTGTATCTTTACTGCTTTTTTTGTGGATATCTGTCCATTTCTGAAAGTGGAGTGTTAAAGTCTCCAACTATTATTGTGGAGTGATTTATCTCATTTTTCATTGTTCTCAGTGTTTGTTTGATGTATTTAAATACCCTGTTATTGGGTGCATAAATATTTAATATTGTTATGTACTGCTTATGTATTGAACCTTTCAGCAATAGTAAGAACCCTTGTCCATGGTGGTGGATTTTACATTAAAATAATTTATCTGAGATTCGTATTCCCTCTGCTGCTGTTCCTATGTTGTTGGCTTGGTACATGTTTTTGCGTCCTTTAGTTTTTGGTTTGTTCATATATTTGAGTCTTAAGTGTGTTTCTTGTAAGCAACAAGTCTTTTCATCCATGATGTCAGTTGCTGTCTCTGTATTGGAGCTTTCTGTCTGTTTACATTCAGTGTAATTACTGATAGGTATATGTTTAGTGCTGTCATTTTGATGGATTTATCTTTGTGTTGCTGATGTTTTCTGTGTTTTTTCTTAATATTCTATTTTGGGTCATTTTTATTTATGGACTGACTTTTCTTCCTTTTCAGTGTTGGTTTTTTGTTTGTTGAGACTTCTGTATTATACTTCTGCTCCTGTATCATGTTGATATGTCACATTGTTATTTTGCTTTGTGTCTATCCGTATGATCCCCTTGCTGTTCTAGATTTAAACCAGGTTTGAACTTCTGCATATCTTTTTTAATTTCCTTGCCATCTGAAAGAGTTATAACAACTGTTATCGTATCCCTTCTTTTAGTGTGATGATGTCATAGTTTTCATGTTATGATCAGTGGTTCCCATCTTTTAATACCGCAGTCTTTGTTGAACTTTTTGACTGCCTTAACTGAGTAGGATTCTGGATGATGTGTCATGCATTGTCACTCTAATTATGCACTTACTGTTTTTGTTTTTTCTAAGCAAGGAGCTTCTTTCAGTATTTCTTGTAGTTTTGGTTTGGTTTTTATGAAGATTCTAAACTGTTTTTCTGTGAATGTCTTAATTTCACCATCATATTTGAGAGATAATTTTTCAGGATATATAATTCTTGGTAGAAAGTTTTTCTCCTCCAGGGCTTTGAATGTGTCATTCCACTGCTTTCTTTTCAACATCGTTTCTGCCAAGAAGTCAGATGAAAGCCTACAGGGTTTCCCTCTGAATGTCAGCTTTGCTTTGAGCCTTACTGCCTTTAAGAGAATCTGTTTATGTTTCATTTTATTAAGCTTGATTATAATATGTCTTGGTGTCTTTCCTTTGGGGTGTAGTTTTTGTGGTGTTACACATCTTGGACATCTATGTTCTCTTCTTTTATATTCAGGGAAGTTTTCTGTCACCTTCTCCAACAATACTCTTTGTCTTTTCTTCTATCTCTCACTGTTCACAAACTCCAATTATTCATAGGTTGTTCCTCTTAATAGAGTCCAACATGTTTTTTAATTCTTCATTTTTCTTATTTCTTTTCTCTGATTTCTCTCCATAAATGCTGGTGTCAGTTGCTCTATCCTCAAAGTCATTAAGTGTGACTTCTATCTCCTCAATTTTGCTCTTTTGGGTTTGAATTGAATTGTCTAACTCTGTTATTGATCTGTATTTCAGATCATTGATGTTCCATCAGTTTGACAAGCTTGCTTAATTTTTCATTTTGCACTGCTGCATTTTGCTTAATGTCTAGGAGGGCT
Organism: Heterohyrax brucei; assembly: GCA_028571685.1. Taxonomy (NCBI): domain Eukaryota; kingdom Metazoa; phylum Chordata; class Mammalia; order Hyracoidea; family Procaviidae; genus Heterohyrax; species Heterohyrax brucei. The sequence continues at coordinate 77,716,610 of CM053143.1, forward strand.
CTGTATATAATTCTTTTGTACCTGACCTCTGATAGTTTCAGAAAGGCTTCTTCATCTGGGAAGTTTTTTGATTCTTTATTTTGGGAGTTTTCTGGAGCCACGGTGGACTGCTTCTTTAAATGGTTAACAATTGACTGTTGTCTGCATGCCATCTAGAAGTTTATTTCTCTGGTGTTATATCACAAGGAGATGAGGTGTAGTTCTAAGAGGGGAGTTGTTCACCAGCTGTCTCTGTGTACTCCAGTGACTGGCACTAGGTGGACTCTCTGAGGTGGCAGGCACTGCCTCATGGCTAGCAAAGATGGTGCCCTACTTACACAGTCACTGGGGTGCCATCAGCCAACTGTATGATGTGAATCAGTGAACGGTGGAGGAGATGCTGCTGAGCCTCTCAGCAGTCTGTTCTCCAGGTGGTCTCATTCCAAAAAGGTACTTTATTGTTAGCAGGCCCCACTTTCCAGTTGACAAACAAAGTACTTCATATACCATCCCCAGATGCTATGACATGGTTCAAAGTAGGGAGAGGTTAGTTTCTTCCTACCATCCCCTACCAGGCCCTACCCATAAAATCCAGAAATGAATAATCTCAAACACAGCTTTTCTGATGGAGAAGCATTTGGCTCACAGGGGCTGCTTCTCTGCTTGAGAATCAGCAGCAAGTAAGGCCCCTGGAGGGGTGACTCTGCCTCCTAGCTGACCAATATGGTGTTCCAGATGAGCTGTCTTTCCTTCTGTGAAACAGCAGAATCTATGGTGCAACTCAGAAAAGAGGGTGGAGGGGCATTGGCACCCTCAGTCAGCAGCTATATGTGGCTATACCATTCACAGTCTCTCTGCTGCACTATGCACTGTTTCCTTAAACACTGCAGTTCTGCATATTTGCCAGCTCATTCCCAGCCATTGCCTCCTGGATAACAAAGAAGGAGTCAGTACCTGCAGTTCTCTGAAACAGTGACTCAGCAGGAGTGGGACTCAGCAGCCTCTGAGTCATCTCTGAGACAGGTAGTTTAGTCTGTTACCAGTGCTTAGTCAAATCTGAGAAAGCTATGCCAGATCTTAGGGCTCTCTGGATGTCCATGCTGCTGCATTCAGCTTTCATCCCAGGTCTTAGTTCTCAGAGGGGATTGAGGAAATGTGTGTCTAGTCTGTCATCTCAGTCCCACCTCTTCACTGACTAATTTTGAAAAGTAGATTACCAGGTCTTAGTTGGGAAGCTCTGCTAAAACTTAGATACCATAGATAACTGTGCAGGTATTTGAAACACCTGTGCTACAGCTTCCAGAATCACAGCAACATGCAAGCCACCAGACTACTGGAGAGAAGCTCCAAATAATCCCTCAGAGACATTGGGAGCATTTGCCAAAAGGAAGACTGAATCTTTGCTTCCTACATGGATGCTCATTGGACTTTTGATACCTGTAGGCCTGCTCAGGCTACCACAAGCCCATAGAATGTAAGAGCTGAGGTGGAATTGTAAGTATTTCTTAGAGTTTGGTGATGTAGAGAAACTTGTACCTGTTCCTCAACACAGAGAAGTGTAAGACAAAAGACTGGTTGGAGCAGCCTGTCAGTGACTGAGCAGACAGAGAAACCCCAATGGGAAGCCACTGCACTTGTATGGTTTGCTGGATAAGTGTGTATAATTCCCATGGACTACATACATACAATGGAGGACACCCACTGTAGAATTATTTTAATAGTATCCAAACAATTGTTCTGCTAGAGTAAATAAATCTCTAATGTGAATCTCTGAAAAATGGGACAACTTCCAAAACTGAGAGGAAATCACGAAAGGTCATCAGGAGGGTAGATTGTTTGAATTGATTAGCTGCAAGTTTTAAGGCTATTGTATGATTTATTTTCCAAACTGGGATGATTTTAATGGGGTAAAGGAATATTATGAATAATTATGCTAGGACAACAGGCACACATCAGGACTCTCTCTAACAATTCTGGATGTATAGTTACCCTATGCAATGTGAACATCTGAAGAATTCCTGAAAAGGAACCTGACACATGCAAGAAGCAGTGGCTGAGCACCTGTCATGAGAGAGGACATTTAGAGCTGGGAGAACACTTCAGACAGCACCAGCTAGGGAAAATATTCCTTTCTTTTTTAACTTTAGTCTCATACTTACTGTGATCTTGTAGGGTCTAGAATTAGAATACTCAGTAAGGGAAGAATAGGAGAAGAGAAAATTCTAGAAGTGTTAAACAGAATAGACAATGTCCTATTTCTCTATTGATGGTTTGCAAAAACCCAGGTTGGGGCTATGCTATACTATATTAACAACAGTGACTACAAAATACCCACTTTGAATTGCCTGAAAGACTGGGTTATTCCCAGATTTTTTAAAATCTGAAAATGACATTTTTTAAAGTTATTTTTTAATCTGAAGTTATTTGGAAAAATTATGGGATCTACTCAAAATAACAGCAGTAATAATAGCCAACATTTATATGCAATGCTTCATGTGCAACATTCCAAGCACTCTTCTGTGTATCTCCATATGTCTATATGGATGCATGTTTGAGGTATATCTATTATCTATCTATAGCATTTCTAGTGTCCATATATAACATTATCACAACTAACAAGAGATAAGCCTATTATCATTATCCTATTTTATAAATGAGAAATCTGAGACACAGAACAGGTAATATGCCCAAGGTTGCTGTTACTTATTGTTGAAACTAGGATTGAAATCCTGGTGCTCTGGTGTCCTGAGCCTGAGGTTTTCACTACTGCTCTCTATGGCCTCCTTTGACTGACCTTTGTCTACAGAGAGCAATCAAAGTTGATAGTGGAGAAAATTCAAATTGCTTTCCAACTGCACCCCACTGAGTCCAGCTCATTTAATTAAAGTATTATAAGTCCATAAAAAATTGATACCAATCTTTAAAAATTAGTGACAATCATAAAATTGGAGAAAGAATCATGATGCCAGAGGTGTAGACCTGGTTTAATACCTAAAAGCTAAGACAGTAAATTTATTTCTCAAGAAGTCTGAAACAGCCTTTCTGCCAGAACCGGCATCTTGCAGTAATTTGCCAAAAAGACGAATACATAGGAAAAGAGAAAAGACATCCACTACATGTTCTTTATGCCTTTTAGAAAACAGAATTCTCCTTTGGTTGCATACATGGAAGTCTACAAAAAACATGATATTGTAGACATTAAGGGAATGGGCACTGTTCAAAAAGGAGTGTCCCACGAATATTACCATGCCCAAATGGAAAGACTCTACAATGATACCCAGCACACTGTTGGCATTGGTGTGAATTAATACAGGCAAGATTTTTGCTACGAAAATTGATGTGTTTATTGAACACATCAGCGCTCTAAGAGCCAAGATAGCTTCCTGAAATGCATGATGGAAAGTGATCAGAAAAAGAAGTAAGGCAAAGAGAAAAGTATCTGGGTTGAGCTGAAGCTCCAGCCTGCTCCATCCAGAGAAGTACAGTTTGTGAGAAAGAATGGAAAGGAGCCTGAGCTGGTTGAACCTGTTTCCTCTGAGTTCATGGTGTAACAGGTGTAGAATAAAGATGTTTGTGATATAAAAGTACAAGGTCTTTGGTTTTAATTGTGGAGAGGTGTGGTACCCTCTCCTCCCAAGTAGTATTTAAAGCATACTTTTTTCCTTGATTTTCTATGTAATAATTGTTTTTTTCTGTTAAGATTTAGTGCTTGCTGAAAAATGCAATAAAAGAGAAAGTCGGAGTCATACAAGGTGTCTGAGTCTGGCAAGTTATTTCCTGTTAATCAGCATGAATGTCTACAGAAAGAGGAGACTGGTAGCCATGGGATGCTGTGACATTAAAGAGCTCAGAGAAGGAAAACAAGGGAAGCTGAAAAATGAAGTGTCCCTGGAACTAATGCTTACTGGAAGAGGAGTCATCAATGTTATGAAAAGCAAAAAGGATGCTGGTACAAACAATCATGAATAGAGCTTTTGTTGTTCCCTCCTTTTTCATTTTTCAAAGGGAACAAATTTTAGCATGTTGAAGTTCATTCCCTGGCAATAAAACTCGAGTTTCTTTAACACCAAGTTCAAAATGAGAGTCAAGTCCACATGAAATATCCGTTGCTTTCAAGTTATACTTTAAGAGGCCAACCATTTGCCTGGACCTCACCTGAACCACATCCAGAAATACTTAAACAACTCTAATAGATGTGGCACTCTCTTGTTTTATCAAAATAATTTGGCTAAACTTTGCAATTCATAATTGTACATTCTTTCAATAAAGTAACAGGATATTGGAGATCTTCCTTCTTTACTCCCTCCTTCTCTTTCTGTTTTTCTCATAGGATTAAACATAATTAAGAACAAATCAAGACTTTCTTTTTCTCAAGTGAAATAAATTCAGCATCACAAGTCTGGGCCAGAAACTAGGTTTATGGCAGAGCATCCCAGATGTCTCTGCAGCTTCCTCTTTGCATAAGATGCCAAAATCCAGGCAACTGGGTCCAGATGGCGGCCAATATGTGTGGCTCGCTGTTCCTCCCACTGCTTCTCCCCCCAGAAGCCATTGATTGGCTGCCACAGAGTAAAATTAAATTGATGGAGTAAATTTACTGGTTTGTACGGAGAGTGGAAAGACAAATTAGAGCCATGAACACTGTTCATGCACATTGTTCCTACCTATTCTCTCTGTGCCTCTTCCTCAAATGTGTTTTGCTTTCTCTATTTTTCTTACACCGAGGTAGCATCCCTTCTGGGTGCCTTTAAGGCTCCCAATTTTAAGCACTTTGTTTTGTTGCTTTGTTTCTAAATTACAGATATAGTCACAAGGGTTTTTCTTTATTGCTTTATTATTGTTCATTCGGAACAAGGGAGGCAATTTTTTCTCTTAAATTCATTGTAAGTATTTATTTTAAAGATAGTCACTGTGAACTTATTTCTTTCATTTTACCATAATACCATGATAGACAGCAAACCTGGAATAAAAGAAGGCATGGCAGAAGTGGACTGTATCTTTTTCTAATTAATTTAGGATTCTCCTGGTTTAGGGAGTTCTTGGTAGTACAAATGGTTAATGTATTCAGCTGCTAGCCCAAAGGACGGAGGTGAGCTTGTCCAGAGGTGCCTCTAAAGAATGGTCTGGTGATCTATTTCTGAAAAATCAACCATTGAAAGTCCTGTGGAACTTTTTACAGTTCTACTCTGACACACATAGGGTTGTCCTGAGCTGGTGTCCATGGCAACTGATCCTGGTTGAGAGACTTTAAGTCCACCCCAAAACTGACTTAGCTTCCCCAGTTCACTCACTCATCCTCTGTGCTTTAGAACCTTTAGTGTACTGTCTCACCATGTTGTTGTCATTGCCAGCCAGCCAGCCAGTGTTATCAAATTAGTTACAACTTATGGCGACCCTGTGAACAACAGAACAAAACACTGACTGGTCCTGCACCATGCCCGTAATCGTTTTTACGCTTAAACCCATTGTTGCAGCCACTGTGTCAGTCCTCTTTTTCACTGATGCTCTACTTTAGCAAGCATGATGTCCTTTTCCAGAGATTGATCCCTCCCGATCACATATCCAAAGTAAGTCAGATACAGTCTCAGCATCCTTGTTTCTAACAAGCATTTTTGGGTTGTACTTCTTACAGGATGGATCTGTTGGTACTTGTGGCAGTCTGTAGTATGTTAATGTTCTTCTCCAACACCACAATTCAAAGGCATCAGTTCTTCTGTCTTATTTGCTGTCCAGCTCTCACATGCATATGATGTGGTTAAAAAATATCATGGTTTAGGTCATGTTCATCTTAGTCTTCAAGTTGGCATCTTTTCAACACTTTAAAGAGGTCTTTTGATGCATATTTTTTCAATGTAATGTGTCTTATGATTTCTTAGGCAAACTATATCATATGATAAGTACCTGTCACTTACCGTAAGCACTTGTCATTTACCATAAGTACCATAAGTACCTGTCATTTACCATTGTCTGAGGAAATAATGACCCTAACTCTTCCAGTGCCTGCATATCTTCTATACCTTCCTACGTTTCCTCAAGAAAATTTCTTCTTCTATTCTTTATCTTACATATCTTACTTGAGTTGTCACAAGAAAGTGCCAGAAGACTCCAAACTGTTTTTATTGTTAGCTGCTGTCTAGCCAAGCCAAGTGCCGTCGAGTCTAATTCATGGCCACCTCAAGCAAAATGAAACAAAACACTACTTCACTGCTTCATCATCCCCTGATAAGTCACTGATGGGACCACTGTGATGCACAGGGTTTTCTCTGGCTGATTTTCAGAAGGAGAGCATCAGATCTTTTTTCCTAGATCCTCTTATTCTGAAATTAGGACCAGTACCATTTGCCATGGACAGCAGCTCAGGTCAACCCCATGTGTGTCAGAGTAGAACTGTATTCTATAGGACTTTCAGTGGCTGATTTTTCAGAAATAGATCACCAGACATTTCTTTAGAGGCTTCTCTGGGTCAGTTTCAACTTCCAACCTTTTGGTTAGCAGACAAGTATGTTCAGTATCATAGTAACATAGAAGTCTCTACTTCTAGATAGGTGGTGGTTGTGCACAGGTGCATTAACTGGAATCAAACCCAAGTCTCTCACATGGAAGAGGAGAATTTTCCTGCTAAACCATAAAGAGTAAAAGGATTAAACTGTCTAAGGAAATAGGTCAATGTGACACATTTTCTATAAGAATCTCTACCCATTTTCTCATTCTCAGTGGTTGGATACGAGTAGCTGGATATATTTGCTTACTTCTCTGTGGAGGCAAAACCTATACAGAGATTCTAAGTCCTGAGATGTGATTAATTAGTCAGAGTTTTGTTTTCATTTGCCCTTCAAAATGCTATATGTCTAAGAAGAATCTTGAAGGACAGTCATGAAAAGACACAAAAGCTATCTTGAACACTTAAAGAAAGCTACATTTTATAATGATTTAAGTGTAAGGAAATTAGAGACACATGGGTTACATTCCCCTTGGAACGCACATGGGTTTGAAAAGTCAAGGGAAAAAAGTTTTGGTGCTTTGTGGTTGGAGTATTACTGAATGCAAAACATTTGGGGAAAGTATTTAGGTTTTTGGCAAGCTCCAAAAGTGACCAAACTCACTCGTCTGCTTTCTTTCTTATTTGCTCCTAGGATTGTTTTAAAGTTGGGAGACTTTGAGGTAGGAGGATGTAGTGGGTTTGGTATTTCTTTGACAGGTTGTTGACCATGCTCTCTCTCTCTGTTCCTCCATCTCCCTTACCATATCTGCCACCATATAGGTAGATGAATAATTCCTTACCCTGAATGATTTAGGTCTGGGCTGTGTGTTTCAGATGAGTAAATCCACATACTGTTGAACTCTGTGAAGTGTGAAGATGGGTGGTTGGGTAAGTGGGTTAATTAAGCCTCATTGAACCAAATTAACCAAACAGCTAAAAGGAATCATATGCTTTGTCATTGCTGCTGTGCAATGATTTGCTGATTCTTCCTTCTTTTCTTCAAAAATAATTTATTAAGTGCCTACTGTGTACCAGGTACAGTACTAAACCACCAGGAACTGAACTGGTGTTCAGATTTCTGGATAGTGACAAGACTAGCATAAATATGTAGTCAGTAAGCATTAACTTGAATACTTCGAGGTTTTATTTGTCTTCTAGGTATTTGCAGAGGATTCTGAATAATCCCTTATTTGCTCTCCTGCTAGTCATCGTCTCTTCTTTAATGCGATGTTTCTGGAAGATACACTTCTTTGACGTACGGTGTCTAGTAGAAGAGACAAATGTAAGAAAAACATTTGTGTTGTTGTTGTTAAGAATATACACAGCAAAACATGCACCAGTTCAAAAGTTTCTACATGTACAGATTAATGACATTAAGTACATTCTTTGAATTACACAGTCATTCTTACCTCTCTTTTCTGAGTTGTTCCTCCTCCATTGATATAACTCATAGCCCCTTAGGGTTTCTATCTGATCTTTTAAGATGATATTGTCACTTTGATCCCATATACATAGTTCTTAAAAGAGCACCATGCAAAAAGCAGGCATTTTTTTACTAGTTAAACTGAACTATTATTCGGTTTTAAGAAGACTTCACGGGGTGTTTCTGGTTTAAGGTTTAGAGATTATCTCAGGGCTATAATTTCAGGGATTCGTCCAGGCTGCTTGACTCCACAAGGTCTGGTGTCCATGAGAATTTGAATTCTGTTATACAGTTTCTCTGTTTTGATCAGTTTCCTGCTGTAGTATCTTTGGTCAAAATATTCTGTACCGATGGCTTGGCACCAAGGAGTTCCTATGGCTACACGGCAAAGAAAACAGTTGTTTATGAAGATATTTGGCCACACATTCCCCATCCTCCTTTATTCCTAACTCTCCTTTCTCTGTTGCTCTGGGAGAATGAGACCAATTGTTGTACCTTGGATGGCTGCTTGCAAGATAATTAAGACCTGCAGTGAACTGGAACCTGGAGGTAGAACATAGCACTAAACATGTTATTAGGCTGATTATCTAGGATGTCCCATGAAATCATGATTTGAAACCTCCAAATCAAACAAATCTCATCAGGTATTTTGTTGTGTATAAGCTGAACCTTAGCAGCTACTCGTTTTTGTGTCATTGTTGTAAATATATCTATAACAAAACTTTTACTGGTTCAACTTTTTACAGGTATACAAGTTATTGACAGTAACTACAATAAGTGAATGTGCAACTCTATCCTAATTACTTCTGGGACCACTAATATGCTTTGGTCTCTATATATTTGTCTTTTGTTATCTTTTTGTATAAGTGAGATCATATGATATTAAAACTAGATTTCTACTTGCAGAAAAAGGAAACAGGATCTATACCTCACACCATACACTACAGTAAATTCAAAATGGATTAAGGACATAAATGTGTGAACTCCATGAGTTGGATCCGACTCGACAGCACTTGGCAGAACTGTAAAATTCTTAGAAAAAAATGCTGGGGCAATGCTGACGGAATCAGTGTTTAACAGTGTATTTTCTAATACAGCAAAAGTACAAACAACAAGAGACAAAGTAAATAAATTGTACCTTATAAAAATTAAATGTTTTTATTCATTAAAAGATTTTTCTAATAAAGAAAAATGTGAAAAGACATGCTTGTGACTAGGAGAATATTTATCTTCAGAAACTTTACATCGCACAAGAATCTAATAACCAAAAAATATATAAAAGTTAGACAGCATAACATGAAAAGCCGAAGCCAAGTGCTGTTGAGTCGGATCTGATTCATGACATGAAAAAGGCAATCCAATTACAAAATGGGTTTGAAGAATCTCTGGTAGCACAGTGGTTAAGCACTTAGCTGCTAACAGTAAGAGAAGGAAGTGACAGGTGCTTGCATAAAGATTTACAGCCTTAGAAACCCCACGGGGCAGTTCTGCTCTGTCCTATAGTGTTGCTGTGAGTCAGAATTCAACTCAATGGTTATGGATTTTTTTTTAATCTATTATATATTTTTCAAGCTTCTAGGTCAGCCAATAGAAGTTTATTTTTAAATTTTGTGGTGATGTTTTTATGGTTTAAGCATTATATCACAATCTTACTAGAAAGTTTTATGGACAATTTGTTTTGTTTTTAAGTTACTAGCAGCTGTTACCTCAACAATATCTGATATAGTCACAGAGGCTTGCGAATCACATTTATCCGCATAGGTTCAATAGGCAAATCCTTTTGTGGTGAAAATGAAAAAGAAGAGTCTTGGAATATATCTATATTCTTTGGTGAAGTGAGTCTGATTTGACTCGACGGCACTTGGCTTGGCTTTGTGAAATGGTTTGTTTACATAAATGAGTACAGAACTGATGACATTTTTCAATAACTATAGTGGAGTTAAAAAAAATTCATAAATCACTAGTTCATTGTGATCCCCACTGAGGCTTATACCAATCACTTGTGTATTATAAAATAGTGATGAATGTTTTTAAGATGCATAGTCTTCTCTTGTAGTGGCTGAGTGCTGCGTCTGCTAACCAAAAGATCAGCAGTTCAAATCTACCAGGTTCTCCTTGGACACTCTATGGAGCAGTTCTACTCTGCCTTGTAGGATTTGCTATGAGATGGCATCGACTCGATGGCAGTGGGTATAATCTTCTCTCAGTGATACTACTAAAAAAATCTTTAGAACGTATTCCATGGTCTTTAAATATTTCTGCTTCCAAGGTCTTATGCCAATCAAATGTATCAGAAAACAGGTAACGTGTGTAAAACATAAAATCAGTGTGAAGAATCATTAAAGTTCTTGAAGAAATGGACCCGTCCAATTTCAGGTTAAAAAGTCAAGCCAGTTTCATTGCACTCTTAATAAAAGTTCAATAAATATCCGTATGAGTTTTGCATATGTGTGTGTGTGTGTACATGTGTTGCTGCTTAACAAATAATTCCATAGTTGAACAGCTTAAAGAATTATTTTCTCCTGGTTGCCATGGTGCAGGGGTTGGGCACAGCTAACCTGTTATCTCTGACTCTCATGAAGTCAAGAGCCAACCAGAGCTGCAGTCCAGTCTAAAGACTTGGCCAGGGAAGGGATCTGCTTCCAAATCTAGCCATCAACCAGAAATGACAATTTATCACGTGAACCCTTTTGTGGGCTACATGAATGTTCCTTTGAAATGGCAGCTGGCTCCTCCCAGAACACTCGATAGAAGAGAGAGCATACGATAGAGTGGCAGAGGTGAAAGGTGAAGTCTCTTATAACCAAATCTGGAAACTGAAAAATTCTCATTTCTGCTGCACAACTGTGTTCATACAGATCAGCGCTGTCACAGAGTGGGAGGGGACTACACATGGGCATGAGTACCAACAGGTGGAGACCACTCGGACTGGCTTCCACAGCATGTATGCAAACCAAGAGTAGCCAGGGTGGCTTTCTGCCGCTGGAGTACTGTTTCTACTATAGCCATGCATTGTCAATGTCTGTTTTTCTTAGTTATCTATTTTCTAGGTCTTTAATCCTTTACAGACAGTATTTCTTTATTCTTTTCTTCATTGCTTACAAGCAGGAACTGCTGATAATCTAATTCCTTTACTCTTTCATTTCAACAAGGCCTCACAGTTTTTCTATCATTTAACCAGTAGATGGAGCATGAAAATGAAAACCAAGCATTTTAATACTCAGTCTTTGGGTTACGTGTAATTACTTTATACATTACAGCCTTGTAAATTCAGAAGGAGCTTTAACATTGGTTTAATGATCTCATTCTCTGATTTTAAAAGGGAGGCAGGCTATAGTGGTTCAGTGGAAGAATTCTGCCTTCCATGTGGGAAAGCTGGGTTTAGTTCTGGGCCTATTATATACCTCCTGTGCAGACACCACCCTTCTGGAAGAGGGTATTTGCATGCTGCTGTCTTGCTGAACAAGAATAGCAGAGCTTTCTGACTAAGACAAACTAAAACAAAAGGACTGATGGTGTTGTTTCAAAAATCAGAATCAGCTAGTGAAAACCCTCTGCAAAATAAAGATCTCATCCTCAATGGATCATGGAGATAGTACAGGACCTGGCAGTAGTTTTCTTCTCCTGTGCCCAGGTTGGCCATAAATCAGAAGCTGACATGAAGCCAGCTAACACCACAACCATCAACCATTTAAAAACATTGGTTTAGAGACAGTACTGGCTTCCAGATCTTCAAACTTCCTGAATTTTCCCATAAACCACCTGTTAAACTGGCGTCACTAGATGTTTCCTTCCAAGAACAATGAATGCTGTTCATTTTAATAGTTGATTAAGTTCTTATTGTGCTGAAGGGATGAAAAGATAGATAAAACAATCACTGCTCTGCAAGAGCTGCCAGGATAACTGAGGAGAGAGAGAAATGATTTCAATACAACTTACTGAGGGCCTGTGATACCTTGGAAATCCTGATTGCATAGTGGCTAAGTGCCATGTCTGCTAACTGTAAGGTTAGCAGTTTGCATCTGCCAGGTGCTCCACGGGAACTCCATGTAACAGTTCTATGCTGTCGTATCGGGTTACCGTGAGTTGGAATTGACTAGCCAGTAGTAGGTTTGGTTTTGGGTTTATGATACCTTAAGACATAGGGCTTTGGTTCCTAAGGGCCACGAAATGAGTGTTGCTTTGGATGAGGAGACCTCAGTCTAGCCTGGAGAAGGGCAAGGAGTCATGTAAGGGAGGGGTGAAGGGTGATGTCACAGAGTGGTTCCAATCACACACAGGCAGGAACTGAAGCTAGGAGAATTAGCACAATTATTGAGGTCAAGGATTTCGGGAAAGGGAAGACATTGCTGGAAGAGATAAAACATGAGGAAAGATGAAAAGGAGAGGTTCAATCTGTTGTCTATGGAAAACCAAGTAATTCCATATTTCTGGAGCACAAACAAAATCTAAGTCTAGAATTATTTAAAGATTGCACCATTTATTGCAATTAGTCATGCAGCCAGCCCTATAACCATCTTGCAGTGGTTTGGAGACTTTTCTTTGTCAGTCAGTCAATCAATCAGCTAATGTTTTTTTGAAAACTACTCTGTGCCAAGCAGTGTTCTAGTTCTGGGGATATAAAAGATAAAATCTCTGCTTAACATGGAGTTTACCTAATAAATGAGAAACTATCGAATATGAGAAGATAATAAGAGATTTGAAGAAAAAAAACAAGATAAGGGAGACAGTAGAGGCTTGGGGGATCATTTTATTTTAAATAGAGTCATTAGGGTAGGTGTGTGTTTCAGATCATGAAGCCTGTCTCCTGAGGGACCTCTGAGTGGGTTTGAACTGCTGGTATTTTGGCTAATAGTTGAGGGCTTAACTGTTTTTGTTATCCAAGGACTCCATATAAAACTCATTCCCTTCCAGTTGAGTCTGACTCATAGCAACCTCATAGGAGAGAGTAGAGTTTGCAAGGAGCAGCTGGTGGATTTGAACTGCTAACATTTTGGTTAACAGGGTGACTTCTTAATCACTGTGCCACCAGGGCTCCTAATATAAGGAGGTATAATTTAAATAGGCTCATTAGGATAAGGTAATAGAGAAGTAAGGACTTGAAGAAGGTGAGTTGTGGTTAAACAAGCTGGTTGAGAAGGATCATAGAAATCTTTTGAATTATAATGTGGTGAAAAAATTATCACAAGCAGGGCTCAAAGAAGGACTATGAGTCACAAGATTCATGGGGACACCAGGTATGCTTTATGTGGTAATGCCAGCCAAGTGCCATTGAGTCAGATCCGATAATAAACAAATCTTACACACACAGGCTATAATAGGTAGTATAATGCATTCATGGCCAGATAAAGAGACCAAAAATTTGGATGAGCCATCTTTCCTCAAGTTCAGTTTAATGCTACTAAAGTCATAAAACAGATGCTGCAGAATCCTATGCTCTTGTTCTACTCATTGCTGTATCAGTTTATGCTTTAATTCATTCAACTCACCGTTGTGAGTAAGTTCATGGCATGGTACGGGGTGTTACTCTGTGCACTATCCATGGCAAACAAATGACCTGGTTACATTTGAGTATATTTTCAGGCTGATTGCCAAAAAACTATTCAAGGCTTTTTACCTCATGAAAATTTTGAAGACCTTATGAAGAATATTATCAGTAAAAATGCAAAGAAGAATATTGTCTTACATATCCACCTATTTCTTTCACATACTTAAGCAAGATATTTCCAGAAATGTTGAATTCCATAAAGTTATAATGAGCACCTACTGTATTCTTTTCATACTATATAAGAAAGATAAAAAGGATTTTATCTATGCCTTCAAGAAGCTCACAGCATAGGGCAGATCAGTAAATAATCACAATAAATTTTCACATACGCTTTCTAAAAGTAATGTTTAGACTACATTCAGTTTTCTTCCTATGTCTCTCTGTCTCTCCCTCAGAGTGCTATAAAGGTCAGAGATGATCCATCTTTATTCATTATGGTGCCTCTAATAGTGTCTGGGACTAACATTTAGTGAATGAATCTTGGGTCCTTTGGTTTGCTTTCTTAGTTCATTACTTTTAGGTAAAGAAAATGCCAGAAAAGACGCTTTTATTTTACTAACAAAACCATGGAAAAGATATGTAGTTTCAGGTAGAATGTGTAAAAAAATCCCCCAAACTGAACCTTGGAGTCAGTTCTGCCTTATAGTGACCCTATAGGACAGACTAGGACTAGTCACTGATGATGCAGTAACTAGGTGCTATAGCTGCTAACCAAAAGGCTGGCAGTCCAAATCTACCAGGTGTTCCTTGGAAACTCTGTCGGTCAATTCTACTCAGTCCTATAGGGTTGCTATGAGTTGGAATTGACTCACCAGCAATGCCTTTTTGTTTTTGTTTTGTTCTAAAAGGGTAGAGTAGAGCTAGCACATAGGTTTTCTATGGAGCACCTGGTGGCTTTGAACTGCTGACCTTTGGTTAGCAGCCAAGGTCTTAACCACTGTGTCACCAGGGCCCTGGTGTGTGCTAAATTTAAAAAAAAAAAAAAAAGATGATGATGGCGATAATTGTCTCAATTATTCCAATGCTATGTTTCTGTAATTTTTCTATTTGGGGAAAGCTAGAACTGCTAATTTCTTTATACCCAAGTGGAAAACCATTAAAGGGAATGCTCTGCAAAGGCGGGGATGTGGGGTAGACAGTCTAACTTTCCATGTTCCTCTTTGTCTTATGATTTATGAGTCTGTAACTGCCAATCTCCTTGGATATGTAAACACATGGTCCTTCTACATTGATAAATCAATTTTATTTGCATAGTTTTTTTTTCTTTTTTGTATGTGTAATATCCCCTTAGGATAGCATACTATGTTGACACCATGGGGATAAATTTGGACAGATTTAGAAAAGATTCTGTTTTTTATGATCCCTGTTGGATTTACTGCTGATGTGGTAATTTAGAAAACTGACTTCTTTTTTTTTTTAACACCAGAAATACTGTTTCTACATTGAAATAGTTAAGACAAAAAAAAAAAAAAAGTTCAAATCATCACCAGTTCATTGCATTCTGAGTCCACACTCCAGATTTGTAAATTAATTCTTAAGTCACCAATTTAGACTGCATTTTGAATTTTCATATGTTCTTATGAGCTTTTATCCTTTAAGGAGGAAAGTAGGTGATACAAATGATTTCAGAATACAATTCTTGTGATCTTCTTAAGTTTTAGGAACTAAGGGTAAGCCAGAAAATAGATGTTCATTTTACTAACAAAACCATGACAAGGATATATTTTATTCTCAGCCTTGTGAGCCTTTTGTCAAGAATCCTCTGAGAGATACAGATATATAAGAAAAAATTATCAGCATACAGAAATTATGGACTGTACTAGTCTGTTATCTTCATTTTAAACAACCCTTTCCATCAACTTTTTTTTTTAAGGATTATATTGCTAAGGCTAGATAACAGTAGATGTGAAACAAAGACCATTTCTCCATTTCTGTACAGTTTTCTGGGTGATATGATTTCTCATTTCTCTAAACAGGTAGACTTCACTTCCTTTCTAAACCACAATACCAGAATAGTGATAGAACCAGACACACCCTGAATTTTTAATAATCGGAAGACTTTCTGTACCTTCTGGAATGATTTCCAAATTCTTGCTTTGGAATGGAAGTTATTATTTAATCTTCAGATGACTTATATTAATTCTGAGGAGCCCTTTTATAGCAGTTAGACAATATTTACCTGGCAATATAACTTTATAGGGAAAATAATAGAATGTAAGTTTAGCTAGAAAGAACTTTAAAAAACTTCTAATCTAGTGTCTAGTCCAGGACACTGAGGATTAGAGACGGTAATCGATGTATTTAAGTTTACACAGAAAGTTAATGGCTGAAGTAGAGAGTCATGTCTTTTATTGTTTTATTATACTATTAATTTTCCCATTTAGCCTCTACTTAGTTTCTTAGATCCAGTTTCTTAGTTTTTGGAATAGGTATTCAGTAAATAAACTGTACCTGCTATGCGTTCCACCATATAACACAACTTCTGTAGCTGGGTTACATGTTAACTAAGCCCATTGCTGCCTAGTCAAATCCAACCTATAGGGAAACCACAGGATGGAGCAGAACTGCCACATAGAGTTTCCAGGAGTGCCTGGTGGATTCAAACTGCTGTTCTTTTGGTTAGCAGCTAGAGCTCTTAACCCCTGTGCCACATGCTGCACTAGTGTCCCCATGATTCAGTGTGGTGAAAGACTTCTTCCTTCTCCCTGCCAACACACATTGTAGGTTCCAGCTTGCCATACACCCAAGCCAACCACATCTACACACTTTGGATTTCCTAAGAAAAACAAGTTACGTGATCGTCTACCAAAGAGACTGTTGAAAGGTCATTCTTAATTGATTCCTTTTAGGTCTTCTGCTGGATTTCCTTTAGACTTGGGCTGAATTTCATTGGGTCTTATGCATGTGAGCATGTTCTGATTTGTATGTCTGCTCTACCATCTCAGTCTTTCTGCTATACATCCTTTGGAATTCAGCAACTTGGTGACTTCAAAGCAATAATGTTCTGTAGTTTTTGGCTGTTTCCATGCAGTGTGCTAAGTGCTTCGTAATTCTCCCTCTACGCTACTGGGGACGTGTGTGTGTGTGTGTGTGTGTGTCTGTGTGTGTGTGTGCGCGCGTGCACGTGCACATGCGTGTGCACATGTGCAGAAGCACTTGTGCTTGAAGACTCATTTATTTTATAAACTGTCCAAATTTGAGGGACAAAAGCAAATAAAATCTACAAAGTTGTAAGATGAAGCCACTCTATTTGATGCTGGCCATATTTTGCAAGTTGTTTTAATTGCTTAAAGGGAGACCAAGGACTTTTGGGTATGTTACTCTGTTCTGACTCCAGGGCTGTTTTCCTGCTAATGTATTGGAACCCTGCTGACTGGGAGTGGTGCACAAGGGAGGCTACAATATGTAAATACACTAATCACATCAATGCAAATCATAATAATACATTCCTTTGCAAGGTCTGTGGAACAGCTGTGTGAAACAGAGTGATTTTCATTTTCGTAGTTTGGGTGAGCCTTTTAGCCATCTTGCTCCTTCAGAATCTTGGGTTTTTAGCGCTGTTATGCTCTACTTTGATTTTTTTTTGGTCAGAATACATATGGTGGAAGTTGGCACTTCAGACATAAATGGCTAGTTTTATTTTCTTCTCTTTGTGGCCAATTGTCTTTGTCAGTTTTTTTCCGAATAGCTTAGTTGTAAAACCACACATGCAGAGCTTTTGAGAAGTTTTATTTATAAGCAGAATGACACTTGGTGATATGACCAATTGTCTCAAATGTGGTCATAGGAAAGCATGAAGCTTCATATTTGGAGCAAGGATTTTTTTTTTCTTTTCTTTTCCTTAAATACTCAACAAATTATTTCACTTTAGCAAACTCAATATCATCATTTCAGTATTTTGTCAAAACATTTTTATTGATAGCAACTGGTTATTTGCTTTGTGTGGAAGAGATCATAGTACCAGGATTACATAAAATATAAATAAAATCACATACACCCACTGTCTTGGGTCCAATAAAGCACATAAAAACCCAGTGCTATCAAGTTGATTCTGACTCATAGTGACACTATAGGACAGAGTAGAATTGCCCCATAGAGTTTCCAAAGAATGTCTGGTGGATTTGAACTGCCAAACCAGTGGTTAGCAGCTGTAGCACTCAACCACTAAGCCACCAGCATTTCCAGTATAAGACAAAGAAAAACAAAATAAAACAAAATGTTTACTGTTGAGTCAACTCCAACACATGGTGACACCATGTGTGTTAGAATAGAACTGTGTTCAATAGGGCTTCAGTGGCTGAGTTTTGGAAGTAGATCACCAGGCCTTTCTTTTGAGGCACCTGTGGATGGACTGGAACTTTCAATTCCTCTGTTAGTATCTGAGCTCATTAACTGATTTTACCACCCAGGAAACAATTGAGCACATAAAGATGAGGAAATTTGATTGTAGGAGTTAAAAGAAATGAGAGTGCTCTTCTGAGTTATCAAAAGCTGAAGGGAATACAAAAGAAGAGAAAAAGAAAGATAACCTGGTAAATTAAGGCTCATCGAAAGTTTATTTTAATGAAAATGCTAGCAAAGGAATGTTTTCAGGCAGTACAAAGACAGTTTAGCTTCAAAATACAAGTTTAATGGTCAAGTTGCTTAATCTCTAATACTGAATCCTAGAAATGAAATCTCATCAGTTATTTCATTCCTAGATGGAGAAATCTAGAGTGATCTCTTGGCATGAAAGGGTCTAGACACCTCAGAGATTAGACCTGAAAGTGATATTAATAAGGTGAGGGTTTAGCACACATTCATATAGTTTGTATTTTTCCTTTCTGAGAGAGGGTAAATTGAGAGACTGAATGGCTGTCTTGCTGCAACTCTGGAGTAGAAGAGAGAGCTGTCTTTTCTGGCATAGTAGTTCCTATAGCTAAGAGATCAGACAGAACTGCCTAGTGTAGTTTCCACAGATCATACGCTTATGGATAATTCAATCTGCCTAAATACATGTGCACTGACATCTCTTTATGTATATTTCCATCCATTCCTCTGCCTGTGACGTGAATGAAGAAAAGCAAGCCCTACTCAGACCACATGTAGTCACACTTTTCAAAAAGGACCCCTAAGATATCAAAGGCAGTTGGAAGGAGTGTGTGAAGGTACTTTGCCTACCATCATTAACTGGCAAAGACAACACTGAAAAGGGGACTGAAAATAAGTAGTTTTGGAATTCCAAGTCCTATGGAGTGTATCTCCTTAACCTTTTCTGAATCGACTTCTTTCCGAATCTGCTGCCACTGCTGTAGACCAGTCCAATGCAGTTTCCTGCCTGGGTTACTCGGATGTCTTCTAATTGAACTCGCTTCTGTCCTGTTCCACTTTGCCATCTCAACCTGCTGTCCTCGCTGTAGCCACAGTGATGTTGTTTCATATTATCTTTGGCTCAAAACCTTGTAGTGGCTCCACACTGTCTGCTGGATGAAGTCAAATCTCCTGAATGTTGGAGGCAGCAACTGTCTTGATGTTGCCTGGTTTATAGGCTCAGCCTCACTGGCTGTTTAGTGGGCTCCTACTACTTTGACCTGTAGCCTTGCTTTCTTTTACATCAGTGCCTTTGGATTTATGGCTTTCTGCCTAGAGTTACTTTTCTATTTCCTTGTTTTCCCCTATTCTACTTCAAAACTTCTTGTTTTGATACTGCTGTTAACTACTGCCAAGCTGACCCTCTGCTCACGCCTACGCCATTCGGAAGAGAACCAAGCACCGCCCGGCTCTGCACCATCGCCCTAACTGATTGAGGATGAGGGCGCTGTGATCCACAGGGTTTTCACCGAATGATTTTGTGAAGCAGATTGCCAAACCTTTCTTCCTAGTTCATCTTAGTCTGAAAGTTCCACTGAAACCTAGTTGTCATCATAGCAACATACAAGCTTCTGCTGACACATATGTGGTGGCTGAACACATGATACTTTTGCTAGGAGTTGATCCCAGATCTCCCGCATGGAAGGTGAAAATTCTGCCACTAAACCACCATTAGTAGTTCTCATGTATTACAAAACATTAAACCAAAACAAAGAAATAGAATCCAACAGCTAGAGGTTTGATGATGGGTGACTTCTGACTCTCATGTCAGGGTGAGAGTTCCATCATAAAGCTGTCTGGCTCTCCTTGGGCAGAATTTACTTTCCTCAAGAATCTAACAACACTTTTTACTTGACCTCAGCAGAGAGGAGCTTGAAATTGCTCAGCCGGGCAGGAGGAAGGAGCAACTTCTAGATTCATGGACAGTCCCCTGGGAATAACTTCTAGATTCATGGACAAATCCCCGAGAGTTTTCTTTCTCTTGCTCTTTTGTCATTTTGCTTGAACTAGCCTCTGGGACAGTGTGACAGCATATCAGTGAATCCTAGCTTCAACACACATGCAATTCAGTTTTCTCGGTGGATATAAATGCTTGGTATAATTTTCATAAGTCAATTGGGAAAGCCAGGCAATATGTGCAATATATGGAATAAATAATTCCCTTTACCACATCTAAAAACTACTCATTCATAAACCTGAAACAACCTATTATAACTGAACTAGAAATCTGTACTCTGTCATCCTTCAGGCTGTCCCTGCCTGTGACTTGTGCTTCCCCCTCCATAGAGCCTCTGCCTTTCCTCACACCTCTGTAGTCTCGTAGCATCTCATGCACGCCTCTCTCAGAGAAACTCATCACAAGCTATTTGCTAATGTGTCAGCCTGCCTCAAGAGACAATACATCTCATAGATGTGACTGATTATTTATCTTCATGTTTCCAATGCAATGCAAAATAGGTACTTGATGAATGTTTGTTGAATGGGTAAGAGCTTAAGATCTCATACCGCCTTTCCTGTCAGAACTGTGAAAATCAGATGAGGTAGTACTTTTGAGCTAGAAAAATAGTATGTTTTTCTCTCCTACTTTTATTATTATTTTCCTGGGAGAAAGGGTTTCCCCTCAGTTCTGGTACACTTATTTGTTAAAAGTATTTTCAGCTGTTGAAATGACAATATTTCTATTATAAAGATACTGTAAGATATCTGACTGAGTCAGGGTTTGTTTTGTTTTTTAAATATTTTGTTGTTCTTTAAGTGAAAGTTTACAATCCAAGTCAATTTTTCTTACAAAAGCTTACACACAGACTGCTATGCAGCTCTAGCTGCTCTCTCCATACTGTGACAGCATACTCTTCCATTCCACTCTGTATTTCTCATGTGCATTCAACCAACTCTTGTCTCCCACTGCTGTCTCATCCGGCCACTGAGTAGGAGCTGTTCAGTTAGCCTTATGTATCTACTGAAGCCAAGAAGCACACTCTTTGCCTATATAACTTTGTGTTCTGTGATCCAGTCCAATTGCTGTCTGAAGAGTTGCTTCAGGAATTGTTTCAGTTCTGGGCTAACAGAGAGTCTGGGAGACATGTTTTCCAGGGATCCTCCAGTCTATTGGACCATCAAATCTGTCCTTCTTAAGGGGTTTGACTTCTGCACCCCATTTTTCTCCAGCTTTGTCAGGGACTCTTTGTTGTATTCCCTCCCAGAGCAGACATTGGTTGTGGCTAGGCACCACACAGTTCTCTGGTCTCATACTGAGGTAGTCTCTGGATTACATGAAATGAAAGTGTTTTTCATCCCTGGACTATACAACTCTTTCCAGTTCTAGAATTTTCTGCAATTCTGTGATTATTGTGTAACAGATAAGTCAGCTCTGGTCACCCTGTGATTAAGATTGGATTAAGCCATTATTCCTTATTTTGTGGGATATCCAATGCATTCTACCTGAAAACTGTTGCTGTCAAACTGTTGCACTCAAGTCATAGGAACCCATGGGCCAGAGTAGAATTGCCACATAGGGTTTCCAGGGAGTGACTGATAGATTCAAAGTGTTGACCTTTTGTTTGGCAGCCAAGGTCTTAACCACTGCTGCAGCAGGGCTCCATACGTATCACTGGTTACCTTAAATTCCTGGAAGGTTGTGCTTCCATGGTCACTGCTGGCATAAAGTTCTTGCTGTAAGGGAGCTCACACTCTTACAAGTGTTTCTCCTCTTTCAAACTGTTGGTTTCCCTAAGCTCTGGGCTTTTATGAATAATGGATATCCAGTTAGTTTTATTTGATTTCTCAACTCTTATCCTCACCCCCTTAAAAAGACATTTGGGTGTAGAAATTTTCACTGAATGTTTGAAATGATAGAGTAGGGATTTCCATTATAACAATGCAGTCATTTTAAAGCTGGATACGAGACATCCTTACACTACTTTGTGGCAGGCACTGAGCTCAGTGTGAGGACTCAGTAGTGAAATAAACAAATGTGGACACTCTCCTTATGGAGGCTAGAGTCCAGTGTTAAAGTCTGATATTTCTCACTGGCTGCTTTTCTATTCAGTTCCAGCCATTTTCATAACTCTTTTAAGTCTAACTGATCTCTATATTTTTGTGTGTTTCTTATCCCTTCCCCAAAACTTCCTCCTAAACCAAATTCTTGTCTTTATATAAAACAGCTTTGCTTTTCAGATCCTATTCAAACAAACAAACAAGCAAAGAAGCAAGCAAGTTGTGGCTGAGTTGATACTGACTAATGGTGACCTCACATGTGTCAGAGTAGAAATTTGCTTCGTTGAGTTTTCGGTGGCTGTGATCTTTCCGAAATAGACTGCTAGGCCTATTCTGAAGAACCTTTAGGGGGATTTAATCTACCATCTTTTCAGGTAACAGCTAGTGCTTAACCGTTTGCTTCACTTAGGAGCTCCAGATTCTTTTAGTTTTTAAAGAGAGTCAGTGTCATATTCTATTAATGATTGCCTCATCAGCTTTCTCAGGCACAGACTCTGAAAGTTCAGTATTTTCTCCCTACTTGATCCACTATGGTCTCTAATTGGTAGGATGCAAGTATTTGGAAATATCTTTAAACTAATTTAAATGTATGCTCTCTCAAGTATATTCCACCTGAATTTAAAGACTATCTGAAGAATAGATTTTATGCACTGGATACTAGAGACCGAAAGACCAGACAAGTCAAGGGAAGACGTTAATACAGCAGACATGAAGAAATCAGGGGGTCATTAAAAATAAAGGAAAGAAAAGAACACAATGGACAAATAAACTCTGAAAGCTGCTCTTCAACATTGAGTGGCTGAAGTGAAAGAAAGAAATAATAAAGTAAAAGAGCCTAACAGCAGATTTAAAGGAGTGACTTGAGAAGACAAAGTAAAAAGCATTACAATGAAAATACGCAAATACCTGCCAGTAGAAAACCAAAAGAGAAGAATATACTCAGCATGCTTCAAGCTGAAAGAACTGTCGGAAAACATTCCAGCTCCAAGCTGCAGTGTTGAAGGATCCATGGGGAAAATAGTAAATGACACAGTAAGCATCAAAAGAAGACGGAAGCAATACAGCATTACTGTGCCCAGAAGAACACTCAGGTATTAACGAAGGAAGAGGATCAAGATACACCAAAGGATTGACAAAAAGTAAGATTTAAGGAGTTGACATAATACCAACTGAGATGTTTCAACAAACGGGTGCAGCCCTGAGAGCACTCACTCTACTATGCAAGGAAATGTGAAAGACAGTTTCCTGGCCAGTCAGCTGGAGACATCTGTATTTCTACACATTCCAAAGAAAGGTGATCCAACAGAATGTGAAAATTATTGAACAATATTGCTGGCTTGGCATTGTTAATATCACACTCAAGTAAAATTTTGCTAAGAATCATTCCAAAGTAGTTGCAGTAGTACATTGATGGGGAATTGCCAGAGATTCAAGTAGAAATCAGAAGAGAATATGGAATGAGGGACATCACTACAGATGATAGATATATCATGGCTGAAAGCAGCAGATATCCAAAAGAAGTTTACCTGTGTTTTATTGACTATGCAGAGACATTTGACTGTGTGGATTATAACAAATTTTAGAAAACGTTTTGAGGAATGAGAATTCCAGAAGACTTAATTGTGCTCATGAGGAACTTATATTGAGGCCAAAAGGCAGTTGTTTGAACAGAACAAAAGGGCTGTATGGTTTAAAGTCAAAGTTGTACATCAGGGTTATATCCTTTCATCATACTTATTAAATCTGTATGCAGTGAAAATAATTTGAGAAGCTGGAATATATAAAGAACAGTGTGGCATGGTGATTGGAAGATGGCTCATTAACAACTGCACTGCAGAGATGACACACTTTCCTTACTGAAAGTGAAGAGGACTTGAATTACTTATCTATGAAGGTCAGAGACCATAGCCTTCCATTTGGATTATACCTTAACATAAGGAAAACAAAACCCCTCACAACTGGACCAATAAGCAACATCATGATACATGGAGAAAAGACTGAAGTTGCGAAGAATTTCATTTTACTTGGAAGCAGCAGTAAAGAAATCAAATGACTCATTACATTGAGCAAATCTACTGCAAAAGATGCCTTTGAAGGGTTAGAAAGCAAAGATGTCACGTTAAGGTCGATGGTACATCTGACCCAAGACAGTGTTTTCAGTTGCCTCACGCACATGGGAAAGCTGAACAATGAATAAAGAAGACTGAAAAAGAACTGATGTGTTTGAATTATGGTGTCAGTGAAGAGTGCTGCATACACCATGGACTTTCAGAAGAATGCACAAACCGGTCTCAGAAGAAACACAGAGCCAGAATGCTCCTTCAAAGCCAAGATGGCAAGACTCTGTCTTACATGCTTTGGACATGTTAACAGGAGGAACCAGTCTCTGGAGAAGGACATCATTCTTCAAAAGTAGAAGTTGAATGCAAAAGAGGAAGACCCTCAATGAGATGAACTGACACAGTGGCTGTAATAATGAGCTCCAGCATGACAATGATTGGGAAGACAGTGGTGTTGTACATAGAGTTGCTGTTAGTTGAAACTGACTTGAAGGCACATAACAACAACAAAAGTATGAGTTACTCCACTATGCTTTGAAGGCTGATAGTGTGTATTTAATTTTTGTCTAAAATAACATCTTATAATCCAACTTCTTTGATAAAAATCTGATAGAAAAAGATTATTTTGGGAAAAGTGTGTATGACAGACTGAAAAGAAGCACAGACTGAAGAAAGATGCCATGTTTTTATCTTAGTGTTAGAGTAGTATTAGCTAGAAATAAAATCACAAATATTAAAAAATACACAGGATGCTTTTTGTATCGTAATTTGTAATGGCAATAACTTGGAATCAGCCTGTATATTCTTTAATAGGGAAAAGACTAATTGCAGAAATTTATAGGATGGATAATATGCAGTTTAAAAAAAAAATGGACTTGACCATTATCTAAAGAATTGGGTGGAGAGGAGGGGAAAGGAGACTGTTGGGAGGATGAGACATATATGGAGCAGAGAGGAATTGTGTGCTGTCACCAGAAGGGGAGAGCAGTGGAAGCTGCATATAGGTGGGCATGTAAATTTACACAGGAATGTACATTTTCACTCAGTCATATTAAATAAAAAATAAATTAATTAAAAAAAGAAAGTAAGGAATTGTCTCTGACGTTTTCTTAATGAAAATTTGGTTGGTCAAAATAATCAAGGGAAGGAACCATTTAATATATGAATTCATGTATTTGTGTATATTTGAAAATGCATGAAAGAACTGCCAAAGCAATACACATCTATGCTAGTATTACTGATCATATGGCAAACATGTGGTTTGAGAGTAAGGAAAGGAAAACAGGCAGAGAAGAGGAAAGATTATTTTTTCTGTTAGATATGTTATTTCACTTGTTACAATGAAGTGCTATTTTTTTAATTTTGGAAGAGAAATTTTAAATGATGTATAAAAAGATACAAGTCCTATGCAAAATTAAAATTATATTGGAAAGAAGTGACTGATGCAAAAGGTATCATAGGAAGAAAAACAAGATTTTTGTGTCTAGACTTAATATGAGTCATTCCAATGGGAAAAATAAATAAACAAATAAAGACTAAGTTAAAGAACTTCAAGGACTAGATTGCACTTAGACAGAAATTTTGGGACAGTTGTATGAAACAGTAGACTTAACAATGATATTTATTTTAAAAACCACATCTCTACTCTTCAAAAAAATTCACATGTATTTCTGCATCAGTGCAGTTTTGATCACGTGGTTGATTTGACAGATGAAGTTGTCTTCTCTCCACAAATGTAGAGAAGTGTTGAAAAATTGTGTTGCCTTTTTTTAAAGTAACAAAGTATGCAAATGAACTTGAAAAAAAAAAAAGAAAGGGAAATCTATAAGTGAAAGAAAAGGAGAGAGGACTTAAATCCAGAAAGGCAAGCGAAAGTAGACCCCATGGCAGCCTAGGGGAATGGGAATGGGATCTGTGCAAAGTGCTTTTAACATCTAGTAGGTAAAAAAGGGCAGCCGTCGTAGAAGATTAAGAGTGCGGGTGCTAATTAAAAGTTGGCAATATAAATGTACCAGTTGTTCCTTGAAATCTTATGAGGCAGTTCTACTCTGTCCTGGAGGGTTGCTATGAGTTGAAATTCACTTGATGGCAACAACTTTTTTTTTTTGCTTACGGAAAAAAGAAACCCTAGTGGCCCAATGATTGAACACTAAGCTGCTAACTGTAAATTTAGTAGTTTGAACATACCCAGTTGTTCTATGGGAGAAGGACCTGGCAATCTATTTCCATGAAGGGTAAATTAAAAAAAAAAAAAGCAATAAAAAAATTGTTGGTACTAGGTCAATTACTACTCACAGAGACCATATGAAAAACTCTGTATAACAGCTTTACTCTGTCACAAGGGTCTCAATGTGTTGAGAATGGATTCCACGGTACTCAACACAACAGTGACAGGGAAAAAAGGTTGGTTACGCTGCTCAAGATGGAAAGACTGGAAAGATGTGTTGAGTTTCTTACGTAAAGCCAGACTCTTGAGTGATCATCCTAATTATTAATTAAAATAAATAGAGAAAAATTTGCTTAATAATCTGGGGAAATGAAAATATCATTTTGTGACTACTAAGGGTCATGAATGGAAAAAGAAGTCACTCAAATCAAAGTTCTATGCCAATGCTACCTAAAGTGTTTAAATTTTTACTACTTACATGTCGTTGCTGTTTTTAGGGGTCCTTGAGTTTGTTGACTCATAGCAACCCCAGGTACAACAGAACAAACACTGCCCAGTCTCATGCCATGCCCACAATTGTTTTTAAGCTTAAACCCATTGTTGTGGCTACTGAGTCAATCTATCTCGTTGAGGGTCTTCCTCTTTTTTGATGACCCTCCACTCTTCCAAGAATGATGTCCTTATCCAGGGGCAGATCCTTGCTGTCCAAAGTATGTAAGACATAGTCTTGCCATCTTTGCTTCCAAGGAGCACTTTTGTTGTACTTCTTCCAGGACAGATCTGTTTGTTCTTTTGGTGGACCATGGTACATTCAGCATTCTTCTCCAACACCACAATTCGAAAGCATCAATTCTTCTGTCTTCTTTGTTCATTTTCCAGCTTTCTCGTGCTTGTGGTGTGATTGAAAATACCATGGCTTGGGTCAGGCACATCTTAGTCTTCAAAGTGACATCTCTATTTTTGAATACTTAAAAGAGGTCCTTTGCAGCAGATTTTCCCAATGCAATGTGTCTTTTGATTTCTTGACTGCTGCTACCATGGGCATTGGTTGTGGACCCAAATAAAATGAAATATTTGACAACCTCAATCTTTCTCTGTTTATGACAATGTTGCTTACTGGTCCATTGTGAGCATTTTTGTTTTGTTAATGCTCAGACACAATCCATACTGAAAACTGTGGTTCTTGATTTTCATCAGTAAGTGTTTCAAATCTTCTTCACTTCCAGCAGGTAAGGTGGTGTTGTCTGAGTAATGCAGGTTGTTAACAAGTTGCCCTCCAATCCTGGTGCCTCATTCTTCTCTGTATAATCCAGCTTCTCAGACTATTTGCTCAGCATACAAATTGAAAAGGTATGATGAAAGGATATAACCCTGACACACACCTTTCCTGACTTGAAACCGCCCAGTGTCCCCTTGTTCTGTTCTCACAACTGCCTCTTGATCCATGTACAGATTCCTTAAGAGCACAATTAAGTGTTCTGAAATTCCTATTCTCTGCAATGTTAGCCATAATTTGTTACGATCCACACAGTCGAATGCCTTTGCCTAGTCAATGAAACACAGATAAACAACTTTCTGGTATTCTCTGCTTTCAGCCAAGATCCATCAGACATCAGCAATGATATCCTTGGTTCCACGTCCTCTTCTGAATCCAGCTTGAATTTCTGGCAGTTCCTTATCAACACACCGTTTTGCAAAATTTTGCTTGTGTGTGATATTAATGACATTTTTTGGTAATTCCCACAGTAGATTTGCTCACCTTTCTCTGGAATGGGCATAAACATGGATCTCTTCCAGTCGGCCAGGTAGCTGTCCTCCAATTTCATGGTGTAGGTGAGTGAGCACTTCCAGTGCTGCATCTGTTTGTTGAAGTATCTCAGTTGATATTCCATCAGTTCCTGGAGCCTGTTTTTTTTGCCAATGCCTTCAATGCAGCTTTAACTTCTTCTTTTAGTACCATCGGTTCCTGATCATATAACGCTTCTTCAAATGGCTAAACATCGAGCAGTTTTTTCTGGTATGTTTTATCTCTGTGTATTCTTTCCATCTTCTTTTTATGCTCCCTGAGTCTTTTAATGTTTTCTCTGTTGAATACTTCACTATTACAACTCGAGGCTTGAATTTTTTCTTCAGTTCTTTCAGCCTGAAAAATGCAGAAAGTGTTCTCCCCTTCTGGTTTTCCATAGATAGTAATAAAACATTATTGCCTATATGGTTTAAAGGAAACCTTGGTGGTTGAGTGGTTTAGATAACCAAGGTAAGAAATTTACAGAGAAAAAAAAATCTAGGTGTATTGTGCAATAGAACTTCCTGTGATATAGAAATAGTTTGTATCCATGCTGCCTAACTTGCCAGCTGCTAACAATATGTGGCTATTTAACACTTGAAACAACTAGTGGGACTGAAAATTTGAGCTTTAAATTTTAGTTAATCTCAGTTTAATAATATGTGCCTGGTTAAGTACTGGTTAGTGCATCTCTAGAGCCTAGCAGAAGCAGATGAGAAACGGCTTTGTAGGTGTAAGGGAAATACTACCACCACAGGACAAACAACCCCACTTAAGACAAGCTCCTTATTAATGTTTTGAAAATTTTGAGAAAAGGCTTACTATGGGGGAAAGTCAGCCGCTATTAAGTCCAGAGAACTAGCCATCCCCAAATTGAAGACCAAACAATAATCTGGGAAAGACTACGAAGTAAATATATTTTGAAAATTAAAGAGATTAGAAAAAATAATGAAGAAAGATGCTACTTTAATGACAAGCAGTTTTTTTAAAGAGTAAATTGAACTTCTAGATGTAAAATATGCAGTTATTAAAAGAAAATAAACTAAATATATGGGATAAAGGTAGAGCTAAGTAAACCATCCAGAATGATAAAATGATAGAAAAAAATTAAGGGAGATACTAAGAGATGTGAGAATAAGATGATGAGATAAAATGAGGTATTTAGGAGAAAATGATGACTGTCGGGAGAAATATATTTCAACAGAAAATGACTAGGAATTTTCAAAATTGAAGAAAGGCATAAATCCTCAAATTCAGCAATCAAAATGGGTCTCGAACAGCAAAACCAAACCAAACCAACCAACCAAACAAACATGCCAATAAAACAAATCAATGCTGGGGTGCATTATGGTTTAACCAAAATCTAAAACAAAGACAAAAAAACAGAGACTAAAACTGACTTCCTCTAGAAAGGAATAACAGACTGACAGCAGACTTCTCGTCAGCAATAATAAAATATTCCCCTTAAAGTACTGAGAAAACTTACCGTTAATCTAGAATCTGAAAACAATCTAAAGTATTATTCAAGACCATGGGCAAAATACACACATTTGATTTAGGTTAACAAAAGATTTGTCATAAATGTCCTGAAAAATTGATAAAATATGTTTTTTTATTTAGAATGAAATGCATCAGTTAGTGAAGTGTGCTGTACATATCATCTAAAGAAAAAAATTGTAATCAAAATAAGCATTGATAAACTTTGCAAAAAATAATGTCTAATAATTGGGAGATTAAAAAACTAAAGCTAGTATACAAAATGGCAATAATATGACACTTGGGAGGCAGTGATTATAGTTAAAAAATTCCAAGACATTGTGTTTTTTGAAAGAAGACTAGAAATATTGATTATTTTTAGACTTAATTATACATGTGAAACAGAAATGGAATAGGTATCTCAATTCCAACAGAGGCAAAGGTTGAATAAAGAAAAATAGATGATAGAAGGTCTGATTGAACTGAAACAAAATTGTATGCAAGTTCAACATAGAGGAGGAAAAGTGGAATGAAGAAAGTAGATAAAACATTAGAGGTAATAAATGGAAAAAGACAAAAGCTAATTTAAAAATAATAAAAGATGGTACAAAATAAGTTCAAATAGAGATCATCACTGTCAGTGTAAACAACTAAACCTGGCTGATTATAGACAGCTTATCAGATTGGGTTAAAATGGATGATGACTGCTTTGGTTTGTAAAAGTTGGGCATTTCAAACAAAGAGTCTGATTGCAAAGACCTAACCAAAATAAAAACTCTGACCACTACCCCTGCCACTGCTACTGCCGCCATCAGTGAAACCCCTCCAACCTCAACCTTAATGTTTCATCGTTTTACTAGAATTGATAATCTTTCAGTGCTAGAGTGCATTATGGTTTAACAGTTGTCATGCTTTTGAACTCACTTAGCTGTTCCAGGGCAGAAAAATGTGACAATATGCTTCTGTTAAGATCACAGCTCTGGAAAACCTGTGGGTCTGTTCTACTCTGTTCTGCAGAGTCATTATGAGTCAGAGTCAACTTAACAGCGACAGGTTTTACTTTTGGGTTTGGTAATCCCCCCACCGTTACCCCCCAAATCACACATCTACTTTCAAATCACAGGTAGAGAATGTATTTGTTTTTCAACATACTGATTTAAACAGCACAAAGAGAGCACAAAGAATCACGTGTAGTGATACGATTGTTTACAACCAAAGCACGAAGAATTCATGGACCAGTTGTTATAAATATTAAGTGTTCGAAGGAGCTACTGGACAGAAGGTCAAAGTTCAAATAGCCATAGTATTTCTATACATATAAAAAAACAAAATGTAAAAAATAAAATATGCCATTTACAACAGAAGAAAAAGAAGAATGATACATAGGAGCAAATCTTACCATGTGTTCAAGTTGTGCATGAAAAAATACGAGACTATTAAAAGATACTGAAGAAGATCTAAAGAAATATTCACAAGTAGAAAGACTTAATATCAGACAGTTTGTAATTCTTATCCCATTTATTTTTTTAAGTTAAACTATGTAAAACTGATCTTTGTATTAAAAAAAAACTTTGATGTCAATGTCAAAAGGTTTAACTTAATATATTTAAAGCAATTTCAACTTAAATATTAATAGGGTTTCTATATGAACTTGATGGGTTGATGTTACACAGTAAAACTTACAAAAGCCAGAACCTGTGTAAGACAGACAAGGAAAACTGAGTTATTTCCTAATAACAATGGAATAGCAGTAAGACTATACCCTGTCAAAGGTGAAAATCTTTTAAGTCTCTGAAAACAAAAAAAAGTCTCGTCTAATTCTGGCCCTCACAGGTTTCCCTGTAATTTATGTAGAAGAGCAAATCTTTTTATGTGGAAGAGCAATGCTTTAGAACACAGTGAAACTGTGCTACAAGGGTTTCCAAGGAGAGGCTGACGGACTAGTTAGCAGCCTAAGCTCTAACTACTGCACCACCAGGGCTACACTTGGAAGAGCAGGGACCCCAAGTATGGTCAAGACACTGCTGAAGACATATAACAAGGTGAGAGGACTTGCTCTACCAGGTATCGTAACTTACTGCTCAGTACTAGTGCTTAAGGCAGTGGAGCAGTGCACAGAAGAAAACGGTAAGACCCAATAGACAGCTCCCAAAGAGACTGCGTGTAAACGAAACAGGTTTCATCACAGATTCCCTTGAATTTGGAGACAATTTAAAAATGTGTTAACAGTGAAATCATGCATCTGTGAACAATACTAAACTCTTCTAATGCAGGCAAAAATGCTGACCCAAGGAAATTATAGGAAGATACTTCATGGCTGTTGATGCAAAAATGACAGGAGTTTGTCTTAGTTACCTAGTGCTGCTGTAACAGAAATACCACAAGTGAGTGGCTTTAAAGAAGAGGAATTTGTTTTCTCACAACTTTGGTTGTTAAGGAAACCCTAGTGGCCTAGTGGTTAAGTGCTACAGCTACTAACCAAAAGGTTGGCAGTTCCAATGTGCCAGACACTCCTTGGAAACTCTATGTGGCCATTCTACTCTATCTATAGGGTCACTATGAGTTGGAATCGACTTGATGGCAGTGAGGTTTTTTTTTTTTTTGTTGTTGTCAAAAATCCAAATCTGTCTTGGCTGTGCTGATTCCTTCCTTGTCAGTAGCCTGCTGCTGTCAAGTCAATTCCAATTCACAGTGACCCTACAGGGCAGAGTAGAACTGCTCTGTAGGGTTTCCACGGGGTACCTGTTGAATGTGAACCGTGACCTATTGGTTAGTAGACACAGCACTTAACCCACGGCACCACCAGGGAGTAGCCCTCAGCATTCCTTAGTTCTGTAGTGAATGTCTCTTTCATCTTCATTACTGTGTGTGCTTATCTCTATGTTTAATCTGTCTTTTCGTAACTCCAAAATGATTAGATTTAGAACTAATCCACTCAGGTATGAGCTAATTAACATAACGAAGAAAACCCAAACATTCACAGATACCACAGCAATAGAACTGCCCTTAAGGTTTTCTTGGCTGCAATCTTTACAGAAACAGATCACTAGGCCTTTCTTTCAAGATGCTCTTAGGTGTGCTTGAATTCCCAACCTTTAGGTTAGCAGTTGAGTGCAAACCATTTACACCACCAACGGATGTTGGGTTGGGGTTCCAACATGTGGTTCTGAGCACATGATGTAATAATAATAACAAAAAAATCATTGCTGTCAAGTCAATTCTGACTCACAGCAACTTGACTGATAGAGTAGAACTGCCTGCAGAGTTTCTGAGGAGCTCCTGGTGGATTTGAACCGCCCACCTTCTGATTAGCAGTCATAAAACTTAGCCACTAGACACCAGTGTTTCCTAATATAATTCATAAGCATTTAATATTTACCTTGTTTCGTCTGGACAGAAGCCTTCCTGTAGTATCTGAGCCTGGTCTGGGAATAGAGAAATTCCTGATGCCTAATTTTTCCAGTGCCCTCTTTCATAGACTTTGTGATTCTGGATTGCAGATATTGGATGCAGTTAGGAAACAAGGTTTCATCCAGATTGCAAGACATGCAAAAAGTTTTGGTTCAATAGTCAAGGCATCAGTAGATTGACTCAGCAAATTTAGTTCAGGATCAAACCCAGAATAAGCTGTGTCAGCACACTTTTCCCATTCATGACATGGCTAAACTCAGGCAGATTCATTTTTATTAATGAAAGTCTGATGCCCTTTTTGAAGAGTGAATCTGGTGTAACAAATATCATACTAAGATACTGAAAGGAAAATAAAATGTATTGTTATTATTCACTTTCTTGAAATAAGTAGTAGATGCTAAGGTTGAGCTCACTGAGATAATGTCTGAAATCTTAAAAAAAACTTATTAATAAAACTGCTTTTACTCTGTAATGCACTGAAGAAATTGCTATTTGAGTACCATTAAAGGACTTACGGAAACCCTGGTGGCATAGTGGGGAAGCACTAAAGCTGCTAACCAAAGGTTGACAGTTCAAATCCGCCAGGTGCTCTTCGGAAGCTCCATGTGGCAGTTCTACTTTGTCTGTAGGATCGCTGTGAGTAGGAATCAACTTGACCACAGTGCTTTTAGTTTTGGGAATCATGTACAGTTTTGTCAAAGTGTTACGTTTAACAGTTTAAATGAGGTGACCAATAAGTAAATGAATGATTTAAATGATTAAATAACTTAAAATCCTCAAGGCATCATTGCCACGGCTCTAATGAACAGCTTCAAGCAGGAAGTGGAAGAAAAGCTGCCATCCTTCAAAAGGAATCTGCAAAAGTTACCCAAGTGCAACTCCTGTGGTGTCAAAATATCTAAACTAGGCATCAACAGTTTAGATTTGAAATTAGCATGTAAAAAATTGTTACAACCAAGATGGTTAAATCGTAAACTAAACATAATCACCCAACCGAACAACCCGTTGAAGAGCATGTAACGTAATTAAATTTCAAACTTAACTCAAATCCCAGAAGTTTATATCCCCAAATAAATGCATTCCACTCAGAAGCAAACAAAAATAGTTTTGCCACATAAGAACTCCTTTGAGCTTCAAAAAACCCCACGAAGGCCAAATAAGCACTTCATCACGCAAACGAGCGACTCTCAAGGAGACGGCTAACCAGCAGCCTGCCTGGTCTGGTACTGGGAAAAACTGAAGCTGTTTTCATCTCAGCAGGACAGGTGCCTCCCGCTACAGCTTAAATAACGACCCTGCCTCCCTCACCAGCATACATACTGAAAAGAGACATTTCTTAAAACTTTTGTTTATTTATTTTTTCAGGTTTCAAATGAAGTCCTTTGCTTGTGGTCTCTGAGCACTGGAAAGACTTGTGGTTAAGAGGATATAGACACATACTATGCTGGCGTCCCCAAGTACAGTGACCATTGATTATGAATTAAATCATTTGGGAGTCTTAGAAATGGGTGTAGAGGGTTAAATTCATGAATTTAGCCAAGTCTTTCTCTAATGGGTACATTATTAGCATGTTTATTGTTTTTAAATCGGTCATATTGGCTCCTGCTTACAGTGAACTTGATGTACTTAACGTGCTATGGCTGCTTACCAAGACTGGCAGTTCAAATCCACCAAGCACTCTTTGGAAACTCTATGGGGCAGTTCTACTCTGTTCTATAAGGTCACTATGAGTCAGAACTGGCTTGATGACAATGGGCTTTGTTTTCAGGGGTTTGTAGTGACCTTGTATATAACAGAACAAAACAATGCCTGGTCCTGTGCCATCTCATTGATTGGTGGTAGGTTTCAGACTATGTCTAGTTACTGAAAATACTGTTAGGATCTGAACATTCAGACTCCAGAATAAGGAAGAGGGGAGGTGACTAGGTGTGGAACATTGACTGATTCTCAAGATGGTAGTGCTAACGGAAGCCTGAAGATGTCTTTCAGGGCCTTTGTAGGAAATGAATGCCACACATAGCAGGCATGTCATAGTAGTCTTTTTATGGTTATGAATGATGGGGGCAGACAGAGATGAGAAAAATAGGGTAGATGAGTTTTTGGGGTTTGAAGAAAGGTAGTTCCTAGAGAATTTTTGGGCAGAGAGTTAAGGGGCAGAGTAAAAAGACTTCTAATAAACATACTGTATATTTGGGTTCAGTTTAATGAAGAAGCAAATGCAAATAAATTTGTTTGTTTTAAACCATAGCCTTTCTTCTAGATCCATTCACAAGGACAGAGTCCTCCTTCAACAGATTAAATAGTGACCCTCTCTCCCTCATCGCCATACATCTTGAAAAGAGACATTTCTCAAAATTTTTTTTTTTTTTCTGGGTTAAGTGAAAAAGGTTTCAAGTAAAGTGCACAGCCTCAGTGTGTATAATGAAAAACCTAGCCAGTGTAACTAACTGTGCAGGTCTTCAGAGAGGGTGTACTTGATCTGGCTTTATTTCAACAATGCAGAAAGGGGCCACACCTCAATCACTCTTCGGCTTGGGGAATGTTT
Source organism: Heterohyrax brucei (assembly GCA_028571685.1). Taxonomy (NCBI): domain Eukaryota; kingdom Metazoa; phylum Chordata; class Mammalia; order Hyracoidea; family Procaviidae; genus Heterohyrax; species Heterohyrax brucei. The sequence continues at coordinate 77,751,832 of CM053143.1, forward strand.
GTTTTGGTGACAGTCCACCAGCATTCTACCCCATAAAAGAAGGAAGTCCCTTCTAGACGAAGAAAAGGCTGGCAAAGGAGTCAGGCAGTTATGACTCCAAGCTTCACTTTAGCATGGAAAAATGTTGAGAAGAAAAAGCCACTTATACCTATTGTCAAGGACATTGCTACCCTCAGAAGCAGAGAAATGATGGCACTGGGTGTCCGTAATTACTTAGGGGCGCTACCTGACTCAGAAGCATTCCTAGAAGAAAGGGTCTTTCTGCAATCTTTCCTAAAATTAGGAAAGACAAGGCCAACAAAACAAAATAAAACAAAAACTTGTGCCCATACTGAATTATTTAGGCACAACATATCCAGTCTTCGGGCCTGTCATTTATTCCAATCACAGTGATATAATGATTTGTCTTCTACTTTCCCAAAGTCTAATCGGACACTTGGAAATATGCCTGAAACTAATACATATACACTGTGATAAAAAAAGTAAATAAATAAAAAGGAAGCTAAACCAAAAAATTAGCTGGCATTCTGTCTGTATTCGACTGCCTTGTAAAATGACAATATTGTGTACTGAAGTATTTTAAAATGTCCTTTAAATTAAAGAATTTTTTTTAAGCTTAGACTTTGTCAATATGGAAACTCTGCAAGTGTAGTGATCAAGAAGCTAAGGCCCAACCAAAGGTTCCTCAGTTCCAATCTACCAGCTGTTTCTTGGAAACACTGGGGGGCGGAGGGGCAGTTCGGCCCTCTCCTATAGGGTTACTATGAGTTGGAATTGACTCAGTGCCAATTTTTTTCTTTTTTGTTTTTTTGGTCAGTGTGCTTTTTGGTATATATTGCAATGCTGTTATCCAAACCATTAAACAAAACATTTCTTAATGATATCATGTAACATAGAGACTATTATCATTTCAGTCTGTATCCTGAAGCATTGTATTATACTAGGAACAAAATTGTGAGTATCTAGAGATTGACTCTGAGCCAGGGATTAGAATGGATAAAGATGACATAAACACTGACTGTTAAAAATAGCAGATGCAATGATCAAGTTGCCTGAGTCCAATGTAGCAATCATTGTTTCTTAGGTGCTGGAATCAGGATATGTTTTCCCATTTGAGGGTGAGGTAAACGAGAATGAATTAGCACATGAGTTTTCTATAGCAAGGAACTTACGAAGCTAGGGAACAACCCTGGAATGGAAATCTGTGTGTTTGGGGTTGGAAAATGCTCTTTGAAGCAAAAAATTATCTTCCTAATTGCATTTTCACTTACGATATTTTCTCCTGGGTTTTGCTATACTAAAAAATCTGTTTAAACTTTAATGAGAATGTAATATGAGAGTTATGGACAGGAGCTATATTTACAATTTACAGAGTCATCAGAATTTGTTTTAATGCTTGAATTGCTGGGCTCTAGGCCAGGTCTTTGATTTCTAACTGAATCCATTTGCTCCTGTAAACCTATGAGTCTTCGTGTTTGGTGATTGGGATGTCTAAGCATTCTTCTAAATCATTCATTATTTTCTATTCTATAAGGCAAATTCTTTATTTTATTTATTACAGTTTTTGTTTTAGCTACAAAAGCAATTGAATTTTATTTTTTTTTGAGTGAGTGAATTAATGAAAAAGAACACAACAATGGTTACTTTCCCTCTAAAGAAAAACATTACTTGATGAGATTTTATTAAGTAGACTTTAAAGAACATTTTTGAACTTGTCTTTCTTATTTTGTTTTGGAGCTCATCATTCTGTGGGATATATTCTGTATTTGATCAAGAGATGATATTTGAGTGAGAAAGGCAGATACTCTGAAGAAGACTTTCTACAATGAGATGAAAATTGTCATCTTACAATTTTTTTCCTATGCCTAAAAGCAACTGAACTCTATTAACAATTAAAAAAATTAAATGTCACTTTTTTTTTCTTCTAAGACTATCATAAAGGCAGTAAGTTTTTACATGGTCACAGTTTGGGTATTAGGACTTTGTAACTAACAATTAAGGAAAGATGAAATTGTATAGCATCGATAATTTGCTAACTAAACGGAAAATGAGTCTATCATAGAGCCTTGCACAAAATAGGTACATAATACATGGTGACGAGATGACTGAGTCAAAGATAACATTAATTTGTTTCCGTTACCATTTTGATGTTTTAAGTTTATTCTGCTTCTGTTAGTTTGGGTAACTTTAGTTCTAATTTTGAGTCTGATATAATTCATAATCCATTTTGTAAAAACATAAATAAAACCAAAAAATCTGATAGAACTTATTTCAGATTTTTCTGTTAAAATAATAGTCTACAATTCCTTACTTGAAATGTCTTTGGTTTCATCTCTTATATTTACATGTCTTTTCTCCAGCTTAGGTTGTATCTCCTAAACAGTACGTTGAGATCTCTCTAATCCTTTCCAACCTACAAGTTGAAAAGGTAAGATGCCCTTTTTCAATGCTGAGAAAGTTCCCTTCTGTTACTAGTTAGTGGATGTTTTCATCAGGAGAGGGTCTGCTGAATGCTTTTTCTATGTCTGTTGAGATGACCTTGTGGTTTGATCTTTATTCTGTGAATATGGTAAACTATATTAATTTCAAATGCTAAATCAGTCTTGCATTTTTTAGAATAAATCCCATTAATTATGCAACACAATCCTTTTTGTATGTTGTTAGGTCTGGCTTGCTAGTGTAATTTTGAGCATGTACATGTCTGTCTTTATAATAGTTACTGTTTTATAGTTTTTTTCTGTTGTCTTTGGTTTTATTATCAGGTTTATATTCACTTTATGGAAGGAGTTAGGAAATACGCCTTCTATGTTTTGTAAGAGCTCGTCAAAGATAGGTGTCAATTTTCCTTACATGTTTGGGAGAATCCAGCAGTGAAGTTTTTTTTGTGTGTGTGGGATTTTTTAAATTTATGACTTGGTCATTTTATTTTTTTAGGTTTATTTACACATTCCACTTACACTTGAAACATTTTTTGCAGTTTGTGTCTTGCTAAGTATTTGTCCATTTCATCTAAGTTATCTAATTTGTTGACATACAGTTCTTCTTTCCAAGTCCTCTGAAACTGTTATATTTCTATATATTGAAGTGTAATTTATATACAGGAAGGTATTCGTATTTTCAGTGTATATTTCTGAATTTTGACAAATCAGTGCGCCCATGTAAGCTAAATGCAATTCAGAAATAGAACATTTTCATCTTCCTGGAAATTTCACTCATGCCCTTTTCCAGTCTGTTTCCTTACTCAGAGTAAATGTTACTCTGATTTATTCACCATGGATTAATTTTGTCTCTTATAGAACCAGATCCCTGGTTGCACACTGGTGAATAGCTTGGCTACTAACAAAATTATCAGTTATTTGAATCAACCAGCCACTACTTGAAAACCCTATGGGACAGTTCTACTTGATCCTATAGGGTCGTTATCAGTGGGTTTGGGTTTTTTGGGTATTATTGAACTGCATGTAAACACAGTTCTAGGTTTTGTATTCTTTTGTGTCTGATGTCTATTGATCATCATAATGTTTTGAGATTTATGTGTGTCTATCAGTAGATTGTTCCGTTTTCTGGTTAAATAGTATTCCATTGTTTACCTGTTTTCCAGATAGACAATTTTGTTATTTCTAATTTTAAATTATTATGAATAACCCAACATCGTCAAAAGTTTTTTCAGAGATGCATTTTTTTCTCCCTCTTGGCTAACTGTCTAAGTGTGAAATTGCTGAGTTCTAGGGTATATGCATTTTTTAACTATATAGCAAATGACCCAACAAATTTCCAAAGAGTTTGTTACTATTTTATACTGCCCCTCTGTGGCAATATAAGAGGTTTGATTACTTCTTATTCACCCAGTAGTCAAGCTGGAAACTTGATTTGTCATCTCTTTAATCATCTCTACATCAAATCAATCATTACTTCTTGCTAATATAATCTCTGCATTACTTCCTTCACCTATGTCTTTGGTCTTTGTGCAGAGCTTTACCACATCTTTCCTGAATTCTAGCCACAGTCTTACAATTCTTCCTATACCTACTCTTTACTTCCTGAAACTCACCAGTGGAATGTATACAAAACACTCAGAAAGTCTTTTCTTTCTTTTTTCCACTGACAGGATTATTACATTTACATGACCCTATCTCTGTAAGCCTCAACTCTTGTTTATCTATCTTTAAATTTATACTCCAGTATCATTGGTACTTGTAGTTTCCCTTTATACTTCATTTCATTTATTTAAATGTCTCTACATCATTCCTCCACCTGCAATGTTCTTCTCTGACCATTTTCCTGCTAATTTCTACTCGGTTTGTGAGCTCGTGTCTCACATCCATGAGGAAAAATTGTTTGAGTCACCTCTCCAAGTGAGTCAGTTTCTTTCCTCTGTGCTTCCAAAATATAATGACATATCTCTATTTTTACTTTTATGCTATTACATTAAAATTTTTAATTTATGATCATAAAGATATCATGTTTTGCTTCCCAATGAGTAAGTCAGCTCCTTAAGGTCAGAGACTGTATCATATTCATCGTAATATACTTTGAATTTAGCACAAAGCTTGGATCACACTAGGTTCTTAACAACTGTTGGCATTTGAAAGAAGGTGAACATTTTTATGACATTTGCTATCTGTGGCACATTATTTGTCAAAACTGTACAAGTTTGTGATATCTTCAGTGTACACAAGGAGGCATTTTGAGGCAGGAAAATCTTATCTGAATAATTATTAGTTTTAAGTATCATTGACTTCATTGCATACTTTAAGTCACTTTCCCCCTGCCCAGATACTTTCCTGAATTCTTATTTTCTCTATATCTTTTCTCTTTTCATCTGTTATATATATATATATCTACAAATATATATATATACATACATTTATATCTTTAGTTTAGGGAAGAAATATATATGTACTAGTACATATATTTAATGTTTTTATGGTTCCCAAGAGAAAGGGAATTGTCTCTCTTTCCCTGAAACATAGTCTCTGTCTGACTGATTTTTAACTTGTTCGCCCTTTGTGAAATTCTTCCTTTGCAGTCACTGACTCAATTCCACTTCCCCCTTCTTCTGATTTCTCAGAAACAGGCCTCCATAGCCTCTTTTATTTTTGCTTGGCTGAACTCTGATCTCCTCTAGTCAAAGAAGAGAATCTCATACTCTGCTAGGAGTAAAGGAGAAAAGACATTTTGGTGAGGAATAATACAACTCAACCTGGATAGCATTAAGGAAAAACAGAAAGCACTCCTTAGTTCAATCAGAGAGAGGGGTCTGCATACATAAAGAGCAAAGGAAAGATACAAGGCTAATGACAGATTATAGATAAGATCAACGTCAGCTTGAAGTTTTTTGCCTTCAAGATTGGCTGCTTGGCTAGAAAAGAGTGAGTTATCATCAAGGTGAATAACCCCAGTCTGGTTCAGTTATGTATGATTGCAGTCATAAACACATTTTTCGCGAGAACAAATTGTTTACCATATTCTTACACAAATAACACACATATCTTCTAAGTGTGTTTTCCAAGCACCATCATAATATGATGACATATTTTATAAGAGTACTCTGTAAAATCATACTGGCATAACAGCACATATAAAATAACTGGGGGCAGGGGGAGGGAGCAGTTGGCATGGAAAACAGAAGGCACACATTATTTTCATAAAAAAAAACAGTTCATCTTCACACATTCATCCCATGAACAAATGGTTTATATCTTGATTTTTGCTTCCTTGGAATGGATGCTGGCCCCATCATTCTTATGCCTGACATGAGTGCTTTCAGTTTGAAACTTATCCATTTACAGATCTAATCCTTTATTTTATTACTTTGCCATCACTCATTATAAAAGAATAAAGATATCTGCCTGCATGAATATCCTGAAGGAGATATTGTGAATATAGCCATCTAGAAAGAGCTTGTAATGTAGAGGTACTTTTATTTATGGGAGTTCTTCAGTTTTCAAGAGATCTGCAGGATGTACTCATTTATACTTCAGGATACACCATCTCAAAACCCCTCTTGGAAGAAAGCAGGACTTAAATAATAAATAAATAAAGTAGTCTTCCAGTTACCAGTCTTTGATATGCCAGGTGTGGTTAAAGAACTTCCAGCAAATCCTGGATCCGGAGCATTAAGGCAGATCTGTTATCTATTATTAAGGCCTGGATATATAGGAAACCAATTTTTGGATGGTTTCTTCCCCCTGGGTACCTTGAACTGGGTGTTAAAGAATAGAACATATGTTTTAGATGCAGAAATGCACAAATTAAATGGCCTTTGGGTAAGCCTAGGTATTTTAAACATCTGGTCCTCAAATGCAGAAATCAGCTTTGCATTTCTCTTGATGTGAGAACCATCGTGTAGGTAGGGGGATTTCCAGGGCCACAGCAACTGCCTTCTCAGTGATCTCATTGGCTTTATTCTCTCCCTCCTATTGTCATATTTTAATTTTTCTGTTTTCCTAAAGCACAGAAATGATTGTTCCCCTCTAATGTTTAAAGGAACTTTGGTGGTCCTCTATTTCTCTCAGAATGCAGTTCAGTTTTGTTTATGTGCCACTGAAAGACTTTTACCACTTGTTTCTTTTCAACTTCATGTCCTTCTAAAGCTCCTGCAATTCTCTATTATAGCCCATACGGTTATTCTACGTATATTCATATTTCTGTGTCATTGCTTTTTTTCTATTCCTCTCTTCTAGGATATCTTTTCTTACTTGAAATTATATGTATCTTTTAAAACTCGGGGAGCTCCTGGGTGGTGCAAACTCTTAGGCTTTCAGCTACTGACTGAAAGGTTAGTGGTTGGAATACATATAGAGGTGCCCCATAAGGAAAGCCTAGCGACATACTTCTGAAAAGTGACGGGGTATAATCCATGAAGTGCAATTCTACCCTTATGCACGTGGGGTTATCATGGAGTTAACCCAAAGACAATTCTTTTTCTTCAGTATTCAGCTCAGTTCCAGTGACTTCCACTGTGAAAGGTAACCCCTAGTTCCTTCAAAATAACAGTTTCTGTCTCTTCTGGAGTGATAGCAGCTAGTATTAAAATGCATACTTGCTAAGAAGCAGATAAGATTATTAAAGTCACTTTATAATTAAGGTAACTGGAATACAGCTAGTATGTGGCAGGACTCAAGCACACTACAGCACTGACCCTTTTATCACCCAAGACTCAAGCTTCTTTATATGGAACTCAAAACAGAGTATATCTCATTTTATTTGGAAAGAAACATATTTGCTTTGAGAAAACATTTTTCTCATTTATTGAATGTCGCACAATTCCTGGCAAAGTGCCTTTCATCATATACATTTACTTAATAAAAATATAACTTTTATAATTTTTGTCTGGTTATGTCAGATATCCATTCAAATAAGCCAAAAAAAAAAGAAGAAGAAGAAAGAAATGTTATTTTAAGAAAAAAGAGAGATCCCAAGAAAAAATTAAGGGCAAGAAATTTAGTTGAATTTCATGAGGAATTAGGCCAAAGAACTGGAAAGACATCAGAAAACAAGGCAATTATGCTTTCCAAGAAGTCTCTGCATGGTGAAACCATTTAATGCACTCAGCTGCTAACTCAAAGACTGGAGATTCACGTCCACTCTGAGACACTTTGCAACAAAGGCTGGGAGGTCTGCTTTGGAAAAGTCATCCGTTGAAAACCCAGTGGAGCGCAGCTCTACTCAGACACACACAGGATTGCCTAGAGTCAGAACCAACTTGATAGCAACTGATATGAAAAAAGCTTTGAAGGCTGTTCCTCTCTCTAGGACCACTCTCTAGGACCACTTCCCTTTGAGCAGCGATTCTCTCTCTCTCTGTATAACAAAAATTGGCTGCTTTAGCCATGTAGTGATGTTCTCTCTGTGTTCCATGGCCAACAGTTGACTGACTGGAATTCCATGCTTCCAACTATAAATCCATGAAGGATGAAATCTGAATAGAGCAGGAGCCCATCCTTGGTCCACTTAGCTACAACCAGAGGATAGTAAGAAGCACTACCAAGGTGACCTCATAATTTCAGAGACAGCTCTCACGGAAGAGTGGGCCTGGGGCTAAGTGAACTCCTCTAAAATATTATTTACTTAAGATAAATTAATGGTTCTGTCTGGCTAAATTATTGATTTATTTTCTATTTTAATATGTGTTATTCTAGCCCGAATTATCTCTTTTATCACTTCTGAAGTGCAACTGATGATGTCAGATAGATCTTGGCTGAAAGCAAAGAATACCAGAAAGATGTTTACCTATGTTTCATTGAGTAGGCAAAGGCATTCAACTGAGAGGTCATAATAATTTATGTATAACACTGTGAACAATGAAATTCCAGAACACTTACTGTGCTCGTGTGGAACCTGTACACAAGACCATGAGGCAATAGCTTGAATAGAACAAAGGTGTTTTAGTCATCTAGTGCTACTATGACAGAAATATGACAAATGGATGGCTTCAACAAAGAGAAGTTTATCTCTCACAGTTTAGGAGGCTAGAACTCTGAATTCAGAATACTAGCTCTAGGGAAAGGCTTTCTGTCTCTGTTAGCTCTGGGGGAGGGTCCCTGTCATCAATCTTCCCTGGCCAGGGAGCTTCTCAGTTCAGGGACCCTGGTTCCAAAGGTTGTGCTCTTCTCTTAGCTCTTGTTTCTTGGTGGCGTATGGTCCCCCTCTCTCCCTACTAGTGTCTCTAGAGATTGAGTTAACATGACCTAATCTTGCAGAGTGAGCCCTGCCTCATTAACATAACTATTTCTAGACATGCCTCATTAATGTCATGTAGGTAGCATTTATAACACATAGGAAAATTGCATCAGGTGACAAAATGGTGGACAGTTACATAAAGCTGGGGATTATGGTGTAATTATGTTTACACAGTTTGGGGGAACACAATTCAGTCCATAACAAATGAGATACTGTGTGGTTTAAAATCGGGAAAAGTATGTGTCAAGATTGTAGCCTTTCGCCACACTTATTCAATCTCTGTGCTGAACAAATAATTTGGGAAGCTGACCTCTGTGAAGAAGAATGTGACATCAGGAATGGAAGAAGATTCGTTAACAGTCCATGACATGCAAATGATACAAGCTTTCTTGCTGAATGTGAAGAAGAATTGAAGCACTTGGCAATGAATATCAAAGACTACAGTCTTTTTAAATGGATTATACCTTAACATTAAAAAAAAAAGTCCTCACTACTGGGCCAATTCGCAACATCAGATTAAAGCAAAAAAAGATTGCAGTTGTCAAGAATTTCATTTACTGGAATCCGCAATCAACATCAATAGAAGCAGCAGTCATGAAATCAACTGATGTATCACACTGGGCAAATCTGCTGCAAAAGACCTCTTTCAAGTTGTAAAAAACAAAGACATCACTTTGAGGACTAAGGTGCACCTGGCCCAAGACATGGTGTTTTTGATCACCTCTTATGCATGTGAAAACTGGATAATGAGTAAGGAAGACCGGAGAAGAATTAATGCGTTTGAATTACGGCACTGACGAAGGATGTTGACTGTACCTGGACTTCTAGAAGAATAAGCAAGTCTGTCTTGGAAGGCGTACAACAGGCAGAATGCTCCTTTGAAGCCAGCATGGCAAGACAATGTCTCACGTACTTAGGACATGTTATCAAGGAAGGACTAGTCCTTGTTAACAGGTGAGGTAATCCAGTTAGAATTACCAGCATTTGCAAAGCATGCGTAGTAGAGGGCCAACCAAAAGAGAGGAAGACCTGCAATGAGGTGGACTGACGCAGCGTCTGCGACAATGGGCTCAGATACAACGATGATTGTGAAGACGATGCAGGAGAAGGTAGCGTTTCATTCTGTTGTGCACAGGGTTGCTGTGAGTTGCAGTCTACTCTGTGACACCTAACAGCAAGTGCAACTGTGGACAGCAAAAGGCAATGAGTTTATACATGTCTATTCCGTAGCTTGCTCTTCAAATCTCATTGAGTAACACAACAGCAAAAATAAAAAGAAATCTCAGCATTCTGAGAAGAAAAAGTTGCCCACATTGCCTATTTATTTGGAAACGAATTATTCTCTATCCCTTGTTAAGAAACCTGGTGGTGTAGAGAGTGAGTTCTATGACTACTAACCAAAAGGCTGACAGTCTGAATACTCCAGGCCCTCCATGGAAACTCTATGAGGCTGTTCTATGCTGTCTGTAGGGTTGCTATAAGTTGGAATTGACTTGATGGCAGTGGGTTTGATTTTTTTTGGATCCCTTGTGATTGCACTTAGTGGTGCTTTTTCTTTTTTAATTTAATTTTAGACTATAACACATGTTATCAGTGCTTAGTGACAGTATATCATGCAGTGCCGTATTTATTATTAACAAGTTCTAGGTTTTCAAAGGAGCATCTAATCCCAAGGAGAAACCCATTTGGATGTGGGAGGAAATAAAGTCTTATTGCACCTTCCAAGGTTTTATCTGAAGCTATATACAGTTTTACATTCTAGTGAGAAGATGTTGCTTTTCTCACTGCTTGCCTCCTTGGTAGATTGGTAGTCACTCACGTGGGGGATTCTATCGTCTGCTTGAATGAAGAGTCAGTTATTTTCCATCATTTCAGTGGGGGGTTTGCAGCCAGATCTATCTGTGCACAGAGAGCCAGGACAAAGGGAAAGATGTCCAGGAGTGGACAACAGATTGCCTCCCAGGACTTTGTATCATTGTTTATTAATTGAGTGCTGACAGTATGTTCTTCTGTCTGTGAAGTGAGTGAGAAGGAACAGACCCAACTTTCTGAGTTCAAGATGTGAATGAGCCAGACAGTGTAGCATAGACTGAAGCGCACCGACGGCTACATCTCTGGCCGTGAGCTGCATAGTATAATCATTTCTCTTGCAATATTTAATCAGAAATTTATGGCTCTATATTATTAAAAAGCATGACACTCAAAACAGTTTTGAAAGATGGAAAAAGTAGTTGCCTAGTGAAAGAAAAGTTAATCCTTTCCTTCCCTTTTTGCCATCCGAATCCTCTTATCTTACCTCAAAACCAGTAAACTAGACGAACTGGCTTGTCCTTTGCAGAGAAGAAGAGAATCCTTTAAAAATGAACCCAGATACGTTTGGCTTCTCTGTAGATTTTTGGCTCTTAAATATTAGCGCACATTCCTTGCATATGTGATAGGAAGCAACACTCAGTGGCAGCCAAACTGAATCTTTATGATTCAACCATGCGTTGCACGTGCCAATTATTCTAATTGGATTACCTTGCCTGTTAACCAGTGTCCTTGCTTTCTTCAACAACTATGTACAGAAGTCCTCACAAGTTTTCCCAGTCATCTGACCCAGTCGTCTACATAAGCATAAAAATGTGAACACATCTTGAAAAAAAACCTGTAACGACTTTAAACTGTAAATTCCCTCGGGGCTAGATACTTTAAGAATGCGTCACCTTCAAGTCTGTGGTAATTAGCAAATTCAGTGAAAGGACTTGATTTCTGATAGGATCTATTTCTTACACTAAGTGTGAGTGAATCATGGAAGAGAACTAATTGTGCCTACATGCTATTCTGAGCCTGTGAGGACAAATATCTGTCTGTTTATTATGTGGAATGAGGAAGAAGAAAGAATTATGGTACAGGAAATGGGACTCAAAGTGGAACAAAATTGTTTATTGGCAGATACAGCGGGTTAAGGGTTACAGCTAAAATCACAAAGTATGAATATTTTACTTTCTCTGATAAAAAGAATACTTATGACCTCAGGTAATATCACATTACATACTTCCAAATTCTTTCTTTATGGCAAACTTTTTTCTTATGTCTTGATGGAGAAATTAAAGATATGATTTCTTTTGCAAATCGACTGAGTTTCTTGTGCCATAAATCAAATTATTCGTAAGTGATTTCAGATGTGATTTTTTCCTCTGGAAACAAAATTTGGATGAAGTTTTCCTACTCTCCTTTTGGTTTAATAATTGAATATTTCACATGTACATGTGATGTGCTGGCCTGAACTCAGAACTAGAGTACGTTGTTGTTAGGTGCCATTGACTTGGCTCTGACTCACAGTGGCCCTATTTACAAGATAGCAAAACACTGCCTGGTTCTGAGTCATCCTTCCAATCATTGCTATGCTTGAACCCATTGCAAACACTGTGTCAGTCCATCTTGTTGAGGGTCGTCTTCTTTTTCACCAAACCTCTGCTTTAACAGGTATGATGCTCTTCTCTAGGTACCTTCTGAAAATACATCCAACATACGTTAAAAAGATGTCTTGCCTTTCTCACTTCTAAGGGTATCCTGGCTACTGCACTTCTCCCAAGACAATTTTGTTCATTCTTCTGGCAGTCCCTGGTATATTCGGTGTTCTTTGCCAACACCATAATTCAAAGGCATCGGTTCTTTGTTCTTCCTTATTCATTACCCAGCTTTCACATACATATGAAGTGATTGAAAACACCAAGGTTTGGGCTAGGTGCACCTTGAAAGAGGTCTTTGAGACAGATTTGCCCAGTGAATTATGTTGTTTGATTTCCTGACTATTACTTCCATGGGTGTTGAGTGCATGCTCATGTTATTACTGTGATGTTAATACTCACTTTTCAATAATGATAGACACTGTTGTCCTGCTTATAGATTACAAATTTTAATATTTGATTTTAAATATCCAAACTTATTGCAACTCTAATACAAGATCAGTGTATTTCAAGCCGTTTTCTTGATACTTTCTACAGTAAAAAATACTCTGGTTCGCAGAACTGTTGTGGGATTTGAGCTGTGGCTCTGTAAATTGACTAGTGTAGATGTCAATCCAAAGGCCACTCTGTGTAGCAGAATAGCCTTGGGGACTTGGAACACTTTGGATTCCTCCTCCAAAAGCATCTGTAATGAACAGAGTTATTTTGAAAGCACTCCCTGCAGTTCATGTCTTAATTCAATCATCTGGGAATAGGAAAGCAGATCCCTCTCAATACACCACTAACTTGGATTTCTGTGTATGCTATGGTATTGTGCACAATCATCTCATTTATTTTTACAGTAATGGAGTGATTTCTGAGCCAAGTTCTGCAGGCATCTGGGGGAGAAGGAAAGGTTTTAGGTGGTTCCAAGTTCTTTAAGTGACAATTGATGGTGTTTATTTTCTTGTTCTTCAGGAATGAAAATGCGCAGAGTAAATGACATACCTTAGATACAAGAATACAACTGTTGGCTGCTTTGCTCAATTTAGTGATATATAACCCTTTAATTCAAGAATGTTTCATTTCTACTTGTTTTGTTATTATGTGCTGTTGTGGCTGAATTGTGTCCTCCAAAATGTGTGTAAACTTAACTAGACCATGAGTCCTAGTATTGTGTGTTCGCTCTCCCTTTTGTGATTTGATGTAATTTCCCATGTGTTATAAATCTTATTCTCTGCCTGTGGTTAGTGAAGCAAGGTTAGGTTATGTTAAAGAGAACTGGGGTGAGACGTAACACCCGTACAACCGTGATCCATTGTAAGGGGAGTTTCCCTGGGATGTGTCTTATATCTCCTTTTATTTTACACTAAGACAGAAGCACTAGGAGCTGAGTGTGTTCTCAGGGTCTTGAGAAGCTCCTAGACCAGGAGAAGATTTTATGGCGAGGACCTTCCCCAGAAGGTCCTTTATCTTTCCTGACCGAAAGATAAAGCCTTTTCCAAGAACTGCCACCCTGAATTTGAACTTCTACTATCCTAAACTGTGAGAGAAATACCATCCACTGTGGTATTTCTGTTATAGCAGCGCTAGAGGACTAACACATGTGCCGTTGAGTAGATTCTGCCTCAACAATCCTATAGGTCAGACTCTATAGGGTTTTCAAGGCTGTAGTTTTCACAAGAGATCACCAGGTGTTTTTTCCCGTAGAACTGCTAGTAGGTTCTAATCTGCTGGTAGACTCTAATTTGACACTTCAGTTAGCAGCCAGGCACTTAACATAATCTTATTGTCTATGTTCTTAGAATTATTTATCAAGCTTTGAAAAATGACTTGCTTTGTTACTTTATTCAGAAAATGCAAAAACAGCAATTGAATTCTACCAGAGGTGTAAACTGTATAAGACTTGTTGTTAGGGGCCACTGAGTCTGCTCTAACTCACAGCGACCAACAGGATATACAGCAGAATGACAGAGTACCTGGTCCTGCACCATCCTCACAATCATTGTTTTACTTGAATTCATTGTTGCAGTCACTGTGCCAGTCTATCTCACTGAAGGTCTTCTTTTTTTGCTCACCCTCTATTTTGCTAAGCATGCTGTCCTTCTACAGGAACTGTTCCCTCCAAATAATATATCCAAAGTACTTGAGACAAAGTCTTGCCATCTTTGCTTTCGAGGGGCATTCTGACCGTGTTTGTTCCAAGACAGATCTGTTTGTTCTCCATGAAGTCCGTGGTATATTCAATATTCTTTGCCAGCACCGTAATTCAAATGTATCAGTTTTTCCTTATCTGTTATCCAGCTTTCACATGCATATAAGATAATTGAAAATATTATGGCTTAGGCCAGCTTTACTTTAGCCTTCAAGGTGGCATCTTTGCATTTAACACTTTAAAGAGGACTTTTTCAGCAGATTTGCCCAGTGCAATGTATCATTTGATTTCTTGACTGCTGCTTCCATGGGTGTTGATTGTGGATGCAAGTTAAATGAATTCCTTGACAATCTAATGTTGTTTATTGGATGCAGTTGTGAAACTTTTTCTATTCTTTATGTTAAGGAGTAATTTATACCAAAAGCTGCAGTCTTTGATCTTCATCATTGCGTACTTCAAATGCTATTCACTTTTAGCAAGCGCGATGGCGTCATCTGCATGTCCCAGGTTGTTAATGAGTCATCCTCCAGTTCTGATGCATCATTCTTCTTCATATAGTGCAGCTTCTAGAGTTATTTGCTCAGCATTCAGAATGTGCAAGCATAGCAAAGCATATAATCCTGATGCACACCTTTCCTGATTTTAAACCGTGTGGTACACTGTTGCTCTGTTTGAATGACTGCCTTTTGATCTATGGACAGGTTTCCTATGAATACAATTTAGTCTTCTGGAATTCTGATTCTCTGTAGTATTATCCATAATTTGTTGATCCACACAGTTTAATGCCTTTACATAGTCAATGAAACACAGGTAAACTTTTTTCTGGTATTCTCTGCTTTCAGCCGAGATCCATCTAACATTAACAATTATCTTTGTTCCGTGTCCCCTTCTGAATCCAGCTTGAATTTCTGGTGGTTTCCTGTTGATGTACTGCTGAAAATGTTTTTGAACTATCTTCAGCAAAATTTTACTTATGTGTAGTAGTGATGATATTGTTCAATAAGTTCCACACTGTCAGAAAATCTTCTTATGGAATGGGCATAAATGTGGAGCATCAGAACAATATACAAGCCACCACAGTATGACAGCTTGACAATGACTGGTGAATATAAAACTTAGCCCCAGTAATCTTGAAAATGCTCTCTGTCATCTCCCTCAGCATTTGCTTAGTGACTTTGTAGAAATGACCACCACTTATTCACACCTTCTTTTCCTAGAAAAAGTAATTCACTGGAAAAAGATTCTGATTTCTGAAGTTTTTGTTAGTTATCAGCTATACATTCAATGAATTATATGGAAGTGAAGTAATAAATTCATGGCTACTTTTTGCCCAAGAAAATCCTGCTACATAGACAAGAAACTCAAATGATCCAGCACTTTACTTTTTATTCACATTCCCAAATTATTTTCTTTTAAAAAATTATTAACTATGATGATCAGTGTTTGTAGTAGAGTAGGAAATATGTTTTTTGATAAAGTGCATTTTCAACCAAGCAAAACTGTCTTTAGCAGTGTAACTACTAAAAAGAATGAATGAAAATGATGGCAAGAAACAATCTCCTCATAAACCTAGATAAATAAAAATGCTTAAAAAACAACAAAAGTTCCATGTGGGAAATTCCTTTCTGCATACATAATGAGATCCTATCAAGTTGCTTTCCTTTGGAAGTAGTATCAGTGAATCATGGAAGAGAGCTAATTGTACCTAATGTGGTTTTGAATCCGTGAGGATGAATATGTATTCATTTATTATGCTTTAATGACTTTTGCAATATAAATTCCAACAAGTCATTTCCAATATAGAAAGCATATCACAGATATTTCTGTTCAGGATCTAGGCCAACAAGAACCATGTAAATGTGTTTTGCAAATATCCAAGAGCAATGTAAGAAGTAGGAAGAGTTTATGATTCTGTCACAAAATTGAAAACAACAAGAACAAAGGGCAAGCTTTATTTTCTAAGAATAATCAACACTGGAGGACAGTTTAAGATTCTAGATTATTCTATTTTTAATTTTTTTGTTATAATTTCTGAAATTTTTCTAAGGCAAAAGGGAGTGTGAAAACTTCTTTTATTAAGCAGTGTAAAAGTAATCTTTTGTTACCTATGTTTATTTTATCTTGCTCTGCAACTTTGCAGGATAGTTCTTGGTGAAAGACAGAAATTGTTTCAAGTTCCATCTAGGAACCAAATAACAAGCCTTTTAACTTTATTTTAGATTTCATAATCCAGGGATACATAAATATAAAACGTTGATAAAATTAAATTTAGCTCTAGAATAAGATAATCAATGATGGAATGTAAATTCCAGAATACTGAGTCTGATAGTAGATTCAAAATTTGTTAATAGTAAATGTTCAAGGTAATGATGACAAGAAAAAGGTGAATTACATTTATTCTTTTAAAAGAATGATTTTGTGCCAGAATTAATGGATGCTCACCCCAGGTACTTTTTGTTGATACAGTAAAGATGTGTTTTAGTCATCTAGTGCTGCTCTAACAGAAATGCCACAAAGTGGATGGCTTTAAAAAAGAAATGTTTTTTCTTACACAGTCCAATAGGCTGCAAGCTCAAATTCAGGATGTCTGCTCCAAGGGAAGGCTGTTGGCTCTGGGGAAAAGTCCTTGTGTTGCATCAGTCTTTGTCCAGGGAGCATCTTGGCATAGGAAGCTCAGGTCTGAAGGATGCACTGTTCTCCTGGTACTGCTTTCTTGATGGTGTGAAGTCCCCTGTTCTCTTCTTGCTTCCCTTTCCTTTTATCTTTTACAGGATGAAAAGATAAAGAGTGATGCAAGCCATGCTCCAGGGAACCTCCCTTAGACAGGGGGCTGCAGTCCCACCCGAATCCTCCTTTAACATAATCATCCTATTTATTAGCCACAGGCAGAGGTTAAGATGTATAGCATAGGAAAATCACAAAATATTGGAAATGATGGCCAAGTCAAATGGCTAGTCACATTTTTTTAGGGGACACAGTTGAATCTATGTCAATGTGTATAAAGGATTATCGTTCTGATATTGACATAATCACCAGCTGTGGTGTCTAATTGGTTAAGTTACCGATGAGAAGGTTGGTTGTTGGAACCCACCTATGATTCTGCAGGTGAAAAGACCTGGTCATCTTCCTCCATAAATATTATAGCCTAGGGACCATCAGGGAGCAGTTTTACTTTGCCAAACAGAGTTGCTGAGTCAGAATCAACTCAGCCTCATACAGTAGCAATGGAATCACAGGGACTCTTTGGGTGATGCAATCAGCTAAGCACTTGACTACTAATAAGTTGGTGGTTTGAACACACTCAGAGATTGTTCAGGAGACAGGCCTGGTGAACTGCTTATGCAAAATCACAGCCGTGAATACCCTGTGGAATATAGTTCTGTGCACGCATAGAGTTACCATGAGTAGGAACTGACTTGACAACTGATAGTAGTGTTGTTGTGTGCAGTCAAGTTGATTCCAAGTCACAGTAACATAGGTGGGGTAATGGTTAAACTGTTAGCTGCTGACTAAAAGTTCAGCTGTTCAAGCCCACAGCTGCCCCTCGGGAGACAATACCTGATGATCTGTTCCAGTTTCAACCTAGGAAATGCTTCAGGGGCAGTTCTCTGTCGTATAGAGTGGCTTATAAGAATGACTGCTACTAGTAGCACAAGTGAAGAATTACAGTCTCTCCGTTTTGTCCTAGGAAATAAAAATGATCTTAATGGAACCAGAGTTGAAAGCTGTCACCACATGTTCCTGTTTCATATGCCAAAGTTTTGTTAAAACTCAAAACCCAAACCCACTGCTGATGGGTCAGTTTTGACTCATATGGCAGAGTAGAACTGTTGCACAGGATTTTCAAGCAGAGGCTGGTGGATTCAAACTGTCAACCTTTTTGGTTAGTAACTGAGTTCTTAACCACTGCACCACCTGGGCTCCAAAGTTCTGGTACATGTGTAGAAATCCGGAAAAACAGATTAGGAAACGAAGCTGTGATCCTAAAACAAAGTGGTCTGAAAGAACACGTGGGCCTTCTCCTTGCTTCTGAAAATGATGACAACTACTTCTTTATTGAGACAGACTCCTTATGCCACCATTAACAGAATTCTTTTTTTGTGTGTGTGTCTGGTGGTGCACTTGTCAATATTGAGTTAAAAGATCCAAAACCCCGTTACACTTTAAATCACTTATAAACATTCCCCTACAAAATAAACAAAGGATAGACAAGCTGAGTCCCCTAGTATCTGTAAGCCTGAGTATCAACAAGAAAATGAGAAGCTATAATGATTTCGGTTAAGTTAGTGGTGCTGGTGCTTGGGGAAAAGAAGTCCCAGGGAATGTGGAGGTGTCACATTTCTCTTTCCTATGAGACCCCTCCTTCTTTTCTTGAATTTTTCTGTCTCACTGTCTTTTCTTGAATACAGAGCTAACCATATTTTGCAAAGCACATTTCATACTGCCAGGAGAGGGACTGCACAACCTTTATTAGTATAGGTTTACTCCAGCAAAGGACTTTGATTGCTTACCAGTTACAGGTTAACCAAGTCACTTTAGCATGCTGAAGAAATAAAATGAAATAGAACACAGAATGTCATAAAATAGCACCCAACAGAATCCTGGTAGAGAAAAATATCACAGAGTGAATTAGAAGAGTGAATTACATTCTAATTCCGATATCTAGAGACAGTGTGATTCTAATTCTACCACCCAGGAAAGGGGACCCTTATGTCACATGCTGTCTTTCTTTGATTAGTGAACCATAGGGTAGCCAGTGAAGCTCAAATTCTGGATTTGTTGTTAAAATAGGGATTGGCCAGTCATTGACATGGGCCCAAGTCAGGGAAGAACTGAACTGACACTTCATCTTTCCCATTCCAAAGCTTCAGTACTAGGGCATGGTTTGAAGCTGAATTGGACTTTAGAGGTGAGAAAAGAGAAACATTTATTTGTCTGGAAAATTTCTTAGTCATAGTCTCTCTACGAGAGGAAGTGTGAGTATCTGACATCAAATTTAAATCACATTAGCAAGCTCTGGAGCAATAGTTGCAAGCTGACTTCTTCATGGGTGTGATATTCAGACACACCTCAGCCAGTGTCTTGAATACTTTTTTACACTTTTTTTTCTGCAGATTAACTGAGAAATAAGTAGATCTCAGAGACCCTAAAGTCCAGACTTTAGCCATAGTCATTTTAACAATGTTGAAGTGCTATGTCAACAATCACAGTGATGCTAATAACTTGTGTTATGTTTTGCAGTCAAAAAAATTGTCACTGAGTCACTTCCAGCATGGAAACTCTGTTTTAGAGTAGAACTACCGTCTGTAGGGTTTTCAAGGCTGTGACTTTTTGGAAGTAAGTCACTAGACTTTTCTGTTGAGGCACCCACCCACAGGTTGAAATCATCAACCTTTTGGTTAGTAGTTGAAAGGTTAACCATTTGTATCACCTAAGAATCCATTACTTCCTTATTTAATATTGACAACAATCCTATAAGGTCAATAATGCGTGCTATTTGTACTTTCAACAAGTACTAACTGAATACCTATTTAGTCGTCTAGGCCTTGGTTCATGATGCTGAACAGTCCTGGCCCCATGGACTGTGTGTAGCCTCAGTGATCTGACTACTAACTAGTTTGTCTTAAAACTCAGGTTCAGTTCTTCTAATTCCATATCCTACACTCTTTCTGGAAACCCTGGTAGTGTAGTGGTTAAATGCTACAGCTGTGGACTAAAAGGTCAGCAGTTCAAATCCACCAGGCATTTCTTGAATATTCCATGGGGCAGTTCTACTTTGTCCTGAAGGATCACTACAAATTGGAATCAAATCAATGGCAATGAGTTTGCTTTTGTTGCACTACCCTTTCTATTACATTTCACAGTCTCTTTGTAGCTGAGCATCACTGGTCGGGACAGAGCATATTAGATATGAGTGAAGGTTGTAGTTAAATGCTCAAGAAAAACTTTCTCAAATGGAAAAGCATAGAAGACGAAACATCGAGGTGTGATAGACGTTCTGTCTAGGCTAAGGGGATTCAATGTAAATTATGTAGGTGACCTAAAAGATAGTGGTTTTCAATACTAAATGTTGAAAAATAACAAAATCTGCTTTAGAAGATGATAATGTCTTTGAAACATTATCTTTTTGTGGATGAATTGCTTTCACAATTACAGAATAGAATGATTTTTAGAAGTATTTCTAGTCTTTCCATGCTAGATTTGACCAATATGTGGCTTTTACATCTTGGCTGTACAACGATTTTTTTTTTCTTTTGAAAAATATGTCTTTTTTGATAGACTTCTTGGAAGAGGTTTAAAGGGAATGTGTTGATACTCAACTAAATTAAAACACACGTTAGATGTGTTTAAAGTCTTTTTGTCAAAACCAGCCTAGATCTCACCAAGATTATTTTCAGTTAGTGAAATTCAATTCATCGGCATCATTTCTGTATCAGCAAGATCTGCCCCTGCTTTTGCTAATGTAATTTTTCTTTTCAAAACCACAGTTTAGTTACTCTTGAATCATCCATTAAAAAACTTCACCTTAAGAATTGGAATTAAGTCCAGATTGATTATAATAGAAAGAACCCTTGGAATTTCTCTGAGTTTCCAGTCTAGGCTTTTTCATTTTTATTGCTTTAGAAAACAAACTGAATTCATGTGCTAATTATGAAATGCTATTGACTTCTAATATTGGGTGGTAGAAAAAGTATGGACTTTGCAGTCAGATTTTCTTAGGTTTGAATCCTGATTCTGGCTTGTTGTTTTTGTTATTAGGTGCAGTCAAGTTCGTTCTGATTCATGGAGTCCCAAAGTACAACAGAATGAAACATGGTGCAATCCTGGCACAATCCTTTTGCAATCTTCTTAATCCTTTCTACATTTGAGTCCATTATTGCTACCACCGGTGTCAATCTGACTCCTCGAGGGGCTTGAGCTTTCTCACCAACCCTCTGCTTCCCCAAGCATGATGTTCTCCACGGACTGGTTCCTTCTCATAATATGTTCAAAGTATGTGAGATGAGGTTTCTCTCTTCTAGCTCCCAAGGAGCATTCTGGATGCTGTACTTCTTCCAAGACAGATTTGTTTGTTCTGGAAGTCCTTAGTATATTCAGTAGTCTTTGCCAAGATCATAATTCAAAGGTATCAGTTCTTCTTCAGTCTTCTTCTTTCATTGTCCAGCTTTTGCATACATAGCGAGATTAAAAACACCACCACTTGGATCATGCATACCTTAGTCCTCAGAATGATGTCTTTGCTCTTCAGTACTTCAAAGAGATCTTTTGCAGCAGGTTTGCCCACTGCAATACAGCATTTGATTGCTTAACTGCTGCTTTCATGTCTCAGGCAAATTGATTTTTTTTCCGTGAAAATTCTGTGATTTCTTTATAAAATTGGGGTAATAACACCTGCTAATCTCAGAGGATTACACGAGTCTATGTACGTAAGAACGATTTTCTTTGGAAAAGAACATTTCAAAATAGTTTCTTTTTCATTAATGTAGAAAATGGTGATTAAAATTACTATTACTTTGGTTCTTTTTGTTAATTAAAACAAAACAAAAGCCAAAACAATTACTGAGGAGTCATTTCTGACTCATGACAACTCCATGTGTGTTAGAGTAGAAATGTATCCTATAGTATTTCAATGACTGATTTTTAGGACTTGGGTATCCAAACCCTATTCTGAGGTGCTTCTGGGTAGACTTGAACTACTGTTTGGAGTATCAGCCAAGTGCGTAATCATTTGTACCACGTAAGAACTCCATATCGTTGTTGTTGTAGCTGCCATTGAGTCAGCTCTGACTCATGGGCAGTCCACGATCAATGGGATCAGACCCCTGTGACCCATAGAGTTTTCACTGGCTGATTTTCAGAAGTAGATCACCAAGTCATTCTTCTATGGGGGAACTGAAATCACCAAGCTTAATAGGTGAGCACTTACCAGCTATGCCACCCAGGGATGCCTCATGTAAGATATTTTTGTTGCTTGTGTTTTAACATTCTTAGGTTCTATGCTGCAGTAGTATTTTTATCTTCTTTTCTTACAGACCTTGCTCAGGGATCCCCAACTTCCTTACAGAGCTCACAGAGAGCTCCTTGAGTGCAGACTTAGTCTGAATCCAGTTGAATTTGCTTTCCTGCCTCCTGTAAGTGGTCATGATAATTCTCTAGAGAGTCTACTAACCACCAGAGTGCCAGGGGCAGGTGGTTGAAGAGAACTGGACGGCCTCCTACCAGATTCCTTTTTTCCCCATCTTTTCTGATGTTAATCATTATTGCTTTACATTTTTATTTTTACTCCAAGTCTTATTTATTGTCCATGGCTCACATTTGGCTAGCAGAACAATTATTTGGGGTTTTTGGCCATTATTCTTTTAAATAATCTCACCCTTCTAGCATCTTGCAAAAGATGCTTACGATTCCATTATAATAACAAACATTTGGTTACTTGACAGAAGTCTTATGTTCCTAACATGGCTCTTTGATATTTTCTGACTCATTTCAATTACTATCATCTTCCCCTTTCAATAATGTGCTTCACTGCATCCATTCATTCACATCTTTGAGTCTTAGAGCTTTAAGCTATGTATTCTGATTTTACCTGGGTGCATTTCATATGTTCAGTAGATTCCATCTAGGCAATGGTTTAATTCTTGATGAAGCTTTGCCAGGCTTCCCCTCACAAGTTCTTGTGTTTAGCAACAAATAAAGCAGAACTTTCCAGCAGCTAATTTTGGGTTCTTACTGGAGACATAAGTGACAACACAAGCAGAAAACCAAAAATATTGGAAAAAAAAAGTTTAGCAGGCGTTAGCTTGTGTGATTCACATCATTTTCTCTCCAAATTAAGGTAAAAGCTAAGTTTTGAATATTTAAAAAATATTATAAAAAATACAACAGAAAAAAGATGATGTAATGATCATATATTGTCTCACCAGTAAACATTACGTATGGTTGACATTTAGACACATTTGCGTCCTATCTTCATTGTTTTCTATTTCAATGAAAATCACTGTGCAACTTTTATAAAATGAATGTGTGCTTATATTATGACTCCAAGTAAGTAAAATAAATAAATAAATAAATAAAACTAAAAATACTGGAAAAAGAATTCATACCTGCCATCCAGGAATAGACATTATTGGCCTTTATTAAACAACATTATATATATAAATATAAAGAAGGATGAGATAAAAATATGGTTATAAAAACAGGGTCATGATATAGATGCCATTTTTCTTAAAAAAATTTACTTGTAATTTAAATTGATTAAAGGTAAGGAAAGCACCAAATTTTAATAGCATTATTTAAGGAGTTGAAGAAACAAATCACAAACATTGCACAGAGAGAGAAGCCCCAGATAAGTAATGAATTACTGAGGAAGAAACAGAAAGTAGGAAACCTCATGCTATTTGACTTCAAAACCTATTATACCATCACTGTAATCAAAACAGCCTGGTATTGGTACAACATAGACCAATGAAATAGAACTGAGATGCCAACCACCTATGAGCAGCTGGTATTTGACAAAGGCTCAGTGTCCTTAAACTGGGGAAAACACGGTCTCTTTAACAAATAGTGTTGGCATAACTCGATATCCAAAAGCATAAAAAAAAAAAAAAGGAAACAAGATACATATCTCCTACCATGCACAAAAACTAATGCACAATGGATTGAAGATACACATAGAATCTAAACTGATAAAAATCATGGGCTAAAAAAATAGGGACAATGCTGGAAGCCCTAATACATGGCATAAACAGTGTGCAAAACATTGCTAACAATGCACAAACATCAAAAGAGAAAACAAGCAACTGGGAACTCCTAAAAATCAAACACTTATGCTCATGTAAAGACTTCAGCAAAAGAATAAAAAGATATCCTAAAGGCTGGAAAAATACTTTGGCTATGACAAATCTGATCAGCATCTAATCTCTAAAATCTAAAAGGTACTGCAAAACCTCAACAACAAAACGATAAATAATCCAATTAAAAATGGGCAAAGGATGTGAACAGGTACTTCAGCAAAGAAAACATTCAAGTGGCTAACATCCATGAAGAAGTGCTCATGATCATTAGCCATCAGAGAAATCTAAATCAAAACTACAATGAGGTACCATCTCAGTTCACCAAGGCTGGCATTAACCCCAAAATTGCAAAATAATAAATGTTGGAAAGGCTGCAAAGAGATTGAAATACTTCCACACTGCTGGTAGGAATGTAAAATGGCACATCCATTTTGGAATTTGGTATAGCACTATCTTAAAAAGCTATAAACAGAAATGCCATACAGTTCAGCCACATTTGTTATAATATAGACTAGAGAAATAAGAACTGCCACATTGATATATGCATATTAGCATTTATCACAGCACTGTCCACATGGCAAAAAAGATGGACTCAACCCAGTTGCCCATCAATGGAAGAATGCATAAACAAATTCTGGTATATTTATACAGTGGTATATTATGCAAAGATAAAGAACGATGATGAATTTGGAAAATGTCTCACAACCTAGAGGAATCTGGAAAGCATTATGCTAAGTACAGTAAGTTAATTGCAAAAGGACAAATATTGTATGGAACCACTGGCATAAGGATTCAAGAAAAGGCTTAAACACAAGAATGGAGTCTGATGTTTACAAGAGTAGAGAGGGAGGCACAGGAGTATTCACTAATTTCATAATGGACAAGAATTATCTTCAGTGAAGGGAAGGACAACACACAGTGGAGGAGAAGTCAGCACAACTGGACTAAACTAAAAGCTAAGAAGTTTTCTAAATATATTCCAGCACTTTGAGGGGTAGAGTAGCAGTGGTAAGAGTCTGGGGACCATGGTTTCAGGGAACATTTAAGTCAAATTGCATTACAAACTTTATTAACAAGTTGTTCTACATCACACTTTGATTAGTGGCATATGGAATCTTAAAAGGTAGTAAGTGGACATCTAAGAACCATCAATTGATCTCAGTCCACCTGGAGCAAAAGAGATTGAAAATCCAAGAAAGTCAAAGCCAAGCCAAGTGCTGTCGAGTCGGATCTGACTCAAAAAAGTCAAAGACATGAGGAAAATATGAGCCCAAGAGACAGGAAGAGCTACATAAACCAGAGACTCCATCAACTAGATGGTGGTCAGAGTGCCTGATGAAGGAGGAGAAATGTGGCGCAGAACTCCAGCTGTGGTATGAAGACCAAATTTGATGGTCTGACAGTCTGGAAGGCATAGCCCCTGGACTCTCCTTTAGCCAGAACTGAAACCATTCCAGTGGCCAACTCTATACCATTTAGATACTGGTGAAGAGTGTGGTTTTTAGCTTAAGTAGATACAAGAGACTGACTGGACAGCTCTTATCTGAAGGTGAGATAAGAAGACAGAGGTGGACAGGAGCCAGTTCAATGGACCTGGGAAATATGGGAAGAGTGTGCTGTCATACTGTAAGGAGAGAAACCAGGGTCACAGCACAAAGTGTGTGTAAGTTTTTATATGAAAAACTACTGGAGTTATAAATGTTCACTTAAAAATAAAAAATTGAAGAAAATAAAGTAAAATTAATTGAAATATTAAAGAATAACCCAGACTTCATTTTATATTTCTTCAGCACAAGATTTTTTTTTTTCTAAAAAACCTTTCTAAAGTTAAGAAAATAGACAATGGAAGAATCTGAAGAAGTTGGAACCATTGTATTTTTATGTATTTATTTTTAACTATTTCATTCAGTTTTAAACAGTCATGATTGATATTCTGCAGTACATTAGTTAACCTCATACACCCACCTCTCATTTATAGACATGTCCAGGTTCCAAGGACTAGATCATTATGTAAAAATAAGCATTATATAAGAATGCAGGATGACCTCACTGGATTACAAAATGCAGGATGACTACATCTTTACTTAATTATCAAACCACTGAGAATCATTGCCAAGGCAAGTTCACATAAGAAGTCTTACAATTAAGTTGGCAAACTCATCCAAGGAAAAGTGTTCCATAAGTCATTGCTGAATATCACTGTAGTCACCCTTGAAGTACTCTCCTTGGGAAGGTATGCACGTTGTCAGCAGCTAGCAGCCTCTCTGAAGCAATTTTAGACTTTTTTCTGACATGACCACCAGAACTGCCATCTAAGACCAACAACAGCAAAGGAGAGGTGAGGTTTGCCAGCACATGTTAGAGAGGCAAGACAATGTTTTGGGTCATGTTATCACTGTACCAATACAACCCAGAAACAAAGCGTTAAAGCGTGCAATACAAGTCAGCCAGTTCTCTACTACCAAAAAGTTCTGTCAGTCCAAATCAAGAGTCAAAAGGATGTTGCAAACCTTTTTTGATATAAGAGGGATTGTTCATTATGAATTTGTACCAACTGGACAAACAGTTTGCAAAGTTTACTATTTGGAAGTTCTGAAAAGGCTGTGTGTGTGTGAGAAAGTTAGATGCAAATGACCTGAACTTTTCACCATCTCTTGTATCACGACAATGCACCAACTCACATAACAATATCCGTGAGGAAATTTATAGCCAGTAAATAAAAAACTGTATTGGAACACCCTCCTACTCACCTGATCTGGCCCCCAATGACTTTTTTTCTTACCTGAAGATAAAGGCAATATTGAAAGGAGGACATTTTTGATGACATGCAGGACATCAAGGGTAATATGACAGCTCTGATGGCTCTTCCAGAAAAAAGAGTTCCAAAATTGCTTTGAAGGGTGGACTAGGTGCTAACATCAGTGCATAGCTTCCTAAGGGGTGTACTTCAAAGGTGACTGCAGTGATATTCAGCAATGAGGTATATAGCACTTCTTTTAGGATGAATTCACGAACTTAATTGTCAACCATGTAGTAACCATCACAGTTAATATTATTCTTACCTTACACATTGGTGTTCATTACTTCCAGATGCATGTCATTAATGTGCAAGATATGCTGTAGATATTCTGCTGTTGTCATAAATGCAAAATGTCAGATAATGACTAGTTAATAAATAAGGCATAGGTCTTTTCAGTTTTTCATTCATCATCTGAGGAAATAATACAAGTTCTTTTCAATAACTAATTCTCATAATGCAGTTAGTTCTGTATTTTAAACTACTATCAGACTTCGTTAACAACCCACATTTTGCAAATGACACAACCTTGTTAGCTAAAAATGAACAGGACTTGAATTACTTACTGATGAATATCAAAGACTACATCCTTCAGTATGGATTATACCTTAACATAGAGAAAATTAAAACCCTGGCAAATGGGCCGATAACCAACATCAGGATAAAGAGAGAAAAGATTGAAATTGTCAAGGATTTCATTTTACTTGGATCCACAATCAACATTCATGGAAGCAATAGTCAAGAAATCAAATGATGTAGTTATTGCACTGGGAAAATCTACTAAAAAAGCCTTCTTTAAAGTGTTGAAAAGCAAAAAAAGAATGTCACTTTGAGGACTAAAGTGGCCCAGGCACAAGCCATGGTATTTTCAGTCATCTCATGTGCATGAGTTGGATCCGACTTGACGACACTTGGCTTGGCTTGACATGTGCATGAGAAAGTTGGGCAATGAATAAGTAAGCCTGAAGAGGAATTGATGCCTTTTCATTGATAAAGAATGTTTAATATACCACGGGCTTCAGAAGAATCTACTTAAACCTGTCTTGGAAGAAGTATAACAAGAATTCTATTTACAAACCAAGATGACAAGACTACGTCTTACATGCTTTCAACATGCTGTCAGGAGGAACCAGTCCTTGGAGATGAACATCATACTTGGTAGAGCAGAGCTTCAGTGAAGGAGAGTAAGGCCCTCAAAGAGGTGGATTGACACAGTGGCTGCAAACGGGCTCAAGCCTAACAATGATGGGAAGGATGGTGCAGGACCAGGCAGTGTTTCATTTTGTTGTACGTAGGGCCACTATGAGTTGAAAGCAACTGGATGGTACCCAAGTGTTCTTTATTTTGAGTCAGCCAGCCAAGCCAAGTACCATGTAGGTGTATGTAATTGTCAAGTAGTTTTGTAAAGAAGGCTCAGGCATTGAGACCCAGGTCTCTCAATATTTGTGAATGAGTGCTACTTATTGCCTTTACACTTGAGTGATATTTAAGGTCTTTAATTTAATGTAAGTATACTCTTGGACCACACTTTGTTTCTCATGGAATTTTTCAGATATTTCTCTGTTGCTTGCAACAGGATATTTGAGTCCAATTTGATTTTTCGCTGTTGCAAATGATTTGTTTTAAAGCCTAGATGCTTTCAGTATTCTTTCCTTAGCTGGTATATACCTCAGTGTTGTGATTTCTGGAACATACTGCATTTTCTTTCCAATGGCAAATTCATTTTTTCTGAATTTTAGGAAAATTTTCTTTCACTACAACATTGAATGAAAATTTGTTTCCATTTATTGGAGTTTTTGTTTTCGGATACCAGTTATCCTTAATTGGGTAGTCTTTGCTGTCCATGTTCATTAGCCAGCCAAGCCAAGCCTACTGTCTCTAAATGTTGTCTCTTTTTTTTATTTGCATCCTATGTGATTATCTTCAGCTTTTCCTTCGGAAAAATAATTAGATTTCTAGTGGTACCTATTGAATTTGGTTTTCATTGAAGTTCATTTGTTGATTCAAAAATTAATTTGTACTCTCAATTCCTTATGATTGAATTTCCTTTTTCATGTCATTTCAATGCTTTCTCATCCATCTTTAAGCTCTTATTATACTGAATTCATGCTCTTACCATTAAATGATAAGATATCTCCTGTTCTTGTTACGTCTTCTATTTCATGTCTTTTGTCTTTTGATGTGATTGCTAAGTCTATTTCTTTCTTGAAAGTTTTCCTGCCATTTCATAGGGTTTTGTTCATGTTTGGATGGCTTTCTCTAGACAGTCAATTTGCTGTGATATAAGCGACAAGAAAAAAACCAACTGCTGTCAAGTTGATTCCAGCTCACAGCAACCCTACAGAACAGGTTAGAACTGCCCCACAGAATTTCCAAAGAAAACCTGGTGGATTTGAACTGCCAACCTTTTTGTTAGCAGCCGACATTCCTAACCACCACACCACCAGGGTTTTCTGCTGTGATGTAGAATAAGTGAATTCCAACATTAGTTTGTTCGCCAAACTATGGGCTCTTGAGGGAAGACAGAAAACAGGAGAGGAGAGAAAGAAACTGTTAGAAATGCTACATTCTGTTCTCTCTTCTGAAACTGTCCTGTACTTTCAGATTATTCCTCATTTGGGAGTGGTAGTAGAATTCTTTCTTCTTTAAGAAAAAGTAGGAACATTAAATTTTTTTTCATTGTGTTTTAAGTGAAAGTTTACAATTCCAGTCAGTTTTTCATACAAAAACTCACATTATGTGACGCTAGCTGTTCTCCCCACACTGTGACAGCACCCTCCTCCCCTCCACCCCATATTTTGCCTGTCCTTTCGACAAGCTCCTGACCCCCTCTGTCTTCTCATTTCACATTCAGACAGAAGTTGGCCAGTTAGTCTCCTGTGTCTACCCAAGCTAAGAAGTACACTCTTTACCTGTATCGTTTTATGTCTTATAAACCAGTCCAATCTTAGTCTGAAGATTTGGCTTCAGGAATAGTTTCAGTTCTGGGCTAAAAGAGATTCTGGGGACCATGTCTTCCAGGGGTCCTCCAGTCTGTCAAACCATCAAGACTGGTCTTTTTACTAGAGTTTTTGTTCAGCACCCCACAATTCTCCAGCTCCATCGGGGACTCTTTTTTGACTTCGCATTAAGGGTAGTCTTTTGTGGTGGCCAGGCAACATCTAATTCTTCCAGTCTTGTGTTGATGTAGTCTCCAGTATATGTGCCCTTTCTGTCTCTTGGGTTCACACATTCCTTGTGTCTTTGGTATTCTTCTTTCTCTTTTACTCCATCAGTTGTTGTGCTGAGACCAATTGATGCTTCCTAGATGGTTGCTTGCTAACATTTAAGACGCCTCTCACCAAAGTGGGATGCAGAACATTTTAATAAACTTTGTTATGCCTGCTGAACTAGATGTCCCCTGAAACCAGGGTCCCCAGATCTCTGACTTTGTTCTTCTGTCCCTCAAAGTGTTTGGTTTTATTTAGAATACTTCTAAGCTTTTGGTTTAGTTCATTTGTGCTGACTTCCTCTTAACTGTGTGTTGTCCCACCCTTCACCTAAAATAATTCCTGTCAATTTACTGATTAGTGAATACACATCCCCCTTCCACCCTGTACTCTTTGTAACCATGAAAGAATGTTTTCTTCTGTCTTTAAAGCTATTCTTGAATCCTCTTAATACTGGTCTTATGCAATATTTGTCCTTTTGCAATCAGCTAATTTCAGTAAGCATAACACCTTACAGATTCCTCCATGTCTTGAGATATTTCCCAAATTCATCACTGTTCTTTATCATTGTGTAATATTCCACAGTGTGACTATACCATAGTTTGTTCATCCATTCTTCTGTTGATGGGCACCTAGGTTGATTCCATGTTTTTTGCTGTTGTGGACAGTGCTGTGATGAACATCGGTTTGCATGTATCTTACTTTTCTAGGATACATTCTGAAAAGTGGGGTTGCTGGATTGTATGGAATTTCTATTTCTTAATAAAGTGCCAAATCAATCTCCAGAGTGGTTGTACCATTTCACCTTCCTACCAACAATACATAAGTGTTCCTATTTCTCCACAACCTCGTCAACATTTATTATTTTCCGTATTTTGGATTAATGTTGGCCATGTTTAAATAAGATGATATCTCATTGCAGTATTAATTTGCATTCCTCTAATGGCTAGTGATTGTGAGCATTCTCTCATGTATTCACTAGCAGCCTGGATGTCTTCTTTGGTGAAGTTCCTGTTCATAATCTTTGCCCAGTTTTAATGAGATTACATGTCTTTCTGCTGTTGAGGCTTTGCAGTATCTTGTAGATTTTAGAGATTAGATGCTGATCAGATTTGTAAGAAACAATTTTTCTCCTCCCAGTGTGTAGGTCATCTTTCACTCTTTTGGTGAAATCTTTGGATGATCATAAGTGCTTGAGTTTTAGGAGTTCCTGATTACCCTATTTTCTCTTCTGTTGTTTGTGCATTGTTAGTAATGTTTGATATTGTGTTTATGACATTTATTAGAGTTCCCAGCATTGTCCTTATTTTTTCCTCCATGGTTTTTATCATTGTACATTTCATCTAGGTCTTTGATTCATTTTGAGTTATTTTTGTACATGGTAAGAGGTATAAAGGTAAGAGGTGTAAATCTTGTTTCACTTTTTTTGCACATCGATATGCCAACACCATTTGTTAAAGAGACTGTCTTTTCCACAGTTTAGGACTTTGGGCCTTTGTCAAATATCAGCTGCTGTCAAATATCAGTACATGAATGATACTATGCTTGAATTTTCAGTTTTGTTCCATTGGTCTATGTGTCTTTTGTTGTACAGTACTAGGCTTTCTGGACAGCTGTAGTGATGTAGTAGGTTCTAAAGCCAGGTAGTTTGAGGCCTCCAACTTTGTTCTTTTTCTTTAGTAACTCTTTGCTTATCTGGGGTTCCCTTCCTTTCCACGTGAAGCTAGTGATTTGTGTCTCCATTTCATTAAAAAAATGCCATTGGAATTTGTATTGGTTTTGCATTGTATCTATAGATCATTTTGGGTAGAACAGACATTTTCACAATGTTGAGTCTTCCACTTACACAGTTCTTTTTTGGTTTCTTGAAGTAGTGTCTTGTAGGTTTTGTGTGTGTGTGTGTGTGTGTGTGTGTGTGAATGTGTAGATCTTTTACATCTCTGGTTAGATCTTTTCCTAAGTATTTTGTCATCTTGGAGACTATTGTAAATGGTATAGATTTGATGATTTTCTCTTTGATGTTCTTTTTGTTGGTGTAAAGGAATCCAACTTATTTT
This sequence comes from Heterohyrax brucei, assembly GCA_028571685.1. Taxonomy (NCBI): domain Eukaryota; kingdom Metazoa; phylum Chordata; class Mammalia; order Hyracoidea; family Procaviidae; genus Heterohyrax; species Heterohyrax brucei. The sequence continues at coordinate 77,783,960 of CM053143.1, forward strand.
TGAATGTCTTTATCCCAGCCCTTTGCTGAAATCTTCTATTAGTTCCAATAGTTATTTTGTTTTTGTTTTTGTGGCTTCTTTAAGGTTTTCTGCGTATAAGATCATATCATCTGTGAATAGGGATACTTTTACTACTTACTTACCAGTTCGGATGGCCTTTATTTCCTTTCTAGCCTGATCACTCTGGCTAGAACATTCAATGCAATGGCAAATAAAAGCGATGATAAAAAGTGTACTTGTCTCTTTACCATTCTCAAGGGGAAGACTTTCTAATTCTCTCTATTTATGATGATGTTGTTCTTGGCTTTGTATAGATACCCTTTATTATGCTGAAGAATTTTCCTTCTATTCCTATTTTGCTGAGGGTTTTTCATATGAACGGCTGTTGAACTTTGTCAAATACCTTTTCCGCATCAACTGATAAAAATCAAGTGACTCTTCTGTTTTATATATGTGGCTGATTGCAGTGATTTTTTTTCTAATGTTGAGCCGTCCCTGCATAACTGGTACGAATTCTTCTTGGTCATGGTGATTTTTTTTTTTTTTAATACGTTATTGAATTCTATTGGCTAGGGTTTTGTTGAAGATTTTTGCATCTACTTTCATGAGAGATATTCCACTATAATTGAATTGTTTTTTTGTGGTTTCTATACTTGGTATGGGTATCAGGGTTATGTCACTTCATAGAGTGAGTGTGGGAGTATCCAGTTGTTTTCTGTGCTCTAAAGTACCTTTAGCAACAATGGTGTTAAGTCTTCTCTATGTGTTTGGTAGAATTCTTCAGTGAAGCCATTCAGGTCAGGGCTTTTTTTTTTTCTTCCTGTTTTTGGTGTTTTTTAAAAAATTACCTTGCAACCTCTTCTTTTGCTATAAGTTTATTTAGTCATTCTACTTCTGTTTGTGTTAGTTTAGACAGACAGTGTGTTTCTAGAAATTTGGCCATTTCCTCTACATTTTCAAATTTGTTAGAGTACAGTTTTTCACATTATTCTGTTATGATTTTTTAAATTTCATCTATGTCTGTTGTGCTGCCATCCATCTCATGTGGGTTATTTATTTTAATTTCCTGTTTTTCTTTTGTGAATCTGGCCATTAATTTTGATAATCTTTTCAAAGAACCACCTTTTGGTCTTCTTAACTCTTTTAATCGTTTTACTATTCTCTAGCCCATTCAGTTCTGTTCTGATTTTTATTATTTGCTGTCTTCTAGTTCCTGAGAGGTTCTTCTCATCTCTCTTTCTACTCATTTTCATTGTAGGGTTTATGTTTTGATTTGGGCACTTTCTTCTTTTTGAATGCATGCATTTATTGAAATAACTTGACCTCTGAGCACTGCTTTTGCTGCACACCAAATGTTTCAGTAGAATGTGCTTTCATTCTTTTTGTTTCTGTGAATATTTTTATTACATTCTTGATTTCTTCTATAACACACTAGTTTTTGACCAAAGTGTTTTTCAGTTTCCCACGTGTTTTTTTTCTGTTATTGATTTCTACTTTTATGGCTTTGTGGTTTGAAATGATGCTTTACAGTATTTTGGTGCTTTGATTTTTCTTAAAGTCCACTTAAAGCCTAATGTGTGGTCTATTCTGGAGAGTGTTCCATGCAACAGTGGAAAATAATGTATACTTGGCTGCTGTTGGATAGAGTGTTCTATGTATGTCTATGAGGTCAAGTTGATTGTGGTGTTTAAGTCTTCATGGCTTTACTGAGCTTCTTTATGGATGTTCTGTCCTTTGCTGATAGTGGTGTGTTGAAGTCTCCTACTGTTATTATGGAGCTGTCTGTTTCTCTTTTCATTTTTGTTAGAGTTTGTTTGAATTAATTAGGATACCCATCACTGGTTATGTAAATATTTAAGATGGTTATGCATTGACCTTTTAATTATTATGTGTGTCCTTTCTTTTCTACTGTGGTAGTTTTTTACTTTAAAATCTATTTCATCAGAAATTAATATTGCTACTCCTACTGTTGTTTTGTATGTTTTATGCTTGGTGTATATTCCTTCCTTTGAGTTTTAGTTTGTTTGTGTCTTTAAGTCTGAGGTGTGTCTCTTGTAAACAGTGTATAGATGGATCTTGTTTTTTTTTTTAATCCAATCTGCCATTTTCCATCTTTTTTTTTTTTGGCATTTAATACATTTACTTTCAGCATCATCATTATTATTATTTTTTATTTATTGTGATTGACTGAAAGTGTAGAATCCAGTTTAAATTCACATGCCCCCCTATGTGCAGCTCCTACTGCTCTCCTTGCCTTGTGACAACACACTCTTCCTTTCTGTTCTATACAAGTCATATTCTCTTAACAATCTCCCATCACCTCTTGTCCACCCTCTCCACTGCCCTCTAGTAAGAGGCCAGGAGGATCATATCCTATAGATGCATAGAACCCTAAAGTGCACACATGATATGGTCACTCTGTATCACCAAGTCCAATCTATTCCTATCCGAGGCACTGAGCTCAGTGGTGATTTATGGACAGGGGCAGCATCAGATCCAGGTGCCATGTTCCCAGGGGAACCCAGAGACCTTTGGACCATAAGTTGCAATCTTTTGGTGGAGTTCTCAGAGTACTTTCAGCATAATTATTGATAAGTATGAATCCAGTGCTCTCATTTTCATGCTTTTTTTTTGTTCGTTGATAGTTTCTTTGTTACACTTAATTTTCCATTCGGAGTCATTTTTCTTTACACGTGTTCTTTTAATTTTTTTTTCATTGTCGTTGGTTTTGTGTTTGCTGAGACTTCTATTTTTCTTGCTTTTGATTCTGGTGTGTAGGATTGTTAATTTTCTTTGTGGCTACCTTAATATTTACACCCATGTTTCTGGGCTTGTCCCTGTTCCTTAACGCAAATAGGGAGTAGGTAGATAGTTTTTTTTTTTTTTTTGGGTGATGGGCATGCTGGATGCTGTATGCAGTGCTGAAAATCTTTCAAGACTCATAGACCCCTTCTATTTGTGCCTAGACCAAGACCTCCTTTCGCCCTGAGTTCCCAGTTCAAGAGTACTGGCAGGTTTTTTTCTCTCTCTGTTTGTTAAATTGTTTCCAAGTCTAAGGGAATGGCTCAGGGAGTGTGTAAGAGGTCTTACTTCCAATCCAGGTAGAATGTAGAGTATGCTGCCTGGTGCAGTGCACAGAAGGGACAGGGAAGCTCTGGGAAAAGGGAGCGAGGTTTATTGTAAAGGAAAGTCTTAGATCTGATGTGGCGGATTGTACCTAAGACACTTGGCTTTTGGTGATTGAATGCCACTTTTCATGGATTCTGGAGGCCTGAGTAGACTCTCTGCTGCTCAGTCTCTCCCACTGAGGAAGACTATCTTCAAATGCCACTGCTTTTATCACCACCTTGACTACCACTGGTGCTTCTGAAGGGTGCTGATTCCCATAGAGTCAATTCTGGGCAGTCCTATGTATTTCTGGACCTACTCTCCATTGGTTGTTGCTCAGTCTGATTTCTCAACTTTCCCTTTGATGTCCAAGGCTCCTAGAATGTCATGAATATCAACTCATTTAATTTTTTTAACCTTAGTTATTAGAGGGATCACAGGAAGCATCTGACTACTCCACCATCTTAACCCCAGCTCCAAAATCGCTGTCTTAGAAAAGTCTGATGTTCTACTTCATCTCAGGAAAATTAACATGAGAGGGCTATCCATCTAAAATTATTCTATCCAGATGTGGGATAATAAAAATTCCCAGGATTTTATGTTTCAACAGTATGAATTACTGTAGATTTGGTTGGGTTTAGTTTTTGAGCCTGCTGCAGCATTTTCTGTTTCTTCTCTTGGTAACTTGCTTTTTCTTTTCTTTTTTTTTAAGAAACCATTAGCAAAAGCTCAGTGCTAGCAGCCGGATACCACAATAATATACTGAGCTTTGCATTTTTGGTATGTTGGACAAGCAACCCTAGATTCTTTTCACTCCTCTAGGTATACCACTTTCTAATGTGGTTTTGCTGTTACTCCTATCAAAAGACAGTACTTATTTCTCTAGCCCTTGAATCTAGGCTTTACTGTGTGATTTGCTCTGATCAATGACATGCAGTAAATGTGGTACAAGCCGAGGCTTGGAAAAGACTTTAGCAGCGAGGTCTCTTCTCTTTTCCTTCTCTTGGAACTCTCTAATCACATGTCCAGAAATCTATTCTACCTGAGGATGAACGACGTGTGATCCAGTTACTCTCGATAATCTGGATGATGGCCCCAGGCATGTAAGCAAGAGATCCTAGGTCATACAGCTCAGTAGGCTTACTGGCTCAACACAAACCCATGAAAAAACCTAAGATAATCCAGAAAACTGGCCCAAGTCAGAAGAACATTCAGATGGCTCACAGAATCTTGAGCTAAATAAATGTTGCTTTAAGCCAATAAGTTTTGGGATGATTTGTTATTCTGAAAAAGTTAACTGATCCAGTATTTTTCTGTCATTGCTTTTAGTTTCACGAAAAAGGAAATTCTAAAATGAAAATATGAGTACTACCAGTTAAGTTTGTGAACTCATTCTAAAAAAACTGCTACATTCTTCATTGCTGAATTTCACTATGGTCACTTTTGAAGTACTCCCCTTAGAAATCTGTGATGCCAGCACCTAGTCGATGCTTCAAAGCAGTTTTGAAACTCTTTTTCTAGGATGGCCACCAGAGCTGTCCTTGTATTACCCTTAATATCCTGAGCATCATCAAAAATGTCTTCCTTTCATTATTTCCTTTATCTTCAGGTAAGAAAAAATTTACTGGAGGTCAGATTAGGTGACTATGAAGGGTGTTCCAGTACAGTCATTTGTTTACTGGATAAAAACTCTCTCACAGGCAACTAAGTTTGTAAACTTGCCACCATGCTACCATGTTCAAAGGCCGTTCCAGAAAAAGTTCCAAAATTGCTTTGAAGGGTGGACTAGGCTCTAAAAAAACCCACTGTGATCAAGTCGGATCTGACTCATAGTGATCCTATAGGTCAGAGTAGAACTGTCCCGTAGAGTTTCTGAGGAGTGCCTCCTGGATTCAAACTGCCAATATTTCGTAGCAGACATAGCACTTCACCCGCTATGCTACCAGGGTTTCCAGGACTAGACTCTGGCATCAGTGAATAGCTTCCCAAGAGAAGTACTTTGAAGGTGACTATAGTGATATTTAGCAGTGAGGTACATAGCACTTTGAATAATTAAGTTTGTGGACTTAATTGTCAGACCTTGTAGGTTGCTCTATCTGGTGTTTGTGCTCTATCAGTCATGATACTTGTGAATATATTAACAGTATTAGCAGTAAACCAACAATATGAGCTCAGTCAAAATTACTTGTTAATTATATTTTGAAACCCACTTTGGATTTCATGCATTCAAAATATTACTGTAGTCACTTTTGTATTTTTCTGAATGCAAGAAGTCCAGTCAATCAAAAAGATACTTTTGACATTTTATTTTCCTCAGTGGGGTAGTGCTTCAGATAGAACTTAGAAAATACAAATAATTGGATGAGAATTTTCATGTTTATTTTGTCCTTGCCTCTCTTTTCTCTTCCTCTATATTGAATTTAATTCAGAGAGGTATTAATCATCCACCCAAAGCATTTATAATGAATTCTCTTTGGTCTTTCATTATAAGAAATCTCAACAAAAATCCTGCAAGGGGTCCACTGAAAATAATGACAAACAAATGCTCAGAAGCAAATAATTATTGAACTCAGCAGACTGTCACGTTTGTTTTCAGCCTCAAGGGCTCAAGATTCTTTTAATAGGCTCTGTTGGAAATGATCTGAAGGCTTTCATGTCACAAAGCCTGGAAGGTTGATAACCTTGGCCCTTTTCCAGGCTGATCTACTCAATTGAAATAGAGCCTGGCTGCAATTACAATTTTGGTTTTTGGTATTGGTTGTTTTCAGGCACTGTAGAGTTGATTCCAGCTCACAAAGCCCTTATGTACAAGAGAATAACACACTGCTTGGTCCTGTGCCATTCTACAATTGTTTCTATTCTTGAGCCCGTTGTTAAAACCATTGTAAAAGTCGGTTGTGTAGAGGGACTTCCTCTCTTCAGCTGGCCTTGTATTTTACCAAACATAATGTCCTTCTCCAGGAACCGGTCCTTCCTGATAACATGTCCAAAGAATATGAGATAAAGTTTTACCATCTTCTCTTCTAGGGAGCGTTTTCGTTATACTTCTTTTAAGATATATTTGTCCTTCTGGAAGTACATGGTATATTTAACATATTTCACCAGCACCATAACTCGAAAGTGTTAATTCTTCTTTGTTCTTCCTTATTGATTGTCCAGCTTTCTTGTGCATATGAGACAACTGAAAATAACATGGTTAGGATCAGGTAATCTTTAGTCCTCAGAGTGACATCTTTTTTTAAAACAAAAACAAAAAAACGGTTTCAGAACTGCCTCTTAGTCTAAGTGCAGGTTCCTCATGAACACAAATAAGTGTTCTGGAATTCCCATTCTTTGCAATGTTGTCTATAATTTGTTATGATTTCCACAGTCACTCGCTTGAGTGGGGTCTTAATGATATTGTTTGATAATTCTTGCATTCTATCAATCAACTTTCTTTGGAATGGGCACAGATAGGGCTCTCTTCCAGTCAGTTGACCAGGTAGCTATCTTCCAAACTTCTTGGCAATGAGGAGTGAGCACTTCCGGCACTGCATCTATTTGTTGAAACATGTCAGTTAGTACTCCAACACTTCCTGTGTTTGGGGAAAAACTTTGTGTTTCATCAAAGCCTTCAGTGCAACTTGGAGCTCTTCTTTCACTACTATTGGTTCTTGATCGTATGCTACCTTTTGAAATGGCTGAATGTTGACGAATTCTTTTATTTCTTCCATCTTCTTTTGACACTTCCTGCATAATTCAATATCTTGCCTGTAGCATCCTTCAGTATTGTAACTTGAAACTTGAACTTTGTCTTTAGTTCTTTCAGCTTGAGAAATGCTGAACATGCTCTCTGCTTTTTGTTTTCAAACTTCAGGGTTTTGCACATTTCATTATGATACTTTGTCTTCTAGAGCTAACCTTTGAGATCTTCTGTTTAACTCTTTGGCTTCATTATTTCTTCTGTTTTCTTTGGCTAGCCAACATTTAAAAGCAAGTTTCAGAGTCTCTTCTGGTATCCATTTTAGTCTTTTCTGTCTCTAACAATCTTTTGCTTTCTTCACATACAATGTCTTTGATGTCATTCTAGAATTCTTCCAGTTTTCAATTGTTTTGTGTTCAAAGCATTGAACCTATTTTTGAGACGGCGTCTAAATTAAGGTGGTATATACTCAAGATCCTATATTGTATCTTGTAGACTTGTAACTTTCTTCAGCTTCGACTTGAAATTACTTGTGAGCAATTGATGGACTATTCCTCATGGCCCTTCACATTACGTTGACTGATACTGAATTTTTCTGTAATTTCTTTCCAGATATGTACTGGATATTTTCCTGTGTATTATATCTGCCAAGGTCCACATTTATAGTCATCATTTGTGTTGTTTAAAAAAGATATTTCCAATGAACAAGTTGGTCTTGTAAAATTGTAACATGCAATCTCTAAAGTTATTTCTGTCACCAATGTTGTATATTCAAATTACCAATCCTTCTTTTTATTTTTCTCAGTTTTTACTTTCCCATCACCAGTAAGTTTCAGTTTTTTCTGCTTGTGTTTCTGCCAGTTTCAGACTGAAAAAGATGGCAAAGTTCTTCACTTTCTTTATCTTCGAGATTTGTGGTTGATGCATAAATTTAAATAATAGTCGTATTAACTATTCTTCCTTGTAGATTTATGGATGTTACTCTATCATTGACAGTGTTAAACTACATGATAGATCTTAAAACGTTCTTTCTGACAGTGCGTGTGCCACCATTTCTCTTTGTCATTCTCAGCATGGTAGATTATATGGTTGTCTAATTCAAAATGACCAACCCTAGTCCATTTCAGGTCAATAATATCTAAAATATTGATCTGTATGCATTCTATTTCATTTTTGATGATTTGCTATTTTCCTAAATTCATACTTTATACATTCTGTGTTCCAATAATTAATGAATGTTTGCATCTGTTTCTTCTCATTTTGTATCATGCCACAAGAGCAAATAGTGGTTCTAAAAGCTTTACTCTATCCATATTGTTAAAGTGAACCTTGTTTTGAGGAAGGAGTTCTTTCGCAGTTGTGTTTTGAGTACCTTCCTATCTCAGGGGCTCACCTTTCAGAATTTTATCAGTATTACACTGCTGTTCATAATGTTTTCATTATGAATGTCTTTTTTTTTTTTTTTCCAGAGGTACACTGCCAGATTCTTCCTAGTCTGTCTTAGTTTAGAAGCTCCTCTGAAACCCATCTGCCATTGGTGCCCATGCTAGTACTTCAAATACTGGTGGCATATAAGCAAGGCACTGTGGTATGTCAAACTGACAAATGAAGTGTGGTTGGTGCTGATAGAAGAGGTTTAAAAGACTAGGCAGGTGTCTAGTACAGTGATCCAGATATCTACAAATTCAGAAATTTTGCTTGATGTGGATTAATTTCAGAATCACTTGCATGTGTCAGACTCAATAACGCAAGATAAAATTCACACTCTTTATGACTTGGAATTTGCACCAAAAATTAACGATTGCAAAATGACTCAATGAAAAGAGAGCCAAGGAAAGTCTGAAAATTTTGGTTTGACCTTGGAATTGCAGCCTGTCAGATAGGCAAGCTTTGACAAATCTCTTGACTAATTTGAGCCTTAATTTTGCGACCTGTAAAATGAAAATATTCACACCCTATTTCCTTTAAGGAATTGTTTTGAATCCATTGAATTAGTGATTTTGTAAGTAAGTTATGAATTATACTGCAATTTATGATAAAACTATTATAGTGTACCTAGAATCACTAGGGAAGAATTTCTCTTGGTTTACCACACACTCCTCCATCTTAATTTTCCTTTCTGGAAAATACTTAGGTATTTAATTCTTTTCCTGATGTCTCCACATTTATAAATTTCTGGTCCAGATTCATTTTCTATATTGAAGACCTGTTTTTCCAATTTGTTATATGGATCATCTCTTCTTGGATGCCAACTCATAAAGTTAAGACTCTATCTCTTGTGTTCTTTATATTAGTTAAGAGTATCACCGTGTATCGAGGCCAGATATATTGGCATCATCTGAGACACTATCTTCTCCCTCATCATCTGTGTATAAATAAGCACCACACGTTGAATTCCCCATCTATCTTAGGTATCTAGTACTGCTATAGCAGTAATATCATAGGTTGATGGTTTCAACAAAGAGACCTTTATTCTGTCACAGCCCACTAGGCCAAAAGTCAAATTCAAGGCACTAGCTTTAGGGGAAACTTTCAGTCTTAGTTGGCTCTGGAGGAAAGTCCTAGTGATGCATCAATCCTTCCCTGGTCTGGGAGCACCTCAGCATAGGAATCTCAGGTCCAAAGGATACACTCTGTTTCTTGGTAGTATGAGGTCCCATGTATCTCTGCTCACTTCTCTCTTTTGTATCTTAAAAGAGATTGGCATAAGACATTGTCCAATCTTGTAGACCTTATCAATATGACTGCTGCTAATCCATCTTTTAAATCATAGTGATTGAATATATAATACGTAGGAAAATACTATCAGATGACAAAATGGTGGACAATCATGCAATCTGGGAGTCACAACCCAGCTGAATTGATACACACATTTTTGGGGGGACACAATTCCATCCATGATACCTCCTCAGTAGTATTCTGACCCACTGGCATCTCTCTAGGCTTCTTGCCACAGTCCTGGTTTAGGCCTTCAACTTCTTACCTCTGTTTCCATCAGGGCTTACTTTGTCATCTCTTTGTCTCATGTATTCCCTTTCTCCTCTTTCTTGTTACAGTGACCCTTTAAGAATACAAATCTAATCATGTCATTTTCTTTAACTAGGTCTATGGCTTCTTTATTTCACTGTGTACAGTTCAGTATGTGAAGGCCACCATAATTTGACTTTGACCTACCTCTTTAGCTTGTGCTCTTACCTCCTGTCTTCGTGTGGTATGCTCTATTCCTTTGCAGTTCGTAAAATGCTATGGATTTTTTTGCTGGTGGTTTTCGTGTCTGAAATAACTATTGGCCACCCTTTTCACCTGAAGAATTTGTCTGCCAAGTTTCTGCTCCAGGTATCACTTCCTGTAAGAAGCAGATTTTCATCTCCCTCTATGTCCAAATCTAGTTTGGATTGGCTGCTCCAATGAGCTTTCATTACATTTCGTGTATATCTCTCTTATAGTACAAAGCCACGTTGCATTGCAATTATTTGCTTACTTCATCAGTCTTAAAGGTAGAGCCAAACCTTATTCATCAGGCAATTAACTGTCGCTTCCTATCACTACTGCTGTGTCCATCTTTAACGGTAATTCTTTTAATCCACAATAAGAGTAGTAGAGTATGACAGTTAACGTTGTTGGAATTGAAGTCAGATAGATGTGAATTTGAGTCTAACTTTCTTTAAACTTTTCTTTTTTTTTCAGCTGTAGAGTGGCAATGCAAATAATTCATAGGATGGAGCACTATATCTGATAATGCTGAAAAACTAAGTATTATCACTAATTTTGTCAGAATTAAACATGAATCTCAAACTCATGCCTTTATAGTTCTATGCAAAGCATGTCAACGGCACTTGGCTTGACTAAAGCATGTGAGCTCCAAAGCATGGATTTTGAGAAATTTGCACTGATGCTTCAAAGGGTTGATTGATTACCTCCTGTTTAACATTGTCACATAAATTGTAGCCTAGATAAGTAAGTTTTTTTTTTTTTTTTTTAATATTCAAGAATTCCTGCTCCTGTTCCTTGACTATTAAATGTCTTCTTTCAGGTTTTGGACTTCAAGTCAAATCAAATCAAAACAAAGCAAAGCAAATTAAGCAAAGCAAAGCTAAGAAAAACAACTGAAATCTAAACTTAAACAAAGTAAAACAATAAAACAAGAGTTTAGAGAGGTTTAAAAGCCTCGATAATATTTTGTTAAGTAAACTATTGTCAGGAAATGCTCTTCTACCTGGACTCACAACTTAGCTGTTTCGCTAAGAACCAGACATAAAGGAATCAGGAACAAAACACATTCAAAGTTAACTTCCACTGCTAGTTTACCATTTTTTATGAGTTGAATCATGCCTTCAAAAATGTCTGTTGAAATTCTAACTGCTAGTGCTACATCTGCTAACCAAAAAGTCTGCAGTTCAAATCCGCCAGGCACTCCTTGGCAACTCTATGGGGCAGTTCTGCTCTGTCCTGTAGGCTCACTATGAGTCAGAATTGACTTGATGGCAGTGGGATTGGTTTGATTTGGGGTATAACCCTACTGGGAAACAGGACTTTCTTTGTCATGTGAGTGAGGCCCTGATTACTCTTGAATTATAAAAAGAGTATGTTAGATGAAAATGCAGGCACATACTGGGACAGACAAATATCAAGAAAGGGTCCTCTACAAACTAAAGAATCAAGGAATACCCAGGCTGATGACAAGGAAAGAATTAACATAGTTGACAACCTGGAGGGTTTGTAGACTCCAGAACTCTGACAAAAATAAATATTGTTCTTTGAAATCACCCACTTGTGGTATTGTTTCAGTAGTTCAGTAAACTAAGGCAACTGTTGACCCAATTGTTCTTCTGGCTACTTATTGACTCTGATTAATTTATTCTACAATTATTAATTAAACACCACTTTATGTACAAGGCACTGTGGTAGGCACAGGTAAGCTATATGAGAGTTTGGATCATTTACTGACTTACACTTCGTTTTTGACCAGACCCCCTTGGCCTTCATGTGTTCCGTGCAGTGCAAGTGTCACTGATATGATTCCCGAAGTAATGAATACTGAGATAGTCTTTGATTCTGTGGCATACATTGTCGGCTTCTCTTTTGCTAATCAGTTTTCTTAACAGACTCTTAACCAACAGTAAACTTTAATCTTCCTGAAAAATGTCAAACTTTCAGAGTAGAGTGAACTATAAGTCTTGATTAGATTGTTGGTATGGGCATGGGTCTTTACTGTCGTCTTCTTTTCGAAATTTTTTCAGCTGTACTCTGTACCTCATGGCAAGCAGTCTACGGTACCCCAAGTCACCCATCTTGTGACTCAAACTAGCACTGGTAACCAGCCAGGTCAGCTAGACTATTGAGTTCTCTCAAGCATCACTGTCTGATGTGAAGAAATATAGTGTGAGTTGTGTATGCAATTTTAAATATTCTAGCAGCCACATTAAAAAAGTAAGAAAAAGCAGAAAATTAGATTAATTTTAGCAGTAGATTTCATTTAACAAAATACATGCACACTACTATCATTTTAATGTCTTCGATATAGTAATAATATCCATGAAATACTTTGTGTATTTTTTGTCATACCTGCCTAGTTTTCAAAATCCAGTGTGTATTTAATATTTATATTTAAATTTTGTCTTGCAACATTTTAAGTACACAGTGGCTCCATGTGGCTTATGACTACCGTGTTGAAAAGTGCAACTCTGCAGGTTATCCGTCCATCTGTCCGTCCATCCGTCTGTCCATCCATCTGTCCCCCCACCCACCCACCTATCCATCTCCCATTCATAGATCCAAGAACGTTGTCAAACCACTCTTAAACGCTTACTTTGTGTCCAGTGCTCTGCTAAGTTTTAACACAAAAAAAGATAAAACATGTAGTCCTTCAGCTTCATAATACATGAAAACACAGCAAGAACTTTAACCCTTTTAGAAAGATGTGATAATTAGGTTGATGTGAGAGGGTTATGCACAAGGTACAAAGGACATACATAGGAGGAACACTTGGAGCAGGAATATTTGATGGGTGAGGTGGTAATTTTAACCTAATTTTGATGAATGAGCAAGAGAAGACAAGGAAGAATTCTCTAATAAGAGGAAACATTATAAACAAAGGCTTGAAGGCAGCTTGACACATATAACTCATGACCATTGAACAAATTCTGACTCACAGTCTACGGGCTCCATACAGTTTTTGAGAAGCATCTGGTAGGATTTGAACTGATGACCTTCTGGTTGGTAGCCATAGCACTTAACGACTGTGCTACCAGGGCTTCCTTAATACATACGAGGTCTAATAATTAAGTACAGGAACTTAGTTGTTCTAAGTGCTATATACCTCATTGCTGACTATCACTACAGTCACCTTTTGAAGTACTCCCCTTGGGGAGCTATGTATTGATGCCAGTTCCTAGTCTACCCTTCAAAGCAATTTTGGAACTTTTTCTGGAATGGCACTGTGTATGGTGGCATGGTGACAAGTTCGTGAACTTAATTGCATAGTTGTCTGTTAGAGAATTTTTAGCCAGTAAACAAATAACTGTACCAGAACACCATCCCCACTCACATGTTCTGGGCCCCAGTGAATTCTTCCTTTACCCAAAGAAAAAGGAAATATTGAAAGGAAGACATTTAGATGACATTCTGTACATCAAGGATAATACGATGACAGCTCTGATGGCCATTCCAGGAAAAAAGTTCCAAAATTGCTTTGAAGGGTGGACTAGACACTGGCATCACTGCATAGCTTCTTAAGGGTAATACTTCAAAGGTGGCTGTAGTGATATTCAGCAATGAGTATGTAGAACTTTTTCTGGGATGAGTTCGTGAACCAAATTGTCAGTCCTCATATGTGTAAGAGATACAAATGTTTGGGCAGGGTGGAGTCAACAGAGGAGCAGAGATGAGATACAAGAGATGGATAAGAGACATCTCACAAAAGACCTTGTGTCGTTACAGTTTAACCTGAAGCTGAAAAGAAGTTATTGTCTCTGTGTAGTGAATAAACATAAATGGAAAAAAAAATACAGTATGACATTAAGAAGGTGAATTTTGGAGGCTGACTGCTTGAGATTGGTTATGAGGCTTTATACTAGCACTGTGACTTTATGCAAATTATTTGACCACTTTTTGTATACTTTTTATCACATGTAGTTACAGTTAGTACTCCCTTATAGGTTTATTGAGAGAATTGAATTGAATTGTTATATTTATTATTTCAGGATGATTCCTGGTAGTAGACATGATACACAGTAGTTGTTACTATTGAACAATTTTATTTAGTAAAGTCAACACAATGAGATCTGCAGTTTACAAATATCACATGGGACACTGAGGATGAAGACGGAGACTAATACAGAGGCTACTACAGAAGTTGCAGTAAGATACAATGAAGGTCTAAATCAGAACATGGTTTAATGGAAATGACAAGCATTGAATAGCTTTGAAAGTTGATTAGGTGAGAGGGCTTGATAACCAAGTTAAAGAGGGAAATGATGACTCCCACGTTTCTGTCCATGGTACTTAGATGAGTGATGACACATTTCGGTCACTCTGGAGAACACAGAAACAATGTATTTGTGTTGTGTGTAGCAGTGAGAGTGAGGGATGAAGGGTGGAAGGGGGAAGTGAATTGAAAATGATTGGTATAATTAGATATACTAAGTTTGGGTGATCGAGGGATGCTCTAGAGTGACTACTTAAGGAGAGAAGTGCAAAGCTGAGGATAAACATCTAGATACTAACTTCTCATTTTCAAAGGAAAAGTTTAAGAAACAGTCAATGCTGATAAACGTGATATATTTAGAGGACATAATGGACTATTTAATAAGAGAGACTATTTAATAAGTTTAAGATTAAATAATAACAATATACAATTACATAATATATTTATTTAATTATAATAATTTCATATAGTGATTTTATTAATTTATAATAATTTTAATTTATACAATAATTTATAATGATTTGATTATAATAATTTTATAATAGTTTAAATACTAATATTATATTATATTATTAATATATAATATTTATTTATAATAATTATATATTATATGTACTTTATAAATATATGTTTTATATATAAATAATTTTTATATATTTTATAACTATATTTGACACTTGGCTGGCTATATATTTTATAACACCAAAGCCAGCCAAGTGCTATCGAATCATAATATATAAAGACATAATATAAAATATATATTTTATAATAATTTTAATAACAATTATTATAAAAACTTATAATTTAACTTATAATCCATTAATTTATAATAATTATATTTTATATAATAATATTTATAATAATGTAATTATTTGATTATCATAATTATATAATTACTACTAATAGACAGCACTTGGCTTTGGCTGGCTTAATAACTAATAAGATTAAACAGTAACTAATAAGTTTAAGATCCAGTCAATGCTGATAAATGAGGACATAAAGGACTATTTAAAAGAGAGAAGTCCAAAGCTCAGGATAAACATCTAGGCACTAACTTCTCATTTTCAGAGGAAAAGTTTGAGATCCAGTCAAGGCTGATAAATGTGATACATTTAGAGGAATAATTAGTTAAGAACTTTCTTGACCTGACAGATGACAAATTTACTATATAACTTAAAGTAGTTTTGTATCTACAACATAAACTGATTATTCTATAAACTATTTTAAGATTAAATAGATACACACAAACCCACAACTAATATTAAAATTAAATTTAAAATTAAATTTTAAAAACAATACAAGTTTTAGGAATACAAAATAAATTTATACAAAGATAAAAGCATAAGTCATAATCTAGTAATTTCAGCTCATGAGTAATAATGACTGCAGCCTCTGCAGGTGTAAAAAATTAGCCAGCAGTGGAAGTGATGTCCAGGAAGTTTTTTCTTCTGGTTTAAACTTTCATATAACTATAGTACATTTTTATCATATAGGTAGAGATCTATCTTTCAAGCTATCCATTGTTAGAGTATGGAATGTGCTTTTTTCTTTTTTTGAGACTGAGACTCAAGTCATGTAAATTCAGGAAACATCTATGTAAACTAACGCCAGAGAAGTGGCTCCCTGGACACTGGGGCTCTGTTAGAGCCATTTACAGGGGAAAATCCCCAGACCTAGCTGAAGGGGTTCATTTTACAGATGTTCACCTGGCAAGCACTGCACAACAAAGCGCAGATGGAGGGTGAATTTGAGAGGTAGAAAAACCAGTGCACAAAGATGCTGAATAGGAAGTCTTAGAGTAAACCAGAGGAATTAAAGGTGAAGCAAGAAGTTTAGGGAAGAAGATTTTATTATTGATACCCACATTAAGTGTGCTAATCAGCTGACTTTGTGATAGGGAGATTATTCTGGATTATTTGAGTGGGTCCAAACTTACTACAGAAGTGCTTAAAAATCAAAGAGGGTGGCAGAAAAGGGAGAACCAGAGAGATGCTCCTTTATAGGTAAGACTCGTATCTCTGGTTAGCAGACCTCAAGCTTGGCAAAAAAAAAAAAAAAAAAAAAAGCAGAACTTGCCCTTTAAAAGCCTTTGCAGACTCTGCCATGTTTACTTTTCTTCTGCTAGGAGACCATCCTCTTCCAGACAGCTGCTGCCAGTGATGAACATGCAGTAAGAATGGAAAATCGATCTTTTTTTTCCTTATTATAACTTATTTTTATTTTTCAACTTTTACTTTTAAGATTTCAAATGTCTACTCACATCGTCTCACTTTTCGAATGGGTGATTTAGATTAAAAAGTGAATTACCATGCTTTAGGTGAAAATTTACAGTGAAAATTAGTTTCTCATTCGAAAACTTATACCACAACCTGTTTCGTGACATTGGTTAAATCACAAACCCTTTTCTCCCTTTCCACCCCAGGTTCCCTGTCTCCATTCATACTGTTTTCCTGTCCCTTCCTGTCTTTTTACCTTTGCTTCAGGGCAGCTGTTGCTTATTTGGTCTTACATGCTTCTCTGAACTAAAGAGACTTCCTCACATGTGTTATTGTTCATCTCATAAGCTGTCTAATCTTTGGCTGAAAGGTAGACTTCAGAAGTCAGTGGGGTATCTGGGGACCATACTCTAAAAGCTTAATCTTTGTTTTGAAAGTCACAAAGATTTTGGAGTTATCTGTTACAGCAGCATGGCCTACCAAAAACTGATTAAGACAAAGTCTGTCATGAATGAATAATGAGATTAGGGACATGTAAAAGATCAAGGGTTGGTCTGAGATCAAGCTCAAGAATAAGGCTTCAGGTCTGCAGGGAAATCCAGGTTGCAGATGGAATTAAGTTTGTTAATCAGCTGACCTTGAGATGAAATTATTCTGGGTTATTCGGGTGGCCAAAATCCATGCTAGAGTGTATTTTATGATTATAAAAGTGTGATTTAGACATCAAACAATGACTCCTCTACTCACTGGTGATATGACATTGACCATATTATTTTATTTCTGTGTGTCTCTGAGCCTTGATTTTGTTTCTTTTTTCTTTTCTGTGTAATGGAGGTAACAAAACCTACTTCACAGAGTTTGCAGGAAGGGTTAATAAAAGTAAGTGGTTTTTTTTAAAAGAAAATATTCTAGTATCTAGTATATGGCACTGATTAAAATGGGAACCTTGGTAGTGCAGTGGGTTAAGTGTTATGTCCACTAATCAAAAGGTTGGCAGTTCAAATCCACCAGGCACTCCTTGGAAACTCTATGCAGCAGTTTTAGTCTGACTTCTGGGGTGGCTATGAATCTAATCTGACTTGATGGCAGTGGGTTTTTTTGGTTTATAATTATTCTGGTTTCATAGAATCAAATAAACTTAACCTTGAGAATTATCTTAAAGGTTATTTCATATGACATTCTACTCAATGAAGAAATATATTTTACGAAATTACTATAAACAGATAACTTCACATCTTTTGCTCAAGCGCTTGCCATGGTGGTAACATGGCTATTTCAATGATATTGCTTAAAAAAGAAAGAAAGAGAGTTTCCTAGATTAAAAGCATGGTTTATTGTATACTGTAACACTGGTGTTGATTTTCACGTATCAAAGCAGGGCATTGTCACCTTAACTGCAGCAGGACAAGGTTAACTTGTAGGGAATGGGAGTTAGCCTCAATAAGTGGGATCAAGTTATTTCACAGCAACTGCTAAGGGTGATATATTTATCAGTCAAGGATGGAAACAAAATAAGAATCCCAGTTTAAGTAAATGTGGTGTGGTAGGCAGGTAATATACCCCTTCCCCAAAGATGTCTACATCTGAATCCCCCAAACCTGTGAGTGCATTAGATTCTGTGGCAAAGGCTAATTGAAGTTGCAGAAGAAATGAAATTTGTCAATCAACTGGCCTTGAGATGGGAAGGTTATTCCTGATGTTTTCAGTGGACTCCATCAAACTACAAAATTATAAATGGAAGAGGGAAAACCAGAGAGATTGTAGTGTGAGAAAGACTTGCCCTGATGTTGTTGGCTTTGAAGATGGAAGAATGAGTCCATGAGCCAAAAAATGCAGAAAGACTCTTAAAGCTAGAAAAGGCAAGGAAACAAATTCTCCTTGAGAGCACCCAGAAAGAATATAGCCCTGCCAATACCTTGATTTTAGCCCACCGAGATCCTTTTCACACTTTCTCCATAACTGTAGGATAATAATTTGTGTTATTTTAAGCCACTAAGTTTGTGGTAATTTGCTGTAGTAGTAATAGGTAATTAATGCAAGTGATATCATCAGAATCCACCAACAACACAGGATAGTGGCATGTGCAAATAAACGGCCATATATAGTAACAGAGAATATAAGACAGGAGCGTAATCGGTGGACAAGGTATCTTAGTTTGCTAGTACTTCTGTAATAAATGACCACAACCTATGTGTCTTAAAATAACAGGAATTTATTGTCTAACTGCTCTGGAGGCTAGAAGTCTGAATATATGGTGTCAACAGGGCCATATTCTCTCCAGTCACTAAAAGAGGACCCTTTCTTGTCTGTCCCAGCTTCCAACAGTTCCAGGCATTCTGTGGAACAATTTCTTCTGTTATCTTAACATGGTAATTTTCCTTCTCTTTTTATAAGGACATCATTCAGGTTGGAGTAGGGCCAACACTGTATCAGTATGGCCTCCAGTTAACTAATTGCATCTGCACAACTGGACTAAACAAAAACTAAGAGGTTTACTAAATATAATACAACATTTTGAAGAACTGAGTGCCAGGGTCAGGGATCTGGGGAATGTGGTTTCATGGGACATCTGGGTCAATTGGCATAACAAAGTGGTTATGAAAATATTGGTTAAAATAGTGGTTAAGAAAATATTCTGCATGCTGTTTTGGCAAGTGACATCTGGGGTCTTAAAAGCTGCAAGTGGCTGTCTAAGTAGCATCAATTGGTTTCAGCCCACCTGGAACAGAGGAAAATGAGACATCAAAGATGTAAGGAAAATATGAGCCCAAGAGACAGGAAGCGCCATATAATCTAGAGACTACATTAGTGTAAGACCAGAACAACTAGATAGGCCCTAGCCACCAGTAACTGCCCAGACAAGGAATGCAACAGAGTCCCTAACTTACTAGGAGAAAAGTGTCTGTGCAGAACTGGAACTCTATTAAGGACCAGACTTGGTGGTCCAACTGATGGTTCCAAGACATGGCTCTTGACTCTCAGCCCAGAGTTGGAACCATTCCCAAAGCTGTCTCTTCAGACAAGGATAGAACTAGACTAGAAGACATAAAATGATGCTGGTGAAGAATGTGCTTCTTGGCTTAAGTAGATACATGAGACTTACTGGGCAGCTCCTGGCCAGAGGGGAGATGAAAGGAGAGATGGGACAGGAGCTAGTTGAACAGACATGGGAAATACAGGATGGAAAGGAGTATGCTGTTACAGGGTGGGAGGAACAGCTACGGTTACATAGCAGTGCGTGTGCAGGGTTTTGCATCACAATTTGACTTGGATTATCAACTTTCACTTGAAGCAAAATAAAATATTAAAAACAAAACAAAATAACTAATTGCATCTCCAAAAATCCTATTTTCAAACAAGGTTACATTAGTAGATATTAGAACACAATTGCTGTAGAGTCGATTTGGACTCACAGCAATCCTGTATGACAAGAGTAGAGCTGCCTGATACAGTTCCCAAGGAGAGGCTGCTGGATTTGAATGGCTGACGTTTGGTTAACAGCCATAGCTCTTAACAACTGTGCCACTAGAGCTCCTCACAGATACCAAGGGTTGGAAGCACAGTATATATATATATATCCTTTCTTAATAGCAATAATCATACCACAAAATACAGAGTATTTGATCAAATTCTATGGTTACACTTCAGTGCTGTTGATTACATTTTTTAAGTTCTGCAACCATTCCATCTTTTTCCAAATTATATCATCACCTTTGACACATATTTATTGAATTCTAGGTAAAACTCCCCACTGTTCCCTTTTCTCCTACCTTTGGTAACCACCACTACCTACGGTTTCCATATAATTGTTTATTTTATATAAGTGATGCCATATAGTTTTGTCTTTGTGCTTGACATTTCTCTCAGCATAACGCCCTCTACGTTCTCTCATGTTGTGACATGTGACTTCATTCCTCTTTATAGCTGGTAATATTCCATTGTATGTGAATTTTATTTATCCAGTCATCAGCTGATGGACATTTCAATTGTTTCTAACTTTTGCTATTACGAATGTGCTTTACTGAACACTGGAGAACCTATGTCGCTTCATGTTGCTGCTTTCAGGACTTTGGGGTGTGTGTCTCAGAGTGAAATTGCTGGTCTGGATGGCAGAAGGTTTGCTCTGGTGTTTGTATGGTAGTTCTGAAAACCATGGTGGCATGATGGTTAAAAGCCACATCTGCTAACCAAAAGGTTGGCATTTCAAACCAGTCAGGCGCTCCTTGGTCTATGGGGCATTTCACCTGTGTCCTGTAGGGTTGCTAAGAGTTAGAGCCAACTAAACAGCATTTTTTTTTTTTTTAATGGTAATGCTGTGTTCAACTTTTTGCAGAACTACCAAATTTTTTTTCACAATTGCTATGCCAATTTACAGTCCGACCAGCAAGGGATGAGGATTCCTGTTTCTATATAACCTAGTATTTTTCATTTAAAAAATGTAAAACATTGCCTTTCTAAAGGGCATGAGATGGTACTTCGTTGTGGTTTTGATTTGCATTTCTCTAATGGCTGAAACCTGGTGGTACAGTGGTTAAGCCTTTGGCTGCTAACAAGGGCATGGCAGTTTGAAACCACCAGCTGCCCCTTGGAAACTCTATAGGGGCATTTCTACTGTGTCCTGTAGGGTTGCTGTGAATTGGAATTGACTTGGATTTAATGGTTAATGACTCTGAGCATCTTTTCATGTGCTTGTTGACCATATGAATATTCTCCTTGATTAAATGTCTGTTCAACTCCTTGTCTATTATTATTACTATTTTTGAGTTATTTGTCTTTTTGTTGTTCAGTTGTAGAAGTATTTTATACATTGTGGATATTAGTTAGACTTTTATGAAAACTCTATGGAGCAGTTCTGCTCTGGCCCTATGAGTTGGACCTGACTCAATGGAAGTGGATTTTTTTGGGTTATCCAGTATATGGTTATCAAAAATTTTCTCTCACCATGTAGGCTGCCTTTTCACTTTCTTGACAGTCATTTAATGAAAAGAAGTATTTAATTTTTATGAGTTTTCATTTATTTATTTGCTTCTTATACTTTTATTGTTGGATCAGTTAATCCTTCACAAAAACCCAGGTCCTATAGCTTCATCCTTACATTTTCTTATACAAATTTCATAGTTTTAGTTTTCAGATTATGATCCATTTTGAACTGATTTTTGTGTATGGTATAAGGATTGGCTCCTGGTTCATTCCTCAGTATGTAAATATCTGACTTTCTCAGCACCATTTATTGAAGAGACTTTTCACTCCACATTGGATGGCTTTAGCTAGCACCTTGTAAAAATCAGCTGACCACAGATGTATGGGTTTATTTATGGGCTCTAAATGCTATTTCATTGGTTTATGCACCTGCCATTAAACTAACATCCTTTTTTAAATTATTGTAGCTTTATAGTAAACTAAAATTCATTGCTGTTGAGTCAACTCCAACTCATAATGACCCTAAAGGACAGAGTAGAACTGCCCCATAGAGTTTCCAAGGAGTGCCTGGAGAATTCAAACTGCTGAACTTTGCTTAGCAGACAAAGTGTTTAGCCATTATGCCACCAGGATGTAGCTTTATAGTATGTTTTAATGTCAGGAAGCATGAGTCTTCCTACTTACATAAAAATAACATAAGTCATTAGTTTTGCTTTCTAACCTGTTGTCAGGGATTGAGCTGTGTCCCCCCAGAAATGTATGTAGCCACGTGGCTGGGCCATGATTCCTAATATTTTATGATTGTCCTCTGTTTTGTGATTTTCCTATGTTGTATTGTTAGAGGATTAGGGTGGGACTGTAAATCCCTTCATAACGTCACCTCCCTGCTCTACCATAAAGGAGCTTTCCTGGGAGTATGGCTTGTACCACCCTTTCATCCTATAAGAGATAGAAAGAAAGAGAAGCAAGCAGAGAATTGGGAACCTTGTACCATCAGGAAAGCAGCACCAGGAGAAAAGTGTGTCCTTCAGACATGAGGTTCCTGTACCAAGATGCTCCTTGAGCAAAGACTGTTGCAACACAAGGACTTTCCTCCAGAGCTAACAAGAGGAAACAGACACCCTGAATTTGGACTTGTAGCTTATGACTGACCTGTTTAAGAACAAGCTTTCCTTTGTTAAAGCCATCAGCTTGGTGGTATTTCTGTTAGAGCAGCTCAAGATGAGTAAACCAGAATTTGATGCCAAGAGCGGAGTGTTGCTGTAACAGATATCTAAAACGTGGAAGTAGTTTTGAAACTGTGAGTGGGTAGAAGACTCAGAAGGAACCAAGGAAAGCTGTTGATGCCAAAAAAAGCTCAGGTGGAGAGAAACAACAGAGAATCAGTAGCAGAGGCAACAGAAGAACCAGACCAGCATGAGACAGTGCTGGAACCAACCCACAGAGCGAGAGAGCCGAGTGCTGGGCACAGAGGTTTCCTAGTACAGTGCGGTACCTCTGGACACTTGAATCAGTGGAGCTAGATTTGCTGACCCACTCAGCAAGGAATCGGAGTGTCTGTATGCAGGAGGCTTCCTAGCAGAGTAGGGGTGCATCCTAGCACTTAGACCAGTGTAGCTACAGAGCTTTGGGACACTTGCCCCAGCAAGGCAGATGCGGGCCTGAGGCCTGGGCCATGAGGCCATATGAAGCAGAAACTGAAGAGACAAAGAGCATGAGAAGCTGAGCTACTTCATTCTCAGAAGGTAGGGCCATGACCTCAGGGCCTTGAAAGGGTGGAACCATGGTTTCCTGCATTTGTAAGGGTGGAATTACCACTCACTTGGGTTTAGGGTGCACCTAAAGCCGAGGGGGCAGAAGGAAGAGTTGTAGCACAGGGACAGAGGTCTCCACTCAGAATCCAGAGAGTGTGGCCAATACCTAAAGTCTGCCAGGCAAGGCTAATGTGTAAACTGTCTCAGAGAACAGAGGATTATTTTCAAAACATTGAGGGCTATATTAGTGTGTTTTGCTGACTTGTTTTACCTGTTTTGCCTACCTTCTCCATTTCTAATGGTAATAGCTAACTTGTGCCTGTTCTGCCATAGTACCTTTGGAAGTGGATAGCTTCTATTCTACGTTTCAGAGATGTAGCAGACTTTTTGCATTTTGGACTTGGAACTGATTTAGGGCTTCCACAGTATGTGATGGACATGTTTTTGCTATGACTTTTGCTATGATGAGATGATTGTGTTACACATTTCAAAGATGTGGTTTTTGAGGGTCCAAAGGGTGGAGTGTCATGGATTGAACTGTATACCCCCAAAACTGTGTGCAGCCATGTGGCTGGACCACAATTCCCAATATTTTATGAGCGTCCTCCATTTTGGGATTTTCCTATGCTGTATGTTAGAGGATTAGGGTGGGACTGTAAATCCCTTCATAAGATCACCTCCCTGCTCCACTGTAAAGGGAATTTCTCTGGAGTATGGCTTGCACTATCCTTTATCCTTCCATCCTACAAGAGATAAAAGGAAAGAGAAGCAAGCAGTGAACTGAGGAACCTCGTACCATCAGGAAAGCAGCAGTGGGAGAAGAACGTATTCTTCAGACCTGAGATTCCTGTGCCAAGATGCTCCCTGAACAAAGACTGATGCAGCACAAGGACTTTCCTCCAGAGCTGACAAGGGGAAACACTTTCCCCTGGAGGGGACATCTTGAATTTGGACTTGTGTAATAGGACTGTGTAAGACTAAACTTTTCCTTGTTAAAGCCATCTACCTTGTGGCATCTCTGTTAGAGCAGTACTAGCTGACTAAACTCCTCTTCACGATATCTGTTTTTCATTCTTCCTTTTTAGTTGTGATTAAGTGAAACTAAAGTGTTTTCCATTCCCGTTCTCTCTCTCTCTCTTCTGTCCTCTCCTTTAAATTATTGCTACATTTTGTGCAAATTGTTTTTTCAGAGACAGTCTAAACAAAATGTCTTTCATTATTAGATGGACTGTTTCCCCTTTTATTATTTGTCCTGATCATATATTTGTGCCTTGTGATAAAATGTCTTAAACTTTGATTTTTTTCTTTTTTTGACTTTTATGATCTTGTAACAAGTGATTTACCTTGCAGAACACTTAGAGTAACTGGAAGCTAATATTACCAGTAACTCACTTCACTCCTAAATCCATGAACTCTCTTCTGATTTGAGAGAGAATGGAATGGTAAATTCTGTCAGCTGGGTTTTAAACTTTAGCTGTTTAGAATTAAAAGATGACTGTCCATAGAAAGTATTCTTGTGATTTTGTTTAAATTTTAATTTTTAGAAATCTCTTCTTCATACACTGTACTAA
The DNA here is from genome assembly GCA_028571685.1 of Heterohyrax brucei. Classification (NCBI taxonomy): domain Eukaryota; kingdom Metazoa; phylum Chordata; class Mammalia; order Hyracoidea; family Procaviidae; genus Heterohyrax; species Heterohyrax brucei. Next base: position 77,808,637 of record CM053143.1, read on the forward strand.
TCCTCAGCATTAAGTGTGGATTTGATTACTACATGTGCTGAAGTCTTTTTTGTCAGATTAGCAGGAAATCTATTGTAAAAATGTGACCCAACAGCTGACTTCACCAATATGAACATCATCTGACCTTAGCTCACATTTAAAAGATGAAAATTTCAAAGAAAATGAGCTCAAGATGCTCTGTAAACTTATACAAATCATCTTATTTTTTAATTAAAATCATTATGTTTTCAAAGAACTGCTAGTTACAACATTATCCATCCATGGCACTTGGCTGGCTGGCTGGCACATGTTACATGTAATTAGTTTTATCTTCAATGAAAAAGAAAAAAAGGAAAAAGAAAAACATCAACCTGAACTGTTCATAAAGATGGAGTTAAATTAGACTAGTAATTTAAGAAAGTAGACCCTGTGGTTAGACAGTGTGGTGTAGTGGCAGTCTTGGCTGACTTCACATTTTATCTTTGTGGTTTGTTTAAACTTTTAATTCTTCATTTTCAATTGTAAAATAGGGAAGGTGGCATGGCAGAAAGGGCTAGGAAAAGATGTTTGGATGCAAGCATTCTCTGCTAAACATGATTGCACCCACAGAAGGGTAGCACAGTACAGGGCCCAGGCCTGCTGGGGCCCAAGACTTCATCTGGTTAGGGAGGTCTCCTTCACCAGCATAGGCCAGAATGGCAAGAAAATCAGCTGTACCCATTTGTCTCTCCTTAATGCTCAGCAGGAATAGTGATGTTTGTTATCTAGTATTTTTCAAGGATAATCCAGTTTAGTATCTTTCCAAAGGATAGACTATAAACATTGGGTGAAGACAATCTTCAGCCAATATTTATAAATAAACTTTACTGTTAAGATTGTGAAACAAGTGCAGGATGGAAGGGGGTGGCTATTTAGTCATGATTACAGAGGAGGTGAACATATAAAGTATCACTTTACTTTTTAGTTGGTGTATTCAGAGATTTATCACCACCTTAAATCATTCCTGGCTTTTCATTACTTATAGAGAAATTCCTTTTAGGTAAAATTTTCATCTGGAAATGAATAGAAGTAAATATGGAAAAAAATGAGGGAGATACTATATTTTGTTGCAAGGAGGATTCATCTAGCAAGTTTCATGTTTGCAATGACAGAAGTAACTACAGTCTTCTGAAAACATCATTATCAAGACTTCTCTATTTAATAAAAAATCAGTCACTCACATTTTTACTGATAAAAATTAGTCCATGAGCATGAAATAGTATGTAAGAAATACATTAATTAACTTATTTTGAAGAATCCAAATTTTGTATATATATCAGGACGTCTGTGAGAAATAGCTTTTGTACCTCTAGCAATCAGTAGTTCTGGGGAACAATTATTGTTGAGATTTCTGTTCATATTTTCATTTCTCATTTTTGTCTTTTCTGTTTGCTCTGGTATTCTTGAGACTTAAAACATAACTAACACATAATGGTCAATGAATAATTGTTGAATTAATAAATGAATGGCTTTCATGAATAGGACATGAGATAAGAGATGAACTGAGACAAACAGAGGGAGATTTCAACCATGAGTGGAAAGCGATAGGTTGGAGGGGATTCTGATCTTTAGGCAGACTTTGCAGAGCTGAGAAAGTGAACCAGGGCAGTTTTGAAATAGAGGGATAAACGGGGGGCTCTTCATCGTTGGATTCCAGGACAACAGGAGCCTGAGGTACATGTGAATTTAAATATGAAAGGAAGGAAAATCAGAAGAGTGAAAAAAACATTCATTAGACTCTCATCTACAACTAGGTTGAACAGAGTTTTGCTGTTATCAGTATGCTTAATGAAGTTGCCCACCACAACCCTGCTGGAGTTCTGTTCTGAAATTGTGATCCCTCGGTTTTTGGTGTAATTAACGGCAAAAACATTGCCGAGCAAGCCTTAACCGAAACCCAGTTGTCATGCAATCAGTTCCAACTTATGGTGACCTTGTGTGTGGTGGAGTAGAACTCTTCTTAAGGTTTTCAATGACTGATTTTTTTGGAAGTACATCACCAGGCCTTTGTTTGCACCACCCTGGAACCCCAAGTCTTAGGTTACTGACTGTCAGAAATTTGTTGAAGCAGCCGCATTTCTAGCAAGTTCTTAGCTCCCCTTGCTTGCCAGGGAAATGAACTTCTTTCTCTGTCAGGGATATCTGATTAAATTCTGAGCACTCAAGCAAAGTATATAGAAAAGTTTTCCCTACTCTGTACTAATTACAGAAATAGACAGACCTCCAGCAGAGAGACTTCTCCTTTTGTAAGCCTCCCTTGGGAATATTTTTATATATGTTTTCCTCCAGATTATGTGGTTTAGATTTATCTTCTGAATAAGTGGTAGAGTTTGTCAAGAAGAGAGCTGGAGGAGAAAGCAGAAGAGAAGCAGCCCTGGTCTGCAGAGTGTCTCTAGAACAGTTCAGCTGGAAAAGGATCCTATTTCAGCACAGACAAATTTATCTTCTTTCCAAAACTGAGTTGAATTTTTTTCCCATGAATATTGAAAACAGAAGACATCCCTTCTGCCTTCTTTTAGCTAAATAATTAAGTCATTTTGAGAGGTATAGTTAAATGTGTTCCCTAGTTATGGATAATAAGTTTTCTTATGATAAACTTTTCTTATTACAGTCATCACAATCAGGAAACATTTGATCCTTAGGGACTGTTTCTTAGAAAAAAATAGTTTTGGCGAAATTGCCGTATGTCTTTGCATCTGCTATAAGGAAAATACAAAATAAACATATATTTCTAATATATATTTTTTGATGCTTTATGCTATTTCTTAAAATTGGTTAAGCATTTGCAAAACTCAAAGAAAGCTAGACAATGAATGAGAGGCAAGAGAAAGCTAGGGGTGAAGAAGCTGTTTCTCAAAGGGCAAACCAAATCAAATCCACTGGTGCTGAGTCAATTCCAACTCATAGCAATCCTATAGGACAGTGTAGAACTGTTCCATGGAGTTTCCAAGGAGCACCTGGTGGATTTGAACTGCTGACCTTTTGGTTGGTACATGTGGCCTTTGATCACTATGCCACCAGGGTTTGGTGAGAGACTTAGAAATGTGGAAAAAGTTATACCAGTTTAGAAAGAAACTTAACAGGACATTTACCTACATCATATAATTAAGGACAATACTATTTAGTGCAAGTAAATGTTTTGTTTTCTATAATTCACTGTTGTTTTGATGATCATTTCTCAAGGATGAGAATTTGTTGTTAGAATTTAGGGTAGTTGCTCTTATTTAGGTGTACTGTTCTGAGACAGACAGCAAACTTTCAAAGAGCTAAAATGGGAATTACTTATTTTTGTTTTGTTTAAAAGTAGTTTATTAATTCATATTTCAATGATAACATGTGTGTCGATACTCAATTTTAAATATATAGAAGACAATGTAATGGAAAAACTGCTTTTTTCTTCTACATTTGTATGTAAGCCCAACAGTTTTTTTTCCTCCAGTGGCAGCTACTGTAACCACTATAAATTTCTTATATATCTGTTTGAAATATTCTACTTGCACAAGCACAAATTCACTTTTTCAAAAACACAAATGAGAATCTCTCTCTCTCTTTATTTGTCACATTTTGAGGTTCATTTCTTGTCAGTTCCTGTAGAACTATATGAGTATTCCATTTTATAAATTGAATGGGTCAATTTAAGGTGCAATGGTGAAGTGCTCTACTGCTAACCAAAAAGTAGGTGATTCAGATCTACGCAGTGGCTCCATGGGAGACTGACCCTGTCATCTGCTTCTGTAAGGATTACAACCCAGGAAGCGCTATTGGGGAGTTCTACTCTGTCACATAGAATCACCATGAGTCGAAATCAACACTGTAGTACCTAACAACAACAACAACAATGAATTTATTTTAAAAGTGTCCAATACATAAGGGAATTAAATTACAAAAAGACTGTAATGAGTGTTTTGTGTGTGAATTATTTCATACTTGTGAGAATTTATCTGTAGGATAGATTTATAGATGTTAAACTCCTAAATCAGAGTTTTACTTCTGTAATTTTAACAGCTGCTTACAAAGTGCTGACTACAGCGTTTGTACAATTTTCAAAATGACACTGTAGTTTATGATTCCAAGGTAGGAATTGTAAACTGGGTGGGGAATCAGAAAATCTGTCTTTTAGCCTCAACTTCTACACAAACATCCAGTGCAATCTCAAAAACACACTCAGCTTTGCTTTTCATCGAGAGTAGTCTGTCGTAGACAGTGGAGTTCTGGTTCAGGATGCACAATGACTGGTTCTACTACTTAGGAGTTGTATGTCTTTGCCACTCAGTACACTAAGGATAATAACAATTTTCCTGTCAAACACTTGTAGGGGATGAATAAAATAATACATAAAGGCCACTGAAAACATCTGTAATTTTTATTGAAAAAATTAAGATGTTTCTACTCTGTAAGTGCTTACAGTAAAAAGAGATGATGAACGACTATAACAAATGAGTTAATGAATATACATTTTAAAATTTGAGAGATTTTTAAATATAAGGATTATTGTGTATTGAGTAAATTCTTTGTCATTTTGTCCTATTGTGAGGGGCTTTTGTATCGCTGTGATGCTAGAAGCTGTGCCTCTATTGTTCAGATGCTATCAGGGTCACCCATGGTGGGCAGGTTGGTTTCAGCTGAGCCTCCAGTCTCAGATAGTCTATGAAGAAGGACCTCTGGTCTATTGACCAGAAACTATCTGGTGAAATCATCATGATTAGAAGCGGGACATTGTCTTCGCCATAGTGTTTTCACTCTCTTCATATGCATAGAAAAGCTGAGCAGTGAATAAGGAAGATGGAAGAAAAATTGATGTCTTTGAATTACAATGTTGGTGAAGAAGATTGAATATACCATAAACTATGAGAAAAGTGAAGAGATCTGTCTTGGAGGAAGCACAGCCAGGATGCTCCCTAGAAGAGGGGACGGTGAGAATTCTCACATGCTGTGGACATGTTATCAGGAAGGAAGCATCCCTGGAGAAGGATATCACGTGTGGTAAACGAAGAGTAAGTGAAAAAGCTGGAGACCCTCAACAAGAAATACTGACATCGTGGCTGCAAAAATGGACTAAAGCATAACAGTGATCATGTGGATGGTGCCTCAGGGCAGTGTCTCATTCTGTTGTATATGGGATTGCTATAAGCTGGATTTAACTCAACAGTACCTAACAACGATTATAAATGCTTGTTGGAGCAATGACTGTATGAATGAATGCCAGTTGGCATGTTTAATGCATCAGAAGGCATTAGAAACTTATCTTTGATTTTTCCACTCTATGTTTTTTCTTCATTTAACTGGATTATTTTTAGCTAATTCTTTAAAATAAATGAAGGATATGATTTATTTCAAATGCAATAGGCTAATTAGGTTTCACCGTGCTTTTCCTGTCTGTGTATCATCTATCTACCTATTTTAAGAAATGTTATATAGTGTGTTGAAGAAGAGACTGTTAGATGAATCTAGATGCTGATCCAATGAAACTATTCTCAGTTTACATATGAGAAAGAAAGGTTATATAATGAAAGGAAAAATAAGATCCTTAAAGCATTTCTTCTTTCATCTGTTGTAATGATCACCTAAACAGTGAAGCCTTGTATTAAATGATCTAGAACAACAAGGACTTATGTTCTTTTTGGGGAGACAACATACATAGGTTGATTTGTGAGTATTTCTTATGTAGATCATAAGAAAGGATGCGATGATGTAGGAACAGGTTGTGTTTTTAGGACATGAAAATTGAGAGCAGGAAAACATTTTATTCATCTCTTTCATATTATTTTGTTATTCTTTCTGTGGTCATTCTAGAGCAAGGATCATCAATCTTGTTCTCTGAAGGGCTAGGCTGTAAATATTTTAGCCTTTTCTGGCTAAAATGCAATACCAAGGATATCATGTAGCTAATTATATAACAATAAGTATATCAATTTCCACAATTTTTTATTAACAAAATTTTTAAATGTAATAAAATTAGTTGAGGAATATTTTTTTATAATCCCTGTTCACTGATAAAAAGAGTGGAATTCTTTCTTTGATGGAAAAGTTTCACTTGGGGTTCAGATTATGTTCTCTATCACCATGATCCCAATGAGATTGTCAGCTTGTCATACTTTGGTGGCTTGCATGTTGCTGTGATGTTGGAATCTACGCCACTGATATTTCAAATACCAGCATGATCATACATGATGGACAGGTTTCAGCAGAGCTTCCAGACCAAGATGTACTAGGAAGAAAGAGCTGGTGGTTAACTTCTGAAAAATCTTAGCAAGTGAATAGCAGTGGAGCATTGTCCAGTATAGAGTAAAAAGAAAAACTCCTCAGGTTGGAAGGCATTCAAAATGTGACTGCAGGAGAACTGCCTCCTCAAATTACAGTTGACCTTAATGATGTAGATGGAGTAAACCTCATTTGTTCAGGTGGCAGGATTCAAAATTAGAAGAAATAGCTGTAAACATCCATTAATAATTGGAACATAGAATGTATAAAGTATGAATCGAGGAGACTGGAACTCATCAGAAGTAATGCATAAACATCACTATTGTAAGCATTAGTGAACTGAAATGGATTGGTACTGAACAGTTTGAATGAGACAACTATATAGGCTGCTACGACAGAAACGACAAATTGAAGAGGAATGATTGTGTATTCATCATCAAAAAGAACATTTTAGGATTCATCCTGAATTACAGAGCTATTACCAATAGGACAGTATCCAAATGCCTATAAAAAAGACTAGTTAATATGACTATCATTCAAATTTATGCACTAATTGCATTAATACCAAAGATGTGGAAATTGAAGATTTTTATCAACTTCTGCAGTCTCAAATTGATCAGTCATGACATGAAGATGTGTTTATAATTACTGATGATTGATATGCCAAAGTTGGAAACAAAGAAGAAGGAATAGTTGTTAGAAAGCATGGTACATGATGCTAGAGTTCACATGATAGAATTTTACAAGAAAGACCAATGGCTTCTTCACCGCAAATGTCTGTTTTCAACAATATCAACAGGGGGATCTTGCCAGATGTAATATACAGGAATGAAGTCTACTACATCTATGGAAAGAGATGACGGAGAAGTTTAAAATCATCAGTCAGGACAAGGCCAGGGGTGAACTGCAGAACAGACCATCAATTGCTCATGTGCAAGTTCAAGTTGAAGCTGAAGAAAATTAGAAAAAGTCGATGAGATCCAAAATATGATCTTGAGTATATCATACCTGAACTTAGAGACCATTTCAAGAACAGGTTTGAACCACAGAATGCTGATGACTGAAGACCAAAAGAGTTGTGGAATAACATCAAGGACATAAGAAATGAGGGAAGAAAAAGGTCATTAAGAGGATAGGAAAGAAAGAAAAGACCAAAACTGATGTCAGAAGATACTGTGAAATTTGCTCTTAAACATAGAGTAGCTAAAACAAAGAAGTGATGAATAGAGCTGAACAGGAGATTTCAAAGGGCAGCTTGAGAAGACAAAGCACTGTTATAACGACATGTGCAAAGATCTGGAGAAAAGAACATGCTGAACACTTCTCAAGGTGAAAGAACAGAAGAAAACTCTCAAGCCTCTAGATGAACTATTGAAGAATTATACCAGGAAAATATTAAATGATGCAGGAAGCATATAAAGAAGATGGAAGAAATTACAGTACCAAAAAGAATTGGTCAATGTTCTATCACTTCAGGAGGTAGTATATGCTCAAGAACCAATAGTACTGAAGGAAAAAGTCTAAGATTTATCGAAGGGAATGGTGAAAAACAAGAAGTCAGTAGCTGACAGATCACCAGTTGAGATGTTTTAACAAACAGATGCAGCACTGGAGGTGCTAAGGAGCTTGTATCAAGAAATTTGTAAGATAGATTTCTGCCCAGTTGACTGAAAAAGAGTAGTATTTCTTCCCATTCCAAAGAAAGGTTATCCAACAGAATGTGGAAATTATTGAACAATATCATCAATATCACAAGCAGGTAAAATTTTCATCAAGATCATCCAAAAGTTATTACAGCAATAGGTTTACAGGGAATGGGCAGAAGTTCAAGCCAGATGCAGAAGAAGATGTGGAATAGTGGATATCATTGCTGATGTCAAGTAGATACTAGCTGAAAGCAAAAAATACCGTAAAAATGTGTATCTGTGTTTTATTGACTATGCAAAGTGTTGGTTTATGTGGATTATAACAAATTATGGATACTATTTTGAAGATTGAAAATTTCAGAGCACTTAATTGTGATCATGACAAACCTATACATAAAACAGAGACAATTGTTCAAACAGCAAGGGATACTGCTGGTTTAAAGTTAGGAAAGGTGTACATTACGGTTGTAAAGTATACTTACTCAATCTTTATGATGAGCAATCTGAAGAAGAATCCATCATCAGAGTTGGAGGAAGACTCACTTATGACCTGCAATATGCAGATGATACAACCTTGCTGATAGTGCAGAGGACATGAAGCGCTAATTGATGACGATCAAAGATTATATAGCCTTCAGTGTGGATTACTCCTCTACATAAAGAAAACAAAAAATCCTCACAATTGGACCATTAAACAACATTATGAAAAGCAGAGAAAGACTGACATGATCAAGGATTTCATTTTACTTATGCCTACATTGAATGTCCATAGAGGCAGCATTCAAGAAATCGAAGGATGCATTGTCTTACTCAAACCTGCTGCAAAAGACTGAGGACTAAAATGTGCCTTACTGAATTCATATCTTCAGTTTTTCAAAGCAGGACAGTAAATGACAAAGATGGAAGAATGAAAGCATTTGAATTCTGGGTTGGCAAAGAATATTGTGTATTCTGAGGACTTCCAGAAGAATGAACAAGTCTGCCTTGGAAGAGGTACAGCCAGAATGCTCCTTAGAAGCATGGATGGTGTGCCTTGGACATGCTCTCAGAAGAAACTGGTCCTTGGAGGAAGGAATCACACTGGTAAAGTACAGAGTGGACAAAGAAGAAGAAGACCTTTGACAAAATAGATAGACACATTGACTGCAACAACAGGCTCAACCATAACAATGATTGTGTTGATGGCCCCAGATTGGTCATTGTTTTGCTTTGTTGTATGCAGGATCACTATGATTTGGAATCTACTTGATAGTGCCTGACAACATCATGATAGAAATGTGTCTTCTTATAAGCTTTTCCTTTCCTTTCTTCTCTAAAGCCCGATAGACTTTCCTCCTGAGAATATATCATAGTATGTCTTTGGCATATCCCTTGGGGTACATATATACTGCTGTCATAGCACTGGATAAATTTTCATATGGGAAGGCATGTTAACAGAGAAGCCTGTGATAAGATCACTTGGATTTAAATTTCAGCACAAGTAATATTAGTTTTGCAATCTTTAGCACTTATTCAATTTATGTAGATGTCTCAGTTTTTTTATTTACACATTTAGTAATAATACCTAATTCGCAAGATTGCTGTAAAGATTAAGTGAACCAATGTGCCAATGTCTAGAACAGCACATGGAATATTGTAAAGCATTCTATAAGCATTCTGTTGTTCTTGTACACTGTTTTTTTAACCACTTATGCATGTGAAATTATTCTTAGCTTGTAGACCATAGAAAAACAGGCAGTGGGTTGAATTTGGTGGGTTGAATAAGCTATATTTTGTGAGTTCCTGTTCTAAATATTGCCACATGAATCTTTTACTCATTCAAGTACACTCAAAATTTGTATTTTTACAATGGTTAGTGCTTTCATGACCTTTTAGAAAATGAAATCAAGTTTCTGGGTAGTGTAAATGAATGTTTAATGCAGTTGGCTGGTAACCAAAGGGTTGGAGGCTCTAGTCCACAGAGAGGTGCTTTGGACAAAAGCCCTGGAAATCTACTTCTGAAAAATCAGCCACTGAAAGTCCTAGAGAACACAGGGAGTCATACTCTGGCATCTATGGGGTCATTATTAATGAGAATTTACTTGATGGTAATTAGTCATGAGTCGGATCTGACTCGATGGCACTTGGCTTGGCTGGCAATTAGTTAAAACAGTTTCAAACACTCTTTTACCTCTCTACCCTTTTACACATAGTAGCCAAGTATTTTAAATTGACATGTATTTTAAATTCACAAAGCAAAATATTGTGCTATTTTATAGAGTTTAAGTTAATTCATATTTTCTCACATATTCTCCTATTTCACTATTTTCCTTCTACTTAGGAAAATATTCTTTTTCCTGAAGAACTTATTTTAGTTTTTTTTTTCTTTTTTTTAGCATGAATTTGCTGCCAGTAGATTCACTTTGCTTCTGTTTATGTGAAATAATCTTTTTTTTTTTTGAGGGACAGTTTTTCTAGAAAAAGAACTGTAGTTCTAAGTTACTTTCATTTAGAACTTTGAAGTTATCTTTCCAATGTCTTCTGATTTCACTCATTTATTAAGAAATAAGCTGTCAGTCTTATCATTAGTTGTTTGAAGTTATCTTTATTCTCTATTTCTATGTAAGTGTTTTTCCTTTGGTTTGGTTTTCAGAAGTGTACTAGCTGTAGTTTTCTTTGTATTTATTTTAGCTTGGTGTTTGTAGATCTTCCTGATACCTTTGTTCGATGACTTTTATCAGGTTTTGATCCATAATTCTTTAACCATTACCTTTCTTATATTACTTCTTCATATTTCCTTTTTGGAATTCAAATTGTATGTACAAGATACCTTTTCGCTGTGACCCACATCTCTTAAATTCTGTAGTTTACAAAATTTTTAATCTCTATGTTTTCTTATCACTTGTATTCCAATTCACTAGTAAACTTTTCTGCTGTGACTAATGTTTTATGTGGAGCTCTTAATTTTAACTATTGTATATTGTTATAAAATTTTATTTTTCTTTTTATAGACTCTAGTTTTGTGTATATTTTATGGTATTATTTAATTTTGTAAACCTGACAAGCATATTTTTAATTTTGTGTTTGATTGCACCAATATCTCTGAGTCTATTTCTATTCTCTATTTTATCTCTTGGATGTTAGCCATTTGGTTTCATCTCTTACCATATCTGGCAATTTTTGACTGAATACTCATCATATTTAATAAAAACAATAAAATTTCAATGCCTATGGTTGATGTGTCTTTTTTCCAGAATGTATTTAGTTTTCTCCTGCCAGTTATATAACTTGGGCACAAAACTGATTTAATCAGTGATTAAGAGATGATAAATCTAAATTGCACTATCTCTAAGGGCTGTACTATATCCAGTTTGTCGTTATTCCTGGATTGTATTCTTTGAGAATCTCTGTGGAAAGTCTGAGTCCTCCTTATTTGGTAGAAAATTTTACCTTCCTGATATAGGGTTGTTATGAGTTAGAATTAGGTTTGACTTTGTTTTGGTGTCATACTACTTAAAAGAATTGATACCTTTGAATTGTGGTGTTATGGAAGAATATTGAATATACCATGGACTGCCAAAAGGACAAACAAATCTGTTCTGGAAGAACTACAACCAGAGTGCTCCTTGGAAGCAAAGATGACAAGACCGTGTCTGAGATACTTTGGACACTTTGTCAGGAGGAATCAGTCCATGGTGAAGGGCATCATGCTTGGTAGAGTGGAGGGTCAGCAAGAAAAGGAAGAGACCTCCTACAGCATGGGTTGACACAGTAGCTACAACCGCAGGCTTACACATAAAAATGATTGTGGTCATGGTGCAAGACCAGGCAATGTTTTGTTCTGTTGTGTATAGGGTCACTATGAGTCAGAACTGACTTGACGGCACCTAACGGCAACAACTACTTAAAAACTTGCTTGAGCTTTACAATCTTAGCTGCTTAATTCTGGATTTTGCTTGCCTTCTTGGCCTTACATATAAACTGTTTGTAGTAACATGCCTGCTGGGTTAATCACATTGGCATGGGGATGTCACGCCCTAAAATCATCAGTTTCTGTTTACCATTTTAATTGAAGACACTTTGCTACGAAGTATATTTTAGAGAAAAACAAGAGATTTCCAAATCCAGTATATCCTTCTTTAATATTATTGCAAGAAGGAGAGAACAAAGATTTACAAAGGGGAATTCTGTTTTAAAATATAGCCTACTTACTTACATACACAGATTTAACATGTTGTCAAGGTTAAGGTGCTTTACTTGGGTCCCTGTTCAGAGATGCAGTTCTGGAAATCATCCACTGGCTTTGCCATTTGAAAAATTGACCAGCCTGATACTGGTATAAGGAGCCTTGGTAGTGTAGCTGTTAAAGGGATAGACTACTAATTAAAAAGTCAGCAGTCTGAAACTTCTAGTGGCTCCAGGAGACAAAGATGTGGCAGTGTGCTTCCATAGAGATTTATAGCCTTAGAAACCCTGTGGAATGCTATGGTTTGATTTTGGTATACAGGTATAGTAGTATCGTAGAGTACACAGGATTTCTTGCATTTATCTTCAAGTAAGTTGAAGTGTGTTAGTCACCTAGCATGTTATCAAGGGCTATTGAGTCCGTTTTGACTCACAGAGATACCATGTGACAGAGCAGAACTCCATGGGGTTTTCTAGGCTGTAATCTTGATGGATGCAGACTGCAAGGTCTTTCTCCAGCAGAGCTGCTGGGTAGGTTCCATGATCCGTTTAGTAGCTGATTTCTTAACTGTTGCATTACTGGGGTTCCTTGACCCTAGCGTAACATTCACTAAAACATGTAGTAAAGTTTTTTATTTACACGCATTCTACAGACAATAAAAGCATTGTGATTAGACCTAAGTTTGCATGCGATTTATTGGTTAATCTGTAAATAGTGATTGTTCCGATAATTCCTTTACTAGAATAGCCATACAAATAAGTATTTCCTCATGTTCCTCAGTTCAGGACTAGATCTATCTGGGGTAAAATCTACTTCTACTATCTCCATTTATCTTCCTTTTTAGAGCATTTTATAAATTCTCTCTTCCAATTAAACAACACAACTTGGTGAAAAACAATAAGCCTTAAGGCTAATTTGTCTTCATTTCTTCTTTCTTAGTTTTCCTCTTATTTAGTTTTTACCTGGGTCTCTAAAGGCCTTTTGTGTATGTAGGACGTGTCTGAGGAACTCTGACTACAGGCACAAGATGTCCTTGTCTCTTAACCTAGGTTATGAAAATCTATTGAATTGTAGTGCAAAAAAATACACATTTTAAATTATGTATTACACATATGGAATTTTGCAAGTCATGATTTTATGTCCCTAGTTACATGTGTGTTTGCACATGTTGGTAGTAAACCAAAACCAAACCCACCGCTGTGAAGTCAATTCTGACCCAAAGTGACTCTATAGGACAGAGGAGAAGTGTCCCACAGAGTTCCCAAGGAGCATCTGTGGATTTCCACTGCTGACCTTTGGTTAGCAGCCATAGCTCTTAACTGCTGAGCCGCCAGGGTTTCATAATGTATGAAAGGTATTGTATAAAACTTTTGGGGACTAAATATCACTTCATTACTGGTGAATCTTTCAAATGCTGATTTATATGTGAGAGGGAATTATTTGCATGTTTTTGGAATGTGTTCATATTTAACCAGCACTTTATAAATCTACCACTTTTATAGCTGCCACTCTTTTGTTGGATACATTTTACGAGTTTTATTTATTTTTCTCCCTTGTTTGTTCTGAGTCTTCTTGGGTTCAAGCAACCACTCATATCTAACAGGACTTCACGGTCAGCACTATATGTTTAAGCGTGTGGTTCAATGTTCCATGACAAAATACGACACTCGGGGGTTATGAAAGTCTGGAGTCAGCATTACAGTCCAGTGGTCAAGAGCTGGACTACTGGGAATATGAAAAGACTAAGCTGGGCACTGAATTTACTTTAAATCTACAATATTTCTACTTCTACAAAGAGGACAATTGTACTGTATCTCATCTCCATTTTTCGTAAGCATCTTAGCCATCTGGCTCCTCTTGGTTTTCCTTTCTTATTCCTTCACATCTGTTGCTTCCTCATTTGTCTACAAAAACTTACATTCCATATTTGATGTGCGTTTTCATAAAAATTCCATATTCATGAGAGTACCTAGGTTTTACCTACAGGCCTAAGATAATTACAGTGAAACAGCAGCCAAGGTCACAAGGAAAAGCATATTCAGATTAGACCTGTTCACTGACACAGAAATCCTTGGCAGGGACTAGCTGCTGGTCATGTTTTGCCTGTCCAGACAATCATCTGAAAGGAGCACCAGAGTTAGTGTTCTGACACATCCTTCCTGGTTGGGTCACCACAATAAGTGTGCTTAGTTATTTGTAAAGCTATCTGGAGAGAAAGAACATGTTAAATTGGAAACAGATGGATACAATGACACACGTAGCCCTGGAATTCACAGTGCAGTGCTACAGAGTTAAATCAGGTGCCTGACATCCTGACAATCTTGTCTCTGTAGAAAAAGGAAAGAAAACACCTGGAGACCTTGGGTTTGGTGGTGGTCAAGTTCACATTTTAGGACCATTTGCTTTCTGATTTGGCTTAGATTTTGTAGATTGGTTTCCTTCTGTTTTTCTTCAAATGAAATCTTTCCATCTGCAACTTTTTCCTGCCATCATCTTCACTACCCGTGTTTTGGCTCCATCCTGTGAGGCCCCTCTTCTTCCCCGAAGCCAGTTTAAGTTAAAATCAAAACTAGATAGCAGGTTAGGGGAGATGTACAAGTGGTTGTGTGTCCATTCCTCTGGACGTTGTCGTTTCTTCACGTTATCTGTGATTCATAGCATAAATCCCTGTGCAGCACAACTGTTTATGAGCTCAACTATCAGCCAAAATATTAGTGATCTGAACCCACCCAGGGTCACCTCAGAAGATAGGACTGGTAAAATGCATTTGAAAAGTCATAGCCTTGAAAACCCTATGGAGACATTCTGCTCTGCACCTTTAGGGTCTCCATGAGTTGAGAAATTGACTCTGTAGCAAGTAAAAACAACTTCAAACTATTTTTTTAAAAAAGTAAAACATGCCAACTACAAATTTACAGAGTCTGTATTAATACAGAATGTGTATACAGCCAGAAAGGAAGCAATAAGACATATAAAAAAATCATCAGCTTTGATTTCTTTTTTTTTCATTTATTATGACTGAGTGAAAATCTACATTGCCATATAAATTTACATGCACACCTATATGCAGCTTCCCCTGTTCTCCCTGACCTCTCTGCTCCATACTTGTCTCATCCTCCCAACAGTCTCCTTTCCCCTCCTTTCCAAGCACTCTCCTTCCTCCAGCCAGAGGTCAGCAGGATGATATCCTATAGATGCATAGAACCATAAAGTGCATCCAGTATATGATTTCTGTAAGCAAACTTTAAGTTTCAGAGCAAATACACAACTATATAAAGCAAAGTATACCAAAGAAACTATGAGAAATTAGCATGTGTCTCCAACTTTCCTGTTAAACCAAACCAGTTGCTGTTGAGTCCATTCTGACTCATGGAGACCCCCATGAAAATCTCCTGGGAGCTTTTCATAAGTTAGAGCAGAGTTGTGTTCCTTAGAGCTTTCAGTGGTTGATCTTTCAGAAGTAGATTGCTGGGGACCTTTGAGTGAATTCGAACTGCCAGACTTTCTGTTAGTAGTTGAATGCTTAACCATATGCACCACTTAGTGATTTCCAAATTTCGTATTAACCTTAAAAAGACCAAAACCAAATGCACTTCTGTTGAGCTGATTCTGATTCCTACCAGCTACCGTACAGAGTAGAACTGCTGCAGAGAATTTCTGAGGTGCTCCTAGTAGACTCTAACTGTGGAGCTTTAGGTTTACAGCTGTAGCACTAAACTACTGTACTACCAGAGTTTCCCCTATTGACTCCAGCTGTATTTAAAGATGTTACCATGAGCAAATGTAAATATATAGGGACTACCTGTTTGGTAGAAGGTAGGGTGATGTCTTAAAAATAATGGTCAACTGGGAGTCAAGAGCCTTGTGTTTCCATTTTTGTTTTGCTATTAACTAGCTATTTTCCTTTTTCTTTTTAAAATAAGATAGTAGATTTACATTAAACCAAAAAAACCTGTTGCTGTTGAGTTGAGTACAACTCATAGTGACCTACAGGACAGAGTAGAACTATTCAACAGGGTTCCCAAGGAGTGACTGATTGAGTTGAACTACTGACCTTTTAGCTAGCAGCCAGGCTGTTAACTGCTGCACCACCCAGGTGATTGCTAAAATCCTGGCTATATTCAAAAGAAACCAGTGGCCTCAGAAGGGGTAAGGACTTTTCATAAGTTAGCAATAGAAAGAGGAGCTATATGAACACTTGATTTAGGTGTGGAGAGTCTTTATCAAAGTTGTTATTAGTAGAGGGAGATATTAAACAAAAGGAATGTGTGCAGGTATTGAAATAAAACACTAGAGCCCTTGAGCTGTCAGGAAAGACAGTTCAAGCTGGAAGAAGATAATAACGTTTCTAGGTACAGATTGAGAATAATAGCTGAAGTTTGAAAGGAAGAAATAAACAAAATAGCATAGACCAGAACAAGCTACAAAATGAAAAATAATCTTGGAGAACTTCAGGTTAAGAAGGTCATCCTTATGACTTTTCCAAAGCACCATGCTGGTTAACAGGGCATCCCTCTAAATCAGGCATTTGCATCTGCAGCATTATTAACAGTTTGAACTGAGTAATTCTTTGTTGTCACAGGGGCTGTTGTACACATTGCAGGATGTTTAGCAGCATACTTGACCTCTGCCTACTAAATACCAGTAGCTCTCATCCTTACTCTAATTCAGTCATGACGATACAAAATGACTCTAGACATTACCCAAATTGTGCATGGTTGAGAATCACTGCTCTAAATGAGTGCAGTTATTGTGAGAAGTTATATAGCCTAATGGTTAAGAGCTTGGGCTTTGGAGATTGAGTTTTAGAATTGCATTTGAGTCCCAGTACTGTTTCTTTATTCATTGGGACCCTTAAGCAAGCTACTTAACCTTTCTAAATCTTAATCTCTTATACATAAAACATGATTAACAAACTAATAATAGGACCGATATCCTAGGATTATTGTAAAGAGTGTTGTTAGCTGTCACTGAGCGGGTGGGCACCCAACTCAATGAAGATCATCATGTACAAGTGCTCCCTGGTCCTGTGCCATCCCTACAATTGACTGTGGATTAGACCATTGTGATCCATTGGCTAAGCTTGGGAATCAGATAGCAAGGCCTTTCATGCTAGTCCATCTTAGTCTGGAGTCTCTACTTAAACCCGCTCAGCATTGCTCATTGTACAGGGGTCCTGAGAGGCACTGACCTGGTGGTTCAATGAGTCAGTCAACAAATAATTGAATAAGCATCTTTTCTGTGCCAAGAGCTACTCAAGCACTGGCTGTATAGACATGAGGAAGACAGGCAAAGATCCTTCCTTGAAGATGTTAATATTAATGGGGGAAGAAAGAAAATTAACAGGAGTGACTTAAACCTAGGGTGTTATAGAAGAGAATGTTAGATGTCCATAAAAATTTATTCTCCTTTCACTATAACGGGTCACATGACTGCCCAATGATGCTCAATTTCTCAGCCTCCTTTGCTATTAGGTGTAGTGGTTTAAATAAGTTCTTTCCAATAGGTCCACGAGCAGAAGTGAAGTGTGTCACTTCTAGGTCTGACCTATGAAACTTCACTTATGTGGCTTTTTATTCTTTTTTATTTTACATGTGATTTGGAAGGTCACAACAAGGATCACAGTGATCAGAGCAATCTTGGAAGTCTTGTGTTAAAAATGACAGAATTCGTAACAGCCTGGTCCCCAAATGACTGTGTTGGGCTAAGTCTTTTACAATCTGCAATATTTGCCTGGGATAGTCTGTGAAAGAGAAATGAATTACTATTTTACTTGAGCCGTTAAGTACTGGATTTACTGGTTAATCTATTTTGGTTACCAAGTTAATCAGGTGATCTAGAGGTAACATCTGAGCTGAAACCTGATAGAAAAAGGGATAACAGTCGGGTGAACACCTAGAAGAATATTTTTAGGGGAAAGAACAGCAAGTGCAAGGTGACTGCCGATGACGTGACTATAGAGTAACATTAGAACCCCTGAGACATAGAGGGTAAATGTTGATGGGGTGAGGTAGAGGCATGCAGGTAGAAATGACATTGGGAAAAAAATGCAAGTGTACCCTCTAGATCTGCCATGTTTATAAAACATAGCATAGTAATTTGAAGGACTTCTTTCTCTCTCCTAAGAGGAACAATTGATTCTTTTCTGCCTGAGGCTTTTCTTTTTTTTTTTTGAAATCTGATGCTTCAGTTAGCATATATTCCTATCACGTAGTAATTATATGTTGTTTTAATTAAAAATTCAATTGAATTTGACTTTGGTAAAGCCCATATATAAAGTTATTTAAAATAGATTAGTGAGTGTTTTTCTCAAGATGAAAGAACTCAAGAAGAAATTTAATCCTTGAGATACCATTTTAAAGAAATTTGTGGGGAAAATATTGAACAACGTAGGAAGCATCAAAAGAAGGTGGAAGGAATACACAGAGTCACTGTACCAAAAAGAATGGGCTGATGTTCAGCTGTTTCAGGAAGTAGCATGAGAATATGAACCAGTGGAACGCAAGGAGTAAGTTTAAGCTGCACTGAAGGCACTGGTGAAAAACGAGGCTCCAGGAATTTACAGAATACCAATGAGATATTTCAGCAGATGCGATGATGCAGGTGTTCAAACGTGTATGTGGAAAAGTTTGGAAGGTGGCTACTAAGCCAACTGATTGGAAGAGATCCATACTGTGCACATTCCAAAGAAAGGTGACCCAATAGGGAGCATAAAAAATGAAACAGTATCATTAATATCACAAGCATGTAAAATTTTGCTGAAGTTCGTTCAAAAGTGGCTACAGCAGTTCATTGACTGTCTATGTGATCTAGGGCTGCTGTGACAGAAATCCCACAAATGGATGGCTTCAAGAAATAGAGATTTATTTCTTCATAGTGTCATAGGCTACAAGTTCAAATTCAGGATGTCAGCTCCAAGAGAAGATTCTCTGTCAGGCTGAAGGAAGGCACTTGTGATATATCAGATTTTCCTTGGTCTGGGGGCATCTCAGCACAGGAACCTCAGGTCCAAAGGACATACTCTGTTCCCAGAACTGTTTGCTTGCCTTTCTTTTTCATGTCTCCAACAAGACTGGTGTAAGATGCTATCTAATCTTGTAGGTCTCATCAGTGTAACTGCTGGTTGTCCATCCTTTTAAACCGTAGTGATAGACTTTAAAACACACAGGAAAATCTCATCAAATGGTGGCTAATCACACATTGTTGGGAGTCATGACCCAGCCAAATTGCTACATACATTCTTCAGGGGATGTATTCAATCCACAACAGATGGGAACTGCCAGAAATTGAAGCTGAATTCAGAAGCAGATGTAGAACAAGAGATATCGCTGATGATGTCAGATGGATCTTGTCTGAAAGCAGAGAATACCAGGAAGATGTCTCCCTGTTTCCTACTGACTGTGCAAAGGCATTTGCGTGGATCATAACAAGTTACCGATAGCACTGTGAATAATAGGAATTCCAGAACACTTAATTAGCTGTACTCATGAGGATCCTGCACATAGACCTGGAGGCAGTTGTTTGAATAGGACAAGGACATACTTCATGGTTTAAAATCAGAGAAGGTATGCTTGAGGATTGTATAATTTCATATTTACAAAATCTGTATGCTGAGCAAATAATACAACTGTATGGACTATATGGAAACCCTGGTACCACAGTAGTTAAGAGCTAGACTGCTAACCAAAAGGTCAGCAGTCCAAATCCACCAAGCACTCCTTGGAAGCTCTATGGGGAAGTTCTGCTTTGTCCTGTAGGGTTGTTATGAGTTGGAATTGATTAGATGGAAATTTTTTTTTTTTAATGGACTATATGAAGAAGAATGTGACATCGGGACTGAAGGTACTCATTAACAACCTGCGATAGGTTGATGACACAGCCTTGGTTGCTGAAAGCCAGAAGACCTAAAACACTTATTGATGACTATCAAAGACCACAGCCTTCAGTATGATGGATGGGCACAGGGAACCCAGGGTGGAAAAGGTAAGTGTGCTGCCAGGTTGTGGGGATTGCAACCAATGTCACAAATTAGAAACTGTATAAATATTTGAATGAGACATTAACTTGAGCTATAAAATTTTACCTAAAACATGATTAAAAAAAAAAAGGTCAAAAGATGTCAACAGACACTTCACCAAAGAGGATATTTGGGTGGCTAACAAACACGTAAAAAGACACTTGCGATCATAAGTACTAGAGAGATGCAAATCAAAACTACAATGGTATACCGACTTACACCTGTGAAAATATCACTGGTGAAAAAACAGAAAACAGATGCTGGCGAGGTTGTGGAAAGACTGGAACTCTTATCTATTGCTGATGGGATTGTAAAATGAATAAAGACATCATGCTTGGTAAAGTTGAGTGTCAAAGAAAAAGAGGAAGACCCCTGACGAGATGAGTTGACATAAGTGGCTGCTACAATGGGCTCAAACACAACAATGATCGTGACGATGGCAACAGAGTAGGCAGTGTTTTATTCTGTTATACACATGGTCACCATAAATCAGAACTGACTTGATAGTACCTAGCAACAAGACTCATCCCTATTCCTTACTCCTCAGCCACACCGAGTATACCTAATGTGTTCCCACTTTAGGGCTGTGTACTAGTTGGTCTCTTTGTTTGGGATACTCTTGCCTGTGATCTTGCGTGGATACTACTTCCTTTTTGCTACTGTCTTCTTAGCCCCTAAAACAGCTGTTTTACAAGGCAGGCATTAAACAAACATTTGTTGCAGACAGTTAAGGGAAAAATAATTCCTTTGCCATAGTGAACAAAGTGATATAATGGGCTGTGATACATGCTTGCATACTTAAGTATTTGGGGAGATGTCAGTGTTCCTGCTGAATTTTATTATGTGGTGTTAGTGATCTATGGATTCCTGAGAAAAATCAGACAAACATTTCCTTTCAAAATGGTTACACCTGTAAGTTGTGTTGTCAGTCTCTGTCTTCTCTAAAGAAACAAGTCTCTCAGATGGGAGTACACAATAAGAGCAAATCAATCAAAAGAGATCATAATAGCCTAATTTCCTGCTGTGAGTCACAATCAGTTGAAGGACAATGGGTGTATTTTTAACTTATTTGTCTTTTTGTCTGTCTACCAGCTGTCTGTCTGTCTGTCTGTCTATCATCTTATGTGCATGAGGTTCTTAGTGAATAGGATTGAAGGTAAATATTGCAATAGAAAACTGGACCCCAGGAAGCTATTCACTCATTAACTATTTCACATCTTCTAATGTTAGAGCTTCTAGAAACCAAGCTATATAGCCCAGTTCATATGCCTCATCCACAAGCACTTTCTGAGCCCATTTAACCTGTCCTTCTAGTGTGTCTATTTACTTTTACTCATTTTAATGCTGCAGAACATAGGCTGCTGTGGTTCAGAATGAGTATATCTTTTATTTCTGTGTGATGTGGCCAACAGCAGTGTAGTAATTGGATGGCATTTGGAACAATTTCTGGAAGGCCGGAACTGTCTTTATGCATTAAGGTCTACAATGAAGCAGAAAGAAAGCAACTTAAAACAACTTTTAGTGCTGTAAGCAAATGATGTAGATGTGAGCAGAGTGGAAAAAAAAAATGTATCTCATCAGACTTTGATTTACTCTAATTTTCCCACCTCGGTGGCTTAAGATGATATGAAGACATCCTTTCAGTACCTTGACAAACGAATCTTTCCATCAGTGGCTGACAACAGGTAGCTGTTGAATGAAGTCTTTGGGGGTTTTGATTCTGATGATTTATCTAACGTTTTTGAGTCTTCTGTACTTAGATGTTAATTTTAATGGTATATTTGGAATACCAGATTTTAAACCCCATTTGGGTTATCAATTGTGTCTGAGCTCTGTTATATAAATTCCAGAAGAAATTCTGAGATCAAAAGAGAAAGCTTTAACTTCTTTATTTAATAAGAATACACATTTGCTTTCTACAGACCCTAGCATTACTGCTTTGGGTTCATAAGTAGCTAATTTTAAAATAAAATACCTAGTGGAATGTCACACAATGCTAAATATATATTTTTTACTTTATATATATACTTTATATATGTATATATGTGCAAGTATGTTGAGTCGGATCCGACTCGACGGCACTTGGCTTGGCTTGGCCATGTATTTACAAATGGAAATTATTTTAAAATAACATTTAAAAATTGGAAATTCATAGACATGCTTTCTGAAAAATGCTAGATAAATATTCTTATAAGTACTTTTAAAATGAACTGACCTTTAAAAGTCTGGAAATGATCAGTTTTCTTACGTCCCTGGCCTGTGCGGAGCTGCCTGTTGTGGTTTTGCCCCTGGTATCTAGATGAGATGATAACATATTTGATCTCAAATAAATAACCAAAATCAACAATTAAGACTTTAAAGAAATTAGTGCAAGTTCTGAAATATGGGAAAATGATGAAGACAGTTAAATGTCAGTTATGTGGCACTTCACGTGTTTCCTTGTTAAATTGTCATTTCTTTTTAATGAGTGCCCCTCCCCACATTTTTTTTTTTAATCTAGCCTGGCATTAAGGGGGTGGTCCAATGCTGCTGAACTGGAAAACAAGCAGCTAAAAGAAAAGGAAGTAAGTTTATTCGTTTAAGCAAATGATAATGCAATAAACAAACAAAAACCCCAAACAAATCTAATCTTCCAAGGGGACTTTGCCCATTCCTACAGTCTCTAAGGCATATTATTAATTGCTGTCAACATGATTTATGTGTAAAATTGCACTGACATAGTGTAATTGGTTCTGTAATAGAATCGTAACATAATGAAGTAAAACAGCATATCCAGTGTACTCAAGACCATAATTAAGCCGAAGTCTAGACATAATGAAAAACTCATGAAGCGTTCCTTAAAACATACTGGAAATATTTTGAAAGTGAAGTGGAGACAGGGTGTGAAAAAAGGAAGTTTTTAATATTTTTGAATTTAACTGGATGGTCAGCATCTAGGAATATTTTCAGATTGTTTTTTAAAAGAAGTAAAGAATGATTCTGGAATGCTACTTTTTCTTTTACCCCTTTGGGACTGGAAAACTTTCATTTTCCCCGTATTCAAAGAGCAGGAACTCATAGGATTAGGAATGGGATCAGATGCCTTGAAACGAATTCCCCGGGGCATTGCAGCTCCCAAAGTGGTTCAGAACTGTGTTTACTTTTGTAATGAGAGAATTTGTTTCTCCTCTTCTCAGAAACTAAGATATCTAAAATTTCAAGGACGAGCAGATTTGTCCTTAAGAAATTACAACTAACTCTTGTATATTCTTCAGGATGATGACTTCTCTTCTTACTAGCAAATAGAGCACGACTGTCCTCAAGTGTTGCCATTTCCTTTTTGACATCATCTTTTTCATCCAGTGTCTCAGCTCAATTCACTCTTTATAATGTGTTGCAGTGTATCTCTGAACTGCTGCTGCAGTAGAGTAGGTTAATAGGTATGCAATTAATAATAGGTATGTAATAAATAATAATTAATAACTATTTCTTACCCAGAAAAGTAAAAACTGCCTTTGTGGTTATATATGCAAGGTTGTTAAAAACATTGAAACATAAGATTTAGATGGTTAAACATACACATCTATATTTATTCTTCAGTGAAAGATATTTATTCTATATGTATTTTTGATATTATTGTATTTTTTTAATATTATAATCATCCCTACTTGGAAATCCTGGTGGCATAGTGGTTAAGTGCTATGGCTGCTAACCAAAAAGTTTGGTAGTTGGAATCCACCAGGTGCTACTTGGAAACTCTATGGAGCAGTTTCACTCTGTCCTGTAGGGTCACTATGAACTAGAATTGACTGGATAGCAGTGGGCTTTTTTAAAAGAATCGTTTCTACCTGGTATATTTCTGTTTAATCAATCACAAAAGGAGAATATAAGGAGATTATATTAGTAAAAACTTAAAGAGTGTTAGTATTAGCTAATCCATAAAACAAGTATTTTGAAATATGAAACTTACTGGCTAAGTTGTTTTTTTCTTTTTTTTTTCTTAATCAAGTAATTAAGAACTCTAATTTGAGACATGGTATTATTGTTAGTTGAATTATTGTATTACTTATCATGGAAGAAAAGGTAAAATATTAATTATGTATAATTGTAAAGATCATTGTTGTGTTTGTAAGCTAGAACTGTGGAGGGAGGTCATAACCCTCCACTGAAATAGTTGTATTGAGCCGTATTATGCTACATCACAATTTCAGAAACCTAAATCTTGATCCAGTTTCTATTACTGTAGAGGCCAGTTTCTCTGCTGCCCACTCCTTTCTTTCCTTCTAGATATTTATCCTCTATGATTTCTGTGCTCAATTATAGGCCCTTCTGAACTACCAAAGCTTACGACTGAAATAAATATAACGTTTTATTTTTCCCTCTGTCACAGGCCATTTAAAGTTCTTCTCCTTCAAAATACTTTGACAAATCCCTCAGCTATATTTGTATACAACCGTCTCCTACTTTTTTAAATGCTTGGATACTAAATCCCAGCCACCTGGAAACAGCAAAATCCTATAAAGGTCAAATATAGTCAACTCTTTCCCACAAAGTAAAACAATCTTTATTTTAACCAATTCTTGCATTCTTGTTCCTCTTGCAGAGACTTACTACCCAAAGAAATTAATATCCATAACATAGAGGGGAAGACTAACATTTATTGAAAGCTTAGTATATGTTAAGTACTTCACATGCTATTGCAGCTAATTGTTTCAATAGTCCTATAAATGAATCACAGAAAGTTCAAGTAATTGCAAACCTGAAAATAGTTGAGCTGATCTGACAACTTAGGTCCACTTGACTCTAAAACACATGCTTTTACAAGTAGAAGGCTTAAAGCTGACAAAAGAATCATTGATGCTTCAAAACGCATGTATAACGAAGTTGAGAAACAAGGGTAATTTCTAAGTTTTGAGTTTATACTGAGTCTAAAAAATAATACAAAAATGAACTTGCTTTTTTTTTGTTGTGAAACATACCAAGCAGTGTTTCTCAGCCTTTCTAAAAACTTATCGTTCCCCTTAGAAGTCTTTTCACATTTTTTTTTCTGATGGCTCCCCTCTTCCATGCAATTTCAATACCGCAAATATATTGTACATCAATTTTATGTACTGGGCCCTTTGGAGGACCGCAAATCATTGTAATAACAACTGTACCCCATTGGGGACAACGTTACCTCTGCTGAGACTAGATGATATAGAGCATTGCTATACTGTCTCGCCCATCCTTCCCCATTGTTAGTTACTTACAGGAATAGACAGAGTGCAGCAAGCATAGCTTTGGACTTGGATAAATTGCATCTGGATCCTGATTCTATCGTGTGTTACTTGTAAGAACTGGGGCAAGTGATGTGCCTTCTCTGAGTCCAGGTTGGCTCCTTAAGAAAATGAAATTATAATTTCTCCTCACAAAGTTGTTGTGAGAGTTAAAAATGATAATATCTTAGTGTCTAGGAAGAGCTAGTGTTGGGCTTAGAAGTGTTGGTTCCCTTTCTTCTCTTTTATGGAGAATTATCACAAGACTCTAGATTTTCTGGGAATAGTGCTAAAAGCCTCAGACTAGGATTTTGGAAACTTGGGTTCTGGTACAAACTCTGAACTGCCTGCATATGTGTTTTTTATTCCTTTGTAAAATGAGAAGGTTAATTTCTAAGTTTTATTTTAGCCTTTACAGTCTATGATTTTGCAATATACCTCCCACCCAGGACTTAAAGGAGTGCTAATCACATTTGAAAATTTTATTGGCATGTTTAAATCTCAGTGCACCAAATTGTGTAATGGTGTTTTTCCCCTTCACACATCCTCAACTCAAGCCAAACTCATTGTTGTGAGTTGATTCTGACTCATAGTGACCCTATAGATCAGAGTAGAACTACCCCACATGGATTTCTGAGACTGTAAATCTTTAGGGAAGCAAAGTGCCCAATATTTATGCTGCAGAACAGTTGATGTGTAAAAGCCACAGAGCTTTTGGTTAGCAAGTGAGCTCTTTAACCCTTGCAGCACAAGGTTTCCTTTACACATCCTTTATGACCTGAATATTAACCATTAAGGAACCACAAGTTCTAGGTGGTGGGAGGTACCAGTTGACCCCATAAGGAGCAATTTTGTTTGGATTGGCATCTATATTCCCTAGGGATATTTTAAGGATCATATTTTTGGATACAAAGTTGAAAGAAAATTGTGTTTCTAATTTCACTTTATTTCCAGCTCTTTTAGAGTGGAAAGGCACATGATTTTTTATAATTATAGTTTTATTAAGAAATAAGAACCAGTTAGCAAGTAATAATGTTTTTCTATGTACTGCAGTGTTAACATCATTTAAGATTCAGTGTAGAGCAGAGAGGCAAATGTTACAGAAGCAAGCGGTCTACTCATTAGAAATAGTATGTCTCTCAGGAAGCACCTAAGAGCTGGCCTAGGTACTATAAGGAAAGGAAAACATTAGATCCTTTAAGAATTCTTTGGGGATGCAGCCACGCAGCCAGCAGGTAATCAATATATTTCTTGTATTTTTATTTATTTGGTATTATTTCAGGCAAACATAAATGTGTAACAAATACTCTGTACAACAGTCATGCATCTACAATCTAGCTAATCAAAAGGAAACATTACAGACCCAGTAGAAATTCATCACGTACTTTACCTAATTATACTACATTCCTCTCCTCCCAAAGAAGTGTTTATTCTCATGAATTTGGCAGTTATCATCCCCATGCATGTATTTATTCTGCATTTACATATCTCTCAACAATAACTAAGATAATTGTGTATGTTTTACATTTTACATGAAGGATATCATACTGTAGGTATATTTTTCTGAATTTTGCTTCATTTTACAAAGTTATGTTTATCAGATTCAGTTGATTTTATTTTGAATGATTAAGTCATTTTTATATTATCATAGAATATTTTATATTGCATCACGATATAAATTTTATTAATAAATAATTTCATTTACAATTGCATATTTGTTGAAGGTCTTGTGAATCTCTTTTGAAATAGCTGACACTGAAGTTCAGTCCGTACTTCCATTTATGTATTGATAAAAGTATGTCTAAGTGAGTTACTAACCATAAAAAGACCTATTTTTATTAGGTGTTGTCTAGTCAGTTTCAACTCATAGGCGCCCTATGTACAGCAGAGGGAAACACTGCCTAGTCCTGTGCCATCCTCACAATTGCTGTCATGCCCCAGCCCATTGGTACATCTGTTGTGTCAATCCGTCTTGCGGAGGCTCTTCTTCATTTTCTGATCAACCTCTACTTTACGAAGCATGATTCTTTTCTCTGTGGAATGATCTTTCCTGAAAACATGTCCAAAATTATGTGAGATGAAATCTCACCATCTGTGCTGCTAAGGAACATTCTGATTGTACTTCTTCCAGGACAGATCTGTTCATTCTTTTGCAGTCTGTGATATATTCAGTATTCTTCACCAGTGCCGTATTTCAAAGGTGTCAACTCAACTCTTCTTCCATCTTTTTTATTTACAGCACAGTTTTCACGTGCATAGACAGTGACTGAAAGTATCAAGGCTTGAGTCAGGCACACTTTAGTATTCAAGGGTCTTCTTGCTTTTTAACACTTGAAAGAAGTCTTTTCTAGTAGATTTGCCCAATGCCACATGTTGTTTGATTTTTCGACTGCTGCTTCCATGGGCACTGATTGTGGATCCAAGTGAAATGAAATCCTTGACAACTGCAATCTTTTCTGTTGGTCATAATGTAGACCATTGGTCCAATTGTGGTGGATTTTTGTTTTCCATGTTTGTCATGGAATCCACATTGCAGGCTGTAGTCTTTCATTCTTATGAGCAAGTGCTTCAAGTCTTCTTCAGTTTTAGGAAGGTTCTGTCACCTGCATATCACAGGTTGTTAAAGAGTCTTCCTTACATCCTGATGTCACATTCTTCTTTGTATAGTCCATGCAGTCATATAAATTAAGTTTGGTGAAAGGATGCAACTCTAATGCACACATGTCTTGACTTTGAACCACACGTTATCCCCTTATTCTATTCAAAAGACTGCCTCTTGCTCTATGTACGGGTTCCTCATGAGCGCAATGAAGTGCCCTGGAATTTCCATTCTTGGCAATGATGTCTACAATTTGTTATGATCCTGTCGTGGTTTGAATTGTGTCCTCCACCAAAAAAGTGTGTAGCGGGTTGACAGGGCCATGAATGCCAGTATTTCAAGATTGCCCTCCATTTTATAATTTTCCTATGCTGCAAATTCCAATCTGTCTGAAGTGGATAGATAGGATTATGTTAAAAGAGGATTAGGGTGAGACTGCAGCACCCTTATTAAGGGAGTTTTCTTGGAGTGTGGCTTGCACCATCTTTTATCCTTTCATCCTATAAGAAGTAAAAGGAAAGGGAAGCAAGCAGACAGTGGGGACCTCACAAAATCGAGACAGCAGAACTGGGAGCAGGGTGTATCCTTTCAACCTGAGGTTCCTGTGTTGAGATGCTGTCAGACCAAAGAAAGACTGATACAAAACAAGGACCTTCCTCCGGAGCTGACAAAGAGGAAAAGCCTTCTTCTCCTGGAGCAAACACCATGAATTCAGACTTGTGGTCTAGTAGACTGTGTATGAATAAAATTTTCTTTGTTAAAGTCATCTACTAGTGATATTTCTGTTAGAGTAGTACCAGATGACTAAGACAGATCCATGTCATACAGTCCAGTGCTTTTGCATGGTCAATAAACATCTTTCTGGTGTTCTTTGCTTTCATCCAAGATCCATCTGACATCAGCAATAATATTGCTTGTTCCCTGTCTTCTTCTGAATTTAACTTCAGTTTCTGGCAGTTCCCTTTCCAGTACTGCTACAGCCACTTTTGAATGATCTTCACTTGTGTGTGATATTAATGATATTGTTGATAATTTCCACATTCTGCTGGGTCGTTTGGTTACAAATATGGAGCTCTTCTAGTTAGTTGGCCAGGTAGTTGTCTTCCAAATTTCTTGGCATCTGGCATGGATTGAATTGTGTTCCCCCAAAAATCTGTGTAGCGATTTAGCTAGGCCATGGTTCCTGGTATTATGTGATAAACTCCATGTTGTAAATCCTGCCTCTATGATGTCAGTGAGGGTGGAGGGACAGCAGTTGTGTTGGTGGTGCAAGACTCATGGTGTAAGATTGTTTTGTGCCTTGAGACAATCTCTTGAGGTATAAAAGAAAAGCTAGCAGAGAGGTTTGGGGACCTGATACCATCAGAAAGAAAGCAGTACTTGGAGCTGAGAATATCTTTGGAAAGGATGGGGATCCCTGTGCCTCAGAAGCTTTCAGGGTTTAATGACAAGGACCTCCCTCCAGCGCAGGCAGAGAAAGACTTTCCCTGCAGCTAACACCCTGAATTTGGACTTTTAGCTTATTGGACTATGATGAAATAAAGTTTCTCTTTTTAAAGCCATTCACTTCTAACATTTCTGTTAACACAGCACTAGATAACTAAAACAGCACCCATTTGCTGAAGCACATTGATTGTATTCTGTCAGTTCCTGCAATCTTGTTTTTCTCCAGTGCCTTCAGTGTAGAGGACAGAGTTAGGTTTTAAAATTTTAAAGGTGAGCAAAAGGGACTATGTCTCTCTTCTAGTAGACTTCACAACCTGATGGGAAGACAAATCTTATTACACAAATAATACCACAAATTAACATGTGACTAATTCCAAAGAAATACGAGTTATCTGATGTGAATTAAAAGAGCAAGTTAAACAAATGACAATCTCTGACACTGTGGAACTCAGTGTTCTAGCGGGACAGTTATAGAGAGTGGGACAGACACGTAGCAAGAAAGATAAGGTCAGAGTGAGATGAATAAGAGAAAGAAAAAGTGCTCAGAGGTGATACATGCTATAGGGTAAAATAAAGAATGGAGGAGATTAAAAAATAGAGGAAGGCTGCAGTTTTAATTGTGCTGACCAGAAGCCTTCACTGAGAAAGCCACATTTATGTAAATACAGGAAGAAAGTAACAGAAAGTGAAAGACAGAGCAGTGTGGAGATCTGCAGAAGTGCATTTCGGGGAGGGAAGACAGCAAGCACAAATATTGTCAAAGAGGAGGCCGAGGCCAGTGGGGCAGTGCAGAGTGGACGAGAGGAAGAACAATAGAAATTGAGGATAGAGAGGAAAGGGAAGGGGCATGTAGGATTTTTTTTTCTTCATTTTTTTTGTTTTGTTTTTGGCCAATTTAGATACTTTGGTGTTTACTTGGAGTAAGATGGAAAATCACTGGAAAGGTCTGAGTAGAGAGGTGATATGATTCAACTTCTGTTTTCATAAAATTGCTCTACCAGTTACCTTGAGAATAGAATAAATGGTAGCAAAGCAGAAGCAAAGAGGTGCCTGTTGTAATTCAGATAAAGATCTTTGTAGGGTGGGTAAGAGGCATATCTCTGGAAGAGATAAATAGTTGTGTTTCATATCTATTTCATAAATAGAGTCTATAATGTTACTAGTGGTTGAAATGGAATAAGAGAGAAAGAGGAGAATAGAGGATAAATGCAGACTATTTGGCCTGAACATCTGGAAAGACAATTTTGCCATTTGCTGAAATGGGAAGGTTGGTTTTGAATGCAGTAAGACTGAAATACTTACTAGATCAACCAAGAAAAGACATACAGTAGGCAGCTGGATATGAAAGACTGCGATTAAATATATTTAACTCATAGATACATTCATAGCCATGCAAATAATTGAGATCATTAAGGGAGTATGTTGGAATAAATAAATAGAAAAAAGTTTCAAAACTCAACCTTGGGAGCAATCTCACCTCCCTCTGCAAAAAAAGAAAGAA
This sequence comes from Heterohyrax brucei, assembly GCA_028571685.1. Taxonomy (NCBI): domain Eukaryota; kingdom Metazoa; phylum Chordata; class Mammalia; order Hyracoidea; family Procaviidae; genus Heterohyrax; species Heterohyrax brucei. Next base: position 77,839,464 of record CM053143.1, read on the forward strand.
AAAGAGTGTCATCAAGCCGATTTTGACTTACAGTGATCCTACGACACACAGCAGACCTGCTCTAAAAGGGGCCCAAGGAGCCACTGTTGGATTCTAACTGATGACCTGATTAGTGGTCTGAGCTCTTAACCACTGTGCCAAAAGGACTCTACCCTTTGGATACCTGGCCATAGAGAAGTTGAGCAGATGTGGTAGAACCAGTTAAGAATATTGAAAGGGAACAACCAGCAAGCTGGAAGGAAAACCAAGAGAAGGGGGTGTCCAAGGAAACCAAATAAAGAATGTTTCCCAAGGTAGAAGGAGTAATTCATTGTGTGAAGCTCTGATAAGTAAGATGACCCCTGGAAAGAGACCTTTGGATTTAGCAACAAGAAGGCTTTGTTAACCTCAAAAAGAGCAGCTTTGATAGAACAGATACAAACCTAATCGTTTTCAGGTTTCTGATGTTAGCAGCTCGATACATGCAGATACCATTGGACAGATGAGGAATGTCGAAAGAAGAGTAAATTATTAGCAGTGGTCACAAATGCAGTTTTAGATGTACACTCATGTGTCACTTAATGTCCGTGATAGTTTTGTTAAATAAAATAGTAAGTGATCTGGAATCAGCAACTGAGCTATCAGGGCTTTTCCTTAGGAACTGAAGCCCTTAGGTAATTAATGGTGCCTTGTGCAAATTACTACTTAAGCATGTATTATAACACACAGAATCATAACTGTTTATTTATACATTTGTCTATACCATAAAAGTAATAACTTCTCTGGGGAAGGACAGAGATGTTATTTATCTGCATACCATTATTGTTAAAACGGTATTGGGCCTATAGTAGGTATTCAGTAGATTCACACTGGTTATAGTGAAAGATTCAGTAGATTACAGTGGGGGGGGGAAAGACTTCCCACTAGACAGAGTTGAACTGGATGCTAGGAGGCACCTGTACCTTCTGTATATCTTCTAACAGAGGATAGTGGTGGCTTGTTGGCTCTGGGCGTCTAATTGCCTGCTAGCCTGACAATATGGGAATGTGCTGAAATGTATTTGTGGTAATAACCTCTCACTATTGTCACACAATACACCATCTTGCTCAAGAGCATAACATTATTGTTGACTCTTTTTCATACCCTAGAGTGTACTCTGGGGTATAGTGATTAAGAGCTACAGTTGCTAACCAGAATGTTGGCAGTTCAAATCTACCAGGCACTCCTTGGAAACTCTGGGGTTGTTCTACTCTGTCCTATAGGACTGTCATTAGTCAGAATCGATTTGAAGACAATGGGTGATGGTGCTGACTAGGAAACACACTAGGATGTGTGCCTGAGAATAAACTGTAGTTTGAAGGAGGAGTGCTTTAGTATACATTCCCCATGACATAAACAACCACTTGTCAAGTGATCCCACCTGCAAAGGAAATTCATGATTGTTTTTACTGTTCGTTGAGCACCAATTGTATACTCAATGCTGTACAAAACAAAACAAAACAAAAACCTTGGGGAACAGCATAGTTCATGACTCAGGGCTTTACAACTTACTCCAAACATGGCATGCAACTTATGTATACATATGAAAATATGTGAAAAAGTGATTGATCTCAGCCGTGTTTGGATCCTGTAGATTATTGTTGTTTTATGGCTACAGAGGGATTACAGAAATCATATTGACTGAAAACTTTTTAGCAGGAGCATTTAAATATGAAACAAGAGCTCCAAAGGCATTGTTAATTTGACCAGATCCTGGAATGAAGTAAACTCCTTGTCTGTGGAGAAGAGAAGTACAGGAAGGTGAATAACTGATTTGGGCAAAGTAAAGAATCATTTGATCATAGGCTAATTTTAACCACAGACAGTTTATTACATTTCCTAATGTGACTATTTATTCTCATAAAAACTTGTTACCATACGTTCTAATATTTACGGAAAGAACTATGATAGAATGGCAAACAAGTAAGTTACTGAATCAGCTTAGAGAAAAAAAAAATTTCCCGTGTTTCACCAGACTTTAAGCAGGTTAAAGGAATTCCAGCACAGAATGTGTAAGAATGCCTGACAAATAGCAGTTTTGGATTAGACATGCAAAAAGCTATCACTATTTCTCTAAAACAACAGGGCACTACAAAGAATTTGTTAAAGATGTCAGACCTAGAGAGAGAAATGTAAACCTAAAATTGCTTCCAAATCACATAGCTGAGGGAGTAGACCTAGGAGCTGAATCAATCATTTTCCCCATCTGCATTTATGGGTTGTAAGCAGAGGCTGCAGTCAGATTATCTGGGGGAAAAAAAAAATCAAGAATTTTAGTAAATATACTTACGACTATTGTCTCATCTTGGTGATCTCTACACCTGACTTCCACCTCCACTTTCTGTTAATCATTCCCCAGATTGGCTGCACACAGGAGCTCACATTACAGAGTGCTGCTATACTTTTGAGTTTGAGCTGGTAATTCCCTCTCTAATAACATCTTTACAGATTAATTTTTCCTCTCAATGTGTAATACCCATGGAATCTGCTACTCACAGCATAATAGACACTCAACTTTTAGCATGAATTTCTGTCCAATAGCTGAACCTAAACAGACCTCACCACATTGGTTCATTGTTTTAATGCTACCTCTGAAGACCTCTCTAGACATCTTTAGCTGTGCCTTTCTAACTCACATTTATACCACATGTAAGTTCTCTCTTCTCTTTCCAGTAGAAAGAAAGGAGTTTGGAAAGAGGCTTTAAAAAAAACTCACTACTGTGGAATCAATTCAATTCATAGTGACCCTATAGGACAGAGTAGAACTGCCCCATAGAGTTTCCAAGGAGAGCCTGGCAGATTTGAACTACCAATCTTTTGGTTAACAGCTATACCACTTAACTTCTGCACCACCAGCGTTTCCAGAAAGTAGCTTTAAGTAGAATAAATTCATAAAATCTGTTACGTCTTGGTTGTTGTTATTATGTTTTTAAATTATATAGTTATTTGCTCTTCAGAGAACTTTGCATCTTTTTTCCTGAACCTTAACAACTACCAAACTCCTCTTGATAATACTCTCTCCCTCTGAAGGAGACTATGACTCCTTCAGAGACTGGGGTACCTCAGGGTACCTTTAAAATCTAATCCTGTTTCCTTGCTGATCTGCCTCTTTCTAAATACTCATTTTCCCTTTGCTTTAGACAAACAATTATTCTTCCACATCTCTAGGTCTCTGCGTATCCTAAAGACAATCTGATCAACTTCATGGGTTCTCCCTTTTTACAGTTAAACATCTCTCCAACATTCCTTTTCTCTATCATATCAGCTAACATTCAAAGAAACAGAATAATTAGATTATATGAATATATATATACATACATATACACATACATGTATGCTATAATATTTGTACATCTTGATTTATATAAATAAAAATGTACAATTTTTATATCTATATGTAGGAGTCCTTGGATATAAATAGTTCAGCACTCTACTACTATCTGAAAAGTTGATAGTTCAAGCCTACCCAAAGATGCCTTAGCGGGCAGTTCTGGTGACCTGTTTATCCAAAAGACATAGCCTTAAGGAATCTATAGACCACTTCTACTCTGTACACATGAGATTGTCACAAATTGAAATAGAGTCAGTGGTGACTAAGAACAACATTAACTTTTTCTACCTCTCTGTCTCTATCTACCTATTTATCTACCTAACTACCTAGTCTATCTAATTTTTATAGGATTTTGATCTTATGCAGCTGTAGGAGCTAGCTAAGCAACCTCTGTAAGACTCTTGTTTTTATGTCTGAAGCTAGAGCTTGAAGTTCACAAGGTAGGGAGTCAGAACGGAAAAATGGGCGTGAGACGATTGGAGAACAAGAAAAGGCTGGAACCCACAAATATGAGCTAGGGTTCATAAGACTCCAACTGTATTCTTGGTAGTGTCAGTGTCCTGTAGAAGCCGGGGCCTTTCATCATAGAGTTAACACAAATAATTGGCTCAGAATGTTGGGAAGCTGAAACAGTATCCATGGGAAAACGGAGAAATTGCAGACCTGGCTACTGCCTTACGTTACCTGTTATACCAGCAGACAGCGGTAAGTTTGAGCTACAAAATAACTGGTGCTTCATTTCCATTATGCAGATATCCCACAGGAATCTCACTGGTGGTCCAACCTATCCAAACATATATAGGAAAAGGAATCCTGGGGTGGATAGTTTTCTAGCAAATTGAAATATTACAAATATTACAAAGCTACCACAATCTACTTTTTATGACACCCGTATATATTTCCTTAGTAGACCTTAACAAAGTCATGCTTCTGCTGAATATAACCATCACACACAGAGCCAATCACATGCTAACTATTTTCTCAGCAAAATAATGCAAAGACCCTTTTTCTCTTTGAGTCATGTTCATTTTTCTTCTAAGTAATTCTCTCACCTTTTTAGATATCCTACAACTTAAAACTTTACTTCGATCAGATTTCTTGAATTAACTGTAACTGTCATAACTTTCAGATCACACTCTTCACAGCTTCTTATATTCTTCCTATCTTTTGATTTTTCAAGTGTTTCTCAAAACTATTCTGAGTCTGAAGTTCCTGTTTACAATTTAGGAACACAGTAAGTCTCAAAATTTTAATTATTATTTTTTATCAGTGATCCCAAATCTATAAACACAGATTTACTCTTTTATTTGGATTTCTGTCTCCTGTATATAGCTGAAAACCCTGGTGGCATAGTGGTTAACTGCTACCTCTGCTACTTAAAATGCCAGCAGTTCGAATCCACCAGGTGCTCCTTGGGAACTCCGTGGGGGCAGTTCTAATCTGTCCTATAGGCTTACTATGAGGTAGAATTGACTTGATGGCAACAAGTTTGATCTTGTTTTTCAGAGATCCTAGTTCTAACTGCAATGACTTCCACTAAGACGCAAGTTCCATGCTAAATTTTTTTGTTGATTTTACTACTTCTGTTCACTGCTGTATCTCCATAGCAGATGTCCAATAAATACTTATGGAACCTGTAAACAAACAATTAAAGGAGGAAACCCAAAAGGTATGGAACTTAACCCATTATTTCTTCCAGTAGCTGATATCATCAACTTTCTATGTCTATCTCAAGGGTATCAACATTCTCCCCTACATACATGCTTATAAACTTGGAATTATTTTTGACATCCCAAAAGAAAACATCAGTATGTGAAAAAAAAAAAAAAAAGATGTTTAAGTAGATCTCCTTTATCAGTGCTAGCTTAAAATACTAAAAACTTTACTCTAGAAAATTGTGAGTTTCTTTTCCTACGCTGCAGAAAGAAGTGTATGGAAAACATTGTGGTATAGTAGTTATAGCATAGGCTCTGCTTTCAGGCTTCTTTAGTTCAAATCTTAGCTATGACATTTACTAGACCTCTGATCTTGTGCAAGTTTGTTAACTTCTCAGCATCACAGTTTTCTTGTATGTGAAACGGAGGTGATAATAGGAAACCTTGGCAGCATAGTGGTTAAGTGCTACAGCTGCTAATTAAAGGGTCAGCAGCTCAAATCCACCAGACACTCTTTGGAAACTTGGAGGATATAACCATACACTACTGAGAATTATGACCCAGGCAAATTGCTACAAACATTTTTTGGTGGAACATAATTCAATTCATGATAACATCCTTCTCCAGGAACTAATCCCTTCTGACAGCATGTCCAAAGTATGTGAGACAAAGTCTTGCCTTCCTGGCTTCTGAGGAGCATTCTGGCTGTACTTTCGCCAAGATCGATTTGTTATTTCTTTTGGCATTCCATGGTTTATTCAGTAATTTTCTCCAACACCACAATTCAAAGGTGTCAGTTCTTCTTTGGTCTCGCTTTTGCATGTCTATGAGGTGATTGCTAGAGTCACACAATTGTAGGAGACTGAAAATCTAGTAAATAAATTTAAATATTACTTACAGAAGCATCAATTTTAGATATATTTGGTGAAGTAAAGTCTTCTCACTGACTTCTCTGGTGTAATTTTTGACTAATTATGTAAACAATAACGTTTAACTCTGCACATTTTAGTACTATCCTGAAGGCCTTCGTAACTCAAACATTTTTTTAACAAAAACTATTGTAGAAAGCCATGTGTAATAAATATTTTTCATTTCAACCATTTTCAAGTGTATAATCACTGGTATTAACTACATTCACCATTTTGTGTTACCACCACCATGATTCATTTCCAAAAGTTATTTTATTTTATTTTTTTATCACCCTAACACAAACTCAGAAAATCCTAGTAGCATAGTGCTTCAGTGCTACGGCTGCTGACCAGAACGTTAGCAGTTCAAATCCACTACATACTTCTTGGAAAATCTGTGGGGCAGTTTTTCTCTGCCTGTAGTGTCACTATGAGTCTGACTCAACTCAACAGCAGTGGGAGTTTTTAGTTACTAGAAACTCAGTGCCCGTTCAGCTCCAGCTTTCTTTCCCTCTCTTCCAAGCCCCAGGTAATCTCTAATAAACTCTTGTACTTATGCATCTTTCTAGTATAGATGTTTCATAAAGATGAAGTTGTGTAATCTTTGCCATTTTTTTGCCTGACTTATTTTACTCAGAACTTCGTTTTGCTTTATAGCTGATTAATATTTCTTTGTGTGCAGAGACCACATTTTGTTTATCTAGTCTCCTGTTGATAGACATGGGGTTGTTTCCACCTTTTAGCAACTGTGAATGATATTTCAGTGAACATTTGTGTACAAGTATCTGAGTATGTACTTTTGACTCTCTTGGGTATATTTCAAGGAATGGGTCTGTTAGTACCCCATGTTTTACTTTTTACCTAACTAAAATGTTTTAGTTACTCATTAAAACAATGTCATCTCGTTCTTTAAACAAGTCTTTCCTGTGAGAATGTGTGTGTGTGTATTGTGGGAGAATGTCACTATTTATAATTTCCTATCAGATATCTTGATCCGACTCAACGGCACTTGGCTTCGCATCAGATATCTTGCTGAGTGTAAATGTAAAATGAAATTTTATGTTTGACTTATCTCATTGTTTACTATTGGCTTAACTGGAAGCGTGTGTGTGAATAAAACATTGCTATTTTAATTCTTTGCAGACCTAACATATTTAACAACTCATTAGCTTTAAAGGAATGGAAGAGACTTCGGATGATTTGTAACAATTTTATAGCTGCTCTTACCATAGAAACAACTTGGGTTTAGGATTTTATTGAAGTTGAATTTTTGTGTCTCTAAATGTCAAATGAATAAGACTTAGAGTCTGGTTATGTAAGACAAAACAAATAATTTTTGAAGATATTCATTGTGGCTTCAATATTTTATGATGCATGTCAACATGTTCCCTCATTTGACAGAAGTTTGATATTTGTACTATTGTCGTGTAAATTACACGGCCACTCAAAGATGCTGGACATATTTAGGTTCCTGATGTGTGGCCAATGAAGTCAGAACTGTTCCATTAGTCCTAGTTAGCACACACGTATAAACTTTTCGTCTTTTTGTTGTTGTTGTTGTTTGTTAGTTTGTTTTGTTTTACATCTGCAAAATGCATAATGGTAATTAGTTGTTTCAAGATGTGCATTTCAAGAAGATTACTGCCTCAGGAGGTGGAAGTCTGTGATAACTGGCTGAGGACCAGTTGTGTAAACTCTCAGGAATGTTCTGCATCTTGGGATACTTGGGAAAGAAGCTGTTGCACCTTGAAATGTGAACTTACTGGTACATACCGTAAGTGTAGTCCCATCTCAAACCTTAGTTTAGTAAACTATGAAGAAAAAGTTAGCTGGGGGCCAGCTACATTTCGGTACCATCCTGTTGTTTATATCTTGTGAAAGTTACTCTAGTATGAATTATGATTGACAGCTATTTGAAATTAAGACCATTGCACATTCATTACTCCACAAATAGTTTCATGTTTTAATGTTTAAAAAGAGTTTTATATTAATAAGGAGAAAGTATGTATTACAATGCATGACTGACACATTGTGTGCTTGCCATAAATAGTAGCTTTCACTTGCTGTTATTGTGTTTATTCTTTTTGAGTTGTTTTATTCTCTGAATATGACAGTGTCTTTGCTGTTCTCCCTCTTTCACATTTAACCCTATTTCCCAGTACTCGGGGACTCTTCTTTTTCTTTCCCTTCATCTGTCATCACTCTGCTCCTCAGCTGAAATCACAGTTAGTTATGTTCTGCATACATAAACTTCCCTGAGTCAGGGTATTTCTTTTCTCATCCTCTTCCATAACAATAATACCTAGTTTTGCAAACATATTCTAATTCTACGGGCTTCAAATGTGAAAATTTCTCTATGATTCTTAATTTTGAAGCCCATTACCTTCTAACTGCTCTTCCTTTCCAATTCGTTTTCCATTTCTTCTCTCCTTTCTTGTTGCTGTTGTTATTGTTATCAAGTTGTTTCTGACCCGCAGGAACCCTCTGCACAACGGAATGAAAAGCTGCCTTATTTCCTACTAAAGATACTATTTCTGAGATTTTTTTCTATATCAAATATATAATAAAGAATGAACTAACCATGACTATTTCTTTCCATTTTCCTTTCTTTTTAAAATAAATCGGTATTATATATGATTGGAAAATGTAACTGTTCATACTATTTTTCTGGTCCAAATGTTTTATCTACGAGAGAAGAAATCCTGTGTCTACACTATTGTTTGGATTACCATGAATTTAAGTTAGCAAAAATCTCCCTGAAGAAAATTGCTTTGCTAATATGTGCACATGGATGGTATAAGGTGTCATCCTCCGTGAAAGGCCCTTTGTGGGCTCTTATTAGACAAAGATCTTGGCTAATTAATCTTTGAATTCAATTCCAGTACTAATGTGGAGACAACTTGGAAACCCAATTAATGAGTGAATAGGTTGAGGTACCCTAGTCTAGTAATATTCTAGTCTGCCAAAATATCTCTGCCAAATAAATATTAAGCTAGTTAACAGCACCAATTGTTGCTGAGTTGATTATGACCCATGATGACCCCACCTGAGTCAGAGTAGAGTTTTGCTCCATAGGATTTTCAAAGGCAAACCCAAGTAGAACACCAGGAACTTTCTTTAGTAGTGCCTTTGGTTTTACTTGAAACTCCAACTTTCAGATTAGCAGAAGAGCTTGTTAACCATTTGCACCAACCAACCCACTGACCTACTGCTGTTGAGTTCATTCGGACTCGTACTGCCCCTACAGAACAGAGAAGAACTGCCTCACAGAGTTTCTAATGAGCAGCTGGTAGATTCAAATTGCTGACCTATTGGGTAGCAACCAAACACTTAACCCATGCACTATCAGGGCTCTTGCACCAACCAGGGACTCACAATAGAGATAAACTCTGTTTCTTTTGACCAGAGGAGAGTTTCGGGTTCTTGATATAGCATGTATCCTTGTTGTAGCCAAGTTGGTGGGAATTTATGACATTTATGACATGGTTCATAGTGAAGAGAAGTAAAATTGGCTGTAACTTAGAGTTGATGCCTGGATGCTAGACCAAGCAAAGGGAGAAATATCTCTGTAGGCCAGACAAATTAGATCTGTCATTGGGAATCTAAGCATTAAAATCGGAAAATGTTTGACCAACAGTGAGAAAATGAGAGCTAGACTGAACATCCTAGCATGGTTTTGTTTTCTATTGATGTGGTTACTAATTTTATACAATAAAGACCCTAAAATAGCTACGAGTAAGTTTGAATTTAATTTAAAACCACCACATGGCAGGCTGTACTGCCAACTCTTACAATTGAAATTTGCTTAATTTTTCCCCCCATAAAGTTTTTATTTATATGGAATATATTCAAATCATGCATGATTATTTAGATCAGTTTTGCAGGAATATATGCAGCTGTTGTTCAATCAATGAAGTTCTTGGTTTTATTTTTCTTATGAGTTGTTGATGACAGCATCCAGAATTGTTAGTGTTAGGTTTCTCTGATTCTGAAGCTACCCAGAATACAAACTTCTCCAATTTACTGAACTGAAGAAGAAAATGCATGTTTTCTTTCCCAGTGGACTTCATTGTGAATCCTAAACGAGTTCAGTTTAGAACTCTTAAATGTCATTTTATAGACCATGTTTTAACGTTAAGTAAAATGGTTACAAGTAGCTCTACAAAGATTTTCTACTAAGTAGTACTTCATGAGAAGAATAGAGTTATAGTGCTGTTTATTTAATATTAATGATAGCATGTTGGTATTCACTAGTAATGAATTTAGTTTACAAACTCGTCTTTTTATTTAATGGCACCCTATACTGATTTGATGACAACAAATACTGTCAATGTCACTGGAGAATACTACATTTTTTATTATAGTACTAAACACAAACCCATTGCTGTCCAGTCTATCCTGACTCATAGTCACCCTATAGGACAGAGTAGAACTTCTCTAAAGTGTTTCTAAGAAGCAGCTGGTGGATTTGAACTGCTGAAATTTTGCTTAGCAACAAAGCTGTTAACTAATGTGTCACTAGCGTTCTATCATAGTGCTCTAGTCTTTAAACAATTTTAAGTCTTTGCCATGAGTAGGATCCGACTCGATGGCACATGAAAGAAAGAAAGAAAGAAAGAAAAAGATTTAATTTGCAACCAGTATCTAGGATTCACAGTTTAGTTAAAGTTTGCTTGAAACACTACATGTAGTCATGGAAAAGAATGACAGCATCCCAGTGACTGGGTGGTTCAAATGGCTAACATGCTAGGTTGTTAATCAGAAGGTTGGAGGTTTGAGTCCACGCCGAGTCACCTAGGAAGAAAGGCCTGACAGTCTACTTCTGACATATCAGCCATCGAAAACCCTGTGAAGCACAGTCTGCTCTGAATCATTTGACCTTGCCATGAGCTAGAATCAACTCCGTGTTACCTGGTAAAATTTGACGTAATTGTAACTATCATCCCCAAATTTCTGACTCCAGTTGGCACAGTCGTCACAGCTTTCTGTGTGAATGTTCCTTATGCTCCCTAACTACATAACCAAAGCCAAGTGACATAGGATATAATAAAAAAGTGCCCCTGGAGCTATGCCAAAGGCAAATATCCTAACCAGCAAAACTAGGGGGTGAAGGCTTCAAGTATTCTTAAATCTTTCCATCTCTCTGATTAAATCAAAGCAAGTCAATTTTGTTCCCTACCCATACATCTTGTATGAGAAAATGTCATTATTAATATTCATGTGGGGCTACGTGAAAGGGTGAGAGAAATGAGAGAAAAAAAGGTGGAAATGCATCACGGTTGTTCAGCCTTGTGGTCTCCTGAGCCCAAGGTGGAAAGCAGAGGAGGAGGATTCGCAGCAGAACAGCTGATTCCAAGTCTGGTATGGATCATGGTGTAGCAGGAAATAATGAAGACTGGCTGGGTCCCAACCCAGAAACAAGGCTGAAGAGAACTCACACTGATGATGGAAAGAAGGGAGGAAGGTAAAGCAGCTGGAAAGTGAGAAAGAATTAGACTCCCCAACTCCCACAGGAAATTGCAGGTGTATTTCATTTTAGCATTAGTTCTTGAAATGTTGGTTATTATTACCAGCAGCTTATAAGTGGTTCAGAAGTCGATCATTGAGAAGAGAAGCATGGAAACATTTGATTCTCAGAAAGAAGACTGAATGTACTAAGAGGCTTGGAAATTAAAGTGAAAGCAAATAGAGGTCAGCTACTTGTACTTTATGAGAAAAGAAAATCACATGAAATAACTTTAAAACATAAATATTTTCTAAGGATTTCAGGATTTATTAGATAGATATTGGTTTATAGATTTCCAATGTGTAAATTAAGGAGCCCTAGATTGTGCAGTGATTGAAATGATCAACTGCCAACTGAAAGGACAGCAGTTTGAAACTACCATCAGATGTCATAGTTGATATGTTTCCATAGAGATTTGCAGCCTTAGAAACTCTACAGGGTCACCATGGGTCAAAACTGACTGGATGGTAGTGAGTTTTGGGTTATGTGTAAGTTATTAAGAGCATATTATGTTATAATACTACACCCAATTTTGCTACATTTGGCAAAATTGGTTTTGATTACAATAGGTTGTTGTTGTTAGGTGCCATTGAATCGGTTCTGACTCATAGCGACCCTATACAAAACAGAACAAAACACTGCCTGGTCTTGTGTCGTGTCCACAATTGTTTTTATGCTTAAGCTCATCATTGTAGCCCCCATGTCCATCCATCTTATTGTGGGTCTTTCTCTTTTTGCTCACCCTCCACTCTGCCAAGTATGATGTCCTTCTTCAGGGACTCATGACTCATCCTACCTAACAACATGTCCAAAATACGTAAGATGTGATTACAGTACAGTAAGTGATAATACTTTATTACAAGTGCATATTAAATTTTCTGGTACAAAGTCAGGTAACACATCTGCTATTTGGTGTCAGGATAATGGTTAATTTTGGAGAAGTAATTTCAAGGAGGCTAGAGAGTGGCTGTTGGATGTCAGGAACGTTTTCCTTCTCAGTCTTGATCCTATGCTTGGTTACATAGGTAAACTCAGTTTGTGAAAAATCCATCTAGTAGTATATTTGATGTGTATTTTTCTATACACAAGTGTTGCATTTCACTAAAATATTTTGAAGTAAACAAACTGCTTTGGGGGAAGATTAAAGACTTAAGAAAATGACTTCAATGGTTAATAAAAGAGTAACATCGAATAGCTAAGGTAAAAGAAAGAATGATGAAGTAAAAGAACTGAACAAAAGACTGGAAAGGGCGGCTCAAGAAGACAAAGTGAAGCATTATAATGACACGTGTGAAGAGTTAGGGATATAAAACTGGAAGAGGAAGAACACTTTTAGAAATTGTTAAGCTGAAAGAACTGAAGAAAAATTCAAGCCTTGAGTTGCAGTAGTGAAGGATTCTACAGGGAAATTATTGAACAGAGGAGGAAGTATCAGAAGAAGATGGAAGGGATACCAAGAGACATTACACCAAAATGAATTGGTTGATGACCAACCATTTGAAGAGGTAGCACATGATCAGGAACTGATGGTACCAAAGGAAGAAGTTTAAGCTTTATTGAAGGTGTTGGTGAAAAGAAAGGCTCCAGGAACTGATGGAATATCAAACAAGATGATTGAACAAACAGTTGTGGTGATGGAAGTTCTAACTCATTTACGCCAAGAAATCTGGAGGACAGTTTCCTGGCCAAGTGCATTGATAGATAGCATATTTATGCCTTTTTCCAAGAAAGGTGATACAACTGACTGTGAAAATTGTTGAACAATATCATTAATATCACACCCAAGTAAAATACTGCTGAAGCCCATTCAACTGTGGCTACAGTAGTATATTAACTGAAAAATACCAGGAATTCAGGTCAGATTCAGAAGAGGACGTGGAACCAGGGTATCACTGCTGATGTCAGATGAATCTTGGTTGAAAGCAGAGAATACAAGAAAGACGTTTACCAGTGTTTTATTGACCATGCAAAGGCACAGTGTAGATCATAACAAATTATGAATAACACTGAGGAGAATTGAAATTCCATTTAATTGTGCTCATGAGGAATCTGTACATGGATTAAGAGGCAGTAATGGAAACAGAATGAGGGGACACCACATGGTTTAAAGTCAAGAGAGGTGTGTGTCAGAGCTGTATACTCTCGCCATACCTTTTCAATCTGTAAACCAAGCAAACAATTTAAGAAGATGGACACAATAAGAAGAATGTGGCAACAGGATTGCAGGAAGATTCATTAACAACCTGTGTTAGCCAGGTGACCTTGCTTGCTGAAAGTGAAAATGGTTTGAAAAACTGATGAAGATCAAACACAGCAGCCTTCGGTATGGATTGCACTTCAACATTAAGAAAATAAAAATCCCTACAAATGGACTGATAAGCAACATTTTGATAAACGGAGAAAAGGCTGAGGTTGCCAAGAATTTCCTTTTACTTGGATACACAATCAGTGCTTATGAAAGTAGCAGGCAAGAATGAAAAGACAAGTTGCACTGGGCAAATCTGCTGCAAAAAGCTTCTTTAAAGTGTTGGAAGGCAAAGATGTCATCTTGAAGACCAAGGAACACCTGACCCAAGCCATAGTATTTGCAACCTCATCATATGCATGTGAAAGCTGGATAATGAATAAGGAAGACAAAAGAAGAAGTGACATCTCTGAAGTGTGGTGTTGGAGAATATTTTGGACTGCCAAAAGAACAAACAGATCCGTCTCAGAAAAAATACAACCAGAGTGCTCCTTGGAAGCAAAGATGGACAAAATACATCTCACATCTGTTCTTGGAGAAGGACATCATGCTTGGTAGGATGGAGGGTCAGCAAAGAAGAGGAATACCCTTAACGAGATGGACTGACACAGTGGCTACAACAATGAGTTCTAAGATAGCAGTGATTGTGGGCATGGCACAGCACTGGGCAGCATTTAGTTCCGGTCGCTATGAGACAGAACCAACTCAATGGCACCTGACAATAACAACAACAAAAATAAAACAGGACCTCTTGTGGTACCATGACTAGGAGCTTATCTGTTAACCAAAAAGTTGGTGGTTCAAACCCATTAGGTACTCCACAGGTGAAAGATGTAGCAATTTTCTTCTATAAGGATCAGAACATTGAAAATCCTATGGGGCAGCTCTACTCTTTCCTATAGGGTCCTTGTGAGCTGAAATTAACTTGGCAGAAACAAGTCTGATTTGGTTTAATAGTGACATGGAATCCAGAAGCTACTTGAATCAAAAACCTTTTAAAGAAGGTGATGTTTATTCCTAACTCTCAACTGTTCTTGGGAAACAACTTTGTGCAAACATGTTTTTTTAGAAATGAGTTATGATTCCCAAGCCAGTTCAAAATTGGCTTAAAATATCCTGAACTGTTTTGATAGAGGTGCTTTTTTTGGCTGGTCTGTAAAAATCCTTTGGCTATATCAACACTTTGATCAAAACGGCTCAGTCAAAATTGTCTTACATTAAAGTTTGAAAATTTTACCCTATTAGTGAATTTTTTACCCTATTAGTGAATTTGGTATTCTTTGATGTGCAGATCTTTTTATCCAGCCAGTGCTCACTATCATCTTTTATAATAGCGAGTACTAGGGGCTTGTTTCACCTTTCCAAATAAAGTAATGTCTAAGGGTGGCTTCAGTGTCTCATTAGGTGATGCATAAGTAGGTGTGCTAACGGACAGGTGTGTCCTTGGGGTGGGAAGATACACTACCATCTTATTTCTTCACTGTGGACCTTTGATTGTTCCGTACTTTGACCTTGTCTTAGGCTGGGTTTTCTAGGGGAACAAAACCAGTAATACTTATAAATATGTGTAGAAAAAGACTTATATAAAGGAAACAGCTCATGCAACTGTAGAGACTGAAACATCTCAAGGCTTGGATCAGAGCATAAACCTCACACAGCCATGGCAGCTGACAAACCAGAGGTCAACAGATCAGAGATTAGAGTTCTCACTTACAAGCTGTGAAGTTTGGCAGATCCCAAGAAGGCAGGCAAGACTACAGGGTTTCTGCTGATTCACAGAACTGCGGGGGTTGGTGAACCCAGGATTGGAAGGTCAGGGAACGAGACTTTAACTTGCAGGCTGTGAGGATAAATGAATCCCAAGGGCTGCTACTTCAAGTCCCAAGAACCAGACATAAGAAGACAACAGAGTGACAGCTGCTGGATCCGTAAGCCAAAACCTCAGCAAACTGAGCAGACAGGAAGCAAGTGGTAGAAGATGGAGAGATGTAGGCTGAGGGGCTGGTAAGCCACCACAGGCCCCGCTCCCGCCGTTTCGTACACGTGCTAAAACATTGAGAATCATAGTCCAGCCAGGTTGACAACACAATCTTAACCATCACAGATCTTGTATATGAAGACTGGAAACCTGTAGGAATTTCCAGGTGATAAAGACTTCGAGCCTGTAGGGATTTGCTGTTGAACAGGACTGATTATGCAGCAGTAATGACAATTCTTCCTTTAAGCTGCAGATTTCAGTGGATGTGGGGAATATGCATCTAGTGGAGTCCTGACTCTTATTCTCCTTCTGTTAGTTTTCAGTCAATTGCAACTCACAGTGACACCATGGGTGCAGAGGAGAACTACTCCATAGTGTTTTCAAGGCTATGATCTTTTGGATGCAGATCACCAGGTCTTTGTTCTGAAGTGTCCCTGGGTTGGCTCAAATCACCAACCATTTGACTAGTAGCCAAGGGCTTAACTGTTTGTACCAACCAGAGACTGCTGGCATACATTGATGTGGATTTTCCCTTTCATAAAATAATCCCAGATGGATAGGAGATTGATGGGAAACTTTTATTTCCTAAAGGAAATACCTAATTCTGTGTTGTGAGAAAACAAAGTCGATAATCCAATATATTAAATTATCTTACTGTGAAATCCAAAAAGCAGGAAGAATGAGGGATCTGTTTATATTAAATACTCTCATTTTAACGATGAAAAATTACCATTGTAAGTTTAAAACTTGTTCTGAATTTCACAAAATTCTCAATGCTCACTTAAATTTTCACCATTTCTTCAATAATAGACAGCTCCAAACTTTTTGCTCAAGTTTTCCCTGGGCTGAGGGAATAAATTTGAGCCAGCACACAGTCAATATTTTGACTTATGTAAAGTATATTGAAGATGGTTCAATTAATTTCTTAAGTCCATGTCAGGTAATGGAAAACAAACTTGCGTCTTGAATTGCCTTCCAAGTATGAAATATAGGGTTAGTGATTCCAGTAACTTAGAACAGGGTAGTGTAAGATTTTCCTTCATGGTTATTACAGATCTGTGTTGTAGTGGAATTGTGTCTGTTTTAAATAACCCTGATGATCAGGGGGAAATATTCTATGCAAGTTTGACTTCAGATTTAACAATTACCTTACAAATATTAATGGCTACCACTGAATAATAGCTCAGTTTTGGAACAGATAATGAATCTAATTATAATGAACTGGTGGATCCATATGTCTAGATTCCTAGACAAAAAAACAGCCTGGAGCAGCCAGTACCCAGATGTGTCAATTTTCACCTAGCCATCAGAAATGTGTGCTCTCCCAGAACTCTCACTGTAAATTTAATGGCAGTTTTGGAAATGCACAGCAACCTGAGATGAAGAAAACATGAAGCATGGCATTATTAAATTTGGCTTTTGGGCTGAAGACCTATAGCTCTTAAAGTCTTAATTTTATTTGTTACACAGCATGGAACTTAGTATTTTAGGGCTAAAAACAAAACAAACCCTCTGGATTGAGTGGAGTCCGACTCATAGTGACTCTATAGGATAAAGTAGAACTGCCCCCACAGAGTTACTAAGAAACACTTGGTGGATTCCTACTGCTGACCTTTGGTTTAGCAACCGTGGGTTTTAAGCACTGGGTTTCCATTTTATGGCTACTCTGTCAAACCACCGACACCAACGACCACAAACAAAATACATGAGTTTCAATGTTACGCTATTTTCTGGTCTCAGTGGGTAATTTGAGAACAAAACTGTGAGGAAATGTTAATTCTGAAGTTAGCATAGCACAGCAGTGGCAAGGTGCTTCAACAGACTGGATTTCTATGTAAGCCACTAGAATGTAAGCTCCGACAGAGAAAGGCCTTCAGTGCATGGTGGAGTCACTGGGTCGTGTAAGTGATTAGTGAACACTGTGCTTGGCTGCTAATCAAAAGGTTGGCAGTTTGAGTCCCTCCATAAGTGCATCAGAAGACTATATCTGCTTCAGAAAAATTAGTTATTGAAAACCCTGTGGGCACAGTTCTACTGTGACATACAAGGCATTCCCATGACTTGGAGCTGATGGCAACTGGCTAGTAGGATGTTGGAGAGCCTCTAGTGGTATTGAAATATTTGGAGTAACAAATGAATTAATTCCATAAACACATAGTTTTCCAGGCACAGCCTAGTACATTTAAAGCATTAAATGTATTAAGATACCTTTTTTTTTTTTTTTAAATAACAAGACTGCTAGTTAAGTCAGAGAAAGTTACAGTAAGACCTGTTCTGTCAAACAAGCACATCTTTTCTAGAAGATCAACTGGGGAGAGCAATATAGGCATGAGAAATACACTGTGCAGGCATCTTATATTCTGAAACATAGAGAGTTTTTTGAGAGTGAATAGAGATGTTGAGAGTGAGTAGGGAGAACGGAAAAAGTGGAAGTAGAGGATGCTGGATAGAGTAAAGGGCCAACTGATGAAGAAAATAGAGAAGCTGCATGTTCTTTCACTGCCGTTCCTGCTTCCCTTCTCTCTCCTCTGCTGCCCACTTACATCTGTGTCCATTAATTCTTTGTTCCATCTTGTTTCTATGGATGGATTTCCATTCTGTCATGATGAGCATCCTCACCTTTTTCATTCTGTGTCTTATTCCCTCTCACTTACTTAAAGGTAATGCTCCAATAATTTTCCCTCTTTCCTGCATCGTTGCATCATTTTTAATCTGTCTGTTGGCCTGCCTCATTGCTGTTAGCCTAAAAGCATATCATTATATCTTCCATCTTAGAAAAGAATTTTTTAAATCATTTATTCCTCTCTAGCTACTGTCCCATTTATCTTCTCTACTTTATAGTAAATATCCTCTTCTTTAAGTCTCCCACAAACTGATCCCACTGATTTGACTATAATTATGTCAAAAGGGGTTTTTACAATACCAAAGACTTCTACAGTTTTTAATTCAAAATTAATATCAGTTTTTTATCTTATTTAACCAATTAGCAGTATAAGACCGTTGTTACTTCCTTGGAGTACTGATTTTGAGGATACATTTTCTTGATTCACTTCATGTCTCATCTGCAGCACTTTTTTTGTTCCATTTGTTGGCTCTAGTATTTTTAACCTCTTAAGTGTGAAAAGAAGCCCTGATGGTACAGTAATTAAGAGGACAGCTATAACCACAAAAGGTCAGCAGGTTGAGTTGACCAGCCACTCCTTGGAAACCTTGTAGGGCAGTTCTACTCCATTGTGTAGGGCCACTGTGAGTCAGAGTTGACTTGACAGTGAGTGGGTTAAGTGTTAAAATGGTTCAGTGCTCAATTCTTAGATCATGTCTTCAACCATATATACTTTCTAGATGAACTTGTATGATTTCACGGCTGGTTCTCAAATTTATGTTTCTGACTCCTGACTTTTAGCCTGAATTCCAGACTTGTACATTCTTATGTATATCACTTCCAACCTACCATCTCTGCTTGCAGGTCTAACATTGATTTATTGTCCATTTTCACTGAAAGACTATAAGCTTCAGAAAGACAGAGATTCTATTTTGTTCATTACTATTTCCAGCATCTGGAGCATCTAGGCACAGAGTAAGTTCTCAGTTTTGTTGATTATGCCACTGCTTTGTCAAATAAAACACATGACTATCCTTTGACCCAGTATGCATCTCAATGAACCTAGACCTATAAAAATGTTAATGTCAACACTGTTATGGAGGCAGGATATTGAAGGTATCCTGGGTGCTTATTAATGGAAGAGTTGATAAATAAAATGTGGTAAATGCTCTCGATGGAATATTACACAAAACCTAGGAGCATTAGTTGAGATGCTTACAAAATTACAAGGGTGAAACTTAAAAATAGTTCTGACTAAAAAAAACTAAGAAACATATATGTGTTATGTATACACATACATGACAATCTAATTTATGTAAATTAAAAGCAGGTGTGCACAAAACAATAATACATTTTGCAAGAACACAGTTAATCAGAAAGACATATGATCTACATTATAATGGTTGCTTGTGGGGAGAAGGGGCAAGAAGGAAGTTTTATGTTAAAAACAAAGAGGTAAATGCGTGAATGAATAAGTGAACATGAGTGGAATTGTGCATGATCAAGAGCTAGTGGTTCCAACAGAGGAAGGAGATTCTGCAAAGATTAAAATTGTAAAAGGTGTGCCCAGGGTTGTATCTTTTTACTTGACTCAGTTTGTGTCTGAACAATAATTCTAGAAGACAGACTATATGAAGAAAAAAAAATGTGGCATTAGGATTAGAGGAAGATTCATTAATAACCTGCTATATGCAGATGACACAACTTTGCTTGCCAAGAGGAAAGAAGACTTGAAGCGTTTACCAATGAAAAAAGTAAAACACGACAGATTTCAGTGTGGATTCTACCTGAATATAAAGACAACAAAAATTCTCACAATTGAAATGGAAAATAATATCACGATAAAGGGAGAAATTTAAAGTTGTCAAGAGTATTATTCAATTTTATTCTATCAGTCAAGAACTGAAAAAGTGTACTGCACTGGGCAAATCTACTCCAAAGACCTCCTCATAAAATTCTAAAAAAAACAAAGATGTCACTTTGATGGCAATGTTGTATATGACACCAACCCTGGTCTTTTTAATTGCCTCATATCGATCTCAAATCTGGATAATGAAAAAATCAGGCAGAAAAAGAATTGATGCATTCGAACTATGGTCTTGGTACACAGTGAGAGTGTTCCTTTAAAGTGAGAATGATGAGACTTCAACTTGCTTACTTTGGATGTGTCATCAGGAAAGAGCAATTATTAGAAAAGAATATCTTGTTTTGTGAAGCAGAGTGTCAGAGATAACAAGGGAAACTTTCAATGAGATGGATTGTCACAATAGTTGAAAAAATGAACTCAAATGTATCAATGATCATTAGTATGATGTAGGACTGGACAGCATTTCCTGCTATTATGCCTAAGATTACTATGAGTTAGAACTGTCTTTACAGTAACTAACAACAACAAAAATTAAAAAAAAAATTTCCTTCATATATACATGTGTGTATATATATACAATTTATTTCTAAAAGTAAATACCCCTTTCTTGTCCTCCCAACCCTTGTAACTATCAAAGACTATTTCCTTCTGTGTTTAAACATTTTAGTCGTCTCATACAATATCTATCCTTTTGCTAATTTCATTCAGAAAATGCATTCCAAATTCCTCCATGTTGTGCGATATTTCTCAAATTCATTGTTGTTCTTTATAATATCCTATGGTGTTAACATATCACAGTTTGTTTATCCATTCATACACTGATGGGCATCTGAGTTGATTGCATCATTTTGCTGTTGTGGACAATTCTGCAATGAACACTGGTGTGCATGTATCTATTTGTGCAGCAGCTCTTATTTCTCTAGAATATATTCCAAGAAGTAGGATTGCTAGATCATATGCTATTTCTATTTGAAGCTTTTTTTTATTGTTTATTTTTTATTTTTATTTAACATAACTGAGTGAAAATACACATTCATGTATAAATTTACATGCCCACCTATGTGCAGCTTCCACTGCTCTCCCTGTCCGGTGACTGCACACTATTCCTCTCTGCTCCATACGTGTCTCATCCTCCCAACAGCCTCCTTTCCCCTCCTCTCCGTCCACTCCCCTTCCTCCAGCCAGAGGTCAGCAAGATGATATCCTATAGATGTATAGAACCATAAAGTGCATCCAACATATGGTCACTCTGCATTGCCAAGTCCAATCCATTCCTGTCCAAAGAGTGGGCCTTTGTTATAATTTATGGGAAAGGGCAGCATCAGGGCCGGGGGCCATGCTCTCAGAGGAACCCCAAAACCGCTGGACCATCAATTGAGGTCTTTTAGTGGAGATCTCATGATGCACCCCTTTTTATTCTTGTGTTGCCAGTGAGACTCCTCTCTGTGAGCTCCATTGTGGCTATCACTGGTGGTGGCTGGGCACCATCCAGTTCTTCCGCTCCCAAGTCAATGTATGCACCCACTCTTGTGGGTCTCTCTGTCTTCTCGGTTGTCTTTACCGCATGTCATTTTGGTCCTCGGTGAACATCCATTCCTGCTGTGTTGGGACCATTTTCTGGGTCCTCGCATGGCAGCTTGGCAGCTTTTAAGACCCCAAACGCCACTCACCAATGTGGGGTGCAGAGAGCTCTCTTAGCAAAACTCTAGTTGTGCCAATTGTCCTGGAATTCGCCTAAGAGCATGGTCCCCCGCCCCCCGCCCCAGCTACTCTATCCTTGCAGTATTGAGTTAAGATCGAAGGAGTACTCAAGTTATGCTGAAGTCCACTTAATGTTGTTCTTGTTTCTAATATGTGCTATCACCACTTTCTCCCAACTAGATTTCTAGTAATTATCTAAATTAAACCCTCTCCCCCTCACCCTCCCTCCCTCCCCTCCCTTGCAGCTGTCAAAGAGTCTTTTCTTCTATACACAAGTCTGTTTTTGAGATCTTATCATAGAGGTCTCATACAGTATTTGTCCCTTTGTCGCTGACTGCTTTCACTCAACATAATGTCTTCCAGTTGAAACCAGATTAGGAGATGTTTCCTGGAATCATGGTTATTCTTTATCATTGCATAGTGCTCCATTAAGTATATGTAACATAGTTTACCTATCCATTCTTCTATTGTTGGGCATCTGGGTTGATTCCATCTTTTTGCTATTGTGGACTGTGCTGCGGTAAACATTCTGGTGCATGTGTCCGTTGGTGTGAAAGGCCTTGATTCTGTAGGATATATTCTAAGTAGTGGAATTACTGGCTCAAATGGTATATCGATATCCGTTTTTTTAAGGAAGTGCCAGATTGCTTTCCAAAGAGGCTGGACCATTTTTCAACCCCACCAACAGTGTAGAAGGGTTCCACTTTCTCCACAGCCTCTCCAGCATTTGTTGTTTTGTGTTTTCTGGATCATGGCCAATCTTGTTGGGGTGAGATGGTATCTCATTGTTGTCTTGATCTGAATTTCTTTAATAACTAAAGATCATGAACACGTCCGCATGTGTTTTTTGGCTGCCTGGATCTCCTCTTTAGTGAAGTGTCTGTCCATCTCCTTTGCCCATCACTTAATTGGATGGTTTATCTTCTTCTTATTGATATTTTGTAGTATCTTATAGATTATGGAGATCAGGTGTTGGTCTGACATAGAGTTGCCAAATATTTTTTTCCCATTCTGTGGGTGTTCTTTTAATTCAATTAATAAAGTCTTTGGATGAGCAAAAGTGTTTGATTCTTAATAGTTCCAATCTATCTATTTTCTCTTCTGTTGGTTGAGATTTCTTTGACAGATTTTGGAGTCTGTCCTCATTGTGTATTAAAACTTCCATTGTTGTTCCTACCTTTTCTTGGATGAGCTTTATCGTTTTAGGTTTGATATTTAGGTCCTTTATCCAGTTGGAGTTGGTTTTTGTATAAGGTGTAAGATATGGATCTTGATTCAGTTTACTGCAGATGGATAACCAATTTTGCCAGCACCATTTGTTGAAGAGACTGTTTTTACCCCACTTTAATGTCTTCCAGTTGGGGCCTTTGTCGAATATCAACTGCTCATAGGCAGATGGTGTCATCTCTGGGGTCTCAATTCTGTTCCATTGATCCATCTGTCTGTTCTTGTACCAGTACCAGGCTGTTTTGACCACCATGGCAGTGTAGTATGTTCTAAGGTTGGGTAATGAGAGGCCTCTCAGAGTGTTCTTCTTCTTTAGTAGTACCTTACTTATCCGGGGCTTCTTCCCTTTCCAAACAAAACTGGTGATTTGTTTCTCCATCTCATTAAAAAATGATGCTGGAACTTCTATTGGGATTGCATTATATAAATAAATTGCTTTGGGTAAAATAGACATTTTCACAATGTTAAGTCTTCCTATCCATGAGCAGGGTAGATTTTTCCATTTATCTAAGTCTCTCTTGGTTTCTTGTAGTAAGGGCTTGTAGTTCTCTTTGTAAAGATCTGTTGTTTCTCTGGTTAGATTAATTCCTAGGTACTTTATCTTCTTAGGGGTATCGTAAATGGTATTGATTTGATAATTTCCTCCTTAACAGTCTCATTGTTGTTATAAAGGAATACTACTGATTTACTTATGTTTATCTTGTATCCTGAGACTTTGCTGAACTCTTCAATCAGTTTGAATAGCTTACTTATAGCTTCCTTGGGGTTCTCTGCTTATACAATCGTATCATCTGCAAACAGGTAGATTTTAACTTCCTCTTTGCCGATGCAGATGCCCTTTATTTCTTTGTCTTGTCTAATTCCTCTGTCTAGAACTTCTAGCACAGTGTTGAATAGTAGAGGTGACAGTGGGCATCCTTGTCTAGTTCCTGATCTCAAGGGAAAGTCTTTCAGTCTCTCTCTGTTCAGGATGATGTTGGCAATTGGCTTTGTATAAATGGCCCTTATTGTCTATGCCCATTTTGCTAAGAGTTTTTAGCATGAATGGCTGTTGGACTTTATCAAATGCTTTTTCTTCATCAATGGACAAAATCAGGTGATCCTTGTCTTTTGTGTTATTTATGTGGTTAATCACATTAATTGTTTTTCTGATGTTGAACCAGCCTTGCATCCCTGGTATGAATCCCACTTGGTCATGATGGATTATTTTCTTGATATGTTGTTGTATTCTGTTGGCAAGAATTTTGTTGAAGATTTTTGCATCTAGGTTCATGAGTGATATCGGTCTGTAGTTCTCTGTCTTTGTTGGATCTTTCCCTGGCTTAGGTATCAGGGTTATGCTGGCTTCATAGAATGGGTTTGGGAGTACTCCATCCCTTTCTATACTGTGAAATAGTCTCAGTAGTATTGGGGATAACTGTTCTCTAAACGCTTGGTAGAATTCTGCAGTGAAGCCATCTGGGTCTGGACTTTTTTTCGTTGTCAGTGTTTTGATGACCTTTTCAATCTCTTCCTTTGTGATGTTTATTAAGTTGTTCTGCTTCGCATTGTGATAATTTGGGTAGGTGGTATGAGTCAAGGCATTTGTCCATTTCCCCTAGGTTTTCAAATTTGTTAGAGTACAGTCTTTCATAGTATTCTGTTATAATATTTTTGATTTCTGTTGCATCTGTGGTGACAACTCCCCTCTTATTTCTAATTTGGGTTATTTGTTTCCTTTCCTGCTTTTCTTTAGTAAGTTTAGCCAGTGGTTTATCAATTTTGTTGATCTTTTCAAAAAACCAGCTTTTGGTCTTTTAATTTTTTCAATTGTTTTTCGATTCTCTAATTCATTTAGCTCTGCTCTAATCTTTATGATCTCATTTCTTCTGGTGCCCGAGGGGTTCCTCTGTTGTTCTCTTTCTACTTGTTCAAGCTGTATAGTTAGTTCCTTGATTTGGTTTCTTTCTTCCTTCCAGATGTGTGCATTTATGGAGATAAACAGACCTCTGAGCACTGCTTTCACTGTATCCCATAGGTTCTGGTAGGAATTGTTTTCGTTCTCATTGGAATCCATGAATTTCTTTAATTCATCCTTGATTTCCTCTATAACCCATGTTTTTTTGAGCAAGATGTTGTTCAATTTCCAGGAGTTCCACTTTCTCTCTATGATTTTTCTGCTATTGATTTCAGCTTTTATGGCTTTATGGTCTGAGAAGATGCTTTGCAGTAATTCAATGGTATGGATTTTGTTGAGCATTGCATTATGGCCTATCACATGGTCAATTCTGGAGAATGTTCCATGTGCACTGGAGAAGAATGTGTAGTTGTCTGCTGATGGGTAGAAAGTTCTGTATATATCAATGAGGTTTAGTTGGTTAATTGTGTCAATGAGGTCTTCTGTATCTTTGCTGAGCTTTTTTCTAGATGATCTGTCTAGTGATGAGAGTGGAGTGTTAAAGTCTCCCACTATTATTGTGGAGTCATCTAACTCTTTTGAGCGTAGTCAGTGTTTCTTCGACATATTTAGTTGCTCTGACATTAGGTGCATAAATATTTAATATAGTTAAGTCTTGCTTGTGTACTGAACCTTTCAGCAATAAATAGTGTCCATCTTTGTCCACGATGGTGGATTTGACGTTAAAATTGATTTTGTCTGAGATTAGAATTGCCACCCCTGCTCTTCTTTGTTCATTGTTAGCTTGATATATATTCTTCCATCCTTCAATTTTCAGTTTGTTTCTGTCTTTTGGTCTCAAGTGAGTTTCTTGTAGACAACATATGGATCGGTAGTGTCTTTTGATCCAAGATGACACTCGGTGTCTCTTTACTGGAGCATTCAGTCCATTCACATTCAATGTAATTATTGATAGGTATGTGTTCACTGCTGCCATTGTGATATGTTTATTTTTATGTTGATGTTTTCTCTGTTGTTTTTATTAGTCTATTCTGGGACACTCTTCTTTGTGAGTTGATTTTTCACCTTTTTCAGAGCTGGTTTTACAGTCGTTGAGTCTCGTGTGTTAGATTTCTTGAAATGGTATGATACATCTTTGTTGTGCTTTACAGCTGCCCCTATGAACCCCCTTAATAAACTATTTATAAACACAATTTTAATTACTACCAGTCTTGTCATCTTCCTCTCCATCTGGAAGGACTATAACGACTGTAGTACATCCCTCTTTTTATTATGATGACCCCATAGTTTTCATGATAATCACTGGATTGCTTCTTTCCAAATCAAAACTGTGATTTACTTTGGAGCCTTCCCTAAATGAGTAGAGTATTGAGTAGTGTGTCGTTCTAAAATATAAATTTAGTGGTTTTGTTCTTCTTAGCCAAAGCCAAGAACTTCTTTCAGTATTTCTTGTAGTTTGGGTTCGGTTTTCACAAAGTCTCTGAGTTTCTGTTTATCTGGGAATGTCTTAATTTCACTTTCGTATTTGAAAGATAGTTTTGCAGGATATATAATTCTTGGTTGGAAGTTCTCCTTCAAGACTGAATGTGTTGTGCCACTGTCTCCGTGCCAGCATGGTTTCTGTTGAGAAATCTGACGAGAGCCTACAGGGTTTCCCTCTGAATGTTAGCTTTGCTTTGAGTTTTGCTGCCTTTACAAGTTGCTGCTTATGTTTCATTTTGTTAAGCTTGATTAGAATATGTTTTGGAGTCTTTCTTTTGAGATCTATATTGGGTGGTGTATGATATGCATCTGAGATGTCTATATTCTCTTCCTTCATGATGTTTTGGAAGTTTTCTTTCAGCTTCTCAACAACAATACTCTCTGTGTTCTCAGATGTCTCACCCTGTTCAGGGACTCCAATTAATTGAAGGTTGTTCCTCTTAATAGAGTCCCACATGCTTCTTAATGTTTCTTCATTTTTCTTGTTTCTTTTTTCTGATTTCTGCTCATAGACGCTGGTATCAGTAGCTCTGTCTTCCAAGTCAGAAATTCTTTTTTCCATTTGTTCCATTCTGTTTTCTTGGCTTTGCATGGAAGTTTCTATGTCTTTGATTTTCTTCTTGCTCTGTTGGATTTCAGAGTACTGGTGTTCCATCAGATCGAACAACCTGCTTAATTTTTCATTTTGTTCTGCTGCATTTTGTATAAGGTCTAGAAGGGCTCTGTATATAATCAATTTGTATTCACTTCCTGATGCTTTCATAAAAGTTTCTTCATCTGGAAAACTCCTTGGTTGTTTTGTTTGGGAGCGTTCGGAAGCCATGAGTGATTGCTTGTATGCCACAATTGTCTGTTGCTTTTTGGGTCCCATGTGAGTATATAGAGGCTGGAAGAGGTACTGTGAGGATGGAATGCAAATATTTCTCTAGGCTGTCTTCAAATGTAAAGCAAAAGGTATCTGACCAGTTTACAAGTCAGTTAGGTTTTCAGGTGTCGAGGTCCCTCTTCTCATCTGACAAAGTAGGCGCTGCTATATCCAACCCCAGATGATAACAAACTAGTTCAGAATACAGCAATGCTACTGCCCTGTTGGTCTCTACTGACAGGGCCTAGCCTTAGCCAACACTGCATCGAGTACTGGTTTTGTGATAGAAAAGCACTCTCCTGTGGGCAGGCTCTGGCTCCCAAGCAAAGAATTAGGTCCAGCTGTGGCCACCGTACCCAAGATGGCGTCCTCGACACAGAGGAGTAGACAGAGCAGCAGCAGACAGAGGAGCTAAAGGTGCCTAGAGGTAGTGATTCCTCTGCTTCTGTTGCAGGGCCCCCAACGTAGGCAGCACTGTGCAAAATCACTACTTTTCTGTCGAGAAGTGCTGTCCCATTTGCAGACACTGGCTCCCAGGCTAAGAACGAGGTCCCGCTGAAATCTCAGTACCAACATAGTGTCCCACACACTGACTGCGAGGCTCTGCACAAACCCGGCTGAGGCAGCTACAAAACGAAAGGCTCAAAGTGGCTAGATTAACAGTCCCAAGCCTGGCTCTCAGAATATGGGAATTTCGCCTGCCTATCCCCCCAGCAGCACGTCTGAGTCCAGCCGCCAGGCAAGACCCAGCTCCACCCGCCAGCCGAGACAGAGGAAAAATAAGTCAAAATGATGCGTTTACCTTCTGTCCGTGAGAGCTGGGGCTAGCCAGGAGCGGGAGTCAGCAAAAGAGAGGAGGTTTTTCACTGAGTGGTATGAAGTCCCAATTAACAGCTCTGTGCCGTGTCCTGAGGCTGATTAGATGATCAGAAGGCTCTGTTTGATTGTCAATTCAGGTCTTGGTTTCCAGAGGGATATAAGGAGACGTGAGCTTAGTCTGCCATCTTGACTCCGCCTGAAGCTTTTTAAGAAAATACCAAATCAATTTCTCAAGTGCTTATACCATTTTACATTCCCATCAGCAGTGTATAAGTGTTCCCAGTCTCTACACAGACTCTCCAACATTTATTGTTTTCCTTTTCTTAAATTAATGCTGGTCTTGTTGGGGTGATATGATATCTCATTGTAGTTTTGATTTGGATTTCTGTAATGGCTAATGATTGTGAGCATTTGTTTATGTATGCGCTAGCCACCTGAATGTCTTTGGTGAAGTGCCTGTTCATACCCTTTGCCCATTTTTTAATAGGGTTATTTGTCTTTTGATTGTGTAGATTTTGCAGTATCTTTTAGAGAGAACAGACAGTGGTTGGATTTGTTGCAGCCAAAAATGTTTTCCCAGTCTATAGATTGTTTTCTGACTCTTTGGTGAAGTCTTTGGGTGAGGACAAGTGTTTGATTTTTATGAGTTTCTAGTTGTCTATTTTCTCTTCTGATGTTTGTGTGCTGTTACCAATGTTTTGTACAAGGACTGCCAATTAACTTTGCAAACTCATCCTAGAAAAAGTGCTACATATTTCATTGGTGACTGTCACTACAGTTGCCTTTATAGTACTCTCCTTGGGAAGCTATACACTGACACCAGTGCCTAGTCCACACTTAAAAGCAATTTTGGAACTCTTTTTCTGGAGTGGTCATCAGAGCTATCATTGTACTACCCTTGATATTCTGAATGTCATAAAAAATGTCTTCCTTTCAATATTGCCTTTATCTTCAGGTAAAAATATACATATAAAAGTCACTGAGGCCAGATCAGGTGAGTATAGAGGGTGTTCCAATACAGTTACTTGTTTACTGGCTAAAAACTCCCTCACAGACAACTATACAATTAACCTCATGAACTTGCCACCATCCCACCATGTGCAACGGCCGTTCCAAAAACAGTCCAAAACTACTTTGAAGAGTGGACTAGGCACTAGCATTGATGCATGGCTTCCAAAGGGGAGTACTTTGAAGGTGACCATAGTGGTATTCAGCGATGAAGTATGTAGCACTTAGAACAATTAAGTTTGTAGACTTTACTGTCAGATCTTGTACTCTGTCATGTATTAGGGCCCCCAGTGTTGTCTGTATTTTTTCTTTCATGATCTTTATCATTTTAGACTTTATATTTAGATCTTTGATCCAACTTGAGTTAGCTTTGTTCATGGTGTGACATATGGGTCTTTTTTCTTTTTTTTGCAGCTGGATGTCCAGTTAAGCCAACACCGTGTGTCAAAGAGATTGTCTCTTCCCAGTTTATGGACTTTGGGCCTCGGTCAAACATTAGCTGTTTATAGGTGGATAATTTTACCTCTGGATTCTCAATTCTGTTCTACTGGTCTGTGAATCTGTTGTACAAGTATCATGCTGTTTTGACTACACTTTCAGTGTAGTAGATTCTAAAGTCAGGTAGCACGAGGCCTTTGACTTTGATTTTCTTCTTTGGTAATGTTTGCTTATCCAAAGCTTTTTAGCTTTCAGTATGAAAGTAGAAATTTGTTGCACATCTCATTAAAAAATTTCATTGGCGTTTGAGTTGAGATTGCATGATACCAGTAACTCATTTGGGGGAAAACAATAATTTTCACAACATTAAGTGTTCCTACCCATGAGCAAAGTAGGTTTCTCTGCTTATGTAGGTCTCTTTTGGTTTCTTGCAGTAATGTCTTGTAATTTTGTCTGTATATGTTTTTATACATCTGGATAGATTTATTCCTAAGTATTTCATCTTACTGGGAGCTATTGTAAATGGTGTTGATTCAGTGATATCTTCTTTGATGTTATCTTTGTGAATATAGAAGAATCCAACTGAATCCTTTGCTGAACTCTTCTATTAGTTCTAGTAGTTGTTTTGGGGATTCTTTAAGGTTTGCTGTATATAAGATCATATCAACTGCAAATAGAGATGCTTTTACTTCTACCTGACAACTTAGATACCTTTTTTTTTTCCTTTTTCTAACCTGAATGGCCTAGCTAGAACCTCCAGCATAAACCAAAAAACCCCAAAACCAATGCTGTCAAGTTGATTTTGACTCATAAAGACCCTAGAGGGCAGAGCAGAACTGCCACAGAATTTCCAGGGAGTGCCTAGTAGATTTGAACTGACAACCATTCGGTTAGCGGATGTAGCACTTAACCACTATAACACCAGCATTTCCATAGTAGTGAATAGAAGTGGTGATAAAGGATGTCCTTGTCTGGTACCCATTATCAACAAGAGTGTTTTCAGACTCTTTCCATTTAGGATGATGTTGGCTGTTCTTTGTATAAATGGACTTTAGTATTTGTTCCTTCTACTCCAGTTTTGCTGAGGGTTTTTAACATAAACAAGTGTTGGGTTCTATCAAATATGTTTTTTGCATCAATTGATAAAATCAAGTTGTTTTTGATTTTTGCTTTCTTTATGTGGTTGATTACACTGATTGTTTTTCTAATGTTGAACTATCCCTGTATCCCTACTATGACTCCCACTTGGTCATGATGAATTATTTTATTTGATGTATTACTTTTTTGATGTAATTCTATTGATTTTAATGTAATTCTATTGGCTGATTCTTTGTGGAGGATTTTTACATATAAGTTTATGAGACATATTGGTGTGCAATTTTCCTTTTTTGTTATGCCTTTACCCGGTTTTGGCATCAGGGTTATGCTGGCTTCTTAGGAAGAACTGGGAGGTACTTCATCCTTTCTTATGCTCTGCAATACCATTAGTAGCAGTGATTGTCATGGATCGAATTGTGTTCCCCCCAAAAAATGTGTGGTAATTTAGGTAGGTCGTGATTCCCCATAATCTACAATTGTCTCCCTTTTCTCATTTTCTTTATGCTGTAAATCCTAATCTCTACCCATGATTTATACAGTGGATTATGTTACAGAGGATTAGGATGGGACAGTAATGAGCTTTCTAAGGTCATCTCCCAGCTCCAGTGTGAAGGGAGTTTCCCTAGAGTGAAACTTGCACCATGTTTATCCTTTCATCCTACAAGAGATAAAGAAAACAGAAAGTGGGAACCTGATAGCATTAAGAAAGCACCACCTGGAATAGAGCGCATCCTTCAGATCTGAGGTTCCTGCACCAAGATGCTTCCTGACCAAAGACTGATACAAGGACTTTCCTCCAGAGCCAAGAAAGAGGGAAAGCACGTCCCTGGAGTGGACACCTTGAATTTGGACTTATAGACTGTTAGAGTAGTACAAGATGACTATGACAGTGATGTTAATTCTCTGCAAGTCTGGTAGAATTTTCCAGTGAAGCCATACAGGCCAGGACTTTTGTGGTTGTGAGTTTTTCAATTACATTTTCGATCTCTTCTTTTGTTAAGTCTTTGCTTAATTGTTCTATGTCTATCTGTGTTAGTTTAGGCAGATCATATGTTTCAAGAAATTTGTCCATTTCCTCTAGGCTTTCAGATGTGCGAGGGTGTAATTTTTCGTAGTATTATGTTATGATTGTTTAAATTTTGGTCAGGTCTTTTGTATCACCCATCACATTTCTTATTCAGATAATCTGTTTCCTCTCCTGTTTTTCTTTCATCAGTTTGTCCAGTGGTTTATCGATATTGGTGATCTCTTCAAAGAAGCAGCTTTTGGTTTTGTTAAGACTTTTGATCATTTAGTTCTGCTCTCGTTTTTATTATTTGCATTCTTTTGGTGCCTGAGGGCTTATTTTGCTGCTTTTTTGTGCTTTTGTGAGTTGCACTATGAATGCTTTGTTTTGAGCTCTTTCTTCTTTTTGGATGTGTGCATTTATTAAAATAAATTAAACTTTGAGTATTGTCTTTGCCATATTCCAAATGTTCTGATAGGATGCATCTTTGTTCTCATTTGAATCTGTGAATTTCTTTATTCCATCATTGATTATTTTTATAACCCAGTAGTTTTTCAGCAAGTGTTGTTCAGTTCCCATGTGTGTGATTTTCTTTCCCTTGATTTTTCTGTTTATTGATTTCTACTTTCATGGCCTTCATGGTCTGAAAAGATGCTCTGCAATATTTTGAGGCTTGGGATTTTGTCACAGCTTGCTTATGGCCTTATATGTGGTCTATCCTGGAGAATGATTCATTTGCATTGGAGAAGAATGCATACTTGGCTTCTTTTGGTGGAATGTTCTATGTATGTCCTATGACATCAAGTTGGTTGATTGTGGCTTTTATAGTTTCCATGTCTTCTGTCTGGATGTTCTGTCTTTCACCAAAAGTGGTATGTTGAAATCTCCTACTGTTATTATGGAGCTGTCTATCTTCTTTTCAATATTGTCAGACTTTGTGTTATGTATTCAGGAGAATTAAAATTGAATGTGTAAATATTTAATATGATTGTGTCCTCCTGGTGTTTTGACCCTTTAATCATTCTATAGTATCTTTCTTTAGCCATTGTGGTGGATTCTGCTTCAAAGTCTGTTGTATCAGAAATTAATATTGCTACTCCTGCTTTTTTTTTTAATATTTTTTGCTTGATACATTTTTTCTATCCTTTGAGTTCTAGTTTGTTTGTGTTTTAAAGTCTAAGGTGTGTCTCAGGCAGGCAGCATATAGATAGATGGTGTTTTCTTATACATTCTGACACTCTGTGTCTCTTTATTAGTGCATTTAATCCATGTACAGTCAGAGTAATTTTTGATTCGTATGGGTTTAGTGGTATTATTTCGAAGTCTTTTTAATGCATTGATCACAATTTCTTTGTTATACTTAGTTTTCTGTGCTTAGTCATTTTTATTCATTGTTTTCTTTTATCTTTTCATTGTTGTTGGTTTTGTATTTGCTGAGGCTTCATATTTTCCTAGTTTTTAATTTTGATCTGTAGGCTTGTTAGTTTTCTTTGTGGTTACCTTAATATTTACACCTATTGTTCTAAAATTTAAACCCATCTTTAATTTCCTTGTGTTGTCGTGACCCTTCTCCATATGACAGAACTATGACTACATTTTTTTAGTCCTCCTTTTTGTTATAATGCTGTCATCTTTTACATAATGACATGTCTGTTTCCCTAGTTTTAGTGTTTAGCTTTAATTTATTTTTATGATATCCCTATCTGGGTTGATAGTTGATTGTTCTGTCCTGCATTCAAACCCTGAGTTGTTATCTGATGTTCTTGGTTTTCTAACCAAAGGACTCCTTTTAGTATTTCTTGTAATATTAGTTTGTTTTTTGAAAATTCTCTAAACTTCTGTTTATCTGGGAATGATCTAATTTCACCATTCTATTTGAGAGACAGTGTTGTTAGATACATACTTTTTGGCTGGCAATTTGTTTGTTATAAGACTTTGTATATGCAATCTACCAATTTCTTTCCTGCCCAGTTTCTGCTGAGTAGTCTGAACTTAGTCTTATTGACTATCCTTTGTAGATTATTTTTTGTTTAAAACCCTGGTAGCACAGTGATTAATGCTACAGCTGCTAACCAAAAGGCCAGCAGTTCAAATTCCCCACGTGCTCCTTACAAATTCTATGAGGCAATTCTACTCTCTCTGTAGGGTCACAATGAGAGTTGACTTGATAGTAGTGAGCTTTCTTTTCTTTTTTCTTTTTTGATTTTTAGCTGCTTTTAAAATTCTCTCCTTATCTTTAGTTTCAATAAGTTTAATTATAATATGTCTTGGTGTCTTTCTTTTATCATCTACCTGTGTGGATTTCAGTGAACATCTTAGACATCATCTCATCTGTCATGATTTCAAGGAAGTTTTCTGTCAACAAATCTTCAATAATTCTCTCTGTATTGTCTATTATCCCATTATCCCTCCCTATTCTGGTACTATAGTTACTTGTAGATTATTTCTCTTGATAGAGTTCCATATAATTCCTAGCATTTCTTGATTTAATAAAGAAATATTTGTCTGCATTTTCCTCAGATATTTTAGTGTTGAGTGCTTTATCTTCAATCTCACTAATTCTGCATTCTATTGCCTTAATTCTACTACTTTGACTTTCTATTGAGTGGTCTAATTCTGTAGTTTTGTTATTAATCTACTGAATTTCTACGTTCTGTTTTTCTACTCTTTCTTGTAGCCTGTACATTTTGTCTTTATTTTCTGCTGCATTTTACTTGATCTCCTTCATGATCTCTTGAAGAGTTCTAAGTATTAATCTTTTGTGTTCTATCTCTGATATTTCCAGGAAATTATCTTCAACTGGAATATTTTTTGGTTCTTTCTTTTGGGATCTTCCTGAAGTCATTGTAGTCTACCTGTTCAAATGCTTTGATAGTGAATGTTGTCTCTAAGCCATCAGTTAGTTGATGCACTTATTTATTTTCTGTTTCATTATTGTGTTCTTAAGTGCTACATCTGCTAACCAAAAGGTTGGCAGTTCAAATCTGCTAGGCACTCCTTGTAAACTCTATAGGGTAGTTCTACTCTGACCTCTAAGGTTGCTATGCATTAGACCCAACAGTGGGTTTTTTCGGGCTTACTGTATTCTAGCTTCTCAGTTTGTTTTGTTTTGAAATGTCCGAATTGGCTCATTATGTGAGCTAGTTTGATTACTGGTGCCTTAGAGGCTCTAATGTCCTGTCAACAGATGGATAGAGCTGTTCCTAGGCAAGTGATCTCAGGTGTCCATTTAATTTTATTGTAGTATTCAACTCAGGTGCCCAGGTAGTTGGTCACCAGATGTGTGGTTCAGGCTGTCCACTACAATCTTAGAGAAGTAGGGGTGATTGGTGTAAGCTCAAGAATCTGGCAGCATGTGCTGAGAAAGGCAAGAGGCTGACAGCTTTTAATGAGTGTCTATGAGGAAGGCATGTCCTCTTATGGCTATACCTAGGCAAAAGGACTCTTTCTGCCCTGAGTTTCAAGCTTAGGCAAGCCATAGATTATTTAATTTATTTATTTTCCCCTTTTTTTACTAAACTGTTTTTTCCCTGAGTCTAGGATAATAGCTTTGGATGTGTGTGAGGAGTCCTGCTTCTGGCCTAGGTACTGGTAGCAAGTTCTAGAGTCAAATATAGTGCAAAGAAGGGAGGAGGAAAGCACTGGGAAAAGGGAGAGAGGCTTAACTCAAAGAAAAGACTTAGATCCTTGTATGGCAGATCAGAAACAATCAATGTAGCTTTTGAGGATTGAATGCCACCTTTTCACTGATTCTGAAGGCATGAGTAGCACCTCCACCACTTGATGTCTCCTACTGAGGAAGACCCTTCATGAAATCCACCTTTGCTCACCAAGCGCACTGCTGGTGAGTCCCTTATGAGGTACTAATTTCCATCAGGGGAGGCCTGGTCAGTCTTAGGTACTTCTGGACCCACTTACTCTTCCCTAATGCGCAGTCTCATTTCTCAACTTTCCTTTAGATGTTTAAGGTGACTACAATATCATCTATAATTGATTCCTTTTTGTTTGTTTGTTTTACACTTTGTTTTCAGAAAGATCATAAAAAGTGTCCAAGTACTCTGCCAACTTAGCCCTGACTCTTCTCTTTTATTTATTTAGAAAATTATTTCTAAGAGCTTACTGTGTGCCAAGTGTTGAGTTCTACATAGTATATAATAGAAGGTACAATTTCTTATTTTTTGAGACTATAAATACATGTATGTATTTTATATAAAGATACAATTTTATATGTGTATGCATATGTATGTATATTGCTCACCTAACATACATAAACAACAACTGTACATGTTCTCATTAAATCTTTGTTTACTCAGATGGAAAAAAATTCCATGGAACTTTTACAGTTTGACATGGAAGCTTCAACAGAGTTTTTTCCTTTCTGATTTGCATGTTCCAATATTTTAAAATAAGAATTTTCCAAGCCCTACTCTTAATTACAAAGTGCCATCTTTCTCAGAAGTCAGCTTGGCAAAGCAAATCAAAGAAGTATCAGCCATTCCAACCTTTAGCCTGAATATCTGTTGGAATCTTCCAGCTGATTGTCACAGAGTTCAGATTGTCTGCACACTGAGTACTGGGATGCCACACAATGACAGAACATTGCCTTTGGGTTTTGAAATCCAACAGCCTCAAATTCCATCAGAGTACTACTGAACAGACTCTCAGAGACACAGAAAAATATTTAGCTCTTTGTCCTCCACTGGCTTTCTTTAGTTGCATCAGAGATTCCATTATTTTGTGTGAGATCCTTGATTTCCGACATCAGGTATTCATTCCTATGATGCTATGTCCTTGCCAAGTTAATACAAAATGATTTTACATCATTTTCTGTTTCAGATTAAACAGTTCAGATAAAGTGCACACTGTGTGTTTGGGTTTTTTTTTTTTTTTTTTTTTAGCGAGATCAATATCATTTAGCTTGCTGTATTTTTTAACTTATTGATCGTTTTGTTTGTTCTGAATTCAGGGAAGGCAGGCACAATTCCATCTGGCCCTAGGTGCTGTACTCAGTCTTTCATCTCTCCAACCTGGGAATCTGCGTGTATCATTGAACACAGAGCTGCTTTGGATATGTTCTTCTTTTTAAAAATAGCTGCATTCTGGGCATAGATTTCTATGGGAACTTTTTGGACATTTCTCATTCCTTCCCAGTGGGTACCATAAACTCATGGCTGTGAAGACTTGCCAAGAACAGCTAACAAGCATTCACTTTCCAGCCCAGAGATATTGTTCTTAACATCATTTGGCTCAATATTGATGTTTCCTTCATTTGGCATCATAAATGTTATGCAGCTATTCTAAGTACTCTGTTTTCCCAGTATCCTCTGTGAACCTTAGGTGAAAGGTGATGATGAAATGTGAAACAATTGTTTTTAGTTTGTTTCTTTACTCACTTTATAAGTTTGTAAGCTTTGAGGTGTCTTTTGAAGGCTATATAATGGTATTGGAGACTTAGTGGTTCTGCGATTAAATGTTTGGCTGCTAACTAAAAGGTCAGCAGTTTGAATCCACCAGTAACTCCTTGGAAACCCTATGGGACAGTTCTACTCTGCCCTATAGGGTCACTATGAATCAGCATTAACTCTATGGCAATGGATTTGGGGTTTTTTAAATAATGTTATTGCTCAAAAATCCTTTTTTAACTATTTAAATAACAGAGCAAATGCGCAACTACACAAAGATGTTACCATATTCTAAAAGCAAGTCTTTATTTTGTCTCTATTATACAAGTCAAATAAAAACTTATTTATTTATGCCAGTGGGAAGCTATCCAAGATGGCTCCTCAAACTGACTTTTTTCATTTTTTGGTATCCTCTTGCACTTTTTTTTAAAAAAATGTATATATGTTTTTATGGACTTTTGATACCATGCTAATGAAATTTTATAACTTAGCAATTTTAAATCAGGATTATGGAAAAGAATAGCTTCACTATCACTTGTATCTTACTCCTACACCATCTACCATCATACATCTGAATACATCAAAACATAAATATTTAAGCATCATTTGCTTCATGAAAGGTATGTTCCACACAGATTCAGGAAAGAATTTTTTTTCAGGAAAGTTTTATTGGTTGACTGTGAGCAGAGAGGATGTTTACTGATATGAAAATATCAGAATACTAGTTTTTAATGCTTTAACAAATGAAAGCTATAGTCATTGGGGTCAGGGTATGTTTCCCTTAGAGGCTGTGTGCTCACCCAATAAATTTAGAAGTTGGAAGAAATGTCAAGGCATAAAGAGAGATGGCTACACACAAAAACAATGGCAGATTTCAACAGCTTACCCAGAATTCTAGCCACGAATAAAAATGCATGGTAGCCTGGTTCTAATAAAGCTAAATTAGAAGTTACATTTTTTTTCCCTTACTGTCACCAAAAGTCTAATTAACTAAATATTTTTTTTTACTATTTCTTAACTCTTTTCTCCATAAAAATGAGTGTTTTCAATAGACAGAATTATTAAAAGCCAAATTAATGAAGCCCAATGATCCTTTTTACCACTGTATAATTTTCTACATTTTTATATACTTGCGTTTAGGAAACCATGCTGACAAACGACTTCTTGGTACAGAGTGTTTCTGTGGACTCATTGATGATTTCAGTGATTAGTTTTTCTTTTGTTTTCCTTCATTATGAGTGAACAATTTGTGGTATGTCATTGTACTTGGTCACTAAATCTTGCAGCAGGTGGTATGTGCAACTGTTTCATAGTCTCTATACCCTATGGGTCAGTTCTACTCTGTCACCTGGGGTCATTATGAGTACAAGACAGACTTGATGGCCATTCACAACAACATTCCTGCTTGAACAGTCATAATATAGAACTGTTTTTATGGTCAAAAATACAATGATCACAATGTTACTCTTAAGACTTCTGTTCCAGTTAAAAGAAGAAGTAAGTGACCATTGATGACCAGTCCTTCTCTCTGAACAAATGTGCTCAAGTCTTCTATAGTTAAAGAAAACATTTGTTTGACTGTCTGTTGTTTTTATTCTCTTGTACCATCCAGCCTTTGCAGTCTGATCACCCATTTGCTTTCTGGTCTTTTAAAATATAGCTTCTACTGTCACTATGGGACCCTGGCTGCACAGTGGCTAAGAGTTCTGTTGCTAACCAAAAGGTTGGCAGTTCAATTCTCCTGGTGCTACTTGGAAATTCTAAGAGGCAGTTCTACTCTGTCCTGTAGGATTGCTATCAGCAGAAACTGACTTGGAAGTAGTGGGTTTGATTTTGGTTACCCTCACTATACAATTTATAGTGCTTATCTCAGGATTCTAGTCATCTGCATCTACTTCACTGAATTCACCACATCTCTCATGGTTTACTTCATCATCTGATGAATCTGTATTAATTTCAAGTATCCCTTTTCTTAATCCAAACTCTTATTTTCCTCAAAATCACCTGTTCTCAAGAAGGTCTTATTCTACCAATGGTATTGTCTTGCTCTTGATTTTAATATCTTAGAACCGTTCTTGATATCCTTTTTTAACTTCCACTTTTCCCTCCCCAAATATAGTCTCAGTATTCTAATAATTATATGAAAATATATTTTGTAATCAAGCTATTCTTCTGCTTGTTATATCTCGCCTGGGAATTTCAAAATTGTGCTCTTACCTGCCATTTCTTCAAGCTTTATCCACTCAGAGGGAGAAAGATGTGGCAACCAGCTTTTGTAAAGACTACAGCCTTGGGAGCTTGGACAGTTTACATTGTCCTTTAGGCTTCTGGGAGTTGGGGTTGACTCAGCATAACAGGTTTGGTTTCCCTTGGCTTAGGTAAGTTTTAAATTCCTTCAGGCCAAAGGTTTAGACAAATTGGTTTTCTTAACATTAAACACTGATCCAACTCGACGGCACTTGGCTTAACATTAAACACAAGAAATGTTTTATGAGATTTCACCATTTTGGTGTCTTCATCTCTTTCTCTCTCTCTCTCTCTCTTTTTTTTTTGGCTTTTCAACCCAGATGCTCAACAAAAGAATGGATATGGTATATGGTACATATACTCAATGGAGCACTACGCAGTGATAAAGAATAACGATGAGTCCAGGAAACATCTCATAACCTGGTTTCAACTGGAAGACATTATGTTGAGTGAAAGTAGTCAGCGACAAAGGGACAAATACTGTATGAGACCTCTACGATAAGACCTCAAAAACAGACTTGTGTATAGAAGAAAAGACTCTTTGACAGCTGCAAGGGAGGGGGGGGGAAGGTTTAGATTAGATAGTTACTAGAAATCTGGTTGGGAGAAATTGGTGACAGCACACATTAGAAACAAGAAGAACTTTAAGTAGACTTCATCATAACTGGAGTACTCCTTCCATCTTAACCCAATATTGCAAGGATAGAGTAGCTGGAGCAGGGGGCGGGGGGCCATGCTCTTAGGTGAAATCGAGGCCAATTGTCACAACTAGCGTTTTGCTAAGAGGGCTCTCTGTACCCCACATTGGTGAGTGGCGTCTGGGGTCTTAAAAACTGCCAAGCTGCCATCCGAGGACACAGCAAATGGTCCCAACTCAGCAGGAATGGATGCTCACCGAGAACCAAAACGACATGGGGTAAAGACAACCTAGAAGATAGAGAGACCCACATGAGTGGATGCCTACATCGACTTGGGACCAGAAGAACCGGATGGTGCCCAGCCACCACCAGTGATAGCCGCGATGGAGCTCACTAGGTTGAGTCTCACTGGCAACACAAGAATAAAAAGGGGTGCATCCTGAGATCTCCACTGAAAGACCTCAATTGATGGTCCAGCGGTTTCAGGGTTCCCCTGAGAGCATGGCCCCTGGCCCTGATGCTGCCCTTGCCCATAAATCCTAACGAAGGTCCATTCTTTGGACGTGAATAGATTGGACTTGGCAATGCAGAGTGACCATATATTGGATGCACTTTATGGTCCTATACATCTATAGGATATCATCCTGCTGACCTCTAGCTGGAGGAAGGAGAGTGGGTGGAGATGAGGGGAAAGAAAGCTGTTGGGAGGATGAGACATGTATGGAGCAGAGAGGAATTGTGTGCTGTCACTGGACAGGGAGAGCAGTGGAAGCTGCATGTAGGTTGGCATGTAGATTTATATGGGAATGTACATTTTCACTCAGTTATATTAAATAAAAAAAAAGATGGGAGGAAAAAAATTTTTTATTTAATATAGCTGAGTGAAAATGTACATTCCCTTATAAATTTACATGCCCACCTATATGCCGCTTCCTCTGCTCTTCCTGACCAGTGACAGCACACTATTCCTCTCTGTTCCATACTTGTCTCGTCCTCCCAACAATCTCCTTTCCCCTCCTCTCCACTCAGTCTCCTTCACATATTAAAACAATTGACACTTTGGTTAAGCAGTTAGCTGCTAACTGAAGGGTCAGTGGTTTAGACTTACCAGACACTTTGAGGCAGAAGAATGTAGCAATCTGCTTCTGTGCAGATTTACAGGCTTGGAAACCCAACGGGACAGTTCTACGCTATGTCATAGAGTTGCTATGAGTTCAAAATGACTTGATGACAATAGTCTTCAGATTAATTATACAGAGATTCTTAATACTTTTAATATTATAGACTTTTTGAGAATCTGATGGAAACAATATGCTCTCTCTTTAGGAAAACAAGTGCATGTAAACAAACATTACTCTCTTACACACATACAGACTTGGATGTACTATTGTCTTTATTGTATGTTAGAAGATTTACAGAACAAACTAATTTCTGATTAAACAGTACACGTATTGTTTTATGACACTGGTTAATGACCCTACAACAAGTCAACACTCTCCTTTCTCAAACTTCGTTCCCCATTAACAGCTTTTCTGTTCCCTCCTGCATTCTAATCCTTGACCCTGGGCTGGGGTGCCCCTTTAGCCTCATTTTGTTTTATTGGTCTGTCTAATCTTTACCTGAAGGCTGACCCTCAAGACTAGCTGGACTGAAAGGGTGTCCAGGGGCTGTACTCTCAGGATCTTTCCAGTCTCTGTACAACCAGCAATTCTAGTCTTTTTTTGAGTTAGAATTATATTCTACATTTTTCTCCAGCTTTGTGCAGGACCTTCTACCGTGATCCCTGTCACAGCAGTGATTGGTGATAGCAAGACACTCTCTAGTTATACTGGAGTCAGTCTGGTGGAGGACTCTGTAGAAGTGTTCCATTAGTCCTTTTAGATGAATCATTCTCTTGTGTCTTTAGTTTTCTTCATTAGTCTTGCTCATGAAGGGTAAAACCAGCAAAGTGTCTTAGATGGCCACTCATGGGCTTTTAGGAACCAGGTGCTACTCACCAAAGCATAATGTAGAACATTTTTTTGTAAACTGTGTTATGCCAATTGAGCTAGATGTTTCATGAAACCACAGTCCCTACGACCCTCAGCCCATGAATTTGGTCCCTCAGGGACTTTATACATATCTATGGAGCTTCCATGACCTTGTCTTCTACAGGTTGTACTGGCTTCCCTATTATATGCACTTTCTTCACTATATACACTTCTAATGCATTTCTGAAACCTCTGAGTATAAGATTAGCTGGTTAAAAGTTACTTCTCAATGGTGTTTCTAGATAACATCTCGGTATTATTTTTGTCAGAGTGTTAAAGAAAGATAATAGGAAAGAGAATAGGATAATATATAGAAAGAAGAAGTCAGAGAAGAAAGGCAGGGTGAAAGTAGGGATGAGAGATGAATAGGTGGTAAGAAAATAAAAGAACACTAGGTGTCACAAGCTTGGCAGGAAACACTGGTGATTCTCTAAAATCTAAAAGGTGTGAAATTTTGATAGCAGTTTTGGACAATTCTTTAGACTGAGAAGTAATAGCACCCTCCACATTTTGTCCCAGGCAGACAGGACCAGGATGAACCCAGACAAAACAATCTTTTAGAGATATCATGAAAGGGCCGTTTTTATTTTGGCATCCTCAGATTCTGTACATAATCATCAGTGAATAACTAGAGAAAAATGGACAAAATATCAAATCTGTGAGGATGGTTCAATGTGGGTACTAGAAGAGGTACTTGCCTACATCCAAGAAGTTTAAGTACTCCTTTCATCTCATCCTTTTGAGGCTAACTGAAGTTAGGAAGACTTTTCAGCTGTAACAATCACTGGCCAAATTTTATGTTCCTGTATTGATGATGGCCAGCTCAGCTTTGACTTATGGCAAAGTGTGCCTGAGTACCGCTGTGCTCTGTAGGGTTTTCAAGTACCTGACTTTTAAGAAGTACATTTCCAGGCTTTTCCCCCATGGTGCCTCTGGTAGACTCAAAATGCCAACTTTTCAGTCAACTGCTGAGCATGTTAATCATTGATGTCAGCCAGGGGCTTTAATGACAGTAACAGTTAATGCTAATTACAATCTATAAGTCAGAATCTGAGTTAAAGGGCTTCACATGGGTTGTTTCATTGAATCTTCGTGATTCCAGAAGACATTGTGTGGACAGGAAACCAGAGATTGAAGAGGTGAAGTACCTTGCCTAAGATCACAAACCAGAAAGTTGCAGGACTGGGATGTTAACCCACGTCATTTGACAGCTGATCTAGCTTTCT
Source organism: Heterohyrax brucei (assembly GCA_028571685.1). Classification (NCBI taxonomy): domain Eukaryota; kingdom Metazoa; phylum Chordata; class Mammalia; order Hyracoidea; family Procaviidae; genus Heterohyrax; species Heterohyrax brucei. Next base: position 77,882,658 of record CM053143.1, read on the forward strand.
TAAACATAGTTTTAAATTGAAGGGAGACATGAGACCAAATAAATATAGTAGGGCTGCAATGGATGAATAGAAGATATACCTGTCCTGAGTGCTCTCCAGCCAAAGAATTGTTGGTGGATAGTTGTTTCTTCTCAAATTTTAAACAGCTGTGAGGTGTTTAGAATACCGAGTCCAGTATCAGTATGTATAAATAACCCCAACTTGATTCCCTTTGATTTTATTTTGGGATGTCATAGCTTTGCTCTTTCTTTATTTTAGCTAAGCCTCTGTGGCGTGTTCCCTGAGCAGAAGAATGATCCATTTCAGGAGCATATTTTATGTGATGCTGACACCAACTGCTCCGTGGAGACCTTTAGGCCCCTGCCAGAGTATAATTGGCACCCAGAAGCAGACAGGCTCCAAAGTACTAAAAAGTGACTGTGTTTTACAATAAGTCTTTATCTCAGCATGAGAAAAAGCCATAAACAGTGATGAGTCTGAAAAGTTTTTCTGTAAACACACACACACAAATTTATCATGCTAAGGCATAGCTTACTGCCAAGAAGGAAGACAACCAGCCTGTCTTTTTAATAGCCTCCATGTAACTTTTTTGTTTTTTTTAATATGTTGATAATTTAAAGTATTTAACATTGGTCTTAGGTGATGTAATATATTTATTCAACATGCATTTTCAAAAAACTGCTGTAGATTAGAAAATGCTTCAGGAGTAACGCAGTAAACAAATATGGCACAAATTCCCATGCTTCTGAAGTAAGCACTGCAAAGTTAATATGCTTAAAAGAAGTTGGGAAATAAATCTATTCCTTTTGTCTTTTAAAGTTCCAAAGAGTTCCCCTGAACTAAAATATAAGACTTTTTATTTCTTTTTAATTTAAGCTTATTTTTTACATTTTATTGTGTGTTATGTGAAGGTTTACAAGGAAAATTGGTTTCTCCTTAAACAACTGATAAATATATTGTTTTGTAACTTTGGTTACCAACCTGCAACCTGTTAACACTTTCCCTTCTCAACCTTAGCTTCCCTATACCCATTTGTCCAGATTTCAGAAATCCTGGAAGTGTAGTGGTTAACCGCTATAGCAGCTAAACAAGAGATTGACACTTCAAATCTGCAGGCACTTTTGGAAACTCCATGAGGCAATTCTACTCTGTTCTTTATGGTTGCTATAAGTCAGAATCTCATCTTCGCATCCTTGCCCTGGAGATGGGTTGCCCATTTAGCCTCATATACATAGTTGAGCTATATGCATTGTTTGATTTTTAGGCCTGTGTAATCTTTGGCTGAAGGGTAAACCTCAAGAGTGACTTCAGTAGTCAGTTAAAGGGGCTTCAGAGGACCATACTCTGAGAGTTTCTCCAGTATCTATTAGACCGGTAAGTCTGGTTGTTATTGTAAGAATTTTGCTCTACATTTCCCTCCAGCTGTATCCAGGACCTCCCACTGTGATCTTTGTCAGAGAAGCCAGTGTTGGCAACCAGGCACAATCTAGTATTTCTGGACTCAGTTTGGTGGAGGCTGTGGTAGTTGTGGTCCTTTAGTCCTTTGGACTGATCTTTCCCTTGTGTCTTTAGTTTTCTTCCTTTTCCCTTGCTCCCGACAGGGTAGGAACAGCAGAATATTTCAGACGGCCCCAAGTCGGCTTGTCCTACAAAAACTCACACACACACGTTATGTAACTCTAGTTGCACTCCCCACACTGTGACACCACACTTCTCACCACCCAGGATTTCCTATGTCCTTTCAGCTCCTTTTCCGCTCTGCCTCTTTATCTTACCTACTGACAGGAGCTGCCTAGTTAGTCTCATGTGTCTGCTTAAGCCAAAAGCACACTCTTTGCCAGTATCATTTTAAGTCTTATAGTCCATTCCAGTCTGGCTTCAGGAATGGTTTCATTTAGGAACCAGCGGAGAGTTTTGGGAATGTGTCTTCTAGGAGTTCTCCACTGTGACAGATCATCAAGTCTCATCTTTTTCATAGAGTTTGAGTTCTCTCTCACTCTGTTGGGGACTCTTTGTTGTGGTCCCTGTCAGGACACTCGTCGGTGGTAAGCGGGCACTATCTAGTTCTTCCAGTCTCATGCTGCTGCAGTCTCTGCCTCTTGGGTCCATATTTTCCTTATGTCTTTGATGTTCTTCATTATCCTTTGCTTCAGATAGTTTGGGACAAATTCATGCTTCTTAGATAACCACTTGCTAGCTTTTAAGATCCCAGGATTAGAACACTTTCTTAATAAATTTTGTTACTTCAGTTGACCTAGATGTCCTCTGAAATCACGGTCCCCTGGCCCTGCTACTCTGTCCTTTAAAGTGATGGGTTATACTCAGGAAACTGCTTTACTTTTGGTTTTATCTAGTTGTGCTGACTTCTCCTTTGCTGTGTGTTGTCCCTTTCTTCACCTAACTTTTTGTCTGCTATCTAATTAACGAATATCCCTCTACCTCTCTCCTCACACTTGTAAGCATTGAAGACTGTTTTCTTCTGTGTTTAAAGCTTTTCTTGAGTCCTCATAATAATGGGCTGAACAATATTTGTCCATCTGCAACTGATTCATTTCACTCAGCTTAATAGATTCTTCCACGTTGTGAAATATTTCCCAAAGTCATCTTTGTTCTTTATCATTGTGTGGTATTCTGTTGTGTGAATGTCCTATTGTCTGTTTATCCATTCATCTATTAATGGACACCTAGGTTGAGTTCATCTTTTGCTATTGTGCACAGTGCTGCATGCATCTGTTTGTATGGTAGCTGTTGCCTCTCTAGGACATATTCCAGGAAGTGAGATTGATGCATTATATGGTATTTCTATTTCTAGCTTTTTAAGACAGCACCAAATCAATTTCCAAAGTGGTTCGGCCATTTTTCATTTCCACCAGCAATGTATAAGTGTACTGGTCTCTCCAGCTGTTTAAGTCTTCTAGTGCTTCTATAGTAGAAGTATCACATGTGGATGGATTTGAAAAGGAGAAATTTATTCTCTCATAGTCCAGGTGGTTACAGGTTCAAATTCAGGATGTTAGATCCATGGGAAGATTTTATTTCTCTGTTGGTCCTGGAGGAAACTCATTGTCATCAGTCTTCCTTTTGCTTGGAACATCTCGGTGCAGGAACCTCAGGTTCAAAGGACTTGCTCTGCTCCTGACACTGCTTTCTTGGTGGTATGAGTTTCCTAACTCTCAGCTTCCTTCCTTTTCTTTTTATTCCTTGACGGATAAAAAGTGCTACAAACCATAGGCCAGGGAAACTCCCTTACATTGAATCAGGAAGGTGTTATTGCTAGGTGCCATCAAGTCAGTTCTGACTCACAACGACTCTGTGCACAACAGAACAAAACACTGCTTGGTCCTGTGCTGTGCTTGCAATAGTTGTTATGCTTGAGCTCATTGTTGTAGCAACTGTGTGAATCCATCTTGTGGAGGGTCTTCCTCTTTTAGGCTCACCCTCCACTCTATCAGGCATGATGTCCTTCTCCAAGGATTCATCCCTTCTGTCAAAAAGTTCAAACTATATAAGATATTGTTTCACCATCCTTACTTCTAAGGAGCATTCTTGTTATACTTCTTCCAAGACGGATCTGTTTGTTCTTTTGGCAGTCTGGCACATTCATTATTCTTCTCCAGTACCACAATTCCAAGGCATCAGTTCTTCTGTCTTCCTTATTGTCCAGCCTTTTTTGCATGCTTAATATGCAATTGAAAATGCCATGGTGATGCACAGTGACCATATATTGGATGCACTTTATGGTTTATGCATCTATAGGATATCATCCTGCTGAGCTCTAGCTGGAGGAAGGAGAGTGGGTGGAGAGGAGGCGAAAGGAGACTGTTGGGAGGATGAGACATACATGGAGCAGAGAGGAATAGTGTGCTATCACCGGACAGGGAGAGCAGTGGAAGCTGCGTATAGGTGGGCATGTAAACTTATACAGGAATGTACATTTTCACTCAGTCATAATAAGAATAAAAAAAAAAAAAAGAAAATGCCATACTTTGGGTCAGTCATACCTGAGTCTTGAAGGTGGTATCTTTGCTTTTCAACATTGTAAAGAGATTGTTCACAGCAGATTTTTCTGATGCAATGTGTCTTTTGATTTCTTGACTGTTCCTTCCATGGTGTTGATCATAGATCCACGTAAAATGAAATCCTTGACAACCTCAATATTTTCTCCATGTATCAGGATGTTGCTTATTGGTCTAGTTGTGAGGATTTTTGTTTTCTTTATGATGAAATGTAATCCATACTGAAGGTTGTGTGCTTTAATATTCATCAGTGTGGCAAGTCTTCTTGACTTCCAGCAGGCAAGGTTGTGTCATGGTTGTGAATGATTTTTCCTTAAATCCTGAGGCCCTGTTCTTCTCCATATAGTCCAGCTTTTATTATTTGCTCAGCATACAGATTGAATAGGTGTGGTAAAAGGATACAACCCTGATGCATACCTTTCCCAGCTCTACACTGTGCGGTCTCCCCTTCATCAGTTTGAATGACTACTTCTTGATCCACATGCAGATTCCTCATGAACACAAGTGAGTGTTCTGGAATTCCCTTTGTCTGCAATGTTATTTGTAATTTGTTGTGATCCACAAGTCAAACGTCTTTACTTAGTCAAAGTCAATAAAACACAGGTAAACATCTTGTTGTTGATCTCTGCTTTTAGCCAAGATCTGTCTGATATCAGCAATGATATTCCTGGTTCATGTCCTATTCTGAACCCAGCTTGAATTTCTGGCAGTTCCCTGTCAATATACTGCTGCAGTCACTGTTGAGTGATCTTTAGCAAAATTTTACTTGAGTATGATATTAATGATACTGTTCAGTAATTTCTGGATTGATCGCCTTTCTTGGGAATAGGCATAAATATGGATAACTTCCAGTCACTCTGTCAGGTAGCTCTCCTCCAAATTTCTTAGCATAGAAGAGTGAGCACTTCCAGTGAAGCATCTATTTACTGAAACATCTCAATTGATATTCCACTGGTTTCCGGAACCTTGTTTTTCACCAGTGTCTTCGGTGGTGCAGCTTTGTCTTCTTCCTTCAGTGCCATGGATTCCTGAATCATATACTACCTCTTAAAACAGTTGACTGTTGACCAGTTCTTTTTGTTATGATGACTGTGTATTCCTTTCCTCTTTTGATACTTCCTGAGTCATTTAAAATTTTCCCTACAGAACTGTTCACTGTTGCAACTCAGGTCCTGAATTTTTTCTCCAGTTCTTTCAGCTTGAAAAATACAGAGCACAGTCTTCCCTTTTGGTTTTGTATCTCCAGTTCTTTGCACATGCCATTATAGCTCTTTACTTTGTCTTCTTGAGCCACCCCTTGAAATCCTCTGTTCAGTTCTTTTACTTCATCATTTTGGCCTTTGGTTTAGCTACTAGACGTTCAGAAGAAAGTTTCAGAGTCTCTTCTGACATTCAGTTCAGCCTTTTCTTTCTTTCCTGTTTTTAATGACATATTCCTTTTTCACACATGATGTCTTTAACGTCATTCAACAACTTGGTCGTTAGTGTTCAATGCATCATTCTATTCTTGAGGTGGTCTCTAAACTCAAGTGAGGTATACTCAAGGTCAAACTTCGGCTCTTGTAAATTTTTTCTAATTTTCTTCAGTTTCTGTGAGAACTTCCATTAGAGCAGTTGTTCTGTGCCACAATCAGCACCTGGCTCTGTTATGACTGACTGATGTTATTATACTTTTACATTGTCTTGTTCCACAAATCTAGTCAATTTGATTCCTGTGTATTCCATCTGGTGAGGCTGGTGTTCATAGTCGGTCACTGTTTATGTATTTGGAATGCAGTATTTGTGTATTAGGTATTTGGAATGAAGAATTTACTGGTTTCGAAAAATTCATTTGTGTAGTCTCTGGCTTTGTTTCTATCACCAAGGACATATTTGATCCTTCTTTGTTTCTAGCTTTTGTCTTCTAATCAATGTATCTCAGTTGCATGTTCCATCAATTTCAGCCTGCCGAAGCTGGTAAAAATTTTGTTTCTTCATTTTTGGCATTAGTGGTTGATGTGTAAGTTTAAATAATAGTCACATTATCTTGTCTTCCTTTAGATGTATAGACATTATATTATCACTGACACTGTTATACTTCAGGCTGTATCTTGAAATGTTCCTTTTGATGATGAATTCAATGTCATTTCTCTTCAAGCTGTCATTCCCAGCATAATAGACCACATGATTGTCTGATTCAAAATGGCCAGTTGCAGTTCATTTCAATTCACTGATGCCAATGACGTCAAAGTTTATGCATTACATTGCATTTTTGATGATTTCCAATTTTCCTAGCTTGATGCTTAGTACGTTTTACATTTCAATTATTAATGGATGTTTGTAATTGTTTCTTTTCATTTCGAGTCATGCCACATCAGCAAATGAAGGTCCTCAAACCTTGACTCCATCTACATCATTAAGGTCGATCATACTGTGAGGAGGCAGCTCTTCTCCCATTTTCTTTCAAGTGACTTCCAAACTAGGGAACTTATCTTCTGGCACTGTATCAGAAAATATACCACTGCTATTCAGAAAGTTTTCTTTGGCTAATACTTTTTAAAAGTAGACTGCAAGGTTGCTCTTCCTAGTACATTTTAGTCTGGGAACTCAGCTGACATGTGGTGGATGTCTGAATACTAGTGGCTTAGCTTCCAGCATCCCAGCAACATGCAAGCCCCTACAATATGACAAACTGACAGGTATACGGGGGATGATCTTAGCAAGGTGTTGCAGTCCCATCCTAACCCTCTTTAACATAATCCAGTTTGGAGGACAACCACACAATAGTGGAAATCATGGCCCAGCCAAACTGACACATTTTTTCAGGGATATCATTCAATACAAGACACATAAATTTATTATTTTGTGGTTTTTTTTTTTTTTTTTTTTTTTTTTTAGTTAGTGCCAACTTCATTGGGATGAGATGATATCTCTTATAGTTTTCATTTGCGTTTTTGCAATAGCTAAAAATCCTGAGGATTTCCTCATGTATCTATTAACTGCCTGGATGTCTCCTTTGGTGAAGTGCCTGTCCATATACTTTACCCATTTTTTAATTGTTTGTTGTTGTTGTTCTTTTCTTGTTGAGGTCTTGCAGTATCTTGTAGATTTTAGAGATTAGATGCTGATTGGGTTTGTGATATCCACTTTCTTTTTCGAAGCCTGTAGAATACTCTTTTGGTGAAATCTTTGGATGAGCTTATGTGTTTGATTTATAGGAGTTCTCAGTTACTTATTTTATTTTCTGTTGTTTGTGTATTGAGATATATATATATACATTTTTTTTTGGTAAGTCTTTATGCTATTTACTAGGATTCCCAGCATTGTCCCTATTTTTTCTTCCATGATCTTTATTGTTTTATATTTTTTATTTAATCTATTTTGACTCAGTTTTTGCGTATGGTGTGAGATTTGGGTCTTGTTATGCCAACACTATTTGTTAAAGAGACTGTCTTTTCCCCACTTTATGGACTTTGGACCTTTATCAAATATCAGCTGCTCGTAAGTGGATGATGTTATGTCTGAGTTCTCAGTTCTGTTCCACTGTTCTCTGTATCTGTGTTTGTACCAGTACCTGGCTGTTTTGACTACTGTGGCAGTGTAATAATTTATAGTCAGGTAGAGTGAGGCCTCCCGCTTTGTTCTTCTTCAGTAATAATTTACTTATCTGAGGCTTCTTCCTTTTCCATATGAAGTTCATGTTTTTCCCACTTTGTTCTTCTTCTTCTGCAGCAGTACTTTACTTATCTGAGGCTTCTTTTTCCATATGAAGTTGGTGCGTGTGTGTGTGTGTGTGTGTGTGTGTGTGTTTTCTTTTTCTCCATCTCATTAAAAAATGTCATTGCAATTTGTATCAGAATTACATTGTATCGACAGATCGCTTTGGGTAGAAGAGACATTTTCACAATGTTATGTCTTCCTGTCCATTATCAACACAGGTTTTTCCACTTAATAGGTCTCAGTTTCTTGCGGTAGAATCTTGTAATTTTCTTTGTATAGGTCTTTTACATTTCTTGTTAGATGTGTTCCTAAGTATTTGATTTTTCTTGGGGGCTACTGTAAATGGTAATGACTTGTTGATTTCCTCTTTGATGGTTTCTTTGCTGGTCTTTAGCAATTCAACTGATTTCTGTATGTTTATCCTATATTCTGATGCTTTGCTGAAGTCTTCAATTAGTTTAAGCAGTTTTGATGTCAATTCTTTAGGTCTTTCTGTGTATAAGATCATATCATCCACAAATAGAGGGACACTTTTACTTCTTTATCGATTTAGATGCTCTTTATTGCTTTATTTTGTCTGATTTCTCTGACTAGAACCTCCAGGACAATGTTGCATAAGAGTAGTAATAGTGTGCATCCTTGTCTGGTTTCTATTTTCAAGGGGAGTGCTTTCAGATCCTCTCCATTAGGGTGATGTTGGCTGTTGGCTTTGTATAGATGCCCCTTACTATGTTGAGAAATTCCCCTTCTATTCCTATTCTGCTGAGGGTTTTCTTTTCTTCTTCTTCTTCTTTTTTTTTTTTTTAATTTTTAGCATGAATGGGTGTTACTTGCTCAAATGTTCTTTTCTGTATCAATTGATAAAGTCTAGTGATTCTTGTCTTCTGTTTTATTTATGTGGTTGATTATGTTAATTGTTTTGCTAATGTGGAACAATCCATGTATCCCTATATGAATCTCACTTGGTCATGGTTAAATTATTTTTTTTTGCTATGTTATTGAATTCTATTGGCTGGAATTTTGTTGAGGATTTTTACGTCTAAGTTCATGAGAGATACTGGTCTGTAATTGTTTTTATGCTGTGTTTACCTTGTGTCAGGGCTATAATGGCTTCATGGAATAAATGCTTGGCGGGCTGGAATGAATTTGGAGGTATTTCATCTTTTTTTATGCTCTGGAATACCTTTAGTAACAGCGGTGTTAATTGTTCTCCAAAAGTTTGGTAGAATTCTCCAGTGAAGCTGTCATGGCTCAGACTTTTTTTTAGTTGGGAGTTTTTAAATTACGTTTTCAATCTCTTCTTTAGTGATGAGTTTATTCAGGTATTCTACTTCTCATTGTGCTAGTTTTGGCAAGTAATTTATTTCTAGAAACTTGTCCATTTCCTCTAGACTTTTTAATTTATTAGAGTACAATTTGTCATAGTGTTGTTACAATTCTTTTGATTTTAGGATGTGGCTATTGTTATATAGCCTGTCTCTTTTGTTACTCAAGATGTTTGCTTCAGCTCCTGGTTTTTATTTATTTATTTGGTTAGTTTGGCCTGTGATCTATCAGTTTTGTTGATCTTTTCCAAAATCCAGCTCTTGGTCTTAGTAACTCTTTCAATCATTTTTCTATCCTATGTTTCATTTAGTTCTGCTCTAATTTCTATTATTTGCTTTCTTCTGGTATCTGAGAAGTTCTTTTGCTGCTCTCTTTTCAGTTGTTCAAGACACGGAGTTAATTCTTTGATATGGAGTATTTCTTCCTTTGGGATGTATACATTGTGATAAACTGACCTCTGAGCACTGCTTTTGCCACATGCCATAGATTCTGGTAGGATGTGTTTTCATTTTCATTTGATTCTATGAATTTGTTTATTGCATCTTTGATTTCTTCTATAACCCATTCATTTTTGAGCAAGATGTTGTTCAGTTTCCATGTGTTGATTTTCCTGTCTTTTTCCTATTAATGATTTCTACTTTTATGGCATTTTATTCTAAATAGATGCTTTGTCATATTTTAGTACTTTGAATTTTGTTAAGAATTGCTTTATGACTTAATATGTGGCCAATTCTGGAGAATGTTTCGCGTGGATTGGAGAAGAAAGTATACTTGGCTGGTGGGTGGAATGTTCTGTATATGCCTGTGAGGTCAGGTTGGTTGATTGTGGCATTTAGATCTTCCATGTCTTTATTGAGCTTTTTTCCTAGTTGTTTGGTCCTTCACTGAAAGTGGTGTGTTTAAGTCTTCAACTATTGTTGTAGAGCTATTTCTGTTTTCAGTGTAGCTAGTGTTTACGTATTTTAGAGCCCTGTCATTGCATATGTAGATGTTTATTATAGTTGTGTCCTCCTGGAATTTTGATCCTTTAATCATTATTTAATGTTCTTCCTTATCCAACGCGATGGATTTTTACTTTAAAGTCTATTTTATCAGAGATTAATATTGTCACACTTGCTCTTTTTTAAATGTTGTTAGCTTGATATATTTTTTCCATCCTTTGAGTTGTAGTTTGTTCATATCTTTGAGTCTAAGATGTGTCTCCTGTAGGAAGTATATAGATGGGTCATTTCTTTTGCATCCAATCTGCCACTCTTCATGTCTTTATTGGTGTGTTTAGTCCATTTATATTCGTCGTGATTATTGATAGATATTAGCTTAGTGCTGTCATTTTGATGTCTTTTGAGGGGATGTTGCAGACAATTTCTTTGTTCCATTTGATCTTCTGTGCTGAGTTTTTTACCTTTGTGTTTTCATTTCATCTTTCTCAATGTTGGTAGTTTTGTATTTGCTGAGGCTTCATTTTCTTCTTGTTTTTTAGTCTGATGCATGGGATTGATAGTTTACTTTGTGACTATCTTAATATTTACTACTCGTCATAGATTGAACTGTGTTCTCCATAAAACGTTGGTAACAGTGTAGCTAGGCCATGATTTCCGGTTTTGTGTTTTGTTGCTCATTTTCGCAAATTCTGCCTCTATGATGTTAATGAAGGTGGATGAGTGGCAGTTCTGCTTGTAGGGCAGGATTCAGTGTGTAAGACTGTTTTGTGTATTGAGGCAGTCTCTTGAGATACAAAAGAAAGAACCTAGCAAAGCAATTTGGGGACCTCATACCACTAAAAGCTGTGCCAGAAGCTGAGTGTGTCCACGGGAAAGGATCTAGGTCCCTGTACCTCAGAAGCTTCTAGAGGAAGATTGATTACAAGGACCTCCCTCCAGATCTAGCAAAGAAAGCCTTTCCCTGGAGCTGACACTCTGAATTTGGACTGTTTGCTGCTGGACTGTGACAAAATAAAATTTTTCTTTTTAAAGCTGTCCACTTATGGTATTTCTATTAAAACAGCACTAGATGACTAAGACATCCCTATTTCTCTAAATTTAAACCATTTTTTAATTTATTTTATTGCCTTGGTATGAAAGATCTATGACTTTGTTTTTTGTCGTAATGTTTACATAATGACATCTCCATTTTCAGTGTTTTGATTGATTTTTATGATATCCCTTTGAGTTGCTATCCAATTGCTCTGTTCTGTGTTCTTGTCATGGGTTGTTATGTGGTGTTATTGGTTTTCTTACCAGTGAACTCCTTTCAGTACTTCTTGTAATTTTGGTTTGGTTTTTGCAAATTCCCTAAGTTTCTGTTTATCTGCAAATGTTCTGATTCTACAATCATATTTGAGAGACAATTTTGCTGGATATTTAATTTTTCACTGGCAATTATTTTCTTTCAAGGCTTTGTTTATGTCATCCCATTGCCATCATGTCTGTATGGTTTCTGCTGTGCAGTCTGAGCTTAGTCTTACAAATTTTCATTTGTAAGTTATTTTTCATTTATCCCTAGTCACTTTTAAAAGTCTATCCATATCTTTACTTTTGGGACATTTGATTATAATTGCTTTGGTTTCTTTCTTTTGGGATCTACTTTGTGTGCAACTTGGTGAGTGTCTTAGGTAGATATCGTCTTTCATGGCATCATGGAAGTTTTCTGTCAACAAATCTTTGACAGTTCTGTCTGTATTTTAGTTGTCCCCCCATTGTGATACTTTGGTCACTTGTAGATTTTTCGTTTTCAGAGAGTCCCAAACATTCTTAGTGTTTCTTGGTTTTTCAAAATTCTTTTTCCTGATTTTTCGTCAAATATGTTGATGTCATATGCTTTATTTTCAGTCTCAGTAATTTAGGCTTTTGTTGCCTCAGTTCTGCTCCTTTGAATATCTATTGTGTTGTCTAATTCTGTAATATTTTTTATTATTAATTTTCTGAATTTCTAATTCTTGCCACTCAATGCTTTCTTGCAGCTTGTTCAATTTGGCATATGCTCTGCTGTATTTTGCCATTCTGGAAAGAATTCCATAATTTCTTTGAAGGGTGCACTAGAAGCTGGCATCAGTGCATAGCTTCCCAAGTGGAGTACTTTGAGGGTGACCATAGTGATATTCAGCAATGAGGTATGTAGCACTTACAACAATTAAGTTCACAGACTTAATTGACAGACCTCTTATGAACAGATGTCTTCCTGAGGCCACTGTGAAAGACAGGTTAAACTGTCCCTAAGTATTTGTGAGACTGGCCTATCCTCTTATGTCTGCATCTAGGTGAAGGAATAGTTTTTCCCCCTAAGTTTCCAACTTACAGGAGTCTGCAGAAAAATGTTTTGTTTCATTTTTTATTTTTCCTCCCTTTCCTGAGTGTGCTAAACTGGTTCTCTTCTTATTCTTTGAGTGTGTCTCTGGGTGGGCGTAAGAAGTCTTACTTTGGGCTCTGTCAGATTCAATGTTGGGCTCAATGCAGAGAAGGGAGGGGAAGAATGGATCAGGGTGGCCTTATAGAGTCCTTCTAATTGCCAGGATAATGGCATCAAACTCCAGCACTGGGTGCAGTTCAGAGAAGGAAGGAGGAGTGCTGGAAGAAGGAAAGTAGGCCTATATCAAAGGAAAGTTACAGCTCTGTGTGCAATAGGTTGCATGCAAAGATTTAGCTTTCAGCCATCTGACACTGTCCCTCCGTGTCTCCAGAGGCACAAGTGCATTATCCAGGCAATCACCTCCACTAAGGGGAACTCCCACTAACCTTCATACTGGGCCCACTATGTGTTAGCCATGGCTGTTTCCCTGCAGGTAAGGTCTTTGGAATCCTATGCGCTTCTGGCACTATTCTCCCTTTCTCATTGCTCAGTCCAATTTTTTAACTTTCCCTGTGATATTCAGGGCTACTAGGATCTTATATATACTGGATTCCTTTGTTCTCTGAGGTCTTTGTTGTTAGAGGGTTCATGTGACGTGTCTGTCTATTCCACCATCTTGGCCCCACCTCTGAATTTCTTTTGTTTGTGGATTTTTTTCTTCACTTGTTTTGTTTATGTAGAATTTGTATTTACTGAGATTTTATGTTGTTGTTGTTGTCGTTTTTTCCTCTTTATTTTGGTGAATAGGTCTGTTAAAGTTCTCTGCGGCTACTTTGAAATTTACCCTTGTCTTCCCAGGTTTGAACCAGTCTTACATTACTTAGTATCACCTTGACTTCCTTTCCATTAGAAAGTTCTATTCCTATACCACTTATTCCTCTTTTGTTTGCCCCACTGTTGTTGTCATTTACAGACTGACTTCTCTGGTTTCCTGTTGTAAATACTGTGGGTTTGTTTTATCCTTGAAATTTTACTAAATTTAGGGATAAAACAATATTAGGCTTTGGAATTCCCTGTCAGCTGGTTCTAGAGCCTTTTTCTCCTATCGGAAGTTCATCCATATTTTTTTTTTGGTTCCTCCCTAGGACCATCTAGACCCCTTACCCCTTTTATTATTTTTTTAATGTTTTGATATTGTCTGCTGTGTCCAGGTCATTTAGGAGTTATTTTCTTCACTTACTGATTGTAAATTTGTGTGTGTCCTCTTGATTTTTTATTTTATTTGTTTATGTCTGGGCATGCAGGCAGGGCCTATTTTGTTGCTTGGTCATCTGTGGTCATCATATTTCTCCCCATTTTGTTAAGTTAGGCGGTGCTAGTTGCATAGCTATGGTGAAGCAGGGCATGTCCACCAGAGGGAGAAGTTTCAATGATGAGTCATGTGCTGCAAGAGCTGTGGCTGGTTGGATGCGGCCAGGAGGCAGTGCAGGGATGGATTGGTGAGCGGCAGAAAGGAAGGGTATAGTGTGGTACAGACTGTTCAGAAGGGAGGGGGACAGTACATGGGGCTAGGTAGATGGGAGAAAACAAAGTAAGGATGTGAGAGAAAGAAGAAACTGACGAGGAAAATGAAAGAAACTAAAAGACTGACCAGTGAGGACAGCACAGACTCGGAAGGCTGTGCAAGTGGCTTTCTAGCCTAAGGGGTGTGGTATAGCCTGTTGCAAAGATGCTTCCATATGCTCCTTGGAAACTCTGTGGAGCGGTTCCACTCTGTCCTATAGTGTTGCTAAGAGTCAGAATTGACTCAATGGCAGTGGGTTTGGTTAGGTTTTTTATTGGGCCTAAACTGAGGACATATAAAATTATGTAAAAACTGCACCTGCTCACCTACTACCTTCTTTCCATTTTGAGTTCTCAGCTATCTTGCTTGTTCTGAGTGGTGTGAGCATGGAGCTACAATTCCGCTCCTTGCTGATAGGTGCTTGTAATGCTTGCTTTCTCATGCTACTTTAGCAAAATAGCAGCACTGGTAATTTCTGTGTGTGCTCAGCAGCGGTTATTTCAGTACAGTCTTCCAGGGCAGTCTCCGCAGCTGCCTCATCATTCAGTCTTGGCTGTGGATTCCTTGTCATCTGCTAACTGAGGACTCCTGTGTGTGCCCTTGCACCAGCTGTGCAGCTCTGGCACTGGTTCTGAAGGGTGGTTTAGCCTGAATTAAATAATTCCACCGGGCTCTTTGATCTGATCACATGTGGTCAGCTGGGAAAGTGAGCTTGCTCTCCAGTCCTCTGCAGCTCCAAGTTGGCTGCTGGCCCTCTGATGTGGTCTATTCTCTTAATGCTGTGGGTTCTAGCTCTCCTCAGCTGTCACAATGGCATTGGCCCCCATTCTGGTGTGTGGATTTATCTCTGCTGGCATTGGCCTCATTCCTCTGGCTTTTGTTCTCTGAAATACTGCTGAGTCTCCACTCACTCTCTGTACCCCCCAAACTCTCAGACTCCTCGTGAACTCCCTGATTCCCTAGGAAGCCTGAGCTGTAATCACATTTCATCTGCTGCCCCTTATGAAGTACCTGTTAATCTGAGATGAAAAAGAAGCAGTAGGCTCTGAGAAGAAAAGCTGATGGCAACATTTATTCATCTCTGAGCCATCTTAGCAGGAAGAAAAGGACACAGACTCTAATGTTTGAGTTCTAAATTACGGTTCAAAGGGGGTGAGATTTGTTTTAGGATCTGTATTTAAAGTCAGTATGCGCTTTCATCTTTTGATTACAAGGAATCACTCGGAACTGCTTATGAAAGAGTCATTGGAAGCTCCCCACAAACCAGTGATAGTTTAAATACTATTGCTGCAAGTATACTAAAAACAGAAGAAGAAAAAATATATAGGGATGCTCAAAGTATACAAATCCTCTCCCCAACTTTCTCCAAAAAATAATACCTCTTGTTTCTCACTTCGATAGGAGATCTTATTGCAATGAAAATTCATTTGTCAGAGACTGCATCTACTCCATAGTCCTTCTACATAAGATGACATTTGCCATATGGTCTTTTGACAGTATGAAAATATCTGGTCAGCCAAAGGCCTCTGTGTTGTGGCTCTGCAAAGCAAGCTGGGCAGCTGAGGGAATTGAAGATGAAGGCCTGCCAATGACTGAACTTGGAAAAGGACATCTTAACAGAGAGCAAGAAGCTGACCCTTTACTTGTTTTCTGGCTTTTCTCACTTGGGATGATTGTGTAGTATTTTGTTTTGTTTTTTCTCCGTGAACCTAAGTAAAAACAGTCATGAGGAGCTGCTGGTACCTACTATTTTAAATCACTGTTTGAAGTCAGTATGTGCAGGTCAGGAAGAAGGGCATGTTAGTGAGAAACAAGATTCCTTTTTTTTTTTTAAAAAAAAAAAAAGAAGAGATAAATTCTGTTAAACATTCTTGGCTCAAAGAAGAATATAGAATTATTGAAAAACAACAATACTGAGAACAGAAGCACAGACTCTGGGTTATGAATAAAGCACCTTTTAGGAGGAATTTTATAGCATAGAACATCTATGTCAATCAAAATTAAAAAGTAAAAAAATCACTGACTTAGATTTTCAATTCAAAAGCTGGAAAGACAACCATAGTTTTTAATTTAACAGTTAAAAGAAAGCGTAAAGTGAGAATTAATACAGAAATTAATGAATTGAAAAGTAGAAAAATAGTCAAAAGTAAAACCAGGTTATTTTTGTAATGATATTGTCATGGATTGCATTGTGCCCCCCCAAAATATACATATTCATTTGACTTGGCTATTAGTCCCAGCATGGTGCAACTCCTCCCATGAGTTGTGAATCCTGCCTCTGTGATATTGATGGAGAACAGGCAGCAGTTGTGCTGGTGAGACAGGAAATTCAAGCTAACAGCTTGTGGGATACAAGGGGCAGAAGTGAACAGAATAAGCTGGGAACCTCATACCACCAAGAAAGCAGCACCGAGAGCAGAGCATGTACTTTGGACCTGAGGTTCTTGTGACAAAATGCTCTCCTTAAATTTGGACTCAGCCCGCTGGACTGTGATAATTTCTCTCATTGAATGAACTTGCAACTCATAAATGGATTTGTGCCTTACTGCCATATGACAATAAAATTTCTCTTCCTGAAACCTTCTACTCATGGTATTTTCTATACCAGGTGACTAAAACCTTCTACTCATGGTATTTTCTGTACCAGGTGACTAAAACAGATATCGATATTAAAAGCATTGCCTAACATAAAGATGAATAAAGAGAAGTGAGAGAAAAGGACAGATGAAAGCATAACCAGGAAATTAATAATGAAAAGGAATAAAAAATTAAAACAGTTTTGAAAGTTGTCCTTTCCCCAGATTTGTGACCATAGGGTAAAAAAGTTTTGATAGAATCAATTTTTATAAAAATTCAACATTTCACAATGACTTCAGTAAAGTATAAATGGAAGCCTAGGGGTATAGTGGTTGAAAGCTATGGCTGCTAACCAAAGGGCTAGCAGTGCAAATCTACCAGGTGCTCCTTGGAAACTACTTGAACAGGCAGTGCTACTCTGTCCTTTAGGGTCACTGTGAGTCACAATTAATTCGAAGGCAACAAGTTTGGTTTTTTTTTTTTTTAAGTATAAACAAAACTCATAAAAGAAATTTTTTTCCTTTTTTTTGTAAATGAAAGGTTTATTTATAAAAACAACAATAAAAGCACAGGTCTAGTTGATTTTACATGAAAATTCTACTGAAGGTTTACAAAGACTGCCACTTAAGATCATGAACTCATCCTAGAAAAAGTGCTACATAACTGATTGCTGACTATCACTACAGTCACCTTCAAAGTGTTCCACTTGGGAAGCTATGCAATGATGTCAGTGCCTCATCTATCTTTCCAGGTAGTTTTGGAACTCTTTTTCTGGAATGACCATCTGAGCTGTTGTTGTATTACCCTTGATGTCCTGAATGTCATCAAAATGTCTTTCTTTGGGTAAAGAAAAAAGTTACTGGGTACCAGATTAGGTGAGTAGAGAGAATGTTCCATACAGTTGTTTGTTTACTGGCTAAAAATTCCCTCACAGAAAACTATACAATTAAGTTTGTGAACTTACCACCTTGCTGCTGAGCTCAATGCCCATTTCAGAAAGAAAACCAAAATTGCTTTGAAGGCCAGACTAGCCATTGGCATCAGTGCATAGCTTCCTAACTGGAGTACTTCGAAGGAGACCGTAGCCATATTCAGCACTGAAATATGTAGCACTTAGAACAAATAAGTTCATGGACTTCATTTTTGGACCCATAATGATTCAATAATATCAGTGCATTTCAAGTACACTAAGGCATAGCAAATTTTACATGGCAAAATGTATCATAAGAGAATACATAAACAACAAATGGGTGAAACTGTTAGTAACTTGTGTCAGAGATAAAGACTTAATATTCCTAATATATAAAAGTCATCTCTGAAAACAGAGGTGAGGTAAAGGGGGACTATTGAGAAATGAGCTAAGGAGAAAAATATAGAATAAAGATAAATTTAAATGTCTCCAAGCTCTGTGAAAGGTGCCCGTAATAAAAAGAATGCAAAACGAAACTAAGATAACATCTCTTTTCTGCTTGATTGCCAACACAAGATTTTACAACATTCCATTTGCAAGGCTGTGAGGAAATAAATACAGCTATTATTGCTAGTGCAGATACAAATTGGTATAATCCTTCAGGGGGCATTTAGCAGTTCCTAGAAACATATACTTATTTACTTTTTTAACTCACAAAGATTCTATTTCTAGGGACTTTCCTGTACATTAGAGACCCTGGGTGGCATAACTAGTTAAGTTCTTGGCACTAACCTAAAGGTTGGTGGTTTTCATCCACCCAAGGGCATCTTGGAAGATGCTATTTGCTTCCCAAGGTCACATTCTTGAAAACCGTGAGAAACAGTTTTGTTCTATGCATGTAGGGTCTCATGAATTGGAATTGACTTGATAGCAATGGATTTTCCCTATACTACATTGGCAAGATACAAAAAAGATGTAAGCACAAGGTTATTGTTAATTGCAGCAATCATTATAATAGCCAAAGATGTAAATAATCCCAATGTCTAGAAATAGAATGAATGATCTGCCATGAGTTGAAATTAACTCAACAGAATGGGTGTTTTGTCTTTTTTTTTTTTTTCCTTATCCAAACGCAACTGTGGTAATAAACAGCTATAAAAAGAAATATGGAAAATTTCTACATATTACTTATGGATCAATAACCAGGATACGTTGTTAAGTGAATAAGGAAAGACAGGGTAAAGTGTGTAGGCTATGCTACCATTTTTCTAGATAAAGAAGCTTATATTTAAAAATGGAAAAATAGTCATAAAACAAAATACCGAGTTACTTGTTCATTCTGTGGTGGCTTGCATGTTGCAGTGATGCTGGGAGCTGTGTCACCGGTATTCAGACAACAGCAGACTCAGCCATGGTGAACAGGTTTCAGCTAAGCTTCCAGACTAAAACAGACTAGGAAGAGGGAAAGAATTAGCCACTGAAAACCTTGTGAATAAAAGCAGAACACTGTCAGATATAGAGCTGAAAAATGAGCCCCCAAGTTGGAAGATACTCAGAAGATGACTACAGAAGGGCTGCCTCCTCCAAATAGGGTTGACCTTTATGTGGATGGAGCAAAGTCTTCAGGATCTTCATTTGCTGATGTGGCACAACCAGGAATGGGAAGAAACAGCTGCAAACATCCATTAGGCATCTGAACGTGGACTGTATGAAGTATGAATCTAGGAAAATTGGATATCATCAAAAGTGAAATGAGAAAACACATAAGCATCGATATCCTAGCCATTAGTGTGCTAAAATGGACTGGTTTTGGCCATTTTAAGTGAGACAATCATGTGGCCTACTATGGTGGTAATGAAAACTTGAAGAGGAATAGTGTTGCTTTCATTGTCAATAAAAACATTTCAAGATCTGTTCTGAAGTACAATGCTTTCAGTGATAGGATAATATCCATTTCCCTACAAGTAAGTGCAGTTAAAATAACTTTTTTTCAGATTTACACACCAATGACTAAGGCCAAAGATGACAAAACTGAAGATTTTTACCACCGTCTGCAGTCTGAAATTGAAATATACAATCAAGACTCACTGGTAATTACCAATGATTGGAGTGCAAAAGTTGGAAACAAAGAAGGATTGGTAGTTGGAAATTATGGCCTCAGTGAGAGAAATGATGCAGGAGATGTGGCATGATAAGAGTTTTGTAAAAAAAAAAAAAAAAAATTGCAAATACCTTTTTCACCAATGAGAATGGCAACTATACACATGGACCTGAGTATAGAGACCATCTCAAGAACAGATTTGATGCATTGAACATTAATGACCCAAGACCAAAGAAGCTGTGGAAAGAGGTCATTAAAAAGATAGGAAAGAAAGAAAAGACCAAACTGGATATTAAAAAAGGCTCGAACTTGCCCTTGAACTTTGCGCAGCTAAAGCGAAAGGAAGGAATGACGAAGTGAAAGAACTGAACAGATTTCACAGAATGGCTCAAGAAGACAAAGTAGAGTATTACAATGACATGTGCAAAGAGCTGAAAATAGAAAACCAAAAGGGAAGTACATGCTCTGGATTTCTCAAGCTGGAAGAATTGATGAAAAACGTAAAGCCTCAAGTTGCAGTAGTGAAGGATTCTACAGGGAAAACATTGATTGATTCAGGAAGCATCAAATGAAGATGGAAGGAACACACAGAGTAATCATACCAGAAAGAAATGGTAGATGTTCAAACATTTTAAGAGGTAGCATCTGATGGTACAGAAGGAAGAAGCCAAAGTTGTACTGAAGGCATTGGTGAAGAAAAAGCCTTTAGGAACTGAAGGAATATCAACTGAGATGTTTCAACAAAGGGATGCAGCACTGGAAGTGCTCACTTCTCTATGCCAAAAAATTTGGAGGACAGCTACCTGGCCAGCTGACTGGAAGTGATCCATATTTATGCTTATTCCCAAGATAGGTGATACAACCAAATGTGGAAATTATTGAACAATCTCATTAATATCACAAGTAAGTAAAATTTTGCAAAAAACTATTCAAAAGCAACTGCAACAGTATGTTGACAGGAAACTTCCAGAAATTGAAGCTAGATACAGAAGAGGACATGGAACCAGGGATATCATTGCTGATGTCAGATGGATCTTGGCTGAAGGCAGAGAATGCCAGGAGGATGTTTCTTGTGTTTCCTTGACTATGCAAAGGCATTAAGCTGTGTGGATATTACCAAATTATGGCTAACATTTCAGAGAACGGCAATCCCAAAACACTTAATTGTGCTTTTAAGGAATCTGTACAGGGATCAAGAGGCAGTCAAGCAAGCAGAATAAGGGGACACTGCATGGTCTAAAGTCAGTAAAAGTGTGCATTAGGGTTGTATCCTTTCACATACCTTTTCAATTTCTATGCAAAGCAATTATCTGAGACACTGGGCTGTATGAAGAAGAATGAGACATCAGGATTAGAGGAAGATTCATTAACAACTTGTGTTATGCAGATAACACAGTTTTACTTGCTGAAAGTGAAGAAGATTTGAAACACTGATGAAGATCAAAGATAAAAAATCAAGGCCTTCAGTATGAATTTCACCTCAACATCAAGAAAACAAAAATCCTCACAACTGGAACTGTAAGCAACATCATGATAAATGGAGAAAGGATAGAGGTTGTTGGGGATTTCATTATACTTGGTTCCACAATTAATATCCATGGAAGCAACAGCTAAGAAATCAAAAGATGCATTGCACTGGGAAATCTGTTGCTAAGGACCTATTAAAGTGTTGAAAGTAAAGATGTCATCTCGAAGACTAACGTGCACCTTATGCAAGCCATGGTATTTTCAATCACATCATATTCATGTGAAAGCTGAGCAATGAATAAGGAGAGCAGAGGAATTGATGTCTTTGAATTGTGCTGTTGGAGACAAATATTGGATGTAAAAAAGACTGCCAAAAGAACAAACTGATCTGTTCTGAAAGAAGTGAAATCAGAGTGCTTCTTGGAAGCAAAGATGGTGATACTACATCTTACATACTTTGGTCGTGTTGTCAGGAGGGATCAGTCCCTGGAGAAGAACACCATGAAGCTCATCACAGGTCTCATCATAGAGGTGATTACATTATTACATAGCTACCAAACTACAGTAGAGGGCTAGCAAAAAAGAGGAAGACTTTCAGGGAGATGGACTGACACAGTGGCGGTACCAATGGGCTTAAGCATAAAAATGGTTATGGACGTGATGTAATAAGAGGCCGTGTTTTATTCTGTTGTGCATAGGGTCACCATGAGTTGGAACTGACTTGACAGCACTTATTAAAATGCTTCAATATAAAAAAGAAAATTATACAAATGAAACTAATTGTGTACCCAGTTCATCTTTGAATCACACACAGAGGTACTGTTTTAAATGCCTTTAAACACAGCCAGTAAAGTATATAAATATGTATTTATATATAAAAACTCACTGCTGTTGAGTTGACTCAGTCTCATAGTGACCCTACACAATAGCACCATGCCATAGGGCTTCCAAGGAGCACCTGGTAGGTTTAAACTGCTAACCTTTTGGTTAGTAGTTGTAGCATTTAACAGTTATGCCATCAGTGTTTCACATAGGTGTATATGTATCAAGGAAATGGGTCCTGTGTTTGTACAAGCTGGAAGGTCCCAAGGCTGTGGGTAAGGCTGGAGGCTCTCCTGACTCACACAGCCATAGGGGCTGGTGAATCCAAGGTTGGCAGATCAGACAGCAGGCCTCTTGCTCACACACTGCAGAGGCTAATGAATCCCACTGCTAGATCAAGTCTCAAGAACCAGAGTTCAGATGAACAGGAACCAGGTGCAAGTTCCAGAGCAAGCAAGAAACAATGAGCATTGTCAGAAAGTCCATCTATCTGTAGGTCACATCCTCAAGAAACTCCTTTTCAGTTGATTGGCTGCTCATCACAGATCTCATCATAGAGGTGATTACATTATTACATAGCTACCAAACTACAGCACATCTGCCAAATCGCTAAGAATCATGGCCCAGACAAGTTGATGTACAACCTTAAACATTGCCAAGCAAGCCAAGTGCCATCGAATTACACACAATAATTTGTACTTAGTTGAATCTGCTCTGGAATCCTTGATGGCTCAGTGGGTAAGTGCTATGTCTGCTAACCAAAAGGTCAGTGTTTCAAATCCACAAGGTGCAACTTGGAAACTCTTTGGGACAGTTCTGCTCTGATCTATACGGTTGCTAAGAGTTGGAACCAACTCAATAGTAGTTGATTTGGTTTGGGTTTACAATATTCTCTTAGGGCAAAAAGAAGAGCAAAAAAAAAAGTTTAAATCTATTTTTAATAATCATATTTTTGGTGGTAGTGTTGATATTGTTGTAAACCCTGGTGGTGTAGTAATTAAGTGCTACATCTGCTCACCAAAACGTATGCAATTTGAATCTGCCAGGCACTCCTTGGAAGCTCTGTGGAGCAGTTCTACTCTGTTCTATAGAGTTGCCGTGAGTCAGAATCAACTCAGTAGCAGTGACTTTGGTTTCATTGATATTGTTACACTGAGATACTGTGTGTATTGTGGAATAAAGCAAATATGATTTTGTGCAATTTGTGGTGTGGTAGAAAGATAATAAGCAACCAACCCACTGTCATCCAGTCAATTCCAACTCATAGTGACCCTGTAGTATTTGAATGGCTGTAAGTCTTTACGGAAGCAGACTGCCACATCTTTCTCCTGTGGAACTGCTGGTGGTTTCTAACTGCTATCTTTCAGGTTAGCACTCAATATCTTTAACCACTGTACCACCAGGGCACTTAGAAGGAAGATATAGATGTAATATATGTCAGTTGAATATATCAATATGAACTTATGAGTTACTTTATCTTTCTCCAAAACATACATATTGTCTAGGTTTTGTTCACTGAAGCCAATAAGTTAGTAGTATAGAATATTAGATTGTATTCTGTAAATACCATTTCCCATTGTCAGATACTAGCAGTCCTTTGAGAAAAAAGTGCTTCCAGATGCTGTGAAAATGTACAAGATAAACCTGGATCAATTTGTTATACCAGAAATCAAGGAACAGTGTTATAGACTACAGGAGCTGCATTAAAAGGATGCAAGAATAATCTACCAGTGACTGAAGACAGGACAATTTAAGTATCAATAAGGGTATTAACTGCAATAGACTGAAATGCATCTTATTTGTTTAATTATGAGTTAATAATAATACTAAAAACACATCTTTGCTTACTTTGGTGGCTATATTTTAAAACCAAGGAAGACTGGTAGTGCAGCTGTTAAGTGCTCACAGTCTCCTTCCTTAAAGATTACAACACTGGAAAACCTATGGGAGTATTATACTCTGTTCAATAAGTTTACTATGAGTTAGAATCTATGATAATGGGTTTGGCCTTTTTGTTTGTTTTATTACAGAACTAACTGATAACTTTAAAAATTAATAAAAGAAAAAATTTATAACCTTTTTTCATATGATCCATTCTTTAGGGTTGGAAAACATGGTGGCAGAGTGGTTAATAGCTGCATCTGCTAACCAAAAGTTTGGCAGTTCAAATCCATCAGGCGCTCCTTGGAAGCTCTACCAGACAGTTCTGCTATGTCTATAGGGTTGATGTTGTCAGAACTGACTTGATGACAATGAGTTTGTTTTATTGTTTATACCACAGAGTTTGTTGGTTAAATAGTTTATAAAGAAGAGTTTTTCTTTATGTAACTACAACAATTAACAAATTAAGAATAATTGCTACAAACAATATTACCATTTTGCAACTCCTCAAAATAATCTCAACGATAATTATCAATGGCTTGTAAAATCATGTAAAAAGACCCACATGGTGAGCATCCTGGTGGGGCTCCACATCCCACCTTCCTCCTATCTCTCACCCCAAAATCGACCTAGAATCTGATTAAGCCTCTGGTTCTGATTGCTACTTTGTAAGCCATACAGAGGACAGAGGAACATACTAAATGTCACTGAGAAGTTGCAATCAGCAAAATCCTAGCTCTGTGAAACCCTAGAGGAAAATGACCTAGTTGGTTTTCTTTATAAATAAGTTACAAGGGAAAAAAGCCAAAAAATAAAAATTAGAATGAGGAATCTCTAGATTAAACGAGTCTTCAAAAATGTCATTTCATTCAAGTGGAGACTATGTGAATCATGATGTGAACAAACAAGGAGTAGAAATAATTGGGAGATAATCAGAGAAATATGGATACTAACAAGATATTTAATCATACAATGATTGTTTTTGGACCAGTATAACAGATTTATTTATTTTAGAACAATAATAACAGTTTTGCTCACTTTTGTGTTAAGATATATCTTACTGTTCAAGTGCAACATTTGTTGGAAAACTTAAATAATTTGTTGTATATCAGAGAGATCACAGAAATGGAAGAAAACATAATTTCCTTTACACTCTTCTCAAGTTCCAATGGCTCTAAATATATAATCATTTATTTAAAGGAAGCCACTGGATCTTATATTCTTTTGGAATCTCTCCATATGGCCCAGCAGAATGCTGTCTATCCCCTACAAGCTCAATTAATATTTTGTATTGTCTGCCTGGTCAGAGGCCAGCAGAAGAATTGATTTCAGCAACCATTTTCAGAAAGACTACCTCAAGTTCTACTTTTAAAACTTGCCAGGGTGAATCAAAGAGTCAACGCATATACTCAGGTCTGCTGGCTCTTTCTCAGTCTGGTTGCATTTCCTCTAATGTCTCTGAAAGAGGCAAAGGTTGCTCTTCTGTGCTAAGCTGTTAAGTGTAGAACCCAATGAGACTCAACTTTGTGAGTATGGGATAGGTTATGCATATCACTGCATGAGATATGGATAAAAAAACAACAGGAGACCTTGGAATGAAGCATAATTGGATTGATGAGTAGCTCTTGGGTGCATTTTAAGGTTTAACCTTGAAATCACAAAAAGAATAGCCCTACTTAAACCTTTCATAAATGCTTTGGGAACAGTGTAATGGAACATAAACAACTATAAACTAGAAAAGACCTTGAAAGATAATCTAGTCCCACTCCCTTACTTTATAAATTAGCAAAGAGATGGGAGGAAGCTGTGATCTGTTTGCCTGGTCACACAGTTAAGCAGTAAAGGAATCTCCTGACTTGTCTTTTAGCACTCTTTTTTTATCACAGCTTGACTTCAGTGATTAAAACAACAATGATAATTGGAGTTCTTCCAGAACCCTTAATACTTTTCATTTAATATGGTATGTAGCTGGAAGGCTCCAACTTAGAGAATTCCTAGTGAGTTGCTATGGCCCCCTTAGGAATTTTCCCTTTTTCATTCTCTGTGCAATAAACTAGGTCATAGAATCAACAATTCTCCAGGATATAGAAGTGCTTCCCCCCCCCCCCTGCTTTGAGACCAAATCTCCTTAAAATCCAGTTCTAAACTCGGGCATATAGTATGTTTCTGATGCCACTTTTAAGAAAAAATTCTAAAGAAAACCTGTGCTGCTGAACCATCTCAGTGTTGCAGCCCTTGGAACAGAACTCCGTAAGTGCTCTTCCCTCACTTCCAGATCTAGTGCTGGGAATCACATGTGCCTTTATTCATTATCTGAAGCTTGCTTAATTTTTAAAACTGTCATCTCTGATGATGAAAGGAAAGTTTTTTTCTTTGTTTTTTGTTTCAATTTGCAATGTGAAATATAAATATGGGGCAAGATAAAGCTATCAATTTTGAAAGGGTGGAATAGTTTTGGAACCCTGATTTCTTTTTTGGTTCATTCTCAAGAATAGTCATTTCCTGAGGATACTGAAAAACCACCTCAGAAAGCAAATAGCTAAAGGCGTGTGTAATTCATGTACCCATAAATGTCATATAATTTAAATTAATAGCACAGTTATCCAGTAAGAAACAGGCTCTACATTATCTTGTTCTGTGCGTCCAATCTCCTGTCATCCCTAAATCAGATGTTAGATTTTCCTTTGGAGGAGATTGCTGCACTAAATTGCTTGGTGAAGATGTGTTTCTGTGTTTCTTATGAAAAAGTCAGTGAAATAAAATGTTCCATGGATTAATGGCAATCTTAGGCTATAAAAGTTCCCCTCTTTATTTATTAGTATTAAGCTCAGAAAATCAAAGAACATCCTAAAGGCAAACTTCATTATTAGAATGTTCTCTATGATTTTGAACATAGCAGAGAAAGTATGCTTGATAAGGCAACATCAAAGCTTAAACTAGTAGAATTTATTGGATTGGTTAGAAGATGATACATGTAGTTTTTCCTGATTGTGAATGGAAGATTTTGACAGCTGCTTAATGGATTAACTTTATGCTTTGAGTCTGTTACTGCATCTGTGTTTTATGGAAAACTCAGTCTTTGGTTTTTTGCAGATGAAATCATTTGAATTAAATTTTACTGAAGAGAATCTCCACAAATTATGTTACATAAAAGGTTAAATCATAAAGTTCTTTCTTCGAGATATCCTGAATGATTATTTCCACAGGTTGAAGGATTAAAACAGCGGTGATTAACACCCAGAACTCTCTTGGGTGGTAGGTGCAAGGTTTTTTAAGAAAGGTATACTACTTGCCTTAAGACAGATTCTTGGAAAAAAATCCATTGTCTTGCTGACTGATTGACCCAGTTTCCTCAGATACAAAATAAAAAAGTCTATGAAATTTTCTTTTAATTTTCAAGTGAAATGCATTTACCTGAACACTTCACATCCCAACACACTGTGAAAACTGAAAGAAGTTTCACTGACAATTTTCCCTGGAACATTTCAGTTAGTTGAAGTAATAAATTTCCCTTTTTCTTAAAAAGAGTGAAATAAAATAAAACAAAATTCTCTAATTCTCCTTTGTTACTCTAGGCAATTTACTCAAACACAATATTGTCCTGAAAATATATTAAATTACTTTGATACATCTTTCCTCACTTTGATTTTATTATGAGTTTTGAATATGGTTTTCATCTGACCAAACATTCCTGATTCTACTGTGCTCTTATTCTTGACCTTGGATGCCATAACTTGTGTCACTTGTTGGAATAGATCACTGGGATTAAAAGTGCCTAGCTACTGCCTTCTGTGTATTTCGTAATTATGAGGTAATCAGTCATGACTATTGTGAAATTTGAATACATACCGTTGTTGTTGTTAGGTGTCATCGAGTTGGTTCTGACTCATAGCAACCCTATGCACAACAGAACAAAATACTGCATGGTCCTGTGCCATGTCCACAGTTGTTTTTATGCCTAAGCCCATCGTTGCAGCCACTGTGTCAACCTTGTTGAGGAGCTTCTGATTTTTCACCAGCTCTCCACTCTATCAAGCATGATGTCTTTCTCCAGGGACTGATCCCTCCTGACAATATGTCCGAAGTATGTAAGACACAGTCCTGCCATCTTTGCTTCCAAGGAGTACTCTGGTTGTACTTCTTCTAGAACAGATCTGTTTGCTCTTTTGGCAGTCCATGGTACATTCAATGTTCTTCTCCAACACCACAGTTCAAAGGTATCAGTACCTCTTCTGTCTTCCTTATTCATTGTCCAGCTTTCACCTGCGTATAATGTGACTGAAAATACCATGGCTTGGGTCAGGCACACCTTAGTCCACAAGGTGACATCTTTAGTTTTCAATACTTGAAAGAAATCCTCTATTGGCAGATTTTCCTAATGCAATGTGTCTTTTCATTTCTTGACTGCTGCTTCCATAAGTGTTGATTGTGAAACCAGCAAAAATGAAATCCTTGATAACCTCAATTCTAGTCATTTTTATTCCTAGTCACTTTTGCAAAATTCTTCTTAGGAGAAATACTGTGTTGCTTGCTATCAGACTTCTAAGTACTACCTGTACCTAGTTACTATCGCTACCTAGGCTGTCTTGCATTATGCTCTTCTACATTTTATTCATTTAAAAAAATAAGGTATTAGTAAGAAAATAAATAAAATAAAAAAAAAGAATGATCAGTTCTGGAAAAAAAGACTATTATTCAGTTGAGAATCATACAGATAAGCTCCCTTCTGGCTCAGCAATATCATATCTGTGTTCTAACCCAAAGGAAAGAAGAATGATAAAGTCTAGGGTTAATGGTTTTGCATTTGAGGGATGACTTAACAGATGTGGTTGCACACATTGTATCTCATTAGCCTTAACTTAGTCATTTGGTTTCATCTTGGTGAAATAACCTCCCCCATTGAGCAGACTATACTCCCTAAAACTTGTGAGGGAAATGACTATTTAAAAGAAGATGAGAAAAAAAGAGAGAGAGAGATCTGCAATAGCAGATTTTAAGTTCAGGAGTCATATCTTTTGACTTATGTTTTAAAAAGTTCACTCTAACAAGCCTTGCAGAGGCAAAAGTTATATCTTAGTCATTTAGTGCTGCTATACCAGAAATACCCCAAGTACATGGCCTCAACATAGGAAATTTATTCTGTCACAATCTAGAGGCTATAAGTTGAAATTCAAGATTTCAGCTCCGGGTTAAGTCTTTCTGTCTCTGTCAACTCTGAAGGAAGGTCCACCGTATCAGTCTTCTCTTGGTCTGGGAGCACTTCAGTGAAGAAACCTCGGGTCCAGAATATGTGCTTCACTCCTGGCTCTGCTCTCTTGGTAGTATGAGTTTGCTGTGTCTCTCTGCTCACTGCTCTCGCCTATATCCCCAAAGAGACTGGCCCAAGACACCATCCAATCTTGTAGATGCCATCAATACAACTGCCACTAATCCTTCCCGTTAAATCATAGTGTTAGAATTTACAACACACAGGAAAATCCCATCAAATGACAAAATGGCAGATAATCATATAATACTAAGAATCATGGCCCAGCCAAATTGATACACACATTTTTGGGGGGACAAAATTCAGTCCATGACAAGTGGAGCGACAGAGACTAGTAAAAAGACTATTTCCAGTAGTCCAGGTAGCAGCTGATGGTGCTTACTTACTAAGAAATTAGCAGGAGCTACATTAAATTTTGACCAGTAGCTCATATTAATTTTCACTGGAATAATGAAATAACATGGTGAAATCACTATAAAACTTACTAAAAGGTAGTGTATTGTAATTATGGTTGCCTTCATGTAATCATCATTTTCTGTACTTGGGAGTGAATGACATTGTTAAATGTGCAATGATTTTAAAAGTAAATAAAACAGTATCTCTGGTTTAATTCTGGCCAGTGAACTAACAGTTATAATTAACTTTACAACATGACATAAGATAGTGAGTTTTTGTGTTAGAGCAAGTAAGAGATAATTGTGGCTTGGATGAGGGTTGTAGCAATGTAAATGGAAAGAAAGGACACATTCAAGATGTGTTTAGAGGTAGAGCCAATAGAACTGACAGAAGAAATGCAAGAAGAGAGAAATTAAGATGGTTTCAAGCAATTTGGTCAATATTTATGTCATTCATTGAGCTGACGAAATTTGGCTATGTACTGTATTTCCAAGAATAACTAGGATTCAAAATGTGTGTTTTGGTTGGTTGCATTAGGTTAGAAGTTACAAATAGAAAAAAAAGGAAAGTCCAATAGTTAATTAAGCGTAAAAGTCTAGAGTTTAGGTACCGGATTAGAGGAAAGGACATCTATACCACACAGATGTCCCTGAGAAATTTGAAGAATGAGGTCAGGCAAAATTCAGGAGAGATAGATGCTGTCTTGCTTGCTCTAGATGTTTCATGTAAGTGGGATTGTATACAATCAGACCTTAACTAATTCCTGGCCTTGGGCACATGTCATATCTTGTGTCACTTATTAGGATATGTCACTGACAGAAAGTGGCCAGCTATTGTTTTTCATATCTTTCCTAATTATTAGGTTCTCCAGTTCTGACTTTTTTGTTGCTAATTTTTGTTTTTTAAGTGGAAAGTTCCAGTGTATCTGTCATACAGGGATAAGAATGATGAGCAGTCCAAATGTGAGTTGACTTAGTTTATCTGATAAAGTAAAATTCTACTCATAAAATTATTCACAGGTGAAAAGAGATACTCTCTACAAATGCTTGGGTTTTTTAAGGTGACTCTATATAGTTAAGCCCTGGATTTTCTTTTTTCAGAATGGGCATACAAGATGTATTGATCATAAACCTTGACTTTCTATTCTTTGTATGTTCTTTGTTCTTTCACATTGTGGAATCTATCTTCTTAACTCCCAGATCCTCTCATTGAGACCTGGTATGTGGTCAAAGCTAAAGTTAGCTCGTTTTTTTTTTTTTTTTTTTTTTTTTTTAGAGTAGGTTGAGTAAAACTTTTGAAACTGGTCATAATGATTGAGGCTTCATTTGTACATCCTTGAACTTGAGTCCAGGTCCAGAAGACTTTAAATGAGTACTCAGCGCTCTTTGGAATTGGCCTCTCATCAGGTAATGACAAAGCTCTGGTTAGCCAACACCCAGGAGTAAAACTGGGAATAATGAAGTGTTACTTTGCAATGCTCACCACTTTGAAGTGATATTTAGTCTCCCGCTGTCTACTCCTCTGTCTATTCCCCTTCCCCCCTCCCCTGCTTTCCAGTTGTGTCACTTTTTAACAGTTCATCACAAAAGAAAGAATTGGATGGTCTCACTCTCACTTTTTTTAACACCTTTGACGAAAACAGTGATGGCAATTGTTTCAGAAAAACTTAAGAAAGGCTTGCACTGTATCATAGTAACTTGACTTGATTCTTATCTTCAAATATATAAGAGAGGAGATATAGATTTTTTTTTTCCTGATTCCAAGAATGTGGAGCCTTGGTAGTACAGTAGTTAAAAGCTTGGTTGCTAACCAAAAGTTGACAGCTGGAATTCACCAGAAACCCCTTGAAAATCCTATGGGCCAGTTCTACTTCATCCTATAGAGTTGTAAATTGAAATAATCTGTACAGCAACGGATTTGAGTGTGATTTGGCCAAGAAAGTGTGGTTTGCCTGTATTACTGTTTATTTATGGGGCACTAAATCTTCTATCTGTGAAACTTTTAAATAATGCCAGAGGCCAACATACCTTCTGCGATAGTTGTGTGTGTCAACTTGGCTAAGCTAGTTATTTAATTAAACATTAATCTAGGGATTGCTGCAAACATATTTTGTAGATATGCTTAATATCTACTATCAGTTGACTTTAATTAAAGGAGATTATCCCAAATAATCTAGTGGGTCATGTCCAATGAATTGAAAGGCCTTAAAAACAAAATTAAGATTTTTTTTTTTTTGATCTTTGCAGGTTTGTTAGTATGTTTTTTATTGTGAATTAAGAACAATTTTGTAGTCTATAACACCAGAACTTTCACCTCTATTCTATTCTACCTACCCCATCTCCACCCACATGACAGCATGCTTTGCTTTTTGTTCGGAACTTCTTAGGACCTTATGATAAAGGTCTGGCCTTCCTCACCCATCAGCTTGGCTCCAGCAAAGTGTCCCTCAGGCAATCCCATGTACATTTTTACATGTTGGTTTGCCTCCAATATCACTCCGTTTTTCATATGGTCATGGTCAGTCTTTGTCTGGTGCTGGATGCAGTTTGGGGTTAGAGATTCTAGGGGCCACGCTACCGGGGGTTCTCCATTCCAAAGGACCATCAAGTGTGGCCTTTTGGTAGAGTTCTAGCTCTTCCCTCTGCTCCATCACCTGCTGTGTCTGGAGCTTCATTCCATGTACCTCATCTGGGCTGTCTTAGGTGGTGACCAGGCACCATCTAGTTCTTCTGGTCCCATGCTGAAGCAGGCTGTGGTTCATGTGGCCCCGTCCATCTGGTGGGCTCGTATGTTTCTCCTCTCCTCGATGTACTCCATTTGCCCAAGGTTCAGGTAGACTGTGACCATTTGGTGCTATTTAGATAGCAGCTTGCTAGCTTTTAAGACACTAGTCACCACTACTCACCCAGGTCGTATGTGGAAATTGATATCTTAGGAGACGAAGAGAGAAAGATCTTGGGTATCTTGATTAATCTGAATGTCCCTGAGAGCATGGACCCCCGATCCCAGACCCCATTTCCCTGTTCTTCCAAAGAGGTAGTCCACATTAAGGGGACAATTTAGTTTTGAAGTTTAGTAGTTGTGGGTACCCTACTTCTAGTGAATACTGTCACATCCTATGCCCATCCCTAATCCTAACCACTATCTAATTTGTAAAACATCCCTCTCTCTCTTTGCCTCGCCCCTTGTAGCCATCAAATACTGATTTCTACTGCACTTAAATGATTATTTATGTCCTTGTATCAATGGTCTCATACAGAATTTGTCCTTTTGTGTCTGGCTAATTTCACTCAGCTTAATTTCCTCTAGACAGCCCCAAGTTGACAAGTATTTCTCTGAGCCATTGTTGTTATCATTGCATGGTATGCCACTGTATGAATATATCACAAACTGTTTAACCATTCATCTGTTGATGGGCACCAAGGTTGTTTTCAACTTTTTGCTATTGTGGAAAGAACTGCAATAACCACTGGTATGTAAGTATCTGTTTGAGTGGCATTCATTATTTCTTTGGGATATATTCCAAGAAGTGGGATTGCTGGATCATATTGTATTTCTATTTCTAGAAAGTGCCAAATCAATTTCCATAGTGGTTGAACCATTTTATGGGCCCAGAGTTCCAGTCTCTCTGCATCCTCTCCAGCATTTATTATTCTGTGTTTTTTGGGTTATTACCATTTTTGTTAGGGTGAGATGGTATCTCACTGTGATTTTAATTTAGATTTCTCTGATGGCTAACGATTGTGTACATTTCCTCATGTATCTGTTGGCAACCTGTATGTCTTCTTTGGTGAAATTCCTATTCATGTCATTTGTCCATTTTTTAACTGGGTTGTTTGTCTTTTTTTTGTTGTTGTTGAGGTTTTACAATATTTTGCAGATTAGAGAGGTTAGGCAGAGGCTGGAAACATGTTGGGAAAATATTTGTTCCCAGTCTGTAGGTAGTTTTTTTACTCTTTTGATGAAGGCTTTGAATAATTGTTTAATTTTTAAGAGTTTCCTATTATCTATTTTTGTTTCTGGGAATTGAAGTTTGTTGGTGGTTTTTGGTAGACTGTTGATGCCATGGATTAGCACTTCCATTGTTTTCCCAAATTTTACCTCCAAAAATTTTATGGGTTTAGCTTTTATATTTAGGTCTTTGATCCATTTTGAATTAGTTTTTGTGCATGGTGTGAGATAAGGGTCTTGTTTCATTTTTTTTTTTTTTTTTTTTGCAGGTGAATATCTAGTTATACCAACACCATTAGTTGAAGAGGCTGTCTTTACCCCAGTTCACTGTCTTTGGATCTTTATCAAACATCAGCTGTTTATAAGTATATGAAGTTATATTTGGATTATTTCTGTTTTGGTGGTCTATGTATCTGTTTTTGTGTCAGTACCAGGCTGTCTTGACTACTGTGGCACTGTAGTAGGTTTTAAGGTCAGGGTTGAAGCCTTCCACTATGTAGTAATAATTTACTTAAATAATAATTTAGTGATAATTTACTTATCCGTAGCTTCCTTTCCACATGAAGTTGGTGATTTGTTTCTCCATCTTGTTAAAAAATGTCATTGGAAGTTGAATTGAGTTTGCACTGTATGTATGAATTGCTTTGGGTAGTATAGACATTTGCACAATGTTAAATCTTCCTATCCAGGAACAAGGTAGATTTCTCCACTTGTGTAAGCCATTTTTCATTTCTTGCAGTAGGCGCTTGTAGTTTTCTTTGTATAGATCTTTTACATTTCTGGTTAGATTTATCCCCAGGTATTTTATCTTGGGGGCTACAGTAAATGGTAATGATCTAGTAATTTCCTCTTTGGTTGTCTCTTTGTTGGTATATAAGAATCCTACTGATTTATGTATGTTTATCTTGTATACTGATACCTTGCTGAAATCTTCTATCAGGTCCAGTAGTTTTTTGGTGGATTCTTTAGGGTTTTCTGTGTATAAGATCATATCATCTGCAGATAGTGATACTTTGACCTCTTCTTTGCCAGTTTGGGGGCCCCTTATTTGTTCATCATGTCTAATTGCTCTGGATAGGACCTCTGGTAGGACAATGTTGAATAGAGGTGGTGACAATGGTCATCCTTGTCTAGTTCCTGTTCTTAAGTGGAATGTTTCCAACTTCTCTCCATTAAGTATGGTGTTAGCTGTTGGTTTAGTGTAAATAGCCTTTACTGTGTTGAGGAATTTCCCTTCTATTCCTGTTTTTCTGAGAGTTTTTTTTAACATGAATGGGTGTTGGACTTTATCAAATGACTTTTCTGCTGCAATGGATAGAATCAGGTGGTTCTTGCCTTTTATTTTGTTTCTGTAGTTGATTACATTAATTGTTTTCTTTATGTTAAACCATCCCTGCGGCCCTGGTGTGAATCCTACTTGGTCATGGTGAAGTATTTTTTTGAAGTGTTGTTGAATTCTGTTTTGTTAAGGATTTTTGCATCTAAGTTCATGAGAGATACTAGCCTTTAATTTTCCTTTTTTTGTGCTGTCTTTACCTGGTCTTGGTACCAGGGTTATACTAGCTTCATAGAATGAATTTGGGAGTATTCCATCCTTTTCTGTACTCTGGAATGCATTTACAAGCAGTGGTGTTAACTCTTCTCTGAACATTTGATACAATTTTCAGTGAAGCCATCTGGGGTCAGGGCTTCTTTAGGAAGAAAGTTTTTTTGATTACTTTTCCAGTTTCTTCTTTTGTGATGTGTTTGTTTAGTTGTTCTATCTCTGATTTTACTAGTTTAGGTAAATGGTATTTTTCCAGAAAATTGCACATTTCCTCTGGGTTTTCAAATTTATTGGAATGTGATTTTTCGTAGTATTCTTGTATGATTCTTTTAATTTCAGCAGGGTCCATTGTGATATTGTCTATTTCATTTCCAATTCAGATTACTTGTTTCTTCTGCTTTTCTTTTGTCAGTTTGTCAATGGCTTACCAATGTTGTTCTTTTCAAAAAACCAGCTTTTAACTTGCCTACTCTTTTCAATCATTTCTCTATTCTCTATTTCATTTATTTCTGCCCTAATTTTAATAATTTTCATTCTTCTGGAGCCTGATGGGTTCTTTTGCTGAGATCTTTCTAGTTGTTCAAGTTGATGAGTTAATTCTTTGATTTGTGCCCTTTCTTCTTTTTTGATGTGTGTGGCTGTTGAGATGAATTGACCTCTGAGCACTGCTTTTGCTGTGTCCCATAGATTTTAGTATGATGTGTCTTCATTCTCATTTGATTATATAAAATTCTTTATTGCATCCTTAATGTCTTCTTCCACCCATTAGTTCTTGAGCATGTTTTTGATTTAATTTGATTTAATTTGCATCTTTTTTTCTGTTATTGATTTCTAATTTTATGGCTTTGTGGTTTGAGAAGAGGCTTTGCATTATTTCAAAATTTTGAATTTTGTTGAGTATCTCTCTGGGACCAAATATGTGGCCAATTCTGGAGAATATTACATGTGTACTGGAAAAGAAAGTATACTTGGCTTTAGTTGGATGAAGTGTTCTGAATGCGTCTGTAAGGTCAAGTTGGTTGGTTGTTGCATTAAGATCCTCTATGTGTTGACTACGCTTTTTTCAAGATGTTCTGTCCTTTATTGCGAATGATGTGTTGAAGTCTCCTACTATTATTGTGGAGCTGTCTATTTCTGCTTTCAGTGCAAATAGTGTTTGTTTTATGTATTTTGTAGCTCTGTCACTGGATTTGTAGATACTTAGTATGCTTATGTCCTCCTGTTGAATTGAGCCTTTGACCATTCGATAGTGACTCTCTTTATCTCATATGTGGATTTAACTTTAAGTTTATTTAGTCAGAGATTTGCTTTGCCATTCCTGCTTTTTAATAATGTTATTATCTTGATATATTTATTTTCCCAACCTTTGAGTTGTAGTTTGTTTGTGCCTTTGAGTCTAAGGTGTGTGTCCTGTAAGCAGCATATAGATGGGTAATTTTTTTTTAATCCAGCCTGCTATTCTCCTTCTCTTAATTTGTGCATTTAGTCTATTTACATTCGGTGTGATTACTGATAAATATGATGTTAGCATTGTCATTTTGATGCCTTTTTTTGGGTGTCATGGACTGTTCCTTTGTTGCATTCCATTTCAGTACTGAGTCTTTTTTCTTTACATATTTTGTTTTAGTGGCTTTCAATAGTTGTTTTCTTGAAATGGTGATTTTGTGTGTTGCTTTTTAACATGAAGAGTTACAAGTTTCTTTTGTGGTTACTCAGTCCCTTTTATTAATCTCGAAGTAGTCCAAACTTCAGTGTGTGTGTATATCTCCTGTCTTTCTCCACATTTGAAAGGTCTGTGTCTGCCTTTCTTTAACCCTCTTTTCCATATAATAAAGTTGTCAATTATATCTTTAGATCTCTGAATTTTTATTTTTTGGTGATTTGGTTTTGGTTACCATTTTTGGATTTCCTTCCCTAACTTTATCTAGATGCTCTATCGAGTGCTGGACATTTAAGTATATATCTAATGTTACTGATTTTCTAATCTAAGAACTTCTTTTAATATTTCTTGTGATTTTGGTTTGGGTCTTACAAATTCTCTAAATTTCTGTGGATCTGTGAAAGTCTTAATTTCATCTCGTATTTGAGAGACAATTTTGCAGGACATATTATTCTCAGTTGACAGTTTTTGTCCTTTAGGGCTTTGTATATGTTATCTCACTGTCTTCTGACCAGCGTCATTTTAGCTGACTAGACTGAGCTTAATCTTAAAATTTTCCTTTATAGATTATTTTTTGCTTATTTATGGCTGCCCTCAGTAGTCTCTCCTTGTCTCTAGTTTTATTGAGCTTGATTATGATATGTGTTGGTGTATTTCTTTTGGGATCTATCTTGAGTGCGGTTCAATGAACATCCTGAATGGAGATCTTCTTGTCTTTCATGATATCAGGGAAGTTTTCTGTCAGCAGGTCTTCAACTATTCGCTCTGTATTTTCAGCTATCCCACCTTGTTCTGGTACTTCAATCACACAGGTATTATTTCTCTTAATAGAATCCCACAACACCCTTAGGAATTCTTCATTCTTACTGATCTTTTATATGATTTTTCTTCATATATGCTAGTGTAATTTACTTTGTCTTCAAGGTTACTAATTCTGCCTTCGACATCCTCAATCTTGCTCTGTTGACTTTCTATTGAGTTATCAAGCTCAGAGATTTTATTGTTAATCTGTCAAATTTCAAATCACTGCTGCTCAAGCATTTCTTGCAGCTTATTTAGTTTTTCAGTATGCTCTGCTGCATTTTGCCTGACCTCTGCCCTGATATCTTGCACAGTTCTGTACATCAGTCTTTTGTATTCTGTCTCTGATAGCTGTGGGAACTCTTCTTTATCTGGGAAATCCATTGATGCTTTATTTTGGGAGTTTGTGGAAGCCATGGTAGTCTGCTTCTTCAGGTGTTTAGAGATTGACTGTTGTCTCCAAGCCATCTGGAAATCTTTGCAGTAAAAAACAATAGTTTGGTTGGCCTGACAGGTATCTCTCTGTTGAGGCTGGATCGCAGATTCTCCTTGCAGTCTGAAAATAATCTGCTGGTACAGCTCCCGGGTGGGGGAGTTGTGCCTCCTTTCAGCAACACCATCACCATTTCTGAGGGGGCGGGGAGGTTGCTTGCACAGGTGCTGTGCTTTCACAGCCACTCCAAGGTGGGCAGGACTCTGATTTGGCCAGATCCCTCAAGGAACCTCAGCCTCAGACTCAAGTATAGGGAAGGGGAGTGGTCACTCATTTGTGCCTTTGGCTGCCTAGCTGCTGGGACAATCACTCCCCCTCCCACCAGTCATCTGAGCCCAGTACTCCCTGCCACACATGGCATCAGTGGCTGTCTAGCTGCTGGATAATCTCTCTCCTCCTCCCTGTTCACCTGAGCTCAAGCCTTCCAAATGTACACAGCACTAACAGCTGTCTGGCTTCTGGAGCTTACTGCTCTTCCCATGGTTGCTCGAGCCCAGATCTCAGAGTACAGGGCTCCAATGACTACTCAGCTGTTGGGGTGATAACTTCACTCCCCCCCAGGTCACCTGAGCTCAATCTTCCCTGGTGCACTTGGCTCAAATGGCTGTGTACCTGCTGGGGTGATCACTGCACTCCCCCTACAGTCACCTGAGATCAGATCTTTCAGGCATGCACAGCTACAGTGGCTGCCCAGCTGCTGGGGGGATCACTCTGGACCTGTCTGTTTGCCTGACCCCACGCTTCACTGGCCCATGTGGCTACAATCCTCTCCCAGCTGTGTGTGGGCTCTCTCAGGTTCCTAGCCCTCAGGATGTGGGAGCCCAGAGCTTCTGAGCCAACTGGTCCAAGGCCGGTCCCAGGTCTGCCAGCAGCAGGGCCATTCACTCCACCCCCTAAGGTCCTGCAATCTCTTGCCCTGTAGCCATGTGGCACCTGAGCCCGGGCCTCTCAGTCCCACGCAGGACCAGGGCTTGCTGTGTGGAATGCAATTGTATGCTAGCCCAGGCTCTGTCCTCCCCTGCCCTTTTGCTCTGGGATGCTAGGAGTCCTTGCCTCCTGTCCCCACAGTCCCTGCCCTGTCTCCCTGCTCCTCTAGCTGAGGCCTTCTGGCCCCTTGCTACTCTGGGTTCACACCTGGCTGCCTGGCCAGTGGGTGTGGCAGGGCAGTGACCAATGGCTGACCTTGTCCTAGAGTGTTCTAACTTGCATGGGGGTCTTTAGGTTTGGGGCAGTGACTGTGACTGTGATGTTTAGTCTGGGGCAGGTCTTTTTAGTCAAATTCAAGGTTACTCAAGCTCTTGTTTCTTGGTGATGCTTGCTTGCTAAGATTTGCTGGATGTGGGTTTTCTCTCGTCCAGGTTGCCTTCAGTTCAGGGAGAGTCTCTGCCCAGGCCATGTTGTTGTATCTGAGGTGATTCAGGGCTGCTAACATCTTCCTTTGTACTTAGGGTTCTCTAAGCATAGTTCAGTCCTTCTAAATTGCTATACTTGGTGGATTTCATTGATTTTGAGGTTCTCAGTTGTTCAAGGGTTTAGCAGGGATGTATTGTTACTCCACCATCTTGGTTCTGCCACAAGATTTTTCTAAGGAAGAAAACTTTCTCTCAGTTCCCACCTGACAGTTTCCTGTCTGCTTCCTGCCCTATGAATTTTGGACTTTCCTCTCCAGCCTTCATAATTATATTAGCCAGTTTCTTTCATTGTGTGTGCGTGAGAGAGAGAGAGAAAGAGAGAGAGAGAGAGAGAGAGAGAGAGAGAGATATGTATGTATGTATGTACTAGTTCTATTTCTCTGGTAGATTCTTGATGGATTTTATCTTGGGTATTCTCTATCTCACCCCTTAATCACCGTATCATTTATTTAGGTAACGGTATAGAAAAATAATCTATTTTCTCCCAGGCTGCTTTATCCTGGTGGGTTGTGTTTAAGTGCTACCATTGCTAACCAAGAGGTTGGGAGTTCAGATCTGCCAAGTGCTCCTTCAGAACTCTATGGGGCAGTTTTACTCTGTTCTATAGGGTCACTATGAGTCGGAATCGACTTGGCAGCAGTGGGTTTCCCTTTTTTTTTTTTTTTTTGAATTTGCTTTATCCTACCTTGGGAATCTTCAGAATCAAGTCAAAATCAACCTTCTGTTGAAGTCATTGTTAATAGTTTTATTAATTTTATTTTCTTTTAGTCCTATTCCTCTATAAATATGTGCTGATAATCTTTGTTTTTGTGTTCTTTTAAATTTAGTCCTCTTTGTACGCTGAAGAGCTAATATATTACATTTGTGTGTTTACAGGCGTGTGTGTGTGTG
Organism: Heterohyrax brucei; assembly: GCA_028571685.1. Taxonomy (NCBI): domain Eukaryota; kingdom Metazoa; phylum Chordata; class Mammalia; order Hyracoidea; family Procaviidae; genus Heterohyrax; species Heterohyrax brucei. The sequence continues at coordinate 77,922,722 of CM053143.1, forward strand.
TATGCTTGCGCACGTGCATTTTACTCCAGGGGTATGGATTACATCTTATTCTTTTGCTTTATTCCTGTTCTTTCTTCTCATTTCTTGAATATAGGAAGAACTGAAGGCTTTAAGTTACATAGTTTGAGCATTTAGATTGTTTCCAGTCTTCCATTATTAGAAAGTGCTGTGAATCGTATCTTTGTAGCTAAATCTTTGGATACACAAATGGTAATTTCTTTAAGAAAATTAGATGATTTCTTAAGATCTAACCCACAGAATGAAACCCTAGTGGCATAATGGTTAAGTGCTATTTGCTAACCAAAAGTTTGGCAGTTCAGATCTATCAGGCATTTCTTGGAAACACAATTAGTAGATCAGAGTACATAAAATGTTAAAACTCAGAATTTAAAAGCTTGCGAATGACAGCTTTATGGATACTAGGAATCCTTTCATTGTATATGTGACAAAAACAGTCAATTCATTAGAAGCATCTCTGCTAGCAAGTTCAAAGCTAAGTTGTATAACTTTTGCTCAAGCAGATACAGGAACAGAGTTCTGGGGTACTATGTTCAGTCTGTTAACCCAAAGGTTGGCAGATCGATTCTGTCCAGAGGTACCTTAGAAGAAAGTCCTGATAGTCTACTGCCAAATAATCAGCCACTAAAAATCCTGTGGAGCACAGTTCTACTCTGACGCACATAGGGTCACTATGAGTCAGAATAGACGTGGTGGCAACTGGTATGTCTAGCCCTGCTTTTTGCTATGTCCTTTTCTAAAAATTCTCCTGTAGTTAGAATTGAGCTCCTTGAAAACATGCTTATTTTAGTGTTCTCACAGAGATTTTTTGAAATCTCAGTTGTGTTCCTGGAGTCAGCAGTCACTCATCACTTTTTGTCCCACTTTTAGTAGATGCATTCCCATATCTTTGGAAGTTGATTAACGCATTTCATCTTCCTTTTAAGTAGAAGAGCCAAGACCATGATGAAAGCTGGGAAGTCAAATGTCCTGGCATCCTTGAAGAAATAGCCTATTCTGGGTCTCATCTGTAGTGCATTTTTCTGTACTGAGTACATATCTTTTTTCTAAGCTGGGCCAAGAAGGTAGGATACATATTTGTTGAACTATCAAAAACCTTATTTATGGTAACAGAAAACAAATAAAGACCCAGCTGTTTGTGCAGGGTCAGTGAATAATCTTAGTGAACACGGTTGATAAAATTGAAGCCTTAAACACCACTCTCCTTATCTATCTTCTTAAACCTGATGTGGCAGCAGGTAAGAAGCACAGAACAGTGTATCTAAATTAACAATGGGAAGCCTACAAACTGCTGACTCTAAGTGATTGGTTACAAGAGAACTGCTTTTTAGAACAAGATGAGACAGGCAATTATCTATTGTCTACTGAACTAAAACTAGTATTTACACTGACTCGTCGTAGATCCTTCTCTCTCCGGAGAATATCATTCACACACATCGCAAGATCCAAGGTAGTGATAATCTGCTGAACATATGCAAAACAGATGGTTGAAAAAATTATCTGCCCCCATTCAATGGTTGTATTGCTCATTTCTGCCACCTTGCTGACCATGAAACAGCGCTGTACATAAAAGCTGTCTTTCACATTGATTGATGGAGAGCAATGGGTGTGGTTAGTTGTGGGGGAGCCCAAAGCCCAGAATCTCCAGACAATGTTGTTTAAATTCCTACTGGAGTATTTTTAGGGGTGGCGGAAAGATGATGTCATTCAGGTAATGTCCTAGTTACGTTTTTAGTTTTCCTAATGTAGTTGCTTGAGAGCCTATTGGGAGTGGTTGCAATCAGAATTCTGGAAACTTCTGTCTACAGTCTGGGCCAGGCTGGTAATGGAAAGTCACAATACTAGGTAGATATTTGGGAAGCTGAGAAGCTGACAAGTAGGAAAAGCAGATTCTGGAGATAAAAGGGATTTTGTTGACTTCAAATGTTACCTTTTCCATAATCCCAATATTGTAACCGATGGTCAAAATTATCAGTTTGTATTGTCCTAATTTGTCTCTGGGGTAAGTCACAAATGTTTGCATAATGATATTTCTTAATCTACTGCTTATGCCATAGATCCAGAGAAGAGAAAAAGAAAATAATAGTAGGTAAATTAAGTTTTCATGTCTCCAATTTAGTGAGTTTTAGAGTAAGTCATGTTTATTTCATGTGTCCTTGCCTAGAGTTAGGCTTAATAATGTCAGGATTACGGTCCAGTGAGTTGAGAAGGTCATGTTGAAAATCTGTGGTTTCTATCATAGTATTTTCCTGTTTCCACTTAATTGAATTTTAAGTAGGTTCATAATAAATGAACAACACCACTGTACTATTTCTGCCACTTGGTTTTAATTAGTAGCTCCTGGTTTAATTTAGCAGTGAAAGGGTTATTTTGAAGGCTGAGAAGAAGTGAAACAATATGCTGCTTTATTTTACTTTATTTGGGTTATTTACTTTTCTCTCCTTTCAAAATTTATCATATACTGATTTGTATTAGGGTACTGTGTTGAGGATACTCATACCTGTCTTTATGACATTTACCTAGTGTAAGATGACTTTATTATTTAGACCCGAATAACAAATATTCCAGAAAAGAACAATCTAATGGAAAAATCCTGACAGGGACAGTAACATCAGCATGAAAGCATATTGCAGTACTCATCTGACCTAACCTTGCTTGCTGAAAGTCCAGAGGACTTGAGGCACTTACTGATGAATATGAATTACACATCAACATCAAGAAAACAAAAATCCTCGCTAATGGTCCAATAAACAACATCATGGTAAATGGAGAAAAGATTGAAATTGTGAAAGATTTCATTTTATTTGCATCTGTAATCAACACCCATGGAAGCAGCAGTGAAGACATGGAACAGTGTTTTGCACTGGGCAAATCTGCAGCAAAAGACCTCTTTAATGTGTTAAAAAGTTACGGAAGAATAAACAATTCTGTCTTGTAATAAGTAATAGTCAGAATGCTTCTTAGAAGTGAGAATGACAAGACAGTCTCGTGCACTTTGGGCATGTTATCTGAGGACAACATGCTTGGTAAAAAAGAGGAGGACCCTCAAGGAGATGGATTGACACAGCGGCTACAACAATGGGCTTAAACATAGCAAAGGCTGTGAGGATAACTGCAGGACTGGGCGGTTTTCTGTTCTACTGTACATAGAGTCGCTGTGGGACTGATTCAGCAGTGCCTAACAACAACATAATTGGCTTGGCTTTCACGCCCATTTCTGCAAATGATCATTTTTCTCATTCAAACTGATTTTTCATTCCCATTTGAAATATTTTTAGAATACTCATTCTGTTAGGAATTAAATTTTAAAAAACATCATTTCACACCAATGGACACATGCACAAGAATGTTTATCGCAGCACAGTCCATGACAGCAAAAAGATGGAATCAACCCAGATGCCCAACAACAGAAGAATGGATAGGTAAACTATGGTATATATGCTCAATGGAGCACTATGCAATAATAAAGAACAACGATGACTCCAGGAAACATCTCATGACCTGGTTTCAACGGGAAGACATTATGTTGAGTGAAAGTAGTCAGCGACAAAAGGACAAATATTGTATGAGAGCTCTACGATAAGATCTCCAAAACAGACTTGTGTATAGAAGAAAAGACCCTTTGACAGCTACAAGGGAGGGGAGGGAGGGAGGGATGTACGGAGAGGGGGAGGGTTTAGATTAGATAGTTGCTAGGTATCTGGTTGGGTGAAATCGGTGATAGCACACACTAGAAACAAGAACAATATTAAGTGGACTTAAACATAACATGAGTACTCCTTCCATCTTAACCCAATATTGCAAGGATAGAGTAGCTGGGGCAGGGGGCGGGGGGCCATGCTCTTAGGTGAAAGCGAGGCCAATTGGCACAACTAGCGTTTTGCTAAGAGGGCTCTCTGCACCCCACATTGGTGAGTGCCATCTGGGGTCTTAAAAGCTGCTAAGCTGCCAGCTGAGGGCACAGCAAATGGTCCCAATTCAGCAGGAACGGATGCTCACCAAGGACCAAAACGACATGGGGTAAAGACAACCTAGAAGACAGAGAGACCCACATCAGTGGGTGCCTACATCGACTTGGGACCGGAAGAACCGGATGGTGCCCAGTGATAGCTACCATGGAGCTCACAGAGAGGAGTTGCACTGGCAACACAAGAATAAAAAGGGGTGCATCCTAAGATCTCCACTAAAAGACCTCAGTTGATGGTCCAGCAGTTTCGGGGTTCCCCTGAGAGCATGGCCCCCGGCCCCGATGCTGCCCTTACCCGTAAATCATAAGGAAGGTCCACTCTTTGGACAGGAATGGATTGGACTTGGCAATGCAGAGTGACCATATGTTGGATGCACTTTATGGTTCTATACATCTATAGGATGTCATCCTGCTGACCTCTGGCTGGAGGAAGGAGAGTGGGTGGAGAGGAGGGGAAAAAGAAATGGTTGGGAGAATGAGACATGTATGGAGCAGAGAGGAATAGTGTGCAGTCACCGGACAGGGAGAGCAGTGGAAGCTGCATATAGGTGGGTATGTAAATTTATATGGGAATGTACATTTTCACTCAGTTATATTAAATAAAATTTTTTTTTTTAAAATCAAATATTTTAATCATGAAAACAGGTAATTTTTACATAACTGATACAAACATGGCATAATAACAAAACAAAATTTATGATTTTCTTTAGTGAGGTGGCAAGGATAGCCCACAGGTAGTAAGGATTCTGCGTGAAAGTTTTTGGGGGAAGTCATGGTTATTAGACAAAAGGAAACTTTTATTAAAACTTTGACTTGTGGCTGTATTATACTTGCTTCTCATTTTCCCTCTTCACCCTTTCCTCTTATCTGGAAGATGCTGGTGTGGAACGAATGACATGGTGAGGTGGCTTTGTTTTTAATGGTTTCCTAAAGCTATTACTGTTTTACAGAGATTAGTTCCACTGGAAGCCCCAGGATTCTGTTTTTATTATCCACACTTCGTACGGTAGTTTAGGCTAAATTGTCCATTACAGAGTTTGGAAAAGAGTTTGTTTAACACAGTAAATTGTACTGCTACCTCCATATCCATCTCTCACCACCCATCTTCTGAGTCTGATCAGCTACACAGGCACTCACACGTAAGAACACAGAAATGCCTCATTTTCCATGTATTTTTGAAGTTAGCCCCTTGTTAGGGCTTTACTTCAGTTGTGTTGCTTTGGCTTATTTAGTGGCTATCAGGAAGCAGATAACTCAGAATGCAATTTGGCTTTCATCAGGTGTGCCTCCTTCACAGCATGAACTGTCCTGGCCTTGACCATAGGTGCTGAAGGCTCAGTAATGACTTCAGGTTGACTCATGAATCTGTGGTCAGGAAACCAAACACCTTTTCATGCAGCCGCCTCATAATGTCAGCCAGATTAAGTTCTTGGCAAGCCCTTTGAAGCAGAATTTCTCTTTTAGAGGATTATAAGTATATTCATCAATGAATACAAAGTGTTCTATTATAGGTACATGATAATTTAGCTACTTAGCAACAGGAGTAATTGTATTATGTACACAGAAGCCATAAAGAAAACCAGTTTCCCTTGAGTCAATGACTCATGATGACCCCATGTGTAACAGAGTGGAACTCAGGTCCATAGCGTTTTCAAGGCTGTGATGTTTCAGTAGTAGATCACCGTGTGTCTCTCTCCTGGCCACCTCTGGGTGGGTGTGAACAATATTTCAGTTAGCCGCTGAGCTTTTAAGCATTTGCTCACCCCAGGCTTGTTGCCATCAAGTAACTCATTAACATCAAGTTGATTCCTGCTCATAGAGGACCCTGTGGAGGAGAGTAGGACTGCCCCACAGAGTTTTCAAGGAGTAGTTGGTAGTTTCAAACTGCCAACCTTTTGGTTAGCAGCCAAGCTATTAACCACAGGGACTCCAGTGTGAGGTTTACAATAATTGATAATGAGGTTGGTGCTGAGTTGATTTTCATTTCATAGGAGCTCCATTTAAGAGCACAAAACTGCCTCATTGGGATTTTAGGCTGTAATCTTTACTGAAGTGATCACAAAGGCTGATCACAAGGGCTCGTTGATAGTGAGGCAGAATTCACAAAACATGGCAGATAGGTAATTCAAGCATGGAATAATCGGGGCAGGGGGGATGAGGAAGGTCAGATTCAGAAACCACTGCAGTGAGACTAAGGTGTATCTTGGCAAGTGGATGGGAGGTGACTGGTAGGTGCTGTCCACTCTGAGCAGCAGCAGCTGCCTGCTCTGTCACCAAGGCTGCAGACTGCTAATTGTTCAGTGCTGCAGCTCTCATTCTCACAGAGAGAACTGTCCTGGCTTCCAAGCTCCTTCAAATGATATTGTTATTTTCACAACTGGCAATACCTCAGGAACTTGTCATGTGGACAGATTGAGATGAATTGGAAAACAAAAGTGAAAGCAGTTCAGACACTGTCAAACCAGATCCCCCTCCAGTCTCTAGACGGTTTAGGAACTCCAAAGGTAGAGTCTGCACGTCATGCTGACCACAGACTGACGTAGAAGTTATTGTGCTGGAGGTGCTATAAACAACATAGGAAGTTACTTGTATAGTAGATACACTTAACCACTATGAAACCAGGGTTTCCTTATAGTAGATAGGTTTCTTAAATCCAAGAAAACTTGTGCCCTGATAGCCCTATCCTTGACTGAAGCGTTTTTGCAGCATTCGTTACCTTTTTGTTTTCTCTGACTGCTTCCACCCTCTGGTATTTTAACTGGCTACGGAAAGGTACCACAAAAGCAGCATTAAGGGGTGAGAAAAGAGAATCCTAACTGCTTTAGCATTTTGTGAATACATTTTGTTTTGGTTGGCTGTCACAGACCGGCTTGATTCTTAGCCAACATATATTTCAACTGAATTTGCCCAAGTTGTGTGTGTGTGTGTGTGTGTGTGTGTGTGTGTGTGTGTGTGTGTGTGTGTGTGTGTGTGTGTGTGTGTGTGTGAATGTGTCGTGTGTCGGTGTGTGTCTTGGGCAAATGGGTATATCTGAGTATGCATTTTGTTCTTGTAATTTATAATAGATATGTAGTATATGAGCTGTTAAGTCATTTTATGGAAGTTCTGCAGAAATGCTAATGTATGCCAGCTAATGCAATAAACACAGCTGTTAATCATCAATGTTTCTGTAGCCATAAAGGAAAAAACCAGAAACCAAAAAACCAGAGAACTCACTGGCCCTAGCAATCTGAGAATATCACAGCTGGTAGGCTTCTAAGACGATTGTTTGCTACACTAGTGAATCTTCTCCATTTAGTGTTTGGTTATCTATCAGTCGTAGAATATGAGATCGCTAAAATTATCAACAGTTGTCTCTAATGGTAGAAAAAGGACAAAAATCCCTGTGACATAAAGAACTGAACGACAAGACCGAAAAGAACGTGTACTATTTAGTCTCTGCTCTGAGGACTAAAATAGTAGGTGAAAGGGAAAAGAAATATTCTTCTGTGATCATTACCTAGGTTATTCATATGCTCATGGTTTACATTTCTGAAAATGTGCATTTGTGAAACTAAGGGTCCTTCTTGTCTGTAGGCTCACTCTGCACTCCGGGACCTTGTGGCAGACAGGTGGTGAGTGGGAATGGCAGAAAACTGTTCAATCTTTGCATCTATTTGTCCTAAGAGTGCAGCCACGGAGGGAAAACACGGACTCTTTGTGCTTTTGTGAGACACGACTGTCCAGCAAATGAGGGAGAATCTAGAAGAAAACAGACTCAGTGCTCCTCTACAATAGACTAGAGATGATGTGGACAGAATTCTGAAGAGTTAGTACAGATGTACAAGTAGAGGAAAATGCATTCCCATGTTTGTGGGATTTGCCGCTTCAGCCACAGGCTGGAAGAAGGTGAGTGCTAATTTCTACCCTCAGCTCTTAGGTCTCCTCAGTCAATTCTTATAAAGGTCTTGTAGCATAAATTACTTATATTCCATTTAGTCAGTGATTTTTTATTAGGAAACATGCTTCTTCTTCCCCATTACGGAAAAGGCAGTTTCTACTCTGGAAGGCTGTGGAGAGGTAGACTGGGTGTAAGTAGAGAAATTGGCAAATATGGAAAAGTTAGAAGTGTATCATCAGAGTAATTCTTTTTTTAAAAAGTTTTGATATTCATTCTATTGAATTCCTCAATATAAAATATGTGAAAAATGTTCTTTCTTTTTCTTTTTGATGTTTGCATTAACTCAGACACATTTCTTTAAGACAACCTGGACAATGATATCTAGTTGGTATATACCAGTGTGGTTATATTGGCAGTTAAAATATTTAAATGCTTATAAACAGTTGCTGCTCCAAGTTCTTAACTGGCTCCCTGAAGACCAGCACCTGCAATCCCTTCACTTGTGCTTTCCCCACCTGTCCTCAATCCTGTTATTAAACTGTTAACACCCAGCAAACCAGAGCTACCAGAGCTCCTGTTACAGCAGATAACTCTGCTTGGCTTGGTTAGCATCTGCATCACACGATTGTTGTTGTTTTGTGCCTGGAGCCAATTCTGATCCATAGAAACCTTATATGACAGAGTAGAACTGCCTCAAAAGGTTTTCAGGACTGAAAATATTTGTGGAACAAGACTGCCACATCTTTGTCCTGCAGAGTGCAGGTGGCACCAAGCTACTAACTTTTGTTAGCAGCCACCGAGTCACCAAGGCTCCACCTGTGCCATTTTTGTTAAGTGCTGTTGAATTGGTTCCAACTCTTAGCAATCCTTTGTACGATAGCGTGAAATGCTGACTGGTCCTGCCCCATCCACACAGTCGTTGCTATGTCTGAGCACATTGTTGTGGTCACTGTGTGAGTCGATCTTCTTCACGGCCTTCTTTTTCACTGACCCTTGACCGAGCACAGTGTTCTTCTCTAGGGACTGGTCCCTTTTAATAAACATGTCCAAAGTACGTGAGACAAGATCTTTCCATTCTTGCTCCTAATAAGCCTTCTGGCCATACTTCTTCCAAGCCAGATTTGTTCTTCTGCCAACAGTTCACAGTGCATTCAATATTATTCACTAACACCAAAACTGAAAGGCCGCAATTTTTCTTTGGTATTCCTTATTTACTGTGAAGCTTTCACGTTCATACGGAGCAACTGGAAAGACCATGGCTTAAGTCAGGCACACCTTAGTCCTCAAAGCGACATTTTTCCTTTTCAACACTTGAAAGAGGCCTTTTCATCAGATTTTCCCAGTACAAATCTGTATCATACTAATTACTAAACATTCTGCCTGTCACAGTTACAGGAAGTAAGAACACACGCATACACACATAACTAAGCACTAATTAGACACGGATAGCTTTATTAAAGATCAGGTTCTTGTGTTTCAAGAGATTTTCTTTGAAAGTACTTGCAGACAGTCCCAAGGTTACCGATGAGATTTTTCTCTCAGTGTGTCTTTAAGTTGGACTTGTAGATAAGTCAGAACAGGTATATATGGTTTTTATTTAGCCTTACTTTAGTGCAAGAAAAGACCCGCATGTGCAGCAACTTAAGGTGATTGTGATAAAGAATTTTTGTGAGTAGGAGTTGTTTTGTCATTTCACAGTGAGGGAAAAATTACATAAAATTAAAGAGCAAGTACAAAGACAACAGAAAACCTCAGTATCATCACTCTGAAAAAGACCAACTGCTGATTGTGTCGCAGACAACTGCTCATACTCAAGTTCAAACTGAAACTGAAGAAAAGAACAAATTCATGAGAGCCCAAGTATGACCTGGAGTATGTCCCATCTGAGTAAAGAGACAATTTCAGGAATAGTCAGTAGTGGTGCATCGAACACTACTGACCTAAGATCAAATGAGCTGTGGAAGGACACCAATGACAAGAGATCATTAAAAAGCAAGAAGAAAGCAAGAGATCATTAAAAAGACAGGAAAGAGAAAAAAACAATTTGGATGTCAGAAGAGACTCTGAAACCTGCTCTTTAATGTCAAGTTAGCTAAAGCAAAAGGAAGAAATAGTGAAGTAAAAGAAATTGAGCAGAAGATTTCAAAGAGCAGCAGGGGAAGACAAAGTATTATGACGACATGTGCAAAGAGCTGGAAATAGAAAACCAGAAGGGAAGAACACATTCCCATTTTTCAAGCTAACAGAACTAAAGAAAAAAATTCAAGTCTCAAGTTTCAATAGTGAAGGACTCTATAGGACAGATTGTGAATGACTCAGGAAGTATCAAAAGAAGATGGAACTAATACATACAGTCATTATACCTAAAAGAATTAGTTGACATACAATCATCTTGAGAGGTAACACATGATCAGGAACTGACAACACTGAATGAAGAAATCAAAGCTGCATTGAAAGCATTGATGAAGAGCAAGGTTCCAGGAATTGAGGGAATATCAAGTGAGATGTTTCAACAAAGGGATGCAATGCTGGAAGCTCACTCATCTATGCCAAGACATTTGGAAGACATCTATTCACCCAAACCACTGGAAGACATCCATATTTATGCCTATTCCCAAGAAAGGTGATCTAACTGAATATGGAAGTTATCAAACAGCGTTATTACTATCACATGCAAATAAAATTTTGCTGATGATCATTCAAAAGTGGCTGTGGCAATATATTGAAAGGGAACTACCAGAAAGTGAGACTGGAATTAGAAGAGGACATGGAACCAGGGATGTCATTGCTGATGTCAGATATATCTTGGCTGAAAACAGAGAATGTCAGAAGGATGTTTACCAATGTTTTACTAACTCTGCAAAGGCATTTGACTTTGTGGACCATAACAAATTATGGACAACACTGCAGGGAATGGGAATTCTAGAACACTGGACTGTGCTCATGAGAAATCTGTACATAGATCAAGAGGCAATCATGAAAGCAGAGTAAGTGGACACTGAAGGTTTAAAATTCAGGAAAGGTGTGTGTCTGGGTTGTATCCAGTCACCATACCTTTTCAATCTGTGTGCTGAGCAAATAATCTGAGAGGCTGAACTCTGTGAAGAAGAACGAGGCATCAGAATTGGAGGAAGATTCATTAACAACCTGCATTATGCAGATGACAGAAGCTTGCTTGCTGAGAGTGAAGAGGATTTGGAACCCTTGCTGATGAAGATCAAAGACCACAGCCTTCAGTATAGATTCCACCTTGACAAGAAGAAAACAAAAATCCTCACAACTGTACCAATAAGCAATATCATGATAAATATCTGGAGAAAAGATTGAGGTTGTCAAGGATTTTGCTTTATTTGGTCCCACAATCAGTGCCCATGGAAGCAGCAGTGAAGAACTCAAAAGACACACTGTGTTGGGAAAATCTGTTGTAATAGACCTCTTCAAGTGCTGAAAAGTAAAGATGTCACCTTGAAGACTAAAGTGTCCCTGACCCAGGCCATGGTATTTTCAGTTGTATGTATGTAAAAGACGGACAATGAATTAGGAAGACAGAAAAATAGATGTCTTTGAATTGTGGGGTTAGAAAAGAATATTGACTATACCATGGACTGCCAAAAGAACAAACAAATCTGTTTTGGAAGAAGTACAACCAGAGTGCTTCTTCGAACCAAGGACGGTGGGACTGTGCCTTGCGTACTTTGCATACGTGGTCAGAAGGGATCGATTCATGGAGAAATACATCATGCTTGGTAAATCAGAGGGTCAGGGAAAAAGAAGATGACTCTCAAGGAGATGGCTTGACACAGTGGCTGCAACAATAGGCTTAAGCATAAATATGATTGTGGGCATGGCGTGGCACCAGGCATTGTTTCCTTCTGTTGTGCGTGGGATTGCTATGAGTTGGAACTGACTTGATGGCACCTAACAACAACAACATGACTTACTGACTGTAATATATGTTTTGTAATCAGTAATTCCTATTCTAACTGTTATAGTGTCCTTTTTGATACTAATGTACTACCTTAAGTTGGACTTTACCGTGCAGCTCAGAATATTTGAGTAGCAGGTTTTTATGAATTCTCCATATATATTAGTTTCCTAAGGCTCCTGTAATTACATATCACAAGCTATAGAAAACTATATAAAATAAATAAACGTACTTTCTTGTAGTTCTAGAGGTTTGAAGTCTGAAATCAAGGTATTGATAGGACCATCCTCCCTCTGAAGGCCTTAGGGAAGGAATCTCCTCCACACTTTTCTCCTAGCATCTGGCAGCCACCACAATCCTCAGCATGTAGACATATCACTGCAATTGCTGTCTTTGTGGTCATGTATTGGTCTCCCTGTGCCTGTCTCTTAATACTCGCTTCATTATAAACACACCATCAGTGCAGTTAGGGCCACCCTAATCCAGTCTGACTTCATTTTAACTTGATTGCATCTGCAACATTTCTTTTTCTAAATAAGAGTAACTTTTTCACAGGTGCTGAGGGTTAGAACCTCAACATTTCCTTTTAGGGGACACAATTCAAGGTAATGGAACACAATACAAGGTAGTAGAAGCAAAATTTTACTATTTATAGTTCTGAGAATTTTGAGATTCAATTTGGTAATGGGTTTTTAGATTTGGAAATTAATCAACATGTCACTCCTAAATTTACTGTGTTTTGGGCAAAGTATTTTTTTTTTTAAATAAATGTGAAGGTATTAGAAGTTATTCTGCAAAAAGTGCTTCTGTCACAAAAATGTTTCAGGACATGTGTTGTCTGTCACTGATATTTTCCCATCTCTTCTAGTAATTACAGGAAAACATTTAATATGAAATTTCACTAACTGAGGACCAGGCAGTATTTCCTTCTATTGTGCATAGGGTTGCCATGAGTCAGAAATGACTTGATGGCATTTAAAAACAACAAAAATGTAATTTTTAGGATGAATATATCAATGTTAGAAAAGCCATGCAAAATATGATTTATGCCTAACATGGTGTGATCTAATAATCATGTTATTTAGCATGCAAATTAGTATCTATTTCCACAATCCCCATTTCTGTTTTGTTAACCAGAAAGTATTAATTGATTCTGAAGCTGTTAGCTGTGGCTAGTACTACAAGATGAAGAACCAAATACATTGGGTTCAAATCCCAACTTTCCATGATAATGGAATGACATAATTTTTGTAAATGTCATTTCTTCTATTGTGTAATGATGATTGTAAGTTACTATTTCACAGGGTTATTATAAAGATTGGAAAAGAATGCATGAAATATGTCTATCATAATTTATGTTATTATATTTTATTTCTCATAGCAGTATGGGATAAACAGTTTCAGATAAGTATTTTATTTAGTTGTTTTCTACCAGAAAGTTTAAGGAACATTCAGTGTGATTCAATGGGATTGCTAAATCACTTCACTTGAACTACTGGAGTATTTCTTTTAGAAAAATTTTCACAGGAGAAGAATTTAAAAATAAACGTTTCTTTAGGCATGTACTACTTTTAACAAAACAGAAAATTTTGTTCCAGCTATGCACCATAACACTACACTGTTGGTTTGGAGTCCATGTCCCTTTAGTCTTTTTTTTGCTTTTTTAACATTTATTTTAGTTTCGGTGAAAATATACATCAGGTCATACAGCCATTTGACAATCTTTACATGTACAGTTCAATGTCATTGGTTACATATTCAACATTGTGTCACCATTTTCACTCTCTTTCCCCAATTTTTTAATGGCCATTGACTTAGACTTGCTGACCCGTAAACTACTCATCTTTGTTGTAGAATTATTATTGTCAGTTGCCTCTTCATTCTGAAGTTTTGCTGAAATTAGGTAAATGCTCTCTCTGGCTTATGCTAAGGAAGAATGAGGGCATTTGAAGGTCAGTGTGAATTGTGAATGTGAAGTGAATTGGACCAATCACAAGTCTGTTCTTCAGACATTTTAAGTCTAGATTCAAAAAGAGATAGAGCCTCTAGGTGGAACAAAAGGTCAAGTGCATAAAGCTGAATAGTACAGGGCTCAGACAGTCTTCCAGAGGACAAATCAAATTTAGTACTTCACAACTGCAGAAAATTTTGAGTGTAGCTGCACAATTTCCAAGACTCTGTTTGAGGTTTCCTTTGGCTTTATCATTCTCTCTACCTTGGGATTAGGCTTTCATTCCACATCACAAATATTTTTAGATTTAAATTTTATACCATCTGTTAATAATTCTTCAGTTTTAAACACATTATACCTTATGTTAAAGTCCATTTGATTTCGTTGATGTTGCATGCCACCAAATCGATTCAGACTCATAATAACCTCATAGGATAGACTAGAACTGCACCATGAGGTTTCTTAGGCTATAATCTTTATAGAAGCAGATTACTAGGTCTTTTCTCCTACAGAGCTGGTAGATAGGTTAACAGCTGAGCACTTTAACAACTGCCTTATCAGGAATCTTCTTTTGGTTCTTGAGGGTGCAGATTATTCCTGATCCATTTTTCAATCCACTTTAGAATATAGCACTGTGTCTTACACTATTTCAGTTGTTGATAAATCTGTGTTACACTGGAAGTGAGTTGGAAAGAATATCAGTGGTTTCTTTGAATGAGGGCAAATGTCTATATTCTATGATACAGTTTCTGGTGTACAGTTAGCAGTTGCCCTGGCTTCTGTGATAGGTTTTGCTATATCAGGTGAATTCAGATATCAACACAAACATTTGTATAACAGGATGAGAATTTTTACATAAATACATATTTAATTAGAATGCAAGAATCTTGTGCTATGATGACAGATTATCAAAGAAGAGGATCTTTTAAATTCTCTACTTCTAAAATATTTAAATTTTGGCAGAATACTACTAATAAGAAATTATGAATGCTTAATCAAATCCAAATTATTATTTCAAACTATATACTAGGGAAAACAGAAGTCTTTTTCAATTTTTTGTTTTAGTCATAGAAATTATCTCAATGTCTTACAAAAGGAAACAAATGAATTTTTAGTGGGTGAACAACAACAACGCAAACTGCTTTCAATTTGATTTTGATGCACAGTGACCCTATAGGATAGAGGAGAACTATGCCATAGTTTCCAAGGTGCACCTGGTAGATTTAAACTGCCAATGTTTTGAGTAACAGCACTTAACCACTATACCACCAGGGTTTCCTTGAGTGGTTTAGGGACCAAAAAAATGTCTGCTAGTCTTTTGGCA
The DNA here is from genome assembly GCA_028571685.1 of Heterohyrax brucei. NCBI lineage: Eukaryota > Metazoa > Chordata > Mammalia > Hyracoidea > Procaviidae > Heterohyrax > Heterohyrax brucei. Next base: position 77,937,787 of record CM053143.1, read on the forward strand.
TCAGCACCAACCCTGATTAAAGAATCAGCATCTTAGAAAGAGAAGGAGGTGACTGCTATCTGCATCATTCTCATCGTTAGCAGCCTTGTCATCTAATCACCTTGCCTTCTTCTTTACTTTGTCATCCCCGACAATTGTAGTTTCCTTGCAGGTTCTCAGTCACAGTCTTTGGTTCCCAATCTGGACTAAACTGATGCACAGCTCATACTGGAGCTTTTCAACTCCTTTTACCCCTGAGAACTCTTTCCAAACTCTCTTGTCTTGGCTGTGTCACTGAAGACTATTCCTTTGGAAGAAGAGTGCTGGCTGGATCCCTGTTATCACCTAATTCCCTTTCATTTGATGAAATCCTAGATTCGTCTTTCAGAGAAGAGTTCAACAGGCTGAAGTTTAAGCAGAGTAACATTTATCTGTAACTCAAATGTGTGTGCAATCGAGCTTATTCTGTGGCAGGCTGGAAAATACTGCTTACTTTGGTAACCGTGTGTCTGAAAATTGTTTATCAGAAAAAGTGCTTGACAAAGAGAATAAGAATCCTTTGCAATATAAAAAAAATTCTTTAGCATTATATCAGCAAAGCAAGACTTTGGGATGAAGTCAATAGTTGATATTTTTGATGCCTTGGCCATACTGAGCTCACTTGAGTTCACCTACAGCTGTGAAATTGATAATTTCCAGCATGGCTACTGCTTCTTACCTCAAGCATGTGTGTTGCTCTGTTTCTCATCTGAGGACTTCTGGAGTTTTGCCGACTGCTCAGAAATGCATGGAAATTAATATCCCCAGGGACAATTCTCAAATGATAGAAGCAATTGAGACAGATTCCGTGGCCTTCTAGTCCTTTGATGAGAGGTAGTTCAGAGATATATTTCATGAGGTACCTAGATAGGCTGAGGCCCAGGAGCTCACAGCAGTAACCTATTCTTTACCACAAACTTTGCTGGAATTTTTCCTTGCCTCACTTGTTTTTCTTATTCTTTACTCATTTTTCTGTAGATCACCTATCAGAGAAATTACCTTGTCTTAGTCATCTAGTGCTGCTCTACCAGAAATACCACAAGTGGGTGGCTTTAATAAAGGAAAAGTTTATTTTCTCACAGTCCAGTACGCTAGAAGTCTAAATTCACAAGGTGCTGCTCACAGTGCTGCTTCTTTTCTGATGGTATGAGGTCCCCAAATCTCTCTGCTAGCTTCTTTCTTTTGTATCTCAAGAGATGTCTCCAGGCACAATACAATCTTATACATTAAATGCTGCCCTGTCAACACAACTGCTTCCCATCCTCCCTCATCAGCATCATAGAGGCAGGGTTTACAGCATACAGAAATATGACACAGTACTGGGTGTCTTATCCTAGTTAGATTGCTACACACAGTTTGGTGGGAGTGGGGAACACAATTCATTCTTTTACATATTTGCACCAACATCTTTATCTCAGTATCTAATCTGAGGGAAACCCAAACTAAGACTTGGCCTTTATTACTCATTTTTCTGTGCCTGAGTTTCTAGCTCCATAAAATAATTGTGCTGAATTTCCCATTTTATTTAGCCAAAGAACTCCTATTTACCATAACTGGTTCTTAAACAGAACCCTACAATTTAAAAAAATATGTAAAAGCAATGAACATATTTTATAGGTGATTTAAAGCTTTTTTTTTTAATTAAATAAGAAATGAAAGTGTACATACTCTGTGCTTACAATATTGGGTTAAGAAAGGAGTACACAAGTTATGTCGAAGTCCCATTAATATTGATCTTCTTACTAATGTGTATTGTCACCAATTTCACCCAACTAAATTTCTAACAACTACCTAATCTAAACCCTTGCCACTCACCCTCCCCCATCCTACCCTCCCCACCCTTGCAGCTGTCAAAGAGTCTTTTCTGTTTTGCATGAGTATGCTTTTAAGTTTTTATCATAGGGGTCTCATATAACAATTGTCCTTCTGTCGCTGACTAGTTTCACTCAATATAATGTCCTCCATTTGAGACCAAATTGAGAGATGTTTCCTGCTATCATCATTGTTCTTTATCAGTGCATAGTACGCCATTGAGTATATATACCAAAGTTTACCCATCCATTCTTCTGTTGTTGGGCATCTGGGTTGATTCCATCTTTTTGCTATCGTGGACTGTGCTGCAATGAACATTCATGTGCATGTATCATTTGGTGTGAATGATCTTGATTCTGTAGGATATATTCCAAGCAGAGGAATTAGTGGGTCAAATGGTATATCTACATCCATTATTTTAAGGTAACACCAAACTGCTTTTCAAAGAAGTTACACCATTATGCAATCCCACCAACAGTGTAGGAGAGTTCCAATCTCTCCACAGCCTCTCCAACATTTAGTGTTTTGCGTTTTTTGGATCATGGCCAATCTCGTTGGGGTAAGATGGTATCTCATTGTCCTTCTGATTTGAATTTCTTTAATAATTAATGATCTTGAGCATGTCCACATGTGTTTTTTGGCTGCCTGGATCTCCTCTTTAGAGAAGTGTCTATCCATCTCCTTTGCCCATCACTTAATTGGATGATTTGTCTTTTTCTTATTGATATTTTGTAGAATCTTATAGATTATGGAGATCAGGCATTGGTCTGACATAGAGTTGCCAAATATGTGGTTTCTCAATTCTCTTGATGAAGTCTTTGGATGAGGAGAAGTGTTTGATTCTTATTAATTCCCATTTATTTATTTACTCTTCTGTAGAATGTGTTTTGTTTGTCAGATTTTGAAGTCTGTCTATATTGTGCATTAAAACTTCCATTGTTGACCCTATTTTATCTTGGATGAGCTTTATCGTTTTAGCTTTTATATTTAGGTCTTTTATACAATTAGAGTTGATTTCTGTATAAGGTGTGAGATATGGGTCTTGTTTCAATTTTTTGCAGATGGATATCCAGGTATGCCAGCACCATTTGTTAAAGAGACTGTTCTTGCTCCGGTTTAAAATCTTGGGGCCTTTGTCAAATATCAGCTGTTCATAGGAGGATGGTGGGTGGCATCTCTGGAGTTTCTACTTTGTTCCATTGGTCTATATGTCTCTTTTTGTACAAGTACCAAGCTGTTTTGAGTACTGTGGCAGTGTAATAGGTTTTAAAGGCAGGTAGTAAGAAGCATCCCAGTATGTTCTTCTTTTTTAGTAGTGCTTTACTTATCCGGGCTTTCTTCCCTTTCCAAATAAAGCTTATAATTTGTTTCTCCATCTCATTAAAAAATGTCATTGGAATTTGTATTGGGATTGCATTGGGAAAAATAGACATTTTCACAAGATTGAGTCTTCCTATCCATCAGCAGGGCAGATTACTTCATTTATGTAAGTCTCTGCTAGTTTCTTGTAGTAAGGTCTTGCAGTTTTCTCTGTAAAGATCTCTTATTTCTCTAGTTAGGTCTATTCCTAGGTATTTTATCTTGTTGGAGGCTATAGTAAATGGAATTGATTTGGTGATTTCTTCTTTAATAATTTCACTGTTGGTATAAAGGAGTCCTATTGATTTAGTTATGTTTATCTTGTATCCTGATACTTTGCTGAATTCTTCTATTAGCTCTAATAGTTTACTTATGGATTGCTTTGGATTCTCAGTATAAACAATCATATCATCTGCAAAGAGGGAAATCTTTACTTCTTCATTGCCAATATGGATGCCTTTTATTTCTTTGTCTTGTCTAATTGCTCTGGCTAGAACTTCTAGCACAATTTTGAACAGAAGTGGTGAGAGTGGGCATCCTTGTCTAGTTCCCTTTCTCAAAGGGAACTCTTTCAGCCTTTCACCATTCAGGACAATGAAAGCAGTTGGGTTTACATAGATGCTACTGATTATATTGAGGAATTTCCCCTGTATTACTATTTTTCTGAGAGTTTTAAGCATGAATGGATGTTGAACTTTGTCAAATCCCTTTTCTTGCATCAGTTGACAAAAATCAGGTCCTCCACCATCCTCCCCCATTAACATCACAGAGGCAGGATTTACAGCATATAGGAACATCACACAATACTGGGTATCCTTTCTGATAACATGTCTAAGGTGTGTGAGATATAGTCTCGCCATTTTTGCTTCCAAGGAACATTCTAGTTGTACTTCTTCAAAGAGAGGCTTTGTTTGTTTGGTGGCTTGGATCAGGAGAACCTTAGTCTTCAAAGTGACATCTTTGTTTTTCAACACTTTAAAGAAGTCTTTTGTGGCTGATTTGCACAAAGCAAGGCAGCTATTGGTTTCTTGACTGCTGTTTCCATTGGTGTTGATTGTGGACACAAGTAAAATGAAATCCTTGACACCTCAATCTTTTCTCTGTTTATCATGATGTTGCTTACTGATCCAGTTGTGAGGATTTTTTTTTTAAACCTAAGAAAAACTTTATTTAGTTTCCATTTTAAAACAAACTAGTTTAAAAATGAGTTTAAAGGTAGGAGAAGAAAAGCACATGAGGCCTGTCTAGAGACACAAAAATGGATGGATGACAGACAGATGCATAGACAGGAGGGAGAAAAGATCACTGATCAGGGATTCCTCATCAGATCTTTTCTGTCTTTGAATCAGGTCATCAGGTACCCTGGTCAGTTCATTCTTTTCTTTAGTCTTCTGCTCCATGGTCTTCTCCAGCAAATGGGAGCACATTCTCTCCTTCCTCACACTTGCCTTGAAGGCCAGCACCTTTGTCTGGGCCTTGCTGAGCACATCGGTAATTTCCTCATTCACTAGGCTGAGCTTTTCTTCCATTTTGGCCTTCAGTGCTTGATATCTCAGGCTTTCCTTCTCAGTTCTCTCTATGTAATTTTCAGTACACTTCTTTAATAGCTCTTCATTCTTGTGGTAGCCTTCAATCACCTCTATACTTTTCAACAAAGCAGAAGGCTGTGATCTTTGATCTTCATTAGTAAGAATTTTAAGTCTTCACTTTTAGCAAGGAAAGCTGTATCATCTACATAATGCAGGCTGTTAATGAGTCTGTTGGTTTGTCATACTACAGGATCTTGAATGTTATTGTGATGCTGGAAGCTATGTTATTGGTATTCAAATATGAGCAGGATCACCCATGGTGGACAGTTTTCAGTGGAGCTTTTACACGAAAACAGACTAGGAAGAAGGACTCAGCAGTCTGCTTCAGAAGAGAATTATCCAGTGTAAACCTTACAGATAGCAGTGAAACAGACACAGAATTTATAAATATTCCAGGGGGGCTTACGTGTTCTAAAACATTTTATTTTTCTCTCACATTTAACTTTGGCTATTTATGATTCTCAAAAGCTGTTTTCCCTTCTGCACCAAGGCATTTTGAGTAGAGTTTTAAAATAAGGTAATTTTCTTCTAGAAGTGTCCATATGCCTCTTTATTTCCTTTCCCACACTTTCTAAGCTGGGACCTGAACTTTCATCAGCCTGTCTTCCCCATTATGTTTCTTAAACTACGTTAGTACATCCAGTTAGACCACTAAACCCACAATCATTTGTTTTCTCTGAGACTGATTCCAGCATGTCTTTCACCTCACTGATCTTTCCGGGGACGCATCCTCTCCTTCTAAACCCTGGAGTTTTACTAGGCTTGAAGAAATATTTAGGGGAAAAAAAACTATCTTCTTGAGTTTTTATTTTCTTATTTCCACTATTCATCAAATCTTTGTCTTTGTGATTTGTGAAATGGTTGTGCTTTTCTGAACAAAGGACCAGATTCAAAGGAATAAATTAGGGGAAGAGACAGAACCATATCCGAATGTGCATGCCCAGATAACATATAAACAAATTCTGTGAAGAAGGATTATTTCTTCCAAATTTGAACTCAAGTGCAGCTAACTCAGCAGTTCTTAGGGAAGGTGAATGTCAGTGAGAAAGCAAATAATTTATATAACCATCTTTACACTTCCACATTTCCAGGGGATGTATGGTCCTCTTATAAATTCTTTATTTGCCCAACAATTTTCTCTTGTGTTACAGCAAAACTTACAATCAAGTCTTAGAGAACGAATCTTTCCCTCTCTTAGGTTAAACTTTTTTGAGCAACTCAGCTGCCTGAGTTGCCTTTATATAGTTTCGATTCTGAGCTTCTGCTTCCCTTCCCCCCACCAGCTGTACCCCACCACATGACTTCATTTAAATGCTTTCCTCATCCCTCAGTCTGCGTGTGTCCTGTCTCCCACACCTGACTGTAAGTTCCTAGAAGGCAGGAGCTCGTCTCTCAGAGCTAAGCAACACATTGGGTACATGATTGCTTCTTAATGTGTGATGGCTGAATAAATCACCAAATTACTGGAACATATGTTTTAGGAGTTGCCTTTGGATGAGGCTTCATTAAGACCTTTCTGAATGGCTCAAGATTTCGTGGCATGGCTGTTTTTCAGAACTCTGACGAGCAATTTGTTCTTTCCAGTTCCATGTATGAATTATTTATCTGAAGTTTCTTTCCTAATGTGCTTGGCTTTGATGGCATCCCAAGTTTTGAGCTTTCCTTTTTTCTTTGTCAGATTATAACACTTTATTTAATTCTTGTTCTGGCTTTCCCACCTTGAACAGTGGTGTACAAAAAATTCACTTTCCTTCTGTCATGTACATCTCTGTGTTCGGCTGTGGTCACATCAAGTGGCAGCCCACACCCTGAGAAGATGACCAAAGTTCTGTGAGAGATGCCAGTGTGGTGGTAACTTACCACAAACTAGTCTGTGGAGGAACAATTGTATTCCAGAGAGGGAAGCAACTATTTTCTCTCCTGTTTTAGTTCCAAAGTCCTTCAGCAAATTAAGCCAGTATGTGCCTGCATTGTGTTTTATATTATTTCTGGGCAGAGATCACTGCTGATGTGTTGTTCCTTTTAGCACCAGTGCTCCTAACAGTCGGCCAAGATTTAGCCATAGGTACAGCTGTTGACAAGTTTCACATGTTTTTTTCCTCCTTTTCCCACTTCATTATTTTTCCCTTCAGTAGAAGTTCGCTTGGCATACTTCTTTCGAGGTTTCTTTTTTATTCTTGTGCTCTGACACCTATCAAAAGATACTGGCAGGTCAAGATATTAGGGTGGCATAGTCCTGAGAGCCTCCCAAGAGTCACAGATTCAGGTGTGATCTGTATTGGGACATTAGGAAAACTGAGGTAACCCAAGCAAAGTTTCTGCATTTGTTCTCTTTCTATTTCACTAGTCATTTCAGTTCGTATCTACAAATGTCCATACGATTGGATGGAACCATTCCCTTCTTTTTATTTACATTTTTTTTTTATAGTGGCAGCTAACAACAAAACAAATGATGATTGGTTACATCCTAAATCTGTGCCAGGAAATGCTTGATGTGTCTTTTATTTAATCTCTATAACAGCTCTACAAGTTAAGTATTAATCACCCAGTTGTACAGGGGACTATGGCTGCCCTTCCTCTGTTCTTGCTAACTTGGAATTTCCTGCCCATTTCTACCAGAACATGTTAATTTTTGAGCCTTAATACTTGAGTAACTCCTCTGTACCACCTTTAAAACTTTATGTTGATTATATGTCCTATTGCTTGACTAAGATCAAGAGGGGGATCCTAACTAGTCTATTTTCCATTTTTCCATTCAGTGCTTTTGTTGCTAGCAGTAAATCCAAGGTGGCAGAAGGAAGAGGTAGACAGCATGCGGAATGATTCTCTCCCATTTCTCTCCCCTTTAACAGTGCTATCCTCCTATATTTTCTCTTAGCTGTAGTTTTTTGCCCCCTCTACCCACCCTAGCCTTAACCCCAAACTTCACAGTTCTGTCACCTCCTTCCACATATACCATTCTTGGGAAGTAAGGTTTTCCCAGCATGTCCTTTCCACACAATACTTACTATGAATTCCCTTGGATAGTTGATGCAGAATCTGAGGGACAGAGTGGTTAAACAACTTACCACATTCAGAGAAATACATAAGAGATGGGGCTTAGCCGTTTTGAAGTCTAACTCAAATCTTACTCTCTGTATGGCAGTTTCTCAGATTCCTTCTCTACTTTTTCTAAAAGCAGAGTTATTCACTGTTGTCCTTGTAATTTCATGTCACTTTATATATCCTGTAGATCAGCATTTATCTCAGGACAGCATGACTGGAGGTTTATTTCTCTTCCGTTAGGTCATGATGCTCTTTGCGGCAAACACTGTGCCATTTGTCTACGCACCTTTAGGCCTAGAATGGCAATCGACACTTAGTAGATTCTGGATAAGTGTTTATTCAGGAGTGAGTGAATTACTGCTGTATGATGGGCCGCTATTTTTATTATTGTTTCCTAAGTTACTGCTTCATATGGACCTTATTGTTTTGTGGGTGCTGATTTGAGAGGGTACTTTTTCTGACTCAAAACAAAATACACACACATATATTTAGTGTGTATATACGGATCCGACTTGATGGCACTTGGCTTTGGCTTGGCATACAAACACATACATACACACATGTATATATGTACACATTCTGGTACGCAATGTGGATCCCAGCTGCAAAGTTTCATCATAAAGATTCCATTTATAATTTTCAAATTTTAGGTTAAAAACAGTCCTAATCCATCATGTTATGGAATCTCCTTGGAAAAAGCTGTGAGATACTTTTAAACTTGAAGGGTGAATTTCAAAATAAAGGATACTATATTCACAGCCTGAGTTTTTCTAAGGTGTTGGGAATTTTCCTTACACACACACACACACAAACACACACACTCATACACATTTGCTGCTTCAGGTCATTTATGTGGTTATTATGTCAGTTTTCAATTTACATATGAAACATTGCTTTACGAAATTGTTTACATCCATGAATTTTTGACATGATTTCAGCTTGACCTGTGGCACATTTCCCCATGTAGGCACACAAAGAGATATACCTTTATACCAGATTTTAACTCACAAACAGAAGTAAGTTATTAAACAAGCCAGGAGAGAAGAAAAAAAGAAATCTCTATGCTTCTAATAGAAGAAAGAAAGCAAACATTGATTTAATCAATTGATTTACTTTTAAGTAAAGGAACAGCTGTTTTCTATCAGGGCCCTGGTGAAAATTCAGTAGGCGCCAGTGATACTTTAGGCCCAGTGGCTTCTGATAAAATTTGAAACGAAGGTCTGGGCTGTTCTTGCTAAATGGGCTTTTGCGCAGCAGGCCTGTCACTGCAGTCTGATTTTTCTCTTGCAGGGATCAGCTCTCTCTTCTTTGTCCGTGCACACAGTCTCTTCTTTGTCCGTGCACACAGTCTTTACTGCCCATTCCCCCTCATCTTTTATGACTTAGACGAGGAAAATAACATTGCAGCTTCGCACTATTGATTTGTTTGGAAACATTTGTAAAGAATTTAATGCTTTGTCTATAAATGTTGTTGGAGCCCCACACTTTGTGTTCTAGCAGAAATGTCTATGGTTTCTTCTGATTTTATCTGGGTTCTACAGTTTTCTTGCTGAGTGGTAGAGTTTGATGAGTGGTTGAGCTATTGGTTTCCCCAGTGCTCACTTCATAACCTACCCCCAAACCTTGCTATACAAATATTAACCAGAACTCAAGTCACTAAAACTTCAAAGGGCTTCCTCCAAAGGTTTTTAAGATCTGCATCCCCCCAAAGTACAGCTTTTCTTTTGCAGCTTCTTGAAAATCACTTGCAGTAATATGAGCCTTTTCCTTCTCATAAATGCTCCAATTATGTTAATATTCTTGGAATTTCTTTGCTAAACACAATTTGTTATTACCTTTTCAAGTAATACATCATCATCTTTGCCATTATTTTTGCCCAGACAGCCACCAGCTCACCCACCACTTGACAAACAACTACCAGACTTTAAGCTCCTTATGGTCAGTGAATGTCCTACAAGATTTTATATCCCTATGCAGAGCTTGGGGTGGACAGTAAATGGAGCCAGATGTCTCCCTTATGACCATTTATTAGAAACCATTTTTTAGGCCAACTGTCTGAGAATCCGCTTTTAGGCAGCCAAAAAAAAGGCCAACTATCTCAAAACATCACAAATGCTCCACGGAGGAAATCAAGATAGCCAAATAACCAAAGAAATCTGTCCCTTACTTATATTTTCCATAATGAATTGTGCTCTTAGCATCTATGTGTTTTGTAATATGTGGTCATCTTGGTCTCTTTCCATTTGCTTATAACCAGTTTACACAGAACAACAAAAATGACAGCATCTATAACTATATAGTGAATGGTTACATAGAATAAAATAGTTTTAAAAAGCCACATCATGGAATTAGCAGGCTAACAAAATATTTTAATATTCAGCAACTCCCATTCTACGAGAGATGGCATGAAGTAATCATTTTCTGCTACACATCCAGTATAGATTGGTACATACTCAGAATAGCATCTTGCGCTTGACAAAATTAAGTGAAAGAGATAGCAACAAGAATCGCATCAAGACACATGGAAACTCTTCCATGGTTCCTTCCCCAGTGCAGCTGTACTGGGTCTGTTCTGGTTTCCCCCCGCTTAGTGTCATCCTTTATCCCATCCCCCAAACTAAAACATCTGTGGTGGAAACAGGAGAGAGTTTCTGAAGCAGGAGCCTGAGGAATGCTTATTTGAATGGAGCTGACTTCTTACTCTCCCCAAGGGGCAGAGGTGTTGATAGCTTCCATCAGTAATGACCTCATAGGAAAGTCATGTGCATCTCCAAAGCCACCACCACAGCTGGCACTCATTCAGCGAGAAGCTGGAGCAAAAGTCTAAGTGAGCCTTGAGACGGAACTACCCTGTCTCCTCTCTGGGCAATCTGTCGAATCCAATCTGGAAGCAGATTGAGAAAAAGCATGAAAGAAGATTCTAAGCCTTCCTTTAAAATCTTATCTACCTTCTAGCAGCAGAGAGCACCTAATTTCCAAGCTTTAAAATATTTTGTGTGCATAATTTTGAAACATTAAAGTAGTTCCACACCTGAAAAAGAACACAATTAATCACTCGTTAATCCATGAATGCATTCCCTCATCAATTAGCCCAGGCAGACAGGACACCTACCACAAGGTAAACACCGTGGGAGGCCAAAGGAACACAACGGAGAGCACAGGCCGAATTGTCCCTGTCCTCCTGGAGCTTTCACACTGTGAGCAAGATGGGTCTCAATCACTAATCACACAGTTGTACAGAAATAAATGCCACTGAGGATGTAAATCTTGTTCTAAGAAAGCACGGAACAGATTTCACATAGTTGGGGGTCAGAGAGGGATTGCCTGAGGTACAACATCTGAAGAATGAATGGGCGTTAACCCAGTGAAAAGGGTGAAGAGGAGAGGTTTCCCCGAACAGGCAGAAGCAGAAAGCAGCAGGGCATATTCAAGGAATTTGCCAATGGCCAGGCTGGTCAATGCAGAGACAGGGGCAAACGTGGTTCAAATGAAACTTGAAGGGTAGACAGGTGCAGATCGCATGCATACTTGCACTCTCTTACAATCTAGATGTTGTTTTCAAATCGCTTTTAAGTATCCATCGAAAGTCCAAACCCAAGTGGAAGACAAGGAGACTCGATGAATACAAGACCATGGTAAACACTTTGTCTCTTCCTAGGACACTATAGAGACCAATTCCTGAACATGTTAACCTTCAAAGGCAACAGTGAAATTTTCTACAGAATGGAGCCATACTCGGCAGGGAATCTAGCCAGCTGGCTTTATCAGCTGTCCTCCCGTTGCTAGGTTGGACCCTCAGGAAGAACAGCTTCTGTAGAAAGGGTGCTTTATGCAGCACCAGGCAAGAACAACTGCAACCCCTGTGCGTTGCACCAGCTAACTTTACTAGTGGCCATTGAGTTGATCCTGATTCTTGATGACCCATGTGCGTCAGAGTGGAACACTGCTCCCGAGGGTTTTCAGTGGCTGCTTTTTCTGAGGCACATCACCAGGCCTGTCTTCTGAGGTGCCTCTGGGTGGACTTGAATCTGCAACCCTTTGGTTAATAGTCAAACACATCAACTATATTCACTACCCAGGAAACTAAACATAAGCCCTTACCTTTTATTAAAATGCAAGTTCCCATTTGTGCCATTCTCAGCAGAAATGGACACCATCTGTTCAAAGCCAGCGATTTTTTAAAAAAAATTTTCATCTACTTATTAAGCTTTTTTACTTCTAAACTGTCAAATAAGTAGAGTTTCATACTGTTCTAAGCTATATGGCCTCCAGATACTGGTCTTTTGATCTTAGCTTTTGCTGTTTGTTATGAACTGAATTGAGTCCTCCAAAAAATGTGTGTCAAACTGGGCTACCCCATGATTCCCAGTGTGATTGTCCACATTTTGTTATCTGATGTGGTTTTCCTAACTGTTGTAAATCCTATCTCTACAATGTTCCTAGGACAGGATTCGAGACAGAAGTCCATCTATAAGATTAGGTTATATCTTGAGTCAATCTCTTTAGAGACATAAATGCGAAAAGCGAGCAGAGAGACAAGGGAACCTCCTACTATCCAGAAGCAAAAGATGAGAGCATAACGTGACATTGGACCCAGGGTCCCTGTGATGAGATGTTCCTAAACCAGGGAAAGATTGACAACAAGAACCTTCTTCCTGAACCAACACAGAGAGGAAAGCCTTCCCCTGGACCTGGAGCGAATTCTGACTTCCGGCCTTCTAGACTGTGAGAGACTACGAGAGAATAAACTTTTTTTTTGTTAAAGCCATTCACTTGTGGTATTTCTGTTATAGCATCACTAAATAAGTTAGACATTTTGTTCTTCTTTGCCTCTTCGTCACTACTGCCAGAAGTCTTTCATAAAATACAAAAGTATTCAGAGTCATTGAATGCCTTTTCTTTATTTGACTACAGAGTAGAAATCTGAAGTGTCCAGGAAGGTGGTTTCAGTCCTTCATAATCTGGCTCTTCTCTGTAACTTACTCTCATCTTCTTCCACTCTTGTAAACTTTGCATCTTCGTCCTAGAACCTGCCATGCCCCTACCTGCTTTTGCCTGTTTGTTTCTTCTAAAAATTCCTGTCTGCTGGCAAAGATTGAGTTTCAAGGTGCTTCCTTTGTATCTCAAGGTTAACCATTTCCATCTCTACTTCTGTCTTCTCATAGTACCATCAAGAAAACACAATGTGTTATAGTTATACTTTTTTGTGTATGTGTATCTTTCTTTCTCCACTGGATTCTGAATTCTTTCACCACAGAATACATATGGTTACTATTCCCAGAGCTCATCACAGGACCTTACTCATGGCTTTTGTTCAATAAATATTTGTTTGAAAAATAAATCCATAAATTAAAATAAAGTGGTACTGTTAGGCAAAGGGAAAACAAAGACAAAAAAACCCTTTCCTAAAGTGAGACAGACAAAATGAGAAAGTTATACATTTTATGGAAATTCTCAAGTGGTAATGATTTACTAGGAAAACTCTAATTATGACATTGGTATTTTATTAGATGTTTGTAATACACCATTTGCAAAAATACATCCTAAATCTTCACTTCTGTCTACCTGCATGCATGCACATTTTTACCCCAAGATTTTGTAGCTCCTTCCCCATACCTTGAGTCTAGGATTGCCTCTTGACTTGGTTTAATCAATATAATGCTTTGGAAATGAATTAGATGCTTATGCAAATGAGTTCTGACCCAGATGTCTAGCTCAGATTTCTGCTTTGTCTCTTGGAATCCTTCCACTCACTCTATGTGACCAAACCTGGATGATCCCAATGAAATACCATGTGGAACAGAGATGAATTTTCCCAGCTGAGGTCACCCTCTGGACCAGTCAGCCCTGAGCGGACCTACTGGTTGTCTGTAACCACATGTGAAACCTAAAATCAGCTAAGCCCAGCCTAAATTGTAACCAGCAGAATGGTGAGCTAAGTAAAGAGTTCCTTAATTGAGCCATTCAGTTTTGGGGTAATGCTATGCAGAAAAATATTTCTCAATTCTGACCTATTTTTATCTCATTTTCTAATCTATGTTTTTATTCAAAGAGCATTTAACATCTACTATATGCAAACCACTATGTTGGGCTTTTAGCAGAAGCACAGGTTAAATAAGATACTGACCCTGTTAGCAAAGCAATGTGGGAAAGCTCCAAAGAGGAAGCCAAGAAATTCACGTGGAAGAAAACAGAGTGCTCAAGTTAGACCTAGGTTCCAAATGGATGTGACAGCGAGTCCAGCCTTAAAATCCCATCTTACGATTGGTTTACAGAAGACCAAACCCCAGCATGAGAAGACAGCACGAAGTGACCAGAGCGTAGCGAAAACTTCTTTGCAATCAGTTCTAAACAGTATGATCTGAAAGCAGTAGGTCATCTTAGCTACTTAGTAATCTCTACCAATGCAGATTGGAGTAGGATTTAGCAATAACATGCTCTGTTTTATTACATTATGCAATTGGAAATGATTATTTCACAGCACAAATCAAATCAGAATGCGTACTGAATTTTGAATACACTAAAGAAGTTTTGTAAAGATGCCACTTCTGTTAACTTCATTTCAAGTTAATTCCAATATAAAGTTCCAAGACTTTTTGTTCAAGGAGGTATTGACCAACACGAAAAATGACTGATTTTTCAGCAAATGCCAAATAGCTCCAGATTTCCACACAGTGGGGTCCATCAATGGCTTTTAGTCACTAACCTTTTTTTCCACAACAATGTTGAGCGCATGGTAGGAAGTAAAAACGTAATTGTTGCACTAAGTTAAAAGCTTTCCTTTTTTTTGTCAGAGATAAGTGAATAACTGCCCAACTTATTTCTTGCTGGTTTTATGTTTTGGTAAACTGTTACAGCCAAAGGGCTGGAGAACAAAACATTCTGGCTTAATTAAATAGCCTAACAATCAGTACTTTATAACTTTGTGGCCTAACTCACTGTTGTTGAGTCAGCTCCAGCTCACAGGACACAATAGAACGGCCCCATAGAATTTCCAAGGATCAGCTGGTGGGTTTGAATTGCAGATATTTTGGTTAGCAGTTGAACTCTTAACCACTGTGCCACCAGGGCCCTACTTATGGTTTACTTAATAAAATAAGAATTCAGTGGAAATACCAACACTAAGTTAATATTGAAAAGCATGACATGTTCTTATTCTGAAGACCAATTGGTAACTTTTGTTATAGGCATCAGACTTCACCATGCAACAAAATCAGCAATATATTACTGGAATTTCTAGACTGTATTCCATGCGGTCAGAAACCCTGGTAGTGTAGTGGTTAAGTGCTACTTCTGCTAACTAAAAACATGGGCAGTTCAAGTCCACCAGGTGTTCCTTGGAAACTCTATGGGGCAGCTCTACTCTGTCTATAGGGTTCCTGTGTGTCAGAAGTGACTAGATGGCAGCGGTTTTTTTTTTTTTTTTTTTTTTTATTCCATGTGGTGATGAGTTTCCTGTAAAAAAATCACCTGTGATACTGTATGATCCAACTCAACGGCACTTGGCTGGCTTACAGCTAGAAATCAGGTTATAAATAATCATGAGTTTTTCATTTGTATTTTGTTGCGTTACCTGGTTGTTAGGTGCTGCTGAGTTGGCTCTAATTGGCGGCGACCCTACCCGCAACACTGCCCAGTCCTGTACCCTTCTCACAGTCGTTGTCGTGCTTGAGCCCGTTGTTGTAGCCACTGTGCCAGTCCATCTCACTGCAGGTCTTTCTTTCTTTCACTGACCTTCTACCCAGCATAATGTCCTTCTCCAGGGACTGCTCCCTCCCAGTAGGATGTCCAAAGTATGTGAGACGAAGTTTCACCGTCTTTGCTCCTGTTTCTACTTCCTCCAAGACAGATCTGTTTGTTCTTTTGGCCATCCATCATATATTTAACATTTTTTGGCAACATCATGAACTCAAAGGCATAAGTTCTTCTTTAGTCTTCCTTATTTATTGCCCAGCTTTCGCCTACATATGAAAATTGACCGTTGCTTTCGAGTCAATTCAGACTCATAGCAAACGTACAGAACAGAATAGCACTGTCCACAGCTTTTCCAAGCAATGCCTGGTAGATTCAAACTGCCAACCTTTTGGTTAGCAGATGTAGCACTTAACCATTATGCCACCAGGGTTTCTGCCTGCTCATGAGGTGATCAAAGATACCATGGTTTGGGTTTTACATAGTAGCACATGGTATTTAACTAAAAAACTGGAAGTTAATACATAATACAGAAAGTCTCTTTCTATACTGAAAAAAATTTGTTTTGTCTAGATGTGTAATAAACCACTTATATATTTTTCTGTTGTTTGTAACCATGACAAAGGTCAGTCTTTTTTTTTTTCTTTTCTGAGATTCACTGGTAGTTAATGCAGTCTCACAGAGGATCAGTTCAAATATGGAAGGAAATAAGAAAGTCAAGTCTAATTACACATAGCCAATCTAAAATCCAGCCCCCCAAAAGAGATTTGTATCATTACAACATGAGTTTGTAATAAAGGCTTTTTGTTGAAATAGACTTCTTTGAGAAGCTCTAAGATTAGGAGACAGTGTGTGTTATTTTGTGGAAAACATTTATGATTAAAAAATGTGTGTGCAGTGCTGATGTTAGACTGAGTGAGGCCTCAGGAAGCATCAGTTTTAAAAAAAGTACAATTATCATTATTACTTGTGTTCTTAAGTTAGAATAAGTCAGAGACAGCTAGAAACTTCATTCAACCAACCAATCAAACAACTTTCAATGACCTCTATTCCGTAGATGCTTAATAACTTACATACATTCCTAGATGGCTCTGAAACCACAGCTGGTTATTATAAAGCTAAAACATCTTCAAGCACTCAGTTAATGGCAGTCAAGTTCAGCTGAACTGAATGGTATATGTGACATGACCACTAGTTGTGTGTCTTGAGTAATTCCTTTAATCTCTCTAGGCCTCTAAAAACGTGACAACATTTTGATTTATAAATATATAAATCTTCTTGGGACCCACAAATCAGCAAAGTTAAAATACAGCCTTTATTTTCTTTGGGACCAAGTATTCTTTAGAGGCAACAAAGGAAATAAACTGTACACGTGCCAGGTTACACAAGTTGATCCGTTTGTTAATATGTCACCTAGCATGACATTAAGGACAGAGTAAGTCTTCAAGAAATAAATTTATTGATTATTCAATGCCTTATGATTTCTCTAGCACTTAAAGAGTACTGTCAGGTATAGGCTTAGCCATATAAAAAACTGAACGCACTGCTGTTGAGTCAATTTTGACTCATAGCAACCCTGTAGGACAGAGTATAACTGCTCCATAGAGTTTCCAAGGAGCAGCTGGTGGATTTGAACTGCCAAAATTTTCGTTACTAGATGTAGCACTTAACCACCATGACACTAGGATTTCCAGTAGAGTTTCAAAGGAGAGCCTGGTAGATTTGAACTGCTAAACTTTTGAATAGTAGGTAAAGCACTTAACTATTACACTACCAAGCTTTTTGTCTAGCCATGTAGAGGAACTTGTGCGGTTTTTGCTTTTCTTCAAAGGACACATGCATTTTTGTTGTTGCTGTTAGGTGCTGCTGAGTCCAGTCTGACTCGCACTGACACTTGGCACAACAGAAGGAAACACTGCCTGGTCCTGAACCATGCCCATAATCATTTTTTTGCTCAAACCTATTGCTGTATCCACTGTGTCAACTCATGTTGTTGAGGGTTTTCTTCTTTTTCACCAATCCTCTACTTTACCAAGTGTGATATCTCTCTCTCTCCAGGGATTGATCCCTCCTCACAACAAGTCTAAAGTATATAAGACACATTCTCGCCATTCTTGCTTCTGAGGAGTAATTCTTCCAGGACAGATCTGTTTATTTTTCTGGAAGTCCATGGTCGTCTAGTGGTGTTTTAACAGAAATACCAGAAGTCGATGGCTTTAAAAAGGGAAATGTATTCTGTCACAGTCTGGTAGGTTAACGGTCCAAATTTGGGATGTCAGCACCAGAGGAAGGCTTTTCCTGCTCGCTCTTCAGGAAGGTCTTTGTTGTCAATCTTCCCCTATACTGGAAACTTCTGAGGCACAGGAACCTCAGTCCAATCCAAATGATGTGCTCAGCTCCTGGCACTACTTCTTGATAGTATGAGGTCCCCAAGTCTTTCTGCTAGCTTCTTTCCTTTCTATCTCAAGAGATTGCCTCAAGGTACAAAACAGTCTTACACATTGAGTCTTGTCTCACCAACACAACTGCTGCCCATTCTCCCTCATAAATATCACAGAGGCAGGATTTACAACATAAAGGAACATCACACAATACTGGGAATCATGACCCAGCCAAAGAACCACATGCATTTTTTTAGGAGGAACACAGTTCAATCCATGACAATGATTTATTCAATATTCTTCTCCAAAACTATAGTTTAAAGGCATCAATTCTTCTGTCTTCCTTATTCACTGTCCAGGTTTGCATGCATGTGATGTGATTGAAAATACCACGGCTTGGGTCATGCGTGCTTTAGTCTTCAAAGTGATGTTGTTACTTTTCAACACTTTAAAAGCTCCTTAACAGCAGATTTGCTCAATGCAATGCATCCTTTGGTTTCTTGACAACTTTTCCATGAGCATTGATCGTGGATCCAAGTAAAACGAAATCCTTGACAACCTTGGTCTTTTCTCCAATTTTCGTGATGTTTCTTGCTGGTACAGTTGTGAAGATTTTTGTCTATCTGATGTTGAGTTTCAATCCATACTGAAGGCTGTGGTCTTTGATCTTCATCAGTAAGTCTTTCAAATCCTCTTCACATTCAGCAAGTGAGGTTATATTGTTTATATAATGCAAGTTGTCAATGAGTTTTCCTCTGATCCTGATGTCTTGTTCTTCTTCATATAGTCCAGCTTCTCAAATTATCTACTTGGCATAGAGGTTGAAAAGGTATGATGAATGGCTACAACCCTGATGCACACCTTTCCTGACTTTAAACCATCAGTGTCCACTTGTTCTATTCACACAACTGCCTACAGTCTACATATTTAGAGTCAATTAAATGCTATTACTGCTTATGAACACGGCTCCTAGTGATTTTAATTAGAGTTCTTTACTGTTTACTAATTAGTGCATGTAATGTGAGTTTGTCATTTTTAATACTTTCTCAGGAAGCCCTTGATATATAACTCTGGTAACATAATTATGACAACTCAAAAATTTGGCCAGTGCCCCTACATATTGTAGTACGTAAGTGGGGGATCAAATGGAGTTCAAATATTTAAGATATGAGTTATTCTCATGGATTACCTAATTTAATCTTCACACTAGTTTATACGTGAGATTATCCCTAAGAAAAAATTCAGAGAGGTTATCAATTATTCACTCATTCACTCAACAAATATTTAATGAATGCCTACACTAAGCTAGTTGTGGGTTCAATTATGTCCTCCGAAGATACGTTCTGAAAATCCTATACCCCTATACCTGTGGACATGACCCCATTTGGTAAGAAGACTGTTCTGTTAGTGAGGCCATATCGGTACACAGAGTTGCTTTAGGCCAATTATCTTTGAGATATAAAACAAGCAGACTAGGCACACAGAGAAGCAAGCACAAACAGAGGCTAAGATACATGTCACACGAACAAGGCTGTAAAAGTGGCGTGAAGGTGATGTAACAGCTGGGATAAAAAGTCAAGACCAACAACCTGAGTCTGGTTCCTACTAGGTGGAGACTTGCCTTTTCTCTCCAGCCATCTGTACCCATCTGGACTCAGCCCTTCCTTCCCACAGTGGTGTTTGATCTGTGATTGTGAAGTCCACACAGAACTCACAGTTACAGGTTTTATTAGTGAAGTAACAGCTTCCAGTTTGGATTGAGGAACACTTAGAATACAGTTCTTCCATCAGGACAGCCTCTTTGCAGCTGTCTTCACAGGTACACCTCTACTTGGCCAGTAGTCTCTGCCCAAAGGTACTCATCTTTCTCACTCCAGAGACCAGAAAGACCACTGCATCATCTCTCAGGCTTTCCTGCTCATCTTGCTGATCTGTCCTTACTTGGTGGTGGTAGGCTCCTATCTTTTCTTTCCTGCCTCTTGAGTGACTTATTTAAAGTCCAGCAAGATAGGAAAACTAACCAATCCCTTCAGCGGACCACAATGCCTATGTTTGCGTAGTTCTGCTGAATTAACTTGGGTGGGAGTTGACATGGCCATGGCAGTGGAGGATGCACAAAAGCAATCCATTACATCACCATCACCAAAAGGAACAGAGAAACAGTAGCTGAAAAGAGACAAGGACCCAGAGCTGACAGAGAGAGAAAACCTTCAGCTATAGCTGGCACCCTAAATTCTAACTTCTAGCTTCCTAAACTGTGTGAAAAAAAAATTGTTAAGTGCTCATTAGTAGTATTTCTGTTCTAAGGAACCCTGAGAAACTAAGACACTCAGGCACTGTGCTAGGTATTGTGGAAAAAGCAATGGTATGAAGAGACAGGGAAGAAACAAGATCTTTGTCTCCGTGAAGTTTCATTTTTGGTACCGGTGACGGCAGGAGATAAAAGACTTAGAGACCAGAAACAAATATGTAAATGAATAATTTCCACAGTGAAGAGTTATGAATGCAATGCAACCAAGTATGCGCTAGATGGGTGGGAGAGGGAGCACATACCAGAGGGGGAACTGAGAAGGACAGTTCTCAGAAGGTGACGTTTGAATTGAGATCTGACTCGTCTTAATGGAATAATTAGAATTCAAAGGTAGGACTCCCCTCGTGTTAGAAATTCTAATAATAACATTTATATTCATAACATTTTCTGTGGACATTAAATGTTTATTTTAACAAAAGAGAAAAATCCAAGATTTTTCTAAGTACCTATATCCTGTCTCCTCTGGAGGTTGTTATTACAGTCAAAAAAAAAAAATGAAAGGAATGTAAAAATACAGAGAGTTGTGTACACTCAAGCATATTTCTTGCTATGTGTCCTTGCTGCCTGACATAGGGCTCATGCTGAGAGTGGGAAAAAAGTAATAAAATGTGCATGTAATTTTAACCAAGGAAATAAGGAAAGTGGATTTAGCCATAGATAAAATATAATAACATTTATTACTTTTCTGTCTTAAAATGTTTTTGAAAAAACAATCTTCTGAAGAGTTCAGTTAAAATCACCAATACTCCACTAGCCAATGAAACCTATGGCTAATGTGAATTTCTGTCTAGGATTTTTTTTCCCTATGTGTATTTTAATAGAACTAAATTAATATTTGTAAATACAGATTTTTTTATTTGTATTCATTTTGGTTTTATTTAACACTTAAACTTGTTGAAACATAATTTGTATGGGCACAGAATATTCTGTCATATGACTATATGCTATCTTTCTGCATTGAACATTTGAAGGCCCTGAATTGTGTAAAGAGCTAACACACTCAGCTGCTTACCAAAAGGTTGGAAGTTCAAGTCCTCCCAGAGTCATCTGTGAAGAAAGCCAAAAAAACAGTCACTGAAAACCCTTTGGATAACAGTTCTGCTCTGATACACACATGGTTTCTGTGAGTCAGAACTGAAAAAATGGTGAGGCACTGAACACTTAACTTCTTGTGGGTTTTTTTTTTTTTTTTTTTTTGGTATTTCAAATAACACTGAGATGACAGTTCTCAAACTTATTTCTCTGTCTGTTTCTATCATAATGTTTTTAGAATGTATTTTTACAAGTGAAATGACTGTGTCCAAAAATAAGAAATTTTCATAGTCAACAATATAAACATTTCAGACCCAAATCTGCTGTGGAAAACTTCCTGGGTGGCTTGAGGCTCTCCTGCACAGCTGAGTTTGACATTTTGTGTCATCCTGTGCTTCTCTGAGTAACAGACTTAGAAGTGAGGGTCTTGGAGTGGTAGAGCTAAGAGTCTGAATTTACCAATTCTTATTATTATTTGCTCAATATTTTGGTAATGAAACCTTTATTTTAACAACATTTGAGTCCATGACCAATGATAATTGGTATTTACAAAGCAATCCTGGGATATACTGAGAAACCCTAATGTCATAAAAAATGGATGAATTGTTTTCAGGAGTTTCTGCATTATATATATTTGGGTTTGGAAATTTTATGGGGCAACTCTACTCTGTCCTATAGCTCCCTATGAGTCAGAATTGATGGCAGTGAGTTCCCCCCTCCAGTGTTCTATAGAATTATATCTGTGATTTTCTAACTCTATAAAAATGGTGATTCATGTCTGTCTGTATAGAAACCCTGGAGACACAGAGGTTAAGAGCTACGGCTGCTAACCAAAAAGCTGGTAGTCCAAATCTTCCAGGTGCTCCTTGGAAACTCTGTGGGGCAGTTCTGCTCTGTCCTGTGGGGCTGCTGTGAGTCACAGTCAACTCGATGGCAATAAGTTTGGTTTCAGGCTTTTATAGATCTATACGCTGCCTTTTGATTACTCACAATTGTCAGCAGATAAGAACAGCCTAGCCTGTAACTTTAACAGAAGAGTATATGTCTTCACATAATACATTTTATTGATACTTAATTACAGAGAATGGGAGTATTAGATGAGTCATGTCCCCATTTTATGCCATATTATTTTTAGTAAAATAGCCTTTTGTTAATTTCATTTAAGACATTCTTGTTTTGTATTGATGTGTGTCAGACTAGCCATGAAGCCTGTTGGGCGGCCTTGAGGGATGAGCAAGTTATAATTTAGCTGAAAAAGGGCCATTTTAGCAGATCGGTGTTCCCCTCCAGAGGCTAAAAAATATGTGTCAGCTACACTAAGAAGACGGATGTTTACTAGAAATTTATTCAAACAACCTGTAACCCCTAGCTGAATATCTTGAAGAAGAGAGACTTCCCACAGATTTTTTACTCTTTCTCACTTTTCAGTATTCTAGGAGCGTAGCATCGCTAGCCCATCTGGCTTTTCTGCCCTGCGATGGCAGCAGAGCCACAAAGGGTGTTATTGAGGAAGAAAGAAAGGCAGGGCAAACTAGGAAAAATCATCTGTATTTGGCTGATAGTCAAGAGAAAAATGCAGGTGAGCATTTTGTACTTTAAACAATGTATATTGGAGATCATTTGTAATTTATAGAGAAACAAAAATACATGAAATTTAGCTTAAGACTATATATAAGGCAAGATTAAAAAAACAGGCATAAATTACCTAGCTATCATCTTCACCCTTTGTCCATTTGTATTAGACGATAGTGAATGTACAATACTTCACTCAATGAGCTTATCTGGAAGTATAGATCTAAGAGAAATCAGTTCCTTTAAGATAGCCTATTTTTTCCAGTCCAAATTTGTCTTGAAGTGTGAGATAAACAGAAAATTTGTCCTTATAGCACAGAATGGATTGTGTGATGGAGGAACCATCAAAGTAGGATTTTGATGTGTAGGTTTTCCTGCTACCGATTTGGGCCTTTACCCATTGCCCTCCGGTTAGCTCTGACTCACAGTGACCCTAAAGAACAGGGCAGAACTGCTCTGCAGGGTTTGCATGGCTGTAGTGTTTTTGGAAGCTGACAGCTACATCGTTTGCCTGAGGGGCGGCTGGCTGGTGGGTTCGAATTGCCAGTCATTCGGCTAGCAGCTGAGCACTTTACCCACTGCTCCACCAGTACTTGTTTAGGAAAGTCAAATCACTTTTCTGGACTCATTATTCCCCTCTCTTTAAAATGTTATGATTAGAACAATAGGTAACGTATCTTTAACATTACTGCTGCTTGATACGTACTCCTTAAAAAAAATAATAAAACTCTAAAATTTGTAGTCACCTGATGCATCTCTTTCTGTCTCACTGTTGTACTTTCTCTCTTATCATGTATTTTTTTATATACAATAGCTTGCGTGTTGGATTCCTCAATGAGAGGTAGAAAGAAAATTAACGTAATGAGTCTTCCCTTCTGTATTTCATTTCAGTGTACTTGAGAGTCCAGACTGTCTTTTGTTTCTCCCTCCTCATAAGGCCTAATTGTTTTTCTGCAGTTTCCAGCCTGGTTTTTAACTGACTGACCGATGTCTTCACAGGATCCCATGAGACATTATAAAGAGAATAAACAGATGCATGTGTACGATTACTGAGTTTCCATTGTTTATTTTGTGTGTTGGGGGAGCTTGTGAGTTCATAGACCCAGGTTCTGAACTTCGGAGCGACCTGTTTCATTAGCCTCCGCCTCATAGGATTTTCCCATCAAGATCAATAAACCATCTCTTTCAAATGTCTGTTAGGAGCTGGGAGAAATGCTTGTGGTAATACAGGTGTAAACATGACTCCATTTGACACAGCTGACAGCACTGGTGAGGACTTTTTTATGAAAGTCCTCTGCAGGCATAGGTGACTTTCCCTGGAGTCTCTCAAGAAGGACACAATGTGGCTAACTATGCTTGCCACTAGAGGTCAGTGTTGACCATTCACAGAGACAGTGAATTTGATGAAATGACCTTCTCTAGAAGTCCAGAATTGGTGCTCTGAGTATTATGTTTCTTCGTGTCCATTGACTAAGATTAAATGAATGGTGAGTAAACATATGAATTGTATAACATGCAGGATCTATTAGGAATAGCATGAATTTGGGGGAAATTTGTATTCAAGAATATTAACATTACTCCCCAATCTTGTATATAAATCATCTGTTTAGAAACTAACAAAATACTATGTTTTGGAATATCCGAATAGGCTCTAGGTTTTCCTGCTTTATGCTCTTTTCACAGGTTATGGTTGGTATGAGTTTGTAGGCAGAATAGACAAATACTGCCCAGAGTGATAGTATGTGAGGTACTTTGTTAAGATGCTTCCCTTTTTCCCGAACTCTTTCTCTACTTTTCCGATACGAAGCTTGTTATCCTGTTAGTAGATGTTAATCTCTTTGAACTAAATTACTTCCCTTACATTCTTCCTACTCCAGATATTCTCTATTTGCTTCTCATTGGGCAAGTACTGTCCTTCGATTTTGAGTGCCAATAATCGGCTTATTTTAAGGTGATGATACCCGCAAAGGTGGCTGTGTTAACTCATTGGCAGAATTCTGACCTTCCGCCTGGGAGGCCTGGGTTTGATTTCTGGCCAGTGTGCCACAGTAGCAGCCAGCAGCCATCTGGTCCTGGAGACTTCTGTGTTGCTATGACACTGAACAGGTTTCAGTCGAGCTTCCAGATGAAGAGGAACTAGGAAGACAGATGTGGTGACCTATCTCTGAAAATCAGCCAGTGAAAACTCCGTGGGTCATGATGTCCTGTCCAGTTGTGTATGGGTCACCATGAGCTGGAGGCTGCCTGGAGGGCAACCAAGAACAGTGGCATAGCAGACAGAGGGCGTGCTGACTTGAGAAAGCTCATTTGACTTTTCAACTGTACTCCCACGGCCTCTTTTTCTAAGGCTAACCTTGGCTACATAGGCAGAATGAACTAACATTGTTTGAATACCTACTGAGTATGAAGTATTTCTTTCATAAATCATCTCATTTAATCATCACAGCAGCTTTTGGAAGTAGAGATTACTAGATAACTCCACTTTATGCATGAGGAGACTGAGGTTCAGAGGTTAGGTAACTTGCTCAAGATCATATAGCTTGTAGAAGGAAGGGCTGGGATTTGAATCCAAGCGTGTTTTTCTCCAAAGGTCCATGCTTCTCCCTAAATATCAGGTTATCTCCTGTGTTGTGTGCAGGGACAGATTACCCAAAGAACAAGGTAAGCACATGATTAGAGCATCAGTAAAACAGGGGTCCTAGTTACTTGAAGCGAAGGCCAAGTAGACAGGACATGAGGAAAAGCAAACACTGAAGCACAAGGGAACTGGCAGGGCACTAAAGGAAACGGATACCAGCTCCAGTGTGTGGGATGGTAACAGCTGGAGTGAACGTTTACACAGGATCCTAAAGGGACCCATGGGCAAGGTGGTTGAAGCTATGAAACCCTACCACTTCAACACCCTCATTGACATTTGTCTTTTTGGTCCCCTTTCTTCTAATTGAAGTTTCTTGTCTCGATGTGTCTCTTCGGAGTATACTATTTCTTTCTAATAAGCAAGAGGTAGGGGTGGGCTGTGGAGTCTAACTTCTGCTGTATTCATTCAATAGATAATTGGATCCAACATGAGTGGTTTACTGGGTAAAGACGGACTATATTGATAGATAACAGCTCTCTGGCCTGTGTTGAGCAAACCGTCTTATAAGTCCACACCTACCGATCCAGCAGTTCCAGCCAGGAGGGCCGGTGATGCTCTTTATTGTGGTACAAACACCAGGGTTTGCTGTTGCACACATCCTGGTAAACAACAAATGGGAACCACAGTCCCAAACGACCTGCAAAAAGGAGGGAACTCGAAAAAGTCAACCTGATTGAATTGCAGTGAATTCACCTGTTACTTTATAGCATTTACGTGTAATAATTTCCTAAGTTTTGTAAACCGTATTTTTTATAACTTTAACAAATGTTTAGCATACACACAGATGCAATCTAGCACATATTTTATATAATGCTGACTTGGTTCTTAGTATAAAATAATAGTAACATAGCAAAAGCCTAAAAATATTGGAAATAATATTTATCTAACACACAACATTTTACTTTTTATATCAAGTAAGTTTTATTTTTTTTGTCTGTTGTGAAGGATACAGTGCTTAATATTGCTGTTTTATGTGCTACTAACAAGGTGCGAGGCACATTAAGAGGATACAAAATTCAATACTTACTGTGCAAAATTTGTTTCTGTTTTGCAACAGCGAGTGTGTTTTTAAATTCATCTCTCAAGAAAGTAACAAAGAGCATGTATATGCCTGAGTACTGTATGAAGTCTTCTAAAAAATTAGTCCAGGCTTATCTCTATGACTTAAATACAAAACTTTTTGGTGAAAAATGACAATTTCATTCTTACCTGAAAACTATGTTAAAGAAATTCAGGAAAGACAAATTTTACTTATGTGCATGTATGATTCAGAAAACAAAAAGCTTTGCTGCTGAGTCAGTTAGGACTCATAGTGACCCTGTAGGATGAGTACAGTGGCCCCAAAGAAGAGCCAGTGGATTTGAACTGCTGGCTTTTGGGTCAGCAGTGGAGACCCTAACCATTACACCACCAAGGCTCCCGATTCTGCAACAGATGATAAAATACATGGTGTATTTCCCATGTCAAAATTGCTTTGTTTATATTCCTACCTTTAATGGTCACAAACTACACAACACAAAGCTCATTTTCATTCCTAAAGAGACTCAAAAATTCTCAGTATACAGCAATGATTCAAGAAAGACTCAGTTTGTCACTCTATGTACAGAAGTAGATACTGTTCTGTAACTTAACTGTGAAGAAATCATGGAAGAATTTGTAAGGACAAAGATGTTAGAGATGAAAGACTCATCTGAAAATAAAATACTCTAATTGTTGTAATATTTGTTTCCTAGTCATTAGATTTTCTTTTCATTTGTTCATTTACAATTATAGCATTTATTATGAAACAAGAATCAAAATCGAGGCATGTGCTGTTTAAAGCAAAATTAGTGAAAGGCAATTTTCTGCTGTCGGAGATCAACAGAATTTCATGTGGATTGTTGAAATGACTAAGTTAACTAGCTCATTTTCTTTGTTGTACAGTATATGAACATTTTTCTTGTTGTTACAGAAAATGTGGTATATAGAAAAAGTCTTAGTATCAGATCCATTAGAAAATTTATAATCCAGGTCATCTCATTCTGCTAAAATGGGACATACTACTTTTGTGTTCAATCACTAACATCATAGTCCCATTAAAAAGAAGTTACATGGTGAATAGCCAGCACACATACACACACACACACACATACACACACACACACACGTATATGTATGATACACATAGCCCATTCAGATGTGTTCACAGTTAAGCAATATTTAACACAATTGTGTCTTAATCCAGCCCTGGCTGTATATAATGGAATAACCACTCTTTGTCCATTTCCCTCCCATCTCTCTAGCTTTGACAGCTACTTTTGCATCAGATATGTTCACAAGGTATGCAGCCTTAGGGCCCAGCCCTTCTAAGAAACACCTGCTCTGGCTTATCCTCCTACACCAAGCCGTATAAGGGTGCATTTTTCTAAAATTGTCCTTGACAAGATAACTGCAAAACGGGCTGTAGATGGCCTCAACCCGCCTCTAGGTGAAGACTTAACATATTAATGAGGGACGATGAACCCCTTCCTCCATCATGGGGATCAAAATCTTGCCTAAAGAAAATGTGTGGTCTTCTCTATGCTCCTAACACCTGCTTGAAGGTCAATCCGAAGGTTCGTGATAAGTTTACATTTCCTTGTCTACTGTCTGTAAAAGCCCACCTCACCAAGTGGCCTGAGAGCAGTCTTGGAGGCAGCAGCCCCCATCACAACTTTCCTTGTATGACAAAAAGAGACATCTTTCTGATTTCCTATTTCTGTCTCTAATTTATCTGCTGTATCAAGTCAGGCTGAGCAAAACTTGGGGTTTTAACCTCACAACATTTGGGCGCTGATGATCTCTGAAGTTTACCATACTAGCCTGTGTTATGATGAGAAAGTAGCCTGACTTTCACAAGTTTGTTACTATAGCTTAAGTTAACTACTGGAAGTGTGGCATCAGTTTACTGAGTTTTGACAAATATTAAGACAAATACAGTTATATGATACTTGCATAATAAAAATATTGACTATTTCCATTCCCTCCAAAAGTTGCCTCTCTTTGTTGTCAATCTACAAAAATCTAAACCTACCCCCTAGCAATCCCTAATCTAATCCTATATATGGATTTGCCTTTTCCACAGTGTCGTGTAATATGATCACGTTTCATGTAGTTCTTTTGATCTGACTTCTTTCTTAAGATTTTATTGATTTGTATGTATTAGTAACTTTTCAAAGAATGAATATATTTCACTGTATGAACATACTTCTATTTATTCATTCAACATTTAATTGACATTGGAATGGTTCCCATCTTTTAGCTGCTATTAATAAAACTGTTACACATATTTGTGTCCATGTTTTTGTGTGGACATTTGTTTTTATTTCTTTGGGCTAAATATCCAGGAGTGATATTTCTGAGTCCTGTGGTAATGGTATATTTAACTTCATAAGAAATCATCGGTTTTCCAATAGCTTCTCCAGTTTATGCATACGCTAGTAGCATACGAGAGTTCCAGTTGCTTCATATACAAGCCAACACTTGATATACTCAGTCCTTTTAAATTTTAGTTGTTCTAGATGGTAATGAGATTTAGTTGGGCTTTTAATTTGCATTTCTC
This sequence comes from Heterohyrax brucei, assembly GCA_028571685.1. NCBI lineage: Eukaryota > Metazoa > Chordata > Mammalia > Hyracoidea > Procaviidae > Heterohyrax > Heterohyrax brucei. The sequence continues at coordinate 77,966,816 of CM053143.1, forward strand.
TAGCAAGTGCTGATATTCGGCTTCTTTTCATGTGCATATTTTGTTTACTTTTTTGATGCAATGTCTATTAAAATATTTTGGCCACTTAAAAATAATATTTTTCCTTCCTTATTATTCATTTTTAATAATTTTAGATATTTTGGATACAAGTCCTTTGTGTTACATTGTTTGTAAACATATTCTACAAATTTATAGCTTGTATTTTTGGAAACAAGAAAGTTTTCAATTTTGATGAAGTCCAATTACTCAATTATTTCTCTTATGGTTTTTGCTTTTTTGTGTCCTACCTAACACACCTAATCTGTGTTCACAGAGGTTTTTTCTTCTTGTTTTGTTCTAGAAATGTAATGGTTTTTTGATTAATTGATACAACTAAGGTTATTTTTTTTTTTTAAGGTCAACATTCTTTTTGTAAAAAACACAAATATCTATTTCTAAAAAAGAAAACTGTAGTAACAGGAATTTCTCTTTCCCATCATAAGATGAATCTGGATTATGTCCATCATTAACACCCATTGCCATGTAGTTGAATCTGACTCATCACTATCCTATAGGACAGAATAGAACTATTCCGCAGATTTTCCAAGGAGTGTTTGGTGGAGTTGAACTGCTGCACTCTTGGTTAGCAGCCTGAGCTCTTAACCACTGCACCACCAGTGCTCTCAATATAGCCTTGATGAAGTTCAATGGCATGTTGACTTGGAAAGATTTTGTCTCTCTATCTTTCCACGTCTATAATTACATGTAATTTGCATCTGTGCTTTTCCTGACCCAGAAAAAATTTTGCACTTCATCATCCACAAAAAAAAAAAAACACTAGCTGTAAGGAGAGAGTTGTAAAGAAATTTCATCCCAATAAAATTTAAATTATTCCAGAATCACTGAGATTTAGAATACACTGTGTTACAGGGTGAAAGGCTTTCTAATAAGTGACAGTAAAGTGCCAGTGAAAATTTCTTGGTGGAAGTTCCTTGGATTTAAGTGTTCTTGGTAGGAGAGTGTAGAAAAATGACTTGCAGTAGAATACTTGATAAGTTATTAGAACCTATAATGCATGGTTAGATAAGTTTAATGTACTTTACAAAAATAAACTATTAGGTGAAAGACAAAATGTCAGAGGAAACATTTTTTAATAGTTACCACAGCACTGGAGAAAATGTTTGCATTGTAGGGTTACTACTTACAGACAGGAAACAAAGGGTGAAAAGAAATAAGCATTTCTCTAACTGAAGGACGTGTTGGAGAGCTCCTTGAGAGAACATTTGTTTTGTTTTATTGCTATTAACATTTTAGTAAATTGCCTGAAATAATAAACTGCTAGTTAATGCCAAGCTATCTTGAGGAAAAGATGGAATAAGGATGAATTCTGAGTTACGTAAATGTAAAAAATGGGCAGCTGAGATGTAATGTTCACATGAGAAAGTGATCTGATTTTTTAAAAGTCTAAAACCAGGGGCTTCAAAGTCTTCATTATACCTCAGGAAAGTGACTTAGTGATGGTTGCAGGCTGTTCCCCAAGGCACCAGCCCAATGGCCTGCCTCATGAAGAAAACTGAAAACAAATCAGGAAACATCATCTTATGATTGTGTAAGAAATGGAATACTCTCTGTTTTCCTGGTCATCACAACTCAGACAAAATAGAGCTGGAAGAGCAGAGAACAAGGAGTAAAAGGATCAAGTGCAACAGTTAAGGGCTTGGCTGAAAGGTTGGTGTCTCAAATTCAGCCAGGGGCTTTGCGGGAGGAAGGCCATAAAGATTACAGCCAAAAAAACCCTATGGAGCAGTTATGCTCAGTCACGTGGGGTCACTGTGACTTGAAAATCAACTCAATAGCACCTAATTACAAGCTAAGATTTTAAAAAATGTGGATTAAAAAATAAGAAAATTACCCGTGCTGTCATCCAGAAAATACAACATTAACAATCTACACTATGTCTTCCAAAGGTTCAATTAATTCATTAATTTTGTGTATTTGTTTTCATACCGATTTATATATCTGTGTTCATACTATGACTAAAAATTATTATGAGATATTACAAAAATATTTATATATATTTTTGTTGTTTTAGTATGATTTCATCAACGATAGTTCCCTGGGATATCACAATTTACCTAAGCATTCCTTTAGTCCTCAAGGAAAACCCTGCTGGTATAGTGGTTAAGAGCTACTATTGCTAACCAGAAGACTGACATCTCAAATCAACTAGGAGCTCCTTGGAAGCCATATGGGACAGTTCTACTTTGTCCTGCAAGGTCGCTAAGGGTCAGAATCTACTTGAATACAACAGTTTTTTTTTTTTTTTTCCCTCCCTGATCCCAAGGTGGTTCAAGTGGTTAAGCACTTGACCATTTACTGAGAGGCTAGTAGTTCAGACTGATGCAGAATCATCTCAGGAGCCCTGGTGATCTGCTTCTGAAAGGTCTTGACCTGGAAAATCCCATTGAGCAGTTCTAGTCTGTACACATGTGGTCATCAGGAGTCAGAAGCAACTCGAAGGTGACCAAAAGCAATAGCCAAGCCAAGTGCCATCGAGTCGGATCCGACAAGCAATAGGTTGTTGCCAAACCCAGGAGAGCTTCTATTGTGTGATATTAAGGAAAACAGCAACACTTTTTGAAAAAATATCTTTAAGGGAAAGCCAAAAGCAGTCCAAAAGACTGGATAAGAAACTGATTTCGTTCACTGAGGCTTTAAAGTGTTTTCAGTGAATAAATATACTTTACTATTCTTTTCAGTTTGTTTTTCTTATTCTATTAGCATAATAATGGTCACCCTAAATAAGTGCTCCTTAGTAAAACTTTGCTAGGTCTGGTATTCACACACAAGAGATAACTATGGAACAATTATCTGTCTTGGAAAATGTGGGGGAATGAGCTTGTTGAAAGACAGTCTAAATCTGTATTTATTTCAGTCATTGACTATAAATAAATACACAGCATATGTCACGTAGACTTTGTAATATGTTGCTATGGTTAGTAAAATATATATTTATTTAAAAATAACATGAAATTTAGAGTAGTGTTTTGTTATATAGTAATTACTAGCATCAGGGGATTTTGTAATACTGTTTAATTAAAAAGAGATATTTATGCTTATAAAGATTAAGTATAATTGCCCCATAGTCATATCTTGTGTGTGAATACCAGAGCTAGCAAAGTTTTACTAAAATTTTCATTGAAAGCAGTTGATGTAATTGCTTCAATATGGTTTAGGGCACTTTATTTGTTTTTAAAATAGGTTATCTGAAGAACATAGAAGAGAAAAATAAATAATGCATCAATCCCACAATCACATGGGGGAAACATGAAGATGTGGACTTCAGGGCCATTTTAATTTAATTAAAGAGTCAAAATAGATATAGAAATTTAAATATGGTTTCTATACTAAGTGCAGTAGAAAATCACAGAGAAAAATGGAAAACTTTTTGGAAGAGGTAAAATTTGAGCTAGACTTTAGTGCATGGGTACAATTATGAGAAATCTTCAATTCAGTGATTAGAAGAAGGAAACCCAGGGAGTGATGCTATCATAGCATATCTGTGACAATGAAAACAATTAGTTTATGCGCAGCACAAAGTTCATTTTAGAGCATGGTAGAAAGTAGAGCGGGAAATGCTGGATGTTGGATACAAGAGATTTATTCCCATGTATAATGGGGTCTTTGGAGGAGTTATTTTGTAGTAAGATGACATAATGAGTGTGATGGTCTCAGAAGATGTCCAGGGGCCATTCTCTGGGGTTTCTCCAGTCTGTCAGGCTAGTAAATCTGATCTTTTTTATGAGTTAGAATTTTGTTCTACGTTTTTCTCCATATCTGTCCAGGACCCGCTGTTGTGATTCCTCTCAGAGAAGGCAGTGGTGGCAGCTGGGCACCATCTAGCGGGGCTAGACTCTGTTGGAGGCCATGGTAGATGCGGTCCACTAGTCCTTTGAGGTTAATCTTTGCCTTGTATCTTTAGTTTTCTTCATTCTTCCTTGTAGAGTTTTACTTCTCCTGCTTCACCTCAGTCTTCCAAATCTCACAAAAACTTCTCTTTTGGCCATTTCTACACTAGAACCATTTATAGATAAATAAATTGGGACTATAATGGTTCAGTGATAGAATACTTGCCTTACTTGTGGGACACCAAATAGACTCCAGGACAATTCATCTTATATGCAGCCATCACCCATCTGGCAGTGGAGGCTTATGTGTTGCTATAGTGCTAAATAGGTTTCAGTGGCATTTGCAGACTAAAATGGACTATAAAGAAAGGCCCGGTTATCTATGTCTCAAAATCAGCCACTGAAAATCATATGCATCATGGAGGTTTGATCTACAACCAATCACAGGACAGGGCAGGATTTTGTTCTGTTTTGCATGCAGATGCCATCAGTTCAGGCTGGTTTGAAGACAGCTAACAACAGCAGAGCCCTACAGGAAGGGAATTCTGGAAAACCTTATTCTAGCTTAGTTATGACAATACTTGCACAAATCATCACAAAGTTCTTCAACAATGCAAAACACTTTATGCAGTGTCTCTGAATATTTCTACATTGCAATTTTGGGGTGAATTTTAGAGATGTCGTTGATTTTTGTCAAGGAAGCAAAAAACTTTCCTTTGGAGATTATTTTCCTCATTGATTAGTTAATAATGAATTTTTTAAAATGTATCTATTTTTATAGTGCTTTAAGTGAAAATTTAAGTGAAAATTTACAATTAAAATCAGTTTGTCATATAGAAACTCATGCACGTATTGTTATATGACACTAATTGCTTTCCCCAAACTGTGACAGTACACTTCTCTCCAACCTGTATTTCCTGTATCCACTCAGCCAGCTCCTGTCCCCCTCTGCCTTCTCATGACAGGAGCTGCCCATTAGTCACCTGAATCTACTTAAGCCAAGAAGCATGCTCTTCACCAATATCATTTTATGTCTTGTAGTCCAGTCTAATCTTTGTCTGAAATTGACTTCATAAATGATTTTTGTTCTGAGCTAACAGAAAGTTTGGGGACCATGTCTTCCAGGGAACCTCCAGTGTTCTAGATCATCAAGTTTCATCTTTTTATACAAAAATTCAGGTTCTACACCCCACTTTTCTCCAGCTCCATCAGGGACACTGTGTTACGTTCCCTGTTAGTGCAGTCATTGGTAGTCACTAGGCACCATCTAGTTCTTCCATCTCATGTCGATGTAGTGTCCGGTTTATGTGGTCCTTTCTGTCTCTTTGGGCTCATATTTTCCTATGTCTTTGATGTTCTTCATTCTCCTTTGTTCCAGGTGGATTGGGAACAACTGATGCTTCATAGATGGCTACTTGTTAGCTTTTAAGATCCCAGATGCCACTCAACAAAGTGGGATGTAGAGCGTTTCCTTAAACTTTGTTAGGGCAATTGATCTAGATGTCCCCTGGAAACATAGTGCCCATATCCCTGCCCCTGCTCTTCTGTCCCTCAAAGTGTTTAGTTGTGTTTAGGAAACTTTTTAGCTTTTGGTTTAGTTCAGTTGTGCTGACTTCTGCACTGTGTTGCTGTCCTTACGTTCATCTAAAATAATTTGTGTCTACTATATAGTCAGTCATGCTCCTCACCTTTCCTGTCCACCCTCATGATCATCAAAGAATATTTTGTTCTGTGTTTAATCCTTTTTGTAAGTTCTTATACTCGAGGTTTCATACAATATTTGTCTTTTTGTGACATTAATTTCACTCAGCAAAATTCATTCCAGATACCTCCACTTTATGAGATAATTCACAGATTCATTGTTGCTCTTTATCATTGCATAGTATTCTATTGTGTATGTATACCATAATTTATCTTACCATTCATCCGTTGAAGGTACCTGTGTTGACTCCTTCGTTTTGCTGTTGTGAACAGTGCTGCAATGAACATGGTTGTACATATATTTATTCATGTGACAGTTCTTATTTCTCTAGGATATATTCCAAGGAGTAGGATTGCTGAAATGTATGTTAATTTTGTTTTTAGCTTTTTAAGAAAGCACCAAATTGATTTTCAGACTGATTGAATCATTTTACTTTTCCCATCAGCAGTGTGTAAGTGTTCCAGTCTCTCCACAGTCTCTCCAACATTTATTATTTTGTATTTTTTGGATTAATATCAGCCTTGTTTAAGTGAGGTGGCGTCTCATGGGAGTTTCAGTTTGTATTTCTCTAATGGCTAATGATGGTATCTATATCTGTTAGCTATCTGAGTGTCTTCTTTGATGAGGTTCTTGTTCATAAACTTCGCCCAGTTTTTAATTGGGTTGTCTTTTTGTTGTTTAGGTTTTGCAGTTTCATACAGATTTGACCAGGTTTGTCATATCCAAATTTTTTTTGCAGTTTATAGGCTAGCCTTTTACTCTTTCGGTTAAGTTTTTGTTTTAGCATAAATGTTTGATTTGTTGGAGTTCCCTGCTATCTATTTTCTCCTCTGGTGTTTGTGCATTGTTGATAATGTTTGTATTCTGTTTGCGGCATGTATTAGGGCTCCTAACATTGTTCTTATTTTTTCCTCTATGATCTTTCTTGTTTTAGATTTGATGTTTAATACATTTTGTGTTGACTTTTTTGTATGGTATAAGGGATGGGTCTTGTTTTGTTTTTTTGCAGATGGACATCCAGTTATGCTAACATCAGTTGTTAAACAGACTGTCATTCCTCCAATTTACAGTCTTTGGGCCTTTGCCAAATATCAGCTGCCCGTAGGTGGGTGAATTTACTCTGGATTCTCAACTCTGTTCCACTGGTCTATAAATCTCCGTTTATACCAGTATCAGCCTATTTTGACTACTGTGACAGTACAATAGGTTATAAAGTCAGGTAATGTGAGACTCCCATTTTGCTCTCCATTTTTGGTAATGCTTTACTTATCTGAGGCCATTTCTCTTTTCATGTGAAGTTGGTGATTTGTTTCTCCACCTCGTTAAAAAACGTCATTGGAGTTTGGATTGAGAGTACATTTTGTCCATGGAATACTTTGGGTAGAATAGACATTTTCACAATGTTGAGTCTTCCTAAAGATGAGCAAGGTATATTCCTCTTCTTATTTATTTCTCTTTTGGTTTCTTATGATAGTGTCTTGTAGTTTTCCTTATATAGGTCTTTTATGGGAAACCCTGATGGTGTAGTGGGTTATGTGCTACCACTGCTAACCACAAGGTCAGCAGTTCAAATCCACAAGGTGCTCCTTGAATACTCTGGGGATCAGTTCTACCTTGGCCCCTAGGGTTGTCATGAGTTGGATCCGACTCGACGGCACTTGGCTTGGCATGCATCTAGTTAGATTTATTCCTAAGTATTTTATCATTTGGGAGGCCACTGCAAATGGTATTCATTCAGTGATTTTAACATTCCCTTTGTTGGTGCAGAGGAATCCAGCTGACTTTTGTACATTTATTGTGTATCCTACTTCTTTGGTGAAGTCTTTTATTAGTTCTAGTAGGTTTTTTTTTTTTTTGTTTATTGTTTTTGTGGATTCTTTAGGGTTTTCTCTGTATAAGATCATATCATCTACAAATAGAGGTACTTTTACTTTTTCCTTACAAATATGGAAGACCTTTCTTTCTTCATCTTACCTGATTGCTCTAGCTAGAACTTTCAGCACAGTGTTGAATAAAAGTGATGACAAACGGTATTCTTGTCTGGCTCCTCTTGTTCTCAAGAGGAATGCTTTCAGACTATCTCCATTTAGGATGACATAGACATTTAGGATGAATTTCACTTCTCATCCTATTTTGCTGTGAGTTTTGAACATGAATGGCATTGGGTTTTGTCATATGCCTTTTCTGCATCAGTTGATGAAATCAAGTGGTTCTTGTCTTTTGTTTTATTCATGTAGTTTGTCACATTAATTCTTTTTTTTTTTTTTAAATATTGAACCTGTATCCTACTTGGTCATGGTGAATTATTTTTTGGATATACTGTTGAATTCTAACGACTAGAAGTTTGTTGAGGATTTTTTCATCCAAATTCATCAGGGATATTGGTCTATAATTTTATTTGATTTCTTTTTGTATCTTTACCAGTTTTTGGTATCAGGGCTATGCTGATTTCATAGAATGAGTTTGGGAGAATTCTGTCCTTTACTCTGGTCTGAAATACTTTTAGAACAGTAGTGTTGACTCTCCTGTGAAGGTCTGATAGAATTCTCCAATGAAGCCATTTGAGCCAGTGCTTTTGTTGTAGGGAGTTACTTAATTTTCTTTTCCATCTCTTCTATTGTTACAGGTTTATTTAGTTGTTCCACCTCTGTTTATGTTAACTTAGGTAGGTAGTGTTTTTCTAGGAACTTGTTTATTTCCTCCAGGTTTTCCAATTTGTTGGAGTATAATTTTTAATTATATTCTTTCTTTCTTTCTTTTTTTTTTTTAAAATCTCAGTTGGGTCTGTTGTGCTATCACATATCTCATTTTTTATTTGGGTTATTTGCTTCCTCTCCTGGTTTTCTTTTGTCACTTTGGCTAATGGTTTATCAACTTTGTTGATCTTTTCAAAGAACCAGCCCTTGGTCTTGTTAACTCTTTCAGTTGTTTTTCTATTCTCTTCATTTAATTCTGCTCTAATTTTTATTATTTTGCTTTCTTCTGGTGCCTGAGGCTTATTTTGCTGGTCTCTTTCAATTTGTTCAAGTAATAGGGTTTATACTTTGATTTGGGCCCTTTATTCTTTTTGAATGTGTATATTTATTGTTACAAATAGATCTCTGAGTTCTCTTGCTGTTTCCCAAAGTTTCTGGTAGGATATTTGTTGATTCTCATTTGATTCTGTGAATTTCTTTATTGTATCCTTGATTTCTTCTGTCACCCATAGTTTTTGAACAAGGAGTTGTTCAGTGTCCATGTGTTAGATTTTTTTTTTTCTCCAGCTTTTTCTGTTGTTGATTTCTTCTTTTACAGCTTTATGGTCAGAAAAGATGCTTTGTAACATTTCAGTGCTTTACATTCTTTGAAGGCTTACTTTATGGCCTAATATATGATCTATGCTGGAGTGTGTTCTATGCACACTGGAAAAAAAATATACTTGGCTACTGTTTGGTAGAGTGGTTTGTATATGTCTACGAGGCCAAGTGGGTTGACTGTGGCATATAGATTTTCTCTGTACTTATTGAGCTTCCTTCTGGATAATCTGTCCTTTACTGAAAGTTGTGTGTTAAAGTCTCCTACTGTTATCATGGAGCTGTTTCTCTTTTCAATCATGATGTTAGTGTTTGTTTTGTGTATTTAGAAGCCCTAACATTGGGTGTGTAAGTATTTAATATGGTTATGTCTTCCTCCTATAACCCAACCCACTACTACAGAGTCAGTTCTGACTCTTGGTGACCCTATAGGGCAGAATAGAACTGCTGCATAGAGTTTTCAAGGATCACCTAGTAGATTTGAACTGCCGACCTTTTGGTTAGCAAATGTAACACTTAACCACTATGCCACCAATATTTCCTGTCCTCCTAGTATATTGACCCTTTAATCATCACACAGTGTTCTTCCTTATCCTTTGTGGCAGACTTTGAAGTCTGTTTTCTTAGAACTTAATATTGTCATCACTCTTTTTTAAAATGTTATTTCTTTGACTTATTATTTCCATCCTTTAAGTTTTAGTTTGTTTGTATTTTTAAATGTAAGGAGAGTATCTTGTGGGCAGCATATAGATTTTTTTTTTTTTAACCCATTGTACTCCTCTCTGTTGGTGCATTTAATCGATTTGTATTTAGCATAGTTAATAACACATACAACTTTGTTCTTGTTATTTTGATGTCTTCTGCTGGCAGCTTCTTTGTGTCTCTTAATTTTCTGAGTCCAGTAATCTTTCTTTATGTGCTTTCTTCTTTTTCATTATTGTTGATTTTGTATTTGTCAAGTCTTTATTTATTGTTCGTTTGTTTGTTTCTTTTTAATTTTGATGTGTAGAATTGTTGTTTTCCTTTATGGTTACCTTATATGTACTCTTATTTTTTGTGAGGGTAAAATTTAAAGATTTTGTTAAGTTTAAACCATTCTTTTATTTCTTAATAATACCTTGACTTTGTAACCATATGAAAGATCTATGATCACATTTTTTAGTCATTCTTTTTTGTTATTGTTATCGTGTTCTGGACAATGACATCTTTGTTTCCCTAGCTTCACTATTTTAGTTTTGATTTTCTTTTGAGATTTCCCTATCTGGGTTGGTATTTTGTTGCTCTGTTGTATGTTCTAGTCTTGGGCAGTTACCTGATGTTACTGATTTCCATTTAGCATTTCTTGCAATTTTGGTTGGGTTTTTCAGTTACCTAAACATCTATTTTTTTCTGGAAATGTCCCAATTTCACCATCGTATTTGAGAAATAGTTTTGCTGGATATGTAATTTCTGGCTGGTAATTTTTATTTCATTCAAGGATTTATATATGTCATTCCACTGCCTTCTTGCCTCCATGATTTCTGCTAAATAGTCTGAGCTTAGTCCTGTTAACTCTCCTTTTTCTCTTTTTAACAATTTATTTATTCATTTATTTTTACTATGATTGAATGAAAATGTACATTCCCATATAAATTTGCTTGCTCACCTATATGCAGCTGTCATTGCTCTCCCTGCCCCGTGACAGCACACCCCTTCTCTCTATGTTAACTGTCCTTTGTAGATAACTTTTCATTTATTCCCAACTGCTCTTAAAATTCTTTGTTTATCTTCAATTTTGGCCAGTTTGATTACAAAATGTCTTGATGACTTTCTTTAGGGATCTACCTTATGTGGGGTCTGATGAGCATCTTAGATAGGTATTTTCTTATCCTTCATGATACCAGGTAAATTTTCTGTCAAAAAGTCTTCAAAAATTATCTCTTTATTTTCTGTTAGTCCCCTGTGTTTTGGTACTCTAATCACTCATAATTTATTCCTCTTGGCAGAGTCCCACATAATTCTTAAGGTTTCTTTATTTTTTAATTGTTTTATCTGATTTTTCCTCAAATATGTTAGTGCCAAATGCTTTATCTTCAGTCTCACTGGTTCTGACTTCCATTTCCTCAATTCTGCTCCTGTAACTTTTTACTGAGTTGCCTAATGAGGAAATTTAATAGTTAATCACCTAAATTTTTGTTTGCTGTCTCTCCATGGGTTCTTGCAACACGTTAAATCTGTCATTTGCTCTTCTGTAATATTTCTGAGTTCCTCTATGGCTGTATCTGCATGCTTCTTGGCTTGTTATGTGTGTTTCCTGATCTCCTTCCTGATCTCTTGAAGAGTTCTATATGTTAATTTTTTTGTATTTTGCCTTCAATAGCTGCAGGAAATTCTCTTCATCCTGAAGATTCCTTGATTCTTTGTTTTGGGAGCTTGCTGAACAATCCTTGTCTACCTCTTTACGTGATTTGATGTTGACTGTTGTATCTGAGCCATCAATAAGTTATTGTAATTATTTATGTTTGCTCACTGTGTCATAGTTTCTTGTTTTGTTGTGTTTAGATGTGCTCAGATAGGCTGGTCATGTGAGCTAGTTTGATTACTGACACTTCTGAAGCTCTAACATTCTGTTACCATGTGGTTAGAGTTGTTACTAAGTGAGAGAAGGAGTTGTGTACTTTCTTATAGGGATTCACCCCAGGTATCCAGGTAGTCTTTCACCAAGTGTGTGATGCAGGCTCTTGCCTAAAGTCCTGAATGGGCAGGAGTGATTAGTATAGGCCCAGGTATCTGACTGTATGCACTGAGCAAGGTAGGGGACTAACAGGAACACCTGAGTGTGTGTGAAGAAAGCATTTCTCTGTTCCCTAGAGTGCATAGATGGGCAAGTTTTATAGCCAAACTATGAGTTCCCAGTGCTGCTGTATGTAAGAGCTGGGAAGCACCACTTATTCTTGGACTCCAGTCACAGATAACTAAGTGGCCTGGGCAGAGCCACTAGTCCTCATGTCACTGCTGTGGGTAGGTGGGGACCTTGTTTAACAGGTAGCTCCTTGTCAAATGTTCTGAATTTGCCTTTCTACCATATAGCTGACACAGGGAAATTAGGTTTTGGATATATACCCTTTTGTCTTGTGCTAATGAAAGCCATGCTGATATAGTGGGCCCACACAGATCTGTGTGAACACCATGTGTGAAAAGTGTTCAGAGTCTGTGAACCTCATAAGCCTAAGTTTAGGCAAAGGAACTGTTTCTGTCCTGAGTTCCCAGCTTAAGAGTTCTCATGGATCATTTTTTCCTGTTTTTTAATTAGTTCCTTTTCCAAGCCTAGGAGAATAGCTTAGGACACATGCCAGGTCATACTTCCAGCCCAGGGCATGCATCAGTCCCTAAAGCTGGCTCAGACCCAGTGCAGAGGAGGAGGTGTAAATGTAAAAGGGTGAAATATTTATCACAAAAGAGGATTTTCTGATAGATATGTGGTAGGTTAGAAGAAAGTACTTAACTTTTGCCAGTGGCGTACCATTTTTCACTGATCCTACAGATGTGAGAGGACTGTCTGCTGCACAGTGTCTCCCATTGTGAAAAATGTATTCCAAACGCTTGCATTACTGTGCTTGCACCAGGAAATATGGACTGTTGGGTGCTGAATCTTGATGAGTTAGGTCTGGAAGCTCCTTGCTGCTTCTGAATCCTTTCTCCCTCCCCCTGCTACTTAGACTTATTTCTCAACTTTGTCTTTCATGTTCAGGCCTCCTAGAATGTTATATATAATTGATTTACTTTTTTTTTCAGGTTTTCACTGTAAGAGGGACTACAGGAAACATGTAACTATTCTAGCATTTTCAAACATTTCTTCTTTTATGACAATATGATCTCCTTTCATCTCCCAAACCTAGAGTAACATTAAACAAAAAGAATCAAAGTTTTATGACATTTTTTTCTAATTTATATTTTAATGGGACAAAGTGAGAAAAATCATCACAGTAGGTGAAAAATATGAGATTGAAATTTACTTCTAAAAATCAATTTATGAAACTTTAGGAGAAAGAAATTCTGGAATTGATGCTTCTAAGTTATTAAGACTAGATCTGGTTTAAATGGAGCCTATTTTTGGTTGAAGAAATGACATAAGAACACATAGAAAGTCAGTGAGATCCAGCATTTGAACAATAGCAAGTTGACAGGAAGAATGTTATGGACATATTGGGGAAATAAGAAAAAAGATTTGGACAGTGTTCAGACAATGAAAACCTCTGGAACAGAATGTTCTGGGTGATTAAATTTTATCTTGAAAATGATGGGGAGCCAATTAAACAAAGGGACATGGTCATACACTGCAATCACTTTGCTAAGCATGTAGAGGACTGATTAGACAGGGTCAGGTCAGAATTAGAAAGTTAAGTTAAATCACTACAATATTTTGGTTAGGAAATTATGTGGCAGAAATATTCTGTTGCTAAAAAATGAAAAAACATTCTTATGAAAACTTCTAGGTAAATAGGGAATAGTTGATTTTCTTTAATGTTTTATCACAGTAACAATTTGGTTTCTAATACAGGCTGGTTTGGATATTACCTATTCATTATATATATGTGTATATATATATATATATATATATATGCTAATTAAGGAAACCTTGGTGGTGTACTGATTAGGTGCTTCAGCTGCTAATCAAAGAGTTGGCAGCTCAAATCCATGAGTCTTTTTAATAATATTCACATCAATTGAAGATGCCTAAGTGTTTTAAAAACAAGTCTCTGATTTGCTTTCATTACCCACCACCCTCCCCCAGCCCCCAGTTTTTAAGTCTTTGTTCTAAGCAAAAAATATAAAAATTTTCAGAATTTCAAAAGGGAAAAAAATTTAATATAAGAAATCTATGTGAAGTTTATATTCTTGTTTCTTTCAAATCTAAGGTTAGGATGATCATTTAAAAGCAGGCTAATGTTCCAGTACCACTTAGTGCCATTAAGAACAATTTGGCATTTAAACAAAAAAGGGTCCGTTTACAAAGTGGAATTTCTTTCTTTAGTACTTGGGAGGAATAATTAAATAAGACTGTTTCATATGTTGTAAAGGGAATTGGTTTTCTAACTGCAGCACAGTTTGTTTGAAATACATTCGTATTTGAGGCAATTTATTTGTTTGTTTTTGTGAAACAATGACTTTTAAAAGTGTTGTTATTCAGGTTTAAGAAAATGTCATACAAGAAGTGAAATGATAGATTTTCATATACATTTTTATGGAAGGGGTCTTTTTCTAATAAAAAATATTTTGAACAAATATCTAAATATCCATGTATTTCTAAATAAAATAGAGATTTATGTTAATATTTTGATAACCAGTACAGAAAACAAAGGATAAAATCATTAAATTGCCTGCACAGAACTTATCATTATTCACTTTAACTGCTTGGCTCACATGTGTATTACTTCTATGTTATATGAAACCACCATTATATGTATGACCAGCATATGCTGACCATATGCTTTTTATACTTGGACCTATTGCTTGAATAGTACATATAGTCCATAACACAGAGTGTATTTAAAGTATGTTATGTGAGTCATAATGAGGCTTTGGTGGTTCAGTGGTAGAGTTCTCTCTTTCTATGTAGAAAACTTGGTCTGCTTCCAGTGCACAGCCATCACTGTTCTGTCAGGGAAAGCTGTAGAGTGACTATGATACTGAACAGGTTTCAGTGGAACTTTCAGACAAAGACAGATGTGGAAGAAAGGTCTGCCAACATACTTCCAAAAATCAGCCAATGAAAGCCTTATGGAATACATGGGTCCGTGGCCCAACCAGTTGTGGGGATAGTGCAGGACCAGACAGCATTTCTTTGTTGTATATGACCTTTCCATGAGTCAAGGCTAACTCAATGACAGCTAACAGCGACAACAGCAAAATGAGTCAAAACCATAATAATTACACATACCAAGCAGAATACAAATTTGGCTGTAGGTCACAAAATATAACATTACTAGATATAGAAGAAGAGAGATTCTTTCATGAAATGAAAAACACATTTCCTTTAAATTCTTCCTCCTCTCTTTGTTTTGGTATTTTCAGTTGAGACACTTTGTTCTCTAGGAGGAGATTGCAGCTTAGTACTCTCTTGACTATTTGAAGGATATTATAAAAGACTTCAACTGGAAAATGTATTAAGTATGCTTTTATTTCTTCTGATTATTTATAAACAGAGACACATCAGAGAAAAAGACTGAGAATCTTAACAAAGAGATCGTGTTTATTAGAGCAGACAATATCGAACCAAGTAACATAAACAAGGTTACTCTGTGTTTCTGTGGGCTTCACTTTTGTTTTCATAAACCAAATTTAAGTGGGAATATACTAAGTCTGGAAACCATGGTGGTATAGTGGTTAAGAGTTTGGCTGCTAACCAAATGGTCAGTAGTCTGAATCTGCCAGGAACTCCTTGGAAACGCTGTGGGGTGGTTCTTCTCTGTCCTATAGGGTTGCTATGTGTTGGAATCAACTGGAGAGAAATGAATTTTCTCTCTCTCTTTTTTGGCCTTTGCTTTGTAAGCATGAATAACAGACACACAACAGCATCTTACCAAAGTATTTTGTGTACTTATTTGTTCTTATTTTGACTGGTGAATGTATTATCTTAAATTATAGATTTCTTTTGTTTTCCTAAATGTTAATGTAGTCAAGGCTTCCAGTTTCGTTGTTGTTGTTTTTTTGTTTGTTTTTGTTTTTAATAGTGAATTACAGGCTATTCAAATATTCAATTTCATTGTATTTCAATTTAATGTCTTAGAAACATTCTGTTCTTTGTAGGTGGTATAAGTTTTAGGGCATGCTTCATTAGTTGCTTTATGGCTAGTGTCTTCTAGTTGTTCTTTTTCTGCTAGGTCTTTTTTATTTTGTTGTTTTTGTTTGAAAACTTAATTGTAATTAATTATTTGAAGGAAACTAGGTCCTAGCAGACTTCTCTCTAGTAAATTGCAATAAATTCTACTGTAGTCAAGTAAGTACTGATTTAAAATGGCAAAATAACTAGAACGGTTTGCTCATTTTGCATACCTCCTGAGGGCCATTATTATTATTCTAGCATCTCTTTCTGTGCTTCAAAAACTTTTACACATCTTATATCCTTAAGTTTACTAAGGTGACTAAATCAATGATCAAACAAATTACCTTGGTAAATACAGACTCAAGGATCGTCTCAAAGAGATATGCTATAGGGACCATGGTGAATTGTCTTTTCTGATCTAGGTTGTTTCATGTAGTAAATTAAATCTGAGAGCAGCACATTTCTTCCCTTCAGATGTTTTGAATGACAATGAAATATTCCATGCCACTCAGTCCTCCCATCTTTTGTCTCTCAGCCTCTTTCTTTCTCTCTCTCCTCCTCCTTCCTTTCCTTTCTCTCTCCCTCTGTTTCAAATGTTTCAACTTTATGCTAGAACTTATGTGAGAAAGTTCTATTCCCTTTATTCTTCTTTGTTTGAAATTATTGCTGTTAGAGTCCATTTCTCCTTCAATTAATTTTAATTACAAAACACCAGCAATAAGAGTCATCATTTTGGAACACCTGCCATGTGCCCACATGCTGGTCTAGATGGTTTGTATATTAATTCTCCCTCAAAACCTTTTGAAGTCTATGTGAACACTTACACAGCATGATTTTCTGGATCATATAACTGGTTAAGTGATAAGACTGGGTTTAGAACTTGTTTTAAAGAGAATTCTTTCCTTTTGAAATTGTTCAGTGACCATCAACCCTTTTATTTAGTTTTAAATATCCATTCTGATGACTACCGGCATCCAAATTCATAAGATTTTGTAGAATTAGCATCTTCTTGAGTTACTTCTACATTTGTATCAATTGACATTATAGAGCTGGAAAATTTCTGTGTAGTCTTTACACTTTATTTTTCAGGACTTTCAGAAAAAAGTGTGAACAAGAAAATGGTGAAATCTTATTTGGGCATAATAGTGCCTATCTGTAATATGTTTATTATGTAGTAGACAGTATTATTTATTTAAACATACAGTGTGCATATAGGGGCTTCTCTCTGGAATTCTGTCTGGGAGAAATATTCTTCCCACGCTAATGACATCAGTGATGCCCATGTGACTTCTTTAGCAAGTGGATTATGAGTAGAATTGACACATACCACATCTGAGCAGAATATATCAGAGCCCCTATCCAGTGCTTCTGTTCTTTTTCCTCTTCCTGGGAAGGAGCATTTCTCAAATTGGGGTTACTCTTTCCATGCTGAGATTAAGAAAAGTAGATGGTTTGGCCACAACTAACTTAAACCAGCAGTAAACTGTTGACGTGAGTCACTAAGTTTTGGAGATTGTTAAAGCAAGATAGTACAATAAATGCTAACAACACATGTCAGTGGAGCCATTGATTATAGACACAGTCATAATTTGTGATCAGTTTTCCTCAGATAATTTTAACATGAATATATTTTTTTAATTAATTTCATTAGACTACATTATGGTAACAGCTGAAGCTGTTTCATTATATTGTTATTCAGTGATCTTAAAAAGAAGAGAGGGATATGAGCTGCTATTTTAGTAAGAATGTCATATTTATTGCCATATTTATGCTGACAAAACATTTTCATACATAAGTCTATGCTTGGTTTTTGCAACACTTCTGTGTAATAAGTCTTATCTTCCATTGTATAGAGAGATAATTGCTGCTATTTAGAGGCATTTAATAGACTTGCCAAAAATTCTGTATTAGCAAACATGAAAAATCAATAGTGGATTTCAGTCGAATCCTTCCTGCACCCCACTCCCTGTCTCACAGTGTTCCCCATCATATATGGCTTTCCTGTGTGATTAGCTTTCCTTTCACTGTTGTCTGTACTCATTGAAAGTTTCAGACTGAATTTACAAAGTCGGACAATTAAGTTCATGAACTCCTCCTAGAAAAAGCGTTACATACCTCATTGCTGAATATCACTATGGTCACCTTCGAAGTACTCCCTTTGGGAAGCTCTGTATCAATACCAGTGCCTGGTCCACCCTTTAAGGCAGTTTTGGAACTCTTCTCCTGGAATGGCCATCAGAACTTTTGTTGTATTACCCTTGATGTCCTGAATGTCATCAAAATGTCTTCTTTTCAATATTTCCATTATCTTCAGGTGAAGAAAAAGTCACTGGAGGCCGTATCAGGTGAGTAGGGAGGTTGTTCCAATACAGTTATTTGTTTGCTGGCTAAAAACTCCCACAGAGATAACTATGCAATTAATTCACAAACTTGCCACTTTGCCACTGTGTTCAATGGCCATTCCAGAAAGAGTTCCAAAACTGCTTTGAAAGGTGGACTAGGTGCTGACAGCAGTGCATTGCTTCCCAAGGGGAGTATTTGGAAGGCGACTGTAGTGATATTCAGCAGTGAGGTTTGCAGCACCTAGAGCAATTAAGTTCACGGACTTAATTGTCGGACTTGTATGAATGTTGTAATTAATGGCAACTTTATATTAAAATAAATGGGAAATTTCTAGAATTACGATCTTTCTGCTTTATCACAATCAGCTGTATTGCTGTCATAGTGGGCTATAATGAAAAGAATGGAGTGAATTCTAGTCCTCAGAAAAACAAAATAAAAAACAAACAAATAAAATATAAATTCACTTGCCGGTCCAGTTGATTCCAACTCATAGTGACCCTATAGGAAAGAGTAAAACTGCCCCATAGAGTTTCAAGGAGGACCTGGCAGATCTGAATTGCTAACCCTTTGGTCAGCAGGTTTTCTATTCCTCCGAAGCTGTACATAATACCATATAAGGATACACTGGGAATTCAAATGTTAGGAAATATAAACATGATCTTTTATCTTGCTCTACTCTTCTCATTTATCTCCTCTAGACTTTGCTATGGTGATGTAAGTTACAGGGAAACTGGACAGGACAAAAAAGTAAATTCTGTCTGATTCGCTAGAGCTGATGTTGCATTAAGTAGCAAGGACTTGACAATGGTGGTCCTAAATCTTGCACTACATTAAGACCAACGGGAAAAACAAAACAAAACAAACCAACAACAACAACAAAAAAACACATCATCATCAAGCTGGATCCAACTCATAGCCACCCAATAGGACAGAGCAGAACTGACCTATAAAGTTCCTAAGTAGCTTCTGACAGATTTGAACTGCCAATTTTTTGGTTAATAGACAAAGCACTTAATCCACTAAGACACTAGGGACATTAAGATAGCTACTGATAAATCAAAATAAGATCCTCTTACATTTCTATAGGTAGTTTTATGTGTGTGTGTGGTGTATTGACTATAATATAACAAACGTCAGCGAAAATTTCAGCACTTTGTTTCTTCTTCTGTTTTATTCTTTGCTTTCTCTCAATCTCTCTGTTGCTTGCTCTTTCTCTCTTGCTCCCTGTGTACGTAATTACCGACAGCTGTAGTTCTATCACTGAGATAAGAAAACCTTTACTTTCTAGGAATAAGTTGTGTGATCTAAAACTTGATATGCTTAACAAATATGCATATTTAAAAAACATGCATCTTACCTGCTACTGCATTAAGTTCTGCCTTCCCCTCTGTATCTTTAGCCTGGTATTTCTTTAAACTTGACTCATTTCATGTTGTTGTATATATATTTTATATATGAATGGATGTAATTGTAAAAGTTTGATGATCTGAAACCAAAACTATTTTAAATGTGGAAAAAAAAATTAACCTGGTTAAAAATGAACTAAAGATATTTTCACCAAATCATGTATTTGTGATAATGGAACTTTCTCAAATTCATTGCTTACAGCAGGAAGAAAGATCATAGTGGGAATACGAGGAAATCACAGGTGAACTTCATTTGCTGAAGAAGGGTATTCAAACCTGTATCTGATTATATGTTATGAAATAAATTCAATGGACAAATATAAGTATTCTAGAAAATGAGTGGCTGCAAACAGCATAGATTATTGTCCTGTGTCCAAACATTCTGTTATTAAGTATTTCCTTTGAGTAAATAATTATCCTAGTACATGCTAAGAGTATCAAACTACCAGCTTGCAAGGAAGTCAAAAGATTAGAATTCTAGTGTATTGCCCAATAAGGAAAAAAAGAATCATTTGCTAAGATAAAACTCTGTATTTTACATTGAACTATTAAACCTAATCAAGTAGGAGCCTTCTGAAAGAGTGTTTCCTTTTGTTAATCAATAGTTTGAGTGGACTGTAGCCTTAGGCTTCCACATTGTGCATTTTAGTTCACTGAGCATGTGTGATCTACCAGGAAGTGGTTTTATCTCCAAACAAAGGAAAATATCACATGAGCAGTGATGGCACAATGTTGCCTGTGGAAGGAATTACACAGGACATGCAGATGCTTGACACTTATGTGCAATGCAGGGATGGGGGATACTCATGAAATGAGAAGAAAGGATGGAAAAAAAATAAAGATGTTGAAATTAGTTTTCCACTTTCTATTTCTATGACTTTTCAGTTTGCAGGCATATGGAAGCCAAATAAGTATACCATTCTCCAGGTTGTGTTTTTGTGTTCCTGACAACAAGTGTTTTCCTTATTATAGTGAACTTTCTGGCCATGGAGATTCAATGATAGGATTCTCAACTTCCAATGTGAGGGATGTGGTTACATCCCTGGCCAACGTAGTCCATATGCAGTCACCACTCATCAGCCAGTGAAGGCCTGCATATTCTTTTAATGCTTGCTGAACAGGTTTCAGTGAAGCTTCCAGACTAAGATTGGCTAGGAAGAAAGTACTGGAGATCTACTTGTGAAAATCATCCAATGAAAACCTTGTGTTCATGTCAGTGAGACCTTCAACAGCTCATGGGATGACAATAACTGGGCAACAATTTCTTCCTTTCTGCAAGGTGTCATGCAACATGTCAGAGGCCTACTTGACTGGACAGCAGCTAATAGCAGCATTGAACACTGTCTCTTTCAACTTCAAAACATGCCCATTGATTTTCCTTGTACAAAATACTATCAAATACAATTTGAAGTCAACATGCTTTACTTTGCTGGTAATACCATATTTCTGAATGTTTGAAAAATCATGCAAAGTCTCCATGATTATTATATAATATTCATTCAGCTAGTCAAGCACTACAAATGTATTTGTCCAGTTTCTATCCTGAGTAAAAACCAAAATTCAAACCCATTGCCATTGAGTTGACTCTGACACATAACAACCTTAGAGGTCAGAGTAGAATTGCTCCACAGAGTTTCCAAGGAGCACCTGGAGGATTTGAACTGCTGACTTTTTGGTTAGCAGATGCAGCCTTAACCTTCTATGCCACCAGGGTTTCCTCTATCCCATGCACTGGGTTGTAAAAAGAACAGAAGTATTTCGCTACCTCTATTGATACTGACAATTGAGGGTAAGAGGGAAGTAACAAGGAAAATTTTGTCCCAGCCAAAAGACAATAATCTGTTTCTAGCATTATCTTTTCCATGATGATTCAACAAAAAGCAGGTATAATAGAAAATTTAACCTGTCTGCCCTCTTTGGTCTTCGCAGCAGCACTGGTGGAACCTCTGGGAGCCTTTCCTTCCTTCCTTGAGTTCTTCCTTTCCCTGAATTCTTCCACAAATTTGTCAACCTTTCCCATGAATTTGTCTGTTCTTTTACTCATTTTGTCTCCTCTTTTATTCAACTCTTGTATGGCTCCAAGTGTTGGGGATCTTAATTTCTTGCCAGACAGTTCTAGTGCTTTCTCTTCTCCTGGAAAGTCATCTAGTGTTTTATTTCGCATGCATGATGGAAGCATCTTGTCCTGTTGTTTATATAAGTTTTGACATTGTGTGCTGTCTTTGGATCATTCAGTAGTCATTTTCTTTATTTAACAATTGTAGATATGTTTGTTTCATCCTCCTTTTTAATATCACTTTGTTATATCAGAGCAGGTAGGCTGTGTGTTCCCTGTGGTTTGCTTATCTGAGGTCATGACAGTATTCACCTCCTTGTCCAATAAGCAAGGCCAGTCTCACGGAGAATTAAGATCCCTAATATTCAGAGTCATACAAGAGTTGAATAAACAAGCAGATAAAAATGAGGAAAAGAACAGACAAATTCATGGAAAAATTCAAGGAAATATTACAGGAACAAAATGACAAAATAAAGTCACAGAAATCATACAACAGCAACAATTAGAAGTTCAAAAGAGAAACAATAAAATTTCAGAAATGAACAATGTTAAAGAAGGGCTGATGAAATAGTTTGAAATGATGGAAGACAGGATCAGTAAAATTAAAGATAAACATTTGGACAGAAATCTTTTTGAGAAGAAAACCAAAAAAAGAACAAAGAAAAATGAAGAAACCCTGAGAATTAAGTGTGATACAATCAAAAGAAAAAAAATGCAAGTGATAGGAGTTCTAATGTCATCAAAGTCAGGTCTGACTCATAGTGACCCTATAGGTCAGAATAGAATTACCTTATAGAGTTTTGAAGGAGCACCTGGAATATTTGAACTGCCAGCGTTTTAGTTAGCTGATGTAGCACTTAACTCCACTGTGCCATCAGAGTTTCCAGAACAGAGGGAGAAAATAGAAATCACAGAGAGAACTGAAGAACTGCTGACAGAAAACTTTCCTGATATGAAAGATGAGAAGCTGACCATCGAAGAAGCTCATTGAACCCCATGTGGGTTATATCCTAAAAGAAATTCACCAAGGTATACCATAATCACACTCACTGAAACCAAAACCAAACCAAACACAAACTAACACCAAACTCACTGCCATTGAGGCAATTCCAACTCATAGTGACCCTACAGGACAGAATAGAACTGCCCAATAGAGTTTCCAAGGAGCGCCTGGTAGATTCAAACTGTCAACCTTTTGGTGAACAGCTGTAACACTTAATCACTTAATCACCATGGTTTCCACTAAAGCCAAAAGCAAAGATAAAATTTTGAGAGAAGTTTGGGAAAAACAAGAAGTCACATACAGGGAGAAACAATAAGACTAAGCTCTGATTATTTGATAGACACTATGCAGGCAAGAAGGAAATGAGATGATACACATACATATATATAAAACTGAAAGAAAATAATGTCAGCCAAGATTAATATAGACTGCAAAATTCTTGTTGAAATATGGTGATGAAATTAAGATATTTCCAAATACACAGAAATGAGTGATATGTGTAAAAGTGAAATCAAACTTACAAGAATTATTAAAGGGAGTCTTTTGGTCTGAGAATAGGTAATATCAGCCCACAACCTAAATCTGAGATACAAGATTGTACCAACCTAATACCAGCCTCAGAGATAAACTCTCAGACTACCCAAAACTAAAATAATTGCAACAGGAAACAAGAGAGGTTAATCTGTAAATGACAACAACATCAGAACAATAAAAGGAGTAAATGGTGTAGGCATAGAACTTTCTAATGGAATGAAAGGCAAGATGACATCGAATAATAATAGAATGGTTCAAAACTAGGAAGAGAACAGAAATTTCAAGATAACTGCAAAGAAATTTAACAAAACTACTCATAAAAATAAAGAAGAAAAACATCAAGTCTCAATAAAAACAAAATTTAAAAAAATGAAAAAGAAATCCACAAACCAAAGGAACTGAGCACAAGAGAATAAAAGAAATGCAGAAAATGTCAGCAGCACAAAAACAGTCCTGTAAAATGACAGCAAGAAACTCAGACCTTTCAATAATTACACTTAATGTGAATGACCTAAATGCACCCATAAAAAGAGGGACAGTGATAGATGGATAAAAAAACAAGATCCATCAATATGCTGTCTACAGGAGACACACCTTAAGAGAAAAAAGACATAAATTTATTATAATCAAAGGATAGCAAAAAATTTACCAAGCAAATAGCTACCAAAAAACAGTGGGAATAAAAATAATAGTTTTAAATAAAAGAATTATAGCAAAATCCACCACAAAAGACAAAGAAGGGCACTACATAATGTTTAAAAGGATGACCCATCAAGAAGACTTAACCACAAAACATCTATGCATCTAATGATAGGGCTCCAAAATACATAAAACAAACAACACTGAGAAGAGAAATTGAACAGTTCAACAATAATAGTAGGAGATTCCAACACACCACTCTTGGTGAAGGATAGAATATCTAGAAAGAAACTGAACAAAGATACAGAAGAACTAAGAAGGGTGCAATCAGCCAACTTGATCTCACAGACACAGAACAAATGTTGTATTCAACAGCTGCAAAGTACACATTCTTTTCCAACATATATGGAACAGTCTCCCAAACAGACTACATGTTAGGTCAAAAAAAATCCAAACCATTGTGGTAATACAAAACGTCTGCTCTGATCAATGTAGAAATTAAAACAAGAAGAACAAGAGAAAATAAGTCAGTTATATGGAAGCTGCATGATGTTCTGCTTAAAAATCTTGGGTAATAGAAGAAATCTATGATGGAATCAATAAATTCCTAAAATGAAATAAGAATGAAAACATATCATACAAAAATCTTTGGAACACAGGTAAAGTCATTCTCAGAAGTCAATTTATAGCAATAGATGCACATATTCCCCCCCCCAAAAAAGAAAAAGAAAGGTACAAAACCAAAATATTAGCTACTTAACTCAAATAGAAAACAGCAAAAGAAGCCCACGGCTACTAGAAGAAAGTAAATAGTTAAGATCAGAGCGAAAATCAATGAAATAGGGAATAGGAAAGCAATGGAAAGGATTTAAAAAACCAAAAGGTAAGTCTTTGAAAAGATCAACAAACCAGTTGCCAAACTGACAAAAGAAAAATGACAGAGGACTGCAATAACCCAAATAAGAATCATATAAGTAACATTACAATAGATCGAACTGAAATAAAAAGGATCATAGCAGAGTATTGTAAAAAACTATGACAAATTTGAAAACTTAGATGAAATGGCAACATTTCTGGAAACACACTACCTACCTAAACTAACACAAAAGGGTGTTGAAAATCTGAACAGACTCATAATAAGAAAACTGACTGAAAAGGTAATAAAACAAAACAAAACAACTCTGAATTAAAAAAAGCCCTGGTCCTTATGGCTTTACTGGAGAACGCTATGAAACATTCAGAGAAGAACTTAAAACAGTATTACTCAAATAATTTCAGAGCATAGAAAGCAAAGGGATACTTCAGAATTCATTCTCTGAAACCAGCATAATCTTAATACCCAAACCAGGCAAAGACATCACACAAAAAAGAAAACTACAGATCAATATCTCTCAAGATGCAAAAATACTCAACAGAAGCCTAATCGTTAGAATTCAACACCATGTCAATAATAACAAATAATAATAATACACCATAACCAAGTAGGATCATACCAGTTTGCAAGGATGGTTCCATATTAGAAAATCAGTCAAATAATATACCACATAAATAAAAAGAAAGAAAAGAATCTTAATCAACACAGAAAAGGCATTTGATGAAGTCCAACACTCATTCCTGATCAAAAAAAAAAAAAAAAAAAAAAACACTCACAATGAAATAGGTATAAAAGTGAAATTTCTTAATATAATAAAGGACATCTATGCAAAACCAACAGCCAACATCATTCTTAACAGAGAGAAGTTGAACACATTCTCCTTGAGAAAGAAGCAAGACAAGGATGACTTTTATCACCACTCTTATTTAACATTGTACTAGAAATTCTAGCTAGAGCAATAAGGCAAGAAAAAGAAATAAAGGGCATCTAAATTGGTAATGAAGAAGTAAACCTGTCCCAGTTTGCAGATGGTATGATTCTATACGTGGAAAACCTGAAAGACTCCACAGGAAAACTACTGGAACTAAGAGATTCAGAGGATTAGCAAGATACAAGATAAAGACAGGAAGATCAGTTGGTACACCAATAAAGAGAATGATGAAAATGAAATCAGGAAAGCAAATCCAATTCCATTTATAATAGCTGTAAAGTAATAAAATACTCAGAAATAAATCTAATCAAGGATATAAACCACTTATACAAAGAAAATTACTTCAAGAAACCACAAGAGATCTGTGTAAATGGAAAAACATACCATGCACATGGATAGGTAGACTTAAAATCGTGAAAATGACAGTTCTAGCCAAAGCAATTTAGAAATACATTCCAATCTTGATCCAAATACCAACAACATTATTTAAAAAAGAGATGGAAAAACTTATTGTTAACTTTATATGGAAAGGGAAAAAGCCCTGGAAAAGCAAGCCTCTATTGAAGAGCAAAGTAGGAAGATTCACACTACCTGACCTCGGAACCTACTATGTCGCTGTGGTAGTCAAAACTGCCTGGTACCGGTGTAACAATGATACTTTGACCAACAGAACAGAATTGAGAACCCAAATGTAAATCCATTCACCTGTGGTCATCTGATCTTCAGCAAAGGTCCAAAGTCCATCAAATACAGAAAAGACTGTCTTTTTAACAAACAGTACCGGCAAAATTGGATGTCATCTGTGAAAAAGTGAAACATGATCCATTCTTCACACCATATACAAAAACTAATTCCAAATGGATCAAAAACTTACACATAAAGCCCCAAACAATGAAGTTCATAGAAGAAAAAATAGGATCAGTGCTAGAATCCCTAATACATGGCATTAACAGGGTACAAACTGTAACCAACAACACAAAGATTCCAGGTGATAAGCTAGATAATTGGCTTCTTATCAAAATTAAACACTTATGCTCATGGAAAGACTTTACCGAAAGACTAAAAAGAGAACCAACAGATTGGGAAAGTATTTTTGGCTATTGTAAGTCAGAGAAAGGCCTAATTTCTAAAATTTACAGGAAAATCCATCACCTCTACAACAAAAAGAAAAAGTCCAACAAAAAATGGGCAAAGGAAATGAATAGACATTTTTTTCCAAAGAAGACTTTCAAGTAGCCAACAGACCCATGAGCAAATGGTCACAGTCACTAGTTGTTAGAGAAATGCAAATGAGAACCACAAAGGGATACCATATCATTCAAGCATTATTGGCAAGAATTACCAAAGTGGGAAACAAGAAATGCTGGAGGAGCTATGAGGAGATCAAAACTCTTAATGTACTGCTGTGGAAATGCAAAATGATAGATCCATTTTGGAAAACAATATGGCTTTCCTTTAGAAAGCTAGAAATAGGAATACCATATCGTCTAGCAATCCCATTCCTAGGAATGTATCTTAAAGAAGATACTGGAGCACAAAAACATTGAAATTGAAATAAGGAAGTTTCTGTGAAAGCCAATAGCATTTTACAGTAAGTTAATATATTTTAATTACATGATTTCCCATTATTATAGCTACAGCTTCAGTGTTTAGTCTATATTTAGTAATTTGATGTAATTTATAGAGAATATTACAAAAATAATTCTTAAGAAATAAAATATATGTTAACTTTGTATTTTTACTTGAGGAAGATGCAATTTTTTCCAATTCGTAAAAAATCATGTGGAGCCATCTCAACGAGAATTAATTTCTATCTGCCATCCTTCTATTTGGTGTTCTTCCACAACTGTTTGGAATACTGAAATAACTTTAAAGATCAAAAGTTTCTGTGTTATTCGCCAGGGTTTTGACCTTTCTTTATTCGTTGGGAAGATGTGCCGTAATTGAAAAGTGACTCTAAATGTACTACTGCCGGTTGACCCTATCTCATGGTGAACTGTGCTCCACAGTTTGTCAAGGCTGTGATCTTTTCGGAATAGATTGATAGGCCTCTCTTCTGAGGTCCCTTTGGGTGAATTCAAACTGCCAATCTTTCAGTTAATAGCTGGGTCTTTCACCATTTGTGCCACACAAGGAGTCTGAATATAATATTAACTGAAATGAATTGGTATTTTATTAAACACAACTATACTTGTATATGTTTGAAAGATGGTCATGGTGATGATGATTTATGGCTTTCTCTATAATTTGTTTTATTGTAAAAAATATGTATAGCATAGCATTCTCTAATTCTGCCTTTTTAGCTATACAACTCTCCATGTGATATTTAATGCATAATATCCATATTGTGCCACATGCAATATACATTACACAATTAGATATGTTTGCCAGTGAATCAATGGGCCAAGTATATTGTGGACAATTTTCTATGACTCTTTCACTCACAAATTAATAATAATAATGATTCAACTCAGCTTCTCATGAGTTTAAGTTTGTTTCCTAAACTCTTGGAAATATATGATTTTATACTAGGTTCCAACCATATTGGTCAACTTAGCTTCAAAGCATATTGCTGTCCAGTTTTTGCACATTCTGAGAGATATTCATGAACTCCAGCTGCTGTGATTGGCTCTGATGGACTTTCAGGCTGTTGTAGCAATCAGTGTATTTCTTCTGAAAGGGAGGCTACACTTTAAATCTCATTCCAGCATGCAAATAATTGGCTGAGGATCAGAGTTTTGGCCAGAGTAGATAGGTCTGTGTCCTTGGAGAGCAATTCTGATTTCAGGTATCTTAGATGATTGAGAATTTAGACAAAATATTTTTTATTCCCAGCAAACATTTAAGTTTATTCTTATTTTTTCCTCCCTTCTTCAATTTAATTAATCCCAAAGGAACTTTAAAAATAAAATACATTCTCAAAACAAAATGTTTTCTATTACAGCAGTAACAGCTGTTTATTACTGGGCTTTCTGTCAGAATATATTTATTGAAAAATGCATCTATGAAGATATATCATGTTTTTAAGACTGCAAGTAATTGATGTACCTGTTCTTTTCCGTGAGGGTAAAGAAAGTAGTGTGATTTCCTTAGTCATTTTCTAGCTCAGAAAAAAACACATGAGTACAAATTCTTGTTCAGCAACTGATTTCTTCTCACACATTGGGAATAAGGTTTCCTGAGGAATAACTTGCAGGAAAATTTCCTATTCTTCTAGGTTTTTTTTTTAGATCTATGAATCTCTGAATAGTTTCTAGAAACCTATGGTACGACTGTTCTTTGCAGCTCATTAATTCAACAAATTTTGCCAGTTTCAGAGCCAGGCACTGTGATAACACTCGGGGATCTCCATGAACAGCTAATTAGCTAACAGCCATGTAACCTTACGTCTTCATTGTGCCTGACAACATATTCGTGGTTTCAATAGCAAATCTTATTCCTCCTTTAAAAACATCATCAGTTTTTCTCTTTTACTTATTGAGCGACATTTCCCACATAGTAACAGCAGTTACTCACCTGAGCAGCTCTGCCCAGTTCTTTATGAAGGATTTTTTATTGCAGTTTGCTAGACTGTGTCTCTATAACTAGTTGCAGCGTGATTGGAAAGAATGAATCCTTTTTCTGAACAGATGAAGCAGTGATGCCCTTAGCAAAAAGACAATGTTGTAAATACCAGAAAACTGGAAGCACCAGTTCTGATTCTGTTTCAAAGTAGACACATTTTTGCAGCACAGCTTACTGGAAAGAACCTGGATATTAGAGCTGTTTCTAATTCTGCCATTTAGTGTCCCTATGACCTTGGGCAAGGTTCTCTTTCAACCTCAGTTTTTTCTTTCTTTCTTTCTTTCTTTTTTTTTTTTATTATGAGTGAGTGAAAATGTACATTTTCATATAAATTTACATGCCCAACTGTATGCAGCTTCCACTACTCTCCCTGCCCAGTGACAGCACACTATTTCTCTCTGCTCCATACCTGTCTCATCCTCCCAACAGTCTCCCTTCCCCTCCTCTCCACCCACTCTCTTTCCTTCAGCCAGAGGTCAGAAGGATGATATCCTATAGACACACAGAACCATAAAGTGCATCCAACATATGGTCACTCTGCATCACCAAGTCCAATCCATTTGTGTCTGAAGAGTGGACCTTCATTATGATTTATGGGCAAGGGCAGCATCAGGGCCAGGGTCCACGCTCCCAGGGGAACCCCGAAGCCGCTGGACCATCAATTGCGGTCTTTTAGTGGAGATCTCAGGGTGCACCCCTTTATATTTTTGTGTTAGTAACTCCTGGACTATATGGTTACTTTGAGTGTGCATGTTTCCTTGGAAATGATACAGTGCTACAACAATAGATTAAAATAAAAAAAAAGAATGCTGCTCTTAAGTTGATTTTGACTCATAGAGACCCTATAAAATTGCCAGTGGGTACCTGATAGATTTGAACAACTGACATTTTCAGGCTAGCCACTCAAGCTCTTGACCATTATGCCACAGAATTTCCTCAATCGTAGGTGAAACCAAACCAAACCCACTACCATCAAGTCAATTCCGACTCATAACAACCCTACAGGACAGAGTGAAACTGCCATTCAGAGCTTCCAAGGAGAGCCTGGTAGATTCAAACTGTAGAACTTTTGGTTAGCAGATGCTATCAGAGTTTTTACAATAGTTGAAAGTAACTATTGTATCACTTATAAACATAGAATTTAAAATGATTTATGAAACATTTTCCCACACACGTCAACTCATATACAACTCTACTGGCCAGAGATCTCTTCCTCTTTATCAAAGAGCCATTTGTTCATTATTGGGCTTCACTATACAGTATGTGTATATAAAGCATATTTGTGTATAAATTTCAAAACAAAAACTGTCAAAGGCAATGAGGAAATGAAGAGTGATGCAAAGTGCAGCTTCGGCAAATAGCACTGTAGAGTCTTGAAAGAGCCTCTCTGAATAGGTGACTTGTTCCCAGGAAGGGAGAGAGCAATCATTTAGCACTTACACTTGATCTTTCATTCAGTGTTTTCTTCCCTTGTACGTGAAGTAGGGATTACTAACCTTCTAACTTTCTTCTAACTTCTAACCTGCCACTCCTTGACCAAGTATAGTGTTAGATACATATTCTGTCATAGATACACAAATACAAGTCTTTAGCAGAAGCTGGTAGCTTAATACTTATAAAAATCATTGTATTTGTAGTTTTCCAAAATTTTAATTTTCCTTTTCTTAATACATGGAGAAAATTTTTAAGGCATTTTAAACCTGAGAAGCACCTAGGTTTTTATACCCATTACTGGCTTTTGCCCAACTGTCATATGAGGAATTTATTAATATTACTACAGTACTTAAGAGGGCTGTGGAATGTACTTCCTAAGCAGATTTTCAAAGCTCTCTGGGGGCAAAGGGAGAGAGCAGAGATGATAGTGTGATGGAATCTTACTCACTGCAGGAGGGAGAAAAATAATTTTCTTCATGCCTCTCTTTCATGCTGAGACCCTTCACTGTGGTGCTAGTGGCACCAGAGTACAATATTTAATCATTGGTTTCCGACAAGGGCTTATTACAGCTTTCCAGTGACTCGTAAGAAATTTAATTAAAATTTTTAAAATGTACTGATGCCAGTGAAAAAAGGTAGACTACTGTAATCTATAAATGTGTCCCTTAGGAAAGTCATTACCATTTTGGTGAAATAATAAAACTATTTTATACTTGGCGTTAACACTTTCATTGGAAATTTACATAATTTTAATTTTTGTTAAACTGCTCTGGAATATTGTTTACTAATGCCTGGCCAAGCCAAGCCAAGTGCCGTCAAGTCGGATCCAACTCATGGTGACCCTAGGTATATAATAAAAGCTTCAGTTAATAATACAGAAGTTTTTAGAGTAATGGGGGAATTTATATCACCAGTTGATCAAAGACATGTTGAGAACAATCTCTCATGATTTCCATGAGACTTTGCTTCAACACTTAACCATTTAAAAATGTTTCATTTATACCTCTATAACCAAATTTAAATTTATCAGAAGGGCTCAATCCCTGGAGAAGGACGTCATGCTTGTTAAAGTAGAGTTGCTGCAAAAAAGAGGAAGACCCTCAGTGAGATGACTGACACAGGAGCTGCAACAGTGGTCTCAAACGTACCTACTGTTATGAGGATGGTGCAGGCAGACAATATTTGTTTTATACACAGGGTTGATGAGCTGGGGACAACTTGATGGCACCTGATGACAACCGTATTTTTAACTCTTTTCCTCGTCTATTCTCTTTAATCTATTTCCAGAATTTGTTGGTGTTTTCCAATTCTTTTTATTGAAACCTTCTTTTAACTTTTGTAATGCATTCCTCTCTAGATAATGCTGATTATATACCTAAAACAAAAACAAAACTCAATGCCACCAAGTCAGTTCTGACTCATCATGACCCTATAGGACAGAGTAAGATTGCCCCAGAAAGAGCATGAATGGATTTGAACTGCTGATCTTTTTTGTTAGCAACCATAGCTGTTGTACCAAGGTTTCCATGGTTATTTACTTAGCATCTCTTAACTCCATGAGGGCCTTTTCTACTCTTAGTTTGGGGAAGTAACTACAGCTTTTCCCAGATTTCCGTATCTGCTGCTTCCTATTAGACTCTGCCAATGGGACACTTTAGAGAGAGTTTGGAAAGTAAGAAGAGGGAACAAAAGGACTTCTTTCTGTTTTCCCTGTTCTCATTATTGTTTCAGTAGCAGCCAACTGTTAGTTGTAGCTTCTGGCTTCTTTTGCCATTTCTAGCACCAGTCACTGTTGGTCAGCAGAAGATATCTCCACCGAGACTGGAGTATGAGCTGGCCTATGTATTGCCTCACACACTGGTACTGACTCTCCTGGACATCTGCCGTGCCGTGTCCTCTCCACAGAGTTCCTGGCACATGCCAGACTAGATCCTCCCCATCTCATGACCCAAGGGGGTCTGAAGAGCAGCTTCAAGCTGTTCTTTCCAAAGGACCACATGTCAGCTCGATGAGATTCCTCTCCTCCATTTTTGGTTCTGGTCGTTAGCATCTGGTTGTCTTTATTTCACTAGCGTTAGGGTTGGTAGCCCTTTCCTGTAGTTATTAATGTCTGTATTACCTCGTCATCCTTTGCTTTCAACTATCTAACATCTATTAACCAATCCTTTGTGTTTAATTCAACTTTGCAAATAACTAATGTGCTTTCTAGTTTCCTTGATGGAGTGATGCTCAGTTCTATCTTGCACTGCAGCCTTTACGGGATCCTTTTTCTTCTTCAACCTCAGGTTTCTCTTCTTGGCATATTTGACTCTTTGTATATACTCTCTATAACAAGGATACGATCCATTCAGCCAGCCTAGGTATTGTACTGCTACCAGTTTCACATTATCAACTGTTTACTCAGTATTTCTACTTGGATTTCGTATCAACTCACTGTAGTTAATTTCTCCCAAATTGAGCTCTCTTCTCTAACTTATTGCTGCTATGCTTCATGCTTGTGCTCTCTCTTGAAGCTCCCCTTTTTTCTATCAGTAGTATGTCAATAGTTTTCATCAGGAAGGAAGCTTGTAATTTGGAATTTTTAAGTCCAATGTGTTTTATTAGGCCTCATATTCAATCAGTAATAGTATCATCTGGATTACTCTTCTTGTCTGTATTTTGCAATTTTCCTTTAATTTCCCACAACCACCACCATGACCTTAGAATGTCATTACCATACTATGTGTTGAAATAAAGCCCATAACACTTTACCTGTCTTCACAAGTGTCCTCATCTGTACACTGACACTAATTTTCATAAACTCTAACATACTCTTTTCACAACATTTCATCAGGCCATATGATTTATCTAAAACCCTCAGATAGAAATCTAGTACCAGAAAAGGTTTTGGCTTTCTGTCGCACCACTGACCTCTCAATTACATCTCTACTTTAGGAAATTTGACCTGCCTTATGGTTTCTTACTTTCTCCTTACTCCACTCAGCAAAGTTCTCCCTTTTGAAACTTTCCAAGAATATCTTGGACACAATTGATTTCTCCTCAGGAAGAATATTCCATGGAAACTATGTCTTTATTTCACTTACTTAGTACTTTTTGTGAGTTACATACAGTATTATAGTAAGGAAAGGGGGAAATACATATACAAAGTCTGACAAGGCTGCAAACTTAATTATTTTGAGTGGTATGTACCTCATTGCTGAATATCACGGCAGTCATCGTCCAAGGACTCCCCTTGGGAAGCGATGCACTGAAGCCAGTGCCTAGTCTACCCTGCAAAGCAGTTTTGGAACTCTTTCTGGAGTGGCCATTGTGCATGGTCGTAAAGTGGCAGGTTCACAAACTTAATTGTACAGTTATCTGTAAGGGTGTTTTCAGCCAGCAAACAAATAATTGTATTGGAGCACCCTTCCTATCACCTGATTTAGCCCCCAGTGACTTTTTTCTTTATATGAAGATAGAGGAAATATTGAAATGAAGACATTTTGATGTCATTCAGGACATCAAGGGTACTGTGATGACAACTCTGATGGCCATTTCAGAAAAAGAGTTCCCAAATCGCTTTGAAGGGTGGGTGAGGCACTGGCACGGTGCACAGCTTCCCTAGGGGAGTACTTTGAAGGCACCTGTAGTGATTCAGCGATGAGATATGTAGCACTTTTTCTGAGTCTGTGAACTTAATTGACAGTCCTCATGTATACATGTGTTATTGTCAAGCCAAGTGCATATATATATATGTGTGTATATATAACACACATATATGTATGTAAAACACAGCATTGCATGCCTGGTCATGCTGCATGTTATGAATCTTAAAAATGCCATTGGGTCAACTGTAACCTGTGGCAACCCATGTGTCAGTATAGAACTGTGCTCCACAGAGTTTTCAATGGCTGGTTTTTCAGAAATAGATCACTGAGTCTTTCTTCTGCGGTGTCTTTGGGTGAACTTGAACCTGAACCTCCAACCTTTGGTCAGTAGACGAATGTGTTAACTGTTTGCACCACTCAGGAACTTTGAGATGACCCTTAGGATGTGCCTGTATAATGCTGGGCCAGTTGACCAAGAGGCAAAAAAGACTCTGAACTACAATTTGACTTGATGTCACAACACTGACAGTTGTTGTTTTTTTTTTTTTGCTCAAGTAACTGAATGGATCAGGTATATTGCCTTACCTTTTTGGTAGATGTAGAATTCATTGATAAGCACTGAGACTCCTTGTTTTATGGAAGTATATGTTTCATCTTTCATAACTCTAAAATTCTTATATCAAGAAGTCTAGATTAAATAAGAAAATATAACAAAGACTAATATTAATTTTATAACTTCTTAAAGGCATGCAAACTATTGCTTTTCTTTTTATTTATTATATTTAGAGGAAGGTTTACGGAAGAAACTACTTTCTCATTACACAGTACATGAATTGTTTTATGACATCGGTTAGCAACTCCTCTACAGGTGAACATTCTCACTTCTCAATATTGGGCTACCTATTACCAGATTTCCTGTCCACTCCTGTCTTCTAGTCCTTTGTCCTGGGCTTGCTTGCAGGTCCCTTTAGTCTCCTTTTATTTAATGGGCCTATCCAATCTTTGACTAAGGGTGAACCTCAGGAGTGATTTTATTACTGAGCTGAAAGGGTGTCCATGGGCCATGTGCTCATGGCTGCTCCAGTTTCTGTCAAATCAGCAAATCTTGTTTTCTTCTTCTTAATTTTTTTTTAAATTATACTTTAGTGTTTACAGAACAAACCAGTTTCTTGTTTAACAGTTAGTGTATATATTGTTTTATGACATTGGTTAACAAAGCCACAACATGTCAGCTCTCTTCCATCTCAGTCTTGGGTTCCTAATTACCAGCTTTCCTGTCCCCTCCTGCCTTCTAGTGTTTGCCCCTGGGCTGGCATGCCCCTTTAGTCTGGTTTTCTTTTATAGGCCTATCCAGTCTTTGACTGAAAGGTGAACCTCAGGTGTGGCTTCTTTACTGAACTGAAAGGGTGTTCAGGAGCCACATTTTCAGAGTTTGACTGGTTTCTGCCAGGCCGGCAAGTCTAGTCTTTCTCTTTGAGTTAGAATTTTGATCTCTCTTTCTCTCCAGTTCTGTCTGGGACCCTCTGATGTGATCCCTGTCAGAGTAGTCTGCAGTTGTTCAGGACTCAGTCTGCTGGAGACCGTTGTACATGTGGTCCATTAGTCCTTTGGGCTAATCATTTGTATATTTAGTTTTCTTCATTCTTCCTTGTTCCCTAAAGGAGGACACCAGTAGAGTATCCCAGATGGCCACTCACAAGTTTCTAAGACCCCAGAGGCTACTAACCAAAGTAGAATGTAGAAAATTTTCTTTATAAACTGTGTTATGCTGACTGAATTAGATGTTTCCTGAGACCAGGGTTCCCAAAATCCTCAGAGAAGCATTTAGGTCCCTCAGGACCTTTGGATTGGTTTGTGAAACTTCCGTGACCTTGCCTGGTACCAATAGTGCTGACTTCCCCAGTATCACTTACTGTCTCACCCTTCACCAAAGTTACCACGTATCTTTTGCCTGTTGAGTGTTTTTCTATTCCCATCCCCCCCTTCCTGGCAAAGATGGTTTTCTTTTGCATGTAAAATTTTTAAAGTAGTACTCTCATACAATATTTGCCCTTCTGGGATTACCTGTGTTGAATTTTTTGTTTGTGAATGTCTTATTTTTTAATTTACTTTGTTTTTATTGAGACTTGATGTTTTTCTTCTTTATTTTGATGAGTAGATTTGTTGATATTTTTGGGTTACTTTGAAATTTGCACTTATATTCCTAGATTTGAACCAGTCTCTCATTATTTCCTTGTGACAAAATTCTCAGGGTTTCTTCATTCCTTTTTCTGATCATTTCTCAAACACAGTTGTGTCCAAGTGTTCATCTTCAATTTCAGTGATCCTGTCTTCTATCATTTCAGACTTTCTCCTTAGCCTTTCTATGACACTATCTATTTCTGAAATCTTATTGTTTGTCTTTTGGATTTCTAATTGTTTTTGTATGAAGTTGTCAATTTATTTTGGCATTTTGTTCCTGTACTAGTTTCCCGAATTCTTTCATTAATTTGTCTATGGTTTCCTCATTTTTGTCTACTTTTTGCTTCAATTCTTAGATAGCTTTGAATATTAGAGTTTTTTTTATTATTATTATGATTGAATGAAAATGTACATTCCAATATAAATTTGCATGCCCACCTATATGCAGCTCCCACTGCGCTCCCTGCCCAGTGACAACACACACTTTGTCTCTGCTCCATACATGTCCTATCCTACCAAAAATCTCCTATTCCTGCCTCTCTACCCACTCCCCTTCCTCCAGTAAGAGATCAACAGGATGACACACTATAGATACCTGAAACCATAAAGTGTGCATTCTGTGTCACCAAGTCCAATCCATTCCTGTCCAAAGAGTTGACCTCCATTATGATTTATGGACAGGGACAGCATCAGCACCAGGGGCTATGCTCCCAGAGAAACCCTGAAGCCCCTGGACCATCAATTGCAGTCTTTTAGTGGAGATCTCAGGGTGTACCCATTTTTATTCTTGTGTTGCCAGTGAGACTCAACTTTGCGAGCTCCATCATGGCTATCATTGGTGGTGGCTGGGTACCATCTGGTTCTTCTGGTCACTGGCCAATGTAGTTACCCATTCTTGTGGGTCTGAATATTAGAGTTTTGAATCCTCTGTCATGTAGTTCTAGTGTCTTTTCTTCTGCTGGAAAGCCACTTGTGTTTTACTTTGGATGGTGTTTTAGTCAGCTAGTGCTGCTCCAGGGAAAGGCTTTCCTTCTTGTTGGCTCTGGAGAAAAGGCTGGTATTGTATCAGTCTTTGTCCAGGGAGCATCTTGGCACAGGAAACTTGGGTCTGAAGGATGCCCTCTTCTCCAGTGTTGCTTTCTTGATGGTGTGAGGTTCTCAGTTCTCTGCTTGTTTCTCTTTCCTTTTATCTCTTGTAGGATGAAAAGATTAAGGATGGGGCAAGCCACATTCCAGGGAAACTCCCTTTACAGTGGAGCAGGGAGGTGATCTTATGAAGGGATTTATAGTCTTACCCTAAAGCTTTAACATACAGCACAGGAAAAATCACAAAATGGTGGACAATCACAAAATACTGGAAACCCTGCCCCAGACACATGGCTACACATATTTTTGGGGGGACACAATTCAATCCATGACAGATGCCTACTGAAACCACTGTGGTTTGTATTTTACATAGATTTTGGTATTGCCTGCTGTTTTTGCTGGCTTGCAGTGGTTATTTTCTTTGTTTATTGGTCATAGATCTGTTTGTTTCATCCTTTATAACTTCATAACTTTAGTTGTGTCAGAGTGGGTGGCTGTGCCGCCTTTTAGTTTGCTCATCTGTGATCATGATACTTTTTACTTCCTTATCCAACTGAGGAGAAACCCTGGTGGCTTAATGGGATGAGTGCTACATCTGCTAACTAAAAGGTTGGCAGTTCACATCTGCCAAGCACTCCTCAGAAGCTCTATGGGACAGTTCTACTCTTACCTCGAGGGTCACTATGAGTTAGACGCAATTCAATGGCAGTGTTTTTTTTTTTTTTTTTTTTTGTTTGTTTGTTTTATTCAACTGGGAAGGTCTAGTCACTCAGGCATGGTACGGCAAGGCAGGTCTTGGGTATCTTGGAGGGAGGGGAGGGGTTAGATTGTTTATGGCAATGTGCTAAGGCTAACAGGACAGGCTGGGTATCTGCTGGGCAAGTTCTGGTAGGCCATGCCTATGCTGCTCAAGGGTAGGATGTCCAGCCCATGATGCAGTTAGGCCAGAAGGAGGGGGGATATTGTGATGTGTGAGCTAAGGGGGGGTGTGGAAGAGAGGAAGGAGTTGAGAGAGAAACAGTAGCCAGAAGGAAAGCAAGGAAGGAAAGAAAAAAGGAAGGGAGGGAAGGAGAGAGGAAAGAAAAGAGGAAAGAGGGAGGGAGGAAAGGAGGCAGACAAGGCTGGAAGGAATGAAAAATGTGCTAAGGGAGATTGCTGGTGGAGTGGTGAGGTGAGAAATCAAGACATGAAGAAAAACAAAAAGGCAACAGAGGAAAGGACAAAAGAAAAGAAACATATTTCTAAAAATTGCTCGATGAAAATTTGGACAAAGAAAGAAGGGCCTGGAGAAACAGAGAAAGTATCTACCAGACTGCACAGTATGTGACGATTGCCAGTTAAGCTCCCAAACTCATCCTAGAAAAGGTGCTACATATCTCACTGCTGAATAGCACTACAGTTGCCTTCAAAGTACTGCTCTTGGGAAGCTGTGCACTGATGCCAGTGCCTAGTCCACCCTTTAAAGCAATTGTGGAACTCTTTTCCTGGTACGGCCATCAGAGCCATTGTTCTATTACCCTTGATGTCCTGAATGTCGTCAAATTGTCTTCCTTTCAATATTTCTCTTATCTTTAGGTAAAGAAAAAGGCACTGGGGGCCAGATCAGGTGAGTAGGGTGGGTATTCCAACACAGTTATTTGTTCGCTGGTTGAAAACTCCTTCATGGACAACCATACAATTAAGTTTGCAGACTTGCCACCATACAACTCTATGCAATGGCCAATCCAGAAAGAATTCTAAAATTGCTTTAAAGGGTGAACTATGTGCTGGTGTTGGTGCATAGCTTTCCAAGGGGAGTACTTCGAAGGTGACTGTACTGTTATTCAGCAATGAGGCATGTAACACTGAGAACAATTAAGTTTGTATACTTAATTATCACATCTTATAGCCTGGCTAGGAGTATAGATGTTACACAGCTCAAGATATTCAAACGACAGTAAAAGAAAGTAATTGTACATAGGCAAGAACTGAGAAATTAAGAAAGCCAGGAAGCAAAACAGAGAAAAATGAAGAAAGAGAAAAAGAAATGTCCCTAGGGATCCCACGGGCACTGCTGCTCAAACTGGGATAGTAAGTCCTAAACTATGCATTACAGCCCAGCTAGAAGTTGTTCCCAAGCCGTGAAAAGTAAAAGAAACAAACAAACTAAACACTAGAAAGCAAAAATAAAAAATGTGAAATAAATAAATAATCCCAAGACTCCCAACAGCATTGTATCGCAGTTTGGGGAAGTAGTTAAGCTGTTGAGCAGTGCCTTACAGCCTTTCAAGAAATAATAATGGTTCAAGGAATCATGTGTTCAAGAGAAAGGGGGGGACGGTAGTGGAGGGCATGAAAGAAACCAAAAGAAGAGGAAAAAGAGCAATATCAGCTACAGACAAATGGCATTCAGAGAGGCATCCACTGTGGGGCGGGCAAATTCAAGCCCCCCAGGATCAAAGGAGTTTCCTCCCCTGGCCAAGAGATGGTGGCAGGTCAGGAAAAGGGTAAGGGTTAGGAAAGCATATATTACCAGCTATCAGCTAATCCATGTCCTGCGGGGAGCACCTTTAAGCTGCTTTCGTATGCTCCCTGTTCACCAGTCTCTAACGTAGACAGGGTCAGTCCAAGGGGCATGGATGCAGAATTTCTTGGCCTGTCAAGCCACTGCAACCAGCCAGGAAGCTTTGAAGGCAGGGAGAGGACTGGGGGTGAAGTTTGTCTTGCTGTTTACCATTTGTTTTGTTTTCTGCTGAGATTTTTGTGAAACTTCCTTGTGCTCCCTATCTGCTGATCTCTGACAGAGGTCCAAGACAGTGAATCCACACTGAGTTAGGTGACAGATGCCTTCTGCTGATGTGTCTTCTCACCCTCTGTTCTCTGTCAGGTTTCTTATTCCATTCAGTGCTTGTCTGATTTGTCTCTTAAATGGACACTTAGGTCTCCTGAAATGATGTTCATCTCTGTTTAGTTAGTTTTTTGGGTCTCTGCTCTGGAGGGATAGCACAGTGCTTCTGTCCATGGCATCCTGTTGGCTGAAAGTCTATGCAAGCCATCTCTGAGCTTTGCCTAAGAAAAGTTTCTTGTGTTCTGTGTCTTCCTTCCTTCTCTCCCCACTACTCTACCTTCAACGCTTCCTGGCTTGTTGCGGTGGCAACATATAAATTAAAACAAACAAAAAAATCAACTAGTCTGCTTTTTATTTTATTTGATATTCCATGGAAGAGGAGACTAAATGATAGTTTTCTCATTAAAAAAAGTTCAAATACTTGAAACAAACCATTAAAGCTCCTGTTAATAGAATGGGCATATTCTCTGTGCAAGACCGTCTCTGCATGGGCCTGTTGTCTATGGAACGTCTATGATACCATCCCTACCCTTCACTCTCAGAAGTCTCCAGATTGGAAATCTGAGAGTCGTGTGGTCATCCTATCCACTAATTTCCTCTTTTATTCAGGTCAAATATCCCAGTATCTAAGTCCTTCATTTTACAATCATTGTCATTATTTTTCTCCAAATCTTCTCTCCATACTATAACCAAAACTCTCATACCCAACAGGTTGCTGTTGAGTTGACTCTACTCATGGTGACTAGGGCCTTCAATAGCTGTTTTTTTGGAAGTAGATACCATACCTTTCTAAAGCCTCCAGTATTTCTGTTAGCAGGAAGTTCTTAAGCATTTGCGCCACCTTAGGTCTTCAGTGATATTGAAGTGACAATTTTCTCCCCATAGTAAGGCAGAGATGCTTCGGTGCTAACGAAGATACATGCTTTCAAAGACACAGCTTTAGATGTAGCTATTTGAAGAGCATAGTTAAGGAGTGTGGGAGAGAAGTGGAAACCCTGTTGGCCTAGTGGTTAAGCCCCACATCTGTTAATCAAAGGGTCTGTAGTTTGAATCCTCCAGGTGCTCCATGGAAACTGTGGAGCAATTCTACTTTGTCTTATAGGGTCGCTAGGAGTCAGAATCTTGATGGCAGTGGTTTCTTTCTTTCTTTCTTTCTTTTTTGTGGGAGGCAGGGGCAGAACAGTTTTTAGGAGTGACAGTACTCTCAGGAAGAGAGAGAGGATGCCAGTGAAAAGTGTGTGATAAGCAAATAAATTTCAGTTCTAGAAATCAAACACCACCTATTTCAATTCCCATCAGTGGTTCCATTAGAAATACAATCTGTCTTTCTTCCTGCCCCCCGCTGTCATGTTGTTACAGGAGAGCACTGTTTAAACAGCTGTGGAGCCTCACCTTGGGGTGATGAAATTGCACTGGGGATGTTGATGCCTGTGTATGGGGCTCAAGCTAAAAAGAAACTTGATCATTTGCAAAATGACATAGGATCTTGGGAGGGAGGTGCTCTCCATATGAGAACAAAGTCTAGAGTATGTGAAGTCTTAGACAGTAGTAGTTTTGCTTGGGAAGCCTTGTATTGAACTTTCTCTTTTCAGCACAAACCAAGAATAAACACACATATAGAAATAGTAAAATATCAGAAAAAAAGAGTATTTAAAATAAGACTCATTTGAGCCTCTGGTTCAAGGAGGTGGGAATATGTCATTCTTTCTCCCCTGTGGTTTCTCATTCTCTTCTCCCAACCCTACCTCTATTCCTATTGTTCTTACCTCAAGTTTAACACATTTGTGAATGAGCAGATACCTATTACTCATATTTAAAAGTACCTCTCTGAACCCTAGTGGCATGGTGGTTAAGTGCCATGTCTGCTAATGATAAGGTCAGCAGCTCTAAGCCATCAGGCACTTCTTGGAAACTCTACAGGGGGAAGTTCTACTGTGACCTATACATTGCTATGAGTCAGAATCGACTCAATAGTAGTGGGATTTTAGTTCTAATCTAAAGGTAATAAATGTTATCTTGCATCGGGGAATCCTGGGAGACTTGTTAAAACACAAATTGCATGGTGCCACTGTCATGGCATGAATTATGTCCCCCAACAGTATGTGTCAACTTGGCTAGGCCATGACTTCTAATATCAGGTAGTCGTCTTGCATTCCGTGACTGTAATTCTATGCTAAAGAGAATTATGGTGAGATTGTAACATCCCTTATCAATTCACATCCTGGATCCAATGTAAAGGGAATTTCCCTGGACTGTGGCCTGCACCACCTTTTAGCTTACATGAGACGAAAGGGAAGCAAGCAGGGAGTGGGGACCCCATATCGCAAAGAAAGAAGCACCAGGAGCTGAGCACATCTTTTGGACCCAGGGTTCCTTCACAGTGGAGCTCCTGCTCCTAGGGAAGTTTGCTGAGAATGACCTTCCCTCAGAGCCAGCAAAGAAGAAAAGAAAGGCTTCCCCTGGAGCTCACGTGAGTCCTCAATGTGGACTTCTACTTGACTGCGATAAAATGAATCTCTTTTTGCTGGAGACATCTCCCTGTTTTATTTCTGTTACAGCAGCACTAGATGACTGACACAACCACTAACAGACTTTCTGGGTTAGACCCCTGGAATTTGCATGTGTAACACATTCTCAGGTGATGCTGAGGCAGCTGGATAGAGGGCTGCACTTTGAGAACCGCTGCTCTAGTAGCTCAATGTCTTACTGAAAGACACTGGGAAAAGTAACTGTGGAGAGAGACAGGAAAATGCCAGTGCATCGCTGGGAAGAGCATGTGGAAGGGAAGCACAGGCTGACTGCATCACATCCATGAAGGCTCACTGTCATCCCTCCCTTCAAAATCTCTTCCCTAAGTCTGCTTCATTCTTCTGAGTTCAATATACAAAGTCACAATGCAAAGCTTCTGAAATAAAAATTTATGCGCACTGAATTGTTGATTTATTAAGTGAAATTTATGGATTTGAGAATATGAAGCAAGAGTAGCTTATAACAATAAATTTTTAAATGTTTGGTGATGTAATGAGGACTGTTTTGAATATAGCATGCATTAAAATCAACCTTTGTACGTGATGGCATGGAAGATGGTGAGCCAGTTCTGATTCCCCTCTGAATACTGCATTGATAGAGACGAGCAGTTTGCTTTACTGAGTCAGCACATCACTTGAATGGTTTTGCTGATGCTGTGTCTGAAAGTGTTTAATATTGCCTGCATGTAACATCTGCCTTTTCACTGATGCTTATTTTAATTTGACGTGGTTTTTTTAAATTTGTTTACTTATTTTCTAAAAGTCACTATCCCTTTCTCTCCCTCTCTACCCTCATAACTATCAGACTGTTTTCTTCTGTGTTTAAACCTTTACTTGACTCCTTATAATAGTGGGCTCACGTACAACATTTGTTCTTTTGTGACTGACTAATTTCGCTCAACATAATGCCTTCCAGATTCCTCTGTGTTGTGAGATGTTCCCCAAATTCATCATTGTTCTTTATGATTGTGTGATATTCTGTGTGTGGATGTACAAGAGTTTCTTTATCTGTGGGTGGGCACATAGGCTAATTCTGTCTTCTTGCTGTTATGGACAATGTTGTGATGCACATTGGTCTGCACATAGCTATTTGTAGGGCAGCTCTTAATTCTCTAGAACATATTCCCAGAAATAAGATCTCTGAATCATATGGTTATTTCTATTTCTGGCTTTTTAAGAAAGCTCCAAATAGATTTCTGAAAGTGGTTATACCATTTTACATTTCCACCACCAGTGTGCAAGTGTTCTAGTCTCTCCACAGCCTCTCTCACATTTATTATTTTCTGTTTTTTTCTGTGGTTACTTTGTGTTTTGGGGGATGAGATGATATCTCACTGTAGTTTTGATTTGGATTCCTCTCATGGCTAATGATCGAGAGCACTTCCTCGTATATCTGTAAGCCACCTAAATGTCTTCTTTGGTGAAGTGTCTGTTCACATCCTTGGCCTGTTGTTTAATTGGGTTGTCTTTTTCTTGTTGAAGTTTTATAGTATCTTTTACATTATCAACATTAGACACTGATGGGATTTGTGATAGTTAAAAATTTTTCCCCAGTCTGTAGGTTGTCTTTTTTACTTTTTTGGCAAAGTCTTTGAAT
The DNA here is from genome assembly GCA_028571685.1 of Heterohyrax brucei. Classification (NCBI taxonomy): domain Eukaryota; kingdom Metazoa; phylum Chordata; class Mammalia; order Hyracoidea; family Procaviidae; genus Heterohyrax; species Heterohyrax brucei. Next base: position 78,011,093 of record CM053143.1, read on the forward strand.
GAGCAGGAATGTTTAATTTTTAGGAATTCCCAGTTTTCTGTTTTTTTTTTTTTTAGCACTTGTGTATTGTTAGTAATGTTTGTAGTCTGTTTACGTCATGTATTAGGGCTCCCAGTATTGTCACTGTGTTTTCTTCCATGATTTTCATCATTTTAGATTTGATACTTAGGTCTTTGATTCATTTTGAGTTAGTTTTGTGCATAGTGTGAGATATGGGTCTTGTTTCACTTTTTTTGCAGGTGGATGTCCAGTTATGCCAATATCTTTTGTTAAAAAGATGGTCTCTTCCCCAATTTATGGACTTTGGGCCTTTGTCAAATATCAGCTGTTCATAGGTAGGTGGTTTTATGTCTGGATTCACAGTTCTGTTCCATTGTTGTGTCTGTTCTGTTGCATCTGTTGTACCAATAGCAGGCTGTTTTGACTGCAATCATTGCGTAATAGATTCTAAAGTCCTGTATTACGAGACTTCCCACTTTGTTCCTCTTCAGTAATGCTTTGCTTATTCGAGGCTTTTTCCCTTTCCATATGAAGTCAGTAATTTATCTCTCCATCTCATTAAAAAGTGCTGTTGGAATCTGGATAGAGATAGCATTGTATCTATAGATTGCTTTTGGTAGAATAATCATTTTCACAATGTTGAATCTTCCTATCCATAAGCAAGGTAGACTTCTCCAGTTATGTAGTCTCTTTTGGTCTCTTGCAGTAGTATTATGCAGTTTTCTTTGTAAATGTCTTTTGCATCTCTGGTTAGAGGTATTCCTAAGTATTTTGTCTTCTTGGGGGCTATTGTGAATGGCGTTGATTTGGTGATTTTCTCTTTGATACTCCTCTTTGTTGATGTAGAGAAATCCAAATGACTTTTGTATGTTTATCTGTTATCCTGATACTTTGGTGAACTCTTATTTTAGTACCAGTAGAGTTTTTTTCTTTCTTTTTTTTGGGGGGGTGTAAATTCTTTGGGGTTTTCTATGCATAAAGTTGTATCAGTTGGAAATAGAGATACTTTTACTTCTTCCTTATCAGTTTGGAAGTCCTTTATTTCTTCTTCTAGCCTGATTGCTCTGGCAAGAACCTCCAGGACAATGTTGAATAACAGTGATGGTAAAGCACATCCTTGTCTGGTTCTGCTCTCAGGGGAATGTTTTCAAGCTGTCTCCACTTAGGATGGTGTCAGCTGTTGCTTTTGTGTAAGTAACCTTTATTATGTTGAGGAATGTTCCTTCTATTCCCATTTTGCTGACAGTTTTGAGCATGAATGGGTTTTGGACTTTATCAAATGTATTTTCTTCACCAAATGACAAAATTACATGGTTCTTGTCTTTTATTTTACTTATGTGGTTGGTGACACTGATTGTTTTTCTAACGTTGAACCACTCTGGCATCCCTAGTATGAATCCCACTTAGTCATAGTAAATTATTTTTTGATATGTTATTGAATTCTATTTACTAGGATTTTGCTGTGAACTTTTGTATCTAAGTTCATGAGAGATAATGGTCTGTAATTTTCCTTTCTTGTGCTCTCTTTACTTGCTTTCGGTAAAAGGATTATGCTGGCATCATAGAATGATTTTGTATGCTCTGAAAAACTTTTATTAATAGTGATGTTGACACTTCTCTGAAAGTCCAGTAGAATTCTCCATTGAGATCAAGGCCAGAGTTTTTTGTTGTTGTTTTGCTGGGAGTTTTTTAAATTACTTTCTCAAGCTCTTCTTTTATTATGGGTTTATTTAGTTGTTTCACCTCTGTGTTCATTTATGCAGGTTGTCTGTTTCTAGCTATTCATCCATTTCTTCTAGGTTTTCAAATTTGTTGGAGTAGAACTTTTAATAGTATTTTGTCACGATTTTTTAAATTTTCAGTTGAGTTTGTTTTGATATTACTCGACGGCACTTGGCTGCCGTCTCATTTCTTATTCAGGTAATTTGTTTCCTCTTTGATTTCCTTTCATCAGTTTTGCTAACAGTTTGCCAATTTTACTGGTCTTTTTCAAGAACCAGTTTGGTTGTGTTAACTCTTGTCATCATTTTTCTATTCTCTGATACATTTAATTTTGCTTTAATTTTTATTATTTGCTTTCTTCCAGCACCCAAGGGTTTTTTTGTTGTTATTGTTGTTTTGTTTTTCTGCTCTCTTTCTACTTGTTTGAATTGTGGTGTTAATACTTTGATTTGAGCCCTTTCTTTTTTTTGGACATATGCATTTATTGAAGTAAATTGATCTTTGAGTACTGCCTTTGCTTTGTCTCAAATGTTATGATAAAAAACCCACTGCCATCAAGTTGTGTCCAACTCATAGCGACCCTAGAGGTCAGAGTAGAACTGCCACATGGAGTTTCCAAGGAATACCTGGTGGATTTGAACTGCTAATCTTTTGGTTAGCAGATGTAGCATTTAACCCACTACATCACCAGGGTTTCCAAAGGTTCTGAAAGGATGTGTGTTTGTTCTTATTTAATTCTATAAATTTCTTTATTGCATCCTTAATTTCTTCTAGTAGTTTCCCAGTAGATTTTCAGCAAGTTGTTTTTCAGTTTCCATGTGTTTGATTTTTTTCTTTTCTGGCTTTTTCTGTTATTAATTTCTACCTTTATAACTTTATGGCCTGAAAACATACTTTGCAAAATTTCAAAGCTTTGTGTTTTGTTTAGGCTTGCTTTATGGCCTAATATGTGGTCTATTCTGGAGAATGTTCCATGTGCTTTGGAGAAGAATGTATACTTGGCTGTTTGGTTGTGGCATTTAGATCTCTTGTGTCTTTAATGAGCTTTTTTATGGATATTCTGTCCTTCACAAAAGTGGTGTGCTGAAATCTACTATTATTGTGGAGCTGTCTATTTCTCTTTTCAGTGCTGTTAAGAGTTTGTTTTGTGTATTTAAGAGCCGTGTCATCGAGTGCATAAATATTCAGTATAGTTATGTCCTCTTGGTGTATTAACTCTTTAACCACTGTGCAGTGTCCTTTCTTATCTACTGTCGTAGATCCTACTTTAAAGTCTATTTTATCAGAAAATAATAATGTGACTCCCACTCTTTTTTAAATGCTGTTTGTTTGATTTTTTTTTTTCATTCTTTGAATTTTAGTTAGTTGGAGTCTTTAAATCTAAGGTGTGTCTCTTAAAGGTAGCACATAGACAGGTCACGTTTTCTTACCCATACAGCCACTCTCTGTCTCTTTATTGGTACATTTAATCCATTTACATTCTGTGTAACTATTGATAGGTAAGGGTATAGTGCTGTCATTTTTGTGCCCTTTTTTATGGGTTTTTAACAATTTCTTTGTTCTACTTAGTTTTCTGTGCTCAGCCATTTTTCTTTATATGTTTTCTTACCATCTTTTTCATTGTTGTTGATTTTGTATTTGCTGAGACTTCACAATTTTCTTGTTTTTCATCTTTCCTTTGTAGTTACCTTAATATTTACTCCCACTTTTGTAAATTTATACCTGTCTTTACTTCGTATCATCCTAACTCCCTTTCCATATGAAAGATCTACTAGTCCCTCTTGTTGTTATATAGTGGTTTCATCTTTTACATAATGGCACCTGTGTCCCTGCTTTCACTGTTTCACATTTGATTTATTTTTGTGATTTCCCTGTCTGGGTCGGTTGATGTCTGGTTGCTCTGTCCTACATTCTAACCTTGGTTGTTATCTGATGCTATTGTTTTTCTCATCAAAGGATTCCCTTTAGTATTTCCTGTAGTTTTAGTTTGGTTTTTGCATAATTTTCTATGTCCTAATCTTTACTTCTTATATATTTTTTAAAATTCTTTCTCAATCTTACTGTTTTTTGCTTCAAATTTTATTAATTACTGGCTCCATCTTATTTACATTTACTGATCTAGTACTGATTTTTCCATCACCCTTTGTCTTACCTTTTCTTTTCTTCCACTAACATCTTTTTCAGAATCTCTAACAACATCATAGTGTATATATCCATCTTTTTTTAAAACTAGGATCCATGTATTTTTCAATGAACATTGAAGATTGGACAGTAAACAAATATATTTTTTATTTAATTTAATGCATAAAATAAAAATCAGGACTATGATAAACAAAAAAGAGAAATGTGAATTTGGGGAAAATTTAGAATGAAGAAATGCATAATATAAATTCTGAAAGAGTTACAAATATTTAATTTATAAATTTGGCTTTGAATTTCTTAGCAATCAAAACTAAAAAGAGTTGTAACGGTGTGCAGGAATAATTACTTTAGAAGAAGACATACCAATTTGGAAGGTCCAGGAAAAATCTATGGCTTAGTAGGTCTTTCTGTAGAAAAGTCTGGATAATGTAATAGGTGACATTTTAATGACATTATTAAGTAACCTTAGTAATATGTTTCCTAATTTTTTTTTTTTTTTTTGGCATCTACTAAGTTCACGGAGCCAAGATATCACAATGGTTAAGGATTTGGCTGCTAACCAAAAAGTCAGCAGTTCAAATCTACCAGCTACTCCTATGGGGCAGTTCTACTCTTTCCTATAGGGTTGCTATGAGTCAGAATTGACTGTATAGGAACAGGTTTGTTTTGTTTTGGGGGTTGTAAGTTGAAGGTGTAATGTGAAAGTATAAGAAAGAAAATGCTTCTTGAAGTCTAATAAAACATGGTTTAACTGTGTAGATTTTGATGGTATATTTTTCAGCAGAATGACTCAGGGGTTAAAAACCAGGATAATTTTAAAAAGTCACACTTTAAAAACAAATGTCTTGAGATAAAAATTATATCAAATGGCTTCTGACAGACATTAGTTAGCAAAGAGTTTGAAGGTGTATTCACTGACCAAGGATAATTCCTTCTTAGATTAAGGATAGATACTGTATTTTAAAAATCAAACAACTGAACTGGTGGACTGACAACCTCTTATGAAAATTAGACCAAAATCAACATTACTTCTTGAATAAATGGCCACTTAACTCCCCCAACAAGGAAGGCCAGCAGAGCCAGCAGGTACAAGAGTTCACTCAAGAAGTGGATTCTGAGTGTTTTTCAGCATATAAACAAATAAATTATTAAGTTTCCAAAATTCTTCATCATACAGTGTAACCAAGATGATTTAGACCAAAATACTTTCAAAGTATAAGTTTGTATGCACCATCCATTGCTGCTATGGGAAGAAAAAAAAATCTCAGCACATATTCCATGGAATGTCTGGTTTTAAGAAATCAACTTACTTTGTAAATCTTTCAGGATGAATTACAAACGTGTGCTTAAGTAACTAAATACATTAGTTATCTTGCTATATGGTATTGTATATAATCAGTTGTATTTAGAAAAATAGCTGACAGACATAATAATTTTGATTTTAAATCCAAGGATTTTTAACAACCTTTCCTGATCATAGTCACTAAGTAGATCTGGCTTTCTTTTTGAGAGTTTTCCTAATTTGTGCCATACTGCCATTTCATAAGCATATAGGAGAAACATATTATTATGCACAACAGGGGCGTATTTGTGATAATAAAACAAATTGCTGAAATATGTAAAAAAGAAAGTGGGTTCAATTAGAATACTTCATTAAATTGTGTTCTTGTCTAAAGTTCATTTGTTAAAAAGTCTGTTCAGAATAACATAGTTTTATTGACCTTTATTCTGGCCCAACATTAATGGCCAGTACTAGCTAAGCCATGTCACATAGGAAGATTTTGGGCTCTTCAAAATTGTTATCTGATTAGTCAATGCACCATTTTTATCAACTTTTACTCTTCCCATAGAGTTATGGCACCCCTGATAAATGTGTATAGTGCACCAACATTAGGATTTTACTCAGCATGTATGGGTCATTAAATTTTGCCCAGATGCAATAAAAGACAACAAAAGTATGTTATTCTGGACAGACTTTTTAAAACAAGTAAACATCAGGGAAGAACATAATTCAATGAAGTTTGTAACACTGGTCCTTAGCAGCATAATATTTCCCCAAATCTACTATTTCTTACATAAAATATTGAACATAGAAAACTTTATTTGTAGTCTGTCAAGGAGAAAACTGACATGGAGCTAACAAATTTATGAGTCTATAGAACTTAAAGAGTTGGAGATGGTCTATTGTTGAAATGGATAGAATTTGAGTGTGGTCAAGAACCAGAGCCAGGATTGCATAATTCATCACTGACCCCTGCACTACGTCTAAACTTAGATGCTTGGCATTAACAAAGCTACTAAGAGACAAGTATATTTAAGAAAAAATTAGAATCAGCACTGATTATAGACTTCATATGCAGAGAAATGATGCCTTTTATGGAAATATTTTCGAGTTTTCAGTCATTCAATACTGAAACTGAATTCCTACAGAGACAGAATATATATTGCAATCTATTATATAAGAGATACAGTGACCTGCAATTTTTTTTACTGTAGATCATTTTTCGAGTCTGTGAAATTTTTCTGTTAATGGGAAAAAATAATTCCTGATCCTAAAGGAGTTGAGTTCTGACTGACTGTGTACAAAAAACAGAAATGTTTTGCTTTTCTTATTTTACATTTCACTGCACTCATGAGATAATAACTAAATGTCACTGAAACTTAGAATACACACGAATTGTACCAAGAATAATTGTGGATAGAGGGAAATTAGTTTTAGCATTGTTTAGCGATATGGAAACCCTGGTGGTGTACTGGTTAAGTGCTACAGCTGCTAACCAAAAGGTTGGTGGTTTGAATCCACCAGGCACTCAAACTGCCAAACATTTAGAAATATGGCACAAGAAAATCCCTGCAAATAACCCTACAAATTATTGTGATTGACAGTGAGACAGGTGAACTTATTTTTATTGCAACCACTAAGATGGAAGTACTACTATGGACCGTTTGCTGCTCAATAGAAATACTACTAACCAATGTCACAAAACAGTTTGTATACTAACTATTAAATGAGAAACTAATTTGCTCCATAAGCATTCACCTCAGTTACAAGAAAAAAGGCAAAGAAATAAAGAAAGAAATACTATCAAAACGTGAAGTGCATTCTTTTGGACTTCTTGGAATCCTTGCATACATTTTATAAATGCTGTTTTTAATTTTTTTTTTTACTATAAAAACTTACACAAAACATGTTTTTTTATTTTTAGTTTTCCTTTCCCCACAGATGTGCATGAATAATTAACTTATCTTAAGGATAAGTAATATATGCTTAGTGTGAATGTACTTTTTTTCTGTTAATATAAATCAGTCTCAAATGAGCCTAAAAATTATATTAAATGTGTGTGAGTGATTGAGACCCAAAAATGGGGGGAAAAAATCTTACATCGGTGTTTTCTCTAAAGATAGGGAAAAAAGGCACATTCTATTCTGTATTTCCTAGATTATGGGCTACACATGTTCTGGAAGTTCCACTAGACTTGCAAAGACCTACTAAGCTCCTTCCCCATTCCCTCTCAAAGCTTCCTCAGTAAATTTGTATGCATACAAAAAAAATCTGCATGATGATCTTCTGGAAACTTGGAAAGACTCAGAACTCATGCCTCTGTCTAAAGTTGCCTCTTTGGATGTATTTCTTTTCCTATCATGTCTCTAAAGGGTAAAGTTCCAGCATGACCTTAAATACTGTTTTATTCTTCCTTCCTTGAATTGAAATTCAAGCATTTTCCAGCCTAGTAAAAATTTCATTTGGCAAGTGGCCCATGTGTCACTATGAAGAATGACATTTCTCCTAGCATTTGCTAGCTTCTATTTTAACCATTTCTATCTATCAGGGCATATACCACACATTCTAAGGAAATTCTATTGTTAATCTCTAAAGGTAAATAGGTCAGTCTCCTCCATATCCTACAATAGTACATTGTGTACTTACTTAAAGATATGGAGAACTTTGAATTCAAATATGGTCATTTCTTTACTGTGTTGACAAATAAGGCTTAGCATTAAAGCCTGAGATTCATATTAACTTATGCCACTGTATAGTACTAAGAAAGGTTAAAGAATTCCATTAACTATCACATATGAGGAAACCCTGGTGGTATAGTAGTTAAATGCTATGGCTGCTAAGCAAAAGGTCTGCAGTTAAAATTCACCAAGCACTCCTTAGAAATCCTATGGAGTAGTTCTTCTCTGTCCTGTAGGGTGGCTGGAGTCAGAATGGACTTGACAGCATTGGGTTTGGGTTTTTGGTCCCATACACATGTCATTAGTTCATTCACTTTATTTGGCGCTGCAAACTATATGCACAATTTGCATGTGAACCAGCATTATTTTATGTGGAATTTCCACAGGTTAATCATTTGGAGTCAAATAGGTTTACAAAACGATTTGCACTATGGGTAGTTTAAAACTTATTAAAAGAGTAACTCAGTTATAAAGTCACAATCACTATTAAAGCACAGAATCATCCACTCTTTTCTGATAAACTCAAGAAAACTATTTGTGATCCAGCAGATTTTGACTCATAGCAGCCCTATAGGATGGAGTAGAACTGCCTCAGAGGGTTTCCCAGGAGTTCCTGGTGGATTCAAACTGCAAATCTATTGGTTAGCAATGGTTAACCACTATGCACCCAGGGTATCCTAGGTAGGGGAAATCCTCTAAATTTATCAGTAAGATCATAATTATTTTACTGTTAATAGTATGTCAGCATTTCTTGAAGCTGAGAACCTCAAGGTAGGTGCCAAAACAGGATAAATATTTTCCTCTGGTGCAAACAGTTAATTTAAGAAGACTAACATAAAAGTCAGAGTACAAAAAAAATAACAGGCAGTATGGAATAATGGTAACAGCAGGATCTCTTTTTGAATAGTTTTGATGCAACCATCCATAAGACTAGGTTTGCACTTGTACACTTGTCTTCCATTCACATTCTGATTTTAACTCCAAGTTAACAACTCTCTCCCTTTTGTTCTGTGATTTCGTATATGTTTTAATACAGAGACATAAACACACTACTGACTCTCAAAACCTTAATGTCAAAGAGAGGGTTCTATTAAGTGTCTGTATCTAATGTCTTTCAATCTGGCAAATGCTTATTGAGTTTCTTCCATATTCCAGACAACATTCTGGATGCTTAATGAATAAGTCATGGACACCCAGTAAAAGAAATATGTATTAAAATGATTACAATTCATTAAGTGTTCTACTAATAATATGACTAAATTTTTATAGGAGCACAGAGGTAGAAATTATTTATTTTCGGAGGAGATTCAACAATTGATTCTCAAAAGAAAAAAAAAGATGTTTCATATTAAATAAGATCTTCTTTTGGTTAGATAATCAAGAGTAAAGATTTTCCAGTAAAAGAAACAGATTAAGGAAAGATGTGGAAATACAGGGATCTATGACCCTCACAAGAAATGTTAAGCATCATGATACTAGAAAGTGGGGAATATGGTGAGAAGAGATATTTGTTGAATGAATAAATGAGTGAGGAGTGTTATAATGTGAGATGAAGAATTAACTTTACCCAAAGGATTTGACCTTTGTCTCTTTTGCTAACAAATGACTCTTGGTTGGGTCTGACCAAGTCGAAATGATCCGTTAGTTGGTATCAACCTGAACTGCCAGGAGGGGAGAAGTACTGGAGATAGAGTTTAATCAAGTAGCCAGGGATTCAAGTAATTATGCTACCTAGTAAAATCTCAAAGAAAATTCTTTTTTGGACAGTATTTTGCACATACTGATATGCCCCAAGTGTGACTTGTCTAAATTCCACCAAGAGAGATGCAGAAAATATTAGATATGAAGGTATAATATTTTCATTTATTATTTAGATACATGCCATCCAGAAGTACAGTGTTTCCTCAAACATTTAAGTCCAGTGTTATAAATTAACACCTACTGTTATAAATTATGGATTTGAGCTTTAAACCATTTGATTTTATGTTGCAGTTAAAGACCTTTCTACAGATGTTTAACTCTTCAGAAGTAAATTTGCAAAGAAATCTTTATACACGTGTTCATGCATCTTTCTCTGTTTAGATGTGTGAAAATGTGTGTGTGATTTAACTTTCAAAGTAGATAACCAACCACCTTGAGACACATTTTCCTACACTGAAAGCTTGAAGTACACATGTATACTATTAGTACTCTGCTTTAGCTACTATTTATTTACTTCTTCACTTATTTAATAAGTATTTGTGAGCCTCCACTACACTACATTTTAAACAATGATCCGTTAGGTAGACAGCAAGTACATCATTGAAAAATTTCATGAAGTCATTCTTTCCGAGTCTACACAGTTAATAGTAAAACAAAATACATCTGAACTCCAGCTACTTTGTGCCTAACAAAGTGTAAACACGTAGAAAGTGAGTAACTGTGTAAGCATTTGTTTTGGGATAGTGATTCAACAAGATATTCAATGTAATTTTCGTGGCAAGGTTGTTATAATAGGATAAATATATATCTATAAGTAAGAAAGATTATTTACGCCCAGTTATCTGATGTTCTGACCATATGGATAGCTATTTGTTACTGGCAAATCTCTCCTGTGTTTTCAGCATTTTACTGAACATAAATAAAAGTAGAGGGAATAGCAAAATGAAATCCTTTACCTGTAAGCCGTGCATCTTTGTTTGAACACTGCTTTTTATCCAAACGTGTGTGTGTGTGTGTGTGTGTGTGTGTGTGTGTGTAAAAGGACATGAGTATAACATCATTTTCTTAAAATGCTTCCCGGACTCTGTTTTGAGGTCCTGGCTGGAGGCAGGTCTGTTCCCTTCTTCAGAAGCTGATTAAGACAACTCTACAGGCTCTGACTCGACGGCACTTGGTGACAGTCTCTCTCCTTGTCAGGTTCTCACACTCTGGGGCCACTTGGCACTCACTCTAGTTGCTCCAGGGACAGATGACAGCCCTTATGTCCTAGGCCCTATAAAATTATTCCAAATGTGAGGAAGCCTGCATAACCTCGCTAACGCCGCCCTGTTTGCCATACATAACCCCTCTTCAGGTTGCTGTCCTCTTGTCCTTGGGTACAACCGCCTGTTGTCACCCTACTTCCAGGCATGCTGTGCTCCTTATCTCTGGGAACCGTGACAGCAATAAGCATAATCACTTTGCGTGGTCTCCCTGACTCCTCTTTCTCATGCTGCAGGTGACTTACCATCCCACAATTTTGTTAAAACAGTGGATGTGTAGACTCATCTGTGTGTATAATGTAACATTCCACTCTGTGTTTTAGGGACGCCATCTAAGATTCAGCAGCTTGTGCTCACTGGTTCAAAGCATCTGAAAAAAAAATGTTTTAAATTTAGGTTGCAAATGCTACCACCTTAGTGGGAATTAGTCCCTCTGATAGATAATGACCTTCATCACTGAAAGCTCTACTAACAGTTGAAAAACAGCAAAGCAGGAAGAGGAGTATGATTAGCCCAGGATTATTGTGATTAAAGGAAACCTGTTCTTCATGTTTCATTCATGTGGCTGTTCATAAATGCACATGGCAAGTGAAACAATAGCTTTCATCCTCAACAGTACAAGTGCGTCTACCTACCACCCCACCATCTGTCACACCAGCAGGAGAGTAGTTTAATTGTACGGATATGAAGACAGCGTACTACATTTCTACCCCACATTTTCGTCTCAGTGCAGAGCAGGAGTTCAGTTTTCTCTGCTTCCTTACCTTCTTTACCTGAGCTAGTTCTTGTCAATAAAGGCCTCTGAGTGAATGACAGCCAAGCGTAGGTAATGGTATTGTTGACAGTAGAGATCACAACTTCTATTTGATATGCAAATGATCTGAAAACGTTCTAGTGTATAGGCTGAACAAAGCTTTTTAAAATGTATGAAGCCAATGGAAACCCTGGTAGCGTACTTGTTAAGTGCTACCTTGCTAACAAAAAGGTTGGCAGTTCGAATCCACTAGGCACTCCTTGGAAACTCTACAGAGCAGTTCTACTCTGTCCTACAGGGTCACTATGAGTCAGAATTGACTCAGTGGCAGTTTTTTTCTTAGTAAGCCAACATTCAAAATTTTAGAGATTTCACATAAATATTTTATAATTCCACTAGTGTGAAATACCTAAAACAGGCAAATATATAAAAATTAGAGTCAAATAGTGCTTACCAGGGTGAGGATGGAGGAAGGAAGGAGGACAGGTGGATATCATTGTTTAGGAAGCAATGAGTTTCTGTTTATAGCGATGGAAAATCTGGGAACAAATATTAGTGACGGTTTCACAGCATGAATGTCTGCATGAAAAATGTTGATACAGCAAATGTGCTATCTGTATTTTTACAACAATAACATAATCTAGTTTTCTGAACTTTAAAAAAATAAGAAGGCTTGGAGTCACTGTGTTCACAGTGGTCAAATGGTATCTATAGCTTTGCCACGAACGTTCTCACCAGTATACTGCAGATCCCATAGGGCCAGAGTCATTCATCCTTCTCTGCCATGTGCCCCTAGAACATTTTGAACTTGTCAGCTCTAGTCTACAGTCCTTAACAAGCACTACTCCCTCGTGTGAACAAAGTTGAGCCAAATGAGCAGGCTCTCAAGAACAGGGCCTTGTTCATGATTTTGTAACTGCATGCAAAAATTTACATTTTGATCAAGGTATCAAAGCATAATAATTATAAATTTTTGATGTATTAGATCACCAAGAAGAAGCTTCCAAACTGATGAAAAAGAGCTCAGAGAATGAGATATTTCTTTTTAGGGTGGTATTATTGGCTCTCGATGTCGACAAACTCCAAACAATGCAAACGGCTGCCATGAGATCGGGCAAAAGCTTGAAACATGCTCCCGCTGGTTAAGAGGGCATCGTTGTGGTTATTGTTTGCTACCACTGAGTTAACCTCAGACTTCTAGCAACCCCATGCACAACAGGAACTAAATGCTACAGGGGTCTGTGCCTTCCTCATGACTGACTGCTGATTGGATTCATTGTGATCCATTGGCTGAACTTTGGAAGTAGACCTTCAGGCCTTGCTTCCGACTCCTTCTTATCTTGGAAGCTCCACTGAAACGTGCTCAGCATCAACAGGCAAGTCTCCAATGACATGGCTGGTGGCAGTGCATGAGGTGCATTGGCTAGGAATGAAACCCAGGTGTTCAATACGGAAGGCTAGAATTCTACCATGAAACCACCGCATTTCACTAAGGTGAGTTCATGGTCATAACTTACATGAATCTGAAGATTGCAATTACACTAACACAGTTGATAGAGGTATGTAATTTCTCAAGTGCTTATCTTGATCAGGAGATCATCATAAGTGAATCAGTTTAAAAGGGATTCTGTAAACATTTTCCTGTCAAGTCAATTCCAACTCAGAGCAGCTCTATAGAACAGCCCCATATGGTTTTCAGTGAGCCCCTGGTGGATATGAACTGTTGACTTTTGGGTGGTTCTTAACCATTACGCAGCCAGAGTTTCCTTAAAGCACACAGTAAGACTCAAAAATGAAGTTATGTTCTGATTATGTCAGGGATTGTGCTTGTTCTTTGTAGTGAATAAAAACACCAGTGTCTTACTCAGCTAGGGCTACTGTAAGAGAAATACCACAAGCAGATGGCCTCAACAAAGAGCAGTTTACTCTCTCCTAGTCCAGTAACCTAGCAATCTGAGTTCAAGATGTCAACTCTGGAGGAAAGTGCTTGTCTTCAGTCTTCCTGTGGTCCAGGAGCATCTCAGCACAGGAAACTTGGGTCTAAAGGATGAGCTCTGTTCCTGTCACTGCTCTAATATCTCAGATGTGATTGGCTTAAGACACTATCTAATCTTATATGTCTCATCAGTGTGACAGCTGCTAACCCATCTTAGTATATCATAGTGATGGAATTTACAGCACATAGGAAAATCCCATTAAAATGGTGAAAAAATCATACAGTGCTGTGAATCACAGCCCAGTCAAATTTTGGAGGGAAGTCTTCAATCCGTGACAACCAGCAACATAGCAATGTAAGAATCCAGGTTATAGAGATGTTGGAATATTATCTTAGAGTACTTAGACCTTCTGTTTTATATGTATAGCTCTATAATTTTGCTTATAATTTCATTATCCACTTAGAGTTAGTCCACCAGTGTATTACTTTTCCAAGGCTGTTGAAATTATGATTGAGAGTAATTTTTACTTCCCTCTAATCATTCTTAAAAGATAAAACCCTTGGTTTGAAAACTTCATTATAGTTAATTATTTGAAGGAAGTTAGGTCTGAGTTTTCTAGACTATAATATTTACAGGAACAGATGACCAGGCCTTTCTCCCTAAGAGATGCTTGAGTGGGTCAGAATCACCACCCTTGCAGTTAGTAGTTAAGTGCCTAGTCGTTTTTCCACCTGGGCTCCTTCTTATTTAATTATGTTACTCAGGCTGTAATTTATCAAAATCTAAATCATCAAGCAAAAGTAAAAGATGCATTGCTGTCAAAATATATTCTTTATGCCTAAAGAAAAAGCCAAGAGATGATAAGAAGAAAAATGTTAGAATGGTGACTAACTCGTTACACTGTGAGATCTTTGGGGATATTAATAATATTTACAACTCAGCTTAAAGAGGCTGGTGCTCAAAAAAACAAAATGACTGAAGAATGAATGAATGAATAAACTAGCAAATGAATGAATAACTCACTGTCTAAGTTCAGAACTTTTCAAACACATGCATGTACATCTGGATTTACTTTTCTCTCCAAGACTGCTTCCTCACTTCATAAATTTATTTATTTATTTAATAATAATAATTTTTAAAAGGTCATTTAGTCAATTCTGCCTCACAGTGACCTTGTAGGATACAGTAGAACTTACCCGTATGGTTTCTAAGGAGCACCTGCTGGATGTGAACTGCAGTATAGTTATCAGCGGTAGTTCTTAACCACTCTGTACCAGAGTTTCCATTTATTTAATATTATCTAAATATATATATAATAAAATACAATAGCACTGGTGGCATTGTGATTAACAGCTATGGTGAGCTAAGGCTGCTAACCCCAAATTAGGCAGTTGACATCTAGTACCTGCTCCTTGGAAACCCTACGGAGCAGCTCAGAGCGGTGGCTATCAAACCACATAATATAAAACATTAAACATATTACAAATTTATTTATTATATATCAAATGTAGATTAATAAAATCTCCAAAGCTGAATCACCTCATTTGAGACAGGAATGACTTGGGGCTGGGAGAGAGCAAGAGAACACAACAGAGTCCAGACCTGGACCCCAGGCTTTCTGGCACTTAGACCTGTGTTCCTTCAGCCCACCACTAATTTGTCACATACTTTAACATTAAAGACACAGATTCAAAACTAAACTTCTAGACTTATATGGCAAGTGATATTCAAAATTGATTTGGAAATTTGTTCTATGGTGCTAAGAGGTAAAGGGATGTGTATGAAAATGATTCAATACAGGCAAGGAAGGTGAATGTTAAATTTGGTGGTTCTGACTTTGCTTAAAGTTGCTCTTTTTGAGTAAGTGTGTATTGTTAAAGTTGGAAAGGGAGAAATTACAGCAAGTAGTATATTGAGGTTTTAAAAATTATTACAGTTAGAAAACAGTGGGTTTGGCCACTGAGTCTCCTAGAGAAAATTGCTCAAATACAGACGCTGTTATTAGAAATTCTGTTTTAATCTTCTATTCAGAATCCTGAAAAGATAGTTTTAAGGGGATATGAATTAACCCATAACCATTGCTGTTGAGTCAATTCCAACTCACGATGACCCTGTAGGTCAGGGTAGAACTGCCCCATAGGGTTTTCAAGGTACACCTGGCGGATGTGAACTGCCAACCTTTTGGTTTGTTGGCAGATGTAGCACTTGACCACTATGCAACCAAGATTTCCAAGTAACTTCTAGTTGATAGTAAAAAATCAATACATTTTTATTCAAAGTACAGACTTTACTTAAGTTGTTTTAAAACACTACTGGTTTACCACAAGTTCCATCAATGTTATTGGGTGTCTCCTAGAAATTATACAAGACTGACTTTGAAAACTATGACTACGGACTATCAATTAAAATTATTCTCATAATGGCAAAAACACAAGACTCCTTCTACAAAATTATCCACAATAATGACTAACAATCGCAGGAGAGAAATGGAAAAAGTGACAGTGATCATCACGCTGTGGTTTTGAAACCCCTGTAAGGGGTCAAATTATAGTATCTCCTTCACCCTCCATTCTTTCAGCATAACCCTGCCAGCCGCGAACGGCAACATGTATCCCTTCCTCTGAAATAATTCCACTCAGTTCAATCATGAAGCAAACCTCTTTTATGCAGATCCCCCACTTCCTCCCCTCTGATGTCCAGGTCTTTCAAGCTCCCGAAGTCACACAGCATTTCTGTACATTGTTACCTCCTCCTCAGTGAGCTTGTCGGGAAGCACTTCAAAAAAGGCATGCTCCGGGGGTGGGCAAAACCGGTGAGTGGGGAGGAGAAGCAAGGGAAACCAAGTCAACACTTGCCAAAATAGAGGAAAAAAAATGTGGGAGTTGTTATTGGTGGTAGCCGTGGTGAGGGGGGCAGTCTTCAGTGAGCCAAGTGAAATGAGAGAAATGTTTAATCAATTCTAAGGGAAAAATTGAGTCAGGAAACTTACAGATTTCTGAAAGTGCTAAATAGCAAAGTGGTTTTAAACCAGTAACTTGAGGTGTGGAAGGCCTGCAGGGGTGTGGAGATGCCTTTGACTTTCCCAAGTTTTTCAAAAGGCTCTGGATTTTCATTGAACCCACTGAGAGAGATACCAGGCACTCAGCATCAGTGCAAAAGGTGGTAGCGGGGACTCATATGTGGCTAGAGTCGTTCTGATGTAAAAACCTGCATCTAAATTTTCTCTCAATAATGTATTCTCTGTAATAATAATAGTAAATCACCATACTAAATATGTATAGGAGAAAGGCAGTTTTAAAACACAGGAGAATTTTCAAGATTTACTCTAAGGCATCAGCTATTCTTTAAGTTAGAGTAATGTTTGACAGGTCAGTATTGAGACATAAAAGGTTTTAAAAAACCAGAATTTTGCACAAATAAGAGGCAGAAGCAGAAACCTCAAAGCTCAGGAACTATATACATTGCATAAAGCGTTAGGATTTTCACTTTAAAATTTTGATGTATGTTGTGTAGTGTGTTTGGAGCTATTAACAGATGCTGACTTCTACTGCTCCCATCTTTCAGTGGTCACATGAAGGGTGCTTTGAAGCTTCCTAGGGATAAGTATGCCACTGTCCTATGCTAGAAAAGATAAATACCAACAGAGAATACTGATTAAAGTATTCAGTGCAATAATGTGTCAGTTAAGAAGTACTTGTTCTTGACTTAAATGATATTTTGATATCTTAATACAGGGATTCCAGGGGAAATCTTCCGGCTGCTGTAGTTACTCCAGCTCTTTCAATGCTGCAAACTTCTCTTAGAGTGAAGATCCTTGGAACCGAGTATTGCCAGGTTGATCGCCCAGTTAAAAACGTATGCATGGGGTACTTCCCTGTGACAGATGTGAAACTCCTTACAGATCTGAAAGTGGTTCTCATAACTGACACATCTTCTGCTTGATCATGTGTTATGGTTGACTGAATGTTTTTTCGTGTACCTTCAGCAAATTATCAGACAGATTTCTTGTATGGAATAAGATATGTACAATTGTTTCTGAAACTGAATTTGAAGACTTGATAGAAATTGTTTTGTAGAAGAACGCTTTTGACAGTATGTTATAACTAGAGGGACAGAGTAATCCTCCAGTTTTCCTGTGACTGTTTTCCTAATTCTTATTTCTGGAGCTAGGATATTCCTTGATCAGTCAACCCTATATAATGAGAAAAGTGTGGATCTTATGTAGAACAAGATACATACCTAGTCTCTACCATTTATTAGCTAGAAGACCTTGAGAAAATCCATTAGTGTCTCTAGGCTTTGTGTTTCTCATCTGTAAGTTTGGGATAATGATACCAGCTTTTTGATGTCTATTGTAGGAATCAAAGAAGCAATTTACACAAAGCCTTATCATTTCAACAAGTATTGGTACCTATTTCGTCTTTGATAGCAGAGCTGATTCAAAGAGTTTCCACTTGTGAGTCAAAAGAAGCATGAGATTATAAAAGGGCTAGCCATTCTTTCTTGTTCATCTTCTTCTCTTTTTTTCTTAATCAAAGGTTTATTTTGGATGATAGCTTGCAAAAGCTATCATTCCAAAGCTTGGATGTTGGAATCAGAACAAATGAATGAGGGGATTATGTGAACTCTTAATCTCGTACTAACCCCTGTCCCCACCTCTGGCTTTAAAATAATCCTTTTGCAGGATCAGCACGAGTGCATCAAAACTCCTTGTAGATTGCTCAAACTTAACTAGTCCAGTGCCAAATTTATGATCTTTTCCTGCCACCACCAGCCACCCAAACTGAAAATCTAGAATGTATCCTAGCTACTGTCTCTCTGACATTCCCTATATATAACACAGCTGTCAGTCCATATATGGTTGGTTACCTTTAAATCAGTCCTGATTCAGTTCCCTTCTGTTCTTTCTAGGTCTTAGCCCTCTTTGGTTCTTTACTGGATTACTGTTAAAACTTTCTAATGGATATCACACCCTCTGATCTCAGTTTCTTCCAAATACAGAAATAATTCTGCCTCTTCTCTGTTTAGAACCATTAGATGTCAGTCTATGATCTTGAAAATTAAAATATGAACTCCTTAGCATGTGAATCAGGCCCCTTAGGATGTGGCCATATGTCCTGACATATTTCCTTTGTTTCCTTCCTCACTGAGTAACTTGAGGTTCTCGTGCTTTTACTAAACTTTATGCCTTTTTACATGACATTCCCTGGATCTCCTTTATCTACGTGGATCTCCTTTATCCCCTTGTCCTTCTGGAAAACTCCTCTTTTCATTTAAGGCTCAGTTAAGACATCACTTTCCCTGAAATTTACCTGCTTCTCTTTAATCACCACTACTTGACCTTCAAAACCAGGGAAAATTAGTCATTCTCTTCTCTGAACTCCCTGCATCTTACATAGACCTCTTTGATTATGCTCATTCTGTTGGTGAGCCCTTTCTTGGACTATGAGCTCTTTGAGAACAGCAAACATGTCTGATTATCTTGAAATTTCAGGCTTTACCTGTAGAAGACTACCAATTAAGGCTAGTTGCACAACTGAATTTAGGAGTCAGAATCTGGTTACATGAATGTGGCTGCATAAGACGGAGGCAAGTGTGAATGGCACCAGCCCTCGTTTGCAAATTGAAAAGGAAAATAAAAGAGAAGCTCAACTTTATTTAGGGTAATTTTGACATAGTAATTTTTGACAGTCTATCAGTGATATAAAAAGAACACTGAAGAAATAGCATGTGGTGTCTTTGTTTGAAAATGCCAGTGAACTTTTAGAGCTGTTGTGGCAGTTAAGGAGTGGCCTAAATCCCTATAATAGATTCTAAATTACAGAGGCTTAAAGAAGATGGTGGTGTATTTCTCATGATTATATTCTATGGAAGCAGTGGTCAAGAATCAAACGAGGCATTACATCGGGCAAATCTGCTGCAAAAGACCTCTTCAGAAAAGCCTTAAAGACTAAGACAAACCTGATCTGAAACATGGTATTTTCAATCACCTCATATGCATGTGAAAGCTGGATGATGGATAAGGAAAACCAAAATATTGATGCCTTTGAATTATGACGCTGGTGAAGAATATTGAATATATCATGGACTTCTAAAGGAATGAACCAGTTTGTCTTAGAAGAAGCACAACCAGAATGTTCCTTAGAAGAAAGGATGGTGAAATTACATCTTTCTTACTTTGGACAAGTTATCAGGAGGGATCAGTCCCTAGAGAAAGACGTAGTGCTTGGTAAAGTGGAAAGTCATTGAAAAAGTGGAAGATCCTCAAGGAAATGGATTGACACAGTAGCTGCAGTAATGGGCTCAACCAAACAACGGCTGTGAGGATGATGCAGAACCAGTGTTTCATTCTGTTGTGTTTACGGGAAGTCTGTAGATGATGTCCCCAGTTATGTGGAGTTTTTGATCCAAGAGCAGTAACATGACCCTAGCTGTAACGTAGAAGTTTCCTTCAGATGGCAGTGAAGGATATAACCTAAGTGGTTATACGACATCTTGGTTATTCCTGTAGTTTATAACTCAGAAGAGTATTCCATGGGTAAAAGGTCATTGTCGTTTGTTTTTCTTATCGTCAACTAGATTCATCATGATTCTGTGTATGCAGAGTAGAACTCTATAGTATTTTCAAAGTTTTGACTTTTCTTTTCAGGCACCCGTGGGTGGGTTTGAACTGCTCACCTTTCAGTTAGTAGTTGAGTGCTTAACCATTTGCTCCACCCAGGAACTCCTGGGTAAAAAAGGTAGAGCTTCTAAATCTTCATAGCTAAGGGAGTTATTCGTGTCTGGTATAGCCCGAAAGCTAGAATGAGTGCTATTTTAGTCAGATAGCACTGTGATGTGGGTGGCTTTAACAAAGGAAAGTTTATTCTTACACACTCCAGTAGGCTACAAGTGCAAATTCAGAATGTCCACTCCAAGAGAAGGCTTACCCCTTGTCAGCTCTGGAGCAAAGTCCAGTATTACGTCAGTCTTTATCCAGGGAGCATCTTGTCCCAGGAATCTCAGGTTCTTCTCCCGGTGCTGCTTGCTTGATGGTACAAGGTTCCCAATTCTCTGCTTGCTTCTCTTTTCTTTTATTTCTTGCAGGCTGAAAAGATTAAGTGTGGGACAAGCCATACTCCAGGGGAACTTCCTTTACAGTGGAGCAGAGAGGTGATTCTGTGAAGGGGTTTACAGTCCCACCCTAATCCTTTAACACACAGCATAGGAAAATCACAAAATGGAGGACAGTTACAAAATATTGGAAGTCATGGCCCAGCCACATGGCTACACATATTTTTTGGTAGAGTGTGGCGGGTGTGGGGCAGGGGGTGGCAAATTCAACTCACGACAAGTGCTTTAGCTTTCCTGCTTCCTCTCTTACATCCGAATACCTGGGGGAGAAAAAGGTCAGAAGGTGAATTGTCTCCTTCCAGGCGGTTGGGAATGGTAGGATACAATTATCTTTATAAAATGAGACATAGCAGGCGTTGAATAGCTCACTTTAAATACAAACAAACTTAAAATGTATGACCCTAAACCACATGCCCCCTAGTCTATCCACAAAAGAAGGTTTGGCTGTGTACTATTTCCTTGGGGGTGGGGGAAAAGAAAAGAGTATACATTTCTTCACACATCTAAAGATTCCTTTGAACTTGTTCTACTTACATCCCTACACACTTTATTTGAAGGCTGCAGTGCCCACAAATCCAGGCAGATAATTTCCATTTTGATACAAACAATTTTGGACAATTTTTCCTCTGTGTTTTTGGCCAAAATTTATTATTGGAGAGGAGGAGTGAGTCATAGATACATTAAAGAAACATTTAAGTCACCAGTGATGTTACTTCTTCAGCTTTGGGTCTGTAACACATTTCAGATTCGTGCTGATTCTGTTTTAACATTCAAACCTATGTTGTGTTTTACCAGGCTCAACAAATGTAGTAGCGATCTCTCTTGACTTTACCTGCTGAAACAATGGGCTATCCTACACTTTATTTACCAAAGAAGAAGTAAGACCCAAGAGTTTCCAGAAAGGCAGTATCATTATGGAGAAATCACTGTGTATTTTATGCAAGGCCTACGAGAAAGCTAGAATCTGGATGTATGGAAGAAGAATGGGTATACAAGTTTAGACAAAGTTTGCAAACTCATTCTAGAAAAAGTGCTACATATCTCATTGCTGACTATCGGTGTGGTCACTTTAGAGGTATTCTCCTTGGGAAGCTGTTCACTGATGCCAGCATCTAATCTACCCTTCAAAGCACACTTGGAAGTCTTTCTGGAATGTCCATCAAAGCTGTCATTGGATGAGATCTGACAATTAAGTTCACGAACTCTTCCTAGAAAAAGTGCTTTGAAGGTGCTGGTGCCTGTGCGTAGCTTCCCAAGGAGAGTACTTCAAAGGTGACTGTACAGATATTTAGCAATGAGATATGTAGTGCTTTTTCCAGGATGAGTTTTGGAACCTAATTGTCAGATCATATATAAGAAAAATCACATCTTCATTTACACATGTTTATTAAGTGCTTATTTTTGTTGTCAAATACCAATCAGTAGGTTCCTTCTACAAGAGAAAGAAAAGTTGCCCAAGGTGTCAAATTTTACCACCGAAATGCCACTGCTTAGTAAACTAGAGCTTAGTAGATCTTGAGGAAAAATGAAAGACAGGGCAAGAAAGACAAGTGGGAAGAACAACGTGATGGACCCGAAATAACCATTTAAGGTATCTGTAATCCATCTTGGAGGTAATAGTGAACAGCATCGTGTTCAGAAGATTAATCAAGAAGCACTGTGCAGATGATGAGAGAAAAGAAGCAGAAGGACACCAGAGAGCCGACCCGGAAGCAGTTGTGACAATCTAAGCATGTGTCAAAGGCCTTAGTAGATTAATGACGGAGGTGTCAAAGGAGGAGAAAAACAAGAGGTACAGAAAAAAATAGAAGAAACTAGTGACTATGGTAGACACAATACCAAACCGAACCCACGGCTGTCCAACTGATTCTGACTCATAATGACAATATTTGTACTGTACGTTAAAGGAAAAGAAAGTCAGAAGACGTATATTTGCATAAATAGTTTTTAGTATAATATCTACCTTGACACATTCAGGATATAGAGGTTTTCTCCCCCCCCCCCATAAATTTACATTGATATGACTAATTAGGTCTAGAATATTTAGGAATACAACACATGAAACATGGATTTAAAGCTTTTTATGAAAATTTAAGTATAGAAAAATAATTTGATTTTTCTTTCCTGTTACTCTGTAAAAAGAATTTAAGAAAAATGCTGCCAAAGAATTATTATAGATAATTTCCTAATACAAAGAGGCGGCAAATTTTTGTTCATTTACATATGGAAATCAGACCTTGGCTTAAAACAACCAAAAGAGTCAAGCCTGTTGTCACT
The DNA here is from genome assembly GCA_028571685.1 of Heterohyrax brucei. NCBI lineage: Eukaryota > Metazoa > Chordata > Mammalia > Hyracoidea > Procaviidae > Heterohyrax > Heterohyrax brucei. The sequence continues at coordinate 78,033,961 of CM053143.1, forward strand.
GAGTTGATTCTGACTCATAGTGACTCTATAGGACAGAGTAAAATTTCCCCACAGGGTTGCCAAAGAATACTTGGTGAATTTGAACTGTGGACCTTTTACTTAGCAGCTAAACTGTAGTGTGCCACTAGGGCTTCTTAAAGATTATTTTAAAAAGAAAAAAAAGCTGTCAAAAGGCATATAAACATATTTGCTTGAAACTTGACTATAGACAATTTGAGGGAAATATTCTTATCTCAAAATCGTTTTATAAGAGAAAAATTAGTGACAACAAGTCAAATGTTAGGGAAAAAAATATTCCAGTTAAGTTGGAAACTCAGGTCTTTCTGCTGAGATATTGTCATCAAACGCTTCCTTAAAGTTGAAAATGAAAATCAAACCATCTCCCTAAGAGCCATGGGTGATCTGTTCTCACTTTCCCTTGAAAAACAAGGGGTTTGTGTTGCAAAAAGACCGTAGGAAGAGAATTATGGAGAAAGGAAGTGGGTCAGATGACTAAACCATGATCAGGTGCATAGCAGAGACTGGATCAGGAAAGAGTAGCATACAAACAGACTCAGCTCCTTAGCAGATGTCCAGAAGGAAAAAAAAAACAATTGTGTACTTTGTCTTATAGCAGAGTATATACATCTAATGTGGTTTGACCTTTATTTGAACATTTCATACTGTTCCCAACATAGTACCACCCCCATCTCCAGATGGCTTATAGCTTCTTAAATTTCATTTTCTTTTCCAGCACTTATCAAAGTTAATAATTAGACATTTGTGTGATTATGTGATTGATGAATAGTTGTCTTGCCCACTGTGCTATGAACCCAAAGATGCAAGGTGTCTGTTTTGCTCACAGAATCCCCAGCTTTTACTATAGTGTCTGGCACATACTTTATCCTCAATAAATATCTATTGAAAAGGTTAGTGTCTAGCACTCTTATTCCTCCATATGTCATTTACACTTCTATGTGTAACTGCAAACTCTATGTAAATCATCATCATTCAGTGGTACATAGTGTAGAATTTGAATTAGAGAGCTGAATGAGGAAATGAAGTTGCAAATATCAACCTTTAAAGGGCTGTGTATTATCAGTTTAACATCTATTTGTGAAAAGAGGTCCAGAGGGACTGTGAAAATATACATTAATCTGCTTCGTTTTTCATGAAGGCACTCAAATTAGTGAAACATTTTTTTAAAAAGTGGGGTCACTGAATATTTGTGTGGGGAAATCAATGCCATTTCAACAAGAGGAAATTATATCTGACCACATCATATATTCCCTCAAAAGGAAATGCATATGTAAGTGTGGGTAAGGGATACACTGAAAACACAATCAGTTTTCATTTTCAAAAGCATTTAACAAAATCATGTGTCAAAAACCATTGGGAAAATATTGCATAACTGTAGTCTAGGAAAAAATGTTTTGCCAAGAATAGGAAATTGACTGAGAAATAGAAATAAAGCATAGCAATAAATGGACATTTCTTGTTGGAAAAGGTGAACAGTGAGGTTCTCAGGGATCAGGGCTGATATAATTCTTGTTCAGCATTTTAACAAATGACCTAGAAAAGGAAAAAAGCTCCTAGAATTTTCATGTCTGAAGATTACAGAACTCCCTTTCAGGTGAGAAAATATGAAATGTCAAATATTGGTAAGGACAAGCTGCAGAAAGACTACACACTGAGTGTGGGCAAAAACTTAAAGCACTTTCTACTTTGTATAAAAGTGATCACGTGGAACAGTGAATCATACAAACAACTCAAAGGTATACAAAATAAAGTGAATCTTTCCCCTCCAAACACCCACCAACTCCCCCATCTTGTTCTAACCTCTGACATTTGAAAACTGAGGATTTTCAACATTATCAGTCTTTACTACTTTCTTCTGATTATTTCCATCTAGTTGTCAGAAGGGATAAATCCCTGGAGAAAAATATCATGCTTGGTAGAGTGGAGGGTCACTGAAAAAGAGGAAGACTCTCCATGAGATGGACTGACACAGTGGTTACAACAGTGGGCTGAAGCACAAAAACGATTGTGGACATGGCACAAGACTGGGCAGTCTTTGGTTCTATTATGCGTACTGTCACTGGGAGTCAGAACCTACTCAACAGCACCACCACCACCATCACCAACAGTTTTCCAATTAGGCATAGAAGTATAAGTAACATGGCAAAATAAGAACCCAAGACATTAACTTTTTATGTAGGAGATGGCTCTTCAATTCTATTCCATAGAGATTACCACCAGTTTCTAGATTATTCCTCCTGAAATAGGCTGTGTTTACACATATGTGTTATACATATGCCCTTAGATAATTACACACAAATGAAGAAGATTCTGAACGTTTCTTCTTATTAAGAAGGAAGCTTGTTAGATGCCATCAAATTGGTTCTGACTCATAGGCAACCCGTTATACAACAGAACAAACCACTCACTGATCCTGCGCCATGCCCGCAATCATTATTATGCTTAAACACACCTGTGCAGCCACTGGGTCAGTTCATAGCTGGAAGATATATTTTCTCTCTGCTGATACAGATCCACTACATTATTTGGAATGACTGCATATGCACTGGAGGTCCCTAGGTGTTTCAGATGATTTGTACTCACCCACTAGCCTAAAGGAGAACTGGTGGCACAGTGGTTAAGAACAATGCAAGCTGTGGCTGCTAACCAAAAATGCCAACAGTTCAAATCCACCAGTTGCTCTTTGGAAACTCCATAGGGGCAATTTTGCTCTGTCCTGTAGGGTCACTATAGGACACTATAGGGTCACCAACTCCGCAGCACCTAACAACAATTGACACTACCTTAAAAGTTGGTAGCTTTAATGCACCCAGCAGCACCATGAAACAGAGACCTCACTATGTGCTCCTATAAAGAATACAATCAAGAGAAGTCTATGGAACAGTTCTAACTTATGACACATGGCATCACCACGAATTTGAACGGAGTGTCAGATGCTGGTTGGATCTGCATATCTGTATTGTTGTTATTACAATCAATGCTGCAAGAACATTCTTGAATGACCATCTTTGATGTATTTGTGGATATTCCTTTAGGACAAAGTCCTGGAGATGTGATTGATGAGTCAGAAAGTACATGAAGTTATAATTTGCTTTCTTTTGTTTGATTACCCCCCTCAAAATGTTGTATCAGTGTATATTCTCAGCAGGCAGTGAGCATCCATTTCCCAATACCATAACCAACAGTGAAAACAAACCAACCAACTCGACTCAGCATCCCTATAGGACAAAGCAGAATTGACCCATAGGGTTTCCAAGGAGCAGCTGGTGGATTTGAACTGCTGGCTTTTTGGATAGCAGTTGAGTTCTTAACCACTGTACCACCAGGACTCCTAATTTATTTAAAAATGTAACTCGCTTCTCAAAAACCTAAATGATTTAGTTATAAAATCATTTAGGTTTTGAAAAGTCACTTACATTTTAAAATAAATATTCAGAACATTTTTACTTTTCCATGACCTTTTACACATGCTTTTAACAAGCACTCTTTTTAATGGATAGAAGTAAACGGAGCAAACTGCAGTCTGAAGAGGAGGCAGCAAGAGCAGACTGCCCTGTACCGAAGTTTGAGAAAAAGAGAGAGAAACAGGGAACAGGAATCAGGTTCAAGGCTCAAGAGGAAGAAAAACTGTCTTATTTGTTTAGGAATTTGAATTATTGAGAATGGGAGTGGACATTCTCCTGAGGTAGTGGTTTCTGTATCACTGGAAACGTACAAGCTGTGCCAGAGACAAGGTCTGACCAGAGACACTGCAGAAAACACATGAGCACAGGAGCCTTCTGGGGGATTTGTAAACTTACATAGGAAAATGACCAGTTAGCCAGCAGCCATGGAGTAGATTCTGGCTCATGGTGACTCCATGTGTACTGGAGTAGAACCGTGCTCCCCATAGCATTTCAGTGACTGATTTCTCTGAAGCTGATCACCAGGCCTTTTCCTAAGCTGCCTCTGGATGAACTCCTACCTCCAGTCTTTCGGTTAGTAGCCAAGAGAGTTAACTGTTTGAATCACCTAGGGACTTGAGTGAGGAAATAGCTAACAGGTAAATGGATTCACCTGACACCCAGAGAATCTGCTTGACTGTCTCTAATCAGGCGGAACTTACTTATCAGTGGTACCTACAGACATCGAGTCGCTTCTGACTCATAGCAACCCAATAGGACAGAGCAGAACTACCCCATGGTTTCCAAGGAGCACCTGGCAGATTTGAACTGCCAATCTTTTGGTTAGCAGCTGTGGCACTTAACTACCACACCACCAGGGTTACAGTGGTAGAGTATAATGAAATGGAGGAAGGTGATCTCCAGAATTAAGACTGACATAAAGTTTTTATGATAGATATCTCAGGAAATGCTCACTTGCATTTAATGTCTAAACTGAGGCAAAAGAATATGATGGATCAAATTCCTATATGCTTGTTAAGGGCTTAATTTCATGGAAGACAGTGGAAAATAGACAAGTTTTAGTAGGTCATAAATGAATATTTCTTGAGAACACCATGTAAAATTGGGAAATATTTAGAAGCAAAAAAATTCTGGCTTATAATTCCTGCATTCATTTATTACTACATATATTTGATTTTGACATGTACCTTGCCTATGTGTTTATGCAAAGATATTCCTCCATCTGGTCCTATATATCCTATGCACAGTTTTTTATTTTATTTACAAGCTTTCCTTTGTGTGAGTCTTCTCATCTGATACTTCTATAAAGTAGTAAGATCCCTGATACAAGCACCAAACAAAATAAGAAAATAAACACTTCAAAAATATAGAAGTGAAAGTCTTTTTTTTTTTTCTTTTCCCCCAAGAGTGTGGGGTGGTACACTGTGATAATTTAGTTTAGAAGATAACTATCAAGAGTGCATCAGAATATTTTCACTTATTTATATTGAGATGCGTGGTTTCAATGTGGGCAGTTTTTCAAATGCCTGATTAAATTCACTGGAAGTTTTGTTTGCTAAAGCATTTCACGTCCTGGGAAAATAAAACCATGTATTTTATTTTTCTTTGTTCTCTGCTGAGCCATGCAAAGTTAAAAAGTTAAATACAGTTTGAAAAAAAAAAAGAAAAAATCTGAATAAATTTCCTTTAAATCCAATTGAGCCTTTCTAGCAATTTTTTTCTCCCTCTTGGCAGGGACTGACTCTTGTCCTGGGCCCACACTGTGTAGTCCACTTCCTGTGTCTGTACCATCCTCTGAAATGACAGGGTTTTCAGACCACAGTAGCTTAAAAACATTAATTCCTGGCCATTGGAAGTAGCCTACATTTCACTCAAGGCAAGAAATTGTTCCTGCTTTTTGATACTCGAGCTTTATTGCTGCTGATTTAAGAAAACCCACACACTGGGAGGTGAGAACAACTTTCTTTTGTAGCTGTTTCTCTCATGGGTTGCTTTGCACTGCCACCACCCGCCCCCTCCAACCAGGCTGGCAACACATTCTCTCCTCCTGCAGGTATGCAGAAAGTAGGAAAAAGGCCCCTGTTAGGACAGTTTATTTCAGACATGTAATCAAGTGGTGAACTTTTAATTTTACATTTTATGTGTTAGGATGACAGCGTTTTAGACCTAAAACTGAATTTCAGGGGTTTTCAGTTTTACTGATGATGAAACATAGGCTCAGCCCTCTTTGCTTTTCCCCTACACAACGTACCTCATTTTTCTGAAAAAAGGAAATAGTTTCACAGTTCACTCAAAGTAAAATCCAGTTTCCTTCAGTATCCAGTATTTGAGAACAGTAGGCTGCCTAGAAGTGAAGAAAACTTCCCAAGTAAGAACAAAGCAGATGGATACACTTCCCCGGATTCATCTAAGCATTGACTGGAAAGAAAGCCTCTAGTACAAATGGTTTGACTGTGTTAGGCCTTTCCAGCCTTGTCTCCTTCCATATTTAGATAAACCAGATTAACAGACTTGGTATGAGTGTATCAACCCAGTAATAAACATATCAGCCAAGCCAAGTGCCGTCGAGTCGGATACCTGATTATATTTTTGAGTACGTGAATTCAAAACTCATTGTTATCCAACATCCAAAACCAAACCTGTTGCAGTGGAGTCAATTCTAACTCATAGCAACCATATGGGATGGAGTAGAACTGCCCCTGTAGAGTTTCCAAGGAGCATCTGGTAGATTCGAACTGCCAACCCTTTAGTAACCACTATGCTACTGTGTTTTTTTGCTAGAAACTGACATACATACAGATTACCCTCAAGAGCTCTGACTGACAAAAATTTAGTTTCATTCAGTATTCCTCTGCCTTGAGCGGCTGTCCTGACAAATGCAAGAGAATTAACCTTATCTGTTTTATACCTCCCTTAGCACTGCTGTCTCTTTACCATGCTGTTGAATATTGGGAATTATGTACTTGAGCTTTTTTTTTTTTTTAATATAGTGGGTAATTTATCCATTGTTTCTTAAAGTGACCTAATAATCTTACGGGATATTAATCCCCACCTACTAGATGAAGAAACAAAGAGCATTGAGGTAAATTAACTGCCATATGTCTTACTGTTAATAAGTGCTGAAAATTGCGGAGTATATATTATTGTGTATACGAGTGGTGTGGTACGTTACTTAATTGGCCTTTCTAAACCACAGTGGTCTTTGTGACTCACACAGAATGATTGACTGGGATTATGCAAATTAAGTTTATGCAACCTTAATATGAGTACTGGTCAGGTTAGTTATCCCAATGGACTGGGAGTGAGCTGTCTCAGAGGCAGGAGGAAAAGATCTCACTGCTGCCATTAAAGAAGAGGTAAGAGTGGAGTGCCTTCTTTGGACCACGGATACCCGCACTGAGACACTCCTGGAACCAGGAGACCGAAAGAAACAAAGCTGAGTACCTATGCACAGCAGGCTTGCTAGAGGAGTAGGTGTCCCTGGAACTTATTTGCAGGGCTAAAAGAGATGTGTAACCCTTGCCCGAGCAGGGCTGAGGCTAAGGGTCCTGAGAGAGAGGGGTGCCTGCAGGCACGGCTAAGGAGGGGCCTCCTTATTGAAGAATGCTATCAAGGGAGTTTGGGAACCTAAACTGCAATGTGTTACTTCACTAATAAACCCCGTAACTATGAGTGTGGTTTATGAACTCCGTGTAGCCATTGCAATGAATTATCAAACTCACAGAAAAGTAGAGAGTACTGTTTGAGGCTTGTTTGGTATCATAATTGGCAAAGAAGGTGCAGAGAGGAGGCGTGTCTTACCTCCGTCTCACAGCAATCGGCTTTGGTTTATTGATCTTGATTCTCCTTTCTCCTTGTGAAGTTATAGGAGGTCAGACACCTCCACCATATCATGTTTACATTAAGTTATACTATATATAATATTACATATGTATTTCTATGTAACATAATTTTCCAAACTTTCTAACTTTTGGAGACAGTTGGTAAGTGATAATAGAGGGACTTTAGAGTTAAAGATGAGTCTCTGGGTGGTGAAAGCAGTTAATGAGATTGACTGCCAATGCAATGATTGGATGTTTGAATCCTCCCAGATCTACCTTGGAAGAGAGGCTTGGTGGCCTACTTTGTAAAAATCAGCCCTTGTAAGCGATGCAGGCCATTGTTCTACCTTGATTCGTACATGGCCACTATTAATGAGAAGCAATTCAATGTCAAATGCCGGAATTAGGGATGCTTATTCTCAATGCTTAGATATGTCATTCAATCCTATGTAACTAAATTATGTAAAACCAGCCATCTCAGTTTAGGGTCCCTAGAAGTAGAACCTAATGCAAGAATTTGGGTGCACGTGCTTTAAAAAGGTGCCCTCTTTGGGAAGTATCAGCGAGATAACGAGGGAAGCAGGATAAAGAAGCAAAAACAATGGAGAAAAGACACAGCCTCAGGAAGAGTGGAGTGCCTTCTTTGGACCGGGGATCCATCCCTGCATTGAGAAACTCCTGGGACCAGGAGGCCCTGGCCACTGGGCTCTGAAACATACATTTTTCATGGCAGTGATTCTCCCACTGAGGCAAAGGGCAGAGCTTTTGTACCCCTGTATCAGTCAGTTCCTGGCCAATCTTTTGGTGTAATTTTGGTGTAACCGGTTCCCAAGCAACTTCTGGCAGGTGGGCTCCTGTCAACCAAGGGTAATTGTCCTGGGGTTAAGCCATTAGGCCCTATCACTCTCAGCAGCTGGCAGACGGAGTTCCAGAAGATTATAGTGGCTTGGGTAGGGCATTTACAACGTCAGCTATGTAAACTCCTGTTGAATGCTTACTAGATGTCATTTGCTGTTGCCCTCATCCTAAAGGGACTCAAAATTTCATGGGGAAAAATGAATATGACAGACAGCAAACTAGAACTATATTTGTGTTGTGATAACAACAACAACAAAGCCCACTGCTGTCCAGTTGCTTCCACCTTATAGCAACTCTATAGGACAGAGTAGAACTACCCCAGGGGATTTTCAAGGAGCACAACTGGTAGATTTGAACTGCCAACCAACATTTAGATAGCAGCTGTAGCTCTTAAATCACGACACCACTAGGATTTCCTGTGTTGTGGTAGTAGGTTTTCTATGCCTGGGGATGGGGATAGGGAGATGGAACAGGGAAGGAGAGGCAGAAGGGGTTAAGGGGCTAAAGAAGACTAAGTAAAACTAAATGATACTGGTGGAGAGTGCTTGGAAATGGATATATGGAGATGAGCATTTCAAAAGAACAGAATAGACAAAAGAATTTTGACAAATATGGCAGTTTAGAGAAAGTAGTTCTCTACAGGGTGGATGATTGGGCCTTGTGAGCAAATGGTAGGTGATAAAACTGTAAAGATGAGTAAGAAATATCTCCTGAAGGGTGTTGTGGTTTATGCACAAGGGTGGCACTTAGTACTGAAGACATGTCAATGTCAAAAAAATCACTGCAAGATGACTGTCACAGGTCTACATTTGCTGCATCCATGATGGTAAGTATTTACATACCTTTTGTTCTGTTATTAGATTCATTGAATGCTGACAAGTTAGTAGTTGTTATTGTCATTTGCTGTCTTGAGTTGATTTCAGCTTGCACTGACCCTGTGTCTGCTCACCCTGGGCACACGTGTTCCATAGGGACTGAAAGCCTGTAACCTTGCAGAAGCAGGTTGCCTGATCAGTCTTCCAAGCAGCCTCTGAGGGTCTTTGAATCACCAATGGTTTGACTAACAGTTGAGCACTGAATTGTACCACCCAGGGACTCCTAAATTGGCATTATTTCTTCTCACCTTCACTATCCAGGAGAGACAGTCTCACCACACATACATACTAACACCCTCAAGTTACACCCTGAAGTTGGTGTAAAAAAAAAGAGAGAGAGAAAAAAAATTACTTCTTTCTATACGTCACCAAATGAATGTTTTCGGACACACTGGCCCAAGTTTGCTAGAGTTGGATTTGCGAATCTCTCTTCCAGGCTTTTCCGTGTCTCAGCTCATCCTGAAGCTTAAGCCTAATCTCTGAGATTCCTCTATTTCTCATTCTTTGAGCTTCATAAACTGCATGGCTACCAGGCTCCTAACTGCCTACGTTTCTTTTTCTTCAACTCTTGGCTCACATCATTGATTACAGACTTCTTGAGGGTGGAGGCAAACTTATTTATTGCTGCTGTGGTCCCAATTGTTTTCTGCCCGTGTCTACACTTTTTCCTTTTCCGGTCACAGAGTCATATCAGTTTTCCATATGTTGCCTCTGTGGTGTAGGCCCTCTGTGGACTCTGTGGAACGCCCCTGAATTCCAGCCAAGGTATGTGTTTTAGAAACACCCGTCTGAAAGTAGTGCAGAGGATGGGCTGGAGTGGGGAGTGGTGGGAAATAAAGTTTCACAGTCCAATGTTCAATAGGAAATGTATACAAAAAACCCTACTTAACAACAGTGTTTATAACACCAAGACCTGGCAGCAATCCAAATGACCTTTGAGGGGGTGAATGAATAACGATAACATAGTCACACAATAGAATTTTGTATAGCTGTCAGATAATAGATTACAGTCATGCACAATAATGTGAATGACATGTAACAATATAATATTAAATGTAACAAGTCAGTCTCAAAAGTTTTTGTATCGCATGATACCCTTTTTATAGCACAAAAAGCAATCAAAATAAAAGTAAATATTTTGAGACTATAAAAGCGTGTGATAATGCCATATAATTTATGAAGTAAGAGACTGTTGAAACAGGATTCAAAATTATGGCTACCTTGGATGGGAGGTCTTCCTAGTCTTAGAGGGGAGAAATTTAACATATATTAAAGTTTTAGCTTTTGTTTCAAATGATAGGTTAATGTACATTTGTTACATAATTAAAAATAACTAATAAACCCTGAGGGACCAAATTACTGTGCTGAGGGCTATGGGGACCATGTTGTCGGGCAGTATACAGTTCAATTGGCATGACGTATTTTATAAAGAAAATATTCTCCATTCTACTTTGGTGAGTAGTGTTTGTAATGTTAAAAGCCTGTGAGCAGCCATCTAAGTTATTCTACTGGTCTCACACCTTCAGGAGCAATGGAGAATGAAGAACTTTAAAGACACAGGGAAAGGTTCATCCAAAGGACTAATAGACCACATCTACCATGACCTCTACCGGACTGAATCCAGTATAACTAGGTAGTTGCCCAGTTGCCACCACTAACTGCTTTGACACAGATCACAACAGAGGGTACCAGACAGAACCTGAGAAAAGTATAGACTGAAATTCTAACGTACAAAAATGACCAGACTTACTGGCCTGGCAGAGGCTAGACAATCCTAGAGAGTGTGGTCCCAGACATCCTTTAAACTCAGTAATGAAGTCACTCCTGAGCTTCATCCTTCATCCAAAGATCAAGCAGCCCCAGAAGACAAAATGACACTAAAGGAGCACACCAACCCAAGGGCAGGGACAAGATGACAGGAGGGGACAGGAAAACCAGTAATAGGGAGCCCAAGTTGAGAAGGGAGAGTGTTGACATGTTGTGTGGTTGTTAACCAGTGTCATAAAACAGTATTTGTACTGTTTAATGAGAAGCTAGTGAAGGGACCCCCAACAGGGGAGACCCCTCCTCAAGTCACAGGTGACCGCATAACCCCAATCAGTCACGAAGTCTGCAGCTTGATGCAACAGCAAGAGGCTTTTATTCCAGTGCGCTGGGGCTCAATCCATACTCTTGTCAGAGTAGAGAGAATGGGCCCCGAACAAGAGAATTACAGAGTATATAAAGGCGGGGTCTTACATTCCTGGGAGAGGTTGGGTTGGGGAAGGTTCCGCGTGGGGTAATTTTTTTGGTTTGTATTAGCTCGGGGCTAGGGCGGATATTTCAGGTGCATTTACTTCCTGGTATTTCTGAAACTAGCCTTTTTGGGTAAGTTCCTTCTTGTTATTCCCGAAACCAGTCTTTTTGGGTAAGTTCCTGGAACTCTGAAGGGGGGTTGGTTCTATATTGTCCTGTTGTTTCCAAAACTAGTTCTTGTGGTTAGGGAAGTGGCCCTTCCCGTTTTCATTGGTGGCTATTTCAACAGTCAGGAATGTATGGGCTGAGTGCTCTAGAGGAAAGTTGTAAAAAGATCTTTTCCTTACAACAAATTTTTTCATGACATTCCCCCCTTTTTCTCTTGTGAGAATGTTTTGGGATCCAATCTTGGAACCCTTAAGGTATGGCTATTTCTCTAGTTTCTACCTGTTGGTACTGTTGTCTGAGGACCATAATTTGTACAGCACTTATTCTTTCTCTTACAAAGGTTATTAGTTTGTTAATTAAGCAAGGTCCGATAGTTAATAAGAGGAGGAGAAGGAGTAGGGGGCCTAGAAGGGTGGACATTAGCGTGGTCAGCCAGGGGGACCAGGAGAACAGAGACTCAACTGATCCTAATAAGGTCCCCTATTTTCCCTGATCCAGGGTGCATTGGTTTCACAGCCCCATGTATAACAGAAATAATCATTTGTTCCTCCACATGATCCATAGATATTAGCCCCGGCACAGATGTAAAATTGTTTCTTAGCCAGTTGTTGCATGAGGCAGTTAGTAGCCCACCCCCACCCATCAGCATGTATACATCCCCCAGTATTTGAGAGTTCGTGTGCACGAACCAGGTATGGGTCTTTCTTAAGCTGTAAGCCTATAGAACCCCCCACAAGGTCTCATGAATCAAGGTGAAAAACTGGTGAAGTCACCTCGAGAGGGCTGAGGTTTCTTGGAGTCGCCTCAGGGCCACTATGTTGTCGCACCCTCCACTGAAGGTAGATGGGAGTGATAGACCAGGGCCGGATCCTGTCAACCTCGACGGCAGTGGGGGTTGCCAGGATTACTGTGTGGGGTCCTTTCCAATGGTGCTCCAGAGTCTCCTTTTGGTGTCTCAGGACCCAGACTAGACCCCTGGCTGAAACTGATGTGGCTTTACAGGAGGGAGATCGTGGAGACGTCTCGACAAGGCGAAAAGCAGATCTTGAGTTTTCTGCAGGGCCTGGAGGGACTCAAGCAGGTCATGATTAGAAATTTCAGCAAGTATGTCATCCCTTGGTTTAGGGCAGAGGGGTGTGGCCTCCCAAAAACCATTTCATAGGGCATAAGGCCTTGGAGGTAGGGAGAATTACACACACGCATTAAGGCAAAGGGAAGCAGGGCCGTCTAGTCACTGCCAGTTTCTAGGGTCAATTTGGTTAAGGTCTCCTCAAGGGTCTGGTTCATCCTCCCTACCTGTCCTGAACTCTGGGGGTGATAGGCACAATGTAGTTTCCAATTAATCCCCAGAACAGATGTTACTCCCTGAGAGACTATGGCCATAAAGGCAGGGCCATTGTCTGATCCTAGCATCAACAGAACCCCAAACCTAGGTATGAGTTCTTCCAGGAGTTTTTTTTTTTTCAAACTACTTGTGCTGTCTCTCTCTTAGTGGGAAATGCCTCAGTCCAACCAGAGAATGTGTCTACGAAAACTAAAAGGTACTTATATCCATATCTGCCGTGCTTAATTTCAGTGAAGTCCAGTTCTCAATGTACTGCAGGCATAGTACGTCTTTCTCTCTTACCTTGGTGGGCCTTACCAGAGCTGCCTGTATTAGTGGCTTGGCAGGCTTGGCAGGTATGTGTTATTCGTTCATCAAGCCGGGATAGTTGGGGTATATAGTACCTTGGAGATAGAAGTTCCTGGATTTTTGTTGCTCCCAGATGAGTGGTCTGGTGGATCTGGCGGACGAGCTTCTGTGCCAATTTTTGAGGGAGAATGGGAAGCCCTCCCGAAGTATAGTGTCATCCTTTCTTCTCTTCTAGGTGGGCTCTTTGGGAAGGGTCAGCTCGGGGAGCTGGATGGAACCGATCTCCAGGAGGCTGAGGGCAGCTTCCTTAGCTGTTCCGTCGGCTAGGTTATTGCCTCGGGCTTCCACTGTTTCAGCCTGATGATGTGGAAGGCATCTCGTAGCCACTGGTCACGGGCATTGTGCGTCTGGGGCACAGTGAGGGGTGGCGAGTCAGGGGACAGGCTGGCGTCAGGAGGCTCCTCGTCATCTGAGAGGCCGGATCTGGTGGGTAGGAGCTGTCAGAGTGTAGGGACAAGGACAGATCCTGGCACAGGCTCAGGTCTTGGCACAGGTGCTTATAGTCCTGGATTGACTCATACAGACCTCACAGCTAGCACAGCAGCGACATGTCCAGTTGTCGCAGTCCCACCTGTAGGCAACATCTCCTTGTACAGCACCGCTAATGTAGTGTCAAGGTTGACTGGGCAGCGTGGAGCGGCGAGGCCGGCGATGGGGCCCGCGTTGGCAATGCCAGTGCTGTGGAGAGCTCTGTCCGGAGCACGGGCTGTGTGGCTCAGCCCGTCACGGATGCAGCTGTGCTGGCTGTAGACATGCTCCAGCTCCCGCCACGAGCCCCCGCTGGCATTGAGAAGGCTGCTCAGGCCACACAGCAGCCCGGCCAGGGAGCTGTGGCGCCTTGGCTGAGGGCAGCCTGTTGCTCTGATGTTCCAAATGGTAGGGCTCGTGACCAGAGGACCCGATCTCCGGCTACCACCGCTGCCCCAGTGTACCTGGTGTCGTCCCTGATAAAACTGCTCCCGTCAGTGAACAGAGTGAGATCAGGATCCTGCAAGGGAACGTCCACAAGATCTCGGTGAAGGCCGGCTGTTGGCTAAGCACCTCAGTGCAGTCTTGCGGTTCGGCCTCCAGGTCCAGATCAGGCAGCAATGTGGCTGGGTTGAGGGCTGAGCTAGAAGCAAACACAACTCGGGGCTGATCTAGTAATAAAGACTGGTAGTGGGTCAGCCGGGCATTGGAAATCCACTTATGAGGCGGGCTACGCAGGACTCCCTTGATGGCATGGGGGGTAGTGATGGTCAGGGGCTGTCCCATAGTCAGTTGAGTAGTGGCCGCAACAATTCTAAGACACCTTGGCCATCCTGAGGCCACTGGGTCTAGCTGTTTAGACAGACAGGTCACCGGCCTTTTCCATGGGCTGAGTGTCTAAGTAAGTCCTGGTCTGGAGTCCAGCCCTCCTGCCTTCCTCACCGGCAGGAGGGGAGTATTCCAGGGTGACTGGCAGGGCACCAGTATTCTATGTCTTCTGAGTCTTTGAATGTGGGCCCTGATCCCTCTCCTCACTTCTGGCACAATGGAGTACTGTTGCACCTGAATCGGGCTGGCAGATGGTTTTAAAGTCACTATAACCAGTGGTTGGTGTTTGGCCAGTCCTGGGGAGTTGTTTTCAGCCCAAACCTGGGGAATCTCTTTGATCAATTGATCCACTGATATCACGAGGATAGAGCAGGGGCCCCTGTCAGAACCATCATAAAATCTGTATTCTTCCTCTAAAGGGGCTATCACATTGACTTGGGGTGTCAGGTAAGCATGATCCCCAGTAAAGTGGATAGTCGCCTGCATTTTTGATAACAAGTCTCTTTCAAGTAAAGAGCATGGGCATTCAGACATTACTATAAACGAGAGGGAGATAGTCTTAACTCCCAGATCTACCTTTTGTTCATCAGTCCATGAGTAGGCATTAATACCAGTAAGCTCCTCGTGCTAGGGTTCTGGTTTCAGTTATGGGTCCTAGGGGTTCAATTAGAACCAAGTTGCTAGCCCCAGTGTCGACCATGAATTCTACTGGCTGTCCCCCTATTTTTAAGGTTACCCTGGGCTCGGGAGCGGGGCCTGTGAGCCCTGATGCCCTCAGGCCTCTAGGTTAAGAACCTCTTGAGGGGGCTTTCTTTTGGGGCATTCACCCTTCCAATGTCCAATTTCCTTGTAGTAGGCATACTGGTTTCTCTGCAGGGGAGGCTTTTCTGGCTTCCTTGTCTGACCGGTTTCTTCTCCCAAGGGCGCAACAGCGTGTGGCCCCGGGCTTCTGCCAGGAGGATTCTGCTTACCTTTTTGGCTTGTTCGTCTTCTGGTAGTTCGTGGTTATTGAAGGTTTTCATAGCAATTTCCATCAGTTCGGATAGATTCTTTCCCTCGAATCCTTCTATTTTTTGTATTTTTCTTTTGATGTCAGGGGCTGACTATCCCACGAAGGCTATGTTAATGGCCCGTTGATTTTGGGGAGACTCAGGGTCAATGGGAGTATATGTGCGGTATGTCTCCATCAGTCGTTCCAGAAAGGCTGCTGGGGATTCTGAGAGTTCCTGAATTACCTGTGTTACTTTAGACAAATTTGTGGGGCGCCCAGTGGCGGCCCGGAGACCCCCTATAAGAATCTGGCTGTAGACAGTTAGGCACTGCTTACCTGCAGTGGTGTTTGGGTCCCAATTTGGGTGGGTCAGGGGAAAAGCGTGGTTAATCTCATCTAAATCATTCGTAAAGTTTCCATCATCTCCCGGCACCTGTTTTCTGGCTAGGGAAACAATCTTAGTCCTCCCCTCAGTGATAAAGAGGGGTTGGAGAAGTTGCTGTATATGGTTTCTAAGAGGGGTATCAAGGTAAAAGGAGTATAGACCAAGAAGGGGGTCCCAGCCTCAGTCATGTGCCCTACAGCAAGGGGAAAATTTGCAGCCACACAGGTGGCCACCTGAGGAGGTCTTGCCAAGCAACAAGGTATGGTATTTGGTTAGGGTGACCCAGATCGCCAGAGATGAGCTGAAAAACAGAATGGGTTTGTTTAATGTCTAGGGATCTTGTGGGTGGCCATCCAGTACCAAAGGCTGGTCATTCCAGATTACAAAGTGTGTGGAGTTTTCTGACCACCCCTTGCCAAAGTTTCTGGAAATCTGAAAGTGATTAAGGAATAGGTCTAGGGGTGTTACAGAGTGAGAAGAAGATTGCCCCATGGTTGCAAAAGTAACAATAAGGACAAACAACACAATCAAACAGACACAGACCGGTCACGAAACAAAAACCAGATGCGGTATTTACAGGCTGCAGAACCCAGAAAGGAACCAGCGGTGCCTGCCCAGATGGAGAGCTGAGGCGTCCCCCAGCCTCCGACTCAGAGAGCAATTGTGCGTCCAGATTCTCTCTTAGTGAGTCCCAGAACCAGAACTCGAGCACAGACAGACAATATCCAGACTCACCGGTGAGGTCAAACCAGATCGGCCGGCCGCAGAAGTACTCAATGAAACAAAGACAAAACAAGACAAAAACAGTACCATTACCAAAATTACCGAAATACCAAAATACAGAGGGGCCCCACCAGGCGTCCCTGGTCCCCCGTTCATTTCAGAGTCAAAGGTGCCCTCTGGTGGCCATCCAACGCCTAGCGCAGGCCACTCAGAGGCGCAGAATGTTTGCCACAGGAGTTTCTTCACCTCTATTGATAAGTCAAGAGAGCGATTTTTAACATCCAGCCAATGAGCTAGAGTAAGATTAAGAGGAGAGGACGACGTCTGTCCCATGATTTCAAACCAAACAAATAGGAACAAGAACAGGATAGGATAGGACAGGACAGAATTAACAGCCAACAACCGGGTTTAGTTTTCCACAAGAGGACAAGGGAGTCAGACAGGCAGTAATCGGGATTCCACATCCAAAAACCGAACCATATCCTCGTCCTTCTTATAGGAGGCAACCAGGCGTCCCTGGTCCCTCTTTCTCCCTGGGGCGTCCCCCAGGGTGCAGTTTGAGACCCTTCAGGCACGTCTACCGGCCTCCGTTTGTTCACCCTCACGGTGAATTCAAACAACTGCAAACCCAAAACCTAAGCCAGAAGTCTAAGTGGTCGTTGAAAAATGAAACTAAAATAACAACACAGACTAAAGGAGCCGGACAGACAGATAAAGCTAGCTTGGTACTTTACCTCCAAGAGCGACTTCGAGACTGAGGGGTGGTCATCCATCCCGGACGAGCCCCCAAATGAAAGGACCCCCCAACAGGGGAGACCCCTCCTCAAGTCACAGGTGACCGCGTAACCCCAATCAGTCACGAAGTCTGCAGCTTGATGCAACAGCAAGAGGCTTTTATTCCAGCACGCTGGGGCTCAATCCATACTCTTGTCAGAGTAGAGGGAATGGGCCCTGAACAAGAGAATTACAGAGTATATAAAGGTGGGGTCTTACATTCCTTGGGGGAGGTTGGGTTGGGGAAGGTTCCGCGTGGGGTAATTTTTTTGGTTTGTATTAGCTCGGGGCTAGGGCGGATATTTCAGGTGCATTTACTTCCTGGTATTTCTGAAACTAGCCTTTTTGGGTAAGTTCCTTCTTGTTATTCCCGAAACCAGTCTTTTTGGGTAAGTTCCTGGAACTCTGAAGGGGGGTTGTTTCTATATTGTCCTGTTGTTTCCAAAACTAGTTCTTGTGGTTAGGGAAGTGGCCCTTCCCGTTTTCGTTAGTGGCTATTTCAACAGTCAGGAATGTATGGGCTGAGTGCTCTAGAGGAAAGTTGTAAAAAGATCTTTTCCTTACAACAAATTTTTTCATGACACTAGTTTGCTCTATAAACCTTCATCTAAAGTACAATAAAAAAGAAAAACACTAATAAAATTGCTGATGGCATAAAAAAGGACCAATTTGGATCCATGACAAAAATACATCGTGCACCAAGGTTTATGATTAAATTGTATCTGTGTGTATGAGATTCAAAACAAAAATGATATATAATGATTGTGATTACTCAAGAGGTAACAAAACACCAACAGGTCAGCAGTTCAAATCTACCAGGTGCTCCTTGGAAACTGTATGTAGGCAGTTCTACTATGTCCTATAGGGTTGTGATGAGTCAGAATTGACTCAGCAGCAGTGGGTTTGGTTTTGGGTATAGATACTGTGTTATGAGTTTTTTATAGAATTAAATGAAATAAACTGTATCTTACGTTTTCTCCTTTGTCTACAGAGTCCCTCCTTTTCCTTTGGAACACCAGATATAATCTTTTCAATACTTTTATTTCCAGAAGATAGAAAAACAGACTTTGAGAAGCTTCGGATTTATGGCCTGCAAATATAACTAAGTCAAGAAACCACCAAAAAGCAGTGAAAAAGGAAACAAAAAAGAAAGGTGAGGGGAGAAACAAAATTACTTTAAAGACAGCCCACCCGTGCTTTACCCACTAGTCAAGTGGTACTGCGTTCAGTTACTATTGTTGGCCTGCCTCTACCTCAAGTTTATTAACAAGTAGCCTGTCATGGGTTGAATTGTGTCCCCCCAAAAATATGTGTAGCCACGTGGCTGGGATATGGTTTCCAGTATCTTGGGACTGTCCTCCATTCTATGGTTTCCCTAAACTGTATGTTAAAGGATTAGGGTGGGGCTGTGGATTCCTGCATAGGATTACTTCCTTGCTTTGCTGTAGGGGGAGTTTCCCTGGAGTATGGCTTACCCCACCCTTAATGCTTTTAGCTTGTAAAGGATAAAAGGAAAAAGAAACAAAGGACAATTGGGAGCCTCTCACCATCAAGAAATGTGCACCAGGAGAAGAACGCGTCCTTGAGAGCTGAGGTTCCTGTGCCGAGATGCTCCCTGGACAAAGACTGATGCAATGCCAGACTTTCCTCCAGAGCCCACAAGGGGAAAGCCTTGGAGCGGTCACCCCGAATATGGACTTGCAACCTACTGGACTGTGTAATTACCCTGAATATGGAGTTGCAACCTACCGGACTGTGTAAGAATAAACCTTCCTGTGTTAAAACCATCCACTCTGTGGTATTTCTGTTAGAGCAGCCCTAGCTGACTAAAACACAGCCAAAGCATTTGTTCCCTATTCGGCTCAGAAAAGATAATGCCTAAAATTTTGAAAGGGATTTCAAGTGGGCATGGAGGAGAAAACCACTCTTCTATTTGCCTCTCCACCTCTACTCTTTTTCACAAAGTAGAATGGTAGCCTGTGTGCTCTGGTGCCTGGAGAAGCATTAACATACAGTAAAATGCTCAGCAAAAATTTCCTGACTGAGAATTCCATAATAGGTGAGATATATATATACACATATATGTACGTATATACATATATACACACATATATATATACACAGATATATATACACATATATATATATATTTTTCCTGAAAAGAAGAAACTCCTGTGGACAAAGGCAGAAAAATTTACCTGTGCCTTGGAAGTGGTTTGTATCTTTCTATGTCTAACACATGTTTCCAGGCAGAAAGAACCTGAATGTTCTCCAGCCAGAGATTTCAAGTGACTTTTTTGGTGAGGGACTTAGAATATTTTTATATGCCTTTAAGACAGCCCACCCCAGTCCAACACCCTCCCTACCACACAAACCAAAAATAGGAACTGACCTCAGTGCTCCATTTTCCTTTGTTTTCCACGGATTAATGCAAATAAATCAAAGAAGACACACTATTCCCTTAGAAGAACAATGGTTTAATCTGAGAAAAGTTCTAAACAACTGACTGGACTTTCATGAAGAAAATTCCTCTTTGCCTCTTGGAAGTTCAATGGAAGTAATGAGTATTCATTCCAAAGATCTCCTGAGTAATCAGCAGACTCAAGTCAATCTACCCAGATGAACTGTCCTATCTCTGGATGTTGCAATGACATAAAAAAAAAAAAAAAAAAAAAACATGCTTTGTGTTGGCTGACTTGAAAATGGTTCTCTGTGGTGGAGATAAATATAGGCACCTTATCAGGTTACTAATCTGTCATTTGATCATGGGCCTCAAAGGAAAATCATAATCATGCTTGTCATATCTATCTTCAAAGGCTGTCACAAATATAGCCAATAAATTACAAAAGCACCTGCCCCCAACCTTTATCGGCTTCCCTTTATCTACTTTCCTTTGTCTTTTGAAAATGATATCAACTGGTTTCATCATGATTAGAGGGCACTCCTGAACAAAACAGTGATTTCCGATCTGCTTTATCATCTTTGACCTATCTCAGGAAGTTTTTTTTCTTCCCTCCAACTAGAAACACAGGGCAACTAAAATTCATCTATCTAGAGCCAACTATGTGAGTGTTTGAATGAATAAATGAGTACGTGCTTTCAGTTATCTCAGATTGTTTTAAAGTTGTTTAAAACAAGTTGTCAGTTTCTTTTTAGTCTTTTACATCTCCACTGTACCCTTGATAATGTAATTTAATCAAGAGAAATTACACATTATTTTAAAAATCTATTTCTTTTGTTTATTTAAATATTAAAAATAGCTGGTTACCACCTGTTGCATAACATTGTTTAATATCATTGAAGGATCCCTGGTGGGACAGTGGTTAAGTGCTAGGCTTTTAACAGAAAGGACGCCCACCAGCCACTCACTCTGCAGGAGAAAGATGTGGAAGACTGCATCCATAATGACTCAACCAACAACCAAATCCATTGCCACCAGGTAGATTCCAACTTGTAGTGACCCTGTAGGACACAGAAGAACTGCCCCACCGAGTTTCCAAGGCTGAAAATCCTGATAGCCTAGTGGTTAAGTGCTACAGCTTCTAACCAAAAGGTCAACAGTTCAAATCCACCAGGTACTCTTGGAAACTCTATGGAACAGTTCTACTCTGTCCTATAGGGTCTCAATGAGTCAGGATTAAAATTATTAATAAATCATTCTCCCGGCTTCTTCACAAAATATCCCCATGCCTTTAGCTTTTATCCCTTGATTTCATTTTGGAAACGTATTTCTGTAGATTTTTTCAAGTACACATTGTTGCTTGTAGTTATTAAACTGAATTTCAATTTGCTATTACTCATTTATATTAATAGTTCTAAGCATAGCAAGCATAATAGGAATACAAAATCACTGTTTCTAAGAGTTTCAGGATTATTTATATTTATTAGCATTTGATATTAACATCTTAAAACTCATCTCTAGGTTATAAGCATGTAAAATATTTTGAACAGAAAAGATTATCTCAAAATGTAAGTATAAACATTTGATTAATTTTTGAAAACAATTGAAGTAGATATTATTAATTCTGGTTTTTCAGATTTATGACTAATGGTTGCTTCTATAATTGTGAAGTGGATTTTTCAGTGCAAGTACTTGGCTTTTTGTTCCTTTCTCCAATTGCATGATCTTCAATTACTTCTTTTTCTTTAGTGAATTTTATTTTGAAAAATAATTTTAGATTTATGGAAAAGTTGTGAGGATTGTAAAGGAAGTTCTGGTATAGCCACGTACCTAGTAGTCCCTGTTATTAATATCCTCCAAGGACAGTACTTCAAAGGTGACCGTAGTGATATTCAGCAGTGAGGTGTGTAGCACTTAGAATAACTAAGTTTGCAGACTTAGTTGTCTGACCTTGTATAACGTTATTAACTAAACTTAATAATTTACTCAGATTTCCTTAGTGTTTACCTAATATCCATCTTATCTTCCAGGAAACTATTCAGGACACCACATTTTGTCATGTCTCCTTGGCTGAGACGCTATCTCGGATTTTCCTTGTTTTTGATGACCTTTGTTTTAGTCAGCTAGGGCTGCTCTAACAGAAATACCACAGAGTGGATGGCTTTAACAAAGAAAGATTTATTCTTACACAGTCCGGTAGGTTGCAAGTCCATATTCAGGGCGTCCGCTCCAGGGAAAGACTTTCCCCTTGACGGCTCTGGAGGAAAGTCCGGTATTGCATCAGTCATTGTCCAGGGAGCGTCCTAACGCAAGAACCTCTAGTCTGAACGACGCGTTCTGCTCCCGGTGCTGCTTGCTTGATGGTAGCGAGGTTCTCAAATTGTCCTTGGTTCTTTTTCCTTTTATTCCTTGCAAGCTAAAAGCATTAAGGGTGGGGCAAGCCATACTCCAGGGAAACTTCCCCCATAGCAGGAATTCACAGCCCCACCCTAATCCTTTAACATACAGGTTAGCAAAATCACACAATGGAGGACAGTCCCAAGATACTGGGAACCATATCCCAGCCACGTGGCTGCACACATTTTTGGGGGGACACAATTCAAACCATGACATCCCACCCTTTGACAACCCAAAAATCGCATCACAAAAACATTTAACACATTCATCTCACCATAGCAAAATTATGTCCATCCATATAACAGAAGTCTTAAATCGGCTCCAAGTCCAAAATACAAAAACTCTTCTACATCTGTGAAACTTAGAAGGCATTAACAGGCAACAGGCAAGTCAACAGAACACATTACGTTAGCCCTAAAAGCTTTGGAAATACTCTTACATTTTCTGAGACATTCTACACAACAGCAATGCTCTCCAGACTCTAGGTATCGGCCACACTCTCAGGTTTCTGAGTGGAGACCTCCAGCCCTGTGCTACAACTCTGCCTTCAAGGCCCACTTGGACAGAAACTCTGTCCCATCGGCTTTAGGAGCACCCTAAGCCCAACTGAGTGGCAATTCCACCCTTACGAACACAGCACGCCATGGTTCCACCCTTTCAAACCCCTGAGGTCATGGCCATACCTCTTGAGACTGAGGCAGCTCAGCTTCTCACGCTATCTGCCTCTTCAGCTTCAGCTTCCTATGGCCGCATGGCCTGGGCCTCAGGCCCACATCTGCCCTGCTGGGCAAGTGTTCCAAAGCTCTGTAGCTCCACTGGTTTAAGTGCCCAGAGGCACCCCACTCTTGCTGGAAAGCGTCCTGCCCAAAGGCACTCAACTCTCTCACTCTGTGGGTCAGCAAGGCCAGCTCACCGATTCAAGTGCCCAGAGGCACCCCGTTCCGCGAGGAAAGCTCTGCGCAGGCACTGACCTCTCTCACTCCACGGGTCGGCTCCAGCGCTGCCTCTGGTTCTGCTGCTGCCGCTGCCGCTGCTGCCAGTCCTCTGTTGTTTCTCACCATCTGCGCCTTCTTCGTTCCTTCTGAATCTTCTATCCATTCGCAGTTTCAAAGTGGCTTCCACATTTTAGGTATTTGCTAGAGCAGCACCCCACTCCTGGTACCAATTCTGTTTTAGTCAGCTAGGGCTGCTCTAACAGAAATACCACAGAGTGGATGGCTTTAACAAAGAAAGATTTATTCTTACACAGTCCGGTAGGTTGCAAGTCCATATTCAGGGCGTCCGCTCCAGGGAAAGACTTTCCCCTTGACGGCTCTGGAGGAAAGTCCGGTATTGCATCAGTCATTGTCCAGGGAGCGTCCTAACGCAAGAACCTCTAGTCTGAACGACGCGTTCTGCTCCCGGTGCTGCTTGCTTGATGGTAGCGAGGTTCTCAAATTGTCCTTGGTTCTTTTTCCTTTTATTCCTTGCAAGCTAAAAGCATTAAGGGTGGGGCAAGCCATACTCCAGGGAAACTTCCCCCATAGCAGGAATTCACAGCCCCACCCTAATCCTTTAACATACAGGTTAGCAAAATCACACAATGGAGGACAGTCCCAAGATACTGGGAACCATATCCCAGCCACGTGGCTGCACACATTTTTGGGGGGACACAATTCAAACCATGACAACCTTCTTCATATAGTTTGGATTTTTGGATTATTTGTTCAACATAGAGATCAAATCAGTAAGGTGACGGATACAACTCTGCCACATGTTGTTGCTGTTAGGTGCCATCAAGTCAGTTCCAACTCATAGTGACCTTATGTACAACAAAACAAAACACTGCTCAGTTCTCCCCACCCTCATGATTATTGTTATGCTTGAGCCTATTGTTATCTCCACTGCTGTGTCAATAAATCCATCTCATTAAGCATCTTCTTTTTCCTTCAGCCTCTACCAAACACAATCTCCTTTTCCAGGGACTGGTCCTTCCTGATAACACATCCAAAGTATGTGAGGTGAAGTCTTGCTGCCCTTGCTTCTAAGGAGAATTTTGGCTGTACTTAGTCCATGTGTGTACATTCTTTTGGTAGTCCATGGTATGTTGAATGTTCTTGGAGCAATATCTTGTTGCAAAGGCATCAGTTCTTCTTTGGTCTTATTTATTCATTGCTCAGCTTTGCACACACATGCAGCTGTTGGATCAGGTACACTTTAATCCTTGAAGTGGCATCTTTGCTTTTTAATACTTTTAAGGGGCCCGTTGCAGCAGATTCGCCCAAGGCAATGAGTTTGATTTCTTGACTGCTGTCCTTGGATGTCAATTGTGGATCCAAGTGAAGTAAAATCTTTGACAACCTCCATCTTTTTTTCTGTTTATTCTGATGCTGCTCACTGGTATAGTTGTAAGGACTTTTGTTTTATTTTGAGGAGTAATCCACATTGAAGGCTGTAGTCCTTGACCTTTATCGGTAAGCTCTTCAAATCTTCTTCACTTTCATCAAGCACGGTTGTATCATCTGCATAACGCAGATTGTTAATGATTCTTCCTGCCATCCTGATGCCCCATTCTTCTTCATATAGTCCAGTTTCTCAGATTATTTGCTCAGCATATAGATTGAATAAGTATGATGAAAGGATACAACCCTGATGCATACCTTTCCTGACTTAAAACCATGTGTGTGCTAAGATGACTGCCTCTTAATCTACGCACAAATTTGTCATGAGTACAATTAAGTGTTCTGGAGTTCCCATTCTCCAAAATGTTACTCATGATTTGTTATGCTCCACAGAGTTGAGTACCTTTGTATGGTCAATAATACACAAGTAAACATCTTTCTGGTAATTCTCTGCTTTCAGCCAGGATCCATCTGACATTAGCAATGGCATTCTTTCTTTCATGTTCTCTTCTGAATCTGACTTGAATTTACAGTGGTTCTGAGTTGATGGGCTACTTTGAAATCATCTCAGAAAATTTTACTCGCATGTGATATTAATGACACACTGTTCAATAATTTTCACATTCAGTTATGTCATCTTTCTTTGATTATGTTTCATTTTGTTAAGCTTGGTTATCATATGTCTTGGAGTCTTTCTTTTGAGATCTATATTGCGTAGCATTCGATATGCGTCTTGGATATCTATATTCACTTTTTTCATAATTTCTAGGAAGTTTTCTGTCTGAAGCTCAGCAACAATACTCTCTGTGTTCTCAGGTGTCTTGCCCTGTTCAGGAACTCCAATTAATTGTAGATTGTTCCTCTTAATAGAGTCCCACATGCTTCTTAATACTTCTTCATTTTTCTTGTTTCTTTTTTCTGATTTCTCCTCAGAGATGCTGGAGTCAGTAGCTCTGTCTTCCAAGTCAGAAACTCTATTTTCCATTTGTTCTGTTCTGTTTTCTTGGCTTTGAATTGAAGTTTCTATGTCTTTGATCTTTCTTGATCTGTTGGATTTCAGAGTACTGGTATTCCATCAGATTGAACAGCCTACTTAATTTTAATTTTACTCCGCTGCATTTTGTATAAGATCTAGGAGGGCTTTCTATATAATCCTTTTGTATTCACCTTCCAATAGTTTCAGAAAGGTTTCTTTATCTTGGAAACTGTTGCTTTCTTTCGGAAGCCTTCTGAAGCCATGGATGATTTCTTGGTTACACTTTTAACCTGAGTTTGTTGCTTTTTGGGCATCATGTGAGTCAATAGGTGCTGGGAGAGATGCTGTGAGGATGGACTGCAATTGTTTCTGTAGGACATCTTAAAATGGAAGGTAAGAGGTATCTGACAACTTCCAAAGTCAGTCAGGTTTCCAGGTGTACAGATCCCTCTTCTCAGCTGGCAAAGTAAGCACCTCTCTATTCAACCTTCGATGTTATAAGCTAGTTCAAAATACAGAAAGGCTACTGCCCTGCTGGGCTCTGCTGTCAGGCCCCAGCCATAGGCAACACTGTGTAGAATACTGCTTTATTGCCAGAAAAGTGCTCTCCTCTGGGCAGGTGCTGCCTCTCAGCCTAGGAATTAGGTCCTGCTGAGGCCTCCATGCAGATATCTCTGCCTCCCAGTGGAACAAGATGACATCCTGCACAAGCTACCCGCCTGCCTTGATACAGGTGGCTCAAAGTGGAAGCAGAAAGAGAGACCAAAGATGCCAAGATGCACAGGGTCCGAGACCAGGCTCTCAAAATATGACAGTTTTACCTGCTGATCCCACCAGCAATGCATCTGAGATTAGCTTCTAGTCAAATCCCAGCTCTGCCCTCTGGCTAAGACAGAGAAAAAAAATTAAAATGGCGAGTTATCTTCAGTCCATGAAAGCTAGCACTCCCTAAGAGCAGGGGTCAGCAAAAGAGAGGAAGTTTTCTGTTCAGTGGTATGAAGTCCAGATTAACAGCCCTATGCCATATCCTAGGGCTCACTAGGTGTCTAGAAGGCTCCATTTAATTATCAATTCAGGTCTTTGTTTCCAGATGGTTTTAGAGAGACCATGTTTAGCCCACCATCTTGACTTCGCCCCACTCTGGGATCACCTTTCTTTGGGATACTCATAAACTCTGCTGCATGCTTTTTCCAGTCTTGAACCTTACAATATTCCTTTGTTCTGCCTCTTGATTCATATACAAGTTCTATTTGCATACAATTAGGTGTTCTGGAATTTCTATTCTTCTTAATGTTATGCATAATCTGGTGTGATTCATGACATTGAATGCACATAGTAAACAATAAATTTTATTTATTTGCTTACAATTTCTTTTTACAGGCTTACCTAGAGGAGTAAACAAAATTAATATCATAATCATAGACTAAATACAGTCATTACCTTATGTCTTCATCTTCGAATCTATTCACATGCATAGTTGATTTAAGACAGTTTCTGTTTCTGAGACAAAGATTTACATGCAGCAAATTTATTTAAGAGTGGTGGTGGTTTCAGTACCACTAGGGAAATAAAAGAAGCATAAGTTAGTGGAGAAAGAAGTTGAAGTTAATATGCAGTTACAATAGAGGCTGTAGCCATTTCTTCAGGAGCCGTAGAACTAGGATAGTCATTTGGAGCTACCTCAAACTGAGACAAGGGATCCAAAACATAGATTAGTTATTGGATGAATGCTTTTCCATGAAAGGGAGGTAAAATTGGATGAGGCAATTACATTTGACCTTTGAGAGTAATTTCTGGGGAGGCACTCATTGCAAGTCTTCAGGAGCCAGCATTCCTACATCATGGGCCTAGATCCTAAAGGGAGAAGGCAGCTGGTCAGCCACAGTATTCACAAATAATCCTTATTTTCTTTAAAGTAAGCAAACATCCTATGTTCACACATTGAAAATATTCACTGTACATAACAGGTTTTTATGAAGCTCATTATATTTAAAGGTGACTTTTACTTACTACCAGTCAATCAGATGAAACTAACAACATACACAGAGCTAGTTAAGATGAAAATTTCCAAATTGACATTCTCTGATGAAAGCAGAGTGAGCCTTTTAAGTTTTTTGTACCACTGAGTTATTTTGAGAGCTTGCTGTAGTAAGAAAGTCCAGGGGTCTGCTTGTCAACCTTATCAATAGATTCAGAAAATTTGTCAACCCTATGAAGCATGCACAGTATCAGCCAGAGAAATTTTTATCAAGACTGTCATAGTGATGAAATATCTGATGGCAGTGAATATTAAGTGTGGAATATAATAGGATACACTCTCAGTTTGATGAATGTCATTATAACTATGATCTTATGAGCCTTTCTTTAAACTCTAATGCTAATCATAAACCCTGGGTAGGAGGGCAAAGTCTGGTTTTTAATGATAGACACTGAATCATGTGAAAGAGGTCTGTTTTGGATCATTTACGCTGTTAAGTATAAAGTTTCCTAATCCCATTTTGATAAGCCACAGTGAATGAGTAGACATTTTATTCAGTGCACAGACTGCCTCAATAGACTCTACATATTGTCTCTATCTAGAAACATACAAATCTAGAGCTCAGGACAGTATGTATAAAGTTCTACCTTTGAGGAAGCTCTTGATTCTATGTTGACCTCCTGTCTCGTTCTTATGTCCTTGCATTTAATTTTTAATTCTTAGAACTTTGGCCCTTCTAGCTTTTTTGGCCTCTCATGCTGATGGAAGAATTGTGAACTTTCCACTTCCTGATCTTTTAAAAACTTGTTCTTCCTGTACTACCTTGGAAAGAATTTCATAATTCCTGTTCATAATAATGCCAAATTTCTGTCCTCTGATGCTATGAATTCCACCTTTATTTCTAATTTCATGTTCCACCCTGCCCAAGAAGGGGTGGGGAGGAGGATGGTTGGTAGGAGGGAGAGAGAGTTTGAAGGAATAAGAATCAGGAGTGTTGATTATTTAACCAGTACTACTTGATTAGATGGCAGTGGGTATGGGTATGGTACCTTGCAGAGCCGAAAGTGCAAATTAAGTTTCTAATTTATCTCGGTATGCGCAAGGAAACTCTGATGGCATGGCGGTTGAGTGCTTCTGCTGCTGACAATCAAAAGGTTGAATCTACCAGTTGCTTCTTGGAAATTCTATGAGGCAGTTCTCCTCTATCACGTAGGGGTTTGACTCAAGGCAACTGGTTTTCAAGTAGATTTTTCTATTCTGATGATATTCTTTGAATAATAATGAGCATAAGTAATTAGAATCTTCTTTTTCTGGGTTACAATCACTTCTCGTTTTCCTGATGAAGTTCTGAGACCAGGTAGGGCATCTACCTAGTCTCATATTTCTCTATGTTGCTCAACACCGAGGTTCTTTCTGGATATGTACACAGCTAAAATTTTATTTCTGTCAAGTCAACAGATAAATGAACAAATCAAAGAACTAGAAGAACCATGTGTTTTTTTATTCTGACCTTCAGCTTCAGCATGAATTTTCCTAGTAAAGACTTACTTATACACTTTTAAATAACAAGGCTTTAAATGTTAATTCTAACAATTGAGTTAATCCTATATTCTGAGAAAAAAAAAAAGTACCCATCTGAATTCAGAAATTTGTCTTTTGATATTTGGTAGATTCTTCTCCTTTATAATGCTGAGTCTGGGTTGTGTTAGGTGTCTGAAAAACTTGCTTTGTCTTCATTATAGGGATGCAGTAGCATTTCAAATAATGAAGAAAATGTTTCTTATTGCCAGATTTAATTTAACTACTATATTACATACTCTCTCTATTTTTTGTAATAGTCAAGATTTCATGCCATAACCGTCAGGAATCATGAATCCTCTGACAAGCTGCTTTTCTTAGCTGTTAAAGTGAAACCAGATAAAATGAAAACCCAACCAAGTGCCACTGAGTCACCTCCGAGTGACCTTACAGGACAGAATAGAACTTTCCCATAGAAATTCCAAGGAGCTCCTGGTGAAGTAAGTCAGAATCAAGCAACTTCAATCTCCTGAACTCAAGAAAAAACTGAAACTGCTAAGAGAATGATTCTGTGATCTTATTTTAGAAATGAATTTTGCCTTCTTCTGAGTTAAGATTTTAAGGTGAAAGAAAAATAGAAATGAACACACACCCAGTTACCTAATAGCTGTTTCTAGACAGTGTTGTGACAAATAGAGTTGCTGAATATTTTGTCTAGTACAGAACTCACTCAGAAAATGTTGGTTCAAGTTTGGAACCAATATTAAGACTTTTTCATATTTACTTTTGGGAAAGCAATTATCTCATACTCTTCAGTAGACTCTAAAGAATTGTAACTGAAGAAATGAAAAGCTTCCTAGTCATTAAATGCCTTTGAGAACCAGTATTCGTAAACTTTGGATAAATAAATCAGAAACTAAATGAATTTTAAACAATATATGTGATTCAACTTTTATTTCCTCTTTTATTCTTTAATATGCCAGTGTAAAATAGGTTTTTGCCACAACATAAAGGCACAGTAATGGATGACTTCACGCAGGCACTCTCATTATAGCAGCTTGTTCACAGAGAGTTCTGGAGACTAACTTCAACCCAAAGAGTTGTTATCATGCGCAAACAATAAACTTGCTAATGAAAAGGAAAAATGACATCATCCTTAAGATATAGCCAAGGCTGCTGTATGTTGAACTGTGCTCCCCCAAAAGTTATGTTGCAGTCCTAACCCCTCTATCTGTAAATATGACCCTGTTTGGAAACAGGAGTGTTATTTTATTATGATAATGAGGTAATAAATGAATAGAGTAGATCTTAAATCTATTCCCTTCTGAGTGGGTCTTATAAAAAGAGTAGAAAATGCATACATACACAGGGAAAAGAGAGCATGTGAGAAATGACTTATAAGTCAAGGAATGCCACATAATGCCCAAGGCCACCAACAAATAAGGACCTTGCCTTGCAGGTGATGCCCTAATTTGAACATCTAGCCTCCCAAACAGTAAGATGACAAATTTCCATTGTTTAAGGCACTTGGTTGTATTTTTTGTTGTGGAAGCACTAAGTAACTCAGACCCAAGAGGAGATGGTGAATAAATAAATAGTAAATCAGCAAAGAGGTCAGCTGTTGGAAAAAATAGAAAGAAAAGTAAGATACAGAACTGGAGCTAAGTCCACAAATCAGAAATTAAAAAAAGAAGTCCTTTAAATCACAATCCAGATTGATGCTGGGATGGATGTAGGTCCTTTGTGACATTATACCATTTGGAACAGATGTACAATAGCGGATGGGATACTCTTGGATGTTTTTATGTATGTGAGGCATAAATCCCTTTCTCTGTGTACAAGGTACTTATCCTTGTAATCATCAAGAAGATAAAACGTCATAGCGGAGCAGAAAGGATTCGGAATCTTCATCTCTACTTCAAAGTTCATGATCTTTAAAATCTCCTGCTAAAACAAGGCCAACTGTTTGGATCAGAATCAAAGTTAAAGAGCATACTGATAACTCACTGGTTAGAGGCCTCAGCTCATCTCACTCTTACTAAGTCCTTACTAAGAAGGACTATTCTAACAAGAAGGACTATTCTAAAGGATATTGATTAATAACATTTTGAGATGTTTTATATTTTAAGACTTGTATTTTTCTTTATTTCAGTAGCATCTAGTTGGAGTATAGGTACCTTTCCCAATCAGAAAATCTTGTTGCTGCTTTCATATGTTTTCAAATTCAAAAATATACTTTACTATTAAAGCTTTTCAGTTGCTGTCAGGGATTGAACTGTGTCTGCCCAAAATATCTGTCAACTTGGCTAGGTCATGCTTCCCAGTACTCGGTGATTATCTATCATTTTGTCATCTGATGTGATTTCCCTATGTGTTGTAAATCATATCACTATGCTGTAATGAGGTGGACTAGCGGCAGCTAGATTGATGGGATCTACAAAAGCAGTTAGTGTCTTAATCAAATGTCTTTTGAGATCTAAAAGAGAGAAGTGAGCAGAGAAACATGGAGAGCTCATACCACCAAGAAAGCAGTGCTGGGAACAGAGCCTGTCCTTGGCATCTGAGGTTCCTGTATTGAGATGCTCCCAGACCAAGGGAAGTTTGGTAGTGAGGACCTTCCCCTAGAGGCAACAGACACAGGAAGCCTTCCCCTGGAATTGGTGCCCTGAATTTGAATTTGTAGTCTACTGAACTGTGAGGGAATAAACTGCCATTTGTTGAAGCCATTCACTTGATGGTATTTCTGTTATAGCCAAGTGCCGGCCATGAGTCAGATTTCTCTTATAGCAGAACTACATGAACAAGAGACCTGAGTTTTGGAATCGACTTGATAGCAGAGGGTTTAGTTATTTTGGTTTAGAGAACATTTATTCTTCCTTACTGTTCAGCACTATCTGTCCCAGAAACAGTTACTCTCCCATCTTATGTGATTTTGACATTGGAAACTCTAGTGGTATAGTAGGTAAGTGCTACAGCTGCTAACCAAAAAGTTAGCAGTTCAAATCCATCAGGCACTCCTTGGAAACTATATCAGGCAGTTCTACTCTTTCTATAGGATCACTATGAGTCTGAATCACATCAGTGGCAGTGGGTTTGGTTTCGTTGTTTATTCATCATATTACTACTCTCTTTTAGTCACAAGGATGGATATGTGACCCAGGCCACAACATTCAGAGACTGACAAATCCCAAGATTGGCAGGTAATATCACAGCCCCCGGGCAACAGCCCCAAGAACCAGTAGTATAATAGTTAAGTGCTACAGCTGCTAACTAAAAGGTCAGCAGTTTGAACCAGAGGTCAGGTTATGATAAGCCAGATACAAGATCCACAGCAAGCAAAAGAGAACTTTGTCAGTACACCCGTTATAAGTATTGGAGGCAGGCCACAGCCCTCAAGGAGACTCTTCTTCCAAGGGATTGACTGATTACATCAGATTACTTCATGTAGGATGACTGTGTCTCTACATAACTGCCAAGTTATATCATTACATAATAGCCAAACTATATTACCTACATAATTGTCAAACCACTGAGAAACATGGCCCTACCAAGCTGACACACAACCTTAACTATCACAGTCATCAAGAATGAATAAAAAGAGGGAGGTCTTCAATGCTTCTTTTCTGACTTACGGCATAACTAACAGTAGAATCCCCTGAAAACAAGCATCGCTAGTACTTACAGACAAAGGTATGGAGCATGTGGCTCTAGAAAGATTTCAATCTATTAAAGAATTTAAACTCTCAGAGATAGTGAAATTGGATAAAGGCTGAGGACAACAGTAGAGAATATAGAAATTAATAAGAATAAAATACAAAGAAGTTGGTTATTTATTAAATCTCTTCTATGTGAGCACCAATTTAAGTATTAAAAGAATCTCATTTAATTTTTATTTCAGCTTAAATAATAATTACCTCCTTTAACATATAATCAGAAATTTTAGATGAGTTTTCTAACACAGCAGTCCATCTGTGACTGAGTTAGAATGCATCCTCTTCTGACTCCCAAACCAGCCTAATTTCTCATGATCATCATCATTGCCAACACTGATTTTGTCACGGTCATCATCATTCCCTGTCCTTTCTCACCAGGATCTCCATGTTCCCAACCGCCGTTGCAACCACAGTGCCATCAACATCATTACATCAGAAGAACCCTGAGCGCTGCTGTCTTCATGACGGCATCTAACGTACTACCACTGACACCACTGCTGCCAGTAATGAGACTGGATTATAGCCCTTGATAAGAATGTATTGTTACAAATCACTGGAGTGCTTGTTGTATTTGGTTTAAAGGTTAACATTCAGGTAAGCTGATACAAACAATATGACAAACTCCATATTGTATAAAGTCATTAAGTTTCCTCCTTACATGTATCTTTGAAAGTGTTAGAAATACTATATAATTAATGGAAACTCCAGTAGTATTGTAGTTAAGTGCTACGACTGCTAACCAAAAGGTCAGCAGTTTGAATTCACCAAGAGATCCTTGAAAACTCTAGGGGGCACTGCTTCTCTGTCCTATAGGGTTGCTATGAGTTAGAATTGACCCAACAGCAGTGGGTTTGGTTTATATAACTAATTCCCTAGTATATTAATTTCATGAGAACAGAAACAGTTTTCTCGACTATTCTATTAACAAAACCTAGGTTTAACTATTCTCATGTCAATTATTTGTTACAGAATTGCCATTTGTTATTTTTAATGTCAGGCTCCAGGCTCAATTTGGAGATACAGCAATTACTAAGGGGAATGACAAACAACTGAATAAGCAGTTGTAATAATACATTAAGTACAAGGAGAGGGGAGCTATAAGGAAAAGGGAACACAGGTGTCCTCATTGGTGGGGTAGGATAGAAAACAGTCTTCCTGAGAGAATGATGCTTAATTTAAGACCTAAAAAACAAGTAGAATACAGTCAGTAAAAGAGAAGAAAACAGCATTCCAGAGAAAACTGCACAGATGAAGACCCAAAGGCCAGAAAGATGACATCTTTTTCTAGAAGTTAATGGTCATTGTGGAAGATCTTAACATGTAGTAGGAAGGTCCCCAGCAGAAAATGAGGTAGATTCGGGGTCATATAAATCATACTAAGAAAGCTGGATTTTATCCTAAGGTCAATAGTGAGAATTTACAGCAGGCTGGAATACAATCAGAATTTGTACTTTAGACAGAGGCTTGCAGCATGGAGAATGACTTGTGGAGTTTAAGACTGGAAACAGGGATTAGGTTCATTTCTAATTTATAATACAGCTACCAAGTGAGAAGTTACCAACCTCAAGAATTACTTTACTTGAGAATAATACGATTTTATCTTTATTAAGGAGTAGTCTTTAAAGGGACGACAATGAGTGAAGAAATTGAAGAAATGTGTAGGAACTAATATTTCTTCAGGATCATCAGAATTTGTCACTGATAAAAACTGAAACTCAAAAAGAGGAAAACTTAAAGATTACACTGCAATTTTCTGTGTGGATGACTGATGGCCGTAGTCATTATTTATTTCCCTATGAAAGAGAGACAGGTTTTAGAGAAAAGAGAATAAATTGAGGTTTTCAAAAATTTGTTTTCATTTAGAAATAATTCCATGCTGAATGAAAAGGTTGGTATAATATCATTGGATCCTTCATGGAAATTATAGATTTGTACCTTTCATAATTCTCTCTCTCACCATGTTTTCCTCTGATCATATTGTTAGGATGAAACCCAAGCCCCCTCCCCCAACCATTCCCAGAGCAGCCCGAGTCAAAACGTTTTGCCTCCCAGCTGTTCTGGAAAGCCCATTCAAATGAGACTAGCTGCCCCAGCGGACTAGCTATCACTCCTTTCCCATAGGCTCAACTCCACTGAACTGAAACCCCCTTATGTTAATTAAGTAACTCTAATCGTCCACAACCCCATAGGCTACTTGCCACGGACACTGTTCTTATGTCATGGGCGAGCGCTGTTTTCAGCACTGTCCTCAACAAGGTCCACTCGCCACATTTCTAAACTCCCAAGCCAGCGCGCGGTTTTGCAGACTTTGTCCCGGGAACTCTGTAAGGCCGCCTGGGACGCAAGTAAACTTTTTTTCTCTCTCTTTCTCTCTTTCCCCAATCTTCTTTCACGGCATAATTTAAACTGAATAAAACCTTTCACATCCAAAAATCTCTAACACATATGAAATTAAGTTGTAGACATCATGCAATCTTTAGTCACTATTTTTTAAGAACAGTGACATCCTTTTATATAGTAACCACGGACAATTTTCCACTTTAAGAAATACATTACTTATACAATATTTTAATGTACCATTCATAGTCCAGTTTTGTCAGTTGAACAAATAACATCTTTTCTAACACTTTTTCCTTTTAGTACAGGACCCATTCCATGATCAGATATTCTACTTAGTTGTACATCTTTTAATGCTACAGTCTCCTTTCATCTGAAACAGTTCTCATACTTTGTTTGCCTTCTTCCTCATTTTAAAGAATATAAGGTCTTTTTTAAAATGGGATGTTTGTCATTTGAGAGTGTCTGATATTTTTTCATGATTAGATTCATGTCATGCATTCCAGGACATAACATTGCATAAATGATGTGTTCTTCTCGGGCTAATGTATTCATCTACCTCTCATAAATAAAAAAATAAATAAATAATAACCACCTAAACCCGCTGCTGTCAAGTGGATTCCCACCCATAGCAACCTTCTAGGACAGAGTAGAACTGCCCCATAGAGTTTCCAAGGAGCTGCTTGTGGATGCAAACTGGTGACCTTTTAAATTAGCACATGTAACACTTAACCATTATGCCACCAGGGTTTCCCTGCCTCTCATAGGTGATGTTAATTCTGATTACTTAGTGAAGATATTTGCTTATTTATCCATGACATGGAAACTCAGGTTGCATAGTGGCTGAAACTCAGGTTGGCAGTATGAATCTATCAGATGCTCCTTGGAAATCCTATAGAGCAGTTCTATTCCATCCTATAGGGCCACTGTGAGTCAGAATTGACCCAACTGCAATGTTTCCCTCTCTCCCTTCCTCCCTTTCTTCCTTCCTCTCTCTATGGTATAGTTACTGTTTCCTCACTTGCAATTTATTTGCAATTTATGAAGATACACTTTAGGACCATATAAACAAATATCTGCTCTTAATATTACCCACCCATCCTGCATGCACATGTGATTTATCATCCATCAGTAATTCTTCCTTCAATAAACTTTTACTATTTTGGCTACAAAATAATGGTTTTCCAACTCCAATACTCCCTTTATGTATATCAGTTATTGTGCTGTAAAAGCTTTTCTTATCTACTTATAAATTTCTGGATTCTTCTTTATTAGTGGTGTATAGTCATTATTGTCTTTAATTCTGTGTACAAACTGTTCCAGCTTTAGCCCACTGGGAGCACCTTCAACATGGCTCCCATCAATGATTTAAGTTTTGCGTATATTTAACTTTAGTCGCTTATAAGACATAAAAGTAGAGATATCCAATAAGCTACTGAATATACAAAGTATAGTTCTGTAACTCAAGAGAACAGTTTAGATGGAGGTCAGTGGTTTGAGAATCATCAGCTATATTGATAGTAATTTAAGCCTTGAGAATAGATAAGATTGCTAACAGTATCTGAATCAGAAACAGTCTAGGACATAAAACTATGATAACCGATATGACTAAAACAGTAATAACTATAACATTTATGGCAGACATTTTTTTAAAAAATCAAATAATGAAATTAAAGCATTTAAGATACTTTTGACATCATAATAAGTAGTGGACATACTAAAAACTAGATTTTATGTTACGTATTCTTTACTGTCACTGTACGTTTCTAACTGAATGTTGTCTTTTAAAGTATATCAGAAAGAAATGTGCCTGCAATATTTTTGTGTGTTGATTCTGGTTTAGTCTAAACCTCATAACAAAGCATCATGTTAAAATGTCCAGGCTTCAAACTATCAACAGCATCAGAACGCATGTCTAAGTGCTAAGCAAATACTGTTTGCTGAGAATTTCTTTTTTTACTGCTCCTTGTGGAGGGACAAAAATTAGATGCTCTGTGTACCTCAATGTAATAATATCTGAGATACCTTAGGAACAAGAGGCTATATGTTTAATGGAAATTTCTCTAAAGCAGTGCCTACAAAAGTAATTATTAACATTGGCAATTATAGATTCTGTTGTTGGTATGCATCTTCTCATCTGAGGAAGTGTTATGACTAATTATATCACATAGGATTGACAAACCTGAGCTTCAGAGAGAGCAAAATCAGAGAATACATATGATTAAGTTAGTACTTTCGAGGAGACTCAAGTTACTCTCAAGGCAAAACTGAATCATCAAAACAAGTGTTTTAAGTCATGCAACAATAAAAACATGAAATTTTAGAAAATGAGACAGAATATTTCTCCAAAAGGAATTCACTGAATTATTGGGTAAGTTGTCATTACTAAATGAAGAAATAGTTGCACTGATGTTTAGTTTGGTTTGATTTTTGTGACTATGAACGGTATGTTGTTGAGAATTTGGATTTTCATGTCTTCCTTTTAAAGAATATTTTGTTTGGACAGGCAGGTGAGTTATTTGAAGATAAGCTTTGTTCTTCCAAGTCTTACTTTTGCAATGTCATGGAAGATGTACTGTAACTTCTAATTTAGGGCTAACTTAGCCCAACTCTGAGAAATGTCTCCTGAAGTACCTCTATTGAATGCCACTCTGACTTGTGCACATTTGGATTGCTCTCAGTCTCGGGTGTCCTGTCGTTTCTTTTCTGACTTCAGCTTTAGAGTTTTCCTTTTTTTCATGAGAAGCTTATCAGTCAAGGAGACACATAGTCACTCTTCTGAAGCTCTTCTTCTGGGTAGTTTCCTCCTTCCTAATGTGCCACATCAATTGCAGCCACTTCCCCGCTCCAGACTGTGATCTCTCTTTTTAACACTCTAAGATGCTGCATCTGGCACCGCAATGGGCAGCACTGGATAGGGGCCATCAGCTTTCGCAAGCCTTCTTTATAGGCTTAACAGGTAGAAAGTCAACAGGGCGGGACATTGCCCAAAATGGTCATGATCCTTGTATTTTGATAGGTTACAGAGTACAGGGAAGCTTTTGTCTTCAAACAAAGGACAGGGACTTGCAAATAGTTTTAACCTGAGCCATTAACCTGTAAACAATTTCAAGGAAATAGCTCTAGCTTTGGGCTTATTATATTACAAATAGCTTAGTCTGGGCTAATATCCTGCAAGTAGTTTCAAGGAATAGTTCTTATTATTCTGTAAATAGTTTCAAGGCACCAAGTAGAGAGGTATAAAACATGGGGAGAGGCAGGAGGGCACAAGGGGTCTAGGACACAGTAGCTCTCAGCCTACAGCACTAAGATCCAGGAAAGAACCCCCAGGCTGAAACCTGGGGGTATTCATCTGGGTCACTTGCTTTGTGCACTAGTAACCCAGAGCTGTTTTTTGTTATATTTATTAACATTTCTTTGAATATAAGTTACAAAAACAACTCAAATCCACTGCTGTTAAGTCCATGCTGACTCATACTAACACTACAGCTCAGAGTAGAACTGCTCCATAGAGTTTCCAAAGATCACCTGGTGGATTTGAACTGCTGACCTTTTGATTAGAAGCTATAGCACTTAACCACTATGGCACCAATGTCACCTCAATATAAGTTAGGTTCAAATTTTTGGCAGATATGAGCTCTTTGCTTTGTCTCTGTGTGTAGAGTGTGGGTGGGTAGATGGCCCTTAGCCATTTTCTATCTATCTCTATATAGTTCTTTTCCTATTAATCTGCTAGCATTATTTTTTATGTTCATTCACTCAATCATTCAACAAATATTCATTGTATTCCAACTGTATTCTTGGCCCTGTTCTAAGTGCTGATGATACACTGGTGAATAAATTCCACGCTGATGAAACTTATATTCTCATGAGAAAAGAGTCAATCCAACAAAAACACATTTAATATCTCATGTGTTGTTAAGTAAATATGGAGAAAAATGAAGCAAAGTGTGAGAAATTCAACACAGTCAAAAAGTATTGTTGGGTACAATTCTGTTTTATATAAAGTCATCAGAGAAAGAGTCTTTGATAGAGATATTTAAGTAAAGGCTTGACTGACAGAGGGCATGAATTTCTAGAGGAAGAACATTCCAGTTACATGAAACAGCTTGAACAAAGGCCTTGAGATGGTTGTTAGCTTGGTGCATTGGAAGAATGGCCATTAGAAGAGACCGCCGTGGCTGCAACAGGATGAGAGGAAAGGAATGGTAACTGCTGTGGTCGATGAGGTAGTTGTGCAGGGTATACACATTATGTGGAGCTTGGAAGGAAATTGTGAACTCATTGTTAATTTGTTTGTTTGAGTAAGATGTGAACCCACCAGAAGGTAATGAGTGAGCAGATGATGGACATGAATTGACTTGCATTTGAGATCACTGATTAGAGTTGTTCTAGATATTTTTGTAACCTACTCTTAATTCAGTAAATAGTTACATGATTTTATTTCTGGAGGCTAGTGGCGTTATAATTAAATTTAGTATTCATAATAATAACACTGGAAACCCTGGTGGTGTAGTGGTTAAGTGTTATGTCTGCTAACCAAAAGGTTAGCAGTTGAAATCTGCCCGGTGCTCCTTGGAAACTCTATGGGGCAGTTCTACTATGACCTAGAAGTTTGCTATGAGTTAGAAATGACTCAACAGCAGTAGGGTATTTTATAATAATAATGCCACATGTGCTACACTTAATTTTTTGTGCTTAAGTTCTCTTGAGCTTGTTGTTGTCACTGTTAGATGCCATTTAGCCTGTTCTGACTCCTAGTGACCCTGAGGGACAGAGTTCAACTGCCCCATAGGGTTTCCAAGGAGCAGCTGCTGGATTTTAACTGCCAACTTTTTGGTTAGCAGCTGAGCTCTTAACTGCTGTGTCACCAACGATGAGTGTTGCTTTACAGGTTACTCTTTTTGGGGGAGTGTCTAATATTGCTTTGCATTTGTTTTCTCCTCTAAGTTGACCTATTAGTTTTGAATGCTTTGACTATTAGAATGTACTAAATGTTACTGATCTGCTGGCTGAGTTCCTGCAGACTCTTGCAGTCCCTTCTAATTCTATGATTCTAAAGCTTTCAAATTTTCATGTGAAGGTACAACCGCAGTAGATATTTAACTTTGGAGTCTCTATTTTTTTCTCAAACTTGAGGAAACCTGAGAAAGAACTAGACCAAACTTCTTGTGCCGTTGATGATTGTTTTAAAAAATCTTGTAAAGCTCATACCAAAAACACCAAATGCATTGCCATGGAGGCAATCCCAACTCATATGAAACAGAAGACACCATTATGGCAAGACATATAGATGAACCTACAATACACATAGATTGGGGCTTTAGTTAACTCTACAGTGAGGCTTTCATGAAAATCTCTTCCCATGGTTACTTGGGAGAGTTTTTGTTGTTAGGTGCTGTTGACTTGGTTCTGATTCATAGCGATCCTACGTACAACAGAACAAAATGCTACCAGTCCTGCACTATCCTCACAATCATTGTTATTCTTGAGTCATTTTATTATTATTATTATGATTAAGGGAAATTATCGGATCTGACTCGACGGCGCTTGGATCAGTTTTGCATGCCCACCTATCTGCAGCTAGCTCTGCTCTCCCTGTCTATCAGCAATACACTTCTCCTTTTCGATGTACATATCTAGTCCCCCCTCTTCTCTCCCACCTGGAAAGAGACCGGTAGCACAGTCTCCTATAAATGCATAGGACCATACAGTACACACACCATGTGGTCACACTGTGTCCCTCAGTCCAGTCCACTGTTGTCTGAAGAGTTGACTCATTATTGGTATCTGATCAGGAACAGCAGCAGGTACATGTTCTGGGGGACCCTCCAGGATGTCTGACCATCAGTTCAGTTCTTTTAGTAGAGTTCTTGGGTTGCACACCTCTTTTTCTCGTGTTGCCTCAGGGACTCTGCATTGTGACACCCATCATGACTGTCTTTGGTGGTGGCCGGGCTGGTGCTTCATGTCTTAGGATGCTGATTCTTGGTCCAGTTATAAGGAATTCTGTTTCCTTTATGCTGAGATGTAAAATCCAAGTGAATGTGTGTTACATTGCTTATGTTATGGTATAACCTTTTATATTCCCCTGGAGGCACTGGAAGGGGTGGCAGAATTAGCACAGTATGCACTTCAGTGTCCATTCTTCTTACTATTATATTCAAAAGTTGACCAAAGTTTAATAAAGAGCACAATTTTCATTATCTTTTATATAAAAAAATCACAATTTTGTATATGCAATTTAGTACACAGGCCTGATAAGTTCTTAAAACTCAAAGGGTTAGAGTAAAATGTGTATTTAATTGTAACACAGTACACATTGCTGTATTGCCTTTCAGAAAATTGGCTTCATTTACATTCTCATCAGCAATATTTGAAAATTCTTGTTTGCCCACTTCTCAGGCTACATGGGTATTATTAACTGTTAAATTTCATGTCTCTAATGGAAAAAAGTATAATTGCTTAAGTGTCTGTGCCTTCGATTAGATATATTTTCTGACCAGTTTTACTTCTATTAATTGATCACTTTATTCACAATCATCATATTTTTAGGTGTTTGTGTATTTTCTTATTTATTTGTGGGAGTATTTTTCTGAATATGAAATAATCATCTATTTCATAATATCTCTCCAAGTTGTTTTAGTGTTTGGTAATTATGTAATAAACAAATTGGTAGATCATTAATGAACAACATAGATTTCTGTAAAGTTTTGTTTAAAGCTTCTCATTGCATTTCATTGAGAAGCAGCACCTTGGCAGACCATCTGCATTTGAATCCTACCTCTGCCTCTTACTCCCTGTCTGCCCTGGAAATAATTTAATCAAAGGGACCCCCCTTTGTCAGCCCTGCACTCATCTCTTACCTCTATCCTCCTCACACTCTGTGCTCTGACATCTTGAACTACTGCCTCTTTTTTAAGGATGCCAAGCTCTTAATTGCCATGACACCCCTGTGGATATATAACACTTTTCTCCGGCTTCTCCCCTCATGACTCATCAGGCATCCATGTAATATATTTCCCTGATCTGAGAATAAAAGGATAAGTGCTTGGTGCAGACAGAGTCCCTGGGTACAATCAAGAAGTTGTTAACCACAATGTTGAAGGTTCCAATCCTTTCAAAGACACCTTGGAACAAAGGACTCTTGATCTAGTCTCAAAAAATTAATCCCTGAAAATCTATAGAGTACAGGTTTCCTCTAGCACTAATGGAGTTATCATGCGTTGGAACTGACTCATTGACAGTTTTTTTTTTGTTTGTTTGTTTGATTTTTAGTATAGCTCATTCAAACACCATCGTCAACTCTTTATTGCAGAGCAGAATTATTAATGTGTGCTACTGGGATTACCAGCATCAGCTTTATCTGGGGACTTAGACATCCTCTTGTTACCATAAATTTAGACTTAATAAGATAGAAAAAAGCCTCATTTAAATGTAGGTTACAAAAGCAAAGTAGAAACTTAAGGTAGAGAGGCATATGAAGTTTGACAATCAAGTCTGAACTTAATTATTCTAAATAATACATACCTCATTGCTGAATATCACTACGGTTGCCTTCTAAGCACTCCCTTTGGGAAACTATAGAGCAATGCCAGTGCCTAGTCTAGCCTTCAAAGCAATTTTGGACCTCTTTCTGGAATAGTCCAGCGCACAGGGTCTCATGGTGGCCAAGTTTCTAATTTCGTTGTATAGTTGTCTGGGAGGGAGTTTTTAGCCAGTAAACAAATAACTGTGTTGGAGCACCCTCCCTACTCACCTGATCTGGCCCCCAGTGACTTTTTTCTTTACCTGAAGATAAAGGAAATATTAAAAGGAAGACATTTGGATAACATACAGGACATCAAAGGTAGTATGATGACAGCGCTGATGGCCATTTCAGGAAAAAGAGTTCCAAAATTGCTTTGAAGATTGAACTAGGTGCTGGCACTGGTGCATAGCTTCCCAAAGGGAATACTTCGAAGTGATAATGATATTCAGCAATGAGGTATTCAGCACTTTTTCTAGGATGAGTTCGTGAACTTAATAGTCAGAACTTGTATGAGAGTGGTCTTTTAGGATGGTCAGCTGATACCAGTGTCAGTTTTGCCAAGCAAGGGCTGAGGTTTTAACAGTTAGGCAGGAAATGTCATTAAGACTAACTTACAAATCTGAGAGTTGAAGCTTCCTATCTATGAAAGTAGATAAGAGGAGAACTTGACCATAGGGGCCTGGGCTCTTGAAAGCAAAAATGAATCTCTCTTGAAAGTTCTCTTTCATTTTTCCACAGACGGGTTAGGTATTTTAATTTCCTGTAAGATCTTCAAGTGAACGAAAAGCTGTCCCAAGTTACTGACACCTGTAGGGCAGCTGACTAAAGCAGAAAATAAAAGCTCCCTGGGAGGGTTACATGCTAAATCCAGGCCAGATGGTCCTCCCAGAGACAAAGGTCCACAGAACATGAAGTCACAATCCAAAATGACAATGGACACCAAAATATAATTCAAGACAAGAAAGCAGATTACACTAAGAACAGGATAATATTCCTCAAAATTTTGAATTTATGAGAACTAAAGAAGAGTGGACATACAATTGAATGATGAAAGGAATTATAACAATAACAGTAAAATCTAAGGCTTGAATTGGCTGATAGCAGTGAAGGTTATAAACAGTTTATAAATTTTGGCTATATTTTGAAGATAGAGTTACAGGATTTGATAATGGGTTAGAGATGAGACGCCAGAGAAAGCACTTCAGTTTTCTATGGTCCTTAAACTCAACTCTCCAAAGCCATCAAATCTATGGCCCTTGGTCCAAGCAAAATAGAATTTAGACTTTATACAAAAACCATGATCCAGTATAAAGAAGATAAAAGCAATCTCTTCATTAGGAAGACACAAATATTCTAAACTTGTACATACCTAATAACAGAACCTCAGAAAACATGAAACAAAATTGATCGAATTACAAGAAAATATTGGCAAAACCACTGTAATAGAGTGCTTTAATATTGTTCCTGCAGCAATTAAGAGGACAAAATGAAAACTAGGTAAAATATGAGTGATTTCAACAATACATTAATGAATTTGATTCAATGGATGTATATGTTAAGTTCCTCACCTAAAATTTAGTGAATACATATTTTATACACTTATACAGTATTCACAAAACATTAAATTTGTATTGAACAAAAAAGCAAATCTAAAAAAATCCTCATCACAGATTCAGTGTTTTTTATCACAATAAAGTTTGGTATAAATAGCAGAACATAAAGCTTTTTGTTTTATTATTGATATATTTAGATATTTTCAATCGTTTTCTAAATAATATATGGGTTAAAAATAAAATAAGTTAAAAATGAAAGCACATTTGTGACTCAGTTATAAAGATGGCAAGACTGTATCTTACAAGATTTTGGACATGTTGTCAGGAGGGATCAGTCCGTGGAGGGTCAGCAACAAAGAGGAAGACCCTCAACGAAATGAACTGACACAGTGGCCACAAAGATGGCCTTAAGCATAAAAAGGACTGTGGACATGGTACAAGACCTGGCAGTGTTTCATTCTGCTGTTCATAGGGTTGCTATGAGTAGGAATAGACTTGACAGCACCTAACTGTTAGGCTGAAACCCAAGCCCCGTCCCCAACCATTCCCAGAGTCAAAATGTTTTATCTGCCAGCTATTAGGTGTTCCAAGTATACTGTTCCTTGCTATCTGGAATACACTATTCACTTTCTGGAAAAGTCCCAGCTTTTATTTACCTTCTCTCAAGATACATCTTTCTTAGTAGCCCTTGGCTTTACTCTCTGCTCATCACACCACCTCCTGTAAAAAATATATATGCCATATACATTGCACAATTTTACAAATAGAATTGCATTGTATTTATTATA
Organism: Heterohyrax brucei; assembly: GCA_028571685.1. Lineage (NCBI taxonomy): Eukaryota > Metazoa > Chordata > Mammalia > Hyracoidea > Procaviidae > Heterohyrax > Heterohyrax brucei. The sequence goes on from CM053143.1 coordinate 78,078,775, forward strand.
TCTATCTCTTCTCCTAACCTAAGCATTTTGAGGTCAAAGATTATATCTTAATCACTATTAGCATAGTACCTGACATATGGTATATGTTCAATGAGTAACTGAAACTGATGGTGACTCACACAAACTCCAGCAAAGGTAAATCATACAATTTCAATGGATTTATTCTTCATCCATTAAGTAAACAAATGATCTCCAGTATCCTCTTCTACTCTAATGATGTAGTCATGGAGTGAGCTGTATTCCCCTAAAAACCTGGGTAGCAGTTTAAATAGGTCATGATTCCTGGCATTGTGTGATATCCTTCACGTTGTAAATATTCCTTCTATGATGTCAATGAGGGTGGATGGGCAGCAGTTGTGTTGGTGGGCAGACCTCAATGTGTATGATTGTTCTGTGCCTTGAGGCAGTCTCTTGAGCTATAAAGAAGCTGGCAGAGATGTTCATGGACGTCAGATCACCAAGAAGCTGTGCGCGAAGCTGAGCATGTCCTTTGGAAAACACTGGGGTTCCTGCTTCTCAGAAGCTTCCAATTCAGGGAAAGACTGATGACTAGACGTTCCTTCACTGTCAACAGAGAAAGCCTTCCTCTGGGGCTGATATCCTGAATTTGAACTTGTAGCTTACTAGACTGTGACAGATAAAATTTTGCTTTTGAAAGCCATTAGCTTGTGGTCTTTCTGTTAAAGCAGCAGTAGCTGACTAAGACAGATGTGTAACTGTAATTCTATATACCCACTAACTACCAATCAATTGGAGTCTCTGGGTGATACAGAGAGTTAGTGTGTTTAACAGTTAACTGAAGGGTTAGTGGTTCAAGTCCACCCACAGGCACCTTGGAAGAAAGGCCTGGTGATCTCTTTCTTAAAAGTCAACCACTGAAAACCCTCGGGAGTGTGGTTCTCTGACATGCAGAGTTGATGTGATTCAAGATGGACTCAAGGTAACTGATCTTGGTAACCTACTGCTTTGGGGCATTAACAGAAAGTGATTAGAAAATATATCATTAGAAAAGGATTAGAATATGAAGGAGAAGAAGAGACTAAGGGAGATACCTATATACTCATATAGTTTCAAATCTGTTTTAAGTATAAATGATGTCAATGGAAGTTCAGAAGGGAGGACAGAAAGAGGTAGACAGAAAGATGACCAGAGTATTTATATTTAGGAAGTGTGAGAATTAAGGTAAATTCATGCAAGTTTTAGGTAAGAATCAATACAGAAAAGAGAGTCAAAACAGTGTATGAGAAAAGTCCAGGGAAGAAGTCAGGTCTCCAAGTGAAGAGTCAATATTGTAAGGGAGCAAAGCAGTTGAGAGTGTGAGAACTGAGGAGACTACTGTATTGTTTATAGCTAGAAAAGCACCCCATTTTTGTACTGGACCACAGTGCATGTTGTAAGAGCTAAATGAGAGAACTGCTAAGTAATGAAGGAGAGAACTGTTGTTGATTTATCATTATTGGAAAGGTAAACAAACTTTATAGAAGAAACTTACAAAATTGTTGTCCAAAGTTAAGTATACTTTTTAATATTGGATATATTATACTGTGATTTTTTCCAATTATCTACATTGCTTTCTGTATTTCCTCTCTATTTAGTCAGGATAAAGCTTCATTCCTTCTGGAGAAAAGAATGAACCTCATAAGTATTATATTACTTTTTTTTTTAAAGTCTTCACTGTAGTTTCAGGATAGCTCACTTGTTTTATATATCACATTCCAAACACAGAATTTAATGGTTTCATTGTATCACAGTGAAAGTCAGGGTGGGCTTAAAAACAAAAAATGGACCTCTCAAGATGAACATTTGCTATTGATTATAAGAATGTGTCAGATTGGAGTGTGGGGAAGAGGGGAGGGTGCATGGTGGGTAGTTGCATGATCTAGTAATAAGAAACAGTTTAATGCAGTAGATCACTAAAGCATAGCTAATTCTGAGGCCAAAACCCACACATTCTTAACTTCCCCCTCAGCTTTAGAAACCAGTCTTCACACACACAATACAGGAACTGGAACATTATTCTTTGAAAGCAATGCCAGTGTTTAGACAATCTGAGACTGAGCTAACAGCACAGCATATAGAAGTCACACAGGATGTTATTTTAAACTGTGATTCAGAAATGTCAGATCATTTGATATCTTTATTTGTTACATGTGGGCTTGAAGTGAGCATGTTATGTACAGTTTTGCTTTATGGATACTCTTTCAAGGGATTTTCAACTGTCAGGGAAGTTTGAAGCCTGTCAATGCAGCCGAGTTTCTGCTGGACAGCTTTTGAAGCTTGGAGAGAAGAATTTGCAGCATTGTCTCTCCTCTCTTATCCTGAAACAATATATTTTTTAGAGTATCACTTAGGAATCATCAGTGAAAGATGTCCAACTGTGTGAGTGACATAACTGCAATGGTTATGCAATTTAAACATCTAACTCATTTTTCATTAACATTCTCTTTCTCCAGTTGTACAATATACCAGTGATTTAAACAAGCAATGGGATCTAAAGAAAGAACGTGGCATGTCCAGGGCTAATGTGGCCGTCATGTTTACTCTTGATTATTGCTTCTGCTATGCTCCAAACACCAAGGTCCAAATATCTCATGGAAACCACATTGTACATTTTTCTTTTTGCTTCATTACCAGCCTTATTTGACTACCTCTACAATTTTACATTAGGTGGTTAATTGGTGGCCTTCCATTATGTAACTGGCTGTTGTAAAAGCAATGAAATGAAATATGAAGTTCAAAATCAATGACAAGCACTTTATGCTCACAGCAGTGTGGAGATGATACAACTTTGTTCTCCGTGTTGTTTTTAGTTGCCATTAAGCAGGCTCCAACTCATGGAGACCTTATTATAACGTCACAATGATGCCTGTGCTCCACTGCATTTTCAGTGGTTGGTTTTTCAAAAGTAGATCTCCAGGTCTTTCTTACAAGGTACCTCTGGGTAAACTAGAACCTCCAACTTTTGAATTAGCACTAATCAGTTGCCCTACCTAGGGACTTCTGGGTGTGCCTCCCTCTGTATTCTACGTCGTCTTAGTTAGCTTAATTATAAAAACAGATTTCGTTACTTCCAGTCTTCTAGACTTAGGGTGATGGCATGGCTCCTATTGTAGCCTGGCTCATCCCTATCTTTAAATCTGTTCTATCTAGTTCATCCCTGTTTCATTTATCTCACGCCAGTTTCCTAAGCTTCCCTTGGATTATTCAAACATTCAAACTTGTTTCCTTGTCCTCTTGCAAACCTTTCTGCATAATACAGCCAGCCTGGACTTCTCAAGTTATTTTGGGTCAAGTTGCTCCTCTATATATTCCATAACATGGGCTGCATGATGTCAACTGGCAGTCTGTCCACCCACATCTCCCACCACACTTTACATCTTTCATTTTGCTTCTTTTAGCTACTCTGCTTTTCTCTAGTCACGCTAACAGAAGAGTTCTCCTACTCTCTGCAGGGCTAATCTTTGTACAAAACATTCTTCTAACATGACGGCATTTTTTTTTTTTTTACATGTCTTGATGTTATCCATCTTTACTCCAACTTCAATGTTACATTATCAAGGAGACTTTCTTGAATATTCCACAGTTTTAAAAGATACTTCTCCTTAAAATATCCAGCAATCTATCTTTCTTTATAGAAGTTTTTATCATGGCACTTATCAAAATTGTAAATTTATTATTTAATTGTTCAGTTTTTAGTATCTCAGTTAAAAGTTTAATGAAGTCTAGGACTATACCTTCTGCTTTTTTTTTTATTGTGATTGAGTGAAAGTATACAATCCAGTCTAAATTTGCATGTCTGCCTATCTGTAGCTTCTTCTGTTCTCCTTGCCAGGTGGCAGCATGCTCTTCCTTTCTGTTCTATACATGTCATATCTTCTTAACACTCTCCTGTCCCTTCCTGTCCAACCACTCCATTACCCTCTAGTAAGAGACCAGTAGGACGATATCCTATAGAAGCATAGAACCATAAATTGCACACATGTTATGATCATTCTGTGTTCCTGAGTCCAATCCATTCCTGCCCAAAGAGTTGACCTCAGTAATGATTTATGATCAGGGGTAGCATCAGGCCTAGGGGCCATTCTCCCAGGGGAACTCTCAGGCCTTCAGACTATGATTTGCAGTCTTTTAGTGGAGTTCTCAGGGTGCACCCCCTTTTTTTCTCTGGTTGCCACTGGGATTCAACATTGTGAGCCCCATCATGGCTGCAGGACAATATCTTCTTGCTGGTTGTTTTATTTCTAGCACAAAGTGAATACTCAAATATATTTTTCAATAATTAAATAATCAAATACTATTTTGATCACTAGAGATTTTAATGTTAAAAACTTCCTTGGCCCTTTTCTTCAAGTTATCAAATTTCACATTTAATTCATGAGTTACATGATTAGCCTAATCTTTAAACTCTGTATAACATATACAGAAACTGACATGAAACTTTAGCTATTTATAAAAATTTGACAAATAAATCTTCTTTCTCCTCTACAATTTTTTTTTTTTCTGGATACGTTATGATTTTATAATTAGTGTGTCCCCATCAAATTTCTTTAATTGCATTCTCTGTAGCCATCTTATAATTTTGTCTTACTGCCAGGGGCCAGCCTCAGCAGGGTCTGGGATCACGAAGGGATGAATGGCATCGGCGAAGAAGAAATGACGAGACTCAGACAACCAGGAATCTGGAGGTCAGCAGCCTGTTAAGGCCTGTCTTTCTTTATTTTTTATATAATCAATGAGGTGACGTGATTTTCAGTCTGCTCTTTGACTATGTAAGCTGTTGGCTAGTAAGGAATTGACACCTCGTGGTCTCTTTTCATGTTAATCATTAGGGCCCTCTAGGTAACGGCCCGAGGCAAGTATATTGTGGTGATAATTAACAGTGAAAACAAAGTTATGCCTTGAGCTCAATCAGCTCTACCTATGCCTCGAAGTCAAAGGTGCAGGAAGAGGGGTAGATTCATCTAAAGGTTATTATCTGGCTGGCTCTATTTGTTCCTTCTCTGCTCTTTATCTCTTCCTGTGGGGACAGTAAGTGCCCACTGTCCCCCTTTCTTAAGCTGTTCTAAGAAGGATATTTCTTTAGTATTTATTCATTTGTCATACCTTATAATAAACTTGAGAGTCTATCCATGTTTCTGATGCAAGGAGTAGGATGTCTATATCTAAGGGCTGTGTGTGGGGTCATCCCTGGGGAGCTTCCCAGGGCCTTCCTGCAATCTTGTATTTCACATGTGGAGGGGGATGTGTAGTTGGGGGAAGCCAGCGGGGCCGGGCTGGCCTCAACATTCCCGGACTGGGTGTGCCGTGTCGGAATTCATTAAGCCAAGGGGGTTGTAAAGCCCTACTTAGAAGGCATCTTCCTTAATCCTTGTGCCGGGAGATGAGAAGGTACTTTTGAGGAAGGTTTGATTAGGATGCAAAATATTATAAGGGAGAATACAGCCAAAAATATGCCAAGGGTAAGATGCCTCCTCCCGCCATCACATAGGCGTGTGGCTCTGCTTACAGGGGCTTCTGTGGGTGACGGGCCTGGGCATCTTACAGAGGTTGAACATGGGTAGGCTAGTTAGTTGACTTGTTTTCTCATTTTTAAATAAAAGATATATTTGCTTATTTATCTAAAAACTTTAAAGGCAAACAGAATACAGTAAGTGTAAGTCATTCTAAAGATAGAAGTTATCATGATTACATTAATATAATAATTAGATACGGAAAATGCCTCTGAAACATATGTGTGTGTATGTGTATAAACAGCAAACTATTCCATAGAAAGGTACCAAGAACAGAACTGGTATTTGGTGTACAATAGGAATATAAAGCTTTTGCTGAAGCAATTAATAGAGTAATTATACTACCACAGAAGATTTTCCATTTCTTAGAAATAAAGGAAAATTGAAGAAGCTTAAAAGTTAAAGCATTAACTTAGCAAAATTGGAAAATTTTAAAATTCTATGTAAGTGGTACATACATGCAGTGGAATGCTATCCGTGTGTAAAGGGATATGAGGTCCTGCTACATGCTACAACATGGATAAATCTTGAAAATATTGTTCAGAGTGAAATAAGACAGCATAGAAGAGCAAATGTTGTATGACTCCACTTAGATAAAATAGCTGGCTTATACAAGTAATACAGAAACCAAAGTTTAATAGCACTTCCAGGTATGACTGGAAATGAGGGGACAAGGGTACTCACAGCTTAGGGAACACTGAAGGTGATGTGAGAATCTGCAAACAGATAAAAGGTTATGGTTGAACAATATGATAAATGTAAGTAATGTCACTGAATTGTACATGTAAAGAATGTTGAAAAAGCAATTTGTTACCTACCACTACTGCCAATTAAGTTCGTAAACTCATCCCAGAAAAAGTGCTTCATACCTCATTGTTGAGTATCACTATGCCACCTCTGAAGTACTCCCCATGGGAAACTTTGCACTGATGCCAGTGCCTAGACCACCCTTGAAAGCAATTTTGCAACTCTTTTTCTGGAATGGCCATCCGAGCTGTTATCCTTTTACCCTTGATGTTCTAAATGTCACCAAAATATCTTCCTTTCCATATTTCCATTACCTCTGGGGAAAGAAAAAAGTCACTTGGTGTCAGATCAGGTGAGTAGGGAGGGTGTTCCAGTGCAGCTAGGTTTACTGGCTAAAAACTCCGTCACAGATAACAATATAATTAAGTTTGTGAAATTGCTACCTTGCCACCATATACAATGGGCATTCCAGAAGGAGTTCCAAAATTGCTTTGAAGATTAGATTAGACACTGGCATCAGTGTAAAGCATCCCAAGGGGAGTACTTTGAAGGTGACTGTAGTGATATTCAACAATTAGGTGTGTAGCATTTGGAACAGTTAAGTTTGTGGACTTAATTTTCAGACCTTGTATATATTTACCACAGTAAAAAAATTATATCACAAAAAACCTTAAGTGTTAATGTTGAGTGATAAATTTATTTTTTCACATTTTACTTTGGATGTCCAAATGTAATTCAAGTATAATTAAAAGTGATGATGGCTTACTGGTGGTTAGTTTTTTATGACAACTTGGCTAGGCTACGATTCCCAGTGGTCTGGCCTGAGTCTAGTGGTTATTCTGTAATATAATGTACCTCAGAAGACAGGCCTGGAAATCTGCTTCCAAAACATCATAGCTTCTTTGTCCATATGTGGTCTCCATGAGTAGGAATTGACTTGATCACAACTAACATCATCAATAACATGTAAAGTAATATAAGGAAAATACTTTCCATGATGGAATCTAGTATAATGTGATCAATCAACTGAAAGGAGAGTTTTCTTAAGATGTGATCTCTCTCATGAGTATAAATAGATATTTCAGCAAAACTTGTTCTTCTTCTCTCCAGTCTGCATGATTTCTGTCACCTGACATAGGAATCTTGAAACATAAGTCTACAGAAGTCTATAGCCGGCTGCCTAGCCTATAGAGTTTGTTAGCCCCTTATAATCTCATGAGTCAGAATGGGTCTCCAGTTTGTTGACTGGCCAGAAGACTTGGCATTTCCATACCCTCACAAATGGATGAGCCAACCACTTGAAATAAATTTCTCTCTCTCTCTAACTCTTGGCCTCTAAAAAGATTTAGCTGATTGTATAAAAAGGTAATCTCATTTCATTCTTTTCCCAGTTGGGTAGACTTGAATATCTGTTGCTTTGAACTCAAGCAAGCATTGTGCATATTAAAATTAGTGTAAAATTTAAGATGCATGAAAATGTTAAACTGGTAATAAAGCTAATTATAAAATATCAATGTTAATAGAAAACCAAAAAATATGTATATTTTACTTGTTCTTTTTCTCTTAAGATCCCTAACTAAGAAGTTTCATTAAAAAGCAATAAGTACTATTACTAATTTTAAAAGCTCTTTAGTATTTCCTACTTTTGGTAGAATCCATCTCAAAGGGTTACAAATTCAGTTCTATCATTTTTGACAATGGACCCTGTATAGAATATTTGTTTTTTAATGTTGATTATTTTCCTACCTTTGGGGTTGCGGAAAGAGTATAGGTATTTATCTATGGCATATGTCCTAGGGATAGTGTCTTAGTCATCTAGTGTTGCTATGACAGAAACAAGACAAGTGGATGGTTTTAAAAAGAGAACTTTACTTTCTCAAAGAGAGGCAGGCTAAAAGTCCAAATTCAGGGTGTCAGCTCCAAGGGAAGGCTTTCTCTGTTGGCTCTTGAGGAAGGTCCTTGTTGTCAACCTTCTCCTGAACTAGGAACTTCTGAGGCACGGGGATCCTGGGTCCAAAGGACATACCCTGCTAGCAGCACTGCTTTCTTGGTGATATGAGGTCCCCAAAGATGTCCGCTGGCTTCTTCCTTTTATAGTCCAAGAGATAGGGCACAATGCAATCTTACACATTGAGTCCTACCTCACTGACAAAATTGCCACCCATTTTCCTTCACTGACATCATAGAGGCAGGATTTACATCACGAGGAACATTACACAATACTGGGAAACATAGCTTAGCCAAACAGCTACATGCATTTTGAGGGGTGAGAGGACACAATTGAATCCAAGACAGATAGCTATAAGCAGTAAAATGAGTATGTAAGATTTCCATGCAACAATTAACATTTTATATCTAGCCTGGGTGGAGGCACCTAAAGACAATTCTATTGCCTCATTTTACTTGGGGAAAGCTTGACTAAGTATTAATAAATATTGCCTCCTTTAATAAGGACATTGAACATATAATAATTCAACCACTGTTTTCTGAAATCTTAAAAGTAATAAACAGATGAAGAGTAAGCCCTTGCTTTTGGCATGATCATGTCAGTGGCAGAACCACAAATACATTTTCCTTTGATGAACTGGAATTGGAGTTCATGGATGGTCATGGTGGGAAGAAGCACTGTGGCATGTCCAAGCCCTGGTCACAAAACCAGAGCTGCTAGAGTTGACATTCTAGATCCATTCAGTTAGGGTGTAATCCAAAAGGCAACCTTATTCTCACATTTAGCTTTGTACAATAATAAAGGGTATTTATATAACCAAAAATAGCTGAGATGAGACATTGGTATTATGCAAGTCAAAAATCATAATTATTCCTAGGTAGAGTACCCAGAGCTGTACCTAGAATAGAGCCTTAGGACAGAGAAGGAAAATTATGGTAAGTACTACTGATGCTGCTTTCTTTTGTATTCACTGCATGCCTCCTTCTCTCACCTGGCAGAAAAGCAAAACACCTAATTTCTAAGTTTCTAAGGTTGATATCACAACTCATTCAAGCTATCAAGATCATTTGGGGAGAATTGTTTTTAAAATTGCTTAGCTTTCTGTCTTCTCTCATCATAAACACCATAAAAGAAGAAATGAATTACAGAAATAGCAAGCAAAAAATCAAATATATGGAAATTGATTAACACACTATTTAAAAAAAAAACACTAGATAACAGAAGGAGTGAAAGATAGAATCAAAAAAATTCTTAGAATCAAATGAGATCAAAACACGTCTTAACGAAACATTTGGAACACATAAAAGCATGGCTCAGAGGTCAATTTCTAGTGATAGATGCACACAATGAAAAAGGATAAAAATCAAGACATTAGCTGTACAACTGGAACAAATAGAATGAAAACAACAGAAGAAGCCTACAGCCATTAGAAAAAAAATAATAATAAAGATCATGGTAGAAATAAATAGAGAATAGAATCAACAAAATGAAAATTTGGTTCTTTGAAAGAATCAACAAAATCAACAAACTGTTGACAATGACAAAAGAAAAATAGGAGAGAATGCAAATAATCCAAGTAAGATAGGTATTGGAGGACAGTACAACAGGCCCAAGGGAAATAAAAAAGATTGCAACAGAGTACTATGGAAAACTATATTCCAACAAATTTGAAAACCTAAAGGGAACAGATAAATTTCTATAGACACAGTACCTACTTACACTAAGACAGACTGAAGCTGATTATCTGATCAGACCCATAGCAAGAGAAGAGATAGAGAAGGTAATTGAAAAAAGAAAGAAAATAAAGCACTAGCCTAGATGGCTTCAGTGTTAAATTCTATGAAACATTCCAAAAATACTTTGCAATAGTACAACTCAAAATATTTCAGAACATAGAAAAGGAAGAAATATTTCTGAATTTGTTCTATGAAGCCAGAATCATGTTGGTATCAAAACCAGGCAGATAACATTTAAAAAGAGAAAATTACAGGTCAACATCTCTTGTGAATATAGACACAAAAATTCTCAAAAAAAAAAATCTAGCCAGTAGAATTCAACATCATATACAAGGAAATAACAATGCTCCATGATCAAGTGGAATTCATACTAGGTATACAAAGACAGTGCAACATTAGAAAATCAATCAGCACAATCCACTACATAAATAAACAAAAGACTTCAATCAACGCACAAAAAAAGCGTTTAATAAAGTCCATCACCCATTCCTGATAAAAGCTTTCAATAAAATAAGTGTACAAGGGAAATTCCTCAACACAATAAAGTGCAACAGCCAACATCATTCTTCAGAGAGAGAGGCTGAAAACATTTCCTGTGAGTACAAGAACAAGGCACGGATGCCCTTTGTCATCACTCCTACTTAACATTGTACTAGAAGTCCTAGCCAGAAAACTAAGGCAAGAAAAGGAAAGTACATTCAAATAGTTAAAGAAGATGCGTAGCGCTATCACTGATGAGAACTTACAAGACAATCAATATAATCGCTACAAAAAACCAAAACACAAAATACACGGGATTGGGAATCTGCCCCACCAGCTTTAAAAAAATCTAAGTGAAAGACTAACAGGGAAAAGTGTAAATTGGTAGGAGAAGGGAGACCTTTTATAAACTGATTTATCACTTTACAAAATGTTTAACAGAACAATCTTTGTTAAAAGAGGCATCATGTATGAAATCACAAATATGAGGTTTTAGTAATGAATCTACTGTCTCTTTTGAGATTCTTCCACTTGTGTAAAAATATCCATCTCCTTATAAACTTACAAATGTAGACTCAAGACAAACAATTTTCTAATTCTGTTTCACGATGTCCTGGAGTTTGGGCAACGAGCTAGAGAGATTCATTAAAATACAAAGTGGTCATGGAAAGCATGCCTTAATGCTATCGCTTTGGGTATCTAAGGCTGATGAAAATGCATGAGGAATAGCAAATAAAACTGTCTTCTCGGTTTAGGTAATTTGGAGTTGCTTTAGGGAAACATGCAGAAGAAAGATGTGGCAGTCTGCACTGGAAAACATCCAAAGCCTTGGAAATTTTCTGGGGCAGTTCTCTTCATCCTGCACGGTTGCTGTGCATTGGAATCAATTTGACAGCAATGAGTTTGAAGTTTCTTTTTTTTTCCCCCTCTTTTTCGTTTTTGGTTTTTAGACAAACAATGACTGATTTATGGTATGTTTTTGGAGAAAGATAGCTTGTCAAAATAAATGCATCTTCTTAAAAGGAAACAAGCTGTTTTATAGAGTTCTTTGTAAACCTTAAATAGTAGGATGGGAAATATTTCCATTATTCATGACATTCTCTATGTTAAGAACAAAACAAAACAGTGCCACTCATAGCACACATTAAACATGTCACACATTTGTATTTGTGTGAGTGAAGCTGAAAAACACCACACAGGGTGGATATGGAACATTTCAGATATAACCCACACCCACAGACTTTATCACTGTGTCCAGTTCCTCACTCTGCAGACTGACACATGGCTTAAGTCACAACAGACTCTGAAACTTCAAAGGCAAGACAATAGGGAAGAGAGCAGGATGTAGGGTGACCCATTTACAGTTGCAAGTGCTTGCTTTCTTCCTTTTCATAAAAAAGGTAAAATTTACACTTCAAATTCCTAGTCACCTTGTTTCTATGCATCATTCAGTCTGTTCATCCAGACTGAAAAGTTCCCCATCGCTTCTTTTCCCAATCCCTGTGAAATTTAATTCTATATATTTGCAGATTTTCCTTAGTCAAGTAAATCTTAGGGTTAAAGTTTATCTTTGTCTATAAATTGAATACTCTAAGAATTGCTTACAAGCTTGTAAGAAAGACTGGATAAGAAAATGGACATAAAACACCCAATGAGATTGCTGATACATAAGAAACATTCCATACCCTGTAGTGTAAAATCAAAGATACTAAGACTTATGTTTATATCCTTTGAAATATGCATCATTACAATGCTATTTTTAAAGCTGCTATTGAGTCAGTCTCTGACTCATGGCAATGCTATACACGATGGATGACTGTCATCCAGTTTCCGCTAAGACACATTTGTTCATTCCTTTGGGAGTCCATAGTATATTCAATATTCTTCACCAACACAATAGGTCAAATGTGTTAATTCTTCTTTGATCTTTCTTGCTTATTGCCTAGCTTTTTCAGACATATGAGGCTACTGAAAACACCAGGGCTTGAGTCAGCTGCAGCTTAGTTCTGTGATCAGTGGCTGGTTCTTGGAAGCAGATCGCCACGTCTTTATTCCTAGTCTATCTTAGTCTGGACACTGCTGAAACCTGTTTGCGTTACAGCAACAAGTAAGCCTCCCCTGACAGAGGGGCGTGATTGGCTGCTTGGCTGCAAATTGAACCCAAGTCTGGAGCATGGAAGGTGACAATTTCACCTTCCCAAACCCAAACCTGTTGCTGCTAAGTCAATCCTGACACGTAGTGACCGTACAGGACAGAAAAAAAACTGCCCCACAGAATTTCCAAGTAGTGCCTTGTGATTTCAAACTGCTGACCATCTGGCTAGCAAGGTAACACTTAACCCCTACACCATCAACATTTCAGACAGTTCTACCAATGAACCATCAACACCCCTCATCATAACAAAACTACCCTTACATAATCTTTCCCTTATTTTCAGTTTCTTCCAGGAGCACCTTATATGCTCCTCTTCATATAATCATACAGATAATCTGCAAAAGATTTTACCTTGAATTTATTCTGCAATTAGGTGATGATGGATCTTTAGTGGTAAGATTATGCAAGATGAGAAATAATTCATTAACGTCCCTTAAGTATTTTATCCTTAGAGGCTATTTTAGGCACACATTAGACAGCATGTGGTAGGTTATTAATGAAATGAATTTTGAATATTTGAAGGCATACAAGACCCAAAATGGAACAGCTTGAATAAACAATTTTCACTTTCTACTAGAAGCAAATGTGCAGGATAAATTTGAGGATGGCATTTGGCAGATTTGGATTCTTCTGGAAGATATGGAAGAAAATAATGCTTCATAATGATTCTAAATTCAATTTAAAATGGATTTAAAAGTCCTTCTCTGGTTATTATGCTTGTTTAAGCTCTGGCCCTCCTCCTGTAATTATCATGGTTTCTGGCCCTTGGACTCCTTCATTTCTTGCCAAAAAATAAAATCAAGCCCTGCTGTGATGGTCCTTTTTTTATTTTTCCCAACAAGCACTGCCTTTTCAAGAATATAGAGAGCCAAGTAGTGCAAAGTAAACTGGTAGAGCTCTTCAGTTCAGAATTCACCTGCTTTGGGAAACATTTATATACAACTCCCTCTATCACATGTATGCAGAAATGATTATATATGTATTTTTAATTTCCTGTGCTCTCTCTGCACCCTGTATTGTTGTTGCTGCTGTTGTTAGGTGCTTTTGAATCAGCATTGACTTGTAGTGGGTTCATGTACAACAGAATAAGACTTACCTGGTCCTGTGCCATTGTCCCAATAGTTGCTATATATGAGCCCATTATTGCAGCTGCTGTGTCAATCAGTCTCTCAGAGAGTCATCCTATTTTTCATTGATCTGCTACTTTATCAAGTATGATGTCCTCTTCAGTGATTGATCTCTCATCATAATGTTTCCAAATAAGTGATACAAAACCTCAACATCCTTGAGTCTAAGAAGCAATCTGGCTGAATTTTCACTAAGACACACATGTTCATTCTTTTGGCAGTCCATAGTATATTCAATATTCTTCATGAACACAATAGTTCAAATGTGTTAATTCTTCTTTGGTCTTTCTTGCTTATTGCTTAGCTTTTTCACATGTATGAGGCTATTGAAAACACCATGACTTGAGTCAGGTGCCAATTAGTTCTCAAAAAGGCATCTTTGCCTTTTAACACTTTAGACTTTTTTTGCAGCAGATTTGGCTAACAGAATACCTTGCTTGATTTCTCGACTGGTGTTTCTACAAAGTCTGATTGTGGATCCAAGTAAAACGAAATCAATCTTCTCTCCACTTACCTTGTTGGTCCAGCTGTGAGAATTTCTGTTTATTTTCTGTTGAGGTCCAATCTGTGCTGAAAGCTGTTACCTTTGCTTTTCAACAATAAGTGCTTCAAGTTTTCTTCACGTTGGTGAGCGAGGTTGTGCGATCTGCATATGTTAATGAGTCTTCCTCCGAGCCTGATACTGCATTCTTTATATAGTCTAGCTTCTCAGATTATTTGCTGAGTATACAGATGCTAATCTGTACTAATCTTTCACTGTAGCACACTGTGCTCTAATTTAGCTTTTTTCTATGCCTGTTGTATTTCCTAGACTGTGATAAGTTTAAGGATAAAGGTTGTGTTGTAAGCAACTTTATATCTTGGGCTACTGTTTGATTATATGTGTGGCATTTTTTTATTGAGGTGAATTGCTGACTATTAGTTAACACATTTTAAGAACCTGTCTAAATTCCCATTTTCCCAGCAAGGGACCAGTGATGACTGTTTGGCTAAGCCATATGTATTTTTTAGAGTTTTCTTAGTAATAAATTTGTACTTTCTACTTTTAAAAGTTTTTTTTTTTTTCCTTTTTTAATCTCTAGACTCTTGGCAATGAATTATACTTGCTCCATTTGCAACTTGAAGCCCTGGGTGAAAAGTTTCCTGCCCATTCTGCTGTCTTTGATTAATGTTTTCCTGCTGGGTATGTATAAGTTATTACTTTTTCTGTAAGGACACATTCTCTCTAGCCATACAGTGCCTCTCTACCTAAGTTGTTATATAAATATCCTAGATTTAATTGTCTCTAAGGAACTAGCCTGATATTTAAAAGATTTATATTCTCCTTGTGTTTCTCTGATAAATAATTTCACCAAGTAGAGAAAGACTACTCTATGAAATGCTTTGCAGTATGCTTCCACATAATCACTTTTTTTTTTTTAGAAAGATAAAGCCCAAGTTACTTAAATAAATGAGTTCTTTATCTTCCTTATTTTCAGCTTTTGTACTTGAAGTTTGTAGGCCTTAATTTTGTCTCAAATGCAACCACATTAGAATTTGGATACTGTTTTTCCTATGCTCATAAAAAAAGGAATAAGGATGTATATGTATATCCTTTGTATTAGTCTTATGTATCAAAAGGATTCAAGGTATGATCATATGTTAAAGGTAAAACTATTTTCTATATGAAGTTAGGGTAAAAGTGGTTGTCACTCTATGGAATTATTTCCTGAATAATAGCAAACAAGAGAGGTGTATAATGTATTAAATGTATTTAGTATTATATTAAAGCCAAGTGCCATCGAGCGGCGTTTAATTGTTAAAATGATATGTTTTCAAATATTTTATAAAATAATATTACATAGTTGGAGGGGTTTTAATATTAACTGTCACTTTAAAAATGAGGCTAAAATGCTTGCCAAGTCTACTCACCTAGTTAGTATCAGAGTTCTCTTGTTATCTGGGGACAAACAAACCAGGAAGACACATTAAACCAAAACCAATGCATTACTGGAATGTTGATTGTGACTCATAGCAACCCTAATAGACAGAGTAGAACTGCCCTATATAGTTTCCAAGGAGCAGACTGAGGTATTTGAACTGCTGTCCTTTTGGTTAGCAGACTGAGACCTTAACCACTGCACCGTCAGACTCCTTTATAATGTAGGTGGGCCTCTACTAATCAATTCAAGGACTTTAACAACCAAACGGGAATTTCCCTAAGGAAATTATAAATGGACTTTTTACCAGAATTTCCATTCTCTGAACTTTTTACCTTTCTGTTGACCCCTTTTGGGCAACAAGACCACAGAAGTCTCCAGTCTGTTACTTTACCTACAGATTGGAGACTAGTCAGCCCCCGAAACCATATGAGCTAATTTTTTTGAAGTGAGTCAATCTCTCTGTACTTATGAAGTAACTAAAGTTATGAGTACTTAGGACTATTTTTATTTATTATTTTTTAGTGTGTCTTTTATGTACTACATGCAGTGTTGCAGCATGTAATTAGCTGCTATCATTCTGAGACATTTGCTCACAGATGTTCCATTTTATGATTTACCATCCAGCACTCTGGTGAATAGATTTAGTTGTTGAAACTAGATCAGAGGCCTCAGTTCTTAAAATCACGGATCCAAACACTGAACACATTGCTGAAGTCGATGGGCAGACTTGAGAAGCAGTGAGATGTTAAAAAAAGACAAAGACTGATCTTTATGATGGCTAAGCTGCCAACCAAAAGGTCAGCAGTTCTGCTCTGTCCCGTAAAGTCGCTATGAGTTTGAATTGACCCAATGGTAAAAGCTTGTTTTTTTTTTGGTTCTTGTTAATTTTCTGACTAGATTGGCTGAATGCAACCTCCATTCCCAGGGATAATCCTATGATCCAGAATCTTCCAGAAGTGGAGTTATTGCTCCATCTGGCAAAATGCCAACGTTGTCTAACTGTTTGTTGTTGGAGAAAAAATTCATGACTTTTTTTGGAAGAATATATGTACTAAAATGTACCTGTAGATTTATATGTATTGTTTCCAACTCCCAAAGACAAACGAAGATTGGATTTATAAAGACATTGATAATATAAGATATTGGAAAAAAAAAAAAGAAAGAGGGAGGGGGTGGTATTTAAACTACATCAAAGCTGACTTATGACAGAATCACTGGAGTAGGACCTCGTTGTAAGTTTGGGATGATGCTTGTGTATCTCACTCTTTCTGCTTCTCTAGACAGACCCGAGACATGGGATTTACGTTCACTTTCACATTATTAATTATAAGTGTAAGACCTACTATAAGTTTGCAGGTACTTAAGGCTCAGTGTTTGTTTCTTCATAAATAAACATTCATTTTCCACCTAAAGTGAACTAGCATGGTACTAGACACTGAAGATATCAATGCAGATGAGATACACCACTGCCTTGGGAAGGTGTGGTTCTAACTGGAGAGTTTACCAGAGAACCCCGTAATTTGAACAGCAATGCTTTTCTATTGCTTGACCCAAAGTGTCACTGAGTAAGGATGGATAGTGGTCTTGGAGAAAGGCAGGCTTAAAGGGATGAAACTTTTAGAAGTGCATCATTAGACTTGAACTCACAACTATGAAACACGTTAAGGGGGTTCTCTTTATGTAACTGAGATAGTATTTTCCTGAAATTGCTGCTTTTACAGCCACCTCTTACAATCTTTCCAAAAGTTCATGATCTTTATTCATCTAGGTCTACTTATTATTTCTTAAACTCTTCCTATGTTCACATCTCACTGTCTTTGCCAGTTGATTATTGCCTGCTTGTCCTTTAAAATTTAGTTTGATGTCTTAGTAATCTAGTACTAGTATAACAGAAATACTACAAGTGAATGGCTTTAACAAACAAATTTATTCTCTCACTGTTTAGGAAGCTAGAATTCTGAATTCAGAATATTGTCTCACATGGAAGGCTTTCTCTGTTGGCTCTGAAAGTAGGTCCTTTTCATCAAGATTCCCCTAGGTATAGGAGTTTCCCAGCACAGGGACCCCAAGTCCAAAGGATGCACTCTACTACTGGCTTTTCTTTCTTGGTGGTGAGCAGTCCTTCTCTCTCTGCTTGCTTCTGTCTTATTTTATCTTTTGTAGGGCAGTAAGTGTAATAATGTAAAATAACAATTCATATTAGTTCTCAAGACTTGAAAATAATTCTATAGCTTCTTCCACTCTCTGCTTTATATTTTCCATGCAAGTTTGAGCTAATCATTACTCATTATAACCTAATAATCTCAATAAAGGCTTTGTAAACCAAATGAATGAAAATGCTCCTAATTCTATCAAATTGTGAGATCCAAATTTAAAATTTATTTTATTAGAATTTATTAACTCAGCAAATACTTGCATCCAATAAGGAAAACAAAGTTGATTAGTTCCTCACCGTAAATTACAAATATAGTTTATAGTTTGGTGAGTAGCAATTCATATGTAAGGCAATTAAAAAAAAGTCATTTCTTCTTAGCATTTTTTGGCCCTCTAAAAGCAGAATTTATTACATAGAGACTTGAATTGCTGTAACTTGTTGAACTAAACACTATAAAATTCTGATATATCTCCTTGGTTTTATTTTGATTTTTTTCATTTTATTAGCTTAAATAAGAACAACTACTAATGTTTTTTATAGTCCTAAAAAATGTGATCATCTTTAGGAAGAATGCAACTTTTCTTTAGCATCTGGCTTGCCATAATTTAAATGCCATCCAGGTTGTTTCTGACAGTAGTTATTTTAGTATTCACTTTATAGTATTGAGAAATGGGAAAATAAGAGTTAACATAAAAGGTTTCTTAATTTTCTGACCTATCACGACAGAGCAAGCTAATCACTCATTCCTTAAGCAAAACTCTACATAACATTTCATCACATTTTCAACGGAAACTTTGAATAGAAAACAATATCTATTTCCCAGTGGCTGATGAAAGAGTCATTTACAATTTATTTTATTAGAATGTATTAACTCAGCAAAAACTTACATGCCATAAGGAAAATGGTGTTAATTAGTTCCTCCCTGTAAACTACAAATATGGTTTTTAGTTTAGTCTGGGAAGCTGTCAGGGCGTCTTTTACTCCAAGCCCAAGAAGTGCCACCTGTGAAGACGGCAGCTAATCACCAGTTCTATTGGACATCAGGGCTTGCAGCCATCCAACACATCCCTTAGTCCCCCTCTCAACATAGTAACCTCAGGGCATAGGAGTCTATTGACTTGATTCTGACTTCAGTCTTAACTTGAGCATCTAAAATTGGCATAGATCTGGAGGCTTGGTGAGATGTGACTTTGGTACCAATCGAGCAGTGGATCCTTAGCCAGGTGGCATAGTGATTAAATGCTACAGCTGCTAACCAAAAGACCAGCAGTTCAAATCCACCAGATACTTCTTGGAAACTCTACAGGACAGTTCTTCTCTGTCTTTATGGTTGTAATGAGTGAGAATCCACTGGATGGCAGTGGGTATCCATACCAGGAAAGCCTGGTGGGGTAGTCAAGAGCTATGGCTGCTAATCAAAAAAGGTCAGTAGTTTGAATTCACCATGCACTCATTGGTAAAGATGTGGGGCACTTCTGCTCTGTGCTATAGTGACACTGGGAGTCAGAGGTGACTCAGTGGCAAGGGTAGAGTATGGGTACCCACACATGGGGTCACCATGAATTAGAATCAACTTGATAGCATCTAACAAAGCCATCACAGTGGCATTGGAGTGACACTGTTATGTTATATTTTTAACGGTTTCAAAAAGCCCAGTAGTATAGTGTGTGCTTCAAGGAGTTAGCTAATTCAGTACTCCTTTAATCACTATTTGTCAACATATTTTGTGTCTTTAAATATAAGAATACTTTCATGCTTAATTTCAATTTCTAAATCAATTTACCAATACAATTCTGTGATAATCACATTTATAACTTTGAAATACTTAGAGGAACATAGGAACTCAAAACATTTATAACAAGTATTGTACAGTATCTATTTTTCATTGTTCATATTATTGAACCTTCAATACATCATTTGCTTCTTTCATCTTCTGAGCTAATATCACTTACTCAGTTGCCTCAGCAGTGTTCTTTTTAGCAGAGATTGTTTCAATATGTCGCACTTCAGAAAAGAAAAAAAATCAGATCCTGGAGAGCTCGAATTTTTTGCTTTAGTTTTCTGCAAAATTGCTTTGTATATTAGGTCATAAAGATTTCCTAAAGCTAAATCACACACTTCAATTCTGTATGGTTATAATTTCTTTGCTTTAGATAAATATTATCTATAGCAAGAGAAATATGTTTTGAATTATTTTATGATTTCTTGAAAAATTATGTCAATTTTACCATCAGAAACAATTTCAAATATTTCCATTGATCTTATGAGTTAGTTGATGTTTTCCCATTTCTCCCATTTCCCCTAAAATGTCCAGTCAAGCCAACATTTCTAAACCATTATCAGAGTGAATCTAATATCTGCTTTGTTTCTACAATCACGATTTGGTTCTGTAATGTATTTATGCCACACACCTATGAATACCATAAATTTATATTGCTGATTTTAAACTTTGTAGAAAATGATGGACAGGATAATGTTAAATCTGTTGAATGAATTTTCTAAGATACTCATATTTTAGTTTATTCTTTAATTCCAATCAAGTTCCCTGTATAGGAACATAAATTCTTCAATAGTACTCTTAAAATTAAAATTAGATGATTGTGATCACTACGATTTGTTTTTTAGTGCTAGCTCTTATTCTCATGATCATGGTCTGTTTCATGAGTGAGAAAACATGTGTTAATGATTCCCGTGGTAATCACAGGGTGTTGTTGTTACATACCATTGAGTGGGTTCCAACTCATAGTGACCCTATAGGTCAGAATAGAATTTCCCCAAAGAATTTCCAAGGAGCACCCGGCAGATTTGAACTGCCGACCTCCTGGTTCACAGCTGTAGCTCTTCACCACTACACCACCGGGCTTCCCAAATGAGAGCACACAACAGTCTTTATGCTACTTTCTGCAGTAGAGAATTAGTCATTGTCTCCTCCTAATGTTCATTTTGGAATTCCTTATCTCCACTCCAGGCATCTACTCTGTGAGGGAATGGTAACCCTAGATGTAAGTAATCTCCTTACACCAGGTGACCTTGACCTGTAAAGTGACCCAATCTGACTCTCTTCCTCAACAGTTTGGACTTATCAAACTGTGATTCATCTAGTTGAGGAGAACTGACTCCAAGATTTGTGACTGCAGTTGTCTCTAAAAAGAGCCACACCCAGGTGAAAGTCAAAATTATGGGAGAAAAGGAAACATGAGTTAGCAAAGGTGGGTGGCTTACAGGGAAAAGTGGTGGAAAGAGTCACAGAGCTGGGCAGGAACAGGAGACAGACAGTTCCATTAAAAACGGAGGAGGGTTTTGGTTACAACAACCAAATCTGGGCCCCGGGTCACTGTGCTGTGCTTTTGTTTCTTCTCCTGTGATAACTGCAAGGCTGCCTCTTATGCTCTTAGAGTTAAATTTCTTCTACTCCCTGCTTTAAATATGCCATGCAAGCTTGAGCAAATTCTTACTCATTTCAACCTAATAGTCTCAGGAGAGATCCTCATAAACCAAGGAGTGAAAATGCTTCTAATTATATAAAATTACCAGATCCAAAGCATGTGAATAATAAACCATACAAGTTCAGTCTTAGTGAGGACTTTTCTGACTCCTTGTGTATTTCCGTAACAGAAAATCACAAGTGCTTGTTTTCAGATTATATTAGTCACACAAGCTGACCCTGTCAGATGCTTTTTAATAAATTCCCTGACATTTTCTCGTCCCCAATCGAACCTGAACTCTAGCATGTATTAAGCTTATATTCATTGGAAAATATCTTCATTTGCCCAAGAGCTTTAGTTAGAAATCTGCTCTGCATATTTGCTGTTGTGAGGTGCAGGGCGCATCCTGTGTCATCCTCACAGTTGTTGTGTTTGAGCCCATCACTGCAGCCACCAGGTCAGTCCCCCTCCTTGTGAGTCTTCCTTTTTCTTTTCCTGCTGACCCTCCACTTTACCAGACACGACAGCCTTCTCCAGGGATTGATCCCTCCTGATAACACATCCAAAGTCCACGAGACACAGTCTTGCCATCCTTGCTTCTAAGAAGCATTCTGTTTGTACTTATTCCAAGACAGATTTGTCCATTCTTTTGGCAGTCCTTAAAAACCCAAATTGCCATCAAGTTGATTCTGACTCATGGCAACCCTATAGGACAGAGTAAAACTGCCCCATAGAATTTCCAGGGTACACCTGGTGGATGTGAACTGCTGACTTTTTTTGGTTAGCAGGTATAGCATTTAACTACTATGCCACTAGAGTTTCCATGGCAGTCCATATATAGAATATTCCATATTCTTTGCCAACACCAAAATTCAAAGGTATCAGTTGCTGGAAGTTGTCTAAGTCGTGCTTATATTTATTTCGAATGCAGAATATTTTTCCTATGTATTGCAACACTTTCTATTTTAAGTGTCAATGATTAAGAACTTTCTTTGACCTAAGTATAAAGGGAAATTCATTACAAAACTTTTGATTTTAAGTGACAATAATTAAAATTTCATTGGCCTAAACAAAAAGGGAAACATCGTTTTAGACAATAAGAATCTTGCATAATAGATTTCAGGTATGGCTTAATGTCTCATTAGTAATCCATCTCATTTTGTCTCTTGTCTCTGGTTTCACTCTATAGAAGTTCCTTTCCCAGGTAGGTTTTTCCTACAAATCAGTTAAAAGAGTTGGGCAATAAGAGAGTGTCTCATTCCCAATGTTTCCGGCAAATATCTAACCAGAAGCTAAGAGTTATTTGGTTGCAGGATAGAATGCCCTGAGTTGCTAGGTGTCCTGTGTCCACTCCTAGAGTAACAGTGGAAAAACTGGGGTCACTGTATAAATTCACAAAAGAGTGTCAGGATGCTTCTATAGGAAGGGTAAGCGGTACGAGGATGATCC
Organism: Heterohyrax brucei; assembly: GCA_028571685.1. Lineage (NCBI taxonomy): Eukaryota > Metazoa > Chordata > Mammalia > Hyracoidea > Procaviidae > Heterohyrax > Heterohyrax brucei. The sequence goes on from CM053143.1 coordinate 78,101,429, forward strand.
ATACATCTATTGATGCTTTCTTGATTTTTATATGCTCTTTGTTCTGACTTCACATTGACACCTCAGGTGTTACAATTTTGTTACCACTAACTCATTGTCATGCACTGATGGTACATCATTCTTCCAACAGGACTCAGCAGTTGAGAAGATCACTCATCTAACAATAAAGTTATGAACCAATGCCTGTTTTGCAATTTGATTCAGAGTATCTAGAGGTTTCTTCTTGTTTCCAAAATATTCCCTTCCAGCACTTGACACAGAGGTATACTTTTTGGATTTTAGGGGTCTTGAAGTGTTTCAATTTTATTTAAGCACAAATATTCCCTCACAGCAGTACTACCTTAAGCCACTCAGCATTTATGCTTCTGCAGGGATTAGTTGATGGCTAATGATAAAACAGTTTTCTGAGAGGCACTGTCTAAGGGAGTTGGAATATTGGATGCATGTTGTTGGCATGGCATCAAAGACTTACTTGGTCTGACTTTGCACTTTTACTTATGGTCACTCCTATTATAAATTCTTTAACTCCAGTGGAAAAAACACAGGTAAGTTATAATGGACAATAGAGAAGAAGACGATGAAAAACTGACTGAAAGATTTCTTATCCACATGAAATGTTGATGAAAGAATGAAGTCATATCAAGTACTAAACCACAAGGAAGACAAGATGTGGTAGAGATCACACTTGTATGTCAGACAGTGATAATGTTAGTGCCTTTGCAAGTCTTTATAGTAGGGCAACTCATTTTAATAGTGTTACCAATAACAGATGTTGAGATCACGAAAAAAAAAAAGATATTAAATTCAAGTACGAGGCACCATGTCTTACTGAACTGAATTGTAAGGGATTATTAATTCATTTAACATTAAGTGCCTACCTACTACATGCCAGACACTGACCCAGCTATTTGGGACATATCAATATATAAGACAGGACTAAAGTCTTCACCCTTTATGAATTTGCATGATAGTGGAGAAATACATAATAGCCACCATAAAAAAATAAGCAGATTATGTAGAATAGTAGAAATTCATAAATACCATGGGGAAATATAATGTAAGCTAACACAGATTAGGTTCAGTTTTAAATAGGGCACACACTCTCGGGGAAATGGTATTTAGGCAAAGACTTGAAGCTAGTGATGGAGTGAGCAACATGAATGTCAGCAAGAAGAAGCTGTGGGCAGGGAGACCACCCTGTTAGGAAGTCCCAGGTAAGAATACATCTGGAGAGCTTAGAGAGAACAAGGCGGCCTGTGTGTCAGGGCGGGATGGACTTGGAAGGAGAGTGGGAAGGGATGAGAATAGAGAGGATGTCATTATATATGCTATACCAAAGTGTTTCATGACAAATTAGTTCTGTTTTCTGAATTCTAGAAGAGTTTACCACACTTGCAAACAAATAAACAAATAAAAAGTTTTTGCTTGGTAAACACAATAAATTGACAAGGCCTGAGCTACAATCTAGTTTGGTTAGATGTTATCTTTACATAATTTAAATATCCTCAGTTTGGAGACTCATTTTATAAATAAACAAATGTGAAGCATTTTCTAAACTGGTGTTTCATGCATGTTAGGATATTCTTAAAAATGTGTATATGCGTTTTTTTCCTTTTGTTTTCATAGACTCTCAGGATGCAAAGCTGGTATATATGACTGCACTCAGAGCAGAGACGTAAGGGGCAGAGAGCCCTGCTACCAATTATGCCTGAAAGTGGATACCTGCAAACAATCTCCCTCTAGCGTCCAAGAAGAAAAAGGAGCAAATCGTACTTCAGTAAAATTTGTAGGCGTGAGTGCTCAAGTGAAGTTCCATTTGAGCTTTGCCACTGATGCTCTGGGCAGCTGCAGGCCAGTTACTGATTAGACTGCAATAAACAAAAAGGCTCCATTGTGTGACTGTCTAGTAATAGCTGCTTAGATTTGTTATCTAAGATTAGTTAGTGTTTACTATGTATGCTTGTCAGTTTGTAAATGTGTTTACAGAAAATCATTAATCATTTATTTCATTAACATTGATCAATAGTGAAACCCGTGGGCATATTTAAGGTATTTTGAAAACAACAATAGCAAAACCCCCCAAAAACAGTACCTATATTCCTAGTTAGCTCTTGGGAAATACAAACATGTTAATGTGGTAACTGAAAAATTAAAGATTTGAATCTACCCAGAAGTGCCTACAAAAACAGATCTGGCAATTGACTTCCAAAACAATCACCTATCAAAAATCACACATGGGTTTGCCATGAGTTAGAACTGACTCAACAGCAGTTGATCACCACTGACTTACAGCAAATAAATTAATAAATTTATATTGTTGTTTTTAAGTGCTGTTGAGTCAATTCTGTTTCACAGCAACATTGTGTACAACTAAAGGAAACACTGCCTAACTCCGTACCATCTCCACTATTGTTGTTAGGCTGAAACCCTTTGCCATAGTTCCAGGGTCAGTTTATCCCGTTGAAGGTCTTTCCGTTTTTCACTGTTTACCAAGCATGATGTCCTTCTCCAGGGACTGATGCATCCTGATAATATGTCCAAAGTCCATGAGATATAGTCTTGCCATCTTTGCTTCTAAGCAGTATTCTGGCTGTACTTCTTCCAGGACAGGTTTGTTCATTCTTTTGGCAGTCCAATAAATTTACAATAGCCAGTAAATTAGTTGGCTACATAGTGTATTTTGTATTTTCTATCCTGTACATTTATTCCCAGATCTGTGCCTGCCACAAAAAGTAATATAATTTAGGACCTCGTCCCTCCAGGAATTGTGAAGGCTTAGGGAATGACAATTCATTGAACTGTTAGCCGAAGTAAAAAAAATAAAATAAAAACAGTTAAGAAGACAGACCTATAGAAACAAAGAAAATACTATATTCCCAAAATGAGTTTTATTTAATTACTTATATTCAGTATGGGTATTCAGAATTAATAGAATTTTTTTAATTGATGAAATTTTAACTCTTCTTTTATCAATTTTTTATGTCTGTTTTGTTTTTTTTCCTTTGGGTCCTAAGTTCTTCTTCCATGTTTCTTAGATAATAACATTTCTTTTCCCAACCTGTTCAAGTAAGATTTGTATATGGATGTATCTTAACAGTCATGTAAATGAAATGAGGATACCAATTAGCTGCAATAAATAAATTTAAGAAATAGAGTAACACATAGAATAAAAAGTAAAACAATGCCCTTGGCAAAATCCCTTTTTCTCAATCCCACATTCCTGTCCAGGGATAAACCAATATTATATTGTTTTTAGTATCATCCAAATGATAGGCTTATGTGTACATAGCCTAAAAGTAGGCTATATTTTTTCTGCATTGTGCTTATTCTAGTTAACTCCATAACATGGAAATCTTTTCATGTGATAGCTATCTATTTATCCATCTATCTATCTGTTACAATTGCCTAGAAAGATCCCTGTCTCCACCATTCACATCTACTGCTTTCTGCTCATCTGCCTCACTCTCTCTCTCATTGAAGACTAGCTTGCTTTCTTTCCTATTCACGAATACAGAAAATACTGCCAATCCATTTTAAGTTTGCATCGTATTCCATCAATACCAAACTCAGACTTCTATTTTTCTGTTGTTGGTGTTTAATTTCAAGCTTCACAGGTAAAGAACGGGCTCATTGACCTGACTGAAGCAGATTTTTTTCACATTTAATTCCAGCTACTGTGGCTAGGGAGACAGATAATGTTGTAGAAACACTGTGGCCATACACTTTACTCTGTATCTACCAGAAATGTAGAGAAACAACACTCAGTGTAAAAGGTGGTTTGAGAAAGAAATTGGGATCTGGGCAGCCAATTTAGTAAGTTTCTACTTGTAGATACATTCCTCTTTAAAAATTGAAGTCTACTCTGAAAGCTACTTCTTAAAGGAAGACACTAATACTGCTACCAAGAATTAGTTCCTTGGCTCTTCAGTGTAGGAAAGAATTCAAACAAAGACACATCCACACAAGAGTGAAGCATACAAAAGAGTTTTGATAGAGACACTTGGTAAGAGAGCATCAGATGGGCTGCTCAGACCAGGGCGGAGAGCCCCTGTTCTTGTCTTCCTCTGGGTTTTATACCCAGCTTTACACTCCTTATGGGATTTTCTGTTCTTGCTCACTGGTCCCTGCTGGTGGTTTGAATCATACAACAATTTGGCCATTCAGTAGTTCTGGGACCCTTTCGCAGGCAAGTGCTGGCACCTATATTCATTCTCTGTGGTCCTAGGCACTTCCCGGCTCTTTTGGGGAGCTGGTGTTCGTTCTTTTGTTTTTCCCTGCCCTTGATTGTTCAGTGTCTTTATTCTACTCTAGCAATACCAATTATATTATGTCGGGTAGTATATTTTCTTATTCTTAAACTTCTGAACTCTCATCACTGTCATCCATTCCACGCTGTAAAATGTACTGCCTTAATATAAAGATCTGAAACAACCAAAGTATACTGATTATATTTTCCCCAAAACTACATCAGGGGCATTGTCCAAATTCTCATTATTAAAGCAGGATAGCTTTGTTGAAATCAGATGCCTCCTTAAAAATAAAAAAGTTACTTCCTACCTTCTAGTAAGAAATACATGATGTGCCTAGTGACAGTGAAGCATACTTATGCTACCAAAAATGTTTAGAAGAGTTTGGATAGTTGTGGGACCTTTAGAATATTTGTGTCAGATAATATGTCCAAGTTTTCTCTTCTTTTAAAGAGCTTAGTTCTTGCCCAGCATTGTCCACAGGTTACCAATGAGTTTTTAAACATTATGAACTTCTTTCAAAATAATACCATTATTATACTTACTGATTCTCAGTCTGCCCAGTTAGAGATTCTCTAAGTTAGCTCCTAAATCCTTCAAACCTGGTCTTTAATACCAGATGCCATAGAACTGACTCCTACTCATGGCTACCGTACATGGGTCAGGGGTCCCTGGGTGGTACAAATGTTTGAGTATTCATCTGCTACACAATAGTTGGAGGTTCATTTCTACCCACGGGTGCTTTGAAAGGCGTGGTGATCTACATCAGAAAAAGTGGCCACTGTGTTATGAGTACTCAAAAAGTATCAGGGCTAGTGAAAGGAAAATGTATAAGATTTGGGGTCAGCATTAAGTTTTAAGTTATCAAATCACACATTCACAATTAAGCAGGAGGAGAAAGTGGTAGCATCAAGACACAAATGCACTCTTATGTTACTTAAGAACTCCTATCTACATTTACATTGGTTAAGACCCACACAGTTTCAACCTGGGTCCCACATGGACTGTGGTTCATCTGACATCATCACTTATATCTCCCTAAAATCAGGTTTCACTCTAAGCAATTTGGAGTTTGGCTGTGCTCTCACCATTTAGACATCAGGAGAATTTGAAGTAGAATTCTATGATGACAGGATGTTTCAGACGCAGAGCCGGCAGGGATAGCACAGGAGGCACAGGCACCAACAGGCACAGTCACTCAAACCAGACCTTCAGATGTCAGGAGAATGACAAGGCATCTTGGAGGTAGATCCAGAAGGGACAGCACAGGAGACTCAGGCACCAATGCAAAACTGTCACAGTCGCTCGAACCAGGCCTTTGAGAGTTAAGCAGAGGAGGTCTAAGGATCAGATCACAACAGAGCAGCAGGCCAAGGTCTTAGGATCAGGTCACATCAGAGCAGCAGACCATGGGCACAGAGCTCCCTAGAGGGGACCACACCCCCCAAATCCAGAGTGCTGTTTTTGGAATACAAGTTGTTCGCTTGGTTCTAGCTGTTATCAGTCAGTCTGTAAGTCTTATCTTCTGGTAACTTCAATTGTTGACTTCTTTCTGATTGGTTATTTTATTTATCATCTCTCTGACCATCTGCTGCCACGTCTATCTGGCAGTTGTTTTTCTCGCTTTGACTTCTTCACCATGACTTTGCATTTTCTCACTGTCTTACTTGGGTCAAGCACAGCCATTTTGTGTTTTAATAGTTTAGCCATTTTTAACTTATGTTTATGACAAGACTCTACCTTACTATATATTATACACACACATACACACACACACATAGACACATTCTCATTTCACACTGAAAATTCTTTGGGAGCACAGTACTACGTAATTTTTCATAACCTTGCTATATAGCGTCAAGTATTTGGATTCTTACAATCTGATAGATGAGAAATGTTATGTTGGTATCTTATTCTGGGTTCTCTAGAGAAGCAAAACCAGTGAAGCAACACAAACATATGTACTTTATTTTTTTGTACTTTATTTTTATGCAAACAACACAAGCATCTACATTTGTTTGCCAGTTGCTTGCTCCCCCTGTGAGGTATTTCTAAGTGCCTCTATACTAATTTAGTTTACCAAGTTGTTATAAAAAAATAGCATAGCTCACTTACAAAAATACCTTGAGGGGAAAATGGTTGGCAAATATATACAGAAGGCAAATGTTATTTGCATAACAAAAAGTAGAGAGAAATGTGCTTCAAGGAAATTCCTAACGCAATGTGGGGACTAGAAAGTTCCAAATCAACCTGATCAGATGACAGGCTGAAGACATCTGCCGGCTTGTAGGGCTATGGGGTCAATGAGGGTTGACATATCCCAAATTTGTAGATCAGTCATCACCACAAGGATTTTTGCAGGTTTATATCCCAAGCACCACAGGTCACGTGATGGAAGAGTGCACAGTTGAGAGAGAAGAAATGGGCTTTGCCAGAACAACTATTCATCATGCTTATGCAAATAGCTTGTGTCTTCTATGTTTCCTTTCAAACTGTACCCACCTCTCAAGTAATTTTCATAAAAATACTATGCTAATTGGTTATAGGGCAACATAAAAAAATTGGCATAGTGATGTTTATGAAACATCACTTGAGGAGGGAGGGCATGTATAAATGTAATAGGTGGCAGTATTTGCATAAAACATAAGATATATACTGGAGGCAGACCAAAATCATAAGGAAACTCCCCTTTCAACTGACTGGCTGCTTATATCAGATCACGAAATGGAAGATGATTACAAGGTGTCTGCCAAACTACTGAGAACTCTAGCCTAGCCAAGTTCATACATAAAACACATTAACCATCACAGTTGGTATATTGGCATGTTAATTTGCATTTTTCTTATTATATACAAGTTTTCTTTCATATTTTAAGCAACATTTTAATTTTTAATATAATTTCTCTGTTCATACCTCTAGTCTATTTCGTATATTAGAGTTGTCAAATTTTTTTTATTTTCCATTTTTAGAAGTTCTTTATACATTAGGGATAGTTACTATTAGCCTTTGATAAGGGAAGTGATTTTTTTTCCTCTGTAATTTTCTTTTAACTTTACTTTGATTTTTTCCGTGAAAAAATTACATATATAAAATTAATTTTTCCAGTTTCCCTGGTTGTGGAGTACTTCAGTTTATAGAAGAATTTATTCATGTTTTCCTTTTTACCTCTTATTTGATTTTTTGGAAACGCTGGTGCCTTAGTAGTTAAGTGCTACATCTGCTAACTAAAAGGTTGACAGTTCAAATCTGCTGGGTATTCCTTGGAAACTCTATGGGGCAGTTCTACTCTGACCTATAAAGGTCTCTGAGAGTCAGAATCAACTTGACAGAAGTGAGTATGAGTATTTGATTTTGTATTATTGTACTTTTTAACATTTAAATTGTTTATCAATTTGAAATTTATCTTGTCTTATATGAAGAATGAATTCATATGGCTATCTAGTTAACTGTGTACACATGAGGTTTCCGTGAGTCGGAGTCAACTCAAAGCAATTAACAATGATGACAATCTAGTTAAACCAATCCCTTTTGTTAAAAAGTGAATCTTTCACCTCACAGAGTTGGAAAGGTGCTTCTATTAGGTACTGAATTTCCATGTGCAATTAAACTTACTTCTGAGATTTTTGATTTGTCACCTTGGTGTGTATGTCTGTTTATGTGCCGATAACAAACTTTTTTAGAGGCTTTCTTTGCTCCAAACAGTGCTCCTCATTTTCAGAGTTTTTCTGGCTATTCCTCTTTATACTCCCAAAAGATTTTCAATGAATTTTAAAGTCAGCTAAGTAAACTAACCCATCAATAATATATCATTATGATTTTAAGTCCTTGCTCCAAACATCATCTATTTTTTCAGTTGCTTAATTCTACTTTTGTATCATTCAAGATTACTGTAATTATTTTCAGATAAATTTTGGAAGCTTCATGTTGTGTTTGTGCCTGAAAGTTGTTTATTAGTTTTTGGCAGTTTACATGAGGTCTTCTCTTTCATTGTAAGATTTTTTTTTTTTTTCCCTATATGTGAAGGCTAGTGATTATAGGATGTCAAGTTTAAAAATTGCTTCTCTAGTAAAGTCTACTTTTGGGGGATTTTCCAGATGTATATCATGTCCCTTGCAAACAGAGAGAAGTTCACATCATCTTTCCTAATTATTATGGCAGTAATTAATTTCCCTTACTTAATAGTTGTTTACCTCTAACAGTGATTAATATCCATGGAGATTGTGATGATCTTGGTCTTGTTTTTGGCTTTTTAATTTATGACCAGTGATTCTCTCTTAAGCAAACTGTGGGTAAACATATGTCTGTGTGCTGCATCACAAGTTATATATATATGTATATAAATCTTCAACACATATATCAACATATATGTGGAAACATCCAAGCCTTCTTATTCTATTGAACAATTTTAACGTTAATGGTCTTGAATGTTACCAAACACAATTTTCTACATTTATGAGATAATATTTTTGTCAATATTGTCATTAAACTTATAAACTATGAGGTTTGACACTTAAGGCCATGAACTTAATTGCTCTAAGTGCTACACATCTCATTGCTGAATATCCCTATGGGGACCTTTGAAGTACTCCCCTTGGGAAGCAATGCCAGTGCCTAGTCCACCTTTCAAAGCAATTTTGGAACTCTCTCTGGAATGGCCATTGTACACCTTCATTCCCTCTCCTCCTTTTCTCTCTCTGTCTCATAACAAGTCACTCCATATAACTGCTAGATAATGCTGTGTTTGTCTGAAGACAATTACAGAGTCATAGGTCCACAGGTAATTGCATATTTAATACCATTCTTTATTTCAATGCCTCACCAAATGTGGTTGTCTATATCTTGTTTGTTTGTTTGTTTTTTTTATCAGTTTCTAAGGAAGGGGTCATATTGCCATATAACATTATTCTCTCACTTCTTACATTTGCTATCCATTTTATGTAACCTGTCTATGCAAATGTCAGTCTGACTGGATTCAAAACACTTGTTTCACATTTTCTTGCCTTGACCATCTTAAATATGTTTTTTCATTGTCATCTGGCATAAAACATGACTGTAGACAGTCTCTTGTAAATGACAGGATCGCTTAATTGTTATCTGAGAACAACCTCTATTGACCAAGGCTTTCCTTTTACCACCCAAACTCAGTAATTTAACTACATCGTGTTATTGGGTCATGACAGAATTTTGCAAGGCCAATGACTTGTTCATTGCAAAACCTTTTTCCAACAACATAAACAGCAATTAAACACATGGCTTTTGCTACATGGAATACACAGGAATCAAATAGACTATGTCTGTTGAAAGTGATGATGGAAAAGCTCAATATCAAAAGTCAGAACAAGGCTGAGGATGAGTGCAGAACAGACCATCATTGCTAAGGTACGGGTTCAAGCTGAAGCTGAAGATTTGAACAAGTCTTTGAGAGCCTAAGTAGGACCTTGAGTACATCCCATCTGAAACTGGACACAGCCTTAAGAACAGATTTGATGTTTTAAAGACCAAATGAGCTGTAGAATGATAACAAAAATATCATACATGAAGAAAGCAAGAGATCATTAAAAAGACAGGAAAGAAAGAGAAGACCAAAATGGATGCCAGAAGAAACTCTGAAATGTGCTCTTTAATGCCAAAGAGCTGAGGCGAATGGAAGAAATGATGAAGTAAAAGGGCTGCACAGAAGATTTCAGAGGATAGATCCAGAATACAAAACAGCATAATGGCATGTGCAAAGAGCGGAAGATGGAAAACTATAAGGGAAGAACATGCACGGCATTTCTCAAGCTAAAAGAACTGAAGAAAAAATTTAAGTCTCAAGTGACAATAGTGTAAAATTCCATGGGAAAAACACTGAAGGACCCAGGAAGCATCAAAAGAATATAGAAGGAATATACCAAGTCATTCTACAAAAAAGAATTGCTTGACATTCAATCATTTCAGGAAATAGCATATGATCAAGAATTGGTGGTACTGAAGAAAGAGGTCCAAGTTGTAATGAAGACATTAGTGAAAAAAAAAGGCTCCAGACATTGATGGAATACTAACTGAGATGTTTCAGCAAATGGATACAGCACTGGAAATGCTCTCTCAGCTATGCCAAGAAATTTTGAAGACAGCTACCTGGTCAACTGACTGGAAGAATAAACATGGACCAAGAAAGGTGGTACAACTGAATGTGGAAATTATCAATGTCATCAATATCACATGCAAGTAAAATTTGCTGAAGATGGTTCAAAAGCAGTTGCAGCAGTACACTGACAGAGAACTACCAGAAACTCAAGCTGGATTCCAAACGGGATGTGGAACAAGGGATATCATCACTAACGTCAGATTTATCTTGGATGAAAGCAATGGAGATGATTACCTGAGTTTTATTGACTATTCAATGGGATTTGACTACGTGGGTTGTAAGAAATCACAGATAGCAAAAGAATGGGAATTCCAGGACATTTAGCTGTGCTTATGAGGAACCTATACATAGATCCAGAGGCAGTTGTTTGAACATAACAAAGGGATACAGTGTAGTATGTCAGGAAAGGTGTGCATCAGGATTGTATCCTTTCAGCATACTTATTCAGTCTGAATGCTGAGCAAATTATCTGAGAACACAGACTGTGTGAAGAAGAATGTGGCACCAGTACAGAGTTTGACTTATTAACAACCTGCATTCTGCAGGTAACACAAGCTTGCTTGCTATATACATGAAGTACTTACTGAGGAATATCAAAGACCACAGCCTTCAGTATGGGTTATACCTCAACATTAAGGAAGACAAAAATCTTCACAACTGGACCAGGAAGCAACATCATGATAGATGGAGAGAAGATGAAATTTGTCAATGTTTTCACTTTTCTTCAATCTGTAATCAATGCTCATAGAAGCAACAATCAGGATTTCAAAGGACTCATTGCATTGGGCAAATTTACAGCAGAAGATCACTTTAAAGTGTTAAAAAGCAGAGATGTCACTTTAAAGACTAAGGTGAGCCTGAACCTAGCCATGATGTTTTCGATTGACTCTTGTGCATGCAAAAGCCAGAGAATTAATAAAGAAAACTAAAGAAAAACTGATGCCTTTCAATTATGGTGTCTGTGAAGAAGAACATTGAGTATACAATGGACTGCTAAAAGGATGAACATATGTGTCTCGGAAGAAGTACAGCCACAGTGCTCCTCAGAAGCATGGTGATGTTCAGTCTCATGTACTTGGGACACATTATCCCTGGAAAAAGATAGCATGCTTGGTGGAGGACGGGGCCAGTGAAAAAGAAGACCTTCAAGGAGATGGATTGATAATGGGTGCAACACTTGCTCCAGTGAGCAAGAATTGTGAGGACAACAGAGGACCAGGCAGTGTTTCATTCTGTTGTACATGTGGTTGATAAGAGTCGGAACTGACCGGATGGCATCTGAGAACAAGAATGTTACAATGTTTTCCGTCTTGGATGGACTCTCTCATGCACAATTTTATAACTTTATGTGTAGTTTAATATCTCTGTTGTTGTTTTAGGATATTTTTCTTAAACTATTATTTTTAGTATTTGCTTTGTTTCATTGTAAGTGTTTCTTAATTAGGAACTATATATGTCTTTTTTTTTTCTCCTATCCTCTGCAATTTTTATTACTATTCAACCATATCTCTTTTTAAATTTTGTTTTGATCTTTCTAATTTTCCTGCTTTCTATCTTCTATTTCTCTTAAAGCATTGTATGTTTTTTCTTTTGTTCTATCTAAAATGAGTTTTCTTATTTCATTTCTTTAAATCTTCCTTTTCGTGAAAAATATTATTATAGCTTTTGTATTTCTGGTTTATGATGTTCTTTCATTGTTCCAATTTCTTTTTCATCACTTTTGGCATGCTTTAAATTATTAGGCTACAATTTTTAATGTGTTTGGGGGCTCACTTAAAGTGATGTTATCGTAGTCCTTATTCTCTTTATTCTTATATTAAGTTTACCCAGAATTTGACTACAATTCTTTCTTTCTCCTGTTCTTATGCCAAATCCATTTTTCCCTTGTAATAGACAGGATTGAGAAAGAACAGCTTTTCTTGCTTCATTGATGTGTCATCTTCTTTTCTGATGATTTTATAAAGTAGTTTTAACATGGCCTTGTGTTTTTAGATCTGCCTACTGTCCTTGCTCCCTTTTATCTAGACTTTTTTTCTTTTCTGGCTGTTGTTCTTGGATTACTCAATTAGTACCTTATTCCTAGCAGCTGGTTAGAGCCTGGAGAACCTATTTCTTCCTGGTTTTATCCTCTGTGTTCAGATTGGCAGTGTGCTTTCCGATGACAACCTGCAGAAAATTTTAAGATTTTCTTGCTCTGTGGCTCCTATTGTCTTTCCTCAGTTTCTCTGCCATAGATTGAATTTATGTTCCCCCACAGTATCTGTCAATTTGGCTAGGCCATGTTTCCCAGTGCTGTGTGATTCTCTACTATTTTATTATCTGATATGGTTTTCCTATGCATTGTAAATCTTACCTCTATGATGCTAATGAGGCAAGATTAGAGGCAGTTATGTGAATGAGGCAGGACTCAGTTTACAAGATTAGGTTCTGCTTAAAAATGATCTCTTTTGAGATATAAAAGAGAGAGGGAAGCAGGGAGACATGGGGACCTCACGCCACTAAGAAGGTAGCACCAGGAGCATAGTTTGTCCTTTGGATCCAGTATCCTTGGGTCGAAAACTTTAGGAATAAGAGAAGGTTGATGACAAGGACTTTTCATTAGAGTCAATGGAGAAAGGCTTTCTTTGGGGCTGGCACTCTGAATTTGGACTTTTAGCCTCCTAGACTATAAGATAAATTTCTCTTTATTAAAGCCACCAACATGTGGTATTTTTGTTGTAGCATCACTAGACAACTAAAACGTTCCCCTTCCACAGAAACTGATGTTATATGGGCATTGTATCTACTGGTGGTTTTGTCCATCTGCCTTATCCAATTTTACTACAGATGAGTGTGTTTAATGTTGGTATTTTAGTACCTTTTTGTAGCTGTATGTAGCATCCTGGAAGTTAGGAAAACAAAAACACCACTGCCAGTATGTATTCCTAGACTTCACTCATAGGCCTTTTGACCAACTCTCAGTCTCTCTTGTGGAATCAAAACCAAAACCAAGCCCACTGCTGTTGAGCTGATTCCACCTCAAAGTGATCCTGTAGAACAGGGTAGAACTACCCATAGAGTTTCCAAGGAGCATCTGGTGGATTTGAACTGCCAACCTTTGGGTTAACAGTTGTAGAACTTAACCACTATGCCTCCTAATGTTAGGGCTGCTTAATTACATGGTTTACCTAAAGTCATAGAATAAGATGTAAAGTCCAGATGGAAAGAGTGAGAAGAGAAACTGCATACTGAAATTGTTTTTAACAGATCCAAGACAAAAAAAAATGCAGATATTATTAAGTGGTGATCATGGTCACAGAAACTAAGAAAGAGAGAAATCCTAAGGACCTTAAATTGTATCATATGCTTTCAGGTAGCTAGAGACAATCTGAGAATAAAATGGTAGGGAGTGAGATTAAGTTGGTGCTGCTAGATTCCAATGCATTCTGCACACTCACTGGAAGCTGCATTCAGCTCTATACATCTTTGTTCTCAGTAGTTTGAAAGTTCTTATAACGGACCTCAGTGTCCCACAGCCAGTTTTACATAGGATCTGACAAAGGAAGGTGGCTACTTTAGTATAATTTAAATAAGAGAGAACCTCAAAATTTATTATTATTTTTTAATTGGCAAATTACTACTGGTTGAATACTTCAGACTTCATAGAATGAGTGAGTGAATTCATCTGCTAAACCTCCTCTATTCAGTAACAGTGGTATAGGAAAAGACTTCGTAGTAATCTCCAGCTTTTCACCTTCAAGGGAACACTGGTGGTGTAATGGTTAAGAGCTTGGCTGCCAACTGAATGCTAGGCAGTTGGAACTTATCAACTAGTTCCTGAAGAAAAAACTGACAATTTGTTTCTGTGATTGGGTTTTGGTTTAGTTTCATCTTTAGCTTACCATTAGTATGTGCAAATCACTGCCCTTTGCTGAATGAACTTAGACATCTCTTAATCTTGATGACAGTAACTTTTAAATAATTGGTCAAGGTCACTGATTTTGTTTTAGTTTATTCCTAGCAGTTAACAGCGACACTTTCATTGTAGTATAATTGCCATACACCACATACCTGTATTTATTTAGAGGCATTAGTTTTCTTAAAGGCATTTTCTCATTAAAAGATCTTGAAGCAGCAAATTTAGATGGCCATGTCTGCTATATTCAGAACATGTTTCATGAAAGAGAGACATGCACCATACAAATATAGAACAGAGTGCAAGTGACCCATAGAGTTTCCAAAGCGCACCTGGTGGTTAGCAGCTGTGACACTTAGTTGTAACGCCTGTACCAGACACGCTGAAGAGAATGAAGATTGTGGAACCGTGATAAAACTAAAAAGTTGTTTGCAGATGCTAAGCACAACTTTTTATCATAAATTGTAATTGTGAATTTGTCTAATGGATGACCTCCTAAAATTATTCTAACATATAGAGAGAAAAGCAAGTAAATTAGGGAATGTGTAAATAATGTTAGAAGAGTCTGCAAATATTTTGCCTTCTCATATTAGAAGGATCCCAGTTTGTACATCCTGGGCCGCAATGCTAGCTCCAGTGTTAAGTGGAGGTGAGGTAGGTTAATATATTAGAAGCTATAGAAAGTTAGCGGTTCAAGTCCTCCAGGTGCTCTTCAGAAACTCTATGTGGCAGTTGTATTTCTTCTATAGGGTCACTATGAGTCAGAATCGACTCGACAGCAGTGGATTTAGTTTGTCTTTTTTGTTGAACAAAAAGGATAGCTTTTATGACTTGAATAGTTCTATTATTCCATGCTAAGACTCTATTTCTGCAATACATTTTGGTACCCAAAAGGTGAACTGATCAAAGATTGCAAGTTTTCATTTTCTTATTAATTAAAATCTATGATACTGGTATTAGAGAAGAAGGGAGTATTGTGAAAGATTATGTGATCTTGGGTATGTACAAATCTACACACATATTCTTGATAATAACAACCAAAATAGTATTTTGTGAATTTTGGAAAGAATAACAACACAAACCTAAAGTTGAGCTTATTGCAACTCAATTTTCTTGATAATTAAAAGACTCAGTTGTCACATACACATATGTTAAACTGATTTTGTGAGCAGTTTCAATGAAATTAGATATACTCTCTGCTTTCATACATTTAGTACAGTCTTGAATTAATTAAAGGTACTGTGATCTCAAGTGGCTATTAATTTACTGAGTAAATTCAACAAATCTAATTAAATAAATAGACAAATTAAGTTAGTGATAGATTAACTTGCTGATTGCTAGATCACTCTATTTTTGATTGCTGCTTCCTTTTTCTTTGATCTACAATTTCATTTTTGTTTCACATACTCCTATAGTTTATTGTTTCTGTCTTTCATTAATTAGGCATTTTTAAAAGTATAAATGGTCTTATCTTTTTGTCAAATAGCTTGTTTTCTTTATATTCTTCTTCAGAAGAACTACATTCAGCTACTGACTTCAAGCGTAGCTACAGCTCAGGCATGGTAGGCAAGTGAGGGAAGTAATATCACTGACACAGGCTCTAAGGTAAAAGGCTAACAGGTCGGATTTAGCTCATGTTTTTTAAAGTGTCACATCTCTCCCACTAAATTTAGGTACTCTAGATGATTGCTATAAACTTTTTGCACATAACTGCTATTCTTTCCTAAATTATCTAATAGGTAGTAGGTATGTAAATCCAGCCTTACAAGAGATTGCCTTTCTTGGTTCTTTGCTACATGATCATTCATTCCCCAAGGAGATTTCCTTTATTAGACAAAGCTGCAATATAGATGCTCATCTATTAATATTTTGAGTATTATTTGCTGTAGCTCTTTTCCAAGTGGTATACGTTGTCTCCTTCAGACGAATCTGTGTTGGGTCTTGCTGTAGTGATATAAAAGCACCTTCATTTTCATCTGATGGATTCTCCCTTTCTTGTATACTTTCCTTATTTCTGCTGTATCAGGCATCTATAACTGCAAATGAGGACCCATGATATATTTACCTTTTAAAAGCATGAACTATTAAAAACAAATGTATGATAACATATGTAAAGTACTTAATGACTGTAGAACATAGTAAGCATCCAATATAATTTGATTGCTCTTATTATTTGTATTATTGCTATACATTGCATGTCAATTACCTATGCAGTTCCCTAAATGGACTGAAGTTTATTATCCTCATTTTTTAGCACCCTAAACTGTGTTTGAATTTAGACACTGGAACTCATTCTTACAATATCAGATAGTAAGACTTTACAAAAAAAAAAAAAAAAAAAAACTCCAAAGACAAACTAAACATAATTTACATTGCCCAATTGTGCTTGAAACATGGATTTTGAATTTCCATTTGGAAAACCTTTTCTTTCTTTTTTTATGAATAGTTTCCCATTATTTTTTAATCTAATGCACAATTAATTTTATGTGTGAAGTGTTTACAGTTAAAATGGCTCCATGTTACTTAGTCAAGGGATTCAGATAACGAATCAGAAACACATGGTAGCATGATTGGATTAGCCTCTCAGCCCTTCGATTTTTTCATAGTTTCTACTTCAAATGGCCAAATTAATTTCTGAGTAAACTTCCAGACTTTAAATAGTTTCCCTATTTGAGCAATGTTTATTTCAGAAATAATCCGCAACAATAATAGGGTAGAAACCAATCCATCCTGTTATTGAAAGCCTGAGAGCTCATATTTTGCCGGACTCACTGTGGCTGCTAAATCTGGGCAGTTAACAGTTGATTAAAACCAGTCAGCCTATAAACAGAATCCTCCCCCAAATAACAATAACGAAACAGGCACTTAAAAATTAATGTTAGTGGATCCCTGTCCTACGAAGTCCTATTAAAAAAAAAAAAAAAATGCAGCAACTCTAAATTACCTTGTGGAAGCTCGTCAGAGCCCTAGAGATCTAAGGAACAAAGGTGGGGACCACCGGTGTAATTACCTAAAAGTTGCTTGTTTTGTTGCACATCAAGACGAGCTTTCTTACAATCAAACCGAGTTCAAGAACTCGATACTCCCTTTAATTATTAAGAATTACCCGGTACTTTAGAACTGTTTCCAAAGACGATTCTTCAAACAACGTATCGATGCCCAGCCTTGAAAGCAAACATATTACCAGGAAAGATACGCAGCGTACAGCACCAGCAGAACTTGTACATCATAAAACGAAGGTTTGAGGTGACATATTTGGAGGTTTTTCTAATTCTAATTCACCTGAGAACGCATACACGAGGTCGGCCAATTAAGTTTCTGAACTCATCCCAGAAAAAGTGCCTACATAACCCATTGCTGAATATCACTGCAGTCACCTTTCCAAGTACTCCCCTTGGGAAGCTGGGTACTGACGCCAGCACCTAGTCCAGCCTTCGAAGCAATTTTAGAACTCTTCTTCTGGACTGCCCATTAGAGCTGTGTTTGTACGCAGACTGACAATGAAGTTTGTGAATTCATCCTAATAAAAGTGCTTTGAAGGTTGGAGTTGGCACTGGCATTGGTGCATAGTTTCCCAAGGGGAATGATTCTAAGGTGATGGTTATGATATTCAGCAATGAGGCATGTAGCCTTTTTTTTTTTTTAGAATGAATTAACTAACTTTAATTGATCGACCTCGTTTATCAAAGAATCCATACAAGTTTGTCTGAATGTCAGATTGTTACTTTCTTTCTTTTCTTTTTTGGGGGGGGGATTTGTTGGATTCATTCTCTAAAGAAAGGATCTATTTAGCAATCCCCTTTGTCTTGGGTGACAGGTAAAGTACTGAGAAGGTGACTAACTTGTACAAGGATCAAAAAATCAGCCACCGGCTAAACAATTTTGGTATTTCTGATTGATTCACTGTGAAATCTCAGGAATGTCCCATTTGTGAGGGTTGTCACCAGCAGAGCTAGTGACTCAAACTGAGTGATGAAACCTTCTCTTATTGATTCTATTCTCCACAAAATTGAGATGAAAGAGAGTTAACAATGGAAACTAAGAAAGGGATCAAACAGGAGATGAAATTTTTCATTACAGGTACAGAAATAAGTCCTAGCAGGAAATACAGAATGTTTATAACACCAGTGCTAACATTTATTACATGTTATTTACATACAATTGATAGTAACACAGGGTGTAGTTTTTCCCTACAAAGGGTGAGAAACATAAAACTCAAATATGATGTTAAGACCCCAAATTGTGCGTACTACCAGAATATAGAACCATGTAGTTTGGTTTTCAATAGAGAGAAGACACTCAATTTCCATCTTTTCCAAATCTTTAATATTGATAAAGATCAATCATATCATGAAGATCTTGCATGTCCATCCTATCTGTGCAAGGATATTTGAAGTTTTATGTTGTTATTAGTGACTGTCAGGTTGGTCACAACTCTTGGCAATTGGCATTTAGGAGAACAAAGTGTCGTCTGGTTCTGTGTCATCCTTATTATTGCTGGTATGTTCCAATCCATGGTTGTAACTGGTGTGTCAATTCATTTTGTTAAAGGCTTCCATTGTTTTGACTGATTCTCTACTTTATTAAGGAGTTTTGGTGGCCCAGTGGCAAGAGTGTGGCTGCTGACTCAAAGGTCAGCTGTTAGACTCCTTGGAAATTAAATCCTTAATTGTTAGAATCCCTGGAAATCCTATGAGGCAGTTCTGCTCTGTCCTATAGGGTTGCTAAGAGTCAGAATTGACTCAGTGGAAACGGGCTTTTGTTTCCCAACAATGATGTTGTTTTCTAGTGATTCATCTTTCTTCTTGATGTAAGCAAAGTACACAAGTCAAAATCATACCATCTCACTGATACAGGGTGGAAATATTGAGTCCCTTCTATTTTAAAGGTCAAATTAAAATAGCCAGGATTTAATTCTTTTTACAGAATTGAGTTTTCTCTTTCATTCATTCATTCTTTTTTTTTTTTTTTCTTTTTTTAACTTTTTTCTCCTGTCTTAAAAATTTCTGGTTTCCCTCACCTAGGCCTTAACCAGGAAGTTGCACACTGATTGACAGGAGCTACTGAGATAGCATTTTTGCAGTTTTAACAGCTTTTTTAGGTACATCAAACCAGACAGAGATGCTAAATGAAGGTATCCAGAGCCCAGCTTTTGATGTTCATATATGACCCCTGATGCCTGTGCTCAGACAGGAGCCCCTCCCAACCACTCCCATTGTTCTCTGTGCCCTACCCCCCTGTGCTGGGGAAGCATGCTGTTTTTCCAATAAAGTCTCCCATTTTCACCTGACCAATTTGGATAGACCAGGAGAATGAAAATGCTGTGTGTCCCGCATGTTTTTGCTGGCAAAACATGGTTCATAATTATGATAATAATAATAATAAAGCCTTTGATCACTCACTGAAATGCCTGTCTCAGTGGCTGACTTTTGGGGGCAGGTAATGAGAATCCAGCAGCTTTGTCCAGTAACATGACTTCTAAAAACATTCTAAGGAGTACTGAGATTTCAAGTACCTACCAGTAAATAATCTTTTTCTGAAGTTGACCATGGCACCGCACTTCTGTTCTCACTAACCTAAAATGATCACTATTAGTACCATTTTGTTGTTCAACCACAAATGTAGGAGTATTGTCTCTAGAAGGCAGTATTCAAATGAGTACATAATTCTGAAGAAAGAACATACTCTAGGAGACATCTTTTTTTTATTATTTCATTTTTTATTACCACAATCTTGTTTTATTATCACTGTCATATGAATTCAATTGAAGGTACAGATATCCTGAGAGAAACTGAATTCTGAGATTGACACATTTTTGCAAATGGTGAAAATGCAGGAAAATCACAGCCACAGTTCCTATGAGCAGCAAGAAGCAGATTTCAAATAGGCAATGCCTTAGCAGCCTCTGTACGGTCAGGGTCCTGACGTACCTGCCTCTAATAAACATGCAGTAAATCCACAAGCTACCTCTGAGTAGATTATTCTAGGTACAGGGTCACTAACCCGGGGAGAAGGATAATGGGGAAAAACACACAAAGTAGTAATCAAGAATGAGGTGAGGAGACATACACTTAGCTCCCTCCCCAAAGGGGTTAAATTTTCACAAGGAAACCAGGATCCAGAAACAATTCTGAGAAAGCTATGGCTTTTCTGTGGAACCAGAGTGGTGCTAGAGCTCAAGGACCAGAGGGAAGAGAAAATGTGAGGTCAGTAGACAAAGCATTCACAGACGTGCTTCGTTTCGGACAAGAAGGCCATATCCATGTATATAAAAATACAGATTGTTAGTATATATTTATTCCTTAATGATGTTTTTGTATTCTTATCTACTCAAGAAACTCCATTTTTAAAAATCTATTTGAAGTAGATAATTGTAAAACTGACATAGGGCAGTGTCTGACCACCTCCAATGTCATGATGGACGGAGAACCAAGATGAACAACTCAATGCTGATTCTTATGAGGCAGAGGTCAGATATGCCTCTTCTCTCTTGGGTGTCTTTACCAATTGTGACACCAACTGTCCCTCCCATGGCACTCTACTACTACTCTGCTTGGTTTGGTAATTCATCACAACGGTCACGTAGAACTCATAGACAACATTCACAATTACAGGGTTTATTAGTAAAGTAATAGGTTAAAAATGAGCTTCAGGAACACTCAGTTCTTCCAGCAGAACAGGCTTTTTCCCAGCCATGCTTGCAGGTAGGCCTCTCTCTGGCACCTTGGCCTCAGCTCTGCTCTCTTGAGGCACGTGTTGGAAAGCTCTTTTAGCTCTTCCGAGAAGTGCCCAGAGACTACTCATTCCAGTCTGTGAATCTCAGCCCAAAGGCACTCAACTTTCTTTCTCTGTAGCTCAGGAAGTACACCGTTCTGTCAGTGGCCTCTCCCATCATTTTCTTTGGCTGTCAGTTTTCTGCCACTGCTTCCTGGTGTCTTTAGTGTTACAAGCTCTATCTCCTGGGTCCTGCAGCTTCTCACTGCAAGGCTTCCAGATCCCAAGGACATCCTCTCTGTTTCTCACTTGGTAGTGGCAGGGTCTTGGCTCTGCTCTGAAACTGGCCCTCTTTAAGGCAAAACTGACTAATCCCCTTGGTGTTCCACATTTATCTTATTTGCACAGTCCCACCTAACCATGTGAGTGGGAGTTAGAAGACTATGGCTAGAAAGGTCACAAAAAAGTGATCCATCTCACACAGTAGTTAATAGTGAATGTTACACAGCATGGCTTAGTCATGAAGAACACAGGCCCCGAGTTCTGGAAGCTTGGGGAGGAAATCCTGGCTTCACCATTCTTTGTTATCTGCCCTTGGATATACTGCTTCGCGTTTTTAAAAATGTGTCTTCTGAAAATTTACCCTCAAAGATCATTCTAATCAGTATTTTATTTGCATACTAATGTATTTCTTAAGGAAAAGCTGTTGTACTACCTGTAAAATTCTTCAAAATTACATCTTCTTATATTAATAATTCTTAGTCGCTCAGAGCATGGCCCCTGGTGGAGGGAGTCTCTCTGGTTCATTATCTTATTCTAAGTTTTAATTAGGCAGTGTGTGACCAGATGTAAGTTTGTCTGTGTCTCATTTTCCTTAGCTGTAAAATAAGGGTAATTCAATAGATTCTAAATGAATAGTTCAGAAGTTTAGTTTAGAAGGACCAGCACAAAGCTGGTTTCTATGAGACAGAGGTTAAAGATGTCTCAAATGCCCAGCTCTTCCAAGTTCCAGTACCTCTCCACCGCCTCTAACAGCAGTGACTCCTACTCCCCTCCTGGCTCTCCTTGCCATCTTTTGGTTCTATAATTCACCGCAACATTGCACAGTACTCACTTATCATCCACGAAATGGCTCATGCACTTGTGGAAGGTGGTAGATCCCCAGTCCATGGGTCAGGGCTCAGGCGTTAGGCTGGAGTCTTCTCCTGACTCCCTTTGTTGCAAGGACCAAGGAACCCAAACTGGCAGGATAGATGACAGGCTGCTGGTTCACAAGGCTGCAGAAGCTGGAGAATCCAGTGAGATAACAGGCTGCTGGCTCAAGTGCCAAGAATTGGAGGTCAGACAAAGACGTGTCTAGTGCAGGATCCATAGCCACTCAGGAAGCTTTGGTAGAACATTAGTATACATGTTGGCTGTAGATCATACCCCCAAGGAAACTCCTCTTGAGCAACACAGTTCAAAGGCACGACTTGAACAAGAGTGATCACGGCAGTGACTGGGATAAGGGTGGTGAGTACGACAACGGCTCAGACTGTACCTCACCCTAGTCCTGCCTGATGAACACAACAGACAACTCATTCCAAATGACATTATAACCACAGAGGCTAGGATTTACAACATCCATATTTACATCAGTTTACAAAACAACTGTAACAGACCATAAAAGGGAGAATAATTACATAGTTATATAACTTCCAAATTACATCAACATGTAACTGCCAAACCACTAAAAATCATGGCCCAGCCATCATACAGAACGCCATTATATATAATCTCAACCATCACCAGTTTCATATACCATAGTCATATTAACAATAAGCCTCATTTGCTCAGCCTCACTCAATCATTGTGTGGATATCATGAAGACTGTGGCTAGAAGGGGTATATGAAATAATTCATTGCACATACAATACTTCATGAGCTTGTTTGAGATTTGGACAGAAAAATACAGATAACACACTTACCACTGGCACACCTCTCAGAAAGATTAGCTATGATTTCTCACAGAGCAGGTAGTTTATACGCATTATGCAAGGACAAAGAAATATGTGAAGATGTCATTTTTAAGAATACGCAAGGCCTTCCATAAAGTCTAGTATGAAAGATTGTAAGACTTTATATCTTCTTCACAGGTAAGTACTTTGAAATAAACACCAGATGTGTTCAGATAGCACAGCAAACAAACACAAATAAGACTGAGGACAAAACAAGACAATGTCTCCCACGCACTTGTGGAGAGGGCCAACTTCAACACCTTCCTCTGAGTTGACTTTGGTGGGCTTTACCTCTGAGTCTTGTCTGGGCCCCCCATCATCTTCCAAGTTTCCCTCTTCTAATCTCTGGCTTCTCCTTTTATCTGCTATGGATCCAGGACTTTGAGGACTCCAGCAAGTGCTAAGGAAATTGTATCTAATGTAGTCTACTTATTCCACATTGATGTAGTACTAGAAGCTCTCTTTGCTTTCCAAAGCAAGAATATCTTAACATTACTTGTATGGTTTCACAAAAAGTAAAAGTTTTAAAGGCTTGGAGAATAGTGTAAGTAAAAACAAAACAAGAAAACCACCTTCTTGTTTATATAGGGCCACTGTAGGAGAGGCAACAGGGTGGAATGAAGAGAAGAGCATTAGACATACAGTCAGCATGCAAGTCTTTGAGTTCCAGGGCTATCAATCAAGTAAAAAAATGCTTTGAAAACTTTGTAAGTTGTAAAATATTATAATGATGTTTGCCGTTATTAGTTGACACCGTCTGTGACTCATGGCGACCTACTGTACAACAGAACAAAATATTCCCTGATCCTGTCCTATGTTAACAATTGTTGGTTTGCTCAGGTACCTTCTTGTGGCCACCACGTATTTTGACTGCCTTTCAACCTGGGGTCTCATCTTCTAGAACTATACCAGACAGTATCTGTTGTGAGTCATAGTGTTTTTATTGGCTACGCTTCTGAAGTCTAACCTTAGGCCTTTTTCTAGGCTAGTCTACTTTGGCCTGGAAGCTGCATTGAAACCTGTACACTATGTATGACTCTGTTAGTGCTTGAAATACTAGTGGCATAGCTTTTAGCATCAGTGTAAAATACAAGCCACTGTGATGTGACAAACTGACAGACAGGTGGTGGTATACTAATGTAAGGTGATATTAATCAGAAGAGAATTACCAAACAAAAAACCTGAAATCGTTGTCATATCTCCTCCTCCTCATGATTATTATTATTTGGCTTCTATTAGAAAGTAGATGCTTTGAAGTAAGATCTGACAAGAAGTTATTCAGATACATTGGAAAAAGAAGAAACTAAAGAACATACCTATAATAATGCTATCCTTTTCTCCCAAGTAGAATATGAAGCATGTATCTTCATAGCTTGGGGGGAGGGGTGCACATAAGAGAAACACATGTGTCATTATGATAGTAGTCCAAAGGATTATGTTTATTTGCAATTAGCTAATTTTACATATGTGTATCTGCTTGTCTACATATGAGTTATGTATGTCTGTTTCTGACTGGTAACTTATGTGATGCAACTATACAGAAAGAGATTTGAGTCATGAATGAAATTTGTTTCTTGCTTCCTTTTTTCCTCCCAAGATGTGTGTATGGTTTAGCATTTGATTCCATATGTGTGATTGTGTTTTACACAGGTGAATGTTTGTGCAAGTAAGTTTCATGGTGGGCTTTGATTTTAACTGCTTTTGTAGGAAGTTTGCCCTTTGGAATTGTCTGCTGTGCTAGCCTGAGACCTGGGTTCCTGAATTGTGTTAGCCTCAGAGATGATCTCTCTGTCTAGGTCTCCAGAGCTGAGGGATTTCTTGAAAGTAGAGGCACTGCACTCAACATTCCGGGAGTAGCACATCTGAGATGAGTTCGGCCTGTGTATGTGGAGTATTATTTTGCTTGGAAGTGAGGAGGGAAGAGACAGAAGCAGGCCAAATAGCTTCACATTTTCTTTTGCTTCATTTCAGTTTCTTCTTCAGCGGATGGTCAATATTTACTCCTTCAAAGTAGATGCAGAGTGATTTGCTGCCTCTGTTTTTGTCTTTTCCCTTTTTTGTAATATTCTCTCCAGCAATATGTGAACCAGAAGACTCCTAAATTAATTTTCTCCACTTTCTCTAGTGTTTCCTGCTTGGCAAATTAGAACAGAGGCAAAAGATATACCGTTTTGTCACGTCTAAGTGCTAAATCCTGGTTATTTATCAGTGTCTTTATCCTCCACATTCCTGGTGGCCCGAATGCTTTATTTCTTACAAATTCATTTCTGGGCATATTTTTAAAAAGTGATGAAAACCGTTAAAATGTGAACAACTTCATTATCAGGGCTTCTAAGAAAGCACAAAGCAATTCGACGGAGAAGCAACACACCAGAAGGTTCATCAAGTTTTATTCCGCATTTGCTTGTTTATTAAAAACACAAACTAACAAACCTTCCTCCAAATGAAGGATTCCAAGGCAGACAGACTGTGAAAAGCTGTTGCTGTCAGAAAGAGGAACTGTAAATGTACATTTTATAACTCCACACTGTTTTGTGGGGGGGGGGGGGGAACGGGAGTCAGGGAAGTTTGCGAGCAGTGACAGCTGAATGGCTGCTCCTGTGTGCACCGATATGTGGTGGAATCAAGTGTGAAAACGTAGGACCCTAGGTCTGAAATTTCTGAATAGTACAACAGAGAGTGAGCAACCTTCTCCCCAGGTGTTGGCCGCCCCATTCTAACTCCAAGCTGTAGCAAGCTGCCTGGATTTCTCAACGCCTGGGCTCTTGTGCTTAAAAAGGAGAAACGCAACAATTTTAGAACAGTCCCCTCCTTCCTATCCCTTTCTCTGACGCCAGCCAGCAAGCAAGGAGACCATCCCAATACTGATTTGGAAGCCTTGGCGTTTAGCCACCAAACCTGTTAGCCTGAAGCTCGCCCGGGATGACTTGTCTCCTGCGTTTAGCAGCTGCCACTGGCGCCCCCAAGCGTCCAGCGCTCACGTGTCCCAATCTCTTCCGGAGCCGCCTCAGTACTTCGCAGAAGCAAACCAAACCTGGGGAGTCTCTTGGACTAGCAGGAAAGGTTTCCCATCGAATTCTCCAAGACTAGGAGGCAAGTAGTCAAAGAAGGCAAGACCTCAAAGGCTCTTCTCCCTTTCACGTTTGTCTAGGATTTCTCATACAGATGAAGGCAAAAGCCTGGCGTGGTAAAGATGCTCAGCAGGGCCGTGAGGTCCAAACCCCTGGAGCTCACCCAGGTGCCTCGTCTTCCTCCTCCCACCCCGAAGAGACGCAGACCAACAGTGCACGTTGAGGGGGAGGGGCGAATGTGTCTAGGTAAACTCGAACTCCTCCGCAGAAGGAGTTCTCAGCATCTTTTTTCTCTTTCCCTGGTCTTCTTTTCTCTTCCATTCCAAAGACCCCTCTTCTCCCTTGGGCACTCGTGGCAGCTACCCGGACTCATGCACCCACTGGGAGCCAAAAGTTAAAGCCAAACTCGAGCGCGCAGAGAGCGGGGTATCAACGAGCAGACTTTCACTTCTCCGAAGCTTCTCCTCTCCGCCAGGAGTCTGGGGCTACAGATAGGTAGAGAGACCAAAGCAAGGGTGGCGGCAGCTTGCCTTTCTCCACTTCCACATTTGTCCCTATCTATTTCGAAATGTCCCTCCACCCGATGACTGTTGTCACGAGTCCCCCACATTCCTTTAGGGGGACAAATTCCGTAATTGTTGCGGGAGCAACAGTCATCAGCGAGGGTGGAAGAGCGGGAGTGAGGGGAGGGGGAGAAGCAAGTGGGGAAAGGAAGGAGCTGCAGCCAGGGAAAGGAGAGGAGGAGGGAGAGACTAAGGGGGGTGAGAGAAGCGTTTTCACTCTTTGTCACTCTCGAATTGGGGGCGGAGGGAAAAAGAAACCCACTGTTGGAAGCTATAAAAAGCAAGAGGGGTGGCAAGGAACAGAGGAGAGGGAGACGGAAAGACCTTGCAGAGCTCAAGCCCGTTCCTAGGGCATTCTGGCGTCCCCCGCAGCGTGTGGCTGCTCTCTGTGAGCCAGGGGACCGCGCTTTGGCGCGACTGAGAGCGCGCGCTAGGGGCACCTCGACTCGCCTTAGCTCCTGAGCGTCCAGTCCGGGGGCAGATTCTGATTCCTCATCACAGATCCTGCTAACCTTGCAAAGGAGGACTAGTGTCTTGCAAAGGTTGAGACGTAAAGTGTAGAGAAGGAAAAGAGAGAAGGGGAAAACAACTAAAGCCGAAGCCAAAGAACTAGTGCGAATCTCCAGAGCAATTGAGAAAAGGTTTGGACCGCGCAGTTCCGGGCAGGACCTAGGAGGTGCGGAGCGCCTAGCGACGGAAGCATTGCGGCTCACGGAGCTGGGTCTTCTTGCACCTCAGGTCACGCCTCCTTGGCCGACCAGGCGCCTCGCCTTTGATTGCTTCCAGTTACTGCAGAACTTCCTGCCCTGGTGGAGAAGGAGTCTTCCTGGGGTTGTGCTTGCTCCTAGCTTGAGGCGTGAGACTGAGTTCACCCAGCCTTGGCTCCCGAAGTCAGGACTTCAGGGAACAGAGTCTGCAAGCCTCTGTGCCCCGAGTGAAGGGTCCCGTGTTGGGATTTTCGCTCCTCTTGCATCTGCACTCCTCCGGATTTTGCACCTCCCGGGGGACCATTCGCTAGGAGATGGCCGGGCTGATGCGGGGCAAGGACTCCTCCCGCTGTCTGCTCCTACTGGCCGCGGTGCTGATGGTGGAGAGCTCACAACTCAGCAGCTCGCGGGCCAAACTCAACTCTATCAAGTCCTCTCAGGGCGGGGAGATGCCTGCCCAAGTGGCCAATCGATCAGCCGGCATGTACCAAGGACTGGCTTTCGGCGGCAGTAAGAAGGGCAAAAACCTGGGGCAGGTAGGAAAACCATCCAAACAAACTCTTCAGTCAGGAGAGGTAGGGACCAGCGTTCTTGCGTGCGCCTTTTGACTTTGCATCTGGTTACCTACGGAGCGCGCCCCAGGTGTGGTGCGCACAGCCACTGGGAAGGGGTTCCGTGAGACACGTCTGCGACTGTGGGGGTAGCTGGTTAATTGCAGGTCTTGAAGGGTATGGCGAAGGTCGGTTAGGGTTTGGGGTTGTGGACATGTACCAAGATCTAGTACTTTCTTGTAGGGGAAAACAGAACTGTTCTTCAAATTTAACACGGTGATGCAGAAGGTAAAGACAATAAACAGCAGCTAATGCATAGCAATTACTATGTGCCAGGCACTGCACTGAGAGTTTTACATATATTCACTGTCTTAATCTTCACAACTTTATAAGGCAGGCGTTACTACTTTCCCGTTTTGCAAGTGAAGACACTAAGATAAAGAGAGATTGAATGAGTTGCCCAAGGCGTCAAGTTAGTGCAAGTGGCACAGCTGGATTTCAACCCGACAACTTTAGAGCTCTTATCCATTACGTTTTACAGTCCGGAGGGGAGCTTTCTATTATTTGCGTCCTCCTTTCTTCCCAACCACTTTCTCCCTTCCAAGAGGTAAGGTCAGAGACAGAAAACAACTCCAGTAGATGCTCATCTCTCATTCCTGCAGAAGTGCAAATAATTCTTACAGGAAGGAAAATGATGAGGTGACAATGACAGCGTCGTAGGCGCCGGCAACAGGGGCGCCAGCGACTCAACAAGGCAGATGTCGGAGGCGTTTCTGCGAGAGGGAACTTTCTTCAGTGCTCTATTTCTCAGTCACACATACAGAATGACAGCCAGACACATGCAAACAGTTATTAGACAAAGAGACAGAACGCGCACGCTCGGCACCCTCTGTGGCAGTCGCGCCGCAGCCAGAAGATGGGGCCCTTGTAGGCACTAGGCACCGCGACAGCTCCCCCTTCTGCTCCGACTGTGGGAAGCCTCAAGTGAAAGCCACTATAGCAAACATGTATCGCGCGTATAGCACCGCACAAGTGTCAAGTCCCTGCGGCGGTCCCCTGCTCCACAGAGCCCCGGTTCCTCAGAGGAACCTGCTGCCAGCGCGCCCTGGGCGCTCGCTGGGTGCCCCTACTTACATCCCTGCTTTCACAGCCGGCTGCAGGGCGAAGGTTGACAACGTCTGCCCGCCAGTCCTGGATGGACAGTGAGCAGAAGGCTCAGGTCCGCGCTTGGCCCCCTACCGCCCTCTCACGGGGACGGTTTTACTAGTTCCGTAGTTGGGCATGCTTGCTGAGCTTTGTCATTTCAAAAATTTCAACTATTTTTTCAAAGGATACAAAACTCTCGTTTGCAGGATTTTTTTTTTAAGTCTAAAGAAAAATAAGCTGTATCTACTCACCCTGTTAGATTCATGCACGCACACCTGTTAGTTGCATATACTGCCAAATCTGCACAACCTACCCTTACCTGGTGGCTCTTCGTTCTCATCCATTCTTCCTCTCACTCTGAGGTGCATTATAATTTTCTAAAGGAATGAACGTAACATTCTCTTCGAAGACCGTCATGAAGTAGGGGTTAAGTTTAGAAAGACAGAATTCTCTCCACCCAAATCGTTAAGAATCTTTAATGCTGCTTTATCTGCACTTTATTTTCAACTTGCAGGTCGAGTCCTTTCAGTTCTACCAGTACCAGATGCTGTGGAGTCGAAATCCACTCATGGCATCCCCATGTGTGCCCCAGTACAAGGGTATTCCACAGGGTTTCAATTCATGTATACTTTGAGGGTTTCTGTAAAGCACTTTCTGTTTCTCCCATACCATGGGACTCCTTCACCTGACATACCTCTGTACCGTTCGTTCATACTAGCATTATCACTGGCCATAGTGTTCTATTCAGTGGTTTGAGGACTGTGCCCTAGAACTTATCTTTTGTTTTAATGTTTGTATGTACAGATGTGGCACAGTAGTTACAGGAGGGAGCTCAAGTGGTACCTGGGCACTAATCAAAAGATCACTGGTTCAAAGCCACCAGCTGCTCCTTGGAAATCCCATGGGACAGTTCAAGCCTGTCCTGTAGGATCACTGTAAGAATCAACTCACAGCAATGAATTTTTTTATACAAGTGCATAAAATACACGCTTGCCACCCCTCCAAATTTCTACTTAATTATGATCCTTAAAGAGTTTTGCAACTTTCCTTAAAACTCCTTAAATTGAGAATTTATTTTTCCTGCAAATGAATTGAATTTCTGATTGTGATAGGACCTCCATAACATAGTAGTTCTAGGAAAATATATTTCACTGTATTTAATTTACCTGTAATTCTCCCCACCATGCCCTTGAGCTCATTACAGCTAAAATGACCCTAAAGGAAAATACAGAACTGCCCTGTAGGGTTTCTAAGGTTGTACTCTTTACAGAAGCAAACTGCCACATCTTTCTCTGAAGGAGCACCTGGTGGGTTCAGTTAGCAGCCAAGTGCCACCAGGGTTCCCTCCTATAATACCAGACTGAAAATTTGACACTGGACTTGTAAGACAATTGTTAACAGGTGATATTCATAAAATAAAACATTGAGCTGAGCAGCAGGAAGATAGCTGGTAAAGAGGATGATTTTTTTTTTTTGCATATTTTGACTTCTCATTTGTTTGGTGAGTGAGACAAAGTGTGTACTGTGAGGAAGAAACATATAGAACCAATTTCCATTCTTTGAAGTAAGAAGAGGAATTCTTTTAAAGTTTATGGGTTTCTTTATCTTCTTTATTCCACTGGGGATGTGATCATCAGCATTCTCAGTATACTTATTTCGAAAAATAGAATGGAAATCTGAAGACCGTTAACTATATAATATTGGCTTCCGTTCAGAAAGGTATATACCATTTCCTTTACAGGGAAAATTCTAGAACTGAAATGTAGCTGAGCTGAATTTTTATCCAGCATAAGAGAAAGGGATTGATTGAGAAAGCAGGAAGTAAGAGAAAGAGATTGATTGAGAAAGTGGGAAGTAAAGTGACAACTGGTCAAACGAGCTCATTATGGAATGTCATCCTGAGGCCTGATCAGTTTGAATTGTCTCCTCGACACCCCTGATCCTGGACTGATGATGGTGGATGGTGAAGTACATGTCTTTCAGGAGTACAGGAACAAGAAACTGGGAGGATGCAGAATCAAGTGGATAGATTAGAAACTTTGTTCTTGGTCTTCCTTATCTTGAAATGGAAATTCAGTAACTGCTATTTTATTTTTCTGACTTACTTCAAGAATAAAGAATTAAAATAAATTTTTAATTGCTGCTGAGGAAGAAATGATTGAACAAATATAGTCCATCAACAAAAGTGAAAATGAGACCACATGGAACCGTAAGTTTTCATAGGAAAGGAAACATTTGAATTTACAGGAATCCTACTTGTTCCATAGGCATGATGGATTTCTAAATGATTCCTTGAAAATGTGTCATTGAATTTTAGTGAAAATTTAGAGGGCCCATAGAAACAAAGTTTAGTATTCTCCAGAGGTGTTAACAATTCTCATTCTTAAGTACACTTTCAAAGACATAGCTATGGGTTATGGTGAAAACTAATATATAAAAATGAAGTGTGGCAGTACTCAGATGATTGACACAAAAATAGGAAAAATGATTTTGCTTTAATTATTCACATTAATATTTTAATTTGACTTTCCGTTTGCAGCCGTTAATAGGTTTCAAAAGATGACACGTATATATATTTGTTTTATATATATGCAGGATAAATTAAACTCAACCACTGTTTCTAACCTCTATAGATATATTTTTCAGTTTTTAAAGTGACCATTTCAAACAGTTTGAACTCAAAGTAATTTCTAAAATCTTCAATATCATTGTGGATAAATATATTTTGATTATGTAAGCTGTTGCTTTATGACACTTCCGAAGTTTGAGAGCTGTTTATCAGCCATTTTTATGAAACGAAAGTTTTTAAAAAACAGTTTAGTATGGATTGCACATTATTTTACGTGAATGAAAAACATTTTTGGATTTTTGTTTATAGTTGTATTTTATTTTTACTTGTCTGTCCTTTTTGAGACAACCTGAAGGCAATATTTTAGCTTTGGGGAATGTTTGAAAAGCGAGCTATGGCATAGTGACAGTTATATTTAAATGTTGATAACCTTCCAGGTGTGTGACTCTAAGAAAACGCTGAAGTGTGAATTCAGAGTCCATGATTTTCCAACATAACATGGACACTTGAAGGACAGTGGCTTGGATAAAGTTATATTGTAAGAAAAGAATGCTTGAAATCCAATGACGCAGAAGCTTGAGGGAGTCAGAAGTGATATTTGCGTGTGGCATTTTCTTTAATAAAAACACTGTATCCATTTGTGTGCACAAACACCTATGAAAATGCCCACTGAAGTAAACCTTATAACCTTTTTTTTTTCCTTCAGGTGATCTAGTCACTTTCTGAAAAATTATTCATGGCATTTATTTATTTTTTTTCAACTTTCCCTTGACACGGAATAAATATCCGCTATCTTCTCTGGACCTCAACTGGCATGCTAAATATAATTGGGAAAACAATTAAAATCGAACTTTCCAAAATAATTAAAAAGATTTTTATGACAATCCACACCAGGGTTCCTCTTCCTTTCCTGAGAGTTGACAGTTGATACCACTGGAAAGTTACCTTGTGAACAGCAAGGAAGATATTGTAATGATAATCTAATTGTTAGCATCCATCATTTTGTTTTTGTGCTAGACCCCAGAGAGCAAGAGGACAAGTTTGCTTAAACTGACTCCAGCTGTGCCTCTGACCCTGTCACAATCTCTTGTACTCTTCCTCTCATATACAAATTTTTGCTCCTTTCTTTCTTCCTGAGATGATTCAAGCCTCATAGGAACTGTTGTAAAGCACAGAGCCATGTAGTAGAGGATATTCTGTTCTAGGAGAATAATGGCATATCATTTTCTTTTCCTTACACAACTGTTTTAAATAGACACTGAGATAATACCCTACATTTTAGAGGCCATTTATATAATACTTTACGTATTTATCGTCTTAGACTTCTGCTTTTTTATGGCCACTTGTTTATTGGTGGAGATGTAACACTGAACATGAATTACAGTCTTATTTGTGACTCCTTGACCACCCTTAAAGATCATTTTACTTCATTATATTTCTATTCACTTGTGCTTATCTGTTTAAAAAAGGTGATAACCTGCTTCTAGTCCCTCCCCCACCGATTTTTTTAAAAAGGATTTTTGAGAAAGTTATTTTGGTTTTATCCTATCATTGGGTCATTTATTAAAAATCTGAAAGAAGAACCAAAAAGAAACAGAGGTAACCCTAACTGATTGTTTACTTTTTTATAGTATAATGTTGCTTTAGCTTTGTGTATAAAGATTGATTATGGAATTAAATACAAAATTAGTATATACTGTTAAAAGCAAACAAGATAAATTTTCTCTTCCTCTTCTTTTCACTCTTGCTAAAACTACAGTAGCAAAATGATTTTTTTAATTGTTGGTTTTGTTAAGGACAGATAAAAGACATTTTTTAGTGCTTGCTTCAGCAGCACACATACTAAAATTGGACTGATACAGAGAAGATTAGTACGGCCCCTGTGCAAGGATGACACGCAACTTCATGAAGTGTTCCATATTTTTAAGGAGCTGCAGATAGGCAGGCATGTAAATTTAATTTGGATTGTATACTTTCACTTAATTGTGATAAAAAAATTAATTATTATTACTTTTTAAATACATTACTTGATATACAATAAGGGAGGTTATTGTGATAGGAGCACCTGTTCACAGAAAGAAAATTCACCATCCATCTGTTCTAAATAACAGTTTCTGGTGAGCCTCCCGTGCTAACAACTTTGGGTCACTGCCTCTATCTTTAGGTTCAAGCCAGCGATGAGAAGGTCACAAATAACACCAGTTTTTAATCAGATATCCTTCAAGAAAGTTGACCCCATCCATGCTTTCCTTTGTAATAGTAAATTCAACCAGAGAAACCTTACATGCAGATGAATTTCAATGTCAAATTAGTCAAATTTTAACTCAAGGGATTTATGTATAATTAAAAATAAAAGTATTATTCTAAAACTTAGTCCATCACTACTGAACCTACAGCAAGATTGTATTAGCAGGCCGTTAATACTAATTTAGATTTATCTGTGTGCCCCAAATGAATGGAGAAATAAATTAGTTAAAGCATAAAAGTATTAAACACTTTTACGTATCTCTGTTCCATAGTTAAACAAAAGGGACAAATGTTCATTAGATTTTCTTTTAAATATGATGTCTCCTTTAATTGGTTGATTCTATTAACGTGGTTTGGTAAATAAAATTGCTCAAATGTAAATATTTCATAATCATAAAACTTTCTAACTGCCTCCACCCTGTTGAAAGTAAACAAATAAAACCAATGAGTGAATAAATATGTTAATTGACAAAACAAGGCATCACAATTAGGGAAAGTGGTGGGTTTGTCCAAATATTTAGTAAGAGACATTAGCTTTTCCTGTTATCCTTTACCAAATGGAATAAATACATTCTTTCTTTTGGGAATTGGTAGAGGCAAGTGATCTTTGGAACATATTATTTCTTCTAGTTATGACACAGATTAAGTTACAGTAAAAGTTATCACTTAGTAATTATTCATAGTAATTTTTCATAGTAATTAATCCAGATACCTCACCTGGATTAACTTCTTGAGCCTCTTGGTGGTCCTTTGGAGCAGATACTGGTATCATTCTCATTTTATAAATGATGAAACATTAATTTCTCTGGGACACAGAGAAGTTAGACAATTTGTACAAGTCACATAGTAAGTCAAGAAAGCTAGAATCCAAACCTAAGCAATCTAATGTGAGAGAGTGCGTACTTAACTACTGGTATGATACACCAAGGTTATCCTGGATTTCAGAGGAAACTTGGACTTTTACTTTTCTTTCATATACGAGGTTGGACAGTTAAGTCTACAAACTTAATTGTTCTAAGTACTATGTACCTCATTGCTAAATATCACTATGGTCACCTTCAAGGTACTCCCCTTGGAAATCTATGCACCGATGCCAGCGCCTAGTCCACGTTTCAAAGGAATTTTGGAACTCTTTCTATAGAATGGCCATTGCTCACTGTGGCAAGGTGGCAAGTTTGTGAACTTAAATTGTATTGTTGTCTGTGAGGGAGTTTTTAGCCAGTAAACAAGTAACAGTACTGGAACACCATCCCAACCCACCTGATGTGGCCTCCAATGACTTTTTACTTTACCCAAAGATAAAGGACATATTGAAAGGAAGACACTTTGGTGACTTTCAGGTTACCAAGGATAGCATGAAGACAGCTCTGGTGGCGATTCCAGGAAGAGTTCCAAAATTGCTTTGAAGGGTGGACTAGGTGCTGGTGTCGGTGCATAGTTTCCCAAGCTAAGTACTTCGAAGATGACCAAAGAATCAGTTTTTCTAGGACGAGTTTGCGAACTGAATTGTCAGTCCTCGTATTTTCTAATAACATAAGTACAATCCTAGTTTTGCTAAAAACCACAAGAAAATCCTTAGTTGCTGCCCAGTACTGCTCTGAGTAGCCCAAAACATTAACACTTCCTGAATACAAAGGCCGCTGTGGTAACCGTCTGTTATAATCTACTTACCTCCCTTCTGTGGGTCCCTCCCTGTTGCCCCCCCCCCCCGAAATTGCTCTGACTGCACTCCCATGCCCTGAGCCCAAGGGACAATTTTCTCAGTTTAGACTTTACGATTGCTTTTGCTTTGTCCTAACCTTTCACCCCTTCGGGATGCCTTTCAGAGAATCAAATGTTCTATTTTATAAGGAGCCTCCCTACAACACTCTGGATTCCTAACAGTGTTCAGTTGTGGGTTTACCACTGACTAGCTTAAGGTCTTTGAAAAAGTCACCTAATCTCTTTGATGCCTTGTTTTTCTTCTTTCTAAAGCAGGGCTATAATAGTGATCTGTCTGGACAACAGTGATGAGCATACAAAATAACATATTAAAAAGCAAAATGTTACTGAACCATCAGTTATTGCATTGATGTCACAAAACTAGCAGTTGTTATTTCTGTCATTAGAAAAATAAGTAAGGATAAGTGCTTGTGCACTGAATAAAAAGTAGCTGCTTAATCTTTCCCACTGAGCTGGCATGCTTAACTCAACTGATGCATATGTTGTACATAATGGAAACAAATGAAGTTGAGTATACTAAGACTCAGATGTCAACTGTCATGATGACAACTGTGACAATAGGATACACATGAATATGTTGTCACATTTCTTCTGTTGAATACTAGCATTAATAGGGATGAAGAGTCTGTTGTCTTCTAGAAAGAAAGCAAAATAGTGTATAATTGAGAAGTGAAATTATGGAAAGATTATAGAGGAAGGCATACCTCAGACATTAAAAAACTAATGGAGTTGCTAACAACCAAAGCAATATTAATTATTTAACCATGGAAACCAAAATAATTTAACAATGAATTAACATTTGCTACCAACAGCATTAATTGGATAGATAAGATTCTTGACATTCTCTCCACCATTCCTGGAGCCCACATATCTTATTGTATTAGGAATTTGGAAAGCAGGGCTTCCAAGGACTTCATTCTGGTTTGAGCCCCTGCTGAGAATTTGCATTTCTAACAGGGAAATTATACTTGACAATTTATACCTGAAAATCACCAGGGGATCTGATTAAAATATAGCTTATGATTCAGTATGTCTAGGGATGTAAGTTCAAATTTCCAGCAGGGAAAATGTTAGCAATGCAAATTCTCACTAGGGCTTCAGACTGGTTTGTTTCAGCTGGAACTCCCTGTTGGAAAGTTGACAACCCTCCTGAGTGTCAGTAGCTGCAGCTGTCTCTCTTAGGAAGACACAGAAATTTGGATGACCATTCTTTCCATCCCTTCCTTTTCCTTTTTTTTTTTTTTTTTCGTTGTGATTCATGTTGGAAATAAGCTGTTTATCAACAAGTGTTTCTATCCATTAATGGTCTTGAAAACTTGATCCAAATCTGAGGGCAGCGGGGAAAGCATCACTTAAAACCAGCTGGAATGACAGCTCACAGTCAAATAACAGTTTTCATTTGTTTGTTCTGACATCGCTTTGGAATTAGTCTCAACTGTCGTTGCGTTAATATGTATCCGGAAAGCCAAAGCTTCTCCCCAGCTCCAGTAAGCATTCTCTTAACTCTACGGCCGGTTGTCTGTCCCTTGTGCCTAATTTTCGTATGTACTTTTGTAACATTGCTATTTCTCTCTCCTCTCTATTGCTCTTTATTTCCTTCACTGATTCCTTTTCAACAAACTTGCCCTCAGAAACATGGACATTTCCTTACATTCTGTCCTCTGCCTTCTTCTTCTTTGTTTTACTGTTTCCTTTATTAACGCTGTTTGTTTCCTTGGATTCACTTCTCACATAAGCAGATCTCTACACTTAGCTCGAGGCAGCTCCTGACTCCGTTGCTGGCTCAACTAGTTTGGAAGTTATGCCAGAGAGAAAGATCTCATAGAAATGGAAACCGTTTGCTTGTAATCTACTATTGCCAAAAGTTAGGCAACCACATCTTTGAGATGATGAAAAATGCCTTAAGTTAGGCTAAGGCAGGACGCAAGGATCAACTCTGATTCCCAGACATCTTCCCATGCTCTGCTCTGTTTCATCACTCAAAGGTGATGAAAGAAAGCTGTGTAAGTTTCTATCAGGACAAGTGCTCTTTGTTTCTTTAATGCTAGTCCTACTTGTTGAATGCCTGAGATTAAAATAGCTTTCAACTTTTATTATTTTTTTTCTGTATGATGGGCTATGATGGGCTTCTTGTTAAAGAGACTCATGCCTTATTAGAATGTGTAAATATTTATAGTTTATTTTCAGAAAATGTTAGGTAGTTACAAATGTACACACCTTCTATGAACACTGATAGCCAGGCAGCCAAGTGCCTATATATGTTTCATTTTTACAGCTTGGACTATGTACTGAAGAATTTATTTTTCTTTTTTGCCACTTGCTGTTTTATAAATGATCATTTGTTCACTTTTAGTGCATAAAACCCACTCAGCGTTTTCTTCCAACCTCATAGGCTCTTAACAATGCTTTGCTACTTAATAACCCTAATAAAAGAATCCAACTTGATGGCACTTGGCTTGGCAATAAAAGAATTCTTCAAATGTGCTTAACTATTATTATCCAAGATGGGGGACTTTATAGAAAGGACCAAAAAACAAAAGCAAAAAGCTTTTTTATCATCTAAATGTTTCAAGAACTTGTACAACAGATTAAAATAGGACAGAATTAGAACTGGAAAATGCATTGGCAATCATATAGTTTAACTGGTTCAACTATATATACAATGGAACCAGACTAGGAAGTATTTCATGATCTCCCCAACATACCACAGATAGTGCCTGTGGCTGAAAAATTTTTGCTGAAACTTGAATCATCTGACTCTGAATATAAGCCTTCCATATGATGAAAAGCAATGCTTCCTATTAAAGCTCTTTAGAAGAATTCAAGTCAGTTGTAT
This sequence comes from Heterohyrax brucei, assembly GCA_028571685.1. NCBI lineage: Eukaryota > Metazoa > Chordata > Mammalia > Hyracoidea > Procaviidae > Heterohyrax > Heterohyrax brucei. Next base: position 78,139,821 of record CM053143.1, read on the forward strand.
TGATTTGATTAGAAAGCTGGGTGAGAGATAAATTACATGTAGAGCTCTTTTTTAGCTCTAAATTTATGTCTGTCAAGGAGGACAATGTCAGGATCACATCCACGTCAGTAGATTTAAAACAAATTAATGAAAGTAAGTGGTTTAGGCAGTACTGTTTTGGCTCACTTTTTCAACTGTGGTAGTGTAGTGGCACAGCTGGCAGGAAGGCTGGCTGAGAAGAGTATGCACTGGATCATCGGAAGCATGTGAAAGAGAAGGGAAGAAAAGTGCAGTGGCGTATGGAGAGCACCCAAAAACTGGGCAGTGCAAATGGTTAACAGAATTGACTGCAAACAGAAAGGTTAGAGGTTCAAGTCCATGCAAAGGAATCTTGGAAAGAGGCCTAGTGACCTACTTCTTAAAATCAGCCATTGAAACCTACACATTAAAAACAAGTTTATTTTGACACATATGGGGTCATGAAGGCAATTCTGTGGAAAACATAGATTGCTTAATCTTTGTCCAAGCACTGTCTAGAATAGAGGTAAGTGGCATTAAAACTTTTCTGACAGAGACTTCCATAATGAAATGTATTTTACATTGTTGTCTAGTACATATGCACACACACACACCCACATACACACACACTCATAATCCTGAAGTCAAAGTTTGAAAAAGAAATACTTTTATGATAACGCACTTTCTGTTCTGTCCTGTGTTATTCTTTTGCTGGTCATGACTCATTAAATTGATCAATAAAACCTGTGAGTTGAAAACGCTTCATGTAGTAGACTACTGCTATTGCCCTATAGGGAAGTCAGTGCCCTATGCCTGGATATCAGTAGTGTTTCAGGAAGATGCTGCCTCAGAATCAGCCATGGAAGGTTGCCAGAGTACCAAGATAGGCGGGTCCCCAGGGAAAGCAGCATCCATCATCTTTGGTCTCCCTCACTTTCTGCCTTCTACAATGACATGTTAGTCTCTGGCCTTTGTATGTTCGACCTGCCCGGAGGTGTTCTTAACTCTTACACTCCGTCCACTTTCCAGGAGCAAGTGAGCAATAGGAATGGTGCATTTGGTATTTTAAAAGCTTGAGTATGTTTAAAATGAATACGTTATTGTACGTTAGGTCCGTATTCTTTGGGTACATGCCATGTATACCGTCGTATTTTATTTTTAAAACATGCTTTTGAAGATGGTTACAGTTTCTGCATGGAACAACAGATGAATCTGAAAAGCATTGGAAATAGATTCAGAAGACTTGGTTTGCCTATTTTTAAATATTCTGGACTTTAAGAAATAATCCAGCACCTCTCTTTAAGCTTTAGGTTTCTCCTCAGTAAAACAGTAGGAAGAACAATAATGTGTTTTCCTACCTCTTTGAAAACTTAAAAACATTGTTAATTTCTAACATCATCAGAGATTGTTTAGGAAAAAAAAAATGGGGCCTTTTACCCTTAATTTGCGAAGAAAAAAATCTGGCTTAGACAGTGAGAATGAACTCAAGAATGAGTTAACCCAGTTGAGTTTTATGATTTTAGAATCATGAATTCAGTTCTAGTTTGATAGAACTCCCATTTTTTAATAGGTTGAGACAGATTCAAAAGCATTATTATTTTGTTTTGCTAGTATGGTTAGAGTTTTATTCAAAATTTCAATGTACAGTAATAATCTCACATTTCTAATTAAAATTTGTCTGTTCTTTTTTTTTTAATTCTTGCAGATGACAAACAACTGTCTGCTTGTAGAATACCCTGTCTGTGCCATGCAGAGCCCTGTAACATATTTTTTTCTATCGTGTCTAGGATGTGGTATTTCATAAATATTTTGAAACATTTCCAAAAGGCACAAAGAGGATCCAAAGTCACTGAGAGAGAACTCTTCACAGAAATCAGTGTTTTTAAAGCTCTGAAAGTCATATTTTCTCCGAGGGTCATATTTTGGGCACATTCTAAGTTACAGGGTTCAGAGTTGATAAACCTCAGAGTAAATCTAATTATAAAGTCCAGTTGTAGGGATGTGAAGCCACATGAACTGGAACAGACGAAGTACATTTCCGCGAGCAGAAAAGCGGGTATAACACACAGCTGTTGGAAACACCTTCTTGTATTGCTAACCAAGAATTTCTCTGCAAACAGTATAATTGCGTTGATGACTGATGTTACATGAGTGAGAACCTCAGTGACACATATAGTGAAGAGCTGTGTGGGCATGTTGGGGTGGGTATTAATTGATAAAGTTCCCTGGGTCGTACAAATGATTTGCACTTGATTATTAACCTAAAAGTTGGTGGTTCAAACCCACTTACTGGCACCATAGAATAAAGGACTGGTGCTCTGATTCCTTAAACACTATAGCGGAGGAAACTTTCTGGAGCAGTCCTACTCTGTAAAGCACTGGGTCACTATGACTTGCAGTCAGCTTGATGGCAATGGATTTTGGGTTACTTGTGCTGGAAGAACTAATATGATTCTTTTTTTAAAGCTACACTACTTTTTCAAAATAAAGGAATGCTCCTAATTTAGTCAGTGCTGAGTATGACTCTTTGTTTCCAGTTTCCTTGCCATATGAAAGTAATGAATTTTATAAACATGATTATTCTTCAGTGGGATAAAGAACACTTAATAATTATAACCTATGGAAAAATTGCAAAGTTGGAGATTATAGTTGCAAAGCTAAGGCAAAGGATTAAAAACCCTCTGCCGTCAAGGCGACTCTATGGGACAGAGTAGAACTGCTTTATAGAGTTTGCAGAGAGCGAACTGCAGGCCTTTTGGTTAACAGACGTAGCACTTACACACTACTCCACCAGGAAAAGGATTATAGACTAAGCCAAGTGCCAAGTGCCATCGAGTCGGATCTATCAAATATATAATAAGATACTTGAGGCAAGATCTGTATATCCACCTTTCCAGGGATGACATCCATTTAGATGTCTGACCCCAAAACCCAAACCAAACCCACTGCCGTTGAGTCAATTCCAACTCAAACTGAAATTCAACATGTCCAAAACTAAACGTATGCATTTCTCCCAAACTTGTCTCCTGTCTTACATTCTGTATCTATCTTATTAACATCACCGTCAAATCATTTGGTCAAGACAGAAACAGCCTGGGCTTCCTGCTTTCTATTCCTCCTCCTAAACAATTATTCTCTAAACTGTAGAAATCAGCTTCCTTCATATTGATCTCCTTCACTGCTTCACTGTCATTAAAGCCGTCATTACCTGGATTCAGACTGTCGTCATTTCTCAAACAACTATGACAATATTGCAGTAGTACTGTACTTCTACAAACTGTCCACCACACTACATTTAAAGTGAGCAAAGCAAAACCTGATGAGAACATTCTTCATGTTTATTTTCTAGAGCGCAAAGGCTGACTTTTCAGCATCGTACACAATGTCATCGATTATCTTGTTCATCTTGACTTTGCTGTTTGAGCCACTCGGCTGATGAATGGCAGAGCTGAGATTTAGAGCCTGATAATCTTACTTAAGACTGCATACTTAAGTCTGAAATTTCCGGGCATTATGACAATAATATTAGCTACTGCCTCATACAGTCTGGAGGCCTGAGGAAATGGCTTGGGACTTTTTATCAGTCGGTTTCAAAATTCAGATGTGATTCAAATTCTACAGATTAGTCAATTTTATAAATGCTTACTTTCTTCTTAGATATATTTGGAAGTATGATGGTAGTCAACAAACATTTCCCAAACACATATGGTATGTTGGATCCTTGGAGAATATACAATAAAACATGCAAAGGCCGGGGTATTTGTAAATTAGAAAATTGTCAGAGAAGGAAAACTCAATTATTTCTCACTAACATGAGCAACAGAATGGTGGGAAGACTGCACCCTGTTAAAGGTGGAGAACTTGTAAGACCCAGAAAAACAAGCCAGTTCTATTGAGTTCTGGGTCTCATGGTCTCACAGTACGTGTATTCTCCAAGGAACCAACATATTGTATACATACACATGCAGATACACACACACACACAGACACAGACACACACACAGACACACAGGCAAGTACATTGCACTTGAAGAATCCAGTTTGAATTTTACAAGTGAAAGAAGGTCCCAGAAATTCTTTAGTTCGTGCCTGTATTCTCAATAAGTATTGAAGCTGGACAGCTCAGTGAGTTAATTCTCCTGTGTATCAAGATTTACAAAGAGGAAGCATTGCACTGCATTTATTTGTTACCTGGCCAACTTTAATGTTGTTAAGAATGAGGACATTCCTCTCTCTGCTGTATGTGAAACATAAATAAAACAAAGCTAGATGCCAGTCTCTAAGGAAAAAAAAAACATTTCCTCATTAACAGAAAAAGTACTCAAGTTTTTATTTTAGTTATTCTTTGTAGATAACACTGTTTCTTCTGGACAGTCAGGCTGAACTGAGAAAGTAAGAGCAAGATTATTTCCATAAACGGTGAGAAAAAGGAAAAAAGTACATTGGGAGTTTGGCAATAATGAGTAGATGTGGGGCCTGTGTTTTCCAGTAAAGTTAGAAGGAATTCAAGTTTGATATTTTTTACATATCTCACAGATCCCTGAAAAGTCTGACCTTCATTTTATAATTTATACAAAGTGGTAATAAAAGTTCATTAGTGGGGAGAGGCAGGCTTACAAGAAATTGTTGTTTTTATTGTTGTTAGGTGCAGTCTAGTTGGTTCCAATTCATAGCAACTCTGTGCACAACAGAATGAAATCCTGTCTGGTCCTGCACTGTCCTCACAATTGTTGTTACGAGGTCTGACAATTAAGTTCACGGACTCATCCTAGAAAAAGGGCTACATACCTTGTTGCTCACTACAGTCCCCTTAGAAGTCCTCCAGTTGTGAAGCTACTCACCAATACCAGTGCCCAGTCCACCCTGCAAAGCAGTTTGGGAACTCTTTCTGGAATGACTATCAGAGCTGTCATTATATTATCCTGGATGTCCTGAATGTCATTAAAATATCTTCCTTTCAATATTTCTTTTATCTTCAAGTAAAGAAAAATGTCTTCCTTTCAATATTTCCTTTACCTTCAGGTAAAGAAAAAAGTCATTGGGGGCCAGATCGAATGAGTAGGGAGGGTATTCCAATACAGTTGTTTACTGGCTCAAAAATCCTTCACAGACAACTATACAACTAAGTTTGCAAACTTCCTTCTGTGCCCCTGTGTGCAATGGCCATTCCAGAAAGAGTTGCATAATTGCTTTGAAGGGTGGACTAGGCTATCGGTGCGTAGCCTCCCAAAGGCAGTACTTGGAAGGTGACCGTAGTGATATTCGTCATAGAGGTAGCTCTTATAGTTTGTGGACTTAAATGTTGGGCCTCGTGCTCTTGACCCCACTGTTGAAGCCCCTGTGTCAGTCCACCTTGCTGAGGACCCTTCTCTTTTCCCTGACCCTCTATCTTACTAAGCGTGATGTCCTTCTTCAGGGACTGATCCCGCCTGATAAGATGTCCAAAGTGGGTGAGATGTAGTCTTACCATCCTTGCTTCTAAGGAGCACTCTGGCTGTACTTCTTTCAATCAATGCGGAATGAGAAGCATACTGTCTTCACTCTGTAACAGAAATACCACAAAGGAATGGTTTTAAAAAGAGAAATTTTATTCTGTCACAGTCCAGTAGGCTACAAGTCCAAATTCAGGGAATTAGCTCTAGAAGAAGTCTTTGTTGGCTGTGGAAGAAGGTTCTTTTTGTAAATATTCCCCTGAACTGAGAGCTTCTGAGGCACAGGGACCTCAGTTACAAAGGATGTGCTCTGTTCCCAGCTCTGACTTCTCTCCTGAGGGTATGAGGTCCCCAACGTTCTGCTTACTTCTCTTCCCTTTAGGTCCTAAGAGATTGCCTCAAGTTACAACACAGTGTTGCAGAATGAGTCCTGCCTCACTAACACAACAACTGCCCATCCTCTGTGATTGACGTCATAGAGACAACATGTACAACATTTAGAAACATCACACTATACCGGTAACATGACCTAGCCAAATTGCTGCACACATTTTTTTGAGGGACACAATACAATCCATCACACAAGATAAGAAATAATAAAGTTGCTCTTCACTATGAGAACTAGGCCACTCATAACAGCATAGTGGAAGGAAATATTTTAAGTAAAATAGCCAAGTTCTCACTACAAGAAAGGTGGAGGAACAGAATGTATACTGAGGTATATCAAAGAAAGAAATCTGAGAAAGATGCAAGTGTAAAATGATGACATTTTTTTTTTACTCAACACTCAGTTTTCCAGATTAGCCACTGCTGAAAAGCCATTGCTTTGATGTTGTCATTTGACCCTTTCTTTTGTAACTAACTTCAGAAGTAGTTTACATATTTGTTTAAGTCATAAGATTATGACCATTAACAACACTGCACATATAGATCATCACACTACTTTCAAAATACTTGGTTCTGAGTGACTTCTTGTTTTCATTAACCAAAGACTAGCTAGCAGTGAAGATGCAAAAGAAAGGAGACATAGGAGATGAAAACAATTCCTAAAACGTCAAAATAACATTTTTGAGTCATGGAAGCAGTATTGTGGTTCTAATTAAGGAACTTTCTGTGTTGATTGCTTTAATGTAGAAAACCTTCATCTGGGTCTAGAAGGTTACAAATAAAAAATTTAGAAAGTCATCATATTATCTTGTAATCAGATCCTCCCCATTAGGAGGACCTGGTCAGAATTTATGTAATATGGTTATTCTCTTGTAGAGAATCATGCTGTTCAGGAAGTAGTTAATGAGTGTAGGCCAGCAGTATGTTCTCCACCCCAAACCCACTCTTTTCCGGAAAGAGGAGTCAGGAACAAATCATACCCAGTGTGACTCCCTAGAGCCTAGTTTGGGGACACATTATGACTTCATATGTGGCTTGTTAGCCAAAATGTGTGCTCTGAGACAAAAAAGTAAAAGTCTGTCGAAAGTTATTTTTTAATGCAAACATATCCTCTTAAAAATTTCAGAGAAAAGGCTGAACTACTTAACCCAGTAAAAACATTTTTGCAATTATTCAAATTAATACAATGCTTCCAAATGGTATTTGAAACTTCTTGTAAATTTTCTCATTTGCCTATTGCCCTGCTGCTATCTTCCTAACACTCTTCAGAAGGAAATAGCTTTTTAACAAGAAAAATCCTCTTAAAATTGCATTTTCCAACTGTGTCCTGGCCACAGCAGCTGCAACACATTGTAACTAAACTTAAGTCTGTTAATCCTCATTGTTAAAAGCATAAATGACCAACAGTCGTTTATTATGCCACAGTCATCCTCGTGATTGATTACAAATTGGATTAGAGTGTGTGCTGTGAGTTTTCTTGTTAGAAAATGCAACTTTTCAAAACAAAAGTGGAACTATATCTGATGACTCAGCACTTACAAAATTAAATGATAAACCGAGTGAAATTTTACCACTAGCATTTGCTTCTATATTCTGTGTCAAGAAGACTAATCATCTTGCTATAAAAGAATAAATACTGGTGCAATAGGAAGGAGCTTACAGATAGGTAAGCATTTGGAAACAAAAAAAGGAACTATAAGTTTATTACCCAGGAATGCTTTTCATTATACCTTACTTTGTCTTCTCAAGATGCCCTTTGAAAAATGTTCTCTTCAGCTCTTTTATTTCATTATTTCTTTCATTTGCTTTAGCTATGTTCAAAAGCAAGTTTCAGAATTTCTTCTGACATTCATTATGCTCTTTTCTTTCTTGTCTCTTTAATGACAGTCTACTTTCTTCATGTTTGATGTCTTTGATGCCATACTACAACTCATCTGGCCTTCAGTCATTAGTATTTAATGCATCAGATCTTTTCTTGAGATGGTTTTCAAATTCACGTGCAAAGACCTAGAGTCAGAAAACCAAAAGGGAAAAATATATTTGGTATTTCTCAAGCTGAAAGAACTAAAGAATAAAAATTCAATCTCTGAGTTGCAATTTTGAAGGATTCTACAAGAAAACTGTTAAATCATACAAGAAGCATCAAAGGAAGATTGAAACAATTCACAGGGCCACGTACGAAAAAGAATTGTTTGACATTCAACCAGTGCAGGAGACAGCATATGATCAAGAACTAATGATACTGAAGGAAAAAGTCCAAGCTGCACTGAAGTCATTGGTGAAAAACAAGACTCCGGGAGTTGATGGAAAACTAACTGAGATGTTTCAACAAAAGGACACAGTGCTGGAGGTAGCCACTCATCAATGCCAAGAAGTTTGGAAGACAGTTGCGTGGTCAACTGACTTGAAGAAGTTCATATTTTGTGCCCATTCCGAAGAAAGGTAATCCAACAGAATGAAGAAATTATCAAATAACATCAATAGTATCAAACATAAATAAAATTTTGTTGAAATTAATTCAAAAATGGTTGTAGCAGTGCATCCACATAGGATGTCAAGAATACAAGCTGGATTCAGAAGATGATGTGGAAAAAGGGATATCATTACTGATGCTACATGGATCTTGGCTGACAGCAGAGAACAGAGATTTTTGCCTGTGTTTTATTGACCGTACAATGGCCTTTGACTGTATGGATCATAACAACTTATGGATAACAAGGCAAAGAATGAGAATTCCAGAACATTAATTGTATGTAGACCAAGAGGCAGTATTTTGAATGGATGAAAAGGATACTGCATGGTTTTAAATCAGAAAAGGTTGTGTGTCAGGCTTGTGTTCTTTCACCATAGTTATTCAGTCTGCAAGCTGAAGAAATTATCTGAGAACCTGGACTGTATGAAGAACATATGATCAAGACTGGACAAAGACTCATTAACAAACTGATATGTGGATGACGCAACCTCACTTGTTGAAAGCTAAGAGGACTGGAAGAACTTAGCGATGAAAATCTGTCCTTGCCCATAAATCATAATGAAGGTCCACTCTTTGGACACGAATAGATTGGACTTGATGATGTAGAGTGACCATATATTGGATGCACTTTATGGTTCTATGCATCTATAGGATATCATCCTTCCGACCTCTGGCTGGAGGAAGGAGAGTGGGTGGAGAGGAGGGGAAAGGAGACTGTTGGGAGGATGAGACAGGTATGGAGCAGAGCACAATAGTGTGCTGTCGCCGGGCAGGGAGAGCGGTGGATGCTTCATATAGGTGGGCATGCAAATTTATACGGAAATGTACATTTTCACTCAATCATAATAAAAAAAAAGAAAAAGGCTACAGCTTTTAGTATGGATTAATTTTGTGCACTGGAGAAGAAGGTGTAGTTGTCTGCTGATGGGTGGAAAGTTCTGTATATATCAATGAGGTTTAGTTGGTTAATTGTGTCAATGAGGTCTTCTGTATCTTTACTGAGCTTTTTTCTAGATGATCTGTCTAGTAATGAGAGTGGAGCGTTAAAGTCTCCCACTATTATTGTGGAGTCATCTAACTCTCTTTTGAGCATAGTCAGTGTTTCTTCGATGTATTTAGGTGCTCTGATATTAGGTGCATAAATATTTAATACAGTTAAGTCTTGCTTGTGTACTTAACCTTTCAGCAATAAATAGTGTCCATCTTTGTCCACGATGGTAGATTTGACATTAAAATTGATTTTGTCTGAGATTAGAATTGCCACCCCTACTCTTCTTTGTTCATTGTTAGCTTGATATATATTCTTCCATCCTTTAATTTTCAGTTTGTTCCTATCTTTAGGTCTCAAGTGAGTTTCTTGTAGACAATATATGGATGGGTCATGTCTTTTCATCCAAGATGACACTCGGTGTCTCTTTAATGGAGCATTCAGTCCATTTACATTCAATGTAATTATTGATAGGTATGTGTTCACTGCTGCCATTGTGATATGTTTATTTTTATGTTGATGTTTTCTCTGTTGTTCTTATTAGTCTGTTCTGGGACACTCTTTTTTGTGAGTTGATTTTTCACCTTTTCCAGAGCTGGTTTTGTAGCTGTTGAGACTCGTGTGTTACATTTCTTGAAATGGTATGATATATCTTTGCTGTGCTTTACAGCTGCCCCTATGATCCCCCTTAATAAACTATATGTAAACCCAATTTTAATTACTACCAGTCTTGTCATCTTCGTCTCCATCTGGAAGGACTGTAACAACTGTAGTACATCCCTCTTTTTATTATGATGACGCCATAGTTTTCATGATGATCACTGGATTGCTTCTTTCTGTATCAAAGCTGTGATTGACTTTGGAGCCTTCCCTAAAAGAGTAGAGTATTGAGTAGTGTGTCGTTCTAAAATATAAAGTTAGTGGTTTCGTTCTTCTAAGCCAGAGCCAAGAACTTCTTTCAGTATTTCTTGTAGTTTGGGTTTGGTTTTTACAAAGTCTCTGAGTTTCTGTTTATCTGGGAATGTCTTAATTACATTTTCATATTTGAAAGATAGTTTTGCAGGATATATAATTCTTGGTTGGAAGTTCTTCTCCTTCAAGTCTTTGAATGTGTCATGCCACTGTCTCCGTGCCAGCATGGCTTCTGCTGAGAAATCTGACGAGAGCCTACAGGGTTTCCCTCGGAATGTTAGCTTTGCTTTGAGTCTTGCTGCCTTTAAGAGTTGCTGCTTATGTTTCATTTTGTTAAACTTGATTATAATATGTCTTGGAGTCTTTCTTTTGAGATCTATATTGGGTGGCACACGATATGCATCTGAGATGTCTATATTCTCTTCCTTCATGATTTCTGGGAAGTTTTCTTTCAGCAGCTCAGCAACAATACTCTCTGTGTTCTCAGATGTCTCACCCTGTTCAGGGACTCCAATCAATAGAAAGTTGTTCCTCTTAATAGAGTCCCACATGTTTCTTAATGTTTCTTCATTTTTCTTGTTTCTTTTTTCTGATTTCTGCTCGTAGACACTGGCATCAGTAGCTCTGTCTTCCAAGTCAGATATTCTTTTTTCTATTTGTTCCATTCTGTTTTCTTGGCTTTGCATGGAAGTTTCTGTCTTTGATTTTATTCTTGATCTGTTGGATTTCAGAGTACTGGTGTTAAAATCAGATCGAACAGCTTGTTTAATTTTTCATTTTGTTCTGCTGCATTTTGTATAAGGTCTAGAAGGGCTCTGTATATAATCATTTTGTATTCACTTTCTGTTGCTTTCATAAAAGTTTCTTCATCTGGAAAACTCCTTGGTTGCTTTGTTTGGGAGCCTTTTGAAGCCATAAGTGATTGCTTGTATGCCACAACTGTCTGTTGCTTTTTGGGTCCCATGTGAGTATGTAGAGGCTGGAAGAGGTACTGTGAGGATGGACTGCAAATGTTTCTCTAGGCTGTCTTCAAATGTAAAGCAAAAGGTATCTGACCAGTTCACAAGTCAGTTAGGTTTTCAGGTGTAGAGGTCCCTCTTCTCAACTGACAAAGTAAGCGCCACTATATAGTATGGATTAATTTTGACATAAATAAAAAGACAACACCTCACAACTGGATTAATGAGCAATATCTTAATAAATGGAGAAAACATTTAATTTGTCAAAGATTTGATTTTACTCATATCCACAATGAGTGCCTATGGAAGCAGCCATTACAATATCAGAGGATGCACTCTGTTGGGCAAATCTGCTGCAAAGAGCCTTTACAAAGTGTTGAAAAGCAGGGATGTCATCTTGAAGACTCAAGCGTGTCTGACCCAATTCATGGTGTTTTGGGTTGCCTCATATATATGTAAAAGCTGGATAATGAGAGTGGAAGAATGAAGAATTGATGCTTTTGAACTGTGATGTTGGAGAATGTTGAATATACCACAGACTTGCAAAAGAATGAGCAAATTTGTCTTGGAAGAAGTACCACCAATGTGTTCTTTGGAAACAAGGGTGGCAAGACTGTCCTCTCACGTATTTCAGATACGTTATCAGGAAGGGTCAGTCCTTGGGGAAGGACATTACGCTTGGTAAAGTACAGGATCATCTGAAAGGAGGAGAAGCCTCCGTAAGGTGAATTGAGACAGTGGCTGCAACAACAAGCTCAAGCATAATAATGATTGTGAAGATGAGAAGACAACAGAGAGGCCTTGGAGGTGCAGAAGAAAAGTATGGAGCATAACTCAAATTGACATAAAAAGACCAGACTTAATGGATTGACTGAGACTAGATGCATGCCAGAAGACATGGACCATGAACTCTCTGCTAGCTGAGAACAAAAGCCATTCCCAAAGTCGACTATTTAGATTAGACTGGATTATAAAACATAAAATAATATTCCTAAAGAGTGTGCTTCTTAGTTCAAGTAGATACATAAAGCTATATGGGTAGCTCCAGTCCTGAGGAAGGATGGGAAAGCAGACAGGGGTAGGAGCTGATTGAATGGACACAAGAAACATGGAATGGAAGCATGGAGTATGCTGTCACATTGCAGAGTTTACTACTAGAGCCACATTTCAACATGTGTATAAATTTTTGTGTAAGAAATTAAGATGAGCTGTAAGCTTTCACCTGACGAACAATTTAAAAGGAAAAACAAAAAAAGGAAAAAAAAATCAATATTCTAGAAACCAGCCAAGTCGTCAGTTTGCCAGTGTCAGGGGAGAAAAAATACAGAAACAGTATTTGTTAACTGTATCTTAAAAAACAGCAAGAACAACTTAAAAAATTCATAAATCCTGTTCTTTGTTAATGTGATTTTTCAATTTTTTTTTTGTTTTAGTGTAATGGTTATGTTTTCTTATTACTTTCCAAGTACATACTCCAACAGAGTTTTCTTCTCTGTTGGAGTACATATATATATATACACACACACGTATTTATACAGCTGGCAGTCAGTGCCACATAGAATGATTTATTAAATTTGACATATTGTACTGTAGCTATCTCATTGTGAGATGCGATTTGTCTTCCAAAATTCAAACTTTCACATGACTTTAATTTGTTTCCTTGGAATACTAAGTCTTATTTGTTGATTAGGGTTACATGAAATGATGTCACACAGAATGTGTTTGGATATCGTTATCACACCATTTGTTACATGTCCCTAGGATAACTATGAGTCAGAATCGGCAAAAGGCAACAAGGGCAAATTTTTATCATGAATGTTAAATTTCTTTCCTTTAATATATACTCTTATTAGCCACATGATTTATCTGTCAGAACTACAGACACTTGAGAAAATTTGTATTTCATTTCAGCAACTAAAAGCATCTTCATTTGTCTACATTTCAGATTATTACCTGATCTCATTCATAGGAGTTAATATTTGTGTCTCAAGAGAGATGAAAAAACATAGAGCCATATTAGCACTGTGGTATTGACAAAACTAAGCAATGGAGCAGAATAGAGATCCTAGATATAGATTTTGAGGCATAGATAATTGAAGGAAGGAGGAAATATTTTAAACGTGTTGCTGGAAAAATTGTGTATGCATATCAAAAAAAAGATATTTAAGTAGTACCATATTACACACAAAAGTCCATTCCAAATGGATTTATTATTAAATGCAAAAGAGAAAAATTAAATTTTTAGAAGAATATACAGAAAATATCTTTCAAACCTTAGAGTATGAAAGGATCTCTTAAGCAAGACGCTAACCAAAAAGGGAAAAAAAAATGATAAATTTGACTGCAGTAAAAGTAAGAATCTAGCTTATCTGAACACACCTACACACGAAGTAGAACACAATCACTACCTAGGAGATGTATGTAGCAATATAACCAACTCATATCTCAGATGATGAAGGATTAGTACCCATAACCTGTAATTCAACATCAAATTAAAAAGGAGATATACAATCCTATAGAAATGAATGAAACATATGAATAGGCATATGAAAGAAAAGTAAAAAAACATGACCAGGAAATATTTGAATAGAGCCTCAATCTTATCAGTAGGAAGGGTAATACAAATGAAATTACTGATCTCCCATTTTGTACCTATTAAAAGCTGAATAGTCATAGTCATAGCCTGACTCATAGAGACCCTGTAGGCAGTAGAATTCCCAGTAGAATTTCCCCATAGAATTTCCAAAGAATGCCTGGTAGATTTGAACTGCTGACCTTCCAGTTAGTAGTTGTAGCACTTAACCACTATGCCACCAGAGTTTCCTTGTACCTATTAGATTATCAAACAACAAGAAGTTTGACATCAACTGTGTATGAGTATATTAACAAGCTTAATATGCTGTCCGTGGGTGTGTAATCACTACCTTGTAGTTCCGATCATTCATATACACTATGATGCCAGTGATGATTGAATGTTAGAGTTTTCTCTTTCCATGCTGGCAGTTTGGTTAGACTCCTGACCAGCATGTTTCATGCACTGCTACCACCTGTCTATCAGTAGAGGCTTGTGTGTTGCTGTGATGTGGAACAGGTTTCAATGGAACTTCACTGTTAAGACTGACTAGCAAGAAAGTCCTAGGAGTTTCCTCCTAAAAATTAGAGAGTGAAAACCCGATGAATCACAACGGTTCAATCTGGAACCAATTGTGGGGTGTCTTAGGACCAGGCAGTGTTTCATTCTTTGTGTATGGGTCACCATGCATTGTGGGTTGATGGAGCAGAAGCTAACAACAACCACAGTGACCTAGCCATCCAACTCCTAAGAATATAACTGAGAGTGTTTGAGCATGCTGATTGAGATACATCTGTAAAAATATAGCACCTAGAAACAACTTTCTTTTAGGGAAAAATTGGCATTTGTATTTCCAGCAAACAAATCCTTCTGCAACTTCCAAGGAAAGTAGCTAAAGATGAAATTACTTCTAATATGTGAGGAAAATAAGGAATTCTAAAGTCTCAACACTGAAACAAACATAAATTCAAGTGAAATTTATTTTAATCACATTTACAATAAGTCCCATGTTCTGAATTGTTCTACTGGGAAGTATTAAGTCTATTTGCTTCTTGTGTTCCTTACTTGTAAAGTAGTTGCTAAGTTTTAAGTTGTAGTTAAATATAGGGAACCCTGGTGGCAAAGTAGTTAAGTGATATGACTGCTAACCAAAAGGTCGGCAGTTCAAATCCACCAGGTGCTCTTTGGAAGCTGTGGAGCTGAATTGTCTCCTATAGAGTTGCTATGAGTTGGAATTGACACAATGGCATTGAGTTTGGTTTGTTTTTTTAGTTAAACAGAGATCACCTTGAGAACCGAGGTATTCCTAACCTAAGCCGTGGTATTTTCTATTGCCTCGTATGTGTGTAAAAGCTGGACAATAAATAAAGAAGACCAAAGAAGAATGAATGCATTTGAAATACAGTGTTGGTGAAAAATACTGAATATACCATGGATGGTTGGAAGAGTGAACACATCTGTGTTGGAAGAAGTCTAGCCAGAGTGTCCTTAGAAGTGATGATGGCGAGACTTTGTCTCACATACTTTGAACATGTTACCAGAAAGAACCAGTCCCTGGAGAAGGACATCATGTTTGGTCATGTAAAGGGTCAGTGAAAAAGAGGAACCCCTCGTGAGATGGATTAACACAGTAGCTGCAACAATGGGCTCAAGCATAATGATTGTGAGGTGGTGCAAGATCAGTCAATATTTCTTTCTATTGCACGTGAAACTGCTACGAGGAAGGTCCAACTGAATAGCATCTAACAAAAACAGAAAAAAAAGTGAAATCTCTCTGAAATCTGTTTAACCTATTCTTTCAATAATATATACAAAGCATAGGAGATCTTTCAGGAGGTTAGCTTGGGTTGCATTTTGCTTACAATGATTGAAGTGTATGCTTAAAATGACTTTTATTACTTAAATGGTTAGCTACAACAGTTAGCAACTTCCAGTTACAACTATCTACTATAATATTTTGATTATTCTGTGTGAGAAAATGAGAAGTATACATAAAGATAGTACTTTTGCTGCTAAACAAAGTATGATTGTCTTGAGTAGAGAACCCCCTGTATACATTTGCACAAAGCTTGAATGACAAGCTGAACTGTCTCGCTTTTTTGTTTTAGGAACACTATTTTTTGTTTTTTACCTAAAAGCAATTGACAAATTGTGGTTATTCGAAGATGGATATTTATCAGACATTTTCTCAGAAATAAATAACATGAACTGATTATGTCAAGACAAAGAGCTGACAAGATTTGTTGCCAGAAGAAAATTTGAGATTCGGGTAAAAATGAAAATTTTAGAATACTTCTGTCTACCTCTATAAGCTGGATGGCATTTAGTACTTACACGAGTTTTCTGATGAGATGAATGACGATAGTAATGAACATGACTTTTGGTATCATATAATAAAAGATATTAAATTTAGAAGGTCTGTAAGGCTGTATGAACCAATATTTTCCATGTGATTAACAGATGATATCATAAAATTATAGTGCAAGATAGATCATAGAATTTTAATATAACAGCATATGAAAGGTTCATTGATGCGCATTCTAATTAACCTTCACATCCGTCACTTTTTGGTGTACTGATCAAAGAAGAATCTTCACAATTATCTTAAAAGGCTGTTAAAATACTCCTTCTCCTTCAAACTATTTATCTGTGTGAGGCCGAATTATCTTTGTCTACTTCAACCAAAGCAATATATCAAAAGAGACTGAATGCAGAAGGAGATAAGAGAATCCAGCTGCCTTCTATTAAGTCTTGACATTTTCAAAACTGTAGAATAATGCTATACTTCTCACTGTTTTTCTTTTGTTCTGGAAAAAAATAATTACTTTTCATAAAATTTTTTTTTCTTATATTAAAATATAATGGGGCTTATTTTTATCACTTAAATGAATAAATAACATATATGCATATTTCATTTTTAATCTGTAACTATGGATAGACAGGAAACTCTAGTGGCATAGTGGTTATGTGCTATGGCTGCCAACCAAAAGGCTGGCTGTTCAAGTCTGCCACGTGCTCCCTGGAAACTCTATGGAATAGTTCTACTCTGTCCTATAGGGTCGCTATGAGTTAGGACCAACTCGACAGCACTGGGCTTTTGATTTTTTGGCATGGATAGATACAACAAACATTAACAAAAGTTCTTTGAGGCCCTCAATAATCTTTAAGACTCATGGTCTCTTGAGGCCCGTGATTTGAGAATAGCGTCCTTATGCAAATTTATTCTCTTAACCAAATTTATAGAGAATCCCCTATATGCCCAGTACCATCCTAGATCTAGGAAGAAAGGGGGGCGGGAAGTCTCTGCCTTCTTTTACAAGGGGTTAAGTATTAAGTTTTGCATAGATTGATAAATTAGTGTGAAAGCACCATGAAATTTATATACAGAAGATTAATTCATTAAAAAACAGAAGTACTATCTATTTTTATTATCTAATATCAATTTTAGCAATCCTGGTATCATAGCAGTTAAGAGCTACAACTGCTAATCAAAAGGTTGGCAATTCAAATCCCCCAGGCAGTCCTTGGAAACTGTATGAGGTAATTCTACTCTGTCATATAGGGTCCCTATGATCGGAATCAACTTGAGGGCACTGGGTAGGGTTAGTTGGGTAATGTCTATGATAAGGAGCCCTGGTGGCACAGTAGTTCAAACTCTTAGCTGCTAACTGAAAAGATCATTGGTTGGAGATTTGTAGCCTGACAGAGCCTGGAAGACATGAGTATATGAGCTCCAAACCACTTTCAGCAAATAACGGAGTCATTCCTGAGATTCAACCTTTAGCAGAAGATTAGACAGGACCACAAAACAGAACGAGACTAAAGGAGACCCCCAGTCCAAGGACAAGGACTAGATGGCAGGAGGGGACAGGAAAGCTGATCATAGGGAACTTAAGATTGAGAAGCAAGCGTGTTGACCCGTTGTGGGGTTGTTAACCAATGTCATAAAACATCATGTGTATAAACTGTTTAATGAGGAACTAGTTTGTTTTGTAAACCTTCATCTAACATATGAAAAAGGAAGGAAGAAAGGGAGGTAGGGAGGGATGCAGGCAGGAAGGCAGGAAGACGGGAAGGAAAGTAGGGAAGAAGGAAGAGAGAGATTGGTGGTTGGAACCTACTAGCTGCTCTGTGGGAAAAAGATGTGGTGGTGTACATTCGTAAAGACTGATGGCCTTGGAAACCATGTGGAGGCATTTCTACTCAATCGTATAAATTGATATTAATTCAACGTCATCAAGTTAGTTTTGGTTTGGTAACATCTTTACAATTAGCTGCACTATTAAACGGTTAACCTATGCTTTGAAAGGGAATCACTGGAAACTTTGTCTGTGGGTTTCAACCAAGTATCACGGCTGTACTGAAACTTAGAACAGATATCATGAGTATAGATATATCATTGCTCATGTCTTCCAACTGGTAGCAAGGCATCCTACTTGAAAGTAAGTCAAATCATTTAAAAGGGAAAAAAAGTTTTTTTTTTTTTAATATATATTTTTCAGTGTAAAAAGTGGTTAACTCAAGGCCATAAAATGATGGTGTCACAGATGGCAGAATACTTTGGGATCCTTAGAGGAAAATCAATCCTTTTTGAAGCACAATTTGAGGAATTGAGGAACAGCCACCTGGGGCCAAATTCTTCTTCTCTGTAATTCTAGGAGAATTCCCACAGGATTACAGAGACTTAGAAACTGGTTACCAAGTACTGTACTCATTTAAAGAAAAATCTCCCTTAGCCAAAGTGCCTAAAATTGCTTTTTGCATAACAAAATGCCTGATTCTACTTTGATACTGATTCAAGAGCGTTCCTTCCAATGCTGTGTCAAAGTGAGGGCTTGCATATTTTATTAAAGCAACTTAACTTGAAAAATACTGCTGTTCCTTTGTCCTCCCCCAGCTGCAAGCTCCCTTGTTAAAGTATGATTTCATAAATTTATTCTGAAATAAAATTTCATTTTTCCTTTGCCCTACCCTTTCCAGCTGCAAACTCCTACCCTGCTTTGTGCAATAATAATTAACACATATGTTTAAAATAAAACTCACTATATCCTCTGTACCCTCCCAGCTGCAGATGTCCAGCCCTTTCGTGGTTTTTCAGCTTTTCACTTGTAGAAATATTTCATACATACACAAGAAAAAAAAAAAATCAGATGCGCTAGTGCCACTTTCCAAGCCCACAGTGGTGCCTCTGACCGTTGGTGGCTCTGATTTCTGGCAGGGGAGCTTAGCTCAAGCCCTTGCTCAGTTGAAACATTACTTATCAATTCCATTATTTTGCTTTATTTTTGAATTCTTCAAGACTCAACATATCACCAAATGAGCACTAGCTAAGGGCATGCTATAATTTGCTATTATGTAGATTAAGGGGGATTTATTGTTTTGGACTTGAAGATGATAGGCATCCTACCTTTTGAACTGGTAGACAGCCTATAATTCCTTAATAGTAAAAATTCTAGTATATGAAAGTATTTCAGTTGTTAAGACACATTTGGTTCTACTATAGTGTCCCTTGATGTGCATTTTTGTTTCCAAACAGAAAATTCAGTTACTTAGCAATTTATGGTTTTGGTGGTGTTGTTGTTAGCTGCCTTTGAGCTCCGTGCACAGTGGGTTGGAATATTGTGATCTATTGGGTGTTCACTGACTGATTTCTGTAGAGTAGATCATCAAATCTTTCTTTTGAGTCCCTCTTAGTCTTAATGACCCAAAACCTGTTCAACATCACAGCAATCCACCATCCTCCACTGCACTTGAAGTACATGGATCTGGAAATTTTCCTGGTGATTGAGTAATGAATTGCTATTTCTGTTAGACAGTACAGTTTTGATTACATTAATTTGTCTTTCCACATAATTCTTGAAAATTTATGTTTAGTTAAACTGCAAATTGTTGCTATTACTACTATTTAAATAATTTTATTTGACTCATATTCTTCTTACACAGTTGAATCTTGAGAACTTGAAAATAAGAGCCAGCTTGACCAGACACTAAATAGACAATTTTAATTAAAGCCTAAACTCATCAAGTAAGTTTGTGCTTTGACACTTGCTTTCTAGAGGAGGTTCAACTTGAACATGTGTAAGATTTTTTTTTTAAGCTCCCCAATCAATTGAATCCAAATCTGTGGACCCCGTGCTCTGTGGAGTTTTCAATGGATAATTTTTTTGGAAGTAGATCAACAAGTTTTTCTTCCAGTATGCCTCTGGGTAACGTTGAACAACCAATCTTTTGTTAATAGTTGAGCACTTAACTGTGCAGCTTGGTGCCTCTTGTATATTTTTAGGATACTTTTGTGTGCTATCTTATAAAACAGTGAGGTAGCCCTGGCCCTGTGCCTTCCATCCTTTTGCTGACACAGGAGTAAGCTTTTAAAGTTGCAAATCGGTTTGTGTCTCTCCTCTGTCAGTTAACGTCTGTCTTAACATGGCTTAGACAACTACTTATCTTTGCCTACGCTTGGTACTCATTTGTCTTCCTGTTTCCATGTTACTTTGATAGCTCTTATTTTACTAGTCTTAGTTTATACACCACTTTCTTCAGTATGCCTTTCTTAACTTCTGAAAACAAAACAAAATTCCCTTCTTGGTATTCCAATACAATCTTATGTTTACTCAAATTATAACTGCAGCTATTCTGAATATCTCTGGTCTATATTACCCCTCAGTCCCAGCTCCCACTCAACATGCATAGCAGAAATAGGATAAATGTGTAGTAAATACTAATTGAGCATATGAATGAATATTAGGTGAATTATAAAATCTTTAAGTCTTCTTATCCCTGAAATATGATTCTTTCTTGCTTTCACCTATATGGGCCTACATAGGTTTTAACAGTGGTGATTAAAGATGGTCTGTTGTTTTCTGACCCTGTTTTGTCAGAGCCTGATACAGAACTAGGGGCATAATTAGCAGAGAGCATTGTAGTTAAATCAAAGTGCAGCCAGGAGAGGAGTAAAGTTGTAGAAAAAATCTGGGAGTCCAGTTTGGGAGTTTTCTCATTCTAAGAGTTGACAGTGGCAGTGGTGTGAGCTGCAAGAAGTCCTTCAGCAACTGCTTCCTAGGTTGTGTTCACTTTGAACCATCACGGAATCAACTGTGTCAGCATATATATATATGTAATTATTACATAGCATGACTTCATGCATTAGAATAGATGGATAGGTGGATGATGGATGGGTGGGCGGGTGGATGGGTGGGCGGGTGGATGGGTGGGTGGGTGGTTGGGTGGGTGGATAGATACACAGACAGACTGATCAGTAAACTCTTGAGTTATGGTGACATTATGTACAACAGAAGGAAATGTTGCCCAGTCCTGCGTTATCCTCATAACTGCCCAAATGCTCAGCTCCTCTGTTTTTGCTCTTGTGCCTACCACTTAGCAAAGGTCTCCTTCACTCTTACTGGCCCTGTGCTTGATCAGACTTGATACGCCCCTCTAGAGACTAGCCCTTTCTGATGATATGTCAACAGCAAGTGAGACAGGTAACTTTCTATTGTGATCCCTAGGTTTTTACCAGCTAATTTTCAAAAGTACATTGCCAGGCCTTTTCTCCTAGTCTGCCTTAGTATGGAGGCTCTGCTAAAACCTTTATATTTATAAATCTAGCTACACTAGAGCCATCTGGGAAACCCTGGTGGTAGAATGGGTAAGCGCTGTGTCTGCTGACACGAAAGGTCAGCATTTCGAATCCACCAGGTGCTCCTTGGAAACCATGGGGAAGTTCTGTTCTGACATACAGGGTCCTTGTGAGTCAGAATTGACTCTACAGCAGTGTGTTTGGTTTTAGAATCACCTGATGCCCACTCCTCACCTCAGGCCAATTAAATCAAATCTCCTGGAGTGAGATCCAAGCATCAACAGCTTATAAAGCTCTTTGGGTTTTTCCAACATGCAGTCAAGTTGAGATCCACTGCCCTTGAAGGTGACAACAAGACTGCTACTCTAGAATCACATTTAAATACAGCAGCAAGTTCTGGGAAGTCATTAGTTATATCTTTGTGGTAGAAAACCATCTCTAGTTCTGTCCCTGGACAGGGAAACAGTTAGGCATTCCGATTACTAGATGAAATGTTAGAGGTTTAAACATACTCCAAGACATGGGAGGACAGGGATGGGGACCTGCTTCTGAAAGACGACAGCCTCGAGAACCCCACAGAATAGTTCTACTCTCCTCTCCCGTGAGGTCAGAATTGACTTGAAGGCAAACTAGGAGCAACAGCAGTTGTGACCTGTGGCACCATCACATCTAAAGCATTTGATCTCTTCTCATATCATTTCATATTTTGTAGTGTTCTGATTTAATAGGGAATCCAGTACCATGTCCTCTTTAATAATGTATTTACATGCTGACAGTCTTAACAAGGAGGATAAAGAGAGTCATTCGGTACTTGGCTTGGCTTTTTCTAATTATTTTCATGAAAAAGCAAGAATAAAACAAAGAAACAAAGCCACTGCTGCCAAGTCGATTCCAACTTGTAGAGACCCTATAGCTCAGAGTGTAACTACCTCATACAGTTTCAAAGGAGTGCCTGGTGGATTTGAACTGCCAAACTTCTGGTTAGCAGTTGTAGCACTTAACCACTATGCCACCAGGGTCTCCATTTTCATGAGTGCTGAAATAAATGATTTACTGTGGCAAAGAAATATGTTTGAGAAAACAATATGTTTTTTTATTGCCAACTTCCTTGCGCCTATGCTAAAAAAGCACTTGGATTTTTTATGGCCACTCAAAGAGAGAAGAGAGTCAAGTTTACCATTGACACAAAAGGATAGTAGTGGTCTATTCAGAAACCTCAAGTATACAGCACCAGCTTAAAAATCAAAACAAGTATGTCAGTTATTTTTTGTGAATTCAGTATTATCCAACCAATTTGGTGGAAAATATAATTAACCTATAAAGCAAAATTGCTTTGTAGTTGCTCTTTCAAGTTATATATATCCATTTATTTGATCTGTTATCTCTGAAAATTTGAAATTAAACTCTATTTTAAAGAATGTTTGCTGGGGCCTGGACACCATAAATTGGGAGGATGTCTAGGCCAACTGGCACAACATAGTTCATAAAGAAAATGTGCTACATCTTACTTGGGTGAGTAGCATCTGGGGTTTAAAAGCCTGCAAGTAGCTGTCTAAAATATGTCTGTTGGTCCACCCCACCCATAAAGGAGAATGAAGAAAACCAGCGATACAAGGAAAATATTAGTCCAGAGGACTAAAGTACCACATGAACCAGAGATTCTATCAACTTGAGAACAGAAAAGCTAAATGGTGCTCAGCTACCACCAGTGACAACCTGGACAAGGATCACAACAGAGAGTCTGCACAGAGCATGAGAAAAGTGTAGAACAGATTTCAAATCCACACAAAAAACAAAAACTCCTGTTATAAAGACTTAAAAAGAGAATTATTCACAGAAGAAAATGACTGTGTTGGCTAGATGGGTGGGTGGAGGGTTGAGGGTTTATCACAGATGAGATAATTGATAGATGTTAGAAATTTTATTCTTTTACTGTAATTAATAAAAATAAAATCAAGGGAAAAAAATCTTACTGAGCTGATAGAAACTAGAGAAACACCTGAAACTGTGGCCCCTAGATGTTCCGTTAACTGAAACCATTCTCTAAGCCCGCATTTCAGACAAAGAATAGACAGGCCTATAAAACAAAAATGAACACAGGGAAGAATGTGCTTCTTAACTCAGTCAAATGCAGGGATCAAGTGGACAACTCCTGTCCAAAAACAGGATGAGAAAGAAGGAAGGGACAGGAGCTAGACAAATGGACACACAGGGGACCTAGGGTAGAAAGGGGGAGCATGTTGTCACAATGTGGGGATTGCAACCAATATTACAAAACAATGTATGTATAAATTCTTGAATGAGAAACTAACTTGAGCTATAAACTTTCACCTAAAGCACAAACAAAAACAACCCAAACTGGCTCTTTACAAAGTTGAAGGCACTGTCCCGTTAGAAAATTTTTATAGCTTATCAGTGTTTGAGTCATAGCAACCCTATGGGACAGAGTAGAACGGCTCGATAGAGTTTTAAGGAGGGCCTGGTGGAATTTGAACTGCTGATCTTTTAGTAGCACTTAACCACTATGCAAACCTATGAATCAGAACTGACTCAATAGGAGTGGCTTTGCCAGTGGGGTTTATCCAAATAGATACAATTCACAATCATGGAACCCTGCAGCTTACTGCTGAAAAGTGCTGTAGTAATGGAAAGCTGGGCAGTATGAATCCACCAGGTGCTCCTTGGAAGCTCTATGATCAGTTTCGCTTTGTCCTGTAAGGTAGCTGAATCTGCTGGATGGCTGTGGTTTTTTTTTTTTCTTTAACGATCAAGGAAGATTAGTTTTCTTTTCAGTTACCTCTCAAAATGCTGTACTTCCCAGTCAAAATTTGAGAACAATCTTTTGTCCAAAAGGTGATTATTTAACAGGTATGCGCTTCTTTAGTTTTCCTTTGATTTGCTCTGTTGTAAATAAAGTGATTCTCAGCTGCCGTTTCACCTCTCTTTGTGGTGCCTTCATTTACATCCAATTGGTGCATATACAGAGTATGTGTGCATTCGCGCGCGTGTGTGTGTGTGCGTGTGTGTGTGCGTGCGTGTGTGTGTGTGTGTGTATGTGTTTGGTGGGGTGGTGAGGTGTTTGGTGAGCAGAAAAGAAAAACTGGAAACCAGCTGCACTCAATGGAGCCATCAAGTGAATCCTACAGCATTTAACACCTGACAAACGCTGTGCCATTAACATGATCTTGGAGTCACTAAAGATTTTGACCAGATTGTGGAAACTTGACCCAGACATACGGATCTTCTTGTTTAGTAAAGATTGTTTACTGAAAATATCCTTATCCCACAACCAGGTGCTGCTGAGATTTGGAAAGAACATCTGAGACCAGGCAGAGCTGGCTCCCTGGGCTTTAGTTAGGTACACAGAAAAATGGACAGCTGTGAAATTATCTTTGAGATGTTGAAATTCTTTCTTCTGAATCATGCTTCAATATGCTATGCACATTACCAAACTGATATGTTAAAACTTGAGTATCATTAGTAACGCAGACAAAATTGCTTGCTCTTTATAAAGTGTTTTGATGTGAGTAGCTATGATCTTCATGCCTGAAAACCCTAACCACATTACCCAAGTGATATATTAAACTATGATTATCATTAGCAACAGAGACAAAATTGCACACTTTTTAAAAAGTGTATTAATGTGAGTACCTAACCATGATCTTCTAACCATTTGCTTTTATTTCTGACACTTAGGTTCCACCTCATTAACTACCACTTAGATCTTTTGTTGCCTTCTGGCTGTGTTATTTTTTACTTCCCACATTTTCCTTCTAGCTCATTAGCTTTTAACATTTTAAACATCATTGAGCTCTCCACTGTCGGGCTACTGATATTTAATTTTTGTTTCCAACATTTTCTTCAGTATTGGAAATTATATCTAAAGCCATCACTGGCTTTTACCTGGAAGGATGACATTTATTTTAAACTCCTGGTGGCACTGGAATTCTACTTTTTGTATCATAAATGCTGTTTTAAAACAGGGAACGCTAGTCTTCTCTGAAGAGCTTCTTTAAAGACTTTAATGTGCTGTCAGGTTGGGGTACCTCTCTACTAGGTGCAAAAGTGTTTATTAGATGAGATTCAGTGGCTTCTTTTTATAATTAGATTAACTTATTCTGTGGAAGCAGCTATTTTTAGAGCTCTTGTGATAATTGTCTGATCGTAATGCTGATGTTGTTAAGGGCTAATCGAATTGATGTAGGCTCAGCACTCTCCTGAGACAAAGCAGAACTGCCTTATACAGTTTTCTAGGCTGTAGTCTTTACGGGAACAGAGAGCCACAGAACCACTGGGTGGGTCAGAGCCACTGATTTTTCAGTTAGTAGTAGAGCGTTTAACCATTGTGCCTCAAAAACTCCTTATTATGAACATCATAGGGTTGAATACTGGGTGCGTGAGTTCTTGGGAAGCTAAAAGCAAAAATAAAGCAAAGATTTCCGAATTGGCATCTCCCCACTTAAACAAATCTGTGAACTGTTTTGTGCTTCTTTAACTGGATGCTCAGAACAAGGAATACATAAGCCCACTGCCATCGAGCTGGGTCTGACTCATAGCGACCCTATCAGAGTACAGCTGCCCCATAGAGTTTCCAAGGAGCACCTGGCGGATTTGAACTGCTGACCTTTTGGTTAACAGACATAGCAAACAACCCACTACACCACCAGGATTTCCAAGGAATGCATAAGTGAATTAAATGACTGGTCCGTGGATGGTACAATTATTTAATGTACTTGGCTGCCAACCAAAAGGTTGGAGATTCCAGCCTACCCAGAGCTACCTCTGATGAAAAGTCTGGAGGATCTATTTCCAGAAAACTAACCAGTGAAAACACCCCAGCATACAGTTCTACTCTGACATACAAGGAGTGGCCAGGACTTCAATTTCACCAGGTGGCAGCTGGTTGGACCCCAATGTTGCATAAGGAAGAAAGCACAGAGTGTTGTCAGAGCAGCATCAAAACATGTCTCTTCCGAGGAAAATTGTGCTAAAAACCTCAAGCAGGAAGGAGCAGATTAAGTCCTTTTTCTGGTCCACATATGTGTTAGTTTGCTGTTGCTGCTTTAACAAATTATCACAAACATAGTGGCTTTAGACATGCACAAGTTTATTATCTTACAGTCGTGTAGCGCAGATCCTGACATAGTGTTTTGCTAGCATAAAATCAAATTGTTCGTAGGGATGTGTTCCTGTCTGGAGGCTCTAAGGGAGAATTTGTTTCCTTGCCTTTCTCATTTTCTAAAGGCTGTCTGGATTCTACCTGGGTTCTTGAAAACCCTGGTGGCATCGTGGTTAAGTGGGACACATGCTAACCGAAAGGTCAGCTGTCTCCAGGGGCTCCCTGGAGACTCTGTGGAGTGGTTCTACTCTATTCTATAGGGTCACTATGAGTCAGAATCCGCTCAGTGGCTGTGGGTTTGGCTTTTGTTTTTTGTGGTCTGGATTCCTCACTTTGTTACCCTCTTGTTCCATCTTCAAAGCCTCCAACAGCTGGTCAAATCCTTTTCACATTGCATTTTTCTAACTTTTCTTCTTTAGTCGCATTTTTCCCTCTGATCATAGCCTGGAAAACTAAAATCAAACCCACCACCATCAAGTCAATTCTGACTCAAAATGACCCTGTAGGACAGAGTAGAACTACTCCATAGAGTTTCCAAGGGATGCTGGGTGGATTCAAACTGCCAGTACTTTGGTTAGCAGCTGTAGCTCTTAAACACTATACCACCAGAGTTTCCACAGCCTAGAAAGGTTCTCCAATCTTAAGATGTTTAGACTGAGCCTGCCCAGATATTCCGGGACAGTCTTCCCATCTTCAGGTCCTTAATCCCGTCTGCCAAGCCCTTTTTTGCAATGTAAAGTAATAAGCACAGGTTTCAGGTATTAAAATGTTGATATTGCTGGGGATTCATTATTCTTCCTATGACAATGTGTGTGATCTTTACGTAGTTATTTCACATGGCATATAATTTTATTGGATGAAAGAATTAATGAGGAAGACTTAAAAAATAATTTTGGGGTTTTTTGGCAACTGCAAATGACTTGTGACTACTGGTTGAATACATGTTAATAGATTATGAACTGGAGTTTAGCTCTATACCAGCCTTGAAGATTTTTAGGAAGGCATCATTGTGAATCCTACAACAGGCTTGTCAACAGTCACCAGCACAATCAGTCTTTTCTCCAGCACTAGGATAGGTTACTAGAATCGTAATCTGGCTCAGCACCACACGTAGTAGCTAGCTTGTATGAAGGGATGAAAAATGCAATTAAACGGTTGAATCATAGTGAAATGAGATGCCCACAGTGTAAGGAGCACTTTGAAACTGAGGCTGAATGATGCAATAACATACCTCCATACCCAACTTTACATTCACTCTGGTTATTTGGTCAGAAATGGTGGACTTGATTTAAACTCTTGCCTTCTCCCTGCTTCATCCCATCTGTTTCAATCCAAATATTATTATAAGTATAAATTATGTTGAACCATATTGTTTCATCAGTTCTAATTTTTGGTTGTTCCTAAGAGCTACAATAAATATAACAAATAGAGAATATGAATTCAATCCTGTTGAGATATTCACTGTGGGTCAGATTTGACTCAACCACAGTAGAGTCAAGACTTTCATACTTTTAGAGTAGTGCTTCTGAAATTTTGATGTGCATACATGTTACCTGAGATCTTATTACAATGCAACTTTGCATTCAGCATGTCTAGGGAAGAGCCTGATAGTTGGTATTTTAACCAGGTCCTGGGTGATATGACATTGGTCCTCAGGGGAGCACATTTCAAGTAAAAACTCTTTGGTGGACTTGGGCTAGGAAGGATCTCCCCTTTCAATCTGACCATAATCCTTTAGTAAGTGCATGAATTACATACTATTAATAGTTTATGGAATGTGATTACTTACAAGTCACTTGATGAAGCATTTTAAACATGGTGTCTAATTCCATACACATCACAATGCAAAGAAATGGGTATTATCCCCATTGTACAGAAAAACAAGTGACACCTGAAAAAGAAGTCCTGTGATTCCTCTAAGGTCCCACAATTTGCAAGTGCAAAGCTGCATTCGAACACATCTGCAATACTCCAGGGCCTGGCCTCTTAATCACAGTGCTGTGTTAACTGTTTCTACAGAAGGAAAGTCAGAATCCCAGGCCCAGAACAAGAATGCTAGAATCAGATTGATTTTTAATTTTTTGCATTACTCTTAGGCCACATGCATTTACTTTTGACTCAACATTGATACAGATTAGTATTTTTCTCTTCCTTTTCCTTTCCTTTTTCCCCATTTTCTGGCAGTAGAAATTGAGTCAGCAAAGCAGAAGCATATGAAGTCCTGCAGCAGATAAATATTTTCCATTCATATTTTAAAAAGAAAAAGAAACAAATGATCCAAACAGAAAACACTGTAAAGCCATCCCTTCGTAAAAATAAATTTTTGGTGAAGAAGGCTTTCATTTAGAAATTAGATCCAGCTTATGCTTATGGAAAAAACAAGTAAAAGACAAAGAGAAACAGTAGGTTTCCTAACTGCATAGTCACACAGTGATACTGAGTTGTGCAATACAAAAATGTAGACTTAAAAGATTTCAGCAATTTGTTTGCCTGTCTACATGCTTAAAACCAAGCATTGTGAAGAAGTAGTGTCTGTAGCTAGTTCAGAATAATATGATTCAGGACAGATTTTTTTTTCCTTCTTCCAACACATGGTTTTGAAATCAAAGTTTCTTTTCTTTGAAGGACGATGGAAGAGTTATTATGCTTCAAATGCAAAAAATTAAGTGTGGAAGAAGATTTTCACAGATTGTAGCATTTTGCTTAGTACTTAACTCTGATTGGCTGAGTGCATTTCTTCTCTGCATAGACCAGTGAGTTTCTAGGGTTGAGCTCTGCAGTATTCAAACAAAGGTGATGGTGAGTCTTTGACTTTCTAAAGGATGATGGTTTATTTCTGTTGCGAATTCTATTTTTTCCCCTAGTTATTACAGAAATTGTCTTTAAAGTGCTATCACATGTCTTTACTGATGGATTAGAAGTAGCCTTTCACTTAAGTTAAAAAGGAGTTGTCCATCCATTCTTCTGTATGCACAGTGTATTGTCTTCTATAAGATAATGCACTGAATGGTATGAGAAATCAGCTTTGCCCTCTAGTAACCCAAGATAAACCCAAACTACACTCATTGTCACTGAGTCAATTCTGACTCATAGTGACCCTATAGGACAGAGTAGAACTGCCATATAAGGTTCCCAAGGAGTGGCTGGTGTATTTGAACTGCAGACTTTTTGGTTAGCAGCCAAGCTCTTAAGCATCATACCACCACAGCTCAAATCTGAAATAAACCCAAAGGCCAAACCCATGGCCATCAAGGCAACTCTGGCTGATAGCAATCCACGTGGCAGAGTAGAACTATCCCAGAGTTTCTAAGGAAAGCCCCTGATGGATTTGAAATGCTGACTTTTATAATTAGGAGTCTTAGCACTTGACCACTTTGCAACCAGGGTTTTCCCAATCTAAGAGAGGAGCAGAAGAGAATGTGTTATTTTATTTTATTTTCTAGGTCTTCAAACCTGTTCACGCTAGTTTGAATCCCTGATGTGGATTTGCATTCCCATGCCAGATAATACTGAATGAGAATCTACATTTTAATAAAATCCCCAGAGGCGATTCTTGCAGTAAATTTGGAGAACCTGCGGTCTACCAGTGTTTCTCAGAATTGCTCCCTAACCGGTAACATTAGCATTGCCTGAGAACTTGTTAGGAAAGTCAATTCTCATCTGAGGTTCTAACCAGCCCTCTTCTTTACTAAGCCACCCTTCGGGCTTTGTGTTAAGAAGTTTAAATATATTATTTGATTTGACTGTGTCGAGGTTCACACAGCTAATACCTATTTAAACCATAGTGAAAACCTTGGTGGCATAATGGTTGAAAGCTACCGTGGCTAACTAAAAGGTCAGCAGTTCTTACCCAACAGCTGTTCATTGTAAACTCTATGGGGCATTTCTACTGTTTTTTGGATTGCTATGAGTCAGAATTCACTCAGTGGCAGTGGTGTTCCCCCCCACCCCACCTGCTGCTTAATTTCCTATAGGAGTAGATATCATTGTGTAAGAACTACAAGCAGTCCCCAATTTACAACAGGTTCTATGTTGAGAATGCCATAGCAAATTAATTCTAAAGTAAGTGAAATATCTCTTTTCTTTTTTAGTTTTTATTATTATTACCTTTCTTATCAGTCTTTATAAATCTGCTCTTTCAACATGTGCTGGTGAACATCTGATAATGATAACATCAGCAAATTATGTGCTACAACATTGGATTACATATTACTAATGATAAACTGTGTCACCCTCCTCCCATGTGGTTTGTCATAACCTGAATATATGGTAAATCAGGTGAAACCAAACCTAGTGCCACCGAGTCAATTCTGACTCACAGCAACCCAACAGATGGTAGAACTGCCCCCCAGAGTTTCTAAGGAGCACCTGGAAGATTTGAACTGTGGTCCTTTAGGTAGGTAAATCAGGTACTACCTGTAAATTGTTTATTGAAAGAATTCTTAGAAGAGGGAAGTCTTTAAGATTACAAAGAAAAACAACTATGATGCTTCTTTGTATGTCATTTAGATTTATGGTGCTGGAAAGTTACAAAGCCTGGTCTCAGCATAGATTTCTGAGTTTTTTTTTTTTTTTTTTTTTCCTTAAGGAGGGGTTATGGACAGAAAGGAGTCCCTGGGTGGTCCAAATGGTTAACCACTGGCCCACTAACCAAAAGATTGGTAGTCTGAAACTACCTAAAGGTGCCCTGGGAGAGAGGCCTAGCAATTTACTTCCGAAAGATCATACAAAGACTTCAAAATCCTGTGTAGCACAGTCCTACTCTGCACATACGGAGTTGCCATGAGTCAGAACTGACTGGATGATAACAGGCTTGGTGGTTTGGTTTAAGGAGAGAAATGGAAAGAACTCAATCCACAGATGAGTTATACAAATTTTTCCCTCTTGGGAATTTTAAAATCTATTATTTTAGAACCAGATACTACGGTTGCTCGGAAGAACTATGTATGCAACTCTCGAGTTTTTGAAGATAGTCACTTTTAAACTTATTGCTGTGTGACTATGGACAAGAAATTTAATAAAAATTTCAGTTCCTTCTCTTGTAAAATGGAGATAATAAATGTTGCCTGCGGATTTTATGACATCATGCCTAGCACTTAATGGACCATAGAAATTCATTCTTTTTCTTTGTCTTTTGGCTCACGTGAATATACTACTTCTCCAAGTGAACTCAGTTTAGGGAATCTGGTGCCGACCCCACTCTGTAACATGGGCTAGATAAAAACAGTGAACTGGGATATGGTTAGCATATAACCTACTAGAAATACAAGGCATAGTTACCAAATCCATAACAAAGACGGAGGTAGGAAGATTTAGATCGTCCTTTTGTTCTCTGAACAGTGCCTCCGTTGCAAATAAAGCTTAAGGTGTGCCATGAATTGAATTGTGTTCCCCCCAAATCGTGTGTAGTCATTTGGTTAGGCCGTGATACCCGGTATTGCGTCATGTTTCTACACGCTGTAAATCTTGCCTCTATGATGCTAACGAGGGAGGATGGCTGGTAGTTCTGTCCGTAGAGCAGAGCAGAACTCAATGTGTAAGATTGTACTGTGGCTTGAGGCAGTCTCTTGAGATATAAAGAAGCTAGCAGAGAGATTTGGGGACCTTGTATCACCAAGAAAGCAGTGCCA
Source organism: Heterohyrax brucei (assembly GCA_028571685.1). Taxonomy (NCBI): domain Eukaryota; kingdom Metazoa; phylum Chordata; class Mammalia; order Hyracoidea; family Procaviidae; genus Heterohyrax; species Heterohyrax brucei. Next base: position 78,171,866 of record CM053143.1, read on the forward strand.
GGAGCAGAGCACAATCTTTGGAAAGGACCTCGGGTCCCTGTGCCTCAGAAGCTCCCGGTTTAGGAGAAGACTGATGACAAAGACCTTCTTTCAGAGCCAGCAGAGAGAGCCTTCCCCTAGAGTTGATGCCCTGAATTTGGACTTTCAGCCTACTGGACTGTGACAGAATAGAATTTCTCTTTTTAAAGCTATCTGCTTACGGCGTTTCTTTTAGTTTGGCTTGTGTAATTGATTATAGCAGCAGTGAACAACTATGGGAAACCCTGGTGTTATAGTGGTTAACTACCACAGCGGCTAACCGAAAAGTCAGCAGTTCACATCCACCAGGCACTCCTTAGAAACTCTCTGGAGAAGTTCTACTCTGTTGTACAAGGTCACTATAAGTTGGAATTGACAAAATAGCAATGGGTTTGGTGACTAAGACAAGGTGTTACCAGGTCATTTTAGTGTCTAGTGCTGCAAAACCAAGTTTTGCTTAGATCAATAAAATCCATAATCATTTTGTCCAAATATTGTAAACAACAGTCTTTATTCTTACTGGAATAAATTCTGTATTTTTGGTGAACATCAATATTGTAATTGAATCATAAACAACCTTTCCAAAGTATTTTTAGTGTTTAACATGAGTAAAGAAGCAAAACTCCAAAACAGAAGCAAAAATTTCCGCTATTCAAGGATTAAGCTTCTGAAAATAAGAATTTATGAACTGTCTGGTGTTAGCTTAAGTACAATTCAAGGTGTTTACATATATTTTTTATCTTTGATTATTCCTAAAACTGCATGGTTTGAATGTTTTGCTCTGTTAATTTTTATGTTTGTATTTTATTCTTCCTTTGTACATTTTCCCCTTCACCCATTAGGTTTACTCTGACCACTTCTTGCTGTATTTTTTCCTACTGTATGTTTCCTTACCATGTTTATTCAGTTCTCATTGCCACAAGATGTTTAAACATTCACCTTCCTTTCATAGGCACAGTTCTTTTTAGTATGATGATTCAAAGAACTGAAATCTTAACCAACTTAAAGTACTCCAGTTTATACTTAGAATTTACATTAGTATATTTCTATAAATTAAAAGGTAAACATGTAAAAACACAGAAATTTAGCTTATGTTTTAATTAGCTATTTGTTTTCTTGTTAGGTAGACATATCCATTGTACTGAAAGTAATCAAGCTTGAATTAGGAAAGAAAAATCCTCTTAAAAATACATCTATATATTCAGCTATGTATATATTTGTGTGTATGTATGTTATGTGTGTGTCTGTGTTTCTTTTTTCACTGGGGAGCCCCTACAGAGTTGTCTATTAGGCTATATTGTGACTGACATATTTGTTGCAAGTTTTACTGTAATGTAAATGCCACTGTTCTCAGTCCATTTGGTCTCGAGACCTCTTTGTATTCTTAAAAATGACAGAACCCAAAGAATTTTTGTTAATGTGAATTTTGTATATTTATATGTACTCTATTAGAAATTAGAAATCCTGGTGGCACAGTGGTTAATTGCTATGTTTGCTAACCATAAGGTTGGCAGTTCAAATTCACCAGGTGCTCCTTGGGAAATGTGAAGCAGTTCTCCTCTGATCTGTTGAGTTACTATGAGTCAGAACCGACCTTACGGTAACTAACAGCAACAATAGTCTGACTTAATAGAAGATAACTGCATTCAAACAACTTCAGTAACATGTATTATGTAGCCTCAGGAAAGCTGCACTCTACACTCAGGAGAGAATGAAAGTGAAAAAAACAGAGAACATCTCAGTATTATTATGTAAAATGAACACATAAGGGTCTGTCTGTGGAAGGAAACCTTGGTGGTGTAGTGGCTAAAAGCTCTGCCGCTAATCAAAAGTTCTGCGGTTTGAATCCATCAGGTGCTCTTTGGAAACCCAGTGGGGCAGTTCTACTCTGTTGTGTAGGGTCACTGTAAGTCAGAGTGGACTCAGTGGCAGAGAATTTGGTTTTTTCTTCTGTGGGGGGTTATTAATGGACAATAGCATCTAGAATAATTAGTGTTACATTGCTAAATGACTCTAACTGCTGCCGATGGAAACTGTGATGTCCAGTGGAAACTTCTCATTGGTGCTCCCCTTCAACAGTGCCCAGCATGTGCACCTTACACACAGACACACACAGACACACACAGACACACACACACACACACACACACGCATACATGCATGCACACACACACACATATGTAATGATCAAAAGTTTGGTGGTTTAAGCCATGCCTCTGTGGGCAAAAGACGTGGTGATCTGCTCCCCAGTAGATTATGGCCTAGAAAACCCTATGGAGCAGTTCTACTGTGCAATTGGATCATTGCGAGTTGAAATTGACTTAACGGCATCTAGCAACCACCACCAAAACGAAATAAAACTCACTGTCATCTAGTGGATTCCGATTCACAGTGACCCCAATGAACAGAATAGAACTGTGTCATAAGATTTTCAAGGAGCACCTGATAGGTTTGAACTACTGACCTCTAGGTTAGTAGCTGTAGCTCTTAACTACTATGCCACCAGGGTTTTTACAACAGCCACAGCAATATATACATATATGCATGTGTATATCTCTATATATTCATATGCATATCTACGTATATATAGAGTAGGGCCTCCTCTAATGCATTCTTAAGCATTATTAGACTATTTCTCCTCTTCTTTCCCAAGTTTTTTGATTATCTTAGGCTTATCCTATTTCTGAGCCAAGTTTTTGTACCCAACATATGTGTGTTATTGTAATGAGTTTTAGTGATTTTTCCTAAAAGCTTTCTAGATTCCTTGATAATTCATTTTAATCCTTTTGAGCTATCATTAATAGGGTGTACAACAGTGACTCTGTAACATACCTCAGTAAACTGAAAACAGTGTCACACGTAAGAAGCTTAGTTTATGTCAAAGTAATATCTGATGCTGCTAGAGAAGAGGCAGAAGAGCTGTAGGGTACATACATTTTGAATCATTTTGATCTGGAAAATGATCTTCTCTGTCTCATCTATTATGCCTTCCATCCAAGTTTTCTTCCCAGATATTAAAAGGAAAGCTCCTCTGCCTCTGTGCTATAAAGATATGAGAAGAATTAGTTCCTCAGCTTAGATATATATATATATGTGTATATATATGTATATTGGCCAAAATAAATATACTTTCATTTCCAAGCTGATATTGGAATTATTGTTGTTGTTAGGCGCCATCAAGTCAGTTCGGACTCAGACTGACCTTATATACACACAGCTGGAGGAAACACTGCCTGGTCCTCTGCCATCCTCATAATTGTTGTGATACCATGGCAACTCTAAAAAGCAAGTATAGAGTTGTATCATCAGGAAAGTAAAGTAACTTCCCTAATAATTCCAAGCTAAGCTTCAGTGTCTAGAGTTTTCTGATACCAACGTTTTATACTATACCAGTAAAACAAAACAGAACAAAACAGAAATCTTGCCACAGAATTGATCTGACTGAGGGAGACTCCGTGTGTGTCAGAACTGTGTGCTCCACATGGTTTTCAATAGCTGATAACTGGGAAATAAATTGTCAGGTCTTTCTTCTGTGGGCCTCCATGTGACCTCAGAACTCTGAACTTTCATTTGATTAGTAGTCAAGTGCTGTTTGCACTACCCAATTCCTTCTGTTTTTAAATTTCAAGGAGGTGACTGTAAGGAGTTATTTTATGTGCGTAAAGGTTGCCAGTGATGTATATCTTTGGTGCTTCCATCACACCACTGAAAATTTTTCACCAAGAGAAAATTTTCAGTTTACAACCAAGCATTTAACTATTTCACTGCCAGGACTCTATTCTCTGACTAAAGGTGCTGAATGAAATGAGATTAGCTGGGAATTCCTTGCCGGTGTGTTTGAAGGGTGTGTTTTTACCATACAACATCATATACTCACAATATGATGAAATGCAGAGAGCATCTGGTGGATTCAAATTGCCCACCTTTTGGTTAGCAGCCACAGCACTTAACCACTATGCAACCAGGGTTTCCAACGCTGGGAATACCCAAAACACGCACTGCTGTGGAGTTGATTCTGACTCATAGCGACCCCATAGGACAGAGTAGAACTGCCAATACAGTTTCCAAGGAGCACCTGGTGGGTTGAATTGCTGACCTTTTAGTTAGGAGCCATAGCACCCAACCACTGTGCCCTCAGGGTTTCCAATTATGGGATAGCAGCACATAAAATGACTTGGGATTTTATTGTCTCAATCTAATGCCTCAAACATACGTTTTCTAAAATGGTCCTCAATAGGAGTACTATTTTGCTTTAGGGGCTAGATTGAAAGCTATCATATTTTGAGGCTGAAACAGAATGAACTGCAAGAGCCTATCACATTCAAAATAGATTAGAAAAATATGATTCATTTATTTCGTGGAAAAACAGGATGTCTTGAGAACCCAGTAGAAAGAAATCATTTTCCTGTACTTGGATATTTCCAGCTCTTTTTACCAGTTGTTTAGAATTCTCCTGCCTCACCTTCTTAAATATTCACAAAATGGGTATTTCATTTTGAGAATGAGGGAGGATCTTTCTTGCTCCTGAACAGTCCTGACAGCTTTAAGTCTGTAATTCTAGAAACAGGAGCCTGATTTAAGCATCTACACATGTTCTCCATTACTTCCTCCAGAAGAAAACAACAGTTGGGTAAGATTACACACTAATGAAATCCATTTTCTCTAAATAGGTACATTTAGTGAATTGCAATTTGGTAGATGATAAAAGTGGAAATGAAGAAAAGGGCATGTTAAAAAGTTTCTGAGTAACTAATTACACCAAAGACCCACACCCACGGCCGCTGAGTTGATTCCAGCTCACAGTGACCGTATAGACAGAATAGAGCTCCCCCATAGAGTTTTCAAGGAGTGCCTGGAGGATTTCAACTGTGACCTTTTGGTTAGTGGCCATAGCACTTAACCACTGCCATCAGGGTCTCCGTAATCAAAGTCCTGAATATTTATTGTAATATACCTGAAATCTTAAACACTTTTGAAAAGAAAATTCACTACTGAAGTTACCAGGGACTTTGTAATGGATGTTTTGGTTTGAGCTGATATGCTCCTGCCTCCTTTCTGTATTAACTTTTCTAGGGGGGATTGTAAGGAACTATTTTATTTGATACTGTAAAGGAAGAGTTGAACTGTCTAAGATAACTAAGAAATACAGCTCTGAGGAGCCTGGTTGTCTGATTGGCCCAAGATAATCTCGGTAACACTCTAGGTGACCTCATACTTTTGGGGAGAAATTGGATCATCTGCATACTGATGTTGCATATGGGTAACTATGATCTGTATATTCCCATAAATAAATGTAGCACCAGCCTGGGGGAAAGAAAAAGCAAACCAAAACAATGAAAACTGTTTCATAGGATGAACAAATGAAAGAACTGAAATATGGTAATGTCTAGAAATAATTGAAGTGTTAATATGAAGAAATTATTTATTCATTGATTCATTCATTCTAATACACACTTATTCAGAGTCGACTCCACGTCAAGTCCTGGGCTAGGCACTGAGGATATGGAAAGATTCCTTTGTTATTCTTCATAACTAGGCGATAGAACTGTGATGAATGGGTGAATGTCACAGAGACTCAAACCTGAGTTTTGCACAAGGTAGAAATTAGTAAAAATCATAGCACATTAAAAACTAATGTGCTGTTTTGTGACATAGAACACTCTAGAAGTATTGTAGAAGCAACTGTGCCAGTTGGCAGGGAATGTTTAATGTGATAGAGAAACTCTCTAAGATTCCACTCAACTCTATTTTTTTTAAACCATTTTTCTTAATTTTGTAATTGGATTCAAATTAAAATTAAGTTCTCTAAGTTAACCTTGGCCTACAGAAAAGGCAAAATGTGATGTCAGAAATGTTTCAGGGAAGCAGGAAGAAAAGGAAAAACCACCAAACTAGTGGCTGTATTCTTGCTAGGACTGCCTTAGAAAGAAGAAAGCCAATCCGGTGCAGCTGTTTTTCCCAGTCTTGCTAGTTTTTAGAATAATAAAAGAGGTTACCAAGGGAACTATGAAATCCTGTCTCTCTCCCATGACCCTGTAATTCTGTGCGTGAGGTTAATCACCAGACGTTGCCTTTCTTTGATGCTTTAGAACGGTGAGGGTGATTGTGGTCTTCAAGATCCATGTGATTTTATTATGTTTAAATTAGAGCTTTAGACTCAAAAGGACTTCTTTCAAAAACTTTTCTTGGTGGCATGCTAACCTTACAATCCGCTGTCTGCAAGAGGTGTTTCGTTATCTACCCTAAAAACAGAATGGTTTACCGAGCTAAGCGCTTGAGACAAGAAATCTACAGGTTTATACATTTTAGCTTGGGGTTATAAGTTCTATGTCTTCCATGAATTAAACCATGAAATATTTTTTTTAATTCTGATCTATAAATCATTGTATGTGGAATCATTTTTGTATCTGAGTACTTCATTCTTTCTTTTTCTACTGGTGTACAAAGTAGATGACACATTTGCCAGTTTAACGTTTCTCACACGTACAATTCAGTGAGACCAATTACGCAATCAAGTCATATAACCACCACCAATTATTACAGTCAAATTTTCCATCACCATAAACTGAAATCCACTGCTTCTATACTACAGTTTCTCCTACATTCTGATCTCTATACACTTGCCTATTCTTGGTATGTTGTGTGAGATACATTATTCATCCTTTTGTGATTGACTTATTTCACTTAACATAATGTTTTCAAGGTTCATCTATGTTGTGGCATGTATCAAGACTTCACTTCTCTTTATGGTAGAGTGATATTCCATTGAATGTAAATGCCACATTTTGTTTATCCAGACTTCTGTTGATAAGCATGTGAGTTGTTTCTACCTTTTGGTTACTGTGCAGTGTACGTTGGTTTTCAGTGTGTATTTGGGTCACTGCTTTCAAGCCTCTTGGATATATACCTAGGTCGTATGGTAGGAAACCCTGGTGGTACAGTGGGTTAAGTGCTACATCTGCTAGCCAGAAGGTCAGCAGTTCAAATTCACCAGACGGTCCTTGGAAACTCTATGGGACAGTTCTACTCTGACCTCTAGGGTCACTGTGTGTTGCACCTGACTTGACAGCAGTGGGTATGGTCTGATTTTTTTTATGGTAGCTCTATGTTGAAATTTTTGAGGACACATCAAATTGCTTTTTATTTGAATACTTCTATTATCTGAGAGACTCTGTGACTTTGAAGTTCCAGAATGGCAAAAATCCTGTTTGTTTGCATTTGATTTTATTCTGCCTCTGAAGTGTGATTAGACTACTATTCCTTTTAATTGTCCAGGACAATTTCCCCCTTCTCAATATCACAGACTTTAAGAATTTGGTACCAATATATATATATGGATGATTAGGTAAAATTATGAAAGCGATTTGTTTATTCTTCTTGGAAGAAGTGATATCCTATCCCTCAGTGAATTTATTTTGCTCCTTAGAAAAATTTGCTTTTCCTCTTACATATCAAGTAAGGCTAACATGAATTCATGTTGCTGGATTTTATATTTTTAAATTTCTGTAAAGAAAAGTGTATAAGTAAAAACTTATTATGATATTCTACAACATCACAAAATCCATTGAGACCGTAATCTGCAAATGAAAAACCATTAGTGACACAAATGGAACATGGTTGAAATTTCTGAGATAAAGGTTTAATTTAAAAGTATATTCTTATGCAAAGTAGTTTAATTGGGAGAGGACCTTTCAGAGTTCTAATTAGTGTATTTCCAATGACATCTAACACTAAAAATGAACAAATGAGAAGGATTGCTGTAACTACCATACGTTTTAATTCCCGGCTCATTGATTCTCCAAGAAGTTGTCTTAAGATATGAGACTGGGAATATTATTAAATTCAAGAAACAAATTGGATTCTAGGAAATTAATGTTTTAGGTAGTAGCTATATTATTACACATAATAAACACTGTTAGTTGTATTAATAGCTTTAGCTATAACCAATGAAACCAGATTTTTATAAATAAAATACCAGTCTTCAGAAGTTTTCTGAGCCAGAATAGCAGCACATTTTCCAAACAAACGAATGAGGAAATTCATTCCTCCCCTGGCCCTGAAGTTGTTGGTCAGGCAGAGTTAACTACATGTGCTCCACGTGCTTGTCAAATGAGAGCCCTGCAATCCTTCCTCTGGTGTCAGGTACACAGGACATTCCGCTGAGGAGCAACAGGACTTCAAAGGAGACCAGCTGGGGGCCAGATGGGGCAGTGACAGCCCTGAAGGGGTTAATTTGGTAAGTTTCTTAGCACAGGATTTTTATTCTTCCTGGGGTAGTCTCCTATAATTTACACAAAGAAAGCCAGAGTGTTGAAATCAGATAAAAAAAGTAAGAAAAAAGAATATTTGTCTCTACCTTTTGAACCTTTTTTTTCTGCAATAGCAGGTTCACTCAGTACAATCTACCCATCAAATTATTTTGTTCAGAATTACTATAAACTTAAACTGTGCACTTGTCCTGAGGATCCTTTTGTGTGTGTGGCTATAGGTCTAACAAACTTTTTTTGGGAAGAAGCATTAAAATTTTTAAGTCCTGGGTCAAAATTACGTGTTAAAAAAAAAAGAAAAAGCCAAGTTGGATGTGACCAAACCTTCATTGGTTTCTTTGCCACTTTGGTCCTCATAAATACCCAGCAGAGCCATACTATTACATTACAGTTTCTGAAAGCACGACTTTTGTTCTCAGGACATCTCGGGTAGGTAACCAACAACCCAGAGCTAAAGCTCTCAGGGCCTCTTTGGTGCAAGGAAAGGACAGTATGTGAACTTAGTAGTCAGAGGCTGCTGAATACAGGGTCTGCCAGCAGTTTCCATGAACCAGAAAATCCTCTTTAAGTTCTTCAAACCAAATTACTGCAACCACTAGATAAAGTTACAATGCATGATACTATTATGCCGCAGGCTTTTTGTCCTCCTCCAAGTTAATATCTTTGTTTTGATTTTGGCTAGGGAAGTTCCTTTGTTGGTCAGCCACAACGTTCCATTAACTCACATAAATTCCCCTTCTCAAGACTCCTTCCAGCCAGTTTTCTCCCTGTCCAAACAGGATAGATAACTTTAGCGGTGTTGCATGAAACATCTAAAATTAAAGTAAATTTTCCCACACCTGCTCACCAATGAGCTGTGGATAACTTTGGTACTACTCACAAAGTTCCTAATTCAAATCAAAGAAAATGAGAAGGCTTTTTATTTTAACTAAATCCTTGAGTATTATATTATAAATTATTTATAGGTTTTGAAAAATAAAGAAGTACCAGAGTTAACTTCAGAGATTCCTTTTGGATCTTATGAAATCTAGTTTACCTTTTTGGTTGCTCAGAACACTGGTCACTGAGAGTCATGACTTCTTGAATTCTTAAACATGTGGATTTGCCCATTAGGCCTCAGAGAACAGTGACTGAGCACTATAAGCTATTAACTAAGTATTTATTAGGTCTGAAGCAACTTGGTCCTCATACATACTGTGACAAAGTTATGCTACATGGGTAAAGTTAACAAGTATTCCACAGCTTAAGCATATTAGAAAAATGATAGTATTCCTGGGCTAATTGTTTGTTGCCACTGAGTTGACTCAGACCCATGGCGGTCACATGTGTGCCATGTGGAAATGCTTCACAGGGTTTTCAGGGCTGTGTAAACTTTCAGAAATGGATCAGCAAGTTGGTCTTCCAAGTCCCTCTGCGTGGGTTTGAACTGTTAACTTGTTCACTAATAGTTGAGTGCTTAACTATTTCTGCCATCTGGTGACTCCTACTGGTAAAATGTAGTGTTACTCAATTCTGATTCGTAACGCAGGACAGACTAGAACTGGTTTTCTAGGCTGTAATCTATGGGAGCCCAAGTCGACAGCAGTGGGTTAATCTAGGGGAGAGCCTGGTGCCATAGTAATGAAAGTGCTACATCTGCTAACCAAAAAGTCGGAAGTTCAAATCCACCAGGTGCTCCTTGGAAACTATACGGCAGTTCTACCCTGACCTCTAGGATTGCTATGAGTTGGCATCCACTGGTTGGCGGTGGGTTTGGTTTATTTTGGGGAATCTTTATGGGAGTGGATCACCTGGTTTTTCTGCTCTTTTCTCCTATGAGCTTCTGGGTGGTTTCAAACTACCAACATTTCAGTGAGCACTTGTGAGCTTTAGCCATTAAAACAAAAACAAACCCACTGCTGTCGAGTCAACTCCAACTCATAATAACCCTATTGGATAGAGTATTGCCCCATAGGTTTCCAAGGGATACCTAGTGCATTCAGACTGCAGACTTTCCGTTAGCAGCTGTAGCTCTTCACCGCAGTACTACCACAGTTTCCGACTTTCACCATTAGGAGCTTCCATTTACTGAACATTTTATTATGTGCCACATAGGAGGCTAATTACTTCACATACATTATCTTTTGAATTCCTGACAACAACCCAGAGCAATAAATTTTATTCAAATTTTATAGATTTACAGTCAGAACTCAATCAAACAATTTGCAAGAGGTCATATGGTCACAAATGGAAAAAAGAAGATTTAAACACTTCTCCAATAGCTCTGTTGTGAGCCATTCCCCCGTGCTCCTTAATTGAAGCCTGATTAACCAAGCCTTGGGGAAAGTGGGAACAAACACATTTATATGTACTTGAACTGGTTTCTGATTCAAAGAAACCCATAGGAAGGCCTGCACTGATTCTGTACAGTGTCCACATGGAATCCTTATGTCTCCTAAGGAAGATCCACATTAAGTCCACATGTAACTGTCTTTTCCTTAGGGGGAAAAGGGACACCTGGTGAGGTCCCAGCTAGACATCTGTGCAACAACAATAGCAACAGACCTAAAGAGTTTTCATCTTCTGCCAGGTACTGTTCTAAATGCTGAACATGTAATAACTCATTTAATCTTAACGACAAACCTATAATGTAGACTCTAACATTCTGGGGATGAGCCATGGTGTAGTGATATTCTTCTATTTAAACAAATGTGTGAAATGCTGCTTACTGTATTATATTTTTAGTAGTCCACATTTCACATTTGTCTAGTAAGGCTCTGAGAAGTTCTGTAGTAAAGAAACTTTGTTATAGTCAGTATATACCAAATTAACTTTAATATACACCTTTATCTCCATGCAAAATGGCTTGGGGGCAGTGTCTGACCTTCTCTGACTTTACAAGGAGAAGGGAGAAACAAGATCAACAACTCAAGGCAGATTTCTATGAGGTAGAGATCAGGCATGCCCCCACTCTGCCATTTTTAAGCAACTGTGACACCGACTGTTCCTCCCACAGCACTCTCTACTTCTCTTCTGGGTTCAATAATTCATTGCAATGTCCATGCAGAACTCACAGACCGTGGTCACAATTATGGAGTTTAATAGGGAAGTAGCAGTTACGATTCAGGCTCTAGACACTCAGGATGCAGTTCTTTTGTAAGGATGGCCTCTCCACAGCTCTTCTCACAGTCACGTTCTCCCTTGCCCTTTGTCTCTGCCCCGAGGCATTGAGCTTTCTCTCTTCATGGGCCGGGAAGCCCATCATGTCTCCTGCTGCTGTTGAGTCTCAGCTACCTGGTCTTTCCTGTTGGTCTCACCTTCCTCAGCTGAGGTGGGTTCCTCCATTCTGTTCTGGAGTTCAATCTCTTTTACAGCAAAACTGACCAATCCTCTTAGATTACCCTGTCACACAATCCTGGCCAATCACTTGCATAGTGTTGCAAGACCACGGCTAGAAAGGCCACACAAAAATAATCAATTAGTAACCAATCATACCACACTCCACTAACTCTTAATTCTATGTCTCAGAGTGCAGATTGAAGACTGCTACTTTGGACCTTCAATAATAACCTGAATCCAGAAAAAAATTACTATCAGCAGATGAGGGGAAGGGCAACAGTTAGGAAGGATACAGCCCTAGCAATTCTAGGTTCTGGTACTAGACGGGCAAAGCCCTACTCTAGGTGTCAGTCAGAAATTTGTTTGCCAGTGTAGAAACAAATAGCTGTCTTGTTTGGCACCTAATCCACCCATGTCTTTATCATCTGTGCTACTTCTAAATGCAAGCCCTGGTGGTGGAGTGGTTAAGTGCTAAGTCTGTCAACCATAAAGGTCAGCAGTTCAAATTTGCCAGGCACTCCTTAGAAACTCTATGGAACAGTTCTACTCTGCCCTGTAGGGTCGCTATGGGTCAGAATCGACTTGACGGCACTAGTTTGGGTCTGTATATGATATGTAAAAGTATCTTTTAATAAAAGCACAAATCAGTTCCAGTAGAGGTCTTTTTGTTACATTTACTTGTCAAAATTGTTGGTCTTTCATAGCCTGTCCATTGTCTCAGAACTCTGAGGAAACATTCAGCAAGTGACTTCTATTTGATGACCTTACTGGCTCCATAGAATCACTTTGAGTTCGTACTACTAGGTTGGAAAAAAAGAAATGATGCAAGGGAGTCAAGAGTTAACTGAATATTATTAATTTAGTCCTTTATTTCCTGAGAATTTATCAGGCACCCATAGTGTTTAAGGTGCTGACACAAGGGAATGAAAATGTGTTTAATCACAGACATCATGCTACATGGTTGGGGAGAGAGCCCATGTGGTAAAATGAATCAAGGCATTAGGTATCACCAGGGTTCAGGATATGTTGTTGATGATAAAGGCGGAATGCTTATAAAAGTTAAAAAAAATTGACTGGGCCTTCCATGATGAATGGTATTTGGAAAAAGACAAATGAAGAAAAGGTGTGTTCTAGTTTGGGTACATGTATGGGGTGTGTGCCTGTGAAATATGTGTATGAATGTTGGGAGCAGGGCCCTGGACTGTCTTCTGGGATAGCGACAGCTTGCTCTGGCTGAAGGGAAGCGCTCGCATCAAGGCTTTAAAAATGTAGAATAAATTATGTTGTGGAGTTCTTTGAAGACTAGCCCAAAATTTTGTACTTTTCTTTTTAAGTATTTGAGAGACTCTTTGAAGAATGTTGAACAACACACAAAAAAACATGCAAATCCATTAATGTTGAGTCAATTCCAACTCATAAGGATCCCATAGGACATAGTAAAACTGCCTCGCAGGGTTTCTAAGACTATAATTCTTTATGGAAGCAGATTGCCACATCTCCCCTTATGGTAGCCCGGAAGCACTCGGTGAATGCCAAGATGCCCAGAATATGAAGTGCCATGATTCAGATTCATCTGAAAACTCGTAGTGCACTGATGCAGCACAAGTATAAAATGTCAGTTTTTTGTATTTTTTCTTACTCAAATTTTACAAGAGTTAGAATTTTCTTTACAGAATTCCCTGAAAATTTTTGACAGGCACTGTATCTTGACATTAAATCGCCACCCTCAGAACAATAGGACTCTTACTCAAGATGTGAGTTCTATTGTTACTAGGTGTCATCAAGACAATTCTGACTCATAGCGACCCAATGTACAACAGAATGACACATTGTCAGGCCCTGAGCCGTCATCCCAATAGTTATGCTTGAACCCATTGCTGCAGACCCTGAGTCAACCGTCAAGTTGAGGATCTTCCTCTTTTTCGCTTATCCTTTACTTTTGTTAAGTATGGTATCTTTCTCCAAGGACAAGTCCCTCTGGATAACATGTGAGTTATAAGCCACTCTGATTCCTCCTCGTGTGCGATAGGTCTTCATCTTTTATTGAATATTTCCATAGGAAGGAACAATGTTGATTCTCATGCCTTAGTTACCTAGTGCTGCCGTAACAGAGCTAGCACAAGTGGGTGGTTTCTGTCTCTGTAGTCTGTCTTCCTCTTTGTGTGTGTCTCTGTGTTTAATTAGCTCTTTTTATAACTCAGTAGTAATTAGGTTTAGGGTCCACCCCACTCTGGTATGTTCTCAAAGAAAGTCACATGTGTAGGTTCAGGTGGTAAGATTTCAACACCATTCAGGGAGGAAACAATTCAATCTGTAGCAGTTCCTTTTCAAGTTCCTGATATTATCAGACCATCCACAGTCAATTCAGGACACGTGCTAAATAGAATCCTTTCCGGTGTTCTTTCAAAAATTACAGAATTTCGATGTAGATTTGCAATTTTAGTGTGGAGTAACAGTTTACCACAGACTGTCTCCCTCTATAAACTAATGGTTCAGGGAACATTCTCAATTTTCTATTCACACATAACTGAAGTGACTTATTCACACACACCCATCAATGAACTCGGGTCAGAAGAATCTACAGACTCCCTAACTGGAAGCAGCTGTTACCTTCTAAATATAGAGAGCCTTTGCTTCCAAATGCATCTGCACCATCATTAAGAATCACAATCCTTGATTTAAACACTCTTCATTACTTTCTCTTTAGGAGAATTTATAGCACATAGCTGTTAGCTCTGCCCTTATTTTGCCTAGACTGTCATGCCCAAATGCAACAAGAGTGTATTTCATTCGTAATCTGAAATTAAATCCTTTGTCCCATGATTAGTCAAAATCACAGTCGTGTAGGATTATGATTTACTATAACTAAAAGAGATGGCCTGGGTTTTATTGTTGGCCTACGTTTGAAATAGCGAAGGCAGATCTACATATTAAATAATTGCATGCTAACCATTTGGGACATCATTGCTGTTTATTTTGCTTTCCATTTATTCTCTTTGAGTTAGTAAATTATTATGATGCATTGTTATGATAGTAAATTGTTACAATAACAGTTTCTGTTAAACAGAAACTGCCATAGGGATTGGTAATATGTAAGCACACGTATGTACATTAACATAACAAAATATCTTCATTAACATAAAATCTATATTTTGCTCTTTGAGAACATGATCATATTTAGTAGAGAAGAATAAGCTAGATTATGATTTTTTTTGTAATGATGATTTTTGAAAATTATCTTTATTGATTACTTACATATGCTCATTCTGTGAGTCTGTATCAATAAACTCTAAGTCAGGAGTCTGTGAAACAGTTCTGCTTCTCTGTTTAGCATCTGTCTCCCTTTTCTTGGTGGCAATACTCTGATGTTATATTTGAGAACTAGGCCTCCCAGTATTGGCTTTTCCTTGATGGAAGGGTGAGTTGGGGTAGCCTGTGTTCTCCTGCCCTCCCCTGGTAAGGGGAACGTGTGGAACCCAAACTAGGCTACTCAGAGTCTTTCTAGGAAATTTGAATCTTGAGTAGAGAAGCATCGGGATGCAAGCTGATTTAAGCTCATTCCTCCTGGTTATCCTGCCCTTGTGTGAACTACTTACAGATTTTGCTCACTAGACCTCTGGGTCTCTGGGGCTTCATCCACTTTTTGAGACCCAGCTCAGTCCTTCCTTTGATTCTTTCAGCTACCTCATATCTTTACAATACATTGCTTTTTAAAATATTTAGTGAAAAGTTGGTTACCAGTTGATATCTGCTGCCTGAACCTGAAGAGTCTTATCAGATGTGACATTATCCCTTTCTTACAGAAGAGGAAACTAAGGTGTAAAGAGGTGAAGGAACCCACCGTCACACTCACCTGTCACAGGTGAACTCACGTCTGCCTGATTCCAAGTTCTGCTCTTTAACTCTAAGGAACATTTTTTCTGTTTTCAGTCTCCAAAAAGTTCAGATAAGAAAATGTCTAGGTGGTCACACAATAGCATTAGTTCAGGCTAAAATACAAAATGGTTAAGAGGAAGCACCTCTTGCTTTGTTCCATTTAATTAGCCAGTCAGGATTTATTATGTGATCAGTGACCCAAAGGATTCCTTGCATGAAAGAATACAAAGCCATGACCAAATTTGCAGTGATCGCTGAGGTTCCCGTCATTCTCCTTTTAGTGTTTAGTGTCACACAGCTGTACACAATTCTAGAATTAACACAGGTTCAAGTACAGTCCCTACCTACATTAAAAATATTTTCATTTCAAACCCATTTAGCAAGGGAGGATACATGAAGTCCAGTGCAACGAGTGCTAACACATGTATAAACATCATTTTAAAACTCCCATGAAAAACTATACTGTAAGTTGGGGCAAATGTGGGAGGATCCAGTTATGCATAAATTAAGAATAAGGGTTGGAAGCAGCTCTGTAAAGTTTCCACCCTGAAGGTCAAGAATATTGATATAGCTTGCAACTTGGGTACAATTTATATCTCTGAGTCTTTGAGCTTTCACCACAGTAATAAACAGGGAAACAAGACTGTCTTGTGGTCCATATAACACAAGGATGAGGGGTTTGGGTAGGGTAGGATGAAACTGGGGTTGAGGTCAGGCTCAGCAAATTTCACCTACCAAATTGTTCTGATTTATTCCACCCAACCACTGGTTCTCCTGTCCTGCAACTGACCTGAAAGTCATCCCTAAATGCAGCTTTTCCTGGGAGTACTATGAGCTGCAGTCTCTTCTAGATCTTCCTTGCACCTCTCCCTGGGGCAAGGAAGTAGCGAAATGTGGTCTGAGTGATGGCTGTAGGAGGGTGAAGTGTCGGGACCACGTGCATCGTGAGAGGAGTTCTGAAATCAATATCTAGCAAAATCAGCAACTCCCTCCACTCCCCTGTTTTGTTTAAGATGCCTCAGAGTAAGAAATATTTATGGTATGGTGTGCTAGAAGGATTCTGGATCATAAAGTCAAGTGAACCTGGGCTTGATCTTGTCTCCTGGGTTTACCAGCTGAGGGAACTTGTGCAAGTAACAGCTCTCTGACTCTGTTTCCTAGTCTGTGGAAAAATAGTATCTCAAAGCATTGCTGTCTCTCAGGAGTATTGGGAGAATCGAATTGGAAAACATGTTCAACAAGTGTCTGGCTTATGTTGGCTATGTAACAAAATCAATATGTCCTTCCCTTTAGGAAACATTTTTGAGATTATTCCACTGAAACACACTGTAAAATTCCTAGTAATTGTTAGGAAACATAATTAGAAGACAAATATTGGCTAGTTAGTAATGTCCACCAAATATAGCCTCCAAAAGAAGCCTATTTCTTTTCTTTCCAAAATCAAGTGGTAATTTACCTCATAAGCAATAAAATAAATGATGGAGATTAGAGTTTTCTTTCCTTTCCCTCCTCAGTGACAAGGAGGGTCCCAGAAACAAAGTGACTGTGTATTCCTGTTTGAGGAGAGTGTCATAAAGGGACTCTCTCTGGTTTTTATTTTTTCTTCCCTTCCTCTCTTCCTACCTTGTGTCCATCCCTAGATGGATGTTCAGTTATAATAAATAATAGAGAGGTACCTAGTGTTCCCATGAGTTGGATCCGACTCAACGGCACTTGCCTTGGCACCTAGTGTTCCCTTCACCCAGTTTCCCCCAACTGTAATATCTTGCAAAACTATAGTACAGTATCACAACCAGGACGTTGGCATTGATAGTCAAGATATTGAACATTTCCACCACCTTGGGGATCCCTCCTGCTGTCTTCTTTTAGTGTACTCATTTTTTTCCCACTCTGTCCTGCTGTTTACCTCCAGCGGTCACAAATTTTGCCCATTTCTTTAACTCTGCCATTTCACAAATGTTACTGGAATGGAGTCAGACAGTACACAGTCCTTTGTGACTGTTTTTTTTTTTTTCTCATAGTTCTCTGAAGAGTCATGCAGGTTATTTCATGCATCAGTAATTTGTTCATTTTAGTTGCTGAGTGTTATTCTGTGGTATGGGTATACCAATTGCATCATTCACCCTTACATAATGTGAATTATTTGGGGATTTTGGCTATTAAGAATAAAGCTTTGATAAACACTTGCATAGAAGTGTTTGTGTGAGTGTACGTCTTCACTCCTAAGGGATAAGTGAACAGGAGCACAATTGGTAGGTTGTATGATAGTTACATTTTTAGAAATTTAAGAACCTGCCCAACTCTTTTCCCTACTGGCTGTACCACTTCATACCCCATATAGATATTATATATATAAAATCATATGTATTTTTACTGTAGTTTAGGTGAAGTTGACAGAACAAATTAGTTTCTCGTTAAATAGTACACATATTGTTTTATATCTTGGTTAACAACCAATCCCACAACCTGCCAACAGTCTCTCTTCTCAACCTGTGTTCCCTGTTAGCAGCTTTCCCATCTTCCTGCTTTGTGGTTCTTTCCCCCAGGCTGGTGTTTTCCGGACCTGTCCAGTCTTTGGCTGGAGAGTGAGCCTTGGTATTGATATCATTGCTGAAATGAAAGGGTGTCCAGGGGCCATTTCCTCAGGGTTTCTCTATTCTTTGTTGAGTCAGAAAGCCTGATCTTTCTTTCTGAGTTAGAATTTGGCCCACATTTTTTTTTTCTGGCTCTCTCTGGAAACCCCTGTCTTGATCCCTGTCAGAACAGTCTGTCGTGGTAGCTGGACACCATCTAGTTGTACTGAATTTAGTCTGCAGGAAGCCACTGCAGATTTTGTCCATTAGTGGTTTGGGCTACTCTTTTCCCTGTATCTTTAGTTTTCTTTATTCTTCCTTGCTCCCAAAGAGGTGAGACCAGGGGAGTGTTCTAGATGGCTGCTCACAGGCTTTTAAGGCTCTAGACACTACTCACCAAAGTAGAATGTAGGACATTTATTTACTTTATGAACTGTTTTATGAAAATTGAACTAGGTGTTTCCCAAGACCAGTGTCCCCCCAGCCCTCAGCCCAGCAATTCAGTCCCTCAGAGAGTTTGAATATGTCTATGAAGCTTCCACGGAAATCCTGGTGGTGCAATAGTTAAGTGCTATGTCTGCTAATCAGAAGGTTAGCAGTTCAAACTCACCAGGCATTCCTTGGAAACTCTGTGGGGCAATTCTACTCTGTCTACAGGGTTGCTATGAGTCAGAGTTAACTTGATGGCAGTGGGTTTGGTTTATTTTTTTGTATGGAGCTTCCGTAACTTTGTCTTGTACAAGTTGTGCTGGCTTCCTCAGTACTTACATTTTAACAAAGTTACCACTTATCCATTGTTTATTTAGTGTAAAATCATATAATTTCAATTTAATAATAGTTTGTGCTAAATTTTAAATCTCATTAACGGTGAGGCAACATAAACATGTCTAGCTCTACAAAAATTATCTTGCTAAGATTCAAACTGTATTGAGAATTCTTATAATGTTTTATGTAACAGATTCTTCCTAGAATTAGACTAGTGGTGGAGCAGTATCAGCAAGACATGCCTCTAAATAAAGTTTGATGTGTAGCTTTGTGGATAAGTAATTTAAAACTTATGATAGTACCACTGAGCTACTGGAAAGCACCTTCCTGTTCCATAAAGCCATAAAAGTTGAAATCATTAGTGGAAAAATCATAGGTAGAAATCTGAACTCATGGAAACTGAATAACACCTTGTTCAAATATTGATGAGTTATAGAAGAAAACAAAGATGAAATAAAGAAATTTATGGATTCCAATGAGAATGAAAATACTTCCTACCAGAACATATGGGATACAGCCAAAACAGTGCTCAGGGTTCAGTTCATCTCTATAAATGCACATATTCAGAACAAAGAAAGCACCCAAGCCAAAGAATTAACTCTACAGCTTGAACAAGTAGAGAGAAACAGAGAAACCCCTCAGGCACTAGAAGAAAACAGATCATAAAGATTAAAGTAGAACTGAATGAATTAGAGAATAGAAGAACAGTTGAAAAAAAATGATTAGACCAAAAGCTGGCTTTTTGAAAAGATCAACCAAATTGATAAACC
Source organism: Heterohyrax brucei (assembly GCA_028571685.1). Taxonomy (NCBI): domain Eukaryota; kingdom Metazoa; phylum Chordata; class Mammalia; order Hyracoidea; family Procaviidae; genus Heterohyrax; species Heterohyrax brucei. Next base: position 78,191,453 of record CM053143.1, read on the forward strand.
ATTGGCTAAACTTACTGAAGAAAAATAGGAAAGAAAACAAATAACTTGAATAAGAAATGAGATGGGAGATGTTACAACAGATCCAACAGAAAGAAAATTATCATAACAAAATACTACAGAAGATTATACTACATCAGATTTGAAAACCAAGAGAAAATAGACAAACTCCTAGATTCATGTCATCTACCAAAATTATTACAAGAAGTAAATACTTAATAAACCCATCACAAGAGATTGAAAAAGTCATCAAAAAACTACCCACCGAAACACGTCCTGGACCAGGTGGCTTCACTAGAGAATTCTACCAAGCTTTTAAAGAAGAGTTAACTCTAACACTACTGAGGCTATTTCACAGCATAGAGAGAGAGAGAGAATACTCCCAAATTCATTCTGTGAAGCCAGAATACCCTGATACCAAAACCAAGGAAAGATCCCACTAAAAAGAAAATTACAAACCAATATCACTCATGAACCCAGATACGAAAATCTTCAACCAAATCCTAGCCACTAGAATTCAACATCATATCAAAAAAACAATTCCCATGACCAAATTGTATTCATATCAGGGGTGCAAGGCTAGTTCAACATCAGAAAAACAATTAACGTGATCATGTCCAACCACATAAATAGCACAAAGGATAATAATCAGCGGATTTTGTCAATTGATGCAGAAAAGGCATTTGACAAAGTCCAACAGCCATTCATGTTAAAAGCTCTCTGCAAAATAGTAACAGAGAAAAGCCAATGGCCTTTATCATCCTGAGTGGTGAAAGACTGAAAGAATTCCCTTTGAGAATGGAAACTAGACAAAGATGCCCACTCTCACCACTTCTATTCAACATTGTACTGGAGGTTCTAGCCAGAGAAATTAGACAAGACAAAGAAACAAAAGGCATCCACATCAGCAAAGAAGAAGCAAAAATCTCCCTATTCACAGATAATGTAATTGTATATACAGAGAATTCTAAAGAATCCATAAGTAACAAATATCGCATGAGATTCCTATGACAAGAACTTAAAAGCAGACTCATGCATAACAGAAAAGACTCTTTGATAGCTGCAAGGGTGGGGAGAGTGGAAGGGCAAGGAGGGGAGGGTTTAGATTAGATATTTGTTAGAAATTTGGCTAGGTGAAATTGGTGACAGGACACGTTAGTAAGAAGATCAATATTAACTGGACTTCAACACAACTGGTGTACTCCTCTCATCTTAACCCAAAATGCAAGGACAGAGTAGCTGGGGCAGGGGGGCGGGGACCATGCTTTCAGGGGAAATCGAGGCTAATTGGTACAACTAGCATTTTGCTAATGAGGACTCTCCACTCCCCACATTGGTGAGTGGCATCTGGGGTCTTAAAAGCTGCCAAGCTGCCATCTGAAGGTGCAGCAAATGGTCCCAACTTAGCAGGAACGGATGGTCACCGAAGTCCATAATGACATGGGGGAAACAGAACTCAGAAGACTGAGAGACTCATGTGAGTGGGTGTCTACATTGACTTGTGACTGGAAGAACCAGATGGTGCCCAGGCACCACCAGTGATAGCCACGATGGAGCTCACAAAGTTGAGTCTCACTGCCAACACAAGAATAAATAGGGGTGCACCCTGAGATCTCCACTAAAAGACTACAACTGATGGTCCAGGGGCTTTGAGGTTCCCCTAGGAACATGGCCCCTGGCCCTGATGCTTCTCCTGTCCATAAATCATAATGAAGGTTAACTTTTTGGACAGCAATGGATTGGACTTGCTGATGCAGCGTGACCATATTTTATGGGCACTTTATGGTTCTAGGCATCTATAGGATGTCGTCCTGTTGACCTCATACTAGAGGAAGGTGAATGAGGGGAGAGGAGAAGATAGGAGACTGTTGGGAGGAAAGGACATGAACGGAGCAGAGAGGAAGAGTGCTGTCACCATGCAGGAAGAGCAGCGGGAGCTGCATAAGGATGAGCATGCGAATTTGTGTGGGAATGTACATTTTCATTCAATCATCATCATCATCATCATAAAAGAATCCATAAGTACACTACTGGAACTAGTAGTGGAGTTTAGCAAAGTATCTCAACAAAGAGAATATCTAAGAAGAAATCACCAAATCAATAGCAGTTACTATAGACTCTAAGAAGATAAAATACCTAGGAATACATCTAACTAGAGAAATAAGAGATCAGACAGGAATGGATTGGACTTGGCGACACAGAGAAATAAGAGACCTTACTGCAAGAAACCAAAAGAAACACAAACAAATGAAGAAACCTACCCTGCTCATGGATAGGAAGATTTAACATTGTGAAAATGTCTATTTTACATGAAGCAATCTACATATACAATGCAATCCTAATATAAATTCCAGTGTTATTTTTTAAAGAGATGGAGAAACGAATTACCAGCTTTTTTTGGAAAGGGAAGAAACCTTAGATAAATAAAGCATTACTAAAGAAGAGGAACACAATGGGAGGACTCACATTACCCAACCTTAGAACCTATTACACTGCCATAGTAGTCAAAACAGCCTGGCATTGGTACAAAAAGAGATATATAGACCAATGGAACAGAGTTGAGTCTCCAGAGATGCCACCATCCTCTTGTGAACAGCTTTCATCAGAGGCCCAAAGAGTGTAAACTGGGGTAAAAACAGTCTCTTTAACAAATGGTGTTGGCAAAATTGGATATCTATCTTCAAAAAAAAGTGAAACAAGACCCCTATCTCACACTTTTACACAAAGAACTAACTCAAAATGGATCAAAAACCTAAATATCAAACCTAAAAAGATAAAGATCATGCAAGAAAAAATAGTGTCAACAATGGAAGTTCTAATACATAGCTTAGACAGACTTCAAAATCTGACAAAGCATGATCAGTAGAAAATAGATAAATGGGAACTACTAAGAATCAAACACTTTTGCTCATCCAAAGACTATCAAAAGAATTAAAAGACCACCTACAGAATGAGAAAATATTTGGCAACTAAATGTCAGACTGATTTCGGATCCCCATAATCTACAAGGTACTGCAAAATACCAACAAGAAAAAGGTAAATAACCCAATCAAGTGATGGGCAAAGGAGATGGACAGACACTTCACTAGAGGGGACATCCAGGCAGCCGAAAGAAAAATGATGCAATACTCATGATCTCTAGCTATCAGAGAAATCCAAATCAAAACTACAGTGACATACCATCTCACCCCAACAAGATTGGCCAAGATCCAAAAAACACAAAGGAGCAAATGTCCGAGGGGCTGTGTAGAGATTGGAACTCCCCTACACTGCTGATCGTGAAATGGTACAACCTCTTTGGAAAGCAATCCAGTGCTTGCTTAAAAAGCTGGAAACATGTACCACTTGATCCAGTAATCCCACTGCTCAGAATTTATCCTACAGAAACAAAGGCAGTCACAAGAACAAATATATGCACACAAATGTTTGTTGCAGCACAGTCCACAACAGCTAAAAGATGGAATCCACCTAGATGTCCATCAACAGATGAATGAATAAACAAACTATGACACATATACTCAATGGAACACTGTGCAGTGATAAAAAACAATGATGATTTTAGGAAAAGTCTCATAACCTGGTTTCAACTGGAAGTCATTATACTGAGTGAAATCAGTCAGTGGCAAAAAGACAAATACTGTATTAGACCCCTGTTGTAGTGACTTAAAAATGGACTTATGTACAGAAGAAAAGACTATGTGACGGCTACAATGGCAGGGATCTGGGGGTTGGTGAGGGTTGATCATAGATTAGATAGCCGATAGAAATTTCATTAGGTGAAAGCAGTGACTGAATACAGTGGAAAGCAGATCAACTAACTGGACTTCACTAAAGTGAAAGCTCTTCTAACCTCAGCCCAATATTGCAAGGATAGAGCAGTAGGGGCAGGGGCTGGGGACCATGATCTTCGGGTACATCGAGGTCAATTGTTATAATTAGCCTATTGCTAAGAGAGTCTTCTGCACCCCGTATTGGTGAGTGGTGTCTGAGGTCTTAAAAGCTAGCAAGCCGCCATCTGAGGTACTCCAACTAGTCACAACTCATCTAGAACACATAATCACTGAGAACCAAAGACATGAGGGAAAAAGAGCCCAGGAGACTGAAGGTCCCATGTAAATGGGAGGCTGTATCAACCTGTGACCAGAAGAACCAGATGGTACCCGGCTACCACTAAAGACAGCTGTGATGGAGCCCACAATGTTGAGTCTCTGTGGCAACATGAGAAAAAGAGGGGTGCAGCTCTACTAAAAGACCACAATTGACAGTCCAATGGCCCAGAGGATCCCCAGGAGCGTGGCCCCTAGACCTGCTGCTGCCCCTGTCCAGAAAACACTACTGAGGTCAACTCTTCAGACAAAAATAGACAAGACTTGTGGACACAGTGTGACCATATGGTGGGTGTACTGTATGGCTCTATACATTCATAGGAGGCTATCCTACTGGTCTCTCTGCAGATGAGAGACAAGAAGGTGGAGAAGACGGGGCAGGAGCTGGTTAAAAGGCAATGACAAGCTAAGAGGAGTGTGCTGTCATGGGGCAAGGAGAGTGGAAGAGCTGTTGATAGGCTGGTATGAAAAATTGATTTGGATGGTATAGTTACATATAATAACAATAAAAAAACTTATTGCAGTAAAATATTTAAAGCAACCAGTTGTAAGAATTTTACCTTGTGAATCTGTTTGACCATTTAAGAAGTTATTGTGTGGTTAAATGTTCACATTTAATAAGCAAACACCTGGATTTTTGCGATGCCTGAAGAAGACGGAAAGTGCATCTGGGTACAAGTGCAGCAAGTTTGAGTAAGTCAGTAGGAAGACTGGGGACAGAGTAGCTTCTACTGTTAGTTACAGACTTAGAGCCAATCCCAAACACGTGCAAGCCTGGCTGTTCCGATGGTGTTCAGCAATGCTGTCCAACAGTGATGTGGGGCTCCTTCTAGGATAAGTCCGGAGAGAGTAATTTACCATGGAAGGGCCTATTTATGGTACACGAGAGAATACCTTACTGGTTGTTTTTCTCCACAGTTATTAAATCTTAGTGGCAGTTAAAATCCAAGATACAGTATGACTTTGCACAAGATGACAAAATGCTTATACACATCCTGTTTTGGGGGGAGCAGGGAAGATATAAAATTGTCTGACTAGAAATGTAAAGAATGTGGATTTTCAGTCAGATGAACTTTCTTTTAAATCTTGGCTCCTTGGGTAAATTATTTAACCTTTGTTAGCCTACCTTTTATGATTTTGCAGAACAGCCCAAACAAAAGGTACCTTGTGGGATCCCGGGGAGTTTTAAAGGAGATACTGGGTGTGATGATCCCAGTGTAATGCCCAGCTTATATTACATGGTTACATTCTCTTACCTTTTCATTTCTTGCCATAAACAGGGAAATTAAAAAAAAAGTTTTATAAATTCTAAGATATAAAACTTTGAACGTTGTCTTACTGAAAATTGATATTAATGTGTATGTCAAGAATATAGTAGCTTCTCACATATTGGTTAAAAAGAAAAGAAAAGAAGATAAAACAGCTGCTGTTGAGTGAATTCCAACTGATGCTAGCTCCATATAATTCAGAGTATAACTGCTCCTCAGAGTTTTCAGTGGCTATTCTTGTCATTTTATATAAGGGAGATCATGTGATATGGAAGGGAAGCTATTGTTTGGGAAGCAGTCATTTCTGCTTACGGTGATGGGAAATTTGTTATAAACTAATGGTAACAGTTGCACAACCAGTGAATGTAATTGATATTCCTAAGCTGCATATCTGGAAAATGTTGTGTTATATGTATTCTTACCAAAAAGAAAAAAAAATGTGGCTGTTAATGCTGCTTTAATTAAATTAAAAAAAGCCACCAAATACGTTATCACTGAGTCAGTTCTAACTTGTAGCAACCATATAGTGCAGAGTAGTGTAGAAGTGTCTCATAGGGTTTCCAAAGAGTAACAAGTGGATTCGAACTACTGACATTTTTGGTTAGCAGACAAACTGTCAACCATTGAACCACCAGAGCTCTAATGCTGCTTGTATACAACTAAAAAGTTAGCAAATTGCCTGGCCGTTCTTCCAAGGCACATTGAAATGGATTCGAGCTTCCAGTCTTTTGGTTAGCAGCTGAACACGTTACCGTTTTTGCCACTCATGGAGTCCTCATATACTGGTACCTCTAGCAGAAGGCTAGCCACACTTCTTAGAACTTTGTGTATGAGATATGAGGCCTGACAGGTCTGTGAACTGAACTGCTTTGAGGGCTACAAGCCTCATTGCTGAATATCACTACAGTCACCTTTGTAGTACTTCCTTTGGGAAGCTATGCACCAGTGTCAGCACCCGGCCTCCCCTTCAAAGCAATCTTGGAACTCTTTCTGGAATCGCCAGTGTGCATGGTGGCAAGGTGGCAAGTTTGCAAACTTAATTGGATAGTTGCCTGTGAGGGAATTTTTAGCTAGTAAACAAATAACTGTACTGGAACACCCTCCCTACTCACCTGAACTAGACCCCAGAGACTTTTTTCTTTACCCAAAGAGGAGGAAATATTGCAAGGAAGACATTTTGATGCCATTCAGGACATCAAAGGTAAGATGACAACAGCTCTGATGGCCATTCCAGAAAAGGAGTTCCAACCTGCTTTGAAGGGTAGACTAGGTACTGGCACCAGTGCATAGTTTCCCAAGTGGAGTATTTTGAACGTGACGGTTGAGATAGTCAGCAATGAGGTATGTAGCACTTTTTCCAGGATGAATTCACAAACTTAATTGGCAGTCCTCTCATATTATGATTTTAATCCTCACCATAATAAATATTCCATGAGGTAAGTATTCTTGTGTTTTAAAGGTACTTATAGTGATAGTCATGAGGAAAGAATTACTAATTATATTGGTTGCAAAACAAAAATGGAAGTTCTGCAAGAATGAGGCTCGTGTTTTATCCAACTTGCATTTCAACAGTGCTTTGATATACACTTGGTTGCTATCAAGAAACTTTGGTTGATTATTTTTCCTTGATAAATTTCATTACTAAACTGAGAAGGACAGTGAGATTCCGAAACTCTGCTTCTTTGATGTAACAAAAAACAACAAGGAGATCTTGTACTAAAGATGTACTCAGGTAGCTAACGAAGGAGGAAGACTAATTTGTGGATATCCCTGATAATTTTGTTTCTGTGAACTGATTTGTTTGTTTGTTTCAAGATGGGATTAGGGAAAAGAGAGGAAAGGAGAAGAGTGGAGAGGAAAAGAGAGGAAGGGAATAGAAGGAAGGGGAGGGGAGGGGAGAAGAGAGGCAGGGAGAGGAGCTAGGGGAGGGGAAGGAAAGAGAACAGAGAGGAGGGGAGGGGAGGGTAAAGGAAAAGTAGAGAGGAGGGGGGGGAATGGAAGTAAAGGAGAAAATAAACAGAGAAAGTGAGAAGGCAAAGAAGGAAGGAAGGAGGGAGAGTAGGAAGGAGAAAAATGATACAATCCTGTAAATTATCAGGTATGAGAATTACTAGTAAATTACTATTGAAGTGATCAGAGTGGATTTCAGAGGTCATACTGAAAAAAGTACATTGGCCAAAAAAACAAAACAAAACAGTTTTTATATTACTAGTCCAAGCAAGGCACCTACTTCTCTAGGCCTATTAACTAGCATCACAAGTAAATAGATGTTGCTTTTCAATGGATTCAGAGTACCAAAGAGAGTAGTGTCAGTTTGCTACATGTAGATTATTTTCAAGGGTGGAAAATAAAATAATGAGGATGCCAACCAGGCCACCCACGAAATGTGGGTGACCAGCATGAGCCAACGGAACCTCAAATGAGTATTTACTCCAAAGAACTCTGCGTGTAAACTACTTCCAGACTGATGTGGTGCCAAGCTTAAGGGATTAGGTTTTTCAGTGGCTTTTGTTGATTAGCAGCCAAGCGTCTAGGAACAAAGGAAGGCCCTCCTTATTAAATGTATCAAGAATATTACTTTTGTACAATAAGAATGCAAAGAATGGATCAAATAACACTATAAAATAGAAGACAGTAGGACAAAGTAATAATGGCACCATATTCATATTCTGGGCTTAGGGTGACTTTGTAAGTTAAGGCATTGTTTTTCAGATGACTTTTATGTATCACTTAGCACATCTGTGGTCTGGCCTACATTAGAGGTAGTTGTGTACGTGTCTTTGGTTTTGATGATACTGTGAACAGGAATTTCTTGGCTCTCTTCCATCACTGTACCATTAATCTGCTAGCCTTTTCCTTCCAGGGCTAAGCAGAGTATAGATGTAGACTATTTGGTAATGATTTTTGAACTGCATTGAACTGAATTATTGTTTTAAAGCTCTACCTCATAATACAGACAACAACAGGAAGATCACAGCATGGGTTTCCTTTAGGTGAAACAAATCTGTAAATACAAAGAAACTACACATCTAGAGAGAATAGATCAATATCATCTAGAAACTTAATAGCAGGGCTTATCCTGACTCATAGATCCTGTGTATCTCAGACTAATCGCATTCCCAGAGCAATGAAAATGACAGAGTACATATGGAAAATTACATTCTTTATGTATTTTATCCAGAGAAAACATAAAGAAAGAAAACTTTTGTATACTGTGACAAAAGTCGGTCTTAGAGTTTGAAATGTCCACCCAAATAAATGTTTACTCCAGTGAAGCAAAGCAAAGTAAAACACAACCTGGTTTGGTATTTTTTAAGTTTAAAACATGACAGCACAAGTTATTTAATTCCTTTTTTTCCATTTTCAGATAGTTGTGTTGACATTCTGGAAACTTCACCTCTTTGATCCTTGTCAGTGTGATTGATGCTGTTTAGTAGCAAGATTTCTTAACACATATGGTCAAATATGAATCTTGACCACCAACTTCCCGTAAGAATTTTAGGTCATGATCTTCAAGTTTTGAATTGCCTTGGTTGGGTTAAATATCGACCCAGTGTTCTGCTCTTCCAGTATAGCTGCAGTTCTAACATATATGGGCTCAATAGGGCCCTATGCAGATATAGCAGTTCATAAAGCAGACCACAGTAGTAACAGCAAGATGGCATTTTCAGCAAAAGCAGTGAGACCAAGTTGTGTCCTGGTATTTAAGAGAATCCTGGTGGTATAATGCTTACATGCTACATCTGCTAATCAAAAACTTCAGCAGTTCATAACCACTGGTGCTCCTTGGAAACTCTATGGGGCAGTTCTGTTCAGACTCAACATGATGGTAGTAGAATCCACTTGATGGCTGTGAGTTGTTATAATAGCAAGAGGAGCCTTGCTGCACAGTGGATAAGAGTTCAGCTGCTAAAAGCCTGACAGCTGAAATCCAGCAGCCATTCCTTGGAAACCTGGTAGGGCAGTTCTACTTTGCCCTACAGGGTCACTATAAGTCAGAATGATTCTATGGCAACAGGTTTGGTTTGGTTTGGTTTTGATTTATAGTAGCAAGGAGTCCTTGAGTAACACAAATAGTTAGGCATTCAACTACTTAACAAAATGGTTGGCAGTCAGAACACATGCAAAAGTGCCTCGGAAGACAGACGTGGTGACTGGTTTCTGGAAGGTCATAGCCTTGAAAACCCCTTGGAGTACTTTTAGTTGGCACACATGGGGTGGCCATGAGTTAACACTGGCATGAAGGCAACTGACTATGACAAGGTTCTCTATGCTAAGCGCTCAGCAGAGAATTACGTATCCATCATCTCACTGGGTATTTAAAATGATAATGGCAAAAATAGATAATTATTTCTCTGTCCTCTAGATGAGCCATGATTGCATGCTTGTAGATACATGAGTATTCAGAAAGCTTCCAAAGTGTTTATTATTTTTTTAAGAGTATCATAGAGTGCATAAAATGTTCTCAGTTCCTTACATTTACTAATTCATTCAATCTCGGTAATAGTTCTGTGAGGAAGATAGCAGTACAATCACTATTTCATAGATGTAAAAACAGGCTAAATAAATTGTTGAAAGTGGTGCATCTTAAAAGTGGTACAACTGGTATTTGAACCCCAGACACCTGTCTCAAGTTGCATGCTAAGTTTGGCCCAAACTCAAAATTTGTGTGTGTTCCAATGATAAAAGCCATTGTGGTTGGGTTTTCACAAAGTTTTTTTTTTTTTTTTTAAACTGTGATTGAGTAAAAGTGTACAATCCATTTTAAATTTACATGCCCGCCTATCGGCAGCTCCTTCTGCTCTCCTTGTCCAGTGATATCACACTCCTCTTTTCTGTCCATACGTGTCATATCCTCTTAACAACCTCCTGGCCCCATGCTCTCCATCCTCTCCACTGCCCTCTAGTAAGAGGCCAGTAGGACAACATCCTATAGATGCATAGAACTATAAAGTGTACACATGACATGGTCACTCTGTGTCCCTGAGTCCAATCCATTCTTGTCTGAAGAGTTGACCTCAATAATGATTTATGATTGGGGCAGCATCAGGTCTAAGGGCCACATTTCAGGGGAACCCCCAGGCCTTCAGACCATCAATTGCAGTCTCTTAGTAGGGTTCTCAGGGTATATTCCTTTCTTTTCTCAGGGTTTTCATAGTTTTATCCTACTCATAATGTCTCTGAGACTGCATACTCGGAGTTTCCTTCCTTTCCTTCCTGTCTAGATCTCCAGTAGAAACAGAAATTCCTTTACAGTCTATCTACCAAGTTAATCCCTGACATAGGGGCTTCAGCATAACAGAACTAGGAGGAAAGTGGAAATTTTGAACAGGGGACTGAAATTCTCTGACCCAATTCATTTCCTTGGAATATTTCTGTGCTCTGAGGGCTCCTTACCTTTCTTCTTTCCTCCTTTTGTGAACTCCAGTTTCCACGGAGTCAGTTCGGACTCAGGGTGACCTCGTCTGTGTTTGAGTAGAACTGTACTCTGTAGGGTTTTCAGTGGCTGATTTTCCAGTAGTTCTCCAAGACTTTCTTCCAAAGAGCCTCTGGGGGGGGGCTCAACCTTTGACCTTTCACCTATCAGCTGAGGGCATTAACTTCTTGCAACAATGAGGGACTTGGTGTGATCAATTCCGTATAGTTTTTATCTCCTTTCCCTCTTCATTTCAGAAGGCATTAGAATATTTCTTACACATGAAGCAAGCACTCAGAATAAATTTCAAAGGCTTTCAAAGATATTCTTGCCAGGGACCAAAACGAAAAAGAGAAGAGTAAAAACATATGAGAGGAGAAAACTCATTCTATTTCTTTTATTATTTTCTTCAAAGTATCCCTCCCTCTTTATGCCACCTAAAACACAGCACTTAATGTAAGTTATTCAGCTGGGTACTTCTGGAGTCAGTATGAGGCTGAGTTTCTTAGTGAAGTGCTGGGAAGCATGGGAAAAGACCGATCAGGAACATGGTACAGTAGCAATCCTGTGACAGCTGGTCTTAACAGTGGGGTGATTCAGAAAAACAGTTATAAATAAAAAGAAATGGAACATCTGGGATAGACCCTGGAATATGTGAGATAACAGTGGAGATACCAAACCCATTGCTATCAAGTCAATTCTGAGTCATAGCAGCCCTATGGGACCAGAAGAGAACTGCTCCATAGAGCTCCCAAGGAGCGCCTGGTAGATATGAGCTGTAGCCTTTTGGTTAGAAGATGTGGCACTTAACCACTACACCACCAGGGTTTCACAGTGGGGACAGTGTTCCAAAATAAGGGTCTAAAAGTTTAAGCAACAGCAGAGTGTGGAATATCTGAACCACTTCTTTGAGGTAACTGACTTCTAAGAAAATAATAATAACTGAAAAGAATATATTGGACTCATCTTCCCGAAAGCTAGCACTCAATCTAATTCTAGAAAGGAACCAGGATTTAATCCAGGTCAAATGCTAAAATTTCTCCTTGAGTTTTTTTGTTTTACTTTGGGAGTGTCCGCTATTTGACCACTTACACTTCTCTGAAATCTAAGTTGGCCAAGTGGGAAAAGAGGAATAAATACGATCATATATTTTGAGGGAGTCCCTTTTTATCTTCTCTTGAGCAGGGGCGTCCCTCATATCAGTTCCCTTCCTCTTAACCTGAAGGAACTGCAACTGGAGCCAGTTTCTCAATTTCCTTTTAGCCTCGTGGGTAACAAGAACTCAGGAACTTCGCCAGACATCTAGAGCCAAACTGCCCAGAAAGCCGTACGGAAACAGACACTTCAATTACTTTATTACTCAATTTATTTTATGCATTACGTATTTCTCGATTCTGTTGGGTACATTATGTTTCATAGTGACGTGAATTAAAGAGAATGTAATATTTGCAACATGTTGAAGAATATCTGAAGCATAGTCCCATTATTCAGAATTTCTGTTTAATTTAAATCATAATCAAGACCTCCTCACTTCCCCACAAAACTTCTATAGTGGAGGGCATATATAGACACACACTGGTCACCAGATGCTATTGAGTTGTTTCTGACCTTCTGGTGACACCACGTGTGTCAGAGTAGAAACTGCCGTAGAGTTTCAATCACTGATTTTTCAGAAGTAGATCACCTGGCCTCTCTTCCAAATACCTGAGTGGAGTCCAATCCCCAACCTTTTTGTTAGCAGCTAAATGCTTCAACCATTTCTACCACCCAGGGGCTTTTACAGATATAAACATGTATATTCCAAAATGTTAGGGAAATGAGTGGTGTGAGTAGTTGTAGCACTTAACCAAATTGCTTAACTATCCTGGCTCTATTATTATTAACCAAAAAGTTGGCAGTTTGAGTTGACGAGGTGCTCCTTGCAAGATCTATGGGACAGTTCTACTCTGTCCTATAGGGTCTCTATGAGTTGGAGTCAACTTGACGGCTGGGAGTTTGGTTTGGTATTGGCACAAAAAGAGGGATAAGAGCCAAAATGAAGATAACTGAAAAACTCTGAAAAATTAGATGGAACTCTTTTTGGCTTACATGTCTCGTAGGTCTCACTATCTGAGGTCCCTTCCATACTCCTCTTCTTCTTTCCTTTTTTCTCTTCCTCCCTTCATCTCTTGGTCCTTCTCTTTCCTCCTCCCTTCCTGTTTTCCTTTCTTCCTCTTGTTTTTCCTTCCTCCATCCTTCTTTCTCTCTTTCCCTTCCTTCTTCTAGTAAATATTTGTCAATACTATTAAGTGCCAGGCATTATGGGCTAAGTACTAGGTTAATAAAATCTCAGCATGGAAGACAGGATCATAGTTGTACTGACTCTCCTTAAAATCCTTCTCTGACTTCCCGTTTCTTTTAGAATAATGACCAAAATTGGGGATGTGGCTCAGCAAGCCTCATCTTACACAGTGGTTCCCTTACTTTCATTCCTATAGCCATGCCGTTATTATTATTATTATTGAATGAAAATGTACATTCCCACATAAATTTGCATGCTCACCTATAAGCAGCTCCCACTGTTCTCCCTGCCTGGTGACAGCACATCCCACTTCTCTGTTCCATACATGTCCTATCTTCCCAACCGTCTCCTATCCCCTCCTCTCCACCCACTTCCTTTCCTGCACCGTTCTGTCTCCTACCACAGGAGCTTCACAAGAGCCATTTCTATTTTCTGTCATGTTCTCTCTCTCAGAGAACCTCTCTCTTCAACTAATTAATTTGTAGGCAGTCTTCAGATTTCAGCTCATATATCACTTCTCTGGACAAACTTTCTCTGACCCTTAATCTAGACCATGTCCTTTGCGATGTGTGTCCACACTGTGTTGACCCATTTACCCTTTATTCATTAACGTCTATCCATTCCACTGGTGTCTCTGAATTCTGCAGAAAGTTACAGTTCTTGGCTACTAACCAAAAAGTTGAAAGTTCAGCTCAACCCAGAGATTCCTTGGAAGGAAGGCCTAGTGATTTACTCTCAAAAAGTCAGTCATTTAAATACCCTGTAGAGTACACTATTACTGTGACACACATGGGGTTGCCATGAGTTGGAACTGACTCAACAGCAACTGGCTTGTATCTGTCCCTTTGGTAGGTAAGTTCCGTGAAAGCAAACAGTTTGTTTCTTTTCTCCCTGCACCGTCCATGCTACCTGACCCATTGTAAGTACTCCATATCAATAGTCATTGATCCTTTCTACCAGGAACTGTCAAGTTTTAGAGAAATTGGATCCTTCTTTAAAAGGAAATAAAGTAAAATAGCATGTGCTCCTGCAATATACAAATAGATTCTAATAATGAAGTTACTTCTTTGAAAACAGCTTATCTTTGTGACCTTCAACTTGTATTAGATTACAAACCAGAAACCCATGCCTGAAAAGGCTATTAGTCATAGGGCAACCTCCAGAGAATTATGATTTCCAAGATCTTTATTAAGATGCATATTGTTGGAAGGAAGAAAGAACCCAGAGGCTTAAAACATGCTCTTTCGTACATGACTGTTTGCGAATAATGGTCAAGACATTTTGTTTACTTTCTACCAGATGAAATTTAAATAAAAAACACAAGTATGTTCTTGGAAAAAGTTGTAATGGCTGAAAATTTAGAATGGATTGAGAATTGGCTGCTAAAGAGAAAACCCTCTGGAGAACTGATTAAGCTGGTATTCAGCTGTAGCTTTTGTGACTGGAGTTTAAACTTTATGCTACATAAACTTTGCCTATAATGCATACTCTCGTAAATACCATTGTGTGAAGGGTACATGAAAGTATCAATGAACTCATGCTTTTCTTTAACTTAGCATCTCATTGTAAAGTGAGAAACTCTTGTTGTTATTTTTCAGTGGGGAGTTAACTTCACAAGGCCAAGTTTTTATAACTCAGTATGTTAGCTAGCAGTTTTTGCAAATTATGTGATAAATTACTAGGCCACTATTATCACATAAATTAAAAAAAAAAACACTGAGGTCAAGTTGAATCCTACTCCTAGTGACCCTAGAGATCAGAGTAGAACTGCTCCACAGAGTTTCCAAGGAGTACCTTGTGGGTTTGAACTGACCTTTTGGTTAGCAGAAATAGCACTTAACCTGCTATGCCAACATCACATAAATACAGTCACCTTATTAATATAAATTTATCATGCCTTCTGTATGACAAACATCCATTCTTAAGTTTATTTGAACCCACATGCTTAAGTCAGCTAGTGCTGCTCTAACAGAAATACCACCAACAGATGGCTTTAACAAAGGAAAGTTTATTCTTACACAGTCTGGCAGGCTACAAATCCAAACTGAGGATGTCCACTCCAGGGGAAGGCGTTACCCCTTGTCACCTCTGGAGTCAAGTCCTTGTGTTTATCAGTCTTTGTCCAGGGAGTATCTTGGCTCAGAAACCTCGGGTCTGAAGGACGCACCCTCCTCCCAGTGCTGCATTTCTTGAAGGTGCGAGGTACTCAAATCTCCCTGCAAGACTTTTTCCTTTATATCTCAGGAGACCACCTCAAGGCAGAAAACAAACTTACACACTGAATCTTGCTCTACCAACACAGCTGCTGCCCACCCATGCTCAGTAGCATCATACAGCAGGAATTCCAATGTGGAGGAACATCACACAACACCAGGAATTACGGCACAGCCAAACTGTTAGAGTTTTTAGGGAACACAGTCAATCCATGACAGACCCTTTCCATCTTCCCATGTTATTTTTAAACTTAAAATATATACTGTGAATTTTCACTAATCATCAAATGCAACTAAGATCTTCTCAGAAGAATTGATATTCTGAATTAATAACTGAAAAATATAAAAGTTTAACAGCAAGTGAAGTAAACTGCATGCATTAAATCTTATTTTTGTTGTGATATTTCAAGCAGTTTTTATTGCTTATTAGTTAATTTGGAAAACCTATGTAATTTTTGGCTTTGACACTCTTGGGAAACCTATACTTGCCAATTTTTCTTTTTTTTAAATAACACTTTAGTTTCACCAAAAGATATACTGTTAACGTTTAAACCAAAAGGACTAGTATTAGCTATTCCATGAAGTACAAACTATTCATTATCTGGGTGTTCAAAAAACAAGGCAAAAGTCCGTTTCTATTTTGTGTCTTCCACACTGCTATGACTGGTAGTATTTAAAATCAAGAAACAAAATTTAAAAAACACGAAATACAGAGGACATAGAAGTATACAAAAAAATGTGGATAAAGAAGAAAGAATACATTTCTTCTTTTACTTTTATCCTGTTTGAAATTAAGTAGGTTGAGTAGGAAGTAATAAACACCAAGTTGGTTAATATTTCCCAGATTTCTAGAACAATTAATTGCCCCTTGTTAGCAATCCCGCTATGGTTTTAACTCACATTTTAAAATACAGCAGTTTTGGAAACTCTGGCATTTGAGATAATCGTGTCTTCTATTAGCTGGTCCTCATTTAGTCTTTTAGTCATGAATCGGCGTATTCACTTCAGAGTTGGAAAGAAAAAAAAGTAAACAGAACTCAGCTCCACCCATTTGTGTCCTTGATCGGTAGATCAAGTGTGCTACATCACTTTGACATGCAGGTGAAACCTAGGGATTTTTTCTCAGAATAATGCTTAAATGAAATAACAGGGTGAAAAAAATTAGAAACCAAATGCACTGCCTTCGAGTCAATTCTGTATCCTAATGACCTGTAAGAAAGAGTAGAGCTGCCCCATGAAGTTTCCAAGGAGCGCCTGGTGGATTCGAACCTCTGTCCTTATAGTTAGTAGGTGTAGCGGTTAACCACTACACCCCCAGGATTTCCAATAGGATGGAAAAAAACACAATTATATTGAAGTCTGATTAATCACATGCTTCATGAAGTAAAACATATATATGTATTAAGTAACACATATATATATTAAGTAACAAGGTCTAGCTACAGGTTTAAAAACTATCATAATTTCAAAATGGTGATGAGTGGTACCAGCACTTTGAAATCCAGCCACAATTGTAATACTATGTGAACATATCTATGATTTCTATCGTTGACAAAGTAAAAGATACTTCTAAGGCCACTGTGATTCATTACGTACATTCACAACTAATGGATATGCAGTTAAATGTTAGTGACATCAGAGTCTAGAGACTCCTAGTTAAGAATCAGGCTACTGTTTAATGAGGAACAAACAACCAATGACTTTGACAAACTGAAACTTGAACAGTACTTTGGATCCAATTTCTCTAGTTTCAGCCTGGCATCAAGAAAAATAACAAATGCTGACACTTACAGAAGTTAAGACTTGCAAAAAAAAAGAAGAAAGAAAGAAAGAAAAATGTGTTCTGATCCTG
This sequence comes from Heterohyrax brucei, assembly GCA_028571685.1. Classification (NCBI taxonomy): domain Eukaryota; kingdom Metazoa; phylum Chordata; class Mammalia; order Hyracoidea; family Procaviidae; genus Heterohyrax; species Heterohyrax brucei. The sequence continues at coordinate 78,208,586 of CM053143.1, forward strand.
TTGAATAGTTGGTATGTCTTGTGGGTTGTCTTTTTTGCAAAATTTTTAGAGCCCAAAAATATTTAGTTGAAAGAATCGTGTTTCAGTACTTTAGCCAACGTTGTTCTAAGTGTTTGACTTGTGTCGTGTCCCAGGCTTCTCAGAGGAACTCCATGAGGGAGAATTCTACGGATAGGGAAACTCAGGCTCAGAGAAGTGAAGTGACTTGCTCAGAGTCACACAGTTTCATAAGTGGTGGTGACGGTAATCAAATAGTACATAATATGAACTAATTATGCTACATAATTGACTCTTTTTTTTTTTTTTTTTCGTATTTGCCTGGCTAGGGTAAATGATTATAGGATAAAGTTTAGTGAAATCTTTTTTTTTTTTTTTTTCAGTATGGATGTTTTGAATATCCATTCAGTTCCATACATTTAGTTTTATCCATTTTATTTATAAGTGGTTGTAACTAAACTATTAGTATAGGAGGCATGAGAGAGTTAATTCTCACAAAGGAAGACTGTGACTTTTAACTATCACCAGATTTCTTTTTAGTCTTTTTTAACTACAGGGTATTGGTGGTTGCAAACTTAGAGTCTGATGTGTCTTTATAAGGTGAAAGCATTTTGTAATTTATTATAAATTATATAGTTGTATATAATTATATGGTTATATCGCTGTTTGAATCTGTTGGAATTCCAGAACCACTTTGTTATAAAATGGCAAAATTTTAGAAGTCCTAATAAGATTAAAATTTAGAAAAATTAGCACACTATTAAAACATGATTAGTATAATTAAATGTTTTCCAACTCTAAAAGTTTTGCATAAGAGACCACTCACAGCACATACCAACTATTCAACAGGGTTAAAACACATCTTTTTTTTCTTCTGTAAGTTTTATTAAGTTAGGATTACAGTTAGAACAAAGAAATTTAGCCAACTTTTGGTTTTCCAGGAAAAGGGGAGGTGAGATGACATAGTACTCCTACAGAGTGTCAAATTAAAATGAGCACTTAATAGCAACATAAACACTTTCCTTTATCTAAATATTAGTTAAGCATCTAATGAGTAGATAAATCACTGAAATGAAATTAACCTATTCATGCATCAGCCTGTAAAAAGAGAATAATTCTGATAAAAAGAGAGAAGAGAAAAGAAAATTTAAATGCCTCATGCCCCAAGTATATACAACTGCAGTGAATAATGAAGGCACAGTGGGCATTACCATTAAGCTATGCTCTTCAACAAAGATGACTCTTTATTGTTATGATTAAAAAAAAAAGAAAATCCAAATCCACTTCCATCTAGTTAATTCCAACTCATAGTGACTCTAGAGGACAGAGTAGAACTCCCTCATAAAGCTACAAAGACTGTAAATCTTTGCAAAAGCTAGACTGCCACATCTTTCTCCTGTGGAGTGAATGGGGGTCCAAACTGCTGATCTTAAAGTTATCAGCCAAGCACTTTAACCACTGCACCACCAGGGTTCCTAACTATTGCAATACCATGAGTAATGGGAAAAAAGAAATTAGGAAATGTATAAAGACATTTCATTGTTCTTTTACAGCTTAATTAACCACTGTTGTTAAGACTTACACAGATTATTTATAACTATTTTTAATTATGAAGTATAACTAAGACAAAGGAAGCCCACTACTGTCAAGTCAAATCCAACTCACAAAAACCCTATAGACAGGGTAGAACTTCCCCATAGAGATTCTAAGGAGCTCCTGGTAGATTTGAACTGCTGATGTTTTGGTTAGCAGCTGCAGCACTTAACCACTATGCCACCAGGGTTTCCAAATACAAAGGAAGGTTTCCTCATTTTATAACAGTTTAAATGTCAGTATGAAACACCTTGAACTTTCTGGCAGTTTAATACTAGAGCTAGTGATCAATTTATTTAACGTGACACAAACCACTGTTTATAAAATAATCTTTGTGAATGTTTGGACATTGATATTTTCCTTTAGGCAAGCTAGTTTTATTGTTTCTACTGAAGTTTAAAACCCTCAGTTCAGCTTTTATGTCAGTGAGCAAACTGTTTCATAAAATAATGACATGCTGAGTGAAGTCACAAATCACATTTCAAAAAATTCTTTGAGCTTCATTCCATATGAGCTTACCTATAGTGCCTATCAAAGAAAAGGCAAATAGGTTTTACAGGTGCAAAACATACTTGCTGAATGGAATAAATGAATGAAAGGATGTGAACTTTCATAGACCCTAGCTTTTTTCACAGCACTTCACTTTTGCAAACTTTATGGTTGTGACTTTGTTCATATTTTGTATGTTTATTCCTTATCAAGTGTATTTCATATTTTTTAAAAAAAGTTTTGAAATTCCCATTTACATCTGAGAACTTTGCAGAGTCTGGGTCTAAGAGTCACTTAATCTGTGTAGCTCTTGAAAATAAATATTTGAAAACAATGGATATGAAAAATAAAAGACTTCCCAGATAACTAAAAAGATTTACATTATAAAGGAAAGGCATAATTTCCTTGCATTGACTACCACAAGCCGCTGACTCCTTAATGGCACTGAAGACCACTTTTTTACAGTCACAAACCAGGAGGAAGGAAATCAATCAAGAATATACATTTACGAGAGGCAATCAGTTGCTTATAAAAACAGCTTAATACAATGAATTTTAGTGATATGAAAGCTTAGAATCCGTCTTTCCTACTCTACCAGGAAAACCATCTTCCTTGCTTGGAATATTTTCCCACACAAGCAAATAAAATAAAATTTTTTAGAAATCTTGTGATCACAGGCAGTCAAAGACAGTAATAGGGCATATATTTTTGATATTCTCAAATATTATCTGCTTGATATGAGAATCTATGTGATGCTGAAAAATACGTCTATGTTTAAAGTCATTTTTTGTCATCTAAATTTTTCATAACACCCTCTCTGACCATTTTATTTAAGGAATTGAGAAAGCATGAGGAAAATTGAACCTATTAGGTAAAGAACAATTGGTTGAAGCAGATACCATAAATTAGAAACAGATGTGCTCAAGTGCTTAAGGTTTGCACTCTCTGGTTTATTTTAGAGAATTATAACCTATCACAATGTTTCTAGGCAGGCCCCCATGAATTTAGACTTAGTTCACAGAATCTACCGTATTCAATGCAGTAGGAATTTTAAACTTTTTAGTTATAGGGATGATGGAGGCAGAGTAATAGTATCAGTATCACTTTCTTTTCTTCAGTACAGGTATAAATCTTCCACAGAGTGCCTTGTGGCTTCAAACCACCAACCTTTTACTTAGCAGCTGTAGCACTTAACCACTGCTCTACCGGCTGTTCCCAAACCACATCTGTTAACTTTGAGTTGATTCTGACTCATAGCAACCCAAAGGAGAGATTAGAACAGCCCCATAGCATTTCTAAGGAGCACCTGGTAGATTTGAACTGCTTATCTTTTGGTTAGCAGCTATAGTTCTTAACCAGTACAATACCTGGATTTCCCTATAAATTATAGATAATGTAGAATCAAGGAGATTCTCATAGATTTCAGGCATATATCTATTTATGATTGATTTTTTAGAAAAGATGGTGTCATGGGTTGAATTGTGTCTCTCCAAAAATGTGTGGTTTTGATAAACTGTATGTTAAAGGATTAGGGTGGGGCTGTAAATTCCTGCATAGGATTACTTCCCTGCTCTGCTGTAGGGAGAGTTTCCCTGGAATATGGCTTGCCCCACCCTTTATCCTTTCAGCCTGCAAGAGATAAAAGGGAAGAGAAGCAAGGAGAATTGGGAACCTCGTACCGTCAAGCTAGTAGCATCAGGAGAAGAATGTGTCCTTCAGACCTGAGGTTCCTGAGCCAAGACGCTCCCTGGACAAAGACTGATGCAATACTGGACTTTCCCCAGAGCCGACATGGGGAAAGCCTTTCCCTGGAGTGAACACCCTAAATATGGACTTGTAACCTACCTGATTGTGTGAGAATAAACCTTCCTTTGGTAAAGCCATCCACTTTGCAGTATTTCTGTTAGAGCAGCCCTAGCTGACTAAAACAGGTGGTGATTTGTATTAGCATTTGGCGTTGAATTAATTCGGATTTTGTTAAGAAAGGTATTGACAAAAGTGAAATGATTGTAAAACAGTTCTTTCCTGTAATATAAACTGTGTGAATATACCTGTTAACATATGTTATCATGGCACAAACTATTTCTATCCTAGTACCTAACCAAAAACGAAAACCAAACAAACCAGCAAAAAAAAAAAAAAAAAAAAAAAAAAAAAAAATCTCACTACTGTTGAGTTGATTCTGACTCATAGCAACCCTATATGACCCTATATAGGAATTTCAAAAAATTTAAAGAAAAAAAAAGTTGTTCTGCAATGCAGATAATTCTAAATAAATTTTCAGTCCTCTGAATTCAGTAAAAGTTCAGTTAAATTTTCCAGAAACTTTTGCTGTCTTTTAAAATAAGGCTAATAGAGTATACTATTAACAGATAGGCACTACAGTCTCTTAATCCATAGATTAAACAATCTTTAGAGATCAGACTTTCTGCACTCAAAAATTATTCACTTTTCCTCTTTTATGTGTGAGAAACTAGCATACATAAATGAGTTGAACAACTTACTTGTCCTTTGGGAATCTTCGGAACCATAGTATAACATAATAAATGCTGCAATCAAGGTAAATGAGTCAATGGGAGCAGAGTGAGTACTGTTTCTGGGCTGGGGTGTAGGATGGAGTCATGAGAGAGAGGGCTCCACAGAGAGGTGATACCAAGGTCTGACAATTAAGTTTGCAAATTTGCCACCGTGCTCTTACTCTGGTACCACTGTACCAATAACTGGGTGAGATTTCATAACCTGAGTATATTAGTGTCTCACAGCTGTGTTCATATTGATGTGTGACAGTGTCTTGCTGAGTGGCATTTGTTATTATTGTTGCATATTTTTGTGTGCCATCCCAAGAATGTTGGAGCTTGAATGACAGCAATGAACAAACGTTAAATTTCTTGCTTAACTTAGCCAGAGTGGAAAGGAAATTAGGGACATGTTAGTCCAAGTTTATGGGGATAGTGCCATGAGAAAAACCCATTGCCATTGAGTTGATTCTGACTCAAAGCCATCCTATAGGTCAGAGTAGAACAGTCCCATAAAGTTTCTAAGGAGTCCTGGTGGATTCAAACTGTCAACCTTTTGGTTACCAGAACATAGCACTTAACCACTATGCCACCAGGGTCTCCATGAGGAAAATGGCAGTGTATAAATGGATTAAACATTTTTCTGAGAGGAGAGAAAGTGTCACTGATGAAGAGCAGTCAGGGCAGCCCATTAATGAGCAGAATTGACAAAAACATTGCACAGACTTGTCGAATTTTGTATCAATATCATTGCCTGACTGCAAGAAGCATAGCAGACCCAGTAAACATCGATAGAGAAACATTTAGGACAATCTTAACTGAAAAGCTTGGCATGAGGAAGGTGTGTACAAAAACCGTCCTGAAGGAGCTCACCAATGAACAAAAGCAAGGGAGAGTTGAAGTTTGCCAAGACAGCTTGGAGAGATAGGATGAAGTTTGGGGCCATGTTATCACTGGTGAAGAAACATAGGTGTACCAATATGACCTGAAACAAACATCACAGTGCACAATGGAAGTCAGCCAATTCTCCATGACCAAAAAGCTTTCATCAGTCCAAATCAAATGTCAAAACAATATTTCTAACCTTTTTTTAATATCAGAGGGATTGTTTGTTACGAATTTCTACCAATGAACACATAGCTAACCAAGCTTACTATTTGGAAGTGCTGAAAAGGCTACATGAAAAAGTTAGATGAAAATGACCTGAAATTTTGCCAACAACTCATGGCTCTTGCATCACAACAAGGCACCAGCTCATGTGGTACTGTCTGTGAGGGAGTTTTTAGCCAATAAACAAACAGCTGTATTGGAACACCCTCCCTATTTGCCTGAACTGGCCCCCAGTGACTTTTTGCTTTACTTGAAGATAAAGGAAATACTTTCAGTATTTTGATGACATTCAGGACGTCAAGTGTAATACAATGAAAGCTCTGATGGTCATTCTAGAAAAAGAGTTCCAAAATCGCTTTAAAGTGTGGCCTAGGCACTGGGGTCAGTGTGTAGCATTCCAAGGGGAGTACTTCCAAGGTGAACTTAGTGATATTCAGCAATAAGGCAATTAGCACTTTTTCTAAGATGAGTTTACAAACTTAATTGCCAGACCTCGTATTTGCTTGAAACTTCACTGGATTACTACTACATGTCTTAAAATTAGAATTTTACTTTTTACTAATATTCTGGAGTTAATATCAAAATATCAATAGCTTACTAGAGACATGTTTTTCTTTTGCTCTCTTTGTATTTCTGATTACAGCAAAAAGAACCATCTGGTATACCTAGACTCAGCTACAATTTGACCAAAGTTTCGATGGCATACCACATATTTCCCTTGCAGGAAAACAGTAATAGTTTGATTTTCCCATTGCATTGTGGAGTGTGAAAATATTAGTTGTGGTGAATTCACTAGTTGATGTATTTATTATGTTGGGAATGATTTCACAGAAGGGCTAACAATTGCTGGAAGACACTCTGTGGTGTGGCGGTTCCTGTGCTAGCCCTATAAAATTCCCACATCCTTCTCTAACCTAGTAAATGGAGAAAGCAAATAAATCTGGTATAAAATACATTCACATTATATTACTTTATGAGAATTTGGCTATATAGTTAACTTACCTTTCTTGATTTCAAAATAGTTTGGAAAACATGGGTAAGCAAGACATCAGTGTAACAGTGAGGAATCAGTAAAATATGAGAGAAAATAAAACTCCATTACATTTTCAGTAAATTGTTGTTTGTAAAGATAATTGACATTAAAACCAAATGTATGATGTCTTTTTCATCCTTACTTGATTTATAAACAAATTTCCATTGAGAGGACATGCAAAGCTGCTCACTGCACAAATTTCTAAGGCTCTCAAACTGATGACACAAAGCAACCTTATTAATCATGAACTTGTGAGGTCACATACTCAACTGTGAAACTCCTCCACAGTGTCCAGAGATGTTTCCAAGCCAGTTCTTAGAGACATGGCCTCCAGTTTAAAACTGGTAAAGGTTTCTGTGTACCATGAACTTCCATAGACCTGCTGTCTAGTGTCACATAAAAAATGGACATTTCTCACACTTAATGTAGGCTGTCACTTCAAATCATTGAATGATATATTAAATGATTTATTTTGTCTTCATGAAAAAATGCAATTATGGTAGTCATCTATCCTCTTTTTGTCATTTTCCTGTGGTAAAATAAACTTCAAGTTGGTCCAAATGGAAAGTGTTATATATAATACACGTTATATATGTGTGTATAATACATATACACACTGTAAAATATATATACACTATAAAATATATATACACATACACATATATGGATGGAAATGAGGATAATACTATTATGTCAGGAAAAACCAATCAATGAAACAAATGAAAACTCCAAAATCCACACACACAATTCTAGGACTTGTTGGATAAAGGCTTGCCTTCAAAGTCTTTTGCTTGTGAAACTTAAGCTGGCACAGAGGTGACACTCTACATCTGGGTGAGAAGACTGGCTTCCCATCATGTACTTTTTTTCTTTTCTAATGTATTTATGGAAATCTATTACAATGGAAACCCTGGTGGTGTTGTGGTTAAGAGCTATTGCTGCTAACAGAAAGGTGGGCAGTTCCAATTTATGAGACACTCCTTGGAAACCTTATGGGGAGAGCTTTATTCTGTACTGTAGGGCCACTAAGAGTTGGAATCCAATCCACAGCAATTTTTTTTTAATGGCAATAATATTAACACTTTCATAGCACTTGGCAATACATTTTGAATAGCACCTTATTTGGTCTGACTGCTCAGTGGTGTAGTAAATAAAATAGTAACGATCAGTACAATAACATTGTCTACTTGTAGAAACTGAGGGTTGGCTGGTCGTTGACAAAAGGTGACTTTCACACCCTCTCCACAAGGGAGATGTCTTTTTATGACACAGCACAGCAGACCTTTGGCATTGCAAGAAAACTAGATGTCTGGAGCTCAAGATGAATTAGGCATAATTATAAAACACTTGAATAGATATTTGTAGGTTAAAATACTTGATTTTGTCAACCGTAGAAGAAAGGGTTGTGCTAATTATCATAGTTTTATGTTCTATGATTCTGGGATGTCAGAAAGAGATGGAAGAACTCGTCCTTCTTCTGGGAACACTGTGAGTCTCATGATCTGCCTCCATGTACTAAGAAAAAGGAATTTCTTACGAATTTCTGAGGTACTAAGGGAACAGTAGAAAGGGTAGGAAGTCTGGAAACTTTGCCTTTTCATCCTTAGTGTGAAGCAATTCATTTGTAAAAACATCAAAATGTGATTGATCCTCCTAGTGGTAATGATTAGAGCATTCTCTGTCTCCCATTGCCCTTTATTAAATGCTTGTTACTTTGTTCTTTTTATGTAAGGCAGAACCACAGTGAAGGTATGAACAGAATTTACAGCAGAGGGGCGTTCCAGCCTCCTCTTTGAGTTTGCACTACAAATGTGTTTCTGTCTGTTTTATTTCCATACAGAGAGGTGGAGCCCAGTCTCCCCCTTTGGAGTAGTGAACACAGGGATGGGGATGGCTTGCACTCAGTGTTGGTTACCCTGGTGACAGAGTCTCTAAATCTTAGACTAACATCTGGTGTTCTTAAGCTTAACAGCTGGTTGTCTACAGAAAAAAAAAAAAAATTTGAACAAGGAGTTGAAACACAAATGGGAATACCACAAAGTAAAAGTGGTTACCTAGGAGGAATACCAAGAAATAACTAAGCTAAAGCAGGAAATTGGATGCAACTTGCAAAAATCAGAGGGAAATATATCAGAGACAAAAATTTATAAATAAATGAAAGAGAATGTTATGCTTAAGAAAAATATGTAAACTGAAGATGGTATGTGTAACTTTTGGGTTATTTTTTAGTAATATATAGATCAACAAAAACCCTGATGGCATAGTGGGTTAAGCATTACATCTGCTAACCAAAAGGTCAGCAGTTCAAATCTGCCAAGTGCTCCTCAGAAACTCTATGGGGCAGTTCTGCTGTGACCTCTACGGTTGCCATGAGTTGGACCCAACTCAATAGCAGTGGGTTATATCAATCAACATATGTTAGAAAAATGAGACATCAAGAAAAAATTTAGAGGTTGGACTAATAAAAACAGATTGTCTTTTAGTATCACAACAAATCCTAAGAAGTAGCAACTGTAGTTACTAGCTCAGTTACTTCTTGAGAATTCATGGATAAGGTATATGAAGATAAGGAACATGCTTAGACTTTTCCCTAGGAGTGGCTGACCAGTAACTTTTATTTCTTTCTATTCATGAAATTAAACAGATTGCCATTGTATTTTAAGAATCTGTAAACTTTTAAGATTTTTTTAAACAGATTGTTTTCACTTTATGGACTTACTAAATATTTATTGACACTGAAGTAGCCGTTTAGTGTTTTAAATGGTAGACTTCACACCAGTAATGTTGGTATCAGTATTAATCTTTATACTGAAGGGAACAAATCCTAACTATTCAACAAAATGTCACTGGAGAAGTACAGAGAAGGCTTTTGAACTTAAATTTTTTTTTACATTGAAAAGTTAATTAAATTTCCCTATCTCCATGGTTTTACAGAAGTGCTGCCATACCCTCATACTGAAAAATCAAACTCACTGCCATTGAGTCATATAAGACAGAGTCTTAGAGACCCTACAGAACAGAGTAGAACTGCCCCATGGTGTTTCCAAGGAGTACCTGGTGGATTTGAACTGCTGATCTTTATGACTAGCAGATGTAGCACTTAACTACTACACCACCAGGGTTTCCACTCTCGTACAGGATGAATATCTGAACTAGAGCCAGATCCTTTCTTATAAAAAAATCACTGAAGGCAAAGAGATTTTCTGATGGTTCATGAAACAGTAACAGAAAGGAAAATGAAACTACTGGACTAACAAGGATATGAAACTTTTCTGAATTCATTTATGATGCCAAAGCAGAAGCAGTATATAAAAACTGAAGGAGAATCTGATTTTTCCTTGAATTTGGAGACATCAGCTTAGCCATTCATTTTGCAAAATGGAATGGACTCTTGAGGTCATGATTTACTCATGGGAGCCAAACTCGGATGGCCACATGTCAAAGACGTTGAGCAAAAGATTCATGTTGAGTCAGATAATTGCTAAGCGCACCTTCAGATCTCATGTTCTTCACTTTTATAATTGTTTCGTCAAGACCAAATGTGTTTTTGTTGAATGATATTTAAAAAATATGAGAAAATAGTCAACGGTATTGTATTTCACTTAATTAAAATGTGTTCATTTTTCAAACACAATGTTTCAAATACTTTTTCTTAAGAGCCATTTGATTTTAGAGAATGTTTAAAACACAAAAATTAAAAGGAAAAACTGCATTGCCTGACTTCTACCACCTAGAATTGTTTTTATGTTTTTCCATATTTGCTTAAGAAAGTACCTGATGCAGTGAAGGGGACACTGTGCACTATAGGTTAGCAAGTAAGCAAAGTAACCACATATATACCTTGCTTACTGGGTAATCCATTCTTGTGAATAAGTGATGAATATATATTGCTAGCATCAACTTTCAGATTAAAAGGCCAACTAAGGAAAAATTAATGTCCCAAAGGAGGAAGACTCATGGGTCAACTTCTCTGTCAAAAAATTTACAGGTGAAAAAAAACAAGTGTATGTATATATTTTTTAGTAATGGATTTTTCAGAGGCAAGAAAAGTTACTAGTAGATGGTAGTAGTGTGTAAAAAAATACACTATCTCTTTGGCTAAACTCTCAGTAGTCGAAGTCAGGAAAAATAAAATTATGAGGGAAAGATCTAATAAAGGAGCAAGAGTCTATATAACCTAAAAATGCACAGTAGTTGGGAAGATAAAGGACCTCTTTAATTTTGAATATGCAAAACGCAACTTACACAACATATCCATTCATTCATTCAGTATCTACTATACGCCACGGGTATTGGAGATACAGTTATTAGACACATGCACACATACACACACACACACACACACAATTCCAGCCTTCATGGTGCTTGTGTGTCAGTGAGAAAAGATAAACAGTAAACAAACATTTAAAGCATATGGTTTGTAAGATCCTGAGTAATGCTACTAATGCTGTTAAACAGGGAAGAAGGTGAGAGAGTTACACAGTGGGGCATCAGGTAGGTCTGTATACTAAGGTGACATTTGAGCAAAGGTGAGGGAATGAGCCATACAGCTCTCTGGGAAAGTGTACTAAGCAGAGACAATAGCTACTGGGTAAGCCTTAAATCTGGGAAGGTTTTATATGTAAGAAAAATAGCAAGGAGCCTAGTATGACTGGAGCCGGAAGAGCCAAGGGGCAAGCAATAAGAAAAGAAATAAAAGGTTCAGTCTTCCAAGACAGAAAAGGCTCAAGCTTTCGTACTGAGTGGGATGGAAAGCCACTGGACAGATTTCAGAAAACAAAATGACATGATCAGACTTCCACTTCCACGGACCACTACAGCTGCTGTACTGAGAATAAAATGATGTGGGAGAATTCTGGGGTTGAGGACCAAGGATGGAAGGCTTGGCGCTAAGTAGTAGCAGTACAGACAATGAGAAGATGTTGGACTCTAAAATTACTGGAAGCTAGAGGTGCCACTGTTTGCTGATGGAATTGAAGTTAGGTGTGGAGGAAATGAATCAATAAGAGCTCCAACAGTTTTATTCTGAGTAACTACCTCCATGGGTTTGACACTTACTGAGATAGGAAAGATTGTTGTGAAAAAGGTACAGAATATCATCTATAATAATATATGAAGATCTTCAAAGGATCATACCTACTTCTAATGATTTTGAAGGAACATATATTTACTGTGATTATTTTTACAACTGTGCCTTAAAAAAAAGAAAAAGAACAAATCTGGGATTGAATTGTCTTTTTTTTTTTAATTCAAGGTACATTCTACCCTGCCTATGAGCCTTTACAGCCAAGTCATTATTTGTAAAGCTTTTAACACAGAACTGGGCACATAGTAAACAATAAATGCTAGGTAATACTAAAGTTTTGTTGACATGATGAGCTGTGTTCTCAATGTTGATGCCTTTTTACATTTGCCAAACGTTCTGTTACTAGACAGAAACAAAGACTATGAGGAGGTCATGCACTACTATTTCTGTAAGACAAAACAAAACCAGATTAATGAAAAATAGCCCCTGGAAATACAGCAATTTTTTTCTAACAAAGTGCAGTCAACAGCTTGTTAAAAACAAAAGCAAAAACTCCTTTTAAGTTCATTTCCTTTATTTTGTAGCTGGTAAAATAGACACCTACAGAGGTTAAGTCTCTAAGAATCAAGATTTGAACTGAGAACTTTGTTTTCATGCCCAGGGCCACTTTTACCATAAAATACTCTCTCTTCTATGAGTGCAAAAGCCACTTGTATAAATATTCTAGGTGATTGCAAGTAACTGATTTTATATTCACAAAAGCAATGAAGTCTCCTGTCCCTCTGTGTGCCTTTGTTTGATGTAGGGGTAGAGAATAAATGGAAGTCATATCAGTATGACCACAGCTGTCATCTTCTTACCCAAGGTGAAACGGAGTAAAAAATGCTACCCACCCACAGAGCAGAGGTCTAGAAATGTGTGAATAATTGACATCACCTGGTATCATGGGCTCTCCAGGTGTTTGTAACATGCACCCTTTACTGGTAAATGGTTTCCGGGTGTTGCATTTAGTCCCAGTGTCACTGCATAAAGAAGGAAGTCTGAGACATCAAAGAAAGAAAGAAGATTAAAGGATCCCAGCACTTTAGAAACAAGACATTGTGAGCTCTACCGTTCACTCTTTTGCAATGCTTCTCTTCACCCAAACTCAAGCTAATGACCAAGAGAGTATACACATGGCATTTCATAGATCTGGTGGACAGATGTTGGAATATATGTTGGTTATCTTATAGGTTGTCATTTGTATGCATGTATACACACCCACGAAGAGGAAACGGCAAAGAAAATAGTTTTGAGTTGATCCCAAAATGTTGGCACCAACTCATGCAGAAACACGTTGTTCAGACTCCAGGAGAGGGGATGTACCCCACCAGCAGTGCAGTTGGTGCCTATAAAAAGACATTTTAGTGCAACTAGATTAGGATGCTGACATGAAAGACCACCCAGTGTATAAAACTCTATGCATAATAAAAAACATATAGATTGCTTCACAGCCACATATTTGGACAAATAATACCAAAAAAGGCCCTCTTAAAGAACCTTGGTGGTACAATGGCTAAAGTGCTCAGCTGCAAAACAAAAGGTTAGCAGTTCAAACCTACCCAGCAACTCTGCATGAGAAAGACCTGACAATCTGCTCCCATAAAGAGTACAGCCTAGAAAATCATATAGGGCAGTTCCACTTTGTCACATGTGGTCATAATGAGCACCCAACGGCAACAACATAGCCCTTTGACTTCTAAATGGAGCACACTTTTAATAATAACAAAAATAAATTGTGAAGTGATTGCAAGACATACTCTGAGACTGTTAAGTAAACTATTTCGATCAACAAATATTTAATGATCTTTCTATATGCCAGGCATGGAAGCCCTAATGGTACAGTGGTTACGTATTTGGTTGCTAACCAAGATGTTGGTGGTTTGAATCCACCAACTGCTCTTTGAGAGAAAGATGTTGCCATCTGCTGTATAAAGATTGACAGCCATGGAAACTCTGTGGAACAGTGCTACTCTGTCCTACAGGGTCACTATGAGTCAGAATTAATTTGACAGCCACAGCTTTGCTTTTGGTTTGTATGTTAGGTGCTGTGTGTCAGACCCATGGTAGGAGATTTCTATAGCTGGTTGTTTGGAAGTAACATTTTATATATTTTAACAGTTTTGTTCAAAAGGCTAGAAGATGATGAAAAGCTCAGCTAGCTGTGTAAAAAGATTGATCATCATGTAATAAGAATCTCATTTGCACAACAATTTTTTTATTATGATTGAATGAAATTGTACATTCCCATATAAATTCACATGCTCACCTGTATGCAGCTCCCACTGCTCTCCTTGTCCAGTTACAGCACACCCTTCCTCTCTGCTCCATACATGTCTCATCCTCCCAACAGTCTCCTATCCCCTCCTTTCCACCCATTCCCCTTCCTCCAGTAAGAGGTCAGCAGGATGACATCCTAGAGATGCATAGAACCATAAAGTTCCCACAAGATACAGTCACTCTGTGTCACCAAGTCCAATCCATTGCTGTCCAAAAAGTTGACCTTCATTGTGATTTATGGACAGTGGCAGCATGAGGGCCAGGGTCCATGCTCCCAGGGGAACCTCGAAGCCCCTGGACCATCAATTGCAGTCTTTCAGTGGAGATCTCAGGTTGCACCCCTGTTTATTATTGTGTTGCCAGTGAGACTCAATTTTGTGACCTCCATCGTGGCTATCACTTGTGCTGGCTTGGCACCATCCAGTTCTCATGGTCATGAGTTGATGTAGAGACCCGTTCATGTGGATCTCTCTCTGTCTTCTGGGTTCTCTTCCCCCCGGGTCATTTTTGTCCTCAGTGATCATCTGTTCCTGTTGAGTTGGGACCATTTACTGTACCTCAGATGGCAAATTGGCAGCTTTTAAGACCCTGAACACCACTCACCAATGTGGGGTACCAAAGACTCTCTTAGCAAAATGCTAGTTGTGCCAATTGGCCTTGGTTTCCCCTGAGAGCATGGTCTCTGTCCTTCCACCCCAGCTGCTCTGTCCTTGTAATTATTGGATTAAGATGGGAGGAGAAATCCCGTTATGTTGAAGTCCAGTTAATATTGATCTTCTTTCTAATGTGTGCTGCCACTGATTTCACCCAACCAAATTTCTACTATCTAAACCCTACCCTCCCACCCTCCCTCCCTTCCCACCCTTCTAGCCATCAAAGAGTCTTTTCTTCTAAGCATGAGTCTGTTTTCAAGTTCTTATCATAGGGATCTCATACAGTATTTGTCCTTTTGTCACTGACTACTTTCACTCAGCATAATGTCCTCCAGTTAAAGCCAGGTTAAGAGATGTTTCCTGCAATCTTCATTGTTCTTTAACATTGCATAGTGTTCCACTGAGTACATATACCATAGTTTACTTATCCATTCCTCTGCTGCCAGGTATCTGGGTTGATTCTGCACAACATTTTTAAGCTGATGAAGTGCTACAAGTTTTCATTTCAGTGTTGATCCAGCAAAAGAAACTGTAAGGTAAAGTAAGCCAACATCTATGATAGGCCCGTCTATTACTGAATTATCAGATCCTTTAAGGTGGTATAGTAGTTAAGTGCTACGTCTATTAACCAAAAGACTGGCAGTTCAGATCCCCCAGGTGCTGCTTGGAAACGCTATGAGGAAGTTCTACTCTGTCCTCTAGGCTTGCTATGAGTTAAAGTTGACTCTGTAGCAGTGGGTTTTTTTTTTTTATTACAATGCAGAGCAATGATCAGCTGAGTATAGCAAAGTTTTCCACATGTGGTCCATAGGCCAGCAAACTCTCAGGCCCCACATTGGGCCAAGTGATTCAGAAACTTTGAGAGTAAAGCACTGCATCTCTGTGTTTTAGCAAACCTGTCAGGGAACTCTGATGCAGGCTGAAGTTTGAGAATCGTGGTTCTGGTTAAAAAAACAAAAATTAGAAAACCTGGATACTGTTTCTGACTCTGGCACTTAACTAACTACAGGTCACTTAAAAGTCTCTGAGTGATCTTCCTCACCTGTAAATTTGAAGTTAAAAATGCCTTCTCAGGTCACCTCTCTAATCTGATGAGAAAAAGAGTCTTTACCAACCAGAAAGTGCTGCACGTATATGAATTTATGGGAAGGCTGTTCAGAGTGTAGCTGTCCTTAGCTACTTTTCCTTTTCTAAAAAACAAAGAGATCCATCTGTCTTTTCAGTTACATCATGGACATTCAGCAAACTTAAACAAATAATGTGACATTTTTAAGAGTATATTTAATCTTTACAGTCCCTTTCAAGTAGCTGTCACTAAGTGAAGAGTTGGAGTGAGAGAGAGGGACATTAACTTCCGCTGACACACTTAGTGTTGAAAGTTAGAATCTTACACTTCTGGGTCATACGTACACACCAGTGTCCCAAGACACATTTTTTAAAAAAGTCGAGAGACTCTATACACCTAGAACATTTCGCTCAATCTGATCATGCCAAGTCTTCTCATTTCCCTCCTTTGCCTACTCCAAGATTACAGAGTTCCTGTGTGCTCCCTGAAGACAGGTTGAGAGTAAGTGTAACATCACCTGTACTGTGATTGCCCATGAAAACAACTGTTTGTCTATGCTCTGTGTGAGTCTCTGGAGGGTAGTGGCAATGTTTTACTCATCTTTACCTCCTACAGTATGACTATAAGGACATTGCTGATTCAGTGGTAGAAGTCTTGCCTTCCAAGAAGGAGACTCAGATGTCATTCCTGGCTGATACCCATATTGCACAGCCAACACATCTGTCGGCATAGGCCTATATGTTGCTGTGATGCTAAACAGGTTTCAGTGGAGTTTCCACACTAGCAGAGAACAAGAAGAACGATCTGGTGATCCACTTCTGAAAGTCAAATCCCTGAAAGGAAAATCTTTTGGATCACAATGGTTTAATCTGCAACCAATTAAGGGAATGATGCAGGACTGGGTAGTATTTATTTCCCTAGTGTATGGGATCACTATGAGTCAGAAGCCTACTTGCTGGCAGCTGACAACAAGCATAAGATGTCTAAATTAGTAGGCTTTTAGTGATTAGTGCATGAAAAACAGTGTCTGGGAATGCGAGGTCTGACAATTAAGTTTGAGAACTTATCCTAGAAAAAGTGCTACATACCTCATTGCTGAATATCACTATGGTCACCTTTGAAGTACTCCCCTTAGGAAGCTGTGCACCTATAACAGCACCTACTCCACCTTTCAAAGCAATTTTAGAACTCTTTTTCTGGAACGGACATCACAGCTGTTGTCATATTACCCTTGATGTTCTGAATGTCATCAGAATGACATCCTTTTGATATTTCCTTTATCTTTGGATAAACAAAAAGGTCATTTGGGGCCAGATTATGTGAGTGGGGTGGGGGAGTTTCCAATACTATTATTTGTTTACTGGCTAAAAACTTTCTCACAGACAACTATACTGTTCAGTTTGTGAACTTGCCACAATGCCACTGTGCACAATGACCATTCCAGAAAGAGTTCCAAAATTGGCATTCCAAATACTGGCATTAATACATAGCTTCCCAAGTGGAGTACTTCAAGTTGGCCATAGTGACAGTCAGCAATGAAGTGTGTGGTACTTAGAGCTATTAATTAAGTTTGCTGACTTAATTGTTGGACCTCATATGCTGTTTTTCTGATGGTTCGTGGGATAATTTGCACTTTAGAGATTTGAGGAACAGAAACAGGCACACAATATATAATTCTAACTACGTCATGATTATCAGTCTGTAGTGGATTGAGAACAAGGGACTTTAACCAGCCCAGTTTCTAAGAGCTCAAAAGTTTTTTCACTCTATCAGAGATCTTTTCAGCTGAACCAGCCCTTCAGTCTATGCAAGATGAAGGTGGGAGTCCCTGGATGATGCAAATATACCCATGCTAACTAAAAAGTTGGAGGTTTGAGTCCATCAAGTGGCATCTATGAATAAAGGCCTTGGTTATCTAGAACTAGTTGTTGAAAACCCTGTGGAATATAGTTCTACTCTGACACAGGTAGACTTGCCATTAGTTGGATTCAGTTGGGAGGAACTCATCTGGTTATGGTGAGAGCAGACTCAGGAGAAGGAGAGATTTCTGATTTCACATTGTCAGGATGCTGCCTAGGCTCTGGGTGAGGGAATCGATTAATTGAAGACTTTCTCTGGATTTGGCTACTCTCTGATGGCAAGCTGAGAGTCCTAAATATGTTGCAGAATTAAAAAATAATAATAATGGAAATTTTAAACATATACAAAAGTAAAGAGAATGAGTGAGTCCCCATGTGCCATACTCCTAGTTTAAAAATTTTCAGCTCATGACTCATCTTGTTTCATCCCCTCCTATCCTCTCTCCCACTCATCACCACTTCCCATGGAGCATTTACATATAAATCCTAGACATATTGTTACTAAAACTAAAAATCAATAATAATTATTTAACATCATTCAAGAGCCTGTCAATGCAACTCTTAAATTTTTATAATTTTGAGAATTATTACCGAAAAAGACGATTACAAATAAATGTTGTTGGATTTCCACTACTAATCGACTTTTATTTGTCTCTAAAGAGACACATTGATAAAGAGCCTACGCACGTTGCGAAATCATTTTGTTAAAAGCACATGTGAAGTATATCTGTCATTTCCAGAAGCCTGTTACATTTAGGGGCTCATGAACACATGTGCAGTTTGTGGCGAAAATCTAGCAACCGCGGCATCTGTTGACAGGAAGAGTTGTTTGGCTGGTGAGATGGTGAACTGAAGAATCCATGGCTGGGCTGAGGTTACGTGGAGACTTACTGAACTCGAGGGAGAAATGTAGGAAGCTCATCCGTACCACACCCAGGTTATGCACCCAAATTCCCAGACAATTTTTGTATTCTTTTTTTGGCAAAGCCTGTCTCAATGAAAACCATACTGCCTGATCACTTGAAACACATTTCTGTCTTTGATTGAATATTGGTTGAAGACTTAACACTGAGTCAGCCAGATATCAGCCATGGGTGTGTATTATGTCTTCATCTCTGTACATCCAAACATGTTTATCTAGCAGTGAAAGGATCGGACTGCAAGCATTAACAGGACTAAACACATGGATGTTAAATAAAGTCCTCCCTAGAGCTCTCCAAACATATGCTGGCCGTTTGTGACAGCGAGAGTTAATTTGTAAATACTTCAGAAGTTTGCTACTTTGAAGACAACAAGCTCCATATACAGTTGCTGTTAAATATTATTATTATATAATCTGTAGCTGGCTGATTATCCCCTTAACTGATTTGTTTTGTGCAACTGTGTTTTAGAAATCTGTAGTTTCTTTTTGGAAGTTTCCCCAGAAAGCAGAACTGCAATTTTTTTTTTTTTTTTTTTTTTTTAGCAAATTTGTTTTTAAGCATTAATGTTTCTATATAAGAAAGACATTCTAATGTTTCTTGGATGTATTGTTTGCAAGTTGTAAACAGTTTTCAACACACCATTTACAAAAGTATGGCTCTAGTTCTCATGGCTATTCCATGAGCAGTCTGATTTCAAGGGTTCATTCTTGGCTCTCTCAAGCCATCCTGTTGAAAATCCCAGGCAGAATTTGATCAGCATGCATGAGGCAATGCTTTGCTCAAAGAAGGAGGATGAAAAGCAGTGTACAGCCATATCTTTATGCCTTTGATCTGCCCTCAGACAAGAGCCTGGCTAGGACTGAGTTTTGTAATAAAAGTCACTTCATCCAATGTTGATGTGGAAATGACTTGCTTGTGTGAATAAAGTTCTGGTGATCTCATTTAAACCCAGGAAATGTTACAGTCGGACTGTAATCCATCCCGTCTGATACTTGCTGTGCCCAGGTGTGGCTGTTGTCTCTCCTATCCCTACAGAAAAAGGGAATCTGATCACTGTAATCTCTAGACTGTGTAGTTAGAAAGCACAGTGAGGGTTATGAGGACTTAACATTTGTAACTACACAGTGACATCCCTGCTTGGCCATACAATAGGTATCAGCCATGAGACTTAAAAAATTTGACCTAGAATGTAGTGTTCTTAGATCTTGTATGATTGCCCAGGCAATAATAGGCTCATACCATTTTTCTACAAATATCAAATATAAATAACTTAAGCTAGTAACATAGATTTTCCACTTTTACAATTTCTGTTCCTAAACTTGGGAGTGGGACCTAAAAAATATATAGATGCTTCTAAATGTAGGCATAATAATGGGCATTAGATAGATGTGTACAAGGATCTTAGATATATTTTACATGAATTTTATTCAAAACCTAGGAGGACTGTTCATCTTTTTGGCAAAAGTTGAAATATCAATGAGATTTAACTCACTTAACATGGCTAGTTGGAATTTCACACAAGTTAGACATTAAAGAAATGTTTTGATCGTGGCATTCCATGAAGCAAACACTGGGAAAATGTACTTCAGTTACTATATGCTGGTAGTTCTCTTCCTATGAACAACAGGTATCAAGAAGAAATGGAATTCCTTCTATTATTCCATCTATATACCATCGAGAGGTTTGAAGCTTGCCATAATCGAGTTAGTCACTTTCTTGCTCATGGTGGCAGAGGTCAGTAAGGTCAATAAGGACACATTATCAGATATGATCTGATAACAGGAAAATTATTTAAAGGCAAGGGCAAAGAAAAGTTAGAAAGAAGTATTTGGGGAGGAGAGCGACACCAGCTCCATCTAATCCTTAGGAATACCTATTTTCATACCAAACCAAAGGGGGGGGGAGAAAATAAAGTCATTGCCATTGAGTCAATTCCAACTCATAGTGACCCTATAGGTCAGAGCAGAACTGCCCCATAATTTCCAAGGAGTGCCTGATGGATTTGAACTGCCAGCTTTTTGGTTAGCAGACATAGCACTTAACCACTACACCACCAGGATTTCCTAACAGCAATTAGGAAAGAAAGTCAAGTAAAGAATTACTGCTGCCGTGGCCACTAGAGCAGCATCACTGTTACAATAAAAATAATTGATATCACTTAGAATTAAAGAGCCTACTTTTGAACTTAGACAATTTATATGTGGAAAATATTATTGGCATTAAGAATGATACCTACAGGAAATGATGATAGCACTTATTCTCATGGCTAAACATTAAATTCTTGCAGCCAAGTTCCTGGCTGAAAACCATTCACCAGCCTATCTGCTTTCTCCTAGGAGGAGATGATGCCCTGAGCTGTAAAGTCATAGATTGTAGACGATTTATATAGGTCTCAGTTGAGTTTTTCAAAATCTCATTCAAAACATCTGCAAAAACTACCTTTTAATTTTCAAGCTCTTTATTTTTACCCTCTCCTGATAAGATTTTATGTGAATATTTGTCTCAGTTCAAGGGTACTAATTTCTGACTATTGGTGTAATAAAATCACATTCGTTAATTTATTAGTGGGCAAAATGTACTCCCCAAAATTCCCTGAGTAACACAAATGATTTTATACTCAAGTACTAACCTAAAGTTTGGCAGTTTGAATCCAGTTGAAGAAAAGCTTGGCAATCTGCTTCTGTAAAGACTGCAGACAGGAAAACCCTAAGAAGCAGTTCTACTATGTAACACGTAAGATCACCATGCGTTGGAATTGACTTGATAGGAGTGGAGAGTGGATTTAAATATACTCCAGGCATTACATAACCACTGGGGACAGAGAGACAAAAGACAATTCCTGCACTCAAAGAGTTAAAAGAAGTCAAATGAACAATTCAATAGAACGTGATCTATACCACGATCCAGATAAGTATGAGGTGTCAGCAGGATGCAGGTTAAAAGGGACATTTGACTCAAATACATGTGGAGAGCCAGACCGGAAGGATTCTCAGAAGTGATATCACTTGATAAAAATCTCTGAAGGATGAGCTGGAATTATTCTGATGATGAAATGAGAAGAGGAAGGGTGTTTTTGACAGATAAAAAATATTTGCAAATGTAAGGTCATGAGGGAGTGGGGCTGTCTGAGGGCATGCAAGTAGCCCTGTAGAGCTGGATTGTGCAATGCAAGTGCTAGGTAGGTGGGAAATACAGCATCCATACGCCATGCTAAGAACAAAGTTTTTTGTTAGTGTTATTGTTTTATTGGTCATCTTTACCATAACATAGCTTCCTTCTGTGGTTCAAATGAACACAACAAACAGGATAGCATTTTATATAACATTTGATGGCATTGTGTATGGAAAAGAACTTTGGGTAGATAGCCACTGCAACACCTTCCAAATGGGGCCTAAAATAAGCAGTTATCATAGCCCAATATCTTTTGCCATGAACAGTCACAGCCTGTCCTCATTCATCTTGGATAGAATAAGGGGCAGTGATTTCACTGGACCAAAATCCGTATCAAATGGTAACTTTGTGGGGATGAAGTGGACGTTCTTGAATCTTCGTGGGAGTCTCATTCCTCCAAATGTTACAGTTTGGTTTGTTTACAAAACCATTCATCCCCAAAATAGGCCTCATTGCTGAAGATGATTTTTCAGCTGAAAGCAGGGTCAACTTCCGACTGCTCCAGGGCTCAGGCAGAAAATGTATGGTGCAATCTACAGTTGCTGGACTTCAGTTCTTGAGTTAAAATCATTTTGTAAGGGTAAAGTGTCAAGTGCAGATGCAAACTCTGCCAAATTGTGGTAGATGAAAGACCCCGTTCTTGTGCTCTGTGATCAATTGACTGAGATTTATTCTCATGTGCGCTCTGATGAACAGTGGTGATGTTTTCATTGGAAAGTGCAATTCATCGACACATAGACATTGTCTGATTGGCAACAGACCTGGTTGTCTCAAATTTATTGATTAACTGTTGAATTATTCTTTTTGTGGACTGATTATACACATCCTAAGTTTCACATAAGGGATGGAATGCTTGGTGAATGGAACACCCATTTTGATAATAAACAGTAATTTCTACATGTTGTGGAAATGTGTAACTTTTCATGGCTATTTGTCAAGATTAAAAAAATACAAGCTAAACATGTCCACTGTAGCTACAAAATAACACTGCAGTAAGCCATCAAAAATAGGATATCCTTACTGGAAGACCTTTTAGATAGACTTCATTGGTGGATAGAAGTTTTAAAAGGGAAAGAAATTTGTTAGGGGACTACAGATTGACCCTAGTAAAGTTGTATGAAAACTCTGCTAACCATTTGACTAATGAACTTGGTTCTCTTTAGTTGTATAGAATTCCTGTTAAGGAAAATAGTCGTGTTCAGACAGGACCTACCTGTCCTGTTCCCTGAAGTCAGCCTTCCGTTCTTAGCTTATCTCCCCTTCTCTTTTGCACTCTCCCATCTCACCTCCCATTATGCACATCCCCATTTTTGCTGCAGAAGGTACTGGAAGGTAAGGTCAGATGCAGAGGTGTTAAAGAGAGTCTAGTGCTAGTAAGACATCTGCAGATCCTTAGCAGCAAACAGGGGCTGACAGAAGAGGCAGCAGAAATACTCTCTGGACAGGCTGGAGAGAAAGTGACTTAAATAATGGGACATGATTTCATTTTTTTCATCTAGTAACAAACCATCTGACCTCTCTTGTACTGCTTAGAATACACTGGTCACCATGCCAAGGCACGTGACCTTGCATGTGGGTGAGTGGTTTGGGGAGACAACATCTTCATCTAATATGTTCTCTTTGGGATTTCTAACACATTGAGTATGTTGTCACAAGATGGACTACATTTCTGAGGCTGAGATTTGGGAACCAGGGTCACATGACCCAAAGAGCTTGTAGTCTGGTTTGTAATTTCTACCCTTTCCAATTTTCTTGGAATAGATAATAAGCCAATGAAGGCTGTCTTTCTGTGTACCGTGGTGCTCAGTAGACGTAAGTTTCCTTTGCCTTTTTGATCCTTCCTGCTTCCTTCTTCCACACAGTAAGAATTGATTCGGTTCATCGTGGATAGAGGTGGAGAAATAAGACCATGTGTGAATTGGGATATTATTTTTTGGCACAACATTTTTATTTTAATAAATAACATGTGGTCATATTACTGTTATTATCAGGAGCTAAAAAATGAAAATGCTTCTCGAGCTTGGCATTTTCAACCTAAAAATTTTGTAAGTTTTTTAAATAAATGGGGAGTGTTGGCACTGTAATTTCATTCATCAGGATGTCAGGCAACTTTTCTACCCAATTTTTTTTACCCTACCATTATGTTAGAAACTCTGAAACTGTTTAAAACTCTCTTAAACATATGTATGTATGTATACACACATATGTGTGTATGTATATATGTATACACACATATGTGTGTGTGCATGTGTGTGTATAAGATGATCTTTTAAACTGAGAAATGATGAGACTGACAATATGGTACACTTACAAATGTCCCTCACATGAATTAGGAGAGCTTGGGGTCCCCACAGCCAGACATGCCTTATCAAGTGAACACTACAAATAAATGACATTGAAAGAAGAGCAGATTCTTACCAATTTTACAGGTTACATAAATATAGGCTTGAGATACCTATAGAAGGAATTAGGCTGGAAAATGGAAAAAAGTTAAAATGGCAGCATACATGTCTCATTTTAAGAGATAACTTCCACTCTTTGTCTTTCTAACAGACAAGCTCTCTTGTTCAAAGCTCTGAAATTAAAGTCCTGCATCCTTTTCCAGATATAGCCTCCTTCTTAGCACATTTAAATCCCAAATAATATACAATAGTATTATGATTCTAGTCCAATGCCCTTCAAAGACTTACTGTTTATTTTCTTTCAAATGACAGAACTAGAAGGATTGCTTAGGTGGAGTTCTGTGTTAGAACTGTGAATCACTTCCTCATCCTACTCATTAAATCAAAAGGTTTCTTAATTAAATCTTTGACTGTTACTATTGAGGGCACCTCTTGTTCCAACACTTTTGGGCAATCATTTGGGCTATGCTTCACCTCAAGTCGTTGCCTCCAAACCCAGCACACTGGAGGGAGAAAACACTGCCTGCCTTTTTGTTTACAACTCTCAACTAAACTGGAAATAATTGAAAATTTCAAGTAAAATTCATAAAGACTTTAAAGAAGTATTCCTTAAGGAGAAATTAAAAGCTCTCACGTTAAATGTGGAATTCTGCATATTGTATTTTGCTGTGCTTTCTTCCTATACTCCTAAACATAAAAGAATAATCTTTAAGTCATATCTGCTTCCATCACCTGTTTCCTCAAAATCAGAATACAATGCAGTGATTGGCCTTTTGACTTTTTAGTCTAACCTAATTCCTAGAGGAAATGGAAGAGAATTAGACAAGATTAAAGAAATGTTACAGTTTATATGGTCTATGCTAAATTAAACTAGCCAAGATGACAACCATTGTCTCAGTCAAGTAACTGTTTGAACAATGTCATTTTACATATAACTATGTATACACATACATACATATGTATACATGTACATTCATATATATGCATGTATATACATGTATAATTTAAATGTTTTGTTGATAGTCTGATTGTGTTAATAATGTGACATTTGGGGGATAAAAACAGAGAAACTTTAATCAAGAAACTGTAATCTGAAAGCTTGCTCCCTTTTGCAGGGAGTCTTTGCTCTGGGAGACCCAAGTGCTTACAAGCTTTCCTAATACAAAACCATGAAGCATAAATTAATAAGCAATAAGAGAATTAACTTCAAATTTCATAATTCATTTTGAATTATTTCTTTATGGCCAAGCCAAGTGCTGTATTTTAATAGATAATAGATGGTACTAACACCAATTACAAAATAAGAAAGCTAACATGGGAATTAGGTTTTCTTCTTTGGTTCTCAACAACTCCATCCACTTTCCAATGGGTAAACTAAGTTATACATTTCTTGGGTAAACTTCCCAAGATAACTTTATGCACACACACTCCCCACACATATTCATACAAAACTCACGTCCTCATTTCTAAACCCGATATTGTAAGTGAAAAATGAGTCCTTTGAATGAAAATGTTATAATTTACAAATATTTAATCTTTGGACACAGAAACATTTACCAATTTTATTTATTCTATAATCAGAGAGAAGATGCTTTCTAAACAGAAATTTGGAAATATAGTAAATTGTTGTGTCTACCTAAACACCAACTTTCAAAATTTAAAAGTGTTTTTTATTGGAAAAGAAAATTCTGATGTTATACAAAGAATAGAAAATAATAAAAACACACATTATTTGTTTATCACACTCAATATAGGAAGGGGGAATATTTGTATTATAGAGCATGCAAAAAACAGCAACATTATACACTGCCAACAAGACACAGGTGTACACCACATGAGGATACGAGACAATCCAGCCATAATCAGCGTGTTGACAGCTCTGAGTCCACACTGTGTTCCTCCCAAAGTACACTGGAATGTTTGTTATGTGTGCTGCTTTAGTTTTTCATATGGCTTTAGAAGTCCTCAAGCCTGCATATAAGCACAGTGGCTAAGTCTTGGGAAAGAGAATGAAGTTTCATGAAAATAGGTGTTGTCGGTAAAGCTCTTATTTAGAAGGATGTCATCTCCCGCTTTAGGCACATGCCTATCTGGGAGATGATAATTGAGTCCGTATTTCATATAGACCAAGATAACCATCTACAGGGTATGTACCCCATCTTTTAAAAAAAATCTATAAAGCAGTATTTCCCTATCTTACCTTATGGCAAAAATGCTTAGAACTATTTAGAAGTATAGATTCCTGGGTCTCATCCAGTCTTACAGAATTAGAATCTCTAATACAGGGAGACCAATGTGTTATTTTGAGGACTGAAGTGTTCCTGACTTAAGCCACGGCATTTTTAATACTGTGAAAGCTGGCCAGTGAGTAGGGAAGCCAAAGAAGACTTTATGTCTTTGAATTACAGGGTTGGTGAAGGATATGGAATGTATTATGGAACATCAGAAGTCAGAATCAACTCGACACCAGCAGATTTTGGTTTCTTCAGAAGAGTGACCAAATCTGTCTTGGAAGAAGTACAATGTCCCTTAGAAGCGAGGATGGTGAGACTTTATCTCTTGTACTTTGGTCACGTTATCAGGAGGGATCAACCCCTGGAGAAGGCTATCATGCCTGGGAAGGTAGAGGGCCAGTGAAAAAGAGGAAGGAGACTCTCCGCAAGGTGGACTGTCACGGGGACTGCAACAAGACTCAAACACTGTGACCATTATGAGGATGGTGAGAGACTAGGCATCATTTATCTTTTTATGTATTTATTTATTTTGTAGTGCAAAGGGTTGCTATTCACCACGGTACCTAACAACAAGACAAAATGTCTTGCATAAGTAATTTTTAAGGAAACCCCATAGAATTTTTATGATTAGGTAAGTTGGGACACACTGCTGTAAGGCAGGAAATGTGCTCATTTTGTCAAGAAGAAAATTGAGGCTTCATTAAGTAATTTGACTAGGGTAACACCACAAATTAATTTGGGAGGCATGATTCAAATCCCAGCACAACTCCAAAATTCTCCCTATTGTGTTGAGTTTCTAAAGATTATGAAGTCAGAAACATGTCTGAGGTTACAGGGACAAACTGAAACAGACAATGCCAGATTTGGAAGGGAGTTTCTTCCTCTGTTTTGATGAGAACAATTATTATACTCAACCAGTTGGAAAACTATAAAAGGCCTTGTAATTATATATGACTAACAAAAGGCTCCAGTCATTGGTCTGAAACACTGAGATGCTACCTTTTGGGCATCCATAAAGTGTTTTGTCCTGTAAATTCCAGATGAGCAGGAAATGGGTCAAAAATAATGAAGAGCCAGGTAAACCACACGATTTGTATTTCTCTGGGTGCTGATACCATGTGAGAAGTGTTAACTTCCCCATTTACCCCATCATCAATAAGATGTACACACTGAGAATGTGGTTTATGTGCAGAATAGGGCATTCCCTAGAATCTCCTTTCTGCTTAATGACATACAGAAAACAGGGTGGAGAAATCCAAGTCAAAGAGGACTTTGCCTTTTTCTGTAGAATTCTAGTTTTCTAGGATTTGAGAGAGAATTTCTGAATGCACTGGAGAAGTTAATTGGAGGTCTGGAAGAAATTCACCATTCTTAATTTACAATCCAAACAGTACTAATAGAAACTGTGTAGATGCTGAAGCTTTTATAGTAAAAGTCAAATATCTAACCACTTTAGTCTTTAAAGTGTATACATGTAGAGAGTACTCTAATATTTTCTACAGTGTGGGTGGTTTTGAGGGAATCAATTTCCAGATCCTCAACTTGCATGTGTTTCTTTTTTCTAAAATTACCTGGGAATATGCCTGTGATTTCAGTATGTTGTTAGCATTTTACAGCGAGTTGGGGAGCAAAATACTCACAGATTCGGATCTTAATATACTGAATTAGTCAGAAATGTTTAGGATGATAAAATATAATCTAAAATACTGGTCTTAACAAAGACATCCTTAAAGATTTTTCAAGACATCTTAAACCCACAAATCAAAACCAAACTCACTGCCATTGATCGAGTCGATTATGACTCACAACTACCCTAAAGGACAGAGTAGAACTGCCCCATAGAGTTTCGAAGGAGTGCTGGGAAGATTTGAACTGCTGACCTTTTGGTTAGCAGACGCAGCCCTTAGTCACTACACTACTAGGTTTTCCTTACACCCACAATCATACTTTATTTTCTTGTCTTATCTTTAATTCTTGGTCTCAAGTTAGAAAGTTCTGAACACAGAACATCGAAAATAGTGAAGATTAAAAAAAAAAGAAACAAACCCCACAAATCTGTTGCTGTCAAGTTGATTCCAATAATGACCCCATAGGACTGAGGAGACTGTAACTTTTCTTTATGGAAGCCGCATTTTTCTCCAGGGGAGGGACTGTTGGGTTAGATTGTCTCCCCTTTGGGTTAACAGCTACTGTGCTGCGAAGGCTCCTTAGTGGAGGTTAACGACCTATATATTTTGAAATGTAACTGAGTGTGCCCAAGGCTGTTTTATGTTTTAGAAGGTGAAAAAAAGAAAGAAAAAAATGATAGTAACAATCTGTGGGAAAAAATATTGTGGTTTATTTCAGGGTCAGCATGAATCTTCAGTAAGAGAGCTAAAAGCTATTTTTCTGAATGATGTCAAGTGATGTGATATGAATTTCATCTCATAAGATGTTTAGCATTATTTATTGTACTTTGCTAATAAAACAAGCAGGCTTAGAATTTTAAATGTTGCATATGTAAGTGGAATGTATTCTTTCCAAAAGTTTTCTAAGAATAACACAAGCAGGGCATTTGTAAATCACTGAACTTCTTTCAAGGGTCTGGATTATGACTGGTGCTACACCTACAGTGGCCACAAATGCAGAAGATTGTGAAATATCTGAACTTTTCCCCTCAAATGAAATACAGTTCAGTTCTCCCAGCCTTATGTTCACAAGATCAAAGATGCATCCCTAAGCCCTAGAGATAACTGCAGACAATGGAAAAGATCAGATTGCACATCCTTTTGCACACAGCATGCAAGCTGCAAGCTATGTTCCCATAGCTTCAGTTGCAATTTTGATTGGAAATGACCACCATAAAGGGCAGCTTTCCTTGAATGTTCATGGAAATATAGATCTGTCATGTGGAGTATCATGTCAAGGGAAATTAATTTTTTCTCTAAGGACCTTGGGGTAGCCAGTCTGGTCTGGTTTCCCAGATGTAACTCTGAGACACAGATACAATTGCTTCCCCAACTCTTTGCTGCTACCTCTTTCTATCTACTTGCCCCAAATGTTTTTTATTGCCACAACTGGGATAACCCCTGCAGGCGTTCTTCTGCCTGCCCAGCTGATGATGTTTTTCTGGCTCCAGAAAACTTCCGAGGTTGTTACAAACAGTGCCTACAGGGACAAGGGACTGTCCAGATTAAAACAACAACAAAACTAGGACACTCTTGCAAGAGTCTGGATGGGTGGCCCTCCCACAGGAACCCTTTGTGATCTTTCTCTTTTTTGTTCCCACCATTAAGCAGAAACAATGGTATTACTTGGAAGACTTGGGAGTTGAAATAAGATTTTTATTTCTGGCCTAAGATGTATTTCATCATCTGTGCTGCTGAGACACCTGAAACGCTTTTTCCTCATTTCTTTGTTCTGAAGGATCTGGTTGTGTCGTTGTTGTATTTGCATGATCTGCCTTTTGTAAGTGACTAGCAGTCATTGAAAAATAAGAAGTCTTGAATGAACAGCACTTTCTCTCTGTAGCGTAGAGAATAATTTGTTTTTGTTTTTGTTTTTTTAAAAAAAGCTCAATGAACTCAGATACAATGAAGTGACTGCATTTCATTTTGCTTTGTTCTCTAGGATATTATTTAATCATCCTTGGTTACATGGTGGACTTCTAGTTATAACTCTGATTTACACTGAACTTACACAGACATAAAACTGTTGTCAGAAATGGAACAAGAAAATGTTCTTTACAAACTCATCAGTGTGTTCTGCCAGTATTCTGTCTTTCCGACAGCTGTGGCCAGATATGTTGTTGGTATTCAGAAGCTTCTAGAAATGAAAAGTAGCCAGATTTGTTTTTCTAATGTCTGAATCCATTACATAGGTTACCATTCAAATACCTTATCTTTGTGTTTATTAAACTGTCCCTGCTAAACCCCAGTGACATAATGGTTAAGTGCTAAGGCTGCTAACCCAAAGGTTGGCAGTTCAAATATACCATGGGCTCCTTGGAAAGTGTATGAGGCAGTTCTACTCTCTCTTATAGGGTAGCGATGAGCCAGAATTAACTCAGTGACAGTGCTTTTATTATTATTATTAAATGTTCTTAGTTATGACACCTTACGCTGAGGCCAGAGAGCCAGAATACAGCCTAGAATCCCCAAATTCCCTTGCGCTGAGAGCTCATCTGTCGGGATTTAGCAAACCTTTGTTTTGTAAAAGTTACTTGTCTTAGCACCACTGCTAAAATTTGAAATAATGATTCTAAATTAGCACAGAGGAAATGGACTTAAAAACTGCTTTATACCAAAACGAAATGTTTGTTTCTGATAGGCTTTATTTTCAAGCTGTGTGCAACGTGTTCATTCTTTTTTTTTTTTTTAATTCAAGTCACGGTTATAATGATAACTAGCACTGCTGATTGTGGAAACCATTCTATTTTTAGGTCAGAAAAGTTTTGGCACAAAATTTCTTTTTGTTTTTTCGCCTGATCACTGACGTTTCTCATACATTCAAAATTTATGGCCAGTCATCTGCTATTGTTAGGTGTTGTGAAATGAATCCATCTCCTGATTGTGACTGATGCTGAGTGCTGAGTGATTCTGCACAAAGTTGATTATTCCTGGATGCTCACACTGTATACTTTCTGATTCAATAATGGTACAGTTGAGTATAATACAGGAATAATAAGTTCCTTTCTTAATTATTTACTTGACTCCCAGCCTGCTCCACAACCTCTCAGACAACAAAGAAATGTCTCTGGTTTGTTTCGAGTCCCTGGGTGAGTGGTTCAGGGCCTCAGCTCAACACACTCAGCTGCTGACAGAAACGTTCCTCATTCAAGTCTGCCCAAAAGGTGCTTCAGCAGAAAGACCACTTCTGAAAAACCAGCCATTGAAAACCATATGAAGTATGGATCTACCCAAACTCACGTGGACTTGCCATGGGTTTGAATTATTTTTCCAGTCAGCTTACCTAAAGTTCAAGTAAGGAACAGTCATTAAAAATCCACTAGTAATAATAATTTTCATAGAAAGTAAAAAAAAAAAAAAAAACAAGGTCTTCTTATTCACCTGTTAAATAAGTATCAGGAAAGCATATTATTGTTGTCATTGTGATTATTATTATTGGTTAAAGGAAATTGTAGAACAAGGCACTCAAACTCAGTTTTCTGTTTGTCTCAAAACCATCATCAAGTGGGACAAAGTAACAGCTTTTAAAGGCCAAAATAAAGGAACGCTGTGTGCAAGCTTCTGAATGGCACTTTGGTTACAGTCTACAAACCCTTTCAGCCGTCTATTGATCGGCAGAGTCATCACTTCATGGAGGTCTTCCTTGTGGACCCGAGACATGTGCACCTCCCTTCCTCTCTTGCCTGCTGGGATAGCATTCCCCAGTACATTAAAGAGGTTAATGTAACAAACCCCAAAGGCAAGCTGCAGAGTGCTCTTCCTTGGCTTGAAAATGACTCGCTTCTAAACCCTTTACTCAACAATAATGTGTTAGGTTAATAATATGATGACTATTATTAATAAGTTATATACCTATTTCCTGATATTTTATTTTTATTTTATTTATTTCAGTAATGGTATATGAGAGAAGCTTTACAGCTGATAATAACTGTACTGGGGAATATTGACTTCAGAAAGTAAGGCATTTGACCAAATATCATTTGCTTTCCCTGAAACTTGCTTTCAATCAAGTTACTTAATCCCTTCTTGAAGTTATTCCTATATAAAGACCGAACATTAAAGCCATGAATCCTATAAGTTTATGTGAGAAGTTCTGTAGTATATAACACTGTATTTTATTTACACTACATTTATTTCTTAAATGCTTCAAAGAATTAATGATAACACTTACATTCTGAGATTCCAGTCCAAGTCCAAGTTCACTTTATCCACTGTTGTCATTTGTTGCCACTGGGTGATTCTGATTCATAGCAACCCCATGTGTTGCTGAGTAGCACCGCTCTTTGGGCTTTTTGGCTGTCTTTTAACGGCAACAGATTGCCAGGCCTTTCTTCTATGGCACTGTTGGGTGAGTTCAAACCACCAGCCTGTAGGTTACCCATCAAAGGGCAAAGTGCATACATCAGATAGCCATTTCTGTCCAAGTTCATCTTATTTATAACCTCCAAACTTTATAGTTATTTTTTAATGCATTCTTTCTCTGCCATCATCATTTCTAGTTCAAAGTAATTAAGAATTACAACAGATGATAAGTCATTGTAGGTTTTGCTAGAGTCAGTTCTGACTTAGGGGACCCCATGTGTTGCACACCAGAGCTGTGTTCCATAGGGTTTGCAAGGCTGCGACCTTTTGGAAGCAGGTTTCGTCAGGCCTCACTTCTGACATCCCTGGGGTAGGCTGGAGCCACCGTGCGAGGACTGCCAATTAAGCTTGTGAACTCCTTCTAGAAAAATGCGACATACTTATTGCTGAGTATTGCTACGGTCTTCTCGGAAGTACTCCCCTTGGGCAACTGTGCACTGACGCCTAATTCACGCTTCAAAGCAGTTTGGGAATTCTTTTTCTGGAATAGCCATCCGAGCTGTCGTCATATTACCCTTGATGTCCTGAATGTCATCAAAATGCCTTCCTTTTAATATTTCCTTTATCTTTGAGTAAAGAAAAAAGCCATGGGGGTGGGAGGCAGATCAAGTGAATAGGGATGGAGTTCCAATACAGCTAAAAACTCCCTCACAAACAATTATACAGTTAAGTTTGTGAACTGGCCACCGCGCCACTGTGCACAATGGCCATTTCCGAAACAGTTCCAAAATTGCTTTGAAGGGTGGAGTAAGTGCCGGCATCTCTGCATAGCTTCCCAAGGGGAGGACTTTGAAGGTGACCGTAGTGGTATTCAGCAACGAGTCATGTAGCACATAGAACAACTAAGGTCATGGACTTAATTGTCAGAACTCATAAACACTCAGGCCTACAAATTGAGATTTCCTCTTAAAACAAAATTGAGTTGTATGAATTTTAATGTGCTACTATTCAGGTAACAGTACTATGGTAAACACATCTTTTTATAATACCATCAGTATCAAATAGTCTTCATTTCTATCAGCTGAGAACAGAAATATGACGACACACATTCTACAACAGTCTGCATAGATGAACTACTTTCAGTAAACAACTGCTTTCTGCCATATGCACTAATTTTTATGGATGAAACCAGGTATTAGGCCAGATTCAGAATGCCCTGAAGATTTGCTATTTGAGCTGTAAACGGCACATGATGTTTTAGGTGGCACGTGTTTATTTCCAATGAAAGAACGTGTCCTATTTTTAACGAAGGAAGGAATCTTGTAAGACATCATATATTTCTTGCAAAACAATTTCATGAAATCAATGTAAATGAACCAGTAACATGTGAGTTGTATTTCAATTAAAATGAATGAGCTGAAATATGAAGAGAATAAAATGCTTGAGGGAAAAGACCATGGTAAGACGGGAAATAGCATTTGTTTTCGTCAGTCTTAGATTCTTGTAAAGTGACCCAGTTCTCTGAATTCAGCTTCATCCTGATTCTCTTAAACCTCATGATGGAGTTACGGCATACACAAACTCATTTTACAGCTTTATCGTGCTCTAGTTATAATGCATGCCTCAAACAGTGCCACCGTGCAATCACTCAGAAGCACATAGAATTTAAACACAGTGGTGTTTCAGTGTATTTACTTTAAGGATAAGCAGTAAATTTCAATGATGATAAAAATATACTTTTTCCCATAAAACAACATGTTAAGTTTTCAGACTCACACATGAACTTTATATTTTTTTCTTCTTTCTAACTTAAGATCATTAGCTCTAAATGAAAAACATGTGCTGACTGAGTGTGTACACACATATATGCACTAAATGGTCCTGGGAAAAAAGAGAGAGAATGTATGTGAGACAGAAAGAGGAAGACAGAGAGAAAGCAGAGAGGATAACCAATGCATACAGAGTTTGATCATCTATCCTAATTTCATAAATACAGCATTTGAATCACACTAATTATTTGAGTTACAGAAATGGTACCTCATAGTTTTATATTCACATCATTTGTAGTATGCTGGCTTAAATGTGACTATGTATCATCTTTCTTTTTTTTTTTTAATCTTTCAGTTAAAAAATACATTACTCTGAAAATAAAATTCAATCAGAAAAGCAGTCAAGTAGTGGGAAAAAAGGCTTGCAAATAAGTTTTGCAGTTCGAAATGCTTCAAAATAAGTGAGTTTGATACGTGGTGTGACGTTTTAGTTTCTTAGTTCTTAGTTTCTGAGAACAAAGATATTTTATTTGCTCCAATAACCTTTGAGAGGCAAGGAATACATGATTGGAGTATATAGGTGTGTGTGTATATATACATATATATATACACGTATATATATACATATGACACTGATGAAGTAGCCTTCTGATTGTACAATGTGGTAGTGAAATGCATAAACAAAGGTTTTTTCTACATCAATTGCAGGTGAAGAAGTCTGTTGTTATTAGTTGACATTGAGTTGACCCTGTGCCATCTCCATGATGGCTGGAGGTCAGACTGTTGCAGCCCTTTCTTCCTCATCTGTCCCAATCTGGAAGCACCTCTGAAAATGGTTTTAGAGTCATTGTAACATGACACCCTCCACCAAAGACTTTGGCTGCAAGTTAGGAACACTCGTTGAGAACTGAAACCAGGACTTCGGGCTGGAAGGCAAAAAACTCTACTGTTGAACCACCAATGCTCTTGCTGGAGCCTATACCAAACCCACCACCATCAAGTTGATTCCAACTCATAAAGACCCTATAGGGCAGGATAGAGCCGCCCCATAGGGTTTCCAAGGAACTCCTGGCAGGTTCAAACTGCTGATCCTTTGGTCAGCCGTTGTAGCACTTAACGACTACACCACCAGTGTTTCCAGAGAAGCCTATAAGAGCCTACTTTTTCTTTATTTATCTGAGAACATGGCTCTGTAACTGAAGTTTAGCACCTCCCTGGCCACTCAGAACTCTGCCGCTGCTTGCTGCCATGTTTGGAGTGAAGGCACTGTACTTTGGTTTCTTTGTGCCACACAGTTCATTGCCTCATACTGTCCTGAAAGTAGCACTTCTCCTTCTTCTTTAAAGGCAGGAATTGCAAGGAGTAACCCTTAAAATATTTGTTTGACAATAAGCTTACTGTTGTTGGGCCTTCAAGTAAATTCCAGCTCTTCCTGACACTCTGGGTGACAGATTGGAACTGTCCCATAGGGTTTTCTTGATTGCAATATTTAAGGAAGCAAATCACCAGGTCTCTCTGCAGAGCTATTGAGTGGGTGCAAACAGCCAACTTTTTCAGTTATCAGCCAAATGGTTCACCAAATGCTTAACCACCCAAACTCCTTCATTAATGGATTAGTGGGCAGGAGACATTTTGTAGCTTCTAGCATAAACTTTGACTGTGTTGTTTTATTTGACCTTGCCTTCATCTGTGTTTAACAGATGAAAAACAAGAGAGGCTAGGATCACAGTTACATTCTCTTGTTTAATCATTAGCATTGTAACTATCACAATTGTTTGTGAACCCACAAAGCCACATGGAAAGAAAGACCTCCACTAATCAATACAAATTCTAAATTCTCTTGTTGTATCAATGAAAATGTGTAAATAGTTTCAAGCTTTTCTTTATCTTTCTCACCATCAACAAGCAATATTTATAAAATTCTAAAGTAGCTACCACTATGCACGATCTTCGTAGGATATGCAAGCACATTTCCTTGTAGGAGGGACGTACTGTGTTCTACTTGTATTTACATTATGATCCACTATGGTAACTTTTCGTAAGTGCTCCAGGATCTAATCAGCTTTGCTTTCTATGTTATTCCATTTTGTGACAGGCCTACCCCTGCACTAGTGATAAGGAATGTGAAGTCGGGAGATACTGCCACAGTCCACACCAAGGATCATCAGCCTGCATGGTGTGCCGCAGGAAAAAGAAGCGTTGCCACCGAGATGGCATGTGTTGCCCTGGGACCCGCTGCAATAATGGTAAAAGATTTCCTTACATATTGGTGGACCTCTTTCTTGTCATACTGTTATTTTTAGCTATCACTGAGTCAGTCCCCATGTCATGGTGACCATGTACAATGAAACAAAATGATACCTGATCCAGTACCATTCACCTGATAAGACCATTTGTAATTCTTAGCATTTTCATTGGCTGATTTTTTGGAAGTAGATAGCCAGGCCTTTCTTCCTAGTCTGTTTTCGTCTGGAAGCTCCACTGAAACCTGTTTAACATCGTAGCTACTGGGGACCCTCTTCTGACCACTATGTGGTGGCTGGGCATGAGGAGTATTGGCTGGGAACTGAAATTCGGATCTCCTGAATGGAGAGAATTCTACAGCTAAACCAGTACCTTCTCATGTAGGTCTGCATTGTAAGGTAGGCTAATTTCTCTGTAGTTAGACACCTGAAATGTGAGAAGACTTCCAGGACTGGCAAAGTTTGGAATATGCTTTAGGCACATGTAAAATTACCTGGAATATTTTCTAAAGCTTAATTTTCCTGGGCTTTGATCATCTTTTATATTTCATGACCCTGGTTCGGTGATTAAATGCTTGGCTACTAATTAGAAGATCAACAGTTAGAATCTACTCTAGCTATTCCATAGGAGAAAAGACCTGAAAATCTGTTCCCATAAAAATTACAGCATAGAAAATCTTATGGGACAGTTTTACTCTGTCAAATGGGGTCGCTATGAGCTGGAATCAACTCAGAGGCACACAACAACAGCATGGTGTAGCATACAAAGAGCTACATGTTTTTTATTCCACTAAACACATTAAAAATGCATTCAAGAGAACCCACTGTGATTTAGGAATGCAACAGTGAATGGCTCTTCCAGCTTCATGCTTTAAGTTCCTAAGTTCAAGACCTCTTCTTCTGAAGATGAACTCACATGGTGACGGAGTGATTGGTTCCTCCGAAAAAAGACACTAGATTCTGTCCCTCGGTCTTTATATAAGCATGGCTTCAGTCAGTCACAGCATGACAAAGAGAAATGAAGAATCATAGACAAAATGCTATAAAAGTGTCAGCTCGTCTCCGAAAACACTGAGAAACACATAGTCGTACACAAATCAAGCTCGTATTTTTCCCACATGTTTCTCACCCTTGGGTGTAGTCCTACTGTGGGTACCTCTTTCAAACAATTTCCACCAAGTTGATTCTGACTTGTCGTAATTCCCTGTGTGTTAGGGTAGAACTATGCTCTGTAGGTTTTTTTTGTAATTTCAGTTTTCACTGTGTTGCTATTCTAATCATTTCATATGCATTTATAATAACCCAGTGAAAGTGATTCTTTTTTTATTCTTATTTTTGCCCAAGGTCACTTAGTCTTGGCTGAGCCAAGATTCAAATCAAAGTAACCTGGTTCTAGAGTCAAACAGTGCTATATTCAATCTCAATAAATAAATACATAAATTAATGATGGAATAAATGAATGAATAAATAAATGGTTTCATCCCTCAGCTCAGGAGAATACTTGGAATAAGTACCACGCTTCATGGAATTTAGTTCACCTAACCATTTATATGACTACCTCCAGGCATCTGCATTCCAGTCACTGAGAGCATCCTAACTCCACATATCCCAGCTCTGGATGGTACTCGGCACCGAGATCGAAATCACGGTCATTATTCAAACCATGACTTGGGATGGCAGAATCTAGGAAGGCCGCACTCCAAGATGTCGCACATTAAAGGTATGGCTAGCCGTAGCTCTAAGTTCTGTATTTTTTTTTTTTTGGTTTATATATATATATATATATATATATATATATATGTATATATATACACACACACACTCACATACATATATATGCACATATACAATATATATGTATATGTAATTAATTTGAGTTTTGAAAAAATCACAAAGAAGATAATTTAATGGCAGATTTTGAGCAACTTTATTAATTCCTTTTTCGAAGATGCTAGAGGTTTCTTAGAGATCATAAGCTGCTAGCAAAATACATTTCTGGAGAACTACAGTACTCTGATCAACAATGTAGTTTTCTTACTTGGAATTTATAAGAAATTTACCATACAAGCATTCCTGTCACATATCAAGTAACGAAGCCTTCTAAAAATAAATGGGAAAGTACCATTATATGATAGGATGATTTAGCTTTTGAATCTTTTTCTTACATTTGATGATTCAGAAACTATTTTGCTAAATGTACAGCTCTTATAGTCTGTCTTTATCCAGTGCTGCTATAACTGAAATACCCCAAGTGGATGGCTTTCACAAAGAGAAGTTTGTGTCTTCCCAGTTAAGTAGGCTGAAAGTCCTAAGTCAGGGCATCGGCTCGGGGGAAGGCTTTCTGTCTCTGTTGGCCTTCTCATCCATCTTCTTTCAGACTCAGAGCTGACCTGTGCAGGAATACAGGGTCCAGAGGATGGGCTCTGCTCTGAGCACTACTTTCTTGGTAGTAGGAAATTCTATGTGCCTCTGCTCGCTCCTTTTTTTTAATGTATCAAGGAATTGCCTCAAGACACAATCCAATCTTGTAAACTGAGTCCTCCCTCACTAACACAGCTGCCACCCATTCTCCCTCGTTAACATCATAGAGGCAGGATTTACAACCAGCAGGAAAACCACCCAAAACCAGGAATCACGGCCTGCCAAAGTGATACACACATTTTAGGGGCGGACATAATTCAATCCATGATGTCTAGCAAACAACTGATTTCTGATAGGATTATTTTTGGCCGTACAATGATCTCTTGTTATTGAAATGTTTGGGAGAATTAATAACTAACAGTAAAATTTCGAGAGCATGAAGTTATTTAACTTGAAGAGTGGGACATTCTTTAAAAGACAATTTTCCACATATATTCCCTGCAGTACTACTCTTTCGACAGAGTCTATATAAAGTGTCCTGTAGTCAAATGAGTTTTGTAATAGTGTATCTCTCCATTTTGTAAATTTACAGTGAAGATTAGTATATTGAAGCCTCTGAGAAGTCCTGCACTGAAGAAAAATTCTTAACACTGTATTTCTCCAATTTGTTTGATCACAGAACCATTACCCCAAGTTTCACATCTTGCAGAGCTGGTATCCCACATAATATCTGACCTACTAGTTTGGCCTAGGATACTAATAGTCACATTAATAGCACTGCAGAGAGACTAACAAATAATTCCTCTTCAGTTACCCTTTGTGTAAACTCCCTGAAGTTCTAAGTCCTTTCTTTAACTTGCATCTCCCGTTATTCCAAATCTACTAAGTTTATATGCATTTATTATTACATTAGTGTGCCTTTTTATTCAAATATCTATGTAGCAGTACAGTTCCAAATTTATTAATGTTTTTATTTAATTGTATTCTTCTGATGTGACGTAAAGAAGGAATCTTACGTCAGACTACTAGGGAGATGTGTCCAGATCCCACAGTGTGGTTTCATCTGGGTTGATCAATAATGTTTCAGACCAGGAGTTGGCGAACTGTGACCTATGAGCCCAGTCTGCTCTGCTGCTTGTTTTTGGCAAATACACAGATACACATACACACACACACACAAACACACACATATATATACATATATATAGCAACACCAAACCAGTTGCCTCAAGAAAGTTATGACTAATGGTAATGCTGAATCTCTCAGAGCAGAGCTGTGCTCCACAAGGTTTTTAGTGGCTGCTTTGTTGGAAGCAGGTCAGCAGTCCTTTCTGCTGAAGTGTCTCTGGGCAGACTTGAATCTCCAACCTTTGGTTTAGCAAATGAATTTGTTATCATTTGCACCAGAGGACTCCTAATGGTACACAGGCATTCCCATACTTTGAGGCCTTGTTTATGGCTCCTTTTGCAGTGTTGCAACAGAGATTGTGTGGCTTTTAATATTTACTATGTGGCCCATTTCAGGAAAAGTCGGTCCACTCCTGTTACAGAGTCACTGTGAGTAGGAATCAATGTGACATCGGGGCTAGGGCAGGGGTGGGGAGCTTTGTGCTTACCGTGAGTCAGTCCAGCTATGACGTGTGGGTCAGTTGCTAACGTAATTCTTTTTCCCCCTTAATTAAATATTCTGACATGCTATCACAATATGTATATACACACACATATATATTTTATAATGGGTTCTGGGCTCACCCTGGGTCTGCTGGTCCTTCGACTGATTGTTCTTTGTCTTCTGTACTGCGCTCTTCCGTACTATAGTCTTCTGTGATACGTATTTCCCAGGTTCCCTGCCAGATGCCTGCTGGCTGGTGTAGTCCTGGTGGGAGACTGAAAGGCAGATGGAAGGAACACATCAGTATTTCCCTCCACTTTCTCAAGCAGATGTTCTGGCAGCAACTGTGTCACTTTGTAGATTAGGCTCTTGTGAGATAAGCTGTCTATTAGGATTCCAGTCATGGCTAATAATTCCAGCTCCTGGATTCTAACATCACCAACTCCCTTTGACCCTCCGGCCTAAGTATGACAATTGCTTCTGGCTGCTGCCAATCTGTGAGTTGCCTCACTGTCCTCTGTTCCTGCTACCCAGCAGCTGTGTGTTTAATCAAATCTATGCATTAAATACTTTCTATTTTCAATACAGAAATCTTGGAGGCATAGTGGTTAAGTGCTGTATCTGTTAACCAAAAGGTCAGCAGTTCTAATCCACCAAGTGCTCCTTGGAAACTCTATGGAGCATTTCTACTCTGTTCTATAGGGTCGCTATGAGTCAGCATTGACTTGACAGCAGTGGGTTTGGGTTTTTTGGTTTGCTTTTCAACACTCCAAGTTTCAGTTATCCTTGTTGAACTCAAACTGATACATCTTCCCTCGAAATTTCATACTTCTCCTGAACCACAGTCCAAGTTATTCACTGAATTCAAGATTCAGACCACAGATAATGGAAATAAGCAATGATAAATTTAAGAGATTAGAGGAAGATCCAGTTGGTATGAATCTAATACTTATCTATTGTAAATAATAAAATCATGGAATATAATACAAGTAAAACCATTTTATGTGCTTCTGATTGCAAAATTGAATTCTTCTTAGAGAATCATGATCAAGTCTGTTGTTCATCATCTCTCTAGGACATGAAGGAGACCCGTGTCTACGATCAACAGACTGCATTGAAGGGTTTTGCTGTGCCCGTCACTTCTGGACGAAAATCTGCAAACCAGTGCTCCATCAGGGGGAAGTCTGCACCAAACAACGCAAGAAGGGTTCTCATGGGCTGGAAATTTTCCAGCGGTGTGACTGTGCAAAGGGTCTGTCTTGCAAAGTATGGAAAGATGCCACCTATTCTTCCAAAGCCAGGCTCCACGTGTGTCAGAAAATCTGAGCACCAGCGGGGGAGAGCACGACTAGCTGGCTGTGAACTCATGTATTTAATGCATTACAGCATGGTGGGAAGTAAAGCCTGGAGCTCGTAAGAACGGCTAGAATGAGGCGTGTGATAGGGATGCAGGTCACAGAAGGAAGCGAGGAACAGAGAACTGAGCGGTTGGGGACAGTTGACAAAAGGAGCACAACCAGTGTGTTTCCATTATGCAACTTGTTTATGTAAATAATGTGCACAACTGTGGAAATGCTATTGTTACACATGCATGCACACACACACACACACACAGGAGTGAAAATTACTGATGAAGACCATGTGATTTTCCATGTGGTGAAGGATAGATTTCCTTCAGTTGCTGATTGCCTATAAAAATTGCCTGAAAGCCATGTCTAGTCAAAGTTATAGTTTTAAGAAAATATTCTTCTCTCAGTACACCCTGCCATGCAATAGGCTTTAAAACATGCAAATAGTTGGTGAACAGGAAATAAAAGCATGGAGCACAGTTAATTTGGAAGAAAGAAAAACACCTTCATTTAGAACACTATTTCAATTGTGTTTAAAGGCCTTAGTAGACAAGAAGGAAAAAACAGCTTATATTCCCCAAGTAGTTTCAAAACAATGGCAAATCTTTTCTCAAGACCTATAGAAACACAAACACACAGTTTCGACGAGGCGGGGGGGGGGGGGTGGTAAACTGTTCATTTACATTTTTCAAAAATTTTTGTTCACTTGTAATTAATAAGAACTGACATAAAACAAGACA
The DNA here is from genome assembly GCA_028571685.1 of Heterohyrax brucei. Classification (NCBI taxonomy): domain Eukaryota; kingdom Metazoa; phylum Chordata; class Mammalia; order Hyracoidea; family Procaviidae; genus Heterohyrax; species Heterohyrax brucei. The sequence goes on from CM053143.1 coordinate 78,251,020, forward strand.
AAACTATCCCCTCAGATATAAGGGATCCGTATTGCATCTCCCTTGACTAAATGCGGTTCTTACCCTGCATGTCTCATTTGCCAAACTAAACCCCTAATGGTGACTACCAAAGCATATACGTGCATAGAGCAGAATTTTCATAGATTGACCAAAATTTCAAGATCTCTAAAATATGTAGGAAACAAAGCTAATGGAAATTCACTCTTGTTTTTAAGCTCTGGAATTTCCTGCATTTTGATAGAACTAGCCTGGCAAATAATGTTTTTCTTTACATACTCTGCCTTATAACAGCATAAGACTGGTAATAAGGACTTGAGCTGTGTCTGTTTTCAAGCACAGAAAGAAAGTGGAAGAGGCTTTGTCACACAACCAGGTCTTGACAACCTGGTGATTTTAGGTCTAAAGCATAAACTGACTCTTTGAAGCTAGGAGCTATACAGTCTAGGTTTGAGGTTTTGATGGGATTTGCCATCACAATATTTCCTGTGCAAATTATTTCAGTGTGAGGTTGCTTGCCTTTATTATCCTCAAAATATTTATTCTGCATTTTTGCAGTCATAAAATAACATTAATACAAGAAGATCTTACCAAATGGACTCCCACATAGCGTAATGCAATCCAGAAATGGGCCACTTCTTTGAACAATTGTTTTATTGCCAAAGATATAGTTTCCACCTTCTGCATTCACTGAGATTAAAAAAATTAATAAAATAAAAGTAAATGGGATATTTTGTAATATTTACATATCACTAATCTATGGAAACTACAGGTTCTAAGTTCCTTGAAACAATTTTATTACATTTTTTAAGTTAGCTTTGAATGTTATGTCCAGACAACAAGATTATGTTGTAGTTTTTACTTTTGATCTTTCTATTTTTAATAGACCACACATTACTCTTTAATTTTCTTTTGAAATCCTATTTGTTGTCTGAAGTTCAAGTTCTCCTGGTAGAAACTGAACATGGGCCTGAATATCTATTGAGAATTTCAGGTTCCCAAACATGTTTACTAGGATGACTAATATTTATATTTAACCCACGTCTGCTAAACAAAAATAAATAAATAAATTAGCTAATCCATTCAAGAGGCCAAGCTTATGCAAACAGGTTTCTGCTTTCAAGTCCATTCCCACTCACAGTGACCCTACACAACAGAGTAGAACTGCTCCATAGGGTTTCCAAGGGGTGCCTGGCAGCTTCAGACTGCTGGCCTTTTGGTTAACAGGCATAGCGCTTAGCCACTATACCACCAGGCTTTCCTCTATATATTTAGAGATACAGAAATAGAGCATTTCAATGAAACATTTCCTATACTGTAATTACATTTGCAATTTAGTTCCTGCATTATTTCCCTTATGTTCACTCCTTTCAAAAATTATTATTTGAAATAATTTATTTACAGGAAATGTTAATGAGATGTATTTTCTTATAGAGATATTTCTTACAGAAAGCTTTGTAGCAGAATATATTTGCAGCTATTGACTTTGTAATTTAGTGAGAATGTATAATAAGATAAAATATATTAAATTCTTTTGTTCCAAAATTATATACAAATTTTCTTGTATTTGATTGTGTGAAGAACTTTCACAGCATCATCATTTCTCAGAGTTCAGTTGGACTTGACTGGACTTCAAAGCCTGAATGGGGATCCTTTTGACTACATCACCAAGAGTCAACCCAAGGCAGTTTATGATTATTGAAGGTAGCTTACTTCATGGCTAAACAGCTTTGATTGTTAGGAAGTAATTTTTGCATTAAGCCCAAATATTCCAGCTTGTGATTTCCACCCATTAATTCTTACTTCACTTCTAAAACATCTCAGAAAAAAAGGCTCTATACAAACTTCTCTAAGATAGTGCACCCCCCATGGTTTTCTCTCTTGGCTAAAATTTCCTCAAATAGAGATGCCAACCTGCTTAGGATACTGATTGTTTCCTTACGGTGCAAAGAAGCTACAGAACACCTATGTTTGGAGACAAACTGAGTTACCTGTTCCCTGAGTGACTCAGCTCCACTTCTTGGGGACAGAATCTTCACTCTGCTCTCATAATCCAGATACATCAGAAGTGTTTCTCAAATAGTTCTCACTAATTATCACAAATTCTGAGAACAGTGATGATTGTTAAAGTATTATATTAGGGACATCAACATGCTAAGAATGTTAACAAATATTTTCTGATATAATGGAATGGATTCAATGCTTGTATATGTAGCAGCTTAAGGAAATTGAAATAGCCTCATAACTAAAAATCACAATTGAAGATACTTCAAGTATTGCTAAAATAGTGTCCTCATCATTTTAATCAGTCACTTAAATGTAGTTTTAAAAGTTATTTATTTCCTCAAAGTTGAGAATATTGATGTTTCCTTGTTAAAGTATATTTTTAGGCTATAATAGTCACATGGGAGTATTTTATGTTTTCTACTGAGCACATTGAGATGTTCTGAAAAGTGACAAATTGTCTCATCTTGCCTTCTTAGCCAAGATAGAAAAAATATTCTTCTTGAAGAATAAAGTTTGAAGCAGAAATGAAGCAATTATAGTCTCTTCCTTACCCCAGTCCAGACCATTTGAGAAATGAATGTAAAAAGTAGGACAAATGACAGATTACCCTTATTACTGACTAAGTGGATACAGGAGTTGTGGTTAGCCATGGTCAGGTTGGCCCTGACTTATGGAACCCCATGCACAAGGCAAGGCTGCTCGTCCTGTGTCACCTCTGTGATCTGCTGCAGACTGGACCCTTACTGTCCACAGGGTTTTCATCGGATGATTTTCAGAAGTAGATCACCAGCTCTTTTTCCTAGTCTGTTTTAGTCTAGAGACTCTGCTGAAATCTGTTTAGCATCATAGCAACATGCAAGCCTCCACTGAAACATGGGCAATGGTTGTAAATGCGGTGCATTGGCTGGGAAAAGAACCAGGTCTCCCACATATGACTTATATCCATACTAAGTGGACATCTTCATCATGAACCAAACTCACTGCTATCAAGTTGATTATGACTCATAGCAAGCCTATAGGACAGAGTAGAACTGCCCCATAGAGTTTCCAAAGAGCACCAGGGTTTCTATCCTAACCATAAGTATTACAAATTGACAGATTCTCGTCCATTTGCAGACAATCCCAGTCAACCTCAATTCTTCCCTCATGAGAACCCACCCACTGCTGTCCAGTTGATTCCAACTCATAGGAACCCCATAGGACAGAGTAGAACTACTCCATAGAATTTCCAAGGAGCAGATTTGAATTGCTGACCTTTTGGCTGGTAGACCTAGCATTTAACCACTACACCACCAGGGTTTCTATACTTAGGGCTAGAAAATAAGTTCCCACTCTTTTTTACCATTTCAAATTACATCTAGTCATGCTGTCCAACACAGCCTATTAGAGGCTCTACAGTGAGACTAAATGACACGTTGAGTATCTATGGGTAAATACATTTCACTAATAAAACATCAGTAACAGACACTTTACATTTTTAAAAATTTCCAAAGAGAAATAAAGTACAAAAATTAAATTCCCTTACATGTTAAAATCAAAATAATTTGAGGCCCAAAGGAAATAAAGTCTGGAGTTGTTAAATTCCTCTTAAGAGTAAAAAGTCTAAAGAAATTAAAGGTCAGAATCCTCAACTTAATGACTGAAGTTTGTCTGTGTTATTGTGTATTTCGCTGTTTGTGAGCCAAAGGCATTTTTGATAACTGGATGAATGGGAACTCCTTCAGCAGCTACGGCCTGGACAGTCTGTCTCACTGGAATAATTGCAAGTCCTGTAAGATTTCAGAGGCTTTATTAGTTTGACAAGAATCTCTGTTATAACTCACTTTTAATGGAGTACGATGAATTATTTGGACTCACAAGATTAATGTAAAGATGACACCATATCTAGAAAACAAGCCAATTTTTAGCTTTTAGAGTAGGTATCTTAGTTCAAGTACATTTAACAGTTCTAGGACTCATCATTGCCAAAAACTGTAACAGAGATTCTTGGAGTCTGAGTGAAGTAAGATGGATAAAACTTATTTTTTTCTCTCTCTCTCTTTTCTGCTTTGCTAACAAAGTTTATCAATCCAAACCAGATGTCTGGGATATAAGACCCATGAACTGAAACACTACTAGAAAAAAATGTACCATCAGTAAGTTAGATATGGCATCAGTGTATTGTCTTCTTTTAGCTGTTGTTGCTGCTAGGTGCCTTCAAGTTGGTTCTAACTCATAGCAACCTCAACAGAACAGAACAACACAACCGTGCCATACTCATGACCACTGCTACGCTTCAGCCACTGTTGCAGCAGCTGTGTCATTTCTTCTTGTTGACAGTCTCCTTCTTTTTCACTGATCCTCTACTCTACCAAGCATGATGTCCTTCTTCAGGGACTGATCACTCCTGGTAACATGCCCAAAGTATGTGGAATGAAGTCTCACCATCCTCACTTCTAAGGAGCCTTCTGGCTGCACTATTTCCAAGAATGATTTGTTCTTTCTTCTGGCAGCTCATGATACATATATATATATATATATATGCATATTCAATATTTTTGGCCTACACTATAATTCAAAGATATCAGTTCTTTGGTCTTTATCCATTGTCCAGCTTTTGCAGGCAAGATGACCAAAACCACTCTGGCTTGGATCAGGTACACCTTAGTCCTCAAAGTGACATCTTTGATTTTTAATACTTTTAAGAGATCTGTTGTAGCAGACTGGCTACATCCTTTGATATTTTGACTGTTACATCTATGAGTGTTGATTGTGGATCCAAATTAAATTATATCCTTGATAACTTCAATCTTTTCTCTGTTTATCATGATATTCCTTATTGGTCCAGTTGTGAGGACTTTTGTTTTCTTTATGTTAAGGTGTAACCTATACTCAAGGCTGTAGCCTCTGATCTTTCTCAGTGAGTACTTCAAGTTTATGTCATCTGTACAACAGAGGTTGTTAATGAGTCTTCCTCCAACCCCAGTCTGATGTTCTTTTCCAGCTCCTCAGATTATTTGCTCAGCATACACATTGAATAAGTATGATGAAAAGATACAATCCTGCCAAACGTCTTTCTCGATTTCAAACCATACAATATCATCTTGTTCTGTTCAGCAGCCTGCTCTTGGTCTAAATACAGGTTCCCCATGAGCACAAGTAAGTATTCTGGAATTCCCATTCTTGTTACTATCCACACAGCCGAATGCCTCTGAATAGTAAATAAAATACAAATAAACATCTTTCTAATATTCTCTGCTTTCAGCCAGGATCAGCCTGACGTTAGCAATGATGTTACTTGTCCCACATCCTCTTCTGAAACCAGTTTAATTTCTGGCAGTTCTCTGCTGGTGTACTCCTGCAACCACTTTAGAATGATTGTCAGCAAAATCTTACTTCTGTGTGATATTAATGAGAGTATTAATCTCACAGGCTTGGTTCTCTGCCTCCTCTTAGAGTGGTATTTAAAGCATTTCTGCTTTCTTGAAAAATCAATCAGATCTAGAAATTCATCATAGTATTAGCATCATTCCAGGTTTTTATTACCCACTTGGTGTATTCAATGTATCACCAGTACTTAACTAAGAATAGGTACTGTCCGGTCATTTGGTTTTCCCAATATTTTGCAAACTGGTCCTTTTTAAGACTGTATGCCACGTGGCTGCTTCAACTGCTCCATGCTGTGAAAGTCATCTCCTCATCACTGTGTCTACTCTGGTTGTAGGATCACATTAACAGATCCCTGAACTAATACTGCCGTGAATATTTTGGAATATTTCTTTCTTAGGGGCTTAAAAAAATACATCCAATTTCTATTCATCCACTCGGCACATATCTACAAAGCATCTACTGTATGCCAGGTAGCTTCTGATGTAGGTAGAGAGAGCCAGAGAGCCAAACTGATTAAGTCAAAATGCTCTATTTTGTTTTTGTTTTTTTTTTTTTACTCCAGTTATTTCTGAGGGGGATAGTGAGGAGGCAGAAAACACCTAAGTACCAAATACATTAATTCTATAGGAGACAGAGAAGGGCACTATAAAGAAAAATGAAGGATAAATTTATTCCTTTATGCCTCTTCACAATGTTTATCTCTGCTGTTTAACAATCACTATGGCCTGGAAAGGAAATCCGGTGATGTAGCAGGTCAAGTGCTACATCTGTTATCCAAAAGGTCTGCAGTTCGCTTCTGCCAGGTGCTCCTTGGAAACTCTATGGGGCAGTTCTATTCTGACCTATAGGGTTGCTATGAGTCAGACCCGACTTGATGGTTTTGTTTGCTTTTTTTTTTAATGGCCTGGAAAGGCAGTCATTGAAAGATGACAAAGGGATGCTGCATGGTTTAAAGTCAGGAAAGTTGTGTGTCAGGGTTTTACTCATTCAGCACATCTATTCAATCTGCATGCTGAGTAAATAATCCAAAAAGCTGATGACTCTGAAGAATATGACATCAGGACTGGAAGAAGACTCATTAACAACCTGCATTATGCAGATAACAAAACCTTGCTTGCTGAGAGTGAAGAGGACTTGAAACACTTACTGATGAAGATCAAAGCCCATAGCCTTCAGTATTAGTTATACTTCAACATAAAGAAAACAAAAATCCTCACAACTGGACTGACCAATAAGTAACATTATAATAAATGGAGAAAGATTGAAGTTGCCAAGGATTTCATTTTACTTGGATCCATAATCAACACCCACGGAGGTGTAGTCAAGAAATCAAGAGATTCATTGTGTAGGGGAAATCTTTTACAAAAGGCCTCTCCAAAGGGTTGAAAAGCAAAGATGATCCCTTGAAGACTAAGGTGTGCCAGATGCAAGCCATGGCATTTTCAGTTTCCTCATATGTTCATGAAATCTGCTCAATGAATGAGGAAGACTGAAGAAGAATTGATGCCTTCAAACTGTGGTGCTGGTGAAGAACACTAAGTTGGATTGCCAAAAGAATGCAAAAATCTGTCTAGGAAGAGTAGAACCAGAATTATCTTTACAAGCGAGATTGGTATCATGGATTAAATTCTGATCCCTCAAAAATGTGTGAAGCAATTTGTCTAGACCATGATTCCCAGTAGTATGATGTTCCAATCTGTTGTAAATCCTGCCTCTATGACATTAATGATGAAGGATGGGCAGCAGTTGTGTTGGTTGGGCAGAACTCAGTGCATAGAAGTGTACTGTGCCTTAAGACAATCTCTTGGAATACAAAGGAAGAGGAAGCAAGCAGAGATAGGGACCTCATACAACCAAGAAGCAGTGCTGGCAGCAGAGCAGAGCCTTTGGAAAAGAAATGAGGTCCCTCTGCCCCAGAAGGGACCAGTCCAGGAGAAGACTGATGATGAGAATCTTTCTCTAGATCCAACAGAGAAAGACTTGTCTTGGAGCTGATGCCTGAGTTTAGGCTTTTAGTCTGCTGTTTGGTGAGGAGATAAAATTCTGCCTGTTAAAGCTAGCCACTTGTGGTATTTCTGTTATAGATGACTAAGACAGATGGTGAAACTATACCTCATATACTTTGGACGTATCATTAGGAGGACTCAGTCCCAGCAGAAGGACACTGCGCTTGGTAAAGTAAAAAGGCCAGTGTAAAAGAGGAAGACTCTCAAGGAGACAGTCTAACACACTGGCTGCAACAACAGGCTCAAGTATCACAAAGATGGTGCAGGATTGGGCAGGGTTTTGCTTTGCTGTTCACTGGTTTGTTATGCGTCAGAACTAACTCAGTGGTGCCTAATAACAACAACAACATGGTCTGGAAATATCAAAGAAAAGGAAAAGTATGCTCAGTAATCTGAGTGAAGTGAGGAGTTGACAATGAAAAGATCGAGAAGGAAAGCATCATAGGCAGAAGAAGAGCAAGGAAAACAATAATGGCAAGAGGCTGAAGCAGGGGCTGGAGAGGGTGGATGAAGGGGGAGAAGTAGAAGACGAGGCCCAGGGACATAGCTGAGTCACATTACATAGAGCCATATTAACTATCGCAAGGACTCTGGTCTTGAGAAAGATATAGATCTAGTGGAAGATGTTGAGATGAGAGCAACATGATTGAAATTTTGAAAAAATTCTCATGGGTTTTGAGTGGACAGTAGACTATTGGGTATCCATGCAAGAACTGCTAGTGGTTTAGATTTGTGAGGTAAGATAGTGGTCATGAGAAATGACTGGATCTGGGTTAAGTTTGATGTAGATCCAACCACATTTGCTGATGAATTAGATGAGTGATGGGAGAGGAGGAGAGGAGGAGAGGAGTCTTTTTAGCCTAGCATGAGGATCAGGAATACAGGAAAATAAATTATTGCTAAGAGGTAATTTTTTTTTCTTTCCCATACAGTGACCTTCTATAGAAGAAAAAACTGCCTTCTTTCAGAAAGAATTCACTAGGAAATGGACCTGTGTTGATTTCTCACCAGCTAATTTGAGATTTTAAGAATATATTCTATGATGGAGAGATTTAATTAAAGAAAAGAGGCAGTTTATTGGATGCACTACGGAAAGTGGTTGCAGACAAATGGAAGGATGAGGAGACGGCAGGGAGATATGCAAAAGGGGACAAACAGAGGCCAGGTGGGGACTGAGTGGAGGTCCAAGAGAGTATAAGAAAGAGATGTATCAACTGGAATGTTGGAAATCTTAATAGACGCTAATAAGAAACTTATATCTTATACAGATGTCAAAAGGTGTCAAGGAAAACTTACAGGAAGAGACTGGCTGACTCACAGCAGTGGGTTTAGTAAATTATTTTAGCAAAGGATGTAGCTCAGACAATGCTCCCTTTGACACTGGGCCAATGTATTACATTCAAGGTCAGTTTGTCAAAGTGAGCTACCATTCTCATTCAATCTTAAGTAATTGTGTAGTATAAGGACTGGGAATTCTAAAGAAATAACAATATGCAAGTAATTCAAGTACTTTCATGAGAAATACACTTGCCATCATACTTCTCACACATACGTCATAAATACCATAGTGTACAACGTTTAAAAATTTCCTGGGGGTCAACACTGACGCCATGGACTTGTTTTATTTGCTCCACACCTTCCTGTTTCACTGCACCTGCTACACCAGTCATCATTCTGTGTTTAATAGCTAGTCAGCCTCCAGGGGCTACTAATAGATGGAGAACATCAGATCAGTGAGTGCGTGTAAAAGTTTCCAAGTCCTAGTTAATCTCTCCATATAGACCCTGAGATAGAGATCATTTTAACTTCCATTTCTTTTCCTACCTTACTTCTCACTCTCTCTAGTTGTCTTATTTATTCCATAGCTATTTATTCTGTGCCTAGATATATGCTTGTTGGATGCACTAAGGAAACTTAAAGATGATTTAGATAACTGTACAACTAAGCAGTCTTTGAGAGCCTCAGCAATGTTCGAGCTGTTAAACATACATACATGTGATGATGTTTCAAGACCCAAATATAATGATGCCACCTTTTATAATGCTTGTGAGGAAAGCAAGGGAAATCTCCTTTTTTAGATGTTCCAAGGCACTTGGAATGTTCTATGGGAAATAAACTCCCCAATACACTATGAACTTCAGTTTGGGACTATTAAAAACAAATATCAGATGTGGACAACATGAGGGCACTGTACAAACTATTTTTGAGATAAAAGCAGTAGAGATAACTTGAAAATAGGTTGTTGTGATTGTTAGGAGTCATCGAGTCAATTCCAACTCATAGTGACCCTATGCACAACAGAATGAATCACTGTCTGGTCTTGCACCGTGTCCACAGTCATTTTTATGCTGAAGTCTGTTGTTGCAGCCACTGTGGAAGTCCATCTCATTGAGGGTCTCCCTTTTTTTCACTGACCCTCCACTCTACCAAGTATGATGTCCTTTTCCAGGGACCAATCCATCATGACAACATGTCCAAAGTATGTAAGATTCAGGTTACCCATCTTTGCTTCCAAGGAACACTGTGGTTGTACTTCTTTTAGAACAGATCTGTTTGTTCTTTTGGAGGTCTTTGGTACGTTCAACATTCTTCTCCAATATGGGAATTCAAAGGCATCGATTCTTCTGTCTTTGTTAATTGTCCAGCTTTCACATGCATATTATAAGATTGAAAATACTGTGACTTGGGTCAGGTACACCATAGTCTTCAAGGTGACATCTTTACTTTTCAACACTTGAGAGAGGTCCTTGGAAGCAGATTTTCCCAATAAAATGCATCTTTTGATTTCTTGACTGCTGCTTCTGTGGGCGTTGACTGAGGACTCAAGTAAAATGAAACCCTTGACAATCTCAGTGCATTCTCCATTTATCACGATGTTGCTTACTGGTCCACTTGTGAGGATTTTTGTTTTCCTGATGTTGAGGTGCAATCCACACTGAAGGCATGGTCCTTGATCTTCATCAGTAAGTGTTTCAAATCTTGTTCACTTCCAGAAAGTAAGGTGGTGTTGTCTGCATGATGCCGGTTGTTAATGAGTTGTCCTCCAATCCTGATGCCTTTTTCTTCTTTGTAGAATCCATCTTCGTAGATTATTTGCTCAGTATACAGATTGGAAAGTTATGATGAAAAGAAACACCCCTAATACACATCTCTCCTGACTTTGAACTATACAGTGTCCCCTTGTTGTGTTCACACAACTGCCTCTTGATCCATATACACATTCCTTAAGAGCATAATTATGTGTTCTGGCATTTCCATTCACTGCAATGTTAGCTATAATTAATTATGATCCACACAGTCAAATGCCTTTGAATGGTCAGTGAAACACAGGTAAATATCTTTCTGGTATTCTCTGTTTTCAGCCAAGAACCATGGGACATAGTGATGATATCACTGGTTTCACACCCTCTTTTGAATCCAGCTTGAATTTCTCACAGTTCTTAGTAAATGTACTATTGCAGTCACTTTTGAGAAAAATTTCAATTGTGTGCCGTATTAATAACATTGTTTGGTAATTTCCACCTTCAGTTGGATCACCCTTCCTTGGAATAGGCGTAGATATGGATCTCTTCCAGTCAATTGGCAAGGTAGCTGTCCTCCAAATTCCTTGGAATAGATGAGGGAGCATTTCCAACACTGCATCAGTTTGTTGAAATATCTCAATTGATATTCCCATCAATTCCTGGAGCCTCGTTTTTTGTCAGTGGCTTCAATGCAGCTTCAACTTCTTCCTTCAGTATCATCAGCTCCTGATCATATGCTACCTCTTCAAATGGCTCAACATCAAATAGTTCTTTCTAGTATAATGACTCTGTGTATTCCTTCTGTCTTCTTTTCATGTTCCCAGAGTTGTTTAACAGTTTCCCTCTAGAATCATTCACTATTGCAATTCGAGACTTTAAATTTTCCTTTCAACTAGAGAAATGCAGAATGTGTTCTTCCCTTCTGGTTTTCCATTTCCAGCTTTTTGCATGTGTCATTATAGTATTTTATTTTGTCTTCTCAAGCTGCCCTTTGAAATCTTCTGTTTAGATTTTTACTTCATCATTCCTTCCTTTTGCTTTGGCTGCTCAATGTTTGAGAGCAAGATTTAGAGTCTCTTTTGACATCCAATTTGGCATTTTCTTTCTTTCTTGTCTTTTTAATGACTTTTTGCTCTCTTCATAGATGTCTTTGATGTCATTTCACAAGTTGTCTGGTCTTTTGGTCATTACTGATGAAGACATCAAATCTGTCCTTCAGATGGACTTTAAACTCGGGATGGATATTCTCAAAGTCATGCTTTGGATCTCTTGGACTCGTTCTAATTTTCTTCAGTTTCAATTTGAATTTGCATATGAAAAATTTATGATCTATGCCACAGTCAGCATCTGGTCTTTTCTGACTACTGATACAGAGTTTTTCCATCGTCTTTTCCCAGAGATGTAGCCAGTTTTGTTCCTGTGTAAACCATCTGGTGAGGTTCAGATGGTGAGGTCCATTTGCTTTGGTTAAAAAGGGTATTTGCAATGAAGAAGTGATTAGTCTTGCAAAATTCTAACATGCAATCTCCAGCATTATTTCTATCAGCAAAGCTGTGTTTTTCAACTACAGATTCTTCTTTGTTTCCAACTTTTGTACTCCAGTCATCGGTAACTGAAAACAGATATTTTTTTTCTATTATGATTGAATGAAAATGTACATTCCTGTATAAATTTGCATGCTCATTTGCATGCAGCTCCCACTGCTCTCTCTGCCTGGTAACAGCACACTCTTCTTCTTTGCTCCATACATGTCTCATCCTCCCAACAATCTCCTATCCTATCTTCTCCACCCATTACCCTTCCTCCAGTAAGATGTCAGCAGGATGACATCCTATAGATGCACAGAACCATAAAGTGCACACATCATGTGGTCACTGTCTGTAGCCAAGTCCAATCCATTTTGGTCCGAGAGTTGATCTCCACTGTGGTTTGTAGACAAGGGCAGCATTAAGGCCAGCAGCCATGCTCCCAGGGGAATCCCAAGGCCTATGGACCACCAATTGTGGTCTTTTAATGAGATATCAGGGTGCACCCCTTTTTATCCTTGTGCTGCCAGTGAGACTCAACTTTGTGAGCTCCATCACAACTATCACTGTTGGTGGCCGGGCACCATCCAGTTCTTCTGGTCACAAGTCAATGTAGTCACCCACTCACGTGGGTTTCTCTGTCTTCTGGATTCTCTTTCCCCCATGTTGTTTTGGTCCTTGGTGATCGTCCATTTCTGCAGAGGTGGAACCTTTTGCTGTGCCCTCAGATGGCAGCTTGGCAGCTTTTAAGACCCCAGATGCCACTCACCAATTTGGGGGTAGAGGATTCTCTTAGCAAAATGCTAATTGTGCTAATGCCTCAATTTACCTTGAGGGCAAGGCCCCTGGCACCTCACCCCAGCTACTCTGTCCTTGCAATATTGGATTAAGATGGGAGGAGTAATCACATTACGTTGAAGTCCAGTTAATATTGATCTTCTTTCTAATGTGTGCTGTCGCAGATTTCACCCAACTAGATTTCTGTCAACTATCTAATCTAAACTCTCCCTGCCTCACACTCCCTCCCTCTCCACCCTTACAGATGTCAGAGTCTTTCTTCTGTGCATGAGTCTGCTTTTAAGTTCTTATCGTAGGGGTCTCATACAAGATTTGTCTTCTGTCACTAACTACTTTCACTGAGCATGTCCTCCAAATGAAACCAGGCTATGAGATGCTTCCTAAAATCATCGTTGTTCTTTATCATTACATAGTGTTTCACTGAGTATATATACCATAGTTTACGAATCCATTCCTCTGTTATTGGGCATCTGGGCTGATTCCATCTATTGGCCATCGTGGGCTGTGCTGCAATGATCATGTGTGTGCACGTATTGGTTGGTGTGAATGGCCTTGATTCTGTAGGATATGTCTCAAGCAGTGGAATTACTGGGTCAAATGATATGTCTAGATCCAGCTTCTTAAGGAAGCACCAGATTGCCTTCCAAAGAGGTTGCACAATTTTGGAATTCCACCAACAGTGTAGGAGAGTTCCAATTTCTCCATAGCCTCTCCAGCGTTTGTTGTTTTGGGTTTTTTGGATCATGGCCAACCTTGTTGGGGTGAGATGGTATCTCATTGTAGTTTGGATTTGAATTTCTTTAAAAGCTAATGATCATGAGCATGTCCGCATGTATTTTTTGGCTGCCTGGATATCCTCCTTAGAGAAGTATCTGTCCATCTCCTTTGCCCATCTCTTAATTGGATTATTTATCTTTTTCTTATTGATATTTTATAGTACCTTATAGATTATGACGATCAGATATCAGTCTGACATATAGTTGTCAGATATCTTTTTCCCATTCTATGGGTGGCCTTTTAATTCTATTAATAAAGTCTTTGGGTGAGCAAAAGTGTTTGTTTCTTATAGTTCCCATTTATCTACTTTTTCTTTTGCTGTTTGTGGTTTGTTTGACAGATTTGTGTATGTTGCATATTAAAACTTCTACTTTTGTTCCTACTTTTTCTTGGATAAACTTTATCGTTTTAAACTTGATATTTGGGTCTTTTATCCACTCTGAGTCACGGCGACCCTAGGGTCTCCATGAGCCAGATCCGACTCGACGGCACTTGGCTGGCTTGGCATCCACTCTGAGTTGGTTTTTTGTATAAGGTGTAAGATATGGGTCTTGTTTCAATTTATTGCAGATAGATATCCAATTTTGCTGGCACCATTTGTTGAAGAGATTGTTTTTTCCTCAGTTTAAAATCTTAGGGCCTTTGTCGAATACCAACTGTTCTTAAGAAGATGGTGTCATCTCTGGGGTCTCAGTTCTCTTCCTTTTGATCTATCCGTCTCTTTTTGTACCAATACCAGGCTGTTTGACTGCTGTGGCGGTGTAATAGGTTCTAAAGTCAGGTAGTGAGAGGCCTCCCAGTGTGTTCTTCTTTTGTAGTGCTTTACTTATCTAGGGCTTCCTCCCTTCCCAAACAAAGTTGGTACTTTGTTTCTCCAACTCATTAAAAAAATGTCACAGGAATTTGTATTGAGATTGCAATATATAAGTAGATTGCTTTGGACAAAATAGACATTTTCACAATGTTAAGTCTTCCTATCGATGAGCAGGGTAGGTTTCTCCATTTATGTAAGTCTCTCTTAGTTTCTTTTAGTAAGGACTTGTAGGTCTCTTTGAGAAGGTGTGTTATTTCTCTAGTTAGATTTATTCCTAGGTACTTTATCTTCCCCGGAGCTATAGTAAATGGTATTGATTTGGTGATTTCTTCCTTGATAATCTCTTTGTTGGTATAAAGGAATCTTACTGATTTACTTATGTTTATCTTGTATCCTGAGACTTTGCTGAACTCTGCTATCAGTTTGAGTAGTTTACTTATGGATTCTTTAGGATTCTGTGCATATACAATGATATCACCTGCAAATAGGGAGACATGGCTTGCTGATGCAGCTGCCTTTTATTGCTTGGTCTTGTCTAATTGCTCTGGCTAGAAATTCTACTACACTGTTGAATAGGAAAGTGTGAGTGGGCATCCTTGTCTAGTTCCTGTTCTCAAGGAAACTGTTTCAGTCTGTCTCCATTCTGGATAATGTAGGTAGTTGACTTTGTATAAATGGCGCTCATTGCATTGAGAAATTTGCTGTCTATTCTTATCTTGATGAGAGTTTTTAGCACGAATGAGTGTTGGACTTTATCGAATGCCTTTTTTGCATCAATAGACAAAATCAGGTGATTCTTGTCTTTTATGTTATTTACGTGGCTGTTCACATTACTTATTTCTCTGATACTGAACCAGTCTTACATTCCTAGGGTCGCCATGAGTCGGATCTGACTCGACGGCACTTGTCTGGCTTACATTCCTATTATGAATCCAACTTAGTCATGATGGATTATTTTTTGGATATGTTGTTGAATTCTGTTGGCAAGAATTTTATTGAAGATTTTGGCATGTAGATTCATGAGTGATGTCGGTCTGTAGTTCTCCTTTTTTGTTGGGTCTTTCCCTGGTTTTGGTGCCAGGGTTATGCTGGCTTTGTAGAATGAATTTGGGAGTATTCCATCCCTTTCTGTATTGTGAAATACTCTCAGTAGTATTGGAGACAACTCTTCTCTAAAAGCTTAGTAGAATTCTGCAGTGAAGCCGTCTGGGCCCAGGTTTCTTTTCGTTGGTAGTTTTGGGATGAGTTTTTCAATCTCTTCCTTTGTGATGGGTTTATTAAGTTGTTCTGCTTCACATTGTGATAACTTTGGTAGGTGATATGAATCAAGGAATTTTTCTGTTTCTTCTAGGTTTTCAAATTTGTTAGAGTATAGTTGTTCATAGTATTCTGTTATGATATTTTTGATTTCTGTTGGATCTGTTGTGACAACTCCCCTCTCATTTCTTATTTGGGTTATTTGTTTCCTTTCTTGTTTTTCTTTAGTAAGTTTAGCCAACGGTTTGTCAATTTTGTTGACCTTTTCAAAAAAACAGCTTTTGGTCTTTTCAATTCTAATTTGTTTAGTTCTGCTCTAATCTTTATGATCTGTTTTCTTCTCATGCCTGAGGGGTTCCTCTGCTGTTCTCTCTATTCTTGTTCAAGTTGTAGGTTAGTTCTTTGATTTGATTTCTTTCTTCCTTCCGGATGGGTGCATTTATGGAGATAAACTGATCTCTGAGCACTGCTTTGGCTGTATCCCATAGGTTCTGGTAGGAAGTGTTTTTGTTCTTATTGAAGTCCACAAATTTATTTATTTCATCTTTGATTTCTTCTATAACTCATGGTTTTTTGAGCAGGGTGTTGTTCAGTTTCCAGGAGTTCCACATTCTATCTATGTTTTTTCTGCTATTGATTTTTACTTTTATGACTTTATGATCTGAGAAAATGCTTTGCATTAATTCACTGGTATGGATTTTATTGAGAACTGCTTTAAGTCCTAACACATGGTCTATTCTAGAGAATGTTTTATGTGCACTAGAGAAGAAAGTGTAGTTGTCCTCTGATGGATAGAAAGTTCTGTATATGTCGATGAGTTCTTATTCGATTAATTGTGGCAATAAGGTCCTCTGTGTCTTTATTGAGATTTTTTCTAGACAATCTGTCCAATATTGAGAGTGGAGTGTTGAAGTCTCCTACTATTATTGTGGAGTGATCTATCTCATTTTTGAGTGTAGCAGTGTTTCTTTGATGCATGTAGGTGCTGTAATACTAGTTGCATAAATGTTTAATATTGTTAAGTCCTGCTTGCATATTGAACCTTTCAGCAGTGAATAGTGTCCATCCTTGTCCATGATGGTGGATTTTACATTAAAATCTGTCTTACCTGAGATTACAATTGCCACACTTGCTCTTCTTTGTGCATTATTAGCTTGATATATATTCTTCCATCCTTTAATTTTCAGTTTGTTCCTATCCTTAAATCTAAGGTTAGTTTCTTGTAGGCAACATATGGATGGGTTGTATCTTTTAGTCAAAGATGTCCCTCGATGTCTCTTCACCAGAGTACTCAGTCCACGCACACTGAATGCAATTATTGACAGGTATGTGTTTAGTGCTGTCATTGTGATATGTTTATTTTTGTGTTTCTGTTTTCTCTATTGTTCTTATTAATCTGTTCTGGGACATTCTTTTTGTGAGTTGATTTTACAGTATTTTTCAGTGTTGGTTTTGTGGTTGTTGAGACTCCTGTATTACATTTCTTGATGTGATATGTTGCATCTTTATTGTGCTTTACAGCTGCCTCTAAGATCCCCCTTAGTAAAATATATATAAACCCAATTTAAATTAATACCATTCTTATCAACTTCTTCTCCATCTGATGTGATCACTGGATCATTTCTTTCACTATTGTAACTTTGATTGAGTTTGGAGCCTTCCTTATCTGAATAGGATTCTCTGTGATGTGTTCTGTATTTTCATCTAAAATCTAAAGTTAGTGGATTTGTTCTTCTAAACCAAGAGATTCTTTCCATATTTCTTGTAGCTTTGGTTTGGTTTTTACAAAGTTTCTGAGTTTCTGTTTATCTGCAAATGTCTTAATTTCATTTTTTTATTTGAAAGATAGTTTTGCAGGTTATATAATTCTTGGTTGGAAGTTCTTCTCCTTCAAGGCTTTGAATGTGTCATACCACTCTCTCCATGTCAGCATTGTTTCTGCTGAGAAATCCAATGAAAGACTACAGAGTTTCCCACTGAATTATAGCTTTTTTTTGAGTCTCGCTGTCTTTAAGAGCTGCTGCTTATGTTTCATTTTCTGAAGCTTGATTATAATATGTCTTGGAATCTTTCTTTTGATATCTATATTAAGTGGTGTTCAATATACATCTTGGATATCTGTATACTCTTCTTTCATAATTTCTGGGAAGTTTTCTGTCAGCAGCTCAGCCATAATGCTCTCTGTGTTCTCAGGTGTCTTGTCTTGTTCAGGAACTTCAGTTAATCATAGGTTGTTCCTCTTAATAGAGTCCCACGCGGTTCTTACTGCTTCTTCATTTTTCTTGTTTCTTTTTTCTGATTTCTCCTCATAGATGCTGAAGTCAGTAGCTCTGCCTTCCAAATCAGAAAGTCTCTTTTCCATTGTACCATTCTGTTTTCTTGGCTTTGAACTGAGTTTTCTATGTCTTTGATTTTGTTCATGATCTACTGGATTTTAGAGTTCAATGGCACTTGGCTTGCCTTGGCTAGTGTTTCATCAGATTAAATGGCTTGCTTAATTTTTCCTTTTGTTCTGCTGCATTTTGTTTAAGATTTAGGAGGGCTCTATAAATAATCCTTTTGTACTTGCCCTCTACCAGTTACAGAAAGGCTTGTTGGTCTGGGAAGTTCTTTGAATCTTTCTTTAGTGGGCCTACCGAAGCCATCGGTGATTTCTTGGTTACTGTTTTCTCCAGAGTTTGTTGCTTTGGGGGCATTATGTGAGTGAATAGAGGCTGGGAGAGATGCTGTGAGGATGGACCACAGCTGTTTCTCTAGGCTGTCTTAAAACGAGAGGTGAAAAGTATCTGATAACTTCCAAAGTCAGTCAGATATTCAGGTGTATACGTCCCTTTTCCCAGCTGACAAAGTAAGCACCTCTATATCGAACTCTATATGTTATAAACCAGGTCAAAATGCAGAAAAGCTACTGCCCTGCTGGCCTCTGCTGTTGGGCCCGAACTGTAGACAACACTGTGCAGAATACTGCTTTACTGCTCGAAAAGTGGTCTGCTCCAGGCAAGCACTGCTTTCCAGCCCAGGAATTAGGTCCAGCTGAGGTTTCCATATGGGTATCTCCGCCTCCCAATGTAACAAGTTGGTGTCCCACACAAGCTTGCCACATGGCTGGGATCAGACTTCTGGCAGAAAGAGAGGCCAGAGGTACCAAGATGCATAGAGTCCACAACCTCTATTGCCACACCCCAGCCATATGTGATACTGTGTAAAATACTGCTTTTCTACCAGGAAAGCACTCTACCCTGGACAGGTGCTGCCTCCCAGCCTAGGAACTAAGTCCAGCTGGGGACTCCATATGGGTGTATTCACCTCCCAATGGATCAAGTTGGTGTCTTGCATAAGCTTACCCCTGCCTCAGTATCAGCTAGTATATGGAGGAGGCAGAAAGAAAGGCCAAAGGTGTCAAGGTGCACAGTGTCCAAAGCTGGGCTCTCAAAATATGGCAATTGCACTTTCTGATCCCAGAGACCAGTGACTAGCGAAGTCCCAGCTCCTCCCACTGGCAGAGAAACAAAAGACAGAGAAACAAAAATTAAAATGGTGAGTTATGCTTCTCCCACTCTTGTTGACAGTGGGGTCAGTGAAACAGATGAGGTTTTGTGTTCAGTGGTATGAAGTCCATATTAACAGCCCTATGCCACATCCTAGGGCTCACTGGATGTCCAGAAGTCTCTCTTTAATTATCTACTCAAGTCTTGGTTTCCAGAGGGATTTAGGGAGTCGTGTGTTTAATCCACCATCTTGACTCCACCCCAGGTAGATTTTTTTTCTTTTTTAGTGGTATGGCATTGCTCAAAAACAAGAGTGAATGGGCCTTTATTAATTAACAGGGAAAAACAGCCACAAGGAAAAACCTATTCATTAGGAGTGGGAAAGTCCAAATTGATGACAGTGATGGGAGAAAAGAAAAGGATGGGCAGGAGGGAGTGAAGAAGATGTTCAGCGAGCAAGGAGTATTAAACTTTCATTTTGGTAATTCTGTTGTTGTTTTACAGAAAATGATAGCCTTGAAATAGATCACATAGAATAAATACTTCAAGACAAGAACTGAATGTATGGAAACTTGCTGATTAGGAACTAGTCCAACAGAATATTGCCCTTCATAGATAGATAGCCACCATTAAGTTGATTCTGACTCATGGCAACCTATACACAATAAAACAACATGCTAGCTGGTCTTGCATCATCCTAAAGATCACCAGGATATTCAAGTTTGATTTTGCATCCATTGTGTCACTGCTTCTTACTAAAGCCTTCCTTGTGCTTACTGACCTTCTATTTCACCAAACATGATGTCCTCCTGTTCATGATGCCAGGGATATAGCTGAATCGAATTGTGTAGAACTTTACTAACCCTCATAAAGACTTTGATTTTGAGAGAGATGTTGTAGATCCAGTGGAAGATTTTGAGCTGAGAGTATCATGATTTCATGCATGCTTTGAAAAAGTCATAGGCTTTTGAGTGGACAATAAACTATAGGACACACAAGCAAGAACTGCTAGTGGTTTATGTTTGTGAGGTTAGGTAGGGGTTGTGTGGTTGATTCCTACTGATGGCCCTGAAGATATATCCAAAATAAGGAAATCAAAAAATAGGCTGCTGTGATTCATGAGGTTTTCATTTGCTAATTTTCAGAATCTAGTCACCGGGCTCTCTTCATAGTTGGTCTTAGTCTGAAAGTTCCCCTGAAAACTGTTCACCATGGGTGACCCTGCGGTATTTGAAATACGAGTGGTGTAGCTTCTAGCATCATGGCAACACAGAAGCCACCACTGTATGACAAACAGATAGATGATTGGCACAACATTGCTCTAGGCCATCAAGTTTACAATTCAAGTTATCATACTGAGAATTTAGCTCTAAATTCCTCTTCATTGTGCAGGAAAGATTGTTCATAAAGTTTTGCCAATCCTACATTTACACAGAACTTATTACTTTGTCTTAGAATATGTGTTGCAACATTTTATCCCTTACAATATGCTTGCAATTATATTTCATATGGACTAGGTGATATGTTGGTGTTTCTGTATCATCTTGTACCACTTATTCATAGCAACCATTCTTTAGCTAAGAGGATTTGAGAGCAGGACTCTCTGAGGTCAGATGTGACCAACTTAACCAATAGCTTACCCTGTTTCCGTTGGAAACTATGATACAGTTTAAGATTGTGGAGGATTCTATGGCTTGCCAACTGTTATAGAGCTCATTAATATGAGGGGTGGTGCTCAAACCTGTCTTTTTAAAACCAGAAGCTTTACTCCAAGCTTTGCTGGTTAGTTCCTGGTGCTATTTTCTATCTTTCTTCAAACATAGTAACAAATGTCTAAAATGACAAATTGTATGCTGTGTGTAATTTAGCACAGTTAAAAAAAAAGATACTATGTAAGAAGGGGCTTTGCAAACTCTACTGTGTTATGCACACAGGAGCAGTGACATTGATACAGGTGACTATAACATCTCTCTTCAGGTGCTGGCGAGCCCGTGTGAGCTGGGCAGTTTCTGCACTTCCTTTCACAGCAAGCATATGAGATGAAAATAAAAAACCAAAACAAAACAAAACATAATGCTGGAACTGGGGTTATAAATTCACTACTCAATTCCCTAGCAGATATTCCTCTCTGCTGGTCTCTTTTCAGGGATCAAATTTGCCCGTAAGTTAGTATTTTGGACAATATTAACAAGAACAGCTGAGAAGCTTCTGGTTAAAACACTGTATGGTTTAAAGAAATAAACACTGTATAATTTGATATATGAACAACTGAAAGGTAATTAAAAAGTTCAAAATTTCATGACAAGAATGAAAAGGAGAAATAGACTTTTTCATGAAAGTATTTAGTGAATGTGTAGCTGGAGTTAGCCTTGGTATGAATAGTGTGCTAGAATAGAAACTGTATTTCTACCACATCATACCTCACATTCTGCTATGGTGCCACAGTACAGAGTAGAACATTAATGGCAATTTCTTTGAAAATACTGCTATCTTTTTAGAAGTCAGTTTTAAGATTCCATTGAACTTGTATTCTGTTCTATGCCCTTTACCAAAATACCATCTTTAGATAACATAGAATTGCAAAATATGATGTAAATGTGTAACGAATTCAATGACTGTATAACTTTTTGTAAATACTCAATCATCCTGCCAGTGAAAGTGAAAGGCAGACTGAACAAAACTTCTTGCCAATGTCACTGGATCAGGAGCCAGGGCAAGTGATCACAGGGATTTGCACAAACCATGACCAGTATGTTTGGGTTTTATACCAGCATTTTATTTCTGGGCCCAGTTCTCTTACATGTTGTTTTAAAATTACTGTATTAGTTGTTTCTTTAGCTACCATGGCCTAGACACTTTATCAGAATCTGTAGGAACAGTGATTCCTTTTATTATAAACAGTGTTTTCACTGATGATGCTCATTCATTTAGCTCTTCAAGTACAACAGTGAGGCTATTTTGTGAGTTCAGTTTTGTTTTCCTAGACACATTGGGTTTGATGAATAATTGTCATACATGTGAAAGCTACTCTTGGGAAGAAAAGAAACTACTTGACCAACAACAGTCAAGTAATGAAAGATTTTATATAGTGACCATGATACACTAGCAAATAAGTTAGATACATAGGAAATATATATGAGGTCTGACAAGTCCCCAAGCTTAATTGTTCTAAGTGCTACATACCTCATTGCTAAATATCACTATAGTCACCTTTGAAGCACTCTCTTTGGGAAACTATGCACTGATGCCAGTGCCTAGCCCATTCTTCAAAGCAATTTTGGAAGTCTTTCTGGCATGGCCATTGCACATGGTAGCACAGTGGCAAACTAGCGAATTTAATTCTGTAGTTATCTATGGGGGAGTTTTTGGCCAGTAAGCAAATAACTATATTGGAACACCCTCCCTACTCACCTGATCTGGTAGCCAAATAATTTTTTCTTTACTTGAAAACAAAGGAAATGTTGAAAGGAAGACATTTTGATGTCATTCAGGACATCAAGGGTAATTCAATGATAGCTCTGATGGTCATTTCAGAAAAATAGTTCCAAAATTGTTCTGAAGGGTGGACTAGGCACTGGTGCCAGTGCGTAGCTTCCTAAGGAGAGTACTTCGAAGGTGACCACAGTGATATTCAGCAATGAGTTACGCAGCCCTTTTTCTTAGATTCAAGAACTTTTCTTGGGTTCAAGAACTTAATTGGCAGTCCTCATATATACATACATATATATATACACATGCACACACCCACATATATATACCCGGGTATATATATATACACATATACCCGGGTATATATAAGTATGTACCCGGGTATATATATGTGTGTGTATATATATACACATACACGTGTATATACATACACACGAGTATATATACATGTGTATATATGTGTGTACATATAAACACATGTATATATGTATGCACACATGTATATATATACAAGTGTATATGTATGTGTGACGGCACTTGGCTTGGCTTGGCAATACATGTGTGTTTATAAGTGGCATATATATGTATACATATGCACACACACATGTGTATATATGCATGTATATGTGTATATATTTACATACACACATGTACATATAGACACACATATATGTATTAGCTTCTGTGTATACACATGTGTATATATACTTTTAAAAATGGTACCTGACTGCACCCCTATGTGTCCCAGGGGGGTTGTCCTGTATAAACTGCTCCAGAAAATCAAAATCAAAACTGTTTCGTCTTGAGTTGATTCCAACTCATAAAAGCCCTAAAGGGCAGAGTAAAATTGCCCCATAGTTTCCAGTGAGTGACTGGTGGATTTGAACTGTCCAACTTTTTTTTTTTTTTTGTACTGTGATTAGGTAAAAGTTTACACTCCAAATCAATTTGCCATACAAAACTCTAAGCACCTGCCTCTGTGCAACTCTATCTACTCTTCTCACCCTGTGACAGCACATTCAACCTCTCAACTCTTTACTTTCAGTGTCCGCTCAACCAACACTTGCCCCTCTTCTCCACCCTGTCCTCTCCCCTCTAAAAAGAGACCAGCTTGACAGCCTCATATGTGTATTAAACCATAAAGTACCCATCCAACCCATATCACTCTGAGTCCCTTAGACCAGTCCAATCTTTGTCTGACCTTCTGTCTTCAGTACTAGTGCACTAGTCTCAGTTCTGGGCTAGCAGGAAGTCCAGAGATCTTGCTCTCAGGGGACCCTCCAGGTTGTCAGACCATCATGTCTGATCTCTTAATAGAATTCTTGATCTGTAGACCCCCTTTTTTCTTGCTACACCAGGGACTATACTTTGTATTCCCTGACAGCACTATCTTGGGTGGTGGCTGGGTACCACCTAGTTCTTTGGTCTCATGCTGATGTAGTCTCCCAGTCATACAGAACCTTCTGTGTCTTGGCCTCATATTTTCCTCACGTCTTTGATGTTCTTGTTTTTCATATACTCCAAGTGGATTGGGACCAATGAATTGTAAAACTTTTGGTTAGCAGCCAGGGTCTAAACCACTGCATCAACTTCAGAGTGCTACCTAAATCTCCTTGCTGCCTGATAAAGGAGATACATGGTAAAGATAAGTCTGTAAGAAGAAACAGCTCAGACTATTTATCCTTTGGTTCTTGGTGTACTGGGACAACTCACAGTGGCCCCGTAGACAGAACAGAAGTTCCTCATAGAGTCTCCAAGGAGCACCTGGCTGATTTGAACTGCTGACCAGATGAACATATTTCTCTCACATTCTCTTTAAGTTTCAGAAACATCTTCAAGTCTACAAGCTAACTCTTGGTATCCCTTGTTAGTCTGGGTAATTCTTTCATCAATCTCTCCACAATTACCGTGTCTATTTCTGCCATCTGTTGCCTGTCAGAACCCTAGTTAATACCTGACCTGTGTCTAAACATTAATCTGCTTTCACTGTTCTCCTTCACAGTTTATGAAAGTCAAGATGTGATATCATAAAGCTGGTAAATTATCAAGGCCAGGGCTTCCTATGGTTTCCAAACATGTTTAGTTTTGTCCACAAAGTGTAGCTTGTCTACTGAAGTTTTCACATAAAAATCTAGATTTTTAGATTCCCCTAGAGGACAAGGAAAAAAAAAATTCTGAATTTAGGAAAATCCTGGTTCTGTAGTTCTGCCTATCAGTAATTGGCTAGAACTAAGATAAGGTTTGCATTCACCAGTTCCTTTCCCCCTCACCACTCCCTAATGTCTTTCAATAGTAGTTACCAGTTTGTGTTGACCTTGTGCTTTGTTTTTCTTGCTGTATATTAATAATATAAATTAATCAAAATCACACTATTTCTCTGTTGAAAACATCTCAAAGCCTCCCATTATTCCCACTAAAAATATAAAAATTGCTGCTCAGTTGATTCCAACTCATAGCCTTTAAATCCAATATGATCTAGTCTCTACCTACCTTCTTGACCTTGTCTCCTTTTCTTGTCCCACTCAAGTTTATTTTCTTTCTGGTCCTTGAATTTACAAACTTATTTCAACCAAATTCACCCAGTCCTTTAGGCATTCATTCTTGTACAGTTTCCACATATCATAGTCCACATAAACTTTCTGCTTCCTCACTCCATGGAGGTCTACCTAACGCTGCCTCTTCAGAAAAATGTCCCTCTAGACCCCGAAATTCTTATTATAAGTGGAAAATCTAACATGTATGGGTATAATTCCACCATTTTGCTCTTTTTTCTCTCTTTTTTACCATGTTTTTGTTTTATCTCCAGCATCACTACCTTCCAGCCTACTCTTCAAATGAATCTGTAAATTGTAGTGGCCAGTAAACCTAGCACTTCATGACACTGATTTAGTCAAGACTGTGAATGTGGCTTCAGTCCTGGGATTAAGGGGTGTGAGAGTTATTGTTCAGTATTAACACCAGGTGGTGTTGTTTTAATTAGAATAATGGGGATTCTTAATAAGAAAAAGTGCACTAACAAGATAAGGATATATCATTGTGACAATTTAAAAAATCTGTGAGGAATTGCAGAGTCATTGCTTTAGAATATCCTTGGAAGTTTTCTATAGAAATAACTTCTGTTCCATTAACAGGTACTTGAAAACTTTTTCCAAAATTCCTTCCAAAATCTTTTATTTTTTTAAATTCTTTCAATGAGGAGTAAAAAATAAATAAATAAGTGTCTTAAAAGGTGTATAAACACTGAGTTTTGGTATTCCAGTTGGGTGTGTGTTTGTGTATGTGTTGTGTGGTCTGTCTGTACATAAGGTGTCTTTTTCTCAAGAATAAATAAATCAAAAGACAAATCTTCCCTTTGGAACAATTAACTACAAAAGATTCCTATGAGAAAAGTAAAATTTAATTTGGGAGGTATGAATAGAGCAATCTGGCTGCATAAGAAGGGCAATATACTTAGCTGCACTCCCATCATCTTAATAACTCACACCCACTCTTTATCCTTTTCCACTTTCCTGTGTTTTAGCACTTGTACGTATGTCTCCAGAGACCTGAGCATTCTTTCCATGTTCCTGACACTTCTGCTTATACATATTAGGGCTGATTCTCTCTCTCTTCCATTAGATTTTAAATTTATGGTGTACTAGGAACTTTATAACTCCCCACTCCACTCAGTAGCCCCACATCTGAAGTCTTACCTCCTCCGTGAACTCTCCCTTCAACCCTGCTGACCCTTAGTGATCCTTTCCTTCTCCAAATTCATATTGTATGTTTTATCGTATCATACCCCACAGATCTCTGCTGTAGTAACACTTACTGAGTATTTGTTATGTGACACATATTCTTCTCTGTACTTTACATTAATTATTTTGTTTAATTCTCACAATAATTCTATGTAATAGGCACTATTTTCATGCCAATTCTGTGGACCAGGAACCTGGCACATAGAGAGATGCAAACATTTGCTCAAGCCTGTAAGTACCAGCACATACCCAGGTTTCTGAGTTTAGAAACCTTTTTTTTTTTGTTTTAGCCATTTGACTTGGTCACATTACACTATCTTCTGTATATATAATGTCTACTTTCATGTATGAATTAAGACCTATAAATTAGTTGAGTCTTAGCCAAATGTCATACTATACTCTGATAGCCACTACAGTGCCTAGGTCCATATTATGGGAGGCACTCAATAAATATATCTTAGTTAATTCAGAAGCTGTAGTTGGAACTAAAGAGTCCTCTTGAGAGTCTCCACAGTCCTACACTAGCTCACTTAACTGAACAGAGCCAAGTTTTTATAATTTATGAGGCTTTTGAATTTCTATTTTTGAGATGATCAGAATGTTCTAAAAATAGATTTATGCTGCACAATCGAGATGATTACTTTCAGGATCTGAGATAGAAAAGCTTAGACAAGTAGTTTTCATACATCAATACACTAACATGACTGGAAGCATTGATTCTTTTTTTTGTGATGAAGTGAAAGTATACAATCCAAATCAATTTTGCATGCCCGCCTATCTGCAGCTCCTTCTACTCTCTTTGCCCCATAGCAGCACACACCTCCTCTTCATTCTAGACTTGTGGAATCCCCTTGACAACTTCCTGTCCCCTCTTCCCCAATCTCTACTCTCCCACCCAGAAAGAGACTAGTAGAACAACCTTCTATAAATGTGTAGAACCATAAAGTACGCATACAATATAATCACACTGTATCCCCAGGTCCAGCCTATTTTTGCCCAAAGGGTTGACCTCAGTAGTGTTTTCTGGTTAGAGGCAGCAGCAGGTCTAGGGGCCACACTTCCAGGGGATCTTCCAGGCTGCCAGACCATCAGCTGTGGTCCTTTAGTAGAGTTCTGCAGCTGCATTGCTCTTTTTCTTGTGTTGCCACAGGGTGTCAACATTTTGTGCCCCAGCAAGACTGTTTTTAGTGGTGGCCAGGCACCACCTGGTTCTTCTGGTCACATGTTGATACAGTCTATGATTCACATGGGTCATTCTGCTCCTGAGCTCTTTCTTCCTCATGCCTTTGTTGTTCTTGGTGATCATTTGTTCTGGATGAGTTAGCACTACTTGGTGCACCTCAGATGGCAGCTTGCTAGCTTTTAAGGCCTCAGATGCCGCTCATCAATATGGGGTACAGAAGACTCTCAGCAATAGTCTAGTTATGCCAATTGACCTTGATGTCACCCAAGAGCATGGTCCACAAACCCTCGCTCCTGCTACTCTATTCTTGTTGAGAGTGGAAGAGCTTTCAGTTTGTGGTGAAGTCCAGTTGAGCTGATGTGCTTTCTACTGTGCGCTGTCACTGCTTTCACCTAACCAAATTTCTATCAACTATTTAATCTATGATCAAACCTTGCCCAGCCCTCTGTGCCCGTGTAGTCTTTAAAGAGTCTTTTCTTCTGTACATAAGTCTATTTTTAAGTCTTTACAGCAGGGGTCATATACGCTATTTGTCCTTTTGCTGCTGGCTAATTTCACTCAGCATAATTTCTCCCAGTTGAAACTAGGTTATGAGATGTGGAAGCAATCATTCTTTTCTGGTGTAGCATTAGCTACATTATAATGAAGATTACTTCACCTTAATCTATGTCATGGGGGGAAACAGGGAGACTGAGAAAGAGGAGAAAATACAACCAGTATTTCATATGCTTTTCTCTGTCTTACTGCTTACATTTACCCTGTACTTTGAAACACAGTTTTGAAGCAATTTAAGGAGCCAATCACAAGGAACTAGAATGTGATATTTGAGTTTCTTGTCTTCTGGAGAGGTTCATAGAAACCTGTTAAGTCAACAGACAGGCCTCAGGGTATTCAAAAGCGTAATGAAATCATTGTTAAAATTCTTTGTCTGTTGTTATGTTTAGATGAGATGGTTCAGGACATTCATCAATTTCTCAAGGGGACTTTTGCTAATAAAAGCATGACATCCATGACTCTCCTGGTGATCATAATACGTCTTAAATAAACTTAAAAGAAAGTATCCATTTCAGCCATGATACTCAAGAAAGTGTGAATAAACAAAATTGTTCATATTCTAGAACAGCAGTTTTCAGGACCCTTTTATACTCTATAAGAACTTTTGCCTGTATGAGCTTCATCTATTAATATTTACCATATTAGAAATTAAAACAGTACATTACAAAACATAAGCATATAGAAGCATGTTACACTGCTGTCAAAGTGAAGACATCATCATATGGTATGCAGCTTCTGGAAAACAACTATACTCATAAGAGGAAGTTTTTTAAAAGGGTAAATAATGTCTTAGCACTATTAGGAAAATTGTTTGCACTGTATAGCCCCATGAAGGATTTAAGAGACCCTCAAGTGTTCCCAGATCACATTTTGAAAACCAGTGCTTTAAAGAAAACAAAAATCCTATAACTGGCACGGTTTTATCATTTCACTGTGGATTTTAGAAAGATGAACCAGAAATGCTGGTCAATTTTGATCAATGGAGTGAGCTTTATGACAGGTGGTAACGAACCATGAACCCTCACTCTATTTTAATTCTACTCCTTATTTTTCTATTTGCCTCACTTTTATATTTACTTCATTTACGATATTGTGTTCATATTTACAAATTCCTTGAATTCTGTTTTCGCAACAAAATAATGTTTCAACACAGAAAAATAAGCACAAAATCACCATAAAATGCTGAAATGCAGACAACAGATTTCCAAAGTAGTTTATTCTAAAGCTACTAAGTGCAATGTTAAGATACTATTTTAAAAACTGGAAACTTTTAGTGAGTTGAAAATTATGTAACATGGACTCAAGTATAGAGCTGAGCTGGTCAAAGTATTAGTGAACTTGAAGACCCTGTGTTGCTATTCAGTCAATTCCAACTCATAATGATCCTATAGGACAGAAGAGAAGAATTGAAGATAACATTATGAAATTACCCAGTAGGGGCAATAAAAGAAAAAAAAAAAGATTCTAAAAGACTTATGAGACATCATCATGAAAATCAGTACACACATTGTAAGAATCCGACAAGGACAACAGAGAGAAACAGAAAACAGACAGAAAGAATATTTAAAGAACTAATGGCCAAAATCTTTCCAAATTTGACCAGAGATGTGAATCTTTCCAATCACAAGGCTCACCATATTCCAAGTAAGATAAATCCAAAGAGATTCACACTGAAACATGTTATAATCCAATTGTTGAAAAACAAAATACAGAATCTTGAAAGCAGCAAAATAGAAACAAATTCTTACATATAAGCAGTCCTCAGTAAAATTGTCAGTTTTTCCTCAGAAAGCATGAAGGTCAGAATACAGTGAGGTGACATATTTAAAGTGCTGAAAGAAAAGAACTGTTAACCAAGAGTTATGCACTCAGCAATACTGTCCTTTTGAAAAACTAAGGGAGATATTAATACAGTCCCAGAAAAATAGGAATGAGAGAATTTGTTAACACTAAATCTACCCTACAAAATATACAGAAGGGAGCCCTTCAGGTTGACCAAAGGGCTCTAAAGAGTATTTCACAGCTGTATGACGAAGTAAAGATTTGAAGGAAAGGCAATGCTGTGAGTAAATATAAAGACCAATTTTACTGGAATTTTCATGTATAACAATATTTTTATATTTCAAATGATATAAAAAACACTATCTATTAGACACACAATCAATAATGATGAAATTTATGATAAAAAAATGAAACAGGACCAGAACCATACAGAAACACAAATTTTTTACGTTATTGAGTTGTTACTAATTTAAGGTAGATTGTTATAAACAGATGATAACCTTAATGAATATATATAGAATAAAAATGGTTTACTACCAAAAAAGATTTAAAAAAAAAGCAACTAAACATAAAGGAAGGCAGTATGGGAAGAGATGAAAAGCAAACAAAAATTGCACTGCCGTCAAGTCGATTCCAACACCTAGTGACTATGTAGACAGAGTAGACCTGCCCCAGGGAGTTTCTGAGGAGCACCTGGTAGATTTGCTCTACCAACGATTTAGTTAGCAACAGTAGCACTTAATCACTATGATAGAGGATAACCTCCGTGAAAATATTTAAAAATTTTACGTAAAAGGAAATTAGAATCAAAATGGTTCACTGCCAAAAAGTCAGCTAAACATAAAAGAAGGCAGTATGGGGAGAAATGAGGGACATGACTAACTAGATGGAGCGACAGGTGGGCGGACAGATAGATAAAGATTTGAGATACACAGGAAACTAATTTCAAATGACAGATGCTCTTTCTTCATGATGATTTCAATACATATGAGGGGATGTATGTTCAGCCATAGAGAAAAGTGAAGTTCTCATACATGCTGGGACATGAATCAGCCTTGAGAACAATGAGCCGGATGAGGTGAAATAAAACACATGGGGCATAAATATGATATGATCTCAATTATATTAAATAGAATAGTCAAACACACATAGAGGGAAGTAGGTTGGTGGTGAATAGTGTGAGCAGAGAGGAATGGCTAGTTGCTGTGTAATGGATAATGATATATGTTACAACTGACACACGTGGTGATGGTGACTACACAACCTTGTGAATGTACATAGAATCACTCAACTGTATCCTGGAGAATATTTACAGCAGCAAATTTTATGTTATAAACATTTTACCACAATAAAATTAAAAGAAAAAAAACTCCTAATACAACGCTGAACTACATCAATAAAATTATATAAAATGAGGAAAATTACAGAATGGAAACCTAGTAGGTGTTGAGGTGATTGAATCAAACCTCATCTTCTTTCAGAAGAGAAAGTTGATCTAACAACCTTTATGCTTCAGTTTCCTTAATTATTAAATGTGAATAAAAATATTCTTAATAGTGCCCAAATATAGATGATTACCCGAATACAACTACAAAAGACTTTTTCCTATTTGTATTGTTAACAGTACTGAACATTTTAAAATTCTAGTACTCCAATAAGCTTATAGTGGCCAATGTTAAATGTAGCAGAGAAGTAGAGCTGATGGCAGCTGATATAACAGTAGCGGCTAGTACCTGTATCTGTGCATTGTTCATCACTGACAACTAAAACATCGTATCTTTCATGTGCAACTGGGGCTTTTGCTACCTGCCAGTAGCCCATTGTTAAAGATAAATGTTTGGAAACAGGAGATTTCTCCCATGAAACCATAAATCTGTGTTTGTGGTATTGTCTAATCTCTGTTGTGGGAATTGATCTGACATCACCATCTGAAAATTATGACTTCTTTCCACCCCAAACCAGGAAGCAGACAACAATGAAGGAAGATTTCCTTTTTAACATGCAGGCAGTCACGATTATATCTAATTCTCTTACCCACATTGAAAGGCAAATAGACTTAAGGCTTGCTGTCTCTTAATTAGAATTATCTTCCCAGAGATGTTGTGGTTTTTATATATGCTCACTAAAGCAACTGGATGGAGCCTTTATTTTCCTTATAACTAATCCTGGGCTGGAGAATGCAAATGTCATCACTGTAATTTTACAAGTCATGGAAACAACCCAGAAAAGAGGATTTTCATCCAAGGGTTCAAATCAAGTCCACATTTCTAGGTCCCCAATCACTTCCCCATGTTCTTTCATCAAGCATTTCCAGTGTACATCACACCTTTCTGGGAATATTCTTTAAATTCCACTTGTTAGGATGACATGATGCAAAAGTTTTACTTTATGGTAAGAAAACAGTCTACCACCTACTTATTTGTTCACCCCCTTCTTCAATCCCTGACAATACCCTGCAAACAAAAACAAAAAACTCTGAGCATATGTTGGAAGCAATGACATCATGTGCTAACCTTGTGCTCTAAAAGAGCAGGCAACACCTTTCAGAGAACATGCTTGGAGCAAACATTAACCGTGCATCCTACCCCTCCCCGGTACATGGTTAACTATCTCCACATCACAACAAAGAAGCTGACTTACGGAAGGTCACTGGGGGATCTGATGTTGCAGCTGGGAATGTAAACCAGAAGCCTTAGTCCTCTATAAAGTGTTCCAAATGAGAAAACACTAGGCCTGTTTCTTTAGGGAAAAGAAAGCAAACTCTGGGAGCTGGTCAAAGATTTGGCAGAAGGGAAGAAGGGTCAGGGCATCCACTGGCCCAAGAAAGCACCCTTCCCAGCTGTTCTTAGGCAGGCGTGAATTTGGTGCATAACTATTCCTACCAGTGCAAAGACAGATGCTATCTTGCCATATTTGGCAAGAATATGGAGACAGTGTTCTTATTTCACAAAAGCAAATCAAAGACTAGAGAAGTGTTACTCTGAAAAATCCCAAATACACTACAAATCAAAACAAGCCATTGTGGACCAGTATGAACATGAAGCAAGAAATAGATTCATCTTTACTCTTGACGAGTTGATAAATGTTATTTTTGCTATAAGGTGAACTAGACTTATTGGACAATGACTTTAGTTGGGACTGTTAAAACTTGAATATTTGTTAGCAGATTCAGGCCTTAGAAATGGAAAACTTCAATAGTCCTTGCTCCCATGATGTCTTCTCTATCCTTTTCAATTAGAGTCTTAACTGATAGAATCGAATTCAGAATAAAAAAAAATATTGTTCAATTAGAAGAAACACATAATTCATTGTCTGTATTTCCAGCTAAAAACAGGTTCTTAATAAGTATTTGTTGACTATATTAACAAAAATTGCTGTCAAAACTCTGGCTTAGGAAGGATGATCATTCCTCAGATTCATTTTATAGGAAAGCATGCACTTCTAGGGAGAAAGGGGAGTAGTTTACGGAGGGTACAAACATAATTTGGTAACATCTTGCTGAAAAAATATTTTGAGACATATTGTTACTCACACAGGCATGGATTAATTTGATGTCCTTGAACTTGATTTCACTTTCTTGTTCTATATAATTATTCTCCATTCGTATTACTATATTAGTGACAACCATGATCTCACTCCATTCATTTAAATTTTGGACTC
The DNA here is from genome assembly GCA_028571685.1 of Heterohyrax brucei. Lineage (NCBI taxonomy): Eukaryota > Metazoa > Chordata > Mammalia > Hyracoidea > Procaviidae > Heterohyrax > Heterohyrax brucei. The sequence goes on from CM053143.1 coordinate 78,284,428, forward strand.
CCTGCGTGGTACAGTTGTTAAAAGCTTGACTACTAACCTAAAGGTTGACAATTCAAACCACTCAGAAGAGTACCCGAAGATAGGCTTACAAAAGGTCACAGCCTTAAAAGTCACATGGAGCAGTTCTACTCTGCAGACATGGAATTTCCCTGAGGCTGCACTCACTCAATGGCAAATAATAACAACCACGACCACAATCTCGATTGTTTCATTATTCAGAAAGGCAAGATCCCAGAGTCAGATTTTTTCAAACATAAACACAACATGAGAATTAGATTTTGAATTTACATTTTATCCTTCTATGTGAGTTCTCTGATGAATTAAATTCTTTTAACCAAACAAAAAACCAAACTCAGTGTAGTTGAGTCAATGCCAACTAATAGAGGCCCTATAGGACAGAGTAGAACTGCACTACAGAGTTTCCAAGTAGCACTTGGTAAATTTGGATTGCTAATGGGTTGGAAAGCAGCCACAGTGCTTAACCACTACACCACTAGGGTTAAATTCTCTTAAGTATGACTTTAAAATCTTCAACTTAAATATATATGTATATGTATACATTGGACATATAGATGTAACCAAACATCCATCAGTCAAACCAAAAACCCAGCTTGCCGTCAAGTCAATTCTGACTCATAGCCACCTGTGGGGCAGAGAAGAACTGCCTAGGGTTTCCAAGGAGTGACTGCTGGATTTGAACTGCTGACCTCTTGGTTAGCAGCTGAACCCTTAACCACTGTGTCGCTAGGGCTCTATTCATCAACCAGTAGCCTGGAATTCAGTATATAGTGACATATTAAATTCATATTAACAAGTGATAAACACAAGATAATTATCATGACAATAAGAAGGGCCAGGAAAAGGAGAAGAGCATCAAAGTGTTTTCAAATTGGTAACCTTTCACCTGACTCATATTGGTTGGAATCCAATATTAACCACATGCACTGGAACCATTCTGATGATGTGATGGTAAAAAGTTGTGAGGTCAGTGAGTCTGGTGGTCTTGGCACTATTCCCAGAGAACTAGAGTTCCCAGTGCATAACTAAAGGACCTTAGCTTTGGTCCAACTGGCAGACTTTGTTCTGTCAAAAAAGATTCAGGATGGAAATGCACCACAGGGACATGTTCTCTCCTCCCAATTGACAGACTTCCTCTCTGGATGAGTGGACAGTACTCTGGGGGTTAGCTCTGGAGAAACAATGCTCAGGACCTTATTCTCAGCCTGATCTGCTTGTGTAGTGGACTTTGGCTTTGAAGGGGTCTTTCTCAAAGCCTGATTCTATCTTTGGAGAACATAAAATTTATCACTTGGAAAGATAAAATAGTTTTATGTACAGCCTTCAGATTAGAGTCCTGAAGGAGAAGTGATAAATAAGCTGAGAAATTTTATTCAGCAGAACTATTCCCCTGGGATGGAGAAGAGTGAGCCGCAGTCATTTTTATTAGAAACCATGCAGCTGAAGGTCCCCAGTCAGAGTGAGAAAACACACACAATCCCACTCCTTTTAAAAATCTTTAGAATACATTAGTGCTTGAACACACAGGGGCTTAGCTCTGCTTGTCTATGGAAATTCCAGCTGCTCATGTTTGAAAGCTAACACTTTTCATTATAAAGTGTCTTTGCATTGACTTTCTTCCTTTTTTTTATTTTTTATTTTTATTTTATTCTTCTAAATAGTCCTATATTGTCCCTATAGTTTCTAAAATTACTAAAAGAAGACCCTCTTCCCCAAAGTCATTAAATGGTGAGAGCAAATGATTCTTGTTCTTGGATCAGGACTTACATATATAAAATCCCAAACCAAACCAAACCCATTGCCGTTGAGTCAATTCCAATGCACAGCAACCACAAATGACAAAGTACAACTGCCCTGTAAGGATTCAAAGGAGCAGCTAGTGGATTTGAACTTCAGACCTTTCAGTTAGCAGTTAATCACTGTATCACCAGGGCTCCCTATACATATGTAATTTATATGATGTATATATATATATACACACACATACATTTACTCTAGGTTTCTAGGTTACTGTGAGATAATTATAGATTAATAGTTTTATCATGTCACTGATATTCATACCCAAATTGATTATCTGCAAGAGAATGGTGGAAAGTGTAGCAGTCACTTAGTGGGATTCAACACCAGAGTGAAAAATAGGCTAGTAATTAGAAAATAAATTTAAAAAACTAATTCTGTAATAGAAAAGATAAATACATCCTAGATTATATTCACATACACACACACACACACACACACACACAGAGAGTATATCAAGAAGTTGCAAGATGGAAATTTAGGTCAAGTGCTCAAACTTCTACCTTGTTTAGCCTCTTGGACTATTCTGGCACTGTCATGATCTCTATCTTGAAACTTTCCCTTCTTTTTATTTCCATATCAATAGAGCCATATCTAGGCTCTGACTCTGCTACCTTTCTTCTTTGAAAATGTGATGTTTTTCACAGATCCATCTTCTCTTATCTTCTTGTTTTTCAGATCCTTCTGGGGCCATCTCGTCCTATTCTTTGGCTGCAGATTCCGTCTACTTACTTGTAACTCCCAGTTTGATGAGAGTTGTTTCAGATGTTAGGGATAAAAATAGAAATTAATTCAAATAAAACAAACAAAAAAGAGATGCTTATTGGCTCACGTGACTGAAAAAATATAGAGCTGATCTATAAAGAATACATAATTTATTCTACTGGGATCAACAATCAGCAGCAGTCAAGAAATCAGTGTGTTGCTTTGGGCATATCTGCTACAAAAGACCTTTTTAAAGGGTTAAAACATGTACTACAATGGATTACATTTGTGTGACGTTTCTCAGACCCTTCTTACACAGTAGTTAAGTGCTACAGCTACTAATCAAAATGTCAGCAGTTCAAATCTTCCAAGTGCTCCTTAGAAGCTCTATGGGGCAGTTCCACTCAGTCTATAGGGTTGCTATGAGTTGGATTTGACTCAACGGCAGTGGGTTTGGTTTTTTGGGGTTCTCAGACTTGGACTTGTAATTTCCACTCAAGTGATGTGGTAGGAATATGTAAATAAGACAGTTGTCCCATAAAGGACACTAAGGAGTTTTACCATCCCACTGAGTTTGAAATGAGCCACCTCAGAGCTGGAAAAGAGAGGACTCCATCACATCCAAGAAGAAAAAGCCAGGAACAGAACATGTCCTTTGGATTCAGGATCCCCACACTGAGAAGTTCCTAGAACCAAGAAATGGGGGGTGGAGGGGAAAGTAGGGTCAGAGTGAAAGAATTGCAGCACTAAAGATGCCAAGAAGTGGTGGCAGGGGGTGGAATCAAGACAGCAGACTAAACACACACCTCCCTAAATCTCTCTGGAAACCAACGCATGAACTGACAATTAAACAGAGACTTCTGGACACCTGGTAAGCCCTAGGACATGGCATAGGGCTGTCTATTTGGTCTACATACCACTGAGTGGAAAACTTCTTTTTTGCCCAACCCCACCCTTGCTGAAGCCTGGCTCTCATGGACTGAAGGTAAATCATCATTTTGACTTTTTTCCTCTGTCTTGGCCTGTGAGAGGGGCTGAGGTGACTGTCTGCAAGGCTCAGACACACTGCTGATAAAATCAGCAAGAGGAGTTGCCACATTTTGAGAGCCTGGCCTTGCAATCTGTGTGACTTGGCACTTCTAACCTCTCTTACTATGTCTCAGAATCTCTGGATCTCTGCCACTGAATAGACTCTTCTGAGGTGGGCAGGGGAGCTTGTGTGGAATGCCATCTTGATTCACTGGGAAGGGGATTTTGCTGTACAGACGTAATTCCCAGGCTGCAAGGCATTACCTGCTCGGAGCACACTTTTCTGGAAGTAAAACCATATTTGATATAGAGGTGCATCCTTTGGGAAAAGGAAATTGCACACCTGAAAGCCTGATTAATTTTGGAAGCTGTCAGATACCTTTTACCTTACAATAGAGAAATAACTGCATTGCATCCCTACAGTTTCTCTTCCAGCCTTTATTGACTCATATCACAGAGTCAGCTGATGGTTCCCCAATGACTCTGTAAGTGGGCTGTATCTTAGCCAAGCAGGAGGTGGAGCCTGCTACCCCAGAGATTCCACTGAGCCCAGTTACTGGAGTACATAGATGTATCTGGTGATCAACTTCCTTTTCAGACTGAGCTTGAACCCCATTAAAGTAATACCAGAGAAACAAAACAACCTCCAGATGCCCAACAAAACAACAAAATTTGGACTGGAACATCAGGAAGAATTCACCTGTGGCTTCAGAAGTCCCACAAAAGAAAGATCCAAAGAACTTCTCAGACAAACAAGCCTTTCTGTAATTATTAGAGGGTGAGTACAAAAGGATTATTTACAGAGCTCTCCTAGATCTTATAAAGAATGCAGCAGAACAAAATGAAAATTAAGCATGCTGTTTGACCTGCTAGAACAGCAGTAGTCTGAAATCCAACAGATCAAGAAAAAAATCAAAGACATAGAAAATTCAGTTCAAAGCCAAGAAAACAGAATGGAACAAATGGAAAACAGACTTTCTGACTTGGAAGACAGAGCTACTGACTCCAGTATCTATGTGGAGAAATCAGAGAAAAGAAATAAAAAAAAAAAAAATGAAGAAGCATTAAGAAGCATGTGGGACTCTATTAAGAGGAACAATCTGTGATTATTTGTAGTTCCTGAATAGGGTGAGACACCTGAGAACACAGAGAGTATTGTTGCTGAGCTGCTGACAGAAAACTTCCCAGAAATTATGAAAGAAGAGAATGTAGATATCCAAGATACATATCAAATGCCACTCAATATAGATCCCAAAAGAAAGACTCCAAGACATATTATAATCAAGCTTAACAAAATGAAACACAAGCAGAAACTCTTAAAGGCAGCAAGACTCAAAGGTAACACAGAGGAAAAAAAAAAAAAAAAAAAAAACCTTCAGGCTTTTGTCAGATTTCTCAGCAGAAATGATGCTGACACAGAGACAATGGGATAACACATTCAAAGACTTCAAGGAGAAGAACTTCCAACCAAGAATTATATATCCTGCAAAACTATCTTTCAAATAGGAAAATGGAATCAAGACAATCTCAGATAAACGGAAACTCAGAGACTTTGTAAAAACCAAACCAAAGCTACAAGAAATACACAAAGAAGCTCCTGGCTCAGAAGAAGAAAATCACTATATTTTAGGAGGAAATACAGGACACATCATCCAGAATCCTACTCAGTTAGGCAAGGCTCCAAACTCAATCAAAGCTATAATACTAAAAGAAGTGATCCAGTGATCATATCATGAAAACTATGATGTCATCATATTAAAAAGAAGGATGTATTACAGCTGTTATAGTCCTTCCAGATGGGGAGGAAGTTAATAAGACTTGTAGTAGTTAAAATTCAGGTTAAACGTAGATTTCTAAGAGGGATTACAGGGGCAGCCACAAAGCACAATAAAGATGCAACATATCAAATCAAGAAACATTAATACAGGAGTCTCAACAACCACAAAACCAACACTGAAAAAGGTTAAAAATCAACTCATAAAGAATGTTCCAAAACAGAATAATAAGCACAACAGAGAAAACATCAACACAAAAATAAACATATCACAATGACAGCACGAAACACGTAACTATCAATAATTACAATGAATGTGAATGGACTGAATGCTCCTATAAAAAGACAACAAGAGGCATCTTTGATCAAAAGATACAACCTGTCCATATGTTGCTTACAAGAAACTCACCTTAGACTTAAAGATATGAACAAACTGAAAATTAAAGGACAGAAGAATATATATCAAGTTAACAATACACAAAGAAGAGCAGGAGTGGCAATACTAATCTCAGATAAAAGAGATTTTAATGTAAAACCCACTGTCGTGGACAAGGATGGGCACTATTTATTGCTGAAAAGTTCACAACACAAGCAGGACTTAACAATATTAAATATTTATGCACCTAATATTAGAGTATGTAAATACATTGAAGAAACACTGACTACTCTCAAAAGCAAGATAGATCACTACACAGTAAAAGTGGGAGACTTAAACACTCCACTCTCAGCATCAGGCAGATCATCTAGAAAAAAGCTCAGTAAAGACACAGAAGAGCTTATTACCAAAATTAACCAGCTAGACCTCACTGACATATATATAACTCTCTATCCATCAGCAGATAAATACACTTTCTTCTCTAGTGTACGTGGAACGTTTTCCAGAATAGACCATGTGTTAGGACATAAAGCAATTCTCAACAAAATCCATACTATTAAATTATTGCAAAGCATTTTCGCAGGACATAAAGCCATTAAAGTAGAAATCAGTAGCAGAAAAAACATAGATAGAAAGTGGAACTCATGGAAACTGAACAATATCTTCATGGGTTATAGAAGAAATCAAGGATGAAATCAAGAAATTTATGTATTCCAATGAGAATGAAACACTTCCTACCAGAATCTATGGGATACAGCCAAAGCAGTGCTCAGAAGTCAGTTTATCTCCATAAATGCTCACATCTGGAAGCAAGAAAAAATGTACACCAAAGAACTAACCCTACAGCTTGAACAAGTAGAGAGAGAACAACAGAGAAACCCCTCAGGCATGAGAAGAAAACAGATCATAAAGATTAGAGCAGAACTAAATGAATTAGAGCATAGAAAAACAATTGAAAAAAATTAACAAAACCGAAAGCTGGTTCTTTGAAAAGATCAATGAAATTGACAAAACACTGGCTAAACTTACTAAAGAAAAACAGGAAAGGAAACAAATAACCAAAAAAGGAAATGAGAGGGGAGTTGTCACAACAGATTTGACAGAAATAAAAAATATCGTAACAGAATACTGTGAAAGACTGCACTGTAGCAAATTTGAAAACCTAGAGGAAATGGACAAACTCCTTGATTCATATCACCTGCCAAAATTATCACAAGGTAAAGCAGAACAACTGAATAAACCCATCAGAAAGGCAGAGATTGAAAAAGCCATCCAAAAACTACCAACCAATAAAAGCTCTGACTCAGATGCCTTCACCACAGAATTCTACCAAGTTTTTAGAGAAGAGTTATCTCCAATGCTACTGAAACTATTTCACAACATAGAAAGGAGTGGAAAAATCACAAATTCATTCTACGAAGACAGCATAACCCTGGTACCAAAGTCAGGGAAAGACCCATCAAAAAAAGAGAACTACAGAATGATATAACTCACGAATCTAGATGCCAAAATCTTCAACAAAATTCTTGCCAACAGAATACGAAAACATACCCCCAGAATAATCCATCATGACCAAATTGGATTCATACCAGGGGTGCAAGGCTGGTTCAGAATCAGAAAAACAGTTCATGTGATCAACCACATAAATAACATAAAAGACAAGAATCACCTGATCCTGTCTATTGATGCAGAAAAGACATTTGATAAAGTCCAACACATACTCATGCTAAAAACTCTCAGCAAAATAGGAATAGACTGTAAATTCCTCAATGCAATGAGTGCCATTTATACAAAGCCAACGGCCTACATCATCTTCATTGTAGAGACTGAAACAGTTTCCCTTCAGAACAGGAACTAGACAAGGATGCCCACTGTCACCTGTCCTATTCAACATTGTAGTAGAATTTCTAGCCAGAGCAATTAGACAAGACCAAGAAATAAAGGGCATCTACATCAGCAAAGAAGAAGTAAAAAATCTCCCTATTTGCAAATGATATGATTGTATATGCAGAGAATCCCAAAGAATCCATGTAAGCAAACTACTCAAACTGAAAGAAGAGTTCAGCAAAGTCTCAGGATACAAGATAAACATAAGTAAATCAGTAGGATTTCTTTATACCAACAAAGAGATTATTAAGGAAGAATCACCAAGTCAGTACCATTTACTATAGCCCCTAAGAAGGTAAAGTACCTAGGAATAAATCTAACCAGAGAAATAACAGACCTTTACAAAGAGAACTACAAAATCCTTACTACAAGAGATTAAGAGAGACTTACATAAATAGAGTAACCTACACTGTTTGTGGATAGGAATAATTAACATTGTAAAAATGTCCATTTTACCCAAAGCAATCTACTTATACATGCAATCCCAATACAAGTTTCAGTGAAATTTTTTAATGAGGTGGAGTATCAAATTACCAACTTTGTCTGGAAAGGAAAGAAGCCTTGGATAAGTAAAGCACTCTTAAAGAAGAAGAACACACTAGGAGGCCTCCCATTACCTAACTTTAGAACCTATTACACTGCTACAGTAGAATCAAGACCCCAGAGATGACACCATCTGTCTATAAACAGCTGGTGTTAGACAAAGCCCTAAGACATTAAACTGGGGTAAAAGCAATCTCTTCAACAAATGGTGCTGGCAAAATTGGATATCCATCTGCAATAAATTGAAACAAGACCTGTGTTTTACAACTTATACAAAAACCAACTCAAACTGGATAAAAGACCTAAATATCAAACCTAAAACAATAAAGCTCATCCAACACAAAGTAAGAAAAACAATGGAAGTTTTTTTTTTAAAACAATGGAAGTTTTAATACAAAACATAGACTTCAAAATCTGTCGAACAAACAATAAACAGACAAGAAAATAGGTAAATGTGAAAAATCAAACACTTTTGCTCACCCAAAGACTTTATTAATAGAATTAAAAGGCTACCTACAGAATGGGAAAAGATATTTGTCAACTGTACACCTGATCTCCACAATCTATAAGATACTATAAAATATCAATAATAAGAAGATAAATCATCCAATTAAGCAATGGGTAAAGGAGATGGACAGATACTTCTCTAAAGAGGAGATACAGGCAGCCAAAAAACACATGTGGACATGCTTACAATCATTAGCTATTAAAAAAATTCAAATCCAAACTACAATGAAATGCCATTTCGCCCCAACAAGGTTGGCCATGATCCAAAAAACACAAAGCAACAAGTGCTGGAGAGGCTGTGGAGAAATTGGAATTCTCCTTTACTGTTGGTGGGTTTGCAAAATGGTACCACCTCTTCAGAAAGCAATCTGGTACTCTCTTTTAAAAGATAGCATTTGACCCAGTAATTCCACTGCTTGGAATATATCCTGCAGAATCAAGCCCATTCACACCAAGCCATACATGCACACAAATGTTTATTGCAGCACAGTTCACAATAGCAAAAAGATGGAACCAACCCAGATGCCCAACAGCAGAGGAATGGATAGGTAAACTATGGTACATATATTCAACGGAACACTATGCAATGATAAAGAACAATGATGATTTTAGGAAACATCTCATAACCTGTTATCAATTGGAGGACATTATGTTGAGTGAAAGTTATCGGCAACAAAAGGACAAATATTGTTATGAGACCCTTATGATAAGAACTTAAAAACAGACTCATGTATGGAAGGAAAGACTCTGCAAGAGTAGGTAGGGAGGGAGGGGCAGTGTAGGGTATAGACTAGATAGTTGATAGAAATTTGGTTGGGTGAAATCAGTGACAGCACACATTAGAAATAAGATCAATTTCAGTTGGACTTCAATGTAACCTGATTACTCCTCCCATCTTAACCCAATATTGCAAGGATGGAGTATCTGGGGCACGGGCTGTGGACCATGCTTTCAGGGGAAACTGAGGCCAATTGGCACAACTAACGTTTTCCTAAGAGAGTCTTCTGCGCCCCAAATTGGTGATTGGCGTCTGGGGTCTTAAAAGTTGCTACACTGCCATCTGAGGTACAGCAAATGGTCTCAACTCAGCAGGAACAAATGATGTCCAAGGACCAAAATGACTTCAGGGCAAACAGAACCCAGAAGACAGAGAGACCCAGGTGAGCATGTGACTACATCAACATGTGACCAGAAGAACCAAATGGTACCCTGCCACCACTAGTGATAGCTGTGATGGGGATCTCAAAGTTGATTCACACAGGCAACACAAAAATAGGAAATGGTGCACCCTGAGATCTCTACTACAAGACCACAGCTGATGGTCCAGGGGCCTCAGGATTCCCTTGGGAGCATAGCCCATGGCCCAGATACTTCCCCTGTCTGTAAAACATAATGGAGGTCAACTCTTCGGGCAGAAATGTATTGGACTTGGTGACATAGAGCAACCATATCATGTGTGCACTTCATGGTTCTGTGCATCTATAGGATATCATCCAGCTGACCTCTTACTGGATGCAGGGGAGAGGGTGAAGAGGAGGGGATAGAAGATTGTTAGGAAAATATGACATGTACAGAATGGAGAAGACGAGTGTGCTGTCACCAGGCAGGGAGAGTAGTGGGAGCCGTTCACTGGGGGGTTCGTGAATTTATATTGGATTGTGTATTTTCACTCAATCATAATAGAAAATATATATTAAAAGAAAAAGAAGTAGTGGCAGACAGGTGGCAGCAGAAGAGACCAGGAAATGATAATTAGCCGGAGAAGAAGGCAAGGTGGTCTTCCCAGCTCATGGAGCACGAAAGCTGAGTTCCTTTGGGCTGAGGCTTGCTGGTGAAGTGGGTTGCTTCAAAGAACTTGTCAGCACAGCTAGAAAGAGCGATGTAACACTTGCCCCTTAGCAGGGCAAAGGTCAAGGGACCAGAAAGAGCTATGCCTGCCTTCTGGCTGGGAGAGGTGACTCTAATGGAAGAACTGCATCTCGAGTGTTCCTGAGCCTGAAATATAACCCGTTACTTCCATAATAAACCCCATAATTGTGAGTATTGTCTATGAGTTCTGTGTGGCCATTGCTTTAAATTATATAAGCCAGCAGAGAAGTAAAGAGTGCCATGGGAAGGACAGTTGGTGTCAGAATTTGTCAAGACAGCAGAGAGATCAGACATGTCTTACCTTACCTCATAAGAATCAGCCTTGGGATGTTGATCTTGATTCTCTTTTCCCTTTGTGAAGTTAGAGAAGGTAAAGTACTGTCTCCAGCCCATTTTTTAAAAAGTAAGTATGTCACTTTGATGATTGAGGTATATGTCACCCGAGTCACAGTATTTTCAATTGTCTCATATGCATTTGAAAGTTTGATAGTGAATAAGAAGGATAGAAGAGGAATTGATGCTTTCTAACAGTGCCAAGGTGGCGTAGCCGTTAAGTGCTACATCTGCTAACGAAAAGGTCAGAAATTTGAATCCAGCAAGTGTTCCTTGGAAACTCTGTGGAAGAGTTCTACTCCGGCCTGTAGGGTTACTGTGAGTTGGCATCAATTCAACAGCAGTTTTCTTTCTTTATTTTTTGGTTAACAATGGCAAAAGACTGAACAACTCAGTTTTAGGAAAAATCAACCACAACCTTCCTTAGGAGACAGGATGGAGGGATTTCAATTTTCCTACTTTGAACATGTCAGTAGGAAAGACTAGTTGTTAGAAAAGGATATCGTGCTCAGTAAAGCAGAGGGCTAAGAAAATCAGGGAAATTCTTGAGATGAATTGCCACAAAAACTGTAAGAATGGATTCAAACATACCAACAAACATGAAGATAATACAGGATCAGATGACATTTTATTCTTTGTACATAAGGCCACCATGAGAAGAGAGTACTAGATAGTAAATAGCAACAACAATGTATTCATGCATCAAACAGCATTCAAGAAAATCTTTTTGTTGAGACTCTGCTGCAAGTCAGATACTACACTTAAAATGGGAGATAGACAAATGAACTAGACAGACAGCAATGGATGTACATAGTTAGAAAATATATTGCAAAACTAGAAAATATATTACAAAACTAGTTTTTAATATATTTTATATAATTTAATAATACAATATTCATTAATTTTAATAAACAATAAACAAAATACATGCTGTGTTAGATGCTGTTATGTGACAAGGAGAAAAATAAGGTGGGGAGTTAGATAAGGAGATCTTGTATTGGGACAAAATCTCACTGGGAAAGTAACATTTGAGTCAAAATCTGAAAGAGTTGAAGGAGGGAGCCATGTGGAGAGCTAGAGTTAGGGCATTATAGGCAGAGGAAACAGCAGGTACAAATGTGCTAGGTAGGAATATGCCTAGAGAGTGTGAGCCTGCAAGGATACCAGAGTAACTGCAGCAAAGGAAGTGAACCCAAAACCAAGCCAATAGCTATGGAGTCAAGTCTGACTCACAGAGACCCCATGTATGCCAGAGGAGAACTGGGCCCAGTAGGGTTTTCAGTGGCTAATTTTTTGTGTGTGCATCCCCAGGCCTTTCTTCTAAAAGTGCCATCAGGGCACTCAACCCACCAACATGTTGACCAGCAGCCAAGCCTGTTAATGGCGTGTACCATGCAGATACTCCAAGAGGAGTGAAGGAGAGAGTGACGGGTGAAAGCACAGAAGTCACCAGTAGCCAAATCGTGTAGATTCCAGTGGGATTTTGTAGGGACCTTGGCTCCCATGTTTCATGAAACCAGAAACACTGCAGTGTTTTGAGGAGAGAAATATCAGGATTTAATCTTATGTGTTGACAAGATTATTGTGATCACAAGGATCAAAGCAGCAAAGTTGAAATCAGAAAGACCAGTTGATAAGTGTGTCATCCCAAAACTCAGTGGCTTCAAACAGTAAGCACTACTTATCAGTCATCTTTCGGTCTTCTGGGTATATGTTTTTTTTTTTTTTTTATTCTTAGCAGAGCCTATCCATGCACCTGTGGCTGGATGTAGCATGCCTTGTTGATTGTAGCTCTCCTGTGTTTTTGAAGACTCACTGATTATAAGGTGCCTTAGGATGGCCTCAGCTGAGACAGCTAGGACCTCTTCTCCATGCTCTCTCATCTTCCAGCAGGCTAATCCAAGCTTGTTAATATGGTGACACAAGTTTTCAAGAGATAGAGCAGAAATACGAAAAACCTCTTAGGATCTAATGAGAAAGCTGAAGTCACTTGTGTCACATTCTGTCTGTTAGAGAAAATCACAAAACCAGTCAAGATTCAAGGAGTAGAGAAATAACACTACTTTTATGTAAGCAGGAAAATCACACTCCAAAAGGTATTTAAGGTGATCAATGATTATCACTGTATTTGCAGACAATCCCCCCCAGTAAGGTGATGTGAATGAATTCTATATATTTTGAAGGTGGAGCCAATAACTTACTGAACAATTGAAAGTCACATGTGAGGGAAAGAGAAGCTAAAACTGATACACAGTTTTCTGTCTTAAGTAATCAGAATGACAGCATTGCTACTATCCTGGAAAGAGAAAGTAACATGAAAAGCAGTAACTTATTTTCTCAGTCAAGATTATTTCCTCTAAGGTTTAATTTCTCCTATATTGGCTTTATTCTTAGACAAAAAAAGTTACCAGTAGATTGACATAGATATAACCCACTATCTTTGAGTCAGACTCAAAGCAACTCTTACAGGACAGAGTAGCGCTTCTCTGTAGTTTCCAAGGAGCACCTGGCACATGTGTACTGCCAACTTTTTGGTTAACAGACCTAACACTTAACCACTATGCAACCACAGTTTCCGATATAGATATGGACATAGATATTCAGACATATATGTGAATAGGGACATTTAATTATATTCCTACATATTTATGTCTGTATTCATTTATACACATATATAATATTCTTGACTTAAAGTAGAAAATAAAAGTCTCTTTTCCAATAGTCTTATATAGTTCTCAGATTAACAAAATTTGACCAGCACCAACCACTAAATAATCTTGATAAGCTAGAGGCACTTTATTCTCCTACCCACTTTGAATCTAGGAAAGAACTGACTTCGCTGGGTCAGCTCAATCACATGCCCATTCCTGACCAGTCATTGTGACTGTGGTTAACCAGACATGAGTCATGGGTTCAACCCCGGGATCTGTATATGGACTTATGCAATTTGAATAACATGAATTAAGAGTAGAGCAGTGGTGGTTCTCCCAGAAGTCTAGAAGGGGGAGTTGGGAGAACCAAAGAGAGTTATCAATCAGCTAATTTGAGAATCCAAGTACATCTATCCATTAAAAGTGGGTCCATGAAGTGGGAGATTATGGTGTGCTGTGTGGAACTTCTTTTCTCTGTGTAGCTACCACCACTGTGGGTTCACATCAAGTGTCTGGTAGTAGGTCTGAGGAGATTGTTGGTCAGCAAGACCGAAAGCTGAGAAGAAGATCTGGACACAGAACAGAGAAGAATGAGGACAAGCTTGAAACACTTGATGCCTCTGATTCTGTCCTTGACTGCATCTGGCACTCTTTATTCCTGTTTTCCAGATTTTGTGTGAAAAATAAAAAATTAATTCCATTAGTCATTTCTTTTTTTAGTCATTTTTCTTTTAATTTCAAGTCAAATACCACACAAAGAAGGAAGTTGTAGGAAACATAATTTTCAGTTTAACAACTATGATTAGAACAGAAACCAGAAGCCCTCTGCTTTCCCACCCAATCTGAATCTAAGGGGAGAAATGTAGAAAGGAATGTAGAAAAATTAGATATTCACTTGTCCATAGAGCCAGAAGAGCATCTGCATCCCGAGCAACCATACTATAAAATAATGAGTAGAAATGAGAAGGAACCAAGTGTGAATGGTAAATAATCTTAAAGATAAAATAAGTTCCCAGCATCTTAGAGAAAGAATGAGATCTAGTTGCAATTTCATGGTTGGAAAAAATGCTGCCAAGAAATAATATATGAAGTGTTTAGACTCAGTTTCAAGTACAATTAGAAAATAACAACATAGTAATTTAGAAACTTTGCATGTATCTTGTGGGCTTGTGATGGAAACTAAATGTCAAATAGCAGAGTCTCAGTGGTAATTGCTAGGTTTCATCAAGTTGGTTCTTACTCATAGTGACCCTATGTACAACGTAGTGGAACACTGCCCAGTTTTACGCCATCCTATCAACTGTTGCTATGCTTGGGCCCATCACTGCAGCTACTGTGTCAGTTCATATTGTTGAGGGTCTTCTTCTCTTTCACTGACCTTCTATTTAACTAAGCCTGATGTCCTTCTCCAGGGACTGGTCTCTCCTTTTAACATGTCCAAATTACATGAGATGAAGTCTTGACACCCTTACATGTAAGGAGCATTCTGGCTGTTCTTCAAGCAAATTTGTTCATTCTTCCAGCATCCCACAGCATAGTCAATGTTCTTCACCAATACCATAATCCAAAGGCCTTAATTTTTTATCTTCCCTAGAATAATCATCTCCTGATTCATCAAGAAGGTGGGAGGTTTACAACTGTTCATTTTAATTATAAATAGTTTTTTAATAGAGCTAAAAAAATACTGAATGTGTTGAGAAACATCATTGGAACATGACACTCCAAATTAAGTGTGGGAGGGGAAGGAGTGCTGCTTTTAATACAATGTAGACACTAGAAAAAACTCACCATATACTACTCTTCAAATTCTAGTTAAAGACAAAATGAAGAAAACAACAAAGAGTTAATTTACAACCTTCATGGAAAAGTGTATACTTCACTCAGTCTAGTCCTTCTTGGGGAGTAGAATTCATGACAATTATTTCCAAGTTTTCAATTTCTTTCAAAATTGGTCAAAAAAATAAAATTAATAATGAAGAAAACCCATCACAAAGGAAGAGATTCAAAATATCATCAAAACACTGCCAACCAAAAAAAGTCCAGGCCCAGATGGCTTCACTGCAGAATTCTACCAAGCATTTAGAGAAGAGTTATCTCCAATATACTGAGACTATTTCACAGTATAGAAAGGGATGGAATAATCCCAAACTCATTCTACGAAGCCAGCATAACCCTGATACCTAAGCCAGGGAAAAACCCAACAAAGAAAGAAAACTACAGACCGATATTGCTCATGAATCTAGATGTGAAAATCTTGAACAAAATTCTTGCCAACAGAATACAACAAATCAAGAAAATAATCTATCATGACCAAGCGGGATTCATACCAGGGATGTAAGGCTGGTTCAGCATCAGAAAAACAATCAATGTGATTAACCACATAAATAACACAAAAGACAAAGATCACCTGATTTTGTCCATTGATGCTGAAAAGGCATTTGATAAAGTCCAACACCCATTCATGCTAAAAACTCTTAGCAAAATGGGCATAGACGGCAAATTCCTCAACACAATAAGGGCCATTTATACAAAGCCAATTGCCCAGATCATCCTGAATGGAGAGAGCATGAAAGACTTTCCCTTGAGATCAGGAACTAGACAAGGATGCCCACTCTCACCTCTCCTATTCAACATTGTGCTAGAATTTCTAGCCAGAGCAATTAGACAAGACGAACAAATAAAGGGCATCTGCATCAGCGAAGAGGAAGTTAAAATCTCCCTGTTTGCAGATGATATGACTGTACATGCAGAGAACCCCAAGGAATCTATAAGTAAGCTACTCAAACTGATAGAAGAGTTCAGCAAAGTCTCATGATACAAGATAAACATAAATAAATCCGTAGGATTCATTTATACCAACAACGAGACTGTTAAGGAAGAAATTATCAAATCAATACCATTTACGATAGCCCCTAAGAAGATAAGGTACCTAGGAATTAATCTAACCAGAGAAACAACAGACTTTTACAAAGAGAACTACAAGCCCTTACTACAAGAAACTATGAGAGACTTAGATAAATGGAAAAACCTACCCTGCTCATGGATAGGAAGACTTAACATTGTGAAAATGTCTATTTTACCCAAAGCAATTTATTTATATTATGCAATCCCAATACAAGTTCCAGCATTAATTTTTAATGAGATGGAGAAACAAATCACCAATTTTCTTTGGAAAGGAAAGAAGCCCCGGATAAGTAAGGTACTACTAAAGAAGAAGAACACACTGGGAGGCCTCTCATTACCCGACTTTGCCACAGTGGTCAAAACAGCCTGGTACTGGTACAAGAACAGACAGATCGAACAGTAGAACAGAGTTGAGACCCCAGAGATGACACCATCTGCCTATGAACAGTTATTATTCGACAAAGGCCCTAAGACATTAAACTGGGGTAAAAACAGTCTCTTCAACAAATGGTGCTGGCAAAATTGGTTATCCATCTGCAATAAACTGAATCAAGATCCGTATCTTACACCTTAGACAAAAACCAACTCCAACTGGATAAAAGACCTAAATATCAAACCTAAAACTATAAAGCTCATCCAAGAAAAGGTAGGAACAACAATGGAAGTTTTAATACACAATGAGGACAGACTCCAAAATCTGTCAAAGAAACCACAATCAACAGAAAAGAAAATAGATAAATGGGAACTATTAATAATCAAACACTGTTGCTCATCCAAAGACTTATTAATAGAATTAAAAGAACACCCACAGAGTGGGAAAAAATATTTGGCAAGTCTATGTCAGACTGATGTCTGATCTCCATAATCTATAAGATACTACAAAATATCAATAAGAAGAAGATAAACCATCCAATTAAGCGATGGGCAAAGGAGATGGACAGACATTTCACTAAAGAGGAGATCCAGGCAGCCAAAAAACACATGCG
Organism: Heterohyrax brucei; assembly: GCA_028571685.1. Taxonomy (NCBI): domain Eukaryota; kingdom Metazoa; phylum Chordata; class Mammalia; order Hyracoidea; family Procaviidae; genus Heterohyrax; species Heterohyrax brucei. The sequence continues at coordinate 78,301,807 of CM053143.1, forward strand.
GACATGTTTCTGATCTTTAGTTATTAAAGAAATTCAAATCAAGACGACAATGAGATATTATCTCACCCCAACAAGATTGGCCATGATCCAGAAAACACAAAACAACAAATGTTGGAGAGGCTGTGGAGAAAGTGGAACCCTTCTACACTGTTGGTGGGGTTGCAAAATGGTCCAGCCTCTTTGGAAAGCAATCTGGTGCTTCCTTAAAATTGGACATCGATATACCATTTGACCCAGTAATTCCGCTACTTGGAATATATCCTACAGAATCAAGGCCTTTCACACCAACGGACACATGCACCAGAATGTTTATCGCAGCACAGTTCACGATAGCAAAAAGATGGAATCAACCCAGATGCCCAACAACAGAAGAATGGATTGGTAAACCATGGTACATACACTCAATTGAACACTACGCAATGGTAAAGAATAACAATGATTCCAGGAAACATCTCCTAACCTGGTTTCAACTGGAAGACGTTATGTTGAGTGAAAGTAGTCAGCAACAAAGGGACAAATACTGTATGAGACCTCTATGATAAGATCTCAAAAAGAGACTTGTGTACAGAAGAAAAGACTCTTTGACAGCTGCAAGGGAGGGGAAGGAGGGAGAGTGGGGGGAGTGCTTAGTTTAGATAAGTGCTAGAAATCTGATTGGGAGAAAGCGGTGATAGCACACATTAGAATCAAGAACAACATTAAGTGGACTTCAGCATAACTTGAGTACTCCTTCCATCTTAACCCAATATGGCAAGGACAGAGTAGCTGGGGCAGGGGACCATGCTCTTAGGTGAAAGTGAGGCCAACTGGCACAACTAGCGTTTTGCTAAGAGGGCTGTCTGCACCCCACGTTGGTGAGTGGCATCTGGGGTCTTAAAAGCTGCCAAGCTGCCATCCGAGGACACAACAAATGGGCCCAACTCAGCAGGAATGGATGCTCACCGAGGACCAAAACGACATGGAGTAAAGGCAACCTAGAAGACAGAGAGACTCACAAGAGTGGGTGCTTTCACTGACTTGGGACCGGAAGAACTGGTGGTGCCCGGCCATCACCAGTGATAGCCATGATGGAGCTCACTAGGTTGAGTCTCACTGGCAACACAAGAATAAAAAGTGGTGCATCCTGAGATCTCCACTAAAAGACCTCAACTCATGGTCCAGTGGTTTTGGGGTTCCCCTGAGAACATGGCCCCCAGCCCTGATGCTGTCCTTACCCATAAATTATAATAAAGGTCCACTCTTTGGACAGGAGTGGATTGGACTTGGCAATGCAGAGTGACCATATATTGGTTGCATTTTATGGTTCTATACATCTATAGGATATCATCCTGCTAACCTCTGGCTGGAGGAAGGAGAGTGGGTGGAGAGAAGCGGAAAGGAGGCTGTTGGGAGGATGAGACATGTATGGAGCAGAGAGGAATAATGTGCTGTCACCGGACAGGGAGAGCAGTGGAAGCAGCATATAGGTGGGCATGAAAATTTATACAGGAATGTACATTTTCACTCAGTCATGTTAAATAAAAAAGGAAAAAAAATTAATAATGAAGAAAAGTTAGCTTTTCATAGACTCAAGATCTGTAGTGCCATTTTAAAAATTCATAATTCTTTCTTTTAAAAAAGTTTTTTAAACACAATTTTTATTATGATTAACTGAAATTTCACAATCCAAGCAAGTTTGTCATATAAAACCATAAACAGACACCTCTCTGCAACTCTACCACCTCTCCTCACCCTATGACAGCACACTATCCACTTCCACCAAGTACTTCCTATATCCACCCAACCCACACTAGTTCTTCATCTTTTGAATACTTTAGCAGTTGTTACTTGATGGCTTATGTGATTATATTAAGAGAGAATCAGGCTGCCTTTATAAAAGTTGCTGAGAATCAAGAAACAATTCAGGGTGAAGTACCAGCAAAGAGTGATGAAAATCATCATTCCTTAGAGCTACCTTTTCCTAGGTAACCAATTTCCATCTTTCGAGAAATCTCAGTGTCAGAGATTGATTTAAGACAAGGGACACAAAAGAAAGTAACTTTTATATAGTAGCACATATGAGGTGGGAGGCAAAAAATAAGATTTTAAAGTTGAAATTGATCTAGATTTTTTCAAGGGTCATGCTAAAACTTTTCTACTAAATCAAAAGCAAAAAAAAATTTCAAAATCCCAATCAGTTACAAGTTAAAGTGAAACTACATATATGGAGGGGCTTCTGAAACAGAAAAACTAGGCTGATGACATGAATATTTTTATTGAAATACTTTAGCACTTTGTGATCTAAAAGAAAAAAAAGAAGTCATTGTATAATCAAGTAGTAGAACTATATTTAGGGTACAAGATTAAATAATGTTGATCGTGGTATTTTTCTATAAGTATATTACATTAGAAACCACTGCTGTCGAGTAGATGCTAATCATGTAACATTAGAGTCTGGGAAATCAGATCCTAACCTTACAAAAAGCAAAATATTCATCCAGCAGAGGGCGATGGTACATACTTATAGCTCATCTCACATTCACAGAGTAGAGAAGCAGTCACAACTGTAGGTAAAGAATCTGTAGGAAGCAGGGAGTAGGAAAATTTAGAAACATAAAGACGACATAATTGGGATTTACTATAGACACCTCCAAGCTGGTTAACAGTGAAAGGCATTTCAAACCTTCACTATTTATTGAGATGTTGGTAGAAAGGAACAAAAAGGAGACAAAACAGCTTCTGAAATTCTCCAGCTTCAAACTACACAAACCAGAAGAGTCATTATGCATTTATTTTACTTTCTTAGAACTCTTTCTTTTTTTTCCTACATTTTTTGCTCAATGCTATTTAAGAATCTAATCAATATTGCCCTATACAACAACAAAAACAGCAAAAATGGATGGCAGAGTCAAGATGGCAAACTAAACACACTTCTCCCTAAATCCGTTAGGAAACCAAGACCTGAAATGATAATTAAATGGAGACTTCTGGACACATAGTGAGCCCTAGGATGTGGCATAGGGCTGTTAATTTAGATTTCATACCACTGAATGCAAAAGCTCGTCTCTTCCACTGTCCCCACTCTTGGTGAGCACAGACTTGCAAGGACTGAAGGTAACTCACCATTTTAATTTTTTTTCTTCTGTCTTAGCCAGCGGGTGGAGCTGGAACTTGGCTAGCTGCTAATCTCAGATGCACTACTGGTGGGATTGGCAAGAGAAACTGCTGTATTTTGAGAGCCCTGCTTTGGACTCTGTGCATCTCGACACCTTTGGTCTCTATTTTTGCCTCTGCCATACAGTTGATGGGACCAAGGTGGTGGCTAGCTTATGCAGGATGCCATCTTTTCCATTGGGAGGTGGATACACCCATATGGAGGCCCGAGCTGGACTTAGTTAATAAGCTAGGAGCCAGTGCCTGCTAGGGGAAGAGTACTTTTCTCGCAGAAAAGCAGTATTTTACAGTGTCACCTATGGCTGGGGAACAGCAACAGAGGCTGCAGACTCTGTGCATCTTGGCACCTTTGGCTTCTCTTTTGGTCCCATTCAAGCAGCAAGCTTGTGAGGGACATTATCCCTTACAGAAGCCTCAGCTGGACCTAATTCCTAGGGTAGGAGGCAATGCCTGCCTAGAAGAGAGCACTTTTCCAGCAGTAAGTAGTATTCTACACAGTATCACAGTGTCACCTACAGCTGGGTCCTGACAGCAGAGGCCATCAGGGCAGTAGCCTTTCTGTATTTTGAGCTAGTTATAACATCTGGGGTTCAATATAGAGGTGCTTACTTTGCCAGCTGTGAAGACGGACCTATACATGTGAAAATCTGACTGACTTTGAAAGTTGTCAGATACTTTTTAACCCCTCATCTTAGGATGACCTACAGAAACAACTGTGGTACATCCTCAAAGCATCTCTCACGGCATCTCTCACAGCCTCTATTGACTCACATAATGGCCAAAAAGCAACAGTTTTCTGGAGAAAACCATAACCAAGAAATCACCTATGGCTTCAGAAGGCCCCCAAAAGAAAACACCACAGAACTTCATAAATGAAGAAGCTTTTCAGAAACTATCGGAAGGTGAATACAAAAGGATTATATATAGAAACCTCCTAGACCTTATACAAAATGCCACAGAACAAAAGTAAAAATTAAGCAAAGTGTTTGATCTCATGGAACACCAGTATTCTGAAATCCAACAGATCGAGAACAAAATCAAAGACCTAGAAACTTCAATTCAAAGCCAAGAAAACAGAAGGGAACAAATGGAAAATAGACTTTCTGATCTAGAAGACAGAGCTACTACTGACTTGAGCATCTATGAGGAGAAATTAGAAAAAAAAAAAAAGAAAAATGAAGAAGCATTAAGAAGAGTGTGGGACTCTATTAAGGGGAACAACCTACGATTAACTGGAGTTCCTGAACAGGACGAGACACCTGAGAACACAAAGAGTATTGTTGCTGAGCTGCTGACAGAAAACTCCCCAGAAATTATGAAAGAGAGAATATAAATATCCAGGATGCACACTGAATGCCACTTGATACAGACCTCAAAAGGAAGACTCCAAGATGTATTATAATCAAGCTTCACAAAATGAAACAAACAGAAACTCTTAAAGGCAACAAGACTCAAAGCAAGCCTAACATTCAGAGGAAAGTCCTGTTGGCTTTCATTGGATTTCTCAGCAGAAACCATGCTGGCATGGAGACAGTGGCATGACACATTTAAATCCCTGACAGAGAAGAAGTTCCAACCAGAATTATATATCCTGCAAAACTATCTTTCAAATACAAAAACAAAATGAAGACATTTACAGACAATAAGAAACTCATAAATTTTGTAAAAACCAAACCAAAGTTACAAGAAATACAGAAAGAATCTCTTGGCTTAGAAAAACAAAATCACTAAATTTATATTTCAGAAGCAAATAAAGGACATATCATCCAGAATCCTACTCAGTAGGGAAGGCTCCAAAGTCAATTAAAGCTATAATAGTGAAAGAAATAATCCAGTTATCATATCATGAAAACTATGATGTCATCATATTAAAAAGAGGGTTGTACTACAGACATTATAGTCCTTCAAGATGGAGAAGTTGATAACAATGGTAGTAACTAAAATTAGGTTTATACATAGTTTATTAAGGGAGATCATAGGGGCAGCTGTAAAGCATAATAAAGATGTAACACATCAAATCAAGAAATGCAATACAGGAGTCTCAACAACCACAAAACCAACACTGAAAAAGGTGAAAAATCAACTAATAAAGAAGAATGTCCTAGAACAGATTAATAAGAACAACAGAGAAAACATCAACACAAAAATAAACATATCACAATGGCAGCACTGAACACATACCTATCAATAATCACACTGACTGTCAATGGACCGAACACTCCACTGTAGAGACATTGAGTGACTTCTTGGTTCAAAAGACAGGATCCGTCCATATGTTGCCTACAAGAAACTCACCTTAGACTTAAAGATAGGAACAAATTGAAAACTAAAGGACAAAAGAATGTATGTCAAGCTAACAATACACAAAGAAGAGCAAGTGTGGCAATTCTAATCTCAGATAAAACAGATATTAACGTAAAATCCACCATCGTCGAGAAGGATGGACGCTATTGCTGAAAGGATCAGTACACGAACAGGACTTAATAATATTAAATATTTATGCACCTAATACTAGAGCATCTAAATACATCAGAGAAACACTGACTACACTCAAAAGTGAGATAGATCACTCCACAGGAATAGTGGGAGACTTAAACAATCCACTCTCAATATCAGACAGATCGTCTAGAGAAAAGCTCGATAAAGACACAAAAGACCTTATTGCCATAATTAACCAGTTAAACCTCATCAAAATATACAGAACTTTCTATCAATCAGCAGACAAATACATCTTCTTCTCCAGGGCACATGGAACATTCTCCAGAATAGACCATGTGTTAGGACATAAAGCAATACTCAACAAAATCCAAAATTAATGCAAGGCATCTTCTCAGATCATAACACCATAAAAGTCAAAATCAAGAGCAGAAAAAACATACATAGAAAGGGGAACTCCTGGAAACTGAACATCTTGCTCAAAAAACCAGGGGTTATAGAAGAAATCAAGGAGAAGATAAAGAACTTTATGGATTCCAATGAGAATAGAATCTATAGGATTCATATTCCAATGAGAATCAGAACCTATAGGATACAGCCAAAGCAGTGCTCAGAGGTCAGTTTTTCTCCATAAATGCACCCATCTGGAAGAAAGAAAGAAACCAAATCAAAGAACTAACCCTACATCTTGAACAAGTAGAAAGAGAACAGAAGAACCCCTCAGGCACCAGAAGAACATGGATCATAAAGATTAGAGCAGAACTAAACAAATTAGAGAATACAAGAACAATTTAAAAACTTGAAAAGATTAAAAGCTGTTTTTTTGAAAAGATCAACAAAATTGACAAACCACTGGCTAGACTTACTAAAGAAAAGCAGGAAAGGCAACGAATAACCTAAATAAGAAACGAGAGGGGAGTTGTCAAAACAGATCCAACAGAAATAAAAAGTATCATAACACAATACTATAAAAAACTGTACTCTAACAAATTTGAAAACCTAGATGAAATGGACAATTCTTTGATTCATATCACCTGCCAAAATTATCACAAGGTGAAGCAGAACAACTTAATAAACCTATCACAAAGGAAGGGATTGAAAAAGTCATCCAAAAGCTACCAACAAAAAAAAAAGCCCGGGCCCAGATGGCTTTACCACAGAATTCTACCAAGTTTTTAGAGAAGAGTTATCTCCAATACTACTGACACTATTTCACAATATAGAAAGGGATGGAACAATCCCAAATTCACTCTATGAAGACAGCATAACCCTGGTACCAAAGCCAGGGAAAGACTCACCAAAAAAGGAAAACTACAGACTGATATCACTCATGAATCTAGATGCCAAAATCTTCAATAAAATTCTTCCCAACAGAATATGAAAACATACTCAAAAAATATTCCATCATGACCAAGTTGGATTCATACCAGGGATGCAAGGCTGGTTCAAAATCAGAAAAACAATTCATGTGATCAACCACATAAATAACACAAAAGACAAGAATCACCTGATCCTGTCTATTGATGCAGAAAAGACATTTGATAAAGTCTAACACTCATTCATGCTAAAAACTCTCAAGAAAATAGGAATAGGCAGCAAATTCCTCAATGAAATAAGGGCCATTTGTACAAAGCCAACTGCCTACAGCATCCTGAATGGAGAAATATTTAAACAGCTTCCCTTGAGAACGGGAACTAGACAAGGATACCCACTCTTGCCTCTCCAATTCAGCATTGTACTAGAAGTTCTAACCAGAGCAATTAGACAAGACCAAGAAATAAAGGGCATCTGCATCAGGAAAGAAGTACAAATCTCCCTATTTGCAGATGATATGATTCTACACGAAGAGAATCCTAAAGAATCTATAAGTAAACTATTCAAACTGACGGAAGAGTTCAGCAAAGTCTCAGGATACAAGATAAACATAACTAAATCAGTAGGATTCCATTCTGCCAACAAAGATACTATTAATGAAGAAAACACCAAATCAATATCATTTACTATAGCCCCTAAGAAGACAAAGTACTTAGGAAAAAATCTAACCAAAGAAATAACAGACCTTTAGAAGGAGAACTACAAGACCTTGCTGTAAGAAACTAAGAGAGACTTACACAAATGGAGAAACCTACCCTGTTCATGGATAGGAAGACTTAACATTGTGAAAATGTCTATTTTGTCCAAAGCAATTGACTTATATAATGCAATCCCAATACAGATTCTTGTGACATTTTTTAATGAAATGGAGAAACAAATTACCAACTTTGTTTGGAAAGGGAAGTAGCCCAGGATAAGTAAAGCACTACTGAAGAAGAAGAATATACCGGGAGGCCTCTCACTACCTGACTTTAGAACCTATTACACTGCCTCAGTAGTCAAAACACCCTGGTATTGGTACAAAAAGAGACAATAAATCAGTGCAACAGAACTGAGACCCCAGAGATGTTACCATCTTCCTATGAATAGTTGACATTAGACAAAGCCCTTAAGACATTAAACTGGGATAAAAACAATCTCTTCAACAAATGGTGCTGGCAAAATTGGATAGCCACGTGCAATAAATTGAAACAAGACCCTTATCTTACACCTCATACAAAAGCCGACTCAAACTGGATAAAAACGTAAATATGAAATCTAAAGCAATAAAGGTCATCCAAGACAAAGTAGGAACAACAATGGAAGTTTTAATACACAATGTAGACAGACTTCAAAATATGTCAAACAAACCACAAACAACAGAAGAGAAAGTAGACAAATGGGAACTATTAAGAATCAAACACTTTTGCTCATCCAAAGACATTATTAATAGAATTAAAAGGCCACCTACGGAATGGGAAAAAAATATTTGGCAACTATATGTCAGGCTGACACCTGATCTCCATAATCTATAAGGTACTACAAGATATCAATAAGAAAAAGATAAATAATCCAAGTAAGCATTGGGTAAAAAGAGCCACAGACAATTCTCTAAAGAAAAGATCCAGACAGCCAAAAAAACACATGCAGACATGTTCATGACCATTAGCTATTAAAGAAATTCAAATCCAAATTACAATGAGATACCATGTCACCCCAACAATGTTGGCCATGATCCAAAAAACACAAAACAACAAATGCTGGAGAGGTTGTAGAGAAATTGGAACTCTCCTACACTCTTGGTGGGATTGCAAAATGGTGCAACCTCTTCGGAAAGCAATCTGGCACTTTCTTAAAAACCTGGATATAGGTATATCATTTGACCCAGTAATTCCACTGCTTGGAATATGTGCTACAGAATCAAGGCCATTTACACCATGAATGTTTATAGCAGCACAGTCTGCAATAGCAAAAAGTTGGAATCAACCCAGATGCCCAACAGGAGAGGAATGGATAGGTAAACTACGGTATGTATACTCAATAGAACGCTATGTGATGATAAAGAACACAGATGATTTTAGGAAGCATCTCATAACCTGGTTTCAATTGGAGGACGTTATGTTGAGTAAAGTAGTCAGCAACAAAAGAACAAATCTTGTATGAGACCCCTATGATAAGAACTTTAAAACAGACTCATGCATGGAAGAAAATACTCTTTGAAGGCTGCAAGGAGTGGGGGAGGGCTTAGATTAGATAGTTGATAGAAATTTGGTTGGGTCAAATCTGTGACAGCACACATTATAAAGAAGATCAGTGTTAACTGGACTTCAACATAACAGGATTTCTCCTCCCATCTTAATCTAATAATTACAAGGACAGAGTAGCTGGGGTGGGAGGACAGAGACCGTGCTCTCAGGGGAAACCAAGGCCAATGGGAACAACTAGCATTTTGCTAAGAGAGCCTTTTGCATACCACATTGGTGAGTGAGTCCAGGGCCTTAAAAGCTGCCAAGCTGTCATCTGAGGGTACAGCAAATTGTCCCAGCTCAACAGGAATGGATGATCACTGAGGGCCAAAATGACATGGGATAAAGAGAACCCAGAAGACACAGTAACCCACTTGAGTGGGTGAGTACATCGACTTGCGACCAGAAGAACCGGATGGTGCCTAGTCACCACCAGTGATAGCCATTATGGAGTTCACGAAGCTGAATCTTGCTGGCAACACAATATAAAGTGGTGCACCCTGCGATCTCCATTACAAGACCACAATTGATGGTCCACGGGCCTTGGAGTTCCCCTGGGAGCATGACTCCTGGACCTGATGCTGGCCTTGTCCATAAATCATAATGGAGCTCAACTCTCGGACAGGAATCGATTGGACTTGACAACACGGAGTGACCATATTATGTGAGCACTTTATGATTCTATACATCTATAGGATATCGTCCTGCTGACCTCTTGCTGTAGAAAGGGGAGTGGGTGGAGAGGAAGGGATAGCAGTTTGTTGGGAGGAAGTCATGTATGGAGCAGAGAGGAAGAGTGTGCTGCCACTGGGCAGAGAGAGCAGTGGGAGCTGCACATAGGCGGGCATGCAAATTTATATGGGAATGTACATTTTCATTCAATCAGAATAAAAAAAACAGCAAAAATAAATATGATTTTTTGAGCACTCATCTAAGATCAAACATATAGTAACTCATTTATCTTCCACACAACCTTACTGCATTTGTACTGTTGTTGTAACTTTTTAATATTTATTTAGGTATTTTATTTTGCTTTAAGAGAAAGTTTACAGTCCAAGTTAGTCTGTCATACAAAGCCCCGCACTCGTACACTGCTACACTACTCTAGCTGCTCTCCCAACTGTATGACAGCACACTCATCTTTTATACCCTGTATTTCCTGTGTTCATTCAGCCAGTTTCTGTCCCCCTCTGTGCTTTCATCTCTCTTCTGGACAGGAGCTGCTTAGTTAGCCTCATGTATATGCTTAATCCAATAACCACACCCTATACCAGTATTTTTTTTATGTCTTATAGTCTAGTCCAATCTTTGTCTAGAACTGATTCGACAATATCTAGCAAAGACAATTTTTGTCTGAAGACTTGGCTTCTGGAACAGTTTCAGCTCAGGGCTAATGGAGAGTCTGAAGGCTTTCAGGAGACCCTCCAGACCATCAGGTCTTGTCATTTAACAAAGATTTAAATCTGCACACTCATTTTCCTCCCACTATGTCAGGGACTGTAGGTTATAATTTCTGTCAGGGCACTCACTGGTGGTGGCTAAGTGCCATCTAGCTCTTCTAGTCTCATGCTCATGTAGTCCCCAGATCATGCCATACAGACTCTTCTGTCTCTGGGGCTCATATTTTCCTCATTTCTTTGATGTCCTTCATTCTCCTCTGCTCAAGGTGGGTGGGGACCAATTGATGCTACTTACACAGCCACTTGTTAGCTTTTAAGACCCCAGACATTACTCACCAAAATGGGATGCAGAAAATTTTCTTAAAACAAAAAAAAACTTTGTTATATCAATTAACCTATATGGCCTGAAACCATGTTCTGCAGACCCACGGTCCTGCTGCTCTGTCCTTTAAAGTGTGGGGTTCTTTTATGAAACCTCTTAGCTTTTGTTCTAGTCCAGTTGTGCTGATCTTTTTTCTAGTATGTGCTGTCACTTCTTCACCTAACTCAGTTCATTTCTACTACCTAATCAGTGAATACTTCCTCCAGCCCTCCCCACCCTTGTAACCACCAAAGACTACTTTCTTAGGAACTTAAACCTTTTACTGAGTTCTTATAATAGTGGTCTCTTGCAATACTTGTCCTTTTCGCAATTGACTAATTTTACTGAGCATAGTGTCTTCCAGATGACTCTGTGTTGTGAGATTTTTCCCAAGATTTTAGCTGTTGTTTATCACTGCACAGTATTCCATTGTGTGAATATACAATAGTTTCTTTATCCGGTCATCTGTTGATGGGCAACTAGGTTGATTCCATCTTTTTGCTATTCCAGACAGTGCTGCAATAAGCATGGGCAAGCATGTATCTGTTGATGTGACAGTCCTTGTTTCTCTAGGATATATTCTAAGAAGTAGGATTGCTGGGTCAGATGGTATTTCTATTTCTAGCTTTTCCAGAAATCAGTTTTCAAAGTGGTTGTACTATATTACATTCCCATCAGCAGTGTATAAGGGATTCAGTCTCTCCACAACCTCTGCAATGTTTCTAATTTTGTGTTTTTTTGGATAAATGCAAGCCTTGTTGGGGTGAGATGGTATCTCATTGTAGTTTTGATTTGGATTCCTCTAATGGTTAATGATAATGAGCATTTCCTAATGTATCTATGGCTATTAGTCTTGGATATTTTCTTTGTTGAAGTGCCTGTTCATACACTTTGCTCAGTTTTTAATTGGGTTATTTATCTTTTTCTTATTGAAGTTTTGCAGTATCTTACACATTATGGAGATTAGATGCTAATCAGATTTGTGGTACCCAGTTTTTTCCCCCCAGTCTATAGGTTGTCTTTTTATACTTTTCTTGAAGTCTTTGGTGTAAATATTCGATTTTTAGGAGTTCTTGATTATCTACTTTATCTTCTGGTGTTTGTGCATTATTGATAATGTTTTGTAGTCTGTTTATGCCATGTATTAGGCTCCCGACAATGTTCATGTTTTTTTCTTCCTTGATCATCATTGTTTTAAATTTTATATTTAGGTCTTTGATCCATTTTGAGTTAGTTTTTGTTCATGGTGTGAGATACGGGTCTTGTTTCTTTTTCTTTTTTTGCAGATGGATATAAAGTATTGCCAACATTATTTGTTAAAGAGACTGTCTTTCCCCAGTTTATGGACTTTGGATCTTAGTCAAACAACAACTTGTCATAGTGGATGATGTTATATCTGGATTCTAAATTCTGTTTCATTATCAATCTATTCATCTGTTTTTGTACCAGTGCTGGGCTGTTTTGACTTCTGTCGCAGTGCAATAATGTCTAAAGTCAGGTAGAGTAAGGCCTCCCACTTACTTCTTTTTCAGTAATGCTTTACTTATCCGAGGCTTCTTCCCTTTTCATATGACGTGGGTAATTTGTTCCTTCATCTCATTAAAATAATGCCACAGGAATCTGTATTGAGATTGTGTTGTATTTATAGATAACCTTGAGTAGACTAGACATTGTCACGATGTTGAGTTTTCCTATTCATGAGCAAGGTAGACTTCTCCATGCACGTAGGTCTCTTTTGGATTACTGTAGTAGAATCTTATTATTTTTGTATAGGTCTTTCAAGCCTCTGGTTAGATTAATTCCTAAGTATTTTATCTTCTTAAGGATTATTGTAAATGGTACTGATTTGGTAAAATCCTTGGTCTCTTTGATGGTGTAAAGGAATCTACCTGATTTTTTAAAAAATATTTTATGTATTTATTGTGACTGAGTGAAAGCATATAATCCAGTTGAAATTTGCATGCCTGACTGTGTGCAGCTCCTGCTGCTCTCTTTGCCCAGTGACAGCACACTCCTCCTTTCTGTTCTATGCATGTCATATCCTCTTAACAATCTCCTGTCCCCTCTTCTCCACTCCCTTCACTCCCCTCTAATAAGAGGTAAGCAGGATGACATTCTATAGATGCATAGAACCATAAAGTGCACACATGATATGGTCACTCTGTGTCATCGAGTCCAATCTATCCCTGTCTGAGGAGCTGAACTCAGTAATGATTTATGGACAGGAGCAGCATCAGGTCCAGGGGCCATTCTCCCAGGGGAACCTCCAGGACTTTGGACCATCAATTGCAGTCTTTCGTGGAGCTCTCCGGGTGCACCCCTTTTTATTGCCATGTTGCAATTGAGACTCAATTTTGTGTGCCCCATCACAGCTGTCACTGGTGGTGGCCGGGTATCATCTGGTTCTCCTTGTCACATGTTAACACAGTCACCCATTCACATGGGTCTTTCTGTCTTCTGTATTCTCTTTCCCTCATGTCATTTTGGTCTTTGTGATCATCTGTTCCTGCTGAGTTGGGAAGATTTGGTGTACCTCAGATGGCAGCTTGCTAGCTTTTAAGGCCCGAGATGCCACTCACCAATAAGGTGTGGAGAGGACTCTCTTAGTAATACTCTAGTTATGCCAGTTGGCCTCGATGTCCCCCGAGAACGTGGCCCCCGGACTGCGGTCCCTGCTACTCTGTCCTTTCAGTATTGGGTTAAGATTGGAAGACTATTCAGGTTATGTTGATGTCCAGTTAAATTGATCTTCTTTCTAATGTATTCTGTCACTGATTTCACCCAACCAAGTTTCTGTAACTATCTAATCTATAACCAGTCCTCTCCCTCCATTCTTCCCCTCCCTTGCAGCTGTCAAAGAGTCTTTTCTTCTGTATATGAGTCTGTTTTTAAGTCCTTATTGTAGGGGTCTCATACAATATTTGTCCTTGAATTGTTAAGTAATGTCACCCAACACAGTGTCTTCCAATTGAAATCTAGTTATGAGATGCTTCCTAAAATCATCATTATTTTTTATCACGGCACAGTGTTCCATTGAGTATATATACCATAATTTCTTCAGTATTACTTTACTTATCTAGGGTTTCTTCCGTTTCCAAACAAAGTTGGTACTTTGTTTCTCCATCTCATTAAAAAATGTCACTGGAATTTGTATTAGGATTGCATTGTATTAGTAGATTGCTTTGGGTAAAATAGATGTTTTTCACAATGTTAAGTCTTCCTATCCATGAACAGGGTAGGTTTCTCTGTTTATGCAAGTCGCTCTTCGTTGCTTGTAGTAAGGTCTTGTAGTTCTCTTTGTAAAAATTTCTTATTTCTCTAGTTAGATTTATTCCTAGCAATTTGGTCTTCTTGGGGGCTACAGTAAATGGTGTTCATTTGGTGATTTCTTCTTTAATAACCTCTTTGTTGGTATAGAGGAGTCCTATTGATTTAGTTACATTTATCTTGTATTTTGATACTTTGCCAAACTTTTCTATCAGTTAGAGTAGTTTACTTAAGGATTCTTTAGAATTCTCTGCATATACAACCAGATCATCTGCAAATAAGGAGATTTTTACTTCTTCTTTGCTGATGCAGATGCCCTGTATTTCTTGGTGTTGTCTAGTTGCTCTGGCTAGAACTTCCAGCACAGTATTGTATAGGAGAGGCGAGAGTGAGCATCCTTGTCTAGTTTCCATTCTCAAGGGGAATTTTTTCAGTCTCTCTCCATTCAAGATGATGTAGGCAGTTGGCTTTGTATAAACATCCCTTACTGCATTGAGGAATTTGCTGTCTCTTTCTATTTTGCTAAGAGTTTTTAGCACGAATGGGTGTTGCACTTTATCAAATGCCTTTTCTGAATCAATCGACAAAGTCAGGTGGGAATATAACTGTTTTTTTACTGATTATCTTATATCTTGATCCTTTGATGAACTCTTCTATTAGTTCAAGCAGTTTTTTGGTAGAGTTTTTCTTATTAAGGTTTTCTGCGTATAAGATTGTATCATCTACAAATAGAGACATTTTTATTTTTACATTACTAATTTGGATACTCTTTATTTCTTTATCTTACCTGATTGCTCTGGTGATAACTTCCAGCAAAATACTGAATCCTTGTCTGGTTCCCATTCTCAAAGGGAATGCTTTCAGACTCTCTCCATTTAGTATGATGTTGGCTGTTGACTTTACATAGATATCCCTTATTATATTAAGGAATTTCCTTTGTATTCCTGTTTTTCTGAGAAATTTTAACATGAAGGTGTGTTGGACATTGTTAAATGTCTTTTCTGCATCAATTTCTAAAATCAAATGTTTCTTGTCTTTTGTTTTATTTATGTGGTTGATCACACTATTTGTCTAATGCTGAACATCCTTGCATCCCTGTTACGAATTTAACTTGGTCATGGTAAATTTTTTTTTTTTATATGTTATTGAATTCTATTGGCTAGAAGTTTGTTGAAGTTTTTTTTCATCTATGTACACAAGACATGTTGGTCTGAAATTTTCCTTTTTTTTTGCTTTCTTTATCTGGTTTTGGTATCAGGGTTATGCTGGCTTCAATTTGGCAGTATTCCACCCTCTTTTATGCTCTGAAACACCTTTCATAATAGCAGTGTTAACTCTTCTATAAAAGTTTGGAAGAATTCTCCAGTGAAGCCATTAGGACAAGGGCTTTTTTAGTTGGATTTTTAAAGTTACCTTCTCAGGCACCCCTTTTGTGATGGATATATTTAGTTTTTTCCTTAGGTTTGTGTTATTTTCAGTACTGTGTGTTTCTGAAAATTTGTCCATTTCCTCTGGATTTTTCAAATTTATTACAATATAATTGTTCACAGCATTCTGATAAGATTGTTTTAAACTTCCATTGGGTCTTTTGTGATATTCTCTATATCATTTCTTATTTGTGTTATTTGCTTCCTCTCCTGTTTTTCCTTTGTTAATTTAGCCGGTAGTTTATAAATTTTGTTGATCTTTTCAAGAAACCAGCTTTTGGTCTTATTAACTCTTTCAATCACTTTTCTATTCTCTATGAATTGGAATTGACTTGATGGCAGTGGCTTATTGGCTTAATTCTCTTAGTTCTGCGCTAAGTTTCATTATTTGCATTCTCATGTCTGACGGGTTCTTGGTAGAATTCTGCAGTGAAGCTATCTGGGCTAGGGTTTGTTTTTTAGCTGGTAGTTTTTTGATAACTTTTTCAATATCTTCCTTTGTGATGGGATTATTAAGTTATCCTTCTTCTCCTTGTGGTAATTCTGGTAGGTGATACGAATCTAGGAATTTGTCCATCTCCTCCAGATTTTCAAATCAGTTAGTGCACAGCTGTTTGTAGTACTCTAACACTTGATTTCAGTTGAGTCTGTTCTGACATATCCCATCTCATTTCTTATTCAGGTTATTTGTTTCCTCTCCTATTTTTCTTTTGTAAGTTTAGACAATGGTTTGTCAGTGTATCTATCTTTTCAAAAAATCAGCTTTTGGTTTTGCCAATTTTTTCAATTGTTCTATTCTCTAACTCATTTAGTTCTGCTCTGATCTTTACTAATTCTTTTTCTTCTGGTGCCTGAGGTGTTCCTCTATTGTTCTCTTTCTACTTGTTCAAGCTGTAGGGTTACTTCTTTGGTTTGGGTCCTTTCTTTCTTCCAGATGTGTGCATTTATAGAGATAAATTGACCTCTGAGAACTGCTTTGGCTGTCTCCCATAGAATCTGATAGGAAGTATTTTCATTCTCATTTAAATTCATAAACTTCTTTATTTCATCCTTGAGTTCTATAACATATGGCTTTTTGAGCAAGGTGCTGTTCAGTTTCCATGGGTTACAATTTCTATCTGTATTTTTTCTGCTATTGATTTCAACTTTTATGGCTTTATTGTCTCAGAAGATGCTTTTCAATAATTCAGTGGTTTGGATTTTATTGAGATTTGCTTTATGTGCTAACACACGATCTATTCTGGAAAATGTTCCACATGCACTGGAGAAGAAGATGCACTTATCTGTCGATGGATAAAATTTTCTGTATATGTCAATGAGTTCTAATTGGTTAACTGTCACAATAAAATCTTCTGTCTTAGTACTGAGTTTTTCCTAGATAATCTGTCCGTTACCAAAAGTGGAGTGTTGTAGTCTCCAACTATTACTGTGGGGTGATCTATCTCATTTTTCAATGTAGTCAATGTTTGTTTGATACATTTAGATGCTCTAATATTGGGTACATAAGCATTTAATATTGTTAAGTCCTACTTGTATATTGAGACTTTCAACAATAAACAGTGACTGTCCTTGTTCATGATGGTGTATTTTACATTAAAATATATTTTACATTAAAATGTATTTTTACCTGAGATTGGTATTGCCATCCCTGCTCTTCTTTGTATATTGTTAGCTTACTATATATTAAGCTAAGTATTACTCCATCCTTTAATTTTCAGTTTATTTATATCTTTAAGTCTAAGGTGTGTTTCTCGTAAGCAACACATAGAGGGGCCGTGTCTTTTGATCCAAGGTATCACTCATTGTCTCTTTATCAGAGCATTCAGTCCATTTACATTCAGCGCAGTTATTGACAGGTATGTGTTTAGTGCTGTCATTTTGATGTATTTATTTTGGTGTTGGTGTTTTCTCTGTTGCTTTTAATATTCTCCACTGGGTCATTCTTAATGGGTAGACTTTTCATCTTTTTCAGTGTTCGTTTTGTGTTTGCTGAGACTCCTTATTGTGTTTCTTGTTTTGATACTTTGCATTGTATTGTGCTTTACAGCTAGTCCTATGATCCCCCTTAATATTCTAAGTGTAAACCTGATTTTAACTTAATATCTTATTAACTTCCTCTCTATCTGGAAGGACTATAACTACTGTAGTATAGCCCTCTTTTTAATGTGATGGTGTCATAGTTTTCATTATATGGTCACTGGCTCTCTTCTTTCAGTATTATAACTTTGATTGAGTTTTGTGCCTTCCCTAACTGAGTAGGTTTCTGAATGTTGTGTCCTGCATTGTCTCCTTAAACACACACTTAATTGTTTTGTGTGTCAAAGCAAAGAGCTTCTTTCAGTATTTCTTATAGTTTTGGTTTGGTTTGGTTTTTACAAAGTCTCTAAGCTTCTGTTTATCTGAGAATGTCTTAATTTCATCTTTATATTTAAAAACAGTTTTGTAGTATATATAATTTTGGGTTGGAAGTCTTTCTCCTCAAAGGCTTTGAATGTGTCATCCACTGCCTCCTTGCCAACATCATTTCTGCCAAGAAGTCAGACTAAAGTCTATAAGGCTTTCCTCTGAATGTGAGCTTTGCTTTGAGTCTTGCTGCCTTAAAGAGTTTCTGCTTATGTTTCATTTTGTTAAGCTTGATTATAATATGTATTGGTGTCTTTGTCTTGGGGTCTAGTTTTTGTGGCATTCAATACATGCTTGTATATCTATGTTCTCTTCTTTCATAATTTCAGGGAAGTTTTCTGTCAGTACCTCAACAACAATACTCTTTGTGTTTTCAGCTACACATCTCTGTTCAAGAATTCCAGTTGATCATAGATTATTTCTCTTGATAGAGTCCTACATGCTTCTTAATGCTTCTTCATTTTTCTTAGTTCTCTTGTCTGATTTCTCTTCATAAATGCTGATGTAAGTTGCTCTATCCTCAGGGTCACTAAGTTTGACTTTGATTTAGTCAATTCTGCTCTTTTGGCTTTGAATTGAATTGTTTATTTCTGTAATTTTGTTATTGATTTGTTGGACTTCAGATTGTTGATGTTGCATCAGTTCGAACAGCATGCTTAATTTTTCATTTTGCTGTGCTGCAATTTGTTTAATCTCTAGGAGCGTTCTATATGTAATTCTTTTGTGCTCAACCTCCCAATAGTTTCAGAAAGACTTCTTCATCTGGGAATTTATTTTTATTATTTTGGGGGTTTTCTGGAGCCATGGTGGGCTGTTTCTTTAAAAGACTAGTAATAGTCTGTTGCCTTCAGGCCATCTAGAGGCTGTTTAGTTTCTCTGGTGTTTCCTCAACAGGAGCTGAGCTGTAGTTCTGAGAGTTGGTCACCAGCTGCCTCTATGTACTCTAATGACTGGCCCCAGTGGACTCTGGGGTGGCAGACTCTGCATCCTTACTGGCAAATATGGCACCTATGGAATCATTGTGGGGCCATCAACTGACCCTATGATTTGGGTCAGTAAAGGCTAGAAGAGATACCGTTAGCCTACTCACCATTTATTTCTTCAGGCAGCCTTATTATAAAAAGCTAAAAGTTTTCTGACAGGTTCCAAAATAAGTGAGGCCACCACGTGTGGCAGGCCCCATGTTCCAGCTGACAACAGAAGCTACGAGGTAGTTCAAATTAGGGACAGGCTACTCCTCTGCTGTCATCCCCTGTTGGGCCTCACCCATAAGGCAACACTGTGCTAAACACAGCCTTTCTGCTGGAAAAGCGCTCCCTGGATGGGCACTGCCTCCCATCCTGGGAATTAGTGTCTACTGAGGCCTACAGTTGGCTAGGTCCACCTCCCAGCTGACCAAGATGGCATTCCAGTCAAGCTGTACCTCTTGCAATGAAACAGCAAAATCTACAGTGGAGCTCAGGATAGAGAGGATGAAGGTGTTGTTGTGCCCTCAGACCGCTGCTGGGCTCTCAAAAATGTGGTATCCCACACACTGTCTCTCCACTGAGCCACACGCTATTCCCTTCAGCACTGCAGCTCAGCGTATCTGTCAGCTCATGCCTATCGCCTGCCTAACAGCCAACAAAAAGAGAAAAAAGTTAAAAGCACCAGCACTTGGAGTCTGCCCAAGCAGTGAGTCAGCAGGAGCAGGGCTCAGCAAGAGAGTGGAAGTTTCCTATTTAGTGGTGTATAGTCCAATTTGACAACACTATGCCATGTCCTAAGGCTCACTGGGTGCCCAGAATGTTCCATTCATTTATCAGTCCAGGTCTTAGTTTTCAGAGGGAATTAAGGACACTTTTGTTTAGTCCTTCTTGGCTCCACTCACTGAGGGGTTCTTTTGCTTATTCAGTTTCTACTTTTTCAAGTTGTACAGTTTGTTCTCTTATTTGGACACTTCTTTTTAGATGCATGCATTTATTGAGAGAAATTGACCCCTGAGCACTGCTTTGTTTGTGTCCCAAAGGTTCTGGCAGGACATGTCTTCATTCATATTTGATTCTATGAATTTCTTTCTTCTTTCCTTCATATCTTCTATAACACTACCTGTTCCTGCCCATCCTCACAATCATTGCTATACCTGTGCCTAATGAAAACTTTCTGTCAGTCTATCTAATTTAAAATTTTCCTTTTTTTTGCTACCTCTCCATTTTATCCAAGCAAATGTCCTTCTTCAGGGACTGGTCCCTCCTGATAACATGGCCAAAATATGAGAGGTGAAGTCTTGTCATCCTTCCTTCTAAGGAGTATACTGGCTGTACTTCTTAAAAGACAAATTTGTTTGGTTTTTTTGCAGTTCATCCTGTGCTAGCACCACAACTATAAGGCATCAGTTCTTTTTTGAACAGTGTCCAGCGTTTGTATGCATATGTCAATTTGAGTACTAATGTGTACCTAAGCCAAGCTAGAGTGTTTTCAATGGTCTCCTATGCAGAAATAGTTGGCCTATAAGCCTCTCTACATCAGTTAATCCATTCTTAGTTTTCTCCAGTCCAAAACTACAGAAAATATTTTAAAATATGTGATACGGTCACCAAAAATATCAGGAAAAAAACAAACCCTTTGCTGTCAAGTTAACTCAGACTTACAGCTACCTTAAATGCCTGGGTAAAACTGCCCCACAGTGTTTGCAAGGCCGTAAATCTTTAAGCAGGCAGATTGTTATATCTTTCTTCTACAAGGCACTGGTAGGTACAAATGACTGACCCTTAGGTTAGCAGCCCAATGCTTTTACGCTTTTAGGGCACCTTGTCAAAAAGTATACAAATACTTAATTTTACTAAGACTTTCCCATTGGTTTTTCTGAGTTGTTACACCACATTACAGAAGGAATTCTTTATTCCCCACATACTTATGAACCAATATTTTAATATGAGCCTTTCAAAAGTATGTATTAAGCTACATTTTGCTCATTGGTAATGATTATACTACTGTTTTGAAATCTATTCTCACTTTGTCTTTGTTTCTCTGTACATAATGTGTCTTTTTATTTGCTTTTAAGATTTTTTTTTCTTGATTACTGGCTGTAACAATTTAATAGTGGAGTGCCTAGGTGTCATTTTTTAATGCTTTCCACACCCACTGCTTGCAGTTCATTGAACTTAGATCTGTAAGTTTATAACGCTTGTCACATTGTTTAGAAAAAAATTGCCATTATTGTTTAACTGCTTCCTCTGTTCCTTTCTTTTTCTTCTGTGTTTTGGGCATTTCCACTACATTGTTCTTTGAAGTTGTCTTATAGTTTGCTAACACTAATGCTGCATTTAGTTTAATTTCTAGTGCTTTGTTTCCAAGTTCACTCATCTTTTGTTTTGTCTAGACCACTGTTAATTACGTATACATTATTTCAAGGCCCTGGTTGCAAGGTTAAGAGCTACAACTGCTAACCAAAAGGTCAGCAATTCAAATCTACCAGCCACTCCTTGAAAACTGTAATGGGAAGTTCTACTCTATTCTATAGGATTGCTATGAGTCAAAATTCAATCTATGCCATGGTGCTTTTTTTTTAAATTGTGATTAAATGAAAACATACAATGCAAAACAACTTTGTATGGCGCCTATCTGCAGCTCCTTCTGCTCTCCTTGCCCTGTGATAGCACAATCCTCCTTTTCATTTTACACTTGTCATATCCTCTTAACAAGCTCTTGCCCCCTCCTTTTCACCATCTTCTCTCATATCTAGAAGGAGACCAGTAGAACAGCTTCCTATAAATACACCATATGGTCACATTGTGTTCCCAAGTCTAGTCCATTTTTGTATGAAGATTTGACCTCAACATTGTTTTCTAGATAGGGGCAGCAGCAGGTCTAGGAGCCACACTCCCAGGGGATCCCCCAGGACATCAGCCCATCACTTATGCTCTTATAGTAGTTTTTCAGCTGGACCCTTCTTTCTCTCATGTTGCCACAGAGATTCAACATTGTGTGTCCCATCACAGCTGTCTTTGGTGGTGGCTGGTCACCACCTGGTTCTTCTTGTCACATATTGATTCAGTCTCCCACTACATGGGTCTTTCTGTCTCCTGGGCTCTTGTTTTCCTCATGCCTTTGGTATTCTTTGTGATCATCTGTTCTGGCTGAGTTGGTACCATTTGGTGTACCTCAGATGGCAACTTGCCAGCTTTTAAGACCCTGGATGCCTCTCACCAATAAGGGGTACAGAAGACTCTCTTAGCAATAGGCTATTTATGCCAGTTGATCTCCGTATCTCCCAAGAGCATGGTACCCAGACCCCACTCCTGCTACTCTATCCTTGCAATATTAGTTTGAGGTTAGAAGACCTTTCAGTTAACAGCAAAGTCCAGTCAACTTGATCTACTTTCTACTGTGTGCTGTCACTGCCTTCACCCAATCAAATTTCTATCAACTATATAATCTGTGATCAACCTTTGCCCCACCTCCCTGCCCTTGTAGCCGTCAGAGTCTTTTCTTCTGTATGTGAGTCTATTTTTAACTCCTTATAGTGGAGTCTCATACAATATTTATCCTTTTGCCACTGACTGATTTCACTCAGCATAATGTCTTCCAAATGAAACCAGTTTATGAGATGCTTCTAAAAATCATCACTGTTCTTCATCACTGCATAGTGTTCCACTGAGTATAGAACCATAGTTTTTTAATCTATCCATCTGTTGTTGGGCATCTGGGTTGGTTCTATCTTTTTGCTATTGTGCACGGTGCTGCAATAAACATTCAGGTGCATGTATCTGTTCATGCGACTGCCCTTGATTCTGTAGGATATATTCCAAGCAGTGGTATTACTGGATAAAATGGTATATCTATTTCCAGTTTTTAAGGAAGTGCCAGATTGCCTTCCAAAGAGGTTGTACCGTTTTGCAATCCCACCAGCAGTGTAGGTGAGTTCCGATCTCTCCACAACCTCTCCTGCATTCGTTGTTTTGTGTTTTTTGGATCATGGCCAACACTGTTGGACTGAGATGATATCTCATTGTAGTTTTGATTTGGATTTCTCTAATAGCTAATGATCATGAGCATTTCATCATGTGTCTTTTGGCTCCCTGGATGTCCTCTTTGGTGATGTGTCAGTCTGTCACCTTTGCCCATCGCTTAATTGGATTATTTGCCTTTTTCTTGTTGATATTTTGTAGTACCTTGTAGATTATTGTTAGAGCAGCTGACTAAAACAGAAGTCTGGTATTGTATCAGTCTTTGTCCAGGGAGCATCTTGGCACAGGAACCTCAGGTCTGAAGGACATGCTCTTCTCCTGGTGCTGCTTTCTTGATGGTGTGAGGTTCCTGTGCCAAGATGCACCCTGGACAAAGACTGATGCAATACCAGACTTTCCTTCAGAGTTGACAAGGGGGAAAGTCTTCCCCTAGAAAGGACATCATGAATTTGGACTTGCAGCCTACCAGACTGTGTAAGAATAAATCTTCCTTTGTTAAAACCATCCACTCTGTGGTATTTCTGTTACAGCAGCACTAGATGACTGAAATAATTATGGAGATCAGACATTGGTCCAACATGCAGTTGTCAACTGTTTGTTGCCATCTTCTGGAGGTCTTATAATTCTTTTGATAAAGTGTTTGTATGAGCAGAAGTGTTTGATTCTCAGTAGTTTCCATTTATTTATTTTCTTTCCTGTTGATCAAGCTTTGTCAGATTTTGAAGTCTGTCTAAGCTATGTATTAGAACTTCCATTGTTGACTCTACCTTTTCTTGCATGATCTTAACTATTTCGGGTTTTATATTTAGGTCTTCTATCCAATTTGAGTTAGTTTTTGTGTAAGGTGTGAGATAATGGGTCTTGTTTCAGTTTTTGCAGATAGGTATACAATTTTGCAAACATCTTTTGTTAAGGATACTGTTTTTACACTAGCTTACACTCTTTGGGCCTTATACAATTTTGCAAACATCTTTTGTTAAGGAGACTGTTTTTATACCAGCTTACACTCTTAGGGCCTTTGTTGAATATCAGCTGTTTGTAGGAGGATGGTGGCACCTCTGGGGTCTCAACTGTATTCCTTTGGTCTATATGTCTGTTTTTGTACTAGTACCAGGCTGTTCTGACTACTGTGGTAATGTACTAGGTCTAAAGTTGGGCAGTGTGAGGCTCACAGTGTGTTCTTCTTCTTCAGTGGTGCTTTACTTATCCAGGGTTTCTTCACTTTCTAAACAAAGTTGGTAATTTGTTTCTCCATTGCATTGAAAATCACTGGAATTTGTATTGAGATTGCATTGTATATGTAGATCACCTTGGGTAAAATAGAGATTTTCACAATGTTAAGTCTTTCTATGTATGAGCAGGGTGTGTTTCCCCATTTATGTAAGTCTCTTGGTTTCTTGCTGTAAGGTCTTGTTGTGCTCTCTGTATCAGTTTAGATTTATTCCTAGATATTTGGGGGCTGTACCAAATGGTGTTGATTGATGATTTCTTCTTTGATGATCTCTTTGTTGGTATAAACAAATCCTACTGATTTATTTATGTTTATTTTATATTCTGATACTTTCCTGAACTATTAGTGTCAGTGGTTTGCTTATGGATTCTTTATGATTCTCTGCATGTGCAATCGTATCATCTGCAAATAGGGAGATTTCTACTTCTTCTTTGCTGATGGGGACGCCCTATATGTTTTTGTCTTGTCTAATTACTTCGGCTAGAACCCCTAGTACAATGTTGAATTGAAGTTATGAGAGTGGGCAACCTTGTCAAGTTCCCATTCTCAAGGGGGAATTCTTTTAGTCTTCCTCCATTCAGGATGATGTAGATGGTTGACTTTGCATGGCCAAGCACTGTCGAGTTGGGTCCAACTCATGTTGACTTTGCATAGATGCCCCTTATTGCATTGAAGAATTTCCCCTCTATTCCTAGTTTGCTGAGAGTTTTTAGCATGAATGGGTGTTGGACTTTGTGAAATGCCTTTTCTGCATCAATTGACAAAATCTGTTGATACTTATCCTTTGTGCAATGTGTATGTGGTTGATTACATTAATTGTTTTTCTGATATTGAAACAGCCTTGCATCCCTGGTGTGAATCCAACTTGGTTGTGATGAATTATTATTTTGATATGTTGTTTGAGTCTACCGGCTAGGATTTTGTTGAAGATTTTTTCCTCATAGATTCATGAGTGACATTAGTCTGTAATTTTCTGTTTTAGAGGGTTCTTTCTCTCACTTTGGTATCACAGTTATGCTAGCTTCAGAGAATGAATTTGGGAGTGTCATGGATTGAATTGTGTCCCCCAGAAATGTATGCATTGATTTGACTTGGTTTGGAGTTCTAATATGGTACCCTTCCTCCCATGTGTTGTGAATCCTGCCTCTGTGATATTGATGATGGAAAACGGTTTGCAGTTGTGTTAGTGAGGCAGGACCCAAGCTACAAGCTTGTGGAATATAAGGGAGAGAAGTGAGCTGAGGAAGTTGGGAACCTTATACCACCAAGAGAGAAGCACCAAGAGTAGAGCACATCCTTTGGACCCAAGGTTCCTGTGCTGAGGTGCTCTCACTGGATTTGGACTCAGCCTATCGGACTGTGATAAATTCTCTCACTGAATGGACTTACAATTTATGAATGGATTTGCGGCTTACCAGACTGTGTCAATAAAGCTTCTCCTCATGAAACTTTCTATTCATGGTATTTTCTGTTAGAGCAATACTCAGTGACTAGGATGGGGAGTATTTGATTTCTTTCTAGTCTATGAAACAGCCTCAGTAGTATTGGAATTAACCCTTCTCTAAAAGTTTGTTAGAATTCTCTGGTGAAATCATCCTGGCCTGAACTTTTGGGTTGTTTTTTTAGTATATTATCTCAAGACATCTAAAAATCTTCAACTGTCTAAATTTGACTTGTGTTTCTATTTTATCTATCTCACTTGTCCTTTACTTGTGCATGTACATGCTTTCTTTTACCTCCTTGAATCTATGGAATGTAGTATAATAATTGCTTTTAATGTCCTTGGTTACTATTTATGTCATTCTGGGCAAGTTTCTATGAATTAATATTTCTTCTCATTATGAGTTGTATATTCCTATTTGGATACTGTGTATTATAAATTCTACCTGGTTGGGAGTTTGATATGTTTACTTGTTATTTGCTAAGAAGGTTTACTTAATATTACTGAACTTAGGTCTGGCACAGAGTTCAGTTACTTGGGCAAATGTGATCCTTTTTAAACCTGCTTTTAATCTTGGCTAGGAAGGATCAGAGCAGCTCTTAGTCTAGGAACAATTTGGTCCCACAACTGACTTAATATTCTTGTGAGTATTTAATGCCCATGTACTGTTAATTTTTCTACTCCATCAGCTATTTCTGCACCTGTGTAAATTCCAAGGATTAATCCATTTGC
The DNA here is from genome assembly GCA_028571685.1 of Heterohyrax brucei. Classification (NCBI taxonomy): domain Eukaryota; kingdom Metazoa; phylum Chordata; class Mammalia; order Hyracoidea; family Procaviidae; genus Heterohyrax; species Heterohyrax brucei. Next base: position 78,328,206 of record CM053143.1, read on the forward strand.
TTCTTTCGATAGCTTTACCTGCCCTTTGAATAGTATCTTCATGTCCATAGACTTATTGGTATTCACTTGAAAAATCACGGAAACCACCTGCAGAATTATTGTGCTTTCTCTTTGTGCATTTTTTACCTCTCCAGTACTATACCCTGAAACTCTAGCCACCTTGTCCTCCCTGAACTCTGAAATCTGTATCTTCAAAGTGACTGTCAGACTCTGACTTGGCCCTTTTAGAGCATAGAAACTTAGCTCCATCTGCATTTGAAAATAATGTTTATTCTATTCTTGCTGGGCTAATGTTTGATAAATGTTAATTAAATCTAGGTTGATAGTTACAATCTGTATCTTCACTATTTTTTCTTTACGTTTTCTATAATTTATAATTTATCAAACATTATTTAAAAATTTACAAGACGACAGAGTAAACAGATGTCTCCTCATCTCCCTCTGAGAACTAAGGCCTGGATGATATTTTTTACGGAGCATTGAATACCTGAGAAGCCTTGGGACCTAACATATTTGACTGGGCAACAGTATCAGACTAATCTCCTCTCAAAAACACTCCAGCGGCTGTTTGACCTCTGCTTCTGCTGCTACACTGTAACAGAGAACTGCAGCTTCTGCAAATGGCCAGTAACCGTAACATACTTTCATTATAAGCGGGCAGGTGAAGTCTGCTGTTTCCCACTGTCTGTTCAGGCCAGCCTGTTGGACAGCTTCCAGCTCCCAATTCAGCACCTGGACAGCTCCCTGCATAGAAGTGCAGTTTACTTTTACTTTTAAGATTTACTTTTTAAGGCTGAGAGGCTTGTATTTTCCCTCTGAAAACTCTCTATTGAAAAACCTCTTTTCTCTCACTCACACTAGAAGATTGGCTGACAGCCCCATTTCTCCATAAACATAGCAGCCTCTTTGTTACTCAGTAAGAGTCCACCTGGCGCAAATGACTGGAATATTAGAGTCAGCTGGTGACCAACAATTCTCTTAGATCCATTATCAGAGAAATCAAATAGCATCTAGATGGCATGTAGGCAAAAGATGATAATTAATCATTTACAGAAATAGTCTTCAAATGCTCCAGAAAAGTCCCTAAACAAAAATTCAAAAAATTCCCAGATGAAGAAGCTTTTCTGAATCTAGCAGAGGTTGAATACAAAAGAGTTATATATAAAACCCTTCTAGAGATTAAACAAAATGCAATAGAACAAAATGAAAAATTTGGCAAACTATTTGAAATGCTAGAACATCAACGATCTGAAATACACCAGATTACTAACAAAATTACAGAATTGGATAATTCTATCCAAAGCCAAAAGAGTAGCATCAAACAGGTGGAAGTTAGAATCAGCGACCTAGAAGACAAAGTAACTAACACCAACATTTATGAGATAAAATCAGAAAAGAAATAAGAAAAATGAAAAAAACATTAAGAAACATATGGAACTCCATGAAGAGGAATAATTTATGTTTAATTGGAGTTCCTGAACAAGGGAGGATTAACAACAACATAGAGAGTATTTCTGTAGAGATGCTGACAGAAAACTTTCCTGAGATTATGAACAAAGAGAACATAGATATCCAAGATGTTTATCAGACACCACAAAAGTTAGATCCAAAAAGAAGAATGCCAAGGCATATTATAATTAAGCTTAATAAGCTAAAACACAAAGAGATGCTTCTGAAAACAGCAAGGCTCAAATTGAAACTATCATTCTGAGAGAAACCTTGTAGACTTGCATCTGACTTTTCTGCTGAAATAATGCTGGTTAGAAAACAATGGGCAAACACATTCAAAGCCCCGAATGAGAAAATCTTCCATCCCAGAATAATATATCCTGCAAAACTGTCTACCAAATATATTGGTGAAATTAAGACTTTTGAAAATAAAGAGAAATTTAAAGACTTTGTAAAAACTAAAGCAAAATTACATGAAATATTGAAAGAAGCTCTTTCCTAAATGTATGTTTTAGGTGATAATTAAAGGGACTTCATCCAAATTTCTAATCAGTTAAGGAAGGCAAAAAACTTCACCAACCAAGTCAAAAGCTATAGTATTATAATAAGGGAATCCACGATCATATCATGACAACTATAATATCATCACATTAAAAGAGGGATGCACTACAATAGTTACAGTTGTTATTGATACAGTGACAGTTTCTGACTTTTAAAATAGCTAAAATTGATTTCAATAATTATATGTTAAGGGGGATTAGGATTATAGCCAGAGAACAGATTAACAATATATCATTTGAAATTAAAAATCACAATACAGGAATCTCAATAAATATAAAATCAAAACTCATGTCATCCATAAAGAAGAATGTCCCAGAACAGATTAAAAAGAACAACAGAGAAAACATAAACATGAAAATAAACATATTGCAATGACATCACTAAACATATACCTATCAATAATCACATTGAATGTAAATGGACTGAACACTCCAGTAAAGAGACAGCAAGTGATATTGCGGATCAAAAGACATGACCCATCTATATGTTGCTTACAAGAAACACATCTTAGACTTAAAGATAAGAACAGGTTGAGAATTAAAGGTTGGAATAACATAGATCAAGCTAATAATACACGAAGAAGAGCAGGTGTGGCAATATTAATCTCAGATAAAATGGATTTTAATGTAAAATCCACTATTGTGGACAAGGATGGTCACTATTTATTGCTGAAAGGTTAAATACTCAAGCAAGACTTAACAATATTAAATATTTATGCACCCAATACCAAAGCACCTAAATATATTGAACAAATACTTACAACATTGAAAAATGAGATTGATCATTCCACAAAAATAGTTGGGCACTTTAACACTCCCCTTTCAGTTAAGGATAGATCATTCAGAAAAAGCTCAGTAAAGATACAGACGATCTTATTACAACAATCAACCAACTTGACCTTATTGACATATACAGATCTTTGCATCCATCAACAGATAAATACACTTTCTTCTCCAAAGCACATGGAACATTCTCCAGAATAGAGCTACTTTAGTTCAATTTTTTCCCCTACTTCTAAGACATAGCCCTTTCTTTAGCATTTCTGAGGTTTCAACTGTAATTCATTAGTGTTTATAAAGGCTCATAAGACTTATAAACAAAGATGAGGCTTGAACACTAATCTTTTCTCCCAAAACCATGCAAAGAGCCAACTGTTAACACTTAACCACTAGACCACTAGGGTTTCCTAAAACCACACAATTACTGAAATCTGAAATCTCTTATCAGCTCTTTATTGCACCCATTTGTTACTTTTATTGGCAGGGGTCAATTCCCTGCATATGTTCATCTAAGGAGGTAGGCAAGAATTTTCCTGGGACTACTGAAATAGAGGAAACCCTGGTAGTGTAGTAGTTAGCTGCTATGTCTGCTAACCAAAAGGTCGGCAGTTCACATCTACAGGTGCTTTTTCAAAACTCTATGGGGCAGTTCTACTCTGACCTATAGTGTTGCTATGAGTCGGAATCCTCTCCACAGCAGTGAATTGGACCTTTGACTGAAATGAAACTGAAGTGGATCTTCAGTCCTCTAAGTATTGGTCTTGGACACCACCTTCTATGACACGTGAAACTTAGTTGCTGCTGGGGCTGTGTTTTTATTCTGGTAGAGAAAGCAATGTGAGAGAATAAAGAATGAGAATGAAGTTAACAATAATCCTGGAAGATATCACACTGAATGTTCAACTGATCCTTGAGCCCAAGCTAAATAGAAGAGGCTTAAATGGAAATGTTTAAATGTTCGATTCTAAAGAGTATATAGCAACAAATAGTATGGGTTTAGAAACAGAAGAAGAGGTATAGTACTAGACCAAGAAACAAAATTACAATTTCCAGCTTTAAGGATGGTAGTTATCGCAAAATGTATGCCAGAATAGTACTGCCAAGCCAAGTGCCGTCGAGTCGGATCAGAATAGTACTAATGAGTGTTAATTGCAATAATTTCACTGAAATTGAGGAAATAAACTTAATAAGCGTAACTGTAAAATATAAGCTTCAAAGCACTGAAAAGCAAAGATATCACTTAAGGTCTAAAATGTATCTATCCCAAGTCATGTTTTTGTTTTTGTAATCATCTCATGAGCATGTGAAAACTGGCCAATAAATAAGGAAGATCAAAGAAAAAGTGATACCTTTGAGTTATGGTGTTGGCAAAGAATGTTGAATGGTCCATAGACTGCCAGAAGAATGAACAAATCTGTCTTGGAAGAAGTACAATTAGAATGTTCCTTAGAAGCAAGGATGGTAAAAATTTGTGTCATATACTATGGACTCGACGGCACTTGGCTGGCTTGGCATACTATGGACATGTTATCAGGATAGACCAGTCCCTGGAGAAGGACATCATGCTTGGTAAAGTAGAAGGTCAGTGAAAATAGGAAGATCTTCAAAGAGATGGATTGATCCACGGGCTACACCAATAGGCTCAAACACAACAACGATTGTGAAGATAATGCAAGACCAGGCAGTGTTTTATTCTGTTGTACATAAGGTCTCTAAGAGTTAGAATCTAATCACTGACACCTAACAACAACTGTAAAACGCAAATCTGAGGTCAGACAAACATCCCCTCCAATAAAGAATGCTTTCTGAAACATCACACTGGAAAGAGAGCATTATGGAATCTAACAGAGAAAGAAATAACAGTGAATTAACCAAAAGGTTTTTGCTACTGGATGTTCTTCTAGTTTATATATTTCAGTGACTTTCAGCCAATGCAGCAATGGTCTTGTCCAGCTACCTATAAACTCCTACAACAGGTGGTGATTAACACATCTTTGCATTGTTGGACTCTCATCTTAGGGACCTGTGAGGGAAGGAACACTTTCATGTGTTCTGTAGAGTAAACTTAGACTGCTGGCATAGAATTTATTTCTAACACCTCTAATCATAACCTATCAACCCACTGCTGTTGGGATGATTTTGTCTCATAGAGACCCTAAAAGACAGAGTAGAATTGTCTTATATGGTTTCAAAGGACTGCCTGGTAGATTTGAACATTCTGACCTTTTGGTTAGCATCCATAGCACTTAACCATTATACCATGTAAGGTCTGGTCTACAAGTCATAGTCATTATTGAAGAAGTCCATTAAATTTACATGTTGTCATGTTTCTTTCCTTCCCTCACTCAAATTATAATATGGAAATAAAAGCACATTTACTTTTTTCTATGATGTGAAGTATAGTAGCTAATCATGGACTTTTGAATCTGAGAAACCTGGATTTGTGCTGAGGCTTTTTCACTTCTTAAATAGGTAACCCTGAATATACTACCTAACTTCTCTAAAACTTACTTACCTCTGTGGCAAAATGCTGAGGACAGCTATAGCAGCTATCCCAAAAGGTTTTTGGAAGGAAACAAGAAAATAATTCAAGCATCTGGCATTTACTTAATAAGTAATAAATATTGTTATTCATAATATAACTCAAGACACAAGTAAGAAATACTGTTAGTATCTCTAAATACCATTTTTACTTTTTCCAAAAGTTATACACAAGAGCATAAGAAAATATTGAAATCACCCCAAAATATTAACATTCATAATTCCCATTTTGTCAAAAGATTTAGGGATGTAATAAACAACCTGAAAATAAAAAAACTTATTTTTAAGATAAGTGCTTTTCTGTATTCATTTGTCATAACTGAAATATGATTACAAAGGTTACCATGAATTACAACAAATAAATCTCACAAAAAGAAGAAAACAAAAAGTAATTATGAGATAATACATTTTTATCATTGATTGACTCATCCCTTTGTGGCTTGATGACCCAGTTGCAACTTACAGTCAGCACTGCATGTTCCAGTAAAAGCTTTATTATACTTCAGCCCTTGCACAACTTGTTTATTTCCTGCTTTATTGTTGTTTTCATCATTTTAATTGTGACATTTTCATTTCTAGCAAGCTTATTTTACTGAACATCATCTTTTCTGAGAGTACAGATTTGAGTTAATTTCAGATCATTTAGTGAAATGGTGGAGTCTATGTATCCACTTTGGACAAACATGTCACAAATGGACAACTAAGAATGGCATAATTTAATTAGCTTTGAAGTAAGCAGGAAACCCTGGTGGTAGAGTGGTTAAGTGCTATGTCTGCTAACCAAAAGGCAGGCAGTTTGAATCTGCCAGGCACTCCTTGTAAACTCTACGGGGTAGTTCTACTCTGTCAGTAGGGTTGCTATGAGTTGGCATCAACATGACAGCAGTGGGTAGGTTGAAATAAACTAGGGAAGTTCTTCCAGGTAATTTGCTGGTTCTTTTAGAAGGAATAAATTAAATCTATAATTTACTGTGCTGTAGGTTTTTTGTTTTGTTTTGTTTTTAGGAGCCATAAAATCAGCTTCAACTCATACTGACTTTAAGTAGAATGGAATGAAACACTGCACAGCCCTATACCATCCTCACAATCCTTGCTATGTTTGAGCCCATTGCTGCAACTACAGTGTTAATCCATCTTATGAGGATCTCCCTTTTTCATGGATCCTCTATCCAGCAGGATGCCTGTCCCCAGGAACTGGTCCTTCCTGATAACATGTTCAAAGTCGGTGAGCGTCACACTGTCTTTGCTTCTAAGAAGCATTCAGGCTATACTTCCTCCAAGATAGATTTCTTTGTTCTTCTGGCAGTCTGTGGTATAGTCACTATTCTTTTCCAACACCATCATTTGAATGTGTCAATTCTTCTCTAGATTTCCTTTGTCATTATCCAGCTTTAGAGTTGATCTGAGGTAATTGGATCAACTACACTTCAGTTGTAAAGTGACATCTTTGTTTTCTAACACTGTGAAAAGGTCTTTTGCAGCGGATTTGCCCAATGAAATATGTCATTTGATTTCTTGACAATTGTTTCCATGGAAATTGAACGTTCACCCAAGTAAAATAAAATCTTTGACAGCTTCAGTATTTTCTCCATTTATTATAGTTTTTTATCAGACCAATCATAAGAATTTTAATTCTTCTCATGTTCAAGTGTCGTCCATGCAGAAAGCTGTAGTCTTTGATCTTCACTAGTAAGTGCTTCAAGCCCTCTTTATTTTCAGCAAGCAAAGCTGTGGTATCTGTATATTGTATGTTGTTGATGAGTCTTTCTCTGATCCTGATATCACGTCCTTCTTTTAGTTGAACTTCTAGATCACTTGCTCAGCATACAGATTGGACAAGTAAGATGAAAGATATAACCCTGAAATACATCTTTTCTGATTTAAATTGTACAATATCTCCTCATTCGGTTTGAACCACTGCCTCTTGGTCTATGTACAGGTTCCACATGAATACAATTAAATGTTCTGGAATTCCTATTCTTTGAAATGCTGTCTATAATTTGTTATGACCCACACAGTCAAATGTCTTTGCATAGTCAATAAAATATAGATAAATATGTCTCCAGTATTCTCTGCTTTCAGCCAAGATCCATCTGACATAAGGAATGATATCCCCATTCTATGTTCTTTGAATCCAGATTGAATTTTTGGCAGTTCCCTATTGATATATGGTTGAAAGTGTTTATGAACTGTAATGTGGTAGCTTGCATATTGCTATGATGCTAGAAACTATTCCATCAGTATTTCAAACTTAGTATGTATTATTATAATAATATTTAATACAATAAGTACAATAGTACAGGCTCTATAAAGTAGAACTTATGTGGAACTGATGCTTTGTAAACAAAAAGCACAGATAACCCCTCTCTGATTTCTTTTTATTGATTTTAAAATTTAATTCTTTTCAATATATTCTTTTAATTCTTTTCAATATATTTTTCTGTATTCCCAATATACTGTTCACCTAAGTTTGCAAGCCTTGTTTGCTTTGTCAGCTGGGTATGAAACATTTTGCTGAAAAAGATGAAATCTACTTTTTAAGTGTCAAACCCTGGTGGCATAGTGGTTAAGTGCTACATCTGCTAACCAAAAGGTCGGCAGTTCGAATCCACCAGGATTTCCTTGGAAACTATGGAGCAGTTGTGTGCTGTCCTGCAGGGTTGCTATGAATCAGAATTGACTCGAGCGCAGTGGATTTGGTTTGGGTTTTGGTATCCTTTCTCTCGTAAGCTGAAAATTGCAAGGTCTAGTCTTCTGAATGTTATAAAAAGGAGACTAGAGTTCCGCTTTTCTCTGGTTTTGGATATCTTTTTCACTCAAATTCTTGGCCTTTATTGCTGATATCACTTGATACTTAGACATTCTTTTCTGGACCAGTGAAAAACAAAACAATCTAGTTGCCGTTGAGTCGATTCTGACTCATGGTGACTCGATAGGTTAGAGGAGATTGCCTCCTATGGTTTCCAAGGAGCTGATGGTGGATTCAAACTGCTGACAGTGCCATCAGGCTCCTCTAGACCAGTAATCACTGCAAAAAATTGAAAATGGTAGAGGCCTATGGAATTTCTTGAATCTGTGATTTTAGGAACACTTCCAATTGAGTTTTTATGTTTTTTAAATATTTCTGCATTGTTATTGTTGTTAGTTATTATTGAGTTGATTCTAAGTTGTGGTGACTTCAGGTGTGCAGAGTAAAATCACTCCTTAGGGTTTTCAAGACTGTGGTCTTTCAGAAGCAGATTATCAGATCTGTCTTCAGAGATGCCCTTGGGGTGGGTTCTATTTGCCGTATTTTTGGTTAATAGTCAAGTACTTAACCATTTGTCTGACCCAGGGACTGCCAGAAACTGGTAACAGTGAGTCTTTTGTAAATTGTTACCAGGAGTAAAAATATTTTTTTCCATGAATATTCTTTTGAACTGTTTGATATTTACCATGGAATTGTCATTACCATTTTGACCATTCAGCAATTACACAAAATATGCAATGACTCTAAAATATGGACAATATTTAAAATGGAGTGGGAACAGTTAAGAACATTAAACGTTTTCATATGTTCTATAGGTGATAAAAATCTATCATTTTAGACAATTTTTTGTGTGTGTGAACAGAAATTAATGGCATTCAGGAGAGTCATCATTAAAAGCATATCTTAACTTAGCATTTAATCATAGCTTATATATTTTGAGTTGGACATGACTCGATGGCAGTGGGTTTGGTTTTTTGGTTTTATATATTTTGATAGTAAAGGATATACAGTGACAACAAATATATTAAGAATAAAGAGCCAGGAGGAGAGGAACTCCTCAACTCACCGAAGGGAAGACTGATGACAAGAAATTTTCCCCAGAACTGACAGAGAAAGAAATCTTGCCCAGGAGCTGGCATCCTAAATTCTGACTTCCAGCCTTCTAAACCATGCATTTGTCTGATTGTCATACTGTGGTGGCTTGTATATTGCTGTAATATGGGAAGTTTCTGCAGCTCACATTTCAAATACTAGCAGGGTCACCCTTAGTGAACAGGTTTTAGTGGAGCTTCTCAGAAATTGGCTATTAAAAACCTTGTGAATGGCAATAGAACATCATCTGATACAGTGCTGAAAGATGAGCACTACGAGTTGAAAGGCACTCAAAATATGACTGGTAAAAGCTGTCTCTTCAAAGTGGACTCAACTATATTGACACAGATGGAGTCAAGCTTTCAACCATTCATTTGCTCATGGGGCATGACTCAAAATGAGAAGAAACAGCTGCAAGGAAAATTGGAAATTATAAAAAATGAAAGGAAATCCTTAAGGATTGATATCCAGGGATCAGTGAGCTGAAATGCACTGGAACTGACTAATTTGAGTCATGTAATCATGTGTTCTATTGTGTTGGGAATGGGTTGCATTTGTAATCAAAAAGAATATTTAAAGATCTAACCTGAAATACAACATGATTCATGATAGAATAACATCCATGTGCCTACAACAGGATAATGCAACCTTGATTCAAATTTATACACCAACCACTAATGCCACAGATGAGGAAATTGAAGATATTTACCAGTTTACACAGTATGAAATCAATCGAACATGCAATCAAGATGCATTGATAACGACAGGTGACTGGAATGCAAGAACTAAAAACAAAGAAAGGCTGACAGTTGTAAAATATGACCTTGGTGAAAGAAATGACACTGGAGATTTCATAAAGAAATATTGAATGACCAACAATTTCTTCATTACTAATATCCTTTTTCAGCAACATAAACAGGAACTATACATGTGGACCTCACTGAGTGGAAAACACAGGAATCAAATCTACCGCACCCTTGGAAAGAGATGATGGAAAAGATCAAAATCATCAACCAAAACAAGACCAGGGGCTGACTACAGGACAGACCATCAACTGTTCATATGCAAATTCAAGGTGAGCCAAGCCAAGTGCCGTTGAGTCGGATCCAACTCATGGTGAAGCTGAAACAAATGAAAACAAGTCCACCAGAGCCAAAGTATGACTCTGAATATATCCCACTTGAGTTTGGAGACAATCTCAAGAACAGATTCGATACACTGAAAAATAATGACCAAAAACCAAATGAGTTGTAGGACAACATCAAAGACATTATATAAGAAGAAAGCAAAAGGTCATTAAGAAATCAGGAAAGAAAGAAAAGACCAAAACGGATCTCACAAGAGACTCTAAAACTTACTTTTGAATGTAGACTAGCTAAAGGAAATGAAAGAAATATGCAGTAAAAAAGCTGAACAGAAGATTTCTAAGAGCTGCTCAAGGAAACAGAATAAATAATATAATGAAATGTGCAAAGGCCTAGTGTCAGCAAACCAAAAGGGAGGAAGATGTTTGGCATTTCTCAGGCTAAAAGTACTGAAGAAAAACTTCAAACCTTTAGTTGCAATTTTAAAGGATTCTATGAGTTGGATCCGACTCAACAGCACTTGGCTGGCTTTATGGGCAAAATGGAAACCCTGGTGGTGTAGTGGATAAGTGCTACGTCTGCTAACCAGAACGTTGACAGTTCACATCTGTCAGTTGCTTCTTGGAAACTCTGTGGGGAAGTTCTAGTCTGTCCTGTAGGGTCACTGTGAGTCAGAACTGACTCAGTAGCAATGAATTTGATATATATATGTATACATTTTGGCTTTATGAACAAAATATTGAATGATGCAGAAAGTATCAAAATAAGATGGAAGGGATAACAGAGTCACTGTACCAGAAAGAAGTAGTTGATATTCAGTCATTTCAAGAGTTAGCATATGATCAAGAACCAATGATACTAAAGGGAGAAGTCTAAGCTGCACTGAATGCCCTGGTAAAAAAAAAAACAAGTCTCCAGAAGTTGACAGAATACCATTTGAGATGTTTCCACAAATGGATGCAGTGCTGGAGGTGCTCATTTGTCTTTGCCAAGCAATATGGAGGAGAGCTACTTGGCCAAGCTACTGGAAGAGTTCCACATTTGTTCTCATTCCAAAGAAAAGACAGCCAGTAGAATATGGAAATTATCAAACATTATCCTTAGTATTACACATAAGTAAAATTTTGCTGAAGATCATTCAAAAGTGATTACAGCAGTACATCAACAAGGAATTTCCAGAAATTCAGGATGGCTGCAGGAGAAAATTTGGAATCAGAGATATCATTGCTAATGTCAGATGGATCTTGACTGAAAGCAGAGAATACCAGAAAGATGTTTACCTGCGTTTTATTGACTTTGCAAAGATATTCAATTATGTGGATCATAATAAACTACAGATAGCATTGCAAATAACTGAAATTCTAGAACACTTATTTGTGTTCCTGCAGAAGAACTACATAGACCAAGAGTCAGTTATTTGAACACAACAAGGGGATACTGTACAGTTTAAAATTACAAAAGGTGTGTGTCCTTTTACCATAATGGTTCGGTCTGCATGCTGATGAAGTAATCTGAGATACTGGACTATGTGAAGAAGAATGTGGCTTCAGGATCAATGGAGAATTCATTAACAACCTACAATATGCAGACTATACAACTTTGCTTGCTGAAGACCGGAGGACTTGAAGTACTTAATGATAAAGGTCAGACTACATCCTTCAGTATGGACTGCATGTCAAAAAAAGAAAACAAAAATCTTCACCACTGGAACAACAAGCAATATCATGATAAATGGAGACAAGATGGGGATTTCTTTTCACTTGGATCCAAAATCAAGGCCCATGGAAGCAGCAGGCAGGAAATCGGAGGTTATTAGTCGGTCAAGTCTACTCAAAAAGATTTCTAAGTTGTTACAAAGCAAAGATACCACTTTCAAGACTAATGCATGTATAAGCCAAGCCACATTTTCAATTGCCTCATATAAAAGTGAAAGCTTGAAAATAAATAAGGGTGACCAAAGAAGAATTAATACCTTTCATTTATGGTGTTGATGAAGAATATTGAACATACTGTGGACTGTTAGAAAAACAAACAAATCTGTCTTGGAAGAAATGCAGCCAGACTGCTTCTTGGAAGCTGGGAAGGCAAGACTTTGTCTCATGTACTTGGGACACATTATCAGTCCCTGGAGAAAGACATGATGCCTGGTAAGTAGAGGACCAGCAAGAAAATGAAGATCCTCAATGGATGGGTTAACTGAAATAATGGATTCAAATATAATAACGGTTGTGAGGATGGTGCAGGACTGATCAGTGTTTCATCTTGTTATACATGGGATCCTATGAGATGGAATCTACTAAATTGGGCATAAAAACAACAATAACAATAGATATCATGTCAAATGTTCAGTTTGAGTAGATGCTGGTTAATATTTTATAAGAAAATTCAATACTGAACTGGTGTAAATTTCTTAAAAAACTAAATAGATATTATTTTTTGTGTATCTTATATTTAGACACAGCTGATTAGAAAGGAAGTTTTTACATTTTATAAATATATTTATATTGAGCGAGCTAAAAATGCTTGAAGATGTGTAATATTACTAGCTATAATAACAACTATGATATTGGCTCTTAGATTTTATTTAAATAGAATCAAAAGCTGCGTGCAGCTCCTCATCTTACTTTTTACCACTCTTCCCATTTTTTCCCTTTCTTTCTGTTATGGATTAAATTATGTTTCCCCCCAAATATTTTGAAGTGCTAACTCTCATACTTCCAAATCTGACCCTGTTTGGAAATAGGACCTAATTTAAGGATGTTATTATTTAGAATAGCATGAGTCCACACTGTCCAGTGCTGTCCAGTCAGTGCTGACTTACAGTGACCCTATAGGATGGAGTAGAACTGCCCCATAGAGTTTCCAAGGACTGCCTGGTGAATTCAAACTGCTGATCTTTTGGTTAGCAGCTAAGCTCTCAACCACTAATTCTGCATGACTAGTGTCTTTAAGGAAACTCAGTAGCCTAGCAGTGTGGCTAAGTGCTATGGCAATCAACTCAATAGTAATAGTTTTTCAAGTGTCTCTGAGAAAACACAGACACATAGGAAAGAATACTGCGTGAAGCTAAAGGAAGCGATTGAAATCACACTGCCATCATCCGAGAAATGCCATGGACTGCTAGCCATGATGGGAAGCTTGTAGAGAAACATGGATCATACTTTCCCTCAGGTCTGAGAGTTAAAGCCCAAGCAGGGTGAGAGGATATTCATTCATGGAGGCAGCCTATTAGAAAAGCTGGAAGAACAACATTGGAAGAGCTAGCAAACAACTTCGCCTAGTTTATTTTCAAAGAAAACTCCACACAACAGTATTAAAGCATACATTACTTTCATCTGCACAAAGACATCACCAAGAAAGATCATACTCAGACTATGAAATGAACATTAACACATTTAAAGAATAGAAATAATATCAAATATATTTTGGACTATAAAGACAGGATTCATTTCCTTGCAACTTCAAAGTTGAGAGTTTCAGTTTCTTGCTAGAAGGCCTTCAACAGCTCCAAAAGGCACCTACAGTCTCTTGCCTTGTAGGCTACTCCAGCGCACTACTTACCTCATAGCACCTTACCTCCCCTAACTAGCAATAGAGTCTCTAGTTAGCTGGGGCAAGAGACAGTCTTATATAATACGTACAAAATATCTAACATACATAGCGTACACAGTATACTTATGGGGTAACATCCTATTACCATATAATGTAATATACTCACATGAGTCACATCCCATCACCTACCACCTCCGCCATAGTCTATTGCTTGCAAAGAAGTAATCATAGGTTCTCCCCCTATTCAAGGAGATAGGAATATATGACAGCATAATTTTAAGAAAGAAGGGGCTACACTGATTAGGTTTTACCTACCAGTTTGTTCTTTGGCCACCAATAATTCATCACCCTTTGTCTTAGTAATTTAGTGTTGCTATAACAGGAATGCCACAAGTGATTGGCTTTAAAAAGAGAAATTTCTATTCTGTCATAGTCCAGTGGGCTACAGGACTGAATTTAGGGCATCTGCTTCAGGGAAAGGCTGGAGAAAGATCCTTGTCATTAATCATCTCCTGGACTGGGAGTTTCTGAGGCACAGGGACCCTTGGTCCTTTTCAAAGAATACACTCTGCTACTCGTACTGCTTTCTTGGTGATATGAAGTCCCCAAATCTCTATTTGCTTCTTTTTCCTTTATATCCCAAGAGATTGCCTCAAAGCACAATGCAGTCATATACATTAAAGTCCTACTCTGTCAACACAACTGCCACTATCCTCCCTCACTAACATCACAGATGCAAGATTTACAACACGGAAGAACATCTCGCAATATCAGGAATCTTGACCCAGCCAATTTTTTTGTGGGGACATAATACAATCCATGATACCCTTCTAGATGCAAATTCATATTTTCATGTATCATTGGTGGGATTATTAATCATTACCAACTTTTTTGCAGGGCAATTTTGCTGCACATCCTGTATTAGTTTTCTTTTAAGAGAAATTTATATTAAGGAAATAATTAGGGATAGGTGCAAATTTTTAGCTGTGACGAACATTCACTGTTTTTTGTAATAACAAAACTTAAAAAAAAATTAAATTTCCATTTAAATTTCATAAGCCATTGGATGGAATACTACAAAGCCCCGGAAAATAATGTCATAGGAATGTTTGTATTTGCATGGTCAAATGTACATAACACAGCAGGGAAAGAAAGTGAATTACTATACAAAATTTATGGTATATTCTGATTTTCACTGATACTAGCATTTCTACATGTGGCTAGAAAAGTTGAGAAATCTATATTCCAGAATACAGAAAGTAATTCATTTTTACCATGTATTTTTTCTGATATTTGAAATGTGTATTTTAATATTAAAGTGTTTTCAAATTATAAGAATGTTTTGTTTTGTTAAAAACTCAATCTACTGATTCAACATCCCTAATAATGTGAAAAGAATAACTTCTTTGAAGGATAACAAGTTACGGCTAATGGAAATTATAACATTTAAACAGCCAAAAATGAATGCTAGTGGTCATGAATAATGTTTCTGGTCAATTATAGGGCACTTTCTCTTATTTTAAATGTTCGGAAATTAGGGCTATTCCCTCAAACACTTACTTGATTTGAAACAGAGTAGTTAAGAAACGTTCGTGAAACACATTGACACCAATTTTGTGTGTGAATTTTGGCATACAATTCTCATTTTCTCTGTTCTGCACACTCAATTGCTTCTTTCCCTTTTCCTCTCACCAAATTACATCTCTTTCACCTCTTTCTCAATTTATGTAAATTATCATAATGGAGCAGGAAATTTAGACCCTGAATTTTTGTTATAAAGTAATGAAAGAGCTAATAACTGTAAAATACTGATTTAAAATCCTTGCCTGATCTCTCAGGCTAACTAGAAAAATTACAGTGACTAACCTGGAGACAGTGAGGTTTCTTTCATGTGTCACCCAGGGACGTGACCCAGATAACTCCACTCACCTTGCACAGGGACCTGGTTGCAGCCTTGCGCTGCCTGTCAGCACAAAGTCAGATGTAGAGACAGGGAGGGATGGTGCTTTGCTGAGATGACTGGCAATCTGAGAAGATGGTTTTTAGGGTGCTGACCCACCGTCTTCTCAGATCGCCAGCCATCTGAATAAAGCATAATGCCTCCCTGTCTCTATATCTGGCTTTGTAGTGACAGGCAGTACGAAGCTGCAACAGGGGTTTTCTGGTTACAGTAAAGCGATCTCTTCCTCTTTAGAGCTCCTGTATTTGAAAACCTACTTTAGTTATTTCTGAAGATTTTTTTTCCTTTTTTCATGTATTAAAGACTCACTTCTCTTTCCATGTCTGTGTATATTTAGTTTCTATTCTTGTCTTGTTAAATCACGTATACCTAGTATTTCCCCGTCCCCTGTTCTCAGCTGATTCTGGTGTATGTTTTAATTTTAGCAGCAGATGCAGTTTCTAGCAATCAGGTCGGTAGAGTACTGAGATGCTGAGGAAATATTCATGCAAGTAACAGGCAGAATGTGTGCCCAACTTATTACTATTTTTTTGTTAATATGCAATAGAGCCCTGGTGGGCTTGACAGCTAACCTAAACGTCAGCAGTTTGAATACACAAGTTGCTCCTTGGAAATCCTATGGGACAGTTCTACTCTGGCTTATAGTGTTGCTATGAGTAGGAATCGACTTGAAGGCAGCAGCCTTGGCTTTTCTTATTTGTTAGTATGCAGTAGCTACATCCACGATCTGGTTGTTTCAGAGCTGAGAAACAAAAACTCTTAAATCAGTTTCTTTAAAGGTATCCCTTAAGCTTCCACTTGCCTCTAAAGAGTAAGTGATTTATCAGTTGTCCTAGTCTGTGGAGCTGATGACGTAGCTAAAAAATCTTCCTTCTGTTGCTCCTGTGATGAATAACAAATTCAAGCAGTGATTTTCAAGACAATATTTAGGAGAAAAGAGAGAAAAAGAAATTAAAATTGGAGAATCATTTTTTTCTTGAGGTCTTGACACAGCTAATGGACAAGACACTAAATGGTGAACAAGGGCTGGTTAATTGGTTTACCTGGTCCTGTTCTTCCTTGATTCATCTCCCAATTTGCTGGTCACAATTTTGGTGAAAAACGATTTGACTTTCAGGGGTCTGCTGATTTTAAAGCTTCCCCTTCTCACGGAAAAGTCATTCCAAATAGGCCTTCAAACACCATTCCATTTAATTAATTCTGTTATTTTAATCACCAGGGCAAGCTTTATTATTTGCACTGTGTGTGTACATTTCTTTCCTCCAATAAATGTAGAATAGTGTGGTGGACAGGCCCTTTTTGTACACCACTTGTGTCTGAATTCTAGCTTAAAAGTTTACAAATCATGACATTAAGCAAGTCTGTTATTTGATGTAAGCAACTCTGTTATTTGATGTAAAATACATATGTTAGTTTTTGTGTCAAATACATATGTTAGTAGTACCTACTTTAAGAGTTGTTGCAAAATTTAAATGAATTATATATATAAAGCACTTACTATCATGTGTTGTCATGGATTAAATTGCGTTCTGGAAATATATGTGTTGTCAATCCTAGCTTCTATACCTATGGTTATAATCCTCTGGGAATGGGTTGTCTTTGTTATTCTAATAAGACAGGACTAATATGTGTTTTGAGTCAATCTCTTACAAAATAAAAAAAACAGATTAAACAAGCAGGTGGTGGAAAGATAGATGCCAAGCCACAAAGCTGTGAGAAAATAAATTTGTTTGTTAAAACCATTCACTTCTGATATTTCTGCTATAGCAGGTCTAGATAACTAAGACAAAGGGTATGCAGTAAACATCAAATAAGTGCTACGTATTATTATTTTGGTTTGATATTGATATTACAAAAAAAGACAAAAACAACAGACAAAAATGCTGCTCTCAGTTGATTCCAACTCATAGCAACCCTATAGGACAAAGCAGAACTGCTCTATCGGATTTCTAAAGCTCTGATACTTTGGAAACAGACTGACACTTCACTTTCTAGTGGAGATATGCTGGTGGATTTGAACTGCAGACCTTGTGGTTAGCAGCTAAACACTTTAGCTACTGTGTTACTGTGGCTCCTTCCATTGGCATTATTATACATAATTATTGCTGTGTAATATACCATATTTTACTTAATACTAATTTTAGATATTTGAGCTAGCTCTGTTTCTTTCCTAAATATGTCCCTATAGTAGAACTATATGGTGGCATTGTGGTTAACTCCTACAGTTGCTAATCAAAAGGCTGTCAGTTCAAATCTACCAGGCACTCCTCGGAAACTCTATGGGGCAGTTCTACTCTGTCCTACACAGTCACCATGAAACGGACACAATGAGTTTTTTGGGTTTTAGTGGAAATATGATAAAGCATTTAACGAAGGCAACAGGTTTTTATTTTTTATTTTTTTGATGAAGTTTAGGATATTAAACTTAAAAAACCAAAGCTCCTTTTGAAAATAAAGTGTAGTTAAGAATCATACATGTCTTGCAGGAACTGTTTAAAAGAACACTTTAGTTGACACTGCAAGTAATAGGCTAATTAGCAGTACATCTAAAGTGAACTGCAAGAAATTTAAGCCAGATTCAGAAGAGGACATGAAACTAGGGATATCGTTGCTGATGTCGGGTGGATGCTGGCTGGAAGCAGACAATACCAGGAAGTTATTTATTTGTGTTTTATGTTCTCTGCAAAGACAATAGATTTCACAGATTATAACAGATTGTAGCTAACATTTCAAAGAACACTATGTTGATGCAGAAACTGTACATTGACCAAGAGCTAGTTACTTAAATAGAACAAGGGGATACTGCTTGACTTAAAAGCAGGAAAAGTGTGTGTCCGAGTTGTATCCTTTATATCACACATATTCAGTCTGCGTGCTGAGCAAACACTCCCAGAAGCTAGGCTATATGGAGAAGAACACAGCATCAAGATTGGAGGTAGCCTCATTAACAACTTTGCTTGTTGAAAGTGGAGGAGACTTGAAACACTTACTGGTGAAAATAAAAAAACAAAAACAAAAACAAAAAAACCTGCAGTCTTCAGTGTGGATCGCATCTTAATATAAAGAAAACAAAAATTCTTGCAGCTGGGCCAACAAGCGGCATCATGACAAATGGAGAAAATATTGAAGTTGTCAAGGATTTCATTTTACTTAAATCCACAATCAATGACATGAAAGTAGACACCATCTACTTCAAAAGACCTCTTTAAAGTGTAAAAAACAAAGATGTTACTTACAGGACTAAAGTGCTTTTGACTCAAGCCGTGGTATTTCTGATGTCCTTTGTTGCGTAAGTACGAGGACTGCCAGTTGAGTTCATGAACTCATCCTACAAAAAGTGCTACCTACCTCATTGCTGAATATCACTATGGCCACCTTCAAAGTACTCCCCTTGAAAAGCTATGCATTGACACCAATGCCTAGTCCACCCTTCAAAGCACTTTTGGAGCTCTTTTTGGAATGGTCATCAGAGCTGTCATCGTATTAATCCCTGATGTCCTGAGTAACATCAAAATGTCTTCCTTTCACTATTTCCTTTATCTTCAGGTAAAGAAAAAAGTCATCATGGGCCAGACCAGGTGAGTAGATTGTTCCAGTAGTTATTTGTCTACTTGCTAAAAACTTCCCCACAGACAACTATACAGTTAGTTTCATGAACTCACTACTGTGCCTTGTGCAATGGTCATTCCAAAAAGATTTCCAAAGTTGCTTTGAAGGGTGGACTAGGCCCTGGCATCAATGCATAGCTTCCCAAGTGGAGTATTTCAAAGGTGACCATAGTGATAATCACCAACAGGATATGTAACACTTAGAACAATTAAGTTTGTGGACTTGTCGTACCTTGTATTTAACATGGTTATGTCCTTCTAATACACTGGCCCTTTGATCAGTGTACAGTTTTCTTCCTTGTCCACTGTGGTGGACTTTACTTTAAAGTCTATTTTATCTGAAATCAATATTGCCACTCTTGCTCTTTTTTGAATAGTTTGCTTACCATATACATTTTTCCATCCTCTTGTTTCAGTTTGTTTGTATCTTTAAGTCTAAGGTATGACTCCTGTAGGCAGCATATAGATGGACTGTATTTTTTTTCATCCATTCTGCTACTCTGTCTCTTTGTGCATTTAATTCATTTCTATTCAGTGTAATTATTGATAGGTAAGAGTTTAGTGCTGTCATTTTGATATCTTTTGTGTGTCTCGTTGACAGTTTCTTTATTCCACTTCATTTCCTGTGCTATTTCATTTTTCTTTATGAGTGTTCTTTTAGTCTTTTTAATTGTTACTAGTTTTATACTTGCTGAGATCTCTTGATTTCGTTCTTTATTTTGGTGTGTAGGATTATCAATTCCCTTTGTGGTTACCTTAATGTTTACCTCTATTGTTCTAAATGTAAACCAATCTTTAATTTCTTTGTCTTGTCTTGACTTCTTCACCATATAAAAGATCAATGACTACATTATTTAGTTTCTCTTTGATACAATGTTATAATCGTTCACATATTAAAATCTGTTTTTCTATTTTTAGTGTTTTAGCTTTAATTTGGTTATGTGGTTTTCTTATCTGAATTGATATCTGAATGCTCTGTTCTACAATGTAGCTTTGAGTTTTTGTCTGATGTTAATGATTTTCAAACTGAAGAACTTACTTCAGTATTCTTTCAATGTCAGTATGGTTTTTGCAAATTCTTAAACTTCTATGGAAGTCCTAATTTCAAAATCAGTTTTGAGATACAATTTCACAGTATATAATTTTTTTCTTTCAAGGAAAAAAACTTCATTACCTTCTTGCGTGCATTGTTTCTCCAGGGTACACAGACCTCAGTCTTATTGACTCTTTTTTGTAGGTTATTTATTGTTGAACCTTTGCTGCCTTTAAAAGCATTTCCTTATATTTAGTTTTGTTAAGTTTGATTATAATATGCCTTGGTGTCTTTCTTTTGAGATCTGTTTTGGGTGGAGTTTGATAAGCATCTTGGAATGATATTTTTCTCATCTTTTGCGGTATCAGGGACATTTTCTGTCAACAAATCTTCACCAATTCTCCCTGTATTTTCTGTTATTCCCCCTTGTTCTGGTACTGCAATCATTGATAAGTTATTGCTTTTGCTTATGTCTTCTATAATTATTAGTGTTTCTTCATTTTTTAAGTTTTTTCATCTGATATTTCTTCAAATATGTTGGTGTCTGTTGCTTTATCTTCAGTTTCACTAATTCTGCTCTTCATTGCCTCAATTCTGTTTCCTTGACTTTCTATCAAATTGTCTAATTGTGTAACTTTGTTGCTAATCTGCTGAATTTCAGATCATTGCTACACAAGTATTTCTTGCAGCCTGTTTAACTTTTCATTATTCTCTGCTGCACTTTGCCTGATTTCTTGAAAAGCTCTAAACATTCACCTTCTATGTTCTACCTCTGATAGTTCCAGGGAATTCTCTTCATCTGGACAATTTTTTGAATCTTTGTTTTGGGAATTTTGTGAAGTCATCATGGTCTGCTTCTTTAAATGATTTGATATTTGACTAATGTCTTTGCACCACCAGAAGTTTGTTTTTATTTGTTTGCTTAGTGTGTTTTAACTTATATATACGTGTGTGTGTGTGTATATATACACACATATATACATATGTATCTGTGTATATATTTACAACATAGCTGATCATTTGAGCTCATTTGATTATTGGAACTTTAGAAATCCTAATGTCTCATCATCTGGGGTTAGAGCTGGGGTACTAGGCATGAAAGACCAGATGTCAGTTTACTTTTCTTCAGTGTATTCAGCCCAGGAGCCTAGGTTGTTGGCTGAGAAGTGTGTAGTGTTTGTTCTTTCCCATAGTTCTAGTGGGGCAAGGGTGACTAGTGTATGCACAGATTGTTGATTGCATGCAGTGAGAAAGATAGGGGACAGACACCCATCTGTGCTTAGACAACAGTCCTGTTTCTGACATGAGTTCCTGTCTCAGGGGGGCTGGTAGAACTTTCTGCCATCCTCATTTTAACAAATATTCCCTGTTCAAGTCTGGAAGAATTCCTCAGGGGGCACATAAAAGGTTTTATTTCTAGTCCAGATATAGCATCAGAATTTGGTGTCCAGAGAAGGGAAAGTGAAGCACCTAGGAGACACAGGCTTGGTCCCAAGGTAAGTTTTAGATCTGCACAAGTACTCAGTTTTTAATGTTTAAATTGAAGTCTCCTGCATTTCTCTAAGTGTGATTGCCCAAAGCTCAGATTCTTCACTGAGAAAGATGCTCTCCAAACCCCACACTTTGTTTACTGTGCTGGCAGCAGTGGGTCCTCTTGCAGGTTATAGCTTCCCACTGAGCCAACTATGGCTAGTCCAGGTACTTCTGGACCTACTCTTCTCTCCCTGTTGCCCAGTTCCTCAGTTTCATCCCTGATGTTCAGGGCTCCTAGAATGTTCTATATAATCCATCCAGTTGTTTTACTGGAGCCTTGTTGTTAGAGGAATCACAGGATGCATTTGGCTGCTCCACAATCTTAGTGTAAAACTTCAAGCTGTCATATTTTTAATGGCCTCATGTACATATAAAACCTAGACCATTAATAAAGAAGAACAAAGAAGAACAGAAGCATTTGAATTGTGGTATTGACAAAGAATCTTAAATATACTATGGACTGTCAGAAAAACAAAAGTCTGTCTTAGAAGAAGTTTCGCTTGAATGCTCCTTAGGAGCAAGTAAGGTGAGACTTCCTCTCACATGCTTTGGACATGCTATCAGGAGGGATCAATCCCTGGAAAGCAACATTGTACTCAGTAAAGTAGAAAGTCAGTGAAAAACAGGAAGACCCTCAAGAAGATGGATTGTCATAATAGCTGCAACAATGAGCTCAAAATAGCAATGATTGTTAGGATGGTGCAGGACCTTGCATTGTATTGTTCTATTGTTCCTGGGGTCACTATGAATTGAAATCAACTCCACAGAATTTAACAATGTATTGATAGTGATCTCTGGTGGCATAAATGTTGACTATTTGGCTACCAACCTAAAAGTCAGCAGTTTAAACCTCCCAGCAGCTCTTCAGAAGAAAAGATCACAACATATAGGCCAGTTCTGCTCTGTCCTATACAGTGGCTATGAGTCAACATTGACTCAAAAGCACATAACAGTGATATACTTACTACAGAAGTTTTCCAAATCCCTAAGCATTTCAAAAATTGATTTTAAGTTTCTTATCCTGACTCATTGATTTTTATATCCACTTTTCATGATTGTTGTCTCATCAGCATTTGGACACGAGAATCAGGAACATTCATGAGGCTTTTGTGTCCCATGTTCCTGAGCCATTAACAAGGAGGGCTTTCTATTATTTTATGCAACTTCCATTCACACAATTGTCTCACTTCTCAATCAATCTTTGCTTCTTAGACTGTAGCCTTTATCTTCATCTGGACTCCAAACTTCCGTTAGTACCTACAAAAGACCCAGACCCACTGGGTTTTATTTTCTTGGCCTGGCTTCAAGATTCATAACCTTTCTCATTGCTGGTCTGTTGCTAGCTGATCAAGGGCTCCCTAGTGGACACGGATCTAGATGCCTGTTTAACTTCTGTCCTCAACATTTCAAAATTATTAGTCAGGATCTGGACTGAGGCCAAAAGAATATGAATATTTTAAGATGCACACTTACTCCCATACTCTCTGCACCCACTGCATCTGGAAGACAGATAATGACTCCCCCAGAGTTTTGCTTATCCATACCCTATATTAATTTTAGTTATGATCCTAAGTTAATAGCTCACTCCTAGCTATTAAGTTTAGGAAAGCTCAAGTGGATTTGGAGACTTCTGGTATGCAGTGTACCACAAAGTGACTTTTGGATACTGGCAATACTTTTGGAATTGAAGACCTGTAGCATGGAATATTTAAAGCTTAAAGCACACCTTGAGTCTTCCTTCACATCAATTGGTTTTGCCATTTTCATTCCAATAGGATAGGTCTATGACAGTCTGGCTTAACTAAGACAAGTGTAGCTCCACGCCAACTTGTTGTCAGTGCAAGCTTCCATTACTAAAATCCTCTCAATCCCCAGGCATTTGTGCCTCCAGCTGCATCACTATAAATACAAGGTCTTTGTTTCTGAGGGGCCCAACTGTTAAACTCATCTGTAGGTATGTAGTACCTCATGGAAGCTCAGTCCCTAGGCAACCATGCTGTCTTTAATTTCTCTGGTCTCGATTTCTTTCTCTTTGGGGAAAGACAGCCCCAATCTCACACTAACTCCTAATTTCTAGGACTATCAGAACACAGTCTGAATCTATAAATGAAATACGTGTAGGCAGCAATGACACTTACGCCAAGAGTTGAATTGGCATGTTATTAGCTTCCTTTTCTGCCCCTCTTCACTCTTCGCTACTCTGCAGTAGTTTATTATTATTATTATTATTCTCGTTTCCCTGCCATTTCTTTTGTCACTTAATTGCCCTGATTTACTCTTCTTAACTTGTTTTACTCTTTTTCCTATGATCGCCTAATTCTAACTTTGCTTGACATCCAGTTTTTCTTTCCCTTCTTTTGGAAAACTTTCACAAAAGGCCATTCCTACTTTGTACAAGCAAAAACCTGTCTTTCCATAGTAAAGTACCTGTTTTCCTTTTGATTTACACTTTGAGGATTTTCCATAAACGTTTTTAAAAAGACAATTTTGTCTTGGTACCAAATATTTATCTTAGCTAATGAAATCTTTCTCACATAATAGAAAAAATATGTTACATGATTAATATGCATCTTAAATACACATCTCAGACTTACAAGACTGCTCTATACTTCCTATGTTTCTTAAATAATCAAATATCAAAATAGAACAGTGGTATCCTACAAATATTCAGAATTGTTTTAAAATATTACATTGAGGGTTACCTGGAAGAGTACTGCATGAGATAGCAAACGTATACAATTTTGAATGTTGTCTAGGCTAAAGTGGTGTATACTCTATCTTTATTCCCTCAATTTACTATGAAATAAATAGACACTTTCATAGGCTACATATAAATAATTAGAATTTAGGTAAAAAAATAAAATTTGAGTATGAAATTACTGGTTCTATAGCAGCAAGTAAGAAAAAATCTGTTTCTTACAGTCAGTAAAATAAATTGTGGACTGTCAAAGAAAATGCAATTTTCTATCAATTGTAAATTGTTAACCCTGTACCATGTGTATGATGTCTTTGATAATAAGAATTTCATCACAAAATATGCTATCATAAAGTTCTGTGATATACAGATGGCAAATACACTGTGCAGGTTTTGCCAAAAGGAGAAAGTTTTAGAGATTGTGTACCATTGAATGAACAGAGTATATGAAGTCTGAGAAAGAGGAATTAATCAAAGTAGAATAGATTAGATTTCCCTTATGTATCCACGGTATTTTCAATCACTTCACATGCCTGAGAAAGCTGAACAATGAATAAGGAATTTCGAGTAACAGTGGATGCATTTGAATTATGGTGTTGGCAAAGCATATCAAACATACCATGGACTGCCAGAAGAACCAACCAATCTGCCTTGGAAGAAGTGCAACCAGAATGCTCCTCAAAGCAAGGATGGCAAGACTTCATCTATCGTACTTTGGGCATATCGTCAGAAAGAGCTAGGCCCTGGAGAAGGACATCACACTTAGTAACGCAGAGGGTCAATGAAAGAGAAGATCTTCAATGAGATAAATTGTTACAGTGGCTACAACAATGGGCTCAAACATAGCAAGGACTGTGAGGATGGAGCAGGATCCATCAGTGTTTCCTTCTGTTGCACATATGTGGCCTGACAATTAAGTTTGCGAACTCATCCTAGAAAAAGTGCTACGTACCTCATTGCTGAATATCACTACAGTCACCCTTGAAGTACTGCCCTTGGGAAGCTACGCACTGAGGCGAGTGCCTAGTCTACCCTTCAAAGCAATTTTGGAACTATCTTTCTGGAATAGCCATCAGAGCTGTCCTTGTATTATGGTTGATGTCCTGAGTGCTGTCAAAATGCCTTCCTTTCACTTTTTCCTTTATCTTCCGGTAAACTAAACAGTCGTTGTGAGTCAGATTGGGTGAGTAGGTCGGGTATTCTAACACAGTTACTTGCTTGCTGACTAAAAACTCCCTCACAGACAGCTATACAATTAAATTTGCAAACTCGCCACTGTGCCACCGTGCCCAATGGCCATTCCAGAAAGAGTTCCAAAATTGTTTTGAAGGGTGGACTGGTGTCAGTGAATAGCTTCCCAAGGGGAGTTCTTTGAAAGTGGTCGCAGTGATACTCGGTAATGAGGTATGTAGAACTCTGAACAATTAACATCCCGAACTTAATTGTCAGACCTCAGAGACTTGCTGAGTCAGAAACGACTGAAAAGCATCTAATGACAGCAATAGATTATGAAGCATTCTTCTGGTTGTATAAAACAAACGTTATCTACCATACTTGGAAAAAAACAGGAAATATATAATCATGTCTATCCAACTCGATGGCACTTGGCCATGCACATAGTTGACAAACATGAGGCCTTGGTGGTGTGATGGTTAAGTGTTCAGCAGCTGACCAAAATGCTGACAGCTTGAATCCATCATCCGCTCTGTGGGAGCCAAGACCTGATGATCTGCTCCCATGAAAATTACCCGCTAGGAAACTCTTTAAGGCAGCTCTGCTCTGTACTGTAGAGTCACTGCGGGTAAGAATTGATTTGAAGTTACACATTAACACAGACATTATAAAAAACTCATAACTGTTTTAATTATAGTTATTTTTGAATTGTTTTACGTTGCACATAATATTTTGTTACAATTATTTCCTTAGTGCATAGATTAATTTTAGAGTTGCAAAAAAGATACACTTGTTTTCTTCTTATGTAACTTTTGATCTATTTAACAGAGCTTTGGGAATCGTCCTGAAAAAACCTTTGTTAATATGATTTGAAAGTAAGTAACCAGATTGTCTGACACAAATAAAAATCAAACAATATGAAAATTTTTGTAAACAGAAATGAGCATTTGCACTGTTACAAAATAAAATACATGAGATATAATTATAATGTAAGAGGTTGAAAGGAATGATTTGGGCTACAAGATGAGATCCACATTGTTAACTGAGTGAAACAGGAATGTACAGAGTATGAAATATGTCAAATTGGGGAAAAATTTCTAAATTTTTCCAGCAGGAAATAAACATGCTGAAAGATTTTGGCTATCAAGGGTTCCTGAAAGATATAAAATGGAAAACAAAACAAATCATTTTAAACAAAAAATTTATTCTAAATTTTTTTAAAAATACAATTTTTTCAGTTTCCAAGACAATGATAAGAATAAAAAGCATGCTTTTCTTAGCTTGACTGTAGTATTTAAGAAGTAAGATGCTCTGTTTATTTTCATCTTTAATTTTTTAATAAGAAAATGATCCCTTTAGGAAGCTTTCGCTGTGATTTAACTTTTAGAACAAAGAACTGGCTATCAACTAAGGCAATTTTTAGCCTTGTTTGACTTGGCATGTTATGTTCACTAATAATATTTGGAGTGAAGCCAATGACATTTTCTTCTAAGGAAACCAGAGAGCCATTGTAGCAGTTCAGTTGTATAATAAGCCATGAAAGAAAATATCTTCCTGCCTCCAACTGACCAACACCATCACTCAAAACAGAAGCACTGACAACCATCATATTTTTCTCTGCTGAGTGATGACTACAATTTACATGAAAATGTTTCACCACCTTTCAAAAGAGCCTTGCCGTACATAAAATTACAGCAAATCAATTTAAAAAAGGTGAAAGAAAAATGATATGGTTTTGTGTGTTAGTTTTGGTTGAAGAAAGCATAATATAACACTATCATTCGTGAAAGGATTTTAAGTTCTTTGTAGTCATGCTCAAATATTTCATGTTTTCATTTCACTTAACTTATTCAACAAGCATTTATGGAGCATCTACTCTTTGAGAGGTGCTGGAATAGGGTACTAAAGATAGAGCAGCAAACAAAGCTGCAAGATCCTTCCCTCAAAAAAGTCGTGGTCACGTTTGTTAATCAGGACAACCTATGGATAAAGCAACATGTCCATTTTATAGAGCAGGAAATTAAGCCTCCGAGAGTATTATGTGATTTATCAAAAGTTAACACATTTAGTAAAAGCAGAAACCAAAACTCCAAGGGAAATGTATACCTTCTTTTGTATGTAGCAAATCATTTGACAGTAGCTGAAAAAACATATGAAGTAAATATGAGCAGTAGTGTCGGAAACCCGGCAACCATGGTGGCATAGCAGTTCAGTGCCGTGGCTGCCAATCAAAAAGTTAGCAGTTTTAATCCACCAGGCACTCCTTGGGAACTCTGTGAGGCTTTTCTACTCTGTTCTCACAGGATTGCTACGAATAGGCGTTGACGTGATGCCAGTGGGTTTGGTTTTAGTTTTATTGGGAACCCTCGTGGTGGTAGCGGTTCAGTGCTACATCTGTTAACCAAAAAGTCAGCAGTTCACATCTGCTGGGCACTCCTTGGAAACTCCATGAGGCAGGTCTGCTCTGACTTACAGGGTTGCTATGACACAGAATTGACTTGATGGCAGTGAGTTTCTTTTGGATATTTGCAAGGAATTTCCAGATTAATCTCCTAACCCTCTAGATGATGTTAGGGGCCCCTCTGGCTACCCTAAAGGAGTGCAAAACTTGAACAAGCCCATCATGCAACCAGCTGAGGGACTGTTCTCACTCAACCTCTCCAGCTAGACCTTGGCTGCTTTGGGGTCACTGAGAATCTCAGACAGCCCATGTTTGCAGAACCCACATTGCTAGGCTTTCTAGTTGCCTCTTAGATCTTTATCCCCCAGTCATTTCTGTTTCTGTCATGATTCTTCAAAACGAGATGCACTGTAGCATGTTTAGTGTCACTTTCTGGGAATATCACTGTAGTTGTCTTAATTTTTAAAAGACTGTCCTTCTCCTCTAATTTGTTGATCAAGTTTCCTTAGAACGCAAATCCCTTTTGGCATTCACTCCCTGATTTAAGTTATTCTTCATTTTAACACGGACAGGTTTTCAGGGATTTCTTTTATATATGCTTTCTGGATAGATTTTAAGGGCTGAGAATTGAGTGAATACCAAGTGTAGCTTGAGAGTCATTTGGCAAGTCAACATTCTCTGTGAGGAAGTTAGTTTCATCTGAAGACTTAAAAGCATTGAGACGATAACTTTAAACTCTATAACATTGTCATTTTTTAAAATATCAAGTTCTAAAGTCAAGATGGAATACTTCCAGATTTTTAGCACTGGTCTCTAGTTTTTGGTAATAGACCACAATACCATTGTGAAGTAGAAGTTCAGATTTGTACAGATATGGCTCAAAACTCAATGCCTGTACCTCTGAAAATTAGGAATATTATGCCTCATTTTCTCTGAAGAAGAGCCATGTTTCTGTGGCATACCATTTAGCTGTTGAATTCTTGGACAAAGGCAAAAGACAAAAATAGAGAAAAAAGTCTTGAGAATCTGATTATCAAGGAATTGGTAATGATCTCCCCAAAATTATGCACTGAAATTAAGTGTTCTTTCCTCAAAATCTATGAATTAGAAGTATAAAATCAGTAAGTTGTATTTTTCTCATTTATGAAAAAGAATATCTTCATTTCTTGATCAGTAACAATAGAAATGTCTGCACAAAAATAAAAACACTGAAAAAGTTTCAGGAAACTAAAGGGGAAAAAAAGCCTTGTTGCTATAGTGGATTTTAACTCATACCAACTCTGTTGCAGAAAGTAGAACTGTCCCATAGGTTTTCCGAGGCTATAATCTTTATAAAAGCTGATGGATACTTTTTCCTCCTGAAAAGTCCCTGGTGGGTTGAACTGTCCATCCTTCTGTTAGCAGCTGAGTATTTAACCACTACTCCACCAGGTTTCCATAAAACAACTAACCATAATATTTCTAAAACAATTACCTTAATTTTATAAGTTCTTTCCCTGCCAACAACACCTGTACCTTGCAAGATATTTGTGTTATCTCAAGTGGTATGGTAAAAGTCTCATAACTAAATGAATTTTAACTAACTTTTCAATAGCATACACATTACAGAGAACACTTGAAAATTTGTAGAAGGGCGATATCTAATTTGTATTTGTTGCTCCTGTAAAAGGAACAGTGAATATGAGCAAGCATAGTGTAGCTAAGCAACACAATTTTTCCACTAACTAACTATAAGATAAAGCAGGAGAAGTTGAAGAAAGACAAGTCCTTAGAGCTCCTGAGAGATCATTTGCTCTTGTTCTAACATTATAACTGCAATGCAACTCGAATTTTTCAGACACTGGCTGCTTTGTAAGGAAACACAATCTTCCGTCTTCAAAAAGTCCAACTCACGGTGACCCTGAGTCGGATCCGACTCGATGGCACTTGGCTTTGGCTTGGCTCTTCCAAAAGTCTTATGACAGTTTCTATAATGCAACTGGTTGTGGAGTTGAAACCTTTTTTAAGTTTGGAGGTGAACAGTGTTCTGAATCACCTGACCAGTTACAACATCAAAAAACTGGTTATAATCCTTGACTCCTTTTTCATTTCTGGCATTGATCATATAAATTTGAATCAATCTGCATTATCCATTTTTTCTTAATTAATTTAACCTCAGCCCAAAACTTGTAGAGATAAGTGGTCAAGTGCCTGAAGTTAAAATTGTTTTTAAGCCAGTATACACATTAGCTTTAGAGATCCCTTTTTTGTTAAGGTATAGTTTACATAAAGTAAAATATACCTGCTTTAGGACAGAGTTATATGAGTTTTGAAAAAGGACAACTGAAGAAGAGCTGGTACATTCACATTGTGGCATTGTGAGGAATACTGAACACACTGTGGACTACCAGAAGAACAAACAAAGTGGTTCTGGAAGAAGTATGGTCAGAATCCTTCTTAGAAGGAAAGATGGCAAAAATTCACCTCTCTTACATCATAAATTTATGTGTCATCAAGCGGGACCAATTGTTGGAGAAAGATGTCATGCTTGGTAAATAGAGGATCAGTAAGAAAGAGCAAAACTCTTTAGAATGGATTGACACACTGGCTGTGACAATGGGCTCAAACATAGCAGCAACTCTGAGAATGCTGCAAGAACAGGCAACACGTCATTCATTCATTAGGCTGCTAGAGTTGGAGCTAACAACAATTTTAAAGTCAATCTGCCTCATACTTACATTGATTCTTGTAATTTCATAGAAAGTCTCGAAATAGGTAACGTGAATACCCCTCTCATTTTTCTCAGTATTGTTTTCACTGGTCTAGTTCTTTTGCCTTTACATATTAAATTAAGCTTAACTTGTCTGTTTCTGCAAGAAATTCTACTAAGATTTTGACTATAGTTCTATTATACAAATAATACAAAAACCCAGGGGTGGAGTCAAGATGGAGCACTAGACACATCTCCATAATTCCTTCTGAAAACTAAGGCCTGGATTGATAATTAAACAGAGACTTCTGAGCACCCAACAAGCTCTAGGATACAGCATAGGGCTGTCAATTTGGGCTATATGCCACTGAACAGGAAACTTTTCTTTTGCTGACCCCCACCCTTGTTGAACGGCCGGCTCCTGCAGACTGAAGGTAACTGCATTTTTTAGCTTTTTCATCTTTTAGTTAGCTGGCTGCGGCAATTGGGCTTAACTGGCAGCAAAGTTCAGCTGCACTGCTGACACAATCAGCAGGCGGAATAGTTACACTTTGAGATCCCAGTTCTGGAATTAGAGCACCCTGGCCCCTCTACCCTCTCTTTCCAAACTTCCACTATTGATTTTACTGTTTCACAATTGGTGGGACAGCTTGTACTGGACACCAACTTGATCAACTGGGAGGTGTAGTTACTCAAAAAGAGGCCTCGCTAAGGGCTAATTTCCAGGCTGGAATGCAGTGCCAGCCTGGGAAACACTTTCCCAGAAGAAAAGCTGGTCTAGCACAGTCTAGACTTACAGATAGGGCCCAGCAGCATACATGACCGCAGGACAGTAGCCCTTCCATACTTTGAACTAGATCACAGCATCTGGGGGTGGATATAGAGGTGCCTCCACTGCCAGCTGGAAAGAGAGGCTTGCACACCTGACAGGCTGACTGTTTTTATAAGTTGTCAGATAGCTTTTACCTTTCAAAATAAGGCTACCTAGAAAAATAACTATTGAGCAGCCTGACGGAGTATCTTCTAGCCTTAATAGACTCACAACGTAGGGTCAGCTGATGGCCCCCCAAGTGATTCCATAAGTAAGGCTGAGTCTTTGGCAGCCAGGAGGTGGAGCCTGCTACTCCAGAGATTCCACAGGGCCCAGTCATTGGAGTACATAGAGGTCACTGATGATCAACTTCTGCTTAAGCTCCTCTGTAGGCAACACTAGAGAAACTAAGCAACCTCTAGGTGTCCCAAAAAGCAACAGACCTTGGCCAGACATTTAAAGAAACATCCACCCATGGCTCCAGAAAGCTCTTAAAAGAAAGAACCAAAGAACTTTGCTGATGAAGAAGCTTTTCTGAAACTTTCTAAAGTCAAGTACAAAAGAATTACATAGACAGCCCTCCTAGATATTATATAAAACTCAGCAGAAAATGAAAAATTAAGCAACTGTTCGAACCCATGGAACCCTAGCATGCTGAAACCTGACAGGTCAACAACAAAATTAAAGAATTAGAAAACGAAATTCAAAGCCAAATGAACAGAATTGAGCAAATGGAAAATAGACCTTCTGGCTTGGAAGACAGAACAATTGACACCAGCACTTATGAGGAGAAATCAGAGAAATGAAACAAGAAAAATGAAGAAGCATTAAGAAACATGTTGGACTGTATAAACAAGAACAATCTACGTGGAGTTCCTGAACAGGAAGGGACACCTGAAAACACAGAGTAATGTTGTTGACTTGGTGACAGAAAACGTCTCAGAAATTATGAAAGAGAACATAGATATCCAAGATATATAGCTAACGCCACACAATATGGACCCCAAGAGAAAGACTCCAAGACATATTATAAAGCTTAACAAAATGAAACACAAGGGGAAACTCTTAAGGGCAGCAAGGCTCAAAGCAAAGCTAACATTCAGAGGAAAAAGCACTGCAGACTTTTGTCTGACTTCTCGGCAGAAACCATGCTGGGATGGAGACAGGGGGGTGGCACATTCAAAGACTTGAAGGAGAAAAACTTCGCTCAAGAATCATACATCCTGCAAAACTGTCTTTTAAATATGAAAATGAAATTAAGACATTCTCAGATAAACAGAAACTCAGAGACTTTGTAAACACTAAACCAAAGCTATAAGAAATACAGAAAGAAACTTTGGCTTAGAAGAACAAAACCATTAACCCTATATTTTAGGAGACAATACAGGACACATCATCCAGAAACCTACTCACTTAGGGAGGACACAAAACTTAACCAAGCTATAATATTAAAAGAAGTGATCCAGTGATCATATCATGAAAACTATGGTACCATCATATTAAAAAGAGGGATATACTGCAGTAGTTATAGTCCTTCCAGATGGAGAGGAAATTAATAAGATTAGTAGAGGTTAAAATTGGGTTTAAACATAGATTATTAAAGCGGATCATAGGGGTAGCCACAAAGCACGAAAGATGTGACATATCAAAACAAGAAATACAATACAGGAGTCTCAACAAGCAGAACACCGACACTGAAAAGGGTGAAAAATCAACCCATAAAGAATGTACCAGAACAGAATAGTAAGAGCAACAGAGAAAACATTAACACAGAAATAAATACATCAGAATGACAGCAATATACTTATATCTATTGTTTTAGTTGGTTAGGGCTGCTCTAACAGAAATATGACAGAGTGGATGGCTTTAAAAAAGGAAGGTATATTCCTACATAGTTCGGTAGGCCACAAGTCCAAATTCAGGATGTCCACTCCAGGGGAGGTCTTTTCCCCTTGTTGGCTCTGGAGGAAAGTCTAGTATGGCATAAGTCTTTGTCCAGGGAGTACCTTGGAGCCAGAACCTCAGATCTGAAGGATGCACTCTTCTCCCTGTGCTGCTTTCTTGCTGGTGTGAGGTTCCCAATTCTCTGTTTGCTTCTCCTTCCTTTCATCTCTTGTAGGATGAAAGGATTAAGGGTGGGGCAAGTCATATTCCAGGGAAACTCTCTTTACAGTGGAGCAGGGAGGTAATCCTATGAAGGGATTTACAGTCCCACCCTAAACCTTTAACATACAGCACAAGAAAATCACAAAATGGAGGGCAATCATAAAATATTGGGAATCATGGCCCAGCCATGTGGCTACACATATTTTGGGAGGGACACAATTCAATCCATGACACCTGTTAATAATTACATTGAATGTAAATAGACTGAATGCTTCAGTAAAGAGACAATGAGTGGTATCTTGGATCAAAAGACATGACCTGTCTATATGTTGCCCATAAGAAATTCCTCTTAGACTTAAATATATGAAAAAACTGCAAATTGAAAGATGGAGTAATATATAACAAGCTAACAATATACAAAGAAGGGCAGATGTGGCAATACTAATCTCAGATAAAATAGATTTTAATGTAAAATCCACCATCGTGGAAAAAGATAGACACTATTGCTGAAAGGTTCAATACATGAGAAGGACTTAACAATATTAAATATTTATGCATCCATTACTAGATACATCCAAGTACTAAATACATCCAATAAACACAGACTACACTCAAAAATGAGACAGATCACTCCACAATAATAGTGGGAGACTTCAACACTCCACTTTCAGTATTGGACAGATCTTCTAGGAAAAAAAATTCAATAAAGACACAGATCTTACTGTGACAATTAACTGACTAGGCTTCGTTGACATATACACAACTTTCTATACATTAGCAGATAATTATACCTTCTCCAGTACACATGGAACATTTTCTAGAATGGACCATGTGTTAGGACATGAGGCACATCTCAACAAAATCCTTACCACTGAATTATTGAAAAGCATCTTCTTAGATCATAAAGCCATAAAAGTCAAAATCAATAGAAAAAACATAGATAGAACTCATCGAAACTGAACAACATCTTGCTCAAAAAGCCATGGGTTATAGAAGAAATCAAGGATGAAATAAAGAATTTTATGGATTCAAATGAGAATGAAAACACTTCCTACCACAACCTACTAGACACAGCCAAAGTAGTGCTCAGAGGTCAGTTTGCCTCTATAAATGCACACATCCGGAAGCAAGAAAGAAATAAAACCAAAGACTTAACCCTACAGCTTTAACAAGTAGAAGGAGAGCAGACACCAGAAGAAAACAGATCACAAAGATTAGAGCACAACTAAATGAATCAGAGAACAGAAGAACAATTGAAAAAATTGGTAAGACCAAAAGCTGTTTTTTTGAAAAGATCAACAAAATTGACAAACCATTCGTTCAATTTACTAAAGAAAAACAAGAAAGGAAACAACCCCAATAAGAAATGAGACGGTAGATGTCACAACAGATCCAACAGAAATAAAAAATATCATAACAGAATACTATGAAAACCTGTACTCTAACAGATTTGGAAACCTAGAGCAAATGGATAAATTCCTAGACTAATATTATCTACCAAAATTATCACAAGGTGAAGCAGAACAACTTAATAAACCCATCATGAAGGGAGAAATTGAAAAAGTCATCAAAACACTACCAACAAAAAAAGCCCTGTCCCAGATGACCTCACCACAGAATTCTACCAAGCTTTTAGAGAAGGGTTAACTGCAGTACTACTGAGACTATTTCACAGCGTAGAAAGGGATAGAATACTCCCAAATTCGTTCTATGAAGCCAGCATAACGCTGATACCAAAGCCAGGAAAAGATCCAACAAAAAGGCGAACTACAGACCAATATCAAAAAGTCATTTTTACGTTTCAAATAATCTGACACATTTGGCAGTGTAATTTAGAGCTAAAAATTCCACAGAATTTTGATTGTTTATGAACAGTGTTAGAATAATTATAAAAATTGCCTTGGTTCTTTTACTTTGGTGTATTTAATCTATAATGTTTAGTTTCCTTTTAAAATTATGAGTATGCTACTATTGTAAAATTATCATTAGAAATCCAGACGACTTAAAGTAACTTAGAATATATTAAATTTTAAAAATTAACATGCACAAAGCAGCTTAAGTTTGTAGCTAGAACTGGAGACTCAGGAGTTTCATCAACTTAAGAGAACATTAATACAAATTTTAATTTGAATTTAAATCCTCATAAAGAAGTTAAAGTTTTAATTGGTGTACAGTAAGCATTATTTTAAAGCCCAATTATTATAAATAACACTTTCTATGAAAGACTATGTCTCTTAGGCATTATCAAATCTCAGGTTTTCAGTTGAATTAATAAAATTTAAATAGGTTGGTTTCTTTATTCAAAACTTACTAGAGGCTTGAGAAATATGGGACCCCTTTGTAGTGGATGATTCTGGCTTTTGATCCTGGTTCTAAGGGCAGGACCACAGCTGAGGCCTCAAGTGGGGGATGACCTGATGAGATGGAATCACCTGGAGGCCAGATGCTGACTAGGCCTCGAGAGGCCTGCAGTGAACAAGATCCTGAGAAAAGGGAGGCTCGCTAGAGCTGTATCGGTTGGAGACAGTGAACATTTGGCTCTGAATGTCAGGTAAACATTTCCCTTGAGGACGCAGAAGCTCTGTGCTGTGGAACTCAGAACCCTCCCACCCCCAATCCTTGTCTTAGCACTGACATCTCAACCTGAGGGATAAGAAATTAGAAATTTCATCCGAAGGGACTGGCACCAGTAAGAGCAGAAACACTACACCTGGTAGAAGTCAGAAATGGGAAACAGCAGCAGAGACAGAAGACTGAATGTGCTGAACAGAGAAACGGCCCGGGAATAGTCTGAGTGAAGCAGGCTGACACCGTAATTCTTTGGGCTGCAGCAGCAGCCATCGCCAGCCAGAGCAAATGCAGAAATCCATCTGAAGTACAAGAGGGCCAGTCAGACAGTGCAAAATAGGCCTGCTTGAGGTGAAAACAAAATCCTGTTCAAGTAACAAGTCAGGCCTATCCGAAAGCTTGGGGGAGCCTGTTCTCTGAGCCTAGGTACACACACACAAAGGTTGCCCTCAGAGCAGTTCTACGATGAAAACTGTTAGGACTCTGGTCCACAGCTGTCCCACAGCTTCTAGTTCAGAGCTGGACCGGTAGCAAACAGGGCTGAACCAATCACGAAACCTGTCAACCTGATGTCGTGATAGGGAATACCAATTTCTATTTCGATGTGTTGTATGCTATCTCTGAACGTTGTTTGCTGTCTATTTGCCATGTGCTAAAGCTCTGGGAGGAAAACCTGGTTGAGCAGTGCTTAAGTGCTCTGGCTCCTAACCAAAAGTTTGGCATTTCAAATCTGCCACACCCTCCTTGGAAACCTGATGGGGCAGTTCTCCTCTGTTGATATGGCCTCTAGGAGTCAGCATTAGTGACTTGATGGCAAATGAGTTTAAAATGCTCTGATGGGGTGAATGTGATATTTGTGGAAGGATCTCTATTACTAAAAACCTGTCTGTGCACCACAACAATGTGTTCCTATTGTTCAATCAACATATGGGTACATACCACAAGTCTTTAATATTTCAATGTCCAATTAGAATTTCAATTTCCAGGGAACTGCCATAGTATTCAATGTTTACTTAGTTATTTGGAAAAGGAATACATTGAAATTTGACATTCTTATTAATATTTACTGAAAAATAAAGTTTGAAATCACAGTTTTAGAAATAAATATAAAAGGAACAAAACCTTATTAAGAAAGTAAGAAAAAGTATCTAAACGTGCTTTTACAACAGATAAATGTAACGTAAAGTAACCTAAACTAAACATAAAATAGATATATTAGTAAACAGGAATAAAATAATGAAACAAAGAAAGCATGTTTTATTGTATCAAATTTTACAGCAGAAAACTGTTTAGAGTACATAGTCACATTGTTCAAAACCTAATATATATGAGTGTGTGTGTGAGAGAGAGAGAGAATGAGTCTAGACTGTGTGAGTTAAGTGTATGACTGATAACTGAAAGGTTAGAGGTCCAAAATCATTCACTGCTGCAGAGGAGAAAAGACCTGATGACCTACTGTTGTAAAGGGTACAACTGAGAAATTCTTATAGGACAGTTCTACTCCATCCTACAGGGTCTCTATGAATTGGAATCAATTCAGTGATACACAATAGCAACACGCATACATAGATGTATATATGTATCTTCCAAAAAATTAGAAATTTACATGTGTATTTAAATACACATGTAAATAGCCAAGTGCCATACACATAAATATATATAAATATACATATAACAAATGAATCTTCAATTTTTGACCCTGTATATCAAGAGAGCTTAATTTGATCATCCTTAATCAAGTTGGAAAATAAACTAGAAAACTAGGAAGTAATTTTGCTTAGCTGTAACTTGAGATATCCATTGCACAAGGAAACAGAGCAAATGAATGATAAAATAAATAAATTTGATTTAATCACTTCACTATGTTCATACTTTGACTCCTATAAAGAGCATTCATTCATCAATCCCCATGGAATCTTTAAAAAAATGATTATCGTATGTATCAGAAAGAATATATTTCTAATTTCTCAGAAATGGAAAGTGTATAAGCTACTGTCTAACTTCAGTACAATAAAATTAGAAATAATAGTAAGAGTTTAAAGATAAAAAGCAATGAAAATGTTTATTTAGTCAAAAATTAAGAACAAATTTGTAAGTAACTTGTATCATTAGAAAACAAACATTGTAATTGCAGACTATTTAGATATTGTAATTACACAAGTAATGGTATACAGTCAGAAGGGGTAGTGTGTTGTCATCTTAAATGATCTTGGCATTACCAAAGAACAAAAACAAATATTTAATACAATAAATTAGTATGAAGACTATATCCTACAGAAACCAAACTTAAGAAATATGTAAAGAAATAATGAAAAAAATATATACAAGCTAATGGAACAGGAAACAGAAATGCAGTGTAATATCTAATCATATTTAAAATCTAGTTCTTTGAAAATGAATGACACAAGCAAGTCTCTGAAATATTTAGCAGATAAAAGATACAACAGTATGACTACATTGGGAATGAGGAAAATATATACCAAATATATGGATGAGATTCAGTCATGTAGTGTATCATGTCAAGAATGATAAATTGGAGAAGAAATCCATCACATTTGTTGTCAAAAAGAACATTTTAAGATTTGTTCTGAAATAAAACACTACCAGTGAAGGGGTAATAACCAAACACCTAGGGGACCCTTTGACTACCAGACTATTATTCAAATTTATGCCCCAAGAACTAATGCCAAAGAAGGAATTGAAGATTTTTACCAACTTCTGCAGCCTGAAATTGATCAAATATGTGATCAACATGAATTAATAATTATGGTTATTGGAATGGAAAAGCTAGAAGGAAAGAAGAATCAATAGTTGCAAAATAGATTTCATGATAGAAATGTCAACAGATATCCCATGATAGAATTTTTCCAGAACAATGATGCTCATCAAAAATACCTTTCTTAACAAAATAAACAATGAGTATACTCATGAATCTCATAGGATGGAACATACAGGAATGAAATCAACTATATTAGTAGAAAGAGGAAAAGGAAAAGCAAGGCCTGGAACCAAATGCAGAACAGACCATCAAGTACTGACATGTAAGTTCAACTTGAAGCTGTAGAAATGAAAACAAGCCCATGGGAGTGAAAGTACAACCTTGAGTATACCACATCTGAATTTTCAGACCATCTTAAGAGTAGATTTGACTGACTAATCAAACACTAGTTATTGAAGACCAGATCAGTCATATGATTGCATTGTGTATGATGAATAAAGCAAAGGTCATTAAGAGACAGAAAGAAAAACAATATCAGAAGAGACTTTGAAATCTTTTTCTTGAGTGTAGAATATCTAAAGCAAAAGGAAGAAATGATGAAAAAGCACTGAAAAGAACATTTCAAAGGGTGGTTCAAGAAGACACACTAAAGTATTACAAAGAAATATGTAAAGACTTGGAGTTGAGAAGACCAAAAGGAAAAAACACTCAGCATTTCTCAAGCTGAAGGAAAAGAATATAAAAAAAAAAAAAAAAAAAAGTTTTTTCAAGACTTGAGTTGCCATTCTAAATAATTCCATGGGCAAAATATTGAGTGATACAAGAGGCATCAAAAGAAGACTGAAGGGATACATAGTCACTGTACCAAAAAGAATTTGTCAGTGTTCAACCATTTCAGGAGGAAGCATATGATCAAGAACCAATAACATTGAGTACTTCAGGAATTGACAGAATATCAATTAAATTTTTCAACAAATGGATATAACATTGAAAGAGCTGACTCGTCTGTGCCAAAAAAATATGAAATATAGCTACCTGAGAAACTGACTGAAAGATATCTACTTTTGCATCCATTCCAAAGGTGATTCAACAAAATGTGGAAATTATAGAACAATGTCATTGATATTACAAGCAAATAAAATTTTGCTGAAGATAATTCAAAAGAAATTATAGCAGTACATCGATATGAAACTGTCAGAAATTGTGAGCCAGATTTAGAAGAGGTTGTAGAATAAAGGATATCATTGCTTATGTCAGAGAAACCATTGCTGAAAGCAGAGGATACCAGAAAGATGTTTATCTGTGTTTTGTTGACTATGCAAAGGCATTCAACTGTGTGGATCATAACAAGTTATGGATAACATTGCGAACAATGGATTCTAGAACACTTCATTGTGCTCAGGCAGAGCCTGTGCATAGCCCAAGAGTCAGTCTTTCAAACAGAACAAGGAGATAAACTACATGCGTTAAAAATCAGAAAAGGTGTGTGTCAGGGCTGCATACTAAGCAAATAATCAACCTACCCACTGCTGTCAAGTTGGGTCTGACTCATAGCAACCCTAGAGGTCAGAGTAGTCTCGACCCACAGAGTTTCCAAGGAGTGTCTGGAGGATCTTTTGGTTAGCATACTGGTATTTAACCACTATGTCACCAGGGTTTCCAAATAATCAACAAGCTGGGCTGTCTGAAGTCAAGAATGTGGCACCCGGGTTAAGGGGCCAAGATGGCTGACTAGACATATATCTCCTCAATTCTCTCTGAGAACTAAGGCCTGAATTAATAACTGAACAGAACAAGGAAGTCCTAGGACACAGCATAAGGTTGTCAGATTGGACTACACACCATCAAACAGGAAACTAAATTTCTCTGACAAGGTAGCACCTGCTGAGCCCTGCTCCTTCTGCCTCACCGCTTGAGTAGACTGCAGGTACTCTGCAGGTCTTTGTTATCTGAGAGGCAGGGAATGGGCATGAGCTGGCAAATACACTGAAATGCAGTGTTAAAGTAAACAGCGTATACCAGAGCAGAGACACAGTATGTGGGATAGCCACATTTTGAGAGCCTGGCTGTTGACTGGGGATACCACTGCCCCTCCACCCTCTCTTTTCTGAGCTGCACCATGGACTCTGATTTAGTAGTGGGGAGGGCAGCTCAGCCAGGATGCTGTCTTGGTCAGCTGGGAGGTGGAGTCACCCAACTGAAGGCCTCAGCAGGTATTAATTCCCAAGCTCAGAAGTAGCACCAGTCCAGAAAATGCTTTTCCAGGAGAAAGGATCTGTAGAATAGTGTTACCTTGTGGGAATAGCCTGGTTGAGGATGGCAGGAAGGACACAAATCCTCCCTAAATGAACTATATCATATCATCTGGGGCTGCCAAAGAAGTGCTTCCATTGTCAGCCAGTAGGTGGTTCCTACCACACCTGATGGCCTGATGGATTTTGGCAGCTATTGGTCAGCTCCCAGCTTCCTAAAATAAGACTGCTGGGAGAAATAAATGCTGAGCATCCCAGCAGCATCACTTCCAGCCTTCACTGACCCACATCGTAGGGTCAGTTTGTGGCCCCCAGTGAATTCATAAGTAGGGAGCAGTCTCTGTCAGCCAGGAGGCTGAGCTTGCCACCCCAGAGAGTTCACTGGGACCAGTCACTGAAGTACATAGAGACAGCTGGTGACCAACTCTCTTCACAGAACTATGCCTCAGCTCCTTTTCAGGTAACACCAGAGACTCCAGATGGTCTGAAGGCAACA
Source organism: Heterohyrax brucei (assembly GCA_028571685.1). Taxonomy (NCBI): domain Eukaryota; kingdom Metazoa; phylum Chordata; class Mammalia; order Hyracoidea; family Procaviidae; genus Heterohyrax; species Heterohyrax brucei. The sequence goes on from CM053143.1 coordinate 78,370,058, forward strand.
AATCATTCCTAGCCATTTAAAGAAATAGTTCACTATGGCTCTTGAAATCTTCCAAAATAAAGAACCAAAAAACTTCCCAGATGAAAAAGCCTGCCTGAAACTATCAGAAGTTAAGTACAAAAGAATTATAAATAGAACCCTCCTAGAGAGTAAACAAAATGAAGCAGAGCAAAATGAAAAATTAAGCAAGCTATTTTAAGTGATTGAACAATGATCTGAAATCCATCAGATCAATAACAAAATTACGGAATTAGACAATTCAATCCAAAGCCAAAAGAGAATAATTGAAGATATGGAAGTCAGATTAGTAACCTTGAGGATAGAGCAAATGACACCAGCATTTACAAGGGGAAATCAGAGAAAAGAAATAAGAAAAGCAAAGAAGCACTAAGAAACATGTGGGACTCTATTAAGAGAATAATCTATGAATCACTGGAGGTCTTGAACAGGAAGGGACAGCTGAAAACACAGAGAGTATTGTTAAATTGCTGAGAGAACATTTGCCTAAAATTATGAAAGAAGCAGAACTTAATAAAATCGTTACAAAGGATGAGACTGAAAAAGTAATCAAAAAAACACCAACCAAAATGTCCTGGCCCAGATGACTTCAATGGAGAATTCTACCAAACTTTTAGAGAAGAGTTAGCTGTAATACTACTGAGACTATTTCACAGCATAGAAAGGGATGGAATACTCCCCAATTTGTTCTATGAAGCCAGCATAACCCTGATACCAAAGCCAGAGAAAGTTCCCACTAAGAGAGAAAATTATAGACCAATATCACTTATGAACCTAGATGCAAAAATCTTCGACAAGCTCCTTGCCAATAGACTTCAACAGCATATCAAAAAAATAATAATAATAATTCATCTGACCAAGTTGGATTCATACCAGAGATGCAAGGCTGGTTCAACATCAGAAAAACAATTAGTATGATCAACCACATAACACAAAAGACAAGAACCACCTGATCTTACCAATTGATGCAGAAAAGGCATCTGACAAAGTCCAATACCCAGTCATGTTAAAAACTCTCAGCAAAATAGAAATAGAAGGCAAATTCCTCAGCACAGTAAGGGGCATCTATGCAAAGCCAACTGCATACATCATCCTGAATGGAGAGAGACTGAAAGGATTCTCCTCAAGAAAGGGAACTAGACAAGGATGCCCACTCTTACCACTTCTGTTCAACATTGTACTAGAAATTATGGCCAGAGCAATTGGACAAGACAAATAAATAAAGGGCATCTGCATCAGCAAAGAAGTAAAAATCTCCTTATTTGCAAATGACATGACTGTACATACAGAGAATCCCAAAGAGTCCATAAGTAAACTACTGGAACATAGAAGAGTTCAATAAGTATCAGAATATAAGATAAACATAACTAAATCAGTAGGATTCCTTTATACCAACAAAAAGATCTTTCAAGAAGAAATCACAAAAGCAATACCCTTTACTACAGCCCCCAAGAAGATAAAATACCTACGAATAAATCTAACTAGAGAAACAAGAAACATATGCAAAGAGAAGTACAAGACCTTACTGCAAAAAACCAAGAGAGACTTATGTAAATGGAGAAACCTATCTTGCTCATGGATAGGAAGACTTAACATTGTGAAAATGTCTGCTGTACCCAAAGTGATCTACATATACAATGCAATCAACTACAAATCCCAGTGACACTTTTTAGTCAGATGAAGAAACAGATCAACAACTTTGGAAAGGGAAAAAATCCAGATAAGCAAAGCACTATTGAAGAAGAGGAACACAGTGGGAGTCCTCACACTACACAACTTTAGAGTCTATTACACTGCCACAGTAGTCAAAATAGTCTGCTACCAGTACAAAGGGAGATATCTAGACCAATGGAACAGAGTAGAAACTCCAGAAATGCCACTATCCTCGAATGAACAGTTGATATTTGACAAAGGCCCTAAGACTGTAAACTTGGGTAAAAACAGTGTCTTTAAAAATGGTGCTGGCAAAATTGGATATCTATGCTCAAAAAATTGAAACAAGACCCGTATCTTAAATTTTACACAAAAACTAACTCAAATTGGATGAAAGACCTAAAAATCAAACCTAAAGCAATAAAGATCACACAAGAAAAAAATAGAATCAACAATGGAAGTTTTAATACACAACTTAGAATTCCAAATCTGAGAAAGGATGATCAACAGAAAATAGATAAATGGGAACTACCAAGAATCATACATTTTCATTCTTCTGAATACTTTATCAAAAGATTTAAAAGACCACATACAGAACAGGAAAAAATATTTGGCAACTACTTGTCAGACTGATGTCTGATCTCCGTAATCTACAAGGGAATGCAAAACATCAACAAGAAAAAGGTAAATAACCCAGTTAAGCAATGGGCAAAGGAGATGGACAGACATTTCACCAAAGAGGAGATCCAGGCAGCCAAAAGGCACATGAGGAAATGCTCACCATCCTTAGCTATTAGAGAAATCCAAATCAAAACTACAATGAGATATCATCTCACCCCAGCAAGGTTGGCCATGATCCATAAAACACAAAACAATAAATGCTGGAAAGGATGTGGAGAAACTGGAACTCTCCTACACTGCTTGTTGGATTGCAAAATGGCACATCTTCTGTGGAAAGCGATTTGGCACTTCCTTAAAAAGCTGGAAATAGATACATCAATTGACCCAGTGATCCTGCTGCTTGGAATATATCCTACAGAATCAAGGGCAGTCACATGAACAGATACATGCACACAAATGTGTATTGCAGCACAGTCCACAACAGCAAAATGATGGAAGCAACACAGATGTCCAACGACATACAAATGGGTAAACAAACTATGGTACATATACTCAAAGGAACACTATGAAATGATAAAGAACAATGATGGTTTTAGGAAGCATCTCATAACCTGATTTCAATTGGAAGACATTATGATTAGTGAAATCAGTCAGTGGCAGAAGAATCAATGTTATATGAGACCCCCCTATAAGGAATTAAAAACAGACTGATGTACAGAAGAAAAGACTCTTTGACAGTTGCAAGGGTTGGGAGGGAGGAAAAGTGCTGGTCGTAGATTAGATAGTTGATAGAAAATTGGCTGTGTGAAAGCAGTGACAGTACTCCCTAAAAAGAAGATCAACTTAACTGGACTTCAACATAAACTGAAAACTCTTCTAATCTCAACCCAATATTGCAATGATAGAGTAATAGAGTTGGGTCTCAGGGGCCATGAAGGCCAATTGGAATAACTACCCTATTGCTAAGAGTCTTCTGCACCCCATATTGGTGAATGTCATCTGGCATCTTAAAAGCTAGCAAGCTGCCATTTGTGGTACACCAAATGGTCCCAGCTCAGCTGTAACAGATGATCACCAAGAACAACAAAGGCAAGACGGAAAAAGCCCAGGAGACCAAATGTCCTGTGTGAATTGGTGACAGTATCAACGTGTGACCAGAAGAACCAGATGTTGCCAGTGACCACCAAGAACAGTCATGATGAGGCATGCAGTGTTAAGTTCCAGGGGCACCATGGAAAAGAGAGGGGAGCACCTCAAGAACTCCACTAAAAGACCACAGTTTATCATCCAGCAGCCTGAGGGGTCCCCTGGAAGCATAGCCCATAGACATGCCGCTGCCCCTGACCAGAAAATATTATTGAGGGCATCTCTTCAGACGGGAATGGACTGGATGTGGGATACAATATGATCACAAGGTGTGTGTACTTTATGATTCTATGCATCTATAGGATGTCATTCTACTGGCCTCTTACTAGGAGGGAGTGGAGAGGATGAAGAGGTGGGGACAGGAGATCATTAAGAGGTTATGACATATATAGAGCAAAAAGGAGGAGTGTGCTGACACCAGGCAGGGAGAGTAGACGGGCAGAAATGAAAATTTCTTTTGGATTATATACTTCGCTCCATCACAATAAAATATTTTTTAAAAAGAAAAATAGAATGTGGCATCCAGATTAGAGGAAGACTCATTAACTGACTCTAATATGCAGATGACACAATCTTACTTGCTGAAAGTGAAAAGGACCTGGGACTTGGAAGTACTTACTGACGCCATTCAAAGATCAGAGCCTTCAGTATGTATTTATATAGGAATGTAGATTTTCACTGAATCATAATTAAAAAAAAGAGGCAAAATATTTCAATAAAACTGCTTGAGCACCAAAAAAAAAAAAAAAAAAAAAAAAAATCAATCCTCATCACTGGACCAATAAGCAACATAATGATAAATGGAGAGAAGACTGAAATTGACAGTGATTTCATTTTACTTAGATACACAATCAATACCCAGGAAAGTAGCAGTCAAGAAATCAAATGATATATTGCCTCGGGTACATTTACTGCAAAAAACTTTTTAAAAATGTCAAAAAGGAAACATATCACTTTGAGGATTAAGGTGCACCTGATCCAAGCCATGGTGTTTTCAATCACCTCATTTGTGTGTGAAAGGTAGACAATACCAAAGGAAGACTGAAGAATTGATGCCTTTGAATTATAGTGTTGGCAAAAATACTGAATGTAACATGAACTGCCAGAAGAATTACAGCTAAGATGCTCTTAAGAAATGAGGATGATGAATCTCACATATTTTGGCTATGTTATCAGGAGGGATCAGCCCATGGAGAAGGACATCATACTAGGTAAACTAGACGATCAGCAATAAAGAAAGGAGACTCGGTGAGATGCATTGACATAGAGGCTACAAGAATGTGCTGAAACTTGGTCATGACTACAAGGATGGTGTATGACTAGGAAGGAGTGTTTTGTTCTTTTGTACACAGGGTCACTAACAGTTGGAACAAACTCAACAGAAACCAACAACTCAACATAGAGAAGATACTTTAAAAATATTTAAATGCTTAAGTGAGCTGTACAATTTTAAATTTTTGAGTACATTAATTTTTTTTCCAGGAAATGTATGATAAAATTTAAACCAGGAAGAAATAGAGCACTAGTGACCTGCTTCTGCAAAGATTATAGGCAAGAAAACTACGGTGCTGCTCTACTCTGAAATGTAAGTGGCTGCCATTAATCAGGTGGTGACTTAATGGCAGCCAACAACAACACAGAATCCTCTGTTTGGTACAACGTCATTACTATTTTCTTATTTGCCCAATTCTTTGCTTAGCATTGCCATTTCTGTATAAATGCAAAAACAGCAAAGAAAAGGATAAAGATAGACATTACAAACAGAAGGAACCAGAATTCTGGCCTCCTCAGAAAGAAGCATCTACTTAGTTCTAGAAAGACTCTGGGTCCTTTATTCATCTACAGGCAGTGGAGCTGGAATCCACTGGACTGCAACAGATTTTGTTTGCTTGTTTCTTTTTATTTCGGTAGCACATGAGCCAATGTCAAGCTAAGACAGATAATCAAGATAGTCATTCCCCCCCCACCCCCTGCCCGGATCTGTCGGCCATGTGGAAACCCTGATGGTATTGTGGTTAAGAGCTATGGCTGCTAATCAAAAGATCAGCAGTTTGCACCCAACAGGGGCTCCTTGGAAACTCTATGGGGTAAGTCTACCCTGTCCTATGTGGTTGCTATGAATCAGAGTAGCCTTGCCTGCAACAGGTTTGGTTTTATCTGTTACATAGTTAATGAATATGTCAACCAAGTGCTGGTATTTGCCATACTGATGCTCAGAATTTTTATCCTCTTCTTTGAAACATTTTAGACACTTTGAAGGGAACTTTAGGGATGCTGAACATGAAACTGCTAAGCAAAATTAGGAAACACTGGTAGTGGAGTGATTTTTTTTTTTGTTGTTGTTTTTGGTAACAGAAATTATGCCCGGAGAAAGACATCATGCTTGGTAGAGAGGAGGGTCATCGAAAAAGAGGAAGACCCTGGTTTACATGGATTGACACAGTGGCCACGACAACGGGCTTAAGCATCAAAGTGATGGTGGACACGGCGCAAGACCACGCTGTGTTTTGTTCTGTTGTGCTTAGGTTCACTACGAGTGAAAGCAAAATTATAACATCATAATTGTGAGTGCAATTGGATACTTTAGGTAAGGTTTCTAGCTTCATGCTAATGGTATCAAAATAGAAAATACTTTCTTCTCTCCAAACCTCTCCCCATTGCTATTTTTTAAAATCTGTAATAATAATTAGATGTTTATCTGTGGTGTGTTTGTTAGATTGAAAAGGATAAAAGCTACACATAAGTGTATACGTGCCTGTACAAGATATATTACAAATTGCTCAAACAGTTTTTGATGGGCCACAACTTAACACTATCCCAAGAAGGTGTCTCCTTTCCATGCTGATTCTTCAACATGTAACAGTACAAAAATAAATAACAATGGCTAAATGATACAAATGTTCTATATATGATTGTCATACAATATGGAGTCCATTAAGAAAAATAAACACAAACCAGCATTATCATTGGTCTCCTATAAATGAAACTAGTTAGTAATTCTTTTTTTTTTTTTCAAAAATCCTTTGAAGGAAAACCTTTTTTAAAAAAAAATTTCTCCTTTTTTCCCCATTATATCCCAGGTCTTTTAAATGAGCTTTTCCCACTCTACCACATTTCAGTGTCAATTAGTATAATTTACCTCTTTCTTTCATGTGGTTTTCACTTGATTTCAGGATATTTAACAGATTTTCTCTTGGAGACGTTAAATGAATTAATTTAACTGAAACAAATGCTATGACTTTTGGAAAAAGTTATGACATCTGCTATCCTTTTTGGTCAAATTTCTCTGTAACCATCCTCCTTTAGCATCTATTTTCTCACTAAGTAGAGAAAAGCTAAGGAAACCAAAGATGTAATTTCTTGGCAAGTTTTGTTGATTCGTTTAAATTTAAACTAAAACCATGTGTGAGTGGATCCAACCAACAATAATGCAGGTACGACAGCACGTAAAGTAAAGTGGGAAAGTGAATGCTTAAGAAGTTTTAGGGACTCTCTCTTTCTTGGGAACCTCTCAGGACTTTTATACTTGGAGGTACCAAATATTTTTCCAACTCCAGTAGTTGTATCTATTGCTAATTAAAAAATAATGTTTCTGTGGTTAACTGGTATTCCAAGCACGTAGCAGATGGCTGTCTTGCCCAAAGAAGGCAGAAGTTTTGTGGTATGGCATATTTCATGGCTTTTGATTCTCCTGTACTTAATAACATAATATAATTTTTTTAGAACAACATTGTAGATAACTGGTGCTGATAACCCTTCATTTTAACAAAAGAGCTTGGTTGCATATGTTGTATGTATTTTTAAGTGGTCATAGAGACATTTATTTCTTTTATAAAGATGACTGCACATGTGGCCAACAACTGGGATTCACACAGAGGGTTCATCAGTGTAAACAGCCATCAACATAATAAAAAAATGGCTATTTTGGTCCTCTGGGTTGCTTTGTGAATCAGAACAAGTTATTCATCATTTCTATCATTCTCATCAAGAAAACTGTGCTAAAATTTTGAACCTCTAAGATATGTGCTTTGTTCCATTAGTTCTATTAGTTCTTAAATGCTATACTTACAGTACGCAAAACAGCAATACAGTGTTCCAAAAATAGACAGCTTTTACTTGGAAATTGTCTAGCAAGTATAATAAAGAAAGTATTCATGTTCTTTTTCATAATGGTGAATTTATATTTCTGTTTTATTTTAATTTCTATTCTAATGAATTCAGTGGGACAGCCACATTCTCATGTCAGCATTTGGAAATAATAAGAGAGACAATTTAGGATGTTCATTAAGAACATAGCTGTAAAAGACAGTTTCTTTCCTTTTCTCCTCCTAAACCAAACCAAACCTACTGCCATTGAGTTGATTCTGACTCAGTGTGATCCTACAGAAGAGTAGAACTTCCCCACAGAGTTTCCAAGAAGCACCTTGCAGATTTGAACTACAGACCTTTTGGATAGCAGCTGTAGCACTTAATCACTACACCAGAGTTTCTCCTCCTAGAAGTCATAAAAGAAAATCAGCAAGGAAAATAGAAGAAATGATGCAAGCTACATGTTCAGCAAAATTAGAAAACATATAACCTATGCATTTCAAAATTTAAAGGACAGCTGTCGAAGCAGCCAAGATCTAGCTGAAGATATGCCAGTACAAGGAAGAAGTAAGAGAAAAATCTCAGAGAGGATAAGTATAGGCCAAAACTTACCAACAGAGTAAAAATACCTAACAGGAAAATGTCACCATAAAGAAGATGAAAAAATATGTTTTCCATAAAAAACATAAAATGATGCAATTTCATCTACAATAAGGTTATAAATCAGAAGTACTAAACTCTGGAAAAAGAAAGTAAGTCAACAAGATCAGTCAAAATATAAGATGAGGCAGGTAGAATTCGACAGCAAGTAGAAGAAAGTACAGTCTTAGAAGTGATTATGATATTCAAGAGAATGAGGAGGAAAAAACAGTGTTGAAAACATCGTAAGAGTCACACACAGTGGAAATAAGAAAAATGAATAAAAGCAACTGGAAATAAAAAGCTACTAATGGTAAACATAGAAGCCCTGGTGGCATTGTGGATAAGAGCTAACACAGGACAGTTACTGGGCCAACTGATAGGAAGAGATCCATATTTATGCCTATACCCACAAAAGGTGATCTAACTGAATGCAGAAATTACTGAATAATATCATTAATATTACATGGAAGTAAAATTTTGCTAAAGATCGTTCAAAAGTGACTGCTGCAGTATATTGACAGGGAACTGCCAGAAATTCAGGCTGAATTCGAAAGAGAAACTGGAACCAGGGGTATCATTGCTGATGTCAGATGGATCTTGACTGAAAGCAGAGAATACTAGAAAGATATTTACTTGTGTTTTAGTGACAGTGCAAAGGCATTCAATTGCATGGATTATACTAAATTATGGCTAACGTGTAGAGAATGGGAATTCCAGAACCCTTAACTGTGCTCATGAGGAATCTGTGCGTGGATCAAGAGTCAGTTGTTGAAACAGAACAAGGGAACACTGCATAGTTTAATGTCAGGAAGGTTATGCATCATGGCTGCATCCTTTTACCATACCTATTCACTCTGTATACCATGTAAATAATTCAAGAAGCTGGACTATATGAAGAACAGGGTATCACGGTTGGAGGAAGACTTGTTAACAATCTATGATATGCAGATTACACAGCCTAGCTGACTGTAAAGGAAGAGGACTTGAAACAATTTCTGATGAAGATTAAGACCACACCCTTAATATGGATTACGTATTAATATCAATACAACAAAAATCCTCACAACTGGATCAGTAAGTGACATCATGATAAAGGGAGAAAAGACTGAGGTTGTCAAAGATTTCATTTTACCTGGATTCTTAATCAATGCCCATGGAAGCAGCAGTCAAGAAATCAGAAGATGCATTGCACTGGGAAAACCAGCTGCAAAGGACTTCTTTAAAGTATTGAAAAACAAGGATGACACCTTGAAGACTAAGATCTACCTGATTCAGATGATGGTGTTTTCAGTTGCATCATATGCATGTAAAGACTGGACAATAAATAATGAAGATCTAAGAAGAGTCGATGCCTTTGAATTTTGGTGTTGGAAAAGAAGGTTAAATATACTGTGGACTGTCAAAAGAAGAACAGATGTGTCTTGGAAGCATTACAACCAGAGTGCTCCTTGGATGTAACAATGGTGAGACCGTGTCTTACTTTGGACATGTTGTCACGAGGTATTAGGACATCATGCTTGGTAAAACAGAGGGTCAGATTCAAGTTCACACTGTGTTTGTACTTTTCACAATTTCTAGCATCTGAAGGATTGCTTTATTTCTCCTATTTACTTACTCACAATCAATAACAATTTTTGAGCTAAAGTTATGTATATATAATTTTTACATGTGCTGTATTGGAAGTGTTCTCCGTATCTACTGAATATACGTAATTACAAGAAATAAAGAATTTCACTATTTTTCAATTAAAAATTCAATGATAAAGAAAATATAACAATGCACATTCAAGTTGCAAATTCTCCCCTTAGTTTGACTATTTAATCTATCACTCAAAAACATTCATCAAACAGGCCCAGTGAGTGAATAATGTCATATTTCAAAAACTTTATTCCTCCAAATATGTGAAAAAGCTATATCACTATTTTTAGGTAATACAAAAATAAAATTGAAATAAACTGTTGATTAGGATAACTGTTGAATAAGAGACAAAATAGGCTTAAAATTAATATCTCAGTGCTCAGCTCCAATTCTACAGAATTTGGTCATTTAATATTTTCTTCCCATAATGGCTAGATTTAATAATGTGTTATATGAGTGTTTCCAAAATGTAATGCACTTAAGGGCTCAAATTGAAAATAGGGAAATGTCATCTAATATGGAGGTTTGGGAAATCCATTATTACTCTGTCATTGAGGTTATTAAAAATGAAAATTTCATTGGGATCGCTATTCTCTGACAGGACTTGATTATGTAGGTCAATAGATGATTGTTTCCAAGCCTCACTCACATCTTACCACATACGAAAAATAGTTTTCTAATGCTCAAATTTTCAGAACACTGAAGTTTCATGGGACAAAACACTAACACCACAATTACTGTATGTAAATGATATATACGTGTGTGTGTGTGTGTGTGTGTGTGTGTGTGTGTGTGTGTATGTGACCATATGTTCAAAATCAGACTTGGAAGCAAAAGAAAAATGAAAGGGAGAAGGAAAAGCTTAAACATAACTTAGTCTTTTGCTCAATACATGCACTTATGTGTCAAGAATCCAGTTTCTTGAAGTAACTAATTTACTATCAGAAAGCAAGAGCAGTCCCAGGGAAAATCTGTCTTATTTTTAATGATCACAGGCCCATTTCTCCACAATTTACCTATGCCTTCTCTGTTACCACACTTTAAAATGAATGAATTCAATCAGCATGTCTATTACAGGACACAATTTTGGTTTCCTGAAAAATGTCAAAGGATATTCCAACACTCCCACAACTATAATGAACACACACCTGAAATTAAGTTGTTGGGTTCCTGAAAAATAGCTGTACTCCAAGGACACATAGATTACCTCCAGCCAGTTGGCTGTAAGTTCTGAGTTTGTTTTACTGCTGATTCATGTTTCAGTATCGCCCCTTCTGTGTAATGTTGAGGGTCTGTGGTATGGTATGACTGTAAGGGAAATAGCCAACGTCCTGCTTACCTCTGTTGCTCTTGTCATACTTATATTTAACTTTGTCTCTGTATCTGTTCCTGTTCCCCAAAGTTCCTCTCCTCTGCTCCATTCACTATTGCGTTTTCTTAACTCCACACTCAGTCTCCAAACTAGAGATCACATGCTCAGCTTCATTCTTAGACTTCAATTTTCCATTTCTATAATAGAAACGTCATTGCTCTGCACAAGAGTTAGATTGATCACCTCTTAAATTTTACATGCAATTTTTTCTCGTGTCATGACCAGATTGTTTTGAACATATATTTTCATATTTAGCTGAAGAGGCTATAGAGCCAAACTAATTCTTAAGCTTAACAGAATAGTGAAAATTGAATGTCATTATCAAAATACCAAACCTTTTGCCACAAAGTCAACTCAGATTCATCGTGACCTTGTTAATTCCAACTCTTAATGACCATAGGGACAGAGTAGAGCTACCCCATGGGGTTTTATAGGCTGAAATATTTCCTGAAGCACATCATCAGATCTTTTCTCCCACAGGTGACTGGTAGGTTCCAACCAGTGAACTTTCCATGACCAGCTAAATGATTAATTAACCATGGTGACATCATGGCTTCTAACGATCCTGACTCATAAAGACCCTGTAGGACAGAGCAGAATTTCCTAGTAGTGCCTGATAGATTTGAAGTACTGACCTTTTGATTAACATCTGTAATACTTAACCACTATACCACCAGGGTTTCCATGGTGATCTCAGTTGTGTGTACGCACAGCCTTGATTAAGAAATTACACAATTATTATATACTTGATACCTCTGCTCATTACTAAGAATCATATTAGATAAAATACAATTGAATTAAACATTTGTGTCTTCTGATTATACATGTAATGTGTGATTTTTTTTGAAATACTTTGCTCTGCAGCAGTGAAAAAATAAATAGTAAAGCACCCATATTATAGACTGCTTTTTGTTTCCCCAAGGATTTCAGATGATTTATACATACCATAAATTATTCATTTTTTAAATATATGAATAATAATTTAGAGGATCTTCTACTTCTCTTTTAAGTTAGTGGTGTACTGGCAAACAGATGCCCTAGGCCTTGGCACTTCTTTTTTTAATCCTTGCTATTCTTGTCTACTCCTCCCAACAGCTGCACTCATTGTATCCTCAACATTATCCAGTACTCACCTCTGACCTCTCAGTTAGGGTTGGAAAGCTTTTCTGCAGAAGACAAAACAGTAAATATTTTAGAATTTGCGGACCACATAGTCTTTGTAACAAATGTCTAGCTCTACTATTGTGGCTTGAAAGCAGTCACAAACAATAAACAAGATGCGACTGTGTTCCAAAAAAACATTATTTCCAAAACAATCAGCAAAGCCCCACCCCATCCCCAAAGGCTACTCTCTTGTTTTAGAATACCAAATTCTCCCATTAAAATCTTTATTCTCTTGTTTAACTTTTCTTGGTATGATTGAATCAATCCTTTTAAGATAAGAAAGACGAAGTAACAACATATTTAAGAGAGGGTTTTGGAAACCAAAATATATCTGCAGGTACTGGCCAGTAATGAGGATAGGGGAGCAAGAAGTATGTGGCAGGATTGGTGTAGAGAGCAGAGAGCCTGAATTTTATTACCTTGGATGTTTTCTTTCTTTTCGTCATTTCCAATTTCAACATCACAGGAAGGACAAAGGATGATCATGACCAGGATTTTGATCTATTTCTAGGATTTCATTTCAGAACAGAACTACGTCATTATTCAGGATCTGAGAAGGTCTCTTCTTGTCCTTTTTCTCTCTTCTTTCCATTCTTTTTTCCTTCCCTTTTCCTTTTGTGTTTTCCTTTCTACCTTTCTTTCTTTCCTTACTTCAAAACTATGCAAGAGCATCATGGTAGATACTGTAACCAAATGGAATTATTAGAGACCTTAAGACATTCCCCATCTAGTGAATAAAGCAGATTCATAAAGAAAGCTATAATGTAGTATATAAATCACTATATAGGTATTTATACAGAAGTAAAGCCCCTACAAGCCTCTCTACTGCCAGTTTACTATTAATTTACCAAATTAATTCATTTATTCTACAAATAGTCCTTACAAGCACACTAAGTGCTGGAAACAACAGCACTTAATAAATTTCTGGCTGACTTGATGAAAGGGTCAACATGAACCTTGCTCTTAAAAAATTGTTTGCACATTTTTACCTGTCTTGCAGTTTCCCAAAGGACTAATGCAGGGGCTGACCTTTGTTTTACTTCTTCCCCTTGGACTACAGTTGATTTTTGGGTAGCAATAGCATCTGTTGAAATCATTTAAGGACATGAAATGCATAGTTTCCTGGGACAAGCAATGGTAGATGAGGCACGCAGAAAACAGACCAAAAAAAAAAAAACCCTAAGAATAAGCAAGATGTAGAATAAGACTCTTAAGGGAGTAAGTGCTTTGAAGGGCTACCATGTATGCCAGGAGAGCGAGTGTGTAATACACATGACCAGAGCAAGGTTTATGCTCAAGAGAGACCAGAGGAACTATAAGACCGAACCTTTCTCTGATCTGTGGCTTCTGAATAAGCAAGAGTGGAGACCAAGAAAGAGTTGTAGGTGGTCTGGCTAAGTGTTGAAGGAATGTACTTGTTCAGAAGTAATCTGTAATGACTAGGAGAGGTTTTTAGTTTTATTTTGTTCAGTCCAGACATTTCAGGAAAATTTTGTCAGACCATTGACTGGCCAGTGAACTCAGATAATAGTAAAGACTTTAACAATCGTGTAAGAAAATACAAACACAATTCTGTCTTCACAAGAATAGTTTGAAAAAGTCACAAAACAAATGGACAACTAAGCCCAAACAACCATCAGGTGTAAGGGAGAATCTCATTTACAGAGTTACATAATAATATTAAAAATGTCCAGTTTTCAACAGAAAATTGCAAAGAAACAAAGAGGCAGAAAACTATGCTCTATTTACAGGACAAAAAAAGAAATTGACAGACTATTCCTAAAGGAGCAGAGTCATTTCACTTACTAGACAGACTAATCAACTACCTTAAATATGCTTAAAGAGCTAAAGGAAATCACGGCCAAATAACTAAAGGAAGTCAGGATAACAGTGTATCATTAAAGAGAAAGAAATTTCAGAACAAGCCAAATAGAAAATTTGAAGCTGAAAAGTCCAACAACTGGAGAGAAAAAGTAACTAGAGAGTTAAGCACTATATTAGAACAATTAAAAGAAAGAATTGATGATCTTGAACATAGACCAATTAAAAGCATCCTGTCTGAGGAAGAGAAAGAAGGAAGAAAGAAGAAAAGTGAACAGAGTCTAGGGAGTTGTTGTGTGAGGCCATCAAGCATGTCAACAATGATCACTTTACAGGTAAATGGATTAAATTAACCAATTGAAATACGGAGATTAGCAGAATGGATTTAAAAACAAAAACAAAAATGAAATAACTGTAAACTGTGTACTGGAGACTCACTTTATATCTAAACACACAAAGAATTAAAGTGAAAAAATACACACTACATATAAAAAGCCACCAAAAGAGGGCTAGGTTATCTACATTAATATCATGTAAAATAGATTTTAAGTAAAAAAAATATTGTAAGGGACAAAAATTCATTGAATACTGATAAAAGGGTCAATTTATAAAGAAAATATAAATAAATGCATCGAATAACAGGTCCTCAAAATATTGACAGAATAGGGTGAAATGAACAGTCCTATAACAGTAGATAATGACTTCAGTACACTACTTTCAATAATGTATAAAGCACCCAGACATAAGATCAATAAGAAAACAGCAGATTCAAACAATATTATAAAACAACTACACAAAGCTGATATATACAGAACATACAACCTAACGATAGCAGAATGCACATTTTTTTCTCAAATGGACATGAAATACCTTCCAGGATGGACAATATGTTAGCCATAAAACAAGTCCCAATAAATTTAAAGAGATTTGAATAATACAAAATATTTCCTCCTACCACAACAGAATAAAAGTAGAGATCAACAGCAGCAGGAGAACTGAAGAATCACAAATATGCAGAAATTAACACTCAAACAAACAACAGGTCGAAGAAGAATGAACAAATGTTTTGAGATGAGTGAAAACAAAAAACAACATACCCAAAATATAAATGTCTATATTAAAAATGAGAAAATACCTCAAATAAATAATCTGACTTTACATCTCAAGGAATAACGAAACTATATCAAACTTACAGAAACAAAAGAAAGAAGGAAATAGTATCAATGGTATAAAAGCCAGCCAAGTGCCGTCAAGTCGGATCATGAGCTGAAATAAATAAACAGAAAAAAGTAGAATCAGTTAAACCAAAAGTTGGCTCTTTCAAAAGATTAAAAAAAATTGACAAACCCTCATCTAGACTAAGAAAAAAAGAGAGCCAACACAATTAAAATCAGAAATTAAAGTGGAGACATAACTATTTGCAAAAATAAAAAGAGCTGTAAGAGAATATTACAAACAATTTCATGCCACCAAATTAGATAACCTAGGTGAAATGGACAAATTATTAGAAAGATGCATTTCCAAAACCAACTCAAGAAGAAATAGAAAATCTAAACAGAACTATTATAAGAAAAGAGATTAAATCAGTAGTCAAACATCTCCTAATGAAGAATAATTCAGGACTAAATTATTTCACTGGTGAATTCTACCAACTATTTTAGAAAATAACTTAAAAAATCCTTATCAAACATCTCCAAAAAAAAGGGAGGGAATATTTCCCAACTCATTATATGAGGCCAGCATTACCCTGATAACAAAGTCAGATAAAGGTATTGCTAGTAAAGGCTATTACAGGCTAATGTTCCCTGTGAATATGCATTTAAATATTCTTAACAAAATAATAGCAAATTAAATCAAAGGACATATTAAAAGGATTTTATTCCATGACTAACTGATATGTATACCAAGAATGCAAAACTCATTAAACATGAGTATCAATCTATGAAATACAATAAAACAAATTGAAAAAACACATGATCAACTCAACTGACATACAAAAATCATCTGACAAGGTCCAACACGCTTGTATGATAAAAACAACAGGAAAATCAGAAATGGAAGGGAACTTCATCAACATTATAAAGAACATTTATTAAAAAACCACATTTAGCATCATACTCAATGGCAAAAGACTATTTTCCTCCTAAGACCAGAAATAAGACACAAATTTCCACTTTCACAACTGGTATTCAACATTGTACTAGAAGTTTTAGCCAGAAAAACTAGTTAAAAAGAAATAGAAGGCAGCCACATTGGAAAGAAGGAAAATTATCTTTATTCACAGATATGATTTAATATATACAAAATCCCGAAGAATTCACATAAAAACTTCTAAAGTTAATAAATCAATTCAGCATCATTTCAGAATTTAGAATCAGCACACTGACATCGATTTTCTTCCTAGACATCAGCAGTGAAGAACACAAAAAAAGAAATTAAGAAAACATCCCATTTACAATAGCATCCAAAATAATAAAATACCGAGGGATAACTAACCACAGAGGTGAAAGATATACACACTGAAATCTACAAAATTAAATAAGACCTAAATAATTGGAATTCATGAAAAATGTTCATGGATTGAAAACGTAATGTTGCTAAGTGGCGCGACTAACTCACAGTGATCTACAAATTCAATACAATCCACAAAAAAATTCCAACATCTTTATTTTTGCAGAAATGGGAAAGCTGATTATCAAATTCATATGTATTTCTGTGGATCTGGAAATGTCCTAATTTCTTCATCATATTTGAGAGAGAGTTTGTTGGATATGTAATTCTTACATATTGTCTAGCTCTTAATTATATTATTAATCTTTTGAACTTCTACTTCCTGTCTCTGTATGCTTTCTTGCAGCCTGTTCAATTTGCTATTATGCTCTGCTGCATTTTGCTTCATCATCTTCCTGATCTCTTACAGAGTTCTAAATATCAGCCTTTTGTATTCTACCTCTAATAATTCCACGAAGTTCTTTTCCTCTGGAATGTGTCTTGTTTCTTTGATTTGGAAACTTTCTAAAGCCATCATGTTCTGCTTTTTAAGCAATTTGATATATCTGTTGTCTCTGAGCTGTTAGTAAGCTGTTTATTTGTTTTATGTTTACTTACTTTGTTCTAGCTTCTCGTTTTTTTTGTTTGTTTGTTTGTTTTGAAAACGTCCAAAAAACAAACAAAAAAAAAGGTTGTGTGTACTAGTCTAGGTGTTGGCACCTTTGAAGTTCTAACATCCTGTCATCAGGTTAGGGCTGTCACTAGGCATGCTAGTCCAGGATTCCATTTACTTTTCTTGTCTGGGTTCAGTTCAAGGTAGTCAGTCACTAAATGTGTGGCACAGGTTATTTCTTATAGTTCTAGATGGCAGGGGTGATTGGCGTAGGCACAGGTATCTGGCTGCATGCACTGAGAAAGGCAGGTGGAATGGTAGGTAGCTGACAACAGTCTCCAGAGTCTGTGAGGAAGATGTATCCTCTTATGCCTGATCCTAGGCAAAGGAACTATTTCTGTCCTGAGCTTATTCCTCATGAAAGTTGGCAGATTCCCTACCCACCTACTACCTCGTTCACTCTCTGACTCTAGAAGAATGGCTCAGGCTGTGCCTAAGGAGTCCTTCTTCTGGGTCAGTTAATAGCATCAGACTCCAAAGCCCCATGTAGTGCAGAGACATGCACTGGGAAAAGGGAGAGAGGTTTATCCCAAAGGAAAATTTTTGATCCATGTACAGTAGGTTAGATTCAAGCCAGTTACCTTTTGATGATCAAGTGCTGTCCCTCACTGGTTCTGGAGACATGGGTGGATTTACAACTGCTCAGTCTTTCTTGCTGAGGAGGAAGTCCTTTGAACACCACCTGTTCACTATGCTGGCCACAGCTGATTCCTGGAGGGTAAAGTCTGGCCAGTCCTAGGTACCTGAAGACCTACTCTCCCTTCTCTGTTGTTCAGGGCTCTACGAATATCATATATCATGGATTCATTTGTTCTTTTGGGTCTTTGATGCTAGAGGCATCAGAGGAAGCATCTGACTAATCAACCATCCTGACCCCACCTCCACTTGATTTTAATTTGATGTAGTATTTTATTTAAATTTTAGTGAGAGAATAAGAAGAATATATTTTAATATTTTAATTCTTGCTTGGTTGTCTTGTGTGTAAGTTTTCTATGGATTTGGACTGATTTTAATAAAGAAATTACTTCAGATAAGACAGTTTCCATAAAAAATCAATTTGTGTACATGAATTGAAATAGTTTTAAATTCATCTTACATTTTGTTGCTGATCTGTTTGAAAGTGTTTAATCTTTAGAAAATCCTATCAGGAAAATAATATGTGTGATTTTTGGGGACTTAAAGTATTGTCCACCAGAGGGCTCTCATTTTTCTTCTATTTTTGCTTTTAGAAAAATGTATACCATAGTTTGTTAGATTAAAGCTTATACATTATTAAGCAAATCAAACAATTTTCTGATTGTATGAAGAATCACCCAGAATTACACACTTAAAATAAGTTCATTATTATTGTGGTAAAAATAAAACATATATGTATGCATATTTATAATATTTTCTGGATTCTTCTATAAAACCATAGATGCAGATTCAAGGAGTGTGCTAGTATCCAAACAAGAGAAAAATGAAACTAAATCTGTGTTTTAAAATTAATAAAGCAGAATCTCCAAAATAATTTAAATGTACAGTAAAGTTTAGGTATTAATCTCCATCAAGAAACAGTTTGGAAAAGGAGCTGGGATTTGTATGCTGGCCCATGGACAAACAATAATTTAAGTTCTATAAAAAGCACATCTAATTAAAAAAGAAAAAAACTCTATCATTAATTTTCAGAAGAGAAGCCTGGACATGTAGCACGTTCTGAAGAAGTCCCTCAAAGAAACTTCATCATTTTGCACTTCCAACTATTGGGAACTCTCGTGCTAAGTGGAGATTCAAGAGGCAGAAACTAATTGCTACATTAAGATTTCAGAGGCAAATCACAGAAGTCTGCTAGACTGAACTTGAGGATGAATAAGAGTTCATCAGATAGGTAAAGGGTGGGAAGAGTGACCCCAACAGAGAGAACAGAATTATCAAAGCCACTCAGCTGAGATATTAAAGACAAAAGGAAATCAAAAATCCAATCCAACAAAAATGAGCACACAGTGTCCTCAGAGATCAAAATATGACTCACAGTGTTTGGAAACATATGAGGCCATAAAATCAAAATCCGTACCTATTGCTGTCTAGTCAATTCTAACTCATAGCCACCCAATAGGACGTCGTAGAACTACGCCATAGGGTTTCCAAGGAGCTCTTGGTAGATTCAAACTGCTGACCTTTTGGTTAACAACTGAGCTCTTAAGGTGAATAAGAAAAGGCAGAGCTGGAGAAGGGGTTTGGGAACATGTTTTAAGAAGCCCTAAATGCATGGAAAAGAGTTGGACACTTTCGTTGTTGTTGTTGTAGGAAACACCACCTGAAGGTAATTTTTAAGGAGGACAGGGGCTTAAACAGATCATTAAGTTAGATTGTTAATTTTGAGGGATATGGGGGATGGATTAATAGTGTATTGTTGTTGTTAGGTGCTGTCAAGTTGGTTCCAACTCATAGGGACCCTCTGTACAACAGAAATAAACACTGCCTAGTCTTGCGCCATCTTCACAGTTGTTGTGATGCTGGAGTCTGTCGTTGCAGCCAGTATGTGGAGGAACAGAAGGAATAAAATGAGAGACAGAAAATCTGCTAAGGAGAGACTACAATTATTGACTACAATTATGAGGACCTTAATTTGGCCTGAATCAGTGTGAGTAGTGAAAAGGAAGCAGAGGAAGGGATATTAATATCATTAAACAGTTCACCAAACTTCAAGTCACGAAAATATCTTGTCTGCTCCGTGAACCTGAACTTGATAAATCTTAATGTAACTCATCCCAGAACTCTGAGAAATGCACTCAAAGCTTTGTCAAATAATCCAGAGAAATGGCCAACCCCTAATTCTACCATCCACTCCTTAACCAGTCTGAGTATATTCTACTTTATTTAAGGAAGAGTTTTTTTCTCTTAATGTTTGTGTTAAGAGAGATATAGTGATTTGGGATCTAAAAAGGGTTGGGAAAAGATAACTTTAGGATGGAGAATTTCAGGCATAATTCTAGGTAAGAGAGAAAGAGCTAATAGAAATTAAATGATAGCAGCTGAAACAACAACAAAGGCCTAATTCACAGATTGCAGTAACTTCAAAATTTATTAGCCAGTATTACGTAGGATTCATTATATGTCATGCACTACTCAAAGAATTTACGCATAGTAAATCATAGCAGGAGCACTGGTAATGTGACGGTTAGGGGTGCTCACCTGCTAACAGAAAGGTCAGCAGTTCAAACCCATCAGCCACTAAGCAGGAGAAAGATGTAGTGGTCTGCTTCCATAAATATTTAGAGCCTTGGAAAACATTGTCCTACAAGCTCAATATGAATTAGACTCTGTGACAATGGGTTTGGCTTTAACTCACATCTTCACAGTAGTTTCATGAAGAAAGTTCTATTATTTTATCCATTGTAACAAAGGGAAAATCAGACAATGACTGACTAAGTAAATTGCCAAGTGTATAGAACCAGTGATGGCTCCCCGTCTTTGGTTTGGATACAGGCAAAGTGGATACAGAGGCCATATTCTTAAATATGTCTCTACTCTCCTTCTCCATCCAGATGAAGCTCATGTAGGATAGACAGGGTTAAAAGCACGTTGGAGTAAATCCTGACCTCCACCCTGCAGACCTCCAGATAAACAAACCATGTTGTTTTGCGGTTTGGGTGATTCTGTAGCGGTATTTTTATCTAAAAGATAAGTTTGAGCAGGGTGTACCTGGTATGTCTATGTTGTTTATCACAAATAAAACCGGTGGCTTATGAGACACAGATGGTAGGAGAATGGAAATCTGTCTTACAACCTCTGTCTTGGAATGACTAGAAACATAAACAGTGGGAAACCTTAAAACTAAATGACTTACTCTGTGCTGGCATGCACATCACCCGTTGTTACTGCCTGTTTGTTACTCCTAACGTGGGAAAACAGGCAATTAGGAGGCTTCTGATGAAGGCTCAAACCCCTCGGGAAAG
Organism: Heterohyrax brucei; assembly: GCA_028571685.1. Taxonomy (NCBI): domain Eukaryota; kingdom Metazoa; phylum Chordata; class Mammalia; order Hyracoidea; family Procaviidae; genus Heterohyrax; species Heterohyrax brucei. The sequence continues at coordinate 78,391,323 of CM053143.1, forward strand.
GAATACTACATGTGTGTCTGCTTCTTGCTCGTATCGTTTGAATCATTAGCAAAGTTTGGTGTTGGGTAAGACATATGATTCATGTGAGTCCATTTCAATACTTCTACCTTCAGTGGTAGTTCACTAAGAGAAGAAAAGAAGACAGCAGTTGGTGTTTTGGCTTTGAACAGCTAAAGTCTTGCCATAATTCAACATATTACAATGCTGAATTCAGTGTAACACAAATTCATGGCTACACACATCCCTATCATGCCCGTGATTGCCAAATTTCTTTCTATGAGTCAAGGTCCATTTAGGCCTTTCTTTGGCTAAATGGGTACATAAATTTAAGGTGGATGCAAAGTTCTGATAAAAATAGCTAGTATTTATTGAGTAATTACCATGTGCTTCTTTACCTTCACTGTTAGCTTGTTTGTTCTTCCTAACAACCTATGGAAATCCTAGTTGTCTAGTGGTTAAGTGCTGCATCTGCTTACCAGAAGGTCAGCAGTTTGAATCCAACTCTTGGAAACTCTATGGGACAGTTCTACTCTATCTATGGGGTCACTATGAGTCAGCTTAGACTCGATGGCACTAGGTAGGTTAACAATCTTATTAGGTAGATGCCACTGTTATTGCTATTTTAGAGTTGGCAAAACTTAATAAATGTGTCCCCATTACTGTCTTCAATCTGACCAATGTCTCCTTCCCACAGAATAGTGAGGAGCGTAGCACATGAGTGATGTTTATTCTGTTATAAATAATACAGGTATTTCCCTTAAGTTCTCTCTTAGTTTGTTCCATAAGATTCCTCTCTCTTTCTAACCACCACAATTCCTTTTCTGACATTCTGCCCAAAGAACTAACAAGTCAGACTTGGAAGAAGTACAGCCAGAACGCTCCTTAGAAGTTAGGATATTGAGACTTTGTCACACATTTTTTGAACATGTTTTTGGGAGTGACCAGTCTCTGGAGAGGGACATCATACTTGGTAAAGAAGAGGGTCAGCAAGAAAAAGGAACAATTCAAAGGTCAACAAAAGAGAGGCACACCCTCAGTGAGGTGGACTGACTCAGTGGCTTCACAGCAGTACACGTGAAAGTGGCACAGAACTGGGCAGTGTTTTGTACCGTTGCTGTAAGTCAGAACTGGCTGGATGGCACCTAACAAAAACCACAACATACACTTACAGTAAGTGGGATATGTCAGCAGTCAAGAATTAATTTTTAAACTATATTATCACTTAACAAATATTTATACAGCACTTACTCTAGGCTAGGCACTCTGCTTCAAAATGCAAATGAGAAAAATTTTTCTATGAAACTTTTTCAGCAGAAAATGGTCTTTTAGTTTAGGTGAGAGTTCACAGGGTTGAATTTTTTTTTTCCTTGAGGGTTCTGCCACCTTCAGCTGGGATTTTAAAGAATCTTATAGTTTCTCTTTTATAGTCATTAGAATTAGGCTTCATTGAACTAACTAACTAACAAAACAGAGGACTTTAAGTAAAGCTACTTTCTCACACAAAGTAAACCCAGAAGTAGGCAGGTTGGATCTGATGCAGGAACTCTGGATTTCTTGGGGACCTGTTGACTTCCATCTTTGGATGCCATGTCCATCAGCTGTCATCCTGCATCCATGGTGTTCCAGATGTTACTTCTTCATGCATACTTAACAGGACAAATAAATACGAAGCTTCTAGAAGTAAGAGAAAACAATTCAATTTATTTCTAATTAGCCAGAACATAATCATACAATGGAATGAAGTTGTGGAATAAAATCCCCAAGCCTGGCACATTGCCATGCTGAATGAATCCAGAGATTTGTTACTAGAAGAGAGAGAATGAAGGCATGTTTCATTTGGATCTTGCTAGAAGTGCATGTACATTTCTTCCCCGAAAATAAACACATCTGTAGAGCTGAAATGAGATTGATTAAAAAAATAAACTTTTAGGTACATAGCTGTGTTGAGCTTGAACAGTTAACATTGAACATTACAGCTTAAATACAATACGTAGACTGGAAAAACACTACCAATTAAAACTCAAAGTTTTAATATGTGGATAGACATCCTTAGCCAGTGGTCCAGATATCTCTTTCTTCCACATCTGTTTTTCTTTGTCATCTTCTGAACATCTACTCACCCACATTCTCTTTCTTTATGCCCCAAGGACTATTTTCCTAAGAACTTTTCTTCACAGTCCCCTTCTTCAGGCTATTCTACCTCTTGCCACCATTGAAATACATAAACGTATGCCCAAAGTGTTATGTATTTATGCTTATAACAGGGAATGGCCCCAGTGATGCAGTGGTTAAACACTATGCTGCTAACCAAAAGGTTGGCTGGGCCATGGAGGAAAAGACCTGGTGATCTGCTCCAGAAATGATTACCTCAGAAACCCTATGGAGGCAGTTCTATTGTGTCTCATAAGGGGCATTATGAGTTGGAATTGACTCAATGGCAACAGATTCAGTTTTTGTGGTGTCTGTCCAAACTTGAACAGATGAGTTGCCTACTGAAGAGTAACAGGACCAATAACTCACCCTTTTGGGTAAAAGTTGAAAGTGTCCCCATAATGTGTAACCAAGTGAGGGTAATAGAGATGGTAAAGGCAATGAAATTACGGGAGCAGAGCCTAAGCAAATGATCACAAACTTCTTCAGTGGTTAAGACTATTGTCTTGAGAAGAAAGGACAAGAGAACAGCTCCAAATGGGAAAACACTATCTGCCTACATTTCAATTTGTACAGAAACACCAACGTTATTCTTCCTAAAAGCGTAGCCAGAAAAGTCTGATAAATGTGCATTTTGAGTTTTGCAATATGGACCAATTTCAATGTTTTCAAAAATAAATGGTAACCACAATTTTTTTTATTTTTGAGAGCTCTAAAGCCTTTGCAATTATACTGCATATATTCGGTAGGTAGTTATCCAACAGTTTTCTCCTTCTTTGTTTCTAAATGTTAAAAATGCCACTAAACAAGGGCATCTGCATCTGCAAAGAGGAAGTTAAAATCTCCCTATTTGCAGATGATATGATTGTATATGCAGAGAACCCCAAGGAATCTATAAGTAAACTACTCAAACTGATAGAAGAGTTCAGCAAATTCTCAGGATAGAAGATAAACATAAGCAAATCAGTAGGATTCCTTTATACCAACAATGAAACTGTTAAAGAAGAAATTATCAAATCAATACCATTTACGATAGCCCCTAAGAAGATAAAGTACCTAGGAATTAATCTAACCAGAGAAATAACAGACCTTTACAAAGAGAACTACAAGCTCTTACTGTAAGAAACTAAGAGAGACTTAGATAAATGGAAAAACCTACCCTGCTCATGGATAGGAAGACTTAACATTGTGAAAATGTCTATTTTACCCAAAGCAATTTATTTACCTACTGCAATCCCAATACAAGTTCCAGCATCATTTTTTAATGAGATGGAGAAACAAATCACCAATTTTGTTTGGAAAGGAAAGAAGCCCCAGATAAATAAGGTACTACTAAAGAAGAAGAACACACTAGAAGGCTGCTCATTACCCAACCTTAGAACATGCTACACTGCCACAGTGGTCAAAACAGCCTGGTACTGGTACAAGAACAGACAGATCAATCAATGAACAGAAATGAGACCCCAGAGATGACACCATCTTCCTGTGAACAGCTGATATTCGACAAAGACCCTAAGACATTAAACTGGGGTAAAAACAGTCTCTTCAACAAATGGTGCTGGCAAAATTGGTTACCCATCTCCAATAAACTGAATCAAGTTCCATATCTTACACCTTACACAAAAACCAACTCCAGCTGGGTAAAAGACCTAAATATCAAACCTAAAATGATAAAGCTCATCCAAGAAAAGGTAGGAACAACAATGGAAGTTTTAATACACAATGAGGACAGACTCCAAAATCTGTCAAAGAAACCACAATCAACAGAAGAGAAAATAGATAAATGGGAACTATTAATAATGAAATATTTTTGCTCATCCAAAGACTTTATTAATAGAATTAAAAGAACACCCACAGAATGGGAAAAAATGTTTGGCAACTCTATGTCAGACTGATTCCTGATCTCCATAATCTGTAAGATACTACAAAATATCAATAAGAAGAAGATAAACCATCCAATTAAGCGATGGGCAAAGGAGATGGACAGACATTTCACTGAAGAGGAGATCCAAGCAGCCAAAAAACACATGCGGACATGTTCATGATCTTTAGTTATTAAAGAAATTCACATCAAGATGACAATGAGAAAGCATCTCACCCCAACAAGATTGGCCATGATCCAGAAAACACAAAACAACAAATGTTGGAGAGGCTGTGGAGAAAGTGGAACCCTCCTACACTGTTGGTGGGGTTGCAAAACGGTCCAGCCTCTTTAGAAAGCAACCTGGCACTTCCTTAAAAAAATGGACATTGATATACCATTTGACCCAGCAATTCCACTATTTGGAATATATCCTACAGAATCAAGGCCTTTCACACCAATGGACACATGCACCAGAATGTTTATCGCAGCACAGTACATGATAGCAAAAAGATGGAATCAACCCAGATGCCCAACAATAGAAGAATGGATAAGTAAACTATGGTATATATACTCAATGGAGCACTACACAATGATAAAGAATAACGATGATTCCAGGAAACATCTCCTAACGTGGTTTCAACTGGAAGACATTATGTTGAGTGAAAGTAGTCAGCGACGAAAGGACAAATATTGTATGAGACCTCTACGATAAGATCTCAAAACAGACTTGTTTGTAGAAGAAAAGACTCTGACAGCTGCAATGGAGGGGAGGGAGGGAAGGTGAGGAGGGAAGGGTTGGTTTAGATAGTTGCTAGAAATCTGGTTGGGAGAAAGCGGTGATAGCACACATTAGAAACAAGAACAACATTAAGTGGACTTCAGCATAACTTGAGTACTCCTTCCATCTTAACCCAATATTGCAAGGATAGAGTAGCTGGGGCAGGGGGCAATCGAGGTGAAATCGAGGCCAATTGGCACTAGCATTTTACTAAGAGAGCTCTCTGCACCCCACGTTGGTGAGTGGCTTCTGGGGTCTTAAAAGCTGCCAAGCTGCCATCTGAGGACACAGCAAATCGTCCCAACTCAGCAGGAACAGATGCTCACCGAGGACCAAGACAACCTAGAAGACAGAGACCCACAGAGTGGGCGCCTACATTGACTTGGGACCAGAAGAACCGGATGGTGCCCGGCCACCACCAGTGATAGCCATGATGGAGCTCACAGAGAGGAGTCTCACTGGCAACACAAGAATAAAAAGGGGTACATCCTGAGATCTCCACCAAAAGACCTCAATTGATGGCCCAGCGGTTTCGGGGTTCCCCTGAGAGCATGGCCCCTGGCCATGATGCTGCCCTTAGCCATAAATTATAACAAAGGTCCACTCTTTGGACAGGAATGGATTAGACTTAGCAATGCAGAGTGACCATATATTGGATGCACTTTATGATTCTGTACATCTGTAGGATATCATCCTGCTGACCTCTGGTTGGAGGAAGGAGAGTGGGTGGAGAGGAGAGGAAAGGAGACTGTTGGGAGGATGAGACATGTATGGAGCAGAGAGGAATAGTGTGCTGTCACCGGACATAGAGAGCAGTAGAAGCTGCATATAGGTGGGCATGTAAATTTATACGGGAATGTACATTTTCACTCAGTCGTGTTAAATAAAAAATAAAAAAATAAAAATAAAAAATATAGAAAAAAATACTACTAAACGCATTCCAAATGGAAAACCAAAATATTTTATTCCTTTTATCAGTAATTCTCAACCCTAAGTGGAAACCCTGGTGGTGTAGTGGGGTAAGTGCTATGTCTGCTAATAAAAAGATCAGCAGTTCAAATCCACAATGTGCTCCTAGGAAATTTTATGGGGCAGTTCTACTCTGGCCTATAAGGTTGCTATGAGTTGGCTGACTTGATGGCAGCATTTTTTTGGGGGGTGTTGTTGTTGTTAAACAACCAGTTGTTTGGCACTTTGGGCACTTTGTGTTAAACATGGAAGATTTAACATATATATCGTTTTATCCTAAAGTTGCATTAAAATGACAATAAATAAATATATCTTTTAAAATGTAAACCTTCAAGTGTATGGAACATAAGAAGGAAAATATCACCAAATTTTTGAAAGCTGCACAGTGATTGAAAAAGGGTAACTGATTTGGCAGAGTGTGAAAAGATGAAATCTAAATGTCTACAAAGAGAAATATCCACATGAAGCAAGGTTCAGTAACTGGAAGGAAATCTGCTGTCTCAGAGGGTAAAGATAAGAAACAAAAGTGACAGAAGAATAGATTAAAAGTCTATAAAAAGATACATTAAACTCCAGATACCCTTTTATGTCCTATTACAATATCATACCTCCTGAATGAAGTAAGAAATTAAAAATTTACTCCCTGGAGAAATTTTATAAGAGAATACATGTGTATGGAGGCCCAAGACTGTATCTGAATGACTGAACAGGCAGTTCTGCTAAGGCCGAGAACAGAGAACTGCAAGGAGAATTTTATGGACCAGTAGGAGAATATCAACCCTTTTCCATTTCTGACTTCAAGTTCAGGCTGTGGGCGTCAACCTTGGGTAGGACTATTCATACGAGAAACTGCCTAGCTAAAGAGAAAAGACTGACATTTGTGGAACTATAAATGAAATACAAGAACTTTGCCCTATCATCTTATTTAAAACTAACCACTTGGGAAAAAAAATTCCACACATAGAGTGTCCACTGAGCTTCATAAGGCTGCTTCTTAAACATCAAAAATAGTTGAGTTCTTCAAGCCTGTTGTGAAATTTTCCACATTAATTAGAGAGACAAATTCAAAAGGAGACACAAGGAGAGACAAAGTACAATAAAACTTTAGAAAACAGTTGAAGGGAAAAATGAAGATATTGCAACATGAGAAAATATTAAGAAAATCATTAGAGAGCAATGAAACGTCTTAGAAATTAGAGAGCTAAAATCAGTGTTACACATATAACACTAATTTAGCTAACATATATAAATATAAAATTAATTTTGTATATACAATCATGTGCATTATATATGTGCACATGATTATACATATTATACATATTAATATGTATATATAATATATATTTAAAAATTTAAGGATGTGGCAGATTCTACATGTCCACAAATTCTTTGTGATTTCTTTGATTGAAAAGTAGAAAGACTGGCCTTGATGTGTATATAGTATACAGTTATGGGGCATTCTGGGACTTCTGAGCTTAATTGTTAGGATTCCTATATCTACCAGTGAAGCTTCTTGAATTTTCAATATGGATCAGTTTTAATGTTTTCCAAAAAAAAAAAAAATTGATAACCATAGACTTTTTTTTAAGAGCTCTAAAGCCTTTGTGATTATATTGAATGTATTTGGATGGTAGTTATCCAAAACCTTTCTCCTTTGTTTGGAATTTGTTCTCTGGACATCTTGTACCAATGTGAAATGTTTGACTAACCTGATAACATCATCCTGAAGAGGCCACAGTTAGGCATGCTAGTTGACAGTCCCAATAAATTCATCCTTCTAGTTATCCCTCCCAAGACTCCAGATACATGTGTGACTAAAATTACTTCCGACCATCCACACTAGCCCATCCAGAAACTGCATGTCACTAAGGGACAACTTTAGTTACCAGCTGAACTTTGTTAGAATTCCTGACGTACACATTCTTATAATAGAAATGATGATTATTCTAAGTCACTATACTTGGGATAGTTTGTTAACTGAGTAGATAACTGTAACCAGGTAGGATTTTTAAAGTTAAAGAAACTTCTTAGAATGCAGAACTAAAAGTTAAGGAAAATCAGGAATAGAACAAAAAACAAAAAAAGATGTGTATCAATCCACATGGCCAACTTCCAATAAGCCAAAAATCAGTTGTCACTGAGTCAATTCAAATTCACAGTGACCCTCTGTCAGAATATAGAATATAACTGGGCTCTGTAGTTTTCAGTGGCAGATTTTTCATGAGTAGGTTGTCAGGCTTTTCTTCCCAGGTGAAGCCAGGTTGACTGGAACTTCTGAACTTTTTGGTAGCAGTCAAATACCATTTGTGCTCTCTAGGGAGTCCTTCAGTGTTCAACAAGAGCTCTACAAAGAAAGTCTAGGGCAAATGAAGGGATGTAAATTATTCTGAGAAACATACAATTTTCTTTGAACTAGAGAACATGAGTTTCCAATCTTAATGGATTGAATGAGTGCCCAGGACAAGAAATACAGTGGATAAATAAACTTACTGAAGTTCACCAAGGCACATCATAACATTTTCATAACACTAAAGATACAAGGGAGATTCTGAAAGATTATAGAAGAAAAAATAAAAGGGTCATACACAAAGGACTGAGCATCAGAATAATATTAGACATTTGCACAGCGATATCAGAACACAAAAGACAAGCAACAATGTTTTCAAGTTTGTTAGTAAAAATTGTTTCCCAGAGGTAACCCTTCGACCTTCCAATCCAATTAGATAGTAGGAAATGAAATATGCATTTTTAGGCACACAGTATCTCTAAACACTTGTGTCTCATGTATCTTTTCTCAGGAATCCAGTGGCTATGGCATATGATGACTGACAATTTAGTTCATAAACTCATCCTAAAAAAGTCCTCCATACCTCATTGGGGAATGTCACTACTGTCATCTTTGAAGTACATCCCTTGAGAAGCTGTGCCAAATGCCAGCACCTAGTCCACCCTTCAAAGCAACTGTGGAACTCTTTTCCCGAACGGCCATCAGAGCTGTTGCTGTATCACCCTTGATGCCCTGAATGTTATCAAAATGTCTTAATTCAATATCTCCTTTATCTTCAGGTAAAGAAAAAAGTTATTGAGGGGTCAGATAAGGTCAATAGGGAGGGTGTTCCAACACAATTATTTGTGTACTGACTAAAAACTCCTTCACAGACAAGTACACAATTAAGTGCATGAACTTGCCACCTTGCCACCGTGTGCAATGGCCGTTCCAGAGAGAGTTCCAAAATTGCTTTGAAGTGTGAACTAGGTGCTGGCCTCAGTACATAGCTTCCCAAGGGGAGGACTTTGGAGGTGACCGCAGTGACAGTAATGAAGTATGCAGCACTTAGAACAACTAAGTTTGCAGACTTCATTGTCAGACCGCATATCACCAAACTGATGGTATAAATTTAGAAACAGAAATACATGAAATCCAGACATCATCAAAGCAAGAAAAGGCAGTTATCAGGATATGGGAAAGTACGTGTGAGCCACGTGACTGAGCGGAAGAGCAACCAGCCAAAGTGAAGTGAACGGGCGTAGGCTGCAGGCGGGATGGCAAAGGCAATTGTTAGAGTAACAGATGCCTACGACGGCGCTGAGAGGGCTTTGGCATTTCTATTGGAAAATTTAAAGATCAGTACTAGTTACACAGCAAGTTAGATAAAACACGGGGTCATGATGGATTCAAGGAGAAACAAAGCTGTAAAGCAAGAAAATGTAAAAATACTGCACCCTGTGGCTCCACTAGGACAACTGCGCTTAATCACAATTACGTAAATTTGAATGAAAAGTTTTTACTTTAAAAAAAGTGTAGCATATCAGAAGATTATCGGAGGAGTATGGGTTGGTGTGGAAGCACTAAATTCTAACCAATGTTAAGAAGTAGAAAGTAAATAGTATGAAAAAATTAGAAATTCAAAGAATCACATTATAAACATATTATTTGGAAATGTAGAGGCAAATAGAATGAAAAGTTAAAAGATTTTGATGTAGGATACACTACAGAAAGATAAATGGGAAAGGAATTACTATTTGTCTTTTTTTATATTAACTTGTACTATTTGCTTTTCTAATATAAACATGTGTGACTAAAACAAAATTTTAGTTTTGCTTCTTTTTCTCTACTACATGTCTTTCTTTAATTATGTAGTTGAATTTTATTTGATTCAATTGCAAGTATGTGCTTGTAAAGCTTATCAACAAAAAATAGTATTCCTACCCAGAAAATATGGGTAAGTTCTACTTACGTCAACCAGGTTTAAAGTTAAGCATCCCACGTTATTGAGTATTATCAGCTATTTTAGTTTTCATTAAATGTAAGAGTTAAATAAGTGGTTACTCACTGTTTAACTGTGTACTTACTTGAATAAATACAATGGCTAGAATTCAATAACTTGCCAGTAACAGTTCTGAGAGTTTTAAATATATTAAGTCATTTAATAGATGAGATATACATATCAATTTGGATTATATTTGGCTGTAAAACAAAGCAAAAAATGATGATAGTTTATACAGAATAGAAGTTAGTTGTTCTAGCATACATGTATATATCAGAGGACTAAGGCTAGAAGAAAGCACTACTCCAAAAACTCTTCAGGAACCCTAGGTCATCATAGATTCTTTCTTTGCCACATCTAGGGTGTGCTCCTCATTCTCACTGGTCAAAGATGAAAAGAGACAAATTCTAGGCCCCAGAATGAATAAAAGCGTGAAGGTAAAAGACAACAACTAAGCTTTGTGTATTTGTTAAGTAAGACTTACCAAAGCTGTCATATGTTATTTACAGTTATTGGCTTGGGCTACATCTTAGTCACAATCACACACACACACACAACTTTCAAATTACATGAGAAAAATGACTTTCAACTATTCTGACAGTTTTATGCCTAGCTGTAAATTTTCTTTGTATAAAAGAGAGGGTTAAGGACTATTTGAGCACAACATTTTATTATTTCTATCTTACTAATAAAGACACTAAGTCATGGAGAGGTTAAATGTCAGAAAACTAGTACATGCAGAATCTGGATTAAGAATCCGGTCAGGACTAGGTTTAAACCCAACATCTGAGAAATTACATGATTTATTATTGCTTCTTAATTTTTCATATGTCCATTAGTGTTTGTCATTTGTAGTTTCTTTATTGAGAAGTGTACCTTGAGTCTTGCCTGTTTCTGGTCGGGGTCTTCGAGCCAGGGTTTAGTTCAAGGGTTAGGTTCATGCAGATCCAGAAAGGACCTGGTAACCCAGTCAGCATGTCCCGCTCCAGCTCTGTATCCACACCTCTCCTGTTTCTCACACCTGTGGTCTCACTGGACGTGGCCAGACAGAGAAATAAATGTGAAAACTTGACTCAAAGATGAATCTTTTTTACTACGTGGTAGCAAGTCAAAAAAGTACTACTGTTGCAGTTCCATTCTCTGCACTCTCTGATGGCTCTGAAATACGGAGGAGAAATGAAATAATTGCAAGGGAACATAGCTTTGGGAGGAGTGCCTGGTTTTCCCCTTTGTATGGGGAAATAGTTACCCTGATACAGTGATATACAGGCAATCCTCATTTTATGTGGTTCCCAAAAGTATTGGTTTGAGTTGCCAAAGTTGAGTTGAACAATACTAATCTCCCAAATAACACGATTTAAATTCCAGTTACCATGGCACATTAGCTGTGAGCAATGTATGAAGTACGAACTATGCTATTTATTCCTCCATCCATGAATCACCATGTAAATGAAGACGTGCATCACGAGCAGTGATCAATCACGTCCACTTTTTCAGAGTCTGGCAGTGACTGGTCACCGCACTGTTGTTCAGCTCATGCACAGACAGTGAAGCGCATGGTTGTGTTGTCACTTTACCTCCTAATGATAACCCATGTGATGTTTCAATTAGCTAAGTGAAACAGGGAATTGTCGGTAAACATGAAAGGGTCACAAATAAATGAAAGGTGATAACATTGGAAGTAAAACTGTACATGATTAGAAGATTTGAAAATGGAGACAGCAAAATACAGAAAGAGATACAAAACCAGGTGAGTCTTTGGTCTGAACCAGATTGAAAAATTCAGATACATATAATAGGATAAAGTCACTTCAACATCTTTTACTGTAAATTGCACTAGAAACAGAAAGTCACTTTGTGGTTAAAACTGAGTCTTTACTTCTGCTTTGTATTGCATGCAATGTGGTAGAATTTTTTACCATACAGTGCAAATAACTTTGTAGGATTTAGGTCAAACTTAAATTGAGTTGTAGAACGAACAGTTGACCGTGGAAATGTGATAGTGAGATTAAACAGATACCCAGAGGCATATAATGAAGGTCAGCTTATGAACATAAATGAAGCAAGTGGTAGTGATGAAAAGTATAAAAATATCCTAGAGGAAGTGATCCAGTAAAAATCTTCACATTAGGAATTCTTGGAAATACTTTATGACATTAAAAGCAAAAAGGACAAAATGTTAGAAAGCAGTATGACAGTTTGCTAAGGCATAAAAAATGTTTGTTCTGTATCATATATTGTGTTTAAGGGCTCTTAACGGTTTGAAAAAAAATCTGTTTTACACACTAATGAGGAAGCAGGCAAGGTGGCAATGGCTATAGAGCACCCCATCCCTCAAGGAGAATCTCGGGGGAACTTTCCAGGAACCTGCAGGGGTCCCACATCCAGCTGCTGAGTGGGGTTCATCCTCCTCCATGGTGTTGGCCTGCAGAAGGACATGCAAGCAGCACTCAGCCCCAAAAGGCCTGTTCTGGGTTCCCAGCTCTTTGTACATCCCTGTGGCTCATAACCGCTGTGAGGTAGGAAAGGAGGAAAGAAAGAGAATCTGAGAGGGTGTTCGGGAAGAAGTGCATGCAAACTGAATGGCATCCCAAAATGAGCTAAACTGGGCTTGAAGCTACCTGCTCAGTGGGGCAGGGTGCATGGTTAGGTTCTGAGAGTCCTTGAAGGAAGCCAGTGCCCAAGTGACTTACCAGGCCTTGAGGGCTGAGCAGGCTCTGGAATCCTGAACGCTGGGCTTGCAGGGCTTGAAGTGACATCCTCTGGAAAAGACTCCAAGGGAATCTCTGAGCCAGAACAAGAGAAAGGGAAGTGGTTAGGCTGTGAGCTGGCTAGCCACATATGAGGGCTTGATCTAGCTTTGTCTCCTCCAAGACTACTTTTCTGTAGAGGGGTAATCCGTAACTGGACTTGTCACAGTGAAAAGCACATCAACAAATCTTATCTGTTGTTATTTCTATGATCATGTTTTCTAAATAAAAAAGAATCAGATGAATGATGAATGGTCTTAAAAAACAAATCCTTTTTTGCACAATGCCTGTTTTTGCGTCAAGGTCAGATGTTTGTAATGTAACCACGTCAGTAAGTGACGAGTGGGTGTGAAGGCTTTGGGAGACAGAAGGAGGCTCAACTGGACTTCCCGGGTGGAAAAAGCAAATATACAAGGTCCGACGACTAAGTCGAAGTCCATGCAAATGTAATTCTTCTCATTGCTGAGTATCACTACAGTCACTTTCAAAGTCTTCCCCTTAGAAAACTATGTACTGATAACAGTGCCTAGTCCACCCTTCAAAACGATTTTGGAACTTTATCTGGAAGGACTATTGTGCACAGTGGAACGGTGGCAAGTTCATGAACTTAATAGTATAGTTGCCTGTGAGGGAGTTTTTAGCCAGTAAACAAATAACTGTATTGGAACACCCTCTCTACTCACCTGATCTGGCCCCAGTGACTTTTTTCTCTACCTGAAGATAAAGGAAATAGTGAAAGGAAGACATTTTGATGGCATCCAGGACATCAAAGATAATGCAACGACAGCTCTGAAGGCATTCCAGAAAAAGAGATCCAAAATTGCTTTGAAGGGTGGACTAGGCAGTGGCATTGGTGCATAGTTTCCCAAGTGGAATACTTCGAAGGTGATCATAGTGATATTCAGCAATGAGATATGTAGGACTTTCTCTTAGGATGCGTTTGTGAATTTAACTGGCAGTCTACCTGCCGTCTCAGGAGAGTGAGTGCACCCATTGACAATGTGAAAGCCCTGCACCCAGGACTCACCCTGTGTGTTTGTATCCCTTTTACTGCTAGATGGCAGATAAGGCACGCACCTGGAGTTTCTGGTTGTTTCAACAGGTGATCAGACCTAAGAAGCAGGGAAAGGGCTGGTTCTCCCCAACCTAGCCTAAAGTGAATGTGAACTAGAAAGGGCTCCTAAGAGCATCTGGAGTCTGGATTAACTAGGGAAGGGAAACCGAGATTCCCAGTACATGGCTGACATATGGAGTGGGATTTGTTATCAGCCACATAATTTGGCTTCACAAAAGGATGATGTCAGTTTTCTGGACAGCTTTGATACTATTAGTGCAGCTAGCGGGGTTAGCTAGAGAGAACTTCACACAGCACAACGTCCAATTTGCCTGCAAAGAAATTCATTGCTAGCTTCCAGTGCAGTAACAGCCTTAGAGGAACACAGAGCCACAGATGTTAGTTATAGGTGTTTTGTACCAATTACTTACACATTGATTGCCACTCATCGTGACCCTATAGAAAAGAATAGAACTGCCCCATAGGGATTCCAAGGCTGTACTCTCTATGGGAGCAGATTGCCCCATCTTTCTCATAAAGACAATCTGGTCAAACCTCTTACCTTTCAATCAGCAGCTGAGCTCTTAACTGGGGCTCCACCAGGGCTCCTAGGTCTTTTTCCTACCTGACCTGTTGGTTAGCAAGAGAGTTAGGCTTAAATTATCCACAGCAATGGAAACCCTGGTAGTGTAGTGGTTAAGTGCTATGGCTGCTAACCAGACGGTAGGCAGTTCATATCTGTTAGGTGCTCCTTGGAAACTCTATGGGGCAATTCTATTCTGTCTATATAGGGTGACTATGAATGGAATCGACTCGATGGCAGTGGGTTTGATTTCTGATTTTTATGGGTGATATAGGAGCTTTGATGTTGCTGTGGTTAAGATGCGTCTGCTAACCTGAAGGTCAGTAGTTTGAATCTACCAAGTGCTCCTCAGAAGAAAAATGTGTCAGTCTGCTTCTGTAAAGATTTACAGCCTTAGAAACCACATGAAGGTAGTTCTACCGTGTCCTGTAGGGCTGCTACTGAAACCCAAATCCTCTGCTGTCGAGTCAATCCTGACTCATAGTGACACTATAGACAGAATAGAACTGTCCCATAGAGTTTCCAGTAAGTGCTGGGCAGATTTGAACTGCAGACCTTTATGGGTTATTATTGCTTGGGATTAATTCAATGGCAGTGGATTTGGTTTTTTAATTAGGACGAGATCTAAGTTTTTTGTTTCTTTTTTTTTAAATCATTGATTGTTTTCTGTTTATTAAACTACTGGGATCCTTGAATACAGATCACTTAATGATGATGTGGTTTACTAGTATTGATAAGTATTTGTTTATATGTGTTAATGAGCTATATCCGTAATTTTTTTGTTTTTCATTTTCTCATATAGTCTTTGTTAGTTTTGATAGCAGGTTTGTTCCAGTCTCATTAAATGAGATGACAAGTAGTCTACCTTCCCTCAGTGTGTGGTTGGTTTTGTTCTTCCTAAAATGTTTATTAGAATTCACCAGTGATGCCATTTTGGCTTGGAGGTTTTTTTTTTTTTTTTCTTGTAGTAATAATTTTATAGATTGAATTTCTATTAGTATATATGGTCTTTTCATCTCTTTTTTTTTTTTCTTGAGAATTTTGTTAGTCTATCGAGGAATTTGTCTATTTCATCTAGCGATAATTTCGCTGGCTAAAATTCTTGATAATAGTTATAATTTTAATGTAGAATCGTGCTGCCCCCTCTTTCATTTCTAATAATCTTAATTTGTATTTCAGTTATTTCTCTTAGTCAGTCTAGCTTTAGAGTAACATTTCTAATTTTTGTAAATAATTTATTTTATTTTCATTCTATACACATTGTGCATATACCATTCAACAATTTCAACATGTAAAATTCATTGATGTTGATTATATTCTTCAAGCTGAACAACCATTTTCATCCTCTTTTTCTGAGATTTTCTCCTCCGGTAACATAAAATCATTGCCTTTCCCAGGTTTTCTAGCTCATCCTTCCAGTTGCTATGTCAGACTTTCTTTACTTCTTAAAACGACATTCACATGGCCACTACATATATAAAAAGATGTTCAGTGTCATCAGCCATCATAACTGAGGTTCTTATGTGTCACCAAATCAGGTCCACCTCATGGCTACCCCATGCACAACAGAAAGAAACACTTCCGTCTCCACAATCATTGGTATGCTCAAGCCCACTGTTGCAGCCACTGTGTCAGTCCGTTTTGTTGAAGATCTTCCTCATCTTCTCTGACTCTGTCTCTATTCAACCAAGTATAATATCCTTCTCCAGGGACTCGTCCCTCCTGAAAACATGTCCAATGTCTGTGAGTTGAAGTTTCCTCATGCTCACATCTAGGGAGCATTCTGATTGTACTTCTGCCAAAACAGATTTCTTTATTCTTCTAGAAGTCCATGATGTATTAAAATATTCCTCACCAACAGATAATTCAGAGGTATAAATTCATCTTTAGTCTTCCTTATTCATCGTCCAGCTTTCGTTACATTTGTGGTCTTTGAAAATACCATGGCATGGTCAAGTGCCCCTTAATTTTCAAAGTGACGTTTTTGCTTTTTAACACTGTTGGAGCAGATTTGGGCAGTACAGTCAGTCTTTGGATTTTTGATTGCTGCTTCTATAGCCATTGATTGTGGATCCTAGTGAAATGAAATCCTTGACAAATTCTATCATTTCTCCTTTATTGTGATGTTGTTTATAGGTCCAGTTGTGAGGATTTTTGTTTTCTTGATGTTAAGTTATAACCCATATTAAAGCATGTGGGTTTTGATCTTCCTCAGTAAGTGCTGCTAACCCTCTTCATTTTCAGCAAGCAAGGTTTCATCATCTGTGTATTGCAGGTTGCTAATGAACCTTCCTGCAGTTCAGAGGCCTCAGTCGTCTTCTTGTAGTCCAGGTTCTTGAAGTATTTACCCCGCATACTGAATGAATAGGTACAGCGAAGGGATACCAGACCGCACATACTTTTCCTAAACTTCAAACCACACAGTATCCTCTTGTTCAGTTTGAAACACTACCTCTTTGATCTGTGTGTAGGTTCTTCATGAACAAAATTAAGTGTTCTAGAATTCTCATTCTTCATAATTATGAAGAAATCTTCTGTTCAGCTTATTTACTTCATAATTTCTTCTTTTACTTTAGGTACTATGTTGAAGAGTAAGTTTCAGAGTCTTTTCTGAACCCATTTTTTAAATATTATTTTTTTTATCAAGATTATCTCCTCTCCCCTCTGAAAAGAAACGGGTAGGATAGCCTCACATATACATATTTAGCAATAAAAGACACACACCACGTGCGTCACCCTGTGTTCCCAAGTCCAGCCCATTCTTTGTCTGAAGTGTTGGCATACTGGTCTCAGCTCTGTGCTAGCAGCAAGTCCAGGGTCCGTGTTCTCACAGGGCCCTCCAGGCTGTCAGGCCACCGAGTCTGGTCTTTTTATACAGTTCTAGATCTGCACACCCCTTCTTCTCACCCTACAAGGGAGCTCTACTTTTTGTCTCTCATGAGGGCTGTCTTTGGTGGTATCCGGGTACCATCTGGTTTTTCTGGTCCCATGATGATAGTCTCCCAGCCATATGGGTCCTTCTGTCTGACACCCATTTTTGTATTTTCCTTCTTTCTTGTCTTTTCAAAGACCTCTTGATTTCTTCATGTATGATTTCTTTGATGTCATTCCACAGTTCAACCACTCTTTTGTCATTAATGTTCAATGTAAAAAATCCATTCTTAAGATGGTCTCTAAATTCAGGCGGAATGCCATTAAGGTCATATTTTGTCTCTTATAGACTTGTTTTAATTTCCTGCAATTTCATCTTCAACTTGCATATGAGCAAATAATGAAGTACAACTGGCCACTGCCTTGTTCTGACTGATGATAGTGAGCTTTTCCATCGTTTCTTTCCACAGATGTAATTGACATGATTTCTTTTTATTCCATCTGGTGAGATCCACATGTGTACTTGCCATGTATGTTGTTGAAAAAACATATTTGTAACAAAGAAGTTGCTGGTCTTGCAAAATTCTATCATGCATTTTCCAGCACTGTCTCTATCACCACAGCCGTATTTTCCAGCTACCAATCCTCCTTTGTTTTCTAACTTTTGCATTCCAATTACCAGTAATTATCATTACATTGTGACTGCATGTTTCATGAATTTCAGACTGCAGAAGTTGGTAAAATTTTGAGTCTCTTAATTTTTGGCCTTAGTGGTTGATGCATAAATTTGAATAATAATCATATTAACCGGCCTTCCTTCTAGGTATATGTGTATTATCCTATCACTTACGATGTTGTACTTCAGCACAGATATTGAAATGTTCTTTATGACAATAAAAGAGATGCCAATCCTCTTCAGTCTCATTCCTAGCATAGTATAAGACTGTCTGACTCAAAATGTCTAATACCAGCACATTTCAGCTCACCAGTGCCTAAAACTTCAGTTTCATGCATTCCAGTTCTTCTAGATTCATATTTCATGCATTGCACTTTCTTATTATTAATGGATGTTTGCAGTTATTTCATCCCAATTTGAGTCATCCCACATCAGCGTATTGGGAAAGCTTGAGGAGGTTTTCCCCTGTCACAGTTTGAGTGCCTCCCAAACTTGAGGGGCTCATCTTCTGGCCCTACATCAGACAACATGCTGCTGCTATTCATAAGATTTTCACTGGAAAATTTATTCAGAAATACACCATCAGGTCCTTCCATGAGAGAAACACTTGAGAGTGCTGGTGGTGGCATAGTGCTAATTTTAAAGTAAATAGGGTTCAGAATAAGATGAAATTAAGCGAAGTCTTGAAGAGAATTGCTCAGTCAGCTTTTGGTGGAGAAGAGCATTTCAAAGACTTTTTTTCACAGATAACTAATATTTTTTTGTCAGATCATCATTCTCTGTTCTTTACAATGTAATTTTTTCCTCATCATTTTCATCCCCTTGTCTCTCTTTATTTTTTTTATCATATCCTGTGGAATTTCTTGTCTGTCTCCCATGTCACCATTTTAATATCGTGTGCTGTTAATTCTAGTTTTGGGTGATTATGTAAAATCTTGTACAGCATTTTATTTTTCAATTTCCTTTTTTGAAAATTAACTTCTGCATCTCTATTTTCATATTACTCTATTTTAATTAATTTCTTAAACTTTTTTTAAAAAGTCTCTATGTTTTAGACTTTTTGAGACTACCAGAGTCCAAGTATGTCCAATAAATAATCCTTTCACCTTTACTAATTAGAATTCCTACATGTGACAAACTGTTAACAGGCTCAGCTGCTAGCAAACAGTTGGAAGTCGGAGTCCACACAGAGTCATATCAAAAAAATGTCCTGGCAATCTCCGTCTGAGAAGTTTAAAACCTTATAGACTCCAGTAAATTTGACAACCTAGAGGAAATGGTAAGATTTCTGGACAAATACTACCTACCTAAATTAACACAAACTCATTAAAATCTAGAAACAGAAATACCATACAATCCAGCAATCCCAATCCTAGGAACATGCCCTAGAGAAATTAGAGCTGTTACATAAATAAACATATGCCCACCCATATGCATGGCAGCATTAGTGAAACAGTAAAAGAGTGGAAGTAATCTAAGTGCCCATCAATAGATAAATGAATAAAAAATTATGGTGCATACACACAGTAGAATACCACACAACGGTCAAGAGCAGTGAGGAATCTGAGACATCTCACAACATGCATCAGCCTGGAGAGTATTAGGCTGACTGAAATAAGTCAATCCCCAGAGGAAAAATATCATACTATTATAAAACTCAAGAAAAGTTTTCCACACAGAATAAAACAATCTCTGATGATTACAAGGAGGGAGCATGTTATGGATTGAATTGTGTCCGCCAAAAAATGTATATAGCAAATTGGCTGCACCATGATTCCCAGTATTTTGGACTGCCCTCCATTCTGTGATTTTCTTATGCTGCAAACCCTAATCTCTGCCCGTGGTTAATAGACTGACATATGTCTAAGAGGACTAGGGTGGAAATGTAACTCCTATACAAAGATCACCTCCCTGTTTCAATTAGAGAGAGTTTCCCTGGAGAGTGGCTTGTACTGCCTTTTATCCATAGGGAAGCAAGCAAAGAGCGGGAACTTCAAACCTTCAAGAAAGCAGCACTGAAAGCAAAGTGTATCCTTTGGACCTGAGGTTCCTACCTCGAGATGTTTTCAGACCAAAGAAAGACTGATGCAACTCAAGGATCTCCCTTTAGAGCTGACAGAACTTTCCACTTGAGCTAGCAGCCTGAATTGGGACTTCTAGTCTACCAATGGCACTTGGCTTTGGCAGTCCACTGACCTGTGTGAAAATAAACTTTTTTTTGTTAAAGCCATCCACTTGTGGTATTTCTGCTAGAGCAGTAGCAGATGACTAAGATAGGGCAACGAGATAGCTAACAAGGGAGATAGCTAACTAGACAACAGGCAATGATTAACTTTGGTGAGGAGAAAGGCAACACACAATATACAGGAGTCAGCACAACCAGCACAACTGTACAAAGGCAAAATCATAGAAGTTTCCTAGACACATCCAAACACTTTAAGGGATCAAGTTACTGGGGTTGAGGGCTGGGGACTATAGTCTTAGGGGGTATCTAAGTCAATTGGTATAAGGTAGCTCATAAAGAAAATATTCTGATTTGTTGAATAGTGTCTAGTCTTAAATGCTTGCAAGCAGCCAAATAAGATAAATCTACTAGTCCTATGCTTTCCAGAGCAAAAGAGAATGAAAGAAACCATAGACACAGGGAACATTTTATGTACAGAGGACCAATGGACCACATTAACCACAGGCTTCAGCAACCTGAGCCCAAACTAGATGGTGCCCAGTCACCACCGTTAACCACTCTAACAGTGATAATAACAGGATTTAAGACAAAATGGGAGTAAAATGTAGAACAAAGTTAAGTTTTTTCAGAAAAAGACCAGACTTACTTGTCATAGCTTATACAGGTCTGGTTGCAAAGTGGTTAAGTGCCACACCCCCTAACCGAAAGATCGGCAGTTCAAATCTGCAGGGTGCTCCTTGGAAACTCTACGGAACAGGTCTACTCTGTCCTATAGGTTCACTAGGAGTCAGAATTGATTCAACAGCACTGGGCTCAATTTTGTTTTTTGGCATAAAATGAACAGCAACATGCATGAAACATACTTCTTAGCTCAGTAAAGTATACAAACCCAAACGTGCAACACTTGCACAAAAGCAAACATGAGAAGGCAGAAAGGAGAGAAAACTGAATGAATGGACATGGGAGTAGAAAGGTGAAGACTGCTGACACATTGCAGGTATTGCAATCAATGCCACAAAATAATTTGGGTATAAATTTTTCACAAGAAACTAATTTGTGCTGTCAACTTTCACCTAAAGCATAGTAAAATAATGAAATAAAATAACCTGATAGAGCATAGTTCTACTCTGGCACACGTGAGGTTGCCATAAGTTAGAATCTACACTTTGGCAACCTTTTATTTTTTACTGAGCAGATTATGACCAACTGATTGAGAATGAGAGATGGCAGAAAAATATAGATCATATTTTACTTCTAATACAGACTATATTGGAGGATATGTTATAAATTTGCAGCAACTAAAGACTTTCCCATATTCCATCTTAGAATTCAATTGATTCTTTCTTTCATATCATTGGCCTTGCTGTATGGGATACTGGTTTTGTAAAAAATTATAGAACTGAATTTCAGAACAGAAAGTCTGGCTAATGTGGATAGCTTCTTTTAAAATATATATATATATGTATATATATATAATAGGAGGCAAGGGCACGCCCAATTTCTTTTTCCAAAGTTGATAAACAGAATCCACATCCCATTGTCTGGTCCTGTGTAATCCTGACATCTGTTGCAATATTTGTGTCTGTCATTGCAGCCACTGTGTCAGTCTATCTTGCTGATGGTCTTCCTCGTTTTTGCTCATGCTGTACCTTACTAAACATGATTTACTTCTCCATGGACTAGTCTCTCTTAATAACCTGTCCAAAGCATGTGAGATCAAACCTTGTCATCCTTGCTTCCAAGGAATATTCTGGTCATGCTTCTTTCCAAGACCAATTTGTTCATTCTTCTGTCAACCCACAGTGTGTTCAACTTTCTTTGCCAAGCTTGTAACTCAAAAGTATCATTTCTTCTTGTATCTTCTTTATTCACCGTCCAGCTCTCTCATGCATATGTCCCCAAAACAGCATATTTGTTTTTTTTTAACATTTTAAATTGGTCATTTGCAGCAAATTTGCCCAATGCAAAATGACATTTGATTTCTCGACTGCTGCTTCCATGGATATTGATTGTAGAACCAAGAAAAATGAAATCTTTGACAAATTCATTTGTCAAATTCAAAATCTTTTCTCATTTATTATTATGTTGCCTATTGGTCTAGTTGTCTATTGGTTGCCTATTGGTCTAGTCTTTATGTTGAGGTGTAATTCATACTGAAGGCTCTGGTCTTTGATCTTTCCTACAGCAAGCAAGGTTGTGCCATCTGCACATTGTAGCTTCTAGTGAGTCGTTCATCAATACTAATGCCTCATTCTTCCTCTAAAGTCTAGCAGCTAGGATTATTTGCTCTGCATACTGATTGAAAAATTATGGTGAAAGGATGCAGCCCTGACACACGTCTTTCCTCATTTTAACCCATGTGTTATCCACTTGACCTATTCTAAGGGTTGTCTCTTGATCCGTGAATACAGTCCACATAAACACAGTTGAGTTCTGGGATTCCCATTTTTTGCAATAGTATTTTGTTATGATCCACACAGTCAGATGCCTTTGGACAGCCAATAAAATACGAGTAAACATCTTTCTGATATTCTTTGTTTTCTGTCAAGATCCCTCTGATACCACCAATGATATCCCTTGTTCCATGTCCTCTTAATTTCTGGCAGTTTCCTGTTAAAGTATTGCTGCAACAGTTTTTGAATGATCTTCAGCAAAATTTTACTTTCTTGTGATAGTAATAGCATTGCTCTGATAACTCCTGGTAGTTCTTATCAATGCTTTTCTTTTTAGTGGGTGCAAATCTGGATCTCTTCCCATTGGTTGGCCAGGTAGCTATCTTCCTAATTTCTTGGCATAGACGAATGAGTGCTTCCAGTGCTGTATCTCATTTGGCATTCTGTCAATTCCTGGGACATTGTTTTTCATCACAGCCTTCAGAGGAGCTTGAACTTCTCCTTTCAGCACCCTCAGTTCCTGTTCAAATGCTGCCTCCCGGAATGGTTGAATGTCAACCAATTATTTTTGGTACAGTGTATATTTCTTTCATCTGCCCTTGATGCTTTCTGAGTCTTTCAATATTTTGCCCACAGAATCCTTCAAAATTGCAATTCAATGCTTGATTTTTTTTAGTTCTTTCGGCTTGAGAAATGCTGAGTATATTCTGCCCTTCTTGTTTCCTGATTTATCGTTTTCATACATTTCATCACATTGCTTTGTCTTCTTGAGTAGCCCTTTAAAATTTGGTCCCAGGGGAGAGAAAATTTCCTCCTTTTGCATTTTCTTAATGGTTTTCATTTTTCAAGGTCCTCAGTTCTAATTGGTGTTTCGGGTTGGTTATCTTCTACAACAATGCATTAAAAAAACAAAACATTGGTGATTTGAATGAAGACAGTATGATTTTGTTAAAATTCATGGTATGGTTTCTTTGTTAATGCATAGTATATATATTTAGGAACTTGCTATTTTTCCAGCTAAGTGAGCTAAAGTCTGTTAACCTCATCTTCAAGTGTAATAATGATGGTTTATTCACTAAAGAATTAAAATTTTCATGAAATACTCAAAAGCATAGTCTTCAAAAGTAGTAGAGATACTACACATTCTATTCGAACCTTAAAATGTCTCTCCATCAAACACAATAAAGACATTTGCAGACTTGATCATGACCAAGATTTCAAACCTAACATCATCAATTATATGATAAACTGACATTATACAGCTCCCAATAAAAAGCACATAGATGGATACATCGCTATTGTGGTGCTCCTGACAAAATATCCACACCTGAGTCTAGAGAGTCAGTGAAAATAAGGAAAACCCTCAGTGAGATAGACTAACGCAATAGCCACAAAAATAGACTCAAATATATCGATTACCATGAAGACAGCATAGGACCAAACAACTTTTCATGTTATCATAATCTACATAATCAGATCTTGTTCGGTGGCAACTGATAATAATCATTATTATTACAATTCTTCTGTAAGTACAAAAGTATAATAAAAAATTGTAAGAATTCAGTATGGAAACTTATAGAGTTATGGGGATGTGAATGGCTGGCTTTGAAGTGAAAACTGAGAACAGGCATGGTCTGTGGTTTGTCTTAACCAAGTGTTTTAGTCATCTAGGGCTGCTCTCACAGAAATACCACAGAGTGGATGGCTTTAACAAAGGAAGGTTTATTCTTACACAGTCTGGTAGGCTAAAAGTCCACATTTAGGGTGTCTGCTCCAGGGGAAGGCTTTGCCCTTGTCGGCTCTGGAGGAAAGTCCAGTATTGCATAAGTCTTTGCCCACGGAGCATCTTGGCACAGGGACCTCAGGTCTGAAGGACACGGTCTTCTCCCGGTGCTTGCTTGATGGCATGAGATTCCCAATTCTCAACCTGCTTCCCTTTCCTTTTATCTCTTGCAGGATTAAGGGTGGGGCAAGCCATACTCTGCAGAACTCCCTTTACAGTGGAGCAGAGAGGTGATTTTATAAAGGGATATAAAGTCCCACCCTAACCCTTTAACATACAGTATAGGAAAACCACAAAATGGAGAACAATTATGAAATACTGGGAATCGTGGCCCAGCCACATGGCTACAACTATTTTGGGGGGGACACAATTCAATCCATGACACCAAGTATTCCACTAATTAAAGGATGCTGAATAGCATTGACATTCAATTTACAGTAAAAAGCAAATGGAGCCGTTATTCATCGAGTTCTTATTATATGCCAGGCGCTGTGCTAATCATTTTGCGTTTGTTGTAGTTATACTATAAACATATAAAATGAGACTCTAATAGTACTCATTTTACAGATGAAAAGATTAAAGCAGTGAGAGGCTAAGTAATCTTCATGGAATCACACAGCTGGTAAGTAGGAATCTCCAGATTTGAACCCATGTCTGTATTATTCTAAAATGTATGCTGTTATAGACTTGCGTTATATTTATCTCCAAATATGGTACATGAGTTTGAAATACCAGGCCATTAATTACTTGAAGTTAGTGTTTTTTTTTTCCCAAGGAGCAAAACACATAGTACGTTTGTTTTTCTCTTTAGCAGAGGATCTGGTCAAGCTTGTCTAAAACATTGTGGGTTTTGGCTCACACCATTTTAATAAAACCCAGGTGTATTTAGTCAAATTATATGAGACATGTTCATGTTTGATTTCAAATTAAGTATCTAGATGATTTACAGTAAAGTGTTTGTCTCCTTTTTTCCCAGGTGGATTCTAATTCTAATCTTCAACCTACTCTTCCAACACTTTCAGCACTTAGAGTTTTCCCGTTTAAATGCTTCACTGTTACGTTTATAACCACAAGAGACTTTTACCTAGCTCAGCACCTGTTACAATTTTCTTGTTTTTTTTTCCTTTAGAAAAATAATGAACTTATATTAATGTAGCTATACTATATTTTACCAGATTCCTAAGGGAAAAGCCTTACTTTCTTGGGTCCCCTAAAAGTATTTGATTACATCAGTATCTGACTTTCTAATAATGGGCATCTTTTATGTAGTTTAAAATTTTATGTGATTCAAATTTTAAATTATGATAAATTTAATGTATTGAGATTACTCTGTACTTGTCTCACATTTCTGACGGAAAGATATAAATGCGAGCACAGTTACATTTTAGGGACAGCTGCTTTTATTTCTAATATGGTTGATAAACCAGATTACATAAGACATAAATACACCGACTTTTTCATCACCAAGCTGAATCGAAACCCTAAACCTACATTACAGTTCACAAACACTTCCTGGCTAGCCCATTTTATTCATTCTAGTCCTTCTGCAGTTCTTGATGAATGTGACACCAGAGTCACTGTTCCCACAACTGTGTAAAACAAACTTTTGAGCTGGCTAAAATTAGGAAGTAGAGAAAAGCTCCAGCCAAAAGCTGTTTTCCATTGACTTTGTTTTATTGCAGTTTTATGTATTTGAAAACCCAACAAAGAGAAAAACTTCTTTCATGAGATTTCCAGAATTTTTTTCCAGATAAAAACTTCAATAAAATATGTAAACACTGGCATTGTTGCAACTCCAGTTTGTTGGGTGTCATTTTGATTCGTTATCAAACAGTTGCAGATAAAGCACCAGCCAGCAAGGTAAAACAGCTTCCAGAACACAATACGGTTGGGACTACAAGTTTTGCCAGAACAACTGCCAATATGCTATATTAGTTAAAGGGCTAGGTCTATCTACGTTAAATTCAGTTTCTTACCCCAATACTGGAACAGTCCTTTCTCAAAATGCACTGTGCAGATGAGCTAGCTGTTCAGTCACCATTAGGATCTGAATTCATTGCTGGTGTCTAGCTTTGCTGCACCATTCTCTGCTGTAATTAAAGTTAAGCTAATCCATAACCTTGATTTTACAGACGAAAAACTGATGTTCAGATTCTTAACTGACTTGCACACTAGGATTTTAGTGGTCTGACTAAAAGGTAGAATACCTATGTACTGATTTAGTAATTTTTGTTGTTTAGTTTTTGAACTTTTAACACATTCTTTTTCTCCTGTGGAAATATAAGGACCCTCCAATCATTACACACTTACTGCTCCAGTCTCCAGAGAAGGACACTGTGCTTGGTAATGTAGCCCCAATCCTAGTGCTGTTGAGTTGATGCCGGCTTATAGCAACCCTAGAGGACAGAGTAGAACTGTCCCATAGAGTTTCCAAGGAGTGCCTGGAGGATTTGAACTGGCAACTTCTTGATTAGCAGCTGTAGCACTATGCAACCAGGGGACGGTCAGTAAAAATAAGACAGACCATCAGTGAGATGAGTTGACACAATGACT
The DNA here is from genome assembly GCA_028571685.1 of Heterohyrax brucei. Taxonomy (NCBI): domain Eukaryota; kingdom Metazoa; phylum Chordata; class Mammalia; order Hyracoidea; family Procaviidae; genus Heterohyrax; species Heterohyrax brucei. Next base: position 78,418,201 of record CM053143.1, read on the forward strand.
GCAAAAATGGGCTCAAGCATAGCAATGATTGTGAGGATGGTGTAGGACTAATTAGTCTTTAGTTCTTGATCTGACTCGAGGGCACTTGGCTTGGCACGTGAAGTTGCTGTGAGTTGGAACCAACTCAATAGCCCCTAACAACTACAACAGGTGTCGGGTATTGTTGATCACTTTGCTCTTCTTTCTTAAGAGTTCAGTCTTCCTGTAGATAGTTAGGACAAGGAGAAGACTCTCAGCAATTAGCCAGCTCATACACATTGCAGCAGAGTAAGCCTCGATCTTTACCTACTCCTGGTATCTACTATGCAGAAAACTACTCTTACATAAACAGGAGAATTAGGAGACACAACTTCCCTACAGTTCCCTGGAAGTATGTTTGACTAACTAGGCTTGAATAAGACTTTTCTTTTCATGCTTACAAATCCTCACTCCTTTGCACATATTCCCTCCAGATGGAGCAATCCCACCCTTCATTACTCTGTTAAGTGCTTTATGAATTACCTCATTTAATTTTTATCATGTAGTCTCTGGGTGATGCAAATGGTTAAGCTCTCAGTGAATAGCTAAAGATGAGTGGGTAGTTGGAACCCACCCAAAGGCATGTTGGAAGAGAGGTCTGGCAATCTGCTTTTGGGCACTCACAGTTTTGGAAACCCTATGAAGTTTTACTGTGCATAAATGGAGTCTTCATGAGTTAGAATCTACAAGTTTTTGAGCGTGAGGTCTCCACTGTTCTCTTCATCTTACACTAGAACAAAGCCGAGCCTTGAAAAGCTTAAATGACTTCTCAGTCTTCTTGACTGTGAGTTGTAAAATCACCAGTTCAAAAACCACTGGTCAGATCATTATACGTTATATCCTCAAGTGTGATTTTTAAAGTGCTAGGAATGGAAGTTTAGTAATCACCTAAATAGAATTTCTAGTTCCTGGTTTTCAGCTAACTTCTAGTTAAGATATTGACTCTGAATTTTAAGGCATATAGTACTGTTTGTTAAAGACCTAGAAACAAAAATATGTAAGAAATAAAATGTTCCATAAAAAGATTACACTAGTTATTTTCCAATCCAATTAAACAGCATATTGGCACCACAAAACAACTGGATCTGTTAGGAATTCTACAAATATTTCTTTGCAGTTAATAGTATGTAACCCAGACCAAAACCAAACCAGCTGCTGTCAAATTGATTCTGACTCATGGCAACCCTGTAGGACAGAGCAGAACTGTCCTACAGGATTCCCAAGGAGAAGCTGGCAGCTTCCAACTGCTGACCTTTTGATGAGCAGCTGAGCTCTTAACCACTGCACCAGTAGGGTTCCTAATAATACTAAAAGCAGGTTTTATAGACATGTTGCCAGCTCATTTTCATTTTATCCTAAACCAGACTGCTCATGATTATTTGGAAACTCTTTATAACTCTAGTGTGTTATTTATTTATTCTATTAAATGAAATCCAACTAAATTGATGGAAAATATGTGTGTGTGTATGTGTGTATGTTTGTGGGGAACTGGTAGGAATTGAATATGCGTACATTTTATATTATTATTTATAACTATGTTACTGTATTTTATATAATAGTTATATAATATTTTATATAACAATATACATTTGTATGTATATAGTAGTTGTGTTTATGTAAACAACATTCTTTGTTTTTGTTTTGTGTGCTACATATATTCTCAGTTTTCCATTTTTATCGAGTTGGTTGTGACTCACGGTGACCTTACAGGATGGAGGAGAACTTCTCCATAGAGTTTCTGAGGAGTAGCCGGTTGATTCCAGCTGCCAACTTTTGGATTAGCAGCCAAGCTCTCAATTGCTATGCTATCAAAGCTGCTAGTTTTTGTTTTATTTTTTATACCATAACAAAAATGGGGGTTGCATAGCTGAAAGCTGCTGAATTTCCTGGTTCTAGTAAGTCTTCTCTTTTGGCTGATACAGCCAGGTATTTAAACAATAACAGCTGCCATAATTGTATGTTGAGGCCTTTACCCTGTATTATTACTTTTTAAAAGAAGATCTGTACTAAGGACAAATAGCCAAGTTAGAAATACTCAGAGAACAGTTGCCTGTTCACTGAGAAATTTTACGTGGTTCGTTGTTCTATCTACCAAGTCCTACACATCACCTGGATAGCTCTCAAAATCTTGTTTTAATGAAACACATTTGGAATCTGACTTTAATGGAACACGTTTTTATCTTCATGTCATACGTTCTGAAACAAAACGCAGGTTTGCAGCGTTACGTGTGGCTCACCAATAAACTGCCCTTATCAAGCACCTGCGTGCCTATCTCTCTCATCAGTGCTTTCATTTCCTTTAGTTTATTATAAGCCACTTCACATTTCCCAAGATGAAAAGGGAAAAGGGTTTTTGATTTAAATTTTAGTGTTTAATCTTAGAACAATAGTGTTTTAAACCTCTGCAGCACTTTCCCTAAATGCAACCTACTTCTCCAGTAAGTAGGCCTTTTTCCTGTGGAGCGCTCCTTCTTAGGTAACATAAATGATGTTGTAAAGAACGGGTGTGTTAGACAGACTCGCAGAGAGCAGCTTAGTCGGAGGGAATCGCCGTAGAAAGCAGTCAAGAACCTACGGCAGAGATCAGCTTACACTTAAAGAAATCAGTAAACGACACAGAAGTAGATCCAAAATAAAGGTTTACAATCTTTCAAAGGAAGGAATATTGGTTTTGCAAACTGTAATGAATGATACACATTTTTAGTTGTTATCACTTAAAAATATATCCTGAGATTCTTGAATTACAGACTCTTCACATATTTTTGCAAGCTGAGATAAACAGATATACCTTTTAAATGCCTCTTACTTTTAAATTATTTACAATACATTGAATGAAAAGCTTGCTTATCGATCAGATCTCGTTGGCATGTGACTAGGACATTTCAGCTTGCCTTTCAATACCAGCTGACAGTAACTGACAGCTGATGGAGTTACTTTTCTCTGTGTGTTCTATGTCACAGGCCTGTCAGAAGTACCTCTGAAGATGACAACATTATTCTATCACAAGACTTGGTAACTCAGACACCTGATATAGTGTTCCAACTTCTGTTGCGTTTTGGTACTTACAGCCATACCAGAGATAATAGAAAACATAGAAATTAACATAAAATACAACTTTTAAAAGTCTACACATTTTATTAGGCTTGAAAAATACTTTTGTGGTGAATGAAATTGAAGACATCAGCTTGCTTTAGGGAAGAAAAAACTTCAGATGAATACTTTCACTTATACTAATCAGCATGCCATATTCTAATATTAATATAAAAACGAAATGCCCCTGAAGTTTACTTCGAATTTGAAATAATTTGCTTTGGTTACTTTGTTTGCTTATTGGCTATGTCTCTAATCCATAGAGAAATAATTTTACATTTTAAACCTTACCTATTTAGCTCTATGGCTGCAATATCATTGTTACTTTACAGATTAGGAAAGTTACATTAACTGTACAGAATGAGGACTAGCCAAACAACTAACATGAAGAAAAATAATTTTTGTGCTTATTTCACCTTTTACAGTCTTTATTTTTCACATAGATAGCTAATGATGACCTTTTAGCAGTAGCCATTGTGTTCTGCTCTGCTAAACATCCTCACAGCTTGGAAATCATCTAATGCCTTCTGTGAAAGTAAAAAAAGAAAAGAAAAAGAACAACTCGTAACGTTTGAATGCTCATTGCTGAACATGCTAAATGAGCTAAATAATGGGAAACACATTTACAATGTATTTTAATGGTCTCCTATCCAATTTGTGATTTAAGAGGTCAAACTATTGGTTATTTTTGCATTCTTAGTAATTTAAGGAGAAGCAGACTGGGAAATGTGCACTCACAGGCCTTATAAAACTGCTGCAGTTATTTTGACTAATAGACATTTACAGCCAACATTGTTCTGGTAGAAAAATACCCTTGTAAGGCTGTAAACTAGTAGGAGAGCTCAGTGAACCTTGAAGTGTCCATAGCCACATCTGTGCAGGCAAAGCCAAGCAAGAGATGAAGCAATCTTCTGCTTGTAACTGTATGCAATAAAAGAACCCATTAACAATTCATGGCTGCTTTGTACATGCATGTTTTTAACCTGGGTCACTTAAATCAACAGGAGATGCTTTTTTTTCTATCCCCTGAAAAACCAAAAATAAGATGCACCGCTCTCAGTTCTGACTCATGGCAACTCCATGGGTGACAGAGTGGAGCTGTGCTCCACAGGGGTTTCTTGGCTGTAACCTTTACAGAAGCAGATCACCAGGCCTTTCTTTTGTAGCACTGCTTAGTAAGTTCAAACTCCCAACCCCTTGGTTGATAGTCAAGCACCAGTCAGATCAACCAGAGACTTTTTTCTATCCCCTGAGCCCTCCCTTCATTCCACGTTGTTTTCTACTGATTAATGAACTCTTGTATCCCCTACTAGCATCCTGCATCCCAGCTTAATAAACAAAAACTACATTTTTTGGCTTTTTGAAAATGTGCTTTAGATGAAGATTTACAGAGCATATTAGTTTCTCATTAAACAATTAAGAAACACACTATTTTGTGACATTGATTGCCAGCCCAATGACATGTCAACACTCTCCCTTTCTTGAACTTGGGTTCCCTTTTATAAACTACAATTATTTTTTGTTATACTAAATGATTTTTACAAATAGATGTGATCGCCTCCAAGAACATAAAATTTATTTTTTGATAGCATTTCCGGAGAAAATTACACACCAGAAATTATAAATGATAATAGATTCTTAGGTACAGACACATTCATGTTTGCCCCAAAGCATTCACTTGCAAAGTAAAAAAGACAAACAACAGAACATCAACTTTTCAGCAGTTGACTAAAATCTGTCATTTCCATCCATGCTGTTCACATTCTTAGTCTTTCTGGGGGAAACAAGCCACTTGTGAGATCAAATGAGCACTTCCAACCTTTGCAAATGTAATTGCTTCCATTTATTTCTATATTAGATTTTTCTGTGTAATTTATTATACCCTATTTATGAATAGTTAAAGCAATCTTTTCAAATATCTTTTATGCAATGTACTCTATTAAAAAATTTTAATGCCTGTTAAAACTTCAATGTGGAAATAATTTTGAATACTGCTTGAAAAAGAATATTATTTAAATTTCTCCCTCACCAATTTTCCAGTTTTGTTTTAAAAAAGAAATTCATATATGATTGTGAAATTCATATATGATTAATGTGAAAATCTTTATTCATAATGTATTGGAGACCATAAGAAGCCAAATGTTTACAAAAATTAGTATAAAGAATGATGATAAAAGATATTTTTGAAATATATACAGATTTTACATATACAGTTAGTTAAATGGAGTGGACTATATTTTCAGATACATGAATGAAAAGAAAACTCATTGCCATGGAGTCAATTCCAACTCAAGGCAACCCTATAGGACAGAGTAGAACTGTCCCATAGAATTTCCAAGGATCACCTGGTGGATTTGAACTACTGATCTTTTGATTAGCAGCCATAGGACTTAACCACTATACCACCAGGGTTTCCAACAGTAGTAGTAATTAAAATTCAAAAAGCACTTACTATTTGCATTGCTACACGTATTTGCATTTAATCTTTATAACAATCCTGTGGGATAGGTACTATTATTCGAGTTAGTAGATGCAGAAACTGAAGCACTGAGGAAACCAAAAAAAAAAACAAACTCGCTGCTGTTGAGTCAATTCCAACTGACAGAGACCGTATAGACAGACTAGTCCTGCCTCATAGAGTTTCCAAGGAGAGTCTGGCAGGTTTGGACTGCTATCCTGCTGGCCAGCAGCCATAGCTCTTAACTATTATGCCACCATGGTTTCTGAAGAACTGACAAGTAAAAAAATAATATTTCCATTGTCATAAAGATCACCAGTGGTGAAGCTCCAAGAACAACTAACTCATATACTACACTGCCTTTCAAGATATATCATCGTTATTGTTGCTGTAGTTGCTGTAAATGGCCACAGAATCAATTACAGCTCATAGCAACCCCATGTGTGCAGAGTAGAATTACTCCTCCGTGGGATTTGCAAGAAGCTGATCACCTGAATAGTCTTCAAAGAGCCTCTGAGTGTCTTCAAACTACTGGACTTTTGAATAGTATCTCAAAGCTTAACTGTGTACACGACTCATGGACTTGTTTGCAAGACATGCTTTCATCAAAATGCTTGGAACCACCTGTTATGGATAGAGATTTTTAACAGACAGAGGTATTTTGAAGTGGTCAAGCATATGAATGCATTACTAACGAATATAATTGAATATTATGAATACACTATGTTTTCCATTTTGGCAACTTGGAGCACGTTTAACCAAGATGCTTGTGGCTGAACTTTCCTTACCATACTTGTACTTAGATAAATTTCAAGGTATGTTTTAACCACTAAGCCTTGGCTTTCTCCACTTAATTTGGCTAATGCTATACCATAATTGAAGAAAATGACTTTTCAACAAGTTAGAGCTTTAAACACAGTTATCAAACTTACCCTGTTTCCCTTGCTCTTGAGGGAGTCTACTAATAAAGTAAATGCTGGTGCAGTTGCCCCGATGGCCTGAACTCTATAAAGAACAATAAATTAGTTGGCAATAGTAGTCTCATACTAACAGGCATCAAACTGATTTAATGAAAACTCAAGTGAGTAAATATTTTAAGTATTATGAATTTTAATACTGCAATATAGTATCAATGTTCTAACATTGTCTCATGAAGACAATTTTACTATGCATTATCTATCTAATGGGAACACTAGTGGCGTAGTGGTTAAGTGTTATGTCTGCTAATCCAAGGCTGACAGTCCAAATCTGCCAGACACTCTTTGGAAACTCTATTGAACAGTTCTACTCTGTCCTATTGAGTCACTGTGTGTCAGAATCAACTTAATGGCAGCGTTTTTTGTATTGTTTTTGCTTTTTTATTCTGGGCCATTTTTTTTATTACTATTAAATGAAAATGTATATTCTCATATAAATCGGCATGCCCACCTATATGGAGCTCCCACTGCTCTCCCTGCCCCGTGACAGCATGCTCTTCTGCTCCCTACATGACTTATCCTCCAATCTCCTATCCCCTCTTCTCCACCCACTCCTCTGCCTTCAATAAGAGGTCTGCAGGATGACGTCCTATAGACGCATAGAGCCATAAAGTGCACACATGATATGGTCACTCTGTGTTGCCAAGTCCAATCCATTCCTGTCCAAAGAGTTGACCTCCGTTATGATTTATGCACAAGGGCAGCATCTGTTTTTGTTGTTATGTGACATTTTCTAATAGAACTTGGAACCTCTGATGGTGTAGTGGTTAAGTGCTACATATGCTATCCAAAAAGTTGGCAGTTCAAATTCACCAGGTGCTCCTTGGAAACTCTATGGGGCAGTTCTACTCTGTCCTGTAGGGCCAGTATGAGTCAGAATCGACTCAACAGTTGTGGGTTTTGTTTTGGAATATCACTTTAAAATGTGAATTGCAATGTTAATGGCAACTGTGCTACCTTTGTTTCATCATTTCAAAGGATAAGAAGGTAAAGAAGACTTTGCTTTCATAACTAATTTTCATTGCCCTACCCTCTCCACTAATACCCATAAAACTTCAAGGATTTATTTAAGAAACTACATAAAGCATTTGAAATCAGGCAAAACCAAAAATAGTGATTAAATATAGCATCAGTCTAAGCCAGAGTTCTTATTTGTAAGCAACAAAATCTGTTACATGGAAAAACAGAATTTATGTAAAGGAAATAAGGTGCTTCCTAGAGTCTATGGGCAGACTAGAGAACCAGGCCAAGTAAACAGATGGACTCAACGGAAGGTTGGCATCAGAGATAATCTAGTCAGAAAGACTCAAGTGTCCTCACTGTTTGACAACTCACCAATGGCCACAGATGTCACAGCCACAAAGTGAACCTAAAAAGTTCCACTTCTACGAAGCTATCACAGAGGTCTGGCTGCCTCCTTGGCAGAAAAGGAAGTATTTCTTCTCTTCTGCTATTTATGGGAGAAACCTCTTTTCACTCACCTTGGTGAATTTCACAACACAAATAAGATGGGTGCTCGGCTTGGAAAGAGCCTTTACAAACAACTACAAAACAGTCATTCTAGAAACTATACCAGATGTTTCTTCCAGCTGTATGTGCCACAAGGGAAAATCTATCATCACAAGTTCAGGGGGACAGAGGCTTCTGCGAGAAGGCCCTGGATCAATCTCCAAGTTCCCACGAAGCAAAACATTATATAAGAGTTGAAAATGAGACAGATAATTAATGGCACATTAAATCAACTATATATAAAATACCTGTTCTGTTTACTCTACTTAAAAAAAAAATGCTGTCAACTTCAGCTCATAACAACTCTATGGGACAGAGTAGAACTGCCCCATGAGGTTTCCAAGGAGTGCCTGGTAGACTTGAACTGCCAACCTTTTAGTTAGTAGACATAGCTGTTAACTACTATGCCACCAGGATTTCCTCTCATCTCTAAAGATTGATTTATTCCTGTCATATGAGATGGCACACAGAATGCCATCTATTTGTTGTTTGTTGTCTGTCTTCTGCATAGAAAGTAAGCAGGAAAAGGGCAAAAACTTTGTCCCTTTCACTGAATAAAGAATGAATGTTAATATTTGCAAACTTTACCATGCAGTTTCTCACTCTGCTTCCACTGTTTGGAATTCCTATGTGATACAAGGAGTTAAGGTACTCTGCTGCTACCCCAAAGGTTGCCAATTTTAGTTCACCCAGAGGAGACTTAACCATTGAAAACTCTGTGGAGCACAGTTCTGCTCTGACACACAAGAGGTTGCCATGAATGGATGACAGCTGGTGCTGGTAGTGGTGATTCTATTATCTAAAACCCTGGCATGGTTAGTAGTAATACAGTGGAGATAAATGGAACTGTTATTTCTTCCAGTAAATTATACCATTTTGTTTAGAGAAACTCATTCCTTCCCCATTCAGGATCTTTCTTGCGATTTTTTTTTTTCTTTTAAGTTAAATTAAATACTCGACTCTGAAAGTGAATGGGAGTGTGGGTATTGAATCAAGTCTGGTCAGTCAAAGCATTGCCTTCATCTCAACACATAATGGACTTAGGAATGGGTATTTCATCACAAGAAAACTTATCTCTCTTTTGCAGACTTCCCTGTAATCGAATTCTTATGTGGTGAATTCCAAGTATGCCTCCTTCTCTCTCTCTTCTTTTTTTTCTCCCTCATTTGTTTGTTTGCTCCCATTGTTCTGCTGAACATATCATTCATAAGAAAGAGTGGATAGTAGGCTAAATTTTTAGTGACTCCGTGATTTTCTGAAAACATGTTTATTCTACCTTCTTTACCACTAATTTAGCTGCATGAGGCCTGACAGTTAAGTCTACGAACTTAATTGTTCTAAGTGCTACATACCTCGTTGCTGAATATCACTACAGTCACCTTAGAAGTACTACCCTTGAGAAGCCACGCCATCAGAACTGTCCCCATATGACTTTTGATACTTGAATGACATAAAAATGTCTTCCTTTCAATATTTTCTTTATCTTCCAGGGTCTCTATGAGTCAGACTCCATTCGACAGCAGTGTGTGTTTGTGTCCAGTAAAAAGTCATCGGGGGCCAGATTAGGTGAGTAGGGAGGGTGTTCCAATACAGCTATTTGTTTACTGGCTAAAAACTCTCTCACAGACAACTATACAATTAAATTCATGAACTTGCCACCTCGACAACCTGTGCATTGGCCATTCCAGAAAGAGTTCTAGCACTGCTTTGAAGACTGGAGTAGGTGATGGCATCAGTGCATACCTTCCCAAAAGGAGTACTTCGAAAGTGACTATGGGGATATTGAGCAATGACGTACCAGACTTGATTCAATACCCACACTCCCATTCACTTTCAGAGTCGAGTATTTAATTTAACTTAAAAGAAAAAAAAAATCGCAAGAAAGATCCTGAATGGGGAAGGAATGAGTTTCTCTAAACAAAATGGTATAATTTACTGGAAGAAATAACAGTTCCATTTATCTCCACTGTATTACTACTAACCATGCCAGGGTTTTAGATAATAGAATCACCACTACCAGCACCAGCTGTCATCCATTCATGGCAACCTCTTGTGTGTCAGAGCAGAACTGTGCTCCACAGAGTTTTCAATGGTTAAGTCTTTGGAAGTAGATCACCAAGCCTTTCTTCTAAGAAGATAGCACCTTTTCTAGGATAAGTTCATGAACTTCATCGGCAATCCTCGTATACTCAATTCTTGGTTGAATATAATTTTTCTTCAAGATTTTAAGGAGTTATTAGCTAGTCAAAAAGCTATTGCTGGGCAACTTTTAAGACCCCAGACACCACTAGGATATCATCCTGCTGACCTGTGGCTGGAGGAAGGAGAGTGGGTGGAGAGGAGGTGACAGGAGACTGTTGGGAGGATGAGACATGTATGGAGCACAGAGAGGAATAGTGTGCTGTCACTGGACAGGGAAAGCAATGGAAGATGCATATAGGTGGGCATGTAAATTTATACGGGAATGTACATCTTCACTCAGTCATATTAAAGAAATATATATATATAAAGCTATTGCTTTTCTGATGATAATTTATACACTACCAGGCCTTAATATTTTTAATGTTTTTTTATTCACCTGTGCTGTCAATCTGTTTTCATTTACTAGAACCCTTTAATAAAAGACTTAGAGCTGCTGATTCTGAGGAAATGTCGATATATTATTACTTAATATTGTTCTCTCTTCTATGCACTGGGTTCTTTTTTCTTGAACCTGTTAGTCAGAAAATACATCTATTGAATTAATCTTTCTGATCTCATTTTCCTTTATTTTTAAAATTCTTTTTATGTTTTTCTTTATTTTCTGAGAACACCTTTCAATTTTTTATCTCAAAACTTACATTAAAACTTGAATTTGGCAATCACAGTTTTAATTTTTGAGAGTTCATTCTGACAGATATTTTTTGCAGATAAAATCTCTTATCTCTTTGACAATACTAATTCTAGGTGGTGGGGAGTCTGTGCATCTGTGTGTGTGTGCTGATATACATTCTCATCATTAATGTTCTTCTATAACCCTTTATTCTACTCTTTTATTATTATTATTTGGTTTTGTTTATTAGTTCTGTTTCGCTATATGGAGTATGTTGTCTTTACTGATGGCTGTGCTATAGCACACAAGATAATACTGTGGCAAGTAGAAAATGGTAACTGATGGTCCCACATGCTAATCCCCAGAACCAGTGTGTATATTAGATCACGTGGCTCACCATGTGGAAAGGTTCTGACCAATGCGACAAAAAATATATTCCCATGCTCTCCTTTCTCTCAGACCTTTGCTCCTGCCTGGAATTTGGAAATGATGACCTGTGCCACAGTAGGCATTTTTCAACCATGAGGAAAACCATCTTAATATCATTAAGCTCTTTTATCACCTAAATCTTTGTCTTAAATAAGGAATATAAATCTGTCTCCATTTAAGCCACTGTGGTTGGGCTTTAAGTAACTTGAAGTAATGCCTAATTGATTTTCTTTCATTAGCTATCTGTTAACTGTAACATTTTAGCCGTGTTCTTCTTTTATTTGCCCATGTTTAAAAGATCAAAGCGGTGTGACAAAGTCTATTTTATCTAATGATGGATCCAGTTTTGGATACCTTAAAAATTGTAGTTTATAAACAGATATGAGCATGTGAATATTACAGAAGCTTCACTGTGTTACTCACTAAACAGATAATAGATACACAGTACTGGACATTAGCATTCACCTGGGAGCCCCAGACTCTCCTGGAAGTACCAAATAACGGTCTGCACGGAGAAAGGGTCCCCCATAAAACTATTGTTCTACTAGGTCAATGTCAGGCAGTTTTATGCACAGTGTTAACTTCACGTGCATAAGCCCAAGTAGGTATGCTAAGAAATATATCCTGGCTATAAACATTTTAATTACATGAAGTTTTTAGTAACCATGATCATTTATGGTCCAGTTTCATAAGGAAGATGTTAATCAAGGTTTTTAAAAATGAAATGCAATAATTTGAGTTTTATAATTCAGTGCAATAACTTTCAAAATTTTGTGTTAGGATTCTAGAATGTTCAACACAGTTTTGAAAGTGTTGTATGATGACTGGAGCCTTGGTGGTTAAGAGCTTAACTACTTACCAAAAGGTCAGCAGTTCAGATCTACCAGCTGATTCTTGAACACTCTATTGGGGTCGTTCTACTCTGTCTATAGGGTTGATTTGACTCGGAATTAACTCAACGGCAGTGGGTTTGGTTTTATTTTTGGTATAGGCTCGCTGTTAGTTGGAATTGACTTGAACACAGTAGATTTGCTTTAAAAAAAAATGTGATGGCTAAATGAATAAACTGAAAGACTTCTTTTTAAAATCTAAAATAACAGAAGGCTCTGTGTGCCGTGAACTGTTAAGTACTTGGCTGCTAACAGAGAGGTTTGTTGTTTCAGTTCACCCAGAGGCACCCAGGAGGAAAGGTCTTCTATTTCCAAAAGATCGTAGCCATTAGAGTGTGAATAGAAATGTGAAAACAGACTGTCATCATTATCCAGATAACCAAATTTGACTTTAGTCAACATTTTTATAAAGTGCCGTTCACTTTTTCTTTTTGTTTTCTCCTTTTTTTCCTCTTTCCTTTTATTTTTGAATCGTTAGTTGGATCTGACTCGATGGCCCTTGGCTGGCTCCCTTTTACTGGTTCAATCTCAGTAAATTTAAAGCAAATATCACAATAAATTATGAGTGGTTATTATGCATCATTCAAAGTAAACCCATTAAGTTATTTATTTATGTCTGTAGGCACAGGAGTACATTCTCTTCCTGGCACACTGAGGAAAAAATTGAGCAGTGAAAAAGAACAGACAATCCTGAAAATAGAAGTATAAAAATTATTTTATTCTAACACAATATAAATTAGGTGTCTGACAACTCTTTGGATCAATTACAGTAACCAATAACAAACTACAGAAACGAAGGCACATAATGTTTAGGAAATATTTTTTTTTTTATGTCCTTTGCTTGTCAAAACCAAAAGGGAAGTTAATATGTAGAAGAAATGGTTCTTTAAACTAGATCTTCCAACTCAAGAAAAAGAGGTATTTTAATACCCACAAAAAAGCACATGCTTGGAGGAGAATTGTTTTGTTTTGTTTTTCTTCCTCTTGCTTTTTATATGTCTTTTTGTTAAGTTCACTTCAGCATAGTGGAAAGTACTTTTGAAATTTCTCATTGAAAAAACTGCACTTAAGATTTGAAAGGCAAAACAATAAAGCATCTAGAATAAATATAAAAGAAAACCTTCACAAGAATTTAGGCTTCAAACATTTTTTTAAATAGGACATAAAAAAATAGCATAAAAGTCTACAAAAAGATTAGTCAGAAAAAGAATGATTGAAATATGATGCTGTCAATTTTGAGAACTTTTATTTCCTAAAAGATATTGTTAAGAGAACAAAAAGGCAAGACACAGACTGGAAGAACTTTATTTGCAATACACGTTACTAGCCAAAGGCTTGTGTCAAATATATGAAAAGAAAGAGAGAGAAAAAGAGAGGCAAAAAGGAAGGTGGAAACAACATACAAACAAACAGATAAAACATTAGAAAATAGGCTGTCTTAGTTACCCAGAACTGCCATCAGTGAAATACCATAACAGAGTAATTTTAAAAAATTAAATTTATTTTCTTACCATTCAGAAAGCTAAAAGTCACAATTCAGGGCATGGTTATATAGGAGAAAGTTCTTACGGTCTATTTTAGGTTTTAGTGTCTGGCAATCCTTAGAGTTCCTGGACTTGTAGATATGTTTCTCCTGTGCATCTGGCTTCATGTAGCTTCTTCCCCTACTGTGTCCCTGTGTCTATTCTGCTTTTTTATATCTCAGAAGTAATTAGGTTTAAGACCCACCTTATACACTTACTACATTAGCAACAACAACAACAAAAAAAAACACCTTATTTACAAATAGGGTCTTCTTTACACATGAAGAGTTTAAAATTTCAATATGTATTTTGGGAGGCACAATTCAGTCCACATAGATTTAAAAGACATTGAATGCTGAAGAGGCTGTGGAGAGACTGAAATGCAGTTGGGAATGTCAAAAAGTACAAGCACTTTGGAAATCCATTTAGTGCTTCCTTCAAAAACTAGAAACAGAAATATCCAGGAATCCTATTTCTTGGAATATATCCTAGAGAAATAAGGGCTGTCACCTGAATCGACACATACACACCTATTTTTACTGCAGCACTGTCCACAATAGCAAAAAGATGGAATCAGCTTAAGTGTCCATCAACAGATAAGTGGATAAACAAAGGTATATTCACACAATATACCAGCAGAAAAGCCTACAAAAAATTTTGAAACAATTGTGACAACTTTAAAAGAAAAGAGAAGTACATATCTTGTACTTTAATGCAAATAGTGCGTATGTCCTGTGTTTGTTTTGATAATCTCTTCCTCACCATGTAAGCTACTTTCGTAAGCATGACTTTTGTTAGTTTACATGCTATTGTAAGAAAAATCTCTACATAGGAGAGCCCATTAGATACATTCATCATACATTCAATATCTTCCTCAAAAAGCTGTCCATGTCTGCCCTTGGTGTTCTCACCAGAGCATACTTTTTCAATAGTGAATTTCCTAATTTAACAATCTGGATAGGCTTAGGCTCTCCCACATCATCAGTCGTTGGTTTATCTTTACTTAACAGTTCCTTCTCCAGTTTTTCTCTTGTCTTGTGTTTTACTCCAAGCATCAAGGATAAATCAGGATGTACCTTCCATACTTTGCTGGAAACCTCCTCAGCTAAGTATTCAAGCTCATAGCTTACATTATGGACCGAATTATGTTCTCCCAAAATACAAGTCGAGTTCCTGGCCCTCGTATCTGTTGACATGGTCATGTTTACAAATAGATTTTCTGTTACATTAATGATGTCATACCAGCATAGGGTGGATACTAGACTATCATGATTAAGTTATCAAAAGACCAGAATAGACACAGAGACACGTATACAGGAGAATACAGATAGCAATACCATGTGTGGATTATCAGTAAGACAAGGAACAAGGAACTAAGGAATTCCTGGAGCTTCTAAGGAGGAAGAAATCGACAGGGCCAAGAATTTGACTTGGATTGCTAGCCTTTAGAACTGTAAGAAATAAATTCGTGTTCTTTAAAGTCACTCGCTCTTGAGCTATGTGTTAAAGTATGTAATGAAGCCTGTAACACACAAAGGATACTAACTAAGACAGCTTAGAAATTCTATTTTCCTCCCATCAGCAGAAAACAATTCAGATTTTCAGCTACTTTATCACTGTATCACTTTTCCAATAATGGTTGCTAACATATGTTTATTTCCTTCTAAAAATCTTCCAGTGTTCAATAACATTTTCATTATTTTCTTTTAAGACCTGTAAATATATTTACATCAAAAATAGTTGTCATTCCAGTATTTTTAACATGTACAGTTTAGTGACATCAATTACATTTATCATGTGGTACAATATTGACACTATCTGTTTCCAAATTTTCATCACCTTTATCAGGATTTCAGTGACACCTAAGCAATGACTTCCTCCTCTCCCTTCTTGTCACTTTTTAAGCCACTAACATACTTTGTTCTCTACAGACTTTCGTGTTCTATATATTATTGTTCATGTTTCTAGCAATATTCTGTGCATGATGATGTATGTATTCTCTAGGATAACAGAAACTTTTATTTCTGATCCCTCACTAGAATTGTTTTTACCGTGTATATTTCTTCAAATAGTCTCTCCTAAGCTACCTAGGGAAATCCTGGTGGCAGACTGGTTGAGTGCTATGTCTGCTAACCAAAAGCTCAGCAGTTCAAATCTGTCAGGCATTCCTTGGATGCTCTATTGGGCAGTTCTACTCTGTCTATATAGGGTTACTTGAGTCTGAATCACCCCAACAGCAGTGGATTTTGGGGGGTGGTAATCTCTTTAGGCTTTTCCTAGAGTGTGCCTCAAAATTCCTTCAGCCTCCACCTGTTACACAGTTCCAATTGTGTGAGTTTGTTGCAGCAGCACCACGTTTCCTGGCACTGTAATCTGCATTAGGTTCATAGAGCTGCTCTAACAAAGTGCCACAAACTGGGTAACTTAAAAGAAAAGAAGTGCATTCCTTCACATTTTAGGAGGCCAGAGTCCAAAATTAACATGTCGAAAAGGTCGGCTTCTTTTGGAATCACAGACTTCCTCTCTCCTAACTTCTGGGGGTTAGTACCAGTCTTTGACATTCCTTCACTCACAGACTTTTTACACCAGTCACTCTCTTCTTCACATTGCCTTCTCTTTGACCCTGTTTTTGTTTCCCAGTCTATCATTTATAAGAAGACTTTCATTGGATTTAGAGCTCAACCTAATCCAATATAATCTAATCACTATATATATATATATATATATATACACCTGGCTTGGCATATATATATATATATAGCGTAACTACATCAATGGGGCCTCTCTCCAAATAGGTAATCTTCTGAAATACCAAGCAGATATGAATTTTGTGGGAACACTATTCAGCCCAATACAAAGGAAAATTTGGCATGGAGAAGAGGCGTAATCATGAGAATAATCACAAAGCCAGCCTGTGGGTTCCTGATAGTGTTCTATTTGTATTATCATTTTTGCTTAAATAGTAATTACGTGACAATTTTTATTGTGTAATGAGCTTTAAACTATACACATATGAAATCTCACTTTTCTATATATACGTCATACTTAAATAAAAATGTTTATAAAAGTCAAGTTATAATGACCTAATTGGTTTTCTAGTTTTCAAAGCACTGATACATTCATTTTTACTTAATATTACAATGTGTGAGATAGGTAAGTGATATAGATAGATAGAAAAAACAGACAGACAGATACAGATACTTGTTGTTGTTAGGTGCCATTGAGCTAGGTCTGTCTCCCAGCAACCTTATGTACAACCGAATGAAACACTGCCCCATCCTTAAGTGTCCCCACAGCTGTTGCTCTGTTTGAGTCTCTTGTTACAGCCACCATGTCAATGCATCTGGTGAAGGTCATCCTCTCTGTTGTTAACCTTTTACTTTACCAAGAATGTTATCCTTCCCAGAGCCTGGCCTCTCCTGATAACATGTCCAAAGTACCTGAGACCTGAGTGTCACCATCCTTATTTCCAAAGAACAGGCTGATTGTAATTTTTCCAAAACAAACATTTTCTTCTGGAAGTCTGTGGTATATTTCATATTCTCTGCCAACACCATAATTCAATGGATGCTTACATTCTTTGACACAGAAGTGTTTCACAATTTACTTATTGTTAGATGGTTAGTAACATTTTTTAAAAAGTAATTCTGTTATTATCATTATTATTTGGGAAGTTGTGTGCTGGTGTGAGAGACAAAGACAAATGGTAAAATAGAGACAAATATAGGGATAAAGAGAGCTACTTTGCTAATGTGTGACGGTATGTTGGAAAGTGGGTTATCAGAATGAAAAGAATGGCATTTAAAGATGAATGACTTAATTACAACAGTTGTTAGAAAAACATATAAAGTCATTCATGAAATTTTTTGTAATGGAATTTTGTGATCACAATAAATTGCATCACCAATAACTGTGAGTGCCGTAACAGAGTACCACAAAATATGTGGCTTAAAACAACAGACAGTTCTGTAGGCTAGAAGTCTAAAAATCACACACCTGGCAGTGTCTTGTCCTAGTAAAGAATCTTTCCTTGCCTCTTCCTAGCAATATTTGGCTTTCCTTGGTTTTGTAGCCTTCCTCCAGTCTCTGCCTTGATCCTCAAATGGTTTTCTTCTTTGTATATGTGTCTGTCTCTGTGTCTCCCCTCTTATAAAAACACCGGCCTTATTGGATTTGGAACCCACCTTAACTGACTACAGCCTTAACTAATTACGTCTGTAAAGTCTGTATACAAATAAGGTCACATTCTGAAGTTCTGAGTGAATATAAATGGGGGGGGCACACTATTTAATCAGTATATACCTTAAAACAGTTAGTATGGGATATGTAATTCTTAAAGAAAAAAAAGCATAAAGCTCAAATTGAAAAATCCAGGAATTGTAAAAAAATAAGTAGAAGAGACCTAGAGCTTGAGCTTACTTAGCCAAACCTCTGGTTAAACAAATGAAGCAACAGACCTAGCTAGTGTGCATCCGTAACCAACGCCATTTACTAACACTAGATTAGGGATCCCAGTGATCTTTACCTCTAGACCATCATTCTTTTTTTTTTTTTATCTTTGGGTTTCATCATTCATGTTCTGTAACATACTAGTGATTAGGACAAACATTTAGAGCTAACATTCCAATGAGCCTCTACTTAAATTCACATACAGTTCATCTTACATTACCATTATTTCTTTCCCTCAATTAGGCAATTATTATTGCTACTCATCATGGATTGAACTGTGTTCCTCCCAAAAAATTCTGTGTAGCAATTTAGCTAGGCTCTGACTCCTGGCGTGGTGGTTTTTCCATGCTGTAAATCCTGCTGCTGTGATGATAGGGAGGGCAGATGAGCAGCAGTTGCGTTGGTGGGACATGCCTCAAAGTTAGGACTGTTTTGTGCCTTCAGGCAGTCTCGAATTATAAAGGAAAGAAGCTAGCAGACAGGTTTGGGGACCTCACACCAACAAGAAGCTGCGCTGAAAACCGAGCATGTCCTTTTGACAGGACCAGCATCCCTGTACCTCAGAAGCTTCCAGTCCAGGGGAAGATTGAAGACAAGGACCTTCCTCCAGAGCTAGCAGAGAAAACCTTCCCCTGGAGCTGACACCCTGAGTGTGGACTTTTAGCCTCCTAGATTGTGACAAAATAAAATTTCTCTTTTTAAAACCATCTATTTGTCGTATTTCTGTTAAAGCAGCACTAACTGACTGAGACACTCTTCTAAACTCAATCCAAGATTGTATTTCTCTCTGTGAAAAATCATATTGTTCCTTGACTCTGTTCAAAACAAATGAATTAATAAAGCGACAATCATTTTAAGTAAAGATTCAAAATCACCTTATGATTGTCAGTTTGTGTATAAGTGTTCCTTAACTTCCATGAGCATCTCACAAAATTATCAAAACCAATAACTGTAGGGAAACCCTCTTAAACACAAAAATTATAGCTCAATAAAACAAAATGGGGCTAAATGGGCACACTGAGGGCTGGTAACAGCAAATCCAAATTCTTGATCGAGAGAGTGTTAACACATCCTGGGGGTAGCAACCAATGTCCTAAAATACTATGTGTATTAATTGTTTAATGAGGAACTACTTTGTTCTATAAAGCTTCGTAGATAGATAAATAACTAAAGATGTAAAAAAATACAGGATTCATATTTATGCCTCTCTGAGAATATATTTTAGAAAGCTAAATGATCAGAAACATTGCATTTGTTAGAGATAACTAAACAACATTTTTTTTCCCAACATTTTTTGGCAAAAAATAAATTTTATTGTACACTTAGACACATTTCAATGAAGACATGATTTGCTTTCAGGTATATGTTCAGTACCTACTTAAGCCTTTTTTTGTTTTGTTTGTTTTTCATTTTTAGACATTACCTTAGGCTGAGTTCACTGGAGAAGCAAAACCAAATTTAAAAATGAAACAAAACTGTGCAGTTGAGGTAAGTCTGACTCATAGCAACCCTAAAGGATAGAGTAAAACTGCCCTGTAAGGTTCCCAAGGACTAGCTGGTGGATTTGAACTGCTGACCTTTTGGTTAGCAGACATAGCTCTTAACTACTTATGCCAACAGGGTTTCCCCAAAAGCAAAAGAGCATGTAAATACACAGAGAGATCTATATTAAGGAAATGGTTCATGTGCTTGTAGGAGCTGGAAAGTGGATTAGGCTGGAGGCTTCCTGTGATTCACACAGCTGTAAAAGCTGGTCAAACAGAAGGGCTCTGGCTCATAGCCTACAAAGGCCAACAAATCCCAAGATCAGCAGACGCAGGTAAGCTGCTAGCTCAGGCCCAAGAATCAGATGTCAGACAAAAGGAGCTAGCTGCAGGATCCAGTGTGAAGAAAAGCGCACAAGCCTTGCCAGAAAGTTCATTTATATTGATGCAGGCCATACCCTCAAGTAAACTCACTTTCAACTGATTATCTGCTCACAGCAGATCCCATCACGGAGGTGATCATATTGTTATACAACTGTCCAATTACATCGTAACTGCCAAACCACTGTGTTTCATGGCCCAGCCAAACTGACACACAATCTTAGCAATCACATACCTGACTTCTTTTATTCAACAAACAGTGTTGAGTGACTAGGATGTGCTACCACCACTTGTCTGTCAGTTTCTCATAGCGTGGCTTATGGTTGCTTGTAGGTTGTGGGTTGCTGTGATGCTGGAAACTATGTTACAAGTATTCCAAATACCAGGTAGCGTCACCCATCGTGGGTAGGTTTTAACTGAGCTTCCTGACTGGGACAGATCAGGAAGAAAGACCTGATGATCTACTTCTAAAAATACTGGCCAGTCAATATCTTCTGAATAGCCAAGGAACGTGTCTTATATAGTACTGGAAGATAAACACCTCAAAATAGAAGGCACTTAAAATACAACTAGGGAAGAACAGCCTCCTCAAAGCTGAGTCAACCTCAGATGTTGCTGATTTGCCACAACTCCAATTGACAAGAAACAGCTCCAAATATCCACTATTAACTGGAATTTAAAGTACGCAAAGAATGAGTCCAGGGATGTTGGAAGTAGTAAATAGGAAGTGGATATCGTAGGCATTAGTGAGCTTAAATGAAGTGGTATTGACCATTCAGAATTAGACAATCATGTGGTCTACAATGCCAAGAATGACAACTTGAAAAGGAATGGTGTTACACTCATTGTCAAAAAGAAGCATGCAAGATCCATCCTGAAGTACAATGTTTTCAGTGATAGGATAATATCTGTCATCTGAGCCCCTGTGCCCAGGCACCCCCTGCCTCCAACCTGGGAGGATTCCTGCGGACGTAGGAGGACAGGCAGCAACTCTGTGGTTTCCGCTGAGGCCAGCACTCACCTCTCTGCCTTGGAGAGACAGAGGACCTCGGTGTGGCTGAAGAAGCTCTGGGTGGCTCTGTGGCAGTCTCAGGGAGGCCTGACCTTGATTCCGCCACAAATCATGGTTCTTTCCTCTCCCTGAAATCCCTTCCAACTAATCCAGTCGACATGACCCTTGTGCTCAAAAGAGCCTATCTCCTCAGGAAGAATCCCATCAGGGCCTAGGGCATGGCTGGGCAGTTGGTGGGCAGCCACACTCCTCTGCCTCAGATGACCTGGCAGAGACGCACTGTATCCTGGCAGAGGCCTGTGACCTGAGAGCACTAAGGGCTTTTCACCTGTAGGAACCAGCCAGATCATTGACAAAAACCAAGTTACCAAAATCGGCCTCAGTTTTCCTATCTGTAAAAGAATACTGAGAAGATAGAATAAAAGGATCATCTTCCTTCTAAGCCCTCCTCCACCTGGACAGCCTTCATAAGTAGCCCCTCCATTCATCTCTGGGACTTTTTAATTTACACTGCTCTTCGGAACGGAAAGCCTGGTGGCATAGTGGCTAAGAGCTACAGATGCCAACCAAAAGGTCACCAGATCAGATCCACCAGCTGCTCCTTGGAAACTCTATAGAGCAGATCTACTTCATCCGATAGAGTCACTGTGAGTCAGAATCCACTCAGTGGCAATAGGCTTGGTTTGGTTTTATTATTCAGACCACTTTCACACAAATGTCTATGACCACAGGGTGTGCAGAGTGTGAACAGAGCTGGCCATGTGAAAGTGGTCAAGCCACCCTCCCTGGTTATCTCCTCATCTGTGAAGTTACCAGATGAAATTTTGGTGATTTCTGTTTCTAAAAGGAAAGAATTGGCTTTGGAAATGTGTCTAAAAGAGGCACAGGAAACTGCCAGAAATTCAAGCTGGATTCAGAAGAGGATGTGCAACCAGGGATACCATTGTTGATATAGATGTATCTTGGCTGAAAGCAGAGAACACCAGAAGGATGTTTACCTGTGTTTCATTGACCATGAAAAGGCATTTGACTGCATGGATCATAATAAATTACTGCTAACATTGCAGATAACGGGAATTCCAGAACACTTAATTGTGCTTATGAGGAATCTGTACATGGATCAAGAGGTAGTTGTGTAAACAAAAAGTGAACACTGCATAGTTTGAAGTCAGGAAATGTGTGTGTCATTGTTGTATCTTTTTACAATATTTTTTGAATCTGTATGCCAAGAAAATAATCCAAGATGCTGGGCTATGTGAAAAAGATTGAAGCATCTGGATTGGAGGAAGACTCTAACAACCTGCGTTACGCAGATAGCACGGCCTTACTGGCTGAAAGTGAAGAGGATTTGATATGCTTACTGATGAAGATCAGTGACCACAGCCTTCAGTACGAGTTGCACCTCAACATCAGGAAAATAAAAATTCTCAGAACTGGACCAGTGAGCAATGCCACGATAAATGGAGAAAGGATTGAGCTTGTCAAGGATTTCATTTTACTTGGCTCCACAATCAAGGCTCATGGAAGCAGTCAAGATGCTAAAAGACACATTGCATTAGGAAAACCTGTTGCAAAAGACGTCTTCAAAGTATTGAGAGTAAAGATGTCACCTTGAAGAATAGGGTGTGTCTTACGCAAGTCATGGTATTTTCAATCACATCATATGCATGTGAAAGCTATACAGTGAATAAAGAGAAGAAGAATCGATGTCTTTGAATTGTGGTGTTAGAGAATATTGAATGTACCATGGACTGCCAGAAGAACAAACAGATCTGTTCTGTAAGAAGTACAACCAGAGTGCTTCTTGGAAGCAAGACAGGAGAGGCTATGTTTTACATACTTTTGACATGTTGTCTGTCGGGATCAGTCCAAGAAGAAGGTTACTGTACTTGGTAGAGGGTCAGTGAAAAAGAGGAAGACCCTCAAGGAGATGGATTGGCACAGTGGCTGCAACAATGTGCTTAAGCAGAAAAGCGATTGTACACGTGGTGCAGGACCAGGAAGTGTTTCATTCTGTTATTCATAGCGTTGCTATGACTCGGAACAGAATCAAAGGCACCTTACAGCAACAAGACCAGTTGACACAACTATTATTCAAATTTACATAGTCTTAGATACCTAGTGCTGCTATATCAGAAGCACTACAAACAGAAGTTGATTCTCTCACAACCCAGTAACCTAGAAGTCCAAATTTAGGGTGTCAACTCCAGAGGAAGGCTATCTCTGTCTATAATGGCTTTAGAAAAGCGTTCTTGTCATCATTCTTCTCTGGACCAGAAACTTCTCCACACAGAAATCCTGGGTCCAAAGGATGCACTCTGATTCTGGTGCTGCTGATATGAAGTCCCCTGCATCTCTGCAAGTTTTTCTCTTTCATGTTATAAAAGAGATTGGCTCAAGACACAATTCAATCTTGTAGACCGAGTCCTGACTTATTAACATAACTGTTGCACCCCAACTCATTAACACAGTAGGGTAAGATGTACAACACTTAGAAGATTATATTACATAACAAAATGGTGGTCAATAATACAACACTGAGAATCATGGCCCGGCTAACCTGATACACATATTTTTGGGGATGCAATTCAATCCATGACACGTACTAATCGCAAATGTGAGAAACAAAGAAATTGAAGATTTGTACCAGCTTTTACAGTCTGAAATTGATCAAATACATGCTCAAGATGCATTGATAATTATCAGTGATTGGAATGCAAAAACTGGAAAGAAAAAAGGACTGCTAGTTGGAAAATATGATAGAAATGATACGAGAAACAACATGATAAGAGTATGTAAGAGCAATGATGTATTCACTGGAAATATCTATATTTTTCAACGTAAATGATGAACCACACATGTGGATCCCATGAGAAAGCAAACACAGGAGTCAAACTGACTATATCTGTGGAAATAAACTCAACAAGGTCAAAATCATCAGTGAGAACAAGATTAAGTGTTGTTTGAGGAACAAAGCATAAATTGTTCTCATGCAAGTTTAAGTTTAAGCTGAAGAAAATTAAAAGAAGCCCACAAGAGACAATGTATGACCTTGAGTCCATCCCACTTGAATTTAGAGACCATCTCCATAATGGATATGATGCATCAAACACGAATATCGAAAAACCAGACAAGCTGTGGGATGAGATGACATCCAGGACATCATACCTGATGAAAGCACAAAGTCAATAAAAAGATAGAAAAGAAAAAGATCTATGTGGATGTTACAAGAGTCTTTGAAACTTGCTCTTGAAAGCACAATAATTGCTAAGGCAAACTGAAGAAACAAAATCATATCAGAAGATTTCAGAGTGGTTTGAGAAGGCGAAATAAAGTATTATCATGAAATGTGCAAAGAGATTGAGAACCTTGAGACTGAGAAAGTTAAAAGGGAACAATATGCTAAGCATTTCTCAAGCTGAAAAAAAACAGAAGAAAAACTTAAAGCCTCAGGTTGCAATACTGAAGGATTATATGGGGAAAATATTGAAAGACACAATAAGCATTAAACAGAGGTGGAAGAAGTACATAGAGTTACTGCACCAGACAGAAATGACTGATATTCAGCCTTCAGGAGGTAGCATATGATCCAGAACCAATGATACAAAAGGAAGAAATCCAAGTTGCACTGAAAACATTGGTAAAAACAAGGCTTCTGGAATCAATGGAATACTGCTGAAATGTCTCAGCAAACCAATGCAACACTGGAAGTGCTCCCTCATGTATGCCAATGAATTAGGAAGAGAGCTACCTGGACAACTGACTGGCAGAGATTCATATACATGCTCAATTCCAAAGAAATGTGATCAGAGTGTAAAAATTATTGAACAATATTACCAGTATCACATGCAGGTATAATTTCACTGAAAATCATTCAAAAATGATATCTGCAGTATATCAGCAGGAAACTGCCAGAAATTCAAACTAGATTTGGAAGAGGATGTAGAACACGGGATATCATTGCTACCATCACATGAATCTTGGCTGAAACCAGAGAACACCAGAAGGATGCTTACCTGTGCTTTATTGACTATGTACAGGCATTTGAGTGTGAAGCATAACAAAATACAGATAACGTTTTGAATGATGGTAATTCCTTACACTTAACTGTGCTCATGCAAAAGTGGTACATAGACCAACAGCCAGTTGTCTGAATCAAGAAAAATGTACATATGGTTGTATCCTTTGACTACACTTATTCAATCTGTGTGCTGAGCAAGTAATCCAAGAAACTGGACTATATTAAGATCACGGCATCAGGACTGGTGGAAGACTCGCTGACATATGCAGGTGACCCAGCCTTGTTTGCTTAAAGAGAGCACGAAGCACTTACCGATGAAGATTAAAGACCACAGTCTTCAACACGGATTATATCTCGACATAAATTAAGCAAATTCCTTACAACTGAATCAATAAAGCAGCATCATAAGAAACTGGGAAAACAACGAAGTTGTACTGCAAATAAATTTGAAAACCTACAGGGCATATACAAGTAAAATGAAATTCTCTATAACTTGTATCCACAATCAACATCCAGGAAATCAGCAGTCAAGAAATCAAGGAACACTTTCCTGTTGTCTATTTATTCATCAGTTGATGGGCACCTGGGTTAAGTCCCTCTTTTGTTATTGTGGACAGTTCTGCAATAAGCATTGGTGTGCACGTATCTGTTCATGTGACAGTACTTATTTCTCTAGGATGTATTCCAACAAGTGGGATTGCTGGATCACATACAATTTCAATTTCTAGCTTTTTAAAGACAGTGCCAAATCAATTTCCAGAGTGGCTGTACCATTTTACTTTTCCGCCAGCAGTGTAGAAGAGTTTCAGTCTTTCCAAATTTTTTCCAACTGTCTTAGTCATCTAGTGCTACTTTAGCAGAAATATTGCAGGTGGATGATTTTAAAAGAGAAATTTTATTTTGTCACAGTCCAGTAGGCTAAAAGTGCAAACTCAGGGTGTCAGCTTCAGGGTAGAACTTTTTTTGCTGGATCTGGAGGAAGACACTTGTGGTCAATCTTGCCTTCTGAGATCCAGGGACTCTGGTCCTTTCAACAGAATGTGCTCAGCTTCTGGCACAGCTTCTTGGTGGTATGAGGTCCCCAAAACCCTCCACTAGCTTTTCCCCTTTATATCTCAAGAGACTGCCTCAAGGAACAAAACAATCTGACACAGTGAATCTTGTGCCACCAGCATAACTGCTGCCCATCCATCCTCATTAATATTACGCAGACAAAATTAACAACATAGGGGAACATCACACAATACTAGGAGTCATGGCTTAGCTAAATTGTTACATACATTTTGGGGCGAACACAATTAGATCCATGACACCATCATTTATTTTGTGTGTGTGTGTTCTGGATTAATTCTAGCCTTGTTGGGATGAGATGGCATCTCATTAGTTTGGATTTGAATTTCCTGATGGCTAATGATCCTGAATGTTTATTTGTGTATCTGTTAGCATCCTGAGTGTCTTCTTTGGTACCTGTCTGTATTCTTTCCTTATTGTTTAATTGGATTATTTATCTTTCTGTTGTTTTGTAGTACCTTGTAGATTATGGAGATGAGACACTGATCAGATTTACAGCAGGCAAAAATTCTTTTCCAGTCTGTAGCCAAGCCAGTAGGTAATCTTTTTACTCTTCTGGTGAAGTCTTTGGATAAGCATAAGTTTGATTTGCAGGAGTTTCCAGTTGTCTATTTTCTCTTCTGCTGCTTGTGCACTGTTAGTAATACTTTGTAGTCTGTTTATGCCATGTATTACTAGGGCTTCCAGCATTGTCCCTATTTTTTCTTCTGTGACCTTTAGTATTTTAGACTTTATATTCAGGTCTTTGATCCATTTTGAGATAGTTTTTGTGCATGATGTGAGATACGGGTCTTATTTCATTTTTTTGCAGGTGGTTATCCAGTTATCCCAACACCATTTGTTAGACTGTCTTTCCCTCGGTTTATGGACTTTGTACCCTCATAAAATATCAGCTGCTCATAAGTGGGTGGTGTTATAACTGGATTCTCAAATCTGTTCCATTGACCTACATGTCTTTTTTTGGACCAGTGCCAGGCTGTTTTGACTAACATGGCAGCATAATAGACTTTAAAGTCAGGTAGTATGAGGACTCCCACTTTGTTCTTCTTCAGTAATGCTTTCTTTACTTATCTGGAGCTTCTTCCCTTTCTGTATGAAATTGGTGATTTCTATCTCCATCTCTTTAAAAAATGACACTGGAATTTATACTGGGATTGCATTGTGTCTACAGAAAGCTTTGAGTAGAATAGACATATTTCTGTATGAAATTGGTGATTTCTATCTCCATCTCTTTAGTAAATAACATTGGAATTTGTATTGTGATTGTATTACGTCTATAGAAAGCTTTGAGTAGAACAGACACTCTCACTTTGTTAAATCTTCCTATCCACAAACAAGACAGATTTCTTCACTTACATAGGTCTCTTGGATTTTTACAGAAGAGTCTTGTAATTTTCTTCGTGTAGGTCTTCTGCGTCTATGGCTAGATTGTTTTCTAGAAATTTTATCTTCTTGTGGGCTATTGTAAATGGTATTGATTTTGTGATTTCCTCCTTGATGGCCTCTTTGTTGGTGTAAAATAATTCAACTGATTTATGTATGTTTGCCCTATACCATAATACTATGCAGAACTTTTCTATTAGTTCCAGTAGATTTTTTTGTGGATTGTTTGGGGTATTCTGTGTATAAGATCATATGATCTGTAAATGGAAATATTTTTACTTCTCCCTTACCAATTCAGATACCCTGTATTTCTTTACATTGTCTGATTACTCTGGCTAGAACATTCAAGACAGTGTTGAATAAAAGTGATGATAGTGGGCATCCTTGTCTGGTTCCTGTTCTCAAAGGGAATGCTTTCAGACTCTCCATTTAGGATGACATTGGCTATAAGCTTTGTATAGGTGCCCCTTATTATGCTGAGGAATATTCCCTTCTATTTTCTGAGAATTTTTAACACAAATGTATGTTGAACTTTGTCCAATGCCTTTTCTGCATCAGTTGATAAAATCAAGTGGTTCTTGTCTGCTGTTTTATTTATTTGTTTGATTACATTGATTGTTTTTCTAATGTTGAAACATCCCTGGTATGAATCCCACTTGATCATAGTGAATTATTTTCTTCATATGTTGTTAAATTCTATTGGCTACAATTTCCTTGAGAATTTTACCATCTAAATTCACGAAAGACATTGGTCTGTAATTTTCTGTTTTTGTTCTATCTTCACCTGGTTTTGGTATCAGGGTTATGCTGGATTCATTTAATGAATTTGGAAATATTCCATCATTCTCTATACTCTGAAATACCTTTAGTAGTAGTGGTGTTAACTCTCCTCTAATAGTCTTGTAGAATTCTCCAAGGAAGTTGTAAGACCAGGGATTTTTTTTTTTTTAAGTTGGGAGTTTTTAAACTATCTTTTCAATCTCTTCTTTTGTGGTACATTTATTTAGTTGTTTGATTCCTGTTTGTGCTAGTTTTCATAGGTGATGTGTTTAAAAAAAATTGTATATGTCTTGTAGGTTTTCAAAGTTATTAGAGTGCAGTTTTCATAGTATTCTGTTATGATTTTTTAAAATTTCAGTTGGGTCTGTTGTTATACACCCATCTCAGTTCTCATTTGACTTATTTGCTTCCTCACCTGTTTTTCTTTTGTCAGTTTAGACAATGGTTTATCAATTTTGTCGATGTTTTCAAAAAAACAGCTTTTGGTACTGTTAACTCTTTCAATCATTTTTCTATTCTCTATTTCATTTAGTTTTCCTTTCAGCTTTATTATTTGCTTTCATCTAGCAACTGAGGGTTTCTTTAGTTGCTCCTTTTCCACTTGTTTGAGTTCTAGACTTAATTCTTTGATTTGGGCTCTTTTTTCTTTTTGGATGTGTGTGTTTGTAGAGATAAATTGACCTCTGAGAACTGATTTGGCTGTGTCCTATAGGTTCTGTTAAGATGAGTTTTTGTTCTCATTTAATTCTATGAATTTCTTTATTCTATTCTTGATTTTCTCTTCAACCCAATTTTTGAGGAAGATATTGCTCAGTTTCCATGTGTTTGATTTTCTTTCCCTCTATTTCTTTGTTATTGATTTCTACTTTCACAGCTCTATGGTCTGAAAAGATGCTTTATAGTATTTCAGTAATTGGAATTTTGTTAAAGATTGCTTTGTAGCCTAATATGTGGTCAATTCTGGGTAATGTTCCATGAACATTGGAAAGGAATGTATACTTGGCTACTGTTGAGGGCTACTGTTGGGTGGAATGTTCTATATATGTCTATGAGGTCAGCTTGGTTGATTGTGGCATTTAGATCCTCCATGTCTTTACTGAGCTTTTTTCTAGATGTTCTGTCCTTCACTGAGAGTGTCCTACTATTATTGTGGAACTATTTCTCTTTTCAATGCATTTATTGTTTGTTTTATGTATTTTGCAGCTGTGTTGTTGGGTGCATAGATAATTAATATGATTATAGCCCCTGTGATGTTATCTTTTAATCATTATATTATGTCCTTCCTTATCCAATGTGGTGAACTTTAATTCTATTTTATCAAATATTAATATTGCCACTCCTGCTCTTTTTTGAATGTTGTTAGCTTGATATGTTTTTTCCTATGCTTTAAGTATGAATTTGTTCTTGTCTTTGAGTCTAAGTTGTGTCTCCTGTAGGAAACATATAGATGTGTCATGTGTTTTATTTCAATCTGCCAACTCCATTTATTTATTGGTGCATTTAGTTCATTTACATTTAGCTTGACTATTGATAGGTATGAGCTTAGTGCTGTCATTCTGATGACTTTTTATATGTATTGTAGACAATTCGTTGGTTCCATTTAATTTTTTATGCTAAGTCTTTTTTCTTTATGCATTGTCTTTTCATCTTTCTCAATGCTGGTGGTTTTGTACTCACTGAGACATCGTGTTTTTCTGTTTTACTATTTTGATGCATAGGATTGATAGTTTCCTTTGTGGTTACCTGAAGATTTATCCACATTTTTATAGATTTAAACCAGCCTTTAATTCTTTTTTTGTATCATCTTAACTTCTCTATATGAAAGATCTACTTTTGAGTCTCTCTTTTTTTTGTTATACTCTCTGGATAATGACATGCGTGGTTCCCTGTCTTCAGTGTTTTGCCCACAGTTTCTTTTTTGATTCCCTTATTGGGGTTCATATCCAGTTTTTCTGTTCTGGGTTCTGGTCTTGGCTTGTTACCCAGCATTATTGATTTTCTAAACAAAGGACTCACCTTAGTATTTCTTGTAATGTTGGTTTGGTTTTGAAATTTCACTAAATTCTTGTTTATTTGGAAATGTCCTGATTTTGCCATCATATTTGAGAGACAATTTTTCTGGATATATCATTCTTGGCTGGCAATTATTTTCCTTCAAAGCCTTTTATCTGTCATCCCATTGCACTCTTGCTTGCGTGATTTCTCCTCAGTAGTCCTAGTTTGTTCTGATAAATTCTCCTTTGTAAGTTATTTTTCCTTTGTCTTTAGCCATGTTTAAAAGTGTCTCATCTTTAGTTTTGGCAACTTTCATTGTAATATGCCTTTGTGTCTTTTTTGGGGGATCTAACTTGTGTGAAGTTTGTGAGCATCTTGGATAGATACCTGCTCATCTTTCATGATGTCATAGAAGTTTTCTGTCAGCAAATCTTCAACAAGTCTTTCACATTGTCTGTTATCCTCTTGTTATGGTACTCGAATCATTTGTAGGTTATTCCTCTTCATAGCCAAGCCAAGTGCCATCGAGTCGGATCCGACTCATGGTGACCCTATAATGTTTCTTGATCTTTTAAATTTTTTATCTGATTTATCTAAAAATGTTGATGTTATATGCTTTATCTCTAGTCTCACTAATTCAGCCTTCCATTGCCTCAGTTCTGCTCCTTTGACTTTCTATTAAGTTGTCTAATTCTGTGATTTTACAGTTTTCTGAATTCCTAATTTTTGTTGCTCTATGCTTTCTTGCAGCCTGTTCAATTTGTCATTATGGTCTGCTGCTGTTACTAGACATACAAGCCCAAGGGCCCATTTACTTCTCTTATAGGGATTCAACTTTAGTGTCCAGGTAGTCAGTCACCAAGTATGTAGTACAGGCTCTCAACTACTGTGCTGGATGGGCAGGGGCAATTGGTATAGGCAAGTTGTCTACCTGCAGCTGCTGAGTAAGGTAAGGGGCTAACAGCTGTCCCTGAGTGTCTGTGCAGATGGGATATCCCCTTCTTTCTGTATTCAAAAGGAGGAATCGTATCAGCCCTGATTTTCCAGCTTAAGGGAGGTGGCAGAATTTTCCCCCCAATTCTGACTGTTAAATTATTCCAAGTCTGAGTATCAGAGAATGGTTCAGAATGGGCTTAATGTGTCCTACTTCTGGCTTAGTTAATGGCATCAGACTTCAGAATCAGGTACAGAGCAGAGATAGGTGGGGGAGAGTGTCTCAGGGTGGGCTTGAGGAGTCCTACTTCCAGTTCAGTCAGTGGCATCAGACTCTAGCACCAGGAGCAGTGCAGAGAAGGGAGGTGTGAGCACTGGAGAACGGAGCTAGAGCTCCCTGGAAGGAAATGTTTAGTGCTGCACAGGGTAGGTTACACACACAAAAAAACTTGTCCTCTGAAGATCTAATGCTGTCTCTCACTAACGCTGAAGGTACCAGTGGGTTCTTCAAACAGTCACTCCTGCTGAAGAGCATGCCCACCAACCTCCATGGCTGAGCCCACCATGCAGTGGCTGTGGCTGTGGCTGTGGCTGTTTTCCAGTAGGTCAGGTCTGTGGAATTCTGTATATTTCTGGCACTATTCTTGCTGTCCTGTTGCTCAGTTCAATTTCTCAACTTTCCTTTGGATGTTGAGGTCTCCTAGGATGTTACATATACTGCAATGATTTATTCTTTTGTGTCTTTCTTGTTAAAGGGATCATGGGAAGCATCTGTCTAGTCTACCATCTTTGCCCCACCTATCATAATTTTATTATTCCAAATTCTATTTCAAGATACAAATATGCAAACCATAGGCAGTTGAAAGTTGTCTCTTAAGTGATCAGAAAATTTGTGGTGTGAGGATTTTGTATTTATCATAGTTTATCTGTGTGAGCATATACAGTGTGATGCACTAGCATCAAGATGCTGATTTTCATAGAATACAGCAAGTTTCTCAACTTCATTAATTCTGTAGATTATTCTAGATTAAAAAAACATGAACATTTGCAAACATGACTTATAATTTATTCAATTTGCTGTTTCTATTTGTGTTTCATAATAGACTTTAAACTACTAAAAAAATACCAAATGGAAAAGTTCCTTTTATTGAAAACAACTGTAGCACATTCAAAATTAAATATTTCAGGAATTTGTGGAACATTTTAGAAGACAGACTAATGTTTAAAATGTTGCAGAATTTATAACACTGCCGATCAAAGTTTTAAAATAGGCATATATTTTCACTTTCTGGATTTGATGTATATGAAGATAGTCCATAACAACATTTTTCTGGTTATTTTAATATACACATTATGAATTTGCTCAAAAGGCATCACATATGTGTATTTTAAACTAATTAGAAAAATAAGTTCTTAAAAATTGTATTTGTTAATACAGTAGAAAGAATGGTAGAGAGACAAATCAATAAAATTAGCAAATCAAAAAAAAATTTTTAAGCCTCAGGTTTTTAATTTATAAAATTTGAAATACGAATGAGGAATGGAACCGTGTTGTCATAATGGTTAAGAACTATGGCTGCTAAATGAAAGATCAGCAGTTCAAATTTACCAGAAATTCCTTGAAAACCCTATGGAAAAGTTCTACTCTGTCCTGTTGGATCCCTGTAAGTCAGAATCAAGTTGATAGTGATATTTTTTCTTTTTAATTAGGAATATGCTACCGTTTTCCTGTAGGGTTATTATTATGAAGATATTGTATCCATACATTACAAAAGTACTTTATAAACTGTAAGGTGCGTTAAGTGTAAGATTTCTAGGTGTCTGTTCAGTCACATAAAAAAGTCTTTAGCTTATAAGGAAATAAACAGCTAGTGTGACATCTTCTTTGGCAACAAGATTTTCCCCTTAGGCCTCTCCCTAGCATCTCAGTTCCAGAAGACTGAGAGAACTCTATGGGAAAGTGGGAAACCAAACTTGACCTGCTCTAAGGGTGATGAGAGGCTGTGTGGCACAGCAGGCTTTTAGAGGAAAGCCAGTATTGGTGTCCTGGGGAAAGCAACTCGGTCATCCAAGGTACTATAGAAACTCTCACATGCTGAAACAAACTGAAATTAGGAAATAAATGTTCATCCAGCAGCTTAATATTGAGTTACTGAAGAGAATACTCACCCTACTTCAAGGTCTGCTTTCTCTCATGCAGTGTTGTACATATTAGAATTCTACTATTTTTTTCTCCTTGACTCTTTTTTCCCCTTTTGGTTCCCATTTTGTGCAAATGCAGACAGCTTAGCAAAAGTGCAGATGTTAGCCAAAAAAGCTGACTTCATTTTGGACCTAGCACCATAGTTTCTAAATTAATATTTACTCTGGCTCACGTTTTGTTTTGTTTATATTTGTGTCTGACAATCCAAGTCATAGTTGAAAAGAGTCATTTAAAAAGCAGCATATGATGGTAGCCTCTAAGAGTAACAAGAAGGAAATCCGACATCAGCTGTAATGAGCTGTGCTTTATGAAAGGCTCAGGAGCAGCTTCTTTGAGTTAACTCCTAAGAGCTTCATATAAAATCCATTGACTTGGATACACATAGAAAAGCTGAAACTTTTTTCCCCCTTCTGTTTTCTCCTTTTTTGGATACACTTGACTGTTTTGACAGATGGGTCTGCAAAGGGAACTTTATAGGAAATATGGGAAGAGAATAGAAATTTATAACGTATACACCTACAGAGCTTGCCCTCTGAAAACATTAAATAAAAACTGTATATGAAATTATGAGAAATTATTTAGGAGAATATAACAGAGTTCTTAGAAATTTTAGAGCACCAGTTTGTATGGTATCTCACTGATGAACATTGTAATTAGAGTAAAAGAAAACATTCAAAAGATTCTATGGTTTTTTAGGTGCCTTTGAGTTGATTTTGACTCATAGTGACACTATGCTGAACAGTAGGAAACACTGCCCAGTCTTGTGCCACACTCACAATCATTGTTAAGCTTGAGCCCATTTTTGCAGCCACAGAGGCAATCCATCTCCTCAAAGGTCTTCCTCTTTTTTTGCTGACCCTCGTCTTTATTCAACATGATGTCCTTCTCTACAGGCTGGTCCCTTCTGATACTATGTCAAAGTGTGTCAGATGAAGTCTCATCATCCTTACTTCTAAGGTAAGTTCCTGTTTTCCTTCCCCTAAGGCAGATTATTTGTTCTTTTGGCAGAGTATAGTTTATTCAATATCCTTTATCAATAGCACAAACTGAAAAGCATCAATTATTCTTGGATTTTGGTATATCCCTCCATTTGTTAGATCTTTTAAAATTTCTTTCACAAATGCTATGTAAATTTTTGCTTAGAGGTTTTATATATATATTTTTTTACATATTTACATATATATATGTAATCTATGATTTATTCCTAGGTGTTTCAGTTTTTTGTTAGTATTTCAAAGAAGATATGCATCTCTCTCTCTATATATTACGGAAACCCTAGTGGCATAGTAGGTAAGAGTTATGGCTACTAACCGAAGGGTCAGCAATTTGAGTTTACCAGGAGCTCCTTGGAAACTCTGTGGGGCAGTTCTACTCTGTCCTATACAGTAGCTAGGTGTAAGAATAGCTCCATGGAAATGGTTTGGTTTATGTACACATTGCAATATACATGTGTACATTATATAGAGAGAAGTAATAGGCGTAATAATTTTCCAGTGAGGTCAGAAGAGTTACTCAGTTGTACTGAATTTCATCTAGACCTAGGTTACTTATAAGTATAAATAACCCATAAGACAAGAAAATTCTAAAAGGTTCCCTAGCTATTTTTTAGCTACTGATTTCTATACTAATTCTATCCTAAATAGAAAAATAATTCTTTAAATGTATCAAGACTTTTTTATGGCCTAGCATAGGGGCAAATTTGGTAAATGTTCTTATGTGCGTTAAGTATGAGTATGCCATCATTAGTGTGTAGTCTGCTGAATGTAAGTAAATTGGGACAAAATTTCTGTATCACATTGTTCATATTTCTGTATTGCAACTGATTTTGTGTCATCTTGATCTTTCATCTTCCAAGACAGTTGTGCTAAATCTGTAAATGATTGTACAGTTTTCTCTTTTTAATTATGTAAATTTTTGTGTTGTGTTTTTTGAAGCGGCAGTATCATCACGAAAATTCAAATTTCAAATTGCTAAATCTCTGGTGGATGGGCTTTTTATCACTAACAAATGTGACTATTATGTCAGATTCTTTTGAAGTAGAGCTTAGATAAGGATTCCTATGCAAGTGACTTATGAGAGTGGCCTTTGAATAAACTGATAAGGAAGAGAGAAGAGGGAGAGGGTAGATGGAAGAGCCAAATAAATTGTCGATTTAGTTGGAGTCTAGCCAACACCAGATCCCATGGGCTTTTTGGAAAGAAAGAGTCCCCAGGTCTGCTATGCATTATAAAAGGCTTCAGCTTTTACATGCCAATATTTGTCAGTTGTTGCCTGTTTGCCATCCCTGAGGATGGGTATACAGCTCCCCTAGCATCTCTGGGTGAGGTAGCCTTGGTAGTTCTCTGACAAATGGTGCAGCTGTGAGCTGTTATCAAACAACACTCTGTTTCTATCCTGAGCCTCGAGTTGGCAAACAACCTGTGGCAGAAAAAGAATACAGAATGTTGGGCTCGTTTTAAGTCCATTCCACAGTCTCTGGATTGCAGGCTTTTACATCTTGACTGCCTAATTAGGTGAACTGTAGCAAGCACCTACAGTATACAGGATAGACTTCTGGTTTACTAACTCTTTCTTCGCTGTGTACTCTGGAATATTAAACAGATCCATAGAATTTTTAATGTTGGTTTCACTATTTTTTCAGCTTATAATTTCTATTCCAGTAATTAGAATCTAGTTATGTGACTGTTAAAGTCTAGTTATGTACTGAATTCTTCATCTTTTCATCTATTATCTTAAAAATAATAATCCATCTTTAAAAAGTTTTTGTCTGATGACTCCAGTATCTAGGTTAATGGTGATTGTTTTCTACGTCTCTTTTGCTTTTGGTTCTGTTTCCAGGTTGCTTGATAATTTTTTATTGAGGCTTGATATGGTGTGAGAATCAGTAGAGGCTCTCAGTGATGCTGTCTTCTTCTAGAGTAAATTCATTCTCTTCCCTGGAAGCAGTTTGCAAAGGGAGAGCTCACACCAGTTCAATCAAAGACCAATCTGACTGAGGGTAGTCCGAACTCTACTAAGACACATTATACCTTTGAGTTATCTCCTAGAACATGATGTACACAGATTCCAATTGAGAGTTTTAAGTTTCCCTTCTACTTGAATGGTGTTAAACTGGAATTTTTGCCTTTACAGCATTAAGATACAGCAAAATAAATAAAACTCAACAACACTTTTCTGATACTTTATATTTGACTTCTTAACCTCCCTTTCTATAGAGCTTAAAAATTCATCAGCATCTTTAGGGAAAAGGTAATATTGAATGCTGGGTTCACTCCAGATACCTAGTCACTCAAGCCTTGACTGCCTTGGCAGCCTCTTTCCTCTCCAGGACTGTGAAACTGAAGAAACCTCTGCTGATTTTTCTGTCTCTAAGCAGTCTTCTGCCCAGCTTCTTTGTTTCTCTCCTGCGCCTTAAGTTGGCAAACAACCTGAGAGAGGAAACGCACACAGAATGTGGGGCTAACTTTAATTCCATGCCAGAATCTCTGGAATGTAGGCTCCTTAAATCTTGGCTGCTGAAGTTATTTTTTGATGGTTCAAGGGAAAAAAAAGTATGTACGTAAAACTGGCTTTCCTAGTGATTCATAAGATTTCTCTTATAACTTGGTGGTATAGTTGATCTGCCACAAGCTATGTAATCATAACTAAAAGCAGCAGTCATCTTAATAAGCATTTTCAAACTTTAATCTTAAAAATATACATATTTTTAAATTTTTCATTAGAAATTTACACATATATTGTTTTGTGACATTGACTGTAGTCCCCACAATGTGACAGCATAGTCCCCCTTTCCATTCCAGTGTCCTTTGTCCATTCAGCCAGTTCCTATCCATTCCTGCTTTCTCATCTTGCTTTTAGTCAAACTACCCATTTGGTCTTGCATATCCAAATGAACTAAGAAGCGCATTCACTGCATGTATTCTTTTTAGTTTTATAGTCCTGTCTAATTTTTGCTATTCAAATTCACATAAAAAAAAGGCAGACTTAATGGTCTAACAGACTGTAACAAGCTCATGTAATTTACTGAGTTCATTGGAATCCTTTAATGTACAGCTTTTCCTATTAAAAAAAAAATACTATTTCCATGTTAGCTAGCAATGCCTTCTCCATCTGCCTCAACAATTCCAACACTGTTGTGGTTAATGTAGAAAAGAACCTAACAATATGGAATGCCTCTAAGTGCTACAAATGCTATAAAAGCTACAAATGCTGTGTTACCCTAGAACTGAAACCATTCCTGAAGCTCACTTTTTGGAAAAAGATTAAAAAGAGTTTTTGATAATCATTACTTTTTTTCCTTCTTTGTTCAAAGCAGTGACCTAGCTACTGGCTAAATGACAAAATAGATAAGGTAACGTCTATTCTCTCAAAATCACATTAAACAAACTCTTTGCCATCAAGTTGTTTCCAGCTTGTAGTGACCTTACAGGGCAGAGGAGAACGGCCCCATAGAGTTTCCCAGAAGCACCTGGTAGATTTGAACTGCTGGCTTCTTGGTTAGTAAGCATAGCCTGTATGCACTATGACACCAGTGCTTCCATTCTCTCAACAGGTTCATGTAATTTACTGAGTTCGTTGGAATCCTTTAATGCACAGCTTTTCCTATTAAAAAAAATATTGTTCCTGTGTTAGCTGGCAATGCCTTCTCCATCCACCTCAACAATTCCAACACTATTGTGGTTAATGTAGAAAAGAACCTAACAATATGGAATGCCTCTAAGCACTACAAATGCTTTCTGTGCACTTGTTAGGGTTTATACCCCTATTCTGTATCCAAGTCTTTTGAGATTCAAAATTATCAAACAGCATATCAAAAGGTCACACAAGATAATAAGTGGAAGAAACACTATGAAACTCAAGTCCACTACTCTACTGCCTGTGTTTCTGTTACTAAAGGTTTGTTTTTCCAGTGTGAATTTGCCTTGTGTATCTGCAACTACAATCTCAAATAGCATATACCCCACTCAGTGTCATGTAAACAAGAAGGAATATCCTCCACTTATCTGTCAGTTTGTTGTGCTGTGGGGCCTTGTGTGTTGCTGTGGTTTTGGAAGCTATGCCACCAGTATTGAGACATCAGAAAGGTCACCCATGGTGGCCATGTTTCAGATGAGCTTCCAGACTAAGAATGACTAGGAAGAAGAATCAGTTTACTTCTGAAAACAACTTGTAGAAAAATCTTTATGAATAGCAGGGGAACACTGTCAGATATAGTGCCAGAGAAAGAGCCCCTCAGCTTGGAAGGCACTCAGAAGATGACTGGGGAAGAGCTGCCTCTTCTATGTAGAGTTGACCTTAATGACAAGGAAGGAGGCAAACTTTTGGGACCTTCATTTACTGATGTGGCACAACTCAAAATGGGAAGACACAGCTGCAAACATCCATTAATAACTGGAATGTGGAATGTGAGAAGTATGAACCTTGGAAAATCAGAAATTGTCAAAAACCAAATGAAATGTATATACATTTGTATCCTAGGCATTAATTATCTGCAGCAAACAGGTATTGGACATTCTGAATCAGACAACAAAATGGTCTACTACGTAGGGAATAACAACGTGAAGAGGAATGGTGTTGTATTCATTGCCAAAAAATAATATTTCAAGATCTGTCTTGAGTACAATGTTGTTAGTAATAAAGTAGTATCCATATATCTACAAAGAAGACTAGTTAATATGGCTATTATTCAAGTTTATGTGCTAACCACTAAGGCTGAAGATGAAGAAATTCAAGATCTTTACCAGCTTCTGCAGTCTAAAGTTGATCAAATATGCAATCAGGATGCATTGATAATTACTGGTGATTGGTATGCAAAAGGCGGAAGCAAAAAAGAAGGATCAGTAGTTGGGAAATGTGGCCTCGGTGATAGAAATGATGACTGAGATTGCATTACAGAATTTTGCAAGACCAACAAATTCTTCATTGCAGATACCTTTTTCCACCAACATAAATGATAACTATACACAGGGACTTCATCAGATGAAATACACGGGAATCAAGTACTGACTACACCTGTGGCAAGAGATGATGGAAAATCTCAATATCACCAGTCAAAAGAAGGCCAGGTGCCAACTGCAGCACAGACCAATTGCTCATACGCAAGTTAAAATTGAAACTGAAGAAAAGAAGAACAAGAACACAAGAACCAAAGTATAACACTGAGGAGATCCCAACTGAGTTTAGAGGCCATCTCAAGAAGAGATTTGATGCATTTAACACTTATGACTGAAGAAGATGAGACAGGCTGTGAAATGATATCAAAGACATCATCCATGAAGAAAGCAAGAGGTCATTAAAAAGACAGCAAAGAAAGAAGAGACCAAATTGGATGTCTTCAAAGAAATTCTGAAACTTGCTTTTGAACATCAGGTAACTAAAGCAAAAGAAAGAAATGACAAAGTAAAAGAACCGAAAAGAAGATTTCAAAGGGCAGCTCAAGAAGACAAAATAAAGCAGTGCAAAGAGCTGGAGATAGAAAACCATAAGGGGAGAAGAAGCTCTACATTGCTCAAGCCAAAAAAAAACAAAGAAAAAATTCAAGTCTCAAGTTGCAATAGTGACAGATGCCACAAGGAAAATATTAAACGATGCAGGAAGCCTCAAAAAGAAGATGGAAGGAAAACACAGGGTCATTTTACCAAAAAGAATTGGTCGACATGTAGCCATCTCAAGAGGCAGTGTTTGATCACAAACTGATAGTACTGAAGGAAAAAGTCCAAGCTGCATTGAAGGCACTGATGAAAAACGAGGCTCCAGGAATTGATGGAATGTCAATTGAAATGTTTCAACAAATGGATACAGCTGGAAAGGCCCATTCATCTATGCCAAGCAATTTTAGGGGACAGCTACGTGGCCAACCAATGGCAAAAGCTCCAAATTTATACCTGTTCCCAGGAAAGGTGATCTGAATGAATGCAGAAATTATTGAACTATATCATTAATATGACACACAAGCAAAATTTTGCTAAAGATCATTCAAAAGTGACTGCAGCAATATATTGACAAGGAACCACCAGGAATTCAAGCCAGATTCAGAAGAGGACCTGGAACCACGGATATCATTGCTGATGTCAACTGGATGTTGGCTGAAAGCGGAGAATACCAGAAAGATGTTTCACTGCCTATGCAAAGTCATTTACTGTGTGGATCATAACACATTATGGGTGAAATTGCAGAGAATGGGAATTCCAGAATGCTTAATGGTGCTCAGGAGGAATCTGTACATGGATCAAGAGGCAAGCACTAGAAGAGAATAAGGGGACATGGTATGGTTTTAAATCAGAGAAGGTATGCATCAAGGTTGTTTCTTTTCACCAGATCTATTCAATCTGTTTGCCAAGTAAGTAATCCAAGAAGTTGGACTACATTAAAAAAAGGGTTTAAGGATTGGAGGAAGATTATGCAGGTGACAAAACCTAACTGACTAAAAGTGAAGAGGATTTGAAATACTTACAGATGAAGATCATTAACAATAGCCTTCCAACATCAAGAAAATAAAAATCCTCACCACCAGACTAGTAATCAATATCATGATAAACAGAAAAGATTGAGGTTTTCAAGATTTTCATTTCACTTGGGTCCACAACCAATGCCCATGGAAGCAGCAGTCAAGAAATCAAAAGGTGAATTGCATTGGGAAAATCTATTTAAAAAAAGCCTCTTTAAAGTGTATAAAAATAGAGATGTCACTTTCAAAACTAAGGTGCTCCTGCCCCAAGTCATGGTATTTTCAAATGCATTATATGCATGCAAAAGCTGGAAAATGAATAAGGAAGACAGAAGACCTGACACCTTTGCATTATGATGTTGGAGAAGAATATTGAATATATCATAGACTGCCAAAAAAAACAAGCAGGTCTGTCTTGGAAGACGTAGAACCACAGTGCTCCTTAGAAGCAAGGTTGGCACAACTGTGTCTTATATGCTTTGGGCCTGTTGTCAGGAGGGATCAGTCCCTGGAGAAGGACAGCATGCTTGGTAAAGTAGAGGGTCGGTGGAAAAGAAGACCCTTAACAAGATGTAATAACACAGTGTCTACAACAATGGGCTAAAGCATAAAAATGATTGTGGGCATGGCACAAGACCAGGTAGTGCTTTGTTCTCTTGTTCACAGGGTAACACTATTAGCTGAAACTAACTTGATGACCTCTGACAACAGCAACAGAAGGAATATTTTA
This sequence comes from Heterohyrax brucei, assembly GCA_028571685.1. Classification (NCBI taxonomy): domain Eukaryota; kingdom Metazoa; phylum Chordata; class Mammalia; order Hyracoidea; family Procaviidae; genus Heterohyrax; species Heterohyrax brucei. Next base: position 78,459,796 of record CM053143.1, read on the forward strand.
ATAAAAAAGGATTTATCTTTTTCATATTCTTCTGTAGCTAATAATCATTAGAATTGATGCTTGATTTCTATTTGTTTCCGTTTCATACAGTCTGTAGTCAAATTAGCCCCTATTTCTCTTGTATGTTTTTTAGTATATATGTGACATTACCTATAATGAATCAATGTAAAATATTTCCCTATTTACCATTCTCCTTTAATTATAAATGCCTTCAGAGTACATACTGAACTCACATTACAGCAAGCACAAGGTCTCGTCCAAATAAGTTATCAAAAAATAGTTGATGACACAGATTCATCAAATAATATTTGTCTCCTTCAGTTGAAATATCATTTTTTATGTTATGCATCTGCCATCTAATCAAGAGCATTATCATTTATATGAATGCACAAAGACTTGAAGTATGAACTTCTCCCTGAGAGCTTCTTTCTGCTATCTGGGGTGTTTTGTGTGGTCTTTTCTAAAAGTAAACAGGTGGATGAAATCATTTCTCCAGACCCTTTTCAGACTTCCTCAGGAATCTGTCCTCTAATGGCTCTCACATTAGCACCTCTAACAGAGTACCCGGTTAACGGAGAGTTAACACATGCTCCTCACACCTGGTTCCTGTCTGGGCTGTGAGAGAAATTACAGGTCCCCAGCTAATGACTAAAGTTGGACAGATGTTTGGTTCTTCCAATGCTGAAATGAAATACTTTGTTTCATCTATGATAGTCCCTGATATTGTCCCAAACCTCTTTTCACTAGAAATGTCAAGGCCACTAGCAGAACCGTAGGAAATAAAATGGATATACTGTGTGAGACTATAGTCCCTCTACAACATGAAATTGTCAGTGTTCTCTGAAATAATTACACTCTTAGAAAAGTGATATCAGGTGGCCAGTTTAAGGAGGAGACTCAGGGTGTCTTTCACATCCTTGTCAAATGGGTCCAGTGAAATATTCCATATATTTATCTAGTAAAGAGCTAGTAGAATCTCTATTTCATATACAAAAAGTAATGTTGCTCCTAAGGGATTACTGAAAATTTTGTTGGTTGTGATACTGTGCATTATGTTTTTTCAGTGCTAGAACTCTCATGGATACATCCCTGCAGATGTACCACATGTACAGCGCTGTCAGTGAAGGCTTGCGTGTTGTAATGATGCCGAATATGTTTCAGCAGTGACTACAGACTACTAATCTTCGAAAGCCCTATGGATGACAACAGTCCAACCCCCAGCTGATTACGGGGATGACAAAGGACTACAAAGTATTTCCTTCCCTTTTGCGTAAGGTTACCATGAGTTGGGGGATGACTAAACAGCAGCTGACTTCAAAAACATGATGCCTAATAACTCCTTCTTTACCAGTGAGTTACACCTGTGGACCTCAGAGATAATGTATTATTCAGGTTCCAATGCATTTAGCATCAAGGTAGGTTCTTTTTGAAATGCTTGAAGCTCAGCAAACCATAGTTGGAGTCTTGCTGGTGTGTAGGATAACCCATCTGTTAGATGATGCTTCCTGGGTATGTTAGTTTTGTAAACTTCTACCTTTTTGTCCCCCTTTGTTTTTGTGGGATAAGGCTTGCAAGCGTGATTACGGTTTGTGATGGCACTTGGCTCAGCTTGGTTGTGTGATAGTTAGCGAGCCCTCATGTTTTGGGTTTTCTGAGTTATATTTGGAAAACCAGAGGGTCCCCTGTATAACCTAATAGGAAGCAAAAACCAAATCCATTGTCATCAAGTTTATTACTACTCCTAGCAACTATAAAAAACAGAGTAGAACTTCCCAATAGTTTCCAAACAGCAGCTGGTAGATTTGAACAGGTAACCTTTTGCTTAGCAGCTGAGTTCTTAATCACCAAGCCACTAGAGCTCCAATCTAATGGCAACCTAATGAAAAGATACCTGCACTAACATTTCTATTTAGTTCTTATTGGTATATTGTCATACCACAAACCAGTGGCACCAGAGTTTCCTCGCTTCAGTGGCTTGTGTTACTAGACTAAATGTCTCAAAATCCGCATTACTGATGAAAAATTTAAACATACTCAATTAGTTAGCATACATTCTAATATGCTTTAAAATAATTGAGGCTAAAACAACAAGTTTATGATTTTTGAAGCTGAAAAAGTGTTTAGTCTGCTGTTTTGCATGTATTTTAAAAGCTGTATAATCAAAGTGTAAAAACATTTTCCCCATCTCATAATAGAAAAAAGTCAGTTTTGTAACTAAAATTCAATATGTGATACAATATAAACCCCAAATACAGCTAAAGAGTTTATTTTTCCTACATAATACTTATTAGCTTGTTTTGTCAGGAGGACAAAGTTGTTGGAACTGTAAAACATTTTAAAGGACAGGAATAATTTAAGCACCCTATGGCAGGGTGGTTCATTTCCATGACGTTAAAAGAGAATGACAAGCTTAAAACCCCAAATTACCAACTTAAGGAATGAATTGAAACTCATCAAAGAATAGGAGTTCAGCTGATTCTGTAGTTTAGCAATACACAATCAAACTCATTGTCTGCTTTTTTATTTATAGTCATAAATCATTGATCACAAAGATGAAATTATAGCTACTTAAATGGGTAAATATGGAAGGAAGGAATGACTCATATCATCCTCTGCCACTGGCGGCCAGTGCCTAAGGAAAAGTTCTTTTCACTCTTTGGAAGTTACCCTTTCTCCCCGATAGGAACAAAAGCTGTTGTTTCCTTGCCTAGGGAAGCCTCTTCACAAAAGGTAGCTAACGATTTCTGTTACTCTTTAGCCCATTGTCGTTAAACCTGTAATTAGAACCAGGTTCCACAACGCTCCAGGATGTCAAATGATTAAACTTGTGTAGGGAAGATTAACAAATCAAAAGAATGGTGTGAATTTGCTGATCTATGTTGTTATTAGATGCAATCAAGTAGAGTCTCCCTAATGGCAACCCTGTGTACACAGAAATGCTATCCAGTCCTGCACCATCCTGGCAATCATTTGCTGATTTATATTGTCCAAAATCTGTTTGTATGGACTTTGAGAGGACATGACCCAACCAATCCAACCAGACCTGTGGCCATTGAATCAATTCTGACTCATAACGATGCTATAGCAAAGAGGAGAACTGCCTCTGCAGGGTTTCCAAAGCGCAGCTGGTAGGTTCAAACTGCCAACCTTTCGGTTAACAGTTATAGCTCTTAAATGCTGTGCCACCAAGCTTCTTCAGGCAAAGTAAAAATGTAGATTGGTGTGAATGTGTCAAAACAGATATATATAGCAGAAAATATATTTACAATGTGCCGTGAGAAATACCTGGTATATTCTTAAATTTATCAGAATGCTTAATGAACCTGGAGCCAGCATTGACCTCCTCTAAAAGAACCTGAGAAGCCAGAAACACTTTGTCACTGCATAAAGAATGAAATTCAGATGCACTGAAAGAGGAAAAACTGAGTTTTGTTTTTGCCATTGATGTTTAAATGACTCATTTTCTTCCTGAGTGCCTTGGTAGCATAGTGGTTAAGTGCTACATCTGTTAACAAAAAGGTAGGCAGTTTAAATCTAACAGGTACTCCTTGGAAACTCTATGGGGCAGCTCTACTCTGTTCCATAGGGTTACTATGAGTTGGAATAGACTCAACAGCGTTGGGTTTGGTTTGGGTTTTGATTTACATCTTTATAGAGGATGGAAAAGAAACTCCCTTTGATAAAATGTAGAAAAATCTATTGATATAGAAAGTATATGTATCTGTTAAAGTCACACTGTTGGCTGTTCTCTAAAAGCTTAGAATGATAATAGAAGACATACTAAAATCAGTTTAATTCTCCTGGATTCTAGATTTCTGGGTTCATATAACTGGGGTGATCCACCCAGGCCATTCACCCTTGGGTGTCCTTTTGAACCTTGAAGAAACTGGTTTCCTGGAGTCACTTTTGGGTCAGACATAAGTAGTCTAGTAAGCTACTCAGTGAAGAACTTTTAGTCTTAGCAACTGAGTTCTTTTGGAATATTATCTATGTGCAGCTAGCTTTGAGAAGCAGGAACTCCACAGTCAGACTAGAAGATTTTTTAAAATGTATGGCAAGTCCTTGGTGAAGGTTTTGACAATCTATCCTGTGTTTTGATGTTATGTCTGGATAAATTAACAAAACCAAACCACAACCATTACTCTTATGTCAATTCTGAGTCATAACAACTTGTAGGACAGAAGAGAACTATTCTGTATGGTTCCTAAGCAGCAGCTGGTAGGTTCAAACTACAGTAGAGTTCAGTGTCATGCAACTAGGACTCCAAATTAGCATAACAGTGACCTACATAACCCACTTTTACTGTGTTCTCTTTGGAGCTTCTTCCCAACATGTTTCGGTGACACTGCTGTATTCTATCTACTCACAATAAATATATTCTGTTATGCTAATTTTTATGTTTTCCTTAAACAGTTTAGGTTTTTGACATACCCTACAGTTACAACAAGTCCTGATATCTTGGTGGGAATAAGAAATTATGATACCATTAATAAAACACACTATGTGTCAATCTGTTGTACTGTGGTGGCTTGCACATTGCTGTGATATTGGAAGCTTTGTCACCCGTATTTCAAATACTAGCAAGATAACCCTTGGACAGGTTTCAGCTGAGCTTCCAGGCTAAGAAGGACTAGGAGGAAAGATCTGGCAATCTACTTCAGAAAAAAAATTGACTATTGAAACCTTATGAACAACAGTGGAATATTGTATTATACAGTGCCAGAAGATGAACCCCTCAAGTTGAAAGACACTCAACAGGCAATTGGGGAAGAGCTACCTCCTCAAATTAGAGTTGACTTTAATGACACAGATGGACTCGTGCACTCGAAATCTTCATCTGCTGATGTGGCAAGACTTCACATGGGAAGAAACAGTTGCAAACATCGGTTGTTAATTGGAATGTGGAACATATAAAGTGTGAATCTAGGAAAACTGGATGAAAAAAAACCTGAAACCAAACCTGTTGCCATTGAGTCAATTCTGAATCATATCTACCCTATAGTACAGAATAAAACTGCCCTATCAAATTTCCAAGTAGTACCTAGTGGATTCAAACTGCTGACCTTTTAGTTAGCAGCTGTAGCACTTAATGACTACACCACCAGGGAAAATTGGAAGTTGTAAAAAATTGAGCAGATTACATAAAAATCGATATCTTATGAGTTTGCAAACTGAAATGGACAAAAAGAGCATCTTAAAGCACAAATAGGACAGCGGTAGGACAATATCAACATGCCTACAAGGAAGACTGGCTAACATGGCACTTATTCAAATTTACACACCACCTACTAAACCCGAAGAAGAAGAAATTTGCTATTATCACCAACTTCTACAGTTTGAAATTGATCCAATATACAGCTGAGATGCACTGATAATTACTGGTGATTGGAATACAAAAGTCAGAAGCAAAGAAGGGCTGGTAGCTGGAAAATATGGTTGTGGTGGATTAGTTAGTTTTTGTACTTGGCATTTCCTAGCTGTGTCCTTGTAACTCCCACCCACATGATTGCGTGAAAGGGTAATTGTGGTTTACCGAGGGAACTGGTCAGTTTTGCCTTCAAAGAGAGTGAATTCTAGAGCTGAGAGGTACAGCCCACCAAAACCAAGAAAAGCGAGGCCCAGTGGCAGAAGACAGACCATTTGGCTTTCCAGCCCAAAGAGAAAGTTAAGTGCCTTTGGGCAGACATCGAGGGCCTAGAAAAGTCATGCCTGCAAGAACGGCTGGGGAGAGGCTATCCTGATGGAAGAACTATATCCTGAGTGTTCTTTAGCTGAATTGTAACTATTACTTCCCTAATAAACCCTATAATTGGGGGCATGGTCTGTAAATTCTACATGGTCATGGCAAAAAATCACCAAGCTCAGTAGTGGGTGCTGTGGGAGGAACAAAATTAGTCAAGATGATAGAGAAAGAAGAGATGTTTGATCTCTGCCTCACGAGAGTAAGTCTTGGGCGGTTGTCGAGGTTCTCCCTGCCCCTTGTGGGTTTAGAGGAGGTTGGACATCAACTCCACACTGTTTTGACAGTATCAGAAGTGGGATACTTTGCAGTTGCTCCAAACTCATGAAAGCATGGGACATTGTAAGAGAAAGAACAAAAAGGTTTGGGAAGTGAAACTTTTGATGCTTGGATCATTGTTTTGGTTGTTGATACCTATAATGGCTGAAAAATTGTACCTGGAATGGCCTGGGACAAAAGCCAGGCCAGTTACAACAGATGATTGATAGTGGCCAGAATCTTTGGTTCCACCTAGCCCTAGGGCTAAGACTATATGCATATGAATAGGAAGTTATGATACATATGTAGAGAAGTCTAAACTGGAATGTTTTAAAAGGGTTGTGTGTTTAAAATTATGTATTTAACTGACTGTACTATGAATATTGAAAGTTATGTTAGAAATGAGTATTGGGTGTCATACATTTACAGGGAGTAAGTAACTCTACCTTTAGCAAATGCTTGAACTGCCGCACAGGGTTTCCAGGGAGTGCCTGGAGGATTTTAACTGTTGAGCTTTTGGTTGTCTGCCATAGCACTTAATCACTCCAACAACAGGGTTCAAAATGACTCCCAACTGGAACAATAAGGAAGATTATGATAAACAGAAAAGATTTAAGTTGCCAAGGATTTCATTTTGGTTGGATCCACAATCAATGCCTCTGGAAGTAGTCAAGAAACCAAACGATGCATTGCAGTGGACAAATCTGCTGCAAGAGATCTCATTCAAATGTTAAAAAGCAAAGATGTCACCTTAAAGGCTAAGACATGTTTTGCACAAGCCATGGTGTTTTCAATTGTCTTGTACACATTTGAAAGCTGGACAATGAATAAGGAAGATCAAAGAAGAATCCATACCTTTAAATTATAGTACTGGCAAAAAATATTGACTATATCACAGACTGCCAGAAGAACAAACAAATCTATCTTGGAAGAAGTACAGCCAGAATGCTTCTTGGAATCAAGAATATCAAGGCTTTGTTTCATGTCCTTGAATATATTACTAGGAGAGCTCGTTACCTGGAGAAGGATATCATGCTTGGTAAAACAGAGGGTCAGCAAAAAAGAAGAATGTCTTCAATGAGATTGACAAGTATAGTTGCTGCAACAATGGGCACGAAAATAGCACTATTGTGGGACTGGGCAGTGTTTTGTTCTGTTGTTCATAAGGTTGCTATCAGTTAAAATTGATTTGGCAGCACCCAGCAACTGCAACAACAGTTAAAGAAGATGAAAATGAATTTTCCCTAAAATCTAGCAATTCTGCTTCTAGGCTTTTAGATAATTGTGTGTACAAAAACAAATCCCAAACTGTTCAGTATAATATTGATTATAATAGTAAAAATAGTTTGTAAATGACCTAAGTATTCATCTAAAAGTAAAGATGAAGTATGGTATAAATTTCACACAATGGAATGTATATAGTAGATAAAATGAATAAAATAGAGCTACCTCTACCAACATAGATCAATATCAAAGTATAATGTTGAACAAAAAAAGCATGTTACATTAAGGATATATAAGGTATGATTAATTCCTTTTAGATAAGGTTTTTTTTATTAAATAAAAAATGAAAGTGTATATACTCTGTGCTTACAATATTGGGAGGAGATGGGAGAAGTACACAAGCTGTGTTGAAGTCCCAGTAATATTGATCTTCTTACTAAAGTGTATTGTCACCAATTTCACCTAACCAAATTTCTAACAACTATCTAATCTAAACCCTTGCCCCTCACCCTCCCGCCCTCCCACCCTCCTCACCCTTGTAGCAGACAAAGAGTCTTTTCTGTTATGTATCAGTATGATTTAAGTTTTTATCATAGGAGTTTCATATCATAATTGTCCTTCTCTCTCTGACTAGTTTCACTCAACAAAATGTCCTCCAGTTGATACCAAATTGAGAGATGTTTCCTGCTGTCATCGATAGATAAGGTTTTAAAATATGAAAAATAATCTATTTACTGTGTATCAATGATATGGTTTAAACACACTGACAAGGAAATTTATCTGGAAATTGTAAATCCCAAATTCCTCCATATATATTAATTTCCTAAAAACATAAGGCATGAAGCTTCTGGGGGTCTTCCAATAACCTTTATCATTGTAAGTAGTCCTAAAAATAATCATCTTCCCAAATCCCTAGGATTCCTTCCATTCTCCTTACTCTTAATTTATCCCGTAAAATCAGATACAATTACCCTCGTGCTATAAACATACTGTTTGTTTGTGTTATGATGATTTTCAAACGGCTTTGAGGAGACACCAGATTCTAAATCAGTGGGCATTAGTGAGTCCAATCTCTTGTTTCCAAACTAGCAAATCAAGAGTATCAGAAATGGGTGCAACATTTTTTGTTTTTAATAAATCTAGCAATAGGTTTGCTGATGGAAAGGATGACCCCCAGTTTTGTATCTTTAGTTTCCAACTCCATGGTTGTGAGAAAAGTAGTGTCATATACATGGTTCACTGACTGTACTTATGTACTGGATTCCATATGGAATTGAATCTTTGGTGCACTATTTCTATAATTCTACAGTACCAGTTACTTTTAGGTAGACAACTATCTAATAAAATCCCATATGTGTTACTACATTGTTTCATGTATTCAGTAAGTTAATTTTTGTAGGGATAAAATAAAGAAAAATAAATCTAAGATGATTATTCCAATGATGACAAATTTGTTTCTTCCAAGATAAAAATGGATAATAAATCTGTTAATAAGTACAAGATATGATACCATACAGTTTCACCCCATTAACTCATTGTTGTCAAGTCAATTATAACTTCTGCCCCCCCCCATGCTAAACAAAAACTCTTCAATTACGCTTTTCTTATATCCCTTATTAGGTTAATTCCTAAAAAGATTTCACATAGTAACTAGTAGCTTCCACAACACAGTACTCACACACTATATTACACCCACTCCTCACTTATTGATATGGTTCAGTTCCAGTGATTAGGTTGTTATGCAAAAATGGAGGATGACAGCATTATTGCTTGACTGCCAGCTTGTGTCATTATATAAGTGCAAAATTGTATCATAACGTAACTGCCAAAATGAGAATCACAGCCCAGCCAAGTTGTCATATAACCTTAAGCATCACAGCTGATGTTATTCTTGTCTTGCATCTCAGCATTTGTTGCTGCCAGACACACATTGTTAACATGAAAAATAGTTGGAGAGTAGATTTTTTACTATTGTCATACATGTGAAATGTCAGATAATGAGATGGTCAATAAATTAGGAGTAGGTGTATAACTACTTTTAAGTATCTACCAATAACACTATAGTCAGTTACATGAGGACGTCTCTGCCTTGCCTACAAATAAATTCCCAGTTTCTAGGATACTATCTGACAGGTAGAAGCTGCTCAGTAAAACTATTGAATGAATGAATTGATGGACATCAATGAAACATTTTAGCTCGTATGAAAATATAATATACAATAAAGACTATGTTTGCTATGAGCAAAGAGAGGATTCTTTTTATGTTACCTTTAATCTTTGGCAGACATCCAAGAATCTGATTGCCACTGTAGCTCTTAAAACCTCTATTTCTGCCTATATCTAGCATCATCAGGAATACCACCAAAACCTAGGTTTATATAGATCACAGATTATCTTGATGGAAGATGAAAAGTGAGGAGGTTGTTGTGGTTCTGTTCACTAAATGAGAACACGGCAGTCTCAGAAGCCATATAACACCTAACTCTGGAGCAACTAAGACTCTGGACCCTAGAATACTCCCTCAATACCTATGAAGGCACACTAACACTGTATCTGCCTGAGATGTCTTGGTCACGCAAACCACAATTTGGTCCTTCTTTCTTGATAAGACCTTCATGGATTCTATCACAAACTGTCTCTCTTCTGCTTTCTCAAGACTTTGATTTTAACCCTATTAAAGCACTCACTGATGTCAGCTCTACTCACTGCTTGTGTCTGTCTCCTCAACCAAACTGGCTCCTAGGAGAAATGATCAATTTTCACCCACTTGCTTGTTGAACAGAATGGACAACATAGAGTCCTGAGGCTCTTGAGTTTGAACAAATGCAACATTTCTTACTCTTTTGTCTGTTCTAGTAAAAAAAATTCCTCACTGTGGTAATATTCACACATGAACTTTGCTGGATCTAAACCAATCTCAAAGTTGAAATCTAGTTGCTAGCTGAAGAAGAAGGAAGAGGTTGAAGTGTTTAGTTTTCCTCATTGCGTGTGTCTTGAAGCAGGTTCCACTCTTATCATCACTTGTATTTAATAATGGAAGTGGTTAATAAAGTGCATGGAGATAAACTGTTCATATGGGAGAGGTTTCAGACCAGAGCATAATCCCCAAATTAGGAAAAAAGGGAAATTACTTCATACAAAAAATCATCACACTCAGGAAGCATGTTTCATAGGGAGGAAATTATTAAAGAACATAGGCGAACTCAACTAACGTCTAAATTTATTTTTGGAGCCAATCATGAAAAGTAAATAAACACTAATGAGATTTCTCATAAGTTGGAAAATTCCAACATTCTAATAACTTAGAAAAAGACACTGAAATATTTTTCTTTCAAAAATAATGTTCAAGTTTTTCCTTGTTTACAAATCTCGAAAATGGATATGTTTTCCAAAGAAACATTTTCTGAGAGACAAATCCATTTCTAGTTTTTGAAGATTGAACTGCTTAAGCAAAGGGAAGAAAATCATAAATTTTAAGGTCTATAATATTATAAAGGTTTATATAAAAGTGGTTATGATATGTAATTAACAAAAAGCATTAACACTACTAAAAGAAATAAGCCTTCTACTAACAAGGAACACAGAAACTTTCTGCTTTAAAGTCAGCTACTCCTCAGTAACTCGTTCAGCCGTTGTTGTAGAGAGGAGACAATCTAATTAAAGAACATGATGATAAATATTATATTATTGTTGTTGAAATATAATTTACGGATCACTAAACCCTAGTGGTGTAGTAGTGAAGTGCTATGGCTGCTAACTAAAAGATCAGCAGTTCAAATCTATCAGGTGATCCTTGGAAACTCTATGGGGCAGTCCTGCTCTGACCTATAGGGTTGCTATGAGTTGGAATCGACTCAACAACAGTGGTTTGTGTACTTATTATGGAAGCCTAGCGACACAAGGATTAATCCCTCAGCTACTAACTGGAAGGATAGAAGACTAAACCCACAAGCCACTCCATAGAGGAAAAGACTGAGCACTCGATCTAGTAAAGACTAAAGTCTAGGAAACCTTATGGGGCAGTTTTAGTCTGTCCTATAGGGTCTCTGCGAGTCGGAATAGATCGGATGGCACTCAACACACATACGTGTTAGAGGGCATTGGTGGTTCAGTGTTGTACTTCCAAACTTTCATGCAAGAAAGCTGAGTTTGAGTCTGGGCCAATGAACTTCATGCACAGCTACCGCTGACCTGTTAGAGGAGGCCTTTGTGTTGTGACACTGAGGTTTCCGTATTAAGATGGACTACAAAGAACAAGCCGTTATTCCTGTTATACATGGTGTCCTCTGGTTGAAGGCAGCTAATAACAACACCTACTTCAGTTTAAAGCTCTCCATCATACTCTTAGAGGTAGTAATCACAAAATAGTACAGAATTAAAAATATTTGAAATCCTGAAGTATAGGGAGCCTGTCTCACTAGAGCATAGCTCACTTCAACCACTGAAAAAAAAACCTCATTTCCAGAAATATACCTACTAACACCTGTTAGTTTAATTTTAGTTTATCATCACTACTGAAATGTTAGTAAAAGTTAAACACAAGTACCCACCTCTTAAAAATCACTAGATTGTCAACTCTTCTCTAAATATAGTGTAACTCTTTTATGGGTCTTAAAGACCAGATGTACTTTGCTTCCTCAATTGTCTGATAACATAAGAGACATCTGTTAGCCTTTCCAGAGAAGAATTAATACCCCTCTCTTTCTGTTCCATATCTTTATCTTACACAAAAAATAATTCAAAATGATCAAAGACCTAACTATCAAACCTAAAACAATAAAGATCATACACGGAAACATAGCATCAACAGTGGAAGTTCTAATACACAGCTTAGACAGACTTCAACTTCTGACAAACAAAGCATGAACAACAGAAGAGAAAACAGATAAATGGAAACTACTAAGAATCAAATACTTTTGCTTATCTAAAAACTTTATCCAAAGAATTAAAAGACTCCATACAGAATGGGAAAAAATATTTGGGAACTGCATATTGGACCAACATTTGATTTCCATAATCTACAAGGTGCTAAAAAACAGCAACAAGAAGAAAGGTAAATAACTCAATTAAGCAATGGGCAAATGAGATGGACAGACACTTCATCAAAGAAGACATCCAAGTAGCCAAAAGATACATGAGGAAATGCTTACAGTCATTAGTTATTAGAGAAATTCAATTCAAAACCACAATCAGACATCATCTCACCCCAACAAGGTTGGCCATAATTCCAAAAACACAAAACGACAAATGCTGGAGAGGCTGCAGAGAGATTGGAACTCTCCTACACTGCTGGCAGGATTGTAAAATGGTGCAAACTCTTTGAAAAGCAATCTGGCACCTCCTTAAAAAGCTAGAAATAGAAATACTATTCTATCAGTAATCCCATTGCTTGGAATATATCCTACAGAAATAAAGGTGGTCACATGAACAGATACATGTACATGAATGTTTATTGCAGCACTGTCCACAATAGCAAAAAGATGGAATCAACCTGGACACCTATGAACAGATGATTGGATATGTAAACTATGGTACATATATTCAATGGAATGTTCTGCAACTATAAAGCACAATGATGATTTGTTTCAACTGGAAGAAATTACACTGAGTGAAATCAGTTGACAGCAAAAGGACAAATAGCATATGAGACCACTGCTATAAAAACTTAAAAATAGACTGATAAATAGAAGAAAACACTCTTTGACAACAAGTGTTAGGAGGGAGAGAGAAGGGGGGCCATAGAATAGATAGTTCCTAGAAATTTGGTTAGGTGAAAGCAGTGACAGCACATGGTAGAGAGTAGATAAACTGGACTTCACCATAAATTGAAAGGTTTCCTAAACTCAATCCAATATTTCAAAAAAATAGAGTAGCAGGGACAGTGTCTGGGGGCCATGTATTCATGGGACACTGAGGCCAATTGGTATAACTAGTCTATTGCTAAGAGAGTCACCACCCCACATTGATGAGTGGTATCTGGGGTCTCAAAAGCTAGCAAGCTGCTGTCTGAAGTACACCAAATTGTCCCAACTCATCTGGAACAAATGATCACTGAAAACAACAAGATATGAAGGAAAAAGACCCCAGGAAACAGAAGGACTCTTATGAATGGGAGACTGTGTCAACATGAGACCAGAAGAGCCAGATGGTGCCCAGCCACCACCAAAGACAGCTGTGATGGGGAACACAATGTAGAGTCCCTGAGGCAATATGAGAAAAAGAGGTGTGCAGCCCAAGGACTCTACTAAAAGACCATAATTGATGGTCCAACAGCCTAGAGAAGCTCCTGGGCACATGGCCCTAGACCTGCTGCTGCCCCATACCAGAAACCAGTTCTTTAGACAAGAATGGGCTAGACTCACAGACACAGTGTGACCATACGGTATGTGTGCTTGATGGTTCTAAGCATTTTTTAGATGGGAGAGAAGAGGATGGAGGGGAGGGGATAGATGCTTGTTAAAATACTAGGAATATAGAAAGAAAAGAAGGAGTGTGCTGTCACCTGCAGATAGGTGTACATGCAAAACTGATTTGGATGATATACTTTCACTTAATCACAATAAAAATAAAAAAATAAATAAAGGTTGTAGGAGCTTGGGCACACTGAGAAGCAACAGGAGCAGCAGAACTTTCTAACTAATGTATTTTTTTTGAACCACTCAACTAGAGGTCGACTAGACAGAAGTGAAACTGACCAAGACCTAGCAGCATAGGCTGAAATTCAACTAAGTTCAACCTACATCAGCAATGGATTCATCCACGAGTGACCTGTTGCTAAATTGTAGACACAGACACATAGTGCTAGGCAAAGAGATTTTCTCTCCTCAAAACGTAAAAGTCTCAGTAGCTTTTATTCTGTATACTATTTCCTCTTATCTTCTCCATTCTAAAAATAAATAAACAGCTTCTGAATAAATAGAAATACAGCTTCTGAATGATCAGCAGGTAAAAAAAATTGGTCAACTAGTTAAACACTACTTTATTGCACTCATTCTGTGTTTATTATTATGGTGGCATACTGGTTAAACACTATGGCTGCTAATGAAAAGGTAAGCAGTTCTAGTGTACCAGGAACTCCTTGGAAATTCTTTAGGGGCATTTCTATTCTGTCCTATAGGGTTGCTATTAGTTGGAATCAACTCAACAGCAACAAGTTTGGTTTTTGTTTGTTTTGACTATATGCCAGACTCAGTTCTACACACCAGGGAGAGTAATGATGTAAACGACAGATCTTCTCTTGCAGAGCTTACATTCTAGAGAGAGAGATGACAGAGAAGTAAAAAGGCAAATACATAGCAAAATGCCAGCGATAAGTACTTTAATGGTGAAGAAGTAAAGAGAAACTGAGTTATTTTGTCATTTTTATTCAAACCCATTTAATCAAGTTAACTTTTATTTTTTCCAAGAAGTGTTAAAAAAACATGAATGACAAATTAACTGGAAGCATGGGTGAACCAATGAGGTTAATAAACATTAGTCGAACTGTCCTTCTATTGGCATACATAGAAAATTCGATGAGAGAACAAGGGACCAGTAAACATCAGGTTAATTGTCTTCTAAATTTATGAGGAAAGTTAATTCTTTATTCTTTTTTACTATTCTGGAGAAACCTTTAAATTTCTGAACTAAAGGAGTCCACTGTAAAACAAGATGAGTGCTCCCTGCTATCACCACCATATTCTTTTTTCCAAACTTCCCATACATTTCTGAAACTTGTGGAGTAAATATTTAATGAGTATTATTATTACCAAAGTGTCTACCTTTAGGGAAAAAAAAACTTATGAAAAGCTTATAAAAGATTTTTCCTTTATTTATTTTTTTATTGGGAGAGGTGGAGTCAAGATAGTGGACTAAAGACACGTCTTCATAATTCCCTCTGGAAACTAAAGCCTGAATTGACAGTTAAATGGAGCCTTCTGGACACCTAGTGAGCCCTAGAACACGGCATAGGGCTGTCAATTTGGACTACATGCCACTGAACGGAAAACTTCTCTTTCATCGACCACCTCCCTGGTTGAGTGCCAGCTCTCATAGACTGAAGGTAACTCTCCATTTCAACTTTTTTTTTCTGTCTTAGCTGGTGGGTGGGGCTGTGGCTTACCTCAGATGCATTGCTGATGGGATCAGTGGGCAGAATGGCCACAGTTTGAGAGCTCAGCTTTGGACTCTGTGCACATATGCCCCTCTACCCTCTTTCTGAATCTCCACCACTGAATCACCTATTCCACAGTGGGCAGTAGAGCTTGTGCAGGACGCCTTCTTGTTCAGCTGGGAGGCAGAGTTACCCAAATGGACACCTCAGCAGGACCTAATTCCCAGACTGGGAGGCAATGCCTGCCCAGGGAGTGTTTTTCCAGCAGAGAAGCAGTGTTTGGCACAATGTGGCCATACAGGTGGGGCCCAGCAGCAGATGACAGCAGGGCAGTAGCCATTCCATATTTTGAACTAGTTTACAAGATCTGGGGATATAGAGGTACTTACTTCATCAGCTGTGAAAAAGGACTTGCCCATTTGAAAGCCTGACTGATTTTGGAAGCTGTCAGAGACCTTTTACATTTCGATATAAGACTGCCTAGAGAAATAACTGTGGCGTATCCTGACAGCATCTCTTTCGCCTTTTACTGACTCATATCACAGAGTCAGCTGACAGCTGGTAATTAACTCTATAAGTAGGTCCGTGTCATTGCCAATCAGGAGATGGAGCCTGTTAACCCAGAGATTCCACTGGGCCCAGTCACTGGAGCACATAGAAGTGACTAGTGATCACCTTCCTTTTCAGCCTGAGCTTTAGATCCCATTAAGATAACACTGGAGAAACAAAACAGCCCCCATATGCCCAAAAGAAGCAAACTTTGGACAGAAACTTAAAGAAAAATTCACCTATGACTCCAGAAGGACCCCAAAAGAAAGAACCAAAGAATTCCCAGACAAAGACACTTTCTGAAACTATCAGAGGGTGAGTACAAAGGATTATATGTAGAGCCCTCCTAGACATTGCACAAAACGCAGCACAGCAAAATGAAAAGTTAAGCAAGCTATTCAATCTAATGGAACACCAGCACTCTGAAATCCAACAGATTACTAACAAAATCAAAGAGATAGAAAATTCAATTCAAAACCAAGAAAACAGAATGGAATAAATGGAAAATAGACTTTATTACTTGGAATACAGGGTTACTGACTCCAGCATCTAGGAGGAGAAATCAGTGAAAAGAAACAAGAAAAATGGAGAAGCATTAAGAAGCATGTGGGACTCTATTAAGATGAACAATCTATGATTGATTAGAGTTCCTGAACAAGGAGGGACACCTGAAACCACAGAGAGTATTGTTACTGAGCTGCTGACAGAAAACTTCCCTGAAATTATGAAAGAAGAGAACACAAATATCCAAGATGCATATCAAATTCTATTCAATATAGATCCCAAAAGAAACACTCCAAGACATGTTACAATCAAGCTTAACAAAATGAAACATAAGCAGAAACTCTTAAAGGCAGTGAGACTCAAAGCAAAGCTGACATTCAGAGGGAAGCCCTGTAGGCTTTCATCCGACTTCTCAGCAGAAATGATGCTGGCAATGGAGGCAATGGGATGACACATTCAAATCCTTCAGGGAAAAGAACTGCCAACCAAGAATTATATATCCTGCAAAACTGTTTTTCAAATATGAAAATGAAATTAAGATATTTGCAGATAAACAGAAACTCAGAGACTAAAAACTGAACCCAAACTTCAAGAAATACTGAAAGAAGCTCTTGGCTTAGAAGAAAAAAATTATTAACTCTATATTTTAGGAGGAAATACAGGACACATCATCCAGAAACTTACTCAGTTAGGTAAGTCTCCAAACTCAGTCAATGCTATAATACTAAAAGAAGAGATCCAGTGATCATATCATGAAAACTATGATATCATCATATTAAAAAGAGGGATATACTACAGCAATTATAGTCCTTCCAGATGGAGAGGAAGTTTACAAGACTTGTAGTAGTTAAAATTGGGTTTCAAAATAAATTATTAAAGGGGGTCACAGAGGTAGCCACAAGGCATAATGAAGATGAAACATACCAGTTCAAGAAATGTAATACAGGAGTCTCAACAACCCCAAAACCAACACTGGAAAAGGTGAAAAATCAACTCATAAAGAAGAATGTCCCAGAACAGAATAGTAAGAACAACAGAGAAAACATCAACACAAAAATAAACACATCACAACGACAGCACTAAACCCATACCTATCTATAATTACATTGAATATAAATGGACTGAACACTCCAGTAAAGAGACAATGAGTGGCATCTTGGATCAAAAGACACAATTCATCTATATGTTGCCTACCAGAAACTCCTCTTAGACTCAAAGATATGAAAAAACTTAACATAAAAAGATAGAAGAATATATACCAAGCAATATACAAAGAGCAGGTGTGGCAATACTAATCTCAGATAAAATAGATTTTAATGTAAAGACTTTCCCTTGAGAATAGGAACTAGACAAGGATGCCCACTCTCACCTCTCCTATTCAACATTGTGATAGAAGTTCCAGCCAGAGCAATTAGACAAGACCAAGAAAGAGGAAGCAAAAATCTCGCTACTTTTTTTAACTGGGAGACTTATGTCCAACATTATTTAGTACCCTAAGTATGCTACCCAGTTCATTTTTATCTTGGGATATGAAAGGTGCACTGCTATCAATTATGTTACTTAAATACAAAATTAGCACAATTAAACATGTGCAGATCCGACTTGACAGCACTTGGCTAAACATGAGCAAGATGAAAAGTGGCACTTTAAAAATTTTCAAAATCTTCTTATAACCTGGATTCTACCAGCATGGCCCATCAAATAAGATGCGATATTAGTATCTTATAGCTGACAGAGCTTTGGTAAAGTGATTCATTCATATAATCAATGTGTTTCTGCAAAACTTGTGCATTTTGTGTAAACTGAATTATAGCTACAATATTAGAAAAACTCATTTATAAAAAATGTCCTGTTGTCAGAGAAACCAAATATGAATGAAATTCTATTACCATAAGATTTTTTTTTTAATATAATATTTTGGTTTTTCTTCTAAAATATATTTCAATAGATGGAGATCCCGAATCCCTCTGCTACTGAAAGTGAATTTGTTTCTTTGGGATATGCAAGAAAGATGGGACAGATGGTCATTTTTATGATTCAGGCAACTGATTGACACACATAGATCTCACATTTCTTTGCTCACTTACTGGGTCTATGCATATGAGATTCCTGAATAAAGAAGTAGCTCATCTTCTCCCCTGTCCTTTGTGTGTGTTTGCAGGCAGGTAGCGGGTACATGGCAGGGTGGGAACTGTCAGTATTTCGCCTGTCATTCAAGACTAACCAATGAATTCTAGAAACACAAAGTCTCAAAGAGCTTTCCGGTAGGCAAAGGAGAGTGACATGCTTGCTGTTTCTGAAACAGGGAAGCTCTGCTTTGGGAACCTTCCCAGAACTCGCCTGTAGATCTATTCCTTATGAGGATTCTGATTTACATGCTTTTACTACAGTAAAACTGGTAGTTGTGAATATAATGTCTACTATGAGTCATGTGAGTCATGCCAGCAAATTAACAAACAAGGGCAGTATCTTTTTAAAATCTGCCTTAGTTATTGGTACCCATCAGAAAGAAAGTGCGTCCTGTGGGTGGCTCGTGTCAGAAATGAAAGTGCTCCAAAAAGATTCACTATATACAATGTATTCATAGTTAACCTACCTCCTACGTGAATTTGGTGTAAATCATAGCGCTGAATAGTACTTAATATGAACGGGCATATCTCCAGGGATTTTAATAGTATTGGAATTTGAAATCAGTCTTATTTATACAAATAGAAAATGATCTAGATATTTCAAAATGTTTAAAAATAATTTTCAATATACATCTTCACTAAGATTATTTTAGTAGCATCTCTTATTTTATTTTATTTTTTACTTAATAATTGTGTAACAGCTAATTGATGAATTAAAACAATTCTAAGAATCCAGTTCCTAGAACTGAGATAAACAGAAGTAAATAAAATGAATAAATGTCTCGAGTATTATCACTAATCTTAATTTATTGATTCCTTCCTGTATTAGATGAAGCTTAGTCACCTGAAAGATAATTAACTTATAAAAGTGGTATCTGTTAATTTTGAGAGATGGCCACAGATTTTGGTCACCTTGGTGGTTGCTTCCTCTCTTCATGTTACATAATTTTTTTAAAAGTATTTAGCATCACATATTGAAAATTATGGCTCATTGGCTACATGTCTTTAGTTTTCCTTTGTAAAATTATGAAACATATTCTTTAAACCTTTTTTGTGACAAATTGACAGATGTATAGGACTGAAAGTGAGAGTTACCATGTAGTAAGTAAAAGGTATCTTGTATTTATTATTTCACTTAATCTTTATAAAAGCATAGCTATGGAGAGATATTATAAATCCCATTTGTAAATGAGGTATGAAGAATCCTTTTGACACAATGGTTTAGTACTCAGCTGCTAACTGAAAGGTCAGCAATTTGAATCCACCCAGTGGCTCTGAGGGAAAAAATCCCCCAAATCCACCAAACTCCTTGTTGTTGAGTCAGTCTTGATTCATGGTGACCTTACAGGACAGAGTGGAACTGTCCCATTGAGTTTCCAAGGAGCAGCTGGTGGACTTAAACTGCCCCCCTTTAGGTTCGAAACCTTAGCTCTTAACCACTGTTCTACCAAGGTAGAAAAGACCTGGTGATTTTCTGCCATAGAAGTGAGAGCTTAAGAAGTTTACGAGGCAGTTCTGCTCTGCCCTGTAGGATTACTGTGAGCCAAAATTGGGCTCGACAGGACACAGCAATAGATAAGAAAACAGAGGCTGAGAGATATTAAGTGCTTTCTCCAAAATGATATAAGTAGTAAAAGTTGGAATAGAACTTTGAACTCAAACTTTGTCTGTTAAGTTTTGGTATATTATTATATTATAACATTATTAGTATTTATCATAATGTATTATTTAGAAAATACAACATATGGCCTATATTATAATGCCATGCCATGCTTTCTCAAAAACAGCTGACACTGGCTTTAAGAAATAAAAGAGATGGAGATGATTATTTCAACATTCAATGAATCTAGTATTTAAAAAGTAATGAGAGTAAAATTTACAATAAATTTTTGGAAAGAGTGACTAATATCTGACCTGGTGACAAAAGTGTTTCATTGTATTTCCACCACAAAAATTAATGCAGTATGGATGGTAGGGCCTAAAAATGGACTACTGAACTACAATTTAAGTGTCAGGTAGGTCTAGTATTTTTTTAAAGCATTCCCTCCCATTGTTCTAGTTTCTTTTTTCACTCAACATTTTCTAAGCATAGTTGTGACTCCTTTTCTGAAGTAGCCCACTAAAACTTTTGAAATGCAACAATTTTCTGCCTTTGCATGTTCGAAAGCTGAGTGTGCTGCAATTTAATTATAGATCTTTCTGTAAATTTGTTGGGCCTCAAAAGGGCTATGAGTCTCTAACAGGCAAGTTTATGGAAATATTTCTTTACATGCCCCCCACACTTACTTTTTATATTTAATTTTATTATCATTGCACACTAATATAAAATAAAAAAAAACTACCGTATTAAAATCCAGCTCTACAATACAAATGATTATTTAGAGTGATGGATTGTATTGCTATAGTGTTTATCATCTTAAGAAAGTTACTAGTCTGCCAGTCATCCCAGTGCTCTGAAGCATGGGCTGCGGGAAGATAAGAATTTGAAAGTGCAGATACTGAATTCGAGGAAAATGTGAATCTAGACAATTAAAGAGGGCAGGTGTCCGGTTGTAGAATTATGAACTTCTGTGTGGGAGACTTGGGTTTGATTCTGGACTAACACATCTCATACAAAGCCACTACCCATCTGTCAGTGTGGGCGATTACGTGTTGCTACAATGCTGAGCACATTTCAACTGACCTTGTAGACTAGAACAGACTAGGAAGAAAGACTGGATTATTTATTTCTGTTAATCAGCCAATGAAAACCTCTGGATCACACCAGCACAACCCTGTTGTGTTTGGGGTCTCCATAAGTTAGGAGCCAACTTGCTGGCAGCTAACAACAATAACAACAGAATGTATATTTAGAATTATAATAATGTAAATCAGTGGGAAAATATGATACAATTTGCCAAAATTCCTGCTGGCAGGGCTCAGAAAGTACCTGAGGTAGGCAGTGGACAGTGTTGACTTATTTTTTATACTACCAGAAGCAGGTATGAAGGCAGAGGGCCAGTGAAACTAACCAAAAGGTAAAGCAGATCTCTGCCTAACATTCTCAATCTGACGTGAACAAGCTGTGATGAAATCCATTCGTGAACTTGTTGTAGAAATAGCTCCTTTTCCCAGCGTTCTCTAGGCGTAGTAGAGCCCACCAGTCTTTTCCCTCAGCAGGAGTTAACTTCATGGTATCCTGTCTCCTTTAGCTTGCATTTAATGTTGAGCTTTGAAATGTCTGTCAGTGAACCTTTCATTATTTATAGTAGATTAGTTTTCGTGTTCCAGATGTATTTTCTCTGCTCAACAGCTTTATAGTTTTTTCACTTATATCTAATAAATTTTATTATGGTATTAGACCTATGTTGTTCTATTCAGCCTAAATTTTGAACTCCTACTCAAAGGCAATTCTTTCATTATATTATAATTCTTTTCTTTTTTGATATATCATTTTCAAGTGTTTAGAGTCAAGATCTTTCACTTTTAAGTGTATGTTGCTATTCCCTAAGTATTACTTTACATAACTTTGTTTCAGGGATTGGAGCATTTCAAACCATTCTTAGTGTAGACTTACCTTCTCCACTGAGTAGTAGACCCATGTATTTGCTGCGTTTTGGTGAACTCAACTTAGACGTTTCCACAGACACTAGAAATTCAGCATGTATAGGCAAGAATTCTTTGGTTTCAAATTAACTGTCAATCTTCTCTCTTCTCCTGTTGGAAACCCAAGTCCTGAAACAAGGAATTTAGGATCACCCTTGACTTCTTGCTTTCTTGTACTGATCATGATCAATTAGTCATCAAGTTTCCAATTCTGCTCCAGAAATCGCTCAAATCTATCCTTTTAACCTGTAATCTAATTAACAGTTATGCAGTTCAGCTTCTCATTATTTCTCTTCTGGACATAGATTTGAAAACTGGTTTCACCAAACTAACTGTGACCTTGAATGAGCTTAACCTCTCTGAACCTCAGTTTCCTTACTTTGAATTAGAAGATACTGGATACTGCTTATTGTTTTGTTTTTCACTACTAAATATGATAAGTGATACAGACTTAGCACTGAACAAATCCTAGCTTACAATAAGTATTTCTCAAAGCTGTAGTAATAGGTTTTATTGATTCATTGGGGGAAAAAAAAACAAAACACCAAAACATTATTTAAGAGCTATTCTGTTTTAGCATATGGTAAAGCATGTGACAGGATACAGTTCCTATAGCTTGCAGTACAGAGGATGAGACAGGCAAGTTATTAGACATTCAATATTCCAATATACCAAAAGATATGGGATAGTATATCAGTAGAGCACTTGACTAAGTCTTAAAAAAATCCAGGAAAGTGACCACTAAGCTATCAACTGAGGAACCAGTAGCAATTAAGAGACAGGTAAGAGTTTTCAAGAGATGGAAATGACATGTGACAACAAGTGAATGAGCATGAGATTTACATATGGATATTCATATTGAATGTGGCGTAAGCCCAGGAGTTATAACAAAGAGTGGCAAAATTATTACTATTCATATGACCATGTACTTGGAAAATCCTAAAGAAAAAAAATAAAGAAACCTTTAGAAACAATAACAAAGTAATATAAAATAAGGTAAATGATTTTTTAAAACATGCGTACACATACAAACACAAACAACTGGCTTCCCTACATTTTCCCCAAATAATTGATGAGTTAATATAGCATAGGAAAGATCCCACACATAATAGCAAAAACAAAACAAAACAAATCCAAAATACGGAATATACAATATAGGATTATAGAAAAATATAAATGACCCCATGAATAAGATTATAAAAATCTTGAATAGTGAAAAAAAGTCTAGTTCATGAAGGAGAAAATTCAGTGTTATAAAGATGTCAATTCTCTACACTAAATTCAATTTTAAGTTTAATGCAATATTTTTTGTTTGTTTGGCTTTAATCTTGGAAAAATGTTAGTCAGATTTCTGAAAAGCAAAGCTTAAAGAGTTTACTTTGCCAGGGACTATAAATGTAATTTCAACTGACAGAACAATAAATAGAAGAAAACAAATATTCTAGAAACTAAATAGATTATATAATTCATATTATGTATATTTTGTATTTTGTTTATGTTCACTGTGGACAGTAAAAACAATAGCAATGAATTAATTAGTAAATATTATAAGGTATTTTTATTTATTTTGAAAAAAACACACAGTTGAATACAAACTCGTATCTTAGACAAAAGTAATTCCACAAGGAAAAAAGGATAGGTTGGTTTTTTTAAAATGAATTGTGAGTGGGACAGGTATTTCTAGGCACAAAAGAGAACATAAAAAGGACTGATAAATTTGACTACACAAACATTCCTTTAAACAAATGAAAGATAAACAACCAACTTGAGTTTTGCCTTCAGACACTAACTCTGAAATTACACAGTGATGTATGTTTGTGTGCCACATGCCACTACGGTCTCTTGAAAACTCTTCTTGTCTTTTAATTGCAATTGATATATTCATGTGACTATTTTCTTGTATTGAACAGTTACTTGGTGGGCCTTAATACTTTAGGAATTCAGGTCCTTAAATTCTAGAAAACTTTCTTGAATTATGTTTTTTCTCTCATTTCTCCTGTTTTCTCTTTTTGAGTATCTATGATTTTATTGCTATATTTTCTGCACTAGCTACCTAATTTTCTTTACACATATACAGGAAACCCTGTTGACGTAGTGGTTAAGAGCTACAGCAACTAACCAAAAGAGATTCAGAGAGGTTAAGTTCATTCAAGGTCCAGCTACTCCTTGGAAACCATATGGTGAAGTTCTGATCTGTCCTACAGAGTTTCTATGAGTTAGAATTGACTCAACTCGACATCAAACCAGGTGGTTTGCTTTTTAGTTAATTGCTAAAGGTTATGAACATATTTTCACGTATTTGCTGATTGCCCAAATATCCTTTTTGGTCAAGTATCATAGCCTTCATTCACTTTCTGATTGGATTATTTGTCTTTTGGTTGTTGACTTGAAGTGTTCTACATATTTTAGAGATTAGAACTTTATCAGATGTGGTGTTGTCGAAGATTTTTTTTTCCCAGTCTATGTGTTGTCTATTTACTCTTTAAATAAAGCCTTTTGATAAGCATAAGTATTTCATTTTTAAGGGGTTCCAATTATTTAACTTACCTTCCATCATCTGTACATTTTCAGTTTAGTCTGATAGACTACATATGCCAAAAATTAAGTCCTTTAGTTTTGACTCTATTTATCTTCCAGGAGTTTTATAGCTTTAGCTTTAACATTTAGCTGTTTGATCTATTATGAGTTAGTTTTTATTCATGTATGAAGTATGGATTCTGATTCATTTTTCTGTCTATGGATATCCAGTTTTGCCAGTACTATCTGTGAAACAGACTATTTCTTCTACATTTAATGTACTTTGACCCTTTGTCAAAGATCAGCTGCCCAGGATGTATGGAATTGTTTCTGGGTTCTCAGTTTTATTCCCTTGGTCAATATTATCTGTCACTGAAAAAGTACCACAGTGTTTTAATTAATTTGACTCTATAAATTTTTGAGATTAGGAAGTGAGAGACCTTGTACTTTGTTCTTTTTTAATATTGCAAAGCTGGAGATTAGCTGTTTCATCTCACTAAAGAATAATGTTGGGATTTGGATTTGGACTGCATTATATTTATAGATAATTTTTGGTAGTTTTGATATTTTTATAATATTAAGTCTTCCAATCCAAGAGCATGAAATATTTTTCCATTTATGTATGTCTGTTAGTTTGTCATACTACAACAGCTTGAGTGTTGCTGTGATATATATCTGGAAGCTATGATACTGGCATTTTAAATACTAGCAGGATCATCTATGGTGGACAGTTTTCACTAGGGTTTCCAGACTAAGACAGACTAGGAAGAAGGAACAGGTGGTGTGCTCTGAAACAATTAATCGCTGAAAACCTGATGAATAAAACAAAAACAAAAACCCAGCCTATGAATAGCAGTGGGATATTACCAGACATACTACTAGAAGATGAACCACTAAGGTTGGAGGGCATTCAAAATATGACTGGATAATATCTGCCTCCTCCAAGCAGAGTCAACCTTAATAACATAGATGGAGTCTCGCTTCCATGATATGCTGATATGGCCTGGCTCAAAGAAAGAAGAAATAGCTGCAAACACCCACTAATAAGGAGAAAATAGAATGCACAAAGCATGAATCTAGGAACACTGAAAACCATCAAAAAATGAAATGAATGGGAAAGTAGTCAAGTTAGCACACTAAATACACATCTCCCTAAAGCCCTCTGGAAACCAAGACCTGAACTGATAATTAAATGGAGTCTCTGGACACCTAGTGTGCCCTAGGACACGACATAGGGCTATTAATTTGGACTTCATAACACCAAATGGAAAACCTCCTCACTTTTGCTAACCCTGCTCTTCACAAGAACTGGCTTTCACAGACCAAAGGTAACTCACCATTTTGACTTTTCTTTTTCACTCTATCTTAGCCAGTGCTAGCCAGTGGGTGGAGCTGGGACTTGACTAGCAGCAGCTGGTGGGATTGGCAGGTGAAACTGTGATATTTTGAGAGCCCGGCTTTGGACTCTGTGCTTCCTGGAATCTTTGGCCTCTCTTTCCACATGGCTTGTATGGAGACAGGCGCAGAGCTTGTGTGGGATGCCAGCTTGTTCCATTGGAAGACATATCACCTGTACAGAGGCCCCAGCTGTACTTAGTTCTTAGGCTGGTAGGCAGCACCTGCCAAGGGGAGAGCACTTTTCCAATAGAAAAGCAGTATTTACAGTGTCACCTATGGCTGGGGCCGACCAACAGAGGCTGTGGACTCTGTGCATCTCAGCATTTCTGCCCTCTCTTTTGGTCTCAGCCAGGAGGGGAGCTTGTACAGGACACCGTCTTGTTCACATGGGAAGTGGAAATAGCCATACGGAAGCCTCAGCTGGACCTAATTCCTGTGCTCAGAGGCAGCACCAGCCTGGAGCAGAGCACTGTTCCAGCAGAAAAGCAGTATTCTACACAGTGTCATCTATGTCTGGGGACTGACAGCAGAGACCAGCAGAACAGTAACCTTTCTGTATTTTGAGCTAGTTTATAACATCTGGGGTTGGATATAGAGATGCTTACTTTGCCAGCTGGGAAGAGGGACATATACATCTAAAAACCTGACTGACTCTAGGAGCTGTCAGATATCTTTTACCTTTCATTTTAAAACAGCCTAGAGAAACAACTGTAGTCCATCCTCATGACATCTCCCCCAGCCTCTACTGAGTCACATGAGCCCCCAAATCAACAAACTATGGATAAAAGAATAATCAAGAAATTATCCATGGCTTCAGAAGGCCCCCAAAAGAAAGCACCACAGAACTTCCCAGATGAAGAAATCTTTCTGAAACTATCAGAAGGTGAATACAAAAGGAGGATATATAGAGCCCTCCTAAACATTATACAAAACGCAGCACAGCAAAATGAAAAATTAAGCAAGCTGTTCAATCTGATGGAACACCAGGACTCTGAAATCTAACAGGTCAAGAACAAAATCAAAGTCATTGAAACTTCAATTCAAAGCCAAGAAAACAGAATGGAACAAACAGAAAACAGACTTTCTGATTTCAAAGACAGAGCTACTGACTCCACCATCTATGAGGAGAAATAAAAAAAACAAACAAACAAGAAAAATGAAGAAACATTAAGAAGCACGTGGGACTCTATTAAGAGGAACAATCTATGATTAATTGGAGTTCCTGAAAAGGGCAAGACACCTGAGAACACAGAGAGTATAGTTGCTGAGTTGCTGACAGAAAACTTCCCAGAGACTATGAAAGAAGAGAATATAGATATCCAAGATGCATATTGAACACCACAGTATAGATCTCAAAAAAAAACCCTCCAAGACATATAATCAAGCTTAACGCAATGAAACCTAAGCAAAAACTCTTAAAGGCAGCAAGAGTCAAAGCAAAGCTAACATTCAGAGGGAAACCCTGTAGACTTTCATCAGATTTCTCAGCAGAAACAATGCTGGCACAGAGACAGTAGCATGACATATTCAAAGCCTTGAAGGAGAAGAACTTCTAACCAAGTATTATATATCCTGCAAAACTATATTTCAAATATGAAAATGAAGTAAAGACATTTGCAGATAAACAGAAACTCAGAGACATTGTAAAAACAAAACCAAAGCTGCAAGAAATATTGACAGAATCTCTCAGCTTAGCAGAACAAAACCACTAACTTTGTATTTTAGGAGCAAATACAGGACACATCACCCAGAATTCTACTCAGTTAGGGAAGGCTCCAAACTCAATCAAAGCTGTAATAGTGAAAGAAGTGATCCAATGATAATATTATGAAATTTATGATGCCATCATATTAAAAAGAGGGATGTACTACAGTTGTTATACTTCTTCCTGATGGAGAGGAAGTTGCTAAGAATGGCAGTAATTAAAATTGGGTTTATATATAGTTCATTAAGTGGGACCATAGGGCCAGCTGTAAAGCACAATAAAGATGCAACATATCAAACGTAATACAGGAATCTCAACAACCACAAAACCAACCCTGAAAAAGGTGAAAAATCAACTCACAAAGAAGAATGTCCTACAACAGATTAGCAAGAACAACAAAGAAAATATCAACAAATAAACATATCACAATGGCAGCACTGAATGCATATCTATTAATAATTACATTGAATGTGAATGCACTGAATGGTCAAGTAAAGAAACATCGAGCGACTTCTTGGATCAAAAGACATGATCCATTCATATGTTGCCTCCAAGAAACTCACCTTAGACGTAAAGATAGAAACAACCTGAAAATCAAAGGATGGAAGAATATACATTAAGCTAACAATGAACAAAGAAGAGCAAGTGTGGCAATTCTAATCTCAGATAAAATAGATTTCAAGGTAAAATCCATCATCATGGACAAGGATGGATGCTATCAATTGCTGAAAGTTTCAGTATACAAACAGAACTTAACAATATTAAACATTTATGCACCTAATATTACAGCACCTAAATACATCAAAGAAACACTGACTACACTAAAATATGAGATCAATCACTCCACAATAATAGTGGGAGACTTCAACACTCTACTCTCAATATTGGACAGATCATCTAGAAAAAAGCTCAGTAAAGACACAGAAGGCCTTATAGCCACAATTAACCAACTAGACCTCATCAACATATACAGAACTTTCTATCCACCAGCGGACAACTACACCTTCTCCAGTGCACAGGGAACATTCTCCAGAATAGAACAGGTGTTAGGACATAAAGCAGTTCTCAACAAAATCCATACCACTGAATTAATGCAAAGCATCTTCTCAGATCATAAAGTCATAAAAGTCTAAATCGATAGCAGAAAAAACACAGATAGAAAATGGAACTCACGGAAACTGAACAACATCTTGCTCAAAAAAAATGGGTTACAGAAGAAATCAAGGATGAAATAAAGAAATTTATGAATTCCAATGAGAATGAAAACCCTTCCTACCAGAACCTATGGGATACAGCCAAAACAGTGCTCAGAGGTCAGTTTAACTCTATAAATGCACATATCTGGAAGGGAGAAAGAGACCAAATCAAAGAACTTACCCTACAGCTTGAACAAGTAGAGAGAGAACAACAGAGAAACCACTCAGGCACCAGGAGAAAACAGATCATAAAGGTTACAGCAAAATTAAATGAATTAGAGAATAGAAGAACAATTGAGAAAATTGAAAAGACCAAAAGATGGTTTTTTGAAAAGATCAACAGAATTGACAAACCACTGGCTAAACTTACTAAAGAAAAGCAGGAAAGGAAACAAATAACCCAAATAAGAAATGAGAAGGGAGTTGTCACAACAGATCCAGCAGAAATTCAAAATATATTAACAGAATGCTATGAAGGACTGTACTCTAACAAATTTGAAAACCTAGAGGAAATGGACGAAGTCCTAGATTCATATCACCTACCAAAATTATCACAAGGTGAAGCAGAATAACTGAATAAACCCATCATAAAGAAAGAGATTGAAAAAATCATTCAAAAACTACCAACTAAAAAAAAACTCTAGCCCAGATGGCTTCACCACAGAATTCTGCCAAGCTTTTGAGAATACTGCTGAGACTATGTCACAGCACAGAAAGGGATGGAATACTCCCAAATTCACTCTAGGAAACCACAATAACCCTGATACCAAAACCAGGGAAAGACCTAACAAAAAGGGAGAACTACAGACCAATACCACTCATGAACCTAGATGCAAAAATTTTCAACAAAATACTTGCCAATAGAATACAAAAACATATCAAAATAATTCATAACGACCAAGTTGGATTCATACCAGAGATGCAAGGCTGGTTCAACATCAGAAAAACAATTAATATGATCAACTACATAAATAACGCAAAAAACAAGAATCACCTGAAAATGCATGTAATAAACTCCAACACCCATACGTGCTAAAAACTCTCAGCAAAATAGGAATAGTCAGGAAATTCCTCAATGTAATAAGAGCCATTTATACAAAGCCGACTCCCTACATCGTCCTGAATGGAGAGGGACTGAACCAGTTTCCCCTGAGAACAGGAAGTAGACAAGGATGCCCACTTTGGCCTCTCCTATTGAGCATTGTACTAGAACTTCTAGCCAGAGAAATTAGACAAGACAAAGAAATAAAGGGTATCTGCATCAGCAAAGAAGAAATCAAAATCTCCCTATCTGCAGATGATATGATTGTATATGCAGATAATACGAAAGAATCCATAAGTGAACTACTCAAACTGAAAGAAGAGTTCAGCAAAGTCTCAGGATACAAGCTAAATGTAAGTAAATCAGTAGGATTCCTTTATACCAACAACGAGATTATTAAGGATGAAATCAGCAAATCAATAGCATTTACTATAGCGCTTAAGAAGATAAAGTACCTAGGAATAAATGTAACCAGAGAAATAACAGACCTTACAAAGAGAATGACAAGTCCTTACTACAAGAAACTAAGAGAGACTTACATAAATGGAGAAACATACCCTGCTCATGAAGAGGAAGACTTAACATTGTGAAAATGTCTGTTTTACCCAAAACAAACAGGGAGATTTTAACTTCTTCTTTGCCAGTGGAGATGCCCTTTATTTCTTGGTCTTGTCTAATTGCTCTGGCTAGAACTTCTAGTACAATGTTGCACAGGAGAGGTGAGAGTGGGCATCCTTGTCTAGTTCCTGCTCTCAAGGGAAAATCTTTCAGTCTCTCTCCATTCAGGATGACGTGGGCAATTGGCTTTGTATAAATGGCCCTTATTGTGTTGAGGAATTTGCCGTCTGTGCCTATTTTGCTAAGAGTTTTGAACATGAATGGGTGTTGGACTTTATCAAATGCCTTTTATGCATCAGTGGACAAAATCAGGTGATTCCTGTCTTTTCTGTTATTTATGTCATGGATAGGAAGATTTAACATTCTGAAAAATCTATTTTATGCAAAGCAATCTACTTATATAATGCAATCCCAATACAAGTTCCAGTGTCATTTTTTAATGAGATGGAGAAACAAATCACCAATTTTGTTTGGAAAGGGAAGAAGCCCTGGATAAGTAAGGTACTACTAAAGAAGAAGAACATACTGGGAGGCCTCTCATTACCCAACGTTAGAACATACTACACTGCCACAGTGGTCAAAACAGCCTGGTACTGGTACAAGAACAGACAGATCAATCAATGAACAGAAATGAGACCCCAGAGATGACACCATCTGCCTATGAACAGTTGATATTTGACAAAGGCCCTAAGACATTAAATTGAGGTAAAAAGAGTATCTTCAACAAATGGTGCTGGCAAAATAGGATGTCCATCTGATCCATATCTTAACACCTTATACAAAAACCAACTCCAACTGGATAAAAACCCAAAGCAATCTTCTTATATAATGTAATCCCAATACAAATTCCAGTGACATTTTTTAATGAGATGGAGAAACAAATTACCAACTTTGTGTGGAAAGGGATGAAGCCACAAATAAGCAAAACACTACTGAAGAAGAAGAACACACTGGGAGACATCTCATTACCCAACTTTAGAACTTATTACACTGCTGCTGTAGTCAAAACAGCCTGGTACTGGTACAAAGAGACAGATGAGTGGAACAGAATCGAGACCCCAGAGATGACATCATTTGCCTGTGAACAGTTGATATTCGACAAAGGCCCTAAGACATTAAACTGGGGAAAAAAACAATCTCTTCAACAAATGGTGTGGCAAAATTGGATATCTATCTGCAATAAACTGAAACAAGACCCATATCTTACACCTTACACAAAAACAAACTCAAATTGGATAAAAGACCTAAATATCAAATCTAAAACAATAAAGCTCATCCAAGAAAAAGTAGGAACAAAAGTGGAAGTTTTAATACACATTGTAGACAGACTTCAAAATCTGTCAAACAAACCACAAACAATTGAAAATAGATAAAACAGGAACTGTTAGGAATCACTTTTGCTCATCCAAAGACTTTATTAATAGAATTAAAAGGCCACCTACAGAGTGGGAAAAAATATTTGGCAATTATATATCAGACCGATGCCAGATCTCCATAATCTATAAGGTACTATAAAATATCAATAAGAAAAATATAAATAATCCAATTAAGTGATGGGCAAAGGAGATGGACAGACACTTCTCTAAAGAGGAGATCCAAGCAGCCAAAAACACATGTGGACATGCTCACGATCATTAGGTATTAAAGAAATTCAAATCAAAACTACAATGAGATATCATCTCACTCCAACAAAGTTGGCCATGATCCAAAAACCACAAAACAACAAATGCTGGAGAGGCTGTGGAGAAATTTGGGACTCTCCTACACTGTTGGTGGTATCACAAAATGATGCAACATCTTGCTTTCCAAAAAGCAATCTGGCACTTCTCACATCAACTGATACATGTACACGAATGTTTACCGCAGCACAGTCCACAATAACAAAAAGATAGAATTAACCCAGATGCCCAATAACAAAGCCATGGATAGGTAAACTATGGTATATACACTCAATGGAACACTATGCCGTGATAAAGAACCACGAAGATTTTAGGAAACTTGTCATAACCTGGTTTAAATTGGAGGACATGTTGAGTGACAGTAGTCAGCAACAAAAGGACAAATATTGTATGAGACCCTATGATAAGAACTTAAAAACAGATTCATGCATAGAAGGAAAGACTCTTTGACAGCTGTAAGGGTGGGGAGGGCTGAAGGGCGAGGTGGGGAGGGTGTAGATTAGATAGTTGGTAGAAATTTGTTTCAGTGAAATCTTGACAGCACACATTAGAAAGAAGATCAACATTAACTGGATTTCAACATAATGTGATTACTCCTCTCAACTTAACCCAATATTGCAAGGACAGAGTAGCTTGGGTGAGGGGTGGGGGGGGGGCACAGACCATGCTCTCAGGGGAAATCTAGGCCAAATGACACAGCTAGCTTTTTGCCAAGTGGGCCCTTTGCACTACACATTGGTGAGTGGCATCTGGGTTCTTAAAAGCTGCCAAGCTGCCATCTGAGGGTACAGTAAATGGTCTGCACTGAGCAGGAACAGATGATCACTGAGGACCAAAATGGCATGGAGAAAAGATAACCTATAAGACAGACAGACAGACTCATGTGAGTGGGTGACTACATCGACTTGTGACCGGAAGAACCAGATGGTGCCTGGCCACCACCAGTAATAGCTGTGATGGAGCTCACAAAGTTGAGTGTCACTGGCAACACAAGAATAAAATGGGGTACACCCTGAGGTCTCCCCTGAAAGACTACAATTAATCCTCCAGGGGCTTTGAGATTCCCTTGGGAGCATGGCCCTTGGCTCTGATGCTGCCCCTGTCCATAAATCATGTATGAAAGTCAACTCTTCGGACAGGAATGGATTGGACTTGGCAACGCAGAGTGCCAATATCATGTGTGCACTTTATGGTTCTATGCATCCATAGGATGTCTCCCTGCTTTCCTCTTACTGGAGGAAGGACAGTGGGTAGAGAGGAAGGGATAGGAGATTTTTGGGAGCAGAGAGGAAGAGTGCTGTCACCAGGCAGGGAGAGCAGTGGGAGCTGCATATAGGGGGGCATACAAATTTATACAGGAATGTACATTTTCACTCAGTCATAATAATAATAAAAAATATATTTTTTAAAATGAACAGCATAAACATCAGTATCCTAGGCTTTGGTGAACTGAAATGGACTAGTGTTAGACATTTTGAATTAGACAAGCTCATGGTCTACTATGCCTGGAATAACAGGTTGAAGCAGAATGGCATTGTATTCATTGTCAAAAGGAACTTATCAGCCTGACTTCAGAACAGACTACACAGCTTATAGGAGTCAGAACAGCGTGGTACTGGTATAATGACAGACACATCGATGAATAGAACAGAATGGAGAAGCCAGACGTGAATCCATCCACCTACAGTCACTGGATGTTCAACAGAAGCCCATGGAGAAAATGGAGAAAAGATAGTTTTTTTAACAAAACTTGATGATCACCTAAAAAAACAACATGGAAACAGCATCCATACCTCACACCATACACAAAAACTAATTCAAAACGCATTAAAGACTGAAATATAAAACCAACAAGTATAAAAATCATAGGAGGAAAATAAACACTGGAGACCCTAATTCACAGCATAAACAGGATGTGAACCTTAGTTAATAATACACAAACATCAGAAGATAAGCTAGATAACTGAGATTTTCTAAAAATTAAACACATACTTATCAAAAGTTATTACCAAAAAAGTAAAAAGAGAACCTGCATACTGGAAAAAAATTGACAGTGATAAATCTGACAGAGTTTTAATCTGTAATAATCTGTAGGCAAACCCAACAGTTCTACAACAAAAAGACAAATAATTCAATTAAAAAATTAGCAAATGTATGAACAGACATTTCACACAAAAGTCAGGCAGCTAACAGATACTTGACAAAATGCTTGCTATCACTAGCCATCAGAAAAATGAAAATCAAAACAGCAGTGACATATCATCTTACCTTGACATTACTGACATGAATCAAAAAAAGAAAACAACAAATTTCTAAAGGCTGCAGGGAGATTGGAACTCTTATGCACTGCTTGATGGGAATACAAAGTGCTATAGTGATTTTGGAAAACAACCTGACTCTTCCTTAAAAAGCTAAGAATGGAAATACCTTATGATCCTGCTATCCCACTTCTAGGAATATATTCTAGAAAAGTAAGAGCCAGCACACAAATATATGTAAGTACATTCTTGTACATTGCAAGGTCAGGGGCTCACATTAGAACAGACCACCAGTTTCTCATATGCAAGTTCCAGTTGAAATTAAAGAAAATTAGAATGGGTCCGTGAGTGCCGGAGGTACCCTTGAGTATATTCCACCTGAATTTAGAGACCATCTCAAGAATAGACTTGAAGCACTGAACATCAGTGACTGAAGACCAGATAAACTGTAGACTGAATCAAGGGCATCATATATGAAGAAAGCAAAGGCAGGTAAGAAAGACCAAACTAGATGTCAAAAGAGAAGTAAAAACTTGCTCTTGGAACATAGTGTACAGTATCTAAAGTAAAAGAAAGAAATGATGACATAAAATAGTTAAACAGAGATTTTCAAAGGGTAGCTCAAGAAGACAAAGTAAAACATAATAATGAATATGCAGACTTGGAGTTAGAAAACCAGAAGGGAAAAACTCAGAATTTCTCAAGCTGAAAGAACTGAACAGAAAATTTAAGCTTCAAGTTGCAATTTCACAGGGAAAATATTAAAAAATGCAAGAAGCAACAAAAGAAGATGGGAGGAATACTGAGTCACTCTACCAAAAAGACCTGATTGAAATTGAAGCGTTTGAGGAGGTCAAGAACCAACGATACTGAAGAAGTCCAAGCGACACCGAAGGAGTGAGAGAAGTAAGGCTATAGGGACTGACGGAAACTTGGCTCGTTCCAAAGAAACGTCATTCAGGAGAACAAGGAGGTTATTGAACAATACCATCAATATCATACACAATTAAAATTTTGTTAAAGATTATTCCAAAGTGGCCGCAGGAGTATGTCCACAGCGAACTGACAAAAATGAAAGCTGAATTTGAATTTGGGGCATCATTGCCAATGTCAGATGGATTTTGGATTATACTAGAAAGCCATTTGCCTGTGTTTGATTTCCTGTGCAAAGGCACTTAACTGTGTGAATCATAACAAATTATGGATAGCATTACAACAAATGGGAATTCTAAAGATCTTAATTATCCTCATGACGATCCTGTAAATAAACCAAGGCAATAATTCAAACCAAACGAGGGAATATTGCATGGTTTAGTCAGGAAAAGCGTATATGTGAGGGTTGTGTCCTTTCACCATATTTATTCAGTCTGTAGGCTAAGCATTTGTATGCTGGGCATCTGATTTGTTATTGCCTTCCACCTACAAGGCATTAAGGTGTTAACTTGTTGATTGATGCATTTTTTAAATTGATTGTATGTATATTTGTTTTGTGCTGGTTTATTATTATTGTTTGTCTCTGGAGCTTTGTTTCTTTTCTTTAGAAAGTCTTCTTTTGTATTATTTTAATTGTTGTTGTTTGTGATTCTGGTCATGTGTGACTTTGGTTGTTTCTTTGAGGTGGGTGTGATTTCCTCTCCTTAGTGGGTATGGTAGGTCTCATCCACATGAGAGTCCTCTGTGGTTAGGCACACATGTCTCCCTTTACTAGATTTGAGCAGAGATGAGAGAGCAGATTTTTTTCCCTGATATCTGCTGACAGATGTTGAGTGGTCAGGGTCTCCCCAAAGCCTTTGTGGGACAGTGCAGTCCTTCAGGTTGTTGCTAGCAGTTTCTGTGTTCTCTGGAGGTCAGGTCACGGTGTTACTGTAACTGCTGAGAGAAAGTGCTACCCAAATGGATAAGCAGGCTTGCTGTTCATGCACAAATTAGTATTTCAGTAGGTGGTGAGGTATCCAGGGATTTCAGGACAAGAACAGATAGGCTACTGAAACTCTGTGAGTGTGACATTTGTGATGTTGCAAAGAGTTAGACACTGAATGTGAGTACTGGGATCTCCTGTTTATAGTGTAAATAGCACCTGTCAGCATGGGACTGGTGTTGCTGATGAGGTGATATTTCTGTTCACCTGGCCACTGTGGTGTGATTGCAGACAACATTCTTCCTGGTCTCTGGGTTGGACACTTTGTGTGCACACTGCCAGTTGCTGAGTGGTTGAGGCAAGTGTGAACATGTCACTGGTCACCAGGTGGTTGGGTCATCTCATGTTCATGCACATAAGTGCACACTACCTGGACTGAGGGAGGACATGGTGGCCATGCCACATTTACACTCTTCAGTGTGGGCATTCTGCACGTCAGGGAGGAGTGATGGGCGTGACTGGGCTTCCACTATCAGCTAGGGTCTCCTGCAGCTGACGGTAGGTGTGGTAGGGTGGTGGGGTTTGTGCACATCCGTGTGGACCTCCTATATCTCAGGTAGGGAGCAGGTGGTTGGCATTGCAAGGCCTTGTGCCCTTCAGTAGGGGTCTCTCCTTCTAAGGGAGGGGTAGTGACTGTGGCTGGGCTTGCCTGCATCAGTTAGGGCCTCCTATGTCTCAGAGAGAAGGTCATAGGCCTGGCCAAGCTTTCGAACTCGTGTAC
The DNA here is from genome assembly GCA_028571685.1 of Heterohyrax brucei. Classification (NCBI taxonomy): domain Eukaryota; kingdom Metazoa; phylum Chordata; class Mammalia; order Hyracoidea; family Procaviidae; genus Heterohyrax; species Heterohyrax brucei. The sequence continues at coordinate 78,496,929 of CM053143.1, forward strand.
AAGTAGCCTGTGCCTCCGGGAGTACCTATCAGGTGGACGTAGCTGGGCTTTTGCATCAGAGCAGGCCTCCTGTGCTTCCTGGGAATGGCAGGCAGGACTGGGCTTCTATCCCTTGGCTCCTTCTGCCTGAGTTCCAGGATAAAAACTACTGAAGAAGGCCAGCAGGGTTACTGCTTGCACAGGGCCAGTTCTTGAGGGCCTGTAAGAGTTGTTCTGTGGGTTGAGTTTTCACTGGGTAGCTGACATCTAAATGGCTGGGTGCCTCCACCCATAAGCAATCCCTACATTAATACCTAGCTCCCGAGTCGCTGAAGCTCTCACCTGGCCCTCTGCTCTGCCCTCTGCTCCTCAGCTATTCAGTCCCTGCCTACATTTTCTCTAAGACACAGATTACTCAATCTGTTTTGCTCACTTTAGAGTGACATCCCTGCAGATCCCTGATTTCAGAGCTAGATCATTTCTGTGCCCACCCCTCAGGGGTATCCTGTCCTTGGCTATGTCCTTCCTACTTTGCCATTTCTCCTACTGGCTGTGCTTGTTTTTCAGTCACTTTCCTGGGTTTCTCATTCCAGGTTGTCATTCATTGCTACCCCCAAATGACCGTATTACTCCACGCTGGCAGACAGGATAAGGTTGATTTATGAATCCTTTTTTCCTGCTTGACTCATTCTGTCTTTCCTTCCAATCAGTGCTTCTCCTTTTTCTTCAAATTTTTTAATGTTCTAGGAACCAAGATCACTTTTTTTGTGGGTGCTTATTTTATGTAGTTTCTAGAGTCTTTGTTGTCAGCAGGTCATTATGGTGTATGGATCCAAGGTGCTGTATGGACTGGAAATTTCTCTTATTGCCTTTTTGTTCTATTTCCTTCAAAGTTCCTCAATTTTATTTTCCATCTCTTCTAGGAAATTCTTAAAATGTGCTATGATATTTACAATTTTGATGACTTTATTTTTCATTTTTAGCATGCTGTTAACTTTTCTGCCTTCACATGTTGTTTCTACCAAGTGACTTTTCTTGTTCTCTTTGCTGGCTTTGCTCTCTGTTTTGTTAAATATCTTATGATCCTTTGTTATCTGTTCATACTTAAGTGTGTTATATTAAAAAGAAGTTATACACATAAGGGGACTCATCAAACATTGGCTATAAAATTACTGGGTCATTTCAACAAAACACCTTGACATTCTCCTTGGATCTTTCCTAATGTGCTGTACAGATTCCCAGAGAATACATTATAAATGTCCTTCCTAGAAAGGACAAAATGGCTTTCTATGAAAATAGTATAGGAAAAAAGCTGGGAAATCTCAGTGTTCAAAATATGAACTTTCACTCCAGCTCTTCCGTAGGTATGGTAAACTCCTCACACTGACTAGCTACCTTAATCTTTTGTTGGAGATAGAGACAGTCTTGTAGCTGCACAGAGTAGAGGAGGATATCAGAGGATTGTTGTGATTCTTAATCTGATTTTCTACCAAATGTGGGAAGGGAGAGCAGTTAGAATGGAACAGTGGTGAAAATTCCAAGTGTTACATGGCAAATTGACATAAACCATAAAATTGTTCTTAAGTCACAATAAAATTTATTAAAAGAAAAGAAAAAGAAAAAAGAAGAAGTCTAAGCTGCTCTGAAAGTTCTAGAGGAAAACAAGGCCCAAGAATTGATGGGATACCAGATGAGATGTTTCAACAAGTGAACACAGTGCCATAAATGCTCACTTGACTAAGCCAAGAGATTTGGAAGACAGCTACCTGGCCAATCTATTGGAAGAGATCCATATTTGTTACCCATTCCAAAGAAAAGTGACCTAACAGGTTGTGGACCTTACTGGGCAATATCATTCATATCAGACTCAGTCAAGATTTTGCTGAAGATCATTCAAAAGTAGTTGAAGTGGTACATAGAAATAAAACTGTCAGGAAGTCAAACTGAATTGAGAAGAGGACTTGGGATAAAGAGTATCGTTGCTGATGTCAGATGGATCTTGGCTTAAAGAAGAAATAACAAAAAGATGTCTAACTATATTTTGTTAACTGTGCAGAGGCATTCAACTGTGTGGATCCTCACAAATTGTGGATAACACTCCCAAAAATGGAAATTCCAGAAGACTTAATTGTGCTCATGAGGAACCTATATATAGACCAAGAGGCAACAGTTTTGTCTGTCATGTTTCCTGCTTAGAAGCTACTAACACCATACCGAATGCTTTAAGCAAAGTATTTACCATTATCTTTCCCTTGAACTTTTCAGATCCAGTTCTGGCTGATCTGTCAGTATTTACTACTATAGTGCTACATGGCCTGCCAAGAAAACATCCCTCCCATAGAAAATCAAAAGCAAAAACAAGTATCAAATAACCCCTTACATTAAAATAAGTGGCTAACTAAGTGATTTGAAAACCAGTGAGGTAGATTTAGATTGTGACAGAATCCACAAGCCATATTCCAGACTTTGTATAAAATATAATACAGGTAAATAAAGAAAAATATACATTACTGTGTATTTAAGTTGAAAATTAACTTGTTTTACCTGATAGGTCATAGGCTGGTAAAGTAAATTTTATGTGGACTTTGTGTTTTCTTTCATTAAAATATATATATATATATTCTATGCTTGTGGGAAACTATACATTTATTTGCTAAGTATATATTTATTGATCACTTTGAAAGGCCTTTTGCTTATGTGGGAACAGTTTCCTTCTCTTCAAGTTCAAGCTGAACTCCAGTATCAGATGATTCTAAAGGAAATGGCATTTGAGTTGTCAAATTCCTTGAGTGGAGAACAAGGGGATAAGTTGTCTTTGAATCTATTTATCTAAAAGGTAAGTAGATTTGTATCAAAATCCAAATCCTGACACCTATCATACTGCAGTTTATTACTATGCAGTTCATTCATCTAGAGTGCACATTGACATCCTACCCTAAACCTGGAAAGCATTAGGACCAACAGTTGTGTAGTATAGTTTACCCACCAATCTGGCAGACCTAGAAAAAATGTTTCCCATAACGTATTTTGTACACTCTGTAGATACGAGTGCCAGAACTGGTGTTGGCTCACTAAGATCGGTGGAAAAATCTATAAAGTATATTAGCCTGAAAGGTCTTTCCCAGGAAATATCTCAGAAAAAGCACGCAAATTTGGTTTGTGGTTACTCCAATTCCTATTCTTATATCCAATACATTGCCTGCGTAGAAGCAGATAAAATAGCCCCTTTGGAATTTACATGTTTTGTATTAATAGAAGTGCCAAAACTATGCACCATAACAAAATTTGTCCTCATTCACAAATCCGATTAATAATGTTAGAGTTACCAGAACAACTAAAAAGTAACATCTACTGACTAGCTTTGACACTTGGCACTCCTGATTTTTACTGCCACTCTTCTTCACTTATTTTGGAAGTTGCCAAATATTTCTCTGTTGAAACTTTTGGAAAGTATAGCCATTTTATTAAATAAGATACACTCGAAGTAGGGGAAACCATAAAGCAAGGCCATTCAAACCCTCCCTGAACCCTCACATCTGGTCTATCTCCAACACCAGACAAATGTGTTCTCCACCTCGTGCCCCTATTCCCACTTATTTTGCTATCCGCTAGCAAAGACTCTTGTAGAATCTTCTGTTTATTTTGTTCTTCTTCCCATCATATTTACCTCATTCAGCTCCTTCTTTGTCTGTGCTACAATAGTCATTTTTATTAAGTGAATTTATTCTAATGTTACTTCACTGAAAACACGTTCAGTGGCACCCTGATGCCCAAGAGTAAAATTTAAAGTCTCTAATCTACTCTTCAGTCCTCCAAAATTAAATACCTCTGGTTTCCTCTCTTCCAGTAACAAGCTTGCTCACTTCAAAAATTAGCCCTCTGAAACCCTGGTGCCCAAGGTTCTTGGCCTTTTCGTTTTTGTTAATTTAAAAAATGTTTTTCTTTTCCTCTAGACCTAGGTAAGCTCACCTTTTTTGAGAACCAGCTTAAATCTACCTATCTCAATTAAAATTTCCCTAACTTACTATGAAGTTCCTTCAGCTGAAATACAACAAAAGCTGTATATTTGGAAACCCTGGTGGCAGAGTGGTTACATCCTGTCTGCTAACCAAAGCGTTGGCCGTTTGAATCTGCCAGGGGCCGTTGGAAACTGTACGGAACAATTCCACGCTGTCCTACAGGGTTGGTATGAGTCAGAATTGACCCAACAGCAGTGAGTTTGGTTTGATTTGGTTGGTATAATATAGGAATTTTTCATAGTATCCTATTCCCCTATTATTCTCTCGAAATGATATTTAAATTTTGGGTTTGCCAGACTGAAATTTAAGCTTGTGAACTCATCCTAGAAAAAGTGCTACATATCCTACTGCTGAATATCACTACAGTCACCTTCAAAGTACTCCCCTTGGGAAGCTATGCACCCATGCCAGCAACTAGTCCACCCTTCAGAGCAATTTTGGAACTCTTTTGCTGGAACGGCCACCAGAATCGTAGTCGTATTCCCCTTGGTCCTGAATGTCGTCAAAATGTCTTCCTTTTAACACTTCCTTTATCTTCAGGTAAAGAAAAAGTCACTGGGGACCACATCAGGTGAGTGGGGAGGGTGTTCCAATACAATTACTTGTTAACTGACTAAAAACTCCCTCACAGACAACTTTACAGCTTAAGTTGGTGAACTTGCCACCTTGCCAGCCCGTGCAATGGCCATTCCAGAAAGAGTTCCAAAATTGCTTTGAAGGGTGGACTAGGCACTGGCATCGGTGCACAGCTTCCCAAAGGGAGTACTTCAAAGGTGACCGTAGTGGTTTCAGTAACGACGTAGGCAACATTTACAACAATTAAGTTCGCGGACTTAGTTGTTGGACCTCTAAATATCCGACTTCCGTGATTATTTTTTGCGGTGATTTTTCTGGCTAGATTGCAAGAAATTTGGCGTCAGTGTCTTACATTTTCTGTATTTCCTCTAGCTGTATTCCTACCAACTGCTGATTTAGTTGAAAATAAAGTTACTGTTCCTATGGTTTGGAAACCCTGGTGGTGTAGTGGTTAAGTACTACAGCTGCTATCCAAAAGGTTAGAAGTTCGAATCCACCAGGTAATCCTTGGAAACTCGAAAGGGTAGTTCCACTCTGTCCTATAGGGTGGCTGTGAGTTGGAATTGACTCTATGGCAATGGGTTTGGTTCTCGTGGTTCAGCAGTTTCAAGTTAAAAGCAAAAGATGAACTCACACATGATCGTGAGATACAATCAAGTCTAGAAGTTTTGCATCAGAAAATATTTTTTATTATGGAAAATTTCAAACACAAAATAAATTAAAAAAGTATAATGAATTTCATTGTTGCATAACCCAGCTTTAACAATTATCAATGCATAATCAGTCTTGAGACATCTTTACTTTTCTCCTCCTGTATTGTTTAGAAATGAATCTTAGCTATCATATCAACATCAGAAATCTTTTAAACGTGTGTTGACAATAAGATGTTTAATCGAGTACTATGGGCTGTTCAGTAGCTATTACTAGAAACAAATGAGAAAGGTATATAAAACTAAAAGTAAATCATAGTTTCAAAAGTCAATATGGTGGTAGACAAACCTATGTCAAATGTTTTTTTATTAAAAAATCATACACACACACACACACACACACAAACACACACACACATACACCAGCTGTAGAAAAAACAGCTACGGGGACTCCTCTATGAATGGGTGGACAATTGAATTTCTCTTGAATTACAGCTCACTCACTTAAATGTGTCTTTATCCCGGATGTTAAAATGCCACTATTTAAAAAGAACGTTATTTTAAAAATCATTCGTCTTTCTTCATTCTCATTCTTTGTTCTGTGAAAAGCATTATAGAGGCTGTCTGAATAACAGGGTAGAAAGCAGGAACTAAGGCTCAAAGGCAAATCAAATGCAATTAGCTTGAGAACTTCAATGCTCAGATTTGCTGAGGTATTATATGTTCAAAAAAAAAAAAAGCACAAGGGCTCAGAGTAACGAAAACCAAAGATTTCCTTCACAACTACAGACATAATTTGGTGGCATTTCTTATTATTGTTTTGAGTTATCTGCATTAAGAAAGGATCCATGGTGGTGACGTGGTTAAGAATTCAGTGCTAACCCGAAGGTTGGCAATTCAAACTCACCAGCCACTCCTTGGAAACCACATGCAGTATGCATTCAAATCCTGTAGGGTCATTATGAGTCAGAATCTACTTGAGAGCAATGGGTTGTCCCTAAGAAATACACTTGATTAGTATGGTTTCAAGACACAAATCACAGTACATGGACTACCAATTTGAAAAGGTGTTTTTAAAAGGAATGTTAAGGCTAGAGAGTGAACTTTGTGATCTGGTGGAAGAAGATGGCTGAACTGAAGAGGAAATAAAATGTTACATTCCATTACAAATTAAAGACCTTGCATTTTGGGGATCTGAATAATTTATTTTTATTCTTCCTGTCAAAGGAATATTTTTACAAACACTTTTTATAACTTCCTTTATTAGTCATTAACATCTTCCTTAGAGTTAGTCGAATTTCACAATTTTTTAATCTATTTCTGTGTACAGTCCTACTGTTTAAAATGAAGTCATTAAAAAGGAAAATAAGCTAAGATTCATCAAACTAACCGAGTCACAGTGTTCTGGGATTTATTTAATCAACCAAGGTGGTAAGGTGTTTTTATAGAGATTCAGGCAAACTGTGCTTGAATCCCGCTTCAGCTGCTATTTGTGTAACCTTAAACAAGTCACTTAACTTTTCTGAACCTCAGTTTCCAGTAACATTAAATAGTTGGGCATTTGACAGTTACAGGATTCTTGCATAACTGGAATATAGGCAGATAAAAAAATAGGCATATACATTTATCACTATATGTCATAAATTATTAAACTGAAAGTGACTGCTATATAAACACTGATTTTGAGAACCTAATAACAAAAAAATCAGATTTCTAAATTTCTAAATTTTCCTCTGTTCATTTAGAATTGGGACATTAATTTTGTTACACCCTCAAAAATAAGAACACAAAACTCATCTTTATTATGACTTTTCTTGCAGTATAAAGCTAATGAGTGGCTGAACAAGCAGGCAAACCCAGGCCACATGGCTCCAAAGCATATGCTTCTGTTATTACGCTGTTTTCTAAGAATCTGTGAACTAGATTGTCCCTTTTAGCATTAAAATTCTAAAATTATATTTATTAGTTATTTCAACAAATATTTACCTGATGATGTGCCAGACTTTGTACAACAGGTAGGAATACGAAGATAAATCAGAAGCACTACCTACTTTTGACAGTCACAGAATAGAAAGAGAAAACATAAAATAAGTATAACAGCAATCTGTAATGTTCTAGATGGAAGAAGTATCCTAATGGAGTGTTGAGGAGGGACACTTACTAGAAAACATGAACCTTGAAAGACTGTAAGTAATTCCCAGCTGATAAAGTAGGATTAGAGAAGAAGAAGAAGGTTAGCGGGGAAACGGTGATGAGTTCAAGTTTGAAAATGTTGCTGAATGCAACCACAATTGGAAACATGGAAAAAGAGGTCAGAGACTCAAGCTATACTGAGGTACAGATTAAGTGGTCAATGTTTTGGGGTTGTAGCTGATGTCAGACTATTCACTCATGTGCTGTGAATATTTAAGAAAAGGAAAGAGCCTAGTGCATAAGGCTGGGAATACCTACGTCTACAGAATGGCTGTAAGAAAAGGAAACCCTAAGGAGCTAGAGACAGGTTAATCAACAAAGAGAAAGACGACCTAGTAGACAGTCATGAGCGCCAAGTGAGAGCACTGATCAAAAAGAAGGTGGTTTTAAAGGTTAGATGCAGCAAAGAACTCAAATAAGTTGACAGATGAAAAGGATTCATTTGATTTTGAAATTACTCAGCTTCACAATGATCAGCACAGAGCCAATCTGATTTCACTTTTACATCTACTCATCTCTTCTCTTCCTGTATGATTGATATGATACCTGGGATTCATTTTTCAACATCAGAAGTTTTAAAAATACTTTACCAAGTAGATATGTAACTGCCAAGAGGATAAGCAGAGGGCTGGGTAGGAGGCACCTGGACTGTGGCGGGAACCCAGCACCTAAATGCCTTAAAAGCAGACTCTTCTTCTGAGGAAAGTCTCATCTTAGCATAGGAGAGAAAAGGCAACAGCAAGATGCCAGCAATGGGAGTGGGGGCTTTGTTTGCTCTTTCAAAAAAAAATTCACGTTGGAAATACAGGAGCTTATTTACGGGCCACTGGAAGAAGCCAGAGAGAAAGGCAGAAAATACAAAGAAGAATTAATTCTAGTTCTAGAAGACAAGAACAGAGATTAGCACAAAAGCAGTAACAGGACTGCTTTTTGAGCAGAAAAAGAAAACCCAGTCTTCTGAGACTATAGAGAAGAAAGTGATGGCAAAGGCCCCTATTGCTTTATTCTTGTGTGTCAGGAACAAAAACAAAGTTTATCATTGATTACATCATGCCATGGATTGAATTTTGTCCCACCAAAAAACATGTGTGGTATTTGGCAGGGCCATGATTCCTAGTAATTTATGATTGTCCCACATTTTGTGATTTTCCTATGCTGTCTGTTAAAAAGAATTACAGTGGGACTGTAAATCCCTTCCTAAGGTCACCTTCCTGCTCCACTGTAGAGGGAGTTTCCCTGGAGTGTGGCTTGCACCACCTTTTATCCTTTTATCTTTTCGTCCTATGAGAGATAAAAGAAAGGGAAGCAGGCAGAGAGTTGGGAACCTCATATCATCAAGAAAGCGATACCAAGAGCCAAGTGCATCCTTCAGACCTGAGGTTCCTGTGCCAAGGTGCCCTGCGATCGAAGGCTGATGCAACGCAAGACCCTTCCTCCAGAGCTGATGGAGGAAAGCCTTCGCCTGGGGCAAACGCCCTGAATTTGGACTGGTAGTCTACTGGACTGTCTAAGAAGGAACTTTCCTTTGTGAAAGCCATCCACTTTGTGGTATTTCTGTAAAAGCAGTGCCAGATGACTAAAACACCTCAGTTTCCTTAAGGAGGAAGAACACATTCATCTTATAAGAATGATGAGGACAGGGGAAGCGAAAGGGCCTGAAAGAGTGGTGAAATTTTGGAGTAGTCGCTTTGGGCAATGGCATGAGAATCTGCACAAAGACAAGTAAAAGGGTCATTTGGCAGCTGGTAGTCCAGCTAAGAGTGACTACAGCAAACATTAATAAGACTAACCATCCCACTACGTACACTTACGCATAATGAAAGTTGGCCAAGTCTGTATGACATGGGTCAAACGTTCAAGCTGCCTGAGGCGGCAGGCCTGGTAACCTGGTTCTGAAAGTTCACAGCCACACAAAACCCTGAGCAGCACAGTTCTACTCTGAAGCACACAGGGTTGCCATGAGTCAGAACTGCGTCATCGGGAGCCCATTTGGCTTTGTTCTTTCTGCATCACATCTTACTATGTAAAATCAACATGCATAGTGGAACTTTCTGTCAAGCAGAAATATTTGTCTCCCTATAGCAACTGCTGTTCTTAAGCCACAGTGCTTATGTGCTGTCCCCACTGTGCAGAAGTCAGGGTCCTCCCCAGTACCCTTCATGTGTTGTCGTGGGCTAGAGAGCAACGGTGACCAAGAGAGGATCCGCTCTTAGATTCATCTACCTAATTTGGGAAATTTCATAGAAAATCTAGATTTTTCTTCTTTTCTTATGCAAGCTCAGAGATCTTTTGGTTTATATAAATACTCTTCTGTAGGAGGATGAAGACAGGCATACATCTTCTTCTTCACCAGTACTACTACCACCCACTTTCTTTTTGTCTTTTTTCACTTAGACCCTCTTCTGATAGCAAGGGAATAATACTTACTAGAAGAACTCTGAGTCTAAAGCCACATTTTCACCTTGACTATAAAAGATGGATAAGACTATTAAAATAATCTTTGACTGAAGAATTTTAGTTAGTTCAGTGACAAGCAGATAAATAAATTCTGGAACTTAAAAGGTCTTTTTTGAGCCCTTCTGTACTTACTGATAAAACCACACATCCCTTACACACAGGTGAGTAAAAGAAAGTTATTAAGTTGTAAATTGTGTTTGATATCTGAAACCTCAATGCATTTCTGTCAAGTCTAGTCCAAGTCATAGCAACCCCAGAGGTCAGGGTTGGACTGCCCCATATATTTTCCAAGGACCAGTTGGCAGATTTGAACTGTCCATCCTTTGGTTAGCAGACATAGCCCTTAATTACTATGCTACCAGGTTTCTGAAAGCTCACTTGGGTAACTGAAATAGACTCCCAAATGAGTGGCTCACTCTATTCCTCATTCAATTACAATCTTGCCTCTACACAGCAATGTCATTCACATACAATGGCATTAAAGGTGTTTTACAGATGTGGACAATGAAGGCCAAAGACCACAAATGGCTTACCCACTGATAGAGATGCTGGATCTGGGACTGGAACGTTGGCTTCTCTGTCTCTTCCCAGTACTCTCAATGGTCTGGCTTGTTTTTAAAATGTTGTTTAATTTCTGAAAATGGAAAACATTGTGTCCTCTAGACTTGTTCACAAAAATTGAATATTCCTTGTATTTCATTGTATGGGAGTTTAACCACTGCTGCTGTTTACCCTATAGCCAAACATACACACATATCATCTCACATGGTAGGGAATACAGAGTAATAGTTTCCCAAAAATGAAACATACTGTACAAGAATACTGTGGTCAGACTTTTAAACAGATATGTCTACCTCATGCATAAGGGAGCTAAATTTAGCACAGACTGAAAAATGCTTTGAAACTAAATAGTCTCGCACCAACATTTCTTATGTCTCTTGGATGCCGTTGCAATAGGATTACTTAGCCAATCTGACTCTTATTTGGAGTAAGCATTTTAAAATCCTGTAGAAATCTGGCCAAACCCAAGTTCTAAAAATCTTCCAGTCCCCTCATCTTCTGGAGTCTAACAGATTTCACATTGATCCTTAGAACTCTTCAATGTTAATTTCAAAGGGTAAGGGAATTGGCAACACCAAAGTTTTGCACTACACAATTATTCATCAATAGATAATTACAAATGACATAAATAATAATTAACAGCCACTCCTCACTTATTTGCATGGTTAGGTTCCAAAGGCTAGGTTGTCATGTAAAAATCAACATTATACAAGTCAGGGCCACCCCTGCCTTTAGCACTGGTGGCTGCTCCCAACAATTCTTGGGAGGCATGTGGCATGGTGGGTCCCCTTTCCACGGCCTCTTCTCCGACACTACCAAGCATGAAGGAGGCGGGGATGGTGGTGGTTGGGGGTTGCCTGCCTTCTCTGAAGCAAGAGTGCCTATCTAAAGCTCCCAGCCTCTGTGCAGATGCCTGCACCTCACCTCTCTACTTTCCTGTCCTGCCAGCCTTGGAGAGACGCATGACTGGTAGCCATCTTTTGCACAGGTGAGGCCCAGATACCTGGGCCTGGTGGAAGATGGAAAGGAGGCTCTTGCTGCCTCCTTTTGGCCCAGTTGCCCCATCTTATAGAAGTTGCTTTCCCACCTCAAGCCCACCACAAGCCTGTCCTGGATCCTGTCACTGCCCAACCCCAGTAATAGGAAATACCAACAGACTATTAGGCCTAGCTCCTTCTCACAAGCCTCACCCTTCTCCTCCTCCCCCTCTTGCCTAGCTCCACGCTAATGCCCCAAATAGTAGGATAGTAAATTTTTTACTACTGTCCTAAAGGTGAAATGTAGAATTAAAGAGATAGTTGATAAGTGAAGAGTAGGTGTAGTTATAGTCTACAGATCACCAAGAAATGTTCCTCTGTAAATATAAGCTAAATAGTGTTTATGAAAATGTAAGTACTCTTAGTACTGAGTAGTAGGATTCTAATTTAGATTGTGTGATGAAAGGTCACTGCAGTTCCCTGAAAATTTTACTCATATCTGTAGCAGTCAAATTCAAGTTCATGTAATCTAAGCAGCAGTAGATACAGTCACCTCCTGATTGATTATGCCTATGGAGTACAGGGAAATGCTGGTGGCAAAAGGGTTATGTGCTCAGGCTGCTAGCCAGAAGGTCAGAAGTTCAAATCCTTCAGGCGCTCATTGGAAACTCTATGGGGCAGTTCTACCCTGTCTACAGAGTTGCTATGAGTCACAATTGACTTGACGGAAGCGGTTTTTGGTTTTTTATGGAGAACAGGGATATATTAGTCACTGACTTTGTAAACAGCCCATTACACTTAGTTGTGTGCCATGAAATATTCAAAGGGTTTTGTAAATATTAAATAACCAAATCTTCACAGCAAGTCTATGAGCCAGCCAAGCCAAGTGCCGTCTATGAGATGTATGCTATTATCATTCTCCTTTTACAGATGAGAAAACAGAGGTATAGAGAAAGAAGGAACTTTCCCAGATTATACATACAAGTCCCTCTCTCAACTCAGCAAGTAATATTATAGTTGTGTTTTAGTTTCTTAGTGCTGCTATAACAGAAATACTGCAGGTAGGTGAATTTAATGAGCAGCAATTGATTTTCTCACAGTTTACGGAGACTGAAGTCCAAATTCTGGGCCCTGGCTATAGACAAAGGCTTTCTCTCTTTGCTGGCTCTTGGGGAAGTCACTTGTCTTTTTTCAGCTGTGTGTCAGCTCCCTGATGATCATCACTTGGTGTGGCTTCAGTCTTTTGACATGTGTGCTTCCTTCTGTGCCTGTTTTAGTCTCTTTATATCCCAAGTGATTGGCTTAAGACACACCCTACACATATATGGCCTTATTAATATAAAAAAGAAAACCACTATCCTAAACTGGATTACATCTACAAGTTATAGGGGTTTGTATTATAAATCCTAACCCTTACGCTGGTAGCTGTAATCCAGGGTTCCCAGGGTGGGAGCCCTTGTGCGCAGTAAAGTGCTTGGCAGCTAACCCAAAAGTGGATGGTTGAATCCACCACTGGTACATGGGAGAAATCTCCTGTAAATATTTATGGCCTTAGAAACTCTATATGGAGGTTCTGCTTTGTCCTACAGGGTTGCTATGAGTTAGAATCCACTTGACAGCAGTGGACTTGGCTTTATTATTGGGAGGGTGAGGATATAACTCAGCTCATAAAATGTTGACTGAACATGTTCAGGTGACACAGTAAGATTTTGTTCTTCTTTCTTTTTTAATGAGGTTGTAAGACAGACAGTAGAGTTCTAAGTGAGAAAGCCTCAGGTGAAGATAGCAAAAATACAAGGCACTGAAAAATAAGGATGCTGTGTTGAATGAAGACTTGAAACTGGAAGAAAATTTCAAGTTTCATTTCAACCTCCTAAGTTTTGGAGCAGGTGTTGAGGCCATGTGTATTATTGCTCCAAGATCTACAGCACAGCCTACGGAGGAACTCTAATGGACAATCTCATGGATTGCCATCTCTGAAACAGGGCCTGCACTAAGCACTTAGGGTGAAACCTACATCGGGCATAGTCTTTGGCTACCAGGAAGTTACCATCAGAGGAAAAGAACAAAGCTGATGAACTGACTAAAGAGTTTAGTGAGAACAGAGATGAATTCACAATAACACAAATGTGGGAAAGATAACAATCTTGCCAAAAGGAAAGAATGTTATGATCAAAGAGTTTAGCCTTCAAAACAGACTCAAATTTTGAAGCAACATGGTATGTTTCATAAACGTTATATACACATTAAGTCTGCTCAAATATTTTTTTTAATTTAACAAATATTTATTCAGAGCCCACTATGCACTCTACCCACTGTCATTGAGCCAATTCTGACTCAGAGTGACCCTGTAGACAGAGTGGAACTACCCCACAGAGTTTCCAAGGATCACTTTGCAGATTTGAACCGCTGGTTAGGAGCTGTAGTACTTAACCACTATGCACCAGAGTTTCCCCACTGTGTACTGGGCAATAATATTTCAAAGAAATGGTAAAAGTGCTACTATTGTGAAGTCTCAGGGAGCTCTGAGTCTAAACTGGAAAGCCCAGAGTCACCAAGTTATACTAAGTCCTAAGAAAAAAGTCTTACATTCTCTTCTGGGGCTTAAAGGAATAACTCAAGGTGAAGCAACACTGATTTCCGTCTTCAGAAATGCGTAGGTGCTTGCCATGAGTGTAGAAGAGTGAGGAGAGGCATAAAATTTCGGTGTAAATACTCTCTCACTGGTAAGGAAAAGACTCTCTATCTTGCTCAGAAAATAATGGTGGTCCTCATCTAGTAACCAGCTCCTCCTGGCATCCAGATGCACATCAAAAAGACTCTAAAGAGAAATGTTGCTTGTTACTGTCCAGTTGGCTCTGACTTAAAGCAACCTTTTGTCTAATCTGAATAAAACGTTGCCCAAACCTGTGCCATCTTCATGACTGTTAGCATGTTCGAGTCCATTTATGTGGTTTATGTCAATCCATCACATTGAGAGCTCCTTTGTCTTTGTCAGTGTTCCATTTTGCCAGCCACGCTGTCCTCTCCTCGGAATTGTTCTTTCCTGATGACAAGTCCGAAGTAAGTGAGTCAAAGTCTTACATCCTTTCTTCTGAGGAATAGTCAGGTTGTATTTAAGACTGATTTGTTCATTCTTTTGACAGTCTAGGGTATACTCAATATTCTTTGCCAAAATGGCAGTTCAAACATATCAATTCTTCTTCTATCTTCTTTTTATGTTGTTCAGCTTTCACATGCATATAACCCACCCACACACTGTTGTCAAGTTGGGTTCGATTCATAGCAACCCTGGAGCACATAGCTGATTTAAAAAAACAAACAAACAAACAAACTAGCTTCAGTCAGGTGCATGTTAGTAACCAAAGTGACACCTTTGCTTTTTACTAAAGAGAAATAAATAATTAAATATATGAGCCTCAACCATAGAGGCTCAAATGGCTCTAAGTGGCAGCAGATCATATGAGGTGGCAAATTCCTTTTACAGCACTTTCCAGATGAATGAATCAAAAATAAAATAACTTTGGCTATGGAAAATAAGTAGAAATACTTGTCTATTTTATTCTTTAGACACTACATTGTTGGAAAAGCCCAAACAAGTAATATAGTTTCCTAAACCACATAGGCCTCACCACAGACCAAGTCAGCTTTGTGCTGGTGTCCAAACACTTGGAGTCTGAGTTCTCCTTCATCTCTTTGGGTGGCAACTGAGAAATAGTCCATGGAAAATAAGAGGAACAGATGTGGAAATAAATAAAATCATGACCCTTCATTCTCCAGGTTGAAGATGCCAGATCATCTCCCAGTCCTTACCACTTGCGTGGGGAAGTGGATGGTGGTGGGAGTGACTAGGGACAATGTTGTGGTTCACATGGATTAACATGTTGGCTCAAAAGCAAGTAGGTTGATGACTGGATCTGTAGTCGGGGATTAGTCAGCTTTTGATGGGAATTAATTGAGTGCAGCAAAGGCCACTTCTCAGCCATGTGCTCACCACCTGTTAATAGGGTTAAACCAATCCTAGACATCTCTAGGTTTGCCTTTGGAACCCCAATTATTTGCCAAACACCATGCATGTCTGAAAACGTAGTGAATCAGGCTGCACATCAATAAATGCCCTGAGATCACCATCGTTTTTGAAGAGAATATCACAACAATAGAAAAAGAATACTAAAAAGACATAAGCCATAATAATTAAAATGAACAAAAGGAATAAATAGTACTAAACCCAGCAATCTCTCTGAAACCTCTTAAGGAGGCCTCAAATTATCCACTGTCAACAAAGTACAGCTGTCATGGATTTGCTGGATCTTAGCCTAAATACTGGACATCAATTGCTCAACGAAAACTTTTGAAAAAGGCAAGTCTAGTGAGCTACACTTACCATCCATCTAAATAGCAGATCTGCATTTTGAAAGAAGGGCAGCAGACTAGATAACAGAGACTCCCTTATAATAGCTCTCAAGTCTTCTCATCTATGGGCTTTTCAAAAAGGATCTAGATTTTCCGTTCTGAAACTTTAACATCACCAAAGTGACTACTTGTTTTTTGAGTTGTGTTTCACAGTTACATATAGTGAGTGATGACAGAGGATATCTATGAAGCGCATATGTTCAGAAGTAAACAATCTCATCATTGTATCCTAATGTTGTCTGCAGTGTCCTACTGACCCTTGCTCGTTAAACTTGTTTAAACTACAGAGATTAATTTCTTCAGGACTTTTGCTCCAGATAACGTAATTTAAGATTACATCCAAAACACTGTATCAAAAATCTATTTGAAATACAATAGCTAAAGGGGGAGGGTTGGATTTTGACAGGACAAAAAGTGCTCATTTCAACTGAAAAGGATTGGTATCTAAATATAATACATTAGTTGTTTTTGCATAACATATGATTGGCTTTTGTTCCCTCGGTGATAAAAGATTTCTAGTCTCCAGAGTCAAAAACACATATGGGATGTTATATCTTCTCGTGGGAATAATTATTCAGTGGTCGAGAAAAGACAGAGGCTGTGCCCACAAGTGGCTACCAGATTGAATCGGAATCAAGAGTTCTAATAGACTCGCACAAGACTTACAGCAGATCTTGTTCTATTTTTCATTCATTCTTTTCTTCATTCTTTAAACAACTTTTTATTGAGTAGTGAATAATCAGACAAAAATCTCTTTCATTATAGTCTATGCCAGTGAGGAGAGGCAAACAATAAAATGGAAGAGAAGACAAAAAGATCAACATAATAGAAAAACATCTTGCAAGTGGTCATCCAAGGCACAACAACTGGTCTCTGTTTCCCTGGGACAACTAAAGGAGAGTCAGGAATAGAAGAGTGCAACCTTTGTCTAGCCACCATTACTAAACACTTTGGTCAAGGATTCTATCTCAGAACTCTGATCAAAAGAAGGAGTACAGAACAGAATTCAAATTATCACAGACTTCAGACTTTCTAGAGCCAGGGAGGCCAGGTGAACCCCTGAAACTGTTGCCCTGGGATAACCATTAAACCTTAAACCAAAAATTTCCCCTGAAGTCTTCTTAAAGTCAAACAACAGATTAGTTTAGCTAGTAAAACTTGTGTGCCTTGAGAACTACGCTCTTTTAAGAACTGTCCATATGGTATCAAATTGACAAATGGAACTCAAAAGATTAGAAGGAATCTTAGATGGCAGTGAGTTTATGATGGAGTTAATGCAAGGAGAAACATCTCAAATGAGGAGGGTAAGAATGCTTGCACAACTTGAAGAATGAAATCAATGTCAGTAAATTACACATGTAGAAACTGCTGAATTGGTATACATTTTTCCGTGTACACTTTCAATAAAAGCAAAATAAATATAATTTTTAAAAAATTAATAAAACAAATAGTACATCAGAAGTTAATAAATGCTAAGGAGAACAATAAAGCAGGGACCAGTGTTAGAAAAAGCAGAGAAGGCTACAGTTTTAGACTAGGAGAGCAGGTGATAACCTTCTTGAGAAAGTGAAACTAGAATCAAGATCTGAAGGAGGGAAGAGAGTGATCTAGGTGTATAGCTTGGAAAACAGAATGCCAGAAAAAAAAGAACATCGAGAGCCAAAGGCCCTGAAGGAGCTGTGGGTGGTCACATTCAATAATATCAAGAGACCAGTGTGGCTGAACAGGAATAAGAAGGAATAGGGTTATACAAGAGGAAATCAGAGAGCTCTCTGAGAATCAAATTAGGCAGTATCTTTGCTCTTTACTTGGAGTCCCTGAGAAGTGCAGTAGGTGTCCTCAACTGCTAACAGAAAGGACCGAATTTCCTGTCCATCTAGAGTCATCTCAGAAGAAACTCCCTGACCTACTTTTGAAAAGCCAGTTGTTAAAAACCCTGTGAAGCATGGTTCTTCTCTGACACACATGGTGGTATCATGAGTTGGAGTCCACTAGGTGGCCACTGGTTTGATTTTGCTCTTTTCCTACATTAGCAGAACTTTTCTTTTTACTCTAGTGGTGGGAAACCTCTGAATTTCAAGCAAAGTAGTACCTTGATGTAGCCTGCACTTTATTACAGAATCTTTCAAGAAGACAGTCATGCCACTAGTGGTTATAATATCCACTTAAAAAAGGTTTAGATTTGATAAACCTTCAGATTTCGTCAAAATTAGCTAAAAAATTTTACAGAAATGATCGCTTTTAGTAAAGCTGGCAAGAGGGGACAATGTTAGTATAGTGTAGAAAGGATCAATTTGACTATAGACTAAATGAAGCAGATGCGACCATAGATTTTGGAAAAAAGCATCTTGGCTAAACAGGAAGCTATTCAACTACTTAAAGAGCAATTTCCACAAGTAGCTTTTATAGATGAAGGCCTTTACCATGACCACTTTAAGGCATTCATATAACCTCGCATCTGCATAAAACCTGGTTCTTCAAAAGCTAAATCATCTAAGACAGATCTGATTTCCATACAGAAGCATATTCTAATGGGGTTGTCCAGCATTACGAGGAACTGCACGTTATTCAAAGATGGGATCCTTCTTCCAAAGGTAGGATGTTTGTCACTCATGAGTTTGTCTTCATCTGTTTGGGTGGCAACTGAGAAAGAGTTCATGGGAAATAAGAGGACAGATGTGGAAAGAAACAAAATTGTGACCCTTCATTTTTCAGTCTAGAGAAACCAAATCATCTCCCAATCCTCGTTGTCTCCTCTATAACCTGACTCCCAGCCACATGAAAAATTGATCAAAACCAAATTTGGACAAATTCCCAAGGGATAGTAATCTGATCAGTTTTTAATCATACCAATATAATATACAGTTTTAAAACTTAAAGCTCTTAAGATGCAGAAATGATTAAAAACAAGTACAAAACAATTTTAAAACCTAGGCATATTCCGAGTTAAACAAGCACTGTCAAAACCTCAGGGACACGTCAGTCTTTTGAACATTGCCACCATAACCACATTAAGGCATGCAGTAAAGTATTCAAATGAATCAGGATATGAAATAGGTGATTAGGCATGTACACATTCTCTTGTCTTCCAGTTTACAGCGAATAGATAGAAAAGTAGCCAGTATTCAAAGAGAGGCCTCATTTGGGGGAAAAAATGGCATTGAGTCAATTCCAACTCAGAGCAATTCAATAGCACAGAGTAGAACTACTCCACAGGGTTTTCAAGGAGTGCCCAGTGGATTCAAACTGATGACTGTGGTTAGCAGCCTAACTTGTAACCACAGGGTTACTGAACCCTCATTAATAAAACTAAATACTTCAAAGAGATCCCATCAGAATTAGCACTGGTGAAACTCAATAGGGAGAAAGATATTTAACGAAGGCTTACAGGATGGGTCATAGAAGAAAGAAACTAGAGACAGGGAAGATACCCAGAAACCTATTACAGTCTTCCGGACATACGGTTATAGGTGAGAAGAGGAGGTATCAAGTCCAAAGTCACCACAACTACTTTGGAAAGATTGGCCATGGGAGAGATTTCGAACAGAAAACTGATAAAACATGGTGGTTAGCTAGATCAACCACCCAAAACAGAACCAAATCCACTGCTGTCAAGCTGATTCTGACTCATAGCGACCCTACAGAACAAAGTAGAACTGCCCCCATAGAATTTGCAAGGAGTGCCTGACTGATTTGAACTGCTGACTTTGTGCTTAGCCGCTGTAGCACTTAACCACTACACCACCAGGGTTTATAACCACTAATAGGTGTCGGCAATTAAGAGATTTGGATTGAAAAGAAGAGCTGCCATTTGGTGAGTACTTACCAGACTAGGGACTTTGCTTTTGTTAGCTTATTCAAGCATCTAAACAGCTATAATTATTTATTCATGTACTTACGCATTCACAAGCATCTATTGAGGGCCTACTGTGGACCAGGCATGTAAACGTTAAACCAAAAAAACCCCAATCCTATTGCTATCAAGTATATTCTGACTCATAGTGCCCCTACAGAACAGAGCAGAATTGCCCTATACAATATTCAAGAAGTGGCTGATGGATTGGAACTGCCAACCATTTGGTTAGCAGCCAAAGCCTTAACTACTGTGCCACCAGAGCCCCTTATTATATCTAGTTTTGTAGATGAGAAAACCGAATTTCAGAGGAATAAAATAATTTGATCAAAGTATCATTACCAGTAAGTAACAGGTCTCGAACTCACACCCAGGTCTGACAAATTCCAAAGTCTCCATAGCTACTATATTAAACTGATGTGAACTTTAATGTTCAATATGCTGAACTCAAAAGACGGCAAATGACCAAAATGATAAAGTACAATTGGGAGAGAAAAAAGCTAAAAGACTGAAGCGGCACAAGACTAGTAGGTTATAGCTGAATCTGGAGGGGGCCAGAATCAGTGGCCGTCAAGTATGCATGTGATGTGAAAAAGAGAAACAGAATTATTTTGCAAGTACCTCACTGAGAGCCCTGGCCTTGGCGAGTAGCGTGGTAAAGTCTAAAGTTCTGAAGTCAAGTGTAGTTGCCACTGGATTTTCTGGTCTCTAGGATGAGAAAGGAAACCCTGGTGGCATGGTGGCATAGTGGTTAAGTGCTATGTCTGCTAACCACAGGTTGGCAGTTCAAATCTGCCAAGCCCTCCTTGGAAACTCTACGGGACAGTTCTACTCTGACCTATAGGGTTGCTATGAGTCAGAATCTGCTTAACAGCAGTGGGTTCAGTTTTTTGGTTTAGGATATGAATGGATTTTGCAGAGGTAATATGTCCCCATTTGCCTCTTAAACACACAGAAACTGAGAGGCCCCATGATGTTAAAGATATTAGTGAGCATTAAGTTATTCAAGGCACACAGACAAGATAAACCTGAATAATAGATATTTTTAATTTGTATTTGTCTCTGTGTATCCTTGTAGCCTGTTAAAGTTGTAATTATACTTTTCTTTAAACTTCTAAAGTTTCCCTGTTGCTTTCTCTGTGTCTTTCTTGGCTTGTTCTGCATCTTGCCTTGTTTCCTTCCTCATCTCTTAAAGAATTCAGTATATTAATCCTTTGTACTCTACATCTATTTGTTCCAGGAAGTCCTCTTCATCTGGAAGATTTCCTGATTCCTTATCTTGGAAGCTTTCTGAAGCTATTGTGGACTGCCTCATTGTGTGATTTGTTATTGACTGTAGTCTGAGTCACTAACAAATTGTATTTATTTGTTTCATTTGCTTACTGTCCTTTCTTCTTATTTTGTTTTAATATGTCCAAATAGGCAGCTGGTGTGCACTAGTTTGACTACGGGAGTGTTTGAAACTAACATTCTGTCACCGGGTGGTTAAAGCTGTTAGTAGGTATGTGAACTCAGGAATCTGTTTACTTCCCTTGCATGGGTTCAGTTCAGGTGTCTAGGTAGTTGGTCACCAAGTGCATGCTGTAAGCTCTCACCTAGATGGGCAGGGACGATTGGTGTGGGCACAGGTATCTGGCTACAGTAGAGGGTCCCACACTGAGCACAGCAAGGGGCTGATAGCTGTCCCTCAGTGTCTGTGAGGGAAGTACGTCCCTGTTCCCCGCAGTGTGTAGGTGGGTGGATTTTGCAGCTGGGCTGCGGGCACACAGTGCTGATGATAGTAAGGACAGGGAGGCACAACTTGTTCTTGGATCCTGTCACGGGGGCTAAGTGGCATGGGTGGCGCCACCAGTCCTCAGGTTCCTAATATGGGTAGGTGAGGACCCCACTTAGTAGGCAGAACTGTTGCGAATGTCACAAACCTGCCTCTCTAGCATACAGCTGATACAGTTGAGGTATATAGCATACTGTGCTGGGCTAGTGAGGGCCTATTCTGCTGAAATGGAGTCTCACAGGTCAACGAAGGGGTGAAAAACATTCAGAGTTCCTAGATCCCTTATGCCCAAGCCTAGGCAAAGGAACTCTTACTTCCCCAGTCTTCCTGATTTAGGTGAGCCAGCAGATTATTTTTGTCCGTTTGTTAATTTCTTCCCTCTCCAAGGCTGGCAGAATGGCTCAGAGCACTTGACAGGTCCGAAGTCTGGCCCAGAAATGTGTCAGTCTCTGAAGCTGGCACAGACCCAGTGCACAGCAGTGGGGGCTGGAGGGACAGGTAAATGGGAACAAGTTTTTTTCCAAAGTGGTGTTATTTGATCTAAGCGGTAGGATAAACACAGGTACTTATCTGTTACTGAGTGAATATTGTTTTTCTCTGATTCTAGAAGCCTGAATGAACTCTCAGTTTCTCCCAGTATTGTGTCCCTCGAACCACTGCTTTCCAGACTGTGCTGACACCAGAGGATGTGGCCCGTGGGGTGCCAGTTCCCACTGGGTCAGGACTGGCAATTCTTCATTGCTTCTGAATGTCTCTCCCACCCTTTGCACCTCATTCTGACTTTTCAATTTTGTCTTTGACATTCTAGTCACCTAGACTGCTGTATAAAGATGATGCCCTTGTTTTTTTTCCGAGTCTTTGTTATAAGAAAAAACAGAGGAAGTGTCAGACTACTCTCTGCCATCTTGGCCCCACTTTCTAATTTGTGTTTATCAAATCTTTAAATCACATTTATAGTGTCTTAGAAACTGTTCTGAGTGACATATAAAACTGACTCATCTAGTCATCATTACAACTCAATGTGATGTTTATCACTATTTTACTGACATAGATGCTGGCACATAATAAAGCTAGGCAATTTGCCAAAGAGAGACCTGGAGTAGGAACCCACACAATTTGGCTCCAGTGTGTGTGCCAGTCTCCTAGGACTGTTTCTCTTACACCTAATTTTCGACACAGGTTGGTAGCCTGGAAACAAAAACATTGTAACTGGACCACTGACAAATGGAGAATATATTCAAATTGTCAAGAATTTCATTTTACTTGGATCCAAAGTCAAAGCCCATGATAGCAGAAGTTAAGAAATCAAATGACATGTTGTGTTGGGTAAGTCTGCTACAAAAGGCCTCTTTTAAGTGTTTAAAAGCAAAGTTCTCTTTCTGAGAACTAAGGTGTACCTAACCCAGGATCTGACTCGACAGCACTTGGCTTAGCAACACAGGGCAAGGTGTTTTCAATCACTTTGTGTGCATATGAAAGCCGGACAACAAATAAAGCAGACCAAAGAAGGGTTGATGAATTAGAATTATGGTGTTGGCGAAGTATATTGAATATCCTATGGACTGCCAGAACAAGCAATCTGTCTCGGAAGAAGTAGAGCCAGAATATTCCTTAGAAGTGAAGTCAGTGAGACCTTGTCTCATGTGCTTTGGACAAGCTATCAGGGGAGACCAGTCCCCAGAGAAGGACGCCGTGCTTGATAAGGTAAAGAGAGGTAGTGAGCACGAGGAAGACACTTAGCAAGAAGGGTTGACACAGCAGCTACAACACTGGGTTCAAACACGGCAACTGTTGTGAGGACGCTGCTGGCCTGGGAAGTGTTTTGTTCCGATCTACACAGGGTTGCTGTGAGTCTGAACTGATTCAACAGCACCTAACAACAACAGCTCGGGTACTTCTGTCTTGTCCCCACAGCACCAGATCTCAAACAACATACTCTCCAAAGGATGGCAAGGATACCAGTTTTACACTGATACGGCATACCGTCACATGTTTTCACAGATGTTATCCTATTTAATTCTGAAATACTCCATGGTTAGTCTTGTTGTACATAATTTATAAATAGAAAACTTAGGCTTGAAGAGGCTGAGAAGTTACCTTCACTTACCATAGCTGAATCAAAAAAAGTGCTACACTTCAAACTCAGTTGTAACTACAAAATACATGCTCTTTCCTCTACACAATCCTTTTTCTGCAGCATCTTCCGTGACTCTCCTTAGCCCCATCTCCATCCCTGCTGAAGTGATCACTCGCTTCTTTACAGTGTCATCATATTCTCCAAAGACATACATTTGCGCTGATTCTGTCAACTGCCTTCACTGCCAACTTAGAAAATGAGCAGAAAGACTAATCTTACGTATCTTTGTATGCCTAATACCTAGCACAGAGCACAGATCAAACATAAAATTGATGTGTGTGAAAGAAATAAATAAACAATCAATGGTATTGAAACATAAAATGCTCCTTCACCTGTCAATAAAAAACACCAAGATACATGACAATGACTACCTCACAAGTTAATTCAGTGCTTCCACAACAGGCGGTGAAGGGAGCTTTGCTGTGATGAAGATGCCATGTCTAACACTGAAAAATGCGTTGTTGAGGTTTCTAGAAAAAGCACACAACAGTAGACTGTAAATTAATTTTAACATATTCACCATCTCCTCTTAGTCCATTTAGTTTAATTTTCCGTAAGTCCAGGTTCCTGGGAGATGAATCTGTGTATTTGTTGGTGATAGAATGTTTTGTTTATAGAGTTGTTGATAAGAGGGGACACAGGATGATGATCTTAATGACACTCTAAGTGTCTTGTTAAACATATACATGGTGCACATCAACTTTGAAGGATTAACAGAAGTAACAGTAATCATTGGACTCCAGTTAACTGTTTAAAATATTGTTCTAAAATGAAACAGCAAAAGCAAAACATGTGATTAACTATCAAAGATGGACAAAGCATGTCACAAATCCCCCTAGCGTGACGTGTATGTACTCACGAACTACACTGCATCCCTTCAGAAGTCTGCCAGTTCCCTTTTGTAGTCGTCTCTTGCTTTGTTACTAATAAAGACAGGATACTTTTAGAGAGGCCAAAACAAATTCACTGTACAAAAGATTAGGACCACTGTGCCTTTACAAGGACACTGAGCTAAATTTACCGCAGGACAGAGCATTCCCACAAGTCCCATAAACTTTCCAAGAATCCATCACATTAGCCAAAAAAAACAATGCTTAGAAGTTCAAGGAAAGAAACAAAAGAGACGAAAGGAATGCGCATGCAACTAAACTATCTCTCCATGCAATCCACAGCTGCCTTAACTGGTAGTTCTATGACAGCAAGAATTAAGAGCAAAAGCTGTTACAAACATCTTGAACTTTGCATGAAAACGTCCAAACAAAGTCACAGAAAGTATGTAAAACACATGCAAATGCTGCCCGTTGACAATGAGTGCAGTTAACCTTTTGTCAGCTCTGTCAGCTGCCCACGGGACTTGCTATTTCCAATTCCTGTTTATTTTCTTACCTCCATGGTTGGTCAACTTATTCTACATGCAGCCCACAGAAGGAAAGGAAATTTGAAGTTTACATCTCAGCACAGCAGTCATTTCAGTGATAGGACAGTCTCCATTTCCTAAGAGCCAATGGAGAAAACCATTTAAAAACGTACAGATGCACATATTCACACACATGCACACATATACACTGATTATATGTTTTCGTTATCGTCAGATGCCAGCAGGTTAGCTCCAATTTGTGATACTTTATGTATAACAGAACACAGCATTCCCTGCTCCTGAACCATCCTCAGCCACTGTGTCAATCAATTTTATGTTTTATTTTCATGGACTGTTTACTTTTAAAAGACTCTTTTAAAGTGTTAGAAAGCAAAAATATCACTGTGAAGACAGAAGTTGAAACTGACCCTAGCCATGGTATTTTCAGTGGTCTCTTATGCATGTAAAAGTTGGACAATGAATAAGGAAGCCCAAAAGACAATAGATTGATTTGAATTATGGGGATGGTGAAGACCATTGAGTATATCATACATGGAATTCCAGAAGAATGAACAAATTTGTCTTGGAAAAAATACCATCAGAATGCTTCTTGTAAGTGTGAACTACGAGACTTCACCTCACTTACTTTGGACATGTTATCAGGAGGGACCTGCCTCTGACGAAGTGCACTGTGCTTGATAAAGTGGACAGGGTCAAAGAGGAAGACCCTTAGCCAGATGGACTGACACAGCGCCTGCAACAATCAGCTCTAACACAGCAAGAATTGTGAGGATGACGCAGCAACAGGTAACATACCCTTCTGTTATACTTGAGGTTGGTATGACTTGGAACCCGTTTGATGGCACCCAATTAGGAAACATCGGTGGCAAAGTGGTTAAGAGTTATGACTGCTAACCAAAGATGGGCATCTTGAATCTACCACTCTTGGAAACTCTAAGGGGGCATTCTCTTCTATTCTGCATGATCACTATGAGTCTGAATCAACTCAAAAGCAGTGGGTTTTACCAACAACTGGACCCCCAGTAGTTAAGGGCTCAGCTTCTAGCCCAAATATTGACAGTTCAAATCCACCAGTTGCTCCTCAGAAACCCTATGGGGAAGTTCTGCTCTGTCCTATAGGGTAACAATGGTAACAGCAACAACAACTACTTTACCAAACATAGTATCTTTTCCAGTGATTGGTCTTGCCTAATGATATGTCCAAAATAAGCAAAACAAAATCCTGCCATCGTCACCTCTAAAGGACATTCTGACTATTTGTTCTTCGGCAGTGCATAATATTTTCAATATTTTTGGCCAATAACACAATAGTTCAAAAGCATCAATTCTCTTTCAATCTTCCTTTTACATTGTTCAGCTTTTACAGACATATGAGGTGATTGGTTACCTGAAATAAAAATCTCTTGAATTGATAGAAATAATATATTAAGTCATGATTTGGAGATATTGTAATTGGTAAGGAGTTGAGAACACAGGAAGACTAATGTAATTGTACTGAGAATGTATGTTTGTGAAACAACAATGACCAAAACCCCACTGCTGTCGAGTCAGTTCTGACTCATAACGACCCGCCAGAACAGAGTAGAACTGCTCCATAGAGTTTCCTAAGGAGCACCTGGTGGACTCAAACTGCTGACTTTTTAATTAACAGATGTAGTGCTTAACCACTACACCACCAGTGTTTCTAAAACAACAGTAGACATATTCAAATCCACATTTTAAAATATCTTTCAGTCTTCAGTGTTTTTATAAATATGCATGTGAACAGCAAGATCCAACAGTAGACATATTCAAATCCACATTTTAAAATATCTTTCAGTCTTAAGTGTTTTTATAAATATGCATGTGAACAGCAAGACGTATAGTATACACACATAAACCCATTTGTGTTAATTTGCTAACCATATATGGTGAGAAATAAAAATTAATTTGCGTAGTCAAAACTCTGTATCACCTATATCACTCAGTAGTCATTGTATACATGACCTGTAATAAATATATCTTCATACTTCTCCTAGTGCAAAAATTCTGCCATGCTGCAATGCAGTCCAGAACACCAGCTAACCACTGCATCTGGTGCTCAAATGGAGACAAAGTATGTCTGCTCTAATGCTGGAGGAAAACACATCTGTGTTGGGCTTAATGAAAAGTGATATATCCGAACAAGTATGCATACATAAAACCATTTATTTTAAATAAAATGAAAACTTCAAGAATTTTCAAGTGTAATTTTGGCAATAGGTAATTTTCAACTTCAGCATTTTTTGGTTACCTAATCTGGCATTAAATGTAATTCCATATCTTAATCTGTATCTGTTATTTTAGACTGTACCATTCCTCTCCAATAGCACAAATTATGGATTGATTACGATCACAGTTACTGATAGAAATTTCCAGAACTCAATAAACTCTATTTCCTTTACCAAAATAGCAATGGAGGTTATTTTACAAGTATTATCACCTTCTCTATGACTGTCATGTCATGAAAGAAGAAGTAGAGGACTTAGAATATGACTGAATCCATTTAAAATACAGGTAAGAAACCATTTTGAAGTTAAGGGATAACAAAACAAAAATAGTTCTCTTAAATAGCAATGAAGTTAAGGGAAGGAGCTCTTACATGATCCTGATAAACTGCTTCATTTTAGCTTTCTAAAGATTACAAAGTATTAGACATACAACAGATAAAGATTGTGTGTCACCCTTAACTGTTGACTCTGCGATCATTCTCAGTGTTTGAGCAGTTATGTAGTGATGTAGTCATGTGATCTGTCTTATGTGGTAAGCAAATCAGTTCTAAGGGGCTGTGGCCTGCTTGCTTGCTTGCTTGCTTACTCATTCTGGACCCTGCATCGGGCTCATTATCATCAGACCTTCAGTTCTTGGAACTTGATCCAGTTGCCTGCTATACTGCATGTTGATGTTTGGATTTGCAAGGCTCAACAGCCTATAAGCTGACACTCTGTCATCCAATCTGCCATACTTTAGGATCTGCTGGCTTCTTCATCCCTGCTTTATGATCTGCCAATTCTGGGTCATCAGCTCTTTCAACAACACAAATCTTAAGAAGCCGCCAGCCAGCACCTTATTCACAGACTTTAGGGATTGCCAGCCTCCACAACCAAATGAAATGTTTCCATGAGATAAATCTCTCTCTCTCTCTCCATATATATATATATATATATATATATATATATATATGTATATGTGTATGTATGTGTGTGTGTGTGTGTGTGTGTGTGTGTATCCCACTGCCATCGAGTTGGCTTTGACTCATAGTAACCCCAGAGGTCAGAGTAGAACTGCCCCATAGAGTTTATATATATCTGTGTATACACACACATGCTTAAATAGTTTTGCTTTTCTAGAGCTAAAGAACCCAGCCCAAGACAGTTACTAAACATCAGTGTGTATCAGACAATGTGCTAGTTACTAGGAGTGCAAAAAACAAAAAAGAAACACACAACAACAACAAAAACGCAAGGTTAGATCACAGTCTTAGCTTAAGAGTTTATGATGTTCTAAACGGAACCAAAAAGAACACAAGGTAAAGGCAAAGGGTGAGGAAGCAGATGGTAAATGTGGAACAAATGTCCAAATATATAAATCAAAATCAAGAAGATTTTGCTTTCCTAACAAACTAGGTAAATAAAAAGACATGGAAATAGTGGAAACCATGATCAGTTGGTCAAAGACAGAATTTTAGATAAATACTCCTATCTATGTACACCTCAGTCAGGCTGTCTCATTGTCTCTTTGCACTGTCATATATATATATATACACACATATATACACACACATATATATATAACACACACACGTATTCTTTTTTAAGAGAAAAATGATTGTGCTTCAGGTAAAAGTTTACATAGCAAGTCAGTTTTTACAGCAGTATTTCATACACAAACTGTTCGTTGGCTTTAGTTGCAATCTCTGAGATTTGTTACCCACTCTTCATGTTTCCTCCCTAGACTCCTGTTTCCATTCATCTGGTTTCCCTGCCTCTCCCTGCCTTTTCTTCTTTGCTTTTTGTCAAACTCTGTCCTCTTCGTCCCATGTAATTGATTATTTTAATAATATAAATTGATTATTCACATTCCTCACTAGTGTTATTGTTTATTTCATAAGCCATAATTTATATATGGCTGAGAGATGGCTTGCAGGAAATGTTTTCAATACCTAGTTAGAAAGTTGTCTTAGGGCAATATTCTCAAGTATTTCTCCAGTCTCTATCAGACTAGTAAGCCAGGTCTTTTTTATTTTTATTTTACATTAATTTGAGTTATTTTATACATTTTCACCCTTTCTACTCAAGACTTTCTATTATGATCCTAATCAATAATGAAGCTGGGCACCATCTAGTTCTTCTGGCCTCAGATGTGAGAAGGTTATTGTTCATGTGGACTGTTAGTCCCTTGAACTAACTCTTTCTTTGAGTCTTCAGATTTTTTTACTCTTCTTTGCACCAGATGACAAAAAAACAGTAACTGCATCACAAATGTCTTCACATGACCTTTTAAGACCCCGGACACTAATCACCAGATTAGGATACAGAACATAAACTTTATACACTATGTTATGTCAATTGACCTAGATGACTCCGAAGACTATAGTCCTTAGATTTCCAGCTGCACTGATACACTTCAAGCAAGTATTAAACATTTATTTACAGAAGATATGGAGTATTGTGTGGGATAAGGAACACAGAAAGTTATTATATTTGCTACTATCCCCAGATTCTCTTCTAATGTTTCAAGTAGTTCAGTGCAAGTTCTAGCCTGCACATCCTACTAGGAAAACAATAGCCTTACTGTTAAGCAGCCATCTCTCTTTAGGTGACAGATGAGGGAAAATATTTCATAAACTGAATAGCTTACAAAAATATTACTGTCAAACACGTTTTTACTAATGTTATAGAAATGTAATTTTATTTATCTCTTTAAATATTTTGTAATATTTTGACAATCTAATGATGACTCAACTGCACTTGGCTTAATGACATCTAACTTTCTTTCTAGTTTAGCACCCAGATAAGTAATTGAGCTAGGCTAACAGTTCATCCAGCAATATTCCAATCTCTATTCTCTACACATATGGAGTAGCCTTGAAAACTCTTGAAAATGTTTCAGATTTGGAAAGGAAAATCATGTCATCCATCCAAGACCATTTATCCTGTCAGAAATTTAAAGAAAAGCTGAGAATTTGCCTCTTTTACTGATATCAATCAGTGTGAAATGGATGACCGAGTCAGCTTCAAAGTTTTAAACATGAAACTACTTAATCAAACATGAAGTTGTCGTTGTTGTCTTTAGCTGCCGTCTGTTCAGCCCTCTATTAATCACAACTCCATGAGCAATGGAAAGAAATGCTTCCTGGTCCTGAACTACCCCCATGATGGGCTTCAGATCAGACCATGGTGATCCATAGGTTTTCATTGGCTGATTTATGAAGTAGATTGTCAAGCCTTTCTTCTTAATCTATCTTAATCGAGAAACTCTACTGAAATAAGCTCAGTGTCATAATAACACATAATCGACCACTGACAAATGGGTGGTGGCTGTCCACAGGTGCACTGACTGGGATTCAAACTGAGTCTGCTATATGGGTGGTGAAAATGCTACCAGTGCCTCACTGAACATAAAGTACTGTAGGCAAAATGAAAGGATAACGTTAAATTAGAGGATAATCTTTGAGATAATAAAACTAAACTCGAGCATTCTGAGTAGATCATCAGGTTTGTATGGAACAGTAACTCAGTCTATGAAGAGCAATGAGATGTGACAAAGCAAATTGAAAGCACCTAAATAGACTTATCAAAAAACATAATAAAATGCTAGAGACCATGGCTATAAATGTTTGCTTCCAAAATAAACCAACTATTTAAAAGAAATTGCATCATGCAGAAATTTTGTAAAACATGTGGGAAGCAGGATATTGAGAAAAATATACTTAATATTTGTGAAAACAATTATTCAATTTGACAACTGAAATTAAACTTCTAGTGGAGAAGATAAAAGGAAGTAGGAGGTGCCAAAATGAAAATTCTGACACAATTCTTATATATACCCCAAACTAGATGAAATGTAAAGAGAAAAAATATGTGGAGAACTTATGCAATAAAATAAAGGGAAATGCAGCACTTTAAAGTCAGAAAGAGCTTCATAAACAATCTAAACATGTTTCATTTTACCAAAAAGAAACTGAATGCAAGTGAAATTAAGAGTCTTGCCCAAAATTACAAAGCCCAAGGAGAGAACAAAAGTTGTCTCAAGTTTTCTCAAGATTTTCAAAGCAAAGTACTGACTTCTCCTCACACTTAAAGTAATGATCACATAAGATAGGGCTTTAACTTAAAACAGGTTAAGGATTTTGTGTACTTGTGAACTAGTCTTTTTCTGCTCCAACTCTCTCTACTGTTTCCCATCTCAGCTGAGCCAAAGAGTATTTGGGGCCTAAGAGTGAAGACCTAAGACTAGAGATGCAAAGGAGAGTTTCTCCTCTATGCAGAGAGCAGGCTGTAACTCAAGACAGAAGAATAGCAGCTATCACCTTGGATGACAACAATGAGATGGGGGATGATACAGTAGTTATAGAAGCAATGCATCATCTTACCTTAGCCACATAGTAATTGTTGATAGTTGTCACTGAGTTAATTGTGACTGATGGAGATCTTATGCATAACAGAATAAAATGTTGCTGGGTCCTGATTCATCTTCATAATCACTGGTTTATTTGAGTCTACTGGGGTCATTTTATCAATCCCTCTCATGGAGAACTTCCCTTACCTTCACTGACTCTCCAGCTGGTAAACACAATGACACACCTAAATTCAGCAAGTTGAAGTCTCGGACAACAATCTGTGATCCATATGGGTGTAGTAATTCAGTTTAACTGATTCAAATTAATTATAGTTACAAATGCTTAGCAACTACAGCATTACTCTGATCTCTTAAAAAAAAACTATATGTTGACACAAAAGGATAGCGTCACAGGTGAACCCATAATTGTGCATGGAAATCAAACAGAGGCAATTATATGGAGAATATTTGGTTAACTTCATGGCTGACTGATCTTGCTTCAGGGGTTGTCACCCAGAATGGAAAGCAGATAAATTATGTCAAAGTTTTGACTCACAGTGACCGTATGTATCACTAAACAAAACACTGCCTAGTTATCTGCCATGCTTCTGATAGTTGCTATGCTTGAGCCCATTTTTGTAGCCACTGTATCAATTCTCTTTTTCACTGATCTACTTTACCAGGTACAGTACCCTTCTCCAGGCACTATCTCCTCCTGATAAAATGTTCAGAGTACATGAAATGATAGCCATCCTCACTTCTAAGGAATGTTCTAACTGGATCTTTTTTTCTTTAATTGTGATTAAGTGAAAGTATATTAATTAATTAGTTGATTGATTGACTGATTTGAGTGTTCACCAGTCTGCAGATCCTTCTACTCTCCTTGCCCTGTGACAGCACACTCCTCCTTTTCATTCTATGCTTGTCATATCCTCTTAACAAGCACTTACCCCTTCCTCTCCACCATCTTCTCTCTTATCTAGAAAGAGACCAGTAGGACAGTGTCCTATAAATGCGCAGAGCCATAAAGTATACACACCATAAGGTCACATTGTGTTCCCAAGTCCAGTTTATTTTTGTCTAAGGAGTTGACCTCACTAGTGTTTTCTGGTCAGGGATAGCAGCAGGTGTAGGGACCATTCTCCCAAGGGATCCCCCATGCCACTGGGCCACCAATTGTTCTCTTTTAGTAGAGATCTTGAGCTGCACGCCTCTTTTTTCTCATATTGCCACAG
This sequence comes from Heterohyrax brucei, assembly GCA_028571685.1. Classification (NCBI taxonomy): domain Eukaryota; kingdom Metazoa; phylum Chordata; class Mammalia; order Hyracoidea; family Procaviidae; genus Heterohyrax; species Heterohyrax brucei. The sequence goes on from CM053143.1 coordinate 78,529,710, forward strand.
GGACTCAACATTATTGCCCTATCATGGCTGTCTTTGGTGGTAGCAAGGCACCATCTGGTTTTTCTGGTCATGTGTCAATATAGTCTCCCATTCACACGAGGCTTTCTGTCTCCTAAGCTCTTTTTCCCTCATGTCTTGTAGTTCTCAGTGATCATCTGTTTCAGATGAGCTGAGACCATTTGGTGAACCTCAGATGGCAGCTTGCTAGCTTTTAAGACTGCAGACATCACTCGCCAACATGAGGTACAGAAGACTCTCTTAGCAATAGGCTAGCTATACCAATTAACCTCACTGTCCCCTAAGAGTATGGTCCCCAAACCCTGCCCCTGGTACTCTATCTTTGCAATATTGGGTTGAGATTGGAAGAGCTTTCAGTTTATGGTGAAGTCCAGTTAAGTTGATCTACTTTCTACTGTGTGCTGTCGCTACTTCCATCTAACCAAACTTTATCAGCTGTCTAATCTATGACCAACCCTCTCCCTCCCTCTCCACCATGATAGCCATCAAAAAGTCTTTTTTTTCTGTACAGAGTCTATTTTTAAGTCCTTATAGGAGGGGTCTCATGCAATATTTGTAATTGAGTAATTTCCAATGTCCTGAGGGATTTCCTGGGAGCGTGGCCCCTAGGCCTGCTGCTACCCTTGACCAGAAAACACTAGTGAGGTCAACTCCTTAGACAAAAATAAACTGGACTTGGGGACACAATGTGACCATATGGTGTGTATACTTTATGGCTCTATGCATTTATAGGATGCTGTCCTACTGGTCTCTTTCTAGATAAGAGAGAAGATGGTAGAGAGGAAGGGGTTATGTGCTTGTTAAGAGTACATGACAAGTATGGAATGAAAAGGATGAGTATGATGCCATAGGCCAAGGAGAGCAGAAGGAGCTGCAGACTGGTGGACACACAAAATCAATCAATCAATTAATATACTTCCACTTAAACACAATTAAAAAAAAAATGATGTTTCCCAATTGAAATCAGGTTATGAGATGCTCCCTGAAATCATCCTTTTTCTTTATCATTGCATAGTATTTCATTGAGTATATGTACCATAGTTTGTTTACCCATTTATCTGTTGCTGGGCATCTGGGTTGACTCCATCTTTTTGCTATGGTGGACAGCGCTACAAAGAACATTCGTGTGCGTGTATCTGTTCACGTGACAGCCTTTGTTACTGTAGGATATATTCTGAGCAGTGGGATTACTGAATCAAACGGTGCATCTATTTCCAACTTTTTAAGGAAGCACCAAATTGCTTTCCAAAGAAGAGGTACTATTTTGCAATCCCACCAGCAGTGCAGAAGATTTCCAATCTCTCCACAACTCTCCAGCACTTGTCGTTTGGTGTTTTTTCGATCATGGCCAACCTTGCTGGGTTGAGACGGTATCTCATTACAGTTTGAATTTGGATTTCTGTGATAACTAATGATTGTGAGCATTTCCTCACGTGTCCTTTGGCTGAAATGTCTGTCCATCTCCTTTGCCCATCTCTTAATTGGGTTATTTACCATTTTCTTGTTGATAGTCTGTAACACCTTGTCAATTACGGAGATCAGACATTGGTCTGCTGTAGTTGCCAAATATTTTTTCTCTTTCTGTAGGTGGCCTTTTAACTCTTTTGATAAAATCTTTAGATCAACAAAAGTGTTTGATTCTTAATAGCTCCCATTTATTTTTTCTTTTATCATGCTTGTTAGTTTTTGAAGTCTAAGTTGTGTGTTAAAACTTCCATTGTAGAGCCTAATTTTTTCTTGCATGATCTTTATCATCTTAGATTTGATATTTAAGTAATTGACCCATTTTGAGTTATTTTTTGTGTGTGAGATATGGATCTTGTTTCAGTTTTTTTGCAGATTGATACCCAATTTTGCCAACACCATTTGTTAAACAGACTGTTTTTATCCCAGTTTACAATCTCAGGACCTTTGTCAAATATCAGCTATTCATAAGAGGATGGTGGCATCTCTGGGGTCTTAACTCTGTTCCATTGACCTATATGTCTCTTTTTGTACCAGTACTAGGCTGTTTTGACTACTGTGGCAGTGTAATAGGTTCTAAGGTCAGGTAGTGTGAGGCCTTCCACTGTGTTCCTCTTCTTCACTAGTGCTGTGCTTATCCAGGGTTTCTTCCCTTTCCAAAGAAAGTTGGTGATTTGTTTCTTTATCTCGTTAAAAAATGACACTGGAATCTCTATTGAGATCATGTTGCATATATAAATCACTTTGGGTAAAATACACATTTTCACAATGTTAAGTCATCGTAACCATAAGCAGGGTAGATTTCTCCATTTGTGTAAGTCTCTTTTGGTTTCTTGCAGTAAGGTCTCATAGTTCTCTCTGTATAGATCTCTTATTTCTCTACTTACATTTATTCCTAGGTATTTTACCTTCTTGATGGCTATAGTAAATGGTGTTGATTTTGTGATTTCTTCCTTGATGATCTCTTTGTTGGTATAAAGGAATCCTACTGATTTATTTATGTTTATCTTATATCCTGATACTTTGCTAATCTCTTCTATTAGTTCCAGTAGTACACTTATAGATTCTTGCATATACAATCATAAATATGCAAATAGGGAGGTTTTTTTTTTACTACTTCTTCTGTGCTGAAGTGGATGTCCTTTCTTTGTCTTGTCTAATTGCTCTGGCCAGAATTTCTAGTACAATGTTGAATAGAAGTTGTGAGAGTGGGCATCCTTGTCTAGTTTCCATTCTCAAGGAGAATTCTTTTAGTCTCTCTACATCCATAACGATGTAGACAGTTGGCTTTGCTTAGATGGCCATTACTGAATTGAGGAATTTCCCTTCTATTCCTATTTTGCTGAAAGTTTTTAGCATCAATGGGTGTTGGACTTTGTCGAACACCTATTCTGCATTAATTGACAAAATTAGGTCATTGTTGTCCTTTGTGTTATTTATGTGGTTGATCACATTAATGTTTTTCTGATGTTGAACCAGACTTGCATCCCTGGTACGAATCCAACTTGGTCATGATGAATTATTTTTTTGATATGTTGTTGAGTTCTAATGGTTGTGATTTTGTTGAAGATTTTTTTCCTCACAGGTTCCTGAGTGATACTGATCTAGGGTCTTCTCCTGACTTTGTTATCAGGGTTATGCTGGCTTCAGAGAATGAATCTGAGAGTATTCCATTCCTTTCTATGGTGTGAAATAGCTTCAGCAATATTAGAGTTAACTCCTATCTAAAAGTTTGACAGAACTCTCCAATGAAGCCATCTGGGCCAGAACATTTTTTCATTCATAGTTTTTTGATGACTTTTTCAAACTCTTCCTTTGTGATTGGTTTATTAAGTTGTTCTGTTTCTCCTTGTGATAATATTGGCAGGTAATATGAATGTAGAAATTTGTCCATTTCCTCTAGGTTTTCAAATTTGTTAGAGTACATACTTTCTTAATATTCTTTTATGATATTTTTATTTCACTTGAGTCTGTTGTGTCATTTTCCATTTCATTTTTTATTTGCATTATTTGTTTCCTCTCCTTCTAACTGGACTTTTTATGAGACAGGTTTGTTCATTCTTTTGGCAGTCCATGGTGTATTCAACATTCTTTGCAAATACCATAACTCTAAGTTGTCAGTTCTTCTTCAGTCTTTATTTGTTGTCCAGCTTTTGCATGCATATGAGGCAAATGAAAACACCAAAACTTGGGCCAGGTGTACCTTAGTCTTCAAGGTGACATCTTGGCTTTTTAACATTTTAAAGAGGTCTTTTGCAGTGTGTTTGCCCAACACAATGCATTGTTGTGTTCTTTGACTGCTGCTTCATTGGGTGTTGATTGTAGAACAAAGTAAAATAAAATCCTTGATAGCTTCAGTCTTTGTTTATCATTGTGTTGCTTACTAGTCCAGTTGTGAAGACTTTTGTCTTTATGCTGAGGTGCAATCTATACTGAAGGCTGTGGTCTTTGATCATCAGTAAATATTTCAAATCTTCTTCACTGTTACTGAGTAAAGTCATGTCATGTGCATAATACAGGTTGTTAATGAGTCTTCCTCCAATCCTTATGTCCTGTTATTCATGTAGTCCGGCTTCTCATGTTTCTTCTTCAGCACACAGATTAAATATGTATCGCAAAAAAATACAACCTGATATGCACCTTTCCTGACTTTAAACCATGCAGTATCCCTTTGTTCTGTTCAAATTAGTGTGTCTTGATCTATGTACAGGTTCCTGATGAGCACAACTAAGTGTTCTGGAATCCTCATTCTTCACAATGTTATCCATAATTAGCTACAATCCACATTATCAAATGTTCTTGTATAATCAATAAAACACAAGTAAATATCTTTCTGGTATTCTCTGCTTTCTGCACAGGATCCATTTGATGTCAGTAATGGTCCTTCCGGTTCCACTTCATCTTCTGAATCTGGCTTCAGTTTCTGGTAATTCCGTGTTGATGTTCTAAATGATCTTCAGCAAAATTTTACTGGCATATGATATTGTTAAATAATTGCTGATTTGGTTAGATCACTTTTTTTGGAGTAGGCATAAACGAGGATCATAAATCTATAATATTGTTTATTGGTCCAATTATGAGACTTTTTTCTCTATTTAAGTCTCCAGTCAGATTGATTCCTGGGAATTATTTTCTTGATTTTATTTTACTTTATTTATTTTATTTTTATTTTTTTATTTAATATGACTGAGTGAAAATGTACATTCCCGTATAACTTTACATGCCCACCTATATGCAGCTTCCACTGCTCTCCGTGTCCGTGACAACACACTATTCCTCCCTGCTCCATACACATCTCATAACCTGATTTCAACTGGAAGACATTATGTTGAGTGAAAGTAGTCAGCGACAAAAGGACAAATATTGTATGAGACCTCTACGATAAGGTCTCAAAAACAGACTTGTGTATAGAAGAAAAGACTCTTCGATTTTATTTTTTAATCTCTCCTTGCTGGTGTACAGAAGTCCAGCTGACCTTTGTGTGTTAATCTCTTATCCTGTAACTTCACTGAATTTGAAGAAATTATTATAGTTGACCTTTTAAAATTTTATAATACTATACTTATTGTTCAATTTACGTGTATGCGTGTGTCACTGACAGTGTAAATGATGAAATTTTTAGATTATCTAGATAAAGAAAATTTATCTGGACAAAAAAAGTTAGCAATGTTATTACTATATTGAATACGTTAGAGAAAATTAGTTATATCCTTACAGAAGGGCATGAAGAGATTATTTGGCAAAGTTAGAAATGTCCTGTTGTTCAATTCTTTTTTCCAATTCCCTTTATTTGTTCAACATTCACTGTGTACTGAACACACGTTGCATATCGTTCCAAGCTCTGGAAACGCAAAGGGAACACAATTCCTGGGTTCACAAAACTTGCAATGTAGATGAAGTGGCAGACAATAAAACAGATAAATTGTAACATATATGTTATGCTGTGATAACTGTTAATAAAAAATAAAGCAGAAAAGAAGAGATATAAAGTATTTTTGTTGGGGGGTAAGGAAAAGTAGGAATTGTGTTAAAATGCCATGTGGACTAGCTAGAGAACGTTCATTAAGAAGATGTCTTTTGAGTAGAGATGAAAGGAAAGTGTGGTAGCAAGCTGTGCTGATGTCTAGGGGAACACGAGTCCAGATACAGGGTATAGCAGTTTCTTACGTGGAATTATGTCTTGGCATGTTTACTAAAGTAGTAAGAAGGCCAGTGTTACTTGAGTGGAATCTGAAAAGAAGAGAGAAATAGACAATGAAACCAGATAGCTAAAGGAAGAAAGGTAACAAATGCTTAGACAAGGCAGAGGAAAGGCTTTGGATTGTATTCTCAATGAGATGGGAAATCACTGATCTGAAGAAGACGAATGACTTAATATGACTTCTGTTTTAGCAGAATCACTTTGGTTGTTGAAATGATTATAGACAGAAGGGAATAAAGAGAAAAAGGAAAGAGATAAGTTAGAAACTATTGAAATAAGCAGGCAAGGAATAATGGTGTCTTGGTCTAAAATTTATACGTTTTCAAGGTAAAACTAGTGCTTTTATACCAGATACAGGGCCTGAAAGAAAGAGAGGAGTAAGAATAACTCCAACACTTTTGGCCTAAGCAACTGGAATAAAGCAGTTTCCATTCATTCATTGAGATGTAGAAGAGTACAGGAGAAGTAGGTTTGGGCCAGTGTATGTGTGTGTCGGAAAGAGGGAGGAAATAAGAAAGAGATAGTGGTAGCTGTAGAGAATGCAGTCTGGGGCATGCTAAATCTGAGGTATTAATTGAGATGTAGAATATCCCTGATATGCACAGGTAAGTCTTTTAACTACTGGCCTGAAATGCTGTTGGTTCAAACCTACCCAGAGGCACCTAGGAAGACAGGCCTGGTGATCTGCTTCCAAACAGTCACACCTTAAAAACCTTATGAGGTAATTCTTCTCTGCACATATGGGGTTGCCATGAGTTGAAATCAATTCAGTGGCAACTAAAAACAACAACGGGGATGTAAGGGAGGCAGGTGGGTATCTAAATGAATGTGGGGTATTGCACAAGGAAGAGGAGAGGAAAAGCAGGAAGAGACATTAAGACAATTAGTATTCATATCTTGACTTGTAATAGCATTCTTCAGTAAAAGGTATACAACTTCTCCAGAAATGGATGATTCTAGAATTCAAATAGGACATATATAAGATAAACCTGGTACAGTGACTGGATTTAAGGAAAACCATAAAGAATAATTCTACTAGGTTACACAGGTTTTATAAGTTAAAATTTGATGCAGTGGCACCCAGCAATAACTTCTCCAGCAAGACCTCATCTTAATTAATTAATTTTGCAATGATACTATTTGTAACTAAGGTCACATTTTGAGGTTCTCTGTGAACACAAATTTGAGGGAGGACACTATTCGCCTAAGTACAGTATACAAAAACATTTCCTGTGTAACTATATGGCAGACATTGTGCTACATACGAGGAACGTATCAATGAATAAGCTAAACACACAAGGAAAGGAGTTCAGAGGAGATGAAGTAATGAAGAAACAATTAGAAATAATGTGTCAGACTTGACGATAAATTAGATTGGGAGATGAAGGAGAAGAAAGAGTTTAAGATAATTTCTAGATTTCTGGCATTAGTGACAAGGTAGGTGCTAGTACTTATTCACTGACACAGGAACAAAATACATAGATGTTTATTTAGGTTTTTAAAAATTTATTTACTATTTTTTTCCCTTTGGAGGAGGTGGGAATGGACAGATAACATACTTGCTTTGGTATTAAGTTGGACATAAAATTATAAAACAAAGGGGAAATAGTGGAGCTGTTAACTGCTGGGTTATACCAACATACATATGGACACTAGAGCAATGAGAATGAATGTAGGCAACCCAGTATATGTTCCTCCTTCCCTTTTTCCTTGGCTTCAATTGTTTTACATAATAAGAATGTTATGACAGAGAGGGTAATCTGGAAACATTTCACTCTGTCTATAGTGTTCACCCTCGTGAATGCAACTTGTATGGTTGCCAAACTTGAGGTAGTCTTTTTGAGCACTCATTTGTCCCAATCCTGTGCATTATTTATATTCTTCTATTTCCTCTCATTTATGAATTCAGGCAGTCCCTGGATTACAAATTCCACTTGTAAATTTCTCTTTAAGCTGAATTTGCACATAAGTCAAAACAAGTACAATGCATATTCAGTGTCAGTTAGTCAAATGTTTCTCTTAGTATATAGTATATAGCTTACCTTTCTATGCATTAAAAAAATGTTAAACCTTTCCAGGTACATGAATCACCTTTAACATAATAATACAATAATAATAATCTTTGATGCATACTTCAGAATTTGGTACCATGAGAGTAGGGTGCTTCTCTAACAAATACCTATATGGTAGAAGTGATTTTTAAAACCAAATGGATAGATTCAGAAGGAATTGAGAGAACTGTTAACACTGAAGAAGGCGCAGATGGTGAGAAACAAGCAGCATAGGGCTAGTGGCAGCAGCAGCAGCAGTGGTTGTGGCAGCAGCAGAACCAGAGACAACACTGGAGTTGACTCACGGAGCAAGAGAGCTAAGTGCCTGTGCACTGAGTTTTCCTAGCAGAGTGGGGTGGCTCCAGGTACTTGAATCATTGGAACTACAGAGCTTTGGAACACTTTCCCCAGCAGGGCAGATGTGGGCCTGAGGCCCAGGACATGCAGCCACAGGAAGCAGAGGCTGAAGAGATAAACAGTATGAGAAGCTGAGCTGCTTGAGTCTCAAAACGCATGGCCATGACCTCAGGGGTTTGAAAGGGTGGAGCTAAGGCTTTCTGTGTTTTGTTGAAGTTGAATTGCTACTCATTTGGGCTTAGGGTGCATCTAAAGCCTATGGGGCAGTTTCTGTCCAAGCGGGCCTGGAAGACAGAGTTTAGCACAGGTCTGGGGGTCTCTACTCAGAATTCAGAGAGTGTGGCCAATACCTAGAATCTGGAGGTTTGGGCCATTGTGTAAAATGTCTCAGAAAATGAAAGTTATTTTCAAAGCTTTGAGGGCTAATGTAATATGTTCTGCTGACTCCATTGTAGCCTGTTAATGACTTATTTCCCTGCAATTTCTCCCATTTGTAGTGGAAAGGTCTAACTTGTGCCTGTTCTGCCATTGCACCTTTAGAAGCAGATAGCTTGTATTCTAGGTTTTGCAGATGTAAAGGAATTTTTTAATTTTGGACTTGGAACTGATTTAAGATTTCTATCTTATGGGATGGACATGATCTTGCTATGATGGGATGAGTGTGTTACATGTTTCAAAGATGTGATTTTTGGGGTGCAAAAGGATGGGATGTCGTGGATTGACATCCCAAAATATGTGTAGCCATGTGATTGGGCCATGGTTCCCAGTATTTTGTGATTGTCCTCCATTTTGTGATTTTTCTACACTGCATGTTAAAGGATTAGGGTGGGGCTGTAAATCTCTTTATAGGGTCACCTCCTTGCTCTACTGTAAAGGGAGTTTCCCTTCAGTATGGCTTGCACCACCCTTAATCCTCTCATCCTGCAAGAGACGAAAGGAAAGAGAAGCAAGCAGAGAACTGGGAACCTCACACCATCGGGAAAGTGGCACTGGGAAAAGAGAGCATTCTTCAGACCTAAGGTTGCTGCACCAAGATGCTCCTTGGACAAAAACTGATGCAATAGCGGACTTTCCTCCAGAGCTGACAAGGGGGAAAGCCTTCCTCTGGAGCAGACATCCTGAATTTGGACTTGTAGCCTACTGGACTATGTAAGAATAAGCTTTCTTTTGTTAAGGCCATCCACTACATAGTATTTCAGTTAGAGCAGCACTAGCTGACTAAAACAATAGTATATAGCTTACCTTTCTATGCGCAAAAAAAAAGTTAAAGGGACACTTCCAGACACATGAAAACATCTTTAACATACTAATATCATAATAATAATATTTGATGCACATTGCGAAGTAGTACCCATTTGTTATTACATGTCGTATGGACCTCAAGTTTTTTTATGTGATAGGCTTTACAGGGGTTTTCATAACTATGGTTGTATGTGAGCTGGATTTTCATAACCCAGGGACTGCTTGTAGAAGTATCAATCCAAGACTACGTACTATGATACTATATTCTTTGAAAAGTAAACATTTACATTTACTAGAAGTAAGTTGCCCAAATCAACTGAGTCTTGCTATGGGAAGATCTTCTCCCAACACTTTTGAAGACACTTCTTATCATGCTCTAAATTCCCAATAGTGGTTTATGACTGGACCAATCAGCAGTAAGTTAAACTGAGAAGGAACAAGGTCAAAAGTTTAATACTATTCCTTTAGGGTAGAGAATTAATGAATGATATTTTTCTGCATCTTTTTTTATATTCTTCTGTGTGTCTAAAATACAATAAACATTTACTGCTTTGCTAATCAGAAAAAAAATAAATTTTAAATGAAGTCAGGCTGGACAAAACACCCAAATGAGCTGAACTCTGGCACACTCAACTGAAAGGGGGGTTCACAAAAATCACGGTGGATATACTCAGCTCACAATTACTGATGAATGAAGAAGACTAAAGCAGGAAACATCATCAACTATCAAGTGCTCTCAAGGTCCTGTTTTTGTCTTATGAAAAATGGCCCAGACCTCCCAGAAGAGCTTATAGCGTACATAATCTTCAAAACAGGAACTATTCATCTAATGATTTCTGCAGGCTGCAAAAATGAGCTTATCCTCTGCAGAAGTAATTTTCTGGAATGCAAGTTAAATTTATGACATTATGTCAGTTTCATAAGCCAGGAATTTTGAGTCTATCTAGAACAGACAAGCTAAGGACCACTTTCACATCCAGAGAACACTGAAGGGCAGCACCAGTGCCCTTCCAGTGAAGAAATTATTTTTGTTTTCAAATGTATACAGCCACATTTACATTATGGAAATGGGATGACTTGATAAGAGTTATTTGGATTGGTCTGTCATGTCTTAGCATTATTACAAAGCAAAGTAAAGGATAGTTGCTATTTCTGTGAGTTTTCTCAGAACTGTTAGAATAAAAATCACTGCCCTTTTTTAAAGCTTCCTTTTCTTTTCCGAGACACAGTACAACATCAGTTTTCCAGTTAAAATGAAGTGTGACACTTCATTAAAAGAAAGTCATGGAAACCAAACACTGAACTTACAGCGTATAACACGGTAAGCAGCCTACAGATGGAAGAAAAATAATAAACTCTTTCCTTTATTTGCCAAAAACAAAAGAAATGCAAAACATGAAGCACTTACATACTGTGTCTAGTATCCAATACAATATTTACAGAATAAATAAAAACATAATTTGGTGCATTGCTGAACATTATGTAAGGCAATGCATTTCCAATCCCTCATTCAATAGCCTAATCCGCCAGCATTTGCCATTGCATAAACCAGGATGTGGTTTCGTTTTGGACAACGAACAAGTTCCTAACAAGTGTCCTCAGCTCCTAGGAAGATTTTACTCAAATATCAGACATAGTTGCTTCAAACCAGCAAACTGAAAACTTGATTCTTCCCCCCCCCCCCCCCCCCGTAAGAGCCCCATAGTAAACGCTGGACAGAAGGTAATGTAGAAACTATCTTGATTCTTTTTATTTGTGGGGAATGAATTAAAATTAAGGAAGCATTCCACTCTTCAGACACATTTCCTCCAGCTTCTTAAGTTGTGTTGTGAGTGTAATACAGTTCTCTCCACAGAAATCTCTGTGGACACATGGTACCTGTCCTTATGTTTTCTGCCGTGTTTATTTGTTTAGCCAGAAATTTATCCAGAGGCCTATGTAACACTTTGTTCTCTTCCCAAGATGCATACCTACTCCGCACTTACCAACAATCTCATTATCCAACATTTCATATTTGCACCAATGATAAAAAAAACTATCATCCAATTATTTTGCACATTAATGATATACTTCTGGCAGTAACAACACCAAGTTGTGAGGCGAGTGAAATGTTGGCTGTGATGTGTAAGTTTAAGCACCAACTTGGCTGACCCACGATTCTCAGCAGTTTCGCAGCTATGTAATGACATAATTTGTCCGCTATGTAATGATGTTATTGTCCTCCACTTTGTGATCTCATGTGTTCAACCTCCATTTTTGAATAATGTTGATTTTTGCATAATGACCCTGTCCTTAGACGTTAACCATTCTGATAAATTGGAATTCTTTCTGGAATGGCCATCAGAGCTGTCATAATATTACCTTTGAGACCCTGAATGTCATCAAAATGTCTTTCTTTCAATATTTCCTTTATCATCAGATAAAGAAAAAAGTCACTGGGGGCTAGATCAGGTGAGTAGGGATGGTGTTCCAACACAGTTATTTGTTTACTGGGTAAAAACTCCCTCACAGACAGGAGGTTTTTAAACCACTAGCATCAACCATTTTGTGGATCGTGAAATCAGCTTATACAAGACTAATGTTTTTTAATAAAATAAAAAGAAAAATATTTTAGTATTATACATGTATTAAGGGTATGGCTTAATGTAACCAAGTTTCATTTGTGAATATGTGTTTGTTCATGTACTGAGTTGTGATGCAAAATGCGTCTCTCACCAAAGCTGATGGTATCCAGTTTGGCTCAACCTTCCATTGTATGCACATACTCCTTCCACAAAATCTGCGACCCTTACATCAAACAATCAAGGGTAGAAGATGCTGAATTTGATAGTCATAAATACATAAACAGTTGTAAACATAATTAACAAAATTGGGTAGAGACAAATATCAAGATTATAAAGATGTCCAGTTTTTAAACAAAGTGTAAAATTGTAGGACTGGTACATTCTACTGAAGAAAACCTTGCACAAATAAAGAGCTGCTATTCTGCATAAATTTTTTCTGACTAAACTGCAAGCATGTGAGGGACACGTATAGAATATATTATATATAATACAATACAATACTATACTATAAAATATTGTATGATATATGACGTGACATGTGATATAAGCATAATATATTGTTACATAATATATAAATATGCACACTATATACAAATGTATAGTATATTTGTGTGTTTATATTTGCATTTTACATTTATATATTATATCATATAATTATATATTACATAGTATATTATATATTGTATATAACATAATGTGCAATATATAACATATAACACATTATATAATTGTATATTATATGTAATATAATATAATAATATATTATATAATATATGCCAGCCAGCCAAGAGCCATCGAGTTGGATCCGACTCATGGCGACCCTAGGGGCCAGGGTAGAACTGACCCCCGGAGTATTCAATATATAGCTATACATTATATAATATATAATTATGTATTATATAACATACACAATTACGTACTATATAATTATATATACCCCTAGGGTCGCCATGAGTCAGATCCGACTCAACGGCACTTGGCTTGGCTGGCAAGCCAAATAAGATATGTTATGGATTATAGACTATATTATGTATTCATTTATATATATATTTATATTTTATCATATATTATGTATGTTATATATATACATAACAGAGCCTGAGAAAGTCTACGCCATCACCACCCACTGCTGTTGTCATGTCTGACTCACAGCAACCCTATAGGTCAGAGTGGAGTTGCCCCATAGAGTTTCCAAGGAGTGCCTGGCAGATTTGAACTGCCAACCTTTTGGTTAGCAGACATAGAGCTGAACTCACTATGCCACCAGGGTTTTCTAAGAAAGTCTAAGGACTTGGAAGTAAATCAATTCAGAAACTGATAAATTTTGTATAAAAAAGTCGACCAAGTGGATCTTCATTTCCAGTGGCAGTAAATATTGAGTACAGCATAAGGGTGAGCCTCTCCAGTAAGAGTCAAAGATATCTTAACCCTATATTTCTGATGATTTTTCATACTTGGCTAGGACATCTTTGGCAGCCATCAGGTCATTATTCTCCAGAATTCACTTCTTCTTAGATAAGATGCATCAACACATGTGGCCCTCCTTCTCAATCTTATGAAACCTATATGTGCTCCTTCAAGAGAAAATGGGGACCTCACTACCAAACTAGAGAAGAGCTCAGGATCATAGTTCCTAAGTGAAGAGACCAGTGTGAGCCCGGTGGTCCTCCCAGTTCTCAGTCTGGAGACACATTCTAGATCATAGTACATTTCTCTGAATTCAGGGAGCAGCAATTGTGGTTCATGGAGAAAGGTAGATGCAACTGAAATTTACAGAAAAGAGTTCTGTAAACTTTGTCATAAGACAGTTATCATGTCTATACATACAAATATCAGACAAAGTAGATATTAACACAAGAAATATCAACTGAGATTAACAAGATATTTTATGTAATGATCAAAGTGTCAATTCATCAAAAAGATATCAGAACCCTGAACATGTAGGCACCCTAATTAAAGAACTTCAAAATACTTGCAGCAGAAACTCACAGATCTGAAACAGAAATATATTCACAAGTGCAGTTACAGATTATAGAAATAAAAGGAAATTGCTAAGAGTAAAAAAAAGTAACACTACCAAACAACCGTACATAATTAACATTTATAGAGCACTCCACACAGAAACTGCGTGTTACTCTTTTTTTGTAAGTGCACATAAACAGTTTACTGAGAGAGACCATATGGGCCATAAAACAAGACTCTATAAATTTAAAAGGATTAAAATCATACGGTAGATGCCTCTGACCACAATGAAAATAGAAATCAGTAACAGAAAAATATTGGAAAATCTCCAAATATTTGGAAGTTAAACAACAAACTTCTAAATAACCCACGGGTCGAAAGGAAATAGCAAGGGAAGTTAGAACATATTTCAAATTGAATAGAAACCCTGATGTTGTACTGGTTAAGAACTACAGCTGCTAACCAGAAGGTTGGCACTTCAAATCCACCAAGCTCTCCTTAAAAACTCTGTTGGGCAGTTCTACTCTGTGCTATAGGGCTGCTATGAGTAGGAATTGACTCAATAGCACTTTTTTGTTTTTGGTTGAGTGAAAATGAAAACACTACATAACAAAACTGGAAACATATAATAAAGGTGGTTCTTAGAAGGAAATTTACATTTTAATAGTTATATCAGCAAAGAAGAACTAAAACAAATGATCTAAGCTTCTACTTAGAAAAAGAGCAAATAAAACTCAAGATACATAGAACTGAAAGGAATAATAAAGAAGAAAAATTAAAAAGAAAGCCTGTAGAGAAAATTAATGAGCCTAGAAATACATACATGCATAGCTTAAATACAGTGAAATCTGAGCAAGTCAGCAACTGTGTAAGGTGGAAACCTGTCAAAGGAAAACACTATTTCCCATTAAAATAAGTGGTAAAAAAACAAACAAACAAACAAAAAACCTAGTAAGGCTGAATCTTTTCAAAGGTGGAAAACTTGAGAAACCTGGGAAAAATAAGACAGTCTGATAAAGTGCTGGCTCTCACAGATTTTCCTGTGTTAATAAAACTGATAAACTTCTAGATAGGCTGCCAAAATACAATAGGGAGAAGACATCAATTACTAACATTACAAATGATAGAATATTAATACATACTTGATAGACATTAAAAATACGATAAACTATTATTATGTTTTACTTTGTCAGTAAATTAACAAGAAATCTATATGAAATGGACAAATTTCTCAAAAGACACAAATTGCTAAAACTAATTCAAGAATGGTAGCTATTTCAGACAGTCTTATGTGCAGTTTTCTTTTCTTAAAAAACAAACTAAATTTAAATTGAAAACCTTCCCTAAAAAGAAATACTAGGATCATATTCCTTTACTTCTATTAAATATATAAGGAAAAAATAATAGCAACTTGACACAAATGTTTTAAAAATGATTAGAGGAAGATCCCACTAGCCTAATACAAAAGCTAGGCAAAGATATTACAAGATCAATATTACGCGTGAATCCAGTGGTTACAATACCCAGAGAAGCCATCACACCCTTTCTGATCAGGTTGGTGTGTGTGTCTGTGTCTGTGTCTGTGTGTCTGTGTCTGTGTGTGTGTGTGCGTGTGCATGTGTGTGTGTGTTTGTATATGAAAGAAAGCAGAAGCAGCTGTCAAGAAATAAATGATGTATTAGGCAAAACCAAAAAAAACCTGTTGCTGTTGAGCCTATTTCAACTCATAGATCTACAGCAAAAGACTTTAAAATGTTAAAAATCAAAGATGCCTCTTTGAGGACGAAGATGTAGCTGACCCAACCCATGATATTTTCAATTGCCTCACATGCGCACAAAAGCTGGACAGTGAAACAGGATAACAGAAGAAGAATTGGTGTATGTGAATTATGATGTTGGCAAAGAACATTGACTATCCCATGGATTGTCCAGGGAATGATGGCACACAACAACATAACAAACTAGTTGCATGTTGTTAGGTGCCCTAGAGTAGACTCCAGTTAACATGAAACAGTGGCCACCAAGTCTTTCTGCATACATAACACCTGAAATCTCTAGACGTTATAACAATATTCCTTAAATCTCAAGAAACTAGATCACTTATCCAGAACAACTAAGGAGTAAGAGGTGGCTGAGTGAAATAATTTACTGGGATTGTCATTCATACTATCTTTATCCTTTTATATTCAATGAATTAGTATGCAATACAATAAACTTCACACTGTAGTTGTGCTACCTGGAAGTTTTTAAGTAATTCAAAACCCTTTCAGAATACTGCAGTGTATTTTTATGAGGAAGAATTGTTAATGTTGCGTTATAGAAATGAAAGAATGTATTGATAATTTATATTTTATTTATTTATTGTGAGAGTGAAAGTGTACAATCCAGTTTAAGTTTGCATACCCACCTATGTGCAGCTCCTACTGCTCTCCTTGCCGAATGCCGGCATACTTCTCCTTTCTGTTCCATACATGTCATATCTTTTTAACAATCTCCTGTCCCCTCTTCTTTACCCTGTCCACTCCCCTCTAGTAAGAGGCCAGTAGGACGACATCCTATAGATGCACAGAACTATAAAGTGCACACACGATATGGTCACTCTGTGTCACTGAGTCCAATCTATTCCTGTCCAAGGAGTTGACATCAGTAACAATTTATGATGAGGGACAGCATGATGACCAGGGGCCATGCTCCCAGGAGAACCCCGAGGTCTTTAGATGATCAATTGCAGTCTTTTAATGGAGTTCTCAGAGTGCACTCCTTTTTATTCTCATGTTGCCACTGAAACTCAACTTTGTGAGCCCCATTACAGCTATCACTGGTAATGGCCAGGCACCATCTGGTTCTTCTGGTCACGTGCTGACGTAGTCACCCATTCACATTGGTCTTTGTGTCTTCTGGGTTCTCTTTTCCCCACATCATTTTTGTTCTTGGTGATCATCTGTTCCTACTGAGTTGGGACCATTTGGTGTACCTCAGATGGCAGCTTGCTAGCTTTTAAGACCCAGACACCACTCACCAATAAGGGGTGCAGAATACTCTCTTAGCAATATGTTACTTATGCCAAGTGTCCTTGATGTCTCTTTGCAATATTGGGTTATAATTGGAAGAGTGTACATGTTATGTTGAAGTCCAGTTACATTGATCTCTTTCTAATGTGTGCTGTCTCTGATTTTACCCAACCAAATTTCTATCAACTGTCTAATCTATAACTAGCTCTCTCCCTCCCTCTTTCCTTCCCTCCCTCCCTCCCCTCCTTTGTAGCCATCAAAGAGTCTTTTCTTCTGTACATGAGTCTGTTTTTAAGTCCTTATATTAAGGGTCTCATACAATATTTGCTCCTGTGCAGCTTACTAATTTCACTCAATATAATGTCTTCCAACTGAAACCAAGTTATGAGATGCTTTCCAAAAATCATCACTGCTTTTTATCACTGCATAGTGTTCCACTGAGTACAGATACCACTGTTGATTTATCTATTCCTCTGTTGTCAGGCATCTGAGTTGATTCCATCTTTTTGTTATTGTGGACTGTGCTGCAATAAACATTCATGTGCATGTATCTGTTTGTATGAATGCCCTTACTCCTGTAGGATATATCCCAAGCAGTGAGATTACTGGGTCAAATGGTATATCTATTTCCAGCTTTTTAAGAAACTGCCAGATTGCTGAAAAAAAATACATTGAGTTGAATTTATTCTGAAAGTAACTATAAATTAAAATAAATCTATAAGGTAGCTATGTAATAAAACATTATATTGAGGTAAGTATATGTATCAATCTGTATGCTGAGCAAATATCTTAGAAATGTGGCTATATAAAGAAAAATGGGGCATCAGAATAAGAGGAAGACCCTTTAACAACCTGCTTTATGCAGAAGACAAAACCACAATTCTTGAATGCAAATAAGACTTGAAACAGTTAATGAGGTTCCAGGATCATAGCCCTCATTCAGTATGATAAAGAAAACAAAAAATCCTTACAAGTAGACCAATAAGCAACATCATGATAAATGGAGAAAAAAATTGAGGTTGTCAAGAATTTCATTTTAGGGCACAGACAAGATGGTGGACTAAACACACATCTCTCTAAATCCTTCTGGAAGCCAAGACCTGAAGTGATAATTAAACAAAGCCTTCTGGACACCTAGTGAGCCTTAGGACACAGCATGGGGCTTGTAACATGGACTTCATACCACTAAGTGGAAAATCTCTCTTTCACTGATGTCATTCTTGGGGAGCACTGGCTTTCACAGACTGAAGGTAACTCACCATTGTATCTTTCTTTTCTCTGTCTTAGCCAGCAGGTGGAGCTGGGACAGGACTAGAGCTAATCTCAGATGCACGGCTGGTGGGATTGGCAGGCAAAATTGCCGCATTTTGAGAGCCTGACTTTCGACTCTGTGCATCTGGGCACATTTGGTCTCTCTTTCCGCCTCTGCCACTGAGTAGCCTGTACTGAGGCAGATGGGGAGCTTGTATGGGTTGCCATCTTGTTCTACTGGAAGGTGGAGACATCCATACGGAGGCCTCAGTTGGATCTAATTCCTGAGTTGGGAGGCTGCACGTGCCCACAGAAGAGCGCTTTTCCAGCAGAAAAGCAGTATCCTACACAATGTCACCTACAGCTGGTGCCTGACAGCAGAGGCCAGCAAGGCAGTAGTGTTTCTGTGCTTTGAACTACTTTATAACATCTAGGGTTGGATATAGAGGTGCTTACTTTGCCAGCTGGGAAAAGGGACCTATAAATCTGAAAACCTGACTGACTTAGGAAGTTGTCAGATACCTTTTACCTTTCATTTTAAGATACCTAGAGAAACTGTGGTCCATCCTCACAGCATCTCTCCAGAGTCTATTGACTCACATGATGCCCCCAAAGTAACAAACTCTGGATAAACGCGTGATCAAGAAATGACCCATGGCTTCAGAAGGCCTGCGAAAGAAAGCACCACAGAACTTCCCAGATGAAGAGACCTTTCTGAAACTATTGGAAGGTGAATAAAAGGATTATATATAGAGTCCTCCTAGACCTTATACAAAATGCAGCAGAGCAAAAGGAAAAATTAAGCAACCTGTCCAATCTGATGGAACACCAGTACTCTGAAATCCAACTGATCAAGAACAAAATCAAAGAGATAGAAACTTCAATTCAAAGCCAAGAAAACAGAATGGAACAAATGGAAAATAGATCTTCTTATTTCAAAGACAGAACTACTGACTCCAGTATCTACAAGGAGAAATCAGAAAAAAAGAAACAAGAAAAATGAAGAAGCATCAAGAAGCATGTGGGACTCTGTTAAGAGGAAAAATCTATGATTAATTGGAATTCCTGAACAGGGTGAGACATCTGAGAACACAGAGAGTATTCTTGCTGAGCTGATGACAGAAAGCTTCCCAGAAATTGTGAAAGAGAATATAGATAGCCAAGATACATACTGAACACCACTCAGTATAGATCTCAAAAGAAAGGCTTGAAGATATGTTCTAATCAAGCTCAGTAAAATGAAACCTAAGCAGAAACTCTTGAAGGCAGCAAGACTCAAAGCAAACCTAACACTTAAAGGGGAACCCTGAAGGCTTTCATTGGGTTTATCAACAGAAATGATACTGGCACAGAGACAGCAACAGGTCACATTGAAAGCCTTGAAGAAGAAGAACTTCCAAGAGTTATATATCCTGCAAAACTATCTTTCAAATAGGAAAATCAAATTAAGACATTCGCTGATAAACAGAAACTCAGAGACCTTGTAAAAATCAAACCAAAGCTACAAGAAATACTGAAACAATGTATTGACTTAGAAGAACAAAACCAATAACTTTATATTTTGGAAGCAAATTCAGGACACATCACCCAGAATCCTGCTCAGTTAGGGAAGGCTCCAAACTCAATCAAAGCTATAATAGTGAAAGAAATGATCTAGTGATCATATCATGAAATCTATGATGTCATCATAGTAAAAACAGGGATGTACTATAGTTGTTATAATCCTTTCAGGTGGAAATGAAGTTGATGAGAATGGTAGTAATTAAAATTGGGTTTATACATAGTTTGCTAAGGGGGATCATAGGGGCAGCAGTAAAGCACAATAAAGATACAACAAATCAAATCAAGAAACATGATACAGGAGTCTCTACAACCATAAAACCAACCCTGAAAAAGGTGAAAAATCAACTCACAAAGAATGTTCCAGAACAGATTAATAAGAACAACAGAGAAAACATCAACATACAAAATATATATATATATATATATATATCACAATGGTAGCACTGAACACATACCTATCAATAATTACATCGAATGTGAATGGACTCAATGCTCCAGTAAAGAGACATCAAGTGATTTCTTGGTTCAAAAGACATGATCCATCCATATGTGGCTTACAAGAAATTCACCTTAGACTTAAAGATATTAACAAACTGAAAATTAAAGAATGGAAGAATATATGTGAAGCTAACAATACACAAAGAAGAGCAGGTGTGACAATTCTAATCTCAGATAAAATAGGTTTTAATGTAAAACCCACCACCGTAGACAAGGATGGACCCTACCTACTGTTGAAAGGTTCAATACACACAGGACTTAACAATATTAAATATTTATGCGCCTAATACTAGAGCACCAAAATATATCAAAGAAACACTAACCAAGCTAAAAAAGGAGATTGATCACTTCACAATAATAGCTGGAGGCTCCAACAGGCTGCACTCAATATTGGACAGATTGTCTAGAACAAAACGCAGTAAAGACACAGAAGACCGTATTGCCACAATTAACCAATTAGACCTCATCAACATATACAGAACCTTCTATCCATCAGCGGACAGCTACACCTTCTTCTCCAGTGCATATGGAACATTCTCCAGAGTAGATCATGTGTTAGGACATAAAGCAGTTCTCAACAAAATCCATACCGCTGAATTAATGCAAAGTATCTTCTCAGATCATAAAGCCATAAAAGTCTAAATCAATAGCAGAAAAAAACATTGATAGAAAGGGGAACTCATGAAAACTGAACAACATCTTGCTCAAAAAACCATGAGTTATAGAAGAAATCAAAGATGAAATAAAGACATTTATGGATTCCAATGAGAATGAAAACATTTCCTACCAGAACCTATGGGATACCGCCAAAGCAGGGCTCCGAGGTCAGTTTATCTCCATAAATGCACACATCTGGAAGGAAAAAGGAAACCAAATCAAAGAACTAACCCTACAGCTTGAACAAGTAGGGAACAACAGCAGAACCCTCAGGCACCAGAAGAAAATAGGTCATAAAGATTAGAGCAGAACTAAACAAATAGAGAATAGAACAACTGTTAGAAAAATTGAAAAGATGAAAAGCTGATTTTTTGAAAAGATCAACAAAATTGACAAAACATTGACTAAACTTACTAAAGAAAAACAGGAAAGGAAACAAATAATCCAAATAAGAAATGAGAGGGGAGTTGTCACAACAGATGCAACAGAAATCCAAAATATCATAACAGAATACTATGGAAGACTGTACTGTAACAAATTCAAAAACCTAGAGGAAATGGACACATTCCTAGATTCATATCACCTACAAAAATTATCACAAAGTGAAGCAGAACAACTTAATAAACCTATCACAAAGGAAGAGATTGAAAAATTCATCAAAAAACTGCCAAGCAAAAAAACCCAGGGCCAGATGGCTTTACTGCAGAATTCTACCAAGCTTTTAAAGAAGAGATATCTCCAATTCTACTGAGACTACTTCATAGTACAGAAAGGGACAGAATGCTCCCAAATTCATTTTAAGAATTTCATTTTACTTAGATCCACAATGAACACCCATGGAAGCAGCAGTCAAGAAATCAAGACTCATTAAACTCATTGCATTGGGCAAATTGACTGCAAGAGATCTTTTTAAAGCAAAGATGTCACCTTGAGGACTGTGGTGCACCTGACCGAAGCTGTGGTGTTTTCAATCATCTCATATGCATGTGAAACCAGGACAATAAATAAAGAAGACTGAAGAAGAATTGATGCCTTTAAATTGTGATGTTGGAGAAGAATATACCATGGACTACCTTTTGATTACCAAAAGAATAAACAAATCAATCTTGGAAGAAGCACAACCAGAATGCTCCTTGGAAGCAAGGATGGTGAGACCAAGTGTCACATTCTCTGGATATGTTATTGAGAGGGATCAGTTCCCAGAGAAGGACATCGTGTTTGCTAAAGTAGAGGGTTAGTGAAAAAGAGGGAGACCGTCAATGAGATGGGTTGACAAGATAGCTGCGATAACAGGATCAACCATTGCAACAGTTGTGAGGATGGTTCAGGCCGGGGCAGTGTTTTGTTCTCTCATACACAGGTTGCTATGAGTCAGAACTAACTCAAGGGCACTTAAAACAATGACAACATAAGTGTATATGAGGGTCTGATGAGCATATTCCAGACAAATGGGAGTTTACTGACTGTAATTAATATGCAAATAGTAGATGAGTTTAAAAAGATGAATTGTGAGCTGAAACTTTGTTTTGCAGACTCAATTATGTCATGAAATAATACCCTTTCTCTGAGACTATTTGGTTGGTACACCCAAGTTATAAAATGTTACATCTAAATAGTAGCCCCCCAAAATAGTCCTATATATTACACTTACATAAAATTTAGGTACCTTATTGATTTTATTTTTAATGTTTCAATTTTTTTGTGGCTTTTATTCTGGCAAATAAAATAAAAAGAAACACTATAGAGGCACATTTTTCAAACAGATGAATTCAGCTCCTATCTTTAATCCAGAGCTACAGTTTAAAAGGAAAATTGGTACCTAAATATAAAATTTCAAAAACTAGCTATCTTCTTATTTATGTTTTATCTTCAAGTTAAATTCACTGATACATGATTTTTTTTTAACTTTACTTTTCCTGAGAGTATACAATGGGACAGGCATTATGAACATTACTAGTGGTACAAAGAAAAATAAGGCAGTATTCCTAAGGTCAAGGAACTAAAAAGAGACAAATGTTTAAAGTAAGTAGAGACTCTGCTTTTGCTCTTCAAAATGCTATCTAGGAGGTTTTTTTTTAATAATAGCAATAAACAAATTAAGTTTTCAGTAACTGAGTCATAGACTCATTCCTCTGTGATTTCATTAGAATTAACACTATCCACAGAAATGGTTGAATTACTTGAAGATAAATGAGAATCAGTAAGATTTATGTTATTTTCAGATGATCTTCTTGATGCAACTCAGCCATGAGTGTGGGGTTCTTGTTTTAAAGGTTTTGTCAAATACTTAGCTTTCTTGACTGAGGAAGATATTCAAGTATTATAGTACGTGTGTGCATTTCTACCTACCCTGAGTGGGAATATATAACGTACATGAAATCTTTGCTTCCTGATTTGCATAAACACCTCAAAGCTTTGTTTCAATCATCTAAGAATGACCTATCTTTTAATAAATAATAAATATCCAAACCCATTGTTGTAGAATCAGGTCCGACTCATTGTGACCCTAGAGGTCAGAGTAGAACTTCCTTATAGATTTTCCAAGGAGCACCTGGCGGATTCCAACTGCCAGCCTTTTGGTAAGCAGATGTAGCACTTCACTCACTACACCAAATAAAAAACATAGTAGCAATAATACAATTAAGTCTGCAAACTTCCAACCATGTGTCTGTGTTGGTAACACTGTACAAACAACTTGGTAAGATTTCATAACCTTGGTATATCAGTGGCTTACAGCTGTTTGTGTTAACCTGTAGCAGTGTCTTGCTACAGTGTCGTTACTGTTGCATGTTTTTATGCATTGTTGTAAGAATGCTGGAGCTTGAATTAGAGCAACAGACAACATGAAATTTCCTCTCACACTTGGCAAGAGTGGAAGTGAAATCAGGAACATGTTAGTCCAGGTCATAATGTCTGTCCTTTGATGGCTCCTCACTGAATCTGGAAGCAGTCCTGGTGGCACAGTGTTTAAAGTTCTTGGCTGCTAACTGAAGGATAAGCAGTTCCAACCCACCAGGTAGTCCACAAGAGAAAAGTGTGCAACTTGGCTTCCATGAGAATTTATAGCACTGCATCAGGAGTTCATGTCTGTAAATTTTTAAGTCCTTCTTCCAGCTGGCCCGAGCCCTCTGGCCAGCCCGGTTGCCCCGGCTCTCTCCTGTCTCCATGACTTTCCTCACACTGTTTGCTTCGTTCATTCAGAATTTTCTCTCTGTCTAAGTACTGCTCATATTTACGAGTCCATAAATCATCATCTCTGCAGAAAAGTTATCTAAATCTCCTTCAAAGTAGTTAACCTTTCCTTCTCTATCCACGTATTATGATTTATGTCTTCATACTGGTAGTCATTCTCCAAGGGAAAGGGAGAAAAAGTATGATATGAGAAAGGCTCTGGGAAAAGAGGACTCTAACACTCAGGTAAAGGTCCCCATTCCCAGATTTCCACCCTAAACTGTGGGCCCTTGACAGCCCTTCTTGTTCAAGAAACTAAGAAACAAGTGCTCTCTACATAAAGCTTTAAACTGTTTATTATCATTTTACTGAAAACTCTAAATGGGAATACTAGTTTTCCCACAAGCAGTTATAAATACCTTCTCTTATTAACCCCTATACCAGTTAGTAGGACTTTATAATGTAGAATTATATTTCCAGGATAGTGGTTTATCTCACATTTACAAAGTTAAGACAAGAAGAAGACAAACAGCCGTAGTATCTACATCTCAGACTCTTTCATCTTCATTCTGTACACTGTCTTATCCAAGTCACCTTGAAGGCAGTCACCTTAGAGCAAAGAACTTCTATTAATCCACTTAGGAAGTCCCAGGATGTTATCAAGCTTTAGAAAAGAAAAATGATGGGATGTGGGTGCTCATTTTTGAACTTCTGTAAGTAATCACTTCAGTGGAGATGGTACCAACTTCCAAAGCAATGATGATTTTCCATGAATCTCCAAGAGACATTAATTTTTAGGATTCTCTGAAAAATGAAATCAAGCTAAGAATCAGCAAATAACTACAGCTCTTTTTTTTTTTTTTTGGTTCTGTTTGTCACTTAAGTAGGCATTTTTTTGACCCTATAGGACAGAGTAGAAATGCTAATTAGAGTTTCCAAGGGTTTCTAGATTATTTACCATGCTCCAGTCACTAAGCTGGAAACCTTGGTGGTGTTGTGGGTGTGAAAGCTGCTAACCAAAAGGTTAGCCATTCAAATCCACAGTACACTGCTTGGAAACTCTACATGGCAGATCTACTCAGTCCTATAGGGTTGCTGTGACTCAGAATCAACTTGATGGCAATGGGTTTAGGCATTATGCTAATCAGATATCTATTACAGGACACAGACTTTATTCTAAGAGACAAACAAACTTGATGAGGAAGCCACAAGTTAGTGAAATGTAATTAATGTTGTGCTTTTTTTTTTTTTTTTTTCTGGTCTACTGCATTAACTAGCAGTTTCTGCTATGTAGAAAATGATTTATCAGTTTTTTCCTTTTAGAGTTTTATATTTTGTGTCTCAAAAAAATTACAAAACAGTTTCTACTGCCATGGGCCCTTGAACTGTCTCAAATCCTCACTGACATCTCAATAATGAACAACATAAAAATAGTTGTACTGTTCACTGTTTACCTAACACACTGTATTTGGTCTATATAGCTACAAAAGGTGATGATATTTCACCCTACTCCTGCTGTAATTGAGGCTTGGAGAATTACACTTCTTGTCCAAGATGCAGTGCTCTAAGGTGTTTTACAAACTTGACTGTGTATCACAACCTCTTTATTAAAGCAGATTGTTGGTTCCTATCCCCACTGTTTCTGATCCAGTACTTCTCGAGCTGGGTCTGAAAATTTGCATTTTAAGTAAATCCTCAGGTGATTTGTGGTGCTGGAGAAGAATACTGAATATACCAGAGACCAAAAGAACAAACAAATCTGTTCAGGAGAAAGTACAAACCAGAATGTTCCTTAGAAACAAGGATGTTGTCAAAAGGGATCAACCCTTGAAGAAGGACATCAGGCTTGGTAAAGCAGAGGGTAGCAAAAACCTGGAAGATCCTCAACTGGAAAGACTGATACAGTGGCTGCAACAATGGACATAAGCATAAAAACAGAGTGGGCACGGCGAAGGGTCAGGTAGTGTAAGCTCTACTGTGCATAGAGTGGCTATGAGTCGAAACTGACTTAACAGCACCCAGTAACAGGGGAGCTGTTGATGGTTTTAACAAAATACTTAGTGAACATGGAAGAGAAAATAGAATCCCTCCCTGAAGTCAAGAGAGATGAAATATTCTTCACAAATGAGATGATATTTCAGCTACAGCCCCAAAAGATGATTAAAAATTAAGAAGGCGGAGATGTCTGAGGCAGGGCTTAGGGGGAAGGTGCAGAGGTATAAGCACTCAATAGACACTGTTTAGGAATTGACTAGGAAGAGACCTGAGGGAATTTGCTCAGATGACAGTACTATTCTATATTTTCTTTCCCTTGACGTGAGAAGGAAGAAGAAAATTGTAAACAAAAAGGAAAAATAAAATTAGAGAACTGGGTGGTGGTATTGAGGTGATTCACTCCTGATAAAATCCATGGTACCAATGTGAGTCGACAAGTTCAAGAACGAATTGTTTCAGGCCTATAAGTATTATCTCGTTTCCCAGTTTCTCTAAACATCATCACCTGATATTCCATGCAAGGAACTCGTAATTTTACATATGTTTTCCCATCTATTGAAATTTTCTTACTTAATAATAGCCCTTAATTTTTACTCACTGTGTTGTCTGGATATCAAAAACATCCCTTGTTTAGTGGTTGGGTTATGCGTATACTATTAAGGCTATGGAAACTCTGGTGGTGTAGTACTTAAAAGAGCTACGGCAGCTAGCCTAGAGACTGGCAGTCTGAATCCACTAGGCAGTCCTTGGAAACGTTATGGGGCAGTTTTACTCTGTCCTAGAATATTACTATGAGTTGGAATCAACATAATGTTGATGAAGCTTTTTATTGTGGTTGTTTTTGAGTTATTTTAAATTGTGATTGAGTGAAAGTTTACTGTACAACTAAATTTGCATGCCTACCTATCTGTAACTCCCTCTGCTTTCTTTGCCTGCTGACAGCACACTCTTCCTTTCCATTCCATATGTGCCATATCCTCTAAGCAATCTCCTGTCTCCTCTTCTTCACCATCTCCATTCTCCTCTAATAAGAGGTAAGCAGGATGACATTCTATAGATGCATAGAACCATAAAGTGCACACACAATATGGCCACTCCGTGGTGTGCAGAAGACTCTCTTAGCAATAGACTACACATGCCAACTGGCTTCGGTGTCCCTTGAAAGAACGGTCCCTGGAACCCCTCCCATACTGCTCTGTCTTTGCAGTATTGGGTTAAGATTGAAAGAGTTTTCAGGTTATGTTGAAGTCCAGCTAAATTGATCATCTTTCTACTGTGTGCTGTCACTGATTTCACCCAGCCAAATTTCTATCACCTATCTAATCTATAACCAACCCTCTTCCTCCCTCCCTCTCTTCCCTTGCAGCTGTCAGAGTCTTTACTTCTGTGCATGAGTCTGTTTTTACATTCTTGTAGTAGAAGCATCATACAATATTTGCCCTTATGCCGCTGACTGATTTCACTCAGCATATCTTCAAATTGAAACCAGGTTATGAGATGCTTCCTGAAGTCATCATTAGTCTTTATCACTGCATAGTGTTGCAATGAGTACATATACCATAGTTTGCTTACACATTCATCTGTTGTTGGGCATCTGAGTTGATTCTATCTTTTTGCTATTGTGGATAGTGCTGCAATAAACATTCTTGTGCTTGTCTATTTTTGTGACTGCTGCTGTAGGATATATTCCAAGTAGTGGGATTACTGGGTTAAACGGTATATCTATTTCCAGCTTTTTAAGGAAGTGCCAGATTGCTTTCGAAAGAGGTTGTATCATTTTACAATCCCACCAGCAGTGTAGGAGAGTTCCAATTTCTCCACAGCCTCTCCAGCATTTGTTGTTTTGTGTCTTTTGGATCATGGCCAACCTTGTTCTGGTGAGATGGTATCCCATACTAGTTTTGATTTGGATTTCTTCAGTAGCTAACAATTGTGAGCATTTCCGCATGTCTTTTGGCTGCCTGGATCTCCTCTTTAGAGATCTTCTTTGCCCATCGCTCAATTGGGCTATTTATTCTTTTCTTGTTGATATTTTGAAGTGCCTTGTAGATTATGGAGAAAAGATGTAGGACTGATGTATAGTTGCCAAACATTTTTTCCCATTCTGTGGGTGGTCTTTTAGTACTTTTGATGAAATCTTTCCAGGATCAAAAGTGTTAGATTCTTAGTAGTTCCCATTTACTTATTTTCTCTTCTGTTGATCGTGCTTTGTCAGATTTTGAAGTCTGATTAAGTTGTGTATTAAAACTTCCATGGTTGATCTTATTTTTTCTTGTGTGATCTTTATTACTTTAAATTTGATATTTAGGTCTTTGATCCAATTTGAGCTGGTTTTTGTGTGAGGTGTGAGATATTGGTCTTGTTTCAATTTTTGGCAGATAGATATCCAATTTTGCCAACACCGTTTGTTAAAGAGACTTTTTTATCCCAGTTTAAAATTTTAGGGCTTTGTCGAATATCAACTGTCTGTAAGATGATGGTGGCATCTCTAGGATCTCAACTCTGTTCCATTGGTCTATATGTCTCTTTTTGTACAAGTACCAGGCTGTTTCGACCACTGTGGCACTGTCATAGGTTCTAAAGTCAGGTAGTGAGAAGTCTCCCACTGTATACTTCTTCAGTGGTGCTTTACTTATCCGGGGTTTCATGCCTTTCCAAACAATTTTAGTGATTTGTTTCTCTGTCTCATTAAAAATATCACTGGAATTTGTATTGGGATTGCATTGTATATGTAGATCGCTTTGGGTAAAATAGACATTTTTCACAATGTTAAGTCTTCCTATCTGTGAGCAGGGTAGATTTCTCCATTTATCTAAGTCCCTCTTAGTTTCTTGTAGTAAGGACTTGTAGTTCTCACTGTATAGGTCTCTTATTTCTCTAGTTAGATTTATTTCTAGGTATTTTATCTTCATAGGGGCTATAGTTGATCTGGTGATTTCTTCTTGAATGATCTCTTTGTTAATAGAAATAAATGCCACTGATTTATTTATGTTTACCTTGTATCCTGATACCTTGCTAAACTCTGCTATTAGTTTGAGTAGTTCACTTATGTATTCTTTGAGATTCTCTGCATATACAACCATATCATCTGCAAATAGGGAGAATTTTACTTTTTTGCTGATGTGGATGCTCTTTATTTGTTTTGTCTAACTACTCTGGTCAGACCTTCTAGTATGATGTTGAATAGAAGTGGTAAGAGTGGACATTGTCTAGTTTCTGTTCTCAAGAGGAATTCTTTCAGTATCTCTGCTTTCAGGATAACGTAGGTGGTTGGCTTTGTGTAGATGGCTCTTATTGCACTGAGGAATTTATGTTTCATTGCTATTTTGCTGAGAGTTTTTAGCATGAATTGGTGTTGGAATTTATGAAATGCCCTTTCTGCATCAGCTAACAAGATGAGATTATCTTTTGTGCTATTTATGTGGTTGATTACATTAGGTTTTTTTTTTTTTTTTATGTTGACTCAGCCTTGCATCCCAGGTATGAAATCAACCCGGTTGAGATGAATTATTCTTTTGATACATTATTGAATTCTATTGGTAAAGATTTTGTTGAAAATTTTTGCATCTAAGTTCATGAGTGATATGAGTCTGTAGTTCTTTTTCGTTGGATCTTTCCCTGACTTTAGTATTAGGTTTAGGTTAGTGTGTTAGAATGAATTTGGGAATATTCCATCCCTTTCTATGCTGTGAAATAGTCTCAGTTTTATTGGAGTTAACTTTTCGCTAAAAGCTTGATAGAATTCTTTGGTGAAGCTGTCTGGGCCAAGGCTTTTATTCATTGGTGGTTTTTTGATGACTTTTCCAATCTCTTCCTTTGTGATGGGTTTATTAAGTCGTTCTATTTCTCCTTGTGATACTTTTGGTAGGTGATATGAATCTAGGAATTTGTCCATTTCCTCTACATTTACAAATCTGTTAGAGTACAGTCTTTTGTAGTATTCTCTTATAATACTTTTGATTTCTGTTGGATATGATGTGAACTCCTATCTCGTTTCTTATTCGGGTTATTTGTTTTCTCTCCTGTTTTTCTTTAATAAGTTTAACTAATGGTTTGTCAATTTTGTTGATCTCTTCAGAAAAACAGCTTCTGGTCTTATCAATTATTTCAGTTGTTCTTCTATTCTCTAATACATTTAGTTCTACTCTAATCTTTGTGATCTGCTTTCTTCTGAGGATTCCTCTGTTGCTCTCTTTCTACTTGTTCAAGCTGTAGGGTTAGTTCTTTGGTTTGGGTTCTTTGTTCCTTCTGGATGTGTGCATTTATAGAGATAAAATGACCAATGAGCACTGCTTTGGCTCTATCCTATAGGTTCTGGTAGGAAGTGTTTTCATTCTCATTGGAATCCATAAATTTCATTATTTTATCCTTGATTTCTTCTACAAGCCATGACTGAGCAAGATGTTGTTCAGTTTCCATGAGTTCCAATTTCTATCTGTGTTTTTTCTGCTATTGATTTTGACTTTTATGGCTTTATAGTCTGAGAAGATGCTTTGCAATAATTCAATTGTATGGATTTTGTTCACATTTGCTTCATGTCGTAACACATGATCTATTCTACAAAATGTTCCACGTGCACTGAAGAAGAAGGTGTAGTTATCTTTTCTCTAATATCTCCTTGTAAATGGTAGTGTCAGTAGCTCTATCATCAAGGTCAGTATGCCTAATTTACAGTTGTTGACTTCTATTCTTTTGGCTTTGAATTGAATTGTCTAATTCTGTAATTTTGTTATTGATCTGTCGGATTTCAGAATGCTGGTGTTCCTATAGTTGGTTAATTTTTCATTTTGCTCTGCTGTAGTTTGCCTAATGTCTAGGAGGATTCTCTATATGATTCTTTTTAGTCGACCTCTGGTAGTTTCAGAAAGGCTTCTTCTTCTGGGAAGGTCTTTGGTTCTTTGTTTTGGGAGTTTTCTGGAGCCATGGGTGGGTTATTTTTTAAGTG
Source organism: Heterohyrax brucei (assembly GCA_028571685.1). Lineage (NCBI taxonomy): Eukaryota > Metazoa > Chordata > Mammalia > Hyracoidea > Procaviidae > Heterohyrax > Heterohyrax brucei. Next base: position 78,560,660 of record CM053143.1, read on the forward strand.
TTTTTCTATGGACATCAAGAGGCTGTTTAGTTTCTCTGGTGCTACCTCAACAGGAGCGGAGGGATCGTTGTGAGAAGGGTGTTGGTCAGCAGCCACCTCTGTGTACTCTAGTGACTGGTCCCAGTGGATTCTCTGGAGAGGCAGTCTCTGCCTCCTGGCTGGCAAAGACTCCATGATACTTATGGAATCACTGGGAGACCATCAACTGACCCTATGATGTGGGTCAGTAAAGGCTGGAAGAGATGCCATCAGGCTTCACTGTAGTTACTTCTCTAGGCAGTCTTATTTTAAAAGGCAAAAGCTATCTGCCCACTTCCAAGATCAGTCAGGCTGCCAGGTGTGGTAAACCCCTCCTTCCAGCTGGCAATGGAGGCATCTTGTCAGCTGTCCCCTGATGCTGTGATATAATTCAAAGTAGGACAGACTATTGGCCTGCTGTCATCCCTTTCCAGGCCCCACTTGTAAGCCTACGCTATGCTAAACACAGCTTTTCAGCTAGAGAAGTGCTCCCTGGGCTTGGACTGACCCACAGCCTGGGAATTAGCCCCTGCTGAGGCCTCTGGTTGGGTATTTCTGCCTCCCAGTCAAACATAATGGCTTCCTGGTCAATTTGCCCCTCCCACCACTAAACAGCAGAATCTATAGCAGAACTCAGAAAAGAGAAGGTGGAGAGGCTTTGGTGCCCTAGGTTAGCTTTCAAACTCTCAAAACATGGCTATCCCACACAGTGTCTCTCTGCTGGACCACATGCTTTTCGCTTCCATACTGAAATGCAGCACATCTGCCAGCTCATGCCCATCCCCTGCCTACCAGTCAATGAAAAGAAAAAAAATTAAAAGTGTCAATAACTGTGGTCTGCCCAAGTGGTGTATCAGCAGGAGTGGTGCTCAACGAGAGAGAAATTTCCCATTTAGTGGCATGTAATCGAAGCTGATAACAGTATAATGTGTCCTAGGGCTCACTGGATATCCACAATGCTCCATTCAGTTTATCAATCCAGACCCCAGTTTCCAGAGGGAATTAAGGAGACGTGTGTCTAGTCCACCATCTTGGCTCCTCTTCTAATTTGTATGTATTATGATTCATTTTTTTGCTATAAAGTTCTGTTGGATTTGATAAATGCATACTACTGTATACCTGTCATTACAGTATCATCAAGAGTGGTTTCACTACCAATAATGAGCACATTTTAATAAAATTGTTTTGTTTTTTGATCACACAAAATAATCTCATAGACATGTTTATGTGCTTCATATAACATTGTATAAGTCTGAAAGATAGAAATCTTGGTGAGATTAAAAAAAATCAAGTAGAAGGAACTCTATGCTGCAAGAACAAACAGCCAGAACAAACTTATTTAACATTACTCATCTGAATCTACAAAATAAATGCTTTCCACTTCCAAAACTCTGTTTCCAAGTTTTCAAGTAAAACTTCCTCTTTTCTTGGTATATTTTAAACCCCAAGGGCCTTTTTTTTTTTCTTGACCACCCTCAATTTCAGCATGCCCACAAGGCCAACAAACCAAAATGGAAACAAATGTACATCCTGTACAAGTTCAAGTTGTTTTTCAACCTTGTAAAACCTCACCCAAACTGATGCAATACAAATGCTCTATGATCTTTAGCAATGTTTCTAATTTTAGAAAACAGTGTCCCAAATATATCTCTTGCAACTTTTTTTAATAATAGATTTCAAAAAGTGAAGAAAATGGAGATCTTTATACTGAATCTCCATTCAATATAAATACCTATGCTTTACACATATTAATTGATGTTATAGTCGTAACTGATTTAATATTCCTAAAGACCACATGTTGTGAATATGATGTCCACCTTCAATTTAAAGATAAAGAAACTAAGTCACATAGAGGTTATTTCCTAAATGTTATACTGGTATTTATTATTCAAGTAAGCAGCCAGCCAAGCCAAGTGCCGTCAAGTCGGATCCGACATAAGCAGAGGGTATGATTAACGGAAATTCTAATAATTTTCTTCTCTCTTAGCCAGAGAAATAAAAACCAGAAAAACGTAACTTTGCTCTTTGGTCATTGCTCTTTGGTCAATTCTGATTCACAGTACCCAGATAGGACAGGGTAGGACTAGCCAATATGATTTCCAAGGAGTAATTGGTGAATTTGAACTGCCCACCTATTGGTTAGTAGCCAAATAGCTAAGCATCACAGCACCAGGTCTCCAGCCAGAGAAATAGTACCCTGGAAATAATTTCTGGGGTAAGAAATGTGTCAACTTTTGTCTCAAGAAGGACTATGAGAGAACAGTGGGGGGCAAACAAAATGGTTCCATTGGAATACTGACACTGACCTTCTTTGTGTGCCAGATGTGGTTATGCTTTGGAGAATATTACACAACATCTGTCAGACAAAGACTATTTGAGAGAATGGAACCAGAACATAGATATATCCTAATAACCAGATATCCGGCTTCCAAAAGAATTATACTTCACTGCACAGGAAGGACAAGCAGCTTGGTTTTGCATTGTGCAATGTGCTTATATTGCACTCCAAAAAAAAAAAAAAAGCCACAAAGACCACAGCATGAGATTGTGACACCTCTTGGAAATTAGCTGTCTCTGCTAATAAACATCAATTTATCACAGCCAGTTAGATTCATTTTGTTTTAAAGTTGCTACTGCCAAGAAATATGAACAATAACGTATGTACTATAGATCAGTGTAAACTTATAAAAACAAACCACCACCACAACAAAAAAAACAGACAAAAAAACTCCATCAGAAGTCAAGATGGTAGACAAGACACATGTCTCCATAATTCTCTCTGAAAACTAAGGCCTGGATGGATAATTAAACAGAGCTTCCTAGACACCTAGTGAGCCCTAGGACAGGGCATAGGGTTGTCAATTTGGACTACATGCCCCTGAACAGGAAACTGTTTGTCTTTTGCTGAACCCCAATCTGGTTGAATCAGCCAGCTACCACAGACTGAAAGTAACTGGAATTTTTAACTTTTAATTCTTTTTTGTTGGCCAGCAGGTGGGGGAGGAGCTCAATCAGCAGCTACACAGTGCCACAGTGCTAAAGTGATCAGCAGGTGGAATGACCACTTTTTGAGAGCCCAGCTCTGGACTCAGAGCACCACAGCCCCTCCATCTTGTCTGCTCGGACCTCCTCAATAAATTCTGCTGTTTAGTGGCAGGAGGAGCAGCTTGACCAGGATGCCATCTTGTTTGACTGGGAGGCAGAAATACCTAACTAGAGGCCTCAGCAGGGGCTAATTCCCAGGCAGGAAGACAGTCCCAGCCCAGGGAGGGCTTTTGCAGCAGAAAAGCTGTGTTTAATATGGTTTAGGCTTACAGGTGGGGCTTGGAAAGGGATGACAGCAGGCCAGTACTCTGTCCTACTTCAAACTGTATCACAGCATCTGGGGACAGCTGACAAGATGCCTCCATTGCCAGTGAGAAGGAGCTTGAGTGATCTTGGAAATAGGCAGATAGCTTTTACCTTTTAAAATAAGACTGCCTAGAGAAATAACTACAGTGTATTCTGATGGCATCTCTTTCAGTCCTGACTGACCCACATCATAGGGTCAGTTGATGGCCTCCCAGTGACTCCATAAGTAGCATGGAGTCTTTTCCAGCAAGAAGGCAGAGACTGCCTCTCCACAGAGTCCACTGGGACCAGTCACTAGAGTACACAGAGGTGGCTGCTGACCAACACCCTTCTCACAACGATCCCTCAGCTCCTGTTGAGGCAGCACCAGAGAAACTAAACAGCCTCTTTATGTCCACAGAAAAACACTTAAAAAACAACCCACCCATGGCTCCAGAAAACTCCCAAAATAAAGAACCAAAGACCTTCCCAGAAGAAGCCCTCTGAAACTATCAGAGGTCGACTAAAAAGAATCATATAGAGAATCCTCCTAGACATTATGCAAACTACAGCAGAGCAAAATGAAAATTAATCAACTGAAGGAACACCAGCATTCTGAAATCTGACAGATCAATAACAAAATTACAGAATTAGATAATTCAATTCAAAGCCAAAGGAGCAGAATTGAAACTATTGGAGGTTGAGTAAAAAAGAATTATATAGACAGCCCTCCTAAAAATTAGACAAAATGCAGCAGAGTAAAATGAAAAATTAAGTAACCTACTTGACCTGATGAAACATCAATGTTCTGAAATCCAGCAGAACAATAAAAAAATTCCAGAATTAGACAACTCAATTCAAAGCCAAAAGAACAGAATCAAACAACTGGAAATCACACTTACTGACCTTGAAGGCAGAGCTATTGACACTACCACGGAGAAATCAGAGAAAAGAAACAAGAAAACTGAAGAAGCATAAGAAACATGGGGGGCTCTATCAAGAGCAATGATCTAAGATTAATTGGAGTTCCTGAACATGAAGAGATAGCTGAAAACACACAAAGTATTGTCAGTGAGTTGCTGCCAAAAAACTTCCCTGAAAATATGAAAGAGAACAGTCGGCTCCTACTCAATAGCACTTGGCTTGGCATAGATATCCAAGATGCCTATCAAACACTGCAAAAACTGGACCCCAAAAGAAAGATACAGAAACATATTATAAATCAAGCTCAACAAAATGAAACATAAGCAGAAACTGAAAATCGGTGAGACTCAAAGCAAAGCTAACATTCAAAGGGAAACCCTGTAGGCTTTTGTCTGACTTCTCAGCAGACACGATGTTGGCAAGGAGGCAGTGGGATGACATGTTGAAGGCCATGAAGGAGAAAAACGTCCAAGCAAGAATTAAATATCCTGCAAAATTTTCCTTCAAATATGAAAATGAAGTTAAGATATTCACAGATAAATACAAGCTTAGAGACTTTGCAAAAACCAAACCAAAACTAAAAGAAACACTGAAAGAAGCTCTTTGCTTAGAAAAATAAAACCACTAAATGTATACTTATTTATGTCATGGATTGAATTGTGTCCCCCCCAAATATGTGTAGCCATATGGCTGGACCATGATTCTCTGTATTGTATGATTGTCCTCCATTTTGTGATTTTCCTGTGCTGTATGTTAAAGGATTAGGGTGGGACTGTAAATCCCCTCAAAAGATCACCTCCCTGCTCCTCTGCAAAGGGAGTTTCCTGGAATACAGCTTGCCCCACCCTTAATCCTTTCTTCCTACAAGAGATAAAAGGAAAGAAAACCAAGAAGAGAACTGGGAACCTCACACCATCAAGAATGCAGCACCAGGAGAAGAGGGTGTCCTTCAGACCTGAGGTTGCTGTGCCAAGATGCTCCCTGGACAAAGACTGATGCAACACCAGACTTCCCTCCAGAGCCAACAAGGGGGAAAGTCTTCTCCTGAAGTGGACATCCTGAATTTTGACTTGTATCCTATTTTGTGAAAATAAACTTTCCTTTGTTAAAGCCTTCCACTCTGTGGTATTTCTATTAAAGCAGCCCTAGCTCACTAAAACAAGGAAGCATTACAGGACACAACATCCAGAAACCTACTGTGTTAGGGAAGGCACAAATCTCAGTTAAAGCTATAATATTAAAAGAAGTGATCCAGTGATCATATCATGAAAACTATGACACCATCACATTAAAAAGAGGGATGTACTACAGTAGCTAACATTGCTTCAGATGAAGAGGAAGTTATAAAGGTATGTAGAAGTTAAAATTGGGTTTAAACAGAATACTAAGGAGGATTATAGGGGTAACCACAAAGCACAATAACAATTCAATATATCAAAATTAAGAAATACAGAAATAGGAGTCTTAACAATATTAAATATTTATGCACCCAATACTAGAACATGTAAATATATCAAATAAACACTGAAAAACGAGATAGATCACTCCACAGTAATAGTGGGGCATTTCAACACTCCACTTTCAGTATCGGACACACTTTCTAGATCTTAATACCACAATTAATGAACACAATTGTCAACCTCATTGACATATACAAACACAAAACCAGCATTGGAAACATGAAAAGTCAACCCATAAAGAAGAATGACTCAGAACATAATATTGGCTTGGCGTACAGAGAGAACTTCAAGACCTTACTGCAGGAAACCCAAAGAGACTTACATAAATGGAGAAACCTACCCTGCTCATGGCCTTATAAGGTGAGAATATCTATTTTACTCCAAATGATCTATGCATAAAATTTTGCTATTTTGGATTTGCTGTTGACTGTGCTGCAATAAGCATTCATGTGCATGTATCTGTTCAGGTGGCTGTCCTTGATTCTGTAGGATATATTCCGACAAATAGGACTACTGGATCAAATGTTATATTTATTTTCAGCTTTTTAAAGAAGAGTCAGATTGTTTTGCAAAGAGACTGAACCATTTTGCAGTCCCACCAGCAGTGTAGGAGAGTTCCAACTTCTCCACAGGCTCTCCAGCAATCCCAATACAAATTCCAGTGTCATTTTTTAATGAGATGGAGAAACAAATCACCAACTTTGTTGGAAAGGGAAGAAACCCAAGACAAGGAAAGCACTATTGAAGCAGAACACACTGGGAGGCCTCATGCTACCCAACCTTAGAACCTATGACACTGCCACAGTAGTCAGAACAGCCTGGTACTTGTACAAAAAGAAACATACAGACCAATGGACCAGAGTTGAGACCCCAGAGATGCCACCATTCTCCTATGAACAGTTGATATTCTCTGTTCTGGAGAGATGGATTGACACAGTGGCTGAAACAGTTAGTAAAAATAACTAATGTTTCAATATTTTTCACCCAATTAATCTAGAGATGGATTAATAACATTAGTTATTTTAATAAAGATCATTAAAATAACCTAAAAAATTTGCATTAGCTATTTGAATACTACCCATGTACAACAGAGCAGAAGACTGCTGGGTCCTGCACCATCCCACTGTTACACATGAGCTCATTGTTTCAGCCACTGTGTCAATTCATCTCTGAACAGAGTTAAAAGAATAGTAGAAACATGCGAATTTACTAGGTCTTTCTAATCATCATTATTAAAATAACAAAACTTGTTCTAATTTAAGTGATTATTGACATTGTTTGGAAAACCTATGTGTCTTGCAATTTGGACTTTACAGACCACCCCTTAAAGAGAAATAAACAAACATGATTGGGACTTAATTTGAAAACCTGGCTTAACTGATCACACATGTAGATAAACTACTAATTGGAGACATGGTCATGATGCCATTGTAGTCACTTGCCGGTTCGGCTCTTTGGTTCATTGTTAAGTACCCACCACTGAACTCATGTTTTGAATTAAGTTCAACTTATTCTTAAAGGCCAATCCATATCCAAGTGTGCTTCTCCTAAAGATTAATTTAGATGACCCATCATACACTTTGTGGAAGACTAGTGGAATGATAGAACATGTTTTGATTGAATGCCTTCATTGGGGGTGGGTGAAAAACGTGAAACATGAGCCCATAGTAGCTAAAAAAGAAAAAAAAATTCTCTCTTCCACCTTCTGGCACTGTGTAGACTTTCCTGGTGCCTCTATTGTTATCCGTAGGCTCTAAGATGAAATATGTATTTCTTTATATCATGATGTAATACCAATTAAAGAGATTATTTTGGTTTCTATAATTGTTCAAGCATCAGGCTTCAAAGTGAGTCTTTACCAGTTGCCATGGATTGAATTGTGTCCCCCCAAAACTATGTGTAGCCATGTGGCTGGGTGATGATTCTCAATATTTTATGATTGTCCTCCATTTTGTTATTTTCCTGTGCTGTATGTTAAAGGATTAGGGTGAAGCTGTAAATTCCTTCATAGGATCATCTCCTTGCTCCACTGTGAAGGGAGTTTCCCTGGAGTATGGTTTGCACCACCCTTTATCCTTTCGACGGCACTTGGCTTTATCCTTTCATCCTACAAGAGATAAAAGGAAAATGAAGCGAACAGAAAATTGGAACCCCGTAACATCAAGAAAGCAGCACTAGGAGAAGAGCATCCTTCAGACCAAAGGATCCTGTGCCAAGATGCTCCGTGACCAAAGAATGATAAAACACAAGGACTTCCCACCAGAACCAATAGAGGGAAAGCTTTCCCTGGAGAGAACATCTTGAATTTGGACTTATAAGACTACCAGACTGTGTAAGAATAAACCTTCCTTTGTTAAAGCCATTCACTTTGTGGTATTTATTTTAGAACATCACTAGCTGACTAAAACACCAATCGTCTGGCTCTATTTACTTCTGAGGAGCCCTGGTGACATAATAGTTTCAAATTCAGCTGCAAACGTTTGGCCTTTTGAATCCATCAGCCTCTCCCTGGAAACTGTACGGGTAGTTCAACTCTGTCCTATAGGGTCTCTGTGAGTTCCAAATCAACTGGATAGTAACAGGTTTAGTTTGGTTTGAGTTTTCCATCTCTGATCTCAACTTGTTTTTAGCTGCCCTTGAGTCAGCCCCCGACTTACAGCAATCCTCTGCAAACTGGAACAAAGTGCTTGCTCGCTTTGTGTCATCTCTGTGACCCATACAGATATGACCATTGAGATTCATAGGGATTTCATTGGTTGATTTTTGGAAGTAGATTGCCAGGGTTTTTTCTCCTAGTTTCTCAGCCTGGAAGCACCGCTGATACTTGTTTAGCAACATAGCAGCATGTGAACCTCCACTGACAGTTGGTAGCTGAAACAGGAGGTGAGTGGGTTAGGAACCCAAACTAGGTCTCCCATGTGAAAAGGGAGAATTCCACCATGTGCCACCAATGTCCCTAGCTTAGTTTAACTGGGGAAAAAAAAAAGAAAGAAAGAAAGAAAAAGTTGTCATGGAATAGATTCAGCCTCATGGTGACCCCGTGTGTTGCAGAGTAGAACTGCACTCCATAGGGATTTTCATAGCCATGACCTTCAGAAGCAGATGGCCAAGGCTTTCTTTTGAGTTGTGTCTCAGTTGGTTCAGACTGCTGATCTTTTGGTTAGTAGCCAAGTGCCACCTAGGATCTTCACTATGGGTTCTTCAATTGGTAATTTACCCCCACATCCCGTGCATTCTACCCTATAGATGCTGCAACTTTGTCTCTCAGTTTTGAGTGCTCTCTCACATTCATCGTGCGTATCAGACCTGTTCCTAAATTGTACCGTCCCAGTGGAGCACATTTTAATGGCAGTCTAATTGTCTGTCTGTTTTTATGAGCACAGAATGGATTCCACATGGCACAAACAGTAACTGGAAAAAGTACCCTTTTTTTTTTTTTTTTTTTTTGGTAAGTCATGGCCCGTTTGTTACTTCATGCATGGTTTTAAAAACTAAGCATTGGGCCATAAAGCCCAGAATTTTGCTACTTGATTGTAATGTGGCATGTTTTATAAAAGCTCAGACAATAATTCTATGAGTTTATATCAAGACAGGGGTGTGATTTTTAACTTTGCACATTCAGAAAATTGATTATTTGTTTACCCAAATGTCATATTCATGTTATCAAGTTTGTAAAATTTAAAACATCAATTTATTGTTTTACATGATAAATATAAACTGTAAAATTATTGTGTCATTTGGTTTATTGTCTTGTCTGTAGGAAATTTACTTAGAAAGTCAAATTTCTACCAGAATATTGCTTAATGGAAGGAGTAATGTTGGTTAGAGTAGGTGAATTATTATTGTAATAGCTAGAGGTATCAAATCACCTGTCCAAGAAACAAATTAAAATTATGCCATCCTTCTACTAGACGACAGCTGGAGTATGTTGACAAATTTGTAATCTGTAACTCTTGTTTCCTTGGGCCCATAAAAACCATCATTTTTCTTGGTATATATATTATTATCTCAGATGTGTGACAACATCCTTTTTTATATCAATTGCTATGAAGTTGTAACCATTCATTTAACATATTTCTTAATACATAGTCATTATCAGAACTATGAAAAAGTGGCTTTAACATGCTTGCAATCTAGACATGAGATATTTATTAAATCAACAGTTTATTTCATTATGATGCATGTGTTTATAAGTTATTCATAGAGATCAGTGGTATAAACTAGGTATGTTTTAGTCATCCAGTTCTCCTGTAACAGAAATAGCCACAGTAGATCGCTTTAACAAAGAGAAACATATTTCTTCATAGCAAACCAAACACCAAAACCAGTGCCATCCAGCTGATTCTGACACATAGCGACCTTACAGGACAAAGTATAACTGCTCCCCAGAGTTTCCAAGGAATCCTTGGTAGATTCAAACGGCTGACCTTTTGGTTAGCAGACGTAACACTTAACCACTACTCCACCAGGGTTTCTAAGTATAGTAAAGAAGCTTTAAAGTTCAAATTTAGGGCATCAGCTCCAAAGGAAAGCTTTTTCTGTCAGTCTTCTCCCACTAGACTTGGAACTTCTCTACTCAGGGCCCCTAATTGGAAGAATGCACTCTGATCCTGGCACTGCTTCTTGGTGGTATGAGGTCTGCAACTCGCTGCTTATTTCCCTTTCTTTTTATATCCTGAGAGATTGTCTCAGAATGCAGTGTGATCGACCCTGTGGCTTGAGTCCTGCTTCACCAACACAACTGCCACCCATCCTCCCTCATCAACATCTCAGAGGCCAGATTTACAACATTTAGGAAAATCACACAATATTAGCAATCATGTTCCAGCCAAATTGACACAAATATTTTGGGAGCAGACGTAATTGTATCCATAACTCCATTCTCAGAATGCTTTGCAGAAACATTAGTATTTGAACAGCATATCAAAGAAAAGGCAAAAGTGTATCATGTAGGCAAGTGGTAGAAGGACACTTCTGTTCAAGTAGATGGTGATTTAACGTATAAACAGTACCAAGTAATCTGGTCTTGCCAGAACACAAGTTAAAAGAGGGAAGGTGCCAAGAGTTGAAGTTAAAAATAAAAAGAATATCCTTTTTCAGTATGAAGATAGGAGATATATACTCAAAGACTTAAAGAGAAAATGTAGACATAAGAGACATGGAAGACATAGGAAATGATAAAATAATGAAATAATTTAAAATAACTTCTAGAGATGAAGAATGAAGCATTTGAATTTTTTGAAAAATATGCTAGCTGAGATTAACAAACAGAGTGGAAAAGATCACTGAGCTTGTACACATAACATCAGAAAACAAGAAGCTGAAAGACTAAAAGACTTAAAATGAAGAGATTCTCCGGGACCTATGGGACAATGTTAAGAAGACTAATGTGTATAAAACAAATTGCTGACGTGTATGTATGTGAGAGAGAGGAGGGAAAAATAATCTACAGAAAATAAGATAAAAAAATTTCATAACAATTAAATTCTATAATCTGACAGATTCAAGAAGTTGAAATTCATGAAGGAGGAATAGAAAGAAAGCCACACTAAGACTCACCATAGTTAAGTAATGGAAAACCAGTAATGACACCAAAAAAGTAGAAGAGTTGGAGAAAAAATACATTTTACATACAGAAGCTATGACAAGAATGGTCACAGTTTTCTCATTATCATGTTTAAGCCAGATGGAAATAATAATACCTTTACAGTGCTGGAAAAACAAGTGGTGATTTTGGTGAAAGGTTAAACAGTGCATGATACTGGAAAAAAACAGCACAACTGGATCAAGGCAAGGTCATGGAAGCTTCACAGCTACATCCAAACTTTCCGAGGGACTGAATTATGGGGCTAAAGGCTGGGGGCCATGGTCTTGGGGAACATCTGGCTCAACTGGCACAATATATTTTAAGAAGAAAATATTCTTTACTCTGCCTTGGTGAGAATCATCTGTGGTCTTGAAAGTTTATAAGTGACCATTGAAGATACTCTCCACTGGTCCTACTTTGTCTGCAGCAAGGGAGAATGGAAAAGTCAAATAACAAGGGAAAGGTTAGTCCAAAGCGTTACTGGACCAAAACTACCACAGCCTCCACCAGACCGGGTCCAGCACAGCTAGATGGTACCTAGTTACTACCACCAACTGTCCTGATAGAGATCTCGCTAGAGGATACTGAGCAGGGCTGAAAAAAAAATCTAGAGCAAAATTCTGACTCACGCACACATACACACAAAAAAACTCACTGATCTGACAAAGACTGGAGAAGCTTTGAGAAAATAGTAGAGTTCCCAGACATCCTTTTAACTCAGTACTGCAGTCACTCCTGAGGTACAGCCTTCAGTCAAAGAATAGATAGGCCCATAAAACAGACAAGAATAAACACAGCTCAACCACGAGTACAGGACTTAACGGGCATAACCCAGGCCAGAGGCAGGGAGGCAGGGGAGGACAGGAAGGCAGGGCAAATGAAAATGGGAAACTCAAGGTTGAGACGGGAAGAGTGTTGATACATCACAGAGTTAACAACCAATGTCATGAAAGAATATTTGTATTAATTGTTTAATAAGAAACTAATGTGTTCCGTAAGCCTTTATCTGAAACACAATATAAACAAATCACAGCATTTAGGAATCAACCTAGATGCCCATCAACAGATGAATGGATAAGTAAACTATGGTACATGTACTCAATGGAACACTATGCGATGATAAAGAACAATGATGATTTTAGGAAGCATCTCATAACCTGGTTTCAGGTTAAGACCTTATGTTGAGTGAAATCAGTCAGTGGCAAAAGGGCAAATATTACATGAGACCCCTACTATAAGGACTTAAAAACTGACTTAAGTACAGAAGAAAAGACTCTTTGATGACTATAAGTGTGGGGAGGGAGAAAAAGGGTTGGTCATAGTTTACATAGTTGATAAAAATTTTCTTGGGTGAAAGCAGTGACAGCACACAGTAGAAAGTAATCAACTTAACTGGATGTCAGCATAAACTGAAAGCTCTTCTGATCTCTACCCAATATTGCAAGGATAGAGTAGCAGGGGCGAGGTCTGGGATCATACACTTGGGGGACAGTGAAGTCAACTGGCATAGCTAGCCTATTGCTAAGAGTCATCTGTACCCCACATTGGTGGGTGATGTCTGGGGTCTTAAAAGCTAGCAAGCTGCCGTCTGAGGTACACCAAAGGATACCATCTCATTCAGAACAGATAATCACTGAGAACAACAAAGACACGAGGAAAACGGAGCTCAGGAGACAGAAGGACTTGTGTGAATGGGAAACTGTATCAAAATGTGACCAGAAGAACCAGATGGTACCTGGCCACCACCAAAGACAGCTGTGACAGGGTACACAATGTTGAACCCCTGTGGCAACACGAGAAAAATAGAGGTGAGACTCAAGGACTCTCCTAAAAGACCACAATTCAGTGTCTGACAGCCTGGGGGATCCCCTGGGAGCACATGGCCCCTAGGCCTGCTGCTGCCACTATCTAGAAAACACTACTGAGGTCAACTCTTCGGACAAAAATGGAATGGACTCAGGGGCATTATGTGACTATATGGTGTGTGGACTTTATGGTTCTTTGCATTTGTAGGATGCTGTCCTGCTGGTCTCTTTCTAAATGGGATAGGAGAAGGTAGAGAGGAGGGGACAGGAGATTAAGAGGATACGACAGGTATAGAATGGAAAGGAGGAATGTGCTCTATCATGAGGCAAGAACAGAAGGAGCTTCAGATAGGCGGGTATTCAAAATTAATTTAGATTGTATACTTCCACTTAACCACAATTTAAAAAAAAATCATGGTATTTAGAAAACATGGCTAAAATGCATTGTTAAATAATAACAGCAGATTTCAGAATTGTAAAAAATATGCTAATTAGTCAAAATGCTAAAAAACAATTTTTAGATACAGAGAAACTATATTTTTAAATGAAAGCAAATTATACAATTTTAAGTTTTTTGCAAAGAAAAACTGTCATCAAAAACCTTGTAGTATGCTAAGAACTGTTACAGAAAATTCTTTAGACAAAAATAAAGTAATAAAAATGAAACCTTGGGTCTATACAAAAGGAGGAAACATGCAGAATACACTAAATATTTGATAAGTAGAAAAGATATATATTCTCATTTTTAATGCTTTTAAATACAAATATTTAAAGCAATAAAACTGATGTATTTAACAACAAGAGTACAGAAAATAGGAGAAAGTATGAATGTATAATATTGGAAGATGATATAATTTTGGAAGGCATATTGCAATAAAATGAAGATGAAATGGTAAAACCTAGAACAACCACGGAATAAAGAAAGTAAATTAATACTGGAGTTAAAAACTAATGTTAAAACCTCAAATCATTCAAAAGAAGGAAATAAAAGAGGAAAAGAGAACAGATGGGATGAAAAGAAAGTAACAAGATAGATTAAACTCAGACTGATAATTACATTAAATATATAATCTGAACACACCAATTCAAAGACAAGTATCTACTTACATGGGATCAAATTGACAACAGTAACTGAAAAGATTAAACAGGAAACTTGGGGGGCAGTGAGTTTATGTTAACGGGGGGAACAACTCAGAAAAGGAGGGTGAGGATAGTGCACAACTCAGAGAATGTAATTAATACCTGTAACTTGTACACATTAGAAAATGTTGGATGGGTGTATGTTTTGCTGTGTATATTCTCAACAACAGCAATAAATTATAAAAAGAAAAAAGCTTAAACAAACAGAAAAGAAAAAATTATCAAAAGTATACAAACTAAAGTTTGACTACATGCTTTCTCAAGAAATCTACTTTAAATATGGACTTCAAGGTGCCAAAAATAAAACAGATGAAAAAATCATGTAGACACTAATCCTAAGAAAGCTGAAGTGACTGTGGCATAAAGTATACTTAAAGACAGAAAGTGTTAACAGGTAACAGATGAGCTTTTCAGTACGACGAAAGGGTCAGTTCATCAATGGACATAAAAGTCCTTAATGTGTCTGGGCTCAACAAAACGGCTTCAAAGTACTTGAATCAAAAATTGATAGAACTGAAAGTAGAACTAGATAAATACACAGTTTAAATTAAAATTTTCAGCACTCTCACGGACTGATACAGCAAGCAGGAAGAAATGACCAAGTATGTAGACAAGTTGAACAACATAACCAATTAGAACGCTCAGCCCAACAATAGCAGAATATACATTCTTTCGGGGTACACATAAAACATTTACCCAAATGGAACATGTGCTTGGCCATTCAATAAATCTCAATATACTTAAAAGAATTAAAAACATATAGACTATTTTCTGATCACAGTATAGTTAAATTAAAAAGCAGTAACAGAAGATGATCTAGAAAAATTCAAAATGTGTGGAAAGTAAAAAAAAAAATTCTAAACAACTCATAAGTCAAAGAAGGTATTACAAGAAAAATCAGAAAATATTTTAAACAGATTAAAAAATACCTGAAAATTTGTGAGACAAAAGAAAGAAAGAAAGTTTATAGTTTTAAATACTTACACTGAAATAGAAGAAAGGTCCAAAATAAATGATCAAAGCCTCAATTTCAATAAGCTGGGAAAAAAGTATAAACTAAATAAAAACAGGTAAAATCAATAAAAAGTGGAAACCAATGATGTAGAAAAATAAGCAAATAACAGAGAAAATCAATGAAACCAAAAACTGTTTTTTTAAATAAATTTTTAATAAGGATTAATGGCTATCTACCTACATTGCTTATGAAAAAGAAACAGACAAATGAAAAGAGTGACAGAAAACATCCTTACAAAGCCTACAAACACTCAAGTATAAAAAATGGAATGTTATTGCGTGACTTTACACCAACGAATTTTACAACTTAGATACAAAATGGACGTGTTCTTGGCCCTGACACTAATTGTCAAATTTATTTCAAGAAATAATATGTAAGAAATATAAAACCCACTGCTATCCAGTCTCTTCCAATTCACAACTATTCTGTGTTTCCAAGGCTATAAATCCTTCCAGAAGCTGACTGCCACATTGTTCATTCTCTTGCAGAGCAGCTAGTGGATTCAAATAGGCAACTTTTTGTTAGCAGCTGACAACTTTAGCTACTGTGCTACTAGGGCTCTTAGAAGAAATAGAAAGTATATGAATTTATAATGAAGTCCCTTCGTTAAAGAAACTCTGTGTTCAAATGGCTTCAGTGAGATATATATATATATATATGTATATGTATGTAAAAAGCAAAAAGCCTAACCCATGCCCTTTGCATTGATTCCAACCCATAGCAGTACTGCAGGATAGAGTAGACCTGCCCCACAGACTTTCCAAGGAGTGGGTAGCAAATTCAAATCGCCATCCTTTTGGTTAGTCAACTTAGCACTTAACCATTATGCCACCAGGATTTCCATACATGTATATGTGTATGTACACACACACACACACACACACACACACACACACACACACACACGCCTATATATTGGCATATAAAGATGAGGAGAAAAAGTCTAACCAACTTACTCAAGAATAAAATGAAACATTCTCATTTTAAAAAGGACATTTCTCTCTCTCTTTCTCTGTTTTTGGTTTCTGTTTTAAATTGTGTTTTCTGAAAGTTTACAGTTCAAGTTAGTTTCTCATACAAATATTCACACACCCCTTATTACATGACTCTCATTACCATCCCTATAATGTGACTACATGTTCCTCCTTTCCATCCCAGATTTTCTGTGTCCATTCAACCAGCTCCTATCCTTTTCTGCCTTCTCATCTCATCTCCAGACAGGAGCTTCCCATTTAGTCTTGTGTGTCTATGATAGAAACCAAACCCACTGCCATAAAGTCAATTCCAACTCATAGCAATCTTGTAGTACAAGGTAGAACTGCCCCAGAGTTTCCAAGGTGCATCTGTTCAGTTTGAACTGCCAACCTTTTGGTTAGCAGTCATAACACTTGACCACTATGGCCACTAGGCTTAAAAATCTGTAACTAACATACCTACTGGTGAATAAGTGAATGTTTTTTGCCTAAGACAAAGAACAGGAAAATAAAGCCAGTACTTCACATGTAATATTTTACTGGGAGTCTTAGTCAAAAATTCAATACAGTTAGTAAGGAAAAAAGTCAATAAAATGGTTGCATATATAGAAGATCCTAAGAATAATTTTTAATTACAGAATTAATAAATGATGTTAGTAAATGTTACAAGATGCAAGGAGAATACACAAAAAAAATCACATTTATTACTATACTCTAGTGGCTGGCTTTGCTAGCAATGAGCAATTGGAGTTAAAAATTTAAAGTACCATTTAAAATAGTATCCAAACACAAGAAATTCACACCAATAAATTAAAAAATATGTACATCAATCAAACTAACTTGGTGCAGACACCTGATCAGCATACCGCTCGGCAGCCTAGATCTCCTGAACTCAAACCATCCCCCACTTTCAGCCTCTTAAATAGCTGGGATTATATGCATGGACCACTAACACCCTGCATTCACCCACTGCTGTTGAGTCAGGTCTGACTCATAGTGACCCTAGAGATCAGAGTAGAACTGCCCCACAGCCTTTCCCAGGAGTGCTAGCAGATTTGAACTGCTGGCTTTTCAGTTAGCAGAGGTAGCACTTAACCCACTGGCGTAGCCATTTGATATTACAGAAAATTGTTTTGCTGACAGAAAATAAAGAAATCCTAATAAATAGACAAATGCAACCTATTCATGATTGAAAGACTCAGTATTTGGGGTGACTGACATGCTTTGTATTTTTATCGTGGTAGTAGTTAAATATATGTGCTTTCTCAGTATTTCAAAATACTGTGCTGTTCATATGTGTAGCTAGCTTTTTTCATAAATTGTGTTTTCTGGTTTATACAACATTAACACTATTTTTAACCAAATTAACCTCCACAAGTATAGACAAATGGTCTAAAAAGTCATAATACACTGACTGTAATGCTAATAATGCAAACAGAAACAAGAACATGGTGGATCAGGCATTTATAATGTCGTATTTATAGCCATATTACATGATTTCAAATAAAGATGACCTAAGATTTGCCATGAAGTCAAGCAAAACAAATCAAAATTACCAAGAAAGTTATTTGAAATAGAGACTTATATACAGGATTATCAGTGTTCAATATTGCTGTGAAATTGTTTTCCTCAAGATATTAACTAGTAAGAGTGGCAAGACATTAAAAATATTTTTTTAATTTTATTTTTATATCCTGCTTTTCTATCAGAGTTATGCTTTATATAATGGGTAGAATTCTATAATCAGTAAAGTGTGGAAAACACCGGCATTAAAACTGAAGAGCCATTGAAAAGCTTTCAACAAAAGAGCACATGGTGCTATTTTCACTGGGAAACTTGAGAGTGGAATTTGTAGAAGATGAAAAAAAAGGGCAGGAGAAGATAAAACAGGCAAAAGTTGAGTTTAAATTAAGGCTGTTGCAGTATGTGAGCTGAGAGATGAACGTTGCTACTGTTGCGAGGTGCTGTTGAGTTGATTCTGACTCCTGGCAACTCCATGTGATGGAGTAGAACTGTTCTACAGAGATTTTTCTGTCTGCAATCTTTGGGCCCTGCAGTAAGGGAGTCACAGTGGTAAGGATGAAGGAGAGCAGGCTGTTCTGTGAGTGAATTGGGCCACAGCATCATGAGATGTGATGAGCTATTGGCAAGGGGCAGGATGCATGCTGAGAGTGAAGGTGAAATCAAAGACCCCAGGTCCTTAGGTTTGGGACCCGAATGTAGTGTACATCCCAGTGTGCTTCACTGAGATGTGAAAATGTCTTTGAATTCCTTTATGGAGAGTTCAGCAACACAGTCTATAGATTGCTAATCACACACGCTTCATGCCAAGCCAGCGAAGTGCCGTCTAGTCGGATCCAACTCATGGCGACCCTCTGGGCCAGTGTGGAACTGACCTCTAGAGTATTCAAGGAGCGCATGGTGAATTACATGCTTCATATAGTTTTTAGCTATAATTTTAAAGAGATAACATCGGGCTTCTTAATTAAGTTACTGTAATATTCTTTTCTTTAAATCTGGTGAACACGTACTGTTCATCTGTTCAATATTGAAATTTGAGAAACAGTCTGCTGTGTCTCTTTTTATTACATAACAACAGTTACGCATGTTGGAAAACTATTACATTTATATACTTCATTATACGATTTTACATGTGTATCTATACTTTGTAAATAGTTATGTCTGTCCATTTTTCCCACTGATCATTCCTGTTAATGATCATTCTAAAGGACAAATATTAAAAAAGTAGTTTTAAGCAGAAAACCTATGCTCTCAAAAAATTTCTGTATCGCACCCTCACTGTTTTCCTTGCATTTCAGTGTCCCTGTTTTTTCCTCTGTGGGATCTTTTATCTGCTTTTCCTCAGAACTTTTTCTCTGAGAATGGAAAAAAAAGCCACAAATGTTAATGATGCAATGAAAAGTGAGCCTGAAAACTAGAATGAACTATATGTCAAAACCAGTGACACAGGACGCTACCACTGCCAGTTTGAAACTGCATGCCTGAATGACTAAAACAGAAAGGAGAACAAAAGAGGGAAAATGAAGCAAAGGGAAAAGAGAGGTGGCACATGTCACAAAGAATCAAGACCCAGGTCCTCAGTCTTCCTGAACTCTGACAGTGACCTTGGCACAGCTATTTAAGCTCTTGTCTGAAATTATATATCACCCTGATAAGTGGGGGCAAGTTATTGCATATACTCTGTATAATACAACAAGAAAACAAAAAGATTTTAATTATTTTTGAGAAATACCTGGAACGTGTCCCTTTACAAGTTCATGAATCACAGATTCCAACCTGGATGTATTTAACAAAAAGAAGAAAGCTAAGAAAGTTCCGTTGTTTTTACTCTTCTTCCATTTTCTGGTCCTAATTGTTTTAGAATTCCTGACACAATCGGTTAGGCAAAAATAAAATGCAAAAGAAATTTCTATTGGCACTTGGCAATATAAATATCTTGTGAACAGGGATGATGTTTTGTTAACATTCTTCAATCTCCTGTTTTCAATTTCCTCCATTCTTTCAGATAATAAAGTTTTGGCTATGCCTCCGGATACAGGGTAAATTAAGCTAAGTTTAAAGCCCTGTCTTGCTAATGACACTTCTTGTAAAATATCCTAAAAGTCCATATAATTGGTTCCTTGAGGAGCTTAAATAGAATGAGCCTTTCAGATTTACATGTGAAGAAATGTTTGACATAAGACTCAGAAATAGTGAAATTATACCATACCTGCCTGGTCTTTAACTTAGACAATTCATTGCTATAGTCTATAGCTGTAGTTTGCCAACTTTTAGGTTTCTGGCTCTTTATTAGGAAACCCTGGTGGCATGGTGGTAAAGTGCTATGACTACTAACCTAAAGACTGGCAGTTCAACTCTACCAAGCATTCCTTGGAGACTCCATACGGCACTTCTCTTTCCTATAGGGTCACTGTGAGTCTTTATTTTACGAGTCCTTATTGAGTTTAATTCCTAATGATCCAGAATGAAAGGACTATTGCAACTCTCATGTTAACTGTCAGCTATGAGATAATAATAGATTTACAATTTTTTTTTTCTTAAATTCATATTTTCTGATCTTCACCCTTCTGAAACCCTGATGGCATAGCAGTTAAGTGCTGCATCTGCTAACCACAATGTTGGTGGTTCAGATCTGCCAGGCTCTCCTTGGAAACTCTATGGGGCATTTCTACTTTGATCTATAGGGTCACTATGAGTCGGAATCAACTGGAGGGCAGTATCTGGCTATTTAACCTTTATGATAGAATGTCATCTCTCATTCAGATTTTCTATTGCCTTAAAGTAACTAACATGTCACTTCAAAAATATTTTCAGCAGTTTTCTTGGTCTGACTCTAATTATTTGTTGTCAACCAATTTTTAAAATAAGTAAAACATAAACATATTCCTCTTAAAGACTTGAAAAGTGCAGAATTTAACTAAGTAAAATTATACATTCCTCTTTGACTTATACTTAACTCCTCCTTTCCCCAGGCTCATGGGTTAACTTCTATTCTTCTGGTTATGGATTTTAATTTTATTTTTTCTTATTCAGACAGAAGAAGAAAACAAAAGATCATAACAAAAGGCATCCCCTGACCTCCCTGGTAGTGTTTCTGTATCACTGAGTCAATTTCAACTCACAGGGACCGTAGACGACAGAGTAGAACTGCCCCACAGGATTTCCAAGGCCGTGATCTTTATGAACACACTGTCACATCTCCCTTCTGCAGAGCAGCTGGTGAGTTCAAACAGTAGATCTTTCAGTTAACAGGCTAGGGTTCAACCATTGCTTCCCAGGGCTTCTCCTGACCTTCGCTCTCTAACCCAGTCCCCCCAAAAGAAAGAAAAGGTAAGCTACACAGATTTCACAAGGAAAATTTTCTAAGTATTAATGCCTTAAGACAGCTCCCTTTCACTATTGAGCATCCTATCCGCCTTGACGGTACTTGGCTTGGCATAGAAAGTGAACAACAAAAACTTAAAATTGTACATGCTAATGGACAAAAAGCAATTATAGAACAGGAGATAAAACAAGGATGTGATTCTGAGTTTTATCATTTATCATCCTTGCAAACATGGAAAAGTCATTTAACCCATCATGTGGAAAATAAAGATCATTATAACCACCCACATGGAGTAGCTGAGAGGCTCTTTCATATCTTAGGGATTATATCATGAGGGGCTAACTGGATAAGCAGAGATGCACCTAGTGTGTCACACAGAGAATGTTTAAGGCAAAGAATTTGTTAAATGGAAAATGCAATTGTTGAGAAGCTAAACTGGAAACCAGGAGTGACCTAGAGATTACAGCAGCAGGAAGCCATTACCATATTCAGGCAAAAGGGACAAAGGGAGATGCAATGACATGGCAGCCCAGGGACAGAGATCACCAGACAGACCGTGGAACCAAGAGAACCCATCAAACCGGAGCTGGAGCCATAGAAGAAATGCAGCGGCTGCCTAGATGCTATGCAAGACTGAGTGGTGGTGGAGCGGGCAGGAGGGAATGTGCAGAAATCTGATTTCTCTCCTCTACTTGTGTCTAGTCTCCTATGGGGCCTTTATTGCCTAAATTCAATCTGAAGCCTACTGATATAGCAGTCTGGATATTAGCTAGCAGGAATCATCTCTTACTCCCCTGCAATACACAGCAGGGCAGGAGAAGAGGCAGGAGTGACTCTGAGGGACCAGCAAGGAAGCTTTTTTGCACATGCCCTTTCCTTTGCCCGTAAGAGTTTCCGTGATCCCCCAAATCTCAGCTTAAAGATCATACCTCAAAGAGAGTTGCCCTACCCATCCAAAGTAAAGCTGGCAACTTTCTGAATCGTATATTCCCCTACATAGCAACCCTTTAGGACAGAGTAGAACTGTCCCATAGGGTTTCCAAGGAGCAGCTGGTGGATTTGAACTGCCAGCCTTTTGGTTAGCCTAACCACTTGGCCACTACGGCTCCATACCTATATTGTGCTCCCCCAAATTCTTTATGTCAGTCAATTTTTCTTTCCTTTTCAGCACTTGAAACTGTATCTAAATATGTTTTATCTGTTTATTTATGTGGCAAGGTTGTAACAAATACAGAACATATCAGAGGTGAAAAACAACATACATTTATTTAAGGCATCTTTCTGTGAAGCTTAAACTTGCTAACTGAAGATAGCTCAGTCTTTTCCAGTATGAAACTGACTGTCCATTTTTTATCAATATTCAGTCAATTCAAACTCTCCATCAGGATTTTTTTCCTCTTCTCTCTAGTGATTCTTCCTCCTTTCCTCCTTTCTAAGGAAACCAGGGTTAAGTGATTTATAAGGAAACCAATTAACTGCTACAGTGCTAATCAAAAGGTCAGTGGTGCGAATTCACTGGGCCTCTTTGGAAACTCTGTCTATGGGGTAGTTGTATTCTTCCTATAGAGTCCCAATGAGTTGGAATCAACTTAACAACAACTGGTTTGTTTTGTTTTTTCCTCCTTTCTAAACAAGTGTATGTAAGTGCAGAGGTAAATTTAATTTCCTCTCATAGTACACGGGAGGATGGCCCTGCCCTCTTGCCAATGCAGTATCAGCTGAGAAGTCTCTGAGTCCGCCTGTTAATTAATTGACTGGTCTGTGCCAGGTCTAATCAAGTATGACTAGTCTCACCTAGTCTGAGGGTTGATGATGAGCAGGAGTCTGGTGTTTGATTTCAAGCTGGAAGCATCACACTCTAGATATCTTATTCCAACTCCAGTCTTCTCTGGTTCTCTTTATCCTTTCAGTAACTTTGATCTCCTAGCAAAAGTGGGCAGTAACGGCCAAGAACTATGGAGTGCTCAAGGCTCAATTGTGGTGAAGCTATCTTCTAGCCATGATTAAATCCATTCCTCTTGAGCCAAGGTATATCTGCTTCTGGATTACATGAACTTTCTTTATGTCTTTATCTGTTTATTGGCTCATTCTTCAAGATCAGAACCATAAGAAAACCCAAATCAACCCTCCTGCTCTTCCACCTCCTCCTCGTCTTTTTTTTCTGTTTCTTTTTCTCTCCTTCACTTTCTCAACAAAGCCTCGATTTATAGAATCTTCTTCCTTCAACTGAACTCAAAACTCAACAAGGAGCAACAAATCAATAAATATCTAGTTTAATGATAAAAATATCTAGGTTAATAACTGTAGTAATTATATCAAATTTATTTGCTTTATATTTGCTCATCTGCCTATGATACTTTCGTATAAAGGATGTTCTTTATCTGCCCCTAAACCAATGACCAAGAAGGCCATGGGGGCTACCCTCCTTCTTGTGCTGCTTTGAGATGTTCTAGGCATGAGAAGCCATTCATTCTTGCTTCCTTCCACTTCCTTTGAGCTCTAGCTGAGTTCTACCAGGATGTACTCCCTTCCTTGGCAAACATATGCCATCAGTTACTGACAACTATTATTTTGTCCCTTTTGCAATAGCTTTCTTCAATACCCCTCAAGCACTGAATTTGGTACAGAAAACTCAGAATTAGGAAAGGCAGTTTTCTGCCGAGGGACTTGATGTACTCAAGTGGCACAGATGGAAGAAACATAAAGGAATTAATCTCTGCAAAAATATTAAACTTATTTCAGTTTCACAGCATGCATCAAAACATGTCTGATGGCAGTTTCAAAATAAAGTCGGTAGGAGAAAGGTAGTTTACGAATCTAAGTTTTATTGAAAGAGAGGATATAAAGACAAAAAGAGAGATTTGGGTTTTTCTAGATAGACAATTAAGTACTTTCTATTAAAGTTTTCATATTCTTCTGAATTAAACAAAAACAATTCATACTTTCTAGAGAGCACCTTGAATCTCTAACTCCCGTAATCGTAGTATTAATATTAGAAAGAATAAGCAAGTAAGCAAAAGCAAAAAAATAAAAATAAAAATGGAATGAATAACTAAACAATGGAAAGAATAGTGGATAAATAAATTGCCAAAGAAATGCCACAAATTTTAAATTAAATCTCTTTCTCACCCTCGTTAAACTCTGTTCACAATTGCTTTTTATATAATTCAACTAAGAAAAACTAAAATCAATGAATGCAAGAATTTGAAAACCATGGCAGCCTGAAGATATTCTGTATAAATATCAAAATAGTTACTGAGAAAATTATTGCATCCCATTACAACTCATTATATTGGTGTTCATGACAGTCCTAAGAAAGTTTAAAAAAGTTAAAATGATGTTTCTTCTCTGAATAAAGAAGAGAAACTTGAAAATGTTTAAGAAGGACTCACATTAATGAAAAAATTACATGAATTTTAGCACTTTTACACAGATAAGAGCCAGCTATCTGGAAAAACAGCTGAAATAGATAACTCCACTCCACACAAGCCTAAAATATTATGTTTCTCTTCCTACTGTGTACAACATTCTGTTTTTTAATGGATCACTTAGTCTTTCCCTGAGACTCTGGAAGCTAATAACTCTTGGCTTCTAACATCTAAAGAAATCATCAGCTTTTTTCTCTTTTAGAAGTGCGTGTCTGGAAATAAATACATTTCTCCCCACTCCTTACTCCAATCTTTTACCCACTAGTTCAGTGTGCAAAGAGCCTTTGGCTACCACCTCCAGCATGTCCCATATTTTGTCTAATCTCCTCAGCCTCTGAAATAAATCAAAGAGAACTGAAACAAATATGATGAAAGCATTCCAAGATAGGAATTATGAAACAAAAATTCTTGACACTCAATTATATTGGTGATCTGTTCATCATCAGTCAATTCTTGGAGAAGGCAATCTAATCAGCTGTGGTAATTTTTTCGTCAACCTTTCATCTGAGAGGCAATGGGTCAGATATGGAATTAAAATTCAGACATTGTCTTTATTTAGATTAAAGAGAAACCATCTCCTTTGCATCATGTAAGGATAGTTCTCAAATATAGGTGATCCTCTTTACTGCTTCACTTTGATGCACAGAGCCAAGCCAGAGTAACATGGAAGAGAAAAAGAACGGGAAATGAAGGAGATAGTCAGAAGCACTCTTTTTGAGGACAAGATCTGCTTACCTTAAATCCTTTGGTATAAATTTGTAAGTAGGGATAACTCATCAACAGGAACATACAAGGGCAAAAACCCTGAAAACAAAATGCACTAACACCAGCAGCACTCCTTTTCATTCTAAAAGCTTTCTTTCTCTAGATTGTTTCTGTTGGCTGTAGTGGGAACCACTTACTTGTGCCTTGTTTTCAGAAACCATTTGAATCTCGTAGCAGTTACTCAAGCCAGGGGCCAGGAGTCAGCCTTTATTCTTCTTCATCTGAGCCCTTCAACTTAAAAAAGAGTTCAGTTCCACCTCTAAAGTACCTCTTAAATCTGGTCTGTCTCCTCTTTGCCTCCACTGTCACATTGGTTGAAACCACAAAACCCCTTCCTTAATTTTTTTCTTTTTTTCATTTTATTTTGAATGAAGATAACAGAACAAACTAGTTTCTCATTAAATGGTTAGTACACACATTGTTTTACGACATTGGTTAACAACCAACCCACAACCTGTCAACACTATGCATCTCAACTTCAGATTCCCTGTGACCAGCTTTCCTATCCCTTCCTGCCTCCTAGTCCTTGCCCTGGGCTGGTGTGTCCCTTTAGTCTTGTTTTGTTTAATGGAACTGTCTTATCTTTGGCTGAAAAGTGAACCTCTGGAGTGACTTTAATAAAGAGCTGAAAGGGTGTCCAGAGATCATACTCTCAGCGTTTCTCCAGTCTCTCTCTGGCCAGAAAGTCTGGCCTTTCTTTTTTGAGTTAGAATTTTGTTTGCCTTTTTTATCCAGCTCCGTCTGGGACCCTCTGTTGTGTTCGCTGTCGGAGCAGTCAGTGGCTGTAGGCAGCCAGGCACCATCCAGCTGGACTGGACTCCGTCTGCTGGAGGCCGCTGTAGAACCGTCCGTGAGTCCTTCGGACTAACCTTCTCTTCGTACCCTTACTTTCCTTCATTCTTACTTGTTCCCAAAGAGGTCAGACCTGTGGAGTGTCCTAGATGGCAAGTCACAAGCTTTTAAGACCCCAGACAGTTCTCACTGAAGTAAACTGTAGAACATTTTCTTTATAAACTCTGTTCTGCCAACCGAGTTACGTATTCCCTAAATCCGTGGTCCCTACAAACCTTAGTCCAGCAGTTTTGTCCCTCAAGGAGTGTGAATGTGTCTGTGGAGCTTTCACGGCCTAGTCTTGGTCAAGTTATGCTGGCTTCCTCTGTATTGTGTTTTGTATTGCCCTTTTGCTGAGTTTACCACTTATCTATTTAGCGTTCTTCTACATTCATCCTTCCTCTCCTTGGTAACCATCAAAGATCGCTTCTTCTTATGTGTAAACATTTTCATGAATTTTCACAGCAGTGGTCTCGTACAATATTTGCCTTTTGCTACTGACTTATTTCACTCAACATAAACCCTCCAGTTTACTCCTAGTTATGAGATGCTTCACGGATTCATCATTGTTCTTGCTTAAATTTCTGAAGCAGTTTCCTTGCATATACTTACGTTAAATCCACCTCTGAAACATCAAGAATGTCCCTACCTCCAACCACTCCTTTCTGCAGATAAATTAATTTTTTTAAAAATATAAATCTAATCACATGACTCCTGTTTAAAATTCTTCAGTGGATTCTAAATATCCTTTGGATAAAGCCTGAACTCCTTAGTGCAGCCTAAGAAGACCCTCCGCAATGAGACCTATGCATACTTTGCAACCCCGTTTTGTATCAGTGAGTTGATTAATGATATACAACTTTGGGAAAAATGAAGAAGCAGGAGTGGGCAGAAGAAGAAGTTTAACTGTGTTGCAGGTCTAACAAATCTTTGGTCAACCTGGAGATGATATCTGGAGTGAATATTGTCCATCAGATTCATCCATCGTCAAGCTATGCTTCTGTGTGTGTGGCCCCAATCTGTCAGCCTGCACATGTAGGCTTCCCAGGAAGAAAGTGACCTCAAGGCAAACAACTCTATGCAAATGAGGCTAAGCCTGAGGAGCTGGCCCTTGGAGGTTCTCTGCTGACCTCATTCCCCACATTCAAGAACCAAGATTGTTCCTGAAGGAGGAAATACATGTTCTCATCTACCACTCAGATATAGTCCCCTACATACATTTAGGAAGAAGTTCCTCCAGGATTGCAGCAGGGTTCCTTTCCTGGGGAAAAACTTAGAAGAGACAGTTAAGTGGGATGAACAATATCCTTATTTCTGCAGCTGTATCAAGTCTACACCTGATACTCATCACTCCCTTCCTCAACTGTCTATTCTAGATTTCCTTCACACTTAAATTCTACCCTCTCTGGAATTAGTGGTTTTCCAGGTGCAGTGAATCAAGTCCTTATGACTGATGTGTGCAGGTCTGTGTTCACCTTTCTTTCCTCAGGCAGGTTGCTATAGCTTTCATTTAAAGGAACATCTGGGAAAAAGAGTGCTAAAAGATTGTCACATGTGTTACTTAGGTTGCACACAGATTCCACTCTGTCTTACTGTATAACAGAAGGTTCAGCTCATTCTGATAACAGAGTCAGTTATCCCTGCCAAAGTGGCAACTCCTCTCTTGTTTGCTGCTGCAAGAATACAAGGAGCCCCAAGTGTGTAACGTAAAATTCAATGGGACTTTTCTGTATACTTTTCTTTATGCGTTTTCCCCTTGGGTGCACAGGACTTCTAAATCTTCTGAGTCTAGAGTTGCAAGGATGCTAATCACAAAGTTACCAGGTGGGCTGATAAGATGGATGGCACATGGGGGTGACGCCTGCTTTCACTCCTTGCTTTCTCTTTCTGTTGGGAACACAATGCTATATAAGGCCTTTGATTCAATGCACATACAGCATACCATTCACAAAGACTATCATCTCCGAAGCTGATATTTCAGCTGTACCTTCCACAGGTCTGTCAATGCTCTACCCACTTGCCAGGTTCCAGGTGGTGCAGTAGGTAATATGACTAGCTGATCCTGTAATCATGTGCCCATTCCTACACCACCTTTGATAAAAATAAAAAAAAAAGAAAGAGAGAAGGAAGTGAGGGAGGGAGGAAGGGAAGGAAGGGAGGGAGGGAGAAAGAGAGAAAGAGAGATCATCTTCTGATCTGATGTGATGTTATGTGGTATCTCCCACCAGTGGATCAAACACTCAAGTCTTCAGATAATGACACTAGCTAAGACCATGCAGACAAAAAACAAAACAAAAAAACCGTCATATCTGCAATACATCTATTCTTTTGACAATGAACCACTGGCCCTCAGAGGTACAGAGCCCAGTGTAAACAGCTTGCCAACAGTGGTGAATTCTCACGGAATGGTATCATACTGAGTCTTTACTTGCCTCTGTTTCTGGAACATTAGACATGCTGCAGTGGTAATAGCTGGACTAGCCTTGGTAAGTGGCAGTCCATGATGTTGGGGCTCATATGTGGTCTCCATCTCTGCCACCAGCACTTACGAACTCATCCTTCCAGCAATGATGAAATAATGGAAGAGACTGTCTAATGTCAAAAATGGCCAGGTTACATGGTCTACCTGGTTGTTTAGCGCTTCTCTGTGGTGAATGCTCTCTGGTGCATATTGAAATCCTTTTGTTATCAATTTTTCACTAAAAAAATTTTTGATGGCACATGTTTTCAGTATTGGACTACATGCTTACTAATTAAAGACTTAAATATTTGGTTGGTAATACAGATTTTGAGAGATATGAACTGTTAATACAAGCCACTAATAAGGTGAGGGTCTCTAAGGCCCCACTGATCTGAGGTATGACAATATACCAGTAAGAACTAGATAAAGCACTTAGTGCTGGTTCCTTTCTGTTGGATTATATAGCAAATCTCTGGTTTTCAAAATATGACACCTAAAAACCAAAACACATACCTCAGGACTCCCTAACTATCACACAGAAAAGCGGTAATTATGATTGCGAGCCTTATCTCACAGAAACAAAGGTTAAAAAAAAAGGCAAAAGTTTATAGAGTACATTCAGGAAGGAAAACCTAAAAGAATGCTCAACCTCAGTAACAATCCCAGTCTGCTGAGCTTCACACATTTCACAAGGGACTCAACTTGATGCTAAATGTATTAGAACCTGCATAACATACTACCTCAGAGGTTTAGTGGCATAAAAAGTGGCTGGTATACCGTTAAACCAATATTAACTAAAGAGTTCACTATTGACATCAATTTATTTGCATTTTGTGACCACTTCTGTGTTTAGCCACATGATTCTACCTCAGACTACTTTGTCTGCAATCTTCCAGTCATTTTCCTCTCAAACCCCTACAACACTGTTTTCCTTTGCCCATTGACTCAATGGCAGTGAGTTTGGGGTTTTATTGTTTGTTTTTTCTTTTCTCTTTTTTTGTTATAGTTTAAATGTATGAAGACTGTCAATTAAGTTCATGAACTCATCCTAGAAAAAGTGCTACACAGCTCATTGTTAAATATCACTACCAAGTGCCATCAGTCACTTTCAAACTCCTCCCTTGGGAAGTTGTGCACTGACATCAGAGCCTAGTCCACCCTTCAAAGCAATATTAGAACTCTTTTTCTGGAATGGTCATCAGAGCTGTCCTCGTATTACCCTTGATGTCCTGAATGTCATTCAAATGTCATGTGCAGCCATGTGCCATCTTGGATCTCACTTCATTTTTTAGTGTGTGGAATGAGTCTAAGTTCATTATTTAGTTCATTTGGAGAGAAGAGGGCCAAGCTCGCCACCTACAGTTAACTTATTGGTTGTATGTCAACAGTCCTTGCTTTTAGCAGAAATTTAAAAATAAATAAGTTTTCCTTTCAAGTTTTTCCTTTATTTTCATGTAAAAAAGAAGCAACTGGGGGCCACATCAGGTGAATGGGGGGGTGTTCCAATACAGTTGTTTACTGGCTAAAAACTCCCTTATGGACAACTATACAATTAAGATCATGAATTTGCCACCACACCACAGTGGACAATGGCCATTCTAGAAAGAGTTTCAAAATTGCTTTGAAGGGTAGACTAGGTGCTTCGAAGTACTTCAAAGGTGACCACAGTGATATTCAACAATGAGTTATGTAGCACTCAGAACAATTAAGTTCATGGACTTAATTGTTGGCCTCATAGTCTAACCAGCTGTACATCCTAAACTCTGTTTGGAGAATTTTCAGTAATTACTATTGTGATGGTTAATGCTATAGGCCAACTATGAGTCTCAGTGGATTTGGCAAATACTGGACTGCTTGGTCTTCCACAATATAATATAATTATTTTCCATGATGTGATCAGCCAATCAGTTGACAGAAGTCCTGCTTTAGGAATATAAAGGAGCATTCTTGTAAAACACATTCTCTCTCAATCCTGCGAATTCCTTGTTACCTGATCTGCTGAGATGTAAGTTTGAAAGCCTGCTTCCTGACCCGCAGATTTTGGATGTGTCATCCCCTGGTGGCATAGCGGGTGAGTGCTATAGCTGCTAACAAAAAGGTTAGCGGTTCGAATCCACCAGGTGCTCTTTGGAAACTCTATGAGGCAGTTCTACTTTGTCCTATAGGATTACTGTGAGTTGGAATCCACTCAACAGCTGTGGTTGGGCAATCCTGTGAACCAACACAGGTATACAGCCTGCCACCTGACCTACAGATTTGAGCCTTGCCGGCCCGCAAAACTGCATGAGCCATTTCTTTGAAGTAAATCTCTCATTGTCTCTCTCTCTGTGTGTGTGTGTGTGTGTGTGTGTGTGTGTGTGTGTGTGTGTGTCAATTGTTTTCTCCCATGGAGAATCCAGACTTTCAAAGCTACCTCTAGATGAGTCCTATATTGACACTCATTCATTTTCACCTATACCCACATTCAGTCATTCAGTTAATGCACGCTAGCTAGATCGTAAATAAGGAAGACGGAAGAACTGACTCCTTTGAATTAGAGTAGTGGGGAAGAATGTTGAATATACCATTGACTACCAAAAGAACAAGCAGAGATATGTTCTGGAAGAAATACAACCAGAGTGCTCCTTGGAAGCAAAGATGGCACTACTGTGTCTTACACACTTGGACATGTTGTTAGGAGGGATCAACCCCTGAAGAAGGATACCGTGCTGGGTAGAGTGGAGGGCCAGCAAAAAAGAGGAAGACTCTTGACGAGACAGATTGACACAGTGACTGCAATGATGGGCGTAAGCATGAAAACGATTGTGGGCATGGTAGGGGACCAGGCAGTGTTTCATTCTGTTGTGCACAGAGTCTCTGTGAGTTGCAACTGACTTGATGGTACCTACAACAACAACAGCAGCATGTACCGATTTCCTTACTATAATTTGAAAATCAAAAAAGAATAAAAAAATCATCCTTGCTCACTAGTTCACAAATTAGCTGGAATAACAGGTACTACACTTTGAAGAAAACAGCTATACATGTTGTATGATTCAAAAATGGAAGTTACCACACAGTAAAAAGATTAGCCCACACGTTGAATCTGCAGACTGACAAAATTCCATTTGTAAGGAAAGTTAATGTTCAACCTGCGAATGTAATTATCAGTCATAGGGATTAAGCCCAGTGTATACTCTGAGGAAGTTGGAAAACAACCCCTAGCTAATACTATAAATGCAGCACGTCGAGTTCTGAACTCACATAATTCTTCTTTTTGAAACATGTGGCTCTGGGTAGCTCTCAGGCACCATCACTGCCTGCCAACAATGGAACAAATTTCCACCCTGGGAAGGTGATGGGAGATAGTGCCAAAGGAGGCAGAGAAAGAAGGGGGAGAAGGTTGTTCAAAAATAAAAATGAATTATCACTAGAACAATGTGTTTCTGAATAATACAGATGTGCATATTACAGTTCGCAGTCTATATGGTTTCTGGCTTGAAACAAGACAATTAGACATAGGCAAATGTTCTCAGCATTGCAAAGTGATTGGTCAAGAGTCCAAAAAGGAAATCATGCTTCAAATAAGATTTGAAATAAAAAATTAAAAATTAAAAAAAAAAAAACTCAAGCTACTCCAAAGAGAGGAAAGCCAACAGCATACTCTGAAAGAAGTTGGCACTCATCTAAAGCTCAGGTGTGTATCTGGGTCCCCAGTGACAACCAGGGGCCCCTGAATAGGTAATCCCTCTGCAGATAGATTGTAACAGCCTTGGAAAAAGCCTAAACCCCCATCTAGATAGTAAAATCCTGACCATGAGAAGTGTTGCCTTTCCCTTCAGCTTAGAAATGGAAACAGGAAAAGAGAAAAAAAAAAAAACCAGCTAACTCAACTCTGAAATTCTAGCAAAATTAGCATCAAAACATTTGGACAGCTACACACACACTTTTTTAAAAGGTCCAAAAAAAATTTAACTTCAGAAATCTGGCTATATATATCATGGAAAACATGGAATTGTGATATTTCCAAATCTTTCTGGATTTAATCATAAAGTACCTCCTGTATGATTCACCCACCCTAATGATGAGCATGAAAATCAAAGCATATTTTGGGTGGATTAGCTTATAGTATTTGAGTGAAAAGCAGCAGACAAGACCAGAATTATTATCATGTCTGTCCTTGGCATGACAACCACTGACTAGCATCGGATGGTGAAAGGCGTTTTGTAAAAAGGAAACTACCCCAAAGTGAGTGAATTCTTGCCAACAATTGCCAAACCACTCTTCATACTGTTTACACCAAATAAACAATAATTTATAAAATGGCACTAAATGGGTTCTAAGAGACTCATTTAAGCACCTAAATATATATATGTATATATATATATATATATATATATATGTAGTTCCATATGCAATAAACAAGTAGAATAAAGTATTCCATTTTCAATGAATATGCCGTGGGACTGTTAGGTAAAGTCACTGTTTAATGGCTATTTGCTCTCCAGATTAAACTCTAACAGGATTCAAAACAAATGTATCTGTATACTCTTTCAGTTTGCTTAGCACATGCAGACAAGCTGTACTTCAAACTTTCAAGTAGTCATAAAATTGCTAGGAAAGGGGCACATATACACACTGACATGTGTCATTCCATAGGTGCTATATTCATCCATGATCCAGCCAGACACATGAGACACTTAGATTCCATTGGCAAAGTAAAATTCATTATTAGTATTTGTATAAAGCAAGTAGTAAATAATTCCAAGAGATTTCCAAAAGGAGAATCACTCACCCTTCCTTAAATTATCCATGTCCATCTTATGCTAATAGGCTGGTGAGCCCAGTTCAGATCAGATGTCAAACAGTGTCTTTCTGTCACCACTGCCTCGGGCTACTACCACACTGCTCGGGATGCCTACACAGTTCCTGAGGCCTCTGTTCTGTTACTGGGCCTCCTTTTCCTTTGCTGCCAGTTCCTACCATGCTACCTGGGCTGGAGGGGCTCTCTACCATGTGACCCAAGGGTGCAAATGACCCAAGCCGTGGTGTTTTTAATCACATCATATGTATACAAAAGCTAGACAATGAATAAGGAAGACTGAAGAAGAATTCACCCCTCTGAATTATGGTGTTGGTGAAAAACATTAAATATACCGTGGACTACCAAAAGAGTGAAAGAATCTGTTTGGAAGAAGTCAGTTAGAATGCGCATTAGAAGCAAGGATAGTGAAACTACAAGTCACATATCTTGGACATGTTATCAGAAGGGATCAGTCCCTGGAAAAGGACATCACACTTGGTGAAATAGAAGGTCAATGAAAAAGAGAAAGACCTTCAGAGAGAGGGATTGACACAGTGGTTGCAATAACAGGCTCAAGCAGAACAAAGATTGTGAGCACTGCACAGGACTGGGCATTGTTCCATTCTGCTACAGTCTCTATGAGTTGGAACCAACTCCATATCACCTCACAACAACAGCCCAGGCCTTCACTGCCCAGAGGAGAAGATACACAATTTCTGAACAGCACACACTCAGGTCCCTGCCTGGCTTGATCGGGTATTACAACTGTTTCAGCTCAGTCAAGAAGCCCCCTGCCAATGACATTCAACTCTTGTCTGTGTGTTGACAAGCCCTTTGTAGCCACTTCACTCCAAGTGCTGGTAAGCCAACTGGAGCTTTCTATAGCCCTCTGGTGCCATCTTCAATGTTACAACTTTTTCTTCCACCTCTAGGAGGTTCTCAGTGCAGATTCCCCCAGTCCTTGACCCTAAAGACTCGCTCCACTCTGGGATCTTCTTGTGGTAGTGAGGTTCCCCTGAACTTCTGTGGAGTCAGCCCTTATAGTCATTAACCCCTTTTTAATTTCCTCTCATAGCCCTCTCACCAGGACCATGAATTGACCAATCCCCTCAGTAAACCGTAAGTCATTCAATTTGCGTAGTCTCAGCCAATCATTTTGGGAGAATTTGTATGGACAGGAAGATCATACAAAAGAAACTCATTGTAAGACAGTATCTTATACCAATATATTTAAATAAATGATCCAATATATGCTGAATACCATTAAAATTAATTTTGATACTATTATTTCTAAGCAACATAGTGTGTCCATAGAATTCCTTTTTACTGTGATATCCACTTGGTGTACCTCTTGCCTCACAATGTAATCAATGTCAGACCTAGGTATTGAATTGTAAAACACATTCCTTTTATGCAAGTTGTTCACTGATTCTCCATGGACATGTTCAGATAGCACTTTTTTTTTTTTTTAGAATTATGAATGACAGCCAAACACTTAATTCTCCTATGCCTACCCAGTGTCCTTGCTATCGAGTGGATACATATTCATGGCAATCCTATAGCATAGAGTAGAACTGCCTCATATGATTTCCGAAGAGTGGCTGGTGGATTTGAACTGCCAAACTCTGGACTAGTAGCTGAGACTTTAACCTCTATTCCACCATGGTCTTCACTAAAACAAAACTAAAAATACAAAAAATGTTTTTTTCCCCCCTACAAGAGAACACATAGTAGAAGTACTGTCAAATCTAAATTTTTAATCTACTTTTACCAAGTTAAAAAAAAAAAATCTAATGAGAAGTACTGAGTATTTTAGACATGGGCTGGCAAAGCAGATTATACTTCCTGGCCTACCTGCCTTTTGTCATTAAGGCTACCTGGTTAAAGTAGCAAATAACATTACCATTACCTAGCAATAATAACACTTAGCTTCCACCATTGTTTGCCACTGGTATTCCTTCTCAAGTGTGCATTTTGCACTTTGAAATGCCCAGTTTTTATGAGTCTTACTAGTAGAAGTATAAAAACAACACTGACCCTGGTAGGTATTTCATCAAAAAAAAGATTCAAGGGAAAAATTGTGCCTGGTATCTCACTCTTGGAAATTAAAAACACAAAGTGTAATACTAAAAGCTATGGGGAATCCTACAAAAACAAAAAGTTGCCTAATGCTATTTAATGTAGCATTTCTTATTGTTTTATGGTTAAATTCCTTTTCATATAAAATATGTTGATATTCAGGAAACTAATCTTCAATACACTTTGGGAAATTCTGTATGACATTACTTGATACTCAAAATGAATTAATACAAGTTAGCAATCAAAATATATTTGAATGATAATGTTATTGTGCAACCATATCTTACATATGTAACCACTTTTGGAGTCACAACATGAAATGCTTTCATCTTTCCAATTGCTGTGCTCAAATGCTGCTTGTGTTCCCAAGGAGCAGCAGGTCCCTTCACAACATCTTGCTAAAATTATCTCTTGTCACTTGTGATTATTTTTAACATTTAAAACTCAGTCTTCAAAAACCATAGATAGAAGCATTGAGACCAAAACTAATTCTGTAAGAAGATCAAAAGAATTAATAAATTTTTAGTCATATATTAGGAAAAAAAAAAAAAAGCAGAGGTCACAATTTATCATTGCCAGGAATGGGAGAGGTGATGTAACTACAGATTATCCCAGTATTAAAAAAATAATAGAAGAGTTTCCAACAATTTAGATATGAAGACTGCCAGCTAAGTTAGCAAACTCATTGCAGAAAAAGTGCTACATACCTCATTGCTGAATATCACTAAGATTACATTCAAAGTACTCACTTTGGGAAACTATGCACTGATGCCAACACCTAGTCCACCCTTCAAAGCAATTTTGGTACTCTTTTTCTAGAATGGCCTTCAAAACTGTCATCATTATTACCTTTGATGTCTGGAAAGTCATCAAGATGTCTTGCTTTCAATATTTCATTTATCTTCAGGTAAAGAAAAAAGTCTTTGGGGGCCAAATGAGGTGAGTAGGGAGGGTGTTCCAATATAGTTGTTTAATAGCTAAAAACTCCCCTACAGACAACTATTCAATGAAGTTTGGGAACTTGCCACACTATCTACTGTGCACAATGGCCATTCCAGAAAGAGCACCAAAATTGCTTTGAAGGATGAACTAGGTACTGGCTTTGGTGTATAGCTTCCCAAGGGAAGTACTTGGAAGGTGGCCATAGGGATATTCAGCAATGAGGCATGTAGCACTTAGAAAGACTGGATATTTTCTTTTAAGGTAACAAATAAAGCAAGGACTTGAGCTCTCATCATCATTGTAATAGAAGTTTGGCTGAGTAGATAGAGGAGACTAACTGGGCAGCTCCTGTCCAGAGATGAGACAGGAAGACTGAGGAGGACACAAGCTAGCTAAGGGACATTGGACATACACTGAGTGGAAGGGAGGAGTATGATGTCACAGTGTGTGGAGAGCAGCTGGGGTCACATAACAAAGTGTGCATAAGGTTTTTTATGAGAAACTGACTTGAATTGTAAACTTTCACTTAAAACACAATGAAAACAAATTTTAAAAAAGAAAATAGTCTTTTTATAATAGCATCAAAAATATGAAATGTTTAAGGACGTAGCTGAAAAACAATGTGAAAGATTTTTACAAGGAAATTACAAAATATTGCTGAGAAAAATGAAAGTAGGTTTAAAAAAGGGGAATATATTTTGTGCATGGCTTAGAAGACTCAAATAATGTCAAAATGCAGAGTCACTATGAGTCAGAATCTATGGCAACAGGTTTGGTTTTTTTGGCTTTTAACTTGATATATGTGCTCAAATCTATTAATAACAATAAAACTTGAATCTTACTAATTTTTGAAACTTCAAATGTGAACTTGATCCAAAATTCATTCCGTCTTCTCCCACATACATGTACTAAACTAGAAGCCCCAGTTGTTCAGATAGGTGGGGTTAGGAGGAATAAAGTTCTAGCTCCTCCAAGATGAGGAGTGTGGGGGTATTGAGTGGGGGGTGATGTTGTTGTTGCTAGGTTCCATCAAGTCAGTTGCATCTCACAGTGACCATATGTACAACAGAATAAAACATTCCCTGGTGCTGTACCATCCTCAAAAACCATTGCTATGTTTGAAGACATTGCTACAGTCTATGTTAACTCATCTCATTGAAGGTCTTCCTCTTTTTAAT
This sequence comes from Heterohyrax brucei, assembly GCA_028571685.1. Taxonomy (NCBI): domain Eukaryota; kingdom Metazoa; phylum Chordata; class Mammalia; order Hyracoidea; family Procaviidae; genus Heterohyrax; species Heterohyrax brucei. The sequence continues at coordinate 78,598,226 of CM053143.1, forward strand.
TGACCGTGTATTTTACTAAGCATGATGTGCTTCTCCAGGGCCTGATTCCTCTGTGTAACATGTCCAAAGTACATCAGGATAAGTCTGGTTGTACTTTTCCAAGACAAATTTGTTCATTCTTCTGGATATACGTGGTATAGACAATATTCTTCACCAACACCATAATTCAAAGTTATCAGTTCTTTGTTCTTCCTTATTCATTGTCCAGCTGCTACACACATATGAGGCAATTAACGATACCATGGTTTGGGTCACGCCAGTCCTAGTGTTCAAAGTAACATCTTTGCTTTTCAATGCAGAAGTCTTCTGCAGTATATTTGCCTAATGCCTTACATTGTTTCCTTTGTTCATTGCTGCTTCCATGGGAATTGACTGTGGATTCAAATACAATGAAACTCTTGACAACATCAATATTTTCTCCATTTATCCTCATGTTGCTTATTTGTCCAGTTTTGAAGATTTTTGCTTTTTATGCTGAAGTGTAATTTATACCGAAGGCTGTAGTCTTCAATTGTTATCAGTAAGTGTTTCAGGTCTTCATCAGTAAGAGCTTCAATGTGGGGTAGGAATAAAGAACAGAAGAGGCATTACCTCTTGATGTTACTTCCCTCTTTGTAGTTGCAAGACGTTATTGTTTTTATTCTGCGTGAATCTGGCTTCATATGATGTTACGACCTTTATTAATATTAGACTCTCCATAAGGGTGGTGTACATGGTTCCTCAGGTTCATTTTCGCTTTTACTGAGAATTTTTCCATTATTCAAGAGACTGCCTTAGAGGAGCAGCTATGTGTCTCTTTGGCCCCACTAGCAGTAAGACCTATCTCCCAACTAGAAGATCAGGGTTGGATGTTCTCTCATTTTTCTCAGTGGCTACCTATGTAGACACATAGAAACTATCCAATCACTACCTTCATGTTCTTCAGGGTGAAGGCGACTCTCAAAGGCCTTGCAGTCCTGTTATTAGGAAGTAATTATCCTGATTTTCTCCCCTAGAAGCACTACAGCCTATCCTGAGTCTTCAACCCCTGCTACTCCAGAGAGCCTCTTGTCTTCAGAAATCAGATGCCAGACTCTGTTCTCAATTTAGGAATAGAAGAACTTCATAAGACTGCTTATTATTTTCCTGGACTCCCCAAAGCTTTCCCAAAAACTCTTTTGCTATGCTTTCCTGAACCTCAGAAAGTACCAAAAAGGGAAAAGTTTTTAAACTCTCCTTTTTAAAGATAACACCATTTTCATGAGTGCTCTTTGGTCTCTGTTCACATAGCTTCAGTAAGGAAGAAAGAATGATCTTTTCCTCAAAAATACTTTATTACACGGTGGCACAGACAACTAAATAATTGCTAAACCTGATTTGTAATTCTCTTGAGAACACAGCAAGTTTATATTTCCCAGAATTACCAACATTTTCACATGGCCACAACACTGAGTTCTATACAATAGAAAGTGAACAGAAGTCTGCCACTTTTGTTCTTAACTTATTAAAACCTATCAAGTATAATTTCTAACATTTTTTCTGATTCAATGATACCTAGCAACATAAACTAACATAGAGCAATACACAGAAAACCCTAGAGATTCCACAAGAAAGTAACTAGAACTAATATAAGTATTCAGAGAAGTGGCAGGATACAAGATCAACACATAAAAATTAATTTTGTCCTTCTGCACTAACACAGAGAATACTGAAAAGGATATGTAGGAAACAATACCATTTACAAAAGCCTTCAAAAGGATGACATATTTAGGAATACATCTAGGCATGGATGGAAAAGATTCAAACAAGGAAAACTACAAAATACTACTTTAAGAAGCCAAAAGAAATCTACATAAATGGAAAAACATAACATGCTCACAGACTGGAAGACTTAATGTTGTGAAAATGTGAGTATTATACAAGTTGATCTACATGTATATAATCCAGTCCTGATCCAAATCTCAATAACGTTCTTTAACAAATGGGGAGACTAACATCCAACTTTGTATGGAAGGCAAACAGACTTTGAATGCCTAAAGCATTACTGAAGAACAACAAAGTAGGAGACCTCACACTTTCAGATGTCAGAACTCACCAACCAACCAGAAATTACAAAAATCAAGATACCCTGGTTTTGGTATGACCCCAGACACATAGGCCAATGGAACAAAATAGAGGACTCATAAGTAAAGCCATCCAGCTATGGACAGCTGATCTTTAACAAAGGATTGAAGTCCACTCAATGGAGAAGAGAAAATCTCTTTAACAAACTATCTTGTCAAAACCGAATATCTATTTTTTAAAATTTATTTTTTGCTACTTGTAATAAAAGAATAAAACTTCCAACATCTATCAATTAACTCATCTATGTTAAATCCTCAGCTACCACACACCCATGTAGCCAACACAGTCATTTTCTTCTGTGGATAATTCTCTTGTTAAGCCCTTATAATATGTGTCTCATACAAAATTTGTCCTTTTGACACTGATTGATTTCACTCAGCATGATCTCTTCCAAATGAGACCATGTTGTGAGATGTTTTCTAAATTTATCATTGTTTTTTATCATAGCATAGTGTTCCATTGAGTATATATACCATAGTTTGCTCACCCATTCATTTGTTGATGGGCGTTGGGGTTGATTCCAACTTTCTGCTATTGCGGACTGTGCTGCAACAAACATTCATGTACATGTGTCTATTCGTGCGATAACCTTTGTTTCTGAAGGATAAAGTCTGAGCAGTGGAGTTACAGGATCAAATGGTATCTCTATTTCCAGCTTTTTAAGGAAGAGTCAGACTATCTTCCAAAAAGGTTGTACTATTTTGCAATCCCACCAGCAGTGTAGGAGAGTTCCAATTTCTCCACAGCTTCTCCAGCATTTGTTGTTTTGTGTTTTTTGGATCATGGCCAACCTTGTTAGGGTGAGATGATATCTCATTGTAGTTTTGATTTGAATTTCTTTAATAGTTAATGATTGTGAGCAATCCTGCATGTGTCATTTGGCTGCCAGGATACCCTTTTTAGAGAAATGTCTGTCCATCTACTTTGCCCATCTCTTAATTGGATTATTTATCCTTTTCTTGTTGATATTTTGTAATATCTTATAGATAATCCACCAGGCGCTCCTTGAATACTCTGGGGGTCAGTTCTACCCTGGCCCCTAGGGTCGCCATGAGTCGGATTCGACTCGACGGCACTTGGCTCGGCTATAGATTATGGAGAACAGACGTCGATTTGACATAGAGATGCCAGATATTTTTTCCCATTCTGTAGGTGGTCTTTTAATTCTTTTGATGAAGTGTTTGGATGAGCAGAAGTGCTTGATTCTTAGTAATTGCCATTTATCTGTTTTCTCTCCTAATGAATGTGCTTTGTTTTTCAGATTTTGAAGTCTGTCTACATTGTGTATTAAAACTTCCATTGTTGACCCTATTTTATCTTGCCAAGCCAAGTGCCGTCAAGTTGTATCTAACTCATGTTCTTGGATCAGTTTTATTTTTTCAGATTTTATATTTAGGTCTTTTATCCAATTTCCATTGATTTTTGTATAAGGTGTGAGATATGGGTCTTGTTTCAATTTTTTGCATATAGATATCCAATTTTGCCAGCACCATTTGTTACAGAGACTCTTCTTAACCCAGTTTAAAATCTTAGGGCCTTTGTCAAATATCAGCTATTCATAGGAGGATGGTGGCATCTCTGGGGTCTCTACTCTGTTCCATTGGTCTATATGTCTCTTTTTGTACCAGTACCAGGCTGTTTTGACAACTGTGGCAGGGCCATCGGTTCCAGAGTCAGGTAGTGAGAGGCCTCCCAGGGTGTTCTTCTTCTTCGGTAGTGCTTTAATTATCCAGGACTTCTTCCCTTTCCAAACAAGGTTGATGATTTGTCTCTCTATCTCATTCAAAAATGTCACTGGACTTTGTATTGAGATTGCATTGTATATGCAGATCACTTTGGGTAAAATAGAGATTTTCACAATTTTAAGGCTCATCCACAAGAGGGTAGGTTTCTCCATTTATGGAATTTTTTTTTGGTTTCTTGCTGTAAGATCTTGTAGTTCTCTCTGTATCAGTCTCTTATTTCTCTAATTAGATTTATTCCTAGGTATTTTATCTTCTTGGGGGCTATAGTAATGGAACTGATTTGGTGATTTCTTCCTTAATAATTTCACTTTTGGTATAAAGGAATCCTACTGATTTACTCATGTTTATCTTGTATCCTGATACTTTGCTGATCTTCTCTATTAGTTCCAATAGCTTACTTACGGATTCCTTTGGATTCTCTGTATAAACAATCATATCATCTGCAGAGAGGGAGATATTTACTTCTTCATTGCCAGTATGGATGCCCTTTATTTCTTTGTCTTGTCTAATTGCTCTGGCTAGAACTTCTAGCACGATGTTGAATAGAAGTGGTGAGAGTGGGAATCCTTGCCTGGTTCCCATTCTCAAAGGGAATGCTTTCAGTTTTTCACCATTCAGGATGATGAAGACAGTTGGCTTTGCATAGGTGCTACTGATTACATTGAGGAATTTCCCCCTCTATTCCTATTTTTCTGAAAGTTTTTAGCATGAATGAGTGTTGAACTTTGACAAATGCCTTTTCTTCATCAACTGACAAAATCAGATAACTCTTATCTTCTGTGTTATTAATGTGTTTGATTACATTCATTGTTTTTCTGATGTTGAACCAGCTTTCATCCCTGGAATGACAACAAATGGATCATGATGAATGATTTTTTTTATATGCTGTTCAGTTCTATTAGCTAGAATTTTGTTGAAGATTTTTGCATCTAGATTCATGAGTGATAATGGTCTGTAATTTTCCTTTTTTGTGGGATCTTACCCTGGTTTTGATATCAGGGTTATGCTGGCTTCATAGAATGAGTTTGGGAATATTCCATCCCTTTCTGTGGTGTGAAATAACCTCAATAGTATTTGAGGTAATGCTTCTCTAAAAGTTTGATAAAATTCTCTGGTGAAGCCCTTTGGGCCAGGACTTTTTTGGTTGGTAGATTTTTTATGACTTTTTCAATCTCTTCCTTTGTGCTAGATTTATTAAGTTGATCTACTTCCCCTTGCAATAATCTTGGGGAGTCATATGAATCTAGAAATTTGTCCATTTTCCGTAGGTTCTCAAACTGTTAGAGTACACCCTTTCATAGAATTCTGTTTTGGTATTTTTGATTTTAGATGGGTCTGTTGTAACATCTCCCATCTCATTTCTTAACTGGGTTATTTGTATCTTCTGCTATTTTTCTTTTGTAAGTTTAGCCAATGGTTTATCAATTTTGTTGATCTTTTCAAAGAACCAGCTTTTGGTTTTGTTAATTTTTTTCAATTGTTTTCTATTCTCTAATTCCTTTAGTTCTGCTCTAATCCTTATAATCTGTTTTCTTCTGGTGACTGAGGGTTTCCTCTGTTGCTCTCTTTCTACTTGTTCAAGTTGTAAGGTTAATTCCTTAATTTGGGCCCTTTCTTCTTTCTGGATGTGTGTAGTTATAGAGATAAACTGACCTCTGAGCACTGCTTTTGCTGTATCCCATAAATTCTGGTAAGACACGTTTTCATATTCTTTTAAATCCACAAATCTCTTTATTTTGTCCTTGATTTGTTCTATAACCCAAGGATTTATGAGCAAAGTGTTATTCAGTTTCCACAAGTTTCAATTTCTACCTATAAATTTTCTGTTATTGATTTCAACTTTTATAGCTCTATGGTCAAGAAGATAATTTGTAGTAAATCAACGGTTTGGATTTAAAAATGAAATGGGATTCAACTCTCACACCATACTCAAGAGAACTAAATGCTAAACCTAAAACTATATAGTACCTAGAAGATAACATAGGGACAGCAGTACAGATGCTAACTTATGGCATAAACATACCTTCAAGCATAACCAAAAATGCACAAACAACAAATAATAAACTAGATTAGTGTAATCTCCTAAAAACTAAATATTTATGTGCATTAAAAGACTTTACTGAAAGAGTAAAAATAGAATGTACATACTGGGAAAAAAATCTTTGGCATGACATAAAAGTTTTTGGCAAGGGTCTAATCTCTAAAATTTACAGAAAACTTACCACCTTAAAGACAAAATGCAAACAGTCCAATTAAAAAATGGGCAAGTATTCTGGCAAGGATCACAGAGAGGGCCCCAGACAAGGCTGGAGGAAAACGGAAGATGAAATTCCAACTCAAAAAAAGAACAGATTTACTGGCCCAACACAGACTGGAGAAACCCTGAGAGTATGGTCCCCAGACACCCTTTCAAGCTCAGTAATGAAGTCAGTCCTCAGGTTCATCCTTTAGCCAAACATTAGACAGGCCCATAAAACAAAATGAGACTAAAGGGGCACACCACCCAGTAGCAAGGACTAGAAGGCTGCAGTGATTAATAAGCTGGTAATAGGGAGCAGAAAGTTGATATGGGTTTTGTAACCAATGTCACAAAATAATATGTGTATGAACTATTTAATGAGATTCTAGTTTGTTCTGTAAACCTTCATTTAAAGTACAGTAAAAAAAAACAATGGGCAAAGGACATGAATAGACATTTTATGAAAGAAGACATTCAGGCATCTGACAAACACACGAAGAGATGCTTTCAATCATTAGTTATTATAGAAAAGCAAGTCAAAACTATAATGAGTTGTCATTTCTTCCCTGTAAAACATGGCACTCATCAAAAAATAGAAAACAACAAATACTAGCAAAGCTGTAGCGAGACTGGAATTCTTATACACTACTAGTAGGATTGTAAAATCGCAGAACCACTATGAAGAACAGTATGATGCGCCTCCGAAAAGCTAAAAATACATATACCACGTGATCCAGCAATGCTACTCATAGGTATATATCCTAGAGAAATAAGAGCTGTGACACAAATAGACAGATGCATAGTCCTGTTCATTGCAGAATTATTTACAACAGCCAATAAAATGAAAACAACTTAAGTGTCCATCCAAAGATTAACGGATTTTAAAAAAATGTGGTCCATACTTACAATAGAATCCTAGGCAACAATCAAGAATAATGACAATTCTACAAAGCATCAACATATAAAATGGATAAATTTGGAAGACATTAAACTGATTGAAAAGTCAATCATTAAAGGACAAATCTTATATGACAACACTTTTATAAAAAGGCAAGGCTACATTTATGCACAGAAAGCAACATTTTTTGATGGATATCAGGTATAGAAGAGGGAAGAAGAGTGAGCCAATTACTAGATAGTAGACATATGTTAATTCTGATGAAAGGAAAGGCAATTTATGACATAGGAGAATTAGCACAACATGACCAAGGTAAATAAAGACTCTGAGAGGCACACAAGAACAAAGGACAACAATTGTAAGTTCTATAACACACACAGTTCTACAACAACATTAATAACAATAAAAAATTTGGGACTAGTATGATAGGTAGATATGTATGCTAAATGGAACCCTAGTGGCACTGTAGTTAAGTTTTCAGCTGGTAACGAAAAGGTTGGCAGTTCTAATCCACCAGGTGTTCCTCAGAAACTCTGTGGCAATGTTCTAGTTGATTTGACAGTAGTGGGTTTGGTTTTCGATCTGAGTTTGCTGTACAGGCGTGGGAAGGCATATCAGAATACATGGGTATTGCTGTGGGCATTTGTATATACATAGTTGTATGTGCTGCACATATATTCATATATATAACAGAAATCATAGGTGGCACAGCTATGGAAGCTTCCTAGACATATCCAAACACCTTGAGGGACTGAATTACTGGACTTGAAGGCTAAGGATCATATTCTTTCTTTTTTATATTATGACTGAGTGAAAATGTACATTCCCATATAAATTTACATGCCCACCTATATGCAGCTTCTACTGCTCTCCCTGTCCGGTGACTGCACACTATTCCTCTCTGCTCCAGACATGTCTCATCCTCCCAACAGCCTCCTTTCCACTCCTCTCCGCCCACTCTCCTTCCTCCAGCCAAAGGTCAGCAGGACGATATCCTATAGATGCATAGAACCATAAAGTGCATCCAATATATGGTCACTCTGCATCACCAAGTCCAACCCATTCGTGTCCGAAGAGTGGACCTTCTGTACATCTAGGCCAGTTGAATAGCGTTTAAAGATACTGTTCTATGTCCTAGTTTTATTGTTAGCATCTGAGGCCTTAAAAGCTTGCGAGTGGCCACCTAAGATACAGCTATTGGTATTTTTCCATCAGGAGCAAAGGAGAGTGAGGGAAACCAAAGACTAAAGGAAGCAATTAGTCCATAGGACTAATGGCCCACATGAACCACAGCCTCGTCTAGCTCAAGACCAGAAGAACTAGATTGTGCTCAGCTATCACTACCAGCAACTCTGACAAGGGATACAATCGAAAGTTCCAGTTAGAATGCAAGAAAAATGTAGAAGAAAATTCAAATTGTTAAACAAAAAAAAACAAAACAAACAAACAAACAAAAAACAAAAGCACAGACTTATTGGACTGGAGGAATCCATAAAACTATCGCCCTACGACATCTTTTTAACCTGGAACTAAAGCCCCTCCCACAGACCACCTTCAAGCCAAACACTGAACTGACTTATAAAGTAAACAGCTACACCCCAAGACAGCGGCTCCTTAGAACAGTCAGCTATATGAGACCAAACTGGCAGCATCTGTCCCAAAGCGAAGATGGGAAGGCAAGTAGAGACAGGGAAACTGAAAGGAAGGAAACAAGAAAGGGAAAAGAGAAATGAGGAGAGTGCTGACAAATTAAAGGATAGCAACCAATGCCATAGAAATATTTGTGCATAAATCCTTGCATGGGAAATTAATTTGCTGTGTAAACTTTTGTCTAAAGCGCAATAAAATGTAAATAAATAAATAAACCTCACACAGCAGAAGGCCCTACCAATGCCTGAACCACGTGAGTTCACCATTCCCGCGGAGCAGACACTGCTGTGTAACTCTCGTTCTTCTCCACTTGAGCAGTTCATTGTGTCATCCTGTTGGTGCTGCTCCACTATACATTGAGTATGGAAAAAGGAGAAGAGCAGACACCTTGTCTTTTCAGTCCACAGTTGACAGGCTGTGAGAACTTTACAGTTCTGCACTTTATAAAAAAGACTCTTCGCCTAGCACAGAAGCCAGTATAGGATCAGGCAATGTTTCTTTCTGTTGTATATAACGTTGCTATGAGTCAAAATCATCTCAATGTTGTCTAACAATAACATTACCTGGTGACCATAAACTTTCAATTTGTGATGAAATGGTTAATAAATTTCTTCAAGTAGGAAGTGTCAAATGGCTATGTGGTAACCAGGTTATGGAAGAGCCTGTTCCGTGATCTCCAACTGATTTCTTTCTTCTTCCTATGTATGTAGGTCACTTAAATTTGCTAGACCCCTTGCATTTCATTTAGATGTAACCATGAGTCTGAATTCTAGCAAAAGATTCTACTGAGTGGAAGTGATATACAAGGTCTGACAATGAAGTCCACAAACTTAGTCTTTCTAAGTACTACATACCTCATTGCTAGTCATCTCTGAAGTGTTCCCCTTGGAAGCAATGCGCCCACACCAGTATCTAGTCCACCCTTCAAAGCAATACTGGAACTGTTCTTCTGAAACGACCACTTCATAGTGGCATGGTGGCAAGTTTGTGAACTTAATCAAATAGTTGTCTATGAGAGAGTTTTTAGTCAGTAAACAAATAACTGCATTGGAATACCCTCCCTACTCACCTAATCTAGCCCCCAGTGACTTTTTTTCTTCTCCTGAAGATAAAGGAAATATTGAAAAGAAAATATATTTTGATGACATTCAGGACATCAAGGTTAATACAACAACTGCTGTGATGGCCATTCCAGAAAGAGTTTCAAAACTTCTTTGAAGGGTGATCTAGGCACTGGCATCAGTGCATAGCTTCCCAAGAGGAGTACTACGAAGGTGACCTGAGTGATATTCAGCAATGAGGTATGTAGTACTTTTTCTAGGATGAGTTCATGAACTTCATTGTCAGATCTTCTTATCGTTTTCAGGCATGACCTATAAAATTCTCGTATGTGCAGTTCTTCACATTCATTATTTCTGGCTGGCTGAGATGAAGATGACCCTGCCAAGACCAGGCTGGAAGCCATGTGCTAAAAATGGCAAAGCTGCAAGTTGGAGAGAGGCAGCTTGAAAGAATATTATACAACCAGGAACACACACGATGTTCTAGTACATGAGTGAAAAATAAACTTTTAGTATATTAACCTACTGAAACATGGGAGTTTGTTAGTTAGAGCAGTTAGCACCACTTGTAAACAATACAACTTACATAAGGTTAATGATTCCCCTTTCTATTTCCAGTCTTCTTACTCATTGCTGGCAGAGGCTGGTATGTACTCTTCACCCCTTAACAAGCCTTATTGCAATTTGGCTCCTGCTACATGCTGGCTTTCAAAGTAGGGTACTTAGCACATCGTGTCCACAGTTTGAGGCCTTAACCACAATTCTCAGGCATAATGAATTTTCCAGACAGTATTTTTTAATGTGTTTTAAAAATAGATACGTTTAAAGAGAAACATTGGGTTCAGCGGTAAAATTCTCACTTCCCATGTAGGAGACCCAGGTTCCATTCCAGACAAATGCACTACAAGCACAGCCACTGCCTGTCCATCAGTGGAAGCTTGTGTGCTGCTAGGATGCTGAATAGTTCTTTGGAGCCTCCAGACTAAAACAGACTAGAAAGAGCGGCATGGTGATCTACTTCCAACAAAATCACCCAATAAAAGTCCTTACAGATCCTATCAGTTGGATCTTAACAGATGATAGGACTGGCACAATGATGGGACCGATGCCACACAATGTCGAATTCCTTGATGCATAGGGTCACTGTAAGTTTGGGGCTGATTATACAACAGCTAACAACAACAAGAATTAAAAAAGATGGAAAATTCACAAATATATGAATAATAAAAATAAATCCCCATTGTGTGTTAATCAACCAAGAAGTGCTACATTATTTCAGAGAAAATCAAGAGGCTATTTGTTATTTTTAAAAAGAAAAAAACAACTACTTCTTTCATAAAGAACCTGATTGAACTTCCTGTCTTTCAAGACTGAAATATAGAGATCCATCACAGCCCAGCTATAGAACCTTGAATTTGGTAAACAAGATTGTTTCCTCTTATCTTCTACCCTCACTCCTTAAGAATTAATGTAAAGGGATTAGGACTAGCAAGGCCACAAGTTATTCATTATAAAAAATCATATGTATTTATTTATATGTCTATATAATGAACATCATGCTCCTTGCCTGTTCATTGACTCCTAAACAAATGGCCTAAGTATGGTACCCTCAGACTAATGTGTCTGATATCTTAGAGGAAACTGTAATGTAATTCAGAGTACGTGCCTATATAGATGAAGAATAGGAGAAATAAAATATTCTGTAGGCACTAATCTGGCATCACAGGGTGGTAGGCACTGTGTGTATTTAGACAGGGAAGGACATCAGAAAACATGGGACAGCAGCTAAATGTGTGAATACCTACAGCAGAAAGGAGACCTGAGGGTTGTCAATAAATAATCATCAAATATCTCCAAACAAAGGCAGCCCTGTACATTTAAGGTGAGATAGCCTCCTTTTGTTGGCCCTAGAAGCAGACAGAATGGTGTTTTAACAGCTAACACATTTATCTGCAGGTTTCAAAAATAAAAACATAAACAGAAAAAAGAAAGAAACCCATTACCAGCAAGTTGGCTCTGACTCATAGCTACCCTATAAGACAGAGTTAAATATCCCCAGAGGGCTTTCAAGCTGCACCTGACAGACATGAACTGTTGGTCTTTTGGGGAGCAGCTGAAGCACTAACTACCATGCTACCAGGGTTTTCTCTCTATAGACAAACAATATTTCTGAGTTTTCCTATCAAGTTCCCATTTTACAGCAATTAAAACTACAGTGATTTAAATGATAAATCTAGTGAACACTCTGTCCACAGGCTAGTTTGAGTATATGTATTGTGAGAAGGGACAGAAGGAGGGGTCTTTGGAAAACTTTGGTCCTCATTCCTAGAAGAAACATGTCTTCTCTTTTCCTTGGTTCTTCTTAAGGGTGGCTGTGGTTTTCAAGGTACCCTGTTGAATTGCTTTTCTGCTACATTGCCAAAGCTTAAGTGAAAATGTCAGAGTTTAAATACAAATACACAGTTTAAACACAACATTTAAATTTGCTTTTAATTCACTTCCTGGCAGCTGTCACAGCACTTGACCAGTTTAGATCAAAGAAAGCCAGGATTGTAAGCAAGAGTCTATATAAGTATGTTAGTGGTGATTGGCTATAAACCAGCCACTCCTGTTAGCAGAACCCAGTGCTGACAGATAAAGGAGTTTTGGGAAACAGTCATTCGATAGGTGAGCTTCCTTGGTCAACCTAATGACATCAATAAAATCAAGACAGATTTATGGGAGTGTATGTTGGTTCATTAGGAAGTACTAAAATTACTTAGAAGACACTGTGATATAATGCTATATTTCCCTGTTGGGTAGGTCTGTACAGTTTAGAAAATTTTTGCTTGCTTACACTGAACAATTATGCAGGAACTAGGAAATCAAAGGACACATATATCTTAAATATTGTTCTCCCTCTCTTCACAAAAGAAATTTGTCTTGTACACCTTGCCTTTGATGCTACTTCTCAATCTTTTTGAAATCACTCTTAACTTTGCTATAGTTGCCTTGAGACAGTAATTACCAACTGATGCTAATAAAAGGAATCTGATCCTAGTGATTCCATAAACCAAAATCGTGACCTGTAAACCACACAAACCAAGCAAAGACAAAAGAATGGATATTCTTCTCTTGTAAACGAAAACACACAGTCATACACACATACATACACACACAAGGAACATCTCCTGCAGATGGGAAAGTTTATGTTAAGTAAATCATTCAGTGTAGAAGGGGTCCAGATAACTGCAAAATTCTATGCTGTGCATGTGAGAGACTGGAAAAGTAGACATTTAGCTAATACAAAGTCTTAGATTTAAAAGTGGTAAGACAGCAAACCGGAAGAATGTCAGAAACCTTGGAAACAACAGTTATCTTACAAACTAGGTTGTGTAATACTACAGTCAAATCTACACAGACCTACTGACACTGAGACAAGAGGTGAAAGAGGAAACTAACAATGTGATCTGGACTGAAAGATCAAAACCCTGTAGGTGTGGCTGTTTATATGGATAGACAATTGGGGATGACAGATCCAATAATGAAAAGATAACCGAGTTTCATCGAAACAGCGTATTGTTGACATCTTATACTCCCACAAGGAGTTAGAGAAGAAGATGTTGAAGAAAAAGAGAGGTAAATGATAGCAAGGATTCTAAAACGAAACTTATAAATGATCCCACAGAGAAAGTCAAGTAAGAACACTTAAACATTATTATCTGACAATAAAAGTTGGTGATTGGCTTGTGAAAGTCATTGCATCACATGAAATATCCCCCTTGTCAGTTTCCTTGTGGCCTCCACACTGCACCATAGGAACTATGGTGAAGGATAGTTCATGACTATTGATGCAGATCACAGATGAAACAACAAAATAAATCAAATGGTGTGAAAGGAAAAAAAAAAAAAAAAAAACTATTCCTGGAGTAGAATGCTGATATTCCTACCTTTAGTGTCTTGCTTTTAAAAAGCTAGTGTAATTAAATCTTAGTAAGACCCAAGAAGAAACCCCATAGCCTGGGGTTACGTTACCTGTTAATCTTCTCTTCCCTAGAACAAGAGACATCCCTAACTTTCACACAGGAACGTTTATCTGAACCATGAAGAGAAAGAAATACTCTGCTGAATGAGCCAGAGACAGAAATGTGATCCCTTAAGCCCACTGTTGCTGAGTCAGTTCCTAGTCATAGAAACCCTGTAGAACAGAGTAGAAATACTCTCTGGAGTTTCCAAGGAGCACCTGGTGGACTTGAACTGCTATTCTCCTTGTGAGCAGATGTAGCATTTAACCACTACGCCACCAGGATTTCCTGTGATCCCATAGGTAGAAGGAATCTCTCAGAGGTGCAGTTAATGCACTATGTTGCTACCATAAAGTTGAAGATTCAAGATCACCCAGAGGTGCCTGAGGAGGAAAGCTTGGCAATCTACTTCTGAAAAATCAGCCTCTGAAAACCTAGTAGAACATGATTCTTCTCTGACATGCTTGGGATGCCATGAGTTGGAATCAATTTCACAGCAACTGTTTGCTTGTTTGTCTGTCTGTCTGTTTCCCCCTCAGGTAGAAAAAAAAGCCAGGATCTATAAAATTACTCAACTTGGCCCATTTTTAGTTTTCCCTCACAAGCTTTTGTTTGCTTTTTCTTTGGGTTTCCTTAACATTTTAGACAGACTGCCACCATTAATTGAAGCTAGGATAAATGGCAAAATGTTTTCAGTGTAAGAATGAATTTTATGCCTAGGAATCATGCAACCTTGGACAGGCAGTCTTGCTCAGAGCCCCCCATCATGGTGGCTGAGGCAAGTCTGTAGAAATAACTTTTCCCATAGCTACCTGAAGGCTTCTCTTATTTAAGTTAGATCAGTTCATACTATACTACAAGACTTGATTAATACCCCCAAATCCTTTTTGTCTTTACAACAACCATCTCTTGCTTCCTGTGCGCCCCCATTCCTGTATTTCCCTGGGGTCTCTGAGTAATACAAACAATTAAAATAGTTTGCTCAGCTGCTCCTGAAGGTTAGAAGTTAGTGTCGATTCAGGGGAACCTTGGAAGAAAGGCCTGGTTACCTACTTCTGAAAAAACTGTCTACAAACACAATAAAGCACGGTTCTACCTGTGTTCTGCTGTGACTTGAAGTCAAGTGGACAACCACTGGCTAAGGTGGCCTTCACCCAAGAACTGGAAATAGATTTTGCTCATAAGAACACTATCCTAATATTAATACAGGTAATTATCCAGCAGACACTTTTTGTGCACCTTCTGTTTATAGGCTTTTGGAAGAAATATCTCTTCATCATCACCTTCCTTCCAGCACAACACCTCTGGTGCCCAGCACTGTGGTCCCATGAGCAACTTCATGATATTGTGAAGCATGTTTTTGAAGATAAAATGAATTTAGGGTTAAGCATATGTGTGACTCTGGCTAGAGAAAATTTCTTTTCCTGAAGATTTACCTTTGTCGTTCATTGTCTTCGGACTTGGTCATGCATGTCCCAGAGGAGCTTCCCCAGAGCATCTTGGAAAGTGAGCTGTTTGTGACCTGAAGGCTTTCACATCTCTGTTCTCTCCATCTGTATAATCTGAAGAAACTAATTAACTTGTCTGGGTCTTTAGTCTTTCATCTGTAAAATGAAGGTGATAATGCCCACTATACATAACATTTTTATATAATAAATGAGATGATGTATGTAAAGTACTTAGCTCTGTGATCACTTAAGACTTCAACCTCATGCTTACTATTATTATTTTAGTATTTCATCTCTTGCTAGTCTCTGTAGTATCCGTGTTAGTCCTTCTGATAGTCATCTCTCAAATGTTCTCAAATTTTCTTCAACCACTTTTAGAGTTCACAGCCAACTTCCAATCCTGTATTTTTAAGACATTCTGTACTTCTAAGCATTCTATCAGGTTCCTCTCTTTCCTTCACTTGTCACATCCTATCAAGCAAATCTATTGATTCTAGCTCTGAATCTCCTCTGATCTAACTCCTCCCTCCAAGCTAGGTTACTGTGACTGAGGCCCATGCTACCATCGATGCCTCCTTACGTTACCTTGCATTACCAACACACCCTCCAAAATGGTCTCCATGCTTCCTTTCTCAACCGTCTTCTATCTCTAGTTCATGCATTAGTCAAATCAAACAATACTTCTTCGTGTTTATCAAATGTACCTCATTCTTTCGCAGCCAAACTTCACACCAACTGGTTCCCCTACTGGGAATGCTCTTCCATAAGATATGTTTACAAATGCAACCCTATTCTCTTTCATATCTCAGCCTAAACACTGTCTCTTCGTTAACGCCTTCTATAGCAACTCAGTCACCACCCGTCAGTCAGGCGTACTCTGGGGTTTACATGTTGCTATGATGCCGAAAGCTAAACCAGATATTTCAAATACCAGCAGAATTGTCTGTGATGGACAGGTTTCAGCAGATCTTCCAGATTAAGACGGACTAAGAAGAAAGGCCTGGCAATCTACACCTGAAAACTACCCAAGGGATCACAATGGAATTGTCTGACAGAGGGCTAGAAGACGAGACCACTAGTTTGGAAGGCACTCAAAATACACAGGGGCCATGACAGCAGGTATGAGCCTACTGAAGATCACGAAGATGGCACAGGATCAGACAATATTTTCTTGTGTTGTACACAGGATCACTGCGAATAGAGCTGATTCAACAACTACTAACAACAACAACAGGGTGGCTACCAATGTAGTCACTCAGGTACTCTTTTGTTCAAAGAAGTTGCTGTGTTACTGTTACATATTGACGTTCAGTCTCCTCCCCTCTGCTTGCAAAGGGCTATACCCTGGTCTACCATGGCTTATAATCTAATGGACAAACTTGAATGGGAGTATCTTCAGATTCCTTCTGGGATGTATTTGTCATTTAGGGTTATTTTCCACTCATAAAGTTTTAATCAACAGTGATGGTGACAAAAATGTTATAATCCCTATTTATTTTTATTTTCTCAGTAAATGCATTTTGACTTGCAAGTATGTGTTAAGTAATCTAGACTGTGTTGGGAAGAAATAGCCTTGCTTCTCCCCTACCAAGGCCACATCACATGCCAGTCACAGTTTCTATGAGCCTTACATACTGGCTGACTAAACTGAAAAATTTTGCTCTGTGCAAATTATGCTCCAGCGAAAGAGAACAGATTACAGTCAAACAAAATTCTTTTAAAAAAGGAGTAAATAAGAAGATTGTTAAGACAGGGATGACTAAAAGAATATGATAAACAATGACTTGTATGAAACCTAATTTTCATGAGCAAAGCTTCAAATAGATTGAATGTGAATAACAGAAGGGAATTCTAACGACTAACATTCCCTCTGGTATCTGCCTCTCCAGGTATATCAGAAATGTTGAGATAATTTCCTTCTTTGAGTTTAGTTAGATTAACCCTGTGATATTTTAAGTGAGAGAAATCTCTGGGTGGTGTAACCTCTAACGTACTTGGCTACTAACTGAAAGACTGAAGGTTCAAGTCTACTTGTATGCATCTTGGAAGAAAGGCCTGGCAATCTATCTCTAGGAAGTCAGCCATTGTAAATTCTGTGGAGCAATTTTACTCTAACACACTCAGGCTTGCCACAGGTTGAACTTGATTTGAGGGCAACTGATCGTGTTCTTGTTTTGTTTTGTTTTTTGCTGTGTTCTTACTTCAGGTGAATGGGATGGTTTCTACTAATGAAGTTCTCAAAAGTGCACATCACTAACACAAATAACTACTGTGCCTCTGTCCAACATATCTCACAGTGTTTCTATGGATCTGCCTAATGCTCCCTTCAAGTCACTGCTTTCGTTACATTCTTTCATAAACTGGTAATTTGGGGGCCCCAATTTTGCTCTCACTTTACTCATAGTTCAGGCATTGTAACAGCAGCAACTGAAATGAGTTTTCAGCTTGGAAAGAATTTGCAGAGTTGTCTCTTGATCTCTCTCAAGTCCAAGAGAAATTCAGTTCAGGTCATCTTTCATCATCCTTGGTGTTTACTTTAGAAATTCCATCATCAAGTGTAGCCCAGGGCAGACTTAGCCACATTGACACAGAAGAATTCAATTTTTCGAGGGGCTAGGAAAATTCCCTGTGTGTTATAGTGGTTTCTGATCTCTCTAGGTGACTATTTTAAATTATTTACAGAGCAACATCTAATGCAGGCTTTACTGGCAGAAATAGTAAGGACATATTTTTCAAATTGTCTAAACAACATGTGATATTTCCTTCCATCCTGTATTTTTAAACTGCATGTCAGAAATATATAACCTTGAAGAAGGGAGGAATTTCACAGTTAATCTGCCAGAAACCAGACCATCATCCTTAGAGTGCCTGGTTCTGTACATGAGTGCTTCAGAGTAATCACTTCCTGCACCTTGGCACTGTGCCAAAAACCAAACCCGTTCCCATCAAGCCAATTTTGACTCATAATGATCCCGTAGAACAGAGTAGAACTGCCTCATAGGGTTTCTAAGAATTGGCTGGTGAATTTGAACTGGTGATCTTTTGGTTGGCAGCCAAGTTCTTAGCCATTTCGCCACCAGGGCTCTATATTGAAATTAGAAAATTAAGTCAACTAATCAGAGTAAAATCTTACTAACACAATATTTAAGTATCAATAAACTAAGCATCTTTTGACCTGTTCACAGCTCTTTTAATAAGGTGGGAGGTGTGCCTTTTCTCCCATCTACATCACTATACCAAGATTTTCGTACTAGATACACTTATCAGAATGGTCGCATCTTTTTAGTAAGCGAATTTAAGTGAAAAGAGACAAACACGATATTTTTCATGCAGTTACAAATGGGTTTGTTAGCTCCTTATAAACACATCTTATTAATACCAATGACATTCTTTACATATATGTGTATATAGGAATTTCTTAGTTGCTTTACATAAAGAAAAGAGATATGATATGACTGAGCTGCTATGAAAACAGGCTTCACATTGTTCAAACACCATCTCCTTAATCAGTTAATGAGGAGATCTCACTGCCTTAATTAGGAACTAGAAGTAAACATAGCAGTTGCTTGACAACACATTGGATTTGTTTGTGTAGTTTTGCATTTTATACTGCATAGCATTGGCATATTATTACAGGCTAGAGAAGTTAAGCTTCTATACTTGGCAGTCATACTTGCCAACTGCATGAATTCGGATAAGATACTTGACCACTCTGTGCCTCAAAATACATATCTGCAAAATGGGACTAATCAAATCACCTACATCATAGAGTTGCTGTGAAGATTAAATGAGATGATATTTGAAATATAGTTACAAACATGCCTGGCATATGTTGTTGTTGTTGCTTTTAGGTGCCATTGAGTTGGTTCTGATGCAGTGTCCTACATACAACAGAAAGAAATGCAACCTGGTCCTCCCTGATCCCCAAATCATTGCTGCGTCGGAAACTGTTATCTCAGCAACTGTGTCAGTTCATCTTGTTGAAGGTCTTCCTCTTTCTTACTGACCCTCTGCTTTACCAAACTTGACGCCCTTCACCAGAGACTTGTCCTTCTGATACCATATGTCCAAGGTATGTGAGATAAAGTATCTCCATCCTCACTTCTAAAGAACATTCTGACCTAATTTCTCACAAGACTGATTTGTTCATTCTTCTGGCAGTCCACAGTATATTCAATATTCTTCATCAACACTATTATTCAGGCATATTGCCAATGCTTAATAAATGTTTGCCAACATTATAACAGCACATGTAATTAGAATGTGTAAGAAGCAGGATGCCAATAATAGCTGGAGGTGACTGGAAAGAAAAGAAGTTATATATAGCCACATACTGGTTTTACTCAGTGTTGTTTTGATTTTTAGATGTGTGTTAGAAGTTATAAAATTGTTACTGAAATTTCTGAAATAAAAGTAGCATGCAACTGCAAGGCTGAAACTTTCCATTCTAAATCCCAGCTTATTACACTAAAACAATTGTGTTCATAATTGGGTTTATGACAACTCAGGAGTTTTTAGGAATACAACTATCAGTCTATGGTTTAATAGTAAGTACACAGTTTTTTCATATCCATGGTACAGATAAGTTATTAAAATAGAAACACGTATCGACAGTGATTAACCGTTTCACAGAAAGCATTTTTATGGCAGTCAGACACCTCAAAGCTGCTGAGAATTTCCTCCACCAATGCTTCTCCACATTCCTGAAAATTACCACTGCAGAAGATTTGGTCCAAGTGTTGTGCTAGGACACATGGATAAACAGTCTAACTCTCAAAAAAAAAAAAAAAGCCAAAGGCATCCAGTCCAGTTAGAATTCCTCTGATCAGGAAGGCAAAAAGAAGCAGATCAAACACTAAGAATGTAAGTGTGTCCAGCAGGAAATCTATTACAATCTGTTTCATAGTTTCCTAGGTAAATGATGATGTAGTGGCAAAAATCACACATTTAATCCTGCTTGTTGCCAGTGAACTGAACCTACACTCTTCTGGTTCTCAGTTCCCGGGTTTATGACCTCAACCTTGACTAACCAAACCAAACTCATTGTTGTTGAGTTGATGTCAACATACAGACCATTCAAGACAGAGTATAACTGCACCACAGAGTTTCTAAAGAGCACCTGGTAGATTCGAACTGTAGGCACCTTGATTAGTAGCTACAGCACTTAACCATTATGCAACCAGGATTTCCCAACCCTGACTAAAACCACTGCTGTCGAGTCAATTCCAAATGATAGCAACCTTATAGAACACAGTAGAACTGCTGTATAGTTTCCAAGGAGAGCCTGGCAAGTTCTAACTGCAGACCTTTTGGTTGGCAGCTGTAGCATTTAACCATTATGCCACCAGGGTTTCCCAACCCTGACTAGTTACATGAAAATGTAGTGGCTCCTCTAATATATAAGTTGAATTGGCAGTCTTCTAGTTTTATCTTAAATGATTCCTTCTCAGGGAAAATTTCCATTAACACCTTTTTCTAAGTCACTGTTCCCTTGTTAATGCT
The DNA here is from genome assembly GCA_028571685.1 of Heterohyrax brucei. Taxonomy (NCBI): domain Eukaryota; kingdom Metazoa; phylum Chordata; class Mammalia; order Hyracoidea; family Procaviidae; genus Heterohyrax; species Heterohyrax brucei. Next base: position 78,618,876 of record CM053143.1, read on the forward strand.
AGACCATCATTCCTAGACTTCACTCTTCAGCCAATTCTTCATCCAACAGACTTTGCCAGGTGTATTTTTTCATAGCACTATGTGAAAGTATTTGTTTATTCATGCACTTTTTGCTTCATGTCTATGCTCAACTGTATGAGTACTGGTACTGCATGCATTTGGCTTACTTCCACACAGCAGGCACTCAACTAGTCTCCATAGATCAAAAGAGTAGAAATAAAAGTTGTGTAACAGAAGGTCTAGATAAATATGGCCACCATCACAATTTTTCAAACATTATATCTTATTGTTGGGTAAAGAGATAGCAACATAGAGCAATTAAGTGTATAAGTAATAAATACAATAAATAAGTGTACAAGAATAAATAACTCATTCTTGTACTTAATTATAGTTGTTTTTTAGTTGATTCCACCCACTCCCCATTTTAAATTCACCATTTCTGACACCTTTAATTCTTACTGTTTCTTTCGACCTATTTTGCTTTGGGGGAGCATTTTTTTGCTTTATTTTGTTAACGTGGAATTAAAAAAAAAGAATGATAGTGCCTATGTAATGTTGTTAAGCTGTTGTTAGGTTCTGTCTAGTCACTTCTGGCTCATGCCCACCCTATGCACAACAGAACAAACAGTGCCTAGTCCTGCACCATGCCCATAGTAGTTCTTCTGCTTAAGCCCATAGTTGCAGCCACTGTGTCTATCCATCTCATCAAGGTTCTTCCTCATTTTTACTGACCCGCCACTCTACCAAGTATGATGTTCTTCTCCAAGGACTGATCTCTTGTGACAACATGTCCAAAGTAGATAAGGTCAGAACACCATCTTTGCTTCCAAGGAGCACTCTAATTGTATTTCATTCAGAACAAATCTGTTTGGTCTTTAGGCAGTCCATAGCACATTCAATATTCTTCTCCAAGACCACAATTCAACGGCATCAACTCTTCTTCTGTCTTCCTTGTTCACTGTCTACTTTTCATATGCATATATTCTGGTTAAAAATACCATGGCTTGGGCCAAGGGTACTTCAGTCTTAAAGGTGACATCTTTCCTTTTTAATACTTTAAAGAGGTCCTTTGCAGCAGATTTTTCCAGTGCAACGTGTCTTTTGATTTCTTGACTGCTGCTTCCATGGACTTTGATTGTGGACGCAAGTAAAATGAAGTCCTTGACAACCTCAATCCTTTCTATGTTTATGACAATGTTGCTTACTGGTCCAGTTGGGAGGATTTTTGTTTTCTTGAAGTTGAGATGCCACCCATACTGGAGGCTGCGGTTCTTGATCTTCATCAGTAAGTGTTTTGAATCCACTTCACTTCCAGTAAGTAAGGTGTTGTCATCCATATAATGTAGGTTGTTAATGAGTCTTCCTCCAATCCAGATGCTCCAACCTTCTTCATATAGCCCAGCTTCTCAGATTATTTGCTCTGCATACCGGTTGAAAAGGTGTGGTGAAATGATACAACCCTGATGCACACCGTTCCTGACTTTAAACCATGCAGTGTCACCTTCTTCTGTTTGCAAGACCACTTCTTGATTCACGTACAGATTCCTTAAGAGCGTAGTTAAGTGTTCTGGAATTCCCATTTGATGCTATGTTAGCCACAGTTTGCTATGATCCACACAGTGGAATGTCTTTACATAGTCAATGAAGCATGGGTAAACATCTTTCTGATATTCTCTGCTTTCAACCAAGATCCATCTGACTAGCAGTGATACCCTGGTTCCACGTCTTCTTCTAAATCCAGCTTGAATTTCTGGCAGTTCCTTGTCAATGTACTGCCACGGTCATTTTTGAATGATCTTGAGCAAAATTTTACTTGTGTGTGATATTAATGACATTGTTTGGTAATGTGTACATTCTGTTGGACCACCTTTCTCTGAAATGGACATAAATATTGACCTCTTCCAGTCAGTTGTCCTGGTAGCTATCCTCCGAATTTCTTGGCATAGATGAGTGAGCACTTCCAGTGCTGTATCCATTTGTTGAAACATCTCAGTTGATATTCCATCAACTCCTGGAGCTTTTCTTTTTGGTCAATGCCTTCAATGCAGCTTTGACTTCTTCCTTCAGTACCATTGGTTCCTGATCAACTGCTACCTCTTCAAATGACCAAACATTTACCAGTTCTTCCTGATAAGATGACTCTGTGTGTTCTTTCCATCTTCTTTTGCTGTTTCCTCACTCATTTAGTATTTTCCTTATAGACTCCTTCACTAATGCAACCCGAGGCTTGAAATTTTTCTTCAGTTCTTTCGGCTTGAGAAATGTAGAACATGTTCTTCCCTTTTGGTTTTCTATTTCTATCTCTTTGGACACATCATTATAATATTTTATTTTGTCTTCTCACGCTTCACTTTGAAATCTTCTATTCAGTTCCTTTACTTCATCATTCTTTCCTTTTGCGTTAGCCACTCATTGTTTGAGAGGAAGTTTCAGAGTCTTTTCAAACATCCAATTTGGTCTTTTCTTCTTTGCCTGTCTTTTTTAATGATGCCTTGCCTTCTCTACAGATGATGTCTTTGATGTCATTCCACAGTTCATCTGGTCTTCAGTCATTAGTGGTCAATACATCAAATGTGTTCTTGAGATGGTCTTTAAATGCAGGTGATACATGCTGAAGTTCATACTTTGACTCTCATGGACTTGTTCTAAATTTCTTCGGCTTCAATTTGAATTTGCATATGAACAATTAATGATCAGTGCCGCAGTCAGCACCTGGTCTTGTTCTGACTGCTGACACGGAGCTTTTCTGTCATCTTTTTCCACAGATGTAGTGGATTTCATTCCTGTGTATTCCCTCTGTTGAAGTCCATGTGTACAGTCACCTTTTGTGTTGGTAAAAAAGAGATATTTGCAATGAAGAAGTTTTTAGTCTTGCTAAATTCTATCATGTGATCTCTGGCATTATTTCTCTCATCAAAGTCTTATTTTCCAACTAGTGTTCCTTCTTCTTTGTTTCCAGCTTTTACATTCCAATCACCAGTAATTATCAATGCATCCTCATTGCGTGTTTAATGAATTGCAGACTGCAGAAGCTGGTAAAAAGCTTCAAATTCTTCACCTTTGGCTTCAGTGGTTATCACGTAAATTTGAACAATAGTCATATTAACTGGCCTTCCTTGTAGGCATATGGATATCATCCTATCACTGACAGCATTGTACCTCAGGAAAGATCTTAACATGTTCTTTTTGATGACAAATGCAACACCATTCCTCTAAGTTTTTGTTTCCAGTGTAGTAGACCATATGATTGCCACATTCAAAATGGCTAATACCGGTCCATTTCAGCTCTCTAATGCCTAGGATATCAATGTCTATGTGTTCTATATCCTTTTTGAGGATTCCCAAATTTACCAGATTCATGCTTCGTGCATTCCATGTTCTAATTATTAACGGTTATTTGTATCTGTTTCTTCTCATTGTGAGTCATGCCACATCAGCAGATTAAGATCCCAAAGGTGTTACTACATCCACGTCATTAAGGTTGACTCTATTTTGAGGAGGCAGCTCTACCCTGGTTGTCTTTTGAGTGCCTTCCAGCCGGGGGGAGGGGCTCATTTTTCTGGCACTATATCTGACGATGTTCCCCTGCTATTCATAAGGTTTTCACTGGCTAATTCTTTTCAGATGTAGACTGCTGGATCCTTCTCCCTGGTCTGTCTTACTCTGGAAGCTCAGCTGAAACCTGTCCACTATGGGTGATCCTGCTGGTGCTAAATACCAATGGCATAGCTTCCAGCATCACAGCAACATGCAAGCCTCTGGTGACAGACAAGTAGGGGCTGCTTGCTCTCCGCCTGTGTAATAGCTCTTGTAAAACTTACTACTGTATGAGTTCCAAAAAGACATTTCCTAACTAACTATTGGGGAAGAGGGATGTCTTATTTCTGCTTTTTTCTTTGTGGTTCATGTAATCAAGAATATGTTCTCCAGCAAATCAGCAAGATGTAGAGTTGAAGTATTTTCTGAAACAAGCATTGGTTTAGTTTTATCCAGAGCCAAATCTCTTTCATCAGAACAAACTAGGCCTTCACTTGATTTCTTATTTTAGATTAGAATGAGCTTTTCTGCTGTTTTAATTCATTGTACTGTAGAGTGTATGAATCAAAGTAAAACAACTCCAGCTGCTTGTTTCCAATTACTGAAATTGAACAAAAAGTGATATTACTTGTGGAGAAAACAATAGACAAATAACAGCTACCAGTGCAATAAGTGTGCCAAAGGAACTTCTTCGTAGTATACAAAAAAAATTGCTGGTGGTCTTTCTTGTGACCAGTGATTACATAGTCATGGGAATGATGTTGTCATTAGGCAGGTGCATCACAGAAAGTAATGGTCTGACACTGCTTGAACTCAAACAAGTTTTAAGAAGTCATTTTAAGCTCAGTGAATTACTTCCTGAATAAAATTCCAAGTCTTTGCCAATACACTTTTCAAAAACTTTGCAGTTGTAACTGATGAGTAAAATATGGGCAGTTACAACAGGTTGGGATTGTTTCCAAAATATTTATGTTCCTGTAGAGAAAGCACCCTGAGAATATTTTGTGATAGTACCCTTACAGTGTACTACTGCTTGGTATTTGGGGGAATTGATGCTTTAGTTATTTTTCCCCAATTCAATTTCCTCCAAATGCCCGGGGAAATCAGAGAATCTAGCATGCTATTCCTTTCATGGGTGAATAGTTTTTTGATATTGTAAATGCATAATGACCCCAAAAAATAAACTGTATAGTTTTATTTGAACATTTGATCACTCTGCATACAAAGATTTTATGCAACATGAATAAAACTCATGAATTGTCAACACTAAGAGTATCAAGCACTATGTAAATGCTTAAGTAGATAGTTAAGGCTCAAGGAATCTATTCTATGGTTTAACTTCCTTAACACTGCTTTTCAACCACTGAAATTGTCTTGTTAGTTACTTACAACTTTTTTGTCTTAGTTCCACTCTTCTTTCTTCCATTTCCCTCTTAGCTAACCAGAATATCAGCTCCAAGATCCCTAGGATTTGTTCTATCTGCTGTATCCTGGGTAAGTATCAGATTTTCAATTAATGTTTGTTGAATTAATGAATTTAGAAGGAGCCATTGATTGACAGCACAAAGAGAAGGACATGACAAACTATGTCCTCCAAGAAAGCTCTAGTGAGTTCAATATTACTGTTGTAAGATGCCTTGAGTTGCTTTCTATTCATAACAGCCCTATGTGACAGTAGAACTGCCTAGTAGTTTTCTTGGCTATAATCTTTTTTAGTTTTAATTTATTTTGTGAAGCAAGATTAATTCTTTATTTATTTTGCATATGTGTTTTTCTTTTTTTTCCCCCTAGAGGTTTTATTGACTTTGGTAGAGTTTTAGTACAGAAAGTGGAAACCACATTTCAACACTTTCTGCCTTTCTGACACATATCTCTGTACATGTTGCTAAAAAGCAAAAAAACAAAAACAAAAACAAAATTACTGTAATAGGAAAAAAAATCAGTGTTTAGAAGAAAAGACAGTACACCAAAGATCCAAATTGTAAATGATGCTATTGATTTAAAACATGAACTTAAATGTGGGGAAATGGCAAATATTTACAAAAATAGGAGGACTGTCCATTAACTTCTTGATCTGATCCTAAAAAAACAGTGCTATATACTTCTTTGCTGAATATCACTACAGTCACCTTTGAATTACTTCTCTTGGAAAGTTATGCATTAATACCACCACCTAGTCCCCCCTTCAAAGCAATTTTGCAGCACTCTTCTGGAATGACCATCAGAGCTGTCATCGTATTAGCCTTGCTGTCCTGAGTGTCATAAAAATATCTTCCTCTCAGTATTTCCTTTATCTTCAGGTAAATACAAAAGTCATTAGGCACCAGATCAGGTGAATAGAGAGGATGTTCCAATACAGACAACTATACAACTTAGTTTGCAAACTGGCCACTGTGCCATCATGTACAATGGCCGTTCCAGAAAGAGTTCCAAAACTGCTCTGAATGGTGAACTAGGTACTGACGTTGGTGCATAGTTTCCCAAAGGGAGTTCTTTGAAGGTGACCGTAGCGATAGTCAGCAGTGAGGTATATAGCACCTAGAACAGTTAAGTTTGCAGACTCGTTGGACCTCTGTGTGTAAACATACTTAAAAATTATATAACCTGATGTTTTATTACTTTTTTATCCTCAAGTGTATCCTGCAATGTCTAGTGATTTTCTAAAACTTAAGGATGCAAATACAAAGTAAATTAAAGTGTAATGGAAAACCAGATGGTGTGGTGCTTAAGTGCTACACATGCTAACCGAAAGGTCAGCAGTTCATATCCACCAGGCACTCTTTGAAAACTCTGAAGGACAATTCTACTCTGTCCTGTAGGGTCACGATGAGTCAGAATTGTCTTAACAGCACTGAGTTTGGTTCTGGTATTTAATGACATATAAGAGGTTCATTTTTGTTCTTACACTATTTCAAAAATAAACATATTGTTGCTAGAACTTTTCCCCATCTGCCTTTGAATTCAAGGGGAAGAAAATTTATCTCAACAGTCATAGTACTAGTATGAAATTTTTATGTTCTCATTCAAATGTTGCTTTGTACCCTTCTGTCACCAATGGAAAGGGGAATGCTCAGCTTGCAACTACAGAAGTATGTTTTAAGTTTATTTTTATTTGTTTTTTTAATTTTATTGTGTTTTAGGCAAAAGTTTACAGTGCAAATAAGTTTCTCTTTCAAAGACCTATACATAAATTGTTGTGTGACACTGATTACAATCTCTACAGTGTGTCAGTACTCTCCCCCTTTTCCTTTGCACCCTGTATTCACTATGTCCATTTGTCCTCAGCCTGATGGGGCTGAGAAGCCAAGAGGTATGTTCCTCACATGTGCTATAGTTTGTGTCACTGTCCTGTCTAAACTTCAGCTGAAAGTCAGGCTCCCAGAGTGGCTTCAGTTCTGTTAGTAGGACATCCAGGAGGCACCGTTTTGGGAGTTCCTGCAGTCTGTTTGTTCCTGTCTGTTCCTCCAGTAAGTCTGGTCTCTTTTGTGTAAATTTGAATTTTGTTCTACATTTTCTCTCAGTCTGTCCAAAATCCTCTCTTGTGATCCTAGTCAGAGCAGTCAGTGGTGGTAGTTTTCAATGAAGAAAGCAGATTTCCAGGTCTTTCTCCTAAGGAGAAGCTGTATGAGTGTGAATCACCAACCTTTTGGTTAGCAGTCGAATACTTAACCATTTGCACCATTATGGCTCAATACAACCCATTGCCATTGAGTCAATTGTGACTCACAACATGTTTTTAAGACAGAGTAGAACAGTCCCATAGAGTTTTCCAGGCTGTAGTATTTATGGAAGCAGACTGCCACATTTTTCTCCCTAGGAGAAAAATAGCATCTGTAAAAAAGATAAGACCAAATCATAACCCCTAGTCCCTGTGAAGGTGGCCTTATATGGAATTAGAGTCTTTGCAGATATAATTAAGGATCTTGGGATCAAATCATTATGGAATTAGAGTGGGGCCTAAAATCCAATGTCTAGTATCTTAACTGAAAAAGGAGAGAGAGACTTGAGACAAACAGACACGGGGCGGTAGGTCCTGTGAAGACATAGACAGAGATTGGGGTGATGGGTTACAAACCAAGGAACACAGAGGATTGCCAACAGCTACCAGAAATTAAGAAGCATGGAACAAAGTCTCCCTCAAAGTCCCCACAAGGAACCAACTCTTGTCTTGTAGAACCATGAAAGAAATAAACTTCTGTTATTTTCAACTACCTAACTTATGGTAATTCTTTGAGACAGTTCATAAGAACAGACTGAGTTCATATTGATTTCACTTATTATTTCTTATAATGGCAGTAAAGGATGGAAAGGCAATGTATTGATGAGCCATTCATCACTGAGTAATGCAAGAATACAGGAAACTTTCACAAGTAACGCTGTTTAATAAACAATAATAAATCATCATACAACATTGGAAGTAAGCTTTGGTTAGGTAATGGATAAGTGAGGTAGTGTGATGTCTGGCACTGTGCCAGAAATCTGCATTTCAATTCCAGCTCTACCACTTGCTGGCTATATGATATTCGGTGTGTTATTTCATGTCTTTAACTCTCCTTGAAGACATATTCAAAATCATCTGGGTTTTCCCAAATTTGGGTAAAATATTTCCCTTGATGTACAGATTCCCAAAGAGTTTATGAAACTCATCCAACATAACCAGGATCAGTGAGGCAAAGACCTTGAGGGTCTCATTAACTGCTCTGTACTTATATAACAGCCTTGACCACTTGTTAAGTAAAATAAGGGTAATAGTAGTGTCTACTTCCTAAGGTTGTTGTGGGAATTAAGGCAAGTGGGTCACCATGAATTGAATCCGACTCGATGGCACTTGGCTTGGCAAAATACTTCCGCAGTGCCTGAGACACTGTGTTCACTGAGTATCTGCAATGCTCCATCAACTTCTCATCACGGTTTAAGGGAACAAAGTTATGCAAATAGAGCATGTGATTGGTGTGATTAATAATGGTAGAAGACAGTATGAAGGGGTGCAACAAGATATATATTCCCAATTTTAAAAGCTCTCCAAATTGAAACCACTGGTTTTAAAATCCTGTGGCTTAAGGTAACTTCCTCATTTTTGCCTCTCTCATCCTTTCCTTGGCACTCCTTTCTGTTGAAAAGAATGTCCTCACTAGAGCTTTTACTCCATTCTCTCCTTCTATGCCCTGATACCGCAGGGAAGAGGAAGCAATGCGAGTGAAAGTGTGGAAGTGGCAGTCTCCAACCCTTTCAGTGCTAATGGCAGAGATGAGAAGAATTTGATTTTAGAGCTTGAAAGCATATTGAAAACCATTCACACTTGGAAATTTAGGTAAAATATTTCCCTTACTTTACAGATTCCCAAGGAGTTTGTAAAACTTACGCATGATGACTAGGATGAAAGCCAACAACAAACACACTGCCATCAATTTGATTCCAATTCATAGCAACCCTATATGACAGAGCAGAACTTACTCATGGAGTTTCCAAGGACACCCAATGGATTTGAATTGCTGATCTTTTGGTTAGCAGATATAGCACTTAACTAGTATGCCAGCAGGGTTTCCAGCCAGAATCAGTAGGACAAGAAGTTGAGGGTCTTATTAATTGCTATGTGCTTATAGCTTTGATCATTTATGGAGTGCAGTTCTACTCTGAAACACATGACACTGCTGTGAGTTGAAATGGCTCATCAGCAACTGGCAATATATTTATCTGCTAGCTGGGGCATACCATTTAAGAACAGATAAAGGACTGGATTGACAAGCTAGTTAATGCCATGGCCAGCGGAATTGTACTAATTTCACATTCCAAGAAATGAATTTAGAGAATTGAAAGACTAGCCTAAAATATGTAATTTTGATTTTGTTATGTAGGAAAAGTGAGCCTTAATGTTACTGGAAATGGATACCACCTCACCAGCATCTATGCAAATAAAAAAAGATGATTTTATGAGACTACAGATACTAAGAGTAGTAAATGCATTTATCATGTAGCTTTTCCATCATTTCTTTGTCCATAAAAAGTTCTCTCAAGGAGGTATTAGTGCAGTATCATCCATTTCCAGAAAGGCTAGAGCCCCTTTTTATTCCATCTGCAAGACACATGCAACCATCTCTTCTTTCTTTCAGAGGGAATCTGCCTATGTCCATATTCCAGAAAGTGAATTTGGGAAGTTGGAGGGAGTGGAAGGTGGTAGGGAAGTCAGCCAAAATGAGCAATTTCAACTTCTTTGCTGTTTTGCTGTATAAGTGTGGTAGCCAAGGCCCCAACATCCCTGGCTCCCTTGCCTGCATGCAGTCTTTTCCATTCGTCCTCCCTGGAAACAACCTTGATCCCTGAGCGTCACTTACAAAGTCATTTACCAGCAGGTGGTTAACATCCCTTGGAAGAGTTCTGTTTCTGAGCCCTTCAAAAAAATATTAAAGAAAGTGAGGAAACTTAATCACGTTGAGAATAAAATGCATGATTCTGCTCCTTGCCACTATAGCTGATATTTGTTTGCCTTGCTGCAAAATCACTTTAGGCACATCACCAGTTTATAATTAAAAAAAAAAAAACCCTCCACTGCTGTGGAGCTGAATCTAACTCATAGTGACCCTACAGATGAAGTAGAACTGCTGTCCCCACCTCCTTATGGAGTTTCCAAAGCTGTAAATCTTGACTGAAGCAGACTCCACATCTTCCTCCCACAAAGCAGTTGGTGGCTTCAAAAACTACTACCAACTTTTTGGCTAACAGCTAAGGGCATTAAGCACTGAGCAATCAGATGTATGACCAAAGGCAAACCAAACCCACTGCTTTGAAGTCAATTCTGACTCATAGCAACCTTATAAGACAGAGTAGAACTGCTTCATAGAGTTGCTAAGGAACAACTGGTGGATTTAAACTGCTGACCTTTTGGTTCACAGCCATAGTACTTAACCATTAGCCACCAGGGTTTCCACCAGGTATATAACAATCTATAAACGGAGTATTCTGGTCTCTATGAGTCAGAATGAATTTGATGGCAACAAGTTTTTGGTTTTTTTTTTTTACCCAAGTTGGGTGGATGGGGAGAAGTTTTGGTACCCATGTTGAATATAATTTTTATTTAACACATCTAAAAAGCAAAGGGTTCTCTCTCAATGCTTTCTTCTTTTCAAATGTACCACATAAGGGGATGAATGAGTCCATTTCTGAGCCTTTGAAATTCTAAATCCAGATAGGAGAAATATCAAGACACTTATAGAAAAATATTTATGATGAAGCATTAAGATGTTAGAGTAAATGAACTGGATAATTAGGATCATTTCCATTATATCTAAAGCTTATTCCTGATACACACTATTCCTTCACACTGATGTAACCCCTGTAAAATGTCCTTTCTCCTAGATCTGTGTGTGTGTTGTGTGTGTGTGTGTCTAAAATTTAGGGAAAATATATATATTGCAACTATAGGAAAATTGAGGACTGACAAGGTAAAAGAACTGAACAGAAGATTTCAAAGGGTAGCTTGAGAAGACGAAAGTACTACAATGACACATGCAAAGAGCTGGAAATAAAAAACCAAAAGACAGGAACACATTCTGCATTTCTCAAGCTGAAAGAACTGAAGAAACAGTTCAGGCCTCGAGTTGCAATAGTGAATGATTCTTCAGGGAAAATATTCAATGACTCAGGGAGCACCAAAAGAAGCTGGAGGGAATACACAGAGTTATTATACCAGAAAGAACTGGTCGATGTTGAGCCATTTGAAGAGGTAGCATACTGTCAGTAACCAATGGCACTGAAGACAGAAGTTGAAGCTGCACTGAAGGCATTGGCAACAAACAAGTCTCCAGGAATAGATGGAATATCAGCTGAGATATTTCAGCAAACAAATACAGTGCTGGAAGTGCTTACTTGTCTATGTCAAGAAATTTAGAGGACAGTTTCCTGGCCAATCGTCTGGAAGAGATCCATATTTATGTTCATTCACAAGAAAGGTGATCCAACCAAATGTGGAAATTACAGAACAATATCATTAATCTAACACTCAAGCAAAATTTTGCTCAAGACAATTCAAAATCAGCTTCCAGAAATTCAAGCTGGATTCAGAAGAGGACATGGTACCAGGGATGTCATTGCTGATGTCTGATGGATCTTGGCTGAAAGCAGAGAATACAAGAAAGATTTTCACTTGTGTTTCATTGACTATACAAAGGCATTTGATTGTGTGGATCATAACAAATTATGGCTAACATTGCATAAAATGGGAATTCTAGAACTCTTAATTGTGCTTTTACGGAATCTGAATGTGGATCACGAGGAAGTTGTGCAGACAGCATAAGGGTATATTGTATGATTTAAAGTCAAGAAAGGTATGTGTAAGGGTTGTATCCTTTTGCCACACATTTTCAATCTGTATGCTGAGCAAATAATCTGAGAAGTGAGACTATATTCAGAAGAATGAGGCATTAGGTTTGGAGGAAGACTCATTAACAATCTGCATTATGCAAATGACACAACTTTGCTTGCTGGAAGTGAAGAGAATTTGAAGCACTTATTGATGAAGATCCAAGGCCACAGCCTTCAGTATGGATTGTAATTCAACAACAAGAAAACAAATATCCTCCCAGCTGGAACAGTAAGCAGCATCATGATCAAAAGAGAAAGGACTGAGGTTGTCAAGGATTTCATTTTACTTGGGTCCACAATCAATGCCTGTGGAAGCAGCAGTCAAGAAATCAAAAGATGCATTGCACTGGAAAAATCTGCTGCAAAGGATCTCTTTAAGGTATTGAAAAGTAAAGATGTCACCTTGAACAATTCAGTGTGCCTGACTGAAGTCATGGTATTTTCAATCACGTCATATGCATGTAAGATCTGGACAATGAATAAGGAAGACACTAGAAAAATACACCTTTTAATTGTTGTGTTGGAGAAGAATATCGAATATACCACAGACTGCCAAAAAAACAAACAGATGTGTTTTCGTGGAAGTACAACCAGAGTACTCCTTGGAAGCAAAGATGGCAAGACTGCATCTCACATACTTTGGATATGTTGTCAGGAGGGATCAATCCCTGGAGAAGGACATCATGCTTGGTAGAGTGGAGGGTCAGCAGAAAAGAGGTAGACCCTCGACGAGATGGATTGACACAGTGGCTGCAACAATGCGCTTAAGTGTAAAAACAGTTGCGGACATGGCACAAGACCACGCAGTGTTTTGTGCGGTTGTTCATAGTGTTGCATGAGTCAGCACCAAATCAAAGGCACCTAACAGCAACAACAACATACATACACATGGATACCAATATAAACCCAAAATATAAAACCTAACCCAGTGCTGTTGAGTTGATTTTGACTCATAGTGACCCTATAGCTATATAAATTATGTATACATATGTGAAGTCCCGGCAGTACAGTGGTAAATAACTTATGGCTGCTAACAAAACAGTTAGCAGTTTGAATCTACCAGCTGTTCCTTGGAAACCCTATGGGACAGTTCTACTCTTTCTTATTCCATGCTTTTCCTATACCTAAGTTTATTGTCCAGAAGAGACAGAAAAAATGACTTTAAGATTACAGAATTAAGCTCTGTCAGAACAGTGACACCACTTGTCAGTTATAAAGCTTGTAAAACAACCAGAAAAAATTGGTGTCCTACTCTTTGTTCCCCATCTATCTCTTAGACTTGTATTTTCCTTCCTTCATGAGTATAATATAACCAGCAGATTCCTTTAAAAACATATTCTCCAGTGGCTAATGACAAGTTTCAGGTTATCATTAATGTTCTTCCTTTAGGCTTTTCTTTAACCCAAGGGTGAACGTTTCTGAGTTTCTGGTTAGAACAGGACTTCACTTTTGGCTGTAGGACAGAGCTTTCTGGTAAGTAAAGTTCTTTTGTATCTTAATCTGTTTGGCATAATGTGCTCATCAAAAAAATTTCCACACCAATTTTAACATCTTTGCTAACAGTTTCTCTTTGAACATTTGCCCCTGTCACGTCTACTCTGAGAGCTATTTTTTTTCTTAGTTTGTGAGATTTACTTTTTCCCATTTTTCTCATTATTTTCCTCTTGCATGGCTGTTGGAAATAACGAGCCTAAAGGAGAAACTAAGTGGGAACAAAGGCATTATTTAAAACAAAGACTAAACTGTATGTCTAAAAAAGAGTAATACAATTAATTACGGATTAGCTTTGTGCTGCTTTTCCCAAAGAAATAATTTAAGGATTCTGGCATGTAGGTTAACTTCAAAATGCACCCTATACCTCTTATAACAGTATAACCATATTGTTTAAATTTATTATTTAAAAAAAATGTGAATTTTGAAAGTGCCATTGTTCCAATTTCCAGAAGTGATTCTTCTCTTTAGGCTGACTTTAGCAGAACACATAAGTGTTTGGTTATTATGAAAAATGTTATATAATACTGACTCATTTTTAAAAATACATTTTAAAATATTAATCATGTCAGAAAACACTTGTGAGAGATGAGTGTTTGTGTCCTACATGTTTTATATAACCTCAGGTAAATCACTAAGCATCTCAGAGCCTAAGTTCTCTCATTTGTAAAAAAAAGGTTTTTCTAGAAGCTGCAAATATTCCATAATAACAGTTGGGCATAGGAGTTACATACAAAAATCCTAAACTAGATTTCTTTCTTAGACTCAGTCTTCTCCACTGTATCCAATCACGCAGCATTCATTTTAATATTTTAAAATTAATTTTTTAAATGATACAGATGGCTTTGTGATGTTGAACAATTATGAAAGATAAGTTGTTGACAGTCTCTAAGATAAGCGTTCTGCATGCACTTCCACTTGCTTTGCTTTAACTGAGGCTTCTGAGTTTCTAAAAGGGCTGAATCCTAAGAATATAATTCCACAGCAATCTGATCTGAAAATAAAAGCAGGAAGAAAGAGGTCCTCAAGAAGAGAAAATACTTCAAAACAGTATTGTATTGCTATACCAAGCAATGGCACACAGAAAGTAAGAAAGAGAGAAAGGAAGATGGAAAGACAGAAAGAGAGAAAGAAAGAGAAGAAAAAGGACAAAGAAAGAAAAGTAAGAAAGGATGATATCCAAAAAAAAAAAAAGCCACTGTACAATTTGCTTCTAGAAAATTAGCTTATGGAATCAAACTAATTTGACCTATAATTTAGATGCAGAAGAACAAAATTTCTTCTACAATGTCAAAGTACCATTCTTTCTTCTTTCCCTCTGAAATTAAAATAATAATTAAACAAAGCAACATGAATGGAAAACGTTTGAAGCCTGTATAGCTGTACCAGTTTGGGGAAATCACTTTATTGAAAGTGACAAGAGAAACCTTAAAAGCATTCCTACTAGTTAAGAAACGCAACTTGAGGGAGAACTTTGCCTTAGGACCAGAATATCTGTTAGGAACTTTGCTGCTTCCTGGTCTTAGCTGCATGTTTTCCAGCAATGTACTTAGCATGTGACCTTTATGTGGCTGCACAGTTTCCCCAAATGTTTTCATAGCTCATAAAATGCTTGGGAAGTGTTTATAAAATTTGTTCAAAGAAATTGGGCCACAAAGAACTTGAGCTTCATGGTTCTCAATGGCCTAGCTTTAATTTGGTTTTCAAGGAAATGACTTTTTCATTGTACATGCCCTGGTAACATCTGTATTTCAGATTCTTTTGGAAGAGCAAGTAAGAAGCATTTCTGCCCACTGTGTACAATTTGGCCATCTCTCTGAAATATGTGATGCTCCAATTATTCTTCTCATGAAATCATGCACAAAAATGAAGCCTCCCTCTTTTCCTAACATCATCCTCCTTTTGTTGATCACTTCTAGCTATCTGACTACAGTGGAAAGATATTATGTCATAAACAGAACAACAACATCTGCAAAAAATCCGTTTGGAATCCACTGCCTGGGATGTCAAAACCAAAGTGTATTCTTGGATCTGAAGACCACTACTTATAAGAGCTGACCTTTAGCATTACAACATCTGAATTTTTTTTTTCATATAGACTGAGGGGATACAAGCCCAGAGAAGCACCACAAATAAGACCTAAGTTTATAGCTGTCTGGAGAATCACTGAATCAAACAACAGAACATTCCAGTTTCAGACTGCCTTCCCTGTTTGGTTTTGATGATTTATGTGGCAGATGATGGTACTGGACAATTTGAATTTAACTAAATGTGCATTCTTTGCTCCGAAACACTCAGTTTGGATCTCTACATTTCAATTTTCAGTTGAGCTTCATGGAATATAACTGTCAGCAGTACAGGCTAATAAATGCACAACACTCTAGGGGTGTGTATGTGTATGGTTAAGTCCATCATGAACTTCAAACCCCGTGGAGAAGGCTGTCAAAGCAATTCTAGCACAGCTGTCTCACCCTTGAAGGCCACAACCCTGATAAGGGTGCTGTAGCTAGCAGAGTAACAACCAACCAAACAAGCAGTTACTGTCAAGTTAATCCTGATTCAAGGCAACTCCACGTATGTAGAGCACAACTGTGTGCCATAGGATTTTCAATGGTTATTTTTCTAAAGTAGATCACCAGACCTTTCTCCCAAGGCACCCCTGGGGAGATTCAAACCTCCAACCTTTCAGCTGGCAGCCAAATGCTAACTGTTTACACTGCCTGGGGATCCCAAATGTTCCACGGGAAACTTAACAGCCCTTTTTGACAAGTCTACGGATTAAAATATTATGATACATACATTTTTCTTTAACTGTTGTTGTTCAGTAATTTGGGAATAGAAAGGGAAAAACTGGAAATCCTTAAGCAGAATAATTCTATAATTTTTTGCCTGATACATCCAAAGCTGTATGTGGTGACACGTAGGCACCCATGAAAGGGTACTGGTGACTCCCCTGTTTCACAGTATCTAACCCAACAGAAAATTGTAACAAGGATTGCTGTCCTAGTTATTTGTTTTGAAAGAAGATGTAAACCCTGTCAACCCATAGAAGATTTTTTGTGTTTTGTTTGTTTTGTTTTGTTTTACTTATGAACTAATGTGCTTAAGTGACCGAACAATTAGGGAGAGTGAGGTGTTGGAGCCCAGGCTGTGAGGTTAGCTGTCAACTGTGCTGTCCATCTTCACTCATGACTCATTGCCACTGTCCACTGGAGTGTGCCCTGTGGGAACAAAATTCAAAATCTTGTCAAGTACAGGGTATATTTCCAGTCTCCTGAGGTAGATGAAGCTAGCCTGCCTCTTCTCTCCTACCTCCCTTAAAATAGACTATAAACTACTTTTAAAAACTTGAGAAAAATACAGGTTTTGTAACTAGAAGGATCAGATGTGAAAAAGTGTGACCATGGAGACCTATCCATACAGTTAACAGAAAAAGGAAGAGCAAAATCTGTGACATAAGAAACGTTATTTGATTTATGGAACATACTCTTGGTTAATTGTGTCAGTGCTCAGACTTATCATAACTTATGTAGTGAGAGATTTCATGTGTCTTTAAGCTGTAAACAAGTAAAAATGGGCCAAAAGTTAAAACG
Source organism: Heterohyrax brucei (assembly GCA_028571685.1). Lineage (NCBI taxonomy): Eukaryota > Metazoa > Chordata > Mammalia > Hyracoidea > Procaviidae > Heterohyrax > Heterohyrax brucei. Next base: position 78,635,855 of record CM053143.1, read on the forward strand.
AGCTTTTTTCCAACTCCCCCATTCTGACACAAGAAAGTTTTGGAACAATACAACGCAAATCCAAATCAACGCTTTAAGGAGTTTGTCCCAGTGCAAGACCTGGTGTTCACTGCCTGAATCAAATCAGAGCAAATAAAGCCAAGTCTCTTCCCAGAAAGAGCCATCAGCAGGGGCCGCACTCAGCTCGTGACCTGGTCACTGCTTTGGCCTGCAGAAACAGGTAAAGGATGCTGATTCGGCACTGAGATCAAACTTACTCAGAACATTCCTCTTCCAAGTGACAAGATAATTTTACCAAATACAAACAATATGTCTCCTATTTTTCAAGAAAGAATAAAGTTCTGCAATGAATTGCAGTGACTCCATTAGGTTGCAAAGCATTCTGAGCCTTCACAAAATAGTGCTAATGGGAACGAGGAGGAAGATAAAGAAAGGTTCGGTAATGGTCAGTTCAGCAGGACTCCAGATGTCTTTAGTAAGGAACAATACACAGAGTATTAAACTAGATGCATGATATGGGAAATTCCAAAGAAAATGGAGCACCAGCTGATCAGAATACATTCTACCTTGTTTGTTATACTGGGAGCTACCGGCTGATTATCAGTTGTGGTTCTGGGGAAGAAAAACTACAAATCAGCTACAGCCAAGGTTCTGGTGGGTGTAACTAGAGCAGGCAAGGCGGGCCACCCTGATATAATTCTAGAAGTCTTTGACGCCGGGAAGTTGTTCTGGTGAGCAAAGAGACCAGAATTTATCAGGAATTATTTGAAATGTTAGTTCAACTGAGTTTGGCTTTCCGTAACAGAACTGTCATGACAAGGAGAAATGAGACAGGAATAATAAACAGAAATAAAGATCTTGCCTTAGGAAAGAAATTGTCAAAATACAGGCTCTGTATTTTGACTGAGGTTTAGGGCAGGGCACCAAAACTACAAGGAAAACAGAAAATCAAAGAATAAGTGAGACTCATCGGATAGGCCCTTCTATAAATCAATTGATTTTCGGCTTCCTTTTTCATCTTACTGACCATTTTGTCTTCATTCTACAAGATCTTGATTGTGTACAATATACTTTCTAATTATAAGATTACCCAGCATTATATACTTGACATTCCCAGTGTATTTCTTTTGGTTACTGGAGGAGATTGGTAACATCACAAACAATAAGACGCAGCACTTAAGTCTTGTCCTCTTATCTTTGCTGTTGCTAGTTTTTGCAGGGTCAGCTTTGACTTATATACAACAGAACAAAGCAACACCAGACCTGTACCATCTCCAGGACCACTGTTACGTCTGAGTCCATGTTGGTGCCGATTGTATCAATCCATCAGGTTGAAACGTTCATTTTTTCACCTAAAGAAGTATTCATCAATGTCAGTGTATAGATAATTTTAATATTTAACCTACCCAATGTGATTTCCCAATCCCTTCCTTTGTTTTCTAAGAAATCTTCTGTCTCCCATTCCAGGTGCTGGGAGTCATGTCCCTCACTTTCCCTTGCCAAAGAGGTATAGACATGATCAAGTGTGATCCAATTATAATACAGTACAGTACCCCAACCCCTGTCATAGATACAGAATTAGTTTGGGCCCACCTAAGCTTGACCAATGGAGTCTTCTCAGGGATTTTCCAGGAGATTCAACCCCTCTCCTCATCTCCATAAAAAGCTTCTGCCGTCAATTCTGACTCATAGTGATGCAATACAACAGAGTAGACCGTCCCCATAGAACTTCCAAAAGAGTACCTGGTGGATTCTAACTGCCTACCTTTTGATTAGGAGATGTAGCAGTTAACCACTCCACCACCGGAGTTTCCTCAGGGGTTCCGCGGTAGTACAAATAGTGAAGTGTTCAGCTACTAGCCTGAAGGTTGGCTGCTCCAACTCGCCACCTGAGGTGCCTCAGCAAACAAGCTTGATGATCGGCTTCTGAAAGCTCGCAGTCTCGAAAATCCTGTAGATAATTCTATTCTGCACACGTGGAGTCATCGTGAATCGGAAATGACTGAACCACAGCTAACAACAACAGCAACTGCTTCTGCTTCTGTTTCTGCAGAGGACTCTTATTTGAATCACCAAGTTTGACAACATACACCTGAGACTACATTTCTGCCACATTATGAAAGCCTGTCCATATACGAAAAAGAGGCCCATAGAGACACAGAATCATTGCTGAGCTAAGCCAAGTGATAGAAAGCTGAAGGCACGAAAATGTTTGAGCCCAGATATTAGCTTCGAGCTGCTAGTTACAAGAAGTCAATAGATACTGTTCTTTGCCTAAGGTAGTTTAAACTGAGGTCCCGTCACTTGCAACAGCAAGATCTCTGAGGTATGTAATGTCAAAAATTAATAAGAGAAATATAGCACACCCCAAACCTCTTCAGCTTAATAGTAACTGACTAATGTGTGCTGCTCAAACTAGCCAGGAAGTATTGCTACCTCATGCCAATATTACTGAAAATGCTTAGTGAGTTGGTGAACACATCATTAGTTATTATGGTTTACAGAAGGATTCCAAGGTCACGGACTTCTTGATTTTCTGTTATTTTGAACAGTGTTCTGAATCATGGATTTGGGATTTGCAATAATGACATGACAGCCTTCCTTCTTAACTCCAAGAGGTTATATGATGATAGACATGACATGGTTATTTATAAAAAGCATATTTTGCCATGGGTGAAATCTTAGTCACACACAAGAAATACCAGTTTCCATACTGTTTACCAAAATGAGGCAAGCTTCTTTGAGTCCAGACTCAGTCTGGAAGCTTTTCTCATTTCCAATAGGCCAGGCAAAACATTAACCTATTCCTATTTGTTTTCTAATACCAAATACAATTATCCCCTGGAGCGAAGCCAGCCAAGTGCCATCGAGTCGGATCTGATCCATGGCGACCCTAGGGGGTGGGAATTAGTAGCAGCCTACTCCATATCAAGCAGTGTGTTGTGTGCTGGAGACAGCAGATGAGTGGATAAAGTTCCTTTCTTAGTGATGAAGAGAAGCAATAAATCCATAAACAAAATAAAAGTAATAAATGCTCCTTAGGGGGAAAAAAGTCAAGGGAGGGAACACAGAGGTGAGAGATTTCATAACGGAGTAGCGCTTCAGAAGCTATCTGGAAGACATTCTGGTGTAATATGGAAGAAACTAGGAAATTACAAACTAGAGGAACGGGAAGAAAGGGTGTGAGTCCGAACTCTTAAATTTTGGTAAGAAATTTGCATGGCATTGCATATGTAATGCTAAGCCAATGGATGGTTTTAATTGGAAAGATATTGTGATTTAAGTTTTAGCAAGTTACTCTGGGTATGAGAGGAGGGTCAAAATACTGGAAACCAGGAACTTATAGAAGCCAGTGAGGAGTTTTTATTCTAAGTCAGGTAAGACCAAATGCAACTCAAATCAAGGTGATAACAATGCAAGTGGTGAAAAATAAATTGCTTTTGGATATGCTTAATGGTAGAGTTGAAATGACCTGCTAACAGTTGGAATGCACCTGGGAGAAAGATGAGAATCAAGAATAACTCTAGATTTTTAGTCTAATCAGTTGTGTCAGTGATGATGGCATTTACTGTGATGGAGAACTCCACGAGGGGAGTATATTTCAGGCTGAAAACTTACAGGGAATTTCTGCCTTCCATTTCTGAATCAGACCTGGTAATGCAGCCAAACCTCATTGTTTCCTGTGCCCAGAAAGACTGAATGGTAGAAATGATTTACAGTCTCTGGAAAGGGAGAATTGAGACAGTGTTCTCTGCAGTGAAATGTGCAGTTGAGTATTTTTCCTACGCTCAAGAACATCATCGGTATGGCATAGAAGATTGAGAATCTTCATCCCTGGTGATAGGAATAAGGTAAAACACATCAGTGCACTGTGGCCAGAAAACTAAACCCACCCTGAAGAAAAGACACCTCAGCAGAATGCATACTATCTACCTCACTCCCATCTACCAATTCACTATCCAATGCCCAAAAAGGATGTAAGCTCTAATTCCTTCCCCCATATCCACTGGGAATGCTAAACAAAATTATGGTAAAATGTAAGTAGACCTAATAAAAAGATTACTTTTTGTCATGCAGTTGAATAGCGGCTTGTTTTAGTTATGGGGAAAGTAAAAATAAGTAACATTGCTGAACTTCTGAGATTGTAAACCTGAATTTGTAGCTTCCATATAGAGTAAAAACCAGGTGTTACTGGCATAGATCTTGGAGAGCCAGGATGAAGGAGAGGAAGCAAACTATGTGAGAGCTAAGCAGAAACACATTCTTTTATTGTATTTGAGAAAGCGGTTGAAAATGAGATTAAAAGTCATTGCAATATCTAAGAAGCTACACTGAATCTAGGACCGCAAGTACATGTAATACTTGTGGATATTTTTTTGAATATTCAATCTAAAGTGAAATGTATTTTAAAAAAAACTCAGTGCTGTCAAGTATACTTAGCAGTATTATTATAAATTATTAATGCAGGTGTGAGATATATGGATCTTCTTTCAGTTTTTTGCAGATAGATATCCAATTTTGCCAACACCATTTGTTAAAGAGATTGTTTTTACTCCGACTCTCTCCCTCCCTCCCCAGCCTTGTAACCATCAAAGAGTCTTTTCTTCCAGACATAAGTCTATTTTTAAGTCCTTTTACTAGGGGTCTCATACAATATTTGTCCTTTCACCACTGACTGATTTCACTCAGCATAATGTCTTCCAGTTGAAACCAGGTTATGAGATGCTTCCTGAAATCATCATTGTTCTTTATCATTGCATTGTGTTCCATTGAGTATACGTACCATAGTTTGTTTATCCATTCATCTGTTGATAGACATCTAGGATATTGAGGACTGTGCCGCAATAAACATTTGTGTAAATGTATCTGTCCATGAGACAGCCTTTGTTTCCGTAGCGTATATTCAGAGCAGTGGGATTACTGGATCAAGAGGTCTATTCCCAGCTTTTTAAGGAAGCATCAAATTGTTTTCCAAAGAGATTGTACCATTTTGCAATCCCACCTGCAATGTAGGAGAGTTCTGATCTCTCCACAGCCACTCCAGCATTTGTTGTTTTGCATTTTTTGGATCATGGGCAACCTTGTTGGGGTGAGATAATTTCTCACTGAAATTTGGATTTGGATTTCTCTGATAGCCGGTGATTGTGAGCATTTCCTCATGTGTTTTTGGCTGCCTGGATGTCCTCTTTGGTGAAAACTGTCCATTTCCTGTGCCAATTGCTTAATTGGGTTATTTACCTTTTTCTTGTTGATATTTTTCAATGTCTTGTAGATTATGAAGATCAGATGTTAGTCTGACTTGTTTCTCCATCTCATTAAAAAATTACACTGGATTTTGTATTGGGATTGCGTTGTACGTGTAGATTGCTTTGGGTAAAATAGACATTTTCTCAATGTTAAGTCTTCCTATCCATGAGCAAGGTAGATTTCTCCATTTATGTAAGTCTCTTTTGGTTCCTTGCAGTAAGGTCTTGTAGTTCTCTCTGTATAGGTCTCATATTTCTCTAGCTAGATTTATTCCTAGGTATTTTATCTTCCTGGGAGCTATAGTGAGTGGTATTTATATGATGATTTCTCCTTTGCTAAGCTCGTTGTTCATGTAAAGCAATCTTACTGATTTATTCATGTTTATCTTATATCTTATACTTTGCTGAACTCTTCTATTAGTCCCAGTAGTTTGCTTATGGGTTCTTTAGGATTCTTTGTATATACAATCATATTGGCTGCAAATAGGGAAATTTTTACTTCTTCTTTGACACTGCAGATGCCCTTTATTTCTTGATCTTTTCTAGTTGTTCTCACTAGAACCTCTAGGACACTGTTTAATAGAAGTGATGAAAGTGGGCATCCTTGTCTAGTTCCCATTCTCAAGGGGAATTATTTCAGTCTCTCTCCATTCAGGGTGATTTGAGTGGTTGGCTTAGTATAGATGCCTCTTACTGCACTGAGTAGTTTCCTCTCTGTTTCTATTTTGGTGAGAATTTTTAGCATGAATTGGTGGTGTACGTTGTTAAATGCTTTTCCGCATCAATTGACAGAATCAGGTGATTCTTATCTTTTGTGATATTTGTGTGGTCGATTGCTTTAACTCTTTTTCTGATGTTAAGGCAGTCTTGCATCCCTGCTATGAATCCAACTTTGTCGTGATGAATTATTTTTTTGATATGTTGTGGAATTCCATTGGCTAGGATTTTGTTGAAGATTTTTGCATCCAGGTTCATGAGTGATATTGGTCTGTAATTTTCTTTTTTTGTGGGATTTTTCTCTGGCTTTGGTATCAGGGTTATCCTGGCTTCATAGAATAGATTTGGGAGTATTTCATTTGTTTCATGTTGTGAAATAGCTTCAGTAGTATTGGAATTATCTCTTCTCTAATAGTTTGGTAGAATTCCCTGGTGAGGCCATCCAGGCCAGGACTTTTTCTGGTTGATGGTTTTTTGATGACTTTTTCCATCTCTTCCTTTGTGATGAGTTTATTAAGTTGTTCTACTTCTCTTTGCGATAATTTTGGTAGGTGATATGAACCTAGAAGTTTCTCCATTTCCTCAAGGTTTTTGAATCTGTTAAAGTACAGTTTTTTTTTGTATTATTCTATCATGATACTTTTGATTTCAGTTGGGTCTCTTGTGACATCTCCCATCTGATTCAGAGCGTTTGTTTCCTCTCCAAATTTTCTTTTGTTAGTTTAACCAATGCTTATCAATTTTATTGATCTTTTCAAGAACAAAAGCTTTTGGTTTTGTTGTTCTCAATTGTTCTTCTCGAATTCATTTAGTTCTGCTCTTCTACTGGTGCCTGAAGGATCCCTCTGTTGCTCTCTCTCTACTTGTTCAAGCTATACGCTTAATTCTTTGTTTGGGGTCCTTTCTTCCTTCTGGATGTGTGCATCTATAGAGATAAAATGACCTCTGAGAACTGCTTTGGCTGTATCCCATAGGTTCTGGTAGGATGTGTTGTCATGATAATTTGCTTCCATAAATTTCTTTATTTCATCCTTGATTTCTTCTATAACCCATGGATTTTTGAGCAAGGTGTTGTTCAGTTTCCATGTTCAGTTTCCATTTCTACTTATGTTTTTCTGCTATTGATTTCAACTTTTATGGCTTTACAGTCCAAAAAGATGCTTTGCAAGAATTCAATAGTTTGGATTTTGTTGATAACTTGCTTTATGTCCTAACACATGGTCTATTCTTGAAAACGTTCAAGGTGCATTGGAGAAAAAGTTGTGCTTATCTGTTGATGGAGATAAAAAATTTTATATATGTCGATGAGGTCTAGTTGGTTACTTGTCACAATAAGATCTGTGTCTTCACCAAGCTTTTTTCTGGATGATCTATCTGTCTATCACTGAAAATGAAGTGTTGAAGTCTCAAACTATCATTGTGGAGTGATTTGTCTTTTTTCAATATAGTCCATGTTTGTTCTATGTACTTATATGCTTTGGTTTGGGGTACATAAATATTTAATATTGTTAAGTCCTGCTTATGTTTTGAACCTTTCAGCAATAAGGACTGACCATCCTTGTTCACAGTGGTGCATTTTACACTAAAGTCTGTTTTATCTGAGATTAGTATTGCCTCTCCTGTTCTTCCTTGTATTTTGTTAGTTTGGTATATATTTTTCCATCCTTTAACTTTCAACTTATTCATATCTTTGAGTCTAAGTTGTGTTTCTTGTAAGCAACATATTGATGGATTGTGTCCTTTGATCTAGGATGTCACTCATTGTCTATTGGGGCATTCAGTCCATTTATATTCAGTGTAATTATTGATAGGTATGTGTTTAGTGTTGTCATTCTGATGCATTCATTTTTGTGTTGATGTTTTCTGTCTTGCTCTTAATATTCTGTTCTGGGTCATTCTTCTTTATAGGTTGACTTCATCTTTTTCAGTGTTGGTTTTCTGTTCATTGAGACTCCCATGTTATGTTTATTTTTGATATGTCACATTGTTATTTTGCTTTGTGGCTACCCCATGATCCCCTTTAATATTCCAAGTTTAAACCAAACTTTAACTTCTACATATCTTTTAACTTCTTCTCCATCTGAATGGATTATAACTACTATAATAGTGTGATGATGTCATAATTTTCATGATAAAATCACTAGTCCCCTTCTTTATATACTGTGTCTTTGATTGAGCTTTTCAATTTCCCTAACTGAATAGGATTCTGGATGCTGAGTCCTGTACTACCTCCTTAAGTATAAACTTAATGTTTTTGTTTTTTCTAAGCAAAGAGCTTCTTTCAGGATTTCTTGTAGTTTGGGAATGTCTTAATTTCATCATCATATTTGAGAAACAATTTTTGCAAGATATAAAATTCTAGGTTGGAAATTTTTCTCCTTCAAGGCTTTGAATATGTCATCCCACTACCTCCTTGCCAACATAGTTTTTGCTGAGAAGTCAGATGAAAGCCTACAGGACTTCCCTCTGAATTTTAGCTTTGCTTTGAGCCTCACTGCCTTTAAGAATATCTGTTTATGTTTCATTTTATTAAGCTTGAATATAATACAGCTTGGTGTCTTTCTCTGGGGATCTAGTTTTTGTGTGTTTGATATACATCTTGGAAATCTATGTTGTCTTCTGTTTTAGTCAGCTAGGGCTGCTCTAACAGAAATACCACAGAGTGGATGGCTTTAACAAAGAAAGATTTATTCTTACACAGTCCGGTAGGTTGCAAGTCCATATTCAGGGTGTCCGCTCCAGGGAAAGACTTTCCCCTTGACGGCTCTGGAGGAAAGTCCGGTATTGCATCAGTCATTGTCCAGGGAGCGTCCTCACACAAGAACCTCTGGTCTGAAGGACGTGCTCTGCTCCCGGTGCTGCTTGCTTGATGGTAGCGAGGTTCTCAAATTGTCCTTGGTTCTTTTTCCTTTTATTCCTTGCAAGCTAAAAGCATTAAGGGTGGGGCAAGCCATACTCCAGGGAAACTTCCCCCATAGCAGGAATTCACAGCCCCACCCTAATCCTTTAACATACAGGTTAGCAAAACCACACAATGGAGTACAGTCCCAAGATACTGGGAACCATATCCCAGCCACATGGCTGCACACATTTTTGGGGGGACACAATTCAAACCATGACATCCCACCCTTTGACAACCCAAAAATCACATCACAAAACATTTAACACATTCATCTCACCATAGCAAAATTATGTCCATCCATATAACAGAAGTCTTAAATCAGTTCCAAGTCCAAAATACAAAAACTCTTCTACATCTGTGAAACTTAGAAGGCATTAACAGGCAACAGGCAAGTCAACAGAACACATTACATTAGCCCTCAAAGCTTTGGAAATACTCTTACATTTTCTGAGACATTCTACACAACAGCAATGCTCTCCAGACTCTAGGTATCGGCCACACTCTCAGGTTTCTGAGTGGAGACCTCCAGCCCCGTGCTACAACTTTGCCTTCAAGGCCCACTTGGACAGAAACTCTGTCCCATTGGCTTTAGGAGCACCCTAAGCCCAACTGAGTGGCAATTCCACCCTTACGAACACAGCACGCCATGGTTCCACCCTTTCAAACCCCTAAGGTCATGGCCATACCTCTTGAGACTGAGGCAGCTCAGCTTCTCACGCTATCTGCCTCTTCAGCTTCAGCTTCCTATGGCCGCATGGCCTGGGCCTCAGGCCCACATCTGCCCTGCCGGGCAAGTGTTCCAAAGCTCTGTAGCTCCACTGGTTTAAGTGCCCGGAGGCACCCCACTCTTGCTGGAAAGCGTCCTGCCCAAAGGCACTCAACTCTCTCACTCCGTGGGTCAGCAAGGCCAGCTCACCGATTCAAGTGCCCAGAGGCACCCCGTTCCGCGAGGAAAACTCTGCGCAGGCACTGACCTCTCTCGCTCCACGGGTCGGCTCCAGCGCTGCCTCTGGTTCTGCTGCTGCCGCTGCCGCTGCTGCCGCTGCCGCTGCTGCCGGTCCTCTGTTGTTTCTCACCATCTGTGCCTTCTTCGTTCCTTCTGAATCTTCTATCCATTCGCAGTTTCAAAGTGGCTTCCACATTTTAGGTATTTGCTAGAGCAGCACCCCACTCCCGGTACCAATTCTGTTTTAGTCAGCTAGGGCTGCTCTAACAGAAATACCACAGAGTGGATGGCTTTAACAAAGAAAGATTTATTCTTACACAGTCCGGTAGGTTGCAAGTCCATATTCAGGGTGTCCGCTCCAGGGAAAGACTTTCCCCTTGACGGCTCTGGAGGAAAGTCCGGTATTGCATCAGTCATTGTCCAGGGAGCGTCCTCACACAAGAACCTCTGGTCTGAAGGACGTGCTCTGCTCCCGGTGCTGCTTGCTTGATGGTAGCGAGGTTCTCAAATTGTCCTTGGTTCTTTTTCCTTTTATTCCTTGCAAGCTAAAAGCATTAAGGGTGGGGCAAGCCATACTCCAGGGAAACTTCCCCCATAGCAGGAATTCACAGCCCCACCCTAATCCTTTAACATACAGGTTAGCAAAACCACACAATGGAGTACAGTCCCAAGATACTGGGAACCATATCCCAGCCACATGGCTGCACACATTTTTGGGGGGACACAATTCAAACCATGACATCTTCTTTCATAATTCCTGGGAAGTTTTCTATCTACAACTCAACAATACTTTGTGTATTTTCAGCTTCCCTCCCTGTTTAGGAACTCCAGTTATTAGTAGATTGTTCCTCTTAACAGAGTCTGACATGTTTCTTAATGATCCTTTATTTTTATTATTTCTTTTCTCTGATTTCTCCTTATAAATGCTGATGTCATTTGGTCTATCCTCAAGCTCACTAATTCTGGCTCCCATTTCCTGAATTCTGCTCTTTTAGCTTTGGATTAAATTGTCTAATTCTCTAATTTTATTATTGATCTGCTGGATTTCTGATTGTTGATGTTCTATCGGTTCAAATAAGTTGCTTAATTTTTCATTTTGTTGTGCTGCATTTTGTTTAATGTCTAGGGGAGCTCTACATGTAATTCTTTCATACTTGACCTCCAATAGCTCCTTTATCCCAGAATTTTTTTATTCTTTATTTTGGGAGTTAGCTGGAGCCATCATAGACTGCTTCTTTAAGTAGTTAGCAACTGATTGTTGCCTAAATGACATCTAGAGGCTGTTCTGTTTCTAACTGGTATTATCTCAACAGTAGCTGAGGCATCTTCCTAAGAGGGGAGTTGGTTTTCAGCCACCTCTGTGTACTCTAGTGTCTGGCCCCAGGTGGACTCTCCAGCTCCCCAGGCTCTGTCTCCTGGCTAGCAAAGATAGCACCTACTTATGGAGGGGGATGCCATCGACTCATGCTATGATGTAGATCAATGAAGGGTGGGAAGATGCTGATGGGCCACTCAGCAGTCAGTTATTCAGGCTGTCTTATTTTAAGAGGTACTTTACTGCTAAGCCAGGAGCTGTCCAACAGCTGAGGACCAAAATCAGTCAGGCCCTCAGGTGTGGCAGACTCTGCCTTCCAGCTGACAATGAAAGCACCTCACAGGCCATTGCCAGGTGCTATGAAGTAGTTCGAAGTAGGGAGAGGTTCTCGCCTCCCTGCAATCCACTTTCAGGCCCCACCCATAAGGTACCACTGTCCTAAACACAGTTTTTCTACGGGAGAAGTGCTTCCTGGACAGGCACTGCTGCTCAGTTTGGGAATTATCTCCTGCTGAGACCTCCAGTTGGGTGATTCCACCTCCCAGCTGACCAAGATGGCATCTCATGCAAGGTGCCCTGCAAGCTACTGTGAAACAGCACAGCTCAGAAAAGGAGGAGGGGTGGCAGTGCCCTCAGTCAGCAGTCTCTCTGTTGTGCTATACGCTGTTTACTTAAGCACTACAGTCCAGCTTATTGGTCAGCTCACGCCTGCCAGATAACAAAGAAGGCATCAGTACCTGCAGTCCTCCCAAATGGTGGGTCAGCAGGAGCTGTACTGAGCATGTCACTGCCTGGTCTTTGAGAGAGGTGGTTACCCACTTACTGACACCTGGTCCAATCTGACAACCCTATGCCATATCCTAGGGCTCCCTGGATGTCCATGGTACCTCATTCAATTATCACTCCAAGCCTTAGTTCTCAGACAGAATTGGGGAGACATGTATCTAACTCTGCCATCTTGGCCTCCACAAGTTTTCTTTTAATAACCTCACAAAATCTCACAGCAGCATTGCTCATTTTTCTCACTTTATTTCTCTGAGATAGAATGAAAATCTCTCTGTGTGCACATCTTAAGAAGTAGATTGTCTGTTGCCAACCCCAACAATGTGCCTCAAAGGAATACTCTAATTGCCGGGCTTAAGCACTGTTATAGGGAGGGTAGATAATAGCACTGAGAAAGATAAATAAAACAAAATGCCCAAATTCATGGAGTTTAAATTCCAATGAAAATAAAAGAGACTTTATTACTTACCACTAGTGCTATAGACATTACCAGCTTTTCAGTGTTATTTTTATTAGGATCCCACACATTTCTTTCAAAGTGTGGCATTAAATCAGCTGCTACTGAGTTGATGCCAACTCATGGGCAACCCCTGTTTCACTGAGTAGAACAGCATCCCATTTGGTTGTCAGAGCTGTGGCCTTTCAGAAGCAGACTTCTGGTCTTACTTTTGAGGTCCTTCTGCATGGGTTTTTAATTAGTAGTTGGTTGCTTAACCATCTGCACCACTGAGGCTCCAAAGACTAATAACCAAAAGATTGTCTGTTCAAATTCACCAGTCACTCTTGGAAACTCTATGGGGCATTTCTGCTCTGTCATGTAAGGTCATTATGAGTCAGAATTGACCAGTTGCAATGGATTTAAAAATACTTTGAGATGATCTCACCCAAATTTACAAAAATATAACTGAGGAAAATTAAAAAAAAAAAAAATCCAAGATTCTTTAAAGAGAAGGAAAAACTAAACATTAAATTTATATGGAAAGGGAAGACAGTCCAGACAAGCAAAACACTGTCAAAGAAGAATAAAGTAGTGTGATTTGCACTACCTAACTTTAGAACCTACTATGCAGCTACAGTAGTCAAAGCAGCCTGGTGTTGATACAAGGAAATATACCTTGGCCAGTGGAACAGAATTGTGAACTCAGATGTAGGTCTATCTAATTAAAGTCACCTGATCTTCTACAATGGCCCAAATTCCATTAAGCGAGGAAAAGACTGTCTTATTGAAAAAATGCTACCAGCAAAACTAGAAGCCCAACTGCAAAGAAATGAAACATGACCTGTATCTCACACCATACACAAAAACTAATTCAAAATGGATAAAAAAGCTAAATATATACAACCAAAACTTATTATCATAGAAGAAAAAATAAAACCAATGCTAAAGGCACTAATACACAGAATTAGCAGAATACAAGCTATAGTCAATAATGCGCCAACTCTAGATGATAAGCTAGATAACTTGAATCATCTAAAATTAAACACTTATGCTCAACAAAAAACTTCACTAAAAGAGTGAAAATAGAACTTACAGACTGAAGAAAAAAATTGGCTTTGAAAAATCCAACAAAGATCTAATCTCTAAAATCTACAGGAAAATCCAATGTCTCTACAACCAAAAGACAATCCAATTTAAAAAAGGACAAAAGAAATGAACAGACACTTCATCAAGGAAGACATTTAAGTGAGTTAACAGACACAAGAGGAAACACTCATAATCACTAGCCATTAGAGAAATGCAAATCAAAACCACAATAAGATATCATCGCACCCTTGTATGACTGGCATGAATCAAGAAACAGGGAATAACAAATGTTGGAGAGGTTGTGAGGAGATAGAAACATTTATGCACTGCTGGTAGGAATGCAAAATGTTACAACCATTTTGGAAATGTCTATAGGGCTTTCTTGGAAAGCTAGAAATAGAAATAACTTACGATCCAGCAATTCCACTTTTAGGAATATGTCCTAGAAAAATAAGAGCCATCACACAAATAGACACAAGTAAACCCATGTTCACTGCAGCATCATTCACAATAGAAAAATTTGGAAACAACCTGGATCCTCATCAACAGAAGAATAGATAAACTATGGTACATATACACAATGGAATATTATGCAATGCAAATGAACATGAATCTGTGAAGCATCTCACAACATGGATGAGTCTGGAGGGCATTATGCTGCTTGAGATAAGTCAATTGCAAAAAAGACAAATATATGTGACCTCTACTATAGCCAAGTGCCGAAATTTTGCATACAAAATAAACAATCTTCGGTGGTTACAAGGAAGAGGAGGGGTGAAGATGGAAAATCACTAAATATGCAACAGATAAATGGTAACTTTGATGAAAGATAAGACAGTACACAATACTAGGGAAGTCTTTCACTTTTAACAAAAGTTTTAAAAAATACAAAATTCAGGAGCACTAATATTAAGTATCACTAGAGTCTCCTGAGATCCTCTCAGACATTTCTTCTTCTTTAGAAAGGCCAGGCTGAAATGTAATCATGACAGCCCACAGCCAGAAAGCATATTAAAAATGTGGACTTGACATATACATGGTCCATTTTAAATGTCATCTTCATTATTCTGAACATTTAATTTTTATCCTTAGTCTTATATTAGAGTTTTTAAAAGTATATAATTACTTTTCCTGTATCGGTTATCTATTACTAAATAACAAACTATCCCAAAACATAATAGCTTAAAACAACCACCATTTATATAGCTCAAGATTTTGTGAGTTGGCAACTCTTGCTGGGCTGTCGTGTATAGTTCTTCCACTGGTCTCAGCTGGGCTGACTGAATATGTTGACTGAATATGGCTTGTTTGCCTGGGACAACTAGAAAACGTGCCTCTCATCATCATACAGCTGGTCTCAGCCAACAGGATTCTTAACAGGAGCAAAAGAGGGCAAGCCCCAGTGTGGGGGCACTTTCCAAGCCCCTGTTTGCACCATGTTTGTCAATGTCCAGTTGACAAAGCAAGTCACAAAGCTACCCTAGAGTCTGTGGGAGGCCATTACTAAGGGTCATGGATAAAAGCAGGATGACAATTTGTGAACACTTTCGCAATCCACCACAATTCATTTATTTGTTGTTTGGTTGGCCTATTTTCAATGCTAGGCAAGGTTAGGTAGATATTATGTGGCATATATATTCAACAGGAATGCTAATATAATTTCCATTAAAGATTGGAAAGCTTAAGTGACATCTTCTCAAATTATCAGGTTAAATCCATAGCTATTTGAAAAGTAAATGGATACATTCAAATGTCCTTCCTTAAATTTAATACTGAGATAGGACCATGTCGTTTGTTTTATAAAATGAAATATGCTTCACTCGTTTATACGGTAGAACAGGATGTCAACAAATTTAATATTCCTTCTTTAAATTTATCCAGAATCCTATTTTACAGTTGAAAGAAATACTTTCTTAGATCTCTTGCCTTTCTTTCTTGTTGTTCATAATAAGAATTTCGTACCTGGTTTTCTTTCAGGGCCATTTTTACACGACACAGACATGCACACACAGTATACCACAAACCTATGACATTGTTCTCACTTTGAGATGAGCAGACAGAACATAATACCCTTAGGAAAGGGAGGCTTTAGGTAGTCAGCAAGATCCCTTTACTACTCAAACATCCAGCCTAGAGTATTAAACCTCATTATCTATCCAAGGCAAAAATCTCAATAAAATTACCGACAAGTATACATCATGACTTTTCAGGATTCCACTCAAATAGTTGAAAACAAGAATGTTACATCTATAACAACAAAGACTATAGTTTTATTCTTCATAATTAAGAAAATTTGAAATATTGGGACACATTTAAATATATGGATATGTATGAACACTGATCAAATTTTCAAGAAGAAATTTGCATTATAGTATATGTAACCTTTTTAAAGTAATGCTGACATAATCTGAAACCTCTCAGCATGTTATACTTATTAGAAATTTAATTCTGAAAATTGTCACCAATGAAATACTCCACCAGACCATTTATGTATCTCTTTCATAATTTATGCAAAGCCTGATGGTGTAGTGGTTAAGTGCTATGGCTGTTAAGCAAAAGTCTGGCAATTTGAAATCACCAGATACTCCTTGGAAACTCTGTGAGGCAGTTCTTCTCTGTCTTATAGGGAAGCTATGAGTCAGAATTGACTCAACAGCAGTGGGTGGGTTTTCATAATTTATAACACCAATGGACTGGCATATCTCAAACATATATGTGATCTATTATTCAGTGACACAACTTTAAATATATTTTGATATTTGCAAGATCTGTTTCCACTCTGTTAAACATTAACTCTACACTTATAAAAACAAAAGGAGTGTTAAATTATTTAGCCAAAGCCAAGTGCCGTCGAGTCGGATCCGACTCTTAAACTATTTACTCAGCATAAAATGAATTTTTTTCACTGACACATTAAAAAAAAAAAAAACTAAATTCCTGCCACCATAGAGAAATGAGACAGTGGTAGCTAATGAGCAGCTTTGTTGGCCAACAGAGGAGTCATGAAAGAAATGTCTGGGAAAGCACTTTGATCTCTGTGGGATGTGCCATGATGGTTAGCATGGCATGCTTCTCTCTTTATATAGAATGAGGACTCAGGAAACTTTTCCATTGGTTGGGTCAGACAGCTGGAGGAGTGTGCCAGGAAATGAGAACTGCGTAAGCATACTGAGCATCTTCTGCTGTATCACGCGATCATCTCCTTTCCAACCTTCCTGATGTACTGCACTTTCCCCGAGCAAGTTCCTAGCACTCCCCCCAACGAGCTTCCTGAATTATGGTCACACATCTATGCTCTGTTGTTCTTTGGAGATAATAAAGAAACGCTGTCATGTGCTACATTTGGACAGCCTTCTCAGGCAAAACAGATGTCAAAAGAGTAAAACTATCTATCTACGGCTAAAGTGAGAGGAGAAAAATCAAACAGAAACTTCAAAATAAATCATTCACGAAGGAGTCAGCAGATGACATAGTATGACAAAGTAGGGTAGTGGCTCCAGGGAGGAGCTGAAGTCAGCCTCAAGATGCTGTTTCAGACCAGCGTGCATTCAAAATGTCACAGTGCCTCGTTTTAAACAGGATCATCTGTGGATTCACAAAGGAATTTTAGGAGGCAGAAATTCGTGTGAATCAAATCATATGACTCCACTTGTTTCTTTAGAAAGGCAAATCCAAAATCTAGCTATGAATCTGTAATCAACGTGACTCATATGTAGTGTTTCCAAGCTTCAGCCTAGCAACACCCTCTTTGACCCCTTTTCCACATTTATACAGTTGTTCACTGTGGCTGTCTCTTTCTCTCGTGCTTTTATTTTGTTGCTGAAATATATATTGTTATTATTATAATTTGCCTTTGAATCAAATCTGACTCATGGTGACTGACAGGTGCAAAATAGAACTGCTTCACAGAGTTTTCAAGGCTAGATGACCTTTTGGAAGGAGATCACCAGGCCTTTCTTCTGAAGTACCTCTGTATGGGTTCCAAACAGCAATCTTTCAACTAGTAGTCAAGCACTTAGTTGTTTGTGTTACCCAGGGTCTGCTCAAAAATCTATGATAGATAGGTAGATGCACGGACAGACAGATACACAGACAGACAGACCAACAAAGACAAAGAAAGAGGCTGGGTGATAGTTGTCTTATTATTTGGGGTATTTCTTTTATTCTCCCCTGTTGGGCTGTAAGCCAGAAACAACGTCTGTTCTTTGATAAGCACACTCAGCTACTTACTTAATCCATGTGTTGGCTGTTGAGAAATACTTTTACACTGTCTGAATAAATGATTCAAGACCTTTGAGTTCCTACTATAAAATATAATGGAAATGTGTATATACAATAAGAATGAAGTGCTTTTGAATGTTTTCATAAGAAAATGCCAAAATTCTGCTTGGCAAAAACATGGGTCTTTATTTTATTTCAATATCACCCCAAAATGTATATCAGAGGCCAAAATGTAATGTTTTTTTAAATACAGAAAAATGCCCAGAATCAGCAGTTTATTTCCGTTTTCATAAATCTTATGTTTTGATACTGTAGAAATTATATTGCTGGGGCAAGATGATCACCCTCTGTGGTATATAATTTGAAAATTTCGTAGCACAGGATTATAGTAACCATCTGATTCAGTTAAAGTTCAAAAAGCTCTGGTTCGGCAAAGAATTCACTTGGCCTAAATCAAACTGGGTAAGAGCTCAGTGGAGAATGGGGCAAGAACCACTGTGTTAGGGTATATGGAACTGTCCAGGTCTCTGAGGAAATAAAATTCCACGGGAGGAGGTTGTTAATCTGACTTGAATCTCTTTTACAGAGTTATTATACAGAGACAGAGAACTAGAAATGAGTTAGATCAATAAAGTATTTATTTCTATAGTTCCATTTAAGATTATACCTCAGCAGTCATACGGACAACTGCCTCCCCTCAGATTCAATCCCATGGCACCACCATCAATACTACCCTAATCTCTTACTAAAATCGGAGGCTCTATAAGCTTCCAAGATCCCTTACCTTAGCAGTATACAATATCCATACCAAGAAGCTCTTACTGTCTGTAACAAACTAGTTGCTGCCAATTCTGAATCATGATGATTCCCTGTGTATCACAATATTACTGTGCACCATGGGGTTTTCAACGACTGATACTTAAGAAGTTGATTACCATGTCTTTCTTCCAAAGTACTTCTGGGAGGGCACCAACCTTTTAGTCAGTAGCCTAGTGACTTAAGCCTTTGCAGTACCCAAGGACCCCTTTACTATCAATTAAAAAAAAAAAAAAAAAAAAGCCTTTGCTCTCATGTTGATTCTGACTCATAGCAACCTCTAGGAGTAGGACACAGTATAACAGCCCCATGCAACAGTATGTTGACGAGGAACTGACAGAAATTCAAGCTAGATTCAAAAGAGGACATGGACCAGGGATATCATTGCTGATGTCAGATGGATCTTGGCTGAAAGCAGAGAATGCCAGAAAGATGTTTACCTGTGTTTCATTGACTATGCAAAAGCATTCAACCATGTGGATCATAACAAATTATGGATAACATTGCAGATAATGGGAATTCCAGCACACTTAATTGTGCTCAAGAGGAATCTGTACATGTATCAAGAGGCAGTTGTGAGAACAGAACAAGAGGACACTGCATGGTTTAAACTCAGGAAAGGTGTGCATTGAGGTTGTATCTTTTCATCATACCTTTTCAATCTGTATGCTGAGCAAATAATCTGAGAAGCTGGACTATGTGAAGAAGAACAAGGCATTAGGATTGTTGGAAGACTCGTTAACAGCCTGCTTTATGCAGATGACACAACCTTGCTTACTGGAAGTGAAGAAGATTTGTAACACTTACTGATAAAGATCCAAGACAATAGCTTTCAGTATGGATTGCACCTCAACATCAAGAAAACAAAAATCCTCACAACTAGACAATAAGAAGCATCATGATAAATAAAGGATTGATGTTGTCAAGGATTTCATTTTACTTGATTACACAATCAATACCCACGAAAGCAGCAGTCAAGAAATCAAAAGACATATTGCATTGGGAAAATATGCTGCAAAGGACTTCTTTAAAGTATTGAAAAGTAAAGATGTCACCTGGAAGACTAAGGTATGCTTACCCAAACCATGGTATTTTCAATTGCATCATATACATGTGAAAGCTGGACAAAGAAGAAAGTTCTAAACCAACTTCCCTGAATGATGTATATATTTTTTAATGATGCCTTTGAATTGTAGTTTTGGAGAATATCCAATGTACTATGGACTGCCGAAAGAACCAACAGATCTGTTCTGGAAGAATTACAACTAGAGTGCTCCTTGGAAGCAAAGGTGGAAGACATCTTAGATGCTTTGGATATGTTATAAGAAAGTCTCGACCCCTGGAGAAGGACATCATGCTTGGTAGAACGGAGGATCAGCATAAAAGAGGAATACCTTCAATGAGATGGATTGACACAGTGGCTGAAACAATGGGCTTAAGCATTAAAATGATTGTGGACATGGTATAAGACCAGGCAGTGTTTTGTTCTGTTGTACATAGGGTCACTATGAGTTGGAACTGACTCGATGGCACCTAACAACAACAACAGAACAGCCTCACAGAATTTCCAGGGAGCGCCTGGTGGATTCCAACTGCCAGCCTTTTGGTTAGCAGATGTAGTTCTTAACCACTATGCATCCAGGTTTCCTTATTATCTATAAAAACCAAATTCAGTGCCATCAAATTGATTTTCACTCATACAGATCCTATAGGACAGAGGAGACCTGCTCCATAGAGTTTCCAAGAGTACCTCAAAGATTTGAACTGCTAACCTTTCTGTTGGCAGATATAGCACCTAAACACTACAACACTAGAGCTTCCTTAATATCTTTAGTAGATTTAAATTTAAGCCCATTGACTTTTCTCTTCTAAAATAGTATGTGTAGAGACAACTGTGAAAGTACTAAATTTAACAGATAACATATAAAGAAGAGCTAGGTTAAGATTCCTGTAATTAAGAACGATTCAATAGAGTAAGAAAATATCTCTTAAGTACACAGGTCAAGGAAACACAAATTACTTTTTCTGGAAGTTTTAGATAATGCAGCAATTTACCGAGGTACGCCTGCCTTAAATATTGATGTAGTCTCAAGAGACTATAGAATGACTTTCTGGATGGCTGGATGGAGTTATGTTTTATTGACATCACAGAGACAACATGTTGTTCATTTCTATACTCCCCAGGATGTGAAACAGTTACTTCATCTCCAAGGCCTGTTAAGAGGTCAGTTAAGTCACTGTATTTCCTTAACTGGCACTTCTGGGCCTCTAGAAGGTGGTTGTAAAATTGTAAGTCTTTGGATGAACACTTCACAGGATTCCATGATGAATGCTTTTCACAAAAGAAAATATGAGTCACACAGCTTTTACAAGGGTATCTGCCTCATGAAGAAAGCTTGAGATACAGAATGAAATGCTACCTCTGCCAGAAGAGTGTTAGCAGGCATACCAAAGACAAAATGTGAAACCAAGTAAGTTGCAACATGTAAATCAAAGATCCAGTTTGCTATTTAGAAAATGGGTTTTGGCAGCATGCTCTTTCCTGTCCTGAGCAACATAGAAGCATTGATATGAAAGTTTACTAAGTTTACATAACGTAGTATTCCTGGACATACAACAGCCATCATAAGAATTTTGCGGTATGATACCCAAAAATAATAGAAACTCTTTCATCCAAATACTATTCATGTAGACATGTTCAATAACAGTTAAAGACTGTAATTCTCTGTACATTGTGAAGTTTAACTCTACATGTGTCATAGAACAAGGGGACATTATTTACTTATTTTCTGTTTAACATCGAACACAGGTATATTCCATGTAGGCTACAAAATTATGGTAAATTGGAAGGGCTGTTAAATATAAAAATTTCAGAAACAAGGATTTATTCATTTCTACAACTAAATCATTAAATTTGGGGGACTTGACTAAACTGAATAATGAAAGTTTTCTAAAAACACATTTTTTAATATATTTTTAGGTGTTTGTATTTTTATTTTTATTTTTTTAGTTTCTGAATTTTCTAAGCAAACTTCCCTGAATGATATACATATTTTTTAATTTATTGAAAATTTCAACTTTATAAACATCATATTTTTACATAATCAAATTAAGAATTAAAATATACTGAATATAAGAAACTTACCATGTGGTAAACACTTTCATTGTCTCTTGGGCTGAAATTTTGTGGTTTTATTTTAAATGCAAATATTTTCCACTTACTCAGCTATTATGTAATACTTAAAAAAAAAAAAAAAAAAAAAAAAAAACTTATGTTGGGGGGAACCCAAGGCTGATGAGTCGATTCTGACTCATAGAGACCCTACAGACAGAGTAAGACTTCCCTATAGAGTTTCCCAAAGGCACCTGGTGGATTCAAACTGCCGACTTTTTGGTTAGCAGATGTAGCGTTTAGCAGCTACGCCACCAGGGTTTCCATGGTCTCTAAGAATTCTTAAGATGGAAGGACAATTTAAAGTGTTTAAAGAGAAAATTTTGGCAATAAAAAATAATTGTCTGTTACCCTCTGTGTTTCTACTTTCACATATATAGAAATCTTTTTGTTTACAACTCCAAAAATGTACAATGAAAATTAAATGGCCATAAACATTTTTTAAGTAAGCTAATTAAGTGTGAATCAAGAGAACACTGTCTGACATCAACTGCTTAAATCCTATTCCTGACACCTGACACATGTTTTATAGCAGCAAGTTCAGACTGATTTTTAGAATGGCAACACGCATGATAGACAATCTTCGTATTTAACACTTAAAGACTTCAACAAGAATTTAAAAAAATGTTCAGTGGAGAAGTAAATAATGGCCTAGACGCTATCCACATTAAGTTTATACATCAAGTTGTAGCTATGAGTAGATCTGTGACAGTCACTCACTTAAAAATGAGTGTAGCTATAGGAAGCTTACCAAGCAGGAATCCAATTACACTGTCTTTTTCCTGGACCAAATTGAACTCCATCACTTTTCTTGCCTATCAAACAAATGCTGTGGTTGTTCTTGTTGTTATGTGCCATTGAGTAAACTCTGACTCAGCAGGGTGAAATAAATCTAGTCAGCAATAATAACTGTATTATAGTGGTAATCTTCAATCAGCTTAGATATTTTTCATTAATTTCTTCAGATTGCTTGCTATTTTCACAATACATCACTGAAAATACATCTTCTCTCAAATTTTAACGTATGTGACTATCAGGTGAAGCCAAGGAATGGCCAAGTGCCGTCGAGTGAAGAGTGCTCCTTAAAAAAACTTTTTTTGAAAAGTGTTTTTTAACATGGTTTGTAATACTGGCTTACTATCTCTAAGTATGAAAATAAATGCATATCCCAAAAAGTGAAAGTAAATCCGTTACTAATAACATGTGGCAGAGACCACATGAAGGCATACAGCTGCCTGCTAGATCACAAGTTTATGATTTTTCCCTTTTTTTTTAATTTAATATGACTGAGTGAAAATGTACATTCCCATGTAAATTTACATGCCCACCTATATGCAGCTTCCACTGCTCTCCCTGTCTGGTGACTGCACACTATTCCTCTCTGCTCCATACATGTCTCATCCTCCCAACAGTCTCCTTTCCCCTCCTCTCCACCCACTCTCCTTCCTCCAGCCAGAGGTCAGCAGGATGATATCCTACAGATATATAGAACCATAAAGTGCAACCAATATATGGTCACTCTGCATCACCAAGTCCAATTCATTCGTATCCGAAGAAGAAGGAATCATATTCATTTTCCAAAGCTTAAGAGTTTGTACCAAAGGTACCTTCTTCCCAAATATCAACATCTTCAGGACATTTATCCTGGTACTTGAAAACTGCACTTATACACACACACGCAAGTATCCATTCTGGTGCTTCTAAACACGTCCTCCTTTCCCCAAACCTTAAAAAAATGAATCACTCAAACTCTTAACTTCTAAGTCAAATACTCATGTTTTCTGGCATGTAAGGAACCAGAACACCACTCTAGTAACACTGGTGAATGTCACTGGGAATTTTCTGTAAGGGTATTCAATCATGAAATGCTGAGAAAAATACAGCCATATAATTTAAGATTTATGAAGAGGATAACTTCTATGTAGAGACAGGATAACTGAAAACTTGTGTTTTGAAATCAGAATACCTTATAACATTTTCTACTCACTTTAGCTTCAGAACTCTCTGAAAGATTCAGGTCTGAATCCAGTCCCTTCTAGACCCTGAAATTTGCTATTTTGAGTTTCAGGTCCTGAGTAAATGCCTTTGACCCCCTCAAGAGCTATATCTAGAGGGACCTCAGTCGAGTCTCAGACTTGCTGTACACATACCATATTCAGAAGAAGAGCGCACCAAAATGTCTCACTTCTAAGCAAATCAACTTAACTGATGCTACACATGGAGAAACTGGGTCTGTGTCCATCCCTGAATCTTGGGCTTAGAAATACATTGGAAATATTTAAAAGAATAAGTTAACCAAACAGATGGAAGAGTCTTCATCAACTTATAGCCAGGGATCACAAAAGTGCAAAAGAGACATTGTGTGAATCTGACCAGAAAAATACTTCCCACAATTTAAAAGCAATGCCATTTAACAAGAAGGAAAAGGGGGGGGGGGGGATCAAACTAGTGCAGGAACAAAGCTTGCAACGTGGCTGTAGTACTGAAGGGAAAAAGAATATACACAATATTTTCCCTTCATCTTCTCAGCATTTACCACTCCAACTCCACAGGGAAAATTTCACCATTTTCAACATACTCTATTTCTCATTCTATATGTCACCTGTGACACAGATTGTTTTTATGCTCACCCAGTATTTCTCTGCTCCTGGGTACACGAGTACACTGTATTTTCTAGACTTCATATATATATGTGTGTGTGTGTGTGTATATATCTATACATATATACACATATATGTATATGTGTGTTTTCACCTCTGTGCAAAGGCAGTTAAGACAGATGGGTCTCCCTTGTGCTCTCTTCCCCTTGACTGTGGATAGATGAGACCAAGTGAACTCAAAGCCAAATAAGAGAAACACAAAGTATGAGTCCTTGACTGAGTGGAGCAGAATTTCTGTCCCTTTGACTTGAAGTCAATATGAGCAAAATATAAAATTTTATTGCATTAAGCTTCTGAATTTTCTGGATTTTGTTATAGCACTTAGCCTACCCTGGTTAGTAAACTGCTCCTTCCCTTTCACCCAATTTTCTCCTCTCTGTAACACACACACAAAATTCCAGCCACCACCAAAGTGAAATACAAAGAGGAGTTGAGTCTCTGAGCAAAATGAAAGAAATATTACTCAGTAGTTTCACCTGTTACTTAAATATCTAAGTTATTAATAGTCAAGTACAGAATCTGTTACCGTTAAGACTCTAGAAAAATACTTTGTTCATTGTGAAGAAAGTCTACTATGGCCAGCCCAGTCAGAACTTAGCAAAGTGCTTCTCCTCTGGAATCATTCTTTGCATCTTCCTCACTCCTGACTCACTCATCCAATGGACACTCTTAAAACCATTTGCTTCATTGGTACTATAATTCACTTACAAGAAGGGAGAGGATAATGACCTCAGAGTTCCATAGAGAGGCTAACAGTGCAAAGCTAGGATGAGATCACTTTATATGAATTTTATAACTATGATTTCAGGATCACAGAAGTGTTAAATCATGTTGGACCACTACTTTTGGTCTTCCTAGAAATTTTTATAGCTCTACAAGATGATAAAATAGTTCACAAACTGGAGATATGTAGGGGGAAAAAAAAGGAAATTCAAGTAGCTGAAAGATGTTTAGCCTTATCTTGTAGATAATGCAGAGTTTCCTGCATTTAATCTTTGTGAGCAGTATTCTACAAATCTTTAGGGATTAAAAACACAGCAAGAACATTAGAAATACAGACTTCACTGTTTGACACACTGGAGATGTTAACTATTGTTTTTCCTGGAAAAGTATAAAATAATAAACTTGGATGTTCTAAGAGGGGCCTTAGGAACTTTCTTTGTTGATGCTATGAGGAGCCCACATATTAGAAGTGAAATGGAAGATGAATAGTTGGTGCAGAATAAATAAATATTTTCCATCTTCACAATCCATGCTTTCAGGGTTCCCCTGGGGCCCTAACATGATGTCTACTTGGTGGTCTCAGCTTCAACCCCTGGAGAATATACTCCACATCTTCACCACAGAACGTCTGATTCGGCAGAATTTGACACTTATCTGCAGCTTTCACACAGAAAAAATGTAGGACTTGCCATGAATGGAAATGAAATTATCTTCTACCCCTGGAGGCATGCTGTCCTCCCAGGTCAGGGTTACATTAAGGTCACATGAAGGAGCTCACATTTCAACTGATTCTTTCCTAGCTGTGAATTGACAGAAAACATATTCTTTTGAGTTCTTAACAATATGCTACATTTTATGTGATCCATCAAAAATAAGAATAAAAAAAGCATACCAAGTAAATGAAAGCAAAGGAAAAACAGTTCTGCATTACTGAACTCAGTGATTGTCTCAAAGACAGGAGTCATCTTTAATGTGTGAGTTTCCTACAAGTTCTAAAATGCATAAAAACTCACAGTCATAAAAATTCAGCCTGAGTTGTCAAAAACTGATGTTTGCTATTGAACATAACCTTCAGAGAAACTTAGGTTGCTTACTTGGTGTGTTGATTATTAATTCACAACCTTAAGTAGTGCCTGAATGGCTTAGATGCAGTTAAATCCAGAAAGCAATTGTAAGACACATCCTTAAGGCAAAAGTGAAAAAAATGAAATCAAAGTCTACTTGATTGCAGTTCATCACAGACATTCATTGGATATCCATTCAATGCGTCATTACATTACTGTCGATGGTGGTGCTATCAAGTTAATTCTGACTCATGATGACCTCATAAGACACAGTATAACTGTCCCATGGGCTTTTTGGCTGTAATCTTTACAGGAGAAGACTAACAGGTCTTATCTCTCATAGAGCTGCTGTTGGTAGCTTCAAATCATCTATGTTTCAATTAGCAGATGAGTGTTTAACTAATGCACCACCCAGGTTCCCTACAATTTCATTAACCTACAAAATCCCACTGTGGTTGAATCAATTCTGACTCATGTTAACTGTACAGGACAGAGTAGAACTGCTCCATAATGTTTCCAAAGCTATAAATCTTTACAAAAGCAGACTGCCACATCTTTCTTCCACAGAGGAACTGGAGAGATTGTACCACCAACATCTTGATCAGTAGCTCAGTGCTTTAACCACTGCACGAGGGTCCCTTATCACTACATTACACTTAGTCAAAGAGAACTTTTGCTGAAAGTAAACTATTGTAACTATCCACATCTGCTCAATTTTTTCTCAACTGAAATATCCAATCATTTATTGCTGAAACAGCCAAATCAAGAAAGTTTAAAAGAAAATAACAACTCTGGGTGCAATATGTGTGTATACATATGTATGTGTATATGTGTGTATATATATATATGTTTACTTCACTCATATATATATAATATACATATTATATATATACAATATATATAAACATACGTATATGTTTACTTCATTCAGGACACATGGTATTTCTCGCACTCAAACAGAGTTTGAAGCACTCAGTGAATTCATGTAATTATGCCTGGACAAGACTGATTTGGTTCAATTTGAAGATACCTACAACTTTGAATACAGAAGACACAGAAAGTCTACTGGATTCCTAGAAGCTACCTAATGTACTTTTCATCATTCTTTGGGTTGCCTAATGCATGTCCCTGTTATTACGCAAAAGAAACAGTGTCAGTAAACAATCTTTACCTCCTTTCTTACAATTACAGATATAGTAAGGGGACTCTTAGTTTTCATGGAAGACCCAAATGACTTAAACTGTGCCAGTGTAGGGCTAGTGGCAGACAAGTGATAATGAGCATATTTGTCTTTCAGGATTCGGGTCACCCTTTTGAAAAAGTGAATAGCCAAGCCAAAAAAATGAATGTAGAGCTTAAAACCATTATCATTATAACCAAATCTTTTGGTTAAATGTACTTACATTTTAATCGTCTACTAAAACAAATATATCAATTTTTTTTTGCTGAAAGAGTTTCATGAGTTCAGCATGCCCAGTGAATAAGAATGGCTATAAAACTTGCATTCACTTCAGAATCAAAAAAAAAAAAAGGTTGATAGGAAATAAGAATACAAAGAAAAGACAAACTGTTCCAGAAATGAAATCACCGAGAACAATGTAAACAGAGTGTGTGATCCAACAAACCTTTCACCTAAAACAGCCTAATTGTTCTCTATTAATTCATCTTTTCATTCAACTAAAACTGAAAAGAGGTATTTTTAACTACTAGATTATTTTCATTCTGTTATACATGTGGTAGCCATGAGTCAGAACCAACTTGATGGTGACTAACAAAAGCAGTAACATACATAGGTAAGTATCTCAAGAAAATTTGTGCTATTGTGTGCTTTGCATGTACTATTAGGATTATCCTCTTGTATTATTAGAAACTCTGGTGGTATGTATAGTGGTTAAGCGCTACAACTGCTAAACAAAAGGTCAACAGTACAACTCCATCAGGCACTCCTTGGAAACTCTGTGGGGAAGTTCTACCCTGTCACTATGAGTTGTACCACTCAAGGGCAATGGGTTTTTCTAGTATTATTAGAAGATTTTCTTTTTCTAAATACTTGTTTACTTAGAGATAATTTGCATGCAATACATTTCAATTACTTTAGTATACAGTTCCATGAATTAATTTACCACTGTATAAATTCACCTCTGTAAGCAAAATACAAAATATTTTTATCATCCCCCAAATTTTCTTTCTGCCATTTTGAAGGTAGCCCTCTTCCTAGCTCCAGGTCCTAATCTGCTTTTTGTGGAAATTTATTTTTAATGTAAAAATATATCTTTGCCATTTCTCTATAGGAATGGAAAGGGTTTTTTAAGTCCCAGAAATTCTTTAAAATATAATCTACAGTAAAGTAGATACAGATACACTATGACTTGCATTTCATACTTTTATTAGAGTTTTCACAATATATTCGAAACAGGATTACAGAATATATTTATACTATAAAGAAAAAAAGTTGGAATCGAGTCGTGGTCACCACATGTCTCTCAGATTTGAACTGTGTTCCGTAGTATTTTCAATGGAAGTAGAATAGCAGGTCTTTATTCCAAGGTACCTCTGGGCAGATTTGAACTCTCAACTGAGTGTTTAACGATTTGCACCACCCAGGGACACCCAATTTGTACCTAAAAAAAAAAAAAACCACTCTGTCAATTCTGACTCATAGAAACTCTACAGACAGAGTCGAATTGCACCATAGAGTTTCCAAGGATCGCCTGGTGGATTCGAACTGCGGACTTGTTGGTTAGCAGATGTAGCACTTAACTACCATACCATCAAGGTTTCAGAATTGTACCATAGCCCTCTTACATTCTTCTGTTTCAAAATGCACCTGTTGTTAAGCGCCGTTGAGTAAGTTCAGACTCATAGCAACCTTATGTACCACAGAGCAAAGGAAACACTGCCTTGTCCTGAGCCATCCTCACAGTCACTGTTATGCTTAAGCCCACTGTTGCAGCCACCGTGTCATTCTGTCTCACTGAATGTCTTCCTCTTTTTTGATGACCTTCTACTTTACAAAGCATGAGGTCTTTCTCCGGGGACTGATTCCTCCTGACAGCATGTCCAAAGTACGTGAGTAGTAGTCTCACCATCCTTGCTGCTCATGAGAATTCCAGCTGTGCTGCTTCCAAATACCAATCCGTTTGTTCTTTTGGCAACCCATGGTATATTCAACATCCTTCCCCAGCACCACAATTCAAAGGCTTCAATTCTTCTTCAGTCTTCTAGGGTTCACAAGCATATGAGACAATTGAAAACAAATAACTATGGACCACAAATTTTTCTCAAGAAAAAAAAATATATATACACATATATATCAAGTACTAGGCAGAAATAGCAGCTTTAATTTGCCCTCCTTTGACTTGCTGAAAAGCAAAGGAATAAGTAATGAGAATTCATGGAGAGAGATGGATAAAAGGAAAGAAACTACACAGGACCTGCCCTCCAGTTGAGAAGTGAAATCAGAAAATACGAAGGAATTAGCCAGAAGAAAAATGACTTGGAAGATCTGGGGGAGAATTTTCATCTTTAAAAGTTTCTGGTGCCAGGAAAACGAAGAGAGCTTGAATTATATCTTCAACACTGCATGACCGTGACCCTTAAGTATCAGACTTAATATTCTCCATTAGCATTTCATAAGCTTCTACAAGTTTCCAAAAGAGAATGCCTACTTTTTTTTTCTCCAGCTTAATTTTTTGGCACCTTGAATGTTCCCAGAGGAATCCACAAGCTTTATTCATTCACACATGCAAAGGGAAAAAGCTAAGTTTATTGACTAACAAGTTAACATGTTGTAACCTACCCAGCAGCTGGTTCTTGTGGAATTGTTTTGCTGTGTATTGAAATGACAAAAACAAAATGTGGTTTCCATATAACAATTATATCTAGTAGAATACAGGATTACAGAAAATAATGCTATCTTAGTAAAATAAAATTCATTATACTTGTTTTGTGTATCTAATCAAATTTGTTGGCTCAAGAAGGTGTAATCTGATGGCAGACATATCACCTGGATGTCCCTGGAAGAGACCGCAGAACTTTAGGCTCATGGGTCAACTGCAGGGCGGTATTTTGAAAGTGCATGCTAGGAAAGTGTAAGCTTCCTGTTCTAGAGCTCATTAATTTTAAGAGGTACTGGGGAGCCAAAGATTGCTAGTGTACATTGCCAGGGTGTACTCTAAAGGAGGGATGTGGATAATGTCACTCCCGAGGATGACAGCTAGAGCACAGCAGTCTCATAGCAGGACGACCCTAAGGGAAAGGTTGTTTCTTATACCAAAGATGTCCATCTTGTGTCTTGCAGTCCAGGGACATCCCACTTATGCCACAGCTGTCTCCTGTGTCACTTAGTTCCCAGAAGAAAATGTGGTGAAGGTTAAAGAGGGCAGGTTAAGGAAAAGGTGAAATTTACAAAACTCTACTAATTTATAAACTAGCTACAAAAAAATGGCTCTCTAAGACCTGGAAGCCATTAAAGAATTGATTTATTAATTCTGGACTCCCTTTATCTTGCCTGAAATCCCATAGGTTAAATTATGCAGAAGATCCCAGAACCTGAAATAAGATCTTTTTCAATCAGTAGGACCCAGAAGACAGAAATGAGAACATAGAATTTGCCAGTTGTTGAGACAGGAGGTCTCAGCAAATTTGTTAGACCCTGGAGGTCACCTTGTTCCTGGTATTAAAATCATTAAAAAAAAAGCATTTTTAGAAGAAAATGGTTCTTAGATTTATTTGCATATATGATAAAGATATATGGACTACTAGTTTGAATTACCATTGATTAAATCAAATCTCATGCATAAGTAATAAAAAGTCACAGGGAAATTAGATTGGTACTCCAAAACAAACAAAATAATTTTTTTAAAAAAGCAAGCAATTGCAAAATGGTGCAACCTCTTTGGAAAGCAATCCAGTGCTTCCTTAAAAAGTTGGATATAGATATACCATTTGAACCAGTAACTGCACTGCTCGGAATATATCCTGCAGAATCAAGGCTGTTCACACCAACTGATACATGCACACAAAGGTTTATCGCAACACAGTCCACAATAGCAAAACTATGGAATCAACCCAGATGCCCAACAACAGAGGAATAGATAGGTAAACTATGGTATATATACTCAATGGAACACTATGCAATGATAAACAACAACAATGATTTTAGGAAACATCTCACAACTTGGTTCCAATTGGAGGACATTATGTTGAGTGAAAATAGTCAGCGACAGAAGGACAAATATTGTATGAGACCCCTACGATAAGAACTTAAAAACAGACTCATGCATAGAAGAAAAGATTCTTTGATGGCTGCAAGGGTTGGGAGGGAGGGAGGAAGAGGGTGCGATATAGATTAGATAGTTCATAGAAATTTTGCTGCGTGAAATCTGTGACAGCACACATTAGAAAGAAGATCAATTTTCACTGGACATCAACATAACATGATTACTCCTCCCATCTTAACTCAATATTATAAGGAAAAAGTAGCTAGGCCAGGGGGCTGGAACCATGCTCTCAGGTGAAATCAATGCCATTTGGCACAATTAGAGCTTTGCTAAAGGAGCCTTCTGCACCCCACATTGGTGAGTGGTGTCTGGGGTCTTAAAAGCTACCAGGCTATCATCTGAGGGTACAGCAAATGGTCCCAACTCAGCAGGCATGGATGGTCACCAAGGACCAAAATGACACAGGGGAAAGAGAACCCAGAAGACAGAGAGACCCATGTGAGTGGGTGACTACATCAACTTGTGACCGGAAGAACCAGATGGTGCCCAGCCACCACCAGTGATAGCTGCAATGGAGCTCACAAAGTTGAGTCTCATGAGCAACACAAGAATATAAAAGTGTGCCCCCTGAGATCTTCACTAAAAGACCGCAACTGATGGTCAAGGGGCCTCAGGATTCTCCCGGGAGCCCGGGCCCTG
Source organism: Heterohyrax brucei (assembly GCA_028571685.1). Lineage (NCBI taxonomy): Eukaryota > Metazoa > Chordata > Mammalia > Hyracoidea > Procaviidae > Heterohyrax > Heterohyrax brucei. The sequence goes on from CM053143.1 coordinate 78,667,866, forward strand.
GCCCTGATGCTGCCCTTGTCCATAAATCATAATGGAGATCAACTCTTCAGACAGCAATGGACTGGACCTGGCAACACAGAGTAACCATATCGTGTGTGCACTTTGTGGTTCTATGCATCTATAGGACGTCATCCTGCTGACCTCTTACTGGAGGCAGGGAAGTGTGTGGAGAGGAGGGAATAGGAGATTGTTGGGAGGATAAGACAAGTATGGAGCAGAGAGGAAGAGTGTACTGTCACTGGGCAGGGAGAGTCATGGGAGCTGCATGTAGTTGGGCATGCAAATTTATGTGGGAATGTGTATTTTTGTTCAATCATAATAACAAAAAAGCAAGCAAAGAAACAAACAAAAAGCCTCAGAATCAAATCAAATGGCATTTTGTAACGCCAATAATTTTTTGTCCTTAATTAAAAAAAAAGGATGTTTGGCACTCGGTTCTTGAGCTTCTAAGTATATTGAACATGGGAGAATGAGAATATTTAAGATGGTTCTGGGAAAGTGTGTGAGGTCAGGATGTTTATTTAATTTAGTGAAAGAGTTTGTTAATTTGTTCTTACCAGATGGTGAAATTTTTTTTGCTATCAGTTTTTGTGTCTCCTGCCTCTCAATTTAGTTAATTTTATAAAATAAAATATAAAATATAATCTTAATGTGGGAAGACCTTCTCTTAAAACGTGTCTTACATAGTTTCCATAAAGATATTCTGTCCGCAATGTCTATTTGAGCACATGCACATATTCTGTATAGCCAAGCCAAGTGCCGTCGAGTCAGATCCGACTCACAGCGACTCTATATTATATACATATGTATACACACACAAAAAAAAACCATTTTTGCCAATTCAATTCCAACTCATAGTGACTCTATAGGACACAGTACAACTGCCTCATAGAGTTTCCAAGGAGTGCCTGGTGGATTCCAGCTGCTGACCTTTTGAGTTAGCAGCCGTAACTCTTAAGCATTACATCACTAGGGTTTCCATATCCACACATACACCTGTATGGCGTACACATACAGTTATATGCGAATGTAAAATTTTCAGAGGCATCCTAAAGAGTCTTTTAAAGAGTGCCTGTATTTTTTAAAATATGGGATAAAAGCATCTTTGAAAAATTTAAAATAATGCATGTACTGATTCCAGGATTTTCACTGGAAAGATAACTTTATACCTGAAGTGACTCTGCTTCATTCTTCCTTCTAAAAACTGTGATAACAGTTGTTTAATTCTGCTTGTGGTGGACTCTATAATGTTGTTGACTGGCTTATTCCAGCATTTAATGTGACATTAAAATACTTGGGGTTACAAGTCGATGCAATTTTCCTTCTCCTCAAGCTTCCACCATTGCCATTACACCACGGGGCCCTGAGTTTAACAGGTAAAAAGAATACAAATACTTATGAAAACCATACACATCACTGTCAATATCTTTATTCATACAATTTAAGTATCCTGGAGATTAGATCATCTCTTTCTTTCATTTATCCACAAATCACCTAAAGGAGTTTTCTGTTTTGAGTTGGCTACAAAATAACCATTTGTTAAATGTGGTCAATTCATTCTGGTGTCTAACACTTGATTTCAATAAAACAAGATCTCACCCCAAAGTTCAGGGCACTCAGCCATCTTCAGGGTCAGTGGATTATGATAAGCATTACATATAATCCCAAATGCTGAAGTCCCCTCCAACACATAAGTTTTTGGAAATTTAGCCTTTTGGTGAGAGTAATTCTGCTTGATGGATGGTCCTAAACAGGAGTTATGTGATCTCTGGCCTTTGTGTGATAGAAAATATTTTTTGGAAAAACACCACCTCGAATAATTCATCATGAAACCATCTTTCAATTTGTCTGTTGTTGCTCTAGTCTTCCCGCACCACCATAAATGTGTTTCAGATAATGTTAGTCCCAGTTCAGATGAAATTCCGCATTTGGCAATTCACCCACCGCTTGCCAGCTGGAACAAGGCCTCCTTGAGCTAACACATTTAGAATCCAAGTCCAGATACAGGATGCGCTATTTGTTGAGCATGAATCGGGTCCTGTGTATGCGAACACAGCAGATGTGGGAACGCCGCTACAGCCAGGTCCACGCCTCAGGCGAGAGAAAATACAGAGGGCTCGCTGCGGTCAGGCTGTTCCGAGGGACCCAGAGGCAATCTGGCCATTCCCACACCACCAATTACTGCTAAACATGCCTTTTGAGGTATCAGAGTAGGGGCTGTGCTTGGTTAGTGTTTCTGATTCTTTGAAGTAGCCTTATCACCCACCAAACAACCATCTTGCCACAGTGTTCGTGCAGATGGGAACCAGTAGGAAAAAGATTTTGGTGGGCTAGGAAATAGAAAACCACCTACTGTCCCTTGAATCTTTTCTCTTTTTTTGGCACATCGAAGGTTTTATTTCTGCTTTCGCTGTGGCCTCCTGACTTTGAAGAAGCCAAACTGTGTATGCGCAAGTTATTTGACTGCTTAAGATACAGATTCTTAGATCTCTCACTCCCTCCACATTTCAAATAGCATACAGTGGACAAATCTGTTTGCAATAACAGGCATAAATGTTTCTCACTCCCTCGCCCCAGCTACATAGATGGAGACACTAGAACTGCTGTGTTTACTTTGCACCTGAATTCCACTGTGATGAGTATTTGGAAGATTCGTGTTCCAAGAGAGGGATCCAAATGGCATTCTGGCAAATGACAAAGAATACAAATGTAGTTCATTTTTGTATTAATTTATAGGCGGCCATGTTCCAAGCCCCTTGGGCATCCCAGCAAAATTCAGAAAAAGAAAAATAACTACAAATACATCCAAGAACAACATATCCAAATCAAACCAAGATCAGGAGCTCAAAATAAATAGAGCCATAATGAATACCACAAACTACAAAAGCAAAGTGAAGTTTTAAGTTACCTAGAGCCCTTGGGACTGAAGATGTGATTGACCAATTAACAGTTGCAAAGCATCTCAGAGCAATAAAGCTTCCTATAGCAATGAAAATATTAAGAGTTTGGAAAAGTGATTCACCAGAAGATGCCAAACTCAATCACAAGCAGTGGGAATAATAAGTCTACAAGCTGCCCCCAGGAACTATGGCAGAATTCTGGGCAGAAGATCCATTTCACACATGCTTCCAAATAAATTGACAACAACCATAGACCTCTTCTACAAATAAAGTTAAAAAAACTGCAGCCTTAATATCAGAAGTTAGAAGTAGAGATAATTGCAATATTAAATAAAGCAAATAGATAAATCTTAAAAAAAAAAAAAGAACACTATCAAGGAGTACAAATACACTAATTATTTTATTGATTTACCTAGGGGTCCTATTGCTGTTGAGTTGATTCTGACGTGTTGATCCTGTAGGACAGAGTAGAACTGACCCATAAGGTTTCCAAGGCTGTAATCTTCATGTGAGCAGATTGACTGCCAGCTTGTGGTTTTGAACCAGTGACCTATCCATTAGCAGTGAGCACTTAACCACTGCATCTCCAGGACTCCTTTACCTGAGAATAAGGGTACAAAAAGTTCTTTTCCTAGGTCTAGTACAAAGGTATAAATTGTCTTAGTCTCATAATGTGTCCACATGAAATTTTTTATTCAAACCCAATTCACAGTGTTAGTTGAAATTTGAATTTAGATTTGTGGTCCCCTTTATATGAAGGGATCCCTAGATCATGCAGTTAATACACTTGGCTGCTAATCCAAAAGTTGTAGGTTGGAGTCCTCCCAGAGGTACCTAGAAATCTACTTTAGAAAAATTAGCCATTCAACACCCTATGGTACATAGTTCTACTCCAAAACACATACACATGCTTGCTCATGAACCTGAATTTGTTTCACAACCACTGGCTTTACATGGAGTAAAATAATACAAGGAAAGTTCAGCAAATAAGTTGTTTAATATTTTTACTGAAAATAGTCGATTTGATCTCCTCACAATTCAGAGAGCTCTAAAATTACCTAAGTATTGAAGAGTAGCTTAGAAATCAGAACTGGATTTAGAACGTCATTGCTGTGAGGTGCTGTTGAGTTGGTTCAGACTCATAGTGACCCTATGCACAACACAATGTAACACTGCTCAGTCTTGTGCCATGTCCATAACTATTTTTATTCTTAAACCCATTGTTACAGCCATTGTGCCAATCCATCTTTTTCACTGACCCCGAACTCTAGAAGCATGATATCCTTCTCCAGGGACTGATCTGTCTTGACAACATGTCCAAAGTATGTAAGCTGCAGTCTTCCATCCTTTTCCATCCTTACTTCCAAAGAGCACTCTGGTTGGACTTTTTCCAAAACAGATCTGTTTGTTTTTGGCAGTCCATGGTACATTCAATATTCTCTTCCAATACCATAATTCAAGGGATTTAGAATATGGCCAAGAAATTGGCACTACTCTCTGTATCATATCAAAGAGATCTTTCTGAGGCAAATCTTAGAGTGTTACCAATGATACCGCCACTGTTCAGTGGTTGAGATCTTTGTCCAGGCACAACTGCCAATCCAGTATCACCACGAGGAAACCATATCACATCCATTTTTTAACAAATTTTGCTTTCTTTGAATAACTTGAGTTTTGATATGCAAGTCAGAGGGACATAAACTGCAAAGTATGGCATCAATAAATTTGTTCAAGATTATAACATTATTCAAGATCTCCTCCAGTGAAAGAAGTCTTCAGACTTTCTTAATCATATTTAAATTGGATTTTCACTAGTATGTAAGTATATTAGTAAAGAAACTGTAGTTTAGTATATTAGTTCTTACACTTATTTTTAAGTACAGGTCTATGTATAGATCTGCTTTTTAATGAAATCTTAAGTAAAATGACAAAATTTTATCTCTAAAACATATGAAAATAGACCCAGTCTTATGGGAGCAGGACCAGAGGCCTCTGCATTCTTGGCCTTCTCTTTCTCATGTATTGCATGTGTACTTGCCTTTTTCTCCACATTATCATAAGCTCCATGAAAGTGGAAAATATACCTGTCTTATTCTTTCTTACATTCTGAGTATCACTCATGCCTGACGATAAATTTTAAAGAAAGAGGATGGCAAGGTAGGAAGAAGAAAGTGAGAATAATCAGAATCTTAGAATTTAAATGAACTCATAGAAGAAGTAGCATGTCCTACATATGGAATGTTTATGTTTGCATCCTACGGTCAGTGAGAAGTATAACCTGCATGTTGGATGCAAGGTAAAGGCAAACAGGAGAAAGTTCACAAAGGTGTTACTGCGACGCCCTGCATGCCTGTCTATTACAACATTCATCATACTTTACTCCAGTGGCCCGTAAGATATCTGCCTCACCCGCAAGACTGTATGCACTTCAAAGGTGATCACTACTTCCTATCAAATTTGTTTCCTTTCTTCTTAGCACACTAGATGCTCAACAAATACTTGCTCAATTCTCTTTTTTTCTGCTTATAGAAAATTTTGTGACAAAAGATTGCATTTAATTATAAAGTTTTCATCAAAACCATATCATCATACATTTTAATTCTTACATATGGGAAAGCATAATTAATGAATTTGTCATTAAATAAGAGAAAACATGTTTAACTTTTGTTCACTATAATAACTTGCTCATTTGAATAACACCCATTGGTTTTTTTCAAAATGTTTGCTAAACAACTATTTGTAATCAACATCAAAAATCAACCAAGTTTCAAAAAATTCAGATAATGGCCAGTCATGAAAATGGTTATATACACATATCTGATAGAAAAATTACATTATCTACTTAGAGTGATACTAGGAAGGCCATTTATAAATAGTTATGTTTATTTTTAAAAAGAGCATACACCTATTGTTCAATTGTCCAATATGTACACAACTGTGGCTATATTATAGTTTAACTGACTGTTGGCTTATCTACAGAATGACAAACACAGCCTCTTTTCAGTGACCTAAATTTGTTCATTGATAAAATGAATTTTATTTTGACAATCTAGAAATTCAGTTAACCAAAGTATTTTAATTTCTGTTGTATTGGAACACATATTTCTTCCTAGTATGGATTAAATAACATTTGTTTATTTATTCCAAGAGTATAAAAAGGAAACCAACATTTTTAACCATTCTATATGACAAAGAAAGAGAACTTGAAGTACTATTGATAAAGATCAAAGACTGCAACTTTAAATACAGGTTGTATCTCAACATAAACAGAACAAAAATCCTCACAAACACAAATGGGTGGGTAAGCAGCACCATGATAGAGAAAAGAATGAAGCTGTCAAGGATCTCATTTAACTTGGGTCCACAATCAACACCCATGGAAGCAACAATCACAAAATCAAACCTTGCATTGCATTGGGCAAATCTGCTGCAAAGGACCTGTTCAGAATACTAAAAATCAAAGAGGTCACTTTGAGAACTGAGATATGCTTGACCCAAGCCATGGTGTTTGCCATCACCTCATATATTTGCAAAACTGGGCAATAAATACAGAAGACTGAAGAAGAATTGGTGCCTTTGAGTAACGGTGATGGAAAAGAATAGGAGTGTGTCATGGAACTCTAGAAGAAAAAAACAAATCTGTCTTGGAAGAAGTACATCCAGAACACTCCCTAGAAGTGACAACTGTGAGACTCAGTCTCATGTACTTTGGTATCAGGAGAGATCAGTGCCTGGAGAACAACTACATGATTTGTAAAGCAGAGGGTCTTCAAAAAAGAGGAAGACTTTCAACATGATGGATTTATGCAGTGGCTGCAACAGTGGACTCAAGTATGGCAATAATTGTGAAGACGGCACAAAATCAAGCAGCATTTTGGTCTGTTGTACTTAGGATGGCTATGAGTCAGACCCAACTTGACTGCACCTAACAGCAACACATGACAAATGTTTTGTTTTGTTTTGCTTTTTACAGTATTTTATCACATCTTTCTTATTGATGTGTGACAAGAGAACACTGAACCAAGCCACCACTGTACAGTGCCTCAGGCAAATTACCTCTGCAGTCTTTAAAATCCATCCCTAGTCCCTAACATGCACTGCCCATCTTGGACTTGGAAGATGTGAAAGTCATACCCATTACATTACAGAATTGGATTAACACACAATGTTTAGAAGGATTGCTATCTCCTTTGAAAATGGAATTGAAACCCAAGATTATTTTGAGAGATTGAAAGAACAACAAGTACTTGGCAGAAGGCAGTCGAGAGAGAAACAAATACATGACATGAATTCAGAATAAAGAAGAATAGGTTTGCTACAAAGGATAAAAGACGCTATTGTGAATCATAAACTCAACATGAGTCAGCAGCACATTGCTATCACTTTGCAAAACCAGCAAGACAGAGGAATGTACTAACAAGAACATAACATGCAAGAGCCATGAAGTAATTGTCCCACTGGGCATTGGTCAGATGTCAGAGTACTATATCCAGTTCACGGCCCAGAAACTAGAAAAGAACAAGGAAATCTGGAGGAGAATGAGAAAGAAAGCAATAGGAAAGATTAAAATTCAAATGAAACAGTCTATGAGGAATTGGAATTCATACAGAAGAGCCTTCCAAAGAGTGACTTTTCTAAATGTTCATACAGTTATAAGATTTTCCCACAAACTCTGTGCTTGCCTAGGAGGTTCTGTAATCTTCTCTCGGGCCCCTTATAGTCTTTTAAGTTGACAGAAATATTATAGGCTAACTGTGTATCAGTTTATTAAAATTTCTCCACAACCATATGCAGAACATCTATTCCTGATAGTTAAAAAAATATTTTATTCTGTCAAAACCTATTTATTTTCTCATATCCCTTTACTTTATTTAATGATATCACAATCAAGTTACCCAAAACTGACAATGATCTATCTCTGTCTTCTGCCTACCCCTTAGTAACCATACCCAATTAATTACAAAGTTCCATTGATTCTACCTCCCTAGTGTTTCTGGATCTCCTCCTTCCTCTCCACCATTTCTATTTTTATCTTCATTTAGGACCTAATCATCTCTTAGTTAAACTACATAAATCCCTAAGTAAATATCTAATATTAATCTTTTTCTTCTCAAGTTGCTTCTCAACATTGTAATCCTAAAACTTGATTATATCTTTCCTCTGCTTGGTGACTTCAGTTGGCTCTATGCTTCCTAAGAGAGAAAATTAAAGCTATGAAGTAGGGCATACGGCACCCTTCATAATCTCAGTTTAGCTGTTAGGCTCGATCTCTTTACAACCCTATAATCTGTTAACAATGAAACCACTTGACATTTCCTGACTATGCTATGGTTTTATGTCTCCATGATTTTACAATATTTTTTTGCTCTGCCTAAAATGTCCTGCCTCCTTTCTTATCTCTTGAATTAGTACGGATCTGTATTTTTTTCAGAACTGATATCAGATGTAACATCTCCCAAGGAATAACCATATAATTTTTTCCTAAAATCTAGATTAGATTTCTTGCCTATGTGCACCCTTGTGCTTATTTTCTTTATAGCACTTATGATACCATGTTATAATATCTGTCAGACTACTGATACTCCTTTTAAGCTGTGAGCCTCTCAAAATATATATGTGTGTATATGTGCATATATGTATCTGTGTATGTGTGATTTGCTATCATCACATCTTTATAGGCTCAGTCTGACACAGACTGACAATCAGTAGATACCAAATGAACAAATGAATCCTCACTGGACTACAGATACTTTATGTTAACTTATCATATCTTATCAATTTTTCTGTAATTATTAAGTGAAACTTGGAATAATAAATGATTCAGCATCAATTACCAAAGTTGTAATTGCTTAACTCTCTTAGAAGTTTCTAGTTATAAGGTAGTATAAAAACCTTATTGTTAGCACATACATTGGGTTTTTAATAAGCTATATATAACATAGCTCAGACACATGATGCATGATTTAGCTTTCATAGTCTTTCACCTGTATCCCAAGACCTTCACCTGGAAAAATAGTCATCAGTTCAATCACATCTGTGGAGCTGGGAAGCACTATGCAAAAATAACTAGCCACATAAAATCTATATGATGTTTTCCTTACCAAAAAAATTAAAAAAAGTATCACTTCTAGATAAACTTTGCCTACAGTTACAAATCCATCTGTCAACTACCTCAAAGGAATTTGAACTCTTTCAAACCATCACCTGCAGAAAAATATATTTTCCCTAAATTTGCTTACAGACATTCAAAAATAGTTCTACCAACAACTAGTCCACAATGAGAAAATATTTCAAAGGTACAGAACAATATAAACATCAGTCCACTCCCTAAGATATTAAACTGGGGTAAAAACAATCTCTTCAACAAATGGTGCTGGCAAAATTGAATATCCATCTGCAATAAATTAAAACAAGACCCATATCTTACACCTTGTGCAAAAACCAAGTCAAACTGGATAAAAGACCTAAATATCAAATCTAAAATGATAAAGCTCACCCAAGAAAAAGCAGGAACAACAATGGAAGGTTTAATACACAATGTAGACAGACATCAAAATCTGTCAAACAAACCACAAACAGCAGAAGAGAAAATAGATAAATGGGAACTACCAAGAATTAATCACTTTTGCTCATCCAAAGACTTTATTAATAGAATTAAAAGGCCACCTACAGGGTGGGAAAAAATATTGGGCAACTCTGTGTCAGACCAATGCTTGATCTCCATAATGTATAAGGTACTACAAAATGTCAATAAGAAAAAGATAAATCATCCAACTAAGCAATGGGCAAAGGAGATGGACAGACATTTCTCTAAAGCAGAGATCCAGGCAGCCGAAAAACACATGCAGACACACTCACGATCATTAGCTAGTAAATGAATTCATATCAAAATGACAATGAGATACCATCTCACCCCAACAAGGTTGGCCATGATCCAAAAAACACAAAACACTAAAAGCTGGAGAGGCTGTGGAGAGATTGGAACTCTCCTGTACTCTTGGTGGGATTACAAAATGGTGCAACTTCTTTGGAAAGCAATCTGGCACTACCTTAAGAAAAATGGATATAGATATACCATTTGACCCAGTAATTCCACTGCTTGGAATGTATCCTACAGAATCAAGGCCATTCACACCAACAGATACATGCACACAAATATTCATCTCAGCACAGTCCACAATAGCAAAAGGATGGAATCAACCCAGATGCCCAACAACAGAAGAATGGATAGGTAAACTATGGTATATATACTCAATGGAACACTCTGCAATGATAATGATGGTAGCAGGAAATATCTCTTAACCTGATTTCAACTGGAGGACATTATGTTGAGTGAAAGTAGTCAGCAACAGAAAGACAAATATTGTATGAGACCCCTGCGATAATAACTTAAAAGCAGGCTCATGCATAACAGAAAAGATTATTTGATGGCTGCAAGGGTAGGGAGAGTGGGAGGGAGTGGGGGCAGGGCTTAGATTACATAGTTGTTAGAAATTTGGTTGGATGAAATTGGTGACAGCACATATCAGCAAGAAGATCAATATTAATGGGATTTCAACACAATTTGCGTACTCCTACCATCTTAACCCAACATTGCAAGGACAGAGTAGCTGGGGCATGGGGTCGGGTACTATGCTCTCAAGGGAAATAGAGGCCAATTGGCACAACTAGCATTTTTCTAATAAGGACTTTCCGCACCCCACATTGGTGAGTGGAGTCAGGAGTTTTAAAAGCTACCAAGCTGCCATCTGTGGGTACAGCAAATGATCCCAACTTAGCAAGAATGGATGATCACCAAAGTCCATAAGGACATGGGGGAAAGAGAATCCAAAAGTCAGAGAGACCCATGTGAGTGGATGTCTACATCACTTGTGGCCGGAAGAACCAGATGGTGCCTGGCCACCACCAGTGTTAGCCACGATGGAGCCCACAAAGTTGAATCTCACTGGCAACCCAAGTATAAATAGGGGTACACCTTGAGATCTCCACTAAAAGACCACAATTGATGGACCAGGGATTTTGGGGTTCCCCTGGGAACATGGCCTCTTGCCCGGATGCTGCCCCTGTCCATAAATCATAATGAAGGTCAACTTTTCGGACAGCAATGGGTTGGACTTGGTGGCACAGAGTGACTATATTGGGTGGGCGCTTTATGATTCTTGGCATCTGTAGGAAGTCATCCTGCTGACCTCATACTGGAGGAAGGGGAATGGCTGGAGACGAGAAGTAGGAGACTGTTGGGAAGCTAAGACATGCATGGAGCAGAGACAAAGTATGCTGTCACCATGCAGGGAGAGCAGTGGAATCTGCATGTAGGTCAGCATGCAAATTTATATGGCAATGTATATTTTCGTTTAATCATAATAATAAAAAAAAACAGTCCACTCAAAAGATTAAAAAAAAAATCTTTCCATGCATATTACTGAAGTTTTGCTGTATACATTCTCAACAACAGTAACAAAATAAAGAAAATTTTAAAAAAGAATAAAGGTGAAGTTACTGGTGTTAAATCCCCGAAAAGAAAAGCCCCTTAAATGAATGGAACATATTGGTTACCATATCTATGCCTATTCACTTATAAATGGGTTGACTTTTTAATTTGCTGAAAATTATGAAATATCAGAGTAATCATCTGCATAATAGCGTAGATCTACTGTAAACTTATCTTCTCAGTAAATGCTAAGTGGCAAATTAGCTTTATTTTAAAATGAGTCTTGTATGTTTATTCCTCACTGGAGAGATCCAGTTCAGTCCAGCTGCCCTTGAGTTAATTCCAAGTCAAGGAGATTCCGTGTGTGTCAGAATAGAACTATGTTCCACATAGGTAGATAATCCATGCTTACTAGGTCCCTACCAAAATCCATTCCACTGCTTTCAAGTAGATTCTGACTTATAATGACCCTATAGCACAGAGCAAAACTGCCCCACAGGTTTTCTAAGGAGAGATAGTTCCTTGGAGCCAGGAGAGAAGGAGGCAATTTCCTTTCTATCACACGTTTTCTTTGAAGATAAGAAAATAAACATCCTGGAACAAACAAGGATTTCCAGTTAGTAGATAATATATCAAGTTTTTAAATATAGTTTAAACTGCATTTAACATTGTTTCCAGTTTTAGCCTCTGTGAGTGTCGTTTATTGTTGCTAATTGAGGTAGCATTTAGCTACAATAAAAGTACAAATGAAAGTTCCACAAATTTTGAGAAATACATACAGCTATTACCCTATACTTGGGAAATCCTGGTGGCCTAGTGGGTTAAGTGCTACATCTGCAAACCAAAAGGAAGGCAGTTCAAATCTGCCAGGTGCTTCTTGGAAAATCTATGGGGCAGTTCTACTCTGACCTCTAGGGTCACTATGAGTCAGCTTGACTCTATGGCAGTATTTATTTGTTTGTTTGTTTTTAGTTAGCGTACACCAGAAAGAAGACGCTTTAAAAAGAAAACCTAGCCTTACTTCAAGATAGTTCCATCATGCTCCTTCCCAGCCAATCACAGGACAACCCCTGTTCTGATTTTATAGATCAGTTTCACCTATTTTCAAGCTTCACATAAATATATATACTTTTCTGTGCCTGTATTACTTTAATCAATAATATTTTTTAGAAATATTTGCACTGTTCATCTGTTTATTCATTTGTTGTTGTTACTGTTCATTCATTATACCCACTGTGAAACTCTGGGGGATGAACAGGGCCCCAGGGTCTAAGTCTTACATGCAAGGCACAGAGTCAGGCAAAGGCCAGTGTTCCCCTTCCTGACTCCACTGTCTTCAGTACATAGAACTGTATGCTCAGGTGGTACTGATGGAGCCTGTGGGAAAGGACTCCAGAGGGTACAGGCAGAGACCACAGGAACAAGGATGGGTCTCTAAGTGACTACAGACATTGGCCCATTAATAAGACCCCTGAAGCTGGAAAAGCCCACTAAATACCTAGAGGAGGTTTCAGAAGGGGCTCAAATTTCTAGGGAGCAAAACTGACATCAAAAGGCAGGAAATGTGTGCATTAAAGCAAATGTGACCTCTTTGCAGTCACAGGTTGGAGGTACTATAGTTTCAGTTTATACTGAAAAACTTTAAAAAAACAAAATAGAACGTAAATCTGTTCCCATGGAATTGATTCCAACTCATGGTAAACGTATAACAATCCTCTAGGACAGAGTGGAACTGCCTCATAAGGTTTTCAAGACTGTAAATCTGACTGGCACGTCTCCCACAGAGCAGCTGGTAGGTTCAAACCACCGACTTTTTGATTAGTGGCCAAGAACTTAACCACTAAGTCACCAAGTCTCCTTATTACATATACAGGTAGCTGCAAACATTGAAAGTTACATCTATGAATGTAGCTACTTACTTGCAATCAGATGCATACTATCTGTCATGGATCAAATTGTGTCACCCCAAAAATATATGTAGCCATGTGGCTGGTCCATGGTTCCCAGTATCTTGTGACTGTTCTCCATTTTGTGGTTTTCCTATGCTGTATATTAAAGGATTAGGGTGGGGCTGAAAATCCCTTCATAGGATCACCTCCCTGCTCCACTGCAAAGGGAGTTTCCCTGGAGTGTGGCTTGCCCCACCCTTAATCCTTTCATCCTGCGAGAGATAAAAGGACAGAGAAGCAGGCAGAGAATTGGGAACCTCACACCGTCAAGAAAGCAGTACCAGGAGAAGAGCGCGTCCTTCAGACCTCAGTTTCCTTCACGAAGATGCTCCCTGGACAAAGACTAATGCAATACCAGACTTTCCTCCAGAGCCAATGAAGGGAAAGCCTTCCCCTGGAGCGGACACCCTGAATATGGACTTGCAACCTACCTGACTGTGTAAGAATAAACCTTCCTTTGTTAAAGACATCCACTCTGTGGTATTTCTGTTAGAGAAGCCCTAGCTGACTAAAACACTATCTGTCTCTTTCTTTCCTCATAATACCTTCTCTAACTGCCAGTGACTGCAGTCAAATATTAACCAACCTGCAATATTCATCATTAGGTCTCCTTCTTTCACAGCCAGACTTTTGGTCAAAGATATCCATGTATCAATATTTGCCTTTCTATTTCACTCCTTCAATATTTTTTCTGGTATGTTTTTCTAAGAAAACTACATTTTTTTCCTCCCTCTTTCATTCTGTGTTTTTGTGTACTGAACAACAACAACAAAAAAAAATGTTCATTTGGTGCAGATGACTTACACTTTGTGTAATATAAGTTACTATCTGCCCTCAGACAGATTCAAACCTTTAAGGGAAGTAGGATATTATACCAACTATTAAATAAGAACAAAGAATGTGATGAATAGATAAAAGAGATATCTAGTATACAGGCATTCAAAAAGAGACAATGAGTAGGAGGTAAAGCCAGGACCGTGGAGTAGTCAGACATCTCCTGCCATCCCTCTAACAACAAAGACCCAGAAGAACAAATCAACTGAGTACGTACAGCATCCTAGGAGCCATAAGCACCAACAGAAAAGTTGAGAAATCAGACTAAGCAACAAGGAATGGATAGTAAGTTCAGAAGTATCTAAGACAGGACAAATATGACCCTCTGGGAATCAGCCATGGGCAGCATGATGAGTGCAGTGGTGGTTTTAGCGGTGTGTACTCCTCAACAACAAAAAGCAGCAGAAAATACACTCAGCCTCCAGAACAGATGAAAAGTGGCCCTTGATTGTCAGAAGCTAAGTAACTGGTGTCTACCTATGGTATATAGATCTAAATCTGTCCTTTTTGACAAATCTGTCTCTGTTTTTCCACAGGTTCCCACTCACTTGTCTGTACTGCACCAGGCCCCAGAGTCTGAGGCCACTAACTGATCCAGAGGTAGGACTCTTTAAGCTGGCCCAGAGTCACTCTCCTGGACTCAGAAAGGAAGCAACAAACTAGGGAAGGGTAGGAAAAAAAATCTAGTAACTCACCTAAGCAAGAAATTCATGGCTGCAATAGTGCATTTACCTAGAATCAGACATAAGGGAACACACCAAATTCACAGACACATGGGGATAGCTGGTAGACCCCTGTTGGATAAAAGGTTGTGACTTCATAGCCATGGCTTTATCTTCAGTCTTACTTACTAACTTGGCCTTCTGTTGCCTCGGTTCTGCTCCTTTGACTCTCTGTTGTCTTCAAGGCATTATCCCCATTAACTTGGACTAACATGTTAAAGGTTAAGAATCATTTCTCAGCATGTCCCTGATTTCACTTCCTCTCTTTCCAAGTTTAACAAGAAATTCAGTGTTTGTTCATTGCTCCAATTCAAGGTCCAGCATTCTCACGAGAGCACACAAAAACACACAACGATAATGATGAACACTACACAGCAAGGGACTGCCACATATTAACATGAACACAGCTGTGAAACAATGATATACCACGATTATGAAACCTTATCCAGTTGTTTGTACAGTGCTGCCAATGTAAGCGCATGGTGGCAAGTTCATGAACCTAATTGACAGACCTCATGCTTTATATCAGTCCATTTATATATTCTCTGTTTCATTGGTCTGTGGACTGCCAGAAAAATGAAATAATCTGTCTTAGAAGTATAGCCAGAATTCTCGGTAGAAGTGAGAATGGCTAGAATTGTCTCATTTACTTTGCACATGTCATCAGGAGGCACCATACCCTGGAAAAGGACATCATGGTTGGTAAAGTAGAGGGTCACTGAAAGAGGAAGAGCCTTATTAAGATGGGTTGGCTTAGTAGCTGCAACAAGGGGCTCAAACAACTCTTGGTTGGTAAAGGCTAAGCAAATTTACAATCTATTATACATGGGTTGATACAAATCAGAATTGACTCAATGACATCTAGTAATAACAAATGTTTATTGTTGTCCTAGAATCACACTACTTTGGACACATTGTCAGGAGGGATCAGCCCCTGGGGAAAGACATTATGCTTGGCAGAGTAGAAGGTCAGTGAAAAAAAGAAGGCTTTCCGATAAGATGGATTGACACAGTGGCTGCAGCGATGGGTTTAAGCATAAAAATGGTTATGGACATGGCACAAGACTGGGCAGTGTTTCATTCAGTTCTGCATGGGGCCTCTATGAGTCTAAACTGACTCAACAACATCTGACAAAAGCAACAGTACTACGTTGCCTTAATTGCCATGGCTATTTTTTATTTTTATTTTGAACTTGGCCCAGTGAGAGAGACATAAAATCTAGTTCACATCTTTGTTTTGGGGATCCATACCCTATACTGAGATTTGACAAGAATTCCAGGAGGGAAGAGTGGTGATGGAACTCACCTCAATGCAATTTCTTTCATAATAAGACCTTGATATCTCAAGTCCTGGTTGTCTCTATTTCTCTTTGATACCTTCCAACTACTAGTATTTTTGTTTCTCTAGAGTATACATGTGTCCTCTAATTTGATTCTAGCTATTTCATCGTTGCCAGAACAGGCAGCGATGGATGAATATTTCAATGTGTTTTCATCTATTATACCTCTAATGAAAAGTAGAAGTTATTTGTTTAATTTTAAGTTGCATTTTTTAAAAATAGAAAATTTTGTATCAAGCTGAATATTTCGTTTAAAATATTACATTTATATTTTCCACTGTGCCGTGTAAATCCTCATGATGTAGTGGTTAAATGCTACTGCTGTTCATTAAAAAGATCTGTGGTTTGAATCTACCAGGTGCTTCTTGAAAATTTTATGGGGCAATTCTACTCTATCCTACAGGATGTCTATTAGTTAGAATTGACTCAAGGCAATAAGTTTTTGTTCGCAATTTCAAATCTATTTTAGGCTTACTGTAATAATTGTGTATCTAACTCTTCTTTCTAATCTTACCTACATATTTTCAATTATCTTAGATTTTGCTTGCCTTTTACTTAACTATGGGTCTTCAGATGGTGCAAATGGCTAATATGTTCACTGTGAACTGAAGAACTGGTGGTTTGAGTTCGCTCAGAGTCTTTGTGGAAGAGCCAGGTTATCTGCTTCTAAAATGTCATGCCACTGAAAACCATACAGATCACAGCTTCACTCTGACCTGTGTGGGGTCGTCATGAGCTAAAATCAACTCACTGGAAATTTTTTTTTTTTTATTTATATTGAATTATAGGTAATTTAGATCACTTCAACACATTTTCCCTATATTTCTTTCATATTATTATGACTTTTAAAATTATCTCTGGTTATAGTGCATCATTTTTATTTTTTACTTTAAAAGGATTGTCATTAACACTTATGGATAAAAACTGATGCACAGAGAATAGATTGCTTAAGATCTGGTCAGTTAAGAAAAGAAAAATATTACTATATGTCATGACCTACATGTTTTACTTGTCTCATTATAATTTAAATTTTATACCATTTGACAGCATTTCTGTAATAGTAGCCAGTCAAGAAGGAAAAAGAAAAAAAAAACTTACAAAAAAACTAATTCAAAATAGATCAAAGAGTTAAATATCAAAACTAAAATGATAAAGATCATGCAGGGAAAAAATAGGGTCAACAATGGAAGTTCTAATACATAGATTAGAGTCTTCAAAGTCTGACAAATCACTAACAACAGAAAATAGATAAATGGGGACTAACAATCAAACACTTTTGCTTATCCAAAGACTTTATCAAAAGAGTTAAAGGGTCACCTACAAGGTACTGCAAAGTATCAACAAGAAGGTTAACAACCCAATTAAGCCATGGACAGAGGAGATGGACAGATACTTCACTAAAGCAGACATCCCAGGAACCAGATACCTGAGGAAATGCTCATAATCATTAACTATCAGAGAAATCCAAATCAAAACTACAATGAGATACCACCGGACTCCAACAAGATTGGCCATGATCCAAAAAACACAAAACAATAAATGCTGAAAAGGTTGTGGTGATATTGGAACTCTCCCATGCTGCTGGTAGGATTGCAAAATGGTACAACCTCTTTGGAAAGCAATCTGATGCTTCCTTAAAAAGCTGGAATAGATATACCATTTGATCCAGTAGTCCCACTGCTCTTAATATAGAAACAAAGACTGTCACAAGAACAGCTACTTGCTCATGACTGTTTACTGCAGCACAATCCACATAGCAAAAAGATGGAATCAACCTAGATGCCCATCAACAGATGAATGGATAAATAAACTATGGTACATATACTCCATGGAACACTATGCAATGATAAAGAACAGTGATGATTTTAAGAAGCATCTCATAACCTGGTTTCAGTTGGAAGACATTATGCTGAGTGAAATCAGTCAACAGCAAAAGGACAAATGTTGTATGAGACCCCTGCTACAAGGCCTTAAAAATTGAACTATGTACAGAAGAAAAGACTCTCTGATGGCTACAAGAGTTAGGAGGGAGGGAGAGGGTTGGTCGTAGACAGTTGATAGAAATTTGGTAAGGTGAAAGCAGTGACAGCACATGGTAGAAAGTAGATCAACCTAACTGGATTTCACCATAAACTGAAATCTCTTCCAGTCTCAACCCAGTGTTGCAAGGATAGAGTAGTAGGGGTGAAGTCTGGGCACCATACTCTCAGGGGACATCAAGGTTAACTGGCATAAGTAGCCTGTTGCTAAGAGATTCTTCCTCACCCCATATTGGTGAGTGCCATCTGGGGCCCTAAACTCTAGCAAGCTGTCATCTGAGGTATACCAAATTGTCCCAACTCATCTGGAACAAATGATCACAGAGAACAACAGAGACACAAGGGGAAAGGAGCTTAGGAGACAAAAGAATCCATGTGAATGGACAACTGTATCAACATGTGACAGAAGAACCAGATGTTTCCCACCCACCACCAAAGATAGCCATTATATGGCACACAATGCTGAGTCCCTGTGGCAACATGAGAAAAAGAGGAGTGCAGCCCAGGAACTCCACTAAAAGACGGCAACTGATGGTCTGATGGCCCTGGGCATCTCCTGGGAACATGGCCCCAAGACCAGCTGCTGCTGCCCCTGTCAGAAAATGCTACTGGGGTGAACTCTTCAGACAATGATGAACTGCATTCAGGAATACAATGTGACCATTTGGTGTGTGTACTTTGTGGTTCTACACATTTATAGAAAGAAACCTACTGGTTTCTTTCTAGATGAGAGAGAAGAGGGTGAAGAGGAGGGGACAGGAGCTTGTTAAGATGATATGACAAGTATAAAATGAAAAGGAGGAGTGTGCTGTCACCAGACAAGGAGAGTAGAAAATGCTGCAGAGAAGCAGGCATGCAAAATTAATTTGGATTGTATACTTCCACTTAATAACACACACACAAAAAAGGAAAATACCTTATGCACTGTATTTCTATATCTTAATCCCCTTGAAAGGTGGGAATTTTGTCAGTTTTGTTCAATGACACTTTGCTCAGTGCCTGCCACAAAGTAGGCACTCGTATGTTTGTTGAAGGAATAAGCTATTATTCTTTCAGTTATGATGTCTAGTTATGTCCTCATCTAATTTCTACCACTTCTATCTATTATATACTTGGCAATTAGTGCATGCCAAAGACTTTAAATTACTTTAATCTTCAGGGGGAAAAAAAGAAAGAAACTTTGAAATAAGTGTTACCACCGTCACTTTAATGAATAAGTAACTGGAATTTTAGTTTACAGGACTTGCTTAAGAGCATACAGTTAAGAGTATTGGTGGTGCAATTGTTAAGCACTCAGCATTTTGGAAATTCAAACCAACCCACTGGCTCTTCAGAAGACAGATCTAGCCATCTGCTCCTGTGAAGATTATATCCCATAAAACCCCATGGGGCAGATCTGCTTGTCACATGGGGTCAGTATGAGTCTAAAATTGACTCAGCAGCACCTAGAAGCACTGACATACTGTCAATAAGGAGCAAAGACAAGACTTTATCATTCAGTGAAACCTGTTGGTGCCCTCTTGGATTCAAATGAAATTCACTGAATTTCCCTCTAAATAAGCAAGGACCTCTGCACACCTTTGCATCTGGAGACATAAGTTAATACAGGAAATAGTAACATATAATTTTCCTAGGCACTTGGCTGGCTGGTAGTAATATGTAAATATTTTGATTTAGTTCAACATACTTACAGCCATAGTGTCTACAAATAGTATTCCTATGACCCACCAGCTTACCCTAGACAAGAACAAAGCCCTCTAATCCTTTTCCCCCTAAACTTTAATTGACAAAGCGATATGTGCACGAAGAGTCAGTGAAAATTCAGGATAGTGGAGAAAGAGTTCACATCATACTTACTAAGCTTTGCTATTCTTAAGGTGTTTTAGCTTTCTTTCCCCAACATTGCAAATTTGTACCCATGTAACTGAGCCTTCTCACTTTGTCTTCTCTCTCATTTCTGCTCTGCTCTCACGTCTAAATTCCTTTTTGTGTGCTTGTTTGTTTGTGGTTTTACGATGAGTGCTAGATATTTATTCCTTATGGCCTATCCACCATAAAAGAGGAAAAATAGACACATTCAAACTGTGCTATTGATGAAGAATTTAATAAATATACGTACAAACCATGGACTATCAGAGGACAAATCAGTTTTAGAAGAAATACAACCAGAAAATTCCTTAAATGTGAAGATGGTAGGACCTTAACTAGTTTGCTTGGACACATCATCAGAATCACAAGAAAGCGACATCATGGTGGATAAAGTAAGTCAATAAACATGAGAGAAAACTATAACAACATATATTGAAACAATAGTCAAAACAACAGACTCAAAAATACCAATGATCATGAAGACAGTGCATGGCCTCCAAGAGTCAGAGTCTACCCAACGGCAACCAACAGCAACACCCACAAATACCCTAAAGATTTCACCACTTACAACCACTGAAGTTCAGATAATACTTTTCCTGAGAGGGATTCTCGAGTCAGATATTAAGATTCTGTTAGTGCTTTTGTCTGTGTGTGTTTATTTTTAATAGTTACATCAGATGATAGAAACTCCAAATTCATTGCCTTTATAATCATGAAATATTTCTAATTTCTTGGATTGTTTTGCTGATGTTTGCTCATTCTGCAAGAGATTTTACCATCTTGGAGTCGAGGGTTATATTTTCTCAAATGTTACAGTGTTTACTATCCATTGAGTATGAGGAGAAATTGTCATCTCATCCTACAGATAAGCTTAATCAAAATAATATCTATCTTACTTTTGGTAAAAAAAAAATGCAAGATGTGCAGGTACAATTGTCACTGCTTCTGAGAGACCTTCAGAAGTGATTCTTTTTTTCAACTATCACTGTATCTGATAGTATTTGTGTGGTTTGAAAATGTGATCTATCAATTTCATATCAGAATAATCAATCAACATACATTTCTGGTCTTGAACTACAGATTTTATAAATAGAAGCTTCCAAAATTAAATCTAAGAAAAAGTATATACTTAGCTATGAACCATCATAATAGCTGTAATTAATTAAACCACACAGACATTTTTCCTTTAGATTCGTATGTTATGTTTAAGTTATCTTATAAATTGTTTTGTGTTATAATTGCTGTTGGACAGATGAAACAGTTTTAGCCAAAGAACACTCATGTGATTCTTCTGAAAGAAGGTATGAGTTTGTACATGAGGTTTCTTGCTCTTGGAATAACTGCTCAGGTTTCCAAACTTCTATGACAAATCTAAATTTTTCAGTTACATTTTTTCTAAGTTGATGTTTCAGATCTTTTGCTGATTTGCATTATCTTTTTGTATATGTTTGTTTCCACCCTACCCCAACAAATGAGATCCTTCTCAGTATACATTACTAACAGAAAGGTTGGGCGTTTTAACCCACTCAAAGGCACCGTCCAAGATGTGCCTGGAGATGTATTTCCGAGGTTACAGCTTTGAAAAGTTTGCGGAGCAGCTTAAGCACATGTGGGGTTGCTGTGAGTCAGGATCAACTCAACACCAGCTAACAACAACAGTTTGTCGTATAGAAATCATCTCAGTGGTGAAACTGGCAGCAAGGGTTCCAAATGATTCTGTTTTATCAGAAGCGTTAATCATCCGTTAAAATTCAATCGGTCTTGTCTTTCCTTACTATTTCTTTTTATTAATTGCTAGGCTTGCATCTAGGCTCAGAACCCAGAAATCTGATTTCAAACGCCTACACTATAAAATTATTTTACAAATACATTCTTACAGAAAATTAACAGCCAAGCCAACTGTTGTCGGGTAGGATCCAGTTCATGGCGAACCTAGGAACTAGACCAGAACTGAGTACCAGAGTATTCAAGGAGCACCTGGAGGATTTGAACTCCCCATCTTGTGGTTAGCAGTGGTAGCACTTAACCCACTACACCACCTAGGGTTAATTAATAAGGTGACTATAAAGTGATGTAGACTAAGAAAGAAAGAAGTGACTATGTGTCTGCCTTCATATTAACCAACGAATGTCTCAGCTTTTTATTTCTTTCTGCTTCTTCATTGATAGTCCTGAAAACCCACACAAATAAACAAAAAAAGAACCACTGCCTTGGAGTCAATTCTGACTCTCAGGGACCCTGTGAGTAGAACTGCCTCATAGAGTTTCCAAGGAGCAGTTGGTGGATTTCAACTGCCTGGCAGAATTTACTTGTCTGTTAACTACTGTACTTTCATAAAAAACTTTATGTCTCCCTCTTTGTGTTGCTTCTAGCATACTACAAACTTGAGTGAGAGCTAATCAATTTGGACAAAAGTTTCACTTTAGTTTGTTATGGTTTCTAAAAGTGAGTTTAGACTTCTGGCTTGGGCCATATTGAAGAAATAATGACCCAATTTGACTGCCTAAAATAATAAAACAATGTAATGAATAGAGAAAACATGAAACAACAGTTATTAAGAAACTGAATGTCAGGCAAGAAAGATGATTAATCCCTGAGAGATGGGAATGAAATGACGTGAACCCTACAATGATCCCGCTTTTCTATGTGGAGAGAGTTTCTAGGCTGAAGTGCAATGAGGAGAAACTCAGGGGGAACTAGGAGATGGCAGACAGTGACGGGAGTCAGGGAGTCCGGAGCAAATATTTTAGGCTTATCAGAAGACTAGACAGGAAAGGGTTATACAGCGAGAGAACTCTGCACCTAGTCTTTTCATGTGAATAGTGATGCATCTTGATCTTGCAACCTATAGCTTTTCTAAATTTACTCATTAATGAATGGTGCACAACATAGCTGAGCCTCTACACAGTTGTGCTGATTGAAACAAACAAGAAAAAGGAGAGGGTATGATTCCATTTATATGAACTTTTAAAACATGTCAACTGCTCTGTAGTGATGGACATATAGTGAAAAGATGGAGGAAAGATATTAGAAAGGAGCACAAAGAAACTGTTCAGAGTGATAGATGTTCTCATTATCATAATTGCAGTGATGGTTTTTACGGGTTCTTACATAAATTCTTACCTGCTAACTGAAAAGGCAGTAGTTTGAACCCACCAGCATCTTAGTGGGAAAAAGATGTAACCATAGGCTTCCATGAAAATTACAGACCTGGAAACTCTATGGGGCAGCTCTACTCTGTCCTATATGAACTGGAACTGGAACTGATTCAACAGTAATAAAACAGTTTAAGTAGGCAGCATTGATAGTTCAGTGGTGGAATTTTCCTCTTCCGTGTGAGAGACCCATGTTTGCTTGTAGACCAGTGTAGACCGTAGACCACATGTGAGCCACTAGCCATCTCTCATGGAGGCTTGTGTTGTGCTTTGATACCAAACAGTTTTCACTGGCGCTTTCAGATTAAGACAAGGAAAAAAGGCACGATGATATACGTTGAAAATTAGCCACTGAACACCCTCTGGATCATAAAGGTCCAATCTGCAAACAGTCATGAAGCTGGAGCAGAACCAGACAGCATTTCCTTCTGTTCTGCTTGGGTGCCATGAATCAGGGCCAACTGAATGGCTGCTGTCAACAACAACCAAGCCCTCTGCCCTCATGTGGATTCTAACTCATAGCAACCCTATAAAATAGAGTAGAATTGCTTCATAGGGTTTCCAAGGAATGAAGGATGGATTCAAACTCCCAAACTTTTTGGTAACCACTGTGTCACCAGGACTCCTCAACAACAAAAAAAAGCCCAATTTAAATATGTCTAATTTATTACATGTCAACTATATCTCAATAAAACTGTTAACTTTTTAAAATATAGACATTTTAAAATATGTATTTTTAATTTTCTAGTTTTGAAGATCTTTTTCAAAAAAGTATTTATATGGAAAGTCAACACTATATTTATTAGAATTGGCAGTAAGAATAAAAGGAATAAGAAAACATGTCTGGTGAGCCCAAGTATAGGATCAACTTGAATCTAGTGCTTCAAAGTTCTGAAGTTAAATAAAAGCACAGGTCTGGCAAGACAAAAACTTAGTAAGATAGATATCATAAAAGCTTTTAAAACTTTTGTACATAAAGCATTTCACGCAAAAGGATATTTTGATAAATATAGAAATTCAAGCAAATGTGGAGGTTCTGTCTTTCTAATGTACCCTTGGGTTTTAAGGGACAAGCAGGAACTTGAACTTTTTTATGGACCATTGCCAGGAGACATAACATTTGACAGTCTAAAAGACCAAGTTACACAAAATGTGGCTATCTTTATCCAGTCCAGCAAATGTAACCTCATGTGAATAAAATTATTTCCACTAATTTCTTTGAATAAAAAAAGAATAGGAAAAAATAAATAGAAGTCAAGATTTCCAATTATAATTGGATTCATTTTTAACCTTAAGCTAAGCTATTCTCTTGACTTGTACTAGGTGCATCTTGGATTAAGTAAACACTTAGATTTCAAACTTCTCTTTGGTCCAGTAAAGGACAAAATGAGTTACATCTTCTCCATCACAGATCTATCTAATTCTTTCACTACTGCCTGTATCAGTATACTGCCAGAAAATAAATATTGAATGACATGTATATCACAATTTTGGCTGGGACTATGAGTGGAGAGCTGGGAAATAGTTTTACTCAAGCATTCATGTTTACTATGTTGTGACTGAGGTTCATTTTATCACATCATTTGACTCAGTGATGATTCATATGACACCTATCAGCTAGACAGTCCAAATGGTCGACTTGTCTCCACTAAGATCCTGGTACATACAATCATACAAATAGTTAAAGAATCCAAAAGGTGGTTGGAAGAGATCTAAATGTTGATTCAGAAGATACGGATTTGTGAGTTTGAGTTTTCTCAGAAGGAAAGGAAATGATAAACATCAATGTCATGGCTTATTGTATATGTTTAATGAGCTAATGTACAGGTAAAGTAAGCTATAGAGTTAAGCTATTAAATATCATATATGCCTGAATAATATATTGTTATCTGTATATGGGAAAAAGAAGAATGGGAGTTCCTACTTTGTTATTTTCTAACTTCATGCAGTGGGTAGGTTCATGAATATTTTGCTTCTTTTTATTTAGAACAGTCTTTATTTTCCCCTTGAAAAGGTGGCTCAGAGGCCTAAGATGAATAGTTTTTCTTCTCTATAGAAATTCAGGTTTGAAGGAATAGTCAACATTTAAAACTAAATTGAAAGATAAATATTTACCATGATATCACACACTCAGCATTCTGTTACATCACTGCATGGATAACTATGAAAGCATTGCTCAGAGTACGTTGTGCAGTTGCATAAGTGCCATGAGTGATGTTACACTGACAGGATTCCATGAAAGACAAGGTGGCCAGAATAAAGCTGCATTGTCCACTTACGCTAGCAACAGTCACTCGATGAAGTCAATCATTGTTGATATATTACTTTCATTTGAAATATAAACATTCTGGGTTTTTTTCACATTTGAACCTAAAAGACCATTTATTTCACCATTTAAATGAATCTCTTATACATTTATGTCTCCAAAACTTTTGTCATTGGACAAAAATTGGCTTTCACCCAGACTATAGGACACATCAACACAAATATAAAGTTTTCTACAAATAGCAACAGTAGTTAACTTCACAATGGATCCAAAAATCTCTCTTCTGTGTATCTGAAATACAGTGAGAGTGGTTTGTTAACAGCACCCAGCTCACAAGCAAGATCATGGAAAGTTCCATGATTAAATAAAGATGGAAATAGTGTATTTTTCACTTAATGTTCTCTAACTTTCAGTTATATAGGAGAAGGGGAAAATGGTAAGAAGAAACAAAAGAAAGTGATGTTTTATCAGTGAGCAAAACCAAAAAAAAGCAAAACATTCTTACTGAGTCTATCCTGACTCCCAGCAACCTTATAGGACAGAGTAGAACTGCCGCCTTAGGGTTTCCACTCAGCCCTGAGGTTCTAACTGTCAATCTTTTGGTAAGCGGCTGTAGCTCTTAACCACTACACTGACAGGGAGCCACAAAATAATGACAAAATATTCTGAAACTGTTTTAACATTATTCACATTTTAAACTCCATTTAATATTTTTAAGATGCTGTTTGATTTTAACATATTTATAAGGTATTTTTAGAAAAACAATGAGAAAGGAAAGCTGGAGTAATTTCTGTTGACTGACAATGCGTTGGTGTGTAAGAGCAGAGAGATACAATGACACAGGCATCAGGACACAATCTGAGTATAGCAACATGACGTAACTTCTGGTTTTCCATGAATGTAGTCTAATGTCAAAGTATCTATGGAGCCCTTGTGGGTTATGGCTTATGCAATCACTTTGAATCACTATGGATCTGGATTGATTCTACACATGACTCTTTTGTTGTTATACTATCGTGTCAATACCAACTCACAGCAAAACACTACCCATTCCTATGCCATCCTCACAATCGTTGCGATGTTTGAGTCCCTTGTTTCTCCCTCTACATCAAACCAACCTCCTCTTTTTTTGCAGACCCTCCAATTTACCAAGCATGATGTCCTTCTCCAGGGCTGGTTCCCCCTGATAAAACATCCAAAGTAAGCGAGACAAAGGCTCACTATCCTCACATCTAAGGAGCATCTGGCTGTACTTCTCCTGCGACAGTTTTGTTTGTTCTTCTGGCAGTTCATAAAAAGATTCAGTATTCTTCTCCAACACTGTAATTCAAAGCCATCAATTCTTTTTTTTTTAATGACTGAGTGAAAATGTACATTCCCATATAAATTTACATGCCCACCTATATGCAGCTTCCACTGCTCTCCCCGCCCAGTGAGAGCACACTGTTCCTCTCTGCTCCATATATGTCTCATCCTCCCAACAGTCTCCTTTCCCCTCCTCTCCACCCACTCTCCTTCCTCCAGCCAGAGGTCAGCAGGATATCTTATAGATGCACAGAACCATAAAGTGCATCCAACATGGTCACTCTACATTGCCAAGTCCAATTCATTCACGTCTTCTTTGTCTTCTTCATTCATTGTCCAGCTTTCAAATGTATATGAGACGGTTGAAAATACCATGGTTTGAGTCAGACACACAGTTGTCCTCAAAGCGATACCCTTGCTTTTTAACACTTTAAAGAAGTCATTTGTAACAGGCAATATGAAACTGATTATTTCTCCTAGAATTTTTGAAGTTTTCCCTCCAAAACAAAGAATCTAGAAATTTTCCAGATGAAGAGAATATACGCAGATTATCAGAAGTAGAACACAAGACTTTATATTTAGAATTCTTCAAGAGATCCAGAAGGAGATGATACCTTTGAATTATGGTGTGGAAGAATGTACCATGGACTACCAAAAGAATAAACAGATCTGCTCTGGAAGAAGTACAGCCAAAATGCTCCTTGGAAGCAAAGATGGAGAGAGTTTTGCGTAGTTTTGACATGTCATCGGGAAGGATCAGTCTCTGGAGAAGGACATCACGTTTGGTAGAATGGAGGGTCAGAGAAAAACAGGAAACCAACAATTAGATGGATTGACACAGTGACTGCAATTATGGTCTTAAGCAGAAAAACAATTGTGGACATGGTGCAAGACCAGGTAGCATTTCATTCTAGTGGCATAGAGTTGGAACTGACTCAACAGCACATAACAACAACAACAATTGAATTGCGTAACTGTAATGTTATTATTACTTTTCTGGAATTTCTACTTACTGCTTCTGTATGCTTTCTTGCTGAATGTGTTGAGAAAGGCAGAGGGCTAACAGCCATCCCTGAGTGTTTGTGAGGAAGGAATGTCTACTCATGCCTGATCCTAGGAGACAAACCGTTTCTGCCTCAAATTTCCAGCTCAGGGAGTCAGTAGTCTTTTTCTTTCTTTCTTTTTTTTTTTTTTTTTGCCTGCTCCCCTGTTTGTTAAATTATACCCTCGCTGATTGTACACTCAGGGTGTGTTTGTTAAGAAATCTTATTTCCAGCTCAGATAATGGCATCAGACTTCAGGTTCCAGAGCAGCGTGAAGAAGGAAGTGGGAAATGCTGGAATAACGCAGGGAGGTTTATCTAGAAGGAATGTTTGAGATTCACACGCAGCCTGTGCGATCTGTCACTATGCTCTGCTGCATGATATTGTCTTACAAAGCGTATTAGTTGAACATTGTTGCTAGCATTGGGAAATAGTTCCAATACTCATCTGTGACCTTTCAGCAAGTTACTGAATTTCCTCAAGTCTCAGTTTCCTCATCTAACATGGAAATGGTAATAACAGTACCTGTCTTATGTATTGTTATGCTAAAGAAATAATACATATAAAACACTTGGAAAAGTGACAGAGTAAGAATAGAAAAATCATATTAAAACAAAACCCAGAAAGTATATTATAATACCTACAGGTATTAAACAGGAAACATAGTAAATAAAATAAAATAAAACTACATAAACTTAGAGCTTTAACTAACACCTTTGAATTTCGGTGTTAGAGAAGAATATTGAACATATTATCCTTAGAAGCAAGGATGGATAGACTGGGTCAGCATATGAGGTCGGCCAGTTAAGTTTGCAAACTCATCTTAGAAAAAGTGCTACATACCTCACTGCTGAAAGTCACTGTAGTCACCTTCAAAGGACACCCTTTGGGAATCTATACACTGATGCCAGCCCCTAGTCTACCCTTCATAGAAATGTTAGAACTCTTTTCTCGGAAATACGATCAGAGCTGTTGTATTAGCCCTGATGTCCTGAATGTCATCAAAATGTCTTCCTTTCAATATTTCCTTTATCTTCAGGTAAATAAAAAAGTTATCGGGGGCTGGATCAGTTGAGTAGGGTGGGTGTTCCGATACAGTTTGGGGTGTACTGGCTAAAAACTTCCTCACACACAACTACACAATTAAGTTCACAAACTTGCCACTCTGTTGCTGTGTGTAATGGCCATTCCAGAAAGAGTTCCAAAATTGCTTTGGAGAGTGGACTAGGTGCTGTTATTAGTGCATAGCTTCCCAAGGAGAGTACTTTGAAACTGACCATAATATTCAGCAATGAGATCTGTAGAAGTTAGAACAATTAAATTTGTGGACTTTATTGTCAGACTTTGTACTTTCAACACATTGTCAGTAGGGACCAGTCCCTGGAGAAGGGTGTCATGCTTGGTAAAGCAGAGGGTCAGCAAAATAGGAAGTTCCTTAATGAGACAGACTGACACAGTGGCTGCAACAACAGGCTCAGTCATAGTAAGGACTGTGAGGATGGTACAGGACCAGGTACTGCTTCCTTCCATTGTACATAGTGTTGCTATGAGTTGTGACTGATTTGGTGGCAATTAATAGCAATTAAAAAAAAAAAAAAAACACCATGCAAACTTAGAACTTTGATATCTTATAATAAAATCCATATAACTTTTAAGAACTAGATACATAGCAAAACGTCTTTCTCGGTCTGCTCTCATTTTCTGTACCTTTCTTCTGACTATTGTGACTTTTCTGTATGTTCCAGCTATACTGAACCCACACAGAGACCCCAATAGACTGAGTCTCCTTCACCTCTTATTTCTGCAATTTGTCAGTTTAATGTGGTTGCCATTTAATGTGGTTTCTAAATTACAAAATGAAGGAAAATAAAATCAATGGACTTACTCCAGATGAAGAACAGAGTGTAATTCCAAAACACCTATTTGCTACAATACTAGTCCTAGAAAAACTAATTCTTAGCACTAGATTGCCTTTGTCTTAAAAAAGTAGTCTACCCCCATCTATGAAGCCACCAGAGCTCTGCCTTCAGGTTCAGTAAGTAACTCAGAAAGAAGGGTCTGCCCTTACCTCCGTATAGGCTGCAGACCACGATAGGCTGGAGCTGGCATTAGCGGATGGTACCAAGGTGGTGAGAGCTGACTGCACGCATCTCTTCCTTCTTGCACGTTCAGAGACACTTGGCAGCTTGAAATCAACCACATCACTGGTTCTTTAAGAACCAAAGTAGAAAACCAAACCTGCTGCCATCAAGGCAATTCCAACTCATAGCAGCTCCAAGACTAGGAACTCTTACTTGTTCCAATAATTTTCCCAACCACCTATCTCACCCTCCACCCATCTACCCTCCAACCTCCGACTCATCCATCTATACACCTACTCATCTTCCATTCATCATCCATCTGTCCATTCAGCTGCCCATATTCACATCATCTGCATGTACTTGGACAGCTACATCTACAAGTTGATAGCTTGAAACTGTGCCATGCATACTGGCAAACACTAAAATTCTTGGATTTTTATTTTTCTGGAAAGATACTTGTTGAATGTTTACTGGCACACCACTGTCAATAACCTGGTAACTATTCCTTTTCTCTGAACTGTGGAGCAGTTCTGTTGCTGTTGTTTAAGAAGGGGGGAGAACAGATACAAATTTGACTCTGTAAATCATAATGTGAAATAAAATAATAAATTCTTTTTTTCTATGGTTGAATTTAATTTCTCTTTTGAGTCTCATTTTTCCAAGTTCTAGAAATTTAATCAGTCTTCATCATCCTTTCCCTGGAGTCACACTTAAGTTTTAGCTCATAATACCACAGTGCGGATTATAGTAGTTGTAGGAGGTCTGACAATTAAGTCCACAAACTTAATTGTTATAAGTGCTCTGGACCTCACTGGTGAATATCACTGTGTTCCACTTAAAAGTACTCCACTTGCAAAGCTATGCATTGAACTCAATGCCTAGTCTACCCTTCAAAGCAATTTTGGAACTCTTTGTGTAATAGCCATTGCACACAGGCCCAAGGTGGCAAGTTTGTGTAGTTGTCTGTGAGGGATTTTAAAGCCAGTAGACAAACAGCTATATTGGAATGCTCTTCCTACTTACCTGATCTGACCCCTAATGACTTTGCTTTTACCCAAAGATAAAAGAAATATTGAAAGGAAGACATTTTGATGACATTCAGGACATGAAGGGTAATATGATGACAGCTCTGATGGCCTGTCGGGAGCCATGGGAGAGCCCTCAGGCCCCGACATACAGGAAGCTTGTAGGGCTGAAAAAGCCCACGCACGCCAAGTTTGAAAAAGCCCGCGCCCGCGAAATTCAAAAGGCCCGCGCGCGCGAAAAACTTCCTGCCTGATGTCACTGCCTTGGTCCTATGTATATCCAATCCCCAGCCGACAACTACCTCACTCCAAATGTCACTCCATCCCTACATCACTTGATCCCTTCCTCTATTCCCGCTGCTATAAATATACCTCATTTTAACAATAAAACCTTGAGGCTTGATCAGAATCTTGTCTTGCCTCCATTTTTCCGCCTTTCTCGCTCCACTTTCACAGGCTCCCCCTCGTTCCTTCGTTGATTTGTCCTGCGGGCTGGGGCAAAACTGGCGCCTCAACGTGGGGCCCGAGGTACGGAGCTGCTGAAAGAAACCCACCACGGAGAAGGAAGTCCTGGCCAGGCGTCCTGAGCTGCCGCACCGGGTGTGAGTTAGCTCGACTGGAGTTTCCACGGGAAAAGCTGCTCGTGAGTCAAACTCGTCCTGATCACCGCGGGAGTAGCCGCCCTGCGAGTTTGGTCTGAAGAGGTAAGTGGTTGTTAGACACATGGGGCAGGAATTAAGTTCGCATGACTTGTTTCTTACCGGCATTGAAAAATCATTGAATAGGCGGAAAATTAAGGCGAAAAAGAAAGACTTAGCTCAGTTTTTTATGTTCCTATCAGACATTTGTCCGTGGTTTCCGCAGCAAGGCACCATCAGCCCGCAAATCTGGAAACGGGT
Organism: Heterohyrax brucei; assembly: GCA_028571685.1. Taxonomy (NCBI): domain Eukaryota; kingdom Metazoa; phylum Chordata; class Mammalia; order Hyracoidea; family Procaviidae; genus Heterohyrax; species Heterohyrax brucei. The sequence continues at coordinate 78,699,724 of CM053143.1, forward strand.
TGGAGATTGTCTGAATGACTATTATAAAACTTTTGGACCCGAGAAGGTCCCAGTCACCTGTTTTTCTTATTGGAATTTGATAAATGGTGTCCTCCAGAGTTCTCATAATGCTCCTGATGTTCAACATCTCGCCCAGATGGGTGAAAAGGTTATGAAAGAACGGTCCCGTCCCCCCTCCGCCTGCCCCTCAGTTTCTCTTGACATTCCAGAAGAACCTCAAGCCTTTGGAACACACACACCCCCGCAAGGGAGTCATACTGATCCCCCCGAGGGCCTTTACCCGTCCCTGAGAGCTTTCATTGATAAACCCGATTCTAACCCATTGTCCCCTGAGGGTCAGACCACTCTTGAGGAAAATGCCGCTCATTACCATGAGAATGCCTACCCCTATACCCTTATGGCCCCTGCCTTCCAAAGACCTCCTCCTCATCCTCCAGGCCCTCCTAACCTGACCGCCCCACCCCTTGGCCTGGAACCCAGCTGTCCTCCCCTATCGACTGTAAACTCCCTTGATCAAGATATATCAACGCTAGAAAAACTTGTAGCTCGCAGACACAGACAGTTAGGTCTCCAAAAGGAGCTCCAAGCCCTTGAGCAAGAGCTTAACTCACTCCTCCTAGCCCAGGATCCTAAAACTCGATCCTGGAACAATGTGTCAAAAGGTGCCCCAGGCTGTCCTAGGACTCTCCTCACCTTTCCGGTAACTCGTAGCCAGCACGGGCAGATAGAGACTGAAATAGAGAGTGAAGAAGAGCAAGAAAGCCCTGGGATAGAAGAGGAAGAAACTGAGAATCCTGATATAGATGCTGTCCAACCTGACAGCCTTAGCCCCCAGAAATATCGCCGCTTAAATGTGAAACATGTTAAAGACTTAAAAGCGGCTGTCAATAACTACGGCCCGACAGCCCCTTACAGTATAGCATTGCTTGAGAGCCTTAGTGACCGATGGCTTACACCTAATGATTGGCATTTCTTGGCTCGGGCCTGTTTATCAGGGGGAGACTTTGTTCTCTGGCGTACCGAGTTTGCTGAACAGTGCTGAGAGACGGCCCAGCGTAATGGAGAAAGCAGGACCTCCCGCACCTGGACGAGAGATAAACTCTTGGGGCGGGCTCCATATGACACCAATGAGAAACAGGCAAATTTTCCCCCTGGTTTATTATCACAAATACAAAACGCCGGCCTTAGAGCCTGGAAACGTCTCCCCCCCAAGGGCGCAGCCACCACCTCATTGGCTAACATCCGCCAGGGACCCGATGAGCCGTATAGTGAGTTCGTCAGCAGATTAACCGATGCTGCCGAAAGGCTAGTGGGAGAAGGTGAGACTGGCAGTGCCTTTATCAAACACCTTGCCTTTGAAAATGCTAACCCCTCTTGCCAAGAAGCCCTACGACCTCATCGCAGCAGAGATCTCTCCGATTATGTCCGACTTTGTTCGGGTATTGGAGCCTCTCATGCTATCGGCGTTGCCATAGGAGCAGCGCTTAAGGGCTTGAACCCCAGCTCATTACAAAAAACTTGTTTTAATTGCAAGCAGCCTGGCCATTCTGTGCGTGAATGTTCCCTGGGAAAACAAAATCGTGGGCCTCCCACCTCAGTGTGCCCCCGATGCAAAAGAGGCAAGCATTGGGCTGTAGATTGTTATTCCAAAACTGACATCAACGGTCAGCCTCTCCCCCCGAAACAGGGAAACTCCCAGCGGGGCCAGCCCCTGGCCCCACCCTTGGAACAGAACCTAGGGGCAGTCAGGTTTGTTCCCCAAAAGCAGACACAGAGACAGGTTTCAGCTCCCTCTGTCGCGCCACCCCTGGAAGTGCAGGGTTGGACGTCCGTTCCGCCACCAGTGCAATACTAACCCCTGAACAGGACATTCAGGTCATTCCTACAGAGGTCGGAGGACCATTACCCCCAGAAATGTTTGGATTGGTTATAGGGCGAGGCAGCTCCTCTTTGGCTGGTCTTCAGATCCTCCCAGGAGTCATTGACAATGATTATACAGGACAGATATCTCTTTTAGCTTCTGCCCCCTCAGGGCCGGTATCCATACATGCAGGTCAAAGAATAGCTCAAATCTTGTTGCTCCCTTTATTACCCACACTCCATAGGCATTTAGTTCCCCGGCGGCCTGACGTCGGTCCTCAGATGCATATTGGATGCAACCAGTCACACCCGATAGACCAAAACTTACTCTCCGGTTAGATGGCAAAGCCTTTGAAGGAATAATGGACACAGGAGCTGATGCTACGGTAATTTCAGCTAAATATTGGCCTTCCAACTGGCCCTGTGAGACCTCAATAACTCATCTTGAAGGCATTGGTCAGTCTGTCAATCCTAAGCAAAGCTCAAAAATTCTTACTTGGAAGGACTCTGAGGGTAACTCAGGACAAGTTCAACCTTACATTGTTCCGGATTTGCCTGTTAATCTGTGGGGTCGTGATGTCTTATCCCAGCTGGGGGTCATCATGTGTAGCCCAAATGAAATAGTTACCCAACAGATGCTTAATCTGGGCTTCCTACCGGGACAGGGATTGGGAAAAAATAATCAAGGCATGAAGCAGCCTCTTCCTATAACGCCTAAAAATAATCGTTCAGGCTCGGGAAGTGAAAATTTTCCTTAGCGGTCATTGACTCCCCTGCACCCCGCGCTGATAAAATTAAGTGGAGATCTGAGTCTCCAGTGTGGGTAGATCAACGGCCCTTGACTGAGCAAAAACTCGCAGCTGCCACAGAGTTAGTGCAGGAACAGCTGGCTGCTGGACATTTAGAACCAACTACCTCTCCTTGGAATACTCCTATATTTGTGATAAAAAAGAAAAATGGGTCATGGCGACTCCTTCAGGACCTCAGAGAAATTAATAAAACCATGTTTACAATGGGGGCTCTCCAACCTGGACTCCCCTCCCCCGTCGCCATTCCAGCTAATTACTTTAAAATCATTATTGATCTCAAAGATTGCTTCTTCACTATCCCTCTTCACCCACTTGATAGAGAACGCTTTGCGTTTAGCCTCCCAGTTATTAATTTTAAAGGACCAATGCAGCGCTATCAGTGGAAAGTTCTCCCTCAGGGCATGGCCAATAGTCCCACTCTGTGTCAAAAATTTGTTGCTCAGGCTGTAGACCCTCTTAGGCGTCGGTGGTCTTCCATTTATATCATTCATTACATGGATGATATTTTACTGGCGGGGGCCTCAAGCTTAGAGGTACTTAGGTGCAGTCAGGACCTAACTTGCCAACTAACTTCCCTTGGACTTCAAATTGCCCCGAACAAAATACAACTTGCTGACCCTTATTATTACCTCGGTTTCGAATTGAATAATAATCAAATCACCACTCAAAAGCTTCACTTAAAAACCTCTCATCTACACACACTTAATGATTTCCAAAAGTTCCTGGGAGATATTAATTGGCTCCGACCATACCTCAAACTTACAACTGGGGAATTAAAACCCTTGTTTGATACTCTTCATGGAGATGCCAGCCTCCTCTCTCCCCGCTACCTCAATCTGGAGGCAAAAAGGGCCCTTCGCATTGTTGAAGAGGCCATACAGCAACAACAGGTTACCTTCATAACTTATGAACAGTCCTTTGCCCTTATTGTCTGTGCCACACTACATACACCCATGGGGGTTTTGTGGCAGAATGGCCCTCTCCTGTGGATACACCTATCCTCCACCCCGACTAAAGTTCTCCTCACCTATCCCTCCCTAGTGGCCAAACTCATAAGACTAGGCCAAGAAAAGAGCCGCCAGCATTTTGTCAGGGACCCTGATCAGCTTATCCTTCCTTACACCAAGAAACAAACAGACTGGCTCTCTCAGAATGATGATGACTGGGCAATTACCCTAGTCACATTCCAGGGTACTATAGATAACCATTATCCTTCACACAAACTCCTCCAGTTTGCCCAGAGGCACCCCTTCATCTTCCCCAAAATAACATCTACTCAGCCCTTGAAAGGAGCCTCCCTGGTTTTTTCAGATGGATCTTCCTCTGGTATTGCCGCGTGGGTTATAGACTCACAGGAAAACAGTGTCCAGTCTCCTTACAGGTCTGCCCAGCTTGTAGAGCTTTTTGCTATCTTACAGGTCTTCACAATACTACATGATGTTCCCTTCAATCTTTACACCGACAGTGCTTACATAGCTCTCTCAGTCCCAGTGTTGGAAACTGTTCCTTATATCAAATCATCTTCTAACGCTGTGCCTCTTTTTCAACAACTTCAGGCACTCATCCTAAAAAGACAATACCCCTTTTTTATTGGACACTTGTGTGCCCATACTGACCTTCCAGGACCCCTCTCCGAAGGCAACAACCTTGCAGATAAACAAACACACTTGGTCCTCTCAGCTACCCTAGAGCCCATTACCAAAGCCCAACAGGCTCATGCTCTTCACCACCTCAATGCCCATACACTCCGCCTTATGTTTAAGATTACCAGAGAACAGGCGAGACAAATTGTTAAAAACTGTCCCGCATGCGTAACTCTTCTGCCTCTCCCCCACCTAGGAGTTAACCCAAGGGGTCTGCTCCCCAATGAAATCTGGCAAATGGATGTTACCCATATTCCTGAGTTTGGTAACCTCAAATATGCCCATGTGACCATTGATACCTATAGTGGGTTCCTCCATGCCACCCTCCACAGTGGTGAGGCCTCTAAAAATGTTATAGCACATGTTCTCCAATGTATTGCCATCATGGGAAAGCCCCAACAAATCAAAACCGACAATGGACCAGGCTATACATCACAAACCTTTAAAAATTTCTGTAGTCAATTCCAGATCAAACATGTAACTGGCATTCCCTATAATCCTCAGGGACAGGGCATAATAGAGCGAGCCCACCAGACCCTTAAGTATACCATATCCAAACTTAAGACAAACACTGTTTATTCCACTAAAGGTTCTCCTCGTAACCTCCTAAATCATGCCTTATTCATCCTTAATTTCCTACAACTAGATATTAATGAAAAATCTGCGGCAGATCGTCTTTGGCATCAAGAGACTAAAAATCAATATGCCAAGGTTATGTGGAAAAATCCCATAACCCATAAATGGCACGGTCCTGATCCGGTTCTTATCTGGGGAAGAGGCCACGCATGTGTGTATGATACTCCAGAAGGGGCCCCTCGGTGGCTACCCGAACGTCTTGTTAAGCCCATCAATGATAACCCCACTTCCAGGGAAAATACCCCTGAGAAGCCTTCTCCTCTTTTGTAGGCTGTGAAGGCTACCTGTGTCCGGCATCGCTGAAGTGAAATGCTGAGAAAACTCTGCGATATGGAAGTCAACAATCCATCACAGATAAGCTTTTTAACCTTCTTGCTAATCATTTTTCCTACATATGAAGGATTTGCCCCTACCAACCCCCATGCTCCTTTTAGCCTTAAATGGGCTGTTATAAACCTAAATGATAATTCCATACTCTATAATGCTAGTTACACCAAACCCTTAAACACTTGGTGGCCTGACCTTTCCTTTTGCCTTAAAGATGTCATCCCACGCATAAAAGAATACGCCTCTAAACACGTGTGCAACTTCGGGTTTTATGTTTGCCCCAACTATAATAAAGGCGCTCACTGTGGGACAACCGATTCCTACTTCTGCGCAAAATGAAGTTGCGTTACCTCAAGTGATGGAAATTGGAAATGGTCCACACCTTCTTCAGACCTCTTAAGTTTCTCCTTTACTAAGCATTATGATAAAAACGAAAGATTTAGTTCCTCTAAACCATGTAACAAGGACAGATCATTCAGGGGTCATTAAGGACACTATGACTAAACTCAGAGAGCGATTAAATCAAAGACAACGAGAATGGGGAAGCAGCTCAGGACCACTTGATTTTAACTTTACCGGAACTTCATGGCTTACTAATCTACTTCTCAGTTTTGCTGGCCCTGTTCTAGGAATATTACTGTTCCTGACCTTCGGCCCTTGGGCATTCAGAAGAATAACAAGCCTCATCAAACAACAAATAGATGCTGCACAAGCTAAACCTATTCAGGTTCACTACCATCGCCTGGCAGTTGACGAAGCTTATGCCACTGAAATGGGGTACCCTAGCTTCCTCCCCACGGGGACAGCATGGAAAGTAGAGGCATGCTTACCTCCTTACCAATCCGGCAAGAGAGGTATGGGTACTGGGGCGAGTGCGAAGCAAAGCATTGCAAGGGAAAGTTAACACTAACTCCTCTACGTTTCCCTGGGGCACACCTGGCTTGCATAGAGGTTGGTATCTATCTCAACATCAAAACGGCTCTGCCTCTCCTCCTCAAAAGATACCAAGAGCCATAAATTCCACGCGGAGGAGCCTTGGTCAATACCCCCTCGCCCAGTTAAAGCCCACCTCCCATGAATTAAAACAAAAAGGGAGGAGATGTCGGGAGCCATGGGAGAGCCCCCAGGCCCCGACATACAGGAAGCTTGTAGGGCTGAAAAAGCCCGCGCGCACCAAGTTTGAAAAAGCCCACGCCTGCGAAATTCAAAAGGCCCGCGCGCGCGAAAAACTTCCTGCCTGATGTCACTGCCTTAGTCCTATGTATATCCAATCCCCAGCCGACAACTACCTCACTCCAAATGTCACTCCATCCCTACGTCACTTGATCCCTCCCTCTATTCCCGCTGCTATAAATATACCTCATTTTAACAATAAAACCTTGAGGCTTGATCAGAATCTTGTCTTGCCTCCATTTTTCCGCCTTTCTCGCTCCACTTTCACAGGCTCCCCCTCGTTCCTTCGTTGATTTGTCCCGCGGGCCGGGGCAATGGCCATTCCTGAAAAAGTTCCAAAAGTGCTCTGAAGGGTAAAGTAGGCATTGGTGTCAGTGCATAGTGTCCCAAGGTTAGTACTCTGAGGGTGACAATAGTGATAGTCAGTGATGAGGTATGCAGCACTTGTTCTAGAATGAGTTCGTGAACTTAATTGGCTGTCATCTTGTACATGATTACTGTTTATACAAAACACCTAGACTAATGTCTCAACTGATGGTATATGTTCATCCACAATTGTTTTCCATCATAGACTTACTCAGGTCACAACTGGTTATCTTTGTCACATGGAAAAATTCTATTTCCATTCAGCTTTGAGCCTCAGGAAATTCTGTGAAGGCAATGAAAACCAATCTGCCCAAACACATTCCACAGGATTTCTACCCTACCATGCTACTACAATAGTATATTGACAGGGAACTGCCAGAAATTCAAGCCAGATTCAGAAGTGGACATGGAACTAAGGATATCATTGCTGATATCAGATGGATCTTCCCCCAAAGCAAAGAATACCAGAAAGATGTCTTCCTGTGCTTCATTCACTACTCAAAAGGCATTCAACTCTGTGGATCATAACAAATTATGACTAACATTGTGGAGAATGGGAATTCCAGAATACATAATTGTGCTCATGAGGAATCTGTACACGGATCAAGAGGCAGTTGTGCAAGCAGAACAAGGGGATACTGTAGGGTTTCAACTCAGGAAAGATATGTGTCAGGGTTGTATCCTGTATGCCAAGCAACTAACCGAGAAGTTAGACTGTAAGAAGAATAACGAGGCAGCATGGTTGGAGGATGACTCATTAGCAACCTGAGTTGTGCCGATAACACAACCTTACTTGCTGAAAGTGAAGAGAATTTGAAAAACTTACTAATGAAAATCAAAGACCACAGCCATCAGGCTACACCTCAGCATCAAGAAAGAAAAAATCCTCACAACTGCACCAGAAAAAATAAATAAATATATAATAAAGACAGAGAGGACTTTCTTTTACAGCACATATATTTTAAGTTCTCTTAGTACCTAACAATTTTTAAATTCAGAGTTCAAGGTTGTGAAACTTAAAGGGCTTTTGTTCATGTGCTTCCATTCAATGTTCCTCACCTGCGGCAAATACTGCTTACTGTACTTTGCTAAAAGTAGAGTTAAACATAGCTACAGAATATTTCAAACACATTTGATAGAACTTCATATATCCTACCATACGTGTTTTAACACCAGCTTTTGAAGAAAAAGGCAGAAACCTCTTCTAATTACACAACTTATGTTTTACAGGTGCTTGCATAGCCACGTGAAGGGTTATATACAGTCTGAGTAGAAAACAAGTGGAGTGGTAAGGAGTTAGATCCAGGAACATCCAGTGGAATATGTGACCTGACTCCTGTATCTCTAGGGGCTAGTTAAGGATACAAGAATAGCTGCCTGCATTAGAAAGCAGGATGAAAAAATAAGAGAGTTCTTTTTGCTTTATGTATTTCACATGTAATCTCCTAGCTTTTTTTATCAGAGACCCTTGAAAATTAGAGTGAGTGCATTGGTCTCAAGGTACACACAAAAGTTAAATGTTTTTGACTTTCCATTATAAAAAACTTGGCATTGGAAAGTTAGATTAAAATCTAATTAAGAATGTGAGATATCAGAAAGGTTTATTAAATGCTGATATTCAGCAATGTCTTTGCATGGTTAGAACATCTTAAATCACATCCCTCTCTCATAATCTTTTCCTGAAGAATGTGAGCAACTGATATCAGATTTACAATTTGGGCACCCTTTTCAAAATGTTCTCGATTACTCACAGCTTCTCCTAAGTTCCGTAACTCCATAAGAGGGTAATGAATCATTACGAGTGTGAACTCAGTATAAGTTATTTCACTTCCCAGAGAGAAAAAGAAAAAGTTATGCAGAACATTCTAAATGAAAGGACTGATCCCAATCCCATACTATTCCAAAAGGAGGGTTCATTCAAGTACATCTGTTAATCTTCTTCACAAAAGACAAATTTTTCATGACTTGGCCAGGGAAAGACAGATAATATAACACAGAAATCCCTTGTATGATTATAGTATTTCTCTAGAGTGTGCTTAATGTTAATTTATGACTTTGCACCATCAACAAAAACTATTGGGAAGAAAATCTCTAGGTACTCTTACCTTTTTTAATGAAAATTAATAAATAAGATGATATATCCTAGGAAAAATTACCAGGCAATATGCATACTTAAATTCATATTATTTAAATTACTCCTAAATTTCTATTGACTTCAAAATGGTAAAAGGATAAATGAGAGTTGTTAATTAAAGTAACTATTCTATGCAACATCTTCCTGAAATGTTACAGCATAAAACCACAAGAATACAAATAACCAAATATTCAGAGTCAAAGGAAGAAATATATATGTATTGTGCATATATATATTGTCCATATACCTGTGTAGATATATATATGCATATATGTAAATATAGATGTGGACATTCATATAGATAAATATAAATGTGGAGCCCTGGTGGTACAGTGGTTAAGAGCTTGTCTGCTAATCAAAAAATCTACTGTTTTAATCCACCAGCCACTCCTTGGAAAACCTATGGGCAGTCCTACTCTGTCCTCCAAGGTTGCTATGACTCAGCACTTACTTGATCACACCTAAGAACAAATACATACATATACATATAGAGAGATATGATATGGATATATTTACAGATAAATAAAAGTACTGAACTGGATTATATGTCTGTGATGAATAATACTTACTTTCACTCAGTGTATGTAATTCTCTACACATTGTATAAAAGGGCTACCTTTATCCAAAATTAATTTGTATTAAAATGACACATAGTACAGCATAAGAAGAAACACTGGTGGTGTAGTGCCTAAGTGCTATGGCTGCTAACCAAAAGGTTGGCAGTTCAAATCCACCAGGTGCTCTTGAAAACTCTATGGGGCAGTTCTTCTCTGTCCTATAGGGTCACTATGTGTCAGAATCCACTTGATAGCACTGGGTTGGGATAATACAAGTGACTTCTTGTCAGGGGAGACCACGAGCACTTCGTGTTCTGGTTTGGAGATAATACGAAAACAACAGAAAAAGAGCAGATAAGTTTGTAGGTTCTGCTATTGTCAATTTATCTTGAAAGATATAACTCCATGGCAAATAGCAACACTGTGTGGGCTATGCTATGCCCTGAATCGTGAATAACATAGGAGTTTAGGCATCAGCTACAATAACTTGACACATTAGTCCAACTCTGTAGCTTTTACCAAAAACTAACACTTTAGTCCTAAAATGGCAAAGACTAACATTAACTTCAAGCACAGTGTCATCCAGAACATAACTATGTTTGCTCCATAAATAATTTCTCTATGAGTTTTTACCAAAAAAAAAAAAAAAGAAATCCATAGCCATTGAGTCAATTCCAACTCATAGTAACCATAGAGGAGAGAGCAAAACTGCCCCATAGAGATTCCAAGGAGCGCCTGGTGAATTTGAACTCCCTACCTTCTGGCACCTTTTAATCAGAAGCTGTAACACTTAACCACTATGCCACAAGAGTTTCCTAAGCCTTCACCAGAAAGATATTTTATTTTGTTACGTCTTACCCACACAACCCAAAACCAAAGCCATTGCCACTGAATTCATTATGACTCATAGCAATCCTACAGGGCATCAGAGTACTATCCTGCAAGGTTTTCAAGATTCGAACTTTTGGGCTAGTAAGAGAGTTCTTAACCACTGTACCACCAGGCTCCATTAACACTTATAAGCCATTTAAAATTCTTTCTGGAACACAATACCATCTTTGTCTTATTTAAACAGGGTGGCAAAAAAGAATAATATGTGTTCTGGGAAGCAAGTAAGGCTGACTTTCATTCTCAATGTTTTCACTTACTAACTGTGAATTTAAGTCATCAGTTTCCTTACCTGTGAAGTCCAGATAAAATGACCTAAACTCTAAGATTGTTGCATTTGTGTAAAACCCACATGTGAAAACCTAGCAAAGTGGTCAGCTCAAACACTGGTTAAATTGGCTGAACACTAATTTGCTGTCAGCTTCTTCACCTCATGTATTATGGAATAAAAAATTACATGAAGATAAATGAGAAAAACACACATTTGACTGAGCATACAATTCTAAAAATCTCCTTTGGAGCATCTCTCCTCATGCATGTTGATTAGAAAATTAGAGCTTCAGATAATGTTTGAGTAACACTGTTTTATTGAGAAATGCTTTAACTTCCTGTTGCTGGCTCTTAAGAGGACAAATACCAGAAATACCCATGATGTCGTGGAGCGACCTGACTCATACAGTAACAGATAATTTTGAACATCACAATCAGAAATTGATCCTCTATTCTGGTGTCAAAAAATCACCATTTCTGGGCAATAGATTCTAGTACTACATACATGGTAAAAACTCACCTCAAATTCTCGAGATAAGTCTATGGTTAGCAGAAGCTGGCAATATTAGCCCTAGAGGCAAGCTGAGGAATTCTTGACTTCCTCAGCAAATAGCAAACATCTCATTTTCACTGTGCACCTAGTTTCAAGATGCCATGCAGGAACCTTCTAGCACTGTGTGGCTCAGTGCAACTATAAGGATATTCAACATCTTGATTAGAATTTGAAGTCAATCACTGCTTGCTTTTTCTAAAATATGTCATGTGGATGATTCTAATGTCTTAGAATATATTTTCCAGAAAGGAGTGGAGGTAATTAATAATAGTAATACTCTGAGACAGTAAGGAAAATCATAATAGAATGGTCTATTTCATGTTTGGTCTGGGTAGTTTATTTTCTTAAGAACTTACTGTTGAGAGGTAAACATTAAAAAGTTATAGTGATAGTTCTAGTTCTACTTTCCTCTTTTGCTTCCCACCTAAATATTCAAAGTATTGAAGTGTTGCAAGGCTCTCATAAGGTTTTACACAAGTCTCTTCCTTTTAGTGGAATAATTATTTAAATTGTTGGTAAAATATTATGCCAGCCAAGTGCCATCAATACGGATCCAACTCATGGTGACCCTAGGGGCCAAAATACTATAAACGCTAGTTAAATGTTATCTGTTCACCCTGTCTTCACAACTAACTAGCTGTGGAACTCTCAGCTAATTACCTGACCTCTCTGTTCCTCAGTTTCCTCATCTATAAAACGCAGATAACTGTTACTTCAATGACTGATAAATTGTGAAATATTTAAAAGTGTTGGGTATTTGTGAAGTGCATGACAAAAGTTAGTTATTGATTTGATAGCAGTTGTTATGGTGTGCAGTTGAGTTGATTCTAACTCATACACAGAGACTTTCTATGACAGAGTAGAGTTGCCCCCCACAAGGTTTCTTAGGCTATAGTCTTTGTGAGACCAGGTTGCCAGGTTTTCTTCCAAAGAGACATCGGTGGGCTCAAACCATTGCTTGAAGCATTAGCTTTTTGACTGGTAGCCAAGCACTTAACTATTGCTTTTTAATAGTAGCAGTAAGAGCCTTGGTGCGCAGTGCTTAAGTGTCTGCAAGATGTGGCAGTCTGCTTTTCCATAAAAATTACAAGCTTGGAAATCCTATGCAACAGCTGCTGTGAGTCAGACTCAACCATTAAAAATAATCTTCCAAAATTAAAATAATTTCTATTTTGGGTTCTAAAATAAAAATATCAAATTTAACTGCAGTTAAATGTAACATAACTAGAATTGAAGTGGAACTAAGATTACTGAACTTCAGACTTTCTTTAACCAAGATTTATTATTTTTATTTTGTTAATATTGTAGATTTAAAAAGAAAATGATAGAAACCTTCTAGGTTTTAAAATCATTGTATTGGCTTTGAAGCATTATCAGTTGTCTCCATATTTTAAAAGATAAACACAAATTCCTTCTACTTTCTTTCTCTGAGGTCGTTTTTTTATTGTTATTGTATAAAAATAACATAATATATACCTTTCAAAGTACGTAAAACTGATATTTTGATCTTATACTATAATTCCTTAATTTAAAAAGTGTATATTCTGGTCAAATGAACTCAAATCTTTTGTGACTTTTGTGTTTGTTTTGTTATTTTTGTTGCTATTATTTAGATTTTTGTTTTAAATTACAGTTTCCTAAATTTGAGTAGTTATATTCATTTTTTTTCTTGGTTCTCTGTATATTATCATCAAGCAAATTTTTTAAGATGGGCTCAAATGTGCTATATTGTTTGCACCTTCCTGAAATATTTTTCTCTTGCCTTTATCCTCTGAAGACAGTTTGGCTTGGTATAAAATTATGGGGCCTGGGTCATCTTTTCTTTTTGTAGCTTTTATAGTCACTGCTCAACTGCCATCTGGCACTGAGGTTGGCACTAGTTGAACCATGACTTCTCTATAGAGCCCTGGTTCCCTGGATTTCATCACTAATTATTATTTTTTCTCTAAGATGATTTCTGAGTTCTCTATTTCTTGAATTTTTTCTGTTTAAGAATATCCACTATTTGCTTTTACATGTCATGACAGCTTGGATGTGTATAGTATTCTTTACACATACTTTCTTTTCCATGACACTGAGTTAGCATTGCTTTGCTGCCTTTAGATATTGACTCTTTCTGAAAAGAAATCTAAACCTAGTCATTAAGTGATGTGAGAGTATAAGCATGCATTTGTGCAGTGTATGTCAGGATAACCACATAATTATTTCTTTACCCTCAGGACTCAATAACGTAGCCAGGCTATATCAATAATTTTTCAATGGGATGTAAGATATCCTTTCATATGTACACTTTTTTATATACTTTGGAGGAATTATCTTCAGTTGTATCTTTGAATACTTCTGTCCTGTTTATCGGATTACCTAACTCAGGTACATCTCTTTTCCTAGTGTTGAACAGTCTTTGTCCTATTTCTTTTTTATCTTCTTCTAGGTGTTTTAATCTCTTTTCTCTTCATTTATTATGACTATATCAATACTTTCTTCTATGTAATCATTTAAAACATAAAATGTCTCAACTATCTATAGCATTTAATTACATAATGCTGTCATTCGTCCTCAAAATTTTTCTGTCATTTTTATCCCAGTTTTCTGTTTTTGTCACTTTATTCTTGAAGTTTTATCAAATCTGTGTTCTTATTAAATCTGTCCATAGTAACAAAGCTCTTACAGGAAAAAGATTTTTTTCTATTTCATGTATTGCATTTTTCAAAATTAGGTTCTTTTCTCTTTTTTAACATAGTAAAGCCTGCAAAAGTCAGATCCAATGAAAGGCAGAAACCTGTCAGATATGGAAAACTCAAATATTTTCCCACTGAAACAAGTGACATAAAGTGGTAACAATACACCTTGCAAAAGGCAGAAAACTTAACAGACTTGGAAAACCAAGGCAGTCCTACAGATTTCGTTGTTATTATGTACCTTTATGTTCTTTCTAGCACTAGTATGTTTTCATATCTGATATTTCATTTTACCTCACAGTGTCCAACTCAGACAACTATAAACTAGATGAAATCCATTGTCATCAAGTTGATTCCAACTTATAGTGAACCTATAGGACAGAGTAGAACTATTCCATGTGGTTTTCAAGGAGCTCCCGGTAGATTTGAACTACCAACTTTTTGCTTAGCAGTCATAGTTCCTAATCACCATATGACCAGGGTTTCTGAGAGAACTGTACACAAGGCTTTTATTTTCTCAGATACAGCATTAAGTTCTTTCTCTTTGATTGCTTTTCCATCTTACATGAAACCTGAGTGTCCTCCATACAAAAACCAAGAAGAAGGAGAAAAGATCAGAAGAGAAAGGGAAAATATCACTGAGGCTTGGTTAATAGTCTTTGTTGAAAAGGCATGGATTCTACTTTCTCTACTGAGATTCAGTACAAGCTTGTACCAGAGTTATTCACACTTGGTCAATGCATTCCATTGTGTGGGAGGATAACCACAAGCTTTAGAATGTTCTTGCAGCTCTCTGACGAAACCATCAGAAAGCAACAAACTATAATTCACATCAACTATTTCAATGATCTACTCAACTAGTAGCTGTTTCCTTTCTCCCACCCCAACACTTCAATTAAAGTTTGTATCATGGAAGGGAAACTTGAACTGAGATTCTCAATAAATGTCATCTGCCTCTGTTCAGACCCATCTTGACTGAGTTGTATTTATTTAGCCTTCTCTGTCCTAACTTAATCTATCTGTTGTCCTAGACAGGAGCTCATTAAAATACGGTCTTTCACCTTTATAACTAAGCATTCCAAAGGCAATATAAATTCCAAACTAAACATAGTTTGCCACTCATTGGGTAGCTGTAAATGAAAGCAAATGTGTGCTCAAGAAGGCAAATATGTTTATTCTGAGTCAGTGAGAATGAGCAGGTTTACAGATCACAAGATGATATTAACAAAACTGCATAGTGAAAGAGAGACTAGACCACTGGCCTTAGCCATAGAGCTAGACTTTGCAATGTAACTAGGCAGGCAAGTAACAGTGTGTAACGGGACCATCAGTTTCAGTTCAGACTAAACTACTGGCATTTTAAAAGCTCAGGATAAGATATCAAGAATCCCACAAATTAAGTAGAACCATTGATAGTGTGATTTGAAATAGACAGTACTTATTAAAATAAATATAATTAAGTAATTGGTTGGACATCGGAAAGGACCCAACCAGCAAAATTCAGGGTCAGAATCCTGGGAAAGGGATATCAGCAAGATGGCTAGATTTCTTAAGAGTAGCAGGTCAACTATATGATAGAGAGAAAGGACAACTAAGAGTATTAACGAAAGCCTAAGTCATTGAACTACTCACAGATAGGGAGTTGCATCTAGGTATCAATAAGGATACCATGTAAGTACCAGTATTATATGTCCCAAGTCTGACTTTCTATTAACTCCTATTTGATCCGTTGCTGGAAAAATCTAGTACTTTCTTACTGCTTAATATTAGTCCAGTTGCATGACAATTTGGCCATGTATACTATCCGTTAGATATACCTTCTTTTTCCATACTACATTAATAGTGCTTTATTATCTAACTGTGAGCTGTTAAGAAAGAATATCATGACAGCCATGTATGTCTGGAACTGGTGGATGCAGAAGAAAGGCCTCTGAAGCTAATTGGTCCCAGGCTTAAACACAAGTTTGGCAAAGAATTCTCTTGTTCTACTAGAGGCACTGATTATGGATGTCCTAGAGGATATTTTTAAGCTATTTTTTTCCAAGAAACTTCACCTTAGCCTTAGGTTTTAGTTAAGTACAAGTGCAAGAACCCAGTGATTTGCACAGTATCTTTAAAGGCATACATTGATTTAAATATGATTAGATACTCAGTCTCTCTTCAACCTTTGCTTGTACACTGCCACAGTTGTCTATTCTTCTCCCCAGCAAAAGTACCTTTTATTTTTAAGATAAATTGTTTCAGTGTAATGACACTATTTATGTTTAGAAGCTCTAAATTGTTTGGCAAAATGACAAAACACTTCCTGAACTCAGAAAGATAGTGTGTGTTTCTCAGATACTGATTCCTACTAATATAAAGCAGCTCTTTCCAAAGTTTTGAAACAGCCATTTACATGTGACAGCAGGTGGAAATTGCTTTGTGAAATAGGTCATATTTAAATTCATATCACAGTTTCAAAAAGTATTTCCTGAGAGGCTCTGTAGACAGCTGTATTATGTCAACCTTCTACAACAAAGACCCAAAATACTAAACAGAACAGATACAAACTTCAATCCAAGAACAATAAGCATCAGGTGAAGGGATAAAGAACTAGATCAAACATTGAGTGGAAGAAGAAACTGATGAAAAAACAGAGATGGAGGAGAGATATAGAGAGGAAGTCCTCTGCCAACTAACACAGCATGGAATTATCATCCCAGAACATAGTCAGAAAGGACTCTCAAAAGGAGTAGAAGAAGGTAACTTCACAGAATTCCCAACAGAAGACAGAGTTCCTGCTTCTAACACCACCACCTCCTACCCCTGCAGCAGAATCCTATCACACAGAGACAGCTGTAGATCTGCTGCCACCCCCGGTCCAATTGAGACCACCTGCTGTGTTGCCTTTTTTCTTTTTTTTTTTTCTTTTTTCTCTTTATTTTCTTTATCCCTTCCAGTTATCACTTAAAGCCAATACTCTCCCTTCCCACCACCTTGGAACTGTGCTGCCTCCATTTGCCAGCCCCCAACACAGAGACAGTTTCAATATTTTTTATTTTCTCTTTTTCTCCCTTTTCTTGTCTCCATGGGACAGTTCCAACACATTACTATTTTCTTTTACTTTTTTCCTCTTTTTTCTTACCTTTTCTTGTTCCCACTCACCTAGTCTTGTATATCATGCCTCTTTCCTGCTGACCCCAGCTGTGTCACTGTGGTTAAGGCATCCCTGGAGTTCAAGTCTCCTGCTGCAACAAGCCCACTCTACCTTCTTTCCCACCACTTGACCAGCTGCTGAACAATATACCACTCCCCATCTGATATTTGTTCCTATCTGGACAGGGGTTGTGAATACTCCAATACCACTGGACCAACATCAGGAGGCAAACAGTACCCAATCTGCCTTCAGCCATCTTGCCAAAAAAGTGTTCAGCAAAGTGGGTTCACCCTTCCTGAAGCTGTTCTGCCTGTCCAGACAAGTGATGAGAGCTATGGTGTGCAGAGAGGCAAGCAGCAAATAAAACTTGAACTACCTACATATCAAAACAAAAACAAGGGACAAAATAAATGAACTGGCAATCCATCAATAAAGGAAATAATGCCTTAATGTCTCAGAGACAGCAGACTATATCAAAATGAATAGAAAAGTGGGACAAGATGCTCCAGCAAATGACCAAAATAAAAAATCATGTGGTCTTCCAGTAGAAGAAAGAGCAGTTGAATTACTTGATATAGAATTTATAAGACAAATATTTTAGGGTTTCCAAGAGATTAGAAAGAGTTCAAGGAAATCACAAACAAAATCAAAGACAAAAATATGGTAATCACTGGCAAAACAAATGTAAATAGCCTAAATAAAGAAAATGCGAAGTATTAGAAAAATTCAGAAAAACTAATGCAAGAACAAAACTCAAAATAAATAAAAATTAGAAATCATACAAAAATAGCAGTGTGAAATCCAAAAGATAGAAAACAGAATTTCAGACATAGACAACTCAATTGAAGTTTTTAGGAGCAAATTTAAAACAATAGAAGAAAAGTAAGTAAAATTGCAGCACGGCAGAATCAGATTTACAACACATCCCTGGAAGCCACTTTGTTTCAGGAATAATCAGAAAAAAGAATAAAGAAAACAAAAGAACTATGTGGACACAATGAACAGCAAAAATCTACACATGATCAGGTTTCTAGAACAGGTGTAGAAAATGAAAAAAGAGAAGATTGATGAAGATTTACTGACAGGAAACTTTCCAAACACCATGAAAGATGAAAGGTGACCATCCAAGGATCTTAATGAAGACTATATAAGATAGACCCAAAAGAAAGTCACCAAGACCTATAATCACATGTGGCAAAATCAAAGACAGAGTCCAGAGAACAGCTCAAGAAAAACAAAAATTCACTTAGGAAGGAGAAATGATAAGACTAAGTAATCTCTGATTACTCAGCAGAAGCTATGCATGAAAGAAGACAATGGAATGACATGTATAAAAGCTTTAAAGATCTTATAGGATCGATCACTACAAGTCAGAATCAAGTTGATGGCACTGGGTTTGGTTTTTGGTTTAGTCTTCCATAGTTTCAAACTTGTTCTTACCACCTTCTATTAAACTGGTTATTTATGAAATACTGTTGTTCACCTTTTGAATTTTGAAATTTAATTACTTTTTTGTGTGATTTCCAGTTGTTCACTTTGACATTTTGTTCCTGTATAATTTCTTGACTTCTTCCATTGTTTCACCTGTATTTCTTTGTATTTTCCATGTTTTCATTTATTATTAATTTCCTAACTTCTGAAGCTGAAACACGATTGAAGAATCTGTGCTCAGTTGGCCCATGTCACTAAACAGATTGAAATATCTTTATGTTCCTTGCACCATTATCCCACAGCCTAAATAGGTATTCCCACATATGTGTAGTCCCCAAGTTTCTGTTGGTACATACTAGAAAAGTCAAGCAGTTCTTTGGAGTGTATTGTACCTCCTCCTGGGTCACAATTTGTACTTCACCTTTTGGAGTTCACTGGGACTTAAGTCTGGTTGTACATCTAGAAACAAAAATGTAGAACCTTCTAGTCCAAGTGGGCAGGGTTGGTCGCTCAGCTATGATGCAGCAGGGTAGGTCCAGTGGACAGGCAAGGATGGGTACTTTTCACCACAACTGGAGCTAATGGGGTAAGTCAGGGGTAGAGTAAGGGGTGGGATCAAGGGGACAACTTCTGTAGCAGCTCAGGGATGTGGCACTTGACACATGGTACAGATGAGCAAGAGGGAAAGGAGAGGATGTGATGTGTGGTGATAAATTTGGGGGCAAAAGACTAGAAAGAAGAGAGAGGAAACAAAAGTGAAAAAGAAAAAGGTAAGTAAAATGGCAGCACGGTAGGATTCAGTGAGTGGGAGCAGGGTAGACACAATGTGGTCACGTGCCAGTGGCTCTCTAGCAGAGTCATGTGGCACAACCTACCAAGTAGGGTCAAATGCGTCACATAGGGCTAGGTGGGCAGGAGAACAAAGCTAAGGAAGGAAGAGACTGAGAAGAAATCAGAAAATAATAATAATAAAATAAAGTATGTGGCTGAAAGAGCCTTCCAGCAAGGACAGTACAGACCTGGGGAATCTACGCACTGGTGGCTCTGTAGCTAAGCAGTGTGGCAGAGCCTGTCAAGAAGAGGGAGAGTGCAGTACAGGGGACTTGCTGAGAAGAAAAAGAAAAGGAAGTAAGGAAGACTTAAAAAACAAAAATGGTACTGAAGCAGCTAACCAGTGGGAGCAGGTTGGACCTGAATTTCAGTGAGCTGATGTCTCTCTAGCCAAGTGACTGTGTCCTCTCTAGCCAAGTGACTATGTCCTCTTGGAGGGCAATAGAGATCATATGCAGCGTAAAAGGGTGGGAGTGAGGAAGTGTTTATCCTGGGCTACTGGGTACTCTGTCTCCTATTAGGTACTCTGAAATTGCCTTCTCATACTTCCTCTCTGCTGTCCTTGGTAGCTGAAGTCCAAGAGGCAAATTTGTGTAGCTTTAGTTACTAGAAGGCCACTCCATAGTTCTCCACGTTCTCTGGTCTTTGGCAGTTTCTATCCTATTCAGTGCTTGATAGACTTCTTTATTCCTTTAGTTCATGCTTCGAATTTCCGAGTTGACATTTGTATCTGTTTTGCTTGGTTTTTCAGGCTTTTGCTTCAGAGAGACTGCATGGTACTTCTGTCTACTATGCCATGTTGGCTCTGCCTCCTAACATGAGCTTTATGGTCACACTGTGGCACACAACAACATAAACAAGTCATCAGAAACTTTAAAAGTTTATAAAGAATATAAGGACATTTTTCTAGGAAGAAAGATCATGATATCATAAGTTTCTCAAGGAAGTGTGACCTAGAAAATAATTCTAAAATACTGCACTGATATAATGGCTGCTTAACTTTTAAAACAGCAAGTAATTGAAATGTCAAAGTATGCAGTATATATGTTTTGGGATTACTTATCACATCAGGGTCTCTATAACACAATCTGAATTTAAGAAATAATCCTTAACCATTAACTACAGTTTACAAATACACATCCGTGTGAGGCTATGTAAATATAATACTATTTATATCCTGTATAATTCATTTTTAAGGATGTTTGCATTTCAGTTTCCAAAATAAACAAGGTAAGTGAATAGTATATATTCTGCTTAATTAGGGATAATTCACACACTTCTAATATTCACTTTACTAGGAAATATTTTAAGATGATATGAGAAGCAACTGATTAGATAAACTGGGTTTATAATATTGTCCATTTTGTTAAAGTCTTATTATTCTCTTCTTAAGCTTTCTATGTGTCCTCTAAGCTAATTGTGGCATTTCTTCTCATTTCATTAGTGGATTTATAGTCAAATTTTCCTCAATTTTTTAATATAATGAAAAATATTCCTCTAAAAGTCAGGATGTCATTTGAACACAGAAATAGAATCAGATAACAATAAAAATTTATTTTACGAGCAACAAATATGTTTATGACTGTATGTGAATATATAATTTAAAGAATTGGATAATAGTGATTATTAACACTAAGTGTAACAACCTGGAAACAAAGTATTATTCTTACTTTTGTCAATCTGTGCTACAGAACATTCTGATGAACTGGCAAAAATGCTACAATGCTTGGAAGGCCTACTTTTGAAGCAGTAGCTTCAACTATGTATAATAAAACTTAAAAAGAAGAAGCTTGTTTCTCTCTTATCTAAAAGAAATTCAGAGCTATGCAACCCATGACTAGTAGTTTGACTTTACAAAATAATTAAGTCTCCTTCCAGTGTTTTATCGTTATCATTCCTAGAGTGTGGCCCAAGTCCTCATGTTTCAAGGATGGTTTCTGCAGTAATCTAGAAGGCCAGATCAGGGAACCATGAAAATTCCCTTTGAGAACACTTCCCACATACCCATAGAGCTCTAGTTTCATTTATTAGGCAGAGCTCTAAAACCATCCCACCTGTGTCTACCCAAAATATCCACTCTCTGTTTCCCAGAAACTGTGAATATGTTAAAATAAAGGGAAATTTGCAGATGTATTTAAGGTTTGTTGTTAGGTGCTGTCGATCCTATTACAATGCACAGCAACTCAGTGTACAACAACAGAACAAAGCACTGCTGTTCTGGGCTATTCTCACAAATTATTGCTAAATTTGAGCCCACTGTTGTAGTCATTGTGTCAATCCATCTCCATGAGAGTATTTCTCTTTTTTGCTGGCACTCTACCAAGCATGATGTCCCTCACTAGGGACTGGACTCTTCTTATAACATTTCCAAAGTATTAATACATAACACAAGGTTTCACTGTCCTCACTTCTATGGAGCGTTCTGGCTGTACTTCTTTCAAGACAGGTTTGTTCATTCAAAATTTTGGCAGTCACTGGTAAACTGTATTCAATATTCTCCACCAATACCACAATTTAAAAGAGTCTCTTTGACTCGGCACTGGGTGGTTATTCTTCTTTGGTCTTCCATATTCATTGTCTAGCTTTCGCATCTATGTGACCCAGAGCCACTGAGTCAATTGAAAATGCTATGTCTTGGATCAGGTGTACTTTAGTCCCCAGGGCGACAGCTCTGCTTTTTAACACTTTAAAGAGGTCATTTGCAGCAGATTTGCCAATGAAATATGGCAGTCAATTTCTTGACAGCTGCTTCCATGGGTGCTTATGGTAGACACAAATAAAATGAAATCCTTGACAATATAAACCTTGTGTCTGTTTATTACAATGTTGTTTATTGATCTGGTTGTGAGGATTTTAATTTCCTTTATGTTGAAGGGCAGTTTATAATGAAGGCTGTATTCTTTGGTCTTCATTAGTAAGTACTTCAAATCTTTGCTTTCAGGAAGGAAAGTTGTGTCATTTCCATATCACAGGTTGTTAATGCATCTTCCTCCAGTCCTGATGTGCATCCTTCTTCATATAGTCCCATTTCTCAGATTATTTGTTCAGCATGCAGCTTGAATAAGTATGGTGAGAAAATTAATTTGTTTGTCAAAGCCCCACATTTGTGGTATTTCTGTTAGAGCCATACTAGATAACAAGAGAACTTATGCTCTTTATTGTCAAGTAGATTCTGACTTAGTGGGTGTCACTCTAAGTAGGAACCTACTTGACGGCAAAGAGTTTTCCATGTGCACAACAGTATACAGAGCTGAAAACTCTGGGTCAATTTACTTGAAACAAATGGAGAGAATGTGTTGTTTAGCAACTAGTCTCTACCATAGAATGGAAGTGTAGTTTGAATTAATCAATAAAGGAAAGAATGAAGTGTGCATATACCTCTCAAAGTTCAGAAATTCTTAGTTACATTTCTGGAAGTAAAATTCTTCAAATTTTGTCTCTGAGTTTGCTGTACCTTTATGATTGAGCGCAAGGAATCTTAGTTACATGGTACTGCTCCAACAGAAATACCACAAATGTGGGCTTTAACAAACAGAAATGTATTTTCTCATATTTTAAGAGGCTACAAGTCTGAATTCAGGATTCCAGTTCTAGGAGAAAGTTTTCTGCCTCTGTTAGCTCTAGAAAAACGTCCATCTCTTCAGCTTTTGCACTGGAGCCCTCCAAGTGTCTTTGTATCTCTCTTACCCTGTCTGCTTACTTGCTTAATCTCACCAATTAAGAGATTGGCTGCTAAGCAAAGAGTAGGCAGTTTGAACCCACTAGCCCTCCTTGGAAACCCTGTAAGGCAATTTTACCCTGTCCTGTAGAGTTTCGCTTTGTTTTGTTTTTTTAAATAGGGTTGCTAGGAGTCAGAATCAGACAACAGTTTATATGTATATATATCTCAAAAGACATCGATTTAACACAAATCCTACACTAATCTTGTCTCATTAACATAACAAAGATTATACACTCTGAGATGAGATTATAATCACAGGAATATCACAATGCGTACAATTAAATTCAGAAATTCGTCATTACGTCCTTACGTTGGAAGCACTGTACAAACAACTCAGTAAGGTTTCATGACCTTAATATATCAGTATCTCACAGTTGTGTTTTCACCTATGTGTGGTGGCATCTTGCTGAGTGGCACTCATTATTGTTGCATGTTCTTGTGTGCTATCGTGAAGTCAGAGCTTGAATTAGAAGAACAAACAAACATTCAATTTCTCATTAAACTTGGCAACAGTGGAAATGAAACCAGGGACACATTAGACCAACTTTATAAGGATCATGTCATGAAGAAAACAAAAGTGTACAAATTGATGAAACATTTTCTCTGAGGGGAAAGAAAGCATCACCAAGGAAGAGAGGTCAGGGCAGCCAGTAATAAGCAAAACTGATAAAAACATTGCAAAACTTCATTGAATTGTGTGTCAAAATCATTAGCTGACTGTGAGAAACACAGTAGACCAAGCAAACATTGATAGAGAAACAGGAAAATCTTAACTGAAAGTCTTGGCATGAGAAAGGTGTGTGCAAAAACAGTCGCAAAGGAGCTCATTGACGAAAAAAAGCAGAGAGTCAAAAGTTTGCCAAGATCTTTTGGAGAGGGAAGATGATGTTTAGGCCATGTTATCAGTGGTGATGAGACATTGGTGTGCCAATAGGACCCTGAAACAAAGCATCCAAGTGCACAATGGAAGTCAACCAATTGTCCATACCAAAAAATTCTGTCAGTCCAAATCAAGCACTGAAATGATGTTGCCAACTTTTTTTGTATCACAGGGGATTGTTCATTATGAATTTATACCAACTTGCCAAACAGTTAATCAAATTCACTATTTGGAAGTGCTGAAAAGGCTGCATGAAAACACTAGACAAAAATGACCTGAACTTTTCACCAACGACTCATGGCTCTTGCATCCCAACAACGCACCAGCTCACACAGCACTGTCTCTGTGGGAATTTTTAGCCAGTAAACAAACAACCATATTGAGCACAATCCCTACTCACCTGGTCTGGCCCCCCAATGGTTTTTTCTTCCCCAAAGATAACAGAAATTTTGAAAGGAAGACACTGTGTTGACATTCAGGAACTCAAGGGTAATGTAACAACAGCTCTGATGGCCATTCCAGAAACAGAGTTCCAAAATTGCTTTGAAGGGTGGACTAGGCATTGGCATTGATGCATAGCTTCCCAAGGGGACTACTTCAAAGATGATTGTAATGATATTCAACAATGAAGCATGCAGCATTTCTCCTAGGATAAGTTCTCCAACTTTAATTGTCAGACATCAAGGACACAATTTAACCCATAACACAAGGTAATACAATCAAAACTCTCTTATGTCCTATGTATGCAACTGGCAATTGATCAGCTCATTACTTTCATTGCAGTCAGATACATTGAGGAGACATAACAAATAATACATGCATACCTTAAATATGGAGCCCTGGTGGCACAGTGATTAAGAGATACACCTTTAAACCAAAAGATTGGTAGTTCAAATGCACCAGCTACTCACTGGAAACCATATGGGGCAGCTCCACCCTTTCCTACAGGATCACTAAAAGTAGGAATCCACAGGTAACAATGGATTTCAGTTTTTTCTTTTTTTACACTTAAAAATTCTATTTTAACTTAAAACTCAAGAGTATATTTGTTGCCTAATCTTTTATGTAGACTCTGGACCTGTCTTTGAATATAAAAAGGACATCTTTGTTACCTCTGCTAAAATTTCCACCTCAAGATTCTTTAAAATGGAGCCAAAAATTAGAGAGATTTACACTAACTTGAGTGAAAAATCCTTCTATAGTTTTTTATTCTTCCTCATTGTTTTCTCATTATCTCTTCCTGCCTGATTCATAACCATGTTTTATGTGTACCTATGTTTATGCTTTTCAAAGTGTTCAAATTATTTTTCCTAGAAACTACAATTATCGTAAATTTTGTACTCACATTTCATTGGTTTGCATTTTTTATTTATTAATATTTTATTGTGCTATCATTGAAAGTTTAATTGAAGTCAGTCATACAAAAACTTACATATACATTGTTATTTAGAGTAATTGTTCTGCCTACATGGTGACAAGACCCTCTTCCTCTCAACCATGTATTCCTAGTATCCATTCAGTCAGCTCCTGTCCCCTTCTGCCTTTTCATCTCACCTCCAGACAGCAGCCCAGTTAGACCCATGTATCTACTTAAGCCAAGAAGCATACCCTTCACCACTATCGTCTGTGTTGTATACTCCAGTGCAATCCTTACCTGAGAAGCTGGCCTCAGGAATGATTTCAATTCTGGGCTAACAGAGTCCAGAAGCCATGTCCTCTGGAGATCTTCTGATCTGTCAGATCATAAGCTCTTGTCTTTAAGAGAGTCCAAGTATTGCATCCCATTTGTCTCCGGCTACACTGGGTACTCTTTGTTGTGTTCGCTGTCAGGGAAGTTATTAGTGGAAGCCATAGGTAATGTAGTTCATCTGATCACATACTGTTTTAGTCAGCTAGTGCTGCTCTAACAGAAATACTATAGAGTGGATAGCTTTAACAAGTGAAAGTTTATTCTTATGCAGTCCGGTAGGCTACAATTCAAATTCAGGATGTCCACTACAGCAGAAGGCTTTTCCCCTTGTCAGCTCTGGAGGAAAGTCTGGTATTGCATCGGTCTTTGTTCAGGAAGCATTTCGGTGCAGGATCCTCAGATCTGAAGGATACACTCTTCTCCCAGTACTGCTTTCTTGATGGTGTGAGGTTCCCAGCTCTGTATGCTCACTTTTCTCCCTTATGTTCCACAGCTGATAGCTTGAGTCCAGCCTCACCAGCACAACTGCTGCCCATTCTCCATCATCAGGATCACGCAGGCAGGATTCACAACACGTGGGAGGAACTGCACCATATGGGGACTCACAGCCAAGTCAAATCAATACATACATTTTTGGCGGGACACAGTGCAATCCATGATACATGCTAAAAGATTCTCTGACTTACATGGTACTTTCTGTCTCTTGAGCTTATATTTTTCTAGGTGTTTGATGTTCTTCATTCTTCTTTGCTCTAGGTGGGTTGGGACAAATTCATGCTTCTCACATGGGTGCTTATTAGCTTTTAAAATCCCAGACCCCACTCACGAAAGTGGGATATACAATATTTTCTTAATAAACATTTTAATGCCAGTTCTCCTAGATGCCCCCTAAAAACATGGTTCCTAGACTTCTGTCTCTGCTACTCCATTCCTGAAGTGTTTGGTTGTATTTAGGAAACTTCTTAGGTTTTGGCTTCATCCAGTTGTTCTGACTTCTCCTGTACTGTGTGCCTTCCCGCCCTACATGTAAAATATTTCGTGTCTACTATCTAATTAGTAAATATCCCTCTCCCTCCCTCACCACTCTCACAACCATTGGAGTGGTTTCTTCTATGTTTAAAACTTTTCTTGAGTCCTTGTAACAGTGATCTCATATACTTTCACTGCTAATTTCATTCAGCAAAGTGCTTTCCACATTTTCTCCTTCTTATGTTACCCAAATTCATCATTGTTCTTTATCATTACATAGTGTTCCATTATGTAAAATATGTGATACTTTGTTTATACATCTATTCATTGATGGGCATCTATGCTGATTCCATATTTTTGCTGTTGTACCCAGTGGTGCGATTAACATTGGCGTGTGTATATCTATCCATGTGGCAGCCCTTATTTCTCCAGGATGTATGCCAAGAAGTGAGATTGCTAGATCTCACTATTTTGATTTCTACTTCTAGTTCTTTAAGAAAGCACAAATCAGTTTCCAAAGCGATTGTACCATTTCACAGTCCCATCAGTGATTTGTAAGCATTTCGGTCTCTCCAAAGTCTAACATTTATTATTTTGTGTTTTTTGGATTAATGCCAGCCTTGTTGGGGTGAGATGGCATCTCACTCTAGTTTTGATGTGTGCTTTTCTAATAGCTAGTAATAATGAGCATTTCCTAATGTATTTGTTAGCCACCTGAATGTCTTCTTTGGTGGAATGGCTTTTCATGTACTTTACCCATTTTTTCTTCCACTGTGATTCAGTGAAAATATACAATCCAAGTCAATTTTGCATACCCACCTCTCTACAACTCTATCTGCTGTCCCCACCCTGTGATTGCACATTCGTCCTTCTCACTCTTTACTACTAGTACCCTTCCAACTGATACCTTTCCCTTCCTCTCCACCCTCTCCCCTCCCCTCTAGAAAGCAGTAGCACAACTTCCTTTAAATGTATAAAACCTTAAAGTGCACATACCACATGCTGACTCCGTGTCCCCAAGTCCAGTCCATTCTTAGTGTAAAGCATTAACCTCAGCATTGGTTTCAGGTCTGGGGCAGCAAGTCTAGGGGCAATATTCCCAGGGGACTCTCTAGGCTGTCAGACCATCATTTCTGATCTTTTGGTAGAGTTCTTGATCTGCACACCTCTTTCTCTCATGTTACATAAGGGACTCTATATTGTGTCACCTATCAGAGCTGTCTTTGGTGGTGGCTGGGCACCATCTGGTTCTTCTGATCTCAAGCTGATGCAGTCTCCCAATCATATGGGTCCTTCTGTCTCCTGGGCTCATTTTTCCTTGTGTTTTTGATGTTCTCATTCATCATTGCTTCCAGGTGGATTGTGACCAATTAATGTTTCTCAGATGACAACTTGCTAACATTTAAGACCCCAGACACCACTTACCAATAAGGGGTGCAGAAGACTCTCTCAGCAAATGGCTATTTATGCCAATTGACTTTGATGTCCCCGAAAACACACTCCCCAGACCCTCATCCCTACTGAAATGCTGGGTTGAATTTAGAAAACCTTTTAGTTTGTGGTGTAGTCCATTTATGCTCACTTGCCTTTTACTAAGTGCTTTCCATGGCAGCTTGCTTGTTGCTGTGATGCTGAAAACTATGCCACTGGTATTTAGCACTAGCAGAGTCACCCGTGGTAGACAGGTTTCAGCTGAGCTTCCAGAGTAAGACAGACCAGGAAGGACACCACAGCCTATTTCTGAAAAGAATTAGCCAGGGACAACCTTATGAATAGCAGCAGGACATTGTCAGATATGGTGCTGGGAAGTGAGACCCCCAGGTTGGAAGGCACTCAGAAGGCCACTTGGAAAGAGCTGCCTCCTCAAAGCAGAGTCAACCTTGTTGACATGAATGGAGTAAGGCCTTCAGGATCTTCACTCACTGATGTGTCACGATTCCAATGAGAGGAAACAATTACAAACATCAATTAATAATCAGGACATGGAACGTACAAAATATGAAGCCAGTAAAACTGTAAACTGTCAAAATGATATGAAATGTACAGACATTGATAACCTAGGCATCAGTGGCCTGAAATGGACCAGTACTGGCAATTTGAATCTAACAATCATACTGTTTATGATGCTCAAAATAAAAACTTGAAGAGGAACTATGTTGTGTTCATCACCAAAAAGAACATTTCAAGATCTGTCCTAAAGTACAGTGCTGTCAGTGATAGGATAATATCCGTATGCCTCCAAGAAAGGCCAGTTAAAACAAATTTATGCACCAACTGCTAAGAGATTGAAGACTTTCACTAGCTTCTGCAGTCTCAAATTGACCAAATGAAGCCCTCAGGGTCTGCCTGTTTATGTCATTTGATACTGATATTGTCTCTGAGGCACCACTAAGTTGTTACTTTTACTTATTTTATGTTTGTTTACTGTATTCTAGCTTCTTCTTTTGTTTTGAAATGTCCAGTTAGGCTGGTCTTGTGAGCTACTTTGATTTGTTGGCACCTCTGAAACGCTAACACACTGTCAGCAAGTTATTAGAGCTGTTACTTGGCATGTAAGCCCAGAAGTCCATTTACTTTTCTTGTATGTGTTTACCTCAGATGTTCAGTAGTCATTCACTAAATGTGTGATGCACGCTCTCCCCTATATTCCTAGATGGGCAGAAGTGATTTGTATAGGCATAGGACAACGTCCTGCTGCAAGAGCGAGAAAGCTGGCAGTCATCCAAGGATGTCTGTGAGGAAAGTGTTGCCCTGTTTCTTAAGGTACGTACCTGGATAGGTTTTGCAGCTGAACTGTGAATTTCTTAATGCTGAATGCAGTGGTGAGAGGCATTCAAGGTCTGTGGACTCGTTATGCCTGTGCATAAGCAAGGAAATTGTTTCTGACTTGAGTTCTCAGCTCAGGAGACCTGGCTGAACTAACTTTTAGGCTTTCTTTACTAAATTGTTGTTTCTCTGATGCTGGGAGAATGACTCCAGGTGTGCATAAGGGGTCCTACTTCCTTTTCAGGTGATGTGTCACTCTGTGGAGCCAGTCTGGGTTTGTCCCAAAGGAAAGTCTTAGACCCACACATGGTAGTCAGATGCAAGCTCCTTAGGTTTCGATGATTGTGTGCCCCTTTTTACTGATTCTGAAGGAGTGAATGGGCTCTCTGCCACTTGATCTCTCCTGCTGAGGAAAATGCTTTGTGAACTCCACTGCCCTACTCCCTATGCTCACTCCCAGAGATCAGCCTGCAGGATGCCAGTTCCCACCAGCTCAGGTCTGGTCAGTCCTAGGTACTTCCGGACCGGCTCTCCTTTCCCTGATGCTCAGTCTCATTTCTCAACTTTCCTTTCGATGTTCAGGGCTCCTAGAGTGTCATGTGTAATCAATTCATTTGTTCTTTTGGGTCTTTGTTGTCAGAAAGATGAAAGGAAGCATCTGACTAATTATGTTATTAAATTGTGCAATCCCTCCCACAAGCACTATTTTCATAAGAGATTTGGCTTTTGATTTGTGAGAAAGTAACCACTGAGTGTAGACTATGTGTGATTTTTGGATATTTTGGGTGCAGTACATGTTAGTCAATATATTTGTAGAAGGAATAAAAAGCAATCTTTAATTTGGTGAATTCACTAGAAAAAAAAAGAAGAACACTGACAATTTTTCACTTTCAGCTATAGAATAACTCGTGAAGCAAAAGAAAACTAAATACCAAACTCTTTTCCTACAAACTCAGTCTCTGGTTCCATGAGATCTTTGAGCTTTACCTACGTCAGGTGTGTAGAACCAGTTTTTCTCACATTCAGAGAAGTGTTGACCTGAAGAAAAATGAATTCATACTACTTTGCTGTTTATTTGTGATTTCTAAAAGTTAGCTAGAGGTTCTCAGAGTAAAAGGTGAGATAGGAAATAACTCAACAAGAATGTAAGACTTACATTTCTTGAAGTGAGAAGGGACACAGCAAGGTATGGGGAAGAGGAAGAGAGGAGTATTAGATCATATTTGATAAAATTTTCATGTAGCAAATTGACAGGTTTAATGAAAATTAAAGAGCAACAAGCATTATTTTCTAACAAAACAATAAAAAAATTATCTTCATAAATTAAACTTATTCTACCAAATAATTTCAATTGTGTTTTAACCTCCCAAACTATTTTCACATTTTAAAACAAGTAATAATTTTCATCTGAGGATGATTTCTTTGCAATACCAAGACTGAAGTCTCTCTCATTAAATTAATGGAACAGTTTTAATTTTTCCCATTTAATTTACAAAAAATATTAATAACAAAAATCCAAACACTGAAAGAAATTTGTAAATTATAATAATATGGCTCTTACTAATCCAGGAAAACTATTCTAACCTTGTCTTCCACTGTTTTGTTGATATGCATACATAGTTTTGACATAATTGTAAACACACATTCACTTTTATTATTTTTTTCTTTAACATTGTATGACAAACATAGATCTATTTTGTTTCATTGTCTTCCTAATTACCATTCAGTGAATTGCTTTGCAAATTAACATATGTGTTTTGTGTTAGGAATAAAATTCTCCATACTAATGTTTTCATTGTCTTCCTATGGCAGGTAGGTGATTGAGCCTTATTTGTACACATGGAATAACTACATGGTTAAGAGCTTAGGCTTTAGAATCAGACCAATTTTACTTTGAGTCCAAGCTCTGCTATTTAGTCGAGACTCTGCTATTAAGAATCTTGTTTAACATCTGTGATGTTGTGTCACCTGTAAATCAGAGAAAACTTAGTATTTATGTTATAGAAAAAAAGTGGAGTAAAGAATACATACAAAGCTCTTCGCATAGTACTTTACACATGAAACCAAAGGTACTGAGTCAACTCCGACTTATAGGCACTTCATTGCCTCACCTCAGTGCAGAACTAGGCTTCGTTAGGGTTTCAATGGATGTGATCTTTTGAAGGTAGATTTCCAGGCCTTTCTTCCCAGGCATTGGTCAGTGGATTTAAACCACTAACCTTTTGGTTAGTAACCAGGTGTTTAACCATATGCTTAACTATAGCACCATATAAGGATTCACTTTAAACACAGTAAGAATTTAACAAATGGTACTTGCAAGGTCTGACAGTTAAGTTCAAGAACTCATCCTAGAAAATATGCTACATACCCCATTGCTGAATATCACTACAGTCACCTTCAAAGTACTCCCTTTGGGAAGCTATGCACTGACACCAGAGCCTAGTCCACCCTTCAAAGCAGTTTTGGAATCCTTTTCCTGCAACGGACATCAGAACTGTCATCATGTTACCCTTGATGTCCTGAATGTCATCAAAATGTCCTCCTTTCAATATTTCCTTTATCTTTAGGTAAAGTAAAAAGTCATTGGGGGACAGATCAAGTGAGTAGGTAAGGCATTCCAATATTGTTATTTGTTTGCTATCTAAAAATTCCCTCTCAGACAACTACACAAGTAGATTCATGAACTTGTCACTATGCCACCATGCACAATGGCCATTCTGGAAAGAGTTCCAAAATTGCTCAGAAGGATGAACTACGTGCTGTTGTCAGTGCATAGCTCCCCAGGGGGAGTACTTTGAAGGAGTCTGTAGTGATACACAACAATAAAGTATGTAGTACTCAGAAAAACTAACTTTGTGGACTTCATTGTCAGACTCGTACTGTGAGATAATTAATACCTGTTCTGCCCAGGAGACAGAGAGACCCACATGAGTGGGTGACTACATCAGCATGTGACTGGAAGAACCAGATGGTGCCCGGCCACCGTTGGCAACAGCCGTGATGGGCTCACAAAGTTGAGTCTTACCGGCAACACAAGAATAAAAAAGGGTACACCCTGAGATCTCCACTAAAGGACAGCAATTGATGGTCCAGAGACCCCAGGGTTCCCCTGGAAGCATGGCCCCCAGCCCTGATGCTGCCCCTGTCCATAAATCATAATGGAGGCCAACTCTTCAGACAGGAATGGATTGGACTTGGTGACCCAGAGTGACCGTATAGTGTGTGCACTTTATGGTTCTATGCATCTATAGTATGTCGTCCTGCTGATCTCTTAATGGAGGTGGGAGAGAGGGTGGAGAGGATTGGATACTAGGGTGTTAGGAGGATACTACATGTATAGAATGGAGAGGAAGAGAGTGCTGTCACCAGGCAGGAAGAGCAGTGGGAGCTGCACATAGGTGGGCATGAAAATTTATATGGGAATGTACATTTTCACTCAATCATAATAAAAATATGTATATGTGCATATCTGTTCTGTTTAACTATTATACTCTCTTTAGTTCCCACACTGATATACTTTATTTCCTACTTTAAAAGTAAAAATGGAGAGGTAAGACAAAGATCCAATTAAAACCCTACATTTTTCGTAAGTCATTCCCAGTCACAACTGGACCTGATAATACGTGGTCTGACAATTAGGTTCATGAACTTGCCACCATGCACTTACATTGGCAGCACTACGCAAAAAACTCTGTCAAGTTTCCTAACTTTGGTATATCAGTGGCTTACAGCTGTGCTCACATCGATGTGTAGTTATTTCTTGCTGAGTGGCGTCCATTATTGCTATTGTGTTTTTGTGTACCGTTGCAAGAATGTCAGAACTTGAATTAGAGCAATGAACAAACAATTAAATTTCTTGTTAAACTTGTCAAGAGTGGAAGTGAAATCAGGAACATGTTAGTCCAAGTTTATGGGGATAATGTTATGAAGAAAACGGTAGTAAACAAATGAATTAACTGTTTTTATGAGGGGAAGAGACATGTCACTGATGAAGAGAGGTCAGGGCAGCCAGTAGCAAGCAAAACTGATGAAAATATTGCAAAAGTTCATTGAATTGCGAGTCAGAATCGTCAGCTGACTGTGAGAAGCATAGTAGACAAAGTAAACATAGACAAAGGAACACTTTAGGAAAATCTTAACTGAAAACTCTTGGCATGAGAAAGATGTGTGCAAAAGTGGTCCCAAAGGAGCTCACTGATGAACAAAAGCAAAGCAGAGTCAAAGTTTGCTAAGACTTTTTGGAGAGGCAAAATGATGTTTGGGGCTATGTTCTCACTGGTGATGAAACAGGGTCAGTATGACCCTGAAACAAAGCATGAAAGTGCACAGTGGAAGTCAGCTGATTCTCCGGTACCCCAAAATTATCATTAGTCCAAATCAAGAGTCAAAACGATGTTGCCAACCAGAAGGACTGTTCATTATGAATTTGTACCAACTGGACAAACAGTTAATCAAGCTTACTGTTTGGAAGTGCTGAAAAGGCTGTGCAGAAAAGTTAAACAAAAATGACCTGAACTTTTCACCAGCCAACTGATGGCACTGGCATCGTGACAATAGACTGGCTCACATGGCCCTGTCTGTAAGGGAGTTTTTACCCAGTAAACACCCTCTCTACTACCTACTAACCTGCTCTGCACCCCCCCATGACTTGAAATTTTCTTTATCCAAAGATAAAGGAAATATTGAAAGGAAGACATTTTGTTGACATTCAAGACATCAAACTCTGATAGCTCTGATAGTTATTCCAGAAAAAGAGTTCCAAAATTTCTTTGAAAGGTGAACTAGACACTGGAGTCAGTGTATAGCTTCCCAAGAGTAGTACTTTGAAGGTGACTGTGGTGATGTTCACCAATGATACATGTAGCACTTTTTCTAGGATTAGTTCTTGAACTTAATTGTCAGACCTCATATATCCCTGTTTTATTTGCCCTGTTCATTTGCCCAATCTCTGAGACTTCACATTGCCATCTAAATCTTTATCTATACACTCTCTCTACTCAGATAACCTGTAAGCTACCCTAGACCAAGAAAATATTGTTCTTCTTTATGACCTCAATAGAGGAAGGCGGGACTCCTTTTTAGTCTGCTACATTTGCAAAGTCATCTTCTATTTACAGTATTTCCTTTGTTCTCGCTGCTGGCTCTGGTTCTAATTTTGCTCATCCTTCTGGGTTTTATAGCTTTTTATTTTGTTTTGTTTTTTCGTTTTCCTTGGTCTAACTTTTCACCATCTTTTAAATTAATGGTAAGGACATTTGAATTTAGAACGAAGAGATCATGCTGGGAGGAAATGGAGCTTTGGATGGAGGATAGAGTATTTCAAACACTGAGATGGGTAAATAAATGTAAAACCTTTGTTTAAGATGGTTTTCCGTTGCATTTATTTACTGTTACAAATCCTTTACTGAAAGAGTCTTAAAAACAAACATATTTGAAATAAGCTTTTTAAACATATGTGCAGGCATTAACCAAGTCTATGTAATAAGCTCTAGCTCAGGAATCAGCCAATTTCACAAAATTTGGTATGTTTCAGAACGTATTTTTATGATACAACCCAACGGAATCACAAACTTTGGTGTATTTGACAGGTTTATTACTCAAATCCAACACAAATCAACTTCTGCTGATGCAAAGATTGAAAGAAATACATTCTGACAACCACAGAAAAGTCAAATGAAATTCAGGCAGAATATGTTCTGTGCACCCATATATGCAACTCGGAAGTCTCATTCATTGTATGTTAAACATCGTATTGGTGATGGTTTCAGTTAGCCACATTTTATTCTAATGCTGCCAAGTCAAAAGTCATTACTTTTTATTTTGCTGGGTTCTTTGCAAACCACAGCTTGTTGCAGGGAACTGCCTAGCTAACCACTGTACAAGGAATAAGGGCACAGAATGTAAAATCACGAGCATGAAATCTCAGTATCATCTTAAGTCTAATTACAGTTATCAGTTATAGATGGTTCCTAAACTGCTGAAAACTTCATTTGTGATATTCAGAATTGCTTAGGCAAAATAATGTCTGATTAAAATTGAATTTGTTCATCACGGCCTCATAAATTTATATAATGGTAAACCACAGACCAAAGAATTAAGTCTTCCCAAGTGTTTCAGGGGAAAGTACAGGAAATACTCAATTCCTCTGGTCCCATGGAACATTATTAAGGAGAGATATGTCATGCTGGTCATATCATACTTAAAGCCTCCACTGTTGGAAGCCATTTTTCCTGATTAAGAGTAATCATAGGTTTGATCAACAAACAAAACTAATTATAAACTAGGGATTGCTCAGTTATAAAAGTGAAATAAAAAAAGACATATATGAAGAGCCCAAACTTTCTTTTAACTCTTAATGAAGCAGTAAAATTAAGTTGTTTGACATACTTCCTGCTTAGAATTCTCTTCTCTGATCTGTCCTTGTTGAACTCTGCTGTCTTGGGTTGGGTAGAGGAGAAGCAAAACCAATGAAGTATAGCTATAGATATATATACATATGTATATATGTATGTATATATGGGACCTCCCTTGTTTCTTAGTGGTTAAGTCCTACAGCTACTAAACAAAAGGTCAGTAGTTTGAATCCACCAGGCCCTCCTTGGAAACTCTACGTAAGTAGTTGTGCTCTGTCCTATAGGGTTACTGTGAGCCGGAATTGATCAATGATTACAATTTTGGTTTGGTTATATGTATACACAGAGAGAGAGAGAGAGAGATTTATCTCAAGGAAATGACTGAAGCAGTTGTAGAGTCTGGCAAGTCCCAAATCCATAGGCCAGGCACCAGGCTAGAGGCTTCTCCTGATTCATGTAACTTTTAGTGGCTGAAAAACCCAAGATCAGCAGATCAGATAACAGGCCACTGGTTCACAGACTACAGAGGCCAACAAATTCCAAGATCAACAGATAAACTACTAGCTGAAGTCCCAAGAACCACAGGTCAGATGATGACAAGCTGGAAGCAGAATTCAGAGTGAAAGCCTTGCTGAGACATTCATTTATATAACTGAAGACAGGCAACACTCCCAAGGAGACTCTCTTTCAGCAGATTGGCTGCCCATAGCAGATCTCTACGTGGAATTAATTACGTCATTACACAACTGCCAAATTACATCATTAAGTAACTACCAAACCCCTGAGAATCATAGCCCAGCCAAACTGATGCACATACTGAACCATCGCATCTATCTTTGCTTCCGGCATAAACTTTAGTCACCTCTATCATAAATCTTTTCCTGATAATCCTCACTGCAGTAGACCTTAATATTTCATGGCCCTCCCACAAGGGTCACACTTAGTCATGGTCTTCCAGCTTGAGTCTTTCTCCTTTACTAAGCTTCCATTGAGTCAGAAAACTCAGTCTGTTGTCTTTAGTACTCACACGAGTACTCGCACGATGGTGCCTATCATAATGCTCCCATATTGGAGGGAATAAGAAGCTGGATCAGTTTCTCTCCCCTCTGGATCTCTCCTGGTCACTGGCAGCAGATGGCAGCAGTGCTGCCCTCAGCAAAGGAGAAGCATTTTAGCAGTCTTCTGGATGCTGTACATTAATGCAAGCACTCCAGTATTTCCCTCTTTCTCCTTCCTCCACAGCTGAGCCATCAACTCATAAACATTAATTCATAACAATGTACATGCCAGCAATTTATGAGTTTCACTGATTTGCAATTCTCTGTGCAATTATCTGAAAAATAGAGGTGGAAATTTTGAAGTTAAATAATCTCCATCTCGCTTTCCATTAACCCAACATTTTTGAAACACAGAATAATTGATATTAACATAAGAGATCACACACACTTGATGAGTAAAGAGTGTTCTTGGATGGAAAGAGACACACATTCTCCATTCCTTGTATTGCTGTCTGGGAAGCCTTAGCCAAAGAGAAATCCTTCAGCCTTGCTCTCCACTTTTTGCTTACCTTTCCCTATGTAGGGAGAGGAAACTCTGGTGTCATAGCAGTTAAGTGCTACACCAGAGGTCAGCAGTTCAAATCCACCATATGCTCCTTGGAAACTCAATGGGGCAGTTCTACTCTAACCTACAGGGTCACTATGAGTACAGACTGACTCTATAGTAACGGGCTTGTTTGGTTTTATGGAAGGAGAGGGTCCCCAGTGGCACAGTAATTAAGAGCTATGGTGTGCTACAACTCCTAACCAAAAGGTGGCAATTCAAATCCGCAAGCCATTCCTTGGAAACACTGTAGACCAGTTCACTCTGTCGTATATGATCACTATTGACGTGACTGGTGGATGCAGAAGACGAACAAATTAGCTCAGCATTTTCCTCTTTTTCAGTTTTTGGGGGAGAGACCATCTATCCACTGGGAAATTCTGGTGCTAGGGCTGCTAGCTGAAAGGTCAGTAGTAGTTCAAACCCACCAAACATTTTTCAGAAGCTATGCGGTGGTTCTACCATGTCTAATAGGGTCACTATAGTTGAAATAGAATGGACTGCAACAAATTTGCTTATAATTTTCTATCCATTGGGTATGGTATTCAGGAGTCTGTTCTGTGCCATATGTTAAACATGCTACTCTGCAAGAAAAGTCAGCAGCTATCTTGCTCTGCTTATACGCTGTTGAGTTTGTCTAGAAGTGGCAAGATATTAAAGAGGTAATTGTTGGTTGCATACCTATTCACACCAGGTTTTCAATGGTCTTTTGTTAGTAATACACCTGCCATCTTTGTCTCCATCTGACTCCTTAGTTTATCCTTATAAGAACCAAATACCCAAACCCACTGCCCTTGAGTTGATTCCAGCTAATAAATAATGGGGAAAATAAGAACAAAACTGTAGTCATAGTGACCACACGTGTCAGAATACAAGGATGCTCCATAGTGTTTATCAACACTGTGAACTTTCAGAAGCAGATTGCCAGGCTTTTCTTCTGAGATACCTCTAGGTGAGTTTCAACCACGAACCTTTCAATTAGTGGCCAAGTACTTACCATTTGTGTTTACCAGGGATTCCTTATAAAGAGAAAGGAATGAAGGGATGTTTTGTTTAGGACCCCCAAAACTCCAATAAGTACTCCATACTGTCTTATATTTTAAAGCTCGATTTCAAAATAATAACAATTTATTACTATTACCAGGAGCTTTTTATTTCATACTAAGAAATTTTTGTTGTTTTACAGCCAATATGTGAACTAATCTGTTTTAAAATTTCTTACTTTCAATCATTAATGGCCACGTCACATGCTGATATTAAATAATATTAAAAAAATACATAATCCCCCAAGGACTACATGTTTTATTGTAAATAATTAGCATCAAAACCAGTGGACATAAGCACCAAAAGTCTTTACAACAAAATGATTTAATATCGTAGTATTGGCCTCGTAGGAAATTTTCCTTCTTTCTAAAAGTGGTTTGACAAACTTTCAGCAGCATTTGGTTAATACTTGGTTAATCAGTTGAAACAAAGTGCATTGACTTACCTCTCCAAATAAAATGCTCAAAAGCATTTTGGTTTCTTGACTAACCAACACTTAGAGGGTTGAATGTACAATGCTCTAAGTGTTGATTAGTCATTTCTTGACAAGTTGGGCAACTATTTATTTCACAACCCTAGAGTGAACAGTCACTTAATGTTCTCTAAACAAACCTTGACATTTTTAGCAGATAATCAGTTATAGTTGGGGAAAATTTGAGACAGGTTAACGGGGTAGGCCAAATACATTTATTTCTCAAAGCTACAATATTGCTATTCTTTTATCACAAAATTAGCACAATCCTTAACTGGTTTCAAGTCAAGATCAAGAAGTAATATCATTTCTCTTCTCTTCTTCACCTTTTTGCTAACATCTTTATAGAGCAAGAAAATTTGAAAGCTGTTAGTTAACAATGATTCCTTTTATGCCAGTTTTCTTCCTTTTCAATTTGATTCTTTTCTGGTTTCTTATTTTGTTTTTGAATTTCATGTGTGTTAAGCTCAATTTGTCACAGTCTGTTGCTCATGACAAATCCTCATAATTGGTGTATCTTTGTTTTTATTAAATCATTTCTTTAATAATTAATAATTTTAATGATGTTATGCTTTCCAGCAAACTCACTTCTCACAACAAATCTAGACTTCTGCCAATAACCTGTATTTAACCATGTATTCTTCTTACACAAACCTACTCAAATCCTCTCTTTTCCCACTTCCCACTATCATCTTGAATCTTGTCTTCATCACTTCATTGACATCTTTTCAATTCTTCCATATAGTCATACAAAGTATTAGCTCTCCTTTTCTAGTTAAAAGGATTGTACTTCCCATTTTAGAATGTGTGATGTTCCCTAGTTCTGTAAATCATCTTTTTACCACTTCTGAGACACAAGACTCCCAGTACACCAAACCGTCATTTGGTGGACAGGGATGTACATGGACGTTTATCACAGCACAGTCCACAATAGCTAAAAAGTTGGAACCAACCTAGATGCCCATCAACAGATGAATGGATAAACAAACTATGGTATATACACCAGTGGAACAGTATGCTATGGCAAAAAAAAAAAAAAAATGTAGATTTTAGAAAATACCTCATAACATGGTTTCAGTTGGAACATACTATGCTGAATGAAATCAGTCAGTGTCAAAAGGAAAAATATTGTATGAGACCCCTATTGTAAGGATTTAAAAAACAGAATTAGCTACAGAATAAAACAACTTTGATGGCTATAAGGGTAGGGGTGGTGAGGGTTTATCATAGATGAGATAAGTGATAGATGTTAGAAATTTTATTCATTTACTGAAATAGTTTAATTAACATTAAAAAAAAGAAAATAATAAAGCTCTGTACTTTCCCCTCTGGATTCTAATCCCACCCCAACACTATTGTTGTGCATTTCAGAGTTCACATTTTCTGAGAAGTTTCAGCACTCAGGTCAGTTCTTATTTATTTTTCATAAAACCATAGAGCCTGCCAATATGTTATCTTCTCTATTTCAGATTTTCATATGCTATATATGACTATGTACCTTATACAATATGCAATATAGATAAACATTAAGTAGTAGTAATTCTGGTTATTTAAATCTTCAAAAGTCAAAGAAAGAGAAGAAACTTGTATGTATTAACATAGTAGCTGTGGGATAGGCAAAGTAATAACCAAACCAGTAATGCTTAACATGATTGACAGGAAATTATATTCATTAAATTCAACAAATTTATTGAGTGCCAACTTGTGCCAGGCACAGTTCTAGATGCTTGGGCAACATCAGTGAACAAACCGACAAATATCCCTATCCTGAAGAATATTGTATTCTAGTAGGGGCCAAGACATTACACACACTAAATAAATAAATAAAATAAAATAAAATAAAAATTATTATTTAAAGTAATTGACATAATATATTAGAAGATGATAAACACTGTAAGAAAGAAATACACAAAGCAGAATAGGAAACGGTGGGTAGGGTGACCTAGAGAAAAGGCATAGGAGTGAAGTATTAACTAAGGTGGTCAGGGTAGACTTCATTGAGAAAATGCAATCTG
Organism: Heterohyrax brucei; assembly: GCA_028571685.1. NCBI lineage: Eukaryota > Metazoa > Chordata > Mammalia > Hyracoidea > Procaviidae > Heterohyrax > Heterohyrax brucei. Next base: position 78,740,528 of record CM053143.1, read on the forward strand.
GACAAAGATTTGGAGGAGATGGCACTGGGGAGTTCCTAAGCAGATTTCTGTAAAGAAAGCATTTCAGGTAAAAAACCAAAACCAAACCCAGCATCGTCAGGTCAATTCCAACTCACAGCAACCCTACAGGGTAGAGTAGAACTGCTCCACAGAGTTTGCAAGGAGTACCTGGTAAATTGAAATTGATGGCTTTTTGTTTAGCAGATGTTAACACTTAACTGCTGCTGCCACCATGGTTTCCTTTTAGGTAAAAAGAATATCCAAACCACAGGTGCCAGGTAAGAGAGTACTTAGAATATGTGAGGACTAGTAAGGAGTCTACTGTGACTGCAGGAGGCTAAGCAAAGGAGAAAGTAATAGGAAACGAAGTTGGAGTGGAAACGGGAGGACCCGTCCTTACAGGAAATCGTCGTTGCATAGTGGTTAAGTTCTATGTCTTCTAACTTAAAGGTCAGCAGTTGAATCTGCCAGGTGGTCCTTGGAAACTCTATGGGACAGTACTGCTCTGTCCTGTAAGCTCACTATGACCTGGAATTGATCCGATAGCAGTGGGTTTTTATCCTTACAGCTATTGTATGGATTTCAGTCTCTGCCCTGAATGAAAAAGGGAGCAGAGGAATGCCACAAAATGCTTCAAGTTTCAGAGGCTCAGTCCAACTGGTGTATGAGAATGATCTCCAAGGGAACAAGAGTAGCAAAAAAGGAGATCTGGCTAGGGATTCTAATGATTCTGTGGATATGCTGATAAGTAGGTAGATTCTGGGTACATTATAAGGTAGAGCCAACAAAATTTCCCTAAAGGATTAAATGTAGGATGTGAAAAAACAAATGTAGCCCAAAAGGAAAGGATGAATGAAGCATAATTGGGAATAATGAGGAAGATCATGTTGAGTTTTGGATATGCTGAGTCTGAGATGCCTTAGATATCCAAGTGGAGATAGTGAATATTTGAGTCTGAAGGACAACTGTGGTCTGGAGTTTAAATATAAAAGTAATTGTCTCTTAGATTATACTTAAGGCCATGAGACTGAAGTGACATCACAAAGGGATTGAATACAGATAAAGAGGAAAAGGAGCAAAGAACCTAATATTCCCAAATTAAGAAGATTAAGAATCTAGCCATAAAGGCTGAAAAGGTACAACAAGCAAGACTAGAAAAACAAACAAACAAAGACAGTGTGGTAACCAAGTCTGGAAACCAGGAAGAAATTTTATTAAGTAAGAGAGAACGATCCATTACGTCAAATGCTACAAACCGCTCATGTAAAACGAGGGTTGAGAAGGACACTGAATTAGAAACTTGGAAGTCTCTGGAGACCTTAAGAGGGCAATTTTTGTACTGATGAAGAAGACAACCTGATAGTGTTGGATTAAGTAGAAAAGGGTAAGAATTGGACTTGGGGGTTGAGGGTACACATAACTTCTTTGCTCCAAAAAAGGAGCCAAGAAATGGCATTTTAGGTAGACTGGAAAAATGAGGTCAAGGGAAATAACTCTTAAGATAAAAGAAAAAATACACACCTACATACTCATGAGAATAATCTAGGAACAAGGGAAATTTTGGTCATGAGGGGAGGGGAGGGAATACTACAGAAGCAATGCCCTTTGTAGCCTAGGACACATCTGATGAAGATGTAAAGCATACTCTAAGTAGAGAAATTCTAGTTTAGACAAAGATAGTTAATCTTTGGCAACAGGATGGAAGATAGAATCTGCAGGTGCAGATACAAATAAATGATAGTTTTAGTAGGAGGAGTCTGTCTTAGTCAGCTAGGGCTACCCTAACAGAAATACCACAGAGTGGGTGGCTTTAACAAAGGAAGAGGTATTCTTACACAGTTCAGTAGGCTACAAGTCCGAATTCAGGATGTCCACTCCAGGGGAAGGCTTTCCCCTTGGTCGGCTCTGGAGGAAAGTCCAGTATTGCATCAGTCTTTTTCCAGGGAACGCCTTGGCGCAGGAACCTCAGGTCCGAAGGACGTGCTCTTCTCTGGGTGCAGCTTTCTCGGTGGTGTGAGGTTCTCAATTCTCTGCCTGCTTTTCTTTCCTTTTATCTCTTGTAGGATGAAAGAATTAAGGGAGGGGCAAGCCATACTCCAGGGAAACTCCGTTTACAGTGGAGCAGGGAGGTGATCCTATGAAGGGATTTACAGCCCCAGCCTAATCCTTTAACATACAACATAGGAAAACCCCAAAATGGGGGACAGTCACAAGATATTGAGAATCACGGCCCAGCCAAGTGGCTACACAAATTTTGGGGGGGACACAATTAAACCCATGACAGAGTCTGTAGTGGTTCTCTTCTAATTTTCTGAATTTTTTCTGTGAAGTATAAAACAAGGTTATTGGATGACAAAGAGAATAGAGGAAGAGGAGTTGATCGTCTAAGGATATAGGAGAAAATATGACTTCGCTGCCTAGGAAAGGTAAAAGGGAAAGGACTAGACACAGGTATCTTGATTGCCTCTTGACATTAGTGGCTAACTTGAGGTTCTTTGTGAGACTAGTCAGGATGGTAGCATGTTTTCCTTAATTCACATTCAGTTGCCAGGGAATGAAGCAAGTTTAAATCCAAACCAAACCTATGGCCATCTGGTGGGTTCCAACTCGTAGCAACACTATAGAAGAGAGTAGAACTGGCCCATAGAGTTTCCAAGGAGAACCTGGTGGATTCAAACGGCTGACCTTCTGGTTAGCAGCCTTAGCACTTCACCAGGGTTTCTGAAGTAAGCTTATAGCTAAATGATTCAGAGTTGTGGCTTTGCCTAGAAGGATATACAGAAGTAAGAAAAGAGCAAGGAAGTCAAGGACAAATGATAGGCAGTGTTTTCATAATTATTATTGGACTTTAAAATGGCAAGGAAAAGACTAAGTACATGATGGGGGTACAGAATAGTGTGAAGATGGTGGGATCAACAATTTCATTCTCTGGTGGAAGATAAGATTTGTTGTATTCAAAGTTACTGCTGTTGTTAAATACTGTCACATTGGTCAGTTCCTACTCATGGAAACCCTATGTATAGCAGAACAAAACACTGCCCTGTCCTGTGTCATCCCCATAACTGTTGCTTACGTTCAAGCCAACTGTTGAGGCCACTGCATCAATACATCTCACTAAGTGTCTTTCTCTTTTTCAGTGATCCTCTACTATACCAAACACGACGTCTTTCTCTAGGAAACAGTCCTTCCTGAAAACGTGCCTAAACTACATGAGATGAAGTATTGCCATCTCTCTTCTAAGGAACATTCTAGCTGTATGTTTTTCAAGACAGATTTGTTCATTCTTCTGGCATTTCATAGTATATTTATTATTCTTCACCAACATTATATGTATCAGTTCTTCAGTATTCTTTATTAATTTCCAGCTTTTACATGCATATGAGGAGACTGGAGATACCATAGCTTTGATCAGGCTCATCTTAATTCTGAAAGTGACATCTTTGCTTTTTAGCACCTTAAAGACATCTTACAGATTTTGTAGGGTATTTGAATTGGGATCAACCCAACAGCACCAGACAATGGTTTAGGGAAAGTGACTTTGGAAGATTATAGATGGCAGTCAGAGCATGAGATTCAGTCAATGGGATGATGGAGGAGTTGCTACTAATAGTGATGACAAACTCTAGGAACATGACCAGGAGAATGAATAACTGGGATGGGGTGGACGATAACTTCAGAGAAGACTTTTAAGATCTAAGAGGACAGAGTGCTGGAATGATCCTCTACACTCATGAATTATACAATAATATTGGTAAGAGTGATTGTAAACCAGAAGTTAAAGTTGAAGGGAAATGGGGAAGAATCACACAGAATAATCTGCAGATTATAGCAACAATGATGGATAAAGAATTACATAATTTGAAAATGTAAGCTGAAATTGTTGGGGGGAAAAGAGAAAACAGTATGAAAAAAAAAAGAATAAACCTACTCCATTTCAAGGTCCACTGGTTCAAGGCCATGGGAAAAAATAAAACAAATAGCTGCTATCAAGACAATTCTGACTCATAGGGACTTTATGTGTGTCGAGAGTAGAATTTCACCCTAAAGAGTTTCTAATGACTGACTTTTGCAAATAGATCATCAGGACACTTTTTGGAAGCTTCTCTGGGTGAACTTGAGTCATCAGCCTTTCAGAGGAGCCCTGCACATTAACACTTTGTACAGCCCACTGATTCATGGTTGGAAAACAGACCCCATTTAAGAGATCTGCAGAGAAATCCATGTCCTAATAGAAGTAGGTTTCTGTTATGGTAAGAAGGAAATATGTGGAGAATAGGTAAAGGGCACAGGGAATGTTTCTGGTAATAGACCTAAACTCCCAGACTGCAGTAGAGCAGAGAGTTTTCAGAAGTTAAGGCATGAAACACAGAATAGAATGGTAAGTTACAGCACTTGTATGGGAATAAATGTGCTTCTCCCAATTTTCAAACACAACTCGTACAAGCACATACACTCTACTCCATACTAAGTGCTTACCAATTGCTTGAAGTATAGATTATCTAAGATTTTTCATTCCACTGCTCACTCTAAACTTTTAAGAATTGGCAATGAAAGGAAATGGAAATAACATTCACAAAATAAGACATATTAGTTTAAACATCTTTATCACATCATTGGATTAAAAGATAAATTCGGGTGACACTAATAGGTTACTTGTCAAACACAGTGGAGAACATCTCTGATGATTTCACTTGTTTATGTCATTCATGTTTTCCATTGCCATGGCATAGAAAAAAGATGGCAGAGTAGACACACGTCTCCTTATTTTCCTGTAAGAATTAAGGCCTGGATGATATTTGTGAGGAGCACTGAACATTTGCGTAGCCCTAAGACCTAGCATATTTGACTAGGCACCAGTATGAGGCTAATCTTCCCCTCTTAAAAATGAGCCAGTGGCTGTCTGACCTCCATTTCTACTGTTTTATGGAATCGGAGAACTGCAGCTTTGCAAATAGCCGGTAACATACTTTCATTATTAGCTGGAAAGTGAAGTCTGCTGCTCCTGAAGGCCTGTTTCAGCAAGCACCTAGTTCAACACCCGGACAGCTCTCCACATAGAACTGAAGTTTACTTTTAAGGCTGAGAGGCCTGTGTATTTGCCTGGATATCTGTCTGTTGAGAGGCCTAGCATGTTTTCCTCCCATCCTTCCCTGACTCACATTGTAGGGTTGGCTGACAGCCCCCAGTTTCTCCAAAGTAGGGCAACCTCCTTGCCACCAAACAAGCAGAGCCTTCCACCCCAGAGAGTTCACCTGTGGCAAATCACTAGAGTATTAGAGACAGCTAGTGACCAACAAGTATCTTAGATCCAATATCAGAGAAATCAAACAGTGTCTAGATGGCACACAGGCAGCAGACCATAATTAATCATTTAAAGAAGCAGCCTTGAAATGCTCCAGAAAATTCCCAAAATAAAGATTCAAAAACTTTCTCAGATGTAGAAGTCCTTCTGAATCTATCAGAGGTCAAGTACAAAAGAATTATATATAGAACCTTCCTAGAGATTAAACAAAATGCAATAGAACAAAATGAAAAATTTAGTATGCTATTTGAACTGATGGAACATCAATGATTTGAATTACATCAGATCAAGAACAAAATTACAGAGTTAATTCAATCCAAAGCCAAAAGAGTAGAAGTTAGACTCAGTGACCTTGAAGACAGAGCACCTGACACCAGCATTTATGAGGTGAAATCAGAGAAAAGAAATAAGAAAAATTAAGAAGCATTAAGAAATTTATGGACTCCATTAAGAGGAATAATTTATGTTTAATTGGAGTTCCTGAATAAGGGGGGATTAATGACAATATAGAGTATTGCTGTAGAGATGCTGACAGAAAACTTTCCTGAGATCATGAGCAAAGACAACATAGGTATCCAAGATGTTTACTGAATACCACAAAAGCTAGACCAACCCCCAAAAAAGACTCCAAGTCATTTTATAATCAAGCTTAATAAGATGAAACATAAACAGGTGCTTCTGAAGGCAGCAAAGCTCAAAGCAAAGCTAACACTTCAGGAAAATCCTGTAGGCTTTTGTCTGACTTCTCTACAGAAGCGATGCTAGCTAGAAAACAGTGGGCAGACACATCAAAGGAGAAAAACTTCCATCCAAGAATTATTTATCCTGCAAAACTGTCTATCAACTGTCATGGTGAAATTAAGACTTTTAAAGATAAAGAGAAGTTTAAAGACTTCATAAAAACTAAACCAAAATTACATGAAATATTGAAAGAAGCTCTTCCCTTAGAAAAACAGAACCATTAAAATGTATATTTAAGGTGACAATTCAGGACACATCATCCAAAATTCTAATCAGTTATGGAAGTCACAAAACTTAATCAAAGCTACTGTATTAAAATATGGGAATCTGTGATCATATCATGACACACATACTATCACATTTAAGGACGGGTACGCTACAGTAGTTATAGTCATTTTAGATGCAGAGGAAGTTTAAGAATTATGCAGTAGTTAAAACTTAGTATGTTAATGGGGATAATACATGTAGCTATAAAGCAAATTAACAATGCATTGTGTCAAAATAAGAAATTAAATACAGGAGTCTCAACAACACAAAACCAACACTATAACAATATAAAAGTAATTACATCAAAACAATGGGACTAAGCACATACCTATCAATAATTACACTGAACGTAAATGGACTGAACGCTCCAGTAAAGAGACAGCGAGTGACATTCTGAATCAAAAGACATGACCCGTCTATAATGCTGCTTACAAGAAACACACCTTAGACTTAAAGATATGAACAAATTAAAAATTAAAGGATGGAAGAAAACATACACAAAGAACACGTGTGGCAATACTAACCTCCGGTAAAATAGATTCTAATGTAAAATCCACTATTGTGGACAAGGATAGTCACTATTTATTGCTAAAAGGTTCAGTACTCAAGCAGGACTTAACAATACTAACTATTTATGCACCCAATACCAGAGCACCTAAATACATTGAACAAGCAATGACAACACTGAAAAACAAGATAAATCGTTCCACAATAATAGTTGGAGACTTCAGCACTGCCCTTTCAGTTATGGACAGATTATCCAGAAAAGAAAGCTCAGTAAAGATGCAAAAGGTCTTATTGCAACAATCAACCAAACTGATCTCATCGACATATACAGATCTTTTCATCTATCAATGGATAAGTACACCATCTTCTTCAATGCACATGGAACATTCTCCAGAATAGACCATGTGTTAGGTCATAAAGCAATTCTCTATAAAATCCAAACCACTGATTTACTGCAAAGTATTTTCTCGGACCATAGAGCCATAAAAGTTGAAATCAATAACAGAAAAGTCATAGGTAGAAATTTAAACTTATGGAAACTGAACAACACTTGCTCAAAAGGCTGTGGGTTATAGAAGAAATTAAGAACAAAATAAAGAAATCTGTGGAATCAAATGAGAATAAAAACACATCCTACCAGAATCTATGGGGTATGACAAAAGCAGTGCTCAGAGGTCAGTTAGCCTCTATACCTGCATATATTTGGAAAGAAGGGCCCAAATTAAAGAGTTAAGTTTACGGCTTGAACAAGTAGAAAGAGAGCAACAGAAGAACACTTCAGACACCAGAAGAAAATAGATTATGAGGATTAGAGCAGAATACAATGAATTAGAGAATTGAAAAATAATTGAAAAAATTAACAAAATCAAAAGCTGGTTCTTTGAAAAGATCAACAAAATTGATAAACCGTTGGTTAAACTTACATAAGAAAAGCAGCAGAAGATACAAATAGCCTAATTAAGAAATGAAATAGGAGTCATTACAACAGACCAAGCTGAAATCAAAACTATCATAACAGAATAACTATGAAAGCCTGCATACTCTAACAGGTTTGAAAACCTAGAAGAAATGGACAAATTTCTAGATTCATATCATCCACCAAGATGATGTCTTCACAAGGAGAAGTACATCAACTTAATAAATCTATCACAAAGGAAGAGATTGAAAAAGTCATCAAAAACTATCAACCAAAAAAGTCCTGGCCCAGATGGCTTCACCAGTGAAGTCTACCAAACTTTTAGAGAAGAGTTAACTCCAATACCATTGAGGCTATTTAACATCATAAAAAGGATGGATTACTCTCAGATTCATTCTATGAAGCCAAGATAACCCTGATACCAAAGCCAGAGTAAGATCACACAAAAAAAGAAAATTACAGAACAATAACACTCATGAACCTGGATGCAAAAATCTTCAACAAAATTCTAGCTAATAGAATTCAACAGCATAAAAAAAAAAGAAATCATTCATCATGATCAAGTTGCTTTCATTCCAGGGATGCAAGCTTGATTCGACATCAGAAAAACAATGGATGTAATCAACCGCATTAATAACACAAAAGACAAGAATCACCTGATTTTGACAATTGATGCAGAAAAGGCTTTTGACAAAGTTCAACACTTATTCAAGCTTAAAACTCTCAGAAAAATAGGAATCCAGGGGAAATTCCTGAAAGCAATCAGTAACATCTATGCAAAGCCACCTTCGTCATCCTGAATGGTGAAAGGCAGAAGAATTTCCTTTGAGAACAGGAACTAGACAAGGATTCCGACTCTAACCTCTCTTATTCAACATTGTACTAGAAGTTTTAGCTAGAGCAATTAGACAAGGCAAACAAATAAAGGGCATCCATACTGGCAATGAAGAAGTAAATATCTCCCTCTTTGCAAATGATATGATTGTTTATGTAGAGAATTCAAAGGAGTCCATAAGTAAACTATTGGAACTAATAGATGAGTTTAGCAAAGTATCGGGATGCAAGATAAACATAAGTAAATCAGTAGGATTTTGTTATACCAACAGTGAGATTATTAAAGAAGAAATCGATTCCATTTATTATAGCCCCCAAGAAGATAAAATACCTGGGAGTAAATCTAAGTAGAGAAATAAGAGGTGTTTACAAAGAGAACTACGAGACCCCTACAAGAAACTATAAATGGAGTAGTCTACCCTGCTCATGGAGAGGAAGACTCCACCTTGTGAAAATGTCTATTTTACCCAATGCAATCTACTTATGTAATGCAATCCCAATGCAAATTCCAGCAATGTGTTTTAATGAGATGGAGAAACAGATCATCAACTTTGTTTGGAAAGGGAAGAAACCTTGTAAGAAGAACACACTGGGAGGCCTCTCACTACCTAACTTTAGAAACTGTTACACTGCCACAGCAGTCAAAACAGCCTGATACTGGTACAAAAAGAGATATAGACCAATGGGGCAGAGTTGAGACCCCAGAGATGCCACCATCCTCCTATGAACAGTTGATATTTGACAAAGACCCCAAGATTTTAAACTGGGATAAGAATGGTCTCTTTAACAAATGGTGCTGGCAAAATCAGATATCCATTGGCAAAAAATTGAAACAAGACCCATATCTCACACCTTATACAAAAACCAACTCAAATTGGATAAAAAACCTAAATATAAAATCTAAAACAATAAAGATCACCAAGATAAAACAGGATCAACAATGGAAGTTTTAATATACAATGTAGGCAGACTTCAAAATCTGACAAAGCTTGATCAACAGAAGAGAAAATAGATAGATGGGAACTACTAAGAATCAAACACTTTTGCTCATCCAAAGACTTCATCAAAAGAATTAAAAGGCCACCTACAGAATGGGAAAATAATATTTGGCAATTATGTGTCAGACTCACGTCTGATCTCATAATCTATAAGGTACTACAAAATATCAACAAGAAAAGGATAATCCAATGATCCAATTGTTTTAGCCAGCTAGTGCTACTCTAACAGAAATACCACAAGACTGGATGGCTTTAACAAAGGAAAGTTTATTCGTTCACAGTCTGGCAGGCTACAAGTCCAAATTCAGGATGTCCACTCCAGGGGAAGGCTTTCCCCCTTGTCTGCTGTGGAGGAAAACCTGGTATTGCATCAGTCTTTGTCCAGGGAGCATCTTAGTGCAGCAATCTCAGGTCTGAAGGATCCGCTGTTCTCCTGGTGCTGTCTGCATGATGATGTGAGAGTCCCAATTCTCACTTTGCTTCTCTTTCCTTTTGTCTCTTACAGGATGAAAGGATTAAGGGTGGGGCAAGCCATACCCCAGGGAAACTCCCTTTACAGTGGAGCAAGGATTTATAGCCCCACCCTAATCCTTTAACATACTGCACAGGAAAATCACAAAATGAAGGACAATCACAAGATACTGGGAATCATGGCCCAGCCACATGGCTACAGATTTTGGGGGGGGGGGGTTGGGGCACAATTCAATCCATGACACCAATTAAGCAATGGGCAAAGGAGACAGACATTTCTCTAAAGAGGATATTCAGGCAGCTGTAAGGCACATGCAGAATTGCTCACAATCATTGGCTATTAAAGAAATTCAAATCCAACAATGAGATGCCATCTCACCCCAGTAAGATTGACCATGATTCGAAAAACACAAAACAACAAACACTGGAGAGGCTGTGGAAAAATTGGAACTCTCCTACACTGCTGGTGGGATTGCAAAATGGTACAACCTCTTTGCTGACGCTTCCTTAAAAAGCTGGAAATAGATGTACCATTTGGTCCTATAATTCCACTGCTTGGAATTTATCCTTCAGAAACAAAGGTTGTTACATGAACAGACACATGTATATGAATGTTTGTTGCAGCACAGTCCACAATAGCAAAAAGATGGAGTCAACCCCAAAGCCCATCAACCGATGAGTGGATAAACAAACTATGGCACATATACTCAACAGAACACTATGCTGTGCTAAAAAACAATGACAGTTTTAGAAAACATCTCATAACATGGTCTCATTTGGAAGACATCATGCTAAGTGAAATCAATCAGTGTCAAAAGGACAAATGTTGTATGAGACATATGTTATAAGGACTTACCAAGAGAATTATGCACAAAAGAAAATGATTGTGTTGGCTACATGGGTAGGTGGGGTGCTGAGGGTTTAACATAGATGAGATACTTGATAGATGTTATAAATTTTATTCTTTTACTGTAATTAATAAAAAAGAAAAAAGTGTCATGTCTGAGCATAATTTCTTGGATGTGCAGCTACAAATTACCATTTTAAAAAGAGCAACTGATTAACAGAAGTTTGGAATCTTTGGCACAGCAGAAGGAAGAGAAGTTCAGCTATAAGTTAAAAAATACACATGTGTCCATAATGGTAGAGTTTATAATAATGAAGCACACTTCTTCTCAAGAAAATAAAACAATTGCTTGCAAAAACAAATTCAAAATATCTAAATTATTCATTACAGAAAATATTGACTAAAATTTTGCTGGTCCAACAAAATACTATGTGGATCATAAAAGATACACAAAGATTTCCAGTATTTCCCAAGGGAAACAGGCTACTTATAGTAAAATCTCTAATAGGACACCAACATAAAATTAGGTAGTCAGAAGACCCTTCTAGAAAAAATATTCACCAGAATCTAAATGACCACCTCATAAAAGTGAAAGTGCAAGTGATTTATCATCTATAATTTTTAAATTTCTTGTGTCATCTCCAGTATTATCAATATAATCAAGAAAAATATAGTAGTATCTTTATTATTATAAATAATAAACAACAATCTAGAATATAACAAATTAATCATGTCTTTTTGTAATGTCAGTGAATAGCTCCAGCAACCACAGAACACAGCCTTCACATGCTGTTATAGCTTCAGTTCTATCACTGTCTTGATTTACAGTTTCAAGCAAGTAATAGAGGCATATGTGTGACTACTGTCTCACTGCAAGTAAGATAAAATAAAAAATGATTACAGCAGGGTGTGCTGTATTAACTAATCAGTGCTTGGAATCAAGTTCAGAAAAGTAATGCCAATAATTTATAATTTATTTTTTAATTTACAGATAATTATCTCTTCTCTTCCCAAGAAAACAATCCAGAAGCTTTCTGCTTCCAAAGCCAAACTCTGCCATCAGTTATGTGTATGCAGTTAGTTGCTTATGCATGACTGAATACAGAACCCAGCCCATAAAATTTGGAATAATTTGGATATTTTAAAAATCTGGAACAAATAAAAATCTATTTGATAAATAAATTATTATGTGACCCAACTCAAATGGGCTTTGATGTGTTCAGGAAATAGTATTTTCAGTTATGTGAGAAGATAGAAACAATTTTATTTAACTCAGTCTAGAACAGATCATTCTTGAGGACGAGAGAGAAGAGAACATCACCACTGTCCTTTCCCCAGGGTCGCATTCTTTGGTCCTAAATGATCAAGTCTATAGCAAGTGTGTTTATATGTCATTACTATTATTGAATGCCTCACTCAACAAAAGAAAAAGAATAGAGTAAAAGATAGAAGAGGAGAAAGCAGAAGAGAGGAGAAAGGTTACACATGTGAATAAACCTAAACCCTTCTGAGAATTCATACGTGAGGCTTCCACAGGCATCTGGTTATCTTTATCATCCACAAGTGCCTGCATCCCGTGCTGTCTACCTGCTAAACAGTGAGATAAAATGAACTCCTCCTAAAGTCGTCTTTTCAAGTATAAAATCAGCCCAAGTAAAGTGAATTTTCTGTCTAGCTTCTGTTTCAACTTCAATTTTGTTTAATATGGCATCTAAACAGGATCACCAAAGTTTTGCTTCTAATAATTTCTAAGTCCACTTTCCTTTCTTATCTCTTAAAAGTAAGTAAAAAAATAAGAAAATTGAGCTCTGTATCTAAATCTTCAGCTTGTTCTAAACAATTTATTTTAATGCATCGTTTTAAATTCTCACATATACTTTTCTCTCCTTGCCGTGTCACTGAGTGAAGGATCAACACAGGAAACCAATGAAACATCATAGATCCCCACCCCAACCTCTGCCTTTCAAAAAAAAAAAAAGATTAGCAGTGCATCGTTCATATTGTCGATTCTTCTGGCTATGTGTGTTGAGCTATTTATCAATCCACAAAGTATGATCTGTTTCTCCTTTATGGTCCTTTCAACACGCAAAAAAAAATACTGGCACTGCTTCTTCCTGCTCCTCAAGAGAGTCAGCTAGATTATAATCACACTACCCATGCGATTAAACCACTTGTAAAGAAATGGAGTTCTTTTCATTTAGTTCTTGAAACTCTGAAAACAACCTAAGCTCTCCTCCTGAGAACACTGAGAGGAAGTTCTTTGTGCACTCTTCCTGCATCTCTACAAGTTCTTGTGAGAGGATAAAAGTGACTGGTTTGTATCTACATATTCATTATCTCAAAACAGGCTTGCCTGTCACTGTAGATAAGGCTGTAAAAGATCTTTCTAAATGGCCTTTACTTTTTTGTTCTACATATAAAATGTATGATTTTTCACAATTAAATATTAATATAGCTTCAGGCCACTGCTTAAATGATCAAAATTAATGCAAGTGTTCAGAGAGAAATCCTGGTACATTTATCTCCTCTACCTAGTAATTCATGAAGTTTGTATTTTAGCTTGAATTTTTCAAGACTCATCTATTTTGTCACAGCTTTTAAAAATTGTTGTGCTCTGCTCATCCTAGAAAGGTCTAGTTATCTCAGAAAGCATTTTCCCACATTGACATTAGCCTATAACTGGGGGTTATTTTAAAACCTGAAGATTTTAAAAAATAAAATAAAACAACCACATAATTAGCATAGACACAATCTAGCTTGCATGTGGAAGCTTCTTTACAAGTTATGTCATACATGTCACATCCTAGAAGTTGAACCACACAAAAATTGATTAGATACATCTTGGGGAACTTTAAAAGTAGATTATAAATTAACAGTACTTTTAAAACATTTTTCATAAACATTTTGCTTTCTTCTCTTGAACAGTGTAAAATTCATTCAATAGTTAATAAATTAAAGAGCTGTGGACTGTTCAATAAATTGAGTGAATAACTGTGTCACTGGCATAGCAGTTTTCTAATCACAAGACCCTACCATTCCAGGTTTTCTAATGTGATTTTGTAACTAATTGTGCTTCTTGTATGGCCCTCTGGTGGCACAATGGTTTGTGTTTGGCTGTTAGCAGAAAAGTAGTAAGTTTGAATCCCACAGGTGTTCCACAGGATCGACTTCTTAAAGAGTAAAAAAAAAAGAAGAACTAAAACTCATCATCACGTTAATTCTGACTCACAGTGACCCCATAGGACAGAATAGCACTGCCCCATAGAATTTCCAAGGAGCACCTGGTGGATTCGAACTGCTGACTTTTTGGTTAGCAGTCATAGCTGTTAACCACTACACTACCAGGGTTTACATTCTGTGCAAATCACAGCCTTGGAAATCCTGCTGTCTTATGTGGTCACTATAAGTCAGAAAGAATTCTGTGGCAATGTTTTTTCTTTTTGTTTGTTTGCTTGCTTGTTTTGTTTTGGTGCTTCTTGTAGTTCTATAAATATAAAAGTTTATTTACTATAAATACATTCCTGATCATTTTTTAATCCCAAATAAATTTTAATTTCTCTATAGTACTCAATATGATCAATATAAAAAGTCAGTGATTCACAGATCAAATCACTAGAAATTTCCCAAGGAAGTCCTGAGACCTCACGTGGCCCTCACATGCAGGCATTCCCAAAGGTCCTGTTATCAGCTTTCTTCTCAGCTCACATTGCACACATTCTCTTGATGATCTCACCCACTCCCAGTTTTACTCTCACCTTTACACAGATGACTCCCAAGTCTGGGTCTCTTCCTGAACACCCAAACCCACACTGTCAACTGCCTGCTGGGTTTCACCGAGATTTGCAGGAACCTCAAATGGAAATCATTTTCTCCTAAAAATCTGATTACCGCATAAAGGTTAAAAAGATGATCCTGAGAATCAAACTGATCTCAGTTCCAACCCAAATTTACACACCTGCTAATGATTGACTTTAAACTGTTACTCAAACTCTCTGAGCCTTGAGTTAGTTCATTCATTCATTAGAATAAAATCTGCTTCTCTCATAGAATCTTTGGGGAGATTAAATGAGGTAATAAAAAGCATCTATAAATTAGATTGCTGAGAAACTAAAAAGAGAAAAGAAGGAAAGATGGGAGGAAGAAAAAAAAGGAAAGAAAGAGAAAAGAAGATAAAAATATTATATGAACACTAACACACGTATGTATGCACATGTACAAGGTCTCACAATTAAGTCTATGAACTTAATTGTTCTAAGTGCTACATTATTCATTGCTGAATATCACTAAGGTCACTTCTGAACTACTCCCCTTGGGAAGCTAGGCACCAACGCCAGCACCTAGTCCACTTTTCAAAGCAATTTTGGAACTCTTTTGGAAATTGCCATTAGACATGGTGGCAAGGAGGCAAGTTCATAAACTTAAACGTATACTTGTCTATGAGGGATTTTTTAGCCAGTAAACAGGTAACTGTATTGGAACACCCTTGCTACTCACCTGATCTGGCCCCAGTGATTTTTTTCTTTACCCGAAGATAAAGAAAATATTGAAAGGAAGACATTCTGATGACATTGACAACATCAAGGGTGATGTGATGACAAGTCTGACAGCCATTCCAGGAAAAGAGTTCGAAAATTGCTCTGAATGGTGGACTAGGGGCTGACATCAGTGCATAGCTTCCCAAGGGGAGCACTTCATAGGTGACCATAATGATATTCAGCAATGAGATATGTAGCACTTCTTCTAGGATGAGTTATCAAACTTCATTGGCAGCCCTCGTATATACGTGTTTGGATAAGAGCCATACCTGCTAACCACAAAGTCAGCAGTTGAGATCTATCAGCCATTTCTTTGAAACCCTACACAGCAGTTCTACTCTGTCCTATAGGGTTGTTATGAGTCAGAAACAACTCGACAGCAAAAAGTTGCTTTGTTTTTTGGTCTTATATATATATAGATATATAGATGATATAGATATAGATATAAACACACACATATTCTTTATTTTGATTAATAAAAATATCACATCCAATTCCTATGGCTGAAAAGGTTCAGTCAAAATATGTATCTCTCTCTCAACTTTCACATTTTATTGATTGTACTTCTAAAATATGTCCCTAATACATTTCTCCCTTTGCGTGTTAACTACTTCAGTTCAAACTTTCATTGCTTCTTCAAGTAGCTTCCAAACTGGTCTAATGCTCTGCTGTGTTTCTTCTCTCTGAACTTTTCCTATTTTTCTTACCTCAGGAATTTGTTTACATTTCTCATATTTTTAGCATCTATGTCAGTGAAAACCTCTGTATGTCTCTCTTGCATACAAAATCAGCAAACTCATACTTGTTCCCACACTACTTTATCCAATACTTTTTCCATAAAGTCCTGAGAAGCATCCTAATCTCTAGCCATAAAAGATTTGTCATCACCAGATTTACTGGTCTGACAGAAATTGGAGAAACTGCTAGGGTATGGCTCTGGGATATCCTCTTGTTTCAGTACTGAAGTCACTCCTGAGGTTCACACTTCGGCCAAAGATTAGACAGGCCCTTAAAACAAAATGAGACTAAAGGGACATAATAGCTCAGGAGCAAGGACAAGAAGGCAAGAAGAGACAGGAAAGCTGGTAATAGGGTACCCGAGGTTGAGAAGAGAATGATGACACTTTGTGGGTTTGGCAACCAATGTCACAAAGGAGTATGAATATTAGTTGTTTAATGAGAAACTACTTTGTTGTGTAAACCTTTGTCTAAAGCAGAATTTTAAAAGAATATTTGTCATCATTCCAAAATACAAGCTTCACACATATTTACTTTACTTACACTACCCCCACGTCTAGAATATGGTCTTCCTCATATTCACTTACCCACTTTGTCCCCTGCTGTGATATAAGAATGATAATCCCAAAACTGCCTTCTCTGCTGTCCTAATCATCCAGTGCTGGTATAACAGAAATACTGCAAGTGGCTGGCTCTCACTAACAAAAGTTTATTTGCTCACAGTTCAGTAGGCTAGAAGCCCAATTCAGGGCATCAGCTGCAAGGAAAGGCCTTCTCTCTCTATCGGCTCTGGAAGAAGATCTTTGTGATGGATCAGTCTTCCTATGATCTGGTAGCATCTCAGCACTGGAATTTCAGGTCCAAAGAATACACTCTACTCCTGATACTGCCTTTTTGATGACATGTGATCCCCATGTCATTTGCTTTCTTCTCTGTTTTATATGACAATGAGATCTACTTAAGGCGTTGTCTAATCTTTTTTATTACATCAGTATAACTGCCGCTAATCTTAATACATTACAATAATAGAATTTACAACATATAGGGAAATTGCATCAAATGATCAAATGGTGAGCCATCACACAATACTGGAAATCATGACCTAACCAGGTTGACAATACATTGCAGGAACACAGTTCAATCCATGACATCCTCCATGTGCTGAACTGACTGAGAATACACACAGTGGTCAGTCGAACATTTGGGCAAACAGACAGTAAGACATTGTCAAAGTATTAGTTCTGTCAGCCATGTTCATGCAGGAAACAGTTCTTAAGCACCCATTATGTTCCAAGGTCTGTGAAAAGTAGGGCAACACAGTGGTAAACACCAAATGGATAATTCTTGCCTGGGTGGGGCAGTTTAGAGGATTTTGATCATAATCAAAATTTAGTCATGGCACTGATTTCATTTTATCTATCAGTAAAAATTTTAGGTAATTTGCTATGTGTACTTGATCTTGGGCATGGATTTCAAGAATTGTTTCCATAGAATATAGGTGTTTGATTTCGAGTCCTTGTGAAAGAGCTTTGCTGGGATTGTTTTGATGCTCCTATGGTTGCACGTAGAGCAGTACAGTGATAGTTGATTGGTATAACTGTCATTAACATTACCATCTTTCCATGCCAGAGACCCAGGTTTCAATTTCCAGCCAATGTATCTCATATGCATATACTATCTGTCAGTGGAGGTTTGCTGTTTACTATAAAGCTGAACAAGTTTTAGTGGGGCTTGCAGATTAAGACAGATTGGGAAGAAAGTTCAGGCAATTTACTTCCAAAAGTCAACTTATGAAAACCCTGTGGATCACAAGGGCCTAATCCCTAAATCACAATGGGAATGGTGCAGGATCAGGCAGCATTTCCTTCCATTGTGTGTATGGTCCCTATGAGTTGAAGGTCCACTTGACCACCACTAACAATACTGAAGAATGCATCTTGGTCTGTGACCTTTTTTAGCCATCTTCCCTCAAGTCTACAAATTAGAGCTATTCCTCCAAAGGAGAGTTTAGGCTTAAAGAGCATAAAAACATACCCAGAATCTCTGCTACACCCATTCACCCATCAGAGCTGGGCACCTAGAGATGTAGGCCTTCAGAAACCACTCTGGAAGACAGGTCCTGTGTATGGGAACCTGAACCAAGGACATTTACCTTATGCAGGGCTGGCTGGCAGAAGCCAAGAGGAGAAAGCACACTGCTTCAAGGCAGTAAATCTCAAAGAGGGTAAAGGGAAAGAAAGTATATTTAGACACAGACCAAGCTTGCATAATGATCCCCTTCCTGATTTTATCAGTCTATTATGTCAGCCTCCTGGAAGTGGAGTTTGATGATTTCAAGAGCAGAAAAGCAAGTAGAAGAAAGAATAGAAGCTGTGCTTTTCATTACTTATGGAATGGTCCAGGTTTCTATTTCTTGATTCCAGGCAGAAGCGCAGGGAGAAGGGGAATATGATCTTTCCTACATCCAACGTTGTAAAACTTAAACTTTGGAAGTTTGTACTAGAATAAAAGGCAGACTACTCTTTCGGGAACAAGTGAAAATAAAGTTATAGTGAAACATAAAAAAAGAATAAAGATATGAATACTGAAATGAAAGAATCAGGTCATAGAAGAGAAAAATGTTTTTGAAGTTGACTAACTAAGATGGGAAAAAGAGAAAAACAAACAGAAAAACATATGGGAACTGAATTTTTTTAATTATTAAAGCTAATTGGCAAAAATCAAATAAATAAATATAAAGTTTGGATAGTTTAAATGCCTTTGAATCACTTTTTTCTCCATGATGGTTAACATCATGAGGCAGATTTGTGTGTGACTGGTTGTACTGTTTGAATTTCCTGAAAAGGAAATATAAAGACTCCATGACATGCATAAAAAGATTTTTTGGCCTTTTCCCAGCACACTATTAATGTGGGATGATTAAATTCTGTTTGGTTTTATTGCTGACAGTTCTAGTGTGTCATAGCATGACCGTGGTTCAGAAAGAACTTTAGTAGGTATCTGAAAATAGGTATCTAAGTTCTTCTAATAAGAAGAAAAAATATAGATAAGCATATATGTATGTACCTTTAGGGCTTTTCTAATACTCATTTCTTAATCTAAAGATATTTTTTTGAAAGTATAGAAAGATTCTATACAGTGTTTGTGATTTATCTGAATGTATTTTGAAAAACATGCTATTGACATTTAAATAGATTTGGTGTGTGTGTGTGTGTGTCTGCGTCTGTGTCTGTGTCTGTGTGTGTCTGTGTGTGTACAAACTCTTCTTTTGAAAGGAAATTTTAAATCTGACAGACATTAAAATCACCTTTGGTATATAAAGAGGAAAATAAACCTAGAATTATAAATATCCAAGTGAAAAAGCATCAAAATTATTTTCAAATTGCTTCAGATATTGAATTTTTCACTAAACTAAAGCTCAAGAGAAATGGAGTTTTCCAAATTCCTGGAGTAGAGAAAATATAAGAATCCCCACTTGAAGTTGTTAAGACAAAACATTAGTCAGTTGTGTTTCCTTTATTCATTATTCAAAAAACATTTATTTACTATATCTCGTATGTCCAGTATAGTTTTGGGTTCACATTCGCAGACATGATCAAAGAGATGAAAATTCCACCTCTGGTGGAACTTACGTTTTTGCAGTAAGCAAGTTACATAAATAAAATAATATACTATGTTATTGTTAAAAGCCAAGAAGACTATACAATGCAGGAAAGGAAAATGAAATGTAGAGAGTAGGGAAATAATCATTGTACTAAAAGTGCTTCTATTTTTCAAAAGTCTGTCCCAGGCTATAGTGATCTTGTTCCCAGAAAGAGAAGGAGGGGGAGGAAGCGGAGATTTTTCTAAGGTTAGCAGATAGCAAAAGGGAGTCCTTGAGTCTGACCTGTTCATCAGAGAAGTACCATTCCTCAAAAGGAATGCTGATAAGATTTAGCAGGAAGATGAGAATTAAATAAGACCCAACTAAATACCAGCCTCTGGGGAAACAAATAAGTTGCCAATTTAAAAATAAACAAACAGACCTCAAGGTGTTTAAAATAGATTCACCAGGTTACTTAATAGCAGAGTAAATTCTTTTTTTTCCTTAATTTTATTTTTTTATTAATTACAGTAAAAGAATAAAATTTCTAACATCTATCAATCATTTCATCCATGATAAGCCCTCTGCCCACCACCAACCTGTGTAGATAATTTCTCTTGTTAAGTCCTTATAACAGGGGTCTCATACAAAATTTGTCCTGTTGGTACTGATTGATTTCACTCAACATGATCTCTTCCAAATAAGTTCATGTTATAAGAGGTTTTCTAAAATTGTCATTGTTTTTTATCATAGCATAGTGTTCCATTGAGTATACGTACCATTGTTTGCTTACTCATTCATCTGTTGATGCGCATCAGGGTTGCTTCCAACTTTTTGCTATTGTGGACTGTGCTGCAACAGACATTCGTGTACGTGTGTCTGTTCATGTGACAACCTTTGTTTCTGAAGGATAAATTCCAAGCAGTGGAATTACAGGATCAAATGGTACATCTATTTCCAGCTTTTTAAGAAGCACCAGATTGTTTTCCAAAGAGGCTGTACCATTTTGCAATCCCACCAGCAGTGTAGGAGAGTTCGAATTTCTCCACAGCCTCTCCAGTGTTTGTTGTTTTGTGTTTTTCGAATCATGGTCAATCTTACTGGGGTGAGATGGCATCTCATCATAGTTTTGATTTGAATTTCTTTAATAGCTAACGATCATGAGCAATTCTGCATGTGTCATTTGGCTGCCAGGATATCCTCTTTAGAGAAATGTTAGTCCATCTTCTTTGCCTATCACTTAATTGAATTATTTATCCTCTTCTTGTTGATATTTTGTAATACTTTGTAGATTATGGAGATCAGACATATGACATATAGTTGCCAAATATTTTTTCCCATTCTGTAGGTGGTCTTTTAATTCTTTTGATAAGGTCTTCAGATGAGCAAAAGTTTGATTCTTAGTAGTGCCCATTTATCTATTTTCTCTTCTGTTGATCATGCTTTGTCAGATCTTGAAGTCTGTCTATACTGTGTATTAAAACTTCCATTGTTGATCCTGTTTTATATTGAATGACCTTTATGATTTTAGATTTTATACTTAGGTCTTTTATCCAGTTTGAGTTCGTTCTTGTATCAGGTGTGAGATATGGGTCTTGTTTCAATTTTTTGCAAATGGATATCCGATTTTGCCAGCACCATTTGTTAAAGAGACTATTTTTACCCCAGTTTAAAAGCTTGGGGCCTTTGTCAAACATCAACTGGTCACAGGAGGATGGTGGCATCTCTGGGGTCACATCTTTGTTGCGTTAGTCTGTATATCTCTTTTTATACCAGTACCAGGCCATTCTGACAACTGTGGCAGTGTAACGGATTCCAGAGTTGGTTAATGAGAGGCCTCCCAGTGTGTTCTTCTTCTTCACTGTGCTTTACTTATCCGAGGTTACCACCCTTTCCCAAAAAATTGGTGATTTGTTTCTCCATCTCTTTAAAAAACATCACTGGAATTTGTATTGGGATTGCATTATGTAAGTAGATTGCTTTGGGTAAAACAGACATTTTCACAAGGTTGAGTCTTCCTATCCATAAGCAGGGTAGGTTACTCCATTTGTGTAAGTCTCTCTTAGTTTCTTGCAGGGATCATGTAGTTCTGTTTGTAAAGGTCTCTTATTTCTCTCATTGGATTTATTCCTAGGTATTTTATCTTCTTGGGGGCTACAGTAGATGGAATTGATTTGGTGATTTCTTCTTTAATAATCTCACTGTTGATATAAAGGAATTCTACTGATTTACTTATGTTTATCCTGTATCCCAATACTTAGCTGAACTCCTCTATTAGTTCCAATAGCTTACTTATGGATTCCTTTGGATTTTCTGTATAAACAATCATATCATCTGCAAAGAGGGAGGTCTTTACTTCTTCATTACCAGTATGGATGCTCTTTATTTCTTTGTCTTGTCTAATTGCTCTGGCTAGAACTTCTAGCACGATGTTGAATAGAAGTGGTGAGAGTGGGAATCCTTGCCTGGTTCCCATTCTCAAAGGGAATGCTTTCAGTTTTTCACCATTCAGGATGATGAAAACAGTTGGCTTTGCATAGGTGCTACTGATTACATTAAGGAATTTCCCCTCTATTCCTATTTTTCTGAAAGTTTTTAGCATGAATGAGTGTTGAACTTTGTCAAATGCCTTTTCTGCGCCCACTGACAAAATCAGGTGATTCTTATCTTTTGTGTTATTAAAGTGTTTGACTACATTCATTGTTTTTCTGATGTTGAACCAGCCTTACATCCCTGGAATGAAACTGACTTGATCATGATGAATGATTTTTTTTATATGCTGCTGAATTCTATTGGCTAGACTTTTGCTGACAATTTTTGCATCTAGGTTCATGAGTGATATTGGTCTGTACTTTTCTTTTTTGTGGGATCTTACCCTGGCTTTGGTATCAGGATTATGCTGGCTTCAGAGAATGAATTTGGGAGTATTCCATCCCTTTCTATGGTGTGAAATAGCCTCAATAGTATTGGAGTTAAATCTTCTCTAAAAGTTTGATAGAATTCTTTGGTGAAGCCATCTGGGCCAGGACTTTTTTTGATTGGTAGATTTTTTATGACATTTTCAATCTCTTCCCTTATGACACATTTGTTAAGCTGACGTACTTCTCCTTGTGATAATCTTGGTGGATGGTATGGATCTAGAAATTTGTCCATTTCCTCTAGGTTTTCAAACCTATTGGAGTACAGCCTTTCATAGTATTCTGTTATGATATTTTTTATTTTAGCTGGGTCTGTTGTAATTTCTCTGGTCTCATATCTTTTTTTTAATTTTTTATTTAATATAACTGAGTGAAAATGTACATTCCTGTGTAAATTTACATACCTACCTATATGCAGCTTCCACTACTCTCCCTGCCCAGTGACAGCACAGTATTCATCTCTGCTCCATACATGTCTCATTCTCCCAACACTCTCTTTTTCCGCTCCTCTCCACCCACTCTCCTTCCTCCAGCCAGAGGTCAGCAGGATGACATCCTATAGATGTACAGAACCATAAAGTGCATCCAATATATGGTCACTGCATCACCAAGTCCAATCCATTCCTGTCTGAAGCGTGGACCTTCGTTATGATTTATGGTCAAGGGCAGCATCAGGGCGAGGGGCCATGCTCCCAGGGCAACCCTGAAACCACTAGACCATCAATTGAGGTCTTTTACTGGGGATTTCAGGGTGCACCCCCTTTTATTCTTGTGTTGCCAGTGAGACTCAACTTAGTGCGCTCCATCGCGGCTATCACTGGTGGTGGCCGGGCACCATCCGGTTCTTCCAGTCCCAAGTCAATGTAGGCACCCACTGATGTGGGTCTCTTTGTCTTCTGGGTTGTCTTTCCCCCATGTCATTTTGGTCCTCGATGAGCATCCGTACCGCTGAGTTGGGACCATTTGCTATGCCCTCGGATGGCAGCTTAGCAGCTTTTAAGACCCCAGACACCACTCACCAACGTGGGGTGCAGAGAGTCCTCTTAGCAAAACGCTAGTTGTGCCAATTGGCCTCGCTTTCACCTAAGAGCATGGTCCTCTGGCCCCTGCCCCAGCTACCTTATCCTTGCAACATTGGGTTAAGATGGAAGGAGTACTCATGTTACGTTTAAGTCCACTTAATATCGTTCTTGTTTCTAATGTGTGCTATCACCGATTTCTCCCAACCAGATTTCTAGCAACTATCTACTCTAAACCCTACTCCCTCCCTCCTTCCCTCCCTCCCCTCCCTTGCAGCTGTCAAAGAGTCTTTTCTTCTACACACGAGTCTGGTTTTGAGATCTTATTGTAGAGGTCTCATGCAATATTTGTCCTTTTGTCGCTGATTACTTTCACTCAACATAATGTCTTTCAGTTGAAACCAGATCATGAGATGTTTCCTGAAGTCATCGTTGTTCTTTATCATTGCGTAGTGCTCCATTAAGTATATGTACCATAGTTTACCTATCCATTCTTCTGTTGTTGGGCATCTGGGTTGATTCCGTCTTTTTGCTATCGTGGACTGTGCTGCGATAAACATTCTGGTGCATGTGTCTGTTGGTGTGAAAGGCCTTGATTCTGTAGGATATATTCCAAGTAGTGGAATTACTGGGTCAAGTGGTATATCAATATCCATTTTTTTAAGGAAGTGCCAGATTGCTTTCCAAAGAGGCTGGACCATTTTGCAACCCCACCAACAGTGTAGGAGGGTTCCCCTTTCTCTCCAGCATTTGTTGTTTTGTGTTTTTTGGATTATGGCCAACCTCGTTGGTGTGAGATGGTATCTCATTGTCGACTTGATTTGAATTTCTTTAATAACTAAAGATCGTGAGCATGTCCACATGTGTTTTTTGGCTGCCTGGATCTCTTCTTTAGTGAAATGTCTATTCATCTCCTTTACTCATCGCTTAATCGGGTGATTTATCTTCTTCTTGTTGATATTTTGTAGTATCTTATAGACTATGGAAATCAGGCGTTGGTCTGACACAGAGTTGCCAAATATTTTTTCCCATTCTGTAGGTGTTCTTTTAATTCTATTAATAAAGTCTTCAGATGAGCAAAAGTGTTTAATTCTTAACAGATCCCATTTATTTATTTTCTCTTCTGATGATTTTGGTTTGTTTGACAGATTTTGGAGTCTGTCCATATTGTGTATTAAAACTTCCATTGTTGTTCCTACCTTTTCTTGGATGAGCTTTATTGTTTTAGGTTTGATATTTAGGTCTTTTATCCAGTTGGAGTTGGTTTTTGTATAAGGTGTAAGATATGGATCTTGTTTCTGTTTCTTGCAGATGGATATCCAATGTTGCCAGCACCATTTGTTGAAGATACTGTTTTTACCCCAGTTTAATGTCTTAGGGCCTTTGTCGAAAATCAATTGTTCATAGGCAGATGGTGTCATCTCTGGGGTCTCAGTTCTGTTCCACTGATCGATCTGTCTGTTCTTATACCAGTATCAGGCTGTTTTGACCACTGTGGCAGTGTAATATGTTCTAAAGTCAGGTAATGAGAGGCCTCCCAGTGTGTTCATCTTCTTTAGTAGTACCTTGCTTAACCGGGGCTTCTTCCCTTTCCAAACAAAATTGGTGATTTGTTTCTCCATCTCACTAAAAAATGATGCTGAAACTTGTATTGGGATTGCATTATATAAATAGATTGCTTTGGGTAAAATAGACATTTTCACAATGTTAAGTCTTCTTATCCATGAGCAGGGTAGGTTTTTCCATTTATCTAAGTCTCTCTTAGTTTCTTGTAGTAAGGGCTTGTAGTTCTCTTTGTAAAGGTCTGTTATTTCTCTGGTTAGATTAATTCCTAGGTACTTTATCTTCTTAGGGGCTATCGTAAATGGCATTGATTTGATAATTTCTTCCTTAACGGTCTAGTTGTTGGTATAAAAGAATCTTACTAATTTACTTATGTTTATCTTCTATCCTGAGACTTTGCTGAAACTATCAGTTTGAGTAGTTTACTTATAGATTCCTTGGGATTCTCTGCATATACAATCATATCATCTGCAAACAGGGAGATTTTAACTTCCTCTTTGCCAGTGCAGTTGTCCTTTATTTCTTGGTATTGTCTAATTGCTCTGGCTAAAACTTCTAGCACAATGTTGAATAGAAGAGGTGAGAGTGGGCATCCTTGTCTAGTTCCTGATCTCAAGGGAAAGTCTTTCAGTCTCTCTCCATTCAGGATGATGTTGGCAATTGGCTTTGTATAAATGGCCCTTATTGTGTTGAGGAATTTGTCGTCTATGCCCATTTTGCTAAGAGTTTCTAGCATGAATGGTGTCGGACTTTATCAAATGCCTTTTCTACATCAATGGACAAAATCAAATGATCCTTGTCTTTTGTGTTATTTATGTGGTTAATCACATTAATTGTTTTCCTGATGTTGAACCAGCCTTGCATCCCTAGTATGAATCCCACTTGGTCATGATGGATTATTTTCTTGATACGTTGTTGTATTCTATTGGCAAGAATTTTGTTGAAGATTTTTGCATCTAGATTCATAAGTGATTATCGGTCTGTAGTTCTCTTTCTTTGTTAGGTCTTTCCCTGGCTTATGTATCAGGGTTATGCTGGCTTCATAGAATCAGTTTGGGAGTACTCCATCCCTTTCTATACTGTGAAATAGTTTCAATAGTATTGGAGATAACTCTTCTCCAAATACTTGGTAGAATCCTGCAGTGAAGCCATCTGGACCCGGACTTTTTTTGGTTGTCAGTGTTTTGATGACCTTTTCAATCTCTTCCTTTGTAATGGATTTATTAAGTTGTTCTGCATCCTGTTGTGATAATTTGGGTAGGTGGCATGAGTCAAGGAATTGGTCCATTTCCCCTAAGTTTTCAAATTTGTTAGAGTACACTCTTTCATAGTATTCTGTTATGATATTTTTGATTTCTGTTGCATCTGTGGTGAAAACCCCCCTCTCATTTCTAATTTGGGTTATTTGTTTCCTTTCCTGTTTTTCTTTAGTAAGGTTAGTCAGTGATTTGTCAATTTTGTTGATCTCAAAAAACCCGCTTTTAGTCTTCTCAATTTTTTCAATTGTCTTTTTATTCTCTAATTCATTTAGCTCTGCTCTAATCTTTATGATCTCCTTTCTTCTGGTGGCTGAGGGGTTCCTCTGTTGTTCTCTTTCTACTTGTTTAAGCTGTGGGGTTAGTTCCTTGATTTCGTTTCTTTCTTCCTTCCAGATGTGTGCATTTATGGAGATAAACAGACCTCTGAGCACTGCTTTGGCTGTATCCTGGAGGTTCTGGTAGGAAGTGTTTTTATTCTCATTGGAATCCATGAATCTCTTTAATTCATCCTTGATTTCCTCTATAACTCATGTTTTTTTGAGCAAAATGTTGTTCAGTTTCCAAGAGTTCCACTTTCTGTCTAACTTTTTTCTGCTATTGATTTCAACATTTATGGCTTTATTATCTGAGAAGATGCTTTGCAGTAATTCAGTGGTATGGATTTTGTTGAGCATTGCATTATGGCCTATCACATGGTTAATTCTGGAGAATGTTCCATGTGCACTGGAGAAGAAGGTGTAGTTGTCTACTGATGGGCAAAAAGTTCTGTATATATCAATGAGGTTTAGTTGGTTATTTGTGGCAATGAGGTCTTTTGTATCTTTACTGAGTTTTGTTCTAGATGATCTGTCTAGTATTGAGAGTGGAGTGTTGAAGTCTCCCACTATTATGGTGGAGTCATCTAACTCTCTTTTGAGTGTAGTCACTGTTTCTTCGACATATTTAGGTGCTCTGATATTAGGTGCATAAATATTTAATATAGTTGAGTCTTGCTTGTGTACTGAACCTTTGAGCAATAAAGTGTCCATCTTTATCCACAATGGTGGATTTGACATTGAAATTGATTTTGTCTGAGATTAGAATTGCCACCCCTGCTCTTCTTTGTTCATTGTTAGCATGATATATATTTTTACAACCTTTAATTTTCAGTTTGTTCCTATCTTTAGGTCTCAAGTGAGTTTCTTGTACACAACATATGGATGGGTCATATCTTTTGATCCAAGATGTCACTCATTGTCTCCTTACTGGAGCATTCAGTCCATTCACATTCAATGTAATTATTGATAGGTATGTGTTCAGTGCTGCCATTGTGATATGTTTATTTTTATGTTGATGTTTTCTCTGTTGTTCTTATTAGTCTGTTCTGGGCCGTTCTTTTATGTGAGTTGATTTTCACCTTTTTCAGAGCTGGTTTTGTGGTTGTTGAGACTCCTGTGTTACATTTCTTGAACTGATATGATACATCTTTATTGTGCTTTACAGCTGCCCTTATGATCCCCCTTAATAAACTATATATAAACCCAATTTTAATTACTACCAGTCTTGTCATCTTCGTCTCCATCTGGAAGGGCTGTAACAACTGTAGTACATCCCTCTTTTTAATATGATGACACCATAGTTTTCATGATCATCACTGGATTGCTTCTTTCCTTATCAAAGCTGTGATTGGCTTTGGAGCCTTCCCTAACTGACTAGAGTTTTGAGCAGTAATGTCGTTCTAAAATAAAAAGTTAGTGGTTTCGTTCTTCTAAGCCAGAGCAAAGAACTTCTTTCAATATTTCTTGTAGTTTTGGTTTGGTTTTTACAAAGTCTCTGAGTTTCTGTTTATCTGGGAATCTCTTAATTTCATTTTCGTATTTGAAAGATAGTTTTGCAGGATATATAATTCTTGGTTGGAATTTCTTCTCCTTCAAGACTTTGAATGTGTCATGCCACTGTCTCTGTGCCAGCATGGTTTCTGCTGAGAAATCTGAAGAGAGCCTACAGGGTTTCCTTCTGAATGTTAGCTTTGCTTTGAGTCTTGCTGCCTTTAAGAGTTGCTGCTTATGTTTCATTTTGTTAAGCTTGATTATAATATGTCTTGGAGTCTTTCTTTTGAGATCTATATTGGGTGGTGTACGATATGCATCTGAGATGTCTATATTCTCTTCCTTCACGATTTCTGGGAAGTTTTCTTTCAGCAGCTCAGCAACAATACTCTCTGTGTTCTCAGATGTCTCACCCTGTTCAGGGACTCCAATTAATCGTAGGTTGTTCCTCTTAATAGAGTCCCACATGCTTCTTAATGTTTCTTCATTTTTCTTGTTTCTTTTTTCTGATTTCTGCTCATATACACTGGCATCAGTAGCTCTGTCTTCCAAGTCAGAAATTCTTTTTTCTATTTGTTCCATTCTGTTTTCTTGGCTTTGCATGGAAGTTTCTATGTCTTTGATTTTGTTCTTGATCTGTTGCATTTCAGAGTACTGGTGTTCCATCAGATCAAACAGCTTGCTTAATTTTTCATTTTGTTCTCCTGCATTTTGTATAAGGTCTAGAAGGGCTCTGTATATAATTATTTTGTATTCACTTTCTGATGCTTTCATAAAAGTTTCTTCATCTGGAAAACTCCTTGGTTGCTTTGTTTGGGAGACTTCTGAAGCCATGACTGATTTCTTGCATGCCACAAGTGTCTGTTGCTTTTTGGGACCCATGTGAGTATGTAGAGGCTGGAAGAGGTACTGTGAGGATGGACTGCAGATGTTTCTCTAGGCTGTCTTCAAATGTAAAGCAAAAGATATCTGACCACTTCACAAGTCAGTTAGGTTTTCAGGTGTAGAGGTCCCTTTTCTAAATGGGCAAAGTAAGCACCACTATATCCAACCCCAGATGATACCAACTAGTTCAGAATACAGCAATGCTACTGCCCTGTTGGCCTCTGTTGACAGGGCCTAGCCTTAGACGACAGTGCGTAGAGTACTGCTTTTCTGATAGAAAAGCACTCTCCTGTGGGCAGGCTCTGGCTCCCAAACTAAGAGTTATGTCCAGCTGCAGCCCCCATATCCAAGATGATGCCTTCCACACAGGCAGCAGACAGAAGGGCTAAAGGTGCCAAGAGGTAGTAATTCCTCTGATTCTGTTG
Organism: Heterohyrax brucei; assembly: GCA_028571685.1. Lineage (NCBI taxonomy): Eukaryota > Metazoa > Chordata > Mammalia > Hyracoidea > Procaviidae > Heterohyrax > Heterohyrax brucei. The sequence goes on from CM053143.1 coordinate 78,770,144, forward strand.
CAGGACCACCAAAGCAGGTGGCACTAGGTAAATTACTGCTTTCCTGTCGGAGAAGCACTGTCCTGTTTGCAGGCGCTGGCTCCCAGGCTAAGAATGAGGTTCCACTAGAATCTCCGTATCCAACATGGCGTCCCGCACACTGACTGCAAAACTCCGTACAAATGCCGCTGAGGCAGATATAAAACAACAGGCTCAAAGTGGCTAGAATAACAGAGTCCAAGCCTGGCTCTCAAAATATGGGAATTTCGCCTGCCTGTCCCCCCAGCAGTGTGTCCAAGTCCAGCCGCTAGGCAAAACCATGCTCCACCTGCCAGCCAAGACAGAGGGAAAAAAAGTCAAAATGGTGTGTTTACCTTCCGTCCCTGAGAGCCAGGGCTAGCCAGGAGTAGGAGTCAGCAAAAGAGAGGAAGTTTTTCACTGAGTGGTATAAAGTCCCAATTAATAGCCCTGTGCCGTGTCCTGGGGCTGATTAGGTGATCAGAAGGCTCCATTTGATTATCAATTCAGGTCTTGGTTTCAAGAGGGATATGAGGAGACGTGGGCTTAGTCCGCCATCTTGACTCCGCCTCAAGTCTCATATCTTAATCTAGTTATTTGTATCTTCTACTGCTTCTCTTTTGTAAGTTTAGCTAATGGTTTATCAACTCTGTTGAGTAGATTCTAAAAAGTGATATTCAAAAGGTGATCATCTGACCAGAGCTGTTTCATAAAGTTTCTCTCACCAGATCTCAACAAGTAAGCATAGAAATTATGAAACATCATTTAGAAACTGTTATAGCAATTTCATAGAGAAAACTCATATGCGTTCTTCTAGCAATACAAAGTTTTGTGTATGGTCTGAGGTACAGATCCTCTTTCATTTTCATGCAAATGGATATCCAGTTTTCCCAGCACTATATGTTTAAGAGAGTTTTTCTTCTTCATGAATGGACTTTGACCTTTTGTCAAAGATCAGTTGCTTGTAGATGGATGGATTTACTTCTAGGTTCTCAGTTCTATTCCATCGGTCTATGTGTCTGTCACTGAGCCAGTATCAGGATGTTCTGATTGCTGTAGCTGTGTTATAAGCTTGGAGATCATGAAGTGTGAGGCCTCCTACTTTGTTCTCCCAACAGTCTCCTTTCCCCTCCTCCCCACCCATTCTCCTTCCTCCAGCCAGAGGTCAGCAGGATGATATCCCATAGATGTATAGAACCATAAAGTGCATTCAGAATATGGTCACTCTGCATCGTAGTTTCGTTTCATCTTTAGCTTTCATTTTCTATTAGTTTTTATTGTCTTTTACAAAAGAATCAATCTGAGGAAGTTTTCAAATTTACAAAACAAGCTGGTTTCTTCTCCACACACAGTTTGAGAAATGTTGCACTAAAATACTGATCCCTTGACTCAAAGTGATTCCAAATGAACCACAATTATTAAAAAAGAACAAAGTAGGAGGCCTCACACTTCATGATCTCCAAGCTTATAACACAGCTACAGCAATCAGAACATCCTGATACTGGCTCAGTGACAGACACATAGACCGATGGAATAGAACTGGGAACCTAGAAGTAAATCCATCCATCTACAAGCAACTGATCTTTGACAAAAGGTCAAAGTCCATTCATGAAGAAGAAAAACTCTCTTAAACATATAGTTCTGGGAAAACTGGATATCCATTTGCATGAAAATGAAAGAGGATCTGTACCTCAGACCATACACAAAAACAACATTGATAAAAGATCTAAATGCTAAAGCTAAAACTACAAAATTCCTGGAAAGTAATATAATAAAAAAGATTTGCTAAACATAGTTTATCAAACACAATACACATGCACAGACAAGGCAAACGAGACCTTATAAATGTTAAACACTTAGGTTCATTAGAAGACTTTACCAAAACAGCAAAGAAAGGGATCTATAGATTGAGAAAAAAAAGTCTTTGGTAGTGACATATCTGACAAGGTCCCAATCTCTAAAATTTATAGAAAACTTCAACAACTCAACAACAAAAAAGGCAAACAGTTCAAGTTGGAAAAAAAAAAAAAAAAGACAAAGGATATGAACAGATACTTCACCACAGAGGACTTCCAGACAATTAACAAACAAATGAAAAGGTGCTAGCAATTGTTAGCTGTTACAGACATTTGAATGAAAACAACAGCGAGACACCATTTCAACTCTGCAAAATGCTGCCACTGATCAAAACAACAACAACAACAAAAAAAAAAAAAAAACAGAAAACATCAAAAGCTGGTATGGTTGTGGGGGAGATTGAAATTCTTAAACACTGCAGTGGAGTTATAAAACGGCACAACTACTGAAAACACAATGACACTTCCTCTAAAAGGTAGACATCAAAATATCTTATCATCTAGCAATCCAATTCCTACATATACATCCAACAGTTATAAGAGCAGTCACACAAACAGACACAGGCATCCCTATGCTCACTGCAGCTTCATTCACAATAGCAAAATAGATAGAAATCACCTAAGTGCCCATGAGCAAATGAATGGATAAATTGTGGTACACACACAAAATGGAATACTAAATGACTATAAAGAATAATGGTAGGTTTGTTCAGCATCTTGTAACACAGATGAATCTGTAAGACATGCTGAGTGAAATAAATTAATCATTGATTAATGACATATATGTGGTCTTACTTTTATAAAAGGTCAATAGGTATACACATAGAAAGCAACGTTCTTAAATGGTTACCATGGGTGGGAGGGAATGGAAAAGAAGTGAATTTCTAGATAGTAGACACTTGTTATTTTTGACGATGGGCAAGACAATACCCAACATGAACAAGTTGGTGCAACTTGTCCAAGGTAAATGAAGACAGTAAGATGAACTCGAAACCAAGGAACAATTTTACAATAACAGTAGTAACAACTTAAAAATATGTGTGTGGTTACATAGGTAGTATGTTAGTCAACTAGTGCCTCTCTCACAGAAATACCACAAGTAGATGGCTTTAGTAAAGAGAGGTTTATTCTTACATAGTCCAGTAGGCTACAAGCCCACTTTCAAGGAGTCTACTCCAAGGGCAGACTTTCCCCATTGTCTGCTCTGGAGAAAAGTCCTTGTGTTGCATCAGTCTGTTCAGGGAGCATTTGACACAGGAGCCCCAGGTCTGAAGGATGCGCTCTTCTCCCAGTGCTGCTTTCTAGATAATGTAAGACTTCCCAAATCTCTTTGCCAGATTTTTTCCTTTGTATCTCAAGACACCGCCTCAAGGCAAAAAATAAACTTACGCAAACACAACTGCTGCCCATCTACCCTCATTACCACCATAGGGGACAGAATTCCACTATGGAGGAGCATCACACAAACCAGAGGTTATGGCTCAGCCAAATTGTTACAGATTTTTTAGGGAACACATTCAGTCCATGACAGGTAGACATGTATGCATATATGTGTTTGGAAAAGCATATGTGAGTTGTATGCATGCATTTACAAGTATATCAGCGGGCATACTATATATACATGTTTGTATGTGCTGCATACAAGGTCTGAAAAGTTGGTGAACTTGTTCTAGAAAAAGTGCTACATACTTCATTGCTGAATATCACTACAGTCATCTTTGAACTACTCCCTTCGGAAGCTATGCACCACGCCAGCAATTTTGGAACTCCCGTTCAAAGCAATTTTGGAATTTGTTTTCTGGAATGGCCATCAGAACTGTCATTCTATTACCCTTGATGTCCTGAATGTTACCAAAACATCATCAAAAAATTACCTTTAGCTTTGAGTAAAGAAAAAAGTCATTGCAGATCAGGTGAGCACGTAGGGTGTTCCAATACAATTATTTGTTTACTGGCTAAAAGTTCTTTCACAGGCACCAGCCATGCAAGAGCCGTGAGTTATTTGGGAAAAGTTCAGGTCATTTTCATCAACTTTTTCAGGTAGCCATTTCAGCACTTCCAAACAGTAAATTTGGTTACAAATGTGCAGTTGGTACAAATTTTTGCAATTTTTTTTTATCAGTTCTCGTTACTGGCTACCCTGACCTTTCTTCATCAGTGAGGTTTTCTCTCCCCTCAGAAAAATGTTTAATCTATTTGTACACTGCCATTTTCTTCATAGCCAGCCGGCCGCCGAGTGCCGTCCCCATAAACTTGGACTAACATGTCATGTCCCTGTTTTCACTCCCACTCTTGCCAATTTTAATACGAAATTTAATGTTTGCTCATTGCTCTAATTCAAGTTCCGACCTTTTCACAATGCCATACAGAAACACACAACAACAATAATGAATGCCACTCAGCAAGACATCACCACTCGTCGACACAAACACAGCTGTGAGTCACTGATATACCAACGTTACAACACCTTACCAAGTTGTTTGTACAAGGGTGCCAACGTAAGTGCACAGTGCACAGTGGCAGTTCACAAACTTAATTGTAGACATGTATGTATACATATATAATCTTGTATATGAGGTCTGACAAGTCTGCGAACTTAATTGTTGTAAGTGCTACATAACTCATTGAATATCATTACAGTTACTTTGAAGTACTCTCCTTGGGAAGCTATGCAGTGCTGCCAGTGCCTTAGTCCACCCTTCAAAGCAATTTGGTACTCTTTCTGGAATAGCCATAGCGCACAGCGGCACCATGGCAAGTTTGCAAACTTCACTGTATAGTTGTCTGTGAGGGATTTTTTAGCCAGTAAACAAATAACTGTATCGGAACACCCTCCCTGCTCACCTGACCTGGTATACAATGACTTTTTTCTTTGTCTGGAGATAAAGTAAACATTGAAAGGAAGACATTTTGATGACATTCAGGACATCAAGGGTAATACGAGGACAGCTCTGAAGGTCATTCCAGAAAAAGAATTCCAAAATTGCTTTCAAGGGTTCACTAGTGCTGGTGTCGGGGTATAGCTTCCCAAGGGGAGTTCTTCAAAGGTGGCTATAGTGATATTCAGCAAAGAGGCATGTAACACCTTTTCTAGAATGTGTCCCAAACTTATTTGGCAGTCCTCATGTGAGTGCGTGTGTATAAAAATAAATCCCATTGAGGGCACAGTTATGGAAACTTCTTAAAATTAGTCATAAGAAAACACCTTAAGAGATTAGTTTACTCAGTTAAAAAGCTTAGAATCATAGTCTTATGGGGCAACTCAGTCAACTAGCATAGCCTAATTAATAAAGATCATATTCTACATCCTAGTTTGGTGAGTAGCGTCTGTATCTCAAAAGCTTGTGAGTGATCTTCTAAGATACTGCTATGAGTCTCTACTTATCTGACAAAAAAAAGAGACAGAGAAAGAATGAAGGAACTCAACGACTCAAAGAAGAACCTAGTCCACAGGACTACTAACCTACATGAATGTGGCCTTGTCTAAGCTGAGACCAGAGTAACTAGATAGTGCCCGGCTACTGCTACCCACTGTTAGGCCTAAGGATACAATAAGAGGTCCCAGGTTAATGGGAGAAAATGTAGAACAGACTTCAAATTCCTGGAAAAATGGCCAAACTTACTGGACCAATAGAGACTAGAAGAAATCCTATCACCCCAAGATACCCTTCAGAATCGGAACTAAGAGAATAACCTCACATTTGCTAGGTTTTTGTAGGGTTTGACGATATTCTTAATATTAAGAGTCTAGGCTGATATTTGACACAGACAGTGCCCCACAAATGTAAATTCTCTTGGCATTGCTCTCTAGTCTCACATCTTGTCTATAATAAACTGGGACCATCTTGTCATTATCCCCACATGCTTAGCCAAATTGTCCTGAACCCACACAAACTCTTTTACCAAAATGTATGATACAAGAAGAGTTCTTTCAATTTTTTGAAGTAGTTGGGGAGATGCCATTTTCTCTCAATTACTCTTTCCTAAACTTACCACCATCGAGTCAATTCCAGCTCATAATGATCATATAGGACAAAGTACATCTGTGCCATAAGGTTCCTGAGGTTGTGAATCTTTACACAAGCAGACTTCCTCATCACTCTCCTGCTGGAGTACCTTGTGGGTTCAAAGCTTCGACCTTTCTGTTAGCTGCCAAGTTTGTAACCAGTGCCTCATCAGGGCTCCTTTATGACAAGAGCTTCTGTTCACTCAGAAGACTTGATTAGGGTAAGCTGTATTTCGTACTAGGTCTCATTTGCTCCTCCCCATGGGAAGCCAAGCCAAGTGCCGTTGAAGTTATTCATGTATTTGACACATAGAAGACTGTGATATTGACGAAGCTAGTGGTCAGGGTTAACATGCCACATCAACACATACAAGTAGCCTTCTTCTTTTGTTTTCTAATCTTAGACATTCTGGCTCAACAGGGTGAGGCATTGTTGGTTGGGAAAGGAACTGCTCAGGGGGCCTTATCTGTTAACTGAACATAAATATGATCTAATCTAAATAACTCTTTCATTACGATTAGCACAAATGGCATGCCAGCCATTTTTTATGCTTCTGGACCTTAGAGGTAAGGCGTTATTCCTCTTAGCATCAAGGTGAGTCCTTTTTGAAATATATGAAGGTCAACAGACTAGAAGTGGAGCCTCATTATTGTACAAGCTGAGCATTCTATTAGATGATGCTTTCTGAAAATGTTAGTTTTGTAAATGTTTGCCTTTTTTTATCTTTGTTTTCTTTATTTTTGTGAAATGAGGCTTTCAAGTGCAATCATGGCTTCCTTGTGTAATGGCTAGGGTCCTGATGGGTTCATTTTGGTTTTCTGTTCTGGAATTTCTCCAGGCCATTTAATGGAAGGGTACTTACAATAAAGTATTCACCTAGCTCTGATGAGTATGCTGTCATACCACAGATGGGTGACTCCAGAGTGCCACACACCTCACTGATGGTTTATATTAGCGGGTAATATTTCTCCAAATCTGTATTACCAACTAAAAATTTAAATGGTTTTAATGAATAAGCTTGCATTCCAAAACTGAAAACACATGCCATCAAAAAACAGCAATAAAAATTAAGAAGAAAAAAAACAATAATGAAGGGATTCAGGGGAACTTATTAGGAAATCATATTCAAACTATGCTTACTATCCAGCTTCACAATCATTAAAACAGACATTGCAAATTTCTCTAACTCCTGTGTCTGGTTCTCAATCAGCTGCTGTTTTGAGGGAGTAAGAATGTGATCAGTTTCCTCACACAAGGAACAGATGGAGACTTGTCTCTTTCAGAAAGTCAGAGATAGAAATATACTTAGGCAGACAACTTTTTAGTCTTTTTTTCCTTTCCATGTATGGAAGCTGTCCTTAGGACTAACCACCCAGTAATGTAGTAGTATTATCCTATCACTTAACACAAGTTTATCCAGTCCCTCTTCAGTTTCCCAAAGAATTTGTTAGCTTTCTTTCTCTGAAGTAACAAATTATAGTCTGAGCCAGACTCAGATACCACATCAATCTCTGTTCAGTCTCTGGGATTGCTAAACGGTTGACGCAGCTGAGTCGTTTTAGCTATCCAATCATTTAGGGTGTTAAAACAACTGAAGTGGTCTGTCTGCTTAAACTTAAGATGCCTGACATAAACCATAATGAAGACTAAAGCATCCAATTTAACTGAGAAACAAACAAAATTGTGGAGTCTTTTAGATGTGTCCACATGTGTGCACAAACATACAAGCAGTGTTTTTCAGGTTTTCTTTTTCTCTCTTTCTTTCCCTGCCCCACCTCTTTTCCCATCCACCCCCTCTTCCTCTTCCTTCTTCTTTCTAGTTCTCTGTCTCTCTCTGGTATTTCTCTGTTTCTCTGCTTTGCTTTTGTTTTCTTTCTTGTGTCTTTCTCTCTGTCTCCCTCTTTGTCTGTGTCTCCCTCTTAGGGTTAGTAAATATTCATAATTAATTAACATCACTTCTTTCTCATTTCACCTAATATAATCTAACACACACCGTCACACACAGTTTACTAGTTTTCTTGAGAGTTGAGATCTGTCAGTGAGTTACTTCATCCTTCTTAAGAAGGAAGAATTTGATTTGGCAGAAAGAATGGAGATACAAGAAATATTTCATAGAATACAGCAGTTCTCAGTATATTACCACCATAGATCAAACTCCCTGTGGCCCTTAGCACTATTGAAATTTTTTGAATAGCAGTGTAGCGGCTGCCTTGTTTATTTACAATCCAGTGTTATTCTCTTGGCAGCCGGCCTTATCCTTTGCCTCTACTCACCTCTGAGAGATTTTGGCCATGGATGTTTGGCTGGGATCCCTTAGAAAGTGGATAAATCACTAAGCCCTGTGAAGATCCAATCCCCAAGAATGACCCTTGAAGTAAGATAAAAGCTGAACAAATAGTTAAGTAGCAGGAGACACATTAACCTTTTAGCAGAGGAAGGTCATCTCTTTCGGGGTGACATTAGCCTCTCATGTCATGGGGTCATCTTTTAAAATGGGGAAAATTAAAATTACCAATGCCCTTTTGCTCTCTTCTGAAACTCCCTAGTGTAGATACTGAATTAGCACAAAAGACGCAGCTGAGCTGTCCCAAGAGAAGCAACGCATTGTCAACGACACAGTAAGTTTCAGGTACGCAGGTCTCCAAAACTGAGATTATAAACCATCATTCAAAATTATAAAATCCACATTTTTTAAGACAATTCTCAAAAACTCAGCTTTTGAGGTTCTGGCTCACTGAAGCATGCTGCTCTCAGTGTTATTCTCAGTGAACACACCTTATTCAAGATGCAACAAAGCCCCATCCAAGAGGGAGTGAGGCGGGACATGATATTCTCTCTAGTATGTATAAAGGAAAGAATACACAAAAAGCATCTTAATTCAAACACTGTGAGATTTGGGAAAGCACTTTCTATTGCACAACACGCTGGTACATCAAATGTTTTCTGTGGAACATGGAACAATTTAATTATAATATGATTAGTGCATTGCAAATTAATTTTATTTCAGTTTCTTTTGATCTCTTTTAAAATAAACTCACTATTGTCCTGTTGTCAAGCTCACTCTAAAACACCATACAGTTTGGATACTTTATTCCGAACTTTGCTTAGGCCTGAAAAAGTAAACAGAAACTAGCAATGGGAAAAGTTTATACTAATTTATTAGATCTAGACATTTCATTTTAATGTGTATGGATGCATAATGTTGACAGAATAGCTTAGTCTTGACAACTGAACATTTTATAACCCCCTCCTTCCCCAGGAAAAAAAAAAGGCACTATTGATAAGTCAGTTCTGACTCGTAGCCATATTACGGACAGAGTAGAACTGCCCCGTACAGTTTCCAAGGCTATAAACCTTTATGGGATCAGACTGCCACATCCCTCTCCAGCAGAATGGCTGGTAGCTTCATGCCACTCACCTTTCAGTGAGAGCCGAGTGCTCAACTGTTGTACTACCAGGCCTTGACAACATTTTACAGTACTGTCTAAATGCTTTAAGAATGATAATTGACCCTGGAAGTCATTCATAATATTAACGATGTCACATCAATGAATATAAAAATATTTTATGCCACTTTCTCGTCTTTTATAACTCTATTGTAAATGGTTTTACTTACCACAGTGAGGTCATATGGCTACCTTCACATTTTGACCTGCCATCAAAATGTTCTTTTTGTTTAATACTTGAAAGTGAAAAATAATATGGTGATAATATGTTAAGTAAACAAATACCCTGGAGCCAACATGTCTCACTCTTTGTGCTGGACTGACCACTGTACGTCATATGCTTCTGAAAAATGTATCAGGGGAAATGTATCAGACTCGTAGTCTGAAAATGTGCTGGTAGTTGTTGAGCCAGTGGGATACTCCATATTTCACTGTATTTGTGAAGTGAGCTTTTTAATACAAAAAATTCTAAAGAACAAAACAACAAACGTCTATGTATCCATCACATAGAATTCATGGATGTTTATTTCACATCTACTGATGCAAGTCTTTTGAGTTTTTTGTCTGTTTTTTTTAATTGGGAAATAAAATATTACTCATTATATTTGTTTTCTAGGGCTTTTGTTACAAAGAGCCACAAACTGCATGGCTTACAAGAAACGTATTGTCTAACAATTCTGGAGGCTAGTAGTCCGAATTCAAGGAGTTGAAAGTGCTATGTTCTCCCCAAAGGCTCTGAGAGAGAATCTGTCCTGGTCTCTGTCAGCTTCTAAGCCCCAGTATTCCTTGGTTTGCAGCTACAACGTAAGTCTGTGGTCACTTGGCTGACTTTCTTCTTCCTGTGTCCTTGTAAGTAAGCCAATATCTATCTGCTACATGCTGTCAGGTTGGGTTACAACCCACCTCATTTTGGAATTACTTCATGATAAATAATAACATCTTGAAAGTCCTTATTTCTAAACAAGGACACATTTACAGGTACCAGAGTTCAGAACATTGGCTTAACTTTTTTGAACACACAATTCAATTTCTGATGCCGATAAAGTTTAAATCTTCTTCCGTAGCCTTACTTTGTAACATTTCCCTCCCTCCATTTCTACAAGAAAACTTCTATCACTTTCCTTGTAAAACCTCTGTATTTGTTTTTATTCCTTCTCTGGGTAGCACAAATAGTTTGTAGTCAAATGCTAATCTAAAGATTAACAGGTCAAACCCACCTGGTGATTCCTCTGAAGCATGGCCTGGCAATCTGCTTCCATAAAAAGTACAGTCAAGAAAACTCTATGGAGCAGTTCTACTCTGGACCATATGAGTCTCTATAAAGCAGGGGCTGAACTGACAACAACTTACAACAACAGCATAGAGACAAAGATACACAGGTCCAATGTGCAGAAGATTTTATCATAGTATTAAGTATTTTTTCTTTTTCACTCACTAGGTACTTTTTGTCTGTTAATTTTTGTATATAGTGATACAGTTCATCTTGTAATTATAATTTATTCTGTTATGCAAATATAGTACAGTTTTTATTTATCTACTCTAATACTGATATGTATTTAGATTTCTGGCAGTCTTTACTATTAAAACCAACGTTCCTCCTTGTACACACATACCAGGAGCTTCTGTGGAATATATATCATGAAATGGAATTAGTAGATTGTCAGAGGTCTACATTGTTAATTGTACCATTTGCAAATTGCTTTCCAAAATTTATACTCCTACCTGCTCTGTGGAAACCCTCAAGGCACAGTGGTTAAGTGACACAGCTACTAACTAAGAGGTTGGCCATTCAAATCCACCAGATGCTCCTTGGAAATTCTATGGGGCACTTCTCGTCTGCCCTATAGGGTCACTATGAGTTGGAAAGCAACTTGTTGGCAATGGATGTTTGGTACCAACTCTATATGAGTTTCTAAGCCTTTACTGCATTTCAAACATTTAGAATTTTCAATTTTAAAAATTTTTTCTAATGTTCTGAGTACAAAATTATATTTGACTATTGTTTTCATTCACATATTATTCATTCCTAAAGAGAACGACAGCTTTCCATGGTTTACTAGCCATTTTAGTTTCCTCTTTCCTGTACTACACCTTCATATCCTTTCTTAGTTTTTATAGTGTTGAGAAAGAGAAGTGGCTGGGACTCCAGAACAAAATGTCAATTGGTACAAATAAGTCAAATATGTTCAGATGTATCATTAAATTTGAATATTCTTCTTATTAGAGTAAGCATAATCAAATGCATTTACAACTTTAACATCACCTGTGCATTAAATTCTCACCTTCCCCCTTAAAAAATAAACAGTCATCGTCAAGTTGATTTCAACTATTAGTCATGATGGATTTCAACTGTCAACCTTTTGCTTAGCAGCAAAATACTTAACCACTGCACCACTACGGCTCTAGAGTCAGAAACTATTTTAAGACTACTGTACCATCCAAAAGAAGCACATTTGAATTTCTTCTTTGTCCCTCAAGGTTAAGAGCTGACTTCTCTGGCTCTTCTGACTCATGTTTGTTGGATCCTCAGACTGAAGTGAAAAAAGGCTCTTTCAGATACGCAGTATCCTTTCCAAATCTTCTGATGATAACTTTGTACCCATATTCTTAAAGAAAGACAAATCACTAATTTTCTCACATTAATAAGCTTGTGAGCTTGATCACTTGCATGCATGCCAACAAAGTAAACAGGAACTCATCCACTATACTCATTTTTTTTTTACTTGAATTGCCTTTTCTATATTGATTTATAAGATTTCTATATGTTTTAGGTATTAATACTTTGGACGGCTCTCATTCTTGCTTTTTACATTGCTTGTCATACAGAAATCTGTAATCTACACTCGGATTGATCAATCAACATATCCCTTTATGATTTCTTTTTCTTCTTGTTTTCTTTTGTTTGTTTTGTTTCGTTTTGTTTGGGGTACGTTGTTTAAGAATTCTTTCTTACCCATGCAGTGAAGGTATGTTTTATATTCTTCCAAAACCCATGAAGTTTCTAACCAAATGGCACTGAATGTGTATATATGGTGTGAGGCACGGATTTATTTTTTTCACTTTTGGATATGTGGTAGTTCCAATACCATTTATTATATTTTACTATTTTTGTAATGACACTTCTTTCCTGAGCTTAAATCTCACACATGTTAAGGTTTGTATTTTGTTTTCCCTTTGTCCATTTGATGTATTTATAGCCAAAATAAATTATATAAATAAGTCTTCATAACTAGTAAGGGAAATGCCACCCTTCTCCTCCTCTTTATTCCTCTTCACAATGAATCCTGCTTTTTTGGACTTACTTTCTTTCATATGAATTTACAAGCAAGTTCTCAAATCTCATAAAAAAGTCTTACTGAAATTTTCACAGGAATCACATTAAAATTATAGCTAAATTTCTGTAAGTTTAATATTTTCAACTATAAACATAGGGTATATTTCCATTCAATGATCTCAGTATGTTTCAAAACTGTTTTATAATTTTACCTATGTCAATCTTGATTCTTTTTCTGTTTACTCCTGAGTCTCATGTTTTATTGTGATGGAAATGAGACTTTCTAATTACTGTTACATTTTCAAAATGTTTATAGATGTGATGTAGAAAGTTTTGAAATTTATACGTAAATCTTTTCTTTATCACCTCAGATAAGTTCTTATTATTTCTAGTAATTTTCTTTTTTTTAAGTTATTTTTTTTTCTTATTATGACTGAGTGAAAATGTACATTCCCATATAAATTTACATGCCCACCTCTATGAAGCATCCACTGCTCTCCCTGTCCGTGACAGCACACTATTTCTCTCTGCTCCATATATGTCGGATCCTCCCAACAGTCTCCTTTCCCCTCCTCCCCACTCACTCCCCTTACTCCAGCCAGAGGTCAGCAGGATGATATCCTGTAGATGCATAGAACCATACAGTGCATCCAATATATGGTCACTCTTCATCGCCAAGTCCAATCCATTCATGTCCGAAAAGAGGACCTTCCTTATGATTTATGGGCAAGGGCAGCATCAGGGCCAGGTTCCATGCTCCCAGGGGAACTCCGAAGCCACTGGACCATCAATTGCAGTCTTTTAGTGGATATCTCAGGGTGCACCCCTTTTTACTCTTGTGTGCCAGTGAGACAACTTTGTGAGCTCCATCACGGCTATCACTGGTGGTGGCTGAGCACCATCCACTTCCTCTGGTCCCAAATTTATATAGGCACCCACTCATGTGGGTCTCCCTATCTTCTGGGTTGTCTTTCCCCCATGTCATTTTGGTCCTTCATGAGTATCTGTTCCTGCTGAGTTGGGACCATTTTCTGTGCCCTCAGATAGCAGCTTGGCAGCTTTTAAGACCCCAGACGCCACTCACCAATGTGGAGTGCAGAGAGCCCTCTTAGCAAAATGCTAGTTGTGCCAATTGGTCTCGATTTCGCCTAAGAGCGTGGTCCCCTGCCCCCCACCCTAGCTACTCTGTCCTTGCATTAATGGGTTAAGATGGGAGGAGTCTCAAGTTATGTTGAAGTCCACTTAATATTGTTCTTGTTTCTAATGTGTGCTGTCACCGATTTCACCCAAACAAATTTCCATCAACTGTCTAAACCCTCACCCCCTTGTCCTTCCTCCCTCCCCTCCCTTGCAGCCATCGAAGAGTCTTTTCTTCTATACATAAGTCTGTTTTTCAGTTCTTATCGTAGGGGTCTCATACAATATTTGTCCTTTTGTTGCTGACTACTTTCACTCAACATAATGTCTTCCAGTTGAAACTAGGTTATGAGATGTTTCCTGGAATCATCATTATTCTTTATCTTTGGATTGTTCTCCATTGAGTATATATACCATAGTTTACCTATCCATTCCTCTGTTGTTGGGCATCTGGGTTGATTCCATCTTTTTGCTATCGTGGACTGTGCTGCAATAAACATTTTTGTGCATGTATCCATTGGTGTGAATGGCCTTGATTCTGTAGGATATATTCCAAGTAGTGGAATTACCGGGTCAAATGGTATATCTATATCCATTTCTTTTAAGGAAGCGCCAGATTGCTTTCCAAAGAGGCTGGACCATTTTGCAACTCCACTAACAGTGTAGAAGAATTCCACTTTCTCCGCAGCCTCTCCAGCATTTGTTGTTTTGCGTTTTTTGGATCATGGCCAACCTTGTTGGGGTGAGACGGTATCTCATTGTAGTTTTGATTTGAATTTCTTTAATAGCTAAAGATCTTGAACATGTCCGCATGTGTTTTTTGGCTGCCTGGATCTCCTCTTTAGAGAAATGTCTGCCCATCTCCTTTGCCCATTGCTTAATTGGATGATTTATCTTCTTCTGATTGATATTTTGTAGTGCTTTATAGCCTATGGAGATCAGGCATCAGTCTGACATAGAGTTGCCAAATTTCTTTTCCCATTCTCTAGGTGGCCTTTTAATTCTATTAATAAAGTCTTTGGATGAGCAAAAGTGTTTGATTCTTAATAATTCCCATTTATCTATTTTCTCTTCTGTTGACTGTGGTTTGTTTGACAGATTTTGAAGTCTGTCTATATTGCTTGTTAAAACTTCCATTGTTGTTCCTACCTTTTCTTGCATGAGCTTTATCGTTTTAGGTTTGATATTTAGGTCTTTTATCCAGTTGGAGTTGGTTTTTATATAAGGTGTAAGATATGGATCTTGATTCAGTTTATTGAAGATAGATATCCAGTTTTGCCAGCACCATTTGTTGAAGATACTGTTTTTACCCCAGTTTAATGTCTTAGGGCCTTTGTCGAATATCAGCTGTTCATAGGCAGATGGTGTCATCTCTGGGGTCTCAATTCTGTTCCATTGATCGATCTGTCTGTTCTTATACCAGTACCAGGCTGTTTTGACCACTGTCTCTGTGTAATAGGTTCTAAGATCAGATTCTAGTAATTTTCTTAAATTATCCAGAATGTTTTGTGAAAAATTATATTGTCTGAAAATTACATTTTTGTCTTTTTCTTTTTAATCCATATATGCATTTTGTTTCCTTGTCTTACTGAAATTACTGAAACCACTAACACTGCATTGATACTACCAGGGCTAACAATGATTTTGACGAAGACATGTCATGTATCTCTTTCATCCCTAGTGTTATGAGTTGAATTGTTTCCCCCAAAAATGTATGTAGCAATTTGACTAGGCTTTAATTATTGGTATTATGAGATATTCCTGTATGTTTTAAATCCTGCCTCTATGAAGTTAATGAGAGAGGATGGGTAGCAGTTGTGTTGTGTTGGTGGGGCAAGACTCAATGTGTAAGATTCTATTGTGCCTTGAGGCAATCTTTTGGGATATAAAGGAAAGGGAAGCAAGCAGAGAGTAGGGGACCTCATCCTATAAGGAAAGAAGCAGTCTGGGAGCAGAGCATGTCTTTTGGACCCAAGATCCCTGCTCCTCAGAAGCTGTCCATCCAGGGGAAGACTGACAACAAGGACCTTCCTCCAGAGACAACACAGAAAGATTTCCCTTGGCGCTGACATTCTGCATTTGGACTTTTAGCCACTTTTCTGTAAGAAAATTAATTTCTCTTTGTTAAAGCCATCTACTTGTGGTATCTCTGTTATAGCAGCACTAGATGACTAACATACCTAGTTTACTAATAGCTTTTATTATGAGAAGATGTCAAATTTTGCTATGTGCTTTTTTTATCCAATTGGTTGAGTGTTTTTGTTACTTTTATCTATTATTGTGCTTAATGCATAAATGTACTTTCTATTATTGAGCCGTTAATCCATTCTAGACTAAGCACTAGATTCAATTTGCCAACCAATTCTCTAACAAGATTGACCCAGAGAAAAATAAAATACTGGAATTTTGCATTTACATCTATAAATGACATTAGTCTTTTCATTTTTATTGTATTTTCCTTATACTGTTCAGATGTCAAGATTATCAAGCTCTACCACCTTCATTTCTAGCAGATTAAATGGGTTTCCTTCTGCTATTCTTTGGAAACTTTAGATTAAAATCAAACTTGTTTGTAAGTTAAAGATTTGCAAAAATGATCTGCTAAGACATTCTGGGCTAGCGCCTTTATGGGAAGAAGATAGGTGGTTATAAGTTGTGATTATTAATTGTTTTAGTGGTTCCTGGTCTATTCAGATTTGTTATTTTTTCCTGAATAAATTTTGGCCATTTCCATTTCTTTGAAATAATCCAGTCAGTTAAATTTAGGCATAATATTTACTACAATATTCTGTGTGTTTTGAGAGTACAAAACATGGTATTTATTCTTTTATCCCTTCCTTTCACATCTAATATTTGTTTTTCCATCTGTTTTTCACTTGATCAGTTCACTTGATCAGAAGTTTATCTAATTTATTACTAAGAGTCCCACAGTTCAAATTTCCATGGGGAGTCAGAAGTGGAGTTTTATAACTAGTTTGATCCTGCATGAAATGCAGATGGAGACCTTATACCTTGGTGATAGTGTAGATCAACTTAGTGCTTATTACCAATGCATAACTCATTTCTTCATAAAGAGATTAAACTAACAAGTTTGTTTTGTTTTGTTTCTTCATGGACATAATTGGATCCCTATGTAGCAACATAGAATTTCGATTTTGGAATATGTAGAAATACAATGAAATATAACCCTACATACAGTCAGAATTTTATCTTCCTTAAACTCGACAGTCTTCTCAGCTGAAGTTTCATTTTGTTTCCACACACCTTGTGGGTTCATCATTTAAAACAGTGGCTTTTAAACTATGTTGTAGAGAGCCCTGGGCAGGTAATGTAGGTGTTCTGGGGGCTACCTAAGTGTGTGTCTCCAAATGAGACTCAACTGCTGGAACTTCAAGTCCTCATTCATTATCTTTATCCACAGCAGCTCTACTTTTACCAGTGGTGGATATTGGGCTGAAGAATAAGATTACATAAAAAAAACTTTTTAAATGCACTGTTGTAGACCATTTAATTAGATAAAATGTCTGCTTATCTAAGTGCATCTCTTTCAGTAGATTACAGTCTGATGGCAAATGTTAAAAATTTGCTTCTCTAAAAACAAGCTGTTTCTCAGCCAACACAGGATAAGGATTCTACACTGCTGCACTTATTTAGTGATAACTTACATACAGCTTATTGCCTTGAGAGCTGGATTGGAAACATGCTGTATAAATACCCCCAGAGTGCCCTAAAGAACCAGTGTAATTCATCCTGAGCTTTTAGTTACTTCTGACATCTTCGGTTTACTTGGCTTTGGTCCTGATACTTAATATGTGGTTCTATTTCTGGCTGACACAAATAATATATAAATGCACATAATTTGTTTTAAAGTCATATTAAGTCTGTGAATCAGATTAACCAAACCAGGGTATTTGTTGTATCCTGCCTTTAGATGCTTTTGTTGTATCATACTAAGCCATAAGTATTTAGCATTAATTTAAGACATGTGTTCCAAGTTGACTCCCTTTCTGGTAATGGTGCCAAGGTCAAAATTAAAAAGAAGTTAAGAACATTAGGGTCTGCAGCTTGATCTTTACTCTTCTACTTACTAGTTGTGAAACCCCAGGTTACCAACTTCCCTGTACCTCAAAGACAAAGTTCCTACTTCACAGAGCTGTTGTAAGGATCAAATAAAAAATACACATAAGAAAAAGACAGAACATTATACCTGGCATATACTAAATATACAATCAATGTTAATTTATGGTGCATGACTATTGTGGGTTGAATTGTCCTCTCCTAAAAGAAATGTTGAAATTTTAACCTTCAATATTTGTGAATGTTTCCTTATTTGGAAACAGGTTTTTTTTAAGCACAGATAGTCAAGATGATGTCATATCGGATTTTTTAAAAAATAATTTAAAAAAAAAAACACTGCTGTCTCATTGATTCCTGCTCATAGCACTCCCACAGGACACAGTAGAGCTGCCCAATAGGGTTTCCAAGGATCACCTGGCAGACTTGAACTGCCAACCTTTTGGATAGCAGCTACAGCATTTGGCAATTATGCCACCAGGGTTTTCATGATCTAAAGGCCTTATAAGAAGAGAAGAACCACAGAGACAGACACATAGGGAGAATACCACGTAATGACTGGGGCAGAGATTGGAGTACTGCATCTGCAAACCAAGGAGGATCAAGGGTTCCTGGCAATGCTAAAAGCTATGACAGCAACAACAACAACAAAAAAAAAAAAACAAGAGGGAACAGATTCTTCTACAGGGGCTTCAGAGAGAGTACAGCCCTGCCAAAACCTTGATTTTGAGCTTCTAACCTCCAGAATTGTGAGAAAATAAATTCTGGTTGTTTTAAACCATGCTGTGGTAATCTGTTACAGCAGCCCTAACAAGCTGATACAATGACTAATGTCATGAACTGTGTTATATCAACCTTTTAATTTCTTTAGTTTCTGTCTTTGCCAAGAATGGAACATGTTTGACCTCAAAGATAGCTAAATCCATGCTATGAATTGTGTATTTTCTCTGCTACCATGAGTTGTGTATGTCAGACACAAATCCAGACTAGTGAATTACCATCAGAATTTGTAATCCATAAGAAATTTTAAATAAGTAGCCACTAAAATTTCAATGTTTTGAACAAACATTTTCTTAGTCTTGGGTTTTCAAAATTTCATAAAGCTTTCCTTTGCTATTTTTGGGGGTTCAGCCTTCCTCACTGAACACTTGCTCATCTTCAACCACAAGCAGCACTTCAACCTCAATTTTTGTCATCGGTTGGGTTTTTAATAAGATATCTCATATCCAAAGCAAAAAAATAAAAATAAAAGAAAGAAATCTAAAATAATAAGTACGATGATTGGCTGTACTCAACTATAGCTGATTTAGGTTTCTTCTGATTAAACATCTATGTACTTCTCATTTCTTCCTTCAGTTCTGGGACTCCTGATTCCCTGCCTGTCTCATCAACTTTGCTACCCAGGAAAATTGTTATCTCTGCAAAATGTCAACAAAGGGTCTACAAGCTAGATGGGAGGGATAGGGATAAAGGACAGAGAAACA
This sequence comes from Heterohyrax brucei, assembly GCA_028571685.1. Lineage (NCBI taxonomy): Eukaryota > Metazoa > Chordata > Mammalia > Hyracoidea > Procaviidae > Heterohyrax > Heterohyrax brucei. Next base: position 78,789,419 of record CM053143.1, read on the forward strand.
TTTGCTGTCACTGATAACTAATGATCAGAAGGCAGTACACATGAATGAAAACTGGGGTTGAACTATTTCAGAATGAAACAGAATACAGCATTTTAATGCAAACAATGTGTGACTTCTACATTTGTTTTCCCACTGCCCCTTCCCCCTTCTCCCCAAAGAGTTATTTCTGTAAGTATCACTGTATCAATTGTTTCTACATGTTGTTTATATATTCATATATACATACATACATTTATCATATTAAACTTGTGAAAATACTTTACAGAGGGAGAACATAATTGGCAAACGAAGGTAGAAGGTGTGCTTCATTTGCATAAAATATGATATTTACCAAGTGATACGTGAGATTATCTGAGTTACCATATACTATCTGATGCTTTGGAGGAAAATGCAACCTCACACATAAATTTGTTTAGGAATTTCTTTGGGTTGCCTCGGGTTGACTTTGCTTTCATTACTGGAGCTGATAACTGGCTCCCCAACTATGAGCCTAACTTAACTTGACATTCCAGTAAGGTTCTCTCGGCCCAATCCGTCACCCTCTGCAGCATATATCTACATAAAAATGTGCAGGACCCTCTTGCCCTCTCTAAGCAATGCTTCTGAAATCTCAGACAAAGACAGATAGATTGTTGTGTGCTCCTTTATCCAGCTGAATTCATTTTTCCCAAGTCCTGTTACAACAAGATACAGTTTTATCTTTTTATATATTCTGCACTTTTGTAGCCAGAGAAGTTTATACCAATAAGGATGTCATTTGAGGGAGACCTGACTGTCGGAAAATCTAATTTTTCCCTCAAGAAAAATTTAATGATAAAATTACTTAGCATGCAGAGTTATATTAGGAGTACCAGGGTAATGAGATTAGCTGTTACCAAAGGGTTGGAGGTTTCAGTCCATCCAGAGGTATCTCAGAAGAAAGGCCTGGTGATCACCTTCCAAAAACTCAGTTACTGCAACTCTTGTGGAACACAGTTCTACTCTGACACAAGTTGAATTGTCATTAGTCAGAGTCCGCTCAACCAGTAACTGGCTTATAATTACATTATATGTATTGTCTTACCATAATTATGAATGGTGTCGCTTTTCATCCTCAAATGCATCTCACCGAAGCCCAAACCAAGCCCTGCTGCCAAGTCAATTCTGACTCATAGCCACCATGCAGAACAGAGTAAAACTGCCCCATAGAGTTTAGAATTGGACCGTGGCCGATATGAACTGCTGACCTCTGGTTAGCAGCTGTAGCACTTAACCCTTATGCCACCAGAGTTCCAAATGTGTCTCAGCATAGGAAAATTAGGTAGTCATCTGTTTTTATAGCACTTACTAGGTATTATACACAATTTACATATATCGACTCAATCCTCACAACATCCCAGGTAGGAAACCGAGGCACAGAACAGTGAAGTAAGTTCTCCAAAGCCAAACAGAAATGCACAGAGCAATCTGGCTGCATACATTTACAGTCTTACCCTGTCTGCTATTTTCTATTCCGTGGAGTTTCATACTTGTTTTCCTTTTTCCACTTAGATATATTTTGAAATACCCTTGTGGTCGTGAAGGCAAATGTTCATTCTCAAAAAATAATTTATTTCCAAATTTAACTCCCAAATACATGGATGCCAAAGACTGTTTTGATCCAAGTCTTCCATGATTAGAAGAGAAGGCATAAGGAAGAAGGCAAGCTCAAGAACCACCGTCACAGAGGAAGCCAAGTATCTATTCTCCACAGAGCCACGCTGCAGAAAATGGGTGGTACAATGAAAGGAGAGGGTGAGTTGATACTTGCAATTTGGAAATAGCTGAATCACACAATAAAGGAAAGGTATATTTTCATGTCTGTGTGAAGATTGTGATGGTTGAATTAGGAGAGTGTTCACTGCAAGAAGATACTTTATAAAACTGATTTTTTTTTTTTAAATACAGTTCAGCTCCCACTCCCAGCACTGGAAGCCAAGGCCATATTTTTCAACATCTGCCAAGATCCACCCAAATGTGTCAGATCTGAGCTCTTCAGTCGCTTCAACCTGCTGTGGGGAGACAGATTCACATCCAGGGATTCTGTTAGCAGGAGTCTCCATTTTCTTTAAACTCAAGCCAAGAAGGGGATGACTGCTTTTCCTTTTGACTGAAATTCGTATCTTAGCTATGCCAGCTCACATTCCCAGACAGCTGGAAAAGACAAAAGTCCATAAGGGGGATAGCATCCTCTATTTTTCAGTAAGTTATACTATCCTATATCATAATACACTGTTGGCAATTCACAGTGTTCTACTTAATAGCAGGAAAATCCTAAAAATAAGGTCTTAAATTTTTTAGACATAATTTATTTAGGTAAAGGGGTCTTTGTCCTTGGTTCTGGAGAAAGAACCCTTTGAGTAACTGGGGAGCCTTGGTCTGGGACTTCCAGGCCACAGTTTAGGATTTGGGCCAGCAAACAGAGGCTGACCATCCCAGAAAAGACTCACCTGGAAGGCTGAGGCTAATAGCCTCAGGAGGAGTGATTTAGCCTGTAAAGCAGGTTCAGAGAATCGCTAGCCAGCCAAGAGAGAGTGTGACATGCCCTCACTGAGACATAGCATCTCCATATTGGGAACCTTCCCACTGTTAGCTCATGTATCTCTTTTTTTTCACAATGATCTTGATTTATATGCTTCAGTGTAATAAAACTGGTGGTCACAAACATCTTTGGTGAGTTTGAGCAAATTGGAAACCCTGGTGGTATAATGGTTAAGTGCTATAGCAGCTAACCAAAGGTCAGGAAGAAAATATGTGGAGAAGCTCTACTCTGTCTACAGGGTCACTATGAGTTGGAATCAAACTGATGGCAGTGGATTTGTTTAAATGAGTGAATTAAGAAGCCCAGTAACAACATGCTCTTAATACATATGGTCTGACTTAGCCTTAGGCAGCTAAGATAGAGAGAGAGAGAGAGTGACTTTTGGGTAGCTGGTGTCAGAAATGCTCTTGAAGTGAGAAAATGGGGATGTGATTCATCTCCACTTTCTAGGAACTGGCTTTATACCAAACCACATCCACAGAGCTATCAGTGTAGATATGTGTAGCCTTTCAGTTTCACTATAAGCAATTATACTTTTGCACATTTTTAAATCAATATTTTTGTGCCCGATGTTTTTCTTGCTTGCCATAAATGACTGAGATTAGTAATAATTTGCAAGTACATAGCACCTTATTCAGATATATTCATGCAATGGCATATTATTCAGCACTGAGTAAAAAATCTGGGCTTCTGAAGCCAGATCTTGTCCCTTGAAATTAATTTTTCTTGAACCTAATCTCTCATTGCCAGTCTCAGTACTGTTCTCAGAGGGAAAAGTGTATGAATGAAAACACAAGAAGTAGGGAGCATTGCAGGGGCGATTGACTTACCTAAATTTAGATTTGACAGTTAATCTGCCCCTGTGATAGCTATTGTCATGGACTGAACTGTGTCCCCCCAAAACTGTGTGTAGCTGATTGGCTGCACCATCCTTCTTGATACCTTCTGATTTTCCTATGCTATACATCCTAATCTGTGCCTGGGGTTAATAAATATGATGATTATTTTAAAAGAGGACTAGGATGGGACTGCAGTACTCTGGGTAAGGGAGTTTCCCTGGAGCGTGGCTGATATCACCCTTTGTCCTTTCATCCTGTGGAAGATAGAAAGAGAGGGAAGCAAGCAGGGAACTGGGAGCCCCACACCATCAAGAAAGCAGGACAGGGAGTAGAGTGCATCTTTCAGACCTGAGGTTCCTGCACCAAGATGCTCCCTAACCAAGGACCAATAAAACACAAGGACATTCCTTGAGAGTAAACAGAGAGCAAGCTCGTCCCCTGGAATGGACACCCTGAATTTGGACTTGTAGCCTACCAATCTGTGTAAAAAAAAAAACAAAACTTTCCTTTGTTAAAGCCATCCACTTTGTGGTATTTCTGTTAGAGCAGCACTAGTTGACTAAAACAGTTAGGTAGTGTTTGTTCATATTTGTCATCTTAAAGAAAAATATAACATTTCATATGTAGATATGGCTTTCCTATAATGATATTGTAAGAAGATACATAAGCTCCCTCAATTACATCTGCTAGTGCCCAACTTTAGATGGGTTCCATTCCCATGACTCCAAACCATCTGGTAGTATTTTGAGCAGTAAATTATAACATCAAACAGTTGCAAGTAAGCATTTGAGAGTGATAACATCGGCAAATTAACCACTGTAACATTGTATGTAGAACATATTACCAACAATAAGATACAACAACGACAGAAAGATCTAAGTGAAGTTCATCATAATACCTCTTAAACCAGCTATATACACATACAAAAAATCCCAACAAACCCATTGATGTTCAGTCAGTTTCAACTCACAGCAACTGTCCAGTCCCCTGGTATTGCTGTAACAGAAAACACCATGAGTGAAAGACTTCATGAATAGAAACTTTATTGTCACAGTCTACCAACAACCCACTGCCATTGAGTCAGCTCCGACTCACAGCAACCCTAGAGGTGAGAGTAGAACTGCCCCCTTAGTTTCCAAGGAGCACCTGGTGGATTTGAACTGCTGACTTTTGGTTAGAAGATGTAGCATTTAACCCACTACACCATCAGGGTTTTGTGTCACAGTCCAGTAAGCCACAAATCTGTTCACAAGTTATAAGTTCATTCAATAGCAGAAATTATCACAGCCTGAAAGGCTGAGTCCTCATTCAGTGAAAGCCTTTTGGCATAGGAACTCCAGGTCCAAAGGACACGCTCAGCTCCCAGTGCTACCTTTCTTGATTGTATGACGCTCCCAGCTCCCTGCTTGCTGCTTTTTCCTTTTATTTCTTGTAGGATAAAAGGTGGTGCAAACCACACTCCAAGGAAACACCCTTTACAGCAGTTACATTATAAAGGGATTTACAGTCCCAGCCTAACTCTTTTAACATCCAGCATAGGAAAATCACATAACGGAAGGTAATCTCAGAATGTTGGTAGCCAAGCCAGCCAAGTGCCATCGAGTTGGATATTGGTAATCACATCCAAATTTCTATAATTACAGCCAAAACAACAACCAAATTTCTGTAATTATTTTGAGGGGACACACAATTAAATCCTTAACAGCAACCCTGCAGGACAGGATTGAGACCCAAAATGTGTCCAAATTGAGCTGTGATCCATAGGTTTTTTGATGGATGATTTTTAGAAGTACATAGCCAGGCTTTTTTGCTGAGACATCTCTGGTGGACTGTGGATGAGTGCATTAACTATTTACACCACTCAGGGAGATACATACACATGCATTTGAATGTCTATCTATATACACATCTTCTGTTAAACTATGAACTTTTACAAGAAGATTCTTTCGTGCTTATGTTTCTATTCCCAGTTCGAAAAGTTATTGTAAAATTTATGTATCATTTCAAGATGTATTTTGGAACAGTCAGTGAGAGTCAAATTTCCTTCTTAAAGATTTCCTCATACCTACGTTTCATTATTCTCTCTTGCAGCTTTGATCACAAGTCAGATTAGCTCTGGTGAAAGGAATGGCATATGACTGAACACAGCCAAATGGACCAACCAGACTCTTCTCAAGCCCTCTTCCCCACCATCTTGTGACAAACTGTAATGGCACTTTCCCATTCATCTGTATTTTCCTTCCACATAACATAATTGGCCCATGGTATGAACTAATCACTTCCCAAATTTCCTGTTCTTAAAAATAAAATGTATGATTTTCGTGGGGGGGGGGGGAGAAATTTCTTGTATTCTTTCAAAAGTTGAATACGACTTGAGAATCCTTTATGATTAAATCATCCAAGCAGAAAAATTATTCCTTCAGGGGTTTTGTTCTGTATCTGCTAAATCAGGTTAAAACCAATGATCCCTCTCTGTGTGTTCATGTGTGTTTCAAACCCTCTGGGATCATTCTTCTAAAAATAAAATGCTACCAGAGTCTTACCAACAAGACTCCAAGTGAGGAGTTTGGAAGTTCACACCAGATTTGTAAATGAGTTTCAATTTGGAGTTTTATTTATCTATGTCTCTGTTACAATATAAAAATGAAAGTAATTTTTTTCTATGTTAAACTTTAGAAAATACAGTGCCACTTTTGCTAGAAATGCAACACTGAAAGTATCAAGGTCAACTGAGTCAGACAGACTTGCTGATGAACTCTAAACGTACCTCTAATCTTAAATATAATCTAACCTGTTGCCACTGAGTCAAGTCCTATGGGTGGCAACCCATGTGTTAGAAAGTAGAACTGTTGCACCATAGGTTTTTCTTGGCTGCGACATGGAAGCATATTGTGAGGTTGTTCATTATCTAGGTGGCCTCAAGTTGCCCGGGTTCCTAACAGAGCACAAACTGTATTTGGCACTCACAGATCTCGTCTTAAAATATGCAAACCTCAAATCTACCTCCAGTTCTTAAATACATAGACCTAAAATTTACCAGTTATTAATTGTTGACAGTGAGCAATGTATTTAAGTTTTTTGAGCTTCTATCCCTTCATTAGTAAAATGGATTTTATAACACAGTTCTTACACTGTTGCTATGAAAATGAAATGCTCTTAATGTGTTTACAAAGCACATAGCACAGTGCCTCACACAGTAAAAACCAACAACCAAACCCTTTGTCACTGAGTCAGTTCCAACTGAGAGAGATGTAATGGATGCATATTAAATTTTATTTTCCTCCTTTTTAGTCTCTTGAGATATTAGCTGTAAATTTAAATGCTACTGAAATTCACATACCAAGGATAAAATTTCCGAAGGAAAAAGGTGATTAACAGAAATAAACTTGATCAACAGCTAATACTGGAATAAATAGATCATTTGCCATTTTTCTTGTCTAGTCTTGATGTGAATTGGCTGAAATAATGTAATGCAATCAATACTAAATTTTACCACTAATCTTAGAGAACAGCTGTTAGAAAATGTTTGTTTACATCCAAAAAGCAAAGGAACAACTGGCTTTTCAAAGTGACTGTCATGCATCCAATCTATATTTTAAAAGCTTGTCCAATGTAAAAATTGCATTTATTTTATTTTATGGCAGAAAAATGTCTTAAATAAAATCAGTAGGAACTTTATTTTTGAGCCAAAAAGTATTGTCCTTTGTCTTATTACATTATAGCAAAATCTAATTAACTTTCAGGCCCTTGAATAAAGTTTATGTTTTACTGGTGCTGACCTCAGAAATAATCTGTTCCAGTGTGTACTTTTATACTTAATTCACAATGATAAATCTAGACTGTGTATGTGCATGTGTGTGTACAGCTGTAGAGAAGTTTCATGGTTTTCTTGGCCTTATTTTGGCAATTTGAAAAGAAAACTGCTGAGATTTGAAGTTGTTTTTCCAGGGAACTTACATGTGCTGAAGCTAATATTTGGACTTCCAAGCCATTGCCTCTGGCAGTTAAAATAAAATCAGAGAAGCTTAATTTTTATATGGTAAGGTGGATTTTTTTAAAAGAGCAAAAAAAGAAGAAAAATAACATTTTAACTAAATAGAAGTTACTGTTCTTTAAAAAAAATAGAGACTTTTAAAACTATCTTAAAAATCAACTATATATTATTATTATTATTATTACAAAGAATTATACACCCTCATTCTACCAAAGAAATTATAGTGCTCCTTAGGAAACGTGCCTAATATTTTTAAAAAGTGTTTTTTAAAAGTTCACTCGCAGAGCTTAGTAATTAAGGTCCCGCTTCTCTAGTATGAAATTCTGTATTTGGTTTCTTATAATAATATCGCCTCTTTCCCTACTTTTGTAATTACAGCAAAAATAAATTATGCACAAAACCAGGATTCTGTCATTATCCTCTGATAGTTCCTAGAAATTCATTACGAATATCTGTCTTTCATTTTGTGTGTGCTAAATGGCACTTGGCTTGGCAAATGGACCTGAATCATAGAAGAAACACACCAACAAAGAACACACACACACAAATCCTCAAAACGATGTTTACAAATCCATTACCACTGTACCCTTCTGATTGCAACCCTCTCTAACTTCAGTCCAATTCCACTTTAATTCCATGTTAGAACTTGTCCCAAATGCACATTTGAACATCTTGGCTCTAGACTGCTTGTTCTAGATATACACTCACGCAAAATTCAGGAGCTGTACCAACTGATTGCAGTCAAGTGCTCCAGAGAATAATGATCCCTTTATTTATTAGTTTGCTTTTTTCCCTATTTAAAAACAATAAAAAATAAAAATAAAAGCAGAGAAACAAAAATAGAACGAACAACGTGTTCTCAATGCTTTTCTTCATACCTTTGGAGGCTACTAGGTACCTAGGGTGAGACCCCACCACGATGATCACCTTAGCAACTTCTGTTACAGACGACGCTTTCTCTTATTATGATTCCGTCTTTTCCACAGTTATTTCCTTTGCCTAAAATGCCTCCTTCAACTTCTTTGTCCTGCCACACCCTCTGGTTCTAGCAAAATCCTTTCCACACTTCCAGTGAAAGAATAGATGATGTTTAATGCCGGCCCTGTTTTCTGACCATAGTCTTCAACAACCCAAGCCTGGTTCAGATATCTTTCTTAGGTGTTTCCATGGTACAGGAGAATACATCCATTGATCCATCTGGAATGCCACTACCTGCTCACTATTGTTCCCAGTAGGTGTTGAGCAATTCACAGCAAAGACTGAAGCATAGTCCTCTTGCTGTCCTCAAGAGATAGCATTCATCAGCAGGATAATATAACGGCCACACAAAATGTGTTCGTTTAATGGTGCGAGTGCTAAGAGATGAGAAAACAACTGAAAGAAGCTGTGACAAATATTAAAAGGTTGAAAAGAACTGATCACACTAAACAGTTTTCTTCCCACCAATCTCTAAGAAAGTCTGGTTGTGATTTTTATATACATACACGTTGTACAATCATTTTTCTGTTAGAGAACAGAAATGTCAAAATTTAATTAGAAAACACATTTTTCTGAAATTCAACAGCAGGAACATGTTTCGAAAACCATCACTCCCATCCGTCTGTTCTCCTCCAACCTTAACTCTGTCTTGAAGCGCACCTCTTCCCAACTCAGCCTGCTTCTGAAACCTTCCACTGTATAAAAACTGGCAGAAAGAACGTGACTCTTTTAACTGTGAAATTTTTAAACCTGTTGGTTTTCAGCCTGACTGTAGTCTTTAGAAATAAAGGGCTTCATGCCATGTAACTATGTACAGGAGTCATACAAGGTCTTCGTGATACACAGGTATTATGCTATCCTGTGTTCTCTACCCCTCCAGAGAAGAAATTGCAAGTATCTTGCCACCTGTTAAGATCCTTAAATGAAAGATGGCAATGTGTGCTATTATTGTTTGTTCTCTTTCAGAGAAGTTTGCTTAAAATTTTACTGTCTTCAATCATTTTGAAAAAGACTGTCACTCAGTTGCTAACTGAAAGACTGGCACTTTAAGTCCACCCAAAGGCACCTCAGAAGAAAGGTCTGGTGATCTACTTCTGAAAAATCAGCCACTGAAAACTATGACACAGAGTGTGTTGCCATGAGTACTGATTCCACAGTAGCTGGTGGTGGTGGTTAGTTGAAGTTAATAAAGGATACCGATATCACTTATTACACACATGTGAGAATCCTTACAGGGGGCATATGCAGCCGTTAAGATCCTAAGAGAGTCTGGGACAGTATGTCAAGAATAAGAATGATATTAAGTGATTGTAGTGATAGTAACAGTCGTGGTGGTGGTGCTGGCGGTGTTAGTGTTGCTGGTTGTGGTGGTAATGGTGGGAGTGATGCTAGTTACAACGGTAAATGTGGTGACAGTAGTACTGACAGTATTAGTGGTGGCTGCTGATGGCAATGGTTATGGAGCAGAGGCAACGGTAGAGGTAACGGTGACGGTTGTGATAACATTAACGTGGTGGTGGTGATTGTGATGATGTTGATGGTAATAATGGTGGTGCTGGTGGTGGTGGAGCTCTTTCTGTGTGCTATAGATGCAGCACGAAACTAAGAGGAATGGCTGTTGATAGAAGTCCTTGAAAAACTTTTCTACATGAAACTCAGGAGGAACTGAATACTGCATAAATAGTGAGAAAAAGAAAAGGCTTCCATTTATTGTCAGCTAGTGACTCGACGGCACTTGGCTGGCTTGGCTAGTATAATGCCCAAAAGTTGTCTCAGGTCCTGTAAAAACATTTCTTCCTGAATGCCAGTTGGCATCTGTCCCTCGTCTCCAACTTCCAAACCATACATGAAAGTGACATTTTCATCCACCTCTTGAAATATTTATATATAGGACTCAAAGTACTCCTCACTTCCTCTGAGAAGTCTTTCCTGATTTCCCTTCTCCCAGCACATCTACCTGGGTTTTCCAATTAGCCTATGCGTATATTGGAAATTCTGGCATTTACGTGCTACAGCTGCTAACCAAAAGGTTGGCAGTTCAGATCTGCCAGGCACTCCTTGGAAAGTACGACGCAGTTCTACTCCATCTGTAGGGCTGCTATGAGTCGGAGATGACTCTGTAGCGGTGGGTTTGTGTTCTGGCTTATGCACATATCACAGTTTTTATTTGTTTACTTAACAATCTCTTGCAGTCAATGGAAATATCCTTGAAGCCAGACAAAAGCCCTGGCTTTCTATCTTGGTAGTTCTAATATGTAACACAACACATGAAATATCTGTTTGTGGAATGGCTCCATGAAAGAAAAGGACTCTCTTGATAATGTGAGGGGCTTCTTGGAAGGAAAGGCTCATGTCTTCTTCATCTTAGTAGTGCTCTCCGGATCCATCTCACAGTGTTTTCTACATAGCGGTCACCGGCAGGGCTCTAAAACATACAAGATGAATTGTGCCTACAAAAGACTCTGGGGAAGAACCAGAGTACTCAGCAGTGGTCTGAATCAGGAAAAAACACAACAAACATCTATTTCATGGTAACATCAATTGAACCTTTAACTAGCACAAAAACAACCCCATTAATCATTGTTTACACTCCCCTGCATACAGGCATATTGTTTTTCCTACACATTAGCAGTAGATGATAAAGTACGTAAAAAATTTTCCTCTCTACTGTGCACAGATCTCTACCTGGGTGACTTTTTGTGCTTTTCTGGAGATGAAGACTGTATGTAAGTTGCCAAATAAAGCCTCGTCTGATCAACCTGGTTTGATTCAATCGTTATTCAGAATTCTACCTGTGCCCCTACAGCCACTCCTGTCACTGGTCTAGTAGAGTGGGACAGGCAATGATTAATAATCAAGGAAAAATAAATTCAGAAGATAGCTTTAATATTTGATCCGCAAAACAATGCTCAGATATGTAGAGATATTATCACCCCCTATGTTCTTTCCACTCCTGAGATTCAGTGGTGCTGTGGTTTGGGTGATGCAATAGTCATAGGTAACGAAGAATACTGACACACACAGATGTCTTACATCAATTCAAAAGTTATTTAAGTGTCCAGATCTTGCTATTCCTTTTCTTGTACTCTCTTCACAAAATCATATTAATTTCTATTTCTTTTCGCTCTCTTTTTATGGATCTTTTCTTTGCATGGTATCCCTGGTAGAGCAGTGGTTAAGGGCTCAGCTACTAACAAAAAGGTCTCCAGTTTGAATCTATCTGCTGCTCCTTGGAGACCCTGGGGGGCTGTTCTACTCCATCCTGTAGGATTTCTGTAATTGAGAGTTGACTCGATGGTAATGCGTTTAGTGAGCTTTTATTCATACAACATTAGCTACTTAAGAGAACAATCCTTCAATAGAATTAGTAATAATTAAACTATTTCTGTTTTTAGGTTGTACCTCGTCTCAAATTTAAGCAGTCACTCACTATGGAAAACAAGACCTGTAAAGATATGGAAATAAATGATTTTGTCCAGCTGGTAACCTTTGGCAGTTGTCAACAGAGTCACATGGCCAGAGTGTTAAGCCAGATCAATTCTATCACACCTGTGCTTGGTGATGGGCTGAAAACAAAAATATGGACAATTCCCCATGCCAATATAGCTTCTTTGATGTAGATTCTCATTCATTAGGGATATAGTAGTGGGACAAGAGATCAAAACAACTGGCCTTTATTATCCCTTGCTAGTTCCTGCTGACATTGTTTGCTCAAAGGAAAGAAGGTGCGTGATTTCCAATTGGAGTTCATCTCCCCTGAGACACTGTGGTTTTGTGAGTATACTTTGTCCAAAGTGCTCAGAGGATCTGCTGGTCCCAAAGCAAACTCTAAAAGTCATTTCTTCTAGGAGAACCAGTACAACAAGCAGCCAAGAGTCAATCTTGATGAATATAATTTTAGTAAGTGCTAGAAAACCAGGAAATTGCAGGCTTTGGCTCTTGTGATTTTTATCATACTGAGTTTCCCTGTGGAGAGTTGAAGAAGAGCCAGTAATGTGTCATCTTTCTCATCAGAGAGCATTCCACAAAAAGTCCGTGTGGAAGAGACATTTTCCTGTCAGGTACTACTGTACATCAAATGTACCTACCTTTTGCAGACAAGGATTAAGTAAATTTGAAAAGAGAAATATCTGTAGCAACACTGGCAGAGGACAAGACACATAAACTGGCCCAAGGGTACTCCAAATTTACCATAAGGAAAACATCTGACAAAGAAAAATGTGTGCTGGCAACTTGTGTGATTGTAATTTCAATGAAAAATTGAAACCATACTTCCATGGGATTAGGCTTCCCTCATTCACCAGAAGGAAATTCCTGTTAACAAATATGGGCCATATTAGCATCCCCCACACTTCTACTTTCAGAAAGTTGCTTCCCCTTAAGTATACATTGCGAGATTTGGATACATTGAATGGGAGAAACCTTCCTCAATATGACCAGTGGGCAAAGAGTTGGTTTTCAGTAAGTTAATGAGGACTAAAGTGGTTATAGTAGAGGTAAAAAGTGGACATATGCCTTGCAGATGCAATATTAATTAGAAGAATAAGTCTGAAGGGCTTCTCTTCCTAAGAGACAATTAGACTCTCTTGGTAGTACTCAACAAAAGGCCAGAATTTACTCGTTATAATTTAACAGCGCAAATGGAAGGAAGACACTTTAATACATTTTCCCCATGAGGCATGGATCATTGCTTTTGTCACACACAGGAGAATGGTATAAAGAAAATGGTCATGTTTATGGTTTGCAAAAGAACAAATGTTTGGTAAGGAAAAATAATGTCGAACCCAAGGGATCTTTGCAGTATGTGTTTGCACAGAATATCAGAACTGTTTACAATGTATAAATATCCCAGAGAGTCCATCAAAGCAGTGATAATTAATGTGTCTAAAGATTAATGAGTTCCAAAGCCAGTATATGGAGAGTACAGCTGAGAGTCTTGCAAATCTAAGGGCTGGAAGAGGTTTTATTTTGTCTACATTTTCATTTATTCTTAATCAGAACTGCTGTCTATTTTGCATTATGGGGCCTCATTTGCCTTTTTGACAAGACTCTAGCCATCCACAGAAACATAGAGAGATTAGCCTCCTGTGACTAGACATTTTATAGTCACATGGAAAACCCAGTCCTTATGACCCAGAAAGGATTCTCTCCTTCAGTTATTTCACCATATAAACAACTTGGGAATGTTTGTAAGAGACACACACATCTGGTGGGTGAAGGAGAAAGCACCTGAAGGTTAATCCATTAAGAAAGGGCCTTGGTTGAAGACTCTTCTATAGAATGTGGGATGAAATATACTTTCCCCAGGGAGTAACAATCATGTAGAAAAAAATGTCTAATGTTGTATTGCCCTGTCTACTTTTTATATAGATTCCCAGAGGGTAGGAGCCACATCTTTTAAATAGTGCCTCTATTTGGTGGCATCTGATTGATGCTCGATTAATAGAGTCTAATAAAATACCTTTAAATAAATTCTGCTTTTACATAATTCAAGTGCAAGAATGTAAAACTCAGAAGCCAAGAGTTCCTTGAATAGAAAAATCAGTGAGTCCTGTTTCTACCAAAGAAAACATGGCTGGACCTTTAGATGTTACATAGAGACTAAATCCAGGGGATGGTGAGGAGGCCCAGGAGTAGGGACAGTGGCAGACTGCAGGGGCCCAGCTGTGAGGCTGCTGTGGCTGCATGACTGATAGAAAATTACTAAAATTCCCGCAGAAACTAAGCTTAATTTCATAAGAGCATAATGAATGGAAAGGAAAAAAACTTACGGTGGCCATGAAGAGCGTGACGGAATGTTTGTCAAACTGGCATCTTATGATGGTCAAGAATTTATTGCAAAAAAAACATGCACTAACATAAGGAACAATGGTGGCTGTCATTAATTTAGTAAGAATGAAAGCAATGAGAACAGTTTTAGAGAGGTCCTTTCACACGCACTATTAAAACCATGCGTGTATTTTACCTGTCAGTTTTGCCACACTAACACCTGCAACAAAATTCCCAAACTCCCAATTTCATCAGAAATTGCACTGGAACTGCTGAGGCTTTGAACGTCTTAGATGATAAATTAAATTATAATAACTTGTTTTTTAAAAAAAAAGACTAAATCTAGCTCCACCAATGTCACCCCTAGCCTTTATAAATTTCTTCTGTTGCTTTCGAGGGTAGATCAAATGAAACCAAAACCAAACCCACTGCCATCGAGTGAATTCTGACTCATAGTCACTTATAGGACACAGCAGAACTGTCCCCACAGAGTTTCCAAGGATCCCCTGGTACATTTGGACTGTCAACCTTTTGGTTAACACTTAGCTACTAAGCCACCAAGGTATCCATGGGTAGACTAATGGCTTTGAATGATAACTTTATCTTCACAGAGAGTAAATTATTTCAAATGTGGGCACTAGGAAGAACCAAGGCAATGATTCCAACAGCTTCCTACCCATATAACATCTCATTCATCATACATCTCTGAATATACAGAGATAGAAGTAATACACGGTCCCTTGTCACCTCATTTTGTTTAAGAACTGATTTTCAAAGCTGTTTTCCCAAGTCTTTCTTGATCACAGAAAGCGGGACACAAGGTTTGATAGGATACTGCTTATGTCATAAATAGGCTAAAGGAGAAAAGGAGCCCTGGTGATGAAGTAGTTAAGCATTTGTCTGCTAACCAGAAAGGCCAGCAGCTCAAATTTATCAAGTGCTTCTTGGAAACTCTATGGGGCTATCCTCTTCTGTCCTATAGGATCACTATTAGTTGCAATCAGCTTGATGACAACAGGATTTTGTTTTCATTTTTGGTAAGAGACAACTTAATTAGACTTCACCATAAACTGAGAACTCTTCTAATCTCAACCCAATATTGTAAGGATAGAGTAGCAGGGGTGGGGTCTGGGGACTATACTGCTGGGGGACATCAAGGTCAACTGGTATAATTAGCCTATTGATCAGAGAGTCTTCAGCACCTCATATTGGTGAGTGGTGTCTGGGGTCTTTAAAGCTAGCAAGCTACCATCTGAGGTACATCAAATGGTCCCAACTCAGTTGGAACAGATGATCACCAAGAACACCAAACACAGGACAAAAGATCCCAGGAGACAGAAGGACTCATGTGAATGGGAGACTGTATTAACATGTGACCAGAAGAACTAGATGGTGCACAGCTCCCACCAAAGACAGCCGTGCTGGGCACACACTGTTGAATCGCTGTGGCAGCACAGGAAGAAGAGCAGCGCAGCTCAAGAACTCTACTAAAAGACCACAGTTCATGGTCCAACAGCCCAGGGGACCCCCTGGGAACATGGCCCCTAAACCTGCTGCTGCCCTTGTCTAGAAAACATACAGAGGTCAACTCTTTGGATAAAAATGTGCTAGACTCAGGGACACAATGTGACCATATAGTGTGTGTCCTTTGTGGTTCTATGTATTTATAGGAGGCTGTCCTGTTGGTCTCTTTCTACGTAGGAGAGAAGCAGACGGAGAAGAGGGAACAGGAGCTTGTTAAGAGGATACAACAAGTATAAAATGAAAAAGAGGACTGTGCTGTCACAGGACAAGGAGAGCAGAAGGAGCTGTAGATAGGCAGGCACGCAAAATTGGTTTAGATTGTTTACTTTCACCTAATCACAATAAAAAAAGAAAAAAAGAAAAATACAGCCTAGAAAAAGCTCTGGAAAAGGCCTGCTACATCATGTGGAATTACTATGAGTTCAGATAAACCCCACAGCGTCTAACAACTGTAGATGAAGGTCCTTTCGTAGAGTTCTTTTTTTTCTCATGTTGCCACTGGGACAGGATGGGACTCAAAGTAAGTCCCATCACAGCTGTCATTGGCGGTGCCCGGGCACCAACTGGTTCTTTTGGTCACATGTTGATGTAGTCACCCATTCATGTGCATCTTTCTGTCTTCTGTGTTTTTTTTTTCCCCTCATGTCATTGTTGTCCTTGGTAATCATCTGTTCCAACTGTGTTGGGACCATTTGGCGCACCTCAGACGGCAGCTTGCTAACACCTAACAACTGTAGATGAAGAATAAGTGCAGGAAAGGCTTAGCTAAGAGAAAAAAAAAAAAAAAAAGGATGCCTGCTAGAGGGAGAAACCAAACCAAACCAAACCTGCTGACATCAAGTTGATTCTGACTCACAGCGACCCTTATAGGACAGATTAGAACTGCCCCAAAGTTTCCAAGGAACATCTGGTAGACTTGAACTGCCGACCTTTTGGTTAGCTGTCATAGCACTTAACTACTACACCAATGGGAGAAGACTTGAAAAATGACACAGTAAAAACACAAAGAGGTATAAATGATAGTAAATTAACTAACAGAAAACCATTTTAAAATTGTGAATCCTAGAAGAAGACTGTTTGATGGTTGTAAGGGTGGGGAGGGATGGAGGGAAAGGGTTGTTTACAGATCAGATACTTGATAGAAGTTTGGTTGGGTGAAATCAGTGACAGCACACATTAGAAAGGTCAATTTAACTAGACTTCAACATATTCTGAAAACTCTTCCAATTTTAACCCAATATTTCAAGGACAGGGATTGAGGTCCGGGGACCATGCTCTCAGTAGACTTCAAGGCCTATTGGCATAACTAGCCTATTACTAATAGAGTCTTCTGTACCTCATGTTGGTGAGTGACGTCTGGGATCTTAAAAATTAGCAAGCTGCCGTCTGAGGTGCACCAAATGGTCCCAATGAAGCTGGAACAGATGACCACCGAGGACAACAATGACATGAGGGAAAAAGAACCCAGAAGACAGAAAGATGCACATGAATGGGTGACTACATCAACATGTGACCAAAAGAACCAATTGGTGCCTGGGCACCACTAATGCCATCCCAGTGGCAACATGAGGAAAAAAAAGGGTGTACCCAAAGAACTCCACTAAAAGACCATAACTGATGGTCCAAAAGCCGGGGAGTTCCCCTGGGAGCATAGCCCCTAGACGTGATGCTGTCCCTAATCACAAATCTTTGCTGAAGTCAACTCTTCATACAGAAATGGACTGGAGTCGGGGACACAGAGTGATTATATTATATGTTTGCTTTATGGTTCTATGCATCTATAGGGTGTTGTCCTACTGGCCTCTGACTGAAGGGGGTGGAGGGTATGGAGAGGAGGGGACAGAAGGTTGTGAAGAGTGTATGATGTGCATAGAACGGAAAGAAGGAGTGTGCTGTCAGTAGGCAAGGAGAGAAGAAGGAGCTGTAGACATGGCAGGCACGCAGATTTAAACTGGATTGTACATTTTGACTCAATCACAATAAAATAAATTGCGAATCCTTAAATATGTATCCAATTTATTCTGTAAAACATTGCTCCTATTATATTATGTACTACTTAAACTTCTGCCTAAGTATTGATTCTTATCTTCCGGAGTGCTTTACAAACAATTATATGACAAAGACAATCCAATTATGTGACCATCCAACTATATGACAATCCAGTTACATGACAAGTTTATCTTTTGATCTGAGTCTATGGGTTGGTAAATACAAGTTTTAAAAAATCTTTTCCCCAGCTCTATGTAATTTGTTTACTAAATAGAAGTTCAACAGTTCACATCCACCAGCTGTTTCGTGGAAACTCAATCAGGTAGTTCTACTCTTTACCACAGGGTCACTATGAGCCAGAATTGACTCAGTGGCAATGGGATATAATTTGATAAGAGGTTTTTTTTGATTTAATCCCAAAGATTAAAAAGGTTACTAAAGGATCAAGCATTTCGGAGATAACACGCTAGAAAACATTTTTTTTAAGAATAATTTTAATCTCTTCAGTGCTTGAATTAGAAAATTAAACCTTACCCTGCTTCTTCCTACTGGAATAAGTTCCTTAATCTTTATGGTATTCCTATGTCTTACCTATTTTATAATTTATTTTTGTTGCTGTTGTTGAGAGTATACACAGCAGAACCTACACCCATTCAACAGTTCCTACATGTGCAATTCAGTGACGGTGATAACGTTCTCTGAGCTACTGCAATCACTCTGATACCCCTTTTCCAAGTTTTTCCTCCCCATTAACATAAACTCACTGACCCCCAAATTTCCTATACAGTTATTCAAGTCACTGTCTGTTTTATCCTATATAATAGACAGATCTTAGAAGAGCACAATGCTCAAGGCAGACTTTCTTTACTAGTTAACCTAAACTTTTGTTTGCTTTTAAGGAGATTCTAGGGATGTTTTTAATTTAAGGTTTAAAGATTATCCCAGGGCAATAGTTTGGAGTTCATCTAGCTTCATAGCTCCAGTAAGACTAGATTCCATGAAAATTTGAATTCCCATTCTGTGTTTTCCCCCTCTTGATCAGTATTCTTCTACAAAATATATCATCACAATACTCAATAATGGTAGCCACGCATGATCCTGTATTGGTCTCGGCAAAAGAGGCAGTTGTTCATGTAGGCAATTTCATTTCTTTTGTCTCTTCCTGAGTCTGCCTCATCCTCTGTTGCTCAAGGCAAATAAAGACCAACTGTTGTACACTGGATGGCCACTTGTAAGGTTTTTGGATCCCAGGCTTTACACAACAAATTAAGAGGTAGAACAGAAGCACTAAATGTGGTATCAGGCCAATTAACTAAGATGGCCTAGAAAAGCAAATTTCACAATCTGTTTGGTTGTACATAAGAAGGCTCAGTAGCTACTGTTTGGGGTTTTTTTTCTTGTTTTCTTTTTTTTTCTTTTCCTTTTTTGGGTCATTGTTCTAAATATATTTATCTCACAACATTGCCAGTTCACTTTTTTTATAGGTATGTAACTTACTGATAGCAATTGGATTTGTTCAGCTGTGCAACCCTTAATGTGATTGTTCTGTCATTATAAACTAAAACTCAGTACTCCTTAAGCATTAAACCAATACACACTTTGCCCTTTCCTCCTGTCTCTGGTAACCAATAATAAGCTTTAGTCTTTATGCCTGTTCTTGTCTTTCGGTATAAGTGAGTTCATGCAGTATTTGTCCTTTTGGGATTGACTTATTTCATTCAACATAATGTCTTCAAGCTCCATCTATATTACAGTATGTATTAAAACTTCATTTCTCTTACTGATTGAATAATATTCTTTAGTAACATTGCTGATATTTAATACAGATGTAATCATACCCTTCTGACAAGGTTGAGAGTTTAGATAAAATAACGTACAAAAAAGTCTTTGTCAAGTTTCATTCTTGTGAAATATAAATGGATGCAGCTTTCAACAGATCTGGAACTTTTAAATGCCTTGTAATTTGGTCTTTTAGAATTATATCATAAGAACTTATGATCTGATCTGTGTATTGCCAAAATATTCCCCAAGTTATTTTTAAACTGACGTTTCATCAGAATGTTAAAATACTTTAGCTTTTTCAGTTTAATATAGTGACTAGCCATGATTTCTTCTGAAGTATTTTAGTAAGCCATTTTTCTTACATTTTAAAGTTTATTGGCTTGAAATTGTCATTTACTAAGACAAAGCAAAAATGATCCTGGTCAGCGTTATTTTGACTAATGCTAATACAAGGAGCAATTGCAAAGAAGAACCCTTGACCTTCTCTGTTCACTTAGCAATTTTATAGCCCCAAATAGAAATGCTCAAGGAGCTGTTTTGCAATATCTCTGTCCTTCTAACAGGCCCCAAGGCCAGGATGATGTAGTCTCAGGGAAAATGAGACATTTGGGGAGCTGTAAACTGAACAGCAGCCTAAATGTTCAGGTGACCTGGAGCCACAGACAGACTACCACACTCAGATTTGCCAAATGAGACCAAAGGCCTTAAGACACAAGCACAGCTGAGAAATGAGTTGATCTGACAAACTTTTGCATGATTCATGGTTAGAATACAATGAAATACAAGACCTGGGAGATTCACTGAGATCCTATTAAAAGTTTACCACTCTTAACTCTCCAGAGAATCTAGTTATCTGAAAGATGTGACATATAATAATTTGGTTCATTCAATGTTTCAATGCTAATCTAACTCAGAGGAGGAACACTGTTGCCTGCCCCATTTTGCTGGTGGCAATATTCAATGAAAGGCCCTATTTGGGGAAAATTTACCAGGGAGGGTAATTCTCTTCAAATAACTTAATCTGTCTAAGAAATTCTGGCTTTGTAGTCTATGATGTTAAATTTTACTGGGAAAAAAAGGATTTTTACTTTGGGAGAAAATCCAAAATAAAGAGACTTGGGAAACAGGATTTGTTTCACTCTGCAGGGACAAAGTAGAGATTCACATTTGCTCAGAGTGTAATTTCTTCTTCCACAGTAACATGTGTTTTGCATTTGTTAATCTCTTGAGCACTCTATATCCTCAAGACAGCATGGCTTATTGCATTTTCTATTAGTTTTAATTACATAAGAAAAATGCCCTTTTAAAATGGCACCTTTTGAGCTGTGTTGAGTTCTGCTGTTTTCACTAAACAGAGGCTGTTTTACATAATGGGGAAATTCCTGAGAGGACTACTAACAACTCAATCTATTCATTTTATCCAACAAATATTTATTGTGCACCTATTAGAGTAAAGGTTGGATCGTACTCCACCTTCTCTCTAAATGTCACTGTTTTTTAAACATTTGTTTTTGTTGTTAGGTACTGTTGAGTCAGTTCTGACTCACGGTGATCCTGTGTACATTAGAATGAAACTGCCCAGTCCAGCTCCGTGAGCACAATTGTGGTTCTGCTTGAGCCTATTGTTGCAAACACTGTGTCATTCTGTCTTGCTGAAGATCTTCCTCTTCTTCTATGACACTCTACCAAGCATGATGTCCTTCCCCAGGAACTGATCCCTCCTGAAAACATGTCCAAAGTAGGTAAGATGCAGTTTCACCTCCAACACCATAATTCAAAGGCATCAATTCTCTTGTCTTCCTTACCCATCGTCCAGCTTTCACGTGCATGTGATGTGATTGAAAATCCCATGGCGTGGGTCACATCTTAGTCCTCAAGGCGACAGCTTGACTTTTCAACACTTTAAAGAGATTTTTTAGCAGCTGATGTGGCCAGTGCAATGTGTCTTTTGATTTCTCGACCACTATTTCAGTGGGCATTGATTGTGGATTGAAGTAAAATGATATCATTGGCAGTCTCAGTCTTTTTTCTGGTTATAATGATGTTGCTTATTGTTCCAGTTGTGAGTGTTTTTGTTTTCTTGATATTGAGGTGGAATCCGTACTGAAGGCTGTGGTCTTTGATTTTCATTAGTAAGTCTTCAAGTCCTCTTTACTTTCAGCAAGCAAGGTTGTGTCATTGGCATAATACAGGTTGTTAACAAGTCCTCCTTCATTCTTAATGCCCTGTTCTTCTTCAGAATCTACCTTCTTGGATTATTTGCTCAACATACAGACTGAGTAATGTGGTGGAAGGATGCAACCATGATGCACACCTTTTCTGATTTTAAACCATGTAGTGTCCACCTGTTCTCTTCAAAGGCCTGCTCTTTGATCTATGTACAGATTCCTCATCAGCATAATTAAGTGTTCTGGAATTCCCATTCTCTGCATTGTCGCCCATAATTTGTTATGATCCACACAGTTGAATGCCTTTGCACAGTCAGTGAAACACAGGTAAACATCTTTCTGGTGTTCTCTGCTTTCAGCCAGGATCCATGTGACATCAGCAATGATATAGCTAGTTTCGCATCCTCTTCTGAATCTGCCCTGAATTTCTGATAGCCCCTGTCAATATACTGCTATAGCTGCTTTTGAATGATCTTCAGCCAAATTTTACTTGCATGTGATACTAATGATAATTGTTCAATGATTCCCACATGTGATCAGATAATCTTTCTTGGAAATAGGCAAAAATATGTATCATTTCCAATTGATTGACCAGGTAACTGTCTTTCAGATTCATTGGTATAGGCAACTGAGCACTTCCAATGCTGTATACATTTATCAAAGTATCCAAATTGACATTCTATCAGCTCCTAGAGCCTTGTTTTCACCAATGACTTCAGTGCAGGTTGCAGTACCATAAGTCCTTGATCATATGCTACCTCTCGAAATAGTTGAATGTCAACCAATTCTTTTCAATTGAATGCATCTGTGTATTTCTTCTATCTTCTTTTGATGCTTCCTGCATCTTTTAATATTTCCCTATAGAATCCTTTAATACTGGAACTCAGGGCTTGAATTTTTTCTCCAGTTCTTTCAGCTTGAGAAATGCATAGTATCTTCTTACTTTTGGTTTTCTATCTCCAGCTCTTTGCACATGTCATTATAATCCTTTACTTTGTCTTCCTGAGCTGCCTTTGAAATCTTCAATTCTTTTACTTCATCATTTCTTCCTTTTGCTTTACCTACTTGGCATTCTAGAGTAAGTTTCTTACATCCCTTTTGACCTTTCCTTATTTCCTGTTTTAATGACCTCTTGCTTTCTTCATGGATGATATCCTTGATGCCATTCCACAACTCATGTGCTCTTTGGTCATTAGTGTTAAGTGCATCAAATCTGTAAACTCAGGTTTGGTCTGTAAACTCAAGTAGGATATACTCAAGGTTGTACTTTGGGCCTCATGGGCTATACCTAGTTGTCTTGAACTTCAACTTGAACTTACATATGAGCAACTGACAATCTGCTCCACAGTTGACCACTGGTCTAATTCTGACTGATGATATTAAGCTTTTCCATCATATCTCTCCACAGATATAGTCAACTTGATTCCTGTGTATTGCATCTGGTGATGTCCACGTTTATGGTCACTGTATACCGGCCAAAAAAAAAAGGTACTGCAGTGAAGAAGCCACTGGTCTTGGAAAATTCTATTGAGTCATCTCCAGCATCATTTCTATCCCCAAAGACATATTTTCCAGCTACCAATTCTCGTTCGTTTCCAGATTTTCCATTACAGTTACCAACAATTATCAGTGCATCCTGATTTCATGTTTGATCAATTTCAGACTCCAAAAGCTGGTAAAAATCTTCACAAATGGCAAATATTTAAGTGCTGGGTTGCTAACTGAAAGACTGGTGGTTCAAAGCTGCCCAGAGGTGCTTTGAAAGTAAGGCCTGGTGATATCCTCAGAAAGGTCACAGCCTCAAAAACTGTTTAGAGTCAATCACACTCTGCATATGTGTGGTTTCCATGAGTCTGAATTCACAGATGGCAACTAGCAATAGCAACCAAGTGGAAATAGCACAGAGTGAAGCATGGAAAACTTAGGTTCCAGTCCCAGTTATGTCACCTAATTGTGTGATATAAGCTTCTGTGGTTCTCGGTGACCACCTGAGTAAACTAAGGAGCTGGATTGGAAAATCGTTTGATTTCTTCTGGGTCAATGGGCGTTCTTTGGTAGAATCTCATCTTTCAGGTGGGAGACCCAGTCCTATTCCCAGTCAGTGTACCTCACGCACAGACACCACCCGTCTGTCAGTTGATGCTTCCAAGTTAAGTAAGATGCTAAACAAGTTTAAGTGACATTTTCAGGCTACAAGAGACTAGGAAGAAAGGTTTGACAATCTACTTTGGAAAGTCAGCTTATGACAACCCTAAGGCTCACAACAGTTCGGTCTATACTTGATCAGAGTGATGGCTCAAGATCAGGCTGTGTTTTATTGCATGGTAGAAGTGATGGAACTTATTAGATGACAGCTAACGACAATAACAGGCCCTTTTGGTTCTAAGCCGTGTGAGCTCCTCATAGAATAGTGTGTCCTCATGATGCAATCTGGCATTTCTGTCTCCAACAGTAATTATGCTCCTGACAATTCCTAGGCAACTGTTTGATTTCAGCATTTGCTGAGTGCATGGCACAGATCACTTCAGAGTGGACTCTGTTGCTGTAGATTCAGAAATTACTTTCATTATAAACTGTGACAACTTCCTCGTCCACTTTCACTGTCAATTCAATTTCTCACCTGCAGATGGACTACAGGTTGACTATTCTGTGGTCTGAGTGTCAGCCACATACATCCTGGTCAAACCTCTGATGGCTGGCTCTGGCTGTCAGCTGTGAAGCTGGTTAGAAAAGATTTGGACCCTGGATATTTACTTTAGGGCTTTCCTATCCAGAGGGAGGTATCAAATATTATGTAGATCAAGCACTAAAACTTTTCTCAGCATCATCAGGTTTCAACCATAATTGTGATGCTATCAACCAGGCAGTAGCTACCTTAGCGCCTTGTACCTCAATCTAGAGCATCAGAGGGGCCTGAGGGGACTAGACTTGTGAGGCCCTCGCAGACCTAGAGCTCATGGCTGTCCTGTCCCCACCCAGGCAGCACAGAGCTGCTTGCAGCCTGTCTAACCAGCCCTGAATCCTTTCCTGACATGGACTTAAGTCAGCTGCTCTTGGATTTGTGAGGCCAGAGGGAAAAAAGAGATGAGCACATAAGGTGAGAGAAGAAAATGTGAGTTTTCATGTCCCATTTTCTTCAAGAGTTATCATCTGGATAAATTTGAGCGTTATTTCAGTGTATTGTAGAGACATGTGCTTTTTGAATAAGAGGAAGGTTCTCAAAATGCTTAACAATTATGGCTGTGATGTTGTTGAAATAAGGTCTGTTACTTGGTCAGTCCCTGAAGAGCCAGTGTCTACATCTCCTCCTTTCAAAACTTCAAGTTTTGTTTCCCAGGGCTCTTTTCCCATCTCTCAGCATTCCTTCCCCAGTTGCTTCTCCCCTCTCTCATCTTATTTCTGACTCATAATGTGGATAGCTGTGTGTCTTCATGTCTGAGTGCTTCTGACTATGTCTGTCTGAATGGCTCTATGTGTATGTCTAGGTGGATCTCATTCTGTTTGTCTTTTTCTATCCCTCTGCCTCTGACTTTCTCTCAAGCTCTGGTTCTGTGACTGTGTATGTCTTTTTTTCTGTTTCACTCTTTCTCCCTCCCTGTGTCCCCCAAAAGTAAATGTCAGCTTGGCGAGGCCATGATTCCCAGTATTATGTGATTAACTGTCATTTTGTGATGTATTGTAAATCCTAACCTTTGTTTGTAGTTGAGACAAGATTAAAACAAAACTAAATCCATCACTGTTGAGTAGATTCCAGCTCATAGTGACCCTAGAGGAAAGAGTAAAACTGCCCCATATAGTTTCCAAGTAGCACCTGGCAGATTTGCACTGCAACATTTTGGTTACTAGTCAATGAGTGTTCAGTTATGTTTGTTCAGTCAGTGATGCAGGACTGGGGTGGGATGCAGTACATTTACTCAGGTAAAGGTCATGTCCCTGGGATGTAGTCTGCATCACCTTTATTTTACAAGGATAAAGGAAAGAGAAGGAGCAGAGCAAGGGAGACTTTCTACCACCAAGAAAGAAGAGCCAGGAACAGAGTGTGTTTTTGGACTCTGGAGTCCCTGCTCTGAGAACTTCCTAGACCCAGGGAAAGACTGATGCTAAGACATGTCATGATCTCCAGAGAGCACTAGGCACACATATGATGAAAGGAGATGTGGACTTTCCCAGAGAGCTAACAAAGAGAAAACACCTTCCCCTAGAGTCAACACCCTGATTTTGGACCTCTAGCCTCTCAAACTGTGAGAGAATAAATTTCCATTTGTTGAAATCATCCACTTGTAGAATTTCTGTTATAGCACATTAGGTAACTAAGATACTGCCTCTCCCCCCAACTCGTTCCTGATAAAGTAGGAAATAAAACAAATTTCATGTTCCTAACCCACTGCCACCAAATCAGTTCTGACTCATGGTGACCCCATGATTTCAGAGTAGAATTATGCTCCATAGAGTTTTCAAATAGCTGTAATCTTAGAGAAACTAAATGCCAGGTGTTTTTTTTCTACAGGTAAACCAAGCAGACTTAAATGATCAACTTTTTGGTTAGTAGCTGGCAGCAAACCATTTACACCACCCAGGGGCTTTTGATGTTATTAACAACAAATTCATTGCCTTTGAGTTAATACTGACTCATAGTGAATCTATAGGGCAGAACAGAACTGTTCCACAGGTTTTTCAAGGAGCAGTTGGTGGAGTCTAACTGCTGCCATAAGCAGAGCAAGCTCTTAACTGCTGTGCCACCAAGGCTCCAAAAGCACATTAGCCGCTAGTGATTTTTACTGATTCTGGTCTCAGAATTTATGATATCAATACAAATGTACACTAAAAAGTAAAACTGAATAGAATCATTTTTTTTTATGGATGCCCTATAAAATAAAAGATTTGGTCAAATTGGAAACTATTTTACCAAACTTAGAAATATGCAAATTACAGCCATCAGAATAATATTAAAATGTCAGCCACCAGAATAATACTCATAATTCCAGGGATTCCAAATCAGGCCAAGGCCCTTTAGGACACTTAGAGTAATGTCTAGCCCCCCAAACTCAAACTCACTGCAATCTAGTCAATTCTGACTCATGGTAACCCAACAGGACAGAGTAGAACTGCCCCATAGAGTTTTTAAGAAGCTCCTGGTGGATTCCAATTGCTGATCTTTTGGTTATCAGCCGTTGTACTTAATCACTACGCCACCAGAGTTTCCAGTGTTCAGCCCAGGGAGACATCATATGAGGCTTCTACTAACTCTTTTCTCAGGGACCTTACAGTTTATAGGAGTTTGTGCCCATCTCTGCTCTGGAGCCTTCTTAGAGAGTGTCCATACCAAGCTAGCAGAATAGGCTCAAGGAAATGGCACGTATTTTGAAATTAAAAGACTTGGATTCATAGTCCTCAGTGTGTCTCTTACTATGTGGCATTAAAATGATGCCTTGATTTGTTCTCTTTGTTTTTCTGTAAGTATGAAGTGGAGACAACACTAATCTGTCTCACAAGATTTTCAAGGTTTCTGGCACACTGAAATGAGATAATGCCTTGTGTAAGAGATTTTTGCTTTTCCTTTCTGTTTGCTTTTTTTGTTTTTTAACTCTGAGATGCATGATAAACATAACTTTAGGGGAGTGATTCTCAACCAGGGTGAACATGTCTCCAAGGGACTTTAGCAATGTCTGGAGACAATTTGGGTTGCCACAACTGGACAAGTGTCACTGAAATCTACTGAATAGAAGCCAAGGATGTGCTAAACATCTTAAGTGCACAGACGGTACCCAACAACAAAGAATTATCTGGTCTAAATTTCCATACTTCCAAGGCTGAAAAACCTTATTTTAGAGTGATAAGCTTTTCAGATTAGTCTTACTTACTTATTATTGCCTCATCATGTTATTCTCAATATCTTCTTATTTCTTATAAGTCCTTTCCTAAAAGGTGTTTTATATACTTGGTTTCTTTGGTAGAGTTATGAAGATACTTTACATCCTAAGCAGAGGAAGTTGGCCACCTTTTGTTCATTGACTATCCAACTCTTAATAGTCTTGCCTTTGATAAATTCTTAGGCAATAAGTATGACATTATATGTTGTATACAAAGATTCTACTGAAATTTCTCCCTATGGTACATTAATTACAAATACAGTGACAAAAAGGCTACGTTTTTTAGACAAAGAACCATGCCAAGCACTGGGTAGTCACCTATGAAGCAGATCCAGACATGGTATCTGCTATCAAAGAATTTAGTACAAGATAGAGAAGACAGAAGTTTAAACAAATACATGTATCATTACAAATAATAACTGCAACAAATGAAAAGAAATAGATTCTAAGAGTGAAAATATCTCTTGCTCTCTCTCATTCTCTCCGCTCTCTCGCCCGTTGCTCTCCTGCCCAGGTCATGGCTCTCAGTCTGTCTCTCTCTGAGTTCCAACAACCACTTCTTCTCCCTCTCAGACTTAAGGCTGGTGGTGGTCGTGAAGACCTGTTTACTTGCTGTCCCCAGGCTACCACACCATCCCTTCAGGTTCCTTATATGCTGTCCATAACTTTGTAAACTGTGAAGGAAGGAAGGAAAGAGGGAGGGAGGGACGGGGAGAGGGAGAGAAATAGAGAAAGAGAGAAAGAAAGAAGGAACAAAAGAAGGAAACAAAAATAGAAAAGAAAGTCTCCTCAAGCAACCAAATGTGCAATCTATTGCCTGTATAACCTCAATGTACTATCTGAACTCACCAAGTGGTGCCTCAGAAGAAAGATTTGACTGTCTGCTTTCGAATGTTAATAGCCATTGAAAACCATGGAGCACACTGCTACTATGAGTCACATTGAGTAGGAGTTGATTTGACGGCAGCTGGTTTTAATAGTGGACAAGAAGGTGGTACTGTTGATCATTACACAACTTCCATTGTTAGCTGATCACACACACATGAAAGTTGCTATGTACAAGCTAATTTTTTTACTTCAGATTTGAATGGCATCTTTCAACTTAAGGATGGTGTTATCTCTCAAGACACATTAGGCAATGTCTGAAGATATTTTTGGTTGTCACAGTTAGAGGAGGGTGCCACTGGCATCAAGTGAATAGATACCAGGGAAGCTACTAACCGAAAAGCGAAAGCCACCGCTGTCGCATTGATCTGACTCATAGTGACCCTATAGGTCAGAGTAGAACTGCCCCATAGAGTTTCCAAGGAGCATCTGGCAGAATTGAACTGCTGAACATTTGGTTAGCAGACATAGCACTTAACCCACTGCACTACCAGGGTTTTCAGGGAAGCTACCAGTTGTCCTATAATGCACAGGACAGCTCCTGCACGACAAAGAATTATCTGCTCAGAAAGGTCAATCGTGCCCAGGAGGAAAAAGTACATTAACACGTGACCTAAATATGTTTACTGACACATCTTGTCTTTTGAGACGGAAAAACGTGTTTGACTGGAAAGTGACGAGACATGATCAAATAAGCAGCATGAAAATACTTGTCTATTTCAGAATGATGAGGTTCTTTAAGAATCACTCTGAGAACTTGGAAAAAGTAAAATTATGTTTCCTTGTTAGCTGGTAGTACATAGTCTCTCTCATGCAAAAATTCATTTTCATGTCATTGCACGTTTAGACTCTTTAGTCTGGAAGTTAATTTGCAAATGTTTGGCACAAAGCAGTTTCCTTTGGGTGCTCTGTTTCTTTTATGGTATTTGCTTGTTTCTATTAACTTATAATTTGGACATGTGTTTCCGTGCTTGTACATTGTCTCCTCATCATCCTGTCTCTACTGTCTGTACCCCTCCCTACGGCTGGTTTTAGTAAATTTTGGAAACCTGTAGATTTTTAAAAAGACCAAACTGTCAAAATTACAAAACATTTTAAGGAAACCATAACTAACAGAAAACATGAGGTATTTTTTTCCCTCTCCAGCTATTCTACAGACAGGTGCTGAGTCTAAAAGATTCTGCTGTTTCTAAACCTTAGTAATTTGACTTGACATCTCCTCTTTCTGATCAGTATTTCAAATCACTTTGCTATGCTGTCATTCTTGTCTTTGTGGTCAGACTTGTTTACCGTACAGAATGTTATTTTATCGTAAACTTCTAGGTTAATTTAAATTTCTTCCTTTATCTCCTTGGTACAGCTTTTATAGGTACTCATAGGAGTTCTGCCTTAGACTGAAGAAGGTCCTAGCCTTGTAAGTGTGGTTGATAATCAGGGTACCCATGAAAAATGTTGCATAACTTTTGGAGGTCTAATTCATCTCCCAAGGGAATAATTTAATTTCTCACTTGCAAGCTAAAGATGATACAAGAGTCCAATAAAGACATTTAGCCAACAATTTGTGAAAACTGGGTCCAGGACTATGACCAGACCTTCAGTTCAGGTTTGCATAGCGTATCTTCATCTCAGACCTTAAGGATGAAGACCAGAAATACGAAAGGACTCAGCAGTTGTAATGGATTATAGTTTAGTGTAGGAAAAAGAAAACATTCTACCCCACCTAACTGGAAAATTTTGAATACTGGCTGTCAGACTGCTTGAGTAAATTCAAATGTCTCAGCTCTGACAAGACTGCTACCCCTTTTTGCTGCGTCATCGCATTTCTGGGAAATGACAATGTGAAATCTGTTTCTTTTTTGAGAAAGCAATTAAATAGTTCAGGTGAGGACTTCGGTGAGATGTACTTTGAATGAATATGACAGATACGGAAGCACAAATGCCATTCTCAATACTCATGATGGTGTTTTAATAATCACTGGAGTGTTCGCTCTGCTGAGGGAGAGACACTAAGATTTCAAATGTGTAGAAATCAGCTCAGTGTTGAAATAATACATGATGTAAAAATTAGAACAAAAAATAGTCCAGTAATGTGTGTTTGCCTTGCAAATTTAACTGACAGATTGTTAGTCCTCAAAATAACTGTAGTTCATGAAATCAAAACACTGTCAATTATAAGACAAACTGTTATTGGCAGTTCAAATGCATCAGGTGCTCCCTGGAAACTATGGGTCAGTTCTATCCTATCTTGCAGGATCACTATGAGTTGGCATCAACTTTGCAGCACTGGGCTATTTTAAGTATAACCAAAAAAAAAACTAAGTACCTGTAAGTATCAAATTCTGTTTTAGTTAGCTAGGGCTGCTTTAACAGAAATGACACAAGTAAGTGGCTTTAAAAAGCCAAATTTTATTTGTCACAATCCAGTGACCCGAAAGTCCGAATTCAGGTGTCAGCTCTAGGGGAAGGTTTTCTCTGCTGGCTCTGGAGGAGTGTCCTTGTCACCAATCTTCCCCTGGACTGGAAGCTTCTGAGGTGCAGAGACCCCAGCCCTTTCCAACCAATGCTCTCAGCTCCCCGCACTACTTTCTTGAGGGGATGGGGTCAGGAAAGAAAAATTAGTACTGATTAAATTATGACATCCTGTTGCCATCGAGTTAATTCCAAGTGATGGCAACCCTATAGGACAATGTAGAACTGTCCACAGGATTCCAAAGCTGTAATCTTTACTGAAGTGAACTGCCACATCTTTATGCCTTGGAGGGACTGGTGGGTTCCAACTGCTAGTCTTTGGTTTAGCAGCTGAGTTCTTAACTACTGTGCCACCAGGACCCCTTAGTTATGACATAAAGCTTTTTAATTACACTAACTGTAAAAGGCATCTCCATTTGAGCTGTGTTAAAGTGTGAAAAGTGGGCATTTTAGAGTGAATGAAGTAGGGTAGGTCTATTTTGTTCTTTTGAATTGTATTGTGTAAAAATGTGTTGAGACAATTTTGGGGTTTGTAGGGGTTTTTGTTTGTTTTCTTCCCTTCCTGTCCCATCCCTTCTTATGAAGCCTGAAATACACTAACACGTGAAAATCATAAGATGGAATTTAGTAATGTTCTTCAAGACATATTTTTTAAAAGTTGTCATCATCTTCTTGAGAATTCATTTTTAAAGGCAGGCCAAGATCAAGAAGCTTTTCATTCCTGGTAGATTAACAGATCACCATGGGAGACTATTTTTGGTAGAGTTCTTATTACTGAGCAGACTGCTTAATATTGTACTATTCAGCCAACTGGTTGAGAATTTAACTATTAACATTTACCTCAAGAACTAATCACAAGGAAAAGAAAGTATAGGAAAACAACTGGGAAGATTTGCCGTAGCTGATATTTGGTTAGACTACTCACAAAACTGGATTATCTATCTTTCTGGAACAGCCAAGTCAAGCTGTCTAAAAATGTACTCTGAACCTCAGAGCCTGGCTTGGCTTACTGGACAAACACATGCAAGGTAGGAAGCCAGCTGGAAGGAAAAGTTTTGCCAGCTAACCAAGACTATTCAATGTTCTGCCATAGAAAATATGAGCCACTAACACTTGATATCCACAGTCTAGTGTCTACTTTCCATAGACCTGATTTTCACTTGTAGGAGTGGTTTACTCATAATGCTACAAAGTTGTTTTTCCATTATCAGGCTATGCCTGTTCAGAGGAACCTTGCTAATTTGGCTGAATTAAAGTTCTATTCAGACTATTCATCTGCCCAGTGTTATGATTCAAGAGTAAAGCATTTCTGCACACAAACATTCACTACAGCACTTATAACAGCAGTCAAAATGTGGAAACAACCAAAAAGTCCATAAATGGATAAATAGATAAGCAAAACATGCTATGCACATGCAGTGGAATGTTGCTCATCAATAAAGAGATATCAAGCCCTGATGAATGACACAACAAGAATGAACCTTGAAAACACATTGAAAGAAATAAATTGATCACAAAAGAGCAAATACTGTATAATCTCACTTATATAAAATAAGCGAACACATAAAAACAAACAAGAACAGCAAAAATAGTTGTTATCAAGTCAATTCCAACTTACTGCAACCCCATGTATGAAAAGCAGAATTACTCCATAGCATTTGCAAGGCTGTTTTTAGAAGCAGATCTCCAAGTTTGTTTTCCAAGGCACTTCTGGTGAGTTCAAACTATCAAACTGTCAGCTATTAATGGAGTGCTTAAATGTTTGTGTCACCCAAAGATTCCTAGCAAATAAATAGAGACCAAACAGGGGAAAAAAGGGAAGATTGACTTTGGAGGCAATGAGTTTATGTTAATGGCAGTGAAATAACTTGATAAAGGCCAATGACACATTACACTGAACAAAGAAATTGTTCAATTAGTGTATGTTTTATTGTATATATTTTAACCAGAGCTAAAGCAAAAAACAGAGAGAGAGGACAGAGAAGGTCACAGAACGAGACCTTAACATCAGAATATTTTTTTTCTTTTTTTTAAAAATTTTTTATTTAATATAACTGAGTGAAAATGTACATTCCTGTATAAATTCATATGCCCACCTATATGCAGCTTCCACTGCTCTCCCTGCCCGGTGACAGTACACTATTCCTCTCTGCTCCATACACGTCTCGTTCTCCCAACAGTCTCTTTTTTCCCTCCTCTCCACCCACTCTCCTTCCTCCAGCCAGAGGTCGGCAGGATGACATCCTATAGATGTATAGAACCATAAAATGCATACAGTATATGGTCACTGCATCACCAAGTCCAATCCATTCCTGTCCAAAGCGTGAACCTTCGTTATCATTTATGGCCAAGGGCAGCATCAGGGCAAGGGGTCCTGCTCCCAGGGGAACCCTGAAACCACTGGACCATCAATTGAGGTCTTTTAGTGGGGATCTCAGGGTGCACCCCTTTTATTCTTGTGTTGCCAGTGAGACTCAACTTAGTGAGCTCCATCGCAGCTGTCACTGGTGGTGGCCAGGCACCATCCGGTTCTTCCAGTCCCAAGTCGATGTAGGCACCCACTGATGTGGGTCTCTTTGTCTTCTGGGTTGTGTTTCCCCCATGTCATTTTGGTCCTCAGTGAGCATCCGTACCTGCTGAGTTGAGACCATTTGCTGTGCCCTCAGATGGCAGCTTGGCAGCTTTTAAGACCGCAGATGCCACTCACCAACGTGGGGTGCAGAGAGCCCTCTTAGCAAAACGCTAGTTGTGCCGATTGGCCTCGCTTTCGCCTAAGAGCATGGTCCCCCGCCCCCTGCCCCAGCTACTCTATCCTTGCAATATTGGGTGGAAGGAGTACTCATGTTATGTTTAAGTCCACTTAATATTGTTCTTGTTTCTAATGTGTGCTATCACCGATTTCACCCGGCCAGATACCTAGCAACTCTCTAATCTAGGCCCTCCCCCTCCCTCCCTCCCTCCCCTCCCTTGCAGCTGTCAAAGAGTCTTTTCTTCTATACACAAGTCTGTTTTTGAGATCTTATCATAGAGGTCTCATACAATATTTGTCCTTTTGTCGCTGACTACTTTCACTCAACATAATGTCTTTCAGTTGAAACCAGGTCATGAGATGTTTCCTGAAGTCATCGTTGTTCTTTATCATTGTGTAGTGCTCCACTGAGTATATATACCATAGTTAACCTATCCATTCTTCTGTTGTTGGGCATCTGGGCTGATTCCATCTTTTTGCTATCGTGAGAATATTTCTTTTTTCTTTATATCCATGGATTGTTCATCAAGCAAAGATTAAATAATACACGTTATTTTAAAAAAAAGTGGAGTGTTCACACTGTTGAAGTACAGCAATTAAGCGTCCTTTTTAATAAATTCTAGAATGTGATGCTTGTACCACAGAAACAAATAAGGATCTTTAAAATAAAAATATAATGATAACAACAACAAATATCACCACAATCAATGAGGGAAAACTAGATTTATGCCAGTCAAACTCTTCCCTTTTTTAATTAATTCAACAGAGTCCTTACTATATGCCAGAAGAGTATCTCATCAGCTAAACTAATAGAACAGGATCTGTCCATACTGAAACATCAAAAATTAGAAGGACAGAAAACATGGAATAGAACATAAAGATACACATGAAAAATTTTTTTAAGTTTAATATATGTTTCATTTGGCTTCCAGCAAGTAAAAGAGAGACTAGAACAGAGTTAATACGTGAAATAAAGTTGTCAAGAATTATCCAAAACTTATAAATGGTATCATCCACTAATTTTAAAAGATATATGAAACCCAAACAGAATAAACAAAAAGAGAAATAATACCTGGTTGCATTATAGAACAAAATTCTAAATTCAAAGACAAAGAGAGAAAACATATTCAAAGCTGTCACCCAAACCCACTGCTATTGAGTTGATTCTGACTCATAGTGATCCTATAGAACAGAGTAGAACTGCCCCCATAGAATTTTCAGAGAATGCTTGGTGGATCTGAACTGCTGACCTTTTAGCAGATGTAGCACTTAACCACACACCACCAAGTTTTGGATATATACAGATTTGAAAAGTATATATTCCTAAAATATATGCATAGCAATGTTTAAAGCTGTATTATTTATAATATCTAAAAACTGAATGACAACAAAAAATATTGATCAACTAGTGAATGGAGATGAAGAAAATGTGATATAGCTATACAATGAAATATTATTTATCACTGAAAAAAGTATGATACAGGATACAAGATAGATGAAGTTTAAAATTATTGTACTAAGTAAAAATAAATCATCCACAAAGACCACACAATACATGACTCCACACATATGAAATTTCCAGAAAAGGAAAATCCATACAGAAAGAAAGTAGATTAGTGGTCACCTGGGGCTGGGCAAGGAAATGAAAAGCAACTGAAAAATGGGCACAAAGTTCCTTTTGTGAGGAATGAAAATGTTCTAAAATTAAATTGTGCCTTAGGTCAGGTTCATTAGAAAAGCAAACCCGGGAAAGTGAATACATACTTGTATACAGAGCGAGATTTTTGTCAAGGAAATGGCTCACATGGTTCTAGAGGCTGGAACATCCTAAGTCTGCGGGTCAGGACAGAGATTTCTCCTGATGTCTCAGGGACTAGAGAACCCAAGATCAGCAGGCTGGAGAGCAGGGCTCTTGTATACAGCCTGTGAATATAGACAAATTCCAAAGATGAGCAGGCAAGACCATAGGGAAGTTGCTAGTTCAGATTCCAGGAGCTGGATGTTGTATGAACAGGAACCAGCTGCAGGATCCAGACCATCAAAGGCCCACAAGCATTGCCAGAATATTCCTTTAGATTCAGTGCAAGCCACACACCCAAGGAAATTCCCTCTCAAGTGTTTGGCTACTCACTGCTGATCTCACCAGGAAGTGACCTCATAATATCAGATGTCACCATGGAATTGATCATTCCATCATAATGACATCAAACCATCAAGAATCATGGCCCACCCAAGTTGACACACAACCCTAATCATCACAATAGTCATACAACTTCATAAATACATTAAAAATTATTGACTTCTACATTTTAAATGTGTGTATTCTATGGTATGTAAATTGTACAACAATAAAGCTATTTTTAAAATGAAGGTTAAATAACAACATTTTCAGACAAAAAAAAAATGATTCATAAGTTGTCACTGTTGTTAAGTGCCATCCAGTCAGTCTTAATACATAATGACCCTATGTACAACAGAAGGAAATGTTGCCCAGGACTGTATCATCCCTACAATTATTGTTATGCTTCAGTCCATGGTTACAGTTACTGTGTCAGTCTAGCTCTTTGAGGATCTTCCTCTTTTTAAATAACTTCCTACTTTACCTAGCATGTTGTCCTTCTCCATGGACTGGTCACTCCTGATAACATGTCCAACATACGTAAGATGAAGTCTTGCCATTCTGACTTCCAAAGAGCACTCTTACTATATTTGTTCCAAGACAGCCTTGTTTTTTCTTCTGGCTGTCCACGGTATATTTAATATTTTTCATCAATACCATAATTTAAGGAAATAATTTCTTGAGTCTTCTTTATTCATTGTCCAGATTTCACAGGTATATGAGGTCATGGAAAATATTGTGGTTTGGGTTAGGTACATCTTAGTCCTCAAAGTGACAACTTTGCTTTTTAACACTTTAAAGAGATTTTTTTGCAATCAATTCACCCAGTGCAATATATCATTTGATTTCCTAACTGCTGCTTGCATGGACATTGATTATGGACTCAAGTAAAATTAAATCTTTGACAAGGTCAGTTTTTTCTCCATTTATCATGATGTCGCTTATTGGACCATTTGTGAGGATTTTTGTTTTCTTTACGTTGAGGTGTAAACTATATTGAAGTCTGTAGTATTTCAGTATCATCAGTAATTGCTTCAAGTGTCCTTCACTTTCAGCTAGCGAGGTTGTAGTACCAACACACTGCAAGTTGTCAACTAGTCTTCCACCAATCCTGAAGCCACATTCTTCTTTATACAGTGCCACAGAAATCTGCTCAGCATCATGGCAAATTCAAGCGTCCACTGACAGATAGGTGGACTAGCCTGGAATCAAACCTGGGTCTCCCACATAGAACATGATAATTCTACCACTGAACAAACACAGTTCTCTTTTTTGTGAGTTATAGTGGCACTCAAATCCCAGAAAACATTCTTTTCAACATTAAAATCAATCATGTTTATATAGACAGTTCAGTTACTTAGGATCCCCAAAGTAATTATTCACTAAGAAAACTCTAGATATTTTAAAACTAAATATTCCATGGATATGTAGCAGTTACATCAGTGCTTGTTTTTGTAATAACAAAATACAAACATACATATTATAGAACAACTCTAAAAATATTTAGATTGATATCTAGTTTCATAGACTATACCAAAGTCACACATGGCAGTATTTCAAGGAAAATTTTTAAAAGAAAGAAAGAAAAAGACAGGTGAAAAAGAAAGAATCTAACACAGTCCTTAACTTGAAATCAAGAAAATGCTGGTACCAACTGAATTCAGGATCTGGTTGAAGAATTCCCTAAATAACATACCACTATAACTTACCTTAGGGAAAACCTGGTACTGTAGTGGTTGAGTTGCTATGTCTGTAAACAAAAGGTCAGCAGTTCCAGTCCACCAGTTTCTCCTCGGAAACTCTATGGAGCAACTCTGTCCTATAGGATTGCTGAGTCAGAATCATCCCCACAGCAGTGGGTTTGGTCTTTGGTTTCGTTACTTACCTTGGAAACTCTGGTGGCACAGTGATTAAGTGCTATGTCTGCAGACCAGAAGGTTGGCAGGTTAAACCTGGCAAGCACTCCTTGGAAACTCTATGGGGCAATTCTACTCTGTCCTGTAGGTTCCCCTTGAGTCAGAACTGACTCATCGGCAGTGGGCCTGGTTGCTTTGGTTATGACTTATCTTTGGGAACTCTGGTGGTGTAGTGCTTAAGTGCTACATTAGCTAACCAAAGGGCTGGCAGTTTGAGCTCACCAAGGACTCCTTGGAAATCCAATGGTGCAGTTCTACACCACCCTATAGGGCCACTAGGAGTCAGTACTGACTTGACGACAATGGGTTTGTTTGTTTGGGTTTTTATGACTTACCTTTATCGTGTTTGTAACTAAACTCAGAGCCACATGTATTGAGAAAATTTTCTATGAAAACAATGTACCTCCCTTTAGTTTGTCACAGTAATCTTGAAATCTTAAAATTTTAAATATAGTATCAGTACTTTCTTTGTAATCTACTGTAAAGAAAAGAATTTTTTAATAACCCACATTGCAGGAAAAAAACAACCTACTCCTCCTTTTAAAAGCGGAGAGAAAGCTGTAAATGAGTTCCATGATTTTGTATACTATCTATTTTAGCCTGCTTACAGAACACATTCAAAAGTAGGTCTTATTTTATATCTTCAATTAATTCTTCATCTCAAAGCATACAATTAAAATTAATAAGAGAAATGGAGTATAACCTTAAATGAGAGTTTACATAGTACATTCCTTACAACAGCTGCTTCTATTTCATTTTAAATTAGCCAAGCTTTATGCAGAGTCTTTGGAATTGATCTTGTAGAACTGTAATAATATTAGTCCTCAAGCACATGTTTTATATTTTGTATATCTGAGATAATGTTTCTTATAATATGGGAGAAATAGAACTGCTTTGTGCCTGAGGAGAAAAAAAAACATGAATGTCACTTAAAATATTGAAATAGTTAAAGACAACAGAGAAGTATAGCCTTTACCTCCCACTTTCAGTGATTTTCATTTTTCAGAAATTCCTACCAGAAAAAAAAATACAGAAACCCTGGCTGGTGTAGCGGTTACAAGCTATGGTTGCTAACCAAAAGACCAACAGTTCAAATCTACCAGCTCCTCCTTGGAAACTCTATCATGCAGTTCTGCTCTGTCCTATAGAGTCACTATGAGTTAGAACTGACTAAACAGCAAAGAGTTCAATTTTTCATATTGTTGTTGGGTACTGTAAGGTAGATTTCGACTCACAGTGAAGCTTTTCACAACAGAAGGAAAACAACGTCCAGCCCTGTGCCATGCCCACAACCATTTTATGCTTAAGCCGGTTGTTGAACGCATTGTGTTAGTTCATATTGTTGAGGGTCTTCCACTTTTTCCACTGACCCTCCACTCTACCCAGTATGATGTCTTTCTCCAGGGACTGATCCTGACAATATGTCCAAAGTATGTAAGACGCATTCTAGTCATCTTTCATGGAGGTATTAGGAAAATAAAAACAGAACTTACAACTTGGACATCTAAAATAAACAGTGTAAACACAGCAAAAATAGCTAGCTCAATTTTCCAATCTAGTGAAATTTTATGTTTGTGTGTAATAACTTTTTTCTATGGAGTTTAAATAATTTTGGTACACTAGTTGGTGAATCTTTTCAACATTCTTATGAAATAGACAAGAAATTCCCTTTGGTCAAGCATGATTGAAAATAAATTCATGTTTTACTAATTAGCACAGAAAAAGAAATGTAATGGTGTTACCCAGAAATTGTTAATTAGCTATTCTTTGTCTCTTTTGAGAACTGAAAACAAGAGAAAATTGGTTTAAAATTGTAATAGGGTTAATACAAGATCACAACATACAGCATTTCTCTAACAGCAAATGTCAAAATGAGACCGGCTCAGGTGACTCAGCCTGCATGTGGTTAGTGGTACCCAAGATGACAGAGAGTGGGTGGAATCATGAAGTGAAACAACACATCCGGTGATCTGCTTTACCACTCTTCTGCATCACAGAACCATTTGCATCACAGCACTTACACGTGAATTGTTCAGCCATCACTACCCAAGGCTTCCTCTGAACTGGCTGTATAGAGCTCCTTGATGCAACGGGGTCTTGTGAGCCAT
The DNA here is from genome assembly GCA_028571685.1 of Heterohyrax brucei. Classification (NCBI taxonomy): domain Eukaryota; kingdom Metazoa; phylum Chordata; class Mammalia; order Hyracoidea; family Procaviidae; genus Heterohyrax; species Heterohyrax brucei. The sequence goes on from CM053143.1 coordinate 78,829,138, forward strand.
CATTCTCATTTTGGAAAAGGGTAAACAAAGATGGATTTTCGGTGTCATTTTCACATGATTATTACAAAAAAAAAAAGATACGATATTAAGTCAATTCCAACTCACAGAGACTATATAGGATACAGTAGAACACCCCATAGAGTTTCCAAGGAGCACTTGGTGAATTCAGACTGCTTACAGTTTGGTTAGCCACCACAGCACTTAACTACTATGCCACCACAGTTTCCATGTGGTATATAAAGCCAAAATCCCACTGTTCTTGAATAGATTCCAACTCATAGCAACCTTGCAAAGTAAAACTGCCACACAGAGTTTCCATGGAGCACTTCATGAATTTGAACTGCTAACCTTTTGGTGAGCAGCTGTGGCACTTAACCACTATGTTGCCAGGGTTTCCACATGGTGGATACCAGGTGGAAATTAATTAATGCATATTTCCAACCATTTCAGACTCATGAAACCTCATCTCAATGAAAATTATATAGTTGGTTTAAAAATCAATGAAAAGAGAGTTGTTATAAATAGTCCATTCTTCAAGATATTGTTGAAGTTATTATTGACTAAAGGGTGATCCCCCTAAAGTTAGCCTAAAGTCTTTCTGACCCTCCTTATCAAAATGCTGAACATATGCGATATGTTTCCTACACTCACACCCAGTTAAGTAACTATGGCACTGAATCCCAGAGAATTTACCCATTCTTTTTATTAATCTCTCCGTAAAATATAATTTGATTGAGTGGTTTAGAATGCTATACATTGCCACTTCCTCCACCAAAACACAGCCTCATTGATTTAATACAATTCATGGGATAAAGTTTTTGATCTAACACCATCCTACCAACACTTCAAAAATATCAGAGTATCAGTGTATGAAATTTTTCAAAATTTTGGCCTCAGTTCTAGTAATGCCACATTTCTTGGTTTTTGGACATTCACAGATATCATCCCAAATGGCAGGATTTTTTAATTTTATTGAATGCATTGGCTTAATTCAAATGACTATTCTTCTCAGATTTTCTTATGTACTTTTTAAAAACATGATTTTGGATCCACATTTTAATTAAAAGTTCTCCAGAAGTAATCCCTTGCTTTGTTTTTTGCACATTAAAGTTGAAATTTTGTAAGATTTTTGAGGAGGCAACCATTTCAACAAGCCAGTAGGTCAAAGTTTTCTCTTTTTCTTTCACTGATGGCATCTTTAGGACTCAGAATAAGTCACATACACTCACCCCTTGACTCCCGATGTTTGTAGGTTTAAAAAAATAGACATTTCTCAGCTAAGCAGTCCCTGTTCTCTTCAAGAATTTATGAAAGCTTGATATTGTAGGATGTTAATGAGCAAAGTTAAAAAAGATAATTAGTCATGCTGGCATAAAATAACTAAGAGAGCTGGTTGTCTTTGTCTGTCACCTCAGCTGTGGTGCCAGTAAGGCACACCTAATATTAAGCTTACAGCCCCACCTTCCTGGCCAAGGGGACACCAGCAGAAGGTAGTGTCCTATTGTGCCCTAAGTTAGCATGCTAGGTACAGGGTTTGTATGGAAGAGTTCCAATGGAACAACTTCCATAAGCTTGGAAAGATGCGGTGTCATGCAACTGTCCCGTTTAAATCTTTTACCCATGACACAAAATGGGATATGCATTAAGTCATAATCTCTGCTTCTGAATTGGAGGACTGCTCACCTGTTATTATTGTCCACTACTCACTTGAAATAATAAAAGCAACCTACATGCACGAACATGGGTTCAAGCACTAATCTGAAGAATACAATATTTGTGGAGCAATCCATAAACCAAAATCAAATCTGCTGCCATTGAGTCAATTCTGATCCATAGTAACCCTATGGAACAGAGTAGAACTACCCTGTAAAGTTTCCAAGGAGCAACCGGTGGACTTGAACTACCAATCTTTTGATTAGAAGCTGCAGCTCTTAACTGCTAAACCTCCAGGGTGTCCAGTATGAAGCAATCCATATTAGCTATTATTTCCTTTTTTCTAATGGCCACCTGGCTGTCTAGAAATTGGGGATGATCTAGAGTACACTGCAGATTTGCCATGTAGCGTCCCTGACAAAGGCTGACAGTGTTGACACTGAAAAACAAAATAAAAAATATACACTGAAATTTTATTCACATATGCATTTTGTTGATTTATTCATTTCCCATAAGTGAGATTCATACCTCTTACTTACAAAATTAATCTATAAATATTGCACTATAATGGAAGATCCAAGAAAAAATAAATATCATTATTCCAATGTTACAGTATATATCAGCTACGGCTAAAATTTTTAAGTTGTTTGGTGATTTTAAGTGTTTCCACCAATTCATATCCTTTTAACAAGCCATGCCTAAAAGTAAAGCCACTGATTAATGCTCTTCAGGCATACTTAAGTTTCTTTTTGATCTGTTGTAACTCCTTACAATCATATCTGAATATTTTTGTTCTAGCATGAAAAAAGAAGGTATTTTTGTCAGAAAAGAATTTCTCAAATATATTTATAAATTTAGAATTCTTATAAGTACTTCAATTTACAAAGTGTTGTCTTATCCTACATTTAGTTCTTATAAAGAATATAATCACCATCATACTTTAAATGAAATTTATTAGGACATTAAGAATACATTTACTTGGACATACAATTGATTTTCAAAATCACTCAGTGAAGTGCTTACCAGTTTAAATGTATGCTGTGTATGTTTTCCAGATGTATGCGTGAGCCAGGATAGCTATTCCTTCACCAAAATTCAAGTACATTTCTTCTACATGACTAGAATTCTGTAATTTATGAACAGTGTGAACCTAATATTGAATAATGAAAGTACTGTTTTCTTTTGAGTGTGTTCAAAGTCATTCATTTACCCAGTTTGCCCAAGATCTTTTTCTTTAAGAAGAATATCAAAGGATGATGTGAGAAGTTTAATAGTGCCAGAAATGAAGATCTGCATGTTTGCGTTTATGTATTTAAGAATATTTCTGATGAAAGTTAATGTCAATTCATCTGCTAGCCTGTTTGGGATAACAAAGAGTCACTCCTTCTTTAGTTTTACTTTGATTATCTTTCTAGAACAAAATAATCTAAACATGACTGTTAAAATATCTGCAATGACCAAAACAAAAACCAAACTCCTTGCCATAGTTTAAAAGACCTGTCATATTCTGATCCTAAGTACCACCTCAGCCTTTGCCTTCTCACTGCTTGCACTCTTTCTCTAACCTATGCAACGTGACTTTCCACTTTCCAGTGGCTCATGAATCCTATTGCTTTCCTTCATCCCTGTATCTGAAGCTTTGCTTCAACCTAGAAAGTCCTTCCAAAATGCCTCTCACCAAGTGAATTCTTTATTCTCAAATGTTTCCTCACTAGTAAGACTCTCTCATACTATCCACCTTCTTCACTGGCAGAATTACCACTTCATTGTCTGTGATTCCATATAGGGAATTCCATGTTATATGAACTAAAAATCTATATTAGATTATGTGCGCTTTACAATGTATGTACTGTATCATATGTATAACATATGTATCATTGTATATCATATCATTTTTGAGGGAGTCCTGATGGTGCAGTGACTAAGTACTCAGCTGCTAACTGAAGGGTCAATTCAAACCCACTAGCAACTCTTCAGAAGAAAGAAGTCTGCTTCCGAAAAGATTACAGTCTCAGAAACCCTATGGGGAGCTTCTACTCTACCCTATAGGCTTGCTGTCCTATCGGCTTGTCATCAGCTTGGCAGTAGTCGGGTTTAGTGTAGTGTTGGCAGGATATCATGTGCTTTTTGTTGTTCTTGTGAGCTCTTTAATTAGGATCATCATGAGAACATACAATAGTTCTTTACAAATCTTTCAGTTCCCATAGGCCCACTGTTTATTCTTTTTTCAAATAAACATAATTTTCTATTTCCTGTCTTCTTTCAAACATATCCTTCATTAATACATCGTGCCTGCCAAAATGCCTAACACTTAGAAGAACTTGGTAAACGTCTGCTGAATAAATTTTAATTTCCTATAAAGTTTGACCACTGTGAATGATGTGATTGAAAGTGTTCCCTTTTTATAGCTTATGATTTCCTTAAAGTCAACTTTGGTCATATGTATAGAATTTCAGTTGAATAACTTGTTAAGAAAGCAACACAGTGTATATCTATTCTCAGAAATTCCTCTAGGACATCTGACAATTAAGTCTGAGAACTCAATTGTTCTAAGTGCCACATCACTCATTGATGAATATCACTACGGCATCGTCGAAGCACTCCCCTTGGGAAGCTGTGTGATGACACCAGTGATAAGTACACCCTTCATAACAATTTTGGGACTCTTTCTGGAATGACCATTTTGCCCAGAGTGGCACGGTGGCAAGTTTGTGAACTCAATGGCATAGTTGTCTGTGAGGGAGTTTTTAGCCAATAAACAAGTAGCTATGTTGGAACACCCTCCCAACTCACCTGATCTGTTCTCCAATAACTTTTTTCTTTACCCAAAGAGAAAGGAAATATTGAAAGAAAGACATTTGGATGACATTCAGGACATCAATAGTGACAGCTCTCATGGCCATTCCAGAAAAAGAGTTCCAAAATTGATTTGAAGAGTTGACTGTGTGCCAGCGTTGGTGCACAGCTTCCCAAAGGGAGTATTTTGAAGGTGACTGCAGTGATATTCAGCAATGAGGTATGTAGCACTTTTTCTAGGATGAGTTTGTGAACTTAACTGGCCGTTCTCATATGCCATATTATCCCCCATACAGAGATGATCAACCAGCTCAATATTGTTTGGGGGCATAGATAAATGTAGCAGTTGGGTAAGGTCTAAGCAATCACTGAAGTATGAAAAATGTTTAATTTTGACTGGAAAATACTTGTGTTATTGTTATTCTGTCAGCAAAAACAAACACACAGAAATAATCTTTTTAAACTACTATAATCAAGCTGATATTTTCAAAATATTGCTTTGATTTTCTTCTAACAAAAGCCTGAAGTGCTCAAAATAATGATGAGGTCATATTAAAAGACAGGAACTCCCAATGGCCAAAGTTGGAACAACTTGAGCAACAAGGTAAGTAATAGTAGCATTGCATTATCAGCCATACCACTTATCTCAGTTATCTAGTGCTGCTATTAACGGAAAGACAAGTGATGCCTTTAACAAACAGAAATTTATTCTGTCCCAGCCTAGGAGGCTACAAGCCAGAATTCAGGGTGCCAGCTCCAGGGAAATGCTTTCCGTCTCTGACAACTCTGGGAGAAGGTTCTTGTTGTCATTCTTCCCCTGGTCTAGGAGCTTCTCAGCCAGGGACCCTGGGACCAAAGAGCACTCTCTGCTCCTGGCTCTTCTTTCTTGATGATATAAGATCCCTCTCCTTTCTTTTCACTTCTCTCTTGTTTATCTCCAAAGAGATTTACTCAAATTAAAACCTAACCTATAGATTGTGTCCTTTTTTATTAACATAACTGCGTCTAACCCTGCCTCATTAACAGCATAGAGATTACAATTTATAACACATAGGAAAATTCTATCTGATTACATAAAGGAGGATAGCCACACAATACTGGAAATCATGGCCTAGCCAAACTGACTCATATTTGGGGGGAATGCAATACAATCTATAACAACAATATTAATAAATAAATGTTTAAAAAAAGTAAAAGGGCAAAAGTAATGGTTATTCCTTATGGGAAATCATCATTAAGTAAATACTACCATGACAATTGTTAAAGACAAGAACATAAATGAATGCTAAAATCAGTGTGCAAAAGTATAATGAGAATTATCACCACTAAGTAAACACTACCATGATAATTGTTAAAGAGCATAAATGAATGCTAAGATCAATGTGCAACAGTATAATGATGATCATGATATTTGAATAACGCCACCCCATGGAGCAACTGGAAAAATAAAAAAAATAAGGTCCTTCTAAATATACAGACATACATTAGCAATATAGCTAACGTCATATTAGTGTTCTGGTCCTAATTTAGATAACTGTACTGCGGTTATGTAAAATGACCATGTTAGAGGAAGCTGAGTGAATGGTACACAGGAATTCTCTGTACTATTTGTGTAGCTTTTGTGTAAATCTAAAATTACTTCATATAAAAAATATTTAAATCAATTTTTTAGAAAGTGAAATCACTTTTTTGGTTACTTGTTCAGAGTCAATCTATTTCACGAAGTTCTTCCATATCACCTTAGCCAAACCTGAACCATGAAGTCTGTAGTCACAGTGTTTGAATTTGAACCCCATCCTAAAACGTCCCAGCTACATGATTTTGGATAAGTTACTTTACCTCCCAGTGCTTCAATTTTCTCATGTATAAAATGGGAGGAGTAACAGAGCTTGATTTCTTAGATTATTTTAATGGCTAAACGCTTTGTCCGGCATAAGTATTTTAAAAAGTATGCACCACAGTGTTGGTAATATTATTAATATGGACACGGCATTTTTTATACCTATGTGGTTACTATCGGAACCCTGGTGCTGTAGTAGGTCAAGTGCTAGGTCTGCTGACCAAAAGCTCGGCAGTTCAAATCTACCAAGTGATCCTCGGAAACTTTATGGTGCAGTTCTACTCTGACCTATAGGGTCATTATGAGGCAGAACCAACTCAATGGCAATGTGTATATGGTTACTATCAGTCTACATGGTCCTCTTTATGCACTGTTTTGCATTATAAGTCTCAGAATTTAAGTCCACTGTTGTGTTTAGATTACGGTAAAGACAAAGATTGCAAGACCAGATTTTACAGGCAATCCGTAAATGTTGGAAGTTAAAGGTTAGAATGTTACACATTGATTTACATGTTTTATGGGATTAGTTTACTACTTGACATATCAAATTCCAAATTCATCTTTGACCAATCTTTTGAAAATTTCAATGAATAATGAAGGTATGAGCTTTTTAAAAAAATTGAATATATAAGCACAAAAGAAAAGCTCTTCTGTTCTCAACTTTATCTTCCCCACACTCACACACAGTGTCTCCGACTGGATCCATCATATAACAGTCATCAAAAAAACATTTTGTTAAATTTAAGGGTGAATGAATAAATGAAATGATATTAAATAATGTCTTATTAATTAATGTATGTGCCAGCATAATTTGCTATTGCTGTTCAGTCTTAAGAGGCTGAAATTATGATTACATTTTTTTTTACAAAGACATCATCTTTGCCTAGATGCTTTGCCTACAAAAGCAAACTGTTGAAGTGTGTGTGTGTGTGTGTGTGGGTGGGTGGGTGGGTGGGTGGGTGGGTGGGTGGAGAGAAAGGGAGAGAGATTTATCTCAAGGAAATGGTTCACCCAGTTGTAGAGGCTGGCAAGTTCAAAGCCTGAAGGTTAGGCACTAAGCTAGAGACTCCTCCTGATTCATGTAGCTGCAGAGGCTGGCAAACTCAAGCTCAGCAGAGAAGATAGCAGTCTTCTGACTTAAGTTCCAAGACCTAGAGGTCAGAGGATGATGAGCCAAACTCAGGATCCAGAGAGAGCCATAGCCAATGAGTTCTGTCAGAAAATCCACATGTATATTGGATGTAGAACAAATCCTTACGGGAACTCCCCTGACAACTGATGGGATGATCACATCAGATCACAGCATGGAGGTGAATACATTATATCTTAAAATGGGAGGTAACTAGATCATTACATAACTTTCAGATTACATCAATACATATCTGCCAAACTACTGAGCATCGTGTCCTAGCCAAGCTGACACATAACCTTAACAATCACATATACAAGGACTGACAATTAAGTACTTGAACTCATCCTAGAAAGAAGTGCTACATACCTCATTGCTGAATACTGCTACAGTCACCTTTGAAGTACTCCCCTTGGGAAGCTATGCACCAATGAGAGCACCTAGTCCACCCTTCAAAGCAATTTTGGAACTCCTTTTTCTGGTATGGCCATCAGAGCTGTCACCACTGATGTCCTGTATAGCATCCAAATGTCTTCCTTTCAATATTTTCTTTATCTTCAGGTAAAGAAAAAAGTCACTGGGGAACAGATTAGGTGAGCTGGGAGGGGGGTCTGACAAGGTTATTTGTTTACTGGCTAAAACTCCCTGACAGGTAACTATACAATGAGATTCATGAAGTTGCCACCACACCACCCCACACAACAGCCATTCCAGAAAGAGTTCCAAAACTGCTTTGAAGGGTGGACTAGACACTGGTATTGGTGTACAGCTTCCCAAGGGGAGTATTTCAAAGGTGACCGTAGGATATTCAACAATAAAGTGTAGCAGTTAGAAGAATTAAGTTTGCAGAGTTAGTTGTCAAGCCTTGTATTCACTTTTTTAAAACTCCATTATGACATAAGACAGCAGGTTGTGACTTCTTCTATTTTAAAGGATGTTAGAGTTCACAATTCCAGTTTTGTGTCACTTCTAAAGGACAAAGTAGAACCACACCATAAGAGTTCTGAGGAATAGTTGGTGGATTCAAATTGCCAACTTTTTGGTTTTAGCAGCTAAGATCTTAACCACTGTACCACTAGTTCTCCCTAGGTTAAAAAAAGATTTTCTACACAAACAATAATTGTATGTCATTGTTCTTGGCTGCCATAAACTGATTCTAACTCACAGTAATGATATACGACAGAGTAGAACTGCCCTATAGAGTTTTGTAGGCTGTACCCTTTATATAGCAGATCTCTAGGTCTTTCTTCCACAAAACTGCTGGATTGGTATTAACTGTAAACCTTTTGGTTAGAAGTTGAGGGCTTAACTGTTGCACCAATGTTATTGTAATGTGCCACTGAGTCAACTTTGACTCAGATTGACCCCATACAACAGAGTAGGACTGCCCCATAGTGTTTCCAAGGCCATAATCTTTACAGAAGCCAACTGCTACATCTTTCTCCCTTGTTGCAGCTTGTGGGTTCAAATCAACAACCTCTAAACCTCTTGGTTAGCAGTCCAACACTTAACTACTGTGTCACAAAGGCTGCTGTTGTGACGCCTGGCTCTATCATTACATAGTAAGTTCTATGAAGCAAAACGTGTCCCAAAACTAAAAATGTGCCTGACTTAGTTACAAGACCATATAGGCTGCTATTTTCTTTTCTGTTCTTTTTTAATACGGATGATTTAAGGGCATAGGTCTTTATTCATAATCTCCTCTCCTTACACTAGATCTACATACACACATGAGTTCACAGTACCAGTCTTCATCTACCTTTTCAATCTTTCACTGACAGTCACTAACCGTCATCATATTCAAGAAAAATGACTTCTAAAGTTACAATGTCTGACAATTAAGTTTGCAAACTTTCTGCTGTGTGCTTACATTGTTAGCAGCACTTTACAAGTGACTCAGTAAAGTTTCATAACCTCAGTATATCAGTGTCTCACAGCTGTGTTTGTGTCGACTTGTGGGGGTATCTTGCTAAATGATGTTCATTATTGTTGTTGTGTGTTTTTTGTGCTGTTGTGAGAATGTCCATGCTTGAACTGGAGCAACAAACAACCACTGAGTTTCTTGTTAAACTTGGCAAGAGTGGAAGTAAAATTCGTTTATGGGGATAATGACAAGTAAACACTGATAGAGAAACAGTTAAAAAAATCTTAAGTGAAACTCTTGGCATGAGAAAGGAGTGCACAAAATGGTCCCAGAGGAGCTCATCAATGAACAAAAGCAAAGGAGAGTCAAAGTTTGCCAAGACCCTGTGGAGAGGCAAGACGATATTTCAGGCTGTGTTCTCACTGGTGATGAAACATGAGTATACCAATACCACTCTGAAATAAATTGTCAAAGTGCACAATGGAAGTCAGTCAAATGAAAGTCAGCCCAAATCAAGAGTCAAAATGATGTTCTTAACCTTTTTGATATCAGGATTGTTCACTATGAATTCATACCAATGGAACAGTCAACCCAGTGTATTATTTGAAAAAGCCACATGAAAAAGTGAGGTGAAAAGGTCCTAAACTTTTCACCAACAACTCATTGCTCTTGCATCGTAACAGTGCACCAGCTCACATGGCATTGTCTGTGAAGGAGTTTGGGGGAAGTAAACAAATAACTGTACTGAGACACTCTCCCTACCCATCTGATCAATCCCCCAGTGACTTTTTTCTTTACCCAAAGATAAAGGAAATATTGAAAGGAAGACATTTTGATGACATTCATGACATCAAGGGGAGTACAGGAACCCTGCTGGCCACTCCAGAAAAAGCGTTCCAAAATTGCTTTGAAGGGTGGTCTAGTCACTGGCATCAGTGGATAGCTTCCCAAAGGCAGTACTTCCAAGGTGACCACAGTCATATTCAGCAGGGAGATATGTAGCATTTTTCTAGGATGAGTTCGCAAACTTAATTGTCAGACCACCTATGTCCCTGAAAATGTTTTGAAGGAAAAATCTCTTTATGTTGGAAGTGTTAAAAGAGACTATCTATTGATCATAATGTACATCAGTAGGGAATATTATTTGAACCAGCTGACTCACAGCATATTAATTATCAAAACCAACAGAGCTCATTGCCTTAGAGTTGATTCCAATTCATAGAGGCTCTATAGGACAAAGTAAAAAAGCATGTGGTGGATTCGAACTGCTGACCCCTTATTCACAAATGCTTAACCAATGCACCTTGAGGGCCCCAACAGTATTTTCTTTTTAATTTAAAAGACTTCCTGCAAGGATTTTGAACATCAACAATTCTTCTAAGAACCTTTCTATGATTAATTAACTTCCTAATTTAAGTATAATAAATAAAACTCAAAACACAATAAATCATTTATCATGTTACATTTTGTATGAGAATATAGGAAAAGGCAATATAAAGTAATTCAAAATAACTTACAATGTTAGACTGTAATTGATGTTAAAAGTTACAATTTATGCTAAGAAAAATACAAATTAGTGATCTCATTAGCTTTTATTCCCAGTAGATAAAACATAAGGAAATTAAAAAGAAAAACCAATCACATGTAAATAATCTTTTTGTATGTGTTGTTTGGGATTGGGATGTATAATTTTCTTCAGGTCTGAACCCTATCAAAAAAGGAAAGGAAACCCCATGTAGACCAAAGCAAAGACTCAAATTTTATACATCTGTCTTTTTCTCTCAATTTTCCCAATTGATTTCATTTGCTCACCTTCAAAAAAAAAGTAAAAATGAGAAAATATGCAGAAAACTGATTTATGTAAGTTTTGCTTTTAAATGTATACATTAGTTACCAAACTTCTAATATGGACTCAAAGTAAGATCATTAGTAAAGCAAAACTTTGCAGGAACAGTGATTAAAATAAACATAGGAGGGAGAGCATTTCAGATCTTCTTTGTCTTTATACATATTCCAACATGTGAATAATTTTACAGAAACCAGTCACCACTCAGAACAAAAAGTTTCCTTTGGAGCAGGAAAATTAATGACTACACAGAAATCTACCATATTCTCTCTGAGAAATTTTATCCCTGTGGGTTATACAATTCTTGGTTTGGGCTTCTTGAATTTCTAACTAGAAGTTTCTTTCTGTAAATCACGTAAGTTTATCAGAACAGCATAGCATTACTCATTACATACTCTCTGGAGAAAAGAAGAAACAATCTTTCCCAACAAAGACAAGAGTGATAATGAAAGTCAAATGTGAAATAATCAAACCCATCGCAGTGTATTTTATAGGGAAACATTTTATTATTCAAGTTAAAACTTCATCTAATGAACTGTCAGGGCCATTATTTAGCATATATCCGAACTTAGTCTTGGAAGCCTTTTTAGATACACTTTGGGTAATTATCTGAGCTTTACATAGAGTTCATTCTCAACAGAGACCTAATGATTTTAGTCAATTACAGAAAGGAAAAACAAAAGCATTTATACAATGCCTACTGTACTGCAAGATGCTATACTTCTTCTTTCCTGGAAAAGGATATCACGTTTGGGACACGGTCAGCAAAAGCAAGAAAAATCCTCAATGAGATGAACTGACACAGTAGCCGCAACAGCAGGCTCAAACATATCGAAGATCCTGAAGATGTCACAGTGCTGAGCACCAGTTCATTCTGTCGTATATAAGGCTGACACGAGTCACAGACAATTCAACAACAAAACAGAAACAACAATATTTTCTCTGGCTTCAAGGAGCTCACAATCTGAGAGATGGATACACAAAAAAACCAACAGCAGTAGCACAAGATAGTAAGTGCTTTGAGAGGTGTAGGCTCAGGGTTCAATGGAAACATCTTGGAAGACACTAAGCCTAAATTGGAAACTCTGGTAGTGTAGTGGCTTAAGTTCTGCATCTGCTAACCAAAAGGCTGGCAATTCAAACCTGCCAGCAGCTCCTTGGGAACTCTATGGGGTAGGTAGTTCTACTCTGACCTCTAGATCTCTATGAGAAGGGCTCGACTTGATGGTAGTGGTTGGGTAAGTCTGCATTGGAGTAATAATGAAAGATGGAGAAAACTACTTCCACCTCGGATGCTACAAGGATAAGTGAAATTTTATCAGGGGAGAAAAATTAAGATTTCCAGGCTGAGTCAAAATGCACAAATGGATTTCAGAGCTAGTAGAAGGTAAAGCAGCATGGGGGATGAGAGAGAGGGAAGCTTGATAAAGAGAAACCAATCACCTAATTTCCCATGTATGTGTAACTTCATTAGTACCTACTGTCCCTCATGAGCAATATTAGGTAGGCCCTAAGGAGAACACCAGAATGAAAAATGTTATTGTCTTTAAAAAGCTTCAAGTCTAGTTAGTGCAGCTGCTGGGTGAGGGAGTTCAGGGACACTTTCTAAATGCAACTGCAATGATATGTTTTAGGTGATGAGCCAGAATTCTTAAAACAACTGGTACGTGAAAGAAGGGATCAAATCGATCTGAGCATAAAGACTAAGAGGGTTGTTGATTCACATTGTTGATCCTGTTCTCTTCCCACAGCTTTCAGAAATCACTCCCTGCTAACCACACTTCATTTCTCAAGCAATACTCCAGGCATTCACAGCAGTTTAGGGTTGGCACATAAGATAAATCCCCTTGATTCAACAGCTTGAAGATTTTAGGTTTAGAAGGAAAGGAAGAGGTTTTGATACAAGATTTAAGTGTCTGAAACAAGTAGAGTATATCCCTGAGAGAGAAGGCTCAGCTAATATTCATGTATGTCCCCTACTAGACAGAGGTGTTTTAGAGGGAGGAATAGAGAGGTGAAGAAGATCTTGAAATGGGAGGCTGCTTGCCTTGACCCATTCCAGCCCCAAGCAACCTGTTTTCTAAAAGGGAATTGGCAAAGGGCTCCATGGCTCACATACATCTTTGATCCTGCAGTAAAGACCAGGGATGGGGCAAATTAAAAAGAGATATTCTATAGATCAGAGAAAAGGGCCACAGGAAAAGGCTTATGCCACCTAACTGAGGATAAAGAAAAAAGTAAATCACAGTGTTCTTGTTATGAATGGCAGCAGAAGCCAGTGGGACCTTATAGGAAAGTAAGTCAGGCTCTCTTGTTCCTCTATATAAAGCATTCTCAATATTGAACTGGAAAGAGAATGGAATGCTCATCAATTATATTCAAAATAGATCAGCTTATTAAAATACAGCAATGTTTGCCAAAAGCAGATGGAAAACAGAAATTCAAAACAAGGTGAAGTCGTTTACAAAACCCCAGCCCTACCACTAATCCCCAGCAGCTGACAGATCTCCTTCATCAGTATGATGCTGTAGGAGGTAGAATCTGAGAGAAAGAAGAAGCCAAACCAAGGAGAAAGAAAAGCCCAAAGCACGGTTTATAGATTCATTGCCTTCCATCATTGTTCATTGCAGAAACGGGCATCTCCCTTAACCCTTCTATTTAATAGACATTGCTATCAGGTTAGTCACTGAATTAGCCTAAGTTTGATTCCTGATCCAAATCCAATAGCTAAAGTATTGATGACTGAAGAAATTACGTAGCTGTATTTTAATATATCCTTGTGGGAATCAAGTTTTCCTTCATATACCTATCCCAGATACACGCTTATTAATCATAAGCACCGCAATTTCTTACAGCTAAGACCAACCAAACTCTTGCCGTTTCTGAGCTTGAACTTGGATGATTATTCTCTTTCTTGAACATTAGAACTGAAATTCTAAATCTTGAAATTATCTTGGAACTGACTATCCAGTCCATTCCCCTCAATTTTTCTACTGGGGGAAATCAAATCCGCAAAGTCGGGTGATTTGCCTTCGTTTACAGAGCATGCTAGCAGCAACACCAGGGCTAGATTCCTGACTTCTGGCTTCTGTTACACTATAAAGTTGAACAAGATAAACCTCTTTACTTTAAGTAATTCAAGAACAAGGCTTATAGTGTTTGCTAGTGAGATTCTAACAGTGCTTAGTTATTACTGAACTTTAATAAAACGTAATAAGTGCTGATAAAACTAAAATAGCAGAAATGACAAGTACATGCAAACTTTAATCATAACTCAAATTATTTTAGGGCTCTGTGCAACATTTATCTAAAAACCAAAAACAAAAACTTTAAAACTATTGCCATAATGAAAACTTACTTATAATCAACAATGGGGGCAGGGAAGGAAAGAAAAATTTTTCCCACCTATTTCTGAGGGAATCAAAAAAAGCTGGTGTGACTGTGACTGGTAGAACTTACAAAGGAAAGATTGAATTAGAAGAAAATTAGCCCTAGTTACTTTAATCACTGACATGATGGAAATTTTTCTGACAATCACATCAATTTGCACATTAAGTCACTATTCAATTATCCAAATTTGAAACAGAAAATACTGTTTTCTTCCACAGTGGGATTTAAAATTAAGATACTACAAATTACAGCAATGTTGATTGTAATCAGTCACTCTTCTAGTTTCTTTTCTTTTTAATGAGTTCTTGAAATTAGTACATATAAAACATGGTTTCCAGAAAGACAGATGCAGGTGGGTCTAGAAGCAGATAGAATGATATTTTTTCTCAGGAGAAAGAAGTACTGTGCTTTTTAAGTTAGAGATAATAACTAAAATTATTCCTTAGATATAAAATCCTCATTGTTTTAAAGTAAGTTCCAGAAAAGAAATAAAATTGATGGATGTATATTGAATGCCTGGAAGCAGTGGATTAGAAGTTTAATGGTGTGGGGGAGTCTTCATAGGGCTCCTATCAGTTTCCTGGGTGGGAAACACTTACTATCTACTGAAAAGTTGGCAGTTTGAATCTTCCCAGTGGTGCCGTCAGAGAAAGACATGGCAGTCTACTTCCATAAGATTACAGCCACTGAAAACGCTGTCCAGTGCAGTTCTACTAGGAAATACATGGGAGCTGGAACTGACTCAGTAGCAATAGATTTGTTTGTTTTTAAGGATCCTATCATCTCTCATGGAAACCCCGCCGGCTAGTAGTTAGTGCTATGGCTGCTAACCAGAAGGTTGGCAGTTCAAAACAGCCAGCTGCTCCTTGGAAACTCTATGGGGCAGTTTTACTGTGTACGAGTTGCTATGAGTTGGAATCAACTTGATGGCAGTGGGTTTGGTGTTTCTTGTATCAACTCATGTGGCTCAGTGGTTAAACCCATTGACTGTCAACTGAAAGGTCAGCGGTTCCAAACCACCACCAGCTCTGGGGAAAGATAGGGCAGTCAGCTTCATAGAGACTTAGAGTCTTGGAAACCTTGTGGCGTCACTTGAGTTGGAGGCTACTTGACAACGGTTTAGTATCAGTCTTAAAAGAAACAAATTGAAATGTTTCTTAAAAAGTAAAGATAGAGAAACTTTATCTAGCTTACTTTTGACATGTCATTAGTAAAGACCAATCCCTAGGAAAAGACATCATTTGGTAAACTAGAAGGCCACTGAAAATGAGGGAAGCCGTCACTGGAATGGACTAACGTAACAGCTACACAGTGGGCTCAAATATGTAAAAGATCATTAAGGTGATGCAGGACTGGGCAAGGTTTCATTCTGTTACACGTAAAAGGGCCAGGACTAGGAGTTGATTCCACAGCAATTAACAACAGGCAGCCTACTATTAGAGATTTTTAAAGAAGTTCGATTCCTCTCGTGGCATCCTGACACCAGTTCAGCATTGTCAGTCCCACTGTTACTAAATGTCTCAGCTTCTTTCATCAGCAAACAGAGACTTTCATGCCCCTCTCAGTTTTTCATCTACTGAATAGTTAAAAAACTTTAAAAAGAATTTCACAGGAAGAGTTATGAAGTGTTTCATTTCTTCTCCACAGTTTTCAGTGCTTTGAGGGCAACTCAGAGTGACCTGGTAGTACAGAGTAGAACTTCCCCATAGTATTTCTAAGGCACAGTCACGGTTCCTGTCAGGTAGCTCCTACCTTGCAGTTTTAATGGCCACTTCCTTCACTAATACCTGCCACTCTTATTAGGCCCAGGGTAGCATACCATCCTTTGTTGATTTCTCTTATGTCCACAACGCCTCTATAACAGCCCTTTTACTGATTCCTTTCAGTATTCTGTTTGTGGAGGCTGTCTTTTCTTCTTGGGGCTCTGACTTAATCAAGTAGAAATAGCATGGAGTTTTACCTATAAGCCAGAGGTACATGTGTAAACTGACTCACTAAATAAACTTAAGTGGGTTACTTAAGTGTAATAAACTTCATAAGTACAACAATCATACCTACTCCAAAAGGCTATTATAAGAATTAAATACAAAGTATTTTAACATTGACTGGCATGTAAAAGAGCCAGTGAATGCAAATTTATTTCCCAGCCTATCCTCTCCAGTTCTTTCCCCAAATTATTGTATAAGAACCAGTTGATTCCCAAGGCATTGATTTTCAATATAAGACCTAAGAACTACCTCTTAAGACAGGTAATGAAGATATGCTGAAATACATTGCCCCTTCCTTTACCATGTTGTTGCTAGATATTGTTGGATTGATTTTGACTCACAGCAACTTCTTGTGACATAATAGAACTGCCCCGTAGGGTAGTCTAGGCTCTAATCTTCAAAGGAGCAGATAGCTGAGCTTTCCTCCCATGGAGTCGCTGGGTGAGTTTGAACCACCAACTTTTCAATTAGCAGCCAAGTGCTTAACCAGTACACTACCAAGGGTCTTTCTCTTCACCATGGCCATTGCAAATATCAGTAAATGACCGCAGAACTTTTTCTTACTGAATTCTAGTATCACCTCAGAATCCTTAAAAAGAAAGAAAGCCCTCAAAAACTCATTTTCAACTTTCCCCTTTCTTGGAGACTTTTTTTTTCCTAATCTTTTCAAGGACACGGATATCTCAAATTAGACTGCTAGTTGCTTAAATTAACAGGGAGGAGCCCACATTTCTGGAATTATCTCCAACATCCTACAATACCTAAATTTCACTCAAACAAACCCACTGCCATCGAGATGATTCTGACTTATAGTGATCTTATAAGACAAAGGAGAACTATCCTATAAATTTTCCAAGGAGTGCCTGGTGGGTTTGAACTGCCAGCTTTTTGGATAGCAGATGTTACACTTAACCACTACTCTACCAAGTGTGTTTTTTCAGTGACTGAACAATGCATTGTACATTCTGCCGTTGGTATCACCAGTTTACCTTCTCGGTGTCACTTGAAATAAGTAAATAAAACCAGGAACCTAAGAAGTTCTGTCTCACAGAGAGAAGGTTAAATAATCGACTAACATCTTTAAATAACAGCATTAGAGGTGGAGAAGATAGAGGTGAAGAAGATAGAGGTGAAGGTAGTACAAGCGGTCCCCAGTATCACTGCATTCTGTTCCTAAGACTATTTTTCAGTTGATTTTACATGTAAATTGAAACAGTTATGTACAATTCATATCTAATGTCAGTTAATCAAATGTACATCTTGTATGTAGTATGCTTTATATGCATAAAAGCATTAAAGAAACACTTTCAGATACACTAAATCACCTTTAACATAATACAGTATACGGTGAAGTAGCCCCCTTCTGGTACCACAACCACTGTATATACTTCACATTTTTGATATAATAAGATTTCCAGAGATTGCTTTGTAACTACAGGTTGTACATAATTTGGACCTTTGCAACCTGGGAACAGCCTCCATTACAGTACAAATGGATTTTCTGTGCATATTGCATAGGTTTTGATGTTGTTGTTTAAGATCTGATTAGCTACTTAAAAATCACTACCAATGAGTGGATTCCTACTCACAGTGAAACCCTGGTGGTGAAGTGGTTAAGTGCTTTGTACGACTACCAACCTTTGAAGTTCAAATCCAGGTAATCCTTGGAAACTCTGTGGAAAAGTTCTACTCTGTCCTGTAGGGTTGCTATCAGTCAGATTAGCTAGTTGGAAGTACTAATATATGGAAAATTGTCTAGTAGTAGAAGTTGCATTAAAATACAACTGCAACACACCCCTTTGCTAAAAAAAAAATGCAATATGAAATATTGCTACATAGGTCTCATTCTACACATTACAATATTCTTTATAATAAACAAGTAATGTAACTACAAGATGAGAAAGTCCTGAGTATTTCCAAGTGAAAAGGAAGTAAAATTGAAGAGATGTTATTGCGGAGATAACATGTAAAAAGATTAAAACTGTAAAAGTATATTTTCTTACTTGTAACTGAAAAGATAAATTAAATGACTAATGTGTTTCACAACTTATTTATCTATCTATGTATATAATATTGCACCTGTATTATCTATCTAAATATCTAGATCTATCTATCTGTCTGCCTATCTAAGGAGTACATGTAGATGTTCATTTGCCTTCAAAGAACATTATCAAATATGGTGCATGAGAGACGTATGCATCATATCCACAGGACTATTTTGTCACTTATGCTTTTGGTGTTATATCTAAGAAACCACACCTAAGACAAAGTCACAAGGATTTATGCCTATGTTTTCTTCTAAGAGTATAGTTTGAGCTCTTTCACTTAGGTCTATCACCCATTTTTTAGTTAATTTCTGTATATGGTGTGAAATCAGGGTCCAGCCTCATTTTTTTTAAATGTGACTGCCCACTTAATCCAGAACCATTGGTGGAAAAGACGATTTTTTTCTGTTGAATTGTTTTGGCACCTTTGTCAAAAAAAAAATTTGACCATAAATAAATAGATTTATTTCTGGACCTTCAATTTTATTCCATTTATCTATATGTCTATCTTTGGATCATAAACATATTTTACATGGATATGATGAGATTGAAAACACCATGGCTTACATGAGGTGCACCTTAGTCTTCACAGTGACTTCTTTGCTTATTAACACTTTTAAGAGGTGTTTTGCAGCAGACTTGTCAATGTAATGTGTTGTTGGATTTCTTCACTGCTGCTTCCATGGGTGTTGATTGTGGATACAAGTAAAATAAAATCCATGGCAACTTCATACTTTTCCCTGTTTATCATTTCATTGCTTATATTGGTTCAGTTCCAAGGATTTTTATTTTTCTTTATGTTGAGATGTAACAGATACTGCAGGCTGTGGTCTTTGATCTTCATCAGCTTTCAGTCCTCTTTCAGCAAATAAAGTAGTGTCATATGTGTATCAGAGGTTGTTGATGAGTCTTCCTCCAATCCTGGTGCCCCACTTTTCTTCATATAGTCTAGCTTCTCAGATTATTTACTGGGTATACAGATTGAAGAAGTATGGTAAAATGATACAACCCTAATACACACCTTTCCTGACAGTATCCCCTTGTTCTCTTCAAACAACTGTTTCTTGATCTATGTACAGGTTCCTCATAAGCACAATGAAGGTGTTCTGGTACACCCTTTCTTCATAATGTTATCCATCATTTGTTATGATCCCTACAGCCATGGAGCATAAACTTAAACCCAGATCTATACTTGTAAAAACTATACTGATTTACCTTAACTTTCATAATTATATTTCATCCCCAAAGATCACTGTAGTCAAAATAAACATGAAATCTAATCCAATCTACTATCTTCATTCCTCTGGCTCACAAGCAATTATTTTTATTTTTCACCATAGTCACATTTGTAAAGACATTCTAGAATACACAAATTGGAATGGGGTACAGGCTGGAAAAGAATAGCATGTTAACCAAATTTATCATCCAGGGACTCATAGGGTCACTATGAGTCAGAATTGACTTCACAGCAGCAGATTTGTTTGGGGGTTAATAATGAGGCAGAACACAGTTATGTGATTATCTGTCACAAACTAAAAAAGTAGACAATTTCACATTTTGGTAGAAGCAGCCTCGGCTCAGAGACTTTCATTATTTTTAATCAAGTTCTTCCTACTTTATTTTGTTTCTAAATATTGTGGCTTTACATACAAGCATTCATTCAAAAATCATTTATTTGGGTGATGATAATTGTTCTTCAAGGTGTTAATAAAGATATAAGGCAACTAAGGCACCTGATTTTATGACGGTGATCTTGAGTTTAGATGTGTCCAGATCTGAGAAAATTTCACTTTTGGGTCTCTGCATTATAAAACACACTGGAAATGCAGAGAAATATACCAATAAATCATGTAACATTCAAAACACAATACCACTATTTATGACATCTCTGATTTCTAGAAAGCAAATGATATACCATCACATAGTAATCACTCAATAGTATGTCTTGAATTTACTAACTAGCTATTTTTGTGCTCAAATATGCTTCAACTCTTCTTTGATACCCATGATGCTGGCACAAATTGTAATGAACATATTTTAATGATGTTTCACATTTTAAAATAAAGTTCTTCTTAAAATAACAGAATTTTCTTGAAACAATAGTTGTCAATTATTTTGTGTCTTTAATACAAGAAAAAGCACATGTAAGAGAAACCATACATTTTCACATTATGTGTTGTAAATACCATTCATGGTACCTGATTGTCTACCAGGTGATGGTGCTATCTATGTATTTATTTAGCATATCATTTTTTCTAAATATCCTTTGATCTATAACTATAATATAAATTCATAAACACCACATAATTTAGAAAGTGCTTTTAAAATGTATCTGATTTAGCCCTTAAAAACAGCCTTTTAATCCAGGATTGAAAATAAAAGCAGTATTCTATAAAGGACCACTGTGGGCTGCAAAGCTGTTTTGCCACTTAAATATGCAATCTATTTATTGCCATGTCTTTGGGCAAATTAAGCTTATTATTGGAGTATATAAACACGATCGTTATTCCATTTTGTAATATCCTGAATGCTTTCCCAAACTGGCCAGAAATCTAAACTCAACTCTTCTACCACATCTGAGTTTATAACAATATGTTTCAGATGAATGTCTCCAAATACTGTGGGCCTATAGTTTGTGTTTTAGCTCAGCAATTTTATAGCAATATTGCAAAGCAATGACTTCAATTTTATATAATCATATTTGGAACAGATAGTGGCTTTTATCCAGACCTCTTTAATTTTACCTTTTAGGAATTATGTAAATATCATATGTCTCTTTTCTAAATTTACCACTACAGTGTTACATTATTGACCTCATTTCTCAAAGACCACACAATATATCGACCTTAAAGTTTGTCTTTTTTGCACTTAGCTCATGTGGTAAGCACCTGAAAACCATTCCCCAAACTTACCACCCACTCTCTTGCAGGCTCTGCTTCTGAGTTTTAAATCACCCTTGTTAATTTCTGTGGAGCCTTGCCTGACAAGAGAATGTGATGTACTGTGTGGGGGCCATGATCACAGAGGTACAACATCAGGTCAGTGTAAGATTTTAACAACATGGTTATTTATGATTATTACTGGGTGCGACCAGAAATAAGTAGAACATAAGCAAAAACTTTAGCAAGCTAGTTTAAAAAATAAGCACATTGGTAGTATAAAAATAAGCACATGGCGTCTGGAGTCAGACAGACCTGGGTTAAATTTTCACTCTGCTGGCTTGGGCTTAGAAGGATTCATTTCTGGAGCCTCAGTTTCCTCATCCAGAAAATGGTGATAACACGGATTTGCTGCATGGATTATACAAAAAAAAAAAAAAGCTCTCTTAAAGCACTTAGCACATCATGCCTCATGGAAACTGAACAGAAAGTTGAGCTGTTGGTATTATTATTATTGTGTTAGGGTTTCTAAGCTGTTGGTGGACTCAAACTTCTGACCTTTTGGGTAGCAGCCTAACCCTTAACCACTGCCCTGGGTATCCTTTAATACAAGGTTAAAAATACTATGCACTTCAGAGGATTGCGTGAGTTAATACACTGATGTGTGCTTGGCCAATAGAAGGTGCTACGTGAGCTTTAGCTTTCTCTAACCCATGTTGAACTCATACATGATTATTACACGCATACACACAAAAACAGACAAAACTGATGTGTACTTTTCATCATCTTCCTAATGAGCTTTCTTTCTACAGTTAGATAATCTGTGTTGCATAGAAATCTACAAGGGATGACACCCATTTGATTGCCCTTGTCTGGCTATCTTCGTCTCTTGTTTGGATTGAATTACATCCACCAAAAATATGTGTAGAGATTTAGCTGGGCCATGATTCCCAGTACTGTATGATTTTCCACTAATTGGTCATTTGATGGGATTTTCCTGTATGTTATAAATTCTACCAGAAAACCTGGTGGTGTAGTGGTTAACTGTTATGGTTGCTAACCTAAAGGTCTGCAGTTCGAATCCTCCAAGTACTCCTTGGAAACTCTGTGGGGCAGTTCTACTCTGTCCTGTAGGGTTCCTAGGAGTCAGAATCAACTCTATGGCAAGGGATTTGGGTAAATTCTGTCACTATGAGATTGAATTATATTGCCAGAAAATGTATAGCAGTTTGGCTGTCCTAAGATCCCAATATTGTAGGATTGTCCCCTAATTTGTGATTTGATGCTATTTTCTTATGTATTATGAATTCTGTCACTATGATTTAAAGAGATAGATTAGCAACAGTTATATGAGGTATGGCAAGTCTGCAAACTTAATTGTTCTAAGTGCTACATACTTCATTGCTGAATATTTCTGGAATGGCCATTGCACAAGGTGGCAGATTTGTGAACTTAATTGCATAGTTCTCTGTGAGGGAGTTTTTAGCAAGTCAACAGCTAACTGTACTGGAACACCCTCCCTACTCACCTCATGTGGCCTCCCAGTGACTGTTTTCTTTACCCAAAGATAAACATTGAAAGGGAGACACTTTGATGACATTCAGGACATGGAGAGTAATACCATGACAGCTCTAATGGCCATTCCAGAAAAGAGTTTCAAATCGCTTTGAAGGGTGGACTAGGCACTGGTGTTGGCACATAGATTCCCAAGGGAGTACCTCAAAGGTGACCAGAGCATTATTCAGCAATGACGTATGCAGCCCTTTCTCTAGGATGAATTCTCAAACTTGTCAGTCCTTGTGTGTGTGTGTGTGTGTGTGTGTGTGTGTGTGTCTGTCTGTCTGTCTGTCTGTCTGTCTGTCTGTGACGTATGCAGCCCTTTTTCTAGGATGAGTTCTCAAACTTGTCAGTTCTCGTATGTGTGTGTGTAAAATTATTACTCAGGTCAGCTGGACAGCCTAATGTCCCTCCAAAGATTTATGCAAGTCCCTGAAGATGGTGTTTTTCTGGAGCCCTGGTAGTCCAGTGATAACAAGCTCAGCTGCTAACCAAAAGGTTGGCAGTTCCAATCCAGCAGCTGCTCCTTGGAAATCCCATGGGGCAGTTCTACTCTGTCCTATAGGGTCCTAGTGAGTCAACTCAACAGCAATGGGTTTGGGTTTTTTTGTTGTTGTTTTTCAGTTTCCCTCTAGCTTGAACCTCTCCAGTTCTGGATTTCTTCAGTTCAAGTGGCATCCCACAATTTTAAATTTGTGTGGTTCCTGTCTTGTGCCAGCTTAGGGATGGACTTCCATCCCTTGCCTTAATTTCTATCAAAATGAAATTGTGAAAACAACCAAAAGCAAAGAAACAGACCAAAACACACACAAACAAAAAAAATTACCTTCACACACAGTGACTTGTGAAGATGGCAGACTTCCTCTCAAAGCTACACAGGGAACTTAAAATCGAATATGAGCTACTTTGTGCTCAAAAATAGTCCCTGTAAGTCATTTCCTCAAGTAAGTTATTCAGCTTTCCAAGGTGTTACAGTTTCTCTCTCTCTGTCTCTACTTATTCCCTCTCTCCCCACCTCCCTCCTCCTACATCCTGATCTCTACCACTTTCTGTGGAGTTATTTGTACACGCTCAGAGAGTTAGCTATCACTTTTGGAGGCAAGTTTAGCTTACGTTCTGAGATTCCCGTTCCTACCTCAAATTGCTAATCAAACTATTTTCTCAACTAAATTTCTCTTCCTAAGAGGAATCCCGGAGCCCCCTGTATCCCTCCTACTTTATAGTCTAGTAAGTGAAAATGTGATGATAATTTCTCAGGTTATTTTTTTTCTAACCTAACTTAAAAAAATTAACAATAAATCCTTCAATGTCATCTAATAACAACAAATTACCTTTCACTAGGACTCCTAGGTTGATTCAGATATAAAACCTTCTTTAAATCAATTAGAAATTATTTTAAAATTTTGCAGTCTTATTGGATTTAAAATAATGCACATGAATTCTGAAACTTTTCAGTCAGCTGTTGCATTCAACAAGTAATGTTAACTCTGATTACAAAATAAAGAATTTGGGAAAGCCTAACATCCCCTACACTTGTTATTGAGTGTACATAAATACAGATCTGACTCGACGGCACTTGGCTGGCAAATGCTGCCAAGAAACATAGACAGGGCTTGGTTTTGCATTTCTTCAAAAAATGCCCCACTCAGCATGTGTTGATGTAGTAGGCCTAGATGAACAATGCCAGTTAATGGCTTGAGGAAGTAAATAAAAATAAATTCTAGTTCACAATCGCTTCTTAGGAACAGGCTGCTACTGCCACCTGGGGGAGGTTCTTCCTGCCACAGTCGAGAAAGCCAACAGAGCTCTGGGATGAATGAGGCGGTTCATGTTTTCCTTGTCTTCTCCACACAGGAAAAAAGACTTTTTAACTCTTTGTCCATGAAATTATAAAGCATTCCAGATGACTTCAAGTTCTCTTCATACAAAAATATGCATTTTGCAGACTTTTTGAGATGTATGGGGTAAAATAAACCAGAAGATAACTGTTCTGAGGATTTTGTGACTCACAGGGAAGGTATTTTGGAAAGTATGGATTATATACTATGAAGTGGAAAAAGCAAATAAATTCTTTCAATAGCAGAAAAAAAAATCAAGAAAATTTATTTGGCCTTGATTCAGAGTTACTTGAAATACCATTAATTGACACAGAAGCTGAATGTGCTGATACATACATATGAATGATTTCAAGCCAAGTCTTCTTAGATTTCTTTAATTTCTGAAACAAATATTGCTATCAAATCAATATTCAATTACTGAATGTATACTACATAACGATTTCTTGAAACTTTTTGTAAAGTTGAGATACGGTGGGTACTCATCAATTAGAATGAAAAAACTGTGACCATTGCTAAAAATGTCTAGTTTCTGTTTAATGCTCACCAATCTTGCATGTTTTATGCTATCAACAAACTTTCACTCTTTAGTGAGGCCACATACTAAAGAATTTCATCCTGGAAAGAAAAGTTTCAGGAAGTAGCTATGGAAATTGCAAGTCTATCAGGTGATGTGAAAGAGTCAGTGCTGATTAGAGAAAGACAGTCATTTGTAAAGAGACCATCTGGTAATAGATTAACTAAACAAAATAACATACGATATCAGCCCCAGACTGGTACAATAACATTCTCAGGAGGTCGAAGTTCAAAGCAAAGAACAAAGGCATCAACTTGAAGGAAGTCTTTGTAGAGAAAACCTTTTTCGGAGACTGGAAAAGGTATGTGATATACACAAATGGGAAGCTGAATCCAACTCGACAGCACTTGGCTTAACTTGGCTGGGCTGGAATTGTGTGCTCAACTTTCAAAAACATCATAAATCTGATTCTGGAGTAAAAAAAAATTAATAAACTAGGACTTTAATGCAGCTGACATAGCTAATGAGCTGGATGAGCTGGAGCCAATCTGCAGGACCTAAACAAGTATATCTTTGAGGTGGTGAGTGAGTTTCCTTTGAGGTGACCACAGTAGGGTGAGAGGAGAAGTAAAACATGACTAGAGAAGTCTGAGGTACATAAAACTAGGTAATGGTAGAATTACAGATTACAAGCCAAACTAATAACTATACAAAATTAAGATGTCTTATTTCTGAGTAAGCAACTCTGAGCATGCTTGGTAATTAGCCAGTACTACTGCCTTGCTAATTTAATAAAAATGATTGAGAGTTTTATAATGCTCTGTACAAAAGGTTAACTATATTTTGCAGATGGGAGAAACAGAAGAGGCTCTCCCAAAGTTCTACTACCCCCTTGAGCTGAAAATGTCTTGGACTTTACTTTGCTAAAGAGTCAACATTTTATAATGATGGGATATGGAGATGATTTATTAATCATTTCATAATAGAAGCTACCATATTTATTATCATGCTGCCTGGTTCTTAAAAAAAAAAAAAAAAAGGTTTAGTAAACAGAGCCACAAGGCTTCTTTAATGTAATTCATGTTTCACAGAAAAGAAGCATTCAGGAAGTTGGGAAATATGATTTTTTGCAGATGCCCCTTGTGTTAAGAGGGTAGAGTGGGTACATTGCTAAAATAAAACAAGAAGTGCTGTTTCTTCCACTGTTCCTACTTCTCTTTTGAAACTGACTAATTTTCAAATACTACTGCTAACTATATTTCTGAGTTCAGGTAACACCACAGCTGTTTCTAAGCCAGCTCACTACCACATGGATGAGCTAATACATTCCTTCCAAAAGAACATTTACATTATCTTCATGTTTCCATGAGAAACAATTCGTTTTTTCATTTTTCTCCTTTTCCTGCAATTGCTGCTACTTCGTCCCCACTTCTGAATCTGTATGTGACTTCTCTTTTCTCTCTCAGTTAAAAAAACCCAGTGCTGTCAAGTCGATTCTGACTCATAGTGACCCTATCGACAGAGTAGAACTGCCCCATGGAGTTTCCAAGGAAAGCCTGGCAGATTTGGACTGCCAACCTTGTGATTAGCAGCTGTACACTTAACCACTATACTATCAGATTTTCCTTATCTCTCAGCAGGAATTTCTAATATTATTTCAATCTTCGCTTCTGTCATTGGGGTGTTTGTACCCCTCTGTACTTTAGTCACTATGAATGAGGGGAAGACAAATCGAAGAGTACTACTGGGCATGTTCCAGGCCAGTTAGGAAGCTTCCATTGCATGAATATAGAACACTAACTGCCTATACTATATCTTTGTTGACCACAGCCATGGTAGACCCCAACATGATGACCATCAACTTGGCCCTCTTTGGCATGACTCAGAGCGGAAAAAGTTCTGCTGGTAATATTCTGCTGGGAAGCAGTGACTTCTATAGTACCTTCGCTCCATGTTCTGTGACCAAAGATTGTAGCCTGGGTCGCAGTTGTCACCTCCACAGCTTCATGCGCCAAGGGGGTCAAGAGAAGACCCTGCAAGTCAGAGTGCTGGACACTCCAGGCTATCCACACAGCCACTTGAGCAAGAAACATGTGAAAAAAGACGTCAAGAAGGCCCTGGTACAGCACTTTGGGCAAGACGGCCTCCACCTTGCATTGCTGGTGCAGAGAGCAGACATGCCTCTCTGTAAACAGGATGCATCATCGCCAATCCAGATGATCCAGGTAACTCAAAGAGACAGATTCACTAATGCCTGTATTAATATTTGGTGGGCATTATCCTGATAGTTGTTGTTGTTAGTTGTTGTTGATTAGGCTCAGACTCACAGTGACCTTGGGGATAACTTTGCCCAGTCCTATGCCATCCTCATGGTAGTTGATATGTTTGATTCAGACTACGGCTATTGTATCAGCACATCTCACTGAGAGCTTTCCTTATTTTCAGTGACCCTTTAGTTTACCAGGAAACCCTGGTGGTGTAGTTGTTAAGTGCTACAGCTAATAACCAAAAGGTTGACAGTTTGAATCCACCAGGCACTTCTTGGAAACTCTGTGGGGCAGTTCTACTCACTCCTTTAGGGTTGCTATGAGTTGTCGTCAACTCGATGGCAGCAGATTTGGTTTTTTGATTTTGAGTTTTCCAAACATGAGATCCTTCGCTAGAATCTGGCGTTTTCTGAGGACATGCCCAGGTAAGCAAGCCCAAGTTTCATTTAAAGAATAGTTCAAAGCACACAGAGCTAGTCACAGAAATATCAAAGATGACACGATTTTGCCACCAGGAGTCATTGTTATAACTTCCTTTAAGGGAATATGTCAGTTATTTTACAATGGAGTGATGTGGGGGAAGAAAGGATCAAAATTACTTAACTTCAGAAATTACTTTAAATCACAAACATTTAAGGACAGAAAACCCAAATATGTCTATAAAGTGTAGTGTCCAGATCATCTGTATTGGAATCATCTGGGGTGCTTCTTAAAAAGGCAGATTTATTGAAGACCTACTAAAACAGAATCTCTAGGATCCTGGGCATCCGCATTGTAATAAGCTTTCCACATGATTCTTAAAGACAGTCAGGTTTCAAAACCACTACATAAAATGCTTATTTGTATCTGATCAAGTTCAAGGGGGAATCTCTTATAATTTACAGACAACCTGGTGTTCACTCTCTGACTCAGTCACTGAGCACTGTTTATCAAGTGCTTGCACAGAGTTTACTGATGGTGACTAAGACATGAGCCCTGCCCTGAAGAAGTTTACAGTGTACACAAGACAAAGTGATAAACTGACAAGAGTAAGACGATGCATTAAGTTGTGAAATAGTGTGGTGTAAGAGGAGGGAAAAGGGAGGCTTCCCTGAGATATACATCACTGGTAAGCCTTCATGAGAGAGCTTTACTTATAGGAAAGAGGTAGGGCACTTCTGGTGCTGTGCTGGCCTCGTCATCTGTAGGGTCAGTAACTCCCCAATTTTGGACCTGGGAAGACTACAGGGACCTCAGCATGAACAAAAATAAGTATGCCACCTTTGCCTAGTGCTCCATCCTTTTTGTTTGTTCTTTTGCTATAAGGTGCTACTAAGCTGAACATTTATTATTGAGCCAGTTTATGAGATTTGCTGAATGGAGGAGAAATGTCCTGGGTACGGCCAGAGCTAGGAGATAGAAAGAATACTAAATCTGTTTGTGTGCACATACGTGTAAGCACATGTGGGCCTGTGCACTTGATATCATTAGTTGCCATTGGGGTGAGTCCCTCTCCTGGCAAAACATGTATGACAGAACTCAGTGTTGCCCAGACTTATGTCATCTTTACGATCACTGGCATGCACTAGTTCGTTGTTGCGACCACTGTGTATCTTGGCTGACTTTCAGGCTAAGGGGCTCCTTTTCTAGCACTACACTGGACACTATTCTGTTGTGGTCCACAGAATTTTCACTGGCTAGCTTTTGAAAGTTGATCATCAGGCCTTTCTAGTCTGTCTTAGTCTGAAAATGCCACTGACACTTGTCCACCATGGTGACTCTGCTGGTATCTGAAATAACAGTGGCGTAGTGTTCAATATTATAGCAACAAGCAAGTAATGCCAGTATGACAAACCAACAGATAGATGGTAGATACACATATATATGTGTATGTATATGTATATAAATGTATGTGTGTGTATAGTAGATATATATATGTGGACATGTTACCAAGAAGGAAGGGACCAGTCCCTGGAGAAGGACGGCAAGTTGTGGTCAGCAAAAAAGAGGAAGATCTTTAATGAAATAGATTGGTGTAGTGGCTGGAATAACGGTCTCAAACACAGACAACAAATGTGAGGATTTCATAGGACAGAGCAGTAGTTCATTCTGTTGTACATAGTGTACCTAACAACAGCAGCAGCATGTAGACTATGACCAAAAATTCCTGGCAGCTGCTCATTGTATACAGTCTTGATTCTCTCATCTGGGCCACTCAAGCTCAACTGCTTGACTTCACTGGTATTACCCAGCTGCTTTAACGAGACACTGAACTCCAAAAAACTCATGTCTGTTAGAAGCTCCACAGATAAACTACATGGAAAATAAGGACAATGTTTTACATTCAAGAAGAATTTATGTATGTGCTACTCTTCTTTTGGTCCATTAGCCGACCATGGTGATGTAGGAACTGTTACACTCAAAAAGATAATATACTTTTTTTTTTTTTTTTAATTTTTCCTCTTTAAGTAGTAACATCCTAAGGCTTTTTCTAAAAGAAAGACACATTTTGGTTTTCAGTAATTGTGCATGTTTCTAAAAATGAAAAAAAAAGTATAATCACAAGAAGCTAGCAGAAAAAATTAGGATGACAACAGTATAGAAAATAATCTTCATTATCTAACTTCTGAGAAATCAAGTACAGCCCGTACAAATCAAATAACAGGCAAAGGTGATTGTAATTAAGAAATGATGTGGAATCAAGAAAAGCTTATAAACTTCTCCCAAGTTATTCAAGTCTGCATTTCAAAAGACATTTCAGTAGAAATAAAATGGGGAGAAACCTACATCTATTACATAAGTGTAAATTTTAAAAACATTTTAAAATTCAGTTAAAACTGCTGTTAAGTGAACATTTACCTTTTTTATGCTGTCTGTATGTGCCAAGCAGTCAATTCCAACTCACAGGACCCACTAGGACAAAGGAGAACTGCTCCATAGGGTTTCCTAGACTGGGACCTTTACAGTAGAAGACTGCTACATCTTTTTCCCTCCTGCAGGCTAGAGCATTGGAATGGCTGACCTTTCAGCTTACAGTCAAGTGCTTTAACCATTGGGCAACCAGGGCTCCTTAGCACTGTTACAAATGGATGTAATTTAGTAAATGCAAATGGTCACTTCTCAAAAGCTTAATTGACTGTCTTCATATGTTCCAGTGTTTATTTCTGTGATGGTTCTATGGTGGGACTTTTCAAGAAACATTTTTTTGAAAGAGATTTTTCCAGTTCTAGGATATAAAACACTATTGTAATCCCTCCCCCGCCTTTTTTTTTTTTTTTACTATAAGTGAATCTGATTCATACATGTCTCTGTCTTTTTTTTAAAAACAATATCTGGTATACAGCCTTCTCCTCTTGCAGCTAGCTGCCTTCTTTAATTCAATCTCCAATACAGGAGTTGATGACAGAGAAGAGATGGGCTAAAGCAAAGTTCGGATTCCAAATAATTTTCCAGAATAAAATTCTTCTCTCTCCCAGAAGAACTCAGTTTGGTAGAAGGTCACCTAAGTACAGGCTGGCTGTTTATGACCTTCTTCCTGAAGGTGCCTCCTATATTGGTGGCAGCCATCTGGATGTGCTAGCAGATTGAGAGCAGCTGCAGAACGTCTGAATATTCAACAGGACTAGCATCTGTTAGGAAGGATCAGGGAGCCCTTAAGGTCTTCTGGTTCCACACGCACTACGCATTTCTTTTGGTTCCTGACTTAAGCAAAATGGCAAGTGGAGATCTTTCTTGCCCTTCTTCCTTTTCTGAGTCATCCATGCTTACTTACCAAGGAAGGCATCTGCAAGACCAGGGCCAGGGAAACAGCCTCTTCTTTCCCGCCCCTCCCTATTGTCTCTTTCACTGTCTCTCCCTACTTGCAGAGGGGCTACAGGCTGTCAGCTGTCCCAGTTGAAACATTTTCTCTATCCACGTTAGGCTATTATTCATATACTGTAAAATGATGGTGATGGCAACATTCATGAGTCCTCTTGCCTAAACTGGGAAACAAAGGGAATAATTCACCTGAATTGTCATTTCAGTGTTTAAAAAATCAACAAATAATGGATCAAAATTGATAATAGTGAAGTCAACTTAAGGAAGAACTGACACAGAGCCAAGCTGCCCTAGGACTGAACCCAGGAATTGGCTAAAGTCCACATCCTTTCTACTGTCATGGTATCGTGTAGTATTGTGACAGTAGTGTATTGTGACTGTTGTGAAGTAGGCTTCAAGCATGTATTTGTGTTTCCTCATCAGTGAGTCAGCGGTTGATGCATTTGTGTATGAAACACTCAGAGAGGCCAAAACAGGCCTTGGGAATACTAAACGGTGTGTGCAGACTTAGCTGTTAAATACAACCTAAATGAAGATGAAAACTTGCTGCTTTCGAAATATGTGACTATAAACAAATTACTACAATTGGGGATTCAGTTCCTTACTTGTAAAATGCAGATACTTTTACCTACGTGAAAGAGTTCTAAGGGTTATGTTTAAAAGAAATAAAGTGTCTGTAAAATGGAGAGCATGTTTGGCCACTAACATGATGAAACAAAGTGCCTGACTTATGCTAGGTTCATAGAAAATGATCAACAATTGCTGTCATCTCTGTTGTTTCACTGCTATTGTCACTCCCTAGCTTATGATGACTGTTCATTCAAATGAACTACTAGATATGCGCTATGTATTCTGGAGATTAACAGCATGGCCTTAGTAAGCTCTATTTATTCAACTTTCCGCTTAACTACTCATTTGCTTAGTGACCTTGGAAGAGTTAACTAGCATCTGTAATCCTCAGTCTCATCACTGGTAAATTGTGAATGATAATAGTGTCTATTTTGCTGCATTCCTTCTGAAATTATTGCCATATTGATGTGACAGTAAAATGTTTAGCCTAGGCTCTGGCTATGCTATTTATTATTTCACTGTGACTATTTGTCTTATTTTAAAACCAAGATATGTTATCTGTATCGGTAGCCTTCTTCAGGCATGTCTTGACAGGCTTTGGAAGAAAGTAAAAGTGAAATCAAAGTTACATGGTCCTAATTTAGAACTATATGGAACTCCCTTGAAATTTTAGAAAACGTGGGAAAAAATTCTCTGGCTTAGTAAGGTTAAACTGAGAAGACCCCAGTTCAGAGGAGCATACATGAGCCTGGCAGTTGAGGCCCTCTTTTAAAAGCCTGGGCTTGCCAGCAGTCAGTTCTGTGGCTTTGGTGAAGCTGTTTAACATCACAAGGACTCAATAGCCTCATCTGTAAAATGAGGCAATTTGAACAAATGATCTCTAAATTTCCTACCATCTGAATATTCTCTGAACCCAAATACACATTCTCAGCTAACAAGGCCTTATCATTCAGCTTTGGCACTCTGAGAAGGAAAATGTGGTGTTTTCAGTGGGAAGAGGGTAAGGGGATAGCATAAAACATAAAGAATGGCCCTTATTGTCCTCCTGTTCCATGATATTTTTTTTCTCAGTTGATGTAATAGTTGGCTTTTTTGAAAGTTTCCCCCTAAAAGTCCAGATGCTATGATTTCATCAACCACAAACAAATGGGGCAGGGCTGGTGAGGTCCTGGGAAAATGAACATAATTCTTGGAAAATAAAGTTTATACTCTAACTAGTCGTCCCAAAAGGACTAGATGCACTTATACCCATTAGCACTCTGAAACCCAACAATTCATGATTGATTGTAAACTCTCCATCTCACTTAGTGCTGTATTTAAATTGTTAACACCAGATAACCTACATTCACTTATCTTGCTCTTGGATTTTTATGTAAGGTATCAATCAACTGTGATTATTCTTTCTCTGGGTCCATGGAGAACATGTTTGGCCACTAACATGATGACTATACACCCAGCAACGCTACTTTCAAATATTCCACTATTTTCTAGCCAAAAATCAATCTAAAGATTATAAGCTAAATCAACCACTCTCTTTTATTTTTGGCAGAAATTCAAAAGTGCAATTTCTCTCACAGTTTAAGACATGATTATCCTTTCATAAATAATTATCAACATGCAAAAACTTCCCAGTGACTGAACATATGGACTCATAAGTGGTGTAGAGCTTATGAATCTATTATCCTTAGGTGCTTTACCTTGTTTTCACTGAATGAGATTATGATTTTTAGTATGGGAAATATCTGGGTGAGACAAACTGGGAAGATGTCAGCATTGCAATGTAGAAAACCAGAAACTAAAGAAATATTGTGAAAATTAATCATACAAGTAAGTACTAATCTTAAAAGAGAATTATATGAATTCTACACTATTCTATGTTCAAGAAAGGTTGTTAGTACCAAACAGTTTATATATCATGTATTTTTATTAATGTGGTATTTAAAAAAGTATTTTATGACAATTGTGGTTCAAGCATCAAGCAGTACCCAGTGGACAGGTCTGAGAAGTGATTTAAGGCACTAAGAATAGTAGCTAGTTATTAATTTGCTCTTGTGCCATAGTTAGTAAGGTCTCAGGCTGCTAACCAGCCACTGATTAGAAACTCTTACAGGACAGTTCTCTGTCTTATAAGATCTCTGTGAGTCTGACTTGATGGCATGGGTTTGGCTTTATATAAGCATGTTAGTGTTATGAGAGCATATTTTGTGAACATCAGGCGTGGCTCAAATTTGGGAAAACTCCAGAGATCAGAGTGATCAAGAATCGAATGCAACAGTTTTACTTGTAGAGAAAATCTAAGTAACTTATAATCTTCAATAATACTCACTCACTCTTTACTCAGCATTTTATGTATTTTTAAGAAAACAAACCAGAACCAATTATCATTGAACTGATTCTGACCCCTGATGACAATTTGCATGTCAGAATCGAAATGGGCTTCGTAGGTTTCTCAATAGCTGATATTTCAGTAGATTGTCAGGATGTTCTCCTGAGGTGATTCTAGGTGAACTAGAACCCCCAACCTTCAGGTTACAAGCTAAGCTTATCAATCCTTTCGACTGCCCAGGAACTTCCCTTATGTCCTCAATCCCCAAAACCAAGCCCATTGCCACTGAGTCAATTCCAGCTCATAGTTACCCTGTAGGACAGAGTAGAACTGATCCACAGGGTTTCCAAGGAGCAGTTGGTGTATTTGCAGTGGCAAATATTTGTTTAGCTGTCATAGCTGTTAACCACTGTTCAATCCTTGTTAATTTCTATGCATTTTTCAAGAATTGAGTCAAGACACCAAAACTTTAGAAACTTTTCCTGATTCCTTTTACTCTCACTTGCTACCTTACCTGTAACTAGGCAAATGTCTGCCTCTATAGTGCTAATCATATTTTCTAGATAATACTTGCAATGACAAAAAATTGAAAGTATTTATTTTCCATATGTCCCTCTTCCTCAACTCTACCTTTGGTAACTATGCAGAACATCCATTAGCTATAAGCAGGGAATTTATCTCTCTTGTTCCCCTCTGTGTCTTTAGCATCTAGAAAATGCATGAAATAAAGTATACTCACAGTAGACTCACAAGGAATAAAGCACCTGAAGTTGTAAAAATTCAGATTCCTAGCCCTTGTCTCTAAAGAATCTAACACACAATCATCCCACATTATTGCTGTGTTAGTGGACCAGAGACTAGATATAATATCTGTTGTTGTTTGGTACCATCAAGGCATTTCTAACTTGTAGCAACTCTATGTACAATAGAACAAAACACTGCCAAGTCCAATGCAATCCTTATGATCACTGTTATGCTTGAAGCCATTATTGCAGTCACTCCATGTCAGTCCGTCTGACTGAGGGTTTTCTTCTTTTTCTCTGATCTTATACTTTACAAAGTATAGTGTCCTTCTTGAAGAACTGGTCCCTCCAGATAATATGTCCAAAGGCATTAAGACATAGTCTCATCATCCTTGCTTCTAAGGAACATTCTAATTACATTTCTTCCAAGACAGAGTAATTAATTCTCTTGGCAGTCCTTGGTATTCAATATTCTTTGGCGATACTGTAATTCAAAGAAACAGATTCTTCTTCAGTCTTCCTTATTCATTGTTCAGTTTTCACACGCATATGAAGTGATTGAAAACACCATGGCTTGGGTTAGGCATATTTTAGTTTTCAAAGGTGACATCTTTGCTTTTTAACACTTCAAAGAAGTCTTTTGCAACAGGTTTGTCCAATGTAACCATCTGCTTTCTTGACTTCTGCTTCCATGGGTGTTGACTGCACATCCAAGTAAATGAAATCCTCGATGACTTCAGGCGTCTCAGCAGTCTGATCTACAGGTCTTATTTAAAAGGGTATTTTATTTTTAAGCAGGAAGCTGTCCAATTGCTCCTGAAAATAGTCAGGCTCTTGGTGTGGAATCTCCGCCTTCCAGCTGACAATGAAAGTACTTCATAGGTCGTCCCCAGATGTCATGTGGTGGTGCCACGTAGGGAGAGCTGGACTTCCAGCTATCCTCTGCCAGACCCTTCCCATGAATCAAGACACGAATCGTCTCAGACAACATTTTGCTGCTTGAGAAGCACGTGCCAGATGGGCTGTTGCTCTGCTTGAGAATCAGCCACAGCTAAGGCTCCTGGTTGGGTGACTCCGCCTCCCAGCTGACCAAGATGGCATCTTGGCCTGCTGCACTTCCTGCTATGAAATAGCAGTCTACAGCGCAGCTCAGAAAAGAGAGGGTGCAGGGGCAGTGGTGCTCGCAGTTAGCAGCTGGGCTCTCAGTATGTGGCCATCCCACGGAGTGTCTACGCTGCACTCTACACTGTTTACTTAAGCATTGCAGTTTGGCCTGTTTGCCGGCCCACGCCCAGTCCCCACGCACTGGATGATAAAGACGGTGTCAGTACCTGCAGTCCTCTGAAACGGTGAGTCAGTAGGAGTGGGGCTCAGAGGCTGCTGGCTCATCTTTGAGAGGGGTAGCTTAGTCCTTTACTGGTGCCTAGTCAAATCTGACAACACCACGCTGGGTCCTCGGGCTCCCTGGATGCCCGCTGCTCCATTCAGTTATTATTCCAGGTCTTAGTTCTCAGAGAGAACTGAGGACACATGGGTCTAGTTCAGCATCTTGTCCCTACCTCCCAATTCAAGTTTTCTTGAAGCAGAGAATTTTTAAAACAACTAGAAATACACATAGTTGGATCCACAATCAACACCTATGGAAGCATCAGTCAAAAAATCAACACATTGCATCAGGCAAATCTGCTGCAAAAGAACTTTTTAAAGTATTGAAAAACAACGACGTCACCTTGAAGACTAAAATGTACCTTATCCCAGCTAGGGTGTTTTCAATCACCTCACATTCATGTGAAAGATGAAGAATGAATAAGAAAGACCAAAGGATAAATGACATCTTTGAGCTGTGGTGTCAGCAAAGAATATTGAATATACCGTGACTGCCAAGACAACAAATGAGTCTGTCCTGGGGGAAGTACAATCAGTATGCTCCTTAGATGCAAGGATGGTGACACTATGGCTCACATTCTTCAGATATGTTATCACAAGGGACCACTCCCTGGAGAAGGACATCATGCTTGGTAGAGGGTCAGCAAAAAACAGGAATACCCTTAATGAGATGGACTGACACAGGGGCTGCAACAATAGGCTCAAGCATCAATACAGTCATGAGGATTGTATCGGACTGGGCAGTGTTTTCTTCTGCTATACATAGGGTCATTATGATTTGGAACCAACTCAGGGGCACCTAACAACAGAAAAATACAGTGATGCTATGTGGTAGACAGACAAATTTTGAACAAATACAATGAAAAGATTTTGGACTTATGCCTTGAAAATATTCCTCTGAACAGAAAATTGAAAGTTCAGACTACAGGCATACTAATGATAATAAAGTACAGAACAAAGGAAAGCTTTATAAGAAATCACAATTTTGTGTCTTAGGGATTAACTAAAGTTCTTCCAAACTAAACCTTCAAAACACAAATAAAAACCTAACCTTCTGTTTTAGATGATAATGGGATTCCTAATTCTAAATTAATCAAATAGACATTTATTGAGTTTACAATGTGCTAGAAGCTTTGATGGATACGGGATCATACTTTCAAGGAGCTCACCATCAAATTGTGCAGATATCTACACAAACAAATGGCTCTGATCAAAAGCAGACTTCCTCGGGAGCTGTCACTGGTAATCATGATCTCACGATGTTTCTCATTTCAAGTATGTTGTCCCACAGCTATCATGAGTACTTTCATGTTAGATGTACATATTGATTCTTCTTTCCTTTTTTTCTTCCTTTTCTTCCCTTCCTTTACCTCTCCTTCCTTTGCTTCTTTCCTTCCATTCTTTCCCTTCCATGATCTTCCCTTACCCTTTTTTCCTTCTTCTCCTTCTTCTCTTTTTTCGGTTACGCAGTGTAACAAATACATTTCCATATTTGTTGTATATAGAAAGTATTTTACCACGCTTTCTTTTTTTTTTTTTTTCCAAGATGTTTTAAAATCAACCAACCAAAAAAAAAAGTAATCCATTGTAGTCGATTAGGACTCAGAGCAACCCTATAGGGCAGAGTAGAACTGCCCTATAAGGTTTCCAGGGAGCACCTAGTAGATTCAAACTGCTAACTTTCTGGTTTGCAGCCATAGCTCTTATCTGCTGTATCACCCAGGTTTCCCTTTTAAAACCAGTTTGCTCTAACACATGTGTCTTTTGTCATCTAGTGCTGCTATAACAGAAATATCACAAGTGGATAGCTTTAACAAACAAAAGTTTATTCTGTTTCAGTCAAATAGGCTAGTAGTCTAAATTTAGAAGGCTTTCTCTGTCAGCTTTGGAGGAAGGCCTACAGTCTTCCCCTGGAGTAGGATCTTCTTAGCCCAGGAACCCTGGGTCCAAAGAACCAGCTCTGTTTCCAATACTGTTTCTTAGTTTTATGAGGTCCCTAATCTCTATTCACTTTTCTTTTCATGTCTTAAGAGATAAAAGGGGGTGCAGGCCACACCCAAAGGGGACTCTGTTGACATTAGATCAGGAATATCTCCCAGTAAGGGTATTATGTCCTATTCCAACCCTCTTTAACACAATATAATCTTGACTCGTTAACCACAGGCAGAGATTAGAATTTTTAGCACACGGGAAAATCACACCAATCACAAAATAGACGACAACCACACAACACTGGTAATCACGGTCTACTGAAATGGCAGATATTTTGGGGGGACAAAATTGAATCCATGACAACATGGAACTCAACCTCTGTGTGTTTTCCCTACATGGCAGTGGAAATAACACTGTCTCCCCAAAAGCATCATGTTGAAAATTAAACATATAATGTGCCTATCAAAGTGCCTGACACATAGTAGACAAACAAAAAAACATTGTTATTGAGTCAATTCCCACTTACAATGACCCTGTAGGACAGAGTAGAACTTCCCACACCAAAGGAACCAAACCGAACCCACTGCCACTGAGTTGATGCCAACTCATGGCAACCCTGTTGGACAGAGTAGAACCGCCCCATAGAGTTTCCAAGGAGTCCCAAGTGGATTTGAACTGCTGACCTTCTGGTTAGCAGCTGTAGCACTTAACCACTACACCACCAGGGTTTCCAGAGAGCATCTGATAGATTTAAACTATTTGGCAGTCATAGTACTTAACAACTACACCACTGGGGTTTCCAACGGATAGAAAGCACTTCTTAAATGTTTGTTGTTCTTTTTGCCTTTCCTCTTGATTATTAGAGGTTGTGAATATTTCTTGTTTATCCCTGGGCATTTGACATTTTTCTGGATGTTATTAACTGGTAGAAACTTTCAAAGTATTTTGGTAATGGGAGTGTTTGGAATGGTGGCAATGTTCTTGCTGTCACACTGTCATGATTTCAAAAACTTTTAGAAATATTCAAAAATGTTAAATGGTTATTTCTAGTTGCCTTTCATATTCTGTGAAAATTTGTCATATGCTATGACTTCTGCTTTGTATCAGCTTATTTTCACTAATCAAATAAAATTTGTTACATAACCAACTTTCACATATTCCCAAAGAAAATCAGTCTTCCTCAGAAGGAATCATCAGATAAATTGTATTTGATTCTAGGCATGTGAAGTGAGGCTACTACAGTAGTATTCTGTAGTTGTGTCAAACTAAATGAGGTTTTCCACTGCATTTAGGATGACTAGTTGGCACTTGGCTAGTCAATAGAGTGAAACTATGGATTTATGTAAATATGTCCTATATAGATGCTTTTAGTGATAAAGAATATCCCCCACCTTCTCCCCAAAGTGAGAGAAATTACATATACCTTGGCCAAGATCCTGTGAATTAAAGAAATTAAGTGAATCTAAGAAATTCAAATAATAATAATAATCAAATGCATTGCTGTAGAGTGGATTCTGATTCATAGTGACCCTATAGGGCAGAGTAGAACTATTCCATAGAGTTTCTAAGGAATGTCTGGTGGATTTGAACTGCCAAACTTTTGCTTATTAGCCAAGCTCTTAACCACTATGCCACCAGGGCTCTTCAAATTAATAGGCAAGTATTTTATAATTGACTATAGAATATTATAAATGTAATTTCATTACATGCAGCATTGATAATTGTGAAGTAAGGTATGCACCAACAGAAAAATAAAATGGAGACCTGAAGTCTTTTTTCAGAATCCCACCCACTTCCTTCCATTTGCTTACAATAATCAGATACTGGACCTCATCTTCACTTTATATATGTTGACACAAAATTGGACCATTTGACTCCCTTGCTTATTCTTTGAGGAATACATTCCAAGGCAAATAGCCATTTAAATTCCTCTCTCTTTCAGGAACTTCTGGGACACGCATGGACGAATTACACTGCCATTCTTTTCACCCATGCAGAAAAAATAGAAGAATCTGGGCTCAGTGAAGAAGAATATATCCAGGAGGCCTCTGATACACTGTTAACCTTAGTAAATTCTATTCATCACAGATATGTTTTCCAGTATAAAAAAGGAAACTCACTTAGGGAACAAAGAATACCAATCTTAGAAAGAATCATAGAATTTATAAAAGCAAATTGTTACCAAGTTCTTACCTTTAAATAAAATTTGAGTGGAAGGGAAAACAGCATTGGGTTTTGGAGCTGGCAATCTGGTTTTAAAACCTGGCTTTGTTAGCGATAGATTGTACAATCGGCACTCCCACACTGTTGACAAGAATATGCTGGAAAAACCACTTTGGAAAACTCTTTGGCCATCATCTACTAAATCACATTGAGGCCTCAAGATCTCTAATGCAAACCTGATGACAGAGCAGTTTCATTCCTAGGTATATATCTGACAGAAATAAATACATTTATATACCAAAAGACATATACAAAAATATCCACGGTAGTATATAATAGCTACAAACCAGAGGCTATCCATATATCCATCAACAAGAATGGAAAATAACTGTGGTATATTCACATAATAGAATATTACACCGTAATGAAAATTAGCAGACTACAGCTACATGCAATAATATAAAAGAATTCACCAAACATATTGTTGAAAGATAAAAGCCAGACACAAAATAACACATACTTGCATTATTCTTCATGTCCAAATGATAACACATATAGTACATAGGTACACATAAATGTGTATAGAACAGGCTGTCTTTAAAAAAACTTTTGTACATTACATACTGTACAGCATCTTTTTTCCCCTGCATTTAACACAACCTCATATCAATCCTTCCAACCCTAAAACATAAGTTGATTTTATTCTTTTTAAAGGTCACATAACATTCCATGTTGCATATGCAATAATTTGTGTAACTACTCCTCTATAGAGTATATTCCATTTTCTGAAACCCAAAGCAATGCCCCAGCAATTACTCTTGTACACACTTTTTTATATAATATTGACTTTTTTCTATAAGTTGTATTTCCAATGGCATTTTTAATTGAAGCATATATATATTCTAATTTTAATACACCTTATCTGATTTATTTCCATGAATGCTGTAACAAAAATGAGTGCCTTTTCCCTACATCCCTAACAAGTGATGTGTTATCATCTTCAACATCTACGACTAACAGCAGTTTGATAAATGTAAAATCAAATTTCATTGTTAGATTAATTTGCATTTCCTAGAATACTATTAAATTTGATCATCATTCTACAAACATGGTAGCCATTTAGATTTGCTCTTTTATGAATTTCCTCTTCATATTCTTTGGTCTTTCTTTTTCTCTCACTTTCTATTGGATTATTTCCTGCTTGGCAAATTGGAAAAACTATGAACAATAAGATATCAGCCCTTTGTCTGTCTTTGGTGTTATGATTTTTTTTTCAAACCTATCATTGGCCACTTAACTTTGCTTATAGAGCCCTGGTGGCACTGTGGCGAAGAGCTCAGCTACTAGCCAAGAGATTGGCAGCTTGAATATACCAGCTGCTGCTTGGAAACTTTGTAGGCCAGTTCTATTCTGTCCTATAGAGTCTCTAT
Source organism: Heterohyrax brucei (assembly GCA_028571685.1). Classification (NCBI taxonomy): domain Eukaryota; kingdom Metazoa; phylum Chordata; class Mammalia; order Hyracoidea; family Procaviidae; genus Heterohyrax; species Heterohyrax brucei. The sequence continues at coordinate 78,871,092 of CM053143.1, forward strand.
GAATCAGAATCAACTCAATAGCAATGGGTTGGTTGGTTGACTGGTGGGTTGGTTGGTTGACCAGTTGGTTGGTTGGTTTGTGACTTTGTTTATGGTAACTTTTACCAAATTTAATTTACAAACTTTCTTATAATCAGATATTTTTATGTAAATAGCATAAGACAAGGTTTCAGATTTATTTTATTTTAGATGGTAACCACCAGCTATATATGCTCTATTTATTAAATACCTGATTCTTTTCCTACTGAACTGGTAGGTTTGTTGTCAGTTGTCATCTAGTTGGCTCTGAAACATGACAGCCCCATGTACAGTAGAATGTAGTGTCACCTGGTCTTTTACTACATTCATGATTGTTGGTATGCTTGAGTTTATTGTGGCAGTCACTGTACGTTCTGAGTGCTTTGCAATAGAGAAGGCTGATCTTTCAGTACTATATACAGCTATATTCTGCTGTGATACTTAGGGGTTTTATTGGCTAATTTTTTGGCAGTAGATTGAAAGAACTTTCTTCTTAGCCTGTCCTCATTTGGAAGCTCTACTGAAACCTGTCTACCATGAGTGACCCTGCTGGTGTTTGAAATACTGGTGGCATAATTTACAAAATTATAGCCACATGTAAGTTGCCACTGTATTACAAACTAACAAATAAGTACTGTGGTAGTAGATTTAAAAAAAATGGCTGTGGAGTTGATTCCAACTAACAGCAACAATATAGGATGGAATAGAACTGTCTCATAAGGTTTCCAAGCAGCAGCAGGTGGATTCAAACTGCCAACCTTTTGGTTAGCAGCTGTAACTCTTAACTAGTATGCCACCAGGGTTTCTGAAGTGATATATAGACATAAATATATTGATAGTTGTTTTAGTCAGCTAGGGCTGCTCTAACAGAAATACCGCAAAGCGGATGGCTTTAACAAAGGAAGGTTTATTCTCACACAGTCCAGTAGGTTACAAGTCCAATTCAGGATGCCCACTACAGGGGAAAGCTTTCCCCTTGTCAGCTGGGGAGAAAAGTCTGGTATTGCATCAGTCTTTGTCCAGGGAGCGTCTTGGCGCAGGAATCTCATGTCTAAAGGACTTTATCTTCTCCCGGTGCTGCTTGCTTGATAGTAAGAGGTTCCCAATTCTCTGCTTGCTTCTCTTTCCTTTTATCTCTTGCAGGCTGAAAGGATTAAGGGTGGGGCAAGCCATACTCCAGGGAAACTCTCTTTACAGCAGAGCAGGGAAGTAATCCTATGAAGGAATTTACAGCTCCACCCTAATCCTTTAACATACAGTTTAGGGAAACCACAAAATGGAGGACAGTCACAAGATACTGGGGAACATGTCCCAGTCACATGGCTACACCCATTTTTGGGGGGGACACAATTCAGCCCATGACAATAGGTATAGATATAACCTCCTGGATCATTTTCTGTATCTATTCTGGATTCTTAATTACTTCCCATTGTCTGTCTATGTATCCATGGTATGTCAATACCAGAATGATTTCCTTATAATGGTTTTATATCATTTCTCAATATCTAGAAAGGCAAGTTTCCTTGTTTTTCTTTCTTTTCACTCCTATATAAATATATACATATGTACATATATATATATATGGCCTTACAAGACATATTAAAAGAAGTTCTTCAGAGAGAATGAAAACAAAAGAGCTCAGAAACTCAGATCTACATAAAGGATGCACATTAGAGAGGAATAAATGAAGAAACTACAGCTCAAGCTTACTGTTCTGCTTCTGCCAAATATAGTTGTCAGGTCATTAGAGTCTTAGAAGACAAGACAGATGGAACTGGTGCAGCCATCAGCATTATGACCAGGAGAGTGGGAGAGGATGCTTCCTGTCATCCTCTTGGTTTGACCCACAGTTTCATCCTCAGTCTGTTGGTATAATCTCCAGAGAAGTTCTTCATTCTCTCTAGTCACAGCACATACTCCTTTCACTGGGATTGTCAAGGCCCAGTCTGAGTCCAGGTTAACTGTCGGGGAATTCTGAGAAAGTAAAGATGCTCTGTGGCAATGGTATGGCTCCTTCTTGTGTATGTGTGTACTACATTTTTAGCTAGGAGTAAGAAATAATTCTACAGTCGCCTTCCACATCATTCAAGAACTAAAGAATGCGGCAGGAGAATGTGTGGTGTTCAGAAGTCATGTTCTGACAGTGTCCATGTCCAAAAGCTGGCAAAATTCTATTTTGAGAAACTGGACTAACTCAGCAGACACGTTTTGAAAATTACATGGTGGTCATGATGATTTTTTAGTTAACCTATCAACAGAATCCCACAAATTTATACATATGAACATACTCTTGGTCATAGGACTGGAGTTGAAATGTTCTTTCTTTGGTGACACAAATTAATAATGGACTGTGACTCCAGGAAATAGGCTTTGCTACCCTATTATGGTCATAACAATGTGTGTCTTAGTTCAGTCAGTGCTGCAGTAACAGGAAATACCACAAGTGGATGGCTATAAGAAACAGGGGCTAGAAATCCGCATTCATCCAGGGGAGGCTTTCTCTCTCTGTTGGCTCTAGGTTAAAGCCCTTGTCATCAATCTTCCCCTATGTCTATGAATTTCTTAGCAGAGACCCTGGATTCAAATGATGCTTTCCACTCTTGTACCTTCTTTCTTGGTAGTGGAGTTCCCTCCCTCTTTGCTCAGGGCACACCCAAGAGAAACTTCCCCTAAATCTGTGGTCTGAGTGAGGGTGTGGAATCCCATCCTAGTCCTCATTAGCATGACTTCATCTTGTCTCAATAGCATAACAAACAGCTCACTCCCAAATGGGAACAAAACCACAGACATAGAGAAGGCTAGGGTTGACAACACATCACAGAATGAAGGATAACCAGAGCACACAATACTGGAAATCATGGCCTAGCCACGTGGATTCCTATTTTGGGAGACACAGTGCCATCCATGACAACGAACATGTCATCAGTGTTTACTTATTAAGAATCTATACTCTACCAGGAAAACACCATCTTAGAACTCTTTAAAAAATTTCTTTCATAAGCATCTGAAGTTGTTTTTAATGCATATGCTGTTTTAAAGGAAAATATCCTTCTGTATGAAAACTGAAGGTTGTGGAAAAAAATATTTTTTACCCAAATAATTCTCTTTTGCTAATGTTATTGAGAATGACTTCTAGTTTACATTTTTCATTAATCTTGTTCAAAGAGAAACTGAGTTGTGGTGTTGATTTTGGATGACTGCTGTACTGTTCTTTCCAAATTCCCCAGGTGTGAAAAACTGAGTGGGTTTTAAATTCACAAGCATCAGCCAAATATGTAATCTTATGGCTGAACAGTAAAGTGGATGTATATAGTGAGAGGATTTCCTACTGGGATGTACAATATTCTAATGAGTAAATTACAAAAATAAATGCAGAATTCAGCCAGAGCAGGCTCAATATGAAGTCTTATCACATGACTGCAATCGGGGAAATGATCAGACACTAATAACTGTTATGTGAACAGTTCTGTAGGCATCATGTAGGAATGGAAAGACATGAACAGTGGTTACCCTCCTCACCAAAAGGAAACATTCCTTCTTCTTGCAGTTACTGAGCCCTGGGCTTGTTTCTGCTGCTGTTGCTAAGGGTAATAGCCTGCCAGATAGGAAATGATGCTGATTAAGACATAACACTTACACACATTTTTTACTCAAATATCCAGACAGCTGGGAATAGTGTGTGTTATAAAGGGGGTGGGAGTTATGAAGAGGAAAGGAAAAAGAAGCAGGGGATACAAAAGGGTGAAAAAATGCAATATACAATAATTAATTCACACTCTGAAATTCCAGATGGCTCATTTTCAAATCAACAGTTATCTCATTCTTCTGAATCCTTTGTCCAAATATTTTTTGGAGTTATTCTCTTATGAGTTATCTATGTCAAGACTTATCGAAAGGAAAGACCACAACTATAAAAAGTGCAATAATCAAGAATGTGTAAGTCACTAAATTACTCCCAAGTTGGCATCTTAACCAGATGAAGTTTTGCACAGAAATATGTTAACAACAAAGTAAACCAAACCTGTTGGCTTTCAAGTCAATTATGACTCACAATGACTTTCAGCAATTATTCTATTTTTCATTACTATTACAAAATTTAGGATTATAAATAAGGTGCATTTGTAAGAGTTGTCCTTATATGTCTGCATGCTTGTGTGTCCATCCATTTGTCTGTCCATCCATCTATCTGCAGGGCTACCCACCTGCCTGCCTACCTAGAACTCAGTGACCTCTCTTAGGTTGGCATTTGGGATAGACTGTCCTTGACAACAATGCACTAATCAAACAATGACAGCAGGATGATTCTTTCAAAGAGGCAACTGCTGCCAACAGCAGCACCCTGGCATTACCAAGAGAATTCTTTTTACAAACTCCCACAACAAAAAGAAAAAAAAATGGTAAATTCTCTTAGTAACCATTACAAAGGAACATTTGATGATCTTATCTCTCTGTCAGAGGCTCTTAAATTCTCCACTGAAGGAGCCAGCCTAATCTCTTTAGACTAATTACTAGAGCTTAAACTGTTTGTCCCTATTTTTCCCTATATTGTAAACAAGAGTTAAGCTTTTTAAATAAAGGAACTGCATGACCATTTAACTAGGAAGTATGTTGCAGTGATGAAGAGCATAGGATCAATAAGAGCTAGAATTATGTAGGTTTCAGCTGATTATACATTAGTACAGGCATTTATTTTTCTGTTGATTTTTTGGAGCAAAATGACTAGTCTATCTCAGAAAGAACTGTTGATGTTCAGCCATTTGAAGTGGTAGCATATGATCAGAAACCCATGGTACTGAAGGAAGAAACTGAAGCTCCACTGAAGGCATTGGTAAAAAACAAGACTTCAGGAACTGACAGAATGTCAACTGAGGTGTTTCAACAAATGGATTCAGTACTGGAAATGCTCACTTGTCTGTGCCAAGAAATTTGGAGGCCAGGTATCTCCAAATTTATGTATTCTCAAGAAAGGTGATCCAAATGAATGTGGAAATTATCAAGCAATATCATTAATATCACACACAAGTAAAATTTCACTCAGGATCATTCCAGAGTGACTGCAACAGTATATTGACAGGAAACTGCCAGAAATTCACACCAGATTCAGGAGAAAGTGGAATCAGGGATATCACTGCTGATGTCAAATGTTTATCTTTGTTTTCTTGACTATCGAAAGGCATTCAACTGTGTGAATCATAACAAATTACAGCTAACACTGAAGAGAGTGGGGATTTCGGAACACTTAATTGTGCTCTTAAAGAATCTGTGCATGATCAAGAAGCAATTGCTCAAACAGAACATGGGGGACTCTGAGAGGTTTCAAGACAGGAAAGGTGTATGTCAGGGTTGTATCCTTTCACCACACCTTTGTAATCTGTATGTTGGACTATATGAAGAATGAGGCATTGGGATTGGAGGAAGACTCCCTAACAACCTGCATTATGAAGATGACACAACCTAGCTTTCTGGAAGTGAAGAGAATTTGAAATACTTACTGATGAAGATCAAAGACCATGGCCTTCAGTATGGGTCATACCTCAACATCAAGAAAACAAAAATCCTCACAATTGGATCACTCAGCAACATCACGATAAATGGAGAAAGGGTACAGGTTGTCAAGAATTTCGTTTCACTTGGTTCCACAGTCAATGACCATGTAAGCAGCAGTGAAGAAATGAAGACACATTGCATTGTGAAAAGCTGCTGCAGAGGATCTCTTTAAAGTGTTGAAAAGATGTCACCTTGACGACCAAGGTGTGCCTCACCCAAGCCATGTTATTTTCAATCACATCAAACGCATGTGAAAGCCAGATAATGAACAAGGAATACTGAAGAATTGATGCCTTTGAATTGTGGTATTGAGAATACTGAACATACCATGGACTGTCAGAAGAACAAACAGATCTGTCATGGAAGAAGTACAATCAGAGTGCTCCCCCAAAACAAACATGGTGAGACTGTATCTTACACACTTTCAGACATGCTGTTGGGAGACAGCATTCCCTGGAGAAGGACATGATGCTTGATAGAGGGGAGCATCAACAAAAAAGAGGAAGGCCCTAACTAAAATGTATTGACATAGTGGCTGCAACAATGGGCTTTAGCATAAAAATGATTGTGGGCATGATGCAAGACTGGGCACTGTTTTGTTCTTTTGTGCAGAGGGTCGCTATAAGTTGGAACCAACTCAATGGCATCTAATAATGATATCTCATAGAAGTGTCGATTAGATGTGTGAAAGTTCTTGCTACCTATAAAAACAAAAATCTGAACCTGCTGCTGTCAAGCTGGTTCTGACTTATAGTGATCCTGTGAGACAAAGTAGAATTGCTCCATGTGGTTTCCAAGGTTGTAATCTTTATGCAAACAGGTTGCCACACTTACCTCCTGCAGAGTAGCCAGTGGATTCAAACTCTTGACCTTTCAGTTAGCAGCCAAACACATAATCACTGAACCACCAGGGTTGTTTTTATAACCTAGTAGCCCAAGCTTTATAACTTATTATCTTAAAAAATTTGTAATAAAGTCCTTGATAATAGATGCTACAGATATACCTACCTCTCCTACATTTGATGGAGTTTATTCCTTAACTAAAATTTTAAGGGGCACATATTTCTCCACAAGGCAGCAATCTGCAATGTCAATGGCAGTTGAGTTACACTAACTTGTCTCTACTAGTTCTTGATTTTATTTTGTATCTTTGTGATAAACTTTTGGTTTTCACATTATAGCACAGTACGTAGAACAAAGACTTGAGTCACAATTATTGCAAATCACATAGCTAACACTATGCACTTCTGATATGTTTACACGATTTGAAGGTACAAAATGTGATTTCCCTTTGAGGAAAGTTGAAGAGGGATAATCATTCCCCTTTAATGCCCTAGATTCGAGCAATGGTGAAGTGCTTCCCCACTATCAAAAGCTTGGAAATATGAGTATTTTTTACTTTAAAGTAAATCAATACTCATTAGGAAGAGGGGCATGATCTCCCCAGTCTAAGAGAGTTTCAAAACTCTTTGAAGCTTTGTCAATATTAAACCACAGATAGGTATGTATTCAAAGAACCAGTTAGCATCTAAAAATCAATTTCAGTAGAAGGAGAAGTGGGGAGTTTCAGTAAGAAACATCTCTATCAGAGAAACAGAGATACACTACACTTGGTAGAGAACAGTCAGATCTGCTTATAGATAGGACCAAAGCCTCTATGAAATATTCCTTAAGATACTATATGTTTCTTACACCTCAACTAATCTTCTAAACAAGAATTCACCTTCCTAGGAGATATGGTACCTTTAAAGTGGTAACAGGTCATGAATCCTTATCATAAAGTTATATTAACATGTTAGTTAAGACTAATTTTATTCCAAGCACTGTTTTAAGACTCCATAGGTATTGACTGATAAAATTTTCACAACTATGAGGTAGACAACAATAATATTCCCATTTTACAGAAGACAGAAGTAAGGAACTAAGAAGTTAAACAGTTGCCCAAGGTCACACAGGGATTAAATTGCAGAGCCTGGAATAAAAACTTGGCAATCTGGCTTCAAAACCAATACCACTAAGCTCTTTGGAGTCCTTAGCATCAACGAGTCATCTACAGATGCCAGTTTCTGGACCTGCAGAGCTAAAGTCCAGGCTCTGAGACCTAGTTTAACTCAGTAATATTGTTCTACAAGGTCCTTATTAACTACCTTACCCTTGCCCTTGCTGAAATCCTTCTTAACAAACTTCTATGAGTTACTTTAAAGAATTCTAAAGGGAGATTACACATTAACATGAACACACTATCTGTTTCATAGGTACATCGTAAAAGTCAAGACAAGGGGGAAGAATTCCAGTTTTACACTAAAACCAATTATGTCCTGAAATGACTCACCTCAAGAGGATACGAAACAGGGAATTCGTAAATATAAGAAACACTCTCAACCCTCACTGTTAAGTAGTGGGCCAATCTTGCATGAGGAAGTATCTTGGGAAACAGGACTTCATTTGTTTAGTTTGTAATATATGAATAGATGTCAAGAAGTGAATGCTCACCACTCATCGGGAGGCACCAGCTGTTTCGCACGTGATCAAATACCACCTGATAACTATTCCAACATTTCAATTGCAGAATACTGGAGAAAAGCCAAAAGGTTCTGTCCAGATTGAGGATGCTATTTTTGAATAAGGACTGAATTGATAACTTGATCGGCTAAGGCTTTTTATATAACTTGAAAAATTGCTAGACTCTCTGCTTCTCTCATTCTTTAGCACTCACATGGATTTTTATGCATCTGGCTCCTAGAAGAATTAGGAAGGCACACATGGTTATTTGGTAAAATTGGCAAAGCATAACATGGTGCTCCAGAAAGAGACGAGGTACTTGAGTTTTTTGCAATGGCCTCATTTCTGGTGAAATTTCATAAACATTAGCCACAGAAAGTAGTCTATTGACAATGCTATGTAATGGGCTTTAATAAATAAGGACACTTTTCTTTCTATGTTCAATGCATGGTATAATCATTCAGCCTTCACTATCTCTAGGGTCTCTGTAAAGTCTGACCTGATTCGATGGCAGTGGATTTAGTTTTTATGGTTTTTATTAAACATTGACATAATTTGATCTGGGCTAGAATATCTCCATATTTAATTGGGAAAATGACTATATGGAACTACTTAAATTTTGTAAAAGATATAGTCTTTAAATTATATCAGAATTTTAAAATATAATTGGGAAAAAACAGAAAATGATCAAAGACTTGTCACAGAAAGTCTTTTTTAAAATTTTGTTATTATTGAGAATATACACAGCAAAACAAAAAACATGCACCATTTCTATACATGCAGTTCAGGAACACTGATTACATTCTTCCAGTTGTGTGATAATTTTCATCCCCCTTTGTGGAGTTAACATATATTCACTATCCTATAAGGTTCCAATCCAATCTTGAGTTGTCATTCTAATCACATACACACAGTTCTTAAAAGAGGCTAATGCTCAAGGAGGACTTTTTTTTTTTTTTAACAAGTTAAGCCAAGCTAATGTTTGGTTTTAAGAAGACTTCAGGAGGTGTTTCAGATTTAAGGTTTAAAGATTATCTCAGGGCAATAGTTTCAAGTGTTCATCTAGTCCCTTTGGCTTCCATAAGTCTAGATTCCATGAGAGTTTGAAGTCCTGTTCTGTGTTTTTCCCTTTCAGATCAGGAGTCTTGCATAGAATCTTTGATCAAAACATTTTGTAATGGTAGCCAGGCACCATTCAGTTCTTCTGGTCTCATGGCAAAGAGGAGACGGCCAAGCGCAGCCAAGTGCCGTCGAGTCGGAGACAGTTGGAGGCAATTAACCATGCATTCCATATCCTCCCATTCCTGACTCTTCCTCCTCTGCTGCTATAGGCAAATAGAGACCAAGTGTTGAGTCTTAGATGGCTGCTTGAAAGCTTTTAAGACCCCAGGCACTACTCAATGAACTAAAACCAATAAACTACACTCACTGCCATCAAGTTCCACCTAACAAACTAGAACAGAAGCACTAAACACTCATTAGGTTAATTAACTGGGATGTCCCATTAAATCTTCACCCTAAACTTCCAAACCAAGAAGCCAAATCCCATGAGATTTGTAGTTGCAGTCTTGACAGCGACTGTTAGAATCATTGTTGTAAATATATCCAACTCCACCCAGATAGTAGCATGTATCAAGACTTCATTTCTTTTGCTGGCTGATTAGTATATCATTTGACATATGTACATATTGTTCATTATTCATTTTCTGATAGGCATTTAGGTTGCTTCCATGCTTTGGCTACTATAAACAGTGCTGTAACAAACACTAGTCTGCAAGTATATGTTTGAATCTCTGCTTTAAGTCTTTTCAATACTACCTAGCAGTGGAATTGCTGGGTGACATGGTTGGCAGTCTTATTTTTATTTGTTTGAGGAACCACCATGCCACCTGTCACAATGGCTGTACCATTTTACACACCCATCAGCAATGGATAAGGGTTCCAATTTTCCCACGTTCTCATCATTTGTTACTTTTCTAGAGGGAGTAACACGGTATCCCATGATGGTTTTAATTTGCATCTAATAGCTAATGAGATTGAGCATCTTTTCATGAGTTTGGTGGCCATTTGAATGTACTCTTTTGGTGAAATGTCTTTTCAAGTATTTTGTTTTGTGATTAGGTTGTCTTTTACTTGTTCCATTGTTGAAGTTTTAGATATATTTTGGTTATTAGATTATACACTTGGTTATTAGATTCTTACTGTATATGTTGTTTCGGAAGATAATCTCCCAGTTGGTAGCTTAACTTTTCAGTAAACTTTTCTGCTGAACAATAGTTTGACATTTTTACGAGGTCTCATTTGTCTTTTGCTATTTATGCTTTTGTCATTAGGTAATATACTGTTACTAGATAACATTACGTAATACACTGTATAATGCTTTTGCCATAACATAGCAGGCTGTTAAAAGCTAGGCTGAACTGTGTTGCTTCTGCATTTTCTTCTAAGAATCGTAGGGTTTCAGTTTGTACACAGTTTCTTAATCGATTCTGAATTCATTTTTGCATATGGTGTTTTGCATATGACAGAACGTCTTTGTTGCCTAAGAGCTTACCATGTCTTGAGTACAACATAACTTTTGAAATTTGTTATAAACAGGTATTAATGATGCTATTAGTATTCAGTTTTGAAGAAAGAGAGGGAGGGAGAAGAAGAGAGAGGGGAGAAGAAGATAGAGAGTGGAGAGAGTAACACAGAGGGAGAGATGGAGGAAAGAAGGAAGGAAGGAATCCAGTTGGATCTCTCTTTATAGCCAAATCATTTCTCCTCAGCTTTACGCAGGTCACCAATTCTCATAAGCCCTAGATTTATTTTCACTGTTTTTAATATTTGTAAGATGAATGAGAATACATGTTAAAAACTTTAATGTACATGTAAATGTTATAGGCTGTAGTTTCTTTTAATATATTGACAGTACAAAATACAAAGAAGCAGAATATATCAACCTTAAATGTGCTAAAGCTAGTGAGCTCTCAATAGTCTTTTATTAACTCATTGCCTGCAGGTGAATTTTGACTCACAGTGATCCTCCAGGAGAGAGAACTGCTCCATAACATTTCTAATGTTATAAATCTTTACAGAAGCAGATCGCTACATCTTTTTTCTGCAGAGTGGCTGGGGGGTTCAAACTATTGACATTTTAGCCTGGCATCTTTTGTTAAAAATCAAACTCATGCTGTTGATTCCAACTCATAGTGACCCTACAGGTCAGAGCAGAACTGCCCACAGCATTTGAAAGGAGGCCTGGCAGATTCAAACTGCCAACCTTTTGGTCAGCAGCCACAGCTCTAATTACTAAGCCACCAGGGTTTCTGGCATCTTTTATTAGGTACCTCAGAATGTTTATAAGGAAATTAGGATAATAGACTGCTTTTGTGAAAAATGTATTGGAATGTTTTTACTCTTTAGTCAAAATTCAGCTACTAGTTTGCTAAATGGAAGGAAAATGCTCAATACAGAGTTGAAAGCCAGTTTCACAAAAAACTTAGCATTAAGTATTACAGATGAAGTCTAAGATACTTTGGCAGCAGTAGCAAAAGTTTAAAACGCCATGCTTCTTAGCTTTTATGTTTAGTTTTCTAGAACATGATTGTTTTTAATACAATTAAAATACCACTATTTAAAAAGATTGTAAAAAATCCTAACGCCATTTTTGAAAAGAGGACATTTGTAATGTAGATATATACCAAACCCAATGCTGTCAAGTCAATCTGACTCATAGCAACCTTAAAAGGTAAAAACTGCCCCATAGTTTCCAAGGAGCACCTGGAGGATTTGAACTGCTGACCTTTTTGGTTAACAGCTGTAGCTCTTAACCATTACACTATGTGGCTTTCCATGTAGGTATATAATATATTAAAATGCCAAGTTCTTGAAATTTCATGGGAGGCAGAGTCAAGGCAGCAGACTAAACACATGTCTCCCTAATCATTCTGGAAACCAAGACCTGAATTGATAATTAAACAGAGGCCTAGGACATGGCATTGGGCTGTCAATTTGGAACACATACCACTGAAAGGGAAAATTCTTCTCTTTCACCAGCCCCCGCCCTTGTTGAGAGCCGGCTGTCATGGACCCAAAGTAACTCACCATTTTAACTGTTTTTTCTCTGTCTTAGCCGGCAGGCGGGGCTGGAACTTTACTGGCACATAAGCTCAGATGCACTGCTAGTGGCATTGGCAGGAAGATGAGCCACATTTTGAGAGCCTGGCCTTGGAGTCTGTGCACTTTGGCACCTGTGGCCTCTCTCACCGAGCCTCCACCATTGAGTAGCAGGTTCTGAGGCAGGCTGGGGAGCTTGTGCAGGAAGCCATCTTGTTTGGCTGGGAGATGGATTTACCACCCATACAGAGGCCTCAGCTGGACCTAATTCCCAGGCTGGGAGGCAGTGCTTGAAGAGAGGAGAGCACTTCTCCAGGAGAAAAGCAGTATTCTGCACAGTGGGGCCTACAAGTGGAGGCTGGCAGCAGATGACAGCAGGGCAGTAGCCTTTCCATATTTTGAACTAGTTTACAGCATCTGAGGTTGGATACAGAGGTGCTTACTTTGTCAGGTTGGGAGATGGACTTGTATACTTGAAAGCCTGACTGACTTTGGAAGCTGTCAGATACCTTTTACCTTTCAATATAAGACTGCCTAGAGAAACAACTGCAGTGCATACTGACCACATCTCTTCCAGCTGTTACTGACTCACATTATAGGGTCAGCCGATGGCTCCCTAAGACTCTGTAGGTAGAGCCATGTCTAATCAAGAGGTGGAGCCTGCTGCTCCAGAGTCCACTGAGCCCAGTCACTGGAGTACATAGAGGTGTCTGGTGATCACCTTCCTTTTCAGACTGAGCTTTAGATCCATTAAGGTAACACTGGAGAAACAAAACAACCTCCAGATGCCCAAAAAGTAATAAACTTTGGATAAAAACATAAGGAAAACTTGTGAATGGCTTTAGAAGGCCCCCAAAACAAAGAACCAAAGAACTTACCAGACGAAGAATCCTTTCTGAAACTACCAGAGGGCAAGTACAAAATGATTATATAGAGAGCCCTCCTAGACCTTATACAAAATGCAGCAGAGCACAATGAAGCTGTTCGACCTGACAGAACACCAGTATTCTGAAATCCAACAGATCAATAACAAAATCAAACAGATAGAAATTTCAATTCAAAGTGATGAAAACAGAATCAAACAGATGGAAAATAGTTTGTCTCATCTGGAAGGCAAAGCTACTGACTCCAGCATCTACGAGGAGAAATTAGAAAAAAGAAACAAGAAAAAAGAAGAAGCATTAAGAAGCATGTGGGACTCTATTAAGAGGAACAATCTACGATTAATTGGAATTCCTAAAAAGGGAAAGACACCTGAGAACACAGAGAATATGGTTGCTGAGCTATGACACAAAACATTCCAGAAATTATAAGAGAAAATAGATATCCGAGATGCATACTGAACACCACTCAATACAGATCTCAAAAGAAAGACTCCAAAACACATTATAATCAAGCTTAACAAAATCAAACAGAAGCAGAAACTCTTAAAGGCATTCAGAGTGTTTATGTTAGGTAGTGTTCAGAGTGTTATGTTAGGTATTCAGAGGGAAATGCTGTAGGCTTTCATCTGATGCTGACATGGAGACAATGGGATGCAACATTCAAAGCCATGAAGGAGAACTTCCAACCAAGAATTATATATCCTGCAAAACTATCTTTCAAATATGAAAATGAAATCAAGGCATTTGCTGATAAACAGAAACTCAGAGACTCTGTAAAAACCAAACCAAAGGTACAAGAAATAATGAAGGAAGCTCTTGGCTTAGAAGAATAAAACCATCAACTCTATATTTTAAGAGACAATACAGGATACATCATCCAGAAACCTACTCAGGGAAGGCTCAAAACTCAGTCAAAGCTACAATATTAAAAGAAGTGATCACAGTGATCATATAATGAAAACCTATGATATCATCACATTAAAAAGATGGATGTACTACTGTCATTACAGTACTTCCAGATGGACATGAAGTTAATAAGACTTGCAGTAGTTAAAACTGGGTTTAAACATAGACTACTAAAGGGGATCACAGGGGTAGTGGCAAAGCATAGCAAAGATGCAACATATCAAATCAAGAAACATAATACAGGAGTCACAACAACTACAAAACCAACAATGAACAAGGTAAAAAATCAACTCATAAAGAAGAATGTCCCAGAAGAGAATAGTAAAACAGAAAAAACATCAACACAAAAATAAACACATTACAATGACAGCAATAAACACACACCTATCAATATTACACTGAATGTGAACAGACTGAACACTCCAGTAAAGAGACAACGAGTGGCATCTTGGATCAAAAGACACAATCTGTCCATATGTTGCTTACAAGAAACACTTTAGAGATATGAACAAACTGAAAATTAAAAGATGGAAGAAAATATGTATCAAGCTAACAACACACAAAGAACAGAAGCTGTGGCAATGCTAATCTCAGATAAAATACATTATAGTGTGAAATCCACCATCATGGACAAGGATGGGCACTACTTACTGCTGAAAGGATCAATACACAAGCAGGATTTAACAATACTGAATATTTATGCACCTAATACTAGAGCATCTAAGTACATAGAAGAAACACTGACTACATTCAAAAACAAGATAGATCACTTCTCAATAATAGTGGGAGACTTCAACACTCCACTCTCAATATTGGACAGATCATCTAGAAAAAAGCTTAATAAAGACACAAAGATCTTATTGCCACAATTAACCAACCAGACCTCATCGATATATACAGAACCTTCTATCCATCAGCAGATAACTACACCTTCTTCTCCAGTGCATGTGGAATATTTTCCAGAATAGATCATGTGTTAGGACATAAAGGAAATCTCAACAAAATCTGTACCACTGAATTATTGCAAAGCATCTTCTTAGACCATAAAGCCATAAAAGTTAAAATCAACAGCAGAAAAATAAGAAATTGGAACTCATGGAAAATGAACAACATCTTGCACAAAAAGCCATGAGTTACAAAGAAATCACAGACGAAATGAAGAAATTTATGGATTCCATGAGAATGAAAACACTTCCTACCACAACCTATAGGATACAGCCAAAGCAGTGTGCAGGGGTCAGTTTATCTCTATAAATGCACATATCCAGAAGGAAGTACCTAAACCAAATAACTAACCCTACAGCTTGAACAAGTAGAGAGACCACAACAGAGGAAAACCACAGACACCAGAAGAATACAGTTCATGAAGATTAGTGCAGAACTAAATGAGTAACAGACTAGAAGAACAACTGAAAAAAACTGAAAAGACCAACAGCTGGTTTTTTTAAAAGATCAGCAAAATTAACACACCACTGGCTGAACTTACCAAAGAAAAACAGGAAACAAATAACCCAAAAAGAAATGAGAGCATAGTTGTCACAACAGATCCAACAGAAATCAAAAATATCATAACAGATTACTATAAAAGACTAATAAATTTGAAAACCTAGAGGATATGGACAAATTCCTAGAATCATATCATCTACCCAAAATTATCACAAGGTGAAGCAGAACAACTTAATACACGCATCACAAAGAAAGAAATTGAAAATGTCATAAAAAAAAAAAAACAACTACTACCAACTAAAAAAAGCCCTGGAACAGATGGCTTCACCATAGAATTCTACCAAGCATTTACAGAAGAGTTATCTCCAATACTACTGAGACTATTTCACAGCATAGAAATGAATGGAATACTCCCAAATTCATTCTCTGAAGCCAGCATATCCTGATACCAAACCCAGGGAAAGATCCAACAGCAAAAAAAGAACTACAGACCGATATCACTTACGAATCTAGATGCAAAATCTTCAACAAAATACTAGTCAACAGAACAAAACAACATATCAAAAAATAATAATAATTCATCATGACCAATTTGGATTCGTACCATGAATGCAAGGCTGGTTCAACATCAGAAAAACAATTAATATCATTAACCATATAAATAACACAAAAGACAAGAATCTCCTGATTTTGTCTATTGATGCAAAAAAGGCATTTAATAAAGTCCAACATCCATTCATGGTAAAAACTCTCAGCAAAATAGGAATAGAGGTAAATTCCTCAGTGCAATAAGGGCAATTTATACAAAGCCAACTGTCTACATCATCCTGAATGAAGACTGAATCAATTCCCCCTGAGTATGGGAACTAGACAAGGATGCCCACTCTCACCTCTCCTGTTCAACATTGTACTAGAAGTTCTAGCCAGAGCAATTAGACAAGACCAAGAAACAAAGGGCATCTGCACTGGCAAAGAGGAAGTAAAAAATCTCCCTATTTGCAGACAATATGATTGTATATGCCAAGAATCCTAAAGAATCCATAAGTAAACTACTCAAACTGATAGAAGAGTTTACCAAAGTATCAGGATAGAAGATAAACATAAGTACATCAGTAGGATTCCTTTATACCAACAATGACATTATTAAAGAAGAAATAACCAAGTCAACACCATTTACTATAGCGCGTAAGAAGATAAATTACCTAGGAATAAATCTAACCAGAGAAATAACAGACCTTTACAAACAGAACTACAAAAACTTACTACAAGAAACTAAAACTTAAATGGAGAAACCTACCGTGCTACTGGATAGGAAGAGTTAGCACTGTGACAATGTCTATTTTACCCAAAGCAATCACTTATATAATGCAATCTCAATACAAACTCCAGGGACATTTTTTAATGAGATGGAGAAACAAATCATCAACTTTGTTTGGAAAGGGAAGAAGCCCCGGATAAGTAGCAGACTACTGAAAAAGAGGAACACACTGGGAGGCCTCTAACTACCTGACTTTAGAATCTATTACATTGCCACAGTTGTCAAAACAGCCTGGTACTGGTACAAAAAGAGACAGATACATCAATGGAACAGAAGTGAGACCCGAGAGATGACACCATCCTCCTATGAACAGCTGATATTCGACAAAGGCCCTAAGACATTAAACTGAGGTAAAAGCAATCTCTTCAACTAATAGTACTGGCAAAATTGGACATCTATCTATAATCACTGAAACAAGACCCATATCTCACACCTTATACAAAAACCAACACATATTGGATAAAAGATCTAAATATCAAATCTAAAATGATAAAGCTCATCCAAGACAAACAGGATCAACAAAGGAAGTTTTAATACACAATGCATACACACTTCAAAATCTGACAAACCAACTATAACCAACACAAGAGAAAATAGATTAATGGGAACTACTAAGAATCAAACACTTTTGGTCATACAAAGACTTTATCAAAAGAATTAGAAGACCACCTACAGAATGGGAAAAAATATTTGGAAACTATGTCAGACCAATGTCTGATCTCCATAATCTATAAGGTACTACAAAATATCAGTAAGAAAAAAATAAGTAATCCAATTAAGCGATGGGCAAAGGAGATGGACAGACATTTCTCTAAAGAGGGTATCCAGGTAGTCAAACCAAAACTACAATGAGACACCATCTCACCCCAACAAGGTCGGCCATGATCCAAAAAAATGCACAACAAAGTCTGAGTTTCTGTTTATCAGGGAATGTCTTAATTTCATTTTCGTATTTGAAAGATAGTTTTGCAGGATATATAATTCTTGGTTGGAAGTTCTTCTTCAAGACTTTGAATGTGTCATGCCACTGTCTCCGTGCCAGCATGGTTTCTGCTGAGAAATCTGACGAGAGCCTACAGGGTTTCCCTCTGAATGTTAGCTTTGCCTTGAGTCTTGCTGCCTTTAAGAGTGGCTGCTTTATGTTTCATTTTGTTAAGCTTGATTATAATATCTCTTGGAGTCTTTCTTTTGAGATCTATATTGGGTGGCGTATGATACGCATCTGAGATGTCTATATTCTCTTCCTTCATGATTTCTGGGAAGTTTTCTTTCAGCAGCTCAGCAACAATACTCTCTGTGTTCTCAGATGTCTCACCCTGTTCAGGGACTCCAATTAATCGAAGGTTGTTCCTCTTAATAGAGTCCCACATGCTTCTTAATGTTTCTTCATTTTTCTTGTTTCTTTTTTCTGATTTCTGCTCATAGACGCTGGCATCAGTAGCTCTGTCTTCCAAGTCAGAAATTCTTTTTTCCATTTGTTCCACTCTGTTTTCTTGGCTTTGCATGGAAGTTTCTATGTCTTTGATTTTCTTCTTGATCTGTTGGATTTCAGAGTACTGGTGTTCCATCAGATCGAACAACTTGCTTAATTTTTCATTTTGTTCTGCTGCACACTGTATAAGGTCTAGAAGGGCTCTGTATATAATCAATTTGTATTCACTTCCTGATGCTTTCATAAAAGTTTCTTCACCTGGAAAACTCCTTGGTTGCTTTGTCTGGGAGCCTTCTGAAGCCATGAGTGATTACTTGTATGCCACAATTGTCTGTTGCTTTTTGGGTCCCATGTAAGTATATAGAGGCTGAAGAGGTACTGTGAGGATGGATTGCAAATGTTTCTCTAGGCCGTCTTCAAATGTAAAGCAAAAGGTATCTGACCAGTTCACAAGTCAGTTAGGTTTTCAGGTGTAGAGGTCCCTCTTCTCATCTGACAAAGTAAGCACCACTATATCCAACCCCAGATGATAACAAACTAGTTCAGAATATAGCAATGCTACTGCCCTGTTGGCCTCTGCTGACAGGGCCTAGCCTTAGCCAACACTGCGTCGAGTACTGGTTTTGTGATAGAAAAGTGCTCTCCTGTGGGCAGGCTCTGGCTCCCAAGCTAAGAATTAGGTCCAGCTGCGGCCACCGTATCCAAGATGGCGTCCTCCACACAGGCAGCAGACAAAGGGGCTAAAGGTGCCGAGGCAGTGATTCCTCTGCTTCTGTTGCAGGGCCCCCAACGTAGGCGGCACTGTGCAAAATCACTACTTTTCTGTCAGAGAAGCGCTGTCCCGTTTGCAGGCGCTGGCTCCCAGGCTAAGAACGAGGTCCCGCTAAAATCTCGGTACCAACATGGCGTCCCGCACCCTGACCATGGAGCTCCGCACAAACCCCGCTGAGGCAGCTACAAAACGAAAGGCTCAAAGTGGCTAGATTAACAGAGTCCCGAGCCTGGCTCTCAGAATATGGGAATTTCGCCTGCCTATCCTCCCAGCAGTGTGTCTGAGTCCAGCCGCCAGGCAAGACCCAGTTCCGCCCGCCAAGACAGAGGAAAAAAAGTCAAAATGGTGTGTTTACCTTCCGTCCGTGAGAGCCGGGGCTAGCCAGGAGCGGGAGTCAGCGAGAGAGAGGAGGTATTTCACTGAGTGGTATGAAGTCCCAATTAACAGTTTTGTGCCATGTCCTGAGGCTGATTAGGTGATCAGAAGGCTCTGTTTGATTGTCAATTCAGTCTTGGTTTCCAGAGGGATATAAGGAGATGTGGGCTTAGTCTGCCATCTTGACTCCGCCCCAAAAATGCAAAACAAATGCTGGAGAGGCTGTGGAGAAATCAGAACTCTCCGACACCACTGTTAGGATTGTAAAATGGTGCAATCTCTTTGGAAAGCAATCTGGCACTTCCTGAAAAAGCTGGAAATAGATATACCATCTAACCTGGTGATTCCACTGCTTGGAATATACCCTACACAATCAAGGGCATTCACGCCAACTGATACATGCACACGAATGTTCATCACAGCACAGTCCACAACAGCAAAAAGATGGAATCAATCCAGATACCCAACAACAGGTACACCCAATAAATAAACTATGGTCTATAACCTCAATGGAACACTATGCAATGATAAAAAACAACAATGATTTTAGGAAACATCTCATAACCTTCGACTGGAGGATGTTATATTGAGTGAAGGTAGTCAGTGACAAAAGGACAAGTATTATATAAGACTGCTATGATAAGAACTTAAAAACAGACTTAGATAGTTCATAGAAATTTGGTTAGGTGAAATCTTTGACACCACACATTAGAAAGAGCCAGCCAAGTGCCGTCGAGAAGATCAATTTTAACTGGACTTCAACATAACATGATTACTTGTCCCATCTTAACCCAATATTGCAAGGACAGAGCAGCTGGGGTCGGGGGCCAGGGACCATGCTCTGGGGGGAAATCAAGGCCAATTGGCACAACTAACAGTTTGCTAGGAGAGTCTTCTGCACCCCACATTGGTGAGTGGTGTCTGGGGTCCTAAAAGCTGCCAAGCTGAGGTATATCAAATGGTCCCAACTCAGCAGGAATTGATGATCACCAAGGATCAAAATACATGGGGGAAAGAGAACCCAGAAGACACAGAGACCCATGTGGGTGGGTGGGTGATTACATCGACACGTGACCGGAAGGACTAGATGGTGCCCGGCACCACCAGTGATAGCAGTGATGGGGCTCACCAAGTTCAGCCTCACTGGCAGCACATGAATAAAAAGTGGTGCACCCTGAGATCTCTACAAAAGACCACAATTGATGGTCCAGGGGCCTTGGGGTTCCCCTGGGAGCATGGCCCCTGATCCTGTTGCTGGTGTTGTCCATAAATCATAATGGAGGTCAACTCTTCAGACAGGAATCGATTGGACTTGGTGACACAGAGTGACCAAACAGTATGTGCACTGTATGGTTCTATCAATCTATGGGATGTCATCCCGCTGACCTCTTACCGGAGGTGGGGGAAATCGTGGAGAGGAGGGGATAGGAGATTGTTAGGAGGATATGACATGTAGAGAACAGAGAGAAAGAGTGTGCTGTCACTGGCTGGGAGAGTAGGGGGAGCGTCACACAGCTGGGCATGCAAATTTATATGGGAATGTACATTTTCACTCAATCATAAAAAAAGCAGTAAAAGTAAAAATTTCATTTTATGTCCACAGCTAAGAGATAAATGTTAATCTAGTTCAAGCTCTAGAAAGAAAAAAGAACCCTCTAACCAACATTTCTTCCCAAACTAAATTATGACAACACATAGGCCACTTCTTTCCTCTATTAAAGTTATTAAAAAATAGAAAAAAAGTAGTAAAAAAACAGGTAAAAAGGTAGCATTTTGTCAATCAATTTAAAATAATATACGACAGGTAAACGATACATAAGAATCAGCCTACAAGAGAACTTACATAGAAATGAGTCACTGATACTTTGAGGTATATGTGATACATGTATTTCTTTTTATTAAAATTTTCTCCACTGAATTTCAATACTTTATTTTTCAAGTACTTTATTTTATTCCACTGTTGCTCATAGTTTCAGCCCTGCATAACCCCTTCCCTTTCACCTCAAAGGGGGCTCCTTTGTATGTAGCCACACACTCAGCATTAGTGTAAAGATCAGGCTGGATTTGCTCCCAAATCTTCTTCTTAGGGTTTAACTCCTTGTCAGGTTCTCCTGTTGAAAGGAAGAAAAAAAAATTACACTGCTAATGTACAAAAGTATTTTAAAAATTTTCCTCAGAGGGTTTTAATGGATCATCGAGGCAGCAATTCTCAAAGATGAGACCTGATCAAAATTTTAACATTTGCTTATTTTTATGATGTCAGCAGTTTATGTTCTTGAATAGCAAAATAAAATGAAACAGTTACTATTGTTTTCTTAAGAATGTTAAACACATTAGCTTTTTAATCCAGGTAGCTTAGTGGTTAAGTGCTACATGTGCTAATCAAAAAGGCCAGCAGTTTGAATCTGCCGGGTACTCCTTGGAAATTCCAAGGCCAAAGGTGCTCACAAGAGAAGCTAAAATTTGACACTAATGCCCATGCTCTGCTACTAACACACCTGGCCTCCCAAGAAACTACGCTTCAGAAAATAAACAAATAACCCTCTTCCATGTGGTAATACTCTGATCCTCTCGATTTATAATAACACCTACTGTATACTTTATACATGACAAACAGTAGAATATAACTGGTCTAGGCCTAAAGACAACTAATAACACCAAACGTCTCAGCTAAATATAAAATAAGGTTGATAGCTGCGAATGTTCAACAAAATTGGGAAGAAAAATAACGTGTCCCTTAATCATTAGACTTTAAATGGAAAATCATTTTCCTAGAGGTAATAAAAAGAGTATTATCAAATATAATTCAGCAAGATAAAACAATAAACCTTCCAGGTCTTTTGTCTTTTTTCCAGTGACTACAAAGTTAAAATATCTTGGAAATACTTACATTTTTTTAAAACATTACCAGAGCTACTTATGGTCTATATTCTGATTTTACATATACATATATATATTTAATGATTGAACGAAAATGTACAGTCCCATATAAATTTGCACACCCACCTATATGCAGCTCCCACTGCTCTCCCTGCCTGGTGACAGCACATTCTTCCTCTCTACTCCATATATGTCTTCTCTGCCCAACAATCTCCTATCCCCTCCTCTCCACCCACTCCCCTTCCTCCAGTAAGAGGTCCACAAGATGACATTCTGTAGATGCATAAAACCATAAAGTGAACACATGATATGGTCACTTTGTGTCACCAAATCCAATCCATTCCTGTCTGAGAGTTGACCTCTATTATGATTTATGGACAGGGACAGCACTAAGGCCTGGGGCCATGCTCCCAGGGGAATTCTGAGACCTGTGGACCATAACTGTGGTCTTTTAATGGAGATCTCAGGGTGTACCCCTTTTTATTCTTGTGTTGCCAGTGAGAACACATATTTTTATCTAACATGGGTTTATTCTCCACTCATACATATGTAGGACCCAGTAATGTTTTGTTCAGTTATACGCAGGGTGGCTATGAGTTGAACCAACTTGATGACACCAAAACAACAACACACATATACAGGAATAGCAACACTGGGTAAAATAGTTGGCCATGGTGGTTTTACTTATTATTAGCTCTTAAGAGATCATGGATCTGGCAAAAACAAAGAAAACTGCCCTCTAATATGCAGATTTACAAAGATGAGAAGACAGTTAATTGAATGGTATTATCTATAACCAAAACAACATGCAATGAAAGCTAAAGCTGAAAGACTGACTAGTATAAAAGACAAGCATTAGTCCTGTCTTTGTAAAAATATTTGCGAGGACATGAGAATAACCCTAACAAATAGAGAAAAATAAAATCAAGTATAACTGTAGAGTCATCTGGATCTACAATAAAATTTTTACTTTTTGTTTCTGAACATCCTCTGACCTACAAGTATGATTTTACATTCCATGTCCACAGATCATGCAGGCAAATGAGTCTTTCAGAATGCTGGAAAGTTTAGAGTCAGACACTGTTCAGGAAGGCCTGACTTCAGCCCTCTATCTTTTCCCCTCTCCATGTCTAAGAAGGACCATAGTGACAAGGAGTTAGTTAAAAACGCAGGAGGTTCCCAATTCTTGAAGTGTTTTCTTATAAAGAGCACAGACTGTGTGGGTAAATTCTAGCTGAGTGTTGACACACGCTACAAGAATGAAAAGGCTGTAGTGGAACACAAAAATTGTGTTCTTCTCAGATTGGAAATAATTTTCATCAACATAGAACATATTGTTACTATGCACCAGTCACTGCACTAAGTGTTTCAACACTATTTATTTATTTAATCCCTTCAGCACACTATACAAATATTATTAATTACTCTCCTTTTACAATGAAGAAAACCGAGGCAACAAAGGTTATAGCTAAGGACTTAAACCATCAAGCAATTCAGAGTTAAACCTCATAAAACCCCATAAGGACAGGTACCACTAACAACCCCTTTCTATGGATAAAAAAGCTGAAGCTGAGAAACGTTTCCAGGTTGCCTGGCACTTGTTGAACCAGCATCTGAAACAATTTATACTTTCTACATAAGACTGTAATAATTTCCAAAGATCAAAGCTTTGTACTAAAATTAAGTTAGAAACTAAAATTTGACCAATACTCTTAGTACACCAAGATAACAGCTGAACACTGTGAATCATTAAATGAAGCAAGTATCATGACGGCACTTAGACACATGTGTAATATTAATTCCAGGAAGGCTAGCACTTCCATTACTCTGAACTGATACCATTCTAAATTCTATAAATTACAAGAACTACATGGAAAAATGAAAACAGTGGTGGCAGTGGTTAAGTGTTACATCTGCTAACCACACGGTCAGCAGTTTGAATACACCAGGCATGTCATGAAAACTCCACTCTGTCCCATGGGGTAGCCACGAGTCGGAACTGAGCTGATGGCAGAGCATACTTGAACATATGGGAAAAAAAGATTACTCTGCAAAGAACTAAAACTGACTCGAAAACAGTTAGCTACTGTTTACTTTGGAAGATTTTTAGACAACCAAAATTTTGAGATTAAAATTAAAGTCTGTTGCATTATGAGTACCATAAATAAATCAGAGTGAAAAAGTTCTCAGATACAGCATTAACCTTTTTGTTTACTCAGAATCTTTCTTAACAATACATTTTTTGGTTTGGTATAAAAGTTTGAATTGAGAGTTTAAATCACCTACGAAAAAACATATTTAATATTTTAAAGAATCTTCTTTATGCAAGCACTCATTAACATTCTTGTGTGTTGTATCCTTTTCTTAAATTTTTTTTGGCATGGCTATCCACAGAGGTAAGTGCTGACAACAAAAAACTTCTAAAACTATGAATTGCAGAGCCTCTGAAATTGTTAAACATGTGCCAATACTCACCATTTGGAAATGGTTAAACATATTGTAAGAACTAATCAGTCAAGAATTATTTTTAGGCTAACACATTCTAAATAAAACACAAAGGGAGTATGAAATAGTTCAGACAGAACAAAATTCAGAAAATACTGAAAAAGGTGTGATATATTTTTCAGCATTTAAAACCTACAAAGAGCCATAAATGTAAAGTGCAGAGTTGCAGGCATTCACAAATCTGAATGAGGAACCAGAAACTTCATTTTAATTAGGCCATCCTTCTGCACAAAATGCTTGCCTCTCACAAACTTCCCTATGATATCTGGAATGGCTATAATAAATCTAGCAATGACTCAGTATTCTGTTTGAGTAACTTGAACTGTTTGAGCCCTTGAACTATGACAGCTTAGTCTTGTGCTACAACTGATGACTTTGTTGATTAAGAGGACAATTAATTTTACAAAGCTATTCAACAGACAAAAGCAGTTTGGTGGTTTGGCAGGAACAACCTTGGTAATAGTGAAGGAAAATAATCAGGCCTACTCTCAAATCACAGTGACACAAAGTGACAGAGCAGGTATGTCCCATGTAGTGTCCTAGACTGATAGATTTATGGGAGCACATCACCATGTATTTTTCTCCCATGGTGCGGTGGGTGGATTTGAACCACTGACCTTTTGGTTAGCAGCTGAGCACTTAACCATTCAACAACACACAAAAACAACATAACCAAATACAATAATTTGTTTGTTTTTTTCCTAAGTATTTTGCTAGTAAGTTTCTATTTCATCACTGCCCAATTTATTTAGCCCCTATACTAATAATCCAAGAATTATCCTAGGGGCTAGGTAGGAATATAGTGGTGAATACAAAAAAGAAGAAAACTCTTTGGCTATACTTCAGTATCAGAAGACAATATATAACATATATTCTATGATACGGTGATAAGCACTGTGGAGCACTAACAACTACCAGCAAAAAAGATGACATTTAAAGCATATGAACAGACTTAAGGAGTAAGACAGGTAGCTGTCTGGGTGAAAAGTCAGTAACTCAACTGTAGTAAGCAAGGAACAGAACTGGAGTACATAAGGTTAGGGATATAATGGGAGACCAGATCCTATAGGCTTGTACACTATTGTAAAGACTCTGAGGGAAATGCAAAGCTTTTGAAGTTGTAAGTAAAGGAATAATATAATCTGTCCTGTATTTTAAAAGTATCACTGTGTCTGCTAGAATGAAGATAGAGTGAAGTGGGAAAGGGAAAAGTGGGGAGACTGGTTAGCAGGCTTTTGCAATGACCATTTAACAGATGTCAGGACTAGGGTGGTACTAGGGGAGACGACAAGAATGATTTCAGATATGTTTAGAGGGTAGAACAAAAGGGACTTTCCAAAGAAGATGTAGATGTGAGAAAAACATACAGGAGTTAAGCATGACTCATGTTAGTGGTAGCTGGACAATGAAAAAGGAAGACAGAAGCACTGATGCATTTGAACTGGGGTGTTGGCGAAAAACATTGAATATATTGTGGACTGTCAACAGAATGAGCAAATCCATTTTAGAAGAACTATAACTAGAATTTTCTTTTAGATAAAAAGACAATGAAACTTCCTTCAGGAAAGACCAAACGCTAGAAAAATGCATCCTTACTGAGATGCACTGACAAAATAGCTAAAGCAAAGGACTAGAACACAGCAATCATCACCTAAATATCACAGGACCAGATAATACTCTGATCAGTTATATCTAAGACTGCTATGAGTCAGAGCCAACTTGCAACACCCAACAACAAACATGACTTCAAAAGTTTTGATGTAAGCACTTGGAAGACAGTTGTCATCAATGAAACTGGAAACACTATAAAGAATAAGAATTCTACGGGGAATAAATATTGTTACATGTCAGGAGAGAAATTCTATGGGCAGCTGAGTAAGTGACTGGATAAAATCACTTAAGGAATGAACATGGAAAGAAAACCAGAAGAGGCCAAGAATCAAAGTTATAGGCATTCCAATGCTAAGAAGTCTTGAAGAAGAATCATTAAAGGTGATGAGGATAGTCAATGAAACAGGACAATCATGAGAAGGGTGTGGTACCAGTAGCCAAATTAGCTTTGAAGAGGATGCAGAACTAGCCATGGATTTAGTGACTGGGAGGTTACTGGTGATCTTGACCAGTTCAAGTATACTGGCATTCAAATAGGCTTTAGAAAAACAGAAAGACTTTTTTTTTTCATTTTTAAGGAATAAATGGACCCCAAATTTAAACACTCATGTACATTATACATCCTTTGTGATTAACTCTTAATTTACATTGTTAAAAAATTTCAGTTACACTAGAAATAAGCATGATCCTGGAAGACGAAAGTTTGAGTGCAAATTCTCCTTTATTATTAGACCACGGATAGCACATTCTCATGAAAAAGCGGTTACTGCCTTTATCTCCTACTGTTTTCAAGTTATTTTTGCTTACTGCTTTAGGGACCAGTCACCATATTTAAAAACTAAAATTCAGTCTCACACATTTAACACTTAACGTTTTGGGTGTGGAGGGGAGATTTTAGGTTCTGTTACATTAGCATCTTCTAATCTCTATGGAAGTTTCTGGATTTGCAGTTGGAGAAAATAAGACGCTAAATGCAAAAAGCCTTTTTAAGGCCAATGGTCAAGTGCTCAAGTGCTAACTGAAAGACCAGAAGACTGAATCCAAGAGTTGGCTCCATGAGTGAAAAGACCTGGTGATCTGTTCCCATAGAGATTACAGCCCAGGGAAACCCTCAGGAGCAGTTTCACTCTGTCCTACATGGTAGGTAGGAGTCAGAATCAACTTAGCAGCACACAACAACAAGAATAGCAACAAAATATGATTCCAGTATCTAAAAGCCATCTTTCAGAACTAATTCACACTGGGACCTTCCCAAAGCTCTATTTGCTAAAAAATGTTCTTACAGCACATACTATTATGGTCTCCAAGCTACTAAGGACTGAAGATACTTACATACATTTAAAGTCATTGATACTTGGGAGAAAAACCAAACATACTATCGCCCAGTTGATTCTGACTCACACTGACACTACAGGACACAGGAGAACTGCCCTATAGGGTTTCCAAGACTATAATCTTTATGGAAGGAGCCCTGGTGATACAGTGGTTAAGTACTTGGCTGCTAGCCAAAAGGTCAGTGGTTCGAAACCACTTGCTGCTCTGTGCAGCAAGTAAGGTGTGACTGCCTGCTTCCATAAAGATTTACAGCCTTAGAAACCCCGTGGGGCAGTTCTACTGTGTTCTACAGGGTGGCTATGACTCAGAACAAACTTGCAAAATGGGTTAGTTTTTGTGGATTTTAAAAAATGTGCCCATATAATCTCATCAGTGTGGATTTTCCATTAAAACCCAACTATTTCTACAAATACATCTCCAAATGAGTTGTGACCTTTAAACTTAATTCTACTCAAAGCTCTAATTTATTTTTGCCTTTCTTATCCGACTCGACGGCACTTGGCTTGGCTATTACTCTATTCAAATAAACATCCTTTACTAAATGCGGCCTTCTAATTTGTTTTTCCTCTTATGAGGTTGTCCCCCTTTTATGAAAGAAATATTTATTCTACATCTGTCAAGCATCCTTTCTTTTCTTCTTCAAAGACCTATTTAAAGAAGGTTTTTCTCATGCATTACAAAGCTTCATCTGTCTCAGGAGCACTTCTACTAGATAAAACAAACATCAAATAAAACTTCTGTAATAAATTTCAATCAAAAGATTTTTTTATCTATATCCTAAATCTACTAAAAGTATATGTATGTATATTATTAGATGAGATTTTGAGAATTATGTATCTTTTCCCCACGTATGAACTTTGTCATTCTGTGCTGCCTTCTGAGATCATCTGCCGCTTAAATGACCTATTAGTACAACTGATTAGTTCTCTAGCCATATCACAATTCTCTGCTATGCCAAATTATTAGCACTATTATCTTACATGGAGCAGACTCTTTCCGCTATCTGTCGTGTATGCATTCACAAGTAGGAGAGTGGTTTGATGCATGTGTCATCTTAAGCCAATCTTACTGATCATTGCAGCGATTTAATGTAAAACCTTGTGATTCATAAACTGGATTGATTTTAACCTTACAAATTAAGCACTTCTTTGAGAACAATGGCTCTCAAACTATTTTAAATAATGACGAATAAATACTCACCAGGGAAAGCATCAAAAGTAATTCTGTCTCCAGGAACAGACCCATCAGGAGGAGCCAAGATTTCAACCCTCTCTGGTGAGCTAGCACACATCACCATTGCCTGAGACAGCACTCCCCTCATCTTTGCAGGTTTCAGGTTACAAAGCAAAATCACCATCCGATTTTGCATCTGTTTTGAAACACGTATTGGTGATTAATGATGCACAGATATTTAAAATAATATTATCTAGAATATATGAGAAATCCTGGTTGCATAGTGGTTAAGTCCTATGTCTGCTAACTGAAAAGTTGGCAGTTCAAATCTGCCAGACACTCCTTGGAAACTCTACAGAACAGTTCTGCTGTGTCCTGTAGCATTGCTATGACTCCAGATCACCTCAACAGTACTGAACTTTTTCAAAAATTGTTAAATATAAAATATTCTGTTGTAGACATATTGCTGTGTGTCCAAAATATCTCACTGTTGTTTTGAAGTCTTACTTAAAAATGAAAACAAATAAAAAAGATAAATTTCTAAACTGACAATGCATAATGATTCAAAAGCCTTAAGAACACTTTATATACAGATTATTGAATGGTAAACTAATTTGCTCTGTAAATATTCACCAAGTGTACAATAAACAAAAATTTAAACAAACAAAAGACCATAGGCCTCTGAGTTTAGCATTTCTTGAAAGAATAAATTAAAAAATAGCTAAGTGAAACAGACTTAGTTATGAACTTCAGCTACCATTACCAGCAATGGCAATGCATAAAGTTGTTTTCCCTGTGAAATAAGTGAAATAATGCCAGACTTAAAGGGTTGTTAGAAGAATTCAATTATAACAAATATCTTAAGCAGTCAGCTAAGTGTTAAGATTAAAATAAATGAACAATCATTTTTCCCTATACATTTAGTATACAAATTCTAGGCATCTGTAATACTACACAAGGGTTACTTTCTAATAAACTGTACACTCACCATTTAAGAATTCAAGTATTATGCAAACTATGATTTACCTTTAAGGCTTTTTCTACAATTTGTTACAAAAAGTGGATAGAAATTTCTTTAGTCTTCAAAAGTTGAAGTGCCTTGATCTTGTTTCCTACTACCAAAAATAAGGAGCATAGTTCCTTAAATTCCTTTCAACAGCTTTAAAAAATTAACATAGCAGAGAACTGAAACTGCTGGGGACAAGGAAACGATACTCTAGATAAAAGATGGTTTTCAATTTGCCCAGAATAAAAGTTAGTGTTTAAAATGATCTTTAAGAGGGTGTATCATCGGACACTTCATCTCTGATTTTGCCTCCCCAGACTGTTTGACTTACTCTTCTTTAGCACACTCTCGTCCCAGTGTTCTTGAGCATCAGAGGCACACAACCGCTTCAGCACCAATGTACTTGCTGCTCCTGCTGCCTGAAATGCTCTTTCCCCAGACAGACATGACACACATTCTTCATTTTTTTAGATTTATATGTCATTTTCTCTAAGAGGCCTTTCCTGGCCATTTTATGTAAAATAGCAACATTATCGTGGTCTTAACATCTCCTAAATTCTCTCCTTGCCTATTTTTCTCTTGGCACTTATTACTATTTAATATACTATGCATTTACTTAGGTCCTAAACAATTTTCTGAGGCCCTTACGTGAATGTGAACTTCACAGATGTAGAGATTTTTTGTTGTTGTTGTTTGCTTTCATTCATTCCTGTAGTCTTTGTGTCTAAGGAGCTCCAGGGGCACTGGATCAATGCTTGGCTGCTAAGTGACAAGTTGGTGATTCAAACCCATCAGCTACTTCTTGAGAGACAAGATCTGATAATCTGCTTCTATAAATATTATAGCCTAGGAAACGCTACTGGGCAATTAATTCTGTTCTGTCCCACAGGGTCATCAAGAGTCACAATCAACTGGATGACACACAACAGCCAACAACATCTATGTCTAGAATAGTGTCTGGTACACTGCCTGTATAATCTTTATAGAAGTAGGGGGGTATGGTGCAATCAATTATGTTAAGATTAGCCACTGGTTAATTTTCCACTCTATTTCTTCCTTTCTGCCTTAAAACCTCACTGTAACTAGCCTACAAAGACCCTGTTGTTTTCTTCTTCTGAACAGGAAGTGTCATGTATGCATACAGACAAGTGACTCAAAAAGAATGCTCTAAAACCGTAAAGTTAAAAAAAAAAATCAGTAATGATATATGTGGGCATTCTCTATTCTTACTAACAGTAAGAATAGTAAGAATGGTACAATGGGCATTCTTCTGGTCTCATAATAAAGGAGGCAATCAGCTCCACATTCTCTATCCTCCTCCTCTTCTTGGCTCTCCTTCTTCCTTGGTTGCTCAAGGCAAACAGACCAACTGTTATGCCTTGCACGGTTGCCTGCAAGCTTTTAAGACCCCAGGTACTACCCAACAAACTAGGAGGTAGAACAGAACACTAAACAAGTTATTAGGCCAATTAACTGATGGCCCATGAAACCACAGCACTATACCTTGAAACCAAAGAATCAAATCCTATGAGGTATTTAGCAGTACCCCAGCACCCTCAGCAGCTATTCTTTGTTGCTGCTGTTGTAAATATATCTACCACACAGCTTTTGCCAATTCATGTTTTAAAGGTATACAACTTACTGACAGCAATTACAGTAACTGGCTGTGCAATCCTACACTTAATGAAGGCAATTATAGGCTTACACGTTACCTGTTCTAGAGGAACATGATTCACTAGGCCACTGACAACTGTTCTTGGGGCTGCTTCTCCAATATCCACTTCTTCTACATACAAAGAATCTGCATCAGGATGTTTTTTGGCAGTGATGATACAACCAATTCGAAGATCTAGACGGGAAACATCTATTGGCTTAGATTCAGCACTTCCTGCCACTGATTGCTGTTGTTTCTTTTCTTTCTTCTCTCCTAAAAATAATTGTATAGGTAAACATCAGAAATAAAGCAACAGTATAGGCTGAGAAAATGGTTAAGTGCTAAGCTACTGACTGAAAGGTTGACAGTACGAACCACCCAGAGGCACCTCAAAAAGAGAAGCCTGGTGATATGCCAGAAAGACACCACCTTAAAAACCCTACAAAGCGGTTCCACTCTGCACACATCATGTCACTGTCAATTGGAATCAACTGAAAGGCAATTAACAACAACCATACTCTAAACCTTACTTAACTAACAGTTACAAAAGGAGGTATTATTCAAGTCATAACAACCTGAATCCTATTTTAATGATTTCTCTGTTAATAAGTATTTAAATCTCTAGCTAAAAACACAGGCAAATTATGACTCATAGGGCAAGTGCAGCCTTTTGCCAGCTTTTATAAGTCAAGTTTTATTCTAACACAATCTTGCTAATTTGTTTACATACTGTCTATGGCTGCTTTCATGTTATGGCAGAGTTGCGTACTTCTAACACAGACTTGATAGCAAGGAAACTCTAACATATTTACAATATGGTCTTTTATTGAAAAAAATGTGCTTACATCAAAATTAGAAAATCCTTCAAAAATCTTTTACTGATTCTTCAGAGGGAAAAACTTTGTTTACTTAGCGAGAACAACATTATCAGTAAGCAACTGGAGGAATGAACGATAGCGACATACAATTCTTACTGATTCAGTATGTTTCTCATCAGTTATATATACAAATATACATATAATAAATTTATCCATTTCTTCGATTGCCTGAAGCAATTAATCAGTAGGACTGTGGGTTTGTCCACAGCAGCCATTTGAGATGTGAAGAATATTTTATTTTTAATAATCCTATTTTTATTTATAAGTTGATGATGCAATTTTTATTTTTGTGGTGAAAATACGCACATCAAAACATTCACTAATATAAAAACTTCTATACTTACAATTCCATGATGCTGATTACATTCTTCAAGTTGTGGAATCAGTACCACTATCTGTTACCAAATTCTACCATCACTAACATAAACATAATGCCCCTTAGCAAAAATTTGATCTTTTCTCAACCTTCCCACCCCCTGGGAACCACTGACATTTTTTTGGTTTGCGTGTATTTACTTATTTAATGTAAATAAGATCAAATAATCCTTCTGTGTGTGACTTATCCTGCTCAAAATAATGTTTTCATGTTTTATTCATGTTCTAGAATCAGCCAAGGCAGCCAAGTGCCGTCGACTCAGATCCGACTGATGGAATCAGGACTTTAATTTTCTTTACGCATGAGTAAGATTTCATTGTATGCATACACTATTTTACTTACCTTTATCTGTTGATGGATATTTCAGGTGTTTCCACATTTTGGCTACAGTGAAAAGTGTTGCAGTGAGTACTGGTGTACAGGCTTCTGTTTGCATTCTCGGACTCTTACTAATATGATTACTTCAGCCCCTTAGTCAAAATACATCTTGCCAGAGAGCAAAAAGCAAGGAAGTTCATAGTCTTAAGCTTACATTTAGGTTCTCTGGCAGAAAAGAACTTAGGATCAAAACAAAAACATTTTTAACCAAAATATTTTTTAAGCCCAATCACTAATCTGCAGGGCAGAGCTAAGCTATTGTAGCTTGGAAACACTCCTTCTCAACCATACCTTTGTTTACTATTTAAACAATATATAGTGGGTGCTAAGGCTCTGAAAGTAATAGGATGAATGTCTTATGCTGTCAAGGCACTCAAAGTCTCTTTTAAGGAAAACACACATATACATAATGAATATACAGTAAATATTTCCCATGCAAATATACAAGCACATAGAATAATCACGCATGAAATAGGAAAGGAGGATTCTACGTTAAGGACATTAATAATTAATAGAAATGTAATTTACAGAAGAGTAGGTACAGTTAGTTTAAAATATGCGGCAATTTTCAACCTCCACAGTAAATAAAAAAGATAATTTTCTGTCTAACAAATGAGCAAAAGTGATTTTAGACACGAAAATCCAAATGATACAGAAATACAAAATACACACACACATATTTTTTATTTTACATAAACTATATATAGGATTGCTACAAGAAAACGCTAAAAAAGGAGTAATCTTCGAGTAATAAACTACACATTTACTTTAAAATATTACAGTACCCAAAGTATGTTATACCTGTATCTTAACTTTAATCTAGTTCTTAAAAACCCACTGCCACTTAGTCAATTTCGACTCATAGTAACCTTATAGGACAGAGCAGAACTGCCACATCAAGGTTTCAAGAAGTGTCTGTTGGACTTGAACTGCAACCTTTAGGTTAGCAGCTGTAGCACTTAACCATTACAATACTAGGGTTTCTTAGGCATTTGAAACACCTTAATTAAGAATCTGGAGCTCTGGTGGTACAGTGGCTAAAGAGATGGGCTGCTAATCAAAAAGCTGGCATTTCCAATCTCTCAACCATTCCATGGAAACCCTATCAGGCAGATGTAGTCTGTCCTATGGGGTTATTACGAGTCAGAATGGACTTGAAGGGAATAGGTTTGTTTTATTTGGGGTGATCAAGGATCCACATTTCAGAGGTGAATACAAATATTAAAATCTACATGAAGGACTTTGCTAACTGTCAAAAAGAGTATCAAAAATAACTTCTCACTGACAAAATGAGAGATGCTCAAGTTACACAGTGGTCTAAAAAGACTGTATGAACACCACAGTACACGTATAAACACAATTCTGGCATATGGCAATCCTAGCAGCCAAATACCTATGAAACATATCCAAGCTGTTCAATTAGGCAGTTGCTAACTATACATGCCTATTTGGTCTAAATTTAAAATAATTAAAACTAAGTTAAAATTTTATTCTGTAGTTGCACTAGCCTCATAGCAAATACTCAACAGGCACATGTGGCTACAGGTTAACAGTATCAGACAACGCAGAAAAAAAAATTCAATTTTAACAAACTTACAAGGAACAGGCTGCTTGACTGCGTCTTCTTCTTAAACAAGTATTTGTAAAGTGGGAGAATTCATCCTGAATTTGCTTCCACTGTCACCATAGCACTTAGTGTGAAGTCGTGTGGGAAAGGAAGTACAGCCGCTATCTATTTCTAACCAACAGAGGCTACTGATAATTTACACCAAAAGGAAGTAACAAGTGCTAGGTGTCAAATGACTTACATCAGTTTCCAAATTCCTCAACCATTTTATTTTCCCCAAAGTTTTAAATGAGTTGTCTTCCAAGAGCTATGCATAAAGAATTATACAACCACTTTTGGGGAAATATCTGAGAAAATGAAAACAGTGAAGAGGGGCATACAGACTTGTGGTTAATGTGAAAAAGTGAGACCGACTTATGATCAGAAAAGTAGCTTTCAGCAAGTTACAGGATAAACTGGAAAGATGAAGTTGTAACATTAATTCAGAAGAACGATCATGAAAACTTCTGGACACTAGGTATGCTTTGGTGACAGGGATTACAGGGTAATGCAACCAAGCAGATATTAATATGGAGGGAGGAGAAGAGGTTTAAGAATGCCTGCAAGACTTCTACTGTTGTCGTTTAAGCAGACAATCATACTCTTCTATAAAGAGTTTTTGAAACCTTAACACCACCTTGCCTTGGATTAGACATTCTGCTTTGACAAGAATGTCTTTTTCGTGTCTTCATAATCTGGCCCCGGGTTAAGTTTCTACTTGAGACATCTCAGACACTGTCACGCAAATATACATCAAAGTTCAGTCATTCAAAACTAGGCACAGATCCTTACACCAAACGTCTATTTTCTATGTTTTCACTTACATTGGTTCCTTTTCCTAGACTGTCTTCATTCTCAACATATCTACCTGGTTGGCATGTACACATGTTCTAGACTAAATTTTCTATGGTTCAGTATCATATTGCTCCTACCTTTATCCCAGTCATCATAACTTTGTATTAAGGTGAGTGATATGCCTGTCCATTTTTTCTTTTCAGTTTTTCCAAGACAAGAAGCAGTTTCATATTGTTCCTCAATGTCTAATACAAGATCTGGCATAAACAGTATTCAAATGCTTGATGAAAGAAGATTATATGAAAATTTCCAGCTAGAGGCCTCTGAAAATAATGTACTATTTTGTTAAAAACTGAACAATGATTTATGAAGTTTAAAATATTAGGAGGTACTTGAGTCAGAGATTTCCTAAGTTTCTTAATTCTGACGCACATTTATGTAGGAGATATGATAAAGATGGTTGGATTTTAAAATGAAATCTACTTCAATTCGGACCATTTGTGAGTTAGTGTAAGACCAGAATCCATCACATAAACAGCCACATTAAACCAAGATACAGATATGTTGACTAGAATAAAATTAGAGTACTATGATTTTGGAAGATAGAAGCTAGGTCCCAGAGAACATGTGAACACTGACCAAGTAGCGTGAAAGCATGGACACTTCCGGCAGAAGGACAAACATTAGTATAAAGTTTTCTCTATTTAAATGTAACTAGCTACTCTTCAAATTAAAACATCAATTTTTTTTTTAAAAAGCAAACACAATGTCTTCAAATTAGACCTACAGCTCAGTTCAGCACCATTATACGCCATCTAAGAAGTCATAAAATACTAAACCTCCACTACAAAATTCTAAAATTGTCCTCTCTATAAAAACCCATGAATAACTTCCACAGTGTAATAAAGAGAATTACACTGTTGCCTGTAACATTCAACTAAGGAGTTTCACAAATCTTAAGATACTCACTGGTATTCATTTCTACCTCCAGATTCTTCATAGTTAAACAATTACCTATCATGTCATAAAATAAAACAATTCATTTAAAATAGATTCTAATTATTACACTGTTTAAATAGTATTTGTGGTATTAAAGAAGGTCCTCAATAGCTCCCATCTCTTAGTTGTCATAATCCTCTCTCCTTGATAGTGTGGGGGCTGTATCTAGTGAATCTCTTCAACCGGATACGGCCAAGTGACGGGATGTCACTTCCAAGATCAGGTTACAGAAAGATTCTTACCTCTACCTCTATTATTCTCATTTTGCCTTCTATTTTGGGGCCCCCTTTCTGTGCAAAGCAAGCCACCATGTTATCGGTACCGCTATGGAGAAGCCTATGTGACACAAGGTGCTAATGTCTCTAATCAACTGCCAGTAAGTATCTGGCCAACAGCCATGATACTCTGACTTCAGCCTTCTGAGAACGTGAGCACAAGGCACACAGTCTGTGAGACACACGGATATAACCATTTCCCACACTCTTACTCACTATGATTTACATCTCATTTAAAATTTGGAAATTGAACACTTGATACTTGGCACATAAACCAAACAAAAAAATCTGCTGTTATCGTTCAATTCTGACTCTTGGCAACTGCATATGTTTCAGAGTAGAATTGTGCTTCACTGTGTTTTAAATGGCTGTAGTCCTATGGAAAGAAACCCTAGTTAAGTACTGGCTGCTAACAGAAAGGCTAGAGGTTCCAGTCTAAAAAGTGGGTCTGTGGTGAAAGAAGGCCCTAGAGATCTGCTTCTTAAAGACTGCAGGCTAGGAAACTTTCTAGAGCAGTTCCCCTCTGTCATTATGCATTGAGAATAGACTCAATGACACCTAACAACAATCTTATAAAACTAGATGTCAGGTTTTAATTCTACAGTGCCAGTATAAACCACCACATTTTGGTTTTAAGCTAGGAACAAACTGTTCATGGCACCTAGGCACCTTACATAGCACATGTAGGACAATAAAACATTTCATGAGTGCAAGTTCAGACATTCATGGGTCAGTAACCAAGATTTCCCATCTACCACCAAAACTTATTCAGTTTGTTAACAAATCTGTACGATACAAGACTACCTGTAAAACAAAGATTACGGTTCTCAAATATATTTGCTAATATTTTCTTTTATCATCAATTCTTTAAACATTAATCTTCTATTTGGTTTGTCTTATTAGAATATAAATATACAAATTAACTAAACTGCAGATTATATGAATAATGTCAATTTCAGGCCTTTGAGAAAAATATAGCATTTCTGTCAAAAACTGGGAAATGTTTTCCAGAGTATCAGTACTGAGATGAACTTGAGAAGGAAGTCATTTCCTAATGTATACAGTGTGTGGCAGAACTAAACAGTAAACAGGCAGAGTGTATTCCAATTCCATACATTCAGGGAAAAGTTGTGATAGAGAGTTACACTATAGTTTTGATGGTACAGTGATTAAGAGCTATGGTGAACTACGATCACTAACAAAAAGTCTGCAGGCTGAATCCACCAGCCCCTCCTTGGAAACTGTATTGGGCAGTTCTACTTTGTCCTATAGTTGTTATGAGTAGGAAGTGACGCAATGGCAATGGTAGACTTTTGGGTGGGGCGGGGCAGGAATACGAGTACATTAGCAAAACTCAGTAAAGTCTAACTTCAAGTTACAATCTTTAAGTATAGTTCATCCATTTTACCTGTAAGTACACAAAGAATGTTCATTTAGAAATTGCTTTGTCCTGATTATATTACATAAAAAATGAAAAATCTCTTTTTTCTCCTCTTTCAGCCTCAGATTCTTGCCTTATCTTAATTCCTTAGCATGGTCCATCTCAGGCTACTGGGGAAAAGATTAGCTCAAAACAATCACAAAAATTCTCGGTGTCCGCACTGCTGTCTCAGTTTCTATATGCAGCTGTAACAATTTTCAATTTTACCCTGCTCAGGATTCTTTCCCATAAGGCATTAAAGAAAATTCTGGGTCAACAATTCACCCAGCAGGGAATCTGAAGGCACTGTTACTGACCTCATTACAATAGAAGATGTGCTCTTACTAATCCAATTTAAAACTTGTCCCATAAAAGTAAAACTAACCACCAGTGATTAAAAAGTCCTAGAGTATTATTTAGTTATAAGCATTCTGAAGCATGTCAGACCAAGATTTGAGCCCTGGCTCTACTACTTACAAAGGCTCTATCTTGGACAAATTCCTGAAACCCCTCAAGACTCAAGTTCCTTCTTGTAAAATGGGAAGAAACACCTACCCTCAAAGGGTTATCATGAAGATTAAGTACAAAAAGGCCTTAGTGCCAGACATAAAGTAGATGTTCAATTATACAGTTTGTGGGACAAGCCTAGTCAAAACCCATCATTCACAATAATGAAATGAATGTCATGAAGTTCCAATTAAAAGCTTTAAGAATACAACTGGCTCAAAAGTTGAGGACTCTTCAATATGCTTTTGGGATAAAGTGCTGAAAAAAGTTTGAGAGTTCTTTTTGATATTTTAATTATTATCCAAGATGTTGACATTATCCAACATAAACAGACAAAAGTCTACTACATTTAAAGGTTAAAATACCTTTCTTCTCAGTTTTCTCTTTCACCTTCTTTTCTTCTCCTCCTCCGTTTATCTGTTCTTTGGCACCAGAAGACATGGTTGTTACAGGTGCAGATTGCATCACATTTCCAGAAAGTACAGAATTAGCGTGGAGTTGAGTACTAGATGGGACTGGTATTTGTTTTACTGAAATAGAAAAAATAATTTTTATTAAATCAATAAATTAGATTAAAAGTACAGAAAAGTGTATCAGACATATGAATTCCTTAAAAAAACACAAAACAAAAAACAAGTCACTGTATATGACTATCAAGTCTCTATTATCTGTGACTGCAGAAAGGCTGCCAAGACCTTACAAGTATTTGGATAATGACTGAGGTAACAAAGAATTCATGATTCCCATCTAACCACTGATCCTTGCTGTTGCTATCATCACTTGTGGTCCAGTACATTTAAAGTGAGAAAA
Source organism: Heterohyrax brucei (assembly GCA_028571685.1). Classification (NCBI taxonomy): domain Eukaryota; kingdom Metazoa; phylum Chordata; class Mammalia; order Hyracoidea; family Procaviidae; genus Heterohyrax; species Heterohyrax brucei. Next base: position 78,910,601 of record CM053143.1, read on the forward strand.
TCTCAGACTAACAATAATCCTTTATAATGAATTCATCTGATCCTCAGAATTATTCTAAGGGATAGGTTCTATGCATGTCCCAATTTTACAGATGATAAATCTGGGTCCTGCATTGGTTAAGAAATCGGTTCATCAAACAGCAAGTGGAGAAACAGGTATTTTTACCTGGGTAGTCCCTATCCAGGGACTATACATTCATGGTTTTGCAGGACAGACAGTTTTTGTATCAGGTTTTCTTTCACACTGAATAATCAACTGTGAAGGCATTTTTGTATTAGACAGATTAAGCTGAGTCAACGCCAATTTATGGCATCCTTACACACAACAGAATAACATGCTGCTCCGATCTGTGTCAGTCTCATCACGATGGTGTATTTGTGACTGTCACTGTGCCAGTCCATCTTACTAAGAGTCTCCTGCATCCTCACTGGCCTTCTTCCTCACCAAACATGATGTCCTCCTAAAGCAACTGATCTCTCCCAACGACATGTCCCAAATGAGCTCGTCAAACAACGTTTCCATGGGCTAATTTTCAGAAGCAGACTGCTGGGCCTTTCTTCCTAGTCTGTCTTAATTTGGGAGCTCTGCTGAAACCTGTCCCCAGGGGTGACCCTACCGGTATTTGAAATACTGGTGGCATGGCTTTCCTTCTAGCATCACAACAACATGCAACCCAGTAGGGTACAATACGCTGACACAGACTGGTAGTATGTTTCTGCATTAGCACTTTCTTTATTAGATCGCTGAGTGGTGCCAATGATTTGTACTTCACTACTAACCTAAACGTAGGCAGTTCAAACCCATCCAGCTATGCCAGAGAGAAAGCCCTGGAGATCTACCTCAGTGAAGATTACACACAAGATCCATGGAGCAGTTCTGTAACACATATAGTTGCTATGAGGTGGAACTGACTTAAATGCAATGGGTTTGGTTGTTTTACTTTGTATATTAGAATTAGTGAAGTGATAGCATTACCTGTCTATTGTTCTATTCCAAAAAATAACTTTTTATGGAAGCAATGGGCATTCCTTCAACAATGTTTTAAAATATTAACATTCTCATAGCCTAGTGAACATGGAAAAATATATCTCTTATGAGGGAATTTGATGCTACTTAGATCCTGGCCAATATTCAAAACAATTTTGTAATGTACTATTAAGTTCCTTGGAGGCTAGGCATTCTCAAAGTTCTAATTTGATTCTGATAAATATACGACTTCTTTTCTTTCTTTCTCTCTCTCAACCTTTATTTTATGCTTTACCGTTAGACAGAATTAATCATTTTAATTTAAACTATTAATTTCTTCTGGCATCTCACAAATAACAGTTTAAATGCTGATGTTCACAGAGAAAATCTTTTAGAATTAAAGAGAAATGGAGGGTTTTACATTGTAGCATTTTAACTATTTATTTAATTCTATATCTGTATTCTAAATCGCCTAGTCTTGGAAAGCATCAACTAGACTCTAATTTTTCCACTGACAAACAGTATTCTAATATTGGTATTTCTGTAACTTTTATTTGGCTGTTTCAGTTATCCTGTGCTGCTTTCACAGAAAAACCACAAGTATTTAAAAAGATAAATTTTGTTTTGTCACATTCCAGTAAGCTATAAATCCAAATTCAATATAAGAAATTACCACAGTCCGGTATGCTAAGAGTCCAAATTCAATATGAGGGCATCTTGGGGCAAGAACCTCAGGTCCAGAGGACACATTCTGCTCCTGGTGCTGCTTTCTCAGTGGTATGAGGTTACCAAATCTCTTGATAGACTCTTTCCTTTATATTTCAAGAGACTACCTCAAGGCACAAAAACAATCCTACATTTTAAATCCTGCCCATCCACCCTCATTAACATCACAAACTAAAACCAAAAACCAACCCAGTGCCATCAAGTCCAGTGGACTCATAGCAACCCTATAGGACAGAGTAGAAATGCCCCATAGAATGACATGAATTCCTGATCTTTTGGTTAGCAGCTGCAGCACTTAAATACTACACCACCAGGATTTTCCATGCATATCATACAGGAAAGAAGTCCAACATGGAGGAACATCACACAATACCACGAATCCTGGCCCAGCCAAATTGCTCCAGATTTTTGGGGAACACAATTCAATCCATGACACTAGCGACAGAGTTCATACTATCCCATTCAAAATAGTTCAGCAACAGAATGATGGCCAAAGGAAGTAGTTAACAGAGGCTTTCCCTATATTTTGGCCTCCTAAACTTAGGTAGAAAGGATTTTCTGCATTAAAATCAAACATCTTTCCACCTAGTAATTCAAAATAATCACAGAACAATTATCAAAAATTAGCTAAAATGGTAATTACCTGCTAACTTGGGTAACTTAAAAATTGTATGACTTTGGGCAAATCCTATCTCTAAGCTTCAGTTAACTTATGTGTAAAACAAGAACATTAATAGAGATACACTGCTGACGATAAAATAAGGCACAGAAAGCAGCTGTTACAGTGCCTGGAATAACATGAATTTCAATAAACATTACTGTGGCTAATTTTTCAATAGGAACAACGATAATCAAGCTGAAGTACAGCCAAGATATTAAAAGCACAGGTTTTTGAACCCCAGCATAGCCACATTTTGTGTGACCTCAGGTAATGTTATTGGCCTTCTGTCAAAAAGGAGGAAACTACAGTAGGATTACTGAGGAAAAAAATAAGAAACTAGGTGAAATCTAGTAAACTTTCAAAAAGTAACAGAACTATTATCAATCATAACAGTGAATAATTTCTATATTTAATCACCTCCATTTAGAATTTCTGCCTGGATTAGCTCCTGTTTCAATTCTTCAATTTCTTTCTTCAGTTTAGCATTTTCAACTCGAAGTTTCTTCTCCTCTCTCAAAGTTGTCTGTAAAACTAGGACCAAAAAATCCACTTAGACATAGTTGCACGTTTTCAAGTTTCTTATTCATACTACTTGAAAAGAGTACAGCCAGCAGGGAAACACGAGTAATCAAACGCTTGGTTAATTCCTTTGCAGCACTTTAATTTTTGTTAAAACATTATAATGTTTTAAAAAAAAAATGAGAAAGGACAGTACCTCAGTGAAATAGTAACAGATTAGAAGAAATTTTGTTTAATGAATCATTATCCTAACTCTAATAAAACCAAAAAATTAGTTGCTATTGAGTTGATTCCCACTTATATAGTGACTCTACATGACAGAGGAAAACTGCCCCATAGGGTTTTCCAGGAGTGGCTGTTCGATTCGAACCGCTGATCTTTCAGTTAGCATCTCAGCTCTTACTCACAGCACCACCAGGGCTCTGAACTTCTACAGAAAGATGGTTACCAAATCAAAATGGTTGTTTTATCACTGTAATTACAATAAAAGGCAATGGTAAATACCATAAGAACCTGACAGAAAAGTGAAATACAGTGTAAAAATAATTATACTAAATTACAAAAAGACTTTTGGCAAAGTACTCTTTTTTCTTTCAGTCATTTATTTTTAAAAGCAGTAGGATAATCTCTTATTCCTAATGTCTCAGATGTTGAGGTAGTAACAGAATCAATAAGTGAAATAACTTCAAATATTTGCTCAAAATATAACACACACTAAAAGTAAATAATAGATTGATAAAAATTTATCCCAATAGCAATGATTTGAAGTGAGGTTGGAACTACTTTGTATATCGGATTTTGAAAATTTGTGGTAGAATATGGACAACAAAACATTTTCTTTTTAACATTCTTACAACTGGCCAAAGTTACATTTCATACTACATTTTTACAACTGGTACAATTCAGGGACATTAATTGTATTTACTATACAAGGGTTGCTGCGAGTAGGAATCAACTTGACAGCAACCGGTTTGGTTTCACTTATATTGTCCAATGATTATTATCCATTCCCAAATCTTCTATATTCCCCTTAACAGACATTCAGAAAGCCAGTGGTGCAGTGGTTACGACTTTTGTTGGTAACCAAAAGGTAGCCTGTTCAAATCCACCAGCCATCCCTGCAAAATCCTATGGGGCATTTCTACTTAGTCCTTAGTCCTACAGGGTTGCTGAGTCACAGTCAACTTCATGGCAATGAGTTTGCTTTTCTGATAACAGATATTCAGTACTCTTGAAGGAACTGCTTACCATTTTCCTTTATGTTCCTGGTAACCCACTTACAAACATTTATCTCTATGCATATGACTACTCTAGATTAAGGGGCATCATACAGTATTTTCTCTGATTTATTTCACTAAACATTTTCAAGGTTCATCTATATTGTAGAATATCAGAGCTTCCTTTCTCTTTATGGTTGAACAATATCCCATTTCATATCTACAACCCGTTTTGTTTATAAATTCGTTTATGGGCTCTTGGGTTGTTTCCAACTTGACGCAATTGTGAAAGTACAAGTATCTGATTATCTGCTTTCAAGTTTATTGTGTACAGCCTTATAAGTGGAATTGCTATATCATATGATAAATCTGTGTTTAACCCTTTCAGAAACCAACCTTTTCCATAGCAACTGCTCCATTTTGCAATGTCATCAGCACTGGATGAGGGTTCCAATTTCTCAACACGATGGCCAGCAATTACTTTCCATTTTTCTCACAGTACCTATCCTAGTGGATGTGATGTGGTATCTCACTGCAGATGTGATTTGTATTTTTCTGACTAATGGCAGTCTTAGTGGTGCAGTGGTTAAGAGTTCAGCTGCTAAGCAAAAGGTCAGTTGTTTAAACTCACCAGCCACTCCTTGGAAACCCTGTAAAGCATTTTCTACTCTGTCCTACAGGGTTGCTATGAGGTAGAACGGTGTACACAGTAGGATTTCTTTTCTTTTTGGTTTTAATAACTATTGGTATTGACCCCTTTTTCATGTGCTTACTGGCCAGTTGTATATCTTTTTTGGTGAAATATTTATTCAAGTGCTTTGTCCAGACTTTGTCTTTTGTTGTTGAGTTACAGTTGTTTACATATTCTGGACTGTTAAACTCTTGTCAGAAACAAGGTTCTCAAATATTTTCTTTCACTGTGTAGTTTGCGTTTTCATTTAAAAGTTGGTAAAGTCCTTTGGCACACAAGTTTCTGATTTTGACAATAAAGATCTACTTGGTCTTCTGTTGCACATGTTTTTGGTGTCATTTCTCATTGCTAATATGTCCTTGCAAAGCTTATGGCTTATACTAAGATTTTATAGCTTTACTTCTTGTATTTAGGTCACAGATCAATTTTTAGTTAATTTTTATCTACAGCCTGAGACAAGAGTATATATATATATATATATATATATATTTGTTTTTTTTTTTAAATCACGTAGAGACCCAGTACCATTTATTGAAAATATTACCCATTTGGACAGACTTAGTTTAGCCACCTTGTCAAGATCAACTGACTAAAGATATATGGGTTTATTTCTCGATCCTCATATCTACTTTTTTATCTATTCTTATACCAGTATTACATTCTCTTGATTACTGTAATTTTACAGTATATTTTGAAATTATGAAACGTAAGTCCTCCTACTTTGCTGTTCCTTTTCAAGACTGCTTTGGTTTTTACGGGTCCCTTGCAGTTTCATATAAATTTCATGACTAGACGTTCTAAAACTCTAAAAAAAGCTGCTGGAATTTCGATAAGGATTGAGTTTAATCCACAGGTAATTCTGGGTTAAGGCAGCACTGATATCTTATGTCCTCCAATCCATGAACACAAGATGTCCTTTTTATTTAGGTTTTATTTAATTTCTTTAAGTAATGTTTGATAGTTTTCAGTGTACATGTCTTTTACTTCCCAGGTTAAATTTATTCCTAGATATTTTCTGCTTTTAGATGCTAGTGTAAATGGAACTGTTTTCTTTTCAGGCTTCTTATTGCCGGTATATGGCAACCCAACTGATTTTTAGCATGTTGATCGTGTACCTTGCAACTTACTAAATTCATGTATTAGCTCTAGAGGCTTTCTTGTGAAGTTTTGTGATTTTCTATAGGTACACAATCGCAACATTTGCAAATATACTTTCACTTCTTCCTTTCCTACTTGGATACATTCTATTTCTTTTCTTGGCTAACTGCTCTGGCTAGAACTCCTAGCTCAATAATGACCAGCAGTGGTGCAAACATACATCCGTGCACAGTTCCGGATCTTAAGGAAAAAACTCTGTTGTTCTCCAATGAGTAGTACAATGTCAGCTTATCACATTGAAGAATTTTCCTTCTAGTCCTTGTTGTTTGCTCTTTTTATCATGAAAGGATGTTGGATTTCATTAAGTCTTTTCCACATCAATAGAGATCACACAACTCTTTTCCTTTGTGCTATGAATGTGGTACATTACATTAATTGGTTTCTTGATGTTGAACTATCCTTGCCTTCCTAGAATAAATGCCATTTGGTCATGGTGTATAAAGCTTTTAATATGTTGTTGGGTTTGGTTTGCTAGGATTTTGCTGAGGATTTCTGCATGTATATTAAGAGATACTGGTCTGCAGTTTTCTTTCCTTGTAGTATCTTTGGCTCTGTTATCAGGGTAATGCTGTCCTCACAGAAAGTGAAGAAGTGTTCTTTCCCTTGAATTTTCTTGGAAAAGTTGAAGGATTGGTGCAGTGATTAAGCATTCTACTGCTAACCAAAGTATGGGAATTTGAATCCACCAGCCATTCTTTGGCATCCCTATGTGGCAGTTCTACTCTGTCCTAATTAGCTGCTATGAATTGTAGTCCACTTGACAGCAACAGGTTTTTGGTTTGGTGTCAATTGTTTTTTAAATGTTGATAGAATTGTCTAGTGCAGCAATCTGATCCAGGACAATTTTTGTTGGCAAGGTTTTGATTATTGATTCAACCTCTTCCTTTGTTACAGGTCTACTGATATTTTCTGTTTCTTCTTGAGTCAATTTAGGTAGCTTAGGTGTTTCTAATTTGTCTACTTCATCAACAATATCTGTTTACTTACAATTATATTCATACTATCCTCTTATGATCCTTTTCTATAGGGTCTCTTATGATTCTATTCTGTATGTCCAGTGCTGTTGAGTAGATTCTGTACAGTAAGCTGTAATATTCTTATTTTGTGTTTTTTTATTTTAGATATTTGTATCTTTTTTTTTCTTTATCAATCTAGTTAAAGATTTGTTGATGTTACTGATTTTTTCAAAGAACTAATTTCTGGTTTTCTTGATTCCATTGTTTTTCTCCTATTTATTTCTGCTCTGATTTTTGGTATATCCTTCTTTCTTCAATTTTTGGGCTTATTTTGCTGTTCTTTTTCTAGTTTCTTAAATTGTAAAGTTATTGATTTCTTCTTTACAGGTTTCTAAACCCATTGCTGTGAAGTCAGTTCTGACTCATAGCAACCCGAGAGAAGAGAGCATATCAGCTTCAGACAGTTTCTAAGGTTAACTTTTACATAAGCAGACTGCCAAATCTATCTCCTTTGGGGTGACTGATGGATTTGAAGTACGAATCTTTTGGTTAGCAGCCAAGCACTTAGCCACTTTGCCACCAGCGCTCTCTGTACATAGGTATCTACAGATAAAAATTTTCGAGTATTTCTTTTATTGTATCCCTTAGGCTTTACTCTTTTGTGCTGTCCTTTTTGTTTGCTTCTACATATTTTGATTTCCCTTGACTTCTACTTTGTCCCAATAGTTGTTTACTCATGTATTCTTTACTTTACACGTATCCATTATGTTTCACAGTTTTCTCTGTTACTAATTCTTAGTTTCATTCCACTGTGATTGGAGAAGACACTTCATATGACTAGCATCTTTTAAATTTATTGAAAATTATTTTGTTATCTAAAATGTAGTCTTTATTGAAGAATAATCCATTTACACCATAGAAGAATGTATACTGTGCTTTTGCTGGGTGGAATGTTCTGTTTATGTGAGACCTGGTGAAGAGCTGTTCAAATTCTCCTTATTGATCATCTTTCTACGTAACTGTCCATTATTGAAAGTGGTATACTGACATCTCTGTTTTTGTAGAACTCTCCCTTTACAGATTCAGTTTTCTTAGTATGTTTTAGGTAGCTGATGTTAGGTATATATATATTTATAATTATTATACCGTTCTGATCAATTGATCCTTTTACCATTATAATTTCCTTTGTCTCAGGACAGATTCAGACTTATTATCTATTCTATCTGACATCAATACAAGCATTCCAACTCATCACTATGTGTTTGGAAAATGTCTGTTTATCCTTTTTTTCTCTCAATCTACATGCTTTTAGTTCTAAGATATGTCTCTTGCAAACAGCATGCACATGGATCATGGTTGTGTATCAATTCTTTTGATTAATCAATCCTGCCTTTTGATTAATCAATCCTATTAAACATTTAATGTAATTACTCATAAATAAGGACTTTATTTCGGTCAGTTTGTTATTTATTTTTTATGTGTTACACCTTTTCTGTCCTTTACTTCCTCCAATGCTACCATCATTTGAGTTTAGTTACCTTTTGTAGTGAACCATTTTGGTTTCCTTCCCATTTGTTCTTGTGTATAAATTTGTACATATTCTTTGTAGTTACCACGGGGATTATATTTAACATCCTAAAATCATAATATCCTATTTAAATTCTACCAATTTAAGTTCAACAACATGCAAATATATCTACTTCTATACCACTTCTTTCCCTTTATATTATCACAAACTAAAACTTTATACAGTAACCCGATAAGATAATTTCATAATTCTTTAGGTATTTGTCATTTCTAAGTCATGTAGCACGTAACTAGATTCAAAAATAACTGTAAAACTTGCCTTTATCTTAACCCATAGAATTATGTGCAGTATCCAACTCCCCCCATCCCTCCTTGTGTGACTCCAAGCTGCTGTCTGATGTCCTTTCCTTTGTATCTGAAAGACTACAACATTTCTTGTAGGTTAGGTCAGGTCATAAATTTTCTTAACTTTTTGTTTATCTAGGAATGTCTTAATTGTCATTTTTGATGGAGAGTTTTATCAGACAGAATTCTTAATTCACATTTCCTGTCTTTTAGCATTACTATTCTTTATCACTGCAAAGCGTTTCACTGCATAAGCCAAGTGCCATCGAGTCACTGCATAAATACACCCTATTTTGTTTATCCATTCATCTGTTCATGGGCACCTAGTCTGATTCCATCTTTTTGCTTTGTGGACAGTGCTGTAATAAACATTCATGTTCACATATCTGCTTGTGTGACAGCCCATATTTCTCTAGGATATATTTCAAGCAGTACGACTGCTAGATCATATGGTTAAACACAAAATATTTTTAAAGTATTTTTGTTATACAACTTTGTTAAAAAATCACCTGCCATGCAAGAACTGAGGGAATTTGTATTCTTTAGAGCTTTACATAAACAATAATTCCTAATTCTGAATAAATCAGATAGACTGTCAAAAGCTATTTCTGGTATCCAAGTTGCCTATCTATGATGCCACCAGAATCAGCTGGCATCATACCTGTCATTTTCTTGGTAATTTTATGTATATAATTCAGGTGGCATATGACTCCTGTGTCTGGCAGTACAATTCTGCCTGAGTATTTATTAATATTTTAATTAATGTCATTATTTACTTGTAATTTTTTTATTTATGTTGTTTTTAACTGAAAATCCACTTTATTTCTCTTTTTAATACATGTAAGGTTAATATTACAAAAGATCAAAAGGAACTTTACAAAATACTATAAAATAAGGACAACAGAGCTGAAAACCACTAAGACAGAATGATAGAATAACCACGTAGCAGCACACATTTAAAAAAGTTTTATTTAATTAGTAAGACTGAAATGTTATAATACTATAAAATGGCTGCCCACATGAACATTTAGTCTATGACATACACACACTAATAATCTCTAATCTGTAACTTACTAATGAGAAATCATATATATATATATATATATACACACACACATAAAATGACTTGCTCAAAACTCACAAACGTCTTTAATGAAAGAGATAGGTCTAAATATCTTAAATATTAGGTGACCTCAGTAGGCCTAGATTCTTCACAAACTGTTTACGAAATGCTGCTTTTGGTTAAACTACGAATACCTTTTCCTAATGTTAGCTTTCACTATGTTGAAAGGCAGTTTATTTGCACTTGATTTTTCACAAAATGAAGGTATCTGAAGTAAATTCTTAAGAGACTCTAATGTTACTAATCTTAAGAAACAAAGCAGTATTATGAATTTTAATAAAAATAACAAGAAAGAAAAGCATTTGGAAAAAAGAAAAATGAAATAATTAAAATGGCATTTAAAAAACTTACAAATGGAAAAGAATCTAGAGAGTCAAAGTAGAATTTTTCAAAGCTATCTGCAGTCTTAAATAGAAAAGAAAAAAAATTATATCAGTGATGACAAAAGATTTTGGAAAATTCATTCCAGCATTAACAATGGGAATGCAAAAAATTGAATATTAAGAAAAAATAAAATAAACATGAATTAAAACCAGCCTGTCTTAACAGTAGAAATTCAGACTTGGTATTTTTCTACATAAAAGAGCAATTTCTAAATAAAACTTAAATACTTCTGTGTAAAAATCATGTCAGAAAATGCCATACTAGCGAATAATAAGAATGCACATTCTCCTCTATAGAAATTTAGAGACATTCAACTTCTTACTTTATTTCACCTAAATTTCTTCATTTCTAAAGTCTAATTCTATACCAATTTATTTCAAACTTTACAACCTTTAGAAGTCTTAAATAATATGATTTAGTAATAACTTATGTTTTAAACTGCTCTGCTTCAACTCTCTGAATATATAGGTTCAATTTATCTCTTTACGAAATTTTAAATTTTCTTACTTGCTTTCTCCTTAAGAAGAGCAACTTGCTGCTTAAGATACTCAATAATTTGATCTGCCTCTGCCCCCTTCTGTTCCAGTCTCTTCAGAATAGCATCACTGGTTGCCATTTTTGCCAAGAAACGCCAGAGAATCCTAAATTATAAAAGTGATAGATTATATTATGGAAGGAATAAATTTACCATACAATACAATGTGAAAAAAATAGCCTCAAAGGAAAAATATTTTTTTACTATAACGGATTAGCATGTTAGAAAAACACTTTTCCTATGTAAAGCAGCAAACCAAAGGCAAAAATTTTAAGTAGACTAATTCCTACATGTGTTCCACAGGAAAAAACTACGTTCTTACTGAATGTAGGAATGACATTCTTTAACCACAGCTTAGGTTGGAAACTGTGAAAGAAAGTTTAAAAACATTGCAAAATACTAACAGAGAGGAGCACAAAAGGAAAATAAGTCATTGTCCTCTGCATAAGCTGTAACTGGAGCACTACATCTGTGCTCCACAGAAAAGAGTCCCTGAATTGCCTCTTAACTGATATTTTGAAAACTGGATAATTCTGTATTGTCAGTCACATACAATTTTCAGAAGGAATATGAAAATTAAGAAACGTAAATAATAATTTTAAAAAAACAATTAGGAAAACATGCTCTCTCAAAAGTAATGGCAGCATTATGCTATACCTTTATAAAATAAAATTTATTAGAATTTTAATAATTCATAAAACATTTTAAAATCCTGAAAATATGCATCAGCAAATATTCTGGGATTAATTCATCAAGTTCAAGTATAAAGTGCCAAATTTTAAAATAGATAATCACAATAAAAAAAGATTAATCACTAATAAAGTTACAAATTACTCCTTTGACATGGTATAATATTAATTCATACTTCAGAACTCAAAGCGTAATAAAATATACATTACTGAAATAATTCTGATTTTACAGAAAGAGTAAAGTTGCAAAACTTTTTGAAAAGAAAAAATAACTTACGAACAAATATCATTTTTTAAATTTCAAATTATACAATATTTAGGCCATGTAAAAAATAACCTGAAATGTGTGCCATTTTTTTAATAAAAAGAAAGCCAATTCCCAAAACACTTACACTAAATTTGACAATATATGCAATTAGAAACAATGCCAGTTTTAAAAAACAAAACAAATGGATAAAAACAAAGTTGCTAGTAATGAAGCAAATTAAGTATGAGTTAATCTCAAAGTGCCATATTAAAGTGCTGATTTTCACATGGACTATTAAACTCAGTGCCGTTGAGCTGGATCCAACTCATTACTAATTTAGAACAATGAAGACAAAAAATTAAACAGTACAGAAATTCAAAATGAAGATATCATCTCTATAATTCTGCCACTCTTAGCTGGTGAGCTCACAAAAAAGTCCCGTTGCTTTATAAATGTTTGCAAGACTAGAATTTTATAGAAAAAATAAGCAGAGGTGCCAAGCAAGATAAATTAAAAATAAGCTTTTCTTCTTTTGAACTTTTTCTATTCCAAGTTAGAGCAATCTTCTAAGCTTAACACCTTTCTATTTGGAGATAACATAATAATGAGAGGTAGCCAATAGGCGAAACAGAGTTTTCTAACAAAGAAATAATGTAACTAGTACTTAACTTAGCATGATTTTTAACTTTTACTCTCTGGCAAAGAAAAAAGCAGATGAATAGGACAAAAATAAAATTGGTGATACGCTGCAGAAAAATATAGTTTGAAAGTATCTTACCCAAATGTCAAAATTAGCACAAAACATTTTTTTAAAAAAGCAAGCTAGTATCTTAGTTGATAGGTAGCAATATATTTAAATGCAAAATAGTTCTAACTAAATTAGCCAACAGGTCTAAAAAGTTACCTCACAAATACCAAGCAAGGAGATAAAGAAGCAAAACTTGAAACTCAAGCCCTCAGTCACATGCAAAAGTTTCAAAAGACAGATTAATCCTAGCCTAAAGAAAAAAAAAAAGACATAAGTATAACTTGAGTGAGTTGATAAATACATTACGTACCTGAGATGTATAGTTAGTTACAAAACTGAGTTAAATAAATACAGTGTTTGAAGAACTGGTATAAGTTTACAAAGAGAGAATACTATGTTTTAAAATACAGAAGCACTAATGAGCCACTTTTAGAGACAGAATTAAGAGGAAACAATATAATTAAGGAAAATGATACAACTGAAAAGTGATACGAAATATAAATGAGGGAAAATAAAAATAATCCTCAAAAGCATGCATCAAAAGATGTTAAAAGACTACGAATTATAGCATGAAGAAACTTGCCATAAATTTTTTCCAACACAAAAATACTATACTAGCCAAGCTATGCAATAATTTCAGTTTGGCAGGAAACGACTTAATTTAGCTATTAAGTTTAGTTTGAACAACAACACATCTGGAAGTAAACTGTATTTTTTTTTTAAATACGTTCAGCAAAAATACCTTACCCATAGACAAAAGGAATTTATAAACTATAAATCAAACTTATGTACTTGCCTCTCACTCACATACAAAATAGCATATGAGGACTGACAATTAAGGCCATAAACTCATCTTAGAAAAAGAATTACATACTTCATTGCTTGAGTATCACTATAGTCACTTTCGAAGTACTTCCCGTGGGAAGATATGCAATGATGCCAGTGCCTAGTCCACCCTTCAAAGCAATTTTGGTACTCTTTTTCTGGAATGGCCATCAGAGCTGTCACTGTATTATCCTTGATGTCATGAATGTCATCAACATGTGTTCCCTTCAACACTTCCTTTATCTTCAGGTAAAGAAAAAAAAAGTCAGTGGAGGTGGGACACATGAGATGAGTAGAGTGTTCCAATACAGTTATTTACTGGCTAAAAACTGCCTCACATACAACCATCCAATTAATTTCGCATATTTGCCACCATGCAACTGTATGCAGTGTCCATTCCAGAAAGAGTTCCAAAATGGCTTTGAAGGGTGGAGTGGTGGTGTTGGTGCACAGCTTCTCCTAAGAGTGCTTTAAAGTGACCACACAGTTTGAATCCATGTGGCACTCCTTGGAAACTCTATGAGGCAGTTCTACTCTGTCCTTTAGGATTATAGTCAGAACTTACTTGATGGCCCTGTTTTTGTATTTTTTTTTAAAGATAATTATTATGCTTTAATTTAAAACACTGCAGATTAATGTGTTATATACATATCTATATATTTTATATATTGTCTCAATTAACTTGTGCTGCTATCACAAAAGCACCACAAGTTGGTGGTTTCAACACACAGAAGTTAATTATCTCACAGTCAAGTAGGCTAGAAATCCAATTTCAGGATGTCAGCTTCTGGGGAATGCTTTCTCTGTTGGCTCTGAAGAAAGGTCCTTGGTATCAGTATTCCCTTGGATGAGAAAGTTCTCTGCACAGGAACCTTAGGTCAAAGATATACACTGTGTGCCTGGTGTTCCTTTCTTTGTATTATAAGGCCCTCCTTTTTGTCAGCTTCCTTTTCATTTCTTGTAAGTTAAAATCATCAGTCTTCCCTTGGTTGAGAAGCTTCTCTGTGCAGGAACTTCAGCTACAAGGGACATGCTCCGCTCTGAGTATTTCTTTCTTGGTGCTATGAGGCCCCTGCTCTCTGCTCACTCTCCTTTAACTTTTCTAAGATAAAATGTCGGTATAGACCACACACAAGGGAAACTCCTTTTATACACGATCAAGGATGTGATATGAGCAAGGGTATTACATTCCACCCTAATTCTCTTCAACATAATCTCATTTTGCCTTATTAACCACAGGGATAAACTAGGATTTACAACATATAGGAAAATTAGATATCTGTCAAAAAGTGGAAGACAACCACACGATCCCGGGAATCATAACCTGACTAACCTGACAGATATTATGAGGGGAACACAATTCAATTCATGACATACACTTAAGTAAAATATATAAAACTCATTTAAAACAAGCATAATTTCTATTCTCATTTATAGTTTACAGTATTACTGCATAGATTAAGGTGTAATTTTAAATGGTGAACTGGTGAATCAAATCAAGACTGAGAAATCTCTATCACGTGTAAAATTTGCAAAAACAGCATTCTTTATAACCAACTGACGGGACAAAGAAAGCACGATTGTAATAAGGAGAAACGTTAGTGGAAAACACATCACTTTTAAGTCTTGGAGTCTTAAAATAACGAGAATACAGAGAGTTGATGGTGATTTCATTCAACCATTCACATACAACTACAGATGACAGTAACGTCATCTCAAATTTTCTGATGAATACTACTACTTAGTGTTTACTTTCTTTTTTATTTGTCAGGTTTTCTCTAACCACTGTATGGATACTAACTTACGAGGTATATAATATTATCATCCCCCTTTACAGGTACTTGTTGTTGTTAGGTGTTGTTGAGTCTGTACCAATTCATAGAGACCCTGGATACCACACAATGGAACACTGTCTGGTCCAACCCTCTGTTCAACTGTTGTTATGACTGAGCCCACTGTTACAGCTGCTGTCAGTCCACCTCACTGAGTGTCTTCCTCTTTTCCACTCTGTATTTAACAAGCCATGATGTCTTTTTCTAGGGAGTGATCCCCCAGAAACATGTCCAAAGTATGTAAGACGTAATCTCGCTATCCTTGCTTCCATGGAACATTCTGGTTGTACTTCTTCCAAAACAGAACTGTTTATTCTTTGGGCAATCCATGGTATATTCAATGTTATTCATCAACACTGCAATTCAAAGCATCAATTATTTTACGGTATTCTTTATTCACTGTTCAACTTTCATACACATATACTGTGACTGAAAATATCATAGCTTGGGTCAGACGCACCTTAGTCTGCAAAGTGACATCTTTGCTTCTGAGTACCGTAAAGAGATCTTTTGCAGCAGATATGCTCAATGCAATGCATACTTTGTTTTGACCGCTGCTTCCACACAGGTGTTGACTGTAGATCCCTTGAAAACCTGAATCTTTTCTTGTTTATCATGATGTTGTTTACTGGTCTAGTTACGAGGATTTTTGTTCTTTTTTTTTTAATTTTTATTTAACATGATTGAGTGAAAATGTACATTCACGTATCAATTTACATGCCCACCTACATGCAGCTTCCACTGCTCTCCCTGTCCGGTGACAGCACACTATTCCTCTCTGCTCCATACATGTCTCATCCTCCCAACAGCCTCCTTTCCCCTCCTCTCCATCCACTCCCCTTCCTCCAGCTAGAGGTCAGCAAGATGATATCCTACAGATGTATAGAACCATAAAGTGCTTCCAATATGTGGTCACTCTGCCTTGCCAAGTCCAATCCATTCCTGTCCAAAGAGTGGACCTTTGTTACAATTTATGGGAAAGGGCAGCATCAGGGCCAGGGGCCATGCTCTCAGAGAAACCCCCAAACCGCTGGACCATCAATTGAGGTCTTTCAGTGGAGATCTCATGATGCATCCCTTTTTATTCTTATGTTGCCAGTGAGACACCTCTCTGTGAGTTTCATTGTTGCTATCACTGGTAGTGGCTGGGCACCATCCGGTTCTTCCCGTCCCAAGTCGATGTAGGCACCCACTTTTGTGGGTCGCTCTGTCTTCTTGGTTGTCTTGATCACATGTCATTTTGGTCCTCGGTGAGCATCCTTTCCTGCTGAATTGGACCATTTGATGTGTCCTCGGACGGCAGCTTGGCAGCTTTTAAGACCACAGACGCCACTTACCAATGTGGGGTGCAGAGAGCTCTCTTAGCAAAACGCTAGTTGTGCCAAATGGCCTGGAATTCGTCTAAGAGCATGGTCCCCTGCCCCCTGCCCCAGCTACTCTATCCTTGCAGTATTGAGTTAAGATGGAAGGAGTACTCAAGTTATGCTGAAGTCCACTTAATGTTGTTCTTGTTTCTAAAGCGTGCTATCACCGCTTTCTCCCAACTAGATTTCTAGTAACTACCTAAAATAAGCCCTCCCCCCCTCACCCTCCCTCCCTTCCCTCCGTTGCAGCTGTCAAAGAGTCTTTTCTTCCATACACAAGTCTGTTTTGGGGATCTTATCGTAGAGCTCTCATACACTATTTGTCCTTTTGTCGCTGACTACTTTCACTCAACCTAATGTCTTCCAGTTGAAACCAGGTTAGATGTTTCGTGGAATCATTGTTATTCTTTATCATTGTGTAGTGCTCCACTGAGTATATGTACCATAGTTCACCTATCCATTCTTCTATTGTTGGGCATCTGGGTTGATTCCATCTTTTTGCTATCGTGGACTGTGCTACGATAAACATTCTGGTGCATGTGTCCATTGGTGTGAAAAGCCTTGAATCTGTAGGATATATTCCAAGTAGTGGAATTACTGGGTCAAATGGTATATCGATATCCATTTTTTTAAGGAAGAGCCAGATTGCCTTCCAAAGACGCTGGACCATTTTGCAACCCCACCAACAGTGTAGGAGGTTTCCACTTTCTCCACAGCCTCTCCAGCATTTGTTGTTTTGTGTTTTCTGGATCATGGCCAATATTGTTGGGGTGAGATGGTATCTCATTGTTGTCTTGATTTGAATTTCTTTAATAACTAGAGATTGTGAACATGTCCGCATGTGTTTTTTGGCTGCCTGGATCTCCCGTTTAGTGAAGTGTCTGTCCATCTCCTTTGCCCATCGCTTAATTGGATGGTTTATCTTCCTCTTATTGATATTTTGTAGTATATTATAGATTATGGAGATCAGGCGTCAGTCTGACAGAGTTGCCAAATATTTTTTCCCATTCTGTGGGTGTTCTTTTAATTCTATTAATAAAGTCTTTGGATGAGGAAAAGTGTTTGATTCTTAATAGTTCCCATTTATCTTATTTTCTCTTCTGTTGATTGAGGTTTCTTTGACAGATTTTGGAGTCTGTCCTCATTGTGTATTAAAACTTCCACTGTTGTTCCTACCTTTTCTTGGATGAGCTTTATCGTTTTACGTTTGATATTTAGGTCTTTTATCCAGTTGGAGTTGGCTTTTGTATAAGGTATAAGATATGGATCTTGATTCAGTTTACTGCAGATGGATAACCACTTTTGCCGGCACCATTTGTTGAAGATACTGTTTGTACCCCAGTTTAATGTCTTAGGGCCTTTGTCGAATATCAACTGTTCGTAGGCAGATGGTGTCATCTCTGGGGTCTCAACTGCGTTCCATTGATCGAACTGTCTGTTCTTGTACCAGTACCAGGCTGTTTTGACCACTGTGGCAGTGTAGTATGTTCTAAGGTCGGGTAATGAGAGGCCTCGCAGCGTGTTCTTCTTCTTTAGTAGTACCTTACTTATCTGGGGCTTCTTCCCTTTCCAAACAAAATTAGTGATTTGTTTCTCCATCTCATTGAAAAATGATGCTGGAACTTGTATTGGGATTGCATTATATAAATAAATTGCTTTGGGTAAAATAGACATTTTCACAACGTTAAGTCTTCCTATCCATGAGCAGGGTAGGTTTTTCCATTTATCTAAGTCTCTCTTAGTTTCTTGTAGTAAGGGCTTGTAGTTCTCTTTGTAAAGGTCTGGTTGTTTCTCTGGTTAGATTAATTCCTAGGTACTTTATCTTCTTAAGGGCTATCATAAATGGTACTGATTTGATAATTTACTCCTTAGCAGTCTCCTTGTTGGTATAAAGGAATCCTACTGATTTACTTATCTCGTATCCTGAGACTTGCCTGAACTCTTGTATCAGTTTGACTAGGTTACTTAAACATTCCTTGGGGTTCTCTGCATATACAATCATATCATCTGCAAACAGGGAGATTTTAACTTCCTCTTTGCCGATGCAGATGCCCTTTATTTCTTGGTCTTGTCTAATTGCTCTGGCTAGAACTTCTAGCACAATGTTGAATAGGAGAAGTGACAGTGGGCATCCTTGTCTAGTTCCTGATCTCAAGAGAAAGTCTTTCAGTCTATCTCCATTCAGGATGATGTGGGCGATTGGCTTTGTATAAATAGCCCATATTGTGTTGAGGAACTTGCCGTCTATGCCCATTTTGCTGAGAGTTTTTAGCATGAATAGGTGTTGGACTTTATCAAATGCCTTTTCTGCATCAATAGACAAAATCAGCTGATCCTTGTCTTTTGTGTTATTTATGTGGTTAATCACATTAATTGTTTTCCTGATGTTGAACCAGCCTTGCATCCCTGGCATGAATCCCACTTGGTCATGATGGATTATTTTCTTGCTATGTTGTTGTATTCTGTTGGCAAGAATTTTGTTGAAGATTTTTTCATCTAGGTTCATGCATGAAGTTGGTCTGTAGTTCTCTGTGTTTGTTGGATTTTTCCCTGGCTTAGGTATCAGGGTTATGCTGGCTTCACGGAATGAGTTTGGGAGTACTCCATCCTTTTCTATACTGTGAAATAGTCTCAGTAGTATTGGGGATAACTCTTTTCTAAATGCTTGGTAGAATTCTGCCGTGAAGCCATCTGGGCCAGGACTTTTTTTTTTTGGTTCGCAGTGTTTTGATGACCTTTTCAATCTCTTCCTTTGTGATGGGTTTATTAAGTTGTTTTGCTTCATGTTGTGATAATTTGGGTAAGTGGTATGAGTCAAGGAATTGGTCCATTTCCCCTAGGTTTTCAAATTTGTTAGAGTACAGTCTTTCATAGTATTCTGTTTCGATATTTTTGATTTCTGTTGCATCTGTGGTCACAACTCCCCTCTCACTTCTAATTTGGGTTATTTGTTTCCTTTCTTGCTTTTCTTTAGTAAGTTTAGCCAGTGGTTTATCCATTTTGTTGATCTTTTCAAAAAACCAGCTTTTGGTCTTTTCAATTTTTTCAACTGTTTTTCTATTCTCTAATTCATTTAGCTCTGCTCTAATCTTTATGATCTCATTTCTTCTGGTGCCCAAGGGGTTCCTCTGTTGTTCTCTTTGTACTTGTTCAAGCTGTAGGGTTAGTTCCTTGATTTCATTTCTTTCTTCCCTCCAAATGTGTGCATTTATGGAGATAAACAGACCTCTGAGCACTGCTTTGGCTGTATCCCATAGGTTGTGGTAGGAAGTGTTTTCGTTATCATTGGAATCCATGAATTTCTTTAATTCATCCTTGATTTCCTCTATAACCCACATTTGTTTGAGCAAGATGTTGTTCGGTTTCCAAGAGTTCGACTTTCTAGCTATGTTTTTTCTGCTATTGATTTCAACTTTCATGGCTTTATGATCTGAGAAGATGCTTTGCAGTAATTCAGTGGTATGGATTTTGTTGAGCATTGCCTTATGGCCTATCACATGGTCAATTCTGGAGAATGTTCCATGTGCACTGGAGAAGAAGGTGTAGTTGTCTGCTGATGGGTGGAAAGTTCTGTATATATCAATGAGGCTGAGTTGGTTAATTGTGTCAATGAGGTCTTCTGTATCTTTACTCAGCTTTTTTCTAGATGATCTGTCTAGTAATGAGAGTGGAGTGTTAAGAGTCTCCCACTATTACTGTGGAGTCATCTAACTCTCTTTTGAGCGTAGTCAGTGTTTCTTTGACATACTTAGGTGCTCTGACATTAGGTGTATAAATATTTAATATAGTTAAGTCTTGCCTGTGTACCGAATCTTTCAGCAATAAATAGTGTCCATCTTTGTCTACGATGGTGGATTTGACATTAAAATTGATTTTGTCTGAGATTAGAATTGCCACCCCTGCTCTTCTTTGTTCATTGTTAGCCTGATATATATTCTTCCATTCTTTAATTTTCAGATTGTTCCTGTCTTTAGGTCTCAAGTGAGTTTCTTGTAGACAACATATGGACGGGTCGTGTCTTTTGATCCAAGATGACACTCGGTGTCACTTTACTGGAGCATTCAGTCCATTCACATTCAATGTAATTATTGATAGGTACGTGTTCACTGCTGTCATTGTGATATGTTTATTTTTATGTTGATGTTTCCTCTGTTGTTCTCATTAGTATGTTCTGGGACACTCTTTTTTGTGAGTTGATTTTCCACCTTTTTCAGAGCTGGTTTTATAGTTGCTGAGACTTGTGTGTCAAATTTGTTGAAACGGTATGATACATCTTTGTTGTGCTTTACAACTGCCCCTATGAACCCCCTTAATAAACTATTTATAAACCCAATTTTAATTACTACCAGTCTAGTCATCTTCCTCTCCATCTCGAAGGACTATAAGAACTGTAGTACATCCCTCTTTTTATTATGATGACACTATAGTTTTCATGATGATCACTGGATTGCTTCTTTCCATATCAAAGCTATGATTTACTTTGGAGCTTTCCCTAAATGAGTAGAGTATTGAGTAGTGTGTCATTCTAAAATATAAAGTTAGTGGTTTTGTTCTTCTAAGCCAAAGCCAAGAACTTCTTTCAGTATTTCTTGTAGTTTGGGTTTGGTTTTTACAAAGTCTCTGAGTTTCTGTTTATCTGGGAATGTCTTAATTTCATTTTCGTATTTGAAAGATAGTTTTGCAGGATATATAATTCTTGGTTGGAAGTTCTTCTCCTTCAAGACTTTGAATGTGTCGTGCCACTGTCTCCATGCCAGCATGGTTTCTGCTGAGAAATCTGACGAGAGCCTACAGGGTTTCCCTCTGAATGTTAGCTTTGCCTTGAGTCTTGCTGCCTTTAAGAGTTGCTGCTTGTGTTTCATTTTGTTAAGCTTGATTATAATATGTCTTGGCGTCTTTCTTTTGAGATCTGTATTGGGTGGCGTACGATATGCATCTGAGATGTCTATATTCTCTTCTTTCATGATTTCTGGGAAGTTTTCTTTCAGCAGCTCAGCAACAATACTCTCTGTGCTCTCAGCTGTCTCACCCTGTCTGGGGACTCCAATTAATCGAAGGTTGTTCCTCTTAATAGAGTCCCACATGCTTCTTAATGTTTCTTCATTTTTCTTGTTTCTTTTTTCTGATTTCTGCTCATAGACGCTGGCATCAGTAGCTCTGTCTTCCAAGTCAGAAATTCTTTTTTCCATTTGTTCCATTCTGTTTTCTTGGCTTTGCATGGAAGTTTCTATGTCTTTGATTTTCTTCTTGATCTGTTGGACTTCAGAGTACTGGTGTTCCATCAGATCGAACAACTTGCTTAATTTTTCATTTTGTTCTGCTGCACACTGTATAAGGTCTAGAAGGGCTCTGTATATAATCAATTTACATTCACTTCTTGATACTTTCATAAAAGTTTCTTCATCTGGAAAACTCCTTGATTGCTTTGTTTGGGAGCCTTCTGAAGCCATGAGTGATTACTTGTATGCCACAATTGTCTGTTGCTTTTTGGGTTCCATGTGAGTATATATAGGGTGGAAGAGGTACTGTGAGGATGGATTGCAAATGTTTCTCTAGGCTGTCTTCAAATGAAAAGCAAAAAGTATCTGACCAGTTCACAAGTCAGTAAGGTTTTCAGGTGTAGAGGTCCCTCTTCTCATCTGACAAAGTAAGCGCCACTATATCCAACCCCAGATGATAACAAACTAGTTCAGAATATAGCAATGCTACTGCCCTGTTGGCCTCTGCTGACAGGGCCTAGCCTTAGCCAACACTGTGTCGAGTACTGGTTTTGTGATAGAAAAGCGCTCTCCTGTGGGCAGGCTCTGGTTCCAAAGCTAAGAATTAGGTCCGGCTTTGGCCACCGTACCCAAGATGGCGTCCTCCACACAGGCAGCAGACAAGGGGGCTAAAGGTGCCGAGAGGCAGTGACTCCTTTGCTTCTGTTGCAGGGACCCCTATGCAGGCAGCACTGTGCAAAATCACTACTTTTCTGTCAGAGAAGTGCTGTCCCATTTGCACGCACTGGCTCCCAGGCTAAGAACAAGGTCCCGCTAAAATCTCAGTACCAACATGGCATCCTGCACACTCACCGCGAAGCTCCGCACAAACCCTGCTGAGGCAGTTACAAAACGAAAGGCTCAAAGTGGCTAGATTAACAGTCCCGAGCCTGGCTCTCAGAATACACGAATTTCGCCTGCCTATCCCCCCAGCAGTGCGTCTGAGTCCAGCCGCCAGGCAAGACCCAGCTCTGCCAGCCAGCCAAGACAGAGGAAAAAAAAAGTCAAAATGGTGCGTCTACCTTCTGTCCGTGAGAGCTGGGGCTAGCCAGGAGCAGAAGTCAGCGAAAGAGAGGAAGTTTTTCGCTGAATGGTATGTAGTCCCAATTAACAGCCCTGTGCCGTGTCCTGAGGCTGATTAGGTGATCAGAAGGCTCCGTTTGATTATCAATTTAGGTCTTCATTTCCAGAGGGATATAAGGAGACATGTGCTTAGTCTGCCATCTTGACTTCGCCGGATTTTTGTTCTTGATGTTCAGCTGTAATCCATAAAGGCTGTGGTCTTTGATCTTCATCAGTGCTTCAAGTCCTCTTCAGATTCAGCAAACAAGGTTGTATCATCTGTGCAACACAGGCTGAGAACGACTGCTCCTCTGCTCCTGATGCCTTGGTCTAGTTCATAGTCTAGCTTCTTGGATTATTTGCTCAGCATACAGATTGAATATGCATAGTGAAAGGATACAACCTTGACACACTTTTACTGACTTTAAACCATGGTGTCCCCTTGTTCTTTCTAAACAACTGACTCTTGATCTATGTACAGATTGTTTATAAGCATAATTAAGTGACCTAGAATTCCCATTCTTTGCAATGTTATCCATAATTTGATAGGAGCCTCACAACTGGATGCTTTTGCATAGTCAATAAAACACAGATAAACATCCTTCTGGCATTTTCTGTTTTCAGCCAGGATCCATCTGACATCAACAACAATATCCCTGGTTCTATGTTCTCTTTTGTATCTGGCCTGAATTTCTGGCAGTTCCCTGTTGATATATTGCTTCAGCTGCTTTTGAATGATATTCAGCAAAATTTTGCTTGCCATGTGGTATTAACGATATCACATGATAATGTCCACATTCAGTTGGCTCACCTTTCTTGAGAGTAAGCATAAATATGAATTTCCTCCAGTCAGCTGGTTAGGTAGCTATTTTTCAAATTTCCTGGCATAGAAGAATGTGTACTTTCAGCACTGCCTGCATTTTCTGAAACATCTCAATTAATATTCATTCACTTCCTGGAGTCTTGTTTTTCATCATCTCCTTCAGTGTAGCTTGGACTTCTTCCTCCAGTACCATCAGCTCCTAATCATATGTTACCTCCTAAAACGGCTGAAGGTCAACCAATTCTTTCTTGGCATAACAACTTCTATGTATTTTTTCCATCTTCTTTTGATGCTTCCTGCAGTTTAAAATATTCCCCATAGAATCAATCCCTCACTATTGTGACTTGTGGCTTGATTTTTTTCTTCAGTTCTTTATGAAACTTATTATAAGAGGAGAAAAAAAGAACATGTACTTGGATACCAGAAAGAATTCAAGTCCAGTCTTATCCTATGTAACTTAATAGCTGGGCAACCTTGTTACTCAACCTTTCTCAGCCTAAGTTTTCTCATTTGTGAAACGGAGCTAACGTAACATACCACATGAGTTTGTGGGGGGCAGTGAACTAAAAATCTAAGAGTAATATTTAACAAAACTTTTGACATACAGGTGATAAATGAAAGTTAATTATTACTGTGTCAGTTTCTGAGCTAAGTTTTAGGACTACTAAAAAAAGCATCATCTTGACACTATGAGTTGGCATCAACTCGATGGCACTGGGTTTGGTTTTTAAAGAAGACCTCAGTAGTTCATGTTACCTAATGTTATTATATTATTTAGGTCCCTAACTGTGATTTTCATATTTTAAGGAACAGAGACATAATAATACAAACACAACCTATAAAGATTGACATTGAAAACACACTCCAAAAATTTCATTAAGCTACACATTAATTTGCCAGGAGCATAATCCATGCCAGTGATTATTATTAAGAAGTCAACATTATTAATTCTGAATTTTGTGTTCATAACAGTGTACAGAATATATTCAAGGACTCCTTGGGGGTACAATGGGACAACAGTCAACTGGATTATCTTTGGAGACTTTTCTCTACAAATGGTAACTGTAAAAGCGACAGACCCAAGATTCAGGAAATGGTATAAACAGAAGGAACACTCAGCGGTACTAAAGAGAATAACGCAAATTTCAGTGTGAAGCCTCTGTCAAAATCTTCTAAACATTGGTAAGCACAGCTATCGATGCTAGTTCAGAAGACAAAGCAATGAAGAATGAGCTATACATATTAGGTTGCCTAAGTATACAACTGGATAAGAACATAAAAAGGCGAACTGTTTTATTAGAATGATGTAAACTGTTCCTGTTTAACGGAAGGGAAAAAAAGAACAAAAATTCACTGAATGACAAACTTAAAAACACAGAAACCTCAGAAAGTTCTGCGTTCTAACTACTTTTGAATAGACTCTGCATTTGATTATGCAATAAGTTTTACAACAGTTTTCACAAATCATACAATGATGATACATATCACACAGTGATGTATCAGGCTATTTTTAACTATCCTAATATCAACAATACCATTACAGAAGCCTCATTAAAGGGGAGGAAACATCTGCTAGGATTGTCATTTCTCTTGCAATAATCAAGGTTTCTTGGCAAAACAGAAATGGTCATAAAATGCACCAGTCATTAACTTGTGTACTAAATACTATTCATGATGCCAATATTAAAAATTTGTCTTGTGAGATCTGACGATAGTTTGGACTACCTTCTAATTAGCTCTATCTGCTGATAAAAAATGCTGTTCAAATGCACAGAGCCATTTGTTTTTACAATACTATGGGTTATGGACAGTCAGGGAGTGTCATGGATTGAACTGTGTCCCCCCAAAAATGTGTGCAGCCATTTGGCTGGGTCATGATTCCCAGCAGTTTATGACTGTCCCCCATTTTGTGATTTTCCTATGCTGTATGTAAGGAGGATTAGGTTGGGACTCTAAATCCCTTCCTAAAGCCCCCTTCCTTGCTCTAGTGCAAAGGGAGTTTCCCTGGAATGCCGCGTGCACTGCCTTTTATCCTACAAGGGATAAACGGAAAGGCAAGCAAACAGAGCACCACACATCATGTAGAAAACAGCACTGGGAGAAGAACCCATCCTACAGATTTGAGGTTCCCAAGCTAAGATGCTCCCTGACCAAGGACTGATGAAACACAAGGTCAATTCCTCCAGAAGCAACAGAGGGAAAGCCTTCCCCTGGAGTGGAAATCCTAAATCTGGACTTGTAGCCTACTGGACTGTGTAAGAATAAACTTTCCTTTGTTAAAGTTATCCACTAGTAATATTTCTCTTAGAACAGTACCAGATGACAAAAGCATGGTGGAAAATGGATCACAAAATACATTCATGTTCTTTTTCATTCAGTATCTAATAACTATTGCTTTCACATTTTCTAAAGGAGTTTAAAATGTTTTTAAGTACAGTTAGTTATAAAGATGAATTTCAGAGTTTGGAAATTAGTTCCAGTTTTCATGGCAAAACTGTCACATTGTAAATATAAATTTTAAAGGTCAATATTAGTTCTAATTATAATCTCAAACTTAGAGAATAAACATGTACAGCTTTACAATTTTAATAATGTGAAGTGGACTGAAAAGACAAAATCAAGAATCACCAAGCTCACTTCAAACTTAATGGAAGTCAAGTCACATAAATCCCTTTCCTGAAATTAGTTTTTCCTCTCAATTAGTTCAAAGAGGAATAAAACACCAAATCTTATCCCTGACATTCAAGAGGGTACACATATACACATGTATGAAATGAATACAGCATATATGTACATATATACATAGATACACACACACACACGCAAATAACCAAAGCATGGGTGTGACAAAAGATAGATGAAAGGCTCAGTCTACTGGGGAATGGTTGTTAACCTAGAGATCCACAAAATAAGTATCTTTAGGTTGTTTGAAATAGTTCAAAATGATAAATGGAAATCACTCCCTTATCTAGTTTTGTTCTTTTTTTTTAACTGTCACTGTATCATTCAAGTGTAATAATTAAAAAAGAATCAGTTGTTGCTGAGCATCTAACATTACATGTCAGGCACTGTGGGACACACTGTAAACTCAATAAATAAAATTTCTTACTCACAAAGAATCTATAATATAGTTGAGGAAGGGGGAAGGTAATTACAAATATTATAAAGCTACAGAAGCACTTAAGAGGAGTAACTAAATTTAGAATTTTGGAAGGGGTAAGACCAAACTTAAGTTTTACAGATATGTAAAGTTTAGGTAAGAAAAACACACGGGAAGGGAAGCAGAAGAATAAAGAAAGCACTCTAAGTACAAAAAGCAGTATACTGAAAGTGAAAGACAGCCTGTAGGCTGTGTCCTATAAATCAATACGGGGAGAGAAAAGCTGATGGATGGAGGAGTACAGAGTCAAGTTCAACGGTGAAACACTGAAGGGCTTTAAGCAGGAAAAAAGATGACTAGATACAATATGAGAAAAAAGGTTGAGGAAGGGCACAAAAGCCAAAGTAAGTGTGTTCTTAAGACACTATTTTAGAAATAAGCAACGAGATGTCTGGAAAACCAGCTGAAACTAGCAGGGCCTTCCACTATGATACTGGAACATCGGCAATTCAGAAAAGACAAGTCAATGAGTTTGGAAATAATTTTAAGTGCCTATAATAACTGGCAATTCTAATTAAGCATCAAAAAAAATCAAGAAATGAATTATGACCTAACAAGTGTAACTAATACATTCTTTCAAAACATGAGTTCCTGTGGGAATTAAAATACAGGATTTCAGAGAGAAGTTCTGGAGCCACTAATTAAACAGATCATCATTACACTGCCAAAAGAAGCTAGTTAGCTAATCTAAAAAGCCAACAGCAGACTTGTATCACTGGTATTATTTCACCTTTTTTTTGAAATCCGATTCCCGAAGTAGGATACGATTAGCAAGCTTTTCAGCATAATTATTCTTACTGTTTTTTAAAATTGCTTTATCCCTTCTATTCTCTCAGTTTCCCTTCTGGCATGACTTCAGCTTAGCTTTCTTAGTAATCTTCCAATTTCATCTTTAATACACTAAACAGTGATCTTATTAATTACAATGTTGTACTTTTTGAGCACTTTTACCATATGTCACACTACAATAATGCTTCATGTATGTTTTCCCATTTAATTCTCACAACTCTGAACCGTTGTGGCACACTATTAACCCCATTTCAAAACAGAAAAAAGGGAGGCTGACTGACAGAGTATTTCATGCTCTTGAGTTGGTTCCGACTCAGAGCGACCCTATGCACAACAGAACAAAACACTGCCTGGTCTTGCACCATGCCCACAATCGTTTTTATGCTTAAACTCATTGCTGTAGCCACTGTGTCAATCCATCTCATCGAAGGTCTTTCTCTTTTTCGTTGACCCTCCACTCTACCACACATGATGTCCTTCTTCAGGGACTGATCCTTCCTGACAACATGTCCAAAATCTGTAAGACACAGTCTTGTCATCTTTGCTTCCGAGGTTGTACTTGGCGTCCATGGCACATTCAATTTTCCCCCTGAAAACCACAATTCAAAGGTGTCAATTCTTCTTCTGTCATCTTTGTTCACTGTCCAACTTTTGCATGCACGTGATGTGACTGAAAATACCATGGCTTGGGTCAGGTGCACTTTGGTTTTCAAAGTGACATCTTTACTTTTCAGTATTTTAAAAAGAGCCTTTGCAGGAGATTTTCCCAATGCAATGCGTCTTTTGACTTCCTGACTGCTTCTTCCATGGGCATTGATTGCAACTTAAGTAAAATGAAATCCTTGATAACCTCAATCCTTTCTCCATTTATGATCATGTTGCTTACTGGTCCAGTCAGGAGGATTTTGTTTTCTTGATGTTGAGGTGCATTCCATACTGAAAAATGGCAGTCCCTGATCTTCACCAGTAAGTTTCAAATCTTCTTAACTTCCAGCAAGTAAGGCAGTGTCGCCTGCATAATGCAGGTGGTTAATGAGTCATCCTCCAATCTTGATGCCTTGATCTTCTTTGTATAATCCAGCTTCTCAGATTATCTGCTGAGCACACAGATTGAAAAGGTACGATGAAAGGATAAAACCCTGATGCACACATTTCCTAACTTTAAACCATTCAATGTCCCCTTGTTCTGTTTGCATGACTGCCTCTTGATCCATATACAGATTCCTTAAGAGCAGGATTAAGTGTTCTGGAATTCCCATTCTCCACAATGTTAGCTATAATTTGTTATGACCCACACAGTCAAATACTTTTGCATAGTCAACAAAATAGTTATACATCTTTCTGGTATTCTCTGCTTTCGGCCAAGACCCATCTGGTATCAGCAATGATATTCCTGGTTCCATGTCCTCTTTTGAATCCAGCTTGAATTTCTGGCTGCTCCTTGTCAATATAGCATTGCAGCTGCTTTTGAATGACTGAGTGAAATAGTTTTTAAATGTGGTTCTGCTCACGCTATAGTTCTAGTCCTTAAACACTGATACAGTGATTCTAATATTCACAGATTACATGCTGACCAGTTCAGTCACTGGCATTAAACATAAACATATTCTAAAAAAACTGTTTAAAGGGAACTTAAGTTAGCTTTGAAATGTATACTACTTTATTTAACTTTCTGATACATTTTGTAAAAAGATTGAAAAATCAAATTAGCACTTTACCCGCCAAATCCTTTTCTAAACCACAACAACCACTCGTGTTTGTCAACTGAACTGCTGCTTAAATTTTTTTAAAAGTAAGATTATATTATGTTCATGTTTTCCAGTAATATACAGATGATGACTACCACCAAAAGAAGAGCACGGTACTTAAAAAAAAAAGTTTCGCAAGGAATAAATCTTTGTTGAACTACCATTTTAACAGGCTGTATGACTTTGGTAAAATAACTTAACTTCCTGATCCTTCATTTTGTTGACTTATAAAATGGAAATACTTTCAGCTCCTTGGAAATCCAGTTTTAATTCACTCAACTTTTTTTTTTTCCTTTTGGTTTCCTTGGCATCTTTTTTATTTTCATTCTAGAACTCCTCATTCTTATCTGTCCTTTTAATGCTAATATTTCTCAGGGTTTAATTCCAAACACCTTTCTTCTAGACATTGAAAATTGTCACCTTGTACCCTACAGACCAAAGAATAGCATTTGAAATCAATCAGTCTAAATGCCTTACCACTCCCAAATGTCTGCCCATTATCATACCTGCCAGGTCCCTGAGAGTAAGTTCACAAGTGACCTTTACCTACAGCTTATTTTATACCATGTTCTGGGTCTACAGTAAAGAACAAAAATAAACATGATCTCTGCACTCCCTAAGCTTTCAAATCAATCAGAAAAGTAACTGGGAGAGACTTTTAAAAAGTGGGGTTACATTTAAGTGACAGTGCTATTTAGTAGCAATGCTGCTTAAAGTTCAGAGAAATCTACTAAACCAGTGCTTATTTAACTATTGTGGGCCAACTGCTCCATTACAATTTTTAATTTTACATTAATCACACATTGAATTTGAATTGAAGGTTTCATTTTAAAATATTCATTTTAGAAACTACAAATAAATTTCACTTCTAAACAGTAATTATAAACAGATCACACCATATCAGTAAATGAAATCATCTCCTGAATATGATCATTAAGAAAAATATTAACTTTAATGAAACTGTAGTAGAAAACTACATACTTCACAAAAGCGCACTGTGAAAAAAATTCCTTTGCTTGAAGGAAGGTTAAGAAACACAAATTGGAATACCTCTAAATGTCTGCAAACTAGTTCATCTTCTAAGATCTGTTATAGTTTTCTTTCAAAAGTACTATCTACTGCCTTCCGCAGGTAGGAACTGGTAAACTTAAAACACTACTTGGTTAATTTTCCACTCAAATACGTACGCATTATAGACATTTCAGGAGACAAATTTTGTACTAGAAATTCCAACCATTAGATGAAAAAAAAAAAAAACAGAAGTTGTGATGTTCTGCTTTTAAGGGTTTTTGTAAATTTTTCAGTAATTACTTGCTAATTATTCCACTTCTTAGTTTGCTATCTTTTCCCCTGCTAAGTAGAACAACCTAAAAGACACCGAACAGAAACCAGTGGAGTTCTGTTGAGTCGATTCCGACTCACAGCGACCCTATAGAGCAGAGTAGACCTGCTTCACACAGCTTCCAAGGAGGGCCGGACGGATTCGAACTGCTGACTTCTTGGTTAGCAGACATTATCACTTAACCACTATGCCACCAGGGTTTCCCTTTGATACCAAAGGAAAACCAAAATGTTATGTATTTTCTAAATTTCAATTTAGAAATCTCTCTAGTTTTAGGTAACTTACTCGAATGAAAGTACTTCTACTTTTACTACTGTGGTGGCGGGAGAGGAAGATAAAATGCTTTTAAAACACTACATATCACTAAAGTTGGAAACCTCTGTCCAGTCTCTCCTATACCTTTTATGGAGCGCTAGCTCTTTGTAATTCTATAAATGTTCAGAAAA
Organism: Heterohyrax brucei; assembly: GCA_028571685.1. Classification (NCBI taxonomy): domain Eukaryota; kingdom Metazoa; phylum Chordata; class Mammalia; order Hyracoidea; family Procaviidae; genus Heterohyrax; species Heterohyrax brucei. The sequence continues at coordinate 78,941,742 of CM053143.1, forward strand.
AACAAACAAAAACTTCTAAGATTGGGCAGGCTGAACAAAATTTAAAACGTTGCATCTCTTTAGAACTATTAATATGGAAAAGTGTATCCTATCCGACTCGACGGCACTTGGCTGGCTGGGCTATTTCATTATTATCCAAGATGATAACAAAAATACCTAAAACTCAAACCTATTGCTATCAAGTAGACTGTGACTCACGACGACCCCATGTAGAACTCCTCCATAAGGCTTTCTTGCTGATAACTTTAAAGAAAATAAATTCCCAGACCTTTCTTCCAAGACACGGCTAGGAAGGTTTAAAACGCCAACTTTTAGGTTAGTAGGGAGCTCAAACCATTTGCGCCACCATGTTGTTGCTGTTATGTGCCTCGGTGTCAATTACGACTCTTGTTGACCTTATAGGACAGAGGAGAACCGCCCCCATATGGATTCTTAGGCTGTAATCTTTATGAGAGTAGATCGCCACAACCGATCACCAGCTCTTTTTTTCCCTACAGCTGCTGGAAGGTTTGAAGCGTCCACCTTTCAGAAGAACACTTAACCACGACGCCATGGTGGGCGTTTAATAACCATCGGTAAACGAATGAATTCCTATCTCCTTCTGGAATGCCCCCGCTCTTCTTGACTTTCTCACTCCAAGACTGGTTCTGAGGTAAGCAGATTTCTCACTAGCACGTGTAGACCATATTCTTTCTCCCAGAGGGCAGTACTAGGGTACTCAGGTTCAGAAACGCACACAATTGCAATCCACCTCCCCTAGACCGACACGGGCGTCACTCACATTAAGCGTGGGCCGAAGTGAACCCGGTCCCAGACAGCTGGAGACCAGCGTAGCCGCAGCCGGTACGGCCCTCCTCACATCGACGTAACGAGAAAGGACCCAAGGGGGTGTCTCCACTAAGTGCCTGAACCATGCACAAATTAAACCCAAATTCAGCCGCTGCTTTATTTTGTACGCTTTTGTACACCAATCAAATCACGACATTCCGTCTTATTCCCTCACTCAATACCTCCCCTGTACTTCATCTTAGTCCGCTACCCCTTGTTGCCGGATCAGGCAAGGGGTAGTGCACCGGAAGTCGGGGACTTTCCTTGAATTTGCGTCGCGGAGGCTGTGAAATCACTGGAAGCTGCATGGCTGAGTCTGAGGGAGGAGCAAAGGAAGCAAGAAGTAGGAACTGTTGTTGGCCGGTCCAGAGCGTTGGCTTCCGGTTTCCTTCTGAGTTGGAGACTTGAGGTGATCAAGATCACAGGCACAGCGCAACCTGTGCGCTCACAGCGCTTCAGGAATGGTCTCTGTGGTAGGAGCTCCTTCAGTGCAGTGACTGGTGTACTAAGCAGCAGCTGCAACGCCAGCCGTAGCGGCAGTGTCGGGTGCTTGTATAGAAGTTTCATCACCCTTGTCTGTGTGCCTGCCTGCTTCCCCAGTCTCAGAGGCAGGTACTCGGGTATCCTAGTTTTCTGTGTCATACTGGCTGGGGCTGGTGGGAAGTAGGATTATGTGAGGTGCAGCATGAGACCATAGTGAAAACGAGAGAGGAGCTGCAGAGCTTCTTGCTGCTGATTACTGTCTCCGTGTCTAGCTACAGCTGCTGTCTACCTTATCACACATATACCTCAACCCTCTGCGTACTGGAGACAGCTCTTTGAAAGGAACTACTGTACCACTGCTTCAAAGGAAAAATAAAAGGTTAGGAAAGACAGAATCTACCCCTCCACTGTTTACCATGGATATAAACTGTTGCTTTGGCTTGTTTAGCCCGTTGTCGAAGTTTTAACATTTCCCTGTGCCGTGAGAGGAAGTGAAAAAGTGGAGGGAAGTCGCTTTAAGATTGTCAATGATTTCTTTCTAAGGCCTTCTGTTCCTATTTCTATTTGGGACAAAGTCAGCTTTCAGAGAGAAGATTATATAAAATAGACGAACCACTGTTATCGTTTTCCAATGTGCAAATTCTTTTATTTATGATGAAATCAGCATCCTTTGCTCTCCCCCGCCCCTTTTTCCCGCATCTGAAGCATTGGATTCCAAATTCTTTAGGGCAGAATCTTTTTTTTTTTTTAACTGTGATTGGCCAGCAGGTGAACAAAAAACAATAATTGACTTACAAACCAGTTACTCTGTAGTCGATCTTGAATCATGGAGATTCCACATAAGTCAAAGTAGAACTGTGCTCCGTATTTCTCACCGTTAATATGCTGATTTCTCAGAAGTAGACCGCCTGATCTTTCTTTGTTCTTTGGTAATTCTGGGTGCATAAAACCGCCAACATTTTGATTAGCAGCCTAATGGATTAATCTGTATGTTATGGAATGAATTAATTTTCAAACTTATGCTGTTGGTGATGCTCAACCCATCCTCTCACCTCACTGTCATCTGTCTCCCCACCCCTCGCCATTTATTGTCTTCCATTCATTGAGTATGTCATTTGGAAGTAAAACTGTGTGTATGTGTGTATACTCCTGGATGAGCTTTTGTTATGTACACCTATCTAAGAGGGAATGGAAGCAGAACATGGTAATATGGTCCTTTGTCTCTTTGAATCCTTTGCGTCTTATTTATTTGGTTCATGGAGATACAGCACTACTTTATCATGGAACAGTTCAGTATTCCTGCTTCTAGATCTACAATAGACCTAGAGAGCAGTCTGTTTTGATTAAATTCAAATCACTGGACTCCAAGGGAATTCCTTCAAAAGGAAAAATAGAATGGTAGAGTCTGAGCTATACAGATAATGAGAAGGCCTTATTTAGAGAAGCCTACACTTTCCCAAGAAGAAATGAAATAGACAGTCATGAAAGTGAGGAAGTTTAAAAACTATGTAAGTATTCTGAAATATAAGAAAAAACTCAACTATGGTATTGTTTCCATTAGAGAGAGAAAAAGAAGAATCCATTTGACCTTAGTATTATGAATATTTTCCTTACTGAGCACAGGGAGCATGCAATTAAAGCATAGGAAAGGAAATAATCATATTTAAGGTAAGAAGACACTGCCATAGAGTTTGTTTGATTGATTATAAGTTTCTCTTTTTTTTTGCCAGATAATTCTAGACGAGAGTCTGGAAATGTTCCCCTTGGAGGATGCCGAAATGGGCGCCTTTACATTCTTTGCCTCAGCTCTGCCACATGATGTCTGTGGAAGTAACGGGCTTCCTCTCACACCAAATTCTATTAAAATTTTAGGACGCTTTCAAATCCTTAAGACCATTACCCATCCCAGACTCTGCCAGTATGTGGATATTTCTAGGGGAAAACATGGTAAGTTTTGGTGTTTTTCTCCTGTTTGATCTGATTTCGTGTCTCTGTTATCCTGTATGTATACTCCATGGAGTACTATACACTGATAAAGAACAATGATGATAGCAGGAAACATCTCTCAATTTGGTCTAAACTGGAGGACATTATGTTGAGTGAAACTAGTCAGCGACAGAGGACAATTATTATATGAGACCCCTACGATAAAAACAAAAACAGACTCATACATAATAGAAAAGACTCTTGGACGGCTACAAGGGTGGAGAAGGTGGGAGGGCAGGAAGGCAAGGGGTGAGGGTTTAAATTAGATAATTGCTAGAAGTTTGGTAGGGTGAAATTGGTGACAATACACGTTAGTAAGAAGATCAATATTAATGGGACTTAAACACAACTTGTGTACTCCTCCCTTAACCCAGTATTATAAGCACGGAGTATGTACACTTTCATTTTTTTATTTAATTAAAAAAAAAAGAAAGTGATGGCAGAGAGCCACTCTACTTCCTTCAAGATTCAAACACATTTGGAAGGAAAACCCAGAAGGAAAGACGTTTGACAGACATGTTCTCTTTGGGGTTTCCTGCCTCCTTGTTTGCCAAACTTCCCAGACCGATTGCTAATTAATAAAGCTCACCCAAAGACTTTATGAAATGCTGGTTTCATGGAGTGAAATGTTTAGAAAGGCTTTTTTATGTGGTTAAAAAAAAAAAAAAGAAAAGAAATCCTCTTCACTTCCGGTAAGCAAGGTTGTGTCACCTGCATAATACAGGTCATTAGTGAGTCTTCTTCCAATCTTTATGCCTCATGCTTCTTCGTATAGGCCAGCTTCTTGGTTTATTTACTTGACATATAAATTCAGAAAGTATGGTGAAAGAGTACAACCCTGATACACACCTTTCTAGACTTTAAATCATGCAGTGTCCCTTTGTGCTGTTTGAACTGCTGCCTCTTGATCCGTATACAGATTGCTCATGAGCAAAATTAAGTGTTCTGGAATTCCCATTCTCCACAACGTTGTCCATAATTTGTTACGATTCACACAGTTGAGTGCCTTTGGATAGTTAATGCAACACAGGTAGACATTTTTCTGGTATTCCATGCATTCAGTCAAGGTCCATCTTACTTCAGCAATGATATCCCTGAATCTGCCTTCAGTTTCTGGCAGTTCCTTGTCAAAATACTGTTGCAGTCGCTTTTGAAACTTTACTTGTGTGTGATATTAATGATATTGTTCGATAATTTCTGCATTTACCATTCTTGGGAATAGATGTGAATATGGATTTCTTTGGTTGATTGGCCAAGTGGCTGTCCTCTAAATTTCTTCGCATAGATAAGTGAACACTTCCAGTGCTACATCCCTTTGTTCAAACATCTCAGTTGATATTCCATCAATTCCTGTAGCCTTGTTTTTTACTGGTACCTTCAATGTACCTTTGACTTTTTCCTTCAGTATCCTCAGTTCCTGGTCATATGATGTCTCATGGTTAAGTTTGCAAACTCATCTGAGAAAAATACTACATGCCTCATTGCTGAATGTCACTGTGGTTACCTTTTAAGTACTCCCTTTGGGAAGTTGTGCGCCAATACCAGTGTCTAGTTCACCCTTCAAAGCAATTTTGGAACTCTGTTTTCTGGAATGGCCATCAGAACTGTCATTGTATTACCATTGATATCCTGAATGTCATCAACATGTTTTCCTTTCAATAGTGGCTTTATCTTCCAGTAAAGAACAAAGTCATTGGGGGCTAGATCAGGTGGGTACGGAGGGTGTTCTAACACAGTTATTTGTTTACTGGTTACAGCTCCCTTGCAGACAACTGTACAGTTGAACATGCTAACTTTCCACTGTCCCACCGGGTGTAATGGCCATTCCAGGAAGAGTTCCAAAATTGCTTTGAAGGGTAGACTAGGCACTGACATTAGTGCATACTTTCCCAAGGGAAGTACTTTGAAGGTGACTGTAGTGATATTCAGAAATGACATATGTAGCACTTAGAACAGTTTAGTTCACAGACTTAATTGTTGAACCTTGTGTTCTGCCTCTTGAAATGGTTGCAACTTGAGGCTTGAATTTTTTTTCAGTTCTTTCAGCTTGAGAAATTCAGAGTGGGTTCTTTCCTTTTGGTTTTCTTTTTCAGGGTCTTTCCACATGTTATTATAATGCTTTATTTTGTCTTCTGGAGGCACCTTTCTAAATCTGTTTAGTTATTTTACTTTGTAATGCCTTCAATTAAGTACTACATGCAAAATCTTTCATGATCTAGTCTCTGCTGATCTCTGTAGTTGTAGTCTTAAATGTTAGTACTGCTTTAACCATTCACTGCAGCCAGGCTGAGTCACTTACCTAAGTAGGAAATAATGATTAGTTGTAAACATAATCATGAGATCTGTGATACAGGTACATGTAGAAGCATTAATGTGGCAACTGGTTTGGCATAGGGATCTGAGATTTCCTATAAGTGTTGTTGTGAGCAGTACTGTGTATTCTTCCAGGTTTGCTACATTTTTTCTTTTTTATGTTGATAACTGAACTGGAAAAGGTCTGGAACTTTTTATCCCAGGTTTTTTTGCTTTTCTTTGTGGGTGACCATCCAAGTAAACTAAATTCAACAATTTAAAACAGTTGTTCTTAACCCAGGAACTGTAGAGGTCTATGAATGGGCTTCAGGCAGGCTGTGAACTCCTTGGAATCATATATAAAAGTGTGTGTGTGTACGAACAAAGAATTTAAAACCTCCCCTGTAGAGTTTCCAGGGATGTGGAATGAACTTACCTTCCTTACTTCAGGGCAAACTGGAGAAGATATAATGTGGGGCTAAAGACCTTTCAGTATTGACTAGATCTTATCCAGCAGTGTACCTTAGCACATATTTACCAAGCAGGAGAGCCATAGTTAGGACCACTGTATAGTACAGTTTTCTCTGTGCAAAACGTTTAGGCTAATAAAATAAGTTGGACCTGCAATTGGATTCTCACAAATTGACTCTGCAGGGGAGGAGGTGCTTTTTCTAATTTGCTTAAGACTGTGCTAACTATGGAAACCCTAGTGGCATAGTAGTTAAGAACTACAGCTGCTAACCAAAAGATTAGCAGTGTGAATCCACCAGGCATTCCTTGGAAACTATGGGACAGTTCTTCTCTGTCCTGTATTGTCACTATAAGTCAGAAATGACTTGACAGAAATTAGTTTCTTTTAATTTAATGCTAACTATACCCACAGTAGTATGTGAATAAACCAAAATGCAATTAAAAAGCAAAGTCATTGCTGTGAAGTCTATTCCAACTCGTAGCAGGACTGTAGGACAGGGTAGAACTGCCCCATACGTTTCCAAGGCTATAATCTTTACAGAAGGAAACTACTACCTCTTTCTCTTATGGAGCAACTAATGAACCACTTGCTTTTCATTTAGCAGCTCAGCATTTACTCACTACATCACCAGGGCTCCTTTAGTCTGTCCGTACCTTCAGCCATTGGCCAAAAGCCCAGAAAGAAATTTCTGGCAAATTTGGTTGCTTTTAGAAAATGATAGTAACTTTCTGTTAACGCTTTGTTTTTATTTATTAAATGTTTTCTATGACATTGACTAGATGTTTAAAAACTGTAGGGGTCTTTTGGGGCTTTTACATCACCAAACCATTGAGAGGTATTGCCAATCTCTTCATCTAGTTATAGATTGTAAAGTTTCCTCTTACAAGTTCAGTCCATTTCCAAAACCACTCTAAGAAAAGCTTGATAAGAAAGTACTAGCTATGGCAGGAGATCACAGTTAGTCTTGGTCTTTTAAGTCTGTTAAATCTTGAGTAGACCTGTCTTTTTAACTGTTGCTACATTTACTTTGTTCTTCAATTTCTTCATTCTTACTTCCTAAAATACCCTTTGTTTCTCTTTGCTATGGATAGAAGCCTGTTTGGAACTTCACTTAGTCTAGCTGTGCTATTTTTTTCTGGCCAGATTTTTGTAGGCCTTCTTTTCTCTAGACAATTGACTCTAATTACCTCTTCCTTTTCTGCTGCCTAAGTGGATCCCTGTAAACACTGGACTATAAACACAGCGTATAATAGACTCCCTTTTGGGAACACTATTGCTAACCCTTCACATGATACTGTTTTTTAGTTACTAGTGTCAGATTGGAACTGATCTCCATAGACACTATAATCTGTACTGTTTATCACTGTTCTTTGAAGCCAGATCAAAGTTAGTACCCTTAACCCTGACTACGAAATTTCTAATTGTTCTGTTTGCCACGCTCCTGAGATCATGAGTATGTAAAAAGTTAATTTTAAATTTGGTCTCCTGGAATGAAAACATCAGTAATTTTCAAAAGATTAGAAAATTTGAATGCCTTGTTGATATTGGCAATGCTTAGTGTCCTGAAAACTTGTGTGCACAAGGAGTAACAGAATATGTGTTTATGTAAAGGTCTTTTATTCCCAAGTGTTCCAAGCTTTTCAGTTGTATCTAGTTAGAAAAAAGTGAAGAGATTCTACTCAGCAGTCTCCATAGTGAAGAGGACATATTTGTCAACAACTTAGCACCATATGACTTCATTTTGATGGACTTTGTTGTCTCCTGAAAGAATTTTGATTTTCGTTAATTTTTTTCCATTTTTATTCTGTTCTGTCAGGCACTGATCCCACATCTTGTCATTGTTATTTCCTTTCCTCCTTTTGGAGGCATGTGTGTGACATGTGGTCTGTTTTAGTAACAATATGTTTTCACATGTTAGGTTACCTCAGGAGTCAGCCTTTCCCTGTTTCTTACATATCATTCAAACTGTTTCAAGATGTTATTATTTTCTTGCTAACTTGGAAGGATGTGAGTGGGAATCAATTCCATGGCAATGGGTTTGGGTTTGGGTTTTAGGGAGGGTGAACAATTTATTCCCAGGAGTAGTGGGTATTGTATTAGACTATGAGAGCTTGGTGTACTAAAAGTTGAGAAAATTGTCTTTAAAGGAAAAATTAAAAAAAAAGAAATTTCAACAAAGTCTGTCTCTCTTTGGAACTTGAAATCTCAGCAGTATTGAGAAGCAGAGTAAGGTTTTTTGGATTTTTAAATACTAATGCATCTCATTTTACTTGGGATTGACTATTCAGAAAGTCTTCAGTTACTGCTAATGAGATTAGTAACAACATTTTTTTTTTTGCTAGCAGGTGTGAGATTCATACACAGAATAATAGCATTTTGTAAGGACAAAGATAAATTCCATATCTCTAGTTGCATATAAATTTCAATGTAAATGTCAGTCAAGATGCCACTACAGAAAGAAAACTTGTAGGATACATAGATTTAAAAGATTAATTGCTAGTAATTTGCTCATATACTGTGGGAATTGTCAGAGTAGTCCAAAATCTGTAGGATAGGTTTGCAGAAAGGGCAAGCTGGACACTTATGCAGGACCTGACACTGCTATCCACAGATGGAATTTCTTCTTCAGAAAAACCTCAGTTCTGCTCGTGAGGCCTTTCAGCTAATTTAAACTGGCCCAGCCAAATTATCTACATCAACATCCTTACTTAAAATAAATTGGCTATAGATTTTAATCACATTTATAAAACACCTTCACAGCAACACCTAGTGTAGTGTTTGATTGTCTGAGAACTATAAGCTAGTTAGGCTGTCCTGGTGGTGCAGTGGTTAAAAGCAGCGGCTACCAGCCAAACCAGCGGTGTTAGTCCACCAGCTGCTCCTGGGAAACTGTATTGGGGCAATTCTCTTCTATCCTATAGGATTGCTGTGAGTCAGAATTGACTACAGGACAGTGGTTTGATTGGTTGTTTTTTTTATTGTGGCCTAGCTATGTTAATACATAAAACTATCGCAGTGTTCTAGTACATACGTTTGTTTGTTTTTTTTTAATTATGATTGAATGAAGATGTACATTCCCGTATAAATCTGCATGCTCACCTATATGCACCTCCCACCACTCTCCCTGCCCGGTGACAGCACACCCCTCCTCTCTGCTCCATACATGACCTATTCTCCCAATGGTCTCCTATCCCTTCCTCTCCACCTACTCCCCTTCCTCCAGCAACAGGTCAGCAGGATGACATCCTATACATGCGTAGAACCATAAAATTCCACAAGATAGGGTCACTCTGCAGCACGAAGTCTAATCCATTACTGTGTGAAAAGTTGACCTTATGATTTATCGACAAGGGCAGCATGAGGGCCAGGGGCCATGCTCCTAGGAGAACCCTGAAGCCCCCAGACCATTAATTGTGGTCTTTTATTGGAGATCTCAGGTTGCACCCCTATTTATTCTCTTGTTGCTAGTGAGACTCAACTTTGTGAGCTCCATCGTGGCCATCACTGGTGGTGGCCAGGCACCATCTAGTTCTTCTGGTCACGAGTCCATGTAGAGACCCACTCATGTGGGTCTCTGTCTTCTAGGTTGTCTTTCCCCTATGTTGTTCTTGTCCTTGGTGATCATCCGTTCCTGTTGAGTTGGAATCGTTTGCTGTACCCTCAGATGGCAGCTTGCAGCTTGCAGCTTGCAGCTTTTAAGACCCCAGACACCACTCACTGATGTGGGGTGCAGGGAGTCTTCATTAGCAAAATGCTAGCTGTGCCAATTGGCCTTGACTTCTCCTGAGAGCATGGTCCCCAGACCCCATCCCTGCTACTCTGTCCTTGCAATATTGGGTTAAGATGAGAGGAGTACTCAAATTGTGTTGAAGTCCAGTTATTATTGATCTTCTTTCTAATATGTGCTGTCACCGATTTCACCCAACCAAATTTCTACTAACTGTCTACTCTAAGCCACCCCCATCTCACCCTCCCTTGCTCCCCACCCTTGCAGCCATCGATGAGTCTTTTCTTCTAAGAGTGAGTCTGTTTTTAAGTTCTTATTGTAGGGGGTCTCATACAATATTTGTCCTTTTGTCACTGACTACTTTCACTCAACATAATGCCCTCCAGTTGAAACCAGGTTAACAGATGTTTCCTGCTATCATCTGTGCCCATTATCATTGCATAGTGTTCCATTGAGTATATATACCATAGTTTACCTGTCCACTCCTCTCTTGTTAGGCATCTGGGTTGATTCCATCTTTTTGCTATTGTGGACTGTGCTGCAGTAAACACTCATGTGTATATATCAGTTGGTGTGACTGGCCTTGATTCTGTAGGATATATTCTGAACAGTGGAATTACTGGGTCAAATGGTATATCTAGATCCAGCTTTTTAAGGAAGTGCCAGATTGCTTTCCAAAGAGGATGCACCATTTTGCAACCCACCAACAGTGTAGGAGAATTCCAGTCTTCCCACAGCCTCTCCAGTATTTGTTGTTTTGCATTTTTTGGCAAATGTTGTTTTTTAAGCACAGAATTTTTCTTTGTCATTTTTAATCTATAAATATGTATTTAAATACTCTGTTTTTCAAAGCTAGCCTCAATGTTTCTGTGAATGATGCAGTAACAATATCCTAAATAACCTTATTATTGTATGAAAGCATTTATGATTCATTTCTTATTTTCTCTAGATTTTAAAAATGCATCAGCTTAAAAATACTTCTTGTAGACTCTCCCCTTATTCACTCCTTTATTGTCTTTCTTGCTTAATTTTGTACTATTTTCAGTTTCTCAGAATTGACTTAAAACACACAGTTCAGGCTAGGCACAATATAGGATACTTGGCGTGCATCAAATGTTTGTTAGAAGGACTATTTAATGATTCTTGTATGTTCTGCTCATAAGAGTTCATCTTGGTGTCACATTTGGTTTTTATAAATAATACTACTATATTGCTGATTTGTATTTGGCACATGTAGATTCCCAAATAGTTTTTAGTCATATTTTATTCTGTGAAGTTATGTTATTTGGTAACAAATAGAAATTATTTTCAAACAGTGGTCCAGAGTTTTAGGATGAACACTCCATAATGATTCCTTGAAAAAGTGATTTGCATCGGAACCACCAGTTGGTATACACTGTATTACCTCTGAGAGAAACCATTTGGTATACACTGTATTACCTAAAGTTCTGCCAAGGAGTATGGTTTTTGCAGGATTAAAATAATGTTTAAAAGTTCCACAGAATGTCAGAGCTTAAGCAAATACTAGTTTATGGTATTTTGAGGGAGTTTCGAGAAGTCTGACAAATCTGAATCTAGTGCCAAATATTTTGGAAGTCTCTCATAGATATGAAGGCTTATGAGTATCCAATTTAAAATTAGTAATGAAGCGTGCACATTCTAGTAAATTCTAATATTTTTGTTGTATATTAAAATCAGTGCTACTGAGATACTACTGTTTTCTACCAACAGGACAGATCTCTGTTTATATAATGACTGTCACCGTATGACACACTTATATTTTTAATGACTACATCATGCCTTTGGTCAAGTTAATTCATTTAACAAGTATTTTTATTTTAGATGCTTATGACGGCACTTGGCTTGACTATACATTTTAAGGTCACTATGAGTTGACATTGACCTTGATGGCTGTGAAGTTTATTTTGAAGGAGTTCTGTATGCTCTTGGTGCTATTCTAGACACTGGTGATAAAATTTTGAGCAAGACCACCATCATTCTTACTGTTATGAAATGTATTATCTAGTCAGAAAGGAAGACACTAAAAAAGTGTATCCAAATCTTGGAGTTGAAATAAGTGCCACAAAGGTGAAACACAGTGTAATAGAGTATGTGTTACAGGAAGAGCAATTTTATTTTGAGAGGCCATAAAAAGTGTTACTGGAGGAACTTAGATTTAACTGAGGCCTGAAGAATGAAGAATAATAGCAAACAGATAGTATTTGCTATGTTCCAGCACTATTCTCAGATCTTATTATGTATTAACTAATTTCAACCTCACAGTGTGGAGTAGCTGGTATTGTTTTTCTCATTTTGAAGGAAAACAGACGATTTACCCAAGTTTGCATACCTAATGAGTAGTAATACTGGGGCTTAAGCCCAAGCAGAGTGGGCTGTGCTATGTGGGAGGAGTGAACTAGAAGAAGAGTGTGGGGAAGACCAGGTACTGGGATTCCAGATGCTAGTGCGCTAAGGCAGGAAGGCACACAACATGCTACTTTGGTTAGAACTTGATGACCTAGAGAGCTAGACAGGAAGGACATATTCAGAATCTTATTTTTTTTTAATCACTTTGGCTGTAGTATAAAAATATTTTAGAGGGGCATAAGAGTTGGTGGTGAGTATGAGAAGACAGTTAAGAGATTGTTGCAGTAATCCAGCAAGAAGTGATGCTGGCAGCAGGAGCAATTTGTACAGACTCTGGAAACATTTGGGAAGTAGAAAAACAGACTTTGTTTCAAATTGATTGTTGAAGAAAGGAAAATAGCAGTCCAAGAATAATCTCTAAATTTCTAGCTGGTCGAAACTACTATTTACTGAAGTAGTACTAATTGCAGAGATTAGAAGAGCAGATTGTAAGTTCTGTTTTGTTTGTGTTCACTTTGGAATGACTTTTCCATTGAAATAGAAGTTAGCTTTAAAGGCCTGGAGTTCTGAGGAAGGGTCTAAGCTTGAGAAGAAATTTTATAGACTAACTTTGGGAGTGGATGAGGAAAAAACCCAGTAAGAAAACCCAGTATCCAAGGTAGGGTAACTGGAAGCCTAGGTAGGAAAGACGTCAGATGACAGAACACAATGAGCAAAGAGCTTGAGGAGTACAAGGAAAGCTGCGAGGATGTGGTAAGATGCAAAACAAGGGATTGTAAACGTCCCAGTTTGGTTTTCTGGTATTCATTGTTACTTGTTTTTTTGTTTTGGAACTTCGCCATTATACTGAAGTGTTTAGAGATCTGCTTTGCATGCATGCCCTTCTTTTATTGAACTGAAGACCTAGATGTTTTACATTATGACTTTCTTTATATTTCTGATTAAGTGTTCTTTCAAATTTAATTTTAAGGTCCTATTTAGACCACTTAGAGTCTTGCATCTCAAACTTAGAGCCTTCATTTATAGTATTTTTTGATAATACCATCACCTTAGACAATTTCAATATCACACCTCATATGACTGCCCCACAGCAGCATTCTTCGTCTCTGCTGACGCATGCACAACCATACCTTGATCCATTCATCACTGAGAGCTATCCCATATACCAGATCTCCTACTCATTGTTCTACCTTGGACACTTTTTCATTTTTCTACAACGTCCTCTATGTAGTTATCACTGTTTCTCATCTTCTTGCATCTGTACTTCTTCATCTTGTTTTAGTCTGTCATCTGAATTTTATGCTCACCTTTTTCTTTTTCTTGCCTTGAACCCATTTTGCATAAATACTTGCCAGGAGTCCAATTAATCTATCCGGAAATAACCTTATCAAGTACCCAAGCCCCAGTAAGCCCAGTTATTCTGTTCTCGTATTCCTCTTATAGTCATTCGTTTAACCAAAAGATACTGATCTGATACTTTGTAAACACTGTCCTCATCACTAGAGATAACTGATGGGCCAGCCCTCGGAACTGTATAGTCCCATTCTCAGTGAGCTCATCTGTTAGAAAATTAAAATTACATCATAATATTGGTTGTAATTTTGTGTTATTTAATTTTAGCAAGCCCCATGGTGTTGCAAACAATTCATTTGGAGTTTTATGTCTTTCTCTGTAGCCATTATTCAGAAAATTTTTACTTTTTTAAATTTCTGAACTCTATTTCAAAAATCTTATATTTGAACAAAGATTGTATAGATAATCTGTACGTAACTCTTCAGTTCCCCTTCACTTTAAAACTTCCCTGTATCTTCATCTAATAAGTCTGTGCCAGAGAAGAATCATTTCTTTTTCCTTAGGATGAGCCTTCTCAACTGTTTTTTTCTGATGCATGGAAGAAACTCTAGAGAAAAACACAAAATGAAAAAGTATTGTTATTTAATGTATTGTTTAGTAAATATATTGCCTTAGTTGTCTGATGCTGCTGTAGCAGAAATACCACAAGTGAATGGCTTTAACAAACAAGCTTATTCTCTCACATTTTGAGAGGCTACAAGCCTGAATTTAGACTACCAGATTTCAAAGTAGGTTTTCTAGCTCTGTTAGCTGTGAGGGAATATCCTTGTCATTAATCCTCTCCTAGACTAGTTTTTTAGTGCAGCAACGCCAGATCCAAAGCACGTACTGTACTCCCAGCTCCTTTTTCTTTTTAGTAGGAAATCCCTTGTTTTCTGCTCACTGTTCTCACCGTTTGTCTCTTGGAAGATGACCGATGATACAGGCCATACCCCAGCAAAGCTCCTCACAGATCAGGACTTTGATCTAAACAACAGTGCTACATCCCACTCTAAACCTTTTTAACATAATGTAATCTTGTCTCATTAACTACAGGCAGGTATTAGGTTTACAATACATAGGAAAATTACTTTATACCACAATGTAGAAGACAACCACATATACTGAGAATTATGGCCTCCCCAAGTTGACACAAATCTTGGGAGCGTACAGTTCAATCCATGTCACATATATCCTGTTTTTCTATGTATTTGGTATTCATGAAGTTAACAAGCCTAAGAAGCTTTGTAAAAATTGTTTTCTAGTATATGTTAACATCTTCAGTAGAGTGTATTATTTTGTTATTAAAATGCTTTGTTGATAAACTATAAAGTATATTCACTTTATTTTACTCAGAAAGACTCGTGGTGGTGGCTGAACACTGTGAACAGAGTTTGGAAGACTTACTTCGAGAAAGGAAGCCCATGAGGTACTGTGTATTATCTGGACTTTAAGTGAAAATCAAAAATTGGCAAACCAAAAGGCATTTTAACTAGAAACTGCAGGATTTGGGTTTCTTCTGTTACATGTTTGATGATAAAATCCATGTGCAAATTTTCAGTTTTGGAAATGTAATTCTCAAGCCCCATAGAAATTTAGAATGAACGTTGTTTAATATTCAGTTTTTATAATGCAGGCATTCTCCAAAGTACTTGATAAAAATTTCCTGAAGCGGACTTATAGAAAAGCTTGAAATTTTCTTACTACAAAGCATTTCACTAGCTGAGATTAAGATTATTTTCTGGAAAGAGCATGTGGTAACTTCTTACATGATACTGGTATTCCTGGGGACATTGTGAACTGTATGAAATACATGCTGTGTTGGGAAGTATTGAGAAATGTTAAATGGAGAATTGGACAGAATTTAATGATACAAATATTAAATTAAATTATTTCAGTGAGTCAACAAATTTTATTTTCTACCTCTTGTCTAGAAGAGTATATGTTCTAAACTTTTCTTACAAACAGACTATTATATGAACTTCATAAATTTTCTGAAATTAAAGTTCATCAGAATCTTTCATTAATGAATAAAGGAAATTGCAGTACACCAATCAAGAATGCTTGCCGTGATTCTTTATAGGGTTTTAAATATCCATCCAAGTTTAAAGAAATATTCTTACTCTTCATTTTCTAGAACTTTACCATAACTGCCACAGTCTATATGAAAAAGAATTTTTTCAAAGGAAGAAAAAGGATGTTTGTTTTACAAAGTGGTAGTTACCCAATAGAAGCAAAACAGATAGATTGATTTAAGGTATTTATTTTGCTACTTCAAGTGATTCGTTTTTAAGTGGTCTTTGCAATGAGAGGATGAAGATATGAATTATACTATAGTCTTACTTGCCTTCTAAAAAGTGTCCAACATGAACATAAACCAAAAATAAGTAAATAAAGTAAAAACTCAAATGTCAAGTTGATTCTGACTCATAGCAACCCTATAGAACAGAGTAGAACTACCTATAGAGTTTCCAAGGAGCGCTGGGTGAATTTAAACTGCTGTAGCACTTAACCACTACTCCACCTGGGTTTTCAGTCGACCCACAGAGTTTCCAAGGAGTGTCTGATGGATTTAAGCTGCTGTAGCACTTGACCACTACACCACTTGAGTTTCCAGTCTGGCCATAGATTACAAAAATGACTTGTAAAAAGTATTGTTAGAAATAGTTTAGTTTTATTTAGTATCTGTATTTTTGTATATCGCTAGATCTTTATTTTATTGTTTGCTTTTCTCTTAAAAAGCATACTGTTTTTTGGTGGGAGACTTCAGCACTCCACTCTCAATACTGGAAAAATCATCTGGAAAAAAGCTTAATAAAGACACAAAGATCTAATTCCCACAATTAACCATCTAGACCTCGTCGATGAGTACAGAACTTTCTATCCATCAGCAAACAACTACACCTTCTTCTGCAGTGCACATGGAACATTTTGCAGAATAGACCATGTGTTAGGACATAAAGAAAATCTCAAAAAAATCCATACCACTGAATTATTGCAAAGCATCTTCTCAGACCATAAAGCCATAAAAGTTGAAATCAATAGCAGAAAAAAACACAGATAGAAATTGGAACTTGTGGAAACTGAACAACATCTTGCTGAAAACACTTTGGGTTATAGAAGAAATCAAGGATGAAATAAAGAAACTTATGGATTCCACTGAGAATGAAAACACTTCGTACTACAAACTACGGGATATAGCCAAATCAATGCTCAGGGGTCAGTTTATCTATATAAAAGAACACATCTGGAAGGAAGAAAGAACCCAAACCAAAGAACTAGCCCAACAGCTTGAACAAGTAGAGAGACCACAACAGAGGAACCCCTCAGGCTGCAGAAGAAAATGGATCATAAAGATTGGAGCAGAACTAAATGAATTAGAGACTAGAAGAACAATTGAAAAAATTGAAAAGACCGAAAGCTGGTGTTTTGAAAGAGCAACAAAATTGACAAACCAGTGGCTAAACTTAACTGAAGAAAAACAGGAAAGGAAGCAAATAACCCAAGTAAGAAGAGAGGGAAGTTGTCACACCAGATCCAACAGAAATAAAAAATATCATAACAATACTATGAAAGACTACTGTAACAAATTTGACAACCTAGAGGAAATGGACAAATTCCTTGATTCATATCACCTATGCAAGTTATCACAGGGTGAAGCACAACTTAATAAACCTATCACAAAGGAAGAAATTGGAAAAGGAAAAAAAAAAAAAAAAACCAAATAAAAAAAGCCCTGACCCAGATGGCTTCACCACAGAATTCTACCAAGCTCTTATAGAAGAGTTATCTCCAGTACTGCTGAGACTATTTCACAGCATAGAAAGGGATGGAATACTCCCAAATTTAAGCTGATACCAAAGCCAGGGAAAGACCCAACATAAAAGGAGAACTACAGACCAATAGCGCTCGTGAAAATTCTTCAACAGAATACTTGCCAATAGAATAAAACAACATGTAAAAAAATAATTAATCACGACCAAGTTGGATTTGTACCAGGGATGCAAGGCTGGTTCAACATCAGAAAAACAATTAATGTGATCAACCACATAAATAACTCAAGAGACAAGAATCACCTGATTTTGTCTATTGATGCAGAAAAGGCATTTGATAAAGTCCAACACCCATTCATGGTAAAAACTCTCAGCAGAATACGAATAGACGGCCAATTCCTCAATGCAATGAGGGCCATTGATACAAAGCCAATGGCCTACATCATCCTGAATGGAGAGATAAACAGTTTCCCTTGAGGACAGGAACTAGACAAGGATCCCCACTCTCACCTCTCCTATTCAACATTGTACTAGAAGTTCTAGCCAGAGCAGTTAGACAAGACCAAGAAATAAAGGGCATCTGCATTGGCAAAGAACTAAAAATCCCCTTATTTGCAGATGATATGATTGTACATACAGAGAATCCAAAAGAATCCGTAAGTAAACTACTGAAACTGATAGAAGAGTTTAGCAAGGTGCTCCTTTATACTAATAATGATATTATTAAAGAAGAAATCACCAAATCAGTACCATTTTCTATAGCCCTCAAGAACATAAAATACCTGGGAAGAAATCTAACCAAAGAAATACAGACCTTTACAAAGAGAACTACAAAATCTTACTACAAGAAACTAAGAGAGACTTATACAAATAGAGAAACCTACCCTGCTCATGGATAGGAAGACTTAACACTGTGAAAATGACTCTCTTACCCAAAGCAATCTACTTATATAATGCAATCCCAGTCCCAATTACTGTGACATTTTTTAAGGAGATGGAGAAACAAATTACCAACTTTGTTTGGAAAGGGAAGAAGCCACAGATGAGTACAGCACTGCTGAAGAAGAATAACACACTGGGAGGCCTCTCACTACCTAACTCTAGAACCTATGACACTGCCACAGTAGGCAAAACAACCTGGTACTGGTTCAGAAAGAGACAGATAGATCAGTGGAACAGAGTTGAGACCCCAGAGATGTCGCCATCCTCCTGTGAACAGTTGATATTCAACAAAGGCCCTAAGGAGTTAAACTGGGGTAAAAGCAATCTCTTCAACAAATGATGCTGGCAAAATTGAATATCCATCTGTAATAAATGGAAACAAGACCCATACCTCGCACTTTATACAAAACCAACTCAAATGGGAGAAAATACTTAAGTCTAAAACCTAAAGCTCATCCAAGAAAAAACAGGATCAGCAGTGGAAGTTTTAATACACAACATAGACAGACTGTAAAATCCGACAGAGCACAATCAACAGATGAGAAAATAGATAAATGGGAACTACAAAGAATAAAACACTTTTGATCATCCAAAGACTTTATCAAAATAATTAAAAGGCCACCTACAGAATGGGAAAACATATTTGGCAACTATATGTCAGACTGAAGTCTCATCTCCATAATCTGTAAGGTACTACAAAGTATCAATAAGAGAAGGATAAATCATCCAATTAAGCAATGGGCAAAGGAGATGGGCAGACAGTTCTCTAAAGAGAAGATCCAGGAAGCTAAAAAACACATGCAGACACACTCATGATCATTAGCTATTAAAGAAATTCAAATATAAACTACAATGAGATAGCATCTCACCCCAACAAGGTTGGCCATGGTCCAAAAAACACAAAACAATAAACGCTGGAGAGGCTGTGGAGAAGTTACTCTCCTGCACTGTTGGTGGGATTGCAAAAGGGTGCAGCCTCTTTGGAGAGCAATCTGGTGCTTCCTTAAAAAGCTAGAAATAGATATACCATTTGACCCGGCAATTTCACTGCTCAGAATACAGAATTAAGGCCATTCACTCCAACTGATACATGGCACACAAATGTTTATCGCAGCCCAGTCCACAATAGCAAAAAGATGGAATCAACCCAGATGCCCAACAACAGTGGAATAGATAGGTAAACTATGGTATGTATGCTCAATGAAACACTATGCAATGATAAAGAACACTGATGATTTTAGGAAGCATCTCATAACCTGGTTTCAATTAGAGGACATTATGTTGAATGAAAGTAGTCAGTGACAAAAGGACAAATACTGTTGTGAGACCCCTTCTATAAGAACTTAAGAACAGACTAATGCATAGAAGAAAAGACTCTTTGACAGCTGCAAGAAGGATAGAGAGGGAGGGAGGAAAGGGTAAGGTACAGATTAGATAGTAGATAGAAATTTGGTTGTGTGAAATCTGTGAGAGCTCACGTTAGAATGAAGATCAATTTTAACCAGACTTCAACATAACGTGATTACTCCTCCCATCTTAATCCAATATTACAAGGACAGAGTAGCTGGGGCAAAGGGCTGGGAACCATGCTTTTGGGAGAAATCGAGGGCACTTGGGACAACTAGCATTTTGTTACGAGTCATCTGCACCCCACTTTGATGAGTGGTGTCTGGGGTCTTAAAAGCCACCAAGCTGCCATCTGAGGTATACCAAATGGTCCTAACTCAGCAGGAATGGGTGATCACCAAGGACCAAAACAACATGGGAGAAAGAGAACCCAGAAGACAGACAGACCCACTTGAGTGGGTGACTACATTGATTTGTAACCAGAAGAACTGGATGGTGCCCGGCCACCACCAGCAATAACCGTGATGGGGCTCACAAAGTTGAGTCTCAATGTCAACACAAGAATGAAAAGGGGTACACCCTGAGATCTCCACTCAAATGCCGCTGTTGATGCTCCAGGGGCCTCGGGTTCCCTGAGGAGCATGGCCCCTGACCCTGATGCTGTCCCTGTCCATAAATCATAATGGAGGTCAGCTCTTCAGACAGGAATAGACTAGACTTGGCAACACACAGTGACCGTCTCAGGTGTGGACTTTATGGCTCTATTCATCTATAGGATGTCGTCCTGCTGACCTCTTACTGGAGGTGGGGGAGTGGATAGAGAGAAGGGTATTGGAGATGGTTAGGAGGATATGACATGCATAGAACAGAGCGGATGAGTGTGCTGTCACTGGGCCAGCAGAGCAGTGGGAGCTGTATATAGGTGGGCATGCAAATTTGTATGGGAATGTACATTTTTCACTCAATTAAAAACAAACAAACAAACAATTTTTACTCACCAATATGAACGTGTGCTTATATTTATCTACTACTGTTACTAAAAGCAATTCTCTGTGAAAGCAAAATGAAATTATATTGGAAATCAAATTATAGCCACATCTTTAAGAAAAAAAAATAATGACTTTATTTTAGCTGAGTGCATTTCAATGAGTTGCTTTTAAATTGCCTTTCTATCCATAATCTTATAACTCCAATAAAATGATTAACTGGGACTGTACAAGTTAATGATTCATGGTTTACCAAGGAAATTGGTCATCTTACTGTGCAAATTAAGTGAGTATGGCCCATCTAAGTGATTGGTCAGTTCATGCCCTTAGTAATAGGGCCATGCCTTGAGATTGACAAGGGATTTCCTAACCAAGGGCCAATCCTGTAGACATTGAAAAGCAACCTTCTTACCATTAAGAAGAAGAGTCTGAAGTGGAGTATGTCCTGTGGACCAAGGACCTAGGGTCCCAGCACTGCGAAACCACCTAGACCTAAAAGAGAGAGTTGAAACACTAAAGTCAGTGAAAAATGGCAGGAAGCACAGCAGAACTCTGCAGCAGAGAAACAGTGGTAGCACTATAGCAGTGGGAACCAGGAGACCCATGAGAGACCATTGCAGTGGGTTTCTTAACCCACGGAAGACAACAGAGCTGACTACCTTTGGGTAGAAGGCTTGTTGATAGCATGTTGTGCTTCTGGGCCCTAGAGAGCAGAGCTAAGAGAAAGTTGTAACACTTGTTCATGCATGGCAGAGTCTTGAGTATGCTCTATGCTAGTGTTGCCTTGCAGGATCTTCTTTGTAGAGGGCTTCTTACAGTGGGGCACAGCTGGATGCTTTTCAGTGGGAGGTTTGCCAACAGAGCTAAAAGAGCTGTAAGACATGCTTGTGCAGAACATGAGAGGTCCGAGTGTGCCCTGTACAAGATTTGTATACCTATACCCTTGGACAGTTGGGTCTTAGGTATTGTGGTGACAAGAGAGTTCCTTAGGCCTGGGTAGCATGGCAAAAGCTGACAGCAGAGGCTTAGAAAGGCTTGTTCGCAAAGGCTTTTGAGATCCTGTGCAATAGCCTCTCCATCTGAGAAGCAGGGTTCAGGGACGCCCAGTGGCAGGGGAGAAGCATGGTGGTAACTGAAGACACCAGTGACATGAACATCGCATCTGACGTCAACTACTGTGTGCCCGTCCAGTGACATAAGAACAGATGTAGGTAATTTGTTTCCCATTTAGGAGTCTGTTATTATCTTTTACTGTTTGCTTTCTGTAAATACTAATAGTGGCTTTCACTTTGCCAGCACTGTGTCTCAGGTGTCCAGCTTATCACAGCCGAATGTAGCACCAGTGGAATGGTTGATGCCAGTAGGTACACATGCCTCGTTTCTAGCAGTCTTATGGCTGCCTAGAAGTTTGGACCCAGCCTATATGCATGTGCAGTGCAGATACGCAAACATGTATATACTGAACCTGAGTCGAATTTTTGAGAAGATGGAGAATGCAGTATGTGTGATCAAAAAGGCAGTAACTAACTAGACAATTTTAGACAAATCCCTTAATAGTTTTTCTCATCTGTAAATCAGGGAATTTTACCTTGTGTAGGATTCTTTGTGGAAAGTGCACAAAGACAACCAAAGAAGAATTGATGCCTTTGACTTGTGGTGTTGGAGAAGATTGTTGAATATACCATGGACCACCATAAGAAGAAACAGATCTGTTGTTGAAGAAGTACAACCAGAGTGCTTCTTGGAAGAAAAGATGGCAAGATTGTGTCTTACTTACTTTGGACCTGTTGTCAGGAAGGATCAGTCCCTGGAGAAGAACGTCATGCTCGTTAGAGTGGAGGGTCAGTGAAAAAGAGGAAGACCTTTGACGAGATGGATTGACACAGTGGCTGCAATAATGAGCTAAAGTGTAAAAGTGGTTGTGGACATGGCAGAAGACAGGGAAGTGTTTCGTTCTGCTGTTCCTAGGGTCACTGAGTGGGAACTGACTCGATGGCATCTAACACAAGAGGATCCTTCTACAGAAAGTTATTTTCAACTTGATACTCTGATATGTTTCACATTTGGTAATATATTGATCAGTTGCCTTTATAGGCATGTATTTTTAGGTTTTCTAATACTAACATGGTAGCCTACTGTTACTCTTCAATTAAATTAAAGATTTCTAGACAAACAAAGAACAAAACCCTGGGAAATCCAAATGTGAAATCTCAGGGCTATAATTTAAAAGGTTGAACTGTTACAGATACTCTTAGTGTATGATTCATCAGTTTTACTAGGTACAGGGCCTCCTTACATTGAGCACTCTTGGCACCTGGCTTGTTTCAGCCTAGTGCTTGCCCTCCTATCTGTTTAACCAAGAGAAAAGAAAACACATGTTCATCAAAAAATTTGTACAAGAGTGTTCCTACAAACATTATTCATAGTAGCCTCAAACTGGGAAGAACTCAAGTCTATCAGCAGGAATGGATAAAGAAATTGTAATGTATTTATCATAATAAAGAGTAAGGAGCTCCTGATACAGGCCAAGACTTGGATGAATCTTAAAAATATTACATTGAACGAAAGGATCCACACACAAAAGATTACATCCTTTCATTTGTGTGACGTTCTGAAAACAATCAAAATTCAATTATGATTGTAGAAATAAATATAGTGGTTGAATCTAGTTGTGGAAAGAGCGTAGTATGGGGAATGATTCTGCTCTGGGTCTCTATGAGTTGGACTTAACTTAATGGCAATGAGTGTCGTTTGGTTTATACAGGAATACAGTTGAATATTGCATTGCCAATAGAACTAAATCCATTAGCTCATAAAGTTTTATTTCTCTGTGCTTCTCATCCTCTGCCCTTATTTTAGAGATGTTGAATTTCATAATAATGACCATGTAATGGAGCCTTTTTTCAAGGCATTTGAGTTTGCTTTCGTGACAGTATAATGTTATAGATGGAAGCATATTCTCTGAGGAGGTAGATAAGCATGCATAAGATGAAATGCAAAATTCACTTTATCTTTTATGCCATTTACATTTTATAATAGTCTTCTTTGTAAGTAGGACATACAATAGCTTTACAGGACTTTATAATTCTTTTCAAGTGGAATGTGTTTAAATATTTTTGTAAAATACTAACTTTTTAACCAGTCTGATAGTAGACTGAAATTCAATATTTTCCTTGTACACTTTAGAATATAAAATTCAACACTTACTGCCTTTGAGTAGAAATTATTCTGAAAGGTTCAGTTCCAACTTGTTATCTGATCCATCCATCTAAATTAGCTTTGTTGAAAACTATTTGACTTTTCCACATATTTGGATTACACCAATCTCTAAAAACAAAGTTTCGTGTGGAGAGTTAATGCTGCAGTTTTAATTCTGAAAGCTATTTATAGAAAATGAGAAGATATTGTTATCACTTATAAATCACTTCCTCCCTCTACAGCCAAAAACAAGCACTCCACCTGTAAGAAAGGCTGGTACAAAGTCAACAGGAAGTCTATTTAGATGGGGTTGCAGTTCGAGACCCGTATTTTTTACTTGTTTCTCTATCACTGTTGCAAAACTGTAATCCGTCAGTTTTCTGATAGTGATAGTGGTTTGCTAAACTTAAGTGTCAGTAAAGCATACATCTTGAGTTATATTTTGAAGAAAAATTTAAATCCCATATAAAATTGGTGAGAGAGAGAACAGATGAGTGAAAATTAGAAACAGAAAAATCTGTTGATTTACTCACTTTTTATGAGAAATTTAATGTTGTTTACTTATGTAATGTTGTACTAAAACATTACAGTAGTAATTTTCATTAAAACTACATTATAATTAAGCAATGGGCAAAGGAGATGGACGGACACTTCACTAAAGAGGAGATCCAGGCAGCCAAAAAACACATGCGGACATGTTCACGATCTTTAGTTATTAAAGAAATTCAAATCAAGACAACAATGAGATACCATCTCACCCCAACAAGATTGGCCATGATCCAGAAAACACAAAACAACAAATGCTGGAGAGGCTGTGGAGAAAGTGGAACCCTCCCACACTGTTGGTAGGGTTCCAAAATGGTCCAGCCTCTTTGGAAGGCAATCTGGCACTTCCTTAAAAAAAATGGATATTGATATACCATTTGACCCAGTAATTCCACTACTTGGAATATATCCTACAGAATCAAGGCCTTTCACACCAACAGACACATGCACCAGAATGTTTACCGCAGCACAGTCCACGATAGCAAAAAGATGAAATTAACCCAGGTGCCAAACAATAGAAGAATGGATAGGTAAACTATGGTACATATACTCAATGAAGCACTACGCAATGATACAGAATAACAGTGATTCCAGGAAACATCTCCTAACCTGGTTTCAACTGGAAGACATTATGTTGAATGAAAGTCGTCAGCGACAAAGGGACAAATACTGTATGAGACCTCTACGATAAGATCCCAAAAACAGACTTGTGTATAGAAGAAAAGACTCTTTGACAGCTGCAAGGGAGGGGAGGGAGGGAAGATGAGGGGGGGAGGGTTTAGTATAGATAGTTACTAGAAATCTAGTTGGGAGAAAGTGGTGATAGCACACATTAGAATCAAGAACAACATTAAGTGGACTTCAGTATAACTTGAGTACTCCTTCCATCTTAACTCAATACTGCAAGGATAGAGTGGCTGGGCCGGGGGGCAGGGGACCATGCTCTTAGGCAAATTCCAGGCCAATTGGCACAACTAGCGTTTTGCTAAAAGAGCTCTCTGTACCCCACATTGGTGAGTGGCATCTGGGGTCTTGAAAGCTGCCAAGCTGCCATCCGAGGACACAGTAAGTGGTCCAACTCAGCAGGAACGGATGCCCACCGAGGACCAAAATGACATGCGGTAAAGACAACCGAGAAGACAGAGAGACCCACAAGAGTGGGTGCCTACATCGACTTGGGACCGGAAGAACCAAATGGTGCCTGGCCACCACCAGTCATAGCCACGATGGAGCTCACAGAGAGGAGTCTCACTGGCAACACAAGAATAAAAAGGGGTGCATCATGAGATCTCCACTAAAAGACCTCAGTTGATGGTCCAGCGGTTTTGGGGTTCCTCTGAGAGCATGGCCCCCGGCCCTGATGCTGCCCTTTCCCATAAATTATAACAAAGGTCCACTCTTTGGACAGGAATGGATTGGAATTGGCAATGCAGAGTGACCATATATTGGAAGCATTTTATGGTTCTCTACATCTATAGGATATCATCTTACTGACTTCTGGCTGGAGGAAGGCGAGTGGATGGAGAGGAGGGGAAAGGAGGCTGTTGGGAGGATAAGACATGTATGGAGCAGAGAGGAATAGTGTACAGTCACCGGACAGGGAGAGCAGTGGAAGCTGCATATAGGTGGGCATGTAAATTGATTCGTGAATGTACATTTTCACTCAGTTATGTTAAATAAAAAAAAAAAAACAAAAAACTACATTATAGCTTAACAAGTTAAGTTGTAGTTCTCTCCTGTGAGAAAATCAAGGATTCTTTCTCTTGGTATTTTTAATGATCATAAAACCTTTTGAGAATTCATGTTATCCAAGCCAAATAATAATTTTGTGCTATGAGCTGGAGGAATTATTAAGTTACTCTTTTATAATGCTTTCTGTTCAGATAATTTGCTAACATGTTTTAAAAGCTTGTGTTACTATTTTCTTTAGAACCCATTTAGGGTTGAGTATGATTGTCTTAGTCATCTAGCACTGCTGTCACAGAAATACCACAAGTAGATGGTTTTAATGAAGAGAAATTTGCTCTCTCCAATCACAGTAATCCAGCAGTCCAAATTCAGGGCCCCGGCTACAGGAAAAGGCTCTCTGTCCCTGTCAGCTCTGAAGGAACGTCCTTGTCATCAGCCTTCCCTCAGTCTGGGACATCTTAGCACAAGAAACTCAGATTCAAAGGATGCACTTTGCTCCTGGTACTGCTTTCTTGGTGGTATGTGATCCACCTGTCTCTCTTCTTGCCTTCTCTTATATCTCTAGAGATAAAAGGTGATACAGGCCACACCTCATTGTAACTTCCTTTACAATAGATCAGAGACGTGACTGGAGCAAGGGTGTTAGATCCCACCCTTATCTTCTTCATCATAATTCATTCTTATTAACTATGAGCAGAGATTAGAATTTATAACATATAGGATATGATGGCAATGATAGACTGGAGGACAAGCGTACAATCCTGAGACATATTTTGATAGGACACAATGCAGTCCATGACAGAGAATAATGAGAAAGATCCACTGTCCTTCTAATGGATTCTGCTCAATACCTATGCCAGAGCTCAAGTTTGCCAGTATTTCTTTAAAATTATTTGTTGGAAACATAGAGAAACAAAATTCAATTAAATGTCTATAACCATTGGATTTCAAAAAGAAAAGTACAGCATTTTGGAAGATTTTGTTTGACATCATCTCATATTCGGTGTCTGTGAATCTACTTAATTGCTACAGTAAAGCTATATTCAAGATACTGAGGACTGGAGAAATTTAGATTTTAACTTTTCTCAGAAATATTTTCCAGAGAATGCTGAAAAGAGATATAGCTTCATTATGAGTGGGATCCGACTCGATGGCACTTGGCACTTGGCTATTCCTATTAAAGCTAGCATGAGGAAATAGTTTGCTTTTTAAGTCTAGGTGCTGTGTGCAAAGTATTTCCCACTTGTGTCAATATTTTCAGAGCTTGTGCTTTTGCTTAATCTATAAAAGTGCTTGCAAGTATAGCTCATGGACAGATACTCAGCAGAGTTTGGACACTTGGAATCATTTCTTCATTTTTCTTAAATTTGCAAGTAAAGGCAGGGTAAGCAGTGCGGGCATGTTTCTTTAATAAAATGTAGTTTGTCATATGTCTTAAGGGTTATGGTTTGAAAACTTACCAGAGAACCAGCAACATTGGTTCTACATGGAGACTGTGATGGGAAGCAGACTGTCTAGCTGTTTACTAGCTTGATGGAAAGCATGCTCTGACTGACTTGGATGAGTGTTTGTTCAGCATACACATTGAGTAAATATGGTGAAATGATAACATCTCTGACACGCACCTTTCGTGAATTGAAACCATTCAGTATTCCCTTGCTCTGTTATCTCAACTGCCTCTTGATCTATGTATAGTTTCCTCCTGGGCGCTTTTGTCAAGTATTTTGGAATTCCTGTTCTTTGCAACATTATCTGTAATTTTTTGTGATCCACACAGTCAGATACCTTGGCAGAGTCAATAAAGTACAGGTAAACATTATTCTGGGATTCCCTGCTTTCAGCCGGGATCTGTCAGATATCAGCAATGATATCCCTGGTTTCATGTCCCCTTCTAATTCCAGCTTGCACGCCTGGTGTTCTCTGTGAGTATACTGGTGCAGCCACTTTTGAATTATCTTCCAGAAAATTTTACCTGTGATGTTAATGAGAATTGTTCAACAATTTACACATTAAGTTAGATCACCTTTCTAGGAATAGGCATAAGTGTATATCTTTTTCAGTTAGTCTGGTAACTGCCTTCCAAATTTCTTGACGTAGATGACTGAGAACTTACAGCACCCCATCAATTTGTTGAATCATCTCAGTTGATGTTCTGTCAATTTCTGGAGCTTTGTTTTTCTCCAGTGCCTTCAATTCACCTTGGACTTCTTCCTTCAGTACCATCAGTTCCTCGTCATACGCTGCCTCCATATAGTTGAATATTTACCAGTTCTTTCTGATAATTGTGACTGTATTTCTTCCATCTTCATTTGATATTTTGTACATCACTTAATGTTTGCCCATAGAATCCTTTAGTATTACAACTGAAGACTTCAATTTTTTTCTTCAGTTCTTTCGGTTTGTGAAGTGCTGAACATATTCTTCCCTTTTGGTTTTCTGTATCTAGCTCTTTCTACGTGTTGTTGTAATACATGGTCTTCTTGAGGTGCCCTTTGAAATCTGTTTTGCTCTTTTACTTTTTCATGTCTTTATTTTGCTTTAGTTACTTGATGTTGAAGAGCAAGTCTGAGAGTCTCTACTGACATCCATATTGGTCTTTTCTTGCTTTTTTTTAATAACTTGTTGGTTTCTCCATGTGGGCTATCCGTCTGCAACTAGTCTGGTCTTCTGTCATCGGTATTCAACACATCAAATCTATTCTTGATATTGTCTCTAAATTCAGGTGGGATGTACTAAAATTTGTACTTTGGCTCTCCTGGATGTGTTGTAATTTTCTTAAATTTCGATTTGAACTTACTTGTAAGTGATTGAAGATCTGTCCCATAGTCAGCCCCTGGCCTTCTTCTGATTGAGGATTTGAGCTTTTCCATCATCTCGTTCCAGACGTAGTTAAATTCTTGTGTATTCCATCTGGTGAGGTCCACATGTCTAGTCTCTGTTGATGTATTGCATAAATACCTGGAGTCCAAAACCAGGAGCCTCAGAGGCTTTTTGGTGTTTTATTTTGTGTTTATCCTTTTTTTTTTATTAGATATACTTCTTTGTGTTTTAGTAATTATGTTAGGAATTGTAATACATATCCATAATTTCTTAGAATCTTACATTTATTAGCCAATACGTTGATTAATACAATGCTAATTCACATATAATACTGGAGGTTTTTTTTTTAACACTGCATTTCTAGTTAGTATTCTCTTCCTATCTTTTGTGTATTGTTACTGATTTTACACTTTTCATTTACATATATTATATATTACATATATTGCATATTATATATTACATATATATTATATATATAATATATTACATATATTATAAATCTCATAATACAGTAACTTTGTTGTTGTAAACAGTTTCTTTAGAGACTTTGAGAAGCATGAGAAAATTCTTTTGTTGTTGTTTAGCTATGTATTTACCACTTCTTTACTCCTTTGTTTTGATCCAGGTTTTCACCTGGTATCATTTTTCTTCAGGCTGAAGAATTTCATCTAAAGTTCTTTCACCACATGTCTATGGTGACATATTTTCACAGTTTAACCTCTAAAATATGTCTTTATTTCATCTTAGTGTATTTTTTGCCTTAGTTACCATTTTAAAGACATCAAAATCAAAACAGTTGTGCAGTGAATACTCATACCTAGATTCTACAGTTAATATTTTGCTGACTTTTGCTTTATCACTATCCATCTACCCATCCTTCTACCCACTTGCTAAATCATTGTATTTTGTTGATACATAATAAACTAAAGAGATGAATCCACTTGATCCTTAAATATGTCAGCATGCATATTGTTAACTAAAGTTTGATCTTTATGTTTTGCTCTTAGATAAAATTTGTATACAATGAAGTACAAAATATTTTAAGCATACCTATTCAGTGAATTTTAATAAACAGATACATCTGTGTAACTCAGATGTTTATCTATACTGGATAACCACCATCATCATAGAAATTTCTCCCCTGCTGTTGCAAATAAATCCCTAATCTACCCTATTCCAGGAGGCAACTGCATTTCTCATTCTCTCTCTGTAACTTAGATTAAAAAAAAAAAAACTCAGTGCCTTCCAACTCATAGTGACCCTAGAGGTCAGAGCAGAACTGTCCAATAGAGTTTCAAAGAGCACCTGGCAGATTTGAACTTCTAACTGTTACTTTTGGTTACTCCGATATATAATTCAAATGATATAATAAATACCATTTTTAATAAAGCTTCTTTCATACAGCCAATGTTTGTGAGTTTCATCCATGCATTTTCATTTATCATGACTTACTTTTTTCTATTGCTAAATTGTATTCTGTTTTATGAACAGACCACAGTTTATTTAGCATTTTTTGGTTAATGAATTGCTGGTTGTCATTAGGCTTTGGGCTGCCATAACTAAAATGTTCTTGTTCTGTGGGGTAGTGGATGGAAAAAGCATGTGTTTTCATTTCTGTTGGGTAAATACTAGCATATGTCTTCCTATCAATGAGCAGGGTAGGTTTCTCCATTTGTATTAAGTGTCTCTAGGTTTCTTGCAGTAAGCTCTTGTAGTTCTTTTTGTATAGGTCTCTTATTTCTCTATTTATATTTATTCCTAGGTATTTTCTCTTCTTGTGGGCTATGGTAAATGATATTTATTTGCTGACGGCACTTGCCTTGGCTTGGCTTGCTGGCTGGCTCTTTGATGACCTCTTTGTTGGCATAAAGGAATCCTACTGATTTACTTATGTTTATCTTATATCCTAATACTTTGCTGAATTGTTACATTAGTTTAAGTAGTTTGCTTATGGATTCTGTAGGATTCTCTGCATATACAATTATATCATCTGCAAACAGGGAGATTTTTACTTCTTTACCTGTGAGGGTGCCGTTTATTTCTTTGTCTTGTCTAATTGCTCTAGGCAGACCTTCTAGTACAGTGTTGAATAGAACAGGTGAGAGTAGGTATCATTGTCTAGTTCCCATTCTCAAGGGAAATTCTTTCAGTCTCTATTCAGGATGATGTGGTTGGCGTTGCACTGAGATATTTCCCTCCTGTTCCTACTTTGCTTGGAGTTTTTAGTATGAATGGGTGTTGGAGTTTTTTGAATGCCTTTTCTGCATCAATTGACCAAATCAGGTGATTCTTGGCTTTTTTCTTTTTTATGTGATTGATCAAACTAATTGTTTTTCTGATGTTGAACCAATCTTGCATCCCTGGTATGAATCCAACATGTTCATGGTGAATTATTTTTTGAATTCTAGTGGCAAGGATTTTGTTGAAATTTTTGCATCTAGATTCATGAAAGATATTGGTCTGTAATTTTTTTTTTGTGGCGTCTTTCCTTAGCTTTGGTATCAGAATTATGCTGGCTTCGTAGGATGAAATTGGGAGTATTATGTCCCCTTCTATGCTGTGATATAGTCTCAGTCTCAGTCATATTGGAGTTAACTCTTTATAAAGTTTGGTAGAATTCTCTGGTAAAGCCATCTGGGCCAGGACTTTTTTAGCTGGTAATTTCTTGATGACTTTTTGAATTTCTTCCTTTGTGATGGGTTTATGATTAAGTTGTTCTACTTCTCGTGATAATTTTAGTAGGGGATATAAATCTAGAAATTTTTTTCCACTAGGTTTTCACATTTGTCAAAGTACAGTGTTTTGTAGTATTCTGTTATGATACTTTTGATTTCAATTGGGTCTATTGTGACTTCTCCCATTTCATTTCTTACTCAGGTTATTTGTTTCCTCTCCTGTTTGTCTTTTGTAAGTCTAGCCAATGATTTATCAATTTTGTTGATTGTTTCAAAGAACCAGTTTTTGTTTTTATTAATTTTGTGAGTTCTTATTCTGTTTTCTAATTCTTTTAGTTCTGCTGTAATCTTTGTTATCTGTTTTCTGTTGTCTGAGGAGTTCCTCTGTTGCTGTCTTTCTACTTGTTCAAGCAGTATGGTTAATTCTTTGGTTTGAGTCCTTTCTTCCTTCTGTATGTGTGCATTAATAGAAATAGATTGACCTTTGAGCACTGCTTTTGCTGTATCACATAGGTTCTATTAGGGTATGTTTTCATTCTTATTATATGTCATAAATTTCTTCATCCTTGATTTCTTCTATAACCCATGGCTTTTTGAGCAAGATGTTGTTCAGTTTCCATGAGTGCAAATTTTTACCTGTGATTTATCTGCTATTGATTTCAAGTTTTATGGCTTTGTGGTCCAAGAAAATGCTTTGCAATAATTTAATAGTTTGAATTTTGTTGAGCTTTGCTTTATGTCTTGACACATGGTCTATTCTGGAAAATGTTCCATGTGCACTGGAGAAGAAAGTGTACTTATCTATTGATGGGTAAAAAGTTCCATATATGTCAATGAAGTCTAGTTGGTTAATTGTTGCAGTAAGATCTCCTGTGTCTTTACTGAGCTTTTTTTCTGGATGTTCTGTCCATTACTGAAAGTGGAGTGTTGAAATCTCCCACTGTTATGGTGGAATGATCTGTCTCATTTTTCAGTGTCATCAGTCTTTGTCCAATGCATTTAGATGCTCTGGTTTGGGGTGCATAGATAGTTAATATTGTTAAGTCTTGCTTGTGTATTGAACCTTTCAACAATAAGTGACCATCCTTGTCCATTTTACATTAAAATCTACTTTATCTGATATTAGTATTGCCACACCTGCCCTCCTGTGTATATTGCTAGCTTGGTATATATTATTCTGTCCTGTAATTTTCAGTTTTTTCACATATTTAAGTCTCAGGTGTGTCTTCTTGTAGGCACCATATGGACAGTTTGTGTCTTTTGATCTAGGATGTCAGTCGTCTCTTTATTGAAGTGTTCAGTCTATTTACATTCAGTGTAATTATTCGTAGATATGTGATAAGTGCTGTAATTTTGATGTATTTATTTTTATGTTGTTTTCTATGTTGCTCTTAATATTTTATTCTGGTCATTCTTCTTTTGGATCCGACTCGACGGCGCTTGGCTGGCATTCTTCTTTATGGGTTGACTTTTCATCTTTTTCAGTGTTGGTTTTGTGTTTTTTGAGACTCCTGTATTACCTTTCTTGTATTGATATGTTGCATTGTTACTGTGGCTTGAAGCTGCCTGTGATCCCCCTTAATATTATAAATTTAAACTCAGGTTTAACTTCTGCATATTTTTTAACTTTTATCCATCTGAACAGGCTATAACTACTGTAGTGTATCCCTCTTTTTAGTGTGATAGTATCAGTTTTTGTGACATGATCACTGGCTTCCTTCTTTTCAATGGTATAGCTGTGATTGAGTTTCGTGACTTCCCTAACTGAATAGATTTCATGATGCTGTGTTCTGCATTGCCTTCTTAAATATACACTTAATAGTTTTGTTTTTCTAAGAAAAGAGCTTCTTTCATCGTTTCTTGTAGTTTTCATATGGTTTTTACAAAGCCTCTAAACTTCTGTTTAGTTATGAATGTCTTAATTTCATCTTCATATTTGAAGGACAGTTTTGCAGGATATGTAATTCTTGGTTGGAAGGGTTTCTCCTTCAAGGCTTTGAATGTGCTATCCCACTACTTCCTTGCCAACATCGTTTCCACCAAGAAGTCAGACGAAAGCCTACAGGGTTTATCTCTGAATGTTAACTTTGCATTAAGCCTTGCTACCTTTAAGAGAATCTGTTTATGTTTCATTTTGTTAAGCTTGATTATAATATGGCTCTTGTTTTTCTTTGGGGGTCTGGTCTTTGTAATGTTCAATATATGTCTTGGATGTCTATTTTTTTTCCTTCATAGTTGCAGGGAAGTTTTCTGTCAGCAACTCTACAACAGTACTCTATGTTTCCAGCTGTCCCTCCTTGTTCAGGAACTCCAATTAGCTACAGATTATTCCTCGCAATAGGGTCCCATGTGTTTCTTGATGATTCTTCATTTTTATTATTTGTCTCTGATTTCTCCTCATAAATGCTGGTGTCTCTTGCTCGACAGAGATCATCAAGATCGATAAGTCTAACTTCTCTCTTCTCAGCTCTGCTCTTTTGGTTTTGGGTTGAATTCTCTAATTCTGTGATTTTGTTATTGATCTGCTGTATTTCAGATCATTAGTGTTACATTAGGTCAAATTAAAAACAAAATACTGCCATCAAGTTGAGACTGACTCATAGAGATCCTAGAGATCAGAGTAGACCTGCTCTGTAGAGTTTCCAAGGAGCACCTGGTGGATTTGAACTGCCACCCTTTTGGTTGGCAGACATAGCACTTAACCCACTACACTACCAGGGTTTCCAGTAATTTGAACAGGGTGCTTACTTTTTAATTTTGCTTTGCTGCATTTTCTTTAATGTCTAGGAGGACTGTATATAATTCTTCTGTAGTCACCTCCTGTAGTTTCTGAAAGGCTTCTTTCTCTGGGAAGTTTTTCGATTCTTTATTTTAGGAGTTTTCTGGAGCCATGGTAGACTGTTTCATTAAATGGTTAGTAATGGTTTGTTGCCTTCTCACCATGTAGAGGCTGTTTAGTCTCTCTGGTGTTGCCTCAAGAGGAGCTGAGGTATAGTTCTGCGAAGGGAGTTTGTCAGCAGCTGCCTCTGTGTAGGTACTCTAGTGACTGGCCACAGTGGATTCTCTGGGATGGCAGGCTCTGCATCCTGGCTGGCAAAGACAGCACCCTACTTATGGAGTCATCGGGGGGCCATCAACTGACCATATGATGTGGGTCCGTAAAGGCTGGAATAGAATAGGTGCCACCAGGCTGCTCAGCAGTTATTTCTCCAGGCATTCTTACTTTAAAAAGTTAGGAGCTATCCAGCAGCTGCCAAAATCAGTCAGGCCATCAGATGTGGCAGGCCCCATCTTCCTGACAACAGAAGCACCTCTCTGGCAGCCCCCAGGTGCATGATGTAGTTCAAAGTGGGGAAGTGTTACAGCCTTGCTGCTATCCTCATCTGGACCCTGCGCATGAGGTAACATTGCTAAATACAACCTTTCTGCTGGAAAAGTGCTTTTCAGACTGGCACTGTTTCTTAGCTTGGGAATTAGCCCCTGCTGGGGCCTCCAGTTGGTAGACTTGCTTCCCAGCCAACCAAGATGGCGTCCAAGCCAAGCTGCCCTTCCCACTGTGAAACAGCAGAATCTATGGCAGAGCTCAGGAAAGAGAAGGTGGAGAGGTAGTGGTGCCCTCCATCAGCAGCCATGCTCTCAAAATGTAGCTACCCCTCACACTGTCTCTCTGATGTACTGTACGCTGTTTACTTAAACACTGCAGTTCAGTATGTTTGCTGGCTCATACCCATCCCCTGCTTCCTGCATTAAAAAAAGCCACACCTACAGTCTGCACAAGTGGCAGGTTAGCAGGAGTGAGGCTCAGTGTGCACTGGCTTGTGCCAGAGAGAGGAAGTTTCCTGTTGAGTGGTGTGTATTCCAATCTGACAACCTTATGCTGTGTCCTGTGGCTCGCTGGGTGTCCAGAGTGCTATGTTGAATTTTCAGTTCTGGCCTTAGTTTTGAGATGAAACTGAGGAGACGTGTTTAGTCTGCCATCTTGGTTCTTACCTCCTATTTCTAAGTATTTTATGTTTTGACACTATTACAGATAAAATTATGTTTTTAATTTGTTGCCTCTTGCTTGCTGATGTTGTTGGTTGCCGATTCTGACCTACAACTACCCTGTGGTATAGAATAGAACTACCCCATACAGTTTCCAAGGAGTGGCTGGTAGATTCAAATTTCTAACCTTTTGGTTAGCAGCCAAGCTGTTAACCACTGTGCTGCTGCATATAAAAAAATATAAGTGATTGTTTTAGTCAGCTATTGCTACTCTAACGGAAGTACCACGAATAGATGGCTTTAGCAAGGGAAGTTGATTCTTACACAGTCTAGTAGGTTACAAGTCCGTATTCAAGATGTCTACTCCAGTGGAAGGCTTTTCCTCTTTCGACTCTGGAGGAAGGGCCTTATGTTATATCAGTCTTTGTCCAGGGAGCATCTTGGCACAGGAACCTCAGGTTGAAGGACGTGCTCTATACCCGGTGGTGCTTTCTTGATGGTGTGAGGTTCCCAAATCTCTCTACCAGATTTTTTCCTTTACATCTCAAGAGACTTGCCTCACGGTGCAGAGCAAACATACACATTGAATCTTGATCTACCAACACAACTAGTGCCTACCCATCCTTATTAACATCATAGAGGCAGGGATTCCAACATGGAAGAGTATTACACAATACCAGGAATTATGGCAGAGCCAAATTGTTACAGATTTTTTAGGGCACACTTTCAATCCATGACAGTGAGTTTTTTAAAAAAAATTATCAACCTTGTTTCCCGTGTCCTTACTATATTTGCCTATTCAAATAGTTTTATAGATTCCTTAGGATTTTCTACATCAGCAACCATAGCATCTTTGAATACAAATATGTTTGAAATTTTTAAAAATAAGTCTTTATAACTTGTATTTCTTTTTCTTGATCTATTGTACTGACTTGGACTTTCATTTAGGTGCTGAAAATGTATATTGAATGGTCATCTTTACATTACTTCTGAGCTTAAGATTATATTCAAATTTTGTTCATTATATATATAAACTAGCTGTACTGCTTTTGTAAATGTCCTTTATTAAATTGAAAAAAATACTCTTATATTTCTGATTGACTGTGTTTGACTGTATGTTTAACTTTTTTAAAATAGGAGTCAGATCCAACTCGACAGCATTTGGCTGGCAATGAGTTTAAATTTGTCAGATTCTTTTTGTTTAATATCTATTGAGTTTATGATATGAGATTTCCTTTAATATGGTAAATTACTTGGATTAATTTTGAATTTTAAAATTTGAGATGTAATTTATATGCCATAAATTCATCCTTTTGTGTGATAAAATTGAGAAATTTTTAGTATTTTCAAAAGGAAGTAGGACTGCCACCACTATGTAACTCCTCAACATTTTCATCATCCCTCAAAAAATTCCTCTACTCAGTAGCAGTTTCCTCCACCCTCCTTCTCGGTCCCTTTCAGCATCTAATCTACTCTTTGTTTATGGATTTGCCTGTCTTGGTCATTTCATATAAATAGAATCATATAAAATATGGAGTTTTGTGTCTGTCTTCTTTCACTTGACATAATGTTTTCAAGGTGCATCTATGTACCATGTACCAGGGCTTGATTTCTTTTGATAGATGAATACTGTGCCCCAAGCCAAAACTAAACTCATTGCCATCAAGTCGATTCTGACCCTTAGCAACCCTACAGGACACTGTTCCATAGTGTTTCAAAGTAATGCTGGTGGTTAGCAGCTGAGCTCTTAACCACTGTGCCACCAGAGCTCCAAACCGTAATGAGTTTAACCATTCATCTGTTGATGGACATTTGTATTATTTCCTCATAATGCTGCTGTGAACACTCATGTACAAATTTTTGTGTTGGTATATATTTTTCATTTTCTTGGTGATGGTAGCCATGAGTTGGATCCGACTCGACGGCACTTGGCTTGGCTGGTGATATACTGAGGAGTGAAATAGGTATGTGTTAACTGTATGTTTAGCTTTTTGGACTACTATTAAATTGTTTTCCAAAATAGTTACACTGTTTAACATTCACTACAACTCTGGTGGTGTAGGGGTTAAGTGCTGTATCTGCTAACCATGAAGTCAGCAGTTTGAATCCACCAGGCACTCCTTGGAAACTCTATGTACCAGTTCTGGTCTGTCTTACAGGGTTGCTATGAATCATAATCGACTCAACGGCAGTGGAGTTTCAGTAATATAGAAGGGTTTCAGTTTCTCCACAGTCTTGCCAATAGTTGTTTTTGTTCATTTATACTTTTGATTATAGGCATCTGAATTCTCTAGGGAGCAAAACCAGTAAAGCACATAGATATATGTAGAGACAGAGTTATGTCAAGCAAATGGCTTATACAATTTTAAGAGTCTGGATCAGGATGGAAGCTTGTCTTGATTCATTTAGACACGTGGGCTGGCGAACACAAGACTGACAGATCAGAGAGCAGTGCTATTGCTCTCAGGTTGTGAAGATTGACAGATTCTAAGATCTGCAGAGAAGTTTAAGTCCCAAGAGCCGAAAGTCAGATGAATAGGAGGCAGCTGCAGAATCTGGAGCAAGCAAAAAGCCAGAATGTCTGCTTATATACAGATGCAGGTTGCATGCCAAGGAAATGCATTTTAAACTGACTTGATACACACAGCAGATGCAATTATGGGAATCATTACACATAGACAGTGAGAATCATGGCCCAGCCAAGTTGATGCACAGTCCTAACCATCACAGCACCCTGGTGGTTATGAAGCAGTATCTTCTGTGATTTTGATTTTCATTTCCCTTTTCACTATGTCATGGACTGCCCAGAGTAGGTACACATCTGTCTTGGATGAAGTACAACCAGAGTGCAAAGTTGACAAGACTGCATCTTATAATCTCTGAACATGTTGTCAGGGGGGATCAGACCCTGCAGAAAGACATAATGCTTGGTAAAGTAGGGGGTCAGCAA
Organism: Heterohyrax brucei; assembly: GCA_028571685.1. Lineage (NCBI taxonomy): Eukaryota > Metazoa > Chordata > Mammalia > Hyracoidea > Procaviidae > Heterohyrax > Heterohyrax brucei. Next base: position 78,980,139 of record CM053143.1, read on the forward strand.
AAAAGAGGAAGACCCTCAATGAGATGTGTGAAATAGTGGCTACAGCAATTGAATCAAGTGTAACAGTGATTGTGGGCATGGCACAGGACCAAGCAGTGTTTAATTCTGTTGTACACAGGATCACTGTGAGTCACAGCTGATCCAGCAGCACACAACAATAACAGTTGCTAGTGATGTTCAGCATCTTTTCATTTGCTTACTGTCCATTAGTATATTTTCTTTGGAGAAGTATCCAGGTTGTTTCCCTGTTTTTTAATAGGGTTATTTGTGTTTCTGTTTTTACATTATATGACTTAATTTAAGTGTAAACTACTTTGGAAACCAAACTTAATCATAGTTATTTATTCTTTTATATATTGTGGGATTTAGTTTGCTAATGTTTTACTAAATATTTTTGCATCTATGTTCATGAGGAATATTGACTTGTAATTTTATTCTCATTTTATTTTTTTGTAATATTTTTATTAATTCTTGATGTAACAGTTAGGCTGACCTAATAAAAATAAGTTGGGAAGTTGTTCCTCTTCTGTGTTATAAAGGAATTGCCTGCTGGGCAGATTCACCAGGCAAGGATTTTAAAACAGTTGCTATAAATATATTTTTGGAAAATATGGATATGATGAGCAAATAGAGGGTAATCTTAGAAGAGAAATAGAAAGTATAATAAAAGACAGAGATGGAAATTCTAGAACTAAAAAATTTAATACTGAATTTGCTTGTGAGCAAATTGGGCACTATGAAAGAAAAGATCACTGAGCATGAAGATGTATCAAAGTGAAGTACAGAAGGAAAAAAGTAAATAGCAAAGAATATAGGTGTCTAGCTAAGTTAGACAGGTGGATACTCGAGTTTGGGGTTTCTAAGGCTGCTGGAATTTTCCAGGAAAGGAATTGGAAATGAGGCAGCATGAAGAAGTTCTAGAGATCTACGTAGGCATTCCTTTTAAGATTTTGGCAAAATATTAAGGTATCTGTGTAGAAGGCTAGACGTAGAATTCATTTATTCACTAATTTGCTTATTTATGTATTCGTAATAACTGATTCAGTTCTAAGAATAAAATAGCATTATGACATTAGAATCTGTTGCTCATTTATCAATAAATCACAAACCTCTCACCACTTTTTTTTTTCAGTTTACTGTGTGTGGTAGTTCAAATCTTCTTGGAAGATCAGATCATCCAGTGATACTGGAAAATGATAATATAATCTTTGAATACTATTGTTGATTAGAGCAGAATTACCAATCCATAATCCCTAGAACATAGATGTTAGTTTCTTTTAGACAGAACAAATTTCCGTAAATAACCAAACAGGGCTTATGTTACGCAAAAGGTGAATTCAAAATTTGTATCTAGTAGTCATTGAGATAAGTTGGAAAAGTAATATAGCCGTTGTTTCTGGGGATAATAAAAGGCTTTTTGTGTTTTGATCAAAGAGTAGTAGTTTGATTTAAACGGGGATATATTATCCTATCTCTGCATAAATAATGACTGCAAACATAATTGTTGATATGGTCAGAACTTTGCTCAAAGAGCAAGGCTGGATCTAATCAGTTACTTGAACAATTAATTTGAGCCCCAGAACTTAAATCAAATGCTCCTGAACTGCAGGTGATGATAACCTTGCTTGCTGAAAGTGAAGAAGACTTGAAGTACTGAATGATGAAGATCAAAGACTATAGCTTTCAGTATAGTTTACACCTCAACATAAAGAAAACAAAAGTCTTGGCAAGTGGACCAATGATCAAAATTGTGTTAAATGGCGAAAAGATTGAAATTGTCAAGGACTTCATTCGACTTCAGTTCACAGTCAATGCCCATGGAAATGGCAGTCAAGAAATCAAACAAAAAGACCCCTTTAATATACTAAAAGTGAAGATGTCACCTTGACTAAAGTGTGTGTAATGCAAATCATGGTTTTTCCAATTGTCTCATGTGCATGCAAAAGCTAAGCAGTGGAAAAGGAAATCTGAAGAAAAATCGATGACTTTGAATGATGTTGTTGGCAGAGACTACTGAATATATCATGGACTGCCAGAAGAACAAACAAGTCTGTCTTGGGAGAAATACAGCCAGAATGCTGCTTAGAAGCAAGCATGGCTAGACTTTGTCTCACATACTTTGGACATGTTTTCAGGAGAAACCAGTCCTTGAAGAAGGGCATCATGCTTGGTAAATAGAGGGTCTGCAAAAAAGAGGAAGACCCTCTACAAAATAAATTGGCACAGTGGCTACAACAATGAGCAAACTTAGACCCTTATGAGTAATTTTTCAAAGGTCATACAAACAAGTTGTAAGAGTTCCACATTCTCCCCTAATGTTGGCAAAAACGTTATATATCCTTTCAGGTTATAGTCTATCAGAAAGGAGCAAGCTGTATGTATGGGTTGATTGGGCAAGTCCTGAGATTTACTCCATGAAAATAGTTTAGAAATAGTCACTGTGGCCAAGAGGGTGAGGGATTGATAAAGGGATTGCTATTCCTAAGGGCAGAACTCCTAGGGGAAAAATAGAACCTGAAGTGAAAACTGTGAGATATCAGGGAGAAGGAAGCATGAATGCCAAGGAAAACAATGCATGCTGTCTGTACAGATATGGTAACTGAGGTTTAGAGCAATTACCAATATCTGTCTACATTAGTGCAGGTGGAACTCAAGCTCTCTGTTTTGCCTTCACCATCCATGATCTTAAGTACTGAGAGGCAGTATAGTACAGTAGTTAAGAGCATGCCCTGTAAGACCAACCTTGTCTGTGTTTGAATCACAACTATGCTATTTATGTGCTAGCTTGAGTAAGTTACTTTTCTGTGCTTCATTTTTTCACTTTTAAGATAGTGGGGAGAGCTGTTAATAACCCCAAAAACAACAACAAAACTTTGTTGCGTGAATTCCAACTAATAGTGACTCTGTAGGACAGTCAGACCTCCCTGTAGAATTTCCATGATTCAAACTGCTGACCTTTTGGTTAGTAGCCGTAGCCTTTAACTCCGTGCCACTAAAGTTTCTAGAATTAATGATAAATTTAGACGTGAATTATTTGTAATAGCCCTTCATGTAGTATGCATTGTGTTTCCTATTAATCATCATAATGACAGTAGTGTGTAAGTTAGTTACAAACCACACTTAGAGCCATCTTTTTGTATATCTCATGGTTTGTGACATGTACTGTCTACAGTGTTGCCGCATGTAATTGGCTAGTGTTATTCTCAGATGTTCATTTGTGATGTTCAATGTTATGATTTATAGTTACTAACATTAAAAAGCAATAATAATAGAAACTTTAAAAAGTGAAATACAGTGTTCACTTTACATCAAACTGATTAGCAGTGTAGTCCTTGGAAAGGAATCCTGCTCTAAGTCAAGGACTATCCATTACTGTACTTTCCTGTTCATATGTTAGTATTAATTTAATTCTTAAGGTAGTTTGTCATTTTTTTATTTTATTTGTCTTAGGAGTTAGACAAAGAGGGAGGGAGAGAGAGAAAAGAGAATCATTTGTGTTTGCTTTATTACAGCATTTTCTGTACAGCGTTTGAAACAGTGTCAGAGGTGAATAAGTAGTTCTTCAAAATGATCATGATGATAACAGTATTCGTAAACCTGCCCCATATATGTCATAAGCAAGATCCTAAATTTCATGTTTTAATGTACCTTCTTGTTTATAATCATGAATTTTTATTTTCCCATAATTTTTAAAGGTTCTCACACTTCTTCAGGTGGCAGAGAACTTAGAAAGCAATTTGTTTTTTGTAGAACAGTATGTAATACTGATTTCTACAATTTAAGAATAACTTAAAAATATTTGAACTAAATTAGACACCGTCTTTAAGGATGCTGCATTAATTAAGTAGCAGTAGGCATTGTACAGTTTAAAAGAAATTACACAGGAGAACCTAAAATTCTGAAGCCATAGTCAATAGTATATTAGTTTTCTACAAATTCTACAAATTCATAGAAGATAACTTTGCTTCCAGAGTCTTCATGGTTTTCAGTGGGTAAAAACTTTATCTTACTTTCCTTCTGTAGCTTGCTAGAGTTTGTATGATTTTCCTTGCGTTATATCATTAGGACCTCAAACTCTTGATTCCAGGATAGGAGAAGTCGAACTGATTGATCAAGACGATCTGAGCTGGAAAATCCTGGTGGCACAGCACTGAAGTGCTACAACTGCTAACTAAAAGTCAGCAGTTCAGATCTACCAGGTGCTCCTTGTGAGGAAACTCTATGGGGCAGTTCTATTCTGCTATACAGTGATGGGACAGCATTTTTTTTCTTCTTCTTCTTCCCCCCCTTTTTTTTGGTGCCAGGATTAGTAAAGCTGCTTGGGGGGAGAAAACATTCATAGAGCAGAAATACCTATCTCACTATGGAATCCTCATAACCAGCAGGATTCTTATGTAGAAATTGGATAACTGTTCAGGGGAATAGATATAAGAGCGTAATTTGCTATCTTTGTTAATTTATGAAATACCACTATAATGCCACAAAATATTATTACATAGATTTTATAACATACCCAGGCTTTTTTGAAAAGGATTTGGATATTTTGATTTTAAGTGAGATCATTTTCTGTGCAAGGCCAGTAGCTCACTGAGTCCATTTCATATACTTCCCACTTTATATATTTGCAAACTGAGGTAGAGTAAAGTTGGAATACTCTGAAAGCATAACGTATCAAGGACAGAATCTCCTGGCTACATGTCTGAACCTCAAATGTCTAGACTGTGTTTTCCCTATGTATTTTGATGTTACCAAATTAATTTTCTGCTGAGAAATGCAAATTATCTAGTATTCAGATTGAAAAGTTAATTTCCTAGTTTACTGTGTTGTGTTGAGAATTAGCCACAGCTTTCAAGTTTTGTTAGTCTGGAGTGAAAGCTCAGTTGTAAAATATGCTCACTCTCACAGTTTAGAGACAGATGGACTGATTTTCCTTAGACTTACTACACATAATGCTTATGTAACAGCTTAGCAGTGCTACCTCCATTTCAAAACATCTGAATTTGAGGCAAATTAACTCTTGAATTTCCTATGGATGAGTATCATGTCAGGTTAACTCATGTGTGCCCAACAGTCAAGTAAGTAGTTTCCTTTTTTTTTTTTCAAATCCAGAAACAGAAGATTGTTCTCTTACATATTGTGATATTTTAAACAAAACATTTAAATTCAGTAACTGACAGGTGGCAAAGTAAGAGCCTCAAAAATATCAGCTCATCACTGAAAATAACCACTTTTCAAATTCTGGGTTATTCTGGATTTTAAACTAGTGAATTGTTAAAAGTTAAATACTAGTTAACATTGTCTTGTGGTTAAAGGAAGAAAGCTTGTATTAAAAAAGATAATATAAAATTACAGTTTTTTTTAATCATCTGAGTATTGATGGTTATTATTTTATTTCACCTCTGTTAAGTCGCATAGGAGCTAACTATTTCATTTGTGTTTTCTTTTTCTTAACATTTTTACCTCAGGCTGATACCAAGTAAGTTTTAAGCCAAAAGGAAAATTTCAGAGGGAGAGATCAGGTTTTATAAGGTGAAAGAACATCTTGAACTCATAGAATCCAGCACTGTGTTTCCTCCCTTGGTTTTCTGACAGTATGGGTGTTTTGGCTTGTGGAGTGGCCCTTGGTAATATCATGGATCATGGATCTGAGGAAATAGCATGTGTGGTTTTAGTTACCACCTATACATGAATGACTTCCAAATCTATCTCAGCAACCCTGACCTCTCAGTCTCTTTCCTGGCCTCTGTTTCTAGTCTGAATAACGTCTCTTCTTGGAAGCATTGCAGAAACCTAATAGAACCAATGGTTTGAAGTTGATAGGAATCTCTGTTAAATAACTTTGTCTAATTCACAGTGTTAGGCAGATATTAACAAAATATGTGCTGCACTCTGGTCCATTCCTGAATCTTTCAGTAAATAAAAGGAGAGATGTATCTTCAGCAAATGAGTACTCTGTGGCTAGCGAGTGCATGCTCTTGAGCCATATGTATTTTCTTGACTGAATGGAAGATTATACGTTCTTCTAAGTGAAGTTAATGCTACTGATTCGTTATTATTCAGCTGTTGTTTTGTTAGTAATGGTAAAGAATTTAATTATCCAGATGTTTTGGGACGATGTTTGGTTAGCAGCCTGAGCTCTTAACCTAGTATATATGGTTAACAGCTCAGATTGCTAACCGAAAGGTCAGCAGTTTGAATCCATCAGCTACTCTTTGTAAACCCTGTAGGGAAGTTCTGCTCTATCCTGCAGGGACACTAAGAGTTGGAATCAACTTGATGGCAGTGGATTCCATATATATATATATATATATATATATATATATATATATATATGATGTAGTGGTCAAGTGTTGCAGCTGCTAACCAAAAGGTCAGCAGTTCAAATCCACCAGGTATTCCTTGGAAGCTCTATGGAGTAGTTCTACTATGTCCTTTAGGATTCCTATGGGTTGGTATCAACTTGATGGTTTTGCGTGTTTTATATGTATGTCTGTATATGTGTGTGTGTATATATATTTATATATGTATGTATATATAAACACATGATGTAGACTAAATATAAAAAGAAAGAGATCAAGAAGACACTAATAGAGAATAAAAGAGGCTCCAAGAAAATGGGAGGTCTTGGGTCTTGATGAAATTTAAGAACAGTTCTTCAGAAATGGTGAATAGAAATGTATAGGAGAGGTAGTTGAAAATCTTGATGCTGAAAGTAAAAACATCAAAGACTCAGCAGTGTCTCATAGTAACAGACTATGATAATATTGACTGGAATTAAATGAAAATATGTGGTATGAACACATGAAACCACCCAATCCATGTAGATATTAAACCTGTGATCTTGGTTTTGTTAATACCATGTTTTTAACTGAAAAAAAGAAAACCCACTGCCATTGAGTTGATTCTGATTCATAGTGACTCCATGGGGTTTCCAAAACTGTAAATCTCTTAGGAAGCGGGCTACCACATCTTCCTCTTATGATTCTCTAGAGGTGTCAAGCCACCAAGCTTTTGGTTGACAGTTGATCCCTTTAACCACTGTGTCACCAGGGCCCCTTGTGTTTTAACTAGTGAAGTTAAAAACCTACAGATTGTTTAGGGATGATTGAATTGGACACACACAGTATAAATTCCTTTTGGTGTATACCTGAAGAAGACAAAGCAAAATGTATTTGGGCTTGTACTGTACAATATACTGGAAAACTCATTAAGTAATATTCAAAATCCAAATACAACAAAGTTGATTCATGCCTAGAAATGATCAGCAGTTGTTTTTTTGCTTTTGGTGGTGGTGGTGATGATGGTGGTGGTTTTTTTTTCCTCTTCGAAGTTTTGTTTCCAAAAGATCTGTGAGTGTTATAGGTCTGTCTTGGTCTTGGAAGCCTTGGTGGCATAGTGGTTCAGTCCTACGTCTGCTAACCAAAAGATCAGCAGTTCAAATCCACTAGGCACTCCTTGGAAATTCTGTGGGACAGTTCTGCTCTGTCCAATAGAGTTGCTGTGAGTTGAAATCAACTCAGTGGCAACGGGTTTAGTTTTGGTTTATTTTGATCTCAAACCAGTATAACAAATACATTTTCTTGTTTTATTTTCCTATGAATGTAGAGAGAAGGGGTGTCTGCTACCTTAAGGCTCTCTCCCAATGTAATCATTTTTATTTAAATTATAAATTTGTTTCTCCAATTTTACTATCCATGAAAGCTAATGAAGTAAAAAGCACATAGTCATCATTCAAATAATATGTTTCAGTATAAATGAATGTATCTTAAAATGTCGTATTGCCTTATTAGAAAATACCAGACATATTTTAGAAGCTACTTTTCTTGTCATATTTATGTATTTATAATCACCAGAGATTTGTGTGCTCATTAAACTTGAGTATTGGGGGCAGTTGTAGCAGAGTCTATGCTACTGGGTAATTCCCTGAAGTAACACTGGTAAGTAAACATTTCTAAAGAAGAAGAATGTGTTCTGACTTGAAATCTAGTTTATATTTTCCAGATTGATGATGGGTTTCTCTATCAATGAGATTTTAACTTGGGAATTGTGTAAGATAAAGTCCTATTGTTCCATGTGAACATCTGGTCTGAATCCCATTCCCTTAATCCTAAATCGTTTTCAGTCCATATATAAACTGTAGCACTGGATCATTACTGAACAAAATTTTTTTTTTTTTACTTTTGTATTAAAATCTCATTAACTACTTCAAAAAAAAAAAAAAAAAAAAAAGAAGAAGGAAAGAAAAGATGTCATGACCTAAAGAACAAGGCTTTAAAGACAGACAAGGAAACAAAATTCTATAAATACTGATTCTTCCTCACTTCATTATATAACATAGATTATCATTTTATTCTTTTTATCTTGTATTGTAAATTAAATTTCAAAGATAAATCCTAGGAATTCAGAAGAACAGAAAAGCAAATTTCCTTTGCTGTTTGATTTGAACAGAAGAGTACTGAGCACACTGAATAATTCAAATGTGGTCTCAAATAATAAGGAAGACTATACCATGAGCTTCAACTTTATATATAAACTATTAAAAAATGACTTGAGTTCATATGCTTATCAGTTAATTTTTGACATGAATGTCATTTCGACATATAAATATTTCCCTATTACATCCTACAATCAGAGTGCAAAAGCAAAGTAAAAAGTAGACTATGCAGTCTTCTTTGTGCAGCTATTTCAAAAGTGGTTTAATGGAAAAATCATTTTGAAGGTTTGGTTTCCTTAGAGAGACTTCTGTATTGAAGTAGTGTGCAGCTGAGGTCCTCTAGTGTCACAATGGTATATGGCAACAGCTTTAAAGAATTTGTGAAATATGTATGCATGTCTATTGTATATATGTGTATATAAGAGAAAAAGAACAAAACACAAGGATGATGAAAACTTACTTTAAAGTTGATTTGTAGAGTCAAATAAGCTGAGGAAAAAATTAGCTCTTTATGTTTTGTTTGTTAAAAATTCTCAAGCCAGCCAAGCCAAGTGCCGTCGAGTTTCAAGGACAGTGTATTTTTAAAGGGTAAGAGGTTAGGTGTACTCTCTCATGTGTACATATTTCTCAGTGTAATTTTAAATGTTAAAAACCTAAGAATCCTCGTCACTGTGATTACTGATAGGTTTATGAATGAAAATTTGTTTTAAAGTTTGGAGCTTTACCTTTACACTGTTGATTTATTTTTTGAGATGTTTATGAGAACAGATTCAACTCTCTTGATTCCATATGTCTCTCTTTCATACATATCCTGCTTGCTCAAAACTGATTGATGTGGCACTTCTATATGGGAGAAACTATTTGTTAACAAGCCTACTTTACAAATGACATTCAATAGAATTCTTTATAAATAATAACCTTAATTGTTTTGTATGCAATTCATGAAAAATATCAGATTATTATTTCATTATAATTATGCCTGTCAAGACTGCCAGACATTTGATGAAAAAATAATTGGAGAGAAAGAGAAATGGCAAGAAGAAAAGACAACAACAAACAAACAAAACAAAGTCCTCACTGCAGAGGAAGTGAAGATGACTCTTGTTTTCTGAAGTAAAAAAATGATAGTAACTATCCTCTGAGATACTGGAAAGAGTTAACTCATCCACAACCAAAAAACAAGATCTACTGAAAGGAAATCATTAGAGAACAGCAAAAAAACTAAAACCCACTGCTGTTGAGTCAATACTGACTCATAATGACCCCATAGGACAGAGTAGAACTGCCCCATAGAGTTTCCAAGGAGTGCCTTGTGGATTTGAACCACCAACCTTTTGGTTAGCAGGTGTGGCACTTTCCGCTATGCCACCAGGGTTTTCAGAGAACAGCAGAGTTCCTGAAATTAAATCATGGAATAGAATAGATAAGACTAAAATCCTTGTTCATAAGAAGCAAAATAGAAAATTCATATGGGGAATACTGTATTCTGATGCAAATAACATATGCCTTCTGTTTGCCATTTGAGCTTTCTCCATGTGAAGTATTTTTCAAGTGTGCTATCTTAATTTTTTTCAGCAACATGTAAAAAATTGGCAAAATGATACTTATGAAAATGCCTCATGGGAGGAAGAGTATGGTTGGCAGACAACATAGAAGGTGTACGTTATTCATGTAAAAATATGGTGGATCCAGTTTATATCTCTCAACTGAGAATTTCAAATAAAAGATACAGTAAAGGGTAAAATATAACCAAGACATAACAGAAATTAACTTCCTTAGTGTAAATGGAACATGTGAATCTTCAGAGTGAAAAAGAACATGTAATGTTGACTCACTTTAATGAGTCAGAATCACCTGGTCAGTAGTGGGTTTTAATGTTGAGTATAATTCGTAACCTATTCCATACCAATAGATTTATTTTTAAATGTTGACTTCCACTGGTGGTGTAGTGGTTAAGTGCTACAGCAGTTCAGATCCACCAGGCCTTCCTTGAAAACTCTATGAGGCAGTTCTGCTCTTTCTATAAGGTCACTACTAGTCAGAATCAACTTGGTGGCAATGAGTTTGAATTTTGTTTTACCACTACCTATCTGTGGTTTGCAACTTGATATGATGCTGAAAGGTATGTCATTGGTACTTCACATGCCAGCAGGGTCACCCATGGTGGGTAGGTTTCAGTGGCACTTCCAGACTAAGACCAGGAGAAAAGGTCTGGCACTCTACTCCCACAAATTAGCTGATGAAAATCCTATAGATCAGAACAGCATATTATCTGAGAAAAACTGGAAGGTGAGCCCTCTAATTTGGAAGATACTTAGAATATACAAGTGAATGTGAAGTTAGTACAAGATTGGGGAACATTTTGTTGTTTATGTTTGTGGAACTCATTTGATGACATTTTTGTATTTGGAGCTCATTTGATGACAGCTGAAAACAATGTTGATTAGTACAAACACACAAAGGTCCATAGCTAGACCTATTGGACTGAAATTTTGACAGTTGGAGTATATGGTAAAAAAGACTCCTGAAAGCTTCCAGAGAGCAATAACAGGTTCTCTACAACAAAGTCAGTGTCAGATTAGTATTAGACTTCTCAACATTGGTATAGAATACTGCAGGGAAATGGAGTAATTCTTTCCAAGTTGAAGAAATAGAGTAAGACGTTTTAGGACTAACCATGGTTTAGAAAGTTTCCTAGTCATGTCCCTCTTAGGAAAAAAATTCTGAAAGAAGTATTCCAACAAAATAAAAAAGAAATGTGATAATGATATGAGATACAAGACGTGATGGTAACTGATGATCTTCACAAATAGAATTATAAGTACAAAATTATAGTATCCATTAAACCCTAATGACTGAGACATTATCTCTTCACAGGTAAAAGTTTAGTGGTTTAACTTTCTGTTTCCCTCCATGCTTAGTTCTGCAGTGAATATGCAGCAATCGTAGTATGGCAGTATGCCAAAGATGGCTCATTTCTCTCAGAGTAAAGGCCAAAGGCCTTACAATGATTTTAATGATCTCACATGATCTAGCTCTTTGCTACCTCTCATACTTCATCTCCAATTACTTCCTGCGTTACTCCCTCTATTGCATGTACAGGGTTGCCTCTTTGAACTCTCTTGACCCACTAAGGATTCTCCTAGCTCAGAACTTGCTGTGGCCTCTGCCTTGCCCACTTTCTAGACAACTGCATATTCTTCTCATTCACTGTAGGTTTCTGCTCAAATGTTATTTTCTTAGTGAGGTTTTCTCTGACTACTAAAAAAAAATCCCAAACCTATTGCTGTTGAGTCAATGCTGACTCACAGCAACCCTATAGGATAGAGTAGAACTGCCTCCATAGAGTTTCCAAGGAGTGTCCGGTAGATTTGAACTGCCGCAGCACTTAACTACTACTCCACCAGCGTTTCTTCTCTGAGTAAGAGAAAAATAAAGTACAGAAGAGAATTTGGGTTGGATGACTGCAGTTTTACATTTAGTAGAGTCAGGAATATGAGCTATTTATAAAATTGCAGTCATCTGCCCCAAATTCTCGTCTCTCTCCTTTATTTTTCTCCTTAGCACTTAATCACTGTCATATTATTTTTTTACTTATTTGTTTAACCTCTAAAAAAGAATCACAGATTTCTTTTATCCCATTTTAAAATTTGGTAACATAAAAGTAGTATATTAATGAAAATGAGGAATTCAGATAGGAAAATTAGAAAGTCCTAAAAATATGTGAATTGTGTCATCTTACATAATGAAGAGTTAAATATCTAACAACAGAAAATTTGAGACAGAAATGTCTCATGGTAGCTGCTTCTGGGAAGTTAGACTAGGATGAAAGGGAAAGGTAGATTTCAGATTTTTATCTATGGTTTTGATTTAGGGGAGGAGGTTATACTGCAGGTATTCTAATATTTGTTTATTTAATTCACTATTTTTTTCTAATTTAGATTTGTGGAAGTGCAATGTACATACACTGAAATTTAAGTTTGTTGTATTAGGGTAGAGTTCTATGAGTTTGACAGCTGTAACAAACATCAAGTGTAGAACAGTTCTATTACTCCTCAAAATTTCCATTTACTCCTGTGATGTCAACCCCTCCCTCAGACATGACAATCACTGATCTGTTTTTCTGTTCTTTATATATATATATATATATACATTTTTTTAACTTATGTCTTTTATTTAGTGTTTCTTGTAGGCTGAGTATTATTGAGTCTTAATTCTTGTTTGATCTTATAATCCTTGTATTTTAATAGTTTTAAGTTTAAACTATTTATGTTTAATATAGCAATTTCTGCATCGACTAAAACCATTTTCTGTTTATTCCATTTGGGTTTTGCTCTTATTTTTCCTTTTGTTCTGCCTATTGTGGGATTGGGTATAATTTTACCAATTGACTTGACAGCAATGAGTTATAGTTTTATCATTCTGTTTTATCTTATGAGTCAGAATTAAATTAATGACAATGGGTTTTGAGACTGGCTTATTTACACCTCTTAAAATTATTTATATCTCTTAAAATCATTTTTAGTGACTGCAGATAACAGCATTTTAAAAATTGGATTTAAAAATTATGGATAAAAATTAAACCTATTAAAAATGTTGACATTTGTGTTTTTTAGATGGTTATATTGACTGATTCTCTTATTTTTCTTTATTCATTCCTAATTTCTTACATGAATTACTTTTTATTGAAAACACTAGAAAAGGTAGGAGAGACAGGGATGGGATGGGGTAGAGAAAAGACAGTCATCCATGTGGAGCATGGCTTAGAGAGGATATGGTAAGGATTCAAGAGAAATGTTTGATAAGTTAGTTCTTGTTGGTTGATTTGGATTGTTATGAAAGTCAGCTTGTAGCTGTACACCATAAAATATATTGTAGCTCTTTTTCAGGGGCTTAAATATTTTGTCTTCAGCAGAATAAGTGGTTTTCCTTGACTTGGTTCTACTGTTTATATTCAGAATTTACAGAAAGTCAGTTACATGCTTTGTAAGTAATACAGGTCCCCGGGAAGTGCCAAGTTTCCGCTCACCTATTAACCTAAAATTTGCCTGTTAAACCCAGCCAGTGGCACGGTGGGAGAACGCTGATGATCTGCTTCTCTAAAGATTACAGCCAGGCAAACTCTGTGGAGCTGTTCTGCTCTGTAACATGTCAGAATCAGATGTTACAGAATCAACTCGTGTGGCAACTGGTTGGTTTCTGTTGGTTTACCTTTTTAATAAACTTAATGCTATCACCAAAGCTAAAGTCCCTCCCAGGAAGGAACGAATTTTTCTATTAGAGTAGCATTTAGGAAGGTTTTAGATCTTTGTCAGATCAGTTCTATTATAATGAGAAATTGCAAAATATGTTCACGTGGATATTTTCTAGTAAGTGTAGATTCTATTTCTAAGACTGAAATAAGAGCAGTGAAAATGTAACTCTTAATTTTATCACTTATTCTCTTTTTCAGTCTTTAAAGCAGATCCCATATCTGCCTTTTTGCTCACCTGTGACTTTTTGTTTCCTTTGTAGCTATTGTAAGGTCTTATGCATAGCATTTGAGGTGCTTCAGGGCTTGCAGTATATGAACAAACATGGCATAGTACACCGTGCACTGGCTCCTCATAATATTCTTTTAGACCGAAAGGTAAGTGTCAGATAATAAAATAAATTAATGTTTGCTATTTTTTGAGGTTGAATACTACTGAATTGAGGCCTATTCAGTTAAAGAGATCAGATGGTGAGAATATGTTTTAAGAGTCTCTATAATGAAAAGACTGTGAAAAGTGGTATCACCGTGGTTGTTAGAAAAACATAAAAACCTTAAATTATATAAATTCTTATGTATTTCACATAGATTATTCTTTTTTACCCTTAAGATTTGTTTTCTAAACTTCATTTTATTTTTTCTTCACATTCCTTTGTTCTGAAAGGAATTCCTTATGACTTCCCAAGCCTTACTTTGTTTTGTTTTGTTTATTATTTTATTTATGTTTTACTGTGTTTTAGGAGAAAGTTTCCAGCTTGTTAGTTTCTCATAGCGAAACTTACACACACATTGCTATCCCCATAATGTGATAGTATAATCCCCCTTTCCACTCCCGTATCTCCCGCATCCATTAAACCGTCTCCTTTACCTTTGTGCTGTCTCCTCTTGACTCCAGACAGGAACTACCCATTTAGTTTCATGTATCTGCTGGTACTAAGAAGCACACTCTTCACAAATGTCATTTTATGTCTTACAGTCAGTGCAGTCTAATCTTTGTGTGAAGAATTGCCTTTGGGAATCGTTTTAATTCTGGGTTAACAGAGAATCTGGGGTCATGTTATCGTGGGTTCCTATGGTCTCAATCAGACCATTAAGTCTGGTATTTTTACATTCATGTGCTTTTCTCCTGCTCCATCAGCAACTGTCCTCTGTGTTCTCTTCACAAGAGAAGTCATTGATGGTAGCCAGGCACCACCTAGTCCTAAGCCTCACTTCACCTTTGCTTTTAAGTTAGCTTCTCAGACTATTTATGCAGAATATTCTTCCTGTAAACTTAACTGCATTATGTTTTCTTTTCTTCTTCCCTCTTTCATTTCTCATTTATTGTCTTTATTTATTGGAAACTCTGATGGTGTGGTGAAGTGCTATGGCTGCTAACCAAGAGGTCAGCAGTTCAGATCCACCAGGCACTCCTTAGAAACTCTATGGGGCAGTTCTACTCTGACCTATAGGGTTGCTGTCAGTTGGAACTGACTCCACAACGTCTAACAACAACAACATTTATCAGCTATTAATCCCTGGCTTTCTTTTATATTGGAGTGCTGCTTCTTGGAAATCTTATGAAGGATTAATAGGAAGTTAAGCAGCTTTTTAAGAAAATTGTGGAATATTTTCAGAAATGATCATAGCTTTGTTCCTCTTGATAAGCATATAAAGTTTTGGGGAATTTATTTCTTACAATTTTTTTTTCCTTATCGGTAAGATTATCCCTTTTCTCTGAATTGATTTCAGGCTTTCAATATAGGTTACTCTGTGATATTAAAAATCAAAAAATAGAAAGTGATGTGTATTGATTTCAGATTTATGGCAATAGAGTATCATTGCCATAACCAATCTTGTATATTTTAAAATGTGAGTATTCTATAATGCTAGAAAATAAAGTTCTTTAGAAGAAAACAAACTGATTTTAAGATTGACCTACTTTTTTAAAGCCATGAACATCTAAGAGGGAAGAAACTTAAGAGAAATAATATTTGTATTTGCTGTATATTAAGAATCACATAGTTAACAATAATTGTGTTATTCTCAAACAGTACTAAAAATTGTTGGAAATATAAGAGATTCACCAAAATCTTGATGGTTTTTGAACTAGTCTTTTCAAATTAAGAATTCCCATGTCAGGGTTAAGTTATAATGGGAATGAACTTGCAACCTCCTGGGAAAAAAATTCTTTTGTGGAAATTATCACAAAATATTTTAAGCAAATATTCAAGAAAGATGAGAACATTTTTGATTTCTCAAAAAGCTTTGGATGGTATAAGAAGCCATATTTTTAAGAAAATGTGATTTGTTAAGAGATAGACACACCACAGATGCATATAAATAAATATATTTGTATGTATGGAGTCTGGATGGTGCAATGATTAAGCACTCAGCTAAACCACAAGGACAGAAGGACCTACCACAGCGCCATCAGAAATGAGACCTGAGTTTTGTTCCTGTAAGTATTACATTCCTAGGAAACCCTTTGGGGCACTTCTGCTCTGTCCTATGGATAGGGTTGCTGTGAGTGAGAATCAGTTCAACATCACACAGCAACAGTGTGCATACGTATGTATGCTGAGTATAAAGCAACATTTGAATATTGGCAGATAGTTTGTGATAAAATTGTGATAAACTAAAATATAATTTCTTAATGTTTCTGTAATAGTTTTCTTGGTTATAAAATATATAATAATTTTTGGTTCCAATGCCAAGCCAGCCAAGTGCCATTGAGTCAGATCTGACATATTATTAAGATATTTCATATTGCTTTTTCTCCTTTGTTATTTTAGGGGCATATTAAATTGGCTAAGTTTGGACTTTACCACATGACAGCTCATGGTGATGATGTTGACTTTCCGATAGGGTAAGAATATTTTTTTTTTACTCTAAGTTCTATTTCTAACTTTGTAATCTGTGATAAATTATATATTTTTGTTAGTTATTAGTAAAATACTGCTTTTGGATTCTAAAAAGAGCTTTTCTTATTAATACATCTCATTTTTAAAAGAGTAATAGTGAGTTTTTCCCAGCATCTTGGAGATCTCTGATGTAGAGCCTTCATTTAGTTGGCAGAAAGGCTGTTAAATTGTTGATCATCTTCACCTTGTAATGCTTCATAATTAATTCTATTTCAGTCAGAGATAAGTTCATAAGAGTCTTACATAATGACAATGTGTGTGCATCAGACAACAGAAAAACCTCTTTGATTATTTTTAAAATTTTTTAAGTTAAGTTTTTCTGTTCTTTAGAAGCAAATGCTACATTGAGACTACCGTTGAGTTCTGATAGGTATCAGAGGCAGTGGCATACATTGTATACTTGTAAATTTGTATTTAAGTTGGGAGGAATTCATTTGATCACTTCTGATGTGGAATTCAGGTGTATGTTGGTTTCCGAGGAAAGGACAGAAGTTTCTTTCATACTGTACTAAAATCAGTGCCTTTGAAATAGATTTTTGTGTTATATTTATTGTGTGGTTATCTTGTAAACATTTTAATAATACAGTTTTCTTGGTGTGTGTTTCATTTTTAAATAATTTATATTCATGCATATTATAAAAATATTACAAAGACTTCATATATACCCTTCACTCATATTCCCTAATCTAAACTTTTCACTGCATTTGCTTAATCTCTCTTTCATTTTTAATGTGACTGTGTTCATGTGTTTTTCAATAAAATTGTTTTTTCTGAATTGTATAAAAGTAGTAGTCATACCTAATTGCCATTCGTTTTTAATACTTTAAATTGTATTTTCATGACCATAAGCAGTATTTTGTAGTGATAGTTTGTAGTTTACTATTTAAAATTTTCTTTTGAATATGATAAGTTCCTAGTAGAGCTCCAGTACCTTTGTTGTAGAAAGTCTGACAAGTCTGAGAAATTAATTTCTAAGTGCTATGTACTCACTGCTGAGTATCAATACAGTCACCTCTGAAATACTCCCCTTGGGAAGCTATGCTTGAATGCCAACACCTAGTCTACCCTTCAAAGCAATTTTGGAACTCTTTCTAGAATGACGATTACATAGGGTGGCATAGTAGCAAGCTTGCAAACTTAATTGTGTAGTTTTCTATGAGGGAATTTTTATCCAGTAAACAAATAACTGTATTGGAACACTGTATTGGAACTACTCATCTGATCTGACTCCCAGTGACATTTTTCTTTACCCAAAGATAAAGGAAATGTTAAAAGGAAGACATTGTGATGACATTTGGACATCAAGAGTAATAGGATAACAGCTCTGATGGCCATTCCAGAAAAAGAGTTCCAAAAATGCTTTAAAGGGTGGACTAGGCACTGGCATCAGTGCATAGTGTCCCAAAGGGAATACTTCAAAGGTAACCATAGTGATACCCAGCAATGAGGTGTGTAGCACTTTTTCTAGGATGCGTTTGCCAACTTAGTTGGCAGTCCTTATATGTGATAGTTGCCTTTTGAAGTGTGTGCTGCCTCCTATTGTCTAAATCAGTATGTTTTAAAGACTAAAAACATAATACAAATAAAACATGTACTTATCACAGTTGGGAAATTAGTTATTTTATTTTTCAGTTGCTGCTGCACGGTGGTTTAGGATTTAGTGTTGAATAGAAGAAAGAAGGTGATTTTTCATAAAGCACATCAAGTAGTCTGAAGAAGTACACTTAAATATTAAAAATGCTTTGATAGAATTGGTCTTGCTTTACCATTTGGTGTGGTTTACTTTGAAGTCTTGGACCTGAAGGGTCTACCCGAAAGTATCAAAGAGCACACTGTGGAACATTAGCCAGGAAAAATAAAGTGATCAAACAGCTAAGGCATGAAAGAAAATACTTACACCAGAAAAATTTTGCAGTTGACTCAAAAGACAAATATTAAGAAACAACAATGTAGAATGATAACATCTGTTTCAAATTGGATGTTCATTTCAGTTGGCTAGTAGCTTAATACCTTGTTAAAACTTCAAACAGATGCTAAAAGCTCCTTTTATTTACTTTACCAGTCATACAGAAAGTTCTAGTAATTGTCTTTGAGAGTTAAAATACTGTACTAACAAGGATAGCCTTGTTGAAAAGAGATTATCTGCATTAAAGGAAAAATTTAGGGCTTATTTTTTTTTATTAATTTCTATCACTGATTAAAAGGGAAATAGAATTTTGGAGCAAGGAAGACCTCTGTGCTACTAGAGATCAACAGTCAGAATTTTTGATAGAATAATTTGCTGATAATGTTGCTTTCACTACCTATACTGTACTCTTTACTTTAGATATGATGGAAATACATACTAAAAATGAACAATCTGCCTCCTAAATATGTCATGGTAATAATAATAATAAATTACAATACTGCATTTGTGCCACATTGTCCATTTTTATAAAGCATCTTTATATATTCACCATTACTTCTAACAATTTAGTGAGGTAGTCATTACTCCCTATTTTACAGGTGAAGAAATCCAAATCATAGAGTTAATATATAATAGGACTAGAATTAGGACACAGGTATTAAAACTTCAAATATATTGCTTCTTCAACTAGATTCCAGCTGTATCCAGAGAATTTACACATTCATTAAAAGATATAATGGTGTAGTATAAATTGTGTACGGGAAAAATACATGATTAAACTTAAAGGAGATACAGATATCACCATCATTATTGTATTAAAATGACAAAGAAAAAAATAATTCATATGACTTTAAAGTTATAGTCCCTGAATTAATTGACTTGTATTTCACATGGAAATTTATATCTGCAGCACTGGCCATCACTGTATAAGGTCATGGTCTTAGGAAAAAAGAGAGACAGAGAAATAGAATTACTATTTGAGTGCCTACTTTGTATAGATGTTACATATAGTTAAATACATTTTGACTACACTCGTTATTGAAAGATGTCATAGAGATTATCTCCTAATTATTAAATTGTTCCTATCACTGAAAAACAAATAAATGAAAAAAAGAGTACATACATATATAATAAGTAGGGTAGAATTCCACTGATATTTTTTCACTTTTCTTCAGAAGTCATTTTTGTCATTGTCGTTGTTCTTTTCTAGCCAATGGGATTCAGATTTAGGAACTTAACAATAAATCTGATTCTTAGGTTCTGTTTACTTTTCAAATTGTTTTCTGTTAGACAAGCGTCACAGGCCTTTTTGACAGAAATATTCTCTTTGTTTT
This sequence comes from Heterohyrax brucei, assembly GCA_028571685.1. NCBI lineage: Eukaryota > Metazoa > Chordata > Mammalia > Hyracoidea > Procaviidae > Heterohyrax > Heterohyrax brucei. The sequence goes on from CM053143.1 coordinate 78,999,967, forward strand.
TACATAAGAATATGTTGGGCGTAGCTAATGTCTAGGTTACATAGGTAGTTGCTGATATATAAATATACTATATCTAAATATGAGGAAGATAACTGATGGACCTGAACATGGCTTTCTGTTGTTTTTTAGAGTAAATATTATACAGTCTATAAAACATAAAATTTATAATATATAATGTACAATATATTCCGTAGACTAGAGAACAGGTAAAATGAGTACCTTATATTCATCAGAGAACCATAGGAGTGGTAAAGATGAAATACTATGAAGATTTGCTGAGCAGAGTATGTATGACCATCTCAGCAAATGAATTAAGATTTGATGAAATTCATAAAATGAATTTATCAGTAGATAAAAGTTTGAAGTTCATCACATCTTATAGAATATACTCATTGTGAATACTCTTGTTACTAAATAAAACTGTTTACATTTATGAATTTAAGAAATAGATATTAGAAGAGTTGCCTAGTTGAGGGACTTTTATATAATGATATACTTCTTATATTTATTATTAAATTCTCTGTCATAGTTGATATGCGTATTTAGCTTCACTTAAATTCACTGGAATTAACCTATATCAAATTTCCATGGTGTCTCTAATCTAAATATAATAAGGTTCTGAAAGAAGAGCAAGTTAAAAAGAAAAAGAAAGAAAAAGTTAATCTACTCAGGAGAAAACTCAAAGGTACATAAAAAGGTAAGGTAGTAGAAAACTAACTACAGAATCAGAACTTCCAATGAATCTGTTAAGACTGTTTTGCTTAACTCAATACAAATTTGAGAAACAGGATGAAATGCATGATTTAGGAGGACTTTATAAATTACCAGACATACCCCCAAACAAAACTTTCATATCTAAATAGGACAATTGTAAGGAGACTGTGCTCTTAGGTGAAATCGAGGCCAATTGGCACAACTAGCGTTTTGCTAATGAGGTCTCTCCACACCCCACATTGGTGAGTGACATATGGGGTCTTAAAAGCTGCCAAGCTGCTATCTGAGGGCCCAGAAAATGGTCCCAACTCAGCAGGAAAGGATGCTCACCGAGGACCAAAATGACACGGGGTAAAGACAACCCTGAAGATAGAGAGACCCACATGAGTGGGTGCCTACATAGACTTGGGACCAGAAGAACCAGATGGTGCCCAGCCACCACCAGTGATAGCTGCGATGGAGCTTACTGAGTTGAATCTCACTGGCAACACAAGAATAAAAAGGGGTGCACCCTGAGATCTCCACTAAAAGACCAACTGATGGTCCAGCGGCTTCAGGGTTCCCCTGGGAGCATAGCCCCTGATGCTGTCCTTGCCCATGAATCATAACAAAGGGCCACTCTTCGGACACGAATGGATTGGACTTGGTGATGCAGAGTGACCATATATTGGATGCACTTTATGGTTCTATGCATCTGTAGGGTATCATCCTGCTGACCTCTGGCTGGAGTAAGGGGAATGGGTGGAGGGAAGGGGAAAGGAGACTTTTCGGAGGATGAGACATGTATGGAGCAGAGAGGAATAGTGTGCTGTCACCGGACAGGGAGAGCAGTGGAAGCTGCATATAGGTGGGCATGTAAATTTATATGGGAATGTACATTTTCACTTGGTCATAATAAAAAATAAATAAATAAACAGGCCAATTGTAGAAGTGTAGAAAAAATTGCTTCTCTGCAGAAAAGTGTCTCAGCCAGGACTGTCTTAGGTGACTTCTGCCAAAGCTGTTATGAATGGCTAAGTATATTGCTATTTAAATTAAAATGATAATACATTTCATAATATGTTTTTAATGGGTTGCTTTTTATTTCTTTTTCTATTAAGTCAGTATAACATTAATCCTGAGACCTGCCAAGATACCATGTAGTCAAAATACAAATATAATATTAATGTAAAACTTTATTTTTAAAATCAAAATCAGAAGCATGTTAAAAGACCACTGTCATATGTACTTCATTTTAGCAGTGTACAGTTTCGGAAATCCTTTAATAGATATTAAAAAAAAAAAAACTCATATCAAAAGTGAAAACTCATTTAATCCTCGCTAGAAATACTGAAAAGTGTTTAAGAAATTCAGTATCAATAGTTTCCCTGATTAAAAGTTTTTTTTAAAAAAATGCTAGGTTAATACTTAACATGATGAAAAAAAGTCATTTTTATCTGTCTGTCATTAAATAAAAACATAATTCTCAGCCCCAAAATTAGTGGGTTCAAAACAAAGATATTTAACACCACCATCATTTAAGGGGGAACCCTGGTAGTGTAGTGGTTAAGTGCTGCATCAGCTAACTCAAAGATCGGGAGTTTGAATCCACCAGGTACTCCTTGGAAGTTATATGGGGCAATTGCTCTGCCCTGTAGGGTCATTGTGAGTTGGAATTGACTGAACAGCAATAGATTTTTAGTTTATCGTTGAAAAATATATTGTTGATACTAATAAATGCATTTAGACCAGGAAAGTAAATAAGATATATTTAAAAATTGGAGAATTTAAATATTACAGTTTTTCAAGGTAACTAATAAACAAAAAAATAAACCAAACCTGCTGACATTGAGTTGATTCTAACTCATAGTGACACTGTAGGACCCAGTAGAACTGCCTCATAGAGTTTACAAGGAGTGCCTGGTGGATTTGAACTGCTAACCTTTTGATTAGCAGCTATAGCATGGAAATACTACACAACCGGGGTTTCCTAGAAAGAAGACAAGTCAGGCATGAAAAGTTGATTAAATATTAGAAAATCACTTAATACAAATGAAATACTTACCAGCAAAAAGACTCATATGCTCTTTGTAATAGATACAGAAAAATTTCTTCAAAACTTTGTAATTTACTCAGCATTAAGATTAATAAAGATTATTCAAAACACAACAGCAACAGTAATATAGTGGTAAGAGGTTAAAAACATTCCTTTTAATATTAGGACCAAAACAAATATGTTATTTAATTACATATTACCAAATTTTCTTTTTTAATAATGAACAAAATTTTTTAGCTAGCACTTACAGGGTGGAAAAAAAGAACTAAAAGATACAAGAATGGAAAGAAAACTCACTATTCGCAGATAATTTGATTATATATAAAGAAAACCTGAAAGAATTCTCACCATATTATTAGATCTAGTAAGGATTTAACAAGATTGATAGTTACAAAAATTAATATAGAAAGACAACTTTTAAATCTAACAAAAATGTGAAATATCTAAGAATATTCAAGCATATTCTATATTTGTAGAAAAATATAAATCATTTTTGAAAGAAATTATAGATGACATGATAAAACAGGAGATTATCATTTTGACAAGCTCCAAAATCACTGACTATAAGGGATAGTATTAATTTGATCAAATCAGCAATTTCTCATTCGTAAATGAAAAGGCAAACCACAAAGTGGTACAAGATATTTTAACTCATAATTACTGGTAGGGGGAAAAAAAAAAAAAAACAAAGAATATCCAAAATTGCAATGAAGTCTTAGAGATCGATGAGAAAAATGCCACCAACTGAGCAGAAAAATGTTAACAGAATGGGCTAGTGACTGTTAGTTAGCCTTGGTCTGCTTCCAGGGTTGGATGTTGGCTTGAACCTAGGATTTGTGGTTTCGTCTGCCTGTTTGTGTCAATAATGTGTTTTATGTTTCTGTTTTAGAGGTCTCAAATTTTGGTACATGCTAGGCAGAGTACCAGCATGACCATTCTCCAGTGAAAACCGTGGACACGTAGTCTTGAACAGTCCTCTGTAGGTTGAAATGTCATACAGCATACAAGGGCTGACAATTATGTTTGCAAATTCATCCTATAAAAATTGCTGCCTACCTCATTACTGAATATCACTGTGGTCACCTTCAAAGCATTCCCTTTAGGAAGCTGTGCTGTCACACTAGCACCTACCTAGTCCACCCTCAAAACAAATTTGGACCTCTTTTTCTGGAATGGCCATCAGAGCTGTCATCATATTCCCCTTGATGTCCAAAAAAATGTCATCAAACTGTCTTCCTTTCAGTATTTCCTTTATCTAAGGGTAAAGAAAAAGTCTTTGGGGGCTAGATCAGGTGGTGAGGATGTTCTGAGACAGTTACTAGTTTACTGGCTAGAAACTCACAGATGTTGCTGCATGCGGTGGTGGATTGTTGTGATGCAATGATCATGACTTATTGGTGAAAAATTCGAGTCATTTTTGTCTATAACTTTTTCACACAGCCTTTTCAGCACTTCCAAGTAGTAAACCTGGTTAACTGTCCAGGTGGTACAGAGTTTTGCAATGTTGTTTGTCAGTTCTGCTTGTTACTGGTGCCCTCACCTCTCGTCATCAGTGATGCTTTCTCTCCCTTCAGAAAAACATTGAATCTATTCGTACACTGCCATTTTCTTCTAGCTTTATCCTTGTAAACTTGGACTAACATATCCTTGATTTCACTTCCACTCTTGCCAAGTTTAGGAACATATTCAATGTTTGTTCATTGCTCTAATTCAAGCTACTACATTCTCACAATGGCAGCAGTGATAATGAATGCCACTCAGCAAGACACCGCCACACGTCAACATGAACACAGCTGTGAGGCACTGATACACCAAGGTTATGATACCTTACTGAGTTGTTGGTACAGTGCTGACAACATCAACACACGGGGAGCCAGTTAGCAGACTTAATTGTCAGACTTCATATATATTGCTACATTATGTTGCTGGGGAGAGAGTGTAGCATGAAGAAGCTTGCGTGTAGATTCCTCCGGAGACTGTCCCTTATTGCTTAAGAGCCACCTTATCTTTTAGTAGTACTTCTAGGAATTTATCCATCAGCTAGGCATACATATGTGGAAAACAGAATATTTAGAATATATTGATATCAACAGTTTGTAATAGTAGAAGAATGAACATTGCAAAGCATCATCAGAGTTTGATCAAATATGTTAAGATATACAATGAAATTCTTGGTAGTTTTCAAAAGGAATGACTTCTGTAGTATTAGTTAGGACAGAAATGAATAGAACAGTGTGATAGTAGCCTATCGTGTGGGGCAGTAGTGGTTGGTGGATAAATGGACATAGATTTAAATATAAAATAGATATATAAACATAACACAAACACACCCACCCCCCCACACACACAGCCATATTGGGAGTGAGGAGGAAGGAATATCTCAGGAAAGACACACAATGTCTGGAAACATTGATTACTGCTCAGCTGATCAACGGGTGCCTAGAATACAGAGACAGGAGAGAGAACTTGCTTTTTAATTTATATGTTGCAGATCTCTCGGTATTTTTACTTTTGTTTTATTCAAAATAACAAATACTGTTTTAAAAAGTTAAGATGGACTTTAAATAATAGTTCAGCATAGGGAGAAAATGGGCAGTTTTCTTTCATTTCCCAGACATAAAGCTGTGCATAACACTGGATAGATCTTAGTACACCAGTAGTAAAAATGAGCAGCTAATTCCTTTCCCCCTTTACAGTGTGTAGTAATTATCCATTATTTTAATATATCATTATAGGTATCCATCATACTTGGCACCTGAGGTAATTGCACAGGGAATTTCCAAAACCAGTGATCATATGGCAAGTGAAAAACCATTGCCTTCTGGTCCCAAATCAGATGTATGGTCTCTTGGAATCATTTTATTTGAACTTTGTATGGTAAGTATAAAGAAATGTTAAAGTAATACAAGTAAACTGTGTGTTTATTGGAATGAGCTCATTGGAGAGGGAAGTTATTTGATAATGGGTTTATTTTACAAATTGATTATGAGGAGAAAAAGCATAAAATTGCATTGGACTCTGCATTGCCAAGTCTATCCTGCTTACTTCTGGCTGGAGAGGAAGGAGAGTGGGTGGAGAGGAGGGAAAAGGAGACTGTTGGGAGGATGAGACATGTATGGAACAGTGAGGAATAGTGTGCTGTCACCGGTCAGGGAGAGCAGTGGAAGCTCCATATAGGTGGGCATATAAGTTTATATGAGAATGTACATTTTCACTCAGTCATAATAAGAAAAAAGTATGTACAAGGAAGCCTCACCATCCTCACTTCTTAAAAAAAAAAACAAAAAAAACGACGTTGGACTATGAATTTGAATTACACGTAAGGGTAAATGACAAGTGTACAAGTTTTCTTTTTTTATTACTATCATCTGTGCATAAACTTTACTGATGATCTGAATACATTTTATATGAATAATTTAATGTATATATACAATCATGACAGCTTTTGTAGGGGATAAAATGTAATTAAGACACTGTCAAAAAACCCATTTAAATTCAAATTCATAAATTTTTAAGATAAATACAGAAGTTGCTTTGAATTCAAGAAAAGAATGATTAATTCTTTTGTAAGGGTGTCATGCCTTTTTAAGTGGTACTCAAAGTTTGAACAGTTCAGTTTCTAGATGACAGACTGAACATGAATGTAAATCTTTTTCTGCCTCAAAAAACATTTAGATTTAAAATACTAAACAATGAATTAATTACACTAACAGCTAACAAAGGGATCTTTTGGCTTACCAGAAACTGTAAGTAAATAAATAAGAAGTTGTAGGTAAGGTGGAAGGAATACACAGAGTCACTACACCAAAAAGTATTGATTGACGTTCAACCATTTTAGGAGGTAGTGTGTGATTAGGAACCAATAGTACTGAAGGAAAAAGTCCAAGCTGCACTGAAGGCACTGGTGAAAAAAAAAAGATTGCAGGAGTTGATGGAATATGAACTGAGAGATATGTCAGCAAAAGATGCAGCACTTGAAATACTCACTTGTCTTTGCTGAGAAATTTGGAAGACAGCTGCCTGGTCAGCTGACTGGAAGAAATCCATATTTATTACTATTCCCAAGAAAGATGATGCAACTGAATGTTGACATTATTGAATAATACCATTAAACAAATTTTGCTCACCTTCATGCCAAAGCAACTGCGTAGTATCTTGACAAGGGACTGCCAGAAATTCAGACTGAATTCATAAGAGGATGGGGAACCAGGAGTATCACTGTTGTCAGATCGATCCTGGTGGGAAGCAGAGAACAGCAAAAGATATTTACATGTGTTTTATTAATTATGCTAAGGCATTTGACTGCATTATAACAAATTATTGATAGTATTGAAAAGAGTGGGAATCCTGCAACCCTTAGTTGTATATATGGGGAACCTGTACATACATTAAGAGGTAGTCATTCAGATACAACAAAGGGGATACTGCATGGTTTAAAATCAGGAAAGATGTGTTTCAGGGTTGTATTCTTTCATCTTACCTGTTCATTTTGTATACTAAGCAAGTAATCTGAGAAGCTGTACTATATGAAAAAAGAGTAGAGCATGAAGATTGAAAAAGGACTGATTAACAACCTGCAATATGCACATGACACACCTTGCTTGCCAGAAGTAAAAAGGACTTAAAGCAGTTACTGAAAATGAGGATCAAAGATCACAGCCTTCACTATGGATTACACCTCAATACCAAGCAAACAAAAATCCTCACAGCTGGCCAATGAGTAACATCATGGTAAATGGGGAAATGACTGAAGTTGTCACATATCTCATTTTACTTGGATCTACTTTCAATACCCATGAAAACAGCAGTGAAGAAATTACTAGATGCGTTGCTTGGGCAGATAAGTTGTGAAAGACCTCTTTACAGTATTAAAAAGTACATGTGTTCCCCTTAAGGACTAAGATGGCCTGACCAAAGCCTTGGTTTTTTTCATTCACCTCATATGCATGCAAAAGCTTATCACTGAATAAGGAGGACCAAATAATCGATTCCTTTGAATTATGGTGTTGGCAAAGTATATTGAAAGTACCATGGAGTACTGAAAGAAGGAGCAAATCTGTCTTGGAAGAAATACAAGCAGAATATTCCTAGGTGAAAAGATAGTGAGACTATATCATACATACTTTGGGAGTGTTTTCAGGAAGGATCAGTCCCTGAAGAAGGACACCATGCTTGGTAAAGTAGAGGGTCATCAGAAGAAGATGACCCTCAATGAGATAAATTGATGCAGTGGTTGTAATAGTGGGCTTAGACATTACCACAATTGTGAGAATGATGTGGAACCAGGCAGTGCTTTGTTCTGTTGTGCATAGAGTCTCCATGAGTTGAAACCAACTTAATGGCACCTAACAACTACATAACTAAGATCATTGTGCTGCAAAACACCTGCTGTATCATCAAAAAGGAAGTACAGCCACTCTGCTGCTTAGAATTTTCCAAGTTCAAAACTTGTATAGAAAGTAGAATTCTGTGACAAAGAATATTTCTAAGAAACACTAAACATCTAAATGTGACCTCTACAGTAAATAAAAGAAAGAAAGTAAAATAACCACTGGTCCCAATTCACCTGGAGCAGAGGAAAACAAAGGACATCAAAGACAGTAGGAAAACATGCGTCCCAGAGACAGAAGGTGCCATGTGATTCAGAGACTGAATCAACATGAGACCAGAAGAACTGGATGGTACCCAGCCACCACCAAAGACTGCATTGAAAGGAAACACAGTGTAGACCTGTTGTAAGGGGAGAAAAATGGGGATACAGATCTAGAATTCTATTAAAAGACCAGATCTGATGGTGTAACATCCTGGAGGGTCCCCCAGGAACATGGCCTGTAGACTCACTGCTAGCTCAGAAACCAGTATGGAAGACAACACTTCAAACAAAAATTGGACCAGACTGTACGACATGAGACTGTTGGAACAGCTCATCTATAGAAATGAGATGAGAGAGTAGAGAGGAGGGGACAAGAATTGATTAAATGAATACAAAAAGTAGAGGATGGAAAGCAGGAGTATGCTGTCACAGGGTTGGGATAGCAGCTAGGATTACATAGAGGAGTGTGTACAGGGTTTTGTATGGCTAATTGACTTGGTTTGTAAACTTAATCACAATAAAATATTTTTTTAAAAAGGAAATTCCCACCAAAAAACTACATCTGAACAACAGTTTTAATGACCATTAATATGACTTTAAAATAAATGTACATGTTCTTTTAGGAAGAAAAAATAACTTGTTGCTGTTGAGTCAATTCCAAGTCATCTGAGAGCTGAAGGTTATGTTTGTGAACTCATCCTAGGACAAGTGCTACCCATCTCACTGCAGACTGTCCCTATGGTCACCTTCAAAGGACTCCCCCTGGGAGGCTAGGCACCAACACCAGCATCCAATCTACCCTTCAAAGCAATTTTCAAACTCTTTTTTTCTAGAATGTTATCCAAGCTGTCTTTGTATTTCTTACCCTTGAAGTCCTGAATATCATAGAAATATCTGCTTTTCAATATTTCCTTTCTTTGGGGTAAAGAAAAAAGCCACTGGGGGCCAGATCAGGTGAGTAGGGAGGGTGTTCCAATACAGTTACTTGTTCACTGGCTAAAAACTCCCTCACAGACAACTGTATCGTTAAGATCGTGAACTTGCCACCTTACCACTGTGCACAGTGGCCATTCCAGAAAGAGTTCCAAAATTGCATTGAAAGGTGGACTAGACACTGGCATTGATGCAGAGCTTCCCAAGCAGAGTGCTTTGAAAGTGATCATACTGATATTCAGCAATGAGTTATGTAGCATTTGTAACAATTAAGTTAACGGACTTAATTGTCAACCTCGTAGTAACCCTACAGGACAGAGTAGAAATGCCCCACAGGGTTTCCAGGCAGCAGCTAATGGATTCCAAATTCTCATCTTCTTGTGAGCAGCTGAACCCTTAACCTCTGTGCCACTGAGAAATAAATAGTTTTATTCATGAAAAAAAATAGGTGGTAAATAAAAAGTTACTGTATAAAACAAACTTAGGTTCTTTATAAAAAAATTATAATTATTGAAATAAAGAGCTTAAGATAGGTCATAACAAACTAGGCACAACTGAAAGTGAAAGATGAAGTTTGGTAATTCTTACAGCATGTGGCAAAAAGAAATAAACCAAAAATATAAGGTAAATTTTAAAAGACAAGCAAGGATAGATCTAGACTTTTTTACATCTGTTGTATAGAGAAGAAAGCAATTGCGGAAAGCAGTTGCAGAACAAGACATTTTAAAGAAATGTCTAAATATTTCTCTAAGTTGAAAAAAGGCATAAATGCTGGTTTTGTAAAGAACCCATTACTTATCACACAAGGTGAATGAAAAAAACAAGGAGACAAAATTCTTCAAGAATTTAGTAATTCTTGAAGGGAGAACCAATAATGAAATAATGGGTAATGTTTATCAAGAACTTATTTAAGGGGGGCAGAGTCAAGAAGGCAGACTAAACACAGTCTCCCTAAATCCCCCTGGAAACCATGACCTAATTGATAATTAAATGGAGCCTTCTGGATACCTAGTGAGCCCTAGGGCTGTTAATTTGGACTTCATACCACTGAATGGAAAACCTCTTCTGTTTCGCTGACCCAGCTCTTTGCAACAGCTGGATTTCATAGACCAAAGGTAACTCACCATTTTTACTTTTTTTTCTGCCTTAGCCAGCTGGCAGAGCTGGAACTTGACTAGCAGCTAACCTCAAATGCACTGCTGGTGGGATTGGTAGGCGAAATTGCCATATTTTGGGAGCCCAGCTTTGGGCTCTGTGCATCTCAGCACCTTTGGCCTCTCTTTCCATGTAGCTTGTACAGAGAAAGGAGCCAAGCTTGTCCAGGCCGCCATCTTCTTCCATTGGAAGGTGCAGACACCCATACTGAGGCCCCAGCTGTCCTTAGTTCTTAGGTTGCAAGGCAGCACCTGCCCAGTGGAGAATGCTCTTCCGGCAGTGTCGCCTATGGCTGGGCCTGGGCAACAGAGGCTGTGAACTCTGTGCATCTTGGCACCTTTGGCCTCGATTTCCACCTCTGACATAGAGTAGCCTGTTCCAAAGAAGGGATGAACTTGTGCAGGATGCCATCTTGTTCCACTGGAAGGCTGATATACCCATATGGAGGCCTCAGCTGCCCCTAATTCCTGGGCTGGGAAGCAGCACCTGCCTGGAGAAGAGTGCTTTTCCAGCAGAAAAGCAGTATTCTAAACAGTATCACCTACAGCTGGGGCCTGACAACAGAGGCCAGCAAGGCAGTAGCCTTTCTGTATTTTGAACTAGTTTATAACTTCTGGGGTTCAATATAGAGGTGCTTACTTTGTCAGCTGGGAAGAGGGACCTATACACCTGAAAATCTGACTGACTTTGGAAGTTGTTAGATACCCTTTACCTTCCATTTTAAGATGGCCTAGAGAAACAACTGCAATAAGTCCTCACAGAATTTCTCCCGGACTCTCCTGACTCACATGATGCCCCAAAAGCAACAAATTCTGGAGAAAACCATAAGCAACAAATCACGCATGGCTTCAGAAAGCCTCTAAAAGAGCACAAAACTTCCCAGATGAAGAAAGCTTTCTGAAACTATTAGAAGGTGAATACAAAACGATTATGTATAGAGCCCTCTTAGATCTTCTACAAAATGCAGCAGAGCAAAAGGAAAGATTAAGCAAGCTGTTCGATTTGATGGAACACCACTACACAGAAATTCAAGAGATCAAGAACAAAATCAAAGACATAGAAACTTCAGTTCAAAGCCAAGAAAACAGAATGGAACAAATGGAAAATAGACTTTCTGATTTGGACAACAGAGCTACTGACTCCAGCATCTATGAGAAGAAATCAGAAAAAAGAAACAAGAAAGATGAAGAAGCGTTAACAAACATGTGGAACTCTATTAAGAGGAACAATCAGGAGTACCTGAACAGGGTGAGACACCTGAGAACAGATAGTGTAGTTGCTAAGCTGCTGACAGAAAATTTCCCAGAAATTATGAAAGAAGAGAATATAGATATCCAAGATGCATATCAAATGCCACTCAGTGTAGATCTCAAAAGAGAGACTCCAAGACATATTCTAATCAAGCTTAACAAAATGAAACCTAAGCAGAAACTCTTAAAGGCAGCAAGACTCAAAAGCAAAGCTAACATTGAGAGGGAAACGCTATGGGCTTTCGTCAGATTTCTCAACAGAAACAATGCTGGCATGGAGACAGTGGCAGGACACATTCAATGCCTTGAGGAGAAGAACTTTCAACCAAGAATTATATATCCTGCAAAACTATCTTTCAAATATGAAAATGAAATCAAGACATTCTCAGATACACAGAAACTCAGAGACTTTGTAAAAACCAAACCATAGCTACAAGAAATTCTGAAAGAATCTCTCAGCTTAGAAGAACGAAACCACTAACTGTATATTTTAGAAGCAAATACAGTACACATCACCCAGAATCCTACTCAGAGATGTCTCCAAACTCAAAACTGTAATAGTGAAAGAAATAATCCAGTGATCATATCATGAAAACTATGGTGCCATCATATTAAAAAGAGAGATGTACTACAGTGGTTATAGTTCTTCCAGATGGAGAGGAAGTTGATAAGAATGGTAGTAATTAAAATTGGGTTTATATATAGTTTATTAAGGGGGATCATAGCGGCAGCCGTGAAGTATAATAAAAAAGCAACATTCCCTATCAAGAAATGTAATACAGGAGTCTCAACAACCATAAAACCAACCCTAAAAAGTACTGTAAAACATTTATTGTTATCATTTTATCAATTTTTCCTTAGTGAAAATGACTTTAAAGGTCTAGTAAAAACTTCTAAAGGAACTGTTGTCAGCTATGAAAAATTTAAAAGACTTCACTGGGGGACAGTATGCATATGTAGGATATCATCCTGCTGACCTCTGACTGGAGGAAGGAGAGTGGGTAGAGAGGAGGGGAAAGAAGACTGTTGGGAGGATGAGACATATATGGAGCAGAGAGGAATAGTGTGCTGTCACCTGGCAGGGAGAGCAGTGGAAGCTGTGTGCAGGTGGGCATGTAAATTTATATGGGAATGTACATTTTCACTCAGTCATAATAAAAAAATGAAAAAAAATAAGAATGAATTTGTTTTCTATTTTATATAGGGGAGGAAATTATTTCAGAGCTTGGATATTTCTGAAAGACTGAAGTTTCTGCTTACATTGGGTAAGTCATGAAATGATGTCTTATCATATTCTCTTTCAACTATAAATATAACTTTTGGTATCTGTTAATAATCATACACTTTGAGGATATGTTTGGAAATAGTGAATATCTTGAAATAGCTTCACTTCAAGTTTCTAAGGATCAATGGTAAGTAAGCATTAATGGGACAGCCTGTCAAAGTGTTATAGTAGACTTTTATTTGTTTTCTGAGGAATTTTAAACTACATGTAAATAATTTTAATTTTATGATCTTGATTTTATAAAATCAAAATATAAGGAAAAAATTACTCTATCTTCAAACTGTATCTTGTCAGCTGTCTTTCTATTTGATGATTTATATATAAATAAGCACTCAGGAAGAATAATTATTTCCTATATAAGAAGTTCATATCATTTTGCATATAAATGAGATCCAGGCTCTTACTCAATTTAATGGAAATTTATATAACCTGCTTTAGAGTAAAATAAATTAAGCATTTGTGTTAATAAAAGTGAAAAACACTGATAGAGCACTTATGTAACAGAGTAACAAATTGGTATCCAGGTTAAAAGGATACACAAATAATAATTTATATAGAATATTAATAGTGACTATTAAGTAATATTCAATTACAAATAAATTCTATCACATTTAATTCTAAGGATTGATAGTGTAGCTATTAGAGAATCTTGGAGATTAGTGTAAATTAACCTTATACTGAAACCCCCAGAGAAATTCTCCAGATTGTATGTAACAGAAAACCAAACCCAGTGTCATCAAGTTGATTCTGATTCATACCAAACCTGTAGGACAGAGTAGAACTGCCCCATAGAGTTTCCAAGGAGTGCTTGGTGGATTTGAACTGCCAGCAGCCTTTAGTTTAGCAGCTGTAGCACTTAATCACTACGCCACCATGGTTTCCCAACTATAAATCGTATAAATAAGTTAATCTTGTAATCATAAAGAAGCCTTTAAAAATTAAAATACAGATAAATAAAGAGAAACTGCTTTCTTTGAATCACTGCTTTGTCTTACTACATAAGTGACTGTCTTTCAGAATCTGTAATTCAGTTAATCTTTAGTACTTTATTTGAGGTCTTTATTTGTATTAAAGTATTGTAGAAAGCTAACAAATTAGAAGATTTTAATATTTCAAGTTGTGCTATACCATTTTAAAAAGTTGATCAATGTTCAAGTCCATATTAGTTTGATAAATTAGAAAAGAAGCATTAATTTATATAGTTTTTCTTTTTTATAGACTGTGTAGATGATACTGTGATAGTTCTGGCTGAAGAGCACGGTTGTCTGGATATTATGAAGGTTTGTCATTAATCGGTTAATAAAAATTTTGTACATTTGGGATCTAATAGCAAGTTATTTTAAAGCTATCTTATTTCAGCTTAGGCATGTACTTTTTGTCAGAGAAACTAATATAAGTGTTTATTAAGCCAAAATAGTCTTTTTTAAAAAACTGAAACTTCTTGGAGTAGCATAGAATTGTGCAAAATGTATTTTCAGAGTGAATTATTTTAAATAATTCTTCTTTTTTATTTTTTCTTTAACAGGAACTCCCTGAAAATGTGATAAATCTTTTGAAGAAGTGTCTCACCTTCCATCCTTCTAAGAGGTTAATAGTATTAAGAGTTTGAATACATTGAGATCCTGATTACACATATAGTAAATTTTTTAAAATATTTGTCATTATATTAATGTATTAAATAAAATACTTATATATGTAATAATACATAATTAAAATCAATATCACAACTGGTAGTTGTGATTTTGAGGTTTTAATCTTATGTTAATAGCAAAACATAATTAAAGTTAAACCATTGTCAGAAAAATTGACAGATTCCAAAAAGTTACCTTGCTTTATGCAATGTTATATGCACATTATGTTTTTCACCCGCTGCACAACTCCTTCACATGTTACTTTCCTAGACTCACTGTGCATATTATGCATGTAGGAATATTAACTGTGAAAAATATGGTAGTAGTTTTTTTTTTCTGTAAACTGTAAGTAGAAACTGAGTTAAATAACAAAGTGTAGGTATTCTTAAGTACAAATGATAATATCAGGGAAATGAGATCAGTGATTACATAAGCTAACCATTATAGATAATAAATAATGATTTCTTAGAAGTCTTACTAATGTACTTCCATTTGATGATGTCAGTGTTGATCATAAATGCGTCCTCAAACTATTTAGTCATGTGATGTTTGAAATCAGTACATTCCAGTATATATGTAGACTTCTCCAAGATCTTTTATATTTTCTGTGCTAATGAGAAATTTAAACATATAAACTATCTCCTTGAATATATGCCCTTATTCTAGGCAAGTTTTAATGACTCATTTGTGCTATTTATTTTAAATATGTTTCTGAAGGCCAACCCCAGGGGAATTAATGCAGGACAAGGTGTTCAGTGATGTGTCACCATT
Organism: Heterohyrax brucei; assembly: GCA_028571685.1. NCBI lineage: Eukaryota > Metazoa > Chordata > Mammalia > Hyracoidea > Procaviidae > Heterohyrax > Heterohyrax brucei. The sequence continues at coordinate 79,015,334 of CM053143.1, forward strand.
ATATACTCCTTTTACAAAACCTGCTAGTCTGTTTTCATCTTCTCTGAGATGTGCTGATTTAACTCTACCTGAAGATATCAGTCAGCTGTGTAAAGGTAATGATAAACAGAAGATAGGCAATAATGTGAACACTGTTTTTACAGGAAGTACCCTTTTTCTACTTCAAGTTTTGAATTTATCAAGAGATAATTCTGAAAGTGCTTAAAATATAACTGAGCTAACAGTAATCCTTTAAAGTTAAATTACTTGGAACAAAAACTTTAAAAATAAGTTTAAGGAACTGGCACAAAAACAAAATAAGTTTATTTGTGAAAAGCAAAGTTGTATTTTCATGTCAAATCTTGGTGATAAAAATCAGAAATTCTAATTTTAGTGGAATTTTAATTCCACTGTATTTCTTCATCAGCATTTATATATGATATTCTAGATTATTTAGTATAAATGAAGCCTAAATATCACATTAGTCAAAGGAAACCCTATCCATTATAATTTGTGTATTTGTGAAACTGTTAGCTTTTTGATGTGTAAAGATATATAGCTCTCAGAATGTGTGTGCATATGTATGTGTATGTTAGTGACATTACTAAATTACTTGCACCAAAAAATTTTCAAGAAGAGTCATGACAAAGAATATTTATTCAACATTCATTAAAGTAAATATTCACTGAATTCCTTCTATAAGCCATACATTGTATTTTTAAGTAGCACTTATGCCACATGAGGACACAGACAGTTATTCCATAGCTATTGTGAGTGGAGGCCAATACTTTTAATAGGATTTATTTGCAGCTGGAAGCATTCATAGGTTTACAGCAGATGAATCCAAATCTGTTAGTCATGACTTTTTCTTTGACTTCTGTATATATGTAGGCAGTGGAGCTGGTAAAAAAATAAATAACTGGCTGGCTGTGGAGATAAAGCCCTTATTTGAAGCCTTTGCTAATATCTGTGGTGCAAACATTCCTATCATGGTTAATTCTAAGCTACCAACATGAACTCAATGAATGCAAAGTGGAGAATACATACACAGATACTATGATACAGATTTTCACCATATGGATAAAATAGACATAATATTAAGAGCAAAATGTGATAAAATGCTTATTAATTGATGAGTTTTTAAAATTCACTTATAATTTATGTAATTATAAGTTCATGTAATTTAATTTTTAATGACTGTGTTTAGTAGCTGGCTTGAAGAATTCCTGAAGTTTTGACAATGGCACTTACGGTCAGTGCCACCGTAGCACTCCACTACATGCAGGTCGTCATTCACTTCAACTAGGTTGCAAGATCAGCTGGAGAGTATACATTTACTTAAGTTTTTAACTAAGCCTTCTCTTATTTAATTATTGAAATTCATCTCCACTTGCCGTCATTATTACCTGTTAATAGGACACGAGATGTTTGCATTTTAAAAGTATATGTGAATTATCGTCTTTCTTAAAGTTCTGAGCCTAGAATTAGTTTATTCAGAATGGTTTCACTCAAACAAAAGTGATTCTTTAAGAAATGCTTAATAAACCCAAACCAAAGCAGTTGCCATTAAGTCAGTTCCAATTCATAGTAACCCTATAACAAAGTAAAACTACCTTATAGTGTTACCAAGGAGCAGCTGGTGGATTTGAACTGCTGAGTTTTTAATTAGTAGTTGAGCTCCTAACCAGTGTACCACCAGAACTCATTAATGAAATCACCAAATATTTATTGAATTTCTGTTCTGTATGCATGAAAAATTCCAGGGGAACTACCCCTGCTCTGAGGACATTTACAAAACATATTAAATATTTAGTGAACAAGTTCAAAGAGTAGAAATAGTTTTTGCATATCCAAAGCTAATCATTTAACCTGTTGCCATTGAGTTAATACCATTTCGTATCAAACCTATAGGACAGAGTAGAGCTGCCTTATTCAGTTCCCAAGGAGAACCTAGTGGATTCGAACTGCCGGCCTTTTGATTAGCAGCACAGTTCTTAATCGCTACACCAGCAGAGTTTCCTGCTCATTCATTTAGTGCTGTCTAGTTAATTCTCTCACTTATCCAAGCAGCGTATCTTTGCATAACATTTTTTGGAAATTCATAATGCTGCTTTATAGCCTATGTAACCCTTATTTGGAATACTTTGAAACTTAAGTTTAGAGAAGTTGCTTTCATTCTTTTCAGTAAAATATTAATTGCTTTGACTGACTCAACAATAAGTCATTACTAGAACTGTATGATGTTTTGAGTCAGATTTAAAGTTAAAAAGAAAATATCACCTGTTTACCTCCTTTTCCACTTATATAACCATCTGCATCTTAAAGAAAGAAAAGGTAAAGATTGACAATAAAAAAAACATTTAAAAGTAAGTATGTGTCTGTATCACTAAAATATTATGTTGTTATTAGCTGTCATCAAGTTAGCTACCAACACTATCCCCATCAGACCACGTGTGATCTACAGGGTTTTCAGTATCTGGTTTTTGAAAGTAGTTGTCAGGCCATTTATCCTCCTGTCGTAGTCTAGAAGCACTGCTGAGATTTGTTCAGCATCATGACAACACCCTTGAGAGACAGATGAGTGGTAGTTGTACATGAAGTGCACTGTCTAGAAATCAAACTGAGACTCCTACGTCGAAGGAAAGAATTTTATCACTGAATCACTACTGTGTCTATATACCTCTTCATCTCAAAAATAAAGTATGTTCAGTACATAGCTACGTTTCACTTCCTTTACAAATTTATAGTACGAATATTCTAAAGAGAACCTTACTATGCTCTTCAGTTTTTCTTTCTTTGTTTTCTATTGTTACCTTTTGGCTTTTAATTAAAAAATGAAGTGTGATAACTGTGATACTTTTTAATTTGCTTCAAATAGATATCAACAGTGATTATCTGGCAGAAAGGTCTATTGAAGAAGTATATTACCTTTGGTGTTTGGCTGGAGGTGACTTGGAAAAAGAGCTTATCAATAAGGAAATCATTCGATCCAAACCACCTATCTGTACACTCCCCAAGTAAGGAAAGAACAATTATCTTGGAAATGAAAATAGTGTAATAAAAATAAATTGAACCTTTTATTAATGTAGACATTCTAACTAAGTGATTATGGAAGCAATTGGAAGTCAGCTCCATGTATACTTTGTCTGAATTTCTGATTGTAGATTTCCCCTATTATTTTTTAAAAAAGAGCTTGCTTGATGTTCTACTTAAACTAAAATTATTATTATAGAACATCTTACAATAATTGTTTAACAGATGGAAAGTGTGTAAATCAGATAGAATAGTAGTGTTTTAGAGACTTAACAATTAGTGTACCTAGATACAGTGCATTTATGAACCTTTTCACGTTTTTTGTCCATTTGCTTAAGTCTTCTGTAAATCGCTAGTTTATATTTTTTGACAATTTTTTTATTGAATATATTACAAGTATATTGTAGAGCCATTGTTGGCTTTGTATGATGTCAATATCTTCTAATCTGTGACTTTTTCCTATTTTCCTCTAATTTTTTGTAATGTGTGGCCCTTCCCTGTTTTTAAATATGTGTGAATATGGCCTCACTAAATGTTGTAGAGATCACTGCTGTGCTAAGTCACTACTAGGAAGAAATCTGCAAAACTGCAGAAGATGTCATGCTGTAAGTTAAATTAGAAGTTGAAGATTTCCCCAGCCCCAAGGGCCAAAGTTGGTGTTATGCCATAGGTATTTGTATTTATACATAAAGATATGAACCTGAATTTCTTGAGCTTCCACTAATCTTTAAGTTATAGTTTTAGATTTTATGACAGAGAGTTGATTGTTATAGGTAACTATAGAATCATCTGCTCATAATTTGTTTTTACATGTTAAATTTTGTATTAAATATTTGAATATGCTACCAACTTTTTTCTGCTTAGCCTGATGTTTGAATATTAAGTTCAGGTATACTGCTGATACACTGAAGTAACTAGAAACTCAGGAAATAAGATGATGAAAATTCATGAGGAAATTATTTAAAAGACACAGAGATTCTCAAAAGTAATTTTCTGAAATTTTAAATAAATTTCATGTGTTTATTATTCTGTATTCTTTTTCCAGAAGGTTATATTTTCCAAGGTTATATCTCTTCTTGTTTGTAAAATGCTTTATATACTGTGTTCATACCAAGTTAAGACATTTATAGAAATGAGAATTGTTTGGAGAAGTCTCAAGCAGAAGTTACATTTTGTGTTACCATTCAATCTGAAAATTATCTTCTTTGATTAAGTGATTGATGGCAGAATCCCTTTTTATTTTCTAACAGAAACAAAAGAGATTACGTGTGGTCATTAAAATAATTATTTTTTAATCTCTTTATAGTTTCCTCTTTGAAGATGGTGAGACCTTTGGGCAAGGTCGAGATAGAAGCTCACTTTTAGATGATACCACTGTGACATTGTCATTATGCCAGCTGAGGAATGTAAGAATGATATTTTGTCAAATTTGTTTCAGATTTTTTTTTTTTAATTAAGACTTTGCAGATAGAGACAAAGCCTTGTATTCCTATCATATAATGTATGTGAGAGTTTCTTCACTGTATTTGCCCAGTAAAGTTTCTGGAAAATTGCATCTGTACATTTTCAGCATTAGTAGATATTGTCTGGTTGTTTAACATAGTGTTTGTATCAGTTTATCTTTTCATCATTATTGGTTGGATCCTCATTTATCTACATACTTGGTAATACTTATGAAATTTAAAAAAAGGAAAAAAATGGATATGGATTAGCGTTTCATACAATGCTAATTTTTAATTCCCTAGTTATTGAGCATTTGTGAGCCTTTTCACATTTTTTGGCCATTTGCTTAACTCTTTTATAAATTGCTACTTTGTGTTTTGAACAATTTTTTTTATTGAATGTGTTGTAGATATGGAGCCTTTGTTGGCTTTTTATGATGTCAGTGTCTTCTAATCTGTGATTTTTTTCCTATAATTTTTTATATGCTTTAGTAAATTTAGTGTTTTCCTTTATAATGAACATATCCATGTTGTCTCTCAATTATTTTGCTCATTGTAATGCATTACTATTAATCCAAGGTTACAAATATATTCTATATGCTATTTTTATTATTTACTTCTAAAAAAATTTAAAGGATTTTTTTTTCATGTTTAATTCTTTAATCCACCTAAGATTTATTTTTTGAGTAAAATGTAAGGTAGCTATCTAGTATTATTTTTCATTCATAAGAGTAATCATTTGTCTCAGTATCATTTATTACTCTGCTTTTTTTTTCAGTATATATTGCCAACTCTTTCGTGTATGAAATGAATATATTCTTGGCATTCTCTACTGATCTGTTGACCTGTTTGTTAAGTTCGTCTGCTACCACAGTGCCTTAATCTATAGTTTTATGTGAAGTCTTCCTACCCTATATAAAATAGTAACTGTGGACTTTCCCTATCTCTTACATCTTCTTCAACTTTTTGTTTCCCCTCATGTATTGTACTGTTCTTCATCTCACGTACCATGTATTTTCTTGTTTGTTCATGTTAACTGTCTCCTTCTGACCAGAATGCAAGTTCCATGATGACTAAAATTCTGTCTGTTTTACTCATTGTTACATCTCACAGTTTCTTTGAACAGTGTCTGATACATAGAAACCCGTACCGTCAAGTTGTCGTCAAGTTGATTCCAAATACTAGTGATCCTGTAGTACATATTAAAACTGCCCCATAAGATTTCCGAGGCTGTAATCTTTAGGGAAGCAGAGTGGTACATTTTTCACTGTTGGAGTGACCAGCAGATTTCAGCTGCCCACCTTATGCTTAGCATAAGGTGCCACCAGGGCCCCTTGTTAGATAGTAGTAGTCTTCATAAGTAACATGGAAATCAATGAAGGAATTTCTCTTTAATGCTCCTTCTTTATTCTCACACTCTATTCTGTATTTCCCTTCTTGCTGGAAGTATATGTTAGAGACTTTATTATACAAACACACACACACATATACACACACATAACTGAAAAGGTGCTGTTTGTTTGGAACTGTATATTTTTTACTTAATTCTGAAAAAGTGTTTTATTAAAATTTAGAAATTTTAGGTTGACAGTGTTTTTTCTTAGCAGTTTAATGAAATTATTTCATTATTTCATGGTTTCTGTTGTTGCTATGGAGAAGCCAGCCTAATTCTGATTGTCATTTTTTAAATATTTTTCTTTTAACTCATTTTAAGAGCTTCTCCTTGTCTTTGACATTCTGTATTTTCAACACAGTGAAAGTGTGCTTTCTTTTTTATGCTTCTAGGGATGTGTCTTTCTTGATCTAATTAATTGTGTTTGTCACAAATTCTGGGAAACTTCTGTTCAGGAATTTTAGTTACACATTTGTTGGAAATCTTCACTCCTCTGCACGTCTTAACTGTTAGTTACTCTTCGTTTCTCAGTGCTTTATTCCGTGTAATTCCCTTATAGCTGTCTTCTAGTTTACTAACCTCTCGCCTCAGTTATTTGCTTTAGTTTTATCACTCCTGCTTTTTCAGTTTTAGTAATAAAATATTCTAGAAATTTTTAGTTCTAGAAGTTGTGTTTGATATTTTAACAATATTTATCATTTTTTAAAAAATATTCTCCTGCTACTAAGACTGTGTCTTACATGAATTAAGCATAGTTATTTTGGGTTCTATATCCAAAAGTTACAAAACCCCGAGGAAGAGTTTGGGGTTCTTTAACTTTTGAACAGACAACCAAAAAACTTCCAGCAATTTTTTTTTTATTTTTTTTTGGTGAAAATATGTACAACAAAACTCTTGGCAATTCAACAATTTCTACATGTATAATTCATTCACATCAATTACATTCTTCATGTTGTGCAGCCAATATCACTATCCTTTACAAATTATTGTACCACCCTTAACATAAACTCAATGAGCCCTAATCAAAACCTCCCTCTTTTCTCTTTTTTCCACTCTTAGTAACCACTAATAATTTTTGTTTCTGTATATTTATTTACTTCGTGTATGTGAGATCATGCAATCTTTGTCCTTTGGCAGCTGACTTGTTTTACTCAGCATAATGTTTTTCAGAGTTAATCCATGTGGTGTACAGATTCCTGTATGTGTTCCTGCTTTCATTCCTTGTGGGTATATGCCTACCTAGGACTGGAGTTGTTGGGTCATATGGTAGTTCTGTGTTCAACATTTTGAGGAACCACCAATTGGTTTCCATGGTGGCTGTGCCATTTTACATACCCATCAGTGATGGATAAGGGTTCCAGTTTCTCAGGAGCCCCATGAAACTTGTTTTTCACTTGTTTGTTTGTTTGGTTTTTGATCATTGCCATTCTAATAAGAGTGAAGTGATACCACATTATGGTTTCGATTTGTGTCTTCCTAATGGCTAATAACATTGTGCTTCTTTTTCAGGACTTGGCTATTTGAATGTCCTCTTTGGAGAAATGTCTGTTAACATCTTGTGCCTCTTCTTCCTTAATCTAATTATTTGTGTTTGTTACAAATTCTGGAGACTTTTGTTCAGAATTTCAACTACGTGTTTGTTGGAAATCTTCACTCTTTCTTCTAGGCCTCTTAACTGTTTGTTTCTTTTCATTTCTCTGCGTGTTATTCTGTGTAATTCCTTTATAGCTATCTTCTAGTGTAGTAACCTTTCTCCTCAGTTATGTGTTTTGACTGGGTGATTAAGTTTTTGTTGAAGTTTTTTTTACGTATTCTGGATATTACATTCTGATATATGGCTCCTGTATGTTTTCACCCAATTTCCTGGTGTTCTCACTTGTTTGATATTTCTGGACTTTCAATTCTGTTCCATTAATATAGATATATATCCCATTGATACAGGTATCTATGTTACTGGTATAGCCAAGTGCCGTCATCTATAAAACAGTACCAGGCTGTTTTAATTATTCTAATTTTGTAATATGTTTTAAAATCAGAAAGTCCAAGGCCTCCTACTTTATTCTTTTTCTTGATGATTGTTTTAGTTACTTACAGTCCTTGTCCTTCCACATAAATAAAAGAGTTGGCTTTTCCATTTATGCAGAAAGGCTGTTGGAACTCTGATAAAGATTGTACTGAATTTACAGAGTACTTTGTACAGTATTGACATCTTTATTTTGTCAAGCCTTCCATTCCATAAACACAGAATTTCCTTCCAGTTATTTAGATCTTCTTTGATTTCTTGTATTAATCCTTCTGTGTACAAGTCTTTTACCTTTTTGGTTAAATTTATTCCTATACACTTTTTTTTTATGCTGTTATAAATCATTTTTTATTTTCCATTTGTTCTTTACATACATACAGGAAACTGACTGATTTTTGTATGATGACCTTGTCCCTTGGCTCTTTGCTTAAGTTATTTATTACTTATAATGGCTCTCTTTGTATAGTCTTTGGGTTTTTCTATGCATAGGATCATGTCATATGTGAAAAGGATAGTTTTACTTCTTTGTTCTCCATTTACATAGCTTTTATTCATTTTTTTCTAACGTAAGTGCTTTGAATAGGACTTGCAGTACTATGTTGGATAGCAATGGTGAGAGCAGACAATCCTGTCCTGTTTCTGATCTTAATAAGAAAGCTCTGTCTTTCTCCATTGAGTGTAATATTAGGTGAGGGTTTTTCATAAGTACTCTTTAGAATACTGAGTATTTTCCATATTCCTGTCTTGTTCAAGTTTATGTCATGAAAGGGTATTTAATTTTATCCAGTGCCTTTTCTGCATTGATTGAGACAATTATCTGGTTCTTCTCCTTTGTTGTATTCATATGGTGTAATATGTTGTTTGATTTTGTAATGTATAACCGCCCTTGCCATTGTGGAATATAACCCACTTGATTATGGTGTATACTCCTTAACATGTTTTTAAATTTGTTTTGATAGTGTATATATATATATACATTGAATACTCTGGGAGTCAGTTCTACCCTGGCCCCTAGGGTCGCCAAGAGTCGGATCCGACTCGACGGCACTTGGCTTTTGGCTTTATATATATTTACATTTATATTCATAAGGGATATCAGTCTGTACTTTCCTTGTGGTGTCTTTGTCTGACTTTGTAACAGTCTTATTTATTTCCCTGTGTGTCTTCCTCTTGGTGACTTGTTTCCTTTTGTGTTTTTTAGTTTTTGTTCGTTTTTTAAGTCCATATTTCTATATCTCTCAGAGTTTTTTCAGGACTATATTTAGGTTACATTCCATCAGGTACATGGTTCCACTGTGGGGAAAGTGCACATAGTGTAAATTCAGGCCCCAAACCCAAGGGCTGGCAGGTGACCATCAGTTTCTCAGACAGACTTTTTATTTTAACAATCTGTATTGAAGGCTGAAATAGGTAATTTCTCTTGTTGTCAACTTCTGAGTTGGGGCCGTCCCACAGCCTGCACCATTTCTTTCTTTATCTGGCCCTAGTAGGCTCTTCTCCAGTCTGGTTGCCTATTGTATGTAAGCCCACAGCTTTGCCTCACTATACTGTAAAATTCAAGGATACAGTTTTCGTTATATTTTAGTGTAGGCCCAGCTTTGTTTCAGGTATCACTGAGTTTACATTGTTATTATTTTTTTTTGGCTTACTTAATCATTTAATACATGATATATAATAGTAGGTTATTAGAAACTCTTGTCTGCTCTAATACCTGGAACAGAAAATTAAAATATGTGATTATTACTACTTGATGTAATGAACTTCTGTTCCCTTTGAAAAGAATTGTATGCAGTAGACTAAATAGCAATACAAGGCAGAAAACAATAAACTGCACCTGATTTGGTTTTATGTTTATTTGTTTAAATGAAATGCAAGTTCTTAAGCTAGGATTCAGTTCTGCTGACTTAATTCCCTCAAAGCAAATTTTGAAACATAAATACTGTTTTTTCCTGTAACTACTAAGAAAACAGTCATTTTCACTTTTTAGATCATATGTTGTTATTGTGTGCCATTAAGTTAGTTTCCACTCAGTAACGCTATAGGACAGAGTACAACTGCTGTGTAAGGATCCTAGGTGGCTTACCAGGTCTTTTCTTCCACATAGCAAGCAATTGGTAGGTTTGAATCGCCAGGCTTTAATTAGTAGCTGAGTGCCTAACCATTGTGCATCCTGGGCTCTTTTAAATAATATAGGAACCAAATAATAGTCTTACCTTATAATTTTCTCTGTGAGTACTTTTAACCTTAATACTCTAAGTTTTTAATTTGCAAATGAACAAAAAAGATACTTAGATAATTATGACATAAAAGTGCGTGTATTAATTATTCAGTACAACTTGGACAAATCTTTTTCTCTACTTAAAATTGTATTTTATAAATAAGTACACAAAGGTCTAAAGGTAAAGTAAAATAAATGCTTAGCACTTCAATTTTTACAAAAAAGGCATAAACTTAGTGTTGGGTAAAAGATTTTTCTTTCACTTTTAAAATTCTGGGAACGGGTCACATGAATGAGTGCACAGTGACTGTAATCAAGAGAGAATCAGTGTAGGCTACACATAGCACTTGAACCTCTGTCAGCCACCACAGGAACCAATACTCCGCCTTCAGGTTGGAAGCTGAACTGAAGAGCAGAGCACTGCAGGGAGGATGGCACTGATTTTAATCACCCCGTAGGATGTGTCTGAGATGTTATTCTGCTACTGCCTGCCCTCTGAAGTTTTAGAAGAATATCTGCAGATCTGGCTGTAGTCAGTGTTACTCTTTGGACCAATAGTCATTATGACTTTGTGAGGAAAATAAGGGAGCTGAATTGTATCAGTAGACTTGTCAACTATTTGAATCATATTCACGTGACAAATTCTTCAGAGTTCTTATTACTATTACCTTACGTTTGTCTTAGTTTGTGTTAATGTCAAAGCAAATATAAATCAGATATAGATTTTAAATTAAGGCATATGTGTAAAAAAGAGTGTCTGTTTACTTATAAATTTCTTTTGTATAAGGTAAATATGTTTTATTCATTTATTTAATTTTATACTAATGTTATTCTGAACTCTGAAAAAATATCATACTAGTTATCTGATGTTTATGGAAAATACTAGAGGGAGAAAAAAAGCAAAGCTATTCTTTACAGCAGAAATCTTACTCAGTCAAGTCCTGGTATTCTTGCCCTCTTAAGACAGCTAATTTAGATTCTGTTTTATACTGTTCTCACTATCTCCATCAATTTAGAATTTTTTAAATTATTTTACCTTTTAAATACAAGTGAGATACTCAGGCATAAATATTTTCTCTTTAAATTCACAGAGATTAAAAGATGTTGGTGGAGAAGCATTTTACCCGTTACTTGAAGATGAGTGAGTACACACTTTCCTGGTTTTCTTTTTACAGATATAGTTCTTTTCCATTTATATTAGATTGAAAAGAAATCTGTATATTTTCTTTGAAGAGTATATCCTTAGTAGAACACAAAAACCTACTTTTAGAAAGAACTTTGGTTCTGTTAAAATTTTATACTTTGTATGAATTCTTCCACTTTTGTTTCCCTTTTACAGCCAGTCTAATTTACCTCATTCAAACAGCAATAATGAATTATCTGCAGCTGCCACTCTTCCTTTAATCATTCGAGAGAGAGACACAGAGTACCAACTCAACAGAATTATTCTCTTTGACAGACTGCTAAAGGTAGTTACTATAGACCATGCACAACCCTTTTTTTTTTTTTAATTTCATTGTTAATTCTTAGGTAATCTTGGTGTCATGAGAGCAGTATTTCTAATGCCCTATTTTTATCAATTAATCTTACTATAAAAATGATACACACTAATATAAATAAAAAATGAAAACCAGTCGTGAGACTATATTTACGAAATTTTGACACAAAAATTCAGTAATTAATAAGGTGAAGCATCAACATGGAAACAAAGAAATGGGAAAAGGACATAATAAAGATACAATTAATCAGCAAATCAGTTAAAAAAATCATCTTCAGTGTGAATGGAGGGGGAAAAAAAACTAAAATAAGCTTTTTTCTCGTGCCAGTAAAAGAAGTGAACAAATATACAATGAGATTGAAACTCTCGTTCTGCTGGAATAAGTGTAAATTGACTGAACAACTTTTATGGCAATTTAAAAGTATATGTTAAGAGCCTTAATAACAGCCATACCATTTACCCTAATAATGCTCTCCTAGTAGTGTCCCCAGAAACCCTAGTGGTGTAGTGGGTTAAGTGCTGTGTCTGCTGACCAAAAGGTCAGCAGTTCAAATCCACCAGGCACTCCTTGGAAACTCTCTGGGGCAGTTCTACTCTGACCTTTAGGGCCTCTATGAGCTGGACTCAACTCGATGGCAGCAAGTGGGTAGTAGTGTCTCCTAAACAGTTAATCAAAGCATGGCCAAATTTATGTGCAAGGATATATTATTGTTATTAGGTTCCGCTGAGTCTATTTCAATTCAGCACCCCTGTGTGACAGAGCACAACTACCCCATAGGGTTTCCTAGGCTGTAATCTCTGTGGGAACAGATTGCCAAGTCTTTCCTCCCATGGAACAACTGGGTGATGTCAAACCGCCAACCTTTCTGTTCATGACTGAGTGCTTTATCATTGTGCCACCAGGGCACCCTGTCCCTTATGTGACTGACACATCATTCTCTCAGTCTACAAAATAGAGGGGAATGGTGAAGAAGCAGAACCAGCTCCAGTCTTTGATTGTTGTATACAAGGTGTATACAGGGGTATAGGGAACCATTCTGCTATTTGTATTAATAACACCACAGACAATAAGTTCAGATACTTAGAAATTTATTACAGGCAACCTGCAACTTTATGTGTATTCAGAACTGTTTAGACTAAAAGATAACCTGGTAATTTGAGGTATTTTTTTTCATACTGTAGGCTTATCCGTATAAAAAAAATCAAATCTGGAAAGAAGCAAGAGTTGACATTCCTCCTCTTTTGCGAGGTTTAACCTGGGCTGCTCTTCTAGGAGTTGAGGTAAGAAAGAAAATAGAAGGTGAGACAACTGACTGAAGTTGATCGTTAGTCCTAGAGCAGTATGAAGATGGATAGTGCTTCCTTAGTACTTCTTCTTCAAGTTGTTAAAAAATGACATAGTGAAATGTGAACATTAAGAATATTTATAGTTTTAAGTACAAGGACTAGAAGGATAAGGTAGAGTATGATGGCAGGAGATGATATGGAATGGAATGGAATAGAATAAAAAAATATAATTGAAGATTTATTAGATTTTTCTGTTCAGTGTCTCAATATCACACACAAAAATATCTTGATTATTAATTTTAAAATCAGAGAACATTTTAAGAATATCAGTTACAAAACACATGAAAATCAGTTGGATTCATCTGTGTGAACAAAGACAACATCAAAGATGAAATCACCAAACCAATACCATTTACAGTAGCCCCCAAGAAGATAAAATACTGAGGAATAAACCTAACCAGAGACTGAAAAGACCAATACAAAGAAAACTACAAGATGCTACTGTAAGGAACCAAAAGAGAGTTACATAGCTGGAGAAATGTACCTTGCTCATGAATAGGAAGACTCAACACTGTCAAAACGACTGTTGTACCCAAAGCAATCTGTAGATACAGTGCAGTTCCAATCCAAATTTCAATGGCATTTTTTAAAGAAATCGAGAAAAAAGTCATCAACTTCCTATGGAAAGGGAAGAAGCCCTAGATAAGTAAAGCATTACCAAAAAAGAAGAACAAGATGAGAGGCTTCATGCTATCTGACTTTAGAGCATACTGCACGTATTACACATCTATGATAGTCAGAACAGCTTGGTACTGCTACAGCAGATACATAGACCAGCCACTTGTATGGGCCAGTTCTGCTGTGTCCTGTGTTAATCGCTATGAAACAGAATCAACTTGATAGCAGTGAGTTTGGTTTGGTTTTATTTTATTTTATATTTTATTTTATTTCATTATTTTATTTATGTGTAAGTGGTTGTGTCTAAATTTGGAGGTATCTTCCAATCCAATTTCTGTCTTGTCAAAATCACTGACATAATTTAATGTTCACGTCTGCTTTTAGCATATACTTACTCACCTTGGCCATGCTGCCAACAGAAATAACCATTTGTGTCAGTAACACTGTTTTCTGTGGCAGTGGAGTAGGAATTAGTGTCACAGAATTATTGAGGATGGCTTGTGGTAACTGAACTCTGGTGACAGTAATCATGATAATCGGCCAACTTCTCACCAGATTTTTTCATTTCCTGTAATTTTTTTGTTTTTTATCATCTTGCCTTCTTAATACTGTTTTATGTGCGTCTCATACATACCTATCCCTCACTGTTGTCTAAATTCAGTAAACTATTTTTAATGTTCTTCCTCCCTTTGTTGGAAGAGCTTCCTTTCTTCACTTCTGATTCCTCAATGAGACACTACAGATACCTTTGAGTTTGGCTAGTTACAAGAATGCATATTGTTGTGGAGCCATTTAATGCAAAATTTAAGAGGACTTCTGAGAATAGGTTGACTACATCTTTCACAGATGCCCCAGAGAATGTGACATAGGTATTTAATGTCAGAATTCCCACTTTAAATGCCTGGCTCTTTCTGTGCAAGGGACAGTAAACTAAGGGTAGTAAGAGTTTTTTCATGATTAGTCCAATAGAACATGACCAAAACATACAATGGTTTAAAGTGATATATCTCTGCTGTACATCTTAATTTATCCTAAGCTTGTCTTACCTGATGCTGCAATACCATCTCCTTAAAGACCTGCATTTTGTTTTCATTTTCATTACAAACTTAAATAGGAAAACTGAGACAACACCCATCTCAAAAAATAGAAACAGCGTTTTTATTTCTTTAGGACAGTTACTGTATATGAGATAATAATGAATGGAAAACAACAAGACTGGGTTGTGTTGTAGACAGGGAATGCTGACTGAACTTATACATAAGCTAATGACTCATTCCAACATGTCTGGTGTATGTAAGTCAGATGCCTACTTCAGCTGAATGGCAAATTGTCACATATCATAGACCTTCAATGCCAATTGTTAAAAGATGTAGAAAATTTTTTTCTAAGAGAATCTTGAGGTTTAATTTGTCTATCTGGAATTGGGTGGATTTTCAAACATAGATTTTTAAAAATAAATTCTGCATACTTTTTTTAGTAATTTATTAAGAATTCTGGTGAATTAATATATCTTCCGTTATTTTTTCCAGGGAGCTATTCATGCCAAGTATGAGGCAATTGATAAAGATACTCCAATTCCTACAGACAGACAAGTAAGATTTAGATTTTTTTTAAGCAATCTGATACAATTTTGCAAAATTTTAAATTATAGAAAGGCATGAGGAATTTTTTTCTTTTAATTTGAATGTTCAGCAATTGTCCTACGCATATGGTGTTAGGGTAAGCATAGCTCTTATGCTCATGAATTAGTAAATCAGGACTGTTCTTTAAAGAAGTTTAAATCAAGTAACTTTTTAAAATAATTACTTGATTATTCACATAAAAGCTTGCACTATATTTAGACTAGTTGAAAAGGAAGATATTGTTTCAAACTATGTTAATTTGTATCTTTTTTAAAAGACTGAAATGGTCTGTTTGCCCTGTTTAGGTATACATAAGACTTCTTTGGTATTTCCAGAAATTTAATATAAAGTTCAAAAACTTTAGGCACTGAGATTATGAAGGTGATCTGGTATTCATATTATAATACCTTCTTTTCCTTATCTTGGGTTTTTTTAAGAGATTACTTTGTGATAGTTCTACCATATCATCTGGGTATTTTACAGATTGAAGTGGATATTCCTCGTTGTCATCAGTATGATGAACTGTTATCCTCACCAGAAGGTCATGCGAAATTTAGGCATGTATTGAAAGCCTGGGTAGTATCTCATCCTAATCTTGTGTATTGGCAAGGTAACTTTATTCCCCATAGTTATTAAGACTCTTACAGTATTAAGAAAATGTTGCATGACTGACAGTTTTTAAAATTAATTTCAAACATCTTTAGCTTTGAGAAAAAGTCAATACTAAAGTTACAAAAAAATTTTTGATACAATTATGTGGGAACTTTTTTTTTAATTTCTAAATATATGGTGGATGGATATAATTTAAATGAATAGTTTTTAAAGTGTTACATCTTCCCATCCCAAACTGATTAGGAAAGTATAAAGACTACTTGGTGCTGTTGTAACCTTTGTGGATAATTTTTTTAACATTTAAGGATATAATAAAATAATTAAATAAATAATTTTTAAGTACTTTAGATCCTTAACTTTTAATGAATCACCAATTTATGCTTATGGTGATTATTAGAAGTTGGACAATAGGATATCATCCAAAACTATTCATTGTGTTGTCTGTTTATTATCTTTAATACTCATATCTTTGATTTTTTTGCCTTTGCTATTATTATTTTTTGTGGTTACTGATAAATTCATGAATGAGAAACCTTGTTTACCCAGCTCTATTTTTAAATAGGTTGCTCTGAAGTGTACTTATTATATGTCAGTTCTCTGTAGATTTCTTGTTGGCTAAACTTAAAGTGGAGGTATTGTTTTAGAAGAGTTTTATCTCCTCTTAATTATATATATACTCTCAATATGATAACATGAGCAGCATTATTATTAATAAAAGAAACATGCCATATATTTGTATTTCACTTCATTATTTCAAAGTTTTTTGTTTGTTTTGTATTTCCTAATCTCAAAGAAATATATAATGCAAATCTGCATCTCCTAAATGTGGAAAACTTTCTTGGGGAGGTTATATTGATTGCCAAGAACACACAGTTGGAGTCAGAGATAGAACTATGATATTCCAGGCCTTCTAACATTTGTAAATTTCTTTGTTATTATACTCCTTTCATCACCTAACAGTGTAGATGAGAAAAAAGCCAGCTTGTATTAGGTACTTACTTGGTGCCAAATACAGTCACTGAGTGATCGCAGTAAAACTCAAGGGCAGATACACTTCTGAGTGGTTAATACTTTACAGTGCTCAGTCCACATAGAGGTAATACAGAGACGTGGGTAAGATATATATCTACAACTCTTTTGAATTATATTCATTGTACGCTTTTCTATCCATCCCCTACCACCAGGTCTTGACTCACTTTGTGCTCCATTCCTATATTTAAATTTTAATAATGAAGGTAAGCCTCTTTTCGTTTAAATAATCATTACCTGTAGTATTCCGTGGAAACCCTGGTTGCATAGTGGTTAAGATACATGGCTGCTAACCAGAAGGTCAGTTGTTCAAATCTACCAGGTGCTCTTTGGAAATTCTATGGGGCAGTTGTACTGTGTTCTGTAGGGTCACTATGAGTCAGAGTTGCCTTGATGGCAACAGGTTTGATTTGTGGTTTTATAGTATTCTGTACTGTTTAACCAAATATTAGTGGTTCTTTTTTCTTTTCCTTTTTCTTTTTCTTTAAGACTTGTACTTTTCCTGGTTGACATCGCAAATTTCTGTGAAATAATCTCTTAGACTTATTTTCAAGAATTTTAAGAATTATTAGTGTTTCAGTTGTGACTAAGAGATAACTAGAATTTTGCGCTAAGCTCGCCACTTCTTATAATGCATCTGCCAACCCCTTAGTTTACCGTTTTTCATGACACTTTAGAGACAGTTATGACTTTCAAAGAAACTATTAGATTTAGTCTGAGTATATGCTCTAAAGAATTTATAGAGAAATCAATATTCCCTGCCTTTTCCCCTAATCTTGAATCCCCAAAGCCAGCCATATGAAATTCCACCTCCTTAAGGAAGACTACATTTATTTTATTTTATATTTTTCTAATCCTAGACAACATTTTATGTTTCAGGAAATCTTGTACTTGTGTTATAGTTATTTGTATATTAATATGGTAACTCTGTTTTTGGTTGGCAACTTTTGTATGACAGATTTTTTTTTCATTATTTTCTTCTACTATAATGCTTTTTTCTAATAGGCTCATCAATAAAGATTAGTTAAATTGAATTGAGTCAAGCGCCACATCACTAATGGTAATGCATATAGAGCATGTTACCATGTATAGCATGAATTCCCTAGAAGCCTCAATTCCAGAATTGCCATTTTTTGAAATTGCATTTTGTGTCTTTAGAATGTATTTCTGCTTCTGGGATTGGTTTGAGATAGTGTAACCCTAGAAAAATGAACTTCACTATTTGAATGGTTTTAAAAAAGCACTATTCTTCAGTATCATTACTCATTAACTTAGACTAGACATTTTGTACTATTTAGCTAGGCATAGACTGTTATCATAAATATTAATCCTATAATGGTAAGGAATCTGTGTTTGAAATTATAATTTATTATGGTAAAACCCCAAACCAAACTCACTGTCATCCGTCGATTCCAACTCATAGCAACCCTCTAGGTCAGAGTAGAACTCCTCTGTGGTTTCCAAAGACCGCCTGGTAGATTTGAACTGCTGACCTTCTGTTTTGCAGATGTAGCACTTAACTACTATACCATCAGGGTTTTATTACTAAATGTAAAGTTTTCATCCTCTTTTGTTTGTATCAACAGTAATTAAGAATCATGAGCTATGTGTATCTCATTAATAATGATTATGTTCAGAGACAAAAACAATTTGTAAATTTCAGGTAATAAACTCTCTTCCTAATACAATGAGTGCCATTGTAGTTTGAAATTGAAAAGGTCCTAGGGTGCTTATCTTTTTTTTCCCCATAATACTTGCCATTTTAAAAGGAAGAGACTTTTTGCTGAGCTAAGTGAATGGCTTCTGGTTGTTAACCCCTTTAACCAATTTGTTATCTGCTTTTATTTCATTCTCTCTTAGCCTTGGCATATGCATGTATGTCTGCTTTTATTCCCAAATACCTGTATAACTTCTTCTTGAAAGACAATTCACATGTAATACAAGGTAAGCAAACACCTTTCCTTGCTTTAATAGGGAAAGCATTGATGTCAAAAGTAGCCAAAACTCACTGAATTTATCATTTGACCAAATAAAATACAGTGATTATGTATCACTAAAATCCATGCTGATGATAAATGTTAGTCTTTCTACTAACAAAAAACAAAAAAATACAATGTTTTTCTAACAGTTGTTCCTTATCTGAACTTAGTTCTGTTCAAATGCTGGCATTCCAGTCCAAGAAAAGGAAAAGAGACTGTTCTTTGCCTCTCTCACGGTTAAAATAGCCTATAATAAGCTTAACTGTGAGCAAGTGTACTATGAATTAGTAAACAGTTTAAATATAGTTTGTGTAAGTAGAATGTTAAGAAACTTATGATTTAGCTTTGATATTAGCACTAGAGGAATGCAGGGCTGTGAACAGCACTCCATGACCCCACGACCCCACCCAGGTTCCCTGGTAGCTAGCATCACTAAGATTAGTGTCACCTGTTACCCAGTAACTCGGCACCTCTCCTTAGTGGCCAGGATGCAGGTACTGAACCATGACACCTGCCATGGGATGAAGACAGTGGTCCCCACCTTGGCCAATGAAAGAGAAGAAGAACTGTCGAGAGATGTAGGGGGCAGGGCCCTTTGATGGAATAGGGGTGCATCACCTGATGCACCCATGGAGCCAGAGGTGACACCATGAGCTACCACACTGATCGACACCAGCCCTAGTGACACTACTGTTCGTCTCTGTCTTAGTGCTTTTTACTCATCCCAAGTATCCTCCCTTTTTTTCCACTTACCTAAAATGTAACCCTCCCTTAAGAATCTAAGTCAAAGCAAAATCCGTTTGTGAATTCTTTCAGAATTACTTCAGCACACTTTAAATTTCTAATACAATTTTGTGAACTTCTTCTTGAAGGTAATGTAGGACAGAACTTTGGAGTATGTACTTTTAAATTAGATAGACCTCACTTAAAATGTAAACTTCATTACATGTTGTACTCTTGGACAAATTACTTAATCCATATCATTTTACGTATGTGTAAATATTGTTGTGAAGATTAAACATACTAAAATATGCAAACTACTTGCAAAGAAACAAAGGGATAAATGCTATTATTATTTTTTCACTTGCATCATTTTTACCTTGACATTACATATTGTTTTCTGCCTTATTTTTACAAGATTTCAGATGTTTTAAGGACGAGGAGTTTTCTTGTACTTTTGTATTTCTTTTGGGAACTGGTCACACAAACTCCCCTTTTAGCATTTTTATGACATTTTCTGATACTCCTTTGATTTAATTTTTACTTATATATATTTCTCTCATTCATATGCTAAATTTTAAGCAAATAGAAGATGGTGCTCTGTTTGATTTATATTTGTATCAGTATTTTAAGCACCTCATGTGAATAGATGAAATAGGAAAGCTAGAATCTGTGTTTGAATTACTGTAATTCTCGGTAAGTGAGATCTCAGTACTTTCACTAAGTTAGTAATGAGTGTAAACTGAGAATGTCAGAGATTAATATGTTGGGAATACAATTAGAAAATACAATGTAAATAAAAAACTGAAAATAGGAGAAATAAAAGAATGTGAATGAAAAGCTCAGCACATGAAACAAGAATTTTTTTCTAGCATCTTTCACATTGGAATATAGAGAACAATAATTAAAACTTGTTTTCAAATTGAGGCATCTGATTATTCATAGATCTTTTTTGTATCTACAGTGTAGAGGTTCTAGAAGTTAATAATTGTGTGCTTCTCTGTTAGTTTTGTAATACAAACTCTGTTGACTTATATTTGTATTGAAATGTTTTCATTTGAAACGTATATGTGTGTATTTGTAAACGAGAAAGAAAAATACATATAACAGTTATGTTTAACTTGTACAGAAAAAATTATATTCTGAATAGTTCGTAACTACTCATTTTTAGGAAGCTTTAAATAAAACATAAATCCTTAACCTAATTAGCCCCTAAATATATACTTGCATTGCAGTTAAGTATTTGAATGCATATAATTATCCTACATACCATTAGTAGTAATCACAAGACATTTTTTTTTTTAACTAGGAATTAGTCTTTGTAAATGAAAAAGATGGATCAGCAACTAACTACTGGATATTTATAGTTAAAAATAATTTTAGAAAGATTAAGAGATGAACTTAATACGATCAAAAGATTTGTAAGCTTCAAATGTTAGTAGATGCAAGATCACCAACAATTAAGTTTGCGAACTTAATTGTTGTATGTGCTGCGTACTTCACTGTTGAATGTCACTACTGTCATCTTCAAAATAATCCCCTTGGGAAGCTATGCACTGACACCAGCACCTTGTCCACCCTTCAGAGCAATTTTAGAGCTCTTTCTGGAAAGCCATTGTTCACGGTGGCATGGTGGCAAGTTCACAAACTTGATTATATAGTTGTCTGTGAGGGAGCTTTTAGCAGCAAACAAGTACCTATTGGAACACCCTCCCTACTCACCTGATCTGGCCCCCAATGAGTTTTGTTTTTTTTTTTTTCCCCAGAAGCAAAGAAAATATTGAAAGGAAGACATTCTGATGCCATTCAGAAAATCAAGGGTAATATGACAAAGTTCTGATGACTGTTCCAGAAAACAAGTTCCAAAATTGCTTTGAATCATGGACCAGGTGCTGGCATCTGTGCATAGGTTCCCAAGGGGAGTACTTCAGAGGTGACTGTAGTGATATGCAGCAATGAAGTATGTAGCATTTTTTCTAGGATGAGCTCACAAACTTAATTGTCAGACCTCATGTTGTCAAATTACTTTGCAAAAAAACTCTTAATAGTTTATGTTGGTAATACCCTGTTCTATACACATCCTATAATGTGAATTTGTCTAAAGTTGGGATTAATATGAGAAATCTTTTGTAGAGGACAAGCCCTTTGCTCTCAGTTTTTATAGTCAAAGAGATATGTGCTTTATAGGAAGATAGTTGCTTTCTACTTGCAAGTTAATTTAGTGAGACCATCCAACCAGAAGGATCATGCATTGCCATCCCCAATGGTGTCCCGTTAGAATATCTTCTGTACCTTATGAATGGGGTATATTTCATCCTTATTCATAGTTTTTAAATTACGGACAACTTATACTAAAGCTTAACTCTATAACCTTTTGTGATACCAAAATGAGTAGACTTACTACATCTTAGATGATACCAATAGATTTCAAAGGTTATGCAGTTTAGGTAATAAACTGAAAAGACTGAAAATAGGAAATAATATGATTGGCATTTGTGTAGTACAAAAGATGATTTCTTAGTCCTCATTTAAATATATCAGTAACATAGTGCTTGTTTTTAAAGCTAATGTAAAGCTACAGCATTGACTAAATATTCACAAAATTGGTTCTTTGAAAATAGCAATAAAATATACAAAACCTTAGCTAGACTAGCAAAGAAAAAGGAGAGAAGATGCAAATAGCCAAAATATGAGTTGAATGTGAAGGTATTACAACTGACTCAGTAGGAATAAAAAGGAACGTTAGAGAATACTACAAACAATTATATACTAAGTAACTTGATGAGTTAAGTGAAATGGACAAATTTCCACATAATCTAACTAAACAGACTCAAGAAGAGGTAGAAAATCTCAACAAGCCCTAAGCAAGCGCAAAAGATGAATCAGTAATTAGAAACTTCCCAGCATTAGCAATAACAACAAGAATCCTGACTCAGTTGGCTTCACAGGGTGCTGTACCAAATATGTAAAGAATTAACACCAGTGCTGCTCAGATTCTTACAAAATGCAGAGAGGAGGAAGGAGTACTTCCTATCTCACTCTTTGAATCCAGCATCACCCCAATATCAAAGCCAGAAACTGACATTACAAGAAAACTAGAGACCAGTGTTTCTTATGACTAATATTTCTTACAAATAAATATAAAAATTATCAACAAAATACTAGCAAACAGAATTCCACTGTATATTAAAAGAACTATACACAGTGACCAAGGGGGATTTACTCCAGGAATGCAAAAATAGTTCAGCGATAGAAAATCAGTGTAATCGATCTCATTACTGGAACAAAGGAGAAGAACCACATCATCTGTTCAGTGTCCACAAAAGATGTTCCATAAAATTTAGCATCCTTTCTTAATGAAAACCCTTACCAAGTTAAGTACAGAAGGGACTTGTCTCAATATGATTAAGAGAATTTATAAAAAAAGAATAGCTAAAATTCCACTCAATGGAGAAAGATTGAGAGCCTTCTTCTTGACATTGTGAACAAGATAAGGATGCTTGCTTTCACCACAGCTGTTTGGTATTCTTCTAGAAGTCCTAGCCATAGGATTCAGGCTGTAGAAAGAAATAAATGTTACCCTAAATGAAGAAGAAGTAAAGCTATCCTTATTTGCAGATGACAAGCTCCATTGTGTAGAAAATCTGAAAGAATCTACAAGAAAGCTTCTAGAGTTAATGGAGGAATTCAGCAAAGTTGCAGAAGACCATGGCAACACACAAAAACTAGTTGGGCGTATGTATACCAGCTATGAGCAATCTGAAAAGAAGATTAAGAAAACAGCACTTGGCTTGGCTGACTTACAATAGTATCCAAAGAACAAAATACCCACATGTAAATTTAATCGGGAGTATGAAAGACTTACCATAATGAAAATTATACGAGGTCCAACAATGAAGTCCATAAACTTAAATTGTCCTAAGTACTGCATACCTCCTTTCTGAATGTCACTACAGTTGCCTTCAAAGTACTCCCCTTGGGAAGCTATGCATCAGCACCAGCCTAATCTACCCTTAAAAGCAATTTTGGAACTCTTTCTGGAATGGCCATTGGTGTTGTGGCACAGTGGCAAATTTGCAAACTGAATTGTATAGTTGTCTGTGAGGGAATTTTTAGCCAATAAACAAATAACTCACCTACTCACCTGTTCTTGCCCCTACTGACTTTTTTCTTTACCTCAAGATAAAGGAAATAATTGAAAGGAAGAAATTTGGATGACATTCAGGGCATCAAGGGTGATATGTTGACAATTCTGATGGTCATTCCATAAAGAGTTCCAAACTGCTTTGAAGGGTAGACTAGGCACTGACATCCATGCATAGCTTCCCAAGGGGAGTACTTCAAAGCGGCCTTAGTAATATGCAGCAGTGGGGTGTATAGCCCTTTTTCTAGGATGAGTTTGCAAACTTAATTGACAGACCTTGTAAAATGTTGCTGGAAGTGATTAAAACCAGAAACCTGTTGCCATCAACTTCTAAATCATAGCAACTTTTTAATCATAGTAGCTTCTAAATCATAGCAGCCATGTAAAACAGAGTAGAACTGCCCCCATAGGGTTTTTAAGACTTGTAATCTTTATAGGAACAGACTGCTACATTTTTTTTCTCTCAAAGAGTGCCTGGCAGGTTCAAACCTCTGCAACAAAACACATAAATGTTATGCCACCAGGGCTCCTTGGAAGAGATTGAAGACGTGCTCAATAAATGGAAAGGCATTTCACGTTAGTGGAATGGCAGACTTAACATCACTAGGATGAGAATACTACCCAAAGCAGTCAATAGATAATAATGCAATGCTGATCAAAATACCAACAGCCTTCTTTGCAAAAACGGAAGAGAAAAGTCCTCAAATTGGTACTGAATGGCAAAGTGCCACAAATAGCCAGAGCAATGTCAAAGATAAAGTAGGATTCATACTTCCTGATTTCAAACTATACTATACTGCTATAGTAATCAAAACAGTTTGGTATTGATATAATAATCAACACATATGCATAGACCAAAGGAACAGAATTGACAGTCCAGAAATAAACACACATATGTATAGTCAATTGATTTTTAAGAAGATTACTACTTCTGAAAAGCCTCTTTAACATCCACATGCAAAACATGAAGCTGGATCCATATTTCATATCATACACAAAAATTCAAGCAAAAATAATCAAAGAATTAAGTGTAAGAAACAAAGCCATAAAACTCCTAGGGGCTTAGTTTTTAACAATGAATTTTTAGATTTGGCATTAAAAGGCACAAGCAGCAAAAGATTAAATAGATATATTGGACTTCTTCAAAACTAAAACTGTTGTTTAACAAAGAACTTTTCTAACAAAGTAAAAGGACTGCCTACAGGTTGGAAGAAACTAAACCCCCTGCCATCGATGTGATTCTGACTCATAGTAACAGGACAGATTAGAACTGCCCCATAGAGTTTCCAACGATCACCTGGTGGATTTCAATTGAAGTGCCGACCTTTGGGTTAGCAGTTGTATCACTTAACTACTGTGCTACCAGAGATTTCCATTGGCTGCTAGGGAGATATAAATAAAAACTACACTGAGAAACTACTTCATTCCCACCTGGATGACTAAGACTAAAATAAAAAAAGGAAAGGAAAACAACAAATGCTGGCAAAGATGTGAAGTCAGAGCCCTTATGCGTTGCTCAAAGGAATGCAAAGTAGTACAGCTGCTGTGGGAAAAAGTTTGGCAGTACATTAAAAATTAAATATAAAATTATGATGCCAAGAGCCAAGTGCCCAGAAATTCCACACTTTAGTATATACCCAAGAGACTTGGAAGAAACAATGTAAACAGACAGATAGATGTACACCAATATTCATTGCAGTACTTGCCACAGTAGTCAAATACTAGAAACAAGCGAAATATCCAACAGGAGTTGAATGGATAAACAAAATGTGGTACATAAATACAATAGAATGTAGTACTCAGCCATAAAGAGAAATGAAGTCCCAATATATGCTACATCATGGATGAATCTTGAAAATACTATGCTGAGTGAGGAAAGTCAGTCCTAAAGTATAAATATTACATGATGATGTTTTAGATGAAATTTTTAGACTAGGTAAAAATACAGAGATCAAAGTTTTATTAGTGGTTAGCAGGAACAGAAGGAAGTCCTGGTAGCAGAGTGATTAAGCATTTGAGTGCCAACTAAAAGATCAGCAGTTCAAATCTACCAACTGTTCTTTAGAAACTTGGCGGGGCAGTTCTCTGTCTTGTAGGGACTGTATGAGTCAGAATTGACTTGATGACAGCAGGCTTGGTTTTTTAGTTAGGGGCAGGAGGAAAGAGGAAAAGTGGAGTAATTATTTATGAAGCAGTGAATTTTTGTGCTGAAGGCAAATTTGGAAACAGCTATTGGTGATGTTGTTTAACTTCATTAATTAGCATCACTAAATTGTATACATGAATAATGTTGAATTGGCAAATATTATGTTTATGTATATATCTTTGCAACAATATAAAAGGAACTTATAAAGTGAACTGTGTAGACTATGTATTAGGATGACTGTGTTAGCCTGCCAATTCTCTGAGGGCCAAATTAGCTAGCTTCTATTAAATTCGAATTAAATTGATTTCTATTTTTAGTCTGTAGAGAGTCTTATTCCAAAATACAGGTAGTATTTTCCTGAAAAGAATCTTAGTTCCCTTATGCACTTTATCAAGAAACAAGAGACAATTATTTGAACTTTTATTTTGACCACACATTATATGTAGGAAACCCTGGTGGTGTAGTGGTTAAGGGTTACCTTAACGTGTAAGCCTGATTAAGGGCTACCTGTGCTAACCTAAAAAGTCAGCAGTTCCCATCTACCAGGTGCCTCTTGGAAACCCTGTAGGGCAGTTTTACTCTGTTGTGTAGGGTCTCTGTGAGTTGGAATTGACTCAGCAATAATGGGCTGTGGTTTTTGGTGAGTTAAATTTTTTTTTTAAAGCATATTTTCAATTAATTTGGTCTTTAAATAAGTGATTGGTATGTACTAACACTGTGTCAGACATTGCTTATTAGGACTCTTAAAATAAAATTCAGTCCCTTCCCAAGATACTTCAAAGCCTTCTAAGATAAATAAATGTGAGAATAACTAATTGTGAGTCAGTGAGATAAATGTGTAAGTTACTACATTATCACAGAATTAGTATGTTTTTTTGTTTTGCTGGCAAAGCAAAGAGTGCCCATGTCTGGAAAGGTTTCTTAAAGGAAGAGTTACATGCTGATGAATCTAAAGTGTTCCTTGGTGGAAAGGGAGAATGTTGTTCCTAGAATAGAGAACAATAAAGAGAACTGTGGCTAAAACTGCCAGGAATCAAATCTTGTGTATGAGATAGGAAATAGAAGGGTAGAAAGCTAAAGAAGAAACTGAAACAGTACACTGATTATAGGTTACTAAGTTTGATGTGAAAGCAATACCTTACTTTTCTTCAAATGGCTATTTTAGGCTGGGAATCAGAAATACTCAGTTCTCATTTTATTGCTTTCTCTTTTCATTTGTAGTTGTTTTGAGCTTTAAACTTCAAAGTAATGTTTGATTGACATAAATATCACATGCACAGCTTTTTCCCCGGAACAAATTTTAGAAAAAATGTTATACTAAACTGATTAACCCAAAAACTAATTATAAAATTGCATATTCATTTAGAATTTCATTGTTTCTGTAGGGATTTTGGAAACCGTGGTAGCACAGTACATTAAGTGCTACCTCTGCTAACTAAAAGATTGGGCAGTTCATATTCCCCAGGCACCCGTTGGAAACTGTAGGGGCAGTTCTACTCCGACCTCTAGGATCACCATGAGTTGGACTCAATGGCAATGGGTTATTATTATTAATTTTTTTAAATAAAGATTTTAACTTTCTGTATTTAAAACCAGCTTGATTTGCTCTTTGGGATAAAACATTTGTTTTTAATGTTTCATATTAGTAAAATTTTAAAATTTGTCTTTTTAAAGTTTTTCCTAAAATGTAGTATTTATACAGTCGAAGAAATCTGAACTGCTCTGTCTCATACGGAATAGTAGAAAAATACCTATAATCAAGATATTATAGTATTATTTTTACCCTGGTACTATTAACTTGTAACCTGCAAACATTTTTGAAAGATAATGAATTTAGTTCCTTTTTTGCTTACATGAAAATTCATTATCAGTTTTTTTACACTAACAAATGATCCCTAGCAACACTGTTACTAGATTGATAAAATATTTCCAACATATGAGAGCTTCAAAAAATAATATAATGGGGGGCATAATCAAGATGGCAGAGTAAACACACATCTCCCTAAATCCCTCTGGACACCAGGACCTGAATTGGTAATTAAACAGAGCCTTCTGGAAACCTAGTGAGCCCTAGGACATGGCATAAGGCTCTTTATTTAGACTTCATACCACTGGATGGAAAACTTCCTCTCTTGCACCTACCCCCACTCTTGGTGAGTGCTGGCTTTCACAGAGCAAAGGTAACTTGCCATTTTAACTTTTTTTCCTCTGTCTTAGCCAGCGGGTAGAGTTGGGACTTGACTAGCAGCTAATCTCAGATGCACTGCTGGTAAGAACAGCAGGCGAAATTGCCATATTTTGAGAGCCCAGCTTTGGGCTGTGTGCCTCTTGGCACTTTGGGCCTCTCTTTCCGCCTTTGCCATTAAGTAGCTGATACCAAGGCAGGCAGGGAGCTTGTGTGGGATGCCATCTTGTTCCACTGGGAAGTGGATATACCCATACGGAGGCCTCAGCTGGAATTAATTCCTAGGCAGGAGGCAGCGCCTGCATGGAGGAGAGTGCTTTTCCAGCAGAAAAGCAGGATTCTACACAGTGTTGCCTGCAGCTAGGGCCCAACAAGAGGCCAGCAGGGCAGTAGCACTTCTGTATTTTTGAACTAGTTTATAACATCTGGGGTTGGATATAGAGGTGCTTTATTTGCCAGCTGGGAAGAGGGACCTGTACACCTGAAACCTGACTGACTTTGGAAGTTGTCAAATACCTTTTACCTTTCACTTTAAGATGGCATAGAGAAACAACTGCAGTCCCTCCTCACAGCATCTCTCCCAGCCTCTGTTGACTCACATGATGCCCAAAAGGCAACAAACTCTGGATAAAAGCAGAACTAAGAAATCACCCATGACTTCAGAAGGTCCCCAAAAGAAAGCTCCAAGGAACTTCCCAGACAAAGAAACCTTTATGAGACTATTGGAAGGTGAATACAAAAGAATTATGTAGAGACTCCTCCTAGCCCGTATACAAAATGCAGCAGAGCAAAAGGAAAGAATTAAGCAAGCTGTTGGATCTGATGAAACACCGGTACTCTGAAATGCAGTAGATCAAGAGCAAAATCAAAGACATAGGAACTTCATTCAAAGCCAAGGAAACAGAATGGAACAAATAGAAAATAGACTTTCTGATCTGGAAGACAGAGCTACCGACTCCAGCATCTACAAGGAGAAATCAGAAAAAAGAAGCAAGAAAGATGAAGAAGCATTAAGAAGCATGTGGGACTCTGTTAAAAGGAACAATCTGTGATTAATTGGAGTTCCTGAACAGGGTGAGACACCTGAAAACACAGAATTGTTGCTGAGCTATTGACAGAAAACTTCCCTAAAATTGTGACAGAAGAGAATATAGATATCCAAGACGCATATCGAAAGCCACTGAATATAGATCTCAAAAGAAAGACTCCAAGATATATTCCAGTCAAGCTGAACAAAATGAAACACAAGAAGACACTCTTAAAGGCAGCTAGACTAAAAGTAAAGCTAACATTGAGAGGGAAACGCTGTAGGCGTTCATCAGATTTCTCAGCAGAAACCATTCTGGCATGGAGACAGTGGCATGACACATTCAAAGCCTTGAAAGAGAAGAACTTCCAACCAAGAATTATATATCCTGCAAAGCTGTCTTTCAAATGTGAAAATGAAATTTAAGACTGTCACAGATAAACAGAAACTCAGAGACTGTGTAAAAACCAAACCAAAGCTTTAAGAAATACTGAAAGAATCTCTTGGCTTATAAGAACAAAACCACTAACTTTATATTTTAGAAGCAAATACAAGACAAAGCACCTAGAAACCTACTCAGTTAGGGAAGGCTCCAGACTCAATCAAAGGTATAATAGTGAAAGAAATGATCCAGTGATCATATCATGAAAACTATGATGTCATGAAAACTATGATGTCATCATATTAGAAAGAGGGATGTACTACAGTCATCATAGTCCTTCCAGATGGACAGGTAGTTTATAAGACGTAGTAATTAAAATTGGGTTTATACATAGTTTATTAAGGGGATGATAGAGGTGACCATAAAGCACAATAAAGATGCAACATATCAAATCAAGAAACAACACAAGAGTCTCAACAACCACAAAACTGATCCCCAAAAAGGTGAAAAATCAACACACAAAGAAAAATGTCCCAGAACAGGTTAATAAGAACAACAGAGAACACATCCACACAAAAATAAACATATCACAATGACAGCACTAAACACATACCTATCAATAACTACATTGAATGTGAATGGACTGAATTCTCCAATAAAGAGACATTGAGTGACATCTTGGATCAAAAGACACGACCCATCCACATGATGCCTACAAGAAACTCACCTTCGACTTAAAGATATGAACAAAGTGAAAATTAAAAGATGGAAGAATATATATCAAGCTAACAATGAACAAAAAAGACAGATGTGGCAATTCTAATCTCAGATAAAATAGATTTTAATGTAAAATCCACCATTGTGGACAAGGATGGACACTATTGCTGAACGGTTCAATACTCAAGCAGGACTTAACAATATTAAATACTTACGCACCTAATATTAGAGCACCAAAATACATTGAAGAAACTGACTACACTCAAAAATGAGATAGATCACCCACAAAAATAGTAGGAGATTTCAACACTCCACTCTCAGTATTGGACACATCATCTAGAAAAAAAGCTCAGGAAAGACACACAAGACTTTATTGCCACAATTAACCAACTGGACCTCATCGACATATACAGAACTTTCTGTCCATCAGCAGACAACTGCACCTTCTTCTCCACTGCACATGGACCATTCTCCAAAATAGACCATATGTTAGGACATAAAGCAGTTCTCAACAAAATCCATACCATTGAATTAATGCAAAGCATCTTCTCAGATCATAAAACCATAAAAGTCAAAATCAAAAGCAGAAAAAACATAGATAGAAAATGGAACTCATGGAAAGTGAACAACATCTTACTCAAAAAGCCATGAGTTATAGAAGAAATCAAGGATGGAATAAAGATACTTATAGATTCCAGTGAGAATGAAGACTTCCTCCCAGAACCAATGGGATACAGCCAAAGCAGTGCTCAGAGGTCAGTTTATCTCCATAAATGCGCACATCTAGAAGGAAGAAAGAAACCAAACCAAAGAACTAACCCTACAGCTTCAACAAGTAGAGAGAGAACAATAGAGGAAACCCTGAGGCACTAGAAGAAAACAGATCATAAAGATTAAAGCAGAACTAAATGAATTAGAAAGTAGAGGAACCATTGAAAAAATTGAAAAGACAAAAAGCTGATTTTTTGAAAAGATCAACCAAATTGACAAACCATTGGCTAAACTTACTAAAGAAAAACAGGAAAGGAAACAAATAACCCAAATAAGAAATGAGAGGGGAGTTGTCATAACAGATCAACAGAAATCAAAAATATCATAACGATACTTTGAAAGACTGTACTCTAACAAATTTGAAAACCTAGAGGAAATGGACAAATTCCTTGATTCATATCACCTTCCAAAATTATCACAAGGGGAAACAGAACCTATCACAAAAGAAGAGATTGAGTCATCCAAAAACTACCAACCAAAAAAAAGCCTGGGCCCAGATGACTCTACCGCAGAATTCTATCAAGCTTTTAGAGAGGAGTTATCTCCAATACTACTGAGACTATTTCACAGTATAGAAAGGGATAGAATACTCCCAAATTCATTCTATAAAGCCAGCATAATCCTGATACCAAAGCCAGGGAAAGACCCAACAGAAAAAGAGAACTACAGACTGATATCGCTTACAAATCTCAATGCCAAAGTTTTCAACAAAATTCTTGCTAATAGAATACAACAAAAATATCCAAAAAATAATGCATGGTGACCAAGTTGTATTCGTACCAGGGATGCAAGGCTGGTTTAGCATTGGAAAAGTAATTAATGTGATCAATGACCTAAATAACGCAAAAGACAAGAATCACCTGATTTTTGCCTATTGATGCAGAAAATGCATTTGATAAAGCCCAGCACCCATTCATGCTAAAAACTCTGAGCAAAATAGGAGGAGATAGCAAATTCCTCAGTGCAATAACGGGCATTTACACAAAGCTAACTGCCTACATCATCCTGAATGGAGAGAGACTAAACCAGTCCCTCTTGAGGATGGGAACTAGAGAAGGATGCCCACTCTCACCTCTTGTATTCAACAATGTGCTAGAAGTTCTAGCCACAGCAGTTAGTCAAGCCCAAGAAATAAAAGGTGTCTGCACTGGCAAAAAAGAAGTCAAAAATCTCCCGATTTGCAGATGATATGATTGTATACACAGAGACTCCTAAAAAATCCATAAGTAAACTACTCAAACTGATAGAAGAGTTCAGCAAAGTCTCGCGATATAAGATAAACGTAAGTAAATCAATAGAATTATTTTTTACCAACAATGAGATTATTAAAGAAGAAGTCATCAAATCAATATCATTTGGTATAGCCCCTAAGAAGATAGGGTATCTAGGAATAAATCTAACCAGAAAAATAATAGGCTTTTACAACTAGAACTACAGAGATTTGCTACAAGAAACTAAGAGAGACTTACATAAATGGAGAAACCTACTCTTCTCATGGATAGGAAGACTTAACATTGTGAAAATGTCTATTTTACTCAAAGCACTCTACGTGTATAATACAATCCCAGTACAAATTGCAGTGACGTTTTTTAATGAGATGGAGCAAAAAAATCACCAACTTTGGAAACGGAGGAAGTCCTGGATAAGTAAAGCACTACTCAAGAAGAACACCACACTGGGAGACCTCTCACTACGTGACGTTAGAACCTATTACACTGCCACAGTAGTCAAAACAGCCTAGTACTGGTTCAAAAAGAGACAGATAGATCAATGGAACAGAATTGAGACCCCACAGATGACACCATCTTCCTATGAATAGTTGATATTAGACAAAGGCCCTAAGACATTAAACTGGGCTAAAAACAGTCTCTTCAACAAATGGTTCTGGCAAAATTGGATATCCATCTGTAATAAATTGAAACAAGATCCATATCTTACACCTTATACAAAAACCAACTCAAACTGTATAAAAGACCTAAATGTCAAATCTAAAACGATTAAACCCATCCAAGAAAAAGTGGGAACAACAATGTAAGTTTTAATACACAACGTAGACTGACTTCAAAATCTGTCAAAGAAACCGCACACAACAGAAGAGAAAATAGATAAATGGGAACTACTAAGAATCAAACACTTTTGCTCATCCAAAGACTTTATTAATAGAATTAAAAACCCACCTATAGAATCGGAAAAAATATTTGGCAACTGTATGTCAGACCAACACCTGATCTCCATAATCTATAAGGTACTGCAAAGTATCAATAAGGAGATAATCAATTAAGCAATGGACAAAGGAGATGGACAGACATTTCTGTAAAGAGGAGATCCAGGCAGCCAAAAAACACATGTGGACATCCTCACAATCATTAGCTATTAAAAAAATTCAAATCAAAACTACAACGAGATAACTATCTCACCCCAACAAGGTTGGCCAATGTCGTGGATTGATTTGTGCACCCCCAAAACTATGTGTAGCCATGTGGCTGGGCTATGACTCCCAATATTTTGTGATTGTCCTCCATTTTGTAATTTTCCTGTGCTGTATGTTAACGGATTAGGGTAGGACTGTAAATCCCTTCATAGGATTACCTTCCTGCTCCACTGTGATGGGAGTTTCCTTGGAGTATGGTTTGCCCCACGCTTAATCCTTTCATCCCACAAGAGATAAAAGAAAGGAGAAGCAGGCCGAGAATGGGGAACCTCACACCACCAAGAAAGCTGCGCTGGGAGAAGAGCACGTCTTTCAGACCTGAGATTCCTGTGCCAAGATGCTCCCTAGACAAAGACTGATACAATACCACACTTTCCTCCAGAGCCGACAAGGGGGAAAGCCTTCCCCTAGTGAAGACATCCAAAATTTGGACTTGCAGTTTACCAGACTGTGTAAGAACACAGTTTGTTGAAGCCATCCACTCTGTGGTATTTCTGTTAGAGCAGCACCAGCTCACTAAAACAGCCATGATCCAAAAAACAGAAAACAACAAGTACTGGAGAGGCTGTGGAGAAATTGGAACTTTCCTTACACTGCTGGTGGGATTGCAAAATGGTGCAACCTTTTGGCAAAGCAGTCTGGCACTTCCTTAAAAACCTAGATATAGATATACCATTTGACCCAGTAATTCCACTACTTGGAATATATCCTACAGAATGAAGGCCATTCACACCAATGGATACATGCACAAGAAGGTTTATTGCAACACAGTCCACAATAGCAAAAAGATGGAAACAACCCAGATGCCCAACAACAGAGGAATGGGTAGGTAAACTATATATACTCAATGGAACACTATGCAATGATAAAGAACAATGATGATTTTAGGAAACATCTCATAACCTGGTTTCAATTGGAGGACATTATGCTGAGTGAAAGTAGTCAGTGAGAAGAGGACAGATATTGTATGAGACTGCTACAATAAGAACTTAAAAACAGACTCATACAAAAAAGAAAAGATTCTTTGACAGCTGCAAAGGTGGGGAGGGAGGGAGAGAAGACAGAGGGAGGGTGTAAATTAGATAGGTTATAGAAATTTGGTTGGGTGAAATCTGTGACGGCACACATTAGAAAGAAGATCAGTATTAACTGGACTTCAACATAACATGATTATTCCTCCCACCTTATCCCAGTATTGCAAGGACAGAGTAACTGGGGTGGAGGGCAAGGGACCATGCTCTCAGGGGGAAATCAAGGCCAATTGGCACAACTAGCATTTTGCTAAGAGAGTCTTCTGCACCCCAAATTGGTGACTGACATCTGGGGTCTTAAAAGCTACCAAGCGGCAATCTGAGGTATACCAGATGGTCCCAAATCAGCAGGAATGGATGATCACCAAGGACCAAAACAACATCAAGGAAAGAGAACCCAGAAGACAGAAAGACCCATGTGAGTGGGTTACTACATCGACTTGTGACCAGAAGAACTGGATGGTGCCCGGCCAACACCACTGGTGGCCATGATGGAGCTTACAAAGTTGAGTCTCACTGACAACACAAAAATAAAAACGGGTGCACTGTGAAATCTCCATTAAAAGACCACATTTGATGATCTAGTGGCCTTAGAGTTCCCCTGGGAGCATGGCCCCTGGCCCTGATGCTTCGCCTGTCAATAAATCATAACGGAGATCAACTCTTCCTACAGGAATGATTGGACTTGGCATCAGAGTGACCGTATCATGTGTGCACTTCATGGTTCTCTGCATCTATATGATGTTGTCCTGCTGACCTCTTCCTGAAGGCGGGGGAGTGGATGGAGAAGAGGGTATAGATGATTGTTGAGAGGATAAAACATGGATGGGGCTGAGAGGAAGAGTGTGCTGTCACTGGGCAGGGATAGCAGTGGGAACTGCGTATAGGTGGGCATGCAAATTTATATGGGAATGTACATTTTCATTCAATGATAATAATAACAAAAATGACTAAAGCTACTTAGAACTGGCCCTCTAGATTATCTGAGATTAAAGTTCAGAGTCTTAGAGTAACACCTGAATTGAAAAATGAAAAAAGTAGAGGGATTTGAGAGGGATAGATTTTCAGAGATATTGGAAAACACTCCTAATTTGTAAGCAGGCATAACTTTAGGCTATAAAAGAAAGGAATAAGAGTTTTAATACAATGAAAAAAGAGGTTACCTTTTAGTTATTAAAAATGAGAGGACAACTATATTTTAATGTCGTTTTACACCTGGAAAGGAGCAACTCACAAAACTGGCCTATAAGACATTGTAAACTATTCATTAAAGTCATTCTGTGTGTTTTTGGCCAAAGCAGTCATTCCATTGTGTATTTTGTGAATTTGAGTTACAACATTAAACATATACTTGTTCTGTTTTATAATACAAATTCATATTCACACTTAAACTATTGGGAGATGTGGTTGTGATAAGAAATGAAAAGAAAGAAATACCTTATAAATTTGAGAAACAAAATGAGAAGAAAATTTCCTCAATTTTTTGTTTACTTGTTTGTGTTGTTCTTAATCATTTGAGGTCGAGGGGCAATATCGTGTCCACTGCGATGCCCCTAGCATTTAATGGAGTGGCACACATAGACTTGAGTGACTATACAACTAAATTAGGATAGTTCTGAGAGTTAAAAGCAGCATTAACTGCAGCGGACAGTGGGTCTACAAATGTGTATTCAGACTCTTCAGACAAACTAGGATACATGATCACGTTACAGGTAGACATTCAGTAAATCTTCGAGGCGAGAGAAGAAGAGAGACAGATATAGAGTCTGAAGTCCAGCTGTCAAATGTGGGGCTATAAAACTTAATCTCCTTTCTATCAAACAAGAACAGAGAGCTAAGGAGAGAGCATGAGCATTTTCACTCAAAGGGTGTTAGGTATTTAGAAAAACAGTGTGCTGCATATTCTAGTTTAATGTGCATTTTTGGCATGGATGACTGTTAACAATAGGATACTGAGAAAGAATATATGAGCATATAGCTTTCACATTTTTAAAATGCCTTTCGCCATGTGACTGAAATATTTCCTGAGACAGAAAGTGTTTTAAGTGAATTTGCTTACAGATTTTTTCACCAAAGTGTATGGTATGTGAGTAAAACAGAAAATTGGTCGCAAATGTATTCCTAAAGATTAACTTTATCATTTCTTTCTCTTCTTTTGTACCCCTCTTCCCATTTACAAAATGTTACTGCTTGTTCTTGTGGGTTTAGTTAGAAAAACAAATTTTAAAGCTGACAGATTTTATAATGGAAAATAACCTAATTTGGTATCACTTCTAGTAAAAAGAATTTTCTTTTTTTTTTTTTTTTTTGTTTTTAGTGCTATGAGTCAGAGTGTCACCAAATAGTTTGGATTGGGCACATTCTTACTTGACAGTAGATTTGTGACTTTGCATATTTATCTGTATTTAATGTTTTCAAAATAAAACTATCAGCATGATGGAAAATAGCAAATAGTTACAGAACTGAGCATGTCATTTCTGACTTGCGATCAGTGGAAACCATCTGTTTTAAATCTACCAGCAAACATCCTTCAATTCTTTTTGCCCAAGCTAATAAAGTGAAAGTTGAAAGACCAATCGGAAAGGGAAAAAATAAAACAAAACGATGTTACCCCCGTGTTAAATGTTCCAAAATTATCTCTCTAGGTCTATTTTATGATTTTTGGGAGACAACAAACAAACGGCATATTTATAAACAGCTGTAAAAAAATACAGTGTCCATATAAAATCTGTACATTTAGTTATTTTAAGTCTGTAAGGAAAAGGTACACAATGAATAAAAAAGCTGTGAAGAATAAGTGCAAAGGAACTGGACAATTTGTTTTCATTTTATACCTCATTGCAAAAAAATTTGAAGGTATGAGATTTTTTTTTAGTTAAGAAAATTTATGTTACACGTGGCTGTGTGCTGTGGTCCATTTTACTTGAAGCTTAAGGAGAAAATATCCTAAATACTTTGATTTTTTTTTTTATTGTGATTAAGTGAAAGTATGCAGTCTAGATGACTTTTGCATGCCCACCTATCTACAGCTCCTTGCTCCTTGACATCACACTCCTTTTCATCTTGTACCTGTCATATCCTCTTAACAAGCTCCTGTACCCTCCTCTCCACCCTCTTCTCTCCTATCTAGAAAGAGGCCAGTCGGACAGCCTCCTATAAATACATAAAACCGTAAAGTACACACACCACATGATCACAATGTGTCCCCAAGCCTAGTCCATTTTTGTCCAAAGAATTGACCTCATTAGTGTTTTCTAGACAGGTACAGCAGCAGATCTAGTGGCCATGCTCCCAGGGGATCCTCCGGCTCATTGGACCGTCAGCTGTGATCTTTTGAAAGAATTTTTGAGCTGCACCCCTCTTTTTCTCATGTTGCCATAGGGACTCAACATTGAGTGCTCTGTCATGGCTCTCTTTGGTGGTGGCCAGGCACCATCTGGTTCTTCTTGTCAGCTGTTGATACAGTCTCCTATTTACATGGGTCCTTCAGTCTCCTGGGCTCTTTTTCCCTCATGTCTTTGGTTCTCAGTGATCATCTGTTTTGCCTGAGTTGAGACCATTTAGTCTATCTCAGATGGCAGCTTGCTATCTTTTAAGATCCCAGATGTCACTCCAATATGGGATGCAGAAGACTCTCTTAACAATAGTCTAATTATGTCGATTGACCTTGATGTCCCCAAAGAGCATGGTCCCTGGACCTCGTGCCTGCTTCTCTATCCTTGGAATATTCACTTTATGGTGAATTCCAGTTACATTGATCTACTTTCTAAAGTGTGCTGTCACTGCTTTCACCTAACCAAATTTCTATCAACTATCTAATCTATGACCAACCTTGACCCTCTTACCTGCCCTTGTAGCCATCAGAATCTTTTCTTCTCTACCTAAGTTTGTTTTTGAGTCTTTATAGCTGGGGTCTCATATAATCTTTGCCCTTTTGCTGCTGACTGATTTCTCTCAGCATAATGTCTTCCAAGTGAAACTAGGTTATATTTCCTAAAATTATCATTGTTTTTTATCATTCCATAGTATTCCATTGAGTATATGTACCATAGTTTGTTTATCCATTCATCTGTTGATGGACTTCTAGGTTGATACCATCTTTTTGCTCTTGTGCACTCTGCTGCAATAAACATTTGTGAGCCCTCCCACTGTGTTCCTCTTCAGTAGTGCTTGCCTTATCTAGGCTGTTTTCTCTTTCCGAACAAAGTTGATCATTTGTTTCTCCCATCTCGTTAAGAAATGACACTGGAATTTGTATCAGGATTGTGTTGCATATGTAGATCATTTTGGGTAAAATAGACATTTTCACAATGTTAAGTCTTCCTGTCCATTAGCAGGGTAGGTTTCTCCATTTATATAAGTCTTTTGGTTTCTTGCAGTAAGGTCTTCTAGTTCTCTCTGTATAGGTCTCTTATTTCTCCAGTTAGATTTATTCCTGCGGATTGTATCTTCTTGTAGTAAGTGGTATTGATTTGACAATTTCTTCTTTGATGATCTCTTTGTTGGTATAAAAGAATCTTACTGATTTGCTAATGTTTGGCTTATATCCTGGTACTTTGCTGAACTCTTCTGTTAGGTCTAGTAGTTTACTTATTGATTCTTTAGGATTCTCTGTACATACAATCATATCATCTGCAAATAGGGAGATTTTTTTACTTCTTCTTTGCAGATGCGGATGCCCTTTATTTCTTTGTCTTGTCTATTTGCACTGGCTAGAATCTCTACAGTGTTGAATAGAAGTAGTGAGAATGGGCATCCTTGTCTAGTCCCTGTTCTCAAAGGAAATTCTTTCAGTCTCTCGTTATTCAGTGTGATGTAGACAGTTGGCTTTGTGTAGATGCCTCTTACGATTTTGATTTTTTTTTTTATGAATAGGACTTACGTTTATATAGGCCATACCATTTGCTTGTTTGCTGTAAGGCATATCATCATCGTGTAGTTCAAACTACATTTAGAGTCTTTTATGAACATCTTAAAGTCTCCTCACAGGTAATCAGTAGCTTCCATGGAAACCTTTGTGTTGTGCTGATAACAGGCCTGTTTTGCTGCAGTTAACCTTAAATTCTTTCAGGCTGATTTACAAATGAAAGGATAGGTGTGTTTTGACTTTTTCATTTTTTTGCTTATACTTTGAGACTTTTAATTTTTTGTTTTCTGTTTGGAATAACTTGGACTATGAAGAAGTACTGATTTAATCAGTTCTATAATAACTCTTATATAAGCTATACTATATTAGGCCATTTTCACTTCTTTCAATTTTGGGAATACCAAGCATGTTCTTCACTTTTGGTTTTCTACCTCCAACTCATTTCATATCTTATTGTAAGACTTAC
Organism: Heterohyrax brucei; assembly: GCA_028571685.1. Lineage (NCBI taxonomy): Eukaryota > Metazoa > Chordata > Mammalia > Hyracoidea > Procaviidae > Heterohyrax > Heterohyrax brucei. The sequence goes on from CM053143.1 coordinate 79,055,014, forward strand.
TCTGTCTTCTTGAGCAGCTTTGAAATCTCCTTTTAAGCTTTTTTTAGTTCATCATTTCTCCCATCACTTTAACTGTTGTATGTTAAAAAGCAAGTTTCAGAATCGCTTCTGACATCCACTTTGCTCTTTTATTCCTTTTCTTTCATCTCTCTTTTTTTAGTAACTTTTTTCCATTTTCATTTATGATGTCCTTGTTGTCATACCGTAGTTCCTCTGCTTTTCAGTCATTAGTGTTCAATACATCAAGCTATTCTTTAGTTAATCTCTAAATTTAGCTGGGGTATACTCAAGGTCATATTTTGGCTCTCATAAACTACTTTTACCTTTCTTCAGCTTTGACTTAAGTTTGCATATGAGTGATTGATGGTCTGTTCAAGTCTTGAGTTGCAGTATTGAAGGATTCTTTGGGTAAAATAGTGAATGATGTAGCAAGCATCAAAAGAAAATGAAAGGAATACACAGTCAGTGTACCTAAAAGAACTGCTTGACATTCAACCATTTCAGGAGGTGGCGTATAATTAAGAACTGATGGTACCAAAAGAAGAAATTGAAGCAGCACTGAAAACACTGGCAAAAAGTAAGTCTCAAGAAATTGTTGGAACACTGATTGAGGTGTTCAATAAATGGATGCAACACTGGAGGGGTGTACTCATCTATGGCAAGAAATTTGGGAGACAGCTACCTGACCAGCCAACTGGAAGAGAGCCATGTTTGTGCCCCTTCTAAGGAAAAGGAGTGCAGCAGAATACAGAAATGATCAAACAATATCATACCCATAATTATCTTTGCTGAAGATAATTAAAAATGGTCACAGCAGTACATCAACAAGGAACTACCAGAAATTCAAGCAGATTCAGAATAGGATGTGGAATAAGGTATATATATCATTGCTTATTTCAGATGGATCTTGGCTGAAAGAACAGAATACCAGAAAGATGTTTATCTGTGATCGTAGCAAATTATGGAGAACATTGTAAAGAATGGGAATCCCAGGACAATTCACTGTGCCCATTCAGAGACTGTACATGGACTAAGATGCAACCACTCCTTCTGGCATAATGGGGTACTGCATGGTTTAAAATCAGAAAAAGGTTGAGTCAGGGTTGTATCCTTTCACCATTCTTAATCTGCATCCTAAACAAATAATCCAAGAACCTGTACTATATGAATAAGAATGCAATAAAAGAACTGGAGGAAGACTCATTAACAACCTATGGTACCTGTGATATGCATATGACACAACATTTCTTTCCAGAAATGAAGAGAATTTAAAGCACTTACTGATGAAGATCAAAGACCACAGCCTTCAGTGTGGATTACAGCTCAACACAGAGAAAAAAATCTGGACTAATAAGCAACATTATGATAAATGGAGAAAATATTGCAGTTGTCAAGGATATCATTTTAGTTGGATCTACAATCAGCACCCATGGAAACAACAGTTAAGATATCAAAAGACATATTGCATTGGACAAATCTGCTGCAAAAGGCCTGTATAAAGTGTTAAAAAGCAAAGATGTCAGTGTGAGGACTAAGGTATCCCTGACCTAAGTCATGGTATTTTAATTACCTCATATGCATACAAAAGCCAGACAATGAATAAGGAAAACCAACGCAGAATTGACACCTTTGAATTATGGTGTTGTCAAAGAATGTTAAGTATACTATGGACTGCTAAAATAAGGAAAAAAATCTGTCTTAGAAGAAGTATAATCAGAATGCTCTTTAGAGGTATGGTGAGAATTTGTCAGACATACTTTGGACATGTTATTGGGAGAGACCAGTCCCTGAAGAAGGACATAATATTTGGTAAAGTAGAGACAGAGGTTCAGCAAAATAGAGGAACATTCTTAATGAGCTGGATTGATATAGTGGCTGTTGTGATAAGCTTAACATAGTAATATTAGTAAGGGTGGTGCAGAACCAGACAGTGTTTCATTATTTTTTATACTGAGTCACTATGAGTTGGAACCAACTTGAGGGCACTTAACAACAACAGCAACATGTCAATCCGTACCATATCTCATTATGTAGCCTATTCTGAGCAGCTAGAAATTATGCCAGGCTTATGAATTATATTTACATGTATGAAGTGTGAAGTGATTCATAAAATAAATATACATATATATTTGTGTATATGTGTATGTATATGTATGGAAAATACACATACATATAAAAGATAATTTGAACTCTGAAAGCATGTAGTTATATGTAAATCCAATCATCAGTTTTTGGCAAAATACAAGGAAAATGTTTTCATGATGGATTAGATTTCTTCAGTATTTCCATAATAGCCCAGTAATCCCACATAATGGTTATCTTTTAGCAATCTGGCTCAAATAAGAATCGTTTTTAATACACCGGATTGTAGCTGTATTGCATGAAGTACAAATTTCTGTTTCAAACAATATTCTTTTTAGAAGTTAATAACTAGATGGCTTTCATTAATATACTGTTGAATGCTGCCAATTATTGATGCTACATACATTTGGCTTTTGAGTAAATTGAGACTTTATTTATTTTTTGGGTAAGTTGGGGCTCACTAATGGAGAAAAATATCAGTCAATCAAAGAAAAGTTTAAACACCAAGGATTTCTGAGGCCTTCAGATAAGCCCTTACCTTAAGGGTCTTTTGCAGCAAATGTTGGTTTGAAAAATTAATCTGTTACCTTATTGAAGGAGGGAATTAATTTATTAATTAAGGGAATATTTTTATCACATTGTTATATCAGTCTCAAAGAGAAAAAACATGTTGTTCAACTCTTTGAAATATGTGTTAACTTTGTTTTATTGGTAAAAATACAATGATTACTCATCCTTGAGTAGATTGTTACCACAATCTGGTGTAGATAAATACATGCTAAGTTGGCGAAAATAGTAACTTGTTGAAAAGATAAAGGGTTCTAGATATTTCACACTGAACCCTTTAATTCAGAATAGAATTAGAATAGCAGAAGTCTTTAATTGACACTGTGTGCCTACTTTCTGATTAAGAAGATCTTAATTCTTACTCCTGATAATGTCAAATGCTGAGATTTATATGGAAATAAATTAGAACTGAGCAAATACCTGTACATATGTAGGTATTATATAGGTATTTAAAAAAATTGACACATTATTTTTTGTGACTTTTTTTTTAAGTATCTGTCATACTTCTGAGCATTTAGTGAATGGAAAAACAGATGTAATATCATTAGAGAAAATATATGAGGTCTTACAATTAAGTCCACAGACTTTTTGTTCTGAGTGCTACGTACGTCATTGCTGAAGATCGCAATGGTCACCTTCAAAGTACTCCTCTTTGGAAGCTATGCACCTATGCTAGCGCCTAGTCCACCCTTCAAAGCAATTTTTGTACTTTTTCTGGAATGGTCATCAGAGCTGTCATCTTATTACCCTTGATGTCCTGTATGTCATCAAAATGTCTCCCTTTCAAGATATCTTTCATAGGTGGCCAGATCAAGTGAAGAGGTAAGGTTTTCCAATATGGTTATCTGTTTACTAGCTAAAAACTCCCTCACAGACACCTATACAATTAAGTTGATAAACTTGTAATCATGCACAGTGACCATTCCAGAAAGAGTTCCAAAATTGCTTTGAAGGGTGGACTAGTTGCTGACATAGGTCGATTGTTTCCCAAGGGGAGTACTTCAAAGGTGACTGCAGTGATATTCAGCAATGAGGTATGTAGTACTCTGCCTAGGATGCTTAAATAAAGTTAACTGGCAGTTCACATATTTGTAGAATTTAATAAGAAAACATCATTACAAATGTATATAATTTGTAATCCATGAAAAATTCACTTGTAAATGATATGATAGCTCTGAAGGCAGAAGTCATGGCATAACTTTGTGTTATGTTTGCTTAACAAATTGCTGTAAATGATTAAAGTAGTAACAAAATTATCTACTGAAATATATTTTGTTCATGAAGAAATTAAGGCCATTCAAGTTGTAAATGAAACTATTTTATATGAATTCAGTGCCTTTATTTGAGGTAATTATAAAAATGATAATGGTCTTAAACTTTGTCATCATTTCAGAGTATCTGACTGTGTTCTCTCAGATGATTGCATTCCATGATCCAGAGCTGAGTAATCATCTCAATGAGATTGGCTTTATTCCAGATGTAAGTACTTGATGCAGTAATAGAACATGAGTTATGAATAAATAAAGCACAAAATGCCAGCACAAAAGAATGTTTTTAAAATTTTGTTCTCGTAAGAAGTCTGTATCTGAACAAATTACTGCTACAAATTACAGCTTTTTGTCATAGAGTTTACATAGTTATTTTCTGTATTATCACTTTAAGTAAAAGAAATGTGTCTTACTTTTCTTAGCATACTTGATACTACCAGATCATTTTGAAAAGCAGTTAATTCAAAGAAAGGGGGGAGTAGGATGATGAAATGAGTAAATGTTCCCAATTGCTGTCATAGCAACTAACCCACTGAACAACAAACGAAAACAAGCAGACTGAGATCTCAGAACTCCAGATGGCAGCTGAGTTGTTGGAGAGTTAGAGTGAGTACAGAAGCAGGGGAGAAAAGGAAGGGAGACAACCGAAGCTGGGAGAACCTGCCCACTAACATCGGGAGCACTTTCTCATTGCAGCCATTTGGGGGCAGGGCTGGACAACACCCTGAACAGGTGACACAAAAAGAGAGCTAACCTGAAGAAGCACAGTAAAACTTGGCCATGCAGTTGGGTGGGGATGAAGGAAGCTGAAAGAGTGCTGTTGGCTAAGATAGATGGGCACAAAGACTGGGAAGAATTGCAAGAATCGTAGAGCTAGAGGAATTCTTCAGATAGATGCCACAGAGGGAAACAGCTGCCCCACTGCCTACAGCAGGACACCATAGGGGAGCCTGTGAAGGGGTAACCATGAGAGGTCACAGAGAGTCCATCACCTTCACCACAGGAAAGTCACGCCTCACTACTTACTTCAGCATCTGCAACATCGTAAACTGTCCCCTCCCCATCACACATGCATATTGATTTCCAGAAATTAGTTATCCTGAGCATCTGAATCAACACTTAAAAAAAAAGAACCCTAAAGGTAAGACTGCCCTCTAATGATTTCCAGTAGAAGGTACCAGGCCCACTGCTGCTGCATCACTTCTAACTCACAGAGACCCTCTGAGATAGAAGGGAGCTGCCCCATAGAATCTCCAGGGCTGTGAGTGTTTGCAGAGGCAGGGTGCCTCATCTTCCTCTCATGGAATGGATGGTGAGTGCATGTCCCAGTGTTTTCGACAGCAGCCAGCCATCTGGACCCTGTGCTACCAGGGTGCCCAATCAGAAAATCTTCCCACAAGAGCCAGCATACTAAATGTGAATTTAAAAAAAGATAACAGAAAGGCGAAAGTTCAGTTTCAAAACAAACAAACAAAAAACAGTAAAACCCACCAAATCACAAGAGAAGGACTTAATCAAAAGCAAAACATGACGATGAAATTTCCCCTATGAAGACCAGACTAATGCAGTAAATTGGAAATTTTCAAACTATGGTTCTAAATATGTTTTAAAAAGGAAAAGGCCCTCAGAAACCAAAATAATAGAGACTGGCAAAGTAATAGAGGAAGAAATTGAGAGAATGAACAAGGAGATTGAAAAAGCAGAGAACTACTGAAACTAAAGACTAAAGCAACTAAATTATAAAGAGGAAGAGAAACAGTCAACAGCAGAGTTGGACAAAAGACAGAATAAATGAACTAAAAGACAAAAAAACTTATTAAGTCTCAAAAAAGATGTATTAAGAGAACAAACCTAAATGGAAATACAGAATTCAATTCTGAAAGCAACATTTAATTTTGGAACCCCAGAGCACTGTGGCTACAACAAAGGAATAAAAACCATCTTCAAAGAAATAATCAGAGAGAATTTTGCAGACCTAAACAGAGAATCAAGCCTGCAAGTGCAGGAAGCTACATGAGCTTTAACTTGAAAAAATATAAAAAGATTAAATCTGTGCCATATACTAATAAAATTCCTGAAAACTAAAGACCAGGAGGGAATTTTGAAAGCTGTAAGACAAAAATGCACTGTAACATGTCAAGGGTGTTTCGTGAGAATCAGTGTGAATTTCTCCTCAGGAGACACGGAGCAGCACATACAAATACTGAGTGAAAACAACTGTTAACAAATACATCTTTACCCAGCAGTGTTGTTAACTGGAAAATGAGGAGGACATCGAGAAATTCCAAAGCAAACAGGAGCTCTGGGAATTTGCTACTAACAAACCAGTTTGACAAGTATTACTCAAGGGACTACTCCAGATAGAAACACAGGAGCATTAAATAAATACTTATGTCTATACATGGGGAAAAAAATAAGAGAGAGAGAGAGAGAGATTTCTAAAAAAAAATGCAACACAGGCAATCATAAGGACCAAGTATACAACATTTTTAGGTAATAAATGCAATAATTAAATCATATAAGCAGTACAGCATCAAGTTTGTATAAGTACAAAATAAATATACTATAAACTAAATGTAGGCTGTAGATCAGTGTTAATGGAAACATACCAACAAAAATATGGAAGGAGAAAGCATATCAGGAATAGGTTCATTATGGTTAATTTCTGTGTTAACTTATCATGTGTTACATGTTGCTGTAACTGTAAGTGGTTAGTGGAATATATGTGGTGAACAATAAGAAATCACTGAGAAAAACACTAGAAAGAAAAAAAAAGCATCATCACAAAAAAGCAACCAATTCCAACAAAAAGAGAAAAATCAGAATTAAAAAAAAAATCTTACTAAGCACTCAGAAAACAAATAATAAAATGAGTGAGGTAGCCACTTAATTTTCAGTAATTATTTTAAATGTAAATGGCCTAAATGCCCCCATGCAAAAGGCAGAGAGGCAGATGGATTAAGGAAAAAAATTATTTCCTTCTGCTGTCTAGCAGAAGCACACCTTAGACATAAGAAAACAGAATGAAACTACAAGGATGGAGAAAAGTGCTGTATGCAATCAGAAAACAAAAAAGAGCAAGAGTGGCCATACTGATATCAGTTAAAACAGAGTTAAAGAAAAATTTATTATAAGAGATTTAAGAAGGATGATATATAATAATGAGTCTGTCCATTAAGAAGACATTGCAAGTATGTACACCCCCAATAGCAATGCAAAATACATGAAAGCAGTACTGACTAATATGAAAGGAGGAATAGACAACCCTACAATAATAGCAGAGGACTTCAATGCACCCCTTTCACTTACAGACAGAACATCTAAAAAGAAGATCACTAAGGACATTGAGACCTTAAGTAAAACCATAAGCTAGTTATACATAATGGACATATGTAGAACACCCATCATCATAAAAATATACATATTTCTCCAGTGCACATGAATCATTTTCCAAAATAGACCTTATACTAGGAAACAAAACAAGTCTCAACCAATTTTTTAAAAAATTGAAAAGATGCAAAGCACCTTCTCTGACCATAATGGTATGAAGCTGGAAATCAACAACAGGAAAAATAAGAGAGGGAAAAAATACGTGGAAACTACATAATACATAACTTAAAAACTGTTGGGTCGTAGAAGAAATTACAAGTGAACTTGAAAACTTCTAGAAACAAAAGAAAATAAAACACAGCGTGTCAAAACCTTTGGAACACAGCAAAAGCAGCACTCAGACGACTTTCTTACCAATAAATGCCTACATTAAAAAAGAAGATCCAAAACCATTAACTCAAAGCAACAAATTTGAACAAATAGAAAAGGAAGTACAAAAGAAGGCAAAAGCTACCAAAATTGAAATAAGAGCAGAAATAAAATAGAAAAACAATTGACAGAATTCTAAAACCAGAAGTGCACTCCTTGAAATAATCAAATAAAGAGAAAAACTACTGTCTAAATTGACAAAAGAAAAAGAAAAAAAAAAAAAAAAACAGAAGAGGCAGACAATCAAAATCAGAAACTGGTGACATTGCAGCCACTCCAACAGAGATAAAGAAGATCGTAACAGGTTGCTGTGAAAACTTGTACTCCTACAAATTTGAAAACATAGGTGAAATGGATAAATTCCTAAAAACACACTACCTACCCAAATTAACACAAGCAGAGGTAGAAAATTTAAATAGATCCATTACAGAATAGACTGATAATGTGTGTTGGGGGTTGGGGGGAGAAAACACCACCAACAAAAAGCCCAGGATCAGATGGCTACTCTGGGGAATTCTACCAAACATTCAAAGAGTTGATACCTGTCCTACACAGTCTCTCAAAAAAGATAAAAACACTATGGAAGTCTTTCTGTGTAGCCAGCATAATCCTGGTACCTAAAGCAGACAAAGATAGCCCCCAAAACCAAAACTACAGACCTTGTAAAATTAGATGCAAAGTATTTTAACAAAATTCTAGCCAAGAGACTTCAGTCACATATCTATATATATATATATATATATATATATATGCACCATGATCAAGTGGGATTCATACCAAAATCACAAGGATGATTCAACATTTAAAACATCAATCAATGTAATCAACCACATAAATATAACAAAGGAATAGAAACATTCAATCCTATCAATTGATACAGGAGAAGAATTTAATAAAATTCAATGCCCTTTCTTGGTAAAAACTCTCAGTAAAATAGAAATAGAAACTTCTCAAACTAATTAAGGGCATACAGGCAAAACTAACAGGCAACATTATACTCAACATCGAAGCCAGAAGACTTCCTTTTCAGAACAATAATGAGACAAAGATGCCGATTATCACCACCCTTAACATTATACTGGAAGCCCTAGGAAGAGCAATTTTAATTCAAGAAAGAGAAATAAAAGACACCCAGGTTGAAAAGGATGATATAAAACTACCTCTATTTGTAGATGACATGATCCTACACATATATTCTGTTGTAGAGTCAATTCTGACTCATTGCGGCCATCCAGGACACAGTAACACTGCCCCTTAGGGTTTCTGAAGAGACACTGATGAATTCAGACTGCCAACCTTTTATTTAGCATCCTAAGGTCTTAATCAGTGTGCCACCAGGGACCCAGTTCTACACATAGAAGACCCTAAAGATATACAAGAAAACTCCTGGAACTAATAGAAGAATTTATTAATGTTGCAGGAAACCATGGTAGGGTAGGAGTTAAGTGCTATGTCTGCTAATCAAAAGTCAGCAGTTCAGATCCACCAGGCGCCCCTTGGAAACTATGGGGCAGTTCCACTCTGACCTATAGGGTTGCTATGAATCAGCCCCAACTCAGTGGCTGTGGGTTTTGGGGTATTAATGTTGGCAGGGTGCAGGATAAACACACGTCAATCAATTGGGTTGCTCTGTACTAACAGAGTACTCCTAAAAAGACGTCAAGGTAACTACTATTTCCGTTAGCCCCAAATTGATAAAAATATATAGAAAGTCACCAAATCTGGAGCCTAAACGAGAGGCTAAAAGAGACCTACAAAAATGGAAAGGCATCCCATGCTTAAGAATTGGAACACTTAGCATAGTGAATCCCCACGCATCTGTCAGTTTGTTATAGTGTGGGGCTTGTGTGCTGCTATGATGTTGGAAGCTATGCTAGCAGTATTCAAATACCACCAGGGTCAGCCATGGCAGAAAGTTTTCAGCTGAGCTTCTAGACTAAGGTGCACTAAGAAGGACCTGGAAGTCTATTTCTGAAAAGAATTAGCCAATTAAAAATGAATTATAAATGGCAGCATATCACTATCAGATGCAGTGTCAGAAGATGCACCCCTCTGATTGGAAAGAACTACTGACACCATGACTGCAACAGTGAGCTCCAGCGTAACAAAGATTGAGGATGGTGCGGGACCAGAAGTGTTTCAGTCTATTATATGTAGGGTCGTTAGGAGTTAGAATCAACTCAGTGATACCTAACAACAACAGGAAATAAGTGAAAATGTCAAATTTATCTAAAGTGATGTACATACAATGCAATCCTGGTACAAATCCCAACATTCGTGAAATGGAAAAAGTAATGACTGCCTTCATATGGGAGGGAAAGAAATCACAAATAACTAAAACAACATTGAAGAACAAAGCAAGATGCCTCACACTCCTCTATATCACAACATGCTATACAGCTACTCTGTTCAGACACACCTAGTAATAATTCTACCACAGACACATAGACCAGTGGAATAGAATCGAGAGCTCAGAATTCAATCAGCTGTGTATCGACCACAGTCCCTTTGATAAACGGTGCTGGCAAACTGGATATCTACATGCGGAAAAATGAAAAACCTACACCATACCCAAAAGCTAACTGAGAATGGGTCAAAAACCTAATTGTTAACCTAAAACCATAAAATTCCCTAATAAAAAACATAAGATGAAAACTAGGGTACCTAATCTTTTATAAAATTAGAACAACAAATATACCAGCAGATACACAAATCAACGAAGGCAAAATAGATAAATGGAACCTCATAAAAATTTAAAACTTACACTCATCAAAAGAATTTATTAAAAGAATAGACAACCTACAAGTTGGGAAAAAATTTAAGAAAGGACTTATCTTATAATGATCTAATTTCTAAATCTATAGAAAACTGCAGCAATTCAACTACAAAAAAGACAAACAACCAAAACACAGAATGGCAAAGAACATGAACAGAACCGTCACCAAAGAGGAAATCCAGGCAGTCAACAAATATGATCAGAAGCCATTAGAACAAAGCAAACCAAAACTTCTGTGAGAGTCTATCCTACCCCAGCTAAAATGTCACCAAGAAAAAAGAATTTAAAGATGACAGCAATGTTGGCAAGGATGTGGGCACATGGGAATCCTCATCCATTGCTGATAGTATAACCACTGTGGAAAAAGGTATGGCACTTTCTCAAAAAAGTAGAAATTAAAGTACCTTATGATCTAGCAGTCCCACTGCTAGGTGTACAACCTAGCGACCTAAAAATTATGACACAAACAGACATATGCACACGTATGTTCATTGTCCCCTACGTCTTTCAGTGCTCATGAAGAATCTGTGCATAGATCAAGAGGCAGTCATTCAAATAGTACAAGAGGATACTGTGTGATTTCAAGTCAGGAAGGGTATGCATCAGGGTTGTATCATTTCACCAAACCCATTCAGTCTGTATGCTGAACTATATATGAAGAATAATGAGGCATTGAGATTGGAGGAAGACTCCTTAGCAACCTGCATTGTGCATATGGCACAACTTTGTTTGCTAAAAGTAAAGAGAATTTGAAGCACTTACTGATGAAGATCAAAAACCACAGCTTTTGGTATTGATTTCATCCCACATCAAGAAAACAGTAATCCTCACAGCTGGACCAATAAACAGCATCATGATAAATAGAAAAGATTTGAGGTTGCCAAAGATTTCATTTTACTTGGATCAACAGTCACCACCCATGGCAGCAGCAGTCAGGAAATCAAAAGATGCGTTGCATCAGGCAGATCTGCTGTAAAATACATCTTTGAAGTGTTGAAAAGCAAAGCTGTCACCTTGAAGACTGAGGAATGACAGACCCAAGCCATGATGTTTTCAGATGCCCGTGTGCATGTGAATGCTGGATGATGAATAGGAAAGACCAAATGAGAACTGACTCTTTTAGTTGGAGAATGTTAGATAAACCATGGACACACAGGGTCAATATACCTGAAAAAAAACTGGTCAGTGTTCAGCCTTTTGAAGAGGTAACATATGATCAAGAACTGATGGCACTGAAGAAAGAAGTTGACGACGCGTTGACAGCATTGGCGAAAAGCAAGGCTCCAGGAACTGATGGAATATCAATTGAGATATTTCAGCAAATGAAAATCTGCAAAGGGCCTCTTTAAAGTACTGAAAAGTAAAGATGTCGCCGTGAAAACTAATTTATGCCTGACCCAAGCCATAGTATTTTCATTCACATCATATACATGTGAAAGCTGGACAATGTATACAGTGTTGGAAGTGCTCACTCATCTGTGCCAAGAAATTTGGAGGACAGCTACCTGTCCACCTGACTGGAAGAGATCCATATTTACGTCCATCCCAAAGATAGGTGATCCAACTGAATGCAGAAGTTATTGAACAATATTATTAATATCACATGCAAGTAAAATTTTGCTCAAGATCACTCAGAAGTGACTGCAACAGTATATTGACAAGGAACTGCCAGAAATTCAAACCAGATTCAGAAGAGGATGTAGAAACACAGGTATCATTGCTGATGCCAGATGGTTCTTGGCTGAAAGCAGAGAATACCAGAAAGAGATTTACATGTGTTTCATTGACTATGCAGAGGCATTTGACTGTGTGAATCATAACAAATTATAACTAACATTGCAGAGAATGAGAATTCCAGAACACTTAATTGTGCTCCTAAGGAATCTGTACATGGATCATGAGGCAGTCGTGCGAAGATAGCACGGCATTGTTTAAAGTCGGGAAAGATTGTGTCAGGGTTATATCCTTTCACCGTACCTTTTCAATCTGTCAAGCAGCTAATTCAAGAAGCTGGATTTATGAAACTGAATGAGGCATCAGGATTGGAGGACGACTCATTAACAACCTGTATTTTGTAGATAACACCACCTTACATGCTGGAGATGAAGAGAATTTGAAACACTTACTGGTGAAGATCAATGACCACAGCTTTCAATGCAGATTGTACCTCAACATCAAGAAAACAAATATCCTCACAAGTGGACCAGTAATCAACATCGTAACGATAGAGAAAAGATTGAGGTTGTCAGGGATTTCATTTTATGTTGTTTTACAATCAGTGCCTGTGGAAACAGCAGTCAAGAAATCAAAAGATGCATTGCATTGGGAAAATCTGCAAAGGGCCTCTTTAAAGTACTGAAGAGTAAAGATGTCACCTTGAAAACTAATTTGTGCCTTACCCAAGCCATAGTATTTTTGTTCACATCATATGCATGTGAAAGCTGGACAATGAATAAGGAACACAGAAGAAGAGTTGACACTTTTGAATTGTGGTGCTGGAGAAGAATATTGAATGCACGAAGGACTACCAAAGGAACAACCATATCTGTTCTGGAAAAAGGACAACCAGAGTGCTCTTTGGGAACAAACATGGCAAGACTGCATCTTACATACTTAGGATATGTTGTCAGGAGACATCAGTCCCTGAAGAAGGACATCATGCTTGATAGAGTGGAGGGTCAGCAAAAAAGAGGAAGACTCTTGATGAGATGGATTGACACAGTGGGTATAATAATGGGCTTAAACATAAAAATGATTGTGGACATGGCATATAATCAGGCAGTGTTTCGTTCTGTTGTGCATAGGTGAATTGGAACTGACTCAGCAACAACAATGTACTGCCAAAAGAATGAACAAATCTGTCTTGGAAGAAGTATAACCAAAATAGTCCTAAGAAGCAAGATGGTGAAACTACATCTTACATGCTTTGGATGTGATGTCATGAAGGATCAGTCTCTAGAAAAGGATGTCATGGCTTGGTAAAGTAGAGGGGCAGTGAAAAAGAGGAAGATCCTCAATGAAGTGGATTTAAATAGTGGCTGCAATGAGGGGCTTCAGCTTAATGATTGTGAGGATGGCGTATGACTAGGCAGTGTTTAGTTCTGTTGTATGTAGGGTTGATATGAGTCATAACAGACTTGATAGCACCTAACAACAGCAACATACAACAAAAACCCATTGCTGTCAAGTTGATTCTAACATCCACAGAGAACTGCCCCTTAGAGCTTCCAGTGAGTGCCTAGAGGATTTGAGTTGCTGACCTTTATGGTTAATAGCAGTAGCACTTAACCACTACACCACTAGGGTTTCTAAAAAATAACATGTAAATCAAACAAAACCTACTGCTGTCAAGTTGATTTTGACTCATAGTGATACTATAGGACAGAGAAGAACTGCCCCATAGAGTTTCCAAGGAGCACAGTAGCACTTAACCACTTTGCCATAACAACAGCATAGGTGTAAATACAAGTATGTGCAAGCAGACGTGTGTTTATTGCAGACACAAATATAGACACTCAGCACACATGACCAAATACCTTCCTAGATTGGTTTTATGAGTTTGAAAGCATAGGATCTTAGTCTCTGGGACAATGCAGTCATTTGACATAACATAGTAATAAAAAATCATGATCTACATCCTAGTAGCATCTGGGTTCTTCAAAGCATTCAGCCATTAGAATACAAGTGGTCTCTACTTGCCAGGAGCAAAGCAGGGAGTAGATAACCAACCAGAAGCTCAGAGAAGAAACAAGTCTACGTGATCCAAGATCTCATCAGCAGGTCAAACCCACCGGCCACTTCACAGGAGAAAACATCTGGTAATCAGCTTAGAAAACCCTATAAGACAGCTGTGTGCTGCCCTAAAGGGTTGCTACAAATTAGAATCAACTTGATGACAAGAAATTTTGGGTTTGTGAAGAGTTTTCATTTGGATTTTATGATATTCAGGCCTGTTTTTGAAGAAACTAGGAATTCGAACGTAGTAAATTACTTAGTAGCTTCTGTGTTTTGCCACAAAGCTGTCATTGCACAGTAGTTATGGTGACCTATGGCTGCCAACCCAAAGCTCAGCAGTTCTAATCAATCAGCTAGGCCTTGGAAACTCTATGGGAATTTGTATGCTGTCCTATAGTATTGCTCTGAGTCAAAATTGAATTGATGGCAATTTTTTTTTCCATATACTTTACTTGATGTATCACCTTGGAGGCTTTTACCTCATTGGCTTCTCAGCCATTCATAGCAAGCTGAAAGTCAAACTTGAGGCTCAGAGATTAGCTAGGGTGTAGTTCAGCCTGGTACACATTTGTTGGTATATAACATAGAATCAAGCCTCTTTTTAAAGACACCTAGAGTACAGTATCAGAGAAGATTTCTGTAAACTTAAAAAAAATGTTTTCAGAGATAGATGTTTGTATTCCCTCTTAACCTTCTTTGTCTCCGTATCACACCATTCCTCTTAAGGAATATATTGAGAGTGGTACATTGACAGTCTAGATTAGGAGTGAAAAACATTTAACACGTATTTATTACATTCAAAGTGTTCCTAATAACATGAATAGTATAAATATTTATAGAGTGCTTTGAAGTTTAAAAATACTTCATTAATGTTTCATTTGATTTTTAAATGTGTAAAGTATTTAAAGCAGATATTTTCAGCATTTAAGAGATCAGAAAATTGATCTTTGGCAAAGTCACAAAGTTAGTTACAGAACTAAAAGTTTAGCCTGCATCATTTAGTATCTCCTTTCCTCTCCACAGTCTGATACATCTTTCATGGTTAGAATAAGAAATTAAAACTGAAATATCCTCATTCCTAGTTCAAGGAGCCGTGATGACACAGTAGTTAAAGCCTACCATCTGTTTCTTTGGACAAAGAGATAGTAGCCTGCTTCTGCAAAGACTTGTAATACCCTGTGGGGCAGTACTGCTCTGTCCTACAAAGTCTGTATGAGTTGAAATTGGCTGGATAGCAATAGATTTGATTTGGTTTGATATTCCTAGTTCCTCAATGTTTGTATTGCAACCCTCTGTGATATGGTCAGAAGCCCTGATTTTACTATCCTTAATATGTACAGTGTTGTTTCCTTCTAGAGTTATGGAAAACATCTTTCATTTGAATACAGAATTTACTAAATGAGGCCTCCCAAATGCACATATACAGTTTACAGAACATACAAAACATACAGAAACAAAACAAATTGTAGTTATGAATTTTAAAAAAACAGTGACTAAACACTTGCCCTTGAGTAATTCTGACTCCTACCGACTGTATAGGACAACGTAAAGCTGCCTGTTAAGAGTTGCCAGGGAGCACCTGGTGAATTCAAACTACTGAACCTTTCATTAGCAGCTGTACTTCTTAACTATAGTGGTGGATAGAGAGGAAAAGTCCTTGTGAAAAAGCGAACTAGGAAACCCCGATGGTATAGTGAGTAAGTACTACAGCTGCTGACCAAAAGATTGGCTGTTCGAATCTGCCAGTGACTCCTTGGGACCTCTATGGGGCAGTACTGCTCTGTCTTCTAGAGTCTCTGTGAGTCAGAACTGACTTGATGGCAATGAGTTTGGTTTGGTTTTAGTATACCTGTTAAGTGTTCTTTATTATGTAATCTCAGCTTTCTTACCTCGTGTTATAACTGTAGGTATCTTAAGTCTTTTGACTAGAATTGAAATTGCTGCAGAGCTGATTACGCAATTAGTAATAGTTTACTTTTACGGAAAAAAATACTAATAACTCAGGCACAGACTAGAAGAAGGGATAATTATTTTCAAAAAGTTGTCTCTTAAGGACCTAATTATGTTGTGCTGAACACTGAACAAAAAACTGCGTTGATTCAGTCATTGTTATAGGTTGACAAAAGAAAGAAAATTGAGTAGACACAAAGGTGCAGAATTATGAAGGCAAACTGATAAAACCCGTAATTATATTCATGAACATAGATGGCATTAAGAAAGGAATCACGAAAAGGAAATAATTTATCTTTGCTTTAATTAAGCAGAAAATGAACTACGAATGTGTATGCTGTAAGAAGCAATAGTTAGTAAAAAACATTATTAATAATAATGTCAACACATGTGAAATGCTATATGCCAGGCACTGCTCTGTACTTCCTAAGGATAACCTCTCATCTAGTCCTCATATGTTTACAAATTTAATTAAATAAGAACTCTTAATATTTACATATAACGTCAACTTCATAAGAACTAATAATGAGTGGAATTTGAATTTCAGGCAGTAATAACATGAAAGCAAAGAGTAGGTGGGAAATCAGTTTAAAATTGTTTAATGTGTTTATAGAAACCCTGGTGGCATAGTGGTTAAATGCTACATCTGCTCACCAAATGGCTGGCAGTTCGAATCTGCCAGGTACTCCTTGGAAACTCTATGGGGCAGTTCTCCTCTGACGTATAAGGTCACCATGAGTCAGAATCAACTCAGTGGCAGTGGGCTCTTTTTGTTGATTTATTTGGTAATGTAGTTATATTGTTTGAAGGCAATATAAATAGATAAATATGCTGGTTACACTTAGGCATTAAATAAGGTATCCTTTTGTTTGTTGGATTTGATTTTGCTGTACTTATAAGTTAATAGTCTGTTACTATTCCATGGATACTGCAAAAATAAAAATCAAGACTTGTGAGTCAGGAACAAAGAACGTTATCACTTTCAGCCCAGCAAACATCGTGAGCATCAACATATTTGCATTGATACTACATTCCCCGAAGTCCCATGGAGGCAACACCTAAGGCCTAGATGATACCTGCATCTGTAGTAAATTACATTACAGGAGAGGAACCCTGAGTTAAAGGGATGTTAATGTTATGTTTTTTGTGTTTTTTTTTTAATGGTCAGTAAGCATACCTCCCCTTTGGTCTGAAAGGAGAGTGTTCTCCTATAAGGCTATAAATAAAGTCATCCTTTACTCCAGAGAGTCAATTTCTATCTTCCTAGGCTATTTGTTGTATGTTTTTTTCATACAGACTTCTTAGTAAAGATAGTCTAGAACAAAGAGCATTCTTTGCCTCTGCTCACAAGAAATGCAAAAGTATAAGAGACCCACAGAGACTTGTCCCCCAACTGATGAATGATAGAAGTTTAATTGTACCCACTAAAAGAGGAGAAAGGGACCATATAGCTTCTAAACTAATAGAAAATATCTGGGAGTGTGGGAGAAAACAAATCCTTTTAAAGGCAGAAGAGCAGAACACAAAGAATGTAAGCCATTTAAACTGGCTATTAAAGGATATTTTCAGATGATACATACATATTTAAATCTATGTGCTGTTTATAAGGGATAAGCATAAAATTTAATGACATCAGTTTAAAAAGTGATAAAAAGGATGTCAGTCAAATATTAACAAAAAGAAGAGTAGATGCAGTGATATTAATAGAAGTTGGTGAAACAGAACCAAAAACTGACCCACCCATGTGTGGAATTTGGTGTGTGACAGGTAGCTTTACGAATCAATTAGAAAAGAAAGAATTATTAAATAAATGGTCCTCATACAACTGGGTAACTATATGTATGTGTTGGAGAAACAAAGCCCTACCTCATACCATGTTAAAAATAAAAATAAAATTCTACTTTGGGTAAACAAAAAGCAAACCAAACCCAGTGCCTTCAAGTCAGTTCCAACTCATAGCTACCCCATAGGACAGAATAGAACTGTCCCATAGAGTTCCCAAGAGTGCCTGTCGGATTAGAACTGCTGGCCTCCTGTTTAGCAGCTGTAGCACTTAACCACTGCACCACTAGGGACTAGAAGACTTAACTTGGAATGCCAAATTTGTAGTTTCAGTCTAGGAAGGAATTCTTGTAGCCATTATGTTGTCGTTTTTGCTATTAAGTCAGGACCACCAACTCATGTGGCCCCATGTACAGCAGAAGGACACATCATCCAGTCCTGCTCCGTCTTCTTGATTGATACTATTCTCAGGTTTATTAGGGCCACTATGTATTTTGAGAACTTTTAAACCTAGGAGGCTCATCCTTCCAGCACTATATCAGACAATATTCTGTTGTGATCCATAGAATTTTCATTAGCTAATTTTCCGCAGTAAATTACCAGGCCTTTCTTACTCCGGAAGCTCCACTGAAATGTACGTATTATGGATGACACTGCTGATGATTGAAATATCAGGGACAGCTTTCAGCATCGTAGCAATATGCAAGCCATCACAGTACAACTAACTTCCACCCAAGAAGTGGGTGGAAGTTACAGAAAGTATGAAACATAAATTTAAATGGAAAGAATTGAGGAGTATGGTACAAAGAGGCTTCTACTTATTGACAATGTATTGAATTTTTTTTAGTTTTTGAAGGAAAGGTGGTAAATGTTAATGGTTGTTAATTCTTGGTAGAAGGCACATTGATGTTAGTTAAATGTGAAGCCATGTCTTTATTAAATCTTCTCTTTTCCTTATAGGACTCTTCCCTGAAATTACAGTAGGATTTTCATATAACTTCTTATAAAAACTCTTCTGTAATACTGTAATGAAAGTAATAGTGATTTATACATGTAGCATGGTTAGTCTTGTGGTACATTCAGAAGTCATGTGAGATGAAGACAATTCCAGGTGGGCTGGGACTGTCCAGCTATGACTAAGCATCGCTGGCCCTGGTGACTGAATGCAAGTAGTAATCCCCTTAGCTTTGTGACAATATAATGCCTGTACACATATTTCCAAAACTCCTTCCAGTGAATAGTGCTTTTACGTTGAGACTCTTATGTAGAGTAAGCAAAGAGAGATTTAATCTGCAGAAATTTCCCTTGTCTACACCTGTCATCTTGTCACAGAAAATAGACAAATGGAAGTTATTTAGGAAGGAAAGCTAAAATATTAGTAGACATTTTGTTTTCTGAAATGTATTGTTCTTTTTCATTTCTGTTTTGTTTGCCTGTTTCTAAAGCCTGCTGATAATATTAATTAGTTAGCTAATTAAGAGGCTATTTTGAAATGTAAAAATAGTAGATTTTTTTAATACATACTGTTGACAGTGACTAGTAGTGAGAAAAATCTGATCAAATGGAGAATTTTTTTCTAATAGTTTTCTATCGACTGTTAACCATCACATATATTTTGGTTACATTGTGTTAGTTTATGTGTATGCTTATTTTTTGTGCTTTGTTTTTTTAAATTACTGTTTCCAGTGTTCTACCTTCAAAATAAGTGTTTAAGCCTCTAATAATACAGGCTAGGATTCATGAAGGTGAAGGGTAGACACTTTTGTAATGAGATCCCAAACTGAGTTTTTTTCTCAAGAACTAGTCTTTTCAAAATCAGTGCCCATTAATCTTCCATCGTTGAAATGCAGGCTCCCATTGTAGAGAAAATTGTGATTTCTGACTCCTGTCTATTTGCTGTGAGTCATAGAACTCTGATTACTGAACAGAACTGAAGCTTGAATAGTTAGAAATACTGTGCATGATATGATGCTTAGATTATGTCATAACAGTCATATGATTTACGTGTAAGTAAGGGACAGTGTGTACTTGGTAGGAACACTAGTAGTACAGTTGTTAAAGTTGAGGCCAAGCAAGCCAAGCCAAGTGCTGTCAAGTCGGATCCGACTCATGGCGACCCTAGGGGCCAGAGTAGACCAGAATCCTTTTTATCATTTGTATCTTGGTGTGTGTTTCTATTTCTGAAAATATACAGGCCTTTTAAATGAGAATAATAAAGAAATCCTCCTCATTCTTAAGGAAACTTTTCATGAATTACTCTGAGTAGTATTCAGTCTCCAAATTATATAAATTTGTCATATGGCCTATAAGAGAAATGATAAGGACTGTGTCTTGGAACTTTACCTGTCTTTAGAACCTGCTGTCACAGCTGAGGTTAAAGCCAACAAATCCAGAGATGAGATAGACTGGCAAAACCATTGTCCTTTAACTGCAGTCTAAAATATGCTACTGTCCTGATTTTCTCCTTCCTTAAAAGATTATCATGAACAGTTTTAAAATTTGTGTTCAGCACTTGAGTTTGTACTCACAGAAAATATAAAGGGACTCATCAGAAATTACTCATTTTTCATCTGTGTGTGACCTTCATTTTATTGTTGTCATATAAAGAAAATTTTAACTGTTAATTTAAGGGGGAAATTACTGACACTAAACTTCAGGAAAATCTGCCTCATTTAGACTCTTCCATAACAGGAGGCCCCACCAACCTGTTCTGTCTATCTGCAGAATACTAGGGTGGTCGTCTTGCCTGACCATTACCTTGGTATCCCTGACGTTAGTCCTAACCTCATCTAGTATTCTTGGTTCTTTTAAGGCCTTTAAATACAAATGGCTTATTGAGCACTATTTCTTTTAATAGAGCTTGATTATCTTTCAGAAAAGGCCCAGAATTTAGAAACCATACTGAGAATGCTAGAGTTATATTTTGGTACCTTCTTGCTAAACACACACGCAGACTCAAGTCACATATGCATCAAGTTTCCCAACTTGGCAAGTTCACTTGAATCCTCCCACCCTCTCTATCCAAGTCTGATGTATCCTTATACAGGTTGAGATACAGGTTAAAGAAACACAAAATAGTGTAGCAGTTCTCAAACTCTTTGATCTCAGGGACCTTTACACTCTTAAAAATTATTTAGGACCCCAGAGATGATTTTTTTAGCATGGGTATGTCTATTGGTATTTACTGGTACAATTTTAAAAATATTTAATAATTCATTGAAAAATAACAGCAGGTTTATTGCATGTTAACCAGTAATAACACATTTTTATGTGAAATAACTTTCAAAACAAAAAATGAGAAGAGTAATATTGTGTTTTGTCTTGTAATATCTTAATAGAAGGAAACTAGATTCTGTCAGTTTCTACATTTGGTTTGTTGCAGTATATCATTTTATTGAAGTATATGAAAAAAGTATATACTATTCAAAAGACATTTTCAAACACACAGTAGTTTCTTAAAGGTTAGGTGCAATCTGCAGTCTTAAGTGTATCAGTGAACTTTCATACTGTTACATTAAAATCCATCAGTTTGTCATCTGCTTTATACTATATGTAGTTCTAAGAGGATGATAAAAAAAACTAAACCAAACCTCAGGTGCCATCAAGTTGTTTCTATCTCATAGTGAGCCTATTGGACAGAGTAGAACTGCCCTGTAACTCCCCTAGAAGCACCTGGTGGATTCAGACTGCTGACTTTTTTGTAAGCAACCATAGCACTTAACAACTGTACCAACAGGGTTTCCCAGAAGCATAGTAAGAAGATAAGCAAGTAGTAACAGGAAGACAGACAAAATAAAGTATCTTAGTAGAATATAGAAAGTAGGAGAAAGATTTATATGTACAAGTATTTGAAATTTTGAAAAGTCAAGGTTGCTGAGATAGGATTAAGAAATACTGACTGTGAGAGCCATTAAGATTGTAAATACTTTAGTCAGCTTAGTTAATGCCGTGCCTCAAAAGAGGCAGCCTCAACCTGTGAAAGTAACAGCTACAGTTCACAGTGATTAGGATTGTCTCCTTTTATAGCTTCCATTCATTGCTTTATTTCAATGTGAGGTTCCTGAGGTTATCTCCTAACTTTGAATTTTTGAAAAAATTTTTTATTACAGAAAATTCTGGGTATTTATTAAGTATGATAGTTGTAACTCCTGTAATTGTGCCTGATACACACCATATCCTCTGCCAGGTGATTCGGATCTGTTAAGTCATCCTCCCAACTACCCTAAAGGTCCAAGAGATATGTTACTTTCCCAAATTACAAAGTCCAGGGCTTCAAATTTCCAGGAAATTACAGTATAGCCTGTACTACTTTCAAAATCTTTTACTTGAGTGATAGATGTTGCTACAATGAAGAGAATCAAAGTAATGTTCGCAGTGTTTTTATAAAAATACTTCTGACTTAAGAGAAACAGGAAGTATAATATGCTCATAAAATGATGGATTAAGAAAGTCTGTTAGAAGGGACATATTTATTGATATCTGTATCAATATGTGTATAAATAAAAATTCCATTTCATAAAATCTTTTGACAAAATGTCATAGATGTAACGTGGGTCTCGTTACGAGTTTATATTACTATGTCCTTTTTTAGGTGTTTTATTTTTTAATGTTTTCGAATTTTTAAACCATACTATTCAGCTCTTCAAAACCAACTTTTAATGAGTCTTCATCTCTTTGTTTTTTCTAACGATAGTTATAAATGTGACATTACTAGACCATATGAAAAGACATCATGAAATTCTCAGCATTACTATTCTTTCATGACATTGCTAGGGGGCAGTATTTACTTAGCTGACTCTTAGCAAACTAGCACTAATCAACTGTGCCATAATTTCATGATCTGGAGAAAACAGTTAAAGAATATATGATTTCCCTTCATTAGACTTATGTTTCCAACTTTAAATCGGGAAATAGTTAATATTATTTGTAGCTTAATTAAACTGATTTTATATATTTAATCACATTTTTATTATTTACTATTTTTAAAAATAAAAACATGCCTTCTATTCAAAATTATTTTGTTTTGCTGTCTTTTTGGCATACTAGATAGCATTATGAAGCTGTGTGAATATCAGGAGGAGTTATTTAAGACTAAATTGTCAATTAAAATTTTAAAAGGGAATAACATGAAAAATAAATAATGGGTGTTACAGACTGTCTTACCTATTTATTGTAGCCTATGTTACCTGCGTATTTACCTGATCTTAATTTAGTTGGAAAGAGTTGACTAGTGATTATGATCACCTATGATGTGTGTCTTTGAGTAGATTGTGAGTCATAGCAACCTCACTGGACAGAGTAGAATTGTCCTATACACTTTCCTAGGCTGTAATCTTTATGAGAACATATCACCAGGTCTTTTCCCTTGTAGGGACTCCAGGATTTTTGAGACCCTTTTCTGTTAGCACCCACGTACTTACCTATTATACCACCATAGCTCCTTGTATGAGCACCTAGGAGTTGTTAGGAAACTCTGGTAGCAGAGTAGTTAAGTGTTTTGGCTGCTAACCAAAAGGCCAGCAGTTCAAATCCACAAGGCAGTCCTTTGAAACTCTATGGGGTAGTTTTACTCTGTCCTGTAGGGTCACTGTAAATCAGAATCAACTTGACGGCAGCAGACAGTAGAGTTTAGGAGTTGTTATGTATTATATTAAGGTGGTGGTGTAGTGGGTTAAGTGCTACAACTGCTAACCACCACAAGGTTAGCAGTTCAAATCCACCAGGCATTCCTTGAATACTCTGGGGGTCAGTTCTACCCTGGCCTGTAGGGTTGCCATGAGTTGGATCTGACTCGACGGCACTTGGCTGGCTTTGGCAGTCAATCATGACTTTTTAAGTATTCTTAGAATATGTTTCATTTATTTTTATTAGCATTTTTTCATGATGGTTATCAAAATGTAGGTATGTAACAAAATGTCGAGTTTAGTATTCTTTTAGTATTCCTCACTGTTTAATACAGTTTTTTTAAATAAGTTAATCTAAGATTAACTAATTTTGTCACTGTTTCATATTTGTTTAAACTTCACAAGAAAATACTTAATCTCATTTTATCTATTTCATGACTCTTTGTTTAATCTGTCCCTTCAGCTATTTCCATTGGCCATTTCACTCATTCTTTCAACAAATATTTAAGTGCCTACTAGGTGTCGGGCATTTTTCAAGGTCCTAGATGCATCAGTGAACAACAACAACTAAGAGAGTCACCACCCTTACTGCGGTTATATTCTAGTAGAGGAATGACAACAAAGAAGATAAATAAGTAATACTTAGTAGTGTGTTAGAAACTCTGGTGGCACAGTGGTTAAGTCCTGTGGCTGCTAACTAAAATTCAGCAATCTGAATCCACCGGGTGCTCCTTGGGAACTTTATGAAACAGTTCTACTCTGTCCTGTAGGGTCGTTATTAGTTGAAATGATGGCAATGGGTTTGGTTTGTGTGATTTATTAGCTAGTGATAAATCATAAAGAGAAAACAAAAGAAAGCAGGAATAAGGATATTAAGTGCTCAAGGGAAGGAGATATTAAATTTTTAAATACGATTCAGGGACAGCCTCACAGAAGGGTGACTTTTGAACAAATGTCTTAAGGAAATTAGGGAAAGAGGATTCCAAGCAGAAGGAACAGCAAGTTTCATGGCCTTGAGGTTAAAGAATGATAGGGATGTTGAAGGAAGAGTCAGAAGGCAAATGTGACTGGAGAACAGTGAATAAGGTGTTGAAGTCTAAGAGATAATAGAGAGCCAGATTATGGAGTTGAATCTTATGAGTATGAATCAATTGAATGGCATCTAACAACAAATAGATCAGAGGACATTGACTTCTGTTTTCAGTCCTGGAAAGCCCCCGGATGCCACTGAGCAGAGGAGTGATGTGATCTGACTGAAACATTTTAACAAGATCCCCTTGGCTGCTATACTGTGAGAAACACAAGTAAGGACAAGGATGGACTCTAGGAGGCCAGTCATAGAGCTGTTGCTGTAGTCTAGGCAAGAGATGGTGGTGTCTCAGTTCACTATATTAGCAGTGAGGTTGGTGAGAACTTTCCATATTCTGAGTGTGCTTTGAAGGTAGAACCAGCAGAACTGCATGTGACAGTACAGAGTGTGTGAGAAAGAAAAGAGTGCAGAATGACTCAAATATTTGTCCTGATCAATTGAAAGGATAGAGTTGCTCTTAATTGAGTTTTGGAAGACTACTTGGAGGCACAGGGTTTGGAGGAAGTCTCAGGCACACAGTTTGGTACATACGATGTATATCTGGTAGACATAAAGGTAGAGATATCAAGTAGGCAGTTGGATATTAGCATTTGTAATCCAGAGAGGTCTGAGATGAAGATGTAAATGTAGAAGTTCTATCACTGTATGCTTAGAGAAAAGATGCAAGGACTGAAGTATGGGCACTTCAGTTTTTAAGTCAGGAAGATGATGAGGAACCAACAAAGGAAATGAAGAAGGAACAGTCAGAAAGGTAGGAAAACTAGGTGACTGAGGTGTCTTGAAAGCTGAGTAAGGGGAAATGTGCTCTGAGGAGATATGAAAGTACACTCTATTTTCATGTATTGATTACCTTGTTATCCAACATTTCACGTTTTTGACAGTGGTGAAAAATCTACTATTCTGTGCATTAACAGTGTGTGTCTATCTGATCAGTAGGATATATATCACCCACCTACATTTCTCATCTCTCAAATTTAGAGGGACATATGTGTCCCATGTAATCCTTTACAATCTGCTACAACCTTCCATTTTCACATAATGCTAAGTTTTGCATTAGCAACTTGATGTTAGCAACCTAATCATATTGATAAGTGAGGAATGTCGCAGGTTAGTAATGAAAGATTGGACCTGATAATTGGCCACTGGATTTGAAACAAAACATAATTATTGATAACAAAGGGAAGAATGGTTTTGGTAGTGATATGGAGGTAGAAACCTGATTAGAGTGAACTGAAGGAATATTTCCTGAACACCTACTATACTGAACTTTAATATTCCCTTCATAGGCTGGAACTATGCTTTGTTCGTTACTGTGTCCCATTACTTAACATAGTCATAGAGTGTATTAGGGACTTGGTAAATATTTATTGAATTAGCAAATAAATAAATACACTAATGTTTACCCTCGAGAATATTATCATCTTTCTGCAGAGAAGATAATAGAAAAAAACATAAGGTATTTTATCTTTGCTGCAATTGCTCTATACTAGAAACTTGATTATAGCATATTAAGTGTAAAGAGCATCATAGCCTCTGTTCACATGTCTGACTCGTCTGCTGTAATGGGAAACAGTGTCTGGCACAAAGCATTTTATATTGAGCCAATTAATGAATGAAAGCATGTATAAATGAAAGAATTACAAGAATTCCCATAATTACAAGTATGATGGTATGAATAATTGCAATATAATATGCAGTTACTATAAAAGTATATAAAATGCAATTATAATTTGAGATGTAGCATGATATAAAATGGAATGGAATAGGTATAATAAGAAAAGTCCAAAAACAACTTTATAGAGGAAGTGACGTTCGAGGAAGATTTTGAAAAAAACCTATGATGCTTTGATTAATAGATTGAGTAGGAAAAGAATGTTCAAAGAAGAAAAGACAAACCAGTATGTAAGTTCGGATTGTTGTAAATCATCTGTCTTCACTCGGTAATAAAATATGATTGAGTAATAGGGAGACATACAGAAATGTAACCTAATGCCCTGTTTCTTATGTTGATCTTAATAAAACTACCTTAAGTTTGAATAGCATGCTACTACTGTCAGTACACTTTGTCATATGTGATTTTTTCCTTATAATACCTTTGTGATGTAGTTGAGACATGCTAATTTCCCTATTTCAGAAGCAAAAAATTTGTAGTTCATGGATGTTGACTGATTTGCTCAAACCACAGTATCAGTAACTGGCAGAGCTGAGACTCAGATTCAGAGGTTGGGCTCCAAGTGCTTGGCTTTTTTCCCTAATTTACAATCGACGTAAAATTAGGCATAAAAAGTTTATGCTTACTGGACATGGGGACACAGTGTGACCATATGGTGTGTGTACTTTATGGTTCTGTGCATCTATAGGATGCTGTCCTACTGGTCTCTTACTAGAAGGGAGAGAAGAGAGTGGAAAAGAGGGGTTAGGAGATTGTTAAGAGGATATGACATATACAGAATGGAAAGGAGAAGTGTGTTGTCACCGGGCAAGGAGAACAGAAAGAGCTGCAGATAGATGGGCATGCAAATTTAGTTTGGATTGTATACTTTCAGTTAATCCCAATTAAAAACAAAAGGAAGTTTATGCTCAATTTGATATGTAATTTGGAAAACCATGGACATGTTAGGGGAAATGATGTCATCAGAGTTGTATTCCAGAAAGGTGATTTGACAGACCAAAAGATTAGAACAGAACAACTAAGGAACAGTTGTAATGGTCTATGCAAGAAGAAATGACAGCTCAAACAGGAGTATTTGAGTATAAAAGGATGCAAAAGGACAAGAGGAAATGTTATAGAAATAACATATTTAGGACTTGACAGGAAATATTTTAAATTACAGCATTTTTGAGCCTAAGTGACAGGAGTAATGCTGGTGGTAGCAAAAAGGAGTATTTTTTTTTGGATGGCCGTGAGTTTAGTTTTAAATAAATTGAATCGGAGGTGTCAATATTTTTGAGCCTAAGTGACAGGAATAATGCTGGTGGTAGCAAGAAGGAATATTTTTTTGGATGGCCATGAGTTTAGTTTTAAATATATTGAGTTGGAGGTGTTAGTGAGACATCCGAGGAGACCTAGTTGTACAGTGGTCAAGCACTTGGCTGCTACCAAAAAAGACAGGAGTTCAAACTTGTTCAGTTACTCAGCAGTAGAAAAGATGTGACAACTTCATAAAGATTACAGACATGGAAACCCTGTGGGACAGTTTTACTCTGTCCTGTGAGATTGCTATGAGTCAAAATTCACTCAGCAGCAATGGATTTGATTTCTCAGCTGGGATATCTATGTGGAAATATCTAATAGACCATTGAAAATATAATCCTGGTGCTCAGAAGAGATTCTGCAAGCATTTATTAAGAATCTTTTGGTTTCATTGATTTTTTTGCGATTTCTATTTTCTATTCCTTTGCTGTCTACTCTTGCCTTTGTTTTGTTTCCTTTCTACTTTTGGTTTTGTTTGCTCTTATTCTGTTTTCTTGATAGAAGCTGAGATTATTGGTGTGTTTCTTCTTTTCTAATATAAGTACTCTAAATACAAATTTTTCTTTAAATACATCTTTAGCTGTGTCCTAAAATTTGGAGTGTGTTGTATTTTTTATTTTCATCCAAGTCAAATACTTTCAAAATTCTTTTTTTTACTTTTTTGATTCATAGATGATTTTAGAAGCACATTAGTTGCTTTTTTAAATATCTGGGGATTTTCCAGATGTCTTATGAAATTCTAAGTTAGCATTTGATCAGAGAATATACTTTATATAACATGAATCCCTTTTAATTTATTCACACTAGTTTTATGTCTCAGAATGTGTTCTTTCTTAGTGAGTGTGTATTTTAAAAGAATATGCATTCTTTTATTGAATGCACTGCCTTAAAACTATCGATTAGGTCAAATTGGTTCATAGTGTTATTAAGACTGTATCCTTATTGATTTTTTTGTCTACTTGTTGTCTTTTGAGAAGGAATTATTAAAATATCCAACTATTAGTGTGGTTTTGTTTATTCTTTCAAATCTACTCATTTTTGCTTAGGAGGAATATTATTAGGAACAAACATGAGTATTTAGAATTTAGCACATCCTCTTGATGAGCTGACTTGTTTGTCATTATGCAATGACTTCATTTATCCTTGGAGCCCTGGTGGTGTAATGATTAGGTGTCATGGCCACTAACCAAAAGGTTGCCAGTATGAATCTGGCAGACACTCCTTGGAAACACTAGGGGCCAGTTCTACTCTGTTCTGTAGGGTCACTATGAATCAAAATTGACTAAACTACAATGGGTTTCTTTGTTTGTTTTCTGAGTCCTCTACCCAGTGCATTGTATATTACACAGTTTTGGTTTTACTTGGTTTTGTTTCTGAATATTGGGAAAGACGCACTATTCCTGTCATTGTATAGGCCCTTGTAAATTTTCCTTCTAATCCTTTCATGTGTATGCATCCATGTTTATTTATTTACTTGTTTTCTGCTCTAGCTTTGTGGAGTTTCCTCAGATGTATATATGTTCTCCAGCAGAGATTCAAGGGGAACCCACTGCAAATCTCTAGAACTTTCTCTTTATATATCTCTTTTCTTCTTCAGTGCTTTACCAGCTAACACTAGGCACTTTGGCCTTCCCAGACTCCTGAGTCCTGTCTCCCCACCTCCAGGTGGCCACTGTGTTGTATCTGGCTGCTTCCTCACTGTCCTGAGTCCTAGAAACTCTTTTCACACAGTGAACTGGGTAATTGTTTTCCTTACTGTCTGTGCCGCCTCGGCCCAATTGTTTCATATATTCTGTCTGATTTTTTTAGATACTCAAGGGGGTAAATCCTATCCTGGTTACTTTCTCTTTGTCAGAAACAAAATTTCTCTGTAGAGACTGATGAAGTTAATAATTACAGAAATTAGTACGAAAAAGAAGACAGTGAGATAGAAGATACTTGAAGACACATAATTGGCTTTGATCTGACAAGTAGAAGCTGATATAATTGATGTTATGTCCTTAAAAAGAAGATTAAATGTAGTGATGAAGTGAATCTCTGCTGGCTTATTTTTAAATTTAAATTAAGCTAAAGAATTCATATTTTATGTTTTACTATTTTCTGCAATCCATGGCCCTCGTAATGAAAATACATACTTTTCTCAATCTTCCCATTTATAGAGTTGCTACAAAGAACTGTGTGTCAGCGTATATAAATGATGATCTTATTAGAGAACATTGGACTCTTGCACATTCAGTATAGATTTTTTAAGGTGTAATATGTTTATACTTACATAGTTCTAGACTAGTATTTTGATGACATGAATACTCAGATATGCACAATGCAAATACGAAATGCAACCCTACACATAAATTCTTAATTAATAGGTACTGAGAGAATATTTACTGAAGCCCTACAGTGGTACAGTTTTTTTTTTATTCAGTAACAAACTTTATTAACACAAAAAAGAAAAAGAAAATTGATGCTTTTTCAGATCTTTCTCTAAGTTACTATGGATTTTTGACACGATACAAAAATTTTACTTAATAGAAATTGAGTGATTTTTTACTTTTAAAAATCTTTAATTGAAAAGACATACGAATATTTGCACACTCACGCACACACATGCACACAGTTTTCCCAGGTAGTAAACTTAGGAAAATAGAATTGTTAATGAGCTAAAAAATCAAATTCTTCTTAGATCTGATTGCTCTTGGTGTGTTATAAAATCTCCTATTAACTGACAGAGTGGTAAAAGAAAGCGTAATCCTTTATAACATATCCTTATGAAACATTCTGAACATTTTTCAAATATCTCATCAATACTCAGTACTCAAATACTCAATGAGAGTTGTGTAGCACTGATTAGGACTCTTTCTTTTTCCTTAATACAACCTGAAAAGTATACCCTTGATATTAGCATGTTGGTATTGCGCTTGGTATAGCCATGACCTTGGGTGTAGCCTTTAAGGAAAAAAAGATTTTCTGTGTACTAAACCCTGGCACAAGGGTCGTCTACAACATTTATAATGTAGGTGATACCGCTATACAGTACGGTAGTTGTCATAATAGCTATAATTGTCTGCATTCTTTTTATTAATGGAGTAGACAGAAAGTTGAACTTTTTTATTCATCATTCAGTTTCCTGGTAATCATTCTAATTATCTTTTTAATTTTCTCTGTATCCATTCCCTGTGTCCCTTTCTTTCTGCACTAACAGCTTTATGCCATCCCTTGGTTTCTCACCATGTTTACCCGTAAGTATTGTTTTTCTTCCCTTTTGATATTATAGTAGCAAAAAAGACAGCATTATTCTAACTCAGTATATTATATTGATAATAATATTAAGTAGACTTAATAAGTATCCTTATGTGATTCTCATAAAAAGTAAAAAGTAATTTTATTTATTCTGGCCTCTGAAAACCAAAAAGTTTTATAGGATGAAAACTGTATGTCATGACATTCATATAATCTGCTTTACTGTTGAAAACAAAATTGATATTTGCTATAGTATTTACATAAAGGCTTGGAGAGTAACTTTTCCAGCAAATGACTCTTAATTTTTAGAGATTTGTAACTAATTCTTTCATTATCATCTAAGCTAAGATTTTCTAGCACTTAAGCAGATTTTTGTGAACATGTAATATTCTATTCAGTCCAGATACTTATATAGTTATAGTAGACATCCTTGCTTAAATATGTACACATGATAAATGGAATATACCGTCTGAAGTAGATCTATATGGATTGGCCTGAAAAGATACTGACAAGATACTGCTGGATAAAAAATAAAAAGAAACTGACAAAATAGTCAATAGAATTGTTTGGTGGGAATCAAATAAAGCAATAGTTTAGTGTATAAAGAAAGTGTAACAGTACTGGGCCTAAGCCAGCCAAGCCAAGTGCCGTCGAGTCTAAAGCAATCCTAAAATTCATTTAAGAGAGTAAGCTTGTGAGAATAAAGTTACCTGAAAAATTTAGGGGAGCAATATAATGAATGGAGCAATTATGCCGAGATTAATAGTGAAGTTAGAAGATGTCATCTATTTGTCCAGCCTGATTATCTGTTCTTTAATATGCTTTAGGAAGCAAAGACAAGCATTTTATGAAAATGGTATAGTAATGTTTATTCTTCCATAATAGCTTTGGCCATAAGGTAATAATTATGTGTGTAGTAAAACATGTTGTTATTATTCTAATTTTTATTTAATTAATTTATTCACATTGTCATTTTACAGATGTATTCCCACTGCACAAAATTTTTCACCTCTGGGATACCTTACTACTTGGGAATTCCTCTTTCCCATTTTGTATTGGAGTAGCAATTCTTCAGCAGCTGCGGGACAGGCTTTTGGCAAATGGTTTTAACGAGTGCATTCTTCTCTTTTCTGATTTACCAGGTATAGTTCTAAAAGAGTAGAATTATTAAATGAAATTTGACTGCAATGTAATGAGACATTCTTAAAACCTCTGCAAAAGATAATAATCCAATGCTTCACAATCTCTTCTGCTTGAATCCTACCATCCTTCTCTTGGCATATTCCCTCTTCAACTGGACCAGGACTATAGATACAAAACTGGATTATACTAGTTTATTGTGCTTTAGTTTCATGTCACACAGAAAGTGATGGCATTCAGAGAGTAAATGAGCACAGAAAAGAATGCCTAAGGGCAGTCACAGATTTACCTTATTTAGCATTTTGCTTAGGAAGGCCTGTTTATCTTCAGCTCATGAAGGTCTCTGGGAAGATATTGGAGAATTTGTGGATAATTGATCAAGAGGTTGGTGGTTCAGACCCACCCCAAGACCCCTCAGAACTAAGTCCTGACAGTCTGCTTCTGAAAGGTTACAACCTTAAAAACCCTGTGAAGCAAGTCTGCTGTGCACAATTGGAGTCGCTGTGAGTCAGAATCAATTTGATGGTAACTAACAACAATAAATGGTTCTACAAAAATACAGCACATGAAAATTTACCCCTTCCTGGCCACAGCTGCTTGCTAACAATTTGACGGACTGAGTTAAGGAAATACTGTCCTCTTTAGGAGAGCAAATCACACCCCAGGGAAATTCTTTTTTATGATGATGATGACGATGATGATGATGGTTGAATGAAAATGTTCATTCCCATGTAAATTCACATGCTCACCTGTATGCAGCTCCCACTGTTCTCCCTGCCTGGTGACAGCACACGCCTTCTCTCTGCTCCGTACATGTCCTATCATCCCAACCGTCTCCTATCCCCTCCTCTCCACTCACTCCCTTTCCTCCAGTAAGAGGTCAGCAGGATGACATCTTATAGATTCATAGAACCATAAAATTCCCACAAGATACAGTCACTCTGCATCGCCAAGTCCAATCCATTGCTGTACGAAAAGTTGACCTTCACTATGATTTATGGACAGGGGCCATGCTCCCAGGAGAATTCTGCATCATGCAATGCAGGATGGTAAATTAAGCTATATAGGGTTTTCACAGGGTAGGAGTTGGTAAATTTAGGTGGTGAATGCTGAAGTGTAGGAATATGGATAACAAATATAGTCTAAGGTTTGATGCTATAGTTAAATAGATAAAACTCATATGGTTACCTAGGATGTAACAAAATCTGTGTAAGAATAAAAAACTATATAGTTTTACAGATACTAAAGTGTTTTTTCAGGTTTAAAACTTGTGTCTTACAGTGTTTTGTTGGCTCCATCCTTTGTGCTGATTCTGCTGCTGCTCTCCATACTTTCAAACAGGCATAAGTGACTGCTAGTACTAACACACTTAAAATTACACAAAAGATATATTTGCCTGAATACAAAAAACAAAGTAATGTACTTTAGGATTATGTGTTTATTAAGTACTCAAGAAGAATAAGAGGTCTCTGTCCTAACCTGATTTTTATTTTTACTGAATCATGTGCACCTGATACTCTACCAGAATGTTGTTGAACATTCTTTTTGGGAAAATAATAACAAAAAATATCTTGAATTTCCTTAAAAATTTTTGGTTCTCTGCCACTGCTCTCCAAAATTAAAAGCCATGAGCTGTCTAATTCATCAAACCAAGAAATCAAATGAGTAATTGTTATATGAATAAATAGCTTATTACTAATTTTTTTCTGGGAGATTCTTCATGAAAATTAAGCTACCTTTCTTTTCTACATTTGGTGTATGAACTAGAACAAAGAAGCTAGTTTCACAAACTGAAAAGACTGTACCCTACAGATGTTTTTCTATCATTCCCAGCTTGCTAACGTAAACAGAGGATGATTAATTAGGATTAAAGTATTTTTTCAGTTATGTCTAAAAAAAAGAACTTTTTTTTTTAAGAATGCTGATTACACATTTTCAAGTCAAGCAAATTTATTGCCTTCCCAGTTTCATGCAGAATTTAAATGTGCCGATAAAGCGCTGGTGAAGAATTCCATTTTCATAATATAAGATTAGTAGTAGCCCCTGCTGTCCACTAAAATATACTATTTCTGAAATCACAAAATAAACACATGTGTTTGTTAGAACTATTTTAAGCGAACTATATTTACTTTTGAAAATAGTATGCCTTTAATTGACTCAGTTGCTTTGATCTTTAGTTCCATTATTCTGGCTTGTCACTTATTTGATCATGGTAAACATCCAGTTAGAGAAGAAAGAAGTGTACGAGAAAAATATGATGTTTGTTTTCCTTTTTTATTGTACATTAAATGAAGGTTTACAGGACAAACTGTTGTCTCATTAAACAGTTAGTACACATAGTGTTTAATGACATTGGGTGATAACCCCATGAAGTGTCAGTGCACTTCCTTCTCCAACTTGAGTTCCCTATTACCACCTTTCTGGTCCCCTCCTTCTTTCTAGTCCTTAACCCTGGGCTACTGTGCCACTTTAGTCTTATTTTGCTTTATGGTACTATGTAATCCTTAGCCAGAGGGTGAATCTCAGGAATGGCAGCATTATTGAGTTAAAAGCGTATCCAGGATCCTTACTGTGAGGGTTTCTCCAGATAGGCTAGTAAATGTGGTATTTTGTTTTGTTTTGTTTTTTTATTTTGTGAGTTAGAATTTTGTCCTACATTTTTCTCCAGCTCTGTCCAGGACTCTCTGTTGTGATCTCCATCAGAGCGGTCAGTGGTGGTCAATCTAATTATGCTGGACTCAGTTTAGTAGAGGCTGTGATAATAGTGGTCTAGTCCATTTGACCTTTGGAATAATACTTTCTTTGTGTCTTTGGTTTTCTTTGATCTACCTTGCTCTAGATGGGATGAAGCTGATAGAGTGTCTTAGATGGCATTTCACAAGCCCTACATGCTACTTATCAAAATACAATGTAGAACGTTGTCTTTATATACTATGTTATGCCAAGTAAGCTAGATGTTCCCTAAGACTATGGCCCCAACAGCCATTAGCCCAGTAATTTGGTCTCTCAGGGAGTTTATATTTATCTGTGGAGTGTCCATGACCTTGCCTTGGACAAGTTTTGCTAGTTTTCCCAGTATTGTGTACTGTCTTACCTTTACCAAATTTATCACTTATCTGTCGTCTAGTTATTTTTCCATCCCTACTCCTCTCCATCATAACTATCAAGGATTTTTTTATTTTTGTGTGTAAATCTTTCATGAGTTTTTTTCAGGAGTGATCTCATCGAGTATTCATCCTTGTATGAGTAACTTGTTTTACTAAGCACAGTGCTCTCCAGATTCATCCATGTTGTGAGATGCTTCATAGTACTCCACTGTTTGTATGTTTTACAGTTTATTCATCCATTCATCTCTTGATGGACATCAAGGTTATTTCTGTCTTTTTGGTATTATAAACAGTGCTTCAGTGAAGATGGGTGCACATATGTGTATTCATGTGATGACTTTTATTTCTGTAAAATATATTCCTAAGAGTGGGATTGTTGGATCACGTGACATTTCTATTTCTAGCTTTCTAAGGAAGCTGCGTAGTGTTTTATAAAATAGCTGTGCTATTTTGCTTTCCCACTAGCAGTGTGTAAGAGTTCTAATCTCCCTATAGCTTCTGTAACTTTTTTTTTATTTTCTGCTTTATTATTATTACTTATTTTATTTGTGCTAGTAATGCCAGAGTAAGGTGGTATCTCACTGAGACTTTGATTTGCATTTCTCATATGGCTGATGGAAAACCCTGGTGCCATAGTGGTTAAGTCAGTTCACATCCACCAAACACTCCTTGGAAACTCTCTGGACCACTTTTACTCTGTCCTGTAGGGTTGCTATGAGTCGGAATCAACTCAATGGCACTAGGTTTTGGTTTGGAATAGCTAGTGATCACAAACATTCCTCATTTGTCTCTTAGGTGCTTGAACATTGTTTTGGGGACATGCCTGTTTATTTCCTTTGCCCATTTTTTAATTGAATTGTTTGTCTTTTTGTTACAGAAGTATTGGATTTTCCTATATAGATTTTAGAGATCAGACCTAGTTATCTAGCTTATCCTCTGAAGTTTGTGTTGTTAGTTATGGTTTATGTTCTGTTAATGCTGTATATTAGGGCCTCTAGCATTGATCCTGTTTTTTCTTCTAAGATCTTTATGGCATTTGGTTTTATATGTAGGTCTTTGATCTGTTTTGAATTATTATTGTGTATACTCTGATATATGAGTCCTCCATTTTTTTTGCAAATGGACATCCAATTTTGCGAGCACTGTTTTTTTAAGAAATGCCATCTTTTCACCATTAGATGGACTTCATGCCCTTGTCGAATATTAATTAACTGTAAGTGGATGGATTTATATCTGAGTTCTCAATTCTGTTTCATTGATCAGTGCATCTGTTGTTACACCAGTATCCCAGACTGCTTGGACTACTATGGCTATATAGTAGGTTCTTAGGTCAGGTAGTAGGGGTGCACCTTCTTTATTTTTCTTCTTCAGTAGTGCTTTCCATATAAAATCAGTGCTGAGAATATTGTTGATATTTGGATCAGGATGGTACTGTACTTGTAGATTACTCTGAGTGAACTGTCATTTTCACAATGTTGAGTCTACCTTTCCGTAAGCATGATATGTTTCTCCATATGTGTAGCTCTCTTTCAGTTTCCTGCAGTAATGTTTTATAATTTTGTTTGTATACGCCTCTCACATCTTTGATTCAATTTGCTGCTAAGTATTTTATTTTTTTAGGAACTCTTATAAATGGTATTGTTCTCTTTATTTCTTTTTCATCATTCTCTTTACTGGTGTATAGGAAACCCACTGATTCTTGTACATTTATCTTGTACCCAGCCTCTGTGCTGAATCTTTTTGTCTAGTTCCAGTAGTTTTTTCATGGAGTCTTTTAGACTTTCTATGTATAGTTACCATATTGTCTGCAAATAGGAACAGTTTTACTTGTTTATTACCAATTTGGATATTCTTTATTTCCTTTTCTTGCTGTATTGTTCTGGCACAGTGTTTAATAGGAGTTGGGGTAAAGGGCATCCTTGTGTTGTTCCTGTTCTTGAGGGTAATGGAAAAACTTGACTTTTTGGCTTCAAAACAAAAAGAGTCTTAAGTGCAGACTGTTTTTAGTTGAATTACATCTATTTGGAATGTCTTTTTACATCATTCTGAACCCCTTCCTCCTAGCTATCTTAATAATAACCTATGTACTCTGCTGAGGAACAGGAAAGCAGTCATGGAACAAGTCTTAAAAAGTGAATCCAAAGTATGTAACCCAAAGACTTGAAAGTAGGCACTCAAGAAGATACATTCTATACATACTGGCCAAGTCACTATGTAAGACACCTATTGACAAGTAGGGTCACTATGAGTCAAAATCAACTTGACAGCATGAGTTGGGCTTTTTGACAAATAATATAATAGAAATACACCCGGTTTGTAATCCTGTGGAAAAGATAAGTTTTTGTTGTTGTTCTTGTTTGTTTGTTTGTTGTTTTTTTATATAATCTGTCTAAGTCTTTCTATGGAGAAAGACCCAATAGCACAGTTTCTAAGAATATGGACTGTGGAGCTAGATGACATGGATTCAGATCCTTGCCCTTCCATTTAGAGCTGAGTGATCTTAGGGAAATGGCTTAACCTATTTGTATCTGTTCTTTATCTCCGATTATATGAGAAGAACATGCACCTATTTTCTGTTTATTTGGTGTGTTAATAAATAGCAGTATAACTAAAGAAGTTAGAGCAGTGCTTCACAAAGAGCAAGTACTATGTTAAGTGATTACTATTATTAGTATAATTATTACTATTATTATACTTTTCCCTTTTTCCCTTCTTTCATGATATGTTTCCTTTTTGGAACTATAAAAACAAAAATTACCCCATTTGGTTCATCCTGTAAACTACTGAAGTAAGTATCAATCATATTTTCCTGTCACATCCTAAAAGAATATCTCTTTTCATTGCTCAGAAACAGCATAGTATGATGAAAAGAGTGCACAGACTTTTGAGTCAGACTGATGTGTGTTTCAGTTCTGACTCTACTGTATGATGTGGAAACCTGTGGTGTAGTGCCGCTGCAGAGAGAGCATGGTCTGTAGAGTGGAATAGCTGAGAGTTTACATCCTAACTCTGGCAGGTAATAGCTACATGAACTTGGACAAGTTAGTTAATCTTACTGGAAAGAGACTACTATGCATAATGGAGGTTTCAGTAAAACGAAGATAATAATC
Organism: Heterohyrax brucei; assembly: GCA_028571685.1. Taxonomy (NCBI): domain Eukaryota; kingdom Metazoa; phylum Chordata; class Mammalia; order Hyracoidea; family Procaviidae; genus Heterohyrax; species Heterohyrax brucei. Next base: position 79,093,215 of record CM053143.1, read on the forward strand.
TCTGACTTAGTGTTGTTATCTGTGCCTTAGTGTTTTTGGAAATATTAAATATAACATACATATTATACCTGATACAGGATAGCTGTAACTAGTTTTTTAAAAGACTATCCAGAATCTAGTATTGAATGAACATTCAGTCTTTAGTAGTCCTTCTCCATTCTACCTCCTTTTCTTCCTTTTGTACTAACCTTTTAATTCTTGAAGAGAGAACTCAGTATAAAAGCATAATTATTTTTGCCAAGAATTGTTCTTAACTTTTATTGCCTTGTAGTAGGATGATGTGTTATGTTACATTCCAAGAAAGTACAAGTGGTGCTAGAAAACTTTACTGAAACTTCTTGACATGTCTTGGTATGTGTGCCATTTTAGTACTAGAGGAAATACCTATCAGAGCAGTACATTTGGCATTGTTCACATGGTCTAAATATAGAGGCTGAGTATTTTGAAAGAGATACTGAGTTATTCATAGCACCATCTATTGCAGGATTTTGGCCACTGATGTTAAGAGAGCCGTTTTTTATGGTTACTACCATTTAAACCAGTTACAACTAGAGATTTATCAGCCTTTTTTCTGCTTTAGCTCTCCAACACTGTTTAGCTATAGTGTCCATTTTCCTGATTTATTTTGAGAACATGTCTGAGCAATTTTAACGTGAATATGATGTTTAAATAAAATCAAAAAGTTATGTTTTTAATGTGAATTGGTAGCATCTGATGTATTTGAGTGCTTTCTAAAAAAAATTTGTCCATTTCGTTTCTGTGCGTTTAAAAATTACTTCAATATACTGATGTCATTCTATATGATTGAACTAAACCTTAATGTTCTTGTCTTTGGATCACTAAACATCTTCAAAGACAGGACTATTTAGAGGCAGGAGAGGAATTGAGAAACCTTTGCAGAAGAATCCTTATTCTCAGATAAAAATAGTGATTTTTACGTTAAGAGCAAGACGTGTGTGGTGTGTGTGTGTGTGTGTGTGTGTGTGTGTGTGTGTGTGTGTGTGTGTGTGTGTGTGTGTGTGTGTGTGTGTGTGTGTGTGTGTGTGTGTAAACCCTGGTGGTATAGTGGTTAAGTGCTACTTAAGTGCTATGGCTGTTAAGCAAAAGATCAGCAGATTAAACCTGCCAGGCACTCCTTGGAACCTCTGTAGGGCAGCTCTACTCTCTTCTTTAGGATGGCTGTGAGTTGGAATAGACTTGACAGCAGTGGATGGGTTGGTTGGTTGGTTGGTTGGTTGGTGTGTGTGTGTGTATGTTTGTGTGTGTGTGTGTGTGTGTGTGTAGTATTAGAAGGAAATACTGACTGTACTAAAAAGACTTTGGCTTATAACAAGTTTCATTGCACTGTTATGTAGCAGTTCACTGATTCCTTGAAAATTTTACTATTTTAGGTGGGTGGGTAAAGGTACTTATCTATACTGACTTAAAGCACTGTTATAATACAGTCTTTCTCATTGTTTAGAGTCACATGGAATATCTCATGAATGCAACACTTTTTTATAGAAATAGTTATGTGCCCAGTTGCCCAAGATCTGTAATAGGAAATCCAGGGCATTTTTTTCAAATGACAAGCAAATATGTTGGTACTAAAACAAAAGGAGTCAAGTCATGAAAACTAAGAAATAGATCAAAGTACTAAAATATGCAAACTCTTTAAAGCTACAGTTTATTATTTCATGCTTATCTCCAAGATGAAGCTGGGCAATTATTGAGGATGAGAAAGTGGAGGAAGAAATCAATTCTAGTTATGAAATTCTGTGTATTTTTGAGGTACTTTTGATGAACTCTGAGCGGAATAGGGACACAAAAGAGCAGTACATGTTTTTCTTGGCAGTGACTTGCCATGGACCCAACACAGAGTTTTGACAAAACCCAAACTCAGACCATTTTCTGTCTTTGAATTTACATCAGAGAACAATATTAAGCTGCTCCATAGACCACACATATGTCTAAAATCTGTTAGATCTTTACTTTGGTATGGGCCCAGGTTTGCCTTATACAGGTATACCATTATAGTGTAACAGTCGTAAGTAAGGTAGCCACATAAAATTATGACACCCCATTAAACTTGAATTTCAATAAAGAATGAATGATTTTTTCATATGTCACAAGTATTTATTGTTTCATACTGAAATGTAAATTTTTACTAGATGCCCTTCAGTTTATTTGCTAAATCTTACAACTCTATGTTTTTGTAGAGATACTTCTTTTCAATGTTTTTAAAAGAATGAAAAATATCATTGAAAATAACATCAGATACCAAAATATGCATGCTGTATTGATATCTGCGGAACATTCTTGGTCTCTGTATGTTCTAGTTGTGGATCTCCACCATAGGCAGAGGATTCTTAACATAATCGCTCCCAGTATGTTATACATCTTTCCTTTTTTCTAGTTTGTAGCCACATATAGAGTAGGTAGCTGACTTGGTGAAACAGTAGAACAACTTTAAGCACACAGTTTACTCAGTGATGGTTTGTATGGTCAAAGATTGCAACAATGATGTTATATTGTAAGATTGATGCCATTATACCTGAAGCTGAGAATCTATTAATTATTCACCTTTTATGCTACTACTACATGGTGTTCCTGCATGTCTTTGATGCATCCTCATGAATTTACAAAAGGAAGATAATAATGGAAATTGAATATAATCATTTTATTTGTGTAGCAATGTCCCCTACCCTGCTCTTAAAAATTACATATCAATACTAGCATCTGGATGGTGTATTAAAATTTTGTGGTTTTAAAATTAGTTTAGGATAAATAAGCATATAGTTAAATTTGTTTTTATTCATATGGTTGCACAGTCACCAAATTAAAAACTTTCTGAAAATTTATTTTCAGAACCTCCTTGTTAGTCTTCTTATGGAAAGGAGGAAACATCTGAAAACACATGTTAGAATACATGACTTCTAAACTGAAATAAATGTATGAGATAAACAAAATGCCAGTAGAAAAGCTGACGAAGACCTAAGTTGTGTCATGATTCTAGGAAGCTGGAAGAATTCTTTTAATCTGTAAGTAGTTAAAATAAAAATTTGATGTGTACTGAGAACTTCAATGAAAAGTAAGTTCAGAGTTGATCTGAATATTCTATTTTCTTGAAAATTGAGAACAGAGTACCTAATACATCTTAAACCTGGTCCCGGTTGCTCATGAATTTAAAGGGAAGCACTTCTCTATGTGGCGGCTACTTATTTTATGATTAATAAGTTTCTACTCAGAAATGTTTTGAGTGGCCCAAAATTTGTCTTAAAGTTTATATCAGTGGTATTAAACACAGTTTGTTTCAAGGTATCGGTGATAGAATTTGTTTATGTTTGTTTTACTACTAAGCATTTTTCCTTTTCTTGAAGAGCATTTTCACTTTTGAAATACTTTTGAAAGTATTCAATCTCAAAATATTTTAAAAATCAGAACTGTATATAAAATTTCCCAACATGTATTGCTGATGGATGACTCGATGGCACTTGGCGGCAATGCAAGTAAGAATATAAGTACTAAAGAATATTTATTAGTTATGCTTATTGTGTGTTGTTATGCATGACTTGTATTTTAATTCTTAATACTTAGGAGTCCTTTATCTTCTCTTTCCTCTATTTAGCCCTGTAGTCTTATACATTTATCACAAAATAAAAGTTATCTAACAAACTACCTATCCTAAATTGTGATCTTCAGCAGATTGGAAAATGACTTCATATCATATGTCCCTTTTGAGTTCTCGTGAGTGTGCTGAGTCAAAACAAAATGTAATAAAACAAAAAATCTGTAATCTAGATTGGAGAATAGAAAAAGATTAGTATATCAGAGTGTTTATATGGTAGTTGCTAAAAAATGTGTAACATAGAAGGAATGACTACGATTTGTTTTTATGGTAAGGAATTAGTTTTAGTTACTTTGAAAAGTCCAAACCATTTAAATCATGAAAAATGCTTAGTAAAATTAAACGTAGGTTCTGGATACCACAAAAATCACAGCCTCCTGTTTTGTTTCTGGTTCACCATTAAGTCAAAAGAAAGAGAGAAATGATGGCTACTATTCTACAAGCTACTGTGTTGGTCTTTTTTTTTTTTTTTTTTGAGGTGTGCTGTGTACCATTTTTAGCACTGGCTGCTGTGTACCATGATAGCTACCCACTCAGCTGCTAAATGATAAAGACAATTGTTAAGAATGGAAAACAGTTTAAGTGTCCATATGTCAGTAGTTTCTATTGCATTCCCTGTTTATTTCTAACTTCATTGTAGGCATTAAATGGCAGAGATGATAGATGCTTAACAAAATGTGCCAGAAAGCTTGCACATATCCTGGATTTGAAAGGCTGGATGAATTAAAGAAAAACTCAGTAGCATATTGAACTAGTCTTTCCTTCTTAGACTTCATAGTCAAGATTGTGTTTCTAAAATATGTGTCTTCATTCATCCAACAAGTATTTATTAACTTTCTACTATGAGCGCCTATATGCGTATATACTTGTTAAATCCATTAAAACTCATTGCTTTGAGTCGATTCCAACTCATAGCCACCCTATAGGACAGAATAGATCTGCCTCATAGAGTTTCCAGGGAGTGCCTGGTAGATTCCAACTGTTGACCATTTGGTTGGCAGCCATAGCACTTAACTACTATACCACCAGGGTTTCCATGATAAGTATGTATTTATATAATCAGTCTTATGGCTAGTTTGGAACTCTGGTGGCACAGTGGTTAAGAACTATGGCTACCAACCAAAAGATCACTGCTACACAACTACCAGTCACTCCTTGAAAATTTTATGATGCAGTTCTACTCTGTCCTCTAGGGTCACAATAAGTCAGCATCAACCTGACAGCAATGGATTGATTGATTGATTGATTGATTGATTGATTGATTGATTGATTGATTGATTGATTTGATGACTGGTTTATCATTTCTTTGTACTGGCCAAGAGTATTCATTTGTAATTTTTTAAGGATTTAAAAATTACACAGTAGTACCTTGTAACTGTGGCGGACACTTTCAGTTTGGATTATTTTAATTGCACATGATATTCATTACCTTTTTATTCCAGTCAGTCATTTGACTGGTTGTGCATTAGTTTTCTAGTCTGTTCAGTAGGGGAATTTCACTTCCCTCTTGGAATTGCCCTATGTAATTAATAGAATTTGCAACCCAATGGAACATGAAATGTGTGAATAGATTCTGATATCTTAAGTGAGATAGTAAGGGAAACAAGTTAGGGTTGGGGTGTGGGCTTGGCACTAGAAAAAATAATGAGTTAAGTTTTAGAGCTATAATTTAAGATAATTCTAGGGACCTAGACTGAGAAGCAGAGGCACTGTTAGAGATTATTAAGTTTAGGCAAGCATATTTTGAAGATTCATCCAGTTGTAATGTGTAGGAATAGACTTGAGGAAGAAGAACATGAAGATGGGATGACAGATAACAACATTTCATTATTCCATCTATAAACATATAAACACATAAAGATATGTTAGAAAATGAAGAAGCGATTTCAACAACTTTAATTCTTTCAAGGGAACAATTAAAGGAACTTAATAAATAGACAAGTAAGATTTTTTGAAAACTGGATTACTAGGATGATAGTTATATTCTGAATAGAATTTGAAATTGTGAATGAAAACAGATTTCAGAATGAGGACAGTAAGTTTACTTCTAGACAAGTTGTAGGTAGGTAATTATAAATTCTGAACTGGAATTCAGAAGTCTAGGCATGGGGTCTGTTAATCTTTGTTTAAAAGTTACTCTCATTGTGTCCTCTGTTTTCTTAAATGTAAAGTGAAACTGTAATAATAAATCTACCATTATTACTGGGTTGTTGTGAACATCAAGTTGAATTACGTGCATGATGGTTACTGCATATTCTGCAGTAGGATTTCAGTAGGAAATTTTGCTGGTGCAGTAGCTAAGAGCTACAGCTGGTAACCAAAAGGGTGGCAGCCTGAGTCTACCAGGTGCTTCTTGGAAACCCTGTGAGGTAGCTCTACTCTGTGCTATGGAGTTGCTGTGAGTTAGAAGTGACCCAATGGCAAAAGATTTAAGTTTGGGTCTGGTTTATTTTAGCATAGTATATTTTGATTATCAGGTAAATGTTGATCATTTCAATATAGAAATGATCCTTGAAATTGAGAAGTACAGTGATTTCTTAGAAATAATGCATATGTTCAAAGAAGAGCATAGGCCCAAATAGTGAACTTTATGAATTGCTATGTCACATTAGAGAAAAGGAAGATGAGCTTACGGAGGAAGGGAAGGAGATTTTAGGGTATGATTCGTATGTTAAGGTATACAGAGATTGCCAATTAGTTCATGACCTCATCCTGGAAAAAGTGCTGCATATTCATTGCTGAATATCACTATGGTTGCTCCTCTTGGGAAGCTGTGCACCAACCCCAGCGCCTAGTCCACCCTTCAAGGCAATTTTGGAACTCTTTTTCTGGAATGGCCATCAGAGCTGTTGTCATATTACCGTTGATGTCCTGAATGTCATCCAGATGTCTTCCTTTCAGTATTTCCTTTATCTTCAGTTGAAGAAAAGTCATTGGAGGCCAGATCAGGTGAAAGAGAGGGTGTTTCAATACAGTTATTTGTTCACTGGCTAAAAACTTCCTTACAGACAACTATACAATTAAGTGCACAACCTTGCCACTGTGCCACCATGCACAATGGCCATTCCAGAAGGGGTTCCAAAATTGCTTTGAAGGGTGGACTAGGCACTGGCATTGGTGCATAGCTTCCTAAGGGTAGTACTTTGAAGGTGACCATAGTGATATTCAGCAATGAGGTATGTAACACTTTGAACAATTAAGTTCGGGTACTTACTTGTCAGACCTCGTAGTATAGAGAAGTAGGAGATGATTACTGAGAAAAGTTTTGTTTTGTTTTCAATGTAACATAATTTAAACTACTGTATACCATCAAAACTGATTATGTTCGTTTCCAGGATGTGGTAGAATTCTTACAACACTCCACTTGATAGATTCTTTCATTTCAGACACTCCAGCCTTCCTTACAGATTCTATTAGGTATAACTCCTAGTGATGGATTTAGTTTTAATTTTTGGTTTGAAGGAATAAAGACCTATTCACGGTAACTCAAAAAAAATTTTTTTTAAATCTTTGTAGTAAACTAAAACCGAAAAGGACTTAGCAGCCTATAGAACTGCTTCTTTATATTGATCATAAGCTGCATGATCCTTTTATTGTTTATGACAGCTCTGCTTATGTTTTTATATACACAACTCTTCTCTACAATCGGTGTCTTCAGCTGATGGAGATATATTGTTCCCTTGTATCTGTCACCCTTACTTTTGCCTCCTACTTTTTCTGGAGACATCCTTTCAGCTACTGTCCCCAGTGCTGGCCATAACCAGAGAGAACTATGTGATGACCAAGATCATGTACTGTAGTTTTTGTTTTTGTAAGTTAATTGAAATAAAGTTTGTGTGTGTGTGTGTGTTCAGTCAGGGAACCTGTTTTATATTTCTTTGGTATGTACCAGATGTCCTAACATGGGCCTTTTGCCTAACAGTCTAGACAACCTAACTAAACCAATTTTCTTATGTTAGTTAAGCCCAAAGCATTACAAAGATCATACTCTGCCCAGCATTACAAAAGGTCGTGCTCTGCCAATTGCTAAACCAATATTTTTAAAAATTTAAATCAGTTATCATGAAAAATTAAAAGCTTATGTGGAATATTTTATTTCTAAACTTAGTTTAATTCAGTTACTGAAAATCTGGTCTACAACATGATAGAGGGTATAGCATAATATGAAGTAGGTGTTTTAAGTATTTTTCAATTCCGCTTATAAGTAGTGGTACAAGTAATTCTTGAATTAGTTGTTCTGTATTGGAATTTGGTTATATTTATCTGTTTTCCAGTTTATGACTTTAATAACAATGTATATTTCCTTATGTTTGTTTTCTGTTGTTGTTGTTAAGTGCCATTGAGTCAGTTCTGACTCATAGCGACCCTGAAGGTCATGGTAGAACTGTCCCATAGTTTCCAAGAAGCTCCTGGTGAATTTGAACTGCTGACCTCCTGGTTAGCAGCCGTAGCACTTCATCATTATGCCACCAGACTTTCCTCATTTTCTTCAGGCTAACATTAAATTTGTTTGGTCAGAAGTGTATATACTAGGAAGAACATGTACTCTGGAGTCAAGATCTCCTCATTTGTATCCCATTTTCCTCAGGTGGCCTAAGTGGTCCTCAGTTTCTTATTACAAAACTGCCATGAGCACAACAGTGTGTACTGGTTCAGAGGAACAGAATGGAGAGTCCAGAAGTGCATCTGTGTGCTGTCCACTGATGTTCAATAAAGGTGAAAGACAGTTCAGTGGAGAAAGGATAGCCGTTACACTACCTGTTTCTGAGAAAAAGTTGTACAAATTGTAATATGATGTAAAAAATTTACTTGAAGTGGAATTAAAACTATAAAATGTTTAGAGGGAACACATAGCATTATTTCTTTTTTTTTTTTCACCTTAGATTAGTCAAAGATTTTTTAGATCTGACACCTAAAGCGTGATTCATAAAAGAAAAAATTAAAAGGGATAGTGGGAAAAGGTTGTAAAAAAGCATGAAGAAGCTTTTTGGGATGACTCAGTTTGTGATAAAGGTCAAAATATGGTAAATTGTACACTTCAAGTAAATGCAGTTTATTGTATTAGTTATACCTCTGTATAAAAACGTATAACGTTTTTGTGTTTCGTTTTTTCCTTTTTCTTTTTTTAATGAGAGGGCGGGAAGATGTTGAGCAGCATTTTTATGACTGAGCAGGTCAAACTTAGAGATTTAAAAAATTTAAGTAATGGTGTATGCAGTGAATTTGGACTTCCTCTCTGTAATCTACCAGTGCTTTTAGAAACAGCAATACCTAAAAATACATGTTATTAGGTGAGGGCCTTCTAATAATACTATTGTGGAAAAAAAAATAGAGAATTGCTATATTTGGAAGCCCTTTTGTTGGGGAGTCCTTTTGCTATTCAGGAGATTCTGACCCTAGTGACCTTATAGGACAGAGTAGAACTTTCCCACAGGGTATCCAAGGAGCACTTGGTTGATTTGAACTGCTGACCTTTTGGTTAGCAGCCAAACTCTTTTAACTAGTACGCCGCCAGGGTTTCTTATTGCAGAGTAGTATTTCATTATATAACCAACCAAAAACCCCAGACCCACTGCTATCAAATGATTCTGAGTGATAGCGACCCTATAGACAGAGGAGTGCTGTCTTGCAAGATGGCCAAGGTTGTTGTCACCTTTACAGAAGCAGACTGCCACATCTGTCTACTTCTAGTTTTACATTTTGTATTCTTTTTTGATCATTGCTCTAGGGTATATTATCTGCATCCTTATCGTGGTATATGTAGAATTTATAAATGTATAATTTCATGAAAATGTAACAACTTTGTGACTCGATGGCACTTGGCCTTGGCTTGGCTTGTTAAATTTATTATTCCATTTACCTTTCATGCTTTGTAATATTGTTGTTCTGTGTTTCACATGTGTTTGTAACAAACTCCATAATATAATGTTGTTATATTTACTTAAATAATTGGTTGCCTTTTAAACTCGCTTTGAGAATCAAAAAATAGTCTTTTATATCAACCACCATATTTACCATCACCCATGCTCTTCTGTATACATTTAAGTTTCCTCTTTATTTTCAGTTTTATTTTATCTTTATTTTAATTTGACTGTCTTGTGCCTTAGTATGGTCCTATTCATATTTTCCAGTGCGGATAATGTGTATCTCCATTATAGTATTTCAGTTGGCTTCTTTTTTATTGTTTCCATTTTTCTGCCGAGATTTCCTGTATATTTAGTTTCTTATTGCATGGTACACATTCATAAAGGTGCCTTGTAAGACATCTAGATTTTGTTATCTTCCTTCAAAGAATGTTGAGAGGTTTGTTTGTTGTTATGCTTTATTAAACCATAGATATTGTTGGTTATTTTAGAGTTGGTTTCATTTTTTGTTAAGGTGAATCTGTGTTGATTTTTTTTACTTGGTCCAAGAAGATGTCTTGTCTGGGTCCTCAGTGCTTCAGGTGCTCGAGGTAGACTCTCACTCTAAATGAGCCCAAATTCTAACATCTCCTAGTATTTCTTCGTCTTTATTATCCCTCAGCACTTAATGCTATATCTTGAATATACTGCAAATTTACATTTTGTTCAGTTAGATAAACAGTAGATTTCAACATGGCATGGCCAAATTTGCATGAAAAATGTCTTTTAGAACTACTCTGGTGGCATAGTGGTGAAGTGCTACAGCTGGTAACCGAGAGGTCAGCAGTTCAAATCCACCAAGCTCTCCTTGGAAACTCTATGGGCAGTTCTACTCTGACTTATAGGGTTACTGTGAGTCAGAAATGACTCGATGGCACCTAACAACAATAACAAACTTAAGTTTAAAAATCCTTATCTCATATAATAAGCCTCACTTCAAAAGCTAGATTGTGAATAAAAAATCTGACAAATGTAGGTAATCTCAGATTATAACAAGTTTTAAGTCACTTTTGGCGTTTACAAACTTTACATTTTCTATTTTATATAAACATCACAGCTATGTTAAGTACGTACTCCAATTATTTTCATTTTACTCTTGAAATAACTGAAGCTCACAGAGATTGTAGTTTGCTCAATGTCATTTAGGTAGGGAGAACTATTTGGAGTCCAAATCCAGTACTTCTCACTGTACTAGGAAACATGCTATCTATCTACAAAATAGATTTTGTAAGTAAAAAACCATATCAGCAATTTTAAATGATACAGTCTTCTAGCTTCAGAAGTTTAATTCTGCTTGCTAGGAAGCTCATTTTTTGCAATAATCGTAATGATACTTAGTCGTTGATAAAATCCTCAGATCAAATGCTACTCTTTTTTTCTTTTTGCATTTAATAGTTCTATCTCAGTCAACATGAAATAAATGTTTAACTTTTTGAAAAATTTAACTCAATTTAAATGTAAAATACTGGCCTTGAACTTATTTCTGTTGTTTAAACAAGTCGTGTTTTTGTGATTGTGGCTTGAGTATACAAAATTATTCATTACTTTGCAAGCATAACAATGATTTGGGACATGGTACAGGACTGGGCAGTATTTTGTTCTGTTGTACATAAGGGTAGCTGTGAGTCAGAATTGACTCAGTGGCACCTAACAACAACAACAACAACATTCTTAGGTGGGTTTTTTTGGTTAATTATTCACTGCTTCTCCTTATCAAGAAAACTCTAAGCTTATGATCGTGACCCAGAGATGACATGGAACAATAATTATACTGTTATTAACAATAGATGATAAATTTTGGCAGGGACGGAAATATTCTAGTCAGATTGCTAACATATTTGTTAACCATCCTGTGTAACCTAATGTATTCCAAGATGATTTCTGTGGTCCCAAGTAAGTTATTTATAATTTCCTTCTTGAAAATCCAGTTTCTGTTTTATAGCAGGTAAAATATAAGTACACTGTAGATTATTATTTTGTTGATAATGTTCTTTGGTAAAGGAGTTTGTTTTGGATGGGGCTGTTGTTGCCTGACATCAGGTTGGTTATAACTCAGCGGTGACTCTGGGTACAACAGAATGAAACACTTCTCAATCCATACTCGCAGTTGTTGCTATCTTTGAACTCACTGTTACAGCCAGTGTGTCATTCTATCTCATTGACGGTCTTCCTCTTTTTCACTGACTTTCTATTTTATCTGTCACTATATCCTTTTCCAGGGACTACTCTCTTGTCATAACGTGTCTAAGGAACATGACACAAAGTCTCACCATGCTTCTAAGGAGCATTCTAGCTATACTTCTCCCAAGACAGATTTGTTCATTCTTCTGGTAGTCCATAGTATATTCCGTATTCTTTACCAGTGCCATAATTCAAAAGCATCAATTTTTTTTTTTTTACCTTCCTTATTCATTGTCCAGTTTTCTCATGTGTATGAGACTACTGAAAAATACTGTGGCTTGGGTCAAGTGTACCTTAGTCCTCAAAGTGACATCTTTGCTTTTTAACCTTTTGCAGCAGATTTGCCCATTGCAATACCGTTGTTGATTTCTTGACTGCTGCTTCCCTGGGTGTTGATTGTGGGTCCAAGTAAAATGATCACAATGTCAGTATTTTCTCCATTTATCATAATGTTGCTTGTTCGTCCAGCTATGAGGATTTTAGTTTTCTTTGTGTTAAGATGTAATCATTACTGAGGGCTGTAGTCTTTGATCTTCATCAGTAAGTGCCTTGAGTCCTCTTTGAGTAAGCAAGGTTGTCTCATCTGCATAATTCAAGCTGCTATTGAATCTTCCAATCCTAGTGACACATTTCTCTTCATAGTTTCCATATTCTAGATTATTTCTAAACATTCAAAGTATGTATGATGAAACGATTCAACCCTGAAAACACGTTTCCTGATTTTAAACCATGCAGTATCCCCTTGTTCTGTTAAAATGACAGTCTTTTGGTCCAAGTACAGGTCTGCATGAGCACAGTTAAAAACTCTGGAATTCCCATTCTTCATAGTGCTATGCATAATGTGTAATCACTTATGCAGTCGAATGCCTTTGCATAGTCAGTAAAACACAGATAAACATCTTTCTGGTAGTCTCTGCTTTCCGCCAAGATCCATCTGACATCAGCAGTGATACTCTTTGTTCCATGTCTTCTTCTAAATCCAGCAGTTGTACTGCTGCAACCATTTTTGAATTATTTTAAGAAGCATTTTACTTGCATGGGATATTAATGATACTGTTTGATAATTTCTGCATTCCATTGGGTCATTTTTCTTTGGAATGAGCACAAATATGTATGTCTTTCTGTGAACTGGCCAGATAGCTGTCTTCCAAATTTCTTAGTATAGACAAATGTGCCATACCAGTGTTGTATCTTTTTGTTGGAACGTCTGAAAATTGGTATTCTGTCAAGTCCTGGAACCGTGTTTTGCACTAGCACCTTCACTGCAGCTTGCACATCTTCCATCAATGCCATCGGTTCTTGATCACATGCAACCTCCTGAAAGAATGAATTGTCAACGAGCTATTTTTGGTACATTGACTCCATGAATTCCTTCTAACTTACTTTGATGCTTTCTGTGTCAGTCAGTAGTTTGCCCATTGTATCCTTCAGTATTGCAATGCAAGGCTTGAATTTTTTTCTTCAGTCTTTCATCTTGAGAAAGGTCAAGCATTTTACCTTTTGGTTTCCTAACCCCAGGTCTTTGTACATTTCGTTATAAGACTTTACTTTGTCTTTTCATGCTACTTTTTGAAAATCTTCCCTTCAGCTCATTGACTTCATCATTTATTCCATTCGCTTAGTTACTCTGTCAAAGAGCAAGTTTCAGAGTCTGTTCTGACATCCCACTTGAACCTCTATTTCTTTCTTGTCTTTTTAATGACCTTTTGCTTTCTGTATGTGTATTGTTCTTGATGTCATCTAACAACTTGTCTGGCGTTCAAGCATTAGTGTTCTAGAGGTCAAATCTGTCTTTAAGATGACCTATAAGTTCAGGTAGAATATACTGAAGGATATACTTTGGCTCTCCTGGACTGTAATTTTTTTCTGCTTCCTCTTGATCTATAGACATTTGTTCAGAAAAGGTATTTTCAGTGAGCAAGTCCTTGCTCTGGTATCGTGTCTATCACTGAAGTTTTATTTGCTTTGTTTCAAGGCTAATGACTTCCCTGAAATAAATAAAAGAAAGAAATCTTCCATGTAGTCTAGTCTAAGAAGCTTTGATGATACAGTGATGAATCACTGTATCATCAGCTGCTAACTAAAAGATTGGCAGTTTGAATCTACTGATGGCTCCAAGAAAGAAAAATGAAGCTTCCATATAGGGTCACTATGAATCAGAATCAACTCAACAACAATGACTTTGTTCTTGACCTATCAAATAATCTTGGCCTCTATGTCAAATATATTCTGGCCGCAATAGGAGATTTAACTTAAGAAAACTAAGTAGTTTAATGTACTGCATTAATAGAATGAAAAGAAAAAGGAAAACCCACACATGCACATTATGATCTCTATAGAAGCAGAAAAGGCATTTGACAAAATCCAGTATTCTTTTATGATATTGTGGATTTACTTCTGGACTCTCAACCCTATTCCATTGTTTTGTATCTCTAGTTTTATGCCAGTACTGTAATATCTTGATTATTGTAGCTTCATAGTAAGATTTGAAATCCAGAATCCTAAGTCTTTTGGCTTTTAGTCATTTTTTAAATATTATTTTGGCTTTCAGATGTCCATTGCAATTTCATTTGGATTTTCTATGTCTGCAAAAAATAAAAATACGAAAAAGGCTATTGAAATTTTAATAGAAATTGTGTTGAATCTGTAGAGTCCTTTGTCTAGGTCACTGTCTTAACAATGGTAAGTTTTCTCATCTGTTAACTGGGATGTCTGATTTATTTAGGTGTTTGTTAATTTTTTTCAACAACGGTTTCAATTATTCAGTATGTAGTTCCTTCCTAGTTACATTCATTCTTAGGTATTTTATTCTTTTGTATGCTATTATAAATGAATTTTTTTCTTAATTTCCTTTCCAGATTGTTTATTCCTTAAACATAGGAAACCCTGGTGTCATAGTGGATTAAGTGCTACATCTGCTAACCAAAAGGTTGGCAGTTCAAATCCGCCAGGAACTCCTTGGAAACTCTATGGGGCAGTTCTACTCTGACCTCTAGAGTCGCTGTGAGTGGACCCGACTCAACGGCAGTGGTTTTGGTATTCTTTAAACATAACTGATATTTGTATGCCACCATTATACTATGCGCCCTTGCTGAACTCATTGATGAACCTGTTAGCTTCCTTATGGATTCTTTGGGATTTCTATATGTAGAGTCATGTCATCTGTGAATAGAGACAGTTTTATTTCTTCATTTATAATTTCAGTGTCTTTTGTTTTTCTTTCTTGTCTAATTGCTCTGGCGAGAACTTTGGAAAGCGCATTACTTTTTAACACTGCTTAAAGCCTTCAGTGTGTCACCATTCAATGTGAACTTAGCTGTGGACTTTTCATAATACGCTTCATCATGTTGAGGGAATTCCCTTTACCTCTGTTTTTGTGTCTTACTGTTAGTTCTTTATGTTTATCTTCCTTGGGTAGAGCTTATTGGATGTGTAGATTCATGTATTTGGGAAGGTTACAGCTATTTCAAGGGGTTCCAAAGGGACTTTCAAATACCCAGCACGATGACATGGGATGCACTTGGGTATGTCATTATAAAAATGGTATCAGTTGATGGTCCAGCGTCTTCGGGGTTCCCCTGGGAGCATGGCCTCTGGCCCTGATGCTGCCCTTGCCCATAAATCATAATGAAGGTCCACTCTTTGGACAGGAATGGATTGGACTTGGCGATGCAGAGTGACCATATATTGGATGCACTTTATGGTTCTGTACATCTATAGGATATCATCCTACTGACCTCTGGCTGGAGTAAGGGGAGTGGGTGGAGAGGAGGAGAAAGGAGGCTGTTGGGAGGATGAGACATGTACAGAGCAAAGAGGAATAGTGTGCTGTCACCGGGCAGGGAGAGCAGTTGAAGCTGCATAGAGGTGGGCATGTAAATTTATACGTGAATGTACATTTTCACTCAATAAAATAAATAAATAAATACATGAAACTTCTCTGCCAAAGACAATGAAGCATGTCTTTTATAACTCTGAAGAGAAAATTTTCAACTGTAGAAATCTGTAACTATTCAAAATAAATATCAATTTGAAAGATATTAAAAGATATAGAAGGTTTCAAAACAGCTTACCTCTTTTAAACCCTTTCTTAGAAAATGTGACCCACACAAAATGATGAAATAAATCAGAGTAAGTAATGTTTTATCCAAAAAGGTAAAAATCAAATACAGCAGAGAGCCAGAGGAAATTGAATGATGATAAAGAGAAGTCCCAGGACAACAGCCATCTGATAGATCTAGGACACAGTCAATAAGCACCAAAGCGAAAGAACAGAGGGTTTCCACAGAGATTTCTCCTCCACCTGCCCTCCCCCAAATGAAAACATATGCAATATGTTTTATCATCCTGAAAATAGTTTGATATGTCTATGAAGATACATTAGTAGTGGGTAAGAATGAATCTAAGATTTAGAGAAATTACTTTTCTCAGAGTCACCAGAATACCTTATAGAGTTTGGGAAAGGTAAATCCAGGGTGCACACCGAAAAAATGAAACCCAGTTCTGTCAAGTCGATGCCAACTCGTAGCAACCCTATAGGACAAAGTAGAACTGCCCTGTAGAGTTTCCAAGGAGTACCTGGCAGATCTGAATTGCCAAACTTCTGGTTAGCAACTGTAGCACATAATCACTACCCTACCAGGGTTTCCTGGGTACATACAGTATATAAATAACTAGAATGCAAGTTAATAGTGTCATAGGCTGAGAGATCACTTTTTAAGTATAACTGCATATTTCCATATACAGTTTACAAGTACTCTTGTATAATAATTTTGTTTATGGGAGGATTTTGAGACGGAAATGTGGCGTGTGTCAAGTTAATGAAGAATAGGATATCCGCTGATATTAACAGGGTAGAAACAGGATTGATGCCAGTAAATTCTCTAGATTTTCTGCAAACCTTTTATGGTGTTAGTGAAGTGTTTTAGAGGCAAATACAAATGAGTTTTCCATAGCTAGTTATTTAAGGTCTGAACTGCAACCTCTGACCGAGGTCATTGACTTGAGTTGAAGTGTGGGTGACAGATGTGTCAAACTGCAGATGCAAAATCTGTGGTTCAAAATATTTCTCTCTTTAGCTGCCAAATTTTTATTTTAACTCTTTCAATGAAAGTTCCTAGAATGAATTAAGTATAATATTTCCTTCCTAAGCAGAGCATAAGAACTTAAATTTTAATGGATGGTATTTCTTCCATTCGATGTTCATGTTCTTCTGTTTCTAGCATGTCAGACTGATAGTATCATAGAGCTTTTTAAAAGCTACATTTCATTCTAATTATTTCTTAATTAAATAGAATCATGTCTCAAAACTTTTCTAACTCTATGTTTTTATAGATTTAGTGATAGAAATAGCATAGGGTATGATAAAATATGTTTTACCCAAAAAGGTAAAACTTCTATGTAGTCATATAAGTCACCAGCTATGAAACTGTCCAATATCACTAATAACAGATAAAGGCATGCTTAATGGAGTAACAAGTACTTCCAGACCTGCCCCAAATCTAAGTGAATTGGGAAATAACGAAAGTTGTATTATAACCCTTTAGTAACTGCAAGAATTCTACTTAGGACAACACACAGAACCGTAAGTCACTTAGTTTCTTTGAATCTGTTTTCTTTGTCTTCTGCTGAAATGGTTATTATAATACCTATGTTCAAGAGTTACCATAAGAATTAAGTAGGCTGAGTAAACATATGTAATGCCTGTCACATAGTAAACATTCACAAAGTATCAGTTTCCTTTCTCTTTGAAGATTCTGTAGCTCACTAAGACCAAAAACTCAAACCCACTACCACCAAGTCAGTTCTGACTCACAGTGACCCTAGAGGACAGAGTAGAACTGCCCCATAGAGTTTCCAAGGAGCACCTGGTGGATTTGAACTGACGACCTCATGGTTAGCAGCCATAGCACCTAACCATTACACCACCAGCATGTTGACTCTAAATGGGTAACTCAGAGCTTTTCAACTAGAATCTACTTAAGTGCCTCTATACTTTCTCCCCTTATATATAAGTCCATCATTTCCAGAAGAAAAATAGAAAAGTCCTCCTTTTGAAATGTAAAACATCTATTATACGAGGCCTGACAATGAAGTTCACAATCTCATCCTAGAAAAAGTGCTGCATGCCTCATTCCTGATTATCCCTGTGGTTACCTTCAAAGTTCTCACCATGGAAAACTACACCTCAACGCCAGTGCCTAGTCCACGCTTCAAAGCAATTTTGGAACTCTTTCTCTGGATGGCAATCAGGGCTATCATCATATTACCCTTGATGTCCTGCGTGTCATCAAAATGGCTCCCTTTCAATCGTTCCGTTGTCTTTGGGTAAAGAAAAAGTCATTGGGGGCCAGATCCAGGTAAGCAGGGAGAGTGTCACTGTACAGTTAATTGTTTACTGGCTAAAAGCTCCCTCACAGATAACTGTACAATCAAGTTGATGAACTTGCCACCATGCCACTTTGTGCAGTGACCATTCCAGAAACAGTTCCAACACTGCTTGAAAGGGTGAGCTAGGGCACTGGCATAGCTGCATAGCTTCCCAAGGTGAGTACTTGAAAGCTGACCATAGTGATATTCAGCAACAAAGTATGTGACACTTACAACAATCAAGTTCAAAGACTTAATTGTCAGACATTGTATTTTGTATCCGTTTCTTATCTGAGTCAACATACTGGGACTTTGTAAAGGACATGAGAATACCTGCTAATTGCTAATATTAGGAACATAGAAAGGGGAAAACTAGTTGACTCGATGGCACTTGGCCTAGTCAGTTCTAACATTCATCTCAGTCAACTTTTTGAACTTCTTCTGTCTTTGTGTGATCTCTCCACTTTCCCTAGGCCGTCTTCAAGTACAGGAATATTGGCCTCCTAAAGAGTTCCTGGAAACACTGGTGGAGTAGTGGTTAAGTATGACATCTGCTAACCTTGCGGTTGGTGGTTTCAGTCCACCAGGCGCTTCTTGGAAACTGTATGGAGTAGTTCTGCTGTGCCTTACAGGGTTGTTATGAGTTCAATCGACTCAAGGCAGTGGGCTTTTTGTTTATTTGGAAAAATCTACTGGAAACGGTGGTGATTTAGTGGTTAAGTCTTCTAACCAGAATGTTGGCAGTACAAATCCACCAGGCACTGCTTGGAAACTCTCTGGGGCAGTTTTACTCTGCCCTTTAGCAGCAGTCAGAATTTAGTCAACTGCTGTGGGTTTGGTTTTGTTTGTGGTGAAGAACTACTAGAAACCCTGGTGGCTGCTACCCAACAGGCTGACAGTTTGAATCCACCAGGCACTCTTTGGAAACTCTGTGGGGTGGTTCTGCTCTGTCTTTAGGTTGCTAGGAGGGAGAATCAACTCAACAGCAGTGGATAAAGAGCTGCTGGAGCCCTGGTGGTGCAGTAGCTAACAGCACACCTGCTAACCCAAAGCTCAGCAGTTCATGTCTACCAGCCACCGCTTGACATCTCTATGGGTAGTCCTGCTATATCCTGTATCCTGTAGGGTCACCGTGAGTTGGGGTAGACTCCGTGTTAATAAGTCTTTTTGTTGTTACTTTAAAGAACTACCATCCCGTTGAAAGATGCAAACATTAAAATAGAGTTGTGGTATCTTCCTATATATATTACCTCTGCATCAAAGATGTGTAAATTTCATGTCTAAGAAACAAAAGGAAATTTTCTGTGAAGCTGTTTGTGTTTTTCTTCATTTGAATCAAATATATTTAACCATACAAAACCTCTCTTAAAGCTTTCCATGCTTCACTCAAGGAATTTTAAAAGAAAGGGTAATTTTGCCCTTATTATTTTATAAATTCTGTAGTAAATAGAAATGAAACATTCAGTACATTTATTGGAAGTCATGGTGAATCAACATCTGAGTCTTTTGCCTGCTAATTTCCAACTCTTAATATCCCTTTCCTCTATTTTATTTTCGAGAAGTAAAAATATAATCAGAGTAAATTGAGTAGATTCTTGAAAAGGGAGACGTTTGGTATTCCATTATGTTTAAATAATGATGCTCTGAAATACACATACACACAAACACATATATACATCTACAAACAAAGACAAGCCTATTGCCGTCACATTGACTCTGACTCATAGTGACCCTGTAGGACAGAGTAGATCTGTCCGTAGAGTTTCCAAGGAGCACCTGGTAGATTCGAACTGCTGACTTTTCAATTAGCAGCTGTAGCTCTCAACCACTATGCCACCAGGGTACATATTACCAAGCCAAACCAAACCCACATGACTTACAGCAAACCTGTAAGACAGAGTAGAACTGAACCATACAGTTTTCAAGGAGCGCCTGGTGAGTTTGAACTGCTTAACTTTTGGTTAGCAGCCATAGCATATGTATACACACATATAAACCAAAATAAACAACCATTTGCCACTGAGCCGATTCTGACTCCCAGTAACTTGTAGGACAGAGTAGAAGTGTCCCCTCGAGTTTCCAAGGAGTGATGGATGGATTCCAACACCTGATCTCTTGGTTAACCACTATAAGACACACATACAATCATATGTGTATAAATGTGTACATATACAGATAATACCAAATATCCATCATCCCAGTGAGAAATTTGATGATTAAAATCTTTACTACATTTTTTTTACTGACATCTTTTCTCATTAGTTATTATCTTACCTATATATTTTTTGCATATATGCATTTGGGAAAGATCATGTTTTTTATATTAACCTAGTAAGCCTAATTCTATACATAAAGTCTTTTTTAAATTTCCTGTCTAGAAATTGATATTGAACGCTGTGTGAGAGAATCAATCAACCTGTTTTGTTGGACTCCTAAAAGTGCTACTTATAGACAGCATGCACAGCCTCCAAGGCCAGTTCCTGATAGTGGAGTCAGAAGTTCAGCATCTTATTTCTCCACTGAGTGTCCAGAGCCTCCAAAGACAGATCTGGTATGTATGATTTAGTTCACAAATTGCAAAAGAAGATGGATGTTAAATTTAATACACCTAGGTGTCATAGCTTATTTCCAGTATACAAGTGTTCTCATGCAAATGTTTCAGACAACCTTTATGTCAGTTTCAATATACAACTAAAACATTTACTTCTTACTAAACACAATAGCTTTATACATCTGGTCGACCAGACTTTCATTTGTAATACTTTGTATATTTCAAACTTTCTACTTTTATTACAAATATCTTAATGGTTTCTCTAAAATTAGATTCAATTAATATATAGAATTTTTGACATAACTCTTGTAAATTTAGTAAGATATTTTTAACTTTTAAAAAGAAATATGTTCAAAATTC
Organism: Heterohyrax brucei; assembly: GCA_028571685.1. Lineage (NCBI taxonomy): Eukaryota > Metazoa > Chordata > Mammalia > Hyracoidea > Procaviidae > Heterohyrax > Heterohyrax brucei. The sequence continues at coordinate 79,114,186 of CM053143.1, forward strand.
ATTTAATATGAGTGAAAGTTAAACAGGATTTTTTGAGTTAGGTTTTTTGTTTGTTTTTTTTTAACAGAAGTTCAGTTTTCACCCTTGGCACTTACTGTGCATTTAGTACAAACAGGTTTTCATGTGTTCACATCTTTACCATTTAAAGATATAAACTGTACTTATGGCTAAATATAAAATAATTTTTGCAGTGCTTTTCTCTGCCTGCAGAAATGTAGAAGACAGAGAAAACATGTGTATGAATATATATGTGAAAAATTATGACATTTCTAAAATACGTTAACAGATGAGACAAAAATGAGAATCTACACTACTAAATACATAGTTTCATTATAGGTGTCCAAAAGTTGAGTAGGCTACTGAGAAGAAAGTAAATTCTCAAACACTAGAAGTGTTACAGCCAAAATATCATTACCATGTAATAGATTTTGATGTGAGAACTGTACTTGAAACATTGAAATTAAAACAATTCTAAATAAGAGCTTATTTCATAGTTTTCTTTGAAATTTTTTAATTGTGTCCTCTTCATGGCACAAAAACAAGAATTCCTTCATAGTGGAGATACTGTTTGGCAGATGAAAAGTTTTTAAACAATTATAATGACATAATGAGAAGGAAGAATGAATAAACAGAGAAATTAAGAAAATAAAACACAGTTCAGAGTTTGAAAAATAGAGTGAAATTAATGGGATGTTTGCCTTAGCAATTACTGAATACCTGGTGTGTATCTAAAAATATACTAGAATTTTTAATATAACTGTGTTATTTAATCCTTTCAAGAACCTTTAGGAAGGTGTTATTATCTCTATAATGTTTGCGTGAAACTGAAACTCAGGAAAGGACTAACAGGTTAAACAGCTAGTGAATACTAAAACTAAAATTGAAAACCAGGTCTTTATTGAATCACACTACATGTTCTATTGAGATAGATTGTTACATACCATAAATTTCGCCCGTGTAAAGCATAAAATTCAGCTCTTTTTAATGTATCTACCAAGTTGTATAATGACCACTAATTCCAGAATATTTTCATCAGTTCCATAAGAAAGTCTGTATCTCATAGAACTAACTCCTCATTACCTTCTCCATGTAGCCTCTTGCAAACACTAGTCTAATTAATGTCTTAATGGATTTACTTTTACTAGCCATTTTATATTAATGGAATTGAACAGTATGTGGCCTTTTGGTACTAGCTTCTTTGCATGTTTTCAGAGTTCATCAGTGTTGTAGCATGTATCAGTATTTCATTCCTTTTTATGCTTATATAATATTCGACTGTGTGGATATGCTACATTTTTTTGTCTGTCTTATTGTGAATAGTATTACTGTGAACATTTGCATCAGAGTTTTTATGTGGATATATGTTTTCATTTCTTTTGAGTATGTGGCTGGGAGTAGAATTGCTTGATCGTATGGTAACTCCATATGTAACATTTTGAGGAACTGCCAAACTGTTTACAAAAGGCTGCAGCATTCTCTATTCCTACTGTTTCCATCGTACCACTATATGACGATTTCAGTGTCTCCATATCCTCGCCAACACTTATTGTTGTCTTTTTTACTGTAGCCATCCAGTACTGTCACTGTGGTTTTGATTAACATTTGACTCGACGGCACTTGTCTTGGCTAATGATGCTGTGGAAACCTTGGTGATGTGGTGGGTTAAGTGCGACGGCTGCAAACCAAAAGGTTGGCAGTTTAAATCTGTCAGGCGCTCCTGGGAAACTCTATGGGGCAGTTCTTCCCTGACCTCCAGGGTCACTGTCAGTCAGATTCAACTCAATAGCAGTGTGTTTTTTCCCTAAATGACTTTGCATATCTTTTCATGTATTTATTGGCCATTTATGTATCTTCATTGGAGAATCATTAAATCATTTGGCTGTGTGTTAATTGAGTTAATTGCTTATTTTTGTGGAACTAAAGAATTCTTTATATATTCTGGATGCAGGCCCCTTATATGATGGGTATTTGATGTGCAAATATTTTCTCCAGTTCTTTGCGTTGTCACTTCACTTTCTTCATAGTGTCCTTTGAAGCAAAAGTTTAAAATTTTGATAAGGTACAATTTATGAGTTGCTTCTCTCTTGCTACTTTTAATATTCTCTCTGTCTTCTGACCCTTTGATTATGAGATCTCTTTGAGTTTATTCCACTTGGAGTTTATTGAACTTCTTGAATGTGTAAATTAATGTTTTTTTCATCAAGTTTTAGAAGGTTTTGGCTATTCATTTCTTCAAAGACTCCTTCTGCCCCTTCTCTCCTCTCTTTCGGGGACTCCCATTATGCATATTTTGGTGTGGCTGATAGTATCTCAAAGGACTCTGAGATGTTGTTCATTTTTATTCATTTTTTCTTTTCTTTTTGCTTCTCAGAGTAGATAATTTCAACCGATGTGTCTTTAATTTTACTGGTTCTTCTGCTAGCACTTGTCTCGCTAGCAACTCTAGTGAATTTTTCATTTTCTTTATCAATCTATTGAACCCTAAAATATCCACTTGCCTCTTTTTAACATCTTAACTTTTTATTGATGTTCTCTATTTGATAAGACACCATCTTCATACTTTCTTTCAGTTCTATAAATATTTTTTCCTTCTTAAACATATTTCAAATAGCTGACTTAAATTTTTTTTAACTAGCGACATCTCTTAAAAAAAAAAAAAGGCTGAACATTTTTAAGTACTATAATGTGACAACTCTGAAAATCAGTTCCCACCTCCCTCCACAGTGCATTATGGTGGTGGTGGTTGTTGATGGTGTCTGCTTCCTTAGTGGCTTTTGGGAAGTGACCTGTATAGGTTGTGTTGTTTATGGTATGTGAACACTACATCCCTGTTCTATTAGTTTAACTGTTGATTAATGACTGGACAGAAATCTTCTTAAACATTTTGATGTAGTAAGTCTTCCAGTCTTTGTCAAGGGATTCTGTTTGTGTTAGATCACTCCTCCAACACTCAGACAGATAATTAAAAGTGCTGTCTTCACCTTAACTTCCTGCTTGCATAGATCCTCAAGGTCAGCCAAAGATGAAAGCTTCAGGCCTTGATAGGTCTTGTCTGGGCATGTGCATATTCCTACATATGTATGCATGCCCTTCTAAATTCCTAAAATTATGTTGGAACATGTCAAAGCCTCCTATGGACCTCTCATTCCTAGTCTTTCCTTTTAATATTTTTTGTAAGTTTCCTATTTACGTCTACTATTTTCGCAAGGTCGGCAGTTCAAATCTACCAGGCGCTCCTTAAATACTCTGGGGGTCAGTTCTGTCCTGGCCCCTAGGGTCGCCATGAGTCAGATCCGACTGGAGGGCACTTGGCTTGGCCCTACTGTTTTCACAGCCTTGGGCAGCTGTGATTTTAAATAATCGCTACTAATTGCTTTCAACAAATGCACCTGGGGAAAAAGCTGTTGGCTCTGACTGAGAGTTTAGAGACAGGTCAATTAAAGAGAAGCTCTGGAGGTGAAGGTTTCCAGTGACTGGGTCATACGAGTTGGAATGGACTCCATGGCACTGGGCTTCCTTTGGTTTTAGCAGATCCAAAACCCACTGCCCTCAAGTTGGGTCCGACTCATAGTGACCCTAGAGATCAAAGTAGAACTACCCCACAGAGTTTCCAAGGAATGCCTGGCAGATTTGAACTGCCAGAGAAGTCAGATAATCACAGTTCCCTGAAATGGTGCATTAGGGGGATCCTATGTCTTCAAGTAGCCGCTACGTTGCTGGTTTTGATCAGGGTTTAGGTACCTTTAGATTTTCAAGGTGGCTACAGAACCAAGGAAAAGTAAGTGGGGATAGTTTAAGGTGTAACTCCATAAAACTTAGCGTTAGTGAGATTCCGTCCACCATTTTTCATGAATGTGTACTCCTCAGATTGTCACAAACCTTTGTTTAGTTCCCAGAGTTCTGAAAAAGTTGATTGTGATCATTTTTGCCAGTGTTTCATCATTTTTGTGAAAGGGCAACTTTTTTGGAAGGCCTGATTCCACCCTTTCCAGTGATACTACTTGCATGCTGTCCTCTTATTCCACTGCATTTTAACTCTTAAGAAAAACAGAAAGATAGAGACATGGTTGATTTGAGAACAGAAAGGCATCCTCTTTTTTAAAAGTTTATGTGGTGCAAGACTTTAATTTTTTGATAAAGCAAAATTGGAAAAAATGCTACTGCTTATTTTAAATATAAATAGTGGTTTTGAAACCTTCGCTTTACATCGTAGTCAGAAATGAGATTGTTGCTTAAAAAGTTTAATAGTTGGAAAGTCATTAAACCCAAAATCTCATTTCTGATTATGGTAAGTCACTCAATGCTAAATCTATTTGCTAAAGCTTTGTGATGCAAAACAAGCTTTTTTTTAATACTTTTAAATCATACATATTATCTGCATCAACAACAGTAATAAGCATGGAGGGGAAAACATAGTGCTACATTATTTACATGAAATTTTATAAGAATATTCACAGTTTTAGTTCAACTTCTTTAGTATTTATTTTGACAAAATATTTCATTTATAAAGAGATATATGAAGACTTAACAAGAAGCAGTTTATTAATTTATTTAGCAATATGTTTGAATAAATACTATGTTACAGGTTCTGCATTTTTAAAAAAAGAGCAGGTGACACAATTTTAAAAAAAGGAACGAGTACTTGCCCTTACAGGATTTGTGCTTCATGCAAGGATCTACAGACAACAACCACTACTGTCTGTTAATTGTCTGTGGTGGCTTCAGTGTTACTGGGGTGCTGCAGGCTTTGTCCCCAGTAAATACCAGCAAGATCACCTGTCTTGGACAGGTTTTTGTAGAGTTTGCAGACTGAGTAGGAAGAAGGGCCTTGTGATGTACTTCAACAAGTTACCCAGTGGAAACCTTATAGGTTGCAAAAGAATGTTTTCTTAGTCACTTGCTCTAGAGCTCTGATTAGGAGGAATTAACTGTTGAGGGAGGAAATCCTGTTTGCTAAAGCAGAGGACTGATGATGGTAAGGGACTGGACAGCATTTTATTTTGTTGTACATATGGTCATCAGGAGTTGGAATCAACTTGGCAGCTTTTTATGTATTTTCACATAAATACATGTGAATAACCCAAAAGGAAATAACCCAAAGGGAAAATGTGTAGCTTGTTAGTTGGTAATAGGTGCCACTGATGACAATAAAAGAAGAAAAGGGAGATAAAGAATACTGAGGAGGAGGAGGAGATTGTAACACAGTGATAACAGTCGCTGCTTCATATGAGCTCAGGAAAGGTAACATTTAAAAAAGAAAACTGAAAGTGAGAGAATGAGTTATGTAGATTTCTTAAAGAAAAACATTCCAGGCACTACTTAACAAGTACAAAGGCCTAGAGATAGTAGGTAGCATGCTTTTGTGTGAGTGGAACAGTAAAAAGACTACATATAAAATAGAATGAGTGAGAAGAGTAACCCACTGCTGTAGAGTAGATTCTAACTTGTATTGACCCTATAGACAGAATTGAACTGCCCTATAGAGTTTCCAAGGAGTACCTGGCAGATTTGAACTGTTGACCTTTGGATTAATAGCCATAGCACTTGCCACTATGCCACCAAAAACTAAACCAAGCTCACTGCCATCAAGTCAAGTCCCACTCATGGTGACCCTTCAGGATAACGGAGAACTGCCCCACAGATTTTCCAAAGAGCGCCTGGTGGACATGAATTGCCAACCGCCATCAGGGCAGATAAAATTAAAGGGGTATCAGTAGCCAGACCTTGTGTGCCTTAAAAACCTTCATAAAAACTTTGACTTGATACCAGCTAAGTTGAGAAGCTAGTGGAAGATTGTGAGCAGAGTAGAGACATGATGTGTCATATCTAAGATTACTCTAACTGCTACATGAGAAATAGAAGGAGATCAAAAGCAAAAGCTGGAAAACCAAGCTCTGGTGGCTTGGACACAAGTAGTTAACAGTACCGATGATGAGAACATGGCACTGTTCATGGTTAAATACAAAGCAAAGTTTAAAAATTTTAGCTTCTGCCTGCAGAAATGTATATGACTAAGAGGGAAGCAGAACCAACTGATTTTGCTGACTGACTGATGAAATATGAAGAATCAAGGATGAATCGAAAGTTTCAGCCTGGGGTAGGGTGGTTTTCATTTACTAAAATATGGCAGACTGTAGGAGGAGCAGGTTTGCAGTTGTAAATCAACTTCAAATTCTGACATTAAGATGTCCATATGAAGAGTAGATGCAATATTTTGTTCATTTTGTATACATTATCTATATACCCTCATATATCCTATTTACTATTATTGATGTATGGTAAGGTTGCTATTTATTTTAAAGCAGTTTTATAGTTAGCAAATTTGTATCATTCCCTTTTTCATTGATATTTGGAGATTCTCTTGAATTTTTTTTTTAATATAGCCAATTCAGTTATGAATAAATATGTCCCTTCCTTTCAGAAGACTTACTACTTTTCTGATTTCTTCATTTGCTTTTTTGTCATTTTCTTGTTTCACTGGGCAGGGCTTCCAGTATAAAATTAAATAGAAATGGTGATAATGGATAGATTTGCCTGTTCCTGTGAAAATACTTCTAATTTTACCTTTAAGGCATAAAACGTCTTTGGTATATGCTCTTTACCAAGATAATCAGTTTCTAATTTTGTATTTCTGAGTCTTTATTGATATTTTGTATTTAATTTTATCAAATGTTTACTGAATTGATTTAACCTTTTTTCTTTTACTCTAATAGCATATTATTGTATCTGATACTGTTCCATTTTTACATTCCTAAGATAAACATTACATGATCACTACAAAAAGAAACACTGCCAGTTCATTTTCTTTGAGTCAGTTTTTATAAGTTGATGCTTCTTAGAAAATTACTCATTGAATAAGCACACTTGTATTATCAAAAGTCTCTTTTTGGTATCTCTTTCATGTATATTTTTATCTTCATAGAATTTTTAAACAAAAAATTAATTTTCTCTATGGTATCTGAAATGTTAACTGGTTTTTCCATCCTAATATTTACCTGAGGGTGCCTTGATTCAAATTCAACTATTAGTATAATATAATAGAAAGAATATAGCTAGATAAGAAATAGTGTATGTGGACTGCCAGTTAAGTTCATGAACTCATCCTAGAAAAGTACTACATACCTTAATGCTGAATATCACTACAGTCAACTTCAAAGTACTCCCCTTGAGAAGCTATGCACCGATGTCAGTGCCTAGTCCACCCTTCAAGGCAATTTTGGAACTATTTTCCTGGAATGGCCACCAGAGCTGTCGTCATACTGCCCCAGGTGTCCTGAATTTATCAAAATGCCTTCCTGTCAATGTTTCCTTTATCTTTGGGTAAAGAAAAAAAGTCACTGGAGGCCGGATCAGGTGAGTAGGGAGGATATTCCAAGTTATTTGTTTACTGGCTAAAAACTCCCTCACAGATAACTATACAGTTAAGTTCACAAACTTGCCACCATGCCACCATGTGCAATGGCCATTTCAGAAAGAGTCCCAAAATTGCTTTGAAGGTGGACTAGGAGCTAGCCTAGGTATATGGCTTCCCAAGGGGAGTACTTCAAAGGTGACCGTAGTGATATTTAGCAATGAAGTATGTGGCACTTAGAACAAAGAAGTTCATGGACTTGTCAGACATCATATGCATGCATATTCATTAAAATTTGGATAATCAGCTGAGATTTGTATACTATATTTTCTTATATTTTTACATCTGATTCTGTAACAGAAAATGAATTCGTAAATTGAAAAATAAACTGTGCTCTGTTATTAGTAAAATGGAAACTTGAGGAGGTATGACAAGAAAAATCAGTTTAATTTTAAGGAGAGAAGGCATAAGCTCTTTCAAGTCTTTTAGACTAGATTTCAAATTTTAATGTTACTGTTTTGGGCTGTGTAATTACAAATAATCTACATAGCCTCTCTGAATCCTAGTTACTTTATAACAATTATAATAATACCTAACAGATTAGTTTTAAGAATGATATATATAAATCCTTATCTACAATATTGTGGATATAATAAACCAAGAAATCAAAACCTGTTGCCATTGAATTTATTCTGACTCATAGCAACCCTGTAGGGCAGAGTAGAACTGCTCTATAGGGTTTCCAAAGACTAGCTAATGGATTCAAACTACCAAATTTTTGTTTGGATCCCTGGTGGTGTAATGGTTGAGGGCCATGACTCCAACCACAAAGGTCAGCAGTTGGAATCCACCGGGTGCTCCGTGGAATCTCTGTGTCTCTGTGGGGCACTTGTACTCTGATGTATAGGATAGCTATGAGTCAGAGTCAGCTCTGTAGCAGTGGGTTTGGTTTGGGTTTAGCCAAGCTCTTAACCACTGTACCAGCCGGGTTCCTTGTGGATAATAGGCACTCTGAATGCTGATAATCATCATTACATGTTTTGTAATTAAAGATTAAAAGCTTTAACTTTAAAAATTACCCAAAAAGTTTACAGCAATCTGTATTTGAATAATTTCTTCAAAAGAAGTGTTGTTTTGGTATTCCTGTATTGCTTCTCAAGCATGGAACCTAGTGGCACAGTGATTAAGAGCTACAGCTGCAAACCAAAAGGTCAGCAGTTCGAATCCAACCAACCATTGCTTGCAAACTCTCTGAGGAAGTTTTACTCTGCCATATAGGGTCACTATGAGTTGGAATTAACTTGACAGCAATGAGTTTTTTTTGTTGGTTTTTTCTTTCTTTTTGGTGATGGTGAGGTTTATATTAGCTTCAGGTCCCGGTGTGACACAGATGGTTTGCACTTAGATCCCTTAAAGTGGTCAAGCAAAGATGTGTCTTTGAGGACTATGGTGTGACCCAAGTCATGGTGTTTTTAATCATCTTGCATGCCTATAGAAATTAAACAGTGAATAAGGAAGATTAAAGAATAATTGATGTCTTTGAATTATGGTATGACAAAGAATACTGACTATACCACAGACCACCAGCAGAATGAACAAATATGTCTTGGAAGAAGTGCAAACAGAATGCTCCACAGAAACAAGGATGATAAAACTTCATTTCATGTAATTGGGTCATATTGTCAGAAGGGACTAGTCCCTCAAGGAGGACATCATGCTGGTAAAGTAGACAGTCAGTGAAAAAGAGAAAGACCCTCAACAAGACTGACAAAGTAGCTGTAATAATGGGACCAAATATAGCAACAATTGTGAAGATGGAGCTGGACTGGACAGTGTTTCACTCTCTTGTATATAGAGATACCATGAGTCAGAACCAGCTCTACCACGTCTAGCAACAACAACAATAATTAACCTAAAGGTTGGAAGTTCAGACCCACCCAGTAGTGTCCTGGCAGTCTGATCCCGTAAAGATTATAGCTGTGAAAACCTTATGGAGCAGTTCTACCATGTAACGCATGGGATCACCGTAAGTCAGAATTGACTCAAGAGCAGTGGGGGTGATTTAGTTTTATGTTGGCCAGCCAAGTGCCGTCAAGTCGGATCTGACTTTATTATTACTACTTTACCAGGAAACCCTGGTGGCACAGTGGTTAAGAGCTACAGCTGCTAACCTAAAGGTCGACAGTTTGTATATATCACATGATCCTGGGAAGAAACTCTATGGGCAGTTCTGCTGTGTCCTGTGGGGTCACTATGAGTTGGAATAAACTTGAAGTTAATAGGTTTTGGGGGTTATTATCATTGTTACTTTGTGTTTAGAATCCTCTACAAACAGAAAAAAAAATAGTGCAGCGTTGGGGCTGACACTCCAAACAAGGAATTTTTCTGGCAGTTTTGCCTCAGTAATTGCAGTTTAGGATTTCAATTTGACCTTTACTTCTTATTTTTAATACTATTTTGATCCCAAAACTACTAAAAAATTGCCAAAAGAATTTCTTCATCTAGTGCCAATGTCTTTCCTGTCTACTTTTCCCTTCAATAGCTTAAATACTGCTTGTGAATTCTGACCACAGCTCATTTATTCAAGAAAAATATAAGTATGGGTATGTGATTTTGGTGAAAAGAATGAAAATGGATTTGAAAACTGTATGTATTTTGGAAAAACACTGTGGTCAACATTGGATTTCTTTCTCAGACTTTGATCACTGTATTAATTTACAGCAGTTTATATCTACCAAGTGCTCCTTGAAAATTCTATGGGACAGTTTTACTCTGTCCTATAGGGTCACTATGAGTCAGAGTCAACTTGATGGTAGTGGGTTAATAGAAGGTAAGTGAAATGAAGCAGTATGGTAGAAAAGTGAACTAAAAGTTTTAATATTTTTCACATAACAACATTTCGTGTAAATAACATAGTCATATATTTTTCTCCTCCATTCTTAGTACTGTCGTTGATGGAGATAATGTGTACAGTTTAAGAGAACACAGAAAAAATTTATTGTGCTTCACAGATCTCTAGCAAACAGACTCAGCACTGACAAAATTATTATAGAAAACAATTAAAAAATCTTTTGAAATTTATTTTTTCCACAATAATATATAATACATTCAAAGCCCCATTCATCAAAAGTCCAAAAAGAGACCAAAAAAAAAAAAACCTGCATAAGAAAATAGGTGGTAGTTCGATTTGTGTATAGGATATCAAAAGAACTTTATATACTTGTTTAAAACATGAATTTTTCTTCTATAATCCAAGTTTAGAGACGGTTCAAGGCAAAAAAATCCCCAGATAGAAATTCAAAGGAATGCATTAAGAATTCATTAAGCATGCTGAAACACTAAATAGATAACAAATAAATGGTAACTCTGGTGAAAGGTAAGACAGAGATAGTACACAGTACTCGGGAAGCCAGCACAACTTGTCCAAGGCAAAGAGTTGGAAGCTCCAAACTTACATCTGAAATTCCTGAGAGACCAAATTGCTAGTGTGAGTGCCGTGAAACAATGATCTCAGGGAACATCTAGCTGACTTAGCATACCAGTATTTATAAAGAAAGTTTTCTACGCACTGCTTTGATGAGTAGTGGTTGGGGTCTTAAAAGCTTGTGAGCTGCCATCTGAGATACTCCACTAATCTCACCCTGTCTGGAGCAAGGGAGACCGAAGAAAACTGAAGACACAAAGACGATCCTAATCCAAAGGAGTAGTCAACCACAACTACCACAGCTTGCATAGTAAGTCTAGTACAGATAGTTCTTCTACCACTGACTTTTGTGACAGGGACCACAACAGAGGGTCCTGGGCAGAGCTGGATAAAAGTGTGCAACAAAATTTTAACTCACAAAAAAGTGGCCAGACTTACTGGTCTGACAGACACTTGCAGGAGTCAAAGCTACTGTCATCGACTCAGAAATCCTAATATAGTATAGCCCCCAGACACACTTTCATCTTAGTAGTGAAGTCAGTCCTGAGGTTCACCCTTCAGCCAAAGAGTAGACACGCCCATAAAACAAAATGAGACTAAAGGGGCACACCAGTCCAGGGTAAGGGACTAGAAGGCAGGAGGGAGAAGCTGGTAATGGGGAACCCAGGGTCAAGAAGGAAGAGTGTGAGTGAACATGCTGTGAGGTTGGTAACCTATGTTGCATAACAATAGGCATACTAATTGTTTAATGGGAAGCTAGTTGGTTGTGTAAACCTTCATCTAAAGTACAATAATAATCATAAAAAGAATTCTAAGCATTCTATTAAAAATTATCTTTAAAACTTAGACTCCTATAACATAATGCCAGCTAGCCAGTATTATAGAAGCCAGTATTATAGAGGATTTATATGTAAAATACTCTGAAACGCTACTGTATTTTCTTTCAGATTTTGAAACTACATTAGGCTAAATAACACAATTATTTTTTTGCATAATATTTCTCACGTTTTAAATGATAACATGAACATAAAATGTTTATACATAATTACTCAAACACTAATGGAAGAAAAAGTATTAATTATGCAAATAAATATATAATCTAGAAGTAATTTAAATAAGGCTTTAGATTCTCCTTTTTGTGTTCTTTACGCACATGTCTATTAGTAAAATATATGTAGTGTTTAGTGAATTTACTTTTTTAATTATAAAAAGTAACAATTGTTTAATATTTGATGCAAGAGGAAAGAAGCCACTGATTCAAATCTCTAAGGAACTTTTATTTATTTTCTTTTACTGCATATTCAAGGTACTACAGAATTTTTAAGCATCTGAAGGAGAATTTAGGAAGTAATTTAGACATTTTAAATCTTGAACATCTTTTATGTATACAGTTTGCCTGCTGTCAAGTCTTTCATAAAGGCAGCTGATTTTATGGGTGGAAACTAGTAGAAGGAAATGAAATGGCAACAAAAGCCAAGTCTTACATGTGAGAGAGAAAGCTTAAAACTCCAGAGAGCAAAAATTGGCCAGTGATAATGTAAACCTTTTGTGTCTTACTAAGTGTACTAGGATAAAATGGCTAAAATTCATATTTAACAAGTTAGTTCATCGAGTTTACCATTACTCTGGTTCTCAACTTTTGGTGTTCTTTTCTATATAGATGCCAGCCATCTTCGCTAATGAACTCTTGCTGGTTTGACATGGCTAAGAATTCCTAATCATATTTGATAAATAGACTTCCAGGTTTAGAAATAGATGCATCAGTAGCATTTGTTACCAAGTTGCAAATTAGCTTAGACCACGAGGAAATTGGAGTGGGGGGAAGAATGGAAAATCAGATACTTAAGGGCAATGCTTGTTTAAAAAATATATATTCATCATTAGATTAGTAACTTTGTATGTGGGGAGAAATTTTGTAATATAAACTATGAAAGATTACCTCAGCCATTATTTTCTTTGCTTGTAGAAATACATAATATATATAATGATTCTCATTTGGTAATGTTTCCCTCTCTCCACGTAATCTTCCTAGTGCAGATGGATAATCTGTGTCATTGTCAGTATCCTTTTACCAACCTCTTCTTTCTTTTCCCCCTTTTTAAAGAGCATACTTCATTCTTTGGTTGTTGTTTAGCCTGTATTTTGTTTCATTATGCATGTACTTAGAGATGTACACCAAAGTGAGAGTGAAACACAGTGGAGCCAAGCTAAGGGGGTTTCCTCTCCCTCTTTCTGAGAACTTACACTAACATTGTGCTCTGTGCATTTTTGCAGTTTGCCTGTCTCTTTTCAAATAGATATTTACATGGAGTAGAACTACTGGAAGGTTTATAGGCTTTAAAACCAGCATTTTCATCATCTGATTTGGAGAACAGTAAGAAATTCTTCAAATTCTTCAGTGAGATACCTGGCAGTGCCTTATCACCACCACTGAACTGTTGAGGAATTTATTTAACAATCAATTAATTAATTAACACAAAAACTTGCTGTTGATTCAACCAGATTTGCTGTAAAAAGTAGTAGAAAACTGCATGGGCAGTTTTCAGCTCTGTCATAGTTATCTAGTGGTCCTATAACAAAAAACATCACAAATAGATGGCTTTAACAAACAGAAGTTTGTTCTTTGGTAATTTAGAAGGCTAGAATTCTGAATTCAAGATGCCAGCTCTCTAGGAAGGCTTTCTGTCTCTGTTGTTTCTGATGGAAGGACCTTATCATCAATCTTCCTTCTGGTCTAGGAGCTTCTCAGCACTGGGACTCCAGATCCAAAGAGGGTGTTCTGTTCGTGGCACTACTTTCTTGGTAGTGTGCGGTCCCTCTATTTCTCCTCACTTCTCTCTTTTATATATCTAAAGACATTAACTCAAGATACAACCTAATCCTGTAGATTGCATCCTTCCTTCTTAACATAACTGCCTCTAATCCTGCCTCATTGACATCCTAGAAAATTTACAACATATAGGATGAATACATTAAATCAGGGAATGGGGGACAACTACACAGTACTGGGAATCATGGCCTACCCAAATTGGCACATACTTTTGAGGGACACAGTTTACTCTGTAACAAACTCCAGGAAGGGTAGAGAAACATACTAAAGAAAAAGTGTGTCAGAGACATTAGGTCTTTTGAAACTAATGAAACTGTTGTGGTAGTGTGTGGCTGTATATTTTCCAGGGATTGTTATTAAACTTAGCTGTTTTCTGTTTGATTACATATCTTTTTCTGTCAGATTTACATTATTTACAGAGAACATAGTACCATAACACCAAGAAGTATTACATTGTATTTTTGCTGTTATCCTTTATTATTTTAAACTTTAAATAGTTTAAAATCATTTAGTAATGTACTTAGAGTACAACTAAAGTAATCGTTAAGGAAATTTAAAGTTCAAAAGTTAGACAAATAATAAAAAGGAAAATAAAAGGATTAAATATCTATGACAGGAATATAGAAAACTTATTAGTAAACTGAAGGAAATGATTAAGGTCAAAACAAAAATCAGCACACTAAAAAAAAAACAGCGTAAATTCTGTGGTAGAATTTTCTTCTTCCCTGTGGGGCACCTCAGTTAGATTCCAGGCCAGTGTATCTCCTAAGTAGCAGTCACCCATCTGACAATGGAGGTTTGCATATTGCTATGAGGTCTGACAAGCCTGTGAACTCAGTTGTTCTAAATGCTACGTACCTCTTTGCTGAATATCACTATGGTCACCTTCAAAGTACTCCCCTTGTGAAGCTATACACCTGTGCTAGCGCCTGGTCCACCCTTCAGAGCAGTGTTGGAACTATTTCTGGAATGGTCATTGCACACAGTGGTGCTGTAGCAAGTTCATGAACTTAATTGTATAGTTGTCTGTGAGGCAGTTTTTAGACAGTAAGTAAATACTATATTGGAACACCCTTGCTGCTCAACCTGATCTGGCCCCCAGTGACTTCTTTCTTTACCCAGAGATAAAGGAAATATTTAAAGGAAGATATTTTGATGACAGGGCATCAAGGATAATAATGTCAGCTCTGATGGCCATTCTAGAAAAAGAGTTCCAAAATTGCTTGGAAAGGTGGACTGGGCGCTGGCGTCGGTGCATAACTTCCCAAGGGGAGCACGTCAGAAGTGACCATAGTAATAGCAATGAGGTATGTAGCACTTTTCCTAGGATGAAACTGCAAACTTCCTTGGCAGACCTGGTATGATGCTGACTAGGTTTCAGTGATGCTTCCAGACTAATGCAGACCAGTAAAAAAGGCCTGGCAATCTATTCCCAAAACTCAGCCAATGAAGACTTTATAGATCACAGTGGTCTGACCCTCAGCTGGTCGTGGAGATGGCAGAGGACTGAGCAGTGTTTCATTCTGTTGTGCATGAGGTCACCATGAGTTGGGTACCAGCTAGACAGTTGCTAACAGGATGTTTAGAAGACTGTCTATGACTGCTTATTCAGCACAGTGCTAGCTAGGTTCCGTGCAGGTTTAACAAATAAACAATGCTAGTAATAAATATAACATCCTAACTCATGACCATAAGAAGATTTCAAAATACCTAAATACATTAACTGTGAGAGATTGTTCATGATCTAGTACTGTGAATAGTCAAAGAAGGGAGTATCACTGAGGTTTGAATCAGTAAGTTTTGGTTCAAAAAATGTGACGTTTATTATCTACTGCTAATCAATTTGAAACCCTGGTGGCATAGGGATTAAGTGCTGCAGCTCTAACTAAAAGGTTGGGAGGTCAGATCCACCAAGTGCTCCTTGGAAATTTTATGGGGCAGTTGTTTTCTGTTCTGTAGGGCTGCTATGAGTTAGAAGTCAGCTCAACAGGGCAATGGATTGTTATAGATTATAATAATAGATTATTAATACATGGGTTGGGATCTGTTCTTAGACATTACTATATTTCCCTTATCTGCTTTGTGCATAATAGTTACATATTTAATTGACACTATCAGGTCATTTTATTTGGATTAGCCTTTCAAAACTACATAGCGTTTGTTTAGGTAAAGAAAAACAAGAGGAGCAGAGAGGAAGGGTGTGCTGTCCCCAGGCAGAGAGAGTAGTGGGTGCTGCATATAGGTGAGCATGAGAATTTATATGGGAATGTACATTTTCTTCCAATCATAATAAAAAAAAAGAAAAACAAGAATTTCTTTTTTAATCGTCACAGTAGTAGATACATGGAAAATAAAAATAATACTGCATACTCAAGTAATTTTGTTACATGTATTATTTCCAACACATACTGTACTTGGGTAAAGAACTCTTGTTAATAGGCTTCATTTCCTCTGCTAATGAGTCTTCTTGCACCACTGTGGAGTTCCACTACTGATGTTTTCCTGTGGTAGGTATAGGAACTAAGAGTCCATGATGACACAGGTTGTGGCTTTGTGAATATAAGTACTGAAAGAGTTGAAGAGGCTGGAAGATTGCAGTAATTCATAGTAAAATTTAAGGAGGTTTTAAATGCACAGACTTGAACTTAAATGAACTCAGTCTAGTTAGTCTAACTAAAAATTTAACCACCTTTTATTTTGACTAGATCTTCCTAAACCTAACAGAATTTCTTTCTGCTTATTACTGTTACCATTGTGTCATGTGTACGCCAAGCCAAGTGCCGTCGAGTCGGAGCCGACTCGTGTACAGATTATATTTAACTTTTACATTTCATTTAAATGATGAGTTTAGTACTTGCAAAAATATATTCCACTGTAGAAAAATATATGCCTTTGTCCTTATAAAGTGAAGCTCCTGGAGTTGTCACAGGATAAGGGGGAGGAAAGGATCTGGAGAAAAGTAAAGCCAGTATGGAATATCCGTGAACTTCATGAACCTGTTTTGTTTTCTTTTCTTAGTTATGTGTTTTAATTAATCACAAGTCCTCTGCACTGACAAGAATGTTGTTAGGGAAAGCTCTGGGTCTTTAGAAAAAAATACATTGTTGTGCTGAGAGACAATAACTGCACCGACAGGGTTTCTGAAGCTTCGTAAGGTACGTTAAAAAGGGAGGCTTGATGTCAGTCTTCTCTGTATAGAACTGATCCTCAGGAGGTATGTCTCTGATCTCTCTCTAAGTTAAAGCAGGTTTTCATTTGA
Organism: Heterohyrax brucei; assembly: GCA_028571685.1. Classification (NCBI taxonomy): domain Eukaryota; kingdom Metazoa; phylum Chordata; class Mammalia; order Hyracoidea; family Procaviidae; genus Heterohyrax; species Heterohyrax brucei. The sequence goes on from CM053143.1 coordinate 79,131,050, forward strand.
GCTAGTCAAAGAGAGAACGCCACCAAATTGGATAGAGCTCGTGAGAATTTGTTTCTGAAGTTAAAGGAAGGCAACTATTGACACTTGAGTAGTCTGTTAGAATCAGACATTCCATTGAGAGATTTGCAGGGCAAAATTATATGGGAAAGCTTTTTCTGTTAACATTAGATTCAGGAATATGATGTATTAAGAAATAGAAGTTTACTGTTTTCTGAAATCCATGCTGTATTTCATTGTATAGGTTATTCAATAATATAAATGTTTTCTATGTGTAATTTATTTTCTGTTGTATAATTTATGACCACCTGTCATTTTAATCCATTTACCATGATCAGGAGGTCACAAATTATTCAATTTTCATTCTGTTAGGTATTCGTACCTAAAAAAAGCCAAGTGCCGTCGAGTCGGATCCGACTTATGGCGACCTTAAATTCCTGTAGAAATTCATAAATACTTAATGAAAAACATCTTTACATCCTTGAAACAGGAATCAGTAATTGTAAGAATATCACAAAATAATTTCAATTGCATGTAGACATATAGAGACTGTCACTATTCTACAATAGTTTGTGTAACTAAATCATTCTTTTTGTGTACAAATATGCCATCACCCCCAGCACACACACAGACACTCATGCACACAGAATGTGTGTTTCTTACATTTAGAATAGGACTTAGGTTTTTTTGTTTGTTTGTTTGTTTGTTTTACGTTACATGAGTCAGTGAAGTAACTAAGTGTATTTTTGCAACACAGGAAAACTGCTTTTCCTTTGAATTAGGATGATTTCAGTGTCATTCTTAGAAAAAGAATAAAGTCTGTGTTAACAGCAAAATGTGTTTACCTACTTACAAACTTTCCATTTTCAAAGTTGAAAAGGAATTGTTCTCATGAAGCCAGTTTCCCTTAAAATTTAAGGAATTTTTTTTCTTTACTGATAGAGTCTATCCTCTGCTTATTTATTGAACTTTTATTGCCTAGCCAAATATTTATGCAGTCTACAAGTCTGGATATTATGATGCTTTGATTACCGATAAAATATGTAGGCCTGGACCCTGCATAAGTTCATTGCTTATAGAAATAGCTGTTAGTTAAAATGAAGCCTTTCTGATAGATAGTCGTCTTACTATTTTCCTGTTGCATTCTTACAGTTGTAGAAAAGTTTACTGGCCGTGTGGAGCTCTGGCAGTGAGTCTTAGATGCCGTTAATTCCAGCACAGACGTCTGGTCTATCGGTTATCATACTTTGTCCTCACCTTTCCGCTCACTTTTCTGCTGATTTTAAAGAAAGACACCTCATTTCCAGTTTTTCAGACCTTTCTTTCCATATATGCTATTCATTGTATTTCCTTGTGCCTTTTCCAGAATTGTTACTAACCTGTGGTTCTTTCTTTGTGACGTACAACTGTAAGTACTTTTCTCATTTATAAAATGTCCAAAAACCCTTGTATAAAATGTATTCCACCCACAAGATGCTTTTCTCTTCTACCACAGTCAAACATCTTGAAATAATGCATATAACAGGAAACTGTTCTTTTTAGGGGTTGCCAGTGAAATACCAAGACACTAGTCCAGTTAACTTTGTGGTCTTTTTTTATCTTTCTCATCCTCAGAGGAAATTCCTAATACTGATCATTCACTCCTTCTTGCAAATTTTCCTCCCCCTTTGTTTTATGTTTCTTATTATCTGAGGTCTTTCACTCCCTTTCATGACAGCTCTGATCTCTTTCTTCGCATTGCCTCCTTCCATTAGTTTCTTTCTTCAGACACCGAAATCCCTTGCTTTAGCTGTCACAGATAACATCCTAAAATTCAGCTCCTTCCTCAACCTTTTTCTTCAATTCCAACCTAGAGTTCCTTGTACCATTCAATTTGACTGTCTCTCAGAACTCGAAACTTCAATTCTGAAGCTAATCTTTTCTTCAGATATAAGGGTTTTTAGAATGTCAAGAAAAGATATATGCTCAAATATCTTCAGAAAGCAGAAATTGTCATAATTTGACAATAAACAGCAGCATGATAAACAAAGAAAATCTTGAAGGTAGTCAAGAAATTCATTTTACTTGGTTGCCCAACACCCATCAAAGTAGCAATCAGAAAATCAAACCATGTATTGCACTGGGAAAATCTGCTGGAAAAGACCTCCTTAAAGTGTTAAAAGACAAAGATTTCACTTTAAGGACTAAGGTGTGCCTGACCCAAGCCATGATGTTTTCAGTCACCTCATATGTATGAGAATGCTGAACAGTGAATAAAGAAGACCAAAGGAGAATTGATGCCTTTGGATTATTATGTTGAAGAAGAATTTTTAATATACCATGGGCTCCCCAAAGAAGGGACACAGCTGTCTCAGAAGACATACAACCAGAATGTTCCTTAGAAGCAAAGATGGTGAGACTTTGTCTCACACATTTTGGACATGTTATCAAGAGGGACTGGTCTTTGAAAAAGGACATTGTGCTTGCTATAGTAGGGGCTCAGTGAGAGGGAGAAGGACCGTCCGGGAGATGGATTGACACAGTGGCTGTGAGGACGGCACAGGACCAGGCAGGGTTTTCTTCCATTGCACGTGGGATCACTGTAAGTAAGAACTGACTCCATGGCACCTAGTAACAACAAACCTCAGTTAATCAAGGATTGTTTGGATGACACACTGAGAAATAAGGAGATGTTTAATAGTTTGAGCAGCTAGACAGCCAGAAGGTTCAGAAACCAGGCATTGTTCAGGATACTGTAGTAGCTCCGATTACCCCATAACCGCTTTGGTGACTGGACAGACACTGTAATCGCTGTCTTTTCAGAACCTGCTGTTTACTGCTGTCTGTGATGATTCAGTAGCTCACTGTCTCTGATTCTACTGCTCTTATGCTCTTATACTTCTCCCCCATACTTTTATGACTTCTATTTTCTGCCATCTCTTGCAGGTAACTCTCATTATTTCTCATTCATATTCAGGAGAAGAGTTGTAGAAGTTATCTCCATTTCTTGTACCTGTCTTATTCTTGTAGACTCTTTGCTTTGTGTTATGCTCTCCCCACTCTTCTGAAATTGCTCTTATAAAAATGACAAATGACTGATTTCAGTCCTGGTCTCTCTTGACTCAGTAGCCTTCAGAAGAGTTAACTGTCTACTCTCTTTCATATAGTATTTTTTCCTGGTTTGCAACAGTATTTCTCCTTGTTTTTCTCCAGCTTTTCGGTCTACTGCACTCAGTGTCCATGGCCGTCTTCACTTGCCCCTCCATGACATTAGTGCAGCATTTCTTCAGGGTTCTGTGTAGGCCTTCTTCAGTTCTCACACAAGACACATATTAGGTGATCTTGTATACCTGCATTATAGGGTTAGAATGACTTCCAATTTTTACCTCATGTTTCCTTTCTGAGTTCTATGAGACCCATATAGTCAATGCCTACTCATGACTCTATTTGGATTTTTCACAGGTAACTCGAATTCAGCACGTCCCAAGCTGAATTTACTATGTTTTCCCCTTACAGCTGCTCTTCCATCAGCATTCTTTCTATCAGGGAATTCTCTCTATCATTCTGTCATTGGTAATTACCGTTACCACCATTACCGTTACCATTCCCCTGTTTCTTTAACCAGAATCTTGGTTTTATCCTTGACTTTTGTCTCACTTTTCAAAATCAGTCAGTCAATAAGTCCCTGATCATCAGTCTGTCTGCTTGTCTCCATCTCTGCTGTTAGCATGTTAGTCCAGTTCACCATGATTTTCGCCTGCTTTCTGATAACGCTTTCCTGACTGGGCTCCATGTATCCACTCTTGTTCCTCTCCAAACCATTCTTCAAACCTAAGCTAACTATGTTTTGTAACCAAGGTTCTGATCAAGACTCGTTTCATCACCCGTGAAATCAATCTTCCCCTCGCCTACACTGTCATCCTCTGTTGTCAGTATTCTTCCTCATAATAACCTATTCTTCAACATAGAAACTAAATTTCTCTCAGTCTTAGGAATACACCATACATTCTTCTTCTTTAAAAAAAAAAAAGTTGCTTCAATTTGATTCCATGTGTTTCCAGGTAATACTACACAGAAAATTTTCTCTTGAGGCTCCTCTTTGTGGATTTGAACCACTAACTTTGCTGTTAGAAACCAAAACTGTTTACCTGTTTGCACTACCCAGCTGCCTTTATGCCTCTATATGTGTTTTCTTTATTAGACTTTAACTTTCTGAAGAGTAAGAACTGTGTTCCCATTGTTGAGCACAATGCCTGGTACATTATAGCCTCCTTAAAAAAGTAGTATACTTTAAGAAACAAAAGAATAGTGTACTTTCATCCCTGCTGGTTTATGGATACACGGACGCAAAAATTGATTCTTGTCTTGGATCCCGCAGGGACCTCTTAAATGCCTGAAAATAGAATGGTGGTGATGCGTATTTAATTAAAATAATTACTATAAATAAGACTACACTAGTTACCCTCAGTTGAACGAAACATTTAATTAAACACTCCCATGAAATCAGTTAATTAATTAATCAATCAATCACTCCCACAGCGGGAGTGAGAGGTCACTGCTATCAAATTGTTCCTGATTCATAACAACCTTACATAGAGAGTAGAAATGTCTCATGTGATTTCCAGGGTGGCAAATCTTTACAGCAGCTGACTGCCACACCTTCCTCCTGCAGACCTGCTCATCTGTTTCAGACACCAGCCTATCAGTTATCAGCCAAGTGTTTTAACCACTGGGCAACCAGGGCACTTTTAATCAATCACAGACCTTATTAATTAGTCATATTTATTACTACTTGCCCTAGTTTTGGAGCTCTGGTGATGCAGTGGTAAAGAGTTCAGCTGTTAAACAAAAGATCAGTGGTTGGAATCTACCAGGTGCTCCTTGGAAACCCTGTAGGTCAGTTCTGTTCTGCCTTACAGGCTCGTTATGGGTCAGAATCAACGTGATGGCAATAGGTTTTGGTTTTGTTTTCCTTATTTTCCTTTGGCTATCATAACAAAATACCACAAAGTACATGACTTTTAAGAACAGAAATGTATTTCTTCACAATTCTGAAGGGTCCAAAATTTAAAAAAAAAAAAAATCTGCTGCCATCGAGTCAATTCTCTGTCACAGCGACCCTATAGAGAAGTCTGAATGCAGGGTTTTGGCAGCACTGTGCGCTCTAGGAGATCTTTTTTGCACTTCCTTTTGGTGCACCCAGGCATTTGAGAGCTTCTTGTCTTATCTGTGTGTGACTGTTTCCCTCTCTGTCTTTTCCTTTTATAAAATGCCACTTAAAAGGGATTAGGATTAGGACATACCCTACTCTAGTGTGGCTTCCTTACCTGGTAACCACTGCAAAGAAACACCCTGTTTCAGAAACAACGTCAGTTTTTCAGGTGAGGGATTAGCACTTCATTGTGTCTCTCTGAGGGTACAGTTCAATCCATAACACTTTTTCCTTCATAGCCTGCCTTATATATAAAATTATATGTATCTACTTAGTTATTTTATTTTGTTTTTTTTATTATTATTATTGTGATTGAGTGGAAGTGCACAATCCAGTTTAAATGTGCAAGCCTACCTGTCTGCAGCTCCTTCTGCTCTCCTTGCCTGCTGACAACACACTTCTCCTTTCTGTTCTATGCACGTCATATCTTCTTAACAATCTCCTGTCCCCTCCTCCCCACCCTCTCGTTCCCCTCTAGTAAGAGGCCAGTAAGACGACATCCTATAGATGCATAGAACCATAAAGTGCACACATGATATGATCACTCTGGGTCCCTGAGTCCAATCCATTCCTGTCTGAAGAGTTGACCTCAGTAAACGTTTATGATCAGAAGCAGCATCAGATCTAGGGGCATGCTCTCAGGCAAACCTCTTGGTCTTCAGACCATCAGCTGCATTCTTTTAGTGGAGTTCTTAGGCTGAACCCCTTTTTTATCTCGTGTTGCCACTGAGACTCAACATTGTGAGCCCCATCATGGCTGTCATTGGTGATAGCTGGGCACCATCTGGTTCTTCTGGTCACGTGTTGATATAGTCACCCATTCACATGGGTCTTTCTGTCTTCTGGGTTCCTTTTCCCTCATGTCATTGTTGTCCTTGGTGATCATCTGTTCCAGCTGAGTTAAGACTATTTGGTATACCTCAGATAGCAGCTTGCTAGCTTTTAAGACCCCAGATGCCACTCGCCAATATGGGGTGCAGAAGACTCTCTTAGCAATAGACTAGTTATGCCAACTGGCCTCAATGTCCAGATCCCTGCCTCTGCTCCTTTGTCCTTGCAATATTGGTTTAAAATTGGCAAAGTTTTCACGTTATGTTGAAGTCCAGTGAAATTGATCTTTTTTCTAATGTGTGCTGTTACTGATTTCACCTAACCAAATTTCTATCAACTGTCTAATCTATAACCAACTCTCTCCCTCCCTCACCTCCCTGGCAGCTGTCAGAGTCTTTTCTTCTGTACATGAGTTTGTTTTTAAGTCCTTATAGTAGGGGACTCATACAGTATTTGTCCTTGTGACGCTGACTAATTTCACTCAACATAATGTTTTCCAGTTGAAACCAGGTTGTGAGATGCTTCCTAAAATCATCTTTGTTCTTTATCATCGCATAGTGTGCCACTGAGTATATACTCATAGTTTGTTTATCTATTCCTCTGTTGTTGGGTTTCTGAGTTGATTCCATCATTTTTCTATTGTGAACACTTGTTTTATTTTTTATTCCCCCACTGTGCAACGGAAGAGACTGATCTTACTGCTGTATCCCCAGTGCCTGGCCTGCAGTAGGTAGTCAGTCAGTGTTCACTGAATGCATTAACAGAAGCTTAACACCAGTTAATCAATACTTATGTTATTTTCTGTAAAACAATGTGTCTGAAAAAAGTTGCCCAAATCTATACTTGATGAAAATGTGTATTCTCGGCTCCCTGCATGACCCAAATCTATTAAATCAATCTCTGAAGGTTGATCTCTAGCCAAGTGCCAAGTGCCATCGAGTCGGATCCGACTCATGGCAACCTCTAGAATTTATATTTTTGCTAAGGTCACTGGGAGATACACATGTTCCTTAATGTTTGAGAACAACTCCTCTAAGAAAAGTTTAAACTTTTAATGAGACATGTGCATACAGTTTTCTCATGAGTCCTATCTTTGCAGTTAAGCAGAAATGTCCATCTAGAGGAAAAAAAAAATCAGTGATAAGTTACTCATATTTATGGTTAAAGTGTTACTTTTTGTTTTGTATTTTTTCCTAGTCTACGTCTTTTATAATCATTATGTCAAATGTTATTTCTCAAGTTAATTTTTCCTTTTGTGAAGAAAACCGACAACCTCCTTGTCATGGTTTGAATTGTGTCCCCCCAAAAATGTGTGCAGCCACGTGGCTGGGATATGGTTCCCAGTATCTTGGAACTGTCCTCCATTGTGTGGTTTTGCTAACCTGTATGTTAAAGGATTAGGGTGGGGCTGTGAATTCCTGCTATGGGGGAAGTTTCCCTGGAGTATGGCTTGCCCCACCCTTAATGCTTTTAGCTTGCAAGGAATAAAAGGAAAAAGAACCAAGGACAATTTGAGAACCTCGCTACCATCAAGCAAGCAGCACCGGGAGCAGAGCGCGTCGTTCAGACCAGAGGTTCTTGCGTTAGGACACTCCCTGGACAATGACTGATGCAATACCGGACTTTCCTCCAGAGCCGTCAAGGGGAAAGTCTTTTCCTGGAGCGGACACCCTGAATATGGACTTGCAACCTACCGGACTGTGTAAGAATAAATCTTTCCTTGTTAAAGCCATCCACTCTGTGGTATTTCTGTTAGAGCAGCCCTAGCTGACTAAAACACTCCTTCACTAATTAGCAGTCTCAGCCTGCTCACCCTTTGTCTCCCTTCTTGTCTTGACTGCCAAGGAGCAGCCCTCTTAATAAGTCTCCTTGTCCTTCTCAACAGCTCCCTCCTCTTCTGCTTCTATAACAGCAGTTGCTGGTCAGCTGTACCAGCCTACAACACTGGAATTTCAAAGGTCATTCCTTAGGAAATAAATTAGTGTGAGAAATTCATTCAAGACCCAAAAATGTTATGTTTCCCACTAACGGTTTATGATGTTTTGTCTCTTGAAATCAGTAAAAGGTAACTATTAAATCAACTATTAAATCAGAACTATTAAATCAACTGCAGTGGTCCAGGTAACAATTGCAGGGTCTTATTGGGATGGTGGCATAGTGATTAAGTGCTACATCTGCTCACCAGAAGGTCAGCAGTTCCAATCTGCCAAGCACTCCTTAGAAACAGTATGGAGCAGTTCTACTGGGTCCCACAGAGTTGGAATTGACTCTATGAGTTAATGGTCCCTATGAGTTGCAATTGACTCAGTGGCACTGGATGAGTTAGAATCGACTCAGTGGCATTGCGTTTTTCTTCAGTATGGGTACATGCGAGTATGATTATAAACAGTTGTCATATAACATGGAAAGTATCCTAACTCCTAAAAACTTAAACATACGAACAATTTTACTTCAAAAGAAAAAATGGAAAAAGACAAGAGAAATGCTGATGGGGATTTAAGGAAAAACCGAGGAAAAAATGATTTTTTAAAGAATCAGTTAATTTGACCTTTCCTTTTTATCTCATTTTAAGAGACCTTTAACTAGCTTTTACTCACTCAGCGTAGAATAGAGCACCTACTATATGCAAGGGGATGGTAATTTATAAAGGGCTTTATAATTACAAATAAATTCCCAGTTCTCATTTCATGGCATTGTGGACCACGTCTTTTTTAAGTACCATGTTAATTGAGGCTACCTGAGGAAAAGTGACTGAGAATGTATCTGTAGTTCATATAAAGAGTTAAGAATACTCTGCCTTGCACCATTACAACTTTGCTGTTTTCCATTTTCAGTGTTATTTAAAACAGAGCCCCGCTAGTCCAGAGACAGCAAGATTTCTACCGTTTTATTTAAACATCGTTCCCCACAATATATTAGTTCCAAATTTTGTTTGTAATGTGATTCAGCACACCACAAAACTGTTCTAGAAGTTGGAAATAACACATCAGAAAGGAGCAAAAAAAAAGCCATGTATTAGATCATTTGGAAACGTAAATGGAATGAAAAGCTGTCTTGAATAGTTCATGAAGTGAAACGAAATGTAAATAAATAAAAGGAACAAAATAAGATCAGTCGTTTATTATTAGTGATGCATTTTTATCATCACTAGTGGACAGGATTTATAGTGCTCAACTGCTAATTGAAAGGTCAGCAGTTCAAACCCACCAGTCACTCCACAGGAGAAAAGGCCTATGGATCTGCTCCTGTAAAGACTACAACCTAGGAAACCCATTTGGGGCAGTTCTACTCTGTTGCATTGTGTTAGTACGAGTCGGAATTGACTCAGTGGCACACGATATCTTTTTCTCTGTGACTCTTCATATTTTTATAATTTAAAAAATCTATGGCTTCTACTATATCTGTCTTAAACTTGAAAAATTTACATGCTAACATGTTATTAATTTTTTTAATATCTATTATTATTCTTTGCCGTGCAGTTATTTTTGGAAAATCAGAATTTGTAGTTACATGTTGAAGTTACAAAGATCTTTGGGTTTTCTCGCTTTAAGTTATTAAATTATTAAAACATCACTTTCTAAGTGTAGAAATTTCAGTCTAACCAAGTGTCCTCTGAGTGGATTCTGGCCTTTTAAATGCAGAAAGTGAAATAAGAGACCAAAAAGTGCCCAGAACCGTATAAAAAAATAAACTAACAACAGAGCGAGCACTAGGAGACTTCTGCTGTGTATTGTATTGAGTAAATGTGGGGAGGGGGGAATGGAAGCAATAAAAATACATGTTTTGATGTTTGGGGGAGTATTAGGGTTCAGGATCTTGACTAAAAACACAAAAGAGGAAAACAAATTGGAATAATTGTTGTGTTTGGTGAAAATTACACTTAGGATGAAATAGGGTGGGATACCCTGCTTAAAATTGGCCCAGGCTAGCAGACTGAATGATCTGAGACCCTGAGAACACTTGCATTTCTACAGACATCAAGACAAGGTTTTGACACAGTATTAGCATACCCATATTGCAGTTGCTGGGAAGGCTTTGCTGGTGACAGTTTTTATTCCTTTACAGCTTGATAATAACAGTATTGATAGGAGACAGCTCCTGTAATGATGTTTTTTCCACCAGTAAGTTTATAGAATATATTTTCTTCATGAACAGTGACAGGCACAGATAGCATAATTCCAGTTGGCTGATGAATGTCTGAGGTCCTGCGCTGAGACCTTCCTCTACAACCTCTGAGTTCAGGGTTCTTATTTCATGTGTTACTGACATTCTTTGGCACTTAAAGAGAAATGGCTTCTGGCACAATTCTACAGGAAGGCTGGCAACAGCAGCCACCACAGTTGTTACTTATAGGTTTCTGTGAGTCTAACAATGTCCACTCTTCCAGTGTGTGAAAGTCCTATTTATTCCTGCTGTTCTCCTAGGACATCCTATAAAATATGTAAAATGAAAGCCGTATATATGCGATTCAAGAATCATAAATAGACCCACTACTAAAAATTCATTTCTTGACCTGATATATGCCGTTGCCGGCATAGAACTTAACAAAGAAGGATGTATAATGAAAAAGAAAGGCAACTTTTATCTGCAGAATTCTCACGTCTACTAGAGAATTGTTCCTAAAACTTGTTTTTGTTTCCTGAAACCCAACAGAAGCCCTGCTAAGCTAGTATTATTCAAAAATGCAACTGTCAGAATCATAGATTTTTGTTCCAAGATCAAGTAATACAAGCTCTCAGCTTACTGATGGGTGTGAAGTAAGAATCCTAACAGACTTAATTTCATTTGGTTAATATATTTTACATTTTTATGTAACATTCTATGTCAAGTATATGTTACTGGAGTTGGTTTAACATTAATTAAAAGGTATTTTCCTGTATAAAGGATGTAGTCCCCTGGGATGTTACATACCCCTTAATAGTCAACTGGATTCCTGTATGTGTTAGTGTCAATTTCTGTCTCTTTTTGTCTGTTGCATTCCTCTTTTTTGTGTTTACTTCTTTCCTACTACCAAAAAGTTATTAAAATTATAATTATACCATCACTTGGCACTGTATGTTTCTGTATGAATTGTAAAATTGGTTTGTCTCTTTCCTCTGGCTTCTGGAAAAATAAAAAGAATCATTTTGGTATTCATATTGTGATTAAACCAAATTATAGGTAAATAGGGGAAAATGGCATTTGATAACTGAGTTTTTTCCTCAAAAAGCGTTGTCTTTCTATTTCATCCTCCTTTGTGCCATTTTAAAAGTTTTCTTTCTGTTTATTTTTAGGATTGCTGCTGCTGTGTACTGTCGAGTTAGTTCTGACCCATGTTTTAACATTTTGTTGCTGCTATTACTTGGAAATTTCATTTCTCGTTAGTATGCAGCAAGACCGTAGAGTTTTAAAATGTCTTGGGGTAGTGATTAAAAACACACAGGCAGCCTCGTGTGTTTGAATCCCAACCCTGCCTACTCAGCTGTGTGACGTTGAGCAGTCACTTAATCTTTTTGTGCCTATTTCCCTGTCCATAAAAGGCAGATAATACAGACTTCATAAGATAATGGAAGGGTTAAATGAGTAGCACCCCGCTGGTGCAAAATAAGTACTATGTAAGCTTGCACTGTTGTTTAAGTTTTCACTATTATTAGTCTCCATCATCATTGTTTATCAGCCGCAGGTAGTCCCAGACTTATGACAGCGTTCTGTTCTTATGGAAGGTCAGCTCTGACATAGGTCAAATACTTAATTTTTTTATTATTGTTATCTATTTATAAATCTGATCTTTATTGGTCTTTTGGGGGTTGGAAACATAACATACAGACTTACACATGTATTTTAACATCCCAAAAGAACACAGATCATAAAAATTTGATGACAAAAAGAGTTGGATAAAGTTGGATTTTTTTAGTTGCAGTAACAACTACATTTGTGGAAGATTTTGAATCATCTGGATTATGCCTGTGAGTAGCGATGGTGTTTCTAGTCAGACTGTACTCTTTCTTTCTTGATATTTTTCATGGCAGTATCTCACTGCTTCACGTATTTTCGTATTGATTTCAGTAAAGTAATCAGTGTTTGGGTTCAACTTCCTACCACTTGCAACTCTTGACACTGACACCAACTTCATTGTAAACCAGGCTATGTAGACCAGTTTTGCTGTATGGCAGTGTTTTGAAGAATAAATGATAAAATTGAACATTTGCACAGAAAAACTATCACATCAGCAAATTACATACTGCATTTCTGTATGTAGTGCATATTAGTAACTGTGAGATGCACCAAAAAACAAGTGGCTATAAGTACAATTCATCATAACATGAATAGATTTTAAGCCAGGGACTACCTGTACATTACTGTTCTGTTGTTGTTTGTTTTTCAGCAGATTCATATTCATTCAGATTCATATTTTCCAGTTACATATCATCTACAGATTATAATTATGCCTCCTTTCCCATTTGTACCTCTTACATCTTTCTGTTATTTAAATGTTTTACCTATTTCCCAGAATAATAGTAAGTAGCAGTGGTGATGGTAGACATCTTTATTTATGCTTAGATTTAATGAAAATGTTTATGGTGTTTCACTGTCTTTTGGCTTGAGACATAAATCCTAACTTTTAATAAACTATCATACTTTCTTATTACCCAAGAGTTTTGTAAATGTGTTTTAGCATGTTGTTCCGATATCCAGTAGGAAGTGAAGGTAAGCCATGATTACTGCTTACTGAGCTTTGTCTTTCTGTTGTGTTTCAGTTATTTCTAGCCAGCTTTAAACTTAGTCCTGTCTTCATTTCTCTGTATGTATAGGGTATCAGTCCTATCCAAAACTGTTAAACTTTTGGTTTAAATTAGTTCACAGTTCCTGCTAATCATTGAGTAGAAATATTGCAAAAATGGGCAAGTCTGTGATTTTTTTGTACGGTTCAAGAAAATCTGACTAGATTCAGGGACAATGAAACCTTACTGAAAATTGGCCAACCAAAACTTAAAAAATAAGTTCCTGTTAAAATACAAAGAAATTCCTTGTGCCCGGATAAGTAAGATACTACTAAAGAAGAAGAACACACTGGGAGGCCTCTCATTACCCGACCTTAGAACATACTACACTGCCACAGTGTTGAAAACAGCCTGGTACTGGTACAAGAACAGACAGACCGATCAATGGAACAGAATTGAGATCCCAGAGATGACACCATCTGCCTATGAACAGTTGATATTTGACAAAGGCCCTAAGACATTAAACTGGGGTAAAAACAGTATCTTCAACAAATGGTGCTGGCAAAATTGGTTATCCATCTGCAATAAACTGAATCAAGATCCATATCTTACACCTTATACAAAAACCAACTCCAACTGGATAAAAGACCTAAATATCAAACCTAAAATGATAAAGCTCATCCAAGAAAAGGTAGGAACAACAATGGAAGTTTTAATACACAATGAGGACAGACTCCAAAATCTGTCAAAGAAACCTCAATCAACAGAAGAGAAAGTAGATAAATGGGAACTATTAAGAATCAAACACTTTTGCACATCCAAAGACTTTATTAATAGAATTAAAAGAACACCCACAGAGTGGGAAAAAAATATTTGGCAACTCTATGTCAGATCGATGCCTGATCTCCATAATCTATAAGATACTACAAAATATCAATAAGAAGAAGATAATCCATCCAATTAAGCAATGGGCAAAGGAGATGGACAGACACTTCACTAAAGAGGAGATCCAGGCAGCCAAAAAACACATGCGGACATGTTCACGATCTTTAGTTATTAAAGAAATTCAAATCAAGACAACAATGAGATACCATCTCACCCCAACAAGATTGGCCATGATCCAGAAAACAACAAATGCTGGAGAGGCTGTGAAGAAAGTGGAACCCTCCTACACTGTTGGTGGGGTTGCAAAATGGTCCAGCCTCTTTGGAAGGCAATCTGGCGCTTCCTTAAAAAAATGGATCTCGATATATCATTTGACCCAGTAATTCCACTACTTGAATTATATCCTACAGATTCAAGGCCTTTCACACCAACAGACACATGCACCAGAATGTTTACCGCAGCACAGTCCACAATAGCAAAAAGATGGAATCAACCCAGATGCCCAACAATAGAAGAATGGATAGGTAAACTATGGTACATATACTCAGTGGAGCACTACACAATGATAAATAATAACGATGATTCCAGGAAACATCTCCTAACCTGGTTTCAACTGGAAGACATTATGTTGAGTGAAAGTAGCCAGCGACAAAGGGACAAATACTGTATGAGACCTCTACGATAAGATCTCAAAAACAGACTTTTGTATAGAAGAAAAGACTCTTTGACAGCTGCAAGGGAGGGGAGGGAGTGAGTGTGAGGGGGGGAGGGTTTAGTTTAGATAGTTACTAGAAATCTAGTTGGGAGAAAGCGGTGATAGCACACATTAGAAACAAGAACAACATTAAGTGGACTTCAGCATAACTTGAGTAGTCCTTCCATCTTAACTCAATACTGCAAGGATAGAGTAGCTGGGGCAGGGGGCGGGGTCCATGCTCTTAGGTGAATTCCAGGCCAATTGGCACAACTAGCATTTTGCTAAGAGAGCTCTCTGCACCCCACATTGGTGAGTGGCGTCTGGGGTCTTAAAAGCTGCCAAGCTGCCATCCGAGGACACAGCAAATGGTCCCAACTCAGCAGGAACGGATGCTCACCGAGGACCAAAATGACATGCGGTAAAGACAACCGAGAAGACAGAGACCCACAAGAGTGGGTACCTACATCGACTTGGGACCGGAAGAACCGTATGGTACCCGGCCACCACCAGTGATAGCCATGATGGAGCTCACAGAGAGGAGTCTCACTGGCAACACAAGAGTAAAAAGGGGTGCATCATGAGATCTCCACTAAAAGACCTCAGTTGATGGTCCAGAGGTTTTGGGGTTCCTCTGAGAGCATGACCCCGGCCCTGATGCTGCCCTTTCCCATAAATTACAACAAAGGTCCACTCTTTGGACAGGAATGGATTGGACTTCGCAATGCAGAGTGACCATGTATTGGAAGCACTTTATGGTTCTATACATCTATAGGATATCATCTTGCTGACCTCCATCTGGAGGAAGGGGCGTGGACGGAGAGGAGGGGAAAGGAGGCTGTTGGGAGGATGAGACATGTATGGAGCAGAGAGGAATAGTGTGCAGTCACCAGACAGGGAGAGCAGTGGAAGCTGCATAGAGGTGGGCATGTAAATTTATACGTGAATGTACATTTTCACTCAGTTATGTTAAATAAAAAAAAAAAAAGAAATTCCTGGTATCCTAATTGGTTGAAAGGAGTATAATTATTTCTTTTACTAGTTAATAAGTAATTTAAAATTACCTCCGTTGAGGAGCTGATACCAGCTTGTAACTTTATGTACACCTTTGTTATTTGTTGTTTACTGTATATGGTTATTATAATTATCATTTGTAGTATTTTACCATTTCAATTAAAGTAGTCTCGTGTATTAACCAGCAGGTTTTGAAATAGAATACTAATTTATTTCTAAAAATAAATATAATAGTGAACCGCATAACATCCTTTCTGGCAACATCCAATCAAGTCCAACCACATGTATGTCCGTGATCACCCATCAGAGTAAATAGAGGTAGTCAAACATTTAGAAGCCTGAGAAGTCAGACTGAGAGGCAGTGATTCATGATTTTTTTTTTTTAGGCATTCTCTTTCAAATGTTGGTGAAATGTCAAGCAGTGTGAGAAAAAAAGTCTTTCATTGATATGGTGTCCCTGCATATCTTGGCTTCTGCTATTTTCAAGTCTCTCCTTTATTGTGCAAATTATCCCTGAGAGGATGAAGAATTGGAATGTAGAGTATAGATGAAGAAATTGGCCTAAGGCAAGAGGAGTTGAGTCTCTTTTTCTGTAACATTAGAAATTTATGCAGTTGTTGCTTTCATGGCTTCTCTTTACTCTGGGAAGCTTAAGAGAGTTGAAAATGGAACATGTGCAGAGAGTGGAGGTTTGGAATTTCCTTTAAGAAATTTGTAGCAGCAAGAAGCAAAGAAGTATAAATTTAGAAATGAGACACAAAAATTCAACAAAAGGTTATTTAATAACATGAAGGTGAAAAACCAGTGAATATTGGTGCTCATGATTTAGGCGTGTTACACAATATTCAAATCACATGACACCCTCCTTGACAAAAGGTATTGTGGACATTAAGCAATACATGATTGTACTTATGAACATATTCAAATGACTCTGGTAGTGTGGCTGGAGATGCCAAAGCATAAATTGTTTTTAAATCATTTTGTTTTAAAATAGTCTGAAAATGTTAAAAAATATCAGTACATTTTGTACTCACCATAATATTTTAAAGAATTAATAGACTCAAATATTTCTAATAATCCTTTATCAAATATGTTGTATTTCATGTCGTAGATTACTTTTTCATTGCAGATCAAACAGTATTAGCAAATAGTATGATATGAAACTTGTATGTTTTAAAATTTAATTTTATACTAAAATACCTAACATAAATATTGTAAAAAATTATCCATCACATTAAACCAGAAAACCAAACACACTGCCATCGAGTTGATTTCAACTCATAACAGTCCTAAAGGACAGAGTAGAAGTGCTTCACAGCATTCCCAAGGAGTGGCTGGTAGATTCAAACTGCTTACCTTTGGGTTAACAGCTGTATTGTATCATAGTTTTTAACTACTATGCCATCAGAGCTCCTATCTATTGCATTATATCTAATATTTTAGCTGTACTTGTAGTTAAATTGATCAGACTTTTTTATCTAAAATGAATTTTTTGGTTTTTTGTTTTGTAAAAATTTATGTTCATGCCTAGATTGTGTTTCAGAATCTAGAATTCTAGTTGGATCTTAAATGAATTGACAGGTTGGTTCACCCAGAAAGGCTTTTATTTTCAGTGAAGAAATACGGAAAAGTAGCATGTTAAGTATTCTGTGATGTTGTAAAAGGAACACCATATGTGATGACTTTAGTGGAGGGAAATTTGTTTTCTTCTAGATCAAGCGTCTGCAAGCCTGAATTCAGGGCAGTGGATCAGGGGAAGGCTCTCTGTGACTTCTCTGGAAGAAGGTTCTTATATTTTTTCAGCTTCTATTCCTTGGCTCCTTGGTGATTATGCAGCATCTCTCAGTTTGTGCTTATTTCCTTGTTTCTTTATTCTACTCTTTTGTATCTCAAAAGAAGTTAACCTAAAACATACACTATACTAATACTGCCTTATTAACATAACAAGGAAACCCATTCTCAAATGAGCTTATAACACAGGCATAAAACCCACTGCTATCAAGTCAATTCCAACTGCTAGAGACCCTACAGGAGAGAGTAGAACTGCCCCCAGTTTCCAAAAAGCACCTGGTGGATTCAGCCTGTTGACCTTTCGTTTAGCAGCCCATAGCACTTAACCACTGTGCCACTGGAGTGTGATTTTAGGGTTTATAGTTCATATTTTAGGGTAATACAGTTCAGTTCATAACAGATGGATATTGTTATCCAATTTGATATTACTGAAAGTAACCAATGAGACTTATTATTTCATCTTCTATAATATGCATTTCACTGTTATATACTCAAGTTTGTCTACAAGGAAGACCAGTTAATACGACAATTTGCACACCAACAACTAATGCCAGAGATAAAGACTTGTAACAACCTCTGCAGTCTGAAGTTGATCAAAACATGCACTCAAGATGCATTAATAATTACCATTGATTAGAATGCAAAAGTTGGAAACAAAGAAGGATTGATAGTTGAAAAATGCAGCCTTGGTAACAGAAATAATGCCAGAAGTCACATGCTAGATATTGCAAGATCACTGAAGATATCTTTTAGAACAAATGTAAATGGTGCCGATAAACATGAACCTCACCTGACGGAATACACAGGCAACAAATCTTACATGTGTGTAAAGAGAGTATAGAAAAATTCTATTATCAGTTGGAAGCAGGCCAGGCAGTGACTGTGGAACAAACTGTCAATTCTTTAAATGCAAGTAAGTTCAAGTTGAAGCTGAAGAGAATGAAAACAAGTTTATGAGAACCAAAGCACAACCGTGAGTATACCTCACCTGAATTTAGAGACCATCTCAAGAATAGATTTGATACATTAGACAATGACTCAAGACCAGATAAGTTGTGGGATGGCATCATACATGAAGAAAGTAAAAGGTCAGTAAAAAGACAGGAAAGAAAGAAGAGACCAAAATCGATGTCAGAAGAGACCGAAACTTTGTTCTTGAATGTATAATAGCTTTAAAAAAAAAAAGGTAGAAAAAAATGACTGAGCAATGAATAGAAGATTTCAAAGGCTGCTTGAGAATACAAAGTAAATTATTGTAATGAAATTTGCAAAGACCTGGAGTTCGAAAACCAAAAGGGAAGAATAACTTGGCATTTCTGAAGTTGAAAGAACCAAAAAAAAAAGGCAAACCTTGAGTTGCAATATTGAAGAATTCTGTGGGCAGAGACATGAACAACACAGCAAGATTCAAAAGAAGATAGAAAGAATACACAGAGTCACTGTATCAGAAAAAAGTGGTCAGCATTAACCATTTCAGGAGATAGTATATGATCAAGAACCAATCGTACTGAAGAAAGAAGTCCAAGCCACAGGACTTCTGTGCCACTGAAGGCATAGACAAACAAGGCTCCAGGAATTGATGAAATACCAATTGAGATGTTTCAACAAACAGATGCAACATTGGATGCACTCATCTATGCCGAGAAGTATGGAAGACAGCTACTTGGCCAGCTGACTGGAAGAAATCTGTATTTATGCGTGTTCAAAAGGAAGATGATCAACAGTATGCAGAAATTATTGAATAATTCCATTATTGATAAAAGTCACTCAAAAGTGGATGGGAACTGCTGGAAATTCAAGCCAGATTCAGAAGAGGGAGTGGAACAGGGTATCATTGCTGATCTCAGATAGATCTTGACTGACAGCAGAAAATACTGAAAGACATTTACCTGTGTTCTATTGATTATGCAAAAGCATTCCATCCATAAATTATGGATAGCATTTGTGAAGAATGGGAATTCCAGAACACTTAATTGTGCCCATGTGGATCTTTGTACATAGACAAAGAGGCAGTCACTCAAAGAAAACAAGGGGTCACTGCATGGTTTAAAATCAGGAAAACTATGCATCAGAGTTGTGTTTTTTTAACTATATTTATCCAGTCTGTGAGTTCGGAAATAATCTGAAAAACTGGACTACATGAAGAAGGACAGAATTGGGCATCAGGATTGGAACAAGACTCATTAACAATCTGCAATAGGCACATGACACAAACTTGCTGAAAGGGAAGACTTGAAGCACTTACTGATAAAGTGCAGAAAGTACAGACTTCATTGTGGATTACACTTTGATATAAAGAAAACAAAAATCCTCCTAGCATGACCCACAAGCAACATCATGGTAAATGGAGAAAAGATTTTAGTTAAAAATTTCAGTTTACTTGGATCTATAGTCAGTGCCTATGGAAGCAACAATCAAGAAATCAAAAGATGTATTTCTTCAGACACATCTGCTGCAAAAGATCTCCTGAAAGTGTTACAGAGATATCACCTTGAGGACTCAGGTGAATCTGACCGAAGCCATGGTATTTTCAGTCTTCTCATATATATATGAAAGCTGAATAATAAATAAGGAAGATCCAAGAATTGAAGCTTTGAAATAATGATGTTGGTGAAGAATGTTAGTATACCATGGAATGCCAAAATAATGAACAAACTGTCTTGGAAGAAGTACAGCCAGAAGGCACCTTAGAAGCAAGGATGGCAAGACTCTGTGTCACATACTTTGGGTGTGTAATAAGGAGGGATCCATGGTCAACAAAAAATCAGAAGACGATTAACAAAATGGATTGATGAAGTGGCTTCAACAGTGGGCTGAAACAGCATTGATTGTGAGGATGCTGCATGACTGGGCAGTATTTCTGTTTTATGTACTTAGACTAATTTAAATTGTATGAAATATTTCCCAACTACTTATCTTCAAAATGTTGAGTTTTTATTGATCTAAATTTATGTAAACATCTCATGTTTTATAAAGCATAAATACTTAACTAAGTCTTACACTTAGAATCATTATTGAATCTCTTTAAGCAGAACCTTCACTGTGCCCGTAAGTATTAATGACAGGGGATTAACATTTGTCCTGAGAGGAAAGCAAGAATTTTAGGACATGCTGCCAGTTTAAAGAAAATCACAAGTGAGGTCATAGAATTCTAAAGGTATAAAAAAACATAATATGTTATCTAGTTATGCTCCTTCACTTTACACAGTAAGGCTCAGAGAGATGAAATATCTCCAAAATGTGTCAAAGGGAACATCACTCTCTTTATAGAAATAACAGCTTATACAAAATTTTGCAGGAGCACACCTGTGAAATTTTAGCATAAAATCTCTAATAACTGGAAAAAATTGTCTCTTCTCTTCTTTGTATTTCATATTCATGCACATTATGTCTCTTCTATTTGAGGAAAAAGTATTCTCTAGTATGAGAACTATATTATGCAGCTTCTAGAGCATAACGGTTTTATTTCAAACTCCATTTCTGATGCTATATTTCTAAATCACTCATCGTATTTCATCTAAAATAAGAGGAAGAAACAAAAACACCAAAATGCCAAAAAAATAATAATTTAGTCTTTAACTATATGCATAAAACTATCTTTGTAATTAGATAAAGTGTTTGAAGGTAGCTTTACTTTATTTAAATTCCTTTGAGACTGATCACCACCCATACCATTTGAAAAAAATTGTTCTTTTGTGTTAGTTTTGCTTACCAACCAAATTATGATCTCTTTGAGGTTGAGAGAGTATTTTCTGTCTCTCAAAATGACTAACACAGGCTAGTTCATTCAGTTTATTCAAAATTTATTAAAACTTTTTAATGTGAAATTCAAGCTGCTTTATGTGGGATCAGTTTTATAATAGCAACAACTTGTTTTATGTAAATAAGTACAGTCAAAGAAACACTTTTACAACTATTACACTATATGATCCTCGCAGTAACTTTGTGAGATAAGTAGGGCTAGCATCATTATTATCACTTTGTAGCTTAGAAATTAAGATCTGAGGAGGTAAGTGCCTCCACCCTCTCTCGGCACTGCTCTCTCTCACTTCTTGTCTGCTCTGATTAACAAGTACTCTGCCTAAGCAGGCATTCTACTCCAAACAGGGTATTACCCATCCCTTCTTACAGATGTGATTCTCTTGGGCAGCCCCATCACTTGCCTTGTGAGAGGGAGTTTCAGTGGCCAGAAACACTCACTTCTCTATCCTATGGACTGAGAAAGGAGGTACATCTTATTTCCAATACTGTGCTCTCCACAAAATTAACCCTCCTACCTCTAAAAGCTCTTTACACAGGCCAGGAGGAAAGGAGATGTTGAGATAATAGTTGAAATTAATAGGGTAACTTCTCTGTCTTTTGGTTAGCCTCAGAGAGGTGTTGGACACCTTTTCTTGCCAAGCCAAAAGCCAAGTGCCATCGAGTCAAATCCGACTCATGGCACCTTTTGTTAGTGGCTTCTATTTTTAGTAGCACGTTAGAGCCCCTTTGTCTTAACTTAGGGACAACAGAAAAGGTCTCCTCAGTACATCGTGATACATGTGCATTCATGCATAAAACATTGCTAGCACTTCTAGGCAAGACCATGAGTCGGATCCGACTCAAATGCACTTGGCTTGCCAGGCAAGACCCTATTTTACTTCCTATTAAAAACAAACTCACCACCATCAAGTTGGTTCCTTGCTATAGGTGATACTAAAGAAATGAAAGAAATTGAAGCTGTAGGTATACCTGTCTCCATGTGATCATCAGCCTATTTATATTAATCCTGTCATTGTCCTAGACATGTCCATCACATGTCACATAGAAAACTAGCATTTTACCTGTTCAAGGCGTCCTCAAGGAAAAGAGTACTTTCACTGGGTTGAAACGGATGTTTAATATGTGCCCACAGTGGAAGCTCTGGTAATGCAGTAGGTATACACTTGGCTGCTAGCCAAAAGTTGTTGACTCTTTGAACCCACCAGCTGTTCTACAGGAGGAAGATGTGATATTTACTTCTATAAAGATTGCAGCCTTGGTAACCATGTGTTGTCTTGTCCTTAAGTGCCATTGAGTTTGATTAGCACTTCTTTTAGGCAAGTTTCCCTTGTTACCTGGGGGATATTCCCTCCATTACTTTCCTTGCTGTTTTAGCAAAAAGCTAAATAACCAAAATATTTTCTAGCAAGGAGCTTCAGTGCATTCACAAAGAAGGTCTGCATATCTGCCTCCTTTCACTCTTGTGCTGTGCCAAGAACTAGGAAAGTCAGGTATCTAAAGTCCTTGTGGTGGTGTTAGTTGCCCTCAAATGAGTTCTGACTCATAGCAGCCCCTTGTACAACAGAGCGGAGCACTGTCCAGTCTGGCGTTGTGCTCTGAGCGTTTATGCTTGAGCCCATTGTGCAGCCGCTCTGTCAGTCCTCCTTTAGGGTCTGCCTGTTTTTCGCTGACTTCTACTTTGTTAAGCATGGTGTCCTTCTCCAGGGACTGATCCCCTTGATAACATGTCTAAAGAACATGAGGTAGAATTCCACCATTCTTGCTTTTAAGAAGCATCTGGCTGGAATTCTCACAAGACAGATTTACTCATTCTTTTTGCAGTCCAATATTCTTCACCAACACTGTAACTCAAAGGTATTAGTTCTCCTTCCATCTTTCATATTAGTTGTCCAGCTCTAGTTTGCTTATGAGGTGATTAAAAATACTGTAACTGGAGTCAATCGTACCTTTAGTCCTCAAAGTAACATCTTCTCTTGTTAACACTTTAAAGAGACTTTATGTGACACATTTGCCCAGTGCAATAATATATCCTTTGATTTCTTGACTGCTGCTTTCACAGATGTTGCTTCTGGATCCAAGTGAAATGAAATTCTTGACAACTTTAATATTTTCTCCATTATAATAATGTTGCTTTATGGTCTAGTTGTAAAGAATTTTGTGTTCTTTATGTCAGGGTGTAATCCATACTGAAGGCTGTGGTTTTTGAACTTCATCAGTAAGTGTTTCAAGTCCTCTTCACTTTCTGCAGGCAAGGTTGTTTCGTGTGCGTTGTGCAGGTTGTTGATGAGTCTTTCTCCAATCCTGATGCCACATTCTTCTTAATATAGTACAGTTTATCAGATTATTCGCTCAACATTCACATTGTGTAAATATGGTGAAAGGATATAACCCCGACACACACTCTCCTGATTTTGAACCATGTGACATCACCTTGTTCTGTTTGAAAAACTACCTCTGTCTCTATGTACAGGTTCTGCATGAGCACTATTAAGTGTTCTGGACCATTCTTCATAACGTTATCCCTAATTCGTTATGTACACACAGTTAAAGATCTTTGCATGATCAAGAAAACACAGGTAAACATCTTGTAGTAGTCTGTTTCCAGCCAAGATCTCTCTGACAGCAGCAATGATTTCCTTTGTTCTACTTCCTCTTCTGTGTTTGACTTGAATTTCTGGCAGTTCCCTGTGCAAGTGTTTGTTAACTGCCTTCAGCATAATTTTACCTATCAAATTTTTTTTATAATTTCTGAATTCATTGAATCAGCTGCCTTTGGAATAGACACGTAGATGAATCTCTTCCAGTCTGTTGGCCAGGTGGCTCTTTTCCATGTTTTTGGCATAGATGAGTAAGCATTCCCAGTGTTGTGTTCATTTGTCAAAACATCTCAGTATGTCATCAATACTTAAAGCCTTGTTTTTCACCAAAGTCTTCAGCGCAGTTGGATTTTTTCATTCAGTAGCCTTGTTTCTGGACCACATGCCACCTCCTGAAATGTTTGAACATCTACCACGACTTTTTAGTGCAGTAACTCAGTGTGTTCCTTCTATCGTCATTTGAATCTTCTGGATTGTTTATTTTTTCACCCATAGAATCCTTCAATCTTGCAACTTGAATTGTTTCCTCAGTTCTTTTAGCTTCAGAAATGCCAAAGATATTCTTCCCTTCTGCTTTTCTAACTCCAGGTCTTTACAGGTTTTGTTATAATAATTTACTTTGTTTTCTCAAGCTAGCCTTTGAAATCTGTTCATCTCTTACTTCATCACTTCTTCTGTTTGTTGTAGCTATTTATATTCAAGAACAAGTTTCAGAGTCTTCTCTGGCATCGTTTGGGTCTTTTCTGGCTTTTCAATAACCCTTTGCATTCTTAATGTGTGATGTCCTTGGCATCACCCCACAACTCGTTTGTTCTTCGGTCATTAATGTTCAACTCATCAAATCTATCCTTGAGATGACTTCTAAATTCACATGGAATATACTCAAGGCATGGTTTGGGTCTCATGAACCTGTTTTGATTTTTGTCAACTTTTTAGGAAACTCATAGAAACCCTGTGGTGCAGTTCTACTCATATGAGTATGGTCATAGCTGAGGTTGTTTCTGAGTGAAGGATCAAAATGTGTTTCTCTTAAAAGAAACCAAATTGATAATAATAAAAGTATCAGCCACTTAGGCTGTGATTTAAATAATCTTTGCTACATTATGACAAACCAGGAAAAATATTTCATATATTTAGTGATGGTAATGCAATTTACATTTTTTTTGGTAGAAATTTGGGAAAATACATTAATCTTCAGTGTAGTAAAGACAACTTTTCCTCTGGATTTTTCATACATTTTATGAGGAAAAGTGGATACACAACAGTTTATTCAAATGTTTCTTGGCAAAAATGCACCAATTAAATATTCTAGTGACCTCAAACATTTTTATTCAGTTATCCTCATCGTTTCTTTGTTGGCCTCATTTACAAACATGAACATATGAAAGCCTGCCCTACCTGCTGATCTTTTATAATTTTATATCTCATAATAATTGTAATCATAGTTATAATGTGTGTTAGAAAGTTAAAAACAAAATAACAAACATTCTTCGTTATGAAAGAAAGCAGTTTCCATATATTACGCTGTGTGTGTGTGTATGTGTATGTGTATGTGAGAGACATTGAGAACAGAATAATGTTTTTTTTTTAATCTAACATCTCTGCATGGTTTATAATACCAGATCTGATGACATTCACCTACTTAGCTTTTGTAAGGCCTTCATATATTGCTTTTAATATTTTGATAAGAATGATCTTCAGAAGAATTAGATTTACAGTTAGGAAGTTTTTAAGAAAGTTACAAAATAATAGTAGTTGAAGACTGATGTTTTTGTAAGTTTTTTAGTGTTCCCTTAATGAAGAAAACTTGGAAAATTCAGGAAAAAAAGTTTTAATGGGAAGAAGTAAAATTCCATTGACTCAAATATAACCACTTTTCATGTGTGTGTGTGTGATGTATATCACCGAAATAGTATTATAATGAATTTATAGTATTACAGGGTTTTCCTCCCTTGAAAATATATTCTGAACGTTTCTTCTGTTGAAGAATATTCTACAACATGATGTTAATGAATTTATGGAGTTTCCTTATATGGAATCACTACCATTTTTTTTTCTTATCCCTTTTATTGGGAACTGACATTATTTACAGTTTTTATAATTTGAGAAAAACAGGATGTTTGATATTTTTCCATTGAAGATATATTTCTATGTTGCAAGGTATGTACAGTTGAAAGTTTCTAGTATACCAGATTCTTCTCTAGAAAGTTTATATTCAGTTATGTGTCCAGCAGATGTATTTTAGTATCCCTCTGTCCTACATCCTTATTATGAGAGTTGAAAGTACAAAAGTTGGCACACTCAAATTAGAATAATGTAGAAAGGGTTTATGTACAGAAAATGATTACAAAGATGTCAGTAGGATATTGGGAAAAGGTAAAATCTATACTTCCTCTAGCCTCAAAGAGGTGAGAGAGGAAGAGAAATGAAGGAAAAAAGCATTTAGAGAAGACCATCTTGAGAGAAACAGTGGCCTTCAGTCCTGACCCACAACCAGGCCAAAATGACTTCTCAAGTAAAGAACCAGGAGAATAATTATCCTGCACTAACTCTCTCTATTTTCTGGACTCACTTGAAAGCCAGAGGACTTGTGAGCTATCTTGATGTAGTTTATACAGGTCAACTCCTAGATTAGAAAGGTAGAGAGTGCATTTGGAGGGGCAAACAGAAAATAGAAGAACATTTACCCATTTTTTGTATTTCTATGATTATGAACCCTATTTTCATTGTTCTCTGGTTGTTACTATTATTTGTTGTTGTTAGCTGCCATTAAGTCAGTTCTGACTCATGGTAACCCCATGTGTACAAAGTAGAATTGCTCTGTAGGGTTTTCAAGGACGTAACTTTTCAGAAAATCACCAGGCCTGTCTTCTGAAGTACCTGTGAGTCAGTTCACACTGTCAACCTTTGGGTTATTTGAGTGATTAACTGCACAACTAGGCACTTGTTCTGTGATGATTAGTAGGGTAAAAATTTTATTACCTATCTATATTTCTTCCTCCATCAGTCACATTTCTAACTTCTCCTTTCTACTGCTAGCGGAAAAGCTGGCAGTTTGAATCCACCAAGTGCTCCTCGGAAACCCTGTGGGCCCGTTCTGCTCTGTCCTATAGGGAAAGTATGAGTCACAATTGATTTGATGTCAGTGGGTTGTATTATATATTGTTCCTTTTTTTCAAGCATCCAGCTGTAAGTTTATAAATATTTGTAGTCATCAGTATTTTTTCTTGTCGTTTTGCAGTTTGGTATTTTTTGTTTAATTTTTTTGTTCCGGCAGTAAGTCATCTTGCTGTATAGTCTAAAATAAATATAATTTTATTTTCTACAAGTTAACACGTAATCCCAATATTAATATTCTGAGTAATACCCACTTACCCCCAGTGATTTGACATGGCATCTGTTCTGTTAGTCTTGTTAATCGTTTAACCTGTCCTGCAGTAGTATCATAAGGTATTAAACTTGCATAGTTTTAATATATACAACAATCAATATTTTCTTGATCTTTTCAGTTACTTAGTCTGTCAAACTTTAGAATTTAAGATTCAAAATAAAAAAAAATAAACCAAAAACATTTCTTTAGGAGTTTGATTAAAACGATAACACATTTATAAATTACTCTGAGGAAAAATAAAATTATTTATATATGTATATATTTTATTTATTTATTGTGATTGTGTGAAAATGTACAACCGAGTTTAAATTTGCTTGCCCGCCTATCTGCAGCTCTTTCTGCTGTCCTTGCCCAGTGACAGCACACACCTCCTTTCTGTTCTATACAAAAATTCTTATAACACTGAATTTTCTTTCCGCATATCATTGTATGCATCCCAGTTTTTCCAAATGTGCTTCACAAACCTACTTTATTTTCTTTAAATGTCTTGAGTTTGTTTCTGTGTACTTTATTACAAAGCGTATTTTGATATTGTGAATGAAAACTTATTCCCATTTTATTTTCTGACTGGTTATTGCTGGAATATTGAAAAGCTAATAGTTTGAGTATATGTATTTTATGGCTAAAAACCTTACAGAATTCTGAACCAGTTTTATTTGATTTTCTTCTAATTATTCTGAATTTTCTAAGAAGGCTATTGTATCATCTAGAAATAAAACTTATTTTCCAATGTTTAAACCTCTTATTTATTTTTCTTTTGTTATCTATACATCTGTTTTATAACAAAAATGAATAATGTTGCTGATATCTATCATTAATTTCCCCCTTTATTTTAGTAAATCTGTCTCTACTACTTCATATTAAGTGGAATGTTAAATATTTGTTTTAAAAAAATTCATCTCATAGAACAGTTTTTGTTTTTCATCATTCCAATTAAGTTTTCTCTGATATAAATTTGCCATGAATTTTCCTTTTTTGTAAAATTGAGAAAAGATGGGAAGCTTTATCACATCTCACTTTATGTTAGACATACTATGGTTACATAGTATGTCTCCTTTGGCTAATTAAAATGGCAAATTATATTGAGAGTTTTCCTGATACTGAATTATCCTCCCTTCCCAGAATATGCCAAACTTTGTTATAGTATGTCATGTTCTTTTAGCATGCTACTGCACTGTTTCTAATTTTGTTCTTTTAATCTGTATTCCTAAAGAATAGTATAGTGTGTGTGCATCCACATATGTATGTATCCTAAATATT
The DNA here is from genome assembly GCA_028571685.1 of Heterohyrax brucei. Lineage (NCBI taxonomy): Eukaryota > Metazoa > Chordata > Mammalia > Hyracoidea > Procaviidae > Heterohyrax > Heterohyrax brucei. Next base: position 79,159,164 of record CM053143.1, read on the forward strand.
GTCATTGTCAGATTTAGTTGTTTGGTTAAGGTAGCTTCATAAAATAGCCTGAGTTACTTTTCAGTATTTGCTTTGGAACAGTTATTGTATAATGGAAATTCTCTTTCCTTTGAAAATGAGATTGAAATTTGGGGAGAAAATGTGTTTGGCACTGTTCTTCAAGACAGTTGTTTGAAAATTTTAAAATTTTGTGTATTTTTGTATAGTTGTACTCAGTTTGGGGGGGGAATGTTTTATTATAGTTTATGTTTTCCTAAAAGTGGCCTGTATTTTTCAAATCTGTTCGTGTAGAGTTGTACATAGTATAATAATATTTGTAAATATTTATACATACCTGTGTTCTTTCTTTTTGATCTATAATTAAAAGTAAGAAAGAAAAAGAATGTAAGGACATGTTATATTTCTGTTTTTTTTATACACATCTCACATAAAGATGTTCCATCTTTATTGGTTTTCCTCAAAATATCAGCCCGCATTTGTCTATTTTTTCCTTAATTAACTAGTGTTACTAAATTATTCTGCATGCTTTCCCAAGCGTTACTTGTTTTCATTTTTTTTTTAACTTGTTTGTATTTACCTAACAACTTTCAAATAACTGTATTAAAATACTTTTTTTTGTAAGGTTTATATGGTAGCAAATCAACTTCACTTGTTGAGTCGAGGAAAGTAAAGATGACTCTGAAAAATTATCAAGACTTGTAGATTTCAGTGATTTCTGGTAATCATCAGGGTACCCTGAGGTAAAGAGAATCTAATTGTCTTTCGTAGAGTTTTTCTGATAGTATTGAAATAAGAAGTGATTCTGCTTTGTAGATTTATTTAACCATGTATTTTTATTTGCTCATCCACTTACCACATAGCTATTAGACTTCTTTGTGCTGTACTTTGTGCTGATTTTTAGAGATACAAACATAGCAAAGCATAGAATCTGCTTTCAGGGAAACTGTAGGTCAAGTTAAAGAAGACAGCCTATCACAAAAACAGTAATTACTGTGATGGAGTTCTGTATATGTTGTTTTGGTGAAACACATACCCTACAATAAAAAGAAGTGTTAAGAAAAAAATAGTAGAAGATTTGAAAATACTATTTCATTGAATTAATTCAGTAAATGTATTCTGATATTTACTGTGTGTCAGCTAACAAACTTGGCTCTGAGTAGGACATAGGTGCAAAAGTCATTTTTCTTATCCTTGAGGAGCCTTCAGTGTAGTAGGAGAGGAACAATCCCACTGTAATAAAGATGTGTACCAGATATATGTGGGAATGCAGAAGAGAAATTTACCGTGCTTTTACGGAACTTAACAAGAAGGTATTAATGTTTAAAGAGTTGAACAGTGAGTCAGGATTTAATAGATGGACAAGCTGCTACATTTTAAGTAGAAGAAATGACATGTGCAAAGGAACAGTGGCATGAAAAGCCATATCTCAGTTATCTAGTACTGCTGTAAGAGAAATACTACAAATGGATGGCATTAACAAACAAATTTATTTTATCACAGTTTAGGAGGCTAGAAGACCAAATACAGGGCACCCAACCAAATTCAGGGCACTAGCTCCAGAAGACACTTTCTGTCTCATTGTTGGTTCTAGTGAGAGGACCTTGTTATCAAGTTTCACCTAGTCTAAGAGCTGCTCAGTGCAGGACCCTGGGTCCAAAGGATGTACTCCACTCCCAGTGCCTCCTTCTTGGCATAGGGGCCCTCTCCTCTGAGCTTAATTTACTCTTATATCTCAAGAGATTGACTCAAATACAGCCTAATCCTGCAGATTGAATCCTACTTTATTAACATAACTGCCTCTAATCCTCCTTAACAGCATAGAGGTTAGGATTTACAACACATAGAGTAATCACATCATATCACAAGATGGTAAGCAACCACGTGATACTGGGAATAATGGCAATTGGGGGAGACACAATTTAATCAATAACACAGCATGTTTTCTGTTAACTGCTGAAGCATAAAGTATAAGGTGGTGACAGATAAGAAAACAGGAAATGAGAATATTGCAAATATTTGTTCAGATCTTGCCATTTTTCATATACCATAGTAATGAGTTTCACACACTATTATAAATGTTATATAAAAACCCTGTTGCCATTGATTCCAACTATGTAACCGTATAAGGCAGAGTAGAAATGCCACATAGGGTTTCCAAGGAACACCTGGTAGATTGAAACTGCTGACCTCTTGCTTAGCAGCCATAGCCCGCTAAGCTCTAAATCATTGTGCTGTCAGTGCTCCAAATTTTATATATATGTATATGCCAGCCAGCGAGGTGCCGTATATATATATGTGTGTATATATATATGTGTGTGTGTGTATATATATATCAGTTAATCTTTGCAATAGCCCAGTAGGATTCAGATAGTTCCTCTTTATAGTTATTTAGGAGATTTGGTTGTTGGTTCCATTTTATAAATCAAGAAAACTAGGCTGAAAAGTTCAATGCTGATGAATTGTATGGCCATGATTTGAACCCAAGTAGTCTTACTTCAAAGCTTTTGGTCCTTTGTAGGCAGCAATCAATTCATAAAGTGCTCTATATAATATAGTATGGATTTAATCTTAACTCCTTCAACATCTAGAAGTCATTGCGGTGCCATTAATTATAAATGTTACCTGATATTTTGATTTTTATTTTCAACTGAGGTAGCATTTAGAACATGAATTAGAAGGAAGCAAAGAAGAATGGAGATAGACAGTTTCTTTTTTTCTTATTGTGATTGAATGAAAATATATGTTCCCATATAAATTTGCATGCCCACCTATGTGCAGCTTCCACTGTTCTCCCTGTCCGGTGACAGCACACTCCTCCTCTCTTCTCCATACACGTCGCATCCTCCCAACAATCTCCTATCCCCCTCCTCTCCACCCACTCCCCTTCCTCCTGTAGGAGGTCAACAAGATGACATCCTGTAGATGCATAGAACTATAAAGTACACACATGATGTGGTCACTCTGTGTTGCCAAGTCCAATCCATTCCTGTCCAAGACCTGACCTCCCTCATGATTTATGGACAGGGACGGCAACAGGGCCTGGGGCCATGCTCCCAGGGTAACTCCAAGGCCCGTGCACCATCATTTGTGATCTTTTAATGGAAATCTCAAGGTGCACCTCTTTTTTATTCTTGCGTTGCCCGTGAGACTCAACTTGGTGAGGTCCCCCACGGCTATCACTGGTGGTGGCTGGGCACCATCCAGTTCTTACGGTCACAAGTTGATGTAGTCAGCCACTCACATGAGTCTCTCTGTCTTTCGTGTTCTCTTTCCCCCATGTCGTTTTGGTCCTTGGTGATCATCTGTTCCTGCTAAGTTGGGACCACTTGTTGTGCCCTCAGATGGCAGCTTGGCAGCTTTTAAGATCCCAGATGCCACTCACCAATGTGAGGTGCAGAGGGATCTCTTGGCAAAATGCTAGTTGTGCCAGTTGGTCTCGATTTCCCCTGACAGCATGGTTCCTGGCCCCTGGCACCCTGCCCCAGCTACTCTGTCCTTGTAATATTGGATTAAGATGGGAGGAGTAATCATGTTATTTTCAAGTGCAGTTAATATTGATCTTTCTAATATGTGCTGTCACAGATTTCACCCAGCCAAATCTCTGTCAACTATCTAAACCCTTCCCCCCTTGCCTTCCCTCCCTCCCCTCCCCTCACTTGCAGCCGTCAAAGAGTCTTTTCTTGTGTGCATTATTGTAGGGGTCTCATATAATATTTTCCCTTTTGTCACTGACTACTTTCACTTAACATAATGTCCTCCAATTGAAACCAAATTATGATATGTTTCCTAAAATCATCATTGTCCTTTATCACTGCATAGTGTTCCAATGAGGATATATACCGTAGTTTACCTATTCATTCTTCTGTTGTTGGGCAGGTGGGTTGATTCTGTCTTTTTGCTATTGTGGACCATCCTGCAATAAACATTCATGTGCATATATCAGTTGGTGTGAATGGCCTTGATTCTGTAGGATATGTTCTGAGCAGTGGAATTACTGAGTGAAATGGTTTATCTAGATCCAACTTTTTAAGGAAGCACCAGATTGCTTTCTAAAGAGGTTACACCATTTTGCAATCCCACCAGCAGTATAGGAGAGTTCCAGTTTATCCACAGCCTCTCCAGCATTTTTTGTGTGTTTTTTGGATCATGTCCAACCTTGTTTGGGTGAGATGATATCTCATTGTAGTTTGGGTTTGAATTTCTTTAGTAGCTAATGATTGCGAGCATGTCTGTGTGTGTTTTTTGCCTGCCTGGATCTCCTCTTTAGAGAAGTGTCTGTCCATGTCATTTGCCCATCACTTAATTGGATGATTTATCTTCTTACTAATATTTTGTAGTACCTTGTAGATTATGGATTCAGACATCTGTCTGACATATAGTTGCCAAATATTTTTTCCCGTTCTGTAGGTGGTCTTTTAATTCTATTAATAAAGTCTTTGGATGAACATAAATGTTTGATTCTTAATAGTTCCAGTTTATTTTTCTCTTCTGCTGTTTGTGGTTTGTTTGACAGATTTTGAAGTCTATCTAGATTGTGTATGAAAACTTTCATTGTTGTTCCTACTTTTTCTTGGATGAGCTTTATTTAGATTTGATATTTAGGTCTTTTATCCAGTTTGAGATAGTTTTTGTGTAAGATGTAAGATATGAGTCTTGTTTCGGTGTATTACAGATGGATAGCCAATTTTCCCAGCACCATTTGTTGAAGAGATTCTTTTTTCACCCAGTTTAGTATCTTAGGACCTTTGTCAAATATCAGTTGTTTATAGGAAGATGATGTCATCTCTGGGGTATCAATTCTATTCCACTGATCTGTCTGTCTCTTTTTGTACCAGTACCAGGCTGTTTGAAAGACAAGCTGTTTCTATTGTCCACGTAAGAGATGATGAAGCCCTGAGAGAGGGCAGTGAATCAGGGAACAGTTTCAAGTTTTGGTTGAACTTGGGGATATTTTGGATGCATATAGGAAGTAAGGAACTAAGAAGAATTGAGGTTAATGTCCAGATTTCTCTCTTGCATAACTAGACTGGTGTTAGTGCCAGAATCTGTGACAAAAAAAAATGGTAAGAATATTCTGGCTGTCAGGTATGAATTCTCATAGGTAAAATGTCTTTGTAGTTATTTAGGAGTTTTGGTTTCCGGTTAAATATCAAAGTAAATGTATGCAGGCATATTCTCAGTAGCAGTGTCCGTTTTGACTCTTAAGTACCATGACAGAGTGATTCTCTTGTAACTTAATGAACACAATAAAATTCTTGTCTTGTTTTCAAGTTTAGATTTTTGCTTCTTTAGTTGGATTTATCACTGACACATCCAGACCACCATTTCAGAGGGCCTACACTACCTCAAAGATTATTTGTAGCACTACTTAGTAAATCTTGACTCTTATGTTGGCAATTCAATATGAATTTGTTTTAAAAAAAAAAAAAGTTAGGAGACAAATGGACTTCTGATTTGTGGACATCATGAGCCATAGAATGCATTGTATATCCAGATTCTTGGATAGAAATGATAAAGTAATAGGAATTTCCAGAATTGTTCTATAGTAATCCTAAATTCCTGTCTACTGTCCATAAACAAGGAAAATTCAATAATTTGAAAACCCAGTCACACAAGACAAGTGCTTGTGATACTAAATAATATGAAAGTTATACTGAGGAAGTTTTATTTTTAGTCCTCTAAATGAAAATTATACAATGATAAGTAAAACAGCTTATAAAACTGTCCAATAAAAGAAAAACTAGATTCTTTGTTTTTAATATTACAGGTATTTTCTTCATAACACAAAGTAATGTAATTTTTCTAAATTTAATTTACTGTTTGCAAAAGAAATTGCAGGTACCACATTACAGTTCTTTTCTGATATACACTCAAAAGTTGAGAAAATTGTACATTTGTCAGGGATTCCTCTCCTTCACTTCTTACTATTTCATACGGCAATGCTCTTACCATTGAAAAATTCTTCTTTTGTGATTCAATTGATTAGAGCCAATGCCAAGGTCATGTCATTCTTCCAAACAGTCAGTTGTTCATAGAGAATACTTGGGTCAAATCCTCTTTTTCATCAGCCAAGGTTCTTCTTCCACTAAGATATATTCTCAGTTTGAAATTATGCATTCTTACAATCTTCATTAAGTGACTAAAAGCAGAACTAGTGTAATCAAAACTTCTTTATTTCATCTTCATAAATGTATGACTTCATGAAAAGACTAGGATAAATACCTGTAGAGATTGCAGTCTCATGAGAAAGGAGATGGAAGAATTGATGGTGTTGCTTGCTGGTTTTAAAGCTCTTTAAATCTTTCTGAACCACTTTTAATTTCACAATGTTTAAGTAGCTTTAATTCCTAATATTAAAATATTAAAATTCCTAATGCCTATTTTTTATTATGAGCCATAACTCACAAAGCTTAGTAATTTCCATTTCTATTTAAAAGTTAATAGACTGAGAAGAACAAGTTTTGTGCTGATAAAGAATGTAGAGCAGAGTCAGTAAAACCCGAGGGATAAGAGCTGATATCAAACAGTAATTGAAAAAAATTTTTGTTCTCCTGCCTAGAAATTTTAAATTAAAAGTCCACAATGGAATGGAGGAAAGGAGTGAGATAAGTTACATTCAATTTGGAAAACTTATTAACAATGTAAATAATTTTTTCAATCCTGATATTTTTAATCAAGTGAATATTGAAAGTTCCTAAATTTCATGTTATCTCCAACAAATTTTTAAAGCGTGTCTATTCCTCAATAGTTGAAATCAACTCTAAGGCAACTGGGTTAGTGTTCAGTAAATTTATGTGGAATTCAGTTGTATTACTTTGCCTTGTATGGGGAAAAGGATCATTCTCCCTACTAAATAACATGGAGAGTAATTACAAATTGTTGTCAGTTTGAATTAGCCAAGCTGCATATAGCAGATATGTAAACCAATGTGTTGGGTTGGTAGTCTAGAGTCTGATTTTTCCTCTTCCCAAGGTAGGATAGCAATCTGATTTACTATCTAAGGGAATACCATGATGCATGCTCTTTATTCATCTCTTAGAATCTAATTTCCACTCACCCATCCATATATAACATAAACTATGTTAAAACCAAACCCATTGCCGTCTAGTTGATTCAATAGCTAGCCTATTGAATGTAGTAGAACTGCCCCCATGTGGTTTCCAAGGCTATAAATCTTTACGGAAGCAGACTGTCACATCTTTCTCCCATGGAGGGGCTGGTGGATTCAAACTGCTGAACTTTTAGTTAGCAGCGGAGCATTTTAACCACTGTGCCAGCAGGGCTTCTCTAAATTATTGTTAATAAAAGTCCAGTTCATATATTAGAACCAATTACCATAATTAGTATATATGAGTAGTTACTCAGGGAGGCCTTGTGGAACAGTGACTAAGCATCTGACTGCTAACCAAAAGGTCATCAGTTCGAATCCACCAGCCAGTCTGTAGAAGCCCTATGGGGCATTTCTGTTCTGTCCTATAGGGTCACTGTGAGTAAGGATCAATTTGATGGCAATGGGTTTTATTGCGGTCCGATGCAATTTGTCGTATTGCCTGAGTTGTAATTAATGATTCACGGCAAGTGTACTTCAAGAAAAGTGAAATGTGCTTAAAGCAGCTGTTTTTAAAGATACATAGTGTTTTCATATGGAAAACTCCGTCTCACCTCTTTCTAGCATGTTTGAACTACAAGTTAATAGGCAAGAAGAATAATATTTTTTATGTGTGACTACTAAAGAAGTAAACCTCAGCAGTAGGGAATACAGTTTCACAATTTGACTCCTAAAATGAGATTTGGGTTTCTTTTTATTTCTTCATTTCCTCCTGTAGGCTATATTGATTGGTATCAAGAGCCTAAAGGTATTCTGTACTGGTTATAGTCTGTTTCTCTTTAGTAAATGCAATATTTGTACTTGTCTGTTGTATTTTTCAGTCAAGGGAATCCATTTCGTTAAATGAACTAAAGTCGGAAGTATCACCCCGGATTTCAGCAGAGGACCTGATTGACCTGTGTGAACTCACAGTGACAGGCCATTTCAAAACACCCACCAAGAAAACAAAGTCCAGTAAACCAAAGCTCCTGGTGGTTGACATCAGGAATAGTGAAGAGTATCCTTGACACATGCTGTTTTAATGGGCGATGCTACCTTATTTATATTGTTTTCTTTCCATTTAAAGGATATGTGGTAAAAAAACAGCAAACATTGCTGGGATTCCTAAGAATTTAGGCAGCTATGAATTTAAGTAGCTAACTCTCAGACTGGATTCCAAAATAGATTTCCATTCAATTTCTGTTCCTAAGATAACATTACATACCAGAGATCTTAAAATGTTTTCTAAATAATTCCAGAATATTGGGATATTATCTTTTATTTGTGTTTCTCTGGTGTATGTGGTTGTTTTTAAAGGCATTGGAATCTTTCCTGCTATTGATGGAAATTTTGACAAAGATGAAGAGTAAATATATTCCTGATCTAACACCTAGCCAGATAATCAATATTAAACTTGTATTTATTATACTTTTAAAACATTTGCTATGGAGAACATGTCAAAGTATTTTTCCACTGAGATTTTGATTACTGAACTTATATATTTCCAGTGATTTTGTTTGGCATTAAAGTATGAGTAGTTTCAAAATAGTAACATTTCAACCTTTCTCCATATCTTTTCATTATCTGTCAGATTCTTTCAAAGCATTCCTTGATTCTTTTATACCCTAGAATCTAGGTAAATGGCTTTCAGAATTTTTTAACAGAGCAACTCCCTTTTAAAATAAAATCCTTTAGCCTATATAACATCAAATGAGGCAGTTAATTATAGTTAATTTCTTTCATAACTGTACATGTATGGCATTACTGATGTTGTTGTTGGTTGCCATGCCATGGTGATCATGTACACATTGGCACGAAATACTGCCCAGTCTTGTGCCATTCCCATGACGGGTTGCAGATTAGACCATTAGAATCCATATGGTTTTCACTGGCTGATTTTCATACGTGGATTGACAGGCCTTAGGCTGGCAGCTCTGCTGATACCTGTTCAGCATCACAGCAACAGAACACATAAGCCTCCAGTGATGGGCAGGTGCGGGATGCTTATGAAGTGCATTGTTTGGGAAGCAAACACAGATCTCCCACATGGGAGGCAAGGTAAGACCTACACTGAACCACTAGTACTCCCCAGTACTAATGTAAAAGCTATAAATTAGGGTTAGTAGGTTGATAATTTTTTTAGATATGAATACTAGCACTTAGTTCATTTTTATGTATATGTTTTCTATCTCCTTTTTGGCAATGAAATTTTAAAATTCAAACTGTACATTTACAGGATTCCTGAAACAATCCATTGAGTCTTACATTACTAGTAGTACAATTCAGGAGTCCACTGTTTCAAAGGATATGTACCATCTAAAGATAAAGAGAGTGTTAATATCCATGTTTGTTAGGATTGCAGGAGATGGAAATCTCCTGGTGGAGTAGGTCAGTGGACTCCCAAAAGAAGCAGTAATTCCAGCTGACTGGTCAGGGACCTCAGCTTTAAAAGTTTATCTATCTGTTATTTCACAAGTTTAAAATACTTTCAGTGTCTTTACTTTTTTAGTTTTTGCTTTTTGATTGAATTTTGATCATAGTCGTTCTTTCATAAAACCATCAGGAATGCTGATTTCTGTGCCCTATTTTGATTTTAAAGATTATTGCTAAAATAGTTTAGGTACACATACCATTCCTCTGATATTTAGTGTCAAATAATGTAACTAACTATTTGAGATTTTAAAATCACACACAAAATGAGTTTGTCACATAATCCAAGGTTTTCCAAACATCATAAAACTCAAAACCAAACTTCTTGCTGTCAAGTTGATTTCATCTGATGATGATCCTATTCAACAGATGAAAACTGACCCCTAGGGGTTCCAAGGCTACACTGTTTACAGAAGCAGACTGCCACATCCTTCCCCGATGGACAAGCTGGTGGTTTCAGACCTTCCAGTTAGCATCTGACCACTTGAACTACTGCACCACCGGGGCCCCTTTGCAAACCTTGTGGGCTAATTTTTTCCACTGATGCTCTATTTTATACAGGATAAATACCAACAAAAGAGCAGAAATTAAACCATCTAGCCTGAACATTTTTTCTACTAAGTATGGGTGAGTCACTTGCTGTAAGAGTAACCCTATTTCATCCTATAATACTTAGTCAGAAGTTGAAAGTAGGCGGAAACCTGGCATGATTCTTTTAACTATGTAAAATTACAGACTAGAGGTAAAGTATCAGTATTTTCTTTCATATTATTTTAGAGTGGGATTTGGTCCAAGAGACTGAATAAAGGAAAATGAAATCACACCTCTTTTATGACCTTCATAAAGGGCCCAACTTGTAAAATTTCTGAAATCCTCCATTAACCAAGATATTTTTTAAGTTATGCTCTTGGACTTAAGATTTTTTACTGCCCTGCTGATGATGCAAATGTACATGGCAGTAATAAGATACTATGCCTTACCAGTTATTTTAGGACAAGAGACATCTTAGATGTAAGTAAATTGACTTTTGATCATAGCTACTCTTGAGCCCTTATCTGGTTCCAAGCATGCAGCTAGTCCTGTGATGCAGCTACTGCTATTCTCTCTATTTTCTGATGGCAAAGTTGAGAAATACTAAGCAGTTTGCCTCCAGCTGTGAAACTAGCGAAGCTCGTGCTCCTAAGTCATACGCTGTTTGGCAGGTGGGTATTTGGTCTCTACCTAGAAATATTGAGCATAAACACTACTGAAACAAATAAATTAGTGATTAAGACGTGTATTGATTCCTCATACTGTATGTATTTATTCAAATCTTACAAATTGTTATCCTTTACTTCCTACATGCATAGGAGACCTTTTCCCAAATACCAACTGAGAAAGCTACTTCTAGTTATCTTTTTTGTGTCTTAACACACCCACAGAATCAAGGAAAGTAAATTATTTTAAATTCTAGAAGGTAATTTTGGTATACTTGGAAAGAGAGAATATGTTAGAAAGATCCTTTCCTATTACAATAATTTATAAGATGTAAGTCATTCAAAATTCTGTTTTTTTTCTGTTTTTTTCTCATTTTCCCTGAAACTACTAAGCTGCTGGTGTTTTAAAACTTAAGTGAAAGCCTATTGAAATCCTCATAGTATTTTTAAGTAATCGTCTTTTCAGAATAACTCTTTATTCTTACTGAGGTATATCTCTGCAATTAAACTTGAGGATTTATGTAACTTTGCCAGTCTGTTCAGCAATGACTAAATATTTAATACTAATACGTTCCTGAAATAACTTATTTCTACCTTGTGACAGAATGTAGTTTTATGCGATAGGGGGTGTAAGAAACCTTCTATATTTCTTTCTTCTTCTCCAAAACATTTAAGTTGTTCAGGTTAGGTAAAAATTTTAATTCAGGTGATATGAATTCATCAGTAAACAGTAGTTTGTTTTGCTTGTAAACATTGTCAGTGTTCCCATAGCATTTTTATATATAGGTCATTTCAATGAGACAGCTTTGTTTGACCTAAGTTCTTACTTTTTCCTGTAGATGAAAATCTTATTTTCCTAAATTGTGCTTTCAGGAGATTAAATGTCTAAGATTGGGCTTCATCATAGCTTTTTTACCTCTATGAAAAACTGAAATGGTCATTTATAAAAGGGAGAGAGGAGATCTTATTCATAAGCCATATAAACTGTTGACTATGGATGAATTTAAGGGACAGCCCAGAACCCTCCCATGCCTCACCCCTGAAATTTTACTGTTACAGTGTTAGTGTATTAGATTATGATATTAATATTCCCAGCTGACATACAAATATACCAGAAGGTATGTTTCACTTCACTGCTGGTGATCTGATGGAACTGCCTCAACACCTGGTAAGGAGAAGGTGGAGATGTATCAGAAAGGAAAGCAAAGCTGATGTTGTTGTTAGGTACCATGGAGTCAGTTCTGACTCATAGAGACTCTATGAACAACAAAACAAAACACTGCCCAGTCTTGCGCCATGACCACAGTTGTTTTTATGCTTACGCCCGTTGTTGTGGCCACTGTGTCAATCCGTCTTACCAAGCCAGGTCTTTCCTCTTTTCTGTGGACCCCCCACTCTACCACGTGTGATGTCCTTCTCCGGGGAGTGATCTTTCCTGACAACATGTCCAAAGTATGTGAGACGCGGTCTTGCCATTTTTGGTTCCAAGGAGCACTCTGGTTGTACTTTTTCCAAAACAGATCTGTTTGTTCTTTTGGCGGTCCGTCATACATTCAACATCCTTCCCCAACACCACAATTCAAAGGCATCAGTTCTTCTGTCTTCTTTGTTCATGGTCCAGCTTTTGCATACATATGATGTGATTGAAAATACCATGGCTTGGTTCTGATGCATTTTAGTCTTCAAGGTGACATCCTTACTTTTGAATACTTGGAAGAGGTCCTTTGCAGCAAATTTTTCCCAGTGCAATGCGTCTTTTGATTTCTTGACTGTTGCTTCCAAGGGTGTTGATTGTGGACCCAAGTGAAATGAAATCCCTGACAAACTCAATTGTTTCTCTGTTTATCACAGTGTTGCCTACTGGTCCAGTTGTGAGGATTTTTGTTTTCCTGATGTTGAGGTGCAATCCGTACTGAAGGCTGTGGTTCTTGATCTTCATCAGTAGGTGTCTCAAAGCTTCTTTGTTTCCGACACGTAAGGTGGTGTTGTCTGCATAACACAGGTTGTCCTCCAATCCTGCTGCCTCGTTCTTCTTTGTATAATCAAAGTTCCCGGATTATTTGCTCAGCATACAGATTAAAAAGGTATGGTGAAAGAATACAACTCTGACGCATGCCTTTCCTGACTTTAAACCATGCAGTGTCCCTTGTTCTGTTTGCACAACTGTCTCTTGATCCATGTACAGATTCCTTAAGAGCACAATTAGGTGTTCTGGAATTCCAATTCTCCTCAACATTAGCCATAATGTAGTATGATCCACACAGTCTAATGCTTTTGCATAATCAATGAAACACAAGTAAAGATCTTGCTGGTATTCTTTGCTTTCAGCCAAGATCTATCTGACATCAGCAATCATATCCCTGGTTGCGTGTCCTCTTCTGAACCCAGCTTGCATTCTGGCAGTTCCTCGTCAATACAGTGTCGTAGTCACTTTAGAATGATCTTCAGCAAAATTTTACTTGCATGTGATATCAATATTGTTTGCTAGTTTCCACATTCAGTTGGATCACCATTCTTTGGAATGAGTAAATATGGATCTCTTCCAGTCAATTGTCCAGGTAGCCAATTTCTTGGCGTAGTTGAGTGAGCACTTCCAGTGTTACATCTGTTTGTTGAAATATCTCAATTGATATTCCATCAATTCCTGGAGCCATTCACCAGTGCCTTCAGTGCAGCTTCAACTTCTTCCTTCAGTGAAAGCAAAGCTGGAGGACATGAATTTATATTAACATCCCAGTGAAAACATAATCACACAACTTTACAGTAAGGAGTTCTAGAGATGATCTAACCCCTTAATATTAGAGCTGAAGACTCAAGGAAGCTAAATAGCATGTTCAAGTTTTTGTTGAAATCATGACTTAATTATTTTTAATAAGAAAGAAATGTGAAATACTAATCTAAATGCAAGTTCAAATCAGAGATGTTTGTTCTTCGGTAGACTGCAGACATTTCATAGCAAACAATAAGTTTCAGTGATTAAGAGTCAATAGACAGTGTTTCACACAGAGGCATAAATTTCATAAGTGATGTTAATAGTTTCAAAGATAATACTGTTGTTTTCTTTATTATGTCTAAGAATTTAGGATTTTTAATTTCTTGAAGTTTATGGTAAGTGGTCTTAGTCATGTAAATTGGTTCCAAGTTATGTTCTCTATAGACAAAAATACTTTGAAAAAATGTAATTCTCATTTACGTGAAGTCAGGGATGGATTTTTGCAACTTTATTTGTAAAATTCTTTGCCTTTTGCTTTTTCTCCTAAGATATCAAAGGCACATCAGCCTGAGATTGAAACTTTTAACACTGAAAACAGGTAAACCCTGTTGTTATTATTTTGCCATGTTGTTCATCCTTAATGAATACTAGTATTATCCTTATCTCTGTCCAGAAGAATTAGTTTCTTAGGCCCTCTTCAAAATAATATAGAAATACTTGTGATCAGAGCAGGATAAATCATGATAAAAGAGGCCTATTAAGATTTTGTCATCCCATTCAGACCTAGATTCATACTATCTGAATTAAAATTTTTACTTTGCTGAATGAACGTTGTATAATTGGGTGGTATGTAGTAGTCTTTGCTGAGAAATTTCTCCACTGTCTGGGTTGGTCTTAATTAGAAGAGGCACATTACCTGTTGAAGAGCTCCTATGTGCTCTGAGACCCAGTTCCTAGAATGCCATATATGGGCTTTTTCAATCAGCAGGTTATTTAATATGTTTAGGAACCTGCTTTGCCAGGTAATGAGGATACAGAGTACAAGTCATATCTTGTGAGTGAGACAGATGTATTGAATAGATAATTACAATACAGTGTGAAATGGTCTGTGTCTGAGGCATACTCAGAATGCCATGGGATGTAAAGAATCAACACCTAAACAGGATGATACCTGAGATGTGCTTTAGAAGATATGTAGGAGTTAAATCAGCAAAGAATGAAGGGGAGGGAGGTCATTTCACACTGAAGAAAAACACTTCACGGAGCACAGAGAGATCTGAGAGGGAAACAATTAATTAATTATAAGTACTCTGGGTTACTATAGCTAGCATACATGAGGGGAAAAAAGAAAACTCACTGCCGTCGAGATGATTCCAACTCATAGCAACAGTATAGGTCAAAGTAGAACTGCCCTATAGAGTTTCCAAGGAGCACCTCGGGAATTTGAACTGCTGACCTTTTGGTTAGCAGTGGTAGCACTTAACCACTGTGCCACCAGCGTTTCCAGGGGAATAAATGAGAATGATGGGAAATAAAAGCTAAAATAGTCAGAGAGCTTCATAGATGTTGAAGAACATATTCAGAAGTTTGAAATTTATGACAAAGGCAGTGTCAGAGCATTAGAGAATTTTAATCAGATGAGTGGCATACTCAGATTTGTGAGTTAGATTACTTTGAGGCAGTATGGAGGGTAGATGGGGGTGATGGTGCAGGTAAGACTGGAAGGTTAGAATTACCCAGAGATTTGATGAATATAAACATTCCTTGTTTGCAGTTAGGAAGAGAAATGTCTGTACCTTTGCCCTGAAATAAACCAGTTTTCTAAGGCGATGTGAGTCAGGATCTTCACTAGATAAAACCTAGAGAAATTACTTTGTCTGCTGTTTTTCCCCTTTTCTCACAATGTGTACTAGCAAAGGGGAACTCAGTATCGTGATGCTTATAAACATTGATGGATGGTATGTAAGCTGTCTTTTCAGCATTACGTGAAGCATTGTAAGAGATTCAAATATGGGGGGGGGGGAGGGTTAAAGCCTTGATGGAAAGATAAGACGTGGACATTAGTATGTTTTATGTAAGAATAAACTACTGTCATAAGAGTTGTACAGATATGGTGGGAAGGGAAAGTTTAATTGAAGGAAACACATGTAGGGTAGATAATACTTGAACACTCAGAAATATGCAGGTTAAGCTGTTTTGGCAGGGAAAACTACAGGAGCTGAACACCTGAGAACACCTCCAGGAGATCACACATGTTTCAGTTATGTTGCAATTGAATTAGTTAGGTCCCCTTCATGAGGGCTGAACTGAGAACCTTGGGCTTCATTCTGTAGGTGATCATGTAAAGCTTTCCGCAGGGATGGGATAATTAGAACTTTGTTTTAAAATGTTTAATCTGACAAAATTGTGATTAAAATGAATTTCCAAAGAAAAAGACCCAACTTGGCGAAAGCTACTACAATAGTCTAAGCTCAAAGTAATGAGTATAAGAAAAAGGACAGTGTTAACGGGAATGGAGACAGGTGGATGGGATTTATTAGAATAATAACATGTAGCAACTGATGAAATTTTAAAACTGAGATTTTTGGACGAGATGATTTGGAGGATGTGACAACAGTCCATGAATGCAGCAAATATGGCAAGAAAATGATAATATCTAACAATATAATTTTTTTAGCAGTCAATCCTATCTAGTTACATAATATATGTGGAAACTATGGGCTTAAGTATATATTTACTTTGTGGCTATTGATACACTAGAGGTCTATCTTTCTGTTGCAGCTGAACCAATAAATATCAATTATTAAAGATACAGCAAACAAACAAGCTGACTTGAAAGTATGTATGGCTTATTAAGTAGTCTACTAAAATATTGGTGTGCTTGTCTGTAGAGTAGTGATTTCACTTAGTACCCAAAAAAGATACTATGTCCTTTTAGGACATATAAAAACATTAGATTATTTGTATATTGAATTTTGAGCAGTTATTTAAAAGGAATTTGAAATAAATCTTTTTTTGTGAAGTCAAGAATCTTTTTTGAATATGATAATTTATCCACATACCTATCTCATTTTTTTAGTCTGTTTGCGTAAAGTGGAATGTACCTACTTGTAGTATTATGTAGTGGACTTATTTATGAATACAGGAAACTCTTCCTATCTTTGAAACCTAAAAGATGATCCACGTCACCCAACCTGTTAGCTGTTTTGATAATCCAACCCTTTTGTTAGAAGAACCTTGGAATACTTTTTGTCAGCTATTTCTACATTGGACCATCATATTTTGGCTAATGTGAAGCTTTATTTTTTCTGTAAGCACTCATCTAATTGCTTTTTGTTAATGTCTACCTTATGGAATGTTGAACTGGGGAGGGTTGCAGCTTACTGCAAAACTAGGTAAGATGTATGGTAGAAGATTACCAGGTGCCAAAGAAAACTCGTATGTTAACTGGAGTGTATCACAGAATACCATCACAGTAGTGAATATATATCTAATCATGTTCCTGGCCAAATGACAGCTGCAGTAACTACTTTTATGCTTTTATAACTACTGTTGTCCCATAGCAGAAATTCCATTGTAATTACTACCAACATCATTGATAATGTGTTTTATCTAATAATACCTTCAAATAGATCAGTAAAAATTCTAATATTGAAAATACCTTTGTAGCAGTGAAAGGTTAAAAATTAGTTCTTTTAGGTGTCATTGCCACTTTTACCAGTACCAAATGAAAATTTTGGTAGACATTTTTATAGTTATATTATCAAAATATACACATGATTGGAGCAAGGTTACAACATAAATACTTTAGCCTACCTTAGTAGTCTGTAAACTAAGTAGTTTGCCACTGCCTCTTTTTTAATTTCTAATTTTTAAGGTAACATAGTGTGTGGAAATTCAGTACCACACTTAGTGTAAGTGTAGATCGTGTTTACCCAGTAACTGTGTCTATGCCGACAAGCGATGACTTTTCAGAATGCAGAAGGTGAATGTAGAGAATTCAGATGTTTGCTGTGATTCAGAATGATTCAGAAGTCAGAATATAAGGAACACAATGAAGCAACAGTCCTAACCCTAAAATACACATGATCACATATTCAGCTGTAACACTACGGTAGTGTGCAGGGCCTGTCTTACACTGCACTACAATAAAATAATTCTGAACTTTCAGGGGCATGAAGAAAGTGCTTCTACCACTTCACACTCTTGGCCAGATTTGGCAAGGGTTGATCCCCAGTCAGTGTATGTAAGAAATCATCTTCTGTTTCACTCCTCAGTTATTGTTGTGTCTGAATAATACAAAATACACTGAAACCTGAATTTTGCTCATTTTTCAAATACTTAATATTTTACTATGATTATGAAAGATTCAAAAAGTAAAGCAAATATTCAGCTACCTACCTTTCCAGGATAATGTGGTAGCCTCTCAGATTTTTATAAATTGCCTAAATAATTTCTACTTCATCTTACGATGGCTGAAGTTATATTGTAAGTGGTTAACTACCAAGGAAACAAGCTCGTTAAATAGTTAAAACTGTGTTGTCTAGTTTGTTTAAACAAAAAACAATGTTTATTATAAAAGTACTATTACATTATTAGGCCAACCTCATTCTTCCTCTGTTGAGCCAGTGGCAGTTAAGGAGACAAGATTTGGAAGTTTGACCACCCTGTCTACACACGTTCATTTGTACCCAATCTGGCTTAGGCCTAAAGTTTTATAGCAGGAGTGTTCTTGGAAGAACACTGGTGGATTTGAACTGCAGGCCTTTTGGTTAGAAGCTGTAGCACTTAACCACTATGCCACTAAGGTTTCCAAGCCTGGAGAGTGGAGAAGGGGGATGAAGAGTGTTCTTGGATGAGTTTTCTGGGTGTTTTCCAGGATTATTTGGTTGAATAAGAAACTAGAGTAAGAAAGAGGAACTACAGTGTCAAAATTGCTAAAAATAGGTTTGGAATGGTTTTGCCTTTTGGGTAAAATTTTCCACTTCCCAAAAAGACTTTGTCAACATAATATTTTGATTACTGTCTTAACATTTAAACTAGCTTTTTTTTTTTTAAACATCAAGCTACGTAGAACAACCACCATAAAATTCTAAGATAATAAGTTTATGACATACTCCTGTTGACTAAAAGGCAGTTTAAACTAAATTTTCTTTAAAAAGCATATGCTGAATAGATGATCCTAAACCCATAAACTCACCCATATACTTAGCTATGATTTTAGATGCAGACGTTGGGTATTTGGATGCAGATGAGTACTTTCGTGAAACCACAGATTCACATTTATGGTCTTTTAAAATAAACAGCTTTACTTCTAACGTCAGTGCTTCTAATTTTCTAAGTATACGTGGCTGAACAAATTGTGCTGAGGAGACACCAAAACTAAAAAATGGCTGTACAGTGTAACATAGTCTAAGGATTGTCTTTACATTTTTTATTTCTGATTTTCAAAGGAGAGAATCTGATTGATTCAACTTATGTCAGCTATTTACCTGTACATCCCCATTCTCCACTCTCCAGGCTTGGAAACCTTAGTGGCGTAGTGGTTAAGTGCTACAGCTTCTAACCAAAAGGCCTGCAGTTCAAATCCACCAGGCACTCCTTGAAAACTATGGAGCAGTCCTACTTGTAGGGTCCCTATGAATTGACTTAACAGCAGTAGGTTTGGTGTTTTTTAGGTTTTTCCCTATTCTCCCATCAGCCACGATGACAGCAGTGTCATATGATACCAACAATGCAGCCTGGGCTGCCCCCTTCATCACCAGCAGTGGTTAAAGGCCCTTCCAAACCAGAAGATGGGGACTGAGTAGGCACCCCAAATATGACTGCTACAGCTTATGTTGAGTAGGATACATTCATCTTGTTTTTGCAACTGTAAAAGCACTAGAATGAAAAACATATTAACAATTAATAAGGGCTATTTGCTGATCACAGAAACTCATTCTGGCTACTGATTCAGACCGGACAACAGTAGTTACATTAGCTGAGAATATTTAGGTTGTTATCGTCTTAGTTTGTGATACCAAAAATTTTCACCGCAAGATAGGTCTTTAGTGAAAACAGAAGTACTCTGCAGAGTAATTATGTGCTGAGACCAGAATCCTTATTGTTCATGAAAATTGCAGTTGAGAATATTGAATAACTGTGGATGTTTAAGAAATTTGTGCTAATGAAGTCTGAAGATGATTTGCCCATGATTATAAATTCTCTGCCCATTCTAGAGGACCCCGACTAAACAGCATCCACTGGAATATTAATGTTGATACTGTCTTCTTCCATTTTTAAGAAGTTTTTCTTGATCATTTATGTCATTATTGTCACGTTTGTCTTTAAAGAAAAATGAAGTATTTACTGACTAGAGAGTTTACAATGTGAAACGTGCATATTCTTCACCATTGTTCTTTTAAGTAGGACCCTCAAATTTCTTCTTTTATCACTAGTGAGAGAGAAGGAGAGACATGGTCGGATAGATGGAGAATGAGACAGAGACAGAGAGGTGGGATTCTAAAACTCTGAGGCAAGGAGAAACTGCCAAGTCAATAATTATAATTTTCCTTCTTTTACAATTGATGACTGATGAGTTTTGGGTAGGAATATTAGTTGCATGTGCCATAACCTTTTAAAAATTGATTTTCCCATTTTTAAAGAGCACATCTAACGTGGAAATTTAGAAAAAAATGCTTCTATTGAACATACAAACATCGCTTTGTAGTCATCATCATGATGGTGAAAAACAGGTTGTTGCCGAATTTCTTATAACTCACTCTTCATCCACTCCCTCTCTGACTTTTCCTCATATTAAAGTACAAATCTGATATGTTACCTCTCCGCTTAAAACACTTTCTTGACTTCCATTGCTGTTAGGATAAAGACCAATATGAACAGTCTGGTCTACAGAGTTCTGCCTGGTCTGCGCTGTGCATCCATTTCCAGGCTTATCTTATGCCAGGCTCTTCCCTTCTCTCTAATTCCACTGACACTGGCCTTCCTTTGTTTCAGACAGATCATGTTACTTCCTGTGGACCTCACTTTTCTGCCTGAAATGTTTCTTCCTTTCACCATCCTACCCCAATTCCATTCCATCCGTCTGCATAAGTAATCATATTAATTCTTCAAATTTTAACTTAATTTCTCAGAAGAACCTTGCTTGTCCTTCTCATGCTGATGTGTCTGATCAAAGAATCATATACCTCTCTTTTACAGCAATTTTCACAGTTATTTTATGTTTACTTCTTGAAGAATCATGTCATAAATGAATGGCATTTAAGAATGTCTTTCTCTCTCTACTTTTTATAAAGAATAGTCTTTTGTTTGTTTCCAAAGTTGTGTTTCCAGTCTTTTAATTGTACATTTTAGTTACTTTTTAGGGCATTTTTTTTTTTCTTTAAGATCTTAAGGATATTTCTGGTTATTTTAAGCTAATAAAACCTAACCTGTTTCCATCCAGTCATTTCTGACTCATGGCAATTTTTTATCAGTTACAAAGCAGAACTGCTCCATAGGCTATTGTCTTTCTGGAAGCAGATTGCCAAGCACTTCTTCCTTTATATTAGTACTTGACCACAAACTTCTTATACCACCCAGGGACCTTTTTAAGCTAATAGATGCCTTTAATTCCTAAATCAAAAATAATAGTCAATGAGATCATCAGAACCCCTCTAAAGTGCAATAGACTATCTCTCCCTTCTGCAAATGTAAGCCTTAGAAGAATGAAAATGTCAGCTAAGTTTACTTGAGAAATGTAAGTGGAAAATATTTTCAGCCAGTGCTCAAGACCTCTAACAATTCTATGTAGAGTCTGCATTGGTAGTATCAAGTTAGACTAAAGAATATCCACCTGCTTGTATCATTTTGGAAACTCTAGTGGTGTAGTGGTTAAGTGCTACGTCTGCTAACCAAAAGGTCGGCCGTTTGAATTTGCCAAGAAGTCCTTGGAAACTCTGTAGAGCAGTTCTGCCCTATAGGGTCACTGTGAGTTGGCATCGACTAGAGGGCATTGGGTTTCGTTTGGGTTTTTATATCACTTCTGGTAACCGTAGTGGTGCAGTGGGTAAGCATTAAAGCTGATAAACAAAACGTCAGCTGTACAAATGCACCAGACACTCTCTGGAAACTTTATGGGGCAGTTCTGCCCTATCCTATAGAGTGCTATGAGTGGAAGTGCGTCAAAGGCATTTGGCTGGTTTGGTTTTGTGGCACTTTGGGAGACCAGTGGCACAGGAGATAAGAGCTACAGCTGCTATCAAAAAGGTTAGCAGTTCCAGTCCACAAACTGTTCTTTGGAAACCCCATGGGTAGGTATACTCTGCCTAGTAGGATCATTGTGAGTGGGAATGGACCCAGCAGATCTGGTATGGTTTTGGTGTCACTTTTAGAGCTTTAAAATGATAAACAGTAGCAGTAATGAACTAAAACGTATGACTGGGAATGGACCCAACAGATCTGGTATGGTTTTGGTGTTACTTCTAGAGCTCTCAAATAATAAGTACAGATAGTAATGAACTAAAAAGCATGACTATCACAGAGTCCATTTGAATATGATGGACTTGCTGTTCTTTCACAATTCTTTATTTAATCAGGTAGGTCTACTATATAGGTCTTTGGTTAATTTTCTCTCCCTGTCGTTCATTTTTCAAAATTTTTCCCCCTTAGAGGTATCTTACTTCATTTAGATAAAATACTCGTCATGTGCTTGAGCCTGGATAATATTCAGCGGTACTATCATCTGGGAATCAAGCATGCCGTATTTTTACACAGAGAAAAAAACTAGCACAGTGTGCTTACAAAAATACCTTTCGGGGGAGAGACAGCACAGTTGGCCACCAAACTTAGAAGGTACACATTATTTGCTTAAAAATACAGCACCTCTGTGTTTCTCTCATGCACTCAAGTCTGCGCACAGATAACTGTTTTCCTTAAACTTCTCTTCTCAGTTTTGTTCGTGGCCACATTTCAGGGAGCTTCAACATTCCATTTAGCGCTGCGTTCACAGCAGAAGGAGAGCTCACTCAGGGTCCTTGCACTACTGTGCTCCAGAGTTTCAAAGGGAAGGTCATTGTCATCGTGGGACATGTGGCAAAGCAGACAGCTGAGGTAAGTATATGCAAAAAGGTCATAAGCATGTTTGATGAGTTGTTTACTGTCAGCTGTGTAGGTTGTCTAATGGTATAATTTCATCAGGTGTGATTCACAAATGAAATGACCTTTGAGGATCCATCTACTCTTATATAATGAAAGTAATATGTATAACATAATAATATATAATACTCTTATGTAGTGAAAGTAATAGTACTGAAGGTTTTATTTTGTTTTGTTTTTCCCCTTAGTCAACATCAGGGGTAGTAGTAGATTTAGAAAAATCCAGATGATAACCTAAGCAGTTTTTTGTTTGTTTCCTAACTGTTTTGTAAAATTCCAAAGACGTGGATTGGATTTCCTCCAGAAAAAAACAGTGGGACTTGAGGAGGCTCTAAAATCTGGTAATGATGGGATCGGTCAGGCTTGGAACTTTTTACTATAGCCACAAAGCATTTTATGTTATGAGAATTCAGGAAGGACATCAGCTTTCAGGAAACCCTGATGGCATAGTGGTTAAGTGTACAGCTGCTGAGCAAAGGTCAACAGTTCAAATCAACAAGCACTCCTTGGAAACTATGGAGCAGTTCTACTCCATCCTGTAGGGTAGCTATGAGTCAGAATTGACTTGATGGCAATTAGTTTGTTTTTTGGTTTTTTAAGTCAGCTTTCAGATAATTCCGGGATAACTTTGTAATCAGCATGAGTTCTGTTCCCAAAGTGAGGATATTGATGCCATTCCCACTTTTCCACTTCTCTATCATCTCTGATACCAGCTGCCCACATGGCATTCAGAGGTAGGGCAGATCTCACAAGTTAAAACGGTGCTGTCCTTCAGACTGTTTAAGATAGGCAGACACCAGCCACAAATTTGAGAGTCTGCATAATGCCCTTACTTTCACCTGTTCTCTCCCTCTCTTCCCTTGAGTTCAGTAATTCTGTAGAACAATTCAGAGAACACAGAGTGATTATAATACTTACAGTTATAGATTTATTATAGCAGAGGGATACACATCAGAATCATCATAAGGAAAAAGAAGCAGGGGCAAGGTCTGGGAGGGTTCCCAGTGTGAAGCTTCCACACTCTAAAAATGACACATCACCTGCCCTTTGTCAATCAAGAAGTTCCTGAGCCATCATATTCCAAGCTTTTATTGGCCAGTGCTGCATGATAGGCTAAGTAATGCATCCTGAAGCTAGTTGATATTGGCCTTCTAGATGAGTCTTTTCTGATCTGGTCAGAGCCTTTGGCCAGCACAAGTCCTCTGGTGTGGCCTGGAACTCCCGTAGTGGTGAACCCTAAATACTCCCAAGTTTTTTCTTCTTCAGAAAGAGAAGGCTTTGAGGAAAGCGAAGTGCTTAACCCTCAGGCTGTGTAGAGTATGTGATGGTAAATAGTTCTTTCTTTCTCAGCTATGTTTTGAGAAAACTGAAAAATAAAATCTATTATATTGGAATAAAAATATATCATCTGTGCATGTTATAAAAGCCAAGATACAGGATATTGTTTTGTGTGAGAGCCAGATGGGCTTCCTAACAGACCAGTCAAAATTAGGCAAAGAACCTATCAAGATACAGTCAACATTTAAGCAGAACATGCCTTTCCTCTCAAGGGATGGATGCATCTGCGTCTGGCAAAATAACAGAGGTAGCTTGTTCCCAAGTGAAAGGTGGCAGGACTGAGCCTTCTCAAATTTGCTAGTCAAATCACTGTACCTCCCAGGGGCAAAGAGAATAAAGAGACAGAAGTCAGTAATACTATTAGAAAATTTTCTTCCCATGTAAGTTAGGAGTAAAGATAAAATACTCCCTTCTAATATACACATTCCATTCTATGTATTTAAACTGAGCAAGCCAGACATATAGTCACTGAAAATGCACTGAGATGAGAACTTGAAGACTTTTGGTCATAAGAGGTCTGACAATGAATTCTGCAAAGTTAATTGTTCCAAATGCTACATACGTCGTTGCCGAATATCACTATAGTCATCTTCGAAGTACTCCTCTTCAGAAGCTATGCACCAGTGCAGCCACCTAGTCCACCCTTCAAAGCAGTGTTGGAACTCTTTCTGGAATGGCCATTGCACACAGTGGCAAATTTGTGAACTTAATTGTTTAAGTTGTCTGTAAGGGAGTTTTTAGCCAGTAAACAAATAAGTGTCACCTGATCTGACCCCCAGTGACTTTTTCCTTTACCCAGAGATAAAGGAAGTGATGAAAGGAAAAACATTTGCTGACATTCAGGACGTCAAGATAATACAACAGCAGCCCTGGTGGCCATTCCAGAAAAAGTTCCAAAATTGCTTTGAAGGGTGGACTAGGCACTGGTGTTCGAGCACAGCTTCCCAACGGGAGTACTCCGAGGGTGACCGTAGTGATATCCAGCAGTGAGGTGTGTAGCTCTTCTCTAGGATGAGTTTACAAACTCAGCTGGTGGTCCTCGTGGACCGCCTTAAGTGCTTCACAGCCCTTGTCTCCGAAATACAGCGTTAATGGCAACATTGACTTTTGATACTAAATGCAGGCCAACCGTGATAAAGATTAATAGGCTTAGTAAAGAAAAGCCTTAAATCGATGTAGTTACAAGTCATAAGTCACTCACCTCTCATAACATCTATATCCAGCATCTGACAAGGAACAATACCTTGTTGTTGTTAGGTGCCCTCGAGTTGGTTCTGACTCACAACAATCCTGTGAACAATAGAACGAAACACTGTCTGGTCTTGCACCA
The DNA here is from genome assembly GCA_028571685.1 of Heterohyrax brucei. Lineage (NCBI taxonomy): Eukaryota > Metazoa > Chordata > Mammalia > Hyracoidea > Procaviidae > Heterohyrax > Heterohyrax brucei. The sequence goes on from CM053143.1 coordinate 79,184,396, forward strand.
TGTCCACAGTTGTTTTTATGCTTAAAGCCAGTTGTTGCAGGCACTGTGTCAATCCATGTCATCAAGAGTCTTCCTCTTTTTCACTGACCCTCCAGTCTTAACAAGCATGATGTCCTTCTCCAGGGACTGATCTTTCCTAACAACATGTCTAAAGTATGTAAGACACAGCCTTGCCATTTTGCTTCCAAGGAGCACTCCAGTTGTACCTCTCCCAGAGTAGGTAGATGTCTTTGTTCTTTTGGCAGTCCATAGTACATTCAACATTATTCTCCAGCCCCACAATTCAAAGGCATCAATTCTTCTGTCTTCTTTGTTCGTGGTCCAGTTTTCACATGTATACAATGTGATTGAAAATACTGTTGCTTGGATCAGGCACACTTTAATCTTCAAGGTGGTGTCTTTACTTTTAAATATTTTAAAGAGATCCTTTGCCGCAGATTTTCCTAATGCAGTGAGTCTTTTGATTTCTTGACTACTGCTTCCATGGCTGCTGATTGTGGACCCATGTAAAATGAAATCCTTGCCAGCCTCAATCCTTTCTCCATTTAGCATGATGTTGCTTACTCATCCAGTAGGGGAGATTTTTGTTTTCTTAATGTGGAGGTGCAATCCATACTGAAGGCTATATAGTCCTTGATCTTCGTCAGTGAGTGTTTCAAATCTTCCTCACTTCCAGCAAATAAGGTGGTGTTGTCTATGTAACACAGGTTGTTAATGAGTCATCCTCCAATCCTGATGCTTGGTTCTTCTTCGAATAATCATCTTCTCAGATTATTTGCTTGGCATACAGATTGAAATGGTATGGTGAAAGGATACAACCCTGACACATACCTTTTCTGACTTCCAACCATGCAGTGTCCCCTTGTTCTGTTTGCACAACTGCTTTTTAATCCATATATACATTCATTCAGAGCACGATTAGGTATTCTGGATTTCCCATTCTCTGCAATGTTAGCCATAATTTATTATGATCCACACAGTTGAATGCCTCTGCATAGTCAGTGACACATAGTTACACATCTTTGTGGTATTCTCCGCTTTCAGCCAAGATCCATCTGACATCAGCTGTGGTATCCGTGGTTGCATATCCTCTTCTGAATCCAGCTTGAATTTCTGGCATTTCCCTGTCAGTATACTGTTGCAGTCACTGTACAGCAATGGTTTTTGTTAGTTTTATTGAAGCCTAACACTTTAGGTTGGCTTTTCTATAGACTGTATTTCCAGCCCCTGGTCCCTATTGCTCTAGGGCCAACAACAGTTCTTTTTTTTGCTAGTCCTAGGCTGCTACACTATTCCCGTGGTTCTCTTACACGCTTACCCACACCTTTGCAGCTAATCTCTTCATAGGTAACACTGCCCCCCAATTTATTTTAAGAGTTTGTTAGCTTCTCTTGTGTTTCTTACTAGCTGTATTAACTTGGACACATTATTTAACTTCTCAAGTCACCAATTCTTCATTTATAAAATGGGAATGAGACTAGTACCTGCCTCGAGTATTATTAGGTCAGGCATTAATGCAGACTCTGATATTAATAAGCACTCACTTAAAAATCTGTGAGCCACTCCTTGGAAACCCTATAGGGCAAGTCTACTCTGTCATATAGAGTTGCTGTGAGCTTCAGTAGACTCAGTGGCAATGAGTTTGGTAACAGCAGCCATTAATTTTATTTCCCAGTGCTATTATTTGCATATATGTGAATTTAACAAGTACTATTTAATGTTCATGGTATAAAAGTTCAGGAGTTTGATGTATTTGGGCCATTCCCAGTTCATCTGAGCTCTCTAGTTTGGGGTCAGATGGTAGTGAAGTCTCCCTGAGAGATGTTCTAATCAAGTCTCTTCTTTTGCATCTGTGGTATAAAAAATTCTAGTGATTTCCAAGCAAATAGCAGTTTTTCTTCTAAACTGAAGTGAGTGCATTACAGCTGGCAGCTGCCAGAGTCCTATTTTGCAAAGACTAATAAGAAAGCTGCAGTTGAATGCTATGAAAAGGAAGCATCAGTGCCAGGTTTAGTCAGTACAGTTACAGATTATCATTGCAAATGTTTATGGTTTTCATGTCACATCCGTATTTGGACTTGGGGATTTTTTTGTTTGCAAAACAGTATGCACTGATTTTAATTTTTTAGCTTTATTTCTCCATTAACTTACTAGTTAAGTAGTTAGCCTGAAAATCCAACAAATAAGAATGATAAATGAAATAGAGTATAACTCAGTCAAATAAAAGGAATTTAACAAGCAGCAAAATATCATTGAGCACCTCCAGGAAAGAATAAATGAACCACTTGTCCAGTATATGACAGTATTAAAATTACCTTTTTAAAATACAAATTAGGACTGTAGTATCTTTGGTAATATAAATATGAAGAAATTATACTAAAATGACTAGTTGTGTTAAATATGTTGTCTAAAATCATATAGAAGACAGAATACCTCTGAGGAATACTACTTATTTGTGTGTCTGAATAAATATAATTGGAAGATATGTGATACCATTTTAATTATGTGTTCAGTAACTATTTACCATAATTACAATAGATAAGTAATTTAATGCTATGAGGTGGTTTCTTTGTATCTTTCCCTTCATAAGCCTTTTGTATTTGGCCTGTCTTCTACCTTAAATAACATCTGAAATTTTTCGGGATGTTCTATTTCTTAGCTCGGTGGAGCATTACTTTTCTCTAGAATAAGGCAAAGAAGATGGGCTACAGAGCTCTTGGTTTTATCAGGGTTTCACGTAGAGGCTTCTCTGGACCAGGGTGCTACTTGTCAATTAGTCTTTAGTTTGTCTTACCATAAAGGTTTAAAGAAAGCAATAAGATAGAGTATAATCAATCATATCAAGAGATGCTATGAACAAATGACATTAGCATTAAGGAAAATCAGAATTAGATACCCCTACATGAGTTAAAGGGAGCCGTAAGTCTCCAAAATAGATACTGCTACTTCACAGGTAGACCAGATTCCTGTGCTGATTCCTGTGCTGTGTGACAGAGGGTAGTTTGGCAAGACAAAGAAAGATACACTACCTTGAGTTTAAGGATATAGGAAGACCTTTGTATCAAAACAGATGCAAAGTCAACTCAGACCTTAATGGTGTCACATTTTAAGTAAAAATCATTACAAGATCTCACTCCTTTTTTCTTGCAGAGATAGTCATCTTTTTAAAACTCACATGGGAAACTGCATCTTTGGACAGTAATCTGGAATTGTATTTCCAGGGCATAGAGAGAAAACATGCCTACATGATATATTGAGAAAGCCTCATAAGAGGTACCTCTTGCAAAACTGTAATGTGCTCAGTTAATCCCAGAATCCAAGAGTAAGAGTCTGAGAATTAAGATAATGACCATTTGGATCAGTAGGAGGAGGTAGAGGTAGTCTGTTGTTGTTGTTATTAGCTGTTATTGCTGCCTCTACTCATGATGACCTCATGCACACCAAAATGAATTAGTGCCTTGTCCTGAGCCATAATGCACTGAAGATTAGACTATGGTGATTCATAGGGTTTTCATACACTGATTTTCAGATGTAGATCACAAGGTCTTTCTTCCTAGTCAGTCTTAGTCTGCAAGTATCTCTGAAACATATTCAGCATTATTTCTGGAAGTATCTCTGTATTATAACAACATGCAAGCCTCTACTGACAGGTGGTGGCTGCACGAGGTGCACAGGCCAGGATTTGAACCTGAATCTCCCACATGGAAGATGTAAATCCTATCACTGAATCACCAATGCCCCACAGGTAGAGTCTGACATTCATTTAAGATAAAAAGTTCCTGCTGAGTTGATCCTAACTCATGGTGACCCCATGTATGTCACAACAGAGCTATACTCCACAGGATTTTTGGTGACTAATATTTTGAAATTAGAACCAGGCCTTTCTTCTGAGATGTTTCTGGGTGTACCCAAACTGTCAAACTTTCAAGTAGAAGCTGAAAGGACCCAATACCCTAGAAAATGGGCCTAATTGCTTTCTGGTCCTGTCACCAAGTTCCTGCATGACCATGCTGTCTTGTTGTTATATCTCTCAAAATTTCGTCAGATATCCTGAAGAAAATTGGAGACATTCTCATGATCAAAATCAACATGATCAGGAAGAACTTTGGCTCAAAGTAATCTTTTGGCCAACTATAGGTTCTTCAACATGGGTAGAAATGTGAACGACCAGGTGAGCATGGAGATGATCAAGAATGCTGAGTGAGCCAGGATACTGGGGTACCATCTGAAACCCAAGGATACCATCATCAGGCCAATTCTGGGAATAGAGGTATCAGATTGTCCCTGGTTGCCATCATGAAGATCTGTTGCTGCATCACTGTGATGCTGGATAAGATGGGCATAGAGAAGGTGTATGTCCTGCAGGACCAGTTGTGCAGATGCCTACCAGGACCAGGTGTCATTCTCCCACCCAGCATGTAGGCGTGGTATGGAGACTGAAGGATGAAATCCCTAATCCTCACATATTAAACTAGTGCTGCACCGCGTACCCCCAACTCGCTAAAAACCACTGCTAAGGAGATACTGCAGCACTACGATGGGAAACTGGACATGCTGGTGGCTTCAGTGGACATGGATTGTACCGTCATGGGCACTTCCACAGAGCTCAAGAAGTGTGTTGGGTGCAGAACCATTGAGATGGAGCCCAAGAAAAGGCCAAGCATAATAAAATAAAACATAAACATATTCTCTTAAAGGTAGAGATCCGACTCGACGGCACTTGGCTTGGCTTAAAGGTAGAGAGGCTCGAAGCAATGCTGACATTCAGAGGGAAACCCTGTAGGCTTTGGTCTGACATCTCCACAGAAACAATGCTGGCAAGAAAGCAGTGGGATGATACGTTAAAAGCCCTAAAGGAGAAAATCTTCCAACCAAGAATTATATATCCTGCAAAACTGCCTCTCAAATATGACAGTAAAATTGCAATTGTAGATAAACAGAAGCTTAGCCAGCCAAGTGCCATCGAGTCGGATCTGACTCGTAGGAGTCTCTGTAAAAACCAAATGAAATTATGAGAAATACTGAAACTCTTTGCTTAGAAAAACAAAAACATTAAGTTTATACTTAAGGAGGCAATGTAGGACACAGCATATGGAATCCTACTCAGGGAATTCAGTAAGCTCAATCAAAACTATGTTATTAAAAGAAGAAAACCAGTGATCATGACACAAAAACTATGACATCACCACACTAAAAAGAGGGATATATTACAGTAGGGATAACCCTTTCTGATGAAGAGGAAATTAAAAGGATATACAGAAGTTTAAGTGTGGTTTAAACTTAGAATAGTAAGTGGGATCAGAGGAGTAGCCACAAAACAAAATAACAATGTGACATACCAAAACAAGAAACATAATATAGGAATTTCAACAAACACAAAGCCAACACTGAGAAAAATGAGACGTCAACCCATAAAGAATGACCCAGAACAGTATATTAAGAAAAACATGGCAAAAATCAACAACACAAAAATAAATGCATCAAACTGACAGCCTTAAACACATACCTATCCATAATTATACTGGATGTAAACTTAACACTCCAGTAAAGAGACGAGTGACATCATGGATCAGAGACATGACCCATCGATATGGTGCTTATAAGAAACACACCTAAAACTCAAAGATATGAACAAAGTGAAAATAAAAGGATGGAAAAATACATACTAAACCAACAACATACAAAGAAGAGCAGGAGTGGCAATACTAATCTCAGATAAAATAGACTTTAATGTAAGATCCACCATGCTGGACAAAGATGGTCACTATTTATTGCTGAAAAGTTCAATACGTAACCAGGACATAACAATATTAAATATTTATGCACCTAATGCCACAGCATCTAAATATATCCAACAAAGGCTAAAAAATTCAAAAATGAGACAGATCACACCACAGTAATAGTTGGAGACTTCAGCATTCCACTTTCAATAATGGACAGATCATCCAGAAAAAAGCCCAGTAAAGATACAGAAGATCTCATTATGACAATTAACCAGCTAGACCTTATTGATAAGTATACCTTCTCCAGTGCACATGGGACATTTTCCAGAATAGACCACACATTTGCAAATAAATCTAGTGTCAACAATATCCAAACCATTGAATTATTGCAAAGCATCTTCTCAGACCATAAAACCCTAAAGATGAAATCAATAGCACAAAAGGCACAGATAGAAATTTCAATTCATGGAAACTGAACAACACCTTGCTCAAAAATCCATGGGTTATAGAAGAAATCAAGAATGAAATAAAGAAATTTGTGGAATTAAATCAGAATGAAAACATTCTACCAGAACCTGTGGGATACAGCCAAAGCAGTGCTCAGAGGTCAGTTTATCTCTGTTAAATGCACACATCCCAATGAAGAAAGGATCCAAACCAAAGAATTAAGCCTATAGCTTGAACAAGTAAAAAGAGAGCAACAGAGGAACCCCTCAAGCACCAGAAGAAAACTGATAATAATAATTAGAGCAGAGCTAAAAGAATTAGAGAATAGAAGAACAGTTGAAAAACTCAACAAAACCAAAAGCTGGTTCTTTGAAAAGATTAACAAAAGTGATAAACCACTGGCTAAACTTACAAAAGAAATACAGGAGAGGAAACAACCCGAATAAGAAATGAGCTGGGAGATGTCACAGCAGACCCAACTGAAATCAAAAGTATCATAACAGAATACTGTGAAAGACTGTACTTTAACAGTTTTGAAAACCTAGAGGAAATGGACAAATTTCTAGATTCATATCACCTACCAAAATTAGGACAAGGAGAAGTAGAACATCTTAATAAACCCGTCGCAAAGGAAGAGATTGAAAAAGCTGTCAAAAAGCTACCAACCGAAACAAGTCCTTGCCCAGATGGTTTCACTGGTGAATTGTACCACACTTTTAGAGAGGAGTTAACTCCAATACTACAGAGGCTATTTCACAGCATAGAAAGAGATAGAATACTCCCAAATTCGTTCTGTGAAGCCAGCATAACCCTGATACCAAAGCCAGGGCAAAATTTAACTGAAAAAGAAAATTAGAATCCAGTATCACTGATGAAACTAGATGCAGAAGTCTTTAATAAAATCCTATCCAGTAGAATTCTACAACGTATAAAAATAATTCATCATGACCAAGTTGGAGTCATACCAAGGATGCAAGGCTAGTTCAGCATCACAACAACCATTATTGTGATCAACCACATAAATAGCACAAAGGGGAAGAATATCCTGATTTTTTCAGTTGATGCAGAAAAGAAATTTGACAGAGTCCAACCTGTTCATACTAAAAACTCTCAGCAAAATAGCAATAGACAGTAAATTCCTCAATGCATTAAGGGGCATCTAAGGCAGTACTACTCTGGCCCCTAAGGTTGCTGTGAATCGGATCCACCTCAATGGCACTTGGCAGGCTGGCACACTAAGCCAACCACCTACATCATCCTGAATGGTGAGAGACTGAAAGAATTCCCCTTGAGGACAGGAACTAGACAAGGATGCCCATTCTCACCACTTCTATTCAGTATTGTACTAGAGGTTCTAGCCAGAGCAATTGGACAAGACAGAGAAGTAAAAGACACCCTCATTGGCAAAGAAGAAGTAAAAATCTCCCTATTTGCAGATGATATGATTGTATATCTGAAGAATCCTAAAGTATTCATTAGTAGACTACTGGAACTAATAGAGGAGTTCAGCAAAGTATCAGGATATAAGATAAACATAAGTAAATCAGTAGGAATCCGTTATGCCAGGAGAGATCATCCAAGACAGAATCACCAAATCAATACCATTCACTATAGCCCCCAAGAAGATAAAATATCTAGGAATAAATCTAACTAGAGAAATAAGAGACCTATACAGACAGAACTACAAGACCTTACTGCAAGAAACCAAAAGAGACTTACATAAATGGGGAAACCTACCCTGCTCATTGATAGGAAGAGTTAACATTGTGAAAATGTCTATTTTTCCCAAAGCAGTCTACATATACAATGCAATCCCAGCACAGATCCCAGTGTCATTTAATGAGATGGAGAAACAAATCGCCAACTTTGTTTGGAAAGGGAAGAAGCCCCAGATAAGTAAAGAACTATGAAAAAGAGGAACACAGTGGGAAGCCTCACATTACCTGACCTTAGAACCTATTACACTACCACTGTAGTCAAAACAGCTTGGTACTGGTACAAAAAAAGACATATAGACAAATGGAACAGAATTGAGACCTCAGAGATGCCACCACCACCCTCTTATAAACAGTTGATATTCAACAAAGGCCCTACGATTGTAAACTCAGGTAAAAAGTCTCTTTAACAAATTGGTAGTGGCAAAATTGGATATCCATCTGCAAAGAGCTAAAAGAAGACTCATCTTACACCTTACACAAAACTAACTCAAATTGGATCAAAGACCTAAATATCAAACCTAAAGCGGTAAAGATCATGCTAGAAAGAGTAGGGTCAACAATGGAAGCTCCAGTACATAGCTTAGACTTCAAAATCTGACAAAGCACAATCAACAGAAGAGAAAATAAATAAATAAATGGGAACTACTAAGAATCAAACACTTTTGCTCATCCAAATATCAGAAGAGTTAAAAGACTACTTACAGAATGGGAAAAAAATATTTGGTAACTACATGTAGGACCATCATCTGTTCTCCAAAATCTAAAAGGTACTGCAAAATATACTAACAAGGAAAAGGTAAATAACCCAGTTAATCGATGGGCAAAGGAGATGGGCAGACACTTCATTAAAGAGGACATCCAGACAGGCAAAAAACATGAAGAAATGCTCATGATCATTAGGAATTAGAGAAATTCAAATCAAAACTACAATGAGATGCTATGTCACCCCAAAAAGTTTGGCCATAATCCGAAAAACACAAAACAACAAATGCTGGAGAGGCTATGGAGAGACTGGAGGTCTCCTGCACTTCTGGTGGGATTGCAAAATGGTACAACTGTTTGGAAAGCAATCTTGTACTTCCTTAACAAGTTGGAAATAGATGCTCTAAATTTATGCCACAGAAACAAAGGCTGTCACACAAACAGACACATGCACACAAATGTTTATTGTGGGTAGCGTGGTCCACAATAGCAAAAAGATGAAATCAACCTACATTCCCATGAACAGATGAATGGATAAACAAACTATGGTATATATACTCAAGGAAACTCTACGCAATGGTTAAAAAAACAATGACTATTTTAGGAAACATAACCTATTTTCAATTGGATGACATTGTGCTGAATGAAATCAGTCAGTGGCGAAAGAACAAATATTGTATGACATGCATGCTCTAAGGACTTAAAAATAGATTTATGTACAGAAGAAAAGACTCTGATGTCTACAAAGGAGGGGAGGTCGTGTAAGGGTTGGTCATAGATTACAGAAATTTGGTTAGGTGACTGTACACAGTAGGGAGTAGATAACTAGACTTCACCGTAAGGTGAAAGCGTTTCTAATCTCCACCCAGTATTGCAAGGATAGAGTAGAAGGGGCAGGGTGTGGGGACCATGCTGTCAGGGGACATCGAGGTCATTTGGCATAATTAGCATATTGCTAAGAGAGTCTTCTGCACCCCATATTTGCGAGTGGTGTCTGGGATCTTAAAAGCTAGGACTCTGCCATCTGAGTTACACCAAATAGTCGCAACTCAGCTGGAACAGATGATCACCAAGAACACCAAAGACACAAGAAAGGAGCCCAGGTGACAGCCAAGCCAAGTACCATCGAGTCAGATCCGACAGGAGACAGAGGATGCATGTAAATGGGAGACTGTATCAACATGTGACCAGAAGAACCAGGTGGTGCCCAGCCACCACCAACCACAGCTGTGATGGCACACACAATGTTGAGTCCATGTAGCAACATGAGAAAAAGAGGGGTGCTGCTCAAGAACTCTACAAAAAAGAGCACCACTGATGGTCCAATGGCCTGGGAGTTCTCATGGGAAGGATGAACTCTAGACCCGCTGCTGCCCCTGTCTAGAAAACACTACTGAGGTCAACTCTTTGGACAAAAATGGAATAGACTTGGGGACACAAAGTGACCATATGGTGTGTGTACTTTATGGTTCTGTGCATTTTTAGGAGGCTGGCCTACTGGTCACTTTCTAGATGGGAGAGAGAGGTGAAGAGGAGGGTGTGGGAGCTTGTTAATGGGATACAACAAGTATAAAATGTAAAGGCGAGTGTACTGTCATGGGACAAGGAGAGCAGAGGAGCTGTAGATAGGCAGACATACAAAATTAATTTGGATCATATACTTTCACTTAATCACAGTTTTTATTTAAAAAAAAAGAGCAAATTGGATGTCAGAAGAGACTCTGGAACTTTCTCTCAAACATTGAATAGCTAAAGCAAAAGGAAAGAATGACCAAAAATAAAAAAACTGAACAGAAGATTTCAAAGGGCAGCTTGAAAAGACAGTGAAGTATTTTAATGACATATGCAAAGAGCTGGAAATAGAACACCCAAAGGGAACAACATACTGTGTGTTTCTCAAGCTGAAAGAACTGGGAGAAAAAACTAAAGCCTCGAGTAGCAATTGTGAAGCACCCTCCAGTAAAAATATGAATTGGCTCAGGAAGCATCAAAAAAAGATGAAAGGAATACACAGAGTAATTATACCAGAAAGAATTGGTTGACATTCAGCTATCAGAGGTAGCATATGATGAGGAACCAATGGTACTGAAGGAAGAAGTTAGAGTTACATTGAAGGCATTGGTGAAAAACAAGGCTCTAGGAACTGATGGAATATAAAGTGAGATGTTTCAGCAAATGGATGCAGCACTGGAAGTGCACACTCATCTATGCCAAGAAATCTCAGCTATTTGGCCAACCAACTGGAAGAAATCCTTATTTATGCTTATTCCCAAGGAAGACGATCCAACCAAATACAAGCGAATGGATTGGACTTGGCAATGCAGAGTGACAGTGTATTGTATGCACTTTATGGTTCTGTACATCTATAGGATATCAGCCTGCTGACCTCTGGTTGGAGGAAGGAGAGTGGATGGAGAGGAGAGAAGAGGAGGCTGTTGGGAGGATGAGACTTGTAAGGAGCAGAAAGGAACAGTGTGCAGTGACCGGACAGGGAAAGCAGTAGAAGCTGCATATAGGTGGGCATGTAAATTTATACGGGAATGTACATTTTCACTCAGTCATAGTAAATTAAAAAAAATTATGAAACAATATCATCAATATCGCACTATAGTAAAATTTTGCTAATGTTTATTCAAAAGCAACTGCAATAGTGTATTAACTAAGGACTGCCAGAAATTCAAGTCAGATTCAGAAGAAGCTATGGCACCAAGGATGGCATTGCTGATGTCAAATGGATCTCGGCTGAAACCAGAAAATACAAGATGTTTACCTATGTTTCATTGACAACACAAAGGCATTATTCGACTATGTGGATCATAACAAATTATAGATAATGTTTCAGAGAATAGGAATCCCAGAACATTTAATTGTGTCATGAGGAATCTGTACATGGATCAAGAGGCTGTCATGTGAACAGAACAAGTGGATACTGCATGATTTGAAGTCAGGAAAGGTATATGCATCAGGGTTGTATCCTTTCACCCTGTCCTTTCAATGTATGTGCCTAGCAAATAATCCAAGAAGCTGGACTATATGAAGACTGAGGCATCAGGATTGGAGGAAGACTCATTAATAACTTGTGTTATGTAGATGACAAGGCACAACCTTGCTTGTTGGAAGTGAAGAGGATTTGAAACACTGATGAACATCAAAGACCACAGCTTTCAGTATGGATTGTACCTTAACATCAAGAAAACAAAACTCAACTGGATGAGTAAACAGCAACATGATAAATGGAGAAATGATTGACGTTGTCAAGGATTTCATTTTACTTAGTACCACAATCAATGCCCATAGTAGCAGTAGTCAAGAAGTCAAATGATGGAAAATCTGCTGCAAAAGACCTCTTTAAAGTGTTGAAAAGTAAAGCTGTCACCTTGAAGACTAAGGTGCATGTGACCCACGCCATGGGCAGTTGCATCATATGTATGTGAAAGCTGGACAGTGAATAAGGAAGACAGAAGAATTGATGCCTTTGCATTGTGGTGTTGAAGAAGAATATTGAATGTACCATGGATGGCAAAAGAAAAGATCTGAAGTACCACCAGAGGGCTCTTTGGAAGCAAAAATGGTGAGATTGTGTCTTACACACTTTGGACATGTTATCAGAAGGAATCATTCCCTGGAGAAGGACATCATGCTTTGTATAGTAGAGGATCAGCAAAAAATATGTAGACCTTCAATAAGATGGATTGACACAATGACTACAACAATGAGCTTAAGCATAAGAATGACTGTGGACATGGTATAGGACCAGGCAGTGTTTTGTTTTCTTGTTTGTACATAGTATCGCTATGAGTCGGAACCAGAGCGATGGCACAGCATCTAACAACAACAACCTGTGTTTTAACCATTTAAAAGTGTAGAAAGTATTCTTACCTAATGGGCTGTACATAAACAGGCAGTGTCTTGCATCTGGCCTGTGAGACATAATTTGCCAAACCGTGATCTAGAGCCTTAGCCACAGTAGGTGGGACATCTCCTGAGTATAAGGCCACCTACTGTGCTTGTAGGAACCCCAGGCTCGGCAGCATTTTTGAGGGTCTGAATCTGGGTCTCATGAGCACCGTCAGGTTATGCGCTCCTAACTCTGTGTTATGGGCAGTTGGGAGTAAATAACAATAAACAGTTCAGCACTAAGGTAAAGGAATGTACCATGTCTTCAGCCAAAGAACACAGCTGGTTCTGCATAAAAATTTCTGAGAACCAGAGGAGAGGAACCGTGGAATAACTTTCTGGAAAGCACAGGAATAGGAGAGCGTAAAGGAGTTTCATGGGATGATTCGTGTCATGGAAAATCACAACACTCTTCTCTTGGTAATGAGTTTAATGCTAGAATTTGAGCATTTGGGTTTTTTTTTTTTTTCTGTCAGCACAGTTGGCCTTAATTGATAACATTCTCCCTTGGCTATTCACTTGTGGCGGATCACCTGCCCTCTGTTTATACTTCTATGGTCACTGACAGTCGCACAATTCTGAGTTCTACTGTCAGGAAAAAAAAGCTGTGGAGTTTAGGCCATGCTGTCAGGGATTTTTGAATTTAGTGTTTTCTTCCTGTTGCACAAGAGTAGGCAGAGGGCAAAGCACCACAAACACAGGTAAATGGAGGGAAGGTGTGAGGAACAACAGTATGGTGTGCTGTGCACACTGTGATTGAGTCCATTTTGCTTCTCTTTTTTAATTACTGTTAACACAAGTAATCAAGAAATGAAAGAAAACCAAATACACCTTTACAATAAAAAAGAAAGCAATGTACTTGTCGAAGGTAGTAAAGGAGACCTTAAAATGCCCAAGCCAGACTGGTTGTCTGTTTCAACATTTGTGCTAGAAGTTTTGTGTGGTAATATAAAAGCATTTTTTTTTTTTAAAGAGAAGGAGGAGCTCATTTCTAATTATCAGGAAAACTACTGAGTCACCACCTGACTCTTACAATGTTTGGCACCTAGATTCTTGACTTCACCAAGGATGTAAGTTATCTTGTCTCAGTGTATGTTATTCTACACACCCGTTGTGGCCTCCCCAGCCCACCATTTAATTACTTCTGACCACAAGAATGTGTGTGGCTGAATCCGAAACTAACCACAGTTGCCTCCTTCTTGACCTCAGAGGTTAGAATTTGGCTGTGATCCATTACAGCACAGTGTTTTGATACTGAATTTTTATTATATACATTCTTTTCAGTGCATAGTATCCTTTGTGTAATATAACCGGTGGCTCAGACACCACTTTGGTTTACTGTTCTAAGTTGTCTGGTGTAAACGGAGGTTGATAAGTGATTGTTGCTGAAATTCAGGTCCCAAACATCACAGACCAAGGGAAAATGTATCAACCACAATGCTCACTGCTATGTGATGGTATTAGATGACGGAATTTTACATAAGCAACTTCATCCTCTAAAATGATAGTACACGTTTTGTTTTTAGAATAAGAATCGTGTTCAAGCAAACATTTCTGTCATGTTTGAAAGTATATCTTCCTATTATACTTAGTGTTAGCTTTTCAGAAAACTACATAGCCATTTCTGGGAATGTTTGAAACTATAAGCTATTGTTAAATACTAACCTGTAACTTATTGGAAGATTCCAGTTGCCATATTCACAAACAGAAGGCCACTGACATCAATTTAAAAATTAAATCCATTTGAAAGAAAAATGCTTACCCTGAAATTCATGCATGAATTTGAGGACTTGAATTTGTATGCTCCGTTTCTTCAATTTAAGAAATGAAATGACGTAGAAAGTATTACACATGTGTACGGTTATTTTCAGAGAAAAGATTCATAGCTGTCATCGGATTATCAGATGGGTATGTGGTGCAGTAGTCATTCAGAGTAACTGGTATAAATCACTGAAACATCATAAACAGACCAATCTTACATCCCATTTAGAGCCAAATCTGCTTGACATTTGAATCCATAAAATTGCAAGTGCTGAAAAGGAAAGAGAAGGAAGGGAAAATAAGGAAACTAACTTGTATTAAGTATCTCTGATAAATCAAGCACTTTTTCATCTATCTAATTTAATCCTCTAAAAAGTCCTTTATGTGTATTGCTTTTACACATTTTAACAGGTGAAGAAATGAAAGCTAAAAAAGTTAAGTGACTTGCCACATTCCCCAGCTAACAAACAGTGGATCTTTAATTCAAATTCAAGAGTTCATACTCTTTTCTCCATATCTACTAGCCCATTTGATTAAAAGAGCAAATTCTTTCACCTCCTTGACTGCCAAAAACTGAAAACCCAAACCTGTTGCCACTAAATCTATTCCAACTCATAGGAACCCTGTAAGAATAGAGTAGAACTGCCCCATACAGTTTCCAAAGAGCCCCTGGTGGATTCAAACAGCCAGCCTTTTGGTTAGCAGCAGTAGTTCTCCACCACTATGTGACCAGGGTTTTTCCTTCTTGACTAGCAACAGCAAATTTATGAAAAATTATCTTTTATCGTCCAATTAACTAGGGCTAAAATTCTGTTCGTCCTCACTGTTGTCACTCAAGTTACTAATTCCTCATGCCTGCCTTAATACTAGAACCTACCCAGTTGCCTTTCTCCACTTCTGCTCTACAGGTAAAGTGAGCTTTTAGAAATGTAAATCTGAATTTGCTCAGTGCCAAAAACGCCTGTCTTCCTGTTGCCTTCAAGACTAAATTCAAACTCTTGATGATTTAAAAGCCCTTCCTAATCCAAACTCTACTTCGCTTTCCAATCCTATCTCTCACCGCTGTCCTCTCACTCTGTAGTCATAATTGACCACTTGTAGTCCTTTTTAGGAAACCCTGGGGGTTAATGCTATGGCTGCTAACAACTGGCTCACAGTTGGAATCTACCAGGTGCTCTTTGGAGACTATAGGGCAGTTCTACTCTGTCCTGTTGGATCTCTATGAACCAGAAATTGATGTGACAGCACTGGGTTTGATTTTTGAGGTTTAGTTCCTTTTATGGGGACATTGGTGGTTTACAGTGTGGCTATGAGTCAGAATCGACTAGATGATGACAGATTTGAGTTGTTTTGGTGGTTCGGTGGTAGAATTCCTACCTTCCATGCAGGAGGCCCTGGTTCACTGCCAGCCAATGCACCTCACATGCAGCTACTGCCCGTCTGTCAGTGGAAGCTTACATTTTGCTTTGATGCTGAGCAGATTTCACCAGAGTTGAAAGACTAAGATGGACTAGGAAGGAAGGCTTGGTGATCTACTTCTGAAAAATCAGGCGGTGAAAACCGTATGGATCACTGTGATCTGATACGCAGTCTGTCATGCAGATGGTACAGGACACGTTGTGTTATGCATGGGATTGCCATGATTTGGGGGATCACTCAACAGCAGCTGATAATGACGAGTTCTTTATTTAACTGTCTTTTTATTCTTCTACCTATTTGGAGCGTTTTCAACTTCTCCTTACCTGGGTAGTTTACATTTATTATGAAAGGCTGTTAATGTAGCATTTTTTTGTAAAACTTTTCCTTAACCCTTTGAGTTTGGATCTAAGGACTCTTGCTAAGGGAAAATCTTTCTTATAGAAAATCAGAGGAATCATAGATAATCTTGTACTTTTATAAATGCATTGGGCCTACTATCATGTATAGTTTTTGTATGAATTAGATAAATCCATTCTTTCTCAGGGGCACACAGCACTACATGAGGACACACAGTTTAGAAAGGAGAGAATGAATTATGTTTTATTCTCCACTTATCCCCTTCTCTAGGTTACCTCATGCAAGGCACAGCTTGCACAACCATTGATGATAATAACTACAGCATTGTAATTACCTCCTAACTTATCTATACCCCCAACTGAACTCTTCTCATTGAAGATGGGGATATGTCATGTTCATCACTGCATCCCACATCTGAGCATCAAAACCAAAAAAATCAAACCTGTCTCTGTTGAGTCAGTCCACTTCATAGCAACCATGTAGGACACAGTAGAATTGCACATAGGGTTCCCTGTGTGCAATCCACATACGGTGGATTCAAACTGCCAAACTTTTGGTTAGCAGCTGAAAGCTTAACCACTGTATCAGGAGGGTGCCAATAGAAAGTAATCAGTGTTTGATGGTTGAATTAATAATCAACAAATTGATGAATGAGCACATGAAAAATAATAATCTACAGCAGACCGTACACACGGTCACAAATTAGTGTAAAGTGGAAGGAAGGAAAAAAAGTAATATCAAATACTAGTTTAATTCACAACAACTGACAGTGAGTACCTATATGACAGACTCTGTTTTGAGTAAATAAAGTTGACAAAGACACCATTCATGTCCTCATCAAAGATACTTTCTGTCTTTTTAGGAAGAAAACTACTGTATACAACTGATTAAAATTTAGAGGAGAATATGGCATACACTATATAAGATTTAAAATTACAGTTCTAGAAAATCACTAAGAAGGAAGAAATTTCTTTTCAATTAAGTGAGGGGTTGTGAAAGCTTTGTGGCAATGGTGATAATAGACATAGACCCTGAATTATTGGTATGGTTTCAGTAATGCCAAATATAGGAAGGAAGGGCAGAAGCCAAGAGGAGGCATTCCAGGCGAAGGAAACAGGATTTGCTAACCGGAAAGCATAGAGCTTCTTTGAAGAGCATTTTGACTGAGGATGAGGCTGGAGACCCAGAGTATCAGGCAATTAGAGGGCCTCGAATGGTACACTGTGGAATTGTGAGGTTTCTGAAAAGAAAAGTGACAACATCAGCTGTATTTAAGAAAATTAATTTGGAAAATGACTCTTATATCCTTGAATGCTCTGGAGGTCAGTTCTGCCCTGGCCCCTAGGGTCATGATGAGTCACATCTGACTCGACGGCACTTGGCTTGGCATTTGTGTTCAACTTCAGCAAAGCTGCCTTCTCTCTTTTTAGCCTTTCTTTCCAATGAAATAGAAATTTAGAAACATCAAGAAACAGACCAGCTAGAGTTTCCCTCTCTCCGTATTCCCAGTCTGTCTCAATGCCAGTTCTTCCATGTTGACCATCTATCTCAAGCTTGGAATCTTCCACTTCCTAAATAGTTGCTAGATCTCAGAGCTTACTAACCAGGGGGAAGTAAACAGAGGAACTTGGCTGAGACATATAGCCAAAGCTCTGCAATTGTTCAAAATGAGATTGAAAAAAGGGCCCCACTATTTTCATCCAGTGATCAAAGCACTTGGTAACATCCAGTTACAATCTTTCCGTGTATAAAAAGCAATCAATTCTAAGTCTATAAAGAATTTCTTTTGTCATTCTCAAGTTGCAGAGACTTTAAAAGCCAAAGCCAAGTGCCGTTGAGCAGAGACTTTAAACTAATCAAAACAAAACTTTTTTAACAAATTTATTTACTTTTTGTTGTTTAGAATTGCAGCAAAACATACACCAGTTCAACTGTTTTCTGCATGCACAATTCAGTGATATTTGTTACATTCTTCATGGTCTGCAACCATCCTCACCTGCCTTTTCTGAGTTGTTCCTCCTCCATTAACATAAACTCACTACCCCCTAAGGTTCCTGTCTAATCTTTTGAGTTGCTGTTTTCACTTTGATCCCAAAGTGGCTCATAAAAATAAATAAATAGACAGATAGATTTAATACTTAAGGCAAATGTTTTTTACTAGCTAAGATAAAGTATTGTTTGCTTTTAAGATTTCAGAGGATACTTTCAATTTAAGGTTTAAATATTGTCTCAGGCCTGTAGTTTCAGGGGTTCATCCAGTCTCCATGGCTCCAGAAAGTCTGGTGTCCATGAGTATTAGAAATTCTGGTCTGCATTTTCCCCCTGTTTATCAAGATTCTTCTATAGAATCTTCCATAAAAATGTTCAGCATTAGTAGCCAGTTAACATCCAGTTCTTCTGGCCACAAGGTTGATGAGGCAGTTGTTCAGGGAGACAGTTAGCACGTGTTCCATATCTTCCTCCTATTCTTGACTCTTTTTCTTCCTTTGTTACTCCATGCAGTTACAGACCAATTGTCTTGCTAGGATGTTGTTTACAAGCTTTTAAGACCCCAGGCCCTACATAGCAAACAAGAAGGTAGAATACAAGCACTTAACACTTTCTTAGGCAAGTTAACTGGAATGTTCCGTGAAGCCATGAACCACAAACCTACAAACCACAGACTCAAATCCCATGAGGTTTTTGTTTGTATATAAGCAGCTTGAGCAGCTACTCCTGTTGTTGTTGTTGTAGTAATATGTCTATCACAAAACTTTGTCAGTTCAACTTTTTACACGTATTCAACTTACAGCAATTAGAGTAATCAACTGTATGACCCTATCCTTAATCAGTGTGGTTTTTCCATTACCATTAACCCTCTATTTCTCCCTCCTCCTCGTAACTACTAACAAACTGTAGTCTCTATAAACTTGCTGTTTGTTATCTTTTTATGTATGTGAGTTCATACAACACTTGCCCTTTTGTGATTGAGATTATTTCACTCTGAATAATGTCTTTGAAGTTCAAATGTGTGGTAGCATGTGTGAGGACTTAATTTCTCTCTGTGGCAAGTAGTATTCTGTCGTATGTATGTGCCATTCATCTGTTGATCAGCATTCAGATTGTCTCCACCTTTTGACTCTTGTGAACAGTACTGCAGTGAACATTGGTGTACAAGTCTTTATTTGACTATCCACTTTCAACTTTTAGGGGTATATCCCTAGGAGTGGAATTTCTGGGTCATATGGTGGTTCTGTTTTTAGTTGTTTGAGGAACCACCACAGTTGATCAATGGAACAGAATTGAGACCCCAGAGATGACACCATCTGCCTATGAACAGTTGATATTCGACAGAGGCCCTAAGACATTAAACTGGGGTAAAAACAGTATCTTCAACAAATGGTGCTGGCAAAATTGGATATCCATCTGCAGTAAACTGAAACAAGATCCATATCTTACACCTTATACAAAAAAACCAACTCCAGCTGGATAAAAGACCTAAATATCAAACCTAAAATGATAAAGCTTATCCAAGAAAAGGTAGGAACAACAATGGAAGTTTTAATACACAACGTAGACAGACTTCAATCTGTCAAACCACAATCAACACAAGACAAAATAGATAAATGGGAATTATTAAGAACCAAACACTTTTGCTCATCCAAAGACTTTATTAATAGAATTAAAAGGCCACCTACAGAATGGGAAAAAATATTTGGCAACTCTATGTCAGACCGACACCTGATCTCCACAATCTATAAGATACTACAAAATATCAAGAAGAAGAAGATAAATCATCCAATTAAGCAATGGGCAAAGGAGATAGACAGACATTTCTCTAGAGGAGATCCAGGCAGCCAAAAAACACATGTGGACATGTTCACGATCTTTAGTTATTAAAGAAATTCAAATCATCTCACCCCAACAAGGTTGGCCATGATCCAAAAAACACACACAACAAACACTGGAGAGGCTGTGGAGAACGTGGAACTCTCCTACACTATTGGTGGGGTTGCAAAATGGTCCAGCCTCTTTGGAAAGCACTCTGGTGCTTCCTTAAAAAAACCGATATACATATACCATTTGACTGAGTAATTCCACTACTTGGAATATATCCTACAGAATCAAGGCCTTTCACACCAACGGACACATGCACAAGAGCGTTTATCGCAGCACAGTCCACAAAAAGATGGAATCAACCCATATGCCCCAAAACAGAGGAAGGGATAGGTAAACTATGGTATATATACTCAATGGAGCACTGTGCAATGATAAAGAATAATGATGATTCCAGGAAACATCTCATAACCTGGTTTCAACTGGAAGACATAATGTTGAGTGAAGGTAGTCAGTGACAAAAGGACAAATATTGTGTGAGACCCCTACAGTAAGATCTCAAAAACTGACTTATGTATAGAAGATAATACTCTTCCACAATACTGTAACATTTTGTATTTCATGAGCAGTGAATAAAAGCTCCATTTTTCTCATGTCTTCTCTAGTATTTGTTACTGTTTTTGCTTTGTTTCTTAGCCATTCTAGTGCAGTGGAATGATATCTTGTTGTAGTTTTTATTTGTGCCTGTCAGAGAGCTCTGGTGTCTCCATGGTGAAAAGCCCAGCTGCTAACCAAAAAGGTCAGCAGTTTGAATCCACCAGCCAGTCCTTGGACAGTTATACTATGGAGCAGTTCTGCTGTGTTCTGTAGGGTCACTGTGACTCAGAATCCACTTGACAGCAATAGGTTTTGATGACTTATGGGAGCTCTGGTCGTTTACAGGTTCATGTGTTTGCTGACCAAAAGGTTGGTAGTTCTAACTCACTGGCTGCTCTTCTGGAGAAAGATATGGCATTCTGCTTTCCTAAAGATTTAGTCTTGGAAACCCTATAGGACAGTTGTACTTTATCCCATAAAGTTGCTATGAGTTAGAATCTATTCAACAGCAGTGGGTTCTGGGTTTTCAGTGCTAATGATGTTAAAGCATCTTTTCATGTGTTTGGTGGTCATTTGAATGTTCTGTTTGGTGAAATATCTATTCCGGTCATGTGCCTATTCTGTGATTGGGTTAATTATCCTTTTGTTATTAAGTTGTTAAAGTTTTATGTGTATTTTGGTTGTTACATTCTTATTGGCTATATGATTTCCAAATATGTCCTCCCAGTTGGTAGAATGTCTGTTCACTTTTTTGGTCAAAAAGAAACTGTCAGTAGGGCTTTTAGATACTGCAAATTGTCCTTGATGGCTATAGGTAAGCGAAGTATTTCTTTGAAGGGATATACAGAGCTTGACTTATGTTGCCACAGAACAATAGCCATAGGAAAGACAAGTCTCCACACAACAGTGGAGGAATCCCAGAGTGCTGGCTAACATGGCAGGACGGGAACTGGAAACACAGAGGTCATTTAGGAGCTAGTCCAATAGTAATTGAGATCTAAAATGGAGTAGGCTCAGTGGAATGGAAAAAGAAAAACAATTCTCAGAGAGAATTGAAACAGCTTTCTGTTTAATTGAATGTGGAGCCAATGAAGGTTTAATAAAATAAAATAAAATGTGATCATAAAGTTTCTAGGTCTAGTTTTTGAGAGGTCACTGATGCTGTTAATAGAGGCAGGAAAGAGAAGAAGAAAGAGGGCTTGTTTGGAGGGAATGTGATGAACCATGGACATGTTGTTTAATGTGCTAATGTGGTATCAATGTAGAAGGTCAGTCGAGCATTTAGAGGTTGCAGACTAGAATTCAAGATAGAGTTACAACTAGATACATAGCTATAGTATCCCTCCACTTAGGAAATAAATGATTAGCACTTAACAGTAGAGATAAAAGATGTAAGTTGCTTTTTTCTTGTAATTAAATTTAAAGTATAAATGCATTATTACAGAAGGAAAACAAATTATAGGCAATTGCCTCGAGTAGATTGTCCAAAAAAAATTGAAAAGTATAACTTATATTTATTCCAAGAAACTGTAGAAAAATGTATTATCTTCATTTTAAAGTATCTGGTAAGAAAATTTTCTTTGGCTGGCTGGTAAGAAAATTTTCTTTAGTATAAATCATTCACAGAGGAGATTAACAAAAAAATAAGCTCAAAGGAAAGTGGAAGAAAGAGAAAGGAAAAATGCTATTTTGAAATTTGAGAGGAGAAAAATATCTGTTATTGGGAATTATCTTTTCTTTACTCCATGTAAGATTTTACTGGAATTACATATAAACTCAATAAAACCTAGTGCCATCAAGTTGATTCTGACTCATAGCAACCCTATTAGACAAAACTGCCTCAGAGAGTTTCCAAGAAGTGCCTGGTAGGTTTGAGATCTATTTTGAGTGGTGTTTGATACATATCTTGGATATCTATATTCGTTCATAATTTCTGGGAAGTTTTCTGTCCGCAGCTCAGCAACAATACTCTGTGTGTTCTCAGATGTCTCACTCTGTTCAGGAACTCCAATTAATCGTAGATTGTTCTTCTAAATAGAGTCTCACATGCTTCTTAGTGCTTCTTCATTTTTCTTGTGTCTTTTTTTCTCTTTTCTCCTCATAGATGCTGGAGTCAGTAGCTCTGTCTTCGAAATCAGAAAGTCTCTTTTCCATTTGTTCCATTCTGTTTTCTTGGCTTTGAATTGAAGTTTCTATGTCTTTAACTTTGTTCTTGATCTGTTGGATTTCAGAATACTGGTGTTCCATCAGATCACACAGCTTGCTTAATTTTTCATTTTGCTCTGCTGAATTTTGTATAAGGTCTAGAAGGGCTCTGTATATAATCCTTTTGTATTCACCTTCCAATAGTTTCAGAAAGCTTCTTCGTCTGGGAAGTTCTGAGGTGGTTTCTTTTGGGGTCCTTCTGATGCCATGGGTGATTTCCAGATTACCATTCTCTCCAGCATTTTTTGCTTCTGGGGCTTCATGTGGGTCAATATAGGCTGGGAGAGATGCTGTGAAGATGGACCACAGTTGTTTCTCTAGACCGTCTTAAAATGAGAAGTAAAAAGTATTTGACAACTTCCAAAGTCACTCAGGTTTTCAGGTGTATACGTCCCTCTTCCCAGCTGGTAAAGTAAGCACCTCTGTATTGAACCCCAGATGTTATAAACTAGCTGAAAATACAGAAAGGCTACTGGCCTGCTGGCCTCTGCTGTCGGGCCCCAGCTTCAGGCAATACTGTGTAGAATTCTGCTTTTCTGCTGGAAAAGCTGTCTCTTCTGGGTAGGCACTGCCTCCCAGCCCAGCAATTAGGTCCAGCTGAGGCTTGCATGTGGCTGACTCTGCCTCCCAGCAAAACAAGATGGCATCCTGCACAAGCTCACCGCCTGAAGAGAGGCCAAGGATGCCAAGATGCCCAGAGTCCACAGCCTCAGGTGACACTAAGTGAAACACTGCCTCCCTGCTGGAAAAGCACTCTCCCCCCAGCAGGCGTCTCCTCCCAGCCTAGGAACCAAGTCCGGCCAGGGCCTCCTCCAGGTTTCTCTGTTTCCCAGTGGATCAAGTTGGCATCCCGCACAAGCACATCTGTGTGGCTACCATATGGCAGAGGCAGAAGGGTAGGCCAGAGGAGCCAAGACACATAGAGCCCAAAGCTGGGCTCTCAGAACATGGCAATTACGCTTGCTGGTCCCACCAGCAGTGCGTCCGAGACCAGCGGCTAATCAAGTCCCAGCTCTGCCCGCCGACCAAGACGAGGGAAAAAAAGTCAAAATGGTGAGTTACCTTCAGTCTGTGCAAGCCTGTGCTCGCCTAGAGTGGTGTCAGTGAAAGAGAGGAGGTTTTCTGTTCACTGGTATGAAGTCCAAATTAACAGCACTATGCTGCATCCCAGGGCTCACTAGGTGTCCAGAAGGCTCCATTTAATTATCATTTCAGATCTTGGTTTCCAGAGGGATTTAAGGTGATGTGCGTTTAGTCCACCATCTTGACTCTGCCCACCCCACCTACCCACCCCTGCCATGCCTGGTCGGTATGAACTGTTAACTTTCTGGTTAGTAGCCACATCACTTAACCACTGTGTCCCCAGAGTTTCTGAAATTACATGTAAGAGAAGAAAATAAGGAGGCAAAAGAGGAGAATTTTGTAATTGTTCATGAACATGCTGAACATACTAAACTTACCTTTTTTTCCACATACCTTTCAAGTGAACCTGTCTTACCACTAAAAACTGTGTAATTAAAAAAAATTCTTATTAAAAAGAGAGAGCTTAAAAATAACTGTGGAGCCTAAGAGTAGAACCTCCTGAAACTAAACATCCTTGTCAAATGTTTGTATTGGCTTCATTTCTTAAACTATGAAAATGAACACACTCATCTGACTACTCTGTAGACTTCTACATTAAAATTATCACACAAGGATTTATTTCTGTCTTGGCAAACATCATCATGTTTATAAAATACATCCTTTTATTAAAACATATCTTACCTTTTTCAGTTCATACAATGCTTGAGTGAAGACCTTACTAGTAAAGGATAAAATAAAACAGCATATGAGTTTTACCGGAGCCAATTAGACAATTTACTTACTATTACTATACAATTATTTCTCCCTCTTCCAGTGAGAGTAAGACCATTTAGCCAGTGTTTAGCATAACACCTTATGCATGGTAGATCCTCAAAACATATTTGCTGAATAAATGGGTCAGTTATTCAACAGATACTGGAGCAAATGCTATATACATGGTACTATTCTGGACACTGGGGAAGGTTTAGTAAGTAAAACAAAGCCCCTGTTTGCATGGAGTTTACAATATATCAGGAGTTATTCATTGCCTAAAGTCAGCTAAGACTTTGATAATGTATCTTGGGAAAGACAAATACCTATGTATCAAGTGATAAATGCTAACAAGACAAAGTAGGATGAAAGCAAAGAGTGCTGATATTTACTCTTTTAATAGGGTAGTGTGGAAAGTCCTTATTCTTAGCAAGATGGAAAGCCACCAGAAGATAAGGGGTTTTTTTTTTGTTTTCTTTTTTTTTTATGAGCTGAAATATTTGAGAAGAATCATTCGGGTTACAACTTAGCGAATGACTATAGCAGGCAAGGACAGAAGCCAATTATTTGAAAAGTGATGGAAACACTGGTGGAGTATTGGGTTAAGTGCTACATCTGCTAACCAAAAGGTTGGCAGTCATATCTGCCAGGCACTCCTTGGAAACTGTGGGGCAGTTCTACTCTGACCTCTAGGGTCGCTGTGAGTTGGACCCAACTCGACAGCAGTGGGTTGGGTTAAAAGGTGATGGTTGCTTATATGAAGAGATGAGGTCCGAGGTGACTGTTGATGGGGATGGACAAATGGTTAGTGCACTAGACTGCAACTGTTGTGGGGATGGCATAGCCACAGCTGTGCTAGAACATGGAGATTGTATCAGAACTTGTAGACCATAGTAAAGGCTTTAGATTTTATTCTGAATGAAATGAGAGGCTATTGAAGTGCTTTGAGAAGTTGTATGACCTGACTTATATTTTAACAGAATCACTCTAACTGTTGTGTGTGATGAATAAACCGTAGGGACAAGGATGAAAGCAGGGGAGATTAGTTAAGAGATTGTTTCCTCCAGATGCAAGTGGTGAGAAGTTACGCAATTCTGAATGTTTTCAAAATTGAAGAGTAAATGATCCATTGACAGAGGAAAAAGCAAACCAAATATATTTCGAGGTTTATTGTTTAAACAACTGAAAGAGTGGAGTTGCCATTTCCTGAGTTGGGGAAAACTTCAGGAGGTAGTTTAGGGGTAGGGACTAGATAAGTATCAAGTGTTCTCCTTTGAAAATGTTAAGCTTGAGAAGGCTATTAGACATCCCTGCAAGGCCGAGTATGTGAGTTTAGAGTTCAGGAAAGAGGCTAAAGACGTAGATTCTCCAGTATGTAGATGCGACTTAAAGCCATGGGACTAAATAAAATCACCTGGGTCACTAAATAAAATCACCAGACATCAGTAGACTCAGCCTTGGGGCAGCAGTTGGGAAGATGCGGAAGATGCACCAAACAAAACTGGAACTAGGAGGAGAAATAAGAGTGACTAGTATATTTGTTACCTAGGGCTGCCACAACAAAGGTCTGCAAGCTGGATGGCTTAGAACGACAAATTTACTCTGTCACATTTCTGGAAGTCAAAGTCTACATTCAAGGGCTCAGAAGGGCCATGTTCTCCCCAGAGCTCTTGGGGAAGATCCATCCTTAACTCTTTTAGCTTCTGATATGCTCAGAAATTCTTTTGCTTGTAGCAGTATAACTCATTCTCCAACCTCTCCCTCCCCTGTCGCAGGGTCTTCTGTCCTCCTTTTATGAAAATATCAGTCATAGTAGGTTAAGACCTGCCTTACTCCAGTGTGACATTACATTAACTTAATCAGTTACATCTGCGAAAATGCTGTTTTCAAATAAGATTACTCACAGGTACTAAAACATAGCTTTTCAGGGGACACAGTTAATTTCATAACAGAGATAAACCAGGAGAGATTGATGTCCTGATGGCCAATGGAAGAAAATTTTGAAAAGGGTATGATCAAATATGTTAAATGATGCTGACAGGTCAAATCTACCTGGGATTGAGTCTTAAAAATTGAATTTGGCAATGTCACAGTGTGGAAATTATTGTTGACCTTGATGAGAGTATTTTTCAGGGAGTGATACATAGAAAGTTTGATTGGTGTGTGTTTGAGACAGAATGTGTTTTCTTCAAGGAAATAAAGAGATACAGAGCACAAAAGACATCCATGAGTCACAGTATATGGACCTTGTTTGGATCCCGAATCAAAACAATAAAAGAAAAGGAAAAAAAAAAAACACAACTCTGACCTTTCTAAGCTAATTGGAAAATTGAACACATCTGAAGATTTACCTGTATTTGATTATATTGAGGGATTATTTTTAATATTTTAGGTATGAAAACCATAGGGTAGTTATATTTTTGAAAGTCTTTTCATTTCTGAGATAGTTATGTGTGACATGATATAATATGAGAATTGTGTCAAAACAGTATAATAGTAAGAGAAATGATTGGAAAGAATGAGTGAAATAAACCTAGTTATGAGAGTAAATTTTTGGAGCAGAATATTGGGTACACAGAAGTTCATTATACCATTCTTGCATGTTTTTATGGGCATTTTGACATTTTTCTTAATAAAAAGATATGGAGAGCATTGGAAGAGATTAAACAACTATAAAACCAAAACCAAACCTGTTGCCATCAAGTGTATTCCAACCCATAATGACCCTATAGG
Source organism: Heterohyrax brucei (assembly GCA_028571685.1). Taxonomy (NCBI): domain Eukaryota; kingdom Metazoa; phylum Chordata; class Mammalia; order Hyracoidea; family Procaviidae; genus Heterohyrax; species Heterohyrax brucei. The sequence continues at coordinate 79,211,604 of CM053143.1, forward strand.
ACGGAGTAGAATTACCCCATAAAGTTTCCAAGGAGCACCTGGTGTCAGACTCAAAAGCCAGCCTTTTGATTAGTAAGCACAGCACCTAACCACTGTGCCACTGTAGCATAGAAAATTAAAACAAGAAAGCACACTGAATTAGCACATTTTAGTTATTTATATAATCCTCTCATCTTAACACAAACCATGTTTTCTTTTCTATAACACATCCATCTTTACGCTATTAAATTTCCTAATGCCAAAGATTGCTTTCAGGAAGAATAGAAGTGACTTGGTTGAAAGTCTTAAAGGCACCACTAATAATACACCAGATTATCTGAATATCTGAAACACCATTTAGAGTAGTTATCCTTAAAATAAACATAGATCCAAAAGCCGTGATCACATAATGGCTGTTCTTATAAATACCTCCATTTTTTATTCTTATTATATAATTACACACTAACCTAATACTCTGGAATTACCTGTTCTGCTTCTTACTTGTCATAAGTGTCTGTGATGGGATGTCAGATGATTACTGACACTGTCTTTACTGCTGGTTTCACTTTTACCAGTGAAATTAGATTGGGCAACCGTTGTTTCAGATATGTTATTGAAATCACAACCAGTTTCCCATCTTGTTGTTTTTATTACCTCCTAAGTTTGACATGTAACAACCCTATATACAACAGAACAAAACACTGCCTGATCTTGTTCATAATTTTTGCTGTGTTTGATTCCGTTATTGCAGCCACTACATCAGTCCATCTCTTTGGGCATCTGTCTTGTTTTTGCTGACCCTGTACGAACATGATGACTTTCTCCTGGGACTGGGCTCTCTTGATAACATGTCCAATGTACATGAGATGAAGTCTTGCCATCCTCACCTCTAAGGAGCAGTCTGGCTGTACGTCTTTCAACACAGCTGTGTTCATTCTTGTGGCTGTCAGTGGTACATGCAGTGTTGTTCACCAGTCCTATAATTCAGAAACAGCACTTCTTCTATCTTTCATATTCATTGTCCACCTTTCCTTTGCATATGAGGTGACAGAGAATACTATGACTTGAGTCAGGAGCATCGTAGTCCTCAAAGTGCCATCTTTGCTTTTCAGCACTTTAAAGAGGTCTTTTGCAGGAGATTGGCCTAATGAAATATGACATTTGATTTCTTCACTGCAGTTTCCATGAGCGTTGGTTTATCATGCTGTTGCTTTTTTGGTCCAGTTGTGAGAATTATTGTTTTATGTTGAGGTGTAATCCATGCCTAAGTTGTACTCTTTGATCTTCATCAGTAAGTGCTTCAAGCCCTCTTCACATTCAGCCTCTGTTTATTGCATGTTGTTAATGAGTTCCTCCAATCCCAATGCCCTGTTCTGCTTCCTGTATAGTCTAGCTTCATAGATTATTGCTCAGCATACAGACTGAATAATACAGTGAATGGATACAACCAACATATACCTTTACTAATATGAAACCATTAAGTATTTCCTTGTTCTCTTCCAACAACTGTGTATGTAAAGGTCCCACAAGAGCACAATTAAGTGCTAGAATTCCCATTCTTTGCAATGTTACCCATAATTTGTTACAATCCGTCCAGTGGAGTGCTTTTGCATAGTCCATGACACACAGGCAAACATCTCTCTAATGTTCTCTGCTTTCAGCCAAGATCCTTCTGACATCAGTGTTGATAGCCCTCTTTGCACATGCTCTTCTGAATCCAGCTTGAATTCCTGGTTGTTCAATGCCAGTGTACTGCTGCAACTGTTTTTGAATTATCTTCACAAAATTTTACTTGTGTGTGATGTTAATGACATCATTCAATAATTTCCACATTCTGTTGGATTACCTTTCTTTGTAATGAGCACAAATATGGATCTCTTCCACTTGATTGGCCAGGTAACTGTCTTCCAAATTTCTTCGCATAGACAAGTGAGCATTTCCAGCATTACAACCACTTATTGAAACATCTCAATTGGTGTTCCATTAATCTGTGGAGCCTGTTTTTCTCCAGTATCTTCAATGTACCTTTGACCTCTTCCTTTAATTCAGTACTATCAGTTCTTGATGATATACTGCCTTCTGAAATGGTTGAACATTTCTTTTTGGTACAGTGAATGGTGTTTTCTTTTCATCTTCTTTTGATATATCCTACACCATTCAATTTTTGGGGTCATAGAATCCTATAATATTGCAATTCAGTGATTGATTTTTTTTCTTCAATTCTTTCAGCTTGAGAAATGCCAAGTGTGTTCTTTCCTTTTGGTTTTCTAACTCCAGGACTTGGCTTTTTATATATTAATATTGTGTTTTAAGTGAAACTCTACAACTTGAGTCAGTTTCTCAAAACTTAACACACGTTGTTATGTGATGCTATCTGCTCTGCCCCCTGTAACAGCACACTTCTCTCCATGCTATATTTCCCATGTTCATTCAGCCAACTCATGTCCACCTCAGCCTTCTCATCTTGCCTCGACAAGAGCTGCCTAGTTAGTCTCCTGTATCTACTGAAGCCAAAAGACACTTTTTCACAAGTAACAATACTTGTGAAACGATACGGTGTCTTATATACTGGTTCAATCTCTGTTTGAATAATTTTCTTGAGGAATAATTACAGTTCTGGGCTAAAAGAGAATCCAGAGGCCATGTCTTTTGAGGACCCTCCAGTTTGACAGACCATCAGGTCTGGTCTTTCTACTAGCATTTGATTTCTGCACCCCACATTTTTCATTCTCCATCAGGGACTCTTCCCTGAGGTTACTTGTAAGGGCAGCCATTGGTGGTACTTGGGCACCATTTATTTCTTGCAGTCTCATGTTGATGTAGTCTCTGGTGTATGTGGCTGTTTCTGTCTTTTGGGCTCATATTTTCCTTAAGTCTTTGATTTTCTTCATTCCCCTTTGTTCCAGGTGAATTGGAACCAGTTGATACTTCTTAAACATCTGCTTGCTAGCTTTAAACACCCCAGCCACCACTCACCGAAGTAGATGCAGAATATTTTCTTAATCAACTTTGTTATACCAGTTGACCTAGATATCTAGATATCCTAGAGCCATGCTCCCCAGCACCCTGCCCCTGCTACTCGGTCCCTCAAAGTGCTTGCTTGTATTCAGAAAGCTTCTTAGCTTTTGGTTTAGTTCAGTTGTGCTGACTTCTCCTCTCTTCACTTAAAATAATTCTTATTTCGTATCTAGTAAGTGAATACCTCTCTCCCTCCCTTCTTGCACTCCTAACAATCAAAGGCTTTTCTTCTATTTAAGTCTTTTGCTGAGTTTTTATAATAGTGATCTCATGCAATTTTGTAACTGACTGATTTCACTCAGCATGGTACCTTCTAGATTCTTCCATGTTACAAGATGTTTCCAAAGTTCATTGTTCTTCTTTATCATTGCATGGGATTGCATTGTGTGGATATACCACAATTTGTGTAACTGTTCATCTGCTGATCAACTCACGTTGATCCCATTTTTTGCTGTTGTTGACAGTGCTGTGACCATCATTGATGTGCATGTTTCTACACATATTTGTCCAGGATATAGTCCAAGAACTGTGACTGCTGAATTATAAGGTATTTCTATTTTTAGCTTTTTAAGAAAGTACCAAATCAATTTCCAAAGCGCTTGTACCATTTTGTATTCCCATCAGCAGTCCCCCTGCCTTTCCAACACTTAGTAGTTTCTGTGTTTTGGATTAGTGCCAGCTTTCTTGGGCTGAGATGGTATCTCATTGTAGTTCTGCTTTGCAGGTCTCTAATGGCTAATGATCATGAGCATCAACTCATATATCTGTTAGCCACCTGAACGTCCTCTTTGGTGAAGTACCTGTTCATATCCTTTAGCTATTTTTAAATTGGGTTCTTTTTCCTTTTGTTGTTGAAGTTTTGCAGTATCTTAGTGATTTTAGAGACTTGACACTGATTGGATTTGTCATATCCAGAAATTTTTCCTGATCTGTATATTGTTTTTACGCTTTCAGTGAATTCTTTGGGGGAGCATAGTGTTTGAGTTTTATGAATTCCTATTTATTTTCTCTTCTGGTATTTGCGAATTGTTAATAATGTTTTATTCTGTTTATGCTGTGTACTAAGGTACCCAGCACAGTGCCTGTTTGTTCTTTCATTATCTTTATCATTTTGGATTTCAGATTTAGGCCTTTGATATATTTTGAGTTAGTTTTTGTGCATGTTGTGAGGTATGGGTCTAGGTTTATTTTTTACAGATGGATTCCAGTTGTCCCAACACCATTTGTTGAAGAGACTATCTTTTCCCAAATATCAAATATCAGCAGCTCCTAGATTGGTGATGTTATATCTGGATTATCTAGTCTATTCCATTGGTCCGTGAATCTGTTGTTGTACTAATACCAAGCTGTTTTGACTACCACAGTGGTGCAAAAAAAAAAAAAACACTGCTATCGAGTCAATCCCAACTCATAGCGACACTGTAGGACAGAGTAGAACTGCTCCACAGTTTCCACGGAGGGCCTCGTAGATCTGAACTTCCGACCTTTCAGTTAGCAGATGTCATGGATTGAATTGTGTCCCCCCAAAAATATATGTTGTTGACAGTGCTCTGACAAACATTGATATGCATGTATCTGCACATATGATAGCCCTTATTTGTCCAGAATATATTCCAAGAACTGTGACTGCTGAGTTATAAGGTATTTCTATTTTTAGCTTTTTAAGAAAGTACCAAATCAACTTCCAAAGTGCTTGTACCATGGCCCATGTGGCTAGGCCATGATTCCCAGTATCTTGTGAGTGTCCTCCATTTTGTGGTTTTCCTGTTCTGTATGTTAAAGGATTAGGGTGGGACTGTAAATCTCTTTATAAGATCACCTCCCTGTTACACTGTAAAAGGAGTTTCCCTGGAGTATGGCTTGCCCCACCCTTAATCCTTTCATCCTGCAAGATAACAGGAAAGAGAAGCATGCAGAAAATTGGGAACCTCATACCATCAAGAAAGCAGCACCAGGAGAAGAGCATGTGGGTCAGACCTGAGGTTCATGTGACAAGACGCTCCCTGGACAAACTGATGCAATCCCAGACTTTCCTCCAGAGGTGACAAAGGGGAAAGCCTTCCCCTGGAGCAGACATCCTGAATTTGGACTTGCAGCATACTGGACTGTGGAAGAATAAACCTTCCTTTGTTAAAGCCATACACTCTGTGGTATTTCTGTCAGAGCAGCTGTAGCTGACTGAAACAGCAGCCATAGCACTTAACCACTATGTCACCAGGGTTACTAGGTTCTAAAATCAAGTAGCATGTGGCTTCCTACATTGTTCTTCAGTAATGCTTTACTTATCCAGAGCTGCTTCTTTTGCCTTTGAAGTTGGTGATTTCTTTCTCCAACTCCTTAAAAAGAACCATTGTAATTTGCATCTGGGTTGCGCTATATCTGTCTATAGATTTCTTTGAGTTGAATAGACATTTTCACAATGTTGAGTCCTCCTGTTAGCAAGGTGTGTTTCTCCACTTATGTAGGACTGTTTTGGTTGCTTGCAGTAGTTGCTTGTAGTTTTCTTGGTATAAATCTTGTACATCTCTGGTTAGATTTATTCCTAAGTATTTTATCATCCTAGAGATATTGAAAATAGTATTGATTCAGTGACTTCCTCATTGATGTTCTCTTTGTTGGTGTAGAGGACTCCAGCTGGTTTTTGTATGTTTATCTTGTATTCTGATACTTTGCTGAACTCTATTAGTTCCTGTATTTGTGTGTGTCTCTGTGTGTGTGTCTGTGTGTGTGTGTGTGTATTCTTTAGGGTTTGCTGTGGGTAAGATCATATAATCTGCAAATTTTACTTCTTCTGTACCAATTTTGGTGCCCTTCTACTAAAAGTGGTGAAAAGAGCATTCTTGCCTGGTTCCCATTCTCAAAAGGAGTACTTTCAGACTCCATTCAAGATGATGTTGGCTGTTGGCTTTATATACATGCCATTTATTATGTTGAGGAACTTCACTTTTATTCTAATTTTTGCTGAGACTTTTTGACATGAATGGGTGTTGGACGTTGACAGATGCCTTTTCTGCATCAATTGATAAAATCAAGTGGTTCTTGTCTTTTATTTATGTGGTTGATTCAATTGATTGTTTTTCTAATGCTGAAACATCCCTGCCTAACAGGTATGAATCCCACATGGCCACTTGGTCATGGTGAATTAATTCTTTTTTTGATATGTTGTTGAATTCTATTGGCTAGAATTTTGTTGATTTTTGCTTCTAAGTTCATGAGAGGTACTGATCTGTAATTTTCCTGTTTGTGCTGTCTTCACCTTGGTTGGGTATCAGAGTTATACAGGCTTCATAGAATGATTTTAAGAGCATTCCATCCTTTTCTATGTTCTTAAATACTTTTAGTACTAGTGGTGTTAACTCTTCTCTGAAAGTTTGGTAGAATTCTCCAGTGAAGCCATCAGGGCCAATGCTTTCTTGATTAGCAATTTTTTAATAACTTTTCAACCTTTTCTGTTGTAATAGGTTTAGTTAGTTGTTCTATCTCTGCTTGTGTTGATTTAGGTAGATAGCATGTTGCTAGACATTTTTCCATACCCTCTAATGTTACAGTACAATTTTTGTAGTATTCTATTATGATCTTTATTATTTTTAGTTTTATTTTGATATGACCAATCTGATTTCTTATTTATTTTTTCTTCTCCTGTTTTTCTCTTGTCAGTTTGGTCAGTGGTTTACCTATTTTGTTGCTCTTTTCAGACAACCAGCTTTTGGTCTTTAACTCTTCTGATCATTTCTCTATTCTCTAATTTGTTTAGTTCTGCTGTATTGTTTATTATTTGCTTTCTTCTGATACCTGAGGGCTTCATCTGTTACTCTGTTTCTATTGTTTCAGATTGTAGAGTTAATGCTTTGATTTGGGCTCACTCTTCTTTTTGAATATGTGCATTTATCAAAATAAATCGACCTCTGAGCACTGCTTTTGCTCTGTCTCAAAGTTTCTGGTAGGACGCGTTTTTATTCTCATTTGATTCTGTGATTTCTTTATTCCATCCTTGATGTCTTTTATAATCCAGTAGTTTTTGAACAAGGTAGTGTTCAGTTTCCATGTGTTTGATTTTTGACTTTGCTTTTTCTGTTACTGATTTGTACTCTTATGGCATTATGGTCTGAAAAGATACTTTGCAAAATTTCGGTGCTTTGGATTTTGTTAATGCTTACTTTATGCCCTAATATATGGTTTACTCTGGAGAATGTTCATGTGTGTTGGAAAAGAACGACTACTTGGATGCTGTTTGGTGGCATGTTCTTTATATGTCTGTGTGGTCATGTTGGTCTGTTCCATGTGTATTGGAAACCCTGGCAATGTAGTGGTTAAGTGATACAACTGCTAACAAAAGGTCAGTAGTTCAAATCCACCTGACACTCTTTGGAAACTCTATGGGGCATTTCTGCTCTGTCCTGTAGGGTCATTATGAGTCAGAATTGACTCATTGGTTTGGCAGCAGGCCATTCTGGTATACTGACCCTTTAATCACTATGCAATGTCCTGCCTTATCCATTGTGGTAGATTTTACTTTAAAGTCTATTTTTTCTGAAATTAATATTGTCACTCCTACTCTTTTTAAAATGTTATTGGCTTGATAATATCTTTCTGTTCTTTAAGTTTCAGTTTGTTTGTATGTTTACATATATAAGCAGCATGTAGATTGATTGTGCTTTTTAATCCATCCTGTTACTCTGTCTCTTTATTGGTCCATTTAACCCATTTACATTCAGTGTAATTATGTGATATGTGTGAATTTAGTGCTGTCATGTTGGTGTCTTTTATGGTGAGTTCTTGACAGATTCTTTGTTCCACTTAATTTTCTGTGCTGAGTCATTTTTCTTATGGGTTTTCTTTCCTTCCTTTTTGTGTTGTAGGTTTTATATCTGCTAAGACTTCTTGATTTTATTTCTTGTTTTGATGTGTAGGATTGTTCATTTATTGGAACAGTAGAAATTTCAAACTTAGTTTGCTGGAGCAGTAGACATTTCAAAACTCTGTCACTGGGTGGTTACAGCTGTTGCTAGGCATGGGGGCCCCAACATTAGTTTATTTTTCTTGTGTGTTTCTACCTGGGCACCCAGTTAGTTGACCCTCAAGTGTGCAGAATCTGTGGGAGAATATTGATTATTATGGACCCAGGTTGGTGGCTTTGTGCACTGAAAGGCAGGGGTCCCACACTTGCACTGAGTAAGGGAGAGAGCCCACTCCAAGACAGGTGAGTGGCCAGCAGACCTGAACCTAGGGAAGTGGTCTGCAAGAACTTATCTTTTGGCATTCAAATGGAAGACTTCTGCAATTCTAGGTGGATCTATCCAAAACTCAGCTTCTCCACTGAGAAATATTCTCTCTCAACATGGCTGTGTTCACTGTGCTGGCATGGAGGGTCCTCCTTAGGAGTGTGGTTCCAGTCAGCTTGTCATGGATTGAATTGTGTCCCCCCAGAAATATGTGTAGCCATGTGGCTGGGCCATGATGCCCAGTATCTTGTGACTGTCTTCCATTTTATGGTTTTCCTATGCTGTATGTTAAAGGATTAGGGTGGGGCTGTAAATCCCTTCATAGGATCACCTCCCTGCTCCACTGCAAAGGGAGTTTCCTTGGAGTATGGCTTGCCCCACCCTTAGTCCTTTCATCCTATGAGAGATAAAAGGACAGAGAAGCAGGCAGAGAATTGGGAACCTCATACCATCAAGAAAGCAGCACCAGGAGAAGGACTTGATGTTCCTGTGCCAAGATGCTCCCTGGACAAAGTCTGATGCAATACCAGACTTTCCTCCAGAGCCGACAAGGGGAAAGCCTTCACCTGGAGCAGACACCCTGAGTATGGATTTGCAGCCTAACGGACTGTGTAAGAATAAACCTTCCTTTGTTAAAGCCGTCCACTCTGTGGTATTTCTGTTAGAGCAGCACTAGCTGACTAAAACACAGCTCATCCTGTCCTGTATGGACAACTCTGCACCACTCTCAACCCCTCTGTCAGCCAGCTCTTTCTCCTGGCTTTCCTTCCTCATGGTGTTCTGGGCTTCTAGAATGGCTTATTTTATCTGTTAAGTTGTTTCTCTGCATCTGTGTTGTTAAATGGATCAAGGGATGGCTCTGGCTACTCCACCATGATAGCCCCACCTCCTCCTGCTCTTTTCTAAATGTTATTTGCTTGATACCTTTTCTTTTCCATCTTTTAAGTGTCAGTTTGTGTCTTTAAGTCTAAAGTATGTCTCTTATAGGCAGCCTATAGACAAATCATTATTTTTTTAATCCATTCTCCTGCTTTCTGTCTGTTGATTGTTACATTTAATCCATCTATATTCAGCATAATCATTGATATGTATGAATTTAGTGCTGTTGTTTTGATGTCATTTTTGTGTGTTACTGACAATATCTTTGTTCCATTTAGTTTTCTGTGCTGAATCCTTTTCCTTTGTGTTTTCTTTTTATCCTTTTCATAGTTGTTGTTTTAGTATTTTATAAAACTTCATGTTTTTCTTGTCCCTTATTTTGAGGTATGGGGTGTTAATTTCCTTTGTGGTTTCTTTAATATTATTCCCTGTATTTCTAAATTTAAACCAGTCTTTTGTTACTTTTAATTGCCTTGACAATTTTTTATTCTCTTTTTTGTTATATTGTTGTCGTGTTTTACATAATGGCACCTCTATTTCCCTGTTTTTGGTGTTTTAGCTTTGATTTATTTTTTGATCTCCATATCTGAGTTCATACCTAGTAACTCTGCCCCATGTTCTAGTCTTGGGTTGCTATCAGATATTATGGATCTTACTGAAATATTCTTTTTAATATTTCTAGTAATTTTGATTTTGGTTTTGCAAATCGCCTAAACTTTTTATCTGGAAATCTCCTACTTTCACCATCATTTTGAGAGACAGTTTTTCTGAATATGATTCTTGACAGGAAATTATTTTTTCCTTCAAGGCTTTATGGATGTCATTCCACTGCCTTCTTGCCTGTGTGGTTTCTACTGAGTAATCCAAGCTTATTTGAATTGACCCTGCTTTGTAGATTATTTTGTTTATCTCTAGTCACTTGTTAAATTATCTCCTTCGATTTTGGCAGGTTATTTCTTGCTGTCTTTCTTTTGGCATCTGCCTTGTGCGGAGTTCAGTGAGCATCTTGGATAAGTGTCATCTCCTATTCTGTGCTATCAGAGAAGCTTTCTATCAACAACTCTTCAACAATCCTCTGTATTTTCTTTCATTCCTCCCCTCCCCATTCTAGTACTCCAATTGTTCATAATCATCCTTCTTGAAAGAGTCCCACATAACTTAGTGATTCTTCATTTTTTAATTAATATTTTTGTTTTTATGACTGAGTGAAAATGTACGTTCCCATATAAATTTATATGCCCCCCTAGATGCAGCTTCCACTGCTCTCCCTGCCTGGTGACAGCACATTATTCTTCTGTGCTCCATACATGTCTCATCCTCCGAACAGTCTCCTTTCCCCTCCTCTCCACCCACTCTCCTTCCTCCAGCCAGAGGTCAGCAGGATGATATCCTATAGATGCATACAACCATAAAGTGCATCCATTATATAGTCCCTCTGCATCACCAAGTCCAATACATTTGTTTCCAAAGAGTGATTTTTATTAATACTTTATATAATTTTTTTTCTCATATATGCTGGTGTCAGTTGCTTTATTATCAGTCTCAGTAATTCTGACTTTGTCTCAGTTCTGCTTTTTTGACTTTATTTTGAGTTGTGTACTTCTGAAATTGTATTATTAATTTTCTGAATTTCTACTTGTTAGACTATGCTTTCTTGCAACCTGTTCAATTTGTCATTATGCTGTGCTGCATTTTAGCTGATCTTCCCGATCTCCTAAAGAGTTCTGTATATTAACTTTTTGTATTCTACTTCTGGTAATTCCAAAATTTCCCTTCATCTATAAAATTTCTTGATTCTTTGTTTTGGGAGTTTTCTGAAGCAATCATGTTGTACCTCTTTATGTGACTTGATACTGACTCTTGTCTTTGAGCCCTTGGTAAGTTGTATTTTTTTTTTTATTGACACCCCTTAAACTGTAACATCTTGTCACCAGATGGTTAGAGCTGTTCCTGGGCATGTAATCTCAGAAGTCCATTTACTTTCCTTGTATGTATTCAGCTCAGGTGTCTGGGTTGTTGATCACTAAGTGGATCACACAGGCTCTTCCCTACAGTCCTAGATGGGCAAGGGTGATTGGTGTAGACACAGGTGTGTTGAGAAAGGCAGGGGACTGACAGCTGTCCATAAATGTCTCTGTGGAAAGCATATCCCTGTTCTTTAAAGTACATAAGTGTATATAGATTTTACAGCTGAACTGTGGGTACACTGTGCTGTCTATAGACGTGAAACGTGTTTAAAGTTCTTGTATCCCTTATTCCTGCCTCTAGGCCGAGGAACTGTTTCTGCCCTGAGTTTCCGGTTTAGGGGAGCTGGCAAATTATTTTCATCTCCCTCTTTCTTAAATTGTTCCCTCTGCAAAGCTGAGAGTGTCTAAGGAAATGTATAAGTGATCCTTCTCCTTGCCGAGGGTGTATATCAGAGTGTCTCTGTAGACAGCTCCAACACAGTGCAGAGCAGGAAAGGAGAAGGGTAGGTAAAAGCAAAAGAAGTTTATCCCAAAGGAAACTTTTAGATTCACACAGTTGGTGAGGCTCAAGCTACTTAACTTTTGATGATCGAATGCCATTTTTCACTGAGTCGGAAGGTGTGAGTGGGCTCTTTACCAGTTGGTCTCTCCTGCTGTAGAAGATGCTTTCTAAGTGCTACGCTTCCCCTCAACACACTCACTGCAAGTAATTCACCTGCGGGGTGCTGATTCCCAGCCAGTCAGGTCTGGCCAGTCCTGGGTACTTCTGGACCTACTCTTCCTTCCCTGTAGCTCAGTCTGACTTATCAGCTGTCTCTTAGATGTTCAGGGCTCCTAGAGTGTCATAATTGATTCATGTTTTTTTTGGATGTTGTTAGAAGAATCACAGGAAGCATCTAACAACTCTGCCATCTTAGCCCTGCCTCCCCAAGGTCTTTGCCTATTTTATTATGGTACTCTGTCTTCGGAAGTTGCCCTTCAAAATCCTCAGTTCAGCTCTGTTACTTCACCATTTCTTCCATGTCCCACCTTATTAATACTATTTAAAAATGATTGATTAAATGTAAAAGGTGTGAATACAGAATACGAGAAGTAATGGAACAGTACAACAGTGGTTGAAACAAAAATATTTCAGAATTATATTTGACTCATTTAAGGAGATCAGTGGAATAGATGCTTTTGAATTCTAGTGTTAGAGATGAATATTGAATATATCAGGAACTTCCAGGAGAATGAACAAATCTGTCTTGAAAGAAGCACAGCCGGAATGCTCCTTTGAAACAAAGATGGCAGGACTTTATCTCACATACTCAAGACATATTATCAGGATTCACTATTCCCTGAAAAAGGACATCATGGTTGGTAAAGTGTGAAAAATAAGAAGACTCTCAATGAAATGGAATGACACGGTGACTGCCACTACACAGATCTTTATTAATAAATCTGGAAATTTCTTACATAATCAGGAGAAGACAATACTTCAGTTGTATATAACCTAAGGTCACACTGCACTCTAGATGAAGAAATCACCCATATTTTGTTTTTCATCTCAGAAATTTAATCTGAGTTGTTTAGAAATCGGCACATAATTTGTGTGAAATATCAACTGCAACCATTCAGTGCCAAAAATAATAAATGTGTGCCATATATTCAGCATTCCAGAGGGTTAAGAGGATACATAAGACTAATACAGCATCAGTTCCCACAACCATAAAATCAGGAAGGTAAAAATACTACAGCTGTTTATTATAATTTCTATTCCTTAATTAATACCATGCTTAGCAAAAGTAAAAATTCCTAACCATAAATGTAGCATTATCTAGGGAAGGAAAGGAGCCTTGGTGGTGGAATGATTGAGAGCTCAGATATTAACCAAAAGGTTGACAGTTCAAACCCACCAGCTATTCCTTGAACACCCCATGGGGTAGTTCTACTCTGTCCTATGGAGTCACTGAGTCAGCATCAATTGAACTGCAGTGGGTTTGGGTTTTAAAAAGGGAAAGGATTGGGCACATAAACAGAAGAGGGAAAAAGATTTTTCACTTCCAGCTTCACCAAAGTGCCAGTCAATCCATACAAACTTTATCCAGTTTGAATTTAAAAGTCACAGTGCCAAATTTCATATCAGAAAGCATTAATTTTTCTGCATTGTGTTCTTCCTCCAGATCTTGCAGAAGCCCAAACTTGTCTTAGCTTCCTTCTATTACTATCAATTCTTTCCAAACCCGTGTCCTAGGGGACCAAGTGAAAAACAGTATGATACTGTGCTTGGCTTCTCCCCAACCTTACATACCCTCAGCTTTTTAACTCCTTAGCCTTTGTTGACCTGCACTTCTGTGTGGCAGCTCAAATATCACTTTCTTCTATTCCTTCTCTCACTGCAGCAGAAGTTGACTTCCTCTGGGCACACATACCAGTCTATTAGTTCAATCCAAGATGCAAGATAAAGAGAAAAAAACAGGATGGAATGGCACCCACAAAAGACAGCCACTTTCAGATAGTGCTTTTTTGAGATGGGCCTACTCAGGCTCTAGAAATGAATCCAGCACAAGATCATACAAACCAGAAGAATGATAAACATGTGAGAGCACACTGGAATACTACCCACAGAACATGCAGCTACCTCTACAGTTCAAGATGATTCCAGCAAATACCAGTTCCTGCCAACTCCACATGGGGTGTTGCCCTGTGTGTCTCAGCTGGTTGTGCAGTTTAATGAACCCCTTTGCTGCGCGTAGAACTCATTCAGACAAGTGCTAGCCTTACAAACACAGTAATCCCTACTAGTGAAAAATGACTGCTGTCCACATAGGACTATACCTATAAGAATTGCAGTTGAGACACCAGACAAGCTTGACTTACACATGAATCCAGTTATCTAATAAGGTAGTTCTCAGTGCAGGTGTCCATCTAGTGCTGCTTTAACAGAAATACCACAAATAAATGGCTTTAAACAGAGGAATCTTATTTGCCTCAGTCCAGTAGATTAAAAGCCCCAATTCAAGGTGTCATCTCCAGGGCAAGGCTTTCTCTGTTGCTCTGGAGTAAGGTTCTTGTCATTTGTCTTCTCTTGGACTGAGAGTTTCTGAGGCTCACAGACCCTGGCGTCATTTCCTAAGGACATGTTTTGTTCTTGGCACTTCTTTCCTGGTGGTATGAGTTGCCAATGAGGCACAGTACAATCTTACACATGAGTCTTGCCCCACCAACACAACTGCCACCGTCTTCCCTCATTAACATCGTATAGGTGAGATTTACAACAGAAAGGGATGTCACACATACCAGGAGTCAAGGCCCAGCCAAATCAGTACACACTTTCAGGGTGTGGGGGATTGGGAGGCACAGTTCAATCCATGGCTGCTGGTAACATTAGAATTACCTGGAACTTGAAGGGAACAAGGAATTTTTTTTAAAGAATAACTGAAGCCAGAGCTTTATCCCCAGAAATTCAAATTATTTTTGGTCTAGAGTAGGCCTGGAGCCCTGATGGCATGGCGGTTAAGAGCTTAGCTGCTAACCAGAAGGTCAGCAGTTTGAATCCACCAGCCACTCTTTGGAACCATGTGTCCTGTAGGCTCACTATGCCTTGGAATTGACTGGACGGCAACAGAATTTTTTTGTTGTTGTTAGGGTAGATTTAGCTATCGTATTTTCTAAAAGTGCCCAGATGATCTTGATGACTTCAAAACCACTGATCCAGTAGTATATTCTGTCAGTTCCACTAAGGCTATAGCTCAGTAAGTCAAAATTGGTGATTTCTGTTTGAAATCAGACCTAGACTCTCTACACTGGTATCTTATTCCTGAAAATCCAGTCTCTTTTTTGTTTACTCACTCAAGCTTCCAGAGCTTTGCCAAATACAGCGTGAAAGATGGGAGAACCCCTGAGCTCCGCATGCCTAGTTCTCCCCTGCCTGGCCACAGATTTTCTCTATGTGTGCTGAGGCTTTTTTCACACAGTGGAAAGCAACCCTATCACAGCTGTTAATTTCCTTCTCAACTTATCAAGGTATATCCACAAACAGGGTGACTGATCACAGTAGCTATTGTGGCCCTCCCCATTTGAATTTGAATTCCCTTGAAGAGTCAGTGATGAAAGGAAAAGGAAAACAAAGGGAACAATAAGAACAAATTTACCAGAAAAAAAAAGCTTCCCGTACACTCCTTGAACTCAAAACTACTCTGAAAGTCTCTTTTTGCGATAGTTGACTTGATACAAATTGGTTATGATAGTCTCCTGCACCATACTGTAAGTGCCACAAAAACTGGAACCATGCTTAATATGCAGTAGGCATTCAGTAAAATATTTGATTGATGAGTGAATGAACAACAAATTCACAGATAATGGGGAAGAAAAGGAGTTGTTTCCATGAAAGAGTGGAACAGAAGTAGTCATGCTTTGATTTTAGGGCAAATATTTAACATGGATAATTGGAACCATAAGCAGAGGAATGAATGAATGTAAGAATCAGATGAGTAGATTTTACACTGTCACCCAAAAACTCAGTATTTGTTCTTTTTCTGTACTTAAGCACAGCCTGGCTTCTTTTCAAGGCACCTAAACGTCTGCTATCTCCTTGTACTCCGTTTCTTCTTTTCCTTAAGACCTCCCACGTAGCAGAGACCCGATTGTTCCAAGTGCTCGCTTCTGTCTGCTTAGCCTTTACCATTTCCCAGCTCAGCAGCAGCCTCCTTGTTCGCCTCTTCTTACAATAACAGTGAGAACTCTTTCCAGCTCTACAGCATAGTTTAAGAGGGATTAGTTAAATGTACAGTCAGTCCTTCCCTACTCATTTTCTGACTTCCACAATGTTTAGAAAGTACTAAAAAGCTAAGACTGCTTATTCACAGGGCCTTTATCTTAGAATTATCGTAGAATTCTAAACCAAAATACTAATGGCAATGCTGCATGCTGGAGAACAGATCCCTGGATGCCTCAGTAATCACATGGTACCAAAAACTGTGCTGCCTGCACATGATTCAGGGCAGATGGATCTGGTGCTTCAGTTCTTAAGGATTGACGTTCAGAAAAACAGTCAGAAGAACTAGATGAAGACTAACTCACGTTTTCACTCTGGCTCACTTGACACCTGTTGAAATACAGGTTCACTGTATATTTTGAACATTAATTGCTGTTAAGGATTTCCATCTGGTGACTCTAAGAGAGTATAGAATTTGAAACGTTATCAGCCATCTGAATCTCAAATAACAAGTGCCACAGAGCATGATAGGGCCACCAGGATTGAGGTCCGCTTACATGAGTGGGTTCGA
This sequence comes from Heterohyrax brucei, assembly GCA_028571685.1. Classification (NCBI taxonomy): domain Eukaryota; kingdom Metazoa; phylum Chordata; class Mammalia; order Hyracoidea; family Procaviidae; genus Heterohyrax; species Heterohyrax brucei. The sequence continues at coordinate 79,227,939 of CM053143.1, forward strand.
AGACTGCTAGGATCCCAGTTTCCAGTAACATCTATTTCACTTACTGACTAGCACCTGCATCCTTGCGGCTTAAGGTAGCACTTCTCGAAATACTTTCCATGGATTGCCTGTACTAAAATCTTCTAAGTTTTGTGTTTTAGTGTTTTTTGTTTGTTTGTTTCTTTAAGGGGAAAAGAAGAAAAAAACACATTTCTGAACCCTAGATCAATAAAACAGAATCCCTGAAGGTGAGACCTTGAACATATCCGGATCAAACCACTCAACTGATTTCTTTTGAATTCTGTAGTCTATGTTGCTGGCTTGACATTCTGCTAACTATTAGGGCTCAAATACTCTCAAGAAACAAACACTAACACTGTAGGCAGCTATTAGTCCTTGTTCTTGAGGAATCTGAGAGCAAACTTTGATGGAATAATTGAAAATAACTTAAGGGCACAGATGATCATGGAGTAAAGGGACACTACCAAGAAGAAAGAATAGAGGTACAGTGCCCCAAAACATGTTTTAGTTTTGTCAGCTAAACAAAACTTAAGTTTCATTCAGCCCGAAAAACATATATTAAGCCTCTGTCATGTACCAGGCCCTAGGACTAAAAAGTGAACAGAGTTACTAACCTGGAGGAGTTTACAGTTTAGGAGAGTAAGAAGGCTCTTAAGTGGGTAATTTAAATCAATGTAGTAAAACCAAAAACAGAGATTTACACACAAAACTTTGGAGGCTGAAAAGAAGGATCCCTGACCTAGGCTCAAAGTATCAAAGACATCTCCTAGAGACAATGAGCAGGAGAAGTAGCAGTTAGACAGGTGAAAGTGCTGGTGCTGAGGAGAAACTCTAGAGGGGCCAGAAATTGGTGGGAAATGAAAGCTTCCCAACAGAGGACAGCCTGCAGGTGATACTGTTCCTCAGAGGACCGACCAGCCAGTCAGGACTGCTGTATCATAAAGTACAAGAAATGGAGAATGATAATCAATGATCCTGGAGGAGACATCAGCCCGAGCCTAGAACATATTTCCATGTCTTGATAGCTTTTTCAAAGTCCTGTGGTGCTCAGCATCTAAAAGTCTTCCTGGGTCAGTCCTTCAAATTCTTTCCAACTTTGTGGTTTCAAACTGTTAATTGTGGTTGCTGCAAAACCGTAACCAGTTTATGGGCCCTCTCAGGGATATAGATCCTGGAATTACAGTAACTAGTAAGTTGACCATAATATTAAAAGTTGTTCAATATAGATTTGAGAATGTTTTGACTATTGCTGGAAGGAAACATAAAAATTAGTAATATTAAAGACTTCTGGGAACAAGGTAAGATTTTACACTGCTACCTCTTTACCCCTTTACCATGTGTATTTTGACCATGTGTATTGTATTTATTGCCTGTTCAAAAAGTAGGAGAGAACCAAAAGTCTGCGTTAACTCCACAGCTTAAAAGAAGTTGTCTCCAACATATGAGTTATTTAGTCTATTTTGAAAAGGAAAAAAAAAACTAATGGTGTTTGATACAACACTGACAGCAGTAGGAATATTAAAACAGTTTGGTCTTTTACAGCTTAAGGACAAAAAGGGATTGAGGAGATCTTTTATTTATCTTCTATAACTTTGTTTTATTTCCAGTTTGCAGCTCATCTTGTGAAGATGAAATATCCAAGAATCTGTATTCTAGATGGTGGCATTAATAAGATCAAGCCAACAGGCCTCCTCACCGTCCCATCTCCTCAAATATGAAGAGTACGGCTGCTGAAAGGAGAGCAGGGCCTCAGTCTCCAGCAGCCCCACTCTCCTCAGCCGTGCCACTCTCCGGTGGGACAAGGCATCCAGACTGCTGCGTTTCAATAGCGATTTTTTTGTGAGGTGTTTTCATTTTGACTCTTATGACTGGCCCAGATGTTCAGCTATCCAGGCAACAAACTTGACAGTACATGTATTGCTGGAAAAATTTTCTTAGCAGTGAAATCCGATCATGTATTTTTACCACACTGCCACAGAAAGCCAGAGGAATTCAGCTGACAAGGCAGATTTAACATTATCAAGACATCCTGCTGTACTGAAAAAACTGCCTTCCATTGCAGTGAACAGACAGTCCTAACAGAGATGTTGCTCACAATTACAGAAGGAAGGTGGGCTGCAAACGTCTTCTTTCCATGATAATGAAAATGAAAAAAAGCTGTTCACAATACATTCCTGATTAATAAATGCTCTACTTGGTAACTCACTTTGGGCTCAGACAGGGGTGTGTGGGTGTGGGTGGGGGTGGGGGTGGGGGTGGGGATGTGGGTGTGGGTGTGGGTGGGGGTGGGTGGATGGGGGTGGGGGTGGGGGGTGTTTACAAGAGACAGACTTAGGCTCATTGCAGAAACCTAGGCAGTAGGAATCTCCAGAAAAATGAAAGTCAGAAACCATTTCTGTTAGATAGAATGTTTGTACAGCTCTTGTGTAGAGACACCCAAAAGAAGAGTGACTTAAACTATGAATTTATTGTTCTCTCACATAAAAGTCTGTGTAGTCAGTCTAAGACCTAGGGCTAGTATATTGGCTTCTTAACAATTAAAAATTTAGATACCTCTTGTCAAGTCACCACCCTGAATACATACATGGCTTCCAACTTGTAGATAAAGTTATGTGCTTAGTTCCTACCATCTCATCTACAGTCCTAAAAGAGGAGAGGAGGAAGGGGGAAAAGGAAAGAAAGGAAAAATATAGGGAATTAAAAAGCAAAAAGGAAAAAAAGCAGGAGACAGCATGTTCCTTCCCTTTAAAGTCACAAACCAGAAGGTACATACAGTATTTCTGCTTGTATATATTTGGCCAGAATTTAAGCATGTGATCACATCTAGCTGCAAGGAACACTGAGACTGTAATCTGTGACTTGGTGGCCATGTACTCAGCTGAAAATCCTAGTACCATGTGAGAAGAAAACACATTAAGGTACAGCCAGCAGCCTCTGCCACATCAGTCTCAAAATTAAGTACTATACTCATTGAAATGATACCACTAAGACTTGTCACTGTTTTATGTGGTACAAAAAAAGAATGCAGCCAAGTAAACTGACATACCATAAATTATACAGTATATCACATGTGAAAAATATGTACATCTTGTATGTATTTAAAGACTGTCAATTTTTTACTATCTTCAGTTTGTTTTAACTAAAAAATATTCATTCACCTTTAATTTATAGTGCTCTTCAGTGCTAGGACTATCAGTTGTAGTCCCCTAGTGCTGCTGTAACAGAAATACCAAAAGTGGATAGCTTCAACGAAGAGAACTTTATTCTCTCACAGTCTGGTGGCCTGTATGTCCAAATTCAGGGCATCAGCTCCAGGGGAAGGCTTTCTCTGTCAGCTCTGAAGGAACAGCCTGTGATGCATCAGTCTTCCCTTCGTCTGGGAGCTTCTGAGCACAGGAGCATCAGATTTGTAGGATGCTCTCTGCTCTTGGCACTAGGTTTTCTTGGGAGTGCGAGGTCCCCAACTCTCTACTTGCTCCCCTTTCCATTTGTATCTTAAGAGATAAAAGGTGGTGAAGGCTATGCCCCAGGAAATCTCACTTTACAATGGACCAGGGATGTGACCTTAAGGTGTTACAATCCCACTGTAATCCTCTTTAACATAATCCAATCTTACACTGTTAACCATAGGCAGAGATTAGGATATACAACATACAAAAATTACAATCACAAAATAAAGGACAACCACACAATACTGGGAATCATGACCCAACCAAACTGATAAATATTTAGGGGGTGGGAAGGGTGGGGAAGGACACAAGTAAATCCATGACACTACTTAAGCAGGCATTGCAATGAAAAACCTCAAATCAATTTTCTGGGCCATGGTTTTATTGTTCTCATTGCTGTAATTTGCTTGATTTTGTTGTATCTGGTTTTTGTTTGTTTGAGATATTGTACATACTGTAACAAAATTTACCCTTTTAAAGTCTACTATTCAGTGGGTTTAGTATGTTTATGAAGTTGTGCAACCCATACTATTATCTAATTCCAGAACAATTTCGTTATCCAAGACAGAAACTCGGTACCTATTTGCAGTCATTGCACATCACTCTCTCCTAAAGTCTTTGGTTTAATTTTTGTATATGGTGTTAGATAGCCATTCAGTGCCATTTTTTGCATGTGAATATCCCATTTTTCCAGGTGCCATGTTGCTTTATTTGAAATATTCAATGAAATTATATTCAGGCATTCAACAAATATGTTTTGAATAACCTGTAGTGCACGAAACACTGATATAACTAAAGGTTTTATCATTCTGTGACTCCACAGTGTACAAAGAAAAAAATGTAGCAATTAATGAGAAAATAAACTTCACTAATATTTCTGAAATAATCATTTCTAGACCATTATCTGCCCTGGTTTGGGAAATATTAACTTCCTTTGCCCTATCAATTACTGTTCTTTTTCTTCAGTCTTTGATAACCTACCTGACTTCATAGCCAGAAGGCAACACCAATGACCATTTTGCAGAGTCTGGTTCTGAGGCTTCACTGTACCTCAGTGAGACAGAAGAGGAGAGGAGAGGATTTGATGGAGTGAGGTGACAGACAGGAAGAGGGAATGAAGACATGAGTGTTGTCAGGAGAGTTGTACAGGAAGATAACTGTAGCCAACTTACCTCTAAACTATTTTGCATTTGATCTTTCTTACAACTTAATACATTTAGGCTTGTTTTTTAAAATGGACATTTTTCAAACATTCAGATTAAGAGTAACACTTAATATAATTAACAGTAGAATAAGAACACCTATCACTGCCGCATTTATATGCATTATGTTATTCTGTGGTAGATGGCCTCAGCAACATAATCATAATTTATAGAAGTACCTTTAATATATTACTGATCCCTACACTATTAGTACTGTGTGTTTCTGACATCAAGAGTCTGTTCCTCTACCTGGAATGTCCTTTCTGTCACCACCTACCAGCCCCATGTACTCATACACACACTCATATTCACTTGTTTTTCATAATCCAGTTACAGTGGCACAGCCTTCAGCACCTCTCTGATTTCATCATGCTTCCTTAAGTGCCTCAAATCTATCACTTTGTAATTATCACTTCTAGGCCCCATATTAAAATACAAATTAATGTCAGGGTCTGTAAGTTATTCCACTCACTGTCTTTAGCAACTTGTATCGCATTGGAGATGTTCAATGAATGTAAAATAAAATGGAAACTCTAGCTATAGGTACCTTTTAAATTACTTAAAAAATAATATTCTCAAAACACTTCGCTCTGTGGAGTGACCAGAAGTAACTTCCTACTAAATCAGGGAACTACAGAGGAGATTATCACCAAAATGGCTTTTCAGATGACAAAAAGCAAATCTATTGTAGACAGGGAGGTTTCAATAGAAAGCTGAGTAAGTCTCCAAATTAGAACAGGATTTAGGGTATGTGGTCATTTGATTATTTTAAAATGAAGCAATGAATTACATCAAACATTTAGAAAGCATATGTGCCAAATCATTGTTCTATTCCTCTGTTTTTCTCCCTCAAAAGAGTTAAAAATTCAAGAAACATACTTCTTTGGAGATTAATGTCAAAATTATACTTGATAGAACAAAGGCAAAGAACCACATACTTGTCTCGGTCTGCAGAGAAAAGGCAGTTGACAAAATTTATCACCTTTTCAGGAAAAAAACATTCACAAAGCTAGAAATATCTCAATATGATAAAGGGCATATATGAAAAGCTTACATCTAACATACTCAAAGGTGAAATATTGAAATCAGAAACAAGGATGCTTGCTCTCACTGCTGTTGTTCAGTATTCTACTGGAGTTGCTAACCTGAGCACTAGACAAGAAAAAGAAGAAGCAAAAAAAAAAAAAAAAAGGAAGAAAGAACAGTTCCTTTTCATAGATAACATGATCCTACATACAGAAGACCACATATAACTCACTCACACACCAAGGGAAAAGCCAACAAACCTAACTAGAGCTAATAAATGAATTGAGCCAAGTGGCAGGATACAAAGTAAAAATTCATTGGGTTTTTATACATTAGCAGTCTGAAAAGGAAATTAAGAAAACAATTCCATTTACAATAGCTTATAAAAGAATAAATTATCTGGGAATTAATTTAACCAGGAGGTAAAAAACTTGTATTCTGAAAAACTAAAACATTACTGGCAAAAATTAAAGAAGACCTCAGTGAATGGAATGACATTCTATATTCATAGATAGGAAGACAATATTGTTAGTATGTCACTAGTACCCCAAGCAATCTATAAACTCAATACAATTCTCATCAAAATTCCAACAGCCTTCTCTACAAAAATGAAAAAGCCAATCCTCGAAGTTATATGGAACCTCAAGGGATCCCAAAAAGCCAAAGCAAAGAACAGGAAAGGAGAACTCATACTTCTTGATTTCAAAAGTATTCTAAAGCTGCCGTTCAAACCGGTGTGATACTGATATGAGGATAGGCATGTAGCCCAATGGAATAAAGAGTCTAGAAATAAAACCATACCTCGAGGGCCAATTGCTTTTCTGCAAGAATGCTAAGTCCTTTCAATGTACACAGTATAGTCTTTATTAAATGGTGCTGGCACAACTTAATTTCCATATGCAGAAGAATGAAGCTGGACCTGTGCCATAATACAAAAATTAACTCAAAGTGAATGAAGAACGTAAACATAAAAACTTAAACCATAATACTTAAAGCATTGGAGTATTGCTTCAAGATCTAATTTTTTAGGTCTAATTTAAGAATCCGTGACAATGGATTTTAGATCTAATTTAACAATCCCTGACAATGGGTTCTTAAATAGAACACAAAAAAGCATGAGCAATAACCGATGGAACTGATAAATTGGACTTCATCAAAATTAAGAATTCGTGTGTTTCAAATGACTTCAACAAAGCTAAAAGATAACCTGCAGAATAAGAGGAAACTTTTGGAAGCCATGTATCGGATTATGGTTTAATCTCCAGATTATGTAAAGAACTCCAATTTAACAGCAAACAGACAACCCAGTCAAAAAAGGGGCAGAAGACTGGAATAGACATTTCATCAAAGAAGATATAGGAATAGCCAGCAAGCACATGAAGAGACGTTCCACACCATTATTCATTAAGGAAATGAAAATCAAAACCATGATGGGATATTACTTCACTCCCAATAAAATGGCTATAGTCAGAAAAACAGAAAACAGGCATTGGCAGAATCCTCACCCACTGCTAATGAGATGGCCAAACAGTGTAGTCGAAGTGAAAAACAGATTGGCGGTTCCTCAAAAAAGTTAAACATGCAACTACCATATATGATTCAGCAATTTCACCCCTAGGTATCAACCAAAAGAACTGAAGGCAGGAATGCGAACAGATACTTGTACAACAGTGTTCATTGCAGCAGTCTTCACAGTCACCAAAAGGTGAAAATAACATCTATCAACGAAAGAAAACTTTGCCATCTGTTTGAGTCAGCTGGGGCTGCTCCAACAGAAATACCACAAAGTGGGTGGCTTTAACAAGGGAAGGTTTACTCTTACATACTCTGGTGGGCTACAAGTCCAAATTCAGGTTGTCCACTCCAGGGGAAGGCTTTCCCCCTGTCAGCTCTGGAGGAAAGTCCGGTATTGCATCAGTCTTTGTCCAGGGAGCATCTTGGTGCAGAAACTTCAGGTCTGAAGGATGCACTCTTCTCCCGGTGCTGCTTGTTTGATGGTGTGAGATTCCAGATTCTCAGCCTGCTTCCCTTTCCTTTTACAGGTTGAAAAGACTAAGAGTAGGGCAAGCCATACTCCAGGGAAACTCCCTTTACAGTGGAGCAGGGAAGTGATCTTATAAAGGGATTTATAGTCCCACCCTAATCCTTCAACATACAGCATAGGAAAACCACAAAACAGAGGACAGTCACAAGATTCTGGGAATCATGGCCCAGCCACATGGCTACACCTATTTTGGAGGGGACACAATTCAATCCATGACACCATTGAATTGGTTCTAACTGATAACAACCCAGCAGGACAGAGTAGAACTGCCCCTTAAGAGTTTCCAAGGAGCATCTGGTGGATTCAAACTACTAACCTTTAGCTTAGGAGCCATAGCTGCTTTCCTATCAGGAATAGATGAGTGAAATGTGGTATGTACATATGATGAACTGTTATTCAGCCATAAAGAAAAATGTTCTGATACATACTGCAACACTAATGAACCTTGGAAAGAATATACCGAGTGAAATAAGTTAGTCACAAAAAGACAAATATTGTACGAGCCCACTTATATGAATGAAATATGCAGAACAGACAAATGTATGTAGACCTAAGTTTATTAGTGACTACCAGGAGCAGGAGGGAGAGGGAAAAGAGAAAGTTATCACTTACAGGGCACGAAGTTTCTGCTACAAGTAAAGCGACAAATCGGAGCTGTGTAGTGGTGATGGTTGTCCAACATGTTGAACATAATTAATGTTATGGAATTGTATGTGTAAAGAATATTGAAATGGTAGTTTATTGTTATATAAATCACACTGATAAACTATGTTTAAAAATTAGCTCAGTAATAAGAAAGCTAAGTTCCTCTGCATTCGTTCTACAAAGAGTGCGTAAATTAGTTTGCAAGATAAAAAAGTTCAAATAGAAAATGTTATCTATAAAATGTAAATAGATATATACATATAGCCACAATAAAAAAGAAGAGAAAGAGAGAGAGAATGCCTCAGCTTTAAAGGGGATTTAATCTATCAGTTGTATACAGTGCAGTACCCTAAATGGAGAAAAGTTTGTGGCTCCTTCATTCTTTTGTAAGTTGGAACTGACTCCCCACCAATAAAGGTAACAATTGCATTGTTATATATTAGCTCTAAATGTATGTATAACTAACCAAATAATGGAATTTTCTTGAAAAATATAAAGTTAGAGGATTGGAACAACAGGATAATATCTACTATATGACTGTTCAGTTGGAAGACCTAAGACCCTTCCCAACTACCACCTTAGATTTTACATGAAAAAGTAATGGGGAAGTTACAAACTTTAATATGGTCTGTCACTTATGTGCAGGTCCACACACTCAGCTTTAGATTTTGCAATCAAATTTAACCTCATGTAATAAACCACACACATTGTAAATTACCTGTGCCAAAAGATAGCCATATTTTGTTTTAACTTGCATGTATTTATATCATTTCTGAGTAATTTTCATGTTAATGTCTATTGAAAGATGTTTGTCACATGAAAACTAAACCTGGATCTTGGCAGAGTTGGTGTTCTGTAGGTAGACTGTGATATTCATAGCTTCTACCATGGTTTTCAAGCCTCATATCTTCTCTTATCCCTTTCAAAGCCTCTATTTTTAGTTTCTGTTTTCTGCAATGTGTCAGTAATACTGTTTTAATACTATGAATCAGGATCAACTCAAAAGCTAACAGGTTTGGTCTAACCAATAAACCCTATGTGGATGGATTTCAAAGTACTATGTTATCAACACTCCCAGATATAAAATTTCAGTGCTCTTAAGAGGTCTTTAGAGTCTTGTCTTATCTCAATACTAATATTGGAGCAATAACAAATGTATTTAAAACATTAAGATCACATTTTACATGTGGCTTCCTACCACACTAAAAGATTCGACTTTTAGAAATATTACAATTTATATACATGTGAGTTTTTTCTATAAAACAATACATGATCTGTCATTTGTTTCAAAGACTATAATAACCTGACCACTATTAAAGCGTTAAAGTCTGAGACAATCCATGCAAAAGTAAGTTAACTTTCCAATTAATCCTGAATACTTTTTTTTGTTTAAATTATTATTATTGGATCATATATCGGCATACTCTTCAGCCCCGTAGTATAGCATAATTTAGTAACTCAAGTCCTGTCATGTGCTGGAACTAGCTTGGAAAAAGTTGAATATGTCCAACTCTTCTCAACTCCATGTTCAATTATTCATATTGGCAGGTTTAAATTGGCCACGAGGAGTATTTATACCATGGGAATTGGCAAACATGTCAAATCAGGGCTCACTTTATTTCTTTTTATCAAGTTATTTATTTACCAGATGTCAGCAGCAGTTAACATTATCACACCAAGATTGTAACCACTCTAGGGTCATGTCATTAATCTATAGCTTATAAATCATGAAGGGAAACGATATTTTAAATGTCATTCAATCCATACTGTTTTTAACAATGATAATTGATAGGATTGTAGAAAGATGAGTCCTACTACATCAGAGGATTTTGGAAAGATTATCCAAAATTATTATTGTTTGCTGCCATCGAGTCAGCCCTTACTGACCACATTTGAAGTCAATGGTGACGAATCCATGATATGACTCATGGCACAACAGAACAAGACTCTGTCAGGCTTTGCTTCATTCCTGTGATCAGTTGGGAATCAGACCATTGTGATCACAGGCTTTTCCTTGGTTGATTTTTGGAAGTACAAGGACTGCCAATTCTTCTGGGGTCTTAAAAGCTGCTAAGCTGCCATCTGCGGGTACAGCAAATGGTCCCATCTCAGCAGGAACGGATGATCACCGAGGTCCATAACGACATGGGGGAAGAAGAACCCAGAAAACAGAGAGACCCACATGAGCGGTCGGTGTCTTCATCAACTTGTGACGGGAAGAACCAGATGGTGCCCAGCCACCACCAGTGACAGTGGCGACGGAGCTCACAAAGTTGAGTCTCACTGGCAACACAAGAATAAATAGGAGTGCACCCTGAGACCTCCACTAAAGACCACAACTGATGGTCCAGGGGCTTCGGGGTTCCCCTGGGAGCATGGCCCCTGGCCCTGGTGCTGCCCCTGTCCATGAATCATAATGAAAGTCAACTCTTTAGACAGCAGTGGATTGGACTTGGTGACACAGAGTAGCCATATTTTGTGGGTACTTTATGGTTCTTTGTGTCTGTAGGAGGTTGTCCTGTTGACCTCATACTAGAGGAAGGGGAATAGGTGGAGAGAAGGAGATAGGAGACTGTTGGGAGGATAGGACATGTATGGAGTAGAAAGAGTGTGCTGTCATTGTGCAGGGAGAGCAGCGGAAGCTGCATATAGGTGAGCATGAAAATTTATATGGGAATGCACATTTCCATTCAACTGTAATTAAAAAAAAAAAAAAGGACTGCCAATTAAGTTTGCAAACTAATCCTAGAAAAAGTGCTACATACCTCATTGCTGAATATCACTACAGTCACCTTCAAAGTACTTCCCTTGGGAAGCTGTGCACCTATGCAGCACCTACCTGGCCCTTCAAAGCATTTTTGGAACTCTTTTTGGAATGACCATCAGAGCTGATGTCGTATTACCCTTAATGTCCTGAAGGGCATCAAAATGTCTTCATTTCAGTATTTTCTTTATCTCTGGGTGAGAAAAAAGTCACTGGGAGCCAAACAGGTGAGTAGGGAGGGTGTTCCAATATAGTTATTTGTTTACTTTCTAACAACTCACAGACAACCATACAATTAAGTTTCTGAACTTGCCACTGTGTACAATGGCCATTCCAGAAAGAGCTCTAGAATTGCTCTGAAGGATGGACTAGGTGTTGGCATCGATGTGTAGCTTCCCAAGGGGAGTACTTGAAAGGTGACTGTAGTTCCCAGACCTAATTGTCAGAGCTGATAGTATGTTAGGCCTTTCTCTTTAGTTTGGAATTTCCACTAAAACCTCTTCAGCTTTGTACCAACAGACAAGCTGCTGCTGACAGATGCCACTGACAGGCGCTATGCAGAAGCACTGACTGGAACCCAGGACTCCCTATGGGAAGTGGGAATTCCCCCACTGAATCACTGCTTCTCCCAGTCCAAAATTACAGTTCAGCTTTCCTGGTTACTCACCTGCTTCTCTCTACCACTTACAAATAAAAGGCAATAACTTCAATTCTTTATGCATTTATTGCCAGCCAGTGCTAAATCGAGTCCTGCGTCACATGTATGAGATGTGAAAGTGAAGTACCAACAACGTTGATTAAGCTGACTGCTGACTCTCTAATAGGGGTGTGCCTCTTAACAGCAGCTTCTTTTCATTGGCTTTCTTCGAGTACGCCACTCTCGCCTCCCACCTTTTCACACGTTTGAAAGAAAAAGAATTCTCAAAAGAAAAAGCAGTTGAGTACTGTAGTCTGTGAGGAGAATTATTGTTCTCAGGAGCTCTTGTTAATTATGAAGTTACCTCTTCACCTATAAGTCAACATTACCCAGAAAAATATCCCCTGGTGGAGAACTGTATTATCTCTGCCTACAAGTCTGCAATGAAATCCTTGATACAGAGCCAAAGTTGGCCTTGAATCTTTCTTGTCAGTGTCTAGCTCAGGCTCAGAGAATTAGAAATATCTTTGTATCAGCCTCATAGTCAAGTTCGGAAAGCCACAGAGGGGAATTACAGGGAGTGGGAGGGTCTTCTTGGGTCAATTAACTGTGAGAGAAAGCGAAGTCATTTGCTAGCTCAAAAATTATTTGTATGCTCTGAGATAAAGTATCCTGATAATTTATAACTTATTAGATATAGCACATACTTATCTTTTCTAAAATTATCTGTAAGATCATTAATAACCCCCTGTACCATGCATTCATTGCCATTGATTCCATGTAGGGTCATTAAGGATTTAAAAGGCATGTGAGGGATATGCCTGCTGGATTGAGGCCAGATGGCACAGAGGGTAGTTCCCATAGTGACATGAAACTGAGAAGGGATGTTTTATTTTTTTTAGTAGATAATGAGGATTAAAAAGTCTCTGCACTCACACACTATACTTAATTACACATAGCAATAGCGGACGACAGGATAAAACCTCTGAGTAAATGTAGTGCCATTATTTGGAGCCAGCCTGTTCCCTGTTCACAAAGGTCTCAGTCAATTCTGATTGTCCCCAGACTGTCCTCCTCCCCTGCCTCCCACCTGCCTTAGCCTGACTATGTTCTCTGAGGTCTTCCTGAGTTTTGCCATGGAACGAAGGCCCATTCTTAGCAACTGCTGTAAACAGTCAAATCCATTTTCAAAGATTTATCCAATTACCTCTGTGCAGTTAAAAAAAAAAAAGTTATCACAAAATATCGATTCAGACTTAGTAGAGTAGGTTGACTTATTTACTTTCCCAAATGAGTCTGACAGAGGATGACTAGTGTGAAAACATTTTCAACCCTACACTGGAATACTGCAACTCAATGACTGTAAAATCCCCCTAAATTGTAGATCAGTGCTCTGGGGGTGCATTTAATTTGAAAGAGAACGTCTCTTTTTTTTTCCACAGCAACATGACTTATTCCTAATGCCAAGTGTACATTTTGACTTCTGCCATGGTTTGATGCAAAAAAAAAAAAAAAAGCCTCAAGAGTAGTTTCCTGGTAACAATGTAATTTTGTATAATACCTCTTCCCCTTTTTATATTAAATTAGCTAATGTGAACCCTAAGCAGATTAGGTAGAAATAGCATCCCAGGTAGTACAGAAGGGCTAGTTCAGATTTTAGAAATAAATATAGCTGCAGATATTTATCACTACTAATTGTGGTGGCATAGTAGGTTAAGCACTACATCTGCTAACCAAAAGGTCAGCAGTTCAGATATGCCAGGCACTCCTTGAAAACTCCACGGGGCAGTTCTACTCTGACCTATAGGGTCCCCATGAGTTGGAACAAACTCAGCGGCAACAGATTTGGTTATTTGGTTTTAAAAAGATTAAAAAAATAAAATAAAATAAGCTTCTATCATGGCTGCTGGTTGATATTTTTAAATACCCACTAGATGTGAAATGTACTGAATAAACATTTAAGCACACATCCCAAAACACATTTAATTCGTAAATTGTAAGTATTTTTGTAAGTCATCTGTATTTTGGGGCCTTTGCGGCACAGTGATTAAGAACTCAGGCTGCTCGTAGCAGGTTGGCAGTTTAAATCCACCGGCCAGTCCTTGAAAACTTTGTCAGACAAATTTCTCTTGTGTCACATGGTGTCCCTGTGACTCAGACTCAACTTTATGGCACATAAAAACCATGTATTTTTAAAGTACGTATGGTGACGCAGTGGTGCAAGGGCTTGGCTGCCAACCGACAGGTCAACAGTGCGAGCCCAGCAACTGACGGAACCCACCAGCCACACGTCAGGAGAAAGATGAGGCAGTCAGCTTCCATCAGGATTACCTACAGCCTCGGAAACTATGTGGCGGTTCTACTCAATCTTGTAAGATCCCTGTGAGTAAGAATTAACTTGATGACAGTGGTTTTGGTTTGGATTTGGTATGTATAAATGTTTGAGATAATAAAAAGTAAATGATTGTATTACATAATTTGAACATGAGCCCTGTCATTTCAAGATAACATTTAGAAATACCATTTTAACTTGGAACCTATACTTCATTGTAACATCTTTAAAATTTCAGTGGTCACTTATATAACTTATGTAAAGCAAGAAATTATATACTTATGTGGAAAGTAATCCATGAGATGGCAATAGTTTTAGCAGAAGTTGCATAACTGACTATATTGGCTGCCATATAAACAATTGCATGACATTCTGAAATGAATTTAAAATTGCCCCTTATAAATAAGTGAAGTAGTATTAAAATGCTCTGGTGTCAGCCAAATCAGTTCCATTAAGTAAAAAAAATATAAATTAATGTGGAAATTAATCATTGCAATTATTTAGCTTTTTAAATCAGCCAGAAACCTGATAACATTGTGGTTAAGTGCTACCTCTGCTAACCAAAAGGTCCACAGTCTGAATCTACCAGGTGCTCCTTGGAAACTATGGAGCAGTTCTACTCTGTCCTAAAGGGTCACTATGAGTCAGAATCGACTCAATGGCGGTGACTCCATGTCATGATGCTTTTATTACTTCCCAAGTGACTTAGAGGTTTCCAAGGCAGTGAAACCTTAACTCCTCTGGGACTCCTTTCCCCCTCTAATGGCATGTGTGTTTGTTGTTTACCCAGGCCTTGGAAGGCTGGAACAAGGAAGAACTTTGGGCTGAGATTTCAGATTGGCTTACACTCATGGTTGAGAGAGGGGTTGAACTTCCTCCAGGATCTTTCATTTCAGAATACTGAGTATCCTTAAGCCCACTAGAATTGTGATAAATTCTACTTCTTGCAGTATTATTTTTTTTTGTTGGCAGTATTATTTAGGAAACTCAGACCTCCCCTGTGGTACCAATAATGACTCTCTTGAGAGAGCATACAGAGTCAAAATTTTACCTATGAAAACAAAAAATCTGTTTCACAACCCTAACACCATGATTTTCAGGGTAAGTTGTCATCCAAAGAGCACACTGAAGAAAACAATGAATATTTCAGAGCAAGGAGAGCAAAGAAAGAGAAGAAATTTCCTTTCTCTTAAGAAACCAATAACCAGAGGGAGCATGCAGGAAGGGACAGAGACAAGGAACAGAGAAGAGGATTCTCCTCTTGACTTCTCCACTGATGCTGTCCATGTGTCACCGGGCACTTCCCATGGTTCTTTAAGGCTCTGGCTCCTCAGATATAAAACAACGCATAACAGCATTTATCCAGAGTGTCTACCAGGATTGTGCTGAAGCTCATGGATAAGCATTATGTAAGTCAATATATTTCTATGGATAAGCGTTACTCAAAGCTAATATATTTATAGAAGTCCTGGTGGTGCAATGGTTAAGAGATTGGCCATAGTAAAAAATGCTAGGGATAGTTCTACTCTGACTTACAGGGTCGCCACAGCTCAGTAGGGATAGATTCAACAGCAGTGACTTTGGTTTGGATTTCATTAATATGTTTACAACTTCCTGTAAAACTGTCAAGTCTAAATTCTAATCAATCACATTGTTTCTGAAGAAGAAATTTTGACACAGTGAAGTAATTGCTCTTATAATCCATACATCTGGTCCTGTTAATGCAACGTTAACAAAAGGGAAGACTTGGAGAGTAGTGTATACACTACACCCTTGCTACTGTTGGAGTACATTAAAAGGAACCATTTACTGGTGAGTTCTGTCAAAGATTCTTTCAGGCTTCTGTTTGTTTTATGGGCTTCCTTTCCCTAGCCTAGTTTTACCAACTTAAAAACACACCCTTTTAACAGTAATCTAAATTAATTCTCCCTTGATAAAATCTGGCAGTTTCAGCTTTGCCAGTAAACATCGACACCTAGATGGCAGAGATTAACTTTGTTTCAGACCCGCTCTTCAGTTTTCTCTCTCTCTTCCCTTGTGCTCTCTCCCTGACTTCAAAGCAGCTTTGTGGTTTGCCTTGCAGAAAATCAATGCTTGGGAGATGAAAAGCAGCTCTTGTTTGTCTCTGCTGGCTGAAGGTCACTCTGCTCAGCAGCATCTATGCAAGATCTGCAGCCATTTTTCCTTGCATAGAGAAGTGAATTGATTACAACACACGGAAACCGTTATCAGGAGAGAGTAGTACCCGTTTAAAAGGGGAAGGATCACATCAAAGCACAAATATATTAGTAAGAATTAGGAGAGTGAAGAAGTTCTGGTACCTGGGGTATAAATTTAGTATTATCGAATGTGATGCTCATACTTGAAACTATGATGAAGATCCCTAGTGGCACAATGGTTGAGTGCTCGGTTGCTAAAAAATTCAGCAGTTTGAACCCCCCTGCAGCTCCCTGGGAGAAAGACCTGGTGATCTGTGCCTTTAAAGATTACAGCCCAGGAAATTCTGTGAGGCAGTCCTACTCTGTCCTGTTGGGCCTCTGTGAGGCAGAATCAACTTGACAGCATACAACACGACAGACTTGTTACAAGGTGTGGAACTATACATACCTGTTGCCCTCCAGTCGGTTTTGACTGACAACAACCATGGAGGACAGAGTAGCACTGCGCTACAGGGTTTCCACGTAACAGCTGGTGAATTTGAACTTTTTGGTTAGCAGCCAAGCTCTGAAGTGCTAGGCAACCAGGGCTTCATAAAGCTATACAGTTTATCACAATTCTCTTAACAGGTACCTAAGAAATTGTTTGAATTCAGAAGACTTAAGAACTGTAGTCAACAAAGGGCATTAATAAATCAGCTTGAGTGGATACCTAATTCTGCACAGATTAGCAAAATTGTCCTACTGCAGGTATGGCCAGACTGCTAACCTTGCTCACCAGATTTGTGGATCAGTCTCCTTTCTAAGGGTGAGAACACAGTCCAACCCCACCCTATCATAGACATTGGTTAACTCTCAATGTCCTTACGTTCCAAAGACATTTTTTGATCCAATACTGGAAAGAAACAAACCAAACCCATTGCTGTTGAGTGGATTTTAACTCATAGCAATGCTATAGACAGAATAGAAGTGCCCCATAGAGTTTCCAAGGAGCGTCTGGTAGATTTCAGCTGCTGACCTTTTGTTTAGCAGCCATAACACTTAACCACTATGCCATCAGAGTTTCCAGTACTAGGGAAAAAACAAAACAAAACCCAGTTTGGTCAAGTCAATTCCAACTCACGGCAACCCTTTAAGGCAGAGTAGAAAGAACTAACTGCTCCATAGAGTTTCCAAGGAGAACCTGGTGGATTTGAGCTACCAACCTTCTGTTTAGCAGACGTAGCACGTGACTACTATACCATCAGGATTTCCATAAATGGAAAAGGAGGCCTAAAAGGTACATAAATTCCCCAAAGCCCACGTGTCATAAGTACACTTTCCTGGGGTCCTGTAGCGTACGACCTGTGCTTCTAGGGTAACACTTACCTTGTTCTACTTCTGACGTAGCTGGAGAGTTATAACAGGCAATGAAGTTTTGCTAATATTTTATGGTAGTAAAACCAAGGACCTAAGAGTCCCTGCCAGTCACCCTGTCTCCACTAAGTATCTAGGCAACATTTACACAGCAGAGGCAACAACACATGGAGAACAACGTTATTAACTGAGCCAGTAACCACTACACCCCAATTCAAAGTTTATGTAATTCTATAACGTGTGTGCATTAGAGCCCACAGTTTAGGCTAAGGCCTGTGAGAAATCTTCCCTTCTCTATGCCAGAGTTTAAATCTTAGAATGCTATTTTCTGCTTTTTCGCACAGTACAAGGATTAAAATTAAAAAAATAATAATAATAATTTAAGTGTGGATAGAGAGAGATAAGGATAACAACAACAACAAAAAAAAAGATAAGGACCACTTTGTACCACTTGAAGTGAAAGAGAGAGAAGAGAGAACCTTTCCAAACAGAGTAACCCTGCCAGTTGGTAACTGTGGCCCATAAAATTGTTTTGGAATCATACCAATCAGATTAACATTTCCTCATTGTGAGTGAAGGGTCAACAAGGGTTGGAAAGACGATCAGGCAAAGTGTGAGAGTGGTTCCTAGTCTCTACGTACATGACTCATCCACTTTCCTGGTTTCTTTGAAGGTAAGATTAGTAGCATTTTCATTTTGCGATTTTCCATGGATGCTAACACACTGTCAGCACAGAAACTGGCCCTCAGTGAGTGGTATGTGGTAAACAAGGGAAGAAACACATTTTTCAGGGCAAAAAATGCACCAATCAACAATGATTGACAAAGTACCAGATATGCCTCTGGCCTACAGAGTAGGTGACATTAAAGAAATACCACGTGGTCCCTGCTTTAAGGGTTGATACATACAGAGGGATTTGGAAAGTGAACAAGAAAACAAATTGTTTTCCGGTAACTGCAAATATATTGAGTGCTCAGCTGGGCCTTTCTTCCCTATGAGCCTGGGCTGTCCCTACGTGGACCGCTTCACTAGTTGGGGAGACTTTAGAGCTTTGCATTCATAAGCTTTGCTACTTGTTGGATGTGTGACCTTTGGCAAGTCATTTTGTCTCCCTCAGCCTCATTTTCCTTATTTGTTAAATGCAGTTGATCAGTGCCTGCTTTGAAGATTGATATCAAGAGTAAAGAAAACAGTTACAAGGAAAACAGGGCTTAGCACATAGAACACATGAAAACAAGACTTAGCACATAGGACACATAAAAACAAGGGTAGCTATTGTTATACCTTGTATTATTAATAACCTACCAGAGGAGAGCTTTCCATCTTATTATGAGTTCACTCTGAAAAGCACAGTAAATCTCTTAACTCCTCCATGCTTGAGGTCTTTTTCCAACCATCATGTGGGAATTAACTAGTCAAGCCAAAAAAGTGCAACCACTTGCTGTGGGCATGATGAAACGTCAGGGAGAAAGAAGTAAAAAAGGCTTTCCTTTTAAAAGTTCATTTTTTTTTTTTTTTTGTAAGTATTGAAGGAAACTTTATAACCGGTCAAAAGAAAAAGAAAATTTCTTGTGATTGGTTGAAGTTCACAAATCTGTATCTCTTACTGGAGTTATCTCAAGAGTTATGATCTGCATGTCCAGGGCACTGATAAGCCCAGCTGCACAAATCAGGGACCAGGGCTTCATGCTTATGCTCTTACTTTTCCATTCTCCAGCCTAGTCCTTCACTGAGCCATAATCATTCTAACTCCTGCAAAGCCCTCACATGTAACACTTTCTTGCCATTTCCACCAAAAAGCAAAGCCAGTGGTTTAAGATCATGATTTCAGGGGATATCCTGATAACGTGGCCTAATAAGGTATTTAATGCTTCAGTTCTACCTCCTAGTTCATTCATCATGCAGTGCCGAGGTTCCCAAAAGCCTACAAGCAGCCATCCAAGTCACAATAGCCAGTGTCACTCTACACAGAACAACAGAGGAAGAAGGAGAGTCATGAATAGGAAGAGGACATGAAAAGTACAGCTAATTGCCTCCATGAACAACTGCCTCCTTTGCCACAAGACTACTAGAAAGTCTAGAAAATGCTCGGCCATTATCACTGAACATTTTGATCAAAGATTCCACAGAAGAATCCTAATCAAAAGGGGGAAATTACAAAACAGAATTTCAAATGCTCATGGACTTCAGATTTTCTGGAGCCATGAAGGGTGGCTATACACTGTTGTACTGAGATAGTCTTTGAATCTTGCACTAAAATTAATACCTGAAGTCTTCTTACAAATCCAACAATATTTCAACATAACAAGTAAAAAAAAAGAAGAAGAAAACATCTTCTTTGAGCATATTCTTCTGAGTGTTAAGTAGTGATGAGCTGGGTGCTGTGAAATTCCGTGGAGACTTCCTCTAGCTGATCTTTGGGAAACTGGAACCTGTATATTAACCAAGAGAGAGTTGTTCAAACAGAACAAGGGAATTGTGTGTGGCTTCAAATTAGGAAAGGTGTGACCAGCATTGTATTCTTTCACCATGCTTCTTCAGTCTGTACCTGAGCAGATAATCACAGAAGCTGAACTATCTGAAAAGAAATATACCATCAGGATAGGAGGAAGACTCATCAACAACCTTTAATATGCAGAAGGCACAGTCTTGCTTGATGAAAATGAAGAGAACTTGAAGCACTTCTGATAAAAATCAGAGCCTACAGCCTTCAGCAGGGATCTCAATATAAAGAAAACAAAAATCTTCACAAATGAACAAATAAGCAACATCATTATTAATGAAGAAAAGATTGCAGCATTTCATTTTATTTGGATCCGCAATCAGCACTCATAGAAGCAACAGTCAAGAAATCAAAGGATGCATTGTACTAGGCAAATCTACTGCAAAAGACCTCTTTAAAATTTGTAAAGCAAAGATGTTGCTTTAATTAAGACTAAAGTGTACCTGACCCAAGCCATGGTATTTTCAATCACCTGAAGGATGAATAAGGAAGACAGTGGAAGTACTGATGCCTTTGAATTATGGTATTGGCCAAGAATATTTTATATACCATGGAGTGACAAGAGAATGAACAAATTTTGTCTTCTAAGTGCTTCTTGAAGTGAGGATTATAAGATTTCATCTTATATATTTGGCTGGCATCAGAAGAGACCAGTCCCCTGGAAGAGGACATCACGCTTGGTAAGGTTAGAGAAGGTCAGGGAAAAGAAGAGATGGATTGACACAGTGGCTACAACAGCAGGCTGAAACATACCAGTGATTGCGGGGATGGCACAGGACTGAACAGTGTTTTATTCTATTTTACCTAGGGTTACTATGGCTCAGAATGAACCGTATGGCACTTAACAGTAACAGTATTTGCCAGATATCCCAAGGGAGGCTTATCAGACATTTGTCTGCTGTAGCAAAGACGTGACAGTGGTCAGCTGCTGCTGCTACCCCACTGAACCTTTAAAGACAGGCCACTGTGAGGAGCAGAGCAACCCGGCCTTGATAAACTACCTCGTGCACCTTAACCTCTTAGTTTCCAATGACCTAATTATAAGTCAGTTGTATGGAGCGGCAAGCTGAAATTTCCTATTAGCCCTGAGCTGTTACCAGCACCTTCTTTTGTCCTCTTTTAGAGTGGCTTCTGTCTTTAACATGCGTCCATTTCTTGAAAGCACAGCAAGTTCATTCTGCTGCAGGTGGTAACAGCATGTCTTTCTAGGCATGTCAACAAGAGACTTTTCTTGTGCTGCAGAATCAGTACATAATTCTGGTGCCACAAAGCACACAGATACCGAAATAATTTTTTCCTCTGCTGCATAATTATTCATACTAGTTACAAGTTAGTTATTTTAAATCTCCGAGGACTCATGGGCTCAGTAAGAGGGAAGAGATTTTCATTTCACAACACTTTAGCACCCTGTTTGTATTCTAGAAGTAAGCTAATTCCCTAACCTAAGAAAACATTAACAATTCCTTAGGGCACATTTTCTAATGGGATTTTTAATTTTAAAAGCTACCTTATTACAAATACTTATACTGAATAAAAATGAAGTTAAAACTGAGCAGGAAAATTACTTACTTATACAACTATTTATTGTAGTTGCTTTATAGTCATTCCTTAAGGAAAAGTACTGAAAGCTTCTTAACCACATAGGAAATTTGCTTCCCTAAGAATACTTTGAGAGTTTAAATGCATTTTTAATAGAAGAGGAAGACTGCAGTAGCTTTCTCTAACGTGGCGTGCAATACAGCTTAATGACAGATATACAAGCTTCAAAGTTAAGATGATTCAAATAGGAACTTGGGTGTTTCTAATTTCTAGCCATGTGACCTGAGACATTTAATTTAACCCTTCTGAGCCTCAATTTCTGTATCTGTAAAGTGGTTTCAATAACCGTATGTGTGTCACAGAATTGCTGTGAGGATAAATGAAATAGTGTATGAGGTCTGACAATTAAGTCCGCAAATTTAATTGTGCTAAGTGCTACATACCTCACTGCTGAATATCATTACAGTCACCTTTGAAGTACTCCCCTTGGGAAACTATGCACCAATGTCAGCTCCTAGTCTATCCTTCAGAGCAATTTTGGAACTGTTTCTGGAACAATCATTGAATACTGGGGCACAGTGGCAAGTTTTCAGATTTAATTGGGAGGGAGTTTTTAGCCAGAAAACAGATAATTTTATTAGAACACCCTCCCTATGCACATGATCTGGCCCCCAGTGACTTTTTCTTTACCCAGAGATAAAGGAAATATTGCAGACATTTGGATGACATTCAGGACATCAAGGGTAATATGATGACAGCTCTGATGGCCGTTCCAGAAAGAGTTCTAAAATTGCTTTGCAGGGTGGACTAGGCACTGGCATTGATTCACACCTTCCCAAGGGAGTACTTCGAAGGTGACCATAGTGATACTCAGCAGTGGGATATGAAGCACTTTTTCTAGGATCAGTTCATGCACTTAGCTGGCGGTCCTTGTACATCAAGCGCATGTCTGAGTGCCTGGCACAAAAAAGATCCTCAATAAATGGAGTAGAGCTGACTAGATGGCTAAATGGGTTGTGCTTTTTAATATAATTAATACTATGCACACTACATGCAGTCCTAGTGTGTGTGATTTTTTCAAATTCTTCTGCCATTGAAATATAATGATGAAACTGTTCAAGTCAGGTACATTTCTTGGTTAGTAGAGATAGCTCAAGGAACCCTAGTAGCACACTGGTTAAAGCAGTCAGCTGCTAACCGAAAGGTCAACAGTTTGAACCCACTTGTCACTCTATGGGAGAAAGACATGACAGTCTGCTTTTGTGAAGATTTATAGCTTTGGAAACCCTCTGGAGCCAGTTCTGCTCTGTCTTATAGGGTTGCCATATGTCAGAATAAACTGGGCAGCAGTGGATAGAGACAGCTTCCTTGATTCATAACGTATACATGCCAGGGACAGGTTAGGAAATATAGGAGAATGGAAATGATACTAGCCATGCCCTGGAGGGATTAGAGAATGTTCAAAAGTGAGTTAGTCAGAGGGTGATGATAGAAAATTTGGCAATGGGTCTTGATGATGGTTGCATAACCTGATTGACATCATTGATGTTAATGAATCATTCTTGTGAAAAAAATGTTAAATTGGCAAATGTTGTGCTGTCTTTGTTTTTACGACAATAAAAACTAATAACCTTTAAAAAGGCGGGGATGGAATTAGTGAGAAGATAGAAAGCACACCTCGATTTGCTGGGGTGGTCAGAGAACTCTTTCTTTTGAGCATTAACAAAGAGGATAAATAAAAGGAAGTCACTTACAATAAAATATTAGGTATTGCAACTTGTAAATGCTAGACCATAACACCCCGAAAGACATAAAGAAGTCTTTGAGTGCTTGTCATACGTATGATGAATGAGTTTGGATTTAAGAGATGTGAAAAGATACTTACAAAAGTCAGCTAAGATCCTCAGAAAGCATGTGAGGCAGAAAACTGTGGATTATCTCACACATTACAGAATATCTGGCATTCTTGTACATTTGCTTCCAGGAGGGCCTGCCAATCATTGTGACAACCAGAAATGCCCCTGCAAATTTTCAAAATGGGGACAGGACACACACCTGTTTGAGGACTTCTGCTTTAAAAGGGTTAGGAACATCTGGGCTCTTTCCTTCGCACAGGGGCCCCTTGAAGGCAGTGGCTTCCCCTGTGCTCACTGGCTCAGCAGCCTGAGGCAGAGGACCAGTGTGCCTCCCTGGATGGCTACTGGTTTCCTGTCTTCCTGCTGTAATCTCTAGAGCTGCTGTAGTGAAGTCTTTCTCAATTAGGAACATCAGATTTAGCGAATAGAAATATTAGCTGCCCAGCTAAGTTTAAATTTCAGATAAACTGTGAATGAATAATTTTTTTGGTATAAGTATGTCCTCAATATTGCACAGGACATATATATGCTAGAAAATTATTTTTAGTTTACCTGAAATTCAAATTTAATTGTATTCCTTCTGGCAAACATACTCTCAGTGCACTTTGCTTTCCTCAGGATAGTACCAAAAACCCCAAATCCATTGCAACTGAGTCGATTCTGACTCAGAGTTACCCTGTAAAACAGAGTAGAACTGCCTCCTATGTTTTCCAAGGCCATAATCTTTACAGAGGTAGACTGCCACATTTTTCTCCAGGGGTGAGTCTGTGGGTTTGAAACAGAGATCTTTAGGTGAGCACTTTGACCATTGTACCACCAGGGCTTCTTCAGGATATTAGGCAAACTTATTCTAAGAGGCACTGAACCAGTCAAAAGACTTGAAGAACTATGTATATAATGCAGCATTTCTCAAAGAGTGTTCTAAGGGATACCACTTCCACAAAATTCTCTGCAAAGATAAAAGGACCACCTGCCATAAGGATTCTTCAAGATTCATAATGCATATCACATCTGAAAGCTTAAGGAGGTATTACCATAAAACTTTCTGTTTAATGTTTGAACAAGAATCATTTCCCATACTTATTTTACCTAACACCTGCTAGCTTCCCTGGTACTGGTAGTCCATGAAACACTCTGTAGGAGGATTGCATGAAGTATCTCTAATGATGGAGACTTAAATCAATCCCACGTGACCACACTGCCACTGTGTCACTGCTCTGATCCTCTGTGCCATCATTACTTATCTGTAGAGTAAGAGAGTTGAATGAGGTTAACTGGAAGGTCCCTGGAGTGTTTGGAATCTAGGAGAGATGGCTTTCACACACTCTGTCTTTCTAGAGCTCTGCTCTGTCCCATCATTGCCAAGAGCCAACAAAAGACAAACTCAAAAGCTGAAACAGATCAAAGGGTCAAACCTCCCACCATGCAAGAGCTGTCTCCAGTAGCCTGCCTTCTCCATCCTATTTTCAGCTTTGATCTATATCAGTCCCAGCAGATGCCACAGTGATGATCTCTGATTCCCTGGGAAAGACATAGGAAGCCCAGTAAGAACAGCCATAATTTAACAGCTTAGCAGATGCTTCCCTGGCAGAATGACAGATGATAAATATATGAGATCAAAAGAATGTTCTTCTGTGGCAAAGGACCTTTAGCATATTTATAAGGATCTCCAACTCACAGCCCATTGAATTCCAGCTGGTGGGAAAGTTAATTTGTGTCTCAGAGTGTATTTTTTGCAGAAATATTCTATGTGGGTTAGACTCCAAGGAAAACCCCTTCCTCTGAGCTCATTTAATCCATAATGAAAAGATAATTCAAACAGTATTCTTCCAAGATGAAATATGAGCAGCCATACATTTAGTTCTTTCTCCTCCATCTCCTTTCTCCAGCTGCACATCATCCACAAGAACTCCCACCCATCAGTAGCTTTTCTTGTCTATCAAAGAAAGAAAAGTTGCTATCTACCAAATATAATGGGGTCTGTAGTCAGAGGGAGAAGGCCACACCAATCATTCTTTAGATGTGTATCACACAAATGAAGTCCCAGCCTCCCCCTGCGCTGGAATGGTGCTGGAGCCTGTCCTGCGGTGTCTTTTCTACAAACGGAACACGGAGGGTCAATGCTTTTGTATTTTCATGATGGTAATAATAGTGACAGGTTGAACTTAAATCAGGTCCCCTGCCCAAATCAACACATGTCTGGGCGTGTCTCTGCAGCTGGGGGGCAGGAACTCCAGCAAAGTCAGCCACGTGAAGGAGAACCAGCTAGAGTAAACACCCAGAGACTTAGGCGTTCAGATAAATCCTCAAACAGAGCTCCTGACTCAAAACTGAGAAAAACAATACAGATCAAGTGATGGAACAGAAGCCCCAGGGGACGGTGGTTCTCCCAATGTACTCTCAGTGTGTGTGACAGCTGTCTCTCCTGGATTATATATGCTATCACAGCCCTCTAGTTAACCTCATTAAACTCTTGTATTCTAAAGATGAGAAACTGAGGCGTACCTTGAGAACAAAGTTTTGTTCTCAAAACATCCACATCACCCAGAAACTCATAGAGTTGTGAATTCTTAAGCCCCATTCTGAATTTACCAAATCAGCAAGTCTGGACTGATATCCTGCAATCTGTTTCAACAGATGTACCAGGCAATTCCGATGTACGTTAAAGGTTGAGAATCACTAGTGTAGAATACTGACCCTTCTCCCCGGTCTCCTGAATGCTAAACTGCATCGCATTATGAGAGAGGAACACAGGCAGAAGACAAAGGAGATGCTCTGACAGGCTGGGCAGGACCTGGTAGCATGGTCGTGGCTGCCTAGGAGGCACAAATGACAGAATGTGGAGACAGTGCGGCTTCTGCCTGATGAGAATACCAAAAACTGCAGCAATTCCTGGTACCCTGAAAGTTGCTTATTTGGGACAGTGGAAGAAAGCAAGCCCCTTGGCCAGAGCACCTGGACTGTCAAGAAGGCCACTGGAGCCACTCAGAAGTGAGGAGAGGAACGGCCAGCTTCGGGTGGCTTTCTGTTTCCCGCTACGGGAATCCTGAACAAAAGACTATAAGAGTTGTTCTTGATGTCACGTGAGACCCCACCAGATAGTCTCCAAAACGGGCAAGTCTATGAGTGCAGCTAAAGTTTCTGGTCCACACAGCTGTGGGAGCAAAAAAAACTCTGATATTTAATGTGATCCCATTAGTCTGGGAAGAAATCTTGGTGGCATAGTGGTTAAGTGCTATAGTTGCTAACCAAAAGTTCAGTGGTTCAAATCCACAAGACATTCCTTAGAAACTCTACAGGACAGTTCTACTCTGTCCTGCCAGGTTCCATAAGTCAGAATCTACTCAGTGACAATGGTTACTAGTCCAAGAGGCCTGGTGAGCTTAGGTTGCAGGAGGAATAGAAAGTTATCTGTCGGGTAGGGTTTAGCACATAAACAACTTGAGGTCTTTTGCCTCTCCCTGTTAACTCTGAGGTGCAAGCACCACACAAATACTTGGCCTGGATTTCAAAGCACAGAGGGTCCTTTCCTCTCCCCCCAAACCTCCCTACCCCCAACACATACATGGGTTTGTATAGCACATTGCAGTTAATTACCGAGGGCTTCCTGACTAACAATGAAAACCTGCTTGCCTACACATCTATCAAAGCCACAGTCTCCCCTGACTATCACTCCCATCAACAGAGCCCCAGTACAATAAATGAGCTGGAAGCAGTGATCCCGGCCATGTTTCCTTGGATACAGTGGTTTGCCAGTTTGGGGTCTCTCTGTGCTCTCACAAACAGCCTATCCAGTTTCTAACTGCTTGTCCTGTGGTTGGACCTTTCCTCCTCCTTTGAAGATCATAATTCTGAAACATTGACTTGTGCCTTTTCTTTCCTGCTTGTTTACCCTCTTGTGACTTGAAAGCTCTGACGCCCCAATCATGAAAATTGCTAATTGTACCCTTGAGTTTCCTTGAACAAAAGAACTGGTGATTGCTTGATGGATGCTGCCAAGAAATGCTGGGCTTGTTTCTTGGCTGGACAAGGCTGAAGCCCACACGAAACTTCTGTTCCTCTTGTGGAGCTGCTTCCTCCCAAGCACGTCAGCTCCATCCTCGTGTTGTCACATTTTCTGTGGCTGAGTACAGGAGCATTTGCTCTTTAGAAAGCTTTTCTAGAATGCTAACTTTTGGGGAGGGCTGTCATGTGTCCTATTGATGCCCCTCAGATACCATTAGCCCCAGAGGAAATCTCAAGGTATTAGTCAACACTCATTCCTAATGAATACACAACTTCCCCCAGGGCCTCAAGAGGTCAGACCCATGAGACAAAGACACTCAAGTTCTTGTCAGTGGCTCATTGCCCGTAATTTCTCATCTGTTGTGGCCTTATGCCACTGTGTCCTGTAATAGAAACCTCATCTTGCCTGCTTTCTTTCCTTGCTAACTCTTAGCTGAATTTCCAACAGCAGATAGCAGGAAAATCTAAGAACACAAATATTTTCCTGTGCCAGGATCCATTTAAAACCCTGTCCCACAGCCCTTGGCCACAGACCACCCTTCATTCCAGGGATCCCTTTATCATTATCTACCTGCCAGAGAACCCAAACCAAAATATCTCCTTTCTGTCATCTTTTTCATTACTTCAGTGAAAAGAAAAAAGCAATGTCATTGACTTGTAGTGACCCTATAAGGGGACAGAGCAGAAATGCCCAGTGGAGTTTCAAAGGAGTACCTGATAGATTCAAACTGCTGAGCTGTTGATTAGCAGCTGTGGCTCCTAACCAGTACGCAATAAGTAAGTCAGTGATACGGAGGCAGAGGGCAAAAGTTAGTCAGCCTTAGTGTCACAAACTCCACAGTGAACTCCTAAAGACCAAGACTTGATAGTTACCCACAAAGGCCACCCTGACAGATGCAGCCTCCGCCACATGTGACAGAGGCTCTGCAGAGCCCACTGCTCAGCACAGAGCTGGCAAAACCTGTGTGCTGTCCAGGACCTTTTATGTCAGGACAGACCACTTTCATTCTGCCAGGGAAATAAACCTCTAAACTGGAATCAGATGTCTCCTGTCAA
This sequence comes from Heterohyrax brucei, assembly GCA_028571685.1. NCBI lineage: Eukaryota > Metazoa > Chordata > Mammalia > Hyracoidea > Procaviidae > Heterohyrax > Heterohyrax brucei. The sequence continues at coordinate 79,256,509 of CM053143.1, forward strand.
GGCCAAGATGCAAAGTGGGTAACAATGGATTCTTTGGTGTTCTGGAAAGGGAAAGCTTTTGGCATGGCTTAGTTATCTCCCTTTGTGAGGAACATTGCTCTATCTCCCCCGTGTCCCTTTCCTTCCTCTCTTGTGCTGTATGATAAACAAACCACATAGTATCACCCATTTCACCTTGGATGAGCTCTCTTATCTCCCCATATCGATGTCACTGACATTTGATTCTAAGGTATTGCAACAGTTGATAAACAGGTTTACCTTTTGTAGAGGTCCTAAGTAGAAAGGATGGTAAGAATAAGCAGACTCATTGTTGACAAGGTCTGCAGGTGCCTCTCAGAAAGGTGGCCTATTCAGCAGAATACCTTTCCTTCCTTTCAAATAGCCTTGCTAATCTGGCCGACACGGTGATAGAGGTGAGAAGAGCGGGTAGCTCAGTGTCTGAGAGACCGTATTTAAATTGGCTGAAGTGGTGCCCCTGTGTTGAAAGGTTTTCTGGCTTAATGTCAATAGTGGTAACATTGAGTAATGGCTGGGTTTCTTTTCAATGTTGCTCTTCATAATCAATGTTGGTCATACTTTGTTCATTCATGATTTCATATAACCCAGTGGTGAGAGATAGAGCATCTTTTGTTTTCAGACTACTAGTGGAAATGGTTACTCATTAATGAAGATTTCCATTTACAGCTTCTCTGGCTGCATTTTGGGGAAATGAGTCTAGGCCTTTCCTTGGCACTGGAAGCTTGATCTTAGAAATAAAGAATTCAGCTCTGACACCAGAAGTTGCCATAATGCCTATGCCTTAAAATAACTGTTTAACTGGAAGGCCTCAGAGGACCATAGGAAGGATGTGGGCTTCAGAGTTAGATCTGGATCTGGATCCCAGCTCTGCAACTGAGTGACTCTGTGATCTTGGACACATCATCTAACCTCTTTGAAACACATTTTCTCTATCTATAAAAGAGTGCCAGTGGTGCCCATATTGTGAGGATTTAAAAATCTACTTAAGTTAAATACCAGACACTCTCTCATGACCCACTGTACTTCCTAGATCTTTAGTCTATTTTATTCTATATACCCTTCTGTTTCATATTTTAAATTCAGTTTTTCACTATCCCTTCGAGGTGCAAAGAATTTGCTTTTGGTTACTAAACTAAGGTTGGTGGTTCAAACTCACCTAGTGGCACTGTGGAAGAAAGGCCTGGAAATTTGTGTCTATAAAGGTTACAGCCAGGGAAATCTGATGGAATAGTTCTATTCTGTAACACTCAACAGCAAACAAGCAAACAACTATGGGCTAATAGCACAAAAAAAGAAAAATGAAAACAACATAAGTGCCTATCGACAGAAGAATGGGTGAGCAAACTACAGTATATTCACATAATAGAATGTCATACAACAAGAACAACAAGCAGTCTACAAAAAGAGACCTACCTTGTTCATGGATAGGAAGATTGAACATTATGAAAATGACCATTCTATTCAAAGCTATCTAATAATGCAATCCCAATCCAAATTCCAAGGGTATTTTTCAACGAGATGCAGAAGCAAATTATTGATGTCATATGGACAGAGAAAAAGCCTTGGATAAGCAAAGCACCGCTGAAGAAAAAGAACTAAGTGGTAGATCTCAGGCTACCTGACTTTAGAGTCTGTTACACCACCACTGTAGTCAAAAAGCTTGGTATTGGTACAACAGTAGATGTACTGGTGGACAATGAAATGCAATTGAGAATCCAGACAGAAAATCATCCACCTATGAGCAGCTAGTATTTGTTGAATGTCTAAAGTTCATAAATTGGGGAAGAGACAGTCTCCCTAACAAACGGTATTGGCATAACTGGATATCCATCTGCAAAGATGGATGAAAGATGAAACAAGACTCATAACTCACACCATGCACAAAAACTAAGTCAAAATGGATCACAGAGCTAAGTATCAAATCTAAAATAATACAGATCATGGAAAAAAAATAGGGACAATGCTGGGAGCCCTAATACATGGCATAAACAGAATACAAAGCACTAGTAACAATGCACAAATACTAGAAGGGAAAATAGACAGTAGGGAATTTCTAAAAATCAAATACTTAATACTTATCCAAAGACTTCACCAAGAGAGTTAACAAAACAACCTACAGACTGGGAAAAGTGCTTTGGATCTGACAAATCTGACCAGTGTCTAATTTCTAGAATTTACAAGATACTCCAAAATCTGAAAAACAAAAAAACAAATAACCCAGTTAAAAAATGGGCAAAGGATATGAACAGGCACTTCACCAAAGAAGATGTTTAGGCAGCTAACAGATATAGGAGGGAGTGCTTATGATAAGCCATTAAAAACAAAAGCAAACACACTGCTGTCATGCCAGCTCCAACTCATAGTGACCTACAGGACAGAGTAGAACTGCTCCATAGTGTTCCCAAATGTTGCCTGGAGGATTCGAACTGATGGCCTTTTGGTTAGCATCCCACTCTTTGACAACCCAAAAATCACGTCACAGAAACATTTAACACATTCATCTCACCATAGCAAAATCATGTCCATCCCATACAACAGAAGTCTTAAATCAGTTCCAAGTCCAAAATACAAAAACTCTTCTACATCTGTGAAACCTAGAAGGTAAGTTATCTGCTTCTAAAGGCGCAATGGCAGAACAGGCACAAGTTAGACATTCCATTACAAATGGGAGAAATTGCAGGGAAAGAAGGCATTGACAGACAACAGCAAGTCAACAGAACACATTACATTAGCCCTCAAAGCTTTGGAAATACTCTTACATTTTCTGAGACATTCTATACAATGACCCTGCCCTCCATACTCAGGTATTGGCCACACTCTGGATTCTGAATAGAGACCCCAGTCCTGTGCAACAACTCTGCCTTCAAGGCCCACTTGGACAGAAATTCTGCCCCATCGGCTTTAGGAACACCCTAAGCCCAACCGAGTGGCAATTCCACCCTTAAGAACACAGGATGCCATGGTTCCACCCTTTCAGTTCCCTGAGGTCATGGCCATACCTTTTGAGACTGAGGCAGCTCAGCTTCTCATGCTGTTTGTCCCTTCAGCTTAAGCTTCCTATGGCCACATGGCCCGGGCCTCAGGCCCACATCTGCCCTGCGAGGCAAGTGTTCCAAAGCTCTGTGGCCCCACTGATTTAAGTGCCCAGAGGCAACCCACTCTTGCTGGAAAGAGTCCTGCCCAAAGGTGCTCAGCTCTCTCACTCTGTCGGTCAGCAAGGCCAGCTCCACCAATTCAAGTGCCCAGAGGCACCCCGTTCAATGAGGAAAACTCTGCGCAGGCACTGACCTCTCTCGCTTCATGGGTCAGCTCCAGTGCTGCCTCTGGTTCTGCCGCTGCCGCTGCTGCTGGTCCTCTGTTGTTTCTCACCATCTATGCCTTCTTCGTTCCTTCTAAATCTTCTACCCATTCACAGTTTCAAAGTGGCTTCCACATTTTAGGTATTTGCTGGAGCAGCACCCCACTCCCATGGTACCAAATTCTATTTTAGTCAGCTAGTGCCGCTCTAACAGAAATACCACAGAGTGGATGGCTTTAACAAAGGAAGGTTTGTTCTTATACAGTCCAGTAGGTTGCAAGTCCATATTCAGACTGTCCGCTCCAGGGAAAGGCTTTCCCTTTGTCAGCTCTGGAGGAAAGTCCAGTATTGGATCAGTCTTTGTCCAGGGAGCGTCTTGGCACAGGAACCTCAGGTCTGAAGGACGCGCTCTTCTCCCGGTGCAGATTTCTTGATGGTGCGAGGTTCCCAATTCTCCTTGTTTCTCTTTCCTTTTATCTCTTGCAGGCTGAAAGGATTAAGGGTGGGGCAAGCCATACTCCAGGGAAACTCCCCCTACAGCAGAGCAGGGAAGTAATCCTATGCAGGAATTTACAACCCCACCCTAATCCTTTAACATACAGTTTAGGGAAACCACAAAATGGAGGAAAGTCCCAAGATACTGGGAATCATATCCCAGCCACATGCTACACATATTTTTGGGGGGACACAATTAAACCCATGACAGCAGCCATAGCACTTATCCACTGTAGCAGTTAGAAAAGTCTAAATCCAAACTAGCATGAGATACAATCTCACCTCAACAAACCTAGCATAATAAAAAAATAAATAAATAAAAAAATAAAGTAATAAATGTTGGAGAGGCTGTAGAGATCCTGAAACACTGGGAATGTAAAATGGTACAACCACTTTGAATATCAGTTTGGCACTTTTTTAGAAAGCTAGAAATGGATCCAGCAATGCAACTTCATGGAATATATCCTAGAGAAATGAGAGCTGCTACACAGATAGATAAATGCATACCAGTGCTCATTGCAGCATTGTCCACAATAGCAAAAAGATGGAATCAACTTGGGTGCCCAACAGCAGATGACTGGATAAACAAAGTATGGCATATTCATACAATGGAATATTACACAATGATAAAGAACAGTGATGAACTTAGGAAACATGACATGGAGGAATCTGGAAGGCATTATGCTGTGTGAAATTAGTCAGATGCAAAAGGACAAATAATGTATGAAACCACTATTCTAAGGACTCAAAAAAAAGTTTAAACACTGAAGGAAACAGTTTTTGGTGGTTATGAGGGTGGGGAGAGAGAAAAAGGGGTATTTACTTTTAAATAATTAATTTAAAAATTAAATCTGTAAAACATCTCACAGCATGGATGAATCTGGAGGGCATTATGCTGAGTGAAATAATTCAATCACTAAAGGACAAATATTGACTGAGATTATTATCATACAAACTTAAAAGATTTACCCATATAAAAAAAAAATTGTGAGGGTTAATAGGAAGGGAAGGGGTGGAGAAAAGAAATCACTGTGGACAAACAGACATGTGGAAACCAGGGTGGAAAAGAGGAGAGTTTGGACACATTGTGGGGATTGCAATCAATGCCACAAAACAATTTATGTACAAGCTTTTGAATAAGAAGCTAATTTTTGCTGTAAACTTTCACTCAAAGCACTATAAAGCTGAAAACAAACCAAAAAGTAACTATGAGCTTAAGAAAATTCTCCACCAAATCCTTGAGAATAAAAGATAGTCTATGTCACCTGTGGTGGTAGTAGTTGTGTGCTGTTGAGTTGACTTCGACTCACGTTGTTGTTATTATTAGGTGCCGTAGAGTCAGTTCTGATTCATAGTACCCTGTGCACAAAAGAATGAAACAATGCCTGGACCTGTGTCATACCTACAATCATTTTTATGCTTAAGACCATCACTGCAGCCACTGTGCCAATCCATCTCATTGAAGGTCTTACTTTTTCACCAGCCCTCTACTTTACCTGATGTCTTTCTCCAGGGACTGATCCCTCCTGACAGCATGTCCAATTTTATGTATCCATTCAGTGGTTTACTTTCTGCAGAGTCTAGCTGGTATGTTGGCGAGGCTGTATTACAGTAAAATTTTACTTGATCTTTAGCCACAGGTAGACACCCATACGGAGACCAGACGGACAGAACCTGCTCCCTTCAGCTTTTCTTAAGTACAGAGGCCTTATTTTCCATAGTATGTAGTATACAGATACATAGAAAACTTTCTTAGTTGGGACAAACATTCCTTTGTTATCAGACAGAACCAAGACAGAAATTCAAACTCTAATGAGAACCTAAGTTGTCTGCTCACAACCAGAATAAAGCATTCAAAAATTTTTAGATTCATGAGATGATAACAGGCATGGATGAGTGGCCTTTGAAGGCTCCAAGGAAACGGTTCTTGACAGCTCTGCTTAGAGTGTTCAGAAGCCACACCTCTGGTCCTGTCTGTCAAGGTAAACAACAGGTACTCCTCCAAGCAAGATCTCTCTGCTCTGGTCCAAGGTGAAGAAGAAAGGCGGGAAGGAGAAGAGGCTGAGGAATCTGCTTTCTATCCTTTCAGGGAAGTGGAGGTCCAAGGGGATGGCAGTTGTTTTACTGTTTCTCACTTTGCATGGAGTTTGTATTGCAGAGGGTACACATTTTCTATGTCTGCCCTATGTACCCTCTTATCCTGTCATGGGAGCCTTCTGGGGCAGGTATTTATTGGCTCTTAAATGCCTGACCCATGTCCATAAACATTTTATGGATCTTATCCTTGGCCTTTAAGTGGAATAGATAGATACCTTTACCTGTCCAGGCCGGAGTTACTGGAGCAACACGAGAGCCAGTTCTTCGGACCTCACCAGAGTGTGGCCCTGGTTAGAGTTCCTCAGCTGCTCCACTGGTCATCCACGTTGTTCACTGAGGGTTTTTAGAAGTGCAGCAAGAAAGTGGAGGAGAGAAACATTGGCTCTACCCTGGGAAAAACTTACCAGAGAGGTCACAGAAGTCCCACCATGGTGGAAAAAAATGTTGCCAAACTAAAAGCAAGTTCATTCTGCCTGTCACTGCAGCCAAAAGTCAGAGACAGGGAAAGGTTCAGGTATACTATATTAATAGATAAGTATGCAAATCAGGAGGACAGTGAGAATGGTTTCTCCAAGACTGATCCACCTGGGTTACAAGTCCAGTGACTTTTATAGCCAGATTACAAAGAGTTTTGCTTCTGGAAAATGTCAGTCCTTGTCAAGGAGTCTCAAGATTCTATTACATCTTATTGAACAATGAGAATTACACAAAATACTATTACCTCCCTGAGGTTTTGAAATAACTGATCTACTACTCTGAAGACAGGGAAAGGAAAGTAAGTCTGCTGATCTGGTTTAGCAATCTAGGTGACCTTTATCCACTAACACTACCACAGTTGCTTACTGTCTGATGCACTCTCCATCCCTTTTGTAGAGTTATTTTGTGGTATGATGATTGCAGCCCACAGAATTTTGTTTTGTAGCTAGGCATTTGAGTGGAAGGGCTGAGTTGCTTGCCCTGTGTTGTGACAATATTTTTATCATGTAAGCATCCTGAAGAAACTTCCTTTTTATCCTTGGACAGATTTTGGTTAAACAGCTGACTTTTAGTTTAGACTTTTCATAAATTAGTAGGTTTCATTTAATTTATATTTGTGTTAAATTCTGACCACTTTTACAATGGAAAGAAAAGGGCTTTCCTCCGGTAGGGTATGTTGTTCATTAATAGGTCTACAAAGAGTTTCATTGATCTGGTCTTTTAAGTCAACAGAAAGTCCTCTTAAACCTCTAATGTGAAATATTAATGGCTTTGGGTTCACTGAAGTCTTTTTTCTTCCTCCTCTATTAAAATATAAATTCCCTCAGGACAGGGATATTGTTCTATTCATGACCACATCCCACGTATTTAGAATAATGCTGGCACATAGTGATTTCTCACATTTGTTGACAGAATTAGATGTTTAATAATCCAAGACCTGCATCATTTAACTTAAAGATATAAAACCTGTTCAGTGAGTGGGACCAAAATGTACAATATGGGACCTGGTGCTGTCTTCAAAGGATAGCTTATGTTTTTTTGTTTTGCTTTGTTCCTAGTAAGTATCTACACCAATGTGAGTATGTAGTGCCTTCCAGCTGAAGATGCCCGTCTTCCAGCACTATTTTGGACATTAGCTCATTAGGATCAATAGAGCTTTCACTGGCTAATTTTCAGAAATAAAATTCCAGGCTAGGAAGAAAGAACCCAGTCTGTCTCAGTCTGGAGGCTACATGGAAACCTGTTTACCATGGGTGACCTTGCAGGTATTAAAAATACCAGTAGCATATCTTCCAGCACCAATCATAAAAACATGCAAGCTACCACAGCACGACAAACTGAGAGATGGGTGCTGACTGTCTGTTTGTATGCCAATAAAAGTGAGTCATAGGCCCACACTTGCCCGACTGGCTATGAGATTCCTGCAGAATACAGGAATTTACCTACTAAAAACAGGGAATGGAAAACTCCACACACATGCAGAAGTTGTCAGACAAGGCTGCTTATCTTGTCAAGTAATGCACCTGATCATACACTGGATAACCATAATCTCATTTTACCCAAATACTGGACCTGACACACAGCTCCCATGTGGCCCAACCCAGAAGCCTGGAATAGGATTATATAACAAAGAGTTCTTTCTGGCCTCAAATATCTGACTCAAGCTGAGGAGTGTGAAATTTTCAACACGAACACTCAACCATTTTTGGAATCATTGGACATGAAGACTCAATTTGACTTTTTATTTGCAGACACCTCTGCTCAGTCTAGCAGTTGTAGGGGGAAATGCTAATCCCCCAGGCCTGGAAATGTTTGCCGTGGAGCCACAGAGAGACTCAAACTTCTTTTTAGACAGTAGTCCTATCTGCCTCTGGGAAGTATTTGAAACACTCAGTTTTTCCATGAATATTGATTCATATGCCACAGCGACTCAGACACCTGGAATTTCCACCTCTCCTAGAAAGCAAAGGCCAGTTGAATAGCTCAGAAACTTTGACAATGTTAACACAGAGTCTCAGTTCATTTATGTTGAGATCCAGATATATGGAACTCTGTGCAGCTATCAGCTTTGGAATGACATTGAAGATTTCTTTCAAATTTAAAAAAGAACATACTTGACAGTAATGTCTATATTGAATGTAGTTGATTATGCAGTTTGATTCCACTCTTTGCCTACTGTCCTAGTATATAAATTTGTATATAAATCTGAGTGCGTTATAAAATATAAGATGTTGATCTCTCTCTCTGTGTGTATATATAAAAGCTGGAAATCATGGTGACATAGTATTTAAGTATTACACATGCTAACCAAAAGGCCAACATTTCAGATCCTCCCCACACTCCTTGGAAACTCTATATTCTACTGTCCTATAGGGTAGCTATGAGTTGGAATCAACTCAACAGCAGTGGGTTTCATTTTGGATATATAAGCTATTCTTTCTATTTTTTGGCCTAAGTTTCCAGATGGTATAATTCAATTATCTAATGACTTATTCTTGACAATTTCTATCTAGTTAGAGAAAGTAATGAAGTCATGAGATCCTCAAGGAAAGCAATAAATTTCAGGCTGGTGTTGCTCAAGGCAGCCCACTTTAAGTTCATTTACTTACTCTAGTTTTTTTTTAATTTGTGAAATGCAGTTTGAAATGTGGAAGAGAATGAAAAATTGAAGGCTCATCTCAGATTTTATTTCTAATCCGCACAAGTGAAAAGCAGAAACGTGGTTCTCCCCGGTAGACTCCTGGTTAGCATTTCTAAGTTTCTCTAGAAATCAGTACACTCATTTCAGAAACAGACCCGCTTGCTAGTCTACACCAGATTGCACCAGTTAGTTTGTTCACAAGCAATAGGTTATCAGAGAGGAAAAATCTACCCTCTGGCACAGTAAGGTGCTTTTCCAATAGACAGAGCTGGTTTATCTGATGCGTCCTGAAAGAAGCACTTTCTAGTTGGGCCAAACCAGCCATGGCCAAAGGTCTTTGATTTAGAGATAAGTTAGGCACCTAACAGAATCTGTGTGGAAAAAGTTTTTGCACTGGAAGTCCATTAGAGAATGATTTTATTAATGATTTGCTCTTCAGGCCACTGTTCAGAGAGTCACAGAATTTTCGTTTTCACTTTACTTTGTGAAATGAAACATACATACAGAAAAGTAGGTAAATTGTAAATGTGCAGTTAACAAATAACTACAAAACAAACACCCGTGTAACACTTATTAGGTGAAGCAATAGAACATTTACAGACTCCAGAAGCTTACATTGTCTGACTTTCCAAACATCTTTCTTCCTCACTATCCTGATTTACTTTGTGTCTCACCACCCATGTATGCATTCCTGAAAGTATAATTTTAGTTTGACTTAGTTGTGAGCTTTATCAAAATGCAACCACATGCTAAGATTTATTTTGAACTTGTTTCTTCTGTGTATTATATTTATAAAATCCACGTTTGTTGCTTGCAACTATATTTTGCCCATAGTGACATTGTATTTCACTGTAGGAATATCCATTCTGTTTTCAGGAGACATGTGAATTGTTTCTAGCACCAAGCCTTTATGAAAAATTCACTACAGACATCACTGACTGTGTTTTCTGGGGCAGGTGTGAATGTGTTTCTCTCGGGTATGATCTTCTCTGGGAAGGGAGCTGCAGGAATGCACAAAAGATACAGATTTTCACCTCTTCCAAATAATGACAGTTGTTTTACCAAAGTGTTTGTACCAATTCATACTTCCACTGACAGTGGATAAGAAGCCCATTTTTTCCTAAAAGATTCTCCTTTAACTTTTAATGATACAAGATCATGAAGCTTAGTGTGATATCCTTGGTGTATACTCTCTGCACTGCCTGGCAGAGCCAACAACTCCGTTAATAATATTGTCTCTTCTGTACAAGTGACAAAGCGACCCAGTAATGGGTTCCATTTCACATAGTTTCAAGTCCCTTCACAATCCGGTCATGTTCACACATTTCACTTTGTCCACATGTCTCTTAAAATGTTGTTCTCAGAGCTGAAAATTGCCTTCCTCTAATGATCCGGTGAGTGTGGAAAATCAGGCTCCAGGAGAATTATTCAGGAGCATCATAAAGATAAGCCAAGAGGCAGACTACTTGGCAGATGGCTTGCCAAGGACGTGACTTTTGTCCCCAGTGTGTGTGTAATCTGACTGCTTAACTACTGTGGAATTCTAAGTTTGTCTTTCTTTCTGATGAGCAGAAAAGTCACAGCACTTCCTGCTGGAGAAAGGAACTGTGCATGTGTTTTATAAGCTCAGAAGATCAACAGCCTGTGCTGCCTTCACTTAGTAAGGTACTTCCTTACTTACCCCTTGAGGAGTCGGGGTATGGCATCCTTTCCATAGCTGTAAGGAGGAGGTCACTCAGAAGAAAGTCATAGTTCTTTAAAAAATCATATGTAAAACACTACTGGTGAGACTCAGAAACCTTCTTAAGAGTTAACAGAGACCATTCATTCTGAAACCGGAGAAAGCAAGCAAAAAAGTTCAAAAGTATTTCAAATATTCTAAAGGAAGTGTAGCTATGACACTGAACAGATTTCAGTAGAGTTTACAATCTAAGACAAGGAATAAAGGCCTGGTGATCTACATCCAAAAATCAGCCAGTGAAAACCATGTGGATTCCAACAATCTGATCCTTGGGGCCAATTTGATGACAACTAACAGCCACAAATGGCCACATACAAATTGCCAGGGAAGGAGGTAAGCAATTTATATATGTGGTCTTATTTAACCTTCACAACAACCTGATATCTGAATTGTTCTTTCCCTGCTCTATTTTCCCATGCCTGCTTCACCTTCAATCACTCCTGTATGTCATTCAAAGATCACCTTAGAAGTCTCTTCCTCCATGAAGCCTTCCCTTACACTCTGCTGTTGACTGAATTGTATTGCCCCAAGATGTGTGTCAATTTGGCTTGGCCACGATTCCAAGTATTGTGTGATTGTCTGCTATTTTGTCACCTGATGTGATTTTCTTATGTTCTATAAATCCTAATGCATGTTGTTAATGAGGCAGGACTCAATTTACAAGATTAGGTTGCATTTTGAGTCAGTCCCCTTTGAGAGATGAAAGAGAAACATGAACAGAGAGACAGAGAGACCTCATACCACCAATATTGAAAAACCTAGGTTCCTTTTCATAGATTACCATTTAGAAAACCCTGTTGGGCAAGTCTACTCTGCCACATGGGGTTGCTATGAGTCAAAAGTGACTTGATGGTACCTAACAACAACAAAAAGCAGTCACCAAGGGCAAGAATTAGGAAATATCTTATTGTCATTCCTGCTTCCTTTTCCCATATCATTGACCCCCCTCAGGATCCTATTTGTTTATGTCCTTCTAAGGGAGAAGCTCCTAGGTTTTGTCTTAAGCCAATCTCTTTTGAGATATAAAAGAGAGAAACAAGCAGGGAGACATGGGATCCTCATGCCACCAAGAAATAAGAACCAGGGTAGTATCACATCCTTTAGACACAGGAGCTTAGAAGCCCCTAGACCAAGGGCCTTCCCTTACAGCTGACAGACAGAGAAAACTTCCCCTTGGAGCTGGCACCCTAAATTCAGACTTAAAGCCTCCTAACATCTGAGAGAATAAATTCACTTTGAATATAGCCTTTCTTGTGTGATCGTCCTGTTACAGCACCACTATGTAACTAAGACAGACCCCAAGCTGGGTTGGATCTAATTCCTATGCATTTCCATTGCTGTTTGTTGTATTCCATTGAGGCAATTCTGATTCTCAGCAACTCCATGTAACAGAGAACATTCACATAGTGTTATCTGGGCTATAATCTTTACAGGAGCAGATCACTGGGTCTTTTCTCCTGCTGAGCCTCTGACTTTATTTGATTTGATAATCTTTCAGCTGGCAATTGAGTGTTTAATTGTTGGGCCATCAGGACTCCTTTCAGCATTTCCATTAAACCCTATAACTCTTCTATCTTAGAACTGAACACATCACATTATAATCTACTTCCAAAAATCAGCCAGTGAAAACCATGTGGATCCCAACAGTCTGTCTCTGGTTTTCCACCTCCTTGTAGTTGCCACAGCAATGTAGACTCTTATTTATCTGTTTAACTCTGCATTGTTTCAAAGTGTGGTGCTGAATGTGACCCAAAATATATGTTGACTAAATGAATGATAATCATAATTTTACAGAAAAAGTAAGAAACTAAGACTGGAAGAGGTTAAGTGACTTGTCCAAGATTTGTCTGTGACTGCGAATCCAGGTTGCCTTAACCCCAAGCCTGTGTACCTAACCAAGCAGAACATCACGCTTTCCAGTTCCTACTGTCTTAATCATCTAGTGCTGCTATAAGAGAAATCATACAAGTGGATGGCTTTAACAAACAGAAGTTCATTCTTTCACAGTCTAGTTAGCTAGAAGTCCAAATTCGGGGTGTCAGCTCCAGGGGAAGACTTTCTCTGTTGGCTCTGGAAGAAGGTCATTGTCATCATTCTTCCCCTAGAGTAGGAGCTACAACTCACAGGAACCCCAGGTCCAAAACCATGCTGTGTTCCCAGCACTGCTCTCTTAATGGCAGGAGGTCTCCACTCTTCACTTGCTTCCCTTTCCTTTTGTGTCTTATAAGATAAAAGATGGTACAGGCTACATTCCAGGGAAACTCCCTTCATGTGGAATCAGAAATGTGATCTTCATAAGGTTGTTACAATCCCACTTGACATAAAATTACAATCACAAAGTGGAGGTCAATCACATGATACTGGGTATCATGCCCTAACCAAGTTGACACATATTTTGAGGGGCACATGATCAACCCATGACACTTACTTTCTTTAAACGTAACATGATAAGGACAGTGCTAGACGGTTTACACATTCCATCTCTCTCCATTCCATTATGCGAAGTAGGTCTCCCCACCACTCATTTCACAAATGAGGAAACTGAGACTCAGAGAGTTTAATACCTTGCCTAAGACGTCATCTCATAACCATTCACCCCAGAGCTAGGAGTTGAACCCCTTAGTCTGCCCCTGACACTATGCCGTTCCAGCTTCCTTCTCAGCACACATTTGTTTCACAGAGTCTAGGAGCCCTTGTTTCATGGTGGTTAAGTGTTTGGCTGCTAACCAAAAGGCCAGCAGTTCAAATCTACCAGCTACTCCTTGGAAACCAATGGGGCAGTTCTACTCTGTCATGTAGGGTCACTGTAAGTTGGAATCTACCCAATGGCAACAGGTTTAGGGTTTTTGATTTGCTTTTGTAAAGGAGATATTATGAGTGGAATAGGGTATGTACTTTGCAGCTGTGACTGGAATTACTCTTCATTACTTTTATTTTCATTTGCTAATAATTCTTGGATCAAATACTTCAAGTGAGCAATTTCATGTGTTATGAAATATTAAATATGAAACATGAATGGAGCCACTGTGAGTGGTTCAGATGGGGCTCTAGAGTTAGGGTGCATACTCCTCCATGGTTGTGTAACCTGGAGCTTTTTAAACATTCCTGGCTTTATTTCCTCTTTTTCAACTAGGGATGATAATAGCATGTATGCCAGGATTAAATGAAACAGTGCCCACAAAGCCCTACCACAGCACCTGGCACATAAGTGGGTACTCACTCATTAAAGCTTGGTGGATTCATTAAGATGCTTTTGTTGCCAGTAACAGTTGTTGGTTTGACTAGTTTAAGCTATTATGTCAAACAAGAAGATCAAAGGTCAACTGGCTCTAGAGACAGTTAATTCGAAGTCGAGCTCCAGAATTCAGTGGTTATTTCTCATTTCGGCTTCCACCATGACACTTTCCCACTTCCTCACCGAATTTAATTTTCCCCTGCTATGCCCTGTCGCTGGCACTCCTTTTAGATGGAGGAAATGGTTATGTACTTTGCGGATAACTGAAAGACTGGAATTCAAGTTCACAGAGTACACTATGGAAGAAAGGCCTAGTGATCTACTTCCGAAAAATCACCAGCTGAAAACCCTGTGAACCACAGTGGTACTCTAGCACACTTAGGATGAGCCTACTGTTGTTTAAACTAGTCAGACCAATAACTGTTACTGGCAACAAAAGCATCTTAATGACTCCACCAAGATTTAGTGAGTGAGTACCCACTTACGTGCCAGGTGCTGTGTTCGGGCTTTGTAGGCATTGCTTCATTTAATCCTGGCTAATGTACGATTATCATCCCCAGTTGAAAAGGATTAGAGGAAGCCAGGAAGGTTTAAGCAGCAGTGGGTTTGTTTTTTGGTTTATACTCTGTGAGTAGTTCTGGATATGAGTCCAGGATTTAACTTTAAGAGAAAGCAAATAATTTTTTTTTCTTTTTGGATATATCAGCTTCATTAACTCTGCAACATTAAACTCAGACCACTGCTAAAATATTTGCAAATCCTTGTGAATTCATCCTTTATTAATCCATTTATCCTTCTCTCTACTTCAAGCCCACCCAAAGGCTCCATGGGAGAAAGACTTGGAGATCTGTTCTATAAAGATGACCCCTTATGTATGCATCCTAGGACCCACTTAGGATTTTGCATCACCCTAGGAGAGCAGCTCCTGCTACGTGGTTCAAATAATAACTTCCTACAAGATTCAGTTCAAGGCTTTTCCAGATGGGAGGCTATTAGTTTAAGTCTCTAAGTTACAGGGATATGAGAATAGAAATTATTGGCAATGTTCCAGGAACCATGACTTTTGAAATAGCTTTCATCCAAAGGGGTGATGACGGCAGAAATTCTAGACAAGTCAGTTGTTTAAAAATTTTAGTGCAAACTCTTAGCTTTTTCTGTAGAGATCTTTTTGATGTGTTTTGAATTTTCGTTTTGATTTTTAATTCTTATTTTGAAAGCAAAATCTCAATACAGAAAATTTGAAAACACAGAAAAACCAAAGCAAAGAAACATAAAAACACCCACAATTCCATATTGAGTCGGACCCGACTCGACAGCACTTGGCTTGGCTCGGCAATTTCATATTACTAATAACTCTTTCCTCCTTGAAAGCAAAGATGGCAAGACTACATCTTATATACTGTGGACATGTTGTCAGGAGAGATCAGTCCCTGGAGAAGAACATCATGCTTGGTAGAATGGAAGGTCAGTGAAAGACAAGAAGATCCTCAACAAGATGGACTGAAACAGTGGCTGCAACAATGGGCCTAAGCATAAAAACAACTGTGAGCGTGGCACAAGACCGGGCACTGTTTCATTCTGTTGTGCAGAGGGTCACTGTGAGTTGGAACTGACTCAATGGCACCTAACAGTAACAACAATAAGCCTTCCCCCACCCATCTGTCAGTTTGTCCTGCCGTGGTGGCAGGCAAGTTGCTGGGGTGCTGGAAGCTATGCCACCAGTATTTTGTACACCGGTAGGCTCACCCAGGAAGGAAAGCCAAAGGAGGCAGTGCAGGCCGGAAGGCATTCAAAGTATGACAGTGGAAGAACAAGTGAAGTAAAGCTTTCAAGACTTTCATTTGCTGATATGGCACAACCAGAAATGAAAAGTAGGAGTTGCAAAAATCCGTTAGTTATGGGAAAGCATGAATTAAAGAAAATTGGAAGATATTAAAAAATAAGAAAAAAAAAAAAAAGAAAGAAACAGAAGCTTGAAGATGGATATTCCAGGCATTCATGGGCTAGAATGGACTAGTTTGGACATTTTGAATCTGACAGTCGGATGGTCTACTGAGCCAGAAAGCACAGCATTCATTGTTAAAATGAAGATTTCAAGATCTATCATGAAGTGATATTTGGTCAGTGATAGGTTAATATCCACATGCCTACAAAGAAAATTAATCAGTAAGGCTATTATTCAAACTTATGCAGCAACCAATGAATATAAATGATGAAGAAACCAAGGAGTTTTACAACTTGCTGTGGTCTGAAATTGATCTAGTGTGAAATCAAGGTGCACTGAAAATTAACAGTGATTGGAATGAAAAAGTTGGAAATTAAAAAAAAGGATCAGTAGTTTGAAAAGAAGGCATTAGTGCAAGAAACAATGCTGGAGATCACATGAATGAATTCTGTAAGACTAATAACATAGTCATCAGAAAAACTCCTTTTTTTCAATGACAATCAACAGCCATACACCTGGACCTCACCAGGTAGATTACACAGGAAAATCTCATTACCATTAGTCAAGACAAAGCTTAAAGCCAACTGGGAAACCGACCACTAATGTGCAAGTTCAAACTGGTGCTGCAGAAAATCCAAGCAAATCTGTGGAAGCCTAATAACCTGGAATACAGGCTGACTGAATTTAGAGGCCAATTCAAAAATAGATTTGACACACTGAACACTAATGACCTAAAGAATTGTGGGATGACATCAAGGGCATTATATGTGCAGGAAGTAAAAGATTATTGAAAACACAGGGATGAAGGAAAAGACCAAAATGGATGTCAGGAGAGACCCTAAAACTTCTTAAGTGCAGAGTAGCTAACAGAAATGGAAGAAAGGATAAAGTGAAAAAGATGAGCAGAAGATTTCTAAGGGTGGTTTGAGAAGTTATATAATCAAAATACGCAAAAACAGGGAATTAGAATACCAAAGTGGAAGAATATGATCAATATTTATCAGGCTGAAAGAACTGAAAATTCAAACCTCAGGTCTCATTACTGAAGAATTCTGTGGGCAAAAAAAAAGCCTAAATGGAATGACTCAAGAAACTTCACAAAAAAGGTGGATGGGATACACAGCCACTGTTCCAAAAAGTATTAGTTGATATTCAGTGATTTTGGAAGTAGCACACGACCACTGGTACTAAAGGAAGATTTTCAAGCTGTACTGAATGTATTTGTGAAAACAAGCCTCCAGGGCTTGACAGAATACTAATTAAGATGCTTCAACAAATGGTTGCAATGCTGGAAACATTTACTGGTCTACGCCAAGAGATTCAGAAGAGGGCTTCTTGGCCAGCATACTGGAAGACATCTGTATTCACGCCCATTCCCAAAATAAGATGATTAAAGGGAACGCAGAAATCATCAAATGATATTATTTATATTACTTTCTAGTTTACAACAGTAAAATTAAAAAAAGAAAAGTACTACATACTAGCAAAATTTTTGCTGAATGTAATTTGAAACTTGCTGCAGCCATACATGGATAGGGAACTGTTGGAAGGTCAAGGTGGATTCAGCAAATGGTATGGAATGAGGGATGTCATGGCTGATGTCAAATGGATTTTGGCCAAAGCAGATTACACCAGCAAGATGTTTATTTGTGTTTTATTGACTATGTGAAGGCATTTGTGTGAATCATAACAAATCCTAAAGAGCACTGGAAAGAATACAAATTCCAGAACCCTTATTCATGCAGAACCTATCCATGGATCAAGAGATAGTCACTCAAACAGAACAAGAAGATGCTGCATAGTTTTACGTTGGAAACAATGTGGCAGGGTTATATCCTTTCACCTCTTTAATCAATCTGAATGCTGAATAAATGATGCGTGATGTTGGACTATGTCAAGAAGAGCACAGCATCAGGACTGGATGACGACTAGACAGAGGACACAACCTTGCTTGCTGAAAATGAAAATGGCTCAAAGCAGCTACTGATGAAGGCGAGATTAGAGCCTTCTCTGTGGATTATGCCTGAATATGAAGAAAATAATTTGTACAACTGTAATGAAAAACAACAACATAATCAGCAGAGAAGAAATTGAAGTTGTCAGTGATCTCATTCTACTTGAATCAACAATTAATGTCCATGGAAGAAGCAGTCAAGAAATCAAATGACATATTACATTAGGGAAATATGCCTAAAAAGACTTCAAAGTTTTTAAAAAGCAAGACTCCACTTAGTTGACTAAAATACACCTGACCCAGGTGGTGGTCCTTCCAATCACTTGATATACATGTGTAAGTTGGATGTTAAGAAAGAAAGAAGAAAAACTGTGCACTTGAACTGCAGCCATAGGGATCAACATATGTTCAATATTTTGAATATATCATGAACTGCCAAAGAAACAGGTCAGTCTTAGAAGAAATACAGGAGAATGCTTGTTAGAAGTGAGGAAGTAAGGATGGTGCAACTTCATTTCACTTATTTTAGACATACCAGAATAAACCAGTATCTAGAAAAGAGAATCATGTTTGGTTTGGTAGAGGGTTAACAATAACGAGAGACACCCACAATGAGAAGGATTGATAAAGTTTCCAGAACAATGGACTCAAACAATGAATCAGTGTTCATGAAGATGTGTTATATATATTTTGATGTGTTATAAATAAGGTTGCCATGAACTGGAGCTGACTCAATGGTAATTAACAACAATAAATACTTTGGTGTACATACATCAATTTTTATATGCAAATATTGTTTACTTTCAATAAGTGCCTTACTGTATATTTCGACTTGGTAACTGCTTTTCTTACCATGCAGTGTAGCATTAATACATTTTTAGGTTACTATTTTGATGTTGTCATCCAGCTGGCTCCGATTCATGGCAACCTAATGAATAGCCAAGTGAAACATTGCCTGGTTCAGCACTATCTTCATGAAGATTGGTATCTTTGAATCCCTATGTTTGTATAGTTTCTGAGAACACATTTTAATGGCTTCAGAGTAACTTTTTACATGAATATTCTGTATCGTATTTCAGAAATCTCCAGTTATGGACAATATTGTGTCATTATAAATGTTTTATACATGCTTAGGCAGGTGCATTCTTGAGTGTATTCTTAAATCTCGTTGCATAAGTGGGTTCTTACACTTTAAGTTGTGTGACTTTCAGTAAGGAATTTATTTTCCAAGACATTTGTTTTGCTCATCTTTGAAGATGATGACTATTAAGGTCTTAAAAATCACACCAACGAGGAAAAAGTTTATTGTGTTTTAGAAATGAAAATGGTATTAATTATGATTACTCCCAAATACAGTTAAGTTAGTATATGAATTAAGATGAAGAGGTTTGAGGCACAATCTGTAAATTTATGTTAATCTTTAGAAATGATTGTGGAAGTTGGCCCGAGGTGGCAGTTTAGTCTCACACACCAGGCCATCCCCATACAGCAAGGAAGCACGTGAAACAGAGACAGATGATAATCTGGCAATCCAAAACAGCAAAGGGAAGGATGAAGAAGGGGACAGAAAACTAAAGAAAAAGAAAAACTCAATGAAAACTGAAAACAAGGTAACTTAGAGACTCTAGGTGCCCTGCCAAGCCAGCCGGCTGCAGCACGGCCATCCTGAGATCAAATGGGCAGCAGGGCCCGAGTAATAAGCCCAACAGACAACTGCACAGAATCTGCACTAAGAGACGGACATTCTGTGAAGCAAACTCATGACAAAGCAAAATCACAGACTGGAAAAAAATCTTTGGCAATGGCATATCTAATAAGGGTCTAATCCTTATATAGAAAATTTCAACAACTCAGTAACAAGCAGACAAACAATCCATTAGAAAATGGGCAAAAGGACGTGAACAGACACTTCACCGAAGAGGACATCCAGGTGACAACAAATACACGGAAAGATGCTCACAACTGTTAACCATTACCAAAAACCCAAACCAAACTTTTGATATTAAATCAATTCTGGCTTATAGTGACCTCATAGGGCAGAGTAGAACTGCTCTAGAAGAGTTTCAAGGAGCAGCTGTTAGATTTGAACTGTTGACGTTTTGGTTAACAGGTGAGCTCTTTGACCACTATGCCTCTGGCTTCCTCAGCTATTTCTTTCAGGGGTGAAATAGTCTCTTTGTAGTTTTTGTTTGCATCTCTCATTAGCCATTAAATCAAAACCTGCTGTCACTGAACGGATTCTGACTCACAGTGACTCTCTAGGACAAAGTACAATTACTCCATATGGGTTCCAAGGAGCACTTGGTGGATTCAAACTGCCAATCTATTAGTTATCAGCTATGGCTCTTAACTAGCATATCACGAGGGTTTCCTTACAGAAATCCAATCAAAAGTACAGTGAGATACCGTCTTACTCCTGCAAAAATGGCATTGATTTAAAAAAAGAAAATAATAAATGTCAGCAAGGTTGTGGGGGGATTGGACCTCTTATATACTGCCTGTGACATTTGTAAAATGGTACAACTATGGAAAACAATATGACACTGCCTCAAAAAGCTAGAAAAAGAAGTACTTTATGATCTAGCAATCCCACTCCAAAGTATATACCCGAGACACATAAAGACAGTGACACGAATGGGCAGATGTACACCTATGTTCATTGCAGCATTATTCATAATAGCAAAAAGATGGAAACAAGTGCCTACCAATAGACAAATAGTTCAACAAATTGTGATACACACATATAATGAACGCTATAGAACTACAAAGAACTATAAGAAGTCTAAAAAACATCTGGATGAATCTGGAGGACACCATGTGAAACATTGTATATAGTCCCACTAGTGTAAAAGATCAAGAGTAGACAGACACATAAAAAGGAAAGTTCTTTGATGGTTACCAGCGATAGGAAAGAGAGGAAGGGGATCACTTTATGGATAGTGTAGATATTTGTTACCTTGGAGGAAAAGAAAGCCAAGCCAAAGCCAAGTGCCCTCAGGTGAAGTGAGCATAACTTGACCAAGGTAAAGAAAACCACTAAGAAATATACAATTTAAAAAAAGAAAAGTAGTGGATAGCATTCCACTTGATCTGGGCGAGTATGCTGTATTTTGAAAGCATCATACTAATTTGGTTTCTTCCCATTTTTTGATTTTTCAGCTCTAATTTTAAGGTTCCAGGTTGTGCTTAGAAGTGGGGCTCATAACTCATCTTTTGCCTCAGAAATCCTAGTATGTGAGCCAACATGAACACACTTGGCTAATACTTAACCTTGTAGTACAAACCACATATTATTGTCAGAGGCTGGATGGACTGATCTGGAATGCAAAGGTTTATTTATTTACTAGCTCCTTAATGTACGGATTATGTTACTTGTGGTGATGGTGTTGTCTTGCCATGCAGGCAATGTGCACACTCTTTGAGGCCCAGGCTTAAGCCAGAGCTATAATACTCTGCCCCACTAAGTGATGTTTTTCCACAGTGGCAGAAAAGTTTTAAAGATGTAGTAAGTGGCACATGTCCCAGGTGACTGAGCAGAGGCTAAGGCAGAGTAAATTCAGGCTTTCTCAACATTCAGCCTTAAATTTTTGTCTTTTTGCCTCATGCTTTTCTCTTCCGCACTATATACACACACACCTACAAACACACACACGCCAAATCTTCTTTTTCAAGGTCCATCACAAATACTTCATCTTTCCTAAACTGTCCCTGACTTTTCCGTCTTTTCAAATATGACTCTTCTCTAAATTCTCTTAGTACTTAACAGTCTATGCCATACGCATTGGCTCTTAACTGTGAACTGTTATATCTGTCCCACATGTAGTTACTATTTCATGTATGTTAGACTTGTCTGGAAAACAGATAAGCTTTCTGAGGTTAGAGTCAGGAATAATTCCTACTTCTGTCCTGAGCCAGAGGACAGCACAGAGTTTTAGTACTCAACTAATTCTTTGTATAAATTGATTCAAACAGGATTGGCCCTTCCCTTTCTGCTTAAATTTGATCCCACCATCTATCAATGTCACATTATGCTCCAAGATCCAGGTAAAGCATTTCATAAATAGGGAAAAGCCCAACTACTTCAGAGTCCTTTGGTGAACATATGAAATGCTAATCATGTACAGGGCACATCTAAATACTATTAAAATGCTTAGAGATGTTTTTGGCATGCTTGCGCCTCCTCCATTATAAGGTACTACTCTTCTACAGAGAGGGAACGTAGGATGGAAAGGTGATCTCCCAGAGACTTTATTGGAAGGCTCTAACAATAATATCCATGATAATGTGATTAACCCTACCTGCAGAGATGCTGGAAACCCTGGTAGTACAGTGGTTAAATGCTACATCTACTAAACAAAAGGTTGGCAGTTCAAATCCACCAGGTGTTCCTTGGAAACTCTGTAGGGTAGTTATACTCTGACCTATAGGGTCACTATGAGTTGGAATTGACTCGATGGCAGTGGCTTTTTTGGCTTGGCAGAGAGATTGTTTTGTGATAGAATCCAAGAAAGAAATAAAGGGTAGTTATCCAGATCCGTCTCGACAGCACTTGGCTTGGCTGGCATCATGCCATGCGTAGGAAGTGCCACTCAAGAACTCATCTAGTTACTCAGCACACATGTGCTTGTAACTACCTTTCCCATGTACCACATGGCTGCTGGTCCGAAGGTAGGTGAGACGGAGAAAGTACTGCCCACATGGTGCTACTTATGCTCTCCCCTGCATGCACCACACCTTTATAAAACTGAAGTCAGCAATTCCACTGTATACGCAGGTCTGTATTCCACCATTTTTCTGCTCTTATAGATAGCGAGTGCTTCTTCATACAAAATCTAAATCTTTCTTGCCAGAGTACATGTCTCAGATATAAAACCACTGGCACAGAACTATAGACACACAGTAGCCACCTCAGTCAAGATTTGTTGAGTGAATGAACAAAGAATAGAATTTAAGAGAAAACATTTACTACAGAGAAGACATAAGATTCTGAAGTCAGAATATTGTCTTCTTTCAGCATGGATCCTTTTGTAACTGCCACATATTGTTAGCTTTTGTGGGTCTGTCCTAATTAATGGCTGTCCCATACATAACAGGGTAGGATTGTTGTAATCCACAGGGTTTTCACTGGCTGAGTTTTTGGCAGTAGATCTCCAGGCCTTTCTTCCTAGTCTGCCTTAGTCTGGAAGCTCTAATGAAACCTGCCGTGGGTCATAGCATCACACAAGCCTCCATTAGCAGACAGGTGGTAGCTGTACGTGCAGTGCATTGGCCAGGAATTGAACCCCGATCTCCTGTACAGAAGGTGAGAGTGCGATCACCTGCCGCATATTAAAAACCAAACCAAGTCCATTGCTCCGGATTCTGACTGATAGCGACCCTAAAGGACAAAGTAGAAGTGCCCCATAGTGTTTCTAAGGAGCATCCGGTGGATTTGAATTGCCGACCTTTTGGTTAGGAGCTGTAGCTGTTAACCACTATGCCACCAGGGTTTCCTGTCACATTAGGTTTCCAATGCAATGGTTAAAGTGACAGACTGATAATCTGAAGGTTGGCTGTTCAAAACTACCAGAGGCTCCAAGGCAGAAAGATGTGGCAGTCTGCTTACATACAGATTTATAGCCTTGGAATCCCTACGTGGTCACTATTAGTCAGAATCAGCTCAGTGGCAGTGGGTTTCATTTGTTTGCTTGTTTTTGTTTTAATTTTTAATTAGTGAAGATTTGCATTTTGAATTGTAGCAGCAGAGATTCATAAAAGAAAGAACTGTAACAGATTACCCTTTTACTAATTTTGTAAAAGAATTTTCTTATTTTGTGAGAAAATCCTAGCCCAGAGGAGTTAAATGATCTACTCCAGGTGACATAGATATGTTACAGGCACCAAAATAACAACCCTTTAGGAAGAAAGCTATAAAAGCTCTTCTATTCATTGGTGATAGACACTATAAAAATGCATCACTCAGTGAAATAGTCACATGTCAAGATTCCATCATGGTGATAGACACTAGGCACTCAGTTCCTTTGGTTGTATGGAAAATTCTGATTAATTACCAGTTTCTCAAGGAATTCTTTTAATAGATCACCTCCCTATAGGGTAAAGAATTCATTAAATTAAAAAAATTCACTTACAATTTTTTTCTAAATGGTCCCAATAGTATCTGCTATGAGAATCAAAATTACTTCTTTTTAGGGCAACACAATGCAGCTCACAAATTTCACTCTAACTGTGCGGCATCCTCTTGTAGTGTCAAAGAAAACTCTAAATATCCTCTGCCGTGTCCCTGGAAGCTTTGTGTCTCAAGTCTCACTATGAAAACCATACTATATGTCAAGAATTATAGGGTCGACATTAACACAGATTGATTTAACAGCTGCACTGGGCTATGAATAACTAAATATTTTTATTTTTCAAAAGTATGCCCAAGTTATTTATTCAAAACACACTTATTGAGCACCTAGCATGGGCAAAGCACAGTGTTGACAGATACAAGAAACTCACAGATAAATACAAATCCTACAGTTCTGGAAGTTGCTTCTTTAACACCCATAGAAACATCATCCCTCAGGGACATGGATCTGTTTTACAAGGGACAGAAATTTGGTTTAGATAGACACAAACTCATTTGCTAAAAGCTAAAGAGGTAATTCTGGCTTTGAGGTGAGGCTTGATTCAATGACTCAGCCGCATCTCCAGGAATCTGGGCTCTCTCTGTCCTTCTTTCTGTTTTTCACGAGGTCAGCTTTATCTGCAAGGCTCCACAGGTACTCAGGCTGCTTCCGACCCCTCTTGTGGTGGCAAGCGGTCGCCGTCACTACAAGGTCATCGCTGTCATGTCCCATTTTTCCATAAAAATTATGTCAACAATTTCACAGCATACCTAGACTTACATTCCAATACTTCTCCACTTACATGGGTAGAGAAGATTCCTCTGCAGAGTATCTGAGGCCCTGCTGACACAGTGGTGCTGAGTTTGGCTGCTTACCAAAGGTCAGCAATGGGAATCCAGCTGCTGGTCCTTGGAAATCCTATGAAGCAGTTCGAGTCTGTCCTATAGTGTCACTCTCAGTTTGAATCGACTTGATGGCAACAGGTTTGGTTTGGAAACCTGAATCTTTTTTGCCAGAGTGTCATTCCCTGATGTGAAGCCATTGGCACAGAATCCTGGGCACATGGAAAACACCTCAGTACATATTTGCTAAGTAAATAAACAAAGACTAGAGTTTAGAGAAGATGTTTACTCCATGAGGAAACAAAAGGCTTCTGAAGTCGTAATCATTGTTTTCTTTCATCTTGAATCCGGTTTTATGAGAGTCTGTGTCTTAATTTTATTAGCAATAATTAGGAGATCTTCTTAGTTTGGAGGACTTGAGTGAGGGGCTCTCTTTTGGACCAGTCTCCAGAGCAAGAAGAATACTCTGACTGTCTTGGTTTTGTTTACATGTCCACCTCTGAACCACTTATTACTGATAGAAAACACAATGACATTGATCAGTTTCAGCCAGTCAAGATTACTCTGGAGTCAGAGTGGAGTCAACTCTACCCCAAGTACTTATGAGAGAGTAGAGAAAGGAGAGTTTTTCCTAATATGCTGTCTTAGGCTGCTTTCTCTAGGAAAGCAAAACCAGGAATGCATATTATATGTATACAGAAAGATTTATATAAAGGAAACAGCTCACTCAATTGTAGAAGCTGAAATGTCCCAAGTCCTGGATTAGAGAACAAGACTCTTACAGCCACAGAAGCTGGCAAACCCAAGGTTAGCAGGTAGGAGATTAGTGTTCCAGATCACAGGCTGGGTAACTCCATGAATCCCAACATTCCAGGTGAGACTGCTAGGTTTCTGCTGATTCATGGAGCTGCAAGGGCTGGTGAACCCAGGATTGGAAGGTCAGGGAACAGGATTCTTACTCACAGGCTGTGAGGGTCAATGCATCCAAACAGCTGCTAGTTCAAATCCCAAGAAGCAGATATAAAAAGATAAGAGAATGGGAGCTGCTGGCAATGTGAGCAGATGGGAAGTAGATGGTAGAAGGTGGGGAGAAGAGGGCTGATGGAGCAGTGAGCCACCACAGGCCCTGCCCCTGCCACTTTATACCTCTGCCAAACATTGAGAACCATAGTCCAGTCAAGTTGACACGTGTCTAAACCATTACATATGCATCAGGCTTTTGCTGGCCCTAGGTGACACAAAGGGGTAATTGGCTCTGCTGCTAACCAAAAGGCTAGAGAGTCAAGTCCACCTAGATCTATTTGTAAAAAATCAGCCATTAAGAAGAACCCAAGGAGTTGGAATTAACTGGATGGAAACTTGTTTTTCTGTTTTCTAAAGACAGGGAAATGGAAAGTAGAAAAGTGCCAACAAATGTTCCTTCACCCATGCCTATCCTTGACAAATGCTTAAGAGCAAACTTAGAATTTGTCAAGGATTTCATTTTAATTGGATTCACAATCAATACCAATGGAAGCAGCAGTCAAGAAACCAAAAGACATATTGCATTGGGAAAATTTGCTGCAAAAGACCCCTTTAAAGTATTGAAGACCAAAGGTGTCATCTTGAAGACTAAGGTATGCTTGACCCAAGCCATGGTACTTTCAACTGCATCATATATACGCAAAAGCTGCATAATGAATAAGAAAGACTGAAGAAGAATTGATGCCTTTGAATTGCTGTACAAGAGAAGAATATTGAATATATCATGGACTTCTGTTTTATTCAGCTAGGGCTGCTCTAAGAGAAATACCACAGAGTGGATGGCTTTAACAAAGGAAGGTTTATTCTTACACAGTCCAGTAGGCTAAAAGTCCACATTCAGGGTGTCCGCTCCAGGGGAAGGCTTTCCCCCTTTTTGGCTCTGGAGGAAAGTCCGATATTGGATCAGTCTTTGTCCACGGAGCATCTTGGCACAGGAACCTCAGGTCTGAAGGATGTGCTCTTTTCCTTGTACTGCTTTCTTGATGGTACAAGGTTCCCAATTCTCTGCCTGCATATCTGTCCTTTTATCTCTCATAGGATGAAAGAATTAAGGATGGGGCAAGCCATATTCCAGGGAAACTCCCTTTACAGTGGAGCAGGGAGGTGATCCTAGGAAGGGATTTACAGCCCCACCCTAATCGTTTAACATACAGTTTAGGAAAACCACAAAATGGAGAACAGTCACAGAATACAGGGAATCATGGCCCAGCCACATGGCTACACATATTTTCGGGGAGACACAATTCAATCCATGACATAGTTATACATGTGTTAGTTATGTCACATTAGTCATAAGTATAACTTTGTAACTGTATTCCTTCAGAGACTGTGGATGGTAAGGTGAGATGTGTGCAGATGCCAAGTTGACAAGGGGTGGATTGCGGTGGTCAGGATTATGTCAACTTGGCTATCCATATTTGGTTGCTGTATTAAGCGTCAGGGCAGGGTTTGTGGTGGCTTACCACCCCTCAATTCTCATCTCTCAACCTTCCGCTACTACTGCTGCTCTGCTCACGTAGCCAGGAGCTCCTGCTCTCTTCTTCTGGCGTCTGGTTCCTGGACTTGAATTAGCAACTGTTAGATTCATCAATCCTTACAGTTGGCACTTGGGAGTCTTGCTCCCTGACCTGCCGTTCCTGGGTTCGCCAGCCTCTGCTGCTCCATCTCGCCACCAGCTTGGGATTCACCTAACTACACAACCAGTGATCTAGAACTCTGGTCTCTGACCTGCTGACTTTGGGTTCCTCAGCTTCTGTGGCCATGTGAGGCTTGTGCCAGAACTTGAGACATTCAGCTTCTGTGATTGTGTGAGCTGTTTCCTATATTTATATCTATCTACCTACATATATTATAAATCTTTCCTTGTACCTCCACATGTTACTGGTTTTGCTTCCCTAGAAAACCCAGCCTGAGATAACTTCCAAAAGAATGAATAGATCTGTCTTTGAAGAGGTACAACTGGAGTGCTGCCTGGAAGCAAAAATGGCAAGACTATATCTTACATACATACTTTGACCGTATGGTCAGGAGCAATCAATCCCTGGAGAAGGACATCATGCTTAGTAAAATAGAGGATCAGTGAAAAGGAAGAAGACCCTTAATGAGATACTTTGACACAGTGGCTGCAATAATCAGCTGAAGCATGAAAACAATTGTGGGCATGGCACAGGATGGGTAGTGTTTCCTTCAGTTGTAAGTAGGGTTGCTATGAGCCAGGTCTGACTCAACCCCGCCTAACAACAAGAAACTCAGAGTACTTTTCACCTTAGGATAAGTGAAGATGCTACTGACCGAGCACTACTTGTGTCACCTGAGACCGTGTGGTGCAGACAGCCACCTCATTAGCCTCAGTGAAGGCATTCATATACGAGAAGGCCACTTCAGTTTTCAGCTGGAGAATTGCTTTTGCAAGATGGTAGTCGTACTACAAAAGATGTATTTTACCCTAACTAATGTGATAGAGGCTAGGAACTAAAAACAATGAGCTAGAATCAGAGCCATCTAAGAAAAACAGATTTCAAGGATATTGTCAGGGCTAATCCCTGAGTAGCACAGATGGTTCACGCTCTTGGCCTCTAACCTAAAGATTGGAGTTTTGAGTCCATTCAGAGGCCTAGAGGAAAAAGGTCTGAAGTCCTACTCACCAAAAAATTGGCCCCTGAAAACCCGTGAAGCATAGTTGTATGCTGATGCACATGGGGTGCCATGAATAGGAATTAACACCAACTGGTTTCGTTGGTTGGAAGAGTCAAAACTCCATTAATCTACACCTTACACCACCTGTATCGGCAGCTACTTCTTCAACACATGATAATAAGTAATGTTCACAATGTTGGCCCCAAAGTATCTTAGAAAGTGGTGAAATAAATTTGTTCAGGATATCTCAGGGAAGGTAGCAGCATAATGACTGGAAAGAATTTTGAAATGGAAGCCTCTGGTCCATTGTATGCCACTAATTAACTGGAGTCAGTGTAACACTCAAGGTCTGAGGTCAGGTTGTCCGGATTCAGATTCCAGCATCACAGGTTACTACATGACTGAGCAAGTTACTTAACCTCTCTGACACCCCATTTTCTCATCTATAAAGTAAGGAAGATAATCATCTTTATTGTTAGTGTGTAATATTGTTACATCCTGTATAAACAAATGAACACATACTTTGCATATTAGCTATCAGTCATCTGAGAGTTGGTGCTATACCTATGGGATGAAAAATATCGGGGAGCAAATGTAGTTTCTTGAAACTCAAGCTGTGGGAAAAATATGGAGGTGAATGTAAATCTTCTAATGTCCAGTACAACTGATCCTCCCACTCTGGGTGTTCCCGGGAGAACAAGCTGTATCATCAGGACAGGGGCTGGCGAGACATGATCCTGAGGAGGAAACCAAAGACTTTCTGCTTCATTAGTAGCCATTGTAGCTACCTGAAGGTGGTAGAAGTCAGAAGCATTAGCCTCTGTGTGGAGCAAAACCTTTCCTTAAGAAAATTTTCAAACAATGCCTACAAGAAATTCCTTTTCTCTTTAAAAGGTTCTTGTTCACAGCTATGGGCATGCCTATCCCCTCCAAACTAATCCAGCAGTTTATTCAGTTTGGAGCATGCCGGGTTTGGATTTGACTTCTGGTTTCATCCTTCCTATGTGACTCTGGACAGCTTGTTCAAAGTTACTGAGGATCAGTTTCCTGATCTGTGGAGGAGGGTGTGAGTAGTAGTAGCTTTCTGGATGGTTTGATGAAAAACACTTAGCTCCATTTCTGGCACTGAGAGGTGACCTTATTTGCTGAAGCCTTGAGAAAGCAAGCTATTCAAGCAAAGAGTTATTGGATGTGGGGTTTAATTCAAATTGTCCTTCAATCATTTGGTTATTCCCCCAGGAGAAAATAACACATGGAATCACTGCTATGTTTGGAAATTAGGACTGTGAAAACCATAGAACCAGTTAAACCAGTTACTTTTTAGTTCACTCTGATTCATGGCAACCCCATGTGTGTCAGAGAACTGTGCTCCGTAGGGTTTTCAATGGCTGATTAGTAGACTGCTAGGCCTTTCTCCCAAGGTTATCTTGGGAGGACTCAAACTTCCAGCCCTTTGGTTAGCAACTGAGCCCATTAACCACTGCACCATCTAGGGACTCCTCTGAAAACTATATTGTCTTTTAAATATGTAATTAATTTAAACAGAAAAATATTTAGTGTTTGTTCTAGTTATCTAGTGAGGCTGTAACAGAAACACCGACAGAGTGAATGACTTTAACAGTGGAATGTTCACTCTTAAAGTCTAGTAGGCTACAAGTCTGAATTTAGGGTGTCTGCTCCAGGCAAAGGCTTTCCCTCTGCTGACCCTGGAGGAAAGTCCTTGTGTTGTATCTGTCTTTGGCTGGAGAGCATCTTGGTGCAGGAACCTCAAATATGAAGGGCTAGATCTTCTAACAGTGCTGCTCTCTTCATGATAGGAGATTCCCAATTCTCTGCTTGTTTCCCTCTCTTTTTGTCTCCCATAGGATGAAAGGATAAAGGTGGTATGAGCCACACTCCAGGGAAACTCCCTTTACAGCGGAGCAGGGACATGACTTTAAGAAGAGATTTACAGTCCCACCCTAAAGTGCTCTAACATTATTTGCTCTGTTAACTACAAGCCAAGAGTAGGATTTACAGTGTCAGAAAATCATAAAATGAAGGGCAATTGCAGAATTACTACACGTATTTTTGGGGGGGACACAATTCAATCCATGACAGTGTTATTGATGCTGCTTTTGAAATACCAGCTTGTCAAAGTGCCTCAGGTATTGTTTTGAAGTATGACCGATGGGTTGATGGTCAACCAGATATTCATATTAATGGAAAACATAGTTCAAGCAGCCAATCTTAAAGACTCTGTCATGGTAACTAGGAGAGCATTTTACTGCCCTGTCCACGTGCCCTACCTCCATCCCCCTACTCTGCATTGCCTGGGAGGGTTGCATGCTTTAAAATAGCATCACTGCTGCATGTGCATCTGATTAGAGCAGCAGTGACCATAAACAACACTAATATAGCAAACAGTGAGACAGCACATTGTTTACTGGGAAGAATGTGAACTTCCGAGTCCAACTGCCACTTAGTAATTTGTGTGACTTTGAGTAAGTTGTTTACCCTCTCACAGCCTTAGTTTCCTCATCTGTAGAATGGGCATAATAATATTTCTTTAGAAGTTTGTTGTGAGGCTTAAATAAAGCAATATGTATCATTGGTTTGGCTATAGGAGGCACTCAATAACCAGTTACTATTACTTTTTGGTGCATTTTTGTTTTCTAAATTTTCCCTCAGTTTCTTTATGTTAGTTGCATTTACTTTGTCCCTGTGTTACCTTTTCTAGTCTACATTGACACACACATGAAAATGTCTAACTCACTTCTAACCCTTTGTCTTGTCCTGTTGGTTAATTAATGATCTAGGTTAGTTTGGATTTAGTCACTTAAGCCGTCCCGTATCATACCAAAGAAAGTTTGAATTCCCCATGCCTTTTGACTCTGGAATATTCTAAGATTCTCTTACCTCAAAGGTAATCAGTCATGGTCTCATAACTGCTAGTCAGTGGGTTTCTTTGACCTAGATTGCTTCCTGGAATTTGTTGCCATAGACTGTGTCACACAATGTCACTTTACCCTTACATGGCTTCCTTCATCCTCGAGAATCCTCAAATCCTTTGCTGGGCTGATCCATAGTTAAAAGACAACTCAGTGTGTCCATCGACCTTGTTCCTCAAACCAAATTGTATTGTGAAAACCAAGAATTGAAACCCAAACATTGCTTTTTGCTTTTTTTTTAAATTATGTATTGATGCTGTTATACTCAAAACAGCAGACCTGTTCTATACACAATATATATGTGGTATGCATCAGAATATAAGTGCCGGTCATTCAGAGATCTAAGTGTTCAGGGTCAGAAACGGCTGTGTGTGTGTGTGTGTGTGGTCGCACAGTGGTTACGAGCTCAGCTGCTAACCAAAAGGTTGGCAGTTCAAATCCATCAGTCTTTCTTTGGAAACTCTCTGGGGTAGTCATACTTTGCCCTTTGAGGTTGTTATGAGTCAGAATCAATTGGATAGTAATGGGTTTGGTTTACTTTTTTAAAACAATAAATATATTCACAATAAGTGGTACCACCAGTAATAACAATAGTAATATTACAAATGACAATGCTGAGAATAATAATAACTTTCTCTTTATTGACTGCCATGTATAAACAGGTGCTACATTAAATGTCATAGAATACTACACTTTTCAAAGTAATCTGTACAGAATGTCTGCAAAGGAAATGCTGGAACTCTCATTTTAAGATACGGAAACTGAGGGTCAGAGAGGTTGAATAATTTGTCTAATGTAGCACAGCAGGTAGTGGGCAGAGATGGGCATTACTGGGCCATGAAAGGACTAGGTGATAAAGATGAGCATGAGGAAATTGCAGGACCCATGAGCCAGGACCTGGGACCTGGGTGGTGGGATTTGGACGAGCTGCCACCAAGCTGAAGTGAACAAGTGCATGGTATGTGCCAGAGGGCACGGGACCCCCGATGGTGACTTCTTGCCTCCCCTGCTCCCTGAGACAAGCTGACACTTACAGAAGGGAGCAGGCCACACAGAGAGTTGAACATGTGAGTTCTGTGGTACTGCAGCCACTGCTACAGGTGATGTTGTGCTGGTCACGAGACCGTGAGTCCACCGTTGCTCTGAGTAGTTGTCTAAGCCTTGCTGAAGCACCCTGAGACAGAAATTCCATTTCTCATGATTCTAGGACACATCCATTCAAGAAATCTGCACTCTTGCACCAAAGACATAAGAAGATTCACCTTTCTTTTCCCTGTTCCTCCCACCCCCGCCCCCCCCACTCCCAGCCCCACCAGGAAACTTATCTCTGCTGAGCCAAGGCCACGGCCAACACTAAGAGGTCAGAGGGGAGCTCACTGTGATGTATACTTTGGGTACAACACAGTGTTTTAGACTCCGTGTGGGTGCACAGTTCCATGCATCAGGCCTTTAGGCACACCACTTTCCAGTCATACAGAACTTCTTCCCCTCCCCTCCTCTCTAGCAGGACCACTGAGATCTATCTCAGAAGTGGGACCAATTCTTGATATCTAAGTTGGCCAAATTTGCTTCATGTTTTCTAATTTGGAGTATCAGAATTTGCTCCTGTCTCACATATGCTCTAGTGGTGTAATGGTTAAGTATTAAGGCTGCTAACCAAAAAGCCAGGAGTTTGAATCCACCAGGAGCTCCTTAGAAACTCTATGGGACAGTTCTACTCTGCCCTATAGGGTTGCTATGAGTCGCAGTCGACTCGACGGCGTTGGGTTTTTTTTAGCTCTGAAATGCTGAAGAACACCTCACAGAAGCTGTGTGTCAGCACTGATTCCTTCAGGGCTGTGACTTGCTATTCTCTTCTGTCAGTGTGACTCAGTGAAGCGGTCCGCCTGTTGGCACTCCCTTGCTCTAAACCCAGGACACTCCTCAGGCATGTTTTTAGCAGGTTTCTCAGACCTGGCTTCCTGCCTAGAGTCTCTACTGAAGTTCTGACCTTGCTCCTGTAGTTTGGCTGGCAGCAGGAAGAAGTAAACTTGGCATGGTGGCCAACACTTGAAGTGCCCTCATTTCACAGGACATCCGGCTTTTTGTCTGCCTTCCTGACCAGGCCCCGTGAAGTTGCTCCAAGCTCTGCTGTCCACAAAGTTCACACTCTTCCCTCAGGTCTCCCTCCCTGTGAGAGGAAGAGAGCAGCAGATCCAGGCTTATAACAGTTTACTAGTATTCAAGGCTGTTAACTAATGGTACCCCTCTCTCCTCTACATAAGGGGCAAACTGGAAAAGACAGACACCAAAACTCCAGTTGTGTCACTAACATCAGCTTGGACCTGAAACCAAAATGGCTTCTTACTTATTTATGCAAGGAAAATTCTCAGTCAGAGCAGCTGTACAGTT
This sequence comes from Heterohyrax brucei, assembly GCA_028571685.1. NCBI lineage: Eukaryota > Metazoa > Chordata > Mammalia > Hyracoidea > Procaviidae > Heterohyrax > Heterohyrax brucei. The sequence continues at coordinate 79,290,340 of CM053143.1, forward strand.
ATAAGACTTCATCATGTTTCCTGTCCCAGGACAAGGTCTGCCCTGGGGGCTTTATGAAACAGAGAAAAACACACATGGAGTTGAAGGGAGGCTGAGAGAGAGAGAAATGACATTTCTGCTAGCCCCACCCAGCAGAGAAGCCTGACCAGGACTCTGGTGGGACTTGTGATCACCTCACCAATGGTTCCTCCAAAGGATGGATGGAACAGGGTGATAGAGAATGCGACTACTTCCTTGGTACCACAGAAGCCTCGATCTGTGGGCTAGCAGAAACACAGAGAAAGAGAAAATAGTAGTCACCATCCCACCATACTCTGAGTCCCACCCTTGCTCATATGTAACGGTTGTATGAACAAGAAGGAAAACTCTGTGTGTAACTGAAAATGAGAAGAGAAAAATGGCAATATAAAAAAAGTGTAAGAATCAAAGGAAACATTAGAAACCTGCAAGGTACTAAGAAATAACTTACGGTTCCAAGTATCTATTAAGTTGTAAAAAACTCTTTCATTACTGAAACACCAAGCAACATAACCAAAATATACTAAGATTGTACAAGAAGGGTTAAAAGAGAAGTGTGGCTGACATTCTCAAGTAACAAACTGCATACTCAAATTTATACCTTCCATGAGCTTTACTGAGGCTAGAATATTTATTTAAATGACTAAGCTTTTTATTAATGCAACTGGGGGGCTGAATATGACCTGAGATAACGTGAAATATAAGCTGAGATAATATCTTCATTATTCTATCAGTTCAGTATTTTAAATGGATGAAAATAACCAAATTATCACATTCTTCACTAAGGTACTTATTATCACCTTTGGAAATGCTGGGAGTTCAGAAATGGTATTGCCAGGTCAAAGGTGAGTCTTGCACCTGGGATAGAATAGTGAGTGACTTCATATCAGGAGCTGGCAACCATTCCCACTAATGGAAGGATTTCCTTTGTGCCAGAGGAAATCCTGGGTTTTCTATTCTAGTGAACAAGAGGGTGGGAATTCAGCCAGTACTTAATGTGGCAGTCTATCCTAACAGGCCTCCACCCAGGAGGGAAAAAATTGCTATTTAGTAGATTCCAAATCATAGTTACTCTAAAGGACAAAGTGAAACTGTTCCCGAGGAGCACCTGGTGGATTTGAACTACAGAACTTTTGGTTAGCAACCAAGGTCTTAACCACATCAGGCCTCCACAGCAGTACTTTATTAAGCCCACAAAGAACTTGTTCAGGAAAGCTGATGAATCTTTCATTAATAGATCAGGATCCAACTTGAAAAGATATAGATGCGGTATAGATGTGGTAAGAATAGTAGTGTACATTTGACAGGACTCATCATTAATGCTATTTTAAAATATCTACTGTCCTAGTCATTTCGCATGCTATAAATACCACAAGTGAATAGCTTCAACAAAGATAAATTTATTTTTTCACAGTTCAGTAGTCTACAAATCCAAATTCAGGGTGCCGGCTCCAGGGGAAAGCTTTCTGTCTGTCAGCTCTGAAAGAAGGTCCTTGTGATGCATCAATCTTCCCTTAGTCTGGGAGCATCTCAGGACAGAAACCACATGTCCAAAGGATGCTCTCGGCTCCCAGCAGTGCATGTCTCTCTCCTAGCTTCTCTCTTTTATATCCCAAAAGAGACCGTCTTAAGACACAATCCAATCTTGTAGACCTCATCAATATAACTGCAGCTAATCCATCTTACTAAACCACAGTGATAGAATGTATAACATAGGAAAATCCCATCAAATCACAAAATGACAGGCAATCATACAATACTGGGAATCACAGCCCGGCCAAATTGACACACAATTTTGGGGGGAGACATAACTCAATCCATAACACTTAAGACTTAACAATTTTATAAAAATAGCTTGATACTGTATGCAAACTAGCGTGACCCATTAACAGGGAAAATTTATGGCAGCTCAGTTCCTCAGTGATCTCATAGAATATGAATAGAAAGGCATTTGATTTTGAGTACAAAAGATAGCAAACACATCAAAGTGGAAACAGTATTTTGCAATGTTTTTCTCCCAGGATTATACACAGCTCTTTGAAAATGTCTTAGACACAGAGGGACTGTCTCATGATCTTAAAGGAGCTGGAAAAGAGTTCAACGTTTTTGACTCCAATTCAGTAACCTCAGACAAAAATTGTATTTAAGCACATCTAATTGGAAACCTTGGTGGTTAAGTGCTACCACTGCTAAACAAAAGATCAGTAGTTTGAATCCATCAGGCACTCCTTGGAAACTCTATGGGGCAGTTCTATCCTGCCCTATAAGGTCACTATGAATCAGAATTGCCTCAATAGTAATGTGTTGTAGATGGATAGCCATAGCTCAGTGAGTGGTATAATTCTCACCTTTCATCCAGGAATCCCCTACTCTGCTTGTCTGTCAGTTTGTCAAACTGTGGGGGCTTGTGTGTTGCTGTGATGCTAGAAGCTGTGCCACCAGTATTCAAATATCAGCAGGGTCACCCATGGTGGACAGGCTTCAGTTAAGCAGTCAGGCTGGGAAGAAGGACCTTGCAGTCTACTTCTGAAAATAATTAGCTAGTGAAAATCCTATGACTAGCAGGAGAACATTGTCAAATACAGTGCCGGAAAATGAGCTCCCCGTAAGTTGGAAGGCAATCAAAAGATGACTAGGAAATTTTTGCCTCCTCAAAGTAGAGTTGACCTCAATGATATGGATGGAGTCATGCTTTCAGGACCCTTACCTACTAATGTGGCATGACTGAAAATGAGAAGAAACAGTTACACAAATCCATTAATAATTACATCATGGAATATGTGAAGTATGAATCAAGAAAAATTAGAAATCATCAAAACTGAAATGGAATGCATAAATATCAATATCCTCAGCATTAGTGAGCTGAAATGCACTGGTATTGGTCATTCTGAACCAGAAAATCATATGATTTACTACGCTGGGAATGACAACTTGAAGAGGAACGGCACTGCACTCATCATGAAAAAGAACATTTCAAGATCTTTGCTGAAGTACAATGCTGTCAGGGATAGGATAATACCCATACACCTACAAAGAAGGCCAGTTAGTACAACTGTTATTCAAATTTCATACCTACCACTAAGGCCAACAATGAAGAAACCGAAGCATTGTACCAGCTTTTACAGTCTGAAATTGATCAAACATGTACTTAGGATGCATTGATAATTACTGTTGAAAGTTGAAAACAGAGAAGAAGGATCAATAGTTGGAAAATATGGCTTTGGTGATAGACACAATGCCTGACGTTACACGATGGAGTTTTACAAGACCAATGACTTCTTCATTGCAAATACCTTTTTTCACCAACATAAACAGCAATTCATGTGGACTCCACCAGATGGAATACACAAGAATCAAATCAACTACATCTGTGGAAAGAGACAATAGAAAAAATTCAATATTATCAATCAAAACAAGGCCAGATGCCAGTTGTGGCAGAGACCATCAATCGTTCAAGTGCAAGTTCAAATTGAAATTAAAGAAAATTAGAAGAAGTTCACATGAGCCAAAGTACTATTTTGAGTATATCCCACCTGAAGTTGGAGATCATCTCAAGAACAGATTTGATACACTGAACACTAACGATCAAAGACCAGAAGAGTTGTGGAATGACATCAAAGACATCACCTACAAAGAAATCAAGAAGTCATTTAAAACACCAGAAAGAAAGAAAAGACAAATATAGATGTCAGAAGAGACTCTGAAACTTGTTCTTGAACAGAGTGGCTAAAGCAAAAGGAAGAAATGATAAAGTAAAAGAACTGAACAGAAGATTTCAAAGGGTAGCTTGAGAAGACAAAGTATTGTCATAACATGTACAAAGAGCTAGAAATAAAAAACCAAAAGCAAAGAACATGCTCTGCATTTTCAAGCTGAAAGAACTTCAGATAAAATTCAAATCTTGAGTTCCAATAGTGAGGGATTCTACAGGGAAAATATTAAATAACTCAGGGAGCATTAAAAGAAGATGGAAGGAATGCACAGAGCCATTACACCAGAAAGAACTGGCCTATATTCAGCCATTTCAAGAGGTACCACATGATTAGGAACCAATGGTAATGAAGCAAGAAGTCAAAGTTTCATTGAAGGCACTTGCAAAAAATAAGACGCCAGGAACTGGTGGAATATCAATTGAGATGTTTCAACAAATGGATGCAGAGCTGGAAGTGCTCACTCATCTATGCCAAGAAATTTGGAGGACAGTTACCCGGCCAACTGACCAGAAGAGATCCACAGTTATTCCTGTTCCACAACACAGGAATAAAAAGGGGTGCATCCTCATATCTCCACTAAAAGACCACAATTGATAGTTCAGCGGTTTCGGGGTTCTTCTGCGAGCATGGCCCCTGGCCCTGATGCTGCCCTTGCCCATAAATCATAACAAAGGTCCACTCTTCAGACATGAATGGATTAGACTTGGCGATGCAGAGTGACCATATATTGGATGCACTTTATGGTTCTATACATCTATAGGATATCATCTTTCTGACCTCTGGCTGGAGGAAGGAAAGTGGGTAGAGAGAAGGGGAAAGGAGACTGTTGGGAGGATGAGACATGTATGGAGCAGAGAGGAATAGTGTGCTGTCACCGGACAGGAAGAGCAGTGGAAGCTGCGTATAGGTGGGCATGTAAATTTATACGGGAATGTACATTTTCACTCAGTCATATTAAATGAAAATAAATAAATAAATAAATAAGAAATGTGATCCAGCTGAATATAGAAATTATCAAACAATATGATTAATACTACATGCAATTAAAATTTTGACAAAGATATTCAAAAGCAACTGCAATCATATATTAACAGAGAACTGACAGAAATTCAAGCCAGGTTCAGAAGAGCACATGAAACCAGGAATATCACTGCAAATGGCACAATGGATCTTGGCTCAAAGCAGAGAATACCAGGAAGATATCTGCCTGTGTTTCATCGATTGCAAAGGCACTCAACCAACTGTGTGGATCTAACATTTCAGAGAATGAGAATTCCAGAAGACTTGTGCTCATGAGGAATCTATACATGGATCAAGAGGCAGTCGTACAAACAGAACATGGGGACACCACATGGTTTAAAATCAAGAAGGATGTGTGTCAAGACTGTATCCTTTCACCGTACCATTTCAATCTGTAGGTTGAGTGAATAATCTAAGAAAATGGACTACATATGAAAAAGAATGAGGCATCAGGGTTGGAGGAAGTTTCATTAACAACTTGTGTTATGCAGGTGATACAACCTTGCTTGCTGAAAGTGAAGATTTGAAACACTTACTGATGAAGATCAAAGACCACAGCCTTCAGCATGGGTTGCACCTCAATGTCAAGGAAACAAAAATTGTCACAACTGGACCAGTAAGCTACATCATGAGAAATGGAGAAAGGACTGAGGTTGTCAAGGATATCATTTTACTTGGTTCCACAATGAACACCCATGAAGTCATCAATCAAGAAATCAAAAGACAACGTTGCATAGAGATAATTTGCTGCAAAGACATTTTTAAAGTATTGAAAAGTAAAAATGTCACCTTGAAGACTATGGTACACCTGACCTAAGCCATAGCATTTTCAACTGCATTATATGCTTATAAAAGGTGGACAACAAATAAAGAAGACAGAAAAAGAACTTATGCCTTTGAATTGTGGTGTTCAAGAAGAATATTGAATGGACTGCCATGGCCTGCCAAGAGGGCAAACAGATCTGTCTTGGAAGAAGTACAAACAGAGTGCTCCACTGAAGCAAGGATGGTGACACTGCACCTTACATACTTTAGACAGGTTGTCAGGAGGGATTAGGCCCTGGAGAAGGACAACATGCTTGATAGAGTACAAGGTCAGTGAAAAAGAGGAAGATCTCAAAAATGTGTATGGACACAGTGGCTGCAACAGCGGGCTGGAGCAGTAACAGTGATTGCGAGCACGGTGCCGGACTGGGCAGGCTTTCTTTTTGTCGCACAGAAGGTCGCTTTGAGTCAGAACCACCTTGAAAGCACACAACAACAACAGCGGAAACATCCAGGAGACACAGGCTCCACTTCCAGCCAGTGTACCTCACGGGAAGCCACCATCTGTCAGTGGACACTTGTGTGTTGCTATGACCCTGAACAGATTTTAGCAAATCTTCCAAACTAAGAGAAGGAAGAAAAGCCTCACAATCCACTTGTAAAGATCAGCGAGTGAAAACCGATCTGCAATGTGTGGTGATGGCTCAGGACAGGGCGGTGTTCTGTTCCATTGTACATGGATTAGGTGTAGTTGGGGACCAACTCAACAACAGCTAGTAACAATAAGAGCAGTACTGAGGATACTCTGCATTACTAGTCAGTGCATTTGACTGGAATGTTGGGTGATTATGCGTACTGATTTCATGATTGTGTTATATAAGATTTTAGCATCCATCTTGCTGAGCTTTCTCTCTCTCTGCTGGTTTTGAGGAAGAAAGTAGTCATGTTGGGAATCTATGTGACAAGGAACTATGGTGGCCTCTAGCCTTGACTCAACAAGAAAATGAGACCCTCCGTCCTATGGATGCAAGGAACTGAATTCTCCCAACTAGTAGCTTGGAAGCAGATCTTTCCACAGTTGAGATTCAGATGAGGCTGCAGCCCGGGCCAGCTTCCTGATTATAGTCTGTGAGATCCAAAGCAGAGAACCCAACTGCAGCACTCCTAGACTCATGACCCACAGAATCTGTGAGATAATAACTGAGTGCTGTTGTAAGACACCAAGTTTGTGGAGCAATAGATGATGAACACAATCTGTCTCTTACAGGGGAATGACTATCAGACTCTCGTGTCAGAGGACATTTTTGAGGAATTTCATAAAGATCCAAATGAGCAAATGGCAGAGTATGAATCACTATAATTAAAATCACATTTAGAAAAATGTTTGAGTATCTAACTCAAGCTAGGACCTACTCACCATGCTTCTTTGTTATGAGCCATTGAGTCTAGTTTTACCCACGGTCACCGGATATGACAGAGTAGAGCTCTCCCTAAAGAGGTCTTCTAGGATGAGATTTTTATGGAAGAAGCCCTGTGGCGCAATAGGTAAGCACTCAGCTGCTCACCAAAGGGTCAGCAGTTCATACCTACAAGTGGCTTCGTGGGAGAAAGGTGTGTTAGTCTGGTCCTATAAGGATTTCAGCCTTGGAAACTCTCTGAGGGAGTCTTGCTGTGATCTATGGGGTCTCTCTCATTGGAATCAACCTAACAGCCAGCCAAGCCAAGTGCCGTTGAGTCGCATCCGACTCATGGCGACCCACAGCAGCAGGCTTAATATTTACAGAAGCAGATCTCCAAGTCTTCATCTCACAGAGCTGCTGGGTGAGTTCAAACCGCCAACCTTGCTGTTAGCAGCTAAGCACTCAATCACTGCTCCACCAGGGCTCATATTCCCCACATCTCGGTCATTTGGAAGGTTTTTAGTCTTCTGCAGCAATGTGTTCTTGCAAATATACAACTATCTACTCCCTCAAAAACCAGAACAATAGACAGCTTTGTGATGTGATCTCATCACACTTTGGAATGACAATGGAAAAACTCCATTTTCCACATAGTTCTTATTAGACTAGGAAGATGTCTTTAAAAATTAACCATAATGCAAATGCAGAAGCAACAGTACATCTTTCTCATTCCTGAAAACAAAGAACAGAATTCTTAAAAACAGAAGCTCAAAGGTCATTATTTTAGTTCTTCATTTTTAGTAACATAATGTTGAAGGAATTAAAAAGAGAAAACCGCTGAAAGCTAATCCTCCAAGCCCTGTTTCATTTTAGCCTTTTGAGTATTGCTTCTTCAGGTTAATGGTGTCCTTTTGGAGCAATCCAAAGAAGGTGACAACAGCTCTAAACAACCCATGACAATGAGAGAGACAGAGGGAAGCAGACGGAGAGAGAGCGCAGTAGCAGACCTCAGAGACCCTAATCTCAAATTACTCTGCGGGAGAGCCGACAGCCCAGATTTTCTCCTAACCTGAAGATAGGTATATTGCAAAGCTTGACTGCATTCAATTCCAATACAATCCATGACCTTTGATTTGTAAAGAAGCATCTACTTTGCTTGAGGAAGATCAAACTGTAATATGAGGGAGAGCTGGAGTGAATTTAATCAGGGACACTCATGTATCAAAAGTGGTAACGGAAGTTGGAACAAGGACTCCTAGATCTTCGGAAGAGCCTCATACTGTTTGCATGTTGTTTGGAAAAGTCAAAGTACAAACTTTTGCTCTAAGATGAAAAATAGTTCTCAGCTTTCAATGCTGGCTTAAGCTGACTAGGAAGGACTGCCATACATGTGGTCTAGAGAAGGAACCTGAGCCTGAGATGAAGTTGTAGGAACCTGAGCCTGAGATGTAGGCAAGGACCGTGATGGAAGAGTGATGGGCTCAGGGAGCAGAAGGAACACGAGCCAGAGCTGTAGCAGTGCCACAGAGAACCACAAAGAAGGCCGACTGGGTGCAGAGAGGCCGCATCCCACCACAAGGGAAGAAACCCTCTCCCAAATTACTCTAACCTCTGCTGGAAAAACTTGTTTTGCTCTACAAAAACTGCCACAGCTTAAAATCAACATCTAGACTAAAGTGAGATTTGTTTTAATTCGCATGTTACCCAGAACATGCTGGACTCCGGCGTGTCTGTGAGGAATTTTCTCAGTGGTTAATCCTAGCAGGCGTAATTTTCGCTGAGATCCAGCAGTTATAGCCTCTTTTGGAGTAAAATGCTGTTTTGAAGAGAGCCAAATGTGGAAAATAGCAGACTACATTTGGCCTATCAGGAGGGCTCTACATTCATTTTGAGATACAACGAGAAGTTATTTTTTGATGCTTGGTGACAGACAGGTATTGATCTGGCCGCAAAGTTACCTCATCTTCCATCTCCAAAAGGGCTCACCAGCACTTCGCCTGCTGTGGCAAGCTTCCAGAACGATGCCAAAAATGAAGGCACCAAGGCACTTAACCTTTGACTTGACCCTGCTGTCAGTTATGCTTTAATCAAAAACTTAAAGGAATAACACACTGAACTCAAGAGCAGTCTAAGTAAACCTAAAAATTACTACTGCCCCTTGCTAATGGATTCCTGTTTCGATGGTCCTCTGAGTGGTTGGGAGGGAGCAGAAAACTTTGTTGTCCTTTTTTTAATGTTCTTTTCAAATGCAATGTTTCAGGAACTACAAAGAACACTTCCTGTTGGCCTGGTTCCCAACTGTATAGAAAACTACTAGCTGCTCGGGGAATCTACCCTGCTGCTCTGTATCCCAGGCCTCCAGGGAATGATGCCATGGTTCACTGGAGCAAGTGAAGGAAGACAGAGAGCCCAACAATTTCACACGGGTTGTGAATCGTTTCCTGCAGCACAATTAGCCTTCTGGAATCTTCACAGGCCCTGTCTAAAGAGGTTGTTCAAAGTCCCAGAGAAACAATACGGATTATTCCTTCAACAGAATACTAGGAAAACATTAAAATGAGGCAGTATATAAGCATCATCAACTTCAGGGATGGCTGTTCATTAAGCATTAAGTATAAGCCTTTACCTGTAGATTCCCACAGGTTTGCATTATGAATTGGGGTTAAATGAATTCCAATTCATGGTGACTTCAAGAACTGAGAGTAGAGCTGTACTCCATGGAGTTTTCAGTGGTTGACTTCTTTAAAAGTAGCTTGCCAGCCTTTATTTTAAGGTACCTGTGGGTGAACTTGAACCTCCAACCTTTTGATTAGCAGCCAAGCTCATTAGCTGTTGGCATCAGACAGAGAGCCCTCAGGGAGCAGAGGTGTGTCGGTTGTGTGTGCCCAAACAAAAAGTCTGGGAGGATAGGTATTAAAAAAAACAAACCCACAGCCGTTGGGTCAATTCTGACTCATAGCAACCCTAAGGGACATGAGAGAACTGCCCTACAGAGTTTCCAAGAAACACCTGGTGGATTCAAACTGCCAGATGTTTGGTTAGCAGACATAGCTCTTAACCATTACACAACCAGGGGTTTTGAGAGGATAGGTATACCTAGGTGTTGACAGCTGTTTTTAAGTTAAGGTGTAATGAGTTTTCTTTCTTTTCTTCTTTCCTTTCTTCCTTATTTTTTCTTTCCTTTTTTCCTTCACGAATTTTCTCGATCTTCTCCTGTATTCATCTGTTACTTTTGTCTGTCTGCAATAACACTTGCTCGATTCCCCAGGACAAACTCGGTCGGCATTTAGAGCTTGCAACCTCTTCTTGCTCCTCATCTTGTTCCACAGACCTTAGGGTTCCTGTGTGTTGCCACTTCAGCACTGCAGAAGCCAAAGAATTTTTAAGAACCAGACCTCAAATTGGGTCCTAGCCCTGGTAAACTACTATTCAGGCAACATTTGAGTATTTGGTTAACTCAGTGAGCCTGTTTCCTTGCCTGTTAACGAAGAACCTAACACCACCTAGATTCAAGAATTTCAGTGAAGTGGCAGATAAGTATGATGCTACTAAGCAAAAGAGGTCAAATGAGATACTAATGGAAAAATATTTGCCAACTATATGACAACTGTTAGCTCTTATCATAATTCCTTTTCTGTAGTGCTGGCTGCACAGCAGCAGAAAGGAAGAGTCAAGATGACCCAAAGCCAGAGTGCCAAGATTGCTCCTCACAGTTGGGTCAGGGCATATGGTGAGGTCATGATTCTTTTGGATAGAAATGCCTGGTGCTCAATTTAATGGTGTCATTTTAGTCGAAAGAACATTGAACTACTCAGCATTATATAATTTAAATATAGTCTTAGTTTTATTTTAGTTATAACTAGTAATTGAGTCATGGAAAACCTAGTTGCATAGTGGTTAAGTGCTATAGCTAACCAAAAGGTCAGTAATTCCAATCTGTCAACCACTCCTTGGCAACTCTATTGGGCAGTTCTACTCTGTCCTGTAGGGTCTCTTAGTCATGTAGTGCTTAGTCTTGTAGTCTTAGTCATGTAGTCTTAGTCATGTAGTGCTGTTGTAATGGAAATACCACAAATGGATGGCTTTAAAAAGAGAAATTTTATTTTGTCACAGTCCAGCAGGCTAAAAGGCCAAGTTCAGTGTGTCAGTTCCACAGTTCCTCTGTTGGCTATGGAGGAAGGTATTTCTCATCAATCTTCTACTGGACTGGGAGCTTCTGATGTGCAGGAACCCCAGGTTCTTTCCATAATGAATCGCTCAGCAACGCATACTGCTTCTTGGTGGTATAAGGTCCCCAACTCTCTTTTGTCTCCCTCCCCTTTAGATTCTTAGAGGTTGCCCCAAGACAAATACAATCCCACATAGTTGAGTACTGTCCCAGGAACAAAACTGCTGCCATCCTCCTTCACTGACATCATAGATGCAGAGTTTACAGCATAAAGGAATATCACACAATACCAGAAATCAAGGCCCAGACAAATTAATACACACATCTGTTGTGGGGGCACGATTCAATCCATGACAGTTGCTCTGAGTCAGAACTGACTCTACAGCAATAGGTTTGTTTTTCATCTTTTTTCTTTATTCTAGTACATGAGTCAAGCAGCATATCAGGTGAGATAAGCTTAACCAAATTGTCCAATTACACTGGAGTAGAAAGAAAACCAAACCAAACCCACTGTTGCAAAGTCACTTCTGAATCACAGCAATCCTATAGGTCAGAATAGAACTGCCCCACATAGCTTCCAAGGAGAACCTTGGATTTGAACTGCTGACTTTTTGGTGAGCAGCTGTAGCACTTAACCACTATGCACAAGGTTTTCAAAGGATGCCAGCCAGCCAGACAACCAAAAAAATAAAAATTTAAAAGAACCAAACCCATTGCCGTCTGGTTGATTCCAACTCATAATGACCTATTGGACGGGGCTGAGCTGCCCCATAGAGCTGCCAAGGAGCACCTGGTGGATTGGAACTGTGGACCTGTCGCTTAGCAGACATAGCCCTTATCCACTGTGCCACCAGAGTTTCCACAAAAAGGCTCTAACTTGGGGTGTATGAACTCCAAAAGGTAACCCATGGACTTGAGTGGAAAAAAAAGATGACATTTCTATTTTCTCAACTTCCAACTGAAATTATTTCTTTCCATTTTGAATGTAGGCAAGAAATCACAGTAGAATCATTATTAGTAATAGAATCTATAATTTTGTCATCTTTGGAAACTACAGATATTTTCATATCACATTAGAGTTACTGAAGATATCTTGAAACATTTAGGTTCATTCTTTTTTAAAATATGATGGTAGCTAATAGACTTGTTGCTTAATCCTGTTACTTAATGGTTTAATAACAAGTACATAAATTATTGTAACAAATGAGGATTTTTAAGATTGTGATAACTGTAACTCAATATAACTTGTTTCCATAACAATACTATATATTTTATATTATGCATTTTAAGGCATTATTTTGGAAAAGGGACTCTAAAGCTTCACTAGATTGACAAAGGGGATCCCTAATACACACACATTCATAAAGGTTAAGTATCAATGGAGGGTGGCCATGTCCTGTTGTCTAGACATGTGTCTTCTTGGTTTTGGTAAAAATGTTAGGCATCTGGCAAATTTATCAACAGCTGGGTCAAATTTGGCTCACAGGCCACATGCCAGGTGCTTTGGCCTTAATGATTCCAAATTCCAGTTTGAAATACACTAACTGCAACCAACACCTGGTTTGCTATTACTTTTGAGTCTTTTGACGAAAAACAAAACTACATTTCGTGGAAATAAAGTAGAAATCACCAGATGCAATTCACTTTTTTGTTTAGAATATATATAAATGCAAAGCATGAAATGATTTGGTTTGGGGGGTAAGGGGCTTTGAAGAGATTTGGAGACATTTGGAGTCAGTGGAAACTTTGCCATGATTATATAACTCTTGGCATAATTATAGATTTTGGCATAAATAAATTCTGCAAATGGATAGTTTTTCCTTTTTAGTGGTAAAGTAAATCACAAAATTATATACTTGCAGAGACATAATCTGGTGGTTATCCTAGAATCAAGCTAGAAAGTGTTACAGCATTTTGAAAACTCAAAGAGTTAATTTATTGGACTTCTTCAAAGACTTATAAAAACTCAGTGGCAATGCCTGAATAAGCATATTTAATTTTTAAATGTTCTTTTTCCTTTCTCCCTTCCCATGTGTAACATTACCTCCAGAAAATGAAGTCAGTTATTATTATTCATTTCTAATTTATTATTCTGAAAGACAAGGATAAGAATCTAGTTCAGTTTGTTACTCTCTGTGAGACAGAATATAATAAAGTTCAAGTTCAGTTCATACCCACAACATAAATTCCAGTTCAAATTAGTTCCAACCAATAACCACCAGGTTATGGATTTAGTGTTACAAGGATAGAAACTTGCTTTCTTCAGGGGCTGAACTAAAGACGCTTGATAGAAAAATAGTTACTGTTTATGTGCTTAGTATCATGCTAAGCACACTGTTTATGCTATCTTATTTAAAACATACTGTACTTTATTAAAAACTTTAAAATTGAAACTTTATGAAAAAGTAGAGCAATAGAAAAGCCTATGCTATTTTAATAACCTAATAGGCTAGGTTTGTGAGGTGCTTTAGATTTCACTGAATACTTGTACACATTTGTCTTGCTACAACCTTATAAATTAGTCCAGACGATATTATTATCCTTGTCTTACAGGATAAGAAACAGTGGCAAACAGATACGGGATTTGAATATTAACCCATTATAGAATTACTTGAGATCTAAAATAATAATTACAATTACAGCTGTTATTTAATAAGCATTAAGTGCCCTTCAGGGCTAAGCACTTAACATGGAATATCTCAGTCACTACAGTGTCTACATTTTATTACAGATCTGCTCTGCTTGTTCTCACATTTCAGATGAGAAAACCAAGATATGAAGTGATTTGGGCCCAAGGAACAGAACCAAGAAGCAGCAGAGCCCACGTGCAACTTGAGTCGCTTGCTTCCTGAGCTCTCTCTCTGGGCTGCTAGGCTAAATGCATACCCTGCACCTTAGAATTATCTGGTTATGTTTGTCCTTGAACTTTTTTATTTTGAAAAATCTCAAACTTACAAAAAAGTTGCAGAAACAGTAAAATGAGCATCCATAAGCCATTTGATAGATTTGCTAAGGGTTTAGACTTTGCCTCATTTGCCTTTTTCTTTCTATATACATATTTTGTGGTTGAATCATTTGAGAATGAGTTGCAGACCTTACATTTCACATTTGTCATGGATTGAATTGTGTCCTCCCAAAAATAGGTGTAGCCGTGTGACCATGATTCCCTGTGTTCAGTGATTGTCCTCTGTTTTGTGATTTTGCTATGCTGTATGTCAAAAGATTAGGGTGGGACTGTAAATCCCTTCTGAAGATCACCTCCCTGCTCCATTGTAAAGAGAGTTTCCCTGGAGTGTGGCTTGCCCCACCCTTGGTCCTTGTATCCTACAAGAGATAAAAGGAAAGACAAGCTAGCAGAGAATTGGGAACCTCCCATCATCAAGAAAGCAGCACCGGGAGAGCGCGCGTCCTTCAGACCTGACGCTCCCCGGACCAAGACTGATGCAATCCCAGATTTTCCTCCAGAGCTGACAAGGGGAAAAGCCTTTCCCTGGAATGGACAGCCTGATTTTGGACATGTAGCCTACCAGACTGTGTAAGAATAAACCTTCCTTTGTTAAATCTACCCACTCTGTGGTATTTCTGTTAGAGCAGCCCTAGCTAACTAAAACAACATCTAAAAACTTCAACATACATCCCCCCAAAACAAGAACATCCTACTGACCTATGTAACTACAATACTCTTTAAAAAAAAAAAAATTATTGTGATTAAGTGATAGTTCACAATCCAAGTCAATTTGTCATACAAAACCCTGAGCAACTGCCACTATGCAAGTCTGTTTGCTCTCCTCACCTGTGACAGCTGACCAATCCCCTCCACTCTTTACTTTCAGTACCTGCTAAACCAACACTTGTCTCCTCCTCTCCAACATCTCTTCTACTCTTTAAAAAGAGACCAGTTGGGCAGCCTCTTATATATACATACATTAAACTGTAAAGTACACACACTATCTGCATCACTCTGTGTCCTTTTCAGTCAAGTCCAATCTTTGTCCAAAGTACATTAGCTACAATATTCTTATCATGCACTAAAGACTTAACATTGATATAATTCTATTTTCTAAATTAAATTTCCCTAGTTGTCTCCGTAATGGTCTTTCTAGATAGTTTCTTCTAGTCAAGTGCCAAAGCCAAGTGCCGTTGAGTCGGATCCGAATCACGGAGACCCTAGGGGCCAGGGTAGAACTGACCCCCAGAGTATTCAAGGATCTAGTATACGACCAGAAAGTTTTTAGGTGACTGAAACCCAAAAAACCTAATGCTGTTGAGTCGGGTAGCCTCCTTTACTTGAGGACAGTTTCTCAACTTTTTTTTTTTTTAATCTTTAGCCATGTATGACATTGACATATCTGAAGAATCCAGGCAAGTTGTTTTGCAAAGTGTCTCTCAATGTGAATTAGCCTGTTTCCTCATTGTAGGAAATAGGGGTATAAACGTGTTAATTTCTGTGTCCAAGAGATCTATCCATCAATTTAATCTACTCATCCACTCTTCTATCAGATGTTTAGAGTATACACTTTGTGCCAACTAGTGTGACATAGGAAAATAACAGTCAAATCCATTGACAGCCAACATGTTTCAGAAAAGAACTGCACTCCATAACGTAATCTTACAAAAGTAGATCACTAAGGCCTTTCTTCCAGTGCCTCTGGGTGGATTTGAATTGGCAACCTTTTAGTTAGTAGTTCATTACACACTGTGCTAATGACATAAAGAGGTTCATAAGCTAACTCCTACTGGAAGATCTGCCACCAGAAGACATCATCACTGTGGCCCCCTGCTTGCCAGAGACAGAAGAGTGTCTAGATGTAACTTGGGACTAGAATGGAAAGATACTGGGTTAGAAGTTGGAAGAGCAGAGATACTAAAAAGCTTTTAAGAAATACTACCTGTGGAACGTGAGGAAAGTAGTATACAAACGGAAGAAACAGTTTATAAAATGTACTGAGACATAGCTAAATGTGGTCACTGGTGACGGTTTTTGGGTGTGTGGGAATTTTACCACCACGGTTAAAGCAGTACATCAAAGTCAGACTGGCATTCTCTGAAAGTCCCCAGGACTACTTGGTGTGAAATTGGCCTTGTGCCTAGGGTTAAACAGGACACAGCCACGTTAACAAAAAAGGCGACCCAGAATTGTTCTTTTGGCAGTAATTTGAGGACCTCAGTGAAGAATATCTGCCTACATGTACACACTTCCTACAAAAGGAAAGCCACTTAAATGCATCTTCTTTATTGCGACTCTTAGCTTTGTTTTCTGCTTTCTCTCAGTGCAGACAGAGACGATTTCTTCTGTGTCGCTGTCGTTGCTCCTGATCCATGGTGATCCCATGACAATGGAACAGAACGCTACTTGGTCTTGTGCTATCCTCTCATGCTGCTGGATCCCATTGTTGTGATCTTTAGGGCTTTCACCGGCTGATTTTTGGAAGGAGATTGCCAGGTGTTTCTTCCTAATATTAAATGCAGCTTCACAAAAGGCCCGGAAATAGGTGCAGCGAGAGATAAGAAGTATAGTGGCTAATTTGTTGAGGAAATGGACAAATACAGAAAGCTTTGTGATTTATTTTTAAAGAAAAGTTGCTAGAATTACTCAAGATTTACCAAATGTTAACATTTTGCCTCATTTACTGTCTTTATACACACGCATTGACACAAACCCCAGTGGCACAGTGGTTAAGAACTCGAGTGTTATCCAAAAGGCTGGCAGTTTGAATCCACCAGCCATTGCTTGGAAACCCCAAAGGGCAGTTCTACTCTGTCCTATAGGGTCACTGTAAGTTACAATCTACTTGATGGCAAGTAGTTTGGTTTATATATGCACGTATTATTGTTGATCCTTTGAAGAGAAAGTTTTCAGAGATCTTTCTCCACTATTGTAAGTCTCTGAAATTTGTTTCACAAAACGTAGAAAACATTTTGGAATTGTTGATTACAGTTCACTCTTCCATTGAAGCTTTCAGACAGCTGGCAGATGGTCACTCTCTAGCTGAGTTCCAAGACCAGCCTTATTCCTTAACATTAGTATGTCCTTTAGAAAGTCATTTAGTCATTATTATCATTTTCTCATTGGTTGCAGGAGCCAGTTATACCTACCTCCTTGTGTTGTCAAAACCCAAACCCACTGCTATCAAGCTGATTCATACTCATAGCAACCCTGTAAACAGAGTATAACTGCCCCAGAGAGTTTCTAGGGAATGACTGGCAGCTTTGAATTGCCAACCTTCTGGCTAGTAGCTGTAGCACTTAACCATTATGCCTTTGTATTGCAGTGAAGAGTAAATAAAATACTGCATAAAATTCTGTGTAAACTGTAAATTTTCTTTGTATATACCAATATTATCCACAGTATTAATAGAGTAACACTGATTTACCAGTTGCCATTAGGTGGATGGCAACTCATGGCTATCCCATGTGTATCAAGAGTAGAACTTGACATATGCTCATCGATGGCTGTGACCTTTTGGAAGCAGATTGCCAGAACTTTCTTCAGAGGAGCCTCTGTGGGGATTTGAACAGCCCATGTTACAGTTAATAGCTGAGCACTCAACTATTTGGGCCACCCTCCGACTAATATTGATGCAGGTTTCATGGTTATAAATTGGCCCTGCCACCACGTTCAACCTTACATCTTTAAGTGTCTAGTAGCACCTACAGCAGGACTGGTGTTTAGCAGGCAGGATGTCAGGGAACTTCAGTGTTTCTGATCCAGAATTGCTATCTTTAAAGCAAACTTCAGAGCATCAGAACCACCTGAGGTAGTGGTAATACACAAATTGCTGGGTGTCATCCTAGAATTCCTGATTCAGTAGGTCTTGGGTGGCCTTAAAATTTTTGTTTTGAACAAGTTCCCTCTTGATGATCCTGTTGGTTCCAGGACCACACTTTGAGAATCCACTGCTCTAAAATTCCGTAAGGGGAGATGTTTCATGGTGCTCGTAGGTGGGAGACAGCTAAGCTCTCTACTCTAAATTGGTACTTTGCAAATCTACTAGGCATTCCAGTTACCCAGGGAATCTTGTCACATGTAGATGTGGAGTCAGCAGGACTGAAATGAGGCTCACAATCTTTCTATTTCCCAAAGTCCCTGGGTTATGCTGATGCTGCTGGTCTACTGACCGCACTATTAGGATGAAAAGGACATCTCACAGCAATACATTTGCTTCCTGTTAAAAGAGAAAAGGCTGTTTCCTATTCATGACTAAACATTTCAAGCTTCCTGCTCTCAGGCACTTGACTGCTTTCAAATAACATGAAAAGTAAGTTTAATTCTCAGGAACCAAGTTTCTTTCAAGATAAAAAGCACAAAAGTTTATGCAGTATGAAAAGATAACTGAAAAACTGCTCTGTCTACATGGCTATTGCCTGCCAAAGACACTGATTTCATGAGAGGAGACAGAAGAGTATTATTGTCCCATCACTTCGAATGCCTTATGAATGAAATCATAGTGGAAGAATTCACACTCCTAACTTCAAATGAAAGATGTCATCCCAGACACTTTGCATTTTTGCTTACTGTGGGAGGGTTGGGAGAGACAAGAGCTATTTCAGAAGCAGAATTGTTAGAACTTGCCAAGGATTTGAATAAATAGGGGGTAAAGGAAAAGATTTCAAGGATAAATGACTTAGATAAAACAGTGATTTTACTCACAGAAGGAAACTACAAAGGGATGGCAGGTTTGGGGAAAGGGAGAGCTATATAGATTAATACTTCACATTTGAACTTGGTAAGTGCAGAGGCTCATTATGACACATCCTTGAATTTTTCAAGTAAATGATAGGAAATGTGGGAGTGTGGTTCATGGAAGCCAAGGGAGAAGAGGATTTCAAGAAAGTGGGTGTAGTCACCCCTGCCAAGTGCTGCTGCTGAAATGATCTGTGTTGACTGAGTGTGGGAACCATATGCAAAATAATAAGCAGCCATCAAAAGAGCAGTTTTGGTAGAATACAGTTAAGAACTGAAAGAGTGACAGTAGTAAGATATTATAGTATTTGTTCTTTCTAGTTGTTTCCTGCCACCCTCCCGCTCCAGCTATCAGCCAGAAAACAAGGACAAAATAGTAAAGAAACTCAAAATACGCTTAAATTAATAAGCATTAGAATCATTTCAAAACTTATTTTAGCACAGATTTCTGTGCCTGACTCCCAGAGTTTCTGACTCTGTAGGCAGACGTGAAGCGCAAGAATTGACATTTCTTCTGTCTTCTCAGTGACTGAAAGCTTGGCTACTAACTGAAAGGTCAGCAGTTTGAATCCACCAGCCACTCCTTGGAATCCTATGAGACAGTTCTACCCTGTCCCGTGGGTCTCATCTGAGTCAGAACTGACCCTACGGCAGTGAGTTTGAGTCTGTATGTTCTCAGTGCTGATGCTGCTACTATGTGGCTATATCAGGGTTTCTCAACCAAGGCACCGTTGACATTTGTGTCAGATAATTCTTTCTTGTACAGATTCTCCTGTGCATGACAGGTTGTTTAGCTATATACCTGGCCTCTGCCCACTAGATGCCAATAGCCTGTGCCCAGTTGTGATACCAGAATTGTTTATAGGCATCACCAAATATCTCCTATGGGTCAAAATTGCCTCTAATTGAGGATTATTGATTTAAATAATTTATCAGAAAGAGACAATCTTCAAGCAGATCCAGAACATCAGTAGATGGACTTAATCTGGAAAACAAGGTTTGCATACAATGGAGCAATGGAACAGAGCCCACCAAGTACATAATACTTCCTCCTGTAAATTTGTTACTTGAAAATTAAATGATCAGATTATAACTGAGGGTTCTACTTCCATCTTTTCATGTGCTAATCATAGAAAATCAAATTGGAACTAACCTTCACTGTAATTCCAGGTGGCTTCTTGGTTTCTGCATTCCAGAGCCCTGATGTTTTCTAGTAAATTATCCCAACTGATGACTGCTTCTTTGTCTTTTAAGATATAGGCTTCTTGGTTCACTGCCTCACTTATATTAAAGTGTTCTCAGTTGTGACTTACTTATTCTGAAGGACCTTCCATTTGCTAGGCAAAACAATGTTCTGTGTCAGATGGGCAAGTCTCAATATTCCATAACCAAAAAAGATTTTTTGAAAGAGAGAATACAATGGAACTTAACTTTGTGAATGGGGATCTTCCAGACAGGGGTCTTGAGGTCTTTCAACAGTGAACGTTTACAGATATAAAGACACTCATTTTCTTCTGTATGTTAAAATCAAGGCTGCTATTCAAATCAGTAGATCAGGACAAGTAGTGTCAACAATACCTGGGCGCAGGTGAGAAATACAGATTCTCATCCCAGATCTACTGAGCCAGAAGCTGCTCAGGTGATTGAGATGGACATTAAAGGCTGACTAACTGGGTGGTGGACATGTGCTCAGTAAATAACCCAAAGGTTGAAGATTTAAGTCCACCCAGAGGCACCTGGGAAAAAAGCTCTATCTACTTCTTAAAAGTCAGCTGTTGGAAACCCTATGGAGTTCAGTTCCACTCTGACATACCTGGGATTGCCATGAATCAGAGTCAGCTGGAAGCCAAGTTGTTTGATTTTTTAAGGCCATGAACCCACCATGGCTTTCAAAGCTCTCAAGGCAGCACATGCTACTGTTCAGAAAAGAATTTTGAAAGGAATTATATAACTAATAAATGTCGATCTTCTTCTCTAATTTGAAGCCCTACACAGGCAACTCTGTCATACCCCAAGCCATGCACATAATTATTGTTAGGTGCTGTTAAGTTGATTTAGACTCATGGTGTCCCCAAGCAACAGAGCAAAACTGCCCCATAGGATTCCTAGGCTGTACGTGATCGTTCAGGAAGCCGACTGCCGGGTCTTTTTTCTGAGGAATCACTGAGTGGGTGTGAACTGCCAATTTTTCAGTTAGCAGCCAAGTGCTAAACAGTTTGCATCACCAGGATTCCTTATGCCCATAGGTGGAGCCCCAGCAGGGCAGTGGTTAAAGCACTTGCCTGCTAACCATACAGTGGGAAGTTTGAACCCCCGAGCTGCTCTGTGGGAGAAAGATATGGCAGCCTCCCTCTGTAAATATTTACAGCCTTTAAAATCTTACAGAGTCACTGTAAAGCAAAAAATTCAAACCCAATGCTGTCAATTCCAACTCGTAGTGACTCCATAGAGCAAAGAAGAACTGCCCCACAGAACTTCCAAGGAGTGCATGGTAGATTTGAACTGCTGACCTTTTGGTTAGCAGACACAGCACTTAACCACTACCCCACCAGGGTTTCCCAGGGTCATTACAGCAGGAATCAGTTCAATAGCAGTTTTGGTTTTTAAGCACTTTAAAACCCATTAAGTAAACCAGTGAACTGGACCCTAGAATCTCATAGTTTGCTGCTTCCTGCACTAAGCTCAAATAGGTTTCAGAACAGGTTTAAATTCTTAATAAACATAATTCAGAAAACGTGAATGTTCTCAGGTCTCAGAGATGATTATGAAGTATCTTTGAGAAAAGGAAACGTGATGTTTTCTTTATGCATGAAGGATATATTTATCCCCGAGGAGTCTCCCAGTCACTAGGGTGCTATGAATATTGGTAAGAAAGCACCCATTGAGTGTATTAACTTTTAATCTTGCATGGTTTCATTTGTTATTTTCTCCATCAGAAAACGTTACTGGAGTATAAAAATCATAAAGGAACAAAATCAGCGTCAGTGAAAAGAGTTTTCACCATAATTCATATTTATTAACATATTTACTTACAGTTTGTCTCTCCATAAGAGGATCTAAGGCAAATATTTACAGCTACTTCATACACAGACATACCTTGTTTTATTGTGCTTCACTTTACTGAACTTTGTAGGTATTGCATTTTTTATAAAGTTTAAGTTTCTGGCAACCTTGGGCTGAGCAAGTCTATTGACACTATTTTTCCACGAGCAAGTGCTCACATTGTATCTCTGTGTCACTTCTTGGTCATTCTCGTATTTCAAGCTTTTTCACTGTGGTTCTATCTGCTATGGTGAGCTGTGGTCAGTGACCTTGTATTACTACTACAACTGTTTTGGGCGCAAGTGACTGTGCTCATACAATATGGTGAACTTCATCAATAAATGTCTGTGTTGACTGATCCACTGACTGTCCAGTCCCCCTTCTCTCTCCCTCTGTTCAGGCCTCCCTATTCCTTGAGATATGACAATATTGAAATTAGGCAAGTTAGTAACCCTACCATGTCGCAAAGTGTTCAAGTAAGAGTAGCATGTCTCTCACGTATAATCAAAAGCTAAAAACGTTGAAGTTTAGGGAGCAAACCATGTCGAAAGCAGAGGTAAGGAGAAGGCTACACCTGGCTATGCCTGTCAGTCAAGTTCTGAACACAAAAGAAGAGTTCTTGAAGGAAATTATCAGTGCTTCTCCAGTAAACACATGTTAGCAAAACAGCATTACTGCTGATACAGAGAAAATTTTAGGGATCTGACTACACTAACAAAAGGTCACAACATTTCCTTAAACCAAAGTCTAATCCAGAGTAAAGTGCTAATTCTCTTCAGTTCTACGAAGGCTGAGAGGTGGGGAAGCTGCAGAAGGAAAGTCGGCAGCCAGCAGAGGTTATGAGGTTTAAGGAAAGAAGCCATCCCCGTAACACAAAAAGCACAAAATGAAGCAGCAAGGAGCCACAGCAAATTATTCAGAAGACCTAGTTAAGATAATTAATAGAAGTAGCTGCGCTAAACAACAGATTTTTAATGTAGAGGAAATAGCTTTGTATTGGATGAAGATGTCACCTATTACTTTTATAGCTGGATAGGAGAAGTTGATACCTGACTTCAAAGCTTCAAAGGACTGGCTGAGGCTCTCCTTAGGGGCTACTGCAGCTGTTGGCTTCAAGTTGAAGCTGCTGTTCCTGCACTATTCCAAAAATTCTAGGGCCCTTAAGAATTAGGCTAAATCGACTCTGCCTGTACTCTATAAATGGAACAAAGCCTGCAAGACAGTGCATCTGTTTATGACACGGTCCACTGAGTATTTTAAGCCCACTACTGAGATCTACTGCTCAGAAAAAAAGCTTTCTTTCAAAATTATTCCTGCTCCCTGATAATGTAACTGGTCACCCAAGGACCCTGATGGTGATGTACAGGGAGATTAATGTTGTTTTCATGCCTGGTAACACAACATTTATTGTGCAGCCTGTGGGTCAAGAAGTAATTTCAATTTTCAAGTATTATTTAAGAAACACATTTTATAAGGCTATGGCTGCCACAGAAAGTGATTCCTCTCATAGATCTGGGCAAGTAAATTGAAAACTTCTGTAAAGGATTCACCATTCTAGATGCCATTAAGAATATTTATGATTCAGACAGCAGGTCAAAATACCAACATTAACGGGAGTTGGGAAGACTCTAACCCTCACGGATGACTTTGACAGGCTCAAGATCTCAGTGGAGGGAGGAACTGCAGATATGGTGGAGATAACAAGAGGGATGGAACCTGAAGAGGTGACTAACTTGCTGCAATCTCATGATAAAACTTTAATGGAGAAGAGTTGCTTCTTACAGATGAACAAAGAAAGTGGTCTCCTGAGATGGAAACTATTCCTAGTCAAGATGTTGTGAATCTTGTTGAAATGCCAACAAAGGATTCAGAATACTATATAAACTTAGTCTGTAAAGCAATAGCACGGTTTGAGAGGGCTGACTTGTTTTGAAAGAGGTTCCACTGTGGGTAGAATGCTATCAAAAAGCATCTCCTGTTTTGTGAAAGGGATTGTCAGTCAGTATGGCAATGCCATTGCTGTCTTCGTGAAATTTCCACTTGCACCCCAACCATCAGCAACCACCACCCTCAGCAGTCAGCAGCATCAACACCGAGGCCAGACCCTCCATCAGCAAAAATATCATGACTTGCTGAAAGCTCAGAGTGGGGGGTTGGTATTTTATTTTCTTTTAGATGTAATGCTACTGCACACTTAACAGACCGCAGTATAACGAAAACATAACTTTTATATGTCCCAAACCCACTGCCATCAGGTCAATTCTGACTCATAGTGATCCTACAGGACAAAGTAGAGCCATCCCACGGAGTTTTCAAGGCGTGCCTGGTGGATTTGAAGGTCCAAACTTTTGCTTAGCAGCTGTAGCTCTTAACTACTACACCACCAGGGTTTCTTCTTTATAAATATGAGGAAACCAAAAAAAGAAAAAGAAAAAATTGTGCAACACATTTTATTGCGATATTTACTTTATTGCAGAGCTCTGAAACTGAACTTGTAATATCTCTGAAGTATGCCTGTGTAATAAAACATAAAGCAACTTGCTCATTAAGACACAGATTGCAGTAATCTTCTGACCTCTTTCCCTGTGAATGCTGAGGAAAAATGTCTCATATTTTATAATCCAGAAAGCATAATAATGCAGTCTCCAGTCTTTCAAGCTGTAAAGGCTGTTCTACAATAGATAGATTTTGTGAAAAATATCAATGAACTTTCCCAAGCCTTTTATCCCAGTCGCAGAAAATAAAACTCAAAACAACAAGAAAAGACAACTGGTATTGTCAACAGTGTTTTAATTTACAAAGAGTTATTTTTATTTAGCCATTTTGGAAAACCACTAACATTTTTCACTTTATAAAACATTAAATAATAAACAAGATGTTATACAGTACTTTGGATAACTTCTTCCACCATCTTAGTGCAATGTAATATTGGCACCTAAAAGTGAATTTTCAATTAATTATCCTTTCTTCTTTAGCCATGCAGTTATATGACCAAAAAGGAAACTAATCATTAAAAAATGGATGTAAGGTCACATTTTCTGGCCCCTATTCAAAGGCTCAATGATTTCTCTTTCCCCGCTAGCCAGCCCCCCAAGTTAAATTATGAAAGACATTCTATTCTATGTTGTTCACACACACACACACACACACACACACACACACACACACACACACACACACACACACACACACACACACACACTAGTTTTGTGGAAATTCAGAGATTTCATTTGAGAAGAGAAACTGAGCGACACTGAGTAAGGTAAAGTTTGGGCCTAGCATTTTCAGCAGCAAGTTAATTTCTCACACACACAGCAGAGAGAAAAAAAGAATCTCTGAACTGTGTCCCTTCCCAAAGTCTCTTTGAAAAACTGAAACATCATCACTGAGCAAGTTAAAAGGTTTAACAAAACCTTTCCTAGGGCAGAGCCACTACCACATTAGGACATTACTGAGAGATTAAAAGATCCATGATACTCTCCTTTGGAATACATCATTTCTTTCTTGCTTGCTTTTTGTTTTAACATTGCCACACTCATTTCGGTGAGTTCACCCTTTGGTGGCCTCTTCCCCTTTAACCCCTGTCTATGCGTGACATTAGGATTCCTGAGGGAAATTAGACCCTAATTTACACCCTAAATTGGACCCTGACCTAGTCCAAATCACTTTGTTCTTAAGATTTTCACTGAATTACTATTCAATTAATCATTAGGATCAAAATATATGGGGCAGATTCCATAATCCACTCTCTTACTTTGCGGTAAGAATATCTTTAATCATCTTAACTAAATTTGTATTTCATACTTAAGCAGCCTCAAAACAATACCACAAAAAATCACATTTCTTTATAGAGGATTCTACATTAACAAATGTCCCTGCTGGGAAAGGCTCCCCGGTACTGCAGCCTAAACCTGGTTCCTCCTGTTCTATTCTTAGTGCATACGGAGAACAGCTGGTCACCATCCTCCCTGTACCAACCCCTTATATACTTGAAAATCATCAAGGGTTTGCTCCTCAGTCTTCTCTTCTCCAAGCTGAATAATCCCAGTGCCTTTAATTTTTCATCATAGATCTTTTTTTCCAACCCTTTAATCATCTTTGTGATTCCTGGCAAAAACAGCAGAAAATATTTTGATTACTAGGGCAGAAATATGGGGGAGGGGGAAGCTTCAGTTGTAAGTTGTCTTTTAAAAGTTACGTATTTTGTCTTAAATAAGGTAAAATATGCAAGGAGGAAATAGAGTTGAGGACTCATCGAGCTTAGAACTCCAATCTTGTAATGTATTTGACACTCATTTCAACATCCACTGCGTCAAAGCACAGGCCTTACTGCTTCTCCATACCAACACGATACCACATAAGTTATGAGCTAAATCTGCCAAAATTTACATTGATAAAAATTAGCATGAAAAACTGTTCCAAAGGAGCTTCCTCCAGGTTTCTCCTTACCCTACTTCCATAAACACACTCGCTTCTGTGAATCACTCAGAATTTTTACAAATTTCTTAAATATGAACAGAGAGTGAAATGTAATTATAGTAAAAGCTGTTGGTTTAAAATGATAACTTGAAACAGGGAGGTTTGTATGTATTAACTCTGGTTTCCCATCTGCCTGAATGGTTTACTATCCTTTGTGGAAATCAAACTCAAGGCCATTATAAAAACACATCCAGACATCACTCTACTACCACAACCTGACACTTCTTCCAATTTTTTCTCGCTGCCAGTGTAAGGTCATTAAACTCAGTGACATTTCCTCATGGATTTTTTAACCCAAGAGATCACAAGCTGCCTTTTACCTTGCAACTAGACTCTGTAAATATCAGAAACATGTAAATTCTTAGTATCAATAGTACACTTACACAAAACACAATACTACTAACAAGCGATTTCGTGCCCACTCTACATAGTTGTCTTTAAAATAAAAATACAGATAACAAGGTAAGAATAAATGTATCTTGGTATGTTACACACCCTTCTTTTATACAGCAAACGGCAGTAAAAGTCAGAGTTCAGGTCCATGCCAGAACTTAACCGAAACGAAGAGGAGAAACCAATTGTACAAGCACATTGTATATGATATCTTAAGAAGAGTCAATACTACTCATGATACAACACTGAACCGATAATGTGACAGCCGTTTGCACAGATTTCTTTTGAATACTTTTCCCATAATTCGCTGTAAGGAGCACCTCATAACCAGGATGGAGAGTGGTGTGTGGGTCACACAATGCTGAAGACCTTCCCAAATGCAGCGTGAGATGGAAGGTAACACAGAATGATGGCCGGTACGCGTGTACAAGTGCCCCTTCGATTCCAAGGATGTCTCACGGTTCATTGGGATTGCACAAAAACAGCCAGCCAGATGTGTGTCACTAGCGGGACTTTCTCCTAACCAACCCACTGACACACTCTCCTCCTAGGTCTGATAGAAGGAGGAGAGCAGAGGAGGTGACAAGAGGACAAAGAAGAGAGGACAACACAGGAGTTCATCGCTAGTTCTGGAGTAGTTAGGGTTCTTCAGAGCAGTGGCCTTTCCTCAAGCTCACATCATCCAATCCAATCTCCCCAGAGGGACCACGCCTTTTTTCACCTTTGAAGATGACCTAGAGAGAGAACACACACACCAGTCAAGCAGCCTCTGTCCCTTTCCAGTGCCCACTCATTTAGCAAGCCGTCTTTATCAGCTAGACATTCAGCTTGTTTAACCAAACAAAAGACTCAAACACAGCCACCGGTGCCACCTAAAAAGGAAGGGCTTGCTTTTCAGTCAAAACCTAAAGCTTCAGTAAGCTGTTGATCAGCCCCTGTTACTCAGAATCTGTTACTCTTTAAAAGACACTCTAAACTACAAGCTTCTTTAATTTAGGAAGGGGACACTTTTGTCAAAGATTACCAAGGTTAGAAGTAAGAACAGTGTGGCAGATCATGAAAGTGCAGAAATTAAGAGCTAAAGATCCGGACGATCATAATCATGCAGCCTACTTTAGGTGTTTCTTATTCCCCCTTTTGGGTTAATACAACTTGGTTGCCTAAAACTGCAAAAAATAAATCTAACTCCATAATCCAATCATTGTTCTTTTTATCTGTGTACAGGGAAAAAAATTTCACTATTTTTGCATTTTTGTCTTCTACAGAGCATCCCTGGGCCTTTCAAAAACAGGAGAAACTTGTCAGTGCTATGACCTGAAACAATTATTATCTTGCTTTATTTCTCCAAGTAATAGAAATGGTAAGCAAATACTTAAGAGAAAAATCTCCCAGAGTAAAACAAAATCCAACTACCATGGTTACGCACTATATGAACACAGTTTCTCTTTTTGCTAAAAGTGTTTCTACAAACTGATCTTAAAGCAGAGGCAGAGAATCTCCTAACTGCAAAAAAATTGTGTAGACATCAACAAAAAGCAGACCTTTTCTTCAAATACAGTCCTGATCCTCGAGAGGTGTGATACACTACTTCTCTTGCTACTTGATTACTTAGAATAAAATTTACATAGTCAATCAAAAATTTTCCCACATCCTGTCTTGAATAGAACAGTGCTTTCCAAGGGAGTTGTTCTGGGTTTTCACCCAAGGCTGCTTAACTATGATCTCTAGAGACAAAGAAAATTGAACTTTAAACAAACAATTTAAAAAAGAAAAATGAAACACTTCCGGGGCAAGTCACAGTAGTAAAAGTTTGAAATAGAAAGAATTGAAACCAAGGAAAACCAGGTAGCGTTAAGTTCATCACCCTGGTCCTTTGAAATACTTGTTTACTTATTTTTTTTTTTCACTCATTCTGTTCCTAAGTTCCTTTTTTTTTTTGGTTTGTTTGTTTGCTTTTTTTTTTCAATTAAGCAAAAGGAGGCCTTGCCAGGGTGAGGGTGGTGACAGTCACAGATTGCAATGAAGAAGGCTGAAGGGGCAGGAAAAAAAACTACAGAAAGCAGCAATGAATGAGGTCATCGCACCCAGGAAAAAGACAAAAATCCAAACCTTTGAGTCTGAATTAATGAAGAGAGAAATTGAGACCCTAGAGCTCGCCTATGAAAGGAGACTGCCAGCCTCTGCCTCTTTTGTCGGTCTACTTACGCTCTTGACGTCAGCCTCTCGCAAGGTGATCTGGGTTTGCCTCCAGCCATGGCCACCATTTCTTCCCCACAGGGCTGCTCCGTGGGTGCCATGTTTTCTCACAAACACCTGGAGTGTGCCAGAGTGCCGCCCTGTCACCTTGTGCCTGAATGACAGGCACAGGTCCCCTGAATGCATGAGATGGCCAAGAGGTAGTATCAAGCGAGCAGCTTTTCCCCCTGGGCCTTTGGCTGCTGAGACTCTGAGATACTGTCCACCTGGAAGGGGAAAAGCAGGGCTGTGTGTACGCGTGCCAGTAGCCCCCCTTCTAGCACAAACAGCATGGACAGGAGGTTTACATTTCTAAAAACTGCAGACTTGAGAGCCATTTGTATGTCTTTTTTCTATGCATGTCTAAAATTCTACAGTTGAGTGTTTACAGGAGACACTCTTACTTGCAAAAGGAAGAAGTTATACCAAGGACACACAGTAACTAGTCATCCAAAGTGATGACTATTTCCAACGGAAAATGATTACGTGCACAGCACAGACAGACACAGGCACAGTCGCCACTTCCTGAGCCTCTCCAATTCCTGACTGTGTTGTCCAAATCCCTAGGCACAGACGGCTGGATGGTTGGCCATAACGGACCCTATGTTGCCAGGGAGAATTTTCTATGTGGAAATTTAACTTCTGGATAGTAAAGCGACTGGTTATTTATTTTCTTTCCCTGCCCCCCCCTTTTCTTGAAATTTTGAAAAAAGAGAAAAATTCTTAAAAAAAAAGTTTCAATTTCTCATACTTCTCACAGTGGTGTCACCTCATCTAGGCAGACAGCAGGGGCAGTCTGGGCTGAAAGAGAATTCCTCCACAGCTGCCTGCAGCTACAACTTCATTTATAGTTAAGTAGAATATATACACATATTAGCCAAAGCCAAATGCCGTTGAGTCAGATCCGACTCATGGTGACCCTAATAGACTATATTTATATATAGTATATTTATATTAGTAGAATATATATTATATTACATATATTATATTATTACATATATATTATATTATATTACATATATATTATATTATATTACATACATAATTATATTACATATATATAATATATATATTCTACTAATAGATACACGAACACAAAGTGTTAATAAAAAGTGTCACACTGGATGGGACA
Source organism: Heterohyrax brucei (assembly GCA_028571685.1). Taxonomy (NCBI): domain Eukaryota; kingdom Metazoa; phylum Chordata; class Mammalia; order Hyracoidea; family Procaviidae; genus Heterohyrax; species Heterohyrax brucei. The sequence goes on from CM053143.1 coordinate 79,320,389, forward strand.
CTGACCATGTCCTCAGATCCTTGGGGCTGCAAAGTTTGTTTCCTCTACTGTTTAGGAAACTGTCGTCATCATAATAAGGTTTAAGCAGCAGTGGAGTCAGAGACACTGCTTCTCAAGAGGGAGAAAGCTGCAAGTATTATTTTGAAACTCGACCCACGGACAGTGACAGCGAAGTCACTTTCCTCAGGCTATTGTGAGGCAGCCAACCTGAGAACAGCACTGTGTATTTCAACACTGTAAGAAAAATGTGATCAGAAAGCTGAATATGAGTATCTCTACAGGTAGCAACTCCCCTTATGGTTCAATTAAAAGACAAACTATCATCTCTTCCTTATGCTTACTTTTGTATAAGACAGCATTATAGCATTTGGGATGCCTTCCTACTTTTAAGCATCTCCTCTGCCCAGACTCCATTGAGCTCCCATAGGAGCTAATTGGTGAATTTTGTGTCCCTCTCATGTGCCAGGCTCTCTGTTAAATGTTGTATACATTCAACAATGAGTGGTTGGTGACTTTACAGTTTCCAATGGCCTTGGGAGTCAAAACTAATTACTCCTGTTTTGCTTTGGGAAGGTGTCACATTAAGGTGTCACTCAGCCACTGAGTTTCAAATGGCTTTACTCCTACTCACCAAAGGCCAGGCTGTACATATTTCTCTTCTTCAGGAGACTGTGAACCGCTTGAAGTCAGAGCTAGTTTTTCCCCAGAGCTACCTGTTACACTGCCTGGCACATGGTAGGTGTTCAACGCTATGTCTTGAATAAATGAATGGTATTCTAAGAACACAGCAAAAACTGCAGTGAAATAGGTCCTTGAACAAAACACCAAACACACACAATTTCCTGCCCTTGCCACCCGCCGCTCCAAATTAGCTAAATCGATATTTAGGACCACAACATCTACACGGGCTTTAAATGTCCCCCGACAAGTCAGCTTTTGAATCACTTCAAGTATTTTAGTTACAACAAGATATAAGGTTATTAAGTTAACCTGCAATTTTTTAAAAACAAGGATTATGTTAAGTCTCTATGGAATGTATGCGAATATCACTCTGCCAGACAGTGTCTGCCAACAAGACAAGCTAACAAACCAAGGGGTTCAGATGATCCTTTTGCACAGATACATAAAACTCTAGAATAAAACATGATAAGTGAGTCTACAATTTTCCTCTAAGGAGTTGCTCTGTCACCCCTTTGTGTCTGTGTATATGCATGCATGCACACATATGTGTGTGTGCATGTCTGTACACATGTACGCACACATACGTGTGTGTGTGTTTTAACCCTGAAAAATTCTTTCATGGTGTAACGAAAGGAAATTCTACAAAGTCTGAAAAGTAGTTAAAGGAAAAACAGATCTGGCATCCCCAAATAAGCTACCTATTTTTTAAAAAAACTTTACTTCTGATTCCAAAAGACTTGTCTTAAATACTAAAATTATTTTAAATGTTTTAATTGTTACAGTTTAAAGCATCACAATATCTGTAGAATCTCTTCTTTTTCATAAAAAAAATCCAAAGCAAACTCTTTGCTATCAAGTGGATTCTAACTCACTGCAGCCCTACAGCGCACAGTAGAAACGCCCCGTAGCATTTCTAAGACTATGATCTTTCAGGAAGCAGACTGCCACAGGGGAGCAGCTGAGGGGTTCAAAGGACCAACCTTTTGGAGCACAGCTGAGCACTTAACAACTGTACCACCAATGAGTGTTATAAAACTGGATGAGAAATTTACGTGATAAAATTTTAATTTAGTTATTTTTAATTCTGTACTGGTTTGCAACTTGTTCCAGTTACCAAGAGAATAACAATGTCCATGATTTTAAGCCATTATCTCTGTGTTCAAAGGATCGAGTGGAGAACTGGGCAGTTACCTAGCTAGGAAACAAACCCAGGTAGAATTAAGATCATTATTATTTGCTGATATTAATGTCTCAAATGCAAATAGCTTAATATTTTCTTAAAAAGAAATAGCATATACCAATTGAAAAAAGTGACATAAAGTAGAAATGCACAAATAAAATTAAATCATAATCTCAAACCCCAGAGAAAATTACTGTTAACATTTTGACTTCTGAACTTTTTACTGTGTAAATATAGATACACAGGTACATATGAAATGAATATATACTTAAAAAAAACAAATACTACCCTGTCAGTATGTTTCTCACTATACACACCAAGCCATTTTTCTGTCAATAAACAGATTTTTTCATAGCTGCAAGTATGCCGTTAATAATTTAATGAATTTCCTATTGAACAAAACATGTCTTCAAGTTTTCACCACAAAAAAGGATGAAGATTACCATAAAACACAAGGACAAGCAAAATTGAAAGTATATATACATTTATAACACACAAAAGGACTAAATTTTCTTTTTAATATAGAGCTCTTACAAATCAATAATAAAACAATTAAGACATGAGAAAAAATTCTTCTTGGAAACCAAAAAAATGGTCAATTTTGCATAATAAAATAATTTAAAATTAAAATTAAATGCTTTTTTTTTACCTACCAGCTTGGCAAGATTTCATTTAAAAAAGTTTGATGATGTCTGTATTGGGGATGTCACTAAGATATTTTTTGTCTGAGTGTAAAAAGTTACAATCCTCATGAAGGGAAATTTAATAATATGCATCAAAACACAAATTCCTTTTGACCCACTAATTCCTCATCTAGAAATTTATCCTGCAGATAAATTCAAATACCTATGAAATGATATATGCACATGGTTATTCACTTTAGCATAGTCTACAATAATAAAGCCTAGAAACAACTTAAGATGTTCATCCTTGGACATCTAATATATGATAGAATACTTGTTATCTATGAATAAGAATGGGACTGTTCTGTAAGTAATGATACAGGACTATCTTCAACAATGGCTAATACTATTTCAGTGACACCTCTGCACCAGGCATTACATTAAGTGTTTTATATACGTGAAGCAGCTACATTTAAGGACCTTAGCCAAGTGGAGCCCTAGCTGTATAGCAGTCAAGAGCTCAGCTGCTAACCGGAAGTCAGCAATGCAAATCTACCCCTCGGAAGCCCTGTGGGGCACACTGCACATGGGGTCACTGTGAGGTGGAAGCGACTCAACAATAATGGGCTGGTTTTGGCTTTGCCTTTGGTTTTGCCAAGATCAAAGCCAGTAAGTGCCAGAGCTGGGTTTCAGGTTTCAGTCTGTATAGTTCAACTTCAAAGTCTAAGTTCACTGTAACCCTTAAGATAATATTGCTAAGGGGGAAGGTACAAAAGAGGATACCACTGTGTAGATAAAAAGAGAATCACTTGTAGAAAAGAGAATCAAGAAACCAGCTACATTTAGGGAAAGGAAAGGGGCCAGACATAGGAATGACCTTTTCTTTTTTTAATGTTAATTTATTTCTCCTTTTTAAAAATAATGTTTCTAATGCTGCAATAGATCTACTGGTATGTACATGCTGGTGTACTTGTTTTGTATTTAAGTAAATTCCTTGTAATTATCAGTAGCAGACTGAGAGCTGAGTCAGTTGCCTTTAACCCTCATTCTCTGGGATCAGGGTTCCAGTTCTGACATCCAGGGTAAAGAGCATGTCCTGGGCCACAGCCAAATATTGCTGGCAAGACACCACACCTGCAGCAGCACAATTTTCTATTCGTTAGAAGAAAATACTGTTATCTCCCAATTAAGTTCAAGACTGATTATGCTAAACAAAACTGGATGAGCACTAAGAAGGGCAGTTAGCAAGTGTATTTATTTTGCAGCTGTTGCTCTAAGGTTTTTAGTTTATTTAATTGAGAGTTTTCTTAGAAATATTAGCATATAGCAATATTTGCAAATCTGGATCCTAGAAAAGAAATGCGCTATCCAAGTCAGTCATATCTGTGCAAGTCCAAGCAGATGTTCCTTTACAAATAGTATAATTTAGTTAGAAATAAGTGAACAACTAGCTTGGTAATTACGATAATACATAGGAATGAGTTTTTAAAGTGCTTATACTCTTTTCTGGTGTTAGCATGTGATACACACACACACACACTAACTTGCAGTTCCTATGTGAAAAATAACTTGGGAAAACATAAACTGTATTCATGCTGTTTCATTAGTTTATGGTTAGAATCTCCTGTCATATTCTAAAGAGCTAATTTACAGTTTCATCTTGAAGTGATTTTTGCCATGCATGCCCAACTCTTCTCTCTGCCATTTATCAGTGTTCTCTTTTATCTCTCCAAGCTAGATCCTGCTCACTGGTTTCCTTCAGATTTTCTGAGGAATTCCATGCTGAATCAGAGGCTCTCAGAGCTGACGTAAGAGATTTTCTAATCCAATCCTCCTCCAGTGCTCAAAGCTGTTTAATAACATCTTCCCAAGTGTCACTCAGTCAAGGATCAAATATCTCCAGCCACAGAAAACTCACCCTTCCATGTCGGCCTGGTCTGCTTCTAGAGAGTTCTAACTATTGAAAAGTTCTTTCTCAGAGGGAACCAAAGTGGACCTCCTTCTCACACTGTGTAGTCACAGAGAACAACTTTAACCTGAGGTCAAAGGGCAGCTCTTAAGTTATCTGAAAAGTGTCTCTGCTCTGCTATTTCTTCTCCAGCCCAAACATTCCAGTTTCTGTGTTTGCTTTTCACAGGCCTCAAGACCTCCTTCCATCCAGGTCACTGTCTATTGAATGACCCACAAATATCTCTATTCTTCTCAGTTTAGCCAACCTGAAATGACCTGAGATCATCCCTTCCTCATTCTGGAAAAACACTGTATTTCTGTTAAAATAACTTTTTTTGTCAGTGATGTCACAGAGTCTTAGTCAAGTTGATTTTATTGCCTACTAGAAGTCTGAAGTCATTTACACTTAACGCTATGCCATACCGTCCCCTGTCACAGCAGTGTAATTGGTTTCTAGACCACGAGCAATATAGCTTGTACTCACTGCCTTTAGATTTCACCCACATAAATGAGACCATGGACCTAATCTTCTGGAAGCAGCACACAAGTCACTTTCCCCTCTGGCTCTGAGTCATCCATAGTTACTTAATAAATATATCTTCAACGTCTCTATCCAAGCTGTTGGTCAAAACTGGGAGCAACCCTAGAAAAGCATCTCCGGGAGCCATAGTCAATCATCAGGCGTTGTCTACTCACTCATCCAACTGTCCACCAACACCTCTCAATTGTGCCATACTATCACAGCCTACAGGAAACCCTGGTGAGGTAATGGTTACATGCTACTCTGCTAACCAAAAGGCCAGCGGTCCAAATCCACCAGGAGCTCACTGGAAACTGTGGGACGGTTCTACTCTGTACTAGAGGGTCACTATGGGTTGGAAGCAACTGGGTACCAGTGGGTTTTACAGTAAGTACTGTAGGTTCTCAGGAGATGCAAACGGTTTGTGCTGGACTGCTAACCTAAAAGTCGGCAGTTTGAACTCTGGAAGAAAGGGCTTGGCTATCTGCTACAGTAAAGGTGAACCGATTGCCGCTGAGTTGATTCTCACTCATGGCGACCCTGCAGGACATAGCAGAACTGCCCCATAGAGTTCCAAGGCTATATAATCTTTAGAGAAGTAGACTGCTACATCTTTCTCCTGTATTGGTAAAGAATACAGCTAAGAAAAGCCTCTGGGACAGTTCTATTCTGTAACATGCGGGGCTGCCATGGGTTAAAATCGATTGGACAGCAAAGGGCCTGTGTTTTTTGTCGCATGTTTATAACCAAAGCCCAAACCAAACATATTGCTATTAATTCTGATGCCTACCTACCCCTATAGGACAGAACAGAACTGTCCCACAGGGTCCTGGTGGCAGTGGTTAAGAGCTTGGCTGCTAACCCAAAAGTCCGCAGTTCAAATCCACCAGCTACACCTTGGAAACCCTGTGAGGCAGTTCTACTCTGTCCTACAGGGCCACTGTGAGTCAGGATCAAAGGCAACATGCGTGGGTGAGGGGTAAAAACACTCAATAGCCTTCCAAGGCTGTTAATCTTTATGGAAGCAGACTGCCCCACCTTTCTCCTGTGTAAGGCGTGAGTTCAAACCTCTGACTATCTGGTTACCAACTCAGCACTTTAACCACTGTGCCACCAGGGCTCTGTTATTCTCGGAAGCTCTAAATTAATGTTAGTTTCTCCTTTATTCACATGTATCTGTAACAATACTATAACATGGTCCTGGTCAGAGTTAACCATAAATGAGTGAGAACGTGAACATAAGAATGAGAGAAAGAAAGAGAGGGTTGTGTGTGCGTGTGTGTGTATGTGTGTGTATGTGGGTGTGTGTGTGTGTGTGTGTGTGTATAGGCAGTGGCATTAAATATTCTTTTATTTTACAGCTAAAAGAAATGTAGAAGGCTAATAGAATCTATGTAATAGCCACATTTTTAAAAACGTTTACCTCCATTTTCATTTTTTAAATATCTCCATTATATTTTAATCTTACGGACTCTAATATATCTCAACATTAATTTTTTACTATGTTGCTGCTCATAATGTCAGCACAGGGCCAGTACCACAGGTTTCCCCAGGAAGCTTGTTAGAAATGGAGAATCTCAGGCCCCAAATCAGACCTATTGCATCAAAATCTGTATTTAAATAAGGTCCCCACATAATTTGTACACACAGCGTCACTTGAAAAAAACTGTTTTAACAGATCATGTGTTCTCTTGAGTTAACGTTTGTGTGGTTTTTGCTTATCTGTACACCCACCCATTGCTGTTGAGTTGATCCCTACTCATAGTGACTCTATAGGAGAGGGAAGAACTGCCCCATACAGTTTCCAAGGAGCATCCGGTGGATCTGAGCTGCTGACATTTTGGTTAGCAGACACAGCACTTCACCACGACATCACATACACTGTGTACAGTATTTAAGCACTAGGCTTTTAGAATAAAATCACATGCTTAAAGGTCTTTCTTCATGTCTTGCAGCTTTTATCTTTAGGTCTAGAATCATGAGAACGAAAAGCAGATAAAGAAACAAAACTCTTCACTCTTCTCCTAAGTTGCCCTCATTCATTAAAGACTGAAATGCCGAGGGAGGACGAATACCAACAACAAGACAACACATCTTTAAGAACTGAAAACTTTAATTGATAGTGATCATGCAATTGAAACACCTGCTAATTTTCCAAGGGATGATACCTGAAGCCACTTAGCTTTTCTCTTGTTCATTGAATATGATAAACTAAAACTAATTTCTCTAGCATTCAAGTAAGACTGAAACTTTTTCTGGAGAGACATTTACAGCCTCATAAAAATTTCCACTGCTTCTTTCTACCAACTCTCAAATGCTAAAAAAAGGAGAGGATCGATACAATGGAGAAAATAACAGGGGCCACTGGTGTGCAATGGTCAAGAGCTCAACTGCTCACTGAAAGGCCGGCCTTTCAAATCTACCAGCCACTCCTTGGAAACGCTACGGGGCAATTCTACTTTGTCCTACAGGAGTAACTGTAATTTGGAACTGCCTCAATGGCAATGGATTACTGTGGCTGATGTATCACTCTATTATTCCTGTTGTTCCCAGGAAGAAACCACTACAATTACTTGAAAACAACATTCTGGATTGAGTCTGAAGGTTTTATTTACCAAACCTTTTAAGAGAAATTAGCTGGCCTTTTAATTAACTACTTATCTTCCAATAATATAATCCTAACTCAGAGACAACAAATTTAGCTCACTAAAAGAATATGGACTTATAAAAATGCTGTATATGATCTTTTTTGTAACCCTCTTTATTAAGCAAACACAGATATGTTACAATATATGTAATTAGCAGAAGTAGGTTTTCAGAGAAGGTCAAAGTTACATGCATGCCAGACACAGTTAGATTTAATGTTTTTACCTGCTGGATCCCTGACTGGTTCCCAGTGCAAGTCATTGTCTTTTTCTCTGATCCATCCGCAAAGCCCGTGATCAAAATTACAACTGTGTATCAGAACACCTACAAGGAAATGACCAGAGAGATGAGTAAATCACAAATCCAACAACCTACAGAAACCAATTTGGGGAGCAATGGCATCCCTACAACAGGAGTTCTACCTGCCCAGATCTCCCTACCCCACCGGAATGTCTCCCCACAGGATCGGAGGGAGGCTGCAGGAGCCCTTTGTCAGCACAACTGTGCATGCACACTCAGCTGTGAAAACACAACATGCCAGTGCTGCCAAGGTCTGCCCTTGTTATGTCATCACTTACACACGGTAATAGCCTTACAGGTCAAGGGCTGCTTTAGCATATTTTCAAAAAAGAAAACACTGATGATTCATAATTAGTTTTAGTCAGGGGATTTAACTAGAGGAGAAACCAATGTCCTCTTTTTTCTTTAAAAAAAAAAAATTAGAATCTTCACCGATGTAACCAGTCAAACTACAATTTAAAAGCTACTTTCACGAAAGGGGGGGAAACAATTTCATTACAGTGGGATTAAAAGTGTACGTGTCTACCTGGATCATCCTGGACGTCATCATCTGCACTGACTCCTCTTTCTATTTCAAAAACTTCAAACAAGTCATTTGAAGGCTGTCGTGGAACTGCAAGAGACAATGTTGTTATTGTTGCTTAAAGAGGTATTGATAAGAAAGCATTACCTTTACACTTACATTCTACACAAAGAATGAGCAAATGGCCTGAACATTTTATTCCACTGAAAGAATCCACAATATTTAATTATATTTCATATGAAGATTCATGGAATTGGCTCTGCAGACACTTATACTATAACATTTACCAAAGTACAATAAAAAAAGATTTTAAAACATTTCTAAAATTCAACATAAAACTACATTAAAAAAGCTTCATCTGAAAACCACGTTTTAAAGGAGCTACTAATTTCTAACAAAATATTCAAATTTATGAATTTCTAGAGTTTTCTAAAATTCAGTTATGGAAAAAATACATTCTTATGAATTCTCAATTAAAAGTGTTTTAACTGAAAATATCTGCAATCATTGGAAACGATTTGGTTTTCTAACAGGAAAGACTCCTCACAAATGAACTCTGTACACTGTTATACTCTAATATACAGTTCTTAGCATCTGAGCTGGTTCCATGGCTCCTTTAAGACCAAATCCAAACTTCTTTAACACCCACAGTCCACTCCACTGAAACACACAACACTATCCAAACACATCATTCATTTTCACATCTCTCTCCCCCATTCCAGTTTGAGATGCTCTCATCTGCGCTAATTAACCAGCCAAACTTCCTTTCTTCACTTAAGGCCCAGTGTAAATATCACTGCCTCTAAGAGAACCTGGATGCTCCAGACAGAATTAAATTCTTCCCCCTTGTACATCAACAGTTCATGTTTGCACACCTCTATTACACTCTTTCATAAAGAACCACAGATTTTTCCCACATGCGTCTGTCCTTCTGCTGGTCTCTGAAGTTCTGGAGGGCATCAATCACGTCTTACACACGTGGCCTTTTCAGAGCTTGACCTGGTAACAGGTCAACAATAGGTGTTTGTTGAAAGAATACCAAGATTTTATCAGAAACTTAAGAGCTCTGTCAAACTTTCTCTTCAAATAAGTGGAAGAGAGCTAAGAATCCACTTTTAGAAAATCATGGATTCATTTAAATTATTACTATTAACACTAGACCACCAGGGCTCATGAGAGTCTTGATAACCTGGTATTAAATCCAAGACTATGAAATTGAAATGTATTTGTGGAATGCAGCATTTTCTTTGATTTCATTAAGCCATTTTATTCAGTGTAACAAAAAAAACAAACACTTTTGCATCAAGTGGTTTCCAACTCAACAACTCTATAGGACAGGATACCACTGCCCCATAGGGTTTCTAAGGACTGGCTGGTGGATAGCAGCTGTGATCTTAACTACTGTGTCACCAGGGTGTTTCCATCAATACAGTGATTGTTAATTAAAATAAAAGATTAACTTTGCCTGAAAATGAAAGTATGATCAGGACACTGAAGTATGATTTTTCTAATTATTTTTCCCTTGCTTCACACTTTGGCTATCATTCAATATAATATCACATGTTTAATAAAAACACATACATATCTGACATGTCCTGTAATTGGGTTGTTAATTCTTAGAATGATATAATTTTAAATATTAAAAAGATAAAAAAAAGAATGACGTGAAATGGCTAAGAACACAATTCTTCTATTTATCCATCCATCCATCACCCCCTCCTTCCCATATAGCTGCTCATTTATACAATCAGTCAAGAAATAATGAGTATCAACTGGGTGCAGGCACCGGGATGACTGCTTGCTGTGAAGCAAAGAGCAGACCTTCTCTTGTCTTCGTGTGACCTATATTTTAGGAATGAAGATAGACACCTAATAACTTCCCTCAGTACTAACTCCTTTCAGGAAAAGTGGAGTATTTGGTACAGTGGTTAATGCACTGAGCTGCTAACCCAGAGGTCAGCAGTTTGAACCCGCCAGCTGCTCTCTAGCATAAAGATATGGCAGTCGACTTCCGTCAAGATTTAGAGCCTTGGAAGCTGGATGGGGCAGTTCTACTCTGTCCTACAGGTTCTTTGCAAGACTCACTGGCAGTGAGTTTTTTGTTTACAGGATGTCACTTAATATGAGGTTTGGGGGGAGGGGAGCAGGTAAGCTAACTTGAGGAAGACAGCTGTCATAAAAGTCTCTAAGAAGTGAAGCTGACACTAGGACATGAAGGATGAGTTACTGTGGCCTGGGGCCCTAGAGAATGACAGAGTGCGGAACAAATCCATCAGTATAAGTGGAGCGTTTAGAGTGGAAGGGCAGGATGCATGAAGAATCTACCCAATGAAACTGGAGATGTAGGCAGACTGTGCAGGGCCTTTTTAAGCTCTGCAGATATTCCAGACTTTATCCTGCTGGAAACTGGAAGCCTCTGAAGGATTTTAACAGAGGAGTACAAAATCAGGATTGCATGTTAAAATTATCCTTCAGGCTGTAGCCAGAAGAATGAATAGGGAAGAGATGAATGTCGGAGGTCAGTTCTGACCAAAACTAACATAAGCTAAAGAATGTTCATATACTCTTTAAACAATTTATCTCCTAAAAATATTTGTTCCACCGGTCAGTGGTTTAACCACCAAAAATATTTCTCACCCATTGCTTTGCATAAATTGAAAGCAAATGAGGATATAGTGTTACACTTACTGAAGCAAACAGACAATGGGAAAACAGTCTGGCTGGACTGGCATTGGGGATGCTCTATTCTTTCCTAATGGCTATGAAGTCCTGGAGCCAGGGGGAAGAATCAGCCACACAAATAAACAGAAAGCATAAGAAATCCTAGCTCACAACTCTTCAGACAAAGATTAGAATGGACTATAAGACATAAAATGTAAAGAGGGTGCTTCTTAGCTCAAGTAGATATAAGAGACTAAACGGGAAGCTCCTTTCCAGAGGTGAGATGAGAGGGCAGAGGGAGATAGAAGCTGGTTGAAGGACCCTGAAAATATAGGGTGGAAGCAAGGAGCATGCAGTCACAGCAGCCAGAGTTACACAGTAGTGTATTTCTTGGATTGTATATGACAAACTGACTTGAATTGTAAACTTCCCACTTAAAGCACAATTAAAAAAAAATCCTGACCCATAACTTTCTGTTACACATTTCCCAGTGATACAATAAGATTAATACACAATCTGCCCTCATAAATGAGGTTTCCCAAATAGACAATTGTATTTTTACCCCAAATACATTCAGAGTAAGCACAGAGATGTAAATATTATTGTACTGACTTCTTGCAAAGAATAACTACAACAAAATGTAAGCACTGTTTATTAAAGGTGGGTTTGCAAGTTTTGTGTCTGTCCTACAATGGCTCCCATGACATTGCCCAGGCCAGTTCTGGCATTTTTTTTTTTTTTTTTTTTTTGGTCAGACTAAAGATTAAAGATAACAGTGTCTTAAAGTCTATGTTGAAGGGCTTAGTTCATTGAAGAAAATGGTGCATAGGTGCATAACCTTGCTAACATTTTGAAAGCTCTTCCTGGTAATAGAGCATAGAGGTTTTTGTGGGAGACTCTAGACTGGAGGGTGGAGATGAACGGCAGGGCTCTGTGAGTGTTCTCTCTCCTCTCTCTGAGTCTCTAATTTCCACTCTCACTTCACCTCTCCAGATGCAGAATATGTGCCTCAGAGCTCTACATGACCACAGAGAAAAAAGGAAACACACTAGAACCGAACATGCAATTTCCTTACCCACACTAGATAACATTCTAAACCATTTATTGATAACTAGCAAAAATGAAAGGGAGGGGTTTGGGCTCCACAGAAACAACCACTTTCCTTCAGTCTTCATTCCATAAAAAGAATAACAGCATTCAGAAAGATACTTGTAGGCTGACAGTAAAGAGTAGAAAAGAAAAAAAACAAAAATTAAATATCCATTAAAAGATGAAGTATAGACAGAGCTACTCAGTAAAGAGACCAATTTCTGCCACATACTTATGTCTTCTTTTTCTGTGTCATACCATTAATAAAGTTTAGAACAGCTCTGAAGCACTGTCTGGAGCAATCCCAAGCTGAGAGAGTATCTCAAGGTTGTCCTTTTCTAAACACAGTCGTGTGGATGGTAACATAACCTCTGCAGATTAGGACACTTGGCAGTTCTGTTCTCTCTCCCTTCTAGGTCAAAAAAAGCCGTGAAGGTTGGGCTCTGTCAGAGGGAGTCCTGCAGAACAGAAGGCAGGAGCTAAGCAGACTCTCCAGCAGGTCTGCTTGGATTGAGGGTGGGCCACGCACCTGGGGGGCGAAGTTAAAGCTCACCAGCTGTAGGACACTGGTGTCAACGGGCTCAGGCTAAAACAATCCATTTCAAGGAAGAAATATAACTTTTATTTCTGATAGTCATTCGACCCATTACATAAAGTTTCCATCTGCACTCATCTTTGAAAAGACTTCTGTCACTCCCTGACCGGTGAGGAACCCAAAGTGATACTGTCTATATTTTAGCATCTAAACAGTTCACCTAGGTACTATCAACACCTTAGCCAAACATGTTTTCCAGTTATTTAGTAATAAAGGACACATAGAACAACCAGTTTACTATTTTCATTTTCTTAGCTTATGCAATAGCTCTCACTTGCAAGTCAATTTTTTTCAGAAGGATCTGACTGGGAAAAAAATAAAAGTAAAGTTCCAATGAACCACAATGAAAAGCCTCAGAAAAACATGAACCAGAACACAGAAAACAGCTGTCTTTTCATACAGGTGAAGTAGGCAATGCTGTTACCATACCAAGGAATTCAAATACAATAGCAGTAGTAACAGCTGATGTGCACTGAGTCCCTGTGATATGCCAAGCACCAAGCAGAGTTTTGCATGTACTCACATCTAATTCTTACAACCATCCAATGATGCAGATAGTATCAGGAGCCGCAACTTACAGATGAGGAAATAAAAGCACAAGGAAATTCAGCAACACGCTGCAAATCTCGGAGTGCTAGGAGTGCTATCCTTTTAATATAACTCTATAATACTGTTATTTCCAAAACAAATGTTCACATAATGTTTAAAAAATCAGATTTCAGACTTTGACTCCATTCACCAAGAACTCAGTTTGTATTTTCTAGAGAAACCTTTTTTCCCCCTTTGCCTGTCACCATAGAATCCAACTGAAATATAAATCAAAAAATCTTGAAAATGTTCTGAATTCACCTCACAAGTTCTGACCCGTAAGCAGTGACAACTCGCTCTTCAAAACGTGAGCAGACATTTCATCTTCAGGAAGATGTCCAGCACCTTCTCAGGGCCTCTCCAGGCCTCACTGTTTACTAGAAAGCAAACTAGTTTGAGGACCTTTTCACCCCTCAGCAGAAACAATCTTTTAACTCATCACCACACAGCATCAGAAAGAGAACACAATCTTTCCATAAGTGAGAGCAATGTGATCATACCAGTCACAGACTCTGTAAAACCTGCAGAAGGGTAAGGAGGGAAAGAACCTTGGGACAGCATGCAGCCATCAGAAAAAAGAAGTAATTTTCTTCCTGCTGCTTGGGGCTTGAAATTTCAACACATTCTCATGTTCTGTGACAATAAAACAATCGTCTGCTCCTGACATGGGTCTTAAAAGAGCCCCTGATGCATACTACATTGTACTCTGCAATCTTGATTCTGTAATGTCTTTCTTCTTTGCTATAGGATCTAGGTGGACTCATGCCTAGGCACTATCTAGAAGAAAAATTAAAAAAAAAAAATACTCATTGTGGTGAGGTCAATTGCATCTCATGGCACCCGTACAGGACAGAGTAGGACTGCCTCTTAAGGACTCCAAGGAGTGGCTGGTGGATTCAAACTGCTGACCTTTTGGCTGGCAACTGAGCTCTTAACCACAGCACCACCAGAGATCCTTAAACAATCTACATCTGGCTAACTGTGTCTCCATCTAAGACAGGGTTCTGCTGGGTTGGAACTGTCCATGATGGTTTAGAGAGCTCTGCTAAGTCAAGAGGGGGTCTGCAGAGCAGATGATTTAGACAGTCCTGCTAAATCAAGCGGGAGTCTGCAGGGCAGTGCCATTGGAAATGCAGAATCTCAGGCTCTACCTCTGACTTCTGAAGCACAGTCTACATTTTAATAAGAGTCCTTGTGATTTATGTGCACATTCAAGTCTGAAAAATAACTTCCCAGAAAATCAGTTTTAGCTAGTGTGTTGCATAAATTAGGAACCCACATCGTAAATAAGCACCTCAGGTTATTCTGATTCAAGTGAGTTTCTGATCACATTTTGAAAAATTAAATCTGTTTTCTGGTCCAAGGGATATGACAATTCCTTCAAGTAACCTGACCTTCCCAGCTAAATTTGGACCTACTGGACACTATGAGTCAGACCTGGCTCCATGGCAGTGAGTTGACACACTTGTTAAGAATATTTTAACAAAACCTTGAATGAATTTTTAAAAATCAATATGCTTTAAATAAAATGAACATGATTAAGAACTGCAATCTCTCTGGGTAGCTTTTCCAAACTAAACACCTCTCTCTCCTGCTGGGGAGTTGTTGTCAGGTACCATCCAGTCATCTCTGACTCATAGCAACCCTACGTACAACAGAATGAAACACTGCCCGGTCCTCTGCCACCCTCACAGTCGTGAGCCTCGTGGAGCAGCCGGTGTATCAGTCCATCTCACTGACGGTCTTTCTCTTTTATGCTGCTGCTACTCTTGACCAAGCACGGTGTCCTTCTCCTGGCAACATGTGCAACATATGCTGAGATGTAGTCTCACCATCCTTGCTTCTAAGTAACATTCTTGGATTTTATCACCACTGTCCCCTTGTCCTAAAGGATCACTGCTATGACAAATCACTGCTGTCAATCATAATGCTGATAGAAAGATTAAAATTCACTGCATGAGAAAATCCCACTGAACTCTAATCCCATGCTTGATTCCATGTAGGACATGATACTATTATATGCTTCTTCTAGACACCATCAACGACTGTGAGCACGTGGAAACCCTGATGGCATAGTGGTTAAATGCTGCATCTGCTAACCAAGACACTGGCAGTCTAAACCCATCAGGTGCTCCTGGGAAACTCTATGGGGCAGTTCTACTCTGTTCTCTAGGGTCACTATGAGTTGCAATCAACTTGATGGAAGTGGGTTTGGTGTCTGTTTTTTAATCCGCATCACTTTTGAGAAGTTCTGCAGTTAACCTGTTTCAGTTGGCTACTCCTATGTGTTCTCAAAGTTATTTGACTTTATAACTTTTTTATGCATACAATCACGTAACATCCCAGAAATCTAGTGTTCTTTTTAGGAAGCACCGGTCTGCCTCATTAGTGAAAGAGAAAGAATATCCCACTGTATCAGGGAACCTCAGAGCTGCTCAGATAATACCTGCAGGACCAGCCCTGCAAATACGAATATTTGTATTCAGAACTACCTAAGAAATCCAGGAATCCAAAGTGACTCTTTTAATCAGCTGTTGTCAAGGTGGCCCCCAACTCATGGGAACAAAACATTGCCAGGGCCTACACCATCCCCAAGATCAGCTGCAGATCCAGCTGCTGTGGTTTTCATAGTTTTCACTGGTTGAGTTTTGCAAGTAGCTCACTAATTCTTTCTTCCTAGTCCACCTCAGCATGGAAGCTCTACTGAAACCTGTGCAGCACAGTAATAGCACTCAAACCTCTGCTGATGAGAGAGTCATTAACAAACAAGGGCTTCATATTTTCCTATCATGTAGAAATTATTATTCCCTTAATCATATCTTATTTATACTTTCCTTTATCATGATTATTCTGTGCATTTCTTGTGTACATAAAATACGTGGTGTGGAAATAATGATAAACTATGTCCATTACCCCTGAGGACCTGACATTATTAAAGATGCATAACTATAATTTCATGAATTTTGGTTAAATGTGAGAAATAACATCCCAAGAGTGGGATGGGTTACTGGCAGGAGCACTGAGGTCGGTGAGAAGTTCATTTGGGCTGTACTTTGAAGGTAGGGCTAACATGATTTCCATACAGATTGGATGCTGAATATGAAAACAGGAATCTAAGAAGTTTCCATATTGTTTGGCCTTAGCAGCTTGTAGGATGGAGGTGCCATCAACTGGGGTGGAAAGCTACAGGAAGAGTACAATTGGACAGAAAATAAGGAATAATTTTATGCATGCTGAAATTTGGATATTTATTTATATCCAACTGAAGAGATGAAACAGGCAGGTGATCCACAAGTCTAGAGTTTGGGGAGCACACTGGGCTGAGGTACAGTCTTGTAATATTTTTTCTTTGATTTTTTTGTAGAATACCTCTATAATCTTTTCTCAGGGTGACAGCATACGCACATTCATTGTAAGGAAAACATCTGTGTAGCAGTCACCTCCATTTAAAGCAAACAAACAAACAAAACAAAATAAAAACCTCTTTCAGTGTAAGAAGACAATTACGGTATGAACAGGGCTATGTGGAGGAAACTGTCAAACAGCAGCCGTAATTAGCATCACCTGAAAACTGATGACATGAGGGACACCACATTCTGTTCTCAGACGTGTGGGTAGTAACAATGGTTTCAGAAATTAGCATGCCAGGAGTGCAGAAAATATTCAATGAAGAAATGATGTTGAACTAAGATAGTACTAAGATTCCCTTCTGTTTTCAGAGGGTACAGACACCAGCTATCTGCCCTGAATAAAAATCTTAGAACATTTTCTTTATTCAGAATACATGTTATAATCACAAGGCAGCCAATTAAGTAAGAAGTGCCCCAAATAGTCTTATATGTACTACACTTAACCAGCAGCTAGCTCTAGCTGCAGATGAACCGGCAGTGGGTGTTATTCTTTCTGCAGGAGGGCCACAGGCAGCAATGGTACCTGTGGCACACAATGGCCATGGCACAGGATCAAGGTAATTCTTCCGCAGTGCGTCTTTAAGATCACATTATTATAACGAATGCTCTTAAACAGTACTGAAACCCCATATTTCCTTTGGATTCTGCTAAATTCTATTGGCAAACCTCAAAATTATTTTTAATTCCTATGTATGTTGATATGGTGAGTAATGAGAACAGAGGCTTTTTAAAAAACACTAAAAGGAAAACTCAACACTATCTGACGGTGTCTTTTTACAGTAAATAACTATGCTTTCATGATGCTATTTTAAGACAACAGAACAATGTAAATACCAGATTTACTAAAGTTACATGAATAAAACTTCCCTGTGTGATCACAGAGATGGAAAAGGCGAAACAGTGCGAAAGAGAGGAAAGACTGAGAAGAGGGAAGAGATCATTACAAAGACATGTTTTCAAACATATAGGAACATATAAAACATGTAACTTTCAAGTTACCATCTAAGCCCTCTAAGAGAACAACACTTGCTCTTACACTTCATTGTTTCCCTGTAACTCCATTGGTGACACCACCCTTTACTCAGTTCCCATTAAAATCTAAACCAGTGCCATCGAGTCAATTAAAATCTAGAGGTCCTTAATCTAAATCCAGCTCCAGCCTAGATCTAACTACCAGTTTACAACAAACAAAACGCTAAGCTGTCCAACTGCTCTCATCAATCCTTGCCTTGAACCACAGTCCACTGGCGGTTTATTGTATATACTTTGTTGTTTATTTTAATTTCTGTGCCTCTTAATGATAATACCTGTGTTTGTAACCCTCATTGCCAAGCAAATCATTTCACTCAGAAAGCCGTCCCTGTCTACACCCTGCCCAAACATTGATAAGGTACCTCTTTTCTCTGCTGTCACATGTCCTATGCAAACCTCTTGCACTGTACCTAACATAACACCAAAGTAACCCTCTGGGTGGCTGTCTTGCCCATCAGAACATGTCATTTCCTGTTTTATCTTTTGTTGTTAGTTGTTGCTGTGTTGATTCCAATTCATGGTGACCCCAGGTGTGTGGAGTAGAACTGCTCCTCAGAGTTTCAGAGCTGTAACTTTTGGGACACAGACGGCTAGGTTTATCTTCTAAGGCACCTCGGGTCAGGTTTGAACCCCCAACTTTTCAAACAGTAGTTAGCACTCAATGGATTGTACCAATAAAAATGTTCAGTGATTTGAATGAGTTTTTAAGTAAATCTGAGTATCTTAGCAGGATTCACACACTGGATAGGGGCCATGATCTGTATATAACTTCATGATAACTCTTTCCACTTCTATACACATTCTTTCCTTTTTTCAACTGACTGACTCTTCATAAAGCTGTTTATAATACTTACTGACAGAGATACATGATTTTATACTTGAACAGGTAACTTCTTTTATGAGTTTGTTACTTAACGGCATAAGCTGTGCTTTAAACACCATCATAAAGGGTTTATTAAAAGGGTCTTACTGAACACGTCTCCTCTGGGTTTCTGAGGGTCTGTCTGTATCCTGTTGTCAACTGTGATCTGTCTTGGAGATGGACTGGTAGCTGGTGCTAGAGTTGTTACTCTGGTGGTTGGTCTTTGGGGGGTTGTTGGTGGTGGAGGTGTTCTAAACTCTGTTGATGGTGGTTGGGGTAGGGGCGGGGTAGGCTGTGGTGTTGGCTGTGGCGTAGGTCTCGTTGTTGGTTTAGCAGTAGGCCTGCTGGTAATGACAGGAGGGACATACGGTGTCCTCAGGGGCCACCTAGGACTTCCGACCTCAGGAATCCAGTTACTGTCTCTTCCATCACCCTTGAGAACAGTACGATTTCCTTTTGGTACATTCATTGGACCTGGAGGTTCAATCATGACTTTTGGAATATCTGAAAGAGTGAAAAGATTTAAACTGATGTTTTTACTTCCTAGAATATTGAAACACCAAATTAAAAATCACCTCAAAAGATCTCATGCCATCTAGGCTACTTTTCACATTTAGAATATTCTCCTACTGTAAGCCAGGATGTTTTCCAAATAACAAAAACATATCAGTGTGTATTGTATGTACACACACACAGAGAGTACCAGTAAATCAAACCAAACTTGTTGCCATTGTGTTGATTCTGACATACATGTGTATGTGTGTGTATACATACACACCTACATATGTATAAATTCATGTATGCAGCAATATGTATTCATCCATTGTTGTTGTGAGCCACACAGTCAATTTTGACTCATAGCAATACTACACAACAGAGCAAAACTGCCCCATAGGGTTTCCAAGAAATGGCTGGTGGGTTTGAACCACTAACCAGAAACCGTGGTGGCATAGTGGTAAGTACAATGTCAGCTAACCAAAAGGTCATCAGTTCAAACTGGCTAGATGCTCCTTGGAAACTACGGTGCAATTCTACTCTGCTATGAGTTGGAATCAACAGAAGGCTGCACACACATATCTATATTTCTGTTTTTATGCCACGAGAGCTCCACTTCTGTACTAGAGGGTTGCCATGAATCAGAACTGATTTGATGGCAACAGGTTTGGTTTATTCATCCATTAGATGTATGCAAAAAAATACACTGATGTTTCTGTAACAAATATGTATTGTTTGAAAAACAAAGTTTACAGATTTGTAAAATGGAAATCTACATCAGAAAGTGGAGAAAGAAGTGGTGGATTGGGTGATGAATAAGATGACCTAGAAAAATAGTTCCAAAAAACAATCAATGGTTTTTAAAACACACAGTAGGGCAGAGGCATTCTCAGTTTTCTTCTTTGTTTTTGTTGCTGCTGTGTTTTAGCATGTGACACATACATTGAGTCTGTGTTAACTATCCCTGTGCTATCTGTACATCATAAAATTGTGTTTAGAATTGTCTGAACTACTTTTTTCCTAATTTGCACTCTGTATAAATCTAACTCTTGCAAAAAACAGTAGATTAAAGTTCTACATATTGTTTTAAAGTCTGTCTTTCTTCATGCTCACTAATTTATACAATTGCTTTTAAAAAAGAAATTTTCAGAGGTCACCAAGATCATCTGTGGAATCTTTCCTCAGTAACCTTTACCAAAAAGAATCAATATTTAATCTGCTTGGAATGATATACTCCAGACCAAGAATGATTGCATGACCCTTCAAAAATCTTTTAATCCCCATGGGTCTATGCCTTGTGATTTTCAGTAAATATTTTACTCAAGAGATTTTAAACATTGTCTATTGCCACATGAAATGCATGCTTCAGTGTGGCCTTTGGTTTATGTGTTTCTCACGTTTATCTACTAACATAGCCACTACTCCAAATACCGTTCATAAACATTTAAAATGTAAAACAATTTTGAAAGCAGGGAGAAGAAAAATGAGAATTATTTTCTTCATAGCAGAGTTGGGAGACAAAAAACAGAGGAACAAAAAATGTGGAAGGAGTTCAGATTAACCCACCACCCAGAGCCTAATGCCGATGACAAACTTATATTTATTTCTGATTTCAACAAAATCAAATTGTCAGAATGGGCTCTATTACTTCTTCCTAGCTAAAGGACATCTATGGAGATATATTTTAATCAAGGAAATTCAAATACTTTTAAGATTAGAATACATTCCTGAATTTTTACTTTTTAAAAATACCTGGGCAAGTGATTTATTGTTTGTGGAAAGCACAAAGTAGTATTGCTACCTGGGAAGCTTCTACTTCTTTGATAAATAACCTTGTTTCTGATCTTTCCTCACAATGGCCCTTGTGTAATCTGTATTTCCTGCTGGAATTTAAAGCTTGGAGAGAAGGATTACTCACACACACAGCTCAGTCCATCGCCCTGGTATCCGTCTTTACATTTACACTTGTAGGACCCGTGTATATTGTAACATCGAGCAAAGGTGCTGCAGTGATGCTGACCAAGGGAGCATTCATCTATATCTGCATCACAAAGCAGGAAAATAGACGTTTATTTGAGAGATGAACACAATGACCTGAAAATAGTTTCAAAAATCAATTTTTCATGTTTTATTTTTGCAATGTGAAGGCCCAAGTAAATCTGAATCCAGAACTATGATTGGCTGAACTGGATTTCTGGCTATTATGTTTAACTTAAAACCAGTATCTGCCATAACCACTGACACCTTAGCCAACACCACAGTTCAGCCACCATAGGAAGCACTACAGCAGGAAACACCGCCAAGCAACGGGTCGGTTTTATTACCATGACACTGGTATTTGCCTCCAATGTACATGAGGTCGAAGCCTTTGTGACACTTGCAGATGTAGCTCCCAAAAGTGTTGGCACACTGCCTGAATCTAGGGCAGGAGGCTCTTCCAATGGCACACTCATCAATATCTGGAAACGTAAGTCAACGACAGCTTAGGAAGATCAATGGCATGTTCAGACGGACGGGACTGTCAAACATGGACAGGGACTATTTACAAAAGATTGCCTGGCCCACGGTAAGCTCATCATCAATGTTACCCAGCTGGTTGCTGTGCCCCCATACACACAATCAAGCTGTGCATTTTCAAAATTCCACTCATCCTCTGAATCCATATTTCTCTTCTTTGATTCTTTATCCACGCACCTCATCTCAGCATGTATATACCTGCATCCACCTGTTGCTTGAACTATAAACATGAGTCACCATTGCTAACACTCTGTCTCTTAACTCCTAAGACACCAAGTCCAATTAATTCTACCTCAAAACTATTCTGTGACTCCATCTACTCTTCTTTCATCCACTACCAGAACCCTAGTCCAGACCTTTCTCTCTGGGGATGGACTATCACCGTCACCTCCAAACTGGTCTCTTTGCTGTGACTCTCTCCCATTCAAAGTATTCCCTAATTTACTCTCAAAACGATTTTGTTAAAATAGAAGATTAGGGTATCACGACCGCGCTGAATGGTTTCTACTTCCTTTACGAATTAAACCCACATCTTTCCACTTTGTCCTTGAAGGCCCTGCGGTACAGCCTGTTTCTCTCATGCTGTGTTTGTAAGCCACTATCCCTGACACACACACTCTGCCTTCAGTCGAATTCTGAAAATCCAAGTTCCTTCTCACTACGTTACCAGTTTGGCTGGTTCTTCACACAACCTATCCTCTAGGTCTTGCTTCAGCGCTTTACCAGACCACTGTTTTCTAAGGCAGACCCTTCCAGTTTCTCTTAGTGCCTCATGGTAACCTTGACAGCAATTTGCAAGTGTTTCTTTTCTGTCTCCCCCATTAGAGTATAAGTTTCATAAAGATGAAAGTCTTGTCTGCTTTTTCCATCACTATATATACCTAACCAAGAACACTGTCTAGAAGGTAGACAGTACTCAATAAATAGCTGTTTAATGAACAGATATCTCCATTTATTGGTAACTTAACACATGTCAGGCAGTGTGCTATGCTCTTTGCACACATGATCTTATTCAAACCTCACCATACTTCCACGTGGCATTACTCCTACTTTAAAATGAAGAGACTTAATCTCAGGAAAAAGGAGGTCTCTTCCATTAAGATTGAAACCTATTGTTGTCAAGTCGATTCCAATTCACAGAGACCCTACAGGACAGGGCAGAATGGCCCTATACAGCTTCCAGTCTGTAATCTCTGTGGCAGTAGAGTGTAGCATCTCTCCTGAAACTGTCTAGTGGTTTCAAATGGATGACCTTTGGATTAGCAGTGGTGCTCTAATCACTTGGCTACTAGAGCTCCTTTGCCTAAGATCACATATTCAGTAAACACTAGAATGAGTCTGAAACCAAAGCCCAGACTCTTAACCACTGTCTAATGGGGGCCAGGGTGGAGGGGGACTAACCCTGTGTCACAGCATATACAACCTGGCCCCATCGGTATGGCTGGCTTCATCACTCACTTCTCCCTTTGCTCCTCACCTTCTGTACACACTTCTTCGGGGTTCCCTAAACCCCATCCTCCCCTGCACTTGAGCATTCTTGCGCATGTGGTTCCCTCTGCTTGAAACTTTTTCCTGCCTGTCTTTAGGGACACTAGTTTCCGTGGCCCATTAACAGACAGAGGTCTTCTTCTGAAGAGTCGCGATCTTCCAAAGGATAGCTAGCAACCTGGTGTGAGTGCCTGCCTCTGCTCCTTACTGATGTTGCCCTTCACTTTCCGCCTTTATCTAAGAGTGGCTGCTGAGGGAAGAGTTGACTTTACCACTCACCAACACAAGTCCTCCCATCCGGAGCCAGCTGCAGGCCAGGAGAGGGGCACTGGCACCGAATCTGCCCCTTGACCACATCGCAGCCGTACTGACAGTTGGCCATGGAGCAGGTCAGGGCACCTGGAAACAGAGGGTCTGGCTGACTCTGGGGGGTAGGGAACAAAGTGCAACGGAAATAACTATGCTCTTTTCTCTTCCTGAAATTAGTGATGCTTAGTCAGCAATGAAGACAAATAGGGCTCAGTGATTGAGTGAAAGCATACAATTCAGTTTAAATTTGCATGCCTGCCTGTCTGCAGCTCCTTCTGCTCTCCCTGCCTGGTAACAGCACACTCCTCCTGCCCATTCTGTACCTGTCATATCCTCTTAACAATCCCCTGTCCCCTCCTCTCCACCCTCTCTATGCCCGTCTAGTAAGAGGCCAGTAGCACGACATCCTTTAGATGCATAGAACCATAAAGTGCACATACGATATGGTCACTCTCTGTCCCTGAGTCCAATCTATTCCTGTCTGAAGCGTTGACCTCAGTAATGATTTATGATCAGGCACAGCATCAGGTCTAGGGGCCGTACTCCCAGGGGAACTCCTAGGCCATCAACTTCAGTCTTTTAGTGGAGTTCTCAGGGTGCACCCCTTTTTTTTCTTGTATTGCCACTGGGACTCAACATTGCGAGCCCCATCACAGCTGTAAGTGTTGGTGGCCAGGCACCATCTGGTACTTCTTCTGGTCACCTGTTGCTGTAGTCACCTATTCACGTGGGTCTGTCTGTCTTCTGGGTTCTCTTTCCCACATGTCGTTGTTGTCCTTGGTGATCATCTGTTCCAGCTGGGTTGTAACAGCTGACCATTTGGTGTACCTCAGATGGTAGCTTGCTAGCTTTTAAGACCCCAGATGCCATTCACTAGTATGAGGCATGGAAGACTCTCTTAGCAATATGCTAGGTATGCCAATTGGCCTCAGTGTCTCCTGAGAGCATGGTCCCCCACCCCGCTCCTCTGTCCTTGCAACACTGGGTTAAGATTGGAAGACTTTTCAGGTTATGTTGCAGTTCCACTACATTTATCTTCTTTCTACTGCGTGCTGTCACTGCTTTCACCTAACCAGATTTCTATCAACTATCTACTCTATAACCAACCCTCTCCCTCTCTTCCCTCCCTTGTAGGCATCAAAGAGTCTTTTCTTCTGTACATGAGTCTGTTTTTAAGTTAGCCAAGCTTTTTATGGTATAAAATATCTAGTGACAATAAAAATTAAATAGCTGATGATGAGATACCGTATAAACACAACCTCAATTAGATGTTTGGCCTGCAGAGAATTTTAGGGCATTGCTCATCATCTTATAAACACACTCAAATGATGGTAGAAGACATGAGAGATACACGTGAAATCTACTTTTCTTATAGTATAGGCATTTTTTTCATTTAAAGTAGTCTTCCCTGCCCCTGAAAAGAGAAGTAACTTAATCTTTAGACCACAAAAAAAAAATTTTAAATGAAAGAGGTGTTTACAATCATTCAACACCTCTGATGGATTTCCTATAGCAAATTGAGTGCGCATACTTATGAGGTGCACAATATTCCCCAAAGAGTCATTAATGTTCTTTTTCTATCTGGCATCATCCTTCTATGTCCAGGGAAAAGACAGGGAAGAATCATATTGGGAAAGACATTAGGAAATATGCTTAGTCTTGTTATTCTTGTTCTAAATGCCACTTGAAAATCAACTTTACACGGGCACCTATGGTAAACGAATGCTATTACATCGAAAATGGACTTCTCTTATTCTGATTTTTGTTTCTTCAGGCAGGCAAGTAAACATATGTACACATCCTATTCAAGGAGGTCTGGGAGGCCACTTTCACAAAGGCAGGTTACCAGAGTGCGGCATGAAATCACGCCCAGAGCACGTGTAAAACAGTTGAGATTCTTGACATACTTGAACAAGACCCATCCGGCATGAGCATATATCCGCTGAGACAGAAGCACTTGTAGCTGCCGTAAGTGTTCATACACCTGTGCTTGCAGGGCCGTGGCTTCAGGCCACACTCGTTTAGATCTGAAAAGAATGGGGGTGGAAGCAGAAAAGTCACAAAACCTCAGCACTACTGTAAAGCAATCAAAATACTTCACTATAGTGAATAATAAACGAGAAAGGGGGCTAAACTATAGAGAAATGCCAATTACACAAGAGCTAGACCCTGTTCAAACCATCTTCATTTGCATACTCTTTATACTAGATATGACCAGTAGTTTTCTTTCTGATCTAAAGTCTTATAACAATGAGAAAGTCTTGCATTTCTAGGGTTTAAATTTTGAGGGACACGCAATCTCTGTCCAGACAGGATAGCTAGGAGGATTCTCCCCACTGACCAGAGCCTACTTGGTTATCCCTAGAAACAGCAGAATACTGACCTGCTCGTGGGTGTTGCTGCTACTGTTGATAGTGTGCAGTTGATACTGACAACAGAATTGTCCCTATAGGATTTTCTAGGCCAGGTGACACAGTAGTTAAGCACATAGCTACTAACTGAAAGGTTGGTGATTCCAACCCACCAGCTGTCTGCTGGAGAAAGATGTATCAGTCAGTTTGGGTAAGGGTCACAGCCTCAGAAACTCTATGGGGTTGTTCTTCTCTGTCTTGTGTGAGTTGCCTGAATGACAATGGATAATCTTTATAGAAGCAGATCTCCAGGTTTTCCTTCTAGGAATGATTGGATGGGATTGATCCATCAACCTTTTAGTCAGTACCAAAATGTTTAACAACTGTGCTACCAGGAATCCTTAAATATCCTTAAAACATCTGAGTTATTTCTAGACCCACTCTTGACAATGTTATCTTACTCTCAATTTCTTCCTTTCCCTATTTAAAGATGACAGCACATTAGCCTATTATACTGTACAAGAAGTATATGGATTTTAAAACTTTGGAATGCTTTGACCTTCCCAAAGGAAAGCTTTATTTTCAGAGAGTAAGAGCTACATTAAATAGAGTCACCATTATTGTAGTCTTTCATGTTCAGTCCTGTAGTCTCTATGCTCATCTCACATTAAAGAAGGAAGCTTCAGCTTCTAACTTTAGCAATGCATTCAAATTACAAATGAACTAAAAAAGGAAAAAAGAAACCCTCCAACAAGTTTTCATTCATTTGATATTTAGGGAAGTCATATGGAAATACTAATGGACAACGCATAATACCAAAAGGAAAAGATCAAACCCACTTCCCTTGTGTCAGTTCTAACTCATGGCAACCCCATAGGACAGAGGAGAACTGCCCCACAGAGTTTCCAAGGGGTGCCTGGTGGATTTGAACTGCCAACCTTTTGCTTAGCAGCTGTGATACTTAACCACTTAGCCACGACAGTTAACAATACATAATAGTCTAAGATTAGGTATTTTAGGATTACTGATTTAAATACCAATGTTAAATTAATTAATGAACTTCCCATTATGAAAAACTTTTAATACATGTGGAGCACTGCCTCAAGTGAACATAAAACTCACAATGACAAATAAACACTGAAGTAAAAATGTTCAAAATACAGACTTCATTAAAAAGAAATGAGACCACATACTTCGTTTGTCTGGAACCACCTGATTACCATAATTTAATTGTCTAATTTATCATTGAATCAGAAATATATACTATAAGATGTCTAGCTACAGAGTTCTTTTCAAATCTAATCAAATTTAAATTTGATCTCATTTATTAGAGATCAACATTTCATTTAACCAAACTAGGTTATATTTTTAAATCCCCAGAAAATTATGGCACCTAAAATTTTTTCATATCCTACTGACTCGGTAACTTGATTTTTTTTTTTCCTTTTCCTAGCTGTACCCTAACTGTAACCATATCCCTCACTAGGCCAGCCTAGGAGGGTGAAATGAATAAACCAGATACCTGTGTCAGCTCCAACGCTGCTCTTCAGTTCTCTACTTTATTATCTCTCTCAAAATCACACCTAAAAGCAACTCTCAGATGAAATTTTCCTAACGGAAGGTACCGTCAACAAAAATTTGATTTCTTCTGCTATTAAGTAAAAAATTTTAATCAAGAAAAAAAGACACTGATGTTATATCACCTTCCCACGTTCTTCTACCTGGTACTTTACTACTTACTAAAAGTTACACATGTAAAATCCTTTCTCATTTTTTAGGAAGACTGAACCATCATTTCTAAGACATTGCACCTGGTTTTGAGGACTCTCTGACTTGTACACGGAAACCCTGGTGGCATAGAGGTTAAGAGTTACGGCTGCTAAGCCGAAGGTTGGTGTTTCCAACCCTACTCTCTCTTATACAATTCCTGAACTGTGTAAAAGCAAACAGTATTTAAATCTGCCTACACTGTCAAAGAAAGGCTTTGTGGTTTAAGTATTCTTATGCATTAAACAAAAACAAAGCAGTACAACAAAACTGCAGGGAAAGACTGAATTCTGTATCTCAAGGGAGGGGTAGTGACAGGTACAAGATATTTTTCAAGAACCATGGAAACTTTTATAGGTTCGTAATGATGCATGGTCAGAGGTAAATGGTCAGAAGCATGTACCTCTACACAAACCAAAAACATACTGCCATAATTTTCTAGGTATTTAAAAATACAATATAACCTAGTTTAGTTAAATGAAACATACTGATCTCTAATAAATGAGATCAAATTTAAATTTGATCAGATTTGAAAAGAACTCTGTAGCCTGGTATCTTATAGTATGCATTCCTGATTCAATGATACAGATAAATTAGACAAATTATGGTAATCAGGTGGTTCCAGACAAACTAAGCATGCAGTCACATTTCTTTTTAATGGTTCTGACTCATAGTGACCCTAGAGGTCAGAGCAGAACTGCCCCACAGAGTTTCCAAAGAGGCAGGTCATTAAAAAGATATTAATGGACATCCCATTGGCTACTATATCTACGGATTAGAGTTTTGAGAACCTGGCTTCATACTTGGAATAAAGAGCCCCTTAGGATTGCTTTGGAAAACTCTGGTGGTGCAGTGGTTAAGTGGTATGGCTGCTAACAAAAAGGTCAGCAGTTCAAATCTACCAGGTGCTCTTTGGAAAGTCTATGGGGCAATTCTACTCTATTAGTTCGCTGTCAGTTGGAATTGACTCAGTGGCAGTGGATTATTGGTAGATCTTCACAATCCGTATTGGGGCTCCTAGTGGTCTTAGAGACTTGGTTCAACCCACATTTTCCTTGTCTGCTCATTGTAAAAAGCATTTGGAGGGTGAAGGATTGTAATACCAAAAAAAAAAAAAAAAAAAGGGAAAGAAAAGCTGTCATTATTCCCAGGAAACTGGGAATCACTCTGAAATAACATGGAAAGGGAAGTAAACATGCAACATTTAATAGGTAAAATTAAAATGTGGAGAAATTTTGTTGGCAAAGTGTTCTCTTTATTATTAAAATGGCACTTATGTATTAAAATTCAATGAAAGTAACTTGTGGACACTGTAATCCAACAGCTGTCGATGGGATGGATGATGATATCCGTGACAGCTGATGGGTGTTGATCTCCTCTACGGCTACCTTCATTTCCCCATCTGCCACAGGCGTGTGTCTCCTACTAACCTCATGAAGACCCTCACAAAGACCACTGCAGAAATTATGAAATAGGATCCACAGTCATTCCTGATGATTGCTATTTACCAAATATTGGACTTTGTCTACACCTGAGAGTATCAGAGAATGAAAAACGTCTGGTGACCTGGTAAACCTCTTTTCTTCAATATTCTTCAGATTTCCTATTCTATGATTATTATACCTTATTTTCCTATTGACCAAATGCCATATAAAACTGAGTTAATCTGTGCTGCTTCCAATTATTGCTATATTCCTTATCACAACCTGCTGGACTACAGATCTATTAACACGTGTTATCCAATTAAATCAGAAATTCAAAAATGGTGTTTTTAAATTACAGTAAAATGCTCCCATGCTAATAATAAACAGTATTGAACTCCCAAAACAAACCCACTGCCACTGAATTAATTCCAAGTCATAGCAACCCTATAGGATAGAGTAGAATTGCCCCACAGAGTTTCCAAGAAGTATCTAGTGGATTTGAACTGTTAATCTTTTGGTTAGCAGCCGTAGTAGCATTCAACCACTTACTCCTCCAAGGTTTCCAGAATAATGTAACTTTCAATGACACTGTCTCAAATCAATCCTGAAAGCTGATAAGAGAACCTAGGAGAGAATATTTCAGTTTTTTGTTGTTTTGTTTTGTTTTTAAGTTTAATCTTATTCTTTCTTTGGAAGCTTGTAATAGACGGAAAATTAATTACAAGGAAATCATAAATAATTATCAGGAAAATCTATAATGTAAAGATACAGAGGTACATGTACCTCTCTTATTACTTCAAAAGACAGAACTTTGCAATTAAATCATTTACACTCAAATGCTATAATTATGTAACACAATGCTTACAAAGCAGGTATTACAATGAGGAGTACATTTAAGCAGGTTGGTGGATTCGTGAGCTTGGCAGGAGGGCAGTGGAGAGACGAGAGCTAGTCCAGAATAGAAATGCAAGCTGCATAGCAATATTATTACATTTCAGGAAAAAAGAATCAGAAATTTTATTAATATGCAGATCCCTGAAAATCAGCTTGAAAATCTTAAAGAGATTAACTGAATAAAATAACCCGATGGATTTGGAAAGGAAATTATCTTGCATTCATGTTACTGTGTTGGGAATTTTCTCCATTTTGAGGCTTACACTAGGCAATGATTTAGAAATCCAAGCTTTTAAATTTTGTCTGACTACAATGGAAAGCACAGACAGATGACACTAAGTCAACTGTCATTATTTCTATTCTTTATCAGTGACTTGGAAACTACTACCATCGCCCTCATTCCCTGCATAACCGGAAAACTGAACCCATTGCCATCGAGTCAATTCCAACTCACAGAGTCCCTGTGGACAGAGAAGAACTGCCCCATAGTGTTTCCAAGGAGCACGTGGTGGATTCAGACTGCTGACCTTCTGGTTAACAACGCTTAGCAGCCCTTAACCACTGTCAGGTCTCTGTGAGTTGGAATTGTCTCAACGGCAGTGGCTTCTTTGAATTCTGTTATTTTAAATTCCTAAATCTACAAGTGGATGAGAGACACACTCTCTTAGAAGAAGAAATATGAAATAACGGTACCATCTTACCTTTCCACAAAATTCCAGCTTAATGCAGAAATTATTTTTCGTGTTCAACCTCTCATACTAACCTTGCATTCAAGTAAGGCAAGCATACCCAAGTAGGTTAAATGGCTTACTCACAATTATGAAGCTAATTAAAGTCTGTACAGAAATCAGACATCTGGCTTTCTAATAT
The DNA here is from genome assembly GCA_028571685.1 of Heterohyrax brucei. Classification (NCBI taxonomy): domain Eukaryota; kingdom Metazoa; phylum Chordata; class Mammalia; order Hyracoidea; family Procaviidae; genus Heterohyrax; species Heterohyrax brucei. The sequence goes on from CM053143.1 coordinate 79,351,164, forward strand.
TACAAGATGTACAACAAATGAAGGAAGTGGATGTAGGCTTGGTTTCCCGATTAGTTAAACTCTACATCCCAAATAGACACTAATGGGGAAAGAAGATTTGAACACTTCTAAAATCTACTCAGTAAAAGCCATCAAAACCTCAATCTCTCTGTTGCTTTGGCATTCCTGATGTCTGTTACATAGAAAGACAAGCTATTTTGCTTATCTGATTTTAAGAATATGCAAGAACCCCAGAAAAGAAGAGGCAGAGTAATGATGGGTGATGCATTAAGAGAACAGTGGAGGCTTCCAGGATTTCAAGGGCACAGAGAATCAGCACCAGGTGGCAGTTTCTGCTGCTTGCTTCACATGCTCAGGCTGCTGAAGACTGGGTGCTCCTGGGGCTAGTCGTCACACATTGCAAGAGGGACACAACTGCAGGAAGCCGTGCAGGTGGAAGGAGCAAACCACCTGTAAAAATGCACGCTCACCCCTCGAAGGTAAACTCGTGGCTTGATGATCCGAGGGTTGGAAAAGAGGCGGTTCACTGCCTTGGTCAAGAGGAGTGGGGGAGAAGTGCTCATCTTCACACCAGGAAGAAGGTAATAAGAGTCAACTTTGAACTGATGTCATTTTTAGCCCTAAAAATCTTTATAAGTACACATTAAACAATTACAGAAAGTTGATGGAATGTAAAAAGAATGTGTTTAGATTTACAAAAAAAAACGCTCTTCAGTTCTTGCATCCTTTCTTTTTTTATTTTAATTTTCCTAAAATCTATCCCTGCTATCCTTCTATCTAAGAACACATGAACATTACAAGTTAACAGTTCCTTATTTGCAGAACAATTCTAAAGACATTTTTAAAAAATGTGATGATTTTAAAAAGCACGATTTTAGTCATCTGCATAAGACTCAATTAAAAAAGAAGTTACACGAATATTGATTACAGTCTGTTCTGCTGAGGCATTAATGGACTAACTTATTATTTTTCTATTCTATTGCTATATTGCACAATAATACAATTTACAGTAGTTTACAATACTCCAAAATTATGGACAAATTTATGATTTGCATACTGTATTTAAATAAATACCGTGGCAGAGCAAGAAATTTCAGTCAAATGTCAGAACTTTAAGCTACATTTCGATAGCACTTAGAACATACTTAAGTTTTGTGATAAAATATTAACTGTTGCCATTATTAGCTTATGAAATACTATAAGATGGCTGAGAAGCAAAGTAGGGAGATAACAAAGCATCCCATTTCAAAGCTGTTACATTATCAGCAGCCAGTTAAACTGCCACATGAAATGAAAATCGGCTTCTGGGGGTGAAACTACACATCTTTCTAAAAATCAGTCTGTTGGCAGCAACTTTAATATTAGCACTAGATGGCTTGGCATTTAGACTGTTGTGCTTAGACAAGCCATTCACTTTCAGATTTCACTACCAGCCAACCAAAATTTACCAGTTCTGTGCTACAAGACACGGATTCTTTTCTTGGGATGTGGAATTCAGTATATGACACATAAACCATGTGAAAACCTCAGCCATAGAGATTGGCAGATTATTTTTCTGAAATTTACAAAGTATGCTGTCAATTCAAAAGTGTAATTGTTTCATTCAGTGATCCAGTATTTCACATGGTGATTGCCAGTGGAAAATCTATACAATAGTATTCTATTTTTTGGCTGGTAGAGACTCATAGAGGGCAGCCTATCCATGAATAAAACTACTAGAGAAATGAAGGAATAGGAAAGCAAAGAATCAGAGAATCTAGCCAGAGTTTGTACTGGAACTTTCAGTACTGTGAAAGGTAGGTACCACATATCTTACCGGGCACAGTAATGATTAGTCCCAGTATGTGGTTTTACATCTGACCTAAATAAGCGAGGAAAAATCCCAAACCCGTTGCCGTGGAGTTCACGCTAATCGTGGTATCTCTACAAAAAAGAGTACAACTGTTTCCATAGGATTTCCAAGGTTATAAACCTTTATGGAAGCAGACTGCCACAGCTGTCTCTCGAGAGGTGGCTGGGGGTTTGAAACACAGACCTTCTGGTAAAGAGCTGGGCACATAATCACTGGACCTCCAGGGTTCCTCAGCTAAAACAAAAACTCCCTGCCATCAAGTTGATCCCAACTCACAAAGACCCTGTAGGACAGAGTACAACTGCCCCCAGAGAGCTTCCAAGGAGCACTTGGCAGATTCGAACAGCTGACCTTTTGGTTAGAAGATGTAACACTTAACCACTATGCCTATGCCCCCAGGTTTTCTATAGCTGAACTAGGTATAGAAAATCCAGGCAATGACTCAGAAGGAAGAGAAACAGCACCGACACTGATCACCAACAGCAGACTCACACACAGCTAGTGACAAATCTGTTCCAGTAAGCTAACTCCAAAATGCAGCCTGCCCTGCTATTTGGGCTGTTCCCCAGGTGTCTCTAAAAGCTGTCCTTAAATGCTGGTCGTTTACTCAAGCTGTTGACTTCAGCAAGCATGTTTCCAGAAGGTTATTTATTAAAGCACCCAACTTGTAATGAATTCCTCAGCAAATACTGGCTTATACCAAAATCTACTTTTAATCAAAAGCTAATTTCCAGTTCTGTACAATTATTTCAAATTTACTTCTTCTTGACATTTCTCTACTAGAGAAAAAATGAACCAGCTTATGGGGCATGTTTTTCACTTTGTAAGTAAGGTTACAAAAAAGGGTCAAAGTTAATTTACTCAGCAGAAACAGACAATTTGCTCCAATGACTTTTACGGGGGCATTAAGCAGATCTCACAGGAGTCTCTGGGTGGCATGAACAGTTAAGTGTTTGGCTAGGAACCAAAAGGTTAACAGTTCCCATCCACCAAGAGGTGCTTTGGGAGAAAGACCTGGCAATCTACTTTTGAAAGATCACAGGCATTGAAACCCTATGGAACACAGCTCTACTCTGAGATGCGTGGGGTTGCCGTGAATCAGAATCAACTGGATGGCAACTGGTTAATTAGTAAAACAGTTCTCACACTTAGTAGGCTCTCTCAGTTTGACAGGGCTTTCGTGGATTGTTAGGAAACTGTCTAAGATTCTGGACCAGACAACTCCAAGGAAATCTTTCAAGTTCCTATGACTGTCGAGATCAAGAATCAATCTGTGAAATAATCATATGTTTAACTAACATTTAATATGCACTTATTATGTACAAGAATTCCCTGGGGCCATACTGGTGAGGTGCTATGTCTGCTAACCAAAAAGTCAGCAGTTCAAGTCCACCAGGCACTCCCTGGAAACTCTACAGGGCAGTTCTACTCTAATCTATAGGGTAACTATGAGTCAGAACAGACTGAATGGCAGTGGGTTTGGTTAGGGTTTTATTCTGTACAAACCACTTTAATAACAGCCTCGAGTCAGATCTAACTTGACGGCACTTGGCTGGCTTCAAAAACAGACAAACAAAAAACCTATTGCCATTGATTTCAACTCATAGCGACCCTAATAGGACAGAGTAGAATTGCGCCATAGGGCATCCAAGAAGTGATAGGTAGATTTCAGCTGCCAACCATTTGGTTAGCAGCCAAAGCTCTTAATGACTGAGTGACCCGGGCTTCATCCACAACCAAACCCCACTGCAGTCAAGTCGATTCCAACTCACAGAGACCCTATAGGTCAGAATAGTATTGTGCCATAGAGTTACCAAGAAGTGCCTAGTGGATTCAAACTGCCAACCATCTGGTTCATAGATGTAACACTTAACCACTATGCCATCAGGGTTTCCAGGGCTTCTGCAGGAACCCAGAAATCAGAAAGATAACACAAGGAGCTTCTGCTCTTCAAAAGCACACACCTTTCTAACAGGAGCCTGCCATACTGATTTTTTGGAAGACGGAAAAGTAAGAGATGATTGAAACAGGTATGCTTATCTTAAGCTTGAGTCCGATTCTCAAGATCCAATGTGTTAGTTACATTTTCCTTGCTAGTGCTAGTTTGGCAAGTGTAAAAACATATTTTGCTACCACTGAAATCCTCATCTCTCTAAGGAATACAATTATGGAAAGCAATGTTTTAACTCAATGTATTTCAGTTTTGCTTTAGAGAAACAGGTATACATCACAGGTAAAAGTTCCTGGGAAGCTGGTTCTGAAAATAAGAAGTAACCAGTGACTGATCCTTATTCCAACAATAGCTTTAGTGTCTTTGAAGCATATTCAGTTTGAGGTAGCTCCAGTAAATTAATTTAAATGAATTTCTCCACCATCCCAATAATAGCTTCTCTTTAAGAGATCTCTTTATATAATTCTCTAGTTATCAGCACAACAAAGTTTTGTGGTACCGATATATTAATGAAACCTCTGATGGTTTATGTTCACCACTTGACCAATAGAAGTATACTGGGATTCCAGTATGAACACAGACAACTCACTACCCAGAACCTAACATGTTACCAGTGTGAACTCAGGCTGAGGAAGGAAAATCACATGGATTCTTAAGAGTAACCTGAAATCATAAGAACATTATCATTTCAAAAAAAGTGCTCAGCTGTATTTGGTAAAAGAAAAATCAATGTTGATTTTTAAAAAATTAGAAATAAATCATTGGAAAAATTAGTTGTAAATCAGGCGACAGATAATACAAGAACCCACTTTAGGAAAACAACTGATCCTATCATTGAACAAGCTAGGTTTTGCTAGAATGGATTTCATTTGATAATTCAGGAAAAATTACATATACTTTCAAACATCATGTTCTGGGTGATGGTGTAAACTATGTTTGTACATCACTAGTTTATACTACACACATCAAAGAGTATCTTGGAATAAATACTAGCTATTAACAAGTAGGCAGCATTTCAACAGTCTCATTTCTGTATCATGGGATATCTAGAACCCATAGCCTGGTTTCATTTGATACTTCAGATAATAGGGATAATTACTTTAATTTTAAAAATAGTAAAGACTTACTCTTCTTTCTTTTATCTTTCTAGTTAAATCAGACCACAATAAAACCTAAGCCACTTAACCCAGTTGATTCTAATTCATAGTGACCCTACAGGACAGAGGACAACTGCCCCATAGGTTTTCCAAGGAGTGGCTGGTGGATTCATACTGTACACTTTTTAGGTAGCAGCCAAGCTCTCAATCACTATTCTACCAAGGTTCAGCTTTCTTTTATTGCTGACTTTTTAACTCCTAATGATAGAAATTTGTGGGTTGAAATTAGTAAGGAAGACCCAAACCAAACCCACTGCTGCTGAGTTAATTCCAACTCATAACAACCACATACGACAGAGTAGGACTGTGGCATAGGGTTTCCAAGGAGCACCTGGTGGATGTGAACTGACAACACTTTGGTTAGCAGCCAAAGTCCAACCCACTGTGCCATCAGGGTTCCCAGTTAAGAAGACAGCCTTGATGACCTTAATTAGCATGACCCAGAGGGTCACATTTTCAATTACATTTTATTCACCCACAACTAATGTGGTAGAAAAAAATATAGATTTTTTTTTGAAACAACAGCTCTAAGTTGACATTCTATCTCTTTTACCAATGAATTTTGTGAAATCAGTAGGGACACTTCAAATCTCTAAGCTTTAGAATTTTCAAATGAAAAATGGAAAAAAATAAAGTAACTCTACCTCTTAATGTTGTAAGGATGAAAACAGATAATATATGTAAAATACCTGTGGCACAATGAGTATTAAATAAACATTTGCTTTTATAAGAAACTTACGCCAAGTAAATATGATTTACTGAATGAATCCACATTCCATTTCTCAAAAGAACATTTTCAAACTGGTTAGCCATTGAAGGAAGGCTTAATAACAGAACCAAAGTTCTCACAGTTCCAAGACAAACCTCCTGCCAGCCTTCTGTTATTAAGGAAATTTTACTCAAGTGGTAACTGAGGTTCAAAAAGGTTAACACTTGCCCAAGGCTATCTAACTAACTCATGAAAGAACAAGGAGTGCCCAAAATCACCTCTCCTGGTACGGAAATTCTCTTCTTAAATACATTTCAATTAGTTTGAGAGAATAAGAAGGACATTTTCTTATTGACCTCTGATGAAAATAATTTAAGAATATTTAAAATTATCATATTTTCATCTATTAATAAAATGGTAGCTCACGTAATTGAGAAAAAATAGCTATTAAGTAGTGGTTTGGGATGAGCATTTAAAGTTTTATAGATTTGTCATGAATAGATGTAGCATATGATTGCATATTTGTGTCAGAGTATTTTCCTACCTTGATTGCAGGTTTTTCCAGCATATCCAGGATGACACTTGCACTTGTTTGGTCCAACACATTCACCATGTTTGCACTGCGGTTGACACACAGCTGCAGAAAGAGGAGATCTTGTATTATTTCTGTGTCAGCAGCGTATTAACCATACAGCATCTTTGCCATGAACTAGTTTGCTAATAAAAGAAATAACTTACAACAAAGTAGCAAAGATATATAAAATCACTGTTCCTGCAGTGGTAAGCACCATCTAAACTCCATGTCTTTATGTATGTGCATGTATGGTTGTGCCTGTATATGTGTATGTATCACTTGGGCCTGGAATATTTGCTAAAACTGAAGACAACATTAAAATACCAAAAATAAAAAATACATACATACATACTATGCACACATAACCTAGGCAAAAATAAAACTGATGTCAGTGAAAAGTTATGATTTTACCATTACTTGTACCCATAATTTCAAGTTTAGTCTCCCAAATACACTTCAAAAAGTAGTTCTTATTCCAATAATACTGGATATGTAAGCATTTAGATCAATTTCAAGTTAAATTATAAAATAAATATTTTATTGGAAATGGTGTTAAGTCAAAGCAAGACAAAATGAAATAAAAACTAAACCTCAACATTTCTTTGAGCTTCGGTTTAAGAATACATCTATCATCTTGGTCATTCTTAACTCCAAGGTACATCACGACTGCTCATCAACCTATAATGGCTTTTCTATAGTCTATGACAGCAAATACAAAGTACAAAGTTCTCTATTAGATATTACTATCTTCCATTAACTAAATTCTTCTTCCCTAAAGACCTCAAAATTACTTAAAACATCTCTTTGTCTTTTCACAGGTCTTCCCATCCTGCCAAAATATCAGTTAGAATTCACTGTATTTACTCTATACCAGTTGTAAGATGATTTAAAGCAACTCTCAGACTTTTCACAAGTCTTCTCTTCCTGCCAAAATATCAGTTGAAATTCATTCTCTTTACTTTATACCACTGGTATAAAACATTCTATACCAGGTTATTAAAACAGGCACATTTACCCTGTTTTAAAAACCAACCAAGTATGCTTTTCCTCCCCAGAGAACATTTGACAATATCTGCATACGTTTTAATTGTTGCAACTTGGGAAAGGATGCCATTGGCAGCATCTAGTAGCTAAAGGTCAAGGAGGCTGCTGAACATCCTAAAATGCTCACACTGCCACCCCCATAGCAGCAAATTATCCAGCCTAAAAGGTCACGATGCCAAGATGGATAAATCTTGCTCTGCTGCAAGTATGTGCAGAGTACCATGCCATGTACTACAAGATGTGAAAAAGAGTTACATAGTGTGGACATTGGTCTCAAGAAGTTTACATCTAGATGAAGAGACAAAACAGCCACATATTTCATTCCAGCTAACATGTATTTATGAGTAGAACAAATGGCACATACATGTAAAGAAAATATCACATGATGCAATCTATATTGATTTGTATAGGCAGCCTTGCAGAGGGAGACTGAGCTGGATCTTAAAACACGGGTAGACAGAGAAGGGAGAAGAATAGTGTGATGCTGTGCTTTGCTTTTGTGTGGCCTTTCTGGTGATGATTTTGTCACTTTCAACCAAGTGACTGAGTGAGACTCAGAAGATATGGTGATTGTGGCCCACCACAGGGATTGGTCAGTTTTGCCATCCTGCTGGGCTTGAGGCTAGTCATTCCAGAGGTGGGAGGGAGAGAATCCCACTACCACCGAGAAAGAATGATCAGGAACCAGCACATCCTTTGGACTCAGGATCCCTGCACTGAGAATTTCCTGGACCCAGAAGACAGAGAGCAAGTTGTAACCCTGAAGATGCTGAGAAGTGGTGCTAGGAGAGACCTAGCAGAGAGACATGGCACAATGGGCTGTCCCACAGAGATTGAAAGCTGAGTGTCTTTTGGCAGAGGCCTCAGACCAGATAAAGCTATGCCTATGAACACAGCTGAAAAGAAGCTGTCCTGATAGAACTGTATCCTGAGTGTTCCTGAGCCTGAAATGTAACTGTCACTTACCTAACAAACCCCATACCTGTTAGTACTGTCTGTGAGTTCTGTGTGTTCACTGCAATGAATTATTAAAAACAACAGAGAAATAGAGTGTGCTATAGGAGGGACAGTTGTTGTACGAATTGGTAAAGACAGCAAAGAGAGAAGGCATGTCTGATCTCCGCCTCAATGGAATTAGCCTGGGCTGTTGATCTTGATTCTCCTTTCCCCTTGTGAAGTTAGAGGAGCTCAGACATCACTCTCATGACATTTTTATAGTTGGTGTCAGAAGTAGGATTCTTTGCAAGGGCTCAATTCATGGAAGCATAGGACTTTGTAAGAGAAAGGACACACGGGCCTGGAAAGTGAAACTTTTGATGCTTGGATGGTTGCTTTTGGTGTTGTTACCTGAAAGTAAGGTTATGTTGCAGCTGAAGGAAGAAAAGCTCCATCTGGAGTGGCCTGGGGCAAAAACCAGGCCAGATAAGCAGGGTGATTGCTGGGGTACCCGGGTCTGCTGGCTCCACCCAGTCAGATGCCCAAGGACATATGCATACAAATGGGAAGACAGTTAAGGTGTAGAGAAGATATAACTGGAATGTTTTTTAAAAGTACTATGTATTTAGAGGAAACCCTGGTGGCTTAGTGGTTAAGTGCTACATCCACTAACCAAAAGGTCAGTAGTTCAAATCTGCCAGGCACTCTATGGGGCAGTTCTGTTCTGACCTACAGGGTCACTATGAGTCAGAATTGACTCAGCAGCTGTGGATTTTTTTTTTTTAATGTATTTAGTGGTTAAATGTTATGGCTGCTAACCAGAAGGTCAGCAGTTCATATCTGCCAGGTGCTCCTTGGAAACTCTACTGGCAGTTCTACTCTGCCTATAGGGTAGCTATGAGTTGGAATCAACTTGTCAGGCAGTGGGGTTTAATTTGGCTTTGGTATGTATTTAGAATTACGAGTTTCTCTGAATGTAGTATGGATACTGAATGTTTCTCCTACCTAGTGTTGTAAGGCAGATCTAATTATAGGATAGAAAAAATATTAGATATTATAGATTACATGTAACTCTGCTGTCAGTCAATACTTGATTGAATATGCTAACAGGAGAACTAGGATTTGCTCAAGGGAAACATAGGCTGTTTGAATACAGTAGCCCCGTGTATAGAACCCTGCATACAGACGGAAAACCTAAGCCCCACCCAGATTTTCTTTCGAACAGACACATAGAATTGCCCAGAATTGGAAATGTGCATCTGAAGGCAAGATGTGCAGAAGGGAGAAAAATATGACTGTTTTGCTTCTTGAATTTCAAGCAAGTAGGTTGCTGTTGTGAACACTGAGACAGGAAAAGACAGTGCTGGTCAGAATAAATCCCCGTACAGGCCTAGCAGCAAAACACAGCCAGAAAGCATACAGTTTGCTCTGCTTGATGTGATGACCTTCTGAGTCAACTCAAGAAGTGGAAGTGGAGGAAGTGCAGCAAAAAGAGACAGGCTGAGTGTGGACATGTTCCAACAAGGTCAACAATGACACTGAGTTTCGAAGCCCTTGACTTACTTGCTGAATCTTGTATTTGCTCTTGCTGTTCTCCAATTTGAGATATGATCCCAATTTTCTGACAATTCTCAAATATTGTTTCCTTCAAAATGTTAACACTACCATGAAACTGATATGCATGCTGCTCTTGTTTTCTTGTTTCCTCACTGAACTCTCACTAGACTTGCCTCCCCTGGTATTTCACAGAGCCTTTTTGCCAATTTAAGTTTCTAGGCCTTTCTCGCTTGCTTGCTTATCCCAGACTGGATCCTGGAGCCTCACTGACCCTTAGTGCTACTCAGTAGGTTTTAATTTGAAAGCTTACAGAAAGAAAGGATGAGCAGACTGTAAATGGTAGAGAAATGTTCTTGTGAAACTGTTTAAGTGTTATTTTAGACATGTACACAAATTCAAAGATAAGCCATTTTGTTCAGATCAGAAAAGAGAAATTAACTATCCAGCAGGGTCTTACAATACTGCTCTACAACTGACTGTATATCTGGTAGATAGTTTACATGCAGTTTGGAAAACAGGCCCTAGAAACAATTCTTTATGAGTCCAAACCTGATAAACAAGAAATAAAAAAAATTTTTTTAATTAAAAAAAAGATATTTCATAAATCTTAATTTACAATCTGAATATACCCTCCACAAATCAAGCATTGCTGAGGAACTCAGAGTTGTATTTAAAAACAAAAAGCAAACATCTCAAAATAATTACATGAAGTCAAATCTTTTAACACTCTCCTCTAAGAATTTTTAGACTTCGAAAATATCCCTTAAAAATAACTTTTATAAGTAATGTAGAAAATATCACGTAAAAGCAAAAAAAAGTTTATTTAGGAGAAGTACTTTATGGAACAATTAAGCTTAGAGGGTCCCAGTCAGTACTGGCATTTGAACTCCCAGACCAAATTAATAACCATTCATTTATAGTGCTTGTAGGTGCTTTATGGAACAGAAGTTTTTATTGTCCTCCTACTTTCTTTGTTTGTTCTCAGTGGTGTGCCTAATCTTGGGCACATCAAATGTACACATACCAAGAGGTCAAGGCTGTTAATGTTTCTTACATAGTTATGGAGTCAGTAGTTTTTAAAGTGCTGTTTGCACTCTGAAAATCAATTTCAGTAACTAACCATACTTAGATTAACCAACGGCTATTAAATGTGAGAGAGTCTGCATAATCTTTTTTTTTTTTCTTTTCCCCCCTCTTCTTATAGAAAGGAAACCCACCGGTAAATGCTGGGAGCAACAACAGCACTTTGTCCTAGAATTTTGCTGGTGTGATGCCCAGAACTGAATTCAATAAACATATACTGTTATATATAAAGTACTATGACCCTTCAAATCAAACTCACTGCCATCGAGTCAATTCTGACTTAGAGTGGCCCTACAGGACAGAGTAGAACTGCCTCAAAGAGTTTCCACGGAGTGCCTGGTAAATCTGAACGCTGACCTCATGGTTAGCAGATGTAGCACTCAACCACCATGTCACCAGGGTTTCCACAAAGTACTACAGGCAGATTTGGTAGGATGAGAGTGTCACAGAGGATACAAAAAGTTAATTGTAAAACTGTAATGGCCAAACCACGACAAGGGCTGAAGGAGGGAAGAAGAGGGGAAAAGAGGGTGTTGTAACTGACTGCAAGTCCTAGAACAGCCCCACACAAGAACTATGATCTCAGGGACTGCTCAGAGGAAAGAGGTCATGACAGGCAGGAGGGGAGATGAGAGCCTTTAAAAAAATCAGCAAAAACGGGGAGAAGGGAGGACAGAAGGTTAAGTGTGCTAGTGTGCTATTGGAGCTTTTGTGCAAAGAGCTTATAATGACAGTTGAGACTGAGAGAAAAGTCAGGATCAGATCATAAAAGGCCAGTGGAAACTTCTAGATACTTACCAATCTTTGCTTCCCTTCTTTACAACAGAATGGCATTTTCATTTTTTTTAAAGTAGAGAATGAGTAAGCAGTGGAAAACTACTTTTTCCATCCTCTCTTGTAGAATGAGTGGCCATGTGACTGAATTTTGGCCAATGGCACATAAGCAGAATACCCTGGGTTGAATAGTGTCCTCTGAAAATTCATGTCCACTCAGAACCTGTAAATGTGACCTTATTTGGAAATAATCTCTTTACAGATGTAATCAAGTTGAGATCATACTAAACTAGGGTAGGCCCTAAGTACAATACGACTGGTCTCTTACAAAAAGAGAGAAATTCAAACACAGAGACACACAGGGGAGAAAGTCAGGTGAAGATGGAAGCAGAAAATCAAAGGATGAATCTATGATCAAGGAATATGAAGGAGTGCCAGCCATCACCAGAAGCTAGAAGAGGAAAGGAAGGCTTTTATCCTACAGCCGTGGAGGAAGCCACTTCTGCCGATACTTTGATTTTGAACTTCAAGTATCTGGAAGGGTGAAAGAAGAAATTTGTTCTTTTTAGCCACCCAGTTTGTGGTATATTGTTAGAGCAGCCTTGGAAACTGATATATAAATGTTACCGTGTGGAGCTTGGGGGCTGCTACTTAAAAGGGGGGCTAACGAATGTGCCTTCTTAGGTTTCTTGCCTGGAATGCACAGGTAATGGTTGTGTCACTTTATGAGCAGGAGGTGACTTGAGAATGGAAGGAAGGTGGAACAAAAAGTGACAATATTAATACTAAACTTCTGTGCTAGTAATTTAGCACTGTTCTTAGTGCTACTATTACTTGCATCTGAATGCAATTGCTGGCTGAAGGCAACCTGGACTTTAGCCTGTGTTTAATGTCAAACTGGTATTGCTGAAAGGTCTTCTTACATAGAAGCATCATGAGTAGATTCTAATACAGAAATACAACTTGTCAAATTTATTTTAGATCTCCCACATAGTCAAGGAAGTATATAAAGAACTTTATTTTTATATCTAAGAAGTTTCTTGATATCAGTAATGCCTTCAATGCTGTCCTGGGTACAGTAAAAATTAAATGCATTATCATTATTAAGTCATTCAGCATCAGTAACCCCCAGAAGAAAGTGCATGTCTATACTGAGTCCAGAAAAACATGATTCCCAGCTTCTTTAAAGTTGGCTTACCTTCTGATAACCCATTCCACTGTAATGTGAGCTCTCAGAGGGCAGGACAAACCAGCCTTTACAACCTGCATTACTCTGTAGACAGCTGGTCAGCAAACAAATGGATAAGAAGTCTATTTTGGATTGTTCTTCCAAAACCATAAAAAATAGACAATAGCACCTGCTTTACAGAAGCAACGTACGTAATGGTACTACAAGTTACTCAGAGAGAGCAGAAATGCCTCCTTGACCTTCACATAGATAAGGAAAGGGAGTTTGGGCCTTTCTTGATGACTCACTGTCTTCTGTATCCACACATAATTTGATATAACTGTAAACAAAAGCTAGTGAGGGTCACAAACTGTCAATGAAAGACATCTTTTTTTTTTTTCCATAAAATGGGTTGCCAGAATTAATTCCAAATGGGCAAATCACACCCTCAGAATTTGCCCTCTAACATTCCTGTAGCATAATGTAACATCCAGAAATGTCCTAAAAATAATCTCTATGTCACTGTTTTACCCAAGGGGGAGAAAAAGCTTCCACTGGCAAGTACAGCTCTTTAATGTTATCCATCTGAACCTCTTCTGTTTGACTGCAAACTAAAATTTTACTTTTCAGAGTTCACTGTAACTGGCAGAGCAGTGGTTCTGAGAGCTGGACAATGTTTTCTAACTCTGAGTAAGTTATCGGCTAAGTTAGGGAAACAGTGTCTATTATGTAAACTAATTACAATGGGAGTCAAGTGCCAAGCTTTAACAGAAAATAAAGACAACTGGAGATGCTAAAGTGGACAGAGGCTCTAGAAAGTGCCACAGGAAAAACCAACCCAGTCTCAAGTGTTGTTAATAACTTAAGATTTTCTGAAGACAAATAAGATTGTCTTCAGAGGCCTAAGAATCATGGATAATCTTTGCTGGCTACATCCTGTTGTAGCTACACCTGGTTACTCAGACATGGCACCACTAAAAGCAGGACAATAAAACCTTCCCCAGGGTACCTGCCTTAGAAACAAAAGAGACACAGGGACAGGCAAGGGCAGGGCAAGAGAATGAACGGACAGATACAAAATCGGGAAATTTCAGAGACTTCTTAGTATAAGTAGAGAGCTTCACAAAACTAAGGTATTATGGGACAACCTCATTTGAAGAGAAAAGGAAAAAATATAACAAATACCACCATGATACCAACATGGTGATGTTTTTATAAAAGCGCATTTGGCCTTGAAAGAGGGAAAGTTACCGAAAGAATGAAATCATTCCCTCCCTATTACTGAGACCTGGTGGTAGAATTTCCTAAGTCTCCCCCCGAAAACACCTTGAATCATTGCCTATTCAAAGTAGAACAAAACTCAGAGAAAAGAATTCTACCATCCAAGATTTCCAGAACAAAATACTCTCCACCTTGCTTGATAGCCTGGATTCCAGCTGTTAGATGTTGTTAGGTGTCATCGAGTTCATTTAGACTCATAGTGACTGTGCACAACAGAATGAAATGCTGTCCAGTCTTGTGCTACGCCCACAACAGTTTTTACGCTTAAGCCCATCATTGCAGCCACTGTGTCAATCTATTTCTTTGAGGGTCCATCTCTTTTTGCTGACCCACCACTCTATTAAGCAAGATGTCCTTCTCCAGGGACTGATCCCACCTGACAGTATATCCGAAGTATGTAAGACACAGTCTCACTGTCAGATAGAAAGGAATTATCTTATGATCAAATCTGAATTTCTGCTGCAGTAAAAATGCAATAAAAGTGTCTTTCTGGTTGTTATCACTATAAAATACAACCTATTAAATGTTCTCATAAACACAGAACTCAAAGCCATTTTACATGACTGATTAAATTTACTCTCACAATACCCATATAAGGCAGGTGAGCAGCAAGAATTATTTCCCATCTTACCAGCAGACAAGTGAGAGCAAAGAAAGGTAAGTGGCTTGTCTCATTTCAGCAAGAAATTCTTATCCAAGTTCCATGGTCAGTCCACTAGTTTCTTTGGTCTCAGGAAAAAGAAACACCAGCGTTTTTGAGTGAACTTTAGAGGGAGACAATGGGATCACAGTAAAACACTAAGCAGGAAAGGATGGGACTAGCAGAGAACGTCAATACTGATTAAAGGCATGAAGGTATTTAAATTACATCTTTAGTAAGAAAAAGCTGCAATTGAAAATATGATCTAGAATTTAAAAGAATCAAAATAACTTTGCCAAAATGCTTTCAAATAAGTCTCATTGTTCCCTGTTTTGTAAGAATGCCAGATTATGAATGATGAATGAAGTATAAGATGGTTGTCTCTTCTGTGGTATCACTACATCAGTGGATTACTATTGTTTTGTTTCAGGGCTCACATTTTATCTGACATTATTGTCATTAAGAACTTAACCACAGAGTAGAGCCAAATACTGTCAATCAATCTACTGGTAATTAAGAGCATAAAATTAAAATTAATAAGGGCTTCTGGTCCATACAGTGTACAGTAGAACTTGTCCAACAATAATTAACTTTGTTTTTGTCTTTGGGATCATAAAGTTGTGACAAATTTTCAAATGCCTACTTTATCTCTCACTATACAACTAGTAATTCCTGGAGAAGTCCAAGGGAAAACAAGTGACTATATTTGCATCGCAAGCCAACTTTTACTCATCACAATTAAGCACTACGCATTCCATTTAAAAAAAACTTCTTTGCACAGTTTTGTCACGTGTCATTTACTTGGAATTTGAACTTTCTTTCATTGTAATATAAAGGTAGAATTTAGTTTAATTAATTATAAGTACTACTATTTATTTAGAAGTGTAATGTTTATTTTTAAAGGGTGATAACAGCAGCAGTGAGTACACCTAGGCCCTGCTCTTTGTTTATAAATATCATTTCCCTGTTAGAAGAATCAGGCTGGCACAGGGAGGCTGGAATACCTTGCTGTGGCAGAAAGCAAGCAGATAGTCAAGGAACGATGACAAAATGTGAAGAATCAAGAATAATAGTAGCAACTGACAAAGACAAATTTAAAAAACTCCATGAGTCCAAAGTGATGGAAGAAAGAAGGAAGCTGAGCTTGTTTTTGAGAAGAATGCCAACTAATATGGAGAAGGAATAATAGAATTTGAGAAGCATCGTATTACAACTATCACTAAAATGTTTAGTTTGGCAAGTGGTCCTAACCCATCCACATCAGATGCTCACCAAGAACAACAAAGACACAAGGAAAAAAGATCCCAGAAGACAGAAGGACCCATATGAATGGGAGACTGTATCAGCATGTGACCAGAAGAAACAGATGATGTCCGGCCACCACCAAAGACAGCAGTGATGGAGCACACAGTTATTGAGTCCCACTGGCAACATGGGAAAAAGAGGGGTACACCTCGAGAACTCCACTAAAAGACTGCAGTTGATGGTCTATCAGCTTGGGGGTTCCCCTGGGAGCATGGACCCTAAACCTCTGCTGCCCTTGACCAGAAAACATTGAGCTCAACTTTTCAGACAGGAATGGACTGGATGCAGGAACAACATAACATGTGTGTACTTTATGGTTCTATGCTTATAGGATGCTGTCCTACTGGCCTCTTACTAGAAGGGAGAGGAGAAGGTGAAGAGTGGGGACAGGAGATTGTTAAGAGGATACAACATATATAGAATGAAAAGGAGGAGTGTGCTGTCACCGGGCAAGGAGAGGAGAAGGAGCTGCAGATAGGAAGGCATGCAAATTTAATTTGGACTGTATACTTCCACTCAATCACAATAAAAGATTTTAAAAAATTGGTTTGAGCAAAGACTGTCCACAGAAATTAAAATTTTCACTGAGTGAAACTTGGTTGGGGAACTGCATATTCAAGCAATCTCAGTGTATTACCTCATAGATTACTTACAAATTACAAAGAAAAGAACATGATTTTTCAGCATAAAAATCTGTGGATTTATCCAAGTCATCAAATTTAGCATCACCAAATAATAAAACAAACTGGTATTATGTGTAATGGTAATATTGTAACATGTCATCACTTATGTAAAATTCTTTTAGGGGGAGGTGCTTAATCTGAATCTAATGAGGAGGTGAACACAGATAAATTTACACTATGGAAATTCTACCAAATAACTGACCCAGACTCTTCAAAAAATGTCATTGTCAAGAAGCAAAAAAAAAAAAAAGATCAGAACTTATTCTTGATTAAAGAAGAAAACCAAAGGAGTATGTCAACTAAATTCAATATATTATTAATTGAATCTGTGTCAAAATGAAAAGAATTTACAAAACCATTATGAGACTATTGAGTAAATCTAAATACAGACTGTTTATAAGATAAAATTACTGTAATGATGTTAATTCTGTGTGGTTTGAAGGTAAATGTCCTGTTCTTATGAGATGTATGAAGCATTTGGGCATAAAGTGGCACTAGGTCTACAACTTTCTTTCAAATGGTTCAGCAAAGCATACATATATGTACACACACCTGTATATACATGTATGTACATATATATACATACATACACATATATACACCAAAAGAGAGAAGGCAAATGTGTGAAATATTAACAACTGTAGATTTGTAGATTAAGAGTTTGTGGGCATACACTGTTCCTACGTCTTCTGTGGATTCAAAAATTTTTTAAATGCAAATATTTACACACTCAAATAGAATATGCTTAACTTGACAACCATTATTAACCCATGAGTGGCTGTTTACCACTTATCAAGACACTTTACACAGGGGAGGAGGGCACAGTACTGGGATTAGCATCCCAGCTCTGCCACTTAGTATATGTGTGGTCTATGCTCATTACCCTATTTCTCTGGGCTCTCAAATGGAGATCACAGGCTGAACCATAAGAAGTTGCCAAGATTGCCATTTTTTTACTTAAAAAATGATAAATCCAATGACTTCTGGCCAACATGGCACCATAGACAGAAGTAGCATGCCATCTCTCCACAACAAAGATCCAAAAAACCAAGTAAAATGGAATGTCAGTTTTGGCTCTAGCTCCCGCTCTTCCTGGCTAGCTAGGGTAGCTCAGCTGGCCAGGAACTGCAGCATCTGTGACATCTGTTTGCCCTACCCACATCAGACATCAGCGGACAAGGAGTGTGGGAAAGCAGCATCATGGAACTCCCAGAAGGTGACAGATCACCCAGTAACCAGTGATACCCTTGTCACCCACAGTCTCTTGCCAGAAGGCAACTGCTATGGCCTCAACAGCTTGCATTTGCCCTGCCCACACTGGTGACTGAGTGCCATTTATTTATAGCTGGTGTTGCTTTCTTTCATTTCTTTGGTTTTGCCCCTGCCTCTCGCCACTTCCCCTTCCAATCTCTCCAACATCTGGCCCCATGTAGTTTTTTTGCTTCTTTATGAAAGGCTGTGAAGCACCACTGAACTGGGAAATCACTCTCCTGGCCAGTAACACCATGCTAGTGGTATCCTTAGGCCTTTTTTGTTTCCTTTCCTTTGCATGGCTTGTGTGTTCCTTCTAGCTAGGCTGCACTGCACAGCTTAGGACCCACATCCACAGTCTGCAAAGCTACATAGCTGGGATCTGTACGGAAATATTTTGTTTCTGTTTTCTTCTCCTTTTTTGCTTTCTGTTTTTCTTCATTTCTCAGTTTTCTTCTCTCTATATTTACCATATTTACTATATTTTCCTTTCTTCTTAATACCTGATGTTGTTTGACATCTATACCCCTTCTAGCTAGTGTATACTGTTTAGCCTCAGAGACACTTCCTTAGTGTTTGCTGCCACAATGGAGGGGGCTTTTTCCCCCCTATCTTCCAGATTTGTATCTAGTTTCTTTTTATTTCTCTCTTTTTCTTTACTTCTTCTTCTTCATCTTCTTTTTTTTTTTTTTTGACTCTGTTCCTCTCTCCTCTCCTTTTTCCCATACCCATCTTAGTGCAATACATCACAACCTCTTCTTCCTGCCTAACTGAACATCACAACCCTAAGCAGCACAGGCAATCTACTGGAATCTGCTCAGCACTGATTCCCAGCCCACAATGTCGGCCCTAGTATTTACTATAAAAAAACCATTCCAGCACCTCCCCTTCAGCTAGATCTGCCCTGCAGCACCCACCATAACCAAGTGACTGGCCCTCCCCATTTAACAGGGAAATAAAAAGTAACCTGATAATACAGAAGTAAACAACTAAGAATGCACAGCCTGACTGCTCTGACATAACCAAATAAAATGATAAAGGAAGACAAGCAGATCTACAAGCAAACAACAACAACAAAAAAATAACTTCTGAATGTCCCAAAGACAGCAGATAGTATAAAAACATATACAAAAACAGGACAGGTTGTTCCAGTCAGCGTCCAAAATAAAATATTAGATAACTTTCCAGTAGAAGAAAAGGCACTAAAACTATTTGGTAGGGAATTTAAATCTATAATATTCAAAGCTACCCAAGAGAAGAGGCAAAAAGCAGACAAAAATGAGGGAAAAATAGACAAATTCATGGAAAACACAAAAATTTACAGAAAGAATAAACCAAAAAATTGAAGAATTCAGGAAAATAATACAGAAAAAAATCAAAATAAATTTACAACTAGAAATCATTAAAAAAAATAGAAATCCAAAAGAGAAACAAGATTTCAGAAATGAACAGTGGTATGTAAGGGCTGAGGAACAAGTTTCAAATGATGGAAGATGGGATCAGCAAAACTGAAGACAAACCTTTGAATACAACTCTATTTGAGGAAAACTCAAAAAAAAAGAACAAAGAAAAATGAAGGCACCCTGAGAATTAAGTTAGATGCAATCAAAATAAAAAATCTGTAAGTAGTTGGAGTTCCAGAACAGGGGAAGACAACTAAAACAAACAGAGGATCACTGAAAAAGTGCTAACAGTAAACTTCCCTAGTATCATGAAAAATGAAGAGCTCACTACTCAAGAATCTCAACAAAGCCCATATAGGATAGGATCCAAAAAAAAAATCTTCAAGCCAAACCATAATCACATTCAATAAAACCAAAGAAAAAATCCTGAGAGCACTGTGAGAGACACAAAATGTTACACACAGAGGAGAAACAAGACTAAGCCTTGATTATTCCACAGAAACCATGCAAGAAAGGCAGCAATAAGATAACACAGATAATACCTTGAAAGAAAAAGAAAAGTCAAACAAGAATAATGTATCCTTAAAACTCTAATTCAAATATGATAATGAAATTTGTATATTTTCAAATAAACATAAATTAAGGAAATTTGTAAAAAGTACACCAAACTTACAAAAATCATTAAATGGAGTCCCTGGGTCTCAGAACAAACTTCTTCAGACCATAGTGTGAATCTAGAACGGAAGATGGTGTCAGCCAGATACAAGCCTAGGGAATGAACACTGAAGAGCTATCCAAAATCAAAAGAATTAGAGAGGTTAATCTGCAAATGACAACATCAAAGAAATAAAAGAGGGAACAATTGGTCTAGGTATAGAACTTTCTAATGGAGTGGAAGGCAAGGCAATACCAAGTAGTAGTAGACTGGACAAACATCAGAAGTTAAGGACAAATTTCAAGGTAACCACAAAAAAAGTTTAAAAATCTACTCATCAAAACTGTGAAGAAACACAGAGCAAAAGGAGCTCATATCCACCAGAAAAAAAGGAAAAGGACATAAAGACCAGAGGAGAACTAAATGAAATAGAGAACAGAAACCAAGAAAAAGAATCAACCAAACCACAAGCTGCTTCTCTGAAAGAATCAACAAAACTGACAAACTACCAGCCAAACTGACAAATTAAAACAGGAAAGGGCACAAATAATCAAATAAGAAGTGAAACAGAGACATTACAACTGACCTAACTGAAATAAAAAGATCATGACTGAGTATTAAGGAAACTCAAACTGAAACAAACTTGAAAACCTGCAGGAAAGAGACAAATTTCCAGAAACACACTGTAATGGACTGAATTGTGTCCCACCAAAATGTATGTGTTGATTGGACTCAGCTAGGAGTCCCAGTATGGTGCCATTCCTCCCATGTGTTATAAATCCTACCTCTGTGATATTGATGATGGAGAATGGGCTACAGTTGTGTTAGTGAAGCAGGACTCAAGCTACAAGCTTGTGGGATATAAGGGAGAAAACTGAGCAGAGGAAGCTGGGAACATCACACCACCAAGAAATCAGCACCGATAGCAGAGCACATCCTTCAGACCTGAGGTTCCTGTGCTCAAATGCTGTCCTTGAATTTGGACTCAGACTACCGGACTGTGATAACTTATTGAATGGACTTGCAATCTGTAAATGGATTTGCAGCTTACTGGACTGTGACAATTAAAATTTCTCTTTCTGAAGCTTTCTACTCGTGGTATTTTCTGTTGGAACAGTATCAGGTGACTAAGGTACACACCACCTACCTAAACTAACACCAAACAACATTTACAATCTCAACAGACTCACAACAAGAAAGAGATTGAAATAGTAGTAATAATTAAAAAGCAAAAATCTCCTGACAACAACAAAAAGCCCTGGACAAGATGGCTTCACCGGAGAATTTTACCAAACATTCAGAGAACGACTTATACCAGTACAACTCAAACTATTTCAGAACACAGAAAAGGAGTGATACTTTCAAATTCATTCTATGAAGCTAGCATAATATTGATACCCAAACCAAGCAAACACACCACAAGAAAAGATTACAGACCAATATCTCTCATGAATATAGATGCAAAAATTCTCAACAAAATTGCATCCAAAAGAATTCAGTATCCTATCAAAAAATAAAAATATCCATGACCAAGGAAAATTCATACCATGTACACATGGATAGTTCAACATTAGAAAATAAATGTAATCCACCACATAAATAAAAGGGAAGAAAAGAATTACATGATCATTTCAACTGATACAGAAAAGGCATTCAATGAAGTCCAACACTTATTGCTGATTTTGAAAACTCTCAATAAAATATGCATAGAAGGGAAGTTTCTCAACATGATAAAGGGCATCTATGCAAAACCAATGGCCAACACTATTCTTAGTGAAGAAGGACTGAAAACATTCCCGTTGAGAACACGAACAAGTCAAGGATGCCCTTTATCATCATTCCTACTTAAGACTACACTGAAAGTTCTAGCTAAAGCAATAAGGCAAGAAAAAGAAATAAAGGACATCTAAATTGGTAATGAAAGACTTAAACTGCCCCTATCTGTGAATGACATGACAGTATACATGGAAAACCCAAAAGTCTCCATGGGAGAACTACTGGAAATAATAGAAAAATTCACCAGAGTACAAGGATACAAGATAACCATACAAAAATCAACTGGATTCTGATAAGCCAATAAAGAAAATAATGAAAAGGAAATCAGGAAAATAACATCACTTATAATAGCTCCCATGAAAATAAAATACTTAAGAATAAATCTAACCAAGGATATAAAAGACCTATACAAAGAAAATTACAAAACACGACAGTGAGAAATCACAAGAAATTTACATAAATGGAAAACCATGTTCATGAATAGGTAGACACAACATTGTAAAAATGACAATTCTTCCCAAAGCGATTCACAAACATAGTACAATGCTGATCCAAACGCCAACTACATTCTTTAAAGAGATGGAAAAACTTACCATTTTTATGGAAAAGGAAGAAATCTCCAAATAAGTAAGCCAGCCAGCCAGATAAGTAAAGCACTATTAAAATAAATAAGTTGGAGGACTCACACTATAAAGCTAAGATAAACTGAACAGCCTGGTTCTGGTACAATACAGATATAGTGACCAATGGAACAGAATTCAGAATCCAGACATATAGTTATTAACCTGTGGTCACCTGATCTCCTACAAGGACTCGAAGTCCAGCAAATGGGAGGAAACAGTCTTTTTAACAAACGGTGCTGGAAAATTGGATGTTTATCTGCCAAAAAAAAAGAAATAGGATTGATACCTCACATCATATACAAAACTTATTCAAAATGGATCAAAGACCTAAATATAATACCCCAAACTATAAAGTTCATAGAGGAAAACATAGGATCAATGCTAGAATCCTTTATACATGACATTAACAGGACACAAAACATAACCAACAACACATAAACTCCAGAGGATAAGCTAGATAATTGGGATCTTCTAAAAGTTGCACACTTACGATCACCAAAAGACTTCATAGAAAGAGTAAAAAGAGAATGTACAGACTGGGAAAAAATAAAAACAAAAACTTTAACTATTACAAATTAGACAAAGGTCAAATCTCTAAAACCTACAAGAAAATTCAATTTGTCTAAGACAAAAAAGAGATAATCCAATTAAAATGGGCAAAGGAAATGAATAGACACTTCACCAAAGATACTTAAGTGGCTAACAGACAAATGAGGAAATGCTGGCTGTCACTAGGCTATCACTAGCCATTAGAGAAAGGCAAATCAAAACCACAAAGAGATACTATCTCACCCTGGCATTGTTGGCACTAATCACAAAAAAGAGGAAATAACAAATGTTGGAGAGGCTGCAGGAAGACTGGAACTCTCACGCACTGCTGGGGGGAACGCAAAATGATAAAACCATTTTGGCAAATAATATGTGTTTCCTTAGAAAGCTAGAAATAGAAATACCTTATGATCCAGCAATTCCACTCCTAGGAATATACCCTAGAGACATAAGAGTAGTTGTGAAAATAAATATATGCACATCCATGTTCACTGTAGCACTGTAGGAAAAAGATAGAACAGCTTAGATGCCCATCAACAGATGAACAGATAGACAAACTGGTACCCACACACAATGGAGTACTACACAACAACGAAGAACAAAGATGAATCTGTAAAGCATCTCATAGCATGGAGGAAACTGCAGGGCATTAGGCTGAGTGAAATAAATCAATCATAAAAAGACAAATACTATATAAGTCACTACTGTAAAACTCATGAAAAGTTTTACCATAAAAGAAAGCCTTGGAAGACAAGGGGTAGGGATGGAAAAACACTAATAGACAATAGATAAGTATTTTCCCCCTTTCTGTTGTGCTGTCCAGTGTAAGACAGGACACAATATTGGATAAGCTACCATACGTACAAGTCAAGGTCACGGAAGCTCCACAGACACATCCAAACTCCCTGAGGGACCTAATTACTGGTATCAGAGCCACAAGGACCATGATCTCGGGTAACATCTAGCTCAACTGGCATAACATAGTTTATTAAAAAAAAAAAAGTTCTACATTTTACTTTGGTGAGTAGCATCTGGAGTCGTAAAGCCTACAAACAGTCATCTGGGACATTCTACTGGTCTCATCCCTTAGGTAGCAAAGAAGAATGAAGAAAGCTAAAGATACAAAGAAAAGTCCAAAGGTGTAACAGACCACATCTGCAATGGCTACTACTAGATTGAGTCCAATACAGCTAGGTGGTGCCTAGACTGCTCTGATAGGGAACACAAGTGAGTGTGTGAAAGTTCCAGTCTTCCTGCACAATCGAGTATCCCAGACAGAGCTGGGAAAAAAAGTAGAATAAAATTCTAATTCAAAAAGATACGACCAGACTTGCTGTCCTGACAGATACTGCAAAAGTCCTGACTGTATGGCCCTGGAACACCCTTGCAACTCAGTAATTTTCTTGGTCATCTAGTGTTGCTATAAGAGAAACACTGCAAGTGGATGCCTTTAACAAAGAGAAATTTATTTTCTCACAGTCTAGTGTGCTAGAAGTCCAAATTCAGGGTGCTGGTTCCAGGGAAAGGCTTTTGCTCTTTGTCAACTATAGAGAAAAGTCCTCATAACGCATCACTCTTCTGTTGGTCTGGGAGCATATCAGCACAAGAACCTCAGACCCAAAGGATAAGCTCTGCTCTCAGTACTGCCTTCTTGGTGGCATGAGTTCCCCAAAAATGTGTGCAACAATTTGGCTGGGCCTTGATTCTCAGTATTGTGTGGATATTGTCTAATTGGTGATTGTAATTACTGTCTATGTTGTAAATTCTAATCGCTGCCGCGGTTAATGGGGCAAGATTGGGTTATGTTAAAGATGATTACAGTGGGACTGTAACACCCTTACTAAGATCACTTTCCTGATTCAACATAAAGGGACTTTCCCTGGGGTGTGGCCTACACTACTTATTATAAGAGATAAAAGGAAAGAAAAGCAAGCAGAGAGTTGGGGGAACCTCACACCACCAACAAGTGCAGGGACCAGAGTGTGTCCTTTGGATCTGTGCTTCCTGTGCTGAGATGCTCCCAGACCAGAGGAAGACTAACGCATCACAAGGACCTTCCTCCAGAGCTGAGAGAGACAGAAAGCCTTCCCCTGGAGTGACCATCTTGAATTTGGACTTGTACCCTATTGGACTGTGTGAGAATCGACTTCTCTCTGTTACAGCCATCCACTATGATACTTCTGTTATAGCACTACTAGATGACTAGAATGGTAATGAAGTCTTTCTTGAGGTTCACCCTTCAGCCAAAGATTAGATAGGCCCATAAAATGAGACTAAAGGGCTATGGAAGCCCAAGGGCAAGGAAGAGGGGAAGAAAGCTGATGATAGGAAACCGGTGGCTGAGAAGGGAGAGTGACGACATGTTATGCAGTTATCAACCAATGTTATAAAACAATACATGTACCATTTCATGAGAAACTAATTTGTTCTGTAAACCTTAATCTAAAGTACAATTTTAAAAGGTTATGTTCAAAGGAAAACAAGTTAAGTCCACATGATTCATATCTACCTTTAGAGTTACTATGAGGATTAAATGAGAAAATCTAAATAGATCACTTAAAACAGTGCCCATTTCATAGTATAAAGTCAATAAAATTCCAGATGAGGATTGTGAGGATGGCAAAAAGAAGCCCCAGCATCTAACGCACTGTAATAACAACTAGAGATAAAAAAGATGAACAAGATACCAAGTCCTCAGCCTCAAGTCGGTAAGTCTAATATGGAGAGTTAGAAGTCAGTGAAGAAGTTTTAGTAACAGTCGTATGTAAAGGGTACACAGGAGGAAATGATCAATTACACTGATTTAGAAGAGTTAGAGGAAACTTTAGAAAAGAAGTAGCACTAAAAAAAATGCCTTGCAAAAAAGAAAATTTACAAGTCAATTGATTTCAAAATGTTAAGAATTCATCAGGAGACAGAAGAACACATTATGGTATGTCTTTTAGTCAAAGATTATCACACTTGTTTTAGCTGAAGACATGATGCTCTAATTTTGAGCAGGCTTAGTTGGCAACCGTTACAAAAAAAAATCAATGTAACTACCATCACCTCTTTCAGCACCCAAATCTCTCTACTTTAAGGAGTCCCTGCTATATAATGAGTTGAGCCATAAATAAAAGTGATGGTTGAACAACATAAAGAACATAAGTAACCACAGAAGTACATGTGAACTGAGATCAAACCAAATACACTGTTATCAAGTTGACACTCACTCACAGAGACCCAAAAGACAGACAAGGACTGTCCCATATGGCTTCCAAGACAAATTTTTACAGAAGCAGATTGTGGCAAAATGGCCAGTGAGTTCGAATTGCCCCACTCTGGGTTAGCAGCCGTGCAACCAGGGCTTCACAATACATGTGCAAATTGTTGAAATGTCAAATGTTTTGTTACATATATATTTACCACAATTTTAAAAAAAGGGCAAGGTAGGGGGAATCAACTTTATGACTGCATAGACATATTGTGAAGTGTTTGTCAGCTGGGCCTTCAGGCTTTTTATTTTTTAAAAAGGAAGACATTAATTATATTGAAGTTTATCTGATGAAGAACTTTATACAAAATTTTGGAGTCAATCTAAATGTCCATTAATAAGGGACTGGTTAAATAAGAGATGACACAATGGTCTTGTGTACTGCAGAACTTGAATGCAAGTCTGATCTACCATTCAAAGTCTCTCCCAGAAATGTGGGATGCAGAACTTGAACTTAGTAAAAGGATCCTCTAGTCTGATGGGCTGGAGGGTTCCCAAAAGACATGGCCCATGGACTCTTCTGTTAATCCAGAACTCAAACTATTCTGGAAGCCAATTCTTTAGACAATGATTGAACTGGTATATAAAACATAAATTTATACCAGTGAAGAGCATGCTTCTTTGCGTGGGCACATACAGAAGACTAACCAGTCAGTCCCTATTCAGAGGAAAGTGGGAATGACAGAGGGGTACAGGAGCTGGCTAAATGGACATAAGAACTATGGGCTGGAAGAAAAGTGTACTGTTACAGTGTGAGGAGAGTAGCTAGGGTCAAATGGCAAAGTATGCACAACTTTTTGTATGAGACACTGACTGCAATCGTAAATTTTTACTTAAAACACAATAAAAAAAACTTCTAATGAAAACGTCTCCCAAACTCACTCATTCACTGGATCCCTGGCATGCTTAGTTAGATCATCAAACTAGTTCAAATTGGATTCAGCATGACATTTCATGATCTGCTTCTTACCGATTTCCCAAATTTCATCTCCAATCACACCCACAAATATGCCAAAAAATTTCTCAGAAAACAACACACTCTCTAATACTTCCACACGCATACACAGAATGCCACTCTTGTCCTAGTCAGCTAGACAAATATCTAGGCAGGTTTCAATATTCGGCTTAAACATTACCATCTCCAAGATTTCCTTTAGCTCCTGCTAGTGAGGTTGTGGTTCCCCCCACTGCTTTCCCAAGCCTCAGTGCATACATCTGTCATATACTTAATATGTGTTCATGTTTCTATACACATACATCATGCTGTTTCATCATAATTTTCTTATCTAGCTCCCACACTATAATACTAGCTCTTTAAATACACAGCTCCTGCTTCCAAATTGTCTACAGTCCCCTGACCAAGACCGACATGACATATGTAAAGGTACTAAAGGAACACAGAAGAAAGAATTTCTCTGCAGTGGGGTGGAAGTAGGAAAAGTGTCAGGAAAGGCTTTGAAAAGAAAGTGTGAGTGGAATCTTAAAGGATGGAATTCACCATGCGGATGGTAGATTTTACCTCTCCTATACATTTCCAGGGTCCTTCCTCAAAATGAGCTCAATAAACAAAGCTGAAAAGAAATTAAGCAGCAGAGGGTATGTAGAAATGCAAGGACAGTCCATTGTGACTTAGAACACATTAAAAAAAAAAAAAGAGTTTTTCAAAAATAGGAGAAATGCCCATCTAAAGGCCCTGTACTCAAAGAATTGGGATTATATCTGCAATTGAAAATGATCAATGGATTTTAATTAGGAGACAACACAATCAAATCACACTTTGTCATCATGCATATTCTAAGTCAAGTGTGAAGATCTAAGATATGTAACAAAATCATAAGATAGGTTGATGAGTTACATGAGTTCATTTTACCAGTAAACTGTCTTTCCTGAAGAACTGGGTCCTCACTCATTAAAAAGTATACTGAAATGAACTGGACTAGGTATTGCAAAGCTATTACACAGGATATAATGATGGATAAGACACAGTCCCCACCTTCAAACCAAAAAAAAAACAAACTCACCGCCATAGAGTCAGGAGTGACTCATAGTGAATCTACAGGTCAGAGTAGAACTGCCCCATGGAGTTTCCAAGGACCACTCAGCAGATTTGAGCTGCTGACCTTTTGGCTTACAGATGTAGCACTGAACTCATTATGCCACCAAGATTTCCTCCCACTTTCAAGAAGCAGAACAAATGATACAGGCCTACTTATAACCACAATAGAGTGCAAAACAGATAGACTCCATGCAGGTGTTAACAATCGAACATAGCAAAGGGAGAAAATTCCTACTAAAAACCCAGTTTTAGCAGAAAAGGTGAC
This sequence comes from Heterohyrax brucei, assembly GCA_028571685.1. Taxonomy (NCBI): domain Eukaryota; kingdom Metazoa; phylum Chordata; class Mammalia; order Hyracoidea; family Procaviidae; genus Heterohyrax; species Heterohyrax brucei. Next base: position 79,379,709 of record CM053143.1, read on the forward strand.
ATTTGAGCTGGGCCTAGAAACAGAGCTGAGTTGCAATATGTTGAGCTAGGAGAAAATTTAAATTTTAAAAATAAGCATGGCCATTCTTTCCTAAAAATAAGTTGTTTTCAGTACAATATTTGCTTAGAATTAGAACTGATAATGTTATAAAATGGAAAAAATAAGAACAACACAAAGTTTTATCTTGTGTAGTTTGGTTTCAGCCCTTAAGACATACGTATGCTGAATTATTAGTTTCTTTCAACAGTATGCCAACATGGTAAACTGGTAAGAATTTATTTGCAAGAATTCTAAATGATTCAGTAAGTTGTCAGCACACTGGCAGCATTTTGCTTATCCCACATTTTTTTCAACACTATCTAACCTGGATGTTCCATAGAAGTAGTTGTGGTGATGATCAACACTGATGGAAGCTGAGGAAGGGGAAGGTTTGAGGAGGAGGATAGTGGTACAATCATCAGATCATAGCCTGTGACCTGCTTAGAGCACGCACCTGAGCTCCAGATTCCAGAATCTTAAGCACGAATCAAATGTCTCCACTTGAAAATCTCAAAAGCACTTCAAACAATCATGCCCCAAAGAAGTCATCATCTACGTCCTCTCCTGTGCTCTTGAGTAACATACCAGAAGTCTGGCAGTCATTACTGATATGCTCCATCTTTCTCTCTCCCGATCCCATCCCCACCATCAGAGGCACCCCTTGTTGAACGTGAACATGAACATGAACAGTTACTGTACTAAGCGCATTCTAAGTATTTTCTCATTTGATCCTCGTTAAAGCCTGATGAGGTAAGAGGCTTATCTACATTTTACCAAAAAAGAAACCTAAAGGGTAAGTGTCCAAAACACAGCTCACAGTAGCAGTGAGGAGTATCTGTCAGCCAAGCCCATGCTTCCTATCTCTGCCCTACACTGATTCAGACTTTTAGTATCTTTCAATCCCTGCTCTTCTCTTTGTTCTTACAACTACTTAAGATCAAGCCTAACTTCTCACTAAATTTTCGGTAACCGGTCCTGAATCTCAAAGGTCTGTCCATTGTCCATATTGCTAATGAGACACAAACTGACGTCAGTACTTTAAATGCCTGTAAGTCCCAGACATTCAGTACTGGAGGAAATGAGTTCAATGGTGAAATTGGCCACATGCGAAGTAGCTGCAGTCTACCTATTCCCTGCAGCACTGCAGTGCTTTGATTGTCCAAGAGAAGCCTAAAACTGCAAGCCAAGCCAGCCAAGTGCCGTCGAGTCGGATCCACTCCTTGAATAAAACTGCAAGCTATTTATAAAAATGTTAGACTACTCTGTCGGCGAAACCAAATTCACGTGTAAACTACACCTGAGCCACTGGGGCCAACTTATATATATTGGTGGTGGTGGTGGTAGTAGTGGCGGTGGGTGCCATGGAGTCAGTTCCAACTCACAGAGACATCACGTGACAGAGTAGAACTGCCCAGAGGGTCTTTCCTGCCTGTCATGTTTAAGGAAACAGATCACTAGGTCTTTCTCCTGTAGAGTCTTTAGGTGGATTCAAACCATCAACCTTTCAGTTAGTAGCCCACAGTTAACATAATGCAATGAAATACAATGCATTGTTTATGTAATTTGATTCTGTAATTTTCCTGCTTCAAAGATTTATAATCATCCTCCATAATTTTTTGTATAAAAGCTAACCTATTTCATCCAACAGCAATGAGTCCATTCTCTCAGGAGTCAGTCCAATCCTACTTTTCCCACAACACCTCTCATGCAAGTCCCTTCAAACATCTGAGCTTCTTGCATTTTCTGGAACGTGCCCCTCCACTTCTCACTTCTGAGGTTTTAATGCTGTTTTCTGTCTGCCTGGGCTGCCCTTCATTTGACTTATTTATCTCTCAGAGTTTTGCCAAACCATCACAACTCTTGGTCTGGGATATGTCACCCTCAGATATGCTCCCACAGTATCCTATACCAAAACACTCCTGCATCAAAACACACCTCGTCACTACCATCACCAACTGTGAGTTTTAAATACTGGCAGTGATATTAAGGTCCAGAGCTTCACCTCATTGTGATGATATCCACAGTGCTTGGCCTAGGACCAGGCAGGTAATAAGAGATACAATAAATACTGGGTGAACGAACAAATAAATTAATTAAATTCCCCTGCATGCATGAAATCTTCCTTTATTGTCTACAGTGGGAAATAATTTTTCCCCCAAACTACCTCAATTCTTTATCCCTAACTTTCACATATTCTAGATTTATGAAGGATTAAGAACCAACTATCTTAGCAAATTGAGCTCTTTGTAAGCAAGGGTCTATGTTTCAGTAATTTTTGTATCTCTCCCAGAATTTAACTTAGCTCCTTGCCCCTAGTATGCTCTCAGGCATCTGTTAAATAAATCACAAACTAAATACTACTGCTACTAATAAAACCCTTTGCTGCTGAGCAAATTTTGACTCGCAGTGACCCCATAGAACAGATCGGAGCTGCCCCATAAGGTTTCCAAGGATTGCCTGGAGGATTTGAACTGAAGGACTTTTGGTTAGAAGCCCAGCTCTTAACCACCATACCATAGAGCCCAATCAATCACAACAAACAACAATAACCTGCTGCTGTCAACTTGAATCCAACTCATGGAGACTCTGCAGGACAGAGTAGAACTGCCCCTTAGGGTTTCCAAGTAACATCTGGTGGATTTGAACTGCTAACTTTTTGGTTAGCAGCCATACCACTTAACAATTATACCACCAGGGTTTCCAAATAAATTACAGTTCTACAACTCTATTTCTTCCCATTCCCTTTTCCAACTGTGAATACTATTGGGTAAACAAAACTGTAATCCACTCTGAGACTCATAGATGTATTACTTACTGGCAAAGTCAAAGTGGAACGGTTTAGAAACAAAGAGAAGGATTAAATGAAAGTTTTGTTTCAGAAATGCGTAACTTGAGAGTTTTTCTACTTTCACCTGCTTATTTATAGGGAATATATTTCTAAAAATATATTTATTAAGTTTAACGGTACTTGGCTGTTTATATAGACTATGATACCAAGCCAAACTCATTGCCACTGAAGTTGATTCCAGCTCACAAAGACTCTACAAGACAGAGTAGAACTGCACCCAAAGGGTTTCCATGGAGACCTGATGGATGCAAACATCTGACCTTTTCGTTAGCAGCCATTCTAAAAAACCAAACCTACTGCCATCAAGTCGATGCTGACTCATAGCTACACTACAGAACAGAATTTAACTGCTCCATAGGGTTTCCAAGGAGTGGCTAGTGGATTCGAAGTGCTGGCCTTTTGGTCAGCAGATGCAGCACTTAACCACTGCACAACCTGGGTTTCCTAGTAGCCATAGCTCTTTTAATTATAAGATTCTTGTGCTTTGATATCATGTCTCCCTAAACAAATTCCTGTAACATTTATTTCTAGCACAATAATTTTGTTTCCCAGATGTTTTTACTAAAATCTTACCTTAAAAAGATTTTCTGTGACATGAGATAGTATCTTCCATCAATTAATTTTAAAGTACATTAGTTTTTTGGCAAAAGTTACATAAAATGCTAGGATTTGCATATTTCACCCAAAATTTCCACTGCAGTGTTATGAGGGTGATTTGTTAAATTAACATTATTCACATCTAAGGATATTTTAAATAAAGAACAATTTGTATATCAAAATGATGGCATTACTACCCAGAAGTGCTATCTTAACATCTTGTATATCTTAAACAATAAAAATATCTCTTACCTGAATTGTTCCATGGAGAATTAATGAATATGAGATACAATTCCCTCAGGTTAATCATAGTCTGGTGTTAGTAATTTCATTTGATGGATTTTGTTTTTGCATTTGCTTCTTTAAATATTAAAAATATAAACTGTCCTTTAGATTAGGATGGAGGTCAATGTATTAGACTCAGAAAACAGGAGAAAGAAATTATAAAGTGAAAAGGAAAAGTTTACTGCAATAACTGAATTAAAATTAACTTAACATAATTATAAACAGAATAAGTGTATGTTTAAGGAATATAGTATCCACTTCCCCCACAAAAAAAGCAACTGAAAAACACCACTAATGTTAAGTTTTATTTAGCACTCGGAAAGTTATTATTTAGAAGTTATGCCTTTCAAGACATAGATTAGCCAAAATTATTTCAAGAAATATGTTCGTCTAACCTTTGAGCTGGCACCTTATCCTGGCTATTCTCTGCCTTAAGACGTAGAAAGCTGCAAAACAAATGTCCAAAAAAAGAAATTCCAGATCTTTTCTTTGTAAGGAGGCTGGGCTTGGGTATTTATCAACTTGTTACATTCCCGGAGACTTACACATATTCAACTTTCAGTGCTTTTCTGAAACAACAAAAAAAATCTAGGACATGTTTAAAATAGTAATATTTTAGTCACCATTTTGTTATTAAAAAACATTTTGCAATAAAAATATTAACCAATAATCAAAGTTATGCTATTCTTCTGTGATCCCAATTCTAAATTAAAATACTGCAGACCTTGTTATACTGCACCTTCCAATTTTTCATTTTCAGAGTACTAATAATTAACTAGAGACAGTAGCCTTTTATTTAAATTAGTGTTGGACAAAACATCTGCAGGAAAAAAAAGTAAAACTTTAAATCGATTAGTAACCAAGGCTGGTGATTTTTAAATTTGTATGTCTTCACTTACCTGTTATTGCATACTGTATTTTCTCTCTGATTTGGGGGAGGAAATATTAAGGGCTTTTTGGTTGGGGTTTTGCCATCCCTTCCACAGCATTTCATTCTTGCATGGCTGCTTTGGTTGTCAATAGCAACAAGAATTACCACTAAAGTCCAGCCATTTATTTGAAGATATGTAAGTAACCCAGTTTGATGAAAGTAAAGGAAAGAAACTCGAAATGTTTCTGATAATGGTCAATGTTTTAGATCAGCCTAACGGTCCCAGATGTAAGAGAAGAGCTGATTTTATTACTTCTCTTCCAGATGAAAGCCTTTCCTCTTTAAAATAGTCACTTTAAATTTCGATGTGTGTACATGAGTCGGATCCGACTCGACGGCACTTGGCTATCTGTTGGTATAATTTCAAGTTAAGTGAATAAGGCCTTCTGAGGGTAATAGCAGAAGAAAAAACTTTCCAAGTCCAAATGATACAATCAAAGCAATAATTTGAATTACTGATCCAGAATGATTGCTCTGTATTTTTAAAGACATACCTTATATTTGCTTTTCATGTTAGTCAGATTTGTAACAAATCAGTCTTTTGTTGTTAATTTTAAAAGAAACTTACCATATCTTGATGTAGACACATTTCTTAAAATAGGGTAACAAAATATATCAAGTACAATCTAACCAAAAAGCTGAAAATAAACCAAAGCATAAATAACAAATTACATTCTGGATCACATATGAAGAAAAATTAAGACTATGGTTACGGATGAGATGGAAAAATATAAAAGGATACCATTTCTTTAATATTCGTTAATAGTCAATTTTGGATAATATAATTCATGAGGCAAAACATTTTAAATGTTTTTAAACCAAAAGTAAAAAAATCTCCATAAAGAATAGCAAACGTCATTATTTTCTAACTAGCAGTATTATTGTCCACACAGCCAAGCTGTTATGCATAGTTTATTCTCTTCTTATGATATCTTAAACCTATGTCAGAGTTTTCCTATTGAACATAATATAGCCTTAAATTTTATGATCTCAATTTATACTCATTATATAAAACCTCTAACATAAAATTTTAGCCAATAAGTCATACAAATTGAAATTTGCATTTTCAAAACTATACAGAAATGTATTTCAAATAAAAGCAGTATTAAATCTGGAAGAGATAACTTCCAAGAAGTTTCTGGGGTCTATTCACCACTGACACATGAGGAAATTTTCATAAGCAACCGTCACAAGTGTTGTGAACATGACCCCAGATGACTGCCCCACAGGCCTCTTCTGTGGTACTATAAACTCCACTGAAGTTTCACATAATTTGGACTTGTTACCAGGAGGGACCAGTCCTTGGATAAGGACATCATGCTTGGCAAAGGAGAGGGTCAACCAAAGGAGGAAGACCCTCAGTGAGATGAACACAATGGCTGCAGCAACGGGATCCAGCATAGCAAGGATTGTGAGGCTGGCCCAGGACCCGGCAGGGTGCACTCTGTTCTGTGTAGTATGACCATACGATTGCACCTAACAACAAGCAAGACAGTACTAAAGGAGGACTCATTGATAGTATATAATATAGAAACGTTTGTCTACTGTTTATCTCTTGATAACCGGCTTCTCTATAGCCACTTGCAGGTGGTCACAAAAGCAAGCTCCTATGGGCAACACTGCAGAGAAGTGGGTCACTCACAGCTTATTACTCGAGAGCCTTCATCTGCAATCTGCCCAGGAATCACTTCAGTCCATCTAAAAGGATTCCCAGTGATAGTACATGCGTTATTAGATACAGTTAAAAATAATAAGCACTCAGATGATTTGATGAAATTGTGGTTCAGATAAACCAGAGAAACTAAACTATTTGAGGATTACTATTTTCTCTCCTGTTGAGCACAGGTTTATGGATTTGGAGCCAACTCTGAGCTTTAGATAGTGTTAAAGAAAATGAAAGATAAGAAGTCTCAAGGAATCCCACTCTTATTATCCAACTGTCTTTTAGTGTGGAGTTTAATTTACTATAAAAGATTAAAAAATGTCTGAATGTTGGACCAAGCATAATCTTTGAAAAGGAAATGAATAATAAAAATCTGTAGACTGAGATGGCTATTGCAGTTACAAGACCCAGACTGGAGTCACACAGCCTTTTGAGCAAGAAGTACAGTACAACACATGCGTTTCCTTACGGGTAAAAAATGCCAGGTACGTGAATGAAAGATAAAGGTCCTCCCTAACACTATCCCTCTGTCTTCCAACTCTAACCTTCAGAAACAACTCTTAAAAAAACTCTGCAGTGCAGACCTCAACCTTAAACTTTATGCTGTATTTCTCATTGTCAACAGAGTTCATGTCACCCTCGCAAACTTTATTCACAGACAACCATACAGCTAATGCTAACATCCAGGATAAGAGACCTCATGAATGGCATTTCGAGTAAGAATGTGGATGATCTCTACTTTCAGTGCATTACTTTTTTTTATAAGTATTGCAGCTAAAGACAAGTCCTTGAGGCCTCAGCACAAGGTCGGGGAATGGACTGTTTAACAAATCTACAAATTATTTCTTGATAATTACATAATTTTCCCAAGAGGTAACTGTTTCAAAAAACTACTTCTGCCTTAATTAAGAAATAGAAATATACATTGGAATGCCTTAATTCTTGGCCTTAATAGACACTAATGTAAAATGAATCTTTTAATTCAGTAATAATTTTAAAACTCAACCCAGGGGACAAAATACTTCGCAGTCACCATTCTGTGTCTGAAACACTGCTATAGTCTATTGTAATCATAAACATAGGACAATTTAACCAGTACAAAGTAGTACTGTAGTAAATGTATACAATATAAAATTAATTATGAACACCCATGTACACTTTTTAAAAATCTGAACAAGTAAGCATGAGTTGTGATTTCTGTTTTTCTGTTAATTATCAATGGCTCTGTTATTTGCTGGCATATAAACTTAATCATCAAATGTCTACTGTATGCTGACACTACAACAAAAGAGGAGATGACAAATGCCTTGGAAGAATATTCTGGGAATATTTATAATGGGAAAGTCTATTCATGGAATCAGTTACTGTGAATTTACCAACAATACCTTTGACTATATGGGGAGCTTCTGTAGAAGCTATGACTTATAAAAAGAAGGCCAAAGGTTGCTGTAAAAGAACATTCTTTCAGCCAAGTATTCATAAATTCAAAGATTTCTGATTATTTCTTTCTGCTAGGTCCTTTAGCACAAACCTAAACTGTGGTGGACATATTTCCTAAAATTTCATAGCTAAGTCCGTAATATTTCAGAAGGCGGTCCTAACCTTGTGACCTGATGATGATATTGTAACAGGAAAACAATGTCAGCTCTGGAGAAGTTACATCATCAGTCTGCCAGTTAACCAGTAATCAGCTGCCACTGAATCGATTTCAACTCACGGTGTCCCCTGTGTGCAGAGCGGAACTGCCTCCTTAGGGTTCTCAAGGGTGTGACCTTAGGGAAGCCAGCTGCCAGCTCTGTCTTCCAAGGAGCCTCTGGCTAGGTTCAACCTACCCACTTTTTGGTTAATAGCTGAGCACTTAACTCTTGCAACACCCAGGGACTTCTACATTAATCTACAGAATGGTTAGAGATACTGATCAAATGAAAGGTTTACTTTTAATATTTAGCTCACTCTTGCTATCCACATGCAAACCATCTATGGCAAATCCTTAGTCTCAAATCTGCTCCCCTCTGATATCTAGCAACTACCAAGGTAAACATGTGAGTTACTGTATGGCAGAAAAGAAGACTTCTGAATAAAATATAACTAGGAAAAACCCATTTCTTCTCCTAAACCAAATAACACATTTCAAAGTTAAGAAACCACTTGTGATGACTCATACCTTTTTCCTTTCATTAGCACTAAGAATAAAGAGTTGATTTAACAGTGTTTCACCAAACCAAATTAAAATTAAAATTCTTGATAGCATTCACAAAATAATATTCAATGAACACATTAAGTGCCAGTCACTTATCTTAATCCTTTATCATAGCAGGGTTGTTACATATTCTCTTCCTGGTTTTGTTAGGAATTTTATTACGACCATCACTACCTTTTTAATTATGCAATAATGGAAATGGTGATGAAATCAGAAAGTGTAAAATGAATCTTTAGTACATTAAAATGGAAAATTTCTATATTTAATTGAACTCTATACTTTGTAACACACATATTTTTGTTTGTTTTTGTAATTCAGCGTATGTGTTGTACCTAATTTGCCCCAATAGGTTTATGGGCGTGCACTGCAACATCAGGCCAATGCTACCTGTATTTTATACACCTATATCCACAAAAATAAAAAAAAATATCATTGAGTCAACTCTGACTCATAGTGACCTTATAGGACAGAGCAGAATTGCCCCCACAGAGTTTCCAGGGAGTGCCTGGCAGATTCAAACTGCCAAGCATTTGGTTATTGGCCATAGCACTTCACCACAATGCCACGAAGTGTTTCCACAGTCAATGACTAAAATAGCTCTGAAAGTTTTTCAGGCCAAAATATCTTTGGGGACTGAACATTTATTGCTTCCCCCCAAAAGCGGAAGATCTTGGCCCTGCCAACATTAATTCTTCAGCTCCCTCCGGGTTGGCCTATGGTGGCACAGGTTAGATTCTTGGTTTGTCACAGTCTCTGGGGCAAAGGCATTCAAAGCCGTGCACTCTGGTTCTCGGAAACAGAAAGGCACATGCTCGATTCATGAATGTGCCTCTTAAGAGATCTTCTTAGGGCACATGTACATCAAACTTCAGGTTTCACAGCTCTAGGGCCTCAGAAATACGTGAGAATCAACCCTTCCTCACGTCCGAATGGCAAGAAGCAAGACTTAAGTTAGGATACCGGATGGTGAAGTGGAAAACTGCTTCCTATAGACTCCACTGTGAATCTGTTTGGACAGCGCTTCAGGAAATTTAGCTGAACTGAGAAAACAATTACAGGATCACTTTGGGTCCTAAAGAGTAGTGGCACAGTGGTTAAGATGCTAGCAGTTCAAACCCACTAGCCGCTCCTTGGAAACCCTATGGAGTAGCTGTATCCTGTCCTGTAGGGTCACTGTGAGTTGAAATCAACTTGACACCACCAGGTTTTCTCGGTTTTCTGGCTCCACTGCATACCTACAACAATCACGAACTTTGGGTAAGTGAGTGCTGGTCAAGGGAAGGATTCTCATGTTCCTGAGTTTACCGGCCTTTCTTTCACATGTCAGCATACGTAAGATAAATGAGAGTGGGAGCAATGCAGCATGTTTGTGCCTTTCCCTTTTATCCCAAGACATACATGTAAGAAAATGTATAAATACACAGCAAACTGGGGATGAGTTTACGTATTCAAAACCGATCAATACAGAGATAGTAAAAAATTGACACAAAACAGTCTCTTACTGTTTTCTTTACAGAATTCTCTTACACTGGGGCACAGAGGACATGTATCTGTACTCCATTCACAATGCCCTGGATACTACCACTGTTGACTGATGACTGATCTTTAAAATATAAGGACTGGCCTTTAGTCAAGAGAGCACAGTGGTGCAGCTGTTAAGAGCTACAACTGTAAACTTAAAAGGTAGCAGTTTGAATCCAACAGGTGTTCCTTGGAAACACCATGGGGCAGCTGCACAGTGTCCTATAGGGTGGCTAGAAGCCAGAATCAACTCAATGGCAATGGTTTTCTTGTGTGTTTTGTCAATAATATAAATAGCAAATTTCAGGACTTCATTATATGCAGAACTGCCTTGCCTGACTTGGAACTGTCCATTTAAAGTCTAACCAATGTAGGTAGATCACTCTGAATCAACAGAAAATATTTAGGTAATATTTGTTAAACTGCAGACAGAACAGCTTTCTAGGCTCTGCACTTCAGAGTAAGGGTCTCATTCTGTGTTGAAGGCTCTCCTACAAATCAGTTTTTCAGAAGCCACCACTTCTTTCATAGCAGAAATGTTGCTGAGGTCCCTTACATTCCATCACTCACTCCCATATATGAAGGACAGTTAAAGTCTTCTTTCATCATTATATGCAGGAAAATCCTTCATTTCTCTCAAATAACTGGTGCTTTTTTTCTAACAATGTGAATTATACAAGCAATAATATTCCTTTTTCCTACAGCTATCAGAAACTGAGTCAAATATGTAAAACATTTTTTGAATTCCACGGCTCATACATCTGCCAATTAATACTCTTCCTCCCAATCTATTCTAACCCATATTAATTCTATGTTCTTCTTTTTTTCTTTTTTTACTGTATTCACTCCTAGAAGCCACTTGCAATCTTTCTCAAAACAAAGCAGGGTACAAGCAGAAGAAAAAGAAAAAATCAATTCTAGTGATTTTTAAACTGTCTTCCAAAGAATTAAAAATAGAATGAAACTAGACTGAGACTTTCACTCAGATATTAGTTGTGATTTATTCTTTTTTGGAGCCTCGTGGCTATTAACCCAAAGGTCAGCAGTTCAAACACATCCGCTGCTCCTTGCAAATCGTATAGGGAAGTTCTACTGTGTCCTATATGGTCGCTAAGAGAAAAAAAAAAAATACAACAAATTCTATTGATCTTTTAAAGTATTTTCTAAAGAATCAAAAATAGAAAGTGGCTAGACAGAATACCAGTCATGATTTATTCTTCTTTAAAATACATATTTTATACGTGAGGACTGTCAATTAAGTTCACAAATTCATCCTAGAAAACATGCTATATACCTCATTGCTGAATGTCACTACAATCACCTTTGAAGTACTCCTTTTGCAAAGCTATGCACTGACGCCACCGCCTAGTCTACTGTTCAAAGCAATTTTGGATTCTTTTAATGTAGTGGCCAACAGAGCTGTCACCCTATTAGCCTTATGTCCTCAGTGTCATCAAGATGTCATCCTTTCAACATTTGTTTTATCTTCAGGTAAAGAAAAAGTCATTGGTAGCCAGATCAGATGAGTAGGGAGGGTGTTCTGATACAGTTGTTTACTGGCTAAAAACTCCCTCACAGACAAACGATTAAGTTTGCAAACTTGCCACTTTGCCACCATGTGCAATGGCCATTCCACAAAGAGTTCCTAGATCACTCTGAAGGATGGACTAGGCACTGGTATCAGTGCATAGCTTCCAAAGGGGAGTACTTTGAAGGTGACCACAGTGATATTCAACAGTAAGGTAGGTAGCACTTGGCATAATTAAGTTCTTGCACTTAATTGTCAGACCTCCTATGAAAGTTTAGAACAGTAAAATGAGAGCTCTTCAATTATTGTACCAGTATAGAGACAGCTTCTCTCTACAACTCCTCTACCTCTAACCACTTATAATAGTGATGATGAACATGCAAAGATATTCATTGAATCACTTTTTTCAAAAACAACACACTGGAAACAACTTTAATAGTGGGTTATTTAATTCTGTCACATCCATACAATGGCATACTGTGCACAATTTTAAAAAGAGTCAGGTTTTATGTACTCAGGATAGTTTTAAAAATTTAAAATTTTATGACAAAAAGGAAGAAAATAGTTTATACTTCATGCTGGTATTTACACAAACAAGGTAATATTTTTGGAAATGCTTAGAAATCTCTGTAACATTGGTAGCATGATGGAGATTAGAACTTGGTGAAGGGAAACAGGAAACTTCAAAAGACCTTTGTGTGTATGTGTGCATGTATATGTGTCTCAGAAATAAGACTATGCAATTGAAATAATGAGTAATGGAAAGACTAATGAAAAATACATGATACTACACTGTTTAAAAGTATTTTGTTAAAACACTGTTTCAGTATTTCCCACCAATCTTTTTATGGTTAGCAGATACCTCCAAAATTCTAATTCAGATCCCCAAATTCGCACATGCTGCTTTTGAACAGGCTGTGGGTCCAGCAAAAAAGCAAATACTTTGCATACACACACACACATACTATACGTGTATACAGGGTAGTTCTACTCTGGCCTCTGGGATCACCATGAGTTGGATCCGACTTGATGGCACTTGGCTTGGCTGGCATGTCTATGCTATATGTAGACACAGATGTGTATAACCAAAAATATACATCGTGACTGAGTTGATTCAGAATCATAGCAAACTTATAAGACAGACAAGGACTGTCCCATAGGGATCTCTGGAAGCTGCTGGTGGGCTCAAACTGCCAATCTTTTGGTTAGGAGCCAAATATGTAAGAACTGAGCCACTGGGGCTTCAGTACGTATTCACACACACACACACAATAATGGTTAAATGAAAGGTAATAAAAGATTAATAAATTAAGCAATCCCTAAAGAAAGTGTGTCTTTTTTACATCAGTGAGAAACCTACATCCATAAAAAGTAGACAACTGAAAGGCTGAAAGCTGAGCTAAGTAGAATAACAGAGATCCCCATCAAAATGGACAAATCTCTCCCCACCTTCCCAATATCAACCAGTTGCTTCTGGTCCAGGAGGAAAGCAGATAAAAGATAGGGGCAGAGAGATCTCCATTTACTCTGCAGAGAATTCTCCCAGGAAACAGTAGTGATTAGAGCATTTTAAAACCAAGCAACTCATCAGATTCTGTGTATGAGATTGCCAGGTCATTTACTCAGCACTGCAATCCAGACTCTCCCACTGCCAGCTTAGCACCCTGTAAAAAACAACTGGCCAATTGATCAAAATTACAAAGGTCACCTGACCATTTCTAAAACTATCCTGAAGAAATACCAGAACACACATATTATGTATTGAAATGAGTCCCCCCAACATATGTGTCAACTTAGTTGGGCCATGATTCCCAGTATTGGGTGGTTGTCCTCCATTATGTAACTGATACAATTTTCCTATGTGTTGCAAATCCTAATTTCTGACTGTGGTTAATGAGGCAAGATTAAGTTATGCTAAAGAGGATTACGGTGAGATGTAACACCCTTGTTCAGGCTACATCATGGATTCAATGTACAGGGAGTCTCCCTGAGGTATAGCCTGCACTGCCTTTTATCTAAAAGAGATGAAAGTGAAGCAAGCAGAGAGTAAGGAACATCATGCCACAAAGAAAAGAGCCAGGAGAAAAGTGCATCCTTTGGACCTAGAATTTCTGTGCAGAGAAACTCCTAGTCCGGCGGGAAATTGATGAGGAGGACCTTCCTCCACAGCCAAGAGAGAAAGCTTTCCCCTGGAGCTGATGCCTGGAATTAGGCCTTCTAGCCCGATAGACTGTGAGAACAGACTTCAGTTTGTTAAAGTCGTTTCCTCTGTAGTATTTCTGTTACAGCAGCATATATAACTAAGACAAAATTTGGTATGGGAAGTAGGGTACTGTTTTAACAGAAATGTAGAATGTGGAAGTGTTTTTGAGACTGCAAATGGATAGAGAACTCAGAAGAAAATAAGCAAAGCTGTCACAGTTGAGACAATGCAGATGCAAGAAGCTGCAGCAGAGGACTGGCAGTACAGGAGGACGTGCAGAGACAGATGACAGGCAGTAACAGAGGTCCAGCAGTGGCAAAAACACCACAGCAGCAGAGACACAGCAACAGCACTGTACCAGCAAAAACAGAAAATTGACAATGGCAGAGCCTAGAGACCAGTGCAACACAGCACTGGAGCCAACCCAGAGAACAAAAGAGCTGAGAGTCTTTGTGCAGAAGGTTTCCTGGCAGAGTGGGGCACCTTCAGGCACTTACTGCAGAGTCAAGCTTGCCAATCCACTTACCAGTACAACTGCAGAGCTTTGGCACACTTGCCCCAGTAGAACAGATTGGGCATGAAGTAGAGGGCCAAGAGGCCAAGGAACCAGAAAGCACAAGTTAAAGAGACAAGAAACACAGGAAACCAAGCTGCCTCAGTCTCAAAGGGTAAAGCCATGACCTCTGGAGCTTCAAAGGGTGGAATCATGGCCTCTGGCATTTCTAACAGTAGAGTCACCACTCAGACAGATTAGGAGAATGGTGTGCCTAAAGCCAAAGGAACAGAATTGCAGTTCCAACCGGCCTGGAAGCTGCAGCTGAAGCCCAAACGGGCCTGGAAGCTGCAGCTGAAGCCCAAAGTCAAGGTGCCTTCACTTAGAATGTGGAGAGTTTGGCCACTACTTGGAGGCTGGAGGCCAGGGCCATTGTGTAAACGGTCTCAGAAAACAGAGGATTACTTTCCAGCCTTGAGGGCTAATATAACATGTTCTGTTCAGTTTCTTGGGGTGTGTTATACCTTCTTTCTCTCCAATTTCTTCGATTTGTAATACAAATGTCTACTTTGTGCCTGTTGTGCCATCATACTCTGGAAGCAGATAATTTGTATTCTAGATTTCCCAGGCAAAGAGAAATTTTCAGATTTTGGATTTGGAAGTTGATTTAAGACTTTTGCTATGAGATGATGGAGTAAATGTGTTTTACATGTGATAAAGATAAGAATTTGGGGGAAGACTAAAGGGTTGAATGTCATGAATTGTGTCCTCCAAAATATGCGTCAACTTGGTTAGGCCACGATGCCTAGTATTGTGTGGTTCTCTTCCATTCTGTGATTGATATCATTTTCCTGTGTTGCAAATCTTAGTCTTTGCCTGTGGCTAGTGAGGCAAGATTCAATTATGTTGGCAGAGGTTAGGGTGGGGTGTAACAGCCTTGCTCAGGCCATATCCCTGATTTAACGTAATGGGAGTTTCCCTGTGGTATGCCCTGCACCACCTTTTCTCTTGCAAGAGATAAAAGGAAAAAGCAAGCAGAGATCAGTGGCTGACAAACCACCAAGAAAGCAGTGCCAGGAGCAGAGCACATCCTTTGGATCTGGAGTTCCTACACAGAGATGCTCCTAGTTCAAAGGAAGACAGAGGACAAGGACCTTCCTCCTGAGCTGACAGTGAAAGCTTTCTTCTGAAACTGAGGTCTTGAATTTGGACTTCTAGCTTACTAGACTATGAGAGAATAAACTTTTGTTTGTTAAAGCCATCTACTTGCAGTATTTCTGTTAAAGCAGTTCTACATAACTAAGACAATACACAAAACACTTGAGGACTGACAATTAAGTTAGTGGATGCATCCCAGAAAAGCACTACATGCCTCAATGCTGAATATTACTATAGTCACCTTTGAAATACTCCTTGTGAGAGCTATGCACTGGTGCCAGCACCTAGCCCACCCTTCAAAGCAATTCTAGAACTCTTCCTGGAATGGCCATCAGAGCTGTCATCACATTACCCTTGATGTCCTGAATGTTATCAAAATGTCATCCTTTCAGTATTCCCTTTCTCTTTGAGTAAAGAAAAAAGTCATTTATGGCCAGATCAGATGAGTAGGGCAGGTGTTCCAATAGAGTTATTTGTTTACTGGCTAACAACTTCCTCACAGGCAACTATACAGGTAAGCTCGCAAATTTGTCATCTTGCCCCCATGCACAATGGTCATTCCAAAAAGAGTTCCAAAATTGATTTGAAGGGTGGACTAGATGCTGCCATCAGTGCAAGGTTTCTCAAGGAGAGTACTTGGAAGGTGACCATAGGGCTATTCAGCAATGAGGTATGTAGCATTTAGAAGAATTAAGCTTGCAGACTTGATTTTCAGCCCTCGTATACTCATAACTGTTTGTTTTGAAATATCTTGATTTAGCAAAAGATTTGAATCAACATGAATTCTACCAGTAGGGCACTGGCCAATACATTATAATATACCATGCAACAAAATACTATAAATTCATGAAAAAGTAAGGAGCTTCACAATCAACTAACTTGGTTTCATACACATGTATTGAACACTCCACTCAACAGCAGCCAAGTGCACCTTCTTTTCCAACACACAGGGGATATCCTCCAGAGTAGCCCATGTTTTAAGCCACAAAGTAACTATTAATAAAATATAAAACACTGAAATAATAAAAAGCATCCTCTCAGATTGCAACCCCAAGTATTGGTAACAGAAAGAACAAGGGAAAAAATCAAATACACGAAAACTGAGTAACACTTTAATAAGAACTCAAATGCTAACCAAAAAGTCAGCAGTTCAAATCTATCTTGTGCTCCTTGGAAACTCCATGGGGCAATTCTACCCTGTCCCATAGGGTCACTGTAAGTCAGAACTGACTCAGTGGCAATAGGTTTGTGTTTTTTGGTTTAAAAAACAGTGAAGTAATAGAAAAAATCAAAGAAAATGATTCTAGCATCAAATGAGAATGAAAGCATATACCTTGAGACACAGTAAAAGCAGTGCTCAGACGACAGTCTTACAGCAATAACCACACACATCTAAAACCAACAAGCCAAAATGAAAGCACAAATGCATAGAAAGAGAACAGCAAAAGAGGCACACAGGTACCAGAAGACAGGAAATGATAAAGATTGCAGTACAAATAAACCAAACAGAGAACACAAGAACAACAGAAAAAAATCAACAGACCAAAAGTTAGTTCTTTAAAAAGATCGACAAAACTGACAAACCACTAGCCAACTGATAGACCACTAGGCAAACTGACAAACAGAAAGTGAGGTGGCTTTTCAAGTACTGATGGTATGGAAGTACTGCCAAGAAAGGAAAAGCAAGGAGCAGAACTGTGTGTACAGTACCCTTCCATTTGTATAAAATTGGTAGGGGAAGAAGATATACAGTAATTTGCCCACAAGTATGTAAAATATTTTTGGAAGTTATCCAAGAAACTAATACTATATGTTGAATCTGAGAAAGATAACTGGGCAGCTAAGTGGACAAGTGTATTATCTGGTACAAAAGAAAAATATGTTTTAAAACACTGATGGGTGAAATCTGTACAAAATTGGTGGGAAAGAGGTAACAGCACCCGTGTGGAGTGGAGGGTGGGGGTAATCAGGTTCCAGCCATCAGAACTTTCCTGCCTTCCCTTTTATCTTCCCCCTGATGAGTGCCCAGTCCCTGGGATGAAGAGTGTCCCTTCCTCGCTCCCTGAAGAACATTGCACGGAATAACGCAGCACCATGAGATCATCATCTGAAGACCATGCAGTTGACTCAACCGGTGCAAAATGGATATATAACCTAGCCAAGCCAGCCAAGTGCCGTTGAGTCAGATCCAACTCATGGCGACCTTATGGACCCTAGAATAAGGAGCATTCAACAGATGTGCTGGACAACACACTTGCTGCATCAAAACCCACTGCCATCAAGTCGATCCTGCTTCATAGTGACCCTACAGACAGAACAGAACTGCCTGTAGAGTTTCCAAGAAGAACCTGATGGATTTGAGCTGCTGATCTTACTGTTAGCAGCTGTATCATTCAACCGCTATACCACCAGGGTTTCCATACTTGCTGCAGCAGGAGAAAAAAACAAGCCTACATTTACGAAAGTTTATCAAAATACTTCCAAGGAGCAAATGAAGTGCTATTTCTGGGGTCTAGTGCCTCACTGGTGCCACTGTGGACGTGTGTGCATGCTTGAAAGCATGCAGTCACTGAGGCAGGCTATCATCTAGCAGCTGAACGTACTGAGACTAGAGTCATTCCTTCCCTTTACTTGGCCTGACTTCCCATCTTGAGAGGAACTAGGATTTCTAAATCCATAAAGGTTAAGAGCTGCCTGGAATAAGTTTATGAGGGGATCTTCGGAAATTAGTAATCGTAACAGTATTATACAAAGACCAGTTCTAACGGGGAAAAGACTGAAAGAGCTAAAAGTAATTTCTTTGGGTCTTAACTCTGAAGACTCCACATACTCAACAACTACTTGTTTTAAAAGGTCAAACTTTTCAACGCTGATTTTTAGTTTGACATCTGCATTCCAAGACTACTTGAAGTGACCCAAAGTGTTTGGAGTTCTTGAATAGCTTTTCAAGTTAAGCGGTGGTTGAATACCCTTATGCAAGAACTTCACTTCCTGAGAAGCCTTTTGGGATTCAGACTTTAGTGTTGTCACAGGCTTAACTGTGCTCCCCCAAAACATGTGGAACAATTTGTCTGAGCCATGACTCCCGGTATTTTGTGACTGTCTCCCATTTTGTGATCTTGCTGTGCTCCAAATCCTAATCTCTGCCTGTGGTTAATAGACTGGATTATGTTAAAGAGGATTAGGGTGGGACTGTAACATCTTCTCCAAGGTCACCTCCCTGTTGCAATGTAAATGGAGTTTCCTGCAAGTGTGACTTCCACAACCTCTTATCCTACAAGACATTAAAGAAAAGGGAAGCAAGCAGAGAGTTGGGGGAGAAATACCATCAAGAAAGCAGCACCAAGCGCAGACCACGTCCTTTGGACCTAAAGTTCCTGTTCTGAAATGCTCTCAGAGCAAAGAAAGACTGATGCAACACAAGGACCTTCCTCCAGAGACAACAGAGAGAGTACACCCCTCCTAAAGTCGGCACCCTGACTTTGGACTTCTAGCCTACTGGGCTGTGTAAGAATAAACTGTTCTTTGTTACAGTCATCTACTCATGGCATTTCTGGAAGAATGATACCAGATGACTAAGACAAGTGCTGAAAGTAGTTGTATGATTCATCTACTGCCTTCTTTTTATTTCTAGCCCCTCCCAAATGAAGAAATTCTCCATCTCACCCCAAAATTACAGCAGCAGGTTAATAAACACTAAGACAGTGAAGCATGCCCAGCTCTATTAAGCTGGTCCCAGAAATCTGGATAGCACACTCCCCCTTCAGACTGCCACATAGTAAAACAAGCACACACCCAATTCAGACAGCCACATAGTGAAACAACCAAATCCGCTGCCATAGAATGGATTCCAGCTCATAGCAACCCTACAGGACAGGGCAGAACTGCCCTTTAGAGTTTACAAGCAATGTCTGGTGGATCTGAATTGTCCACCTTTTGCTTAGCAGACATAGCACTTAACTACTACACCCCTTTGGCTATTTTAAAGAAAGGGTTCCAAATCCACAAGGCTGAAATAGAGCTCTCTGAATCCAGATAGAAGTGAAAATAAAACATGCAATTTTGACATTTTGTTACAAGAGATCAAAATTACCTGCTTTGCTAACAGTCTCTGCAGTCCAAATGCAGGGAAAAAAAATTAATTTTCTGCTCATTATTCTTTCTAGTGGTCCACAACTAGTAACACGTTATGCAACTAAAATTTCTTTTATTGTATCTTAATGAGCTACTCCAAAATACTTCAGAGTGAATGACTATTTCTTAGTTACTGTGTTGCTTTTGGGGGGTTTATGTTGGACAACCTATGAGATTATCAAAAGCCAGTATTAGAAAATTTTCACTTTACATGGCAGTTGTTCAACCGTAGCCTTGACTAACTTTAGGGAGGAAGAAGAAGGAAATGAGGTCAGAACTAGCAAAGCAAAGTCCAGCTATTGGTGTAGGTTTTACATCATTCCAGGAACTGCTATCAGAAACATCACAAAACACCTGCATTTTGCCTGGTCTTACGGATAAATGAAACAAAACCAGCCCAATTCACATAATTTCCTTCTGAAACCACAAATTACTCACTGACAGCCAAAACACTCAGAGTAGCGTTGTTGAAACCTGGAACTAAACTAGATTTTGAATTTTCTTCACAGCTTCATTAAGTGTGTTCAACAGAAACACTGTCATAAGCCACACAGCCAAATCTCCAAGTAAACAGAGACAATATCTAGATCCTAGATATGCTTTCCTACATCAGTTAAGTTCTCAGATGGAATTTAGAACTGGAATATACTTTAAAAACTGGCTTGTAAACAAAACCACAGCCAAGAAATGTTAGAGAACTAAAAGCCAAAAAAAAAAAAAAAAAGACAACCCAATTGCTGTTGAGTCGATTCCAGCTCACAGTGACGGAGGAGTGGTGTGGGCAGGAAGCAGAAGGAGAACTCCTGTGCCTGTTTGGTTAACATCTCTGGTCCTTCCTTCCTCAGTCTCAGAGGGGAGTGGGTTGGCAAGTCTAGCTTTCGGGCTAGATAAGAGTCAGCTAGACGGGAATTTCGGTAACTCTAGTACTTTGTCAAGTTAGTTAGCCTCTCCAATCAGGCCCCTAAGCAAGGGGAGTAGTCAAAAACCAAACAAAAGCCGCTGCCCTCAAGTCAATTCCGACTCATAGTAATCCTATAGAACTGATTAGATCTGCTCTAGGGAGTTTCCAAGGAGTACCTGGCAGATTTGAACTGCTGACATTTGGGTTCTCAGACATAGCACCTAACCCTTGTGCCACCAGGGTTGCTGAAAAGGAGAGTAGCAAGTGAAAATGAAATGCAGAATGTTACACAGAGACATATGAATAAAGAGCCAAAACGTCTTAAAAATGTACAATCATGTGAAACAGACACTCATCAGAGGGTGACTTCATTAGGCCGTGAGGCCTGCTAAGTAGTATAAAAAGGAAACCACTTTCCTATTTATGCATGTTCTTAAGCATAAAGCAGGAAATTCTCTGGGTAGGTGAGAATAGTTGCCTTCTGCTTTGGTATGCTGATTTAAAGGAAAATTCCTATGTGAATTATTTAGAAAAATGAAAACCAGAGCACCTTTGATAAGGAAGGGAGAATGTTTCTCCAGGGAAAGAACTCTGAGATTATCTAGGGGTCAGAAAGGAAAACACATCTTTTACACTAAATTTCCTAGAAGCTCTTTGGACTTTTTATAGGTAATCCATGACTAGATTTAATTGTAAAAGAATAACAATGTAATTTCCTAGAGACATAGATTTTAACTTCAGAAAGGCTGGAAACAGGACTAAGGTATACATAAAAAAATTAAGCAGTGTACCATATCATCTCAGAAAAGCACTGTACAGAAAGAGAAATAGCTTGAAGGTTTAAATGTTGTAATGTCACCATTAACTTTGAAGTCTTTTTTCTCACTCAAATTCAGAAGAACCCAAGCTAGTTTATAGTATGGAAAACTTAATTGCATAGTAAAAAGGAACAGCTCTTAAATAAGCTCTTCTTGGGGAATTCCACAGTCAGTGAACCTCTAAAAATCTAAAGTGTTTTCTCTTGAAATTCTTTAGCACAACTGGCAGCAGGCGTATGTACTCCTACACCTCTGCCGACTGCCGGCACTCCGCCTGCTTTCTCAGAAGGCGCACTCCACCACTACTCCAGGCGGGTTGCCAGGGCAGCCGTGTCCCGGGTGGGGCTCCGGGCCTGTGTGCGCCTCACTGCACTTTAACAGTCGCTGTGCAAACTCTGGTGGCGTAGTGCTTAAGCGTGACGGCTGCGCAGTAACCAAAAGGTTGGCAGTTCAAATCCGCCAGGTGCTCCTTGGAAACTCTATAGAGCAGTTCTACTCTGTCCTATGGGGTAGCTATGAGTCATAACTGACTTGATGGCAGTGGCACGGAAAACCTGGCTGCTAGTGTTTAAGTGCTACGGCTGCTAAGCAAAGGGTCAGCAGTGCAAATCTGTCGGGCAGTCCTTGTAAACTCTGTGGAGCTCTTCTACTCCATCCTATTATCGGGTAGCTATGAGTTGCAATCGATCCATCAGCAGTGGCATCTAAACCCTGGTGGCATAGTTGTTAAGGGCTACATCTGCCAACCAGAAGGTCAGCAGCGCAAGTCTGCCGGGCACTCTGGAAACTCTATGGAACAGTTCTACTCCATCCTAAAGGGTAGCTATGACTCGGCATCAACTCTGTGGCAGTGGGTTTGGTTTTCTGGCTTATGGAAGTGCCTTACTAATTAAGACAGTAAAGAAAGAGGAAGCTATCTCTAGTCATGCACAGAAACTACTCATTTTTTTTTATTCAGGAGGAATGTATGCTGATGTGAGTGTGTCTAAAAGCATAGTCCTCTCTTCACTCTTTGATGACCAGAAGTCTAATATCTCCATAAATTCCCACACCTGTCATCTCTGCATACATGAATACACTGACCAAAACCAAACCAAACCCACTGCTTAAGAGAAGAGTTGATTCCAACTCATAGTGACCCTATGGAACAGAGTAGAACTGCCCCATAGAGTTTCCCAGGAGCACCTGGTGGATCTGAACTGCTGACCTTTTGGTCAAAGCTCATAGCATGTAACCACTAAGCCACCAGGGTGTCCAATACTCTGACATGCTGCTATTATTGACAGAAGGCTAAATTCCACCTGGTACCTTTCTTTTTTTTCCCACCTTCCCTTAAACACAATATTAAAGTACACTTACCCGTGGGGGCATGGTAACTTTGTCTATGTCCCTTCACCAAGACCCAGTGGCCAATTTGCAAAGGATCTAACTCTGACGCTTGCATCTGGCAAGCAGACAAACATGGGCTGCTTCACTCTTCCATTCCCGGTTCAGAGGCCGTCACTCTCCCTGCTTCACAAAATTAATGGGTAGCTATCCCTCATACTTCTTGAAGACTGAAATAGTTGAAGGAATTCCTAACTGTCTTGAACTTGAATTTACCTGACTCCACATAGCACTAACATGTGTTAGCAGGTTCTTCCCTGCCACTGCGAGCCCCTAAAGTACCCTGCTCTATTCCTCTAAGCCCCTTCCTCATTAGGGCAATTAAATTTACCTTCCGACGTAGAGCACAACCTAGTTCCCATCATCTCACCAGACATGCTAATCTAATACTCAAAAGATGTTGCTGAGATGTCTTTATTTATTATGGGATTGGTGGAGGGGGAGACATGGAGGCTGCAGGGGGGCAAGTGGTAATAAAACTGGTACTCCAAATAAAATATTAAAAAAAAATTTGCTAAAAATAAATAAATAAATAAATAAATAAAAATTGCAAGCTCTTGTGATACGGCTCTGAATTTTGTGATCACAATAAGCCCGGCAAAGGTAAAATCAGTATTCTGATTTGGCACCTATTACATGATGTTAATGACTGATAGAACTTGGGAATTTTTTTTTCAGGCATTTATTTAATTATACTGGGTGGTCCATTTAGAACAGTCAGTATAACCTCACTTCAAAAGCAGAAGTACAAATGGGCCACTTTTCACAACAGCTATGGTAAGGATTTTATAAGTGCTGTGTAGTTTGGGACTGACTCAGTGTAAATACAGTCTAGACTCATTATCTTACCTCCATCTCAGAGCCCTGAGCAAAGAAAGGTGGGGGAAACCGGAGATGGAGTCGCTGGGTACAGAGGCTCAAATGAACATGCTAGGTGGCTCTCTGAAAACAACAATGCTGCCGGGTGGCTCAGGTTGAAAGGGGCAGAATAAGGAAGCAGGGACAATCCCCTAAAACTGCCATACCAGACCCACACAGCTGGTCCTCACCCACTAATGAGCTCTCTGGTGTGTGGAGTGAAGCCAGGAATGACAGTGGGAAGCCCCACCTCACAGGGAGCTAAAGAACTCAGGGGTGATACTCACGCTGACACTGTCCCCAGGACTGGCGAGCCCAGCCCCAGCAGCAATCAATCCTTCCTCCATAACGGCACAGGCCAATGGACGACACTATTTGCCTAGGCCACCTACCAAGCAAAAAGATTCAAAATAAGTAAAGACACTATTGAAATTAAATACAAATTTCTTTCTTTTTGTGTGTGTGTGATTTTAGTGTTTTTTAAATCCACACCAAAGGATTTCCTACTGACTCCTCCTGTAGGAGTGGATGGATCAAACACCCTCACCAAAACAGTTCTATGATGATCTAATTCTAAACTGCAGACCATCACACATATATATTTAACACACAAGAAGGGAAAAGGAGATATTTTTTTCTTAACTGTAAATAGCACCAAATAAAACCAAGAATTCTCCAGGCTGCTACTCACAGAGTGGTTTGTGAAGCTTGAAATGAAAAAGTCCTCAAAGACAGGCACCTGTTGGGGGGCCGGGGGCACTTCTGAGAGACAGAGCTAAACGGACAGTATTAAATAACGCATGTCATTAAATAATACAGGTCGTGCCAATGAAGAAAAAATTCATTCCTGTTTCATAGAAAGGGGGAAAGGGCAAGGGGAGATAAAGAAGGGATCAACTGAAACAGAACTTTTCTTGAGACACGACTTCAGCAGAAAATGTTTCCAGGAAAAAAAAAGTATCAGAAAAGGAAATGTAAATCAAACCAAGGAGAGCTTAAGTGTACCTGGCACTTCAAGTGTCTTTGCGGTTTGAAACTTTCCTGCATCAGTCATTCATACTATTTTCCTCTCTAGTATCCATTAAGGAGCCCCAGTGGCACAGAGGTTAAGAGCTTGGCTGCTCAACAGAAGGTCACAGTTGAAATCCACCAGCTGATCCTCGGAAACCCCATGGGATAGGTTCTACTCTCTCTTACAGGGTCTCTATGAGTTAGAGTCAACTAGATAGCAACAACTTTTAACATAAATAAGGACTAAAGAATACGCTCAGTTTTATCATACTGATTAATCTTTAATCAGATACCACTGATGAGATCTTATTTAGTAAATTGTTTCCTTGTTTACAGGCGCATCTAAATGACAACTGAGGGGGTATAAGAGGGAGTGAGGCACAAGTGCCACATCTGCAAACCAAAAGATCAGCAGTTCCAAATCCATCAGGCACTTCTTGGAAACTCTGTAGGGCAGTTCTACTCTGTTCTATGGGTTGCTATGAGTCAGAATCCACTTGACATATGGCAGTGGTTTTTTTTGTAGGGGACTAACATTTCAACTGAGTGTTTTAAATACTTTTTATAATCTATATTAAAATTGTGTGTATGATCAGGTGATGTATTTCTTGCTGAAAACGTATGTGTGAGAATGTCCGACACATCCACGTGTGCCTAGGCAAATAACTACTTTAAAAAATCAAAAATAAAAAAGTCTTGCCTCTGGCCACTAGCCACGGTTTCTTTAACTCTCTGTGTCTTTTCAACTGCCCTTTCCTTTACCTCTCCACTAAGCCCCTAAGCTCAAAGCACAAAATAACTCTGAACTTTCTATTTCCTCCAGGTAGGTGGTAAACTAGCAGCTGTGCTTTTGTCTCTCAGCCTCTACTACTTCCTCTCTCTTCCCTTTCAGGTACGAGAAAGTCAATCTATCGTGGAACTGATTATTTCCAAGATTGCAGGTTAAACAAGTGCCGCATCTCTTTGGGGCTGCTCAGGTAGATACGGCGGGGCAGAGTGGGGAGTCGCTAAAGGAGGGTGAATGGGTGGCCCTGTGACGCCAGTGAACCTCTCCTTTCTCCCTTGGCTGCATCTGCCTAGATTCTGCGCCAGCAACAGCGATGTGCGCTCCTGGACACGCCAGTGTGTACTGTGTGGGGTGGGGTAACCGAGCACAGCCTCCCCACCGAAACACGCACACACACGCACTACACGCTCACACACTCACTCACACACACTCCTGAGTGGATCCGGTGGCAGGGTAAGATGGGCTGAGTGACAGTGGAGATGGAGCCCCGGGTTGTTGGAACCTGTCAGAGCACGCAGCAGTCTGGCTGCCCGAGGTCTCAGGAGCAGTGTGCACGCACACTTACATACCCCTAGGCTCCCCACTCCTCCTTGGTCCTTATTTTAAGTCCTCCTTCCTCAAAGGTAAAATTAAAAAAACTAACAAGGAAAAAAAAAGTGGAGAGGCGAACAGGTCCCAGCTTGTAGCTTAAGCCACTTCCCACCCACATGTATGACCAGCTCTGACAGCTTCGAGCCCGGATTTCACCCCAGTAAACGAAAGATTTCCCCCTGAAGAGCCGTCCACTCTCCTGGCCAAGGATGTCCCGAGAGACACCTTTGTTTAGGGTGCAAAATCTCAGAATCGCGATTCCAAACTCAAATATCTCTTGTCCCCTAGCCTAATCCCCGAACCAGGAACCAGGATGGGCGGCTCGCCCCCTGCACGGAGCTGGGAACCGGAGCTGCGAGGACACGCGACAGGGTTCACCGATTCACGGGGAGCACGAAGCCCCTCCGAGCGGCTCGACAGTTCTCCTGTCCGTGGCCCATCTTCCAGCGGAGTCGGCTGTCCGACCACATAACCCCCTACCTCCATGGAGCGGGGACCCCAGAGCAGAGAGCGGGAACTCAGCACGGGAAGGAGAAAAGGAAGAGGAAAGGGCGCCCCTGAGTTCAACTCACCTTCCGTCGAACTCGGCGGCAGCCTGCAGGTAGAGCGAGGACGCCAGAAGAAGCACCAGGAGCAAATCCATGCTTGGCGGCCAGAACAGAGACAGCGCAGCCGAGAGCGCGCGGGGAACAGGTTGGGGTGCTGGGCGTGGAGTCGAGGAGCGTTTGCTTCCTCAGCTCGGCTTTCCCGTGGCTCCTGCAAGCTGCGGGAACCCCCTGTCGCCGCCGCCGCCACAACTGTCACTCCCGGAGGAAAGCTGCGCAGCGCGCAGCCGGAGCAGGTCTGCCGTGCGGCGCCGGGAGCCCCCTCCGGCTCCCTTCCCGCGAGGGGAGGCGCTGCAGGGGGAGCTGCGCTACCCGAGGGGAGGGGCGCGGGAGTGGGGGCGCGCGTGCGCCCGACTCGCTGCCTTCCCATCCAGGGCAAGGGGTGAGGGCGCCCGGCCTCTCCCAGGGGCCCGCGGGGCGGAGCGGGAGGGAGGTGGAACTCCGGGCGGGGGCGCTGCGGGAAGGCAATGTCTTCTGGGGGGGCAGCCAGCGGGGCGAGTCCCAGGCTGGGAGAAAAGTTAACGAGCCGGGCCCAGGAGACAGACAGCAGGGTGCTGAGCTGGAAACGTTGAGCCGGCAAGGAAAGGAGCCCGGGGCGTGGGTGCGCGTTCTGCGAATTCCGCCCTAACAGGTGGTGACCGCGGGGGCGAGCCTTAGATTTTGCCGAAAGGTGGAGAAGTCCAGGATCCGAGAGGTCTGCGGGCCTGGAACTGAGCAGGGTCTGCGTTCAGTGCAACCACAGCACGACTTGGACGAATTAGCAAAGGCACACTGAAAGAGTTGCTTCTCCCACAAGGTTGGCAAAGACATAAATTTTTATTTTGTGTCCAACCGAAAGAAGTGTTTGGCTCACCAGTGCTGAGGCAGAAGCGTGCACTCAGTTTCTACCTCCAACAGCCCAGCTCTGAGTAGAATAGCAGCCGCTGCCTCTTAGGCGCACCTGCAAGCCAGAGAAGGTAGCTGTTACTGCTTGGTGGCCGTGGTGCCTAATGTCGTGGAGATCGTTTAGACACCATCTTGAGTAGTCATTGCTTTATTGTTGTAGAGTAAGAAGTATTTTGCTGAAGAACTGTGTAGATACGAAAGCACCAAATCGTTATCCTAACATGCACGTTAGAGCATTTTTCAGACCAAGTTACCCCTCTTCTTAAAACCCTACTTAGAATAGCTCACCTCTGCAATGATCTGCTGTCTCTCCCACCACTGGCCCTAATCTACCCTCTCTCTTCCCCCCCATCCACGGCCTTCTGGCCCTTCCTGGCACACTCCAGGCTTACCTTGATCTTGGGACCACAGACTGTTACCTCTCCCTGGACCCAGATTGTCTGCACGGCTTAGATCTTCCTTTATTTTTGGTCTTTGCTCAGATATCAACTACGTGATGGGACCAGCTGTGACCACCTTGTGTAAAATTGCATTTTGCCCTCAACCCTAGTCTGTTGTCTTTTCTCCATACAAGTCATCTTCTAGCTGCCTGCATAATTTGCTTGTTTGTCTGCTTGCTGTTGGAATGCAGACACTGCAAGGGCAGGTATCCTTGTTTAGTGCCTAAAACAGTGTCTGGCACATAGTGGGTATTCACAAATGTTTGTGGGATGAATTTATTACATGGAAAACTTTTTCCATCTTCTACTTTCTTTCAAGGTTTCTTACAACTTCACGTTCTTGATGGAAAGTTCCGTGGCAGAGTAACCACACTCTCCTGATAGCTTAGAGTGTGTAAAACCAGGCATGTAGTGCAACAAAAGGAAAAATAATGGTTTCAACTTAAATGACTCTTTGATTTCCAAGTTGTTTTCTGTTAAAAAAAAAGAAAGCAAAAAAAAACAAGTTTCTATTTTAACCTCAGGAAACATTCATGCCAATTGAGGCTTGGGACATTATTTTAGGCAAACAGCTTGGTGTCATCCATTTCAGATCCTTCTAATGAAGTCCAAAAAATGTGGTTATCAAAATATTTTTTCTGCAGAAAATCACATTTTGTAAGTGTAATGTAGGCTGGGTTCCAGGCTCCAGTGGCTACTCTTTTGCCATTTTCTTTGCTTGTTTTTACTTAGTTTGGGTTTGCAGATAAGCTCTACCAGAACAATGGACGTGTAGAGAGAAAAGGCTAACCTACAGGCTGAGAAACTGGTAATGAAAGAGAAGAGGAAGAGAAGCCAGTGAAAATGGGCGGGTGTCTGGAGTACAGGGCAATGTCTCATCTGCATACCTCTGTTTTATTATTTCTACATCTTGTCTGTGGCTTAGAAAACACTCTCTTCTTTTCCTTCTCCATTTGAGCAGTGTCTGCTTACCCTTTTGGTACCAGCGTCACTGACAGTTCCCTAGGAAGTGAGTGGGCCGTCTTTGATTGGTTTGCTCATTTGAGGAGCCTATCAAATATGCTTCCTTAGCATAGCTTTGGAGTCCTGCTGGCGTAATAGTTAAGTGCTTGGTTGCTAACCAAAAGGTTAGTGGTTTAAAACCACCACCTGGTCCATGGGAGAAAGATATGGCAGACTGATTCCATAAAGATTTTACAGCTTTGGCAACCCTGTGAGGTAGTTCTACTTTGTTCTCCTGGATCACTGTGAGTCAGAATCAGTGCGATGGCAGCGGGTTTAATGTAGATTTTAAAGAGCCCTGGCGGTACCTAGTGGTTAGGAGCTTGACTGCTAACCATTAACGGTTCCAGCCCACCCAGTAGCTCCATAGGAGAAAGATATGGCTATATGCTTTTGCAAAAATTACTGGCTGGAAAACTCTACGGGAGCAGTTCTGTTCCATCGCGTGGGGTTGTCCTGAGTTGAAATCAGCTTCACAGCACCTAACAGCGGCAGCACATTATAGCTTTCAAAGGCGCTTTGGTTGCACTGTGGTTAAGCACTTAGCTGCTAACTGAAACGTTGGCAGTTTTAAGCCACCAGCTGCTCTGTGAGAGAAGATACCTGGTAATTGGCTCCCATAAAGTTTGCAGACTAGGAACCCATAAGGGAAAGTTCTGCACTGTCATATTGGGTCATTGTGAGTTGGAATTGACTCAAACAGCACCCAACAACAGTGTAGCATTAATGTGATATGTTTTAATTTCCTCTACTACTCCACATTCCCCTAAAACACCAGTCTAACCAACAAGAGGGCATGAGCAGAGCCCAACTTATCATTGCATCATTTGTGCCCATCACGATACCCAGCCTCAGTTCAGTAAATTGTGATTGAATTGGGTTCTGCTTAGTGACATTAACTTCTTTCTTGTTAAACCATGAAGTGAGAAGACTGTAGTACTTTGCTAACATATTACTGGCTGTTGTGTTATAGGTATGACCGCCAGTGATCATTCCAAAAAAAAAACAAGTAGAGTTCCCGTGGAAAGGATATTTCACTGTCTCAGTCTTAAATAAGCAAGACCAGATCAAAGCAGTTTACTTTTAGTAATATCTGTATTTTTTTCAATTTAGCACATTTTTTATTAGGTTTCATACTGGCGGTCATACCTATAACACACCAGTAATCTGTTAGCAATCACCGTACATGAGTACTTCATCAGAGAAGAGATTAGAGCTTTAAAAGTTCATTAAGAAGTGAGAAGAACAGGAAACACAGTGTTCTTTGACAGCACTTTTGACTCCCAGCTGAGCAAGAATAGAAGGAACCCTGGTGGTGCAGTGGTTAAGCACTGAGCTGCTAACCAAAGAGTCTGTGGTTGGAAACTACCCAGTGCCTCCTTCACTAGAGAAAGATATAACAACATGCATGTTATGGACTGAATTGTGTCCCCCCAAAATGTGGATAGTAATCTGGCTAGGCCATGATTCCTTGTATTGGGTGATGTTCCTAGCTGCTATAAATGCTGCCTCTATGATGTTAATAAGGGAGGATGGGCAGTAGTTGTCTTGATCGGGCAGGACTCAGTGTGTAAGTTTGCATTGTGCCTTGAAGTAATCTCTTGGGATGCAGAGGAAAGGGAAGCAAGCAGAGAGTTGGGGATCTCATAGCACCAAGAAACAGTTTCTAGAGAGAGTGAGTCCTTTGGAAAGGACCTGGGATCCCTGTGCCTCGGAATCTCCCAGTCCAGGGGCAGATTGACAACATAGACCTTCCTCTAGAGCCAACATAGAAAGCCTTGCCTTGGAGCTGATGCCCTGAATTTGCAGTTTTAGCCTACTTGACTGTGACAGAACAATGATTCTCTTTTTAAAGCCATCTGCTTGTGGTATTTCTGTTACAGCAGCACTAGATGTCTAAAACAGTCATACAGTACAGCTTCTCAGATTATTTGTTCAGCATACAGATTAAATAAACTTGGTGAAAGGATACAATCCTGACCCACATCTTTCCTGATTTAGTATCCCCTTAATCTGTTCCAATGACTACCTCCGGTTCCTCTTAAGCATAATCAAATGTCCTGGAGTTTCCATTCTTCATAATGTTATCTATAATTTGGTATGACTCCTGTTGAAATATTGATAGAATCACATTTAAATTATCTTCTGCAAAATTTTACTTGCATATGGCGTATGAATGTTTATTGCAGACTGCCCACAATAGCAAAAAGATGGAATGAAACTAGGTGGCCATCATCAGATGAATGGATAAACAAACTATGGTATAGTGACACAATGGAACACTATGCAATGATAAGGAACAACGAGGATTTTATAAAACATCTCATAACCTGTAATCATCTGGAAAACATTTTGCTAAGTGAAATCAGTCAGTTGCTAAAGGACAAATATGGCATGAGACCAGTATTATAAGGACTTAAGAAAAGGCATATGCAAAGAAGAAAATAATCTTTGATGGCTACTAGGGTGGGGAGAAAGGGAGATGGTTATTAATAAGTTACATAGTTGATAGGAATTAGGTTAGGGGAAGGGAATGACAGCACACAGTAGAAGAGAGGTTGGCACAACTGGACTACACCATAAGCTAAAAGGTATTCTAAATACAACTCAACATTTTAAAAGACAGAGTAGCAGTGGCAGGGGTCTGGGTACCATGGTTTCAGGGGACATGGAAGTCAATTGGCATAGCTAGTTTTTATTCTAGGAAATTGTTCTGCATCTCCTATTGGTGAGTGGCACTTGAGATCTTAAAACCCAGCAAGCTCCCATCTAAGGAATATCAGTTGGTTGCAACTCACCTGGTACAGGTGAAAACCAAGAATATCAAAGATATGAAGAAAATGTGAGTCCGAGAGACAGAAAGGTCCATATCATTGGGAAACTACATCAGCATGAGACCAGAAAAACTAGATGGTGCCTGGCCACCACCAAAGACTGTCCTGACAGGGAATATAATGTAGAGTTCCTGGTGAAGCAGGAGCAAAAGAGGTGTGCAGATCTCGAACTCTGTTAAAAGACTAGACTTGATGGTCCGACATCCTGGAGGGTCCCCTGAGAACATGGTCCCTGGACTTGCTGCTATTTTAGAGATGAAACCAGTACTGAAGCCAAGTCTTCAGACAAAGATTCAGCTGGACTATGGCACACAGAGTGATGCAGATCGTACACGCACTTCTTGGTTTAATGCATATATGAGAGTGTCTAACTGGTTCCTCTTTAGAGGGGAGAGGAGGATAGAGAGGAGGGGACAAGTGCTGGTTGAGGGAATACTGGAAGTACGGGGTAGAAAGGAGGAGTGTGCTGTCATAGGATGAGAGCAGTTTGGGTTGCTTAGAGGAATGTGTTCAGGGTTTTGTATGGCAAATTGACTTGGATTATAAATTTTCACTTAATCACAATTTAAATTAAATTAAAAAAGAAAAAAATTTACTTGCATGTGATAGTAAAAATATTGTTTGATAGTGTCTGGATTCTTTTGGGTTACCTTTCTTTGGAATGTGTACAAATATAGATCCTTTAGGGTCAGTTGGCCAGGCAGCTGTCTTCCAATTTCCCTGGCATGGACAAGTGAGCGCTTCCAGCATCCATCAGTTTGTTGAAATATCTCAAATGATATTCTATCAAATCAATTTCCAGAGCATTGTTTTTCTCCAGTGACTTCAGTTATGCTGGAATTCTTCCTTCAGTACCATCTGTTCTTGATTATATGATACCCCCTGAAAGGGTTGAATGTTTATTAATTCTTTTAGTTCAGTGACACTGTGTATTCCCTCCATTTTCCTTTTTCTTAATTTTGTTGTCATTGAGAAAATAACAATATGTATGCCAATTCAACAGTTTACACATGTACAGTTTAGTGATACTGATCATATTCTTTGAGTTGTGCAATCATTCTAACCATATTTTTCTGAGTTGTTCTCCCATTAACATAAACTCACTACACCCTAGTTACTGTCAAATCTTTAGAGTTGCTGTTGTCAATTTCATCCCATATAGACGGTTCTTAAAAGAACGTAATGCTCAAAACAGATTTTTTTTTAAGGCTTGAGATAAATTATTGTTTGGTTTTGAGAAGACTTCAAGGGATATTTTGATTTTCCCCATGTGTCTGTCAGTTAGTTCTACTGTAGGGGCTTGTGTGTTGCTGTGATGCTGAAAGTTATGCCATCAGTATTCAAATACCAGCGGGGTCACCCATGGTGAACAGGTTTCAGTTGAGCTTCTAGGCTAAAACAGACTAGAAAAAGGACCTAGTGGTCCACTTCTGAAAATAAAAATCCAGTGAAAAATCTTATCAATAACAGTAGAGCATAGTCTGACATAGTTCTGGAAGATATGCCCCTCGGGTTGAAAAGTACTAAAAAGACAACTAGGGGAGAATTGCCTCCTCAAAGTAGAGTCAAATGTAATGATGTGGATGGAGTCAAGCTTTCATGATCTGTATCAGCTGATGTGGCACAACTCAGAATGAGAAGAAACAGCTGAAAACATCCATTAAGACTCAGAATGTGGAATGTATAAAGTATGAATCTAGGTATACTGGAAATCATCAAAAATGAAATGGAACATCAGTATCCCAGGCATTAGTGAGTTAATATGGACTGGTACTGGCCATTTTGAATTAGGAAGTCGTATGGTCTACTATGCCAAGATTGACAACTTGAAGAGGAACAGCATCACATTCAATATCAAAAAGAACATTTCAAGATTTATCCTGAAGTACATAGTTGCTAGTGATAGGATAATATCCATAAAGTTACAAGGAAGACCCATTAATACAACTATCATTCAAATTTGCATACCAACCACTAAGGCCAAAGGTAGGGAAATTTTCATCAACTTCTGCAGTCTGAAACTGACTGCATGCACTGATAATTATTGGTGATTGGAATGTGAAACTTAGAAACAAAGAAGGGTTGGTTATTGGAATATATGGCCGTGGTGATAGCCATGATGCCAGAGATCACATGGTAGACTTTGGGAAGACCAGCAATGATTTCTTCATTGAAAATACCCTTTTTCAACAGCATAAATGGTGATTATACATGGACCTCTCCAGATGGAATACACAGTAATCAAATTTACTACATCTGTGAAAAGTTCAGTGTCATCAGTTAAAATGAAAGCAGGACTCAACTGTGGAACAGATCATCAAGTACTCATATTTAAGTTCAATTCAAGCTGGAAAAAGTTAGAATAAGTACACAAGAGCCAAAGTACAACCTTGAAGATATCTCCTCTGAACTTAGGAACTATCCCAAGAAAAGACTTGCTGCATTGAACACTAATGACTAAAGACCAGACAGGTTGTGGAATGACATCAAGGATATCACACCTGAAAGCAAGAGATCACTAAAAAGGACAAGAAAGAAAGAAAAGACCAAAATGGTTGTCAGAAGAGACTCTGAAACTTGTTGCTGTTGAATGTAGAGTAGCTAAAGCAAAAGGAAGAAATGATGAAGTAAAAGAGTTGAACAGAAGATTTCAGAAGGCAGTTCAAGAAGACTAAGTACTTAGAAAACCAAAAGGGAAGATCATCCTTGATGTTTCTCAAACTAAAAGAACTGAAGAAAAAAAATTCAATCCTTGAGATGCAATAGCGAAGGATTCTACAAGGGAAATCTTAATGCAGGAAGCAACAAAGATGCAATGCATAGAATTGGTGTACTAAAAATAATTTGACAACTTTAAACCATTTCAGGAGGTAGTATATAATCAAGAACGAGTGCTACTACAGTAAGAGGTTTAAGCTTCACTGAAGGAACTGGTGAAAAACAAGGCTCTAGGAATTGGTAGAATATCAATAGAGACATTTCAACAAATGGGTGCTACACTGGAAGTGCTCACTTGTCTATGCTGAAATATTTAGAAGGTGGCTAGTTGGCCAACTCAGTGGAAGAGATTCATATTTATGTCTACTCCAAAGTGTGACAATCCAATAGAATGTGGAAATTATCAGATGATATCATTAATTTCATGTCCAAGTAAAATTTTGCTGAATATCATTCAAAAGTGGCTGCAGCAGTACATCAACAGAGGAATGCCAGAACACGTTGAACCAGATTCGGAAAAGAACATGGAATGATGGAAATCATTGCTAATGTCATAAGGATCCTGACTGAAAGCAGAAAAAGCCAGAAATATGTTTACCAGAAATATGTATTGACTACATAGAGGCAGTAAATTGTGTGGATCATAACAAATTGTGGATAACATTGTGAAGAACTGGAATTCTGAGGAACCTGTTATATGAAGACTGTCAATTAAGTCTGTGAACTCATCCTCGAAAAAGCACTACATACCTCATTGTTAAATATCACTATGGTCACTTTGAAAGTACTCCCCTTGGGAAGCTATGCACCAATGCCAGCACGTAGTGCACACTTCAAAGCAATTTGGAAACTCTTTCTGGAATGGCCATCAGAGCTATCGTTGTATTAGACTTGATGTCCTGAATGTCATCAAAATGTCATCGTCTCGATATTTCTTTTACCTTCAGGTAAAGAAAAAAGTAACTGGGGGGGCCAAACCAGGTGAGTAGCTAGGGTGTTCCAATACAGTTATTTGTTTACTGGCTAAAATCTTCCTACCGACAGCTTTACAATTAAGTTCGTGAATTTGCCACCTTGCTACCATGCATAATCACCATTCCAGAGAAAGTTTCAAAATTGATTTGAAGGTGGACCAGGTGCTGGCATCAGTGCATAGCTTCCCAGGGCGGGTACTTCAAAGGTGACCATAGGGATATTTATCAATGAGATATGTAGCACTTAGAACAATTAAGTTGGTGGACATAATCGTCATAGCTTGTACATCAAACAGAACAAGAACAAAGGGATGCTGTGTGCTTTAAAGTCAGTATGGTATGGGTCAGGATTGTACCCTTTTACCATACTTGTTCAATCTGTATGTTTCTCAAATAATCTGAGATGCTGGACTATATAAAGAAGAATGGGGGCATCAGGATTGGAGGAAGACTCATTAATAACATTTGATACATAGATGACATAACCTTGCTTGTTGAAAGTAAAGAAAACTTGAAGAACTTACTGATAAAGATCAAAAACTGTAGCCTTCAGTATAGAATATACCTCAATACAAAGAAAATAAAAATCCTCACACTTGAAGCAATAAGCAACATCATGATAAGCAGAGAAAAGATTGAAACTGTCAAGGATTTCACTTTCCTTGAATCCACAGTTGACACCCATGGAAGCAGCTGTTAAGAAATCAAATGACACATTGCATTGGGAAAATCTGTTGCAAAAGACCTCTTTAAAGTGTTAAAAAAACAAAGACATCATCTTGAAGACTGAGATGCTCCTTACGCAAGCCGTGGGATTTTCAATTGCCTTGTATGCATGTGAATACTGGACAATGAATAAGGAAGAACAAAGAATTGACACCTTTGCATCATGGTGTTGGAGAAGAATATGGAATATACCATGGGCTGCCAAAAGAATGAACAAATCTATCTTGGACGTAGGACAGGCAGAATGTTTGTTAGAAACAAGGATGGTGAGACTACATCTCACATACTTTGGACACTTCATTAGGAGGATCTAGTCCATGGGAAAGGACACCAAGCTTAGAAAAGTAGAGGTTCATTGAAAAAGAGGAAGACTCTCAGTGTAATGTATTGACACAGTGGCTGCAACAAGGGTTTAAGCGTAACAGTGATTGTGAGCATGGTGCAGGACTTCCATCTTACCTAGGACCATTGTGAGTCAGAAGCAACTTGATGGCACCTAACAACAATTGTGGTTTAAGAGTCAAAGGTTATCTGAAGGCAGTTTTTTTGTGTTCATGCAGCCTTCATGCCTCTGGAAAGCTTGGTGTCTATGGTAATTTGAAATTCTAACCTGCCTTTTACCCGCTTGACCAGTGCTCCTCTGTAGAATCCTCTGTCAGTATGCTCACTAATGGTAGGCAGGTAGCATTCAGTTCTGGTCTAACAGCACACCCTTTGAAGAGGAAAGGATAGAGTTACAGCTAACATCAGCACGTG
Organism: Heterohyrax brucei; assembly: GCA_028571685.1. NCBI lineage: Eukaryota > Metazoa > Chordata > Mammalia > Hyracoidea > Procaviidae > Heterohyrax > Heterohyrax brucei. Next base: position 79,416,601 of record CM053143.1, read on the forward strand.
CCAGTAACTTTGGAATTATGGGCTCATGGGCACAATTAATGTCAATCTAGTGATGTGGAAAACCATTGTGGAAACAGAGGAGACAGTGACTGCCTCTGGTTGGTGAGGAGGGAGGTGGGGTGGGGAGCTCTTGTCCATTCAGAAGCTTGTCCAAAGCCATTGGTGGTTCGCAGGTCATTTCCTTGTATACTGACAGAAACAAGTGTGGTTCTCCAGCTCACATCCTTTGCTCAGTCAGTCATTTTCCCTCCTTTCCCGGGTTTTGTATGGCTTCCCATTTCTATACACAAATTGTTTTGTGACATTAGTTGCAGTCCCTGTAATGTGTCAGCACTCTCCCCCTTTCCCTTTCCACCTTGCTTCTCCATGTTCATTCATCCAGTTTTCCTGTCCTTCGGTCTTTGTTATTGGGCACGTGTTGCCCATTTGGTGTTGAACTGTGAGACATGTTTCTCACATGTGTTATCGTTTCTTTTATAGGCCTATCTAATCTTTGGCTGAAAGGTGGACTTTGCAAGTGGCTTCAGTTCTGTGACAGCAGGATCTCTAGGGGATCTTAGTCTCAGGAATTCTCCCAGTCACCATCATACCAGTAAGTCTGGTCTTTTGTGTGTATGTGTGAATTTGAATTTTGCTCCACATTTTTCTTCCTCTCTGCCTGGGACCATTTATTGTGAGCTCTGTCAGAGTGGTTGGTAGCGGTAGCCAGGTACCACCCTAGTTCTTCTGGGCTCAGACTGGTAAATGCTGTGGGTCATGTGGCCCATTAGTCGTTTGAACTAATATTTTTCTTGTGCCTTTTGTTTTATTCATTCTCTTTTGCTTCAAATGTAACCAAGAAATGTATCTTAGTTGGCAGCTTGCAAATGCTTGCAAGTAGCAAAGGCTACTCACTAAGTAGGAATTAGAACAATTTTAATAATGAGCTATGTGGTGCCAGTTAACCTAGTTGTTTTTTGAGACCACAGTCCCCTAGCCCTGAGTCCCAGTAATTCAGTCTCTCCTGGGGTTTGGATGTGTCTAGGAAGCTTCTATGATTGCCTTGGTCAAGCTGTGCTGACTTCCCCTGTATTGGGTATTGTCTTTCCCTTCAAAGTTAACACTTGGTTGATATCTAGTTAATGATTTCTCCTCCCTGCTCCTCTCCTTCCTTGTAGCATCAAAGATTTATTATTTGTCTGTATATAAATATTTTCTTGGATTTTTATGATACTGGTCTCATATCTCATACAATATTTGTGCTTTTGTGATTAACTTATTTCACTCAGCATGGTGTCCTCTAGATTATTCATTATGTGGTAAGGTAACTCCTGTATTTATCATTGGTCTTTGTCATTGTTTAGTAGTCCACCATATTTATGTACCAAAATATGTTTATCCATTCATCTGTTGACAGGCACTTAGATTGTTTTCATCTGTTTGTTATTGTGAATTAATGCTTCTGTGAACATGTATGTGCATATGTCTATTCATGTGATGGTTCTTATCTTTCTTGAATATATTCTAAGGAGTGGCATTGCTGGATCCTACGATGTTTCTCACTTTTTAAGAAGACACCATAGTGTTTTCCAGAGTGTTTATACCATTCGATATCCCATCTGCATGCACAAGAGTCCCAGTCTCCCTGCAACCTCTCCAACATCTGTTATTTTTTGGATTCTTGCCAGTAATGTCAGGTGAGATGGTATCTCATTGTAGTTTTGATTTGCATTTCTCTAATGGCTAATTATTGGGAGCATTTCTTCATGTGTCTATTAGGCACTTGAATGTCTTCTCTGGTGAAGTGTCTCTTCACATCCTTTGCTAGTTTTTCTACTGGATTTTGTTTGTGTCTTTTTGTTGTTGAGGTGTTGAAGTATTCAATAGATTTTAGAGCTTAGACTCTTGTTAGATATAAGTAGTCAGTTTTTTTTCTCCCCAGTCTGCAACTTCTCATTTTACTCATATGGTGAAGTCTTTTGATGATCTCTAAATATTTAATTTTTAGGAGCTCTCAGTTGTCTAGTTTATCTTTTGGTGTTTGGACATTGTTAGTTATGGCTTCATTGGTATTTATGCCATGTATTAGGGACCCTAGTGTTGTCCTTATTTTTCCTTCCATTGTCTTTGTCATTTTAGGTTTCATAATTATGTGTTTGATCTATTTTGAGTTAGTTTTGTGTATAGTGTGAGATATAGGTTCTGTTTCCTTTTTTCTTTCTTTCTTTTTTTTTTTTTACCAGGGCCATTTGTTATAAAAAGATTGCCTTTTTCCTGTTTAATGGACTTTAGTCCTTTGTCAAAGATCTACCATAGGTAGATGGATTCACATCTGAGTTCTTGATTCTGTTCCTTTGGTTTATGTGTCTGTCACTGTACCAGTACCAGAATGTTTCAAATACTGTGGCTATAGTATCCTATTTTGTTCTTTTTCTTCAAAATGCTTTGCTTATCGCTTATCTGAGGCCTCTTTCCTTTCCATGAAGAGCTGGTGATTAGCTTTTTTCATCTTGTTTAAGAATGTTGTTTGTATTTGGATTGAGATTGCATTATGTCTTTAGTTCTTTTTGAGTAGGATTGACATTTTCACAATGGTCAGCTTCCTGTCCATGAGCATGATATACTTTTCCATTTATGTAGATTTCTTTTGGTCTCTTGCAAGTGTTTTGTAGTGTTCTTTGTATAAGCCTTTTACAACTATTTTAGTCAGCTAGGGTTGCTCTAATGGAAATGCCACAGAGTGAATGGCTTTAACAAAGTAAAGTTTATTCTTATACAGCCTGGTAGGCTACAAGTCCACAATCAGGATGTCCACCCCAGGAGAAGGCTTCTGCCCTTGTCAGCTCTGGAGGAAAGTCTGGTATTGCAGCAGTCTTTGTCTGGGGAGCATCTTGGAGCAGGAACCTCAGGTCTAAAGGACGCACTCCTCTTGGTGCTGCTTTCTTGATGGTGTGAGGTTCCCAATTCTCTGATTGCTTCCCTTTCCTTTTATCTCTTGTAGGATGAAAGGATAAATGGTGGTACCAGCCGTACTCCAGGGAAACTCCCTTTACAGTGGAGCAGGGAGATGATCTTATAAAGAGATTTACAGTCCCAGCGTAACCCTTTAACATACAGCATAGGAAAATCACAAAATGGAGGGCAGTCATAGAATACAGGGAATCATGGCCCAGCCACGTGGCCACATATATTTTTGGGGGGACACAATTCAATCTATGACAACCACCCTGATTGTATTTATTTGTAGTATTTTATCCTTTGGGGGGGCTATTATTGATATTGTTGTTTCCCTTATATCTTTTTCAGAGTTCTCTTTCTTGGTGTATAGGAATCTAGCTGAATTTTGTGTGTTGATCTTGTATCCTGCTACTCTAGTGAAACTTTCTGTTAGTCCCAGTAGTTTTCCTGAAGAATTTTTTTGAGTGCTCTATGTAGAGGACCATATCATTAGCAAATAGGGGTAGTTTTGCTTTTTCCTTTCCAATTTGGATACCCTTTATTTGTCTTTCTTGCATTATTGTTCTAGCTAGGACTTCTAGCCTAGCATTAAATAGGAGTGGTGATAAAGGGCATCCTTGCCTTGTTTCCATTTTCAGAAGGAATATTTTCTGACTTTCTTGAGAATGATGTTGGCTGTTGGTTTTATACAGATATCCTTTATTGTGTTGATTTTTTTTTTTATCAGGAATAAGTGTCATACTTTATCAAATACCTTTTCTGGGTCAGTTGAGATGATCTTGTGATTCTTTTCTTTTGTTATATTTACAGGGTGGACGATGTCGTTTGATTTTCTAATCATGAACCATCCTTGCATGGCCAGTATGAATTTCACTTGGCTGTGGTATATATTTTTTTGATGTGATGCTGAATTTATTAGCTAGAATTTTGTTGAGAATTTTTACATCTATTTTCATAATAAATACTGATAATGTGATTTTTTATAATTATTTTTTATGATGTATTTATTTTTTTGTGATATCTTTGCCTGGCTTTGGTATCTATGCTGGTTTCATAGGATCAGTTCAGGAGTATTCCATCCTTTTCTATGCTCTGAAACATTTTGAGTAGTACTGGTGTGAGCTCTTCTCTGTAACTTTGGTAGAATTCTCCAGTAAAGCCATCCAAACCTTCCACTTTCTTTTGATGTTTCCTATGTCACTCAAATTTTGACCATAAAACCCACAAACACCAAACCCATTGCTACTGAGTAGACTCTGACTCATAGTGACCATGCGCGATGGAGTAGAACTGCCCCGTATCTTCCAAGGAGCAACTGGTGGATTTGGACTGCTCACCTTTTTTTAGTAGCAGAGCTCTTAACCATTGCACCACCAGGGCTCCTTTTTGACCACAGAATTCCTCATTTATTGTAATTCAAGTATCAAATATTTTCTTCAGTTCTTTCAGCTTGGGAAATGCTGAGTAGGTTTTTCCCTTTTGGTTTTATAACTCCAGGTCTTTGTACATTTCATTATAATACTTCACATTGTCTTTCTGAGCTGCCTTTTGACATTATCTATTCACCTCTTTTACTTCATCATTTCTTCCTTTTGCTTTAACTGTTCTACACAGAAGAGCAAGTTTCCGAGTCTCTTCTGACATCCATTTTGCTCTTTCTTTCCTATCTTTTTAATGACTTATGCATTCTTCATGTATGATATCCTTGATGGCATCCCACAACTCGTCTACTCTTTGGTCATTAGTGCTCAATGCATTAAATCCATTCTTGAGATGGTCTCTAAATTCAGATGGGATATACTCAAAGTCATACTTTTACTCTCATGAATTTGTTTTAATTTGCTTCAGCTTCAGCTTGAGCGTGCGTATGAGTGATTGATGGTCTGTTCCCTTGTCAGCTTCTCATCTTGTTCTGGCTAATGACATTGAGCTTCTCCACATATCTTTTCTCACAGATATAGTTGATTTGATTTTATCTAGCAACAACCATGTGTATAGTTGCCATTTTTGTTGAGAAAAGATATTTCCCATGAATAGGCCACTGGTCTTGTAAAATTCTTTCATGCAATCTGTAGCATCATTCTATCACCAAAGCCATATTTTCCAACTAGTAATTCTTCTTTGATTCTGACTTTCACTGTCTAATCATCTGCAATTATCAATCCATCTTGAGTGCACATTTGATCAATTTCAGTCTGCAGAAGTGTCTTCATCTTTGCCATTAGCAGTTGGTGCATAATTCAGATAATAGTTGTATTAATGGTTTTCCTTGTAGGCATCTGTATATTATCCTATCACTGATACCACTGTATTCCTGAAGAGATTTTGAAATGTTCTTTATTACAATGAATATGACACCATTCCTCTTCAATTTGTCATTCCTGGTGTAGTAGACCATGTATATTATGATTGAAAATGGCCACTACTAGTCCATTGCAATGCACTAGTGCCTAGGATATCTATCTACATGCATTCCATTTTGTTTTGGACAACTTCCATTTTTCCTAGTTCATACTTTATGCATTCCACATTCCAGTTATTAATGAATGTTTGCAGGTATTTGTTCTCACTTTGAATCATGCCCCATCATCAAATGAAGGTCTGAAAAGCTTTGCTCCATCCATGTCACTCAGGTCAACTATACTGCGAAGTGCTACCTCTTCCCTAGTCATATTTTGAATGGCTCCCAAACTGACAGAAACACTGGTGGCACAGCGGTCAAGTGCTATGGTTGCTAACAAAAGGCCAGCAGTTCGAAATTACCACGTGCTCCTTGGAAACTCTATGGAGCAGTTGTACTCTATCCCGTAGAGTTGCTATGAATTGGAATTGACTCAATGGTAATGGGTTTTGGTTCTGGTGTTCCAGCCTGAGATGCTCATCTTCAGGCAATGTACCAGACAGTTTTCCTCTGTTGTTCACAAGCTTTTCACTGGCTAATTTTTTTAGAAGTAGATTACCAGGTCTTTCTTCCTCATCTATCAACTTGTTATAAGGTTGTATATTCTGATAGTCCCTTCAAATATGACTATGCAAGATTAATGGACAGGTAGTTGCTCCAGGTTCTTTTTCCTACTCTGTCTTGATCTGGAAGCTCTGCCATGATTGACCCTGCTTGTATCTGAAATAGTTTCCAGTGCCACAACCTTATTGAAGCCTATACAATTTTTACCCATTTTTTTTCTAATAGTGCAAATTTGAGTGCCTAACAGCTGTTTTTAGGAGCTTGGTTTACATAGCAACAAGATTTCTTAGAAACCGTAGTAAACTTCTGATCTAATCACTTCCAGTTAGTTCCATGTGCAGTTAAACATAACCAAAGTCTTTTCTAGCCCTAGTCTTAAGCCTGCTTTATTTCTTTGCTTCCTTGTGTCTACACTTTACTATCTCATTTTAATGGGGTTATGTCACAGCTAGCTGAAATATGGTTTTCTTTGAAAAGACACCCTTACTCTGGTCTTTGCGACAAGGCTTAGATCTATCTATTTGTATTAATATTGGAATACAAAAGCAGTTGTCTTTCTCAGCTGTAAACAAAGAAACAAAAAACATGGCCACTGAGTCAGTCCCAACTTGCAACTTGGAATGACCATATAGGACAGAGTAGGACTGCCCGATTGGGTTTCTAGGGAGTGGCTGGTAGATCTGAACTGCCAACTTTCAGTTAGCAGCCAAGCTCTTAAGTACTGTGCCATTAGAGCTGGGGGGCCAAAATTTATTGACATATATTTGTCCACTTCTACTTGCAAAACAGCCAGTTCTTGCCTATTCTCATCTGTTTCTTTTAATGCCTTACAAAAAGATAAAAAACCAACATGTACCTTCATGCTACACTAACAATATTGTCCTTTACAATTATTTTTTCTAGATCTGGATAGTGTCATGGCTTAGCTATCACAGATCATGATTTTACAAAATAGTACAAGTCATTTCGCTTGCTTTCCAGTTTATACCTGCCTAGCAGCTAAGATTATACCCAGGGCTTTCAACTGATTCATTCTGGTTTGACTTCCTGCTGAGAATTTGCCTTTCCACTTTATACAGATTGAGTCAGAAGCTACATTTTAACAAGATCCATAACTATGAGACAATAAATTTCTGTTCTTTAAAGCCATCTACCGTGTGCTATATTGTTACCCAGTCCTTGGAAACTACCACAACAACTAATAGTCTCTACTGCAAACATGTTAAGTACACAACCTCTATAAGATTTTCAAGAGGAAAAGTCAAATAGGCAATAAGTTATAAAAATTTTAGACTCAGAGAACTTTGATAGTCATAATTAGTATTTCAAACTCTAGGACTGGAAGGAAGTGAGCTACACTAGAGAATCATAACTTAATGTTGGAATAGGGAGTAGTATAGATTACAGGACTATGGCCTGAACACTTTTCCTCTGTAACTTAAGCTTGAGTAGGGAAGTAGATGAAAGAAATGAGCTTGAAGAGATGGGGGTGTGGTAGGCAAACCAGGACAGTACATTGTCCCAGAAGTCAAGTGTAGGAAGAGGTTTCAAAGCAGAAGAGTGTGATCTGTTATGCCAGGTGCTGTTGAGAAGATAAACTAGACGTGAATTAAGGTATTCTCATCAGATCTGGCCAGAAAGAGATAATTGATGATTTTAATAAGAGTATTTTTAGTGGAATGGTGAGAATGAAAGATTCCAGGGAGATCAGAAATCACTGCAAAAGTAATATACCCTGGGAGGTAAGTGGAAATTGGACTGTGTATGCAAGTCAAACTCAAAAAGTAATATATAAAACTAAAATTGTAGAATACCTAAACACCAGTGATAAAAACAGTACCTGTGGCAACCTACTGGGTAGGGTTACAGGTAAATTCAAAAGATAATTCATAACCTAAAATTTTTATCATACTAAATATGTGAGTACATAAATGTAAATATATAAATATAGTCATAATATATGAATTAAGCATTCAACACAAGGAATTAGAAAAATAACCCCAGACTAAACTAGGAATGCCAAACAGAGGAATCAACAAAAATAAAAGTTAATCAGAAAACAGAAAGCAATAGAATTTGTAAGTACCTGTGAGAGTTGATTTTTGAGGGGAGAAAAAGGTATTTTAATAGTTTACCTAACAAGTGGCTAACAGACAGAAAGCAATTGAACAATATCCAAATAAATAAAAGTGAAGGACATCACACAAACATGGAGGAATGAAAATGAGTTTAAAATAATTTTAAAAAAGGAAAAATTTTCTCCAGGAAGAAAAAAAACCTAACCTAACCAATATCACTGAAATAAAATGAGAGATTGTCAAAGAACTACTCTTTTAACTCTTCCTACCCAACACCACCCGCTGCAGTTGAGTTGATTCCAACTCACAATGACTCTACAGGACAGAATAGAACTGCCCCATAGAGTTTCCAAGGAGCACCCAGCGGATTTGAACTGCTGACCTTTTGGTTAGCAGACATAACACTTAACCACTACACCACCAGAGTTTCCAAGCAGATAATTCCAAACTCTTGTAAAATTTAAAATAGAATGCTTGCAAATTGTTTCTAAGAAGTCACTGGTAGCTCTACCTGAAAAAGACAGCCTTTTCACCTGTGTGCAAACATATCAAATATGAATATCAATGCAAAAGTCCTAAATAAATTATTAGCATGTATAATCTAGGAACATGTTTGAAGGATAATTCCTTATTATCAAGTTATTGAAAAAACCCTATATGTATAAAAGAGTTATAACAAAATCGTTTTCCTTCTGCCTGAAAATGTGACCTTATGTTAGCTTTCTAGCTCTGTTCCCCTGGCAACCTGATAAGGTGGTATGTGAAGTATGTTGCTGGTAAATATGACCCGGATTGGTCATCTGCATTTGATCAAAGAGAACCAAACGTGCCTGATGACAAACCGCAGTGCTGAAGCTACCTGAGTGCCGTTACTCTTGTAACTAGTTATATCCCTTACAGAGACCTGGGATACCACATCTGTGCAATCATTACAGGAGATATTGCATCCTGATGGGCATGAGGCTTTTAAGCTGGGTTTCTCATCTTTCACCTGGGCTGTAATGCCTTGTGGGGATTTCCACTGAAGAAGATCTCTTGATGCTGTGCTGGCAAGCTGTGTCCCTGGCCTATATTGTTTTGAGTAAACAGATGCCAGACATAACCAGGATAGTCTGAAGAGTCTGAATATTTAAACCTAAGACCTCTGGAGGGTGTTTCAGACCCTATTATCAGCACTACTGATTCCTGATTTAAAAGAAAATATGTATAATAATAAAATGGGGATGGATGGATAATTTTAACATGATAAATATCTGTATCAAAGCCAGAATAGTGTGTAATAGTGAAACAATGGAAGAATCTCACTAACAGGCAAGATGCTCATATCACTACTTTTATTTTAGAATAGTCTGGAAATATTCTTTAACGTGATTAGATGAGAAAAAGTATGAATTTTTAAAAGCAAGGGGCTACGTTCTCATTATTTGTGGATGGTACGATTTTGTAGGATACTAGTAAAGATAATCAATTAAAATTTATTGGAAAAATAATACTCAGTGAGATAGTTACTTACAAAAGTTAGTAACAAATATATATGAATATACTTCTATTACACAGATAATTTTGTAATGAATACAGAAGTAGCTTAAAAGATTTATCTTCATAATTTCATGCCATTTTCTCTTTACAAACCAAAAGCATCATTCTTCTGGTCTAATATAGCACATATGAGAAACCAGCTGGCTTAAGGCACAGCTATTACAGTGATGACATCCATTCATCTTCAAATAATACTGCCAAGGCAATGGAGAACCTGATTTGATAGGCCTTTGATTCCTTTTTAATATCATGGGAAGAATTGAAATAGGCAGTAATGGCTGAACAACAAATCAGAAAGCAGTTTCAAGAGCTATAAAATAGAGTTATGGTTTCATCTCACACCCTTCAGCCCTTTTAAAATTGTATCTTAAATGATCTGATGCCAATTTTAAAGAGTTTTGATTTATGTTTTTATATACATATGAAAGAAGTAAGATCCTTCCTTCTATGTTGACAATAAATTTTTAGTTTCACATAACCAGGAGTACATAGCCCTCAATATCTCTGGCTTAATACAATAAAATTTCTCTCAGTGCAAAACTGAATGCAAGTTGGGCAGCTGTACCAAATGACCACCTTCAAATGGCTCCTTATGAATCTGGGCTTCTCCTATCTTGTGGCTACATCTTCCTGAAGTTCTCATGCAGTGACATGGACAAGGGAGAGTGAGAGCATGGGCAGTCCTACACGGGAGTTTGTGGCCAGGTCTGGAAATGGGACATTCCATGGGTCACACCTAGTCAGATGGCTCTAATTAAACTGCAAAGGGATTTGGAAAACATATTTTTCCAATTGCCAAGGAACAAAATGAAAACCATTCATTGAATACATAACATTGTCTTTGCCATGCCCTCCAGAGACAAGTGAATTTAGTATTGACTGGTGCCAGAAAGAAGGCTTACTCTTCATTATGACATCACCGAATAAACCATGGTGCCCTGGTGGTGAAGTAGTTAAGAACTTAGCTGTTCACCCAAAGGGCTGGCAGTTGGAATCCACTAGCTGCTCCTTGGAAACTCTCAGGCACAGTTCTACTCTGTCCTGTGGGGTTTTATTTGAGTTGGAATCAACTCGATGGCAATGGGTTTGGCTTTATTTTTTTAAAATGAATCATTGTCTTTAAAAATTAGTCTCTAAAATTCAGTTAGTCAGAATTCATTTAATGTTCATCATATTGCAAGTCCAAATAGTTGAGTATTTCTGATAGCTAACTCACTCAATTAAATTAGGGAAATTGGAAAAATTACTTAGCCTAGCATGTGGTGCATAAAATAAATACTCAAGAAATATTACTTACTCAACCCAAGTGGGGGTTGGTTTTGGGGAATAAAATGCTCTCTCTTCAGGTTTTCCTGTATCCAAGGCAGGCACTGCAAACACTTGAGCATTTTTCATGCCTAAAACACTCTAGCAGGTTGTGCTATGAATCTCTAATATCAACTGAACTTTCATGAAAGTATTTAGGAAAATTAAAAACTAACATACCCATTGCCATCAAGTCAAATTCTAACTCACAGTGTTCCTACAGGACCCAGAAGAACTGCTCCTCCATAGTTTCCAAGGCTGTAAATCTTTGCAGAAGCAGATTGATACATCTTTCCCCCACGGAGGAGGTAGAGGGTTTGAAACTTTTGGTTAGCAGTCAAGTGCTTAACCAGTGTACTACCAGGGCTCAATAAATTCAAAGTTGTCTAAAATACCCTTGCATCCCACTTCCACTTGGGGGAAATACTTGTTAAGCTTTAGAGCCTTCCTAATAAATTGTTCCTTTGTGCTCTGGTTTCGAAAACATGGATCAGTTCCCAAACAATACAGAAGACCAGTCCTTCAGGCAAAACTTTGGTTCTTACCAAAACCTTATTGACATAATATTCATGAAAGTGAGTTTAGGTAGGAGATAGTTATCAAATTCTCTGGCTTTCCTAAATATTAATCTTGGAACAGGCTAGTGTCTTTTAGTTCAGAACCTGGAAGACTTGTTCAGCTTTTCTGAGGTTGTTACAAGAACTACTCAAACGAGACCTTCATCTGTACTTTCTGGTAGACTGCTGTGGCTGTCATCTGATGTCTCTGTCTTGATCCCACGAGCTAACTGGTTTCTTACAGAATTAGGGCCAAGAAAAAATACTGTCTCTTCTGAGAAAATGTTGTATTCTGTATTCTCTGATGACGGCATACTGTATCAGTTTTCCTTTTTAAAAGTGGCTCCAGCAAGCTGTGTCAGTGTCGCATTAACTTTTATCATGGGCTAGCCTATGTGCTCTTTCATACCTCCCCTACTCTCGATTTTGTTTTACACTGTCATCTGTTGAGGTTTACTCCAAGTCTGTTATGGCAACAATCAAAACTAATATCAATTCAGTAAATAAAAAGATAAGACTGTAACCCTTCAGCTATTAACATTTAGGATTGACCTAAAATCTGCAGCTTAGTTATTTGTTGTTTTTAGTGTTTCCTGTCCAAGTTTTTTTTTTTCCCCACTACTTCTAATGCTGAGTTCTAAAGAAAATCTTTAAATGTCTAATTATACTATCTTTTCTCTATATAGGTAATTTTTTTAAAGTGTTCTTTGTTAAGTGTTCACTTTTGCCCCTTCTGTTCACATGGTAAAATTTGTCTCGCAGACTAGATGGTCTTTCTCTAATGCAAGACACAATGTTATTTGTTGGAAAGTTCTTTGTACATAATCCAAATTGGTCAACACTATTTTTGCTTGTTGTATCCCAGGTGGGGAAAAAAAATTACCACCATTCTATATTGTCTGTTGAATGAGCAAGGCACTAGTCCCCAGTAAAACTGATGGTGAGTATAAAATTCATTGGACCAAAGAGACAAAAATGAAAAACCTTGCCATTGAGTTGATTCTGACTCATAGTGACTTTATTTGTTGAAAGTTGAAAGGATATTGGTAGATTGATGTTCATAATTATAGGATGTCTTCAACTCTGATAAATGTGCATATTAAGTGATATGATTAAATCTGTAAAATAGTCACATCAAAGAAGTAAAATCATTTTAGAAACACTGTTCCTTTTTTCTAAAAGCATGTTTGAAAGTTCAGTGATTCTAAAGAGCTTTGCATTAAGGAAAAATAACTGCAGCACAGCACTAAGGATCAATCAGACCTGTGGTTTCATCCCACTGTAATAAGCACTTATTGTTAGGTGCTGCCAAGTCAGTTCCAACTCAAAACAATCGTGTGTACAACAGAGCGAAACACTGCCCAGTCCTGGGCTATCTTCACAATTGTTATGCTTAAGCCCATTGTTGTGGCCACTGTGTCAGTCCATCTCACTGAGGGTCTTCCTCTTTTTCGTTGACCTTGTACTTTACCAGGTATGATGTCCTTCTCCAGGGACAGATCCTTCCTGATCACATGTCCGAAGTATGTAAGACGTAGTCTTCCCACCCTTGCTTCTAAGGCACTTTCTGGTTGTACTTCTTCCAAGACAGATCCGTCCATTCTTTTGGTATCCATGGTATATTCACTATTCTCCTCCAATACTGTAATTCCAAAGTATCAGTTTTTCATTCTTCCTTATTCTTTACTAGGCATATGAGTTCACTGAAAACACCATGGCTTGGGTTAGGCACACCTTAGTCTTCAAGGTGACATGTTTGTTTTTTAACACTTTAAAGAGGGCCTTTGGCCCACACTTGCTTGATTTAATGTGTTGTTTGATTTCTTGACTGCTACTTTGATGGCTGTTGATTCTGTGTGGGTCCAAGTAAAATAAAATTCTTGACTTTGGTCTTTTCTTGAATTATAGTGATATGCTTGTCATTTAATTGTAAGGATTTTTGTTTTCTTTATGTTAAGGTATAATCCTCATTGAAGGCTGTGGTGTCTGACTTTCATCAGTTAAGTGCTTCAAGTCCTCTCCACTTTCAGCAAGCAAGGTAATATCATCTGCATAATACAGGTTGTTAATGAGTCTTCTTCGAGTCCTGATGCTCCATTTTTCTTCGTATTGTTCAGCTTTTTGGATTACTTGCTTTGCACATGGATTGAATAACTGTGGTGAAAGGATACACCCCTGACCCACACTGTTCCTGACTTTAAAGCACCCAGTACCCTTCGTTCTCTTCAAACAACTGCCTCTTGATCTCTGTACAGGTGCTTCATAAGCACATTTAAGTGTTCTGGAATTCACGTAAGTCACAGTATTATCCATAATGTCTCATGACACACACTTGGAGGTCTTTGCATAGTAAATCAAATACAGGTAAAAATCTTTCTGGTATTTTCTACTTTCAGCCAAGATCTATCTGACATTAGCAATGGTAGCCCTCAATCCACATCCTCTTTTGAATCCAGCTTGAATTTCTGGTGGTTCCCAGTTGATACGCTGCTGCAGCCGCTTTTGAATGAGCTTCAGCAAACGTTTACTTGTGTGTGATTCTAATGATATTCTTTGATAGTTTCTGCATTCTGTTGGATCACATTTCTTGGGAATAGGAATAAATAGGGATCTCTTCTAGTCATTTGGCCAGATAACAGTCTTCTAAATCTCTTGACAAAGACGAGTGATCACTTCCAGTGCTGCATCCATTTGTTGAAACATCTCAGTTGGTATTCTTTCAATTTCTACAGTCTTGCTTTTTGCCAGTGCCTTCACTGCAGCTTGGACTTCTTCCTTCTGTATCATTGGTTCCTGAAATGCTTGAATGTCAACAAATTCTTTTTGGTATAGTGACACTCTGTATCCTTTCCATCTTCTTTGATGCTTCCTGTCTCATTTAATATGTTTCCTGTAGAATCCTTCGGTTTCGCAATTTGAGTATTGAATTCTTTCTTCTGTTCTTTCAGCTTGAGAAATGCTGGTGCATTCTTCCCTTTTGGCTTTCTGACCCAATTCTTTTGCACATGTCATTATAAAACTTTACTTTGTAGTGTATCCCTCTTTTAATGTGATGATATTATAGTTGTCATGATATGATCCTGGATTCCCTTATTATAATACTGTAGCTTTTGGCTTGTTTTGGTGAAGTTTTGTGCCTTCCTTAAAAGATCAGAAATTTGGATAAAGTGCCTTAAATTATCACCTGATGCAGCGACAGTTTGTGACTTATAAAATACTTAAAACTGATTTCAATAATTATATGTTAAGGGGGATTAGGTATGGTATGTAGCCATAGAACAGATTAAGAATATATCATTTGAAATTAAAAATCACAATACAAGTGTTTCAACAAATATAAAATCAAAACTCATACCATCCATAAAGAAGAATGTCCCAGAACAAATTAATAAGAACAACAGAGAAATCATCAACATGAAAATAAACATATTGCAATGACACCACTAAACATATACCTATCAATAATCACATTGAATGTAAATGGACTGAACGCTCCAGTAAAGAGACAGCGAGTGATATCATGGATCAAAAGATATGTTGCTTACAAGAAACACATCTTAGACTTAAAGATAAGAACAGGTTGAGACTTAAAGGTTGGAATAATATATATCAAGCTAATAATACATGAAAAAGAGCAGGTGTGGCAATATTAATCTCAGATAAAATAGATTTTAATGTAAAATCCACTATTGTGGACAAGTATGGTCACTATTTATTTCTGAAAGGTTCAATACTCAAGCAAGACTTAAAAATATTAAATATTTATGCACCCAATACCAAAGCACCTAAATACATTGAACAAATACTGACAACATTGAAAAATGAGATTGATCACATGCACAAGAATGTTTATCGCAGCACAATCCACAATAGCAAAAAGATGGAATCAACCCAGATGCCCAACAACAGAAGAATGCATAGGTAAACTATGGTACATATACCATATATTCAATGGAGCACTATGCAATGATAAAGAATAATGATGATTCCAGGAAACATCTCATAACCTGGTTTCAACTGGAAGACATTATGTTGAGTGAAAGTAGTCAGTGACAAAAGGACAAATACTGTATGAGACCTCTACAATAAGATCTCAAAAACAGACTTGTGTATAGAAGAAAAGACTCTTTGACAGCTGCAAGGGAAGGGAGGGAGGGAGGGCGAGGTGGGGAGGGTTTAGATTAGATAGTTGCTAGAAATCTGATTGGGTGAAATCAGAGATAGCACACATTAGAAACAAGAACAATATTAAGTGGACTTCAGCATAACTTGAATATTCCTTCCATCTTAACACCATATTGCAAGGATAGAGTAGCTGCGGCAGGGGGCAGGGGACCATGCTGTTATGTGAAATCGAGGCCAATTGGCACAACTAGTATTTTGCTAAGAGAGCTCTCTGCACCCCACATTGGTGAATGGCATCTGGGGTCTTAAAAGCTGCCAAGCTGCCATCCGATGGCACAGCAAATGGTCCCAACTCAGCAGGAACGGATGCTCACCAAGGACCAAAATCACGTGGGGTAAAGACAACCCAGAAGATAGAGAGACCCACATGAGTGGGTGCCTACATCAACTTGGGACCGGAAGAACCGGATGGTGACCGGCCACCACCAGTGATAGCCGTGATGGAGCTCACTAAGTTGAGTCTCACCAGCAACACAAGAATAAAAAGGGGTGCATCCTGAGATCTCCACTAAAAGACCTCAGTTGATGGTCCAGCGGTTTCGTGGTTCCCCTGGGAGCATGGCCCCTGGCCCTGATGCTGCCCTTGCTCATAAATCAGAACGAAGGTCCACTCTTCGGACACGAATGGATTGGACTTGGTGATGCAGAGTGACCATATCTTTGATGCACTTTATGGTTCTATACATCTATAGGATATCGTTTTGCTGACCTCTGGCTGGAGGAAGGAGAGTGGGTGGAGAGGAGGGGAAAGGAGACTGTTGGGAGGATGAGACATGTATGGGGCAGAGAGGAACAGTGTGCTGTCACTGGGCAGGGAGAGCAGTGGAAGCTGCATATAGGGGGGCATATAAATTTATACAGTAATGTACATTTCTACTCAGTCATATTAAATAAAAAAAGAGAAAAATGCGATTGATCATTCCACAATAATAGTTGGGGATTTTAACACTCCCCTTTCAGTTAAGGATAGATCAGATAGAAAAAAGCTCAGTAAAGATACAGAAGATCTTATTATAACACTCAACCAGCTTGACGTTATCGACATATACAGATCTTTTCATCCATCAACAGATAAATACACCTTCTTCTCCAAAGCACATGGAACATTCTCCAGAATAGACCATATGTTAGGTCATAAAACAATTCTCCACAAAATCCAAACCATTGATTTATTGCAAAGTACCTTCTCAGACCACAGAGCTATAAAAATTGAAATCAATAACAAAAAATTCATAAGTAAAAATTCAAACTTGTGGAAACTGAACAACACTTTACTCATAAAGCCTTGGATTGTAAAAGAAATTAAAGACACATTAAAGAAATTCATGGATTCAAATGAGAATGAAAACACATCCTACCAGGATTCATGGGATACAGCAAAAGCAGTGCTCAGAGGTCAGTTTATCTCTATAAATACACACTTCTGGAAAGACAAAAGAGCACAAATTAAAGAATTAACCTCACAGCTTGAACAAGTAGAAAGAGAGCAACAAAGAAACCCCTCAGGCACCAGAAGAAAACAGATTATAAAGATTAGAGCAGAACTAAATGAATTAGAGAATAGAGAAAAAATTAACAAAACCAAAAACTGGTTCTTCGAAAAGATCAACAAAATTGATAAACCATTGGCTAAACTTACAAAAGAAAAACAACAGAAGATACAAATAACCCGATTAAGAAATGAGTTGGGAGATGTTACAATAGACCCAAATGAAATAAAATATATCATAACAGAATACTATGAAAAGCTATACTCTGACAGGTTTGAAAACCTGGGGGAAATGGACAAATTTCTAGATTCATATGACTCACCAAGGCTATCACAAGGAGAAATGGATCAATTTAATAAATCTATCACAAAGGAAGAGATTGAGGAAGTCATCAAAAATCTACCAAGCAAAAAAAGTCCTGGCCCAGATGGCTTCACTGGAGAATTCTACCGAGCTTTTAGAGAAGAATTAACTCCAATACTACTGAGGCTATTTCACAGCATAGAAAGAGATGAGATACTTCCAAATTCATTCGATGAAGCCAGCATAACCCTGATACCAAAACCAGGGAAAGACCCCACAAAAAAAAGAAAATTATAGACCAATATCACTCATGAATCTAGATGCAAAAAATCTTCAATAAAATTCTGGCCAATAGAATTCAACAGCATATAAAAAATATAATTTATCATGATCAAGTTGGTTTCATTCCAGAGATGCAAGGCTGGTTTAACATCAGAAAAACAATTAATGTAATCAATCACATTAATATCACAAAAGATAAAAATCACCTGATTTTGTCAATTGATGCAGAAAAGGCACTTGGCAAAGTTCAACATCCATTCATGCTTAAAACTCTCAGAAAAATAGGAATGAAAGGGAAATTCCTCAATATAATCAGTAGCATCTATGCAAAGCCAACTGCTTTCATCATCTTGAATGGTGAAAGACTGAAATAATTCCCTTTGAGAACAGGAACTAGACAAGGATGCCTGCTCTCACCACTTCTATTCAACATTGTGCTAGAAGTTCTAGCCAGAGCAATTAGACAAGACAAAGAAATAAAAGGCATCTGTATTGGCAGTGAAGAAGTAAAGATTTGCCTCTTTGCAGATGATATAATTGTTTATACAGAGAATCCAAAGAAATCCATACGTAAACTATTGGCACTAATAGAAGAATTCGGCAAAGTATCGGGATACAAGGTAAACATAACTAAATCAATAGGATTCCTTTATACCAACAGTGAAATTATTAAAGAAGAAATCACCAAATCAATTCCATTTACTATAGCCCCCTAGGAGAGACTTACGTAAGTGGAGTAATCTCCCCTGCTCATGGATAGGAAGACTCAATATTGTGAAAATGTCTATTTTGCCCAAAGCACTCTACTTATATAATGCAATCCCAATACAAATTCCAGCGACATTTTTTAACGAGATGGAGAAACAAATTATTAGCTTTATTTGGAAAGGGAAGAAACCCTGAATAACTAAAGCACTACTGAAAAAGAAGAACATACTGGGAGGCCTCTCACTACCTGACTTTAAAACCTATTACACTGCCACAGTAGTCAAAACAGCCTGGTGTTGGTACAACAGGAGACATACAGACCAATGGAACAAAGTAGAGACCCCAGAGATGCCACCATCCTCCTATGAACAGCTGATATTTGACAAAGGTACTAGATTTTGAACTGGGGTAAGAACAGTCTCTTTAACAAATAGTGCTGGCATAATTGGTTATTGATCTGCAAAAAATTGAAACAAGACCCATATCTCACACCTTGTACAATAATCACCTCAAATTGGATAAAGGACCTGAATATAAAAGCTAAAATGATAAAGCTCATCTAGGATAAAATAGGGTCAACAATGGATGTTTTAATACACAATATAGACAGACTTCAAAATCTGACGAACAAAACACATTCATCAGAAGAGAAAATAGATAAATGGGAACTACTAAGAATCAAACACTTCTGCTTATCCAAAGACTTCATCAAACAAATTAAAAGACCACCTACTGAACGGGAAAAAATATTTGGCAACTCTATGTCAGACCAATGCCTGATCTCCATACCTATAAAGTTCTACAAAATATCAATAAGAAAAAGACAAATCATCCAATTAAGTGATGGACAAAGGAGATGGACAGACACTTCTCTAATGAGGAGATCCAGGTAGCCAAACAACACATGCAGACATGCTCACGGTCATTAATTATCAAAGAAATTCAAATCAAAACGACAATGAGATACCATCTCACCCCAACAAGATTGGCCATGATCCAAAAAAAATGCAAAACAATAAATGGTGGAGAGGCTGTGAAGAGATTGGAACTCTCCTTCACTGTTGGTGGGATTGCAGAATGGTGCAAAGTCTTTGGAAAGCAATTTGGCATTACGTTAAAATAATGGATATAGATATACCATTTGACCCAGTAATTCCTCTGCTCGGAATATATCCTACAAAATCAAGGCCGTTCACACCAACTGATACATGCACATGAATGTTCATTGCAGCACAGTCCACAATAGCAAGAAGCTGGAATCAACCCAGATGCCCAACAACAGAAGAATGGATGGGTAAACTTTGGTATATATACTCAATGGAGTACTATACATTGATAAAGAACAACGATGATAGCAGGAAACATCTCTCAATTTGGTCTCCACTGGAGGACATTATGTTGAGTGAAACTAGTCAGCAACAGAAGGGCAATTATTATATGAGACCCCTACAATAAAAACTTAAAAGCATACTCATACATAATAGAAAAGACTCTTTGATGGCTACAAGGGTGGGGAGAGTAGGAGGGCAGGAGGGCAAGGGGAGAGGGTTTAGATTAGATAGTTGTCAGAAATTTGGTTGGGTGAAACTGGTGACAAAACATATTATTAAGAAGATCAATATTAATGGGACTTCGACACAACTTGTGTACTCCTCCTCTCTTAACCCAATATTGTAAGCACAAAGTATGTACACTTTCATTTTTTATTTAATAAAAAGAAAAGAAAAGAAAAAGAATCAACTTGAAAAAAAAATACTTTGTCTTCTCAAGCTGCCCTTTGAAATCGTGTGTTCAGTTCTTTTACTTCATCATTTCTTCCCTTTGCTCTAGCTACTCAGTGTTCAACAGCAAGACTTAGTCTCTTTGGACATTTGTTTTTGTCTTTTCTTTCTTTTCTGTCTTTTAATGACCTTTTCTTTTCTTCCAGTATGATATCCTTAATGCCATTTCACAAGTTGCCTGGTCTTTGGTCATTACTGTTCATCACATTCAATCTATTATTGAGATGGTCTCTAGATTTAAGTGAGGTATACTCAAAATTTTACTTTAGCTTCCACTGACTGGTTCTAATTTTCTTCACCTTCATCTTCAACTTGTACCTAAGCATTTGTGATCTGCTCTACAATCAGTCCCTGACCTGGTTCTGAACAATGACATTGAGCTTCTCCACTGTCTTTTTCCACAGATGTAGTCAATTTGATTCCTGTGTAGTCTATCTGGCAACGTTTACAGTCACTGTTTTTGCTGGTGACAAAACACATTTGCAACAAACAAGTTGTTGGTCTTGAAAAATTCTATCATGCTGTCCCTGGCATGGTTTCTATCAACAAGGCCATATTTTCCAACTGTTGTCCCTAACGCATAGCAACCCTATGCACAGCAGAATGAAACACTGCCCGATCCTGTGCCATGCCCACAATCATATTTATGTTTAAGCCCATTGTTTCAGCCACTGTGTCAATCCATTTCATTGAGGGTCTTCCTCTTTTTTCATCAGCCCTCTACCTTACCAAGCAGGATGTCTTTCTCCAGGATTGATCCCTCCTGACATGTCCAAAGTGTGTAAGATGCAGTTTTGCCATATTGGCTTCCAAGGAGCAAACTGGTTTTGTGTCTTCCAGAATAGGTCTGTGTGTTCTTTTGGTAGTCCATGGTACATTCAATATTCTTCTCCAAATCCACAAATTCAAAGGTATCAGTTCTTATTCTGTCTTCCTTATTCATTTTCCAGCTTTTGTATGCATATGATGTGATTGAAAATACCATGGCTTGGATCAGGTGTACCTTAGTATTCAAGGTGATATCTTTACTTTTTATACTTTAAAGAGGTCCTGGCAGTAGATTTTCCTAATGCAAAATATCTTTTGATTTCTTACTGGGGCTTCCATGGGGGTCAGTTGTGGAACAAAGTAGAAATGAAATCCTTGGCAATCTCAATCCTTTCTCCATTTATCATGATGTTGCTAACTGGTCCACTTGTGAGGAGTTTTGTTTTCTTAGCATTGAGGTACAATTCCTGCTGAAGGCTGTAGTCTTTGTAATCTTCATCAACAAGTGTTTCAAATCCTCTTCCAACAAGTAAGGTTATGTCATCACAATGCAGACTGTTAATGAGTCTTCATTCTTCATATAGTCTAGCTTCTTGAACTATTTGCTTGACATACAGAATGGAAGGGTATGATGAACAGATACAACCCTGATGCATACCTTTCCTGATTCTAAACCATGCAGTGTCCTCTTGTTCTGTTTGCATGACCTCCTCTTAGTTCACATACAGATTCCTCCTGAGCACAAACAAGTGTTATGCTATTTTCATTTTCTGAAATGTTAGCCATAATTTTTTATGGTCCACACAGCTGAATACTTTCGCATAGTCAATGAAACACAAGTAGACATCTTTCTGGTATTCCCTGCTTTCAGCCAAGATCCTTCTGATATCAGCAATTATATCCCTGGTTCCATCTCTTCTTCTGAATCCAGCTTGAATATCTGGCACTACCACATAAATATACTATTGCAGTCACTTTTCAATAATCTTTAGCAAAATTTTACTTGGGTGTGATATTAATAATATTGTTTGATAATTTCCAGATTCATTTGGATCACCTTTCTTAGGAATAGGCATAAATATGCATCTCTTGACTTGGTTGCCCAGGTAGTTGTCTTCCAAATTTCTTGGCATAGATCAGTGAGCACTTCCAGTACTTCATTTATTTGTTGAAACATCTGAACTGATATTCCATCAGTTCTTGGAAACTTGTTTTTCACCAATGCCTTCAATAAAGCTTTGACTTCTTCCTTCAATACCATTGGTTCCTGATCATAGGCTACCTCTTCAATGGTTAAAGATCAACCAGTTCTTTCTGGTATAATGACTCTTAGGTCTGAGAAGTCCGACAATTAAGTCCACAAACTTAATTGTTCTAAGTGCTACAAATGTCACTGCTGAATATCACAATATTCAGCATATCAGGATATTAAACAACTCAGGAAGCATTAAAAGAAGATGGAAGGAACATGAGGTCTGACAATTACGTTCGTGAACTCATTCAACTTATTCAAAGGTGACCATGGTTCATCTTTGAAGCACTTTGAAGCTGAGCACCAATGACAGTGCCTACTCCACCCTCCAAACCAAGTTTGGAACTCATTCTGGAATGGCCATTGCAGATGGTGACACAGTGGGAAGTTCGTGAACTTAATTGTTTGCTGTCTGCAAAGGAGTTTTTAGCCAGTAAGTGATTAACTATATTGAAACACCCTCCCTATTCACCTGATCTGACTTCCAGTGACTCTTTTCTTTACCCAAAGATAAAGGAAATACTGAAAGGAAGACATTTTGATGACATTCAAGACATCAAGGGTAATATGATGACAGCTCTGATGCTCATTCTAGGAAAGGAGTTCCACAATTGCTTTGAAGGGTAGACGAGGTGCTGGCATCAGTGCATATAGTACTTTGGAGGTGACCCTACTGATATTCAGCAATGAGGTATGTAGCACTTTTTCTAGAATGAGTTCACAAACATAATTGTCAGACCTCACATTCCTTCCATCTTCTTTTAAATGCTTTCTGAGTTGTTTAATATTTTCCCTGTTAAATCCCTTCACTATTTCAACTTGGAGCTTGGATTTTTTCTTCAGTTCTTTTAGCTTGAGAGCAGTTCTTTTTAGCCTGTTCTGCCCTTTCGGTTTTCTATTTCTGGATCTTTGCACGTGTCATTATAATACTTTGTCTTCTCAAGCTGCCCTTTGAAATTTTCTGTTCCATTCCTTTACTCCATCATTATTTTCTGCTGTTCAAGAGCAAGTTTCAGAGTCTCCTCTGATATCCAGTTTGCTCTTTTCTTTCTTTCCTGTCTTTTTAATGATCTCTTGCTTTCTTCACGGATGATATATTTGATGTCATTCCACCATTTGTCTGGTCTTCAGCCATTAGTGTTAAATTTTCTAACTACTAATCCTTATTGTTTCCAAATGTTACATTCCAATAATCAGTAAGCATTAATGCATCCCAGTTGTATGTTTGATTAATTTCAGACTGCAGCAGTTGGTAAAAATCTTCAGTTTTCTCATCTTTGGCTTTAGTCATTAATTTGGATAATAGTCATATTAACTGGTCTTATGGGCATATGGATATTATCCTATCACTCACAGTGTTGTATTTCAAGAGAAATCTTGAAATGTTCTTTTTTTCTTTTTAATTGTGATTAAGTGAAAGTATACAATCCAAATTAAATTTGCATGCCCGCCTACTTGCAGCTCTTTCTGCTGTCCTTGCCCAGTGACAGCACACTCCTCCTTTGCATTCTATACATGTCATATCCTCTTAATAATCTCCTGTCCCCTCCTCTCCACCCTCTCCTTTCCCTTCCAGTAAGAGGCCAGTAGGACAGCATCCTATAGATGCACAGAACCATAAAGTACACACATACTAGATGGTCATATTATGTCCCCAAGTCAAGTCTATTCCTGTCTGAAGAGTTGATCTCAGTAATGTTTTCTGGTCAGGGGCAGCAGCAGGTCTAAGGCTAATTCTCCCAGGGGAACCTCCAGGCTGCTGGACCATCATTTGTGGTCTTTTAGTGCAGTTCTTGAGGTGCACCCTTTTTTTTCTTGTATTGCCACTGGTAGTCAACATTGTGTGTCCCATCATGGCCATCTTTGGTGGTGGTCAGGCACCATCTGGTTCTTCTGGTCACATGTTGATACAGTCACCCATTCACATGATTCCTTCTGTCTTCTGGGCTCCTTTTTCCTCGAGTCTTTTTTGTCCTTGGTGATCATCTGTTCCAGATGAGGTGGGACCATTTGGTGTACCTCAGATGGCAGCTTGCAAGCTTTTAAGACCCCAGATGTCACTCACCAATATGGGGTGCGAAGATTTTCTTAGCAGTAGGCTAGTTGTTGGCCTAAGTGTTCTTTGAGAACATGGTCCCAAGACCTCTGCCCCTGCTACTCTGTCCTTGCAATAGGTTAAAATTAGAAGAGTTTTCAGTTTATGTTGAAGTTCAATTAAGTTGATCTTCTTTCTACTGTGTGCTGTCACTGCTTTCACCCAAACAATTTCCTATGAACTATCTAATCTGTGACCAGGCTTCTTTCCTCCACTTGCAGCCATCAAAGAGTTTTTTCCTTTGTGTGTAGGTCTGTTTTTAAGTCCTTATAGCAGAGGTATCATACAATATTTGTCCTTGTGCTGCTAATTTCACCCAACATAATGTCTTCCAATTGAAACCAGGTTATGAGATGCTTCCTAAAATCATCATTGATCTTTATCATTGCATAGTGTTCCATTGAGTATGTGTACTAGAGTTTCTTTATCCATTCACCTGTTGTTGGGCATCTGGGTTAATTCCATCTTTTTGCTATCGTGGACTGTGCTGCAGTAAATATTCATGTGCATGTATGATTGTGTGACTGTCCTTTATTCTGTTGGATATATTCTGAGCAGTGAGATTACTGGATCAAATGGTATATATCTATTTCCAGCTTTTTAAGGAAGTGCCAGATTACTTTCCAAAAAGGCTGTACCATTTTGCAACACTACCAGCAGTGCAGGAAAGTTCCAATCTCTCTATAGCCTCTCCAGCATTTGTTGTTTTGGATCATGGCCAACCTTGTTGGGGTGAGATGGTATCTCATTACAGTTGATTTGGATTTCTCTAATAACTAATGATAATGAGCATTTCCTTGTGTGTTTTTTGGCTGGCTGGATGTCCTCTTTGGTGAAGTGTCGGTCCATTTCCTTTGTCCATCGCTTAATTGGGTTGAAATGTTCTTTTTTGATAATGAACGCAATGTCATTCCTTTTCAAATTGTCATTCCCAGGATAACAGAGCTGTATAACTCTCCAATTCAAAATGGCCAACATCAGTCCTTTTTGACTCATGGACACATAGATTATCAATGTTTATGCTTTCCATTTAATTTTTGACAATTTTGAATTTTACCTGATTCTTTGTACATTTCTTGTTCCAATTATTTATAAATGTTTGTAGCTCTTTTTTTTTCTTCTCATTTTCAGATGTGCCTTCTCAGCAAATGAAGCTGTGAAAGGCTGATTACAGCCATGTAATTAGGATCAACTCTACTTCAAGGAGGCAGCTCTTTCTCAGCTGTATTTAGAGTGCCTTCCAATCAAGGGGCTCAGCTTTCAGCCCTATATCAGGTGGTGTTCTGCTGCTGTTCAGAAAGTTTTCACTGGCTAATTCTTTTCAGAAGTAGGCTTCCAGGTCCTTCTTCATGGTCCTTCTTCCTCTTGAAGCTCATCTGAAAGTTGTCCACCCTGGGTGACCCTGCTAGCATTTGAATACTGGTGTCATAACTTCCATCACCACAGCAAAACCAAGTTCCTTAGGTCTGACAAACTGACAGAAGCATGAGGCTGATAAGCACTAGCTCGGGAGCTATTCAGCATCTCTGACCTTCAGTTTCTTCTTCTATCGTATGGTAATTAATACTATCATGTTATCTTTGCAGAGTTATTTTGAAAAACACAATGAGCGAATATGTGATACTATTATTAAAGTGCCTGATAGATTAAAAAAAAGGAAAACCACTGCTGTCAAGTCGATTCTGACTCATAGTGATAGTGACCCTGTAGGACAGAGTAGGACTACTCCACAGTTTCCAAGGAACACCTGGCAGATTTGAACTGAAAGCATCGAATAAACGGTATCTAAAAAAACTAAGCTTAACACAGAAGTTATAACTCCAGTGTTTACGATCCAGATCAAAGTCCACACTCAGGCTTACCTGAAGTTAATGTCTAGAACGTCTGTTCTTCAGTCTCTTTCTTCATCATCTGAGATAGAGAGGAATGCTGTACAATTTCAGCATTCTTATGAGCACATCTTTCTTTGCCACAGGGATTTCCTGTCTCTCACTGTGATACAAGCAAAGATTTTTGTCTTTCAACAACAGGTAAGAATTGCTGCCTTCAGAGTAGTCTATTTAAATCTTAGTATGCTTCCAGAGAGGGAGACAGTCACCTGGACTATGAAAGTAAAGGGTTTATTAGTTTTAATCAAACCAATATGAAAACCACACATACCAACTCAGAAGAGGGAAAAGAGGGGAATGGCTGTATTTGATAATCCAGCTTCAATTTCTAGGAGCAATGCCAAATATTCCCTGCCAGCAAAAGATGTCCTCTCAGCTTATGTCAATCCTTGGCGCAATCAACTCCTTGTTTTTTTTTTAATACTCTAGAAGAAAAGTTTATTTTTTCAGTAAATAAGAGTCTTCTGTTGCATAACTGCTGTGTGTATTGCACTACATTAAATCTAAATCCTATCTATTTAAAGCTGAGATTGAAACTGACTTTATCTCTGTAGTCACTTAATTTGGTTTAGCTTCCTAAAACACAAGAGATTTTGTGCCTAGGCTGTTGTCTTTTTTAATGATGATGAGTCTTTTTTTACGCATCAAGTAAAAATCTTTCTGGTGGTAAGACACTGGGATTGTGAGGCTCTGATTTAGATACAGGAACACAGAAAAGCCCACAGAAGTAAGCCTCATACTGTGCTGCTTTTCCCTTCAAGTGATGGTCAATTCTACAGTAGGAGCTGAGAGGCAGAGTCCTGGGTAGTACTTCCAACAGACTCATGGGTCTAGAGGAAGAAAATTTAGTGCGAAAAGCTTGTCAAAAAAGCTGGGTCCTGGTAACCTTACCAGGTGTTCAATTGGAATCTGAAGGGATATACCCTAGGAGTATAGCCATAGCCTGCCTGTTAAGGTGATCTGCGCCTCCTACTGTCCTAGCCCAGGTACCTGCCAAAAGCAAAATAAGCACTCTCTAGAAGATGGAAACCCTAGTGCTGTAGCAGCTAAGTGCTACGTCTGTTAACCAAATCATTCAAATCATCCAGGCACTCGTTGGAAACTCTATGGTGCAGTTCTACTCTGTCCTGTAAGATTGCTATGAGTCGGAATCAACTCGAGGCAGTGCGTAGAAGACAGGAAACACTGGTGGCAGTAGTGGGTAAGTGCTACGGTTGCTAAGCAAAAGGTCAGCACTTCAGATCTGCCAGGTCCTCCTTGAAAAATCTGTGGCGCAGTTCTACTCGGTCTATAGGGTCGCTATGAGCCAGAAGCAACTCAGTGGCAGTAGGTTTTGGGTAGAGGAAAATAACATGATCAACAGCCTCAAATTATCTCTCAGTGTATTATATCTGTGTCTGGAATGCAATAAAAAACCATCAACCATATAAAAAGTTGAGAGTGAAAGGAAAACAGAAGACAATAGAATAAGATTGACAGTAGATGCAGCTGTTAGAATTATCTGCATAGAACATAAAATAATTATGAGTAATACATTGAATAAATTCAAAAGCAAGATTGAGAATTTTGGCAGAGAACAGGAAGCAAAAATAAGAAGGAAATCCTAGAACTGAACAAATCTTGCTGTGGTTAGCTGCCATTGAGTAAGCCCCTCACTCAGTGACCCACGCCCAATAGGATCATGCCTTGTGATCCAAAAGGCTTCCATTGGCTGATATATGAAAGAAGATTTCTGGGCCTTTTCCCTAGTCTTTCTTAGTCTGAAAGCTCCATAGAATCCTGTTCAGCGTCATACCAGTATGCAAGCCTCCATGGATAGACAGGTGGTAACTGGTTTTGTGGGATATTGGCTGAGATTCTAACCCAGGTGTCCTGCATGGAAGACAAGAATTCTACCACTAAACCACCACTGTCCCCACAAAAATGAAAAAAACACAATGGACTGAAATTAAGAATTCAATAAATGGGTTTAATAGCACATTAGACACAGATGATACAATGTCAGATAATTCAAAAGAAAATATCTCATTTGAATCACAAAGAAACATACTAAAAATACTAAAAAAGCATGTAAGAGAGATAAGAAATAAATGAAAAACTCTAATATATAGGCTATTATAATCCTGCAAGGAAAGAGAGGCCACAAAAGAGAGAAAAAAGTAGAAAAAAGCATGAAAGGATGATAATGGCTGGAAATTGTCTAAAATTATTGAAATACTAAGCCATGGATTGAAGAAGTTCTGTAAACATCAAGGAGCGTGTATGCAAAGAAAACAGTATCTTGACGATGTTGCTGAAACCAAGGGCAAAATCTTAAAAATAGACAGAAGAAAAAAGACTTCCTCTCCTTGGGTCATGACTCAAGGGCACAGCTTTGGGGGGGCCTCTGTAGACCACAGGCAAGTGAACTTGGGTTTGTTGCACTTGATGTTTCTATCAGTTGTCAACTTTGGGGAAACTGAAACAGCTTTCATCACTTTTCAAATGCTTGTATTTTTTTTTGTTTTTTTAATGGCCATAAATACTCATTTAGCACTTAAAGCCTGCTTGGTCTTTACAGTGCTTCTTATATATAACTAGCTTTGAGTGTTTACGATACACTTGTCTTATAATTATTAACATTATCACCAGTTTCTGGTAAGCAAACCAATTTGCCTAAGTCTGCAAGCCTAATGACTAATTCACACTCATATCTGTTGGATTTCGTTGCCCCTTCTCCGTCGGTGAAATAGTGAATTCCTGATCAGAGGGTTATGACTCAAGATTGCTTAATTAATAATAGTAACATCAACCCTAACAACATCAGCTGATGCTATTGAGTACTTACAATACACTAGTAGTCATTTGCTTCTCAGAACTCTCCTGTGAGGTAGGTGCAACTATTATCCCATTTTACATACACTGAGGTGCAGGGAAATTAAGGAATCTGCAAGGTCACACGGCTAGTAAGCGGTAGAGCTGGGACACAAAAGTAGGCAGTTTGGCTTGAGAGCATCTCCTTTTGGCCATGGCTCTTGCTGTACTATTGTTCATTTAATAAGATAGGCAGACGCAGAAAGAGCACTCTGGGTCTACCTTAACAAGGTTGAAGCATCCTACTGATACTGTTAAAACAGCACGCGTGTAGGTTGCGGCAGATCGCCCAATTTTGACACTAGGAGAAGACAACTGATCACTTAGGCCACTTGAATTATTTCTTTTGGCTATGGGGACAGTCTACAGACTGAGCAGCATCCAAGTCACATGCTTTTTCCTTACAAAGTGAACACCTGACACATTTGTTATCATACTTATTTTTCTCAAATGCTTTTTATTCTATATTTGAAGGAAAAAATTTATTCCTCCAAATTCATTTCATTTTTATCTTATCCCTTGAGTTGCAGGGTAAATGATCTGTGTAAAAACCAAAAAGCAAACCCGTTGCCATGTAGTTGGTTCCAACTCATAGCAACCCTATAGGACAGAGCAGAATTGCTCCATAGAGTTTCCAAGGAGAGGCTGGTAGATTCAAACTGCCTACCTTTGGTTAGTAGCCAAACTCTTAGCCACTATGCCACCAGGCCTCAAAAATTTTCCATTGCAATGTCACTAATTAATTGACAAACCAAAAATCCAGTGCCATCAAGTCGATTCTGACTCATAGCAACCCTATAGTACAGAATAGCAATGCCCCACAGAGTTTCTAATGAGTGCCTGGTGAATGTGAACTGCCACCCTTTTGGTTAGCAGAGATCGAATTTAACCACTACACCGCCAGGGTTTGCTTAATCTGTTGAGGATGGACAAAAATTCTAAAGCTACCACACCTTGATTAGCAGTGTTTGGAAGAAGAGCCTCATGAAAAGAATATGCCTGTTGCATAAGGGAACATGTTGAAATGTTAAGCATAGGAAGAAGGAAAAGTCATTCAAATCCTTTCTTCTTCAGCAATGAAAATGAAGGACCTTGACAAGAAAAGGGTAAGGCAAATGTAGAATGAGTCATAAATTTTATAGCTCACTCTCTATAAAGGAATTGAATTGCAAAATACAATGATCTGACTTTTGCTAAGGTCTTATATATCTAATCCAATACCATAATTAACATTTTAAGTTCTAAATGTAAGTAGTCTCAGATGAATGAACATAAATCTTAGATGGAAGTATTTCAAAGCTGTGCTTATCAAATGTTCCCCTGCTGTGAATGGAGTTAGACAAGTAGAAGTTCTAAAAGAATACGGCTGCACTTAGCCTTAGGGTCATTTGGTTGCAAAAAAAATTGAAACTCACACTGATTACTTCAAGAAAGAATTTATTGGAGAATAACTCCTTATGGAATTCAAAGGAGGAGTGACAGCCAGGGCCCCTGGAGAATTAGACTTGGACACTAAAAAGCCTTCAGGAACTAAAGCAGCTATTCTCTAGGGTTGTTCATTCTATCACCTATGTTTTCCTATTCTCTTTGACTCTTCCAGTTCCTCTCTGCAGCCTGGCTCTGTCTGCTTGTCACACCTGTGCGTGGCCCGCAACAGCAGTCCTAGACTCTGATGGTATAGGACCTGCCAGCCCTAGAGATCACCACCAGCTGACTCTCAGCTTGTGTCTCTCATTCCTGTTTCATGGACTAGTGTCCACTTTTTGTTTCACCAGGGTGAAATGGTTTTATGCAGTGCCAGCACGGGAAGAGCAGCCAACTGCTGAAGATGTAGTGGGGAGCAGAAGAGGCAGGCAGAGGTTCTCAAAGAAGTGAAATGAGGTGAAGCCCTAAAAGCTATCACCAGTCACTATGATCTGAACCCAGTGCTTCAGAGTTGTAGAATCCTCATAAACTCTTAAATAATTACTCAGGACAAGTTTAAATATTGGGATAGGTTTTGGGAGAAAAGATAATTGAACGGAAAAATGTCTCTCTCTTTAAATGTATAATATATAAATATAAATATAAATATGTATGTATGTATATCTTTATATTATATATATATACATTTTTCTCTACCCAAACTAATTTTGTCTCATAAATTACTCTTCTTCAGTGAATTGAATTTTAAAGTTTAAATCAAAATCATCAGTAACACATTTGAATATTAAAGGAATATCATAAGGACAAATACCAGTGAAGCTGTCTTGTAGCAGGAAAAAGATATGTTCGGTCTGCAGAGCAGAAAATATCTCAAACACCACTTTGTTTAAGAGGAAGAGGCTTTTAATGCTGGTAGAATAGAGGATGGACTCAGGTCCCAAAATGGCCACACTCCCTGCCCTGTTCTCAAAACATCGCTTTTATACATTTTCTCAAGAAAGTAGACAAAGAAATTTCCATACAGTTTTCTAATTGGCATTTTTTTTTTTATTGGCAACAGTAAACGTAAAGTGGTAAAGATAAGGAGTCAGTGTTAAGTTACAGGGAAGAAACTCCTTTTTCCTTAGAAGTGGGGCTTATCTCAAGAAATTCTGTGAGGGGAGAGGGAAGTGTCCTTGAGTTGGTCCCAGAGAGAGGCATCTGGGATTCTGTGAATTTTAAAGTGGAATCTTATTAAAAGTTTTCTCCTCTCTCCATCTAAGATCAACACAATGTAATACATTAGGTGAAAAGGATTCGATTCATATTACATAATAATTATCATGACATTACTTAAAGGGAACTGCCTCTTTATGGGGCTATACATTGATTGAGATGATGTGGAAAATATCAGGGAAGTCAGGAGAGTGGCACTTGGCATTTTGCCTCCGACAGTTTCACCTCCCAGGTTGGAGTGAGTTTCTAAATCAGAGCAGGTCCCTAAGCAGTGGTTCCTAGACAGACAGCTTTGGTGCTGCCACCACCAGTGAGTCAGATCAAAGCTCAGAGCCAAACCCTGGCTCTTCCAGCACAGCTATGGTGGGTACCAGGCAGAGGATGTGTTTAAGAAGAATAAGAGATATTATAGTCAGTTGGTTTGACTTCCTTCCATCTTCCACAGCCAGAGCAAAAACCTCTTGCCATGGAGTCAGTTCTGACTGAGGGCAATCTCCTGTGTTACAGAGTAAAACTGTGCTCTGTAGGGATTTTTTGCGTAAACTTGATGAAAGCAGATTGCCAGCCCTTTCTTCCACAGCCCTACTGGGTATGTTTGACCCACCAACTTTTATATTAGCAGTTCTGTGCTAATCATTTTTGTGCAACCCAGGATAAACATGAGGTACTCCACAGACACTTTAAAAATGTTCCATATGAATTCATCCTGGCGAAATTTATCTAGCACTCAGTTGTCTGGGAAACACACAAATGTTCAAACTCATAATTAGCTTAACTACAGCAATAACCCAAGTGATGGCACATACACATATCGCTGCAGTGTCTGGATGTAAGTTGTTGGCTAAGGAGTTACAGTACTACTTAATACAGCACGACTTTTGCTTTTCCCCAAATTAATATGTCATTCCAAAATGTAATTTATTAATTTAAATAACTGCCTTATAATTTTAAAAGTGTTTCCAGTACTTAGCAAAACAAATTAAAGCAGCACAAAAGAAAGAAGTATATAAAATTTAAAGTAAATCTTTCTCTCTTCCTTGACTCTGAGTCCCACTTTCAGAAGTAACTGTGTTAGTCATGAATACTTTCTTATGCAAGTAGCAAAAACTCACATCAATAGTAGTTGTTATTAATTTATATGAAGTACAAGGGTATGCAGTCTCAGAGTTGGTTCTGTAGCCTGTCACAGAATCAAATCCAGGCTTCATTCACAGTGTGCCTGTCTCATTGTCACAAAGTGGCTGTCATAGCTCCAGGCACATTTTCAAATGAAAGTTTGCTAAGCAAGAAAGAATGCAAATAGAGCTTTCTCTTCACATATATCTCTGTTCTCTGGTGTAGAAAATCCTTCCTAGAAGCCCTAAACAAACATCATTTTATCTCTTATTTCGCAGATGAAGACTGAATCATTTGCCTATCCTCATACCCATTATTGCTACCCATTATTAGGCTAATCATAACTCAGCTCCTGGAATGAGGCCCATGGTTGCCTGAACAAAGGCAGTGTTCTGATGACAAGGAAGAAGAGGAATAGCTACTGGTTACACAATCACCAGTGATTGGTACAATAAAAATATTGGCTATGTCTTACCATTTGCCTAGATATTTTCTAAATAATTAAGCAAATATAAGTATACCTATAACATAAATATTCACATATGATCCTTACCTAAACATCATATATTTTTTACATAAATTAAGTATTCTGTGCATAATAGTGCCATGGCTAGCACATACAGCTGCTGTCAAGTTAATTCCAGCTCACAACAATCTTGTCTACAACAGAGAAAAATATATCTGCATCATTCTCATGATTCCCTGTACGTTCAGGTCCATTGTGACTGTTTTGCCAGTCCATCTCACTGAGGGTCTCTGTCCCCTTCACTGGTACTCAACCTGCTATCAGCCTGCAGTGATTGATCTCTGCTGTTGACATATCCAAAGCAGGTGAGTCAGACAATAAAATACTCTGTTGTGACACACAAGATTTCTCTGGCTAATTTTTGCAGGTAGATTGCCAGGTCTTTCTTCCTAGTCTTCCTAGTCTGGAAGCTCCAGTGAAACTTGACCACCATGGGTGAACCTGCTGGCATTTGAAATACTGGTGGCACAGCTTCCAACATCACAGTGACATGAAAACCACCACAGTTATGACAAACTGACAGATGGCTGGTTGTGACTACCACATAGTAAGTACTTTATCAATGCTTATTGCTATTATTACTTTATCATTATTACTGCTTATAGTCTTTGAGATATAATACACCATTTTTTAAAATGAGTATCATGTTCTACCTGACTCAGTAGCAATGGGTTTGGTTTTTTGGTTTTTATCATGTTATAGTAGATACTAAATTTTACTTTAAACAGTTCTTTAAAAAATTATACCAATACTTTTTTTTTTTTTTTGCTTTTGAAAACTTTGGAAGATGTTAGCTACATAACTCCTTTATTAAGACATAAGAATTATTGTGGTCAGCAGTAAATTCCATTTAAGCATAGTGGAATAATTTTGCAAATAATAGCTATGTGGCTAAATGTTTGCTTTCAGATAGCTATCTAGCCACAAATATTTCCTAATCATGTTAAGATGTAGGCAGACGTAAAATGTCAGGTACTAAACATTGTTGGTTGTATTTGCACAAAATATCACGTTAACAAATGAGTTTAAAATTATTGACATTTGTGGAGGAAAAAATAACTTTACTGTTTGCCTAACTTATATTACACACAATAGATGAGAGTTGTTTGAGACATTCTTATGGAAGAGAAAGCCAACTATACATACTTCATGTAAAGAAAGACATTTTTCTCTCTCTCTCAGCTCTGGAGGAAAGTCCTTGTCATCAATCTTCCCCTGAACTGGGAGCTTCTCAGCACAGGGACCATAAGTCCAAAGAACACACTCTGCTCCTGGCACTACTTTACGGTATGAGGTCCCTGTTTCTCTAATTGCTTCTCTCTTTTATATCTTAAGAGACTGATTTAACCTAATCTTATAGATTGTGTCCTACATCATCAACATAACTGCCTGTGGCACCCCAAAATTCATATCCTTGTTACACATAAAACATACTCACCATCATACCATGCATAATACCCATTCGGACAATGTCCTACCACATATGTGTCTGTGATCCTATTGGTTCATGAGAGAGGTCAGGAGTCAATCCCTATTGGAGAATGAAAGGCAGAGGACATAACAGACAAAACGAATACAACAGCTTTATGCATGCAATATGTATATATCATGTCCCTTATATACCACTGGATTGTACTGCCAGGAATATAAGAGTACAGCACATATATAAATGATAATACATAAGTCTTGGAAACCCTGGTGGTGTAGTGGGTTAAGTGCTATGCCTGTTAACCAAAAGGTTGGCAGTTCAAATCTGCCAGGTGCTCCTTGGAAATCCTATAGGGCAGTTCTACTCTGACCTCTAGGGTGGTTATGAGTTGGACCCAACTCTTTGGCAATAGGTTATGTCTTGATAGTCTCATACTTTTAAATTTAAAAAAATAAAATAGAAAGTTTACTGTTTAACAGTGTACTTTTTGACTTGTAGGCAACAGCACCCAATCTCCTGTATTGTGTGTCTCTTGAGCGTTGTAGCAGTATCTCTCTGTTTAACTTTCTTTTGAAAATACTACTGTAGAGTGTATCTTGGCTTCTAAACACAGCAAAACCAGTGCTAGTTATAGCAGCAGCAAGAGACAAAGGAGAAGTATCAATTCGGAAGTGAAGCAAAAGGTATCTTACATTGCTTAGCTAGATATATAATAAAATGGTGTTGGCATAACATCCAGATCATGTAACATTTTTTTTCACAGAATGTATTATGGATGTTATGCAACATGTGACAGTATTTGAGATAACTGGTTGAAAACCTGTGGGAGAGAGAGAGGAGGCAGAAAGCCTCCTTTGGTACCTCTATGATAAGATGTTGATCATGGGTCTAAGAGAGTTGTTCACAAGTACCTGAGTCCTGCCTTAGATCATTCTGCAGCCTCCAGAAAGCTGACTTTTCATAGTCAAATTTTAAACTATCTCACATTTAAAGTAAAAGCTATGTCTTTTGGTAACATTTATTCATTGTCTTAAAATGTTACCAAAATACAAAAATATTATGATTATATAAGGCATATTATTTAATCTTGAGACATGTTTTCCCAGTTTCAAAACAAGTTACTTGAATTAAGTAAGGGCTAAGATTTGAAGATAGAGAATTCTAATTCTGGAAATTACTGGTCATCAGAATCATCTGGGGGCACTTTAAAAAATACAAAAACTCTGCTTCATTCATTTAACAAGTAATTATTGAGGGTCTTGTGTTAATGCTGGGTACAAAATGATGAATTAAACATATAGTCTCATCCTACTTAGAACTTGTAGAAGGACTGAGATTTCAAACCCAGGCACCTGTGCTTTTAACCCTTTCAAGACTAAATTATTTTCTGGTTTGATTTTTTTGTTGATACCATGTTTTTATTAACAGAAGCATGCTAAATCATTGAGTGCTGTTGAATTTTTGGTAGGTAGTATGGATTTTCCCTCCCCCAACCATCTGACCCCCTGAATCCCAAGAGACATATGTTGTCCCTCTAATTCTAGCATGGATATCCCCTGGAGCCCAGAGGACACACCGAGTCCTAAATAAAGTTTTTTGAAAGTTCTCTTTTTTCCTACCCCAAATGGACATACTTCATACAACATCCTGTACAAATAGTAATTTGTGGCACATATCTGTTTGGTTTTGGTTTCAAAGTCATAAAGGCCTCTCCCTTTCAGCTGCAGGAACTGTCTAGTGGGAATTCCCAGTGAAACTGAGAAGCAGGAAAGTAGGTGAGCAACTGTATATTTCAATGGCCATGAAAAAGTTAAAAATGCTCTCTGGGTAACTCTGACAACTGGACAGACCAGGGAAGCAGTGGAATACACTAAACGGAAACCAGAGCGGTATCTCAGGGTCTCTTAAAACTCAGCCTTAGACTCGGAAATTCTTCTATTCTCCAATGAAGTTTAAAAAATATTCACTGTTGCCTTTTTAAAAATGCACACACACATATATGGAATATATTGAAACATAAATGTTAACAAAAAGGAAAACATATTCATAACATAGCATATTTCTACTGGGCGAAATTTTAACAAATTAACATTGCTGGTCAACATTAACTATAGACATCTGTACAATTTAAAAGAACATCATATTTGAATTGTAAATGTTGAGAGTGAAAGTTCATACTGCTTATACAAACAAATGAGTTGCTTATTTGGCGTTCTATTATTTACTTTGATTTGCTTTTGAAGGATTTTTAAAACTTCACCTACTTTACTGTGCCACCATTTAAAACATGCTGAAGCAGTTTATTTCACAACCTATGAATGCTAAGATTTACAAAAAAGACTCTATTTTCCTCTAAACAGTAACAGATGGAGAACTTATAACTATGAAATAAAGAATCTCTGTTTCGATGCCACCCCATTGTAAACACCAATGGCAAAGACAACTTGACATAATTTGAGGACATGTAACTCTAGAAGAACACAAGGATAAATATTGACAACAGAGTTATGAAGTGTGAACTCTTAATTGTTGAATCTGTAAATTAGACTATCACAAGTTTCCTCTCCATCAATCAAGGTTCTAGCAGGTAACAATTACTGTTCAATGGTTCAAAGGAAGAGACTTTACGGAAGAGACCACAAACAAGTGTAGGCCAGGGGAGGAATGAAGGGATGGTGAGATGCTAAGGGACGGGCAAGAGTAGAAAGCAAGTGAATAGTCTTGAGTTTAAAAGAACGAGAGGAAGAAACTGTAGCCCAATCAAGATTGGACTATAGAGGAAAAGCCCCTTAGACAGGAGCTGTAGTTGGTAAGGAATACAAAGTGCCAGAGAGACTTTTGCTGAAGCAAGGAAATCTGCCTTCTGATTTTTCGCAGATACCTCCCCTGACGTCAGTTTCCCAGGGGCAGGCTGAAGGCAGACAATGGTTAGGGTATGTGTGAACAATGTAAGGACAACTAGATGATTAACTCGCCTCCAGTCAGCTCCTACTCATGGTGACTTCATGGGTGTCAGAATAGAACTACATGCCATAGGGTATTCAATGACTCATTTTCTTGGAAGCATATTGGCAGTCCTTTCTTCACACGTGCTTCTGGGTGGACGTGAACTGCCAACCTTGCTTTCTGCAGCCAGGTACATTAACAGATTATACCAGTGAAGGGCTCCGGAGCAGAAGGCTCTTAAAAGACAGTTTGTAGTGGACATTTAAAACGATTCTTCAGTATTTATACATAGATTATTAATTTTGTGAATTCATGATGATTTTCACACGTAAATTCTGGTTCTGGTTGCAAACAAATTTTTGTTTTCTATGTTTTTACCAAATTCCAGCTGCAAGAATTAAATGTTTTTAGGTTGCCTCCCCCTCTAATCAGCTACTGTATTGTTAGTATTAAATTGTAAGGAGGAAACTCTACTACAAAAAAAAGATACATTGGATTAGCTGCAAATTACCCCCCTTGTTTAGTCTGGATAATTCAGAATTTGCCTTTGGTGATTAGAACAATAGGATTAATAAGTCCTTCCACTCTGCGTGCAGTCCTTATAGTTAGGAGGAGTTGGCTGTGTCAGTAGCATGGATGTGGACCTGAGTCAGCACTCACACAAGAGCTTATCTTTCCGAAGGCCTGGGAAATTGAAGATGCCAAGATATATTTTATAAATTCAGCAAGAAAAAAGGTAATCATCATTGATGCTGCTGAAAATCCAAATAATAACTGGCTTTGAGATGCTGCAAGATGAAGACAACAGCACCTCCAACAGCATCACTTAGAGGAGGACAACCAGCATTAGGCTAGCTGCCATTCATGTGATTTCAAAAAAGATTACCCAGAAGAGCTGTTATCCACTTCAAATGCCATTGCCAAGACCTTAAGTTCTTCAGGACAGTGATAAATAGACAATTTGTTCCAGAATGATAGATTGAGCATCATATAAATGATCTGTGCATCCAGAAAGCAGTACAATATGCCTTTCCCAAGGAAAAATACTTGAAAAACATGTAGCACTGGAACATTAGCATCGTAGACTGAATTACATCCCCCCCTCTCCGACTCTCCCTAAATGTGTGTAGCAATCTGGCTGGGCCATGATTCCCAGTATTGTGTGGTTATCCTTTATTTTGTGATTGTAACTTTTGCATATGGTGTATATCCTAATGTCTGCCTGTGATTAATGGAGCCAGATTGAATTACGTTAAGGAGGATCGGGGTAGGACTATAATATCCTTGTTAAGGTTACATCCCTGATCTCATGTAAAGGGAGTTTTCCTGGGGTGTGGCTTACCACCTTTTATGTCTCTGAGAAAGCCATGTGAGAAGCTGAGTACATGCTTTGGACCTGCGGTTCCTGTGCAGAGAAGCACCTAGACCAAGGGAAGACTGATGACAGGGGTCTTCCCCACAGCTGACACAGAAGGCTTTCTCCCAGAGCTGACAACCTGAATTTGGACTTGTGACCTGCTAGACTGTGAGAGAATAACTTTTTCTTTGCGAAAGCCATCTGCTTATGGTATTTCTGTTATAGAAGCACTGTATGACTGAGACAACTAGAATGATGAAGGCATCTACTAGTTACTCATTTTCAAAAGCTGATTTAATAACTTTGTGATTTTATAGAGGAAAAGCTAACTTTCCCAGTTTTTATTTATGTTTCTTATGTACAAAGTCAGAAAAGATGTGGGGGAGGGGATGGGCACTGAAAAGCCCATCCAATTACACTGTATTGCAAATTACACATTAAGGGAAAGTTTTGCCATTTGTGTATTTGAAACTATTTTCCAGTAACCTATGCAAAGTTCATTATCAATAATACTATTAATATTTAATAATAATTTTAGCACTGACCATAATGTTTGGGTAGCTTGGAAAATAGAGAGACTACTGATTGAAACCAAGCACAAAATAGCCACTCTCTAGTAGGTTCTTCTTTTGCCTTTACCATCCCTGATGCATAATAAAAGCTTTATTAAGTCTAAATCTATATATTCGTTAACCAGTTTGTTTTACTTCTGTAAATTTGCGTGAACTCTTTTATTCCAAGCCACAAATTGTAAGATCCATGGAAGCACCAGTCTACATCTGCAATGTTACGAGACGGACAAACTCTGCTTGAGTCTAAGTTTTTAGCAAACAGAATATGCCAATTTTCTATTCTTTCTATTCTTTAATGAGTTAATTCACAGATCAGCGACGTTTTTCTGTAAAGGACCAGAAAGTACATATTTTAGGCTTTGGGGCTCTGTCTCTATTACAAATGCAATTCAACTTTGCTCTTCAATAGAAAATACATTAACAAATGAACACAGCTGTGTTCCAATAAAACTTTATTTGCAACAACAGCCTGTGGGCTGACTTTGTCTAAATGTGAATTAATTAATTCTTCCAAGAGAATTAATTAGATTGCAGTAGTAATGTACTAAGAAACACTTTAATATGCATACATGCTCACGTGTGCGCATGAGCACGTGCGTGTACACACACACACACACACACACACACACACACACACAAAGCTATACAAAACCACTATAAGAATGCAGCACCTACTATATTTTCTTTGTCCTGGAATGGATATGATAGGACAAGAAACTCTTGAGATGGCCCTCCCTTCCCTTCACAGTCCATAACAATAATTTAATTTACCATCTGATGGCACCTGGTAATCCTCTTTCAATTCTTTGGGAACGTTATCAGAGACACCTGTAAGCACCTCTTAACAGTGATATCTGTGTGAAGAATAAGTTAACTTATGGCTCTGGAAATACATGTTAACTGTGTTAGGTACACATATCTCTGTATTCTATCACATCTTCATGAGGACAATATGCGTCTTTAAGGAACCCGTTCAGGGGTCCAGTCTGCTGTGTTCTTGTTACTGTTTTTTCTAAAATCTGTTCCTGAGAAGCACACTTGATATTCACAGTAAAAGCCCTCCGACTATAGTAATGTGAGCATACATTCTTTAGAGCAAATGCCTGTACATTTACAAATTATAGAAAGAAAAAGCTTGAAATCACCTTGCTGATAGTTGCTGGCAAGTCTTCATGAAGAATAAACACTGTCAGGCTAAGCTGATCTATTTGGATAAAAGTCCCAGGAAGTCAAAAAAAAAGAGAGAGAGAGAGAAAAGATTTTAATTTATCTTGGTTCTACAAAGGTTAGGTGATTTAGTTGTATGAGGCAATAAATTTGAAAGATATAGTCCAGACAAAATAGCTATTAGGTGAGAACACTCATTACTAGAGCATCAAAAAATACTAAGGGGTGTTTTTTGAAGTCATTTGGAGAATTAGATTTTTTTTTTTTTTAAGTTTACATCAATGCTTTGATAAATAAAAAAGTCAACCTGGACAGTGTCTTAGAAAAATGAATTGAAGAAGTAAAAAATCTGAGTATACCAATAACAATCACATAAATATAATAAATAGTTTAAAATCTAATGCCTAACCTCCCATCCCAAATACACCAGATGGTCTCACAGGCCAGTAAAGCAAGCATTCAAAAAACATAATCCCTAGCTTATAAAAATGGTTCGAAAGGACAGTAAAATAGTTTTCAAATCAGGTAATGGGGCTAGAATAAGTCTGATACCAACAAACTAGGATAGCATGAGAAAGTCCTGTCATGCTGCCAAAGATGATCAAGTTAAAAATGAAACAGTAGTAGCTGAAAAAAAACTTCAGCAATTTGTTTTCCCCAGAATTATAAGAACAATTTAATATTCGAAAATATCCTAATGGAATTTGCCCCATTAAGATACTAAAAAAAAAAAAAAAAGAAAGAAAAAAGCAAAATCAGATGATTACTTCACTGGAATAGAAGTATTAAAATGATCTAATAATAAAATTGGAATTGAAAGAAATTAATTTGTACACTGTGTACATGAATAAGAAGAGTGAACATTGTTAAAGTGGTAATTCTTCCCCCAATTATTTGCTAAATTCAGTGCCACTTCAACAAAAATTTCTAAAGACTTCATGGAACATGACAAACAGTCATAGATTTTGTGTGGAAGAGCAAAAAGGCAGTCATAGCCAAGACTATTTCAGAGAAGACAAGGCTAAGTTTCTCCTTGCCAGGCATTAAGCTTAGTGAGCCCTAGGTAATTAAGAGAGTAATTGAGATTAATTATCCTGTGCAGACCACTTATTTCTGTAACGCATCCAAAATTTACAGCCAAGAAGGAGGTAGAAATTGGGCAAGGTTTAGAAAAGAAATTTTGACTCAGGAAATAAGACTTGAAAAGTAAAAGTAGGTTTGTTGAATTAGTGTAATAATAGTTCTAACAAGGCTGTACACACAATAGGAGCTCTGATGGCTGCTAACAGAAAGGTCAATGGTTTGAACCCACCAGCTGCCCTTTGGGAGAAAAAACCTGGAAATCTGTTCCAATAAATATCTACAGCTTGAGAAACCCAATGGGGCAGTTCTCTTCTGTCACATAGGATCTCTGTGGGTCAGAATTGACTTGAGGGCACCTAACAACAACAACCTGCCAGCCAAAGCCAAAACAACAACCTACAAACAATTATAGGGAAACCAGAAGTCAGAAGTGATGCATTTGATATATTTCAATTTTAAAATAAACAAAAGTTGTTCATAGATGGTTTCCCTTTTGACTGCTGTGTGCATCTCGGACAGACTTTAATGTAGCATGAGGGATCTGACTAAAATAGAACCATATCCCTGCGGCCAGACATGACACTAAGGATTTTCTGAGGTGATGGGCTTTAAAATTCAAGTTGACTAAGTTTAATTTACTAAAGGTGTCAAGGTTTACAATTTATCAACTATGTTCAACTGTGTAATTCTAGAAATAAGCAGAAGATGCTGTCTTACAGTGACACAGGAGAAGCCCTAGCTTTGTTATTTCACATGCATTATTTCCTCTCTTCGCACCACAACTTTGACTTCTCCAAATGTACACGGAGATGTTTCCAGAGCAATTTCTGGCTCTGAATTCAGCAACAGCCATGTTTCCATGCAGTCAGCTCAAAGATTATCAACAGGTCATCACGGCACTGCTGTGGCACCCAACTTAAAATGTACTCAAGGAAGAGCAGTGTCTATATGCCCGGGTATGCACTGAAGTGTCTTCAGTCTCATAAGAAGTAAACTGGAGGATAGCTCCTAAAGAATTTAATACTAACAGGATTGTATCAAAGAAATAAGTCAGATGAACATTTACAGATTTTGATGAAGTAAGTTTTGATCATGTGCAAAATTCATTGTCATATAGTCAACTCCTAATTGATTATATATGTAAACCATGGGCTTAACTACTTATGGTAAATTTTCACTCCTAAGGCTGGATATGCTTGCTTAACCAGGCAAAGTTTTAGTTTACTTTTCCTTAATTGCTGAGAAATTCCCAAGAAATAAATTATTCCCTATAAAATATGTGCAGCATTTCAAATTTATATTGGATGATCTATTATTCTGAGATAATTGAGCTAGCTATTCTATGCAAAAGAGAAAACATCATGTAGGAAAAACAGTCTGTCAGACGCCCGGGTTTTGCATATTTTCACCCTCTGACTGAAATTCAGACAGATAATTGAGAAATGATCTGTGACAGCCCAGTCATCAGATGTGGGAAGAGCAAGCTTCTGTCTTCTCAGTGAAGATTCTCTAACATGTTGCCATCAAGCCGATTCAGATTCATGGCAACCCTATAAAACAGAATAGAGCTTCCCGATACGGTTTCCAAGGCTGCAGCCTGTATGAAAGCAAATTACTGCATCTTTTCCACTGGAGTAGTTGGTGGGTTGCAACCACCATCCTTTCCATTAGCAGCCCAGCACTCAACCACTGCACCACAGGGCACCTTGAAGAGGCGCTAGTGACAGAGAAAACGCATCTCACTCTAGACTGCACGTTCAAAGGTTTTAT
This sequence comes from Heterohyrax brucei, assembly GCA_028571685.1. Taxonomy (NCBI): domain Eukaryota; kingdom Metazoa; phylum Chordata; class Mammalia; order Hyracoidea; family Procaviidae; genus Heterohyrax; species Heterohyrax brucei. The sequence continues at coordinate 79,460,194 of CM053143.1, forward strand.
TTCCTTGGTGGTCATTCAGTATCACAGATATTCAGCACCTCGGCTGACCCAGGCTCTATGCTAGGACAGGCTTACAACCTAACATCTGTTGAGCACCTTTCTCGCTTTCAATGAAGCCCATTCTCTTTTGTCGTTTTCTCCATGAACAGAAAAAATAGCTTACCAGTATCTTTTCATAGAAAGCATTCAGATGACACTGGCAGAAGCTATCATTCCTTAGTCTACTTTAGCATTGAATTTGCTAAATATATTTTAAAAATAGTAAACAAAATGAAAACAATACAAAATCCCACATACCTTATGCTTGTTTTTATGTTTACACAGAGAAAAGAAAAATCCCGTATGTGTGTGTTTGTGTGTATTTCCCACATAGGGAGAAAAAAAACAAAAATCCCACTGTTGTTGAGTGTATTCCAACTCAGAGCATCCCTATAAGAAACAGCAGAACTGAAACATAGTAGAACTGCAACATAGATGGTGTTAAATTATTCATTGAATAAGTATTTGATTTTTCTACTATGTGCCCAACACTGGACTAAATACTGAAAGTATAGCAGTGAATAAAATAGACCTCCTGAAGTTCAAATTTTGTTGAGGAAGACATAAACATATAGACAAGATATGTATTGTGCTTACATATTGTAGGGAAATAAAGAGGAACTGGGAAAGGGCAGTCTAGTGGATTGGAAAGCTCTCTTCTAGGAGGTGATGACATCTAACATAGTATCTGTTCATACCAGGGATATTTCAGTACTTAAGAAACTTGTCATTCAATAAATATCCTGGTCTGTTTGCTGGTGAATTTTGTTTCCTTTCTTGATTATACAGTTCTGCTCTTACGCAGATATAGCAAATAGGCCTTCAAAGAAAACAAACAAGCAAAAACAAACTTGGCTTTGTTATACTGCCATGAAAAATGAATCCTGCAAAAGCAAATAAGAGGAATTTTTTGTTGTTGTCATTTTTAAATGCTAGAAAAAGATTTTGTTAAGATTTGGCTAATTTTATATTAAAGAATATTGAATTATATCGTATTGCTTTTGCTGTCAGATCCCGATGGCTTTTTTTTTTTCTTTAGATCAGTGACACTCAGTGCCACGGAGCTGATTCTAATTCATAGCAACTGTATAGGAAAGAGCAATATTGCCCCCATAGGGTTTTCAATGAGTGTCTGGTGGATTTGAACGGCTGACATTTTGGTTAGAAACTGAGGTCTTAATCACTGAGTCACCAGATACTTGGTGTTATTTTTGGGTCATGAATACTTCCGAGAATCTAATTAAACTATAGTCCCCCTCTCCAGAAGAATGCATGTACATCTGAAGTACTAGGTATAACTTTAGGGAGATTTACACCTTCCTTAGATCTCAGATCAGAACACTTTTTGTGCATGATTGCATATACAAGCTCAGCCCACCAGCTGTCGGGTGTATTATAAAGCAACAGTAACTAGGTGAGAGTGACACTGGCACAAGAACTCAATAGAACAGAATAAACGTAAGGAAAATCCCAAGTAGATTTAGAATATGATAAAAACATCTCAGGGCGAAAAAGTTCGATTCTAAAATGGTACTGTGACAAGGAGCTAATAGCTTCAAAAGAAATATAGTTCTACCGCAACCACCCATGAAAAGAAATTCTTACAGGATTAAGGATTTAAATGTTAAAAACTAAAACTACTTAAGAATTAGAACTCTACAGTTGTAAGTAAATATTTTTTATCAGTAGGTGGAAAAACATTATTTTAAACAGAAACCATATATACACTTTAAACTTTCTAATAGCACAACAAAACCAAAAACAAACCCTTCTTCCATAAAGGCCAACTTAAAAGAAGAAATAAAAGAAATAAAAAGTTAATGCAATTATCCAAAGGTTTATAATCTGTTCATAAGTTTTGCCAAAGCCACCACTGCTGAGTCGATTCTGACTCATAGTGATCCTACAGGTCACAGTATAACTACCTCATAGAGCTTCCAAAGATTGCCTGGCAGATTTGAACTGACGACCTTTGGGTTAACAGATGCAGCCTGTAAGCACTATACCACCAAGGATTACTAATCTTTAAATGGAGTCCCTGAGTGGTGTGGATGGTTTACCCACTTGGCTGCTGGCGACAAGGTCGGAGCTTTGAGTCTGCCCAGAGGTCTCTCAGAAGAAAGGTCTGCTAATCTATTTCTACAAATCAGCAGATGAAAAGCCTAGACAGCACAGTTCTGCTCTGACACACATGGGCTTGCCATGATTTGGATTGACTCCAAGGCAACAAGTAATCCTTTTTTTTTTTTTTAAAAAAAAAAAAGACTGTACTTTAAGTGCAAGTTTATAATTCAATTTGTCATATTAAAATTTACACACACACTGCCATGCAGCTCTAGTTGCTCTCCCATCCTATGACAGCACAGTCCTTGTTTCCAGCTGATATTTCACATGGCCATTCAACCAGCTCCTGTCCCCTCTGCCCTCACATCTTGCCTCTGGATAAGAGCTGCCCAGTTAGCCTTCTGTGTCTACTTAAGCCAAGAAGCATACTCTTTACGAGTATCATTTTATGTCTTAGAGTCCAGTCCAACCTTTTTCTGAAGAGTTGTCTTTGGAAATGGTTTTGGTTACTGGTAATCTTGATGCAAAAAACCATAGCACAAGAAAAAAATAAGCAAGGGACATGAACAAAATGCCTGGCCTCAAAGCCAGAACTCAGTAGATATATTAAGTGAATTCATTAACAGACAATTCACAAATGATCAATAAATGTATGAAAAAGTAGGTAACCATATGAATAATTTAAAAAATAGAATTCCAAACCAGACTGCATTCTTTGCCAATCAAATTTGCCCGTCAAATTTGCAATTATCCACCTGCCACCTCTTCTACAACCACATTATTAAACTCAGGATGAGTAACTTGCAAATGGGTTGAGGGAACTGTTGTGTGTCACTTTTGAACAGAGTCTTTAAAGAAAGCTTGTAGTTTCCCATGCCTATTTTCCATCTAGGCCCAGTCAAATCACTACACACATTTTTTGGAAGGCATAATTCAACTCGTGACACTATGCTTGAGTCCATAGTTACAGCCACCGTGTCAACCCATCTTGCTGAGGGTCTTCCTCTTTCCTTGACCTTCTACAAAACATCATGTCCTTTTCCAGGGAATGATCCCTCTTGATGATGTGTACAAAGTATGTGAGAAGTCTTGCCATCCTCACTTTTAAGGAGCATTCTGGTAGTACTTCTTCCAAGACAAATTTGTTGGTTTTTCTGGTAGTCCATGGTTTATTTCATATTCTTCAACAACACTATAATTCAGGTGCATCAATTCTTCTTCACTCTTCATTTTTCACTGTCAGCCTTCACATGAATATTAGGTGATTGAAAACACCATGGCTCAGGTAAGGCACACCTTCATTCTCAAAGTGACTTCTTTGTCTTTTAATACTTTAAAGAGGTCTTTTGCAGAAGATTAGCCCATGCAATAAGTAGTTTTTTTCTCGACTGTTGATTCCCTGAGTGTTGATTGTGCACCCAAGTAAAATGAAATGCTCGAAAACATCAATCTTTTCTCCATTTATCATGCTGTTGCTTACTGATACAGTTTTGAGGATTTTTTGTTTCCTTTATGCTGAGGTGTAATCCATACTGAAGGCTGTGGAATTCATCCGTAAGTGCTTCAAGTCCCCTTTATTTTCAGCAAGCAAGGTTGTGTCATCTGCATAATACAAGTTGTTAATGAGTCATTTTCCCTTCCTGATGTCACATTCTTCTTCAGAAATTCCCACCTCTCAGGTCATTTCCTCAGCATACAGATTAAGTACAGTGAAAGAATATAACCCTGATCCACACCTTTCCTGACTAAACCATTCAATATCCCCTTGTTCTATTCAAACCACTGTTTCTTGACCAATGTGCATGTTCCTCATGAGCATGATAAAGTGTTCTGAAATTTTCATTCTTCGCAACATTATCCATAATCTGTTATGATTCATACAGTCAAATGCCTTTGCACAGGTAAGATAACAGAGATAAACATCTTTATGGTATTCTCTGGTTTCAGCCAAGATCCATCTGACATCATAGATGATATCTACTGTTCCACATTCTCCAATGCAGCCTGAATCTCTGTAAGTTTTCTATTGATGTCCGGCTGCAACTGCCTTTGAACTACCTTCAGCAGTATTTTACTTGCATGTGACATTAATGATACTGTTCAATAATTTCTGCATTCTGTTGGATCATCTTTCATTGGAATGTGTACAAATATGGATCCTTTCCAGTCATTTGGGCATGTAAATGTCTTCCAGATTTCTTGGCATAGACAAGCGCACCCTGCATTCACTTGTTGAAACATCTCAGTTGGTATTCTGTCAATTCCTGAAGCCTTGCTGTGTGCTAATGCTTCAGTGCAGCTTTGACTCTTTCCTTCAGTTCTTCTTGGTACAGTGACTGTATATTCCTTCCACCTTTCTTTAATGGTTCTTGTGTCATTCAATATTTTGCCCATAGAATCCTTCTGTATTGCAACTCGAGACTTGAATTTTTTCTTTAGTTCCTTCAGCTTGAGAAATTTCAAATGTGTTCTTTCCTCTTGATTTTCAAATTTCAGGTCTTTGTACATGGGCTTTAGTTAAAATAGGATCATTTCACAGTATCCAGTTCCTAGGGTCATTTTGAGGACTCAATGACTTAAGTGATTAAATAACTTTGTAAAAGACTTAGAATCATACCTAGCAAATAATAACTACAGTAAAGCCTGTGAAAGCTGGAACCTGCATAAGGCAGAAACCTGTCAGAGGAAGACATAAATATTTTACACTAACCTGAGCAACAGCAAAATGGTAAGACTGCATCCTGTCAAACGGGAAACTTGCAAGACCCAGAAAATCAATGCAGTTCTGTTGAGTTCTGCCTCATACAGCTTCACTGTACTACTAAGTGCTATTAAGTACTATACAAAAGTCAGAAGAAAAACAAGTTTCAGTATGTGGAAGTTCTATTATTGCCAAAATGAATCATAAAATCAGCAATAGCTGTAGCCAAAATCTTTACAGTGAGATTAACTATTTAATTGCTGTTATTCGTGTAGTTGTTTTTCCACGCATGCCCTGAAATGCTTTGATATATGACTGAAATTTGTCTCCCTCAGTAAAGGAAAGTAGTTTAGTTATCAATAATTGTACTCCTGCTTTCCTAAGCCAAGCTGAAAAGTCAATGAAAGACGAGCTCTGATTTCTAATGTTACAACCTTAAGGGAGACAAGTGGTGAGGACAACTTTGCTTTCACTGGACAAGGGTGGAGGTGAAATCAGGTCACTTGCTAGGATTACTGCCATTACTATGCTGCTCCTGTCGCCTCTTTCCTACCCCTTAAATTAGCCCAGACTAGGAAAGAACTGACATAGGTTGAATTGTATCCCCCACCCCAAAATGTGTGTACTAATTTGGCTGGGCCATGATTTCACATATTGTGTGACTGCCCTCCCTGTTGTGATTTTCCTATGCTGTAAATCCTAATCTCTGCTGGTGGTTAATAGGCTGGATTATTTTAAAGAGTAGGGTGGGACTTGCTTCAGTGTAAAGGAAGTTTCCCGGGAATGAGGCTTGTACCAACTTTTATCCTACATGAGATCAAAGAAAAGGGAAGCAACCAGAGAGTTGGAGACCCCATACCATCAAGAAAGGAGCATTGAGAGCACATCACATCACTTGGACCTGAGGTTTCTGTGCCAAGATGCTCTCAGACCAAATAAAGACTGATGCAACATAAGAACCTTCCTCCAGAGCCAACAGAGACTGAGTGCATCCCCCTGGAGTAGCAGCCTAAATTCGTACTTCCAGCCTACTGCACTGTGTAAGAATAAATTTTTCCTTGTTAAAGCCATCTGCCTATGGTATTTCTGTTAAGAGCAGTACCAGAGGACTAAGACAGGAGTCTTGGCAGGACTTACCCAGAAGTCATGATCCAAGAGCAGTCATTAACACACATATAAGTCGCATATATAAGCCACAGCTATTGACAGCTGGAAATACTGCATTGTAGAAGAGGGCACAAGAACAGTGGGTAAGTTCCTTTTTGATGCTCATATTCATCATACAGGTTTAGGTGGCTCTATGTATGTGTGTGCCTTGAGTCATCTGGGAAGATCCTCGTGGGTGGTGGAAAGTCTCTAACAAGATCTAAATTGAAGGAAGCTAGGAAGGTCTGCCCTCAAGAGATTGAGTCTAAGCTAAGAGCAGAAGGAGGAATGAAATCAAGCTTGCGGGAGGGGTAAAACAAACCAAACGCAACTCAACCCAGTGCTATTGAGTTGATTCCAACTCATAATGCCCCTATAGGTTGGAGTAGAACTGTTCCATAGTTTCCAAGAAGCATCTGGTGGATTTGAACTGCCGACCTTCTGGTTAGCAGATGTACCACTTAACTCCTACGCCATCAGGGTTTCTGTGGGAGGGTTAAGAGATTATTCTAAGTAGGAGGAATAGCATGTGAAAAGCTTAAAAGCATAAAAAACATACAATAAAAAAATAAAGCAAAACTTCCACACTCAAAATGATAAAATATTGTTACAAGTAACTAAAGCAGATCTAAGTCACTGCAATGTGGTACAGGTGCTTAAGCAGTAAAATTCTCACTCAGCCAATGCACCTCAACTAGAGCCTCCACCTAAGTGTCAGTGAAAGCTTATGTGTTACCGTGATGCTGAATATGTTTCAGCAGAGCTTCCAGAGTAAGACAGATGAGGAAGAAAGGCCTGGTGATCTACTTCTGAAAATCATCTAACAAAAACTCTGTGGATCACAACTGTCTGACAGGCAAGCAACCACAGGGAAGGCACAGAAACCAGTAGGGTTACGAGCCTGGGGTCGCTGTGAACTGGGGGTGGACTCAAAAGCAGCTACTGGCAACAAAGTAGGTGGAAAGATACATTCTGTTCATGAAGTTTAAGGCTCAAGATTGTTAAATACTCATTTTTCACCAATGGATCTAGAAGCCTTTTTCTGTTTGTTTAAAGAAATTTGATTCTGACTCATGCATGTTAGCCATTTCCACTACCCAGGGATTCCAAGAAATTCACAAGGCAATTCTAAAATTTACACGGAAATACAATGAATTTAGAATAGGCAAGACAATCTAGAAAACAAAACTGAAGGACTTAAACTATCTGATTTTAAGATTTACTATAAAGCTACTGGGGTCAAAACAAACAGCTTTTTGGAAGAGACTAATCTAGACAGGATCCTTCGTGGGGAAGTGGTTAAGAGATTAGCTGTTAACCAAAAGGCTGGCAGTTCAAATCCATCAGCTGCTGCTTGCAAACCCTATGGAGCAGTCTTACTCTGTCCTATAAGGTCACTATGAGTCAGTAATGACTCAAGGGCAGGCACCTAACAATGACAATCTGGAGAGTTCAGAAATGGACCTACACATACAATCAATTACTTTTAACCAAGACAAGTTAATGAAGAGAGGAAAGTTTTAAACAAATGGTGCAAGAACAACTCAAAACTTACCTACTTCTGTATGTGACTTTTGATTTGTGATGATCATAGATCTAAATGTAAAATTACAGCTAGTACAGTAAAGTTTCTATGAAAAAAGAAGCAGGAGAAATTTTCATTATCTTAGGAAAAGTGCAGGTTTATTAGAGAGGGCACGAGTATTACGCGTAGAAGAAAAAACATTAAGTTAGACTATGTCACTTAAAATATTCAATATGAAAATGAGCTATCATGTTACATCCACTAGAACAGCTGAAATGTACAAGAAGTCTGACAATACCAAATGTTGGTGAGGGTATAGAGAATGGGAGTTTCCATCCTCTACTGATGGGAATGCACAATGGTACAACTCCTTTGGAAAACTGTTTGGCAATGGACATATACCCTGTGTTTTAGTCAGCTGGTGCTGCTCTAACAGAAATATCAGAAGTGGATGGCTTTAACAAAGGAAGTTTATTCTTAGACAGTCCTGTAGGCTACAAATCCAAATTCTGGATGTCTGCTTCCGGGGAAGGCTTTTCCCTCTTGTGGGCTCTGGAGGAAAGTCCTTGTGTTGCATCAGTCTTTGTTTATGGAGCACCTTGGCGCAGGAACCGCAGGAACCTCAGGCAAGAAGGATGCGCTCTTCTCCCAGCGCTGCTTTCTTGATGATGTGAGGTTCCCAAATCTCTCTGCCAGATTTTTTTCTTTGTATCTCAAGAGACTGCCTCAAGGCACAAAACAAATTTACACACTGAATCTTGCTCTACCAACACAACTGCTGCCCAGCCACCTTCATTAACATCACAGGGGCAGGAATTCCAACAAGGAGGAACATCACACAATACTGGAATGACAGCATAGCCACATGGCTACACATATTTTTAGTGGGACACAGTTCAATCCATGACACCCTGTGACTCAGCAAGTCTCCTACTAGGCTTTTATCCAAGGGAAATGAAAGCACACACCCAGAAAATGACTTGCATAGGAATGTTCATACGTCTTATTCATAACAACCCCAAAGTGGAAACACTCTAAATAAAAAACAACAGGAGAACAGATAAATATATTTGATAAAATTATCTAATGGGATACTATTTAGAAGAAACTACTAATACACATAACAATGTGGATGTATCTTTAAAAAAAAACAAAAAACTGGTAAGTGAAAGAAGCCAGGCACAAAAAGACTACACACTAAATCACTCCATTAATATGAAGAACAAAAATAGTGAAAACTGATGTAGAGTGATAGAAATAAACCAGTGGATATCTCTGGGTTGAGGAGATGTTTGACTCGGAAAGGGTAATGAGGGAACTTTCTGCAATGATGAAAATGTCCTGTATCTTAATTTGATTGGAGGTTTCAGGGGTGTGTATGGTTGGCGACACTTCTCAAACTGAGCATCTATAATGTATTATTTTATTGCATGTAAATTACAACCCTGTTTAAGAAAGAATGCCCAGGATAAAAGAGAATGCTGTTTTTAGGAACACAAATGATGAAAATACCTAGGGTTGATAGTTAATTCTTCTCTTAAATTTTATCCCAGAAAAACAAGGCTTCAGTTATTCCCATAATTTTAACTTACAGTGATGAAAAAGTTATTTATGACCAATCAAAGTCCTCTCTTCTCATAGTAGGTATTATACTGGGGCTGACAACTTCCAAATGAATGAACTATATCTTACCTCAAATGGAGCAGCCTAGGATATGGCACAGTTAAATAATTATCAGCATCTGACAAAGGAAATGTTATCTGTCTTTAAAAACTTTGGCTGGTAGAAAAAGAATTTGAGTGTGGAGAACTATTCAGATAAGTTTCCATACTCTGTACTTTTCTCATTATCAATTTATAATCAGTAAGTTTTACAAAAAAAACACTAAGAAAATACAATATCTGAAATAAAAAAATCCTGTGATCACCCATTATATTATGATATAAAGAATGCAGTATATTCTTTAATTTTTCTTTTACATGATTTACTTCCGTAAGCAAAAATAATTACTCTGGAAATTCACTGTATTTTCAGAACAATCAAGGCCTGGGTCATTAAAATAATGCCAAATAATGGTTCCTCAATAATTATTAATGGAGTTGAATTAAATAATTTACGTATTTACTGAATCTGATTTACGTGTTCCCATAATGAGAAATTTATTGAAATTATTTTATAATGTCTTCATATAAAATGTATAGACCAGTAATGATCTCATTTAGTAATTTATAGGAAAAATACTTTTAAAAATGTATTAGATTATATACAAGTCCAATTAACCCCAGCTTAGAAATAACCATGCTGTAATTACCTAAGTTATTTTAAAGATATAGAAAAATGACTCATTAAAAATATTTTAAAGCTACAAACTCCACTGAGTCTAGTTTCAGGTCCCATGTGAACGTCCAAATAATTATAAAATAAAGGCTCCAAAGACCACATGGTTATTGTTTTAAATTGAAGCATATTAGCAAGATCAGAAAAGCCTGTGAGCTGTGAAAGAAATTGTTATTCCATTAATGGAAGCTCCACTTGTGGAAATTATTCTGTTGGCAGCTGAGAACACACGGGAGTCTCACCATGAAACCAGGAGTCCTTTAATCATACATTGTAAGAACATCTGTGATGCTTTGCAGGCAGCCTGTCTTCTAAGATTTTCCTGCTGCTTTCTTTCTTGAGCACAGCAGGCTCAAGACAGCTAACTCTGTTTCCTAGTTATGCCAGGAACCTCCTGAATGCCACTTGGCTTCCATCATGAGGATGGGTGGCAAGACATCAAACGTACATATGTCATTCTAAATGGGGACTCCCACGATCATGTTATTTTTGGGAGAGCAGCTCTCAGGCTCCATGGATATCACTTGGACCGAGTAACCATGTTCTTCTGCAGCTCTTGCTCGATCCAGATCCACAAGGCACATGCACTGTTTTCCTGAAACACAGTAAAACAGTGTCTTTAGACTACTCCTTAACAGTTCAGTATGTTTAACGGAATCTAAAAGAAACAAAATTATGGAAGTAAATAGAGCCATTGCCACCGAGTCAGTTCCAACTCATAGCCAACTTATAGGGTAGATTAGACCCACTGCATAGCGTTTCCAAGAGCACTTGTTGAAATCAAACCACTAACCTTTTGGTTAGCAGCTGTGACACTTAACCACTATGCCACCAGGGTTACCTAAGAAAATCTCGACATTGACAAAATGTTCTGTTGAGCATGCCGTTTTCGCCAAAGTCCTGTTTAGTCCCTTTCAATTTAGTTCTTGATCAATATGGAGAGTGGGAAATTACAGGCACCTAGCATTTCATAGCTTTGTCTATGCTGATGATTTAAAATTGCTACCCTTTTAAAATGTATTGATGGACCAATTTTAATTAAATACAAACCACAAACTCAATTTATCATTTGGGTTAAAAATCCATTTAATTCTTTTCTCTGTCTTTCCTATGAAAATATGTAATCTGTAATAACATGTGAAAATAATATCTACGTTTAAGAATATTTAAACGTACATGCTGACAAAATGGGACATGAAAGACATGTTGCACTTTCCACTGGGAGTATTCTAGGGCAATGAACAAACAAGAAATAGAAAATATTTGAGAAAAGTCTTATTTGTGCACTGCCTCAGGTGGATATGCGTTTAGTGTGCTTTTAATTTTCAGAGCTCCCCCACTCCTATAAAATAGCAGTATTCAATTTTCTTTCCAGTACCAGGAAAACAAAAGAGGAAACCTGACTGGCAAGTAAAGCAGTTAATTTGTTTTCCTTTGGCAAACACCCGATTCTATTTCAAAAGTACCTCTGGAGAAAAATAATTTGGGGCTGAACACATTCAAAGTCAGGGTTTGCGTTTACACTTTCAGTTGCTTTAAATCCAATGTACGAACTTCTTCATCCTCTTAGAGAAAAGGTTACTGCAGAACCTCATTCACTATTTTCCTCAATAATTATAACGCTTCATCATCATTTTTTAAATAACTTATCTCAGTGACAGTGGAAACTGCTAACTGCTGAACTCGGGAAGTGAAGACAGCTAACTGAAGTAGAAAAGCTCTTCTCTGGAAGACAAAATTCTCAAGGAACACAGTGAAGGTGAAATCAGTCGGTAAGAACTGGTAACAAGAGATTCAGATCTAAAATGTTTATTCTGTACATTTTCCTCAAAAGGACCCATATCAAAAAGGTGAACAGTATTAGAAATGATACAGAAAGAGATGTGTAGAATTCCATTTAGGCTGTATCACGTCTGTATCACCATCTGTATGGCTGACATTCTTCTTCCCCTTAAAATATTATCCTTTCTTTAAGATGTCTGTAAAACCTTTCTCACATCTACTTTTCAATTTAAAAGGAAGCAATCCGTGTCCGAATGGGATGCTCTACATTCCTCCAGCACACACCCTGGGTTTACACTGCAGCTCATTTACCCCTGGCTTTGAGCCCAGTCAAGTTAATTTTTTCTTTACCATGACATAGAAGAGTCTCATGTTTTCACATGTTAAAGGAGTGTCTTTATAGCTCAAATTCAGTTGCTCGTAGCCTACCTTTTGGAGTCTGGTAAGCTTCCTAAAAATGGTCAGAGTATAGGAATTGTCTGTGTGAAGTACAGATATCGATATTTGATGAATTCTGTCACTCCTTCTTCCACCTACCTCTGCCAGTGATCATGCCCAGTGCTCCTCCTCCTCAACTCTAGCACCATCTTTTCCAGTGGCTCCCAATTGCTTATGCCTAAAACTCACATCAACCATGCACACATCCATCCACCATGCTAATTATGTCCTCAGTGAGTCTAGTGGAGTTGTACCAAATGTACATTCGACTAAGTCAAAGTGTTGGGATGGAAAGAGAAGAAAGGGTGAATGAGTCAAAGAGAAGGGAGCCTCCAGGAAGAGGGGGGCAAGCAGCTGCGTGACACATACATAACAATTACTCTTCTAAAGGAGAGTTTTTAAAGTACTTAAAAAGTTTGAAAAGCTTCTGTGTGCCTCCTAATTTAGGCAACATTTAATGTTACAAATGTCATATAAACTGGCCTACGACTGATAATATACATTTCTGAGAAAGAAAATGTTATCCTTGTTTATACATTTTTAACGCATTAATCTTGGAAGGCATAGTGGACTTTTACATCTTTATTGTTTTCTTTTGTGGTTTTGGATAGATCTGTCAGTTTGTCCATAACCACAAGAATGAGGTTTCATATTATGATCCTACTAAATGTATAAACATTGAAATATGCCTTTAAAAACATCAGTATTTACCAAAATGGCCAGAAATGCTACTATGGCTTCAAAAGCCTTTTTAATATGCATTCAATTTTCCGGGAAACACAAACCTGAGTTTTCTTGTTGAAAACACCACCTATTTTCCCTATGATAGAGCCATTCCTAGATTGATTCCTAGGCATATCGTGTATCATCTACTCAACAGCTGCTCTGCAAAAATACATACCTATCAGCCTGCGCTGGGGTGGGAGCTGGACGGCTGTCTGATCTGCAAATCTGCACAGAACCATGTGCTCCTAGAAGAAGCAATAGAATATGCTTATTTTCATCTTCTGCATTAAAGTTGTAAAAAAAACAAATCAAATCTACCTTGCTTTTCTGGAATACTGTACTGCGTCAACGAATAAACTGCTACCAAATGATACTTTTATAAGAGGCAAACCTTCAGAAAATGGTGCTCAATATATTTTTGCTCATCAAGTATGGTGCTTTTCAGATGCAGGTCTTAAGAAGAGACGCATGCAGACCTGTAAAGTCATCTTTGACTAGTCATGTCTAGCCAAACCGTGACACCAGGGTTACATTTTTGTGATATAGTAAGTAAAGTGAAAAGACCTAAAAGTCACCTATAGTTTTGCTTTAACAAGATTTGTTTGAATTTCCAGAATGTGGCTCTAGGAACATTCTTGGGAACTTTTCACACTACTCAAGGAAAAGGCAGCACTGCAGATGACCACTGCTGGTGGCTTCCATAGCTCCTGGACACCGGCACAGGGCTGGCTTCGCCACCGCTTCTCTTGACCTCCCTCCATTTAGTTCTTAGAGGAGAGGATCCTAAGCTCTGTCTCTCGTCGTATTGTAAACGGCTTCAGTTGGTACGTCTATTTGTGTTTTAAGACAAATCACGGTGAGGCCTGAGGATTACCGCTTCTGCTGAACAATGTTAGGAAAGGTTGTGCTAATTGGGGGAAAACAAAGATGCCCTCAGAGGGATGGGCAACTAACGAGTCTGCACATTATTCTTAAATTTCCAGGTCTGCACATTATTCTTAAATTTCCAAGTTGTGAAAGGTAAGACATTAGGCAGAGAACCCAAAGGAAAGCAATGTTTCCATGACAACCATTCATTCAGAACAGCGACTATATCCAAGTGTGTAAAAATGTTTTCACCTGCCAGCTTTTCGCAGCCTGAACCTAGATTCATCGTCTCTCCCTGTAGTCTTTTGTATATTACATTTGAAGCCTCTTATCTGTTAATAAGTTAATTGAAGTTATTGTGGCAATGTTGGTTCTATTTAAAGGGATAGCTCTGTAGCTCTGTCTCAACCTTAGATATTTTACAGAAACACCTTAATGCTCATAAAGAAATTCAGTTGGTAGGAGACTCAGAACAGTTCAAATGAACAACTGTCATCAAACCCCCACAATGTAACTGCATCAGTTAAGTAGGCACAAAAGGGCTGAAGAAGAATACAGAATTACAGGATTTGAAGGACACGCAAGAAAAACCATGCCCTTCACCCTTATGGTGTTTGGAAATTAAAATTCACTTTACATAAACGTCATGTCAAAGCAATCACAGTCTCAGACAAGGTTCATTTCTCTTGCACTGATATGTCTGGCCATATTTCATGGCAGCTATTTTTGTGTGTTTTTCCTAGTGGGAGATAAGCCCTGAAAGGACAGAGAAAATACTAGATACTTAGTAAAGAATTGCTGGCTACATTGAACTCTGAAGAAAAAACACTTCCAAAATGTTTGGCCACAAGTATTTGGCATTAAATCCACTTAGTTTTGCCTACCTTCATGTTCATCTTGCTTCAGATGAGAAATGCTGAGATACTGCCTTGCCACACACAAAGGCAGGACTTCTCTAAAAGCATATTCATTTAAGGCCCCCAAAGGGCTGGTAGCTAAGCAGCTTTGAAAGGGAGTGCAAAGATGATGAATTACAATGTACAGGAGTTTCTGGTTGCTCCGTCTCTTTTGACTTTTCTGGAATTTTGCATTCTTTTCCAGCCAACAGCATAACTACATCTCTTAGAGTGTCACCTTACCCCTCTCACTACCTGATGTTTTCTGCATACAGTCCTCTCACAGTTAACCTCTGTTAGCATCTCTCTAGCTCTTTTTTTTTTTCACTCCTTCCCCCAGTTCATTCCCCCACCCTTATTGGCGAGGTCTTGTTACAGATAAGAGAGTTATTTTGAAATTCTATGAACATCATTCTTAAGGTACTAATGTTTTCCAAAAAACTTTACTCTCCCTCAGGATGTGCAAATGTTTAAGCTAGTTGAAAAAGGTAAGAAATTGTCTGGTTTTGGATGAAAGCATAAACTCTAAAGTTCCTCTCCTCTTCACAGACGTCTGTGTGTCCTTGCATACAGAAGGTGGTGAGTGGGAAGCAAGCTGGTAGACACAGTTGGAGGTGGGTGTTTAAAAGCTGTAGACTAGAGGTGAAGGAGGGAATGTGCCAAGATGGTAGAAATGAACATTTTTAGGTCTCTGTAGTTCAGCATAAGGAGCTCAGGTGACATAGTCATTAAAACTATCAATTGCTAAAAGAAAGGTCAGTTGTTGGAAACCACCAGACATTCAGTAGTAGAAAGATGTGGCTGTCTACTTCTGTAGAGATCTGCAGTCTTGGAAACCCTGTAAGATTGCTATGAGTCAGAATCTACTCAATGGCAGTGGGTTTGGGGTTTGTGTACCTCACCATTTCACTACTGGACAAAGAAGAAGGTAAAATTCCTAAAACACCTGCCAGCTACTGCTGTTGAGTCAATTCTGGCTCACAGAGACCCTAGAGGTCAGAGTAGAACTGCCCTATAGTGTTTCTAAGGAGGGCCTGGTGGAGATGAACTGCCAATCTTTTGGTTAGCAGACAAAGAACTTAACCAGTATACCACCAAGGTTAGAGGATGGTACAGAAAATGAGACTATGCGAGTTTAGTGAGTCTATGTAAGGAGTGGAATTCACTGAACTAAGAATCCAAACTAATTCACCAATTACTAATGGAATTCCTTATATATTTCTCTCAAACAATTTTTCTCAGTATTTCTTATATTGCTGGTTATCAGTCCAAATCAAAGAAACCCACTGTCACTGAGTTGATTCAGACTCACAGTGACCCTGTAAAACAGAGCAGAACTGCCCCAGAGAGTTTCCAAGGGGCACCTGGTGGATTTGAACTGCCAACCTTTTGGTTAGCAGATGTAGCACTTAACCACTGCACCACCAGGGTTTCCAATGTCAGGTTACTGACCAATGAATCAGGTAGTGGTGATGCTGAAAATGTTGGAAACTGTTTTGCTCAGATTGGTGGTTCAAAAGTAAGGTTCTGATTGCTGTTGGGATACAGTTCTTGTGGGCCCCTGGTGTTTCTTTGTGTCTTGTGAGTAGAGGCACAATCTGACTCTATTCCAGACCAAAGGTCAGACTGAGTCCGGGCTACAACATATACTTGTACAGCTCACAGAATGGTTTTTACATTTTTAAGGGGCTGTAAAACAACAACGAAAACGATGACAACGAGACCAACAATGGAGATGTGACAGGGAAGCCTAAAATGCATCCTGCCTGGCCCTTTACAGAAGGTAGCCCTGGTGGCATGTCCTTCTACCATAGTTAAAGTGCTACAGCTGCTGACCAGAAGGCCAGCAGTTCAAGTGCACCAGGGGCTCCTCGGAAACTCCAGGGGGCAGTTCTACACTATCCTATGGGGGCACTGTGAGTCCAAAGCCACTTGATGGCAACGGTTGGTTTTAGGTTTTCTTAGAAATGCTTGTGCCTGCTCCAAGGATGTTTATATAGTGAAAATTGAAAAATACAGATGGCTTCTACCTCCAGTTTTAAAAGGCAGGCATGCTCACTATCCATTATAGAAGATTCAGGCTCTCTAGGCTCACTCGTCCTCTCCTGTAATGAAGTTGACTGTATGCGTCGGTGTCAACTGGCCCTTTATGAGTGAGTGTTTAATTGTACTTTTAGGTGAAGGTTTATCGAGCAAATTAGTTCCTCACTAAACAATTAAGGCACATACTGTTTAGTGAAAATTGGCTGCCAGCCACGTGACATGTCAACTTTCGCCTTGACTTTGGGTTTCCCATTTCTATTCATCCATCCTTCCTGTCTCTTCCAGCCTTCCAGTCCTTGTCCCAGGCTGGTGGGCCCCTTTCGTCTCATTTCAGTTGTATAGGCATGTCTAGTCTTTGCCTGAAGGATAAACCTAGGAATGACTTCAAGTCATTAAGTTAAAAGGGTGTCCTGAGGCCATACTATTGGGGTTTCTCTAGTCTCTTTCAGACCAATAAGTGTGGTCTTTTTTGTGAGTTAGAATTTTGTTCTACATTTTCTTCCAGCTTGTCCGGGACCCTCTATTGTGATCCCTGTCAGAACAGTCAGTGATGATAGCCAGGCACCATCTAGTTGAGCTGGGCTCAGTCTGGTAGAGGCTATGTTAACTAAGGTCCATTAGTCTGTTGGCTTCATCTCTCCTGTGTGCCTCTGCCTTGCTTGAGATGGGGTGGGACAAGCAGGGTGTCTTCGATGGCCACTCATAAGCTTTTAAGGTCCCAGATGCTACCCACCAAAGTAGGATACAGAACACCTTTATAAACTATGTTATGCCAGTTAACCTAGATGCCCCAAGACCATGGTTCCTAGCCCTCAGCTCAGTAGTTTGGTCCCTCGGGGAGTTGGTGTATCTGTAGAACTTCTGTGACCTTGCTTTGATCAACCTGTGATGACTTTCCCAGTATTGTGTACAGCCTTATCCTTTACCAGAGTTAGCACTTAATCCCTTGTCTAGTTACTATTTTTCTGTCTTCAGCCCTCTCCTCCCTAGTAACCATTAAAGATTGCTTCCTTCTGTGTGCAAACCTTGCAATGACTTTATACAATAGCAGTCTTGTACAGTGTTTGTCCTTCTGTAATTGACTTACTTCACTCAGCGCACTGCCCTCCAGGTTTATCCATGTTGTGAGATGTTTGCAGATTCATCACTATTCTTTATTGTTCTGCAGTTAATTTGTTATCTGGAAGTGAGGTAAAATCTCAGATCCTCGATAAGTCTATCTGAAGAGTTAACCTGTATTTTTCTTTTTTAAAAAGCCATACTATACTTGCTAATGAATGATTCAAATATAACTAAGTTACATAGTCCATATGAAATGAGGGGGAAAAATATAAAGAGGTAAAAACTATATTAGCATATTAGGAAAACGTCTAGATCTCTACAGTCTTTACAATACCTTGTACGATAGAGCTTCTTTGAATCGTTCACTGAAATAGAAAAGAAAAAGGAATTAGGCATCATTTTAAATATCAAATACGAAGAATAGAAACAATCTTGAAAAAGCCAAACTAGCAGCAAAAGAATGTATTTATTTGAAGAATTAGTGTGTTAGGCAGGTTCTCCACTTCACCTTTTGGGAAAATTAAACTTTGAGGTGTTCTGAATGAACCCGTAACAGCAAGGGCACGTGACAAAGGATGCCCGCATTTGGATGCAGTGGTCGATGACCATGTCTGTCGCCACTCCGCAAGCATGCAGCGCCACCTGGAAGACAGAACCAGGTCTCAGAACTGACCCCTTTCTTAACTGCCAGTGCTACCCACTTTCATGCTGTCTTTTCCACTTTCTGTGAGAACTCAGCCTCCAGAGATTTGACGTTACCAGAATAATATTTTCTAATAGTTTTAATATTTCTCATATGGATGTACCAAAGAATAACTTACCTGTTCCTAGTATGGAAGTTAAGCAAGGTTGAATGATTACAAATGAAACATTGAAAAATGAAGCACAAGACTCATTCACAAGGAAGTCAGATGAGATTTTAAATGTGGAAAATTTAATATGTACACATGTACGGACCAGTGCTCTTGCTGATTATAAATTTAGTTCTGTTGTAGCATTGCAGCAAGGATGTCAGGTGTGATACTGTCCAATGCTAACTGCTGAGAATACAAAGACACAAAGTATGATTCCTTTTCTATATCTGTCAACAATAACAAGTGAACCTGAAGTATTTAGTAATTTACTCTCTCAACACGGGGAATGTCCAGGTTTTACAGATCATAAGGTTCTAGCTATCTTTACATATTTGCCACATGTAACTAACTCACTGTTACGTACTGCAGGGACTATTGTTAATGTTAGTTGCCATGGAGTCAATTTCAACTCATGATGACCCTATGTGAGCCCAGGCAGAGAACACACCTGTTGTCCTGTTGTCATCCAGTTGATTCTAACTCATACTGGAAACCCCGGTGGCTTGTGGGTTAAGTGCCACAGTTGTTAGCCATAAAGGCTGGCAGTTTAAATTCACCAGGTGCTCCTTGGAAACCCTATGGGCCAGTTCTGCTCTGTCTTAGAGAGTCACTACAAGTCATAATTGACTCGAGGGCAGTGTTTTTTGTTTTGTTTTGTTGCATAGTAACCCTATTAGATGGAGTAGAACTGTCCCACCTGGTGGTTTCAAAGAGCTGCAGCTCTTAATTACTACCCACCAGGGTTCCCACAGGGAGTATAAGGAGGGCACTACAAAAGAGCCCTGGTGGCACAGCAGTTAAGCATTCAGCTACTAACTGTAAGGTCAGCTAGGCCACCAGCCATTCTGCTGGACAAAGATGTGGCAGTCTGCTTTTGTAAAGAATACAGTCTTGGAAACCTTATGGGGTAATTCTACTCTGTCTTACACGGTCACTATGAGTTGAAATAGATTCGATGCAATGAGTTTTTTCTTTTTTTTTTAATACTACAGAAACAACAACACACAAGCAGTACATAAACAACTACAATACAAGACATTGTTGTTAGGTGCCATCGAGTTGGTTCCAACTCATAGCAACCCTATGCACAACAGAATGAAACACTGCCCAGTCTTGTGTCATGTCCAGAATCGTTTTTACGCTTAATCCCACTGTTGCACCCTCTGTGTCAATCCATCTCGTAGAGGGTCTTCCTCTTTTTTGATGACTCTCCACTCTACCAAGCATGATGTCCTTCTCCAGGAAATGATCCTTCCTGAGAACATGTCCAAAGTATGTATGACACAGTCTTGCCATCTTTGATTCCAAGGAGCATTCTGGTTGGAATTCTTCCAGAACAGACCTGTTTGTTCTTGTGGTAGTCCATGGTGCATTCAACATTCTTTTCCAACACCACAATTCAAAGGTATCAGCTCTTCTTCTGTCTTCTTTGTCCATTGTCCAGCTTTTGCACACATATGATATGACTGAAAATACCATGACTTGGGTCAGGTGCACTAAAGTAACATCTTTACTTTTCAATACTTTAAAGAGGCCTTTGGCAGCAGATTTTCCCAGTGCAATGCATTTTTTGATTTCTCGACTACTGCTTCCATGAGTGTTGATTGTGCACCCTGGTAAAATGAAATCCTTGACAACCTCAATCATTTTCCCATGTATTATGACATTGCTTACTGGTCCAGTTGTGAGGATTTTAGCTTTCCTGATGCTGAAGTGCAATCCATACCGAAGGCTGGAGTCCTTGATCTAGGTTAGTACGTGTTTCAAATCTTGCTCATTTCCAGCCAGTAAGGTGGTGTCATCTGGGTAATGCAGGTTGTCAGTGAGCCCTCCTCCAATGCTGATGCCTCATTCTTCTTCATATAATCCAGCTTCTCGGATTATCTGTGTGGCATATAGACTGAAAAGTATGGTGAAAGGGTACACCCCTGACGCACACCTTTCCTGACTTTAAACCATTTAGTGTCCCCTTGTTCTGTTTGCACAACTACCTCTTGATCCATATAAGATAGAATCTGTTAAGTGTCATTAAAAAGAGTAGAAAGAATTCAAAACACCTAAGGAAGAGAAAGGTGACATTCAGATACAGAGAAATCAGGAAGAATCTCCTGAAGGAGGCTGCACTGAAAAAGGGCTTTGTAAGAAAGAAGATTTCAAACAGCAAAGAAGCAAGAAGCACAGAGGCAGAAAATCAGAAGTCATTTTCATACCAAAAAGAAAAAAGTTGATGTTAATACTAATAATGACATAAAATTCAACATAATTGAAAAGGGCTACAGGCTAACTTCTTTCCATGTATTTAGCTGTTGAATATCCACAGCTGCCCCAGAAAGTAGGTCCCATTTTGAGATGAGGAAATGGAGGCACAAAGGAGTTCTATAACTTGTCCAAAATCACACAACAAATTAAGGACCCCAACTCAAACCTTTGGAACCTCTGTCCGAGATGACTACTCTCTCATTGTACATATCTCACAGGTCTGACTAACTTCTGGAATTATGGCATTACAGGTAATTAGCATGTATTCAGTATCTGTGGGATGTCAACATCTTTATACAGATCATTCCTTCTTTAATTTAACCATTGGAAGCAAATTTTTTAAAATTAAATTGTTTGAGTAGCTCTTATTATCTGTTTTGCAGCAGCATGTTCAAGGTCACCTAGCTATTGAGCATTCCAAAGGAATTCTTTCTCCAAGTCTGAATCCACAGCTTACATGCTTTCCATTATATCATACCACACCTGCCTCAGCAGCATTTTTGGAGCTGGAAGCAACCTTAGAAACCATCCTTTTTTAATGAAGAATTTGTGGGTATCATCTTTAAGTCTGCCATTGACTTATGACAAAAAGAAATGCATTATGTACTAGTCATGCATTAAGGAACAGAAAAAAAATGAAGGAAAGGTCAAAGATAAATATATCTAATTTTTGTTTTTCTTATTCCTACCCACAGTAAATTGTACGGAATCTTATTTCTAATTATATTTCAAGCATCTGACCCAGAGGTTTGTTAATATAACACACACAGGATAAAATGTTCTCATCTAGGTGAAAACAGATCTTGGCCCCTGGAGAAAGGGCACCAAAACATAAACTACGAGTAGCTAATGAAGGATAATGTGTTGGAGGGAAAGTACGATATTTCATCCATTCTTTGGGACATCATAGCAAACAAATGTTGCATAGACTGACCCCTCAAATTCAGAATTGTGGCTCTCAAATAATTAGTTTCTTATTATTTACTTCTTTTTCTGTATATACAGCACATATACAATAGAAGAAAAAACTGAAAGTGTTAACTGTAGACTTTCTTCTTGGTCAAGGTAATATATATTCTAAAAGAAATGTAAATATTTTTGATTCACATATATGCTGCAGAATTTATGCACTACAAATTAAGGGCCTTTGCCTTATATTTTGTTATTTCAATTCACTTATACATCAAAAAATTTCTAAGTACAGTATTTATCCTATCATGCAAGCCAGTGAAAACTGAACAGCCAAGAACCCTGAATCCACATATCTTTGCTACATGCGGATAATAAATAAATGTAATTCATCACTGTTCCCTCTTATGTTGTACAAGTGGCTGCTTTTATGGCAAGACCTAGACAAATTTATACAACATGTCACTTAGAGAAAACACATCTTGGAAGATAATACACCTTTGCTTTATTCATACTCCAAAAACTTGTGCTAATTTATGATTCTAATAGGCTTCTTGCTTTTTATTTTTCTTTTAAGATTCACTTAACATTTATTCAGCCTTTTCTTAGCCTAAACCACAGACAGAGGTATTGCTATTCCCTTTTTTCCAAACAAAGAATCTGAGGTCCAGAAATGCTAAGTGGCTTGTCCAAGCTCACAACTGGTAGAGCCAAGATTTAAACTCAGTACATCTAGCTCCTACGAGTCGTGGTGGCAGAGTAGTTAAACACTTGACTGCTAACCAAAAGGCCACTAGTTTGAACCCACCAGTTGCTTTCTGTGGTCAAAATGTGGTAGGTGGCTTCTGTGAAGATCACAGCCTTGGAAACTGTATGGGACAATTCCCTTCTGTTCTAGGGCTTCTGAGTCAAAATCAACTTGACCACAATGGATTTGGTTTTTATTTTCAGTTTTTGTGTTTGGCTCCAAACCAAACCTTTATACCAGTCCTCTGTGCTTTCACTGGTGCCCTGGTGGCACAGTGGTTAAGAGCTCAGCTGCTAATCCAAAGGTTGACAGTTGGGATCTGCCAGCTGCTCCTTGGAAATGTTGAAGCAGTTCTACTGTATCCTGTAGGATCGCTATGAGATAGAATTGATGCCACAGGTTTGGTTTGGTTTGGGGATGCTCCCATTGAGTCCTTTCTTTTGATGACAGAGGTGAATAGGGAGAACTGGACTCTAGTTCAGCTCCCTGTTAACTTGCTATACCACCCTTCCTTCTTAGAACCTCAGCTTCTTTATCTGTACAGTGAGAAGGCTCAACTGAAGGATCCCCAGACTTACCCCAGCCCAGTCATTCTCTGAGCCATTGCTTCTTCAAAGAAAGACTCTTAACCATAAATATCCCGGAGAGAAACAGGCTTGGTCCCAACAGCCTACATGGTCCCGTCTTTAAAAATGCTCATGCACTGATATTATAGGTAATTGCCTTTAAAATCCAAATAATGCTAAAAGACATACAATTATATAAAGAGTGTCTCTCTTCGCCCTCCTCCAGCCCTGAAGAAAATCTGGCTACTCAGAGCCAATGTCTTTCAACCCATTTTCTTTCCTGAAATCCATCTTCGTTTTTACGTATGTTAAGTGTACATTGCTCTTGTGTATTTATTAGCATAACACATTATCTACTGACTTCCTGCCACGACCGAGAATTTTTTTTTTGCCTTTTCTTGTCCTCTTAATGTTATCATCTCAATTTTTAGTGTTTATGAAATGTTTTCATTATTACAGCTTTGTATAATATTGTTCACTGCTAAATGTCCTCTGTGTCTGCATATACATACATCTAGGCCTTTCCTAACCTAAAAGCTTTGTAAAATGCTTTAGAATCCAACTTTTTACTGCAGCAATTGTCAAACAACTCGTCAGTCCACCTTTGCTGTCCTGAGAACATCTTTCCTGAGGCCTTCTGTCTGAATTCTTACTACAAAACGGACCCACTGGTTTCTAGGCCCTTTGCCCAGCTCTTGTCCTGAGACTTCCCTTTGCCATCAGACCAACAGTTGCCTTTATCTCTTGCTTCTGTTAGGTAGGGCTTATCCCTTTTTACTTGTTTGCTCACCTGTTTTAGTGAGGCAGCTTTTAGTAGCTTCCTGAAAAAGAGTACATGTTATGTACACATTTTTGAGACTTCAAATGCCTGAAAATTTTCCTCATATTTGGTGGTCAGTTATAGAATTTTAGGTTGGAAATTTCCCTTTAGAATTTGAAGGTATTATTTCACTGTTTTAGCTTAGCTTTCTGTGTTGCTGTAGAGAAGTGTGATGGCATTTTTATTCCAATTTTTTGATGTATGACACATCTCCCCAGCAACCCTTCTGAAAATTCTTTTTATCCCTGATGCTCTGAAATTTGACAACAATGTATCTATGTGCCTTAGTTTAGGTCATTTGTTAAGGGGGATTTTTCAATCAAGAAAAGTTCATCCTTTATTATTGACACATTTTCTTAAATTATTTCTTCTCTAATTCCTCCTACTAAGTGAGGTACTAGACTTCCTGGCCTGAGACTCTAATTAATTGTTTGTTTGTTTGTTTTATTTCCAATAAGTTCTTTCTTATTCTCTGATGACCTGCTACTTCCTTTTTCATTCTTTCACTGTGTAATTAATTCAGTGTCTTCTCTGATCTTTCCCTGTGTAAAATCCACTGTCATGCTTGTTGTTGGGTCTCTATCTTCCATGTTTAAATAAACATGAGCTCAGTTTATTGAAAGTCTTGCCCATTTTGTGTCCGCTGGCTGTCAGTTCATATTCAAGCCAGCCAATATTCAAGAGTGAATCATTAAAAAACTGACTGAAAGTTCTGAATGAAAGGATAAGGTTTGAAGAAGGCTGGGTCTCACTAGTGATGAGGTGACCAGGTAGTTAGTTTTAAGTTACACAAATAGTATCTATACTTCTTTTTCCTGTAACAGTTCTATTTCTGCAGAAGAAGCTGTTTTAATTGCTTTGACTGAGGAAATCCACCTGGCTTCTGAGGTTCTGTAATTAAGGCGCTGGCAGAGTTGTGGGAGATACATCATTCAGTACGTAGACTCACCGAGTTCTGGTTACAGCATGCACATCACGGGCCTGGAATTCTTATACCCGAAGCCTCTCTGGTGTAATTCCTTGACAGAATAAAATACCACCTCTTATGAGAGTGGGAGAGTAATTGAATTGTCTACAAAATGGGAGTGGAAATACAGATCTCTGAAATACAGATCTACTCCTCACTTACCAATGTGGTTAGGTTTCAAAAAGCAAATCTCTGTGAATACTGGTGTTACCCAAAAATGGAGGATGACCACACAGATCACAAAATGAAGACGACTAATTCATTATGTAACATCTAGATTACATCATTACACAGTCGTCAAATTATATCACTATGTAACTGCCAAACCATTGAGAATCATGGCCCAGCCAAGGTGATACAGAAGCTTAAATACCACAGCAAGTGTTCATCTCACACTGTGGTGTTCACTGCTACCAGAAGTATGGCAATAAAGTACCAGACAGTTGGATAGTAGACTTTAGTTGTTATTCTTGTTATGGTCATAAATGTGACATGTCAGATAACAAGATAGCCAGTAAGTTGAGTAGTAGGTTGTAATATTTTAAAGTAAACATGACATCAGCTCTTTCTTATCCCAACTACAGTTTTCTGGCTGTCGTAAAATTCTGAATTGTTCTGGAATTCTATGAAAGCAAACTGACTCACTTCCGTCTTGCTACCTGTAATGGTTAACGTTGTGTGTCATCTTGGCAGGGCCATGGGTCTCAGTGGTTTGTTATGATGTTGGTTCACATGATGTTGTGATCACTTCCCTGATGAGATGTAATATCCATGATTACCTCCATGACAGCATCTGCTGTGAGTTGCAAATCAGTTGAAAGGGAGTTTCCTTGGGAAAGCGGCCTGTAAGCAGACATTCTGAAAATGCTCAAGGGCTTCCACTCACTCTGGATCCTGACTTCTGGTTCTTCGGAGTTAAGCTAGCAGCTTACCTGTGGTCTTGCCTGCGGGTCCTGGGATTCGTGGATCTCTGAAGCATGTGAGCAAGAGCTCTGCTGTCTGCTGCCAATTTAGAGTTCATCAGCCCTTGAATCATGAGAAGCCTCTACCCTGACCCACAAATTTGGGACATTTCAGCCCCTTCAACCGTGTGACTGATTTCCTTGACATAAATCTTTCTCTTCATATATTTATACACTTTACTGGTTTTGCTTCTCTAGAGAACTAAGCTTAAGATGCTTTTCTGTCCCCTCAGGCATTTAAGTATGATCTTCATCTTCTCTACTAAACAATTTACTATTTCTCCCCATCTTTATATCTTAATGGAAACCTTGGTGACATAGTGGTTAAGTGCTGTGACTGCTAACCAAAAGGCTGGCAGTTCAAATCCACCAGGTGCTCCTTGGGAACTCTATGGAGCTGTTCTACTCTGTTCTATAAGGTTGTGAGTCAGAACAGACTCAATGGCAATCCACTTCTGTTTTTTTCTATCTTCATATATTGTGGCTCAGGTTACAGAAAACTGAGCACAGTTTCATGAAATATTGACTGTGATGTTCTGTTCCTTGTTCTGTTATTTGAGCAACAATGTGTCTTGGAGAAAATTAGGTTGAAAGATCTCCATCCACCATCTTCACCTTAGAAAGCCTCTGTTCTGCCTTAACAATGATTCCTTTAAGACTGTTTGTATAATACACACATCATTCTGCCAGTTTCTTATCTTTCTTTGAAAACAATAATTATATACATTACTCATCCAAAGTGTTACTGAATTAAATTCTCTAGTTGTGTATGCTTATTTCAATTTGAAGGAGCAGTGCTGGGCAAAAGTTTGGTAGTTCAAATCCACCAGGTGGTCTATAGGGCAGTCTGCTTCCACAAAGATTTATGGCCTGGGAAAACTTATGGGGTAGTTTCTACTGAGTGTTGTAGGCAGGCTATGAGTCAGAATTGACTTGACAGCAATGAGTTTGGTTTTGTTTTTTTAAATTCCAATTCATGCCAAGACATATAACCAGAAATAAGCATATAATTGGGCACTCAGCAATGATAAATAATAAGCAATCATAATAAAAATTCCTTTACAAGTGAAAGAGTAAAAGGTAATACAGATAATGTAAAAATAAAACTACTGGTATTTGGATACATAATGGTAAACAACCACTACTCAAAATTAATACTCTATCCCTTGATTGTTATGACTGCATGCTACTGTCAGAAATACCCCCCAAAAAAACCCCAACATTTTGAGGAGCATGTTATTTACCTGACTTAGTTTTCATTTTTCAATAGGAAGTATGTATTTTTCCATAGTGATTGCCCTTTTTTGTAATATTGTTCAAGAACAAGGTTTCCATGATATTGTTTTATGGCATGAGTATTAATTGTTGTTGTTAGGTGGAACTGAGTCAGTTCTGAGTTGTAGTGACCCTACTCACAATGGAATGAAACACTTCCCAGTCCTGTGCCATCCTCACTACTGTCGTGATACTTGAGTTCACTGTCACAACCATTGTGTCCATCTATTTTGTTGAGGCTCTTCCTCTTTTGTTGCTGACCCTCTACTTTACCA
The DNA here is from genome assembly GCA_028571685.1 of Heterohyrax brucei. Taxonomy (NCBI): domain Eukaryota; kingdom Metazoa; phylum Chordata; class Mammalia; order Hyracoidea; family Procaviidae; genus Heterohyrax; species Heterohyrax brucei. Next base: position 79,487,455 of record CM053143.1, read on the forward strand.
AGCATCACTTCCTTCTCCAGGAACTACTGCTTCCTGATAACGTGACCAAGTACACGAGACAAAGTCTTGACATCCTCACTTCTAAACAGTATTCTGGCTACATTTCTCCCAAGACAAATTTGTTCATCCTCTCGGCAGTCCACGGTGTATTCACTATTGCTCACCGACATCATAATTCAGATGCATTAATTCCCCTTCGGTCTTCCTTGCTCGTTGTCCGGCTCTCACATGCTCAGGAGGCTGGCACACTTTAGTCCTACAAGTGACACATTTACTTTTCAACACTTTAAAGTGGTCTTTGAAGCAGATTTGTCCAGTGCAGTATGTCCTTTCATCTCCTGACTGCTGCTTCCATGGGTGTTGATTTTGGATTCAAGTAAAATGAAACCCTTGACATCTTCAATCTCTTCTCCATTTATCATGATGTGGCTATTGTTCAGTTGTGAGGACTTTCGTTTTCTTGTGTTGAAGTGCAATCCATACTGAAGCCTGCAGTCTGATCTTTATCAGTAAGTGCTTCAAGGCCATGTCTCTTTCAGCAAGCAAGGTGGTATCATCTGCATATCACATGCTATTAATGAGTTTCACTCATTAAGTTTTAAAAAGTTTAATACCATAAAGTAATTTTTTACAAGGATGTTTACTTATTTTAAACTAGATATGAAGACAATAGATTTCTTTAAATAAAAGTCTTAATAAATAATAGATATTCATATTGTTTCATAAATCCCTCTCCCCACTTTTTTCCAGTTGCCATTGAGTTGGTTCTAACTCATGGTGACTCCCTATGTTTCATAGTAGAAGTGTGTTCCATAACATTTACAAAGACTATGATCCTTCAGAAGGAGTCTCTGGGTAGTACAGTTTGCATACAACTTCTACCTGAAAGATTAGCTATTAAAACTGACCCAGTGAGACTGTAAAAGTAAAGCTTGGTGATCTGCTTCCACAAAGATTACAGTCAGTTCTATCTGTAACACATGGAGTATCTATGAGCCAGAACTGACTTGATGGCAATGGGTTTTGATTTTTGAACTTTTCTTCAAAGTTGATTGCCAGGTCTTTCTTTCAAGGTGCATCTGACTGGATTTGAATCACCAACCTTTTAGTTTGTAACCAAGCACTTAGCCACCTTCGCCACCCAGAGACAGTAACCAATACATACTCAATTTGGGATCATATATAGTTGCATATATTGCAGCATTAAAAAAAAAACCTTTTTGGCTATTTCTTGTTTTTGGAAAGGCTTATGTTTTTCCCACTCTACTAATAGTTATTATAATCAAAATCAGCTGTTTCTTGTTTTTGAAAAGACTTCTAAATTTTTAATAATAATTAAATACTTGTTTTGAAAGAAGTTATACATGACTTGGTATTTATATGTTGAGAATTGTTTTAGATGTTTTCTAGTAATTCTTAGAACCCTATAAGCTATCCTTGCCTAAGGGGGTTTGCATACACATATAAATTCATAAATACAAATATTAAACACATACTATTTCTTCTATCTTTATTCTTTATATTTTATAAATACAAAAATTACATGATAAATTTTGAAAATGATAAAAATGCAGAAAATATTATTAATAATCACAGTATATAGAGAGCCACTTTCAAAAAATAATACTTCCTCTCATCTTTTTTAATGCAGTTAATACATAGTTTAGATCACACTGCGCAGTGTAAGAAGTCCATTTTACTGAGTACTCCTTAAGTGCCAAGCAACCTGCAAAGTGCTTCACATACATTATAACACCATAATATACCCATTAGCCAAGTATTCTGTGCCTGTTATGTCAATAAAAGCCAAGTATTAGAGTTTAAGTAAGTTACCCAAGGCCATCAGCTAGTAAATGGCCAAACTCAGACTTGAACAAAGGTTGTAAAATGTTAAAATCCATGTTCTTATAATTTTGTACACTGATTTCTTTGTTTACCACTATAACTATCTCTTTATGTAAATTAATTCATTGCAGAGATTGCTTACTATTTGTCTAGCTTCCTGTAAGATTAAGCCCATCTCACTGAAGCCAAAAATTTTTTGTTAATTTAAAATTTAAATTTTTTTGTTAATTTCAAGGGCCAAGAATGGAATAGAATTGCTGTTCCAATCATATTAATTAAATACTACAAACTGAATGTTTTTATAAGCTTACTAGGCATTGGTATATCTAAATAAATGCATTTCTCAAATGCACAGAATGTAAATAAGAAACTGCAAAGTGGATTTTTGAACAAAACATCATACTACTTCACTGATTTGTATTACACAGAAAACCTTGGTGAAAAATCTGAAAATATTTAGAATTGTTCCTTCCAGAATTATTCAAATCAAATAGGTTGAAAGAATTAATAAATCTATTCATTTTTGTCTGATACAGGTTTCCTATTAATAAAGGAGGTAAGACTAACAATATTCCAATTCTGACACATAATTTGTCTAAAGTTCCTAAAGACACTTGGTTCTTGTTTAAATCATTAGTTTCTACAGCCAAAGGAAAACAATAAAAGTAAAAAGTATTTGCTAAGCAAAGATAAATGCCAATAAGCCCTTATTTGAAATATAACAAAATCATGGATTAATACAGTTTTAGTGCATTTCCAATACTTGGTTATTCTGATTTCCTCTCTAGTCACATACTTGCACTGGAATCTATTTAATAAAAGAGTTATAGGCACTGATTCATTTAGCATGATTTATCTAGCGATAATATCTTAATTACCCTTCAAGGCAAACTATTTTCTTGAGACTGAATCTAATTATGCTTAACACTCTATGTTATTTTAATTCATTTTCTATATACCTTTACAAAGGATAAAAAAATTTTTAAATATTAATATTAAATGTAGAGAAAATGTCAGTTCCAAAAAGATATCTACATATTTAGTTGGTGTTAGTGAATTATAACCTTGGAATATATATGAATACTCCAGAGTGATTCAGTATCTATAAGACATGGAAGGGAAAACAGATGCATGGTTAATACATTGGGAATTTTGTACTTTGAGAGGTGAGTAAACAGACAACAGAATCTTGCTACCTTAGCATTCTGCGTGGCACACTGGTAACATGGCTTGTTATGTGGCAGAAGATCTAGCCTTTACATCAATATTTGCATAAAATTAAAACTGCATGTAGGTATACTTTTCATGTGAATTTTCTGAATTTCATTATTAACAGTTCCTTTCTCTTCACATTGGCTTGGCTTGAGAGAACCAATCTACATCATGCCTGCAAAGGAAACAAACTGTCTCTTTTAAAGCTATAAAAATAGCAACAGAATTTTAAAAATCACAATCGTCAATATTTAAGAATTAAATGACGTTCACGAGACAAAACGTCAGAAGTATTACAAAAGATCTGAGCATCTCGAGTTGAGCAAATGGTCCTTTTAGACAAGCCAGTACTTATGTGAACATAGACAGTTGCACATGTAAATTAGTACAGCTTTCCAAGAAAGTCATTTGGCAAATGTATTTATCAATAAAGCCATACACAATGCCTGTGACACAGTAATTCAACTTTTAAATACATCACCTATGCAAATAAGAAATACAGATACAGACTAATGGATAAGATATTCATCACAGTCATAATTATTTTATAACAACCAGGGGAAAAAAAACATAATTAATGAGTAGGGATAAAATTTATGATAATGTTCAGTTAAAGGAGGATCTATGTGGTATTGCAATGATATTCATACACATATAAATGTGTATTTGTACATGTGAGTAAACATATAAAGACTGAATGATGCTTATCCCTGGATAGTGGAAATACAGTGATTTCTTCTATATATTATTCTGTAGTCTTCTACAGTATGATATAGTTTTCTATATTGAACATATAATCCTACCAAAATCAAGGAAAAAACAAAATTATTTAAAATAAAAACAAGGAAGATCAGCAACAGTAACACCTTAATAAATTTCACATTCCACAAAAGAGCATACAATGATGGGTTTAAATGTGCTGGCAAAATTACGTATGTTACACCTCATTAGAATATTAGCCAACAACAGTCTGATCTAAAGGGTTTGTAAACATGACCAAGAGTCAGTCTCTTGGAAATTAAAAATATGTGTAGTATCAAATTTAGTGAAATAAAATATCACGTAAAGGCAACTCATTATTTAGAGGTTATCAGCTATTCTTCTATTGCCATGTTCATTTTTCTTTGTCTTCTAAAAATGCAGAATAAACCAAGGTAAGTCATCTTCATCAGAATTTATTCTTTCAATTATTATTTTGTAAGCACTTGCTATGTACCAAACATTGTTCAAAGCCCTGGAGACTTGACAGGGAAGAAAATAAAGTTCTTATCTGGAAGGAACAAATGGTATCTCTATTACATAATCATAAAGTAGGAATAAATTTGTATTCATCAAGATGCTATATTTTATAAATACTAGAAAAAATAGACTTTTTTTAGCAAAGAAAATAAAGCACATTCCTTTATTTACCCTAAGGCATACACAGTTTCAACTGAAACTGAACTTGAGTACTTACCCCAATATTAAACATCCCTGTGAAATACTCCATATTTGCTTGAATGAACCAAATGTTGCTTAAGCCTAGTTCATCACTTCTCTTCTTGGCATGAACTAAAGATAACTCCTTGTTTTCTATTAAAATAACCTAGATATCATCCAGAAAACAACAGTATATTCAGTAACATAGTTCAGACACTGGGCAAAGTATTATTAAACCAAAAAACCAAACCAATGGCTGACAAGCTGATTCCCATTCCTAGTAACCCTATAAGACAGAGTAGAACTGCCCCCAGAGGATTTCCAAGGCTATAAATTTTTATGCAGCAAACTTCCACATCTTTCTTCCATGTAGTAGCTGGTGGGTTCAAGTCACCAGCCTTTCAATTAGCAGTGGAGTGCTTTAACTTGGGCTTCTAAAGTATTATTCCTGTATTTCATGTCTTAGCTCCTGTAGGAAAGAGTAGAACTACTCCCATAGAGTTTCCAAGGAGTGACTGGAGCATTCAAATTGCTGACGTTTTGGTTAGCAGAAAATAGTATGTTGTTCCTGTATTCTGTGCCAGGGAGTATGACAGCTAATGAGGTAGAAAAAGGAACAAGTTCCCTGAATGCTTGAGGCTTATAAGTGAAATAGGCAATTATAACACACTGTGATCAACTGTAATAAAAGGCATATAATGTATAATGGGAGTGCCCAGACCTAAGGAGTAAAGAAGCATTTCAGCTTTTCATGGGGAGGCAACATACTAGCTGAAGCTTGAAAAATGAATAGAAATGAACTGGACAAATGAAGAAGTATTTCAGGCAAAGAAAGCACGTATTAAGGAGCCAAGTGAGGAAGAGCATGGCGTGTCTGAAGAACTGCAGAAATCTGGTATAGCTGGGACACGGTGTGCATGGCAAGGATGGAAGAGTGGGGGGTGGAGGGTGGAAGAGAGGTGAGAGAGGTGAACAGGAGCTGGGTCACGCCTGACGACGTAACGAAAGACTGCACTGGGAAGGAGCCACCGGTGGGGGCAAAGCAGAAAGAAGGGAAGCCATTAGGAGCCTCTCACAGTAATTCTGTCAAGAGAAGACTACTGGTTTGGAAGGGGACAAGTGGGCAGAAGTTAGTCACTTCCATCACTATCATTCCATGTTCTACAATTCTTCTGTCCTCTGTGTGGTCTCTGTGGAAAAATCATATAGGCTTTTATGTAAAACAGAGTAATAATAGTTGGTGTCGAAGGCTTTCCAGGCTTTCTTCTAGTCAAGATGTCCATTTTCCAGCCTCAGCCCACCACAAGTGCCAGAGAACTGTCAGCAAGTGAGAAAGGACACCATATTCTTGACTCTACTCCAGGGTTCTACTTTCTGAGCTCTTCTCTTATGCCAATCAGAAAATTGTTGCTTTCCATAATAATGAAACAGGCACCTGCTTGTTCCTCAAAGAATAATGACCTATTTCTCTACTGTGTTTTATATCATTCTAGCCAATTTATGAGTCCTTCCACATTTTTTTCTTCTGTAAGTATGTAATTAGTTCCTGCCTTCCAGGGAGTTCCCAAGCAAAGAATACGCCTGGGTAGAATTAGCATTAAAAAAAAAAAAAAAAAGTTATCCCAAGTGTCAAACTTCATCTTAAAAGACAGACACTATAAGGAACTGATTTAATATGGCAGAAGAATAAAAAAATAGCATAGACATCCAACAGACTATAGCAACAATTGAATAAATTGTAGTACACTTACTCAAAAACATGTAGTTCCTACAAATGGTATTTAAAACTATTGCCAATAGAGAAAACCTTTATGTACAGTACTGAGTGAAAACAAGGGATTAAAATTGTATGTGTATTTTAGGAATTTGCAGCAATATGCACCCATATGAACAATGACATAATAGGACTATTGCAGAGAAAAGCATTTGCTAGGTCTGTTTAGTAGACTATGGGCTTATTTTTTTCTTTAACAAATGTTTATTTTCATGATTTTGAGGCAATGAACAAAAATTAGTGTACTAAAATATGACAGTAGCTCAGAAAGTCTTAGGGACCAATATTTTCAGTATAAAACTGTCCTAAAAATTAATTATTTTATGTAACAATGGAATAGTTACATTTTTTAAAATTACTTTAAAATAGAATATTTTCAACAATTAAAACTGTATTTTGGCCCTAATTCTTTTACTATTCCTTAAGATTTTGAATATTAGAAGCATACTTCAAAGAGAAAAAAAAAAAAAAAAAGCCTGAGCCATGCATTTGACCTGGGTGGGTGATTATGAATTCAAAGAGCAGGGGATGAGCCAGATGTGGCTAACTCAGTTGTGCAGTTTTTCAGTGTTTCCTTTGATCTACTATTCAGACATTACCTGGCATGATGGCAGCATGTGAGCTAGCACAATTCCAACATGGCCCTGAAAAAGAAAAGAAAAGAAAAGGAGCAAATTAACTTCACACTCTATGGGTTTTGTTCCTTCTGAAACAACAATCTTGCCAAAGAAAAACACAGTCTTGAATGTAATAAAGTACATAGTCTTGGAAAGACCAAAAAGGACGAAAGGAAAGACATAATACCCCACCGCTGCAGAAATCCACAATTCTGTCACCAGGTCTGGCTTGATTTGTCACCACATAAACGAGGTTGTTTAACTGTTGCTGCTTCCTCAATGCTCGATCACTGGACATTTTACCTGGGAAGGACAAGAGATGAAGAAAATGAAGCATTATGCCTTGTGGGGAACTGAGAAGGACAGATGTAGGATTATTAGCCTACAGAAGGAGGGGTGAGTACTCATGTGGAAGAATGGAGGACAGAGCCCATACAATGGAACATGACAGCCTGGAACCCTGAGATGAACAGTTTCTAATTACTTTACTTTTATTTCTATCCAACTCTTCTTCCAAAATCCACGGAAAGAAGACCTATGGAAAACCTCGTCTTAAGAGGTGAAACAGTATGTAAAACATAAGTTTAGAGTCACCAGCAAAGCTGTGTTTGAGAACTAAGAAACAAAAATGACAGTAATAGTTCATCCCTGTGGCCTATTGAGAGACAATATTGTGGGGTTAACCTAATTTTAGCACATTGCTTAAACCTCCTCAGAGAAAAGAGATCTTTTGTTATTTTAGTGGCACATCCTTGAACTCTTAATTGTTCCAGTTAGGAGATACAGAAACCTTGGAACACAGGTGTCACCTCATCTGAAATATATCAATGGCTACTGTCTTCAGGAAGAAACTGGATTTTCCCTTTTCTGCTTTGATGCTTTCTTTCCTCATGAGTCAGACGCAGAAATTCAATGCAATTAGAGATTAAAGATAGGGCATTTCCAAGTATGAAATGCCTTGGGCCTACCAGCATGTAAACATCTTATCTTTCCTTTCAATAGCCACGAGTCAAATTCACAAAAATATCTGCAGAAGAAGAAAGTTACTTGTTTTCATACATTTCAAATGTGCTTTTAACAGAGTCAGATGAAGAAAATGTAAGAAAGCTGATTTCAGTAATATAAAGGGGAAAACCAAGATAATCTTTCTGGTTCAATCAAAAATTGTTTAAAGACACTGTTTCCCTGCTCCATTTTCATAGAAAAATAGTGGACTTTTTTCCTTCCCCTTTCTGTTTTTCTTTTCATTCATATGCTATTAAAATGAAATTAAAACAACTTTGGAAAAGTTTATATTATAGGAGAAAACAGAACATGTGGATGAAAAAAGATCTATATGAGAAAAAAATCCATAATCTCATAATTCATAAGTATTATTTTTATATATATGTACCTCTAGGCAATAGCCATATCCATACATTGATAAATTTCTAACCAGCATGTGAAGTATATACAAATGTATTTGCATATCAGTGCCTTTATTTCTATCACTTAAGTTATAAAGGCAACATAATACTCCACCGACTGTACACACCATAGTTTACTTAATTAATTCCTTATTGCTGAAAATCTAGGCTTGTTTCTTCTTCTTACCTGTCATTTATAATGATCTGATCATCACAGTCAAATCTTCATGTATACTGTTAACTGTTTGACACAATCTAATGTGAATGTCAGCCATGAAGGGTATTTCTGTACACAGTCTGGGGATTTTATTTGCGAAGGTAGACTCATGTGGCTTTTAAAAGAATTATGTTCATTGTTCTAAAATAATACATTTGTAAAAATTACACACACAGAGAAAGTAATAAACATTATAATTCTACCTTTCTTTGATAACACTCCTAAATGGCTACTTTTTACAGATTTTAATCATATATAAACTTCCATTCATATGTTTTCTCAAAAATGAGATCATGCTATGTGTATACATGTTATATGTATGTGTTTACACATGTTTATACATACATACATATACACATACACACATTTACATCATTTACAACTGTTTTATGTCAACATATATAGATCATTTCTAATAAATAGTGTTTAATTGTTTAGCTATGTCATCATATTGACAAATCACTTAAAAGATCTTGAGGTTGTTTCATTTGTCCCAGTTATAAATGATACAAAAGTAACATCTTTATACACATGTTTGAGTGCCTGCCCATTTTTTTTCAGAATAAATTATTAGATGTAGAATTGTTTCTATAAACTGTTGATACATACCACTAGCTGTTACCTGTTTAAATTGGTATAATCTAAATGATGATCTGAGTTTGCATACCCAGAGAAATGTATGGCCCTTCTTCAGTCCCCAAGGCAATGTTTTCCCCATCTTATTACGACAATGTTCAAAGATACAGGTAAATAAAAATAATCTTACAGTGAATTCTTCTGTAACCCCCAAACAGCTAACCAGTTGCCCTCAAGTTGACTCTAACTCATGGCGACCTCATGTGTGTTGAAGGTGAGCTGTGCTCCACACAATTTTCAGTGGCTGATTTTTCAGAAGTAAATCATCAGGTCTTCCTTAAGAGAGGTGTCTGGGTGTATTTAGCTTCCAGTCTTTCAATTAGCAACTGAGCATATTAAATGTTTGCACCACCCAGGGACTCCAAACTTCTACCTAGATTCTACCATTAACAATTCACTATATTTGGTTTATCACACATCTACCCATCTATCCATTCCTTTATCCATCTTATATTTCTAATAGCGATGCAGATTTGATTTGGAGGAGGAAGGAGAGGAATGAGGAAGAGGAAGAAGAAAAAGGTCAGAGGGCACAAAATAAAAGTATTTTTGAATCCTTTCGAAGCTCTGGAGTCTTAAATTCTGCTGTAAAATTTAGGGCATTCAGCTGGAGCCACCAAAAGGCAAGGAATGAGCACAGGCATTACTGTCTTTGCTCTGTTTGTGGATTTGTTACCATTCTCAGCTAAGCATTTTCATGAAAATCAAAAAATTATCTTTGTTATCAATAAAGAGAAAGAAAAATCAAATTTATTAAATGGAATACTTTATAGCAAGTTTGTACCATATTTGTATCAGAAATTTAGGATTACCTAACTTTCTCAAGTCTGTTTCAAAAGCAAATGATGATGAAGCTCTCTTTTCCTTGCTAAGACTGCATCTTGGTATATAGAGAATTGATGCTGAAATGAAAGCTGAAGGCAAAGAGGTACTTTCCAGGGTTGAATTCCATAGACAGATTATTAAGCTGTACTTAACATTCACAGAGGTTCAGCTAAAAATACACCAGCAAGATGCCCACATGCTTTATGGAAAAGCCACCTCTATTAAAAGATCCTCTCTCCCCATTCCAGTTTTATAAACATTATGAAACTCCTGGACACACGAACCAAATTTTAAATACATTCAAGGTAAGAAAGTGACATTTTAGGATATGGTACTAATTTAAAAATCAAATCCTACTTTCTATTTTTATCCAGTATCCTTGTGCCTGAGACACCATGTACAAGCATAAGGTTACAACCTACTTTTCATTTGACTAAAAATGATGATTTGTTTTTTAGGTGTCATCATGGAAAAAGAAACCCAAGGATTCAATGTTTTTCTACAAACGATCTCATTTGTTCTGTGATGTAAATCTCACATATAGAGTTTTTTCTTCATCTAATTCTACTTAGGAGGAACCTGATTATTTAGACAATTTTAATGTTGCTTTGTATTAACCACCTGCCCCTCAGAAGTACAAGAGTGCAAGAACAAATATTTAAGCTAAGGAAGAATCACATTGCAACACCAGCATTTTTGGTAGGTCAAAAATATCAAATGAGGCAAAAAGAAGAAAAATTTATGGAAAATGTACACACACGCAGCCAGGACATGTGCTCAACCTAGTAATTTATGTCTTAGATCAGACTGCTCTTAATTTCGTATTTCTTAGCCTGAAGCAATAACCTACCTTGCGTGTTATAACTTACTTCTGAAAGGAAACTAGTTGGATAGTAAGATACTTATCAGATTTCTTTACTAAAGACTCTTCTGTTGCGCTGTTTTCCTCAAGCGTTTCTTTGTAATATATCACTCAAGTTCCATGAGCCTTTAAAAATATAAATAGATATGCAGACAAAGAGAAAGGTATAAACAAATGGTTTAGAGATTTTTAGAAATACCCTTTTTTGGGAGAAGCTATAAAATCAAAACCATACTACTTCGGCAGAGATACATGTGGTATATACTACCCTTCTAGAGAAGGTGCAAGACAGTAGACAAGGTGGCACCACAGGACATTTGGCAAGAAAGAGCAAAGAGGACAACCACAAATCTTAGTATTTCTAGGGGCCTGATTAACAGCACTGAGAAAGAACAAGTTGATGAATGGCCCTTATTGTGCTTTATCGGGGAGTGGACAGTGAGGCCCAGGTTCCACTCCGAGGACAGCTCAGGCTTTCATGTTTGGAACCGTCATTAAAGCACTGCAATGGGCTCAAACACACCAACGATCATGAAGGTGGCACCTGAGTGAGCAACGTTTCTTCTTATTATAAATAATGTCTCCAAAAGTCAGAGTTGGGTAGATGGCATCTAACAGTGACAACATGTCCAGAACTTGTCTGTATGATAAGGACCAAACCCGTTTCTGTCAAGTTGATTTCAACCCATAGCAACCTAGACAGAGTAGAATAGCCCCGTAGGGTTTCTAAGAAGCTGGTGAATTAGAACTGCCATACTTTCGGTAAGCAGCTGAGCTCTTAACCACAAGGTAGATATGACATAATTTCTGCCCTTAAGGAGGTACGAGGACATCTAAGAAGTTGCATCTCTGCACACACAAACACATAGACATGTAGCTCACACTAATTAGGATAAAAGCATGTTAAGCATTACTTATCTGAAAAGGTATATATACTAAAGTTAAAGTCTAACTACTGGAAACATTAAGAGAGGACTTTACAGCGATCGGGGACATTTCAGCTGAGTCTGGAAGGAGGACGAGAAACTTTCCAGATAGAATGGTCTGGGAAAAGCAGACCAAGAACCATATACGGCATATTTAAGAAAAATCTTCAGTTAGTTAATTGGTCTTAAAATGAGAGCTCAGTGGGGAAATAGCAGAACTCAAGATGGGTCTAAAATTAAAGGCAAGGCCAAGATGGAAGAGGGCATTGTTCATTACTCTACATCTCTGTGTCCTAGAGAAAGCATGATCTTGCTGTAATATTTAAAATGCTTAGAGTTCCTTAAAGACAAGTTTCATTTTGAATAGACCAGATTGTTACTTTTACATACTAAGGATATCTTCTTATAATGCTATTCAGCATCATTTTTATTCTGTATAGTGTATATCTTCAAATTAGATAAGATTATCCATTCAAAAATTCTGAGACATTCAACCTCAACTGATGCTAATTGAGATTAAGTGATTTATTTAATAAAATGAAATGGATTTGACTGAACTAACAGTCATTTTGAGTTCTGGTGTTCTCCATTAAGGCATCCCTTGGACTTATTTAATTTTCCTTTTTCCATCTCCCTCTTGTTCTCTTTCCCAGGCTCCTAGTCCACTGGTATATTCCTTATATGCTGTGTCCACCAGGTTCTGTTTTGGAACACACAGCACATCACAGCACACTATACCTGGGGATACTAATAAAGTCTCTTCCAGATCTACCTGTTAAAATGTTTTCCTTTCAGATCCCACTTGACAGCACTTGGCTAGCTTGGCTTGTTTAAAACTCCCTTAAAGTTTCCCCCTGTCTTAAGAATAAAATCTTGACTTCTTGGAAAGAAAACAAAGCCTTTAATGATCTGGACTCTGGTTATTTCCTAGTCTCACTTTCTGCCACTCTTCTAAACATACCACCTTGCTCCCATCCCTCTGAATAACTGAGGTCCTTGACCTTACCGTGCTTCAGGAGGCTGTGTCTTTATATCTGCTCCCTTTGCATGAAAACAGTTTCCTTGCCCTGGACTCCCGAAACCACCTCATCTTTCCTCACTCCAGGCTGAATGTAGAACATACACTACTTTGTAATTTAAAAAAAAGAGGAAATACCAACAACGAGACTGTTAAGGAGGAAATTATCAAATCTACACCATTTGTGATGGCCCCTAAGAAGATAAAATACCTAGGAATTAATCTAACCAGAGAAACAACAGACCTTTACAAAGAGAACTACAAGCTCTTACTACAAGAAACTAAGAGAGACTTAGATAAATGGAAAAACCTACCCTGCTCATGGATAGGAAGACTTAACATTGTGAAAATGTCTATTTTACCCAAAACAATTTATTTATATAATGCAATCCCAATACAAGTTCCAGCATCATTTTTTAATGAGATGGAGAAACAAATCACCAATTTTGTTTGGAAAGGGAAGAAGCCCCGGATAAGTAAGGTACTACTAAAGAAGAAGAACACACTGGGAGGCCTCTCATTACCCGACCTTAGAACATACTACACTGCCACAGTGGTCAAAACAGCCTGGTACTGGTACAAGAACAGACAGATCGATCAATGGAACAGAATTGAGACCCCAGAGATGACACCATCTGCCTATGAACAGTTGATATTCGACAAAGGCCCTAAGACATTAAACTGGGGTAAAAACAGTCTCTTCAACAAATGGTGCTGGCAAAATTGGTTATCCATCTGCAATAAACTGAATCAAGATCCATATCTTACACCTTATACAAAAACCAACTCTAACTGGATAAAAGACCTAAATATGAAACCTAAAAAGATAAAGCTCATCCAAGAAAAGGTAGGAACAACAATGGAAGTTTTAATACACAATGAGGACAGACTCCAAAATCTGTCAAAGAAACCTCAATCAACAGAAGAGAAAGTAGATAAATGGGAACTATTAAGAATCAAACACTTTTGCTCATCCAAAGTCTTTATTAATAGAATCAAAAGAACACCCACAGAGTGGGAAAAAAATATTTGGCAACTCTATGTCAGATCGACGCCTGATCTCCATAATCTATAAGATACTACAAAATATCAATAAGAAGAAGATAAACCATCCAATTAAGCGATGGGCAAAGGAGATGGACAGATACTTCACTAAAAAGGAGATCCAGGCAGCCAAAAAACACATGCGGACATGTTCACGATTGTTAGCTATTAAAGAAACTCAAATCAAGACAACAATGAGATACCATCTCACCCCAACAAGATTGGCCATGATCCAGAAAACACAAAACAACAAATGCTGTAGAGGCTGTGGAGAAAGTGGAACCCTCCTACACTGTTGATGGGGTTGCAAAATGGTCCAGCCTCTTTGGAAGGCAATCTGGCGCTTCCTTAAAAAAATGGATATTGATATACCATTTGACCCAGTAATTCCACTACTTGGAATATATCCTACAGATTCAAGGCCTTTCACACCAACGGACACATGCACCAGAATGTTTATTGCGGCACAGTCCACGATAGCAAAAAGGTGGAATCAACCCAGATGCCCAACAATAGAAGAATGGATAGGTAAACTGTGGTACACATACTCAATGGAGCACTAAGCAATGATAAAGAATAACGATGATTCCAGGAAACATCTCCTAACCTGGTTTCAACTGGAAGACATTATGTTGAGTGAGAGGAGTCAGCGACAAAAGGACAAATACTGTACGAGACCTCTACGATAAGATCTCAAAAACAGACTCGTGTATACAAGAAAAGACTCTTTGACAGCTGCAAGGGAGGGGAGGGAGGGAGGGAGGGCGAGGCGCGGAGGGTTTAGTTTAGGTAGTTACTAGAAATCTAGTTGGGAGAAAGCGGTGACAGCACACATTAGGAACAAGAACAACATTAAGTGGACTTCAGCATAACTTGAGTACTCCTTCCATCTTAACTCACTACTGCAAGGATAGAGTAGCTGGGGCGGGGTGGGGGGGACCATGCTCTTAGGTGAATTCCAGGCCAATTGGCACAACTAGCATTTTGCTGGGAGAGCTCTCTGCACCCCACATTGGTGAGTGGCGTCTGGGGTCTTAAAAGCTGCCAAGCTGCCATCCGAGGACACAGCAAATGGTCCCAACTCAGCAGGAACGGATGCTCACTGAGGGCCAAAATGGCATGCGGTAAAGACAACCGAGAAGACAGAGAGACCCACAAGAGTGGGTGCCTACATCGACCTGGGACCGGAAGAACCGGATGGTGCCCGGCCACCACCACTGATAGCCGTGACGGAGCTCACAGAGAGGAGCCTTACTGGCAACACAAGAATAAAAAGAGGTGCATCATGAGATCTCCACTAAAAGACCTCAATTGATGGTCCAGCGGTTTGGGGGTTCCTCTGAGAGCACGGCCCCCGGCCCTGATGCTGCCCGTTCCCATAAATTATAACAAAGGTCCACTCTTTGGACAGGAATGGAATAGACTTGGCAATGCAGAGTAACCATATGTTGGAAGCACTTTATGGTTCTATACATCTATAGGATATCATCTTGCTGACCTCTGGCTGGAGGAAGGGGAGTGGACGGAGAGGAGGGGAAAGGAGACTGTTGGGAGGATGAGACATGTATGGAGCAGAGAGGAATAGTGTGCAGTCACCGGACAGGGAGAGCAGCGGAAGCTGCATATAGGGGGGCATGTAAATTTACATGTGAATGTACATTTTCACTCAGTTATGTTAAATAAAAAAAAAAAAGAAAAAAAGAAACAAGAACAATATTAAGTGGATTTAAACATAACATGAGTACTCCTTCCATCTTAACTCAATACTGCAAGGATAGAGTAGCTGGGGCAGGGGGCGGGGGACCATGCTCTTAGGCGAAAGCAAGGCCAATTGGCACAACTAGCATTTTGCTAAGAGGACTCACAGCACCCCACATTGGTGAGTGGCGTCTGGGGTCTTAAAAGCTGCCAAGCTGCCATCCGAGGGCACAGCAAATGGTCCTAACTCAGCAGGAATGGATGCTCACCAAGGACCAAAATGACATGGGGGAAAGACAACCCAGAAGACAAAGAGACCCACATCAGTGGGTGCCTAGATCGACTTGGGACTGGAAGAACTGGATGGTGCCCGGCCACCACCAGTGATAGCCGTGATGGAGCTCACTACGTTGAGTCTCACTGGCAACATAAGAATAAAAAGGGGTGCACCCTGAGATCCCCACTAAAAGACCTCAATTGATGGTCCAGTGGTTTCGGGGTTCCCCTGGGAGCATGGCCCCTGGCCCTGATGCTGCCCTTGACCATAAATCATAATGAAGGTCCACGCTTCGGACAGGAAAGGATTGGACTTGGTGATGCAGTGACCACATATTGGATGCACTCTATGGTTCTATACATCTATAGGATGCCATCCTCCTGACCTCTGGCTGGAGGAAGGAGAGTGGGTGGAGAGGAGGGAAAGAAGAGACTGTTCGGAGAATGAGACATGTATGGAGCAGAGAGGAATAGTGTGCTGTCACTGGGCAGGGAGAGCAGTGGAAGCTGCATATAGGTGGGTATGTAAATTTATACAGGAATGTACATTTTCACTCAGTTACATTAAATAAAAAATTTTTAAAAAACAAAAAAAAGAGGAAAAAGTTACTTTTTCAAACTCATTTTCACAACCCCAAAGAACTAATCTTTCATATTACAAGGCCCACTATTATTAACTAGTGAAAAAAATAAATCTTGCTATAAAATGATTCCTAATTACAGTTCATTATAATAAGTCCCAAAAGAGAATCATTAGCTGAAATTGCTTCTGTCTCCTTGAAATAGATGATTTTTCCTGGAACTACATAAACATGGGCCCAATTAAATGGATAGAGTATTAGAACGTAGATAGGCACATAGTAGATGAAAAACATCAAGTTTAATGAGTGAATTTTCTTTGCATATATAACAATAAGACAGTATGCCAACATGAATCCAAGTTAGATACCAGTGATATGCATGTTTCTGTTGAAATACTAAAAGGAAGTTAACCAGGAAACAGTGTTTTAAGTAGAGATGGAACCCAAAAACCCAGTGCTGTCGAGTCGTTAAGTGCTACCACTGCTAACCAAAAGACTGGCAGTTCAAATCCACCAAGTGCTCCTTGAATACTCTAGGGGGCAGTTCTACTCTGGTTTCTAGGGTCATCATGAGAGATGGAAACCTTCCTGAAAAATTCTGTGAGGGAATCAGAAGGCAGTCATTTGCATGAAATCAACAGGCAATATAAAATTTACATTTTAGGTTAGGACATATTTGTCTTAAATTATTGTTAGAACTTATAAGATATATTAACATTTAATGTACTCCTTTCAATTTTATATTTGCTAAAGCCAGATGTGGGCTTGAATCACCAATCTTGCTAGGCACACTGACCTAGTGGCAATCTTCTTGCAACATCTATACTAATCATTTGATACTTTCATTGGCCATTCCCCTTCAATTCACACAATCTGTATCCACATCTATGAAATCAACAGTGTGATGCATTTCACTCTGACAGATTTGTTATGTGCAACTGGAACACATGATAAATACAAACTGAAAAGCTAATAAAATTCAGTGGAAAATCAAGACGTTAGCACAGGCTCATTTATTTCTGTCTAAATTTAAGAATAATTATCTCATAAATATCTTTCGCAGTCAACTATTCAGTCATGAACTAACCAACCAACCTGGCAAACTGATAGAAGATCTTTAGGAACACAAAGATGTCTAACACCTGATTTTTGTCCTTGATGAATTTATACCTTGTTTTAATAAAACATATTTAATCTTAGACATGTATTTTACTAACCACATTATACAAGATACTTTATAATAAAATTTTAACAATGATAACTTAAAAAAGGAAACCCTATGGGGCAGTGCTACTCTGTCCTGTAGGGTTGGTATGAGTCCGAATCCACTTGATAGCAACGTGTTTGGTTTTTGGTTTAACTTAAAAAAAAAATCCAAGTGTCTTTTATCAAAGCTTCTAAAAGGTTGGTAATACCTTTCCTTTACATATGCTAGTTTGCAATTTGTCAGGGTGGATGGCATTCTCCATATTTCACAAATGAGTACTGAGGTGTACAACGAGGTGAAATGATTTGCTCAGAGACACACAGATGGTAGGTAGTAAAGTTGGGCTAGAAATCAGGTTCAGATGCCGTCTTCTTTTCTGTGTGTTCTGATATTTCTTAAACAGATAACTTTGATGAACTGTGATTTCAGAATTTCAGTGCTGATGTTCTTTTCGTGTGTGAGGGTTCAAAGAAACAAGGTGTTCTCTGACAAATAAATGTGTGATTTCCCTAATAATTACATCTAAACCAAAACCAAAAACCCACTGCCATCGAATCAATGCCAACTCATACCAACCCTATAGGACAGAGTAGAAATGCCCTATAGTTTCCAAGGAGCACCTGGTGGATTTAAACTGCCGATCTTTAGGTTAGTAACAGTAGCACTTAACTGCTACACCACCAGGGTTTCCCAATTACATCTGATGAGGGAAAAACAGTTAAATTCTACAAAATCAGTCATTAAATGTACTTTGTTTTAGTAGACGACATTTCCAAGAGCAGACTTACAAGTAAAAACGATCAATTTAAAGTTTGAATTTACGAATTTTGGAATACATCAATAAGGCATTATCCAGAAGTCCCATAAGTCACTCTGTTTAATTAATTGACCTTTACATGTCAACTTTTCCAGAAAGAAGCTATTTCTCCACCTTGGAACTACAGCAACCTTTGTGATTCCATCGACATGGAGAAGGCCAAGCAATCAATTTGCTGCAAAATCGGATTATCCAGGAGGAAAGAAATAAAAATAGACTGGAAAGGTTTTTCATGTTACATTACTGTAGATGCTCACTAAAAATAGCAGGCACCTTCTCCTTTCTATATCTAATGCTTGAGCATCTTTTTTTTTTTTTTAAAAAAATGGTAACTAAAAAAGGTTTTAGGCAAGAAGCTGGGTTAAGGGGCAAAAGCTGAAAATATAAGTTACATTATTTACCAAATCAAAACTTTCATTTATAGTATGGCTTTGATACAGTAAATAAGAGAATTTTAAAACCTAATTCCTGCTATTTTTCCCTTTATGATGAATAAAATATTTTAACATCAGAATCCCAGAATCTAGAGTTAATGTAACACACTTAGTTTCTTTTTGTTTAAAACCGGCTTCTACCACATAAAGTAAACATTGCTTTGCTCTAGTATTTTGGTATTTTTGTTAAAAAATTATCTATAATATCTTCCAAGTTATCTGTTAAGACCAAACCTAAAGAATTTTAGAAGAAAAAAACACTAACTCCAGAAAATATTTAGCCTTCTAATTTCTTTTCCCTTTTTCATAGGCTTAAGTTAGCATAATAGTGTATTTTCATAATTTCATTAACTTTTCGAGGCCATTCAAGGAACCCTCAGTTGGCTTCCAGTTTGGTGTATTTGGCAGTAATTAGATTAACAGCACATTAGTAGCCCAAAATGATAAATTTAATTTTCCTGGAGTCAGTGAATGTTTTAAAAATAACTTCTTTTGCACACAATATGTTAATTTCTACTAGGATGTGACTTACAGGTTACTGTTTCCTCACTGGATTTTTTTGTGTGCCTGTGCATATTTCTTCCCTCCCTCTGAATGAAAACAGTAACTATCTCTTGTGACACAGTTCCAAAATTCTTTGATAGTATTCCAAAGAAGAGGCAGAATCTAGGTCCTTTTCCCTTGGACTGACTGGCAAAATACATCAGTGACACAGTGCTGACTTCTGATGATTTCACTCCATATCTCTTAGAATATGTCCACCATGCTGTGAGGAAGTTGAATGTCCTTAACTGACACTGTGTAGATGAAATAAGAGACAACAAGCTCTGTCTAGACTGCAAAGATGTAAATAAAGTCAATAATTCAGGCCAATATGCTTTGCAGTAGTTATTTAAGCAGTAACAGATCATCAGAACAATATCCTAACATTAGGCTCACAAGGATCATCATTATCCAACACTATTAAACCACAAATCAAATCTGTTGTCACTGAGTTGATTCCAACTTTCAGTGACTCCAGGGTAGAGTAGAACTGCCCCATAGAGTTTCCAAGTAGTGACTGGTGGATTTGAACTGTCAACCCTTTGATTAGCAGCCAAGCTCTTAATCAATGTACCACAAGGGCTCCATAAGTTATAGGGGCCTTAGAAAACTTAAAATAAGTCTTGAATTCCAGAATCTTACTGCTTCCTTCCCCTTTCTAATGGTTCAGGTCTTTGCAGGCCTGGTTATAAAGAGTATTAGAATCTCAGCAGTAAGGGATCATGGAAAGAAAAAGAATCTGGGAACGAACCCAGGTAGCCGTGGGCATTCACAAGGGACCCAATCTGAGCAAGTACTAACATCTACACAGGTCTATTGTGAAGGACGATGCCCAGCAGCAATAGCTTTCAACAGTGGTCCAGCCAGTAGAGTTTTGGAAGACAGGAAGATAAAAAGCGCTAAGGAAAGGAAGGCAGCAACACAGGGTTATGCAGGTGGTCAGACCTTACGAGGAGCCCTGATTGCACAATGCTTAAGCATTTGGTTGCTAACCAAAAGGTCAGCAGTTTAAAACCCTATGAGATAGTTCTCTGTCCTATAGAGTTGCTGTGAGTTGGAATCTACTTGATGGCAAAGTTTTTTTAAGTTTTTGTTTTAGAGATTACCCTAAGGCAACTGCAACACTGGAAAAGTGTGAAGGTTTGGATTTCTTAATAGACAGATAAGGGTAGAGGGAAGCAGGAATGGAGAATTTTTCTAAATTGAAGTTTTGAATCTCCTGTTATTCTGTGGTCCTTTCATATAGCCTGTTTTGAGTAGTTCATGTATTTGGCAAATATTTTTTAAGCTTTTATTACATGGCAAGCCCTAAGCATGGTGCTGAGACACAGCAGAGAACAACAGCCAGGCTTAATTTTAGGGAAGGGAGTTCAATAATAAACAATCAAGAGTATATATGAGAAAGAAACCCTGGTGGCATAGTGGGTGTTATGGCTACTAACCAAAATCTCAGCAGTTCAAGTCCATCAGATGCTCCGTGGAAACTGTATAGGGCAGTTCTACTCTGTCCTATAGAGTCACTCTGAGTCCAAACCAACTCTGTAGCAATGGTTTTGGGTTTTTGTTTTTTCCTTTTTTTTTGGCTTTATATATCAGAAAGTGAAAAAAGACACAAAGAGAATTAAAATAGCGAGATAATGCAAAAGTGACTAGGTGAGTGGTATAGATTGTATTAGATAGTCAGGGAAAACGTCATTAAGCAAGTAGCCTTTAAATTAATTGTTGAATAGCAAGAAGAAGCCACCCAAGAGAGGACAAGAGAAAAGGCCTTCCATAAAAAAGGAACTACTGGAGCAACAGACATTAGGTGAAAAGGAACTAGCAGTGTTTGAGGAACATGATTATAATGATATATATTTATCCTCATCACTTGTTATTGTTGTTAATTTGCTGTCAAGTCAACTCTGACTTGTGACTCCTTGTATTTAAGAGTAGACAGTGCTCCATAGGGTTTTCAAGGCTGTGCCCTTTTGGAAGCAGATTGTCAGGACTGTCTTCTGGGCACCCGGTTCAGACCATCCGCCTTTCGGCTACTTGTCAAGCACTTAACCATTTGTGCCACTCAAGTCCTTGAATGGAATATTATTTGCTGGTATCAGCGCTACTAAATGATTACTTGTACTAAGCATATATTTTAATGCTTTTCTATAACAGTTCAGTGAGGTTGGTATTTTTACCCCATTGTCAGATAAATGTTCAAACAACAAAATGAGGTAACTTGCCTTGTTCACTTAGTAACTACATGGGTACAGCCATGTTCACTTACTACCTGGTGGAACCAGGGTTTGAATCCTGACAGCCTTATTCCAGGGCCTGTACTCTTATTTGCTTTCCTATGAATTTTCAAAAATTCTATTAATCATAAATCCTTACCAGTAAACCTTTTTTTAAAAGGACTCAAATACATATAATGCTATCAACCTTGAAGTGAGGCTATGTATGTATACATATACATATGTATATATGTGTGTGTATATACGTGCATATATTAAGTAGAATATATAGTAAAGTGCAGTCTTACCATAAATAAGTTAAAACTCACTGAACTGTGCACTGGCTAAACTATTAAAACACAAAATTGTGCTGAGCTAAGATGATGAGAAAATACAAAGTCGTGGTGAAAAAGTGAAAGTGAACAAATACAAAGTCACGGTGGAGAAGTAAAAGTGAGAAAAACCACTGCAAGATGGACACGGCTGCAGATGGTCAGAGAGAGGACAAAAACCATAACCAACCAGGAAGAAGTCAACAACTTGAGGTACCAGAAGATAAGACTTATGGACTGACCAATAACAACCAGAATCAAGCAAACAGCTTGTATTAAAAACCCAGCACTCTGGACTTGGGGTGCAGCAGTCCCCTCCGGGCTCTGTGCCCCTGGTCTGCTTCCCTGACCTCGTTTGGCTCACTTTTGAAGGCCTGGAGGCGTGGGCTCCCTCTGGGAGTCTGTGCCCACGGTTTGTCACTGCCACATCTTCAAGGGCCTGGGGCCCAGCCTTCACCTAAGAGTCTGTGTCTGCTGGTTTGCTGTGCTGGGACCTCATCTGCTAGCCATCAAAGGTTGGTTCGAGTTACTGGGACTGCTTTTCCGCTGCTGCCTAAGCTTCTTACGCTGTCCCTCTCAGATGTATCTACCTCCGGGACGCCTCATCATTCTCCTAACATGGAAATGGCCTCCCTCCGGTGATTGTGACAAGTCTTTTGTTAATGTCTGAGCCTGGTATCTGTTCCTACCTGCTTCACCTCGGAGACATCCTGTCATCATAAAATTCTACTACAAATCCGACGGTGACAGCACAGCCAATCCTTAAATTCTTTAGAGTGAAATCTGCTTTCAGGCAAGTGTGTTAACACACTAACTTTCTGACCTACTTGACCACTGTAGTCCCTTTGGGATCCAGTAGAACTGTGGGTCTTAAGTAATGTAAATGAGGGTTCCTAATCAATGTAAATGTAAATAAGAGTTCTTAAGTTAAGAAAGTAGTGCTTTGTGTCCTGGTGCTAGCACTTTTCCCCTCCCTATTGTTTATTAAATAAAGCTTATTATTGGCCCCAAGCCTTGTTAGTTACTTATTTTCCTCTTGGGACCACCAACATTCTTTGGGTGTTCATGACAAATCTATCTATTGTATTTGTAAAGCTAATATAGGCACTATGCTGCCTTCAAGGTGGCACTTGGGTGGCACAAATGGTTTGTGTTCAAACTGCTGACCTAAAGATTGGCAGTTAGAACCTACTTGTGACACAGCTGAAGAAACACCTGGCCATCTGCTTGCTGAGATTACAGGCAAGGAAATCTGCCCTACTCTGTAACTCCTGGAGTTGCCATTAATCAGAATCCACTTGATGGCAAAAGGTCTGGCTTACTTTTGGATGCTGCCTTGCCTGTATAGTTCAGGTATATGTAGTGTGTTTCACCTGTATTTTTGACAACAGAGTAATTTTTAGCATTACTGAAAAATCATTCTTTTGTATTCTGATAACATTTAATTCTAACCTCAACATCAGCATGACAGATATGTTAAAAGTATATTTTTAGGGAAATTTCGTGTGGTAGAAGTGCTGGAGTTGAAGACTATGTCTGTAAAACTATTTTGACTTATAAAAAAATTAAAGAAAGACAAAAAGTTTTGGGGGGCATGTTGTGAACTGAATTGTGTTCCACCAAAAATACATGTGGCAGTTTGGGCCATGACTCCTGGTATTGTGTGATGTTCCTATATATTGTAAATCCTATCTCTATGATGTTAATGAGAGAAGAGTGTGGGCAAAGTTGTGTTGGTGGAGCAGGACTCAATGTGTACCATTGTTTCGTGCCTTGAGCTAGTCTCTCATGAGATAAAAGGAAAGGAACCAGCAGAGAGATTTGGTGCGTGGAGGTGGGTGCATCCTTTGGAAAAGACCCAGGTCCCTACACCTTAAAAGCTTTCAGTCCAGAGGAACATTGAGGACAAAGACCTTCCTCCAGAGCTGGTAGAGAAAGCCTTCTTCTCCTGGAGCTGACACCCTGAATTGGACTTTTAGCCTACTAGACTGTGACAAATAAAATTTCTGTTTTTAAAGCCATCCACTTGCATTATTTCTGTTAAAGTGGCACTAGATGACTAAAACAGGGTATATCATGGTGGTAGAGATACATTCAGGACAAGTGCTCCTTTTGGCCACAGCCAAAGTTCAATAAATACTTACAGTTCTATGTTATCACATCTAAATTTAGACTTTTAAATTCAAAAGTCAATAGCTGATTATAAGCTACAGAGAGCAGCCACGCACAAGCACACAAATGTAAAACCATCCAACCAAACGGATAAAATAATCATAGCACTCTTGACATTTACTCGTTAAAGGAATATTTCTAGCTGCAAGTGATCATTACATACAATTTTCAGAAATGCAGAACAGAAGGACTTAAAAAATATATTAACTGCAAAAAAACTAACACGGAGTGGGTAAATTTTTCTCGCCAGAGATGTATATCTAAATTTTCTCTGTATCTCTCTCAACTGTTTCATAGTTTAAAATACCATGTATCTATTCCAACGACACCCAAATCTGTAGTTCATCTAACACTACTGTCTTGAACTCAGGATCAGATCTAGATCAGATTTTCCAGTTGTATCCTTAATATATTTGCCTATGCCCTTCAGGGACATTAAGCCAAAGATGTTCTTAAACTGAATTATTTCCCCTCATGAAACTTACTTTTCTGGGATCTATTTCACTCATCATTCATTCATCACTGTGCCCAACAAAAGGCAGATATATTCTTAGTTTCTACTCCTATTACAGCACTCTAATTGAATATTTTTTCCTATATTCTTACCTGTTTAAGCCCATTCTTTCAAAATACAAATATGCTTATGCTACATCCCTTTCTAAAAGTTTTCAGTGGTTCCCCACTGCTGACAGACCTTGGACACTGAGACTTCATTTCCTGCCGCTATTTTGTTCTCATATGCTCACCATCCTCTGGGTAGATGAAAATACCAGTTATTCTCCAAACACACCGTGCTCTCTCACCTTTATAACATTTTTAAACATGACGATTTTTTTGTTCTGAATGCCACTATGCCAAAAAGTTCAAATTTTTGACAGAATACTAACCACTTGATACTAAAGGACATTGGCGGAAAATAAGAAGCAGCTTCTACCATTAGGTAGTTTTTGAAAATTCACATAGGATTTCATTTCTAGAGAATCACAATGTCCATTAGTATAGTAAAGCCTCTACGGAGTCTTACAATATAAATAACAAAAGAAACAAACCCAGTGCCATCAAGTTGATTCCAACGCAGAGTGATCCTGTAGACAGAGCACAACTACCCTATAGAGTTTCCAAGGAGCACCTGGTATATTTGAACTGCCAACCTTCTGGTTAGCAGTCATATCACTTAACCACTACGCCAGCAGTTTCCTATGTTTTATAGTATAGAACTGGTTTAATTTGGTTAACACTCTGTTTCCAAAAATTACTTGATGACTGAATGCTTTTCTATCTAATTCTTTCTTGTAACTATTTTAGCAACTAGGGTCGCCATGAGTCAGATCCGACTCGACGACACTTGGCTTGGCTTTAGGAAAAAAATTTCTTTATCATATGTCTTTGTTAGAAACTCTGGGAGGGTAGTGGTTAATTGCTGTCTGCTAATCAAAAGGTCAGTAGTTTGAATCTTCCAGGTGCTCCCTGGAAATTCTATGCAGCAGTTCTATTCTGTCTTATAGGGTCACTATGAGTTGAAATTGACTAGATGGCAGTGGGTTTTGGTTTTTAACTCTTTGTCTATAAATGTTTATTTACCTTTCAAAATCCATCCCGTGAATACAGTGAGTCAACAAAGACTGAGAAAGATTCTTAGGGTTACCAGATCCTCTATCTCAGTGCAATTGTGTTTTCCAATGACATCCAGAAATCAGTTAACACACAAAACCCAGTAGTTAGCCTGAAGCCAGGAATAAATGATTACCAGAACCACTTTTTTTTCCTCGAAATTGGGACGTTTAAAAACTGTACTAGAAGCACAAAGACTTTGGTTAATATGTCTTTGAGTATTAGTTCAGAAAACAAAATGACATTTTAATGTAAACTCTTTGTAATATTTTGAGAATGGAGTTATAGGCTGTGTTCCCTGCAGCTGAAAGTAATGCACTGCTTAATTACATATTAAAATAGCTAATTGCTCATAAAAACTCTTAAGGACGATGCAAGAGTTAACATTTCTGGATATCCAAGTAAATATACAATACAAGCATGTAAATATTCTCTCCAGTGAGGCGGACACGGAACAACCCTCAAACATGTCATCTAAGGACAGGGGTACAGGTGTGGCAGCATGAGGGTGTTTATGAGTAACAATTACCCATCCACATAACCACAGATTAGGCACAGGGATTTCCTTTCTCTTTGAAACGAGAATGTATATCTTGGTTACTTCCAAGAACTGCTTAAACTAGATGTGAGGCCTTATGTTATAGTCCTTCCCACTATTTAAATACACAGAAAGATGAAACACATACAACAAAAATGCCACTGATAATGGTTAGTCAAAATTTACACAGAATTTACTCTAGTTTTATAGATATGAGATTACTTTTACTTTCAAGCTCATAAAAAATTTCAGATTTTCTCCCTTCTTTAGCTAATAGGGAAAATCTGGTGGCACAGCAGTTAAGTGTTTGTTACGGCTGCTAACCAAAAGGTCAGTAGTTCAAATCCACCGGGTGCCCTCTGGAAACTCTATGGGGCAGTTCTGCTCTGTCCTGTACGGTTACTAAGTGTCAGAACTGACCCAACGGCAACAAATTTCATTTTCGTTTTTAGTTAATAGAAAACAGACTTGGGATCCCTGAGTGGCGCGACAGTTAAATGCTTGACCCACCGCTTCGCAGTTAGAACCCACTCAGAGGTGCTTCAGAAGACAAGCCTGGCAATCTCCTTTTGAAAAGTCATAGCCTTGAAAACTCTGTGAAGAAGTTCTGCTCTGTACACATGGAGTCACTGTGGGTTGGAATCAACTCTACAGCAACTAACAACAACAGACTTCCTAGATAATTATGCAGGACATTAAAATAAATAAAAAGCACTGTCTCGATATACTTTAACATTCACAAATGGGTGATTTAGTAAAAGATTGTGTGTTTTTATTTATAACAAAAGACACAACACTAGCTTACTGTATGAGAATTTTATCCAAACAGTGAGAAAAACATATTGGGTAAGAATCATCAATGAATATCAAAATCATTATGAAATATTTTTGGGGAACAAGACAATCTTTAAATCTCCAGAGATTACTTATTAGTCCACAGGAAATATCTTCACAACATAGAAATCTGACAACGTTCAATGATTAAACGTAACAGGTATAATACACCAAATTGATACCATGTGCTCACTGATGTGATGTACTAGAGGGTTATACCATCCATTACGTAGTATTATAGGAGTCATCCTATGGTAGACTTCCCCATAGTTTGTTTTTGTGGTTATTTGTTGTCAAGGCAATTCCGACTCACCGAAACCCCATGTGTTACAGAGTAGAACTGCTCCACAGGGTTTTCTTGACTGTGATCTCAGTGGAAGCAGATCACCTAGACTTTTCCTCAGTGAGACTGCAGAGTAGGCTGAGCTGCCATCCTTTAGGTTAGCAACTGGCACCACCTAGGGACTTGCCAATAGTTTAGCCTTCATCTAATAGAAAAAAAAAATTATGTAATTCTAAATTGATGACATCTGCAAAAACAACTGGCTTAGATTCTTAAAAAATGCTCATGTTATAAAAGACAAAATTTTTTTTTACAAGATTAAGATTTCTCTAGATTAAAGGAGACTGTCACAGATTGAACTATGTCCCCCCTAATATATTTTAAAATCCTGATTTCTGTACCTGTGAATGTGACTTTGTTTGAGGAAATACAGTATATTTCTTGCAGATGTTATCAGTTAGGTTAAATGAGATCATACCAGGGTAGGGTGGGTCCTAAACTCTAATCTATTCTGAGTAGTATTTTATAAAACAGGAGAGCTGACATGGAAACAGAATCACATACAGGGGGAAGATACCACGATGGAGGCAGATGCGTCTATAAGCAGCAAAGTAATGCCAAGGAACGACAGCAATTACCAGAAACTAGGAGACAGCCATGGATCAGTTCCTCTCTTAAAAAGCTTTCAGAAGAAGAGATGTAACTGATAGCCTCATTTGCACTCTGAGCCACCAGAACTGTGAGAAAACAAATTTCTGATCTTAAAACTACCCATCTTGTAGTATTTTGTTATGGTTTCCTAGGAGACTAAGACAGATACCAATGAATAACATTGTTGCTAGGTGCTGTTGAGTCAGTTTGACACATAGTGACTCTATAAGACAGAAGGGCCCCATAGGGTTTCTAAGGAGTGGCTGGTGGAATTGAACTGCTGCCCTTTGATTAGCAGCTGAGCTCTTAACCACTATAACACCAGGCTCCATAATAACTAATAGCAACGCTTCATCCTTGATCGTATACTAAATATTGAAAGTTACATTGTTATTGGAAAATTGGGAAAATTTGAATATGAGCAACATACTAGGTAATAGTATTCTATTTGTGTTAAATTGCCAGCGTGTGATAATCAGTCTCTGGTTATACAGGAGAATGTTCTTAGGAGATACATCCAAAGTTTTTAGGGGTGGGTAATGAATTAGAATGCCTGTAAGTAACTCTCAAATGGTTCAGGAGAAATGTATGTGTGTTGGATAAAGAGAAAAAGCAAGTAAGACAAAGTACCAACAGTGCGTGTAAATCTAGGTGAAGGCCTACAGAGGTCAGAGGTATCCACTGTACTATTTTTGCAACTGTTTTTAAATAGGTTTGTAATGAAAAAAAAAAAAAGGTTAGAAAAGGATTGGAAGAGATGATCAAAGTATAGACTTTTGAGTTTTGTTTTAAACGGTAGAAAATAAACAGGGTGGTAGTTGTAGAATTAAGTGGGATAACATAGTCCTTTTTTTTCTTTTCTTTAATTGTAAAATACTTCAACATTTTTGTTAGCTGATGAACATGATCCAGGATAAAAAAACTATACTAAGGATATGAGGACATAGGGTACAGTGCTCAAATGAAAGGACTGATGGGAATATGACAGGAGGGCTATGGTGTATGTGGTGCAATGCATCATTTTTATGTGGCCTTGCTACCAATAGTCTTGTCACTCTCAAAAAATGATTGTCAGATGCACAGTCTTGCAAGTAATTGGTCAATTCACTATGCAATAAAGCAAATCCATTGTCATGGAGTGAATTCCAACTCACAGAGACCTTGTAGAACAAAGAACTTCCCCCATAGAGTTTCCGAGGCTGTAAATCTTTACAGAAGCCGACTGCCACATCTTTCTCCCACAGAGCAGCTGGCAGATTCAAACAGTCCCCTTTTGGTTAGCAGCCTAGCACTTAACCACTGCACAACCAGGGCTCCTTGTACTACGCAAATAGTGGTTGGAAAATCCACCTAACAGGACTGAATCCCTTGAAGTCTAGGTAGGGGATTGGTCTGTTTTGCCATCCTGCTAGGCTTGTATAAGTCTTAATCTCACAGAGATTTGAAGGTCCTCTTGCCATCAAGAAGAGTCTGAAGAGAAGCCTGCCCTTTGGACTCAGGGTCCCTGCACTATGAACCTCTTAGGCCTGAAAGAGAGAACCATCACCTTGAAGAGAGGTGGCTATGGTGAGCTTGCCAGACCATAGAGAGAGGTTTAGCAGCTATGCACAGGAGGCTTGCCAGCACAGCTGAACACCTATGGGGAAGCCCCGTGGAGCTAAAAGAGCTAACCCTTGTCTAAACAGGATAGAGACCTGAGTGTGCGCTGTATAGGGGTTATCCACATCTCCACCTTGGGCACCGTGGCAGGAGCTACATGAGCTCCTGAGCACTGAAGGCCTGAGTAGCGTGCTGGTAGCCAGAGGCAGAGATGACATGAACATAGCGTCTGACCTGAAGCACGGCACATCTTCCTATGATTTAAAAGTGGACAGAGGAAATCTGAGGAAGGGTAAAGAGTTCCCTTTTGAGTATCTGTTGTTAGTATTTACTACAATTAACCAGGGATCCTTATTTGAGAATGTGTTGTTATTATTTACTATGCCAAGTGCCAAGTGCCGTTGGGTCGGATCCAACTCATGGCGACCCTGTATATGCTTTCTATATATAATAATAATGGCTTTCACTCTGCCAACATTGTGCAAGTGTCATGTGTGTCTGGCTTGACCACAGGTGAACACAGCATCTAGGATTGGTTGATGTCAGTGGGTATACGTGCCTTATTAGTAGCGGTCTTACAGTTGCTGGGAAGTGTAATGCACAGTCCGTCTACATATGTAATGCAAAGAGACAGATAGGCTCTTATGACGTGTGAATGTAGAAACAGATATCTTGGCATATGTGAGGGTGAATGTTAAATGTCAACTTGCCTAGGCAGTTGTAATCATCTTCTATTTGGTGATCTGATGTGAGCAGCCAATCAGTTGGGACAGGAGTTTCTTTATGGGTGTGGCCTGCATCCAGTATATAAATGTGAGGTCTGACAATTAAGTTTGTCAACTTACCACTGTGCATGTACATTGGCAGTACTGTACAAAGAACTCAGTAAGGTTTCATAACCTTGGTATATCACTCTCTCACAGCTGTGTTTGGGTTGACATGTGGTGGTGTCTTGCTGAGTAGCATTCTTTATTGTTGGTAAATGATTTTGTGTGCCATTGCCAAAATGTCAGAGCTTGAATTAGAGCAATGAACAAACACTCAATTTCTTGTTAAACTTGGCAAGAATGGAAGTGAAATAAGGAACATGTTAGTTTAAGTTTATGGGGATAATGCCATGGAGAAAATGGCAGTGTACAAATGGATTAGATGTTTTACTGAGGGGAAGGAATGTGCCACTGATGAAGAGAGGTCAGTGCAGCCAGTAATGAGTAGAACTGATGAAAACATTACAAAAATTTACCAAGTTATGCTTCAAAACCATCAGCAGACTGTAAGAAGCATAGCAGACAAAGTAAAAATGGATAGAGAAACAGGAAAATCTCGGCATGATAATGGTGTGCACAAAAATAGTGGTCCTGAAGGAGCTCACAGAGGAACAAAAGCAAAAGACAGTCAAAGTTTGCCATGACCTTTTGGAGAGTGAAGATGATGTTTTGGGTTGTGTTATCAATGATGATGAAACATGGGTGTACCAATACGACCCTGAAACAAAGCATCAAAGTGCACAACAGAAGTTAGACAATTATCCAGGACCGTAAAAGTTCTGTCACTCCAAATCAAGAGTCACAAAGATATTGCTAAACTTTTTTGATATCAGAAGGATTATTCATTATGAATTTGTATCAACTGGCTGAGCGGTTAACCAAGTTTTCTATTTGGAAGTGCTGAAAAT
Organism: Heterohyrax brucei; assembly: GCA_028571685.1. Classification (NCBI taxonomy): domain Eukaryota; kingdom Metazoa; phylum Chordata; class Mammalia; order Hyracoidea; family Procaviidae; genus Heterohyrax; species Heterohyrax brucei. The sequence continues at coordinate 79,518,720 of CM053143.1, forward strand.
GTTGTGTAAAAAAGTTAGACAAAAACAACCTGAAGTTTTTGCCCACAACTCATGGCTCTTGCATCATGACAATGCACCAGCTCACATGGCACTGTCTATAAGGAAGTTTTTAGCTAGTAAACAAATAACTGTATTGGTACACCCTACCTACTCATCTGAGCTGGCCCCCAAAGACTTTTTTCTCTACCTGAAGATAAAGCCAAAACCTGAAGATAAAGAGAATACTGAAAGGAAGACATTTTGACGACATTCAGAACATCAGGATAATATAAGAACAGGTGTGATGGCCATCCCAGAAACAGTTCCAGGATTGCTTTGAAGGTGGACTAGGCACTGGCATTGTTACATAGCTTCCCAAGGGTGTACTTCAAAAGTGACCATAGTGATTGATATTCAGCAATGAGATATAAAGCACTTAGAACAATTAAGCTTGCAGACTTAATTATTGGACCTTGTATCAAAGGTATGCATTTCAACCTCTATTTTCTACATAAATAAAACAGGCTCAACTTTTTTAAATATCTTTCTCCAAATCACATGGTTTTAGAAATGGGTGGAAATTGTATTTTTACTGAATTTTTCACAGTTTCTCTTATTTTAGAGGATTCTATGAGAGACAGTGAATTCTTCTATCTTATCCAACCATAAGCCAATTGCAGCTGATGTGGTTCTGACTCATGGTGACCTCAGGTGTGGCAGAGTAAGACACAAAGGGGAAAAGAGAAGTGAACGAAGAAAGGACATCTGCAGAAATTGAGGTAGATAGGAATGCAAAATCAGCATGTTTCTTCTTCCTTGATTAAATATACAGACAAAACAATATGGATGCAATGCCGATTGATACTCAAAAATTCATAATAGATATAATGGGGACATTTCTAAGAAAACAGTGTTTCATACATATGTGAACAATAGGGCTTATATACTGGGAAGAAAGGAAGAAAAGGGGATGCTAAATTAACTGGTAGTTTATAAATTCTCACATAACAAGAGGAAGCTTAAAGAAGTAAAACTTTCACTGCTTCACTTTAGTGCAGTGCCAGTCTTTTAATCCCTTCATGACCCATTTTTATTCAGCACTGAAAAGGGTACATTGTTTGATTTGAGTATTAGCTTTTAAAGAGATTAGTTTCCAGGAAAAGTGAAGCACTTTGCATGTAAAGAAGAACCCTCAAACATGCCATCAGAGTGTGCTCTGTTCCCAAGCCACCTGTTATAAGGCAATGAAAAACAAAACAGAATCCAATAGTCTCCCTACTCCTCCAAATTACAGATAAAATTAAGTCATTTTGAAGGAAAGAAATTCTCAATTGAAAGTATTTGAAAATCTTCCAGGATGTGTCTGAGTCCTCCCTAATTTCAACAAAAGGGAAGCTGAATCACTCTATTCATGAGCAAGAGATGAAAATTAATAGAATTTTCTCCTTAATCATGGTTGTCCATCTGCATTAGATTACTAATTATGGATTATAAGGCAAATGAAATGCAAGCAAGGGGGAAATCATAAAGCTGCATAAATATTTACATAACTTAATTTTTCTTTGATTTGGCTTGATCTTAACCTTTCAGAAATATTTGTACATATATTTCATGTGGGTACAGATTAGTTTTTCTCTGTTCCATCACTTCCAACTACTTTTATGATAGATATTTGGAATATCCCTCTTAAAAATAAAAATGATTCAATTATTCTGAAATAAAATCCAAACTATGCAATCTCAATAAAAATAACCACATAACTGTAATACAAAGCAATAGAAATAAAATACCTGTCTTAGAACAATACTGCACTATGCAATAAATAACTCATGCTAGGGGGCAAACCATCCCCATAAATTTCTAAAACACCCACAGAGCTTAACACTAAATATCAGAACATGTAAACTCTCTGAATTAGATGATGGTCCTTTTAGCAGTTAATGCAAAATTTTATTGCTGGAATTTTGTTGTTTACTAACTCAAGCCAAGCCAGCCAAGTGCCGTCGAGTCGGATCTCAAAGCATCATCAAATTTAGGCGGCAGGTTTTCACAGAGCATGTCATAACTTAGGAGATTTGACTCCTGTTTTGAACAGTTTCCTCTTATAAAAACCATCTTTGTATCCTGGTACACACACACAAAAAAAAACCCACTGCCATCAAGTTAATTCTGACTCATAGCGACCTACAGAGAGAGTAGGCCTGCCCCACAGAGTTTCCAAGGAGCACCTGGTGGATCTGAACTGCTGACCTTTTTGTTAGTAGCCGTAGCACTTAACAACTACACCACCAGGGTTTCCCATGTATACTGATATACAACACTTCGGCATGTTTCCTTAGACAAGTAAGTGAGTGAACATTGTTTTGTATGAACTTCCTGATGTAACTATCTGGTTGTTTTCATGATTAAATCATCATAATAACAATAAATAATCATTTATCTGAGATCTCTGGGAACCAATCACAGGGATGGCACAGGACCTGGCAACAATTTATTTCATTTTCCATGGCATCTTAGTGTGGGCTCTGAAGCAAAACAGTGCAATATTTGTAGAGAGAGATTTACTTCAAAGAAACAGCTCACACAACGGTCTGGCTCTTGTCTAAGTTTTTCTTTACTATTCATTTCATCTTACTCTTCATTTTTTATCATCAGTTATGTAATTTGTGATATAAAATGGAGGTTAAATTATACTCATTATTCTGAAGTCTGGAGCCCTGTGGTACACTGGTTAAGAGATCTGCTTAACCAAAAGGTTGGGGGTTTCAATCCACTAGCTGTTGCTTGAAAACCCTACTTGGCAGGTCTACTCTGTTTTGTAGGGTTGCTATGACTAGGAGTTGACTCTACGGCAAAAACCTTTTTTTTTTTTTTTATCCTTGGGTCATAACTGGGGACATACTTCATTATCTCTGTTTACAACTGAATAGTTGTAAACTAGTGAGCACACAAAAGTTAATTCACTTGCCCACAGTTCCATACGTATAAACAGAAAAGGAAAGAGCCCAAACCCAGGTCTTTCAGGCTCAAAAGATATGGCTTCATAAGCCCCCATGGAAATACCTCTTAGCAAAGAACATTTTGAAAAGATACAAAGGCAAATAGAAATTATTACAAGAAAATGACAGGTAGATTTTATGTAATCTTGGTGTGGACAGTTTTGTCATTAAAATGACAAAATGTTTCATGAACAACCGCCCTAAGACCAGAAGAAACGGACGGTGACTGGCTACCATTACTGAACATTTTGATCAAAGATTCTATAGAAGAATTCTGATCAGAAGGGGAAATATGTATTAAAAAATTCAAATTCTCATGGAATCCATACTTTCTGGATCCATGGAGGCTGGATAAATCCCTGAAAGTGCTGCTATGAGATCATCTTTAAACCTTAAACCAAAAGTATCTCCTGAAATCTTCTTAAAACCAAGCAGTTTAGCTTAACTAGTAGAGAAACTCTACCTTGAGCATTATGCTCTTTTAAGGACTATCTATATGGGATCAAACTGACAACAGCAACTCTAAAGATAACAACTTTAGGGAGCAGTGAGCTTATGTTAACGGGAGAGGAACAACTCAGAGGAGAGTAAGAATGATTACACAATTCAAAGAGTGTAATCAATGTCTCTGAATTGTAGGTTCAGAAATTGTTGCACTGCTGTATGTTTTGTTGTGTATATTCTCAATACAACACAAGAAAAAATTATTAAAAGAAAATGAAAAAAAGAGAACTATTACCAGAATGGCTAAATCTAAAAAATACAACATTGAGTGCAAAACACAAGTCATAGAAGAACACAGAGTATGCTGCTTAATATTTATGAATAAGAAAAATATTATCTCTTGTTTGTAGATACTGATGTACATTATGAAAGCACAAAACATGCATGAAGCTGAGATATATAAGATACTGTATGTCATCTCCATACATGAAGAAGGAAACACAAAAATGAAATAGGGAAGAGTACTTTTATTGTATTTTTCAATTTTTATTTCTGAAGAAAGACATGAAGCAAAAAATACCAAATGTGATATTTTAAAGTAAGGAAGTAAGGTGGTAGTTATATGTGTATATGGGTATTAATTATACTATCTCCTTTTCAAGTATTTCAAATACTTTGAAATAAAAATGTTGGATGAAAGTAGAAAAAAGCAAAAGCTCATCTTTAATGTTATTTCTTTTAACTATTTTTCTTTTTGTTAATAATTACTCACTTTTCTTTTTGTTAAAAAGAATTGCCAAAGGGTGGGGCCAAGACAGTGGACTAGTCAACACATCTCCTCAATTCCCTCTGAGAACTAAGGCCTAGAAAGATAATTGAACATAACTACATTGCTGGTGGGACTGAAAAATGGTACAGCCTCTTTGGAAAGCAGTTTGATACTTCCTTAAAAAGGTAGAAATAGAAATACCATATGATCCCACAATCCCACTGTTTGGAATATATCCTACAGAAGTAAAGCCAGTCACATGAACAGATACATGCACATGAATGTTTATTGCAGCACTGTCCACAATAGCAAAAAGATGGAATCAACCTAGATTCTCATGAACAGATGAATGGAAAAACACACTATTGTACACATACACACAATGGAACATTATTCAAAGATCAAGAACAACAATGATTTTAGGAAGCATCTCATAACCTGGTTTCAACTAGAAGGCATTAAGTTGAATGAAATCAGCCAGCTGCAAAAGGACAGGTATTGTATGACACCTCTGCTATGAGGACATAAAAATGGACTTAAGTTCAGAAGAAAAGACTCTTTGATGGCTCCAAGGCTGGGGAGGGAGGAAGAGGAATGTTCACGGATTAGCTAGTTGATAGAAATTTGGTTAGGAGAAGGAGTGACAACACACTGTAGAGAGCAGATCAGCATAACTGGACTACACCATAAACTGAAAGCTTTTCTAAACTCAACCCAATATTTCAAAAGATATAGTAGCAAGGATGGGGGTTTGAGGACCATGTTTTATGGGGATGTTGAGGTCAATTGTTATAGCTAGTCTTTTGCTAAGATTGTCTTCTGCACCCCATATTGGTGAGTGGCATCCAAGGTCTTAGAAGCTAGCAAGCTGCCATCTGAGGTACACCAAATGGTCCCAACTCATCTGAAACAGATGACAACTGAGAACATCAGACACAAGGAAAAATGAGCCCAGGAGACAGAAGGGCCCATATGAATGGGAGACTGCAACAGCATGAGACCTGAAGAACCAGACCGTGTCTGGCCACCACCAAAGGCAGCCATGATGGGGGACACAAAGTGGAGTCCCTGAGGCAACACGAGAAAAAGAGGCATGCAGTTCAATAATTCTTCTAAAAGGCCCAAACTGATGATTTAACAGCCTGGAGGGTCCCCTGGCAGCATAGCCCCTAGATTGGCTGCTGCCCCTAACCTAAAACCAGTATTCAGACACCTCCTCAGACAAGAATGGACTGGACTCAGGGACACAATGTGAGCACTTGTCAGTGCTCATTTATACAAGGGTGTCCTACCGGTTTCTTTCTATATGGGTGGGAGGAGGGTTGAGAAGAGGGGACAGGTGCTCGTTAAGATGATACTAGAAGTATAGACTGAAAAGGACGTATGTACTGTCACAGGGTGAGGACAGCAGATGGGGCTGTAGATAAGCACACATTAAGAATTGATTTGGATTATATACTTTCACTTAATATAATAATAATAATTCCACGAAAAACGATAAGCTCACCACAGCAAGAGTGAGTTAAATAATATATTGTGGAACTTCATACAGAAGTCATATTATTCATAAGAGCTATTTACTTACCTCATAATTCAATTTTATCAACTTAGATCACAGTTTTAATGGTAAGTCATTTTAGTTTGTCAGTGTATTACTTTAAAGGAATTTGTAAGAAGATTTTAAAAAAGGTACAAATGGTTAAGAACTTAGTTGCAAATCAAAAGATCGGTGGTTTGAACCCAGTGAATGGGTCTGTGGGAGAAAGACCTGCCAATCTGCTTCCACAAAAATTGTAGCCAAGAAAACCCATGATGCAGTTCTAGTCTTTCACAGCGGCCACTGTGAGTTAAAATCCACTCAACAGCACTTAACAACAACAATTCTTAATTCCACAATCTTAACACAATTCATTTAATAAGGACTACATCTCATTTATCTTCATAGCTCCTAGGTTTAGAGCAGAATGAATAAATGAAGTATTATGCAACAACTATCTGTCAACTGCAACTGACATCATTTTTGAATATTACATTTCACATTTATCCTAATACTACTTTTCATTGCATATCCTATTTTAAAAAATGATTTTTAAAATAAATATTTTCATAGAAGCACAATGCATAAACCTTGCATTTGATGTCTCTGTAATAAGTGATTAAATGTTTAACTTAAAATGGTCTTTTGAGAAACCTTTTGTCACGGATTGCACTGTGTCCTCCCAAAAATGATCTATCAGTTTGGCTGCGCTATGATTCCCAGTGTTGAGTGATGTTTCCTATGTGTTGTGAATCCTGCCTCTAAGATGTGGATAAGGGAGAATGGGCAGCAGTTGTGTTGGTGAGGCAGGACTCAAGCTATAAGCTTGTGGGATATAAAGGAGAGAAGTGAGCAGAGACAGCTGGGAATCTCAAGAAAGCAGTTGAAACTGTGTATGGATAAACTCAGAAGGAGCTGAAGAGAACTGTTAACATCAAAGAAGGTACAGATTGTGAAAACAGGAGCCGAGGACTAGTAGCAGTGAACTGGTAACAACAGAACCGGGAGACCAGCACTGGAGCCAACCCAGGCCACAGAGAGAGCTGACTGCCTGAGCACAGGAAGCTTCCTGGCAGAGTAAGGTGCCTCCAGGCACTTACTGGTGGATCTACAAAACTATGGAACACTTTTCCCAGCAGGGCAGATGCTGGTGTGAAGCCTGGGTCAAGAGGCTATAGGAAGCTGAAGCTAAAGACCCTGGGAGCACAAGACACTTAACTGCTTCAGTCTCAAAAGGTATGGCCATGACCTTAGGAGTTTCAAAGGGTGGAGCCATGGCCTCTGGTGTTCTAAGGGTGGAGATGCCCCTCAGTTGGGCCAGGAAAATGGTGCATTGAAAGTTGAGGGAGCACAGTTGCTGTCTCTGTGGGCCTGGAAGGCAGAGCTGATGCACCGGGCCCAAAGGCCTCCACTCAGAATCTAAAGAGTGTGGCGAATAATTAGAACCTAGATGTAAAGTGTCTCAGAGAGCAGATGACTATTTTTAAAGCCTGGAGGGCTAATGTAATGGGTTCGGCTAACTTACTTGCTGTCTGTTGTGCCTTCTTTCCTTGCAGTTTCCCCCACTGCTAATGAAAATGTCTAATTTGTGCCTGTCTGTTTTTCCACTGTATTTTTGAAACAGATGACTTACATTCTAGATTTCACAGTTCAAAAGGAATTTCTGGATTTGGGACTTAGACTTTAAGACTCTTGAGATGAGATGGTACATTTTGAATGTCTCAAGTGTATGATTTTGGTGGGGGTGGGTACAGAAGGTGGAATGTCATGGATTGAATTGTATCCCCCTAAAAGTGTATGTATCAGTTTGGCTGGGCCATGATTCCCAGTGTTGAGCAATTTTTGCCATGTGTGGTGAGTACTGCCTCTCTGATGTTGATGAGGGAGAATGGGAGCACTTGTGTTGATGAGGTGAGATTCAATCTATAAGCTAGTGGGATATAAAAGAGAGAAATGAGCAGAGAGAGTTGGGAACCTCATACCACCAAGAGAGCAGCACCAAGAGCACAGAGGGTCCACTGGGCTTGAGGTTCCTGAGCCAAGATGCTCTCATACTGAATTTGGACTTGCAGCTTACTGGACTGTGATAACAAAACAAATTAGAAATTGCAGCTTACTGAACTGTGATTTAAAAAAAAAAATTCTCTTTTTAAAACCATACACTCATGTTATCTCTATTAAAGCAGTATCAGCTGATGAAGACATCTTCCAAAATATCCTTTGTGCTATGTGAATTTATTAAATTCATTATTTCACTTTTTAAAAATAAAATCACTATCACTTCTTTTATATATTCATACTCAGAAAAATATTCAAACCTAAGATTCTTCAAGCCTAGAAAAGTCCCTAAGAAATCAAGACATTCTTATGGAGTCAGAAAAATCCACCCAAGTGGTATCTGTTTATTTTTACATGAACACAGAAAGAGATCTCACCATCTTCTACAAACTCATTTCAATTGGTAAAACCTCTTGCTTCAAAATTCACATGTATTCAACAAACATTTACCTTACTTCTATCACAAGCCCAGCACTGTGCTAAGTCCTGGAGGTCACAAAGATGAATACTATAGTTATTATTCTTAGGCATCTGAAGTTTTAGGGAAAGAAGTTGTTATGTAAACAGACCCTTATGATATAGTGCCTAAAACAGAGCTGTACAAAGCATGTTGTAAGAACACATGGGACAGAGCTTTCTCTGAGTAGGGTATGTAGAAAAGCATGGGAGGAGAGGAGGGAAACAAGTGGGTAACTCTTGAAGGTTATTAAATCTGAGTAAGTAATAGCTAGACAGAAAAGTGATGGTAAAAATAGAGAGAAGATCAAGAATCTGAAAAATATATAAAAAGTAGAATGGATAAACGAAAGTGAGGGAGAGGGAAGAACTGAAGATGATTCTCATATTATTGATTTGGTAAATTAAGATGAGAAGTTAACACTATATTCTCAGGAGAAGAAGAACAATTTTGAGAGTAAAGAGACCACAAGAATGAAATTTGAAGTCTAGGGAGAAGAAAGGACTCGTTTCACTCTTGGACGTGTTGAAATTTTGGTACGGTAGGACTGCTAGCTAAAGAGACAAAAACATTCTTGGAAATATAGGTGTGGAGCTCAGTAAATAAGTGAATTTGAGAACTATTAACATACATATGGTAGCTGAAGCCATGAGAATAGATGAAATGGCCCAAGACTAAGGCAAGACTTCAAAGAGAGCTTAACATAGGACCTTAGGGAGTATCTACATTTAAAGAATACAGAGAGGAACTGAACCCACTACAGAAGATTAAAGTCACAAACATATTGAACAACAGTATTATGTGCTAAATTAAGGGTTGAAAGATATTCAGCAGATTTCACAGAGAGGACATCCCCTGACAGAGGTGACTCTAGATAGCTTAGGATCAGTAGAGTAATGTAGAAAGCAGCTGCACTGTAGAGACACTAGGAGTAAGAGAACTGAAGAAGTAAACATAATGTAAATCCTATTTTCAAGAGGTAAAGCTTTGAAGTCAAGGCTATTAGCTGAGGAGAGACATGGGAGAGAAGCGGTTTGATGATAATGACACTCAGAAAATGATAGAGATAGGATCATGAGCTTACTTGATAGATTAGCCTGGGAGAGGAAACATCTTTTCTTTTGAGACATGAAATGCAGCAAGTTGAGAGTTTCTGTTTTTCAACACGTTAATCTCTTGCCCTGCAGTCCTAGCAAACTTTCTTTAGAACTTCATTCCTTTCTAAATTACAGTACTCTAGTGCACTTTTCTTATCTGATATTTGCCCCAATTACTTATTTATACATTCTAAAAGAAAAAACTGCAAAGGAGAGAGCAGAAAAGTAAAGCACAAGATAAAAACTGAAGAGTAGGAAAGCATGTGAATTAGGTTCTCTAATCACCTAACAAAAGGTGCGAGTACTAAACTCATACTATTTTACTTTTTAAGAATAAAGGTGATATGGCACACTTTTAATTGATGTCTATGATGTCTGTAACTGAAAAATATTCAAATTTAAGATTTTTAGGGCAGGACCAAGACAAACCAAAGAACAAATGAATCAATTATATATAACATAATAGGAGTCCTGAATATCAAAGGGAAAGTTGAGAAATTGGACTGAGTAATGGGGAAGGAAGAGTAGGTCAAGCAGTACCCAGAACTAGCCAGACCTGACCTGCTAGGTATCAGCTGCAGCCAGCATGGTGAACAGAGCTCTGGTGTTTGGATGGCATCCTTCTCAGCAGGAGAGACACAGTGGAAAGTTCACTCATGACTCTACCACCAGTGAAAAATGGCATTTGACTTGTGTCTAACCTACTGCATGCAGATCTAAAGATTTCCTTCATGATAAACTTCTCTCCCTTTTTTCAGTGATCCCCCCTCTCTACTCTGTATTGTGCCTGGCTCCAGAGTCTAATATCATTACTTTAGCCAGAAATAGGACTCCTTATACATGCCCTGAGCCACTCTCCTAGACTTAGAGACAGAACAATTTAACAAAGAGAGAAAAGAAAAAAAAAAAAAAAATTTTGCCAACTCCCTTCAGCTGGAAATTCAGGGCAGAAACATTTCCTTCAGAATAAGCATAAGAGGACATGCCTTCATCATAGACATTCAAGAATGTCTGTGAGCTCTATCTTTCTCTGTGCATGCAGCTAGATATCTGTGCCTACACCAATCACATCTACCCATGTACAAATGTAAGGGACAGCCTGCACCACATCTGCCCATCTATGACTATAGTGGAGAGCTTACTGACTACCTGGACACTTGATCTGAATCCATACAAGAAAAGGAAACAAACTCCCAGTCTTGTATGCCCAGCAACAGCTCTAACCATCTGGTGACAGGACATTAGACTTTCAAAGATGGCAATAACCACACTAGCACATAAGACCAGTCTATCTGGACATTTCAAAATAAAACAGAACAAGGAGCTGGAACACAATAGCAAACATAAATAAACTCAACAATTTAATGATGACTTGGAGACATAAATCAAATCATTTAAAGAGACAGACCACGATGGCTTCAGAAAATTCCAAAACAATCAAGAAACTTTTCAGATGAAGAGAGCTTCTGGGAATTAACTGGAGATGGAATAGCCAAGCCAAGTGCCGTCGAGTCGGATCCGACTCATGGAGATGGAATACAAAAGATTAATATCTAGAATTCTTCAAGAGATAAGTAAAGAGATGAGGCAAAATGCAGCAGAAAATAATGACAAATTGAATAAGCTGCAAGAAAGCATACAGAGACAGGAAGCAGAAATGAAGATTAATAGTAAAATTACAGGATTAGATAACCCAATAGAAAGTCAGAGGAGAAGAACTGAGGCAACAGAAGGCTGAACTAGTGGGAGTGAAGGTCAAACATGTGAATACCAAATTATTTGAAGGAAAATCAGATAAAAGAATTAAAAAAAATAAACAGTAGGAATTATGTGGGACCCTATCAAGAGGAATAATGTACAAGCAACAGAAGCACCAGAATGGGGGAAATAACACAAAAAACACAATTACTGACAGTAAACTTCAAACTTGCCAAAACTAAATAACACGATTTAAAAACTAGTAATGGATAAATGAAAAACAATCTGGAGAGGTGAGTCAATAAGACTAAGATCAAACTACTTAATAGAGACTATGCTGGTAAGAAAGAAATATGATTACATATACAAAGCCTTAAAGGAAAATAATTGCCAGCCTAGAATTATATATTCAGCAAAACTGTTTCTTGTATACGATGGCAAAATTTAGGACATCTCTAAATAAACAGAAGTTTAGAGAATTTGTAAAAAAAAAAAAAAATTAAAAGACCTATACTAAAGGGAGTCCTCTGATTAGTACATCATAACATCAGATAACAACTCAAGACTAGAACAGACCTACTAGATATCAATCTAGATAGAAAAATAACAAAAATAAAGGCAAAGCACTGAAAATAGGAAAACAAAGATGTCACTGTGTAAAAGATGGCAATATTATAACAAAAAGGACTTATAAAAATGTAGTTATAGGTCTTTCATAAGGACAGGAAATTGAAATGATACAAAGAAATTAAAGACTGGCTTAAATTTAGAAAAATACAAGTTAATAAAAAGATAACCACAAAGAATATTAACAATTCTACATATCAAAATAAAAAATATGAAAAATATGAAGTCTCAGCAAATACCAAACCAACAACAATACAAAAGATGAAAACACATAAAGAAAAAAGACTCAGCACATAAAATTAAGTGGAACACAGAAACTGTGTACAGTATACAAAAAAAGTATTAAAATGACAGCACCAAACACATACCTATCAATACTTATGCTGAATGTAAATGGATAAAATACACCAATAAAGAGATGGAGAGTAGCAGATTAGATTAAAAAGACATTATAAACTGCCTACAAGAGATATGCCTTAGACTTAAAGACTCAAACAAACTAAACTCAAAGATGAACAATATTAAATAAACAACTTTCAAAAAAGAGAGTAGCAATGTTAATTTCTGATAAAATAGACTTTAAAATCCACCACAATGGCTAAGGAAGGGCACTGTATAATGATTAAAGGGTCAATACTCCAGGAGGATATAACCATACTCCGCATTTATGCACCCAGTGATAGGACTCTATAAATTCATAACACAAACTCTATCAGCATTGAAAACAGAAATGGATAGCTCCACAACAATAGCAGCAGACTTCAACACACCATTTTTGGTGAAGGATAGAACATCAAGAAAGAAACACAATACAGAAACAGAAGACTAAATGCCACAATCAGCCAACTTGACTTCATAGACATAAACAGAAAACTCCACCAAAAGAAGCCAAGTATACTTTCTTTTCTAAGGCACATGGAACATTCTCCAGAATATATTACACAGTAGGCCATAAAGGCCATAAAAGAAGCCTCAACAAAATCCAAAGCATTAAAATACTAAAAGTACCTTTTCAGACCATAAAAGTAGAAATCAATAATAGAAGGAAATAAAAAAAAAAATCAAATACATGGAAACAGAACAATACCTTGCTCAAAAAAACACTGAATTATAGAAGAAATCAAGGACAGAACATCAAAATTCACAGAATGAAATACATCATACCAGAACCTTTGGGACATAGCAAAAGCAGCCCTCAGAGGTCAATTTAGTTCAATAAATACACATATCCAAAAAGAAGACAGGACCCAAATCACAGAATCAATCTACAACTGAAACAAGTAGAAAGATAGCAGAAAAAGAATCCCTCAGGCATCAGAAAAAAGCAAATAATAAAAATTAGAGCAGAACTAAAAAGAATTAGACATAGAAAAACATAATTGAAAGAATGTTTTAGTCAGCTATTGCTGCTCTAACAGAAATACCACAAAGTACATGCCTTTAACAAAAGAAAGTTTATTCTTACACCCTGTAAGCTATAAATCCAAATTCAGGGTGTCTCTTCCAGGGGAAGGCTTTCCCTCTGTTGGCTCTGGAGGAAAGTCCTTTGGTTGTATCAGTCTTTGGTTGGGGAGCACCTTAGCAAAAGAGCCTCAGGTCTGAAAGATATGCTCTACCCCCAATGCTGATTTCTTTATAGTGTGAGATTCCCAACTCTCTGCTTGCTTCCATTTCCTTTATCTCTTCTAGGATAAAAGGATAAAGGGTGGTGCAAGCCACACTCTAGGGAAACTCCCTTTACAGCAGAGCAAGGAGGTGACCTTAGGAATGGATTTACAGTCCCACTTTAATCCTCTCTAACAGAAGCCACTCTGTTAACCACAGGTATACATTAGGATTTACAGCATAAGAAAATCATAAAATGGCTTCCTAAAAGCTAGTCTTTTGAAAGGATCAACAAAATTGATAAACCATTGGCCAAAGTGACAAAATCAAAACAGGAGAGGGAGCAAATTACCTGAAAAAGGAAAGAGATGGGCAATATCACAACAGACCCAACTGAAATTAAAAAAGATATTAACAGAACAGTATGAAAAACTGTATTCTAAAAAATTTGAAAACCTACAGGAAATAGACAGATTTCTAGAAACATACCACCTACCTAAACAAACACAAAGGAAGAACAACTAAATAAACTTGGCCCTGATGGCTTCACTGGAGAATCCTACCAAACTTTTAAGAGTTAACACCGCTATTATGAAAGATATTTCAGAGCATAGAAAAGGATGCAATACTGCCAAATTCATTCTACGAAGTCAGCATAACCTTGATACAAAAACAAGGTAAAGACAGCATAAAAAAGGAACATCAATGACTCGTATCTCTTAGGAACTTACAAATAAAACACCTCAATAAAATTCTAGCCAACAGAATTCAACAACATATCAAAGAAATAATTCACCATGACCAAGCAGGATTCATACTGAGAATGCAGGGATGGTTCAACATTATAAAAACAATCAATTTAAGAAATTAAACAAAGGACAAGAACCATTTGATTTCACCAACTGATGCAGAAAAGACATTTGACCAAGTTCAAGACCATCCATATTTAAAACTCTCAAAGCTCTTCTAATTTCAACCCAATATTACAAGGACAGATTAGCAGGGATGGAGTCTTGGGATCATGCTCTCAGGTGACATCAAGGCCAATTGGCATAACTAGTCTATTGCTAAGAGTCTTCTTCACCCCATATTGGTGAGAGGTGTCTGGGGTCTAAAAAGCTAGTAAGTTGCCTTCTGAGGCACAACAAATAGTCCCAACTCATCCAGCACAGAGTATCACCAAGAAAAACAAAGACACAAGGAAAAGAGAGCTCAGGAGACAGACAGACCCATGTGAATAGGAGACTGTATCAACATGTGACCAGAAGAACCAGATGATGCCCGGCCACCACCAAAGACAGCTGTGATGGGGCATGTAGTGCTGAATCCCTGTGGCAATGTGAGAAAAAGGGGGATGTAGCGCAAGAACTCTACTGCAAGACCATAATTGATGGTGCAGTGGCCCGGGGGATCCCCTGGGAACATGCCCCCTAGATCTGCTGCAACTCCTGACCAGAAAACACTACAAGGTCAACTCTTTAGACAAAAATTGACTAGACTTGGGGACACAATGTGACCATATTGTGCATGTACTTTATGGCTCTGTGTATTTATAGGATGCTGTCCTACTGGTCTCTTTCTAGTTGGGAGAGAAGAGGGTGGAGAGGAGAGGACAGCAGCTTGTTAAGAGGAAAGGACAAGTATAGAATGAAAAGGAGGAGTATGCTGTCACGGGGCAAGGAGAGCAGAAGGAGCTGCAGATGGGTGGGCATGCAAAATTAATTTGAATTTTATACTTTCACTTAATCTCACACACACACACACACACACATACAAAATTCTCAGCAAAGCAGGAATAGAAGTGAAATTCATCAACCTTTAGATAAAGATAACAGCCAGTATCACCCTAAATGGAAACAATCTGAAAGTACTGCCCTTGAGAACCAGAACCAGACAAGGATGTTCTGTCATCACTTTCATTCAATATTGTGCTGGAAGTTCCAGCCAAAGCAATCAGGCTAGACAAAGAAATACAGGGCATCTGACCTGGTAAACAAGTAGCAAAACTGCGTTTATTTACAGATGACATGATCTTATACACAGAAAACTCTAAAGAATCTGTAAAAATAGACAATAACAGACTAACAGAGAAGTTCAGAAAAGCATCACGATATACGATAAACATACATAAATCCATTACATTTTTTTACACCAATAAGAAAACATAAAAGAGGAAACTACCAAATCAATACCATTTACAATAGCCCCTGGAAGGTAAAATACTTAAGAATAAATCTAACCAGAAATGTAAAAGCCCTATATGAACAAAAATTACAAGACTATACTGCAAGAAACCAAAACAGACCTACATAAGTGGAGACATCTACTTTGCTGTGGATAGGAAGAACTGACATTGTGAAACTGACTATCCCATCCAAAGCAATCTATAGATACAATGCAATCCTGATTCAAATTCCAATGGCATTTTTTAACTCAAATAGTGTTGGCATAACTGGACATCCACCTGCAAAAAAATGAAACAAAACCCATATCTCACACTATGCATAAAAACTAACTTAATATGGATCAAACACCTAAATATAAAATCTGAAATGATAAAGATCACGGAAGAAAAAATAGGGACAATGATAGGAGCTCTAATACATGAGCTAAATAGAATACAAAACATTAGTAACAGAAGAGAAAGTAGATAATTTGGATGATTCTATAAATAAAACACACAGTCATCCAAAGACGTCACCAAAGACAACCCCACAGACTGAGAGGGGAAAAAAAATTGGCTAGGATCAACCTGATCAATGTCTAATCTCTAAAAGTCACAAGATACTGCAAAACCTCAATAACAAAAAAACACAACTGAGTTAAAAAACTGGCAAATGATACAGTCACTTCACCAAAGAAGATATCCAGGTGGCTAACAGAAATATGAGTCAATGCTCATGATCATCAGCCACTGGAGAAATCCAGATCAAACCTGCAATGAGATAGCATCTTATCCCAACAAGGCTGGTATTTATACAAAAGACACAAAATAATAAATGTTGGAGGGGCTGCAGACAGGCTGGAACAGTTACACACTGTTGGTGCACTTGGAAATTGATTTGGTGCTTTCTTAAAAAGATCGAAATAGAAATGCCATACAATCCAGCAATCTCAATTCTTGGAATACATCCTCAGTAAACAAAGGCTGTCACATAAATAGATATATACATACCAATGTTTAGTGCAACACTGTTCACAATAGCAAAAAGACAGAATCACCCTATGTGCCCATCAAAAAATGAATATGATCAACAAACTGTGGTATAGTCACACAATGGAATATTACGTATGCAATGATAAAGAACAAGAGTGAATTCCAAAAACATAATATGGAGGAATCTGAAGACATTACGCTGAGTGAAATTAGCTGTGAAAGCCAGCCAAGCCAAGTGCCGGACACAAGAAACTGCTTAAGCATAGAAGAGTCTCTGAAGGTTATAAGGGTGTGGAGAGTAGATAAGAATTAAATCAAGTGAGGCAAGGGATAAGACAGTAGAGGGGAGGTCAGCACAATTGGACTAAACCAAAAGCTAAGAAGTTTCCCAAATATAACCAAACATGTTGAAGGACAGAGTGGCAGAGCAGGTGTCTGGGGACCATGAGTTCATGCAACATCTAGGTCAACTGGCATAACAAAAAAGCTTTTTAAGAGAACGTTCTGCATTCCACTTTGGTGAGCAGCACCTGGGTCTTAAACACTAGCAAGCAGCTGTCTAAGAAGCATCTTTTGGTCCCAACCCACCTGAAACAGGAGAATGAAGGACATCAGAGACATAAGGAATATATGAGCCCAAGAGACAGAAAGGGCCACAAAATCCAGAGACTACACCAGCAAGAGACCAGAAGAACTAGATGGCACCTGGCCACCACCAAAGACTGCCCTGACAAGGAACACAGCACATACTCCCTGAAGATGTGGGAGAAAAATGGGGTGCAGAACTTGAACCCGAAAAAAAAAGACCAGACTTAATAGTCCAACAGACTGGAGGGTCCCTGAAAGACGTGGCCCCTGACTCACTGTTAGCCCAGAGCTGAAACCATTCTTGAAGCTAAGTGTTTAGACAAAGATTGGACTGGATTATAAGATGTAAAATGATATTAGCAAAGAGTGTGCTTCTTAGCTTACATGTATACATGAGGCTAACTGGGCTTCCTCTGGACAGAAGCTTTTCTGACTTAAACTACACAATACACTCTTGTTCTCTTTGAAAGACTGCCTCTTGGTCTATGTACAGTTTCCTCCTTAATGATCTCTCTTTTTTGCTGACCATTTACCTTATTAAACACGATTTCCTTTCTCAGAAACTGATTCTTCCTGATAATGTTAGTACGTGAGATGAAGTTTTGCCATGCTTGCTTCAAAGGAGCACTCTGATTATACTTCTTCCAAGACAGATTTGTTCATTGTTTTGGCAGTCCACAGTATATTCAATATTCTTCCCCAGTACCATAATTCAAGGCATCAATTCTTTGTTGTCTAGCTTTAGCATGCATATGAAACAATTGAAAACAGCATGGCTTGGGTCAGGTGCATGTTAGTTCTCAAAGTGGCATCTTTGCTTTTTAGCACGTTGAAGAGGCCTTTTGCAGCAGATTTGCCCAATGTCATGTAACATTTCATTCCTTGTCTGCTGCTTCCATGGGTAGGGACTGTCTATCCAAGTAAAATTAATGTCTTGAAAATCTCAGTCTTTTCTTTATCATCATGTTGCTTACTGGCCCACTTGTGAGGATTTTTGTTTTCTTTACGTTAAGGTGTAATGCATACTGAAGTCTGTGGTTCTTGATCTTCATCATTAAGTGCTTCAAGTCCTCTTCACTTTCAGCAGGCAAGGTTGTGTCATCCTCGTGATGCAGGTTGTTGATGCACCTTGCCCTATTCTTCTTCACACAGTCCAGCTTCTTGGATTATTTGCTGGCATACAGAAGAACCCACACCTTTTCTGACTTAAACTATACAATATACTCTTGTTCTCTTTGAAAGACTGCCTCTTGGTCTATGTACAGTTTCCTCAGGAGGAAACTGAACTGTTCTAGAATTCCCATAATTCACTGTGATCCACACAGTTGAATGCCTTTGCACAGTCTCAATAAGACACAAGTAAACATCTTTCTGGTATTCTCTGCTTTCAGCCAAGATCCATCTGACATCAGTAATGAGATCCCTGGTTCCATGTCCTCTTCTGAATCCAGATTACATTGCTGGCAGTTCCTTGTTAACATACTGCTGTAGCGGCTTTTGAACAATCTTCTTAAAGATTTTAATTGTGTGCACTATTAATCATATCGTTCCATAATTTCTCCATTCTGCTAGCTCACCTTTCTTTCAAGTGAGGAAAAACATAGATCTCTTCTAGTTGGTTGGCCAGGTAGCTGTCTTCATTTTTCTTGGCATAGACTACTAAGCATCTCCAGAGCAGCATCTGTGTGTTAAAACATAAATTCTGTCATTTCTTGGAGCCTTGTTTTACATTAACGTCTTCAGTACAGCTTTGACCTCTGCCTTCAGTAACAGTGGTTCTTGATCATATGCTACTTCCTTAAAGGGCTGCATGTTGACCAATTCTCTTTGTACAATGACTCAGTATATTTCTCCTATCTTCTTTTGGTGCTTGCTAATTGAGTCATTCACTATTTTACAAGTAGAATCCTTCAATATTGGAACTCAAAGCTTAATTTTTTCTTCAGTTCTTTCAGCATGAGAAATGCTGGGTGTGATCTTCCTTTTTGGTTTTCTAACTCTAAGTCTTTACTCACGTCATTATAATATTTCACTTTGTCTTCTCAAGCTGCTCTTTGAAATTTTCTGTTCCATTCTCTTCATTACTTCCATTTGCTTTGGCTACTTAACATTCAAAACAAGTTTCAGAGTCTCTTCTTACACCCATTTTTTTTGTTTGTTTTATTTCTTTTATGTCTTTTTAATGACCTCTTGCTTTCTTCATGTAAGGCATTCTTCATGTCATTCCAAAACTCATCTGGTTTTCTGTCATTAGTGTTCAGTGTGTCAAATCTATTCTTAAGATGGTCTCTAAGTTCAGGTGCGATATACTCAAGGTCATACTTTAGCTCTCATGGCCAGCCAGCTCTCATGGACATGTTCTAATTTTTTTCATCTTCAATTTGCACATTGGCAATTGATGCTTTGTTCCACAGCCAGTCCCTGGCCTTGTTCTGACTGATGACATTGAGCTTTTCCATCATCTCTTTCCACAGAGAAGCCGTGGTGGCATAGTGGTTGACAGCTTGTCTGTTAAGCAAAAAGTCAGTAGTTTGAATCCACCAAGTGCTCATAGAAACTCTATGGGGCAGTTCTACTTCGTCCCGTAGGGTCACTATGAGTCTGAATCGACTTGATGGCAATACCAAACCATATCCAGTGCCGCTGAGTTGATTCCAACTCACAGTGACCCTACAGACAGAGTAGAACTGCCCCATAGAGTTTTCAAGGAGCACCTGGAGATCTGAACTGCTGACCTCCTGCTTGGTAGACATAGCACCTAACTACCATACCACCAGGGTTTCCAGTAAAGGTAATTTTCCACAAACACAGTTGATTTTATTCCTGTATATTTCATTTAGCAAGATCCATGTGTATAGACATTGTTGATGTTATTGAAAAAAGGTATTTGCAGTGAAGAAGTTATTGGTTTTGAAAAATTCTATCACATGATCTCTGCCATTGTTTCTATCACCAAGGCCATATTTTCCAACTACTGCTTATTCTTTATTTCTAACTTTCACATTCTAATCACTGGTAATTATCAGTGCATCTTGATTAGATGTTTGATCAATTTCAGACCGCAGAAGTCCTTAAAAGTCTCAATTTCTTCATTGTTGGCCTTAGTGGCTGATGCACAAATTTGAATAACAGGTGCATTAACTGGTCTTCCTTATAGGTGTACAGACATCATCCTACAACTGACAGCACAGTACTTCAGGATAGATCTTGAAATGTTCTTTTAAGATGATGAATGCAATGCCACTTATTTTCAAGTTGTCATTCCTGGGCACTGTACACCATAAGCCTATCTGATTCAAATAGTCGGTACCAGTCTACTTCAGCTCATCAGTGCAAAGGATACCAATGTTCATGTTTTCCGTTTCACTTTTGACAATTTCTAATTTTCTTGTATTTACACTTCATATAGTCCATGTTTCAATTATTAGTGGATGTTTTCAGCTGCTTCTTCTCAAATGGAGTCATGCCACATCAGCAAATGCGACTCCACTCACTTCACTAGTTTCAACTCTATTTTGAGGAGGCAGTTCTTCCCCAATGGTATTTTGCCTTACAACCTGAAAAAAATTAGCCAAAGAAAACCTTATGAACAGTAGGGAAACACTGTCTGATATAGTGCCAGAAGATAAGCCCCTCAGGTTGGAAGGCACTCAAAGTACAACCACAAAGAAGAAAACAGATGACCTGAATAAGATCAACCATTGTAAATGACATATTTGGCTACCAAGGATACAGATGCTCAGAATTAAAAATAACAACAACAACAAAAACAAAACACAACAAAACACAACAATACAGCTAAAATGAAATGACAAGAGGGGGAGGAATTATGTACATAAAAGGATTAATAACAATATTCTAGGTAAAACATTAACAAAAAGCAAAAGGAACAGTAATATTAATATTAACTAAAGGAAAAACAAATAGCACACTAAAAAAGGTCTGCTCTACTGAAACACAGCAGCTGTAAATTTTTGTGCAGAGGACAGTAAAATATCAAACAAATAATGTCATGAAATAAAGAAAGATTGAAAGCCATTATAAAAGTGGGAAGCTTTAATACACATTTCACAGCTCAATCAACAAAACATAAGTATGAGGACTTATCATTAAATAGCTAGCAAAGTTAATTATATGTATGTGTACACATAGGAGCAACCAGATAGAGCTGAGAAGGTAACCACTGTCCTATGTAAGTGTGTATGGGGGCAGTCTTCCTATTCAGTGCCACCCAATTATTGCCAATGGAAGCTAGGCCTAATGTTTTTAGGTGTTTCAAAAACATTTAAAATATTTATTAATGAACACACATAGATGTGCACATGAAAACTCTGTGTCTGGGACAGACAGAATATACATTTTAAATGACCATGAACATTTACAAAATTGGCCATGCATTAGATCAGAGATTCTGACCACAGTGCAATAAAGACTATGGCAATAAAAACTTTCATAAAAAAATCTCAGCAATAAAACCAAGGAATACTAAACAGCTGAAAATTGAAAACACTCCCTAAACAACTCTTGTATGAAAGTATTCATCAAAATTTAAATCACACACCATTCAGCCAAAAAAGCAAGAAAAGAGTAATAATGACAACACTACATACCAATACTTATGCTATGTGGCCAAAGCAAATCTCAGAAAAAGTTTCAAAAGTTTATTAAAAAAGTGTGTTCACTGGAAAATAAGAAGGATGAAAAAATGACTTAGGCAATGAATCCAAGAAACCAAGTAAACAACAAACACAATATATAAGGGAGAAAATAATAAAATAAAAGCAAAAACAACACACTAAAAAAAAAAAAAAGGGAAAGTCCAATGCTGAGGAATGTGAACATTTCAATAAATTTATGTTCTAAATGAACATAATTTCAAGTGAGGATATGTTTAACAACCAAAGGTATTCTATAGACGAGAGACTTGTTAAACATTTAGGCAATTTAGGAAACACACACACAAAAAAAAGATGAGGTGTTTTCAAAGTAATATTTCAAGAGCATGAATAAGAAAACATTATTCTAGAGATTAATAAGGATTAAGTTACTTTCCCAGATGTTAATTTTCTGTGTATTTCTCAAATTTGCAGGATATAAACAAGCAATTTTTTCCCAGACTTAGAGGGAAAAGCAGCTCATCTCTTTTCAGCCCAAGTTAACCTATAAGCAGTTTCAGAGAAACATATGTCCTTGAATCTTTTATAGCAGAGCTAATCCTATTAATTTCCAAAATATCAGCAGTATGTGTTTCCAAGGAATAAAGCTTTACAACATTATAATTTCATGGGCACGCCCTGCCTAGTGAGCCCTTAATCCAACTTCAAAAAGAGCACAGCAGAGCTCTTACAGGGTGGGCTTCATGCCATGCTTACATAATAGACACAGATAAAAAAAATTCTGAGACCCATTAATCCCTTTTACTGGCTAGTGGAAAAGAGACTTAGATTTTGGCTGGAGTAGGTAGGAGCAGGAGAGGGGAGAAGCAAGATTATGTCATGACTCAGATTTGAGGTAGAAGCTGCATATTTTAAATGCATCCCTTTAATAACACATGTAAAAGTACAAGCATGGTATTACGGGAAAATGAATACGAGACAGAAATTGAATTTCACACCATGGCAAAATTTGTTTGTAATTTAATTCAATTAACACCAAAACAGGTAATGAAGTAGATTTTTGTGGGGATTTCCTCCTCTTGCCCTTTCTCCCTTCTTTATTTGTCCTCCCAATATTTATTAAGTTCCTATTCAATAAGACAAACTTTGTTGCTGACCATTGAAATTTACAGCCTTAGTGTAAACTAATAATTAAAATATATTGTACTCAGTCCCATGACAAGGAACCATGGTGGACAATGGTTAAATGTTTACATGCAAATCAAAACGTCAGTGGTTAGAACTTACCAGTGGCTCCGTGGTGATCTGCTCATATAAAGCTTACAGCCTAGAAAACTCAATGGGGCATTTCTGCTCCGTCATATTGGGATGCTATGAGTTGGAACTGACTGGACGGCATGCAATAAGTGCAAAGGAAATCCCTACAACTAAAGGAGTTTCAAGAAGAATCAACAACTTCAATACCTAAGATATGGTGAAGGGAGAGGAAAAACATCTTGGGTAGTGGAACAGAAAGTTCAGTAGGAAGCATAGAAAATAAGGGGAGAATGGTGAGACTTAGGCATAAGCCATATACAGCAGCCACATTAAAGAAGGTGGACTTCTCTGAAGGAAGACACTGGCACAATTTTAAGCAGGATAATGACATAACCAGGTTTGCATAATATTCTAGATGTAAGATGACAGATTAGAGTCACGACAGCCTGCTAGCAGATGCTGCAATCTACACAAGGGTCAATGGTAGCCTGCAATAGGCTAGTGGCAGGAGACAAAGGAATGGATTTGAATGAAACACAGTTAGCAGGAAAAAATAAACAATGACAAAAAATAACAACAGGACTTAGTAATTAATCAGACAGGTGTACATACAGCATGAGAGGGACAGAAAATCAAGTAAAAGTTACTGTGTTTGTTGTTAGATGTCTGAGAGTCAATTTTGATTTTAATTCACAGGCAACCCCATGTGATAGAGTAGAACTGCCCCATCAGATTCTCTAGGCTATAATTTTTATAGGAACAGATACACATGTTGTTCTCTCCAACAGTGGCAGGGTAAGTCCCAAATGTCAATCACTGGTAATTATCAATACATCCTGATTGCATGTTTCATCAGGCTTAGACTGCAGAAGTTCATAACGGTCTTCAATTTTTGGTTAGCAGCTGAATGCTTCACCACTATATCACAGTGATTCTTACTATATATCTGGCATTCATTATGAGTCAACCAATACAAAAAAAAAGTAAATCCGTTGCCTTTAAGTCAATCCTGACTCATAGAGATGCTATAGGACAGAGTAGAACTGTCCCACAGGGTTTCCAAGGAGTGACTGGTAAATTCAAACTGCCAGCGTTTTGGTTAGCAGCTGAGTTCTCAACCACTGCACCACCAGTGTCCTAAGGGCTCTTGCTCTTTTAAGAAATATGTCATGCCATGTCATCTTCACTCATACACCTATGATTATCAGTCCTATTTTTCAGATGAGAAAATACATATTTGCTTGCATGATTGCAACACATACAAACAAAGACTGGAAAAAGTGATACAGAGATTTGGTTGTTTGATTTAGCTATTTTCTCTTTTCACAAAGATTACTGTGGTGCTATTACATCACTTTTATAATTTTAAAATAAAATCTGAACTATGTTTTAAAAGAAAATGTTTCCATTGGGAGTACAAAATAGCATCTAAGTGTAACCTGAAAGAGCTCTGGTGACCAACTAGTTAAGCACTGGGCTGCTAACTAAAAGGTTGGTGATCTGAATGCACCAGCCACTCCACAGGAAAACATGTGGCAGTCTGCCTGCATAAAGATTACTGTCTTGGTAATGCTATGGGGCTATTTTACTCTGTTCTATAGAGTCACTATGAGTCAGAATCGACTCCCAGACAATGAACTGGGTAATGGTAATTTGTGAGTTGGCAAAGAAGATCTTAGATGACACCTTCCTAAACCGAGCAAGTGCTCGGTTGCTAACCAAACGATCAGTGGTTTGAACCCATCCAGAAGTTGGAGGAAAAAAAGACCTAGCAGTTGGCTCCTTTAAAGATGGCAACATAGAAAACTGTATGGAGCCCTTCGAACTCTTTAACATGAGTAACAAATCTACTCACTGGCACCTAACAACAACGACAACAGTTTTACAGCACAGGAAATTAGTCTTTGATTCTGTGTGTACCATAGTCTTGGAGGAACATCTATCTAGTTCAATTGCCTTAACACAGTTTATAAAGAAAACGTTCTGCATCCTACTGGTAGTGGTGTCTAGGGTCTTAAAAGCTTGTGAGCAGCATCTAAAATACTCCATTGATCTCACCCCCTCAGAAGGAAGGGAGAATGAAGAAAACTAAAAACAAAGAGAAATATTAGTGCAAATGGACCACAACTACCACAGCCTCCACCAGACTGAGGCCAGTAGAACTAGACGGCACCCAGCTATCACCACCAGCTTCACTGACAGGGACCACAACAGAGGGTCCCAGATAGAGCTGGAGAAAAAGGTAGAACAAAATTCTAACACACACAAAACAAACAAAACAGAATTACTGGCTTGACAAGAGACTAGAGATACTCTAAGACTACAGACCTCAGATACCCTTTCAGCTTAGTTATAAAATCATTCTTGAGGTTCATCCGTCAGTCAAAGATTAGACAGGCCCATGAAAGGAGACTACAGGGGCATACTACCCTAGGAGTGAGGACTTGAAGGTAAGAGAAGACAGGAAATCTGGTAACAGGGAACTGAAGGTCAAGAAGTGGGGAGAGTTGGCATGTAATGAGGTTGGTAACCAATGTCACAAAACAATATGTGTACTGTTTAAACTAGTTTGTTCTGTGAACCTTCAACAAAGGTACAATTAAAAAAAAAAAAGAAAAGAAAAGAAATTACCCCCCTTATGAGAACTTTCTCACCTGCAAATAGAGTCAGATCTGGTTCTACTCAATGAATCTTTTCCAAGTTAATTTCCTTTTACTCCATCTGCCCTCACTTTCCCCTCTCTAGGTTAACTGTGATTTTGTCCAGTCTCTATTTGATTCTGTTTTATCCAGGATTAAACTTCAAGGAAAAAAAAAAAAAAAAGACTACATATAGTTTCATAAAACTTATTTAGTAGTTGGGGAACGTTTTCATAGAGCTGATAGCATTTTGATCCTGCTTCCTACCAAGAAATAGGGGATTATCCAAAAAATTAAATTGGCTATTTTGGGCAATAGAATGTTATACAGAATCTGAGGTAAGACTCCAACTTGAAACCATGCAGTGGCATAATTAACTCTGCAACTGATAACCACCACCAACTGTGATACAGTTTTTGCTGGGAGACATTGATAACTTTGCTTTCCTTGTAACTTAAGAAAAAAGTTTGTAACTGGATTTTTAGACATAAAAAAAGTAGATAGAATAATATAACAAAATCCTGTGTTACTTATCTAGTGCTTCTCCTCCCCTGCTGCCATTCAGTCTATTCCAACTCCTAGTAATCCTATAGAATAGAACTGCCCCATATGATTTCCAAGGAGTGCTTCATGGATTTGAACTAGCAACCTTTTGGTTAGAGGCTGTTTCTAATAACTGTACTACCATGGGTCCTATTTACTGTTAAAAAAACAAAAAGAAAAGAACTGTTGTCATCAAATTAATTCCAACTCATAGCAACCCTACAGAGATAGAATAGAATGCCTCATGGTTTCGAAGGAGCACCTGGTGGATTCGAACTGCCAACCTTTTAGAAGGGAGCCATAAAATTTAACCACTACACTACCAAGGGCTCTTTTCTAGTGGTAAACCCCACCCAAACCCAGTGCTCTCAAGTCAATGCTAGTGCATTTTACATACAAGAGTTGGAAGGTTGTTACAGATTAGGGATATCTGTGTGATTTCATCTTCTGGTTCTTCTCCAATTAATTGGCAGTGACTGATGAGAGGAGGGTGAAGAATTAAACATCCAATGTAAAGGCTGCATATGGCAAGTATTTAATACACATCACTCACTATTACTCTCATATCCTATTAAAAAAATTCTCACTCTATTAAAAGGCCAGACTTGATGGTCTGGCAACTTCCAGAGTCCCCTGAGAACATAGCCCCTAGACTTGATGCTAGCCTGGAGCCGAAGCCAGTACTGAAGCCAACACTTCAGAAAAAGATTGGACTGGACCTGGGGACACAGAGTGACACAGGTGGTATGTGTGCTTCATGGCTTAATATACATATGAGGCTGCCCTTACTGGGTTCTTTTTAGAGGTGAGAGGCGAGGATACAGAGGAGGGGATAAGCACTGCTTGAGTGGATACTAGAGGGAAGGAGCGGAAAGGAAGAGTGTGCTGTCACAGGGTGAGGAGAGCAGAAGGATCTGCAGAGAGGCAGGTGCTCAGGGTTTTAGATGGTAAATTGACTTGGATTGTAAACTTTCACTTAATCACAATAAAAAATTTTTAAAAAAGAAAAAATCATCATTAAACTTGACTATTTTAACAAATTTAAAGTTTATAATCATATATTTACATGTTCATACACATATATTAAGACTACAGATTTTATTATACCATTGATCTTAACATTAAAAAGCTTTATGTTGTGAAATTGCACACATTTCTTGTTCACAAAAACGAGCTCTTGGAATTTCAGAACTGTTTCATCTTTGTACATAAAACCCAACTACTGGTTAAGCTTCATTTTAACTAGAGAAACACAGAGGAAACTGGAGATGATTTCTAAGTTCCTTCTAGCAGTAAAGAGCCACAAGTCTATATAATACTTCTGTCTTATGAAGATTATTTTACAAGAGAATTAAAAGGTTTTTATGGGTCATCTAGCCCAATATCATCTTCAAGGCAGCGAAATTCCACTCAAAATGATAATATTACCTACAGATTTGATAGTAAAATCAACTGATAGTTGCCTAAGCTGCTATAGTTTACAAGATATTATCTTGTTTGACATTACTAATAGTCCTGAAGATAGTATTACTATGTCCATATTACAAATGTGAAACTGAGCCTAAGAAAGCAAAAGTGGCTAGCCTGAAAACACATAGAAAGTAAGTGGAAAGTAATGTCATTCTCAAATTCTTCTGGCTTCATAATCTAGATATTGTGCACAACATAGCCGCAACTTAAAAAAAAATTACAATTGTGCAAAGAAGCCAAAGTAGGAAAAACCATGCGTCATTTTTCCAAATGAGAAAAAGTATGCAAGTTTAAAGCCTTGCCCAAGGTTATGCCACTAATGAGCTCTATCCAGAGTAGGCACAGGACAGATTTTCTGTTTCTATGTTCTTCCTACCACACCAACAATGCCTGAATGTTTTAATGACAGAGGTTCTTTACCTAGCAAAAGTATATTATTACTTGACTATTTGAAAAAGAGCTAAAATTATTCCTCTTGATTCAGCACAGTTGGCATTTTTAAACAGTAATTATTTTTGTTGTTAGGTGTCATCAAGTCAGTTTCAACTCACAGTGGACCAACGTACAACAGAACAAAAGACTGACCAGTCTTGTGATATCCTCAGAATCGTTGCTATGTTTCAGGCCACTGTTGCAGCCACTGTGCCAGTCCACCTCAGTGAGGGTATTTCTCTTTTTGGCTGACCCTCTATTTTACCAAGTGTGATATCCTGATCCAGGGCCTGGTCCCTACTGATAACATGTCCAAAGCACATATAACAAAGTTTTGCCATTCTTGCTTCTAAAAAGCATTCTGGCTGTACTTCCTCCAATACAGAATTCATAGTTCTTCAGGCAGTTCATGGTATATTCAGTATTCTTCCCCAACATTGTAATTTCAATGCATCAATTCTTCTTCAATCTTCCTTATTCATTGTCCAGCTTTCACATGCATATGATGCGACTGAAAATATTTTGGCTTGGGTCAGCTGCACTTTAGTCTGCAAACTGGCATCTTTGATTTTGAACACTTTAAAAAGGTCTTTTGCTGCAAATTTTCCCAGTGCAACATGTAGTTTGATTTTTTTGACTGCTACTTCCATGGAAGTGGGTCCAAGCGAAATTCAGTCCTTGACAACTTCAATCTTTCATTTTTATCATGCTGTTACTTATTGGTCTAGCTGTGAGAATCTGTGTTTTCTTTATACAGAGGTGTAATCCATACTGAAGGCTATAGTTTTTAATCTTCATCAGTAAATGCTTCAAGTCCTCTTCACCATCAGCAAGCAAGGTTGTGTCATCTGCATATCTCAGGTTCTTATTGAGCCTTTTTCCAATCTTGATGCCCAGTTCTTCTTTATATAGTCAAGCTACTCAGATTATTTGTTCAGCAAACAGACTAAATAAGTATGGTGAAAAGGTATGATCCTGAAACACACCTTTCCTAATTAAAACCATGCAGTATTCCCTGTTTTGTTCAAAGGACTGCCTCCTGGTCTATGTACAGGTCCTTCAAGAGCGCAATGAAGTTTTCTGGAATTCTCATTCTTCACAATGTTATCCATAATTTGTTCTGATCCACATAGTTGAATGCCTTTGCGTAGTCAATAACACAAGTAAACATTCTTCTGGAGTTCTCTGCTTTCAGCCAGGATTCAGGAGCAGTGATATCCCTGGTTCTACATTCTCTTCTGAATCCAGTTTGTGTTTCTGGAAGTTCCCTGTCAATGTACTGCTGCAACTGTTTTTGAATCAATCTTCAGCAAAATTTTACATGTATATGGTACTAATGCCATCGTTCAATAATTTCATGGGGTAGAGTCAAGATGGTAGACTAAACACACATCTCCCTAAATCCCTCTGGAAACCAAGCCCTTAACTGATGATTCAACAGAGCCTTCTGGACACCTAGTGAACCCTAGGATATGGCATAGGGCTGTCTATTCAGACTACATACCACCAAGAGGGAAACTTCTCTTTCACTGTTCCTTCCCTTGTTGAGTGCCAACTCCAGTGGGCTGAAGGTAACTCACCATTTTAAATATTCTTTCTCTGTCTTGACCGGCAGGGAGGGTTGAGGCTTGACTGGCACTAGGGCTTGGATGCACTGCTGCTGAAATCTGTGAGAAGAGTCACTACATTTTGAGAGCCCAGCCTTGGAATTTGTGCAGCTCGGTGCTTTGGGCTTCTCTCGCTGAATGTCCATCATTGAATAGCCAATCATGAGGCAGGCAGGGGAGCTTATGTGGGATGCCATCTTTGTTGTCTGGGAGGCGGAGTTACTCACACAGAGCCCTCAGCAGGCTGGGTGGCAATGCCTGCCCAGAGAGCACTTTTCCAACAGAAAAGAAGTCTTTTGCGCAGTGTGGCCACCAGGTGATGGCAGGGTAGCAGCCTTTCCATATTCTGAACTAATAGTTTACATCATCTGGTGTTGGATAAAGAGGTGCTTACTTTGCCAGCTGGGAACAGGGACTTGTACACATTAAAGTCTGACCATTTTTAGAAGATGTCAGATACCTTTTACCTTTCAATATAAGACTGATTAGAGAAATAACTATAGTACATTCTGACAGCATCTATTCCAGACTTTACTGACTCACAATATAGGGTGAGTTGACGGCTCCCCAGTGACTCTATAAGTAGAGCCATGTCTTTGTCAATCAGGAAGTGGAGCCTGCTACCCCAGAGATACCACTGAGCCCAGTCACCGGAGTACATACAGGTGCCTGGTGAACAACTTCCTTTCAGATGGACCTTTAGATCCCTTTAAGGTAACACTGGAGAAACAAAACAACCTACAGATGCCCAAGAAGCAAAAAACTTTGGACAAAAACATTAAGAAGAATTCAGCTATGGCTTCAAAAGGACCACAAAAGAAAGGCTAAAAGAAATTCCCAAATGAAGAAGCCTTTCTGAAACTATCGGAGGGTGAGAACAAAAGGATTATATATAAAGCCTTCCTGGACCTTATACAAAATGCAGCAGAGCAAAACGAAAAATTAATCAAGCTGTTCAATCAGATGGAACACCGGTATTCTGAAATTCAACAGATCAACAACAAAATCAAAGAGACAGAATTTCATTTCACATTCAAGAAAACAGAATGGAACAAGTGGAAAACAGATTTTATGATCTGGAAGACACAGAGCTACTGACTCCAGCATCTATGAGGAAAAATCAGAAGAAAGAAACAAGAAAAATGAAGAAGCATTAAGAAGCATGTGGGACTCTATTAAGAGGAACAATCTGTGATTAACTGGAGTTCCTGAACAAGGCAGGACATCTGAGAACACGGAGAGCATTGTTGCTTAATTGCTGACAGAAAACTTCCCAGAAATTATGAAAGAAGGGAATATAGACATCCAAGATGCATACTGAATGCCACTCGATACAGATCTCAAAAGAAAGACTCCAAGACACAATCAAGCTTAACAAAATGAAACTCATGTAGAAATGCTTAAAGACAGCAAGATTCAAAGCAAAGCTGACATTCAGAGGGAAACCCTGACGGCTTTTGTCTTATTTCTCAGCAGAAACGGTGTCTGCATAGAGATAATGGGATGACACATTCAAAGCCTTGAAGGAGAAGAACTTCAAACCAAGAATTATATATCCTGCAAAACTATCTTCCACATATGAAAATGAAATGAAGACATTCGCAGATAAGCAGAAACTGAGAGACTTTGTAAAAACCAAACAAAGCTACAAGAAATACTTAAAGAAGCTCTTGGCTTATAGGAACAAAACCATTAACTTTATATTTTAGGAGGAAATACAGGAAACATCATCCAGAAACCTACTCAGTTAGGGAAGGCTCCAATCTCATTCAAAGCTATAATATTACAAGAAGTGATCCAGAGATCATATCATGAAAACTACGATGTCATCATATTAAAAAGAGGGATGTACTACAGTTGTTAAGTCCTTCCAGATGGAGATGAAGTTAGTAAGACTTGCAGTAGTTAAAACTGGGTTTAAACATAGACTGTTAAGTGAGATCATAGGGTAGCTGCAAAGCACAATAAAGATACAATGTATCAAATCAAGAAACGTAATACAGGAGTCTCAACAACCACAAAACCAACACTGAGAAAGGTGAAATGTCCCAGAACAGGTACATAAGAACAGAGAAAACATCACCACAAAAGTATATTTATAAACACACACCTATCAATAATTACATTAAATGTGAATGGACAGAACACTCCAGTAAAGAGATAACGAGTAATATCCTGAATCAAAAGACACAACCCATCCATATGTTGCTTACAAGAAACTCACCTTAGATGTAAAGATATGAACAAACTGAAAATTAAAGGATGGAAGAATATATATTAAGCTACTAATACACAAAGAAGAGCAGGTGTGGCAATACCAATCTCAGATAAAATACATTTTAACGTAAAATCCACCATCATGGACAAGGATAGACACTACTGCTGAAACGTTCAATACACAAGCCAGCCAGAACAATATTAAATACTTATACACCCCATACTACCGCACCTAAATACATCGAAAAAACACTGACTACACTCAAAAATGAGATAGATCACTCCACAGTAATAGCGGCAGACTTCAACACTCCACTCTCAGTACTGGACAGGTCATCTAGATAAAAGTTCTAAGAAGACACAGAAGATCTTACTACCACAATTAACCAGCTGAACCTCACTGACATATGCAGAACTTTCTATCCATCAGTAGACAACTACACCTTCTTCTCCAGTGCACATGGAACACTTTCCAGAATAGACCATGTACTATGACATAAAGCAAATCTCAACAAAATCCATACCATTTAATTATTGCAAAGCATCTTCTCAGATCACAAAACAAAGTCAAAATCAATAGCAGAAAAAACATAAATAGAAAGTGGAACTCATAGAAACTGAACAACATCTTGCTCAAAAAGCCATGGGTTATAGAAGCAATCAAGGATGAAATAAAGAAATTTATGGATTCCAATGAGAATGAGAACACTTCCTCCCAGAGTCTATAGGACACAGTCAAAGCAGTCCTCAGAGGTCAGTTTATCTCTAAAAATGCACACATCTGGAAGGAAGAAAGAAATCAAACCATAGAAGTAACCCGACAACTTGAACAAGTAGAGGGAGAACAACAGAGGAATCCCTCAAGCACCAGAAGAAAACAAACCATAAAGATTAGAGCAGAACTAAATGAATTAGAAAACAGAAAAATTGAAAAAAACGAAAAGACCTAAAGCTTGCTTTTTTGAAAAGATCAATGAAACCAACAAACCATTGGCTAAACTTACTAAAGAAAAACAAGAAAGGAAACAAATAACCCAAATACAAAACAAGAGAGGAGTTGTCATAATAGATCCAACAGAAATCAAAAGTATACAACAGAATACTATGGAAGACTGTACTCTAACAAATTTGAAAGCCCAGAGGAAATGGACAAATTCCTAGATTCATATCACCTACTAAAATTATCACAAGGTGAAGCAGAACAACTTAATAAACCCATAACAAAGAAAGAGATTAAAAAAGTCATCAAAAAACTACCAACCAAAAAAAGCCCTGGCCCAGATGGCTTCACCACAGAATTTTACCAAGCTTTTAGAGAAGAGATATCTCCAATAGTACGGCAACTATTTCACAGCATAGAAAGACCCAACCAAAAAGAAGTACAGACCCATATATCACTCATGAATATAGATGCAAAAATCTTCAAAAAATTGTTGCCAATAGAATACAACAACATAAAAAAATAATTTATCACAACCAAGTTGGATTCATTCCACAGATGCAAGGCTTGTTCAACATCAGAAAAACAATTAATGTGATCAACCACATAAATAACACAAAAGACCAAAATCACCTGATTTTGTCTATTGATGCAGAAAAGGCTTTTGATAAAGTCCAACACCCATTCATGCTAAAAACTCTCAGCAAAATAGGCATAGACGGCAAATTCCTCAATGCAATAAGGGCCATTTATCCAAAGCCAACTGCCTACATCATCCTGAATGGAGACAGACTGAAACAATTCCCCTTGAGTATGGGAACTAGACAAGGATGCCCACTCTCACCTCTTCTATTCAACACTTTACTAGAAGTTCTAGCCAGAGCAATTAGACAAGACAAAGAAACGAAGGGCATCGGTATCGGCATTGGCATCAGCATCGGCAAAGAAGAAGTAAAAATCTCACTATTTGCACATCATATGATTGTATATGCAGAGAATCCTGATGAATCCATAAATAAACTATTGAAACTGATAGAAGACTTCAGCAAAGTCTCAGGATACAAGATAAACAGAAGTAAATCAGTAGGATTCCTTTATACCAACAATGAGATTATTAAAGAAGAAATCACCAAATCAATACCATTTTCTATAGGCCCCAAGAAAATAAAATACCTAGGAAGAAATAACAGATCTTTACAAAGAGAACTACAAAATCTTACTACAAGAAACTAAGACAGAGTTACATAAAGGGAGAAACCTATCCTGCTCATGGATAGGAAGACTTAACATTGTGAAAATGTCTATTTTACCCAAAGCAATCTACTTATATAATGCAACTCCCTTACAAATTCCTGTGACATTTTTTAAGGAGATGGAGAAACAAATCACCAATTTTGTTTAGAAAGGGAAGAAGCCCCAGATAGGTAACGCACTACTAAAGAAGAAGAACACACTGGGAGGCCTCTCACTACCTGACTTTAGAACCTATTACACTGCTACCATAGTCTAAACAGCCTGGTACTGGTACAAAAACAGATAGACCAATGGAACAAAGTTGAGACCCCAGAGATGACACCATCCTTCCATGAACATATGATATTCGACAAAGGCCCTAAGACATTAAACTGGGGTAAAAGCAATCTCTTCAACAAATGGTGTTCGCAAAACCTGATATCTATCTGCAATAAATTGAAACAAGATCCATGTCTCATACTTTATACAAAAACCAACTAAAACTGGATAAAAGTCATAAATATCAAATCTAAAACGATAAAGATCATCTATGAAAAAACAGGATCAACAATGAAAGTTTTAATGTACAACTCAGACAGACTTCAAAATCTGACAAACAAAGCTCAATCAACAGAAGAGAAAATAGACAAATGGGAACTACTAAGAATTAAAGACTTTGGCTCACCCAAAGACTTCATCAAAAGAATTAAAAACTACCTACAGAATCAGAAAAAATATTTTGCAACTACGTGTCAGAACAATATCTGATCTCCATAATCTGTCAGGTGCTACAAAATATCAACAAAAGAAAGATAACTAATCCAATTAAGCAATGGGCAAAGGAGATGGACAGAAACTTCTCTCAAGAGGAGACCCAGGCAGCCAAAAAACACATGCAGACATGCTCACAACCATTAGCTATTAAAGAAATTCAAATCAAAATGACAATGAGACATCATCTCACCACAACAAGGTTGGCTATGATCCAAAAAACCCAAAACAACAAATGCTGGAGAGGCTGTGGAGAAACTGGAACTCTCCTATACTGTTGGTGGGATTGCAAAATGGTGCAGCCTCTTTGGAAAGCAAACTGGTGCTTCCTTAAAAAGCTGGAAATAGACACCATTTGACCTAGTAGTTCCACTGCTTGGAATATATCCAGCAGAATCAAGGCCATTCACATCAACTGATAAAAAAGCTGCCAAGCTGCCATCTGAGACACAATAAATGGTCTGAACTCAGCAGGAATGGATGATCACCAAGGACCAAAATGACATGGGGAAAGAGAACCCAGAAGACAGAGAGACCCTCATGAGTGGGTCATTACATTGACATGTGACCAGAAGAACTGGATGGTGCCTGGCCACCACCAGTGATAACCATGATGGAGCTCACAAAGTTGAGTCTCACTGGCAACACAAAAATAAAACGGGTACACCCTGAGATCTCCACTGAAAGATCTTAATTGATGGTCCAGGTGTCTCAGGGTTCCCCTGGGAGCACGGTCCCTGGCACTGAACCTGCCCCTGTCCATAAATCATAATGGAGGTCAACTTTTCAGGCAGGAATGGATTGGACTGGGCAACACAGAGTGACCATATCATGTGTGCACTTTATGCTTTCATGCATCTATAAGATGTGATCCTGCTGACCTCTTACTGGAGGTGGTGAGAGGATGGAGATAAGGGGATAGGAGATTATTAGGAGGATACGACACGTATAGAACGGAGAGGAGGAGTGTAGGAGGATACGACACATATAGAATGGAGAGGAGGAGTGAGCTGTCACTAGGCAGGGAGAGCACCGGGAGCTGCACATAGGTGGGCAGGTAGATTTATATGGGAATTACAATTTCACTCAATAATAATAAATAAATAAATAATTCCCTCATTCTGTTAGATCACCTTTCTTTGGCATAGGCATAAATATTTATTTAACCAGTTGGCCAGGTAGCCATCTTCCAAATTTTTTGGCATACACCAGAGAGGGCTTCTAACACTGCATGTTAGCTGTCAGTTACTGGAGCCTTGTTTTTGATCAATGCCTTCAGTGCAGCTTGGACGTCTTCCTTCTATACCATCAGTTCTTGACCAATTCCTATTGATACACTGAAACCACGTATGCCTTCAAATTTGTGTTGATGTTTCCTGTGTCATTCAACATTTTGCCCATAGAATCCCTCACTATTGCAACTTAAGGTATGAATTTTTTCTTCAGTTCTTTTAGCTTAAGAAATACTGGATGTGTTCTTTCCTTTAGGTTTTCTAGCTCTAAGTCTTTGCACATTTCATTATAATATTTTGTCTTCTTGAGCTGTCCTTTGAAATCTTCTGTTCAGCTCTTTTATGTCCTGGTCTCTTCCATTTGCATTAGCTATTCTACATTCAAGAGCAAGTTTCAGTCAGATCTTCTGACACCATGTTTGGTCCCTTCTTTTTTTTAAATGACCTTTTACATTCTTCATGTATGATGTCCTTGATGCCATGTCAGAATTCTTTTGGTCTTCAATCATTAGTGTTTCCTCTGTCAAATTTGTACTTAAAGTGGTCTCTAAAATTCAGTGAGATACACTTAAGGTTTTACTTTGCCTCTCCTGGACTTGTTTTAATTTTCTTAAGTTTCAACTAGAACTTTCACACAAGCAGTCAGTCTCTGCCCTTGTTCTGACTGATAACATTGAGGTTCTCCATTGCCTCTTCCCACATGTGCACTCTATTTGATTCCTGTGTATGCCATCTGAAGAGTTTCATATGTACAGTCACCATTTATATTGTTGAAAAATTCATTTCTAATTAATAAATAAGCTGTTAGTCTTGCAAAATTCTATCACGCCACCTCTGGAAACATTTCTATCACCAATGGCAAATTTTCCAGATACTGATCTTTCTTCTTTGTTTCCAACTTTCATATTCCAATCACCAGTAATTATCAATGCATTGTGACTGTGACTGCACGTCTGATCAATTTCAGACTCCAAAAGTTGGTAAACATCTTCAATTTCTTCATAATTTACATCAATGCTTCGCATGTAAATTTAAATAGCAGTAGTATTTGGCTTCCTTGGAGAGGTATGGATCGTATTCTATTATAGCTTCACATTTCAGGATAGACGATGAAGTGATCCTTTCCACCATGAACGCAATGCCATTCCCCTTCAAGCTGTAGTTCCCAGTATAATAGACCACATAATTGTCTGATTCAAAATGGCTGATGTCAGTCCATTTCAGCTCACTAATGACTAGAATACCAGCTGATTTTCAAGTATTTCACTTCATTTTTAACAAGTTCCATTTTCCTAGATTCATATTTCATACCTATTAGTGAGCCACATTTTACCTTTAGAAAAGTTAAGAAATACATTAACTTTACAGTTAATATAGATATATTAATATAGCTACTGAGATATGTATATGAAATAAAACAAAACCCAGTGCCGTCCAGTTGATGCCAACTCTTAATGACCCATAGGACAGAGCAGAACTTCCCCCATAGAGTTTCCAAGGAGCACCTGGTGAATTTAAACTGCCAACCTTTAGGTTTGCAGCCATAACACCCACTCTGCCACCAGGTTTTCTATTAAATATAGAGTTGTGTAACTCTTAAAGCGGTATCAGTATTAAACTGTTGAATAGGAATGAAACAAAATTTAGTTTAAAATTCTTCTAATAAAATTGAATATGAGGTCTGACAATTAAGTTCATG
The DNA here is from genome assembly GCA_028571685.1 of Heterohyrax brucei. Taxonomy (NCBI): domain Eukaryota; kingdom Metazoa; phylum Chordata; class Mammalia; order Hyracoidea; family Procaviidae; genus Heterohyrax; species Heterohyrax brucei. The sequence continues at coordinate 79,556,391 of CM053143.1, forward strand.
AACTCATCCTAGAAAAACTGATAACATACCTCATTACTGAATATCATCATGGTAACCTTCAAAGTGCTCCTCCTGAGAAGCTATGAAGTGACACCAGTGCCCCAGTCCACCCTTCACAGAGTTTTGAAACTCTTTTTCTGGAATGGCCATCAGAACTGTCATCGTATTACCCTTGATGTCCTGAATGTCATCAAAATGTCTTGCTTCCAATATTTCCAGCATCTTCAGGTAAAGAAAAAGGTCATTCCAGGCCAGATCAGGTGAGTGAGGAGGGTGTTCCGATATAGTTATTTGTTTACTGGCTAAAACCTCCTTCATAGACAACTATACAATTAAGTTTGCGAACTTGCCACCTAGCCACCAGAAAGAGTTCCAAAATTACTTTGAAGGGTGGACTCGAAACTGGCATCAGTGCATAGCTTCCCAAAGGGAGTTCTTTGAAGGTGACCGTAGTGATATTCAGCAACGAGGTATGCAGCACTTAAAACAATTAAGTTCACGCACTTAACTGTCAGACCTCGTACTTAACGTATTTCAAAATTTGGAAATTGAAGAGGCAAAAGCTACACTGAAATGTGCTTAGTATTATAGAGTATTTAGAAATATAAATATAAATTTCCTCAATCTATGTTTTATAAATGATTATAATCTGCACTTGTCTTAATCCTTATTGTGAAGGATTATGTTTATAAATAAGAGAATTGAACACTGGGGTGAAACATTCCAGTTTAGTCAGGAAAGATATTCTTCTCAGCTGTCAACTAGAGAAACAACCAAAACAAGAAACCCGGAAGTCTTTGTTTTGCAAAGGCAGAATGTTTTCACGTCTACTTACCAATGTGTTGAGTTATGGTACTTCACACACTTTTTCATTTAATTTTAAATGTTCTTGATTTGTTTAACAGCCTGGTTTTAGTATTCCTTAATGTATCCTAATACTGACTTCTTAAGGATTTACAGTGATTGCTTCCTCCAGATGTTTCTGACCTTAAATTGATCCAGTACCTAGGTTGCCCTTGTACCTCTTGGCTTATTTCACTTCCTTACGGCTTGGCTTTTAATCATTTTATTAGTTTCAGGAGTTTTTATGGTTGATTCTTTGGGATTTTCTACATAGACATGCATACCGTCTACACATAAAGTTTTATTTCTTCCTTCTCAGTCTGCATACATATGATTTCATGTCTCATAGCATTAGCTGGAATTTACAGTATGATGTTGAATAGAAGTAGTGAGAGGGAGCATCCTTATCTTGTTCACAGTCTTAAAGGGACAGCATTTAGTAGGTGCATGGATAAGCAGGTACATCCATTCAATGGCATACTATCAGCAATAAAAATACATGAGCTATCTGGACTCATTATGACACCCACGCTGAAACCAATCTCAAAGCCAACTCTTCAGACAAAGACTGGACTGGACTATAAAATATAAAATGATACAAGCAAACAATGTGCTGCTTGGCGTCAGCAGACACACAATACCAACTGGGCAGCTCCCGCCCAGAGGCGAGATGAGAGGGCAGATGGGGATAGAAGCTGGTTGAGAGGACATGGGAAATACAGGGTGGAAAGGAGGAACGTGCTGACATAGTGCAGAAAGAGCAGCTAAAGTTACATAGCAACGTATGTGTAAGTTTTTCCATGACAAATTGACTTGGATTGTAAATTTCTACTTAAAGCACAATAAAATATTAAATAAATCAATAAATAAGCTGTAAGGCTACATAAAGACATGGAGGAAATTTTAAAAGTATGCTGCTAAGTAAAATAAGCCACTCTGAAAAGCTACATGCTGCATCATTCCAACTGTATCACATTCTAGGAAAGGCAAAACTATAAAGACAGTAAAAGGGTTAGTGGTTGTCAGGGGTTGAGATGGGAGGACGACTATGTGGCACACAGGGCACTTTAAGGGCTGTGAAGCTATTCTGTATTAACCTATAATTGTGTATACATCACAATATACCTTTGTTAAACTCACAGAAGTGTACATCTGCTGAAACATGGTCAGCACCTTAGCCATATGCAAGCTCCCACTGACAGACAGATGGTAACTGTGCACGAAGTATACTGGCTGGGAATAGAATATGGTCCTCCATATGAAAGGCAAGAATTTTAACACTGAACCACTACTGCCCCTAATATGAAAATATCTCTCAAATAATATTTAAAAAATACAAATTCACATGGCTACTCATAAAGTGATAGTCCAATAAGAATATACTATTAACTGGAAGAAATCAAAGTACAAAAGTGTGTGTATATACACATATACGTACATACACATGTAGGTACTACATTTATATTTAGATATTTTACTATACTTTGTTTTCCAAAAGGGAATTAAAAGTATACATATTTGCTTAATTTGAAAAAATAAGCACAGAAGGGTTAAACCAAAAATTAATGAGATTGATCACCTGAAGAGAACTGAGTAGAAGGGTGGAAGGGCTGAGGAATGACATTTATTCAAGTATATGAATTTATATAATTTTTATTTTGGGAGCCATTAATGAAGTTAATAAGAATTATAAGGGAAAATCCCAAAATGGCATAAAAGCATAGACTGCTGAATATCTTTCAAATGAGCACTATAACTACTGAGGGGGGGTTGGGAATAACACTAACCAAAGTAATTCTTGAATGTGGCATTAGATTTATATACTTGTAGGTCCTAAAACCCCCAAAGACACCAGTGATCACTTATCTCTCCGTGTGTTAGGTACCATAAAGTTGGTTCCCACTCATAAGCAGCCTGTGTACAACAGAATGAAACACTGCCTGGTTCTACACCATCTACAGAATCATTATGCTTGAGTCCACTGTTGTAGCCACGGTGTCAGTCCATCTTGGGGGTCTTTCTCGGTTTCACTGATGCTACACATTACCTGAATGATGTTTTCGAAGAGAGAGTTATTGAGCTATAATTCACATACAGTAAGTACAATTCATATTTTCAAAGTGTTTTTAGCATATTCATAGGGTTCAATGAATGGCATTTAGTATAATCACAGGGTTGTGCAACCATGATCATGATCAACTTTAGAACATTTTCATCACTTCAGAAAGCACTGATCCCTAATTTCCACCATAACTTCCCCCAGCTGTACACAAACACCAATCAATCTTCTGTCTCTAGAAATTTGTCTATTTAGGACATTCATATAATTGAAATCAAGCAATATGTGGCCTTTTGTGATGTTTCTTCTACTTATTACAGAGTTTTTAAGGTTCATCCATGTATCAGTACTTTTTTCTTTTTATGACCGAACAATATTCTATTCTATGAATTTACCACATGCTGTTTAATCATTCAGCAGGTGTTACGATTCTTGAGTTGTTTTCATTGTTTTGATATTATGAATAATGCTGCTATGAATATTTATATACCAATTTTAGTGCAGATGTATATTTTCATTTCTCTTCAGTATACACCTAATAGTATAATTGCTAGATGTCATGGATTGAATTCTGTTCCCCCCAAAATGTGTGTAGTCTTTTGGCTTGGCCATGATTTCTGGTATTTCATAATACTTCCATAAGCTGTAAACCCTGCCCCTACAATGTTAATGAAGGATGGGGGGGGTGGGTAGTGGTGGTTAACGGGCAGTGTGTAAGATTGTGTTGTGACTTGAGGCAATCTTTTGGGATATAAAGGAAAGCAAGCAGAAAGTTGGGGACCTCATACCATCATGAAAGAAGCAGTGCCAAGAGCAGAGCTCATCCTTTGGAAAGGACCTCATGTTCCTGCACCTCAGAAGCCTCCATTTCAGGGGAAGATAGACAAGTTCCTTTTTCCAGAGCCAAGAGAGAAAGATTTTCCCTAGAGCTGATGGCCTCAATTGGGACTTGTAGCCTACTGGATTGTGACAGAATAAAATTTCTCTTTTGAAAAGTATTCACTTGTGGTATTTCTGTTATAGCCGTACTAGATGACAAAGACACTGGGTCATATAATAACTCTAAGTTTTTAGGAAATTTACAGACCATTTTACAAGGTGGTTACACTATTTTCCATTCCTATCAGCAGTGTATAGGGTGCCATTTCTCCATTTCCTCACCTACATGGGCTTTTTAGAGTAGTCATCCTAATGGAGGTGAAATGGTATCGGACAGTGGTTCTGACTTGTATTTCCTTAAAGGCTAATAGAATCCTGTTGGCTGTGACTGCTAACCAAAAGACTAGCAGTTCAAATCCACCAGGCACTCCTTGGGAACTCTATGGGCAGTTCCACTCCATCCTATAGGTTCGCTATGAGTCAGAATCAACTCAATGGCAGTGGGTTTGGTAATAGTTAATGATGTTCAGTATGTTTCCATGTGCTTAGCGGCCATCCATGTAACTTCTATGGTGGAATATCTCTTCAGATCTTTCTGCCCATTTTGCATTTGAGTGTATGTGTGTTTTTTTTAATCGAGATACTAGTTCTTTATATATTCTAGATAGGTTATTTGCAAAAATTCTCTCCCGTGTGTGGCCTGTCTTTTCACTTTAATGGTGTCATTACGTACAGAAGTTTCTTTTTTATTTTTATGATGTCCAATTTATCTTTTTTCCTTTTTTCTTTTATTATGCTTTTGGTGTCCTACCTAACAGTCCATTGCCTGAGCCAAGGTCACAAAAATTTGTTATATTTTCTTTTAAGAATTTTACAGTTTTACTTACATCTTTGATTCATTTTGAGTTAATTTTTTACACATTGTGTAAGATACAAGTTATTGTTTTTGATAGTATTATAAGGGAAATTGCTTTCTTAATGTCATTCTTGGACAGTTTGTTTCTAAAATTACGATATAGAAATAAAACTGATGCCTGATACTAATCGGCAACTTCGCTGACCTTGTTAGCTCTAATAGATTTTAGTAGAGTCTTTAGGGTTTTGCATGAAGTTATACCATCTGCACGTAGAAACTGATTTAATTCTTTTTAATCTGAATGCTCTTTATTCTTTTTCTTGCCTAATTATCCTCACAAGAACAGAGTACCTCTGTTTCTAGTCTTAGGGAGAAATCAGTCTTTTACCATTGGCTTAATTTTCTAGTGCTGCCATAACAGAAATATGACAGAGTAGGTGTATTTAAAGATAAGAAATTTATTATCTCATAATTCTGCAAAATAGAAGCCCAAATCAGAGGTAAGCTGTGCCATTTCTTTCTGAGGGCTTTAGAGAGGATCTAGCCCACTCCTGTCTTCTCGATTCTGGTGGCTACCAGCAATTCTTGACATTCTTTTGTTTCTTGTAGATGGTGTCTATGTGGTATCTCCCAGCAGTGTGTGAGAGATTTTTTCTGTGTTGCTTTTCCTCTTTTTTAAAATACCACTCAGAAGTAATCAGAGTTTCTAGGTAGTACAAATAATTGTTAACTGAAAGGTTAGAAGGTTGAGTCTACCCAGAGGTGTCTCAGAAGAAAGGCCCAGTGTCTACTTCTAGAAAATCAGCCACTGAAAATCCTAGGAAGCACAAGACTCTGATACACCTGGGGTAGCTGTGAGCTGGAATCCTCTTAAGGGCAACTGAACTGATAACATCAGCAAGGAAAACTCCATTTCCCCAAACAAGGTCACAGTCACAGGTACAGAGGTTACAACTTCAGTATACAGTTTTGGGAGACACACTACAACTCCTAATAGTGAATAACATTTTTGGACTACTTTTGCAACTTTCTGTAATTTTGAAATTATTCTTAAAAAATTAAGGGTACACATGTCAACAACCATAGAAAAAGGAAAAAAAAATACCCTGAAATCTGTGAAGAATGTATCAGAAAATGCAGTTTCTTAAATACATATCTTGGTAAAACATCAAGAGGCTATCTTTTTTTTTTTTTTTTCCTGTCAAACCAAGAGAGTCTAAGTAACACAGTGAGGTTAAAAAAATAAAAAATAAAAAAATGACTGCTCACAACATATTTATTTCAGAAAGCTGTTTGTTCTAAAAGAAAAGAAAGAAAAAGTTCAATTTCCTGAAGATGTAATCTAGTATTATCCATACCAGGTGCAATATCCAATCTTATCCAAATAAATCAGTTAAGACTTATACCTCTAAAAGCAAAAAAGGTCAACATTCAAACAAACTGTCTATCACAAACAGAAGGAAAGAATATGAGATTTGTTCTGTACACACGGGACGAACCTATGCTCTGGCACAGATGCCATTTAACATCCAGATAACTTTGACATTCAAGAAAAAATTACTTGAGACTAGGCCAAATTGGTTATATAAATATAAAATTGGTTATATAAATATATAATACACATAAGAGACAGCAATTCTTTCATATAAATTAAAATAGAAACTTGAAATAATCTTTGTGTATAATTATTAACACAAAATACCAGAGGTAATGTTTAAGAATTGTGATAATATTATAATTCCCTCTTATTATGAAGCTAAAAAGGACTTTTAAAACTCTCTCCTTTTTATTTCTATTTCTGTTCTTTGTAGTCTCCTGTTCATTCTCTATCCCTCAATATACCCTGTTCGTGCAGGCTAATCCGAAGTGCTGCCTAGTTTTGCCAGTGGCACTCAGAGCTACACAAGTGCTGACCTGACACAAAGCATGTCAAGAAATGGCACATTCATTCAGACAGGGCATTTAAATGAAGCAAAACAGCTTCCAAACCATCTTACAGAAAAACAATCCCTGCTGGGAAAAGTCTCCAGGTTTTCAGAATATGAACTGCCCCCCTCTGAGAAACTAAACACCTTGGAGAACAACACTGAGGCCATCCCTGCCAGCTGTGAGAAAGCTTCAGTTTTACTTACAGCCGACTCACCCTGTATTATCCTTATCAAAAGAGAAATATAAGAGTTTAAGAAATGAAGAACAGAGTTATAAATGACAAAGAAAATCTGAAAATTTAAATTTCATCTTTACCACTCACCAAAAACAAATTACAGTTTTAGTTCTTCACTTCAAAATATTATTTTGGCTTTTTCCTTCTTGTTCTATAACAGTACCAAGAATGCTAATAGATACATAAACACATTTACATTCCAGTAGGAAGGAATATTAAATTCAAGAAATTGAAAGAAAAGCAGTCTCCTGATACCATAAAATACTAGGTAATGTTAACATTTTTATTCTATTTTCTATGTTTTTTATCCAGCAAAAACACTAAAGTACTGAGTGAGAAAAGAAAGCATAACTAAGCACTACGCAAGTTATTTTGTATATTATTTTACTTAATGATGTGAAGCAGATCTCAAGCTGAGAAATATGACTCAGAGAGGTTAGGTAATTTGCCTGAAATTATACATCTAGGAAATGGCTTTAAATTTAGGCCTAATTGAGAAAAACATAAAAAAGTTTACACCTATATATCTCTCTACATACTGCAGAGATTATAAAAATACTTTTTTTAATTTATTTTTATTTTTTTTATTTAACATAACTGAGTAAAAATGTACATTCACATGTAAATTTACATGCCCCCCTCTATGCAGCTCCCACTGCTCTCCCTGTCCGGTGACTGCACACTATTCCTCTCTGCTCCATACATGTCTCATCCTCCCAACAGCCTCCTTTCCCCTCCTCTCCGTCCACTCCCCTTCCTCCAGCCAGAGGTCAGCAAGATGATATCCTATAGATGTATAGAACCATTATAAAAATACTTTGAATTATCAAAAAAAAAAAAATTCAGGAGGAAAAGAATTCCATGAAAAGAAAATTCTAATGTGAATTTTAAGCATATGATATATACTGAAATTTCAGAAACTTTGCCAAATTAATCTATATTTAATCTAATGAGCCAGTTTCATACATCAAGTAAAAAGTATGTTAATCCTTATTGAAAAAGAATGCTCAGATTTAACTATGAATAGCTAACAAACTAAAATGCAAAATCAAAATACAGAGTATCAGTGAGAGGGAAAATAGCAGAATACTTTCTCCTCTAACACCAGTAATGTGTTCCTCAGTGAAAGAGAAACAACCAGTTGTTGTGGAGTTGGCCCAATAAATTCACTAAAATGACACATTTAACTATTTCATCCATTCATTCGCTGTCCAGTCAGTTTTTGTACGGCTCAGACTTCTTGTTACCAGCTGCAATAGGACACTGCAAAATTTCCTAGAAGCTTTCTCCTAGTAGTCTGGTTGTTAGCCAGATACAGTAGCACACATGTGAACTTAGCCAGGAGAATGTTTCCAGAGTACCATGAAGAGGCCTAAGGGACACAAGTGAGCCAAAGAACAAGAGAGTTGAATATTATAAGACAACTCTTTGAAAGCTCCGCCCTGAAGGGCTCATCAATTTCACACTTGATCATCTAAAGCAGGCTGCCATTAATAAGCCACGGGCCTCCGATGTGGTAAGGATACCAACCTGGAAGCAACTCTGGGTCTATCCTTCATAAGAAATGGTAGAAACACATTTCTTGCTGCTCTTGTTAAACAAGGTTGATTATTCATTATATTAACATGTATTTGTTGGCAAGGAACAATATGGAACGTGTAATTAGATTCTACATCTGCACAGCAGGTTTTGTAATCAGTCAGTACTCTTTTCTCTCTAGAGGGGAAAAATAAGCTGAAAAAGAAAGATTAGGTTTCAAGTCCAAATATTGTATGTTTATCTGTATAAAGAGCACCGTTGGTTTAAAATTAATTCTGACCCTACAGAAAGTATCTTCTCTTACATGTCTTTGAAAAGTTTACCAATTCTAAGCGAACATTAATGGAGATGCCTGAACTCTTTCCCTGTCAGTGGCCCAGATATCTGCTGAAAAAATTGGTAAAAGTGTATTTTGCAAACCAATTACTCAGTTCAAGAGTTCATTTCAGGGAAGTTGAAATGTTTTGCTTTGTTTTACAGCTCATATTTCTTACACATTCCAAGGAAGATGCCTTCATTAAAAAAACGTAGATCCTACAATAGAAATGAATGTCTTTTCAGCTCCTTAAGAAATACTAATTGTGTCAAGAACATTTTACTTTGCCCCCTCCTCGATTTTTTCCTTATATTGGGCTTATGTCTGGGTAAGTAAGATATTAAAGAGAAAATGTTAGAACTTGTATTTATTTTTCAGAGATCTTGTACTTCCTGTTTTGTAGTATATTTTATAATGCATGCATATGATACATTAACCCGTTGTACATGTATGTGCAGTCAAGAAATCAAATGACACATTACATTGGGCAAATCTGTTACAAAAGACCTCTTTAAAGTATTAAAAACCAAAAGTGGCACTTTAAGGACTAGGGTATGCCTGATCCAAACCATGGTGTTTTCAGTCTCCTTATATGTATGTGAAAGCTAGACAATAAATAAAGAAGATAGAAGAAGAATTAATGCCAATGAATTTATGGCAAAAAGTATTGAATGTACTAAGGATTGCCAGAAGAATGAACAAATTTGTCTTGGAAGAATTACAGCCAGAATGCTCATTAGAAGCAATGATGAAGAAACTTCATCTGACATACTTTGGACATGTTACCAAGAAGTATCAATCCCTGAAGAAGGACATCATGCGTAGCATAGTAGAGGGTCATTAAAAAAAGGAATATAGTCAATGTGACACCTTGACATCTGTTGTAATAAAGACTGTGAGGATGATATAGGCCTGGACAGTGTTTCGGTTTGTTGTGCCAAGGGTAGCTATGAGTTGCTTCCAACTCAATGGCACCTAACAATAACAACAACATGTATGTAACTTATAAATATAAAGATACTAGACATGTATCTTCCATGAAGCCCTGGTGGGTCAATGGTTAAGGGTTGGTCTGCTAACTGCAAGGTCAACAGTTCAAGTCTACCAGGTGATCCTTGGAAACCCCATGTCAGTTCTACTCTGTTTTATAGGGTCACTATGAGTCAGAATTGAGGAATAGGAAGGAGTGTCTCCATATTTTTATATATAAAGACTTTTTTACATATAGACTAAATGATTAAAACATTTAGTTAGTGCAAGTCACAAATCAACAGCATAATCCAGAAATTCCAAGCTGATCTAATTAATTTTGATGTTGATATATATTTATATTTATGGCAAAATCTGAGGAGTAATTAGGAATTTCTTCTGCTTAAAAGTATCTCCCCAGGAGGTAGGGCCAAGTTGGTAGAGTAGACAGACCAAGCAATACGGAAGGGAGAATACTGCCAGAAGTACATACGATTCCACAGACCAGATCTATCAGGAAATGGATGTAGCCATTATGGTAAGCCTGATGGTGGACTGTCCTCAGCAGGAGAAACTGCCTGAAGGGTTGATTCACACCTCCAGAACCAGGGAGAAGCTGCAGCAAATTGCTGAAAGCTAACTCTACGGGAGTAAGCTACCTTGCCTGGATTTAAATCTTTCCTTCAGCTTGGTCTTCTCTCCTTTCTCCCCATCATCCACTGCCCCCTTCCCTTCTCTGCCCTGTGCCTGGCCCAAGAGTCTGACACCATTAACTGAGCCAGAAGTAGGACTCCTTAACCTCACCCTGAGGCATGCTCTGAGACTCAGAGAAACAATTTAACAAAGTGGAAGAAGGGGGAAAAATAATTCTACCAACTTCCCTAAGTCAGAAAATCAAGGTAGAAACTGTTCCTTCACCTAGACTGAAACCTAAGGAGATACACCATCCTCACAGACATTCAGGGATGGCATCTGAAAAAGTAGAAAACCCATTTGTGTTAAAAACCATTAGCAAAATGGAAACAGAACAGGAATACCTCAACATAATAATGGGCATTTATGTGAAGTCAATAGCCAACATCATCCCAAATAGAGTCTGAAAGCATTTCCACTGAGAACAGGAGCCACACAAGGATGCCCATTATCACTAGTTTTATTTAACACTGTACTGGAAGTTGCAGCCACAGCAATTAAGCAAGATAAAGAAATAAAAGGCATCCAAATTGGTTAAAGAAGTAAAAGTATCTTTATTTGCCAGTGACGTGATCTGATACACAGAAAATCCAAAAGAATCCACAAAAACACTACTGAAACTAATAGAAGAGTTCAGCAAAGTATCAGGATAAAAATAAACATACATAAGTCACTCAGATTCCTTTATACCAACGAAGAGACTATCAGAGAGGAAATCACTAAATTAACACCATTAATAACCACCCCTAAGATAAAATACCTAAAAATAAATCTAACCAGAAATGTAAAAGACCTATACAAAGAAAATTACAAGACTCTACTGCATGAAACCAAGAGACCTATACAAGTGGAGAAACCCACCTTCCTCATGGATAGTTGGACTTAACATTGTCAGAAAGTGTATTCTACCCAAAGGATCTATAGTTATAATGCAACCTCAATAGAAACTGCAATGGTATTTTTTAATGAGCTAGAGAAACAAACTATCAACTTCATATGGAAAGGGAAGAAGTCACAGATAAGTAGTGCATTGCTAAAGAAGAAGAACAAAATAAGAGGTTTTACATAACCCGACTTTAGAACCAATTACACTACCATGATAGTCAAAACAGACTGATACTGTGAGAAAAATAGATACTTAGATCAATGGAACAGAATTCAGAATCAGATCATCCACATTTGAGCGTCTGATATTTGACAAAGGTCCAAAGTCCTTAAACTGGGTAAAAGTGTCTTTAACAAATGGTGTTAGCACAACTGGATAGCCATCTGCAAAAAATGAAACATGACCTGTATCTCACACCATGCACAAAAACTAACTGAAAATGGATCAAAGCCTTGTATAAAATCTAAAACAATAAAGATCATGAAAGAAAAAACTAAGGACAAGGCTGGGAGACCTAATACATGGGCTCTAAGAGACTAAAAAATAACACTAACATCACATCAGTCCAGCTAGGGTCTCATATAGGAACTTTTTTCCCAAGAGGAATGAACCACCAGGCCGCATTTCCCTCTCTAAGCAGTTCTAAAGCTCACTTTCTGCTGTCTTTGTTTAAACAGGACATTGGTAACACTCTCTAATGATTCTCAATGCAGGCTATATATTAGAATCATTGGTGGGGGGAAACTTTTAAAAATTAATAATGCCTAGTTATCACCTCCAGAGATTATGATCTCAAGCAGGTTCCACACACTGGGGTGTTTTAAAAGCTTCCCAGGTACTTGGCGATGCAGAGTGATCATATATGGATGTACTTTATGGTTCTATACATCTATAGGATATCATCCTGCTGACCTCTGGCTGGAGGAAGGAGAGTGGGTGGAAAGGAGGGGAAAGGAGACTGTTAGGAGGATGAGACATGTGTGGAGCAGAGAAGAATAGTGTGCTGTCACCGGGCAGGGAGAGCAGTGGAAGCTGCATATAGGTGGGCATGTAAATTTATACGGGAATGTACATTTTCACTCAGTCATATTAAATTAAAAAAAAAAAAAAGACTTCCCAGGTGATTGGTTAGTGTGCAGTCAGAGTTGAGAACCACTGGTTTTTAACCACTTTTTAAGAGTACGCTCACAACTTGACTCTCTGTCCCCCTGATGAATTCTTTTACATTGCTCTTGGCCTTCAGGGCCTCTGAGGAATCTTGAGAATGCTGGAAAAGTTGAATACTATTGTACACTACATATGAATTTTTAAGAAGTTAAAATATGTGTCATGTTCCAGAGGTAGTAGAAGTAGAAGGTTAGTTTTTCTCTCCCTTACAGAATAGCAAAAAAGATGGCAGGTGATCTATAATTTATACTAATGTAAACAGGTTTCCCACAAGAATTGATGAAATATTTAATGAAAGAATATGATGGCTTAGTTTTAAATCATATAATAAACAACAATGAATCCCCAAGCCAAGTATTTTTAAAAAGGTATTCAATAAAATTTTGTTCAATACAATGATGTTACTAAAATATTTGAATATTTTGTACTTTAGAAAGTGTTTTCATATTGATTATCTCAACAGTTCCTCAGAAAGTCTGAAAAATATATATTATCTCAATTTTATGGATTGAACTGTTTTCCTCAAAAATGTGTGTCAGCTTGGCTAGGCCAGATTCCTAGTACTGAGTGACTGACCACCATTTTGTCATCTGATATGATTTCCTTTTGTGTCAAAATCCTGCCTCTATGATGTTAAACAGACAGGATTAGAGGCATTTACATTAATGAGGCAGGACTCAATCTACAAGATTAGGGTTTATGGTTAGTCAATCTCTTCTGCAATATAAAAGAGAGAAGCAAGGAGATGGAAAGGGGGAGCTCCTCTACAAAGAAATAAGAGCCAGTGGAACAGTGGGTCCTTCGGATCCAAGGTCCCTGAACTGAGAAGCTTGAAGTAAATATCTCTCATTGTATATATTTATATAAACTTCACTGGTTTGGATCCTCTAGAGAATTCAAATGAAGACAATGATTATGACAAAAAGAGCATTACAGTTAGGCCTTTCCTGCCAGTAAATCATTTAGTTCCATAGTACTTATGTTTAAACTAATGAAGAAAACATTAGTGAATTTTATTGTTACTCAAACTCCCAGTAAACAATAAGCACCCGCTAATACAAAGCCAGTGGCCAGAACTGAATTTTGTACCAATTTCTGTATCAATAGACACAGATATTCATGGACTGTTTCTATACGTACAAAATTACATAATATCTCAACTACATCAAGAGTGCTTCATAAATATTGGTAAAATCATAGTTTATTCTTCTTTTCATAAAGTGTAACAAGCTTAATGTTAGATAATCAAGTTATTATCTTTTCTCTTTGAATGAACCAAACATATTTCTAAATGATGCCACCCACCACACTTGTTGCTGTCAAGTTGATTATGGAAGTCACCTTAAAGTATGGGGTATCATCTAAGGTTACAGGAAAAATAATTCCAAATTTAAGATTTTCAGTACAACCAGAATTTTCTGTACAACCAGAATACTGCTTAGAAGCAAGGATGGTCAGACTACATCTCACAGACTTTGGACATATCAACAGAGACCAGTCCCTGGAGAAGCAAGACACACTTAGTAAAGTACAAGGCAAAAAAGAAGACCATCAAGAAGATGGGCTGACACGGTGGCTGCAACGACGGACACAAGCATAGCAGCAATTGGGAGTGTGGTGCAGGACGGCAGTCTTTCAATCTGTGGTGCACAGGGCTACTAGCAGCTGGAAATGACTTGACGGCATCTAACCACAACAACAATTAAGATTTTGATGATTTATTTCTACAGACATATTGTTTTCCACAAAGTATTCAGATATTTTGTAAGAGCCAGACTACTATTTTTGTCTCAGAATTGACTTCAGATTTTTCAGCATTTCAAGTGATCTCAGGATACTATATAAACAGCTCCATTTCACAATGATTGTATTAAAGAGCTGTATTTCTACGAGAAAACCCTGGTGGCATGAGAATTACATCTGCTAATCAAAATATCAACAGTCCAAGTCCACCAGTAGAACCGTATGGTGCAGCTCTACTCTATCTTCTAGGGTCACTATGAAATGAATCAGGACTGACTCAATGGCAATGAGTTGTTTTTTGTTTTGTTTTGTTTTTTAATAGATTTCTACACTGTGATGCTTAGAAGTATTTTCAGAAAACAGCATGTTTATTTTGCTGCTAAAGGAATCTCACATATTGGGATTAAAATATTTTTCTTTTCTTCTTGGACAAAAAGTCTGTTGACACTTGTGTTTATAATAGAAAATCAATATTTTGTTTTCAAAGAAAATGATAACATGCAATAAAATATTCTGATTATACTTTCTAAAACTGTGTATGTTCTCTCTTCTTTCAGATAGTTATCCAAAGATGTCCTTACAAAAGGTTAATATACCTTACATCCTTGTATAAGGCAAACTTATAGTAAACTAGAAAATTTGACATAGATTTAATAAGGATACTAATGAAAAAGAGTCTTGAAAGACTAAATAATACTTTGTACAAAGGTAACTGAAGAGAGAGACAAGACTGCACTACGTATGTAGTATAATATATATGTTTATACTTTTCTTTCATTAAATAAGAGAAACAAAATGAAGGCTCCACCACGGTGTACAAAGGCATGAAAACAAGTAATTCACATCCATTTAAAAAGTTGTTAAATAAAATCATATTGCCAAAAATTAGAGAACCAAAGAGGAGAGTTCATTGTTAGTGTGAAATTACTTAGAATAAGAATAATGTATTTCTGATAATTTTTAACTGAATAAAAATATGTCTTAAATTACTTGCAGGTTTTATCTTTTTGGCTGGCCAAAACTGTTTACTTTAGTCCCCAACTAGTCTGCATTTCCTGACCTTTCGTACTACCTTCCCATCAAAAATGTCATTTCAGTTATGGTTCATGTCATCAGAGAATGTGTAAGGCAATGAAATATAAATTAAGTTGAAATGTTAAAGATCTCCCAGGTGCCACACAAATACACCCAAGCAATTTTTGATAAAAATTCAAAGGCAACTCAGTAAAGAGAGTCTATTCAACAAATGGTGTTAAAGTGATTGAAAATCTATAGGTGAAAAAAAAATAAGTGAACTTCGATCTAAACCTTATACTTTATACAAAATTTATCCCAAAATGGGCTATGGGTTAAATTTAAAACTTTAGAGGAAAATATAGGTGAAAAATTTTAGTACCTAAAGTCAGACAAAGAAAAAAACATGCTACAGACTGGAATAAAATATTCATCAACCATAAAGGACTTGCATTTAGAACATGCACAGAACTCTTGAAACAGTAAAAAAAAAAAAAAAAAAAAAAAAAAAGCGACTTAGAAAACGAGCAAAACACATGGATAGACATTTTACTGAGAAGGATATACAGACTGTAAAGTAAGCACATAAAAGATGTGCATTAGACATCAGGAAAATTGAAATTAAAACCACAAAAAGATATTACTACAGATGTATCAGAATGGCTAAAATAAAACAGTGATAATACCAAATGCTGGAGAAGATACAGAGAAACAGGATCATGCATACACCACAGACAGGCCTGAAAAATGGAACAGCCACCCTAGAAAATAGTTTGGTGGTTGTTTTTTGGTTCTATCAAGTTGGTTCTGACTCACAGTGCCCTGTGCACAACAGAACAAAACTGCTCAGTTCTACATCATCTTCCCATTGCTGTGTTTGAGGCCATTGTTGCAGTCACTGTGGCAATCTACCTTGTTGAGGACTTTCTTCTTTCTCACTGACCTGCTTTACCAAGAATGATGTCTTTCTTCAGGGACTGGGTTCTCTCACGACATGTCCAAAGTAAACAAGAAGAAGTTTCACCATCCTTGCTTCTATGGAGCATTCTGGCTGTACTTCTTCCAAGACAGATTCGTTTATTTTTATTTTTTTGGCAGCCTATAGTGTATTCAATAATCTTTACCAAAACCACAATTGAAAGGCATCAATTTTACTTCAGTCTTCCTTATTCCATAAAATCTAACATGCAATTAGCTCAAGACCCAGCAATTGCGCTCTTGGGCATTTATCCCAGAGAAATAAAAACATACTGACACCAAAGCCTATACATAATTGTTCATGGTAATCATAATACTCAAAGACTGGAAACAATTCAAATGTCTTTCGATGGATGAAACAATTAGACAAATTCTAGTACATTCATGGAATGGAGTACTAATTAGTAATAATAATAATAATAAAGAATGGACTATTGAGACATGGAACAACATGGATGGATCCTCAGCAAATTATGATATGTAAAAAAGTGCATCTAGAAAGGTCCTATGCTGTATGATTCCATTTATATAACATTTATTTTACTTTATTTTTTATTGTTAAGTACAAGTTTAAAATCGTATCAATTTTCCATATAACACCCGGAACTTTCACCACTATTCTACCCTAAATGCTGAGAATGTTTGGGATGTACATGAGAAACAGAAACTAGCTAAACTTGCAACATCCATATTCTGCATGAGAGAAACTGATATAAAAAAGATAAGTATATGTATCAGATTAAATTCAGAATTATAGAATTTGAATTTCCCCACTAATCTGAGATGTATAAATTCTGAATCAATTCACTATTCTTAACTCTAAGAACTATACCTAACACATACACGTATCAATAAACTTTTATGGAACAAACAGAATTTGCTTAGCAGTCATTTAATAAACTGGAAATCCTTTTGGCATACTGATTAAGTGCTATGGCCACTATCAAAAGGTCAGCAGTTCAAATCCAGCAGATGCTACTTGGAAATTCTACAGGGCAGTTTGGCTCTGCCCTATAATGTTACCATGAGTCAGAATTTACTCTATAGTTTTTGCTGCATGAAGAAAGCTACTGTTAATATTTTATTCTCTTCCATTTCAAAAAGGTTTAGAAAAGAGGTTTGACTTGTTCAGTTTTATGTACATTATAAACATTAATCCAGTAATAATCTTAGGGTCAACTGGAGGGAGGTTGAGAATGGAGAATAGGAAACAATTATCAAGTATTAAGGCTCCCCAAATAAATGGTACTGCAGCACAACGTACAGAGAAGACCCATATAGATCATCCAAAACAAGAAGTATACAAGATCCATGACAAGATAGGTATAATCATAATCATTATCATAATCTTTAAGAATATACCAAAAAAGCACAAAAACTCACTGCTGTCAAGTACATTCTGACTCATTTTTGTCAAGCAAGTAAACTTTAAAACAGAATGTAAACTCATTGCCATTGAGTTGATTCCAACTTACAGAAACCCTACAGGACAGATTAACCACTGTACCACCAGGACTCCAAAATGGACTATAATCAGCATAAAGGCTAAATAAAAGAGTAACAGAAATAAACAGAACACAGAAAGAACATCTATACATATGCTGAACTTTTAAGACCTGAGGTCCATGTTTAGGTCATCTTGTCACTGTGAGGTCAAGACAAAGTGGACTTTTGAGCAAGCTTTTCCACTAGCAAGTTGTGTTATATCCCATTAAAAATATACAGATGATGGATATTATGGATTGGGTTGTGTTCTCCAAAGAGTTATGTTGAAGTCCTAACCCCTGTACCTGTAACTATGTTCCTGTTTGGAAATACAGATTCTCTTTTATTATGTTAATGAGGTCATATCCAAGTAGAATGGATCCTCAACCTAATAACTTCTGAATGGTGTCTTATACAAAGGGCAGAACAGACATAAAGACACATTCAAGGTAAGACAGACATCACCGAGGACCCATCTACAAGCAGGGAAATACCAGGGATTGCTGGCAGATACAAGAAACAGAAGGACTCCACATGGCCAAGACCCTCATTTGGACTACCGGCACTGACAACTACTGAGTAAATATGTTTCTAGTCTTTAAAGCTATTCACTTATGGCATTTTTTATTATGGTAGTGCTAGAAAACTAACAACTTATGTAAACCTAATGTGGAAAATTAGGAAAACCAAGAATAATATAACAAATTAAAAAATATGATTGACTGTAGATTCAAGTAAAATGAAATCCTTGACAACTTCAATCTTTTCTCTGTTTATCATGATGTTGCTTATTGGTCTAGTTGTAAGGATTCTTGTTTCATTTATGTTAAGGTTTAGTACATACTGAATGTTACAGTTTTTGATCATCAATAAGTGCTTCGTATGTCTTTGGTCACTATACAATAATTTCATTTATACTAAAACATTTTAGAAAATAAGTATATTCTTAAATTTGATGCTCTTTTTGTTCTGTACTTACTTTACAGAACAGATTATATGAGCATAATATAAATCCTTAATAACGTGTCAAAGTAAGAATACATTGTAAATATCACTTTATGACAGACAGGAGTAGGAAATAAATCTTAACCATGCTAATATGTGAAGTAAAAATTAGCATTTCTCAACTAGTCATTTTATATGTCTTATGAATACTAATTATCCTGGTGGCATAGTGGGTTAAATGTTATGTTTGCTAACCAAAAGGCTGGCAGTTCAAACCCACCAGGCACTCCTTGGAAACTCTATGGGGCAGTTCTAGTTTGGCCAATAGGATCGCTATGAGTTGGAACCTACTTGACAGCAGTGTTTTTTGTTTGTTTCTTATGAATACTAATTAAACAATCTTAGTGAATTTAACTTAAAGTATGCTGTCTAGTGGCCTTTTAGATGAAAGGAGTTAAAGCATTTGGAGAGAGACCAATCAAGCTTTTTATGGTTACCATAAACCTCGACTAAAAGAAAGACATTTCTTTTTTCTTTCAAAACTCTTAACTTTCACTCTATAGAATGCTAAGAACCAACTTTCCAAACCAAAATAAAGCAATAATCCATATTTTACGTATATACACATATATATAGATTTAAGCATATAAAAACCATTATTCTTTTTCCTGTCAGAACACAAAGGTGTTTTTATTTGCAAAAAAAAAATTCAGTTTATGTTAAAAGAAAAAAGCAAAGAGCCACTTAATTCTCTCATGAAAAATGAAAAGAAAAACTTCGATCATTTTCTCTTATCTTAGAAATGTGTTCAAGTTTTTAAAAAATATAAGCTCACACTTTAAGAAACTAAGTGCTTGGTTTCTGAAAGGGTGATTTTTTTTTTGAGTTCTAAAACTATATTAAAATAATTGAAACTCAAAACATAACATTTATTCTGAGTAGTCTATATGCTTGCATATAGGAGACCATTCTGATTAAAAAATTAAAAAGTAAATGGCTCAAGTTAGGCTAGTTACAGCGAAACTTACACAGAGAAGATCAAAAGTTAGCTGATCTTCACATGATTGATTGGTGGCATAGTGGAAACACTGGTTGCCTACTGGTTCAGTGCTCTGACTGCTAGCCAAAAGGCTGGAAATTAGAATCTACTAGATGCTCCTTGAAAACCTGAGGAGGCAGTACTATTCTGTCCTATAGGGTCACCATGAGTCACAATTGACTCCACAGCAATGGGTTTGGTTTTGGGTTGCTGGCATAGTGGTTACGACATATAGATGCTAACCAAAAGTTCGGAATTTGAATCCACCAGGCAGTTACTGGAAACTCTATAGGGCAGTAGTAATCTATCTTATGGAGTCACTATGAGTCAAAATTGATTGGATAGCAATGGGTCTTTTGTGTGTGTGTGTGTGTGTTCCCCCCCCCAACTTCCTTCTGCTGAGATCAATCAGTTGATATCAGTCATGTCATAAGGTGGTCTCTGGCCTGACTAATAAAAGTTTGGCCCTCACTCACTTGCAGCCATGAGATTCTTTTGGAAATTTAAATTAAGAAAGCTTTGATTCTTTTTCATTAAATCACATGGCAATGGTTTTGTTACTGCTCCCTTGTAGCTAAAAAGAAATAAGTTAAAAGAAGCTGTAAAGTTGATTGGCAACTCTGGGTGAAAATAGGCCAGTGAGGCTTCAGGTAAGATCAGTTTTGGTCAGGTATCTTTTCAGGTTCATGGGTATGGAGAAAACCCTCAAAATTAAAACAAGATGTTTAACTTTTTTCTCTGAGAGTACAGAGAAGAAAAAGACAAAAATTCATATTATTGTGGACTGACAGAGGCCCTAGGGAGACTGTATGGTTTAGGAAGCAGTCTTCAGAGAGACTTTTAGGGTGGTTCATTTTAGTCCGTATCCTCTGCTGGATGGTCAAAGGAGGGGCATAGGACTTGTAGTTTTTGTTTGGTTTGGTTTGGTTTTCTCAATCTGAGAGTCTGTGTTAAATTATTTTCTGGCTTCTTCACAGTCTTGGCCAACTTGTTAGAAGAATATACAAGAATGTAAATATTTACAAAAGAGAAAACGCTCCTTGTCAATAAACCTGCCTTTCTCACATTTTCATTGAGTAGATGTGCCATAACATGTTTAACCATCCCCTGTTGCTGACTGAGGTTGCTTTGGACTGTGTCCATGCATATGCCATTTTCTCCCATATTGCTTGGTTTGTTTTAAAAGGTATATACCCAGAAGATAGATTACTCTGCAAAAAGCATAAACAGATTATGGATCTTGTTATTTATTACCATTTTCCATAGTGTTGTACCAATTCATCAGTATCAATGTATGATAAACCCATTTTACTGACTTTTGCCTACATTGCAAAAGTGTCATTAAAAAAAAAAAGCCTTGTTGCTTAATTGAATTGGGGAATAATGGCACATAGCTCTTTGATTAACAACATGTGTTTATTGAGAAGCAGCATGAATGTGATTTACAACCATGAATTGTTAAGTGGCATCATAGGTAACATGTGACTAATAAAAACAAACAAACAAAAAAATCAAGCCTCAGAATCCATACCAGTCATTTGCTTACTTGATCTTAGAGCCACCCCTGCCCCTCTTGGCCCAGGGTTATTGTATCTCCCTGTGTCCCCTACTCTGTGGCTTTCAGTTTTGAACAGTAAATGACACTGGCAGCAGACTGGATGGTAGACGTTAAGACAAGGCTAGAGCCATAACCAAAACAAACCCAAACCCACTGCTGTTGAGTCAATGCCAAGTCACAGCAACCCTATTGGACAGAGCAGAACTGCTTCACAGAGTTTCCAAGGAGCACCTGGCAGATTTGAACTGCTGACCTTTAGGCTAGCCAGTGTAGCCCTTAACCACTATGCCACCAAGGTTTCCATAAAGCCACTTTTTTCTTAGCTTCAAGACAGCCACTCAACCAGACCATTTCCTGGAATTGTTTCATTTCCTCCTCAAAACCTCCTTGAAGAGAAACTGACAAAAATAGGCTCTGCCCTCCATCTGGGCACTCCTGATAACCATTAGCCCCTTAATTGCCTCATGCAGGGTAAAGTCTCTGTCCCTGAGTAGAGAGCTGACATGCTAATGAGCAAAAATGGCTAAGTTCCTCCTGCCTCGGGAATTGAACTCCAGCTCTAAAAAATGCTTCTTCATTCTGCAATGCTCTGGGCTGTCACGCACACCGTTTTGTATTTATAACTGATCTTAATCACATAAACTAGTCTCAACAAGCTTCCTGTGAGCAGTCTAAAAGGTGCACAGGCCCTCCTGTCTTAACTGCTTGTCCAGCCAGTAAACTTGCCTTCTGTTCTCCCTAACTTGATCTCTGTCTTTTTGGCCTTGATGATGTTGCATCGAGCAGAAGCTGGAGTTGCCAGCAACAGGAGAATGGAAGCCAAGATGTTTTTCCTCTCCTGTTTGCTATGTGTCTCCAGCAGCAACTTTGGGTCATTCAGACAATCCTAGTCTCCATAGTTGCAGCTTTTGCTGGGTGGCTTCAACTCCTGGGTTCCAGTAACACTGCCTCCCGTCCACAGCTAACTGTTATTGCCCTTTTCTAGGATGAGTCATTAACACCCATATGATTAATACCAGTTGCCAGAGAGTCAATTCTGGCTCAGGGCAACCTCATTTGTGTCAGAATAGAACTGTATTCCATGAGGTTTTTAATAGCTGTAAATTTTTTTGGTAGTCAGTCACCTTCCAATTTACTTTTGGATGTAAATTCTTCCAAGATGGCCTCTGGTTGGATTCAAACCAATCTTTCAGTTAGTAGCCACATGCTAACTGAATAATTTCTGTTTTTTAAAAGGGCTCTGAATAATATGGTATCTCCAATTAATATAAAAGGGACCAGGATGGCTGAAAGCAATAAATGCATAGAGATACTTGCTAAAAGGCTTACAATGCCATGTATTTGCAACTACCTCTCGTGGGACTCTGGCTTTCAAGGCAGCCAGCCCCAACGATGTAGCTATCTCAGAGAAAAAGAAATTGGCATAATCCCCAAGTGAAGAGTTACATTTTCTTGGGAGTTTTCTTCTCATCATTCAGTCATTGAGAATCATCAACTCTACATAACAAACTTTCTGCTAAAAATAAAACACAGAATTACATTCCAAGGAAGTTAGTTGGAATAGACCTGCAGTATCACTGATACCTTCTGAGATAATACTGGTCAAACTGAGCTTTTGCCTCTTAAACAGTTTTTCAAATAGAGTGGGGTCATGACAATCTAGTGTGTCATGACCATGATTTTAAAAAATAAGTGAGAGAGCAGACTATAAGAATGGGAAAGAACAGAAAATATCAGGATGCACTTATCATAAAATAGCAAGATTTATAACATAAACCTGTTTCAGCTAGGTAGCACATGTGCTCATGTAATTTGGGGTGTATGTGAATCAGGTTGTAATGGACAATCTGTTTCTATACATTGATTGAGGTAAAAAAATTTTGAAAGCCACCACCTTTTCTACACAGAAATCACCTCCAAGTTTTCTCTCAGCAGGGGGAAGTTAAAGAGAAATGTCTTCCTTGGTGCATAACTCACATTTGTTCAATGTTAAAAACAAGAGAACACAGTTAGTAGCACCCAGCAGATTACCTATAATCACTGATGTTAATTATCCCACATCTTTCTTTAAATCTGTTATAGCCATTAATCAATGAACAAATTATTATATGGTTAAAAACAAGTACTGTCAACTAGAGACATGTACAGCAGTATAAATGAGCAGTTGTACATTTAGCATATTTGAGCTGCATATGTAATAACAACATAATACTATAAACTGCCAAAATTTTTATATAAAACATTTATTTTTCACTACTTAATACAATTTTTACATATATAAGTAGATATGCTATTGGGTGGCTGATCAATATTATATAATGTACAGGCATATTTTAAACCTTTGATGTGACTTCCTGTCCTCATTTTGTTATTATTGTTCAGTTCCCCTTGAAATTTTATCACTTCCAGAAAAAAAGTGTTTTATAAGTAATGAGATTTTAAAGAATATTTGTAATGTATAATACAAATAAACCCAAACAATGACTCTGAAAATATAAATATGTGAAACCATCTTTCTTAACCAGTAATGGTTGGAGCGTGACTTTATTCGGGCTCCTGGAAGTGATGGGGCCACAACTAGTTCTGAAGAAAAAAATCAAATTATTATTAAACATACATTTTTGACTCAGTAAGAATTAAAAACAATATAAATACCTTAAAAATGGTTTGAGTCAAGGAAAAATGTGGCCAGAAAATTCCGAAGAACACAACTTTGGTTCCAAATTTCAGTACTTGGCAGTTAACAGAAAGATCTGCTGTCAGAACCCACCAGGGGCCCTGTGAAGGAAAAGATCTGGTGACCTGCTCCATTGAGGATTACAGCCTGGGAAACCCTGTAGAGTAGTTCTACCTGGTCACATGGGGTTGCTATTCTGAAATAGACTGGATGGTATACTACAGCATAACTCTCTGATACATATCCAGATGTCATGATTCCAATTTTAGATTTTTAAAAACATCAGAATAACTGTTATCTTTATCATTACTCTGTGGGTACTTCTGTCATGCAATCTCTTGTTTGCAAATACAGACGGGCAACATAGAGTAACTGGTTAAGGCAGTTTGACTCCAGAGGCCATGCTTTCAAATCACAGCCTGGCTTCAAATCTCAGCTTTGCATTTTAATAGCTGTGGAACTTTGTTTAAATGACCTATTTTTTTCCATACCCCAGTTTCTTCATCTATAGAATGGGTTTTGATAATAATATTACATGCAAACATTCTGTTTGTTTTGAAGATTATTGTCAGTTGCTGTCTAGTCAGCTCTAAATCATGGTGATCTTATGTATGATGAAATAATATATTACCCAGACCTGTGCTGTCCTTACAAGTGTTAGTATGTTTGAGTCACTAGTTGCAGCTTTGATATTAATCCGTCACATGAGGGTTTCCCTCATTTTCACAGACCCTCTATTTTACCAAGCACAAAGTCCTTTTTTAGCAGTTGGTCTTTCCTGATGATGTGTCCAAAGTGAGCAAGCTGAAGTCTCATCATCCTTGCTTCTAAAAAGCATTCCAGTTTTACCTCTTTTAAGACTAATTTTGGTCATTCTTCTGGCAATCCATCATATATTCAGTACTCTTCACCAACAACCACAATTCCAATGCATCAATTTTTCTTCTGTTTTCCTTTTTATTGTCCAGTTTGACTTTATATTAAGATAATGCTTCATGCAAACTAAGAACTTTATAAAAGTAAACAAAGATATATACAAATACTAAGAAGAAAAATGGTAAACTCAAAAATTCTTAGGAATAATTATTCTCTTTTTCACTTATTTCTGTTTACTTCACTCTTAGAGTGATGTCTTTCACATTGGATTAGCAATGAAGGGCTTCATAAAAGACAGATTGTTTAGCAGAAATCTTAATATGCTCTGTGTTTTTAAATTTCTGATTTGCTTATGTGGAATTTTCAAGTTGATGAGACTCTTACAATAAAAGGAGAAACTGTGATAGGTTGGATACGGTACCAAAACATTTGTGCATTGGTCATATGTTTATCTTTTCACTATGTAAATGAGGGAGATAGGTTGCCAGGTATTCAGCAGACACACTTACTCTCAAACTCATTTATCTTTAGAATGTATTTTTCCAGTGAGGTAGATTATACCTGTCTGAGATGAATTAAAGTATGTCTTAAACAAAGGCAGGAGGATTAATAAACTGACCTTCCAAAACCTAAAGTTATTTTTCACTAAGAAACCTCTAGGAAATAATGAAGTTGAAGCCATATGCCAATAGTTATTTTACACACAAATATAAATATTCAGGCAAATTCAAACTACCAACTCTGAAATAAAGGCAATTTAAAACTGAGAATTGGTTTTAAAGTTTGTAAGGGTCTGTACATAGAAAAAGTAAGAAAGTTCATCAGTAGAAACAGGTCACTACAAACAACAGCCTGGAATTCGGAAACGTCAATTTTACACTGCACTAAGCATAACATGCCAGACATAACCAAACTACTGTCTGGAAAAATATCAACACCTGCTTCTACAGTCCCTGAAGATATAAGTCAGACACATTAGCCAGGTCAGGTACAAGACTGCTTCCACATGGACCTACACATATAGAAGTCATTTTCCATCTGTTTCAGTGTTCACCATAAATCAGACATGTTAATCGTCCCAGAACAAACTGCTATCTCCAGATGAACTATAGCCTAACTTAGTAGAAGTACATGCTAAGAATAGCCTTAAGAAAACAAACAAAAGAGCAGTGATGAGTTAGAACATATTCATCTGAAATTTCAGGCTGACAACCAAAATATATAACCTACTGCTAAGACCTGCCACTCGTATGCCCCCTTCAGTCAGGTGCCCACCATAGTGCTGATAGCCCCAGTCTGAATCATTTATTAGGTAATGAAATTTATGCAGGCTATCTTCCATATGAGCAGTTCCTTTGGGAAAACACTCGAAAGCTGGCATCACGGACTGAAGACACAGACGCTTCCTATCTGACAACAAAGCAAAAGACTGTGTTGCTGTCTTACTCAGACCTTCTGGGGAATTTTCTCCTTTGGGGACAAGGGGGTGGGGGACCCTGCTGCTACCCAATCCCTCCCTGACTTGAGTAAATGGGGGCTGTCAGTTGTGCGAGTCAAGAGCAGCTCTAGAACCAGAATCTTCGAATTCAGGCAAATTTAACTGAGGATGGCAAATCCTCCCCCTGCCCCCACACGCACACATGTAAATGCACACACGCTAAGGTGACTTAGACTTAAGGCACCGAAAGAAGCTAATGAACGCTTAACACAAACTAAAAGTGGAGTTCTCTCCGTGTACACTCTTGGTCCATTTTCTCTTCACCGTGTTATCTGTAAATTACCTAACTTCAGAAACAAATGCTAAAATAGGCCAGTCAACAGTTAACTGCACTGCAATGGCAGGGCTTTATCATACATGAAAAAATGATAGTCAGGAGAGAGTCAGTAACATATGCTGTAGCTCTTAAAGGAAAAGGCAACAAAAACCCACTGCCGACAAGTTGATTCCGACTCTCAGCGACCCTGTGGGACACAGGAGAGCTGTTCCATAGAGTTTCTAAGGAGTGCCTGGCAGATTCCAACTGTGATCTTTCAGTTAACAGTTGTGGCATCTAACCACTAGGGATTCCAAAAGACAAGACAGTCAAATAAATGTCTGAAGAAGGAAGAAGAAGAATACTGCTTTAAATTCAATAAATACAGTACATTTAGTAATTTGACTCAGAGCCTTCTCTCAAGGTCAGATGAACTGTTTTGCTATTCTAATAAATAAGCCACTGGTTTCTGGTGTACACACTCTTGAGAGTATGGACATACTAATGCCCATAAGACCAAACATTTTAAAAGACTATTTTGTTAGTGCTGTCTCTGCTCTCTCCAGAAAGTTTGTTTTCACAGAATAACATGCAAAAGTATAAGACCTATGAAATTGTTGGTTCTTATCTGTACTTATTATGAAGAGTTTTGAATCCATCAAAAATGACTGTGCAATCAATAGAAAACAAAAACAAATAATAAACTTAAAAACTAGCCTTCACAATTAAAAATAAAAAGCTAACTATGACATTAAATGCCTTCAATGAGTTGGCCCCGTCTTAGGAATCCCCCACCAATGCTTCAGAAAAAAAATCGCTGGTATTCACTAGAAAAGCACTTTCACACTCATTCTCTCTAGTCCACCTTTGTTGACACAGTTCCCTCTGACTAGAATATATTCTCCTTTCTATTAATCTAAATTTAGTTTACTTTCTTGTACGGCCAGATTTAAGAACTGCCTGATCTGCTTCCAACCTTTCCCAGCTAAGGCCTCAATCTCTCTCGTTTCCGGCCTTTCACAATACCTACTGCCTCAGTCTTTCCAACTCAGTAACCCCACAACAACTGAGGTAATTATGTTCTTAAAATGTAATATGGTTGGTGAAAGCTAGCTGGTGAGATCAAAGTCTCATAGAAAATAGGGAATTAAGAATAGAAATGTAATAAAATAATTATTTTGAATCTCTTTTCCTTAAAAAGAAAAGCTCCAGAAGGCATCTACTCCAAAACAATATAGATTTAGTGCTCCCATGCCTTTCCTAGCTGGAAACCCTGCTGCTGTAGCAGAGTCTCCCACAAGGTTAACACTTAATAAGATATGGATCTCTTGTTCCTCAAAGCAGAGCTTTAAACCCTTTCTTTCTGGTTTTGTCCCTGCTGAGAATTTACATTTCCAGCCCAGATATGGCAACCTAGGTGGCCATAGTGGTTAAGAGTTCGGCTACTAAGCAAAAAGTAGACAGTTTGAATCTATCAGGTGCTCCTTGGAAACTCTGTGGGGTAGTTCTACTTTGTCCTATCAGGGTTGCTATGAGTCGGCATTGACTTGAGGGCACTGGGTGTGGTTTTGGTTTTGTACGCTGAATCACTCTACAGTTTAACAAGATCCCCTGGTGATTTGCATGTATGCACAAGAATCAGACTGAATTCTTAGAATCACCTTTGTTTCATTTTTTTTTCAGCAAATCTTAGCAAAACGTTTGTACCAACAAACGAAGGATAAGGGTGAGTCTTCTGTGTATTGTCCAGGAATACACAGGTTTCCTGTCTCAACACTGCTTCACAAACCCAGTCAGATGGTCTACGGAAGAGCTCATGGTAGTAACATGCGTATTATTTGGCGACACAATTATAAGACTGGGTTATCTCAAAATACTTGTTTGTGTATACTGTATTTTGTTATTCCATTTTTTTAAAAAGGGCCCAATATAATAATTTTTAAAAGTCCATTTGTCCTGTGTCCCTATAAAATCCCCAAAGCACTCCCATTGCTGTGAACTGATTCCAGCTCACAGCAACTCTGTGACACAGAAGACTTGCTCCATAGGGTTTCCAAGGAGCAGCTGATGGATTCAAATTGCCAATCTCTTCATTAGCAGTTGTCATGGTTGAATTGCATGCCCCCCAAAATATGTGTAGCCCATGTGGCTGGGCCATGATTCCCAGTATCTTGTGACTGTCCTCTGTTTTGTGGTTTTCCTATGCTGTATGTTAAAGGATTAGAGTGGGACTATAAATCCTTTCATAGGATCACCTCCCTGCTCCACTGTAAAGGGAGTTTCCCTGGGGTATGGCTTGCCCCACCCTTAATCCGTTCATTCTGCAAAAAGATAAAAGGAAAGAGAAGCAGGCAGAGAATTGGGAACCCCGCACCATCAAGCAAGCAGCACTGGGAGAAAAGTGCGTCCTTCAGACCTGAGGTTCCTGCACCAAGAAGCTCCCTGGACAAAGACTGATGCAATATTGGACTTTCCCCCAGAATCAACAATGGGGAAAGCCTTCCCCTGGAGTGGAAATCCTGAATTTGGACCCGCAGCCTACTGGACTGTGTAAGAATAAACCTTCCTTTGTTAAAGCCGTCTACTCTGTGGTATTTCTGTTAGACCAGCCCTAGTTAAGACAGCAGTCACAGCTCTTAACTGCTGTGCTGCCAGAGCTCCGGATCCATTTGGTATTGGTAAATATTGTTACTTCAAATAGCATTTTCAGTAAATTTGTAACAATAAAAATGATTCAGTGAATGTGCTGCCAGTACAGTTTATTCAACATCCTTAAAATACAGTGGAAATTAATCATTGTTAGTCAAGAATTATATTACCATTGAAGAAAATTTTTACTGCTATAGCAACTAATTTTGGTTAGAGTTACAATTTTTTTTTTTTTTGGTAGTCTACGTCTTCCTTTGGAAACCCTGGTGGCATAGTGGTTAACCGCCATAGCTGCTGACCAAAAGGTTGCCAGTTTGAACCTACCAGGCGCTCCTTGGAAACTCTATAGGGCAGTTCTACTCTGACCTATAGGGTAGCTATGAGTTGGAATTGACTTGATGGCCACGGATTTGGTTTTCTTTTTATGGTTTTCAGTCTTCTGTTACACCATCAGAACAGTTCAGTGTTTCCGCAGTTTCAGTGGGCTTTGTTTACATGCATGCACTGTATGTATACGTACATAGGAGCACACACACACGCACACTCAAGAAATGACAGAAACATCCTAAGCAAGGAGATCATGGGACTAGTAAAGGCAATCAAGTCACTCTGAGGAGCACTTTCAGATTTGTCACATTTTTCCCTCTATATGTTCCAAATCATCAACAATAAATTGAAAACAAAACAACAACAAAAAAAAACTGAAAATGTGCTACTGCCGAACAAAGATAATGTCTTCCAACATTTAATTACAAAAACCAAGGGTGCAGCTTTCTGAGAGGAACGCTAATAAAAGGTCTGGGTTCAAATCTTTACATCTCCATTTTTAGCTTTGAAACTTCAAGTGTATTACTTAATTTCTCTGTGCCCTCATTTCCTTGTTTGTAAAACTGAGATAATGGAACCTTTTAATGTTTGAGGATTAAATAAGTATTTGTAAAGTGCTTGTAAGAGTCCCTACATAAAGCAAGCCCCCGTAAATGTTTGTTAAATAAATGAGAAATGCTTCACTCTTACTTGCTCATCACATCATGGACTCCTTGACTTGGAAATTAAGCTTAAAAAAAAGGCAGTTAAAGGGAACAAGAAAAATAAAAAAGCCAAGAAACATTAAAAACATACTCTCAGAGATCTTCAAAAAGTTCAAGGCCATTAACAGAAACAATTTTATAAAAATAAAAGCATTACAATCCTCTTATTCTGCTTATTTTTCTCATTTCAAAGAAGAAATCATTATAGTTCTTGTAGCAGAAAGAACAACTAAAAAGGTAAATAATTGCTCAATTTCCAGTTTTTACTTCAATCTTTTGAGTTTTCTTAAAAGTCTAAACTATGAAGTGGAATTCTTAATTGCAAACCAGAATCAACACTAATTCTTAGCCTTTTTGCTTCCTATCCTGTCAGCTTTCTTCCTATCAATGGTTTAGGACAATTTGGAAACCCGGCAAATATAATGAGACTTTTAACATAGTACAAAACCTAAAATTTATTCAGCATTGTATCTCTGAGTCACAAAAAATTTTAATAGACAGAAATCACCTTTAAAATGTTTTTCTTCCCTATTGCCATTTCTCACAGTCTCCACTATGTAGACTTTAACATAATTTGATTAATTACTCTAATTTTCCCTAATTCACAACTGGTTTAACAAATAGAAAATTGGCTTAATTTCTGGAATACTAAAGAATAAAGTGTAGTCCTGGAACAACTGGTAAAAAACAAAAAATAACAACAACAAAATCTTTTGGTTTTGAGCTTTTACTTTTAAAAGTGCCCTGCCTTATTCTAACCAAGCTTCAAATTTTATTTCTGAACTTTTACAGTAGTCCTAAGCATAAAGCGACAACAAAAGTATGAAGATGATGGTATTTATTATTTATTGAATCCTTATTATACTGTATATCCTATAACTTTTACATTACTTTAAAAGTAATGTGGTTGATCTTCTCAATCCTATAAGGTAGAAATTAATAACCATATTTGACTCAGACATGGAAATAGCTGGTAAGGGAGATTAAGTAACGTGCCCATGGTCACGCGACTAGTATCTGAAACTCAAATTTGTCTAACTCTGACACCTGTGTCTTTAACAAGTATGACCTCCCCCATTACCTTAAGACCCCTCAAGTGACCCATCTCATCCACAGACTTCCTGAACTGGAGAGAGAACTTGACACCTGTCAAATCTCTAAGAATAACTGCATTCAATTTAAACTGACACTCTCTCTCCAAATGACTAAGAAATATGGCACTCTGTTAGACCCGTGTGGAGGAGCACAAACATGTGAGATGGAAATGGAGCAGAGTAAAAGCCACATGACGTACTTTCCCTATCGCTTTTGCTTCTGACTTAAAGTCACATCTTAAGGGTAATTCTCCTATTTAATTAGCTTGTTTTCTTCCACTGAGGACTAACTGTGATAAGATTCAGTACCATGTTTTACTACTCCAACTGTCTCTCATACCATTCCCCCCTTTGAATTAATTCCTTATTCATGCCAGTTTTCATTAAATGTCTGTTTTCTTTGTGCTGCCAGGCATAGAGTTATAAGCATAAATACCAGGCTCGGGCCTGGAGTTCAGTCCAGTGGATGAGACAGAAAGTATTAAGAGAATGTTCTTTTATATTATAACTAAACACAACTACCAACAACTAACCCTTCAGGAGTAAGAGACAACTGGACCAAGTGGCCTCAACACTGTCACCTGGAGGTTTCTGTTTCCAGTGGGATTCA
This sequence comes from Heterohyrax brucei, assembly GCA_028571685.1. Taxonomy (NCBI): domain Eukaryota; kingdom Metazoa; phylum Chordata; class Mammalia; order Hyracoidea; family Procaviidae; genus Heterohyrax; species Heterohyrax brucei. The sequence continues at coordinate 79,588,215 of CM053143.1, forward strand.
CTTGAATTATCACAACAATGACCCTGCTCTTCCCTAGAGGTATGTTATTTTCCTTCAATAACATCAAATTATTGGGTCCCTATGCATAGCGCTTGGAAACTCTGGTGGCATAGTGGTTAAGTGCTGTGGCTGTTAACCAAATGGTCAGCAGTTCAAATCCACCAGGCACTCCTCGGAAGCTATGAGGCAGTTCTTGTCTGTCCTTTAGGGTCGCTACCAGTCAGAATTCGACTCAGTTACAATGGGCTTGATACACTGGTATTATTAGCACAATGGAAACAGGGTGGCATTTTAAAATGACTTTACCAGTTAATGTAACACAAATACGAGATTAATAAGACATAACAAACACAACATACAGTTTCAGAAGGTCAGGTTTCTAATCTTTGTATTGCTGGTTTCCAGAGCTCACCACTTCTATGCTGCTCTGTAGCCTATGTAAGACTTTCACACGCTAAGAACCACAACAGAAACTGCTCATTCCTGATACATTTTTCTGTATACAAGATGGAATAAACACAAAACTTGGGGAACTTCTGCACTTTAAGAAAAACATGTTTTTATCTAAAATAAAAAAGACTAATAATGTTGTAAGAAAAAAACATCTTTAGCAAGCAATAGACATAGGTCAAAATACTTATTTTACTAAAGAGCCAGTTCAAGTTCACAAGAAAACTGATAAGACATATTAAACAAAATAAATGCAAATATTCAACCTTCCTATGGTAATATAAAATAAAACAATAAGTCATCCTTAGTGTTCTTGTTAGGTGCTGTCGAGTCAGTTCCATCTCACAGCAACCCTGTGCACAACACAACAAAATACTGCCCATTCCTGCACCATGCTCACAATTGTTTCATGCTTAAGCGTGTTATCGCTGTGGCGATCCATCTTGTTGACTGTCTTCCTCATTTTCACTGACCCTCCACTCTACCAAATACGATGTCCCTCTCCATGGATTCATCCTCCCTGAAAATATGTCCAAAGTATGTGAGATGCTGTCTTGTCATCTTTCCTTCCAAGGAGCACTCCGGTACTTCTTCTCTGACAGATCTATTTGTTCTTTCAGCAGTCCATGGTACATTCAATATTCTTCTCCAGCACCACAGTTCAAAGGTGTCAACTCTTCTTGTGTCTTCCATATTCATCGTCTAGCTTTTGTATGCAGATGATGTGAACAAAAATACCACAGCTTGGGTCAGGCACACCTTAGTCTTCAAGGCGACATCTTCACTTTTCAACACTTTAAGGAGCTCTTTTGAGCAGATTTTCCCAGTGCAATGCATCTTTTGATTTCCTTACTGCTGCTTCCATGGATGTTGAGCTTTTCCATTGTCTCTTTCCACAGATGTAGTTAATTTGATTCCTATGTATTCCATGTGGCAAGTTCCATGTGTATAGCTACTGTTCATGTTGATGAAAAAGATATTTGCAACGATGAAGTCACTGGTCTTGCAAAATTCTATCACGTGATTTCTGGCATCATATCTATCACCAAAGGCATATTTTGTAACTACTCATCCTTCTTTGTTTGCAACTTCTGCATTTTGATCACCAGTAATTATCAATGCATCTTGATTGTATGTTCCATCTATTTCAGACTGCAGAAGCTGGTAAAAATCTTCAGTTTCTGCATCTTTGACCTTAGCAGTTGATGCATAAGTTTGGATAATAGTCATGTTAACTGGCCTTCCTCGTAGGTGCATGGATATTATCCTATCACTGACAGCATTGTACTTCAGGACAGATATTGAAATATTCTTTTTGATGATGAATGCAACACCAATCATCTTCAAGTTTTCACTCCCAGTACAGTAGACCGTATGATTGTTTGATTCAAAATGGCCAGTACTAGTCCACTTCTGCTTACTAATGCCTAAGATATCGATGTTCATGAGTTCCATGTCATTTCTGATGATTTCCAACTTTCCTACATTCACATTTCCTACATTCCACGTGCTAATTATTAATGGATGTTTGCAGCTGTTTCTTCTCATTTTGGGTCACACCACATCAGCAAATGAAAGTCCCAAAAGCTTGATTCCATCCACGTCATTAGGGTGGACTTTATTTTGAGAAGGCAGCTCTTCCCAGCCATCTTTTGAGTGCCTTCCAACCTGGGGGGCTCATTTTCTGGCACTATATCTGACAGTCTTCGACTGCTATTCATAACATTCTTACTGGCTAATTTTTTTCAGCATTAAACTGCTGGGGCCTCCTTCCTAGTCCATCTTAGCCTAGAAGCCCACCTAAAACCTGTCCCCCATGGGTGACCCTGCTGGTATCGAAACACCAATGGCATAGCTTTCAGAATCATAGCAACAGGCAAGCCCCCACACTATGACAAGCTGAGGGACAAGTGGAAGTTATCTTCACTAGGCTGTAAAAATTACCAAAAATGTTGATGCACTAATATCAATGAAGACACAGAGAAACAGGTGCTTCTGCAGACTGCTGATGGTGAAATAAATTAGGAAATCCATTTTGGAAATTGATTTAGCAATGTGAATCCTGAGCAACAAAAATACTCATATTCTGTGACCCTATCATCTGACTTCTGGAAAATAATTCAAAGTACAGAAAAAGCTATATGTTGAGATGCATTCATTGTGCTATTATCTGTAAAGTTGATAAACCAAGAGTAATTTTATATTCAATCACATGTAATTAAGCGAAATAAATTAAATCTATGTAGTGAAACATTATGGAGTCATCAAAACTGGCAGTTATATTAGGATATGATTATATTGCATTTAAATATTTTAACTGTTTCAAAAGAAAATATTTTAATTATATGAAGTAGCTGAATTCCCAGTATAGTTTGATATTGAATGACAAGTTCTATCACGGCACCCAAAAGAACAAAAGATTTTAAGGAAAATGTCTAAAAATGTAATAAAAGTATTTGTAAAGCTGGAATATATTTTGGTTGATTACAGCTAAATGCCTTTTGGAAAGAAGGAAATGCTGTACTTATATTAAAACAGTCTGATTTTTACTAGTTTTTTTATGTCCTACAGGCATTCAAACCTAGTAAGAGTCTCTCGGACAAAACTCAAGGAAAAGTATCTCCTCGTGAAAATGGTTGGGCGCAATGCAGGCACTTACAATTAAATCTTATAATCAAAGATTCAGCAGAAAAACCCAGCTGATATTAATTATTTCTACTGCTTAGTACAGAGATATAAAAGACCTTGGAAATCACAGTTTATCAACAGTTGTTTTGGTTTAGGAATTTACTCATTATTGCTAGCAACACAAGCTACATAAGAAAGAAAGAAGAAACCTGGAATGCTAGGGGATCATTTGTGTGAGAAATGCACACAATTTTCTTTTCACAGGCACCTTCTTTAATTTCAGATCAAAGTTTACTGGACTTGAGCAGAGCTCAAAGCTCCATAATCTCCCATCCTTACCTCTGAGTGTACTTGCCAGCCAAGTGCCGTCGAGACTTAACAAGTAGGAAATTAGTTGGTATGATATGACCACACATTATGAACAGAATAGGTAAGAAAATGGTTTAAAATGTTGCAGGGAATCAGATTCCAGCAACAAAAGATAGCATTCATCTGGGAATCGAATTCTTAATATATGAGAGTTCTGTGTGCTGCTTTTAATTTTATCCCAATGAGTTCAAAATTTTAAGCTTCTTAAGCAAAGACTCCAATAGTTAAAGGTGTTATTAAGACTTTCCTCTTCCCCCAACAAGTTAAGATTTAAGAAAAATCACCTTAAATAACAGGTTTCTGTAACAATCATGGTCACTGAAAGCAATTTTCAGAGAAATATAGTTTGTATTGAAAGAAGTTGTATAGGAAGAACCAAAAACAACATCCTCTAATATGGGCAATTCTCCCTGCTGGAGTTGATAAATATAAAATGTTATTAATTTTAATAAGACACCAGCAATATAAATGTGTTATTTTACACACAAGACACTTGCATACATTCTCTAAGAGGTGAATATGATACAATTATAAAGTATAAAGGATGCAGAGCTAGAGTTCTGAACTTGTAGCTGATTACCAAACACAGTGTCTTGACGGTATGTTGCATGCTTCTTAACTTGGTATGATATGACCTCATACTTCCTCATTCCAGATAATCTCCAATGTCTCTCCTGGCTCTGAATTTCCATAATTATTATGCCAGATATCTTCAGTTTGCCCTTCCAAATTCAATTCACTTCTGCCCTGGAGGTAGAACTGCCACAAGCCAAGTGCCATCAGGTTGGATAGGTAGAACTACACAGGCTTTATCAACAGTCCTCCTTGCCCTCTGACATTTCAGTGGAATCAGCCAATACGAAAACCCAGCAGGAGATCAGGTGAAAAGGTGAAGTTAGGGTATTTATTTCCCTGGATCGCATCTCTCTCCATTACTTAGGGTTTGAAGGTTACTACTCCTTTCAAGACAATTTGCACAATGTGCAACTTTTTCTCATTTTTTTCCTTCTCTATGTTCAATCAGATCTAAAAGTGCAAGCATCACCTTCTACTACTAAATCCAGGTTCCTGTACTAGCTTTTATACTTCTTGACAAACTTCCCACAACCTTGAATTAATATCTTTATGCATAAATCCTTCTCACATGATCTTAACTTGAATCTGCCACCCATCTGAAAATCTGACACAATCACTTGTTAAAGATCTTGCTTAAGAGCTTATTTTAGAATCTAATATTTCATGAGGAGTAACTATGTAAAGCACGAATACTGTTTACTAATGTGATCTAAGTTTCACTTAAAAGAAACACTGAAAGCACTTATTTTGTAAACAAAATTACGTAAAAGAATCTTGTCAGATCATAACTCAATTAATCCAACAATACCCAATTTTACACTAAACTATCTACATTAGATGAAAGCAGATAGGTACGAAACCAAAAAGACAGTGCTATCGAGTGATTTCAACTCATAGCAACCCTACAAGAGAGAGTAAAACTGTCCCATAGGGTTTCCAAGGCACACCTGGTGGGTTTGAACTGCTGACCTGGTCAACAGCTGTAGCTCTTAACCATGACCAGAAAGCAACTTTCTTTAATATCACCCTTAAAGCTGGATTTTCTCTCCTTTTCTTGTCTTGATGGGAGGGTGGAAAAAATGAGACAATATTCCAAAGAGCATAAAAGCATTTAGTCAATAAAGTTGCTTAGAAAGTGGGAAAGAATGGGAGCTTAACCCTAAATACTTCCAAAAAAAAAAAAAAAACACCCTATCAATAGTCCTTGATGTCTGGTTTGTTAGATGTGCATATTGCCACAAACATACTTCTGTTATCACTGCAACAGACAAGTCAGATTAAAACTGTCCTATAAAATAATACATTTTAGGATACTAGTAGTAGAGAATGAAAATGAAGAGTGTGCTGTCACTGAGTGGGGAGAGCAGACAGAGTTGTAGAGGGCTGAGTATGCAAAACTGACTTGCTACTTTCACTTAATCATAATAAAAAAATTAAAAATAATAACAATTTGTTTTAACCTACTGAGTTATCCTGGAAATTAAAAGAACATATTCAACTTTTATAACATGTTGGCTATTTGATCATATGCCAATGTCCAAGGTATTGGGCAGCATTTAAGTTTGTATTTACGTAGTTATGCATAACACATAAAATCAACTTTCAAATGCAATCACTGGTTTCAACAAAAAACTAACAATTTCCCACAAGTACTATAAAATTCACCTCTAGAAATACTACATTATTTGATCACTGTCTATTTATGGCATCTAAATAATGATGGTTCTACTTTTTACTACACTTTTGCTTTATGATTAAGGATAAAATTTTTTCCTCACTTAGATGATTCAAACTTGGACAACTGTATTGCTTCACTATCTGTCAGCTGTTGTAATTGCCCAGCTAGTAGGGAAATTTCCTTGCTTCAGGTATCTCTCCAGTGAGAGTTAGGCCTAATTAAATAAAATTAGTGAATGGGTTTGGGTGCTCAGAGGAGCTGGTTCAAAGCACAGAATAAAATAGTTCATTGTGTAGGCAAGCTGATCTTAATCACAACTGTCTGGAATAGTATAGAGAATGCCAGTTTAAACTCAAATGGGTAACACTAATTAGTTTTCCATTAGCAGAAATATAAGGATTCACATCATTAGTCTTCTCTCCATCTCCTAAATGTAATTGTAAACATTTAGGATTACAAAATAATAATAATTCTTGAAAGTTCAGAAAATTTAAATATTTAAAAATATTAATATTAAACTATTCACTATACTTTTTTTAAAAAAGTCTGTAAAGGTTTTTAAATCCAAGGTCTAAATTGTTGAGGATATACCACTTTGCAAATATTCAAAATGGAACTGATGTACAGCTAGTTTTACGTTAATTATAAACAGAAGTTGTCTTTCAGAATTTTCAGAGCAGTTACATCTAGTTTGAAAATAACCCTCTGCAAATATTTTCAGTTGTCTGCTCCTTCATCTTCTTAGCAAAGGATGTTGAAGGCTAGGAATAAATACTTCAGTGAGGCATCTTTGTTTTAGAGCAAAGTTTCTTCCCTTTTCTCCATGGAATCAGATAACACACAACAGTAAGTTTTGCTCCCCTTAAAACAAGTGCTTACTGATAATTCATCCATTGACAATGAATATAAAGAATTTTCCAATTTTCATTCATAGTTGCCTCATTCTGAAACATCAAAGTCTGTTATTATAGTACTTAGTATCTGTGATAATTATAAAAACTCATAAAGTGAAAAAAGTCTTATGAAAGTTCTTATCCTGAGGTGGGTACTTATCTCCAGCGCAATCTAAGGGAATTTGAGTACTGCTGGAAACATTAAAATAAATAAATAAATAAAAACCTGTTTCCATAAATTCCAATTCATAGTGACACTATAGGACAGAGTAGAACTGTCCCATATGGTTTCCAAGGAGCACTTGGTGGATCTGAACTGCGAACCTTATGGTTAACAACTGTAGCATTTAACCACTATGCCACCAGAGTTTCTCAAGTAACACAGCAGGACTGAAATGGTGCTCCATAGTCCATTTGCAGAAAGGTCATGCTGGATGAAAATGGTCCCACTCTAACATTAACTGAAGAAGAATTAGAACCTTTGATCAGTACCCTTAAAAAAAAATCCTGTCTTGGAATACTTGTTCAAAAACAAATTATTTCATTGCTTAGATATATAACATTTCAATCTGTTGAAGCAATGTGATCTCAGATATTAATGTTTTTGTTGTCGTTGTTGTTTTTAAATAAAAAAAGGAGCCCTAGTAACTCAATGATCACTCAGCCACTGACCAAAGGTCAGCAGTCTGAACCCAGTAGCCACTATGAAGGAGACAGTTGTTGTCTGCTTCTGTACAGATTACAGCCTTGGAAATCCTACTGGGCAGTTTTACTCTCTCCTTTAGGGTAGCTATGCAATGGAAGTGACTCAAGAGCAACATTTTTTCTTAATATTAAAAATGCCCAATGTAACTTAGCAATATTTACCCTTGATATGAATAATTTCAAGTTTCTTATTCAGCAAATTCATATTTCTAGAACAAAACCTAGTAGTTTTCAACCTTGCCTTAGCAGAGCCAGAAATAGGTCCAAATCTCATTGATTCTTCAACTTTCAATTTGTTTAATTTACATTTACACAAAAAATTCAAAACAGTGTTTCCACGCTACATATAACCTAATTAAAATAACTCAGATAAATTTGTGTAATTACATAGATGTTTCCTCATGTCAAATATTTTTACTTTGTTTTAAAAAGCAATATTCAGGAAATTCTATTTAAACCACTCTAGATATTGGTCATTAAAACCTTTCTGGGTAACTAGTCATCCATGGTCTGTGTTTGCAAAGTATTTGAAAACACGGTCTATAAGTTGGGTTCTTGAAGTCTAACCCTAGAGGACAGAACAAAGCATAACATAATACTGGGAAGACTTATAGTAAATCTAACTCCAAGAGAAAAAAAAACACTTCTAACATTTTTTTTTTAAATCACATGCCACACAGTTAAGCACACTTAAAAATAAATAAATAAAGCATTTTGTTTTCCTGAGAAGACAATCTGGTTTCATGGCTTGACCACAGAGAAACAAAAGTAGACACAAAACCCAGGCAGTCAAATGCTAAACAGGTTTAAGGTATCAATGCTATGGACTCATCTTACCAGTGCTAACCCTGGTGGCATAGTGATTATATGCTACACCCTCCTGCTAAGCATGAGGTTGGCAGTTCAAACCCTCCAGGTGCTCCTTTGAAACTCTATGAGGAAGTTCTACTCTGACTTACAGGGTCACTGTGAGTCAGAATAGATTCAACAGCAGTGGGTTTGGTTTACTGAAAACTCTAGTGGTGTAATGGTTAAGTGCTATAGCTGCTAACCAAAGGGTCAGCAGTTTGAATCCACCAGGAGCTCCTTGGAGACTACTAGGTGGTTCTGCTCCGTCCTGTCTGGTCATATCAATCAGAATCAACTTCACAGCAGTGGGTGGGTTTTTTTAACTTAGCTAAGGGAGCCCTGGTAGCTTAGCGCTTAAGTGCTGTATCTGCTAACCAAAGGGTCACCAGTTCATACCCACCAGGCACTCCTTGGAAACTCTCTGGGGTAGTTCTGACCTATAGGATCTCTATGAGCACGAAATGACAGTGTGGACAGTGGGAATCTAACTAATGAATTCTTACCTCTTTGAAAATATTGGTCCTCCACTTATTTTTGTTAAGGCCTTTGAAGTAATAAAACTTGAATTTAGTCTTGCTATTCTTTTTCTCCCAGGCTGTCTTTGGAAACTCTCTGAGGCAGTTCTACTCTGTCCCATAGAGCCTCTGTGAGTATTCTTTTCCAGGTCTTGTTTATAACAAAGTGATTTCAGGGGATTTAGCCAACAGTACAATGTTATATAACAATGTGCTTTCCACACCTGAGCTGAATCTAAGGTTCAAAACAAATTCATTCATTCAACAACTTGAACAGTCAAAATACTCAGTCCCACTTTTCAGGAATTCCAAATGTAAATGTACAGCTGAAACTGGGCACTACTAAGATTTTAGAACATTATGTTCACATGAACCTAATACCATAATACTGTAACATCCTCAAGAAATCACTTTTCTGGTGAGAACATCCTACTGCAAACTATCAACCAGAATTGATAACCAAGTTATCCCTAAACTAATAATTATTCTGGAGTAATGTTGATATAAACAAACTCAAATTATTCTGTGTCATTTGATTTCTCCATTTCCCTAGGAGCCTGAGAATAGGACCCTGTGAAACAGTCTGACTAAGGTAAGCATCAATAAATGATTTATGATCATCTATATATATAGCATGGAATTACTACTTATTAAGGAAGAAATTATTAGAATCTCTTTGTATCTCTTGCCTTATATCAAACAAGTGTTTTATTTGTTTATTTATTTTTATTATGACTGAGTGAAAATGTACATTCCCATATAAATTTATATGCCCACCTATATGCAGCTTCCACTGCTCTCCCTCCCAGGTGACAGCACACTATTCCTCTCTGCTTCATACATGTCTCATCCTCCCAACAGTCTCCTTTCCCCTCCTCTCCACCCACTCTCCTTACTCCAGCCAGAGGTCAGCAGGACGACATCCTATAGACGCATAGAACCATAAAGTGCATCCAACATATGGTCCCTCTGTGTCGCCAAGTCCAATCCATTCATGTCCGAAGAGTGGACGTTCATTATGATTTATGTGCAAGGGCAGCATCAGAGCGAGGGGCCATGCTCCCAGGGGAACCCTGAAGCTGCTGGACCATCACCTGTGGTCTTTTAGTGGAGATCTCAGGGTGCAAGTGTTTTATTTATGTATTTAAATGTAAAATGCACAAGTGATCTCCAGGAGTTTCTCGATAACGATCTCTAAAGAGGCAAGGTGGGAAATATTTCTATATTTACTCACCTCATTTTCTTGATCAATTCCAGTAGTTTTGCCTAAATTGTTTTCTTACTCTTTATTCTGAAATAACTATAGACTTATAGAAAGTTGCAAAAATAGTAAGTAAAGAATGGATAAACAAATTGTGGCATATACATATAATGGGCTAGTACACTATTTTAAAGACTAATGATGACTCCACAGAACTTCTTATAACATGAATGAGTCTGGAGAACATTATTTGAGTTAAATAACCCAATCACAAACGGACAAATATTGCATGGCCTTACTTCTATAAAAAATCAAGAATAAGTATACACACAGAAAGCAATGTTCTTTGATGATTACCAAGGATGAGAGAGTAACAGACGGAGAATCCCTTTCTAGATAGCAGCCACTAATTGTTATTTTTGATGATAAAAAACCAAGCTCACTGCCGCTGAGTCAATTCTGACTCATAGCAATCCTGTAGGATAGAATAGAGCTGCTCCATGGTTTTGAAGGAGTGCTTGGCAGATTCAAACTGCCAACCTTTTGGTTAGCAGATGTAACATTTAACCACTACACCACCAGCGTTTAGGAACAACTTGACCAAAGTAAACAACTTGACAAAAGTAAACAAAGACAGCAAGAAGTATTCAAGAATAGGGGACAATTTTGGTAAATGCTATAACATACAATTTTATAACAACAATAATAGCAATCAAAAAATATGTGTGTGGTTATATAGATAGATTTGTATGTAACTGCCCCATAGGGTTTCCCAGGATTCAAACTTGGCTGGTGGATTCAAACATCCAACCTCTTGGCTAGCAGCACAGCACTACGCCACCGGGGTTTCTTCATAGGTGTACAGGAAGGCACATGTGGGTACATGCATGTGCATGTATAGGTGAATCTGCAGACATATGCATCTACATGTTTGTGTGTATATATTTATATATAAAATAAAGCACACAGGGGGCACACTCAGAGAGACTTCCTGGACATACCTGAACAGCTCTGGGACTGGGTTACTGAGTTGAAAGTCTGAAGACCATAGACTTGTGGGACAACTAAGCCAACTGGCATAACAGGTCATAAAGATAATATTCTACACCCTAGTATGGTAAGTAGCATCTGGGGTCTTAAAAACTTGACAGCAACCGTCTAAGAGACAACTACTGCTTTACACTTGACAGGAGCAAAAGAGAATGAAAGAAAACAAAGACTCAAAGAAGAAACTAGTCTACAAAAATAACAGCCCACTAGAACTATGGCCTCATCTAGCCTGAGACCAAAATAACTAAATGTATGGTGCACAGATAAATCACTACTGACTATTCTGACCAGGGACACAACTTATACATAATGTACCAGAAAAACTGTTAAAGGTAACTGAATTTGCTATATAAATTTCACCTAAAACACAATAAAACATTTAAAAAAAAAACAAAACAAAACAGTATATACAGTCCCATGAACTCTTCCCCCATTGTCATGGACTGAGTTGTATCCCCCTAAAAATGTGTGTATTTGTTTAGCTGTGTGTATCAGTTTAGCTGGGCCATGATTCCTGGTACTATGTGATTTTCCTGTATGTTGTAAATCTTGCCTCTGTGATGATAATGAGAGAGGATGGGTGGCAGCTGTATTGGTGAGGCAGGACTCAAAGTGTAAGCCTGTGTTGCTCCATGAGGCAATCTCTTAGGATATAAGGGAATGGAAGCAAGTAGAAAACTGGCAACCTATGCCATCAGGAAAGAGGCAGTGCTGGGAGCAGAGCACACCTTTGGATCCAGGGTTCTGTCTCAGAAGCTCCCAGTCCAGGGAAAGATTGATGACAAGGACTTTCTTCCAGAACCAACAGAGAGACTTCCCCTGGAGTTGATGCCCTGAATTTGGGCTTTTAACCTCCTTTTCTGAGAGAAAATAAATTTCTCTTTGTTAAAGCCACTCACTCGTATTTCTGTTACAGCAGCACCAGATAACTTAGCTTTCCCCAGTGGTGACATCTTATACTTGTAGTACAATATCAAATCCAGGAAACTGATGTTGGTCCAATATTTTTTACCACATGCCTGACTCAGTTTGACCCATTTTTACATGTACTTAAGCCAAAAATATTGGACATGAGGAAACATCTATGTAAGCCACCTTATCACCACAAAGCAAGTCTCTTTATAGTTACACCTGTCACCCTCAGTCCTGTTCCCTGCCAGCCATTGATCTAGTCTCCATCTCTCCAGTTTTTTCACTTTAAGAATGCTGTATAAATAAATTCCTACAGTATAAGCAACCATCTGAGACTGGCTTTTTTCATTAAGCACAAGGCCACGGAGATCCACACAAGTTGTCACATGTATCATTTCTTTTTATTGCTGTGTAATATTCTACTCAGGATTGGAGGAAGTATCAGGATTGGAGGAAGATTCATTAACAACTGGTAATATGCAGACGACACAATCTTGCTTGCTGAAAGTGAACAGGACTTGAATTTACTGATGAAAATCAAAGACTACAGCCTTCAGTATGAATTCCATTTCAATGTAAAGAAAACAAAAATTTTTGCAACCGGACCAATAAGCAACATCATGATAAATGGAGAAAAGACTGAAGTTGTCAAGGACTCACTTTACTTGGATCCACAATCAATGCCCACGGAAGCAACAGTCAAGAAATCAAATGATGCATGCATTCAACAAATCTACTGCAAAGACTCCCTTAAAATGTTAAAAAGCAAAGATGTGACTTTGAGGACTAAAGAGTACCTCACCAAAGCCAGGGTATTTTCAATCCTCTCATATGGCTTGGCTGGCATATGCATATAAAAGCTGAACAATGAATAAGGAAGGCCAAAGAAGAACTGACACCTTTGAATTAAGGTGTTGGTGAAGAATAATGAGGATACCATGCATTGCCAGAAGAATGAACAAGTCTGTTTTAGAAGAAATACAGCCAGAATGTTCTTTAGAAATCAGGATGGCAAGCATGTCACTTACTTTGGACATATTTTCAGGAGGGATCAGTCCCTGGAGAAGGACATCATGCTTGGTAAAAAAAAGGGTCAACAAAAAACAGGAAGACCTTCAATGATATGGAATAACACAATGACTGCTATAGTGAGCTTAAGTATAGCAGTGATTGTGAGGACAGTACAGAACTGTGCAGGATTTCTGTTGTATGCAGGGTTGCTCTGAGTTGGAACTGACTAACAAAAACAACCATAGTATACTATTGTACGGATGTGCCAGAAATGGTTTAATTGAGGGCCTTTGGGTTGTTTTCAACTTTTGGTTATTAAGAAGAATAGAGGTTTTCGTGTGTCCATAAGCTGTCATTTCACTGGGATAGATGTTCAAAAGTTCCGTTGCTGAGTTTAGGACTACTTGTGTGGTTAGTTTTTTAATAAATTGATAAGCTCTTTTACAGAATGGCTATACCATTTTACATTCCCACCAGCAATATACCAATAATTCAGTTTTTTTTAATATTTCCAGTGGCACTTAGTGGCACCTTTTTTACTGTTCCAATAGGTGTGTAAAACCCAGTGGCTTTGAGTCAGTTCTGACCCATTGTGACCATATAGCCAAGCCAAGCACCATCAAGTTGGATCCGACTCATTGTGACCCTATAAGAGAGTAGAATTTCCTCACAGAGTTTCCAAGAAATGACTGGTTAATTTGAACTGCCGACCTTTTGGTTAGCAGCCAAGCTCTTAACCACAGTGCCACCAGGGCTCCGAAAAGTCTGCAGTGATATCTTATTATGGTTTTGATTTACATTTCCCCAGTGATTAATGATCTTGAATGTCCTCTGATACACTTATTTATCTTCCATGAAATGTCTTTTCATGTCTTTTGGGCATTTTTCTAATTGGAGTGTTTGTTTTTTCACTGCTGAGTTTTAAAAGTTCTTTATATATCCCAGACACAAGTCTTTTGTTGATATGTGGTTTGCAATTTTTTTTCTAACAGTCTGTGGCTTGTTTCTTCATTCTCTTAATGGGGTCTTTGGCACTACAAAAATTTTAAGTTCTAATGAAGTCTGATTTATCAAGTTTTTCATTAATGAATCACTGCTTCTGGTATCATGTGTAAGAATTCTTTGCCTACTCATAGGGTTGCTATTAATCAAAACTGACTCGCTGGCACACAACAACAAAAACAATAGCAGGTCCCGAAGATTTTCATCTCTATTTTCTTCTAAAGTTTTACAGTTTTAGAGTTAAATCCATAATTCATCTTGAGTTAGCTTTTACATAAGGTGTAATATTTAGGAAAAGGTTTATTTTTCTTATGGGTGTCTGATACACCAACATTTGTTAAAAATATTGTCCGTCATCCATTCTGCACCTTTGTCAAAAACAGTAAGGTATGTCTATGTGTGTTTATTTCTAGGTTTTCTATTCTGTTCTATGGATTTATTTCTCTCTCTAATTACTGTAGCTACAGAGTAAGTTCGAATATTGGACAGAGTGATTTTTCCAACTTTATTCTTTTTCAAGTTGCTTTAGCTACTGTAAGTCTTCTGCCTTTCCATACAAACTTCAGAATAAGCTTGTCTGTATAGAAACATGTTGGGATTTTGATAACAATTTTCATATACTTATAGACAAACAGGAAGAATTTGGTGAAGTTATTTAAAAGGTTCAAAGGGAAAAGAAAGAATTACATAGCATACACAAGTATAATAAAAAGAAAGTAAGACTAAATAGTAAAGGTAGCTTTCTACTGGTTCTATGCCTCCTTATAGTACCTTCTTTTCCAATAAAGCATGTAACATGATACATTCTCTTTTTTTTTTATAACTAAATACTTACCTAATGGTTACACATTACAACCTAATGTACAAGTATTCGTACCAGTCCTACTTCTCTTCAGTACCAAGCTTAATTAACCAGTGACCTATGAAGGACTAACATTTATATGGAAGAAATATCTAATGTTTTAATAATTGAAAGTGTTATGTTTAGTAAGATTTTACCCATCTCTCTGTCATTCTCACTTTCTTCTACTGTTACACTAGCTGACTTCTCCAATGGCTTGCTAGAAAGGGGGACAGATTTAGCACAGACATTAGCTGTTAACCAAAACATCAACAATTGGAATTTATGAGCTGCTCCTTGGAAAGATTTCGAGCAGTTGTACTCTGTGTTATAGGATTGCTATGAGTTTGAATCAGGTTTGATTTGGGTTTTTTTGCTCTATATAATATACATATGATACTTAATGCACAATAGCACATATATATATGTACGTGTGTGAATGTGTGTGTATCTCTAAGTCTCCGCCTGTGTATACTGGTGTTTTGGAACTGAATTAAAAGGGTATCACTAAGCAAATACCAAATTTGTTCTTTGAGGGAACAGAGCCAGGATGGCAGACTAGACACACGTCTTCTTGATTCCCTCTGAAAACTAAGGTGTAGAATAATAAACAAACAGAGCAGTGTGGACATTCTGGAAGCCCCAGGATCTGGCAGAGGGTTGTGAGATTGGACTGAATGACAGGAAAAGAGAAACTACCTCTGTCAGAGGCAAGGCCATGGCACACTGAGCTGCAGGAACATCAGTGATTTGAAATCTAGCAGATCAATTATAAACCTGCAGGTTTAGACAATTTAATGCAAAGCCAAAAGAGCAGAACTGAGGGGTTGGAAGGCAGAGTTAGTGAGTTTGGACAACTGACATCAACATTTACGAGAAGGATTCAGAGAAAAGAAGCAAGAAAATTGAAGAAGCATTAAGAAACATGTGTGACCTATTAAGAGGCACAATCTATGAATAACTGGAGTTCCTGAACAGGGAGGGAGAGCTGAAAATGCAGAGAAGACTGTTGAAGAGTTGCTGACAAAAAACTTCCTTGAAATTACGAAAGAGAACATGGACATACTTATCAAATGTCACAAAAACCAGACTCCAAAAGAAAGATAGCAAGACATATTATAATCAAGCTTAACAAAATGAAACATAAAGAGAGGCTCTTAAAGGCAGTGAGACTTAAAATAAAACTAACAAGCAAAGGGAAGACCTGTGGGCCTTTGCCTGACTTCTTGGCAGAAATCATGTTAGCAAGAAGGCAGTGGAATGACACATTCAAAGCCTTGAAGGAGAAAAACTTCCAACCAAGAACTACATATACTGCAAAATTGTCTCTCAATATAAAGAGGAAATTAAAACATTCACATATAAACAGAAGCTTAGAGACTTTGTAAAAACCAAACCCAAATGACCAGAAATACTGAAAGAAGCTATTAGCTTAGAAAAACAAAAACAGGAAATGTATACTTAAGGATGCAATGCAGGACATAACATCCAGAATCCTAATGAGACAGGGAAGTCACAAAGCTAAATCAAAGTTAAAACATTAGAAGAAGGGAACCAATGATCTTAACATGAAAACTATGACATCATCCCAATATAAAAAGGGATATATTACAGTACTATAACCTTTCAGATGGAAAGAAAATGAAGAAGATACACAGAAGTTAAACATTGCTTTAAATTTAGAACATTAATGGGATACAGTGTGACAAATCAAAACAAGACACACAATACAGGAATCTCAACAAACACAAAACCAACACTGAAAAAGATGAAAAGTAAACGCTTAAAGAAAAAAAATCAGAACAGAATATTAAGTGAAACAAAGAAAACATTAACAAAATGAAAATAAAGGCATCAAAATAACAGCAATAAACACACACCTACCAATAATTACATTAAAGTAAATGGACTAAATGCTCCAATAAAGAGGCAGAGTGTGACAGCCTGGATCAAAAGACACAATCCATCTATATGTTGCTTACAAGAAACACACCTTAGACTGAGACATGAACACCTGAAAATCAAATTAACAACACATAAAAACGAGCAGGAGTAGCAATACTAATCTCAGATGAAATAGATTTTGATGTAAGTTCCACCATTGTGGAAAAGGATGGACACTATTTATTACTGAAAGGTTCAATACATAAGCAGGACATAACAATATTAAATACACATGCACTCAATACCAGAGCATCTAAATACACCAGACAGAAACTGACAACATTGAAAAATGAGGTATATCACTCCACAATAACAGTAGGAGACTTCAGCACTCCACTTTCAGTAATGAACAGATCATCAAGAAAATAGGTCAGTAAAGATACAGAAGATCTTGTTCTGACAATCAACCAACTACATATCATTGACATATATTGAATTTTTTGCCCAACAATAGATAAGTACACCTTATTTTCCAAGGCATATTGAACATTCTCCAGACTAGACCATGTATTAGGACATAAAGCAAGTCTGAACAAAATCCAATCCACTGAATTATTGCAAAGTACTGTCTCAAACCATAAGGCCATAAAAGTTGAAATCAGCAGAAAAAACGTAGGTAGAAATCTGAACTCATGAAAATGAACAACACATTACTCAAAAATCCTTGGGTTATGGAAGAAATCAAGGACGAAACAAAGAAATTTATGGAATCAAATGAGAATGAAAACACACCCACCATAAGAGGATGGTGATATTTCTGGGGTCTCTGTTCTGTTCCATTGGTCTATATGTGTCTTTTTGTACCAGTACCAGGCTGTTTTGACTAACGTGGCAGTCTAATAGGTTCTAAGGTCGGGTAGTGTGAGGTCTCCCACTGTATTCCTCTTCTTCAGTAGTGTTTTACTTATCTGTGGTTTCTTCCCTTTTCAAACAAAGTTGATGATTTGTTTCTCCATCTCATTAAAAAATGTCATTAGAATTTGTATTGTAAGTGCATTGTACACGTAGATCACTTTGGGTAAAATAGACATTTTCACAATGTCTACATGGCAAAAGCAGTATTCAAAGGTTCATTTATGTCTATTAATTAACACATTCGGAATGAAGAAAGGGCTCAAACTAAAGAATTAATGCTACAACCTCAGCAAGTAGAAAAAAGCAACAGAGGAACCCCTCAGTGGCTAGAAGAAAACAGATAATAAAGATTAGAACTAAATGAATTAGAGACTAGAAGAACAATTGAAATAAACAACAAAGCCAAAAGCTGTTGTTTGAAAAGATCAACAGAATGGAAAAACCATTGGCTAAATTTACAAAAGATAAACAGGAGAGGAAACAAACAACATGAATAAGAAATGAGATAGGAGAAGTCATAGCAGACCCTACTGAAATTAAAAGTACCATAACAGAATACGACAAAAGACTGTACTGTAACAGATTTGAAAACCTAGAGGAAATGGACAAATTTCTAGACTGACACCACCTACCAAAATGATCACAACGAGAAACAGCATAATTTAGTAAACCCATCACAAAAGAAGAGATCGGAAAAAGTCATCAAAAAACTACCAACCAACAACTTAGGCACCAGAAGAAAACAGATCATACAGATCAGAGCAGAACTAAATGAATTAGAGAATACAAGAACAATTGAAAAAATTGAAAAGACCAAAAGCTGGTTTTTTGAAAAGATCAACAAAGTTGACAAACCATTGGCTAAACTTACTAAAGAAAAATAGGAAAGGAAACAAATAACCCAAAAAGAAACGAGAGGGGAGTTGTAACAACAGATCCAGCAGAAATCACAAATATCATAGCTGAATACTATGAAAGACTGTATTCTAACAAATTTGAAAACCTAGAGGAAATGGACAAATTCCTTGATTCATATCACCTACCGAAATTATCACAAGGTGAAGCAGAACAACTTAATAAACCCATCACAAAGGAAGACATTGAAAATGTCATCAAAAAACTGACAACCAAAAAAAGCCCAGGCCCAGATGGCTTCATCACAGAATGCTACCAAGCTTTTAGAGAAGAGTTATCTCCAATACTACTGAGAATATTTCACAGTATAGAAAGGGATGGAATACTCCCAAATTCATCCTATGAAGCCAGCATAACCCTGATACCAAAGCCAGGGAAAGACCCAATAAAAAAGGAGAATTACAGACCAGTATCACTCATGAATCTAGATGCAAAAATCTTCAACAAAATTTGTGTCAATAGAATACAACAACATATTCAAAAAATAATCCATCCTGACCAAGTTGGATTCATACCAGGGATGCAAGGCTGGTTCAACATCAGAAAAACAAATAATGTGATCAACCACATAAATAACACAAGAGACAAGAATCACCTTATCTTGTCTATTGATGCAGAAAAGGCATTTGGTAAAGTCCAACAACCATTGATGCTAAAAACTCTCAGTAAAATAGGGCCATTTATACAAAGCCAACTGTCTACGTCATCCTGAGTGGAGAGAGACTGAAACAGTTTTCCTTGAGAATAGGAACTAGACAAGGATGCCCACTCTCACCTCTGCTATTCAACATTGTTCTAGAAGCTCTAGCCAGGGCAATTAGACAAGATCAAGAAATAAAGGGCATGTGCATTGGCAAAGAAGAAATAAAAATTTCCCTATTTGCAGATGATATGATTGTATATGCAGAGAATCCCAAAGAATTCATAAGGAAACTACTCAAACTGATAGAAGAGTTCAGCAAAGTCTCAGGATACAAGAGAAACATAAGTACATCAGTAGGATTCCTTTATACCAACAACGAGATTATTAAGGAAGAAATCACCAAGTCAATACCATTTACTATAGCACCTAAGAAGATAAAGTACCTAGGAATAAATCTAACCAGAGAAATAACAGACCTTTACAAAGAGAACTACAAACCCTTACCACAAGAAAATAAGAGAGAGTTACATAAGTGGAGAGACCTACCCTGCTGATGGATAGGAAGACTTAACATTGTGAAAATGTCTATTTTACCCAAAGCAATCTACTTATATAATTCAATCCCACTACAAGTTCCAGCGACATTTTTAATGAGATGGAGGAACAAATTACAAACTTTGTCTAGAAAGGGAAGAAGCCCCAGATAAGTAAACATTACTAAAGAAGAACACACTGTGAGGCCTCTCATTATCCGACCTTAGAACCTATTACACTGCCACAGTAGTCAAAACAGTCTGGTAGTGGTACAAAAACAGATAGATCAGTGGAACAGAATCAAGACACCTGAGATGACATCATTTGCTTATGAACAGTTGATATTCAACACAAGCTCTAAGACATTAAATTGGGATAAAAGCAATCTCTTCAACAAATGATGCTGGCAAAACTGGATGTCCAGCTGCACTAAATAAAAACAAGACCCATATCTTACACCTTATACAAAAATCAACTCAAACTGGATAAAAGACCTAAACATCAAATCTAAAATGATAAAGCTCATCTAAGAAAAAGTATGAACAATGGAAGGTTTAATACACAACATAGACAGACTTCAAAATCTGTCAAACAAACTACAAACAACAGAAGAGAAAATAGATAAATGGGAACTACTAAGAATCAATCACTTTTGCTCATCCAAAGACTTTATTAATAGAATTAAAAGGCCACCTACATAATGGGAAAAAATATTGGGCAACTAGGTCAGACGACGCCTGATCTCCATAATCTATAAGGTACTACAAAATATCAATAAGAAAAAGATAAATCATCCAGTTAAGCGACTGGCAAAGGAGATGGACAGATACTTCTCTAAAGAGGAGATCCAGGCAGCCAGAAAACACATGCAGACATGCTCACGATCATTAGCTGTTAAAGAAATTCAAATCAAAACGACAATGAGATACCATCTCAACCTTGTTAGGTTGGCCATGATCCAGAAAATGCAAAACACTAAATGCTGGAGAGGCTGTGGTGAGATTGGAACTCTCCTACACTGTTGGTGGGATTGCAGAATGGTGCAACCTCTTTGGAAAGCAATCTGGCACTACCTTAAAATAATGGATATAGATATACCATTTGACCCAGTAATTCCACTCCTTGGAATATATGCTACAGAATCAAGGCCATTCATACCAACTGATACATGCACACGAATGTTCATTGCAGCACAGTCCACAATAGCAAAAGAGAAAATCAACGCAGATGCCCAACAACAGAAGAATGGATAGGTAAACTATGGTGTCTGTACTCAATGGAACACTATGCAATGATAAACAACAATGATGATATCAGGAAACATCTCTTCACCTAGTTTCAACTGGAGGACATTATATTGAGTGAAAGTAGTCAGCGACAGAAGGACAAACATTGTATGAGACCCCTACAATAAGAACTTAAAAGCAGACTCATGCATAACAGAAAA
Organism: Heterohyrax brucei; assembly: GCA_028571685.1. Taxonomy (NCBI): domain Eukaryota; kingdom Metazoa; phylum Chordata; class Mammalia; order Hyracoidea; family Procaviidae; genus Heterohyrax; species Heterohyrax brucei. The sequence continues at coordinate 79,609,233 of CM053143.1, forward strand.
GACTCTTTGACAACTGCAAGGGCAGGGAGCATGGGAGGGTGAGGGGGGAAGGTTTAGATTAGATAGTCGCTAGAAATTTGGTTGGGTGAAATTGGTGACAGCACACATTAGTAAGAAGATCAATATTAATGGGACTTCAATACAACTTGTGTACTCCTCCCATCTTAACCCAATATTGCAAGGACAGAGTAGCTGTGGCAGGGTGTTGGGGACTGTGCTCTCAGGGGAAAGCCAGGCCAACTGGCACAACTACTGTTTTGCTAATGAGGGCTCTCCACACCCCACATTGGTGAGTGGCATCTGGGGTCTCAAAAGCTGCCAAGCTGCCATCTGAGGGTACAGCAAATGGTCCCAACTTAGCAGGAACAGATGATCACCAAGGTCCATAATGACATGTGGGAAAGAGAATTCAGAAGACAGACAGACCCACGTGAGTGGATGTCTACATCAACTTGTGACTAGAAGAATGAGATGGTGCCTGGCCACCACCAGCGACAGCCATGATGGAGCTCACAAAGTTGAATCTCACTGGCAACACAAGTATAAATAGAGGTGCACCTTGAGATCTCCACTAAAAGACCACAACTGATGGTCCTGGGGCCTTAGAGTTCTCCTAGGAGCAGACCCCCCGACCCTGACGCTGCCCCTGTCCATAAATCACAATGAAGGTCAACTTTTCGGAGAGCAATGGATTGGACTCGGTGACGTGGAGTGACCACATTGTGTGGGCACTTTACGGTTCTAGGCATCTATAGGAAGTTGTCCTGTTGACCTCATATTGGAGGAAGGGGAATGGGTGGAGAGGAGAAGATAGGAGACTGTTGGGAAGATAAGACACGTATGGAGCAGAGAGGAAGAATGTGCTGTCACTGTACAGGGAGAGCAGTGGAAGCTGCATGTAGGTCCGCATGGAAATTTATATGGGAATGTACATTTTCATTCCATCATAATAAAAAAATACAAAAAAAACAAAATTTAAAAAAAAAAAACCTACCAACCAAAAAAAGTCCACGGCCAGAAGGCTTCACTGGAGAATTCTACCAAACTTTTAGAGAGGACTTAATTCCAATACTACAGAGGCTGTTTCACAGCACAGAAAAGGATGGAATATCCCCAAGTTCATTCTATGAAGCCAGCATAACCCTGATACCAAAGCCAGGGAAAGATCACACACAAAAAAAGAAAATTAGAGACCAGTATCACTCATGAATCTAGATGCGAAAGTTTTAAACAAAATACTAGCCAATAGAATTCAACAACATATCAATAAAAATAATTCATCATTACCAAGTTGGATTCATGCCAGGGATACAAGGCTGGTTCAACATCAGGAAAATGATTAATGTGATCAACACACAACACAAAGGATAAGAATCACGTGGTTTTGTCAACTGATGCAGAAAATACATTTGACAAAGTCCAACACCCATTCATGTTAAAAACTCTCAGCAAAATAGGAATAGAGGGGGAATTTCTCAATGCAATAACGGGCATTTATGCAAAGCCAACTGCCTACATCATCCTGAATGGAGATTGACTGAGAGAGTTCTTCCTGAGAATGGAAACTAGGCAAGGATGCCCACTCTCAATACTTCCATTCAACATTGTTCAAGAAGTTCTAACTACAGCAATTAGACAAGACAAAGAAATAAAAGGAATGTGCTTTGGCAAAAATGAAGTGAAAATCTCCCCACTGGCAAAAGATACGATCATATACATACAGAATTCTAAAGCATCCATAAGTAAACTACTGGAACAAACAGAAGAGTACAGTAAAGTATCAGGACATAAGATAAATAGAAGTAAATCAGTAGGATTCCTTTTCATCAACAAAGAGAACATCAAAGAAGAAATCACGAAATCAATACCATTTACTGTAGCCCCAAGAAATAAAACACCTAGGAATAAACATAACTAGAGAAACAAAAGACCTATACAGAGAGAACTGCAAGACCTTACTTCAAGAAACTAAGAGATTTATATAAGTGGAGAAACCTACCCTGCTCATGGATTGGAAGACTTAGCAATATGAAAATGCCTCTTTTACCCAAAGTTATCTAAATATACAATGCAATCCCAATACAAATTCGAGTGACATTTTTTAATGAGGTGGAGATAACAAATCATCAACTTTGTTTGAAAAGGGAAGAAATCACAGATAAGTAAAACACTACTGAAGAAGAGGAACACAACGAGAGACCTCACACTACCAAATCTTAGAACCTATTACACTGTTACAGTAGTCAGAACAGCCTGGTACTGGTACAAAAAGACACATATAAACCAATGGAACATAACAGAGACCCCAGAAATATCACCATCCTCTTACGAACAGTTGATATTCGATACAGGACCAAAGTGATAAACTGGAGTAAACACAATCTCTTTAACAAATGGCATTGGCAAAATTGGATATCCATCTGCTAAAAACTGAAACAGAACCTGTATCTCACACCTCACACAAAAACTAACTCAAAATGGACCAAAGACCTAAATATCAAACATAAAATGATAAAGATCATGCAAGAAAAATTAGGGCCAACAATGGAATTTCTAAACACAGCTTCGACAGACTTCAAAATCTGACAAAGCACCATCAACAGAAGAGAAAATAGATAAATGGGAACAACTAAGAATCACTTTTGCTCATCCAAAGACTTTATCAAGAGAGTTAAAAGACTACCTACAGAATGGAACAAATATTTGGCTACTATATGTTGAACCGACATCTGATTTCTATAATGAACAAGGTACTGCAAAATATCAACAAGAAAAAGGTAAAGAAAACCCAATTAAGCAATGGGCAAAGGAGATGGGCACATACTTCACCAAGGAGGATACCCAGGCAGCTAAAAGACACATGATGAAATGCTCACGATCATTAGCTATTAGAGAAATCCAAATCAAAACTATTAATAAGATACCATCTCACCCCAACAAAGTTAGCCATAATCCAAAAAATACAAAACAACAAATTCTGGAGAGACTGCAGAGAGATTGGGACTCTCCTATACTGCTAGTGGAATTGCAAAATGGTAAAACCTCTTTGGAAAGCAATTTGGCACTTCCTTAAAAAGCTAGAAATAGAAATACCATTAGATCCAGTAATCCCATTGCTCAAAATATATCCTACAGAAATAAAGGCTTTGACATAAACAGATACACGCACATGAATGTTTACTGAAGCACTGTCCACAATAGCAAAAATATGGAATTAACCTAGATGCCCATCAACAGCTGAATGGATAAACTAAGGTACATACACTCAATGGAACACTATGCAATGATACAGAACAATGACAATTTCAGGAAGCATCTCATAATCTGGTTTCAACTAGAAGACATTATGCTGAGTCAAATCAGTCAATGGCAAAAGGATACATACTGTATGAGAACTTAAGGATTTAAAAATAGACTTCGTGCACAGAAGAAAAGATCCGTTAATGGTGACAGGGTAGAGAGAGAGAAGGAGAGTGTTAGGCATAAGTTAGATAGATGATAGAAATTTGGTTCGGTGAAAACAGTGACAGCATACAGTAGAGAGTAGAATAACTTAACTGGACTTCACCATAAACTGAGAGGTTTTCTAAACTCGAGATAATATTTCAAATGATAGATTGCAGGGACAAGGGTCTATGGACCATGTATTCAAGAGACATCAAAGCCAATTGGTATAATTAGTCTATTGTTGAGAAAGTCTTCTGTATCCAATATTGCTGAGTGGCATCTGGGGTCTCATAACTAGCAAGCTGCCATCTGAGGTACACCAAATAGCCCCAAATCATCTGGAACAGATGATCACCAAGAACAACAAAGATACGATGAAAAGAGAAGCTAGGAGAAAGAAGTACCCACAGGAATGGCAACTGTGTCAACATAAGAGCAGAAGAACCAGTCACTACCAAAGACTGCTGTGATGGGGGACACAATGTAGAGCCCCTGAGGCAACATGAGAAAAAGAGATGTGTAGCTCAAGAACTCTACTAAAAGACCTGAATTAATGGTCCAATAGCCTGGAAGTACCCTGCAACCACAGCCCCTAGACCTGCTGCTGGTCCTAACCAGAAACCAGTAATGAGTCAACTCTTCAGAACAGAATAGAGTGTATTCAGGGACACAGTGTGACCATATGATGTGTGTACTTTATGAGTCTATGCATTTACAGGAGGCTGTCCTACTGGTCTCTTTTTAGATGAGAGAGAGAGGGCAGAGGTAGGGTGATAGGTGCTTGTTAAGAGGATACTGCATAATACACAGTGAAAACGAAGAATGTGCTGTCACCGCATGAGGAGAGCAGAGGGAGCTGTACATAGGTGGGCATGCAAAACCAATTTGGATTGTACACTTTCACTTTGTCACAATAATTTAAAAAAAACTGTCCTTTGATATTCCACTTAATATTAATTCTGGCTATATGTATGTGTGTATATATGTATGTATATGTACACATATACATACATGTGTATGCATGTATATATATAAACACACACAGACACACACACGAATCCCTAGTGGCACAATAGTTAATAGCTTGGCTGTTTTCTGAAAGGTTGCCAGTACAAACCCATCCAGTGACTATGGGAGAAAGACCTGGCAGTCTACTTCTGTAAAGATTACAGCCTAGAAAACCCTATGGGACAGTTCTATTTTGTTACATGGGATTGCTATGAGTCAGAATCTACTTGATAATACCTAAAACCAACTATATATATATATGTATATATATATATATATACACAGTGCATGCATGTACAGGTAGTTTTTGACTAAGAGAAAACCACACTGACAATTATCTTTTTGTCCTGTAAATCTTAGATCTAGTAACACACACTACAATGATATCATTTTTAAATGTTCATACACACATATTCAATGTTATAATTTAATGTTCAAACCACTGCCATAGAGCAGGCAATGACGTAGTCTACAATGAAGTCAGTGTTGGTGTAAGGAACAGACAGCTGGGCAATGTTCAGCTTTAACAAAATACAGCAACTGAACTCCATGTGTGTTTACTGCAACAATCATTGCTATACTTGAGCCCACTGTGTATCAATGCACATGTGTCTACTATATAATCAGCAGGGCAACTATCTTTTAAAGGTACCATAATCATTATACACAATCGGGCTTGTGACATATTTTGTTCAAGTGTGAGAGCATGGTGGCATGTACTGGGTTGAACCATATACATTTGCTGATGCCTGACCCTTTTCAACTCACGAAAATAACAGTTTCATGTGGTTCCATTTCATCTGAATAAAGAGAAAAATCAGCCCTCATCTTCTTTTTCTTTAATGCATCTTCATTTACCTGTTGGTGCATTTCTTATTAATCTTTTACTACTCTAATAGAAATACCACAAGTGGATAGCTTTAAAAAGAGAAATTTTATTCTGTCACAGTCCAGTAGGCAACAAGTCCAAATTCAAGGCATCAGTTCCATGGAAAATCTTTCTCTGTCAGCTCTAGAAGACGGTCCTACTATTTAATCTTCCCTTGGACTGGGACCTTCTGAGGCACAGTAACCCAGGTCCTTTCCAAAAGACATGCCCTGCTTCTAGCACTGCTTCTTTCTCTATGGCCTGAGGTCCCCCAAGTCACTGCTTGCTTCTCTTGCCTTTATATCCCAAGAGACTGCCTCAAGGCACAATACAGTCTTAAACATAGGGTCCTGCCTGACCAATACAACTGTCACCTATGCTTTCACATTAACATCATAGAGGCAGGTTTGCAATAAACAGGAACATCACACAGTATCGGGAATCATGACCTAGTCAAGTTGCTATGCACATTTTCAGGGGGGGAGGGTGGGGAACCACAATTCAATCCAGTACAGTGCAGATTGCCTTCATCTCCAACTATAAATTAGGAAAGAAGATGAGTCAGCCTCATATTTGTTGACTTGGCCATCATAACTGGCCTGAGTTCTGGGGTGAGAATGACCAGTGTTGAGAATTGTTAATTCTTCCATAGAAGGAAGAAGGCATTGAGCAAACCATCTGAATAAAGTAATGGATTTGCATGGTCTCCAGAACATCTAAACAGCACAGCAGCTACTTCTACATCAAATGTGACATTTGGCAGTGAGGGTAGTTTACAGAGAAAAAGCTAAACTCAGATCAGGATCTGCACTGTATCAGATCATTGTGATGTCTGTGTTTTCATAAGGTCAGCCACACTTGACTCTTTAAATGTTGTTGTCGTTAGATGCTCTGGAGCCTGTTCTGACTCATAGCAACCCTATGTACAACAGGAACACTTGAACATTCGGAGATGAAAGATATAAGAGAAGCACAGCTTTGCTGATAATACTAAAGCCATCCTCTTTATATACATGATCGAAGTTAAGGTGTGAAAGCAGTGGATCTACTTCCCAATATGACACTGGAATTTGGCCTACAGATCAAGGTGCAATTACCTCCTTCAAGACATACTACCTTCAGACCATGTTTGTTCAAGCAATAATTCTAACAGATGGAGGTATGGTAATACTATGAAATTTCTGGAAGAATAATAATATTCTTCTCTGTGTATGGGACATTGTATCTCCCCATGAAGAAGTGATAAGAAAATGCAAGCAGGAGATATGGAAAAAATTGCTGAGTTATGTGAACATGCTCCAAACATTTGACCAGAAATCAAAAACATCCAAATGGCAAGAACACTAAATTTAACACTTGATATCACTGGTGTGGAACAGCTCATGGACCATGAAGAGGGTGAATTGACAGATCAGGACTTAATGAAGTTTGAAGGGGAAAGAAATACTGAAGAAGAAACAAATAATGAAGAAGAGGAATAATTTACCAAAAAATTTTACAATGAAAGGATAAGCTGAAGGTTTTTTTCTAAACTAAGTCTGGGGCTTCGGTTGCTTGAAAACATGGACCCAAATGCTAGTTGTTTTGCTAAAGTCAATAGGCAGATTTGGGAAGCGATGAGATGTTACCGCAAAATACATGAAGAAAAAAAGAAAAGAACCATACAGACAACTTGCACTAATTTTCTGACTGGAAATGCCATCCTTATTCCCAGAAATAATCTAGATGATTCAGAACCTTCCACAAGTGAAGTTACAACCACAACTAACAAAGTGCTAACATTATCCAACTTTATCACTGCAGTAAGTTTTTATGCTTTGTTCATTTTTTAATGTATTTATGTATTAAGGAAACTCTGGTGAAATACTGATTAAGTGCTATGTCTGCTAACGGAAAGGTCAGCTGTTTGAATCCACCAGGCACAGCTGGAGACTCTATGAAACAGTTCTGCTCTGTCCTATATGGTCCCTATGAGTTAGAATCAACTTGACAGCACTTTTTATTTACTTATTTATTTGGGGGATGTGTATTAAAATATATATGAAAGTGAAAAACTAATCATTAACTTTACATGGAAAGGGAAGAGCCCTGGAAAATAAAGTACTGTTAAAGAAGAAGAATAAAGAGGACTCATACTACTTGACCTGAGAACCTCTTATTCAGCTTTGGTAGTAAACACAACAATGAATATTCAAAGTATCTCATAATATGGATCAATTTGGAGGGTATTATGTTGAGTTAAATAAGTCCATCACAAAAGAACAAATATTGTACTAGACCACTACTGTAAAAATTCATGAGAAGATTTACATACAAAAAAAGAAACAATCTCTGATGGTTATGAGGTAGACAGAACACAGTACCAGGGAAGCCAACACAACTTGTTCAAGGCAAGGCCAATGAAGCTCCATAGACACATCTAATCTACTTTGAGGGAACAAATTGCTGGGCTGAGGGCAGTAGGGATCATGGTATTGGGGAATATATAGCTCAACTGACATAGCTAATAAAGAAAATGTTCTACATTCTACTTTGGTGAATAGAGTCTGGGGTCTTAAAAGCTTACGAATGGCCATCTAAGACATTCTACTGATCTTACCCCATCTGCAGCAATAGACAAGGAAGAAAACCGAAGACATAAGGAAAAGAGAAGTCTAAAGGGCTAATGGACCTATCACAACTTTCACCAGACAGAGTCCAGTATCACTGGATGGTGACTGGCTGCCACCACTAACTGCTCTGACAGGGCTCACAATACAGGGTTCCAGACAGCGGGAGAAAAATGTAGAACAAAATTGTAACTCAAAAAAATAAATAAACAAATAATGTAATGTAATATAATAATATAATACAATACGCCAGCCAAGTGCCATTGAGTATATAACATACAATACAATACAACACAATACAATATAATATACTTACTGGTCTGACAGAGACTGGAGAAACTCTAAAAGTATGGCTTCCAGATACCTATTTAGCTCAATAATGAAGCCACTCCTGATGCTCACCTTTCAGCCAAGATGAGCCAGTCCAATACGAGAAAACACGAGGGGCAAGAAAGCTGGTAATAAGTAACCTCAAGTTGAGAAGGGGAGAGTGTTGACATGTCATGGGGTTTGCAAACAATGTCACAAAACAATATGTGTATTAATTGTTTAATGAGAAGCTAATTTGCTCTGTGAACCTTCATCTAAAGTACCATTTAAAAAAAAATGAATCGGCGTTAGTGAAAAAATTTTTGAGCTCGCTCTCTCATCCTTAAAATACATATATGTAACTTCACAGTAATGTTTCCAACCCATAAAGAACCAGATTTATAAAGATAGTCATAGTAAAAGGCAATAATAATGAAAACCAAAGAAAGAAAAAGAGGTATTCAATTTATGTCAGCACTGATCTATAATGGGGTCCTCAGAACGGAACCCCATTATAAGTAAGGGACTACCTGTATATATAAATATCTATATCAATCTATCTATATGTAGACAGATATACATGATGTATGTAAGTAAACACACACACACACATATACAGAAATGTAGATACAAGTAGTCTTGAAGAGGCATTCAATATCATATTATAATGCAGCTTAAATTAAAAAAGTACTAGTTTTGTTATGTATCAAAACGTTTCTTGAGAACCTGACTTTGGAAAGAAGAAAAATTTTTTATAAACTTGTGGAGTTTTAAGTCAAATATGGTCATATTTTGAATTTCATAGCTAAGTATAACTTAGAGAAAAGAAAAACATTTATGTTAGGATATTTTTTCCCATAAAAAGTGGAAAAAATACCTTTGATCTCGTTTTCTTGGTGTGCTTTTAATATTTTAAATACCACAAAGTTCAAAATGTAACAGCCGTATAGTATAAAGTTACTCAATATCATAGAAAATTTGGAGCAGGACATGTCTTTGCATTGTCCTACTCAAGGATATTTTAAAAGTAAAAAGATATGTTAGTTTTGAATCTTATCTAGCTTGGTAAAACAAGGAACTAAGACTAGTACGCAAGAAGACAAAAGTACATATTTTGAGTTATTTTAACATCAAAATACTTCTAAATTTATCAGTATGAATGGCCTAAATAGTTTTCATAGTTACCAAATATTTCAGAGGCATGGAGAAGTTCTTATCTCTGATGTACCCCATGTTAAAAACAGAAAAAAAGAATTTATAAAATTGTAAAGAAAAATTTGGAAAACTTTAGTCATTCATTTTGTTTTGGTGGCAAAGTTTGAAAACAAAGCAGATAATGTAGGTAGTATACCAGTTGCCTAGAGTAATAATAATTCACAGTGTGAATTATACTGCAAAAGCAGTATTATCAGGACATATGCTAGATATACAAATTTTAGACATATAAGAGAAATTTTGGAGAAAGGCCCAGCAATCTGTGTTTACAAAAGTAATTCTGATACTCCATTTATGTAAGTCTCTCTTAGTTTCCTGTAGCAAGGTCTTGTAGTTCTCTTGTAAAGATCTCTTATTTCTCTAGTTAGATTTATTCCTAGGTATTTTATCCTCTTGGGGGCTACAGTAAATGGAATTGATTTGGTGATTTCTTCTTTAATAATTTCACTGTTGGTGTAAAGGACTCCTACTGATTTACTTAAGTTTACCTTGTATCCCATTACTTTGCTAAACTCCTCTATTAGTCCCAATAGTTTACTTGTGAATTCCTTTGGATTCTCTGCACAAACAATCATACCATCTGCATATAGAGAGATTTTTACTTCTTCATTGCCAATACAGATGCCTTTTATTTCTTTGTCTTCTCTAACTGCTCTGGCTAGAGCTTCTAGCACAATGTCGAACAGAAGTGGTGAGAGTTGGCATCCTTGTCTAGTTCCCATTCTCAAAGGGAAATCTTCCAGCCTTTCACCATTCAGGACAATGGATGCTTTGTGCAGATGCTACTGATTGCATTGAGGAATTTCCCCTCTATTGCTATTTTTCTGAGAATTTTAAGCATGAATGGGTGCTGAACTTTGTCAAATGCTTTTTCTGCTTCGATTGACAAAATCAGGTGATACTTATCTTTCACGTTATTAATGTGGTTGATTACATTAATTGTTTTTCTGATGCTGAACCAACCTTGCATTTCTGGAATGAAACCAACTTGATCACAATGAATGATTTTTTTAATATGCTGTGCAATTCTATTGGCTAGAATTTTGTTGAAGATCTTTGCATCTAGGTTCATGAGTGATATTGGTCTGTAATTTTCTTTTTTTGTGGGATCTTTCCCTGCCTTTGGTATTAAGGTTATGTGAGTTTCATAGAATGAACTGGGAGTATTCCATCTCTTTCTATGGTGTGAAAGCACCTCAGTAGTATTGGAGTTAACTCTTCTCTAAAGGTTTAGCAGAATTCTCTGGTGAAGCCATCTGGGCCAGGACTCTCTTTGGTTGGTAGATTTTTGATGACTTTTTAAATCTCTTCCTTTGTGATAGATTAATTAAGTTGATCTATTTTTCCCTGTGATAATCTTACATAAATGGAGTAATCTACGCTGCACAAGGATAGGAACACTCAATGTTGTGAAAATGTCTATTTTACCCAAAGCAAACTACTTACATAATGCAATCCCAATACAAATTCCAGTGACATTTTTTTATGAGATGGAGAAACAAATCATCAATTTTATTTGGAAAGGGAAGAAACTTCGGATAAGTAAAGTACTACTGAAAAAGAAGAACATATTGGGAGGCTTCTCACTACCTGACTTTAGAACCTATTACACTGATACAGTAGTCAAAACAACCTGGTAAGAGTACAAAAAGAGACATATAGACCAATAGAGCAAAGTTGAGACCCCAGGGATGACACCATCCTCCTATGAACAGCTGATATTTCACAAAGGCCCCAAGATTTTAAACTGGGGTGAGAACGGTCTCTTTAACAAATGGTGCTGGCAAAATTGGATATCTATCTGAAAAAAAATTGAAACAGGACTCATATCTCACACCTTATACAAAAACCAACTCAAACTGGATAAAAGACATAAATATCAAATCTAAAACAATAAAGGTCATCCAAGATAAAATAGGATCAACAATGAAAGTTTTAATACACAATGCAGACAAACTTCAAAATCTGACAAACAAAGCACAATCAATATAAAATACATAAATGGGAACTACTAAGAATCAAACACTTCTGCTCATCCAAAGACTTCACCAAAAGAATTAAAAGACCACCTACAGAATGGGAAAAAATATTTGCCAACCATAGGTCAGACCAATGTCTGATCTCCATAATCTACAAGGTATTACAAAATATCAACATGAAAAGGATAAATAATCCAATTAAGTAATGGGCAAAAGAGATACACATTTCTCTAAAGAGGATTCCACGCAGCTGAAAGACACATGCAGAATTGCTCACAATCATTAGCTATTAAAGAAATTCAAATCAAAACAACAATGAGATACCATCTCACCCCAACAAGGTTGGCCATGATCCAAAAAACACAATACAACAAATGCTGGAGAGGCTATGGAGAAATTGGAACTCTCCTACACTGCTGATGGGATTACAAAATGGTACAACCTCTTTGGGAAACAATCTAGTGCTTCCTTAAAAAGCTGGAAATAGATACACCATTTGATCCTGTAATTCCACTGCTTGGAATTTATCCTTCAGAAACAAAGATTGTCACACGAACAGATACATGTACACAAATGTTTGTTACAGTACAGTCCACAATAGCAAAAAGTTGGAATCAACCCCGATGCCCATCAGCAGATGAATGGATAACCAAACTATGGTTCATATACTCAACAGAACACTATGTTATGATAAAAAAAATGACAATTTTAGAAAACAGAAGAGATCACAATGAGTAAAATCAATGAGTATCAAAAGGACAAATCTTGCCTGAGACTCCTGTTATAAGGAGTTAACAAGAGAATTATTCACAGAAGAAAACGACTGTGTTGACTACAGGAGTGGGAGGGGGCTGAAGGTTTATCATAGATGAGATAATTGATAGATCTTAGAAATTTTATTCTTTTACTATAATTATTAAAAAAATAAAACTAAAAAAAGTGATTCTGATAGGTACTATGGCCTGAAAATCAATGACTAGTCTCATGTTTGGAAACCAGTGACTTAGGGCAATACTCAGAGGATCTAAAATAAACTGTTTTGTTTTAAGTTTCCCTAGAAAGGACACTGGAGTGTCTGAATGACACTAATAGTCACTGTGCCTGGCTGCTAAGTAAAAATTTGACAGTTTGAGCTCACCTAGAGCACCTTGGAAGAAAGGCCTGGCAGTCTACTTCCATGCAAACCCTACAGAGCACAGTCCTCCTCTGACACACACAGTATTATTATGAGTCCAATCTACTCAACAGCAATTGGCTTAAGAGGTCACTACTAACATTTTGAGTGAAATAATTCGTTGTTATAGGAACTTTTTACATCCTTGATCTTCTGGCACTAATACTAATAAATATCGTTCCTTCAGATTCACCATGCTTCCTAAGTTAGGCCAAGTAAGAACCTGAATAAGAAAACGTCCCTTTACCCCTCTATTCTCCACCTTGGCCCAAATCTTGCCAAAGACTTCACTTACCTAAATCACATCTGTTGGAAGAAGAAAGGAAGGGTCTACCTGATAGCTTGTAGAAGCCACAACAAAGGAGTGGAGATGAGGGCAGTTTTTACCAATTATATTATACGTTACTCTTATTTCATTTTTTTTCCTAAAGTGAAAGATCATTTCAACCCCAAATATTTTACAAAAAACAAGTACAAAAAAATCTCTGATTACACAAGTCATTCTCATTAGGGAGAGTTTTAATTTAAAACCTTAGCCATCTATAATAGGTGAGAAATGTTTGATAAACAGAAATGTCTTGCTAACAAGAGAAGATAATACACCAGGAGAATTAAAAAATTACATATTTCCTTAGAAACAGAAATCCAATAAGTGATTTAAATCAAAGGACTTAGAATATATCAACTACAGGCATGTCTATCACAAGTACATGAAATCTACTGAGGTTAAAGCTCACTACAAAGGAGGCTCCTTACTATCTCCTCTGGTAAAATTCTTTCATTAAAACTTTTCTTTTTATGTTAATTGGTAAGCACATACTCTAAACTGAGTGGTGGGGCGGGGATAGTGAGAACGAAGGTATGGCGATGGTTAAGGTTTTTATATACAGCATTCCCATCACTGTCCATAGGATAAGGTACTCTCATGTAGCTCTAAAGCAGAAACAAGGACTCAGGTGTACTCAACTGGGTAATATTTCTAAGATGGCAGAACTTTAGAGATTGTAGCAACACCTAACCAAACTACCTGATTGGCTTTTTTATGTTCTCTAGGATTCATGCTTCTGATTCTCCTTCCTCTTGTGTGGTTGATATGGTTATTCTGGGTACGGAGAAACTCCTACTTTAGGGACTTCTCTTCCACTGAAGGACTACTGCAAAGATTAGAAGCCTGTAGAGAAATGCTGCATGGACTGAGTCAACTAGGCCAGCTCTGTAGTAGATCTTAAAGCAAAAAACTCTGTGTATGCCCCCCTTCATAATTAGAGGAAAAAATTTCCCTGGGCAAGAATAAAAAGTGCCTCTGGACTTAAGAACAGCAGTCCTTGGGCTGAAGTAGTGTTTTTGCTAATTGTTTTGAGTAGGAAACCAGACAGGTTTTTGAGGCCAAATAGTAATTGAGAGTATGCAATTGCCTGGATGCTCTCAGTGCGGAAACCTATTGGTTCAAGATTTGACTTCATAGCCACAGCTCCATCACGGAACATGACTAATATAAGTTAAACCTTTTGTTCCTCACTTAACATAATTTGTTTTGCATAGAAACATCTGATCACAATTATCTCCATGTACATTAACATTAGAGATACCTGGTACACACCACCTTAACCATATGATTAAAGTTAAAATGAATGGAAGCAAACCGACACAATGTGCCCCCTGATAGAATGCACTGAGAAAGACACAACATTGCTTCTGTGATATTCCTGACAAAAATGAACAACATGAATCTAATCAGATAAATCCAAACTAGGAGACACTAGATTTAAAAACATCAACAGAAAAACTGAGCTGAACTCTTTGAAAATATCTGAAATTTGAGAAACTATTTTACATTAAAGAAGAATGAAGAAACATCACAAATGTACTATGATCTAATGGATTGTAGGTGATAGTATGTAATGAATTAAACATTCTGTTCTGATAATCATACTATGGCTATCTAAAAGCATGTTTTTATTCTTAGGAAATAGAGTAGTGTATCACTAAATATCCACAATATATTCTATGAAATAGGACATTACATAATTCGGACATTGCAAGAACACCTGGATCCATGGGCTGCAGAACTGCAAGCACATGGTCCAGGCATCTTCTGCTGTGGATGCCTCAGTGAGCCTTGGCAGGGTCATACAGGGTACATGGCTTCATACCCCAGTGAGGTCATGATGGAGAGGCCCCAAGTGTGGGCTAGGGCAGCAGGGGAGTGGTCTCTGGGACCTGATGCCCTGATCTCCACCAAGCCCCTTGATTCCTGCTGACCTTGGGCCCTTAGGAGCAGGTTCAGACAACCACTCCTCTCACCAGCAGAGGCACCTGTTCCCACTGAGTGAGCACCCCTTGGAGGGCATGTGCTGGACCACTAACATAGAGGTGTGCAGTCTGACACTGCAGAAGTAGATTTATGCAGTACATGACTGTAGCTAAATATTTAGGAATAAGGGGAAAGATGTCTGCAACATACTTCCAAATGGTCCAGAAAAAAACTGACCATAGTAACAATTATGTATACTAAATCCTCAGGTCTCTTTTCTTCAAACAAAATAATCTCAGTTATTTTAGCCTTTTAAATCTACGTGAGATAAAAGGAAAAAAATACAGAGTACCAGGGTTAAAGTAGAGTCATGAGGAATTAAAACAGAATCTGTAGGTTCAGTACCCCACTGCTGGAATCTTGTAGTCAATAAGGTTACAGTCTATTGGAGAATGAAAACATACACATAAATAATTATAGTATGAGAGAAGCAAAGTAGTACAAAAAATGAAGCATGAGGAAGTCCTAAAGGAATGTTGAGAGCAAGTTTTCTGATGACTACTATATTAGCTAATATTTAACATTTACAGTTTATTATCCATTGTTGGAAACTCTGACGGAGCAGTAGCTAAATGCTACAGCTGCTGACCAGAAGACTGGCAGTTCAAATCTACCAGGTACTACTTGGAAACTCTATGGGGCAGTTCTACTCTGTGTATCGTGTCACTGTGAGTTGAAATTGACTCAATGGCAGTGGGTTTGGTTTTTGGTTTGCGGGTACTAATTACTTTCTATATTAACTAATTGAATGTACCAATAATTTCATTAGGCAAGTACTATTAATAGCTCTAGTCCACAGATAAAGCAAGGCATAAAGAAGTTAAATATCTGATGATAGGTTATCTAGATGGTAAGTAGCACAGCCAAGTTTCAAACTCAGTCAGGTTCCCTCCAGAACCCACACAGCAGGATAAAAGGCGGAAGCAACATTTCAATAAATCCTTAAAAGGTGAATATAATTTTAATAGCCAAGAGAAATGGGAAGAATGACATTCAATGCTGGAGGAAAAATAAATGTAAAGGCAAGAAGATAATAAATACAGATTGAATAAAGGAAACAGGAAAATTCAGGGGATAGTATGTAAGATATGAGAGAAAAAGATGGTGAAGAGCAGAGAATAGAGGGTAGAACAGGCATAAAGGGATACAGTAGACTATATTACGAGGATTAAGACAATCTCTGCTAGTAAGGAGGATAATTCTCAAGTACACACCAAAATTTTAATATAACTCAGTGGGTTTGGTATAAGGAGTCAGCTTTTGAGACATCCAAAAAAAGCAAGTACCAATAAATTCTTATTACATTTCACTTTCCCTTAAATGGCAGTGCCAGAACACAAACCTTAGGAACACTCCCATTGTTACCTCCCCCACCCCTAAATAATAATTTTATTTTACAAAGATTTTATTCCCAAGCAATAATGAAATTTGCTGGAACAGGAAATGGCAAATCCAAATGCCACAGTTCCACCGTAGTTTAACAAACACTATAAAATTATTTAGGAAATACTGAATGAAATATGAGTAAACCATATATCTTTGTTATAGTTCCTTCTTAACCCACTGCCATTGAGTTGTGTCTGACTCATAGTAACCCTAGAGATCAGAGTAGAACTGCCCCATAGAGTCATCACAAATATTTATGAAAACAAGGTGACCCAATCAATGAGATGTAATGGGTAATATAGTTCAGAAACTCTGTTGCATGTGCATTTTTAATCAGACACAAGTACCTAATGTCTGATCTCCTTGAGTTGATAGCATTTGCGGTTGATTACTCATATTAACAAGTAAAATATTATTTTGGTCTGGATTAAAAACGTGATTTTTATCACTTCTTGATAATTATAAATATTAGTGAGAATGTGATTTTTATTTACTACCCTATAGATTTAGCTTGTTCAAAGTCTATATAATAACCAAAGTGTACTCAACCAAAATCTAATTGCAAGTGTTACAAAAACAAATATTTATATCGTTCAAAATGTCAGAAAATATTTAACATTTAAACACTAAGAAAAGGCAGGCTAAGATGGTAGAGTAGCTGGGTGCTTCTGGTGATCCCTCTAATCCCCCCGAAACAAACGAACTGATTATATTTGATACTCTATATGCCCTGACTCATGGCAACCCTAGAGGCCAGAGTAGAACTTCCCTCTAGAGTATTCAAGGAGTGCCTGGTGGATTTGAACTGCCGACCTTGTGGCTGGCTTGGCATATGCCCTGAACATCAAAGGGAAAGTTGAGAAATTGGACTGACCATCAGGGAAAACAGAGTAGATCCAGAAGCACCTGGGACTGGCCAGACCTGATCCAAAAGGAGTCAGCACCGCACACATAGATTGGTGGCGGTGAGCTTGGTGAGCAAAGTGGTTGCTTTCAGAGGGTGTTTGCTCAGTAGGAGAGACTGAGCTGTGGAGAGCCTACTCATGCCTCCAGCATCAGTGAAAGATGATCATCAAAGCTAGGTAGATTATGTCTAACTGTTGCTTGAGAATCCGTATCTTTTCTTCAGGATAAACTTCTCTACCTTTTCCCAATGCTTTCCCTCTCTGTTCTCTGCACTAAGCCCAGCTCCACAGTCTGACGCTATTAGCTGGGCATAAGTAGAACTCCTTAGATGTACCCCACACCATTTTCCTACAGTCAGAGAGAGAACAAGTTAAAATCAAGGTGAGAAAAAAATAAATCAACAAAATAAACTGCCACCTCCCTTAAGCCAGGAACTCAGGCTAGAAACAGTTCCTTTGCCTAGGCTCAGCCATAAGGGAGTACAACCTCCTCACAGACACTTACTGATGGCTGTAAGCCTCCTACCATTCCCAGTGTAGATATCTATGCCTCCATCAATCACTCCGGCCCATCCACGACTGTAGCAGAGATCCTGCACCACACATTTGGGGAATGACTACCTGGGCACCTGAGCTGAATACTCCAAGAAAAGTAAATGCATGCTTGGGCTCACCTGCCTAATAACAATTCTAACCATTTGGTGACAGGATGTTAGTGCCTCAATGTTACCAGTAATCAAACTACCTCACACAACTAGCCTATTCTGGCATTATAAAACAAAACAAGAAGATAGAACACAGCAAGCAAACATAAAATAAACAACTTGCTGATGGCTCGGACACAACAGTCAATATGGAATCACTTAAAGAGATAAACCATGATGGATTCAGAAAGCTCCCAAAAGAAAGAATCAAGAAACTAACCAGATGAAGAGAACTTCCTGGTATTATCACAGGTAAAATTAAAAAAGATTAATATTTAGAACCCTTAAGAAATCAGAAACGAGATTAGGCAAAATGCAACAGAGTATAATGACAAATTTAACAGGCTGCAAGAAAGCATACAGAGACAGCATTCTGAAAATGAGATTAATAATGAAATAGTAGAATTAGACAACTCAATAAAAAAATCAAAGGAGAAGAACTGAGGCAATGGAAGGGAGAATTAGTGAGACTCAAGATAAAACACTTGACACCAACATATTTGACAAAAAAATCAAATAAAATAATTTAAAAAAATGAAGAAAACACTAAGAATTATGTGGGACTGTGTCAAGAAGAATAATCTACAAGTGATTAAAGCACCAGAACAGGGGATAATAACAGAAAACACAGAGAGACTTGAAGAAGCTTTCTTGACAGAAAACTTTCCTGATATTATGAAAAATGAAAAAGATGATCTCTCCAAGATGCTCATTGAATTCTCCAAAAGGTAGATTCCAACAGAGAGAGTCTAAAACATAATATAACCAAACTTGACAAAACAAAAGAAGAGAATCTTAAAGGTAGCTAGGGATAGATGAAAAATAACCTACAAAGGAGAGTCAATATGACTAAACTTGTACTACTCAGCACAAACCATGCAGGCAAGAAGGCAATGGGATGACATATACAAAGCCTTGAAGGAAAAAAAATTGTCAGCTAATAATTATATATTCAGGAAAACTGTCTCAAATGTGATGGCAAAATTAGGACATTTCCGGATAAACAGAAGTTTAGAGAATTTTTAAAAACCTGGCAATCAAAATTTGCATAAAATACTAAAGCGAATCCTTCAGTTAGAAAATCAATAACATCGGATAACAAACCAAGGCTAGAACACAGGACAGAGCAACCAGCTATCAACCTAGAAATAGAAATCACAAAAATAAAGTTAAAACACTGAAAACAGAGAAACAGAGATGTCATTATGTAAAAGATGACAACACTATAACAAGCAGGGGGACCAGAAAATGTAATCATAAATCTCTCATGTGGGGAGGAAGTCAAGACAACACAAAGAAATTCAAGATTGGTTTAAATTTTTAAAAAACAGGGGTAGATATTATGGTAACCACAAAGAAAATGAACAAACCTACCTGTCAAAAATTAAAAAAAACAAGGACGACATGAACTCTCAGCAAATACAAAACCAATGGAGATGGAAGAAAAATGGAAAACACATAAAGAAAAATGACTCAACACAGAAAAGCAAAAGGAACAAAAAAACTGTCAACAACACACAAAAAATGGCATCAAAATAACAGCACTAAACCCATACACATCGGTGGTTATACTGAATGTAAATGGACCAATAAAGAGACAGACAGCAGCAGAATGGATAAGTATACATGATCTATCTACATGCTGCCCACAAGAGACACACTTTAAAGATTCAAACAAACTAAAGACCAAAGGATGAGGAAAAAATATGCTAAGTAAACAATATACAAAGAAGCATGGGAGTAGCAATATCAATTTCTGATGAAATAGGCTTTACAGTAGAATCTACCACAATGGATAAGGGAAGAACACTATATAATGATTGAAGTGTCAGTATTATAGGAGGATATAATCATATTGAATATGTTTTTTTCCATATATTCTGGTTTCTTGGATTATCTGTTCAGCATACAGATTAAAATGAAAGAACACAATCTCAACACATGCATTTTCCAATTTTAAAATAAGTATATCCCCTATTCTGTTCAAAGGACTACCTTGTGATCCATGAACACATTCTACATAAGCACAATTAAGTGTCCTGTTATTCCTATTCTTTACAATGTTAATAATAATTTGTGATGATCCATGTGGTGGAATGCTTTCTTGTAGTCAATAATAACACAAGTACCATCTTTCTGGTATTCTCTGCTTCTAGTCAGGATCCATCTGACACCAGCAATGATACTCCTTGTTCCATGTCCTCTTCTGAATCTGGCTTGAATTTTGAACAGTTCACCATGAATATACTACTGCAGCCATTTTTAAATTATCTCTAGCGGCAACATGAAAATAAAAAGGGGTGCACCCTGAGATCTCCACTAAAGGACCACAGTTGATGGTCCAGGGGCCTCGGGGTTCCCCTGGGAGCATGGACTCTGACCCTGATGCTGCTCCTGTCCATAAATCATAATGGAGGTCAACTCTTTGGACAGAAATGGATTGGACTTAGTGACATAGAGGGGCCATATCTAAGCATCTATAGGATGTCATCTGGCTGCCCTCTTAGTGGATGTGGGGGAGAGGGTGAAGAGGAGGGGATAGGAGATTGTTAGGAGGATATGACATGTACAGAACGGAGAGGAAGAGTGTGCTTTCACCGGGCAGGGAGAGCAGCAGAAGCCACTCATTGGCGAGTGTGCAAATTTATATGGGATTGTGTACTTTCACTCAATCATAATTAAAAAAAAATAACTATCTCTAGCAAATTTTAATAGCAACCCCTGAAGTTATCTTCCTTATTTATCACATTCCTCTTATTATGAATGAAATACTTTGCCATCACCCAAAAAAGGGATGTATAATCACTATTTCCACAACGTATGCTTTGAACAGAAACAAATTACATCATATTTTTAATAATTCCATTTACTAAAAACTACATAAATATATGTTTGTAGGAATACAAATAGTATAGTCTAGAAGCATACTTAACAGTAGTAGTTATCTCTGTGTGGCAGTATATTTGGATGACGTTTTTACTTTCCTGAGCTTTTTAGTACTGTCTGAATTTTTTTATATGTATATGTATATGTACTATCCTGGAAATCCTGGTGGTTAAGTTCTACCTCTGCTAACAAAAAGGTCAGCAGTTCAAATTGACTAGGCACTCCTTGGAAACTCTAGTGGGCAGTTCTACTCTGACTTCTAGGGTCGTTGTGAGTCGGATCCTTTTTGGCAGCAGTGGGTTTGAGTTTATGTATGATCCCTGTAATTATGGAAAGTACATTTTTATAAAAGAATAACTAGAACATTTTAAACATTTTAACTACAATTTTCTCTTAAATGTTTTTTATATTATTTATTACTAATATTTGAAATTCTTACTCTTGAATAAGTCTACGTAGGAAAGAAATTTAATTTTTGCCATAAATTACAAGTAGCTCTCTTACTTTGGATATATCAGGAAAGACCAATTACTAGAGAAAGGACATTATTTTTGACATGACATTATCATATGTCATCAGATGGATTAACGTAATAGCCTAAACACTGAACTCAAACATACCAATGATCATAAAGGACCAGGTAACATTACATCATGTTGTACGTAAGGTCATCATGAGTTGGAGCTGACTCAGCAGCAATGGAGCTAACTCAGTGCTAACTAACAACATGAACTGTGGTATTACAGTAGGAAGGTCTTCTCTTCCTTTCAAGTTTAAATTCTGGAACTTGGTCATTTTTTATGTTAAAAAGAGGGATAAATAATTTTCAATTCCCAGGTCAATTAGAATTTGTGATGTCAATGGGAACCTACTCTCATAGAGACCCTATAGACAGAGAAGAACTGCCCATAGTGTTTCCAAGGAGCACCTGGCAGATTTGAACTGCAGACCTTTTGTTCAGCAACCGCAGCATTTAAGCACTACATCAGCTGGATTTGAATTGACAGCAGTGGGTTTGGTTTCAGTTTGGGATAGGAACCCTAGCACTATACCTTCAGCCTTAGGAAAACACAAGAAAAACAGAAGGAAGAGAACTTGGTAAGAAAAAGAAGGAGGGAGGGTACGTTAACTGAGTATATGTTATGTACCAGAAACTGCTCTAGAAATAAAGAAGTGTAGGAAGTTTAATGGATAAACAGCTATTCCCTGGTAAAGGCATGGCTGGTGACCAAAAGGTCAGCAGTTTGAATCCACCAGTCCCTCACTGGAAGCCCTATGGGACAGTTCTACTCTGTCACTGTCAGTATGAATCAACTCAAATACAAGTGGCTTAGTTTTTGGTTTGTATCATGTATGCTACAAACAAGCTGTTCTTACAAAGCCATAAGATTGTGATTTATCATTTTATCTCTTTATAGGGTGAAAGCATGAGCAACTAGGCAAAGCTCTCCCTGGGATTCAAGATGATATCTTTTTCTCAATTGTACCTTGATCTTGTCTGATGTCACTAAAATCATGCCAACTTTAAAAAAGCAATATATTTAAAAATAGTACTACATCAAGATTTGGAATGATAGCTTCTTGTATTCATTCTCTCTTGCTTTCCAATCCAGGGAGAAAGAATTATATTAAACAGAAATGTAATGAATAATTTTCTCATGCCTTTACTTTAGATATCTTAATCAATCTTGTGATTTATAGCAAAAATTAAATTTCTCTTTCAGCTTTCTGCTAAATTCATCTATCACACTCATAATATCCTGTAATACCACAGCTTATGTTGTTAGTTAGCACTGAGTTAGCTCCTTTGCTGCAGAGTCAGCTCCAACTCATAATGACCTTACATACAACATAATGTTACCTGGTCCTTCATGATCATTGGTATGTTTGAGTTCAATGTTTTGGCTATTACATTAATCTATCTTATGACATATGATAATGTCATATCAAAAATAATGTCCTTTCTCTAGCGATTGGTCTTTCCTGATTATACCCAAAGTAAGAGAGCTGCAGTCTCAACATCCTCACTTCTAAGGAGCACTTTGATTGTATTTCTTCTAAAACTAACTGGTTCAGGCTTTGGGCAGTCCATGGTATAGACAATATTCTTCACCAACACCCCAGTTAGGACTCACCAATTCTTCTGACTTCTTGTGTTGTTGTCCAGCTCTTGCACGCAGATGAGGCAACTGAAAAGACTGTCTTGGGTCAGATATATCTTAGTCATCAAAGTGAAATCTTTGCTTTCTAAAACTTTGATGAGATCTTTTGCTGCAGATTTGCCCAATGAAATACATCATTTGATTTCTTGACTGCTGTTTCCATGGCCATTGATCATTGATCTAAGCAGCAAGAAATGGTTGGCAGCTATTAGCATTTCCTACTTGTTGAATGTGCACCACATGCCAGGTAACTGCAATATTTTCTTTACATGCTGCTCTTAGTTCCATAAAGTCCATTTCAACTCCTAGTAACCCAATGTGACACAGGAGAACTGCCCCATAGGGTTCTCTAGTCTGCAGTGTTTACAGGAGCACATTACCAGGTCTTTCTCGAGTGGAGCCACTGGGTGTGTTAGAACCACCAGCCTTTGGTTTAGCAGCAACCACTGAACCATAGGACTTTCTTTTCTTTACACATATGCTCTCTAATCCTTACAAGACTGGAAGAGATATACAGCAGAGGTACAAGCTGCCTTTGTTTCTTGTCCATTTTTCAGATTTGCTACCGGAAAGGTGACCATCACGACACTATATTTCCCAGGCTACCTACCTCCTATCTCCATATCTAAGCTGAGACCACATAATTGAATTATAGGCATAAAATACGGGAAGAAGTGATGAACCCCTCTTTAAGGACTGTAACCTAACACATAATCCTCTAATTCTCTTTTCTACAACCTGGATATTTATACCTTAAAAACTTCTTTTGGCATAGGTACTTGAATGATGACATGGAGTAGGACCCTACTCCCACTGATACTCTATGATGGCATATTAGATCAGTTCTGTTTCTTTTTATGTAAGAAACTGAAGTTTTGTAGTTTATCTGTTACAACATAAGTATTCAACAATACTTTTATAGATTGATACAACTGAATCTCCAATTCTTTTCTTCCCATTCTCTCCTATGTTGTTGCTAGGTGGCGTAGAGGTGATTTCAACTCATAAAACAAAGCACTGCCTGGTCTTGCATCATTCTCTTCTATCCCAAACCAAACCTACTCCCATCGAGTCAATTCTGACTCATATCAAACCTATAAGACAAGGTAGAACAGCCTCATAAAGTATTTAAGGCTGCAAATCTTTACGGAAGCAGACTGCTAAATCTTTCTCACATAGAATAGCTTGTGGGTTTAAACCACTAAACTTTCTTTGGTTAGCAGCTGTGAGTACTTCTAAAACTGCGCCACAGCTCCTTAAGGGACAGAGACAAGAAGATAATTAGTGTAAAAAAATTTTGGGAGGTTGATCAGGCAGTTTGAATGAAAAAAAAAAAGATAAGTGTGTTTTGGAGGCCAATTTTTATCAGGGAAGGCATAATCAACTGTGACAAATGAGAAAGGATTTAATAAAATGAAAAAGTGACCACTGGATTTTACAACATAGTGATCAGTAATGACGCTGAAAAGAGCATTACCATGGAGCAGCAGGAATGAAAGCCAGATTTGGGATGTGTTAATGTTTTGGTATCTTTTTTAGAGGGAATTTCTTCTCTTGGAGATTTAAGAGCTAGATAAACAGTGGTTAAGAGCTCAGATGCTAACAAAAAGTCCACAGTTCAAATCCAACAGCTGCTTCTTAGAGACTCTATAGGGCAGTTCTACTCTGCCTTACTGACTATGAGCCAGAACCATTTCAACAGCAAGAAGTAACTCAAATGAGTAATAACTTCATTCCAAGTCTTTCTGTTGAACTCTAGATACCAATATCTACGTGTATACTCAATATTTCTACTTGGATGACTATCATCAACTCAACTTTTCTTAAACTGATCCAATCTTCCACTTCAAATCTGCTCTACCTAGTCTTCCTATTATAGTTAATGATAATTCCATCCTTTTTCCAGTTGCTCAGCCAAACTACTTGGAGTAGCCTTGACATCTTCCCTCCTATCAAATCCCACATAGAATCAACCCATTAGAAAATCATGCTGATTCTACTATCAAAATATATACAGAATCTACCGTGCTTGGCTCTTCCACTGCTAACATCCTATTCCAAACCATTACCATCTCTTACTACAATATAATAGCCTTCTAAGTGGTCTCATTCCTTTTCAAATAGCCCTCTTTTAAGTTACTCTGAACACAGCAGTCAGAATGGTCCAGTGATTCAAAATATATCTGTCCTTCACTGAAAATGAGGAAACCCTGGCACTACAGCGGTTAAGAGGTACAGCTGCTAACCAAGAAGTTGGCAGTTCAAATCCACCAGGCATTTTTTGGAAACCCAATGAGACGGTTCTACTCTGTCCCACTGGGTTGCTATGAATCAAAATTGACATAACAGAAACATTTTTTTCCTCAGAATGATCTTCCCATGATATATTTCTCTCAGAGAAATGACCAAAGTCATTATAACAACCTAAGGCCTTATATATGATCTGTGTCTCTCTGAATTCTTTTTCTACTGCTGTCTCCCTTCATTGCTCCATACCATGCATACTCCTTTCTATTCCTTCAATAATCCAAATAACACACTCTAATATAGATCTCTGTACATATTTTTTTCTGGATCAGTGACTTAAACACATAAGCTAAAACCCTAAAACTCTTAGAACACATGATAAGGGGTAAACTTTCAGGAACCATCCTTTAGGCAACAGTTTCTCAGATGACACCAAGAGCATGAAAAAAATGAAAGGTAATGGATAAACTGGACTTTATCTAAATTTAAAACTTTTGTGCACCAAAAATATTAACAAGAAAGTAAAAATAAAACCAGCAGAACAGAAGAAAAGACTTGGAAACCATATAGTAGATAGAGGTTTAATATACAGGATATACAAAGAATTCTTAAAATTCAACAACAAAAAGATTAACAACCCAATTAAAATATGGGCAAGAAACTTGAATAGGTATTTCTCCAAGGAAAATACACAAATGACCAATAAACATATGAAGAGATGCTCAATTTCATTAGCCACTAAGGAAACAGAAATCAAAAACACTGTAAGACACCATTTCACAGACACCACAACAGCTCTTAGGAAAATGGAAGAAATAAAAAGTGTTGGCAACTACATGGAGAAACTGGAATGCTTAACTATTGCTGGTAGGAACGTACAATATTAAAGCCACCGTGGAAAGCAGTTTGGCAGTTCCTTAAAAAGTTTAACATAAAATTATCATATGATACAACAGTTCCACTCTCAGGTGTACACCCAAAGGAATAAAACACAGAGACTCAAACAGACATTTGAACACCATATTCATTGCAGCATTATTCACAACAGCTAAAAGGTAAAAAACAATCCAAATACCCATTAGTAGATGAATGGATGAACAAAACCTGATATATATATATATATATATATATATATATACAACAGAAATGTGGTCACAAAAGAAATGGAGTTCTAATGCAGAGAATTCAGCCAAACTAGCCTGTAGCCCACACCCAGCTAACTATGAAGCAGTTTTTTACTTTCCTTTCCCACTGTTCCTTGTGCAAGTGTCTCATTCAAGAAGCTCACAGGGAATGTTGCATTAGACAGAATTTAAGTATTTTTAAAATCTTAATACCATTAAATATTTTTATTTTACAAATCTCCAAATTACTTTTAATAATTAAAAATTACTTCTTTAATTGGCAGAATAGAAATGATGGATGAGATGCAGGCAATAATAAGAAGTATCACAGAAGAGAATATGAAAGAAGGTAAGTTATTCCAAAGAGTATTTGAAAATTACACCTAAAATAGTATTTAAAATTCCATAAGCATCTTTTCAATGTCTATTTGGGTTTCTGTGAGGAAGAAAAATCCATAGAACCTTAAAAAAGTGAAGGAATTGAAAACCAGTATAATAATCTGAACTGACACCACGACTGCCCTGAAGATACATGCTAATCAAGACCTAGACTTTAACAGCAAGGAAAAATAGAGAGGCTAGTCCTTCATTCCTGGTATGATGGAAAGTTAGAAAAACATCATGACATGAAACCAGCATGCCATAAGAACTGTACATATTCTATATGAAGAGATGTACTAAAAAATAGTTGCCACCCTGCAGCAAGATAAGGTAACTGATCTGTATAAGACTCAGCTTCAGACAGAAAATACTGAAGAAATCTCTAGGTCAAAAGCTAATGGTAAATGGTCTCAAGTTCCAGTATCTTGAGATTCCTGGCATAAGCAAATATAAATTCTTTCTGTACACATTTATCCATTACTAGGACTTTCAGGATTCCTACTGCTTTAGGTAAACCAAAAAATAAATTCACTATCTAAAATTTACAAAACTCTTAAGGAAATAGGGCACTAGGAACTAAAATCAGCAGAAACAACAAACAGCAGAAGTAGACCACTATGAACATCAGCTATGAGAAGTAACAAATATAGAATATGAAATCACTGCATATGAATATTACTAAAAGAGGAAATCTCAAGCATGAACGAAGGAAATTACCACAATGAGCATACTGAATACAATTTGTAGAAATGAACAATAAAATTATTTTAACTAAAAACCTAACTTTAAAAGACATATTTTTAGACAATTTGGAAAAAACTGACTATTGACCGGATGTTAGAAGATCAAGAAATGTGTGTTAATTTTTATTAGATATGATAATGGCATTATGACTATGTAAGATGATTCAATCATTTTTAGATATATATATTAAAGAAAGACATACAGTCTGGTATTTGCTTTAAAATACTCAGGAAAAAAGGGAGTAGATGAAGCAAATGTAGCAAAATGTGGAAAATATTAAATCTGAGTAATGCGTAGGTATGAACGTTTTCATAATAAAATGAAAGCTCAAATGAATAACATACACAGAAAAATTGCTACGGCCAAAGAATTACAGAATTATCAGAAGAGAGTATCCAGATTGTAAGTAAAATTTGAAGAGGAGGCAGAAAATACTCACCTTCCTTTGGGCTCGCAGCTGCAGGAAGACTATTCCAATCAAGGGTCCAGCTAGGACATGGATGGGGAGAAAACATCACCTCAATGCCTTTTTCCTAGAAAAGGAGACAAGCCCATTCCAAATCAATGTATTAATAAAATACAGTGATGTCCAGAAGGCCAAATCTCTGCCAGAAAAGAAGAGCATAACTAGTAACAATCACCAGGAATTTCCCCAGATAATTAGTAACATACAAGACTTGATATCTTGGGAATATTTGGACAGCATAGTAACTTTTCCTATTATTTTTTATTTTGAGATAAAAAGTAACACATTTTTTATGATATCTTGGTAATATGGAGAAGTAACAAGCAACTCAGAAATACATTTTGTCACTTGAGAATAAAGATGCTATCAAAAGCAGTCCACATAGAGATCATCACAACTGAATCTGCACAGTCTGTCAAGGGCTAGCTTTACATGTGTGAAAACAGGCACAGCCTGGCAGCTTTTATGTATAGCACCAAAAGCCCCTACACTTGAACACATACCCAAAAACATCACCCATACTTGTCTTCTACAAGTAGTTATAATGTCTCTAGGAAGGAATTCTGGTTTAACCAAATGGTTCTCAGTATTTTCAAAAACAAGGACCCCTTTTTAATATTTTAAAAAATTCTCAAACTCCTTCTTCATTTTAAAAGTTGTGCATTTATCATTTGATCTACAAACAGTGTTATGGTATATATGTGAATTGACAAACCCCTCCCAACAACATTCTGGGTCCATAGCTCACAGAATAGATATCCGTGGTTCAGCTATTTTTATCTCCAAGAATATCCTATTGAAAAGAGAAAAATCCCTGAAAATCACTCATTAAATTTTTTATATCTGTTGGTTCATGGGGTTATTTTCCATTTTTTTTTTTCTTTAAAGCTGTGTTCTGGCACTGAAGGAAATTGTAAAAAGAGTATTTTGTTGGCCCTAGAGGTATAACTATAGAACTAGAGGCTGAAAGAACTGACTTACTTCCAGAAAGATATCACCTACCACTCCCGATCTCCCCTACTCTATTCTAGCCATCTTAACCTTCCTGCTGCTCCTCATTTCACCAAACTCATTCTACTTCAGGATCAGTTTTTTTGTTTTTTTTTTAATTTTAAATAGCTTTATGGAAGAAAAATTGGTATACCATAAAATTTACATTGTTAAAGTATACAATTCAGTATCTTTCAGTACATTGACCAATAACCACCACTATCTAATTTTAGAAGATTTTCATTACTCCCCTCAAAAACAAAGTCATAATCAACAGCAGTCACTCTCCACCCTAACCCTCACCCTCCGCCCTCCCTGGCCAACTACTAATCTACCTTCTGGATCTAGACATTTGCTCAAGGTATTTTTTACCAACTAGATCCTCTACCTAGAACACTTTCCCTCCAAATCTTCAACAAATTTGGGTTACCTGCTCAGTGTTATTACTTCTTTAGACCATCCTTCCCAACCACTCCATCTAAAAAGGCCCCCAATCCCATCTTCTGTATCCCCCATGCCACATTATTTGTTTTGACAGCATGTATCATCACCTAAGGCATTATACCTTTATTTGTTTTGTTTTTTTCCTTCATCTTCCTCACATAATGTAAGCATCATAAAGGGCAGGTTTACTCTTTAATTTCTACTATGTATATATACAGACTCAAAGCAATACCTGATGTCTAGTAGACACATGTAAATTGTTTTGAATGACTGAATGAACAAATAAACATCTCTGGAGAATTAGGGAGATTTTGTTGGCAAAGTCATGCAAAGGAAAACCGAAGGAAGAAAATAAGTAAAGCTAAGATATAAATGCTCCTAAGAAAAACTATCTCACACTTCTTCTTAGTACTACTTTCATATATCCTCATGTAATTAGCACAAAGTATTATGACACACTATAAACTAAATTAATAAATTTATATAACATCATTTGATATGCATTTACTGTCTTTCAAAATACATGTTAATAGAGAACTTTACTAGTAATGAACAAAGTAATACCCTGGATTAAAAAGAAAATCACAGGATCTAATACATTCTACCAAGTTAAAGTAAAAATCGAAAACTTAACTTTTCAGATTTGAGGCTTCATTTTTGTTTATTTGTGGATGTAGTACCACAGTTTTATATATAACCGTAAGATTTAAGAGATCAGGGAAAACAAAAAACAAAACATCATACAGAATGCCTAACACACTCCCCTAATTACTTAGATGGAGAAGCCAAAACCCGTTGGTTAAATGATGTATTCAAACTCGTAATGTCAGCTCAGCTATAAAGCTGGAACTAGTCCCCAAGTCACGTGATTCTTCTGTTTAGTCTTCTCACTATATTGAATGAAAGGTCTTATTATTTTCTAAAAATTCATGTAATGGCCGTGAAAACATGCCTCTCAAATCTGAGGCCCAGGTGAACACTAATGGACCTGAGGTCTCAACTGTTACATTCCAAAATCTCCCACCACTCTTGTCATAAACACACTTCTTCTGGGCATGCTTCCCATTGAATGCAGTGGCCAGGATTCTAGGACAGGCCCAGGACTGGAAGGCAGGTGACTGCTCTGACAGCTTTGCCTTGAAGATGCCCATCAACCCTAAGGAAACTCTCTTGAAACTGTACTTCATGTTAAAACCTATCCTACCTAATCTTTCTTCATTTCCTCTCCTCTACGAAGATGACATCTGCACCAAAGTCTGATGGACCTGCCGGCCTCCTTTGGTTCCGTTTCCATTTTTCACAGAACCATGGAGAAGCTGTTCTGAAACCTACAAGGAGATGTGGACTGTGACACAGAGGGTGGCTGCTGTGAAAAAGTTTCTCTCACATTGTCAGCCACAGGGAGCCTAACTGACAAATGACCTCAGTTGCGAGGCTCTAAAATCTATCACCACATTCAGGCTGAGGCTACACAGGAATTTTTCTCCAGGTGATAACCGAGAATACCAGAGAAACTAAGACAGACCCATTCAGGAGGAAAAGCAGAACCGCTCTGATAAGCAGTTTGGGATCAAGAACTTCTCACTGACCTTGCCAAAACTTTCTTACAATAGCTCTCCAATCTCAAACCTGAGCTTCTTTCCTTACCTCTCTCTTACACAGGGGTTCAAATCTGCATCGTGGTCTGAAAGTTTCCCCTGAACACACTCTCTGGCTCTCTTCCTGTTTTTTACCGTGTGTTTTCCTCAATAAACCTTTTATTTATTTATTTATTTTGTTTGTTTGTTTTTTGTTTTATTTTTTTGGTACAGAGTGCTTTTTATTAAATAAAAAAATGAAAGTGTACATAGTCTGTGCTTACAATATTGGGTTAACAGAGGAGGAGTACACAAGTCCTGTCGAAGTTCCATTAATATTGATCTTCTTACTAATGTGAGTTGTCACCAATTTCACCCTATCAAATTTCTAACAATTATCTAAACTCTTGCCCCTTGCCTTCCCGCCCTCCCACCTTCCCCACCCTTGTAGCCCTCAAAGAGTCTTTTCTATTATGTATGAGTACACTTTTAAGTTTTTATCGTAAGGGTCTCATATAATAATTCTCCTTCTGTCACTGACTAGTTTCACTCAATAAACCTTTTAAATGTCTAGCTCACCTTGGAGATTGCTTTTTTTGAGGGCCTGAACTAAACACAAAAGAACCACCAAGCTCACTGCCATTGCATTGATTCCAACTCATACTGACCCTACTGGACGAGTACAACTGCCTCACAGGATTTCTGGTGGCATCGTGATTAAGTGCTATGGCTAGTAACCCAAAGGTTGGCAGTTCAAACCCACCAGGTGCTCCTTAGAAACTCGATGGGGCAGTTCTACTCTGTCCTATATGGTTGCTATGAGTCAGAATCAACTCAGCAGCAGCAGGTTTGGTTTCGTTGCTTTAATCTTGATGGAAGCTGACTGCTACATCTTTCTCCAGTGGATCAGCTGGCAGGTTCGAGCCACCAGCATTTAACAAGCACTTAAGCCAAGTTCTTAACCACTGCACCACCACAACTCCTTTGAACTAACACATCTCTTGTCAGTTAAAAAGCCAGGATTTCTTTTACATATTTTATGCTATTAAATAGGGCTTTTAAAATTAGTTTTCAAATATTTCTGAGTTTTAATTTTTATTTAGCCCATTTTGCTTTATAAATATTTTTTTTTGAAATGTATAAAATACGAACATCTTTTCTAATGTCATTTTATTGCCCTTTTATTCAGCTGGAAGAATATATACAAATCTAAACTACCAATTTTTTCATTCAAGGCTCTATATCAGCATGAATTAAAATCATACTGTTTAGGTTTTAAAAATTTAATATTTTAATACTAACTAGTGTACTCTCTTGGTAATTGTTTTTTTAAAAAATATTCAGTATGTGAATCACAGATCCTTGGGCAGTGAAATCATCTGAACAGGGCAGACCAAACTCTGGACACCACCTTGATATCTTGCAAAGTAAACTCTTACAGTAATGTTTCATTTTTTTTTCAATAGACTAACAAAGCTTAGATGAAGAAGAAAGGGGCTGGTGTCATGATTAAAGTCTTCTTGCACTTTTCTGCATCAGCAAGCTCTCTGTCATCTGTAGATCTCAATCACGTACCAAACAGGGGAGGGAAATAAAATTAATACATTTCCAATGCAATTCAAATAAATAGGCCAAATTACTTAACAAATTTTCCACTATTCAAATAAGATTTCAACTGGACTATAAGGAAAAAAAATTGCAGACTGTTTGGAATGGTAGGGAAAATAAAGCTTACTGATAAAAAAAACTTCTACAATTAGTACTATTAGAAACAATTACGCTCCAAATGGAAAAGTTAATCATATGCATTCTTATTATATAACAAAGGCATTAAAATCAAAGAATAAAGTAAAACCAAAATTGCAAGTATTACAAGATCCTAAACATAGGTAAAACTTTGAAAGTAAACTGACATTCATTTTCATGTATCTTTAACTTCACATTATCATCTTGAAATACAAAAGACTGCGCCAAAATTTTGCAACAGGTGAAAACATTACTCTTGACTAGGTATTAGACTACTTTGATCATTGAATATTCTTCTAAATGTTTATTAAAAACATACTTTTAGAAGCACATATTGTGATTTTACTCCAAGGATACATAATACTATAAATATCCAACTTCCTATACTTTACATGAATGCAAAAGACTGGCAGAAATCATTAGTAATGAGTGACTCAAGATAGCTAAAAATAAAATTGAGAATATAAATAGTGTGAAAGTATGACTACCCACAGAGGTAGAATTCTCACCAACACTATCACATGGATTTTTTTTTTTTTTTTTTTTAAGTTTTAGAAAAGAATTTAATTACCATTAACTTGGTCATAGTTGGTCTTGGTCCTCCTATAAACGAAGCATCATTTTGCTCCTCTACAACTGGGGGCTCACATAGATTCAGATGCTGCTCATTTGAGTGAGTTGGCAGCTCTGGTAGATCAAGAAATTGGATTCCGCACTTAGAAGCTGCTGTTCTTACTTTTGGCACTTCCTGAATCCTCCGGTACCAACATGCCAGCAATGGAAATTCTACCAGTTTTTCAGAACATTTCTTGCAGATAATTACCTAGGTCAAGAAAAGAGCAAAACACACTTTATTTTTCTTTATAGCTATATTAAGGTATATTTTACATGACTTAAAATATGCTCATTTTTAATTAAAGAGTTCTAGTAAATTTATACAGCTCTGCAGCCACTAGCAAATCCAGTTTTAAATTTCCATCACCCCAGAAAGTTCACTTGTACTCATCTGAAATCAATCCCTCTCTTCCCATGGCCAGATGCAGGCAACAATTTGTGTTTTCTGTCTCTGTAATTTTGCCTTTTCCAGACTTTGCCATAAATAGAGTTACATGAAATGCATCTATCTTTTTTTATGTAGCATTTTGTTTTGGGAGTTTATTCATGTAGCTGTGCCATGAGTCGGATCCTACTCGACAGCACTTGGCTGGCACTGATTAGTAGTTTGTTCCTTTGTGTTGATGAGTAGTAGGAGGCCATTGTGTGGCTGTATCATAACTTTGTTTATCCATTCACCAGTTAATGGATATTTCTATCATTTCCAGTTTTTTGCTTTTATAAATAATTCTACTATACATATTCATGTACAAGTCTTTTATGTGGAAATTCTTTCATTTCTTATGACTGGATATCTAGGAGTCAAGTCACTAGGTTGCATAGTAGGTATATGTTCAACTTTTTAAGAAATCACCAAACTTTTCCAGTGGCTGTGCCATTTTAGGAGCCCTGGAGGTGCAGTGGTTAAGAGCTATTGCTGCTAACCAAAAGGTCAGTAGTTTGAATCCACCAGTAGATCCTTAGAAATTCTATGGGGTACTTCTACTCTGACCTATATGGTCGCTATGAGAAAGAATTGATTCAGTGGCAATGGGTTTGTTTTTGTTTTTGTTTTAGGGCACCATTTTATATTCCTGCTAGCAACATATGAAGGTTCCAGTTTCTCCACATCCTCGGCAGCACTTACTATAATCAGTCTTTTTTATTTTAGCAATTCTAGTGGGTGTGCAGAAGTCTCATTGTGATTTTCACTTGCATTTCCCTGCAACTAATGATGTTGAGCATGTTTTCACATGCTTATTTGTCATTCATGTAACTTTTCTGAAGTGTCTTTATGTTTTCATCACTCATTTCACAACACAAAAACTGGGGCACTCTTGCATTTGGTGTTACTATCATTTCCATTATTCTACATGGATTAATGTATGAGTCCACCCAAACAGTTAGAAATGTAATAGAATTCTCAATGTACTTCATTTGTAATATTTCTTAAGTTTTGTAACAGTTTTGCATGACTTTTGAGGCAGTACAATGACGAAAACAAGTGATCCATGAGACTGCTCTCCATCTAACCTCTGGTATCATTAAATTCTAGAAACACAAATATATACTTCTAATGATGAAAAAGTCAAAATACATAAAGATTTAAGACAGAAAAGAAAGATCTCCAACTACTAATGCTACCTCTCTCAGAAGTAAACAGTTAACAGCTGCTTTTTTTTTCTTTTTCCTCTTTTTTTTCTCTTTAATTTAATATGATTGAGTGAAAATGTACATTCCCGTATAAATTTACATGCCCACCTCTATGCAGCTTCCACTGCTCTCCCTGCCCGGTGACAGCACACTGTTCCTCTCTGCTCCATACATGTCTCATCCTCCCAACAGCCTCCTTTCCCCTCCACTCCACCCACTCCCCTTCCTCCAACCAGAGGTCAGCAGGATGATATCCTGTAGATGTATAGAACCATAAAGTGCAACCAATGTATGGTCACTCTGCATCACCACTGACTACACTCAAAAGAGAGTTAGGTGACTCCACAATAATAGTGGGAGACTTCAACACTCCACTTGCAATACTGGACAGATCATCTATAAAAAAGCTCAGTAAAGATACAGAAGACCTCACTGCCACAATTCACCAGCTAGACCTCATTGATATATACAGTTGCTTTTATGTTCAAGGAAAAAAAAGAAAGAAAATTGAGTATACACTTTATTTTTACTTATACAAAGAGAAATATAACAATGTGTGCTATTTTATACTCCTGATTTTGATTTCTTTTCTGCTTTTTTTGCTTACTAATAGACCTTAAAGATCCTTCAGTATTAGCAATATATTAACTGACCAAATTATTTTTTACCTTTAATTTGGAAATATCAAAGTAATAAGCATACAGTTTTAATTTTCACATACACACAAAAACAAACATACTTGTGTAACCACTATCAAGATAAAAAATAGAACAAAACAAGCACTCTGGAAGCTCCCTTTGTGTCCCCTAAAGTCACCACAGCTTCCCCTAAGAAACTGATAACAGATTCATACAGGTACATACACTTTTCTGACGTCTTCCCCTCAGTATGTTCTTGAGATTCATCCATGTGTTGCACTTAGCAGTTTATTCATTCATCCTGTGGAATAGTCTATTGTATGGTACACTATACTTTGTGTATTCATCCTACTGTTGTTTTCAGCTAAGTGGTTTTACTAATTGTGCTGGTAAGAACACTTGGGTACACAGCTTTTGGTACATGTACATATGCATTTTCTGTTGGATATAAACTTAGGAGTGAAACTGCTGGGTCATAGGATGTGCCTTTAAATCAGGAATTACTGGCAACTTTCCAAAGTGTTTGTACCAGTCTATACTCCCATCATTCAATTTAAGTTTTCCTTGTCCCACATTCTTCTCAGTACTGGGCATTTTGTTTTGTTTGATTTAGCTGTTCTAGTAAGTACATAGTGGTATTTCATTGTGGTTATCATTTGCATTTCCTTAATGACTAATTTGGAGTCCTGGTGACATAGTAGTTAATAGTTATGGTCAGCAGTCCAAATCTACCAACTGCTCGTTGGAAACTCTGTGGGACAGTTCTACTCTGTCATACAGAGTCATTATGACTTGGAATCAACTCAGCAACAATAGCTTTAGGTTTTTGTTGTTTTTCTTAATGGCTGATGTTGACCACCTCTTCGTGTTTATTGAACATTCACGTATTTTCTTTTGTACAGTTCCTATTTTCAATTAGGCTACTTCTTTTAAAAGAATAATAATAATTTATAGTCCCTCAGTGCAGTCTGAACTTCTTCCTTTAGTACCAGCAGTTCTCAGTCCTATGCTATCTCCTGATATGGTTGCACACCAACTATTCTTTTTTGGACACCCTCTCTGCATATTTCTTCCATCTTGTTTTGAAAGTTCCTGTTTCATTCAGTTTTTTGCCTATAGAATCTTTCAGTAATGCAACTTATGGCTTGAATTTTTTTCTTCAGTTCTTTCAATTTGACAAATACCAATCACATTCCTTCTTTTTGGTCTTCTAACTCCAACTATTTGTACATCCATCATAATACTTTATGCTGTCTTCTTGAGGCACCCTATGAAATCTTCTGTCCAGTTTTCATTTTTTTTCATTTCTTCAAATCACTTGAGCAACTCTGCACTCAAAAGCAAGTTTCAAAGTCTCCTCTGGCAGCCATTCTATCTTTTATTTCTTTTATTGATCTTTCACTTTCTTTTCATGTACGGTGCCCTTGATGGCAACATCACAAATCTTCTGGTCTTCCATCATTAATGATCCCTGTGTCAAATCTATTCTTGAAATGGTCTCTCAATTTAGGTGGGATGTTTTCGAGGTATACTTTGATTTTCATGGACTTGCTTTGATTTTCTTCAGCTTTAGCTTGACGTTTCATATGAACAACTCATGGTTATTTCTGCAGTCAGATGTTGGCTTTTTTCTCCATTGTCTCTTATCGCAAATGTAGTTGGTTTGATTCCTATATACCCCACCCAGCAAGCATGTGTTCCTGAAAAATAAGATTTACAATGAATAAGTCATGGGTGGTGTAGAATTCTATCACATGATTTGGGGCATCATTCCTATCTGGTATCATTGTATTTTCCACCTACTGATAATTCTTGTTGTGTCCAGCTCTCGCATTCTAATCACCAGTAATTATCTGTGCATCTTGATTGCTTGGAAGCCCTGGATGCCTAGTGGTTAACTTCTAGTCTGTTAACCAAAAGGTCAGCAGTTCAAATCCACCAGCCACTCCTTGGAAACTCAATGAAGCAGTTCTACTCTTACTATAAGGTCACTATGAGTTGGAATCAATTCAACAGCAGTGTTTTTTTTTTTTTTTTTTCTTTTATTGCATGCTCAGTCAACTTCAGACTGCAGCAAATCTTCAATCTCTTCATATTTGGCAGTTGTACTTAGTGAAGAAATCTGAATGGTAATCTCATTAACTAGTCTTCCTTGTAGGCATATGGATAATAACCTATCAATGACACATTATATTATATATATTTTGTCAGATTTATTCTGAACTATGTGATTTTTAAAATGTTATTGTAAGTAGAATACTGAATGCTTCATTTTTATAATTTGTCAATGTTTACACATGCAAACAAAAGTAATTAGTATTTATTGATGTGATATGCAACAACCTTCCTAAATTGACTTATTAACTTGTAGATTCTTCTGGGTTTTCTATGCATTCCTTGGGTACCTTATGAGGAAGTTCTACTCTGTCCTATAGGCTTGCTGGCAGTTTGAACTGACTCGACAGCCATGAGTTTAAGTACACAGTAAATTCATCTGTAATACACTTTTAACTCTTTCTAAACTTGGAAACCCTCATAGCCTAGTAGTTAGTGCTACATCTGCTAACAAAAAGGGTGGCAGTTTGAATCTACCAGGTGCTCCTTGGAAACTCCATGGAGCAGTTCAACTCTGTCCTACAGGGTTGCTATGAGTTGGAATCAACCTAACAGCAGTGGGTTTCAGTTCACTTTTTTCATACTATCCATACTTCTTTTTTTTTTTCTTTGGCCATATTGTCTGGGCTTGGATAATGCTGAGCAGAACTGTTGATGACAAATGCACCTGTTTCTGCTCTAAAATGGAATACATTCAGTATTACCCCCATTAAGTATGATGTTACCCACAGTACTTTGAAGATGTCATTCCATTCACTGTCTTTTGGTTTCTAAGGTTATACTGCAGTTGCCAGCACTCTTACCGGTAGCAAAATCTTGCATCTTTTAAGACTTGCTGTCTTTATTCTTTTCAGCAGTTTGGCTACAGTGGGACTAGACATTGCTTTCTCGGTATGTATACTGCTTGCTGTTAGCTGAGCTGCTTGAATCTGTACCTTGATGTCTTTCATTAGTTTTGAAATGTTCTTAGCCATGATCTCATCAAATACTCTTTCTGACCCACTCACTTTTTCCACTTCTTCCAAGACTCAAATTACTTATATTAAACCTTTGAATTTAGCTTCATATCTCTTATGATCTGTTTGTCCATTCTTTTTTTTCTGCCACTTAACTTGTATATTTTCTACTCATGTGTTGTTAAGTTCACTAATTTTGTCTTTTTTGTCCCCAGTCTTTTGTTAAATCCATCACTGTGTTCTTAATTGTAGATTTTGTATTTTCAGGTCAATATTGTCCATTTGATCTTAAAGACTACAATTCCTCATTCTTTCATCTACTGATCCTTTTCCTAGATTTTCACTAATATACTATTATCATTTTCAAGTCATTATCTACTACTAACTCTAATAACTGGACCATCTCTGAGTCTCCCAGGTAACAGTAACATTTTGTTACCTCACTATCAAGTGATTTTATTTACTGCATATCAAACATGGTGTTTAAGGAATCTAAGATGCTCCATATCATAATCTATGACACAGCTCTTCTTTATCTAGAAGTGTATTTCTTCTAGTTCTCATTGCTTCCATGCGATCTCCAATGTTTTTTAAAATACAATTTATAAAAACAAATTTACAGTACTTTTGTTGATTCATTTGTTTCTATTTATTTCATAGGGCATGTTGGTCTGCAAAAATCTATTCCAAGCACCCACAGATAGTCCTCTACTACTTCCTGCATTTGTGACTTCAAGACTTTCATTGGCTTGTGAAAATACTGTTTCTATTCTACTTTTTTTTCATTTCCTCCCTTTCTGTGATTCAGATCACATTATGTTAGACCTTCTCACTGTGATCCAAGTAAACTTTTGCACTGTTTTCTGCATCTTCTGTCCTTTTCTTCCTTACATGCTACACCCTAGAAATTTTCTACTGGCCTTCTGCTAGTTCTCTACTTCTCCCTTAGCTATGTCCAGTTTGCAAATAACCAATCTATTGAAAGTCTGATTTTTGTTATAGCCTATTTCATTCTATAATTTCCATTTTTAGGCTTGTATTGCAGATTGTTAGCGGCCTGATGACATTCTTCATGTTATCATCTATTTTAAACTTAACAATCACAATTACATTCAAGTCTGATTGTTGTCTCTTCAAAAATCTGAGTTTCTTGTGGAAGTATGTTGTTAACTTTTTTCTCTTGGTCTTGCTTTTTGGACCCGACATACTAATGTTGTATGTATATGAAAAAGTATAGAGGATCTCAATGGTATTCTTTTCTTCCCACAAGGATTCACCTTACTTTCTGGCAAGCAACTGAAATAGGGAAAGTTTATCCCAATCCATCTAGAATATACTTTCCTAAAGCTGGCTTTCATTCTTAATATTTTTTACCTGTTTTACCCTCCACTTACAGGATAAGCCTCCATAGGCCCCAAATGAAACATTGGGCAATTATCAGAGACCTCTTCAGTGAAAGGTTCTGACCTTCATTTCTTGCCTGTCAATCCATGAGACACGTGATAACACTGTTCTGCTTTTCAGCTACTTTTACTTGGCTCTGTAGCCTTTTGCTCTGCGCAGCTAATACTCAGTAAATATACAGAAGGGAAACCACCCACTTACCTGTCTCTCTTCTCTAATGAATCTTGGAATCTCAAGTCATCATTATCAATTTTTACCAAAAAAGTCACTTTGTATCTTCTACATTCTATGTAACTGCTGAAAGCTCTGCTGACTTGTCTCTTGCCAGACTTGTCTCTTAGCAGCTGCTATTTTGCTGTCACTCACAACTAGGCTGACTTCAAGGAGCTATCTTTCTCTTTAGAATCTTGACCCCTCAAGTCAGCTATTCTCCAATGGCTTGAAACAGCTTCATTTTTGTATTTTATCATATTGTTTTCCTTGCTTTTGGTAAGAGTGCAGGTATGCAATAAACCATTCCAAAACCTCCTCCTTCTTTTTAATTTAAAAAAAAAAATTTAGTATTCTATTATATGGATATGCCAAAATTTATTATACCATTATATGGACTTGCCAAAATTTATTTAGCCCATACATTGTACAAAAATATTTAGTAGCTTACTTTCAAAATTTGCTGTTAAACAATTCTAATAGAACTATCCCTGAACATACGTCTTTGTGCATAAGGGAGTATATATGTAGGATAAAATGTCAGCACTGCAGCTGCTGGCTTAAAGAAAATGTGATCTGACATGATGATAAATTTTATCAAACAGCCCTGCAAAGATTTTGCAATAATATGCAAAAATTTGTAGAATTATATAATCTTACTTGAGGATATAAAAGATCTAAATAAACATGGAACTATATGTATTCTTAATGAAAGATTTCAAAAGACAAAGATTTCTGAGCTCCCCAAAATAATTTACAAACTTAGAGGATTTTTATTTGTGAAATCTGACAAGCATAAGAAAAGCTATTTTTTTTAAAGAAAGCCAATATAAAGGAATTTGTTCTACCAGAATTTCAACTATACTATAAATCCATTGCTGTCAAGTCAATTCCAACTGATAGTGGCCCTACAGGACAGAGTAGAATTGTCCCATAGGCTTCCAAGGCTTCAGATCTTTATAGAAGCAGATTGTAATAGCTTTCTCTCATGAAGCAGCTGGTGGATTTAAACTGCTGAACTCTGGTTAGTAGCCAAGAGCTTAACCACTGTGCAACAAGGGCCCCTCTAAGCTACTATCATGAAAAAGAGTTTATATGAAAGCAGGAATAGAAAACATACCACGGGATTAATGAACCAGAAAAATGTCCATAGGAAAAATTAATGATAAACATTGTTTTTCACCTAGGAGAGCATAAAAAAAAAAAGAAAGAAAGAAAAATACAATCTACTTAGAAGTAGTATTCCAACCCACCAGCTTGTTCCGTGGGAG
This sequence comes from Heterohyrax brucei, assembly GCA_028571685.1. NCBI lineage: Eukaryota > Metazoa > Chordata > Mammalia > Hyracoidea > Procaviidae > Heterohyrax > Heterohyrax brucei. The sequence continues at coordinate 79,650,759 of CM053143.1, forward strand.
AAAATACATGATTTGCTACTATAAAGATTTACAGTCTAGGAAACCATAAGGGGTAGTTCTACTGTGTCCTATAGAGTCACTACAGAATGGAAATGACTAGATAGCACACAACAGCAACTGAGACAATGAATTATCCAATTCATAAACAAAAATCTCTAGTGTACAATGCCATCTACAAGACTAGTTGAATACTACAAGAAAATATGACATATATAGAAGTTAACAGGTTAACATCACTAACACATGAAGATTCTTACAAATCAATACAGAACAGACAAATTCGTACAGTAATAGGTAAACAGGAAACTCACAGAAGAAATAAAACTAGCTAATAAACACAAAAAAAGATGTTTAACATCATAATCACAATATACACTGAAACAGCAATAATTTTTTGCAAATCTGACAAAAATAGAGACGATGAAAACTTTACACATTGTAAATCAGTCAGGAAAGTAAGCATATTCATATGTTATTGGTAAATGTGTACTGTGGAAGACAACATAGCAGTATATAAAAATATTAAAGTCCATACCATTTGACAAAAGCAATCCACTTCTGATAATTTATCTTAAAGAAATATGTACAAACTGGTACAAAGATGTATACATAAGAATGCTAAATGTAGCACTGGTTGCCAAGCCAAGTGCCGTCGAGTCTCTTACAGCAGCATAAAATGACAATTTAAATCTTTATCAATAGGATATCCTCCTACCATGTAATTAATACCACTATTAATATACTGATATACAAACACTACCAAGCATACTGATAAAGCCAAAAGCAACCAGAAAGGTAATACACATATAATGCCAATTACATAAATTTAAATACGTGTGTGTGTGTATGTATAAATACATTTATACAAAAGAAATTCACTTAAATGACTTAACTAACTAAACAAAGCTCTTTAGTACTTTTATATACTTTTGGTACACTCATTGATGCCCAAAACACATTATTTAATAACAATATTTTCAAACTATACTATAGCTATACACTTATCCTACCAGGATGCCATTTCCATTTATACTCAAATATATTTCTGCAGATTTTATTTATTATATTAAATAATATGTAATCCAATGATACCCAAGTGAAAAAGAAAGTTGTGGTTTCTATGAAATATACATTGAATGTTTTGGGGAAAAAATTAAATATAGGGATACAACAGAAGAGTGCAGGAGAAATTATTATGTATTCAGATTACTTCACAATTGTCTTTAATTTCTCTCTACTCTTTAACTGAAACTGAAAAATCAAGGAACATGTATTATGGTATAGCATGCTATATTCAAAGTTGTTCTTAGCCTTAAAATTCAAAACTAATGCTGAATAAATACAAAATTTTATCTTTGGGGTTAAAATTTTATACCTAAAGAATGCAGGTATCACTTTTTATAGTTTCTCCTTTATATGACTTTTTCGACTAACTAGTCAACTCTGGTCACAATTCCTATACAAAAAAGGTTATCTAATGTGTACGTTTGCATTAAAAAAAAAAAACAACTGAATAAAGTCAGTGAATTGTATCCATGTGAATTTCCTGGTTGTAATATTGTCAAATAGCTTTCATGCAAGATGTTCTATTGGGAAAAACTAGGTTAAAGGTATATGGGATCTCTGTATATTATTTCTTACAATTGCATGTGCATATGAAACTGCAAATATCTTAAAATAAATTTAAAAACAAGATGAAGGAGCATACACATCCAGAAAGCTACCTCTAGGAAAGAGAATGGAAGAGAGGAGAAAGAAGGAGGACTTTCAATTTCTATGGTATTAAGGGATTTCATTTCCATTTAGGATGTGGAAAGCTGGAAAGAGGACTACTTCTACCCTAAGAAAGAGGGAAAAAAATGAGTAAATTACAATGTCAAAACTACTTCATCAGAAAGCAATCAAGTAACCTGAATTCCAAAGAGTGCCAAGGCCTTCCACATAAAGGCTGAACATACATATTAAATCATACACACAGCGCATCGAAAGAAACTACTGATGTCATATAAGCAGATAAGAAGAAATCAGCAAAACTTTTAAGTAATTATTAAAAGTCAAGTGTAGATTAATATATTAGTCCGTAATACTCAAGAGCCCCAAGTAATCACAAAAAGAGACTTGGGAGGTACAGGTATTTAAGAGGTTGTCTCCGATTACAAGGGGAAAGCATCAAGCATACCCTGGTTCACCATACCCTTTGTCCTATGAAGCCATTAGGGTAGCGACAGCAAACCCTGTAGCCACCAAGACACAGGAAAACTACCACTGAAGCTAGCAGAAGAGTTGAAAAAAAAGCTCTCTACCATAGGGAGAGGGATAAGATCTTTCAAGCTCAGTGTTCTGTACTGATAGAAAACAGAAGTCTTCTATTTATTGGGGTGGAAAAACAAATGTAAGACAATTTATTGCCCAACGATCTGTGCTCCAAGTAATTTTAAAGGATGTTCATTAGGCAAAAGGAATATGATAGAAATGCTAATCGAGGCAAAGAAATGAAGAGCAGTAGAAATAGTAACAAGAAGTAAATATTTTTTCTCACTTTTAATTATTCCAAAAGATAATCGTTTGCCTAAAGCAAAAAGAATAACAATATACTGTGGGGTAATAATATATGGGAAAATAAAATGTATGACAAGAATATCACAAAGGATCAGTGGAAAGAATTATCAGTATATGACCCTTACACTATACGTGAAGTTGTACAATACTATTTGAAGATGAGCTGTGATAATGTTAAAGATATAAATGGCAAACTTAGAGCAAAGATTTAAATAACATTGTTAAAAGGTGTAACTAACAAGCCAATGGAGGGATAAAAAATAATTAATAATAACAATAATAATAGACACTCAAGTCAAAGAATCAAAGACAAAAGAAGAAAGAGAACAAATAACACATGGGACCAACAGAAAAAAAATCTAGTAGAATGACAGATTTAAACCCAGATGTTTTGTCAATAATTACATTAAATGTAAATTGGATAGACACTCCAATTAAAAGGTAGAGATTGTCAGATTGGATTAAAAAGCAAGACGCAACTCTTCAGTAAGTTATTGTCAAGAAACTCACTTTAAATACAAGGAAAGTGTTTAAAATGCTTTAAAAACATGGGGAAAAGATATATTATGAAAATAATCAAGGAAAAAAAGTTGAAATAGCTATCTCAATAGTATATAAAGTATACTTCAGAAAAGGGAATGTTACCAGACGTAACAGAGGTATTACTTCTTTATTAAGAAGTAAATCTAAAGATGACACACGATCCTAAATGTGTATGCACCTAATATCAGTTCTTCCAAATACATGAAGTAAAATCTATTAAAATTTAAAGAAGAAATAAATAAAGCCACAGTTAGAGTTGGAGACTTCAGTTCTTGACTCTCAGTAACTAAAGGAATAAGCATAGAAAATCAATAAAAATACAGACCTGAAGAGGACAACGAACAAATTTAACCCAATTATCACGTATAGCACTCTTCCTACAACAGCAGAATGCACATTTTTTTCAAAAGCACAATGAAATGAAGTTCAACAAATTTAAAAGAACAGAAACCATTAATACATACATGTTGTATATGTATGTATACATATAAATATGTTCTCTAATCACAATAAAATTAAACCAGAATTAAGTACAGAATCATGTATTGAAAATGCTAAAGTTTTCGAAAAGTAAACAACTCATTTTAACATAACACATGAGTCAAAAGGAAACTACAAAATATTTTAAATTGAATGAAAATTAAAACATACCAAAATGTGGGGGAATCAAGTCAAGCACTGTTGAGAGGGAATTTTACACCACCAAATGCTACCGGTTATCTAAGACTCCACTTTAAGAAACTGGAAATAAAGGAACAAACTAAATGCAAAATAAGCAAAAGAAGGAAATAGTTAAGATAAGGGCCAACATCAATACCACAGAAAATAAAAAAAGTCAAGTGCTGGTTTTATAAAAGGATCAATAAATTTGATAATCCTATATAGATGAGGTATCTGATCAAAGAAAAAAACACAAATTACACATATTAGGACTGAATACAGGAACATCAATGTAAATCCTATGACCATTAAAAAAATTAAAATGGAGTATTATGAACAAGCTATTTACAATGTATGTGATAATGTATACGACATAGACATACTCCTTTAAAGACACAAATTACCAAGCTTCATTCAAGAAGAAATAGACAACCTGAATATTCTTACATCTTTAAAAATACTTACAGCATAGTTCAGAAGCTTCAAACAAAGAAAACTCAAGGCCCAGAAAGCTTTACTGAAAAATTCTACCACACATGAAATAAAACCATTTATAAACAAATTCTCAAACAACAGAAGAGGCGGAAACAATTCCCAACTTATTATGAAGCCAGTTGTACAGAATGACAAACCAAAGGCTTCACAAGAATACTAGAAATCAATATTCATAATGGACATAAACATTCTCAGTGAAGTATTAATGAGTTAAATCTGGCAATATAAAAAAGGATCACACATCATAACCAAGGAATGAAAGATTGGTTCTACATTCCAAAATCGACTGACATAACACCATATCAACAAATTAAAAACAAAACTCCAAATGATCATATTTTTAAAAGTTGACAAAATTTAACATCTATTTCTGAGAAAGAGCTTCAGCAAACAAGAATTAGATGAAACCAGCACTGGAAACTTCCTCAGACTGGTAAATTACATTTTTTAAAAACCATCGGTCAGTCTCATACTTAATGGTGAAGAGCTGAATGCTTTCTTCTGAGGCTCAGAACAAGGCAAGGATGTTCCTCTTCTCACTCATATATTCATCGTTGTAATGAAACCCTAGTTCAATAACACAAGAAAACAAATAAAAGGCAAACATACTGGGAAGAAATAAACTTGCCTTTATTCATAGAAAACATGGTTAAGAATCCCAAATAATGTGCAAAAAATAGCTATTAAACTAAAAAGCGAGTCACAAGAGATCACAGACTACAAAGCCATTACACAAAAATCAACTGTATTTCTCCCTATGAGCCCTGGTGGCAAAGTGCTTAAGAGCTATGATTACCAACCAGAAGATCAGCAGTTCGAATCCGCCAGCCTCTCCTTGGAAACTCTATGCGGCAGTTCCGCTCTATCCAATAAGGTCACTACGAGTTGAAATCAACACAGTAGCAACAGGTTTGGTTTTACTGGTTATAGCATCATAAAACATAAAATGCTTAGTGATAAGTCTAATAAAACATGCAAAATGTATACACTGAAAATGATAAAACATTAATGAGGGAAGTCAAAAAAGACTTACAGAAAAATAGTATGTGCATGAATTGGAAGACAGTATTGTTAAAATCAATTCTCCCCAAGTTGATGTGCAGATTCAATGTAATCCCAATCAAAATTCTATTTTTTGTTTTTTGGTGGAAATTAGTAAGTTGATTCTAAAAAATGTATGTAGAAAAGTTATGGACCCAGGCTAGCCAGAACAACTGTAAAAGAGAAGAATAAAGTTTAAAGACTCATTATCTCATTTCAAAACTTTCTTTAAAAATGAGAGTAATCAAGACAGTATGATATTAGCAAGAGACAGGCATATAAATAAATAGAACAGAGTAAAGAGTCCAGAAACAGGACCACTCACATATGGTAAAATCATTTTTAATAAATGTGTAATAGATAGTGGAGAAAAGACTGACACACGTATATACAGAAACACACACTACTATCCCCCCAAAACTTCAAGAACCTCAATCCACACTTGACACCATAACATATAAAAATTAATTTAAATTATTTAAAAATACGAAAGTATTTGTGCATTGCTTACACATTTCAAGATAAACGTACTTCTAACGTTGAAACACTATTTAAATAAGACTGACAAAGGATGGACTATCCTACAAACAATAAGAGGTCCAGAATGTGTTTGTGGATTACTAACAGAATTAATAATAAAGAACATGTAACACACATACATCCAAATACTCATATATATGTAAAAGATTACAAATCAGCTAAGAGAAAAAACCAACTGTTAAACTAAGAAAGTAGTCCCAAAAAAATAAAAAGGAGAGAAACCAAACCTGTTGTCATTGACTGGATTCTCACTCACAGTGAACCTAACCTATAACCCAAAAAACAACTCTAAATTAATGAAAAAGACAAACATTAAGTACAAAAGGGCAAAAAATATGAAAAGATAATTTAAAGAATAAATATAAACAAAATAACAGCATTTTTAAAGTCCATAAATGCTTCAATTTCAAAATCATTTGGGGAAAATTTACACCTTACATTAAACTGTCTATTGTCTTTCATTGATAGTATATTTTTTTATGCCCTTCACAAACTCCTTCTTAACTAACTTCCCTCAAATCTGGAACTCTTTCATCTTTAATTCATTGCCAAGACCACATTCCACCATTCCTGGCCCTCTTATATTTGATTAGTTCTCAAACACTAAATAAAAGTAAATGGACATTGCTCCATAAAAATCCTAAAATGCTTAGTATTTATTTGTGCATTATTAGCTAAGAAACTGAAGATTAAGAAATAGCAAAGTGTTGAGTTCTTCAAAACAAACTGTGTAACATTTTAAAATTTTCATCATTTGAAGTCCTGTTGTTGCAGTTAGGCGTCTTTTAGCTGGTACCAACTCACAGTAACCTTATATACAACAGAATGAAACACTGTCCAGTCTTAAACAATCCATACAATTGTTGCTATCTATATTTCAGCCTATACCACACATTAGTACAATTTTACTGAAGGTCATTCAAAAGCTGTTACAGCACCACATCAAAAGGGAACTGTCAGAAATTCAAGCTGAAGTCAGGAAAAGATGGGGAACAAAGGAAATCATTGCCAGTGTCACATGGATCATGGCTGAAAAGCAGAGAACATCAGAAAGACATTTAACATGCGTTTTATTGACTATGCAAAGGCATTTGACTGTGTGGATCACAACAAATTACAAATAAGACTTGAAAGAATAAGAATTCCACAACACTAAATTGTATCCATGAGGAGCCGGTACTTAGGCCAAGAGGCTGTCATTCAAAGTCAAAGGGACACTGTGTGGTTTAAAGTTAAGAAAGGTGTTCCTGAGCTTCACCTTTCAGCCAAAGATTAAACAGGCCCATAAAACTGAACAAGACAAAAGGGCCTACAATCCCAGAGGCCAGGACTAGAACACAGGAGGGGTCAGGAAAAGCTGGTAATAGGAAACCTGTGGTTGAGAAGTGAGAATGTTGACATGTTGTGGAGTTGGTAACCAATATCACAAAACAGTATGTGTACTAATCATTTAATGAGAAGCTGGTTTGTTCAGTAAACCTTCACCTCATGTATAATAAATGCATAAATAAATCAATCAATCAATAAATAAAACAAAGTTAAGAAAAGTGTACATCAGGGCTTTATCCTTTCATTCTGCACTTATCCTATCAGTATGCTGAGCAAATAATCCAAGAAGTTGGACTACAGGAAGAACACGGCATCAGGATTAGAGGAAGACTCGTTGACAACATGCACTTTACAGATGACACACACTTGCTGAAAATGAAGACTTGAAGTACTCTCTGATGCAGATAAAAGACCACAGCCTCTAGTATAGATTGCATCTCAACAGAAAGAAAATAAAAATCCTCACCACTGGACCAATAAGCAAAACCATGATAAATACAGAAGAGACTGAAGTTGTTAAGGATTTAATTTTACTTGGATCCTCAACGAATGCCCATGGAAGGAGGGGAGAAATGAAAAGACTCCCTGCACTGGGCGAACATGCAGCAAAAGAGCTCTTTAAAGTTTTAAAAAGACAAAGATGTCACTTTAAGGACTAAGGTACACCTGATCCAAATCAAGGTAGTTTCAACCACCTTGTATGCATGTGAAAGCTGGACAGCGAATAAGTAAGACTGCAGAAGAATTGATGCCTTTGAATTACAGTGCTGGTGGAAGAATATTGAACACACCACAGACTGGTAGAAGAACGAACAAACATGTCTTGGAAGAAGTATAGCCAGAATGCTCATTGGAAGTAAGGTTGGTGAGACTTTGCCTCACATACTTCAGACATGCTATCAGGAGGGACCACTCTCTGCAGAAAGACATCATGCTTGATAGAGTGTCAAAGAAAAAGAGGAAGACCCTCGACAAGATGGATTAACCAAATGGCTGCCAGGAATGGGCTCAAGTATGACAACAAATATAAGAAAGGCACAGGACTTGGCAGTATTTTTTTGTTGTACACAAGGTCACTATGAGTCAGAATCAATACTACAGCACCTAACTACTAGTATACCAAACATGATGTCCTTGCTCAGGGGTTGGTCCCACCTGATAACATGTTTAAAGTAGGTGCCATGTAGTCTCACCATTTTTTGTTCTACGGAGCTACACTTCTTCAAACTCCTTCTGGCAGTTCATGGTATATTCAATATTCTTCACCAATACCATCATTAAAATTATGTCAAATGCCCGTGCACAGACAATAAAACACAGGTAAATATCCTCCTGGTATAGTCTGCTTTCAGACAAGACCCATCTCGCAGGAGGAATAACATCCCTCATTCCACATCCCCTTCTCCCTCATTCCACATCCTCTTCTGAATCTGGCTTGCATTTCTGGCAATTCCCTGTCAATGCACTACTGCAACTGTTTCTGAATTATCTTCAACATAATTTTACTTGTGTGTGATAGTAGTGATACTGTTCAATAATTTTCACATTCTGTTGGATCACTTCTCTTTGGAATCAGTGTAAATACAGATTTCTCCCAGTCAGCTGGTCTGGCAGCCGTCTTCCAATTTCTTGGCATAAATGAGTGAGTGCTTCCAGCACTGCATCCCACTGTTGAAACATCTGAATCAGTATTCTGTCAATCCATGGAGTCTTCTTTTTCACCACTGCCCTCAGTGCACCTTGTAGTTTCTACCTTAATACCATCAGTTCTTGACCACATATTATCTCCTGAAGTGGCTGAACATCAACCGGTTCTATTTGGTGCAGTGACTCTGTGTATTCTTTCCATCTTTTATTGATGCTTCCCACATCATTCGATATTTTGCTCATAATATCCTTCAGTATTACAACTTACAAGATACTGTTTTTTTCCTCCATGTATTACCCTTTTGGTTTCGTAACTCCAGGGCTCTGCACATTTCACTATAATACCTTGTGTACTACTCAAGCTACCTTGTGAGGAGCTTGAGTAAACATTTCTTCCACTCATTTTAGCTACTGTACATTAAGGTAAGTTTCAGTCTCTTCTGATATTCATTTTGGTCTTTTCTTTGTTTACTGTCTTCTTTATATCTTTTGCTTTCTTAACGGATAATGTCCTTAATGTCATCTATAACTTTCTAGTCTTTTGCCACTGGTGTTCAATGCATCAAATTTATGCTTGAGATGGCCTCCTAAATTCAGATGAGACATGCTCAGGTCATACTTCAGTTCTCATGGGTTTGTTTCAATTTTCTTCAGCCTCAACTTGAACTTGGATATGAGCAATTGATAGTCTGTTCCCTACCTGGCTCCTGGCCTTGTTCTGACTGATGGTAACTTCTCCATTATCTCTTTGCACAGATATAGTCTATTTGATCACTGTGTATTCCACCTGGTAATGTCCACATGTATATTTGCCATTTATGTTTTCAAAAAAAGTTATTTCCAACAAATAGGTCAATGACCTTGCAAAGGTCTGTCATGTGATCTCATGCAATTTCTACCACCAAGCTCATACTTACAACTACTAATCCTTCCTGTTTGTTTCCAACTCCTTCAATTCAATCATCAGTAATTATGAAAACATGCATCTTGATTGTAGGTTTGATCAAATTCAGACTGTAAAGGTTATTAGATACGTATACATACTATCAACTTGAAGACCATTTGTAGTGTATACCACTGATGTACTTTTCAGAGTTCTCACTGGGAATTTTGTAGCTCGCTTAGAAGTGAATTATATGGAAATAAAGGAGTTGCACTCTTGTTAATAATCTAAGGCTCTTTTACTTTTTCAGCAAAAATATCTTTCTTGAATAACTGAACTATGACACAAGACCAATAGTACTTTACAATAATGTAGGAAGCAACTTTCAAACTCCTATTAAAAAAGATACTTTATGAAGTTCAAAGGAAGTTTCACTAATGTGAGCTAATAAAAAGATAAAAATACACATATTCAAAACTGAAAAAATAACTAAGACTATTCGTAGGATATTTTTATAAGCAGCACCTAAAGTAAGACTTCTGCCTATACAAAATTAGAAAAAATTGAGCACATTCTTCTTGATGTAAATTAACATTTTTTGTTTTCTCTTGGTTAAATGCTTTCTCCCTAGCACTACCATCAAACTTCATTTCTTTTAAAATTACAATGTTCTTGCTTCCTTGAGAGGCAGTCAATGTTGTTTCCATAGAAACAGGCATAATATTATAATGTCATAGAACATGACATGATTAGGAACAGATAGATAAGTAAAAAGGTCAGGTTACAGAATATCCCTACAAATTTATGAGCAGCCTTTGATGTCTGTATGGACATGTGTATATACGTACATATATGTGTATTAAATTTAGAACAGGGCCTACTACATAAGAAACACTACACAAGTGTTTAAAAAACAATAAAACAAACCTGACAAAATTGTTGGTTGACAGGGAGCAAGTTTTGCTGGTTCAGTAAGATGTAAGGGTTGAAAATACAGATTTGAGGGCAAATAGCATATATCTAGTACTAAAGGCCATGGTCTTGGTTGGGATTACATGAGTGGACAGAAAGGAGATAGAACCCAGTCAAGATCTATGGGGCATTCCAACATTTAAGGTCAAGCAGAAAGATGAGGAGCCAGCAAAATAAGTTAAAAAGAACACTACGAAATCTGTAGAAAACCAGGAAAGTTTTCAAGAAAGCTAAGACAAGAAAGTGTTCAAGATGGGCATGGTCACCTGTCTTGATGTCAAATGAGGGAAAAAGGGAAAAATGATTTTGGGATTTTGCAAAATGGAGGTCACTGGTAATCTTAACAAACTGTCATAATGGAGTATAGATATAATATGAACTACAAATAGAATATGAGGTGAAAAAGGTATGGACAAACTATAAGTATCTCAAGATTTTTTCCCCATGAAGGGGAGCAGAGACAAGGCATAGTAGCTGGAGGGAGATCTGGAGTCAACGGGATTTCATTAGTATGCTAGAACATGTCTACACATGGCTAGAAAATCTTAATAAAGAAGGAAAAAAATTGAAGTTCAAGAAAGGAAACAGGGTAATTGGGAGAATAGCATAAGTACAAACATAAGGTCAGGATTTATCTCTCTCTCTGAAGAGTCCAAGCCTCTAATACATTGATTTCCATATAATACGCACTCTGTTGAGTAAATGAAGAAACTATCAAGACATTGTTTATTATCTTTAAAAAAAATCCTCAAAATTAGAATTTTTTCAAACTGCTGGCTGTGATCCATTAGAAGACTCCAAAATCAACACGATTTTTTTAAATGAATTAAAAAGTATATCAGCATATATAACAAGAAGTAAACTGAGTTATTTTGCAAGTATTTATAAATATATGCGTGTGTGAGAGTAGAAAAAAACCCACTGCTGTCCAGTTGATTACAACTCATACCAACTCTATAAGAGTACAACTGCCCTGTAGTTTCCTAGGAGCACCTGGAGGATTTGAACTGCTGATCTTTTTGTTTGTTTGTTTGTTAGCAGATGTAGCACTTAACCACTGTCCCACTGGAAAAAAGCCCAGACAGTGCTACAGCTAAGTGTTCAGCTGCCAAAGGAAAGGCTGGTGGTTGAAACCCATCCAGCATCTTCACAGGGGAAACCCTGCGAAATCTGCTCCTGTGAATATTATAGCCTAGAATATCCTATAGGGCAGTTCTACTCTCATATAAGGTCAATATGAGTTGAAAATTGACTTGATGTCCCTAATACACATGTATGTTATAATAGACATAAACACATTAGAATTTGTATACTTTATCATCTTTTAAAATGTATTATTTATTGAGAGAGAAAACAAGTTTGAAAAATACTGTCTTAAATGTTATTCTGGGAAACAAAAAGTTTATAATTATCCCCAAAGTTCCTAATTGCCTGAAAACAGACTACCTGCTACGAGAATTAAGTTTATAACATGATAAATTAATCAATACAGAAATGTCATCATTTCCTCATCTTTCCTTGAATGAAGGTACTGGTATTAATTCTTATTAATTTCTTTTCAAAGTTGTGGTTAAATGACAATAATTCATGTTTAAAAGAAATTGAGGAGGTTTACTCTGCATGACAGCTCACCTTATTTAATCAACATACCAGGCAGCTCTACTAATACTCAGACAGCTCAGGAGGTAATAAACGATATTCATTATACTCAAGAAGATATATTTAAAGTAGAAGCTAATGAAAAATGTCTAAGAAATTAAATTTGTTCTTAAGAAATAAAAAAAGGTTATCTGTTTAAATTATGATTGAGTGAAAATGTACATTCCCATATAAATTTGCATGCCTACCTATATGCAGCTCCCACTGCTCTCCCTGCCTGCTGACAGCACACCCTTCCTCTCTGCTCCATACATGTCTTGTCCTCCCAACAATCTCCTATCCCCTCCTCTCCATCCACTCCCATGCCTCCAGTTAAGAGGTCAGCAAGACAACATCCTATGGATGCACAGAACCATAAAGTGCACACACGATACGGTCACTCTGTGTCATCAAGTCCAATCCACTCCTGCCCAAAGAGTTGACCTCCATTACAATTTATGGACAGGGGAAGCATCAGGGCCAGAGGCCATGCTCCCAGGGGAACCCCGAGGCCCCTGGACCATCATTTGCGGTCTTTTAGTGGAGATCTCAGGGTATACCCCCTTTTATTCTTGTGTTGCCAATGAGACTCAACTTTGTGAGCTCCATCATGGCTATCACTGGTGGTAGAAGGGCACCATCCAGTTCTTCTGGTCACAAGTTGATGCAATCACCATTGACATGGGTCTCTCTGTCTTCTAGGTTTTGCCTCCCCCGTGTCATTTTGTGATCATCCATTCCTGCTGAGTTGGGACCATTTGCTGTACCCAGAGATGGCAGCTTGGCAGCTTTTAAGACCCCAGAAGCTACTCACCATTGTAAGGTACAGAAGACTCTGTTAGCAAAAAGCTAGTTGTGCCAATTTGGCCTCAATATCCCCTGAGAGCAAGGTCCCCGGCCCCCTGTCCCAGCTACTCTTTCCTTGCAATATTGAGTTAAGATGAGAGGAGTACTCATGTTATGTTGAAGTCCAGTTAATATTGATCTTCTTTCTAATGTGTGCTGTCACAGACTTCACCCAACCAAATCTCTATCAACTATCTAATCTAAACCATCCCCCCTTGCCCTACCTCCCTCCCCACCCTTGCAGCCATCAAAAAGTCTTTCCTTCCATGCACGAGTCTGTTTTTAAGTTCTTATCATAGAGGTCTCATACAATATTTATCTTTTTGTCACTGACTACTTTCACTGAACTTAATGTCCTCCAATTGAAACCAGGTTATAAGACGTTTCCTAAAATCATTGTTGTTCTTTATCATTATATAGTGTTCCATTGAGTATATATATATCATAGTTTACCTATCCATTCCTCTGTTGTTGGTCATCTGGGTTGATTCCATCTTTTGGCTATTGTGGACTGTACGGCAATAAACATTCGTGTGCCTGTATCAGTTGGTGTGAACAGCCTTGATTCTGTAGGATATATTCCAAGTAGTAGAACTACTGAATCAAATGGTATATGTATATCTAGCTTTTTAAGGAAGCACCAGATTGCTTTGAAAGGAGGTTGCACCATTTTGCAAATCCCACCAACAGTGTAGGAGACTTCCAATTTCTCCACAGCCTCTCCAGCATTTGTTGTTTTGGGTTTTTTGGATCATGGCCAACCTTGTTGGGGTGAGATGGTATCTCACTGTCATTTTTATTTAAATCTCTTTAACAGCTAATGATCGTGAGGGTGGCCGCATGTGTTTTTTGGCTGCCCGGAGCTCCTCCTTAGAGAAATGTCTATCCATCTCCTTTGCCCATCACTTAATCAAATTATTTATCTTTTTCTTATTGATATTTTGTAGTACCTTACACATTATGGAGATCAGGTGTCAGTCTGACATAGAGTTGCCAAATATTTTTTTCCCATTCTGTAGGTGGCCTTTTAATTCTATTAATAAAGTCTTTGGATGAGCAAAAGTGTTTGATTCTTAGTAGTTCCTATTTATCAATTCCATAGATGCTACTGATTATATTGAGGAATTTCCCCTTTATTCCTATTTTTCTGAGAGTTTTAAGCATGAATGGATGTTGAACTTTGTCAAGTGTCTTTTCTGCATCAATTGACAAAATCAAGTGATTTTTATCTTTTGTGTTATTAATGTGATTGATTACATTAATTGTTTTTCTGATGCTGAACCAGCCTTGCATCTCTGGAATGAAACTAACTTGATCATGATGAATTTACATATATATATATATATGTATATGCTGTTGAATTCTATTGGCTAGAATTTTGTTGAAGATTTTTGCATCTAGATTCATCAGTGATATTGATCTGTAATTTTCTATTTTTGTGGAATCTTTCCCTGCTTTTGGTATCACGGTTATGCCGGCTTCATAGAATGAACTCAGAAATATCTCATCTCTTTCTATGATGTGAAATAGCCTCAACAGTATTGGAGTTAATTCTTCTCTGAAAGTTTGGTAGAATTCTCCAGTGAAGAAGTCTGGGCCAGGACTTTTTTTTTGGTTGGTAGATTTTGATGACTTTTTCAACCTCTTCCTTTGTGATAGATTTATTAAGTTGATCTATTTCTCCTTGTGATACTCTTGTTGAGTCATATGAATCTAGAAATTTGTCCATTTCCCCTAGGTTTTCAAACCTGTTAGAGTATAGCTTTTCATAGTATTCTGTTATGATATATTTTATTTCAGCTGGGTCTGCTGTAACCTCTCCCAACTCATTTCTTAATTGGGTTATTTGTATCTTCTGTTGTTTTTCTTTTGTAAATTTAGCCAATGGTTTATCAATTTTGTTGATCTTTTCAAACAACCAGCTTTTGGTTTTGTTAACTTTTTCAATTGTTTTTCTATTCTCTAATTCATTTAGTACTGCTCTAATCTTTATAATTTGTTTTCTTCTGGTGCCTGAGGGGGTTCCTTTCTTGCTCTTTCTACTTTTTCAAGCTGTGAGATTAATTCTTTAATTTGTGCTCTTTCTTGTTTCCAGAAGTGTGCATTTATAAACTGACCTCTGAGCACTGCTTTTGCTGTATCCCATAAATTCTGGTAGGATGCATTTTCATTCTCATTTGAATCCATAAATTTCTTTAATGTGTCTTTAATTTCTTCTATAACCCAAAGCTTTATGAGTAAAATGTTGTTCAGTTTCCACAAGTTTGAATTTTTACCTATGAATTTTCTGTTATTGATTTCAATTTTTATAGCTCTGTGGTCCGAGAAGGTACTTTGCAATAAATCAACGGTTTGGATTTTATGGAGAATTGTTTTATAACCTAGTATATGGTCTATTCTGGAGAATGTTCCACGTGCTTTGGAGAAGAAGGTGTATCTATCTGCTGATGGATGAAAAGATCTGTATATGTCAATAAGATCAAGTTGGTTGATTGTTGCAATAAGATCTTCTGTATTTTTACTGAGATTTTTTCTGGATGATCTATCCTTACCTGAAAGGGGAGTGTTAAAGTCCCCAACTATTATTGTGGAATGATCAATCTCATTTTTCAATGTGGTTAGTATTTGTTTCCTTTCCTGTTTTTCGTTAGTAAATTTAGCCAATGGTTTGTCAGTTCTGTTGATCTGTTCAAAAAACAGCTTTTGGTCTTTCCAATTTTTTCAATTGTTTTTCTATTCTCTAAATTGTATAGTTCTGCTCTAATTTTTATGATCTATTTTCTTCTGGTGCTTGAGAGATTCCTCTGTTGTTCTCTCTCTACTTGTTCAAGCTGTAGGGTTAGTTCTTTGGTTTGGTTTCTTTCTTCCTTCCTGATGTGTGCATTTATGCAATTAAACTCACCTATGAGCACTGCTCTGGCTGTATCCCATAGGTCCTGGGAGGAAGTGTTTTCATTCTTATTGGAATCTATCAATTTCTTTATTTCATCCTTGATTTCTTCTAGAACCCATATTTTTTTGAGCAAGATGTTATTCAGTTTCCACGAGTTCTACTTTCTATCTATGCTTTTTCTGTTGTTGATTTCGACTTTTATGGTTCTATGATCTGAGAAGATGCTTTGCATTAATTCAGTGGTATGGATTTTGTTGACAATTGCTTTATGTCCTAACACATGGTCTATTCTGGAGAATGTTCCATGTGCCCTGGAGAAGATGTAGTTGTCACTGATGGATAGAATGTTCTGTAAAAGTCAATGAGGTCTAGTTGGTTAATTCTGGCAACAAGGTATTCTGTGTCTTTATTGAGCTTTTTTCTAGATGATCTGTCCAATACTGACAGTGCAGTGTTGAAGTCTCCCACTATTCTTGTGGAGTGCTCTAACTCTTTTTTGAGTGTAGTCAGTGTCTCTTTGACGTATTTAGGTGCTCTAATATTAGGCGCATAAATAGTTAATATTGTTAAGCCCTGCTTGTGTACTGAACCTTTCAGCAATAGTGTCCATCCTTGTCCACAATGGTGCATTTTACATTAAAATCGATTTTATCTGAGATTAGAATTGCCACACCTGCTCTTCTTTGTGTATTGTTAGCTTGATATATATTCTTCCATCCTTTAATTTTCAGTTTGTTTGTATCTTTACATCTAAGGTGAGTTTCTTACAGGCAACATATGAATGGGTCATATCTTTTGATCCAAGATGTCACTTGATATCTCCTTACTGGAGCATTCAGTCCATTCACATTCAATTAGTAATACTTATGTGTTTAGTGCTGTCATTGTGACATGTTTATTTTTGTGTTGATATTTTCTCTGTTGTTCTTATTAATCTGTTCTCGGACTTTCTTCTTTGTGAGTTGATTTTTCACCTTTTTCAGTGTTGTTTTTGTCGCTGTTGAGACTCCTGTATTACATTCCTTGATTTGACATGTTGCATCTTTATTGTGCTTTATGGCTGCCCCTATGATTCCCCCTTAATAAACTATGCATGAACCCAATTTTAATTACTACCAGTCTTATCCCTCTCCATCTAGAAGGACTATAATGACTGTAGTACATCCCTCTTTTTAATATGATGACATCATAGTTTTCATGATATGATCACTGGATCCTTTCTTTCACTATTATAACTTCGATTGAGTTTGGAGCCTTCTGGAGTAGGTTTCTGGGTGAAGTGTTCTGTATTTGCTTCTAAAATGTGAAGTTAGTAAAGCCAAGAGATTCTTTCAGTATTTCTTCTAGCTTTGGTTTGGCTTTTACAAAGTCTCTGAGTTGCTGTTTATCTGCAAATGTCTCAATTTCATTTTCATATTTGAAAGACAGTTTTGCAGGATATTTAATTCTTGGTTGGAAGTCTCCTTCAAGGCTTTGAATGTGTCATATCACTGTCTCCATGACATTGTTTCTGCTGAGAAATCTGAAGAAAGCCTACAGGGTTTCCCTCTAAGTATTAGTTTTCCTTTGAGTCTTGCTGCCTTTAAGAGTTGCTGCTTACATTTCATTTTGTTAAGCTTGATTAGAATATGTCTTGGAGTCTTTCTTTTGAGATCTATATTGAGTGGTGTTCAATATGCATCTTGGATATCTATATTCTCTTCTTTCATGAGTGAAATCTGACTCGACGGCACTTGGCTGGCTTCTTTCATAACTTCTGGGAAGTTTTCTGTTAGCAGCTCAGCAACAATATGCTCTGTGTTCTCAGGTGTCTCACCCCGTTCAGGAACTACAGTTAATCATAGATTGTTCCTCTTAATAGAATCCCACATGCTTCTTAATGCTTCTTCATTTTTCTTGTTTCTTTTTTCTGATTTCTCCTCATAGATGCTGGAGTCAATAGCTCTGTCTTCCAAGTCAGAAAGTCTCTTTTCCATTTGTTCCATTCTGTTTTCTTGCCTTTTAACTAAAGTGTTTATTTCTTTGATCTTGTTCTTGATCTGCTGGATTTCAGAGTAATGGTGTTCCATCAGATCGAATAGCTTGCTTAACTTTTCATTTTGCTCTGCTGTATTTTGTATAAGGAAGGTCTAGGAGGGCTCTATATATAATCCTATTGTGGTCACCTTGTGATAGTTTCAGGAAGGTTTCTTTGTTTAGGAAATTCCTTATTGTTTCTTTTGGGGGCCTTCTGAAGCCATGGGTGATTTCTTATGAGTTTGCTGCTTTTGGGGCTTCATGTGAGTCAATAAAGGTTGAGAGAGATGCTGTGAGTATGGACAGTTGTTTCTCTAGGCCATCTTAAAATGAAAGGTAAAAGATATCTGACAACTTCCTGTCAGGTTTTCAGGTGTGTAAGTCCCTCTTCCCAGCTGGCAAAGTAAGCACCTCTATATTGAACCACAGATATTATAAACTAGCTTGAAATACAGAAAGGCAACTGCCCTGCTCGCCTATGCTCTCAGACCCCAGTTGTAAGCCATACTGTGTAGAATACTGCTTTTCTGCTGTAAAAGCACTCTCCTCCATTCAGGTGCTGCCTCCCAGCCTAGGAATTAGGTCCAGCTGAGGCCTCCATATGGGTATATCCACTTCCTAGTGGAACAAGATGGCATCCCACACAAGCTCCTGTTTGTCTCAGTACAGGCTAGTCAATGGCAGAAGTGGAAAGAGAGGCCAAAAGTGCCGAGACACACAGAGTCCAAAGCTGGGTTCTCAAAATGTGGCAATTTCGCCCGCCAATCCCATCAGCTGTGCATCTGAGATTAGCTGCTAGTCAAGTCCCAGTTCCACTTGCCAGCTAAGACAGAGAAAAAAAAGTTAAAATGGCAAGTTACCTTCAGTCCATGAAAGCCAGCATCAGCAAGAGTGCGGACAGGAAAAGAGAGGAGGTTTTCCGTTCAGTGGTGTTAAGTCCAAATTAACAGCCCTATGCCATATCCTAGGACTTACTAGGTGTTCAGAAGTCTCCATTTAATTATCATTCCAGGTCTTGGTTTCCAGAGGGATTTAGGGAGACATGTGTTTAGTCTGCCATCTTGATTCTGTTCCCAGGAGGATTTATTTTTAAAACAACTGTGAGAAATAATTGCTACCAAAAGACTAAACGAAATGTAATACCTTGGTTGTTAATCACAAGAGGAAGAAAATGTTTCTGAATAAGGAGAGAAGCAAGATATTATGTCTGGCCCAAATGTCATTTCCTCTGCTTCTGTTTCCAATGACTGATATTTTGTGCTTATTTATAGCATTTACTTAAGGAGATCTGTTCCTCACAATACACATAACCAACAAATGTTTAGAGGAATGGTGTGAGCAGTGTAAAATAGTATAACTAACCTATATAAATGGAAACATAATCCTAGTTCTTAATTTAAGGCAATGTACTTACTGGTTAAAACTGAAAACTTTTAAGGTCTGACTCATAGAAAAGATCTAGAAAACACAAATTAACCACTAAATAAGTGGAATACAATAATTTTTCCAATATGCCAAGCAATAGTGAGATCTGTATTTTTATTTCAAAACAAATGCTGAAAGATGTTTAAAATAAGTATTTTTGCCTAAAAATCAATTCCTTCAAAAGAAGGATAATATTACTTTAGTTAATACAGATATCTCATTCTTTAAGAGAACTCAATTTAAAATATTAGGAGTTAAAACATAGAAAATGGTACCATAAGTATGCAAATACAGAATATTTTACAAAATGACAACATTCCTAGCTTAACATAAGAATTAAACATTTTTATTAGTCCTACCAAAGGCACTTGGCTGGCTGGCACCAAAGTTTATGGGTTTACTATAAGTAAATGGAAAATTACCAAATTTTGTAGTATCAACAAGCAGCAGGATTTTGCCCTAGCATGGACAGTCATGGAAACCCTGGTGACATAATGATTAAGTACTATGACTGTTAACCAGAAAGTTGGCTGTTCAAACCACTAGGTGCTCACTGGACCTTGATGGGCCAGTTCAACTCTGTCCTATATGGTTGCTATGAGTTTGAATCAACTCAACTGCAACAAGTTTTGGTTTGGGCAGGGCTATTCATTATTGTCTCTCCCATATGCTTGCTCTACTAGCTAATAGAAGATTCTAGCAAAGGAACTGAAAGGGGAAAATTTTAATTGTCCATTTTAATTTATGAGGAAGTTCTGCAGAGACTTATAGCTTCCCATTCTCAGGCTAGTATTATTTTCACCCCATTCTTTTCCCCTCCACACAATAATGCATACATTCATGTGTCTATAGCATGTATATACATATACATAGACATATGTCATTTGTTGTTAGGTGCCACTGAGTCAGTTCCTACTCATGGAGACCCTATGTGTAACAGAACAAAACACTGCCTGGTCCTGTGCCATCCCCACAATTATTGTTATGCTTGAGCTCACTGTTGTAGCCACTGTATCAATCTATTTCATTAGAGATTTTCCTCTTTTTCACTGACCCTCTACTTTACTAAACATGACGTGTTTCTCCAGGGACTGACCCTTCCTAATAACATGTCCAAAGTATGTTAGATGTAGTCTCGCCATTCTTGCTTCTAAGAACCATACTGGTTCTACTTCTGGTCAGACAGATTAGTTTGTTCTTTTGGCAGTCCATGGCACATTCAATATTCTTCACCAACAGCATAATGCAAAGTTGTCAAATCTTATTATAACACACACGTATGTATGTATATACACACACATACATAGATAGTCATGGAAACAGTGGTGGCATAGTGGTTCAGTGCTATGACAGCTAACCAAAAGGCTGGCAGTTCAAATCAACTATGTGCTCCTTGAAAACTTGATGGGTTAGTCCAACACTGTCCCATAGTGCTGCTGTGATACATATAACAAGTACATATATGTATGTTTTATATATATATATATATGTAAACATATATATATATAAACATACATATATACTCACACACTCAATTCTTTAACAGTAGGGTATTAGTCATTTTTCAAGGGTATTGTTATTTCGAAAGTGACTTTCCTCTCTCTGTTAGATTATTTTGAAAGTGATTGTCCTCTCTCAGTAGATCATGCTCCCTTCTCTATCCTTGGAATAAGAGTCAGAATGCGTACACTACAAGAAATCCCTACCTGAAGAGGATGATTTATAAATTTTAGTCTCTTATGTGATGTAACACAACCCTTAAATATCCAAACTCTAATATTACTAACATCTAGAAATATTTGTGGATGTGTATATAATTCCTTGTATATCATATCACATATTTCTAGAAAATCCATCACTAAAATCATGCAGACCTAAAAATGCTTCCACACCAAGGACAGAAAAATTAGCTTGCCTAGTCTATTGTGTTTTTCTCAAGACTAATTAATAATGTCTATTTATTGAGCTGCTTCTTATGAGCCATATTGTTTCATGATCCATTATTTTATATACAGCATTTCTAAGAATATTTCTGAGACTAAAGTCTTCAAGGAGTATATTTTATAGATGAGGATAATGAGGCTTATAGAGGTGTACTAACCATCCCAAAGTCACAAAAAGCTAGTAAGTAAATTACAGAATCATCATTCAAACTCTAACCCATGACCAGAACTTGTTGTACTCTACCACATTCTCTCCTTTAGTAAGTCAACATATTGAAGGTGAAGTGCAATTGTAAATAGAGGAGACTTTATCTTCACAATTAAGATAGTAATTTGCACGTAGCAAGCCAAATCTCTTCAGGAAATACTCTCTCTTTCATTCCTTTTCAAGTAATACCTGTCATGAATTGAACTGTGTCCTCCAAAAAAGTAACAGTTTGGCTAGGCCATGATTCCTGGTATCATGTGATTTTTCCCATGTGTTGTAAATCCTGCCTTTATGTTGTTATTGAGGGAGAATGGGTGGCAGTTGTTAGGTAGGACTCAATCTACAAGCTTGAATTGAGTCTTGGGGCTATTTCTTGGGAGATAAAAGGAAAGACAAGCAAGCTGAGAGTCTGGGGACCTCATATAACAAGGAAAGAAGCACACGAATAGAGTATGTCCTTTAGACTCTGGGTCACTGTGCCTGAGAAGCTCCCAGGCCTGGGGAAGACTTTGCCCTAGAGTAAAAACCTCTCCTGGAGCTTTAGCCCTGAATTTGGACTTTAGCTTACTTTCCTGTAAGAAAATAAGAATAAATTTCTCTTTCTTAAAAGCAATGCACTTGTTGTATTTCCTGTTACAGCAGCACTAGACACATAAGACAATTCTTATTTAAAAAAAAGAAAAAAAGAAAGAAAGCCATCCATTACTATACAAAAAAAAGGTAGGCTATCAATCTTTTTATCCAGTTTCTTTAGTGTAATCCATTTTCTAATTTTCAATCTTTTCTCAATTTAGGTGCCTCCCCAAAGCCACTGAATCTTCTCTTGATCCTAAAAGGACAAACTGTGCTCAGTTGTATCCAGTCAATGGTGGGCCTGACAGGAAAGAAAGCTTTTCTCCTACATTCTTCCACAGCATAGGATACAATGGCCAGCTACTTTAATCACATGCAGAATAGAAAAATACAAGAATAAGGATAAACTATTTCTGATTTCATAATGCCTTTAACAGAATGAGATTAAAATATTAAAGAATTAGTGACTTGTAAAATACAACTCAAGTTTTTAAGTTTCTGTATACTGCACAGTTTGAAATTAGTAATCATCATAACTGTCACAGATAAAATTGTGTGCCCTCAAAAATGTGTATAGCAATTTGGCTGGGCCATGATTCCTAGTATTGTGTGACTGATTGTCCTCCATTCTGTGATTTTCATGTGCCATAAATCCTGATCTCTGCCTGTGGTTAATAGGATTATGTTAAAAGTGTATTAGGATGGGACTGCAACACTCTTACTAAGGGAGTTTCCCTGCAGTGTAGCTTGTACCACCTTTCATCATTTTGTCCTAAAAGAGACAAAAGGAAAGTGAAGCAAGCAGTGAGTTGGGGACCTCATACTATCAAGAAAGCAGCACCAACAGCACAGCACATCCTTCAAACCCGAGGTTCCTGCTCCGAGATGCTCTCAGGCCTAAGAAACACTGATGAAACATAAGGACCTTCCTCCAGAGACCTTCCTCCAACAAAGAGGGAACGTCTTCTCTAGAGTGGACAGCCTGAATTTGGATTTGTAGCCTACTAGACTACGTAGGGATAGACTTTTCTTTGTTACAGCGAACCACTTGCGGAATTTCCGTTACAGCAGCACTGCATAACTAAGACATTAGCTACTCACTTTAGCAACAGTTAAAAGACTAACATTTATTGATAACTTGCTGTATACCAAGCACTGTTCCCCACACTTCATACAAAGTATGTCATTTCGTCTTCCCACTGGTCCTATTTTGGCAGGTACTATTATGTCCATTTTACAAATAACAAGTAGAGACAGAGAGCTATAACCTGCACAGAGACATGATAGTCAGAAGTGAAACTGGGAATAAAATCTAGGCAATACTGTAGAGTGAATCATATAGTAAAATCCCCACTCCAGATAAAACCTTACCAAAAAATGATGGATGCAGGGCAAGAGCACGATGTCTGCCAATGTGAAGTAAAGCCCTTCTGCAAACACATGCTCCAGAGGTGGGAGGTCAGAGGCTTTTGCTTTTCTGATGTGAGAAGGCTCCCTGTTGGCAGCAGCTGGTTCTTCCTGGGCTGTGAGCTTTGAGAATGCCACCTCCAGTTCTAGGCTCTTGGAGGGAGAGGTCAATTTTTCAAATGTTTCCTGATTACAGACTTTGCTCCTTGTTTTGATCCTAGCAAGGGCAAGCCCACCTCCAGCAGCCTTCTGTTGCTTCAGCTTCTGCCTACGGAGTTTGTCATCATTGTGTACTCTAACAGGCTCACTAAGCTTTTTCTCTAGCTGTAATATTTCCACAGGGATTGCTGAAGGTTGTTCAGAAGATTCTCTGAGGAAAGTCTCAACAGCCAAAGGGATAGTGAGTTCACAAAGCCTGGTCCACTGACTAACCTATAAACCAAGAAATGAAATGATTTTTTACTTTCAACATAGCTTGAAAAAAAGTACTTCCTGTTGGGAAATAAGACCAGTTTATGGAATTTTTCAAGCCTTAGGCTACATCACCTCTGGGCTAGGTTTATGATATGTCAGAGACATGTTACAGTGCTTCAGAAATGGTAACATTCAGCATGGGGAGGTTCAGCATTCCTGTACCCTTTTAAGGAACAAATATTTACTTCCCTAAGCCTTTAAAATAAAAATAAATTTATAAAAAGCTGTTTTGGATGCACTGCTGCTTGAGCTTCTGTTTATATGTTAAAGGTCTTTTGACAAATGTTCAACATACCTAAAATAAAGAGTGAAAGCCACTCTCTAAAAGTAGTATCACTAAAAATAAAGTCTCCAAACCTCATACATTGAATTCTTGTTCTCCTGTAGTACACTGTAAAACTGGCACACATGAAGACTACTTCAACTATTCTATTGGTTTCTATTGATTTTTCAGATAAATGAAAATTTGGTTCCCAACAGGAAGTTGAAATAAATATTGAAGTGTAAGTTCTGTCACTCTGTGGTTTTAAACAACAGTGGGAGAGACAATATACTTACTTCAGCACAGGCTTTCAAGCAAGTCTTTTTAAAACCTAGTAGTTCCACAATTTCCTTCTTTGAGGAATCAGCTTCATATGATTTCTGAATTATGTGTCTTAGTACAACAGCCAGTCCAGCTCTACAAAAATTGCCTGGTCTTTCCAACACTGCAGGTAAACAACAATTCTGGACTACAGATGGAAGATCTTCCTTCGAAATAATGTGTGCTTCAACATCCTGGGGCAACAGATTTCTTATCAGGGACATGTCTGCACTTTCTCCAGTGAAGACTAAGGAAACTTGAAAGATTTTGCAATCGCAGTACGACAACAAAAATAAAGTTACAGAGGTATGGAGAGGAAAGATGCAGCCTTCTGTTTGATGAGAAAAGTCCAGATAAAGAGATTCTTCTGTCAGGCTCTTTCGAATGCCTTTCATTTTCTCCTTTCATTGGTTCACCTGAAGTATAAAGTGAAGTCATTATAGGCCTTAAATTACAATGCTAAAACTGATATAATCAATATTTTCAAAGAAATTTTCTAACGCAGATAACTGGCTTGGCTTGGCCAACAGTCTATAAGAATTTGTTCCTGAAGACTGAATACATGGTTTCCGAAAGAAAAACCTGGACCCTGTGCAATTAACTAGTCTTTAGTTAGTTAAAGATTAACTAACTGCCCCAATTAACTAGTCTTGGGGTGGTTTTACATGTCTTAGAATGATTTTATGCCCAGCTCCTTTAAAATATTCCTTGGGTGCTTTTATGGATTGAATTGTGTCCCCCCCAAAAATATGAGTGGCCATGTGGTTGGGCCATGGTTCCCACTATTTTGTGATTGTCCTCTATTTTGTGATTTTCCTATCCTGTATGTTAAAGGATTAGGGTGGGACTGGAAATTCCTTCAAAGGATCACCTCCCTGCTCCACTGTAAAGGGAGTTTCCCTGGAGTATGGCATGACCCACCATTAATCCTTTCATCCTATAAGAGATAAAACAAAAGGGAAGCAAGTAGAGAACTGGGAACCTTATACCATCAAGAAAGCAGCACCAGAAGAAAAGTGCATCCTTCAGACCTGAGGGTCCTGCTCCAAGATGCTGCCTGAACAAAGACTGATGCCATACCGGACTCTCCTCCAGAGCTGACAAAGGGGAAAGACTTCCCCTGGAATGGACATCCTGAATTTGGACTTGTAGCCTACCAGGCTGTGTAAGAATAAAATTTCCTTTGTTAAAGCATCCACTCCGTGAACAGCACTAGCTGACTAAAACAGGTGCCTTGTCACAGAGGAGATAAATAAAACAAAAAAGATGAAACCTACCAAGAATTCCAAGAGTCGTCTGGGAATGACAAGAACCTTGCAAAATTTTGACAAAGTTGGGCCTCCCTGAATGATCAACAGTCCTCTCATATGGCTCCTGTTTTGTGACCCTACAATATAATAATCAAACACGTATACTCATTCATTCATGACAAATACATTCTCATAAAGTAAATGGACTTCAATAGGTGGTTAAGGGTTGAGTACTGAACCACAATAAGAAAACTGCTTCACTATAACATGAATATTCATAACTGAGATATTTCAAACTTAACATATCTAAAACCAAGTTCCGAGTTCCATATCCTCCCCTGTGCTCAAAACCTGCTCCTCACGTGTCTTCCCCATCCGTAGGTGCTCAAGCCAAAAAAACCTTGGGCGTCATCCTTAATTACTCTTTTCTTTCATATTCTCATAACTAACCCAGCAAAAAAATTATCTAGGCTCTAAAACAAAAAAATCCCACTGCTGTTGAGTTGATTCCAACTCATGCCGACAATACAGAGAGAGCAGAACTGTCCCATAGTTTCCAAGGAGCCCCTGTTGGATTCAAATTGCTAGCTTTTTAGTTAACAGCCAGAGTACTTAACCACTATGCCACCTGGGTTTCCATATGTTGGCTCTACTCCCAATATATATCCAGAATCTGGTCACATTATCTCCATTGCTTTCAACATGAGCTAAATTACCATCATCTTTCTTCTGAACTATAGTATTTGCCTCCTAGTTTGTCTCTCTGGAAATCCTGGGGACCCAGTGGTTAAGAGCTACAGCTGCCAGTTCTAGTGTACTAGGTGATCCACAGACACTGTATGAGGCAGTTCTACTCTGTCCTATAGAGTCACTGTAAGTCAGAATCAACTCAATAGAAATGAGTTTTCTTTTTTGTTTTCTCTGCCCTTGTATTCTAGTTCCTCCTAGCCTATTTTCAACACAGCAGCCAAAGCTAGCCTATGAGAGCTGTAAGAGGATCGTGTCACTGCTCCACTCAAAACCTGCCATGTCTCCCTTCACACGCAAAGTAGGAGCCAAACTCCTTGCACTGGCCTCCAAAGCCCTCCATAAATCTAACCCTATTATGTGTCTGGGTTCATCTCAGCTCTCCTCAGCTCTCATACTACCTCAGCCAAACTAGCGTGTTACTCCTCTAGAACACTGAGCACATTCCCACTTCACAGCCTTTACACATGCACAGATGTTTCCACTCCCTCATCTCCTTCAGGTTTTCACTTCTTACTGAGACCCAGCCCACTCCTATCCCCACCAAAAGCCTCTGTAACCTTTCTATGCTGTATTTTTCTCAGTAGCATTTCCCACTGTTATACTATATTTTCTGTCTATTTCAATTAGAATGCTCCAGGAAAGCAGAAATTTTGTTCTGCTCACTCCTATACACAGAACAGAGGAGCCCGGTAGTACAGTGGTTAAGCACTCCACTGTTAAACAGAAAACTGGGTTGTTCCAACCTACCAGCCAATCTGGGATAAAGATGTAGCAGTCAGCCTCCAAGAAGACTTCCAGCCTTAGAAACCCTATGGGGCAGTTCTATTACATTCTATAGGATCATTATGAGTCAGAATTGACTCCACTGCAGCATTTTTTGTAATAGCTAGACCAAGGTCTAGCATGTAACCAAACAGTATTTGTTGAATGAATGCATGGATAAATATATACACTGATTTCCCTAAAGACGTAAACACATACAATCTTGAGGTCAAGTGGGTGTTTTCAAGTTATGTTTCTCAAGGCTTTTGTATCAGGACCTCCCTGGGTCCAAAATTCCCCATGATCTAATTCATAGACCACTACTCCAAAATTAACACTAGATGGCACTCTTGAAAAGCACTCAACACGGAAGCATGTTACAGGAAGATGGTACGTTAAAGACATGTTTTAAAAGCCTTTTTAAAGTGCAGATGAAGATCATTTTTTATTTTAAGTGTATATGAAAAGTTTGTGCACCCCACATTTTAGGAAGCTTTCAACATACCAGATTTCTTTAATATTCTAAACTCCTAAGACTTTTTTTTTAATCAAAAGCAATCAAGTCAAATGACTTCTTAAGCTTCTTAGTCCTCAGCGTTACTACTAAACAGCTAATCATCCATCATAAGAAATAAGTGCAGTTAGCAAAGTACTCTTCCCAAACCAAGCCACATCCACTGTCGTTCAGTGGATTCCAACTCATAACCACTGAAAATAGTCACTGAAAGGAAAAAAAAAAAGTTGCCCTTGAGTCAATTTCAATTCATAGCGACCTTACCAATTTTAAATTACATTAATTTTAGTAAAACATAACAGATATGCACCATGAATTGTAACTTCTTTAAAACATTAGCTGGGAAAAATTATTTCAACTAGTTCAGGATTGATAACTTTTCAACCCACGGAAACCATGTTTTCCCTGAACTTCATTACCTGAGGAAAAGTTTTTGTTTGCCTGCTAGAACTGACTTTAAAACATATTAAGGGGATTTATTCAAGTTTCTAGGCAAAAAGAACCAACCATACTTTCTAGTGATGGAGCCTCTTTGAGGAGGAGTATGCCCCCGGAAATCTACTGCTTATTAACTTACTAATCCTCTTAATTCTCTCTTCCAACCGCAAGAGACTATAGAGAAGACCTCTATGTGCTTCGAGAAGGCAGACTGGAAAGAAAATATACCAGATCTCCTCATTTGTCTAACAGTCTGGGAAACAGTAATTAAGAGACCAGTCTTGCTAACATTTTTTAATTGAAACAAATGCTATTGTACAGCTTCTGTTCAACTAGGATATATGGAAATACAAAAAGTTACAGTACAGGTATATTTTTCCCTTCCTAAAGAACATAAGGAAACCCTAGCAGTGCAGTGGTTAAGTTTGGTTAGCAGTTCAAATCCACCAAGCATTCACTGGAAATTATGGGGCAGTTCTACTCTGTCCTAACGAGTCACTTAGAGTTAGAATCTATTAGAAGGCAATGGGTTTGTCGGTTTGTTTTTAGTTTAAAGAACAAGTCAAATCCACTGGGCACTCCCAGGAAACTCTATAGGGAAGTTCTACTCTGTCTTATAGCATCACTATGAGTCGGAATGTACCAAAAGGCAATGAGTCAGGTTTTTCGGTTTAAGGAACTTAAGAACCTTAAGCAGCTTTTACAGTCCATAAACTATTCTCACAGTGAGGACTTAAAAAATGCTAAATGTCAACAAAATGGAATAGCAATAACCTGCCGATGGAGATATGTAAAAATTAATGAGATGCCTGAGAGAAAATGCAAAGTACTGTTGCTTCTTAATATAATTTCTTTTTTGCCAGTATTGATTTGCTGTTCTTTTCCTGAGAGATTAAAAATGTGACTTAATGATCTTGGAGTTTAAAAAAAGTTACTTCCCCTGGGCAATTTTTCCCCAGCAAGTACTAATGTAATTTCTAAAATAAATATTGTACAAATTTGATGTTTTTGGCCTCCACTGTGTCTTCAATTTTTCATGAGAGTAGATATTTGCTCCAAGTTTACAAATATGCTAGGCAAAGAAGTCCATCTTTTTTCTTCCCATTTCTACCCAGAGAATTGCATAGTTCGTTAATTTTGCATCATGCTCTTTAAGACGGTAGATACTATAGAATCATCTTCTGGGTCTCCAGGGCTGCTGAGGTGTGTTTCCTGTTACTCCAGGTTACACTCCTCCCAAGCACAGAAGTAGTGTCATTTGCATTTTCTCTTAGATTTGACAAGGCTTGTGCCGCAACTGATATTGAAGAGGAGTGAGAAAGCAGCAGACAAAACACACAAAACTTAGGAGCTGAACAGAGCTGGTCAAGTGGGTCTCATCTCCTTGGACATGCCAATGTGCCTGGGTAATCTAGCAGCAGAGGGGCTAAGTAGGTAAAAATTAAATACTGAAGCCTTGGTTTCTTTACCTGAAAATCTTCAAGGACATTTTTAAGTGACTAATCATGGCTTTAAGATTTTAAGCATTAGACTTTTCTGTATTCTCATTCTGATGACTATATCCTGGTTTTGATAAATTATGAGTGTTTTCTTACTTCACCCCCACATAAAAGGGAGAATGAGAAAAAAAATAAGTATATCATTCCATAAAATGGAAAAAGTATTTTGAATATCTTGTGTTCAAAGTTCAAGTCAGGATCTATAGCAACTAAATATTACATAATAGCTGATAAAATATGTATTACATAATTGATATTGCCTAGATAATTATATAACTACAGAAAAATATTAAGCAGATTTTTTAAATAAGACAGTATCACTACACCTGGAATTTGCTAGAAATTTGCTACATGAATGAATGAAGCATACTATTTTAGACAGTATTTGATTTCATTGCTCATCTGCTATTTGTTGATTACACAGAACATTTATGCATTAGTTCTAATCCTTACAATCCTTAAAATACATTATATTTCCAATTTATGATGACAATTGTATATCAAACCAAAAGTGTTAGTTGAACTGTTAGCAGTATCTTATTTGAAAAATTAAAAAAACTATTTTTAGACTTTTAATAGCACTATCATTAAAGTTTAGAATTTTATCAATTGAAGCATATAATTTTATGGCAGCAACAATTTCACCACAGGGAAAACTCAT
Source organism: Heterohyrax brucei (assembly GCA_028571685.1). Classification (NCBI taxonomy): domain Eukaryota; kingdom Metazoa; phylum Chordata; class Mammalia; order Hyracoidea; family Procaviidae; genus Heterohyrax; species Heterohyrax brucei. The sequence goes on from CM053143.1 coordinate 79,681,308, forward strand.
CAGCAATACTATTTCTTCTCAGCAAGTGTGCTGGTCTCAGCAATCCTTGATGAAAACCTTCATTCTAAAGGCAGGGCTATTGGGCAACTTTCAACACTGGATGAAGTTCTCTAGCGGTTGCTTCCTCATCCCCTTTACCAGATCCTCCTCAGACCTTTCAGTGACCTATGGCTCAGTACTTTGCCCTCTCCTCAATCTATACTCACTCCTTTGATCAATGGCTTTCATACTTACTGATCATGCCACAGAGTAAAAAATTAAATTGCACACTGCAACTCACTGCACACTAGTGGCCCTAATGGCACAGCGGTTATTATATCAATCAACTGCCAACGAAACAGCAGTGGTTGGAAATCACCAGTAGTTCCATGGGAGAAAGGTGTGGCATTCTGTTTCCATAGAGATCTAGAATCACTCTGAAAACACTACAGGGTTGCTATCAGTGGGAACTGATCCAATGGCGATGGATTTAACTTTTGGCTGTGCACACTGATGGTACAGCAATTAACTGCTCACCTACTAACCAAAAGGTTGGCAGTTCAAATTCACCCAGCAGCTCCATGAGAGAAAGACCTGGCATATGCAATCATAAAGAATGTAAATTAGAAAACCGTGTTTTCTAAGATACTCCATCTCTTTATGTACTGCAGTCTATCCAACAACTTTTAGTTCAAGGAATGAATACACATTAATGAATACCAGTAATAACTATAACGAGTCTGAGAATTTTAATCTCAATACAACATGAACCTCTATCCTCACAACACCATTGTTTTTTTTTCAAATTAATCTATTTTAAGGGTCAGCCAAAGTATAAATTAAAATGAACAGAATCATCTCTGTGAACTGACCTGGAAAAAGTATAACTGGAAACCATACAAACTTGTAAGTAAAGAAAGCACAGCAGTCTTGATGTGTAATGATATTCAGGCAGGAAAACTAGGGATTTAACCAAATGTATATACTTAGCAAGAATATCTACACACCAAGAAATAGTCATGGATAAGAGCAAGCTCAGGCTCTTGAAATAAAAGGCCCAAAACTCAGTGCCGTGGATTCTGATTCACAACAACCCTGTGGGACAGACTCGAACTGCTCCATGGTTTCCAAGGAGCAGCTAGCAGATTCAAACTGCTGGCCTTTGGGTTAGCAGCCGAACCACTACACCACCAGGCTTTCCTGGAATAGGATGATATTTTGTAGCTGGACAAAACCTTGTTGTGCATTAGTTTCCTCATTTGTGAAATATACTGTATTGTGAGAATAGGAATATATATAACACAGTATGCTGTTAAATAAGTATTCACTAATGTTATAGTTGTGCCAGCCAAAGCCAAGTGCCATTGAGTCGGAGTCAACTCATGCCATCTACTTGATTTTTGAGTCATGGTGACCCTATGTGACAGAGTAGAAAACTCTATCACTGTTATTAGTTATTTATTATTTATCCCCAAATTCCTAATCCATTAACACTATTAGAAGAAATACGCTTTCGATGGGCAAAACCCATACTATGTCTTTTATATTTTCAAATTTCTCAGGAAAGGTAAGGGATTCATGTTTTTAAATACTAGGGTGGAAGTGGGGAAGTGCTACTCAGGTTAAAAGCCAGGAAGTCACAAATGGTAGAATAGAAAAGTGAAACCGTTAGTCTGTATACACTTTTTAATTATACAAAATAGTTCAACAGTTTATAAGCATAAAAATTTTACAAATTAATTTTTCCTAAAGATTGAAATTTAAAGCTCTTAGCATTATGAAGAACTTAGCCTGCGTTTTATACATTCCACAAAACAACACTATTGGGTCACTGAATTCTATTCACTGTTACAGTAAGACAGATTTAAAAAAAAAATGCTTGCCTCTAGAGACATACATAATAGCAAATTACTTTAAATACTGAAAGCTGAAAAAGGAAAGGAGAAAAGCTGAGCTTCTTCAGAACTCATTACATTACATAATACAACAATACTTAAGTCCTAAAGGATAAAACCTTATGATTAAATTAGATGTTTTCTTATGTGGAAAACAATTTTTAAAAAAGTATAAGGAATGGATTGGATTTGGCAATGCAGAGCGACCATATATTGGAAGCACTTTATGGTTCTATACATCTACAGGATATCATCTTGCTGACCTCTGGCTGGAGGAAGGGGAGTGGACGGAGAGGAGGGGAAAGGAGGCTGTTGGGAGGATGAGACATGTATGGAGCAGAGAGGAATAGTGTGCTGTCACCGGACAGGGAAAGCAGTGGAAGCTGCATATAGGTGGGCATGTAAATTTATATGTGAATGTACATTTTCACTCAGTTATGTTAAATAAAAATAAAAATTAAAAAAAAGTTTAAAAGTAAAAAGCTTACAGTATCCTTAGCCATAAGGTGTCAGCTTCTCTCTGGAGAATGCAGGGCATCATCTGTTGCCATGGAATCATAGTGCTTACAGCTAAATGTGACCTCATAATTAAAAGCAATCCACTCTGTGAATGCTAGTATGTTTGAAACATTTGCAGGACTGAAAAAAATTACTGAATTCCCACAGTATGGTATATCTGTGCTAGTTTAGATCTAATAGGTTTAAAGCTGTGCATTCTAAGTACTAATAACACAATTCATTAGCTGCTTTAAATACTGAGGTTAAAAACAACACATACGCAGGTAACTATAAGACATAAACATTTCAGTTGCCCAGTCCCATAATCTGTTAGTGTCAAAGTCTGTTAAATCTTTGCTGCTAGAAAGGCCAAGTGAATAGTCAGTATCCATTCATATTTCAAACTTCAGGTGATTGTACAAAAGCTACAAAGTAAAAACTTAAGGGGAACACTACATGTAGAAATGTTAAAAAAATAAAAATAAAATCACTAAATCACAAATCTTGATTTTTTAACTTCTTTTTAAAGTCAGACATCTGAAAGTAATGTCTTTAAGTGTAACTCCACACAATTTCAAGTTCTGTTTGCTAAAAGTGTATGTGCTCCACTACAGTTAAGAATATAAACTCATTTAGTATTTGATTTATTAAATATGACAGCAACAAACTCAGTTACTGTATTTTAACAAATAATTTATTTCCACAATATTTATATTTATATGATGTTCATGTTTTAAAATATCACTTATCTCGTTTGGGGCAACTTTTGCAGTTTTGCCTGTAAACAGTTTCTACAGAAAAACTTAAGAAAAAATTGTATTACACTACTTCTCTTTATTAATAATTTAACCCAAGATACATTATTAAATGCTGACAATTCTTTGGTATTCAAAAACAAGGGATGGGATAGTGGCATTACTCGATCCTTGCATTAAGAATGAAAAGGGAAAAAAAGTCACCTAATTCCAAAATCAGGTACAGAACTGAACTGGGAAATACTTGTACTTTGATGCTTAAAAAAAAAAAAAAAAGTTCACGTAAACTAAACCGACGCTTTCCACACTAAGTCTAAAAAGAAAAGGAATGTTATTTTGACTGTGTAACATAATCAAATGGGCCAAATGAGGCAAGTCCTTTGGAGTAACAGTTATGCAGTATACAACTGATTTCTCCATTCAGTTAGGGCTGGAATGGAAAACTAAATGTCAAAGTGAAAAAGTTTAAGCGTGATTCAGTCTTCAAATTACACTTAAAAGCAAACGGCAAGCGACTCCCGCACACCTACAACTGGAAGTTGCTCTGTTTCCCCATCAGCAAACGAAATCCAGGGAACTCGGCCGGGGAAAACTTAGAAACGTGTAAAACCTTGAAAGGGCACGAAGCCCTCCCGCCCGTACCGCCAGGACCCGGGTCTAGTGATGCTCAGGGGACTGCAGGGCTGGAGAAAAATCGGGACCCAGATTCCACGCCTTCGCCCTTCCCACCCTTCCCCGCATCCTCAGCTCCGTTGACACCCGACACCAAGAGCAGTCACTGAAGGGTCGCGGGGACTGGGGAGAGGGTGGCCGGAGCGCCCTCCTTACCTGGTCGCAGAGGCGCGGCCAGGCAGGGAGGGTGCGTGAGCGAGCCGGCGACACGGGCCGCCTGCGCCCTCCCGTCCCGCCCGAGCCGGAATTCCGGGGCAGCTTCTCAGAGCCGCCTCCCGCGGACCACTAGCGTCTACTTGTACAGAGAAAGATACTGCAAGGCCACGCGTGTGGGTAACACCAGCGCTGGCCGTCATTCATAATCCAGCGGACCGGATAGAAATAAGTGCGTCACTTCCTGCGGTCGCACCATCAAAACGTACCCCCCTTCGGCCCTGCTGCAGGAACTTTGTTTTCCCGCCCTCAGAGTCCGTGGGACCGGGACCGGTTCGAAAGGGGCTATCGGGAACGGACAGAGCCGCTGGGCGGAGCGGTGAGTTGTGACGCCGAACCCACTCCCACCCACCTCTGGGAAGCTCGAGACCCTCGCGAGGGGCGAGGTGGGAGAGTAGCACCGTGTGTTTATAATTTTCCTCCACCTGACAGGGAAACCTTGTAATTTCTGAGCTCTACCTTTTCAGTAAGGGATGTATTTTCTCCGTCCGAATGTATTGTGAGCTGGGGCGCGCGGACTGAGGACTCAGCCCCAGGAACTGGGTCCTTGGAACCCCATCTAGGATTTTTCTCGGAAGGTTTTGGCGACCTCTCATTACTGCCGCTTCACTACGTCTCCATCAGCTCGTTGCCTCTCTTGTCTAGGACCTTTTCGTCTTGCAAGGCCTTACATGTATGATGCTTGGGTCAAAGGCTTGGCATCCCTTTTCTAAGTGTCTGTTGTTGCTTTTCAGCACCTCCACCATCTGATAGGTTTGATATCAGGACCTTACTGCCTGCTCTGCGTTTCCAGGTGTGGCCTTTAGATACCCTTGTAAAGCAGAATTGAGAACTCAGTGGGGAAATGAAAGACATAGCCTCTTTTAAAGGGTGCTTATTGGAAAAGGTTGCAAAAGCTGGCAGAAACATGAACAGCAAAGCCTTTTAGAGCTGCTTTGAAATAGCAACCGTAATATTGCACTCTGCATGAATAGGTTCAATTTCTTTTACCTGGTACACATTCAGGGATCAACTCTGAAACTTTTTGGGGGATGTGGCAGGTAGGGTGGGAAACAGGATCTAGAGGAAAAATGTATGTTTACATTGCATGTTTATGCATAAATACCTAGTTATGATTGGAGAGATCACAAGAGTCCTAAAAAATAATGATATTTATGATTTTTAAAAAACTTGCTCATTTGTTTTATAAATATTTTTTAGCACCAGTGAGGTTCCGGGCACTAGGGATGCTAACTAAATTTAACTCACAGAGTTTATAGTATAGTAGGATTAATGAATTAGACCAGGAGTTTTGTCATCAAAAACATTGTACAAATGAAGAAAGTAGTATTTTGTTTTATTTTGATGCTTAATTTTTATTATTTTTTGGAAGGGGTTGGGGTTTGGGTTGCTTTTTTTGTTGTGTTTTGCTGGAGAGGTGTTGGAAGTGGCTAGATTTGTGTTAAAGGTATGACAAGAACATTATCCTTTACTTTCATGTCTTTATTCAGTAAATGTCGGTGAAAAGATGTCAGTAGAAAGAGGCTGAAACAAAGAAGACAGGATTAAATTAACCCATAGCTCATCATTACAGAGAGGGCAAGAAGAATAGGATCAAAAGTAGAGGTGGCATTATTTAAGGAGGTGGAGAGGAGGGACTTTTTCCCTTTTATCAAGTGGGAAAGACAGATTCAAGTAAGTTTGTAGATGTAGTGGCAGGAAGTTGATATAGTTGCTCTCTGAAGTTCCTCTTTGTTTCTCTCTGAAGTAGTAAGGTCATTTACTGAGATTTAGAAGCAGTTGTAAGAAAAATGAAGGAAATATAACTGCTCTTTGCAGAATGTGGAAAGTGAGTTGGCTAGATGCGCACGCTAAGTTTGCTAAGCTCTGTTGAGTGCCTGATTGAGATTGGTAACTAAAGACACAGAAGTACCACACTGCCTCGTGGAGCCCTGATGGTGTGGTGGTTAAAACTCAACTGGAAACCGTATGAGGCAGACACCAGCACTCCTTGGAAACCCTATGGAGCGTAGAGTACTGGACGAGAGTTATGGAAAGGCTGTATAGAAATATGTAACATACTGCAAATAAATCAAGAAAGATAGAAAATGGTAAAGAAAAAGATGATTGCTCAATAGAGGAAATTTCTCTGTTATTTATATGAATTTTACACAGCTAGTTCTTAGCACAGCTGATGCATGCACTCCCACCAACATACCACAGCTAGCATTTCCATAGATTACTGCCAGTTTGTGAAGTGGTAATTGCAAATTTGCTCACACTTATTTTTAATGCAGTCATCTCTCCAGGACTTGTTTTCTAGAACTCTAATGTGTGCTAGGATTGATGTGACTCTTTGATAGTCTACTTTGGTCATGGCCTTTAGAATATACAGACAAGCCAAGTACCATCGAGTATACAGGAAAGGGATTATGTAGAAGTAACATGACTCAGCACAATGTAGGAAAATATTTTTGAAACTAGTAAAGGAAAAAAGATTGACAAAGTTACTCCATTCTTGCTGAATTCTTTAGGACTTTGGTAGAAGGAAAACTTTTTTTCTACTGTATGTGCAGTTGCCAAGAACAGTAACAGAAACTAGGGTAGGCAATAAAAAGGGAGGAGAAAAACAAAATAGAAAACTAAAATATGAAGAATAAAACACATAACTATCAGTGCTTTACTTCAGGCTAAACTACTGTTTTCTATTTGGTAAGGGAAAGAAATAGCAGCCAGAAGGTGCTGATAAGGCTGAATCAGTGGGCTCAAGAAACTGAAGACGTATATAAGTTCAAAGAACAGGTAGAATGGGAATAAAGAATTGAGAAAGGAACAGAGTCGAATGGTTGCCTTTTTACCCTGAAGAGGTTCTCGGGTCAAGACGGTGGAAAAGAGTGTGAATGATGGAAGATGGTAGTCAAAACACAAACCCACTGCCACTGAGTCGATTCCAACTCATAGTGACCCTATGGGACAGAGTAGAACTGCTCTATAGGGTTTCCAAGGAGTGCCTGGCAGATTTGAACTGCCGACCTTATTGTTAGCAGATGTAGCATTTAACCACTGTGACACCAGGTTTTCCAACTGCAGTCAAAGAGGGGGATGATTGTGGCAAGTTTTAAATGTCACTGACTGAAGACAAGGCCCTTAGAGTTGAAGACCTAAATAGACGGTGTGCAGGAAGTTGAAGAGGATGATCGCTATGGATGCTAAAATTGTCAAAGATGTTGGAAGAGGAAGAGGAGCCTGGTGCAAATGTTCTCTATATTAGTAACAGTGAAGATACAGGTGTAGATTCTTTTTTTTTTCCTATTGTGGTTAAGTGAAAGTTTACGATCAAAGTCGGTGTGCCACATAAAACCCTGAGCACCCGCCTGTATGCAATTCTACTCTCCTCACCCTGTGACAGCACAGTCTTTCTTTATACCTTGTAGTTCTGGTATCCACTTACCCAACACTTTTCCCCTCTTGTGGACCTTCTTCACTTCCCTCTAGAGAATAACAAGTTGGATAGCCTCGTACATATTAAAACAGGTGTCAATTTTAAGAAAAGATGTTGATAAATGGTGGTCGTGCAGTATTTTTCTGAAGACAGTAATAAAACACTCTGTAGACCACTCTTTGCTCTTCAAAGAACACTATTGAAGAAGGTTGCACGAGAGGTGGTATCACTGCAGGAGAGTAATAAAGATTGCTGGAAGAGAAAGTAGAAAATATAAAGGAGTCTGTTAGGAGTAGAGGTAAGGGCTAGTAGTTGGTAATGATGTTAATGTCAAGAGAAGGAAGAAGGGTTGAACTGAGTTAGAGTACTTGAGAGACTTGCAAGGGAAAGGTCGTTTGTACTTTAAAGCAGCCATTATGTGTAGTAAGTGAAACTGCAGATTGCTAGATAGGCTTTTTTCATAAGTTACAACATGTAGAAAATTTGACCTGTCTTCTGTATCTGTATGTTGACACCTACTACTGTCACACTGCATATTAATTTTTCTAATAAAAAATTAAATATAAATATATGGTCTTATATTTTTTCCCTGTATCCCACTCTGGAGACCATTGGGCTGTCAGGATATGTTAGTGATTTAGGATGAGTACACAGCCAGTCAAGTTTTCTTACTCCAGGGTTGTATAAAAAGAATTAACATGAAGGTTCCAGTTGTAATGTTAGTGGTAATGACATGACTTCTGTAGACTTGTATTCTAGGTGCTTGACTCTAGTCACCTACACTGTAACCTAAAGCTTTCGTCTGTGATTGTCAAAATACTTAACAATAGATATTTTGCTTTATTATTTTAGCATAGAAATTTTGTGTCATGGTTGTTACTAGCATCTGTCAGGATTCTTTTAGGTACCAATCTTATAGTCGCTACCCCATAAAAGAGATTGTTCTGGATAAGTAAACCACTATCCCCTTTAGCTATGTAAAGTAGGTCAGTAGGCTCTATCTCCTTGATGCACAAGTTTAACTTTTTTTTTTTTAATTATGATTGAATAAAAATGTACATTCCTATATAAATTTGCATGCTCACCTATATGCAGCTTCCACTGCTCACCCTGCACGTTGCCAGCACACTCATCCTCTCTGCTCCATGCATGTCCTATCCTCCCAACAGTCTCCTATCTCCTCTTCTCCACCCACTCTCCTTCCTCCAGTATGAGGTCAGGAGGACAATATCCTATAGATGCCTAGAACCATACAGTGCCCACAAAATATGGTCACTGTGCATCGCCAAGTCCAATCCATTGCTGTCCGAAGAGTTTACCTTCGATATGATTTATGGACAGGGGCAGCATCAGGGCCAGCAATCTGGCACTCCCTTAAAAAACTAGATATAGATATACCATTTGACCCAGTAATTCCACTGCTTGGAATATATCATACAGAATCAAGGGCATTCACACCAACTGATACATGCACACGAATGTTTATCACAGCACAGTCCACAATAGCTAAAAGATGGAATCAACCCAGATGACCAACAGCAGAGGAATGAATGGATAGATAAACTATGGTATATATACTCAATGGAGCACTATGCAATGATAAAGAACAACGATGATTTCAGGAAACATCTCATAACCTGGTTTCAACTGAAGGACATTATGTTAAGTGAAAGCAGTCAGCGACAGAAGGACAAATATTATATGAGACCGCTACTATAAGAACTTAAAATCAGACTCATGCATAGAAGAAAAGACTCTTTGACAGCTGCAAGAGTGGGAGGGCGGGTGGACGAGGGGGAGAGGGTTTAGATTAGATAGTTGCTAGAAATTGGGTTGGGTGAAATTGGTGACAGCACACATTAGCAAGAAGATCAACATTCACTGGGCTTCAACACAACTTGTGTACTCCTCCCATCTTAACCCAATATTGCAAGGACAGAGTAGCTGGGGACGGGGGCTGGGGACTGTGCTTTCAGGGGAAATCAAGGCTAATTGGCACAACTAGTGTTTTGCTAATGAGGACTCTCCGCACCCCACATTGGTGAGTGGCGTCTGGGGTCTTAAAAGCTGCCAAGCTGCCATCTGAGGGTACAGCAAATGGTCCCAACTCAGCAGGAACGGATGATCACCAAGGTCCATAACGACATGGGGGAAAGAGAACCCAGAAGACAGAGAGACCCACGTGAGTCGATGTCTACATAAACTTGTGACCAGAAGAACTTTTTTTTTTAATCATGGAAATTTTTTTGAGGAACTGTTTTCTTCTCAATACATATAGTAACTAACCTTATGAGTAAATTTGAAAATTTTTCTGTATATATCATATATGTAGATATTGTGTAATAATACAATCTTAAGAAGTGACAGGTTGCTTTTCAGTTTTTATTTTCAACTCGTACTGTTGTAAACTCTTACTGTTGTAAACTGAGATAAGGTTATTTTTCTATTATTGGCCTTTAAACCCCTTTTCATAGGTAGTCTAGGTTGTATTTTAATAGATCACAGAATCTGATGCAATTTGGGGCAATAGGATATCTAGTAGTGCTTGTGAAAAGTAAAAAAATAGAAAAAGCTTAATGGGCTGTGTGTGTGTGTGTGTGTGTGTGTGTGTTGTTTCCTGTCTAACTGACATAGATGAGGGGAGATGTGAGTAGAGGAAACAATAAATAAAATCTGTTTTCAGGCAGAGTTTTCATATGCCAAGATTCAACCTACAGAAGTTTTAATGGCTTTATAAACCCCTGAAAATGGGAGATTACTACAGAATTGCTGACAGATCCTCGACTGTAGCAGTGCAAGTGTGTTGCATTATTACTATATTAACGTCAAGGACAGAAGACAGATTTCAAATCCTGGTATATTGATCAAAGAATTGAACACAAAAAATACATCTTTATTTTAATAATTCCTTGCCTGGAAAGGTGTGTAAAACAGTGACAGCCGGAAGTAGAACCACATGATAGCATTGGTATTAACAGAAAACAAAACTTTTTAATGTTTCAGAATTTCATGAGCCTTAAACTTCACCTAAATGTATCAAGTTCATGTGTACTGAAACTTAAGCATATCTTTCAAAGCAGAGCAAGGAAGGGACTTTTGTGGCAAGAAGGAACTAACCTGGATTTAATCCCTCTCCATGGATATGGGTATACAGAAAACTGAGAACATTGGTTGTTTCAGGGTAAAGAGCTAGATAATGCCAGTCAGGACTAAGAAGAAAATCTACTTTTGTCTGTAATAACCTTTTTGATCTTTTGAATTTTGTACTGTGTACAGTATTATCTATTATAAAGAAAAGAACCAAATAAAATTTTGACGTGCATAATCGAGCATTGTCTTTAAATTGCCTTTTTTCCCCCTCCCCTGCTCTCTTGCAGGTGTTTGCAATGGCAGCGACTGTGAATTTGGAACTTGATCCTATTTTTTTGAAAGCCCTAGGATTCTTACATTCGAAGAGTAAGGATTCTGCTGAAAAGCTAAAAGCACTGCTGGATGAATCCTTGGCACGGGGCATTGACTCCAGTTACCGTCCCTCTCCAAAGGTATCTACATGAGCAAAAGGCTTGAAGGAAATTGTGTATGCCTGTAGTGGTACATTTAGACCATCTCAACATAGTCTCTCTGCCTGAATAGTCTTTCCTTGTAGCTCAAAGAAATTAGGTTCTTTTTCTTTTTCTTTCTTTCGAGTGTTTGAAGTAGTGTTATACAACACAGAAGCATTAGCTGGAGGTGAGGAGAATATTCTCTTCTACTACTTTATATAGAAATATTCTACTACTGTATTTGTATAGAAACATACTTTTTTCCAATTCTTTGTGATCAGAATTAAAAAAAAAAGCTGCTTAATGTAACTGTAACTTCTAATTACTCTCTTAAGACTTTGTGGATAAAGTCAAAGGTATGAATTTTGCAGCAAAATAATTTGAATGTGGGTAGGACAGTTTTGGAGCCCTAGTGGCACAGTGGTTAAGAGCTCTGTTGCTAACCAAAAGGTAGGCTGTTTGAACCTACCAGCCATTCCTTAGAAACCCTACAGGGCAGTTCCACTCTGACCTATATAGAGTCACTGTGAGTCAGTCAACTTGATGGCACCAGGTTTGGTTTTTTTGGGTTTGTTTGTTTGTTTTTCAATATGATAATTTAAGAGAATATGAGGTAAGAGTGAACTGTGAGAACTGTGTAACTCCAATCTTGATAATTGCAGAGTAGCCAGCAGTAGCTTTATGTGAATATGTTATACACTTGGAACCAGACAGACCTGTTTTAAATCACTGCTTACCTCTTGCTGGTTGTTTGATGGTAATAAGTATATCTTGAGCACTTACAATGTAGCAGGCATTTTTCTGAGTGGTTCATATATATTAATTTCATAATTATAGAAATTGTACTAGTATTATTTACCTGGATATAATTGTGTATTTCTCTTCCTCACTTTATACTGAAAAGGCTGAGGTGTATAGTAACTTCATTTCAGCCAGCTTCTGTTTCTTTATTGGTAAATTGGGGATAATAAGACCTACTTTGCAGAATTGTGAAAATTAAAGTAGGTAAGTCAGCTAGTGTAATATCCAGCTGGTACATAAAAGAGTCTCAGTGACTGGCAGCTTTTATATTCTCTAGTACCTACTGAGACATGCTTTCACACCATTCTGAAGTTCTAGCCCTGAAACTTCCAGTCACTAGGTCTGTGTCCCCAAACCAACAAAGGGTTGGAAATAACTAGCTATATGACTAGCTGTCTAATCTAAAATCTGAAGCTCAAGACTGGGCCAAGTCCAAGGTTCAGTGCCTGAGCAAGTGGTGTTCAACACCTGCTGTAGTACCCCAGAACCTCTCTATTATCTTTTAATTAGTTACAACACTATGATACCATTTCTTCCACTCATTCTCATTCTGGCAGGTTCAGTGAGTTCAGATGAGCCAAATTAACACAGCTTTACAAAACACATTATCAGCTTCATTCTGTACTGGATATTGGTATTGCCCAAATAGGAAAAAGCAATATTTGGGGATTCTAAAATAGGAGGAAGTTCAACTATTAAAGTATACAAAAGATTCGTAATTAAAAAACCTGTTGACCTTAGGTGTCTACTTACTTTTCTTGGTCATTTTTGAGAAAATATGGCTGAGTTTTAAAAACATAGGTTCATTTAATTTTAGCCTTCAGCTGAAAATGTCTAGCATTCGGATTATGTGAGAAGAATAATTTACACTAGTGTTTCTCATACTTTAGCATGCATATGAATCACTTAGAGGTAGCAGTGTGTTTGTAAATGTTAACAGTCTGCTCTCTGAGTGTAGTTGCTATGTGAATATTGGTTAATATTTACATTCATTAGTAAGACATGAATGAAATAATGAGATTGGAATTTAACTCATGAGCACTTTGATGAATTAGATAATAGTTTTTGAAGCTAAAAGACAGATTGTGTCAGTATTTTTTTGTTACAGACAATATATTTTTATGTTAAATCTGCATTAACATTTCCTCTATATCACTTAAGTCAATGCCAATGGTCAGCAAACTTTTTATAAAGAGGCAAATAATAAATATTTTCAGGTTTGTGGGCCATCGTACCTTGAAAATAAGGAGCCCTTATGGCACGGTGGTTAAGTACTTCGGCTAACTGAGAGGCTGCTGGTTTCAACTCGGCAGTCACTCTAGGGGAAGAAGATGCAGCAGTCTGCCTCTGTAAAATTACAGCTTTAGAAACTGTATGGGGACAGTTCTGTTCTGTTCTGCAAAGTGACTATGAATTGGAACTAACTCAAAAGCAACAAATATCATAGACTACATGGCTGGGTTCCAGTGTAACTTCTTTTATAAAAACAGGCAGCAAGCCAAGTTTGGTTTTCAAGCTGGCCCAGATGATGAGCACAACAGAAAAATCAGGCTTTGCTCCCAGTAGGTCAGTGTGTCATTCTTCATCCTTTCCCTTATGTTTCTTATTCCTCAGTATTAACCACTATTCTAAAGTTGACGTCTAGCATTCCCATTTATAATTTTGTACCCTTATGTATGTGGTTTGTGCTCAACTGCCATCCTAAAGGTATGTTGGAAAAAAAGGCCTGGCATTCTTCTTCTCTAAAGATGATAGCCAAGTAACCTTATGGGACAGTTCTTCTCTGTAACATAGGGAGTTGCGTCAGTCAGAATTGACTAGACAGCAACTGATTTGGATTTTTTTGGTTTCTGTATTATCACAGAAAAAGGGACTGCATTCAGCTATTCTAGTTTTATTTAGAATGATGGGGGAATGACCTCCTTTTGAGGGGACAGTTCCTAAAACTACTGTATGCATAACCTTTTTATACTCTAAAAAACAAAGATAACAAGTATCTATATTATCAAGACTATAAGAATGAGGATTAGAAATTTACTGCAGATTGAATCTCAAAATAAGTATTCTGAGTAAAAGAAACCAGACACAAAAGAGTACATACACTGTATGACTTCCTTCATATAATTCCTAGAAAATGTAAATTAAGCTGTAGTCTAGAAAGCAGATCACTGGTTGCCTGGGCTTGAGGGCATTGTTTGAGTAGGCTGTATACCTATAACAGAGTACTTGCAAAGGGCCCCAAGAAAACTTTGGGGGTGATGGATATGTTCATTGTCTTGACTGTGATAAGTTTAAGAGGTGCATATATATGTCAAAACTTACCAAGTTTTATACTTTAAATAGTTGTCATTTCTACATTATTTCTCAATAAAGCCATTTAAAGCAAAGAATAATATTGTATTGATAGGAGCATGCTATCTTAATTTTTAACTGAAAATTGTTTAGATTTATGATCTGTTTTTGGTGATGTAGTTGTCTGAGTATTTAATCACTTAAATATTTTTATGGCACATTTTAGGATACAGACCCACCTAAAATTTCAAGTACGAAAACCATTTCCATTAAGCAAGAGCCCAAAACTTCATCCAGTGTTCCTTCTAGCAACAATAATGGCAAAGTCCTCACAACAGACAAGGTAAAGAAGGAAGCTGAAAAGAGACCTGCTGATAAAGTAAGATTTTTATTTTAATCTAGTCAAAGTAAATAGTAACTGAGTTGTTCCATAGGCAGAAACAATGTTTTATGCTTACTTTTTGTATATACCAGTGTGTATGGATACATAGTAATCACTCAGTGAATGTATTTTGCTTGCTGTAGATGTTGACTTTTTGAGAAGTGAGTAAAATTTAGAAACATGTTTTTTAACCAATTAGCAAAATCATTGTCAAATATTTGAGGCTTAGGGGATATAGTAATTTGAAGTACAAGCTCTTCTCCCTAATTTAGAAATTCTAAATGAAAAAGTTGTTGGGAAGAAAAGATAAACAGAAAAGAATAAAGATGTAAATGACTAAAACTGAAATATGTTGCAGAATGGCATTCACAAGAGTGGAAGCTAGGCATAGTTATCAGACTGTTCTCTTCTTGGTGATTAAGACTTTAGCAAATAATTAAAAAATGAGTTAAAAATAAAAAAACCTTTAGTAATTTTTGCCCTCCAGCTGTTTTCTTGCTTTTACTGAACATTGGCTATTTGTACACTAGTTTGCATTATTTTCTATACATTTAAATTTAAGTAACCTCCAGTCTTTTGGTTATTGACCAAGTATGTTAACAATCATTTGTGCCACCCAGAGACTCCATTTCATTTTATATAAGTTGTATCATATCTCCTTTATCCTTTGGTATCTTGCTTTTATCCCCACTCATCACTGTGATTTTGGGATTTATCTGTGTTAATGCCTGTAGATCTAGATATTTCTTTCAGTTACCATATAATAACTCATTCTATAAATAAGCCAGTGTATTTATCCATTTTTACTCTGATAAGCAGTTAGGTTATTTCTTCTGTTTCTCAATTAAGTAGAACTTCAGTGAGCTGTTTTATACATGGTTCTTTGCTCATGTGTTAATAATTTCTCTAGAATGTATACCTATAAACGGGTATTGTAGGATATGCACGTCTTCAGCATTACTATACAGTTGCTATCCAAAATGGATGTTCTAGACTTTTCCTCTCATGAGCTACATATAAGAATTTTAAATTCACCACATCTTATTTTTTGCCAGTCTGACAGGTGTATGTATAACATTTATTTGAACCAGAATGAGAGTTGAGTTATAGATGACAAAGTGTTAAGTCTGAGAGGCTGGTAAATAGTTCATGATATACCTCTTGACAATATATTGTAAGTACTGTTACCAGTTGCATCAGGTTGATTCCTAGCGATGGTGACCCTATATGTAATAGAGTAGAACTGTGCTCCATAGGGTTTTCAATTGACTGACTTTTCAGAAATAGATGACCAGGCCTTTCTTCTAAGGCATCTCTGGGTGGACTTGAACCTCTGAACTATTGATTATTACTGAGCATGTTAACCATTTTCACCATCTGGAGACTCCATTTCAAATATTCATAGTTCACAATTGAAGCTATTTTAAAATTTCTGAAAAGCCTTATTAGCGCAGCTGTTTCCCATTTTAAAGCATAAATAAGGAAAATAAAGGGCAAAAGCTAGTACAAAGAATCCCACTGAACCTCCAGAATTCTTTAATGGATAAGAGTACAAAGAGAAAAACAGATACATGCCCATCTATTCTGACTTATTTGTCTCTACTTTGCTGTTATCTTTTAACTATATATTAGTTATAAATCTTGCATGCATCTTTATTGCGCACGTCTATCTTTTAAAAAATGAAAACGAAAACCCATTGCCATCGAGTCAATTCTAACTCATAGTGACACTTAGCTATGTGAAAATATCTGTAAAATAGACTTGATCATTGCACACTGTCCATTTTATCCATCTCTTGATGATTTAAAGTTTATTTTGCTACATAATTTAAATGACTGTTTTTAATTGGATGCTTTTTATAGATAAAATCAGACATAAGTGAAGGAATTGATGTTCCAAAGAAACCAAGATTGGAGAAACCAGAAACACGGTCCTCGCCCATCACTGTCCAAACTAGCAAAGATTTGGCTATGGCTGACCTTTCCAGTTTTGAGGAGACTAGTGCTGATGATTTTGCCATGGAGATGGGATTGGCCTGTGTTGTTTGCAGGTAAATTACACCTTGCTATAAATTCATTTGTTTCATTCTAAAGAGCAAATAACCGAAAGTTAGGCAGTTGTTGGGTGTTTTATATTTTGTTTATATTATCTGGGAGTACAGAGAAGATAAGTAGGTTACACCTTGTGAGCTGCCGTATAGCAGTGAAACTTTTTTAAATCATCAGGTATTTTATGTTCCTGACTCTGGTTCTTTTAATCTGCTATGTTCTAACGTTTTTTGAATTCTTGCATTCTGGACAAGAAGCATTTGTTGCTTTATTCTTCCGTGAGAAAAAGTCTGTTCAGCAGACTCACTTATTTCAATCTCTTTTTTAAAAGTCTGTGTTTTTTTTTTTTTTTATTTTCTGAAATCATTGTTAGCACTTACAGAAATAAACTGGCCAGTTCCTGAAACATCGTTAACTCTTTTCCTAAGGATAATAGAAATAAAAGGAACAGATTGTATAGATTGTTCTCAGTGTTATTTAAAATATGATACTAATTATTAAAAAAAAAATAAATCTGCTTAGTAGAGGTTGCATCTTAAAAATTGGACACAAGTGGATTTTACACTTGTTAAAACCAAGCACAAACTTTTTCATTGTTATTGGCTTTTTAAATGCCTAGCACAACAAAATAAAATTGCTGTCTTTGTTGCTATTTTCTTCATAATGATGTTAATTCTGGGGCATTGAGGCTAAGTAAATAACTATATGCTTTTATAAACCTTACAGAAAATGCATTAATATACTTCAGAATAAGATCATATGTTAGAATGTCATTGATTTCACATAATTTGCTTATTTCAACTTTTGTCTATTGTGAAGGATGTCGTTTTACAAATTAAAAAAATAAGTACTAAAGTAATAATGGGGAGAAAACTAGTAACTAACTGCATCAGAGAGACTTACTGTGATTATCTAAGGCTATGATTCCTTGGTAGACAAATTTCTCCTTTTTCTGATACGTGTATTGCTACTTTCTGTTCAGCGATCAGACTTTTGTCTGCACAATAATATACTTAGCACTGTAGATCTGACTCGACGGCACTTGGCGTGGCATAGCCAATTAGGTCCGCTTCACACCTTTAGTTAATTCATGTATTAAGAAAGTGCCGTCAGACTATGGAAAAACTAGTCAGTCTTCTACTTTATAGAAGAAAGAAAAAGAAATCACTACAAGAAATTACAAAGAGAGGCCAAATTATTAAGATACCCTCTATTTATTAAAGATCGAGCATCTTTAAAAGAAATGAACTGTGCAGACTGCATTTACGATTTTTTTTTTTTTGCTCTTTGGTTTTCTGAAATTTTTTCCTCTTTAGTATGTAAAACTTTACTACAACAACCCTGATACAGCTTGAAATAGTTATATTCAAGAAAGTATATTTAATGATGTATTTCCATAGGCAAATGACGGTAGCATCTGGAAATCAACTAGTAGAATGTCAAGAGTGCCATAATCTCTACCACCAAGATTGCCATAAGCCCCAGGTGACAGATAAGGAGGTGAATGACCCCCGCCTGGTGTGGTATTGTGCTCGATGTACCAGACAAATGAAAAGAATGGTAGGAATTATATTTTTTTCTATTTTCAACGGTCTGTGTAACTTTCTTGTTTGTTTTTTTCGTATGTCCTTTCTAAAATAAAAATCTGAACATTTAAGACATTAAAAATAAAGTATGTAATCTGATTCCTCAAATATTTTTATAGGACCACGTTATAAGTACTTTTCTTTGTTTCTCTTTCATTTTATTTGAATATAGACAAAGAAACAGAATTGGAGTTCCATAAAATATGAATATTACTACAGATATGTTGATTTATTTTTAAACATTTAAAATACTGTAAAACTCTATGAGGAGACACAAAATCCCAGTCTTTGGAGAGTCAGGTAATGGAATATAGAAAATAGCTAATCCTGACACTTGAGCTTAAACTATAAAGTTGACAAAAGTGTGTAGAGAGGCTGTATTTGCAGGCGCCTCTCCGCCTCTCCCTCTGTCTCTGTAGTCCTCAGTCTTCTTCTTCTTGTCTTTGGGTAACTTTGTTTCAGTTGCTTTACGTATACTTTGTCCTCTTCTTCTGCTCGTAACATAATTGCATGCAGTGTCGTAGTAAACTGATTTTCATTATATTGGATAGCTTTCTGAATTTTGTTCATTTAAAAAGCAGATAAATGAATTCTGCAAAATTTCCTCTTAAAAAAACAAGGAATTATGCACTCTCCTTTCTCTGCCAGATTAAATATGTCATTCCGAGTGTGTTGTGAACTTCCTTATTCCCATATGTTGTGCTTCTCACCTTCTTCCCTTCATCTCAGATACATTTGATTCTTTATCTGCTTTACAAGTGTCTCATTCATTTATGTATCAATAGGCCCGTGTCTCATTCATTGCCATAGCGTCAGAGCAGAGCTCAGGACTAGACACATACTGCGTCCTGTTGTACTCATTATGAGAGAAAATGGGGGAAATGTGAAGTTGTACCCAAAACAGGCAATAAGTATGTTCAGTCCCAGTGTCCAAGAATGAAACCATCAAATGGGTAGCCATGGCTAATGTTAAGACGTGATTATACCAAGAGTGGACCTGGGGAGATACCAAAAGCCATGATCCAAAGTGACTCTGAAATCAGGATCTGGTAAACACAAGTTTAATGAAAGAAAGGAATTTGAAAACAGGGGGGATACTAAATCCAGTAATTCAGGATTCATTGTCTTTTGCTTCAAGGAATCTCAAACATACTATAAATGGCATCCAACATCCTCTTCTTGTACTTATTTCTGCACTGGGACAGGTTCGGCAACGTGTGAGACAGTCATCCAGTGAAAAATTGTGGTGCATCTGTTGAGCAATGCTCAGTGATAATGTATGCCCTAGTTTCTTAATATTGTCACCAAAGACTGGAGTGTTCTGGGTATTTCTTGCTCAATTTTTAAACTAGCTAAGTGAAATAGAGGGGTCAAGAGAAAATCCAAACATGATCTTTTAAGCTAAAGCTTAGAAATTAGAGTGGTCTGCAGAGTCTGACATCTGGAGTGGTAGATGTCGGTGAAGGACCATGCAGGTTTGAAAGCCTTGGCCTGGGACTGTGTTTCTTGATTGCTGTGAGGGCTACAGTCTCATAACATGGTTTTTCAGTGGATGGTAAGAAGACCCTCCTTCCCTATTGGTAAGAGAAAGTTTTACCACAGGTAACTTTCCTTCATCCTTACTAATAATTGATCTGGATGTTGCTTCATAAAATGAAGTTTGAAGGTCAGTATGCTTTGATGGTGGAAGGTCTGTAATGTTAAAAATGAGATGAATTAAGACTGTGAATCAAAACTGTATAGTATGATAAACTATGGCACAAGAAGATTACACAAGAAGGTGCATATGGGACTAAAATAGGACAAATTCTGGTTTCTAGAAATCAGGACAAATTATTAATAAATTCCCTGATATATGAGGACTGACAGTTAGGGTCATGAGCTCATCCTAGAAAAAGTGCTACATACTTCACTGCTGAATATCACTGTGGTCACCTTCAAAGTACTCCCCGTGGGAAGCTATGCATTGATGCCAGCACCTGGTCCACCCCTCAAAGCAATTGTGAAATTCTTTTCTAGAATGGCCATTAGAGCTGTCATCGTATTACCCTTGGTATCGTGAATGTCATCAAAATGTCTTCCTTTCAATATTTCCTGTATCTTTGGGTAAAGAGAAATGTCGTTGGGGGCCTGATCCAGGTGAGTAGAGAGGGTGCTCCAATACAGCTATTTGCTTATTGCCTAAAAACTTCCTCACAGATGATTAATTTCAAGCACTTAACCACCATGCACAATGGCCATTCGAGAAAGAGTTCCAAAATTGTTTTGAAGGGTGGCCTAGGCACTGGCATCAGTGTATACCTTCTCAAGAGGATTACTTTGAAGGTGACCATAGTGATGTTCAGCAATGAGGTATTTAGCACTTAGAACAATTAAGTTTGCAGACTTGATTGTCAGAGCTCATAGGACCACATGATCTTAAGAGAATTGTCAAACACAATGGGATAGCTGGAACCATCTCCCCTACAGAGTTCAGTTTTCTTATCCTGTGTAAGTAATTAATAATAAATACATGGTAACTCTTCTTGTCAGCCCTCATTGTGTGCCAGATACTATACTAAACTTTGATGCAGATATGGAGAATGAGGCTTTTAGAGATTTACATGTTTTACCTTAAGAAAGGTGAACTGGGTTTAATCCCAGGTTTGTTTAAATGTAAAAGCTCTACTCTTAAATACTACACTCTACTGTCTATATAGTTAGGATGATTTACCTGGAGAATAATAAAGAATAAACTAAAAAACTAGGAGAGTTTTTAATAAAATTTAGTCATATCTAGTTAAAAACTAAAGGAAAGATGAGTTATTTATCAAAACCTAACAATGTCTGTATGAGAACAGTGGATGCAAGTTCTTCTCTGATACCATATAAATTTGCATTCATGAACCTTCTCTGTGGTATGTTGTATTCAATGTGTCTAGTTCTGCAGTGTGGAAGACCTCAAAAAAGGCTTGTCATTTATCACTGGTTTTTTCCCTTACCATTCTGTATTTAAAACTGTATGATCAATCTAAACTATGGTAAACTATCTTTTAACTCACCCTCAGTTTCTCTTACACGTGGAACCTAAGAAGAAATCTTGTAAGTCTTTGACCAGCTATAATGAGAAATAAACATGTTACTCCGATGAGTGAAGCTAGTTAGTTACATATAATTTGTGATTTTCCTTTGTGAAACAATTTGTTTATCTTGTTACAATGACATTTAAATAACCCTAATTTGTATGGTTTCTGAATCTTCCTATTTACTGTTTAGGAATTAATGAGATCTGTGAAACCATTAATACAGCGATGACAACAGTTTGTCCAAGGGTCTGTGCTTTGCATTGTCAGCACAGATCTTTTAAATGTTCACCTGAGTCAGTTTAAATGTTCGATTCAGTAAATAATAGAACTTGTATTTTATTTTTCTGTTTTTGTGCACTCAATTAAGAGATCTTGCATCTGATTTAAGATACTGATTCCTTTAGGCTCAAAAAACTCAGAAGCCGGCCCAGAAACCAGCGCCTACAGTTGTTTCTGTAGCTCCAGCTGTCAAAGATCCCTTGGTTAAGAAACCAGAAACTAAACTAAAACAGGAGACGACTTTTCTGGCATTCAAGAGAACAGAAGTCAAGGTACAGTACATTCTGTTGTTATCTAAGTTTATATCTCAGTTTAGTTTGCTAAAAGTTACTTGATAAAAATTTAATGGGAAACTGCATATACTAAATACCTAGATGTTGAAAATTAAGATTGCACTACTGTTAACATTAAATAGAAAGGGAGCATTTACGCAATGACTGAATCTCTAACTTTCCTGTGTCTCTATCTCGAATAGGAACTGTCTCTGAGCATTCCAAGATGACATTCTGTCATGTAGTCAGGCTCTTCTCAAATTGAATAAATGACCCGTTGCTGTCCAGTTGATTCTGACTCATGGTGACCCCATGCCTACAGAGTAGAACTCCTTGGGTTGCTGAAACTGTGATCTTTCAGAAGCAGATCACCAGGCCTATCTTCTGAGGTGCCTCTGGGTGGGTTCAAACCGCCAACCTTTCAGGTAGCAGTCAGA
Source organism: Heterohyrax brucei (assembly GCA_028571685.1). NCBI lineage: Eukaryota > Metazoa > Chordata > Mammalia > Hyracoidea > Procaviidae > Heterohyrax > Heterohyrax brucei. Next base: position 79,703,446 of record CM053143.1, read on the forward strand.
CACAAGCTGTACCATCTAGGGACTTTCTACCTCTAATTAGGAATTTAATTTAAATTATAAGTACTCCTACCCTCATGCTGGTGCTAATTGGCCTTACAGCTTTTTTCTCCCAACTTACTGGCTGTTGAAAATAGTTTCCTTGCTTTGTCTTATTTTTCCTTTATTATCATGAACTTTCAAGGTACGTACCTCTTCTGCTAAGCAACCATGTTATCTGATGAGAATACCACTTTTGTCACTCTTAGATTTGCATCCTTTAAATCATGTTACATTATTATTGATATCATGGCACTCCAATAACTGAATAAAATATTTTTCTAGCTTTCTATTAAAAAATATTTTCACTGAGTTTGCACATCCAAATTTTAAGTGAAGAACAAAGATAGAATAAAAAATATTACTCTCAAATTCTCTTTGACAAGTAGATCATAAGTAGAACCTAGTTTAATGATGAAGAATATGAATATAAAATACTCTGAAGAAGTATTTATGTAAGATTTACTTGTTTTACATGATTTACGTGTTTTAGCAAGGAAGAAGGATGGACTTGGATTTAACCCATAAAATTTTTAATGGCATAAGATTTTATGGCAAATAAACTCCATATTGTTTTGTGACATTGGTTGCCAGTCTTAGAACATGTCAACACTCTGCCCTTTTCCACCTTGGGCTCCCTATTACCAGCTTTCCTGTCTTCTTCTCAGCCTTGCCCGTAGTCTGGTATGCCTCTGGGCTGGTGTGCCCCTTTAGTCTCATTTTGTTTTGTGGGCCTGTCTCATCTTTGGCTGAAGGGTGAACCTCAGAAGTGACTTGGTTATTGATCTGTAAGAGTGTCCATTGGCCGTCCTTTCAGAGTTTCTTCAGTCTCTGTCAAACCAGTAAGTCTGGTATTTTGTGGGTTGGGTGTGTGTGATTTAGGATTTTGTTCTACATTTTCTGTAGCTCTGTCTGGTCCCCTCTGTTGTGATCCCTGTCAGAGCAGTCAGTGGTGGTAGCCAGATACCAGCTAGTCGTGCTGGACTCAGTCTGGTGGAGGTATAAGACTTGTCCAGTAGTCAGGTGAACTAATCTTTCATTTCTTCATTCTCCGTTATTACTCTATTTTGATTACTTTTCCATTAGTTACATGTGTTTACATGCAAACAGTAACAATGGCTGTTTTATTGAAGCTAGGAATGTTGTATCAAACCTTTCAGTTTAATTCTAAAATATGGGTAAATACTTTCTGTTTTGGGGGGTGGGGGAAACTATCATTTACCTATGTATGAATATAAGACTTCTGTGACTTCTGAAGAATATCAAAGTAGAAAGAGTGTCAATGAGAATTTCAGTTTATAATTAAAGGACATTTTTGCCCAATATGAAAGTGCAAATAAAAAAAGGTTCTTACGTGAATAACAATATGTATTCATATAGTGATGTTAGTATCACTGATCTTCTGATTCGATAAGGAAGTTAACAGGGAAAATTGAAGTATTACCATCTTAATCTGAGAGTGAATCAGATCTACCCTAAATGTCACTGTGCAGCATCTGAGTCTGGTAGTAAAATTCTTAACCCAAATGCAGGGATCTTATGTGGTAGTTTCATGAAAACATGGAAATAAAAATATGAGAACTTTCTGTAATATATCAGAAGTATTGTACACTTCTAAGTCATTATCCACGATTATATATTTTGCAGTACTATAGTTCAAAACTTGGGGGAACTCTCAGCAGTGAGTTGAGAATCTGTACAGCTGTTTTCTGTCTCTCTCACACATTCACTCAGTAAATAATTATTGCATTAATATCTTCATCTCTAGTATCTTCTGAATATCCTGGGTGCAAGCATTTTTGTCCATTAAGAGTAAATTTGGAAGCCCTGGTGGCATAGTGTGCTTCGGCTACTAACCAGAAGGTTGGCAGTTCGAATCCATGAGGTGTTCCTTGGAAACTGTAGAACAGTTCTGCTCTGTTCTATAGGGTCTCTATGAGTCAAAATCGACTCAATGGCTGTTAATAAAGAATCAGTTTGATTTTTGGCATGATCCACAGGTCATTCGGAGCAAAGTCTAAAAAGTCAGATGTTTGAGCTAGACAATATGCTTTTTTAGGTGAAAATCAAGTTAAAGGAAATTAAATCTGATTTTCTGATGTGCCTTACAACTGAATCAAAAAACAATTCCTAATAAAGAATTTCATAGATTTCTCTTTTGAAATCACTGAAACAGGAGCATGGCATCCAATTTCTTCTTTGGAAATGACAACACTCACTAGTTATGGATATGTTTTGTTTTGTATATAGTTTTTAGATCAGTTTCACATGTACCTAGTTCGGGTGGTATGATACAAATTTCTTAAGTCATTATTTTAAAAAGTTTGAATTTATTATGTATTTAAGGATTTTATGCAGGCATTTATTATATTGAGTCTAATGAATTATTTACCTTACTCTTTAGGCATCCACAGTTATTTCAGGAAATTCTTCCAGCACCAGTGTTTCCTCTTCAGCAACTAGTGGCCTAACTGGATGGGCAGCTTTTGGAGCCAAAACCTCTTCTGCTGGTCCATCAACAGCAAAACTGAGTTCAGCAACTCAAAACAATAGTGGGAAACCTGCTACCTCATCAGCTAACCAGAAGCCTGTGGGTCTGACAGGTTTAGCAACATCGTCCAAAGGTGGATTAGGTTCCAAAATAGGCTCCAGTAACAGCACTTCACCTACCGTACCATTGAAACCACCTCCACCTCTAACCTTGGGCAAAACGAGCCTTAGTCGCTCAGTTAGTTGTGACAATGTTAGCAAAGTCGGTCTTCCTAGTCCAAGTAGTTTAGTTCCAGGAAGCAGCAGTCAGCTAAGTGGGAATGGAAATAGCGGAAGCTCAGGGCCCAGTGGGAATACCCCTAGTAAAACCACTTCAGAATCAAGCAGCTCTTCCTCAGCATCCCTTAAAGGTCCCACTTCACAGGAATCACAGCTCAATGCCATGAAACGATTACAGATGGTCAAGAAGAAAGCCGCCCAAAAGAAACTGAAGAAGTAACGTGGACGAGTTGGCTTTTACGTCACGCTAACCAAAAGATAGACATAACGGCACTTGGCTTGGCTATTAGCACAAAAACTGTAATAGACTATAATTTAATAAAAATCTTCCAAATCAAATTTCTATTGTTTTTTACATTAGAATGTTAATTGTTATTTTGTAAAACTTAGGAATCTTTGTTTTAAATCTACCTTTACCATTTTTATTTTGTTAACACTTCCATAGTGTGTGAAAACAATGATTAAGTTGATTAATTCGTAATCAGAACTTCTAGAATTCCAGAAGATTGATAAATATACACAATTAAAGAAAAACAAATAGTTTATCTTTCAGCAAAGTCCCAAGAATTGATCCTCCTAAGTAAGGTGCCTTACAACATGGCAGACATGACCCACTGTAAAATTTTCTACCACTTCCCAATATTCTGGGTGTTCCGTGTTCACCCCCAGCATCATTTCAGTTGTTTGTCCCTCTTCCCCAAATTAATTCATCTTTCTTTCTCAACATTAACTTTTCATAATTTATTCCTCATGTTCTGGTGTTTTATCTTTACCTTTCTTTATCAGTACTTATCAATTATGCAGGCATTTACTTCTTCCAGTAGATTGTGAATTGCCAGATGAATACTTTTCTCACATTGCCCACTGTCTCCCACATGGCAGTGCAACATATGCCTACAGTATATACTGAATAAACACTGAATTTTGATTCATCCTCTTAACACACATCTTCTGAGAATTCTTGAGAAAAGTACCCATTCTTAAAAGTCTTTGTGGATAGAAGGTATCTGACTTATTTACACTGACAGTCTCTTCCTAAAAAGTAAATACTCTTTTACTTTTACTGCCAAAAAATGTTACAGCATTTTACCTAACTTTACTTAATATGAAAGAAGCTCCTTTGTAATGGTTAATTTGTGAGGTTGTCTTGAATTATGTGTGTATACATGATTAAGTTAGAAAAGATGAAGGATCTTAGTTTTCACCCTACTTAGCAAACTAACAAATTAGCCTGCCACAGTTTTACATGTATATGTACACATGTCAATGGCACTTGGGTTTTGGCTGGCTTATATATACATTATATTTACATATACATAGGTACATGTACAACACACACAAGGATCTCTGGATCAGAGAAACAAACAATTACTCAGCAAAATGCAACAGCTAGGACAATAACTTAGCACTAATTGCTGGAGACCCACTGCCCAAAGAGAGTGAGGTGTTTGTGTGTACAGCAGGCTTGGGTCACAGAAAAGCAGCTACAAAATTAATGTTTATATGCTGTTAGCACATTTTGTAAGCTGCCGCCACCCATCTTCCCCTCAAAAAATAGTTTATTCATTGACAGAAAATTGAAGTAAATGTCTCCAGAGAAAGGAAGGAGAGGGCTTTTTACATCTTCAGATCTCTCCAGAGGTCTCTAGGGAGGCACCATCTGTAGTTTCCAAGGCTGTCTGTTGTGCAAATATTTTTGCAGTACCCTTTGCTCAAAAAGTCAGGATCACGCAGCACTGTGAAATACGCATGAAACACTGCCTTGCACACGTGCTAGCCATTACAAAAAGTATTTTTGTATTCAAGAATGCCTCATTTCATCCAAACATGAAGTCCCAACAAATTCCCACATTTACAAGACTGGGCAGCCTTGTTTGGCAGCCTTGATGGGTGCTGTGGGTGATGAAGTTACTAAATCATCACCCTATGAACGTCCAATGTCAAATCCTCTGTTAATTCCCAGTATTTCTAACATCCTTCTAAAACACATGGATAAATAGTCTCTTTGAAGATAAAGGTCTTCAAGTCAAGCTTGGTCTGATAAGACTATTTTAAACTCTTGTGTTCTTTTAAATAATGGCACTAAATTATTCTTCATATAATGGAATTCAGGACTGAGATAACTCGGTTACTTACATGCAAAGTAAACTGTAACATTTTTGAAAATTTGCCTGCAAATGTTTCTGTTTTAAGAAACAAACAGCATAACATTTCTGTTGATAAAACAGCTTGGCATGCACCCCCAATGTCCTCTTTACTGAAGAAGTTTTGGATCAAAAAAATATTTAAAAAAAAAAAAAACAACTGTTTAAACTTCAGGAGCAGTTTGTACTAAACTGGACAAGATGTCCTAATACAAATCTAGCTCAACAAGTGTAACAGTTAATGTAACCTCAGTGCCTACAAGAAATTAAAGCATTAATGCTTATTACAGTTTGGTATACTGGCCATTGAAGAATTTTATTCTGTCAGAGTTACTTCATATGTGCTGAATAGAGTTTAGAAGCAATTATTTTAATTTTTATGGTACTTCACAGAGAACTTTAGAAGACTTGTGTAGGAAATGATTTTTCATTAAACATGGCTTTCTGTGTAGATAATATGTGTGTCTAAATGTATAGGAATATATGTATGCATCTATAAATATATAGCTCAGTTTGGTATTTTATAAAAGTATATTTGCCATTAGAGTTTAATCATCGTCAGGTTATTCTTACACCTTGGATTTTCCATGTCATAAAATTAGCTACAGCTAAGTAGTTAGTAAGCTAATTGAGCATGTGTTAAAAGTAGTCAGCTTCATATTACATATAATTTTATTTATTATGTATATTTTGTTTTCTCCCCTGGAATTTCAATTTCATGAGGGCTGGATCCTGTCTTGTGTGGTATTGTACTCCCAGTTAAGTTCTCGATAAATATTTATTGCTTCATTGAATGAGTAGACAGGTAAGTGAGCCAATAAGAAAGCTTTTGGGACTTAAATTTCATTTTAATTGAAATTTTATCAGCATCACTTTTCTGTTTTGCATATTGGGCTTCTTGTAAAATCATTTAATTGTATATGTTAGTCATTTAGAGAGAAAAAAAAAAAAAAGAACACTGGAAGAAAACTGGCCCTGATGTCAGTAGACCCGGCTCTGAATTCCAGTTAGCTGTATTATTCTCTATATCTGCCTTCATAAAACATATATGATAATGAGATAAAATAGAAAGTACCTAATATTTAAATAATAGCTGACTACCAATCCTAACAAAGATATGATGATGTTGTTAGGTGCTATCGAGTTGGTTCTGACTCTCAGTGACACTACACACAACAGAACAAAACACAGCCAGGTCCTGTGCCATGCTCACAATCATAACGCTTTTGAGTCCATTGCTGCAGCCACTGTCACTTCATCTTGTTATGGTCTTTCTCTTTTTTGCTGACCTTCTGTTACCAAGCATGATGACCTTCTCCAAAGACTGGACCATCCTGATAACATGTTCAAACTACATTCTCACCATCCTTCCTCTAAGGAAGAGTGACTGAGAGAAGTTATATTGTGATGACTGTAGCTTACATAAGAAGTGCATCATTTTGTAAAAATAAATCTTTATTAAGACTATAAAAATCACATAAGCAATTACAAGAAAGCCATATATTTACATAGCATAGTGTTATTTTTAAAAAACAAGATAAACTTCATTAAATTTATTAAAAATACATTCCTAAGATTTTTAAACAAAAACATCTCATTCCAATATTTGCTGAAATGTGACTTGTTTTCCTAAAAACTAAAGAGTATCTTGCTGGATCAAAGTGTAGTACCTAAAAGCAGTAACTGACCTACATAGATTCAACTTTAATTCTGGTAGCTTTAGAGTGAAGAATTGTTATATGGGAATAATTTGATAGGCCATAGATTGTTAATGTCTGAGTTGTTTTTTTTTAATGGTGTGTGTGTGTGTGGAAGATTAGTTAAAAAAAAATAAACTTTTAAAATAATACCATTCTATAAATGGTCATCTGTCCCAAGAGGATATGAACTCCAATATCTTTCCAGCCAATAAGATTTCATTACTTCCTCATCAACTATGACGTAAATTTATGTGTCTAATTTAGCTTGAATTTTGTGAAGTCTACTGTATGCAGTGTTGAACAGTTCAGTGAGTGCCTTACAAGGCTTAGTTGTAACAAACAAGACTTAAATAAGGTACGTTTCTTGCCATCTCAATATATAATGATTTCATGTCTATTTACATTGTTTTGAGAGGTATTTGCAAACATTTGAGATATCTATGAGAAAAGCGAAGTGTTTTTAATTCTATGTTTTAGCAGTGGAAATACTAATTTTTGTAAATCATCTGAACAGTAGTCCTTACAATGACAGGCACTTAATGGCCTTCTGTAAAAGCAGAAATTTTATTTTAGGCAAAATATGAAATGTACCAACATGTAAAGTATTTCATGCAGTGTTCCACTGCTATAATTAAAGATGTGCATTATATCACTTCTGTACAACTCAACCTTTATAGAACTATTTTAAACTACTGAATACTACAGATATTTTTCTGAAATAGAAGAAATTTTCAAATAGTGACTTTATGACTTTTTTCATGATTTGAGGACCCATGGTAATTTTGTGAACTAGATTAAATTTTTTTATCATTTCTAAGCTTCATTAACATATATATTAGTTTAAAGCATTTGTATCTAAAAATAAAAATGTATATATACTTAGTTTTTTTAAAAAAAGAAAAACAGCTACAACAACGACAAAGATAAATGTCCTCTTCATTCTTGGTAAAAAAAAAAAAAAAAAAAAAACCTAATTCAGAGAACCATGTACTGTATAAGAGCAGTTATAATAGTATATGTAGAAACACTTCAGCACATCTAGTCTTGATCATAAAGTCACCAACAGTTTTGTCTTTTTAAGCTTCTTGCAGGACTTACACACTGTATTACTATCTTGGGATTTTATTTCCCTTAAGCCCAATAAAATAACGTCTGACCTCAGAATTACAATCACTTCATTTTAAACAACATAATTATGAAATTAGAGTATTGCATAACGTTAACAAAAACACCTAAATGGCACATGCAATGTAGGTTCAATTTTAAAAAATAACAGTTTTATAGTAACACATGTTTTCCACAGCAGTCAACCACTGCAGTAGAGGGCATCATCACAGCTCTTGCTCAGCCCTAACTGCAGCTCTGATTTAGTAATGTGGTTTCTTCAGCGGTCAGACAGGAAGCATCATTCCCAGGATAGCATAAACAAAGTTCCTTATTTTCACCTAGCCACTTAATTTCAGCTGGAAAAGAAGACGAATGCTACTTATTTAATTCTTCATTTGTGTAGGGAGTATTAAGGTCACTACAACCTTCTTAAAAAAAGTTGTGCATTGAAAATTTCTCCATTATTTCAGGCATTGGGCTTCTTCAGTTTACACAAACAGCCAGTTAGGAGTTCCTCTCACTTTACCCTAAGCGAATCAGAACTTAACTTGTATTTCAAAACTGGTTTCAAAGGATTATTCAAACACATACAAAGTCCTGATATGTCTAAAGAAGAGAATCTTCTTTTAGTGCCCAACTCAAAATATTTTATGCAAAAACAACCTAGCAGTAGAACCTTGTGAAACCATGCTTAGCTGATGAATTTCTGGAATGTAATCAAAATGTAAATTTTCCTGCCATGTAAATGTTTTGCATGAATTTCCGTGGTTTTATACGACATATATACAAAACTGAGCCTCCCTCTGACAAGCAGCACTCTCCATTTTGTTATTTGTGTTCCTGAGTACTAGATGCCACACAATATACTTTATAGGACCAAATAAAACTTTTAAAGTAACAAATCTTAAAATTTCATGTCATATTAGCACATGTCCAGTTGACAATGAAAGGTCTCCTTACTCTGCTATTTAAAGGAAACCACTAAAGTTAAATCTAATTTGTTATCTCTTCCAAAGTAATATCTTCAGTTCAATAAAATGTCTTGACAAAGAAAACCTAGAATCTTAGGAAACAGTTCTAATACATAAAGTTCTGTGTCTCAGGACTCATAGCAAGTATTTCCTCAATGCTTGCTTTGTGTAAGTGCAAACTGGCAGCTAAAAATATTCACACCTTGCCTAAGAACACAGAGCACATAGTTTCTATTCATCATCCAAATGACTAAGCTATCCAAAGATATTTCCTCCTTTAAGTATTGTTAGTAATTGTGTAGACAGACTAGTTTTTAAACATTTTTGCCTTCCAACATGTTTATGAAAAACTACAAAAATAATAAATTTAGATGATTTATTTTCTCTAGGCTAATATTTTGGAAATTTTAAATTCTTGCAGACTTCGATTTTGAAAAACTTCTAAATGCTTAATACAGGCCCAGAAGGAAAAGGGTCTTCTTCAATGTTCATTATTTGTATCTTAAATTCCTTTGCAGATGGCAAATATATATACTTTCAAGGGGTTAGCACAATATTTAGTTAGGGGCAGGGACCCAAGAATGAGACTTCCTGAGTCTCAGCTCCACTACTTTTAAGCAGTGTGACTTGGGCTAAATAACTTCCTCCCTTTGTACCTCATTTTCCTTATAATGTTGGAAGTATCAAATAAATTGCAGCATAACTAGTGTGTAGTAAGTATTCAGATGTTAGACATGATTTATGGTCATGTTATTCACTGTTTTTTTCTTTTGGTTCAAAACTTATATTTAAGAGACGATCTATACTACAGACATGTAGTTGGCTGTTAGAGCCCAGTTAGCACAGTGGTTAACAGCTGGGCTTGCTAACCAAAAGGTCAGCAGTTTGAATCTACCATCCTCCTTGGAAACCCTATGGGGCAGTTCTACTCTGTCTGTAGAGTCTCCATTAGTCAGAATTGACTCAACAGCCATGGGTTTGGTTTGGGGGTTTAGTTGGCTATTAATCAATTCCTATTCTTATATGTATTTAGTATCCTCCTTGGTTTATCACATACATGTATAATGTATATCATTATATAAATACATATACCATATGTATACATGTATTGTACATTTATATACACATGAGAGAAAGAACAAAAACATTTGAGGCCACAAAACATAGTACAGTAATAATAATGTAGTAAATTAAAAAGCCATGGAATCAGCCTTTCATGATGATAAAAGGTCACGCATTTAGTCCTTCAAAACATACCTACTTTTTAGTTGGTAGTTGGAGCATGGCAGTATTGCTGTTTTTGTTAACATTCCATTTCCTTCAATATGTATTCTTCTTAATATATTCATGAAATAATCTTTTTTGGAAGACCCGTTTTCCTTAAAACCTGAAACAGTGTCAGTTCATGTAGCTTGGAGGTTTCTTGCTTCCTCAGTTAGGCTTTCTGTAATCTCAGTTGTACGAGGTAGTCAGTCAACAATTTGACAAAATGAAAGTCAAAGGCTTCTCCTCTTAAGCATAAGTCATCTTCCCAAGGTAGTTAGCAGGCACATATCCTTTCTGTCCTTGAGCTTCAGCTAACCACCACTCTTTATTGCCACTTAGGTCACAAAATCTAAGTATATGGACTCGTTGGTACTCCTGAAGGCTGAGTTCATGATCACTCCGTGCTTGGAAGGCATGAACAGCATAGAAAATCTAGAGAAAGAAACACAAAATTGAAACCAAACCCTAAAAGTTTAGGCAAACATCATAAAGATTTCCAAGTTTTTAGGAGCAATGTTAAAGTTTTCTTATTTTTCAGAGCCACACTGTCCAACATCCTCTGTTGGATTTTTCTTCTTTTTTCAGAAGTGTGGCCCAGAAGAGTATACAGTGAAATAGGTATTTTTATATCTTGTTCAGAGACATCTAACCTATACTTGCTTGAAGTCAATTTGGCAGTTTCTATTAAAAATATTTTTTAAGGCTAATTATTTTGTAGCTGATAACAGCTCTTGGGATCTCTTCTACAGAAATAGAACATTTTGGCAGAGAATTCTGTACAAGAGTGTTACTGTCATACCAATTTGTGAGGTGAAAAGTGGGGTTAAGGACGGTAACACAAAAGGTTCACCAAGAGAAGAATATTTAAATCCTTGACCCTCTTGTTACTCTATTCTACAATTTCAAATTAAGTACTAAAAATAGTATTTTCTGAGCTCATATTATGGGCAAGTGTTTAAGGTAAAATATTAACCAGAGAAAAAATACACATAAAATTGGATATACAATATTACTCTAATTTTATTAAATAAGTTCAGTGAATAGTGTGATAAAGTTAATTTTCATTTTTATATCTTTGTTACTTTTATTATTTCCCAAACTTTTATATTGACAACATATTTTTAGTTTTTTTCAGCAACTAACAACTAGCAGAACATATTTCGGTCAAAAGAAATTTCCTCTGACCTCAAAGAGCATTTCATACTTATAAGACACATGAGACCTCCAAATACGTTTTGCCCCTCTTGCACCAATAGCATAAGAATGTCAATAAAAAATATATAATCTAAAAAAAAAAAAAGGAGAAGCACAGATGGCAGACTAGTCAGATGCTTCCTATGATCCGTCTGACAACAAAAACTACAAAAAAACAAATTAATCAATTACATATGACATTCTGGGAGCCCTAAACAACAAAAAGAAAGTTGAGAAATCAGACTCACTGATGGGGAAAGGAAAATAGGTCCAAGAATACCTAGGTCTGGCCAGATCTGACCTGGCAGGAATTGGATCCCTATTGGCAGATCAGTAGCAGTAAGCATGGTAAAGACAGCAGTGACATTTAGAAAGTCTACCACAGCAGGAGAGACCAAGGTTTAAAGAGCCCACTCACACTCCAGAATCAGTGAAAAAAATGGCATTTGATCATTAATAGCTAAGTAGCTTGTGTCTGCACATTGCATACAGACCTAAAATTTTGTGACATGCAGATCTGCCTACATGCAGGAACCAGGGGTCCCCAGACTGTGAGTGCCTCTCCCCCTTTGAATAAACATTGAACACCTACTGTACAGCTGCAAAACCTATCTACCTATGTGCCTTAAGGAATATGCTTTCCTTACAGACACTCATAGATGGCAGTTATGCCCCCTGCCTTTCTCAGCATATGCAGCTAGATATCTGTGCCTATACCAATCAAACCTGCCCATCTAGGACTGCACCACACACTTGGTGACTGACTGCCTGGACACCTGAGCTAAATACATACAAGAAAAGTAAACAGATTCCTGGACTCACATGCTGAGTAATAGCTCTAACTACCTGGTGACAGGATGTTAGAACTTCAAAGGCATCAATAATTGAACTAGAACACATAACCAGCTTATTTGGGTACTTTAAAACATAACAAAATAAGAAGCTAGAACACAGTAAGCAAACATAAAATAAATACAACATATTCGTGGCTTGGAGACACCAGACAGTACCAAATCAAATAAAGAGGCCAATCACGATAAGCTTAGAAAGCTCTCAAAACAACAAAAAAAGAAATTTTCCAGATGAAGAGAACTTCCTAGAATTATTGGAGGTAGAATAGAAAAGATTAATACATAGATTCTTTAAGACATCAAGAAGGAGATCAGGCAGAATACAGTAGAACATAATGACAAAGTGAACATGCTGCAAGAAAACATAGATGAACTGCATTCTGAAATCCAAAAGACTAATAATAAAACTGCAGAGTTAGACAGCTCAGTAGAAAGTCAAAGGAGCAGAACTGAGACAGTAGAAGTCAGAATTAGTAAAACTGAAGATCAAATACACCAACATATATTAGGAGAAGTCAGATAAAAGAATTTTTAAAAATGAGGAAACACTAAGAATTATGTGGTACTCTATCAAGAGGAATTATCCACAAGTGATTGTAATGCCAGAACATGGGGGATAAATACAGAGAGAATTGTTGAAGGTGTGTTTTCAGAAAATTTCCCTGATATCACAAAAGACACCTATTCAAGATTATCATCAAGCTCAACATAAGGTAGGTACCAAAAGACATAAAGATGCAGTATAATAAAACTAGCCAAAACACACAGAGACAATTTTAAATGTAGCTAGTGATAAACCAAAACTAATTTACAAAGGAGCGTTAATAAGACTAACATTGAAATACACAGCAGAAACCATGCAGGCAAGGAGGCAATGAAATTACATATAGAAAGCCTTGAAGAAAAACAATTGCCAGCCAAAACAACCAGCACAACTGACTCTCAACTGTGATGGAGAAATTAGGACATTTTCAGTCAAACAGAAATTTAGGGAATTTGGAAAAAAAAAAACCTAAAATTACAAGAAATACTAAAGGAAACCCTTCAGTTAGAAAATCAATAATATCACAAGATTAGAATACAGGACAGAGCAACTAGATATCAATGCAGATAGGGAAATCACAAAAACATAAAGTAAAATTGAAAACAGAAAAAGAGATCTCACTATGTAAAAGATGACATTATAACAATAAAAAGAGGGACTAAAAAAATGTAGTCATGATATATTTCACAGGGAAAGCAAGTCAAGGCAATACAAAGAAATAAAATACTAATTTAAATTTTTAAAAAATAGGGGTAAATATGTAGGTAACCACAATGGAAATTAACAAACCTACACCTCAAAATAAAAAACAAGAAAAACATGAAGTCTCAACAAACACAAAACCAACAACAAAGAAAAAGATGAGGGGCAGAGTCAAGATGCTGTACTAAACACATGTCTCTCTAAATTCCTCTGGAAACCAAGACCTGAAATGGCAATTAAATAGAGGTTTCTGGACACCTAGTGAACCCTAGGACATGGCATAGGGCTGTTAATTTGGACTTCATACCATGAACAGAAAACCTACTCTCTTTCACTGACCCGGCTCTGCAAGAGCTGGTTTTCACAGATCAAAGGTAACTCATCATTTTAACTTTTTTTCCTTTGTCTTAGTCAGCAGGCAGCGCTGAGACTTGACTAGCAGCTAACCTCAGATGCGCTGCTAGTGGGATTGGCAGGTGAAATTGCCATATTTTGAGAGGCTGTCTTTGGACTCTGTGCATCTCAGCACCTTTGGCCTCTCTTTCCACGTAGCTTGTGTGCAGGAAGGTGCTGAGCTGGTGCGGGACACCATCTCGTTCCATTGGGAGGCAGACACACCCATACGGAGGCCCCAGCTGGACCTAGTTCCTAGGCTGGGAGGTAGCACCTTCCCGGAGGAGAGCGCTTTTCCAGTAGAAAAGCAGTATTTTACAGTGTCACCTATGGCTGGGGCCCAGCAACAGAGAGGCATCTGGGCACTTTTACCCTCTCTGTCTGCCTCCAACATAGTGTAGCCTGTTCCAAGGCAAGGGCGAACTTGTGTGGGACACCATCTTTTTCCACTCTGAGATGCATGTACCTATAGGGAGGCCTCAGCTGGACCTAATTCCTGAGCTGGGAGGCAGTGCCTGCCTGGAGGAGAGCCCTTTTCCAACAGAAAAGCGGGATTCTACACAGCATTGTCTACAGCTGGGGCCCAACAGCAGAGACCAACAGGGCACTAGCCTTTCTGTATTTTGAGCTAGTTTATAATATCTGAGGTTCAATATAGAGGTGCTTACTCTGACAGCTGAGAAGAGGGATCTACACAGCTGAAAACCTGACTGACTTTGGAAGTTCTCAGATACCTTTTAGCTTTCATTTTGAGACAGCCTAGAGAAACAACTGTGGTCCATTCCCACAGCATCCCTCCCAGCCTCTATTGACTCACATGATGCCCAAAAGCAACAAACTATGGAGAAAAGCATAACCAAGAAATCAGCCAAGGCTTCAGAAAGCCCCCAAAAGAAAGAACCAGAAAACTTCCCAGACAAAGAAATCTTTCTGAAACTATCAGACAGGATTATGTATAGAGCCCTCTTAGACCTTACATAAAGTACAGCAGAGCAAAATGAAAAATTAAGCAAGCTGTTAGATCTAATGGAGCACCAATACTCTGAAATCCAACAGATCAAGAACAAAATCAAACACACAGAATTCAATTCAAAGTCAAGAAAACAGAATGGAACAAATGGATAAGAGAACACATTCAGAGGGAAACTCTGTAGGCTTTGGTTTTTACAGAGTCTCTCAGTTTGTGTTAACTGCAAATGTCTTAATTTCATTCTCATATTTGAAAGATGGTTTTGCAAGATACATAATTCTTGGTTGGAAGTTCTTCTTCTTCAAGGCTTTGAATGTGTCATGCCACTGTCTTCATGCCAGCATCATTTCTGCTGAGAAATCCAACAAAAACCTACAGGGTTTCCCTCTGAATGTTAGCTTTGTTTTGAGTCTTGCTGCCTTTAAGAGCTTCTGCTTATGTTTCATTTTGTTCAGCTTGATTAGAATGTGTCTTGGAGTCTTTCTTCTGAGATCTATTTTGAGTGGCATTGATATGTATCTTGGATATCTATATTCTCCTCTTTCATAATTTCTGGGAAGTTTTCTGTCAGCAGCTAAGCAACAATACGCTCTATGTTTTCAGATGTTTCGCCCTGTTCAGGAACTTCAATTAATCGTAGATTGTTCCGCTTAAGAGAGTCTCACAAACTTCTTAATGCATCTTCATTTTTCTTGTTTCTTTTTTCTGATTTCTCCTCATAGATGTTGGAGTCGGTAACTCTGTCTTCCAAATCAGAAAGTCTCTTTTCCATTTGTTCCATTCTGTTTTCTTGGCTTTAAATTGAAGTTTTTGTCTCTCTGATTTTGTTCTTGATCTGTTAGATTTCAGAGTACTGGTGTTCCACCAGATCGAACAGCTGGCTTAATTTTTCATTTTGCTCTGATGCACTTTGTATAAGGTCTAGCCAGCCAAGTGCCATCAACTCAGATCCGAGTCTAGGAGAGCTCTATATATAATCCTTTTGTAATCACCTTCCAATAGTTTCAGAAAAGTTTCTTCATCTGGGAAGTTCTGTGGTGCTTCCTTTTGGGGGCCTTCTGAAGCCATGCATTATGCTTTTCTCAAGAGTTTATTACTTTGGGGGCATCATGTGAGTCAATAGAGGCTGGGAGAGATGCCATGGGAATGGACCACAGTTGTTTCTCTAGGCTGTCTCAAAATGAAAGCTAAAAGGTATCTGAGAATTTCCAAAGTCAGTCAGGTTTTCAGCTGTGTAGATCCCTCTTCCCAGCTATCAGAGTAAGCACCTCTATATTGAACCCTAGATGTTATAAACTAGCTCAAAATACAGAAAGGCTACTTCCCTGATGGCCTCTGCTCTCGGGCCCCAGCTGTAGGTGACACTGTGTAGAATCCTGCTTTTCTGTCAGAAAAGGGCTCTCCTCCAGGCAGGCACTGCCTTCCAGCTCAGGAATTATGTCCAGCTGAGGCCTCCATATGGGTATATTCACTTCCCAGTGGAACAAGATGATGTCTTAAACAATCTCAGCCTGCTTGCATCCAGGCTACTCTATGTCAGAGGAGGAAAAAGAGGCCAAAGCCAGACTCTCAAAATATGGCAATTTCGCCTGTCAATCCCACTGGCAGTGCATCTAAGATCGGCTGCTAGTCAATTTCCAGCTCTACCCACCAGCTAAAATGGAGGAGAAAAAGTTAAAATGGTGAGTTACCTTCGGGCTAAGTAAGCCAGCTCTCACTGATAGTGGAGTAGGCAAAACAGAGAAGATTTTCCGTTCAGTGATATGAAGTCCAAATTAACAGCTCTATGCCACATTTTAGAGCTTGCTAGGTGTCCAGAAGGCTCTGTCTAATTATCAATTCAGGTCTTTGCTTCCAGAAGGATTTAGGAAGATGTGAATTTAGTCTGCCATCTTGACTCTGCCCCCTCATCGCATTTCTTAAGCCAAAAAAAAGAAGGAAAAATTAAAGCCTTAAAATATTGAATAAAAATAAGCCTCAAAAGTATATGGAATCACAGAGTCACTGTACCAAAATGAAGTGATCAACATTCAGCCATTTCAGGAGGTAATAACGAACAGATATTGAAGGAAGAAGTCCAAGCTGCAGTGAAGGCACTGATGAAAGACAAGGATCCAGGAGTTGATGGAATACCAATTGAGATGTTTCAACAAATGGATTCAGTGCTGGAAGTGCCCACTTGTTTCTGTAAAGCAATTTGGAAGACAGATTCTTGGCCAACTGTCTGGAAGAGATATGTATTTTCCCCATTCTGTTCTGTCTTCTGGCACCACAAAAAATTCAGTCACCAATGACAATCATCACTACGTGTCATCCAGAAAGCATTATCTTTCATTAATGAACGTATCCCACAATAGATGCTATATTATATGCTCCTCATCCTTGAGAACCATCACCCAAAATATTGGAAACTTTGTATCACATGATCTCCAGTCTTTTTTGAGTAGGAGAGTGATAAATAAGTTATTCCTCTACAGTAGTGGTTTCTTACCTTTTTATATAAAATTGTCCTTTTAAAAATCTGTTAAAACCTATGGACTCTTTTTATCACAGATGTTCACATGTGGAAATAGGCACAAAGTTCTCACATATTTTAGGGGATGTATGAACCCTCTCTCAAGATTCTTGGAGCCCAAGTTATGAACTCAACTCCACTGTAAAAATCACAGAGACACAAGAATTTCTCTATTTATAAGATTTTTAAGGCCCCAAAGATGCTCCTGAATATTAGATGCGAGCCAAGACTACTGCTCTACCTATCCTTGTTGGCATCCACTGGAACCACCAATAAGGCTAAATTGCAGCCTACAGCACCCCTTTGCAACATATTATTGTAATTCTGGAGGAAAGCAAAAGTAGTATTGCTGCCACAGTAGGGAGAGATGGGGAAGAAACAGTACACTAGTGTGTCTTTCTGAAACAAGTAACGTGTTCTTGATAATAAATTTAAAACACAAGTCTAAATAGACACACAGGAAATTTATTTGCAATGCACCTCAGCTAGTGAGATATTTACATATATTACTGTATGCAGCAAATTCTCATCAATAAACATACAATTTGCTCTCACTTTTCAATCACCTTACAGACTTCTGTACCATATTGTTCTATTAGACATACCACAAACACCGAAAGTTTCCCATTTCATTTCCCCATACTTTCTAAGAGACAATAAAATAGGAACATCAAACCTCTAGCAAGGATTAGGAAGCTAACATAAGCCTATCACTCCCCTAGTCCCTCCACTAGTCATGTTTACTCTGCTTCCATAAGATGAAGAGCAGTTGCATGATGGGAGAATCAGAAACCCACTGGCCAATGTGCATCCATTGACTATGGTTAAGACACAAAGAACAGATGGTACTACGTAGCCTTTTTAAATTATCTTCCTTTTACTGTGTTTTCAAGTTTTGTAGTAAGTTTACTAGGAAAGTCTTTGCCTATGAAAAGGGGAAATCTTCAGTGTGGGCTGAGTGATTTCATTGTAGAGGATAGTTGTTACAGATTCTATGTGACCAAAGATCCAAGATATGTTTTCTAATTCAGCTTTATTATTAACAACTTCTGTATTTATATCCCTGACACCAGTGTCTATTTTGGATTGGTTCCAAACTCAGCAGAAAAAGAGAGCAAACAGTACTTTACAGAGAGATACTATCAATATACTTTCTATTTAGAGTGAAAAAAAATTATCTCATTGTTTTCTTCTCGTGATACAAAAACTTTTAATGAGTAAAATTCACACAATGCATGTAGACAGAATTCTCCTGAGAGAATGACCTTACAGTAGCAGTCAGTAGGAACTAGAGTTTCTGAAAACTTATAGTAAATATAAATATACCATATCAACCAGCAATTCCACTCCTAAGTATCTACTTGAGAAAAATGAAATTCACACAATGCTTGTCCACAAATTCCGTAATAGTGTTATTGATAGTAGCTCCAGACTAGAAGAAACAGCCAAGTGTCCATCAGATGGTGAATGAATAAACAAAATATACTATACCATAAATAGAACACTAGTTCGCAATAACAATGACATAAATGAATTTGAAAAACATTATGCTAAGTGAAATAAGCCAAATGCAAAATATTGAATATTGTATTATCACATTTATATGAAACATGCATAAAAGAACAGCCAGAGAGACAAAACTTAGATTACTGGTTTCCTAGGGCTGAGAATGGGAAAAAATGATTTCATATACACACAAAGGATCTTTGGGGTGATGGACATGTTGTTAAAGTGGATTTCAGTTATGGTTACTGAAGTCTAAATGTACTAAAACTCACTGAATTGTGAATTTAAAATGAACAAGTTTTATAGTATGTAAGCTAGACGTTATAAGGTTGTTTTTACAGAAGAATCAGTCATGAGCTAGACAGCAATAAATGTTCTAAATAGATAAGATCTTTTTGAAGGGAAGTGTGGCAATATCTATCAAAGAATGTATATATAACTCCTAAAAGATATCTGAAGATTAAAGGATGTATGTATGTTTATATATGTGGAAACCCTTGTGGTGTAGTACTAAGCAGTGCAGCTACTAATCAAAAGGTTAGCAGTTGGAATCCACCAGGTTCACACACATACAGAGAGATATAGTCATACATTGCCATCCAGTTGGGTCCAGCTCATAGCTACCCTAGAATACATACATATACACACATACAAAAAAAAAAATTTCCACCCTTTGGCATCAGTGGATTCTAATAGGAACACCATAGGACAGAAGAGAACTGCCCATCAGGGCTTCCAACAAGCAGCTGGTCAACTCAGACTGCCAACATTTTGGTTAGTAGCTGAAATCTTAACCAGTGCAACATACCCTTTAATCTTCCAACATTTTTTTGGAATTTTCCCCACAAATACACTCATAAAACAAAACCTGTACTGTTGAGGCAATTCGGACACTCAGTGACCCTACAGGACAGAGGATAACTACCCCCATCAGGTTCCCAAGGCTGCAGCCTTTGCAGAAGCACACTGCCACAGGTGTCTCCTGTAGAGCAACTAGTGAGGTCAAACTGTTAACTTTCTGGTTAGTAGACACGCACTTAACCACTGTACCACTAGGTTTCCTAACATAACAATAAGGATCCCTACATTACATTTAACTTACAGTTAACTTAGCATTTTGTGAAAGAGTACTGGTAACATTTGCCTTGGTGCAGTAGAAGAAGGGTAGTTCTCAAAAGTTTTAGTATATTATATATACATTGCATAAAAGATTAAAATGGTCAATTACTTAATAGCTCAATGAAGATACTACTCTTACAGGAATCATGAACAATTTCCTATGTGCAACTGATCACAATTTGTTTAGTATTAAGCTACTTTTTTTTTCCAGTAGGGAATATGAAAAGAACATCTTAATTTCACTCTAAGTATATAAAAGCAGGATAGTGATAATTAGAACTGTATTTATTGTCTACTTTGTTCTGGGTACATTACATCTTTACATATATGCATAATCTCTAGTCTTCACATCAACTCTACAAGGTAGGAATCATTGTCTTCTTGAGGCCAGTGGTTTTGTTTTCAGTTTTTTTTTTTATTTTCTTATTTGAAAAAACAGATTAGAGAATTAAATTTCTTGCAAAAGCATGCATGAAGAGGAAAAGTAATAGAGTCTGGATACCTTAATGTCAGTTTACACTTTTCTAGCAAGTCTTACAGTAAGCAGAGAACAGAGAGAGCATCTTTCATGATTCAGACAGCCAAGCGTTTTCACGTCAAGGTTCAAATTCTTACCTGTTCATCTACCTCTTGCAAACTGTCAATGTCAGTGCCATTTACTTCAAACTTTCCACATGTGCCACTAAGAGATGAGCTGCTATCACTTATGCTGCCTTCTGGGGTGCCTGTGACACTGCCACTAGTTGGTCGTGAAGACACAAAGAGGCTGATGTTATCAAAATCATCATCACAGAACCTGTTTTCAGCATCCACCTTCTTTACTTTTGCTGGATTGTAGGGTCTTAGGAAGGAGGAATACACATATCCTTTTACAACTGGATAGGAAATAAAAAGAAGAACCAAGGTCATGTATGTAGTCTTCCAAATATTTTTATACTTACAGAGGCATACATAGACCTGTGGAAAAATTTCAACTTGAAGATGGGTAGTTCCATGCATCTCGTGCAAAAAAAAGAAAAAAGCTTACTTCCTGTGTCAACAAGCCACCTGCTAGTACTCCCCAGTGGGTCTTTCTGTTCCATCACAGCCACCAACTCCCCTTCCAGAAGATTGATGTCATGTTCCTGTGTAGCATTGCACTTGCGCTTAGCTTGGTATAATTCCTCTATGCTGTACGTAGAAAGAAGTTTGGAGCGGTGAATGTCAGTTTGGCGTGGAATTTCTGGCTAGGAAAAGTAAAAAGTTTTAGTTCAAATGTGTGTATAATAAACTCCTTTCTGAGCTGGTAAATGCTGTTTTACGTAGATTTTGTAAATGTAGTAGCCATACATTGGTTTGCAATTATTTCGGGGTGAAGGAATGTAGCTCAGGTTATTATTGTAAAGAACACAGCTGAGCTAGTCAGTGAAAAATTCTGTAGTTAACACATGGGGGCAGCATTGTAGAGAAGAAAAAGCGTTCAATAAGAAGAAGATGGCAGAGGTTCTAATCCCTCTTGGATATTGAACAACTTTTTAACTCTTTATCCTACAGAAGATAATTCCTTTCTTGTTAAGTACTTGATAAACAATTTTTAATTAAGTAAACTGTACATGTGCCTGCCTTTTTCTGGGAAATAATACTAGTGAATTGGTAGGAATCAACAGGCCTGCACTCCATCTCAGCTTTGCCACTTTGAGAAAGCCATTTGCTCTCTGGAGTCAGGTATCCCTTATCAGTAAAATAAAGGGTTGGACAATATGATCTCTCTGTAGAAAATTCTTTCACTCATTCAACAAATATTTATTGAAGGCCTACGTTGTCCCATGTACCTTTCTAGCAGCTTAGGCTTTATCATGCACAAAACAGATAAATATTCATGACCTCACAGAACCTGTAAAGAATAGAAATAGACAAACATTTATAACAAGTAGGTAAATTTAGTATGGACAATTGATGGCCTAAATGATATAAAGAATAATATAGTACTATGACTTGGGCAAGGAAAGAGATGATATTCATCATTGTCATTAACGATGTGAAACTCACCGGAATTTGTACAGATTTCTTCTTTTCAAAACTCAGCTTCCTCTCAATAAAGGTGGCACTGTTGTCCTTCACAAAATTCAGATTGTGAATATCTTCTAGCACTTGATTCTGAATTTGAGAGATGCTTGAGGCCAACAATGGCACCTACAGGTTAAAATGATATGGCATTGTTCACAGAAAACTACTTAGTATTGAATTTAGTAGAGCTCAGACACCCTGGTAGCACAGCGGTTAAGCATTAAGGCTGCTAACCAAAAGGTTAGTAGTTTAAGTCTACCAGGTGCTCCTTAGAAACTCTAGGGGGGGGCAGTTCTACTCTGTCGTGTAGCATCGTTTGATGGCAGCAGGTTGTGTTTCTGGTTTGGGTGATGAAAAACTACAACAGTATGAAATACTTTCACAGTAAAACATGGAGAAACTTTTGAGCTTCTAGATAGATACACTAATTGGTTCTCTCTGGAAACCTCACTAAATTGACAGATGTTTTTTAAAGATTCAAGTCAAAATAAAGGTGAACTAAAATAAAAAATAGCAATAATTTTGTAAGATAATCTAAGGAATGGATGGCAGTAAGTACTGTCACATGTTGTGGAGCTGCCTCAGCAAGGAGAGGGAGAGGGCCAGAACAACAGGCACCGCGCCGTTCCCGTGATCAGTTGGGCTCCACAGGGCTTTCATTAGTTGATTTCAGAAGCACAGGGCCGGGTCTTTCTTGAAGCCCATCTTAGTCTGCAGGTTCTTTCACACTGACCTTCAATACTAGGGTAAAAAAGCCATGCAAACCCCAAAGAATACACCAAAAAAGCTACTGGAATTAATAGAAGATTTCAGCAACGTTGCAATACACACTTAACACACAAAAATCAGCTGTATTCCTCTTCATCAACGAAGAAAACATTAAAAGTGAAATAAATGCCTTTTACTATAGCCCCCAAGAAAATAAAATAGTTAGGAATAAATCTAAGCAGGGACACAAAAGATCTGTACAAAGAAAACAACAAAATATTACTGTCAGAATCTTGCATAAATGGAAAATAATGCCATGCTTATGGATAGGAAGTTGTAACACTGAAAATGTCAATACTACCCAAAGTGTTCTACAGATATAATGCAATCTTGATCCAAATTCTAGCAGCATTCTTTAACAAGATGGAGAAATTAATCATTGACTTTATATGAATAGAGAAGAGGTCCTAGAGAAGTAAAGCATGACCAAGAAAACCAACGTGGAAAGACTTCACACCACGTGATCTTAGAACCCACTCTAGAGCCACTGTAGTCAAAACAGTCTGGCACTGGTGCAACTACAGATACTTGAACAAACTAAATAGAAATAAGAACCCAGACATAGATCTATCCACCTACAGGCAGCTGATATTTGACAAGTGTTCAAAATTCATTATATAGGGGGAAAAAAAAAACAATGTCTTTGGCAAATAGTGCAGGCATAACTGTATGTCCATCTTCAAAAAATTGAAACCTGACTTGTATATCATACCATATGCAAAGACTAATTCAAAATGAATCAATGACCTAAATATGAAACATAATACAAGAAAGGTTATGCAAGAAAAAAACAAGGATAATGCTAGCAGCCCTAATACATAGCACAAACAGAACACAAACCATAATAGTGCACACATAACTTGGAGGGAAATTAGATAACCGGGAGCTCCTAAAAAGTAAACAATCATGCTCATAAAAAGACTTTACCATTATAGACTAGGGGAAAAAAATGGGCTATGAGATATCTGACAAAGATATAATATCTAAAATACTTCAACCTGCAACAACAAAAACACAAATAATTCAATTAAAACAGGAGCAAAGGATTTGAACAGAGTCTTCAGAGAAGACATTCAAGCTGCTAGCAGGCACATAAAGAAATGCTTATGATCACTAGCCACTAAAACCCATCGTCTACAATTCAACTCCCACCCATAACAACCCTATAGGACAGAATAGAACGGCCCCATAGAATTCAGGGACCAGCTAGTACATTTGAATGGCTGACCTTCTGGTTAACAGCATAGCACTTAACCAGCATGCCACCAGGATTTCAAGCCACAATGAGACGCTGTCTCATTCTGACAATACTGGCATTAATAAAAAAGACAAAAATCGAAAATACAGAATATTGGAGAGGCTTCAGGAAGACTAGAACCCTTAAACACTGCTGGGGGGGGGGACATAAAATGGAAACCACTGTGGAAAACGATACGGTACATCTTTTAAAAGCTGGAAATAGAAATACCTTAAGATTCATCGATCTCAACTCCTAGGAGTATATCCTAGAGAGACAAGGGCCATCACATAAATAGACATACACACACATACTCATGGTCAGTGCAGCAGTATTCACTATAGGAAAAAGATGGAAACAACCCATCACGAGATTGTACATATACACAAGGGAATACTACATAATGATAAAGAACAATGATAAATCTATGAAACATCTCACAACATGGATGAATCTGGAGGTTATGCTGAGTGAAATAAGTCTATCGCAAAAGGATAAACATTGTAGGAGACCACTATTACAAAAAACTCAAGAAAAGATTTAAGCACGGCAAAAAACAATCTTTGTTTGTTACAAGGGAAGGGAAGGGTGGGAGGGGAAAGTACTAACTAGGTAGTAGACAAGTGTCCACTTTGGTGAAGGGAAAAGCAGCACACACTATAGGGAAAGTCTGCACAACTTAACCAAGGCAAAGTTGTAGTTACTTTCTAGACACATCCAAATACCTTGAGAGACCAAATTTCTGGGGCTAAGGGGACCACAGTCTCATGGGATATCTAGGTTAATTGGCATAATATAGGTCATAAAGAAAATGTTCTACAATTCACTTTGGTAAGCAGTGTCTCAAGTCTTAAAAGCCTGCGAGTGGCCATCAAAGATACATCTATTGTTCGCATCCTGTCCACAGCAAAAAGGAATGGAGAAAACCAAAGATACAAGGGAAATATTAGCTCAAACGCCTAAAGGAGCACATGAACCACAGTCTCCCCGACCTCAGCCTAGAAGAGCTACATGACGCTCAGCTACCACCCCCTAGAGTTCTCACAGGGATCACAATAGGGAATCCTAGACAAGGTGGGAGAAACACGTAGAATCAAATCCAAACGCACACACACACACGCACACACAAAGACAGACCCAACTTTCTTGTCTGATTGGAAGATAACCCAGGGCTACGGCCCCTAGACACCCTAATAACTCAGAACTGAAGCCACTCCCCAGATCCACCTTTCAGCCAAAGATTAGACAAACCTATAAAATAAACAACACACATGAGGTACGCACTTCTTAGTTCAGTCAAATATACAAAACCAAATGGACAACCTCTGACCATAAAAGCAAGATGAGAAAGCTGGAAAGCCAGAAGGGACAGGAAGACTGGATGAACAGATAATGGCATCCTGGACTAGAAAGGGAAGGAGTGCCATCACATTGCATGGAGTGCAACTGATGTCCCACAGTACGTATATGACGTTTTGAATGAGAAGCTAACTTAAGCTGTAAGCTTTCACTTAAAGTGTAATAATTTTTTTAAAGGCTATGTATTTTCTGCAACTTTTTCTTAGAAGACTTACTCTGGAAGATCCTTGTTACCATGTACGTTTGACTGTACTGTGGCCACCATTACAAAGACAACGTAGAGAGACCCCAGAGAGTGTGGGAAAGAGACAGAGATCAGCTTGTGCATTCCCAAATATTCCTGCCCCAAACTGTCTGAGTCTCCCATTGTCACCTAGGGGCACTGGTGGCTCAGGGTAGAATTCTTGTGTTTATTTGGGAGACCCAAGTTCAACCCCTGACCAGTGCACCTCATTCCACCATTCATCTGTCAAGTGGCTACTTGAATCTTGATATGACTGGGTGACTGTGAGTCAATAATGAACTCTAGGACACTTAACAATGACAACATAATGCTGAATGGGTTTCAGCAGAGTCCCAGACTAAGATGGACTAAAAAGAATTATCTAGCAACCTACCTTCAAAAATCGGCCTTTGAAAAACCCTACAGAACAAAGCAGCACAACCCTCAACCAATCACAGAGATGGGCAGGACTGGGTGGCATTTTGTCTCATTGTACATGCGACTCCCAGGCCTTGAGGCCAACACAACTATAGCTAACAGCTACAACAACAACAATCACAAAACTTACACATGGGCCTGTGGAAGACTTTGAGACAGACAGACAACTGCAATCTCATGAGCAATTCTATATGACAAACACCCAGTGAACCCCCTAGAACCATGAGACACAACAGTAATAAATGACAAGTTTTGTTGCACGCTGTTACTTTTTTTACTTAGTTTGCCCAGTTATAGAAAAGCAGAACTATTTAGAAGCAGCTGGATCCCTTGATTCTTTCCCCATTTTGGTGAAGCTGGGTGAAACTGCATTTTCTCCAGCTTGGCAGAAATTTGAAGCTTTATTCTCCGAAAAAAATAAAACAGAATCTTTGGACTGAGCATACCAGGTAAACATAAGTGCAAAGGCACAGAGTGGAAATGGTAATTAAGTGAGTGGATGTACACTGGACCCCGAGATCGCCCATTACGGCCTAGCAGCCAGAACTTAAACTTCCAGGAGGAAGAATAGAAGAGAAACTGCTGGAGATTCTGAGCAGCTTCCTTGCACTGTGCTTCTGCATGGGTTCTGCCGGTGAGGAATAGTCATAAGAAATCAGAAGAAGAGTGGAAAGCGAAATAAGGGCCTTTGTTCCTTACGTTTTCTTTCTGTAGGATTTACCAAAAGCCACAGCTCCTGTCAGGCAACTCTCCATCGTTCACATCTTTCTCTCTCTACAGGATTCTATGACTATTTGCTCCTCTTGTCACTTCCAGCTTAGCTGTTGCGAGGCAGCACTATTCCTTAAGGTTTCTTTATGCCCTGCACACATTTCTGTAAATAGTCCCTTGGCTAAAATTTTCACCAAATACCAGCTTGAGTGTGTAATGTGTTTCCTTCCGAGGTCATTATGAAATCAAGTTATTTAAACACGGAATATGGACTCAATCATGCTCAGCACTTCTTGAGCTGAAAGAACTTAAGAAAAAAATTCAAGACTTGATTTGCAATATTGAAGGACTCTATGGGAAAAATACTGAATGTTGCAGGAAACATCAAAATAAAATAGAAGGAATGCACAGAGTCTGTGCCAAAAAAAAGAACTGGTCAATATTCAACCATTTTAGGAGACAGCATATGATCAAAACCAGATGGTATTTAAGGAAGGAGTCCAAGCTGCACTGAAGGCATTGGTAAAAAACGAGGTTTTGGGATTTGTTTTATACCAATGGAAACATGGCACAGTGGTTAGTTGTTCAGCTGCTAACCAAAAGGTCAGAAGTTTGAATCAACCAACAGCTCCTTGTAAACCCCATGGGGAAGTTCTACTCTGTCTTATAGGGTTGCTATGAGTTGAAGTCAATTCTATGGCAATGGGGTTGGTTTTTTGGTTTTCATATACATGCAAAAGATTGACAATGAATTAGGAAGACAGAAGAAGAACTGATGCTGCTGAATTATATTAACAGAGATTATTGAATATACCATGAACTGCCAGAAGAAAGAAAAAAAATCTGTCTTGGAAGAACTGCAGTCAGATGTTCATTAGAAGCAAGGATGGTGAGAATTCATCTCACATACTTTGGAAATGTTACCAAGAAGGACCAGTTCCTGGAGAAAGACATATGTTTGGTAAGGTAGAAGATCAGCCCAAATGAGAAAAGCCTTTGATGAGATGGACTGACACAGTGGCGGCCACACTGGGCTAAAACGGAGCCGTGACTGTAAGGATGGTGGAGGATGGTGTTCCATTCTGTTGTACATGGGGTCACCATGAGTCACAACCTTCTCAATGGCACCCACCAACAACAGAAAATTCAGGATGCAACTATGCTGAAGGGAAATAGGAAGCATGTGTGCAAGAACATACATATATTATATATAATACATATAATTATATACACACACATATGTATATATATACATATATAGAGAGAGAACATGGAGAGAAGATAGAGATAAACCCTCCTACGCCATACTGTTGTCACCAGGCCCCCCTCTTTTTCATGTACCTTCTACCAAGCATCATATCCTTCTCCCGGGACTGTCCCTCGTGATAACATGTCCTAAGTATGTGGGACAAAGTCTTGCCATTCTCACTTCTAATGAGCATTCTAGCTGTAATTCTTCCAAGGATAGATTTATTTGTTCTTCTCGCAGTCCATGGTATATTTTATATTCTTTGCCAGCACCATAATTCAAGGCATCAATTCTTCTTCAGGCTTGTTTATTCATTGTAAAACTTCCACATGCATATGAGGGGACTAAAAACACCATGGCTTGGGTCAGGCACACCTTAGTCCTTAAAACGACATCTTTGCTTTAAAGCAATCTTTGCAGCAGGTTTGCCCAGTGTAATTCATCATATGATTTCTTGACTACTGCTTCCGTGGGCACTGACTGTGAATCCAAGTAAAATGAGATCTTGACAACTTCAGTCTTGCCACCATTTTTTGCTTATCAGTCAGTTTGTAAGGACATTTGTTTTTTATGTTGAGGAGTAATCCACACTGAAGGCTATGGTATTTGATCTTCATCAAGAAGTGTTTCAAGTCTTCTTCACTTTCAGCAAGCAAGGTTGAATCATCTGCATAACGTAGACTGTTAATGAGTCTACCTCCAATCCTGATACCATGTTCCTCTTCATATAGCCCAGCTCCTCAGATTTTTTGCTCAGCGTACAGATGGAAATAAGTATGGTGAAAGAGTACAACACTGACTCACACCTTTCCTAACTTTAAATCACACAGTATCCCCTTGTTCTTTTCAAATCCCTGCCTCAGGTTGCTCATGAGTGCACTTAAGTGTTCTGGAATTCCCCTTCTTCAGAATATTGTCCATAATTTTTTACGATCCACACTGTTGAATTCTTTTGCGTAGTCAATAAAACACAGGTAAACATCTTTCTGGTATTCTCTGCCTTCAGACTCGATCCATCAAACGTCAGCAGTGATATCTCTAGTTCCATGTCCACTTCTGAATATGGCCTAATTTCTGCCAGTTCCCTGTGGCTACATTGCTGCAGACACTTTTGAATGCTCTGCAGCAAAATTTTGCTTGTATATGATATTAATGATATTGTTGGATGCTTTCTGTGTTGTGTTGAATCACATTTCTTTAGAATGGGCACAAATAGGGATCTCTTCCAGTCAGTTAACCAGGTAGCTGTCTTCCAAATTTCTTAGCACTGACAAGCGAGCACTTTTAGTGTTAGATGTGTTTATCATCTTGATTGGTATTCCATCAGTTCCTGGGGGCTTGATTTTGGCCAATGTCTTCATTGCAGCTTGGACCTCTTCCTTCAGTACCATCAACTCTTGTTCATATGCTGTCTCCTGAAATGGCTGAATGTTAACCGATTCTTTCTGGGGCCGTGACTGCACACTGTTCCACTGATGTTTCCTGCATTGTTTAGCATTTTCCCCACAGAATCCCTCAGTGTCATAACTCAGGGATTAAACTTTTCCTTGATTCTTTTGGCTTGAGAAATGCCAAGGGATTCCTCCCATCCACATTTTTTGTCTCCAGGTATTTACAAATTTTGTTATAATTAATTACTCTATCTTCTTGAGTTGCCTTCTGAAATCGTCTGTTCAGGACTCTTATTTCATCATTTCTTTCATTAAATTAAGCTACTTAATGTTCAAAAGCAAGTATCAGAGTCTCTTCTGATACCCATTTTGGTCTTTTCTTTTTTCTCATTGTGTTTAACGACCTTGTGCTTTCTTCACATATGAAGTTCTTAACGTCATTTCACAACTTTACTGATCTTTGGAAAAAACAATCAGCCCCATGGAGCACAGTTTTACTTTGGCATGTCTGAGGTCTCCATGAGTCAAGACTGAGCCCAAATATCCACCAATAGGGACTGGTGAAGACACAGAAGAATATCTATTATACAGCTTCACTGATCAACTACAACAAAGGGAAAAATAGTCCATGGTCAGAAAGCTTAGAAGAGTAGTTCTGGGAGCCTATTTCCTGGGCATGGCCATGAGAAAGCCCATTGGTGGTGGTGGAATGTGCTTATGTATTGTTCTGGGGAGTGGTGGTTACACATTATGTGTACATATGTAAATGTTGATTGAGATGGATACTTCAGATTAGTGCATTTTGCACTTTACTGTGTATATTATATTTCAATTTAAAAGTTGAAAACTAGGGGGTTGATTACAGAAATGCAAATAGAAACCAAACGAGATTACCATTCTACACCTAATACGATGGCTGTAATAAGAATAATTTAAAAAAAGAAACAGAGCCCATGTGGCGAGTGCCAAAAGAGTTTAGCTGCTAATCCAAAGGTCAGCCATTCAAGTTCATGAGTTCCTCTTTGGAAACTCTCTATAGCAGTTCTACTCTGCCTGTTAGTCAGAACTGTCTTGACAGCAACCGGTTTGTTTGTTTAATCAAAAACACAGGTAACAAGTGTTAGCAAAGATCTGGAGAAAAAGAAATCCTTATATATAGCTTTTGAGAATATAAAATGGGGTAGCCAAAACTTCCATTTTAAAGAAATATGCAAGTTCTTCAAAAGATTATAAAGGGTTATCACATGACTCAGCAATTCCACTCCTAGGTATACAGCCAAGAGAAATGAAAACATACGTTTACACAAAACCTTGTGTAAGTAGAAGCTGGAATAGACAAAAGGTGAAAATAACTCAAATGTCAATAACCTGAGAAAAGGATAAATAAAATGTGAAATATTCATAAAGGAAACCCTGTTAGAATAGTTAGTGGTTAAGTGCTGTGGCTACTAAACAAAATATCTGTGGTTCGAATCCATGAGGTGCTCCTTAGAAACTCTATGAGGCAGTTCTCTGTTCTGCAAGGTCACTGTGAGTTGGAAATCACTTGATAGCAATGATTTTTTTTTAATATTCATACAATAGAATGTTTTTCAGAGATAAAAAGAAATGAAGCACTAATACACTAATACATGATACCACAGGGCTGAACCTTGAAAACATTAAGTGAAAGAAACCACTCACAAAGGAACACATCTTGTACAATTCCATTTATATGAAGTGTCCTCAATAGGAAAATTCACACAGACAGAAAGATGAGTGATTGCCTAGCACTCAGGAGGTAGGAGGAAAATTGGGAGTAACTGCTAATATGTCTGGAATTTCATTCTGTGTTGATGAAAATATGGTAAAATTGATCTTTGAATAATATAAACGTTGACTTCTATACTTAAATGGATGAAATATACGGTACATAAAGTATAGGCTTTGGCTGGCAATAGAGCTTTTTAAAAAATAATAGGGACTGGTTATAAACTATTGTAGTCATGCAATCAAAACCCCAAACCAAACCAGTTTTAGTTCACTTGATTCTGAACCGTGGTAACCCCATCTGTTGTTGAGTAGAACTGTGCGCCATAAGCTTTTCAATGACTGTGGTCTTACAAAAGCAGATTACCAAGGCTTTCTTCTTTGGTACGCACGGGTGGATTCAAAATGCCAAACTTTAGGTTTGTAGTTGAACACAAACCATTGCAATTAACCCTAACTTCACTGTTGGATGTTGATTCTGACTCATAACAACCCTATAGGACACAGCAGAATGGCTCCATAAAGATTCCAAAGCTATAAATCTTCAGGAAAGCAGAGCACCACCTCTTTCTCCCTTGGAGAAGCTGATGGTTTGAACTGCAAACCTTTCAGTTAGCAGTCAATTGTTTTAACCACCCCACCACCAGGGCTCCTTTAACCATTTCAGTAAAATACTCTAAAGCTGTAAAAAGAATAAGGCAGCTGTCTGTAGTTCACTGCTAAAAAGATAAAAAATAAACTAGTAAAAATGATTTTTGGAAGGATGGGTAGGATATGGAAAGCTGATGACCTGAGTGAATTGAGACTGCTTATGCATTTGTAGAGTTTTGACTTTTGAACAATGAAAATCTAGTGCCTGTTTCTTTAATTCCAAGAAGTTGAAATTTAATAAATAAATAAAAATAAAGTAGGAGTGATTAATCCTGTTCCAAATGTTGTGAGTCCGGCATCAAATCTGGAAATCTTTTACTTTTGTTAGGCTTGAAAGGAAGGGGAAAATTACAGAAAAGTTCAAAAAGGAAAAATTGAATTGATACTGAGCTTTAAAGATCTTTTTGCTCCTTTAGAAAATAATTAAAAAATCATATCCCGGTTAATGGAAAGTTAAATGCTAAACTCCTCTCGTATATAAACAGAAATGTTAATATTTACATATATTAAAGTATGTATCATTACCTCATGAATCATATACTAATTATAAGATCTGACAATTAGGTTTGCGAACTCATCCTAGAAAAAGTGCTACATACCTCACTGTTGAATACCTCTACAGTTACCTTTAAAGTACTGCCCTTGGGAAGCTATGCACTGACACCAGCACCTAGATTATCCTTCAAACCAATTTTGGAACTCTTTTTAAGGAATGGGCATCAGAGCTGTCACTGTATTATCTTTGATGTACTGAATGTCGTCAATATGTTTTCCTTTCAACATTCCCTCTACTTCTGGGTAAAGAAAAAAGTCACTGGGGACCAGATCAAGTGAGTGGGGAGGGTGTCCCAATACAGTTATTTGTTTACTAGCTAACAACTCCCTCATAGACAGTGCTATGTAAATTGTGCAGTGTTGTGATGCAAGAGCCATGAGTTGTTGGCAGAAAGTTCAGGTCATTTTTGTCTGTTTCATCCAGCCTTTTCAGCACTATTAAACAGTCAATTTGGCTACCTTTCCAGATGGTACAAATTCATAATGAACAATCTCTCTGATATCAAAAAAGGTTAGCTACATTGTTTTGACTCTTGATACGGACTGATGGAATCTTTTGGTAGTGGAGAACTGGCTGACTTCCATGGTACACTTTGATGCTTTGTTTCAGGGTTATATTGGTACACCCGTGTTTCATCACCAGTGATAAGGAGGTGAAAAACATCATCTTGCCTCTCCAAAGTTCTTGGCAAACTTTGAGTCTCCTCTGCTTTTATCCATTGGTGTGCTCTTTTGGGACTATTTTTGTACACATCTTTCTTATGCCAAGATTTTCAGTTAAGATTTTCTGAACTGTTTCTCCATCAGTGTTTACTTAGTCTGCTTCACAGAATGAGCCAACAATTTTAATGCACAATTTGACAAATTTGGGAAATGTTTTTGACAGTTTCTGCTCATTAATGGCCACCCTGACCTCTCTTCATCAGCGACGCTTTCTCTCCCCTCAGGAAAACATTTAATCTGTTTGTGCGTTGCCATTTTCTTCATGGCATTTTCCCCATAAATTTGGACTAACACATCTCTGATTTCATTTACACTCTTGCCAAGTTTCAAGAAATTTAATCTTTGATCATTGATCTAATTCAAGCTCTGACATTCAGGTGACAACATGTAAAAACATGCAACCGCAATAATGAACGCCACTCAGCAAGACACCACCACATGCAGACCTGAACACAGCTGTAAGATGCAGATATACTAAGGTTGTGAAACCTTATCGAGTTCCTTGTACATTGCTGCCAACGTAAGCTCACGGTGGCAAGTACACAAACTTCATTGTCAGACCTGGTACATACAACATACTTTGTGTGTGTGTGTGTGTATGTGTGTGTATCAGGTTTCTCTCCTTAAAGCAAAACAAAAGACAGTGTGACATCTTGTTTCTGTCTGTACACTGAGATGGATTTTTTGTATCTGCATCTCAAATAGTCAATGGCTAGCATTTAAGGACTCCTGAGAAGAAACAGGAAACCCGGTGGCATAGCGGGTTAAGTGCTACATCTGCTAACCGAAAGAGGAGTAGTTCAAATCTACCAGTTGCTCCTTGGAAACTCTATTGGGCTGTTCTACTCTGACCTCTAGGGTCACTACGAGTCAGATCCGACTCAACAGCAGTGGGCTTGGTTTTGGGTTTGGAGTAGAAACAGGAAAGCCTGGTGGCTCAGTGGTTTATGAGCTATCACTGCTAACCAAAAGGTAGGCAGTTTGAATCCACCAAGTGCTCTTGGAAACTCAATGGGGCAGTTCTACTCTGTCCTACAGGGCACTCTGAGTCAACTTGACGGCAGTCGATCTGGGTTTAGGAGTAGAAACAGAACACAAAATGTAAGCACATAAATTTTAACATGACATCAGATAGGTAGCCTTTTGGCTGAGTGGAGTGAAACTAAAAGGGGCTTGGTATTTGAAAGGTAATCTCCCAAAAGAACTCCACACATATAAGCCACAGTAAACCTGAACTAAGAAACTCTTTCGGCTTCCTAGGGGAAAGAGAGATAAAGAAGCAAAAGACAACTTGACTAATTTTGGTTATTGGAAAAAAAAATCTAAACAACAGAGAGAGCAAGCCTTTGTTTGCCTTGAGCATGGTTTCCAATCAATCCTAGAGGCCAGGGTAGCCAGCTGTTGGCGTTGCACTTACCAGCACCTCTGCAGAGTAAGCCTGCTGCATCACAAGCATCAGGTCCCTGAGGAGGGTGACCAAACTGCACAGGCAGTTGACGAGAATCTTCCGAGCAGCCTGGTTGAACACCTGGAGCTCCTCTACCAGCTGGGCGTTGAGGGCCTCATACTCCTTCTTGGCCAAGTCTGACTCGTCTCCTGCTGACCCCGGCAGGTAGCTGTTGTAATCCAGCAGTTTGTCGTAGCGTTTCTGGATGAGCTTCTGAGGCCCCGGGAACAGGGACAGCAGGGCCGACAGGGGGGCCAGGACGAGCCTCTGTAAGTGAGCTGCCTGCCAAAGAGAAAGACATCTGTTACAGAGAGAGGAGCAACCCGTGACTGTGCCCAACGCTGCTGTCAGTATGCGCCCCAGAGGAACATAACAGAAAGGAAGCCAGGAAAGGGTCTGGCCAAGTTGAAACAGAGTCAGTTCTTTATTTTTGCTTTCTCTCTTTTTTAGATTGGTATAACTAAACCCATTCAAGGACTTAAATCAGGGACTCTAGACTCTAACACTGAACTTAAAGAGTGAACAAGAAGAAGAATAAAGTTAAAGTTTGCTCACCAACCTCTCCAAATACTGTATAGGTTTCTCTACTGTCGCTGGCTTTATGATTAGGGTTATCTCCTTCAACACATTCACTTTCCCCTTCTTTCCAATCCCCAAGCCAAACTGAGTCATGCCAGCAAACAGAGTTTATGCCGTCCTTTGACTACCAAGACTGCATAAGCGATTCATGCTGTCACTGACACCTTTTTCTAGAAGAAAGGGGATGTAGTCAGTCTTACAGGAGACTGTATGACTGTATTCCATTTCTCCGATATTTGCCTCACTGTTCTAGTTGCCCTGGGGATATAACTGTGGCAGTGGAATTGTGCCCCTATACAGATAAAAGCCAGTTGCTGCTGAGTGTATTCCATCCCACGCCAACCCCATGTGTGTCAACTGTGCTCCATATGGGTTTGCAATGATTGATTTTTCAGAAGCAGATCACCAGGCCTTTCTTCCAAGGCTCCTCTGTATGGACTCAAACCTCCAACGTTTCAGTTAGCAGTTGAACACCGTAACAGCAACACCTAGAGACTCTCCTTCACAGATAACCAAAAGAACAAACCCATTGCCTTCAGGTGAATTCAGACTCATAGCAGTCCTATGTGACAGGGTAGAACTGCCCCCAGTTCAGTTTTCACAGCTATAAATCTTTACAGAAGCAGACTGCCACACCTTTCTCCCCTGGGAAGGCTAGTGAGCTCAAACCATCAAACTCTGGGTAAGTAGTTGAGCACATAACCACTGTGCCGCCACGGATCTTCCTATACAGGTAACCCATTGCCAGTCAGTTCATTCTAACTCATAGCAACCCAACAGGACAGAGTAGAACTGTCCCATAGGGTTTCTGGGGAATGTTTTGCGGATTTGAACTGCTGACTTTTCTTTTCCCTGCATTCTGAAGTATCCTGATGCCCAAGTTGCTAACTGTCCTACTTAGTTATTTATCATATGCTTTTTGAAGAGTGATGAACATCAAGCTGTATTATATTTTCTATACACTCATGACAATTTGCAAGTAGATTCCACTTTGTACCCACCAACGTGTCTTAGAGAATCAGTATCCGAATAGCAGCTTGTATTAATTAATTTACATGGCCCCTGGTAACTTAGTTGGAACTCATGGGAAATCTCAGAGAGGGAGAAAACCAATTTCTTATTGGCACCAAGAAGAGCCATCACAGATCAAATCTGATGTCTAGCTTATGAGATAATCAATATGCACCTGCAGACCACTTCATCTGTCCCTTGATTAAGCAAATAATGTTTTTACTATATCTGGGATGAATTATTCTCTGTGACTTGACTGGATCACACAAGTAATCTAATTATAGTATGTCTTCCCAGTATTTTAATATTTTGCCCTTTACAAAATGTCTAGAATATCAGTCATGATTACATAATTGCTGTGTCATCAGATAGCTTTTGAGATCTTAATACTTGATGTTTAAAAAGCATTCTATTTTCCATTAAAAAGATTCTTTTGCATATTGAGCTTTCTAATAATTTTTGGCTTAGCTTCACTTAATCATCTTATGCTGTTAGGCAAGATATAGAGGTCCTGTCTTCATTCATCAAATTCTGTAACATGCTCGCTGAGAGGAGAAGCTATATGCCGTGCTTTTGCATGGTGTCAATATATACTTGTTGACTTAATTAATTAATTAGGCTAAACAGCAAAACTCTATGGGCTTTTCTAGAGTGTGTTCTCTGTAATTAAGCATAGGAACTACGTAAAGATTTAGCTACACTTATTGCATTAAACAGATATTGTAATATTTTACGTTTCATCTTTACTCAGGTGTAGTCCCCAGTGCCAAGAAAGCAAAATACTTTATAGGTGGTTCTCTATGGGGTGTATCATTTTCGTGTGGTTTAGAAAAGTGTAAGGCTATTCACTGATTGTTACAGTGACCTAAGGTAGGAGAATGTTACTGCGATTTATTGCTTTGGGAGCCAGAACCATCCTCCAGCTCAAGGGACACTCAACGAAAATAGGTCTGGCCCCAAATGTCAGTAATGCCAATACTTTCAAGGACTTTAAAAATGATGAAAGGAGTCTATTTATATCTCATATGATATTCATAAACATTAAATAATAATACAGAAACACAAGACAGTAAATTTCAATTAGTGGTACTCAGGCTAAATAACCACCCAGAGTATATTGTTATTATCCCCAACAGAAAGCTTTGCTTTCCAGTGTTAATAAGAATCACATCTTCAGAGAGTACTTACTGTCCTCCTACAAGGTTTCCAGACTCCTTAAGAAAATCAAAGCATTACAATGTAATAAGTATTTGAAAGATCATACGCAGACTTAAACAAAATCTTGATTTAAAAGGCTGCACAAACACTGACACCCTTAGAAACACAGCCTGAAGTCATCTTAAATTTCCACTATAGTAAAGTCCTCACTAAGCCACTTGAAAAATATTTAGTGATTCAACAAAGTCCCCTACTTAAACCTACTAATTTTGACATTTGTATTTGCTTTAGTGCAAGTTTTATTTTTAACTCCAAAAAAGAAATGAAAGGCAGGTTTTCTTCTAACTCTGCTGTTTAATTTGCATTTATCTGTGAATATGAATAACTTACAAAGTCATCACAGGGATTTGGGGTGTCATGTGAGGTCTCTGAAGAACCACCCTCTTCCTCCTCTTGATTGTATGAGATTTCCTGGAGCTGTGTTACACTCTGTAGAGCCCAGACCATGGCATCCTGAAACCCAAGACAAAAGTCACAGAAAAGAAAACTTCTGATGTGAATACAAGCAAATATATTCTAACTGTAGGTGTCACCATCATAAATTTCCATCACCACTAAAAGCTAAAAATACAAGGAAGGACAAAAACATTTCATGAATACTCTGCACAATCAAGTTACTTGCAAACAGTCTGTTTCTTTACATTTTAGTCATGCCACTTTCTTACTTTTGTGTGAGACCCTCCTTCAGGAAATGGAATCCTTCAGTTCCTTCACTGGTCATTCTTTGGCATTTGATTCTGTACATTTACTTCATTTGAAAGAAACCACTCTTCTTTCACTTGTACCTTCAGCTTCCCTTAGGGATCCCAAAGTTTTCTTTAATGGAAGATGCTTATGTTTTTGTTGAATCAGTTCACGGAAATTCAAAGATTTATAGATGTTTCCAAAGGCATTTACTTTTGGAAAGGTACATTGTGGATGATATTCGCACTGCCCTCTGGCTACTGTAACTGTTTTGATTCCTTCTCATGGCAGACAGTAGGTACTTAGGCAGAGATTAGCAAACTTGATTGGAAAGTCAGACTCTGCCTCAGTTCATAAATGAGAACAGACTGCTGTTTGTCAGTGACATAGCATGGAAGCTTGTCTCCGTATCACTGGGCTTGCTTACTTAACCCTCTGTTGACATGATATTTTATCTACGCATGCAAACACGCGCTTCCAAAATTGGTTCTAAGAGAAAACCTTCCAAACAATGAACTCATATGACTCAATTAACTCATATGACTGCTAACTTTCTGTGTCTCACAGTCATGACCAGAGTCACAATGTTATTAAGGATACTGTGTGTCCCTTTATGAGGTCCATTAATAGAAATTCCTAACTGGCCTTAAGAATAATAATCGTACAGCACTCAGTTTTTTTTAAATCAGTAGTTCTCAACATGGGCAATACAACCTCCCAGGGAACCAGAAATTTCTGGTGGTGCGTTCCTCTTCTAGTCTGTTGTGTGGGAAGCATTTGCATACGGTAGCTAACATTATTTTGTTAGAATTTATTTCCTTTACGTGGCTGTCATTTACTACACCTGCTACTTAAAGTTGAATTATCTGTGAATTACATTTCAAAATCTACAGGGGGAATTACAAACTACCAATTTTAAAATAAATCTAGGTGGTCATTTTAATTTTTAGTATTATGGGACTGCATGTTCTTTTTCAGGGTCAGCTGCTAGTTAGCCTGCAGCTCAATTTGAAACACACATTTGGGTTTTTGTGTTCTTTCTAGCCTTTGGTTACGGACTTTTTGCCTTTTAATTTCTCCCCTGATTTCATTTTATGTCCCATTTCTATTTTCTTTCTTTCAGTTGTATCATTAAATAATGTGAACATGCTATATTTTATGTATTTTTGAATGTTACTTTAAATCCTATTGAAAATAATATGTTAGTATAGAAAAAAATAAACAAGTAACAGTCTTCTTATCTACAATTCTGACTTTACGAGCTCTTCCGTATCACACAGCATGCTAACGGCTCACCACCAGGTGGCAATCATACGGCCAAAGGTCCCACAATGTGGCATTTTGGATTCCAAGTAGGTAAGGGGACAAAGAGGAAAAATGAAGCTTTTATATTGGCTTCTTTCCCAGCAGTTTGCCATCTCCCAGATGTGACGTCTTGATGTAAACAGTTACATTTTCTCTTCACAATAATCAAGGAAACAGATCGGTGGAGAAATATTGAAAACAATTGTATCTCACCTACCTGTACGTGTTGAAGGCAGAGTGAAATGTTCTTCGCACAATGCCTCACTGTCTTTTCTAAACATCTAAATAGCTTTTCTTCTCTGTTAAATGTGTTGTCTTTCACCTAAAATATACATGAAATCATTTACTTTGAATAAAGCAGATGAATCTGGTATTAAAAACAGTAGCATGGGCCATATTGGCCCACTGCATTCTGAAAGCTCTTGTTGGGATGAGAACCATTTATGAGATGCGGACTGCCTGGCACAGAAGCATCTGTACTGGCGTGGAGCACAACTGGTGTTCAGTTAGTGTCACAAAGTCACCTGGCACAGCTTAAGTTGATGCTGTTCAGTTTTCACAAAGCTTCACCTATGTCATAGCTACTGGACTGTAAAATTTTTCTTTTTTTAAATGATATATGCATGTAAATTAGGCCTTTGGTTTTGATGACATAGGCGATTTAGGCCTACTGAGTGGAAATTATTCTTTTGCTATTACAACTTACTCCAGTTTATTTTCCAGTAGTTATTTAGAAAATATTCTAAAGTTCATGCTTACAGAAATGTGTTAATTATCAATTTAAATTTGAAGGATGACATACACTCTTAGCAAAAACAGTTATTCTTGTTAAGGTAACCCAGCAGAGTAAAGTCTCATTTATTCAGCTATTAACTTATTTTTGTCATTCTACAATGTGTACCCACTAGCATTCAGAAAAAAAATGCTTTGTCATATATTTTTGGTAGTTTCTAAGAGCAAGCACTTATCAGCTTCTCTTAGAGGTAAGAAGTATTTCTTTGCAATCACAATGACTATAAAATCAGATCAGATTCATGCTCACACTCGAAAACTCTGTTGGAAAATGAAAAAAAATTCATGAAATATATATTATTCAGTTTGATACTTGGTAATAACCATAGTTCTTCTCAAGTCATATGCTTAAGATGATTGACCTTAAGACTGAAAGGATAGACAACCTTAGAACATACTACACTGCCACAGTTGTCAAAACAGCCTGGTACTGGTACAAGAACAGACAAATCGATCAATGGAACAGAATTGAGACCCCAGAGATGACACCATCTGCCTATGAACAGTTGATATTCGACAAAGGTCCTAAGACATTAAACTGGAGTAAAAACAGTCTCTTCAACAAATGGTGCTGGCAAAATTGGTTATCCATTTGCAATAAACTGAATCAAGATCCGTATCTTACACCTTACACAAAAACCAACTCCAGCTGGATAAAAGACCTAAATATCAAACCTAAAACAATAAAGCTCATCCAAGAAAAGGTAGGAACAACAATGGAAGTTTTAATACACCATGTGGACAGACTCCAAAATTTGTCAAACAAACCACAATCAACAGAAGAGAAAATAGATAAATGGGAACTATTAAGAATCAAACACTTTTGCTCATCCAAAGACTTTATTAGTAGAATTAAAAGAAAACCCACAGAATGGGAAAAAATATTTGGCAACTCTATGTCAGATCGACGCCTGATCTCCATAATCTATAAGATACTACAAAATATCAATAAGAATAAGATAAATCATCAAATTAAGCGATGAACAAAGGAGATGGACAGACATTTCACTAAAGAGGAGATCCAGGCAGCCAAAAAACACATGTGGTCATGTTCACGATCTTTAGTTATTAAAGAAATTCAAATCAAGACAACAATAAGATACCATCTCACCCCAACAAGATTGGCCATGAACCAAAAACCACAAAACAACAAATGCTGGAAAGGCTGTGGAGAAAGTGGAACTCTCCTACACTGTTGGTGGGGTTGCAAAATGGTCCAGCCTCTTTGGAAAGCAGTCCGGTGCTTCCTTAAAAAAATGGATATTGATATACCATTTGACCCAGTAATTCCACTACTTGGAATACATCGTACAGAATCAAGGCTTTTCACACCAACGGACACATGCACAAGAACGTTTATCGCAGCACAGTCCATGATAGCAAAAAGATGGAATCAACCCAGATGCCCAAGAACAGAAGAATGGATAGGTAAACTATGGTACATATACTCAGTGGAGCACTATGCAATGATAAAGAATAATGATGATTCCAGGCAACACCTCATAACCTGGTTTCAACTGGAAGACATTATGTTGAGTGAAAGTAGTCAGCGACAAAAGGACAAATACTGTATGAGACCTCTACGATAAGATCTCAAAAACAGACTTGTGTATAGAAGAAAAGACTCTTTGACAGCTGCAAGGGAGCGGAGGGAGGGAGAGTGGGGGGGGCAGTTAGATTAGATAGTTGCTAGAAATCTGGTTGGGAGAAATCAGTGATAGCACACATTAGAAACAAGAACAACATTAAGTGGACTTCAGCATAACTTGAGTACTCCTTCCATCTCAACTCGATATTGTAAAGATAGAGTAGCTGGGGCAGGGGGCTCGGGACCATGCCCTAAGGTGAAATCGAGGCCAATTGGCACAACTAGCATTTTGCTAAGAGAGCTCTCTGCACCCCACATTGGTGAGTGGCGTCTGGGGTCTTAAAAGCTGCCAAGCTGCCATCTGAGGGCACAGCTAATGGTCCCAACTCAGCAGGAACGTAGAGCTCACCAAGGACCAAAATGACATGGGGTAAAGACAACCCAGAAGACAGAGAGACCCACATCAGTGGGTGCCTACATCGACTTGGGACGGGAAGAACCAGATGCTGCCTGGCCACCACCAGTGATAGCCACGATGGAGCTCACTAAGTTGAATCTCACTGGCAACACAAGAATAAAAAGGGATGCATCCTGAGACCTCCACTAAAAGACCACAATTGATGGTCCAGCAGTTTCGGGGTTCCCCTGAGAGCATGACCCCTGGTCCTGATGCTGCTCTTGCCCATAAATCATAACAAAGATCCACTCTTTGGACACAAATGGATTGGACTTGGCAGTGCAGCCATATATTGTATGCACTTTAAGGTTCTATACATCTATAGGATATCAGCCTGCTGACCTCTGGTTGGAGGAAGGAGAGTGGCTGGAGAGGAGGGGAAAGGAGACTGTTGGGAGGATGAGACATGTATGGAGCAGAGAGGAAGAGTGTGCTGTCACTGGACAGAGAGAGCAGTGGAAGCTGCATTGAGGTGGGCATGTAAATTTATACGGGAATGTACATTTTCACTCAGTCATATCAAATAAAAAAATTTTTTAAAAAAACTTAATGGATAGAAAATGATGACATTTCATGTTGTTTTAAAAAAAAACTCCTTAATATCACACATCTAGAAAACTACTTCTTTAAGACACATAGGTTGTTGTAGTCCACACAGAACCTAGTATCTTACTGTCTAAAGAACTCTGTGTTTGAACCCAATTTGGGGTAAATAAGAATATGATGGGGGATTTTTTTTTTTTTAATTTAGTTTCCAAGGGCACATCACCAGTGATTTTATTTAGTATAGCTCAGCTGGGTCTGAGATGATGCTAAAAATAAGAGGTTCTGGGACCATACTGTGAAAAATATTGCCTGATTCCACTTCTTACTGTGCCTATAACCAAGCCTTTCTCTTAAAGCTTTCATTTGCTGTAACACAATACCACCCCTTTTATGCCTGGAAATCCTGTTTATTTGTCAAAGCTCAGATGTCACCTGTTTTGTTAATTCTCCCTCCAACTTTGTTGGAAACACATCCCTCTCTCTTAAGAATTCTTATAACACTTATTAATAATTTAATCAGTTCTCTCCTGGTGATGACTTGTAAGCATTTTGAGATTAAGTATATTTGCCTTAAAAACAGTGCAATAGATGAAACACTGTTTAATTCTTACACAATCCTGTGGGAAAGGTATTATTATTAATCCCATTTTAGAGATAAAGAAACAGGAATTTGGGGAGGTGTGGCAGACTGCTAAAATTGTCCGCATTGTCCTTTTACTAATAGAACCCCTCTAGGATAAGTTGGACACATGGGTGCCCTGCTAGAGATTACATTTCCCAGACTTCCTTGTAGTTATCTGTGGCCTTGAAATTGGGCTTGGTCAAATAGGAGGTGAGTGAAAGTAAAGCATGCCTTTTGAGAGCCTTAGCTTTATAAGTATCCTTCGGGTTTAGATGAAGAGATGACCATGAGCCAGCTTCAGCCAGGCAGATGAAGACAATACCTTTAGGAAACAGCACAGCAAACCATTGAGAGGAACTCGGTACCTGGAGTTGGTGAAGTAGGTCCATCTACAGTCATCTCTCAAGACAGTTATGAGAAAGGGGAACGAATGACTGCCTGACTTAAGGTACTAATGTTTGGAATTTCTGTATGACAGAAGCTTGTTCTTTACCTTAATTAAAAATAAATAAATAACTGAGAAAAATTGCTGCCTGCAAGTCAACTCTGACTCAAGGTCAAGGTTAACCCATGTATGTGAGGATAGAACCATGCTCCACACGGTTTTCAAAGGCTTTTCTTTTTGGAAGTAGATCATGAGGTCATTCTTCTAGAGCGTCTCTGGGTAGACTGAGTTAGCAGGTGAGCACGTTGTTTGCACCACCTAGGGACTTCACCTTAATTAATAAAGGGAGGTAAAGATCCTTGCTCACGTTAACAGGTAGGAGTAAGATTCAGACTCAAGCAGTCTGAATTCAGAGCCTCGTTCGTTTTTGTATTCCCAATTTCTAGCAGTGCCTGGTACATGAGAATTCAATATATGCATGATGAATTGTATAGGCTCTTCCTCTTGGGTAATAGTTTTATACCCTGACTCCGCCAAATATTTCACCTGAGCTGCTGACAAGTGCAAAATTGATTGATTAGAGATTTATCTCTTTTCCAGTTTGGCCTATGCAGCTGATTTTCTGATTAACAGTGAAATGCTTCATTGCTGACAGGACATCATCTCAAAAGATTAAGGGGAAGAAAATCTAATTAATATCCCTTCAGGCTACCCTAACTGCAATTCACTTTTAGCTCACAATTGAAAAATATAAGAAGTTGATGATAAATATGTTAAAGACTGTAACAGATATGAGCCTGCCTAGAATTGGAACCTGCCTATCATTCCTCAATAGAATGCTCTCGAGCACCAGCAGCAAAATCCCAAACAGTGAGATGAAATGCATGCACTCCATTTATACACACCCATGGAGGCTACAATCTCTTCTCAAAAGAGTTCCCAATTCAATTATATTACTGTTTTTAGCTTAACATCTTAATTTTTTTCCCCTGGTTTGTAACTACAC
Organism: Heterohyrax brucei; assembly: GCA_028571685.1. Lineage (NCBI taxonomy): Eukaryota > Metazoa > Chordata > Mammalia > Hyracoidea > Procaviidae > Heterohyrax > Heterohyrax brucei. Next base: position 79,747,973 of record CM053143.1, read on the forward strand.
ACCATAAATGCTTCAAAATTTCTGCATTTTAGTTCCACACTAAGTGGAGGGATCTGCAGTTGCCTCCTATATATAATGAACTAGGTGACTGCCTAGAAAACTAGAAGGATATAAGTACAACACTGATAAAAAGCCATGACTTTATATCCATATGGGAAGGAATTCTGTGCAATAAAAAAATAAATAACAACACAAATCAATGATATAATAATAATGACAGCTTCTATATATCGGTTTACACATTGCATCAGATTTTTTAAACATATTTATCATTTCATTTTTTCTTCTTTTCACAAGCACCCATATGTTAACTCATTGCCATTGAGTCAATTCCAAGTCATAGCAACCCTACTGGACAGAGTAGAACTGTCCCTTAAAGTTTCCTAGGAGTGGCTGATGGATTCAAACTGCTGACTTTTTAGTCAGCAGCCAGGCTCTTAACCACTGTACCACCAAGGCTGTTGACTCGATGACAGCAAACAACAACAAATTAAATTTATGTCCCCAAAGGCAAATCTATTAAATGGTAGAAAAGGAGTTCAAATCTAGGTTCAGTAACTTCAAATACCATCTTCTTAATTTCTGCCCTGCAATGAGTCCTGGAAATAAAAATTAGGCCAAGATTAGGGTACAGTCAGTGTTGCGGGCATTCAGAGGCGGGGAGACAGCGTCTATCTAAGGGATAAGAAAACTTCAAAAACCTCATCAAAGAGGGAAAAAAGATCACAGCAGTGAAAGAGAGACATGGATAGGATGAGCCATCTCACACTAACACTGGAAACTGATTCTTAGTTGCCTCTAGTTCAAATCAAAATCCTTAGAGATGTTAAACAGTTAGCCATATTAAACTATTACCTAAACCCATTGTCATCAATTTGATTTTGAGTCACAGTGACTCTATACTTACAAATCTTGAAATAATAAGTGATGAAAGCAGGTAAGCGAGAGGGGGAGGGGGAAAAAATAATAAGGACTGCCTAGTATGCTAAGAATTGTCTTTCTTACTTTGGGTTACCAGTCCACCGCATCACTACCTCAGGGCCATGAACTTTCTATTCTGTGATTCTCCAAGTACATTTCACTGATCAGTTACATCAAGATCGTTAACTTAAAAACACCTGGGGTGTTAGCAAAAATGCAGACTTCTCAGTTTCACACCTCCACTGCTGGAACCTTGGAATAAGCTTCTATCCTTTAACAAGCTCCTGTGGTAATTCTTAGGCACATTAAAGTTTGAGAGCTTTTGCCAACCCATTCATTATTAATTAGGGGTTGAGATGAAGGTGTTTCAAGCCAGGCTAAGCAGCTGACACAGGACAGTTACCTGCTAATATAATGTGTATCTGGGGAGGACAGGGAGTTGAGAGAGAGAAGGTGAAGGAAAGAAATCCAACTAAGTTATGCATCTAAATAAATTCTTTTTAATATTGGAATAAAGAGAAGATGAATTTCAAGGGCACCATAAAGAAAAATGAAATTTTAAAAAGCCAAAATAAAACAGGAATAGAAAGAGGCATGTTACCTTGGGGCTGGAGGGAAATTGCATGTTAGTGAATGGTGAGCATAAGGCTTACTGGGTCATTCTTTGCTGAACTGCTTTCTGAACTCTCTTTCATCTGTTTCCTAAGAGGAAGGCCACAGCTAACACAGTGTCAAAGCCTGCTGAGACAGTGGATCCGTTCTGATTCCTGGCAACCCGATGTGCTCAGAGCAGAATTGTGCACCACGGGATTTTCAGTGACTAATTTTTCATAAGTAGATCAACAGGCCTTTCTTGGGAGGTGCTTCTAGGGTAAACTTGAACTGCCAACCTTTTGGTTAGTAGCCAAGGATGTTAACTATTTGTATCAGCCACTTTTTCCTCTCCAAAAGAGAGAAAAGAAAACCATCCAGCAATAATCTTAATTCTCAGCATTCTAGATACAGGTCTAATAATAACAAACCAAGACTTCCCAAAAGTATCAGCTTTCATTTTCCCTAATAAGACATGTGTGGCCCCAGAAGGAAAATTACCTGTGATTCTCCTCTGGTCAGAATCTTTAGATGATTTGTCACTCTTTTTGATTTCTTGCTAATTGAATGAATATTTAGTTTAGACAGTTTGTCTTTAAGTGATTCATCCTCATCATTCTTCTTGTATTTCAGAACTGCAACAGAAGAATTCAGTAATAGAGCTGAACGTCTGCAGCACAGAAAGCATGTGCTTCACCCAAGTTATTCAAAATCTTTGTACTCATGGTCAAAAGCCATGTGATTTTGCCCCTCTCCCTTGTAAGTCATGTATTTCTGCACTGCCTGGTCATATCCCAGGGCACCCAGCCTATCACCCTTCAAAAGCTCATCTGCCCAAGGGTCCCATGTGTCATGGATTGAATTGTATCCCCACCAAAAAAATGTGTGCAGTAATTTGGGTGGGCCACGATACTCAGTATTGTCATATCGCCCTCTATTTTGTGATTTTCCTATGCTAAAATCTTAATCTGCCTGTGGTTAATAGGCTGGATTGTATTAAAGAGGATTAGAGTAGGACGGTAACACCCTTCCTAAGGTCCCCCGCCTTGTTCCAACGTAAAGGAAGTTTCCCTGCAGTGTGGCTTGTACCACCTTTTGTCCTTTCATCCTACAAGAGATAAATGGAAAGGAAGGGACACAGATCATCAACAAAGCAGCATGGAGAGCAGAGAGCAGCCTTTGGACCTGAAGTTCCTGTGCAGACATGCTCTTAGACCAAAGAAAGACTGATGCAACACAAAGACCTTCCTTCAGAGCCAAAATAAGAAGTCTCTGTTCCCTTGAAGTAGGCACCCTGAATTTGGGCTTCCAGCTATCGGAATGTGTAAGAACAAACTTTTTTTTGCTAAAGCCCTTCACTTGTGGTATCTCTGTTAGAGCAGTGTCAAATGACTAAGACACCATGTCAAGGCCCAAGGTTCATTCACCTCCAACAGTAAAGAAATTCTAAAATATTAGCTTAAATTCTACAATATTAGCTTTGCAAGCTATAATCATGTGAGCGACACATTTTCTTTTTTACAACTTCGAAATAGAGTGCGCAAATAGAATACACTCATCCCTTGGTATCCACTGGGCACTGGTCCAAGACTCCTTGGTTTCCAAAATCTGAGAATCCTTGTCTTTTATATAAACAGTATGGTATTTGCATATAATCTATGCTTATCTGCCCGTATACTTTAAATCATCTCTAGATTACTCATAATACCTAAAACAATGTAAATGCTATGCAAATAGTTGTTACACCATATTTTTTATGGAATAATGACAATATGTAAAACAAACAACGCCCAAACAGCAAGTGCTAGGGAGAGATTCCCCCAAACCAAACCCAACCCACTGCTGCTGAGTCAATTCTAACTCCTAGTGAGGCTACAGGACAGAGTAGAACTGCTCTGTAGAGTTTCCAAGGAGCACCTGGTGGATTTGAACTGCTGACCTTTTGGTTAGCAGGCATAGTTCTTAACCACTATGCCACAAGGGTTTCTGGGGAGAAACCCAGGATCTGTAAGATAGCAGGAGGCTACAGCAAGGACGCTTACACATCTCTGCATTCATGTGGATTCAGCATACTGCTCAGTAAGGTAGAATATTCAAGTGTTGTTTTTGGAATTTTTCTTTTTTTTTCTTGATTATTTCCAATCTGTGGTAGGCTGAATCTGTGGATACAGAGGTCTGATGTATAAAGAATATGATAAATGAAGAAATAAAAATGTCTGTTACTGTGGAGTAAATTCCAATCTGCCCCATCGGGTTTTCAAGGAGAGGCTGGTAGACTGTAACTGCCGACCTTTGGGTTAGCAGCTGAGCTCTTAACCACTGTACCATCAGGGTTCAAAAATGTAACAATCATTATCTACTCCTAGCTTTGTCAAATCTTAACATTTTGCCTTATTTGTGTCCCATCTTTCTACTGGAAAAAGAAAAGAAAAAACAGTAATACTTGAAGTCTTTCTTTTATCCCCAAAAGGAAGTGATACCCTAGATTTTAGGATCACTACACCTGTATCCACCTTTTACTGTGTGTATATATGTAGCCGTGTATACATCGTATTATATTGAATGCTTTCAAATCTGATTACAATGGTACCACACTGAGCATACTCTTCTGTTACTTGCTAATTGACATTTTTTTTAACACAAGGTCATGTTTTTGAGGTTAATACAAGTTGATACACATACTTTTAGTTAATTCATTTATCTTCTCATTTCACAGTTCATTTATTACATATCATGTGTGTTTATATATGTACACATACATGTTATAAACATGTGTTATATGTAAACACACACGATACATTTACATATATTATGTTTATGTATATATATGACTGGGTTCTTATATATGTATATATATATATATGAGCATACACACACACACACGTAAGAATCCCTGGTGGTTCAGCACTCAGCTGATTTGGTAGTTCATATCTACCAACTGCCCTGTGGAGAAAGATGTGGTAGTCTATTTTTTTTCAATTTTTTAACTGTGAATTAAGAATGATTTTACAGCCTGTATCATGTTGCCATATAACACCCAGAACTTTCACCACTATTCTATTCTAGTTACCCTGCCCCCAACAAGTGACAGCATGCTTCTACTTTTGTTCGGAACCTCCCATGACCTTTTGACCAAGGTCTGGCCCACCTCACCCAATCAACTCAGCTCCAGTGAAGAGCCTCTCAGACAAACCCGTGAACTTGTTTAAAGGTTTGTTAGCCTTCAGTATTACTCTATGTTTTATACAGTCCAGGTCAGTCTTTGGAGAGCTGGCCTCGGCGTTGGATGCAGTTTGGGGTAAGAGAGTCCAAGGGCCACACTCCCAGGGGGGCCACCATTCAGAAAGACCACCAAGTGTGGTCTTTTGGTAGAGTCCTAGCTCTGCCCTCTACTCCATCACCTGCTGTGCCTGGGGCTCCATTCCACACACCCATCACGGCTGTCGTTCGCGGTGGCTGGGTACCAACTAGTTCTTCCAGTCCCATGCTGAAGCAGGCTACGTCTTACATGGTCCCTTCTATCTAGTGGGCTATAGTTTCCTCTTGTCCTCAATGTCTACCATTTACCTCAGGTCCAGGTCGTGGTGCTATTTAGACAGCAGTTTGCTAGCTTTAAGTAACCCAATTACCACTCACCCAGGTGGTATGTGGAATGATGAGAGAGAGAGAAACCTTGAGCATACCAGTAAGTCTGGATGTCCCCTGAGAGCATGGTCACCTGATCCCAGACCATGTTTCTCTGTCCTTCCAAAGAGGTGGTCCACATTAAGGGGACAATTTGGTTTTGAAGTTCAGTAGTTGTGGGCACCTGACTTCTATTGCATGCTGACACATCCTATACCCAACCCTAATTCTAACCAGTAACCAATCTGTAGAAATCCCTCTCCCTTCCACCCTCCCTACACTTGTAACTGTCCACTATTGACTTCTTCTGTGCTTAAATGATTCGTTGCATCCTTATAATAATGGTCTCATACAAAATTTGTCCTTTTGTGTCTGGCTAATTTCACTAAGCATAATTTCCTCTAGATAGTTCCACATTGAGAGATATTTCTCTAAGCTATTGTTGTTTCTTATCCTTGTATGGTATTCCATTGTATGAATGTACCACAGTTTGTTTAACTATCCATCTGTTGATGGGCATCTAGGTTGCTTCCAACTTTTAGCTATTGTGGTGAGAGCTGCAATAAACACTGGTATTTATATACCTGTTTGAGTGGTTTTCATTATTTCCTTGGGATATATTTAAAAAGATGGGATGACTGGATCATACGATATTTCTAGTTCTAGTTTTCTTTTTTTTTTTTTTTCACGGTGATTACGTGAAAACACACAATCCAATCAACTTTGCATGCCCACCTATCTGCAACTCTTTCTCCTCTCCTTGCCCAGTGAGCGCAGCACACTCCTCCTTTCCATTCTATACTTCTAGCATTCTCTTAACAAGCCCCAGTCCCCTCCTCTCTGCCCACTTCTCTCCCATCTACAAAGAGACCAGTAGGAGAGCCTCCTATAAATGTATAGAAGCATAAAGTACACACGCCGTATGGTCACACTGTTTCCCTGAGTCCAATCCACTCTTGACCTCAGTAGTGTTTTCCGGTCAGGGGCAGCAGTGGGTCTAGGGCCCAGGCTCCCAGTTGATCCTCCAGGCCATCGGACCATCAGTTGTGGTCTTTTAGTAGAGTTCTTGAGCTACACCTCTTTTTCTCATGTTACCACAGGGACTCAACATTGCTCCATCATGGCTGTCTTTGGTGGTGGCTGGGCACCATCTGGTTCCTCTGGCCACAGGCTGATGTAGTCTCCCATTCACACAGGTCCTTCTGTTTCCTGGGCTCTTTTTCCCTTCTGTCTTTGTTGTTCTTGATCATCATCCATTCTGGATGAGTTAGGATAATTTGGTGTACCTCAGATGGCAGCTGGCTAGCTTTTAAGACCCCAGACTCCACTCACCAATATGGGGTTCAGAAAACTCTCTTAGCAATAGGCTAGTTGTGCCAACTGGCTTTGATGTCCCCCCAAAACATGGTCCCCAGACCTGGCCCTTGCCACTCCATCCTTGCAATACTGGGTTGAGATTAGATGAGCTTTCAGTTTATGGTGAAGTCCAATTAAGTTGATCAACTTTCTACCATGTGCTGTCACTGCTTTCAACTTAATCAAATTTCTATCAACTATTTAATCTAAAGCCAACCCACTCCCTCCCTCCACATCCTAGTAGCAATCAAAGAGTCTTTCCTTTTGTACATAAGTCTATTTTTAAGTCCTTACAGTAGGGGTCTTGTATAATATTTGTCCTTTTGTTGCTGACTGATTTCGCACAGCATGTCTTCCAGTTGAAACCAGGTTATGAGATACTTCCTAGAATCATTATTGTTCTTTATTATTGCACAGTGTTCTGTTGAGTATCTCTACCATAGTTTGCTTATCCATTCATCTGCTGATAGACATCTAGGTTGATTCCATCTTTTTTGCTATTGTGGACTGTGCTGCAATAAACATTTGTGTGCAGGTATCTGTTCATGTGACAGCCTTTGTTTCTGTAGAATATATTCCAAGCAGTGGGGTTACTGGATCAAATGGTATATCTATTTCTAGCTTTTTAAGGAAGTGCCAGATTGCTTTCCAAAGCAGTTGTACCATTTTGCAATCCCACCAGCAGTGTAGGAGAGTTTCAAACTCCACAGCCTCTGTAGGATTTGTTGTTTTGTGTTTTTTGGATTATGGCCAACCCTGTTAGGGTGAGATAGTATCTCACTGTAGTTTTGATTTGGATTTCTCTAATAGTTAATGATTGTGAGCATTTCCTCACATGTCTTTTGGCTGTCTGGGTGTCCTCTTTGGTGAAGTGTCTGTCCATCTCCTTTGCTCATCACTTAATTGGGTTATTTACCCTTTTCTTGTTGATATTTTTCAGTATCTTGTAGATTATGGAGATCAGATGTCAGTCTGACATGTAGTTGCCAAATACGTTTTCCCATTCAGTAGATAGTCTTTTAACTCTTTTGATAAAGTCTTTGGATGAGCAAAAGTGTTTGATTCTTAGTAGTTCACATTTACCTATTTCTCTTCTGTTGTTTGTGCTTTGTTTCTCAGATTTTGAAATCTGTCTAAGCTGTGTATTAGCACTTCCACTGTTGACTCTATTTTTTGTTGCATGATCATTATTGTTTTAGTTTGATGTTTAGGTCTTTGATCTATTTTGATTTAGTTTTTGTATAAGGTGTGAAATATGGGTCTTGTTTCAGTTTTTTGTAGACAGATATCCAAATCTGCCACCACCATTTGTTAAAGAGACTGTTTTTATCCCAGTTTACAGTCTTAGGGTCTTTGTTCAATAACAATTGTCCATAAGAAGATGGTTACATCCCTAGGGTCTCAACTCTGTTCCATTGGTCTGTATGTCTCTTTTTGTTCCAGTACCAGAATGTTTTGATTACTAGGGCAGTATAATAGGTTCTAAGGTTGTGTAGTGTAAGGCGTCCCACTGTGCTCCTCTTCTTCAGTAGTGCTTTACTTATCTGGGGCTTCATCCTTTCCCAAAGAAAGCTGGTGATTTGTTTCTCCATCTCATTCAAAAATGACACTAAAATTTGTATTGGAGTTGTGTGGTATATGTAGATCACTTTGGGTAAGATAGGCATTTTCACAATGTTAAGTTTTCCTATCCATGAGCAGTATAGCTTTAACCACTTATGTAAGTCTCTTTTGGTTTCTTGCAGTAAGGTCTTATAATTCTCTTTGTATAAGTCTCTTATTTCTCTGATTAGATTTATTCCTAAGTATTTTATCTTCTTTGGGGCTACAACAAACCGTATTGATCTGGTGATTTCTCCTTTGATGATCTCTTTGTTGGTGTAAAGGAATCCTACATATTTAATTATGTTCATCTTATATCGTGATACTTTGTTGAACTCCTCTATTAGTTTCAGTAGTTTATTTATAGATTCTTGAGTATTCTCTGCATATATGATCATATCATCTGCAAATAAGGAGATTTTTACTTCTTCTTTGCCAGTGCAGATGTCCTTTATTTCTTTGTCTTGTCTAATTGCTCTGGCTAGAACCTCTAGTACAACATTGAATAGAAGGGGTGAGAGTGGGCATTGTTGTCTAGTTCCTGTTCTCAAGGGAATTCTTTCAGCTTCTCTCCATTAAGGAAGATGTAGGAGGCTGGCTTTGCATAGGTGTCCCTCATCATACTGAGGAATTTCCCCTCTATTACTATTTGGCAAAGAGTTTTTAGCATGAATCAGTGTTGGACTTTGTCAAACGCCTTTTCTGCATTAACTTACAAAATCAGATGATTCTTTTCCTTTATGTTATTTGTGGTTGATCACATTAATTGTTTTTCTGATGTCAAACCAGCCATGCATCCCTGGTATGAATCCAACTTGGTCATGATGAATTTTTTTTTCCTGATACATTGTTGAATTCTATTGGCTAGGATTTTGTTGAAGATTTATGGATCTGGGTTCATGAGTGATACTTGTCTGTAATTTTCTTTTCTTTTCTTTTGTGTGGGATCTTTCCTTGGCTTTGGTATCAGGGTTATACTGGTTTCATAGAGTTAATTTTGGACTATTCCATCCCTTTCTATGCTGTGAAATAACTGCAGTAGTATTGGAATTAAGTCTTCTCTCAAAGTTTGGTAGAATTGTCCAGAGAAGCCATCTGGGCCAGGACTTTTTTGGTTGGTAGTTTTGCGATTACTTTTCAACTTCTTGCTTTGTGATGAGTTTATTAAGTTGTTTTGCTTCTTGTCATAATTTTGGTAGGTAATATGAATCTAGAAGTTTGTCCCTTTCCTCTAGGTTTTTAAATCTGTTAGAGTACAGTCTTTTGTAATATTCTGTTATGATATTTTTTATTTCATTTGAGTTGGTTGTGACCTCTCCCATCTCATTTCTTATTCAGGTTATTTGTTTCCTCTCCTGTTTTTCTTCTGTTAGTTTTGCCAGTGATTTAGCAATTTTGTTGATCTTTTCAAAGAACCAGCTTTTGGTTTTATTTATTTTTTTATTATAACTGAGTGAAAATGTACTTTCCCATATAAATTTACATGCCCACCTATATGCAGCTTCCACTGCTCTCCCTGTCTGGTGACAGCACACTATTCCTCTCTGCTCCATACATGTCTCATTCTCCCAACAGTCTCCTTTCCCCTCCTCTCTACTCACTCTCCTTCCTCCAGCCAGAGGTCAACAGGATGATATTCTATGGATGCATGGAATCATAAAGTGTATCCAATATATGATCACTCTGCATCGCCAAGTCCAATCCATTAGTGTCTGCAATGTGGACCTTCATTATGATTTATGGGCAAGGGCAGCATCAGGACCAGAGGCCATGTTCCCAGGGGAACCCCAAAGCTGCTGGACCATCAATTGCGGTCTTTTAGTGGCGATCTCAGGGTGCACTCTTTTTCATTCTTGTGTTGACAGTGAGACTCAACTTAGTGAGCTCTATTGCGACTATCACTGGTTGTGGCCAGGCTGATTTTATTTTTTTAATTGTTCTTCTGTTCTCTAATTCATTTAGTTCTGCTCTAATCTATGTTATCTGTTTTCTTCTGGTGGCTGATGGGTTCTTCTCTTTCTACTTGTCCAAGCTGTAGGGTCAATTCTTTAGTTTGGGGCCTTTCTTCATTCCAGCTGTGTGCACATACAGAAATAAATTCTCCTCTGAGCACTGCTTTTGATGTATCCCATAAGTTCTGGTAGGATGTGTTTTCATACTCATTTGATTCCATAAATCTCTTTATTTTATCCTAAATTTCTTCTATAACTCATGGATTTTTGAGCAAGGTGTTGTTCAGTTTCCATGAGTCCAAATTTCTACCTGTTTTTTCTCTGCTATCGATTTCAAGTTTTATGGCTTTTTGGAGTGAGAAGATGCTTTGTGATGTACAATGGTTTGGATTTTGTTGAGACTAGATTTAAGTGCTAATACACGGTCTATTCTGGAAAATGTTCCATGTGCATTGGAGAAGAAGGTGTACTCATCTATTGATGGGTAAAAGTTCTGGAAATGTCAATGATGTCTAGTTGATTAATTGTCACAATAAGATCTTCTGAACCTTTACCAAGCTTTTTTCTGGATGATATGTCCGTTACTGAAAGTGGAATGTTGAAGTCTCTGACTATCATTGTGGAGTGATCTATTTCATTTTTCAATGTTGTCAGTGTTTGTTCGACATGGTGGAAGCCTTTCTTTAAAGATTTACAACCTTGAAAACCCTACAGGCAGTTCAGTCTTACTCGGTCATAAAGGGTCACTACGAGCTAGAATAAAATCAACAGCAATGGGTATGCCTACGAGTCTGACAACTAAGTAGCAAACTTAATCATTCTAAGTATTACATACCGCTTTGCTGAATGTCACCAGCCACCTTCTAAGTACTTTCCTTGGTAAGCTATGCACTGATGCCAGCACCTAGTCCACCCTTCAAAGCAATTTTGGAACTCTTTCTAGAATGACCATTGCACACAGTGGCACCATGCCATATTCACAACTTCATTGTATACTATGCAAAGATTAATAAATTAATATCATACAGAAAGACATTAAGCCTGAAAGGTTATAGAGTAAAAGATGCCAAAAACATAATGAAAAAACAGTCCATAGACAGAAGACCAGTTTTTAGCCAGTAAACAAATAACTATATTGGAATACCCTTTCTACTCACCTGGCCTGTCCCTCAATATTGAAAGGAAAGCATTTTGATGACATTCAGGATATCAAGACTGATATGATAACAGTTCTGATAGCCATTCCAGAAAAAGAGTTCCAAAATTGCTTTGAAAGGGGGTCTACAAACTGGCATTGGTGCATAGCTTCCCAAGGGGAGTACTTCGATGGTGACTACAGTGGTATTTACCAGTGAGGTATGGAGCACTTTTTCTAGGATGAGTTCTTTAACTTCTCAGACTCAGTATATATATTTTATTATCTGGATAATTATAACCTTTTCATTTTTTTCTATTACAAACAATTGTAGTTACTAGTGCATGCCTCCTGGGCTCACGGGCAAGCATCTCTAGAGCAAATACCTGGAAAAAGATTTTCTCTGACTTACGTATGTTGATCTTCACCTTAACTAGGTATTGTGAAATAGGTTTCCAGAATGGGAAGTACAATAGACAGTTTGTAATTCAGCAGCTACTATAAATATTTCAAAACATTTTTGCCAATCTATAGGCAGGACATGGTATCCTATTGTGATTTTAATGTCCGTTTCTCCAATTACTAGTGGTGCTTAGTGTTTTTAAATTTATTGATATTTCTTTGAAGAAATGTCTTTTGTTTCTGATTTAATATCAATAATTCTATGTGCCATGTAATGGTCTTTTGTCTATGGGCTGTCTTTTCATTATGTTTTTGGCATCACTTACTCTATAACTTTTCAGGCTTGATGTCTTTCTGTATGATTTTAATTTATTAATCTTTCAATAAAAAACTAGAAAACAAAATAAATGAAGTAGTTGGTCAGCTACTAGTAGTTGGTTAACCCTAAAGAACTTGCCACTGTTTCAATGTCTAACTGCAACTTCATCTTAGAAGCATAAAGTTAATTAAGAATTTTATGGAGGCAGGGGGTTGGAGAGCATGCTCTCAGGGGAAACTGAGGCCAACTGACACAATTAGCATTTTCCTAAGAGAGACTTCTGCACCCCACATGGGTGAGTGGCGTCCGGGGTCTTAAAAGCAGCCGAGCTGCCATCTGAGGGTACAGCAAACGGTCCCAACTTAGCAAGAACAGATGACCACCAAGGACCAAACTGACATGGGGGGAAGAGAACCCAGGAGACAGAGAGACCCACATGAGTGTGTGACTACATTGACTTGTGACCAGAAGAACTGGATGGTGCCTGGCTACCACCGCTGATAGCCATGATGGAGCTCACAAAGTTTAGTCTCGCTGGCAACACAAGAGTCAAAAGGGGAGCACCCTGAGATCTCCATTAAAAGACCACAATTGATGGTCCACAGGCCTCAGAGTTCTCCTGGGAGCATGGCCCCTGGCCCTGATGCTGCCCCTGTCCGTAAATCACAATGGAGGTCAACTCTTGGACAGAAATCAATTGGACTTGGTGACACAGAGTGACCATATTGTGTGTACACTTTATGGTTCCAGGCATCTATAGAATGTCGTCCTTCTGACCTCTTACTGGAGGAAGGGGGTGGGTAGGGAGGAGAGGACAGGAGTTTGGTGGGAGAATAAGACATGTATGGAGCAGGAGTGAGAGTGTGCTATCACCGGGCGGGGAGAGCAGTGGGAGCCGCATACAGGTGGGCATGTAAATTTATATGGCAATGTAGAGTTTCTTTCAATCATAATAAGAAAAAAAAACAATTTTATGGAGAGGCCCCATGGTCTGGCCAGGCCTAACATAAGCACTGATCCTAATTCACTACTACAGCTGAACTATATAAGCCCCCTGTAATTATCCCTCCTTTTTTGAAATCCACATTTAACTTTAGACACTAATTTTAGGTCTTAAGTTACAGATAGTAATAAATATAATTGCAATAAATAATACCAAACATAAAATACAACAAATTTTCAAAACACAAAAAGCAAGGTAAGACTAACTTATTAATTCTAAAAATGAGCGTGCGTGTTCCCTTCAATGGAGCAGTTACAGCTGAGAGATCTCCACTCCATGTGCCAGGACCAAACGAGCCTCGTATACTGGCTGAGCCCCCTCACCTGACCTGCTCCTTCCAGGCAGCCTGCTTTCCCCATCTAACTTCCTGCTGCTGCAAATAACTGCCTGAGTCTCTGCCTTTCAGCAAATATTACCAGTGACAGGGGCACTACATGTGCAGTGGGTATCTTTAGCACATAAATATATTACCAAGTATGCAGTGATCAAAAGAGGCTGTGTCACAGTTTGACCAGAAATTGCCATTTTTTAGCTTCAAGGTCTTCTGCTTCACCTAGATGGTGAACCAAACCAGGCTCTTCTTCCCAGCCTCTAACACTTGACATGGAGTGATCATGTACACTGCAGCTGTAACAACTTAGAACTTTCTGTGTCTCAAAAACATAAACAGAACTCACTTTTCATGTTAACACTGAGTCCATCATACATCACCTTACCTAAATCTTTTCTTCTTTTGAGTTCATTGATGTTTACATTGATGTCTCTCACAGCAGCAAAGGCATCCTCCAGTGCTTTATAATCTGGGTGAGAAGGAGGGGTAGAGTTGCGAAGTTCACACAGCAATAAGGGGTATTTCATCACTCGCTGAATTGGTTTGATCATCAAAGAGCCCATGTCCAATAAGTTTGGTTTGCCTCTGTAACAGAGATAGATAACGGCAATTTGAAAAACTTTTGCTTTGTTAGTATCTTTTCTTTTTATGATGAACTCTTAAAACTGCCCTCTTCCTCCCTTCCCCCACCACCATTTCTCTACATAAAATGTCTAAATGAAAGCAAGAGCAAAGGATGACAGGAAGCAGCTGAAAATCCCTTTATTAAATCAAAAAACAAAAGAAAACCAATTTCAGTATACCTGTTTACTAAAAGGGATTCAAAGCACTATTTTCACCTAAATTCTACTTATAGTTCTTTATAACAGACAATATTACAATAGTGGGAAACAAGTTCAGAATGCATTTTTCCATGACAACCAAGAAAAGTGCATTTTTCTGATTATTACCAAGAAAAATAAACTCACTAGGTAAAAACATAAACAGACGATTTGCAAAGTCCAGTCAAAAGAAAGATGGTCTCCTTCTCTTCCACCAAATTGAGAAGATGCATTTACAGTGTTTCAGAAGTGCTACTGCAGTCTTCAAAGAGCTTCATAGCAAATACAACACGTTTTCGAATTCCCGCTATTCTCATCACTATCACTAATGATTGCTGCCACACAGTGACTTCCCAGGCGGAATTTTATTAACCAGTTGGTCTCCGAATGACTATACAAAAATAAGCAGTCTTTCCTGACTCTTCTCTCCTTTTGAAGCCTCTGAGATTCAGAAGAGCAATATTTCAACTAGACAAGCAGTTCACAGGAAATGAAGAAGCTAGAAACTTGTTCATATCACCATCCAACCCACTGTCATTCATCTTTCAGGCTGAAGGCAGTGATTTCTATAGGCCTTTATATGTAAAATCAAAAACCAAACCAAACACACTGCCATCTAGTTGATTCTGACTCACAACACTATAGAACAAAGTAAAACTCCCCCATAGTTTCCAAGGGATGCCTGGTAGATCTGAACTGCCAGTCTTTTGCTTAGCAGGTTAGTGTGTAACCACTATGCCAGCACAGTTTTCTTTATATGTAAAGATGCAAACAAACAACAACAACAAAACACTACAGATTAGAAACAGAACCCGGTGATGTGGTGGTTAAACACTTGGTTGATAACTCAAAGGTCTACAGTTCAAACCCACTAGCCACTTGGCAGGAGAAAGATGTAGCAGTCTGCTTTCATAAAGATTTACAGCCCTACTGTGGAGAAAGTGGAACTCTCTTACACTGTTGGTAGGGTTGCAAAATAGTCCAGCCTCTTTGGAAAGCGATCTGGTGCTTCCTTGAAAAAATAGATATAGATATACCATTTGACCCAGTAATTTCACTACTTGGAATATATCCTACAGCATCAAGGCCTTTCACACCAGCGGACACATGCACAAGAATATTTAT
Source organism: Heterohyrax brucei (assembly GCA_028571685.1). Taxonomy (NCBI): domain Eukaryota; kingdom Metazoa; phylum Chordata; class Mammalia; order Hyracoidea; family Procaviidae; genus Heterohyrax; species Heterohyrax brucei. Next base: position 79,763,155 of record CM053143.1, read on the forward strand.
CACAGCACAGTCCATAATAGCAAAAAGACAGAATCAAGCCAGATGCCCAATGACAGAGGAATGGATAGGTAAACTGCTCAATGGAGTACTATGCAATGATAAAGAATAATGATAATTCCAGGAAACATCTAATAATCTTGTTTCAACTGGAAGACATTATATTGAGTGAAAGTAGTCAGTGACAAAAGGACAAATATTGTATGAGACCCCTATGATAAGATCTCAAAAACAGACCTATGTATAGAAGAAAAGACTCTTTGATGGCTGCAAGGGAGGGGAGGGAGGAAGGGCGAGGGGGGGAGGATTTAGATTAGATAGTTGGTAGAAATTTGGTTAGGTGAAATCGGTGATAGCACACATTAGAAACAAGAACAATATTAAGTGGACTTCAGCATAACTTAACAGTCCTTCAATCTTAACCCAATATTGCAAGGACGGAGTAGTCAGGTCCAGGGGACAGGTACCATGCTCTCAGGCGAAATTGAGGCCAATTGGCACAACTAGCATTTTGCTAAAAGGACTCTCTGCACATCACATTGGTGAGGGGCATCTGGGGTCTTAAAAGCTACCATCTGAGGGCACAGTAAATGGCCCCAACTCAGCAGGAACGGATGCTCACCAAGGACCAAAATGACATGGGGTAAAGACAACCCAGAAGATAGAGAGACCCACATGAGTGGGTGCCTACATAGACTTGGGACTGGAAGAACAGGATGGTGCCCAGCCACCACCAGTGATAGCCGTGACGGAGCTCACTAAGTTGAGTCTCACTGGCAACACAAGAATAAAAAGGGGTGCATCCTGAGATCTCCACTAAAAGACTGCAATTGATGGTCCAGTGCTTCAGGGTTCCCCTGGGAACATGGCCCTTGGCCCTGATGCTGCCCTTGCCCATAAATCATAACAGAGGTCCACTCTTCAGACATGAATGGATTGGACTTGATGATGCAGAGTGACCATATATTGTATGCACTTTATGGTTCTATACATCTATAGGGTATCATCCTGTTGACCTCTGGCTGGAAGAAGGAGAGTGGGTGGAGTGGAGGGGAAAGGAGACTGTTGGGAGGATGAGACATGTATGGAGCAGAGAGGAATAGTGTGTTGTCACTGGGCAGGGAGAGCAGTGGAAGTTGCATACAGGTTGGTATGTAAATTTATACGGGAATGTACATTTTCATTCAGTCTTGAAAAAAAAAAAGATTTACAGCCTTAGAAACTCCATGGGGCATTTCTACTGTGTCCTAAACTGTGACTATGAGTTGGAACTGACTTGGTTATTTGGTATATAAGTTTGGTGTAGATTAGAAAATAGACTTAACACTCACATGCACACATGTGTGCACACACACACACACACACACACACACACCAGTCACTATCACATCTCTTCATTTTATTCTTATTATGGGACTCACTACTATCTGGAAACTTATTAGCTCTAGGATTCTTCACCAATTTACGACCAGTTTCCCTTTCACCACTCTTTCTCTACCATGACATATGGTGGTCTCTCAGTGAATATCTGTAGACCGCAATGGCAGATTTCTCAGAGTCTCTGTAAGGTGCTTTTATTCTACACTCAACAATTTTCCCCCTAAAATTGCCCAGATGACCCTGGATAAATGACTGATCTTATTCACATTCCAGTAACCTAACAATGCCATAATAGAGACAGAAAGACTGAAGCAAACTAAAACACAATGCTTTTTGATAGGAAGAACAAAACAAATATTAAAGGTTTGCAGCAAAGAAGTGAAGAGTTACTTTCATGTGATTTTTTTTTGTATTTCCTACCCATGTAAACCAAATCTTTTAAGGAAGAGAGAAAGAGAAACAAACAGGAAAGAAAGATAGAAGAAGGGAAGAGATAAAGAAGGGCAGCAGAGAGAAATGTTACTCATTTCCAAGAGCATTAGGTAAAGCAGATGAGGGAAATGGAAAACAACTGCCAATACTAAGAAGGAATGATTAAGAAAATATTCTCTAATGGTAGGTCAGTTGTAACACTTTTAAATGCAAAGTACCTCTTTGCGTTATACATCTTAAACAAAGAGAAATTCTTTCACAGCATAAAATTTCAGAAACCCAAGTAGAAATAATTCCCCTAAAGAGGAAACAAGTCGGTGATATGGAAGTATTATCTTGATCAGAGGCATATTATCCAAAGGAACATGATCAGAATTTCTACTGACTTCTTCCTTTGACTATAACCAATCATTAGTCTACTTAATCTTTTAAAGTTGCTGAAAATACAATAAAATATAATGAAATGTTTTCATGAACTAAGATCCTATTTTAATCATATATTTTATAATGTGGTCCACTCTTTTATACTGGGATGGTGAGACTTTCTCTTGCTTGCTTTGGATGTATCATCAAGGAAGATTAATTGCTAAAAAATGGTATCATAGCTGGCAAAACAGAGATCAGTGAAAATGAGGGAATCCCTCATGGCCTGGGTTGACATAAAAATGGCAACATCAGTGGATTTAAACATAGCAATGATCATGATAAAAGCACAGTACAGGGCAACAGCTCATTCTGTTTGCATGCAGTTTTCATTTTTAAATACAGAAAAAAACAAATGTATTAAAGATTATATTTCACTTTCAGCTGCCTTCCTTTCTTGCTTATCAAGACATGTCAAAGAAAAAAAAAACAATTACTGTTCGTTATACTCAAATCTACTGTTGATTCTTTTTCCATCATTTTTTGGCATCCAAGCTCCATTGTCTCCCTTTTCTGTTTCAAATGACAATAATAACAATTATAAATGGTTGCTGTTTCACTCAAAAGCATTATAAAATCAAATCCTATAAAAATCCTTTCTCAAAAACAAGAAATTTTCCAGGGACTTTTGTCTTGAGATGAGCACTTTGAACAGTTGCCCAAATGATAAGAAATGATGTCCTGATATCACACCCCACAGACAAGTTATATGTAGAAAGGACATAGGATGTGTTATAAGATGATGGCCCTCTTGGGCATTTGGGGGGCACTGCATTCACTTCAGCTAGTCTCACCTAGTCTGACTACCATACAGAGCAGATGCGTCCACTGTGTGACGCAACCCTTCTCAGATAGGCAGCAAGTAACCACAGGACTGCAGCACCATAACTAAATGTGTAACCATTCGCCATATACACACTGAACCAAAAACTAAGGTGGCTAATAATTTGTAAATTTGTTTTATCCTCCACTGTCTTATTATGAATACTTAGTGCCTTATAGTAACTACACTTATCTTGGTTTCAAATTATTCTTGGAACTTAACAAGGTCAAACAAATATAGTTGACTTGTTTTAGTAGCAGTTCTACTGTAGAAAACTTCACATTAAACAGAAGAAAAAGATTGCACAGTGAAACTAAAACTGACAGTGCAAGATTGAAAAAACATGCGGTAGAAGACAGAAAAAAATTAGATACTAAACGCTGAGGCATATCTATATTTCTTAGTGTAAGAAAACAAAAGGAAGGAAAATAATCATGTAACTATTTATCATAAAACCACAAACCAAGTCCGTTGCTATCCATTTGATTCTGACTTATAGTGACCCCATAGGACAGAGCAGAACTGCCTCACAGAGTTTCCAAAGCTGTAGTCTCTACAGAAGCAGACTGCCACAACTTTCTTCTGTGGAGCAGCCGGTGGTTTCAACCACCTATCTTTCAGTTAACAGTGAATTTTCCCTATTTTATAAGCCCAACTATCCTAAATGTGATATCCACAGTATAGTAGTAACAAATCACTTATACTATTGTTAATTTTTTCCAAACACTCTCCTTTTAAAAAGTCTTTTAAACCAACTCTTTTTTTCAATCAACTTAAATTAATATTTTAAAAATCTGCACATTGGCACACAGATAATAAACAAAATGCACTTGTCATGAATGGAAGACAACTCTGAAGATAAATCCATAACCATTAACAAGTTTTAGAATATATAAAGTAGATGAATGAATAGAAACTGATAAAGCAGGCCAGAGAGAACCAGTAATATGAATTGTCAATAGTTTAATTCAATCTTCCAAAGATTGGAGAATTAGAGTCACCAAGAACCCACAGAAGCAGGGACACAGGGGTGTGGGGGAAAATAGGAAAGTTTAGTTGAACTCTTTTCGAAAAAGCCGTCTAAGCCTAAGGATCCTATAAAAGAAAAAGAATGGGGGAGCATCAATGTGGATGATTAAGAGAAAGATCTTAGAGTTTAAAAGGAGAAATGCACAAATAGAAAACATTGGAAAAAAATGTTGAGGAGCTTCCCAGAGAAAAGAACAAAATACAGAAAGGCAGAAATACCAGAAAACTATTTTAAAATTTTTAAAAAAGAGGACTACATATGAAGTCCAAAAACTAAATAACAGGAGTCCAAGGAAGAAAGAACAAGGGAAATGTGGGATGGAAATTATCAGTGATGCAACTGAGGAAGCTGAAAGAATTCACCGAGTGCCGAGCACAATGGGTGAAATGAATTCACAGCTTAGAATTCTTGAAAATTCAAACCATTTGGGACAAAGAGAAGATACTACAGTTTTTCAACATACATAAATAGGCACAAAGACATCATTAGGATAATCTTCGAACTTCTCAGTAGCAAAACTGAAAGCTAGAAAACAAAGAATTACTCTTATATTCTCAAGGTTAATGATTTCTATTTTTGAATTCTATAACCAAACTATAAATCAAGTGTGAGGATAAAATAAAGATACATTAAAAGTAAAATTTCTCAAAAATTTATTTCCCATGTATTCTTTAAGGAAGAGAAGACGTTACTGAGGGATATACTCTTCTAAAATGATGGAGAACCTATATGGGAAGAGGCAAAATGAATCTGCAGAATGATGGGGAAAGGTGTTTCTAGAAAGACAGCTTCTGCCCAGTGTCATCAGTCTAAATTCGACAGGCCAAAATTCTCTTGAGAATGTTTTTCAGGGAGACAAAATTGAAAGCATACCTGTAGTAGGTTGAACAGTGGCCTCCCAAAAGTTAGGTACACATCCTAACCCCCTTAACCTATCAATGTGACTTTATTTGGAAAACGGGTCTTAGCAGATGTAATTACGCTAAAGGTCTTGAGAAGACCTCATCCTGGATTGTCCAAGTGGGCCCTAAATCCAATAACAAGTGTCCTGAAAAGATACAGAAGAGGAGAAGAAACAGACACAGAGGAGACTATGTGAAGAGAGAGAGAGAGACTGAAGTGGTACAACAGCAAGAAGTGACTGGAGCTATGATAAACCGGAAGCTGGAGAGAGCAAGGGTTTTGGACATGTGGCCTCTATCAAGTATAAATATCTGTTGTTTAATATACTGAGTTTGTTTGCTATAGCAGCTGTAAGAAACTAACACAACACCTAAAGCTTCTCACTCTCTCGGAAGGTAAGTTAACTAACTGACTGCAAGTTTGGCATTAATGATTAAAAAAATCTAAGCAAATGAAAAAGTTGGCAATTCAAACCCATGACGTGCTCCTTGGAAACTGGGGTAGTTCCACTCTGACCTACAGGGTCGCTGAGTCGGACCCCACTTCACGACAGTAGGTAAGCAAATGAAAGAGAGAGAGAGACAGTTGTTAACTTAGGGAGAAGTTATCAGTTTCCTCTGAGATGCAGCCCTGAAGAAAATTTATACAAATATAATAATTCAAACCCTGATAATTGCTCTATAGAGAGAACGGAAAGATGGAAAGGGCATGCAGGGATAGCGGAGATGAGGCTAGGGAAGACAGAGAGACTCTTATCTTTCAAAGGGGAACATCAATAGATAATGCCTATGAAGGAAAACCAAGCCTTTTTTAGAGTCTTGGAAGTTGATAGCAAATTAATCAGCTAAATGACATAAAATGCTCTAGGGAGGAATTCTTAGTAGCAGGTAGAAGAAGCAGGAAGGACATCTGGAGACACAGTGGGTAGGTGTTCTTGTGGTAACTGAAGGGTCAGTGGCTCCGGGCTACCAGTCACTCAGTGGGAGAAAGACAGGCGATCTGCTTTCATAAAGACTTTCAGCTTTGTCCTCTGTCCCATTGGATACATATGAGTCAGAATCGACTCTGTGGCAAAGGGTTTGGATTTAGAGAAACAAGCACTATTATTTTTATTAATAATATTGGTAAAACAAATTCCATGAACTATCAATATGTATAATTTTGGCAAAAGGAAACATTCAGGAATAGTCAATAACATTCTGAAAGAGTACTGAGTTTTGAATAGTTACACCCTAATATTAAAATGGAAACCCTGGTGGTATAGTGGTTAAGTGCTATGGCAGCTAACAGAAAGGCCAGCGTTCTAATCTGCCAGGTGCTTCTTGGAACCCCTTTGGGGCAGTTCTATTCTGTCCCATAGGACTGTTACAAGTCAGAATTGACTGAATGGCAGCGGGACAAAAATATTTAAATACAAAGCTACAAAAAAGAAAGCAGTTTAGTGATACACATATAGACATCAGTAACACCAAACAGAAAAGCAAGAAATAGAAACAAATAGCTATGGAAATTGAGTAGGTACATGATAAACTTTTAAAAGTCTTACTAAATGGGGAAAAATAAATTATGAAACATCTAGAAGTTGGGATAATTATGTAGCTATATAAAAAACATAACAAAAGCAGCTTGCTGTGTCACTCTTTCTATCAAAACAAGGTCCAGATTAAATGTTAACAATGAAGAAAATAAAAGAATTTGAAGAGAATATGAGAAAACTCTTTCAAAAACTAAACTTTAAAAAACTTAGAGTTGGTAACACAAGACACAGATGCCAAAAGGTATAAAACAAAAAGTAATAAATGTATTTAAAAATGTAAATGGCAAAAGAACAAGAATAAAAAAAACTAGCAAAGTTAAGACACAAATGAACAATTGGATATATTTGTAATATGCATTTAAAAATGCTAATTTCTTTAATATATTCAAGATCCCAATGTGGTCAGATTTTCCTTTCTTTTTTTCCTCTCAAAGAGGCTGTAAATTTGAACCTTTATGTGAACAGCCATGTTTTTAAATATTGACAATAATTCAAATTTAAAATACTGTGTGGGCCAAAGAAAACTCATTTTAGGGAGCCCAGCAGGAGCCTCAAGTCTAGACTTAATACCAAAGCAAAATCCATGGTGAGCCTGGGATCTTTAAAGACCTGTGCTAGTTGGCAGAGCAGAAAAGTAATTCTTCCTCATTGTCAAGAGTTCATTCCCCAAAACAAATCTTATTTCTCAAACACAGTACTGTCTAAAACCATATTAAGAAAGAAAACCATATTGCTGCATGCAGAGAATGTGACGGACTGCACCATGCTTCTCATACTGAACTGTAGATAGGTGCCTTAGCCTGCAGCTCAGCTTCCAAAACATTTGAAGAGTCCTCCCTGCCTAAGAAATAGCAGCCAAGACAGAATTATTGATAACTAGACCCTATAAACCAAATCCTTTGACGGTGAGTAATTGACTCATAGCAAACCTACAGGACAAAGTACAACTGTCCCATAGGGTTCCAAGAAGCACCTGGTAAATTCAAACTGCCAGCCTTTTAGTTAGCAGCCGTAGCACTTGGCCACTACACTTCCAGGATAGACTCTGGTGGTGCATCAGCCCCTCTTCTGCACCTAGGCCAAGTCATACTGCCAAGCAGCCCTCTTCAGGAGGGAGGCAATATGAGAAAAACATGGTTCTCTTTTACATGTAACTTTCATCCCAGGGTGAAAGTGAGGTGACAGAACGGGTCTTATGTGGTACATGTGTGTGTATATACTTATCTGTGCCTGTGTGTGTATATGTGTGTGTGCGTCTGTGTGTGTGCTTGAGTGTGTGAATATGAGACAAAAGGCCATGTATCTAAATGTTTACAATAGTTAATTGGATGATGGAATTAGCTGTAATTTTACTTTCCTTGTAAGGAGCTCCAGTGGCACAGTGACTAAGCACTCGGCTGCTAACCAAAAGGTTGGCAGTTTGAACCCACCAGCCACTCCTCGGGACAAAGATGTAACAGTCACCTTCCATAAAGAGGTTCCGCCTTGGAAACCCTATGGAACAGTTCTACACTGTCCTACCACGTCACTAGGCATTTCGATAATTTTGTATTTGATCTACTATGAAACTATATTGGTTTTATAAATAGGAGAATGGATAATAAATACTACAAGAAAATACTACAAACAAAATACTATAGTGAGAAAGTCCAACTGAGGGAAGAGCAGACTAATGTCTCTTGCCTCACTCACATTGTCTAAAAAGCAGAATCATAAAGGAGAAAAAACACTGATGAGTTTGGCTACATAGAAAGTTAAAATTGTACAGATTTTAAAAAAGAAGAAGAAGCGATTACAGACTGTTAAAAGTCCAATTATAAGCCGGGAAAATTATTTCTAGCACTTAAACGGTTAATATACTTGCTAACTAAAGAGCCATTATAAATCTATCAGAAAAAAAGATAACAAACTGAAAAAAAAGGTAGACAATCACTTAAAAAGACAATTCATTAATAAGAATTATAAATGGTTAAAGGTATATAAAAATGCTCAAGATAATGAATAATGCAAATTAGAACAATAAAATACCATTTTTGGGTCTACTAGATTGGAACAAATTATACAGCTACAAATACTCCTTGTATCCAGTGATAGCAAATAGTAAGTAAATGGAAAATTCATATATGGGCAGTGGGAAGACAGATTAGTTTAACGTTTCCAAAGTTTTCTGACAAAAAATATTGGAAGGCCTTTTTTAAAAAATTACACTATTACAGAGAATCAGATTATTGCACAAAGACCATGTATGTGAACAAATATGTAACATCAATGTTTACAGGACAAAATTCAACTGTCAGCAAGGAGTTGGTAAACTAAAGTATGACATGTTGTGATTCTTGTCAGGCGCTGCCAAGTTCATTTTGACTCATAGTGACCCCACGTGACAGAGCAGAACTACTCCACGTGGTTTTCTCGGCTGTCAGCTTTACAGGAGCAGATTGCCAGATCTTCGTCCCATTGGTTGGTTTGAATCATCAACCTTCTCATTAGCAGTCGAGCACTTAATAGGTGCAACACCAAGGCTCCTTACATTATGACGTGTGTGTGTACCTGTGATAGCATATTGTCTCACCGTACAACAGCGTAGATTTGTATTTACTGACATGAAACGATGCCTATGATTTTTCATGCATGAGGCAGTGAGATGCTATACAGGAGGTAAACAGTGGTTTTGTTACAGTCGATGGAAACCCTGGTGGTAAAGCAGTTAAGAGTTACGGCTGGGAACCAAAAGGCTGGCTATTCAGATCTACCAGGATTCTCCTTGGAAATCATACAGGGCAGTTCTACGCAGTCCTACTTGATCACTATGAGTTGGAATTCACTCTGTGGCAATGAGTCTGAGGTTTATTTTTCCTTTCAGTTGTAGTTAGTATGCACTTGTGTGAAGAAATGTCTCAGCAGTGCTGTCAGTGACACACTACAGTGACACTGTGGTTAACCTGGCACATTACTACTAATTGTCTTTACTGTCTTCATTTTGATTCTCTAATCTGGCAATGTCTGTTAATCTGAGAAATACAAATCTCGGGAAGAGGAAAAATAAATTTACTACTGCATTTTGAAACTAAAAGAAATCACGAGATACAAGTTTTAAAAATAGCTAGCCAGAGAATGAAAGACATGGGGGGGGGGTGAGTAAAAAAACACAAGGTTAACAAAATACAGCATTTCTGGAGACAGATGCATTTAGAATCGGCATCTTTTTCTTGCTTTAGGACATGAGACTTGTATCAGATACCTTCTTGGGGACTCTTAAGTGGGTTATTCTATGATTCTTGTCACTTTAATACTGTCTTTGAAGTTTGCATAAGATTATAAATCAAAGTAAACATTTCAGGAATTATAAATATTTCTGCCTTTCTCTGCAGTCTTTAAAGTATAGATTGTTTGAAAACATTAAGTGAGGGATTTAGGGGAAGACATTAACAAAACCCCCCTCTTTCTAATGCACTTTTGGCTGCAAAATAGCTGGCCTTAGCTACAATTATGCTGCACATGACACTGCCTTTTATCCTTTTATGTAGCAGCATATATGCCTCCGAAAGAAGGGAGAGAAACAGGATGGAAAATAACTCATTGCAAATGTAGTTTTGATGTTCATCTAGCCACACACTCTGACTGCACTTCCTCTTTTACAGTCTTGAGGTGTAGAACAGGCTAGAAGGGGTATACACAGCCTTGCCAACTCCCACACAGCAGCAAAGCCACAAAACCTAGCACAATTTTTTAAAGCAAGTATTTTGACACAAGAAACCCAGGTGGCATAGTGGTCAGGTGCTCTGTCCTATAGGGTTGCTATGAGTCAGAATTGACTCAACAGCAATGGATTTAGTTTTTTGGTTTTATTTTAATATCATGTACTGTTCATTGTAAGTATTCCATGTAGAGCAGTCTCTTCAAACTAACTACACAAAGAAAAATCCGTCATTATGCTATGAATCTCACCTATTTTCTCTCTCCTTCTTTTATTATTATTTTACTTCAGGATACAAAGATTTAAGTGTTAGGAATAAAAACCTAAGTAGAGTTTGTAGTACATGCAGTTCTTTAACCACTAAGCTACATGGTTTTCCAGTAGTAAGCACAATAACAGGGCCACACCTTTATATAATGAGTCACCCTCTCCTATTAATTATCATTGAAGAGAAGCCACAGAGCTGTGGAGTATGAAGGAAACCAAATACACGAGGTACAATCACTTTTCTAACATGCACCAATTCAAATTCAGAATTGGGAGCTCATTAAATAAACTGACTCACATCTGTTTATATGACAGGATATATTTTCTTTTTTAAAAAAAAGAAACACAAGTGATGACAGCAATAGGTGCCTGTTTGGTGTGTCAAAAACCAACTTCTCAGCCTAACTGAGGTATAAAGTCTTGGTATAAAGGTCTCCTGTTGGGTACCTGATTCTTCTACCATGTTTCTGAATTCTGACCTCACAGTTGTTCTGCACCAAAGCATCAATGACAGAAGATTTATGATTTAAATTAACACAATTTTTATTTTGTAAATTTTACATTCCTTGACATGTATTCTCAGGAGTTTAACACACACACACACACACACACACACACACACACACAATCAAACACACACACACACACACACAAACCCTTTGCCATCAAGCCAATTCTGACTCATAGCAACACTAATGGACAGAATAGAACTGCTTGACAGAGTTTCTAAGGGGTTCCTGGTGGATTTGAACTACTGACTTTTTGGCAAACAGATGCAGCTCTTAACCATTACACCACCAGAGTTTCCTTAAAATACACACCCACCAGCAAATACTCAAACATGTACTGGGAGCTCAAGACTTTAGATAACCGCTGACCATGCTAAGCTACACAGTGCTTTTTTAAGTCCTAGTGAACTGGAGTTTGTTTTTCAGGCAGTGTCATCCTTTCACTACCAGATTGGACATGTTTCCCTTTGAGAAAAGTGGGTAACATCCAAAGTGTGTGTGTGATTTCTGTAAGGTAGTTTCTATATTGTCCTAGTGGCTATGTCATTTTAAAGTCTTATTTCCATACTGTATGTGTATTTTTTCCTCCTTACAGCATGAGACCAAATAGGAAGGAAACCCAGTATTTTATGGTCATACGAAAGATTTCCTTTTGTGTATAAATCTATGAAATCTTTGAACACATTATGACACAAATATAGAGCTTCAAAACTAATGTTGTTCTTAGGAAAATCTGTTTGGGGATGCATTGAGATTCCAAAACATAGGAGGACTGACAATTAAGTTCTCAAACTCATCCTGAAAAAGTGTTACATACCTCACTGCCAAATATCACTATGATCACCTTCAAAGTACCCTCCTTGGAAAGCTATGCACTGATGCCAGAGCCTAGTCCACCCTTCAAAGCAATTTTGTAACTCTACCTGGAATGGCCATCAGAGCAGTCCTCATATTACCCATGATGTCCTGAATGTCATCAAAATGTTTTCCTTTCAATATTTCCTTTATCTTTGGGTAAAGAAAAAAATCACTGGAGGCCAGACTAGGTGAGTAGGGAGGGTGTTCCTATACAGCTATTTGTTTGCTGACTAAAAACTCCCTCACAGACAACTATACAATTAAGTTCACAAACTTGCCACCGTGTCACCGTGCACAATGGCCATTCCAGAAAAAGTTCCAAAACTGCTCTGAAGCGTGAACTAGGTGCCGGCGTTGGTGCCAAGCTTCCCAATGGCAGTATCTCAAAGATGACCGCAATGATATTGAGCAATGAGGTACGTAGCACTTAGAATGAGTCACACCCCAATATCTAAAAGCATCCAGGAAAGTCTAACAATGACATTTGATGCACCAATGACACCTGGAGTAAATGCGTTCACAATCTTAGTTACTGAAAGCAAGATAAATAATTATAAAATTAAAATTTCTGATTTGGACAGGAATTTGTAGAAACTTTTCCCCATGATTTTTTTATTTCATTGCTGTTATTAAAAGAAAATACTTACTCTTCCATGTATATTTTCCTGTAAGAGAAGGGGAAAAAAGTGAATTAATGTAAGTTCACAGATTCAGGGAACTGTGCAAACATTATAGAACTTTTAGGATTATAGTATGTGACGTGGTAAGTAATTTTCATTAATGTCTTATAAAATTCACGTGATTATTTTATAGTCATGTTCCTAAAATGTTATTTTAGTATAAACCTGTTGCTGTCAAGTTCATTCCTACTCATAATAGCCCTATAGGACAGAGCACAAATGCCCCACAGAATTTCCAAGGAATACCTGGTGGATTCAAATTGCTGACCTTCACAGCACTTACCGACTCCAACACTGGGCTTTCCCATTTTAGTATACATACCATTTGTATTTCATGCTCATATACACTTAAAAAGTGTTCATTCAGATTATAGTTAGTAAATTTAGACAGTTTGGAAATGGATTGAAATTAAATTTTTGTTTACATTATTTAAAAAAGATCTTTTAGACGTGGCAACAGGAGAAATCAAGATTACAAAGGCACTGCTTAACTGACTTGCAGGAGACTATGATTCATTGCTCTATAATATCTCTGTATACAGTGTCATGCAGATTAGAAACAATTCGTCTATAGAATAAAGTAATTGTTGCTAAAACCTTCATTAGGCATGGGTAGCTCCCGTGACTCCCACTTCACTCAAATAAAACTCAAGTCCATCCCAGATCAGGCGCTATGGGATCTACTGCTCCTCCCCTTTCCTCCCCGCTTCATTTCCTGTTGCTGGCTCCCTCCCTCCCTCCCTGACCACCACACGGGCTTCCTTGCTGTTCCAACATCTGGCATGCTCCTGCCTCTAGGCCTTCCTACGTGCTGTTCCTTCTGCCTGGATCAACCCTCCTCTGTGCTTTCCTCCCTGTGCTCTTCAGGTCTTAACCTGCAACGTCCTCTCAAAGCTTTCCGTGCTCACCCTTTGAAACACTGTATCCTGTCTGCCCTGTACTCTCTCTCATCATTGCCAGCTTTATGTCCCCACCTTGCCCTGCTCACTTTCTAATATAGTACGCGTCTTACTTTTGTAGTCTGTTGTCTACCTCCTGCCTCCACATGGGCACGAATCCATGCTTGCTCTGTTCACTGCTCCACAGCAATGGGCAATGGGTAATGGGTTTTGGTCACTGCTGCATCCCCAGTGCTGGAGAAAGTCACCAGTACAGTCAAAAACTATTTGTTGACTAAATTAATCAGAAAATTTTAAAAGTATAAGGATTCAAGTTAAATTTAAAGAATAAAATGGTTGGAAATTATTCTCTAGATGTGACTGCAGAGAGATACAATAATTAAGTCTCTGGGTGGTACAAATAGTCGTCATGCTCGAGTGCTAACTGAAAAACTAGAAGTTCAAGTCCACCCAGAGGCACCTCGGAAGAAAGGCTTGGGCATCTACTGCTGAAAAATCAGCCACTGAAAGCCCCGTGGAGCAGGTGAGATCTGACAAACACGTGGTCACTTGGTGGCAACTTTTTTTTTTTATAATTATTATAATCTTATCACCTTGGCATCTGGTTCCCAACCTTTTAGAATACAATGAATGATTTCATAATTTTTGTGTGACCCTTACCCTGCAATAGCTGATGACGGTCTTTTGGCATTCAGAAGTTGAGGGGGAAAAATGTTTTTTGATGATACATACTTATGTTGAATTTCAAATACTTTAATGAATCTTACTGTTTTATTTCATTAACTCCACTACTCCATAAATGTGAAAAACAGTGAGAAATATTTATATCTGGAAGGCACATTAGTTCCTCAGTCTTCAAATAGGTTAGATGAGTGGTTTTCTAGACATCTTGAAACAGGCAGGTGTTGCTGAGGCCAAGACCTCCTTGCTGAGACTCAATCACAGAATTATTACTTTTTTTTTCCAATCATCAGCTGCCAGAGTTTTAGGCTGTTACTAACTGCTGTTGACAAGCTCTTCTACTGCAGTGAAAGGAGACTCTGCCCCCCAATCTTTTCCCAGTTGTTCCTTCCCTTCATTCCTCTAAGCTCACAGTCTTTTCCTTTGGAAAGGGAGACTTCCATACTTTAACAGCATTTGCTTTGTGTTATACTCTGTGGTTCACACATTAGGCAATTTTAACCCAAAGATGAGTAAAAATAAAAATACAAATACTATTTTCTATGGAAATAAACAGTGAACAATGTAATCATTCAGGAACTAAGACAAACATTTTGAAGTTGAAAGAGAAGATTAGTCTTTTAACTCCTCAGAAAAACATAAAAAGTCTGTTTCTGCTTCATTTATTTCAACTAATCTAAGCCTAAATGTTATAACATGTAACGGAACATAGCTATGTTTAATATATGTATATTCTTTTATATAAACGAATCTGGGAGATTTTTTAGTAGGGTAAACAAGAATATATGGAGTAGTAGTAGCACTATATTATAACATCTCCTTTTATTTGTTCTTCATTTTTTTTAAATCTCCCTTTTGGGCTAAAACTTTCCAAGGACAATTGAAAAAGGAGGAAGTTAAATTGTGTCCACTTGCCCTTTTATGAGATATAGTAATTTATATATCTTGTACCATACTTCCTACCCTTGTGGGCTCATTATCATTCAACTTACAGTTGACAAAGGTTTTTATGGGGTTAATGCTTACAGATATGTCTTTGTTAAAACATGATGCCCTATGACAAGGAACACAAAGCATTTCCAAAGGTGATTTTAAGTGCTCCTTGGACCACTCCATTAGAACATGAAGAACCGTGAACAAGAGTAGACAAACTGAAGTCTGTTCCTTTAGATTTTGTGCTGCATAAGCTTTTACCCTCCTCCCTGGAGGGGGAGGCCACAGCAGCAACAAGAGCAGTTGACTAGAGGACTAGAAGTGAAAAGTGTACCTCCTGAGGGTGGTGGCCTTGGTTAGGAAGAAGACAAATAGAAACACATTTATAATTAATGCAAAGCTAGAAATGTATCTTCCATCCACCTGAAGACTTAGAAAAACCCCTTCATTCCTTTCCTCTTACAAAATAAACCTATTTCTGGGGCCTCTGAAATGCAGACAAGACTTCATGTATTTATAACTGGAAAAACAGAAAAAGGAGACTGCAGAGGTCCAGTTCTAAAACTGTATCTGTATTAGCACTTATAAATATTATATTTTTAACTTTCTTGAAGAGATAAAGAACCTTAAATAATTCCAAAGAGATGAAATAAATAAATCTTTGGCAAACAATTTTCATAAATTTAGAGATTGGATTAAAGACAGTATTTCACACAACTTTAGAAATCACTAATGATATTCTGAAACCCTGGTGGCATGGAGGTTGAGAACTTAGCTGCTAATCAAAGGGACGGCGGTTCAAATCCACTAGCCAATCCTGTGGGGCAGTTGTACTTTGTCATGTAGGGCTGCTATGAGTTGGCACCAATTCAATGGCAATGAAAGAGATTCAATATATATTCATTGTTGAATAAAGAAAAATGTAGTTTTCCAGCTTATAGACCAAAGATGCAGAAGTGGTGTTATGTTTTTGTATAGTTTTAGATTTTTTCCCCCCACAGGATGAATTTAATGTTTAGACTATACCTATATTCATGAAAAAAGCCCATCTACTTGAGGGAAAGCAAAGAGGGAGTTCTGTGGGCTTAACTGAGTACATAAAAAAAATCACCTGTGGGTGCATGTTAAAAATACAGATTCCTGGACTGAATTCCCAGAAGTCTTTTTTTTTTTTTTTTTTTTTTCCATCTCTGGCAAAGCAAAAGAATCTGTAGTTTGAATATATACATCTCTCTGGTTAATCTGAGGCAGGGAACTGCATAGCCAGGCTGCCCAAACTTTTCATAGTAAGTCCTTGCCCTACCACCACAAAGTGATTCAAAATTAGTTTCCAGATGCATACAAATATTAGAATTTTTTTTTAAAAAGATAATGGGCTTCAAAGAATAGCCAACAGTTATGAGCCTGAGTCTGCTACCGAGTTGAGAAACAACTCTGCCTCCTTCTTTGAAATTAGTCTTCAACTTCATCGTGACAGCTTATGGTGTGTTACTTAGATTAACTCTTGTATTATTATTAAACTTTCCAGATGGCTTTATTTATCTATTCAACTAGAGTATACGTTCCTGGGAGGCATAAGCTACACACATATGTAGTTTTTCCACATTATCTCATGCTCTTAATAAATATTTATTAGCCCCTCAATAAACATTTTAATTTTGGTTAAAATGCAATTTAAGTTGCTTTAAAATCCACTTTAGCTTCTGAAGCATGAAGCCCCTTCTCTTGTGGATTCTGCTTTAAACCAAGTTTCCCAATATCCCCTTACAGGGCAGAAAATGGGGGCCACACCTAATCGTCATTAAAAACAGGCAACTGTGCACTTGGGCTCCGTTATTTAGCCACCAGAAAAAGGCAGAGCGACAGTAATAGCTTTGACTGATTACTTGGCAAAGGAAATCAAGCCCTTAGGGTGTTCCAGACGCTCTTTGGCCTATAAACCTGTTTGAAAATCTGTTCCTCAGAATTTAAAGCTTAGCTTAATTGAGGTCAGTATTATAGCAATGTCAATAATTCTACTTTTCTCAGGCTTCAGGCAGACCAGTACAGTTCATCATTAACTTTATTTTCATAGAAAGGTAACTTTTTGGAAAATGACTCTGTTTTTATTTTGACTTTCTTCCCTTAAGAAATAGTTCTGCCAATCTCACTTCATTTGGATTTTGTGTTCTCTCAAATGTAGCTCCTTCTATTGCCTGAAATTATTGCCTAAAATTAGAATGGTTCTGAATATACAAGATTTAGGGCATCTCCAGGGAGATAACTCCAGGTTTCCAGAAAAACAGCAAATAAGCCACAGGGTCTGAAACTAATTTTTGGTAACCGGCACTGCACAGGGTCTCAAAATCACCTCAGACTTTAGCTACTTTGAAGGAGAATAATATTCAGCTATACTGCCTAGTGAAATATTCCAGCAAGGTCTACTTCTTTAAGAGTCATCATCTCCCTAAAAGAATCTCCATTTCTGGGATTGGAGTTAGAATAATGATCTAAGATGCTAATCATGCTATCCATTCATCTCATTATAAGATTTCCTTCTTTTATATCTAGAAATTGTAAAAAAGAAAATGGTCTAAGGTAAACACTTATTGAAATGGGTTTTGCCCATTGTGCAAGGTAAGAAGCGTGAAAATTACATCTATGCCGCCAAACACCCTATTTTTACCTAGGATAAAGAACCTGTTCATAGAGAACTTGGCTGCTAATATGTAACTTTATTAAGATGGATCCTACTTCAAATTTTATTGTTCCTCTGAAGTGGTTTGCTCACACTGAACTAAACAAAAAATGATGGAAAAATAATTCACTTGAGCTACTTATCACATATTATTGCTAAGAGCTATCTCATTATAATTAGATTCTTACAGGTGGGCCTATTTCTTATTAGTTTTTCTTCTTGTTCTGAGCAGTGCCCAGAACCATGGTTGGCATGGGTACTAAACAAATGTTTGCAATTCAGTAACTTTAATGAGTACATTCTTCTCCACTGGCAAGAAAAGTAGTTACAGAACTGCAGTAATTTAACATCCAATACAGTAGACTGATTAATTATATCTTTCATTATTTAATTAGTCAGACCCGGTTTCAACCCACTTTCAAACTCAGTTCTGACCTTCAAATATATCCTCAAAACAATCTTAGTATCTGGATTTCACATTAATTCAGCCATGATCCTCTTGTCCACATTATTGGTGGTGGTGGTGGTGGTTTGGACTTACAGCAACCCCATGTGTGCAAAGTAGAACTGCTCTATGGCTTTCAAGTTATGAGCTTTTGGAAGCACACTTCCAGGCCTGACCTGGGAGGTCCTCTGAGTAGGTTTGAACCACTAACTTTTTGGCTAACAATCAAACACTGAAATACTTGTACCACCTAGGAACTCCTATTCATGTTGGGACCACATTTCTGCTCACCCCTACAATGGTGTATATACAAGGTGTCATAGATTGAATTGTGTTCCCCCAAAATATGTGTAGCCGTGTGGCTAGGCCATGATTTCTGATATTTTGTGATTGTCCTCTATTCTGTGATTTTCTTGTGCTGTATGTTAAAGGATCAGGGTGGGACTGTAACTCCCTTCATAGCATTACCTCCCTGCCACACTGTAAAGGGAGTGTCCCTGAAATATGGCTTGTCCCACCCATAACCCTTTTGTCCTGGACGAGATAAAAGGAAGGAGAAGCAAGCAGAGAACTGGGAACCTCACACCATCAAGAAAGCAGCACCGGGAGAAGAGCGTGTCCTTCAGACCTTAGGTTCCTGAGCCAAGATCCTCCCTGGACAAAGACTAGTGTAATACTGAACTTCCCTCCACAGCCGACAGGGGGAAGACTTTCCCTAGGGCAGCCATCCTAAATTTGGACTTGTAACCTGCTGGACTATGTAAGAATAAATTGTCCTTTGTTAAAGCCATCTACTCTGTGATATTTCTGGTAGAGCAGTGTTAGCTGACTAAAACACAAGGACTGCCAATTTAGTTTGTTGAACTCATCCTGGAAAAAGTGCTACATTCCTCATTGCCGAATATCACTACGGTCCCCTTTGAAGATCTTCCCTAAAGAAGTTATGCACCCAAGTGATAGCCTAGCGCATCCTTCAAAGCAATTTTGAAACTCTTTTTCTAGAATGGCCATCAGAGCTGTCATCATATTACTGTTGCTGTCCTGAATGGCATCAAAATGTCTTCCTTTCAGTATTTTCTTTACCTTCAGGTAAAGAAAAAAGTCACTGGGAGGCAGATCAAGTGAGCACGGAAGGTCTTCCAATACAGTTAATTGGTTAATGGTCAAAAACTGCCTCACAGACAACTATACAATTAAGTTTGTGAACTTGCCACCATGTAACCGTGCATGATGGTCATTCCAGATAGAGTTCCAAACTCCTTTGAAGGGTGAACTAGGCACTGGCATTGGTGCATAGCTTCCCAAAAGGAGAACTTCGATGGTGATTGTAATGATACTCAGCAGTGAGGTAAGTAGCACTTAGAACAGTTAAGTTTGTGGACTTCATTGTCAGACCGTATGTGTGCTAAAGTGTCAAATTTATGAATATTTTTCTCTGGCTGGTAAATTTCTGGATGAATTGTGATATTTGTACACTTAGACACCTCTTAGAAGTGAAAGACTATACTAGAATCATTACACAAGATGTGGAGTGGAGTAGTAATTTGGTGCTTGAGGTAGACAACTTTATATAGAGTAATATATCAAACATGCACCCATATTTATGAAGACAAATTAGATCAGAAGAAAATGCAAAAGGCAGTTATTGAAAGATGGCAAATAGCAAGGATTTTAAAACGTATCTTATTCATACTTTCTTATTGTTTCAGATTAGTATAGCAAATAATATTTTTGTGTAGCAAAAACAAAGTATATTACATAATAGCTTCCACACCAAAGTTTAAGCAATAAGGAAAGGTGACAAGACCAGTTGTCCTGAAACAGACTTCAAATAACACCCTTGAACCAGGCTGATGTCTCTGCCTCTATTTCCTATTCTGTTTCTCCACTTCAGAGGGTCAGGGGATACCAAAAGCCAAACCAAACCCATTGCCATGGAGTTGATTCCAACTCATAATACCCGATAGGAAACTGGAGAACTGCTGCCCCATAGATTTCCCAGGATTTGAACTGTCGACCTCTTGGTTAGCTTAGAAAGTTCTTAACCACTACCCCACCAGGGTTTCCAATTAAAACCCCAAACCAAAGCCTTTGCTGTCAAGTTGATTCCAATTCATGGCAACCCTACAGAACAGAGTAGAACTGCCCTGTAGAATTTCCAAGGGGAAACTGGTGGATTTGAACTACTCATCTGCTGAATAGCAGTTGTAGCACTTAATCACTATGCCACCAGAGTTTCCAGTTTCTGAATGAGGAGGGCTATTCAGTGTCCTAGCACATTCCCATAATAAGACAACCCATGTTCCCTGGTGGTCACAGAGTAACATGCTGTCAAGCAAGTTCCTTGAACTATGGGAGCAGGCAAATTACTACAACTTTAGGGAGAGGCTTTTCTTCCACATTTCAGTTTTTGATATTGCTTGTTCCTTTCTCTGTGGAGCCCTGAATCTTCTCCCATGCTATTTTTAGTCATCTTTGTGGGGAGGAAAAGAAAAAAAAGTCAATCACGGCTGTAGGCATGTCAACTTTTCATAAAGGGAACGGAAAGCAAAGCTCCCTGAAAAAGCCTCATAAACCATAGGATTTATGGGAGATCTTTCATCTACATCCATTTAAAATGTTCCCTGCCAGGCAACTGAGTGAACGAAAATCATCATTTGAAAAGGCCTTACTTTAAGGACTGGATACAGTGGCTCAAATGTTGCTTCAGTTCTTCTTGCTTTTCATAGGACTCCAGTACACTGTGTGCTTCATCATGATGATAGCAGTAGATTTTATAAGCATCTTCCAGGGGACCTTTAATCTGCAAGAATACATCTCCTGATAAATGTAAAACAAAAGGAAAATGACATGAAGTCTGACCAATCCGGGCCCTCACCTATTTATTATTCAACAGCGTTAACCAGTGATAAAAAGTTGTCTGGGTCTTGCCTTATTCAGGAGGGGTGAAAGATTTGGAGTGATTTTTTTTTCCTCTTTCTCTCCCTCTCTCGTTTCCTCTCTCTATCCATCTCTGTATTTTTTTTTTCTCTCTCTCTCCTTCTCTTTTTTCTTTCCTTCCTGCCTCCTTCCTCTCTCTCTTTCTTCCTTCTTTTTATGAAGCAAATGGAATCCCACCCACTGGCATTGAGTCAGCCAGATCCCACTAATAGCAGCCCTATAGGTCAGAGTAGAACTGCCCTATAGAGTTTCCAAGGAGCACCTGGCAGATTTGAACTGGCAACCTTTCGGTTAGCAGATGTAGTAGTACTTAATCCACTATGCCACCTAGGTTTCCAAAAAAACATCAGTTTCTTCACAGATGACTTTATTTATTTGGTTAGTGTGTTTCCTCACCTATAAAATAAGAACAATAATAGACCTAATTTCATAGAATCATTATAAAAATTAAAAGATGTAGTGTGTGTAGAGTTTAGACATTATACCTACAGTAAATGGAGTACTTAATGTTCACTTATTAGAGGTATGGGAAGTGAAATTCCAGGTGCTTTTCAATACTTTTCAATATTTACATTTCCTGATAGTCTCTGAAAGGCAAGCAGCAGTGTAGAGAAATAAAATATTTCCTTACATGTGATAATAAAAAGAAGAGGGCTGTTATTGTGAAAAAATCAATTCGATAATACCATGAACCATGTTTACAGCTGTTCATAAAACACCCTGGAGTAATTATACCCAGACATCTAATGAATTTTTTTTTGGCATCATGAAAAAGTTAGATGTACAACTAACCGGTGGATCAAGGAGATGTTAGACAATAGTTTGATTTAATCACCCATGCCATCATTTGAAAACATGTACTAAGCACCTACTACCTAATCTCTGGAGAAATGGCCTGGAGGTCTCTACTTCTAAAAAGTCCATCATGGGGCAGCTTTACTCTGAACTCACGCTATCACCAAGACTTAACTCAGCGACCACCGTATTTTTTATCCAACTTGCCTTCAAATTAGATGATTTGAGAGACACAGATGAAACATATGTTAGAATTTGCTCTCAAAAGCATTACAAATTTCAGATTAATAAATATTTAGGGACTGAGTTGATTGAGATGACTAAATAGATCTATAGTGGTCAGAATATATTATTTTAACAACTGGAGTAAATCATTCTTCCTACAGAAACAGCTGTTCCCTTGGTATCTTCAGCATGTTTGCCCGCATTAACTGCATAACTCCCTACACTTGTGAGGAGAGAAGAGGTTATTTTATCGATGTGAAAGATGGACAAATCTGAACTTGACAGTAAAGGATTTTTCCAAGGTCCCACAGGAGATGGCAAAGGCAGGTTCAGGGGTCACATTCTTCTCATTTGAATCTTCGGTTTTACCCCTCCACACTTCAGAGCTTTGCTGGGCAATGTACAAGGACAAGGTACAGTTGGAAAGAAATCAGAAGCCACTGTCATACAGAGTTGATATGGTTAACTTGGGAATGACTTTATTTTCAAAAATTCTTTGAGCCTCAGATTCCTCATCTGTAAAATGGAGATAACAGTAGCTCTAGAGATTAATCTGAGAATTCAATGAGATAATAGATGAATGCCACTGACCCTTTATGCTGCTTTATTCTTCCTAGAAGTAATAGAATTTTAAAGTATCACATTTCTTGTCTAGTTTATATCCAGCTCATAAAAGATTTCCTTATCATTTTCAGTATACGTGGTTTTCCCATGATGTTATGCAGACTCTAAAGTGGTGTGTGTGTGTGTGTGTGTGTGTTTGATTTTAGTTTGTCTTACTTTTTTATTGAGATATTTTGTGAGTTTGTTCATTTTGTTTTTATAGAGACTCTTTGGATGTGTAAGAAAATACAATGACCATGAATTGTCAACATCAGGAAAATAAAAATCCTCACAACTGGACCAGTAAGCAACATTGTCATAAATGGAGAAAAGATTGAGGTTGTCAAGGATTTCGTTTTACTTGGGTCTGCAATCAATGGTCATTAAAGCAGCAGTCAAGAAATCAAAAGATGGATTGCATTGGGAAAATCTGCTGCAAAAGACCTCTTTAAAGTATCCAAAAATAAGAATGTCACCTTGAAGACTAAAATGAGCCTGACCCAAGTCATCATATTTTCAGTTGCATCATATGCATGCAAAAGCTGGACCATGAACAAAGAAGACAGAAGAAGAATTGATGACTTTGAATTGTAGTGTTGGAGAAAAATGTTGAATGTACCATGGACCGTTAAAAGAACAAACAAATCTGTTCCGGAAGAAGTACAACTAGAGTGCTCCTTGGAAGCAGAGATGGTGAGACTGTGTCTTACATACTTTGGACATGTTGTCAGGAAAGGTCAGTCCCTGGAGAAGGATATCATGTTTGGTGAAGTGGAGGGTCAGCGAAAAAGAGGCAGACCCTCGACGAGACAGATTGACCCAGTGGCCATAACAGTGGGCTTAAGCATAAAAACAATTGTGGACATGGCGCGAGACTGGGCATTGCTTCGTTCTGTTGTTCATAGGATCACTATGAGTCAGAACTGACTTGACAACGCCTAACAACAAGAAAATACAATGACCGTGAATATCTTTGTAGCTGAAGGGCTGAAGGATTCTTGCTTTGTTCCTGCTGTTTCACTAAGTTGACCCTGTAGGCCTATAGATCTTGTGGAATTGCTCTTTGGGACAGTTAGCAACACAAACTGTAAGAAATAAATTAGGTTGAACCAAACATTCTGCCAATGAGTCAATCCTGAGTCATGGGACTCTATGGGACAGACAGATGTGCCCAGCGGAATTTTGAAAGCTGTAAATCTTCACAGAAGCAGACTACCATATGTTGCTCCAGTGGAGCAGCTGGTGAGCTTGAACTGCCAATCGGCCAGCGGGCAGCCAAGAGCTTAACCACTGTACCACCAGCCTCCTCAAATAGTTGAAGAGGAGAAAATAAAATAAGGCAGCCACTGAGGTTAGGGCTGGGTATAAGGTGAGGAGAGACTCCCAAAGACAACCAGATAGCAAATGGAGGTGGGGAGAACTTTTACTGGATAAGGCCCAGAAGTGGTAATGGTCTATACAGGTTTAGAGGGAGGCCCAGGGGACAAGTCTGGAGCAGGTGCTTTGAATTACATACTCCAGGACAAAGTTGCAAATATGTAGATCTGCAACAAAGAAGCTAAGGGTAGACACCAACAAAGGGCAATCTCATAAAGCCACAACAGGATCAACTTAGAAAGTTAAAAAAAGATGCACACACTTGGGCGCGCGCACACACACACACACACACACACACACACACACACACACACAGAGGGAGAGAGAGAGTGCACGCGCACACCATATTGTTAGACACAATGAAACCATTCATTGCAATTTCTTTTGTAGTTTCTTTAACAAAAGAGGTCTAGTTTGAAAAAAAAAATATGTAGCTCTCTCCCTAACAGCACCATCACGGTCTCAAGTATTTTCCAAGTAAAATTCTTTTGGGGTGCTAATAATAATTATTGAAGTTAAAGATATTTAAGGATGCTAATCAAAAATCATTTATTCACCCAAAAGTCAAGTGCAATACTGGCGGGCAGAATATTTGATTTCCCTCCCAGCCCTACCAATCTATTCTGCTTCATAACAGTGCAGATGAAGCACTGTGTCTTGCAGCAAAAAGTGATTCTGTTTCCAAGGTAACATAACTCTTGGCTACGTTTCTTTAGTGGTGAAGGACAACTGCTCAGTCTAATGTCTGTGGGTCTGAAGTGATGATTAGGAGTGGAGAAGGGACTGAGCCAAGACCAGTGAAAGTAATTTTACTTTTGGTTGCCTGCCACAAAGGTACTAGAATCTCATAAAATAGATATAGTTATCAGGTACTTCTTTTTACAGATTTTACAACCTAAGAAGTTCTGCATTGGCTTCCCACTCCTGCTGAAAAAAATTACCATGAAAAGGAGAAAAAAAATAATGCATGCTTTTAATTTTCTTATGTATATATCTTCTCTAAAAATAACTCACACAATCAAAAACATTAAACATATCTTATGCCCTGGTAACATTGGTCCTATGTTGTAATTTGTTCCCTTCACTAATGTAAATATATTTATATTCCTCTTACTGACATATTCTTCTTAACTTCCAGACCCTCAACTCCATCACTAAGATTTGCCGCATCAAACTGCATACTTCTGGGTTATTCTGGCTAGGACCCAAGGTGAATTTCCCTTCCAAGTAAGTAAACCTTACTGAAACCAATGATAATTGAAAAGTTCTCCTTGTCTGTGTCTTGTTTACTAAAACAACTTAAAAAGGAGAGAAGTACTTATATTTATTGCATTCTTAATGGGCAACAATCTATTGAGTGCTTATTACCAAGCACTTTGAGAAGCACTGTAGACACACAGAATCAACACTTCTCTCAAAAACTTATCAGCCAGCACAGGAACAAAAAGAGGAAGCTCCTATTTTCCATTCTATGAGAAAACTACAGTAACAGAGCTACAAATCGCAGAGGGCCACCTGTGTTCTGTCCTTGGGGGCCTTTGAGTTATTCCCATAATAGCCTGCCCTTGAAATGGGAGCTATGGGGAAATACAAAAGCCAGGAGATATGAGTGAGTGAGGCCTGTTCAGAAACTGCGAGTGGTCTTCGCTGAATGGTGCGGTGTCTCTGAGGATGTGGTAGAAGAAGCTGCAGAGGTAGGCAGGAGCCAGATCGTGAAGGGCCTGGTGTATCATAAAGTGCTGAGGGATTTTAGTCAGCAGACTAACATGATTAGACTGTATTTTAGAATGGTTATGCTGACAGTCATATGAAAGATGGAATCTGGGGGACAGGTTGGTGAGAATAAAGAAGAAAAACCAATTAGACGGCTTCTGTGGTACAGTGAATTACTTAATATGGCCCTTCTAGCCATAGTCTTTGTGAGTTTCACACACTGATTAGGTGGGACTATGCAAATAAGGTTCTTGTGCCCCTTTCCTTCTCCCCTCCCCCCACAGACTGGACAGCTCACTGCTAATGAAAAAACCCATGATGGTTACGTATCACCTTGGCCAGGCTATGATTTTCAGTGGTGTGGCCGTTATGCGATGGTGTGACTTGGCAATTAGATCCAATGATGTAGTCATTCGCCACTTTGTGGTCTGATGTAACTGTTCCCATTTTGTGACTGGATGTACTTATCAACTGTTCTGTGATGGGTTATAAAGACTAGCCTCTATGCCAGTGATTATGGTCTCATTTGGGAATGAACTGTCTGTTATGTTAAGGAAGCAGAACTAGGGTGGGATGAATCTGGAGTCACTGCCTTACTATAAGGCGTCACGGGAGCCAGCATCCTGGTCCACTCACCACCCTTACCACCTTTATACTGCCTTGGTCAAGTAAGTTCCCTTGAAGGTATAGTCTATATCCTATATATATATATATATATATATATGTGCATATACATCTATATACGTATGTATACACACACATACACACATATATAAATGTTCTGGCAAAGCTCTCTCTTGCTGTGGATCTTCTATTTGGCTCATCACAATCTGGCATCCAGTTCTTGGAATGTGAGCCAGGAACCTATCGGCTGATCCGATGTGTCTCCTCCCACAGCCTTGTGAGCCAGCAGCCTGCTGTCTGACCTGCCAATTTGGGTTTATTAGTCTCTACAACCACCTGAGTCAGAAACCTCCCGCCTGACACCTGACACACTCAATTGGATCTCTCCACCCTCCACAACCAGGCGAGCCATTTCCTTGCTGGTTTGTGAGTTCTGTAAGATATTGCAGTGGATTCTGGGGCACAAAGATAAGAGGGAGAATACCGAGGGAAGAGGAAGTAGTTGATGTTAGAGAAAATAGAGTGGTACGGCTGTTTGGAAAAGTTAGACACTAGGGATATTTTTAACCTCTGTCTCAGAGGAACCAGCGTTGTGCTGATCCTGCTAAAAGAAATTATTCATTCAGCATCCACACAAGAAATAATGAGGTCTAATAAGACACAGTGGTTAAAAGAAAGTGCCTGAGAATCAGCTGTCTAGGTTAAAATTCTACTTTACCATTTATTAGCTGTCTGACATTTAGGCAGGTACTTCACTTCTTAGTTCTTTAATTTCCTCATCTGAAAAATAGAGATAATATAATAGCAGAGTTGTTTGCTAAGATGATTAAATGTAATAAATACATCAGTAGCTGATGTGGTAAAAATACTCAATAGCCGATAGCTGTAAGGCAAAGTAAAAAAGAGTCAAGAAGAAAGAAAGACAACAGACACTGAATATACATGAGAGATGAAGTTGTTGCTGTTGTTGGTTGTGGTTGAGTTGACTCTGACTCATGGGGACCCCGTGTGTGCAGAGCAGGACTGCACCATAAGGTTTTTAAGGCTGCGACTTTTCAGAAGTAGATCATTGACCCTCTCTTCTGATGGACCTTGGGGTGGATTCAAACAGCCAATCTTTTAGCTAGTGGTCCAGTGCTTAATCATTTGTGCTACCCAAGGACTCCTGAGAGGTGAAGAGGAAGGATAATTCAGGTGATTCCCAGGGTTCCGGCTTCCGTAACCGCGTGGGTAGATTTGATGACAAGATTAAATGAGAGTTTAGGTGGAAAGACAATGTGCTTAATTTCAGATACATTGACTTTGAATCCTCTACAGGATATTCAAATGGAGAAGTTGTGTAAGGAATTGGTTATGTAAGTCTGAAACTCAAGGTAATGAAAAATCTGGAACAGCATACAAGTTTGTAAAACTCAAACTGTGGAAGCCATGAATTTGATATGATCATGCAAGGAGGTCCACAATGTGAGAAGACAAAATAGCCTAAGGACCAAACGCTGGAGAACATTGGAAGAAAAGGAGTCTGAGAAAGCACAGCCGGAGAGAAGAGAGGGACTCCAACAGTGGTTTCAGCAAAGCTAGGGAGCGTCTTAAGAATAAAGCACAAAATAGTGAAAAATGCTGCACAGACAGTGAATAAGTTTGTGAGGGACAGAGCCTCCTAGTTGTCTGCCAATATCATTATTCCCCTTTTTCTACAACAGTTAAATTTTTTGCTACCCAGAATAAACTAAATTTCCCTGCCTTCCTTGCAATAGATGTGACCACGTAATTACAGTCTGTCAATGGGGTGTATATAGATATGTCCTATGACAACACCCAGATGCATTCCTTAAGAAGCACCTAGTTCATTCACCCTTTACCCCTTCTTCTTCATCTTTTCATCTATTCTGTGACCTGGAACTTGGATGTCATCCCCTTGGAAAGTGGAGCAGTCAGCTGCAAAGAGCTTGCGTCCCAGAATCCCTAGAATTCATACCTCCAGACTTTTACACTACAGAGAAATAAATGTCACTCTTATTAAAGCCACTGATGTTTCAGTTTTGTTCCCTGTTAGTTTTATTTAACATAATGTGATATTTTTTCTTCTCAGTAGAAAATGTTTTGGGACAAAACATTTCTGACTATCTGAAGCTCCCCCCTCCAACCCTCCTTCATTATCATACAATTTCATTCAAAATTCCATGGAAATATTACCATGAACCCCTATTTACGAAGAATTTAAGTAGAAAGTTACTTGTATTAGCAAGAAAAAAAATATGTAATAAGTTGACTTTTGAAAATCAACTAGGATGATGCTAACAGAGAATTTTATTTAAATCTTAAGCAGTGATTATGGCCTGAGATATATCCCAAGGAAAGATATCTGTGGTTCTAAGTAAAACTTGTTTGTCAAAATGGAGTATTCAGGAGTTCGATGTCTCCAAGGACAGATGGTAAATGTACACTACGCCCTGAATATCAGAATCCAGCAGCCTTGGAATTGATTGCCATTGATCATGGCACCCCATGTGCGAGACAGTAGAACAGTGCACCACAGGGTCTTCAGTGGCTGATTTTTTGGAAGCAGACTGCTAGCATTGCCTTCTGCTTCGGAGGCAGTTATAGGTAGGCTTGAACCTCCAATCTTTCAGTTAGCAGGCAAACATAGTGACTGCTTGTGCCTCCCAAGGACTCCACTCCCTGGACAAGAGGCCTGAAATCAGAGAGGATACGAGCTTCGGTTGTTACTTCCCTGTGTGATGCACACAACTGTGTAAGAATTTTGAGGTGCCACCCCAAAAGGAAAGAGCTTTACTGACAGCTTTCATTTAGTAGTCCCAGAGGGAGTTCCCCAGATCTCATCTTCTTTGGATTAGAATCCAGCTTCCAGGACTGAAAAAGGCAGTACATTAAAAACAAAACATTACCAGTGAGTCTATTCTGACTCACAGTGACCCTACAGGACAGAGCAGAACTGTCCCATAGAGTTTCCAAGAACACTTGGTGGATTCAAAC
The DNA here is from genome assembly GCA_028571685.1 of Heterohyrax brucei. Classification (NCBI taxonomy): domain Eukaryota; kingdom Metazoa; phylum Chordata; class Mammalia; order Hyracoidea; family Procaviidae; genus Heterohyrax; species Heterohyrax brucei. Next base: position 79,792,600 of record CM053143.1, read on the forward strand.
CACCAACCTTTCAGTCAGCAGTTGTAGTTCATAACCACTAAGGCACCAGGCCAGTCTAAAATGCCAGATCATTATTCCACTTTCTTTTTTCTTTCTTAGCCTCTTTCTGTTCTTTAAGGGAGGGTACTGTGTGAAAAGGAAATGAGAACGAGGAGATTGGAAGAGTATATGGTCCCTGTAGAATCCATTAGTCTTTTCCTCTAATCTCATTTAGCTCCTTCCTAGCCTTGGTGAAAAACAAACTGCTAAGGACACCCAAGGTCGCCTGGTTGTGGTTTTGAAATTTAACCCAAATACTGGTGCCAGTCAGTATATGGAGCTTGGGGATTGAAACAAGCCTGTTTCTGAAGCATCAGTTTCAAGACATTTAAAAAAAGAAACATTGTTTCCACATAAAGAGGAGACTGGAAAACTTACATGAATCCTTAAAATGAAATGAGACTTCTAAGTTTTTTCATGCCTGTGGCTGTGGCTTCAGGATATAATTCCTCATCTCCTGGGGCTCATGTTATTTCTCAGCTGATGTCAGAAGTATTTTGATAATACATATATGTGTGTGTGTGTGTGTACACATATATATGTACACATATACATATAAATATACACAGTAAGAAGCACTAAAGTAAGAGAAGAAAAATCTGCAATGGCTCTGACAGTTCGTGAGGTCCTTGCTGACTTGGTAATGGCAATGTAGCTGGCCCATGAAGGAAAAAGCCTTCAGACTGACATATGGGATTCTGACCATGACCATCGTGTGCTGGAGAGTGCTACCAAGTGCATGGACTCTTTAAAAGCTGAGAGCATTCTGCAGCTGAGGCACCATCACACCCATATGGAAGTGAAAGGTGGCCCGGCAGCAGGGTAAGAATAAACCGGGCCACTTTAGTGGGAAGTGGCAATGGTCAGTGGAATGAGGTAGAGAGAGCTCTGGCTTGTAGCTGGAAGAGTTACGATCCATTCCTGACTCAATCCAGAGTTAGCGATTTAATTCTGGGCAAATCAGACCCTCACTTTTTTTTTTTTTTTTCCTGAACAAATAAGGCAATTGTATAACACGTTTTTAAAGTTGTAAGTCTAGCTATAATATTCACAAATACAGCTATTGGCTTTGATCTACCTACCACCCTCGTCTGTCAGTTGGTTCCACTGTGGTGGTTTGTGGTTGCGGTGATGCTGAAAGCGATGCCACCACACTTTAAATACCAGTAAGGTGAGCCATGGTGGACAGCTTCCCACGGACCTCCCAGACTAAGACTAGGAGTGAAGGTTAGATGATCAACTTCAAAAAATTAGCCAAAAAAAACTTCATGAATCATAACAGAACACTATCTGACTTGCTTGCTTTGGAAATGTTATCAGGAGGGATTCATCACTGAGGAGGACATCATTTTTGGTGAAGCAGAGGGCCAGTGAGAGCAGGTGAGACCCTGGATGAGATGGATGGACATACTAGCTGCAGTCATGGTTTCAAACATGCCAGGATAGTGAAGACGATGAAGGACTAGGCAACGTTTTCTTGTGTTTTACATAAGGTCACTATGAGTCACGGCAGCTGTCTGTATCTACTCTGATAATACTCATGATTCCTTTGTAAATCTTGTTGACTATGTGGATATTTGAATACCAGGTGAGAATTTTCATAGCAAGTGGCAGACTGAGAAAAAAATGACCCTCTGAAAGTTGAAAGCTAGACTTTTTCTTCTGGCTGGATTATGGAAAAATACAGTAACATTCCCTACTGAATTTACATAACACACTGACCCTCCTGTTCTTAATCGGCTGGTACCTCTCTCTTAATCACACCTTAGTAACCCCCTCAGTTGAGATTGCTTGCCTCTGTTACAGCTAGTTGCTCTATACCACCTACCCAAACCCAAATCCACTGCCACTGAGTTGACCCCAACTTGTAGCAACCCTGTAGGACAAAGTAGAACTACTCCATAGAGTTTCTAGGGAGGGCCTGGTGAATTTTAACTTTGGTTACCAAGACAGACTCTGTAACAATAAAAACCATAATAATTTACAGAGTTTTCTCTTTGTGCCGCTCACTGCACTGGGCACTTACCTACCATTCATTTCATTTATCCAGGAAATACTCTCTGAGGAGGTGCCAGTGGCACAACAGTAACAAAGCAGTGAAGAACTCCTCTTTCACGGAGCTGACATTTCAGAGAGAGTGTCACCTGTATCTTGTATCTTTCTGCCACAGAGGTCTTGCTATCTCCATTTAAAATAGTGTGAACAAAAATAAAATAAAACAGTATGAACAAATGGAGATGGCATCCATTGCTAGTCACTTATCCATTCTTCCTTCTTTCTCACTGTTGGTTGCCTAGTGCTGCAAGTGAGTGGCCTTAAAGAACAATTTATTTTTCCACATCTTAGATGGCTAGAAGCCTGAATTCAGGGCACCTGCTCTAGGCGTAGGCTCTGTATCTGCTCTGCGGGAAAGTCATTCACTGTCCCAGTCTCAGTGTTCTTCAGCTCCTTGGCAACTTCAGATGGCATGTTGTCCTTCTACCCACATAGTCTCTCCTCCCCTGTGCTTACTCTTGCACCTGATCTTAACCTTTTATAACTTAGAAGTAAAAGTTGATTAGCTTTAGAACATACCCTGCATTGATAGGGCCTCACTGACATAGTAAGCTCTATTTCCAAATGGATCACATCAGCTGGTTTAGGAACTAGGATCCCAACACATATTCTAGGGACAAAATTCAGTCCATAATGCACACTAACAGAATTTGGACTGACAACACACCCACTTAGTGATATTCACCTGTTCCCAAACCTCTGGTAGTTAGGGATGGCTGTGTGTGTTTGTCTGTATGTTTGTGTTTAGTGTGTGTGTGTGTGAGAGAAAGAGAAGGAGAGACAGAGAGAGAGAGAAAAAAATGAAGTAAAAATATCTGTGTGAAATGAAATCATGAGATATAGGTAGTAGTTGCTGGAGAAACCATCTAGTCTCCCAACATGAAAAAAATAAAAAGCTCACACAATAAAAAATAAAATTTAAAAAAAATCTCCCAAGATGTTTTGGTCTTATTACCTGGTGGTCATACAGGCCACGGAGTAACCATCTTGAGGTCATGAGGTCAAAATCCTGATGTTAAGAATGATGAAGAAACAGGAACAAGGAGCCAGCAAGCAGCTGAACCAGCCCTGGACCAGTGAGTTAGGAATTTCTTGTTTTATGAGAAAAAGCCACTCTTTTTGGTTATGCTCTACTTTATGAACTGAATTGTGTTGCTCTCAAAATATGTTAGATTCCTAACCCCTGTACCTGTGGATGCAATCCCATTTGGGAATAGAATTTTCTTTGTTGTGTTAATAAGATCATAATCACAGTGAGACTGTCTTAAACCTAACCTCTTTTGAGATACAAAAAGCACAGCTTAGGCACAGAGACCAACAAGCACAAACTAGGGGAGCCTGACGTCCTGTGAGGCTCTCCAGGGAACCCAGGAATGCCAGCACTAGGGACGCTGAAACAAGTATCTTCCCACAGAGCCAATAGAAAGAGCCTTCTTACAGAGCTGGCACTTTCAATTTGGACTTTCAGTCTCCCAAATTCTGATGAAATAAAGTTTAAAGCTGGTCACTGTGGCATTTCTGTTATATCAGCTCTAGAAAACTAAGATACCTTTTTAGTCAGGAGTTTATTCCACACAGGCAAGTGCAACCCTAACTGATACAAACAACTTGGCCAAAGTCAGAGAGCCGGTGGTAACATGGCTAAGATGATTTTGCCATTGAAAGCCGTACTCTCTCCAGCTTATTGTGCACTTTCAGGGTCTGCACTTACGAGTCAGAATTGACTAAATGGAAATGGGCTTTTAGTTGTTTTTTTTTTCCCCCCTCTGAATGCACTTCTGAATTTAAGCTTTCTGGTAGTTGTATAGAAACTCTAGTGTTATACTAGTTAAGTGCTATAGCTGCTAATCAAAGACCAGCAGTTCAAATCTACCAGGCACTCCGTGGAAACTCTGCAGGACCGGTTCTACTCTGCCCTAAGGGATCACTATGGTCAGAATCGACTCAAGGGCAATAGATTCGGTTTAATTTGGTTTGGCTGGTAGTTGGGAAAGCATTCAGAGGCTCATAGCCATCCTACACTCACAGGGTTTAGGAATTTGTTGCCATGTGCCCTCTGGCCAGTATTTGCTCTCTCACAGATCCGTTCAAATCTGATTTCAACTCTCCAATCCTCCTCACTGCACAGCCAGGCCACTGGCCTCCACCAAAGGTTCCTCTATCTCAATATCCTAGGACATAACCTTGTTCTCAAAGCACAGCACTACAGAAATTTTTACTAAGCATTTTGTTTTATTTTTATTGTGAAGATTAAGTCCTAGTACCTTGGGATCTATCTTGATCTCTCTCAGGAGACTAGAGGGCTAATCCCTGCATGACAGCCAGATGACGGTTTCCAGATATTTCCCTTCCTGGTTGGATTTGTGTATCATGGGCCCTGGAAGCTCGCTTTTATGCCAGCATATGCTCTGAAGCTGACAGCTTCCTTCTTACTGCTGATGTTTGAAATAAAATGTCCAAACTTTTCAGCTGCTGTCTCTGGGTCTTCTTGCTCTCTCTTGCACACATGCACTCACACACCCCAGTGACAAGATCAGAAAACTTAGTCAGGTAACCTAAGTTGTGGCATATCCCATATAACATAATGACATACATTGTCCATGACAACAATGCATCACCAACTACAACTTCAAAGAACAGCATGTCCTGAATTGTCTTTCTCTCCAAGGATAAACTCACCCTTAAGAGAAAGCATAAGAAAAGCTACAATTTCATCATTACAAACTTCTTTCAATTCCAGTTCTCAGTGCAGCATACAAGGTCTCCTCATTAAGTTTGTGAACTCATCCTAAAAAAGTACTATATACCTCATAGCTGAATATTGATACAGTCACCTTTGAAATACTCCTAATGGGAAGCTATGCCCTGACACCAGCACCTATTCCACCCTTCAAAGCAATTTTGGAACTCTCTGGAATGGCCATCAAAACTGTCATCATATTACCCTTGATGTCCTGAATATCACCAAAATGTCTTCCTTTCAGTATTTCCTTTATCTTGGGGAAAAGAAGAATGTCACTGGGGGCCAGATTAGGTGAGTGGGGGTGGTATTCCAATACATTATTTGTTTACTGGCTACAAACTCCCTCACAGACAATGCCGTGTGAGCTGGTGCATGGTCGTGATGCAACAGCCATCAGTTAGTGAAAACTGCAGGCCATTCTGGTCTCACTTTTTCATGCAGCCTTTTCATCAATTCAAAACAGTAAACTTGGTAAACTGTTTGTTGAGTAGGTACAAATTCATTAATGAACAATCCCTCTGATATGAAAAAAGTTTGGCAACATCGCTTTGACTCTCAATTTTGACTGACAGAACTTTTTGTTCACTCAGAATCGGTAACTTCCATTGTGCACTTTGATGCTTTGTTTCAGGGTCGTATTGTTTCATCACACATGATAACACAGCCCCAAACATTGTCTTGCATCTCCAAAAGGCAAGTCCTGGCAAACTTCAATTCCTTTGCTTTTATTCATCAGTGAGCTCCTTCAGGAACCAGTTCTGCACACACCTTTCTCATGCCAAGATTTTCCTAACTGTTCTACTATCAGTGTTTGCTTTGTCTTCTTACAGTCAGCTGATGACTTTGGTGCACAATTTGAACAATTCTTGCAATGTTTTCATCAGTTCTGCTTGATACAGGATGCCCTGACCTTTCTTCATCATGACACATCCTCTCCCCTCAGAGAAACACTTAATCCATTCGTACATTACCATTTTCTTCATGGCATTATTCCCATAAACTTGGACTCACATGTCCCTGATTTCACTTACACACTTGCCAAGTTTAACAAGAAATTTAATGTTTGTTTGTTGCTCTAATTCAAGCTCCAGCATTTTTGCAATGGCACACAAAAACACACAACAACAGTAATGAAATGCCACACATCAACATGAACACAGCTGTGAGACAAAGGTTACGGTATACTAAGGTTGTGAGACCTGACCAAGTTGTTTGTACAATGCTACCAATGTAACTGCACGGTAGCAAGTTCATGAACTTAATTCTCAGACCTCTTACATGAAGCAAGTAGATTCCAGTGATTCAATTCCCTGAAGAATTACAAAGTGCAAATGCATGTAAGAGGATCCATTGTGATTTTGGTTATCTATTGCAGTAGTCAGGAAATCAAAAGTTGTGTTTGTATTTGGAAAATCTGCTGCAAACAACCTCTTTAAAGTGTTGAAAAGCAAAGATGCTTTGAAACCTAAGGTGCACTTCAGCCAAGCCATGGTGGTTTCAGTTGCATGCAAAAGCTGGACAGTGAATAAGGAAGACTGAAGAGGAATTGATACCTTTTGTTTATGATGTTGGAGAAAAATATTGAATGTACTACGGACTGCCAAAAAGAACAAACATCTCTTCTGGAAATATCGCCAGAGTGCTCCTTGGAAGCAAAGATGCTGACACTGTGTCTTGCATACTTTGGACATGTATCATGAGGGATCAATTCCTGTAGAAGGACGTTGTCATGAATTGACTTGTTTTCTCCCAAAAATCTGTGTAATGATTTGGCTGGGCCAGGATTCCTGGTATTGTGTTGAAATTCCTGCCTCTACGATATTAATGAGGGTGGATGGGCCAGAGTTATGTTGGTGGGACAGGACTTAACAGATGGAGTTGTATCGTGGCTTGGGGCATCCTCTTGGGATATAGAAGGAAAGGAATCAAGCTTAGATTTCAGAACCTCATACGGTCAAGAAAGTGGCAATGGAAGTAGAGCATATCCTTCAGACCTGAGGTTCCCGCACCAAGATATCCCCTGACCAAAGACTGATGCAACACAAGGACTTTCATCTAGAGCCAACGAAGAGCAAAGATCTTCCCAAGGATTCGAGACCCTGAATTTGGACTTATAGCCTACTAGACCGTGTATGAATAAACTTTTCTTTTTTTCAAAAGCCATCCATTCTTTGTATTTCTGTTAGAGCAGCACAAGCTAACGAAAATAGAATTTGGTACCGAGTGGGTGGGGTGCAACTCTAACAAATACCTAAAATGTGGAAGTGGTTTTAAAACTGTGAATGGATAGAAGACTCAGAAGGAACTGAAGAGAAATGTTAACCTACTGAAGAGGGCACAGATGGTGAGAAACAACAACAGAGAACCAGCAGCAGCTACAGCAGCAAAACTAGACCAGTGAGAGATAGTGCTGGAGCCAACCCATGGAACAAGAGTGCTAAGTGCCTGTGAAAAGAGGTTTCCTGGCAGAGTGGGGTGCCTCTGGGCACGTGAATTAGTAGAGTTAGGCTTGCTGACCCATGGAGTGAGAGAATTGAGCACTTGTATACAGGAGGCTTCCTGTTAGAATGGGAAATATCCTACTCTGCCAGGAACTTTGGAAAACTTGCCCTAGCAGGGCAGATATGGGCCTCAGGCCCAGGCCCTGAGGCCATAGGAAGCAAAAGCTGAAGAGCCAAAGAACATTCTCAAAAGTTATGACCTTGACTTCAGGGTTTGAAAGGGTAAAGCCTGACTGACTTCCTGTGTTTCTAAGGCTAGAATTGCCACTCATTTGGTCTTAGGGTGTCCCTAAAGCCGAGGGTGCTAAGTTGCTGTCCCAATGGGTCTGGGAGGCAGAGCTGTAGTGCAAGGCTGCAGGCTTCCACTCAGACTCTGGAGAGAGTGGCTGATTGCTAGAGTTTGAAGGGCAAAGGCCATTGTGTAAAACGTCTCAGAGAGTGGAATTATTATTTTAAAAGCTTTGAGGGCTAATGTAGTATGTTTTGCTGGCTTGCTTTCTGCATGTTTTGCCTTCTTTCCTCCATTTGTAGTGGAAACATCTAACTTGTGTCTGCCTGTCCTGCCACTGTATTTTGGAGGCAGATAATGTGTTCTAGACTTCCCAGCTGAAGAGTAATTTCTGGATTTTGGACTTGGACTTAAGACTTTCACTATGATGGGGTAAACAAGTTTTACAGATTGCAAGGATGTGGTTTTTTAGAGAACAAAGAGTGGGATGTCATGGATTGAACTGTATCCCCCCCCAAAATCTGTGTAGTGATTTGGCTGGGCCAGGATTACTGGTATTGTGTGAAGTTCCCCCATGATGGAATTCTTGCCTCTATGATGTTAATGAGGGCAGATGTATGGCAGTTTTGTTGATGGGGCAGGACTTAATTATGTGGAATTGCATTGTGGCTTGGGGCAGCTTCTTGGGATGTAAAACAAAAGGAGGCAAGCTGAGATTTGGGAACCTCCCACCATCAAGAAAGCAGCACTCAGAGTAGAAGGCATCCTTCAGATCTGAGGTTCCTGCACCAAGATTGCTCTTGACCAAAGGCTGATGCAATGCAAGGACCTTCATCTAGAGCCAACAAAGAGGGAAAGACTTCCCCTGGAGCAGACGCCCTGAATTTGAACTTGGAACTTGCTGGACTGTGTAAGAATAAACATCCCTTTTTTTTCCAAAAGCCATCCACTCATGGTATTTCTGTTAGAGCAGCAATATCTGACAAAACCAGTTATCATACTTGGTAGACAGTCAGTGAAAAGAGGAAGACTCTTAAAGAGCTATATTGACACAGTGACCACAACAGTGTGCCTAAGCATAAAAATGATTGTGGTCATGGCACAAGACCTGGCAGTAGTGCATCCTGTAGTGCATAGGGTCACTATAAGTCAGAACCTACTAAAAGGCACCTAACAACAATGACATTGCTATGTAACAAATCACTCCAACACTTAGAGGATTAAAATAGTGCTATTTCATTTTGCTGTACAATTCTGTGAGTTAACTGAGCTTAGCTCTATGGTTCTTCCACTTCATTTGATGTCAATCAGGGCTGCAGTCATCCAGGGGTTTGTGGAAGCTGTGAAATCCTACCTACCTCATTTACAAATCTAGTCCCTTGGCTAGTTATAGGCTGGGTCTCAGCTGATATGCTGGAATAACTGGGTCACACTCTCATTTGATGTAGTGTCAGGTCTGTTCTCTCTCCATGTAGCTTCTACATACCACAATAACTGAATGTCTTAAATAACAAACTCCCAAATTCACAGCAGCAGACATTGTCAGGCTTTCTTAAAGTTTAGCTGAGAATTGGCACAGTATCATTTCTGTTGCATTGCACTAAAGAGTCACAGGGATAATCCAGAGTGAATACGAAAGTAGAATGCATAGTGGTATGGATGCTGAGAGGCATGGTGCAAAGAGGACCAGCTATTACAACTGCTGTTCATTCTTACAAATGTGTAAATGATATTTAATATGCTGAATATTTTATCATAGAAGAAAACATGTCACCTTATCAGGTACATAAAACATCAAGATATACAGATATTGTGACCATCTAGAAACTGCATGCAGCCAGAAAATCTGTTTGCCTTGAGACACATGGCCAAGACCTTTGAAAAAATTAAAGTTTTATCCACTTTTCATATGTCAATAAATAAATAAACAAATGAACAAATGAATGAATAAAACTTTGGAAATAAATGGGTCAATTTAATATTCTCAGGATAATAGCAATTTAGTAACCAAAAAGCCAACCAAACCCATTGCCTTCAAGTTAATTCAGACCCGTAGTGACCCTACAGAACAGAACAGAACTGCCCAATAGAGTTTCTACGGAGCAGTTGGTAGATTCAAACTGCTGACCTTTTGGTTAACAGCTGAGCTCATAGCCACTGTACCCGCAAGGCTCCAATTCAGTAAGTTACCACATATTATATGTTTATTTAGGATAGTGTCATAGGTAGAATTATGCTCCCCCCAAAATCTGTAGCAATTTGGCTAGACCACAATTCTTGGTGTTATGTGATATTGCTCTGTGCTGGAATTCCTGACTTCATGATACCAATGAGGGTAGATGTGTGCTGTTATGTAGGTGGGAGAAAACTTAACATGTGTGGTTGTTTTTTGCCTTGAGGCAGTCTCTTGAGACATAAAAAAAAGAATACGGCAGAGATATTTGGGAACCTTGTACCATAGAGGAAATAGCACCAGAGAACAAAACCATCCTTTGGACCTGAGGTTTCTGCACCGGGGTGCTCTCATACTGAATTTGGACTCTTAGAGTACTGGAATGTGACAATTTCTCACATTGAATTTAGATGTGTACTGGACTGTGACATAAAAAATTTCTCTTTTTAAAGCCATCTACTTTTGGTATTTCTGTTACAGCAGCACTAGCTGACTTAAAACAGACATAATTTTACTTAGTCTTCAAAAAACTCCTTATGAGTTGACATTATTGCCTCAAATTTCCAAATGAAAAAATAGTTCAATAAAATTTTATAACTTGTCTAAGATCACTCATCTAACAACTGGATAATCCCATAAACCGAAGTCAACCTGATATTGAGGCCCATGTGTTCATAAAACTATTCACTGTCATCTCAGCTGTTTTGCCAATCCTCGGTATTTTCTAAATTGTTACACAATGGTATTTAAGTGGAAGGAAGAGTCACATCTCAAACTCCCATTTCTAAAGACTTAGGAACCATTTCTTACCTACATCTCCCACTGCCACTGAGTGGATTCTGACTCATAGCAACCTTGTAGGACAGAGTAGAACTGACCCATAGAGTTTCCAAGGCTTAGAAATCTTTACAGAAGTAGACTGACACATCTTTCTACTGCAGAATGGCTGGTGAGTTCAAACTGCAGATCTTTTAGTTAGCAGCAAAATGCTTTAACCACTGTGTCACTAAGGCGCCTTCCGATCTGAATAGCCTGATTAAATCAAAAATAAAATCAATTTTCTGTCTTGAAAGGATAGCCCAGATGATTACTCAGAAATCTCAGATCTGAGCCGTATTCCTCTGTGCTTACACTTGAGCCTCATCCAAACCCCAGGGATACTGAATAAAATTCCCCACCTGGTTTATCTAGGTATCAGACAAGTTTCCCCTTTGGCTTTAGAACTGTGAATCATAAACTCTTATTGGTGTCATCTAAGGACAGAGAAATGGGACACCTGTGCTTTTGATTTTGTGGTAACATGGGTTTGGAAATGTATCATTGAAAACTAGTTTACATTATGAAATGTAAGATCTCTGGTGCTGGAAATTACCAGTGAACTCTGTATTTATATGGCTGCCATGTCTGAGTCATGGGGTTTCCTTGGTTCTGTATGCTCCAGTCACAATAGATTTTTGTACTTCATAACGATTTTCCATACTCTCTTTTCCAGAGGAACTTACCCTATTTCTCACTTAGACAGTCTTTTACCTTTCTAAATCCTTCAAGTCCAAGCTGAAAAGCCACCTTCCAAATGATGTTTTTTCTTATCATCTAAGTGGAAATTAATCTCTCTTCTCTGAACTTGTATTATCTATTTATGCTGAAAAAAAAAAATCACCTGAAAACTAAGTGGCTTAAAACAACACCTATTTGTTTGCTTATAATTCTATGGGTGGACAATTTGGACAGGGCTCAAACTCAATAGCTTATCTTCATGTGGTGTTGACAAAGTTTACTCATGTGTTTGCACTCATATGAGTCATTACTCATGTTTGATGGGTTGGGTTAGGGACCAGAGAGGGTTTTATACACATGCCTGAAGCCTTGACTTTGTTGATGGGAATCACTTGGTAGTTGGGGCCTCTCTCTCCAGAACAGAGTATAGAAGTCACAAGGTTATCACAAGGTTGTTATAGATCAAAGGCAGCGAGAAACAAAGAGTCAAAAGTCAATGTTAAAATCATTGCCATAGAGTTGATTCCAACTCATAATGACCCTATAGGTCAGAGTAGAACTGCCCCATAGAGTTGGATAAGAAGGGAAAAAATGTCAAAATAAGACTTCATGTCTTTTTTAAATATGGACTTACATTGTTGTTGTTGTCATTTTCAGAAAAAAACTTTTCTGCAATCTTCCTACAAGTTGCAACTTATGATTACTGAATTTGAAATTATGAACATTTTCAGTTGAGTTTTCTCTGGAAACCATAATATTTTTAAATTTTCTATTTTGAACTAATTTAAGCTTACAGGAAAGCTGTAAAAATATTACAGTTTTCAAATTTCCCTCACCTAGCTTCACCCTACATAAACATGGTACAACTGTCAGAAGAAAGAACTTAATGTTGGTACTACTCTGTTGACTAAGGACCTATTTGAATTTTCACACTAATATCCTTTTCCTGTTCTAGAATATCCAAATTTTTAGTTGCATTTAGTTGTTACTCTTCCTTGATCCCCTACAGTGTGTCACAGCATTCCTTGTATTATCTTCCATGGCTTTGATATTTTAAAAGAATATTGATTATTTTGTTGAGTATACCTCATTTGAGTTTGTCTGATGATGACTGATGCTTTCTCATGATTTGATATGATTGTTCATTTACTTAGCAGAAAATATCAAAGATATAATGATATGTTACCCTTTGTACATTTTATTATAGGTTCAAGAAGTGCGTATGTGTTATGATTGGTGTTGGTGACCTTGATCACTTGGTGAAGGTGGGCCTCTGCCAGGTTTCTGAGCAGAAAGTTACCATCTTTCCCTTTGAAGCTAATAATTACTCGGGAAGATACTCACTAAACTTCCACTAACTAGTTTTGACATTCATCAGTGATTCTTATCTGCAATAATTGTGACCATTATTGTGATGATTTTCTATTTTCCTCTTTTCTCCTACATCTATTACTTAAAGTCTACCATAATGAAGAGCTCTATCTCTTCCTATGTAATTACATTAATATGTACTTATTAATATTTATTTTGTTTTATGCATTATAATCAATACTAACATTTATTATGCTACTCATATTAGTAAATTGCAAAGTTTTTCAATTGAGAAAATATTCTCTCTGTAAGCACACAGACACCTAATAAGCTCAGAGTTAATTCTAATAAATGGAGACTTTTTATACTGTAAATATTTGGTTATATGCACACAGCTGCTAAAAGGCTGGCAGTTTGAATCCACCAGAGGCTTTCTGGGGAAAAAAAGCCTGGCAATCTGCTCCCATAAAGATTGCAATCTGGAGATCATAGGGTAGCCACAAAGCATAATAACAATACAACACATCAGAACAAGAAATGTAAACAGGAAAATCTCAACAAACACAGAATCAACACTGAAAAAGATGAAAAGTCAACCTATAAAGAAGAATGGCCCAGAATAAAGTATTAATAGCAACATAGAAAATATCAACACAAAAAATAAGTACATCCAAATGACAGCATTAACCACATGTCTACCAATAATCACACTAAATATAAATGGACTGAATGTTCCAACAAAGAGGCAGTGTGTGACATCCTGGATCAAAAGACACAACCCATCTATATATTGCTTATAAGAAACACACCTTAGACTCTAAGATATGAACAAAAAAAATTAAAGCATGGAATAATATATACCAAGCTAACAACATACAAAGAAGAACAGGTGTGGCAATGCTAAAACAAAATAGATTTCAATGTAAAATCCATCACCATCAACAAGAGCGGTCACTATTTATTGCTAAAAAGTTCAATGCACAATGCATATGCGGACTTAACAACAGTAAATATTTATGTACCCAATACTGGAGTATCTAAATACATCGAATACACACTGACTACACTGAAAAATGAGATCGATCACTCCACAATAATAGTTGGAGACTTCAACACTCTACTTTCAATAATGGACAGATCATCCAGAAAAAATTCAGTAAAGACACAAAAGATCTTATTGTGACAATTAACCAACTAAACCTCCTTAACATTCACAGAACTTTTTGTCCAAGAACAAGTAAGTACACCTTCTTCTCCAATGCATATGGGAAATTTTCAAGACTAGATCATGTGTTAGAACACAAAGCAAGTCTCAACAAAATCCCAACCACTGAATTATTGCAAAGCATCTTCTTGGACCATACAGCAATAAAAGTCAAAATCAATAGCTGAAAAAACACAGGTAGAAATTTAAACTCATGGAAATTGAACAATATCTTGCTTAAAAGGCCATAGATTATAGAAGAAATCAAGGAATTTACAGGAATAAAGAAAGGAAGAAAGATATTTATGGAATCACAGGAGAATGTAAACACATTCTACAAGAACCTATGTGATACAGCAAAAGCAGCAATCAGAGGTCAATTTATCTCTATAAATGCACCCATTCAGAAGGAAGAAAGGACCTAAACCAAAGAATTAATCCTACAGCTTGAATAAGTAGAAAGAGCACAACAGAGGAACCCCCTCAGGCACCAGAAGACAACATAGACTACAGATTAGAGCACAACTAAGTGAATTAGAGAATAATAAGAACAACTGAAGACATTAACAAAACTAAAAGATGATTTTCTGAAAAGATCAACAAAATTGATAAGCCACTGGCTAAACTTACAGAAGAAAAACAGGAGAGAAAACAAATAACCCAAATAAGAAATAAGATGGGAGATGTCACAAGAGACCCAACTGAAATAAAAAATATCATAACAGAATGCTATGAAAGACTACATTCTAAGAGATTTGAAAACTTAGAGGAAATGCACAAATTTCTAGATTCATATCACCTACCAAAATTATCACAAGGTGAAGTAGATTAACTTAATATACTCATCACAAAGGAAGAGATTGAAAAAGTCATCAAAAAACTACCACCCAAAAAAAAGTCCTAGCCCAAATGGCTTCACCAGTGAATTCTATCAAACTTTTAGAGAAGAGTTAACTCCGATACTACTGAGACTATTTCACAGAATAGAAAGGATGGAATACCCCCAAATTCGTTCTATGAAGCCAGCATAACCCTGATACCAAATCCAGAGACAGATCCCACAAAAAAAGAAAACTACAGACCAACATCACTCTTGAACCTAGATGCAGAAATCTTCAACAAAATCATTGCCAATAGAATGCAACAGCATATCAAAAAAATAATTCATCATGACTAAGTTGGATTCATCCCAGAGATGCAAGGTTGGTTCAAATTCAGAAAAACAATTAATGTGATCCACCACACAAACAGCACAAAAGATAAGAATCACCTGATTTTTTTTCAGTTGATGTAGGAAAGGCATTCAACAAAGCCCAACACCCATTCATCCTATAAACTCTCAGCAAAAAGGAATAGAGGGGAACTTCCTCAACACAGTAAGGGCATCTCTGCAAAGTCAGCTGTCTACCTCATCATGAATGGAGAGAGGCTGAAATAATTCCCCATCAGAATGGGAAGTAGACAAGGATGACCACTCTCATCACTTCTATTCAACATTGTACTGGAAGTTCTAGCCACAGCAATTAAACAAGACAAAGAAATAAAGAGCATCCCAATCAGCAGGGAAGAAGTAAAATTATCCCTATTTGCAAAAAGATTACAGTCTGGGAAAACTTACGAGGCAGTTCTCCTCTGTCATATAGGCCTGCCATGAGTTACAACTGATCAATGACACGCAACATATATGTGCATGTGTGTGAATGTATAAATGTTTGAGCTGAAATATTTTTACAGATGCTATCTCTATCTGGATTCTTTCCTTTCTGTACTTTTACAAATTATGATTCACCAAATAATTTGTCTCTATTTATGATTTTTAAATGTTTTCCTAAACTTAGATATTGCAAATTTATCTAAAGAGGTACTTCATCAAAATTCTTCCCGTAAGTCAAATTCTCCAAAGTACAATTACAGACTTTCAAATTTAAATTTTTTATGCAATGTGAGCTCTACTTACGAAGTTTTTTAAGCTTGTTCCTTGTTTTCCCAGGGACAAATTTCAGTGTCTTCCTGCTTGTAATTTTGCTTTTAATAACTGTAATTTGTAAAAGATTAAAAAGCTGAAGTTATTTTTCCCCTCTGTTAATATTTAGCTAATATCTTCCAACTGATTTTGACCAAAATATAATACAATTTAAGAGGTCTTGTTGACAAAAACAAAATTCAGTGCCATTGTAGGGTACTTTGGTTTATTTATTAAGAGGCACTTCAAAGTATCAAACATATATACAAATTGATTAGTGATCAGCAGCCAAGAAAGTGTGTACCGCTATGCTGAAGAGTTCTTTGTATTTCATATGAACCTTATCCCCCAATTTAGTTGTTGACTCTATAAAAGTGTGTGCCAGTTTTGATACCTACGATCCCAATTTTAATTAACATAATATTACAGCTTTCATTATATGTGCATCATAATAAATCCCAAGTAAGTATATTTCCGTTCCATAGACTTCTTGTTTCAGTGTAAAGATTGTTTTACCATGATGTTATGCTCCATGAAAATTTGTATTTACAGCATCATTTGTATTCATAATGCTAAATTTTTCATTTAAAGTTACAGCAGTATTTACAGTAAAGTGAAACAATTCACCTTTGACACAATGTGCTTCCAAAACTTTTTTTTTAATGAATTGTATAAAACTGTTTGATGAATTGTTGGAATTAACTGATTTTCTATTTTACTCATCTCCTGATAGTGTTATAAAATGGACATCATTTAATTGTTTGCAAAATTCTTCTGCTAATGATGCCAACTAATTAATAGCCATTACTTTGTATTTCTCACAGACCCAAGGAAATTTGGAATTAAATATAAGTAAAATGGGTTTAAAATAACTGTCATTTGATCTAAATGAGAAGTCAGGCTGCCCATGCCTTCTGCAGCTGCATGTGTTAAATCTCTTACTGCAGACAGTCTTTTAAAAAAAACAATAACAAACTTTTGATGCAGATGTAATTGCTTATTTGGCAGATCTGTGGCTTCTCATTTTCTTGTATCCATGATGATGTATGTTAAAGATGGCATAGTAGATGTATTTTGCGTGTTATGTGCTCGCTATCAAGTTTCTTGAGAATCAGAAAATGAATACTAATACTAATAGATACTCTTGCTTCTGAAAAGTCTTGTGGCAACATAAAATAATCTTAGATCTTTTTTTTTTAAAAAGGGTTGCAGATTTGTATTATACAATAAACAACCCAAACTACAGTAGCAAAAGCATCCAGATGCTCTGGCAGGAGTGCTCAGCCTCTATTTCCCAGACATTTTATTTATGTTTAATCCGTAATTCCCTACATGTTTTACTAATCCACTGACCAGCAGCGTGATGGCTTCATGCTTCTCACTATGGCCACCCGGTATGGGCCATGGCACAACTATCTGGTCCATGCAGGGGAATGCGGTGATGCCAGGATCAAATACATCCCCTACTATCACTAGAAGGAAAGAGTTAGTTGTCTGTAGCCACTGATGTCCAAATATCTTGATCAGACAGAGTTCTGCATGCTGTGCTTGACAGGAAGATGTAAGCTTCCTCATACAAACAGTTAAAGACTGGAAAAGTTCGACAAAGAAGGGATTGGCAGTCTTTTAGAGTTTACCATGTTTTGACACCTTATTCACTGCACAGACTTCCTATATCTTCCTAGAAGTGACCATGTCACATACTGAAGTACAATGCAGAGGTCTAACAAAATCTATTACAGTGCAACTATTAATAAAGATACTTTTTAACAAAGAGAAAAGTCTAAAAGAGATGCTGTTTTAGTCAGCTAGTGCTGTTTTACTGGAAATACCACAAGCAGACGGCCTTTAAAAAAGAAATTTTATTTGTCATGGTCCAGTAAGCCTGAAGTCCAAATTCAGGCTGTCAGCTCCAGGGTAAGGTTTTCCCTGCTAGCACTGGGGTAAGGTCCTTATTGTCAACCTTCCACTGGACTGCAAGCTTCTTAGGTCCAAGGACCTGGTTCTTTCCAGAGGATGAGCTCAGCTCCTGGCCCTGCTTTCTTTCTTGATGGACCAGGTCCCCAAATCTCAGCTTGCCTCCTTTCATTTATATCCTAAGAGGCTGCCCCATGCCACAACACAGTCCCACACATTAAGTCTTGCCCCAGCAATTCCACTGCAGCCCTCTGCCCTCATTAATGTCACCGAGGCAGGGTTGACAGCATACAAAATACTGGAAATCCTGGCCCAGGCGAATTTCTACATATATTTTCGGGGGAACACAATTTTATCCATCACAGATGCTAAACCACACTGAATAACTAAATAATAGGTTAAAAACTGGAATGTTCTAGCAAAACCAGTATACATGATGAACTTAAACCTGCAATTATCTTTTACTCCAGTACATGCAACCAACCACTAAATCTTATTCATACTTTCTTCCACATTGTTCTTGCCTATGAACCCCATGTTCTCTTCTCACTGTCTAAATTTTAGCCTAGATGCTCATTACCACCGGACTGTATTATTTATGACAGCTTATTTGCTGGTCTGGGAGCAGTGGTGGATCACTGGCAGAGTTCTCATTTTCCACTCAGGAGACTCAGGTTCGATTCTTGGATAAGGCACCGCAAATGCAGCCACCACCCTCCTGTTGCTGAAGGCTTGTGTGTTACTGTGATGTTGAACACGTTTCAGTGGAGCCTATGAACTAAGACAAACTAGAAAGAAAGGAGTAGCAATGAAATTTGTTGTGACAACTTATGGCTACTTGGAAAGCAGTGACATTGGCAGAGTGTATGAAAAGCACTTTTACTGTTGCTCTATAGGTATTTCTGAAATGTTTTAATATTTTTGGAATGATTATATATTGTGTGTTGTGTTGAAGTGGAAAAATTATATTTTTTAAAGAATTTTAGCCTACATGGGGCTGCATATATAGTACCTTACTGTGACAACTGCCTTCAAGAAGTTCACAACATAGTATTCCCTTTAAAACTCTCAGGAAATGGAGGGAATACAATGTTGGTTGGCTCAACATTTTCCAAATGATATTTTCTGTAGTTATTTTCAAAAACCTCACCAGAGTAAGAAAATAAAGATATCTGTCTCAGATCATTTGAGAGTAAAAACATACTTGAACAGCAAATAAAATAGAGAAAAAGAAAACACGTGGCAAAAAGTAGATTTTGTATAGCTTTTCTTATATCAATCTTCACATAAAAGACATTCTAAAAATAAGTCCATTTATAGGCACGCAATCTGAAGACATTGTGACTAAAGCAAATATTGCTATTAAAAGATTCAAATATTTAATTATTTAAGAATCAAATAAGTTTTAGCCATACAATAAAATGAGAGGACATCTAGAAGGCAAAGAGGTTGAAAGACTGAAAATTCAAAAGCAAATGGCATGTTTAGTGCTGCTCAGGGACTTCAGCAAATAGATATAAACCCATTTGAAAATAAATACAGAGTATGTACAATTACAATGAGCCTGAAGATGATTCTTAGCATTTATATATCCTCTGGGAAGCTTGGTGATTCAGTATGAAACATAAAGCCAAAGCAAAGGGAGGTTATTAAAATATTATTTCCTTGTACTGTAGAACTCAAGAAGAGAACAAACATACCGATTACTTGCACGGCTGGTTCCACGTCTGTTGTGGCCTCGTCCAACAACGACAGCAGCTTGGCTGATATCTGATGCACGGATTCAATGTTGCTAAACAAGCTGTCCACGTCCAGCCTATCAATCTGAAGAAATACAAACACTGAGCACCAGCTGACAGAGGGACACACTGTGTTTAGGACGTTTTCTCTTGTTAAACAGTAAGCACTTTTATGTCCATCCATGCTGTCTCTATCAACTGTTTCTATAACTATTCTTACTCAAGATTTGTAGGGTAAAGGTGATTTGTAGGGTGGGATGGCCAGTCTGTTACCTCTTTCTTTTAAATAAGTTTTAGTGGCTTCAGTGCACATCTGCATATTCTACATGAACTAGAGTGAGATGAAGATTTGGGCAACCTAATTAAGTATTTTGGTTAAGTGCTGTGGCTGTTAATCAAAAGATCAGCAGTTTCAATCCACCAGCTGATCCTTAGCAACTCTATGGGGCAGTTCTACTCTGTCCTTTAGGGTTGCTATCAGTTGGGATCTACTTGACAGTGCAGTGGTGGGTTTGGTGTGTTGTTTCGTTTTGTTTTTGTAGTAAGTATTTTTTATCGGAGTCCTAAAGTTGAAAGCTGGAGTATTAACCAAAAGGTTAACAGTTCAAACCTACCAGCTACTCCTTAGAAACCCTATGAGACACTTCAACTCTGCTCTGTACATTCTCTATGAGTTGGAACTGACTCGATGCCAACAAGTTTGATTTTAGGTTTACGAAGGTATGTGGAGTCCCTGAGTGGCACAAACAGTTAAGCACACAGCTGCTTATTGAAAGATTGGCAATTCAAACTCACCCACCTCAGAAGAAAGTCCTGGCTTTCTGCTTCTGAAAGGTCATAGTCATGAAAAGCCCTGTGGAATACAGCTCTACTTTGAAACAGCCTGGGTAAACAGGACTCAGAATCAACTCCAAAGCATCAGGTTTTATGAAGACAAGTACTAGAGTAGATGAACCTAGAAATCTTCACTGCTTGCATAGAAGAATTCAAGCCACCGCTTAGACAAGTAACTATTTCCAAAGTTGTTTTCAAATCACAGATATTCAAAAAGTGATCACAGTGGATGTTCTGGGTTGTTTCTTGCTTTTTTCTCTTAAAAGATATCTTTCAGGATATGAGAATGGAAATATTCCCCAAACAGTTTCTACTAATGAAAGAACCATCAGAGTTTGTAAATGCATTCACACCCACAGACAGCAGTAATCATTTTTAGATCATATAGCTGGTGCTTACAATAATTTATTCATTCATCTATCATCAAATATTTTTTGAGGACATTCTATGTACCAAGAGTTGTGATGGAAGCCAGATTCTGTTATAGGTATAGGCCACAGTCTAAGGATGGCCAACTATCCTAAGTTATCGTAAAATTTGGTGAGGTATGTGCCCTGAATTTGCTAGGTCTTATTTGAAATCTTACCTTGTGTTTCAATCAGATCTGACCCCCTAGTCAAATAGCATTTATTCAGGACACAGCCAGATTGGTGAAAGCTCTACTGGGTGACAGCAGAGTATAGCGTGTGTTCCTTTTACCAATGGTTCATTGTGTGCACGAGGTCACAGGAAGATAACGAAGTCATCAGCAACCAAGTCTTGAAGAGAGCTTCAAAAGTGAAAAGCAAGGGTGCTGGTCCAAAACCAGGTCAGCACAATTAAGGACAAGAGAAAGACACAGAGTCTAGCTAAGGGTCAACACAGGAAACTGAGAAATCAATGGGAATCAGGAATAAGGAGTGTTAGAAGTAGGCTTAGAGGGACTGTGGAGACGAAGGCCAGCAACTGCAGCTTCTTTGCCATGTTTTCAGCATCCTTTTTTTAGGACTGCCAGATCTATTTAAGGAGGAGGAAAGCGACAGTGTGCTCATATTTTTGTCCCATGCTTTTCTGACACTGGCCCATCTGTTGCCCGTATTGGGCATGTGCACTACTCTGATAAGGACATTCTATTATCAGATGTGGAAGCGTGATTTCACATTGTACCTTGTTTAAACTTGATAACCGTTTCAGTTATTTCTTTTGCAATACCATTTTGTTGTATATAACATTTCTTTTAACTATCTTGGAAAATAGCTCATCTTCCTATAATTGGTCATGTTCTCAGGATAACTCCCAGCCTCCCATGTAGTCAAATTGCGTATGATTAAACGTGGTAGGAGTATTTCAATATAAAAGTTTTTTTTAACTATTCTTAAGTACTCTGGAATTATTAGATTGTAATCACTATTAGCACGGGCCTTCAGGCCAGTGTCTCACAAAATGTTCTTTCATTAAGCACTCAGTTTAGTAGCAGAAGGCACATAGATGTTGATCTTTTGTCCCAAATCTATGAATAGTCAGAACTTCCTATGTCTGTACTAGAATATGTGTTTAATATAATAAAAAATGTTTAAAGGCATTATAACAGCAGTATGGCTTTTTTGTTAATTAAAAATTTAAATTATAAAACTTCATATCTCTGAATACCCTGATTTAAGATAGTACTCATCCAAAGGGACTGTCTTACATGCTGGGAATTAAATTCAAAGATGTTAACCCTGTATAGTGCAACAGATTTTTTTCCCAAAGGTGTGTAAGAATAAACAGCTGTAGATTGTTTTATAATTTGAATGAATTACTTGTGTATTTCTTTAAGTCATTTTTTGAAATGAATCCTTCTAAAATGTGAAATTCCATCTCATAAATTTACCTACTGTATAAAGAGAGATCAGATTTAACTTACATGGTATATACCTATTAATATTTCATTTTGTTGTGCAAACTTTATTCTGAGGAAAATGCAGTGTTTTATATTTATTACTTCATGTATCAGTTCCAACTTCCCTATAAACTATGCATTTCTCGCTGTAAGCTTTGAAGATGGGAAAACAAATACAGGATGAAAAGAGGCACCATACTTAAAATTATGCAAGAAGTTAAGGACAGAGTAAGAATCAGAAACTGTTTTGACATTTGCCTTAGGTCATTACCAGTAATACCAGCAGTAGAGTACTTTGCTGGCTCTGTTTTTTTGTTGTTGTTGTTGTTCTTGAGTTTTCCAGTAAGTTGCTTCTTCTACAGTCCATTTTCCAAGGTCAGTATTTTACATGTTTGTCTAGTTTAGATTCTAAATTCATTTAGCAAAGATCTAATTTTGCACTCTATCTATAATCTTAGTTCTATGCAACAAATATGACACAACAAAACACAGGTTTTAATTACATTTCTTCCTGAAGGACAGAAAGGATTAAAACATCAATTGGAATGGTTTCAGTCACTTATAGCCTAGTGGCCCATGGGGATTACGTGAATCATAAAATGAATTTGTGTCGAGTCACTGCTATGCCAAGGAACAAACAAATGCCTGCTCTAAAAGGCTTTTAAAACTGGTGGATGATTTTATGATTCCCTATAAAAATTCAAGAAAGCATCTATATACATTTATTAATCATTGACTAGAAACAGTCACTGCTATAAGAGCTTAGTTGAAATTGTGTTTTGAATGCATTAAAAATTCATTTTTTGAAAAAAGATTTAGTCAAAGTATGTATATATTATCCTAAGCAAAATCAATATATAAAAAATTCAAACATACAAATCATAAAATGTAAAGATCAACGTTTCCTTTGACAATTTAATTCTCTGCTTTATAAAAGTATTCATTACAGGATTTTTTTCAAATGGCAAGTTTTTATTCCATTTAAACAATTACTGGACCCACAACTGCCTGTGTGCCAAACTCCCCAGGTATAAGAACATGCATACAGGAAAACATACCCATGAAATTACATTAATTCAGAGAATGTAACCATTGTTACAAATCACTTTGTGCCTCCACATGTAACGTTCACTCTCTGCTTCCAAGGTACTCCCTGCTTTCAAACCTTGGTCTAAGCCCTGCATTTTGCTCAAAAATGCTTTGTCCTCACGCTGCCTTTCAACATTCTTCCCAAATGAAATGGAACAAGGTAATGGTAGTGTTTATCTGTCCAGCAGTTTTGTCCATCTTTTGCCTCAACCTAACTTTTTTAGGGTAGAAGTTCTTTTGGGGAAACCACAGCTCCTCAACTCTGTCTGGTCCTGGTGGAATTGTTAGTCATGGTGCTCATCCCATTCCCAGTTGCCTACAGTCCATGTGACCTAAGCTGGCCAATTAGCGTATTCCATGATCTTAGCCACACTGATTATTCACAATGGTCAAGTGACCAAAGGAGAGCCAATGATAATCACCACTGATACTGAATAACTGGATGTTGGTATATACAGGGCAGGGACTGATGCTCTAAGTGTGTAAGTTTCTGTCTGCAGTAGTCATTTTTGTGGAAAACTTACGAGAGAATCAACACAAAGAGAAAAGCTAAGTCTGACAGCGCTATGGAACCTCTGAATTTAGCCTTGCTTATAATAAGGCATCCCTATTACATGAATAAATTGCCTTTTTAAGTTAGTTTGAATTTTATTTCTGTTATCTTAAAACCATGAGAAGCTACCCTCAGGCAGTTCATGTCTGCCAGGTATTCTTTGGACATTCTATGAAGCAGTTCTATTCTGTTCTATAGGGTCCTTATGTCCTTATGAGTCAGAATTGACTAGATGGTGCTGGGTTTGTTTTATTTTTTTTCTTTTTTCTTGTCTTGGTTACTCAGCCTCAACTCAGCAAACATGGTTTATTATGTGCCAACCCGATCTGCAACCAATAATACCTTCTAAGAGAAAACCTTGAAATGAAGTCAAAGAATGAATGTTTTTTTAAATAAACTATTGTATTTTTAAATAAATTAAAGTATTATCATAAATTTAGTTTACGTTCATTGTAGGGAAGTTATAGACGAGTACATAAGTATAGGAGTCCAAATGGTACAGTGGTTAAGAACTTGGCTGCTAATCAAAAAGTCTATAGTTTGAACCCACTAAGCATTCCTTCAAAAATCTACAGGGCAATTCTACTCTGTACTATAGGTCACTATGAGTTGGAACAAACTTAACGGCAATGGGTTTGATTTTTTTCTTTTTTAGTTTAGAAAAGTGGGAAAAGAAAGAAAGAAATTAGGCACTCATAATTTACTGTGTAGTGATCACCACTGATGATATTTTTGAAGTATATCCTTCCAGATTATTTTTTTCTGTGTGTGTGCATGCATGTACATATCTGTACAAAAAGAATAAATACTAAAAATGGTTCAAAAAATTATTTCTATATTTAACAGTATAACAAGAACATCTTTTCATGTTATTAAATTTCCTCAAGTACACCATTTTTAACATCAGCATTGTGTAAAACTACTTATATAATTTGCTTAGCCAATCATTAAGAACCTAGATATATTACCATATTCACTGGTATAAATGGCTCTCCTGGCCAAAGCCTTGTTCACACCCATGATTATTTCTTTATGATGTGTTTTGTAAGTGTAGCTACTGAGTTAAAGTTATTTATTTTTAAAGCCTTTGATAGGTATTGGCAAATTACAGTAGCAATTATAAACATTGTTTTTCTTCTAACAACAAATGGATAAAAACCCTCCATCAGATATTACTGCCCTGACTTCAACTTGGAAATATATTTTTAGGCTCCTAATTTGATCATCGGAAGCCCTAGTGACATAGTGGTTAAGTGCTGCAGCTGCTAACCAAAACGTTGGCAGTTTGAATCAACCAGGTGATCCTTGGAAACTCCGTGGGGGCAGTTCTACTCTGTCCCGTAGGGTTTCTATGAGTCACAATTAACTTAACAGCAGTGGATTTAATTTGTTGATCAAAATCATACAAGTGAAAAGTTCCAGATATATACTCATAACACATATACAATTGTAGAAGGATGAAAATAAACATCACTGTTTTGAGGGCTGTGGTGATTGTTACCAACTAAATGTTTCCTTGGAAATTCTATCTAGAAAAAGCTTAAGTGAGTTAATACTTACTTTAACACTTTAATCCTTTTCTTCATAAAAGCAAACAGGAACTCTGATGACATACTGGTTAAGTGCTTCGTCGGCTAACCAGAAAGTCAGTGGTTCAAATCCACCAGGCTCTCCTTGTCAAAGTAACATCTTTGCTTTATAAGAAACCCTTCCTGATAGCGTAGTTGTCATGTAACATAGCTGCTAAGGAAAACATCAGCAGTTCAAATCCACCAGCTGCTCCTTGGAAACACTATGGAGCAGTTCTATTCTGTTCTCTAGGTTCGCTATGAGGTAGAATTCAACAGCAGGGGGTTTGCTTTTTTGGCTCATACAAACATTCATCACAGGATACATTTCAAACAGTAAGGTAATGTCAGCCTAGTTTAGATTATAAATCCATTTAGTATGTATTTTCAGATTCAAAACAGGGTTCAATCTTGGTCCCCAGAGCTTACTTTGTCACTACTTTTAGAATTAGAATTTATATACGGCAAATCCACTGGAATGTCATTGACTGGATTTACGTGACCTTGGCCCCATCTATTCATCTAAGAGTCAGTTCCATACATTGCATCAGGTGAGTTCCGGGTATATTCTATGACATTAGATCCCTCTAGTATTAATTTTTAAGTCACCTACCCAATGATATTGGGTTGTACCAACTAGGGTGGGAGTGCTGGGATATATAAGAAAAACTAAGAAGTGAAGATCTAAGAGAAGACATTCTAAAAGAGAATAAGCAGGTCTTGTTTCATTTTTTTAGTGGAAGAACTGAGAAGAAAAATGCTTCTGAGACAGAAATTGTAGCAACTGGAAAAGAAGATGTTGGCAGAAGGCCCTGGCAACCACTGGGCTAAGATAATTATCCAGCTACTACGGCATTTATTCAGACAGTTGGCTTCTAGATTACAAAGTTTTTCAGGGTAAACTAGCCATTATTTCACCAAGTTTCTTAAAATTGTTGATTCATTTGTGTGAAATTTCCTGGTGTGAAACTAGATTCCAAAGTGGCTAACTGAGTCAAACTAGAAGTTGAAGCTGAATCACAGCTAGACAGCAATTCTTTTAACTAATCTCTTCCATAAATGCTCAAGTTACCTGATAACTGCCCACAAGCATTCCAGGTCTGAAGACATTAATGTAGACTAGTCTATACTAGCACAGATAAGTCAATCTCTTCACAAAACAAAAGGCTGGGATTCAGGCAGTAATCTTGGCTTGTGCAGGAGAAATGGTACAGCCAACGTGGGGAGGTGGTCAGTGTGGCCAAACCTGAGAGGTGCCTGAGGCTTCTGAGAAAGGAAAACAACAGAGTCCAGCCCAAGCTTTGTTTTGACTCATAACAGAAAAATAGAGTCCCTGATTTGATATTTTTGATGAGAGATGCATAGTTAACCAAGAATAGTTGTTTTTGCTTTTGTTTCTCTGATCTCCCCAGACACAGGGACAAGCAGGAAAGAAGTTACTTGATAGAGGTTGGGGGTGGTCTTCAGACTTGTCATCCTTTTCTATTCAAAATTTTACATGAAATGCTTGTAGCAGTATTTCTAGGAGTAGCCTTTCTGAGCTCAAGGACAGACAGTACATTTTGTGTATCACAAGAAATTACAAAAAAGTATAAAATAAACACACAAGTAATGTCAAAACACAGGAGAAAGTAATTTGGAGATATTTTGGAACAACTGGCTCGGTGGCACTCGGGGGGGCTTGGCTTTGGAACAACCAGGGAAATTATAAAAAATATATAAATTTTTTATGTGCTCAATTTGGTCCAAAAATTAGCTGCACAGTCTCTAGATGGACACAATGCATGTAGTTAATATTTTTATGCTTTGAAAACTTGACTGCTTACTATCTGTTAGTGTGTGTGTATACATCTCTGTGTTTATTCTTTCTTCTTCCCACATATATACTCAAACCTAGAGCTTTTTAGGATAAAAACCAACCAGTCCAAAAACAAACAATACCCTTTTTCTTTTAATACAAACTGAAATCAGTTGTGTCAACTTGATTCTGACTTCTAGCAATCCTATAGGACAGAGTAGAACTGCCCCACAGGACTTTCAAGGAGTGGGGGGTAGATTCGAACTGCAGCTATAGTTCTTAACCACTATGCTACCAGGGCTCAGAAGGTCCATACCCTTCAAGATTAATATCTGAAAGAACCCACTAGTATTTAAAATGACTTTGCTTAACACTATTTTTTTTCCTTTCCATTTGCTAACATAATTGCAAAGTTCTAATGTTCAGTAATGGAGATTGATTGCGTAATGGTTAAGCATTCATCTGCTAAATGAAAAATTAGTGGTTCTATTCCTGGTAGTGTAGTGGTTAAGTGCTACATCTGCTATCCAAAAGTCAGCAGTTCAAGTCTGCTAAGCGCGCTTTGGAAACGTCATGCGGCAGTTCTACTCTGACATTGGGATTGCAATGAGTTGGAACCAACTTGATGGCAGTGAATCGATCCCATGAGAGAAAGATCTGATCATCTGTTTCTATAAAGATTACAGTCAAGAAAATCTTACAGGGCAGTTCTACTCTGGCACGGAGTCACTAACAACAACAATTTTCAATAATATATTCAAAGATGAGGACAGTACTGGACCTACTAAAAAATTAAAAATATATATATTTGCTTGACATGGTAAATAAAAGCATTAAAAAGGAGTAACCAAAAATATGGTGAGCAGGTATATAATGGTAGTCTGTGGTGAGACAGAAAACTATTTTGATGTAGAACAAGTACTTAGGAAGTACATCCGTGTCATAAACTCTGGAATTTTGAAGAGTTTAGTCATTCGGTCACTGATGTCTGACATCTTCCCCTTGTGAGAATTGCACTTGAGTGCTCTAACTGCCATATCAAGGTTAATCACGGCTCCACTCAAACATTTCCGGTGGTTTTCCATTTCCAACCACACAGTCAGAGCTCCTGGCGTAGGCTTGCCTCTCAGCCTGTCTTGCCTTACCTCTTGTCACTTGTCCCTCCAGCCACCATGCACTGCCTGATCTCAAAGCACACACTATGCTATTCCATAGAGTGTTTTCCCTCCTTGTGCCACTGCTGTGGAAGCCAATAATGACAGGGACAACACAACAGAAGAAAAAGCTCAGACACATCCTGCGTTAAGTTCATTTAGCATGTCAGTTCCTTAGTTATCAAAAACAAAATCAGAATCAGATGGTTTCCCATATGCAAAACTTACAACAGAAATTTCAGGAAACTATTCCTAAACTACCTCTGCTGACTTGATAACTGAGAAACCTACATGGGCCTGTGGAGTGGAAAAGTGATGGCCAAGGAGGATGGACTTACATTCCTTCAGGTTATTAGGGAAAAAGTTGTCTTTGGACTTGATGTGGACCATATGAGAGAGTGAGCTGGTATGAGTCCATCTCTTATCCTTGCTATGACTAAAGGGCACAAAATAACGGTAAACCCTGGATGCAAAGAGGCAGAGGAAGGGGTGGCAATCTACCAATTTCAATTCCGTAATGTGGATAGAGTGACATGCAGGAAGAAATACTCTCTACCACCACCATGGAACTGCCACAAAAAGCCCAGGATAGGGTACACCCATGAGGGACTCAGCATCAGGAACAGAATCAGAGAGGAAGCAACCCATACCCCCTTTTCCCATTGCAAGGGTTCAGGGGAAGCAGGCTTGTGCTGGTGGGAAAAAAAAGTTAAAAAATTAACCAGACTCACTGCCATTGAGTGGATTCTGGCTCACAGTGACCTGATAGACAGAAATGAACTGCCCCATAGAGTTCCAAAGGGCGCCTGGTGGATTTGAACTTCTGACCCTCCGGTTAGCAGCAGTAGCATGTAACCAATGTTCTGGTGAAAAGAAGGGTTGATACCCAACTCACAGTTGAGGTTAATAACTGGTACAGACATTGTAATTTCTTAGTTGAGACTGTGTTTGTTGCTTAATGCCTATTACGTGAGCATAAAAGAAAAACTGTGTGCCTGCTAGAGTTTTATCTGGAGTCGGGGCAGGATTTTCCCACTGTGGGCATTTTGAAAGGCACGTGGGTTGCGCATCTGATTTGCAATGTGCTGCTCACCTAAGAGTTGGAGGTCAGAATCCACTCCGTGGCTCCATAGAAGAGAAGCCTGGTGATCTGCTTCCATATAGATCACAGCCAAGAAAACCCTGTGGAGCAACTCTATTCTGTAACACGTGAGTTGGAATCCACTTACTAGCAGTGCTTGTTTGTTGAGACGCATTTTAAAGGAGTGATAGAATACAAGTACAAGGCGGTGTCTTTTT
This sequence comes from Heterohyrax brucei, assembly GCA_028571685.1. Lineage (NCBI taxonomy): Eukaryota > Metazoa > Chordata > Mammalia > Hyracoidea > Procaviidae > Heterohyrax > Heterohyrax brucei. Next base: position 79,822,127 of record CM053143.1, read on the forward strand.
TACATGAGTCTTGCTTTTTCAACATTGCCATTTATTGAGTATTCATGTGCCAAAAATTCTGCTAGACTTTTCCACCTATATTCTAGTTGATGTAATCTTCACAAAGCACCATGATTACATATTTTTCTTTGATTAAAGAAACTCGAGTTTAGAAAAGGTAAAAGATTTGTTCAAAGTTGCAAATTTGTGAGTCTCAGAGCCAAGGTGAGGCAGAGGGCTGTTAAATTACTAGGCTAGGCCCCCTCTCAGCTTTGACAAGCTCACAAGCAGGCTCTCTGTAATAGCTTCGGGCACAGGTTTCCAGAAAGCCTCCCACGATCACCTAGGCTGGGATAAAGTACTCAGCTCCCCAACGTATAGTTCTACCCTGGTACTTAATCACAATATTGAGAAAATATTCATCCGCATATCTGGCTCTCACACTTCACTGCAATTTCTTGAGGCCAGCCACTATCTTGTATTCATCTCAGTCTCTTGAGCACTTAGAATTCATCTTAACAAAACCAAAAAAAATATATATATATCTAACAAGAAAACGCCAAGTCAGCTTCCATCACGGTAAGTACAGCTTTACTTCCTGAAAAAGTGCAAGAGTTAAGTTCACAGACTTTAGCGTTCAGCTCCATGCATGGACTTAAATCCTTTTTTTGCTATTTCTTAGCTGTGTGATCATGGTTAATTAATTTCTCTGTGCCTTGGTTTTCTAGTTAGTAAATGGGAATAATTAAGCCTATTTCAGAAGATAATGTGAGGATTAAATGAATATAACTAAGTTGTTCAGAACACTGCCTGGCACATAATAAGCGCCCAATAAATGTCAGCTATGGTTATTACTATTGAAGTTATGCATATAGTTGTTGCATGAATTTTAACTACAGATAGTCCCTGATTTATGAGGTATTCAATTTATAGTGAACCACACATAGGACCACCTACCTTTTGGTTTTTGTACATCTTATTGTCAGTAATATGTACTACATACAAAGCTGCAATGCATAATTTGCTAATGTTATCCGTGGATGTCCAAAGATTCGATTTATAAAGAAACTGATAATAACGAAGTTATTTGGCTTACATTAGGACCAACTTATGACAGAGTTGTCAGAGCTAAGCTCTGTCATAAGTCAGGAACTACTTGCATATTGCTAGCTGAAACAGTAGTCCCTAGACTGGAAACAAGCGTTCCAAATATTCATTAATCTGTTACATGACTAATTCCTGACACACAAATGTAAGTTTATTTGCACTGCTCACAGCACTGTGCCCAACTCTGAGAGCCATGCAGGAAAAAGAAGGAAGCAAGAATGAATGTTGGTTTTTAGGGAGTGAAGCCACTTCCTGACAACATTTTTAAATTGCTTGTAACTTCGTACTTTCCGGCTTTTCCAGTAACTACTTCTTCGTTCAGGAATCAAGGTTCTGTACCAAGTGTCCTTAAGTTGCTTGAGTTCCAGAAGAGCCTCAAAACTCAGTAGAGCTGGGATTTCACTGAGGAGGCAGCAGAATTGTGGCAATAAGTGTGAGCCCTGGAGTGGGTGCAGGTTGTTGGGTGGCCCCTGTGCTAACTGTACTGTGGGCTATCTCCTCTGTCACCCTCACCTCCAATGTTCATAGTTTAAGTAAGTTTAAGTACACTATCTACAAAGTTCACCTAGAGTTCTTTTGGTCACTGCATAAAACTCTGACAAGGACCCAATTTATGCCTCTAAAAATGCTTATAAACTGATATTCTTTCACAAGTTGATTCCAACCCATAGTGACCCTATAGGGCAGAGGAGAACTGCTCCATCAAGTTTCCAAGGAGCACCTGGTGGATTCAAACTGCCAGTCCTTTAATTAGCAGACACAGCACTTCACCACCATGCCAGCAGGGTTTCCTCTGTGCTAGGTTACCTAATACTTGCATGTTAGTCTTTCTAAAATAGTTTTCCTAGAAGTTTAAATGTATAACTCCTATGCTTTAAAACATTCAGTTCCTTGCCATTGCCTATAAGAAAGATCACAAATTTCTCAGACCAACATTTCGGTCCATCCCAGTCCTGTCCTCTATTATTCCAGTTGTTTGTATTTTTGTAAGAGTCATCTGCTCCAATTAAAACGAATTATATTCACACAGTTTCCCTGTGCTTGCTCCCCTATAACTTTGCTCCTGTGGTTGAACAACCTGGGAGTGCTCTGCAGACCCTGCCTGTGCCATCCAAAGCTTACCCAGTGCAGACTGCACTCTCTGCTAGTGCTCCCTGGGTCACCCAGCCGGCTTGATTGGCCATCCAGCCACTCATTCTTTCAGTAAACCTTTATTTTTATCCATGCTCCAGGCACTGTACTAGATATGCGGGATGCAGCAGTGAACAAATGAAACAAAACTCCATGATTCATAAAGGACACAAGGAAACAAGAACAATAAGCATATAGTATTTAGGAGCCCTGTTGGAAACTCTGGTGGTATAGTGGGCTAAGTGCTATGCAGGTCTGCAAACTAAAAGGTTGGCAGTTCAAATCTGACAAGCTCCCTTTGGAAACTGTGGGGCAGTTCTACTCTGACTTTTAGGGTTGCTATGAGTCAGAATCAACTCAACAGCAATGGGTCTTTTTTTTTTTTTCTGATTTGTTGGCATGGCAGCTAAGTCGGTGGTTCCAACCCACCAGCCACTCCATGGAAGACAGATGTAGTAGTCTGCTTCCATAAAGACTGCCTGAATACTGGTGGCTTGATTGGTGGCTTGACTCCCGGTGTCACAGCAACATGCAAATCCCCTGTGTATGACAAACTCAAAGACAGCAGGGGGTAAGGCCATTCTACTCTGTCATAGGGTCATGATGAGTCAGAATTGACTTAACAGCAATGGGTTTGGGTTTGGCTTATAGAAAATTTAAATATAAAGTGAAATGCTGTGGAGACTGCAGTTCTAGACTGCAAAGGCCTCCTCCAAGTCCCCTGGATACTAAGTTTTCTTGTACACTCTGAAGGCTTTCTGCTGCAAATGTATGTGACTCTACATGAAAGCTTCCTCTGACCAAAGGTGTTGCTAGTCTGCATATGGCAGGCCAGAAATGCTGGGAATTAATACCCCCAGAGGCGTTCTTTGACCAGTGTTTGATGGGAACTGGTGGATAAATAACCCTCAGATGAAACAGTTCTGAGGCATGTTCTCTACCGTCTTCCGAAGACCCCAAGAGATCTGAGCCTCCGTTGGCCTCAGAAGTAACCTGGTTATTATCAGTTGCTGTCAAGTCAATTCCAATCCATGAAGAACCCATGTGTGTCAGAGGAGAATTGTGTTCTATACGATTTGCAGTGGCTGATTTTTCAGAAGTAGATCACCAGGCCTTTCTTCCAAGGCTCCTTTGGGTGAACTGGAACCTCCATCCTTCGGTTAGCAACTGAGTGCATGAACTACACCATCCAGAGAGTCCCATACCTGCTCATTAATGTATCTACCCTGTATTGTCTTCCTGCCCTCCTCTGTTTCATTTCCCCATTATTTTACTGCTATTTCAAGGAATCGTCTCCCAAATAAACAACTTACCCTCAAATCCTTTTATCTAGATCTTTTGCTGAGGGGAGCCAGATAGACTGGGTAAACCAGGAATGTTCGACTGAGCATAGGCCTCAAGGAGGAGCAGGAGTAAGCCGTGACGCTGTCTCAGGAAAGGGCATTCAAGACAAAGAAAACAAGTCAGGCAACGGGCAATAGCGTTTCTGGTTTGTTCAAGGAAAAGCAAAGAGGCAGAAGTTCAGAAATAGATGAGGTCAGAGGGAATGCAAGATCAACTCACTAAGGAAATTGTAGGCTGTAACAAGGAAGTTAGCTTTTAATGAAATGAGATGGGAAACCACTGAACATTTTTGAGCAGATGAGTAACATAACCTGGCTGATATTTTAAATGGATCACTCTGGCTGCCTCACTGAGAAATGGGTGGAAAAAGATAGGTGAGGAGGCAGGTGCAATAATTTAGGTGGCTATTGATACATTATTGGTAGGAGCCAAAGGGTAAGTAGTAGAGGTGAAAAGTGTTCTAATTCTAAATAAATGTTGGAAGTGGAACCAACAGAATTTGCTGGTACATAGAATATGAAGCCTAGGAGAAAAAGAGGAGTCAAGGATTTTTCATAGGCTTTTAGCCTAAGCAAGTAGAAGAATGGAACTGCTATTTATTGAGAAAAGGAAAAATACAAGAGAGGTAAATTCTAAGGAAAAAAAGTAGAAGCTCAAGTTTAGACATATTAATTTTGAGATGCCTGTCCTATAGCCTCACTGTGAATTGGAACAGACTCAACGGCAATGGGTTTGGTTTTTGGTTGAGTAGACAACTAAACAGAGATGTGAATAAGGAGTTTGTTAAACTAAGTAGGAATTCAGGGACCACGTCTAGCTGGAGATAAAAATTTGCCAAACATCAGCATGTCGATGGGATTTAAAGCTCTGAAACTAGATCAGATCTCCAACACTGCAAGCGTAGACCCAAACCAAAAGAGGGACAAGGCTGAGCCCTGAGCCTGGATCAGTTTCAGAGTTGGATTTAGAGATGAGGATCAACCAGCAAAGGGCAATGGGAAAAGTAGGAAGTAGTAGCAGAGAAAGCCAGGAGTGTGCGGAGTCTTGGAAGCCTGAGGAAGGAACTACCAGTGTTTCTGTCTAATGCTGCTCCCACGTTAGCACAGTGAGCTGGTCCTTCTGCTAATGTCTACAGTTATTGTTTTCTAAATAACTAATTAGTCTAACTAATCAAGAATGCCTTCTGTCATAATCACTTCTACAGTTGCACTGAAATATATCCTGATTGTTATTTGGCTTTTTATGTGTTCATCAGTTATTTTCTTGACCAGATTATAAACTTTCCTAGGGCAGGGCTATAACATAAATTTCCTTAGTTCCCACACAGAATTCAACAGAGTGCATTGCCTACAATAGGCACTTGACAACATTTAATCTTATAATTTGCATATTCAACTAAAATTTCACATTCCCCATGAAAGACTGCCCCATTAACATGTCTGGAAGTGATCTGTCCCTTCTCTGAACTCCAGTAGCATTCATTGTTGGCACTTATCAATTATTGCTTTGCCTTGCCAGTTATCTCTTCATAGCTATAAGAATCTTATCACCTCTAACTCAGGATTCTTAATTTTTTCATGGCAAGGAATATGTCTCATATGTCTTGGCACCCTCCAAATGGCCTGTAATTAATTAATTGACTCATGCAATCATTAACCTCCTCTGCATTTAAAGTACCCTAAATAAGTGGGTATTAATGAAATACTTCTTTCCCGAAGACATGCTTCTTTTCTGACCCAGCACATTATGCTTTGGAGTCCAGGATTTATCACTTGGCACTGATGCACAGCTATGTTGATCTACGCCTGAGTAAAGCTGCCCTAACATCTCTGGCATTTCATTAGAGAGGTTTATGGCATCATTAAAAATAATCAGAGCCCCTGAAATTTTGTTGCTTAATCCTCACAAATACAAGCAAATTAAAGTACTGGTTTATTGCTTCTTGGCTGTGAGAGGGGATGTGATGAGCAGCCCACCACCTGACCCAGGCTGAAGGAATGACATGATTAAGTATGAAGACAGGTCTGCATATAACATCTCTGTTTTGTAATTCTGGGCATTCTAACCACTGTACTGCTAGAAAATGCAATCCTTTAGCCCAGCAGATTTTCAGCCTAACTAAAGAGAACCCTGGTGGTATAGTGATTAAGTGGTACAGCTGCTAAGCAAAAGGTTGGCCATTCAAATCTACCAGGTGATCCTTGGGAACTCTATAGGGCAGTCCTACTCTTCCCACAGGATCACTCTGAGTCAGAATCAACTTGATAGCAATAGCTTTTATTGTATTTTTGTTAGTAGATTATAAAAATTAGAGAAAACTGAAGCTTCCCCAAAAATGCAACTTACGAGGTGCTTAGAGCTGTAACGTCAAGAAAGTTTCCATCATAAAGCAATGATAATATAAAAGGATTTTTTTAATCCCTTATTTCTTTGAGACGAGGCTTTCTAAACAAGCAAAGATAAGAGATTTATTTTCCATAAAAAGTTTCACATACTAGGATATTGATGTATCACTACCAACCAACCAAAAACCAAACTCACTGCTGGGTTTGACTCATAGTGACCCTAGAGGTCAGAGAAGAACTGCGCCAGAGAGTTTCCAAGGAATGCCTGGCACATTTGAACTACCGACCTTTTCGTTAGCAGATGTAGCACTTAACCTACTATGCCACTAGCATTTTGGTATCACTAGCACACCCAATTAAATATGAATCCCATCTGACAGCAAACTATGTCTTTTCCAGGATGCCAAAGCAGAAATGTCCGTCCCTGTAGGAGAAAACTGAAAAGCCAGTGAAAAGAGACGTCTCAGTGCGAAGATGCTGAGAAAGAGGTCCAGTTCAGTGTTACATGTGAACACTCAATTTGCCATAGGCAGTATCATTTACTGATATGATTTTTATTTTTTTTAAAGTTAACATTTGACAGCTATAATCTTTCCAATATACAGGAACTTCCTTTATTAACAAAATTCTGGAAAAGTGAGGAAAATTTCATTAAGGTTTATTTCACCACTTTTCTAGTAGGGCTTCAAGTATCTGACCTTTCCACAGAAGAGCAATAGCTGACATCATGCTGGGATTCCACAGAGAAGATAAAATTTAAGACTTACATTTCAAAAAGCCTGGCATTTGAGCCTTCACCATATCAGTCACAGAATTCTTCATTATGATTTGACTAACCATGAAAATTAGTATTTCCAAAGGACTGGAGAATATATAAATGTCACCACAAAAAAGCACGTAGTACTTAAAAGTTTTCCAGAAAGTGTGTAGTGTCACTGTAAAGCTAGCACATCTTCTCTGGAAAGCCAGTATCCAGGGGAATCAGAATTCAAAGGTATTTCTGTTGAGTCATTGCTCTCCGTATCTCAATTATAGTTCATAAGAATTGTTTTGATTTTCTCTGGTTTTTATTTAGTGTAAGCAGAAAACAAACAAACAAAAAAAACATTGCCATCAAGTCCATTCTGACTCCTAGTGACCCTATAAGACAAAGTAGAACTGCTCCATAGGGGTTCTGAGAAGCAGCTAGTGGATTTGACCAGCTGAGCTTTTGGTTAGCAGCCAGCTCTTAGCCACTGGGCCCCACCAGGGCTTCTATTTAGCGTAGGAACCAAATCTCCTGTTTGTCCTCTGCTTTTTGGCTTTTGGGGCTCGTTTGTTTTTGTATTGTCAGCTGGCTTTGTCTCTTCATTTGCCTAAACCTGTGAGGTCCTGTAGTGGAAGCGTTTGATCCAGGGGAAACACTGGACCCTCCACAGTCGAAGGGACTAGACAGAGAGGAATTTAATTTTTTCCTCTGTTTTTCAATCTAGAAGGATTGTTGGTACCCTAAACAACGTGCCAAAGAGCCCGGGTGCTACGGTGGTTAAGTGTTTAGCTGCTCATCAAAAGGTTGGAGGTTTGAACGCACTTAGTGGCTCCACGGGAGAAAAGACCTAATCTGCTGCCATAAAGACAACAGCCTGGCAAACACTATGGGTCAGCTCTACTGTGTCACTGGAGCCACTAGGAGTCACAATTGATTCCACAGCAGACAAGAAGAAGCAACGCCCCATAAAGGCCACCGTCCGTCAGTGGAGGCTGTGTGTCACTACAGTACTGGACAGGCTTCAGTGGAGCTTCCAGACTAAGGCAGCTTAGAAGGAAAGGCGCGGAAAATCAGCCAGTAAAAGCCCCATGGATCCCAATGGTTCAATTAGCAACTGATTGTGAGGATGGGAAAGAACCTAGTCTACAGAAGAGACATGTCAGCACAGTTCACAACAACAAACACAGCTTAGCACAAGCAACAGCCAAGACATACAAGGTAGGACAGAAATGGTTTCTTCTAAACAACCTGATTTGTACCTCTGTATTTAAAATGTAGTCACTGTATCTTTGACAGGGTATTGGTGATGGTTGCACAACAACAAGACTGATGTAATTAATCTCACCGAATTGTACACATGAAAATGTTGAAGTTGTGTAACAACAATAGAAAGAGTTAATAAATAAATAAATAAAAGCAGCCAAAACAAAAGCAACCACATACACACAAAATTAATTGGAAAGTTTGGAAGAGTAAACAAGGCAAAGAGATGACAAGTTTTTATCTTTTTATGTTAATTTTTGTGTATGTATTTGAAAAGATAACGTAAAGAGAGAGCGGAGATATCGTGGGAAAATACATGCAGTGCATTTTTTTAAATTAGACATTCTTTTTCGAGATACACGCAGTTTAGGAAGTAATAGACGGATCCCAAGTACTCTTCATTTTGCTTCTTCCTAATAGTAATATAAAACTACGGTACATGTCCATTAGATTTTGAAGCAGTGTGGAAGAACATGTAATAAATAGACAATGGGGACTGTTTTCGTAAATAAGACATGGTTAGCTTTATTCAATGTCTTGATTCTACTTTGTTCAGGGTAATTTTATGGAGGAGACAGGGTTTTAGAGAAGAGTTGACTCTAAGAGAATTCAGTGAGTTAGAGGTGGAATATGTCTGCAATCCAAGAAAACCTGGTGGCATAGTGGTTAAGTGCTATGGCTGCTAACCAAAAGGCTGGCAGTTCAAATCAACCTGGTACTTCTTAGAAACTGTGTGGGGCAGTTCTACTCTGTCCTATAGGGTTGCTACAAGTCAGAATTGACTCACCAGCAGTGGGTTTGGTTTCTTTGGTTATACAACCTAAGAATTTTGGAGGTGAATGTGAGACATGAAGATTAACTGGATGACAGGAAAAAACAATACAGAAAAAATTCCATGGTTGCCTATTAAGCAAATGTGAATGACTGTCATTTCTGGAAAACAATAAAAGTCTTTTGGTGAAAGTGACAGAAGGAGAGGACAAATTCATAACAAATGATATTTGTTCATCTATGATGTCATCTTTTTTGTTACCCAGGCAAAGTCTGAATAAATAGCTTTGAGAAACCTATTATCAATACATTGAAAGCTGACTGTATTTTGATAATTACAAAGTAAAACATTTTTGTCTTGACCCTAGAATCTCATATTTCAGTGAGTTACCATAACTGTAATCATGGACTTCACTTGGTACAAGTAGCAGAATTTCATTACAGTTGTCTGAAGTTCCCTTTCAAGGAAGGCGTCTGAGGAGCTGGCCAAGGGGAAAGGGTGGCAAAGGGATTCAAATAAAGCCAAGGATAATCTCAGAGAGGGAGCCAACATGCAAGATCACAACTGTGAGCCAGGCAAAACACCCACCGGGGCCATTGCATGCCCACTGTGCACTGCCTGACTCAAGGGTGCATCTTCTCACAGCAAGGCAGCTACAAGTTGGACACAAAGGGAGACCTCAGCTGTGAAGTTTCAAAACAGACACCAGAGAGGTTCAAGCAGATGGAGCCTTAGGAGAACGGACAGGAGATAGAAACCTGAAAGATTTTCAGAGCCCTTTGTGAAGCATGGTAGTGACACTGATGGGCTCTCAGCTAAAAACGCAGCAAATTCCAAACCAACAACCAGTTGCTGTCAGGTAGATTCTGAGTCGAGACAGTGACACTCGTGTCAGAATCAAACTGTGCTGCCTAGGATTTTCAGTGATTGATCTTTCAGTAGATCACCAGGCCTTTTTTCCAAGGCACCTCTGGGTAGACCCAAGCCACCAACCTTCTGTTCAGCAGCCAAGCACGTTAAACACTTGCACCACTCCAGGCCCCCACATATTCCAAAGTGATATAAAAATCATTGAACTAAAATGTAGTAAATATAACTTAAAAATTCATGGGTCATCAAATGCACCTTGGCTACCTCTCTGTTTTACACACTGATTTTCATGGTATCACAGTAATTGTACAACATTTTCATTATTATATTTATATTCCCCGTCCCTTCCTTGATTCCTTTCAGGGCTGCTTTGGTTTACTCCATGCGCTGGGAGACTTGCCTAGTTCCCCCTACTTGTAGAAGTCGCTGCGTGATGCAGATGAGTACTCGTTTGGTTACTAGCTGAGAGACTATCCGTTCAAGCCCATCCAGAGGTGTCTCTGAAGACAGACTACTTCCTAAGAACCACAGCCTTGGCAACCTGTGGAGCACAGTTGTGCTGTGCACATATGGGTTTGCTAATGGTCAGAATCAACTCAAAGGCAATGAACAACAATAACAGTAACCTTACTCCGAACCTTCTCTACAGGGTCGATGTGGTAGTTTAATCAAAACAAACCCAATGCCATCGAGTCAATTAGGACTCACAGTGACCCTAGAGGACAGGACAGACCTGCCCCATAGAATTTCCAAGGAGCACCTGGTGGATTTGAACTGCTGGCCTTCTGGTTAGTAGCCATAACACTTCTTCACTTGGGTGTGAGACAGAAGCAAGAAGCTGAGTGCCCTGGGTTCTGTGGTTTCTTTCCTCCATTACTCCTTTAAAAACAAAGAAAATAGTTGCCATTGAGTTGGCACTGACTCGTGGAGAGTACAACTCTATCATGGAGAGGACAACTGTATCAGAGTACAGCTGTGCTCCATAGGACTTTCAATGGCTGATTTTTCAGAAGTAGATCACCAGGTCTTTCTTCTGAGGCACCCTGGGTGAACTTGAACTTCTAAACTTTTGGTGAGCAGCTGAACTTGTTAATCTTTTATTCCACCTTTAAAAAGGAAGTAAATTAGAGACTTGCTCTGACTTCCCACTCCAAGGATTGCTTCACTCTCTCTGTACACTGAGGGAGCAGTGTGGTAGGATGACAATCCAGTGTGTCATGTGTCACCAAGAACAGTAGTCTCTGGCACTGTGACACTGAACCAACACACAGGTAACATAGGCTTGCATGAAAATACTAGTGAACATCACTTTGTGTATGAGGACTATGTATCCAGAGAGATCACATTATTACCCTCAAATTTATGGTCCCTTAATAGATAAAACAAATGCATTTTTCATTTGAATTAACACTTGTCACTTACGGTTAAAAATAAAACATGTCAATATGTTAAAATAAAGCATGTCAGTATATTATACTCTTCAGGAGGAAAAGATACCATAAAAAATTAACAACAACAAAAAAAATTTGTTGCCATCAAGTCAGTTCTGGCTAACTGAGATCGCATGTGTTACAGAGTAATAATGCTTCATAGGATTTTCTTGGCTGTAATATTTATGGACAGAGATCACCAGGTCGTTCTTTCATGGCACTATTATGTGGGTTCAACCTGCTAATCTTTCAGTTAGTACACAAATACAAGCTGTTTGTACTATGCAAGTTCTATATAAGAGCCTGTGTGAAGTAGCAGTTCAAATTTGCCACATCCCTTTGGGAACCCTAGGAGACTTATAGGGTTAGTATGAGTCAGAACTGACTCACTGATACATAACAATAACAAATACAGATGTGTTTGTATGCATATGTACATGTGTATACACAAATATTGTGATTCAAATTTCACAAAATATTTAAATATGTCTATGTATCTTAAGCAATGGAAACCCTGGTAGCATCGTGGTTAAGTGTTACAGCTGCTAACAAAAAAGGTCAGCAGTCTGAATTGACTGGGTGCTCCTTGGAAACTCTGTGGAGCAGTTCTACTCTAAACCATAGGGTCACTATGAGTTAGAAATGACCTTAAGGCAGTGAGTTTGGTTTTTTGTTTGTCTTTTATCCTAAATGATGAATCAAAAACATTTACACTGCTTGTTACTAAATGATAAGATTGTAGATGATTATTTTCTTTTGTATATTTTGTCTAACAAATTTTTTAATGAAATTACCATACAATACACACAAATTATAGTAGAAAATTGCAATTTAACTCTTGTCAAAACATAATGAAAGATTTTTAAAGCATAATTAAAGCATTTTTATCAGAAAGAACAAAATTTTAATAATGATGGACAGAACTGGACCAAATATAAGCAAGTCTTAAATACATATACATTATGTTTTTTTATTATATCATTAAAAGTGTACCAAACATGAATTTAAGGACAGATACTTTCAAGTAGAGTATCTTGAAAAGTTAAACAGAAGCTGGTAATGGTGTTCCCTTCCTGGAAAAGGAATTGGGTGGCCAAAAGCCATTATAGTTTCCTTGAGATCTCTGGTGCTTTTGTACCACATGTATTTTAAAAGTAAAGAAAAATAAAACCATGTACTTGACTTCCTCTATTATTCCAATCCTTTTTTGTACTGTCCTTACACATAAAAGCTTCTCCCATTGTTAGTTTCTTCCGGTTTTGATTTATTTTGCTATACTACCAAAAGCAGAACTCTTTTCTATTACCCTATTTGGATAATAAGTAACTAGAACCCATTTCTCCACTAAATGTTTCAACATTGAATGTTGGGGAAGACTTTTGCCTTCTTTGAGAACCCTCTAATTACAGTGTTGTTAAAGAATATGTAATCTCTCACTTTAATGTTACTTTCATTAGGTGAAGTTCTGTTTGTAGAAAAGTCTTGAAGCTAAGAAGAAAGCTTGTAACCATGATTGTCACAGAATAATTGTCAGTTATACTCAGATAATTTTATTCAGATAAACCTAGTTCTTTACACAGTTTTCAGCTTCCTTCTTCCAAACTTTCTGTTTTATAAAAAGATTTGTTTCTTCTGGCAGAGGCATAAGTTTCATGTAGGATCAAATGACTTCCCAGAGTATCTTCTAGCCTAACCTGTACATGTAAAACATATTCACAGGTTGCCTATGTTTAGGTAAGCATGATTTTCAGGTTGTTCCAGTGGTCATATGAAAACTGTTTATGTTAATTTATGAATTTTGGTGCTATTGATCACAAGTAGACTGTGAGCAACTAAAACACCAAAAACCAAATCCACCACCATCAAGTCAATTCCCATTCATAGCAACCCTATAGGACAGAGTAGATCCGCCCCACAGGTTTTCCAAGTATGTAAATCTTTATGGAAGCAGACTGCCACATCTTTCTCCTGTGGAGCAGCCTCTCACAGGATCAAACTGCCGATTTTTGATTAGCAACAAGTGCTTCAGCAACTGTGCCACCAGGTCTCAGCAGTTGTATGCAAAACCAAATACCAAATCCATTGCTTCTAAGTGCATTCCAACTCATACTGACCCTACAAGCCAGAGTAGAACTACCCCATATGGTTTCCAAGAGGTGGGTGGTGGATTCAAATTGCTCTTACCCCGTGTACCACCAGAGCTCAATAAGGTTACACAGGAAGCAAAACAACAACTCCCCCCCCCCCGACTCCAAAGAAAAGCAAAGAAAAATTAGAAAAATATACAAGACTACAGCTTAGTAACAGTATTTATTATCAATGAGGCCCGGTTGATTCACTAGTGTAATAAATGGTTTAAAATGGACATTTTCATACTTAATAAGCTTCCTATTCCATTTCATACAAATATGGAGAAAGAATTGAAAAGAAAGCATTTTATTACACATTTAGTATTTTTGATGTTGATTATTTAGTAATTTATGTTTACACTTTTTGAAACATGTTTATACATATTTTAGTAGATTGTATGTATACTTAAGAAACAAATGCTTTAATATATATTAAATATTTCGTATTTAGTTTGAAAAGAGAAAAATACAAATAAAGTTAGGAATACACACAATTTTAATAAAGGAATATGTTATGGACCAAATTGTGTCCTCCCAGAAGACATACTGAAGTCTTAATCCCCACAGCTATGAATCCAACCTTGTTCGGTAAAGTAGAGTTTTCCTTTTGTGATCAGTTGTGTCTCATGAGGTCATACCAGAGAGGTGAGTCACATACCTAATATCTTCTGAGTAATGTCTTCTAAAGTTTAGTGGAGACACAGACACACAAAGGGGAAAGACAGACACCATGTGATGACAGAGAAAGATACATCTATTAACAGCCACTAAAAGTTTAGCAGACAAAGAACAATCATCCCCTAGAAGGTATCCTGATTTTGCCTTCCAAATTCCATAAATTTCTATTCCTTGAAGCCACTTACTTTGTAAGATTTTTTTTTTTTTATTGTTGTTGTTACAACAACCCTTGGAAACAAAGACAGGAAAGCACTGTTGTTTTTTAAGGCGGAAAGTAACAATATGAAAATAGTGCAATAAAACTAAAAAAAAAAAACCATTGCCATCAAGCAATTCCACCTCCTAGCAACCCTCTAGTACAGTGTAGAGCTGCCCGTAGTGTTTCCAAGGCTGTAATCTTTATGGAAGCAGACTGCCACATCATTTTTCTGTCAGGGCAGCTGGCATGCTTGAACTGCTAACCTTTCAGTTGGAAGCTGAGTGCTTCGCCACTGCACCACCAGAGACCCTTGGCCTAATAGAAACAGTGAAATTAATTACTCAGGAACAAGAAGGGGCAATGGCAGGAGTGAAATCACTGAGTTAGCCAGAGAGGATGGACGAGTAGCTTCCTTCTTCCAACTTTCTGTTTTACAAAAAGATTTGTTTGTTCTGGCAGAGGCCTAAGTTTGATGTAGGATCAAATGACTTTCCAAAGTACCTTCTAGCCTCACCAGTGTACGAGTAGAAAGGTTATTCTTAATTAGAAGCAAGAGGTAAGTTATATACATAGGAAGCTTGCTGGCAGGTAGATTTGTGTTGAGAATGTATGCATCTTTTTACTGAATCTTTTTGCACAGTGAAATGATGAGGGAGGGTACCAGCTGAGAACAGAGAAGGCAGGATGCTTGAAGTATGAGACGGTTGGAGAAAATGTGAAATAGTCCAGCCAGAGACTATTACTGGCACCCCATTTAAAGAAAATGGTCACAGCTGGTAAAGGAGATTCTTTCAACTACATGGGTGAGGTATGGTCAGAAAATTAGGCTTAACCAGGGCAAATATCTGCCCCCCAGGGGAGTAAACAAGGGGTAGGGGAGAAGGAGAGGGAGAAAGACAGAGACTGAGTTCATATGTAAGGAGTCATTATAAAGAAGGATCCATGGGAGCTAAACCAAATACAGGCTTGATAAACAGTGAAGAAAGTCATATGATCAATAACTTGGAGGTCCTGGTGGCATGAAATATTGTCAGACAGGGCCGAGCAGAAGTGGGCTGGAAAAAGAAGACATGCTGGCTAAAGAATGTTAAGCTTGAAACTAGTAATGACAAAGTCTAGGACATTACCCTGGACTATGTGGCTGATATGGTTTTGAGGAAAGATTGTTAGACATAAGCATGTCAAGAAGTGAGTGAGAGGCTGGATGATAAAGTCATCTAAAGTAATGTCAGCATTAGGGAGAGAGAGAGAGAGAGAGAGAGAAACGTTGGCCTAGGTTCTAATTTTTTCAAATAGAAGGTTTTGTGAAATAATATAAAAATGGCTGTAATACTGATAAGAATTTTTAAAACCGTATTTTAAAACTTAGGCAAGGACATGCATGTGAATGAAGATTGAAGAGAGAAAACACAAATAACCAATGAATATATACTATTTGGCCTCAGGAAAAAAAATCAAAAGAATATTTATAAAATCAACAATGTACAGCATTAAAGAGATAGCAGAGGAGCAGCACTGTCTTAGTGCTGCTGTGACAGAAATACCACAAGTATGTGGCTTTAGCAAAAAGGAATTTATTCTCATAGTCTAGGAGGCTACAAGTCCAAATTCAGCATGTCAGCTCTAAGAAAAGGCTTTCTGTGTCAGCTCTGGAAGAAAGTCCCTGTTATCAGTCTTCCCTGGGTCTAGGAGCTTCTCAGTGCAGAGACCACAGGGCTAAAGGGTGTTCTGCTCCCTGCACTTCTTTCTCAATGATAATAGGGTCCCTCCCTCTCTACTCACTTCTCCTTCTATCTCTTGTAAGATAAAAGGTGATGCAAACCACACCCCAGGGAAGCTCTCTTTATGTAGTATCAGGGCTCTGACAGGTGGGTGACTGAATTAAGGGTAGTAGGGCCCAGATGGCTTCACTGAAGAATTCTACCAAGCTTTTAGAGAAGAGTTATCTCCAATACTACTGAGAGTATTTCACAGTGTAGAAAGGGAAGGAACACTTCCAAATTCATTCAATGAAGCCAGCATAACCCTGATACCAAAGTCAGGGAAGGACTGAACAAAAAAGGAGAACCACAGACCAATACCACTCATGAATCTAGATGCAAAAATTTTCAACAAAATTCTAGCCAATAGAATACAACAACATATCAAAAGAATAATCCAGCATGGCCACTTTGGATTCATGCCAGGGATGCAAGGCTGGTTCAACATCAGAAAAACAATTAATGTGATCAACCACAGAAGTATCACGAAACACAAAAATCACCTGATCTTGTCTATTGATGCAGAAAAGGCATTTGATAAAGTCCAACACACATTCATGCTAAAAACTCTCAGCAAAATAGGAATAGATGGTCAATTCCTCAATGCAATAAGGGCACTTATACAAAACCAACTGCCTATGTCATCCTGAATGGAGAGAGACTGAAACAGTTTCCCTTGAGAACAGGAACTAGACAAGGATGCCCACTCTCACCTCTGCTATTCAACATTGGACCAGAAGTTCTAGCCAGTGCAATTAGACAAGACCAGCGAATAAAGGGCATCTACATCAGCAAAGAAGAACTAAAAATCTCCTTATTTGCAGATGATATGATTGTATATACAGAGAATCCCAAAGAATCCATAAAGAAATTACTCAAACTGATAGAAGTGTTTGGCAAAGTCTCAGGATACAATATAAAGGTAAGTAAATCAGTAGGATTCCTTTATACCAACAATAAGATTATTAAGGAAGAAATCACCAAGTCAATACCATTTACTATAACACCTAAGAAGATAAAGTACCTAGGAATAAATCTAACTAGAGAAATAACAGACCCTTACAAAGAGAACTACAAACTCTTACTACAAGAAACTAAGAGACACTTAGATAAATGGAGAAGCCTACCCTGCTGATGGAGAGGAAGGCCTAACATTGTGAAAATGTCAATTTTAGCCAAAGCAATCTACTTATATAATGCAATCCCAATACAAGTTCCAGTGTCATTTTTTAATGAAATGGAGGAACAAATTACCAACTTTGTCTAGAAAGGGAAGAAGCCCCAGATAAGTAAAGCATATCTAAAGGAGAAGAACACACTGGGAGGCCTCTCATTACCCAACCTTAGAACCTATTACACTGCCCAGTAGTCAAGACAGCCTGGTACAGGTACAAAAACAGACAAATAGATCATTGGAACAGAATTGAGACCCCAGAGATGACACCATCAGCCTATGAACAGTTGATATTCGACAAAGGCCCTAAGACATTAAACTGGGATAAAAACAATCTCTTCAACAAATGGTGCTGGCAAAATTGGATATCCATCTGTAATAAATTAAAACAAGACCCATACCTTACACCTTATACAAAACCAACTCAAACTGGATAAAAGACCTAAATATTAAATCTAAAACAATAAAGCTTATCCAAAACAAAGTAGGAACAACAATGGAAGGTTTAATACACAACATAGACAGACTGCAAAATCTGCCAAAAAAAACACAAACAACAGAAAAGAAAATAGATAAGTGGGGACTACCAAGAATCAATCACTTTTGCTTATCCAAAGACTTTATTAATAGAATTAAAAGGCCACCTACAGAATGGGAGAAAATATGTGGCAATTCTATGTCAGACCAACACATGATCTCCATAATCTATAAGTTACTACAAAATATCAATAAGAAAAGATAAATCATCCAATTAAGTGATGGGCAAAGGAGATGGACAGTCACTTTTCTAAAGAGGAGATCCAGGCAGCCAAAAAACACATGCAGACATGCTCACAGTCATTAGCTATTAAAAAAATTCAAATTAAAACAACAATGAGATACCATCTCACCCCAACAAGGTTGGTCATGATCCAAAAAATGCAAAACACTAAATGCTGGAGAGGCTGTGGAGAGACCAGAACTCTCCTGCACTGTTGGTGGGATTGCGAAATGGTGCAATCTCTTTGGAAAGCACTACCTTAAAATAATGGATATAGATACACTGTTTGATCCAGTAATTCCACTGCTTGGAATATATCCTACAGAATCAAGGCCATTCACACCAATGGATACATGTACATGTATGTTCATTGCAGCACAGTCCACAATAGCAAAAAGATGAAATCAACCCAGATGCCCAACAACAGAAGAATAGGTAGGTAAAGTATAATATATATACTCAATGGAACACTATACAATAATAAAGAACAACAATGATAGCAGGAAACATCTCTTAACCTGGTTTCAACTGGAAGACATTATGCTGAGCGAAAGTAGTCAGCGACAGAAGGACAAATACTGTATGGGACCCCTAAGATAAGAACTTAAAAGCAGACTCATGCATAACAGAAAAGACTCTTTGATGGCTGCAAGGGTGGGGAGAATGGGAGGGTGATGGGGAGAGTTTAGATTACATAGTTGTTAGAAATTTGGTTGGGTGAAACTGGTGACAGCAAACATTAGCAAGAAGATCAATATTAATGGGACTATGGGACTTCAACACAACTTGTGTACTGCTCCCATCGTAACCCAATATTGCAAGGACAGAGCAGCTGGGGTGGGGGGCTGAGGACTGTGCTCTCAGAGGAAATCAAGGCCAACTGGCACAACTGGCATTTTGCTAATGAAGACTCTCTGCACCCCACATTGGTGAGTGATGTCTAGGCTCTTAAAAGCTACCAAGCTGCCATCTGAGGGTACAGCAAATGGTCCCAACTTAGCAGTAATGGATCATCACTGAGGTCCATAGCAACATGGGGGAAAGAGAATCCAGAAGAGAGACCCACGTGAGTGGGTGTCTATATCGTCTTGTGACCCGAAGAACCAGATGGTGCCCAGCTACCACCAGTGATAGCCACGATGGAGCTCACAAAGTTGAGTCTCACTGGCAGCACAAGAATAAATAGGGGTGCACCCTGAGATCTCCACTAAAAGATCACAACTCATGGTCCAGGGTCTTTGGGGTTCCCCTGGGAGCAAGGCCCCTGGCCCTGATGCTTCCTCTGTCCATAAATCACAATGAAGGTCAAATTTTCAGACAGCAATGGATTGGACTTGGTGATGCAGAGTGACCATATTGTGTGGGCACTTTGTGGTTCTAGGCATCTACAGGGTGCCGTGCTGTTGACCTCATACTGGAGGAAGGGGAATGGGTGGAGAGGAGAAGACAGGAGACTGTTGGGAAGATAACACATGTATGGAGCAGAGAGGAAGAGTGTGCTGTCCCGTGCAGGGAGAGCAGTGGGAACTGTATATAGGTGAGCATGCAAATTTATATGGGAGTGTACATTTTCATTCAATCATAATAAAAAAATTAAAAAAGGGGGGTAGTGCACCCCACCCTAATCCTTATTAAGCACAATTTAATCCTGTCTCATTAACATTAGGTACAACACTCCCAAGTGGGACTAGAACCACAGGCATAAAATCAAAGCCAAACCCATTGCCCTAGAGTCAATTCTGACTCATAGCAGCTCCACAGGTATACAAGCTAGGATTTACAACATATAATTACATCAGATCACCAAATGGAGGACAACCATATAATACTGGCAATTATGGCCTAGGCAAGTTGACACAAATTGGGGGACACAATTCAGTCTATGTCAAGTAGTCTCAACTACCGTTAACAAGAATGAAAATGAGAACAGTATTAACTTTCTGACTAGCAGTTGGAGATGCTTATTAAAATCTTAAATGAGTATCTTTCAACCTAACAATCCCATTTATAGAAATTTGTAAGAGAATAAGAAGACAAGTTTCAAAACATAAGCACATCTCAGTATCAGTAATAATACAAAAAAATTAAAAATTATTAGTTGCAAGGAGAAGAAAGGACGGATTGCTGTAAGAAAAACACATTACAAAATAGCGTCTGTGTCCCATTCTGTCTGGAGCAAGGCAGAATGACCCAAACTGGGAAAGATTGGTCTAAAGGACGAAGGGACCACAATTACCACAATCTCCATCAGAATGAGTCCAGCACAACTAGATGCTAGCACCAGTGATTCCTCTTACTAGGATCATAACAGAGGATCCTGGGCAGAGCTGGAGAAAAATTTACAACAAAATTCTAGTTCACAAAGAAAGACTAGATCCGCTAATCTGGCAGAAACTGTAGAAATCTCCCTGACACATTTTTAACTCAGTACTGAAGTCACTCCTGAGTTTCAACCTTCAGCCAAATGTTAGACACGCCCATAAAACAAAACAAGACTGATACACTGTACTTACCGCCACCTAATATGCTTTAATTTTTATTCATTATATTTGTTGTTTACTCTCTGATCCCTCTTCATCCCCCAACTAGAATTTTATTTTGTACTAAACTATTCCCAGTGCTGAGAAAGCTGCCAGTCACGTATCAGGCACTTAATAAATGCATATGAAATGAATGGAGATCTACATTAAATTCTATTAAATGCATGAAATACATAGATATAGAAATATATCACAACCTAAAATAACACAAATATTTTTACACCTTTATTTTAACTCCCTAGAGGAAATTTGCTGAAAAGGCCTTAATAACAAGGGAAGGAAATAATTCAAAAACACTTCAAGTTTTACTTGGGACTAATCCTACCAAAGAAAAAATTTTTACTTCATATCCAGATTAATTTCCATGTTGAATATCACTTAAATATACACAAATTTAACTACATTCTCAGTGTGGAAAAGAAAACCAATCTTTCTCAGTCGTCAATCATCACTGAATCAAATTAAGCGCCTTGTTCCAAAGCTGCTAAAAATCTGTTGCTCAAACTTGGCTACTAGTTACATGGGAATCCAAGAAGGATACAGAGCAATTGCAAAGTGATAAAAACTATAAGCATCTTCCCCTACTGCCATTTTGGAATAATGTTTCTGTGGCTCAACAGGGGGACTCTGAGAATAGCTTTACTGACACAAGAAGTAGGAGACTAAGGATGCCTTCTGTACAAGCCAAGCCCTGGAACTCAGAGAGAAAGGCATGTTCAGCCACTACAGCTGATGCTACAGCTGATATTTTCAGGTCCTTCAGTTTCACAACCCTGGTGATCCTATTTAGAATCCAGGAGAATAAAAAAAACTAATAATAATTGGGGAGGAAACTCACTTTGAAGTTGCGTTTACCTGTTTATTTCTCAGAGGCTGAACCACTTCCCTCAGACACAGCTCTAGGTCTTTGAGGTAGTCCTTCTCCGTCTGTATCAGTTCTTCGATGATTTTCGACCGTTTCACCATCATTCTCCTCATCTGATGCTCTTCTTCCGGGGTTGAGGCCTCATCTGCAGAACACCCAGCCTGAGGTGTCATCTTTTCTGGTAAGTGAAAACACGTACATGTAAGGCTTTCTGCTGAGGATGTCTTTTCCAGTTAGCAAGGAAAAAGTCGTAGAATATCTTTACTACCTGTGCTTAGGATATAAAGTTCGCTAGTTTCCTGTAAGGTCAAAATCTTATGCAACTATGAACAACGCGGGAGGTGAGCATAGGCAACTTTATTTCATGTAGTTTTTTTATTGTTCTAAATATATATATGTATAACAGAACATTCACCAACTTACTGTTTTTCATGCAGACAGTTCAGTTACATCAGTGATATTGATCAAGTTGTACAACCATCACCAATATCCACTGCCTAATTTTTCCTCACTATAAACAGAAATTCAATCTTTCCTAAACAATGACTTTCCTTTTCCTTGTCCTTCCTGTCCTTGGTAATGACTAATAAACTTTAGTTTCTAAACATTTGCGTACTCTAGATAATTTGTACAAGTTAAATCTTTCAATATTTGCCCTTTTGTGATTAAGTTTTTAAGATTTCCAGGTTAATCCACCTTGTAGCATGTATCAAGACTTATTTCTCTTTATAGTTAAATAATATTACATTGTATAGATATATTACCTTTTGTTTATCCATTCATCTCTTGAGGGTACTTATGTTGTTTCCATCATTTAGGAATTGCAGCACTAGCTACAATGAATGCTGGTATACCAGTGTCTGTCTGCACCACTGGTATGAAGCTTCTTGAATATCTACCTAGAGTGGAATTTCTGGGTCCTATCTTTCTGAGGAATGATCAAAGTATTTTCCACAGCAGCTGTACCGTTTTGCATTCACACCAGCAGTGGAAGAGGGTTTCATTTTCTTCATACCCTCACCAATATTTGTTGTTTTCCATCTATATGTTTATCTTAGCCATTCTAGCAGAAAGGAAGTTAGTATCCCATTGTTCTTTTGATTAACATTTCCCTGACATTGAGCATCTTTTCAGGTCGTTACTGGCTATTTGTGTTTCTTCTTTAGTGAAACAGCTATTCAAACTCCAAACCTATTTTTTGATTGGATTGTTTATTCTTAAGTTGTAAGAGTCCCTGAACAAGTCAACTGACTGATTTGACTATTGTGATCTATGCTTAAAACACCCTACGGTCACTACCTGAGGCTAGAAAGCTGGAATTCAGACTAGCTGTAGAGCATATAAGCATAAAATTCGGAACATCTTGGGAATATGTTTATTTTAAAATCAAAGAAAGATTTTTAATTAGTAGAATCCCTTACAATTTTGATTTTGCCTAATATGAAAAATAACTGCACTTATTTTCAGGAGGTAATATCCAAACCTTAGTGAATGGAAAACAATTCCAGATAACTGGTTGTGTTTTGTTTTTCAATTCACACTTAATCAGAACCCATGAAGACTGAGGCAGGTAGATTAAATAAATTTCAGCTAATATTTTTATGGATTATCTTCAATACTATGTGTACCTTTCAAAATTATTGAAATGCCAAATAGAAACATTTAATTAAAAAGCGCTGAAATGTTGAGATAAATGAGAAGCCTCAAATGTACCAAAGTTTTATATGAATGCTTAAGATAAGAAAGCTAAATGTTCTAAAGGCAGATCTTCTCATGTAAAGTATTAGAAGCCAAAGGTCAGGGAATTAGAGTAATGACAGATACCAGGAAGCAGGGTGTAACCTTGTGTACGTGTGTGTCCTAGTCACCTAATACTGCTATAACAGAAAAACCACAAGTGGATGACTTTAACTTACAGAAAATTATTTTCTCATAGTTGAATAGGCTACAAGTACAAATTAAGGGCATCAGTCCCAGGGAAAGCCTTTGTCTCCCTGTCAGCTCTAGAGGAAGGTCCTTTTCATCAGTCTTTTCTTGGTCTGGGAGAATCTCAACACAGGAACTTTGAGTCCAAAGGCTGGCACTACTTTCTTGGTGGTATAAAGCCCCATGTGTCTCTTTTTTATGTTTTGAAAGAGATTGGCTTAAGACACTGTCTAATCTTGTAGATCTCATCAACGTAACCACCACTAATCCATCCCATTGCATCATGAAACTAAAAAAAAAAAAGAACACACAGTGCCATCAATTCAATTCTAGCTTATGGCAACTATATAGGACATAGTAGAATTGCCTCGTAAAGTTTCTAAGGGGCACTTGGTGGATTCATGATAGAATTTACAACACACAGGAAAATTATACTAGATAACAAAATGGTAGACAACCACACATACCAGGAATGATGAACTAACCAAGTTGACAGATATTTTGTGGGGACACAATTCATTCCACGACAGCATTTATGTATGTAAGCATATTTGCTTCAAGTTGGGTTACCACAAATTTAATTTTCTCTTAGTAACTGCAGTTCTAGAAGCAGTTTCATTTCACTTAAAGATAATGCAATTCTAGCAACTATGTGAGACATCTCCAGTGCTGATATTACTACCTGAAAAAAAGCACCAGTCACAATGTTTGAAAATGGGAAAACAAGGAGCTAATCCTGAGACTGACTCCAGAAACCAAGTGACACACTTGGAGAATGCTGTAGTAGAGAATTTACTGATTCAACATAAGAAGAGATACTTTCAAAAGCAGTAAGCATTCCTGCCTCCTTATACCATTAACTTTAGGAGGTCGAGCAGAGGCTGAATAATCAAACAGCTGGGACAATTCAGTAAAGAAAATTCTAGCATTAGTTTGTCATTTGCACTAAGTAAATATGCTTCTGGACTATTTGCCAGGAAACAATTATTCCTTCCCCTGGAAAGAAAATGGATTTGACAAACAGCACCTAGAAGTATATGGTTTCACTAGGTTTGCGTTATTCGGTGCCAGAGATCATCTACATGGGTCACATAAAAAGAGAGAAGCAACATAAGGAGGCAATATGAATGCGTGAAGTGTTTTGCAGTTTTTATATTCTTGATGTATGCTGTGAAAATTTTTGGACGTTTGTAAATTCGTAACATTTTTATTAGGGAACAGAAGGAGACTGATTTTCAGGGTCCCAAACGAAAATGAAAAATTATAATTGACTGCCATTACTATCAATTATTTTAAGGAAGCTGCAATGGCCAGCCTGTATAGAACTTGACTATGGATGATGTCATGGCTTGAACTGTGTACCCTAAAAACATATAGCAACTTGGCTGGGCCATGATTCTCAGTATTGCACAATATTTCCATGTGTTGTAAATCCTGCCCCTATGATGAAAATGAAGGATAGTGGGCAGTGGTTTTGTTAGTGAAATAGGACTCAATCTATAAGACTGTTTTGAGCCTTGAGGGAGTCTCTTGGGCTATAAAGGAAAGGGAAGCAGAGAGCCGGGGACTTCATACTACTAGCAGAACAGTACGGGGAGCACAGCATATCCTTTGGACCCAACATCCTTGTGCCTCAGAAGTTTCCAGTTCAGGGTAACACTGACATCAAGGACCTACCTTCAGACCAACACATACAGACTTGCCCTGGAGCTAATGCCTTGAATTTGGACTTTTAGTGTACTTTTCTGTAAGGAAACAAATTTCCTTGTTAGAGCCATCCACTTGTGATATTTCTGTTATAGCACTACGTGATTTAGACAGATGAGTTTTCTTTTGGTCTTGGCACTCATCCTAAGGGCTGGGGATTGGGAGACAGAGGCCAGAGGGTGAGCAATAGGAGTTTGTTCTAGGTTGGTTTTTCTAAAGAAGCAAAAACCAGTAAAGCATATAAATATATACATATATTTATATTAAGGAAACAGCTTAAGTGGCTGTAGAGGCTGGAACATCCCAAATCCGTGGATTAAGATGGAGGCATTTCAGGATTTACACAGCCACTAAGGGTGTTGAACCTAAGACTGGCAGGTCAGAGAGCAGGGCTCTGTTCACAGGTAGTGAAGAGAAACGAATCCCAGGTTTGGCAAACAAGCTGATAGCTCGAGTCCCCCAAACCAGAAGTCAGACAAACAGGAAGCAGCAGCACAATTCAGAGTGAGCAAAAAGCTGGAATGTCTGCTTGTGTTCAAATACAGATCACACCTCCAAGGACATTCTCTTTCAACAGACTGGCTACTCACAACAGATCCCAGAGTGATCACATATAAACACCAAGAATCATGGATCACCCCGTCAAGTTAACACACAGTCTTAACCATCACAGAGGTCTTTACTCCTGGTGACACAAACAGTTCACGCTTACCCAGAGACCAGTGATTCAAACCCACACAGTGGCACCATGGGGTTACCAACAGAAGAAACTTTACTTACAGAGAGCTGACAAAAGTGTACACATTACGTCTGATTATGACTGAATTTTATATTGAAAATCAAAGGGACATGTTAAAAAAAAAACTCTTCTCACAAATGCCTGCTTTTCCAACTTCTCAATTTTTTGCACTTTGTATTATAAAAGTAACCTATCAGTTATGTGGGGACTTAGCAAGGAAAGGAGCCCTTGTACTTAAGAACACCACTGTTAATCAAAAGGCCAGCAGTCTGAATCTACCAGCTGTTCCTTGGAAACCTTACAGGGTAGTCCCACTGTGTCCTGTGGTGTTTCTATGAGTCAGAATCCACTTGATTGTGGTGGGTTTGGTTTAGGGATATTGCAAGGAGATGGAAGTCTTTCTTCAACTTTGGCAAACAAATACTCCTAAAATGCACTCTCAGGTTCCTATTAGTTCTAAATTCCAGGGCTCAATACTGTTTCAATTTAACATATTTCACAGACCTTTCAGTTGCTGCATTTTAAAATGTACCAACATCTGTTTTTTTCAATTAAAAATGTCTTAGATTTTCTAATACTGCTCAAGACTTTCTGAAAAACAAATTTGGGATGAAAAGATGATTAAAAGTGTCAGTTAATAAATTCAGCTTCCGAAACTTCTCCCATCATGTGTAAAAACCTTCTCAGGGAATTTAGTGTTGAGCAAGCTTGTATCTTTGTTTGCTCTTTTAACTCTGGTTTATTACAGGAACAAAGACCTGACTTGCATCATTTTATGGTCAGGCCACTTAACACTTTCTATGTTTGCATTTCTTAAATCAACAAACTCTGCAGTGCATTCTGGGCAAAACACTGTTTTGATAAGGACTTCTCCCTTTAGAACATCTATTTTCTAATTATGGTAAGTTTTCACATAAAAACTACTTGTACTGCGTGAATATTACCCACACACATATCACCAAAATAAGCATCCAGCTATAGCAGTACTTTGTTTCTAGATGAAGGAAAAGACAAACTAACTATTTAGAAAAGAAGGAAAAATGAGCTTTAGGAAAATATTTTCTAGTAGTTACGATAAACTAGAATACTGTGTCAAAACTAAAGTGAAACTGAGGTTAAAAGGACATTTAGACTATTTTTACCCCAAATATGCCACTGTGTATGTGTAAGTACCATGTGACTGTGTATGTGTAAGTACCATGTGACTGACTTGCTTTGCTTAGCTCCTATTTCTTTTACCCACAAGCTCCAGAAATGGTGATGAATTTTGGCTATTCTAGCCACAAATTTCATTGTTAGCATATGTGAAAATTCTTGGCCAAGTTTATATGAAGGGAGTTTGGAGTTTGTTGTGGTTTGAGGGAAAGGTTAATCAGAGTTAAGGTCAGCTCTGCCACTTTTAGCACTGAGGGAGACAACTTATTTATGCAAACAGAGCCTCAGTTACCTCATCTGTAAAATATGCATGGAAATAATCATACTGTTATCATGAAGACTGAATTAAAAAGGAGTGGTATATGAAAGCTCCTTGAGATCTTTAAAACAAAATAGTGTTAGGTATTATTTCTATAGCATTGGAAAAGATTGGGTTCCCTCCTCTTTACTGTCAAACTTTTCTACCTTATAGGGCAACCAGGTATCTCTTTAAGAGTTGTTAATTTGTCAGAAAACAGCATGACTCTGAGGCTCTTGAACAACTATATTAAGACAGGTGAGGAATAAGAGAAAAAGAGGGCACTCTATGGAGAGGCAGGTTGAACAGTGCTGGGTTTTGGAATCCTGAGCAGCTTGCCAAGGTTGGGTATTTGTAAGAAGAGACTCTTGATCATTTATAAAGAAGCAAGTAAAGTGCAGTCTTCATTGACAGCCTGGGTTTTGCTTACAGTTTATCAAATTCACCTTTTGTTTTTTTGTTATTACTGCTGCCACTGTTTGGAGATGGATTTTAGTGAGACATGATTGCTTTCTGTATGTCCTTTCTGATTATGAAACAATATATACCTATATATAAAATCCCACTGCCATTAAGTTGATTCATAGCAACACTAGTCAGAGTAGAACTGCCCCATAAGGTTCCTTGGGAACCATATGAACTGGCTAGTGGATTCAAACTGCTGACCTTTTAGTTAGTGGCCAAACTTTTAATGACTGCACTACCAGGGCTCCTAAAGTAATATATATTTGTTTGATTACAAAATAACATATATATTAAAAATATACATATTGCAGGGATACCTGTATGGACATTAGAGGCAGACTGTCTGAGTTCAAATTCTACCTCCATCATTTACTAGTTCTGTGACTTTGGGGAAGTTTTTTTCACTCTCTGTATATAAATTTCCTTATCTGGAAATTAAGAATAACATCAATACAATCGTATTTCATGCAATACTTATGTATCAGCAGTAATGTAATTTTCCAGGTGTTATTAGCTATAATACAATTCAGTGTATAGCCTTCACAACATAGATCCATACACATAAAAATACACATCCATATAAGAATTAAGGTTTTTTGCATTTGTTTAACAACTGTGAGTTCATACTATTCATATTATTCTACAACTTATTTTGATTCTAACAGCACATTGTAATATATTTGTAAATATATTGTCCCATATTTATAAACACGTCAGTGTGTGTGCACACATGCATGCGTGCACACACGCATTTGGGTGCTAACCCAAAGACTGGCAATTCAAACACATCCATGGGCTGTTTGGGAGAAGGA
The DNA here is from genome assembly GCA_028571685.1 of Heterohyrax brucei. NCBI lineage: Eukaryota > Metazoa > Chordata > Mammalia > Hyracoidea > Procaviidae > Heterohyrax > Heterohyrax brucei. Next base: position 79,850,323 of record CM053143.1, read on the forward strand.
CCTGGTGATCTGCTCCCATAAAGATCATCACCTAAAAAACCCTATAGCAGTTTTACTCTGCCACATGGGGTTGAAATGAGTCAAAACTGACTCTGTTCCAGCATACACACACAGACATACAGTGAATCTAAGTAGAATGAAATTCTTGACAACTTCAATACATTCAGTTGTTGCTAGTTACACTCCAGTTAGCTCCAATTCATCAAGACTATATGTACAACATAATGAAACATTGCCAGCAAGTGCCATGTTCATCATTTTTGGTACCTTTGAGTTCACTGTTGTGGTCATTCTATAGTCAGGCCTTGGAGCCTTATCTTTCATCACTATATCAGACAATATTTTCTTGTAATCCAAATAATTTTCATTGATTCATTTTCAGAAGCAGATAACCAGGCTTTTCACCCTAGTATGTCCTAGTTGGAAGTTCTGCTGAATCCTGAGCACTTACTGGTGGCACACTTTCTAGTATCATAGCAACATACAAACCACCACATCATAACAAACTGACGTACAAGTGGGTACATACACATATAGCTCTGTGCATGTGTTTGTATAAGCTTTTTAATAGCATGATATTAATTCTCTCATTTTTTTTCCTCATGACCTTAACCCTGACTAGCCAAAGTATTTCCTAGATTCCTTTGACATCTGTGGTCCAGTTATGGTCAATAACTGCTGGGGGGAGTTTCTAAGAGCTCTTTAGAAAGGAAAACTTCCTTCATCCTATATCCATCACGGCTCTTACCTTCCTTTTCCTGCCATCTTGGGAGCACAAAGTAAAAGCCATGAGGATTAAGACCTACAGATGACAGAGTAAAAAGATATAAGAGCTTTGGTCTCTATTGATAGTTCCTCACAGACTACTTTTAGACTTCTTGTATGAAATACATAAATGCTTATGGATTTAAGTCACATTTTCTAATGCATTCAGAAAAGTAAATTCTTAACTGATACAGATTTTGGTGCCTGGAAATGCAATGCTGCAGGTAATGAATTCTAAAATGTGGCACTGGCTAAGTATGGGCAAGAAAAATGTCAGGATGACATTTTATAGACTAGAGCATTGGTGATCATCGCTCTCCAACAGGAAAATATTTGGTAAATTTGCATTTCTTCATTTTTTGATGTTGTTGGATGTCACTGATTTGGTTCTGATTCATAGTAACACTACATACAACAGAACAAAACACTGCCCAATCCCAGTCCTCTCAAATATTTTGGATATGTTATCAGGAAGCACTAGTGCCTGGAGAAAGACTTCATGTTGGGTAAAATACAGAATTTAACAAAAGAAATTAGAAAAGAAAAATACAATAAACCAAAAGAATACACAGAAAATAAATTAAGAGCAGGCAAAATTTAAAACAAAGCTAGAAGTGAGAAGACTGACAAAGCCAAAATTTAGTTATTTAAAGAGACTAGTAAAATTGCTAGACCTCTAACAAGAGTAATAAAAAAGAGACAGAGGGGGAGAGAGAGAGACATAGCACAAATAAGCTTCATTAGAAATGAAAAAGGGAAAGGACTTTGCTGAAGCATAGAATAAGAAGGTCCATAAGAAGAAACATGATGACTCATGCCATGCCTATACAACGGGAAACTTAGAATGGATACAATCCTTCAAAAATAGAACTTACTGAAACTTTTCCCAAAGCCAGCTGCCCCAAAATTGGACTGAACTATAAGACATGATCCTGGTGAAGAGTGTGCTTTTTGCTTAAGTATATACATCAGTCTAACTGGCAGCTCCTGTCTGGAGGGGAGATGCAAATGCAGAAGGGGCCAGAAGTTGGTTGAATGGACACAGGAAATACAGGGTGGAAAGCAGAAATGTGCTGCCATGGCGTGGGAGAGCAGGTAGGGTTCCTAACAATGTATGTGCAAGTTTCTGTATGACAAACTGCCTTGAATTGTAAACTTTCACTGAAAGCACACAAAAATTTTATTTAAACAAATAAAATGTTACACTAACTAGAAAACAAAAATTTACTAAAACTAGCCTCCCCCAAACAAGAAAGAATGGGTATTTATACATCAGAGGAATAAGAGGAAATTAAATCAGTAACTTCAGATATTCCCATCCAAAAAAAAAAAAAAAAATGCTTTGAGCCCCGTAGTATAGATGGTTTAAGAGTTCTTCCAACTACTTTAAAAATAAATAAATTAATAAAGTCAGCTCTATAAAATGTTTTCCAGTGAACCTAAAACATGAGAACTTCCATAAATCTTTCTCTGAGGCTAATATATATCAAATACCCAAACCAGAGAAAGACAATGTATAAAGGGAGAACCACACATTATTTTCACAAATGAAAATAACTGTAAAACCCTAAACACAAGATTAGCAAATTAAATCCAATACTATACTTAAAAAGTACGTGTCATCTCCCAGGGCATTTATCCCACAGAAATGAACCCAAAAACGTATATACAAATGTTCCTAGCATTGTTATTTGTAACAGCCCCAAACTGGATGAGACACAGCTCTTTCAACAAGTAAACAGTTAAACAAATTGCAGCACATTCATATTCTGAAATACTACTCAGCAATTGCTTGACACATGCAGCAATGTGAATGGATATTAAGAGAGTTAGATTGAGTTTTAAAAGGTCAGTCTCAAGTGGTTGGTTACATGAATCCATTTATATTACATTTTTAAAATCAAATTAGAGTGATAGAGAATAGATTAACGATTGGTAGGGAACAAGGATGGGAAATTCTAGGGAAACTTGATTCTCAAGGATAAAAAGAAACTTTTACAAGATCCCTGAAAGAAAAAATTGGGATAAGAATAGGACAAGAATTTGAATTAAATTTCTTAATTGTAACATTGGATGATAGAAGACATTGAAATAACGTATTAGGGATTCTGAGAGAGGAGGTGGGGCCAAGATGGCAGACTAGACACATGTCTCTGTGATTCCTTCTGAGCGCTAAGGCCTTAAAAAAATAAAATGGAGTAGGGTGGATATTCTAGGAGACCCAAGATCTGGGATAGGTTTGTGAGACCGGACTGGGTGAAAGGAAGGGGGAAACTCCCTCTGTTAGAGGTGACACAGCAGTGCATTGAGTCCTTCTTCTGCTGGCAGATCACTTGAGGGCATTGCAGGTATGGACACCTTCTTTGTTAACTGGGAGGCTGGGACTGGGACTACTGAGCTTGTAAGCCTCGCACATGCCAGCTACTATGCTGGACTGCAGTGCTTAAGTAAACAGTGTGTCCTGCAGCAAAGAGACTGTGCTTGGGACAGCCACATTTAGACAGGCCAGTAGTGGTAGATGACCAAGGGTGCCAGTGCTCCTTCCCCCTTCTCTTCTCAAAGCTGTACCATGGATACTGCTGACTTACTATAGTAGAGATGGCTCAGGTGGGAAGCCATCTTGGTCAGCTGAGAGGCAGAGGTAGACACACCTGAGGTCTTGACAGGCCTAGCCAAGTGCCACTGAGGTCTCACCTGGAGCTAACTGCCATGCTAAGCACAGTGCCTGTCTGGATAGTGCTTCTCCCAACAGAAAAGCTATTTTTAAGACAGTCATACCTTGAGAACATGGTGGGGACTGGTAGCCAAGTGCAGCAATTCCCTAACTCCTCCCTTACTTGAGCCACATCACACTGTCTGGGGATGGCCTATGAGATGCCATCTGTGTCAGCCAGGAGGTGGGTCCTGCCACCTAAGGGCCCAGCTGCTTTTAGCTGTAGCTAGTCAATGCCTCTCTCAGCGGTAAGGCAGCTTTTATGATAATAGCAGCTAGAGAATGTAGCGTTGACTGGCACCTGAGTACGGTGAGATGACACTTCTACCACCCTTCACTGAGCCACAACATAGTGTTGGCTGACAGCCCCCAAGAGACTCCATAAGTAGGGTGCCATCTTTGCTGCCCATCCTACTTTGCAGGCACACCTCCCCTGAGGTTCCAACTGCTTTCAGTGGCTTCTGGACAGTACCCCTAGCAGCAGAAAAGCAGTTTTTAAGACAAACACATGTAGACAATGCAGTGGTCTCTGGCAGCCAAGTGTTATGGCATTCTTCTCCCTTCCCTGAGCTACACCATAGCCTCAACTGGCATGACAATGGAGAGTTGGCACAAGTAGCTCACTATCTTTAGCAGCCAGGAAGCAAGGCCTGCCACCCCTGAGTACGCTAGCCACTAAGCTAAGCAGAATCACAGGGCTTAACATAGTCTATTGCCAGAGGCGCTATACATAAGTCAGTTGCCATTTGCAGCAGCAGCTGACAACAAAATCTAGCAGTGCCCTTTCTCCCTTCTTAGAACTACACCAAAACTCCTGTTGGTGTTAAACTAGAGAAACTGAACAGCTTCTCGATGGCACAAGGACAACAATCAATATCTAACTATTTAAAAAAGCAGAGCACCATGGCTCCAGAAAACTCAAAAATAATCAAAAAATGTCCCCAGTGAAGAAGCTTTTCAAAATTATCAGAGGTAGAATACAAAAAAAAAAAAATGTATAGAGCCCCTCTAGAGATTTAACAAAATACAGGAGAACAAAGCAAAAAACTAAGCAAGTATATGAACTGCTATATAATCAATGATTTGAAATCCAGAAGATCAGTAATAAAATTACATATTAGACAATTCAAAGCAAAGCCAAAAGAGCAGGATGGAGGAATTGGAATGCAGAAATGGTAAGCTTGAAGATAAAGCAACTGACACCAGTAGTCATGAGGAGAAAGCATATGAAAGAAACAAGAAAAATGAAGAATCATTAAGAGACATGCAGGGCTCTATCAAGAGGAATAATCTACAAATAACTGGAGTTCCTGAACAGGGAGGGACAACAGAAAACACAGAGAGAATTAATGAAGAGTTGCTGACAGAAAACTTCTTTGAAATAATGAAAGAAGGGAAGATAGATATTCAAGATGCTTGTCAAATACCACAAAAACAAGACTCCAAAAGAAAGATACCAAGGCATATTATAATCAGGCTTAAAAAAATGAAACATAAAGAAAGGCTCTTTTTTAATTGTGATTGACAGTATACAATCCAAATTAATTTTGCATGCCCACTTGTCTGCATCTCCTTTCTGCTGTGCTTGCCCAGTGACAGCACACACCTGTTTTTCATTCTATACTTGTTGCATCCTCTTAACAATCTCCTGTCTCCTACTTTATACTCTCTTCTCTCCCATCTAGAAAAAGACCAGTAGGGCAGCCTTCTATGAATGCACAGGACCATAAAGTAAACACATCACATGGTTACATTGTGTCCCCAAGTCCAGTTCATTTTTGTCTGAGGAGTTGACCTCAGTAGTGTTTTCTGGGCAGGGTCAGCAGCAGGTTGAGGGGCCATACTCCTACGGGATCCCCCTGACTGTCAGACTATCAACTGTGGTCTTTTAGTATAGTTCTTGAGCTGAACCTCTTTTTTTTCTTGTTGCCAAAGGGACTCAACATTGTGTGCCCCATCACAGCTGTCTTTGGTGGTGGCCACACAGAATATGGTTCTTATGGTCACATTTTGATACAGTCTCCCATTCACATGGGTCTTCTGACTCCTGAGCTTTTTTTCCCTCATGTCTTTGTTGTTCTCGGTGATTATCTGTTCCAGCTGAGTTGGGGCCATTTGGGGTACCTCAAATAGCAGCTTTCTAGCTGTTAAGACCCTACATATGACTCACCAATATGGCAAGCAGAAACAAACAGAGGTTGTTATGAGTAGCCAGGCTCAAAGCAAAACTAACATACAAAGGGAAGTCTTGTTGGCTTTTGTCTGATTTCTTGGCAGAAACCATGTTGGCAAGAAGACAGTAGAATGACACGTACAAAGCCCAGAAGGAGAAAAATTTCCAGTCAAGAATTATATATCCAGCAAAATTGTCTCTCAAATATGATGCTAAAATTAAGACATTTTCAGATAAACAGAAGCTGAGAGGCTTTGCAAAAACCAAACTAAAACTATGAGAAATACTTAAGGATGTAATGCAAGACACAGCATCCAGAGTCCTACTCAGTTGGGTAAGTCAGTAGCTTAATCAGAGCTAAAATATTAAAAGTAGGGAACCAGCAATCTTAACACAAAAACTATGACATCATCATACTATAAAGTGGGATATATACGACAGTAAATATAATCTTTCCAGATGCAGAAGACATTAAGAAGATATGTAGAAGTTGAAGTTTGGTTTAAACTTAGAACATTAAGATGGATCAAAAGAGTAGCTGCAAGGCAAACTAACAATGCAACATATCAAAACAGTAAACATAACACAGGAGTCTCAACAAGCACAAAATCAACATAGAAAGAGATGAAAAGTAAAACCATAGAGAAAAATGACCCAGAACAGAATATTAAGAGGAACAAAGAAAATATCAACAACATATAAAGGCACCAAGATGACAGCGCTAAACACACATCTATCAATAATTACACTGAATGTAAATGAATTGAACACTCCATTAACGAGGCAGAGAGTAACAGCTTGATCAAAAAACATGATTTGTCTATATGTTGCTTACAAGAAACACACTTGAGACTCAAAGATACAAACAAACTCAAACTCAAAGGATGGAAAAATATATACCAATCCAACAATGCACAAAGAAGACCAGGAGGGACAATACTAATCTTAGATAAAATAGACTTTAATGTAAGATCCACTATTGTGAACAAGGACGGTTACTATTCATTGCTAAAAGGATCAATACATAAGCAGGATATAACAATATTAAATATTTACACACCCAATACTACAGCATCTAAATACATCCATCAAGCACTGACATCATTGGAAAATTAGATAGATCAATTCACAGTAATAGTCGGAGACTTCAATCTTCCACTGTCAGTAATGAACAAATCATACAGAAAAAAGCTCAGTAAAAATACAGAAGATCTCATTGTGACAATTAATCAACTAGAACTCATTGACATATACACAACTTTTTACTTATCAATAGATAAGCACACCTTCTTCTCCAATGCACATGGAACATTCTCCAGAATAGACTACATATTAGGTCATAAAGCAAGTCTCAACAAAATCCAAACCACTGAATTATTGCAAAGCATCTTCTTGAACCATCAAGCCGTAAAAGTGGAAATCAATAGCAGAAAAAAATATAGGCAGAAATGTGAACTCATGGAAACTCAACAATACCTTCCTCAAAAATTCATGAGTTATAGAAGAAATCAAAGATGCAATAAAAAAAATTTACAGAATCAAATGAAAATACTTCCTACCAGAACCTATGGGATACAGTAAAAGAAGCATGCAGAGGTCAATATATCTCTATAAATACACACATCCAGAAGGAAGAAAGGGCCCAAATAAAAGAATTTACCTGCAACTTGAACAACACCAAAAAAAAAAAAATAATAATAATAACAACAAAAGAACCACTCAGGAACCAGAAGAAAATAGATAATAAAGATTAGAGCAGAACTAAATGAATTAGACAATAAAATAACAGCTGAAAGAATTAACAAAACCCAAAGCTTTTTTTAAGAAAGATTAACAAAATTGATAAACCATTTGCTAAACTTACAAAAGAAAAAGAGGAGAACAAATAACCCAAATAAGAAATGAGATGGGAGATGTCATCACAGACCCAATCAAAATCAAAAGCATCATAACTGTATTCTAACAGATTTGAAACCTAGAGGAAATGGACAAATTTCTAGATTTATATCACCTACCAAAATTATCACAAGGAGAAGTAGAACAACTTAATAAACCCATCACTAACGAAGACATGGAAAAAGTCATCAAAACTGCCAACCAAGAAGAGTCCTGGCCTACACGGCTTCACTGGATAATTCTCCCCATGTTAGAAAGGAGTTAACTCCTATACTAGTGAGCCTATTGCACAGCATAAGAAAGGATGAATACTCCCAAATTTGTTCTAGGAGGTCAGCACAATTGTGATACCAAAGCCAGGAAAAGATCCCATAAAAAGAATCACAGCCCAATATCACTCATGAACCTAGATGCATAAATCTTCAACAAAATCCTAGCCAATATAATTCAACAATATATCAAAAAAATAATTCATCACAACCAAGCTAGATTCATACCAGAGATGCAAGGCTGGTTCTACATCAGAAAAACAATTAATGTGATCAACCACATAAATAATGCAAAGGACAAGAATCATCTAATTTTGTCTACTGTAGCAGAAAAGACATTTGACAAAGTCCACCACCCATTCATGCTAAAAACTCTCAGCAAAATAGGAATAGAAGGCAAATTCCTCAATGCAATAAGGTGCATATATGCAAAACCAACCGCCTACATCATCCAGAATGGAGACAGTCTGAAAGAATTCCCTTTGAGAGTGGGAACTAGACAAGGGTGTCCACTGTCACCACTTGTATTCAACACTGTGGTAGAGGTTCTAGCCAGAGCGATTAGACAAGAAAAATAAATAAAGGGCATCTGCATCAGCAAAGAAGTAAAAATATTCCTATTTGCAGATGATATAATGATATACACAGAGAATCCTAAAGAATCCATAAATAAACCACTGTAACTAACAGAAGAGTTCAGCAAAGTGTCAGGATAAAAGATAGGCATAAGTAAATCAGTAGGATTCTTCTACACCAACAGAGAGATCACCAAAGAGGAAATCACCAAATTGATACTATTTAATACAGCCCCCAAGAAGATAAAATACCTAGGAATAATTCTAACCAGAGAAACGAGACTTATACAGAGAGAACCACAAGACCTTACTGCGAGAGACTAAAAGAGGCTTACATAAATGAAGAAGCCTACCCTGCTCACAGATATGAAGACTTAACATTGTGAAAATGTCTATTTTACCCAAAGTGATCTGCATATGTAATGCAATCCCGATACAAATTCCAGTGTTTTTTTCTTTTTTTTTTAATGAGATAGAGAAACAAATCACCAACTTTGCTTGAAAAGGGAAGAGCCTCCAATAATTAAGAGAGGAGCATATTGGGAGGCCTCACACTACCCAATCTTGGAACCTATGACACTGCCACAGTAGTCAAAACAGCCTGGTACTGGTACAAAAAGAGACATACAGACCAATGGAACAGAAATGAGACCCCAGAAATATCACCATCCACTTATGAACAGCTAGTACTCAACAAAGCCCAAAAGGGCTTAAAAACAGTATCTTTAACAAATGGTATTGGCAAATTGGATATCTATCTGCAGCAGGATATCCACCTGAAACAGGATCCATAGCTCACACCTTACACAAAAACCAACTCAAAATAGACCAAAGATCTATGTGTCGAATCTAAAACAATAAAGATCATGCAAGAAAAAAATTAATGTCAATAATGAAAGTTCTAATACACGGCTTAGACAGACTACAAAGTTTGGCTGACAACGCACGAACAACAGAAAACAGATGAGTGGGAACTACTAAGAATCAAACACTTATGCTAATCCAAAGACTTTTTCAAGAGAATTAAAATACTACTCACAGAATGAGAAAACGTATTTGGGAACTACACATCACATCAACATCTGATTTCCATAATCTACAAAGTATTGCAAGATATCAACAAGGAAAGGGTATATAATCCAATTAAACAATGGGCAAACGGGATGGACAGATATTTCACTGAAGAAGACACCTAGACAGCCAAAAAACACATGAGGAAATGCTCACAACCATTAGGTATTAGAGAAATTCAATTCAAAACTACAATGAGATACCATCTCACCCTAACAAGGTTGGCAGTGATTCAAAAAACACAAGGCAACAAATGCTAGAGGGGCTGCAAAGAGATTGGAACTCTCCTACACTGCTAGGGGTTTTGCAAAATGGTACAACCTCTCTGGAAAGCAATTTGGTGCATCCTTGTAAAGCTAAAAATAAAAATACTGTATGATCCAACAATCCCACTGCTCAGAATATATCCCACAGAAATTAAGGTGGTCGCATGGACAGACACATGCACATGAATGTTTATTGCAGCCCTGTCCACAATAGCAAAAACATGGAATTGAACTAGGTGCCCATCAACAGATGAATGGATAAACTATGGTACATATACTCAATGGAACATTATGAAATCACAAAGAGCAATAGCAATTTTAGGAGACATCTCATAATCTGGTTTCCACCAGAAGACATAACGCTGAGTGAAATCAGTCAGCTGCAAAAGGATATTGTATGAGACCTCTGCTATAAGCACTGAAAAACAGACTTACGTACAGGAGAAAAGACTAATGGCTTCAAGGGTGGGGAGGGTGGGAGAGAGCTGGTCATAGATTAGATAGTAAATAGGAATTTGGTTAGGTGAAAGCAGTGACAGCACACCATAGAGACATCAACATAACTGGACTACACCATAAACTAAAAGGTTTCCTAAACTCATCCCAATATTTCAAAGGATAGAGTACCAGGGCTGGAGGTCTGGGGACCAAGTTTTCAGGGGACATCAAGGTCAATTGACATAACTAGTCATTTCCTAAGACAGTATTTTGCACCCCACATTGGTGATTGGCATCTGGGGTCTTAAAAGCTGGCAAGCCACAATTTGAGGTACACCAAATGGTCCCAACTCAGCAGGAACAGATGATGAACAAGAACAACAAAGATATAAGGGAAAAAGAGCCCAGGAGACAGAAGGACCCGTACGAATGGGAGACTGTGGCAACATGGGACCAGAAGAACCAGAAGGTGTCCAGCCACCACAAAGGGCAGCCGTGATGGGGGGTCACAAGCTCATGAACTCTACTAGAAGACCAGAACTGATAGTTCGACAGCCTGGAGCGTCCCCTGGGGACATGGCTCCTAGACCTGCTGCTGGCCCTGACTGAAACCAGTACTGAGGTCAACTCTTCAGACAAGAATGGCCTGGACTCTGGGACACAGTGTTACCGTATGGTGTGTGTACTTTACAGTTATACACACTTGTGGGGGGACTGTCCTACTAGGTTCTTTACGAGAATGCTAGAAATATGGAGTGAAAAGAAGGAATGTGCTGTCACCGGGTGAGGAGAGCAGATGGAGCTGCATATAGGCTGGCATGCAAAACTGATTTGGATTCTATACTTTCACTTTATCACCCTAAAAAAATTAACTAGAAAATAAAAAGCAAATTCTGAGAGAATTCTGACCTTGGTTCTCTCATTTTTGTATTTTAGGACAAAAGGACATTATTTTTCAAGAACAAGAGAATTTGGAAAGCAGCCACCTTTGTCATTTCTTGAAAACATTATCTGGGTAAGAATTCCGGAAAATGGGATTCAAATATCTCAGGGCAGTGGAAGACAAGTTACGCAAGCAGCAATGGTAGACATTCCTTTGCTCCAAACTGCTGATGAAAAGATTTCAACAGTTACTAGGATCCTGCTGGCATAGCGGTTAAGTGCTTTATCTGTTAACCAGAAGGCTGGCAGTTCAAATGTGCCAGTTGTTCCTTGGAAACTCTATGGGGCAGTTCTATTCTGTCTTTAGGGTCACTGTGAGTCAGAATCTACTCAAAGGCAGTGAGGTTTTAGGGGCTGGATAGCTTAGAGGTCTTAGTGCTTTGAGACCAGGAGCTGTCTGGACAGAGCAGAGTCGCTGTTAGATCTGGCAGGAAAATCAAAGACTTGGAGGAGCTTAGGCAAAGATCAACAACTCCTACTGCCCACAAGAGTCTGGGGTAACTCAAGAGAGAGAGATAAAGATGAATAAATGGAGCCATTACTTTACTGAGGCAGAACTAATGGAAGAAAAATAAAAAAGTGCTTCAGTAATGATAAACATAATGAAACTGTGACAGCAATACAAACAGAACAGACACACGCATCTTCTAAGTATATTCAAAAATTTTCTGTCAAAATCTAACATTTATTATAGTAACTGAAAAACAAGAGAAAAAAGTTTCAGAATCAGAAGCAAGTAGTGTTTTAAAATTCAGAATTGTTTTGATTTGTATTCAGAGTGTAAGGGAATTCAAACAAAATGGAATTTCTCATCTTAAAAGACAAAAAAAAAAGCAACAACCAAAGTGATGGTTATGAGAGTTTCAAAGGTTACATAGAAAAGAAGGCCTATGAAATGAGGAGCTGAAAAATAAACAGCGTAACTGAATATTGCTGTGCTCCAAATATTATACTGGTATAGGAACGACCTTCATTGTTAATTATATCCTTGGATCTCTCAAGCTGTGGGAGTGTACATCACGTGTAGCACACACGATGGATGTATTTTAACTTGGCATCTCTCTATCATGCACCATGTGTGGACTGCATCAAATTTCCTGGCCCTAAAAAAATGTTATTTCAAGGTAATGTGTGTAATAAAAATGTCCTCTTGGCATCACAACAACATTACTTCACTTCTGACAGTATTGTTAAAATGGTATCTGTGTTGATTAATAGTCACCTGCCAGTTTGAATTAGGAACAAGTGTTGTAGCTAAGAATAGCTGCAGATTAAAGTACCTCTTTGTGCCATTCAACACCAGACATCAAAAATAGTGCTCAACGTTATGGACATTATGTTGAGTGAAAGGACAGAAGGACAAATATTGTATGAGACTCTTACGATAAGAACCTAAAAGCAGACTCATGCATAACAGAAAAGACTCTTTGATGGCTACAAGGGTGGGGAGGGCAAGAGGGTGAGGGGCGAGGTTTAGATTAGACAGTTGTTAGAAATTTGGTTGGGTGAAATTGGTGACAGCACACATTAGTAAAAAGATCAATATCAACAGGACTTCAACACAACTTGTGTACTCCTCCCATCTTAACCCAATATTGCAAGGACAGAGTAGGCACATTTTGAATCCATCATAGTAGAAAAATAAAAAAAAATAAAGCCACAGAACTAACAACCCACCAAAACAAAGCATGTGTTCTTCCCTTCCATGTGGAAGACTAAATTCCAAAGAAAGTATCTCGATATTAAATTATTTAGGGGGTGGCTTGTATTTTTTTTTTTCTTAAATAGTGTTCAACATGGCTCCTGGCCCTGATGCTATCCCTGTCCATAAATCATAATGGAGGTCAACTCTTTGGACAGGAATGGATTGGATTTGGTGACACAAGAGTGACCATATCATGTGTGCACTTTATGGTTCTATGCATCCATGGGATGCCGTCCTGCTGACATCTTACCGGAGGCAGGGGAGCGGATGGAGAGGAGGGGATAGGAGACTGCTGAGAGAATAAGACATGTATGGAGTGGAGAGGAAGAGTGCGCTGCCACCGGGCAGGGACAGCAGTGGGAGCTGCATACAGGTGGGCATGCAAATTTATATGGGAATATACATTTTCACTCAATCATAATAAAAAAAATAGTGCTCAAGAAGCAGAAGAGCATCTTAAGACTGAGATTCTCATTTTAATTTAATAGCATACTCTTTCTATAGAAGGATGTGGTCTTAAAAAGCATTTTTGCTTAATTTGGTTTGTTTTATTTGTTTCATTGTGCTTTAGGTGAAATTTTACAGTGCAAATTGTTTTCTCACTCAAAAATTTATTCACAAACTCTTTTTTGACATTGGTTGCAGTCCCCTCATTGTGTCCCATTCCATGGACACCAAGGTTCCATGTCTATTTGTGCAGATTTCCTGTCACTTCCTGCCTCCTCATCTTTGCTTTTGAGTGGGTGTTGCCCGTTTAGTCTCATATACTTGATTAAACTAAGAAGCACATCGTCATGTGTGTTGTTTGTTTTATAAACTTGTTGCCTTTGAGTCAGTTCTGACTCACAGGGACCCTCTAGGACACAGCAGAACTATCCACAGCATTTCCATGGAGGGATTGGTGGATTCAAACTGTCAACTTTTTGATTAGTAGCCAAGCTCTCAATCACTGTGCCATCAGGGTTCCTTTTTAATCTTTGGCTAAAGGGTTGGACTTCAGGAAGTGTTTCAGTTCTGAGTTAGCAGGATGTCTATGGGCCATGCTCTCAGAGAGTCCTCCAGTCTCTAGTAAGTCTGATCTTTCTTAGTAAACTCAAATTTTATTTTACATTTTTCACTCCCTCTGTCTGGAATCCTCTATTCTGATCATTGTCAGAGCAGCCGGCAGTGATAGTCAAGCACCATCTAGTTCTTCGGGGCTGAGTATGGTGAAGACTGCGGTTGTTTCCTTCCTTGTCTTTTGCTTTAGACAAGAAAGAACCAATAGACGTATGGCCTCTCACAAGCTTTTAAGATTCCAGACATTATTCATCAAAGTAGGAAGTAGAACATTTTCTTTTTGAGCTATGTTAATCTAATTGACCTAGATGTTCCCCGATGGTCCCCAGCCCTCAGCACAAGTTACTCTCAGTCCCTCAAGGTATTTGGACATGCTTAGGAAACTTCTACAACTTTGTCTTGGTCAAGTTGCACTGACTCCCCCTATACTGTGTGCTGTCTTTACTTCCACCAAACTTAACAACTGTCAACTACCTAGTTAATGATTTCGTCTCCCCACCCTCCCAACAATCAAAGACCACTATTTTCTGTGTGTAAATCTTTTCTTGGGGTTTTATAGTAATAGTCTCATACAATACTTGTCCTTTTGTGATTGACTTATTTCATGCAGTATAATGCCCTCGAGATTTATCTATGTTGTGAGATGGTTCTATCATTGCATGCCAAGCCAAGTGCCGTCCAGTCGGATAGTAGGCCACTTAAAAGTATTTTCAACATCAAATCATTATACAATATTTCTGCAGATTATACTATGACAGCTTATAGTAAGAGGAGCCATTTCCATGTATTTATGTGCCAAATTTTTGTGTACGATATTATATATATGTTGTTGTTGATGTTAGGTGCTGTGGAGTTGATTCCAAACTTGAAGCAAGCCAGTGTGAAAGAGCTGAATTGCCTCACTGGGTTTCCTAAGCAGTAATCTTTACAGAAGCACATTGCCAGGTCTTTCTCCGAAGGAGGTTCTGTGTCAGTTCGAAACACCAACCTTTCAGTCTGCAGCATAGTGCTATATTAAATATACCGCAGACTGCTAAAAGAACAAGCAAATCTGCCTCGGATGAAGTACAACCAAGATGCTCCTTAGAAGCAAAGACAGCGAAACCACATCTCGCATCCTTTGGACATCTTATCAGAAGGGATCGGTCAGTGGAGAAAGACATCATACTTAGAATGACAAAGGGTCAGCAAAAAATAGGAAGACTCCTGGGACCCTGGATTGACACAGTGCAACAATGGACTCAAGCGTGACAATGACTGAGGATAGTGCAAGACTGGCAGCATCTCATTCTGTTGTACATAAGGTTGGAATCAACATGACACTATCTAACAACATCATCTATTTTATCAGGCGTCCTGGTGACAGTGGTTAAGCACTTAGCTGCTAACTGTAAACTCAAGGATTGGAACTCACCAGCCCCTAAGGGAAAACGGTGTGGCAATCTGCTTCCCTAATGATGCCAGTCTCGGAAACCCTGTGGGGCAGTTCTAACCTGTTCTCCACTGTGAGTTGCAACTGACTCAACAGCAAGGATTTTTTTTTTTTTTTAATCTATTTTACCCACCGACTCGACGGCACTTGGCTGGTTTGGCTACCCCACCACCCTAAAAGTGAGATATATAATCTTAATTCTAGAGATGAAGAAGTTCGGGGCGCGTAAGTAAACTTACCCAGCGACTCACATAGTCGTAACAGGAGCCAGCATCTCTGAGTGCTCACTGTGTGCTAAATACTAAACTTGCTTTGTATTCTCTCTCTAATCCTTACAGAAACACTAGGAGGATATTTTTACCCCCCTTCTGTTTCAGGAGGAAGCTGAAACACAGAAGTCAAGTAATTTGCCCGAGGTTATAGAACTAGAACACGGTCACACCCATGTTTAAACCAGAGCCAGCTCGAAGCCTATACCTGCGTCTTTACCACCACTCACAGCTGAGATGATGCGTATTGCTCAACTCAGTGTACTACACACAGAACCCGACCAAAAAAAAAAAGGCACTTGTTTTTAAGACCATAATTTACTGGTCATTATTTCACATTTAGGAGCCCTAGTGGTACAGTGATTAAGTGCTTGGTGCTGACCAAAAGGTAGAGGATTAGAACCCACATAGTAGCCCCCAAGAGAAAGACCTCTTGATCTAGTCCCATGAAGATTACTGCCTAGAGAACCCCCTGGGGCAGTTCTATCTACTCTGTCGCTTGGGGTTGTTTTGAGTCAAAATCAACTTAACAATACCTAATAATAATTCCGTATGTGCTTCTCCTGCCTGCCCCCACAAAATGTGCAAGGGTAAATAGTGGAGATGAAAATAGTGGAGTGGAAATTAGCCTCCTTGGTTCTGGAGATGATCTAGAAAAAAGGCAAAAAAAAAAAAAAAAAAAAAAAGCAAGGACTACTGCAAAGGTAGTTTAACACCAGGCCTAATGTGCACTGTTATTATGCAGGCTGAATTCATATGAAGTGGGAATACAACCCTTGCATGTTGTTAGGTATAACATAAACCCTTGAAATTAAAAAAAAAAAAAAAGAAGGATTTTCTGTCTCATTTACCCTGACGCTAAATCACCAATACAATTAAGTTTCTGAGAAATTCCCTGACAATATTGTCCATCACAAGAAAAGTTAAAGAGCAAGAAGATGACTAAAATTGGATATATATCCTGCTAAAGTCAGCCAAGTCGCCAAGTGCCGTCGAAAAAGTACATATCTTATTATTATTATTTTAATTCTAGGCTCTTATACATTTGGATTAAGATCACAAATAATACTATTCATCAGAGACCACCAATGAATAACCATGGGTTTTGATCATGGGTTTTCAATTACATTGAAATCTTGTTTATCTCTCAGAAGAGAAGAGTTTGAATTCGTATTTTCATATACCAAGTCTTAAGGTTTTGCTTAATCCCTTGCTTAATAATAACTACCCCACCCTACCTACCCCCAACACCAGGCTAAGCAGACACAGACACACACTCTTTAACACTCATTTACTGAGCAACTTCCCAAGTCACTTGAGTGGACAGCACCAGAATAACATCATACAAGAATCTGGGCCTTAAGTAATTCATAATTTCATCACAACAGAACCACAGAGATGTTCACAATGACAAGAGAACCAGAGAATTTCAGAATTTCAAGGTAAATTGGCAGTTTTATAAAATCCACAGTTCTTAGAGTTAAAGAGATCTTAATCTAATTTAATATTAATTTTTAAAAATTACTTATTGGGTTCCTATTTAGAGTTGGTACTGTGCTTTGTATTGGATATGTACTGACTAAAACAACAGTCCCTACCCTCAAGAGATGTATAAGCTCCAGAGACGCATAGCCTTGATGTAAAGACTGGTGGTTAAAGTCACAGAACAAATCAATATTTTCCACTCCTTCACTGAAACATATCAAGTGATGCCTAGGAACTTCGCCACTTGAGTTGTGTTTTTCAACAGCAAACATGATTATGCCAGCTATATTTCCTCTTATTATTAATTTAATATAACTGACATAAATTCATGAAAAATGAGAATTCAAAGAAAGTGTGTATGTGTACTTTTTTTTCCCATGAAAACTGTTCTAACATTTTGAAACAACCAGATAAAGCCAAGTTTCCAAAATACTGCTGCTTTATTAGGAGGGGAAAGCTGTAAAGGACTGAGTAGAAAATATTTCAGAAATGTCTTACAAACAAAATGTTTTACAATTTAAATGGCTGAAATTTTTAGCATTGTTTACAAATAACACTACAAAATGTTATGAATCATCCTAAACACAGCACAGCCAGGAGTCAGACCTTCTGAGATGTGACACCTAACTCCCATCTGAGGATGGGGCGGCAAAGCAAAGACAGAAGGGAAACTGTCCTGAGCCAAGAGAGTTCCATGTCCAAAGACTTGACAATAAAGAGGTGTGAAAACACTGTAGGGTGACTGGAGTACAAGCGTTAAAGAATGTAGTAGAAGATGAGTCTAGAAAAATTATCAGAAGACACATTTTGAAGGTATCTGGAATTCTTAAGAACATCAATGAAACACTTTTAAACAAGTAAGGGATATGACCAGTATCTTAGGCAGCTAGTGCTGCTTTAACAAAAATACCACCAGTGGCTAGCTGTAAAAAGAAAAATTTTATTTGTCACAGTCCAGTGGGCTGAAAATCTAAATTCAGGTATCAGCTTCCATGCTACCTCTGGAGGAAGGTCCTTACTGTCAGTCTCACCTGGTCTGGAAGCTTCCAAGGTACAGGGACCCAAGTAACAGAGCCAAAGGACAAGCTCAGCTTCTAACACAGCATCTTGGTGGTATCAACTCCTCCAAACCTCTCTGCCAGCTTCTTTCCTTTATAGCTCAAGAGACTGCCTCAAGGCACACAACAATCCTACACACTGAGTCCTGCCCAACCAACACAACTGCTGCTCATCCACCCTCATTAACATCATAAAGACAAAATTCAGCAACACGGAGGACATCACACAATACCAGGAATCATGGCCTAACTAAATTGCTACACAGATTTTGAGGGGAACACGGTTCAATCATGACAACCAGATTCTCTCAGCAAGATGACTTTGCCCTCAGTTTAGGAACAGAATGGATTTAGGGGAGGAAGATGGAGAGCAAACCTGAAGGCAGAGAGACAATCAATGATGTGGCTGTTGAGGTGGACACCCTAGCTGCTAGGGAAGACGTGGCAGTAGTTAAGCTTAGTTTAAAATATCCCTAGATAGTGTGAATAGTTTGTGCTGAACTGATAACCTGAAGGCTGGCCTTTCAAACTCATGCACCAGGACCTCAGAAGAAAGTCCTGGCAATCTGCTTGCATCAAGATTACAATAAACTCTACGAAGTGCAGGTCTACCTGTGGTGGTCGTGATTTGCAACTGACTCTATTGTAACTAGCAACAACAAGCTCAGTTTGTTTGCCAAAAGGGTAGAAAGAACTAATAGATAAAAGAAACTTCAGAGATAACATTAGTATGAATTAATGAATGATCAGTGTAGGGGGTAAAGGAGATGGGTGAAATTGAATCTCAGATTTCCAATTTAGTTAACTGAGTTGTGGTGGCATTTAAAAAAAAAATAGGGAACGAGATAAAATGGTATGTTCAATCCAGTCCTATCTTAATATACAGAAAAGGAAAACTAAATTTCAGAAATTTTGCATTAAATAACAAAGTCAGAAATGGAATCTAGATTTTCCGACCAACTCCCATCATACCCCTACCAGTCCAGTCGTATTGCTACCAAAATAGTATAAAACCAAACCAGTCACTATATAATTAATTCTGACCGACTGTGACTGCATGTGCTGCAAATTACAGCTGATCCATAGAATTTTCATGGCTGTGACCTTTCAGAAACCTATCACCAGACTTTCTTCTGAGGCCCCTGTGAATGGGTTCAAGCTGCCAATCCTTCTCTAGTAGCAGCCCACTGCTTAACTGTTAGCAGCACCCAGGGACTCCTTAGTGTCAACACCCACCAAAAACAAGACCACTTTGATAGCTTTATTATGGACAGATTGTTACTCAAACCCCAGATATGATTATAAATGTTCTTTAATCCTTTTCCATACAGTGTTTTGTATCTGCCACCATAAACCCAAAAAATCTTCCCTTAGCATTGCAATGAACTCAAATGACATGACTTTCACACAGGAAAATCCTTCATCAGCTTCAGTGGAAATCTGACCTACAGGAAGATGAATACAAGAGTCCTTCGATGAAATAGGTTGAAAATAATTGCATGTCAGACAGGTTTTGGAGAAGAGCCAGTGCAGTATTAAGTGAAATATGGAGGAGAAGACCCTCCACTGCTCTGAACTTGAAAGCTCAAACATTAGGGCCAAGAAATATTTTATTCTTGTTCAAAGGGCATGTGATGTATTTCCTGTGACTGGTAATTCCTGCACAAAGAGGAGGAATGGATTTTAAAAAAGGAATTTAACAGAGCTTACCTGGCTTAAACAGCACTTAGCTGGCATTGTTTCGAATTTACAGGTACCTGCTGTGGATCACTATAGTTCAGATAAAACAATTAGGAGCCAAATAAATGAGTACTTTCTGGAAATATCTTTATTTAATGTCTTCAGCAGGAGAATATGAGTGAAAGAGGGGAAAGTCCAAGCCTTGACTAGAACAGGAGCATTACTTAGTAAAGTCCTCCCTATATTCAGTTTTTCTGCTGAAATTATTCTATTATTGAGAATGTAGAATTCTTGCTAGGTGAGGAATATTGATTTTACTCACCTGACAAATATTTTTCAAGTTGCCACTGTGTTAGGCCCAGTTTAAAATCAGTGGTTCTCAACCAGGTGTGTCCCCACCTCCCAGGGGACATTTGGCATTGTCCTGGAAACCCTGCTGGTGTAGTGAGTTAAGTGCTACATCTGCTAGCCGAAAAGGTCAGCAGTTCAAATCCACCAGGCACTCCTGGGGAACTCCATAGGGGCAGTTCTACTCCAGCCTCTAGAGTTGCCATGAGTCAGATCTGACTCAATAGCAGTGGGTTTGGTTTTTTGGTTTAGAGTCATGTAGAAGCTAGGGAGGCTTCGAAATATCCTACAGTGCTTAGGGCAGCCTGCTACAACAGTGAATTATCCATCCCAAACATGTCAGTAGTGCTGTGTTATGGATTCAACTGCATCCCCTAAAACGTGTGGCAACCTGACTAGGCCATGATTTCCAGTACTGTGTGATTGCTCACCATTTTGTGATCTGATGTGATTCTCCTATGCGCTGTAAAATCTAATCAATATGATATTAAAAAAAAAAAACTGGTGGTACAATAGTTAAGAGCTAGGGCTGCTAACCAAAAGGCCAGTGCTTCAAATCCAACAGCTGCTCCTTGGAAATGCTATAGGTCTGTTCTACTCTGTCCTATAGGTCTATAGGTTCACTATGAGTTGGTATCTGGTAAGGACTATAAGGCCATGGGTTTTTTTTTTTTTTAGGATGTTAATGAGGCAAGATTAGAGGCAGTTATCCTAATAACATAACACTCAATCTATAGGATTAGGTTGTATCTTGAGTGAATTTCCTTTGAGATATAAAAGAGAGAATCAAGCAGAGGAAATGGACTTCGTGCCACCAATAAGAAAGTGTCAGGAGCAGAGCACTTCCTGTGGACCAGGAGTCCCTGTGTTGAGAAGGTCCTAGACCTAGGGCAGACTGATGACCAGTACTGAGAAAGACAGAAAGCCTTCCCCTGGAGCTGACATCCAGAATTCAGATACCTAGCTTACTATACTGTGAGAGAATAAATTTATCTTTGTTAAAGACATCTACCTGTAGTATTGTGTTAGAGAAGCACCAGATAACTAAGACATGCTGATACTGAGAAACTTTCATTTAGATGCTGTGATACAACAATAAAAAGAGAATGAGAAAAAAACCTCAATCCTCATAAAATGTATGTCCTAGTGATGCAAGAGAAATAATAAATAATTCAATAAAAACATGATAAGGCAGTATGAAGAACAGTAAAGCAGGTCAAAGGGAAAAGAAAATACGGGGATAGTTGCTATTTTTTAAGAGAGAGACCCAGGAGATCCTCACTAATAAGAAGACTGAGCAGAAACCTAAAGAGAAACAAGTCATACTGTAAGAGTGGGCTGATGCTATTTTTTTTCCTTTTTTTTTAAGTGTTAGTTTGCCGATCATACGTGATGTAGGGTAGAGATGAATTTAAGCTCATTTGTGGGAAATACTTGAACGTCATTGCTTTATTTCCCTCTTTTTGTTGCCAAAACCTTGATGTCAGTGAAGATACAGGGGTACACCATTCTTCATTTTCCAAATATTTAGACAAATTAGAAACAGGGTCAGTTTTTCTCCCAATCAATTCAGAGATTCTTTTAATTCAACTTAGTCAAGTATTGCAGGTCACAGATTCTAAACACTCCATACCAGTGTACATGTGTATACTAAACATATGTATACAGTACATATGCTTATAGTACACACAGTAAGTAAATGTTCTCTTCACAGATATGGTGCAATCTGAGGATAGCCAGGGTCTCCAGGGTTTGAACACAAATATAATCATAGAGTATATACACACAGAAGGGTATTTTTAAATACATCAGATAGTTTGAGTATTTTGGTTTGAATATTTTTCTATTAATTGCACTTACACCATTGTACAGCCACAACATAAAAGGACTTGAGTTTCCTGATAGGCTTATCCCAGTCCAAATTTTTATTTGATTAGTGATTTGATCCGCCTCTACGGCTCTTGGCTTTGGCTTGGCTAGTGATTTGTCTAAAGAAAAAAACTTTACTACGTCCATTGTTAGGGGTTCGGGATTTAAGAAGCGACGCAGATTTTCTTTAAAGGTTAAATTTTATTAAAAACATGCCCAATAGGAAAAAGACTAGTGCACCAGGGACGCACTCCAAACTGCTCAGAGTAAGAAGGCAACCTCAAGTTTTCTCAGCATCCATTATTTAATCCGTGAAAATCGTAAGGTAGGGAGGGGGAGCTGACCCTGCCATTGATTGGCTGAGGTTGGCTAAGGCCATATGGAATTTCTGCAAGTTGCAAAATTTAGCTGTGGGTGAATGTTTTAACCACATTGGTGAATGTTTAGGTTGTAAAATATAACCGGGAGTGGATGTTTTACTAGGCTGGCTCCAGGGTAAATCTGCAAGGCTGTCTCCCCAGGCCCTATTTGTTTTGGTGTAATTACCCTATGGTATCTCTTGTTATTTCCTGCTGAGTTAGTTCCTGGAGCTTATTATCTGAATTTTACTACATTCTTCCTCTAAATGGAGTTACTTACGTCTCATTTCAACACATATGCTGATGCAGTTCAAATAGGCCAGGTGCTCCTTGGACACTGTATCCAGCAGTTCTACTCTGACTTCAAGGGTCGTTATGAGTCAGACCCGACTCAATGGCAGTGAGTTAGGTTTTTTTTATTCTACGTATGTAAAAATCTAATACACGAAAAAGTTTTCACTTAAAACTTCAGTGAAATGAAGTTTCAACTTTCTCAGCGTAGACTGGCATTGTTTTCTAAGGATTGTCTCACTGAGAGAAATCTAATTTCGTATCTCAATTTAATGCTTCACTTCTACAAGAAAATGCTCAGCATAAAGATGCAAAAGCACACTATAAGATTATACTTGAAGTATTTTTAAGACACTCAGTTGTGTTTTGAATACTTTGATAAGGCTATTACTATTGTAACTTGATGATGATCCTAAATGTCTGATTAGTATGGTGTAATTATATATAGAGATAACTATTGCTGTTGAGTTGATTCTGACTCATCAAGACCCCACAGGACAGGGGAGAACTTTCCGAGGCTGTCCAAGGAGAGGCTGGTAGATTCAAACGACTGACTTTTTGGCTAATAGCCATTTCTTTTAACCATCGTGTTAACATACACCTTTAAAGAAGAAAAAGTCATTGCCATGAAGTCAATTCTGACTAACAGGGACCCTACAGTACCAAGTAGGACTGCCCTGTGCAGTTTTTAGTGAGACAGGGGCATGAAGAGATAGCCTAACCACACCCTGGAACATCCCAGAGTGATAAGCAACTTGTTTTGCCACCCACATCCAGGGACGACTTGTTTTTCAAAAAGTCAGTTTAGACTAAATTTGGAGTTATGCACAGATGACACAGAGGTGACTACTATACATCCTTTCAACATAGACACTAGACAGCTACAGCAAAGACCTGGGGAATTGAACCAGGGGAGCAAGACACTGGGAAGGTATGACACCCCATAGTAAGTCTTGCTACCAGTCCCAGAAGCTCCCATTATAGGAGCTGTCTTGAAGACTGATTGCGTGCACACATCATTATCTCAGTCCAACCATTTTCCTCTCCTTGTAACAAAAAAGACATGATATCCTTCCCTCCTAAAATCCTTTATAAGCCCCAGCAAAGCTTTTATTCAGAGAGACGGGCGCATTGCCTCGGCCCTCCTTGTCTCTGCTTGTGAGCTCCTTTCTAATAAATCCTTGCTGCAGTGGAAAATCTGGCCCCTCGGGCTGCCATGAGTTGGATCCAACTCGACGGCACTTGGCTTGGCTTGGCAGTGGAAAATTATAAATTCTCTGCAGATTACTCCTACTCAGTAGAGAACAAGAACCCTGTTTGTGGGTCAGAATGGTACAGGCTGTCCCCGGTAACACAAGGAACACCTGGTGGATTCAAACTGCTGATCTTCTGGTTAGAAGCAGTATCTCTTAACCACTGTGCCATCAAGGTTTCCACATATTTGTTGTTGTTAGGTGCCACTCAGCTTGTTCCAACTCGTAAGTGACCCTATGCACAACAGAACGAAACACTGCCCAGTGTTGCACCATGTCCACAATTGTTTTTATGCTTAAGCCCATTGTTGCAGCCACTGTGTCAGTCTGTGTCCTTGAGGGTCTCTGTCTTTTTCACTGACCCTCCAAGCATGATGTCCCTTTCCAAAGATTGATCCCTCCTGACAACATGTTCAAATTGTCTAACACACAGTCTTGCCATCTTTGCTTCCAAAGGACACTCTGGTTGTATTTGTTCCAGAACAGATCTGTTTGTTCTTTTGGTAGTCCATGGTACTTCAATATTATTCTCCAACACCACAAATTAGGAGGACACAATTCAATTCATAGCAGATGGTCACGGAAAGGCTCTTCAAGTAAGTAGGCAGAGACTTCAGGGATGAGAATCCATACTTGATAAAATCCTTAGACAGGGAATATAGATAAAAAAAGGCCAGAAAGCACGTACTCTATGTTTCTGGTGAGTAGATACAGTAAGTTGGTTGTTTTTATCTGGGAGGGGGCATTTTCTAATTCTTAAGAAGAGGCAAAGCTTTTCCTTGAATAAAATGTAGACCACACTGAGAAGGGTTAACAAACAATGTCTTCATCAACCTTTTCATAACAAATACAGAAGCAAAAATTTGTGATGGCTCCTTTTAGTGACACTGGGGACCTAACATTAAGAAGTATTCAGGAAAAACAATTACTGAAGGGCTAGAATGATTCAGAATAGCCAGAGTAGTAGCTGGGTGGTATGAACTTAAGATTTCTTCTTTGCCTAAGAACTAGATGTCAGACAGTCAACACTGCATTTCTATCCAGGGCTTCAGTGCAAGTATCCTAGTGTATTCACTTATGCTCTGATTCATCAGTTGAGAAAGAAAGACATTGTTCAGAACAACCGGGGACAAAGGTTTTTAATCATAATACTCTATTTTCCTGCTGCATTTAAGAGTCACAATCTAGGCTGACTTGATAGAATTCTATTGAAATACCACCTACCCGGATAAAGATCTACTTGTTTTCTAGTACATAATTTCATTCTTTTCATTTGCAAATATATATCCCCACCTCTGCTGCTATAGACCAGAGCTTTCAGTTTTAAGGACTTATATTGTTTCATTGAGATGCAAATAAAGGACAACTAGTATAAAATTAAAGAAAATGAGTATCAAGATATTCACAGAACTGGGAAATGGAAATTATTCAGCTATTACTCTAGGGCAGATTTGCTTAACCAGAAATTACCTTGTAATTTTGTTTCCTTACAATTAAATTTTTAAAAGTGTTTATTACGCACAATGCTCTGGCAGAGGAATTTCACAATAATTGGAGAAAAAAGAATGTCTATTCCAAAATGAAAAGCTTAGCAAGTCAAGATTCATCATACTTCTCACCTGCTGCACTCAAATAAATTGAAACACAGAGCAACCCCATAGGACAGTGCAGAACTGTCCCATAGAGTTTCCAAGGAGGACTGAGTAAATTCTAGCTGCTAAACATTTTTTGGTTAGCAGATATAGCTCTTAACCACTATGCTACCAGGGTTTCCAGCAGAAAAAAATGTCACTGTATTATGAAAACATGCAAACATCAAATTATTCCGACTGCTTGTTACTAATAATTCTTTATAAACCCATTGCTGTCAAGTTGATTCCAACTTATAAGGACCATATGGGACCAAGTAGAACTACCCCATAAGGTTTCCAAGGCTGGAAGAGGCAAAATGAAGTGGCCACATCTTAAACATAATCTGCACGAGTTTGTTTCTTAATTCTGCCACCAAACATGAGTCCATTGTTTCCACTGTTTCCCTCAACTTCTCTCAAGTCAAGGACTAATCTATAACCTCTTTAGGACTGTGGAAAAACAAGTGATAGTAATCTAAAAACGATAAAAGGAAAGTGAAGGGATTTCCCTTCTGACTGGGAACACACATGATGGCAAGAATACCTCCAGGCCCCAAATACCAGTTAAGAGATCAACAAACCTGATACATGATCCCTGGGACCACCTAAAGAAGAATTACCTATTCTGCAAATTCCTAGGACCCATAAAACCTTATCCACTTTTTCTATAAAACCTCCAGCTAGTCTCCATTCCAGGCAGGCAGACTTTGGGGGAATCTATCCCTTCTGTCTCCTTGTGTACTGGGACATAATTAGATATCTTGCTTCTCATCTCACCCTGTCTCCAAGACTGTAGAAGGTAGCTTGAACTCCACTTAGTTTGCAGTGGCAAAGCTGCATTCTTTATAAAAGAAGGCTGTCATATCTTTCTCTGAAGAAGCAGCTGGTGGGTTCAAATCACCAACTTTTCCATCAGCATCTGAGTGCTTTAACTACTGTGCCACCAGGGTCCCTTGTAAGTATATAATATCTACTAATTTAATGAATTAGAGGCATTTCACTTGGCAAATACTTAGAGCTTCTGAGTAGAAACCTAAGCTCTACCACTTATTTTTCAACTGTTAACAGCCGAGTTCTTAACCACTGTACCACCAGGGCTTAAAGAGAGATAGATACCAGAAAAGGTGGAGGAGACCAAACAACAAGAAGTGTGAAACCACCTGTCTAATATAGTTCATAGCCAGTAATAGTCACTTTGTCTTTCCCTGCTCTTCACCTCCCACCCCATCGTCTCCTTTTCCTTCCCTTCTTTTCACTCTCTCTTTTCTTCCCTTCCCTTTTCCTCTTATTTTCCACAGCTTGGTATAGAAGAAGGGCTATATTCAGTATACAGATTATGGCTGAGAAACTACTCATACGCATCCCCCTTAAAATCATAGAGAAAGTCCCTAGGAGGTAAAAATGATTATGTAGTTGGCTGCTAACTGAAAGACTGGCAGTTTGAATCCACCAGAAGCCTCTCAGAAGACAAGACTAGTGATCTACTTTCAAAAGATCAGAGCCATTGGAAACACTATGGAGTGCCATTCAACTCTGAAACACATAGGGTCACCCCGGGTTGGAGTCAGCTCAATAGTAACCTATTTGAGTTCGGTAACTACTGTGAGGCCAGGAGCCCCCTGAAGAAATGGCAGTCTACATCCCATGTCTGAGTATTTAAAAGTTATAAATCAAGGTAGCAAGTGATTAAATGAAATATGTACTATCCTTCTGCATGATAAATATACTTTTATAATGATCTGCAAGACTAAGTTCAACTGCAGAATTCTTAGACTCCTTAGAGTTTCAAGAGAAAATTTAGCGCAGGTCCCTGGAGTATATGCCCCCTTCCCAGATGTGGGGCCTGCCCCCTACTTTTACCTCTGCCAGCTCTCTCCTACCCACAAGGGGCTGGCAGGTGTGGCATGAGTGCATCAGCATCAAGTCCCAGGCCCAGTTCCATAATCAGCTGGATGTGACACCAGCTTCAAAAGTCTGCCCTTGAGAGAATGGGATAGCAAGAGGTCCAAGCAGATCTTCAGACTTGTTAAGCAGAAAATTCCATCACCCTGATACCTTTAACTTAGTCTAAGAGGTAAAGCTATTGGTTCCAGGCAGGCAGTAACCTTGGCCCCGAGGACAACAAACTTCTAAAGAGGATTCCAAGAGGGGACTCTGCTAAAGCACAACACTCAGAACTCCTCCTGCCTGGTTCTGAGGGTGATACTGCCGATACGCTCAGCAGTTCTTGCAATTGTAGCATTTCAATTTCACCAGGAAATCAATGCGCACAAATATACTAAAATTAACATGCTTATAGCACTAAGTAAAATCAAAACTATGAAAAGGAAGGTTTTTTTCTCCTTTGTCCACAGAAACAGATGAATATAGTTCGACCCACCTTTTTCCCAACTATATTACTCTTTTAAAGCATATTTATTTGTGGTACATCTGAGTCTCCCCCCACCCTCTCTGTCTGCATCTCCTTTCTCCTCTTCCTTTTCCTTCTGGCCTCATCCCTCTCACCCCTCTCTTTCCCACTTTGCTTGCTCCATCTTGATTTTTCATTTTGCGTTTTGATAAACCTATACTTTTTATGTGGCAAAAAAGGCACATGAGATTAAATATGTCATGTTCCAGAAGAAGGAGTTAAATTTACTGCCTTTAATACGGTTATAAGGAAACCTGGTGCTTAACAACTCATCTGCTAACCAAAAGACTGGCAATTTGAACCCAACCAGCAGCTTCACGGGAGAAAAATTTGATGACCTGCACCCACAAAGCCTACCATCTAAAAAACCCTGTGGTACTTTTCTACTGTCATGTAGGGTTGCTGTGAGTTGGAAATCAACTTGATGGCACCAGACAACAAGATAAAAGTTACAGCTTCAGTCGCACTAGTCCAACACAGGAGAAGTAAATTTGTCTACTACAAAGTAGTATGAAGGTAGAGTAGAGAGCTCAAACTTTCTTGCTTTCTATGACTTGCATCAAACTGATCTTTGGAAAACTTCCAAGTACTTTTACCAAAATCAAAGAAATAGAATGTCATGTTTTATTTTGGCTTCTATTGTTTCAATGACACAATAATTTACTCATTTCTACACTGCCTGGACTCTTACAAAAGTGTACCGTTCAGACTGTGAAACCTTCCTCATTTGTGTTAGCATTCACGCTGTTGATCCGGGCACTTCTCATTTCATTAAAGGATTTGTGGAGGCAGGGAAGGGGAAGGAGCTACTCGATACTCAAAGAACAGGCAGGAATTAAAAGGGCTTGTAACGCTGGGATCAAAACAGGAACAAACAGCTGGACAATTGATCTATGCTTTCATCAGGGCTTGAACTAAAATCACCAAGTCTTCTACTGTTAACAACTCCTCTTCACTATAGATTGGTCTGTATTCCTAAAACTCATTGCAAATAAGACCTTCCTGTACTCTCACCAAGTCTACTTTATTGTGTGAGCTATTTGTCCCCATGGAAACCCTGGTGACATAGTGGGTTAGGTGTTATGTCTGCTAACCAAAAGATTGGCAGTTCAAATCTGCTAGGCACTCCTTGGAAACTCCATGTGGTAGTTCTACTCTGTTCTGTAGGGTTGCTATGAATTGGATCCGACTCAACAGCATTGCTTTTTTTTCATTTGTCCCCATGCTGCCAAAATATTACTCTGTACAAAGTTCTTGCAGTGAGTGATTTTTATTATGACAGCAATAAGAGATCTTCAAGATTTCATAATGATAAGCAGTCTATTTGTGATGAGAAAGATACAATAGTAGCTGAAGAAGGCATCACTGACCTGCTATGAATTAGAGATGTGAATTATGTATTGTGTTACCACAGTGGTCAAGTCATTTTACTCATCTATTTAAAGTCTTTCACCCAGTACTTGATAAGCAATAACACATATTAAACAAAAAATTGGCTAGACACCTAGTGTGGCCATGGAGAATAAAGGCAACTGATTTATAAGGACAGGAAGCATATAATGTTAGTAAAATCAATTGTATAAGATTTTCAAAAAAGAATGTTAATTAATAAACTTTTTGCAAAAATTGTTCATCCTTGGAGAACCATATCTCAAACACATACACACACACAGCTACATCTGTATATGTATCTATCTGTATACAGTATATATACTTACATAGACAAATGGATTGATACCTGTGTACAGAACACATTTGAGTTGTTTAAATAAGTCACATTTCATATGTAGAGTTCACACATATGATCATATACAAAATCCTTTCCCCCAAACAAAGAGTCCTTGGGTGACACAAATGGTTAAAGTGTTTGGCTGCTATCAAAAGGTTGGAGGCTTGAGTTCATTGAGAGGCACCTAGGAAGAAGACAGTCCTGCCAATGTTCTTCTCCAAAATCAGCCACAGTAAACCCTGTGCAATATAGTTCCACTGGTACACAGGCAGGATTTTCATGATCTAAGGTCAACTCAATGACAACCTTCTCCCTTATCCAAAGACAAGCATTTTTTACAGTCCTGTCACTAAATTTCACTTTAAGACATTCTCTGTGGGTCCCAGTGAAATGGCAATAAAATTCATCTAGACTGGAATTGGCACAGTTGGAATTGTAAAGGTACCGCTCTGGTTGATGGGAGTAGAAGAAGAGTATGTTGGTAAACCAAAAAACCCACTGCCATGGAATCCGGTCTGACTCCCCAGCAACCTTAGAGGTCAGAGTAGAACTGCCCATAGAGTTTCCAGTGAGGGACTGGTGGGTTTGAACTGCCGACCTTTTGGCTAGCAGACATAGAGCTTAACCCACTAGGCCGCCAGGGCTTCCTCTAAAGGGATAGTATGCTCTAAAAGGGAAAACCAAGAATGGGACTGAGACGGAGCCATAAAGGGCCAGTATAGTCACACCCTGAGACATTCTGGAGTGACACAACTTGTTTTGCCACCCACACCTGGGAGCTAGGTGCTTAAATTTTCAACTAACACTCCCCTAAAGTTGTTTTTCAGAAAAGGCGGTTTAGAACAAATTCAGAGGCAGGCGCAGGAGAGAGAAAAGTGATCACTCCCTGTATGACCTTTCAACCCGGACACCAGAGGACTACAACCGGGCCCTGGGGAATAGAAGCAGGAGAGGAAAAAACTGTACAGGTCTCACACAATATGATAAGCCACGCTACCGTCCTAGAAGCTCCCCCTCCCGGTTTCAGAATCATCTTGAAGTCAGCTTGCAAGCACACTTCGTTAACATAGCCCGGTCAGCTCCCAGAAAGCCCCACGATTCCCCCTACTCCCAGAAATGTGATGAATAAAACATGAAATCCTTCCTGCCTAAAATCCTTTTTAAAGAAACCAAACCCATTGCCATCAAGTCGATTTAAACTCATAGCAAACTCGAAGGACAGAGTATAACTACCTCGTGGAGCTTCAAAGGAAAGTCTGGTGAATCCCAACTGCGAACCTTTTGGTTAGCAGCCTTGGCACTTAACCACTACACCACCAGAACCAGGGTTTCCAAAATCCTTTGTAATCCCCAACAAAGGCTTTGTTGAGGGGTATAAGCATTACCCAGACCCTCCTCGTCTCCGCTTGCTGGCTCATTTCTAATAAATCCTTGGCAGTGTAGAAAACCGTAAATTAAATTCTTTCCTGATTATCTTTACTTAGTAGAGAACAAGAACCCTGTTTGCAGTCGCAACAGATGAGGTTGTTCCCTAGTAACAAGATGAGCTTCCACTAAGAATTATTGTTGTAGGCAAGTGATTCTGCTTTTCAATTTTAGTTTATTTCTTTTCGCTGAAGAAGCAGCTTTATTGAAGGAAATGTGTATTCTTGGATATGGGGATGTATGCATACTAAGGATTTAATTCAGGCCTTTGTGCATTTTCTTATATTAATTCCTAGACCAAATCATTCAAGTCATTCATTCTGTGTAACAGTTGCAAGATGACATTTCTAAATGCAGAAATGAAATGTGAACAACACAGACAGGGCCTCTGCTTTTATAGAATATGGTGAGAAAGAAGAGAGAATGAATAGCAGTCAATTGCAGGTAATACAAAAGGAAACAAATAACACAATTTCAGACAGAGGTAAGTTAGACTGAAGAAGTTAAAAATGTAAGCATGTGCTGAAAAATCCATCTATAACCACCTCTTTCTAACTACACCTTCTCCTCCTGTCATCTAGTCCTCTCTAAAGGACAATGTTTTCCAACAAACTTCTCCACCTGACACTGAATAGATTGATTCTGTCATGTCATTATATTGCTCTTTTAAGTTTTAATCTGTCTTATCTTTCTCCACGGGGCTTTCAGCCTCTTTGGAGTAAAGAGTACTGTTGGATCAGTCACATGTTTTTCCAAATGATTTTGTAGTTGTAATTACTTGTTTTTCCTCACTGTTATAACCCCAAGACAAAGCATGTAACATTCAGTAAATACCAATTAACTGAACTATGAGGTTGGACAATTAAGTTCATGGACTCAACCTAGAAAAAGTGCTACATACCTCATTGCTTAACATCACTACACACACCTTTGAAGTACTCCCTTTGGAAAGCTGGGCATTGACACCAGTGCCTCGACCACCCTTCAAAGCAATTTTAAACTCTTTCTCTGGAATGTCCACCAGAGCTGTCATTGGACAGGACCTGACAATTAAGCTCATGAACTCATTGTAGAAAAAAGTGCAAATGTAATTGTCATATCATCCTATAACAGCTCTGATGGTCATTCCAGAAAAAGTTTCAAAATTGCTTTGAAGGGTGGACTAGAAGCTGAGGTTGGTACACATCTTCCCAACGGGAGTACTTTGAAGGTGACCAGAGTGACATTCAGCAGTAAGGTATGTAGCAGTTTTTCTAGGATGAATTGGCGAACTTAATTGTCTGACTTCATGTTAACTGCTAATAACCATTAACTAAACTAATCTGTTGGAGGAATAAAAGAGATACGGACAATAGTTAGCATCAAACTATCATTATACAACCTGAGGCTTAGTAGAAATGACTAAGTTGATGTAATCACAACCTTCTAGAAAGCCTTTAAGATGCTCTCCTTAGAACCAGATTCTAATGATGCAACCCAGCAGTTCACAACCAGTGTACATTTTTATTGTTTTTTAACACAATTAAGGCTATATTGGTGGTGTAGTGGTTAAGTGCTACAGCAGTTAACCAGAAGGTTGACAATCTGAATTCACAGGCACTCCTTGGAAGCACTATGGGGCAGTTCTACCTGTCCTCTAGTGTCGCCATGAGTCAGAATCAACCTGATGGAAAGGAGTTTTTGGTTCCTGTTGCTCTTTCTTATAGAATACATTATGAAAGTGATATTTCCCAGAAATTGGATTAAATAGCTAGACTATGAAATGTGAGTCAAGAGGCAAGCAGAACAAAAAAAGATTTTACACGTATCAGAATCCAAACAACTCACTTCCAGATAGACTTAGGGCAGTGGATTGTTTCACTCAAATAGTAACACAATGCTGAGGGATAACCCAATAAACAGGTCAAGACTGTGGAGGTGTGAGAAATCCCAGCACATGAAAGCATACGGCAACCTCAGAGGGCTGAGGGTCATCTGCGAATGTTTTTATTGATGCCTCCTAGGGAAGACCAGTTTCAAGAGAGTCCCAGAAATGCTTCTGAGATTTTAATAATAAAAGCTCTTCAAGGTAATTTAAGATCATCAGCATGATAATGGCTATTGTGCATGCCAGAGAACAAATCCACAGAACTGATTGCTTTAAATGTTAATAAGAAAAGGCTTTCTATTGTAGCTGAAGTTACAGTAGAATCAAGCTAAAAATTCTAGTAGGCATTAGACAAGACCTGAATTTTATTAAAAGTTAGGAAAAATAACTTTAGGAAAATCTTTTCTTCTTTTTTGAAATTAAGCTTTTCTTTTCTTTTTTTATTATGATTGCGTGAAAATGTACAGTCCCATATAAATTTGTGAGCCCCATCATGGTTATCACTAGTGGTGGCCGGGCACTATCCAGTTCTTCTGCTCGTATTTCAATATAGTCACCCATTGACGGGGGTCTTCTGTGTTCTGGGTTCTCTTTCCCCCATGTCATTTTGGTCCTTGGTAATCATCCATTCCTGCTGAGTTGGGACCATGTTGTGTACCTTAGATGGCAGCGTGGCAGCTTTTAAGACCCCAGATGCCACTCACCAATGTGGGGTGCAGAAGACTGTCTTAGCAAAACACTAGTGACGCCAATTGGCCTTGATGCCTCCTGAGCACACAGTCCCTGGCCACGGCCCCAGCTACCCTGTCCTTGCAATATTGGATTAAGATGGGAGGAGCAATATTGTTATGTTGAAGTCCAATTAAAATTGATTTTCTAGTGGAGTCAAGACAGTGAACTAAACACACGTCTCCTTATATCCCTCTAGAAACCAAGACCTGAACTGATAATCAAATGGAGCCTTCTAGTCACCTAGTGAGCCCCCAGGACACAGCACAGGGCTGTTAATTTGGACTTCATACCACTGAGCAAAAACCTCCTCTCTCTTGCTGACTCCCACTCCTGGCTAGCCCTGGCTCTCAAGGACTGAAGGTAAACACACCATTTTGACTTTTTTTTCCTCTGTCCTGGCTGGTGGGTGGAGCTGGGTTTTGCCTAGCAGCTAGACTCAGACACACTGCTGGTGGGATAGGCAGGCGAAATTGCCATATTTTGAGAGCCAGATTTAGGACTCTGTCCATCTAGCCACTTTGGGCCTGCCTTTTTATCACTGCCACAGCGTGGTTTTTACAGAAACGCAATGCCTGTGTGCGGGATGCCATGTTGGATATGGAGATTTTGGCGTGACCTAATTCCTAGCCTGGGAGCCAGCACCTGCAAACAGGACAGTGCTTCGCTGACAGAAAAGCAGTAGTTTACACAGTGTCGCCTACTGTGGGGGCCCGGCAACAGAGGTGGAGGACTCATTACCTCTTGGCACCCTTAGCCCCTCTATCTGCCAACTGTGTGGAGGGCACCATCTTAGATACGATAGCCGCAGTTGGACCTATTTCTTAGCTTGGGAGTCAAGCCTACGCACAGGAGAGCGCTTTTCTACCAGAAAAGCAGAAGTTGACACAGTGTCGCCTAAGGCTGAGGACAACAGGGCAGTAGCATTGCTGTATTTTGAACTAGTTTGTATCATCTTGGGTTGGATATAGAGGTGCTTACTTTGCTAGGTGGGAAGAGGGACCTCCACATCTGAAAACGTGACTGACTTGGGAAGTGATCATATACCTTTTGTTTTACATTTTATGACAGCCTAGAGAAACACCTGCGGTCCATCCTCACAGTATCTCTTCCAGCCTCTACTTACTCACATGGGACCCAAAAAGCAAAAGATGAAATCACCCATGGCTTCAAAAGGCTCACAAACAGAACAACCAAGGAGTTTTCCAGATGAAGAAACTTTTCTGAAATCATCAGAAGGTGAATACAAAATGATTGTATATAGGGCCCTTCTAGACCTTATATAAAATGCAGCAGAACAAAAGGGAAAATTAAGCAAGCTGTTCGATCTGATGGAACACCAGTACTCTGAAATCCAGCAGATCAAGAACAAAACCAAAGACATAGAAACTTCCATTCAAAGCCAAGAAAACAGAATGGAACAAATGGAAAAAGGAATTTCTGACTTGGGAGACAGAGCTACTGATGCCAGCGTCTATCAGCAGAAATCAGAAAAAAGAAACAAGAAAAATGAAGAAACATAAAGAAGCATGTGGGACTCTATTAAGAGGAACAACCTTCAATTAATTGGAGTCCCTAAACAGGATAAGACACCTGAGAACACAGAGAGTATCTTACTGAGCTGCTGACAGGAAACTTCCCAGAAATCATCAAGGAAGAGAATATAGATATCCCAGATGCATATCGTACACCACCCGATATAGATCTCAAAAGAAAGACTCCAAGACATATTATAATCAAGCTAAACAAAATGAAACATAAGCAGCAACTCTTAAAGGCAGTAAGACTTAAAGCAAAGCTAACATTCAGGGGGAAACCATGTAGGCTTTCATCAGATTTCTCAGCAGAAACCATACTGGCACGGAGACAGTGGCATGACACATTCAAAACCTTAAAGGAGAAGAACTTCCAAGCAAGAATTATATATCCTGCAAAAGTGTCTTTCAAATATGAAAATGAAATTAAGACATTCCCAGGTACTCGGAGACTTTGTAAAATCCAAACCCAAACTGTAAGAAATACTGAAAAAAGTTCCTGGCTTTGGCTTACAATAACAAAACCACTAACTTTATATTTTAGAATGACACATTATTCAGAACTCTATTCAGTTAGGGAAGGCTAGAAATTCAATCACAGCTTTAATACTGAAAGAAACAATCCAGTGATTATCATGAAAACTATGGTGCCATCATATCAAAAAGAGGAATGTACTACAGTCATTATAGTCCTTCCAGATGGAGAGGAAGATGACAAGACTGGTAGTAATTGAAATTGGGTTTATATATAGTTTATTAGGGTGATCATAGGAGCAGCCATAAAGCACAACAAAGATGTAACATACCATTTCAAGAAATGTAACACAGGAGTCTCAACAACTACAAAAACAGCTCTGAGAAAGGTAAAAAATCAACTTACAAAAAAGAATGTCCCAGAGCAGACTAATAAGAACAACAGAGAAAACATCAACACAAAAATAAACATATGACGATGGCAGCACTGAGTACATACCTATCAATAATTACATTGAATGCGAACAGACTGAATCCTCCAGTAAAGAGACATCCAGTGACATGTTTGATAAAAGACATGACCCATCCATATGTTGTCTACAAGAAACTCATTGAGACCTAAAGATAGGAACAAACTGAAAATTAAAGGATGGAAGAACATATATCAAGCTAACAATGAAGAAAGAAGACCAGGTGTGGCAATTCTAATCGCAGACAAGGTCAATTTTAATGGAAAATCCTCCATCGTGGACAAAGATGGGCACTATTTATTGCTGAAATTTCAGTACACAAGCAAGACTTAACTATATTAAATATTTACTCACCTAATATCAGAGCACCTAAATATGTCGAAGAAACACTGACTACACTCCAAAAAGAGTTAGATGACTCCACAATAACAGTGGGAGACTTCAACACTCCACTCTCAATACTGGACAGATCACCTAGAAAAAAGCTCAATAAACTTACAGAAGACCTTATTGCCACAATTAACCAATTAAACCTCATTGATATACACAGAACCTTCTACCCATCAGCGGACAACTACACCTTCTCCTCCTGTGCACGTGGAACATTCTCCAGAATTGACCATGTGTTAGGACATAATGCAATTCTCAACAAAATCCATACCGTTGAATTAATGCAAAGCACATTCTCATATCATAAAGCCATAAAAGTCGAAATCAATAGCAGAAAAAACATAGATAGAAAGTGGGACTCTTGGAAACTGAACAACTTATTTCTCAAAAAAACATGGGTTATAGAAGAAATCAGGGATGAAATAAAGAAATTCATGGATTCCAATGAGAACAAAAAGACTTCCTACCAGAACCTATGTGATACAGCCAAAGCAGTACTCAGAGGTCGGTTTATCTCCATAAATACGCATATTTGGAAGGAAGAAAGAAACCAAATCAAGAAACTGACCCTATACCTTGAACAAGTAGAAAGAGAACAACAGATGGACCCCTCGGGCACCGGAAGAAACAAGATCATAAAGATTAGAGCCGAGCTAAATGAATTAGAGAATAGAAAAACAATTGAAAAAATTGAAAAGACCAAAAGCTGTTTTTTGGAAAAGATCAGTTGAAAAATCACTGGCTAAACTTACTAAAGAAAAACAAGAAAGGAAACAAATAACCCAAATCAGAAATGAGAGGGGAGTTGTAACAACAGATCCAACAGAAATCAAAAATATCATAACAGAATACCATGAAATACTGTCATCTAATAAATTTGAAAACCTAGAGGAAATGGACAAATTCCTTGATTTATACCATCTACCCAAATTATCACAATGTGAAGCAGAGCAACTTAATAAACCCATCACAAAGGAAGAGTTTGAAAATGTCATAAAGAAACTGCCAACCAAAAAAAGCCCAGGCCCAGACAGCTTCACTGCAGAATCCTATCAAGCTTTTAGAGAAGAGTTATCCCCAATACTACTGAGACTACTTCACAGTATAGAAAGGGATGGAGTACTCCCAAACTTATTCTATGAAGTCAGCATAACCCTGATACCTAAGTCAGGGAAAGACTCAACCAAAAAGGAGAACTATACACCAATATCACTCATCAATCTAGATGCAAAAATCTTCAACAAAATTCTTGCCAACAGAATATAACATATCCAAAAAATAATCCATCATGACCAAGTTGGATTCATACCAGAGATGCAAGGCTGGTTCAACATCAGAAAAACAATTAATGTGATTAACCACATAAATATCACAAAAGACACGAATCACTTGATTTTGTCTACTGATGCAGAAAAGGCATTTGATAAAGTCCAACACTCATTCATGCTAAGAACCCTTAGCAAAATAGATATAGACGGAAAATTCCTCAAAGCAATAAGGGCCATTTATACAAAGCCAACTGCCTATGTCATCCTGGATGGAGAGAGACTGAAAGACTTTCCCTTGAGAACAGGAACTAGACAAGGATGCCCACTCTCTCCTCTCCTATTCAACATTGGACTAGAAGTTCTAGCCAATGCAATTAGACAAGACCAAGGAATAAAGGGTATCTACATCAGCAAAGAGGAACAAAAATCTCCCTATTTGCAGATAATATGATTGTACATGCAGAGAATCCCAAAGAATCCATAAGTAAACTATTCAAAATGATAGAAGAGTTCAGCAAAGTCTCAGGATACATGATAAACATAACTAAATCAGTAGGATTCCTTTATACCAACAACGAGACTGTTAATGAAGAAATCATCAAATCAACACCATTTATTATAGCCCCTAAGAAGATAAAGTATCTAGGAATTAATCTAACCAGAGAAATAACAGATCTTTACAAAGAGAACTACAAGCCCTTACTACAAGAAACTAAGAGAGAGTTAGATAAATGGAAAAACACACCCTTCTCATGTATAAGAAGACTTAACATTGTGAAAATGTCTATTTTACCCAAAGCAATCTACTTATATAATGCAATCCCAATACAAGTTCCAGCATCATTTTTTAATGAGATGGAGAAACAAATCACCAAATTTGTTTGGAAAGGGTAGAAGCCCTGGATAAGTAAGGTACTACCAAAGAAGAAGAACACACTGAGAGGTCTCTCATTACCTGACCTTAGAACATACTACACTGCCAGAACAGCCTGGTACTGGTAGAAGAACAGAGAGATTGATCAATGGAACAGAACTGAGACCCCAGAGATGACATCATCTGCCTATAAACAGTTGATATTTGACAAAGGCTCTAAGACATTTAACTGGACTAAAAACAGTATCATCAACAAATAGTGCTGGCAAAATTGGATATCCATGTGCAATAAATTCAAACAAGATCCATATCTTACACCTTATACAAAAAACAACTCCAACTGGATAAAAGACCGAAATATCAAATCTAAAACAATGAAGCTCATCCAAGAAAAGGTAGGAACAACAATGGAAGTTTTAATAGACAATGTAGACAGACTTCAAAATCTGTCAAACAAACCACAATCAACAGAAGAGAAAACAGATAAATGGGAATGATTAAGAATGAAACACTTTTGCTCATCCAAAGACTTTATTAATAGAATTAAAAGGTCACCTACAGAATGAGAAAAAATATTTGGCAACTCTATGTCAGACTGATGCCTGATCTCCATAATCTATAAGATACTACAAAATATCAATAAGAAGAAGATAAATCATCCAATTAAGTGCTGGGCAAAGGAGATGGACAGACATTTCTCTAAAGAGGAGATTCAGGCAGCCAAAAAACACATGCAGGTATGTTCACGATCTTTAGTTATTAACGAAATTAAAATCAAGACTGCAATGAGATACTATCTCACCCCAACAAGATTGGCCATGATCAAAAAAACACAAAACAACAAATGCTGGAGAGGCTGTGGAGAAAGTGGAACTCTCCTACACTGTTGGTGGGGTTGCAAAATGGTCCAGCCTCTTTGGAAAGCAATCAGGTGCTTCCTTAAAAAAATGGATATAGATATTATAGATATACCATTTGACCCAGTAATTCCACTACTTGGAATACATCCTACAGAATCAAGGCCTTTCATACCAACAGACACACGCACAAGAATGTTTATTATTAGCAAAAAGATGGAATAAACCCAGATGCCCAACAACAGAGGAATGTATAGTTAGACTACGGTATATATACTCAATGGAGAACTATGCAATGATAAAGAATAATGATGATTCCAGGAAACATCTCATAACCTGGTTTCAACTGGAAGACATTATGCTGAGTGAAAGTAGTCAGCAACAAAATGACAAATATCATATGAGCCCTCTACGATAAGATCTCAAAAACAGATTTATGTATAGAAGAAAAAACTCTTTGATGGCTGCAAGGGAAGGGAGGGGAGGAGGGCGAGGGTGGAAGGCCTAGAAATTTGGTTGGGTGAAATCGGTGACAGCACACATTAGAAACAAGAACAACATTACGTGGACTTCAGCATAAATTGAATACTCCTTCCATCTTAACTCAATATTGCAAGGACAGAGTAGCTGGGCAGGGGCAGGAGATCATGCTCTTAGGTGAAATCAAGGCCAATTGGCACAACTAGCATTTTGCTAAGAGAGCTCTCTGCACCCCACATTGGTGAGTGGTGTCTGGGGTCTCAAAAGCTGCCAAGCTGCCATCCAAGGGCACAGCAAATGGTCCCAACTCAGCAGGAATGGATAATCACCGAGGACCAAAATGACATGCAATAAAGACAACCCAGAAGATAAAGAGACCCACATGAGTGGGTGTCTACATCGACTTGGGATCGGAAGAACCAGCTGGTATTCGGCTACCACCAGTGACAGCAGCAATGGAACTAACTAAGTTCAGTCTCACTGGAAACACAAGAATATAAAAGGGCGCACCCTGAGATCTCCACTAAAAGACCACAGTTGATGGTCCAGCTGCTTCAGGGTTCCCCTGGTAGCATGGCCCCTGGTCCTGATGCTGCCCTTGCCCATGAATCATAACGAAGGTCCACTCTTCGGACATGAATGGATTGGACTTGGCAATGCAGAGCAACCATATATTGGGTGCACTTTATGGTTCTATTCATCTATAGGATATCATCCTGATGACCCCTGGCTGGAGTAAGGGGAGTGGGTGGAGAGAAGGGGAAAGGAGACTGTTGGGAGGATGAGACATGTATGGAGCAGAGAGGAATAGTGTGCTGTCACCGGACAGGGAGAGCAGTGGAAGCTGCATATAGGTGGGCATGTAAATTTATATGAAGATGTACATTTTTACCGAGACGTAATAAAAAAAAGGTTAAAAAAATAAAATAAATAAAACTGATCTTTCTCATGCGTGCTGTCACTGATTTCACCCAACCAAATCTCTATCAACTGTCTAATGTATACCCCACCCTTTCTCGTTCCCTTCCCACCCTTGCAGCTGTCAAAGACTCTTTTCTGCTATCCAGGAGTCTGTTTTTAAGTTCTTATTGTAGGGGTCTCATACAAAGGAAAATCTTTTTTAAAAAATGCTACTTATTGAGTGGGCAACCTGTCTACACAGCTGTCATATGTTCCTCTATGCTCCCTGGTGAGTTTCTGAAGCATAGGTAATTCAAAGAGCATGGGGTTAGCTCCTGGATCTTATCTTCCATTTTCAAAAGCAGAATCCAACAAAGTGCAGGAAGGAAGAAATCAAATGAAGTGTATAAAAAGCTTGAGGGTTCTGAAAACTAACCAAAACATCTGCTATATTTTGTGACCATACACTTGATTTTTAGGTAAGTTTAGGAAGTGAGTAACAGAAACTGTTTTCAAATTTATTTTACATTTTTAAATGTTTTATTATATTTCAAACTTTAGCTAGCAAAAATTATTTCAGTTTTGATTTTGCTAATGGAAAATCCAAACAAAAAATATGCTAAGTTAGTGAAATTCAAAAGAACCTGTTTCGAAGGGTTAAAGCATTGAGCTTTAGCTGCATTTTTATGTGTGGTCTCTTCATCAAACAGAAAATAGTTGAGAAAGACTAGTAATGTATACAAACATGAGCTAACAGAAGGTAAGTCTTGTTCAATCCTATGATACACATCATTCTTAAAAATAAACAATGACAATAAAATAGTTGCTATCTAGTGACTCAGATTCATAGTAAGCCCATATGTGTCAGGGTAGAACTGTGTTCCACAGGATTTTTGGTGTCTGGTTTTTGAAGCAGATTCCAAGAACTTCCTTTCAAGGCACATCTGGGTGGACTCAAATGCCCAACCTTTAGGTTAGCAATGAAGCACATTAATAACTATTAAAAAACAAAACATTAAACAAAATAGAAACACTGACATGCAAGATTATTCTGACTCATTGTGACCTAATGTGTTAGAGTAGAACTGTGCTCTGTGGACTCTTCAATAGTTCATTTTTGATGGGGGAGTTGGATTAGAATTGCCAGCCTCTTTCAAGACACCTCTGGATAGACTTGAACCTCCAACCTTTTGATTAGCAGCTGAGCTCCTTAATGTTTACACCACCCTGGGACTCCTATGCAGCTGCTATTTACTGGCACATACCATGTCACAGCTGATACTTTAGGGGTTTCATGCAACATAATTTCATTTTCCCAAATACACTGTGAGGTAAGTATCATTCCATTTTCACTAACAGAAAAACTAAAGTTCATACATTTTAAGTAATTATCTCAAAGACTTACAGGTAGCGACTGGAAGAACCAGGATTGGAGACCAAGAGTCTAAGATTATAAAATCTGCATTCTGGGAGGTGGGGCTAAGACGTTAGAGCAGTTAGATGCTTCCTATTACTCTTTTCATAAGAAAGAAACAACAACAACAACAAAAAAAAAAAAACAATGAGTCAATTTTGTGTGACATTCTAGGATCCCTGGACATCAAAAGAAAGTTAAGAAATTAGACTGAGTGTTAGGGAAAGGAGAGTAGGTCCAGAAGTACCTAGGACTGGCTGGACCTGATAGGATAGGAGTTAGAGCCCCACAGACACATTGGTGGCAGTGAGTCTGTGAGCTGAGCATGTGGCTTTCAGAAGGTTTCTTCCTCAGTGGGAGAAACTAAGAGAAGGAAGGCCTACTCACGCCTCCAGAATCAAAGCAAAATGCCATTCAATCATCAAAACCTAATTGGATAGTTTTCTTCTGAATAACCCACTCTCCCTTTTCCCAGTGCCTTCTCCTCCCTACTCTGCACTGTGCCCAGGTGAAGTCCAACAGTACTACATAAACCCAAAGTAGGAATACTTACACACACCCTAAGCTGTTCTCCTAGACTTGGAGAGGAAACAATCTCACAAAGGGGGTGGGGGAGAGAAATACATAAACAAAATATTCTGTTGATTCCCTTAAGCCAGGAACTCAGGACAGAAACAATTCCTTTGCCTATGCTCAGCCATAAGGAGGCATGCCTTCCTCACTTACTGATGGTTATCAGCCCCCGGCCTTTTTCAGCTCATGTAGCCAGATACCTAAGTCTACATGAATCACCCTTGCCCATCTAGGACTGAAGGGGACAGCCTGCACTATACATTTGGTGACTGACTACCTGGGTACCTGAGCTGAATACTACAAGAAATGTAAACAGGTGCCTGGACTTACCCACATAGTAACAGCTCTAACAACCTAGTGACAGGATGTTAGAGCCTCAAAGATGCCAATAATCAAACTATCTCGCACAACCATCCTATTCTTTGGCATTTCAAAACAAAATCAGAAGCTAGAACACAGTAAAAGAACATAAAATAAATAAATATAACAACTTACTGATGGCTCAAAGACAATATCAATATCAAATCTCTGAAAGAGACAGACAATGATGGCTTTAGAATGCTGTCAAACCAAGTAATTAAGCCGTTTTCCAGATGATGAGAAATTTCTGGAGTCATCAGAGGTAGACTACAAAAGACTAATATTCAGAACTCTTCAAGAGATTAGAAAGAAGATCATGCAAAATATGGCAGAGCATAAAAGCAACTTGAAAAGGCTGCAAGAAAGCACCCAGACAGGAAGTAGAAATTCAAAAGATTAATAATAAAATTATAGAATTAGACAACTCTATAGAAAGTGAAAGGAGAAGATGGCAATGGGAACCAGAATTACTGAGATTGAAGGTAAAACACTTGATACTAACATATGTGTGGGAAAATCAGATTAAAAATTTTTTAAATGTGAAGAAACACTAAGAATTGTGTGGGACTCTATCTACAGGAATAATCTACAAGTGGTTGGGTACTGGAACAGTGGAGGATGACATAAAATATAGAGAAGATTATTGAAGAGTTGTTGACAGAAAAGTTCTCTGATATCATGAAAAATGAGAAAAGTTCTGTCTAAGACACTCACTGAACTCCACACATGGTAGATCCCCAAAGAAAGACACTAAGACATATTAACCAAATTTACCAAAACTAAAGATAAAGCAACAATTTTAAAGTCAGCTAGGGATAAAAAATAATCTACAAAGGAGAGTCAACAAGACTGAGCTTGGACTAATAACCAGAAACCACACAGGCAAGAAGGCAGTGGAATGACATA
The DNA here is from genome assembly GCA_028571685.1 of Heterohyrax brucei. Taxonomy (NCBI): domain Eukaryota; kingdom Metazoa; phylum Chordata; class Mammalia; order Hyracoidea; family Procaviidae; genus Heterohyrax; species Heterohyrax brucei. The sequence goes on from CM053143.1 coordinate 79,894,531, forward strand.
CACAAAACCTTAAAGGAAAAAAATTGCCAGTCAAGAATTATATATCCAGCAGAACTGTCTCTCAAATATGATGGTGAAATTAAGCCATTTCCTGATAAACAGAAGTTTAGAGAATTTACAAAAACCAAACCAAAATTGCAATAAATACTAAAGGGAGTCCTTCGGTTAGAAAATCAATGCCATCAGATAATAATTCAAGACTACAACACAGAACAGAGAAACCAGATATCAATCCAGATAGTGAAATCACGAAAGTTAATCAAGACTAAAACACTGAAAATAGGGAAAAAATATGTCACTATGTGAAAGATGACATTATAACAAAAAGAGGGACTAAAAATTGTAGTCACAGATCTTTCATATGCAAAGGAAGTCAAGATGATACAAAGAAATTAAGGATGTGTTTAAAGTTCTAAAAATGGGAATAAATATTAAGGTTACCACATGTGTTGCAAACCTACACATCAAATAAAAAAAAAAAAAGGAAAATATGAAGTCTCGGCAATCACAACACCAACAACGAGGAAAACAATGGAAAGGAAACATATAAGGAGAATGAATCAGCCCAGAAAATTAATGGAACAAAGAAACTGTCAACAATGCACAAAAGAATGACAGCATTAAACCCAAACCTGTCAATAGCTATGCCAAATATAAATGAACTAAATTCACCAATAAGAAAAACAGAGAGTGGCAGAATGGATAAGGAAAAGTGACCCAACTGTATGCTGCCTACAAGGGATACACTTTAGACTGAAAGACTCAAACAAACTAAACCTCCAAGGATGGAAAAAATGCTAAGCAAATAATATTCAAAAATGAGCAGAAGTGGCAATATTAATTTCTGATAAAATACACTTTAAAATACAACCCACCATAATGGATGAGGAAGGATATCACAGAATACTTAAATGGTGAATACACCAGGTGGACATAACCACATTAAGCATTTACATAACCAATGGTAGGGGCCTTCTAAATACATAAGCTGAACTCCAACAGCAATAGACAGCTCCACAATAAATGCAGGAGATTTCAACACAACACTTTCAGTGAAGGACAAAGCATACAGGAAGCTCAAGAAAGACAGAATATCTAAATGCCACAATCAACCAACTTGATTTCACAGGCATATAAAGAATGCTGCACTCAACAGTAACCAGGTATGCTTTCTTTTCCAATGCGCATGGAACATTCTCCAGAACAGATCACCTATTAGGCCATAAAGCAAACCTTAAAAAAAAAAAAAAATCCAATTCATTGAAATATTGCAAAGCATTTTTTCATATCATAAAGTCATAAAAGCAGAAATCAATATCAAACAATGATAAAAATTAAATACATGGAAAGTGAAAAACAGTTTGCTCAAAACTACTTGATTACTGAAAAAAATCAAGAACAGAACAAAGAAATTCACACAATCAAATGTGAATGAAAACACATTCTGTTAGAAGCTTTAGGACACAGCAAAGGCAATACAGGAAATATCAAAGGGAGTCCTTTGGTTAGAAAATCAATGTCCTCAGATAACCATTCAAGGCTACAACACAGGACAGAGAAACCAGATATCAACCCAGATAGTGAAATCACAAAAGTTAATCAAGACTAAAACACTGAAAAACAGGGAAAAAAATATGTCACTATGTACAGGATGACAGCATTATAACAAAAAGAGGGACTAAAAATTGTAATTATAGATCTTTCATATGGAGAGGAAGTCAAGATGATACAAAGATGGGTTTAAAGTTCTAAAAATGTCAGTAAATATTAAGGTAACCACATGTGTTACAGAGGTCAGTTTGTTTCAATAAATGCACACATCCAAAAGGAAGAAAGGGCCCAAATCAAAGCATTAACTACAACTCAAACAAGCAGAAAGAGAGTAGCAAAAGAACCTCAGGCACCAGAAGAAAGCAATTAATAAAAATTAGAGCACAAATAAATGAAATACAAAACTGAAAATGATTGAAAGGGTTAATAAGATGAAAAGATGGTTCTTTGAAAAGATCAACAAAATCAATAAACCATTGACCAAATTGACAAGAGAAAAACAGGAGGGTAAGCAAACAACCCAAATAAGAAATAAGGGGGGAGGGGGCAGAATCAAGATGGTGGTATAACCACAAGACCTTACCAAACTCTCTGAAAGCAAAGAACTGCAGAATCATCTAAAGCAACCAAATTGAGCATTCCAGGAGGCCTGAATACCTGGTAGAAAAGGGCAAGAACAGCATATGTGACAGGAGGATCATAGGAGCACTGGATCACCACAAAGGAAGCAACTTGGCTCCAGACAAAGAGATCTTGCACCCTGCAGGTGAAGTAGGCAGCGTAAAACTCCCCAACCAAGATAAAGTCTCAGTGTAGGACTGAGGGACACCATCAGGTCTCCAGCAATGCTGGGACAGGCACAGGTAAGCAGCCCAGGGGGGAAGGCTTCTACACAGGTCAGAGGGGCTTGACATCAGTCTGGTAGTCAGAGCATTAGGAACTAGTGGCCCTGCAGCCCTAGATTGGTTGATGCCAGGGAACTTGGCTCCTGTGGTAGAGGGAGCAGCTAAGGGGAATGCATGAGTGCCCAGGCAATGACACGATTGCACACACAACCTGGAGGTAAAGGCAGCTCTGGGAGCACATGTGACCCTGTGGCAGCAGTGACAGTGGTACAGGGGAAGAGTGCAACCCAAGAGCAGCTGTGAAGGTGCACACAACCCCACCCCTGCCTGTGAGCCACAGCTGTGACCGAGGCTCCATGAGCGACCCATGCGGCCCAAAGGCAGCAACAAGGGGATGCATGTGACCCAGGAGCAGCAGCAAAAACACACACAACTCTACACCTACCAAGAACCACAGCCATGGCTGTGCAGCAATCAGCCCAGTCCAGAGACAGTGGCAGTAGCAGCAAGGAGGATATGCATGACTCAGGAGCAGCAGCAAAGGGGCGTATGACTCACTCCCCACCTGAAAGCCACAGCTGAGACTCAACAAGCAACTCACCCAGCCCAGAAGTAGCAGCTGCAGTTGTAATGCTGAAGACATGGATGATTCTCTACCTAGAAGCTGCAGTGGTGGCACAACTGACCCGCCTGCCCGTGGACTGTGGTGACAGCGCCACCATGTAGTTCTGTAAGATCAAGGAGCAGAAAGTCATCAGACCACATAGAGAAACACTGGCTCAGCCTCCAAAAGAGAGATGCCAGACAGGTCAGCTGAACTATTAAGTCTCTGAAAACCAGTCCACCTCAAAAGGCCTCAATATCCATAGATACAACTGAAACCATGATAACAAAATAAACAACAGCAACGAAAACCTGCAATGACTTTCTGATGGCTCAAAGACAACAATCAATTTCTAAATATTTAAAGAAGCAGACTATCATGGCTTCCAAAAACTCCCAAAATAAAGCATCAGTGGATTTCCTGGTAAACATTTCCTGCAATTATCAGAGGCAGAATACAAAAGATTGATGTACAAGCTATGCAAGATATCAGGAAAGAGATCAGGCTAAATGCAGCAGAGCACACTGAAAAATTAAGCTGCAAGACATGCTTGAGCAACAAAAATCTGAAATTCAACAGATTAACAATAAAATAACATAGCTTGATAATTTAAAAGAAGGTAAAATGAATAGGACTGAGGATGTGGAATGCAGAATTATCGAGATTAAAACAAAGTAAATGACAACAGAATACACAAGGGAAAACTGGATAAAAGATTCAGTGAGAATGAAGAATCACTAAGAGTGATGTGGGACTCAATCAAGAGGAATAATATATAAATGATTGGGGTACCACAGCAGGGTGAGAATACAGAGAAAATTGCTGAAGGCCTGCTGACAGAAAACTTAGCTGACATCATGAAAGATGAGAAGATCTCGACGGAGGATGCTCATTGAATCCCACTAAAGATATATCTGAAAAGAAATACACCAAGACACATTATAATCAAGCTCAATAAAACTAAAGACAAGGAGAGACTACTAAGGCAGCCAGGCTTAAACAAACAACAGAAATTTAAGCTCAGACTATTCAGCTGAAACCATGCTGACCAGAAGAAAATGGGATGACATATACAAAGCCCTGAAGGAAAAAAAAAACTGCCAACTGAGAATTATATATCCTGCCAAACTGTCTCTCAAATATGAAGGTGAAATTAGGACTTTCACAGATAAACAGAGGTATAGAGCATTTGCAAAAACCTAACCCAAATTACAAGAAACATTCAAATTCTCCAATTACAAAATAGGTTACACCAGATACAAACTTAAACATCCAACACTCAACAGAACATCTAGATACTATCAGGAAAGGAAATCCAAAAAAGATAGGCAAAACTAACTTACCAAAACTAGAAATTCAGAGATCTCAAGATTTAATTGACAACATTATAACACTTGGCTTGGCTTGGCTTGGCCATAACAAAAAGATGATTAAAAAAAAAAAAAACCCAAATGTACACAGAGATCTTCAGATGTGGAGGAAGTCAAGGAGGTGAAACACACCAAAGTTAGCATTACATTTACATTAATAAAGGGGGGATAAAGGAAGTAACCACAAAAGAAGCATATAATTCTGCATGTCAAAACAACAAACTAAAAACCAAGCAAAACACAAAAATCACAGTATCAAAAACACAAATGAAAGCAGTGAAAAGAAAACACATAAACAAAAAAGACTCAGCACAGAAAATTGAATGCAGCTAAGGAAATGTCACAATACCCCAAAAAGGCAACAAAATGACAACACTAACATCATATATTTCAATAATCACATTGAATGCAAAAGGACTAAATGTACCAGTAAAGAGAATAAGAGAAGGAGATTGGATTAAAAAGAAAACATGACACATCTATATGCTGCTTAAAGAAGACACATCTTAGCGTCAAAGATGCAAACAAACTATAATTCAAAAGTTGGAAAAAATGTATCAGGCTAATAACATTGAAAAAAGATCAGAAGTGGCAAAACTAATCTCTAACAAAATAGATTTTAAAGTTAAATCCACCATATATTGGATGCACTTTATGGTTCTATACATCTGTAGGATATCATCCTGCTAACCTCTGGCTGGAGGAAGGAAAGTGAGTGGAGAGGAGGGGAAAGGAGACTGTTGGGAGGATGAGACATATATGGAGCAGAGAGAAATAGTGTGCTGTCACCAGGTAGGAAGAGCAGTGGAAGCTGTATATAGGTGGGCATGTAAATTTATATGGGAATGTACATTTTCACTCAGTTACAATAAAAAAATTAAAACATTAAAAAGAAATCCACCATGCAGCACAAGGAGGGACACTACATAATGGTTAAAGGCTCAATACAGCAGGAGGACATAACTATGCTAAATATATATGCACCCAATGACAAGGCTGCAAAACACATAAAACAAGCACTATTTATACTGAAAACAGAAATAATTCCGCAATAATAGTTGGAGACTTCAATACACCACTCTCAGTAAAGGACAGAACATCTCGAAAATAACAGTGAACATTGAAAATCTAAATGCCACAATTAACTAACTTGACCTCACAGACATATCCAGAATACCTCAACAGCAGCCATGTATACTTTCTTTTCCAATACACATGAAATGTTCTCCAGAGTTGACTACACATTAGGTTACAGAGCAATCCTCAACAAAATTCAAAATACTGAAATAATACAAAGCATTTTCAGACCACAAAGCCATAAAACTAGGAATCAATAATAGAAAAAAGACACAAATAAAATCAAAATCATGGAAACTGAATAAAATCTTGCTCAAGAACTACTGGGTAACAGAAGAAATCAAAGATGCAATAAAGAATTTCATAGAAACAAGAACAGACACATCCTATCAAAATCTATGAGACACAGCAAAAGCAGTCATCTCAATAAATATGCACATACAAAAATAAGAAATGGCCCAAATCAAAGAATTAAATTTTCAGCTTGAGCAACTGGAAAGATCCCAGCAAATGAACCTATTAGGCTCCAGAATAAAGCGAATTATTAAAATTAGAGCAGAAATAAACAAAGTAGAAAATAAAAAGATGATTGAAAGTGTTGACAAGTCCAAAAGCTGTTTTTTTGAAAAGATCAGCAAAATGGATAAGCCACTGGCCCAACTAACAACAGAAAAACAGGAGTAGAAAATAATCTGACTAAGAAATGAGATGAGTGATATTACAACAGACACTACTGAAATTAAAAGAATAATAGCAGAACAGAATGAAAAACAGTACTCTAATTAAAAAACCTAAAGGAAATTCACAATTTTCTAGAAAAATAACACCTACCTAAACTAGCAAAAGCAGAGATAGAACAACTAAAGAAACTCTTCACAGAAGAGATGGAAAAGGTAATTTAAAAACTTCTGTTCAAAAAAAAAAAAAAGCTCTGGCCCAGATGACTTCACCAGAGACTCCTGTCAAATGTTCAGAGAAGAATTGACATCAACACTTCTAAAGGTATTCCAGAGCATAGAAAAAAGTGGAATACTTCCAGATTCATTGTACAAAGTTAGTATAACCCTGATACCAAAATCAGGGGAAGACAGCACAAAAAAGGAAAAATACAGATGAATATCCCTCATGATCTTAGACACAAAAATCCTTTAACAAAACCCTAGCTAACAGAATTCAACAACACACACACACACACACACAAATGGTTCATCATGTCATCATGACCAAGTAAGATTCATATCAGGGATGCAGGGATGGCTAAACATTAGAAAATCAATTAATTCAATCAACCACATAAAACAAAAAACAAGAACCACCATCTGATTCTATCAATTGATTCAGAAAATGCATTTGATAAGTCTAACACCCATTCATGTTGAAAACTCTTAGCAAAATAAGAAGAGAAATTCCTCAACATAATAAAAGTCATCTACACTAAACCAACAGCAAACACTGCTTAATAGAAAAGAAACTGAAAACACTCCCCTTAAGAACAGGTACCAGACAAGGATGCCCGTTGTTACCACTTCTTTTCAACGTTCTTCTGGAAGTCCTAGCCAGAGCAATTAAACATGATGAAGAAATAAGGGACACCCAAATTGGTAAAGAAGAAGTTAAAATATCACTATTTGTGGATGACATGATCTTACACACAGAAAATCCTAAGGAATCTACCAAAAAACTACTGGATCTAATAGAAGACTTCAGCAAAGCACGAGGATACAAGATGAACGTACATAAATCTGTTGATTACTTTACACTAATAAAGAGACAAAGAGGAAATGTCAAAATCATTATCATTTGCTATAGCCCCAAGATGATAAAATACCTAGGAATAAAGCTAATCAGAGATGTAAAAGACCTATACAAAGAAACTGGAGAAATCTACCTTGCTCTTGGATAGGAAGACTTAACATTGTGAAAACGTCTATACTTCCCAAAGTGATCTATACATACAATGCAATCCCAATTCCAGCAACATTTTTTAATGAGATGGAGAAAGAAATCTCCAACTTGATATGGAAAGGTAGGAAGCCATGGATGTGTAAATTATTACTAAAAAAGAACAAAGTGGAGGCCACATTCTACCTGACCTCAGAACCTACTATACTGCCACATTAGTCAAGTCTAATTTATACTGGCACAAAGATGGACACATAGACCAATGGAACAGAATTGAGAATCCAAATATAACTTCATCCACCTGTGAACAGCTGATATTTGATAAAGGACCAAATACTGCAAACTGCAAACTGGGGTAAAGACAATCTTTTCAATAAGTGCTATTGGCACAATGGGCTATCCATCTGCAAAAAAAAAAAAAAAAAAAAAAATGCAACAAGACGCTTACTCACTATGCACAAAAACTAACTCAAAATGGATCAAAGACTTAATATAAAAGCTAAAACAATAAAATTCTTGGAAAAAAACTGGGAAGACACTGGATGCTGTAACCCATGACATCAACAGTCTACAAAAACAACCAACAATCCTCAATCATCACAAATGAAAATAGATAATAGGGAACTCTTAAAAATCAAACACTTAATGCCCACCCAGAGTCTTCATCAAAAGATTAAAAAGTCTATTTACAGAGTTGGAACAAAATTTGCCCAACATGTTTCTGACTGATGCCTAATCCCTAATCCACAAGATACTTCAACACTTAAGCAAGAAAAAACTCCTGCCCCTTCCTCTCCGATCTCTTCTCTGTCATCTACAAAGAGACCAATAGGACAGCCTCCTGTATATGCATAGAACTATGAAGTACACATACCATATGGTCACAAATTATCCCTGAGTCTGGTCCATTTTTGTCTGAAGAATTGACCTCAGTAGTGTTTTCTAGACAGGGGCAGCAGCAGGTCTAGGGGCCATCCTCCTTAGGGATCCTCCTGGCCATTGGACCATCAACTGTGGTCTTTTAGTAGAGCTCTTGAGCTCCATCTCTCTTTTTCTCATGTTGCCACAGGGACTCAACGTTGCGTGCCCCATCACAGCTGTCTTTAGTGGTGGCCAGGCACCATCTGGTTCTTCTGGTCACATTTTGATACAATCTCCCTTTACTTGAGTCCTTCTGTCTCCTGGGCTCTTTTTCCCTCACGTCTTTGTTGTTCTTGGTGATCATCTGTTCCAGCTGAGTTGGGACCATTTGGTGTATGTCAAATGGTAGCCTGCTAACTTTTAAGACTTCAGACATCACTCACTAATAAGGGATGCAGAAGACCCTTTGCAATTAGCTAATTGTGCCAATTGACTCCATGTCCCCTAAGAGCATGGTTCCCAGACCCCGTCTCTGCTACTCTATCCTTGCAATATTGGATTGCAGTTAGAAGAGCTTTCAGTTCACGGTGAAGTCCAGTTAAGTTGTTCTGCTTTCTACTATGTGCTGTCACTATTTTAGTCAACTAGTGCTGCTCTAAAAGAAATACCACAGAGTGGATAACTTTAAATAAGAAAAGTTTATTCTTACATAGTTCGGTAAGCTACAAGTCCCTATTCAGGATGTCCACTCCAGGGGAAGGCTTTCCCCCTTGTTGGCTCTAAGGGAAAGTCTGGTATTGCATCAGTCTTTGTCCAGGGAGCATCTTGGCTCAGGACCCTCAGGTTTGAAGGACACAGTATTCTCCCAGTGCTCCTTCCTTGATGGTGTGAGCTTTCCAATTCTCTGCTTGCTTCTCCTTCCTTTTGTCTCTTGTAGGACAAAAGCATTAACGGTGGGCCAAGCCTTACTCCAGGGAAACTCCCCTTACAGTGAAGCATGGAGGTAATCCTATGAAGGGATTTACAGTCCCACCCTAATCCTTTAACATACAGCACAGGAAAATCACGAAATGAAGGAAAATCACAAAATAATTGCAATCATGGCCCAGCCACACAGCTACATATATTTTTGGGGGGACACAGTTCAATCCATGGCAGTCACCTAACCAAATTTCTATCAACTATCTAATCCATGATCAATTTTCACACCACCCCCTCCACCACTGTAGCCATCAGAATCTTTTCTTCTGTACAGAAGTCTATTTTTAAGTCCTGATAGCAGGGGTCTCATACAATATTTGTCCTTTAGCTGTTGACTGATTTCACTCAGCATGTCTTCCACTTGAAACCAGGTTATATTTCCTAAAACCACCACTGTTTTTTACCACCACATAGTGTTCCATTGAGTGTATGTACCATAGTTTGTTTATCCATTCATTTGCTGATGTCTATCTAGGTTGATTCCAATTTTTTGCCATTATGGACTGTGCTGCAATAAACATTCATGTGCATGTGTCTGTTTGTGTGATAGCCTTTGTTTCTGTAAAATAAATTCCTAGAAGTGGGATTACTAGATCAAATGATATATCTATTTCTAGCTTTTTAAAGAAGCACTAGACTGCTTTCCAAAGAAGTCGTACCATTTTGCAATCCCACCTGCAGTGTAGGAGAGTTCCAGTCTCTCCACAGCCTCTCCAGTATTCGTTGTTTTGTGTTTTTTGGATTATGGCCAACCTCTTTAGTGTAAGATGGTATCTCATTGTAGTTTTGATTTGGATTTCTCTGATAGCTAATGATTGTGAACATTTCTTCACTTGTCTTTCAGCTGCCTGGATGTCCTCTCTAGTTAAGTGTTTGCCCATCTCCTTTGCCCATCACTGAATTGGGTTATTTACCTTTTTTCCTGTTGATATTTTGCAGTACCTTGTAGATTATGGAGATCGTCTGACACGTACTTGCCAAATATTTTTTTCCCATTCTGTAGGTCCGACTCATGGGGCACTTGGCATTCTGTAGGTGGTCTTTTAACTCTTTGGATAAAGTCTTTGGATGAGGAAGGTGTTTGATTCTTAGTAGTTCCCAATTATGTATTTTTTCTGCTGTTGATTATGTGTTGTTTGTCAGATTTCCAAGTCTGTCTAAGCTGTGTATTAGAACTTGCATTGTTGACTCTATTTTTTCTTGAATGATCTTTATCATTTTAGGTTTGATATTTAGGCCTTTTATCCAGTTTGAGTTAGTTTTTGCATAAAGTGTGAGATATGGCTCTTATTTTAGTTTTTTGCACATGGGTATCCAATTTTCCTAGCACTATTTGTTAAACAGACTGTCTTTACCCCAGTTTACAATCTTAGGGTCTTTGTCAAATATCCATTGTTCATAAGAGGATGGTGGCATCTCTGGGGTCTGAACTGTGTTCCACTGGTCTACATGTCTTTTTTTGTATCAGTACCAGGCTGTTTTGAGTACTGTGGCAGTGTCATATGTTCTAAGTTTGGGTAGTGTGAGGCCTCCAATTGTTTTCCTCTTCTGCAGTAGTGTTTTACTTATCTGAGGTTTCTTTAATTTCCAAACAAAGTTGGTGTGTGTTTCTCCATCTCATTATAAAATGACAATGGAATTTGCATTGGGATGGCACTGTATATGAAGATCACTTTAGGTAAAATAGAGATTTTCACAACATTAAGTCTTCATATCCATGAGTGGGGTAGATTTCTACATTTATGTAAGTCTTTCTTAGTTTCCTGCAGTAAGGTCTTGTAGTTGTCTTTATATAGGTCTCTTATTTCTCTAGTTAGATTTATTCCTAGATATTTTATCTTCTTTGTGGCTACAGTAAATGGTATTGATTTGGTGACTTCTTCTTTAATGATATGTTTGTTGGTATAAAGGAATCCTACTGATTTACTTATGTTTATCTTATATTCTGATACTTTGTTGAACTACTCTATTATTTTCTGTAGTTTACTTATGGATTCTTTAAGATTCTCTCAATATATACAATCATATCATTTGTGAACAGTGAGATTTTTACTTCTTCTTTGCTGATGCAGATGTCCTTCACTTCTTTGTCTTGTCTATTACTTTGGCTAGAACCTCTAGGACAATGTTGAATAGAAGTGGTGAGACTGGGCATTCTTGTCTAGTTCTTGTTCTCAAAGCAAATTCTTTCAGTCTGTTACCATTCAGGATGATGTAGGTGATTGGCTTTGAGCAGATGTCCGTTGTTGCACTGAGGAATTTCCCCTCTATTCCTATTTTGCTGAGAGTTTTTAGCATTAAGGGTGTTTGACTTTGTCAAACACCTTTTCTGCATCAATTAACAAAATCAAGTGATTCTTTTGTGCTATTTATGTGGTTGATCACATTAATTGTTGCATCCCTGGACTGAATTCAGCTTGGTCATGGTGAATTATTTGTTTGATATGCTGTTGAATTCTATTGGCTAGGATTTTGTTGAAGATTTTACATCTAGGTTCATCAGTGATGCTGGACTGTAATTTTCTGTTTGGGGAGGATCTTTCCTGACTTTGGTATCAGAGTTACGCTGGCTTCATGGAATGAATTTGGGAGTATTCCGTCTCTTTCTATGGTGTGAAATAGCCTCAGTAGTATTAGAGTTAATTCTTATCTAAAAGTTTGATAGAATTCTCCAGTGAGGCCATCTCGGCCAGGACTTTTTTTGGTTGGTGGTTTTTGATGATTTTTTAAATCTCTTCCTTTGTGATGGGTTTATTAAGTTGTTCTATTTCTCCTTGTGATAATTTTGGTAGGTGATGTGATTCTAAAATTTGCCCATTTCCTCTAGGTTTTTCAATCTGTTGGAGTAATAGTCTTTCATAATATTCTGTTATGACACTTTTTGTTTCAGTTGGGTCTGTTGTGACATCTCCCATCTCATTTCTTATTTGGGTTATTTGTTTCCTCTCCTGATTTTCTTTTGTAAGTTTAGCCAATGGTTTATCAATTTTGTCAATCTTTCCAAAGATCCAGTTTTTGGTTTTGTTAATTTTTTCAATTGTTCTTCTACTCTCTAATTGATTCAGATCTGCTCTAATCTTTATTACTTTTTTTCTTCCGGTATTCCAGCAGTTCTTTTGTTCTTCTCTTTCTGCTTGTTCAAGTTGTAAGGTTAATTCTTTTGTTTGGGTCCTTTCTTCCTTCTGGATGTGTGCATTTATAGGGATAAACTGACCTCTGAGCATTGCTTTTGCTGTATCCCATAGGTTCTGGAAGGAAGTTTTTTCATTCTCATTTGATTCCATATATCTCCTTATTGCATTTTTTATTTTTTCTATAACCCATGAATTTTTAAGCAAGGTGTTTTTGAGTTTTTATGAACTCAAATTTCTACCCATGTTTTTTCTGCTATTGATTTCAGCTTTTACAGCTTTATGGTCCAAGAAAATGCTTTGCAATAATTCAGTGGTTTGGATTATGTTGAGACTTCTTTATGACTCAATACATGGTCCATTCTGGAGAATGTTCCATGTGTGTTGGAGAAGGTGTACTTATCTGTTGATGGGGAAGGATTTCTGTGTATGTTGATGAGGTCTAGTTGACTAATTGTCACAATAAGATCTTCCATATCTTTACTATGCTTTTTTCCTGCGTGATCTGTCCATGACTGTAAGTGGAGTGTTGAAGTTTCCAACTACTACTGTGGAGTGATCTATCCTCATTTTTCAGTGTTGTCAGTGCTTATTCTATGTACTTCGATGCTGTTGTATTGGGCACATAAATATTTAATATTGTTATGTACTGCTTAAGTATATAAAGAGTGTCCATCCTTGTCCACAATGGTGGATCTGATATTAAAGTGTATTTGTCTGAGATTAGTGTTGCCAATCCTACTCTTCTTTGTATGTTGTTAGCTTGGTATATATTTTTCCATCCTTTGATTTTCAATTTGTTCATATCTTTGAGTCTCACGTGTGTTTCCTGTAAGCAACATACGGATGAGTCATGTGTTTTGATCCATGACAGTACTCATTGTCTCTTTATTGGAGCATTCAGTCCCTTTACGTTCCGTGTAATTATTCATAGGTATGTGTTTAGTGCTGTCCTTTTGATGCATTTATTTTTGTGTTATTGATGTTTTGTATGTTTTTCTTAACATTCTGTTCTGGGTCATTCTTCTTTATGGGTTAACTTGTCATCTTTTTCAGTGTTGATTTTATGTTTATTGAGACTTCTGTATTATGCTTCTTGTTTTGAAATGTCACACAGTTACTTTGTCTTACAGCTACCCTTAAGTTCCCCCTTACTATTGTGAGTTTAAAGCAGACTTTAACTTCTGCAGTTCTTTTTTAATTTCCTCTCTACCTTAAAGGGTTATACCTACTGTAATTAATATATTCCTCTCTTTAGTGTGGTGATGCCATAGTTTTTATTTTATGATCACTGATTCCCTTCTTTTAATAATGTAGTTTTGATCAAGCTTATTGACTTCCCAAAGAGAGTAGGATTCTGGACACTATATCCTTCATTGCCTCCTTAAGTATACACTTAATGTTTTTGTTTTTCTAAGCAAAGAACTTCTTTCATCATTTCTTGTAGTTTTGGTTTGTTTTTTACAAAGTCTCTAAGCTTCTGTTTATCTGTCAATGTGTTCATTTCATCTTCATACATGAAAGACAGTTTTACAGGATATATAATTCTTGGTTGGAAGTTTTTCTCCTTCAAGGCTTTGAATGTGTTGTCCCACTGTCTTCTTGCTAACATCATTTCTGCCAAGAAGTCAGACAAAAGCCTACAGGGATTCCCTATGAATATTAGTTTTGCTTTACACTTCATTGCCTTTAAGAGCCTCTGTTTATCTTTCATCATATTAACTTGATTATAATATGTCTTTGTTTCTTTCTTTGGGGTCTGGTTTTTGCGGCATACAATACACATCTTGGATATCTATGTTCTCTTCTTTCATAATTTCACAGAAGTTTTCTATCAGCAACTCTACAGCAATGCTCTCCATATATTCATCTATCCCTCCTTATTGATGAACTCCAATTATTCATAGATTATTCCTCTTAACAGCATCCTGGACACAATATCATCTTATACACAGAAAACCCTAAAGAAACCACACAAAAAACTACTGGAACTAACAGAATAGTTCAGCAAGCTAACAGAATACAAGATAAACATTAAAAAAAATCGATTGGATTCATCTACATCAACAAAGAGAACATCAAACAGGAAATTACAGAATCAATACCATTTTTACAATCACCCCCCAAGAAGATGAAATACTTAGGAATAAATTAAACCAGAGATGTAAAAGACCTATCCAAAGAAAACTACAAGATACTATTACAAGAAAGCAAAAGAGACCTACACAAGGGGAGAAACTTACTTGCTTAAGGACTGGAAGACTCTACAATGTGAAAATCACCAGTCTACCCAAAGCAATCTATAGATACAATGTACTCCCTATCCATATTCCAACAGTATTTTTTAATGAGACAGAGAAACAAATTACTGAAGAAGAACAAACTAAGAGGCCTCATGCTACCTAACTTCAGAATCTGTTACACTCTCTCAGCAGTCAAAACAACCTGGTACTTGTACAACAACAGACGCAGAGTCTGATGGAATAGAATTGGAAATCCAGACATAAAATCATCCCCCTGTGAAAAGCTGATACTTGACAAAGGCCCAAAATCCATAAATTGGGGAAGAGACAGTCTCTTTAACAAATAATTTTTAAATAACTGGGTACTCATCTGCAAAAAAATCAAACAAGACTCACATGTTACACCAAGCACTAAAACTAACTCAAAACAGATCAAAGACTATATAAAACCTAAATGATAAAGATCATGAAGAAAAATAGGGAGAATACTGGAAGCCCTAAAACATGGCATAAACAGAATACAAAACATTCCTAACAGTGTGCAAACAACTGGGAATTTCTAAAAATCTAACACTGGTGCTCATCCAAAGACTTCACTAAAAGAATAAAAGCACTACAGACTGGGGAAAGAAAACTGGATATCGCAAATCTGACCAGTATCTATTCTCTAAAATCTACAAGATTCTGCAAAACCTCAACAACAAAAAGACAAATTACCCCATTAAAAAATGGGCAAATGATATGAAAAGGTACTTTACCAAAGAAGACATCCAGACAGCTGACAGATATGTGAGGAAATGCTCATGACTATTAGTTAGTAGAGAAATGCAAGTCAAAACTATAATAAGATGACATCTCATCCCAACAAGGCTGGCATTAATCCAAAAAACACAAAATATTAAGTGCTAGAGAAGTTGTTGAGAGACTGGAACAGTTAAGCACTGTTGACAAAAATGTAAAATGGTTTAACCACTTTGGAAATCAATTTGGGACTTTTTTAAAAAGCTAGAAATATAAATACTGTACCATCCTACTTCTTGGAATATATCCTAGGGAAGTAAGAGCTGCCATACAAATAGATGCATGCACACCAATGTTCATCACAGCACTGTCCACAATAGCAAAAAAGATACAATCAATCTAGGTTCCCATCAACAGGTGAATGGATAAACAAACCGTGGAATATTTTGTAGTGTTAAAGAACAACAATGAATTTGGAGAACATTTCATAACATGAATGAATCTGGAAAGAATTATGCAGAGTGAAGTTAGTCAGTTAGTTGCAAAAGGACAAATATCCTGAAACCACTAGTAAAAGAACTCAGGAAAAGTTTTAAACACAGAAGAAAAAACAGTCTTTGATGGTTACAAAGGTGGCAAAGGAGGGAGAGAGGTACTTACTTTAAAATAAATAAATAAGTACTGCAGTTCTGCACACAAAAATAAACACATAAAATTTGTATTCTTTGTGATCTGTCTATTGTTTTGAGGAAAATTAATTTCAAAGAATACATACCCTTGCACTGTCCTTCCCCTTTTTTTAGATTCTTCAAGCATAAGACGTGACTATGCATCCTAACCTTTAGAAAACCTAGTGACATAGCGGTTAAGTACTAAAGCTGCTAACCAAAAGGTTGGCAGCTTCAGTCCACCAGATGCTCCTTGCAAACTCTATGGTGCAGTTTTACTTTGTCCTGCAGGGTCACTATTAGTTGGAACTGATTTGAGGGCAGTAGGATTGTTGTTTTTATTTATTTATTTATTTTTGGTATGCACCTTAACTGGAAACCCTGGTGGTAGAGTTGTTAAGTGTTAGTGGTTGTTAACCCAATTTAAAAAAAGGCGATAGTTGAAATCCCCAGGCAGTCCTTGGAAATAGTTCTAGTCTGTTCCACAGGGTCATTAATGAGTCAGAATTCACTATGGCAAAGGGTTTGAACTTTTTTTTTTGTATGCACCTTAACTAATGCTGAATTAGCAGAATTTTTTTTTGTAGGCGTTAACTCACAGCAACAATTTTTTAAGATTTAATTTATACTAATTTAGCTTAATTTAATTCCTTTGCACAACTAAGCCCAAGAATTTTTTTTTTTGAGGAAAGAGATCCGCTAATCAAAAGCATGTCCATTGGTTTTTCTAATCTCATCATAGTTTCTGAGTCCAGAATGACAGCTCAAGGTGGGTTTATGAGAGTTCAAACACATGCTGTGCTAAAAGCAAGTGAGACAGCTTCTGGGGGATCATATAACAGGCACTACAGCAGGGATGAATGTCAAAATGAAACATTATTACAACAAATGACCTTCGATAGAAAATAAGGAGAGAGAGTGGATGAGAAGAGATAAAAATTCAGAGCCTGAAATAGAGGCCTTGGTACTATACAACTGTGCCAAATTATCTTAGGACCATCACAAAATAAACTCGAGTTATTTCCTCAAATATCATTCAACCGAAGCATGCTAAACAGCTCTTACTGTATTTGGATGTTACTAGATTCACTCTAAAGGAATGATCATCCAAGTGATTTTCAACAAATCCTGTTATACCATCCTGCCGACTAACATTTCTTATTTTTCACAGTCTCGAGTGGTAGTTTCATGCTCCTACTTAACACAATCACAATCCCAGTTCACAATTACCTAGGTGAATCTCATGGGGTGACATCTCACACCTCTCGATTGAGAAAAACTCTTTTTTATAGGTTTCTAAATCATTTGCCTTACAGTGCTTCCAGCTTCTTAAGCTGGCTGGGGACGGTGACGGAATGAGGAAGCTAGCCAAAAAAGTATGTGGGGTGTGTGTATACGTGTGTGTATCACCCTCACTAGAAGAAAAGCAGCAACATTAAAAGTAACTCAGAACTGTCCCTTTAATTATTTAAGCAAATGATACAACTTTTTCATAAAATTTATGAATTATATTTACTCTCATTTTCTCAATTTATGTGAAAGAAAGGTAGAATTTTACTTTCTTCTCTCCCTTAAGTGTTTTCTTTGCAAATTGCGGAGCAGCAGAAACAGAGCTGGGAGCGCAGTAACCTGGGGCAATCGATTGCTTTTTGGTTACCTTGTAATTTCTGGTTGTATTCCGTCTTGTCAGACTGGCTCCTTCTCAAAGTACCCGAGTGGTCTCCAGAAACACTGCTCTCAACTACAGTGTCAGTCTTCCTTCTCTCCAGCATATAGAGTCTGGGTCTCAAGAAGGTCAAATTCTTTCTCTTGGAGCCCATATTTTCTTTCCCAGTGGCTTCCTTGGGCTCCATCTGCGCTAAGGAGAAGCTTCTGAGGCTTCCAGGCAATGCCAGTTGCTTTAACGCCTCAGGATAAAGGTTAAACACTGAGGAGATTAACTGCCCCCTTCTAACTAAACGGCTTCACTCCAGGGTTACCTGGCTGTGACTGCCACTCTATGGAGTCCCTGAGCTCCACCCCTATGAGGTCATTCTTTTTGATACCTAGAAGCCAACAGGGGAAGCTGCCACCTGTTACCTGAGAGACCTGCAGCACAGAGCTAGGCAAAGCAGGGACTGTGCTGTCACACGCTACCGAAGCAAACAGAAATCCCATTGTGTGGGGCGGGCCGGGGGTTGGGAAAAAAGGAAAGTGAACAAGGTGAGGTAGGAGGAAGGGACACGGCTTTAATGGGTGTGTACAGGTGCAGTCAGGACACCGTGTTGAGCTCTGCTGTCCGGAAGGCAGACTGGCGCTTGTGTGTGGCTTTTAGCTACAGTCACTCACAAGTGGACCGCAAATCTGGTGTAGGACTAGGAGAGTTTGCATTTGAATCCTAAGAGTAGGTACAGAATCATTTTTAATGATCATCTTATGAACTCAAAGCAATGCTTCTGCTTCCCTTATGCAACAAACATTTGGGAATTATTTACTAAAAATGTGCTTGCCAGACTTGGACCTGCATTCCCAAGAAAATCAGGGATCTACATTTGAGCGTGGTCTGGCCGCAGACAGGAGAAGCAAAGTGGAGCACCTGTGCAAGTCTCTGAGACTTCTTTTCCACACTCTGTCCTTGCTAGAATGAAGCCTTCCTGCTCCAACCCAGACCTTCTAGGTACTGGGTCCTAGGAAAATAAGCACTGTGTTGGGGATTTGATTTTTTGTAAGATTTTTTTCCTGACCCTTGGGAAAATTAAAGGAAGAAAAATGTTTATAACTGAGAAGGAATATGTAGACAGTACAAAGAATAGGATGCAAGGGTGGAGAGGGAGAAAGCAAACTGAAGCGATTTTCCCTAATTTTCTTTTTGTTTTGGAAGTTGTTTTTCCTTTTTTACTGAGATCTCTCAAGGGAGAAATTCTCAGAAGCTCTGCGAATGTGCTGTGTTGTATGCCCTTGTTAAAGAAAAGAGAGACCCTACAGAGGAAAATAGATTCTCTTCTGTTGTTAAGAGACTGCCAAGATTCGGCTTTGTAGGACATGTTCTGAATCTTGGTTATCTTTTGTTAGGCAAAGCTGATTGAAAGAGATAAAAACTGTTTTCCCAGTCAATATGTGTGGGCCGAGTACAATTAGCATAATTATCCTAAAAGATAAATGACAAATCTTTACCCACTATATACACATCTATATATAGGTTGGCACATAGGCTGGGTTTTATTGTAGAAAGTTGAGAGCTGTTTTTAAAATTAGATTTTCCAAACAATTTAATAAATACTTTTGAAGGCAAATTCACCTCTAAAATGTAAAATGAGCTTTTCCTATTCATGTTAAAAAAATATCTCAATTGTGTTCTAACATCTCTATCTAGGTAGCTCTCTCCCTGGTTATCCTGATCCCCTGCTAACCAAAAAATCAGAGGCCCAAGTCTATGCAGCGGGAACTCAGAAAAAAGACCTGGCTATCTTCTTCCATGGTTGTTATGAATCAGCATCCATTCAACAGCACTGGGTTTGGTTTCCTGGATTTTCTTCTAAAAAAAATCAACCAATGAAAACACCATGAGGCATAATTCTACTCTGACACACATGGGGTCACTGTGATTTACTGTCAATTCAGTGGCAACAGATTATATACATATACACATATATGTATATATATGGAAACCCTGGTGGCATAGTGTGTTAAGTGCTATGTCTGCTACTGACCAAAAGGTCAGTAGTTCAAATCCACCAGGCGCTCCTTGGAAACTCTATGAAACAGTTCTACTCTGACCTCTAAGGTCACTATGAGTCTGACGCGACTCGATGGCAATGGGTTTATATATATGTGTGGGTGTGGGTGTGGTTTATATATATGTGTGGGTGTGCACACGTGTGTGTGTATAGTTTTTAGGCACCTTCGAATAGATTCCAAATTATAATAGCTTTCTGTGACAGAGTAGAACTTCCCTAAAGAATTTTCTTGGCTGTAATCTTTACAGGAACTGATTACCAAATCTTATTCCTGTGGAGCTGGTGGGTAGCTTCAAGTTGCCCAGCTTTCAGTTAGCAGCCAAGCACTTAGCCATTCACTGAACTACAAGGCTCCATAAATAAATATATATATGTATGTATGTGTATACACACACACACACACATAACCCACTGCAGTGAAGTCTATTCCAACTCATAGCAACCCTGTAGGACAGAGTCGAACTGCCCCATAGGGTTTCCAAAGCTATCATCTTTACGGAAGCAGACTGTCACAGTTTTCTCCCATAGAGCAGTCACAGGACTGGTAGGTTTGAACCACCAACCTTTCAGTTACCAGACAAGTATTTTAGCCACTGCAAAGCCAGGGGTCCTTGATTTAGGAACTAAACACTCAAAAACTTCATTAACCCACCCGCCGCCATCAAATTGATTCCAACTACAGTGATCCTATAGGACAATGTAGAACTACCCTGTGGGTTTCCAAGCAGCATCTGGTGGGTCTGAACTGTTGATCTTTTGGTTTGCAGCAGTAACTGCTATGCCACTAGGGTTTCCAGAAACTTCATTAGTGACTCATAAAAAGATAGAGACCCAACAAAAATGGCAGCATGGTTTGGCAACTGATGAGTGGTTAAGAAACACATAAATGTGTACTTGAAATATGGCATTTGTCTTGAAAAAGACTTGCAGTTTACTTGTGGAAATGGGTTCCTGAAAGAGTCTCAGTCTGTGAGTTATTGTGCAGTGGTGGAGAAAGAGTTGTGCGACATCAGGATATATAACACTAGCTGTGGATGGGTGTGGCTCGTAAAATATACAGGGAACTGAAGGATCTGACACTGTTTGAAGGCTGTGTGCATGTGAGGTTTACGTATTTCTATATGTCTCAGACCATCCACTGCCGCCTTCTGCCATCACCTGGTGTTTCTAGGGGACAAAATGCACATAAGCAAGCACAAGTTTGGGTTATGCCAAAATCGTTCCTTAAATATATCAATCCTTTAAAATAAATTTGTTTTCAAAGCAAGCAGTAAAGCAGAACTGACTATAGTAGCTTTATTATATGTATATTTTTAAATTTTCACTTATTGAGAAGATACGTAGTATTTCAGTAGTAAATATTTATTTAGTGTCAATAATGAATAAACTGTTCATGATAGTTTTTATGTAAACTTTAAAAATAACAGATAAATTATTTCAAAACTACCTTTTAGTCCAACAAATGGGACAGACACTGTTAGTTGCTTACTCAGTATTCATTCCTACCATCCTTCATCCACACGGTATTTATTTTGTCAACAGAACCCTTACTTGTTCAAGATAGTAGTATGCTTATGACAATTCTGTTTGCTACTTTTCAAGCCTCTCTTGCTGGTAACGGTGGTCATGAGATTAAATCCTAAACAATGAGACCTTATTTTCCTAGGAACCAGTCTGCTGGAATGGGATGAGGTGTGGATGCTGAGAAAGTTTTTGTTTCCCTAATAAAAGGGACAAGTCCAGCTGGCCTCATCCTTCTCCCTTCATACAGTCTTCATTACACGTATAATGCATGAAGTTGTCATATGCATCTTGTATCCATGAGAAAAGACCCAGCTAGCCATGTGGATTCTGATACTGTTGAGCTACTGAAAGAACACCAGCAGTCATCTACTTTAGATTTCTTGTTATGAGGATGACATAGACATCCTTTCCTTAAACCACTGTTAGCTGGAATTCTTGTTGTGAATACATTTCTAATGGTTTCAACAGACAGTTCTTGATATACATCAGAATTAAGTTTTCTTTGTCTCCTTGGTATTTCTTAACACAATGGCTTTAGAATGGCTAGCATAAAACATGGTTTTGTTTTGGTAGAAGTGAAAACAACCAGGTTAGAAAGGTTCACAGTGCTTTGGTGCATAGTGTCTTGCTAAAGCATATGACAGGAAAAACAGGATCTACAAATCTGTCTATAAGGCAGAAGTACAAAAGTATTTCATTATGTTGTAGTTGTTAGATGCCATCAATTTGATTTTGGCTCACAGTGACCCTATACGACACAGTAGAGCTGTGCCCATAGAATTGTCTAGGTTGTAATATTTATGAGAACAGATCACTGGGTCTTTTCTCCTATGGGTTCAAACCACCCAGTTTTTGGTGAGCAGTTGAACACTTAAACATTGCACCAACAGGACTCCATGTATTTCAATATAAGGAGTTTATATTACTAAAATAAAATATTTATGATAAAATGTTAAAGTATATTTTACTTGCAATAGAGAACTAGAAGTTCCTGGTTTATTATCAGAAAAAGCACTGGACCGTGAATACAAGATTCAGTTTTAGTACTGACTGTGACATAAATCAGCTGGGGGAAATGTTAAGGATGGATGTGTGCATGTAAATTTATATGGGAATGTACATTTTCACTCAGTCATAATAGAAAAAAAAAAAGAATGGATGTGTGATTTGCTATGATTCCCTTTCCCTTATCCATGGGGACTGGCAAGATTCCAAATAGTGGCTGCTCCATCAGGCTGATTCCCAGAATGAGAATGCCCGGCCACTCCACAGTGCTTATGTGGTTTAAGAGTGAAAGAATCTTTTGTTGCTTTAGACCACTGAGACTGGGGGCTTGTTTGTTACTACAGCATAACCTATCGTGTCCTTATTCATAAAGTAGGTAAACAAATTGATACATGAATTTTTGTTCAGTGGAAACCTTGGTGGCATGGTGGTTAAGTGCTGTGTCTGCTAACCAAAAGGCTGGCAGCTCAAATATGCCAGGGGATCTTTGGAAATTCTATGGGGCAGTTCTACTCTGTCTATGGGCTCACTAAGAGTCAGAATTGACTACATGAAAGTGGGGTCTTTTTGAAATTTATATTTAGATTTAGCATTATAAGATTTCAGTATTCTGAGATTCAGGGTGCTGTTAGATTATAACACTCCTGTTTTTAGAAAAGAAATTAAGTCTCTGGAGTAATGCCATGGATAAAACAAAAGTACTGTAAGTAGACCTAGATTCAAAACTTGTCTCTTTTTTTCTTAATAATTTCCTAAGAATTTCAGTTGTACAAGATACTACTGAACCTACTTCACATACCTGTTGTATAGATTAAGTAAGATACCCCCAAATCCACTTCTGTTAATTCTGACTCACAGTGACCCTCTAGACAGAGTAGAAGTGCTCCATGGCCTCTCTAAGGAGAGTCTTACAGATTTGAACTGGCAACCTTCTGGTTAGCAGCCGCAGCACTAAATCACTTTTCCACTAGGGTTTTTAGATAACATATAACCAATGGTTCATATTTATTGTCACTTTTTCAAATAAGGATGTATTAGTGCACTCTGCACTACACAGAGTGATTCAGAGTGATAGGTGTTGGGCATATAATAGTAAATGAAACATGAACATTCTTGACCTCACCATGAGACAGGGAACCTGGAGCCCTCTGTAAACGTATTTCAGTGAACTCACTACGAGACAGAACAGACACGTGATGGAAGATAAAAGAACCCCATAATTATTCACATCCTCAGACAGTGAAATACAAAAAGGATGTGAGGTCCTCTGGGTGGTTTAGAAACCCCAGTGACAAGATGTCTGTCATAAACAATAAGAGGGCTATCTGACCAGGACTACTGACTAATATATCACAGATACCAAAAGAACAAGAACTTCCTTAAGTTGTTTTTCAGGATGAATAAGAAGGTACTAACGCAAGGAGCAAGCACGGTGGTGGCAAGAGTAAACATTACCTGACCTTCCAGGAGAGGCATGCAAGAGCACAAAGTTGACGCTGGGACTCCAACTGTGAGCTCAAAGGATGGCGCATGCTCGACATCCCATAATAAGTCCTGCAAGTGCCTCCCAGAACCTTTTACTGCCAACTCCATTTGGTACAAAGAGCTGTGTAGAGCCCAATTTCCCCAGCCCTGTTGCTTCCTGGAAACTACACCTCCAATATGAGTAAAACATGAGACTCTACCTTCCCAAAATCCTTTATAAGCCCTAGCAGAACCTTTGTTCAGGGAGGTGGGACAGACTTGGTTATGTTCTCCAGGTCTCTAGTCTCCGTTAACAAAGCTTTGCTTGTGGGGAAAGAGTCTCTGTGCCTTACCATACATTGGTGATCCGTGAGGGGCACGAAACTCATTCAGGTTCATGACATCTTGATGCACGGCAACAACTGAGCTTATAATTTGATTGCTAAGAAAGGAAATGTGGTTGTTGTTGTATGCCATCTAGTCAAAAATTCTGAATCATGGCCACCATATGCAACAGACTAGAACTGCCCCGTGAGGTTGAAAGCCTATAATCTTTGCAGAAGATCGCAGGTCTTTTCTCCCTCAGAGCCACTTGTATGTTCCAAGCACTGACCTTTTGATTACTAGCTGTGCATTTAAATGTTGCAGCACCAGGGCTCCTTAAAAAAGTCAATAAAAAAACATAAATATGCAAGTGAATAAACAAATAAAAATCAGATTAAATCCTACAATAGAAGCAAACAGGGTATTACAACAAAAACTAACAGGGGGTAATCTAATTAAATAGATAGATCAGGAAAATCTTTTCTGAGAACAACTGGCATTTACTCCAGACCTGAAGGATGAGGAAGAGTCAGCCATTCAAAGAAGGGAAACAGGAGAGGGAGAGACTTGGGGGGGTGCCCACAAAGGTCCTGAGGCACGAATGAAGACTAGCAAACTCATCTAACGTTAGCAAGGTAGTGAGAAGTGAAATGGAAAAGCAGGTAAAGATCCAGGCAGAAGGTATAGGGCTTTGTGGGTCTTGTCAAGGAGTTGGCTTTTATTTGAAACGCAATGGGAAGCAATCAAATAGTTTTAAGCAGAGGGAATAATAGAACCTAGTAGAAACTTTAAAAAATCTAATTCATGTATGAAAACTGGATTAGAGAAGGCAAAGCGGAAGTTAGGAGGTTGTACTAGAAGTAAAGGTAAGAAATGCTTACACCAGGCAATTGAGATTGTGAAACAGTAGTTCAAAATATATTTTAAAAGCTGAATTCACAAGACCTGTATCTGTTTGATTGAGGTAGATGCTAAAAAGAAGGACAAAGCGGGTGAATTCCTAGTTTTGTGCAAAAGACTATCAAGTAGACTTTGGATTTATGAATTTGGAGTTGCCTAGTGACATAGTGGTTAAGTGCTATGCCTGCTAACCATGAGGTCAGCAGTTTGAATCTGCCAGGTGCTCCATGGAAACTCTACAGAAGAGTTCTACTCTGTCCTGTAGAGTCTCTACAAGTTGGAATTGACCCATTGGCACTGGCTTTGGTTTTTGGTTGTTTTGATTTTGGAGCCCTGATAGTACAGTGGTTAAGAGCTTGGCTGCTAAACAAAAGGTCAGCAGTTCAAATCTACCAGATGCTTCTTGGAAACCCTATGGGACTGCTCTACTCTGTTCTATGATTCTGGATTTTAGAAAAACTAGAGTCACCAGCAGAAACATAATGTTTAAAGTCATGGAATTTGGTGAGGTCGTTAGAAAGAAAGTGTATTAGGAGAACCAACATCAAGCACTGCAAGACTCTAAGTTTATAGGTGAGTTTAGAGGGAAAATTTACTCTCTCAGAGAAGAGTCCCCACTGAGGAGGAAGAAAAGTGGGAGAATGCAACATCATCTAAGTAGAAGTTCTTCCAAAATGGAAAGGTATTTGAGGTCAAAAATGATGGAAATTGAAAATAATTCCTTTAATTTGATGCCATGTTGGGAATTTATGAAATTTCAAAGGAGTATCAATAGAGTGGTAGAGGTGGAAGCCAGAATGGAAAGGATTGAAGCATTAAAGGAGGTATGTAAGGTGAAACATGTGGCTAACACTTTTAAAAATGATTGCAGTAATTTATTAATATTGAGCATATACTACGTTAAGGATTATACATAGGCAAAACAGTGAGGAAAGTAGAAGAATATACATATTTTCCAGATAGTAAGCATAATCAGACACGTTAAGCAATCTTTGCAAGATCACCCAGTTAATAAATGATGGAATGAGGACTCAAATTCAGGCAGAGCTTTCAGAGCCTTCAGTGTTAGCTATTCTGCTGTTTGTAATGTCATTAGCAAAATGCTTGCTACAAGGTAAGTGTACAAGAAATGTATTTCTCCTTTCTTCACTGAATGCACCTCAGAACAAGTCCCCGTTTTACCTGTCCTTTTACTCTTTGAGATGCATCCAAGGGATCTGAAATTTTATCAAGCAACTAAGTAATATTTACGCACAGTTAAATTTCAAAAATTCCTGTAAGCATTCTTCTTATCTCCGGTGTCTCTCTAACTCATCTTGCCCAATAACTCCTAAGCTTCCTTTTTAAACCATAAATCGGATTGTGTCATTCTTCAGATTAAACAGTTTGATGGATTGATTCCACAACACGCAGAAGCAAATTCAAATATTCTTTAGGTTTTAATCAGCCTGTCTGGTTTCATTTCCAATTTCTTACTGTTCTAGTTATTGATTACTGAATAACAAATCACTCTCTAAACTCAGTTGCTTAAAACAGTTACCACTGTATTAGTTCTCCTGTAGATCAGGAATTCTGGAAAGACTTCAGCTGGGCAGTTTTGACTCGGGTGTTTTGGTGGTTACTGTCAGATGTCAACTAGAGTTGGAAGAGTTAGGAGGTGACCAGGATGACTCTCTCTCTGCACAGAGGTGCAGAGCCTCTTGACTTCATCTCTCCACACGGACTATCTTCAGCTCCTTCACAGCAGGGAGACTTGAGGGAAGTCAGACAGCTTAGACGGTAATTTCGAGCACTGAAGTGGGTGTCCCAAGAGAACCAGGCAGAAACTACGTCATCTTTCCTGAACCTATCCCAAGAAGCCACATAAACCCATTGCCATCAAGGTGATTCCAACTCACAGTGATCCTAAGGAAAGAATAGAACTGCTCCGCAGGATTTCCAAGGAGCAGCTGGTAGATTGAAACTGCTGAACTTTTGGTTAGCAGCCAAACACTTAACCACTGAACAACCAGGACTCCTTGAGGTGATATAGCATCACTTATTCCATGGTTTCTAGCCTACCCTGATTCAAGGAGCAGCATGTAGACACCACCTATGGATGGCAAGATCAAAATCACATTATAAGAAGGATATACATGGAATATAAATACGATTTACACCTTTCTTGTAATGTGATTACATGCAGCCTGATTGGCATGTCCATTATATCCTCAAATTATGTTGTCTTTCAGAATTGACTTTGTTTACTCTATTTCTTGTACTTGGAATAGCATTCTCCATCCTGGTGAAATCCTACTCATCCTTCAAAACCCAGCTTAAATGTCCTTGTCTTAATTTCTAAGTGTTACTGCAACAGAAATACCACAAATGAGTGGCTCTCAAAAACATAAATTTAATTTCTTATAGTTTTGAGGGATAAAGTTCTGATCAGGGTCATAGCCATATCGATTGGTTTTTTAACAATCCTTACAAGACATCTTCCCAAGTGTGTCTGTGCATCTGTCTCTGCTGCTGTTTGTGTAGCTCAGAAGTAATTACATTTAGGATCCATTCAGCACTAGTGTGACCTCAGCTGATTGATTACATTAGTACATTTATCTCCTTAGATTACATTAATAGGTATGTTGTTGCTGTTGTTGTTAGACGCCATTGACCCTATGCACCACAAAATGAAACACTGCCTGGTCTTGCATCATGCCCACAATCGTTTTTATATTTAAGCCTGTTGTTGCAGCCACTGTGTCAATCCATCTCATTGAGGGTCTTCCACTTTTTTGCTGACCCTCCACTCTACCAGGCACGATGTACTTCTCTAGCGATTGATCCCTACTGACAATATGTCCAAAGTATGTAAGATGTAGTCTCACCATCTTTGCTTCCAAGTAGCACTCTGGTTGTACTTCTTCTGGAATGTATGTTTATTCTTTTGGCAGTTATGGTACATTCAATACTCTTCTCCAACACCACCATTCAAAGGCATTAATTCTTATTCTCTCTTCCTTATTCATTGTCCAGCTTTCACATGCATAAGATGCAACTGAAAATACTATGACTTGAGTTAGTCACACACTAGTCTTCAAACTGACATCTTTACTTTTCAATACTTCAAAGAGGTCTTTCACAGCAGTTTTCCCAATGCAATGCATCTTTTAATTTATTGACTGTTGCTCCCAAGGGCATTGATTGTGAAAACAAGTAAAATGAAATCCTTGACAATCTCAACTCTCTCTCCATTTGTTATATTACTTACTGGTCCAGTTTTGAGGATTTTTGTTTTCTTGATGTTGAGGTGCAATCTATACTGAAGGCTGTAGTCTTTGATCTTCATCGGTGAGTGTTTCAAATCCTCTTCACTTCCAGCAAGCAAGACTGTGTTATCTGCATAATACAGGTTGTTAATGAGTCTTCCTCAAATTCTGATGCCTCAATTCTCAGATTACTTGCTCGGCATGTAGATTGAAAAGGTGTGGTGAAAGGTTACAGCCCTTCTTGACTTTAAATCATGCAGTGTCCCCATGTTCTGTTTGCACAACTGCCTCTTGATCCGTGTACAGATTTCTTTATGTATATATATTTATTTATCATGATTGAGAATACACAATCCCATATAAATTTGCATACCTGCCAGTGAGCGGCTCCCACTGCTCTCCCTGCCTGGTGACAGCACACTCCTCTTCTCTGTTCTGTACATGTCATATCCTCCTAACGATCTCCTGTCCCTTCCTCTCCACCCTCTCTCCTGCATCCAATAAGAGGCAAGCTGGATGACATCCTATAGATGCACAGAACCATAAACTGCACACATGATATTGTTGCTCTGTGTCATCAAGTCCAATCAATTTCTGCCTGAAGAGTTGACCTCCATTATGATTTATGGACATTGGCAGCACCAGGGCCAGGGGCCATGCTCCCAGAGGAACTGCAAAGCCGCTGGACCATCAGTTGTGGTCTTTTAGTGGAGATCTCAGGGTGCATCCCTTCTTATTTTTGTGTTACCTGTAAGGCTGAAATTTGTGAGCCCCATCATGCCTATCACTGGTAGTGTCCAGTCACATGTCGATATAGTTACCTGCTCATGTGGATCTCTCTGCCTTCTGGGTTTTCTTTCCCCCATGTCATTTTGGCCCATGGAAATCATCCGTTCCTGCTGAGTTGGGACCATTTGGTGTACCTCAGATGGCAACTTGGCAGCGTTTGAAAACCCAGATATCACTCAACAATGTGGGGTGCAGAAGACTCTCTTAGAAAAATGCTAGTTGTGTCAGTTGGCCTCAATTTCCCCTGAAGGCATGGTCCCTGGTCCCCCACCCCAGCTTCTCTGTCCTTTCAATATTGGGTTAAGATGGAGGAGTAATCACGTTATGTTGAAGTCCAGTTAAAATGGATCTCCTTTCTAGTGTGTACTGTCACTGATTTCACACAACCAAATTTCTATCAACTATCTAATATATACCCTACTCTTTCCCTTCCTCCTTCACTACCCTGTAGCCATCAAAGAGTCTTTCCTTCTATGCATAAGTCTGTCTTTAAGTTCTTATTATAGGAGGTGGAGTCAAGATGGCGGACTAAGCCCAGGTCTCCTTATATCCCTCTGGAAACCAAGACCTGAACTGACAATCAAACAGAGCCTTCTGATCACCTAATCAGCCTCAGGACACGGCACAGAGCTGTTAATGGGGACTTCATACCACTCAGCGAAAAACCTCCTCTCTTTCGCTGACTCCGGCTCCTGGCTAGCCCCGGCTCTCACAGACGGAAGGTAAACGCACCAGTTTGACTTTTTTTTTCCCTCTGTCTCGACTGGCGGGCGGAGCTGGGTCTTGCCTAGCGGCTGGACTCAGACGTGCTGCTGGGGGGATAGGCAGGCGAAATTCCCATATTCTGAGAGCCAGGCTCAGGACTCTGTTAATCTAGCCATTTTGAGCCTTTCGTTTTGTAGCTGCCTCAGCGGGGTTTGTGCGGAGCTCCGCGGTCAGGGTGCGGGATGCCATGTTGGTACCGAGATTTTAGCGGGACCTCGTTCTTAGCCTGGGAGCCAGCGCCTGCAAATGAGACAGCGCTTCTCCTACAGAAAAGTAGTGATTTTGCACAGTGCTGTCTACGTTGGGGGCCCTGCAACAGAAGCAGAGGAATCACTACCTCTCAGCACCTTTAGCCCCTCTGTCTGCTGCCTGTGTGGAGGGCGCCATCTTGGATACGGTGGCCGCAGCTGGACCTAATTCTTAGCTTGGGAGCCAGAGCCTGCCCACAGGAGAACGCTTTTCTATCACAAAACCAGTACTCGATGCAGTGTTGGCTAAGGCTAGGCCCTGTCAGTAGAGGCCAACAGGGCAGTAGCATTGCTGTATTCTGAACTAGTTTGTTATCATCTGGGGTTGGATATAGTGGTGCTTACTTTGTCAGATGAGAAGAGGGACTTCTACATCTGAAAACCTAACTGACTTGTGAACTGGTCAGATACCTTTTGCTTTACATTTGAAGACAGCCTAGAGAAACATTTGCAATCCGTCCTCACAGTACCTCTTCCAGCCTCTATATACTCACATGGGACCCAAAAAGCAACAGACAGTTGTGGCATACAAGCAATCACTCATGGCTTCAAAAGGCTCCCAAACAAAGCAACCAAGGAGTTTTCCAGATGAAGAAACTTTTATGAAAGCATCAGGAAGTGAATACAAATTAATTATAGACAGAGCCCTTCTAGACCTTATACAAAATGCAGCAGAATAAAACAAAAAGTTAAGCAAGTTGTTCCATCTGATGGAACACAAGTACTCTGAAATTCAACAGATCAAGAAGAAAATCAAAGACATAGAAACTTCCATGCAAAGCCAAGAAAACAGAATGGAACAAATGGAAAAAAGAATTTCTGACTTGGAAGACAGAGCTACTGATGCCAGCGCCTATGAGCAGAAATCAGAAAAAAGAAACAAGAAAAATGAAGAAACATTAAGAAGCATGTGGGACTCTATTAAGTTCTTGTCATAGGGGTCTCACACAACATTTGTCCTTTTGTCACTGACTACTTTCACTCAACATAATATCCTCCTCACCATCGTTCTTTATCATTGCATAGTGTTCCATTGATTATATTGATTATATATACCATAGTTTATTTATCCATTCCTCTGTTGTTGGGCATCTGGGTTGGTTCCATCTTTTTGCTGTTGTGGACTGTGCTGCGTTAAACATTCGTGGGCACGTATCAGTTGGTGTGAATGGCCTGGATTCTGCAGGATATATTCCAAATGGTCGAATTACTAGGTCAAATTGTGTATCTATTTCCAGCTTTTTAAGGAAGCGCCAGATTGCTTTCCAAAGAGGTTGCACATTTTGCAATCCCACCAACAGTGAAGGAGAGTTCCAATTTCTGCACAGCCTCTCCAGCATTTGTTTTGTGTTGTTTGGATCATGACCATCCTTGTTGGGGTGAGATGGTATCTCATTGAAGTTTGGATTTAAATTTCTTTAATAGCTAATGATCATGAGCATGTCTGCATGTGTTTTTTGGCTGCTTGGATCTCCTCTTTAGAGAAGTGTCTGTCCATCTCCTTTGACCATCACTTAATTGGATTATTGATCTTTTTCTTACTGATATTTTGTAGTACCTTATAGATTATGGAGATCAGGAGTCAGTCTGACATAGACTTGCCAAATATTTTTTTCTCATTCTTTATGTGGTCTTTTAATTCTATTGATCAAAGTCTTTGAATGAGCAAAAACGTTTGATTCATAGTAGTTCCCATTTATCGATTTTCTCTTCTGTTGATTGTGGTTTGTCAGATTTTGAAGTCTGTACATTGTGTGTTAAAACTTCCATTTGTTGATCCTAAGTTTTTCTTGAATGAGCTTTATTGTTTTAGATTTGATATTTAGGTCTTTTATCCATTTTGAGTTGGTTTTTGTATAAGGTGTGAGATGTCTTATTTCAATTTATTGTAGATGGATATCCAATTTTGCCAGCACTATTTGTTGAGTCAAGCCAGCCATGTTGAAGAGGTTTTACTTCAGTTTAGAGTCTTAGGGCTTTTGTCGAATATCAACCGTTCATAGGAGGATGGTGTCATCTCTCAGATCTCAATTCTGTTCCATTGATCTGTCTCTTTTTGTTTCAGTACCAGGCTGTTTTGACCATTGTGTAATAGGTTCTAAAGTCAGGAAGTGAAAGGCCTCCCAGTGTCATGTACAGATTTCTTAAGAATATAATTAAGTTATCTGGAATTTCCACTCTCCAAAATGTTGTCTATAATTAGTTATGATCCACACAAATGCCTTTGTGTAGTCAGTGAAACACAAGCAAACATCTTTCTGTTATTCTCTGCTTTCAGCCATGATGCATCTGACATCATCAATGATATTCATGGTTCCACATACTCTTCTGAATCCAGCTTCGATATCTGGCAGTTCCCTGTCAACATACTGTTGCAGTTGCTTTTGAATGATCTTTAACAAATTTTTACTTGTGTGTAATATTAGTGACATTTTTTGGTAATTTCTGCATTCAGTTGGATCACCTTTCTTGGGAACAAGCATAAATATGGATCTCTTTAGTGAATTGGTCTGGTAGCTGTCCTACAAATTTTTTGGCACAGATGAGTGAGCTCTTCCAGTGCTGCATCCATTTGTTGAAACATCTCAGTTGATACTCTGTCAGTTCCTGGAGCCTTGTTATTTGCCAATGTCTTCACTGTAACTTTGACTTTTTCCTTCAGTACCATTGGTTTCTGATCATATGCTGCCCTTTCAAATGACTGAACATTGACCAGTTCTTTCTGGTGTAATGATTTCATTTATTCTTTCCATCTTCTTCTGATGCTTCCTGAGTTGTTTCATGTTTTCCCTGTAGAATTCTTCATTACTGCAACGGGAGGCTTGAATTTTTTCCTCAGTTCTTTCAGCTTGAGAAATGCAGAGTGTATTCTTCCCATTGGCTTTCTATTTCCAGCTGTTTACCCACGTCACTATAATACTTTATTTCATCTTCTCAAGTTGCCCTTTGAAATCTTCAGTTCTTTTACTTCATCATGCTATCCTTTTGCTTTAGCTGTTTGACACTTGAGAGCAAGTTTCAGAGTCTCTTCTGGCATCCTGTTTGATCCTTTCTTTCTTTCCTGTCTTTTTAATGACCTTTTGCTTTCTTCATGTATGTCTTTGATGTCATTCCACAAATAGTCTGTTCATCAAATCGGTTCTTGAGATGGTCTCTAAACTCAGGTGGGATATACTCAAGTTTGTATTTTGACTCTTGTGGACTTGTTCTAATTTTCTTCAGTTTCGGTTTGAACTTGCACATGAGCAATTGATGATCTATGCCACAGTCAGCACCTGGTCTTGTTCTGACTGCTAATATGGAGCTTTTCTATCGTCTTTTTCCACAGACATGGTTGATTTGATTCGTGTGTTTTCCCTCTGGTGAGGTCCATGGGTATAGTCACCATTTATGGTGGTGAAGAAAGGTATTTGCAACGAACAAGTCGTTGGTCTTGCAAAATTCTGTCATGCCATCTCTGGCATAGTTTCTATCACCAGGGCTGTATTTTCCAAGTACTGATCCTTGTTATTTGTTTCTAACTTTTGCATTCCATTCACCAGTATCCTGATTGTATGTTCAATCAATTTTAGACTGCAGGAACTGGTAAAAACCTTTAATTTCTTCATCTTTTGCCTTAGTAATTGGTGAATAGTCATATTAAGTGGACTTCCTTGTAGGCATATGGATATTATCCTATCAATGATGTTGTACATCAGGACAGATCTTGAAATATTCTTTTTGATGATGAATGCAACACTGGTCCTCTTCAAGTTTTCTTTCCAGGCATAGTAGACCATATAATTATCTTACTCAGAATGGCCAACATCAGTCAATTTCAGCTCACTTGTGCCTAGGATATCAATATTTGTGCATTCCATTTCATTTTTGACAATTTCCAATTTTCCAAGATTCATATTTAGTATGTCCCATGTTCTGATTAGTAACGGATGCTTGCAGCTGTGTCTTCTCATTTTGAGTCATGCCGCATCAGCAAATGAAGGTCCTGAAGGCTTTACTCCCTCTGTATCATTAAGGTCAACTCTACTTTGAGGTGGCAGCTCTTCCCCAGTTGTCTTATGAGTGCCTTCCAACCTGGGAGGCTCATTTTCTGGCACTATACCTGATGATATTTTGCCACTATTTATAAGATTTTCATTGGCTAATTCTTCTCAGAAGTAGACTTCTGGGTCTTTCTTCCTAGTCTTAGTCTGGAAGCTCAACTGAAACCTGTCCACCATGGCTGACCCTGCTCATATCGCCATACTGTTGGCACAGCTTCCAGTATCACAGCAACAAGCCAGTCCCCACAGTATGACAAACTGACACACAACTTGGGGCATTCATATGTATGTTGTTGTTGGTAGATACTGTCAAGTTGGTTCTGACTCATAGTGACCCCTATAGGTCATAGTAAATCTGTCCCATAGAGTTTCCAAGGAGTGCCTAATGCATTTGAATTGCTGACATCTTGGTTAGCAGACGGTACTTCACCACTATACCACAAAGATTTCCATTCATAGGTATAGGGGTGAGAATTCCAGTACATAGTTAGAGATTAGAATTCCAACACATAATTTGGACGGACACAATTCAGTCCTAGCAGTCCTCTCCTGTATGACATTTCATGTCCTCAGAACAATTCCCTTCTCTGAAATCACAGAGCTTCACACCTTTGTTATAGCAGATATTGTATACTCTGTGTCTCCAGGTAGATTATAGCCCTTTAAGATATTTGCCTTGGAAATCTTCATGACTAGCAATGTTGTTTTTGTTAGGTGCCATTAAATTGGTTCCAAATCACAGCTACCGTATGTATAATTGAATGAAACACTGAACAGTCCTGCACTATGCCTACAATTTCTAAGCAAAAGTAAGAAATAACGAAGTAAAACAATTGAAAAGAAGATTTCAAAGGGTGGCTCAAGAAGATAAAGTATTATAATGACATGTGAAAAGAGCTGGAGACTAGCAGTATGAGATCAATAAATTGTTGTTGTTGGGTCCCAGACATAGCTGTTTAAGGTCTTATGCAGCTCACCAATCCAAGGAGAAAGGCTTACCTGCACAGTGCTGATTTTTATTTATTTATTTTTAATCTGTGATTAGTAGCTTCTTTCCTGGAAAGGGAGAATATAGACCTGGAAACAAAAGTTAGAGAATAAAATTTCCTTAGAGATGAGATCATAATTCTATTTGTGTGATGACTATTGAACCAGCTTTGAGAGCTCCTTATAAACTGTTCCTGCTGGCTCAGTTATCTTGTAGCTCTGCTTTTATATCCACTCCTGTGCTTTCAGAAAGGAACAACTCTGTTAATGCACTGACCAAGCAGTCATGTAATAGTCCTGTCAGCAAGCAGTGGATGGGAGCTAAAGTCTGGAAGAGGTAAACTTTCTAAATTTTTTATCCTCTTGACTGAAGTACTTTTAACAACCACATATGATCATATTGGGGTCTTTGTTTCAGCTGTAATGAATCTTCCATTATAACACTTTCAAAGTTGCTGGGAGGAAAATTTATCTTGGGAAGAGTGAGAAACTTTGCCAAGTGCATGGGATGGCCTGGCTATGATAAAAACCAGCTGCATAAGCAATGATAAACGTGCTGACGAAATCTTTGAAAACCATCCATTGAAAGAGCTAAGGAAAGCTTCGATTTCCCATTGCTAATGACCTTCCAGAATTCCCTTAGCAGCTGTTACTCCAGCAGAGCCATAACTTAGGTAGGAAATGAATTATTCTCATTTTTCCAGGAAGAACCCAGAAGACTTTTTTTTCTCTGTCTCTTCTCTCCAGTTTCTTCTTTCTCTGTTTCCTGAAATTTACAGGACCTACTAGGTGGCGTGGAAACCCTGGTGGCATAGTAGGTTAAGTGCCACATCTACTAACCAAAAGGTCGCAGTTCAAATCTGCCAGACACTCCTTGGAAACACTACAGGGCAGTTCTACTCTATCTATAGTGTCACTGTGGGTCTGGATTAACTGGATAGTAGTGGCTTTTTTGGTTTACTAGGTGTTTGGAAACCCTCGTGATACAGTGCTTAAGTGCTACAGCTGCTAGATAAAATGTCAGCAGTTCAATTTCACCAGATGCTCCTTGGAAATGCTATAGGGCATTCTACTCTGTCCTATAGGGTTGATGTGAGTCAGAATCCACATGATGGCAATGGGTTTGGTTTTTCTTTTAATAGGTGTTAGGAACCTTGGTGATACAGTGGTTAAAAGATTGGCCATTAAGCGAGACATCAGCAGTTCAAATTCACCAGCGTCTGACCATATATTGGTTGCACTTTATGGTTCTATACATCTATAGGATATCATCCTGATGACCTCTGGCTGGAGGAAGGAGAGTGGGTGGAGAGGAGGGGAAAGGAGGCTGTTGGGAGGATGAGACATGTATGGAGCAGAGAGGAATAGTGTGCTGTCACCAGACAGGGAGAGCAATGGAAGCTGCATATAGGTGGGCACGTAAATTTATACGGGAAAGTACATTTTCACTCAGTCATGTTAAATAAAAACTAAAAAAAAAAATTCATCAGCCTCTTCTTGGAAATCCTATGGGCAGTTCTACTGTCCTATAGAGTCACTGTGAGTTTGGAATCAACTTTATGCAATGAGTTTGCTTTGGGCTTTTTAATAGGTATTAGGAATGCTGGTAGCACAGCGATTAAAATGCTCAACTACTAACGAAAGTGTTGACAGTTCCAACCCGTTATCCAGTCCATGGAGAAAGATGTGGCAGTCTGCTTTTATAAAGCTTATAGCCTTGGAAACCCTGTGAGGCAGTTCTGCTGTGTTCTGTGGGGCCATTAGGAGTGAGAATCTACTCCACAGAAATGGGTTTGCTGTTTTAATTTTTAATAAGTGGTATGAGAGAGGGCTATATGTAGTTTTCTGTAGTTGTAAACAGGCAGCTTCGTGAAATTTTATTGCAATTATGAATAATTCAGGAACACTTATTAAAAAATAAAATCTAAATATTATGGCTGAATATTTAAATATAGAAATGATGATATCATGTTTTATGTACAGGACTGCATGCTGCAGAATCATAACATACAGTCGTTAAATAAATCTGGAGACTCTAGTCAAAAGAAATGATCCTTTGTTATTTCACCTCCAAGGCATTTTTCCCCCCAATTTGGTTTTCATTTGTGCAGAAATCCATTTGTTGTGAAACCTTTGTATATGACTCCAAGTAGATGCTTGGACTTTCTTCATTTGGAGGTGAGAAGCAGTAGCTGCAGATGACAAAGAGAAAGAGCATATGTTTAATAAGTACAGTAAAGGATTCACACAAATCACTTGAGATGTATTTTTTTTAACAGATTGAATGATTTTGAAAAGAGCATTGTCCCCTGAACTAATCACAGGTCTCAGCTTCATTAATTTGAAGATTTCTCTATGAATCTTCTGATTTCTCTCTTGGCGTGAGACAGACTGGATAGGCTCTCTGACTCAGTTTCTTCACCTTTCAAGGTGGAGATTCAGATTGATCTTAGCAGTCTGCAAAGCAGCACTGCTACTCCTTTGGAGAATATCATTAAATTCAAAATTACAGTATCCATAGCAACCATAACTAGGTCAGTTTGCACTTGGAGTCACAAATAACAGCAAAGACTTTATCCCTTTCCAGCCATTGCCTGTGTTTGCAAAACCTTGTCAGACTGCTGAAAGTAAGACCTTTGTAGGACAAGCATCCAGGAGAGAGTTGTTCTATTCTTCATTTTGTAATTCACACACTCACATAACTTCATGCAAATTAGACAGTGTATGTGATTTTACTTCACCCATAGAACATGAATATTTCAGTAATGGCTCTTAGTACTGAAAGTTTAATTGCTTCTTTAAAATTGTCGTAATTAACATCTGGTAAATTAAAATCTAAAGAAATTCTGTAAAAAGCATTGGTGTGTCATGGAGAGATCTTTCTGCTTTGGTCACAGAGATTTTTTTTTTTTTTTTCCTCTCAGAGCTATTGTGTTTTCTTCCTGAACCAAGAAATATTCATCTTTGCTTCCCACTCACCACTCAACTGTTTTTATCTAACATTACATATGACATGATCTGGGTTTTATAAAAGTAAATATATTCACGTGTCACAGATTGAAGTGTGCTCCCCTCAAAATGTATGTGTATAACAGTTTGGCTTGGCCATGATTCCCGGTAGTGTGTGATTGCCCTTCATATTGTGATTTTTTTCCCTGCTATAAATCCTAATTTCTACTTATGTTTAATAGACTGGATTATGTCAAAGAGGATTAGGGTGGGGCTGTATCACCATTCCCAAGGTGACCTCCCTGTTCCAGAATAAAGGGAGTTTCCTGGAATGTGGCTTGCACCGTCTTTTATCCTACAAGAAATAAAAGAAAAAGGAAACAGAGAATTGAGGATCTCATATCACCAAGAAAGCAGCACTGAGAGGAGAGTGGTCCTCTGGACCTGAGGTTCTTACTCTGACATGCTCTCTGACCAAGGAAAGACTCATGTAACACAAAGACCTTCCTCCAGAGCCAACAGAGAGTGCATGCCCCTGGAAATGGCACTCTGAATTTAATCTTCTAGCCCACTGGACTGTGTGAGAATAAACTTTCCATTGTTAAAGCCATCCACTCATGGTGTTTTTGTTAAAGCAGTATCAGATGACCAAGACATCACATGCATAGAAGTTCACAAAAAAAGTGGGACACGTATACATGGGCAGAGGACTGGAGAGGGTGAGAAGAGGGGAATTTTCCATTGCTACTGTAAATATCTGTATGTTTAACATTTTAAACTATCTACCAATTACTAAGTTCTTCATAGCATCAAATTCTGCTTCAAGTCCATCCAACCAAAGTACTGTCACCTCTTCTAGTCAACACACAGCACTAGTATATTAAAATAATAGTAACAAACAGCACTAAGAATTTAAAGATAATAAAAAATAGCACAACCTTAAAATTTAAAACATAATAATAATAACCCACTGCCATCAAGTTAATTCTGACTCATAGTGATCCCACAGGGTTTCCAAGGTTGTAAATCTTTACAAAGGCAGATAGCCACACCTTTCTCACCCACAGCTGCTGGTGGTTTTGCCCTTTCAATTAGCAGTCTATCATGTGAACCACTGTGCAACCAAGGCATTCAGAACAAGTAAGGAAAAAAAAAGTTGCTATGAGTTGATTCCAACATAGAAAAATAGAACCATTTTTTGGAAAATTTGTCTTTGAGTCAAGTCTGATTCATGGTGACCCCATGTTTCACAGTAAAGCTGTGCTCCATAGGGTTTTAATGGCAGTGACCGGTCTGAAGCAGACAGCCAAATCTTTCTTCTAAAATACATCTGATTGGGTTCAACTTCCAGTCTTTCGGTTAGCAGTTGAGCACTGAACCATTTGCCCACTCAGAGACTCAGCATTAAGAATAATATTAGAAGAAGGTGAACACAGTGGGAAGTCTCACACTACCCGACCTTACAACCTATTACATTGCTATGGTAGTTAAAACAGCCTGGTACTGGTACAAAAAGAGACAAACAGACCAATGAAACAGAGTTGAGATCTCAGAGATGCCAGAATCCTCGTATGAACAGTTGATATTGGACAAAGCCCCTAAGTTTGTAAATTGGGGTAAAAAACAGTCTCTTTAGCTAATAGTGTTAGAAAAATTGGATATCCATCTGCACAAAGCTGAAACAAGAGCCATATCTCACACTTTACACAAAAACTAACTCAAAATGGATCAAAGACTTAAATAGCAAACCTAAAACAATACAGACCATGCAAGAAAAAATAGGGTCCACAATGGAAATTCTAATTCACAGCTTAAATAGACTTCAAATTGTAACAAACAAAGCACGATCAACAGAAAATAGCTAAGTGGGAACTACTAAGAACCAAATACTTTTGCTCATCCAAAGACTTTATCAAAGGAGTTAAAAGACCACCTACAGAATGGGAAAAAATATTTGGCAACGGCATGTCGGACTGACATCTGATCTCCATAATCTACAAGGTACTGCAAAATATCAACAAGAAAAAGAAGGTAAATAATCAAATTAAGCCACGGGCAAAGGAGATGTGTGGATATTTCACTAGAGAGGACATTCAGGCAGTCAAAAGACAAATGAGAAAATGCTTACAATCATTAGCTATCAGAGAAATCCCAATAAAAACTACAACGAGATAGCACAATAGCACATCAACCCAACAAGGTTGGCCATGATCCAAAAAACACAAAATAACAAATGCTGGAGAGGCTGTGGAGAAATTGGAACTCTCCTACACTGCTGGTGGGATTGCAATATGGTACAACCTCCTTGGAAAGCAATCTAGTGCTTCCCTAAAAAGCTGAAAATAGATACAGCATTTGACCAAGTAATCCCACTGCTCAGAATTTATCATATAGAAACAAAGGGTGTCCCACTAAAAGACACATGCACACGAATGTTTATTGCAGCACAGTTCACAAAAGCAACAAGATGGAATCAACCTAGAGGCCCATCAACAGATGAATGGATAAATAACCTATGGTACATATATTCAATGGAACACTATGCAATGATAAAAAACTGATGATTTTAGGAAACATCTCACAACCTGTTTCAGTTGGAAGATATTATGCTGAGTGAAATCAGTCAGTGGCACAAGTTCAAATATTGTATAAGACCCCTGCCATAAGGACTTAAAAGTAAACTTAAGTACAGAAGGAAAGACTCTTTGATGGCTACAAGGGTAGGGAGGGAGGGAGAGGATTGGTCAAAGATTAGATAGTTGATAGAAATTTGGTTAGGTGAAAGCAATGACAGCGCCAATAGAAAGTACATCAACTTAAGTGCAATTCACCATAAGTCAAAAGCTCTTGTAATCTCAACCCAATATTGCAAGGACAGAGTAGCAGTGGCAGGGTCTGGGGATCATGTTCTTGAGGGACATCGAGGTCAGTTGCCATAATTAGCCTATTGCTATGAGAGTCTTCTGCACCCCATATTGCTGAGTGGTGTCTGGCATCCTAAAAGCTAGCAAGCCGCCATCTGAAGTATACCAAATGGTTACAACTCAGGCATAACAGATGACCACTGAGAACAACAAAGATATGAGGAAAAAAGAGCCCAGGAGATGGAAAGTCCCATGTAAATGGGCTATTGTAGCAGCATGTGACCAGAAGAACCAGAAAGACCCTGGCCACCACTAAAGATAGCTGTGATGGGGCACACAATGTTGAGTCCCCATGGCAACATGAGAAAAAGAGGGTTGTAGCTCAAGAACTCTACTAAAAGACCACAAGTGATGGTCTGATGGTCCAGGGGATCCCCTGGGAGCATGGCAACTAGACCTTCTGCTGTCCCTGTCTAGAAAACATTACCGAGGTCAACTGTTCGGACAAAAATGGACTAGACTCGGGGACACAGTGCGACTATATGGTGGGTGTACTTTATGGTTCTGTGCCTGTATAGGAAGCTGTCCTTCTGGTCTCTTTCTAGATGGGAGAGAAGAGGGTGGAGAGGAGGGGACAGGAGCTTGTTAAGAGCATATGACAAGCATAAAATTAAAAGGAGGTATGTGCTTTCATGGGAGGAGAGCAGAGGAGCTGTTGATAGGCAGGCATTCAAAATTGATTTGGATTATATACTTTCACTTAATCATACTAAAAAGAAGAATAACTCGTTTATTGAGCATCTACCATGTGCCATGTTATTTGCATACTCATACAATCCTCATACAATCCTCTCAGAAAACCTATGAGACAAATAGTATCATTCCTGTTTTACAGATGCAGTAATGAGATGAAAAGTAGTTAAGTATCTTTTTTTCTCTATATCATCTCCTACGAGGAAGAAATGAGATTCTAGCCCAGGTGTGTCAGGCTCTTTAAAACTCAGTCCTTCCCATCATAGCATATTTCTTCATCCAAAGGGTAACTTATACCTTGCCCTTCCTGAAGTCTCTGAGGGCTTGATTCACAAAGAAAAAAATGTAATGTCTGACTATCCGACTGTCCTCTCTAACCAAACTATTTAGCATTTGAAATCTAAAATATGTCACTGTGAAAGGTCATATAGTTGTAAACACAGGACCAGGGACTGACTTTCTTAATGTCTAAGTAGGTTTTCCCTCTTACTACAACACACTGATTTTAGTCCAGAAAACTGTTCCTGTTCTAATTCATTGTTGCAAGATGTGGTATAATTTGGTTAGACTCATAAGAAAATAGCTCATTTTACAGGCAATCTTTGTACATTCATTTCGCTTCTCTTTTGATACTATGGAAACTCTGGTGGTGTAGTGGTGAAGAGGTATGGTTGCTAACCAAAAGGTCAGCAGTTTGAATCCACCACGTGCCCCTTGGAAACTCCATGTGGTAGTCTTTCTCTGTTCTATAGGGTTGCTATGAGTCAGAATTGACTTGATGGTAATAGAATTTTGCTTATTTTGGTTGTTGGTTTTGTTTTTTTGATACTATATATGTGGATTAGGAGTAACTCATAGCAACCAAAGGCAAACCAAAAACAAGTGTCATTTGGTTTTAAATTTAATTTTATCTCATCATTGGGATAAATGTGTAAATTAAAAAAAAATTCCTAGGAGGCCGAGAATTCCAAAATTGCAAGGAAATAAATAGCTTTTAGAAAAACAGAAGGTTGAGAAAATAGAAGATTTTAAAACAGAAAATAGTAAGAAAAAGTTTGGGAGAGTATAAAAGTAAAGAAAAGAGAGCAGCTCGGAGATTCTGAATTGAGACTGTGCACATCCCAAAAGAGAAGTTTGTGCAGGGAAATTTTC
Source organism: Heterohyrax brucei (assembly GCA_028571685.1). Lineage (NCBI taxonomy): Eukaryota > Metazoa > Chordata > Mammalia > Hyracoidea > Procaviidae > Heterohyrax > Heterohyrax brucei. The sequence continues at coordinate 79,937,236 of CM053143.1, forward strand.
TAAGCAGTTCACTCAACAGTATTACATTTAGTCTCATCTTGTTGATGGCAATGAGTTGGTTTTTGTTTGGGGCAGATTATGGAATAGCAGATTTGATCTATTACCAAGTAGAGAAGCTAGATCTAACAGAAGAAATCTTGACTTTGCAACAGCCAAAAACTATGAAAGAGTTTAATACATAATTATGGTAAGATGTGTGACTTTCTGTGTGCTGGGGTTTGGGATGACGGTGGTAAAGAATGTTCGATGGTCTCTAGTTAGATAGATATAGCAAAGTGTGCGATGATCTAGAAAAGGTCCCAAGAATATATAATAGTAAACTTGTCTTTCTTAAGGTGTGTTATTCAACACAAATTTATATATTTAAATCTTACCATTTGTACTGTGATCCATTTTGATTATAGTTCAAAGAAATCAATTATAGCATTTTTAATCAATTGTTCTGCAGGTAAATCAAAATAAAGGTGGAGTCACTAAGTCAGTCAACTATTTGGCAAGTGCCTGCTATTTCGCAGACATGGTGGGAAGCCTTGCAAGTAAGGAACAGAAAACCATTTTTCAGCATTCTGATCTAGTTGAGTTTGTAAAATGACCTCAAGGAGTAACGATATAGTGGAATAATCTGTATTTCTGCTGACCTTAGCGATATTTGGTGAGCGTTGTGACCATGGTGATGCTGACCACATTTTTTTCAAAGATGTATAACCTGTCAAAAGTAAATTGACACTAGATCATAACCAAGCCTTTGTATTTCATCATTTTCCATAAATTAAGGCTGATATGGGGATTCCAAAACTTAATGCTGTCCTGAAAAGTATGCATTGGAAACATGCAATTTACTAATCTATTCCTTCTCTAATCTCTTACCTCATTGTTTCCTACTGTTCTTTATGCATCAGCAAGTAAAGACAACAGAAGTACTGCTCTGGAGCAGATTGCTACTGCATTTCCTTCATCAAGAAACACTAATTCCCATAAAAGTATAACAAAGTGTTAATAAAGAAGAGAATGGTAATCTTCCCCAAATTGTTTAAAGCCTCTTGTATAGTTTCCCTTACAGTTATTCAGGTACAGTCCAAGGTGACTGGAAGTACTCATGGTAAATTGTTTCTTTCAAAATCCTTGTAGTTTGCACTTCACAGATGGTTTAAAGATTTCCTAAATACTATTCTTACTGTAATGTTTACTATAGATGAATTCAATATATGTATGTATAGTATTTTTTATATTCATCTAGTACTTTATGATGTATAAATAAATTTCATATCCTGATGGGAATTTTGCTACTTACCAAATTAAGAATTCCTTGGGGGTAGATTTACTTATAGATTTATAGCTATAAGGTTTCAACCATCCATCATTTTCCATAGTTGTATTTTTAGAGAATAACTAATCTTTCTATATTTTAAAGGGAATTTGTGCATGCCCCATCAACTGACCACAGGGTGGACGAATGGGTAAGTGTTGACTTCCAACCAAAAGAGTGGTGATTTGAACCCAACCAGAGGTATCTTGAAAAAAAGAGCTGGCAGTCAGCTTCAGACAGATCAAGCAAAGAAGACCCCATGGATCACAGTTTTACTCTGACATATGTGGGGTCACCATGAGTCATACTCAACTCAATGATGAATTAAAAAAAAAAAAATCTTAATGATTTTGTTTTACTTGGAATCAATACCCACAAAAGTTGATAGTTTCGCTATTCTTTCACAGTGAAGCATTGTGATTTCTTTCTTTCTTTTTAAATTCCTATTGGAAGAGAACAGCTTCCCAACTTCTTCTTTTTGTCAGTCTAAGTAATCCACATTAAAAAAAGATGATTCTGTCTTCATTCTGGCTTCATGAAATGCTGAAGAAGAACATCATCATTTATGTTTGTGGCAAAACTATGCAATTCCTTACATGAAAAGGTATAAACATTTTTTCTTTGTTGTAGTAGTATAAGGAGTAATGCAAGTGGGTCCTCTCCAATAAAAACTCCTGTGCATCTCAACATATAAAACAGATACAAAGGTAGAACAAGAGAAGGGTGGGAGCCAAAATGGTAGACTAGACACACATCACCTTGATTCCCTCTGAGAACTATGTCCTAGAACAGTAATTGAAAGGAGCGGCGTAGACATTCTGGGATCTCCAAGATCAGGCATAGGGTTGTGGATAGCACAACAGGAAGGGGAAAAATAGCTTGTCAGAAGTGAGACAGCTGCACAGTGAGTATTGCTTCTGCTGGCATGGTACTTGGGAGGATTGTGGTTAAAGATGCCCTGTGTTGGCCAGAAGGTTGGACTAGGTCTGCCAAGACTGTGAGCCTGGCAAGGCCTGGCTGCTTTGCTGATCTGCAGTGCCTAAGTAAACAGCATATCTTGCAGCAGAGAGACTATGCTTGGCACAGCTACATTTGGAGCACCTAGAGATGGCAAGCAACTGAGGGTGCTGGTGCCTCCCCTTCTCCCCTTTCTCTGAGCTGTGCCATAGATTCTGCTGACTCACAAAAACAGGTAACTTGGGCAGAACACCATCCTGGTCAGCTGAGAGCAAAATCATCCTTGCCTGAGGGCTGAGCTGAGACTAATGTTCATGCTGAGCAACAGTGACCATCTGGACAAGTAGCTCACCACCTTTAGCAACCAGGAGGTGGGGCCTGCCACCCCTGAGAGCTCAGGCAGAGCCAGCTACCAAGCTGAGGAGCACTGCTGGGTTTAATGAAAATCTGTATTGGCAGAGAAGCTAAACATAAGTCAGCTGCACCTAAAGAATGCAGCAAAGGCTAGAGTCCAAATCAAGTAGTCCCCTTACTTGCTCCCTTCTTAGACCTATACCACAGCTCCTGTAGTGTAACATCAGAGAAACTGAACAGTTTCTGGATGGCATGAAGACAACAATAAGTATCTAACCATTCAAAAAAGCAGACTATCATGGCTTCAGAAAACTCCCAAAATAAAGATTCAAATAACTTCTCAGATGAAGAAGCCTTTCTAAAATTATTGGCAGTAGAATACAAACAAATTATGTATAGAGGCTTTCTAGAGATTAAACAAAATACAGGAGAACAAAATGAAAAATTAAGTAAGGTATATGAACTGTTACAATGTCAATGATCTGAAATCCAGCAGATCAAAAATAAAATTACAAAATTAGACAATTCAGTGCAAAGCCACAAAAGCAAGAAGGATGAATTGGATGCAGAATTAGTGAGCTTGAAGATAAGGCAACTGATACCAGCAGAGGAGAAATCTGAAAAAAGAAACAAGAGAAATGAGGAAGCATTGAGAAGTATGTAGGACTCTATCAAGAGGAATAACCTATTAATAATTAGAATTCCTGAACAGGGAGGGACATCTGAAAATACAAAGAGAATTGTTGAAGAGTTGCTGACAGAAAACTTCCCTGATATTATGAAAGAACACAACATAGCTATCCAATACGCTTATCAAATGCCACATAAACCAGACCCCAAGAGAAAGACACAAAGACATACTGTAATCAAACTCAACAAAATGAAACCTAAAGAGAGGCTCTTAAAGGGAGTGAGACTTAACACAAAACTTACTTACAAAAGGAAGATTAGTAGGCTTTCATCTGACTTTTCAGCAGAAACAATGTTGGCAAGAAGGCAGTGGGTTGACATATTCAAGGTGTTGAAGGAGAAAAACTTCTAACAAAGAATTACATATTCTGCAAAATTGTCTCTCAAATATGGAGATGAAATGAAGACATTGGCAGATAAACAGAAGCTTAGAGACTTAGTATAAACCAAACCAAAACTACAAGAAATACTGAAAGAAGTTCTTTGCTTAGAAAAAGAAAAAAAATAAATGCATACTTCAAGACACAATGCAGGACACACCATCTAGAATCCTCTTCAGCTAGGGAAGTCACAAAGCTCAATCAAAGTTAAAATATTAAAAGAAGGGAACCAGTGATCTTAACACGAAAACTATGACATCATCAAACTACATCCCACTGCTGTCGAGTTGGTTCTGACTGATAGTGACCACAGAGGTCAGAGCAGAACTGCCCCATAGAGTTTCCAAGGAGCACCTGGTGGATTTGAAATGCTGACCCTTTGGTTAGCAGATGTAGCACTTAGCCCACTACACCACCAGGATTTCCTTCATCACACTATAAAGAGATATATTTTGCATGAGTTATAACCCTTTCAGATTAAGAAGACATACAGATATTAAAGATTGGTTTAAACTTAGAATATTAAGGGGGACCAAAAGGGTAGACACAAAACAAAATAACAGTGTGACACATCAACACAAGAAACACAATACAGGAATCTCAAATAACACAAAATCACCACTGAAAAAGATGACAAGTCAACTCATAAGGAAGAATGACCTAGAAAGGAATTTTAAGGGCAAAACAGATAACATAAACAACACAAAAATAAAGGCATCAGAACAACAGCACTAAACATGTTCCTATCATGGCTTGGCATCAATATTTACACTGAATGTAAACAGACTGAGTGCTCCAATAAAGAGGCAGAGAGTGACAGCCTGGATCAAAAGAAACAATCCATCTACATTTTGCTTACAAGAAACACACCTAAAACTCAAAGATATGAACAAATTGAAATCAAAGGATGGAAAAACATATACCTAGCCAACAACATACAAAGAAGAGCAGAAGTGGAAATACTAATCTCAGATAAAATAGACTTTAAAGTAAGATCCACCATCGTGGACAACAGTGGTCACTATTTATTGCTCAAAGGCTCAATACATAAGCAGGACATAACTATTATGTATTTGTGCACCCAATACCAGAGCATTTAAAAACATAGAAGAAACACCGATAACATCAAAAAATAAGATAGATCACTACACAGTAATAGTAAGAGACTTCAGCACTCTGCTTTCTGTAATGCACAAATCATCCAGAAAAAAGCTCAGCAAAGATACAGAGAATCTTGTTGCAACTATCAACCAACTAGACCTCTTCGCCATATACAAAACTTTTTACCCAGCGACAGATAAGTACATCTTCTTTTCTAACACACATGGAACATTCTACAGAATAGAACATGTATTAGGACATAAAGGAAGTCTCAACAAAATCCAGTCCACTGAATTATTTCAAAGCATATTCTCAGACCATAAAGCCATAAAAGTTGAAATTAATGCCAGAAAAAACATAGGTAGAAATTTGAACTCATGGAAACTGACCAACACCTTACTCAAAAATACAGGGGTTATAGAAGAAATCGAACACATAACAAAGAAATTTATGGAATGTAATGAGAATGAAAACACAACCTACCAGAACCCATGGGATGCAGCAAAAGTGGTGGCCAGAGGTCAATTTATCTCTATAAATGCACATATCTGGAAGGAAGGAAGAGCTCAAACCAAAGAATTAACCCTACACCTTGAACAAGCAGAAAGAGACCAACAGAAGAACCCCTCAGTCACTGGAAAAACATATAATAAACATTATATTCTCTAAATGAATTAGAGAACAGAAGAGCAATTAAAAAAATTAACAAAACCAAAAGCTGGTTTTTTGAAAAGATGAACATCATTGATAACTACTGGCTAAACTTACAAAAGAAAAACAGGAAAGGAAACAAGCAACCCGAATAAGAAATAAGGTGAGAGATGTCACAAGAGACCCAACTGAAATCAAAAGTACCCATAACAGAATACTATGAAAGACTGTACTCTAACAGATTTGAAAACCTAGAGGAAATGGACGAATGTCTAGAGTCACATCACCTACCAAAATTATCACAAGGAGAAGTAGAACAACTTAACAAACCCATCACAAAAGAAGAAATTGAAAAAGTCATCAAGAAACTGCCACCTCAAAAAAGTCCTGGCCCAGATGTCTTCTCTGGTGAATTTTACCAAGCTTTTAGACAGGAGTTAATTCCAATACTACTGAGGCTATTTCACAGTATAGAGGAGGACGAAATACTCCTCAATTCATTCTATGAAACCAGCACACCTGATACTAAACCCAAGGAAAAATCCACAAAAAAAGAAAATTACAGACAAGTATCATTCACTTGGCTGGCTTGGCATCATTCATGAACCTAGATGCAAAAATCTTCAACAAAATGCTAGCTTATAGAGTTCAACAACATATAAAAAAAATAGTTGGTAATGACCAAATTGGTTTCATACCAGGAATGTAACACTGGTTCAACATCAGAAAGACAATTAATGTAATCAACCACATGGCACTTGACTCGCAAATAATCCAAAGGATAAGAATCACATGATTTTGTCAACTGATGCAGAAAAGGCATTTGAAAAAGTCCAACCACCATTCATGCCAAAAACTGTCAGCAAAATAGGAATAGAGGGGAAATTTCTTAATGCAGTAAGGGGCATCTACACAAAGCCAACTGCCTACATCATTCTGAATGGAGAGATTGAAAGAATCCCCCTTGAGAACCAGAACTAGACAAGGAAAGATACCCACTCTTACCACTTCTGTTCAACACTGTGCTAGAGGTTCTAGCCAACAATTTTAGACAAGACAAAGAAACAAAGGGAATCCACATCAGCAAAGATGAGGTAAAAATCTGCTTATATGCAGATGATGTGATCGTATACACAAAGAATCCTAAAGAATCCGTAAGTAAGTTACTGGAACTAATAGAAGAATTCAGCTAAGTATCAGGATATGAGCTAAAACAATGTAAGTTGGTAGGATTCCTTTAAATTAAAAGAGAATATCAAAGAGAAAAATCACCAAATCAGTACCATTTACTATAGCCCTCAAGGAGATAAAATACCTAGGAATAAATTTAACCAGAGAAACAAGAGACCTACATGGAGAGAATTACAAGACCTTACTGCAAGAAACCAAAAGAGACTCACATAAGTGGAGAAAATTACTCTGCCCATGGATAAGAAGATTTAACATTGTGAAAATGTCTATTTTCCCCCAAAGTGATCTACATATACAGTGCAATCCCAATACAAATTCCAGTGTCATTTTTTAATAAAATGGAGAAACAAATCACCAACTTCACTTGGAAAGGGAAGAAACCCCAGATAAGTAAAGTGCTACTGAAGAAGAACACAACGGGAGGCCTCACACTACCTGAACTTAGAACTTATTACACTGTCACAGTAGTCAAAGCAACCTGCTTTTGCCACAAAAAGAGACATATAGACTAATGGAACAGAGTTGAGACCCCAGAAATATTACCATCTTTATGAACAGTTGATATTCGACAAAGACCCAAAACTCATAAACTGGAGTAGAAATAGTCTCTGTAACAAATGCTGTTGGCAAAACTGGGTATCCATCTGCAAAAAAACTGATATAAGACCCATATCTCACACCTTACACAAAAACTAACTCAGAATGGATCAAAGACCTAAATATCAAACCTAAAATGATAAAGCTTATACAAGAAAAAATAATGCCAACAATGGCACAGCTCAGACAGACGTCAAAATCTTACAAACAAAGCATGAACAACAGGATGAGAAAATAGATAAATGGGAACTACTAAGAATCAAACACTTTTGCTCATCCACAGAGTTTATCAAGAGAGAATAGAAAAAAATATTCAGCCACTATATGTCAGACTGACGTCTGATCTCCATAACCTACACTGTACTGCAAAATATCAACAAGAAAATGGCAAATAGCCGAATTAAGTGATGGGCAAAGGAGATGAGCAGACACTTTACCAAAGAAGATATTCAGGTAGCCCAGACACATGAATAAATGCTGACAATCATTAGCTATTAGAGAAATCCAAATCAAAACTACAGTGAAGTATCATCTTACCCTAACGAGATTTGTCATAATCCAAAAACACAAAACAACAAATGCTAGAGAGGCTGCAGAGTAATTGGAACTCTCCTACACTGCTGGTGGGATTGCAAAATGGTACAATCTCTTTGGAAAGTAACTTGGCGCTTCCTTGAAAAGTGAGAAATAGAAGTACCATTTGATCCAGCAATCTCACTGGTCAGAATACATCCTACAGAAATAAAGGCAGTCACGTGAACAGATACATGCGCATGAATGTCTATTGCAGCCCTGTCTACAAAAGCAAAAAGATGGAGTCAACATAGATACCCATCAACGGATGAATGGATAAACAAACTGTGTTACATATACTCAGTGGAACACAATGCTATGATAAAGAATAATGACGATTTTAGGAAGAATCTCATAACCTGTTTTCAACTGGAAGACATTATGCTGAGTGAAGTTAGTCAGCAGCAAAAATATAAATACTGTATGAGATCTCTGTTTTACAGGGACTTAAAAACAGGCTTATGCACAGAAGAAAAGACTTCGATGGCTCCAAGGTAAGGAAGGAGAGAGAGGGTTGATCATAGATTAGATATTCAACAGAAATTTGGTTAGATGAAATCAGTGATAGCACACAGTAGAATAGAACAACTTAAATGGACTTCATAAACTGAAAAGTTTTCTAAACTCAACCCAATATTTCAAAGAATCGAGTAGCTGGGATGGGGGTCTTGGGACCATGTATTCAAGACACTTCAGTGCCGATTAGCATAACTAGACAACTGTCTTCTGCTCCCCATATTGGTGAGTGGCATCTTGGGTCTTAAAAGATAACAAGTTGCCATCTGAAGTACATCAGATGGCCCCAACTCAGTGGGAACTGATCATCACCAAGAACAACAAAGGTAAAAAGAGAAAATAGCCAAAGAGACAGAAGGACCCACGTGAATGAGAGACTGTATCAACATGTGCCCAGAAGAACCAGATGGTGCATGGCCACCACCAAAGAGAGCTGTGACAGGTGGAGTGCCTGAGGCAGTGTGAGAAAAAAAGCCGTGCAGCCAAAGAACTCTACTGAAAGACCCAAACTGATGTTCGAACAGCCTGGAGGATCCTCTGGGAACATGGCCCCTAGACCTGCTGCTCTCCATGGCCAGAAACTAGTATGATGTCAACTCTTCAGACAAGAAGGGACTGGACTTGGGGACACAATATGACCACATGATGTGCATACTTTATGGTTCTATGCAATTAAAGAAGGCTGTCCTAATGGTCTCTTTCTAGATGGGACAGAAGAGGTTGGAGAGGAGGGAATAGCTGCTTGTCAAGAGCATATTAGAAATACTGAGTGAAAAGGAGGAGTGTTCTGTCACCGGCTGGGGAGAGCAGAAGTTGCACATAAGTGGGCACTTAATCACAATTTAAAAAAAGGAAGAACAAGTGTCCCAGTAAGCCTGTTGCTGTGTGCTGTCAAGTGGATTAAAACTCACAGTCACCATATATGTCAGCGTAGAATTTTCCCACAGGGTTTCCGAGGTTGTGGTCTGTATGAGGGCTGATTATCAGAACTTCTCTCCCGTGGAGCATCTGGTGGGTTCAAAACACTGACCTTTGGGTTAGCAAAACCAAAACCCATTGCCACTGAGTCAATTCCAACTCATAGCAACTGTACAGCAGGTGAGCACTTAATTATTATACCACCAGGGTTCCTTTGAGGAAGTCTAAACTTTTATTATTTGTCTTAATTGACAGAAAATATTTTATCACTTGCAGAATCCTAGAAGCACATTCTCTGAACCTTGTGGATTTTATTTGGAACCAACACAAACTGACTAAGCCTGATTTGGGTGACATTACACATATTAAATCTTTTAGCCCAGATTTAAGAACACTGACTTAGAAAGAATTATAGGAGCTTTTAACATTTGCCACAGAAATCAGTCTTTTCTATTTAGTGTATTGCATCCAAAGAATTAGAAAAATTATCCCATAAATATGTACTTGAATAAAAATATAAAGTGAGATTTTGTAATGCTCCTTTCTGTATTTGGTGGCAAAGATGCTACAAAGATGCCTTAATAGCTAACTCTTACTTGACTCTACAGCAGTGGTTTTCTTCTTTTTTTTGCAGTTTTACTGAGCATTTACTGTATGCAAGACTCTATGTGCTTTTCTTAGATGATGACATTTAATTCTCTTAAGAATCTTGTGAGATAGGAAAAATAGCTCTTAATTTACAGAAAAGGATACTAAGATTAGGAAGATTAATTTCCCCAACTTCATAAACTGTAAATAATAGAGCCAGAATTCAACCTCAGATATAAATACCATATATGCATATACATTATTAAAAGATTTCAAAAAATACACTGTGGTCTAATATTTTGGTTTCATCAACTTGTCATAATTAGGATACCTCCCCTACCATCTGTGTGAGACCGACACCTAGGAAAGAATGAGTAAATATAGTTGTTACTGCTTTTCAACAGAGAAATAAGTCATATTTTCGCTGACCACATTTGCATCCCCTGTGGAAGAAGGCAGTATGTTTACCAATGCTAGAGCATTCAAAATCAGAGCTGATAGTGATACTAATAGAGACAAATTTTAACAGCCTATTTCTAAGCAACATTATTGACAGAGCAAAGGTTACCTTGATTGATAAATGCTAACCTGTATCTGGCCATGAAACTGTGGTTTCAAGAAAGTCTGTTGCCATGAGTTATTGCTCATTTGGCCCCAACTCATGGTAACCTATGTATATAGGTAGGCTCTAATGGTCCTTAAACCAATAATTATACAAACCTACTTTTCCACCTAGCCCTGGTGACATAACTGTGCAGTGGTTAAAGCACTAAGCTGCCAGCAAAAACATCGACAATTCAAACCTACCAGCTCCTTCACTTCTGTGAAGATTACAGCCTTAGAAACCCTATATGGTGATTTCTACTCTGTCTGAACAGGGTTGCCAATGAGTCTGAATCCACCCAAAGCCAGTGGATTTTTATCTATCCAGTTAAATCTCTTAAAATGATCTCTTACAGAACATCCAAAAGGCCACATTTTAAAGTAAAAATATGTGCTATTTTTAAAAAAATAGATGCTGCAAAATACTTGAAAGTTCAGTCACAAGCACCAGTATTAAAATGTGTTACACTTCTGCCTGATTTTTTTCAAATACGTACCCAACCTATTAAAATACAATGACATGGTTCTCTCTGTGAATCAAGCAGGCAACATTTCTTGTATTTAATGTTGACCTATAATTTATAAATCAAAGACCAGTGGTGAAGTACTTGTAAGTCCTAAACTATTAATGAATAATTTATTTCACAACCCCTGACACTGAAATGTATAAATTTTTCTTATGATTATACAATGACACATGCTCATTATTGACAGTACTGAAAATACAGGAAAAAAATTACATTTAAGCTTATCCCAAATCTCAAGACCTGGCACGGCCTGGCAATATATATGAAAAGAGTTTTCTCTAAATATGTATCTGTCTGTATATTTTACATATAGAAACACTTATCAGTTGAATAAGTAAGGTGAGAGAGTACAATGTTATTGAAAATATTTTCCAGTTTTGAATCGTGTCCCTGATTCTGTTTGAATGGGTGCCTCTTGATCCATGTACAAGTATCATATGAGCACAATTAAGTGCTTTGAATTTCTCATTATTTACCATGTTGTCTATAGTTTGTTATAACCCACACACTCAAATACCTTTGCATAGATGATAAACTACAAGTAAATATTTTTCTGATATTCTATGCTTTTGTTCAAGGTCCATCTGACAATAGCAATGATATTCCCCATTCCACATCTTCTGAATCTAGTTTGAATATCTGACAGTTCCCTGTCAGTGTATAGCTACCACTATTTTTTAATTATCTTCAGCATAATTTTGTTAGCATGTGATATTAATGATGTTGTTTGATAATTTCCCCATTTTAATTGATTGCCTTTCTTTTTAATGGGCATGAATATGAATCCTTTCTAGTTGACTGGCTTGGTAGCTGTCTTCCAAATTTCTTGATAGAGACAAGTAAGTGCTTCCAGGATTGCTTCCTTTTATTGAAGTGTCTCAGTAGACATTCTGTCAGTTCCTGGAATCCGGCTTTTAATCAATACCTTCAGTGCAACTTGAACTTCTTCCTTCAATATTAGATCATATGCTACCACCTGAAATGGTGAAGATGACCAATTCTTTTTGGTACAATCACTTTGTATATTCATTCTTTTTTGATGATTCCTGCATCATTCAATTTTTTACCCATTACCTTACGAATCATAATTGACTCAACAGAAACTGCTTTTACTGTTTTGATCTATATGCTAAACAAATAATAGGAGATGATGCTATGTGAATAAAAGCACAGCATCAGGACTGGAGAGAAACTTATTCACAACCTGTGATAACACAATGGAGATAATACAACCTTGCTTGCTGTAAGGGACAACGTCTTGGAACACTTACTGACAGAGGTTAAAAACTAAAGCCTTGAGTATGGATTGCACCTGTATATGAAGAAAATGAAAATACAACTGGAATGATAAACAACATTATAATAAATGGAGAATAAATTGAAGTTGTCAGTTATTTCATCCTACTTAGATCAACAACCAATGACCATGGCAGCAGCAGCTAACAAATGACATATTGTATTGACAAAACTGCTGCAAAAGGCATCCTTAAAGTTTTTACAAAAGCAAATATTTCACTTTGATGACTAAGATGTGTTTGATCCAAACCATGTCTTTCCAGTTTCCTCAGATGAATGCAAAAGTTGAACAATTAAAAAGAAGAAAAATTGATGCATTTTAACTCTGGTGTTGGTGAAACAAGAATGTTAAATATAACCTCTTACTGGAGGCAGAGGAGTGGGTGGAGAGGCAGGGATAGGAGATTGTTTGGAGTATAAGACAGGTATGGAGCTGAGAGGAAGAGTGTGCTGTCACTGGGCAGGGACAGCAGTGGGAACTGCATATAGGTGGGCATGCAAATTTATATGGGAATGTACATTTTCATTCAATCATAATTTAAAAAAACTGAGAGTGTTAAATATACTTTGGACTGCGAAAAGAACGAACAAATCAGTCTTAGAAGAAATACTACCAGAAATGTTCCTGAGAAGATAGTGAAACTTCAACTTGCTTACTTCAATCGCGTCATCAAGAAAGACCTATCCCTAGAAAAGGACATCGTGCTTAGCAAAGAGAGGACCAACAAAAATGAGGGAAATATTCAGTGAGGTGGAGTGACGCCATAGCCAAAACACTAGGCTCAAACATACTGTCTCAGTCACCTGGTACTACTCTAACAGAAAATAACACACGCGATGGCTCTAGAAAGAGAAATTTCATTTTCACAGCCAGGTGAGTTCATTCATAAGCTACAAGTCCATTCAATATGAGAAATTATCGCAGTCTGGTAGGCTGAGTCCAAAATCATTATGAGAGCATCTCAGTGCAGGAATCTCAGGTGCAAAGATAGCACTCTGCTCTTGCTGCTGTTCTCTTGGTGGTATGAGGTTCCTGACTCTCTGCTCACTTCTCTCTTTTATATCCCACAAGCTTGTAGCTGTGTCCTGCCTCACCAACCCAACTGCTGCCATTCTCCTTCATCAACATCACAGAGGCAAATTTCATAACACATGGGGAAAAAAAATCACACTGTATTAGGACTTAAGGCTGAGCCATATCAACAAACACATTCTTTGACACAATGCAACCCATATCAATGATCACAAATACTGCACAAGACCAGAAAACATTTCATTCTGTTATACATAAGGTTAAAGGAGTCAGAGCTGACTCTATGGCAACTATCAAGACCATATATAAATTTTTATAGAAATACAATATCATACTTTGCAGTGTATTTTGATCATATTTCTTTGTCACTGGTTAATATTTTTAATTTTTGTGTCCAGTTGTCTCCAGTTACTTCTATTTTTTCTGTTATTATAAATAACACATTGATCATCCTCATATATGAATCTGTGTTCATGCTATTCTTTCACTTTTATATAGACTAGATCAATCTCTTTCACAAAACTAAAATACGATTCCCAAAACACTAATTTCTTAGCTCCATAATCTTTTATAACTTATTTGCTTATACTTATAGTTGTACACCCATCTTCCTCTGAACCTTTTGAGCAGTTTCATAGAGGAGTTGCTGGATGGTGCAGACACTGAAGTTCTTGACTACAAACCCATACAGAAGCACTTTGAAAGAAAAGCCTGGTAATCTGCTTCTGTAAGGTTACAACTTTGAACACCTTATAGAGCACAGTTAAACTCTGCAACACATGGAGTCACCATAAGTCAAAACTGACACACCAAAACTTTGGATTTTTTTGTTTGTTTAATATACATGAAAACTCACTTTCCATTGTTTGATGAGTCACTTCTTGAAAATTATAGGAAAGAGAAAGTGATAGGATAAATGGAGAGAATGGAGAAAGCAAAAAAGAGAGAAAAACCTTTTTGTACTTCATTTCTTTACTCTTGTTATTCTCCTTTTCTAGAATACTTTTTCCCAGTCTACCTGAATAAACCCTATGCGAACTCCTAGATTTAGATTGATTTCCTACCACAAAAGGTTTTCCATTATCTCCTCTTCTGTTAGCAGTGTTTCTACATATGTGCTTTCTTAGTGATGTCTACAAACCATAACTCTGTATGCATATATTAAAACATGCATGCCACTGTTGTAATATTTCATAGCCTCAATTTACCCTCTAGGTGGCAATCAAAGGAAAGTCCTTAGTTTATTCATCTCTATCTCTGGTGATTAAAAGAGTTAGTCATATAAAACTTAAGAAAAACCTGTTTGTAGCATAAATAAATAAGTAAATGGTGCACACCACTCTTTGAAATAGAAGCTATATTTACTGTTCCGACAGTTAGGGAAAGAGCAGAAAAGCTAGGAAAATCTGTTGTCTGGACTTCTGGGCTTTTTTTCACCTGAAGAGACCAGAGAGCAGTTCTATACCTACAACCGTAAAAGCAGGCTGTAACTTGTCTGATAGCTTGTGTCTAGAAAACTAATATACATCCTGCTCAGTTAAACAGACACAGTACAAACAAAATTTATTATCCCTGATTATTTATGGAGGTTCTAAATCCAGGATAAAAGTTGTTTAACTGAGTCCTTTAAACAAATTTATGTTTTTCTTTTTTTCCTTTCACAAAGGAAACAAAACCCAGCAAATACTAGCTGCCTAAGGCTATACTCTATCTGGCTTTATGTGTCTAACAAGCTTGAAAGTATTCTCTTGATTACAGAAAACACTACACTGTATAGTATTGTATATACTAGTATTAAGAGACTCATTAATGCTTTCTTCTGGAACCAGGTGTTTGGTGGGCTTGGGTTTATAGAGGAGTTGTATTAACACAGCTTTCCCTAGTGCCTTTTCATTGTTCTGCCATTTGCTTTTGTAGATGACCTAACAGTCATGTCTGAAATGAAAAAACAATCCATTTTGTTCCTTCTGTATCCAAAATGTCTTGCCATACTTGCCATGGAAGTTCTAGAAAAATGTGCCTTATGATTAGTAAGATTTCTTCTCAGAATGTTGGCCAGAAGGAACACTGGAGAGTCAACTGAGGCCATAAGACCCTTCACCTTTTAAATCCCAAACAGTCCACTATCCTAAAAACAAAACAAAAACCCACTACCACAGAGTCAATTTTGACTCACAGTGATCCTATAGGACAAAGTAGAATAACCCTACAGGGTTTCCAAAGAGAGGCTAGTGAAGTCAAACTGCCAACCTTTTGGTTAGCAGCTGTAGCACTTAACCACTACATCACCATCCTAAAGAGATGGAAATCTCTATTAACACCAAACACATATGCAAACCTAAACAATAGTATAAACAAACTGAGAAGATACACGTTTCAAAACAGTGTGATTTCTATACCATATTATCCTACCCATCACTTCATGCTTTATGAGCATCTGCATTATTTGAACAGGTTACAAGGGCTATACATTGCATCTATAATGAAAAACAAAAAATAAAACTAGATTCAAAGATATAAAAATGAAATCATGATTTGAACAATGAACTGGGAAAAAAATCAACACAACTGTAAAGAAGAATTAACATTTTTAATAGTATCAATGGAAAGAGCTCAAACAAATTGAGAAGACAGTAAAATATGGGGCAAAGGTTATGAATAACACAAATTTCACTGAAAAGGAAATGCAAATTGTCCTTCAGCTACCACTGTGCTTTCTCTTTAATCTATCTTTTCAATGGACTTTAGAGTAATTTTTCTAATATAGGTTCACATTTACTCCTTAATGAAAGCAATTATTTCCTTCCCATTTTCTGTGAAGTTGTTATATGAAGTTATTGTCTCATGTACTAACAAAATGTTAATTAGAAAATAGTCTGGGGAAAAAAAAGAAAAAAGTTCTGGATAAGATGTGATTGATGACAATTAAATATAATTTACAGAAGAGTAGAATGAGACAAGCCAGATTTCAGAGGACTCAAAAAGGGTTTTTCATTGGAAATAAGTGAAGGAAAAGCTATAGATCATCCATTCAAGAAGCATGTCAATGAAAGAGAGTGAGAAATGGCAATAGCTTTAAGAGGAAATAGCTTTTAACCCATCCATGTGTCTAATAGATATTGTTGATCTTATTTTGATTTTCTATCTTTATGTTAGTTCATTTTTATGTTTTTTCGGGTGAGATCATCAATGGAATTTCTGCTAAAATGAATCTGAAAAGTAAGATAAATGTAAGGAAACAGAGACAGTATATATCACCCGAAGGTTCCAAGCCACAGCAATAATGTTAATATTTTAGAATATTCTCTTCCAGAGTCTACGGAATGTTTAAGGTTATGCTTGAGATACTCTAATGTAAGACCTTTTTTCATTCTGTGCTATTACTTCCCCTTTTGGCCTCAGATATCAGTATTTCTGCCAGTACAATTCTCTTAAAAATGTTTTTTTGCCTTTCATGAATCTTATTAGGTCTGTTCCACTAGTCTACAAATCTCTTAGACATGGGCCATTTTCTACCTTGAGCTTCTACTAAGAATACGTAGAATCAATACCATGTATTTCTTAAAAGCTTATTGTTTGATAGAATTGTCTCTGAGTCACCACTTTAAGAGTTTTTTCAGGGGCAGGGCTAAGATGGTAGACTAGTTAGACACTTCCTGTGGTCCTTTCTACAACAAAGATCTGAAAAAATAAGTGACTTAATTATGTATAAGTGTCCAGGAGTCCTTAACATGAAAGACAAAGCTGAGGTGTTAGAGCATCAGGGAGAGGGACGGACAGTCTAGAAACAGTGAAGATTTGCCAGACTTGACCTGGCTGGTACCCAGACTGAACTGGCTGGTTTGCGCAGGCTGTGGCAAGCAATAGTGGTTGTGATGCATTTTCTACACTGGGGGAAACCACGTGGTGGAGAGTTTATACAAGCCTCCAGAGCAAGGGAAAAGCGGCAGTGTATCTGTGAAAGTTAAGTGTAAGGGTCTAACCTACCATACAGGACCAAAATAGCTCTCCCTGCTCTGGAAAATGCCTGTCTCCCTGCCATGGATTGAATTGTGTCCTCCCAAACATGTGTCAGCTTAGGCTATGATCTGCAGTATTGTGTGATTAACCCCCTTCTTGTGATACTCCTATGTTACAAACCATAACTTCTGCCTTTGGTAAAATAGGATTAAGGTAAGATGTAACACCCTTGCTCAGGTCACACCCTGACCCAACATAAAGGGAGTTTCCCTGAGGTGTGGCCAGCATCACCTTTGATTGTACAAGAGATAAAAGGAAAAGGGAAATAAGCAAAGAGGGGGGACCTCATACTACCAAGAAAACAGTGACAGGAACAGAGCACATCCTTGAACTCAGGGTTACCACATGGAGAAGCTCCTAATGCCAAGGGAAGATTAATGAGAGGGGCCATCCTCCAGAGCCAACACAGAAAACAGAATACCCTGAACGGATGCCCTCAATTTGGACTTCTAGCCTACTATTTTTGTTGTTAGGTGCCACTGAGTTGGTTCTAACTCATAGTAACCTGTGCATAACAAAACTAAGTGCTGTCCTGTCTTGCACCATGCCCGCAATCATTTTTATGCTTAAGCCCATTGTTGCAGCCACTGTTTCAATCAATCTAGTTGAGGGTCTTTCTCTTTTTCATTGACACTCTACTTTTCCAAGTATGATGTCCTTCTCCAGGGACTACTAAACTATAAGAAAATAACATTTTCTTTGTTAAAGCCATCCATTTGTGATATATATGTTATGGTATCACTAGATGACTAACCTTGGACACAATAGGCAAACATAAAACAAATAAATATAATAACTCAGAGACAGCAGTCAATTATCAAATCACATGAAGAGATAGACCATGATGGCTTCAGCAAGTAACCAAAACAAAGAAACAGGAAACCTCACAGAGGAAGAGAAGGTCTTGGAATTGCTGAGAGTAGAGATCAAGATTAACATAAGATATTCTTCAAGAGATCAGAAGGGAGATCAGGCAAAATGCAGATCAAGCCAAGGAACACACAGACAAAGCAACAGAGGAATTTATTAAGGTTATACAAAAGCAAAATGACACACTTAAGAGGTTGCAAGAATCCACCAATATACAGCAAATAGTAACTCAAAAGATTAACAATAAAATTTCAGAATGAGACAACTCAGTAGACAGTCATAGAAGCACGAGTGAAGCAACAAAAGTCAGAATTAGTGAGACTGAAGATAAAACACTTAAATCACCTTTATTGAGAGCAATTCAATAAAAGAAATAAAACAAAAAAGATACCATAAGAACTGCATGGATACTATCAAGAGCTATGACTTACAAGTAATTATAGTACAAGAACACAGGGGGAAAACAGAAAACACAATCCCAAGATATAGAAAGGGCCAAATAAACCGGAGACTACATTATCATGAGACCAGAAAAACTAGATGGTTCCAATTACTCCCAATTACTGCCCTTAAAGGGGACTCAACAAACAGTTCCTGATGGAACAGGAAGAGTGTGGTGTGCAGAACTCCAACTCTAGCAAAAAGACCAGACCGGATTGTCTTACCTACTGGAGCGTCCCTAGAAGACATGGCCCTTGGACCCTTTGTTAGCCCAGAACTGAAAGCCTTCCAGAAGCCAACTCCTCAGACAAAGATTGGGCTGGTCTATAAGACATAAAACAATACTGTTAAGGAGTGTGCTTCTTGGCTTAAGTTGGTATAGGAGACAAAATGCACTGCTCCTGTCCTCAGGTCACATGAAAATGCAGAGGGAGACAGAAGCTGATCAAACAGACATGGTAAATACAGTATGGAGGGGAGAAGTGTGATGCCACTGGGTGGAAGGAGCAGCTAGGGTCACATAACAAAGTGTGTGTAAGTTTTTGTATGAGAAACTGACCCAAATTGTAAACTTTCACTTAAAACACAATGAGAAAATAAATAAGTAATTTTGAAAAAATTGCAAGAAAACGTAAGTTAAAGGGGAGTTCTAGAGTCGAAACAGATTTAGAAGATACAGCAGTTAACACAATATGATAACCTTACTTGGATCCTGATTCAAAGAATTGTTCAAAAAGTTGTGACATCAGGGTTTAATATCCAGAATACACAAAGAATTTTTACAACTTAACAAAAAAGACAAACAATCCACTTCAAAAACGGACAAAGGACATTTTGTTAAAAAAAGATACACAAATGGCCAACAAGCACATGAATAACGAGCTCAGTGTTGTTAGCCATTAGGTAAATGCAAAACAAAACTACAGCGAGATACCACTTCATTGCCTCCCATTGGAATGGCTAAGAGTTTAAAAAAAGGGAAAATAACAAACGTTGACAAGGATGCAGAGGAATGAGAGCTCTCATCCGTCAGTGGTATGAATGCAGAACAGTGCATCCGCTGTGGAAAACAGTGTGGTGGTTCCTTTCAAAGTTAAACATAGAGCTAACATCCAACAAGCAAACAAAAAGAAAAACGCTCTACTATCAAGTTGATTCTGATCCAGAGCAGCTCCACAGGGTTTCCAGCATTGTAAATCTACTGAAGCAGGCTACCCCATCATTCCCCCATTCAGCTCTTGGTGGTTTTGAACCACTAATCTTTCAGTCAGCAGTTGCTCATTTTAGGCACTGGACCACCGAGGCTTGGAGCTACCATTTGCCCCAGTAATTCCACTCTTCAGTATGCACCCAAGAGACTTGCAAGCGCCAACATAAACACACACGCATTAATGTTAATATCGGCACTCTTTGCAGTAGCTCAAAGACAGAAACAACCCAAATGTCCATCACACAGAATGCAGTATGCGCATTCGGTGGAATATTACTTAATCATAAAGAGAAGTTCTGAGACATGCTACGACCTGGAAGAACCCTGAAAATATTTTACTGAGAGAAGTCTATAAGAAAAGGATTAATACTGTATGCTCTCTCCATTATGAAATATGTAGAATAGGCAAACACATACAGATCAGAGTTCAAAAGTGATTACCAGGGACAGGAGAGATGGTGAAGGAGAATTACTGTTTAAGAAGTTTATCAGCAAGAGTTATTAACAGAAACACAATCACTTCTGTTTACAGTGATAGAAAATTTAACAGTAGATATTGGTAAAGATTGCAGAGCATGACTGATATAATTGATGTCACTGAACTGTATAGGTGAAAAATGTTGAACTGGCGAATGTTCTGTTATCTATAACTTTACAACAATAAATAAACTTTAAAGTATACGCATATATCACATAACTTAAAATTTGAACACTGATTCAGTATTTGATCTTAAGGAATTACTGTTCATTTTGTTTGTTTCAAATGACAGTAGTGTTGTTATTGGGCTAAAAATGATATTTATCTTTTAGAAAGACATAGCAAAATATATATGGTAAATATATGATGTTGGGGATTTTCTTTAAAATAAAACAGGGACAGGAAATGAGTAAGAGTATAGATGAAATAAGGCTGATGCTGAGATGATAATTAGTGAACCTTGGTGATGACAACATAGAAAATTGCTTAGGAAAAGATACAGTCATAAGAGTAAAATCCCACCACTGAAGCTCAAGCAGAATTTGCATTTTTTTTGAAAAAGAAATTCTGTCTTTGAAGCTGGGCCAAGAGAAGAAAACCAAGAATAAACGTGCCTAGTTCAAAGAATAGGGGTGGGGGAGACATTCTTAAGCACTTAAAATTACAAGATGTACTTCAGAAAGAAGAGTACAATCTAGCAGTAAGAAGACATATACAAGAAAAAGCAGCAGGCAAAGAAAAATATCAGATATTTTTGTAAATCTAATTAAAAATTGATTATAAAAATGACAACAGCTTTCAGTATAAAAGGTGAGACGACAAAATGGCACAAAAAATAAGGAAGTTGGGAGAGGCATTCAGTGAGGAGTTAAGAGCATGATAAAATATTTTTTTTCCAAGAGGGTAGAAATAACTAATAGCTTTAGAGTTCATTAATGGAAATTTAAGAAAAATTACTACAAGAATAAGATTCAACATGTATCTTTGAAACCACAGAGGGAAAAAAGGAAAGATTAAAAGAAGGTTTACTAATATAATAGAAGGCAAGGTAAATTTTTTTAAAAAAAGAAACAAAATAAAAAATGGCAAACAGAATAGCAAAGTAAGTGTAATAAAGTACCAATATTGTTATTATTTACAGGGCATTAACATGAAATTTTATCTATTAAAATACAGAAACTATAAGACTAGATTACTAGTGGAATAATTGTTACATACTGACTATAGGACGCACACATGGGAAAAAGAAAGAAAATTCGATTATAAAGAATTATATTGTTCTTAAGTTGCCACTGAGTCATAGCAGCTCGTGGTGATCCCATGTGTGAAGAGTAGAAATGCTCTGTATGGTTTATTGTTTTTTTACTTATTTTTTAATTTTTTCATTGAGGCTTTTTTTTGGCCAATTAATTGTTTCATCTTATTATTGTAAAAAAAAATATAGCTATTTTTCAGATGTATAACTTAGTGATAACAACTACATCGTGATGTACAATTACCCTTAATCAATGCCAGATTTTTCATCACCATAAAAAACTCACTGCTTCTCAAATAATGGCCCTCCCTCCTGCACATGATTGTTTTTAACCTGATAATGTAATTTGGAAAACATTCTGTATCACCTTTTTAGTGGCTGCATTGTATTCCATTGAGGAGATGAACCATGCCTAAATAGGTACACCACGGTACAGCTATTCTTGTTTTTACAAATCTTAAAAAGTACATGACATTTATTGTTGAAATTTTTAAAAATAATATTTTCTTTTGTTTTAAATGAAAATTTGTACAGTAAATTACATTTTTCTTTCACAATTTTTGCATAAATTGTTCCATGCCATTGGCTACAATTTTTACAATGTGTCAGCCTTCTTATCTGTTTTACTTCCAGTGATTCAGCTTCCCCTCCCCTCCCCTCCTTCTCACCTTTGCTTTCGGGTAAATGTTGACTGTTTGATTCATATAGTTCATTTGTTTAAGCAAGCGCATTACAGGTGATGCTGTTTACTTTAAAAGCCTATCAATTATTTGGCTGAAAGGTGACCTGCAGAAATAGCTTCAATTTCAAGTTCAAAAGTTATCTTAGCAGGATAATTTAGAGGTTCCTTTAATCTCTGTCCAGCAGGTATAGACTTTTTTTTTTTAATTTTTATTTAACATAACTGAGTGAAAATGTACATTCACATGTAAATTTACATGCCCCTCTATATGCAGCTTCCACTGCTCTCCCTGTCCGGTGACAGCACACCATTCCTCTCTGCTCCATACATGTCTCATCCTCCCAACAGTCTCCTTTCCCCTCCTGTCCGTCCACTCCCCTTCCTCCAGCCAGAGGTCAGCAAGATGATGGTATAGACTTTTTTAAGAATTCAAGTTTTGTTCTACAATTTTTTTTTCATTCTGCCTGTACTGTGACCTTGATCAGAATGGTCAGTAGCGGCAGTTGAGCACTATCTCGTTCTTCCAGCCTCAGGTTAGAAGAGGCTGTGATTCATGTGGACTACCCATCCCATGGATTAGTTTCTTCTTTGAGACTTTGATTTCCGTCCTTCCCTTTTGTTCCATATGAGTAGAGAAAAATAGTTGTATCTCAGATGGCCTCTTGCAAGCTTTTAAAACCCCCGAACTACTCTCAAACTAGAATATAAAACATTATGCTTATGAACTACATTATGTAGATTAACTCAGTTGTCTCTTGAGACTATGATCTCAATCTTTTAACACAGTAAACCAACTCCACAAGTTGTTTGGATATGCCTAGGAAGCCTACATAATTGTGCCAGGTGGTTTGTCATGTTGTTGCTGTTGCTAAGTGCTGTTGAGTCTGGTCCTCAGTCATAGTGACACTATGCGCAATAGAAAGAAACACTGCCTGGTGCTATACCATCCTCATAATCATTGTTATGTCTGAGCTCCTGTTGCAGCCACTATGTCAATCCATCTCATTGAGGCTCTTTCTCTTTTTAACTGACTTACATTCTCATCATGATGCCCTTCTTCAGGGACTGATCCCTCTTGAAACCATGTCCAAAGTATGTGAGACACATTCTGGCTGCACTTCTTTCAAGACAGACTTGTTTCTTCTTCCAGCAGTCCATGGTATAGACAGTGTTCTTCAACACTACAATTCAAAGGCATTAATTCTTCAGTCTTCCTTATTCACTGTCTAGCTTTCCTATGCATATTTCTGGAAAATTTTTAGAAATGCAAGTTTTACGCAGGGGTTTGAACCAAAACAAACCAGTTCAAAGCCCTGGGGCTGCCATAAAAATATGTCACCAAGTGGTTGTGTGTAAAGAACATCCATTTGTTTTCTCACAGTTCTGCAGTCTGAAAATCAACATCGGGGCTTTGGCTGTGTCCGTTCTTAGTTTTTGACATCTGTGGCAATCCTTGGCATTCCTTTGCTGCTTATAGATGCATCTGCCTCCATTATGACATAGTTACCTCCTCCGATGTGTCTGTTTCCCAATTTTGTAAGACACCACTTACTTATAATTGATTAGATTTAGGACCCATTTTACTCTAGCATGGCCTCATTGTCGTAATAAAGGAAATCTCTTCTTTCCCAACAAGGTCATATTTAGAGTTCCAGAGGCAAAGACTTCAGCTGATATTTTGGGAGACACAACTCAGGCTGTAGCAACGAGGCACTCCAACCAGGCATACGTGATGGACTCCACTGCTCCTCTCTGCCTTTAAGGTGTTCACTTGGCAGAGCTGCATCCCTGGTTAAAGCCAACTGTCCTGTCTGCAGGCGCCCTGTGCAGCTGAGCATGGCTGAGAAAGACATAGAGATGCTGACTGACACCACTTAAGTGTGCCCTTAGTGCTGCCAGGGTGTCAAACTGCACAGCCTGTGCTTATTCATCCTCACACGCTCCTACACCTTTATTCTGTACTTTCTTTTCTCTTCTCAAACCCTTCTACCTTTTTCATTCTGTCTCTGAGATCTTGTGGCAGTCAGAAACAATATTTTGGCAAACCTCTGACATCATATCTACTCACTTTACCTGGAATACCGGCATTGTTTAAAATAGTGAAATCTGAAACCAGCCCCAAATCTTCACTAATAGGTGACCATATAAATAAAATACAGTCTATTTCTGTGACAGTAAACTGTATAGTAGTTAAAGTGAATGAATCACAATTGATAAACATCAAGAACACTTGCATTGAGTGTCAAAAATTGATTTCTAAATATTAATCACAGAAAATTCTTTTTGCATCTATTTAAAATACATGCAAAGCAACAGCACTTAAAAAGCTTTGCTTGCTTACCAAGTGCATTAGGATACTTGTTTCTGTATAAAAAGAGAGGGAATTGAGGCTGGGGACCTCAGCTTGGTATGCAATGATTTTTTGCATTTAAATAAAGAAGATTTGAAGCAAGTTTGACAGAGGAGACTTAGACTCTGATAGGTACTATACCGTGTAGGGATTGACTGGGATAATTCGGAAAAACTGAATTATGCTTAAATTTTAGAGGAAACACAGATACATTAAATGATAAAACAACACCATGAGATACAAGCCAATACAGAGAAGTCCATAGTATTTACGCAGATACATAAGCGGACCACTGTATTGGCTAGGATGCCTTTGGGCGTAAGTCATAGAAACTAAATAATTACAGAGACTTATTGGCTCAGATAACTGGTAAGTTTAAAGTAGATGAAAATAGGTTTGACTGAGCAGCTTAAAAACAATCCTTTCTTTCTCTTCCAGAACACTGCAGTCCATGGAGGTCAGCTCAACTGTGTTCTACTGTTGGTTCCCCCTTGTGGTGCTAAATGGTAACCAAATTCTCATAGTTACATGTTTTTCCTGTTCATGACCAAAACAGAGACACTCAGGAAGAAAGAGACACTTGGGAAGAAAGAGCAAGCTTCTTTCTTCAAAAATCTCCAGCAAATCTCATTTTCACAAACCTTTGCATTGATGTATTCTTAGCACCAGGCATGGTGGAGGCTGTCAACTAAAATCTACTAAATTAACCTGCATCTCTACTGAGAAAAAATTCACCAAACATTCACCAAGAATATCAAAAAGTCCAGTGTTTGTAAGGAACAAACTACTTTTATCTTAATAAATATTGCTAAGTATATATTAGTTATTTATATATTTTCTTTTTTAAATTCGTGCTAGAAGTGGTATCTTACTCAGGTAGTGCTTAAAAAATATATATTTATCAATTCTAAAAATTGCAACCCCAAATTATGTATTCTACTGTTATGTTTCTTAGATTTTCTTAATGAGCTAACAGAAAACAAATATGTAAGAAGAACTGTTTTATCTTAAATTCTAAATCACAGTTAAATGAAAAAATTGAAAGAATAAAATCTAGGGGGAAATATGGGTAAATATTTTTATAATTTCAGTTGCTAAAATTCTACTTAGGCTTGAGATAAAAATCACAAAGTATAAGAAAGATTAATTGCCTAAAAATTTAAACATTGGTACAGAAAAATATACTCTAAATTTGACATAGAAGCACTGACTAGGGATCAGTATTTATAATATAGATGATTGAAGGGTTAATTGCCATAAATTACAAGGAATACTAAAAGTTAATATGAAACAACTAAATGTAATAAGAAAAAGATAAAAACCGTAAAATATAGTTCACATTAAAAATGCAGTTAATGAGCAAACATGAAAAGATACTCCTGAAATCGAAAACATACCGTGAGAGTTAATGGAAGTGTATATTAGTAAAATATTATTGAAAACAATTTGGAAATATTTATTTAAAATAAAATCAAATTCAACATTAAAACATGAATTTCTGTAGATTCAGAAATTCTAGGAATTTTTCTTTTTATATAAAGTTGCACATATATAGAAAGATATATGTACATGGATATTCACTGTGGCTTTGATTACACAGTAAAGAAATTAGAAAACACCTAATTGTTCATGAGTTGTGAACTGATTAGAAAATATATAGCAGCTATGTATGGAGTATTATACAACTGTTGAAATAAGTAAATTATAACTATACCTGCTGACAAGGAACGGTAACTACATACAAAGTAAAAAAGATTGCCAAACTCTATGTTACCCGAAGGCATTTTATAAACTATGTGGTATAAATGTTCAAATATATACCAAAAAACCTAAGCACGTATATTGAAGTGAAACTGTGGTTTCCTCTTGGGAGTGGGATTACAGAAAAGTGACATTTTCGACTTTGTATTTTCTCTGTACTGGGTGGGTATATTGTTTAAACAGTTTAGAGTTGGAATGTAGCTCTTTTGTTATCAAAAAAATATATGATGACATATTTTAAATGTATAATTTATACATTTAAATATGTAATTTTTGAAGAAGGAAATTAATGCTGCTAAATTACTCTTTTCAATACATTTCAATATTTTACCAATGTATTTATAGTTCACCTAATACTTCATTGACAGTTAAAAGGGTAATTCGAAATTGCTTCAAAGTTTATTTCTAGTTATTTCCATGACCAGGTCTTACTAAAGAATTGTAGAAACTTCTAGTATGTAATCAGAAATTAGTAACAGGTAGAATAATGACAATGAATACGCTGAACTAGATAACACATTACTGAAAAAAAAAAACACTGGGTGACAGAAGAAATCAAAAGTGACATGAAAAAATACTTAGAATCAAATGACAATGAAAGCAGAAAATACCAAACTTTTGAAACACAGTAAAAGTAATGACCAGGGAAAATTATAGCAGTAAGTGCAACCATTAAAAAAGAAAGAAGTAAGTGGAAAATTTTTTCATGTTTGTGGACTGGGAGACATAATATTGTTAAGATGTCACTACTACTGAAAGTGATTGTCATGGATTGAACTGTTTCCCTCAAAAAAGTGTGTATCATTTGGCTGGGCCATGATTCCTGGTATTGAATGATTTTACTATGTGTTGCAAATTCTGCCTCTGTGATGCTAATGATGGGCAACGGGAACAGCTGCATTACAGAAAAAACAAACCAAACCAAACTCACTGCCACCGAGTCGATTTCAACCCATAGCAACGCTATAGGACAGCGTAGAACCGCTCTACAGTGTTTTCTGATGGATTTGAACTGCTGACTTTCTGGTTAGTAGTCATAGCACTTAAACACTACACAATAGTGACTGCCAGATGTATATCGTTAATGTGCAAAATTGCTAGGTAGTAGATATTTTACTACTGTGGTGAAAGAGATGTGAGGTGAGATTACTATTGGCTGTGATGGTTAAGGTTATATATTAGCTTGGTGAGGCTATGATTGTCACTGGCTCAGCAGTTAGGTAATGATGTAATTCTGCAGTTATGTAGAATAGCAATGTAGTCATCTTCTATTTTGTAACCTGATATGGTCATTCTCCATTTTTGTGTAACATCAATTTTGCATAGCAACCAAGTCTTTAGAAGCTAACTACATCAGTAAGTGAAGAGAGGATTATACTGGGGCAGGTATAACAACAGACACATAAATCAACAGAATAGAGTCAATAGCTAAGAAATGTATGACAATCCACATAGGGTCAGTTGATTTTTGACAAGTGGGCTAAATCTATTCATTAAGGAAAAAAATAGTCTCTTCAAAAAATGTCAGGAAGATTGGTTTTCTATATACAGAAAAGATGAAATAGGATTCATGTCTCATGTCATACATAAAAATAAAGCAAAAATAGATTAAGAACCTAAATATGCAAACCAGCATCATAAATTCTCAAAAGAAAATGCAGGAGAAATCCTGCTGGATCTAGCTACTAACAATTAATTATCCATTCCAGCTTATGAAGTGAATGATTCTACTAAAATACTTTCTTACAGATTCTAAACTTCCTGAGATTTGGGACAGTGTCTTATTTGTTTCTGGACTCCAGCAGTTTCAAGCACATGCTTTTCACATGATAGTGTTCAGTAGTATTTACTGAATGGAATCACAAAAATTTATAATCCTTAGAAAACATTGTATTTATAAGAAAATAAAATCTAAGTTAATGGCAAATTTGAGATTTTCTTTTTCTTCCTCTATTGGTACAGATCATAGAGATTAATTAACACTTTCATTCATTCATCCATCTAACATTTATTGGGTACTTACATAGGGCAGCAACTATTTGTTATTTACTCCAGAAGCTGAGGCAACTAGGATTTCCACCTTTCTTTGGCAAAAAAAACCCCAAAATCTGCCAATCTCCTACTTACAGTAACCCTGCAAGACATAGTACGGTTGCCCCATAGGGTTTCCAAGGAATGGTTGGCGGATCTGAACTGCCAACTTTAGGTTAGCAGCTGAATGCTTAACACTGTGCCACCAAGGCTCCTTTTTAGCAATGAAACTCTGTAATAATTGCTTGATATCTTGCTACTCAGCTAAAAGAGTGTACTTCACAGCTTTCCTTGTTTAAAGGAAGACCTTGGTAGAGATTCTGTGTAACTTCTAGGAAATCTCCTTAAAAGGGAGAATATGTTGCCTTCTTGGTTTCCTTTCTTCATTCTGCTTCCTAGGTCTTAGATATGATGGCCAAATTTCTACTAGCAATCTTTGGCATTAAGACAAAGATCATATTCTGAGGATGGTGTAGTCATGCACTAGGAGGGTAATGACTTCATCTAATCAATAAATTATGTCTCAGTTGTCTACCTCTATCTAGGCTACTTATCTAAGAGAGAAGTAGCACTGAATTTTGATTCAAATAAAAAAACTAACCATATTACTCTCTAGTTGACGCCAACTGTCATGGATTGAATTGAGTCCCCCCCAAAATCTGTGTAGACATGTGCCTGGGCCATGATTCACAATATTTTATGATTGTCCTCCATTTGTGATTTTGCTGTGCTGTGTGTTAAATCCCTTCATAAGATCATCTCCCTGCTCCACTGTAAAGGGAGTTTCCTTGGAGTATGGCTTGTACCACCCTTAACCCTTTCATCCTACAAGAGATAAAAGTAAAGGGAAGCAAGCAGAAAACTGGGAGCTTCATACCACCAAGAGAGCAGCACTGAGAGCAGGTCCCTTGGACCTGAGGTTTCTGTGCTGAGATACTGTCATTGAATTTGGACTCTTGGCCTACCAGACTGTGATGATTTCTCATACTGAACAGACTTGTAACTTCTAAGTGGATTTGTAGCTTACTGGACTGTGACAATAAATGTTTCCCTTTATGAAGCTTTCCACTCTATTTTATGTTGGAGCAGTACCAGGTAACCAAAACACCAACGCATAGCAACCCTATGGCACAGAATAGAACAGCCACATACAGTTTCCAAGGAGTGGCTGGTGGATTTGAACTGCTGGCATCTTGTTTAGCAGCATAGCTGTTAACCACTGTGCCACTGAGGCTCTCAATCTTTATTAACTATTGCTATTTGAGTTTTTATTTAATATTTAGCTGAACCAAATTGAAACCAACACAACCACTTAGAAAAAAAAGTGGTTGAATACGCTACCGTTACTAATTCTTTACAAGACTATATTTGTCAGATTTTTCACTGTTATTATACTGTGTAGCAAACAATTCCTACAGTCTCAGTGGCTTACAACAGAAAATACTTTTCTTACTCATGGGTCTGCATGTTGGCTGCTTTCCTTTGGTCTAGGATATGGTAATGTCTTTGCTAGATCTGGCTGATCTCCACACTTTGGAGCAGAATCCATATGTTATCATTCTGAGTCCAGCAGCTACATGAAGTATCTTCTTACATGATAGAATATCAAAAGTGTATGCAGATAAATCAATTCACATAAGCACATTCAAAGTTTCTGCTGATATTTCATTGGCTAAGGCAAGTCACGTGGACAAATGCTACATCAATGAAATGGAAAAATACACCTCCACATACTCTATTGAGAGAAATTGCACAGATACAAGACTAAGTGTGTGAATAAATAATTTTCTAGCAAAGAGAAGTACAGAATCTATTATGGGAAATTTGGACAAGTTATAGAGATCTCAGAAAGATTATTTTACCTTCTCTGTGTCTCATTTTTATAATTTGTGAAACCAAAGTATCAGGTTAAGTAGTCTATTTAGGTAGTCTAATTTATGTCCTATGATTCTATATTATCTTGTGCTCTCTTTCTGGTTCACAGGGAGACAGAAATATTACAGCATATTACTGGAAAAAATATTTAAAGTGCTGACTAGGGATATTGCACTTTAATGAAATGAAGAAGGATAACACAAGGTTTGTTGGGACTTTTAAAACTGATTTATTAGGAATTTTCCTCTGCCAAATATCTTGTTCCTTCCACTTCACCCTACCCTTTAAAAAGTGTCATAGGTGACATGAATGTTCAGATTCTTACAGCAAAATTTTCTTAAGAGGGTTATTAACATTAAGAACTTTAACAGTTGTTATCTAGCCTGAGATGGAGCTATTGGTAAGAGTTCTTCAAAATCAGGATAAGATGTAAAAGTCCACTGGGAGGAGAAACTGACACTTATTCTACATTTTATTTCTTGCCGACTACCAAATACATAGGAATCTTTCCTGATGGTCAGGAAACTTAATTAAGTATGACAGTAGGCTGTGAAGAACTGATGAGACAATCTCAACATCAATTAGCCCCCAAAGCCATTTCATAATGATTAGGAATATTTTTCTATATTATTTACCACTCTAGTTAAACTGAAATAAACTAAAATCCACAGATTGCTAGGGTGTGAGCCTTCTGAAATTGTGAGAAAACTCTTGTTTGTATTGTGTTAGTTTTTTCAGTGGCTCCAACAATGGTCTGAAGCATAACAAGAATCATGAGGATGGTACATGACTGACAAAGTCTTGTTCTGTTGTGTATGCAATAACTATGAGTCGGAATGCACTCAATGACATCTACCAACACAACAATCACATGAGTAACGTCTACCTGTTCTCATTACGGAAATGACAACCCCCATCCATATAACAATATGTCCATATCCATCCAAATGTGCTCAAACACACATTTTGACTTGGGTTGTGCTATGCCACTTTTCACATCACCAAAAATAACAAGTGTCTGCAGTTTAACATGTAATTTTCCCTCTGCTCTTCTCACACTGGTACCCACCAAAGAATACTGGTCTCTCTTCATCTATTCTTGTGTTCTTATAGAACAGGAATTATACAATATTTGTCCTTACATGCTTTACTTACATCACTTAGTATTATGCACTCCAGGGCCATCTGTGTTATAGTATGAACCGTGGACTCATCAGCGTTCTTTATGGTTGCATGATATTCTGTTATATGCATGGACCAAAATTTGCTTATCCATTCATGCACTGATGGGCACATTGGTGTTTCCATTCCCTGTTGTGAATAAAGCATCAATGAACAAAGCTGTCATATGTCTGTTCATGTCATTATTTTTAGGTCTCTAGGGTATATACTGGAGCCCTGCTGGTGCAGTGATTAAGAATTCAGCTGCTAACCAAAAAGTTATCAAGTCAAATCTACCAGTCACTCCTTGGAAAAACCGTATGGCAGTTCTAATCTGTCATACAGCATCGCTGTGAGTCAGAATGACTCAGTGGCAACAGGTTTAGTGTATATACCTATTAGTGGAATTGCTGGTAGATCTATTTCTAGTTTTTTGAGACAATTCTATGCCATTTTCTGTTGTGACTGTGCCATTTTATAGTTCATACATCAATGGATAATGATTTTAATCTCCTTGCCCACACACAGACACACGCACACATGCACATATAGAACAATTGGTCAATGTTCATTCATTTCAGGCAGTAGCATATGATCAGCAACCAATTGTCTCAGTCATCTAGTGCTGCTAAGCTGCTAGAACAGAAATAGCACAAGCGGATGGCTTTAACCAAGAGAAGTTTATTGTCTCAAAGAAAAGTAGGCTAAAAGTCCAAAGCCAAAGCGTCAGCTCCAGGGCAAGTCTTTCTCTGCTGGCTCTGGAGGAACGGTCTTGTGGTCGATCTTTCCTGGACTGGGAGCTTCTGAGGCTCAGGAACTCCACGTCCAAAGGATATGCTCTGCTCCTTGTACTGCTTTTTGGCGGTGTAAGGTCCCCAACTCTCTGTTTGCTTCCCTTTCCTTTATAGCCCAGGAGACTGCCTCTAAGCACAACACAATCTTATCCATTGAGTCCTGACCCACAAACAAGAGTGCTACCCATCCTCCCTCATTAATGTCTTAGAGGCAGAATTTACAACACACAGGAGCATCCCACAATGCCAAGAATCATGATCTAGGCCAACTGCTACACACATTTTTTGGTTGGGACACAATTCAATCCACTACTTCCACAGTCCTGAAGGGAGAGGTCCAAGTTGTGTGGAAGGTATAAACGAGACTCCAGGAACTGATGGAATATCAATTGAGATACTTCAACAAATAGATGCAGTGCTAGAAGCTCTCATTCACTTTTTTCAAGAAATTTGGAAGACAGTTACCTGGCCAATCAGCTGGAAGAGGTTCATATGTAGGCCTATTCCAAATAAAGGTGATCCAGTAAATACAGAACTTATCTAACAATATCATTACTATCATGTGTAAGAAAAATGTTGTTGAAGATCACTCTCACGGTTGTGAGAACAGTGTAGGACCTGGCAGTGTTTCCTGCTGTTGTGCACAGGGTAGCTCTGAGTCAAAATGCGACGCAACAGCACTTGATAACAATTTCTACCCCACTGAATGAACTCTGGCACCTTGTTGACAGTAAGTTGTCCTTAAAAGACAGGGGTCAATTCTGATTTCTCAGTTCTATTCCACTGATCTCTGTGTCTATCATTGGCCATTTTAAAAGTTACTTATTTATTTATTTACTTAAAACTGTATGGGTTTTTGTGGGAAAATTTTCTGACTGGTTACCCTTGTGATTCTGTGGCCGAGTTTCTGGCTGTGAACCAAGAGGCTGGGGAGCACACCACCAGCTACTCCATAGGAGAAAGAGGTGGTAAACTGTCTTTGCAAAGACTCACAGCCCTAGGAACCCCGTGGGTCACCCGTACTCAACCTTCTAGTGTTGCTGTAAGTCAGAATCCATCCAGCAGCAGTGAGCTAGGTATCTTTCCTGAGAACCAGCAAAGGATACTCTTATCTTTAGTTTTTGTTTTTTTTTCCCCCACTGCTATTTCAGTTCCAAATGCTCAGTCTTTACAATTCAATCAGCATGTACAGGAAGGGAAGGGAGTCATCTGGTCACAGATGCTGATGCAAGCAATGGGGCTCTACTTTCTTGTGGGGAAGGTGAGGAACTCTGTCTTTTCCTCATGGGCACACTTTCACAGGCTCGGCCACAATGTGCTGTGGGCAGGAAGCTAGCTGTTTCCCTCTGTGGGCCTTCCTATCTGAACTATTCCCCTTGTTCTGCTGCTTGGCTGTTCCTCCCAGTTCTGGTGTCCGTCTGTCTCTGGCTTCAGTGAGATGCACTTCAACAGTGCCCTCTCACACTGACATGATCTACCTTCACCCCATCCCATTTGCACAGCCCGTAAACTCTCACAGTCATTTTGTGGTGCCTTTAGAAATCAGGCTTCAAAAAATAAAATCAGGCTACAGCTTCCTCAGATTAGCTCTCTTTCTGTTCCCTGATTGGGGTGTTGCCCAGCCCCACCCTCAAATGGCTGCAGTGAATGAGTGCTTGCCATGGTCGTGGCTAGGTCCTCTCAGCTTCTGTGCTATCCGCACTCCTGCTCTCTCCTACTTCTGAACTCATCCCGACTCTCCAACTTTGCTGCCATTTGTAATTGTGACATCTTAGTCTGTGTTGTTTTTATTCATTGTTCAGTGGGTCAGTTGCTCAGGAACTAAATGAGAGCTTCCACTCCACTATCTGGCTCTCCCATGCCCCCAAGAGAACTGGAATTTAGAACCAAAGAGAATATGGTAGTGGGAATCACAAAATATAAAAACGTAGGGCTGTTAGCAGCTATGGTTCTGCCTTACTGAGAAAGTTAGTATGCTACAAAAGATAATAAAATTGACCCACTGAGATAAAAACATACAAAAGCTAGAGAGATAGCACAAAACAAATGTCCTGGAGTTTTAAAGACTTTGACTTCAATTGCTTTTAAGGACCAACTGTATCCTTTTGGTTTGGTTGTTCAGTATTTACTTTAATTATATGAAATTTCCTACATTCTTTCAATTAATTTCTTCTTTTGTATAATTTGTTGTTTTCCTGTCACTTGTAACAAAGGCAACTTTACTAACATCATAGATTATCTCATTTAATCCCCTCAAGAATCCTTTGTGGTGGTTGTCCTCAGGTCCCCTGCAGTCGGCTGACCCATGCAGCCCTGTGTACAACAGACTGAGATGCTTCACAGCCCTGCTCCATCCTCACAATCCTTATTATGCTTGACCCCACTGTTACAGCTACCGCGTCCGTCCATCTCATCAAGAGTTTTCCTCTGTTACACAGACCCTGCACTTCACCAAGCATGAAGTCCTTCTCCAGGGAATGACTCCTCCTGATAACACATCCAAAGTATGTGAGACATAGTGTCACCAGCCTTTCCTCTAAGAGGGATTTAGTTGTACTTCTTCAAAGGCAGATTTGTTCCTTCTTTTGTCAGTCCACTATACATTTAATATCATCCTCCAACACCATAATTTAAAGGCATTAATTCTTTGTTGGTGCTATTGTTAGGTGCTGTCAAGCTGGTTCTGACTCATAGCAACCCCGTGCACAAGGCAGTGAAACACTGCCCAGTCCTGCACCATGCCTACAATTGCTATGTTGCTTAAGCCCGTCCTTGTAGCCACTGTATCAATCCATCTTGTTGAGGGTCTTCCTCTCTTTCACTGACCCTCCACTCTAACAAGCATGATGTCCTTCTCAAGGGACCGATCCCTTGTGACAACATGTCCCAAGTATGTAAGACACAGTCTCACATTCTTTGCCTGGTTCCACTTCTTCCAGAACAAATTAGTTCGTTCTTTTTGTTCCTTTGGCAATCCGTGATACATTCAATACTCTTGTCCAACATCAAGAATCAAAGGCATTAATGCTTCTTCTGTCCTTCTTATTCATTGTCCAACTTTCTCATGGACACAGTGAGAAGGAAAATACCATAGTTGGCTCAGGCATACCTGGAGCCTTGTTTTTCACTAATGTCTTCAATACAGCTTGGATCTCTTCCTTCAGTACCATCAGTTCCTGATCATATGCTACCTCCTGAAATGGATGAAAGTAAATCAGTTCTTTTTCATGTAGTGACTCTATGTATTCTTTCCATCTTCTGATGCTTCCTGAATCCTTGAATATTTTCCCCATAAACCCAGAAAACAAACCCACTGCTGTTGAATCAATTCCAACTCATAGTGACCTTACAGGACAGAAAAGAACTACTTCGTAGAGTTTCCAAGGAGTGCCTGCAAGACTCAAACTGCTGACCTTTTCGGTTAGCAGACACAGCACTTAACCACTACACCACCAGGGTTTCCAGTTTCTCCACAGTATCCTTCTATATTGCAATCTGAGGATTCAATTTTGTCTTTAGTTCTTTCAACCTTTGGAAATTCAGAGCATGTTCTTTCTTTTCAGTTTTCTAATTCCAGGCCTTGAGTATTCAAGCCTTCGTGATAGGTATTATTATTTATTACCTTTTCCAGAGGAGGAAACTAAGGTTAAAGAGGTTAAAACTTGCCTGAGATCAGTTTGTGAATAACAAAGATTCATACTATAACTAACTCCATCCACACCGTCCAAAACAAAAAGCTAGTTAAGTATGCTTACAAAATAAGACTAGAAGTTCAGTGAACAAATCATAATTTATGTGTATGAATAAGTATTTTTGCTTTTGCTTGACTTGAGACATATTTCTTTTTAAAGTACCAGTTAACCGTTGCTGGAAAACAAAGCATCCCCAAAATCGATAGCTTAAAATCACAATCATTTACTCTTCATTTATCTGCAGGTTAGCAGAGAATCAGCTGATTTAGGTTGGGGTATCTGTACTCCACGTGCCACTTATCCTCCTGGAAGCTGGTCATAGCCAAGATCAAGTCTTTGCATAGAGATGATGCACACAGACTCATCACAAGCATCTACTTGCTTCACATCTGCTAAATATCAAATTGGCCAAAAGAAGTCACATGACTGAACTTAAAGTCAAGGGACGGTAAAATATATTCTGTCACAAGTAACTGCAAAGTTATGGTAGGGGGCATGGAGACAGGGAGGGGTAAAGAATGGGAAAGTGTTGTGCAATCTACCATGTAAGACATTCATCACAATTGTTTTGAATTTTTCTTAGTGACAATGTTCTAGTTAACTATTGCTGTGTAAATTTATTCTCTCACAGGTTCCAGAAAGGCTCACCTGGATGGTTCTGGCTCAGAATTTATGATACAGTTGCAGTAAGATAAATGTGTTGGAAATGAAGGGGTGCCAAAGCAAAGGGAAATTGAGTAAGCCTCTTTCTCAGGGCCCCACCATGTGACCTTTCCAAACGGGTTAGTTTGAGCCTCAGTTCATTTGGACTGCTTGCATAACAGATGGAGGATTTAAGTATTCTAGTCTACATGGTGAAAGCAAGACTGGGAAGTTATGTAACATCACTTCTGTCACTGCAGTCTATTAGTTACAAGTGACAAGGGCTGGCAAAGTACAGGGCCCATGGATCTCCTTGATCAATGAAGTTGGTTTTCATAGCATGAATAGAATGTGTAAGTGCTATTCTCTTGCCCACAGGCACTTACAGAGTGCCAGTTCTAAACTCTAGGAGATCTCCTTCTAGGGGAATGTCTAACCAGAGATGGGGCTAGGGTTGAGGAGACTTGTTTTCTACATAAAATTTAAAGCTCCGACTATGGCTGCTGTCATAAAAGCCCTTTAATTAAAAATATTCTAATTATACACACTTTTTTTGTGTGTCAGAAATAAGATTGTTTTGTTTCCCATAGAAAAAACCCTCCTTAAAAAGAAAAAAACATGGTAAGTAGCTCTGTGGGAAAAACTGTATTTTACAGTTAAGTAACTTAGGAGGTTTTATGGATTGAATTGTGTCCCCTCAGAAATACCTATGCCACAACTCCCAGCATTGTATGACTGTCCATCATTTTGTCATCTGATGTGATCTTCCTAAGTGTTGTAAATCTTACCTCTATGACGTCAGATACTGGTGGCACAGTGGTTAAGTGCTACAGCTGCTAACCAAAAGGTCGGTAGTTTAAATCCAACAGCAGCTCCTTGGAAACCCTATGGGGCTGTCTATTCTGCCTGGAATCCACTGGCTATTGACAGATTTGGTTTTGATCTTCTATGATGTTAACAAGGTGGGATTAGCACCTGTTATGGTAACGAGGCATGACTCAAACTCCAAGATTAGATTGTGTTTTATGTCAATCTCCTTTGAGACACAAAAGAGAGAAATGAGCAGAGAGACATGGGGACTTCATACCACCAAGAAAGTAACTCCAGGAGCAAAGCACATCCTTTGGACCCAGGGTTCCTCAACTGACAAGCTCTTAGACCAGGGAAAGACTGATCACACGACTCTTCCTCCAGAGCTGTGAGAGAGAGAAACCCTTCCCCTACAGAAGGCACCCTTAATTTGGACTTCTAGCGAGAGAATCAATTTCTCTTTGCTAAAGCCATCCATTTGTGGTGTTTTTCTTATAGCAGCACTAGATAATTAAGACAGAGGTAAACCAAGAAAGACAAACTAGGTTCAGAAGTATCCTCTTTACTTATGAAGTTTGTTTGAACAGCAGACAACACATAGCAGATAGTTACTTTTGAAATTTTAAACCAAAAGAGAAGCTCCCCAATAACAGGTACATAACCCAAAGAGCAAGGCAGGGACAGACACTGATTTTCTTATAAAATTTTTTAAATGGTTTAACTTTTTACTTTGAAACTGTACACATGCTTTTTTCATTCTTAATTTATGCTTAATAGATCATTACTGTCTTAAGTTCTCCAAATTATCATTGTCTCATCTTCATAAATTTATTTCCATTTTACTTATAACTTGCTTAGCTTCACAATTCTTTATTCCTTTTCTTTTCGTAGCCATTCATCTTTGTCCTTCTAATTTCTTTTAGGACCTCTTATCTTCCTGTGTGCTCGGTTTACTTTGTTTCCTACATCACCTTGGAAATCCTTTTCTTTCTCAACTTCTCTATCTTTCCCATTACCTCCAGGACCACAGGAGAGCAGTCTATTTTCCATCATTTCTAATGTTACTCCAAAGCCAACATTGTATCTTGCCTGGATTATTGTGATGGCCTTGTAATCCTACTCCTAGACTATATACTTGCAACCCTCCAATTGACTCATCGAGCTTCTTGAATTGACGGGCTAGACTCAAACCAGATCAATGGCTCTAAAACAGAAATGGATCATAGGAATCACTGATTAAAACATTTTAGTGGATTTCCATTGCATATAGGACAAATTCCAAAATTCTTAAATTGGCTGATAAGATTGAATGTGATCTATTGTCCTTTTTATTCACCATGATTCATCCAATAAAGTCTGTTTATTGTCCTCCCCTTTTTCCCTTCTTTCTGTTCTTTTTTTTTTTTTTAAAAAAAAGTTGGTGGTGATTCTTAATTAGTTCTTAGGTTGACAGAAAAGAGGTTGCCCATATGAAGTTTGATGGTGCTTCGCAATTAGAGGCATCACTTTTGCTGGAAGCATGTGGGGAGACTACAAACCATCTAGTCTGAAAAAATAACTGAAGTAACACAGAGTTTTTTAAAAAACTGTTTTATCTGATTTTTCCTGAAATATACTGGTCTCACAGGCTTTGTCTTCAATCTAACTAATTCAGCCTTTCACTGCCTCAACTCTGCTCTTCTTTCTATTGAATTGTCTAACTCTGTAACTTTATTATCCATCTTCTGAATTTCTACTTCCTGTCTCTGTATACTTTCTTCCAGCCAGTTCAGTTTGTCATTATGCTGTAGTGTTTCTGCCTCCTCTCCTTCCTGATCTCTTGAGGTATTCTAAAATTAATCTTTTGTATTCTACCTCTGTTAATTCCGGGAATTTGTCTTGGAAAATTTGATTGTTTTGAGAGCTTTCTGAAACCATTATGGTCAGCCTCTTTAAATGACTTGATATTGACTCTTGTTCCAACTCGATGGCACTTGGCTTGGCTTATCTCCAAGCCATCAGTAAGTTTTTATTTACTTATTTTATATATGCTGTGTTCTAACTTCCTGTTTTGAAATGTCCAAGCGGGGTGGTCATGTGTACTAGTCTGGTTATTGGTGCTTTTGAAACTTTAATGCCCTGTCACCAGGTGGCTAGAGCTGTTACTAGATATGTGAGCTCAGGAGTCTTGTTACTCTTCTTTTTTTTTTTATTTTTTATTTTTTATTTTTATTTAACATAACTGAGTGAAAATGTACATTCACATGTAAATTTACATGCCCCCCTATATGCAGCTTCCACTGCTCTCCCTGTCCGGTGACTGCACACTATTCCTCTCTGCTCCATACATGTCTCATCCTCCCAACAGTCTCCTTTCCCCTTCTCTCCGTCCACTCCCCTTCCTCCAGCCAAAGGTCAGCAAGATGATATCCTATAGATGTATAGAACCATAAAATGTTTCCAATATATGGTTACTCTGCATTGCCAAGTCCAATCCATTCCTGTCCAAAGACTGGACCTTTGTTATAATTTATGGGAACGGGCAGCATCAGGGCCGGGGGCCATGCTCTCAGAGGAACCCCAAAACCGCTGGACCATCAATTGAGGTCTTTTAGTGGAGATCTCATGATGCACCTCTTTTTATTCTTGTGTTGGCAGTGAGACTCCTCTCTGTGAGCTCCGTCATGGCTATCACCGGTGGTGGCCGGGCACCATCCGGTTCTTCCGGTCCCAGGTCGATGTAGGCACCCACTCTTGTGGGTCTCTCTTGTCTTCTCGGTTGTCTTTACCGCATGCCATTTTGGCCCTCGGTGAGCATCCGTTCCTGCTGAGTTGGGACCATTTGCTGTGTCCTCGGATGGCAGCTTGGCAGCTTTTAAGACCCCAGACGCCACTCACCAATGTGGGGTGCAGAGAGCTCTCTCAGCAAAATGCTAGTTGTGCCAATTGGCCTGGAATTCGCCTAAGAGCATGGTCCCCCGCTCCCCACCCCAGCTACTCTATCCTTGCAGTATTGAGTTAAGATGGAAGGAGTACTCAAGTTATGCTGAAGTCCACTTAATGTTGTTCTTGTTCCAAATGTGTGCTGTCAACGCTTTCTCCCAACTAGATTTCTAGTAACTACCTAAACTAAACCCTCCCCCCCTCACCCTCCCTCCCTCCTTCCCCTCCCTTGCAGCTGTCAAAGAGTCTTTTCTTGTATACACAAGTCTGTTTTTGAGATCTTATCGTAGAGGTCTCATACAGTATTTGTCCTTTTGTCGCTGACTGCTCTCACTCAACATAATGTCTTCCAGTTGAAACCAGGTTAGGAGATGTTTCCTGGAATCATCGTTATTCTTTATCATTGCGTAGTGCTCCATTGAGTATATGTACCATAGTTTACCTATCCATTCTTCTATTGTTGGGCATCTGGGTTGATTCCATCTTTTTGCTATTGTGGACTGTGCCGCGATAAACATTCTAGTGCATGTGTCCATTGGTGTGAAAGGCCTTGAATCTGTAGGATATATTCCAAGTAGTGGAATTACTGGGTCAAATGGTATATCAATATCCATTTTTTTAAGGAAGCACCAGATTGCCTTCCAAAGAGGCTGGACCATTTTGCAACCCCACCAACAGTGTAGGAGGGTTCCACTTTCTCCACAGCCTCTCCAGCATTTGTTGTTTTGTGTTTTCTGGATCATGGCCAATCTTGTTGGGGTGAGATGGTATCTCATTGTTGTCTTGATTTGAATTTCTTTAATAACTAAAGATCGTGAACATGTCCGCATGTGTTTTTTGGCTGCCTGGATCTCCTCTTTAGTGAAGTATCTGTCCATCTCCTTTGCCCATCGCTTAATTGGATGGCCTATCTTCTTCTTATTGATATTTTGTAGTATCTTATAGATTATGGAGATCAGGCGTCGATCTGACATAGAGTTGCCAAATATTTTTTCCCACTCTGTGGGTTTTCTTTTAATTCTATTAATAAAGTCTTTGAATGAGCAAAAGTGTTTGATTCTTAATAGTTCCCATTTATCTACTTTCTCTTCTGTTGATTTAGGTTTCTTTGACAGATTTTGGAGTTTGTCCTCATTGTGTATCAAAACTTCCATTGTTGTTCCTACCTTTTCTTGGATGAGCTTTGGTTACTCTTCTTGTATGAACTCAGTTCAGGTGTCCAGGTAGTCAGTCACCAAGTATGTGGTAAAGACTCTGCCCCTCTGTCCCAGATGGGCAGGGGTGGATGGTATAGGCATACCTATCCAGCTCAATGAGTTGAAAAAGACAGGGGGCTGACAGCCATCCTTGAAAATCTGTGAGGAAGGTGTTTCCTGTCATGCCTGAGCCCATGAAAAAGGAAATGATTCTGCTCTGAGTTCCTCACTCAGGGGAGTCAGCAGATTTTTTTTCCCCCTTCCTCGTGTTTGTTAAATTGTTCCCTCTCAAAGTCTGGGAGAATGGCTGAAGGTGTGCATAAGGGATCCTACTTCTGGCCCAGGAACAGGTTGATCCTTAGAGTCAGGAGCGTGCAGAAAAGGAAGAGGGAGGTGCTGGGAAAAGGGAGAGAGACTTATCCTGAAGTAAAGTTTTGAGTACACGCATGGTAGGTTAGATGAAACTCACTTAGCTTTTGATGTTTTGAATGCCATTTTTCATTGGTTTCGAGGCATGAGTATGTCCTCTGCTGCTCAGTCTCTCCCACTGAGGAGGACACCCTCCAAACACCACTGTTCCACTCAACACACTGGCTGATTCCTGATGAGCCAATTCCTGATGAGTCAGGTTTGGCCAATCCTAGTTACTTCCAGACCTACTCTCCCTTCCCTGTCACTCAGTCTGATTTCTCAACTTTCCCTTTGACGTTCAGGGCTCGTAGAATGTCATGTATAACAGATTCATTTGTTCTTTTGGGTTTTTGTTGTTGCTGGGATGACAGGAAACATTTTATTACTCTTCCATTGTGGCTACACCCCCAACATTCTTATTTTAAGAAGAATAAAAATAAGTAAACTTCAGCAATATTCTTCCAGATTTCTCTTCATTTATTTACTAGCATACACACACATTTAAAAAAAAACTCCTCTCCAGTAAATCACAACCTCAGCATAGTAAAAGGTGGCTAGAATTTGCAATGTATTTATGATGACTGCTTTACCCTTGGACTGTGG
Source organism: Heterohyrax brucei (assembly GCA_028571685.1). Taxonomy (NCBI): domain Eukaryota; kingdom Metazoa; phylum Chordata; class Mammalia; order Hyracoidea; family Procaviidae; genus Heterohyrax; species Heterohyrax brucei. Next base: position 79,979,721 of record CM053143.1, read on the forward strand.
AGACAGTCAAGGGAATCATTTCATGTAACAGTTTAAATGTTTTCCCCCCTAGTGTGGAAATTCACCTTGGTTACCTCAAACTCTGATTCACTATCCTATAGGGATGCTCCTCCACTGAGGAAGCTGTATTGCTTTGAGAAGGATCACTGTCCAGGAGTTCCAGGCAACAGTAGTGATGTTATTATACCTTCATCTGTAATGGACAGAGGAAAACCTTCCATCTCCATGTGATAGGTTTCCACAGTAGCTGCATCAATAGGCTGAAATATGCCAACGATTTTAAGGATGGCATAGGACTAGGTAATGTTTTGTTCTCTTATATACAAGGTAGCCATGAGGCAACAACAACAGCACAATAGATATAATCAGCTATTGAGTTTCTGTCAATGCAATGCACAACACAATAAAACCCAACCAAAAATCCTTATCATTCTAAATTGCATTTTCCTTTTTGCTACAAGTTGTTGTTACTGCTTGGTGCTGCTGAGTCTGTTCCACCTAACAGAGACTGTCATCTAGGGCTGCTATAACAGGTGTAAGCAGATGGCTTTAAAAACAGAAATTTTATTCTGTCACAGTCCAGTAGGCCACAATTCCAAATTCAGGCCATCAGCTCCAGAAACAGGCTTTCTCTTTTGACTCCAGAAGAAGATCCTTGTTGTCAATCTTCCCCTGGACTGTGAGCTTCCGAGACGCAGGCACCTGAAGTCCAAAGAACATCTCAGCTCCCAGCACTGCTTCTTCCCTGATGGTGTTAGGTCCTCAACTAGCTGCTTGCTTCTGAAAAAGACTGCCTCAAGGCACAACACAATCTTACACTTTGAGTCCTGTCTGATCAACCCAACTGCCACCCATTATAGAGGCAAGATGTACAATTATTATAGCCCAACCAAATTATTAAACACATTTTTGGGGAGACACAATTTAATTCATGACAGTGACCCTACATAAAGCAGAACAAAACACTGCCCAGTTGTTGTCATCTAGTGCTGCTTTAACAGAAATACAAAGAATGGATGGCTTTAACAAAGGGAAGTTCATTCTTACATAGTCTGGTAGGTTACAAGTCCAGATTCAGGATGTCCACTCCAGGGGAAGGCTTTCCCCTTGTCGGCTCTGGAGGAAAGTCCTTGTGTTGCAACCATCTTTAGTTGGGGAGCATCTTGGTGCAGGAATCTCAGATCTGAAGGACATGCTCTTGTCCCAGTGCCACTTTCTTCAGGTATGAGGTTCTGAATTCTCTGCTTGCTTCCTTTTCCTTTTATCTCTTGCAGGCTGAAAGGATAAAGGGTGGTGCAAGCCACACTCCAGGGAAACTCCCTTTACAGTGGAGTGGGGAGGTGATTCTACGAAGGGATTTACGCCAGTCAAGCCAAGTGCCGTCGAGTCGGATCCGACTCATGGCGACCCTAGGGACCAAGGGATTTACAGTTCTACCCTAATCCTTTAACATACAACATAGGAAAATCACAGAATGGAGGACAATCACAAAATATTGGGAATCATGGCCCAGCCACAGGGCTACACATATTTTGCGGGGGAGGACAACACAGTTCAAACTATGACACCAGTCCTGTGCTACCCTCACAAATCATTGTCATGCTTAAGCCCATTGTTGCAGCCATTGTGTCAGTACATTTCATTGAGGGACTTCCTCTGTTTCCGTAACCTCTACTTTACCAGCTGTGATGTCCTTCTCCAGGGACTGATACCTAATGATACCATGTCCAAAGTATGTGAAATGCAGTCACACCATTCTTGCTTCTAAGTAGAATTCCTCCAGTCATGGGTTGACTTGTGTTCCCTCCAAAAATGTGTGTAGAAATTTGGCTGAGCTATTGTATATTCCCACATTGTATATGCTGTAAACCCTACCCACATGATGTTAACAAGGAAGGATGGACGGCAGCTGAGAGTTGGTGGAACAGGATTCAAAGTGTAAGATTGTTTGGTGTCTTCACTTCATGTCTTGAGACATAAAGAAGAGAAGCTAACAGAGAGATCTGGAGACCTTATACCATCAAGTAAGAAAGCAATACAAAAGCAATACCAGGAGCTGAGCATGTCCTTTGGAAAGGACCAGGGCCCCTGCACCTTTCAAACTTCCAGTCCTGGGGAAAGTTGGCTACAAAGACCTTCCTCCACAGCCAGCAGAGAAAGCCTTTACCTGGAGGTGAAGTAGGCAGTCAAGGCTTACTCTGTCTCTTTAGCCACCAAGATAAAACCTTGCAGCCTTTTCCTCGGAGTCATCAAACAAGTGAAGGCACCAGATGACCACCACCCAGTTCTTGATGCATAAGTCCTCACCAGTAGACCTCTACCCCAGTCCACCTGCTCACCAGTCTACCACGACCTGGTTCTTGATGCAGATCTCCTCACCAGGAGACCACCACCCAATTCTTGATGAAAAGCTCCTCACCAGATGACCACCACCCCATTCTTGATACATATCTTCTCGCCAGATGATCCCACTCAGTTGACCTCCACTCAGTTAACCTCCATGCGGCCCCAACTGCCCACGTTTACCCATACCTATTTATTAAAAACTCTGAGTCAGACAGACTCTGAGGACCCCGATTCCCCCTGTACCTTACATGCCAGCATGCAATAAACCTCTCGGGCATTTACTTTGCCCATCTCAGTATTCGCTTTTCATGGTATGTGGCCTGAATCTGTGTTTTACAGTAACAGAGCTAACATCCTGAATTTGGAGTTTAGCTTACTGGACTGTGACAAATAAAATTTCTCTTTTAAAAGCCATTCACTTGTAGTATTGAAACTGGAGGCTGAAAGAGCCTCCATGACAGGGCTGCTCAACACTAAAGGGACCTGAGAGACATTGTTTCAGATCATCCTTGACACAAAAGGAGAGACCTGATCTCCAAACTGCACAAGCCCCAAGCTGCGATGCTGGGGTAGGGTCCTCTGTTGTCTCCACTATAAATTCAGTGAACTATGGACAATAAGTGGCTTCTTGATAAAACCAATGATAAAAGAATCAAGCAGGAGATCCGAGGACAGAGAAGTAACTTGTGTTTGAGCATTATTCTTCTAGGTTACTGGCCAGATGATGACTAACAACACTCTGTTTGCCTTGATGGCTGGTGAGATTGTGAAGCAGAGATCCACCTAGTTGATCCCTTCTGCCCAGTCGGCCTCCAACCAGCTGACCTCCACTCAGCTGGCCCCAACCTGCCGACATTGTTCCCTATATCTGCGTGTTGTCTTTCCCTTTAAATACTCAAGACTTTGCCTGACCCATCTGGACAGGATTTGAGAATCAAAGTGTCTCTGTGTCCCTTTGCAATGCTGGCTTGCAAATAAAACCTTCGATTTTTCCCCAAAATCTCCTGTCTCAGTGAATTGGGTTTTTGTGGCAGGTAGACAAACTCCTGGGCTTTTCAGGTAACAGTATTTCTGTTAAAGTACTAAATATCCAAAACGCTCCAAGCCAGATCTGTTCTTCCTTTCTAGCCGTCCATGGCATGTTCAATATTCTTTGCCAACACCATAATTCAAAGATGTCTCTTCTTGGGTCTTCTTTACTCCTCATTCAGCTTTCAAATGTGTATGAGGCAACTGAAAACGCCTTTGCTTGGGTCAGAGCCATCTCAGCCATCAAGGTGACACATTTGCTTTTTAACACTTTGAAGTGTTTTTGTTTGAGGAAGACTTGCCCAGTGCAATGCATCATTTGGTTTCGTGACTACTGCTTCCATTGGTGTTGACTGTGGATCCATATAAAATGAAATCTTGGATAACATCAGTCTTTTCCCCATTCATCATGATGTTGCTTATTGCTCCAGTTGTGAGTATTTTTATTTTCTTTATGTTGACATGTACTCCATACTGAAGGCTGTGGTCTTTAACTTTCAAGAGCATTACAAGCCCTCTTCACTTTCAGTAAGCAAGGTTATCTGCATATTGCAGGTGTTAGTCAGTCTTCCTCCAATACTGATACTCTATTCTTCATATAGTATAGCTTCTTGCATTATTTGCTCAGCATGTATGTTGAATAGGTATGTGGTAAAATGATACAACCTTGACACACACCTTTCCTGACTTTAAACCATGCTGTATCTCCTTGTCTTGTTCTAACGACTGCCTCTTGATCTACATACAGTGACTCATGAGTATACTTAAGTGTTCTGGAGTTTCTATTTTTTGTAATGTTATCTGTAATTTGTTACGATCTACACAATTAAATGCTTTTGTATAGTCAATAAAACACAGGTAAACATCTTCCTGGTATTCTCTGCATTCAGCCCAAATCCCTCAGACATTAGCAATCATATCCCTTGTTCCACACCCTCTTCTGAATCTGGCTTGAATTTTTGGCAGTTCCCTTCAACACACTGCTGTATGTGCTTCTGAATGATCAATAATTTCCACATTTGGTACTATCACCTTCTTGGGAATAGGCATAAATACAGATCTCTTCCTATCAGATGGCCAGGTAGTTGTCTTTCAAATTTCTTTGTATAGACAAGTGAGCACTTCCACTGCTGTATCTGTTTGCTTAAACATCTCAGTTCGTGTTCTATCAATTTATGGAGGCTTGTTTTTCGCCAGTGCCTTCAGTACTACTTGGCCTTCTTCCTTCAGTACCATCAGTTCCTGATCACATGCACCTCATGAAAAGGATGGATATAGACCAATTCTTTTTGGTATATGACTCTGTGTATTCCCTCCATCTTTTTTTTTTTTTTTTTTAATGCTTCCTGCATCAAGGTCGTTCTTTGGCTCTTGCGGACTTGTTCTAATTTTCTTCAGGTTCAATTTGAACTTGCATGTGAGTAAATGACGGTTTATTCCACAGTCAGTCCCTGCCCTTGTTCTGACTGATGATACTGAGCTTTTATGTTAGTTCTTGCCATCCATGTAGCCAATTTGATTCCTGTGTGTTCCGTCTGGCAATTGGAATGGGGAAAGGTATCTGCAATGAAGAAGTCATTGGTCTTGCAAAATTCTGTCACTCAGTGTCCTGCATCATTTCTATCAGCAGGGCTACCATTTCTAACTACTGATCCTTCTTTGTTTCCAACTTTCACATTCCAATCACAGTAATTATGACTGTATGTTCAGTCTATTTCAGACTACAAAAGTTGGTAAAAATCTTCAATTTTTTCATCTTTGGCCTTAGTGGTTGGTGCTACATGAGTTAAATATACTTTTATATACTTATTGACAAAATTGTTTTTCTTCTACAAAATTGCCTGATTTTATCTTCTACTTCATTTGTTACTGGGTTATTTTTCTTTTTACTGATTAGTAAAAGCATTTTTAAATGTTGACTATTATAATGGACATAGAGATTTGTCTGCCAAGTCCCCCTTTAAAGAAAAATTTACAGCCTTAGATTCTGGGAATGGTAATCAGCTGTCAGAGCCACCTGGCCCAAGGTTCCCAAATCTCTCTGCTAGCTTCTATTTGTATTTCAAGAGACTACCTGAAGACACCAAACAATCTTAAACATTGAGTTCTGCTCCAACAACTCAACTGCTCCCTACCCTTCCTCGTTAACATGATATGGGCAGAGATTATAGCATACACAATAGTATGAATACACCATAGCCCAGCCAAATTTCTACACACACTTTTTTGGGGGAACACAAGTCAATCCATGACTAGGGGAAGTATGCCTGGAATGTTCCTTAGAAGCAAGAATGGTGAGAATGCATTTCCCATACTTCTGACATGGAAAAGGACATCACTCTTGGTAAAGTAGCATGCAGAGCCACTTGGCCCAAGGTCATAACCTTCTCAGAGTGACAGATCTCAATAACTGTTGTGATGGAGACAGGATTATGAAGTTCCAGTAATCTCAGTCAATCAAGAGACAATTCTGACAAGGCAATGTCTCTCTAGAATTTTGCATATGGTCAGTCAGAGCTTTTACTCGGGTCTGCATTGCAATTGGACTTGCTTCCCTTTGTCACATCCTGAATCTTCCACAGGTATTGATCTTTGAGTGCATTCCCAAATGAACATCCTATCTGAGGCTCTGCTTTCTAGAGAATCTAACCTATGGCAAATACATAGTTCACAGTGCGACAAGCCTTTTCTCACATCCTGTTGCTTTTTAAAATTTTTGTTCATCGTGTTCTTGTCATTTAGAATATCTGAACTTCATATATCTATCTATCTTTTCTTTTATGATCCAGAAGTTATAAAGGGCTCCTCAGAGAAAGCACAGGTCTTTGCACATGTTCTCCTTATGCCTGATGCTCTCTCTGCCACTTTGGCACTTTTCCTTTGGCTATCACTTACTTCTCTTTTAGATATCAACTGAAATGTCACTGCCTTGCAGAAGACTTTGATTCCTCACTGTAAATGAGGTGCCACATTATTCTCTATCATGGCACCCTACATTTTCTTTTATAGCAATCGTATCAATAGATCTATGTGATTATTAATTAGTTTAATGCCTGAATCTTTCCTCAGATTCTAAACACCATGACTGCAGATCATTTTCTGGTTTTGTTCATCTTTTGATGGCCAGTTACTGTCATATTTTTGCACACATAGGTCTTCAAGCTCACCCAGTGCCATCAAATTGGTTATGACTCATAAAACACTATGGGACAGAGTAGAACTGCTCCACAGAGTTTACAAGAAGTGTGTGGTGGATTTGAACTGCTACCCTTTGGTTAGCTGGCATAACGCTTAACTACTATACCACCAGGGTTTCCAGAGGTCTTTAGTAAATATTAATCATGTGAATAAAGAAAGAAGTGAAAATCTCTTCTACCAAAAAAGTAATTTTCAAAGAAACCTTAGCTGCTGAGTTTCTAATATTTCTCATCACTGCCTTTATCAAATGAAATCATGAAACTATTCTGCATTACTTGAGGGGCCCTGAGATGCTTTTCTGATGTGGGCACAAGGTCTGATATAAAGTAAACCTATCTATATTTTTTTATAATATACTTCAGGAAATTTCTTTTAAGGAACTGTCTTTGGAACTGTCATGGATTGAACTGTCCCCAAAACTAGGTGGATTAATTTGGCTGGGCCTTAATTCCTGGTATTTCATGATGTTCCACTATGTTGTGAGCTCTGTCTCTATGATGTTAGTGAGGGAGGATGGGCAGCAGTTATGTTGGTGGGGCAGGATGCAGTGTATAAGGCTGTCCTGTGACTTGGGGTAGCTTTTTGGAACATAAAGGAAAGGGAGGCAAGAGGAGAGATGGGGACCTCATACTACCAAGAAGCAGTGCTAGAGCTGGGCATGTCCTTTGGAAAGGACCCTGGAACCTGGTGCCTCAGAAGTCCCCAGACCTGGGGAAGTCTGACCACAAAGATCTTCCTCCAGAGCCAGAAGAGAAAGGCTTTCCCTGGAGCTGATACCCTGTATTCTTTCACCCTACTGGACTGACAAAACAAAATTTCTCTTTTTAAAACCACCCACTTCTGATCTTTCTGTTACGACAGCACTAGATGATAAAACAGCAAGTGTTCTTTTGAACCAAATTTGAAGCCCATTAGCCCATGTAATTAGAATATATGTAAAATGAAAAAAAAATAGCAGTTGTACAGTTAAATTGTTTAAAAGCAAAATTAATTCCCACAGCTTGAGGCCTAAAGGGAAAATCTAGATAGTAGACAGAAAATGGGTTGTCTCATTAGATTTTGTTCAGGGCCTCTTATTACCAATTTAGTAGCTAACCCTTGAATTGAATTAGAGCATTACCATTATTATTGTATTTACAATATTACCAGGAATTTATAATGTGCCATTTGGAGCTGAAATTTCTCATGATTATTTTAGCCTAGAAGCAGTAATAATACTTAATCATGCAAAACTTTCTAATTTTTTTTAATGTCATATTGCAAAGTGTAGTTAAATCACACGTGATTCATATATGATGGATAAATTTTGTTATGTCCAATTTAGTAAGCAGCCAGAAAAACTAAAAGTTTAATGTAAGATTTATTTTGCAAACCTCTGAGATCTTCATTAAAAACAATTTGAGGTCCTCATTTCTATTTTCAAGAGGTGTATGGGTGTCAGGGCATGGACTTATTTGTGTGTAGACATAACCAATCAGAAAGGGATTTCTACACACTAAATGTAACCCCCCTTCCCCCCCCCCATGCAAGGAAGAATCAAGCTAATTTCTCATCTCAGTAAACTGTCACTACTTGCTGATTCTTGGGCCATTTCTTTCACTAAAACTTGGATCATGATTTCTTTTAATATAGGAAATAAAAACATCTCTTAAAAAAGAAGTAAAGAACATTATCTTTTATCTGCTCTTTTATCTTTACTTATGTCATGGACTGAAGTGTGTCCGCCAGAAATATGTGTAGCCACGTGGCTAGGTCATGATTCTGAATATTTTGTGATTGTTCTCCACTTTGTGATTTTCTTGTGCTATATGTTAAAGGATTAGGGTGGGACTGTGAATCCCTTCATAGGATTACCTCCCTACTCCACTGTAAAGGGAGTTTCCCTGGAATATGGCTTGCCCCATCCTTACTCCTTTTGTCCTACAAGAGATAAGAGGGAAGAGAAGCAAGCAGAGAACGGGGACTCTCATACCATCAAGCAAGCAGCATCAGGAGAAGAGCGTGTCCTTTAGACATGAGGCTTCTGAGCCAAGATGCTCCCTGGACAAAGACTGATGTAACACTGGACTTTCTTCCAGAGCCGACAAGGGGGAAAGCCTTCCCCTGGAGCAGATATCCTAAATTTGGACTTGTAATCTACCAGACTGCGTAAGAATAAATGTCTTTTTGTTAAAGCTATCCACTCTGTGGTATTTCTGTTAGAGCAGCCCTAGCTGACTCAAACACCTTCTTTAAGAGGAATCCAATGCACCAGCCGATTTTTTCTTTCACTCTGTCCTCTATCATCCTCCTACTTAGTGCTTCTTAACGACTTCACCAAAATACCCCTCATGGTAAAGGAGAAAGGAAATACGCTCTTCTCAAGGGCTAGGCTGTAGGGTACAACCCAAATGTCTGTAACCTAAGGTACAATTTATGGGGTTAGTCAACTTAGATTTTCTTTTTATTATGATTGAGTCAAAATGTACATTCCCATATAAATTTGCATGCCCACCTATATGTATCTCCCACTGTTCTCCCTGAAAGGTGACAGTACACTCTTCTTCTCCATTCCATACATGTCTTATCCTCCCAACAATCTCCTAGCCCCTCCTCTCTACCCACTCCCCGTCTCCAGTAAGAGCTCTGGAGGATGACATCCTATGGATGCATAGAATGCACACAATATGGTCACTCTTGTGTCACCAAGTCCAAGCTATTCCTGTCCAAAGAGTTGCCTCTCCATTATGATTTATGGACAGGGGCAGCATGAGGGCCAGGGGCCATGCTTCCAGGGGAACTCCGAGGCCCCTGGACCATCAATTGCGGTCTTTTAGTGGAGATCTCAGGGTGCACCCCTTTTGATTCTTGTGTTGCCAGTAAGACTCAATTTTGTGAGCTCCTTCACGGCTATCACTGGTGGTGACCAAGCACCATCCAGTTCTTCCGGTCACATGTTGATGTAGTCACCCACTCGGGTGGGTCTGTCTGTCTTCCGGGTTCTCTTTCCCCCATGTCATTTTGGTCTTGGCAATCGTCTGTTCCTGTTGAGTAGGGACCATTTGCTGTACCCTCCCAGATATAATGATCTAGTCTCCCTGTGAACACTTAATTTTGACAACAATTTAGGGGTTGCCATGAGTCAGATCCGACTTGACAGCACGTGGCTTGGCTTACAAAGTGAAAAAACAAATGATCTCCTCAAATGTCATCTTCTTCACGAAGCCTTTCCTATTTAACCCAAATAGAGGTGATTTCTCCTTTTTCTTATATTTCACTTTGACAATGGCACTTCCTGTGGCACCTTTACGGCCAAATGGTTAAATGTTTGACTACTAACTAAGGCTGGCAGCCGAATCCACCTCACAAGATACATCTGGGCATCAGCAGCAATTCTACTCTGCACACATGGAGTCGTTATGAGTTGGAATTTGCCATGGTAACTAATAACACTGTACTTGTATGTTTGCTGGAAGCCCTGGTGGCATAGAGAGTTAAGGGCTACCTCTGCTAACCAAAAGGTCAGTAGTTCAAATCCACCAGATGCTTCTCGGAAACTCTGCGGGGCAGTTCTACTCTGTCCTCTAGTGTCGGTATGAGTGGGATCCAACTCGACGGCAGTAGGTTTCTACGTTTGCAAACAGCATACAAGTACATTGTTCCTTGTTTCTCCCTAATCAGCCCATTACACTGTAAACGTGGAAATTTAGGATTTGAGATCAGTACCCTTGCAGATACAGCATTATAGTTTGCATATAATAATGGCTCACATACTGGGGAACGATACTGCTCCTAAAATTCTCTTTGCTGAGAGCAAGCTGAATGAGTTAAAAGGCCGGCTACACCCGGCCACGTGATCACGATCCAATCTCCCCAGTGCGAAGTGCCGACTCCCGGCGGCAGGGGGCGCTGTCGTGCGACCGGGTCGGGCCCCGGGTAGCAGTCAGTAAGAAGCCAGAGTGGAGCAGACGCCATGCGCGCGCTGCAGCCGCTACTGCGCACGGGCTGGGGTTGGCCTGCAGGGGCCCACGCCGCCGGTCTCCGGTTGCAGGGGCAGCGCTCAGGGCTAGGGCTCCGCCGCGCCATGGCTCTGTACCGCACGGAGGAGCGCGGTCAGCCCCACTCGCGCGATTATCGCCTCTTCTTCAGTAAGTACCTAGGCGCCGTGTCGGGCTCCAGAGGCACCTCAGGGGTGGGACTAAAGCCGCCCCTTGGGGCCTCCTTCCTCCTCCGGCCGACCACGGTCACCGCCTCTTCCTGCCTGCGGGGGCTCACGCCCAGCCCTGGGAACTTCCTGTGGGGGGGCTGGACTACGACCCCGAGCGTGGAGCGTGGAGCGCGGAGACGCCGAGCGGCGCGCGCTGGGCTGTCTCGTCGACTTGGGCTCGGCCAACGGCCTCCGTCAATAACCTAGTGGTGCGCAGAGCTCGCGCAGCCTTTTGCCAAGCCCCCAACCTTTAGTTATGAAAAGGAAAGCACAGGGTCCAGAAACCTCCTGAGGGCCCTCTGCAGCTGGAAAGGCAGGCGGCACTTCGGAGACCCCTAATGTATCGGTTTATCTTTTTCGGACCTCTGATGAAGGATCTTCTCCCGGAAACATGACTTTATACTCACAAGTTTGCACTCTTGAGTGCCATGCAAGACCCCCTTTCTTTGTGAGGTGATGGGCCTCCAGTGGAGCTACCCGTTCGATCCCACTACGAACAAACCCACAGGGCGAAGTTACCTTCTGGGGCACCGAGTTGGCTGACTGGGACGGGATAGGGCCCAGGTCTCCTTGACTGTCGTTTGTGTTTGCATCTGATATGGCACTGTGTGGCTAGGCTGTAACGTGAAAGTAGCAAGGTCATTGGAGTTGCCTTCGTGCCTCTTTGACTTGAGATCTCTGAGAGGAGGAGTGCCTTCTGTGTGAAGGTGTGCCTTGTGTTATCTCGCACCTGCGAGCAACACCTGCTTGCTTTGCAGCCCTTCTAGTCTAAGCTCTTTACCTGTTAGCTCTGTGTCTCTGCACAAGTTTCTTGATTTGCAAAGCCGTGGTTTTTCTCATCTGTAAAAGAGGGCTGTAAGAATTTCATAGAGTCATCTACATGTTTGGTCACAGAGCTTGGACTAGAATTACAATTATTAATGATGCCTGTGATTTATAAAATGTTTACACTCAAGAGTGACTGAACTTAAAATGAAAGAGTATTTTAGGGGAGAGAAAACTGCCTAAAGTCTTTGGATTGTGATGATTATATTAGAATTTCTATTTTCTTCGAGAAGGTTCCCCCCCCCCCCCACCCGCATGGCTTATATTTTCTATCCGTATGTAGTAGGGTGGTCATGTGGACAGGAACCATTTGCAAGCAGTCCCAGATTTCTGAATGGATTGTGTTCCAAAGGCTTCAGTGAGATGGCCACCGAGAATACTTTTCTGCAGAAAGTTTTATAAAACAGTAGATTTTTAACCAGATAAAAGCCTGTCCAGCCCGTAATAGGAGCCCTGTTGACCAGCAGTTAAGAGCTTGGTTGCTAGCCAATCCTCACTGGAAACCGTATAGGGCAGTTCTCTATATTACAAGGTCCCTTGGAGTCGGAATCAACTTGATGGCACACAACAGCAAACCCCTAATACGGTGAAGGTACTTTAGATTTATAGTTAAATACAGTAACCAATTGTAAACAGAATAGTAGTAAATATTTATGAAGTCCAGTAGGCATTGTTGGGTGTGCTACAGAGGGGATTTAGTTATGAGCCCAGCCCTCAAAGGATTTATAATAGTAATATAATTAAAATATAAAGACTGAAGTATATTTTGTTTGCATGTTGAGAAAAAATAGACTTCCTGAGCCTGGGGCATACAGTGTAATGGAACACTGGATTTGGAATTGGGGCAGATGGGAGCTCCCTATGCCTTAGTAGTGTAGAAGCTCGTCAGTGTCTCCCACATAGTATGCCTTCATCCCAGCTCTGACATTAACTCTGGGAATATGCTCTTGGGCAAATTATGACTTCGTTTCTCATAACCGTAACTAGGCATTGCATAATCTCTTGACTCAGGGTGACCCCATATGTGTCCAAGTAGAGTTGTGTGCCATAGGGTTTTTAATGGCTGGTTTTTCCAAAATAGATCTCCAGGCCTTTCATCCAAGGCAGCTGTGGGTAGATTCAAATGGCCAGCCTTTGATTAGCAGTCGAGTGCATAAACTGTACCACCCAAGGACTCCGTTTCGTTTCTCAGGAAACCAGTTTCTTCAGCTGTAAAATGAAGCAGTTGACTAAGCAGTGATCTGCATGGACTTCCTCAGTTCTGATTTTCCATGAAGGCATAGAGATTCTAGCAAGGAACTTGGGGGTATTTCTCAGGCTGTGTTGACTCCTGACTGGTTTATTTTCCCGTAAGTTTATTTCAAACTTGTGTTCCTTTTTTTTCCCCTGTAGCTAGAATAGCTACTAATAAAACAGTGTTTTTTTTTTTAATTCAGGTGGAACCAAAAGAGAAGAGACTGGTTTTACCAAGATAAATGGCAATTGGAAGAAAAGGGAGTGTTGTTTGAGGAAGAAGGTGTTGAGATGGTAGTTGGCAATTATACTGGGCTGAACAATTCTTGATGTAATCACCAGATGGCATCCTTGGGCCGGGACTCTTTGCTGGGAAAGAGTAAGACAAGTGAAAGGAAGCAACTTTAGGGTGAGTTGGGTAAGGGGAAAACAATGAACAAATTGCTTTGTGTAAAGGTGTTCACAAATTGGATACTGTACGCAGCATCTGGGTGTAACTCTTTAACTTCGGTGAAGAGCATGACTGTAGCACTATTTGACTAAAAGTGTTATTCAGAATTATTGAACTGGAATGTTTTCCCACATTTCCAGATATGACCCAAGACTGAAAGACTAGTGAAATGGAAGATAGAACATTTCTTGTAAATGTTTTTTCTCTGTAAATGGGTGCTTTTTACTGCCATTCAGAAGAATCAGAATAAGTGGTTAATGCAGTATTTGGGGTGCATTACTTATGTAAAATTGAAGTGAGACAGGATGGTATCGGGGAAGAGCATCCTGCTAGAAGTCAGTAGGCCACCTTGGTGCCTGCCTTGATCTGCTAGTAACTTTCTCTGTGGCCTTGACTTAGTCACTTAACCTGTCTGTGTCTCATTTCATTAAACTATGGAATGAGGACACTGGACTAGATGATGATTTTCCCAACTGCTTACTTGTATATAAGCATTCCCAGTGAATGTCATTATGTTTTATTTAAAAACAAAAAATGGGGGCAGGGTCTCCATGGTTTAGTAAATTTGGGGAACACTTCTCATTTTTTATTGTCTTCTTGGAGAATCACAATATGCATGTTCTGGGAAATTCTTGTGTAGGGTAAATTGCCCCATATTTTTGAACCACAAGACTCTTATTTACTCAAAACATTTGTTAGTCTTGTAGTGACACTAGGGTTTCATGAAATTTAGTTTGGGATGCACTGAGTGGAATGCTCTCTGAAGTATTCAGAAGCAGTTGTTGTGACATGTAAAAGATTCTAGATTAACAAGACACCTGTGTTGTCATATTGGCTTAGGTCATCTTGGTCAAGTTACTTGATCTTGCTGTCCCTTAGCGTAGTTCTTTACTCTGTAAAATGGGGATCTTCCCTCCCCCACCATTGTAGTTTTGTTGATTCTAACCCGTAGCCACTCTACAAGACAGTAGAACTTCCTCATAGGGTTTCCACAGAGTGGCTAGTGGATTCAGACTGCCCATCTTTGGGTTAGTAGCTGAGCTGTTAACCTCTGCACCACCAGGTCTCAAAAGTGGAGATACCAAAAAACCAAAAGCAAATCTACTGCCATCAAGTCTATTCAGACTCATAGCAACCCTATAGAACAGAGTGAAACTCCTCCATAGAGTTTCCAAGGAGTACCTGGTGGATTTGAACTACTGACTTTTTGGTTAGCAGACACAGCACTTAACCGGTATGCTACCAGGGTTTCCGGAAGTGGAGATAGCACTAATAATTTTAAAGAAATGCTGTGGCAGTTCATTGAGACCATGTGTGTAACAATGATCAATGTCTCATGTGTAGTATTTAACATGTTGTTTCTTTTTCCCGTTATACTTTAAAGCATAAGACCAAAATTCTTATTCCTACCTTCTGTGAAAGGTGAGACTGGAATGTAGATAATGCTGAATGTTTTGAATATGTCCCAGTTTATCAATTCCTAGATCTCAGAGTTCTAAGTATACTGACCATCTTCTTGAATTAATTGTGACAGTATAATAAAGTTAGAGTTGTTTATATGGAACTAGAAACTTAGAACTGTGTGACGTGTTCCTTGACATCTTGCTTGGGTAGTTTGTTTTCTTTGTTAGTGTCCCAGTTTAGATTTTTTTAAAGTTTTTCTCAGGAGTTGAGAAGCTATGCTTTCCGAAATTGGGTTTTTTTGTTGCTATGGAATAGATGACTGTTTCTCTAAGGAGATAGTGCTATGGGTAATTTGTTTTGATTTATCATGGAAATGAATCATTCAGTTCCTTAATGATGGATTTAGTTTATCATTTGTAGTAAGCATGTGCTTAAGTCGAAATTACTGTAGGTTTCCTTTCGTTAGCACAGCTTTTGGGTCATAGGTGGGAACTGCCATTGAATGTACCACACATTTGGACATAAGGAAATTGTCTAAGTAGTCTACAGAAATGTGTATTTGAGATTTAATACCTGAGTACTTTTAAGTTGACCTATATCATAGAACTTCAGTAGACACAAAATGGGTATTATGTTAGGTTATCAGTCCATAAAACCATCATTTTAAAACAGCTTAGTGTTCTAACCAAGTGCTGTGAAATCCAGATCTTCCTGTGATCTAAATATGAGAAGATAAATTTTTATTAACGTTGATTCTTAAACATTTTTAGATTTCTTATTCGTTTAATCAGAAATAAAAACAAAGCTAGTTTTAAAAAAAAAGGAAAAAGCAAACTGTTGCTGTTGAGTTGATTCCAACCCATAGGAACCCTGTAAGGCAGAGTAGAACTGCCCCACAGAATTTCCAAGGAGCACCTAGTGGATTCACACTTGTCAACCTTTTGGTTAGCAGTGATAGCTCTTGACCACTACACCACCAGAGTTTCCAACCTAGTTTAAAACCAAACCCGCTGCCGTCAAGTCGCGTCTGACTCATGGTGATCCTAGAGGTCAGGGAAGAACTGTCCCGTAGAGGTTCCAAGGAGCCCCTGGTGGATTTGAACTGCCGACCTTTTGTTTAGCAGATGTAGCACTTAATCCACTATGCCGCCAGGGTTTCCAAAGGTAGTTCAGTCATTGATAAAGCTTGCAATTGATGAAGCTTGAATGGTACTTGGCATAAGTGTAGCTAGCTATCTGTATGTAAAATCCAATATATATTGCACATTCCATTCAATTTTCTTACTCGTTAATATGAATAATACACTTACCCTGATATAACTTGTTTTTATGAAGGAAACACATGGATAACTTACAAAGTGATCATGTAAACTCTTGTTTCAGAACAGTTGAAAGTTTTGACATTGCTGGGCAACGTCTAGTGTATATTGATGAGGCTGCCAGAGTTTACTAGTTGATGACTCGGGATGCAGTCTCATTTTTGACAAAAGCAGAGTGCCAAGACTGCATAGTAGGGTGACTGCAATTGTTCATCTCATCTCCTTCCCATTAAATATCCTATTAAAGTGATACTGTGTCAGTAGAAAAGGGTAATCCTAAAACAACAAATGAAAAGTGGACTTGGAGATTTAGAAACAACAAATGAAAAGTAGACTTGGAGATTTAGAAATAATTGTAAAAGATGAAAAACGGATGAAAGTAGGTATGGTTATTAGTGAAGCAGTGTGGAGGAAGTCTCAGACTTGTGCTGAGGGGACTGTAGATTAGGAAGAAGTGGTCTGCTTCAGAACTTCAGAGCTTGTGGAAAGCAGATACCAGAGAGGACAGAGGGTGAGCCTGATAGGTGAAGTGTAATACAGGAGGGTTAAGTTTTATTATACAACGGCACACATGTTTACGACGTAGGACTAGGGTTTGAGAGTAGGTTTGTTCTTTCTGTAGAAACTGAAAAAAAAGAAAGTTTGGGGAGGGGCTCAGTCAACTGATGGAGTTAACACTCCACCGTCATGTGAAGAGCTGTTCACATTCTGGCATTTAGGAACCTCAGTGTACCAGCCTGCTTCTTACCCATTGATTTCAGTAGCAAACCAACCAATCAGCAAGCGTTTCCCATGTACATAGAGTTTTCAGCCAGCTTTTCTGTTCTCTTACTGAGTATCAACCAAGTAGGCAAGGAACGCCTGTAACAGCCAGGCTGTTGTCACTGCTGTTCTACTGGAACTGCTTTTGTTAGTGCTACTTGTAACTTCCTTGTGGTAAATTTAGTCATCATTTTATATCCTCATCTCACATGACTTACCAGTTCTCCTCCTTGAGATATGTTTTTTCTGTTTACCTCTGGGACCACACTTTCTTAGTAATTTTGTTTTGATAACTGTTTCTTTGAAGTCTACCTTGTATGGTCCTTCTCGTATTTCTGAACACCAAACTTTGTCATGCTTCAGCGCTCATTTCATAGCCTACCTCTCTGTCTGTACTTGTTCTAGGGCAAAATTCAGCAAGTGTTTTCTCCAAAGGGTCAGATAATGAATATTTTAGGTTTTGTGGGCCCTACAGCTTCTGAGGCATCTACTCTGCCAGAAAAGAACAACATAAACCATTACTGTCAAGTCAGTTCTGATTCAGTGACCCTATAGGACAGAGTGGAACAGCCTCACAGGGTTTCTAAGAAGTGTCTGGTGGATTCGAACTGCCAGTCTTTTGGTTAGCAGCCATAGCTCTTAAGCAATATGCCACCCAGTTTTCTAAAACTACTCTGCCAATGCAGTATACAAGCAGCCACAGATAATATGCAATGTACGCATATTGACTGAATTCCAACAAAACTGTTGACAGTCACAATCTAGATTTAGTCCATGGTCTTAGTAATTTGATGATGGTCATCATGAGTCAGATCTGACTCGATGGCACTTGGCTGGCTGCTCTGGGTGATGCCATCTGTTCCTATAGCTTTGGAGGCCATCTGTGAAGACCTGGGTGGCATAGTGGTTAAGTGCTACATCTGCCATCCAAAAGGCTGGCAGTTCACATCTGCCAGGTGCCTCCTTAAAAACTCTGTGGATCATTTCTACTCTGTCCTATAGGGTCACTTTGAGTTAGAATTGACTCGATGGCACTGGGTTTTGGTTTGGATTTTTATGATTGCCATGAGGAGCCATGGTGTTGAAGTGGTTATAATTACTCAGCTGCTAACTGAAAGGTTGGTGGTTTGAACTCACCAGCTGCTGTGTGTAAGAAAGATGTGACAGTCTGCTTTTGTAAAGATGATAACCTTGGAAAACCCATGAGGCAGGTCTACTCTGTCTTTTAGGGTTACTATGAGTCAGAATTGACTTGAAGGTACTGGATTTGGCTTTGGTTTTGTGACTCCCACATTTTTGATTACTTTCTCCCTGAACATCATATTTAAATGTCCAGCTGTCTGCTCTCTGTCTTCGCTTCAGTGTCTAGGAAGTGTCTCAAGGTTAACACGTGTTCAAAACCAAACTTGTGATCATCAAGTCAATTCTGACTCATAGCAACCCCAAAGATATAGTAGAACCACCCCCATAGAGTTTCCAAGGAAGGGCGGGTGAGTTTGAACTGCCTGCCTTTTAGTTAGCCAAGAGCGTAACCACTGTATCATCAGGAGGACGTGTTAAAACAGCACCACTGATTCTCTCACCTCCACTCCAACTTGTTACTTTGTCTTTACATCTAAAACCAATAACCTAGGAGTGATGTTTTAGCTTCCTTTGCTCTTACTGGGGAAACCCTGGTGGTGTGGTGGTTAAGTGCTATAGCTGCTAACCAAAAGGTTGGCAGTTCATATCTGCCAGGTACTCCTTAGAAACTCTATGGGGCAGTTCTACTCCATACTGTAGGGTCGCTGTGAGTCAGAATAACTTGGGCGGGGAGTTTGGTTGGGTTGCTCTTCCTCAACATCTAGTCTATTAGCAGATTCCATCAGTTCTGTGTTTGAAACGTATCCTGAATACAGTTACATCTCAGTACTTTCACTTCAGTACATGTCACCATCATCTTAAAAATTTATGTGATCAATTTCATTAACGACCTAATTGATCTTCCTGCTTCCAGATTCATCCATTTAAAATGTAAAATCAGGTTATATCTAGGTTCCACTCAAAACCCCAGTATTTTCCATTTCACTCAGAAGGTTTGTCATACTTTACAGTGTCGTATATGATACAGTGCTATGCTACTGCTCTGAGTTTATCTCCTGCCACTCTTTCCTTTGCTCACTTTTCCAGGTCTCCTGGCCCCCTTGTTTCTCCAGCATGCCATGTATTCCTTGTTTCAGCACCTCTGTGCCCGCTACATGTATAATGCTCCTCTGTAGATACCAGCTGGACTCACTCCTTCATGTCATTCGTATCTGTGGTCAAGTGTTACTTAGCAGACCTTCCTTAACCATTCAATGTAAAATATTACCTATTTCTGTTACTCACTATTCTCTTTCCCTGGTTTGTCTTCCTTTGCAGAGCTTGTTCTTCATGTATATAGATTTTGTTGCGTTAGTCCTCACCCGTCCTCCCACGCCAAAGTGTGAATTCCGTAAGAGCAGGGCATTTGTACCCCCAATATCCATAACAGTGATGGATTGATACATCGTATGTGTTCAGGAACTGTTTATTGAATGAATGGATTTAAGGATCACTTAGAGAGAAAACAGAAAAAAGAAACAGAATCTGAATTTAAAAAGGGAGATGAGTGTCTTAATTTTTAAAAGCTGTTATATCTGTTGGAAACTCTGGTGGTGTAGTGGTTAGGTGCTACAGCTGCTAACCAAAACACTGGCAGTTAGAATCCCCCAGGCAATCCTTGGAAATTCTGTGGGCCAGTTCTCTCTCCTTTAGGGTTGCTATGAGTTAGAATTGACGTGATGGCCATTGGTTTTGGTTTTGGGGGTTATTTACTATCTTTTAAAAAGGAAAAAAGTGCAGTAAAAGAACAACAGCTCTTGGGAATTAAAATACGATTGTTAAAACAGAACCTGTAGGGTTGCTATGAGTTGGAATTGACTTGAGGGCAGTGAGTTTGGGTTTGGTTTCCCATCATCAACCCTGAATGCTTAGAGTGTGGAGTAATGCCTTAAAAATTCTGAGAGAAAAGAACTTTCTTCTTGGAATTCTCTATTCAGCTAATCAGTGAACAGAATAAGAATTGATGAACGATATTTTAGGCATTCAGGGTTTTCGCAATTTATCTCACATGCCGTCTTTCTTACAGAGCACGTTAGGGATATGCAACTGCAAAATAGGTAGGTAAACCAAAAAAGATCAGTGCCTGGAATCTAGACAGCATCTAAGCTGGAGATCAAAGAGGCTGAGTGTCAGGATGCCGAGGGAGCATCCAGTCTAGATTGTAACAGGAGGACAGAGTGTACCACAGCTGTTTGGGTAAAGAGAGGATTTGTGGGTTTGGTGGTATCGGTGAGGCATTGGTATAATCTGCACACAGGAAGTATAAATTAGAAGCACAGGGAGAAAGAAAAGATGAACAAGAAAAGAAATTTAATGATAACATCTTATCTGGCTAATAATGAACACATAGGCAATGTAAGAAAATTTGGATATCTGGGTCTCCCTCCTTGAGATTCTGATTCAGTAGGTGTGGGGTGAGAGTCCAGTCATCTGGATTTTTGGAAGCACTCCCAAGTTTTTCTTAGTTCCTATTCTTAGGAAAATTTTGGAAATGTAGGAAAAGCATAGAAAATCCAATATATTTGTATAATATTTTTCAGCCTTGAAGTGAAAAAAGTGCAGAAGACAAAAACTGGGACAGAGAAAAATGAGGAAAAAGTAAAAAACCAGTTAGTAGAAAGTCAGGAAGTACTGTTTATGTTTGATGCAACAAGGAATAAGAATGAAAAGTGTAAAAATTAACTAATAGAGATTTAAGGGGGAAAGTTTGGGGTCAAATGAACTGAATTTTACCTGTTAAACCTGGAATCAGTAAGTACTATATGTTAAATTATGACTTCCGAAAAAATGTTAAGTCCTAAAGTCCTTATTTGGAAATAGTCTCTTTGCAGACACAATCAGTTAAGTCATTAGGGTAGGCCCTAATTCAGTATGACTGGCATCCTTTAAGAATAGGAGAGGAGACTCAAGTGCAGGGAGAATGCCTTCTGATGAAGGCAGAGATTGGAGTAAGGCATCTGCTAACCACGCCTTGCCAGCAGTACCAGAAGCCAAGAGAAAGGTGTGATTCAGTTTGTTTGATCCCAACAGATACTTCCCTAGAGCCTGTTGACATCTTAATTTTTGACTTCTGGCTTCCAGAACTCTAGGAAAACAAGTTTCTGTTGTTTTAAGCCACCCAGTTTATAGTCATTTGTTATGGCAGCCCTAGGAAACTAATGCGATGGCTAATTTCTAAAACTGACAAATAAAAAAAGTAATATAAATATATGATTTAGAGAGATGAAGTTGACCACTAGCTTAAACAAGTGGAAGTGGTTGCTCAGGGGAATGAAACTGCTGGGGAGAGGTGGGACCTATTTTATTTATTTATTTATTTTTAACTATGCGCGGTTTGGTTAAAATTGGCTACTTGTTTTCAAACTCAAAGAAACAATCAGATTTAGGTAATGAAGTTCTATGTAAGATGTATAGCTGATTTACTGTAACCCTTCTATATGTGTCAGTTCTTTAAAATGTGCCACTAGTTGCCACTGTGCTTGTTCTATGTATTGTGGCTTATATGGATGATACATATTACTCTTCATTTTGTAGAGGACCAGGATTGATAGCACATAACTTTATACCTACCTTTTAAGAATCATAATACCCTTTTAAATGAAATACGAGTAGCCCTGACCCTAGACCAGCTTTTGTTTTTTAATATTTTATTGTGATTGAGTGAAAGTATACAATCTAAATTAAATTTGCATGCTTGCCTATCTGCAGCTCCTGCTCTCCTTGCCCGGTGACAGCACACTCCTCCTTTTGTTCTGTGTTTGTAGTATCCTGTTAACAATCTCCTGTCACCTCCTCTCCACCACTCCTCTCCCTTCTAGTAAGAGGCCAGTAGGACGACATCTTATAGATGTGTAGAACCATAAAGTACACTCACCCTGTGGTCACATTGTATCCCCATATCCGGTCCTTTCCTGTCTGAAGAGTTGACCTCAATAACGCTTTCTGGTCAGGGGCAGCAGCAGATCTTGGGGCCATGCTCCCAGGGGAACCTCCAGGCCTCCAGACATCAATTGCGGTCTTCTAGTGGAGTTCTTGAGATGTACTCCTCTGTTTCCCGTGTTGTCACTGGGACTCAACATTGTGTGCCCCATCACGGCTGACTTTGGTTGTGGCTGGGCACCATCTGGTTCTGCTGGCCTAGCCCAGCTTTAATGAGTTCTTATATCTCTCATTCATGCATAGATAACTGACAACTGACTAGCTACATAACCGTGATGAGAGGACTCCTTTGTGTTTATCTTTCCAAAGGAGGAGGAAGAAGATGATGATTATTGTGATGACTAGGAGGAAGAAGAGACAGCAGCAGTGGCAGTGTTTGCCCTGTCTTCTTAGCTAATTCTCAGCCCGCAGTACCTTATGTCCATGAATACCTGTGGCTTTTGTATTCCATTATGTAGTGCATTGCCTTTTATACACTATTGTGAAAATGAATATTGCTTAATTGAAGAAACCAAGAAAATGAAGCTTCAGTGAAGTTGAGCATCCCTTTCAAGCTCAGTAACTAGAAATTATACTCTTGGCCACTGCACTCAGCATCCCTGTATAAATTATATTGCCCGTTGTTTTTGTTTATAAATATTTTATGATCCATATGACTTATAGTAGGTATAGGTATCTGAGTTAGTAAGTGTAGGTTATTCACTCATTTACAAAATTAGTGAATTAAAAAATAATTAAAAATTGGAAATTCAGAAAACAATTCAAGCATATATACTGACCTTGTACCGTAGTGTTCAAATGTAATATTTTAATTATGATTTAAAGACAGAGCCTAGGTAAGCTTCCCATAAATCTTCAGTTTTCTGCTATCCCACCTTCATCTAGTCCTGTTTTTCCTTCAGGCTTGAGTAATACTCACTCACTTGGAACTTTTATAAATTTTGAGAGGTTTCTCCGTAGTTAATTGGATTATCCACAGTTAGTAGATTGACACAGTGGCTGCAACACCGATCTCAAACATAGCCACAATTGCAAAGATGGCACAAGACCGGGCAGTGTTTCAATCTGCTGGGCACAATGTGCTGTTGAGTTGGAACCTATTTGGTAGTACCTAATAACAACAATCAGTGCCCAAGAGCACTGGAGCCTTAGGGAAACTGAGCATCAAATCTGTGTCCTAGAGTGACTGTCTGCTGTCAGTATAAAGGTAGCTCAGCTAGTCCATCTTTGATTTAATAGTACTTCTTTGGTTTAATAATAAACTTTCCTGGCTTGTACAACTTTCTAGATTTTTAGAGCTGAGATTATTTTTAATTTGTATCACCAAGATAGGTCCCAAATGTAACAACTAGGTATTCTGCAAAACGATTGTATTTTTCTTCTCTTCAGAATTCTGCCTTTTTTGTCTTTTTGATTTAAAGCTGAAGGAGAGAACAAGCACAGATTGATGACTGCTTTTTTGGAATAAGAGTTTCTATTTATATATTAATATACATTTTTCTAACCTCTTTGTGGCCCCCCTACTCCATACTTCTTGATCTTAAAATTTACTGTAATATAATTCGCTTTTATTTTTTTGTGAACAGCAGAGTTTGACAAAAGTATAGATGCATGTGAGTACCACCAAAGTCAAAGTATAGAACAGTTCATCAACTCCAAAAAAAAAAAAAAAAAAAAAAAAAATCCCCTTGTGTTGCCTCTTTGGAGTCAGTCTCTCCCTCTACTCCCAAACCCCCGGCAGCCCCTGGTATGCTGTTTGTCCCCATAACACGAAGAAAACCAAACCCTTTGCCATCAAGTCGATTCTGACTCATAATGCCCCAGAGGACAGAGTAGAACTGCCCCATAGAGTTTCCAAGGACTACCTGGTAGATTTGAACTGCTGACTTTCTGGTTAGCAACCATAGCACTTAACCACTACACTACCAGGGTTTCCTTGTTCTTATAGTTGATCCAGAATTGAGTGTCTCCTACATGCCAAGAGCTGCCATGTGGATGCTGAGTATCCAGTAGGGAGTATACTGGAACAAAACAAAAGCAAATAGTACAACAACAAAGCCTCCTTCCTTCAAGGAACTTAATTCTAGTGTCAAGTGCTAAGGAAAACAATGAAGGGCAGGAGGAAATGAAATTTTGGTGAGGTAGAGGCTGTTGTTAAGTTACATGCTTCTAAATTTATTAGATGGGAGCCCATACTTACATTTTTATTTTTTTAAACTGGGTGGTGGAAATGGTTTAGCACTTGGCTACTACTCGGCAGGTTGATAGTTCAGGCCCACCCAGAAGTGCCTTGTAAGAAAGACCTGGTAATCTACTTCTAAAGGGTCACAGCCACTGAAAACTCTGTGTAGTTCTACTCTGAAACACACAGGGCCACCCATGATTCAGAAGCAACTTAACAGTAACTGATTGAGTCTGCTTTTAAATTTTGTAATAACTTGAGATGTAGAAAAGTTGTGAAGGGAGTTGAGAGTTCCAGCATACCCCACATCCATCTTTCTCCAATGTTAACATCTTACATTGCCATTGTATATTTACTAAAACTAAGACAGAAACATTGGTTCTTATTATTACCCCCACTCCAGATTTAACTAGTGTTTCCGTCGATGCCCTTTTTCTGTTCCAGGATCCTTTCCGGGATAACATGTTCCATTTAGTCATTTTCTGTCCTTTAGTCTCCTCCAAATGAGACAGTTTCTCAGTCTTTCTGTCTTTGAGCTTGACACTTTTGAAGAGTACTCCTCACATATTTTGTTGTCCCTGTTTCAGTTAGTCTGATGTTTTTCTTGTGATTAGACTAAGGTGATTGGTTTTAAGGGAGAACACCTTATTATAGCATGATTATCAAGAGATACATGAGATACATGCTGTCAACATAACACAACACTGGTGGTAGTAACTTTGATCATTTGATGTGAGTACTGTTTTACTCAGCTAGTGCTGCTCTAACAGAAATACAATGAGTAGATAGCTTTAAAAAGAGAGATGTTTTATTCTCACATAGTCCAGTAGGCTATATGCCCAAATTCAGGGTGTTCACTTTAGGGGAACAACAAAAAGTTGATTGTGAGGGAATATCCTTGTGTTGCATCAGTCTTTGGTCAGGAAACACCTTGGTGCGGGGTCCTCGGGTCTTAATGACCCGCTGTACTCCCAGTGCTGCTTTCTTGATGGTCTCAACTGTCTGCTTGCTTTCCTTTCCTTTCCTTTGATCTCTTGTAGGATGAAGGGATAAAAGGTGGTGCAAGCCACACTCCAGGGAAACTCCCATGATGTTGGAGCTGGGAGGTGACCTTAGGAAGGGTGTTACAGTCCCACCCTAATCCTCTCTTACATAATCCATTGTATTAACCACAGGCAGAGATTAGAATTTATAGCATAGGAAAATCACAAAATAGAGGGCAATCACACAATACTGGGAATCACCAGCGCAATCGAAGTACTACACACATTTTTGAGGGGACACAATTCATTCCATCACAGATACTATTTGTCAGTTTTCTGTAAAGTTACTGTTTTTCCCTGCTGTATTCTGGTATTTGGAACTGAGTTCCTAAGTTGCCTTTGGAACTCATGGGGTAGAAGGGCAGGGTATGCTTGACCTTCTGGAGGGGAATGTGTGTACATATATTGTGTTTAATTCTTTGGTAAGGAAAATGAGTTTCTTAGCCCTCATTTATTGAGTCATTTGTGGACCTATGTTTGTATTTTATATTTTGAGTTATAGTCTAATAGCTCACAATTAGCCTAGTTTTGGCCTTTGGGAGTGCTTGCAGGTTGGCTGTCATTTCCCTTTACTATACCTCCCATGTTTTGTTTTTTAAGCACTTGGTTACTTTCTGGCTCTGTAAGATGCTCCAGACTCCTTTTATATCCCTTGTGTTAGTCTTAGAACCAACTCAGCTGTTTCTCCAGGTATCCCTCATTCCATTTATTGGAGAACTGTATTTAGAAACCAAGATCTGGCTGCTGCATGTGCTTATTGCTACTGGGGTGTCAACCAGTGGTTAATTTATAAAAAAAAATTCTTAAACTCTAAATTGGAGAGTTTCACCAAGACCTTAGTACACCAAAAAGCAAAACACATTCTGACTTAGAAAATTTCAAAGTTAAAAATGTTGATAGCAGTTAATTTCTGTTGACGTTTCTGAGGATGGATAAATGAACATAGACCTTTTAAAATTCCAGTAAAAGTGCATTTTGAGTTATTGTATTGGTTTAAATAATTTATACTTTGAAAATTGGTTGAAATGTGCACTTCAGTATATAAGTTTTAACATAAAAAACCTCTGTCCTCTAATTTTTTAAAATTTTTCCTTATTTTTTACTTAGATCTTATGTTAATGTTAGTATCCTAACTTTGAGTTGAAGCAAATGATTTGTTGCTTTTATTTTAACTGAGTAAGACCTCTTCTTGTCTTTGAAACTTTCTTCATATGGACTGTCAGTGGATATTTGAAATTCTGTTGTTACATTTCTCCTAGGGAAATGAATATAAGGTTTAACCTCTTTTTTAAATGTGAATTTATTAACTTTTTATGTTTTAGCGTATTTCACACATTTTCTCAGATAGTTATTATAAGCCACAAAGGTAAGTAAAATAACTTCAGCATTTACATATAGTTTATTTGATGTAAATTTCTCTTTGATTGGTGATTGGAACAAGTCTTGAAAGTTGAAGGGGACATTTAATGAAGTTGGGAGTTAAAGTTAGCTATGAAAAACTAAGTAAATTTAAGAGCAGGTGAGGACATTATTGCTGTAAAACACAGGGTAATCCATTCATTTAACTCTGTCTGCTGTTTTCTTTTTCCTTTGCAGAGAATGTAGCTGGTCACTACATTTCCCCTTTCCATGATATTCCTCTGATTGTGGACTCCACAGAGGTATTTATTTTGGAGATGATATTGTGCACTTCTGTTATCCCCATAACATACTTTTCAGAAGCATCTTGAAAAGAAAGATGATCGGGGACAGTTCAAATCTACCACACACTCCTTGGAAACCCCATGGGGCATTTCTACTCTGTCCTGTAGGGTTGCTATGAGTCAGAAGCAACTCTATGGTAACACTTATTTTAAATTACTATCTGTAAGGAAACTGAGGCTGAGGATATTTTATTGACTTGTCCAAGATCATACAGCTAATTACCAGAGCCAGGCTTTGCACTAGTTTGTGACCATCGAGCTTATGCTCTTTAACTGCTCTATCAAACATGCTGGGAACACAAGGCTGGGAAAATGATGATGTTTGGATAGCTGTTCTCTTAGAACCTAAAATCACTTGATGGTTTGAAGGTATAAAGGATGCAGGTCAGATAGCAGTGGGAGGTCTGCAGCTCTAGAACTGAGAGGGGCTTAATATTGTTGAACATACTGAGGACTCTCCTGATTGTTGGCAAGAAAGCACAATCTATGGTTGCTGATGTTAGCTGCCATGAACTGGGTTGCTAATTCCTAGTGACCCCATGCACAACAGAACACAACAAAACACTGCCTAGTCCTGTGCTATCCCAGTGATTTGCATATCAGACAGTTGTGATTTATAGGTTTCAGTGACTGACTTTTGTAAGTAGACACCATGCCTTCTTTCGTACTTGACCATGGAAGATTGACTGAAACTTGCTGGTATCATAGCAAGGCACAAACCTCCAGTAACAGATGTGTGGTGGTTGTGCAAGTGCTTTACTGGCCAGAAATCAAACCCAGGTCTCCCCCTTGGAAGGCAACAATTCTGCTACTGAACCACCACTGCCTCTGGCATAATTATTAGCAGATGTTAAAGATCATCACTAAGTTGGAAGTTATCTCCTTAAAACCCAACTAATGAATTGGGTAATTTCATGACCATATTGTTAAGGAGGCACAAATATTAAGTAAATGACCAGAACTATATTCCTGATCAAGGTTAATATGAGGCTGGCTGATGGGGTTCGGTGTTTTAGAACTATGGAGAGATCACTATAGGAGTAGAGGCCATTGAAGTGAGGAAGCTGCTTTTGATGCAAGGATGGTTTGACCTTCTTGGTGTAACTCACCTCTGAGGCTAAATATCATGCTTGGTGCAAAAGCTGTGGAACTTTGAATTAGGATTTGTTCTGCCTTCCAGCCCACCTGGATACTGTCAATAACAATGGCAGTAGGGAGAGTAATATTGAAGATTCATGTGATTTATGAGTACTTACCAGGTCATTATGAGTGGAACCCAACTCAGTGGCAGTGGGTGGGGCCGGAAACCCCAGTGGCATATTGGTTAAGTGCTACAGTCTGCTAACCAAAAGGTCCGCAGTTCGAATCCACCAGGCAGTCCTTGGAAATTCTATGAAGCTTCGTTATGAGTTGGAATTGACTTGATGGAGGTTTTTTTTTTTTTTTTTAATGGAAAACCTGGTTGCACAATAGTTAAGAGCTATGGCTGCTAACCAAAAGCTTGAGAATTTGAATCTACCAGGCAGTCCTTGGAAACTATATGGGGCAGTTCTGCTCTGTCCTGTGGTGTCGCTATAAGTCAGAATCAATTCTATGGCAATGACTTTTCTTTTTTTTTTTGTTATGGTGCTTAGCTAATTACTATACTCAGTGTTTCATGTGCATTGTCTCGCTTTTGGGAGGTACTGTTATTACCATTATTTTAATAATAGGTTGAGAACCTGGCTGTGGTCACAAAGCTAGTCAGTTAGTTGTAAAAGTGGGATTTGAACTTAGGTGCCCTAACTCCGAGCTAGTGCCCTTAACTGCTGTTGTGTAATTCCTCCGAGTTCATTGCTTTTAAGTGGTGAACTGCAGAATAAGGAGTCATAATCTATAGAAAGAAAAAAATCAGAAAGAGGGCAGAAAGAATTTCATTACATTATTATATGGGAGTCTCTGTTTTTTGTTGTTTTTAGTTGGTGAAGTATTAAACCCAAATACCTCGTGCCTGCCAGTATTTCTTCACTTACTCCTTTATTCATTTGATAAATAATTATTGCATGGCTTGGCTTGGCATTGTAAGCCAGACACTATTCTAGTCAGTAAGTTGTTGAGGTAGTTAAGACGGTTTCCAGTCACTTGGAGGAGGAAACCAGTAAACAATCAGATAGTATTAAATCAGATTGATATAATAGTCTCAGTCAAAGAGTATTGATTTAATACTCTCAATCAAACAGTATTAAAATGTTATAAAAATAGAACAGGGTAATACTTCATGTAGGGATATGCCATGACAAAATCTGCACACTTCATGATAATAATGTTGCTAGTTGTTGCTGAATTGATTCTAACTCTTTGTGACCCATTTATGCAGAGTAGAACTGCTCCATAGGGTTTTCAATGCTGTGATCTTCTGTAACCACACCAGCAGACCTATCTTTCAAAACATCACTGGGTGGATTTGAACTGCCAAGTTCTTGGTTGGGTAGTCTAGATCTTAACCATTTGGGCCACTGAAGGACTATAATGATAATGGCAAATTTTAAAGAAAGGTGTATATTTACGAATCATGTATGAGGTAGGGTGAAAGTGGAACCGAGAGTGGGCTTGAAATGTCTCAGTGGTCATAAGGGTCTTCCTAAGGATACTGGGTTAGAGAACATTAGAGATTTGGGATTGGTTAGACCAGGAAAAATTAAGGATCAAAACCCAAAACCAAACCCAGCACTGTCGAGTTGATTCTGACTCATAGTGACCCCATAAGACAGAGTAGAACTCCTCCATAGAGTTTCCAAGGGGCACCTAGCAGATTCAAACTGCCAACGTTTTAGTTCACAGATGTAGCACTTAAGCACTATGCCACCAGGGTTTCCAAGATTGAGGACAGGGCAGGACAAAATATAGCAGGTTATGCCAGTGACTTCTGGTGATGTGGAGAAGGGTGCACACAGTGGTGGTATAGATAGTTCTTCCTCAATCTCAGACAGGAATGTTTAGAACTGTTGCACCTTATACTTTGGAGTGCAATATTTTAGGAGCAGAAATAATATTTGAGGAGTGACTTAGAATAATCCTATTTCTGTTCCCTGCATTGTAGTTGTTTTAATGTGTAGAAATTATTTATGTATAATGTGTGAGCATTTATGAATGGCATGATTTTTCTCCCCAAACCACCTAGTAGTCTGTTTTAATTTAAAACTAGCAAAAGTGCTTGATACAGGCGTTGTAATCACACCTTGGTAGAATTAAAAGGCATGAGGTGCAGCCGAGTACTTTCACGTCTTGTTAGTCACACTCCCTGGAGTTTCATTTCAATAATGAAATGACTGTTTTAAGCGCAATTACTGGAAACTGCCAGTCTTCCCTTAAACTCAGAACAGGGACTTTGCTTGTTTTATGTAAACTAGGGTAATATGCTTGAAAGACATTTAGCTTTTCTGATTGTTTATTTTGTGAAAGACTTTGATGCTGCTTTCAGGGAGGATATGAATGCTGAGGAAAGACTAACTGGCCATTTGGTAGATTCTGTTGAATCAGGTTTCTGGTCAGTCTCGATAGTTGGATGTCTGTATAGTAGGCATATTTTATTGATAAGCAGTACAACTCTGTTCTTCCATGAAGTATTACCTTTGTACACATCATTTTTTTTTCTTTTATAGGAAAATGGTATTCCTACAAAGAAAGCACGAAATGAGGAGCATGAGGTATATCTAAAAGTTTTTATTTTTGTGGATCACGTTTAGACTGTCTGTTAAAGATCTTGATGGTAGTTTACATATGTGAGGTGCTTCTAAAATTTCTTACCTGAAAGGCTTTGATTTTCAATTCTTTTTAGCATTTTTATAAGGCAGGAACAGTAGATATTTCATCCTTTAAGTGAAAAAACGTGAGAGAATCAGGACATGCACCCAGATTTTAGTAGCAAGTTATTTATCATAGTAAACCAAACCAAGTGTACTGCTGTTGAGTTGATTCTCACTCATAGTGACCCTACAGGACAGAGTAGAACTGCCCCTTAGGGTTTCCAAGGAGCACTTGGTGGATTTGAACTGCCAGCCTTTTGGTTAGCAGTT
This sequence comes from Heterohyrax brucei, assembly GCA_028571685.1. NCBI lineage: Eukaryota > Metazoa > Chordata > Mammalia > Hyracoidea > Procaviidae > Heterohyrax > Heterohyrax brucei. Next base: position 80,010,518 of record CM053143.1, read on the forward strand.
GTGGCACTTTAACCATTGTGCCACCAGGATTTCCATTTATCATAGTACCTGGTCAAAAATTAATCTACTTGATGAAAATTTGTCAGGTTTTTATTTATTATAAAAAAGGAGATGATTTGAGGCTGTTTTAAAATCTTCTAACAGCAGTCTTTTAGATGAGGAGAAAAAAATAATAGTCAATACAACCATATGCTAATATAAATATATTCTAAATGTACTTAAATATCTGAATATATAGAGAGATGTATATATAAATGTGTGCATGTATTTAAACATTACCTCACATGTATAAAACCAAAAACTTGTTGCTGTTGAGTTGCAACCCTATACCAAAATCCACTACTGTTGAGTCATTTCCAACTCATAGCAACCCTATAGCAGGACAGAACTGCCCCATAGCGTTTCCAAGGAGCCCCTGATGGATTTGAACTGCTGACCTTCTGGTTAGCAGCAATAACATTTAAGCACTATGCCACCAGGGTTTCCAGCAACCCTATAGGACAGTAGAGCTGCCCCCTAAAATTTCCAAGGAGTACCTGGTCTGTCTTCCCAGTCTTACCACTGCCCTTCTATCCTGCTGAGGCTACCAGCTTTTTTTTTGCCACCCATCTTCCTTCTCTTCCCAGCCTTATTTCCATTCCTTCTCTAGCTCAACTGGAACTTGTGAATCCAGCCTTCGGATCCATCTGTAAACGTAGCTGTGGGGCTGTTTCATTCCTCACACCTTTGTCTGCCTTATGTCTTCTGTTTTCGTAAACTGGTGTTTGTCAAAGAGATCCAGTAACAATCTACACTGACATCACTTAGTGTGCTCGTTAAAAATTCAAGTTCTATCACCGATTTCACCCAACCAGATTTCTAGCAACTATCTAATCTAAACCCTCCCCACCTCGCCCTCCCTCCCTCCCTCCCCGTGTAAAGACAACCCAGAAGATAGAGAGACCCACATGAGTGGGTGCCTACATCGACTTGGGACTGGAAGAATCGGATGATGCCCAGCCACCACCAGTGATAGCCGCGCTGGAGCTCGCTAAGTTCAGTCTCACTGGCAACACAAGAATAAAAAGGGGTGTACCCTGAGATCTCCACTAAAAGACCTCAATTGATGGTCCAGTGGTTTCAGGTTCCCCTGGGAGCATGGCCCCTGGCCCTGATGCTGCCCTTGCCCATAAGTCGTAACGAAGGTCCACTCTTCGGACACGAATGGATTGGACTTGGCGATGCAGAGTGACCATATGTTAGATGCACTTTATGGTTCTGTACATCTATAGGATATCAGCCTGCTGACCTCTGGCTGGAGGAAGGACAGTGGGTGGAGAGGAGGGGAAAGGAGGCTGTTCGGAGGATGAGACATGTATGGAGCAGAGAGGAATAGTGTGCTGTCACTGGACAGGGAGAGCAGTGGAAGCTGCATATAGGTGGGCATGTGAATTTATATGGGAATGTACATTTTCACTCAGTGATATTAAATAAAAAAAAAAAAATTCGGGTTCTTGTGCTCCATGCCAGATATGAATCAGAATCTTGACATTTTTAAGAAGTGCTGCTGATGCCCCTAAAAACACTGATGTTTGAAAAACACTGTCCTAGATGTTATGTGAAAAGATCTCAGGGGCTGAAAGCTTCACAAGTTCCCAGGGACTTTGTATTTTGGTCTTGTTTCAGTGTAAATGTGTATTCTGAGCCTGGATAACAAATTTATTTCTTAAAACTCAAAACTACTTACTTTGAGTTTATTTGAAATTTTAAGAGAAGAAGGAAATATAGTTTCTGGTTTGTTTCTTCTCCACATATACAAAACTGATTGGTTTCTCATATATGTTAGTAGCTTCTCTTTTTAATTTTGAGGTGAAAGAAAAATACAAAGGGAAAACAGAGACAAAGAAAAGAATTGGAATTGGAATCAGAATGTCTCCCTGCCACGTAACATAACTTTGTGGTTTGATTTGTGTCACCTTGTATCTTTTTGATTTCCCAGTAAATTTCAGCAGCCTTTTGTTGGTTTAAAATTAACACTAATTTTAGGAAAAATATACTAACATTAGCTTTAAAAAAACTACAGGCCACGTATATTTTAGTCCAAAGACAAGCCAGAAAAAAGCTCTTAGTGATTAGGAGTGAATATGAGGGCAAAGAAATTTCTGGAGTGTGTGATTTGCAAGCTTAGATTCAAACTTCATCAATTTCTGTTTTGGCCTAATTGAAGTCTCTGTGAGTGGTTTCGGTAGGTGTCATTGTGTAAAATGATTGTTACTAGCTTGGTCTTCTCTGTCACCTCTAAGTATTCATCCACATGCATTTGTTCTCTCATAGCCGGACTTTCAAGGATGAATAAATTATGTGAACATCTGTCATTTACTTAGGTTTTTCTTTTTTAATATCTGTTTCAGGCATATTTAAATAGGTATAGAGGTGCCTCATGAAAGAGCATAGAAAATGAAACAACATCAGCACTGTGTTTAGAGTTGCTTAAGATAGGTATGAGACAGACTTTTAAGAAGCAATTGTTGAGAACTAGTTCTCAGTTTTATTCTTAATCTCATTATGCTATTTGTAACCAGAAACTTTGTCTAGAAAAAAAAGACATCATTATTTTGTGGCTCTGTTTATGGTTAATTTTGTAAATGGTGTTGTTGGAGTTACTAGCATGCCGTGTTTTACTAAGAAACCAGTGAATATTATTTAGTGAGGCTTAATCCATGACTGCATATGAAAATTGGTTCAAAGCTAAAAAGCCCCTGCCTGTGAGTCTGTTTTGACTCATAGTGACCCTGTAGTGGAGGGCCTTAAGGAAAATAATCACTGCCCTGACTCCATCCCATGCCTGCTGAATTCAAGTGTGTGGGAAGTGGGATTCTAGAAATCATCCTTTTTCTCCCTTTTAATTGATTAAAGCCCCCTACGTAATTGTGATGTGGCACAATTAAATATATGAAGCCACTGTTTCTCAAATGAAACATAGTGAAGGACAGTTTTTTGGTTTGTGTGTTTATTTTTAATCTGTTGTTAACTGATGCTTTTTTAAAAAATGAGTATTGGAACAATGAAATTTGTACTTCAGTTTTTTAATGAAATCGTGGTATATCTGTTGCTGTTGAGTTGACTCTGACTCAAAGCAACCTTATAGGACTGTGTGGAGCTGCCCCATAGACTTTCCGAGGAGTACCTGGTGAATTTGAACTGCCGACCTTTTCTTTTTTTTCATGGTTAGCAGGCACTTCCTGACTACACCACGGGGGTTTCTCAAGTTTCTAAATGGACCAGTAACAATAAGCACATTGCTTTGCCATTGGAAATTGTTAGTTACTGACATTAAGATGGCATACACGTCGACTTAAATCTTAAGACTTTCTCTTTTTAGGACAGACTGCAGAATGTTGTTTTTACAAACCATTGACCTAAAGGATCTCCTTTGTTTTTACTATGTAACAAAGTTCAGAAATGATAAAATGAAATATCCATCCTTTTGTAACTTTATGGAAGCTTAAATCAGTGGATATGCAAGCTAAGTTTAGAAAAGTGTCAGTCTGATTCTTTGTGATTTTTATGTATGTATCCTAAAACTTTAATAACTGCTTCTACCAATATCCTTACTTTTACATTATACTCAGAATGTTAATTTTACTTCATAATTTTCTGTATTTTCATTTAAGTTATATCATTGATCTCCATAATATAATCTTCATGGTGAGTAGGACAGAGATTATTATACTCATTTTAGATTGGAAAAGTAAGACTGAGTGCTTAAGTAATCGATACAGTGTCTCCTTTTTTAGTTTTTTTTTTTCCTTTTTCCTTTTTTAGATTTTTATCCTTTTTTTTGTGGTGGATTGGGGGGAAATAAACAAGTTTCCTGAATCTGCTATTATTCTGTCACTGCACTGTAGAAGTATTTCCAAAGTATATTAACCTCTAGTGCTGTGACGTGGTGGTCAGGTGAAATGGTGGCATCAATTCTAGTGTGTTTTATACAACTTCTCTAATATTTAGTGGAAACCTAAGACAGAGGCAAAAGTGTGATGCAAAGTGTAACCATTTTTGGTAGGGGAGAAAATTAAGCATTCCTTCAAAGAAGGTAAATGAGAAAATAATGGATATGTATACTTTTTCTCTCTTTTTTCCTTAACTGCAGAATTTGTTTAATATGATTGTAGAAGTACCTCGGTGGACGAATGCTAAAATGGAGGTGTGTACTAAGATCTATGCTGGTAATAATAACTTAATGATGTACAATAAAACTTCATTACAAGTTGTTTTTGAATTTGAAACAATTGACAAACTTCTTTATACTGGAAACAATGTTTTTGTGAACTTACTTTGGTTTTAATTTCAAAAAGGCAAACATTGATCACTGAGTATATGCTTTAGAGTATTTTTGCCTCTCCAGTTGATTTCCCTTGACTCTTCTTTCTTCAAAAATTTTCCAGGTTTACTTAGTAGATTCTGAGATGCATTTGGTTAAAGACATAACTGAAACATATTTATTTGGGGCTGGTGGCAGTTTTAGTTTCTAAGAAATTCATTCTCCTTCAGATTTTACTCTGCCAGAAAAGAAAGCAGTTTTTGGCCAAATCTTGAATTATGACCAATATCTAAGAGCATCTGCTACTCCTCTGATAAATTTTTTTTTAAATGTTTTTTATGAAATTAAGATTATCAAAACTTCACTTTTTCCCCCCAAATTTTATTGATCCATCTTAGGAAAGATTCCTTGTGAGTTCTGAGTGAAATTTAATGTGTGGAATTTGTTTAGTTTACCCTTTCTTCTACCACTTTGCATGTTCAGGTATTTGAATTGGAAATTTTTATATAGGTGTGTATTTTTCAGAATTTATGTTTAGAGAATTGTCAGCAATCTTCTTCAGTTCCTAATAGTAGTTTTTGTTAATGTTTTAATAGGAAAAAGAAAAGATTTAGGTTCTTCTTTTGATCTTGTTTCAAATATAATGATTCATCAGTTTTCTATTACTCAGATCATTTAGATGTAGGATCCCAGATTCTGTGAGACTCTGCCTCATTTAAGCAGTACTTCTTCATCCAAACATGGCTTCTGTCATCTTTTTGTTTATAATGGAGATATATATATATATATATATGTATATATGTATATGTATATTGGGAACTAACTTTGAAATAAAATCACTTGGTAAGAATCTTTGAGTTAATTTTATTATCGTAAGTTCATTGGTAAAAAACAAAACACCTAAGGTTGGTAACAAAAAGGCAGGTTCACTAGTAACAGTCCTTCAGCCATTTCAATCATTTTATTACTTGTGTTAGAAATAATGATGTGCTGGGCAGGTTTTCTCATGTAGTTTGTATACATTACTAGTAAGAGCTACTTTAATAATTTATTTTAAAGTGTTTTTTATCAATAGGTTGGAGTATGAACATTTAGTCTGAAAATAGCAGCTTTTAAAACCACTATTTTGCTATAAGATTAATCATTTCCCCTTCTTCCCCCTTCTCCTCTTTCCTCCAATGACCTGCTTAGATTGCCACCAAGGAACCACTGAATCCCATTAAACAAGATGTGAAGGATGGTAAACTGCGCTACGTGGCAAATGTCTTCCCTCACAAGGGTTATATATGGAATTACGGTGCCCTCCCTCAGGTAACATTTTTGTTATAATGGTGAAACTTTTCTGTCTTCCCAGTAAATTGCCTTGTAAATCCTGTAAACAGCATGAATTTAAATCACTTTTGAGGACAGTATTGGTTTGAGAGATTTGTAAATTTGAAATTTTTTTAAGGTGGAATTTTATTGTACCAATAAATTATGTCAAGCCATATACATGGCCATACTCAGGTTTTGGGAGTTAAGGCATGTATTGGGCATTTTGAACACATTTATTTTATTTGTTTGTTTGTTTATTTTCCTGGTCTTGACTGTTAAATGTTTAGCAAAAGATGTGTAGAAGGGTTTTGTCTGTAATCAGTCCTTTGATTATGACAAGTTAGGTATTTATATAACATTCATATGCACTTGGCAGGCTTGGCTCATATATGATAGCATGAATTTTATTAAACTTTAATGGATGAGTTTTTTAAGTTTTTAACTTTTTTTTTCAGAACTCATTGCAGAGTGAGTTAGGCAACTTATATTATTCATTCTTCTGAGTTTATTATTTTTATCCTTTTTTTATTATGATTGAATGAAAATGTACATTCCCATATAAATTTGCATGGTGACCTATATGCAGCTTTCACTGCTCTTCCTGCACAATGGCAGCACACTCTGCCTCTCTGCTCCATACATGTCTTATCTTCCCAACAGTCTCCTATCTTCTCCTCTCCACCCATTCCCCTTCCTCCAGTATGAGGTCAACAGGATGACCTCCTATAGATGCCTAGAACTGTAAAGTGCCCACACAATATGGTCACTCTGCGTCACCAAGTCCAATCCATTGCTGTCCAAAAAGTTGACCTTCAGTATGATTATTGGATAGGGGCAGCATCAGGGCCAGGGACCATGTCCCCAGGGGAACCCCGAAGTCCCTGGACCATCAGTTGTGGTCTTTTAGTGGAGATCTCAGGGTGCATCCCTGTTTATACTTGTGTTGCCAATGAGACTCAACTTTGTGAGCTCCATCATGGTTATCACTGGTGGTGGCCAGACACCTCTGGTTCTTCCAGTCAGAAGTCGATGTAGACATCCACTCATGTGGTTCTCTCTGTCTTCTGGATTGTCTTTCCCTCATGTCGTTATAGACCTTGGTGGCCATCTGTTCTGGCTAAGTTGGGACCATTTGCTGTACCCTCAAATGGTAGCTTGGCAGCTTTTAAGACCCCAGACGCTACTCACCAATATGGGGTGTGGAGAGTCCTCACTAGCAAAATGCTAGTTGTGCCAATTGGCCTCGATTTCCCCTGAGAGCATGGTCCCCAGCCCCCCACCTCAGCGACTCTGTCCTTGCAATATTGGGTTAAGATGGGAAGAGAACACAAGTTGTGTTGAAGTCCCGTTAATACTGATCTTACTATATGTGTGCTGTCACCAGTTCCACCCAACCAAATTTCTAACAACTATCTAATCTAAACCTTCCGCCCTCGCCCTTCTGCCTTTTCCATCCTTGGAGCCGTCAGAGAGTCTTTTCTGTTATGCATGAGTCTGCTTTTAAATTGTTATCGTAGGGGTCTCTTACAGTATTTGTCCTTTTGTCGCTGACTACTTTCACTCAACATAATGTCCTCCACTGAGTTTATTATTTTTAAATGGGAAGCAGTGGACCTAAAAAAAGGAAAGCCATGACCAAATTGTGGTGAAGCAGCGCTGCTATGAGGCAGTAACACTTGCTTTGCTCCCTTTCTTACCCCATTTCAGTTTTCTCTCAGGTTCCCTTACCCCTGGGGAGTGGTAACTCCTCCAGATTGTTTGAGTGAGTAAAGTCAGAATATGCACAGCTAGAACTCTAGGCTGTTTGGAGACCAGAGAGCATCTGCCTTTATGTTTATAGGAGCCACTTGTTAGTACAGCCATCTGTCTGAAGACTTTATTTTTTTATTTCTATTGTCTGTATTAATTTTAATGCTTTGGGTGGAATTCTGTTGGGGAAATATCTGAGAAGAGAAGGTCTTGCTTTATCCATGCCTGAAAAAAAAAACCAGCTGCCCGTGTAAAATAAACATTCACAGGGAAAGAGAAAATTGTTTTCTAGTGAGTGTCTTTGATGCATTGAAGACCACCCACATAGTTACATTCTTGTTTAAACCGGGCAGTTCTAAATTAATGAGTTGAATCCAACTCAACGGCACTTGGCTTGACAAGAATGAAAATATCTGTTCAAAATGTAAAAGCAGTTTTTCTGACTCCCGCAGGTGCCTAAACTGACATTCTGTTTGACTTAGGAGTAAAAGAGTGGAAGAGGTTCTTAAAGGCTTGGGGGACACTGCCCGTAGGACAGGAAGTGCACAGATGCGGGGGACCCATTGAATTAGACAGAGATGACAAAAAAGATAAGAAGTGTATCAGGCAGAGTGTAAACTAAAGTTCATTTATTTTTTTATTTCACTGAACATTTATTAAGGATGTATTTTTAAACTCCAGTGGCATGGTGGTTAAGTGCTATGGCTGCTAACCAGGAGGTTAGCAGTTCAAATCCACCAAGCTGTCCTGGAAAACTCCATGGGATTGTTCTGTTCTGTCCTAATAGAGTTGCTCTGAGTCAGAATTGAATTGATGGCAGTGGGTTTAGTTTGGTTTGGTTTGATGTGTAGACAGTGTACAGGGTATTGGGTGTATGAAGGCAAATGAGATATAAGATCCTAACAGTATAATAAATGGCTGAGTGCATGGGCTTTGGAGTCACATTTCCACTTACTAGCTATGTGACCTTGGTTGAGTTACTTTGTCTTTCTGTATTTTTATTTCTTCACCTGTAAAATAGGATAAAGTGTCTACTACATTTGGTATGGCATTAGATTTTTTTTTTTTTAATTGTGATTAAGTGAAAGTATGCAATCCAAATCAATTTTGCGTACCCATCTAACTGCTGCTACTTCTGGTCTCCTAGTCCAGTGACAGCACACTCCTCCTCTTCACTGTATACTTGTGGTATCCTCTTAACAATTTCCTGTTCTCTCCTTGCTACCCACTTTTCTCCCATCTAGAAAGAGACCAGTAGGGCAGCCTTCTATAAATGCATAAAACTATAGAGTACACACACCATATGGTCACACTGTGTCCCCGAGTCCAGTCCATTTCTGTCTGAAGAATTAACCTCAGTAGTGTTTTCTGGTCAGGGGCAGCAGTGTTTCCAGAGGCCACACTCCCAGGAGACCTTCCAGGCTGTTGGGCCATCAGTTATGTTCTTTCAATAGAGTTCTTGAGTTGGATCCATTTTTTTCTCATGTTGCCACAGGGACTCAACGTTGTGTGCCCATCACGTCTGTCTTTGGTGGTAGCTGGGCTCCATCTGGTTCTTTTGGTCACATGTTGATACAGTCTCCCATTCACATGGGTTCTTATGTCTCCTGAGGTCTTTTCTCCTTGTGTCTGTGTTGTTCTCAGTCACCATCTGTTCTAGATGATTTGGGACCATTTGGTATAGCTCAGATGGCAGCTTGCTAGCTTTTAAGACCCCAGGTGCCACTCAACAACATGGGGTGCAGGAGACTTAGCAATATGCTAGTCATGCCAGTTGGCTTTGATGTCCCCTGAAAGCTTGGTCCCTAGATGCCCACCCGTGATACTCTACCCTTGTAATATAGGGTTGAGATTAGAAGAGCTTTCAGTTTATGGTAAAGTCCAGTTAAGTGTATCTCCTTTCTACTGTGTGCTGTCACTGCTTTCACCTGAACAAATATCTATCAATTAATCTGTGACCAACTCCCATCCTCCCTCCTCACTCATATAGCCGTCAAAGAGTCTTCTATACATAAGTCTGTTTTTAAGTCCTTATAACAGGAGTCTCATGCAAGATCTGTTCTTTTGTTGCTGACTGATTTCACTCAGCATAATGTCTTCCAGTATGAGATGCTTCCTAGGATCATCATTGTTCTTTATCATTGCAGAGTGTTCCATTGAGTATATGTACCATAGTTTGTTTATCCATTCATCTGTTGAGGGTTATCTGGGTTGATTCCATCTTTCTGCTGTTGTGGACAGTGCTGTAGTAAACATTTGTGTGCATGTTTCTGTTTGTGTGACAGCTTTTGTTTCTTTAGGATATATTCCGAGCAGTGGGATTACTGGATCAAATGATATGTCTATGTCCAGCTTTTTAAGGAAGCATCAAATTGTTTTCCAAAGAAGTTGTAGTACTCCATTAGACTTTGAGGTTAAATGAATGTACATGCCTAACAGTAATAACTTGCCAGCCAAGTGCCGTCGAGTCGGAACCGACTCATTGTTACTTATTAATATTATTACTGCTGGTACTGTAATTATTATATATGGCCCTTCTCTGAAGGGATTTGTAGTCTCCTGGGATCATCAACAACTAAACCTGTGGTAACCCTGTAGCTTGATGGGTACTGTTCATGCACTAATTTCATTGTTTTATTATTAGAAAGACAAAAATGCAGAAATACTGATAGGAAAGAAAAACAGGTATGGAATGGAGATAAAATCACAAAAGCTTCTATAAGTTATCGGATTAAAATCCTGCCAAACTTCTGTGCTTCTCCTGATGTGTTTTAATTTTCCAGATGCTAAGGTATTAGCCTGTTAGGTGCACTACTTCCTCTGTTAATTACAACAGAATTAAATTGCATCTGTTTCTTAATTTGTTTTCCTGTGTTTACCATTGCCTACCTAAATTTCATATTCCATCTAGCATCCAAGATGATCTTTTGAAAGCATAAATCTGCAAATATTTTTTTTCCATATGTGAAGCCTCTGGTGGTTTCCTTTTCCTGAAAGAATAAAATATAAAAATTGTTAACAAGATTCCTCCATCCTGTGTAGTCTGGCCTCTGTTGACTTCTACAGCCTGTTCTGCCACACTCATCCTTCCCTTGGGTTCCAACTCAGTCACTTCTTCAGCCTTTCTAACATGGCGCCATTCATTAAATAAATATTTCTTGAGTGCTCGATATTTACAAGGCACTGTTTGGCAACCATGGTGGAATAGAGGTTAAATAGCCACGTCTGTTGACGAAAATACTAGCAGTTCAAATCCAGCAGGCGTTCCTTGAAAACTCTACAGAGGGAGTTATTTTCTGTCCTGTAGATTTGCTGTCAGTCAGAATTGACTTGATGACACTAGGTCTGGTTTTTGGTTTATTGGAAGCAAAATGCCACTGCAACTTTTATTCTAGGTTGAAAGACAAATAAAATAAAATGTAAAATGGATGTGACATCAGATGGTGGTAAGTATAATGGAGAAGAATAAGATAGAGAGTGGAGCTAGTGTTCTTTTTCACTGTTACTGTTTAGATGGGATAGAGGCCTGGATGAGAAGGTGCTGTTGATTAAAGACTTAAAGCAAATGAGGGAGCAAATAGTATGGGCACCTAAGAGAAAAGCGACACAACAAAAACTGCCAAGTGTGTCAGTTCTAAGGTGGAAGTAGACCCAGTATATTTGAATTACCAGAAAAGGAGACCACTGTGGCTAGAAGAAGGGGTTGGAGTCAAGATGGTGGACTAAACACACGTCTCCCAAAATCCCTCTGGAAACCAAGACCTGGACTGATAATTAAACAGAGCCTTCTGGAGACCTAGTGAACCCTAGGGCATGGCATACAGCTGTCCATTTGGACGACCTACCACTGAGGGGGAAACTTCTCTTTTGCCGGCTCCCCATGCTTATTGAGGGCTGTTTCTTGCGGACTGAAGGTAACTCAGCGTTTTAACTTTCTTTTTCTGTCTTGGATGGTGGGTAGGGCTGAGGCTTGACTGGTTGCAGGACTCGGACACACTACTGATGGGATCGGCAAGTAGAGTCACCACATTTTGAGAGTCCAGCCTTGGAATCTGTGCACCTCAGCACTTTTGGCTTCTCTCCCCTAATCTCTGCCACTGAATAGCCTAGGTGGAGTTACTCATACAGACGCCTGAGCTGGACCTAATGCCCAGGCTAGGAGGCAGTGCCTGCCCAGAGAGCACTTTTCCTATAGAAAAGCAGTCTTTTGCAGAGTGGCCACCAGATGATGGCAGGGCAGTAGCCTTTCTGTATTTTGAACTCGTTTACAGCATCTGGGGTTGAAATAGAGGTGCTTACTTTGCCAGCTGTCACATTATAGGGTCAATTGATAGCTCCCCAGTGACTCTATAACTAGAGCTCTGTCTTTGCAAATCAGGAGGTGGAACTTGCTACCCCACAAATACCACTGAGCCTAGTCACTGGGGTACATAGTGGTGTCTGTTGATCAACTTCCTTTTCAAACTGACCTTTAGATCCTTTTAAGGTGACAACAGAGAAGCAAAACAACATCCAGATGCCCAGAAAGCAACAAACTTGGGACAGAAACATTAAGAAGAATTCACCTGTGGCTTCAGAAGGCCCAAAAAAGAAAGACCTAAAGAACTTCCCAGATAAAGAAGCCTTTCTGAAACTATCTTCGTCTGAGTTCTCAGCAGAAACGATGCTGGCGCAGAGACAGCGGGATGACACATTCAAAGCGCTGAAGGAGAAGAACTTCCAACCAAGAATTATTTATCCTGCAAAACTAGTTTTCAGATACGGAAATGAAATTAAGACATTCACAGATAAACAGAAACTCAGAGACTTTGTAAAAACCAAACCAAAGCTACCAGACGTACTGAAAGAAGCTCTTGGCTTAGAAGAACAAACCCATTAACTTTATATTTTAGGAGGGAACAAAGGATGCATCATCCAGAAACCTCCTCAGTTAGGGAAGGCTCCAAACTCACTCAAAGCTATAATACTAAAAGAAGTGATCCAGTGATTGTATTATGAAAACTATGATGTCATCACACTAAAAAGAGGGATATACGATAGTTGTTGTAGTCCTTCCAGATGGAGATGAAGTTAATAAGACTTGGAATAGTTAAAATTGAGTTTAAACATAGATTATTAAGGGGGATCATAGGGACAGCTGTAAAAGCACAACAAAGATGCAGCATGTCAAATCAGGAAACGTAATGCAAGAGTCTCAGCAACCATGAAACCAACACTGAGAAAGGTGAAAACTCTACTCATAAAGAAGAATGTCCAACAACAGATAAATTAGAACAACAGAGAAAACATCAACACTAAAACAAACTTATCACAATGACAGCACTAAACACATACCTATCAATAATTACATTGAATGTGAATGGACTGAACACTCCAGTAAAGAGACATCGAGTGACTTCTTGGATCAACAGACATGACCCATCTATATGTTGCCTAGAAGAAACTTACCTTAGACTTAAAGATCAGAACAAACTGAAAATTAAAGAATGGAAGGATATGTATCAAGCTAACAATACACAAAGAAAAGCAGGTGCGGCAATACTAATCTCAAATGGATTTTAATGTAAAATCCACCATTGTAGACAAGGATGGACACTATTGATGAAAGGTTCAGTACACAAGCAGGACTTAACAATATTAAATATTTAGGCACCCAATACTAGAACACCTAAACACATCGAAGAAACACTGACTACACTCAAAAACAAGATAGACCACAATTACAGAGAAAGAATTCAAAACTCCGCTCTCAATATTGGACAGATTGTATAGAAGAAAACTCAATAAAGACACAGAACATCTTTTTGCCACAATTAACCAGCTAGAGCTCATTGACACTTAGAGAACTTTCTGTCCCTAGGCAGACAATTACACCTTCTCCGGGACACATGGAACATTTTCCAGGATAGACCATGTGTTAGGACGTAAAGCAAATCTAAACAAAATCCATACCACTGAGTTATTGCAAAGCATCTTCTGAGACCAAAAAGCCATAAAACTGGAAATCAGTGGCAGAAAAAACACAGAAAGTGGAGCTCATAGAAACTGAACAACATCTTGCTGAAAAAGCCATGGGTTATAGAAGAAATAAAGAAATTCATGAATTCCAATGAGAAGGAAAACATTTCCTACCAGCATCTATGGGATACAGCCAAAGCAATACTAAGAGGTTAGTTTATCTCTATAAGTGCACACATCAGGAAGAAAGAACCCAAACCAGAGAACTAACCCTACAGCTTGAACAAGTAGAGAGAGAACAACAGAGGAACCCCTCAGACACCAGAAGAAAAGAGATCATAAAGATGAGAGCAGAACTAAATGAATTAGAGAATAGAAGAACAATTGAAAAAATTGAAAAGACCAAAGCTGGTTTTTTGAAAAGATCAACAAAATTGACAAACCATTGGCTAAACTTACTTAAGAAAAACAGGAAAGGAAACAAATAACCCAAATAAGAAATGAGAGGGGGTTTGTCACAACACACCCAACAGAAATAAAAAATATCATAACGGAGTACTATAAAAGACTGTACTCTAACAAATTTGAAAACCTAGAGGAAATGGACAAATTCCTAGATTCATATCACCTACCAAAATTATCACAAAGTCAAGCAGGACAATTTAAACCATCACGAAGGAAGAGATTGAAGCCAATGTTATCACAAGGTGAAGCAGAACAACTTAGTAAACCCATCACAAAGAAGATCCTTTGCAATGATTCAATGGTATGGATTTTGTTGAGATTTGCTTTATGTCCTAACACGTGGTCCATTCTGGAAAATGTTCCATGTGCACTGGAGAAGAAGGTGTAGTTGTCTTCTGATGGAAAGTTCTGTATATGTCAATGAGGTCTAGTTGGTTAATTGTGGGGATAAGATCTTCTGTGTCAGAAATAGTCAGAAAACCCCCAACCAAAAAAAGCCCAGGCCAGATGGCTTCACCGCAGAGTTCTGCCAAACTTATAGAGAAGAGTTATCTCCAATACTGCTGAGACTGTTTCACAGCATCGAAAGACATGGAATACTCCCAAATTCATTCTATGAAGCCAGCATAACCCTGATACTAAAGTCAGGGAAAGTCCCAACAAAAAAGAACTACAGACCAATACTACTCATGAATCTAGATGCAAAAATCTTCAACAAAATACTTGGCCAATAGAGTACAACAACATATCAAAAAAATAATTCATGACGATGATGGATTCATACTAGGGATGCAAGTCTGGTTCAACATCAGAAAAACAATTAATGTCATCAACCACATAAATAACACAAAAGATGAGAATCACCTGATTTTGTCTATTGATGCAGAAAAGGCATTTGATAAAGTCCAACCCCCACTCATGCTAAAAACTCTCAGCAAAATCGGTATAGACGACAAATTCCTCAATGCAATAAGGGCCATTTATACAAAGGCAACTGCCTAAGTCATGCTGAATGGAGAGAGACTGAAACAATTCCCCTTGAGAACAGGAACTAGACAAGGATGCCCACTCTCACCTCTCCTATTCAACATTGTGCTAGAAGTTCTAGCCAGAGCAATTAGAACAGACCAAGAAATAAAGGGTGTCTGCATCAGCAAAGAAGTAAAAATCTCCCTATTGGCAGATGATATGATGTATATGCAGAGAATTCTAAGAATCTGTGAGGAAACTACTCAAACTGATAGAAGAGTTCAGCCAAGTCTCAGGATATAAGATAAACATAAGTAAATCAGCAGAATTCCTTTATACCAACAACGAGATTTTTAAAGAAGAAATCACCAAATCAATACCATTTTCTAGAGCCCCCAAGATACCAAGGAATAAATGTAAGCAGGGAAATAACAGACCTTTACAAAGAGAACTACAAGTCCTTACTACAAGGAACTAAAAGAGACTTACATAAACGGAGAAACTGACCCTGCTCATGGATAGGAAGACTTAACATTGTGAAAATGTCTATTTTACCCAACTGAATCTAGTTACATAATGCAATCCCCGTACAAATTCCTGTGACATTTTTTTAATGAGATAGAGAAACAAATCACCAACTTTTTTTGGCAAGGAAAGAAACTCCAGATAAGTAAAACATTATTGAAGAAGACCACACTGGGCAGCTTCCCACTACCTGACTTTCAAACCCATTACACTCCCAAAGTTGTCAAAACAGCCTGGTACTGGTACAAAAAGAGACTGATAGATCAATGGAACAGAGTTGAGACCCCAGAGTTGACACTATCTTCCTATGAACAGTTGATATTCGACAAAGGGCCTAAGACATTAAACTGGGGTAAAAGCAATCCCTTCAACAAATGGTGCTGGCCAAACTGGATATCCACCTGCAATAAATTGAAACAAGACCCGTATCTCACACCTTATACAAAAACCAAGTTAAACTGGATAAAAGACCTAAATACCAAATCTAAAAGAATAAAGGTCATCCAAGAAAAAATAGGATCAGTAATGAAATTTTTAATGCATAGCCCAGACAGACTTCAAAATCTGACAAAGCACAACCAGCAGAAGTGAAAATAGACAAATGGAAACTACTAAGAATCAAAGACTGTTGCTCATCCAAAGACTTCATCAAAAGATTTAAAAGACCACCTACAGAATGGAAAAAAAAATTTGGCAACTATGTGTCAGACTGATGTCTGATCTCCATAATCTATAAGGTACTATAAAATATCAGTAAGAAAAAGATAAATAATCCATTTAAACAATGGGCAAAGGAGATGGACAGACACTTCTCTAAAGAGGAGATCCAGGCATCCAAAAAACACATGCAGACATGCTCATGATCATTAGCTATTAAAGAAATTCGCATCAAAACTACAATGAGATACCATGTCACCCCAGTAAGGTTGGCCAGGATCCAAAAAACATAAAACAACGAATGCTGGAGAGGCTGTGGAGAAATTGAAGCTCTCCTACCCTTTGGTGGGATTTCAAATGGTACCACCTCTTTGGAAAGCAATCTGGCGCTTCCTTAAAAAGCTGGAAATACATGTACCATTTGACTCAGTAATTCCACTGCTTGGAATATATCCTACGGAATCAAGGCCACTTACACCAATTGATACATGCACACGAATGTTTATTGCAGCATAGTCCACAATAGCAAAAAGATTGAATCAACTCAGATGCCCAAGAACAAATGAATGGATAGGTAAACTATGGTATATATACTCAATGGAACACTCTGGAATGATAAGGAACAATGATGATTTTAGGAAACATCTTATAACCTGGTTTCAATTGGAGGACATTATGTTGAGTGAAAGTAGTCAGCGACAAAAGGACAAATATTGTATGAGATCCCTACGATAAGAAGTTAAAAAACAGACTCATGCATAACAGAAAAGACTCTTCGAGGGCTGCTAGGGTGGGGAGGGAGGGAGGAAGAGGATAGGGTATAGATTAGATAGTTGATAGAAGTTTGGTTGGGCGAAATCTGACAGTACTCATTAGAAAGAAGAGCAGCTTTAACTGAACTTCAGCATAACATGATTACTCCTCCTATCTTAACCCAGTATTGCAAGGACAGAGTAGCTGTGGCCAGGGGCAGGGAACCATGCTCTCAGGTGACATCAAGGCCTATTGGCACAACTAGCATTTTGCTAAGAGAGTCTTCTGCACCCCATATTGGTGAGTGTGTCTGGGATCTTGAAAGCTGCCAAGCTGCTATCTGAGATACAACAAATGGCCCCAACTGAACAGGACTGGATGGTCAACAACGACCAAAACAACACGGGGTAAGGAGAAACCAGAAGACAGAGAGACCCTCGAGGGTGAGGGACTACGTCGACATGTAACTTGAAGGATTGGATGGTGCCTGGCCACCATCAGCAATAGCCGTGATGGGTCTCACAAAGTTGAGTCTCACTGGCAACACAGGAATAAAAAGGGGTGCACCCTGAGATCTCGACTGAAAAGACCACAGTTGATGGTCTAGAGGCTTTGAGGTTCCCCTGGGAGCATGGCCCCTGGCCTTGATGCTGCCCCTGTCCATAAATCATAATGGAGGTCAACTCTTCGGACAGGAATGGACTGAATTTGGTGACACAAAGTGATCATATCGTGTGTGCACTTTATGGTTCTATGCATCTATAGGATATCGTCCTGATGACCTCTTATTGGAGGCAGGGGAGAGAGTAGAAAGGACAGGATAGGAGATTATTAGGAGGATATGATATGTATAGAATGGAGAGGAAGAGTGTGCTATCATTGGACGGGGAGAGCAGTGGGAGCTGCACATGGATGGGCATGCAAATTCATATGGGAATGTACATTTTCACTCAATCATAATGAAAAAAAAGAAATGTGGGAGAAGAAATAGACCTATTTTCTTTCTGTCTACCATTGTTAATCAGAGATCTATTTTAAAACCCAACTGAACTTGCATTAATTGTATGAGTGTGTATGTATTTTAGTCTTTAGGGAAAGACTACACTATAGATGGTGTACGTGTTAATTATATAGCAAACAAAAATAATGAATTTGAATGATAGTTTTTAACAGTTTAAATTTATGATATTTGTTTATGAGAAAGGATATTTCTATCTTTCACTTGATTATTGAAGGGTGTCTATTAAGAGGAACCAAACTGAAAACATAGTACAATCAAGTCGATTCGTACTCATAGCTACCTTATAGGATAGAGGAGAACTGCTCCATAGGGTTTTCAAGAGCACCTGGTGGATTTGAATTGCTGGCCTTTTGGCTAGCAAATATAGCATTTAACTACTATGCCACCAGATTTTCCACTGAAATGAAAGCCAGGCCCTAATCCCATTTACTTCTTCCTCTTTTTTCTCTCTCAGTTCACCTTCTGCCACACTGGCCTTCTCATGATTCCTTTGATACTCCAGGCATATTCTTGCCCCAGGTCTTCTGTTCACTGTGTCCTCTGGCCTGGCTCACTCCTAGGTGTCCTCATGACTTACCTCCTTCAGCTTTGCTCTTAATATCTGCCCTGAACATCGTTTAAAAAATTTAACCCCACTTCCTTACTTCCGTTCCCTCTTCCATAGTCTATATATGTATTTTTTCTCATACAGTATCTACCATCTTCTAACGTGTTGTATACTTTAGTTATTTAATGTATTCTTTTGTCAGTTTCTTCAGCTAGAAGACAGACTCCATGAGGTCAGGGTTTCTATCTGTGTCTGTTTTGTTCATAGTTAACTGTACTGCATAGGCCTGGCACAGATCAATAAATAATTGTGGACTTAATGAATGCATTTTGTGGATGTGTGTTGCATTTTTTTCATAGGCCTGTGTCAGAGTATGTGATTTGTTTTGTACTAGAAATAATTTCTTTCAGAACAGTTACGAAGCCAAACATACTTGGAAGAACATTTAATCAGTAGTCTCTACACTTGGCTTGAGAATCCTCACGGGGCTTTCATTATTTCAGACCTTCAGCTGTCTAGACTGTTAACCCGTATAACATCTCTTGTACTAACAGAAATGCCTATCTTGAAGTTTGAACTTGGCCTGGTCAAAAAATCATATTTTCTTACTTCAAAAATTCATTTTACCTGCATACAACTGGTTCTTCCAGTGTTATCTTTGTGAGTGAATACTTAGGAAACCCTTTTGGATAATGTTAAAAGATGTGAATAGCTTTAAATTCAAAATTTTCTTCAGTCTTAATGTTATATTGATGGCTTGGCTATTCAGTTTGAACTTAATTGTAAGTTTGATTCATCAACCTGAATATCGTGTGGTACTATTTAGTACCTTTATGATCTGGAAGAAGTGACTCAATCTCTCCAGGCCTACAAGTTCATCTGTATAATGGGGTTCATTGTACTGCCTGCCTCATACGGTTACTGTGAGTACTGAGTGAGATGACTGGAGGAGGGCATATCCCTGTAGTAAGTTCCCAGTGATGTTATCTCAGAGGTGATGGGACAGTTGCTACTGATGGTAGCTGCTAACAGTGAAAAAACTGCTGCTAACAGTGAAAAAATTAGTAGAGCCTTTTGCTTGAAATTGAAGCTGGGAAAGTTTAGATAGTGGGTGAGCATATATTAGTTCCTTTCACTTGTTAGGGATCTTAGTTAATCAGCAGGTAGTTCTCAGGGACCACCTTTATGTACAACTGTACACAATTCAAAAGTTTAAGACACCAAAGGTAATTGTGAACATATTAATAGTATAGAATGTAAGGTGTAATGATCTCAAACACCTGCATGAGGATGAAAAAGATTTGTTTAGGCTATAGTATTCTGATTTATTCATTTTCTTAACTCTGTAGCCTAGCTGGAAACCCTGGTGGTGCAGTGGTTAAGTGCTACATTGCTAACCAAAAGGGCAGTTCTGCTCTGACCTAAAGGGTCGCTATGAGTAGGACCCGACTCGATGGCAGTGGGTTGGTTTTTATTACAGCCTAGCCATTCTTTATATGAGTGTGGCAGCTGATTTATTTTCTTGGTGATAGATTGTTTTCAACTTTTTGTTGCCTTACTTTGGTCTCTGTTACAGCTTTTCTGTGAAGTCTGTAACTAAGAGTCAAATTGTTGGGCTGTGAGTTATATACCTACTTTACTAAATATCATCAAACTGTTTATAAAAGATATTGTAGCAAATGACACTCCTGATGGCAGTATGTAGATTCCAGGTGGCCCTGTATCTGTTAGTAAGACTAGTATTTGGCATCATTAGATTTTTAAGTTTTCAAAATAGTATCTCATTAGAGTTTTAATTTGTATTTCTCTGATCAAAATTGCAATGTTTCCTATATTTAAAAGATAGTTATGCTTCCTGTTCTTTGAATTACCTGTTCATGTCTTTACCCAGTTTTGTATTTGGTTGCCATCCTCTCTTGCTTAGTTTTAAAAGTTCTTTGTAAATTGTGGATATGATGTTTTGTCACTATTTGAAACAAATATTAAGGAGATTTGAAAGTTCCTCTTCTGATTGTTTCTTCTCCAGCCTTTGTGCTTTTCTAGTTGTTTCTCTCCTCAGGTTATACACCAAAATATCCTCTCCTGGTTATTGTTTGAACTGGTACTATATTGTCAAGTTAAATTCAAGGTCCCCAGCACTTGGCTTGGCTTAATATTTATCTCCCTTTGTAGTGAAAAACGAGACCAGCGGATATGATTATTAAAGGCAGAGCTAGAAACTAAACTATGCGAGTCTGACATTTTTGGTGATAAAGGAAGATCATGAAGAACTGGCAGGTAGCCCTAAAATTAACAATATTGTATAGCTAAAAAATTTCTCACATTTGTACTTATTCTGTCAAACAGAAAAAACTAAACTGATAGATAATATTGGAAATGTAATCCACAGGGTGACACAAACTATCCGACCAGCCAACAGAAACACCCATTGAAATCAAAAGAATACTAGTTTACCCTAAGACATTAAACTGGGATAAAAACTGTATCTTCAACAAGTGGTGCTGGCAAAATTGGTTATCCGTCTGCGATAAACTGAATCAAGATCCATGTCTTACACCTTATACAAAAACCAACTCCAACTGGATAAAAGACCTAAATATCAAACCTAAAATGGTAAAGTTCATCCAAGAAAAGGTAGGAACAACAATGGAAGTTTTAATACACAATGAGGACAGACTCCAAAATCTGTCAAAGAAACCACAATCAACAGAAGAGAAAATAGATAAATGGGAACTATTAAGAATCAAACACTTTGCTCATCCAAAAGACTTTATTAATAGAATTAAAAGAACACCCACAGAATGGGAAAAAATATTTGGCAACTCTGTGTCAGACCGACGCCTGATCTCCATAATCTATAAGATACTACAAAATATCAATAAGAAGAAGATAAACCATCCAATTAAGCGATGGTCAAAGGAGATGGACAGGCACTTCACTAAAGAGGAGATCCAGGCAGCCAAAAAACACATGCGGACATGTTCACGATCTTTAGTTATTAAAGAAATTCAAATCAAGATGACAATGAGATACCATCTCACCCCAACAAGATTGGCTGTGATGCAGAAAACACAAAACAACAAATGCTGGAGAGGCTGTGGAGAAAGTGGAACCCTCCTACACTGTTGGTAGGGTTGCAAAATGGTCCAGCCTCTTTGGAAGGCAATCTGACGCTTACTTAAAAAAATGGATATCGATATACCATTTGACCCAGTAATTCCACTACTTGGACTATATCCTACAGAATCAAGGCCTTTCACACCAGTGGACACATGCACAAGAATGTTTATCACAGCACAGTCCACGATAGCAAAAAGATGGAATCAACCCAGATGCCCAACAACAGAAGAATGGATAGGTAAACTATGGTACATATACTCAATGGAGCACTACGCAATGATAAAGAATAACGATGATTCCAGGAAACATCTCCTAACCTGGTTTCAACTGGAAGACATTATGTTGAGTGAAAGTAGTCAGCAACAAAAGGACAAATACTGTATGAGACCTCTACAATAAGATCTCAAAAACAGACTTTTGTATAGAAGAAAAGACCCTTTGACAGCTGCAAGGGAGGGAAGGGAGGGAGGGTGAGGGGGGGAAGGGTTTAGTTTAGATAGTTGCTAGAAATCTGGTTGGGAGAAAGCGGTGACAGCACACATTAGAAACAAGAACAACATGAAGTGTACTTCAGCATAACTTGAGTACTCCTTCTATCTTAAGCCAATATTACAAGGATAGAATAGCTGGGGAAGGGGGCAGGGGACCATGCTCTTAGGCAAAATCGAGGCCAATTGGCACAACTAGCGTTTTGCTAAGAGAGCTCTCTGCACCCCACATTAGGAGTGGCGTCTGGGGTCTTAAAAGCTGCCAAGCTGCCATCCGAGGACACAGCAAATGGTCCCAACTCAGCAGGAACGGATGCTCACCGAGGACCAAAATGACATACAGTAAAGACAACCTGGAAGACAGAGAGACCCACAAGAGTGGGTGCCTACATCGACTTGGGACCGGAAGAACCGGATGGTGCCCAGCCACCACCAGTGACAGCCACGATGGAGCTCACAGAGAGGAGTCTCACTGGCAACACAAGAATAAAAAGGGGTGCATCCTGAGATCTCCACTAAAAGACCTCAATTGATGGTCCAGCAGTTTTGGGGTTCCCCTGAGAGCATGGCCCCCAGCCCTGATTCTGCCCTTACCCATAAATTATAACAAAGCTCCTCTCTTTGGACAGGAATGGATTGGACTTGGCAATGCAGAGTGACCGTGTATTGGATGCACTTTATGGTTCTATACATCTATAGGATATCATCCTGCTGACCTCTGGCTGGAGGAAGGAGAGTGGGTGGAGAGGAGGGGAAAGGAGGCTGTTGGGAGGATGAGACATTTATGGAGCAGAGAGGAATAGTGTGCTGTCACCGGACAGGGAGTGCAGTGGAAGCTGCATATAGGTGGTCATGTAAAGTTATATGGGAATGTACATTTTCACGCAGTCATGTTAAGTAAATTAAAAAAAAAAAGAATACTAGTTTGTGAAGACAGATTTTGTCTCAGTATAAGGAAGGACTTTCTTAGAATTAAGTCTGGTCAAAATGGGCTAAATTATCTTGTAAAATTATGAACTTCCTTTTCCCTGTTAGTATTCACAGACTATGAGTGACCACTAAGAATGACAGATTTTTAGGACTGTTTAATCTCTTCTTATAAGTGAGGAAAGTGAGCTCTGGATACTTTAGCCATGGTAGTGTGAGGCTGGTGAAGGATAAAAATCAGGTAAACAAACAAGCAAACCTGTTGCCGCTGAGTTGATTCTGACTCATAGCAACCCCATGGTTCAAAGTAGAGCTTTTAACTACCATACCACTTCATTTAGATCAGTGTGACTTCTAGTTTATCATGTTTCTTGTGTGCTCAGAGTGGGGATGGTGAATGTAAGAGAGTTCCTGCCTTAGAGAGGAGGAATTAGATGACAGTCACTCAGGCATTTTCCAGTTGTGCTCCTAGGTATTGTAATTCTGATTGTACTGTGATCTCATCTTAGATTCACCATTAATACTACTTTTATGACATTTGACAACCCTGGTGGCATAGTGGTTAAGTGCTGTGGCTGCTAGCTAAAGGTCAGCAGTTCAAATTCACCAGGTGCTCCTTCGAAACTCTAGGGGCAGTTCTGCCCTGTTGTATAGGGTCATCATAAGTTAGCATCAACTCGATGGCAATGGATTTGGTTTTGGTTTTGGTTTTTTGTTTTATAGCATTTGTCACAAATGTTACAGCATTTATAAACATGCCACTCTTCAAGACATTGACAGTGTCTTATGTATTTATTTTATCCATAGCTCCTGGCCATAGTATGTACTTAATAAGTATTTTGCTATATGAGTGGATGCATGTAGTAGGTAATTTTTGTTGTTGTTAGGTGCTATCAAGTTGGTTCCAACTCATAGTGACCCTGTGTACAATAGAACAAAATGCTGTCCAGTTCTGTGCCATGCCCACAATTGTTACATTTGAGCCCATTATTGTAACCACTTTGTCAATCCATTTCGTTGAGGATCTTCATCTTTTTCACTGATCCTCTAGTTTACTAAGCATGGTGTCTTTCTTAAGGGACTGTCCCCTCCTGATAACATGTAATAGGTACTGCCAAAGGTACTAGGAAAGACCAAAAAAAGAAAAAAGGAAGCAGCAGCAGCAGCAGTAATGGAAAGAGTGAAAGGAATAAAACCTTTACAGAAAAAAAAAAAATACTTCAGAGATGCTGAGAGTAGATAAAGCGTTTAAAAGAGCCATGAAATTGCCACCAAAATAGTTTGGCTAACAAAATTTAGGCATTTTAAGATAATTGATTGAGACTACAGGTACTAATTCCATTGATTGTTAACTTGGGTGGCTTTAAACGGTGTTTCAGTTTCCTTATTTGTAAAGTGTAGTTAATCATTGTACAGTCTTCATGGAACATATGAGTGTATAAACGTGTGTTAGTCGGATAGTTTCTGTCACATAAAAGCAATATGTAAAGTGAAAAATTAGGGTTATTTATTTATTTTTAGTATGGAATCTCTGGATAGTCCAAATGGATAATGTACTTGGCTGCTAACTAAAGATTAGATATTTGAGGTCACCTATAGGCATCTTGAAAGAAAAGTCTGCTGATCTACTTCTGAAAAATCATCCATTGAAAATCGGACGGAGACTTCTATTCTGACACTCCTGGGTTGCTGCTGAGTCAAAATTGACTCAACAGCAACTGATTTATGATACAGTTGGCCCTCTGAATCTGTGAGTTCCTCTCATTTGCAGATTCAACTGACTGTGGATAGGAAATATTCAGGGAGGAAAAAGAACATTTTTTCTTGTCATTATTCAGTTAAAAAGGCAATATAACAACAATTGACATGCTATTTACATTGTGTTAGGTATTACAAGTAATCTAGAGATAATTTGAAGTATATGGGAGAATGTGCATGGGTTATGTACAGATATTTGAGCATCCTCAGATTTTGGTGCCCATGAGAAGTCCTGAAACCAGTTTTCTACAGATAAGAAAGAATACTGTATTGGAGCAGTTAAATGTTGTTGGACTTGATTTACTGGTTTTATTTTTTGGTGAGGGTATATTAGTTTATTCCTGAATATACTGTAATCAGGACTAGAAGGAAAATATTGGTGTTATTCTGAGGTTAGCTCTAAATGAGAGTTCCATTTTTCAATTCTCTGTATAGAGCTAGAGGAAGTGAGCTTGGATAATCTGAAGTGGTAGATAATTATAAACCGAATCTTGAGATGACAGTCTCTGCATCATTTATAATGTAAGTTTGAGGAATAAAAATAATTTTGGCAAACTACATACAATTCCATTTGTAATCAGACAGTTGAGGTTTTTTGGAAAGTGGAAAAGTTCGGAAGGGATGTGTAACAAATTTTCAATAACAAATTTCTATTATGCTGTTCATTTATGAAAATGTTTGTATATTTTGTAGCTGACAGGGTACAGTCTCTTCAGTAAATTAAAGAGTTAACATCTTTTAATATTTTTGTCCAGGTGTTGAGATTTGAAAGCAAATATAGGGAATTTTTAAAATGAAATAAAATTAGACAAAATAAAAACAAACAGAAAACCCAAACTCATTGATATCGAGTTGAATCCAATTCATAGTGACCCTATAGATAAAACAAGTTTTCTTTTTTGGTAGACAGTGTCATGTCCTTTAGTTTACAAGGGAAAACTAGGTTTCTTGTAGTAGAAGTCATTTCAGGAATAGGAAGTTTATTTTCAAAACCAGAAAACCCATCTTCTCTCTGTTATCTGGAGCCCTGATGGTGGTACAGTGTTTAAGAACTATGCAGCTAATCCAGAAGGTCAGCAGTTCAAATCCACCCTATGGTACAGTTTTACTCTGTGCCATGGAATCACTCTGAGTTGGAATTGACTCGTTGGCAATGGGTATGGTTTTTTGGTTTATCCTATTATCGTGCCAAAGGAAACAATGAAAAATGGAAGCAACAGTATAGGTAGGCATTGGAAACAAGGACATAGGTAGTGGTAACATCTGAACTGAAACTTTCAATGTGAACATGAACTTAGATGCTGACTAAATTTGGAAAATGTCTGGAAATGTTTGGAATATGTCTGGAAATACCACCCACTTTCAGATGTGATTATACAGATAAATGAAAGACAGAAGAAAGGAAATACTATAAAACCTGATTTAATTATTGTGATGTTTAAAAATGTACTATCATGTTGGCCTTGCCTGTATAGTTTATGATGAGAATGTTTTATTTTTTTTGGATTATACTTTCTCTAAAACCTCATTGTTTTGTAGAAATATTAAGATAAGTTATAGTGGGTACTAACCTATATTTTTGTTTTTTATTTTGTTTAGACTTGGGAAGATCCTCACCGAAAAGATAAGAGCACAGACTGCTGTGGAGATAATGATCCTATTGATGTTTGTGAAATAGGCTCAAAGGTTTGTTTTATTTACATTGTTAATTCTTACACATGTTCCTGTTTATTTATGCCATAAACTTTCAGTTCTCTTGCAAAGGCAGCAGTTCTTCAACTCTTCAAATTCTAACCCATTGATGCCTCTGATTCCAATCCCTTCTTTTATCTTTGCTTCCTCCTCTTAAACCAGGGGTTGGCAAACTACAACACATGGGCCAATCCAGCCCACCACTTCTGTAAATCAAGTTTTATTGGAACACAGCTGTGCCCATTGAATTACGTATTGTATATGGCAGTGTTTGTGCCACAGCCGCAGGCTGAGTAGTCAGAGCAGAGACCTTAGGGCCCAGAAAGCCTAGAATATTTACTCTGACCCATTATAGAAAAAGTTTATAGACGCCTGTCTTCAGTTCTTTGGCCTATTCTCTAGGCAAATGCTTCAGTGGTGAAGAAAGCCAGTTGGTGCTCTTTTGTACCTGTATCCAGGCTGCAGTGTCTGCTGGTGAAGAACAAACCCCAGTCTCCTAGATTCATGCTACTCATCAGTTCTTCCTGTGTCCTTAGTGAATTCTTTCACCTTTTTTGCATTGCTTCTATTGCTTTTTTGTCGTATTCTCTAGACACATTGAACTCTTGCTACTTTCTTGTTCCCAGCAGAAAATCTTGTCCTTAAATGTATGGAGTCTGTTGTACAGGAGTCACTGTGAGTCACAACCAACATGATGGCACATAACAATAGAAACCAACAGATAAGAGCTCCCACACTTTTCCTCCTTAGACTATACCTGCAAATATTGTTTCTTCCCTTTGTTCTGTTACTGTGAGTGTTGTCTTTCTGCTCTGAGACCAGGGTTTCATGTGCTCTGGATTGTGTCACCTCCTGCCTCTTGAGTGATGATATTTTCTTGTCACTTCTCTTTCTTTACTGACTTCCTCTCATATGCTCCCTCTCTTCTTAGTTATGAAGATTTATAAAAAGAGGTTTCAGCAGT
This sequence comes from Heterohyrax brucei, assembly GCA_028571685.1. Classification (NCBI taxonomy): domain Eukaryota; kingdom Metazoa; phylum Chordata; class Mammalia; order Hyracoidea; family Procaviidae; genus Heterohyrax; species Heterohyrax brucei. Next base: position 80,037,728 of record CM053143.1, read on the forward strand.
CATCTCTTTCCCACTTCTCACTTAATCTTACTTTGGTGAAGTAGAGGGTCAGCGAAAAAGAAGAAGACCCCCAATGAGATGGATTGACAAAGTCCCTGCAATAACGGACTCAAACACAACCATGTTTATGAGGATGATACAGGACCAGGCAGTGTTTCATCTTGCTGGATATAGAGGGTCACTGTGAACCAGAATTGACTTGATGTCACCTAACAACAGCTTAATCTTCCATCCATTTCAAAATTGTTTCCATCCTCAGTATTTCAGTGAAACTGCTCTCACTTAGGTTAATGATACTGTTGTTTTGGCCAAATCCAGTAGACTACTTTATAGGCTTTGTGTAACTTGAATTTACCTTAGCATTCTACCTTTTTTAACCTCTTCTTCTTTCTTGCCATAATCTATTTGTTTGACTTTCATTATATTGTAGTATCTTCTCTTATTCTGGTTTCTTCTCCTTGGTTTCTTTTTTTTGTTTTTTCTAGTTGTACTTTAGATGAAGGTTTACAGAACACACCAGTTTCTCATTAAACAGTATACATACTGTTTTATGACATTAGTCAACAACCCCACAACAGGTTAACACTCTCCCTTCTCAACCTTGGATTCCATATTACCAGTTTTCCTGTCCCCTCCGGCTTTCTAGTGCTTGCTCCTGAGCTGGTGCACCACTTGTGTTTTGTTTTGCAAATCTGTCCAATCTTTGGCTGAAGGATGAACCTCAGGACGGAGTTCAATACTGAGTTTAAAGAGTGTCCAAGGGTCATGCTCTCAGTTTCTCCAGTCTCCATAAGATTGCAATTTTTATTTTTCCTTTTTTGAGTTAGAGATTTACTCTACATTTTTCTCCAACTTTATTCAGGACCTTCTGTTATGATCCCTACTAGAGAAGTCAGTGGTGGTACCTAGGCATCATCTAGGAGTACTGGATTCAGTCTGCTCGAGGCCGTTATAGATGTGGTCTTTTAGTCCTTTGGCTAATCTTTTCCTTATTTCTTTAGTTTCTTCTTTATTCATTGCTCCCAAAGGGGTATGACCATTGGAGTATCCTAGATGGGCACTCACAGGCTTTTAAGACCCCAGATGTGACTCACCAAAGTAGAATGTAGAACAGTTTCTTTACAAACTATGTAATGCCAGTTGAGCTAGATGTTTCCTGAGACCATGGTCTCCCCCACCTCCAGCCCACCTATTCAGGTCCCTTGAGAGTTTGGATGTGTCTGGAGAGCTTCCATGACCGTGTCTTGTACAAATTGTGCTGGCTCACCCAGTTTTGTATACTGTTGTGCCCTTCGCCAAAGTTACCACTTACATATAGTCTCTTTAGTGTTTCTCCATGTCGATCACTCCCCTCCCTGGTAACCATCAAAGATTGTTTTTATCTGTAAACTTTTTCATCAGTTTTTACAGTAGTGGTCTCATACAATATTTGTCCTTCTGTGACTAACTTCACTCAGCATAGTTCCTTCCAGTTTCCTCTGTTACGAGATGCTTCACAGATTCATCACTGTTCTGTATTGTTGCATGTTACTCCATAATGTGCATGTACCACAGTTTGTCCACTCATCTGTTGATGGGCATCTACATTGTTTCCAACTTTTTGCTGCTGTTAACAATGCTGCAGTGAACGTGGGAGTGCATGTACCTGTGTATGGGACAATTCTTATTTCTATAGGATATAGTCCTAGGAGTAGGATTGCTGGATCATGTGGTATTTCTAAATCTAGCTTTGTAAGGAAGCACAGTATTTTTTTCCTAAATGGTTCTATCATTTTGTATTACCACCAGCAGTGCCTGAATATTCTGACTCACAGTCTCTCCAGTGTTTGTGATTACCTGTTTTGGTGATTTGTGCCAGTAACGCCTTGGTGAAATGGTATCTGATTTGTGGTTTAGAGTTACATTTCTGTAACGGCTGATGATTGTCAGCATTTCCTGAGGTGTCTGTTGGCTGTTCAAATGTCTTCTTTGGTGGTGTCTATTCATTTACGTTACTCATTTTTTTAATTAGATTGTCTTTTTGTTGTAGAGGTGTTGGATTGTCTTGTACAGTTTAGAGATTAGGCCTTTGTCAGATTTATAGTAGCCAAGAATTTTTTTCCACTCTGTAGGTTCTTTTTACTCTTTGGGTAAAGTCTTTTGATGAGCATAAGTGTTTAATTTTTAGAAGACTCCAGTTATGTAGCTTATGGTCTGGAATTCATTTGTTGGTTTTGGTTTGTATCCTATTAATGCCATGTATTAGGGCTTCTAGCAGTGATCCTGGTTTTTCTTCTTTGAACCTTATAGTATTTGGCTGTATATTTAGGTCTCTGATCCATTTTGAAACAGTTTTTGTATATGGCATGAGGTGTAGTTCTGTTTTTTCATTTTTTTTTTTGCAGATGGACATTCAATTTTGCCATCTCTGTTTATTTAAAAGACTATCTTTTCCCTATTTGATGGGCTGTAGGCCTTTGGTGAAGATCAGGAGACCATAGTGGATGAATTTATACCTAGATTCTCAATTCTGTTCCATTGGTCAATGTATTTGTTGTTGTACCAGTACAAGGCTATTTTGACCACCGTGGCTGTATAGTAGGTACTAAGGTCAGATAATGTGAGTCCTACTTTCTTCTTCTTCTTCAGTAGTGCTGTACTTATCCAGGGCTGCTTCCCTTTCCAGGTAAAGTTAATATGTTTAAAGAATGTTGTTGGCATGTGGATTGAGATTATATTGTATTTGTAAATTGCTTTGGGTAGAATTCTCATTTTGACAATGTTGGGTCTACCAGTTCATAAACATGACATGTTTTTCCATTTATGTAAATCTCTTTTGGTTTCTTTCAGTAGTGTTTTGTAGCATTCTTTGTATAGATCTTTTATATCCCTGGTTAGATTTATTCCTGTTTTATTTTCTTAGGGGCTGTTATAAATGGAATTGTTTTCCTGATTTCTTTTTCATTGTTTTCTGTAGGTGTATAGGAATTCAACTGATTTTTGTGTGTTTATCTTGTATCCTGCAACTCTGTTGAATCTTTGTATTAGTTCTAGTAATTTTCTAATGGAATCTTTTGTTTTTTTCTACACGTAGTATCATATCATCTGCAGATGGGGACAGTTTACCTTCTTCATTATCGATTTGGATGCCCACCCTCCCTCCTTCCCTTCTTCTTTCCTTCCTTCCCTCCCTGCCTTCGCTTTATTGATTTAGCTAGGACTTCTAGCACAGTGTTAAATAGGAGAGTTGATAAAGGGCATCTTTGTCTTGTTTCTGTTCTCAGGCAGAATATTTTCAGCCTCTCTCCATTAAGAATGATGTTAGGTGTCAGTTTTATATAGGTGCCCTTCATGATATTGAGAAGTTTTCCCTGTATACCTGTTTTGAGAGTTTTCATCAGGAATGGGTGTTGAATTTTGTTAAATGCCTTCTCTGCATTGATTGGGATGATGATGTGATTATTTTCTTTCCTTTTACTCATGTGGTAGATTACATAGATTGATTTTCTAATGTGGAACCACTTTGCATACCTGGTATTACTCTTACTTGGTCATGGTATGTTTTGAGATAGTGCTGAATTTTATTGGCTAGGAATTTGTTGACAATTTTTACATGCATGTTCTTGAGAGATATTGGTCTGTAGTGTTATTTTTTGTGATGTCTTTGCCTGATTTTGGTATCAGGGTTATGATGGCTTCATAAGTATCTGTTCATTTTCTATGTTCTGAAATAGTTTGAGTAATACTGGTGTAAGCTTTTCTCTGAATGTTTGGTAAAGTTCTCCAGTGAAGCCATCTGGGCCAGGGCTTTTTATGTTGGAATTTTTGTTTTGCATTATCTGTTGAGATTTTCAACATTATTTTGTGTTAGTTTGGGTAGGTCATGTGTTTCTGGAAACTTGCCCATTTTGTTTAGGTTTTCACATTTGTTACAGTATTCCCCAAACCCAAACCACTGCTGCTGAGTCCATCGCAACTCAAAGTGACCCTATAGGACAGCGTAGAACTGCCCCTTAGAGGTTCCAACTGCCAGCCCTTTGGTTAGCAGACATATCACTTAACCACTAGGTCACCAGGGTTTCCATTATTACAGTTTTTCATGATATTCTGCTATGATTCTTTTTACTTCAGTTAGGTCTGTTGTAATGTCCCACGTGTTATTTCTTATTTGGGTTGAGTCCTCTCCTGTTTTATTTTGTCAATTTCTCCCATGGGTCATCAATTTTGTTAATGCTTTCAAAGAACCAATTTTGGTTCTCTTAATTCTTCCTATGGCTTTTTTATTCTCTATTTCATTTATTTATGCTCTAGTCTTAGTTATTTCCTTTATTCTAGTGGCTGCAGGCTTCTGTTGCTGTTCTCTTTCTATTTGTTCCAGTTGTGTAATTAATGTTTTGATTTTGTCTCTTTCTTCCATTTAGCTACATGCATCTATTGTTATAAACTGGCCTCTGAAGTTAGCCTTTGCTGTGTCCCAGTAGTTTTACTATGATGTGTTTTCAGTGTTTTTTGATTCTAACAATTTTTTTAATTTCATCTTTTTCTCTGGTTTTTAAGCATGGTGTTATTCAGTTTCTATGTAATTAATTTTTTTCCTGTTGTTAATTTCTACTTTGGTGGCTTTATGGTCAGAGAAGATACTTATAGTATCTCACTGTTTGGGATTTCATAGGAAGTTTGTCTGTGGCCTAAGATGTGGTCTGTTCTGGAGAACACTCCATGTGCATTGGAAAAGAATATGTAGAGTGTTGGGTAGAATGTTCTCTGTATGTGTATGTGTCTATCAGATCAATTTGGCTGATTGTGCCTTTTAGCTCTTCTGTATGTTTGTTGAGTTTCTTTATTGGTGTTCTGTCCTTTACCAGGTGTGATGTGTTGAAGAATTCTGCTATTATTGTGGAACTGTCAGTTTGTCTTTTCTGTGTTTGTTAGAGTTTGTTTTATTTTGGAGTCCTACCTTTGGGTACATAGATGTTTATTATGGTTAAGTCTTCATGATGGATCGTCCCTTTGATCAACGTATAGAGCCCTTCACTGCCTTTTATGGTGGATTTTGCTTTAAAGTCTATTTTATCCAAAATTAATATTTCCAATTCTTGCTCTTTTTTGGTAGCTATTTGCCTGATACATTTTTCCCATTCTTTGATTTTTTAATAAATTTACATCTTTGTTTTTAAGGTGCGCCTCTTATAAACAGTGTATTGGTAGATTATATTTTTTAACACATTCTGTCATTCTTTGTCTCTTTAGGGCTTCATTTAAGTCATTTACCTTCAGTGTAATTATAGATAGGTGTAAGTTAATTGCTGTCATTTTGTAGTGCTTTTTTTTGTGGTCTCAGACATTTTCTTTGTTCCTCTAACTTTTCTGTGCTAAAATCCGTTGCTTTGTGGATTTTTTTTTTCATTTCTTCTGTTTTTATTCTTTATGCTGATGAATAGGTTTGGTTAACTTGAAATTTATCTATATCTTCCTAGGTTTGAACCACTTGATTATTACTTTGTATTGCCTTGCCTTCCACTCCGTTAGAAAGTTGTATACCTACATGGTATATTTTCTCTTTTATTGTTCTGATGTTGTTGTCATTTACAGATTAACTTCTCTGGTTCTCTGTTGCAGTTCCTTTAGGTTTTAGTAGTCCTTGAGAGATCATTTCCTTGAGGAGTAGTATTTTCTCTGCCATCACTCATTTCAAGCTCTTTTCCTGTTGTGCTCTTTCAGGACCTTGTTTCTATCTCTTTTTCTGACGTCTCTAGCCATATTCTTTCAATTCCTATAGTGCATCTTGGTGTTGTCTAGGCCTTTATATAAACTGTATCCTCTGTGCAGAGTGGACTTTTCTCCTGTCTTCACTTTCCTCTTTCATTTCATTTCCTCTTTCTCAGCCTTCAGACCTCAGCTAAAACATCACTTTCTGTGGAGAATTTTCTTTGATGCTTCTTTGTGGACCGAAATAATTACTCCATAGTATGATCTGTGTTTTGTTGTAAACTGTCGTCTCTATGAGATGACAGCTAGCGCTGTGAAGGTAAGACTTGGCTCACCACTATAACTATTTAAATGGTGCTTATCTCAGCACTTGACACATTAAAAAAAATTGCTGTGGAGTTGATTTTCACTAATGGCAACCTTATGTATTACAGAACAGAACTGAACTCCGTCTGGTTTTCTTGGTTGTAATCTTTATGGACACAGACTTCCAGGCCTTTCTTCAGCAGTGCCACTAGGTAGATTTGAACACCTTTAGGTTAGTAGTTGAGCACAAACTATTTGCTTCACCCAGGTACCTTACCTGATACACAGCGTATTCTTAGTTTAAGAAATACCAGATTGAATTATTGAGTCATATTATAGTTTATACTAAGTTAGTTAGCCCTGGAAGCTTATATTAGCACTTACAGACTTTTAGAATATTATTTAGGAAATAGTTACTGCTGACTATTCATCAGTTTACCTACCATGTGTTTTTGTGGGGCTGCTCTCTTTTTCTTCTTTCTCATTCTTCCTTTTTACTTTTCCTCCTCTTCATCCTCTTCTATGTCTTTCACTTTTTTGCTTTTGCTTTTTTCCCCTCTTGTTCCTTTTCTTTCTTCTTTTCTTCTCCTGTCTACTCTCCTTCTCCCCATGAGTCCTTCTTTCCTCTTTTCCTACTTTCCCCTCATCTTCTTTCTCCTTTTCTGCAGGTGGGAGATCTCCATTCAACGTTATATTTCTAGTTTTTACATGCAGATAAGGGTTAGAATTATTTTTCTGTATCTATGTGAGTTTCCTAGTTTCTATCTCTTTCTAGCAGTAATATTGCCAAATTGCTAGCTTTTTTCCCAAATTTAAGCTATAGTTTAGAAACTTAGTTTTAGACATCTACTCCCCAGAGGATGGTAAAACTGTAGGTAGAATGAATGGATCAGAAGGGAAGAAACATAAAAATATTTTAATAAGTACTCCCTGTGTTTGAGATGCTTTGCTAGGTTCTTTAAGTAGGTCATATCCCATGTCTTATTTCATAATAAGTAAGGATTACTAAATTAAATAACATTACATTGATGGAAAGATTAGATATTAGAGAATTTTTATTCTGAGGAAGCAATCCCTGGGGTCATCCAATTCATATTTAGTTCAAGTAATTAAAGTCTTTGCAAGTATTAGGTGTGAATAAAGAGAGTAAATGGAAGCATCTTCTTTTCAACCGTGTAAAAATTTGTCAGTGAGCATGTAATTAAGGAAATTGATAACTGGAAGACTTGATATGAGAATGTATGTACCTGAAAAATTGATTTGACTCAGTAACACACTTTATTACTGCCAAAACAAATGAAGCACCCTAGGAAAAGTAAATATATGGATTTGTTTACAGTTATTGTTGTTAGGTGACACTGAGTTGGTTCTGACTCAGAGAGACCATATGGACAACAGAATGAAACACTGCCTGGTCTTGTGCTATGCCCACAATTCTTTTTGTTCTTAAGCCCCTCATTGTAGACACTGTGTCAGTCTGTCTTGTTGAGGGTCTTCCTCTTTTTCACTCACCCTCCACTCTGCTGAGCGTGGTGTTCTTCTCTGGGGAGTGATCCTTCCTGACGACATGTCCAAAGTGTGTGAGATGCAGTCTCACTATCTTTGCTTCCAAGGAATGCTCTGATTGTACTACTTCCAGAAGATATCTGTTGGTTCTTTTGACATTCCATGATACATTCAGTATTCTTCTCCAGTGCCACAATGCAAAGGCGTCAATTCTTCTTGTGTCTTCTTTATTCATTGTCTAGCTTTTGCATGCATATGATGTGATTGAAAATACCATGAGTCAGGTCAGGCTCACCTTAGTTTTCAAGGTAACATCTTTACTTTTCAACACTTTAAAGAGGCTCTTTGCAGCAGGTTTTCCTAGTGCAATACGCCTTTTAATTTCTTGACTGCTGCTTTCATGGTTGTTGATTGTGGATCCAAGTAAAATGAAGTCCTTGACAGCCTCAATCCGTTGATCATGGTGCTGCTTTAATTTTTTAATTAAATTAAATTAAATTTTTTAATACACCTGTCAAAGTCTTTAGGTGTGTAGAATAAATTTAAAGGCTTTAAATATAAGTGATTTTTAATATGGTATATATAGTCAAATAATCTTGAAAGCATTTTTTGTCTTGTATATGATATTTTAGTCATATAGGGCTGCTTTAAGAGAAGTACCACAGTGGATGAGTTTAGAAACAGAAATTTTATTTTTTCACAACCCAGTAGGTTAGAAGGCCAGATTCACGGTGTTGGCTCCAGAGAAGGGCTCTCTTTGCTGGCTCTGGAGGAAGGTTCTTGTGATCAGTCTTTTTCTGGACGGGAAGCTCTGAGACACAGGGACCCTAGTGCTTTCCAAAGGAGGCATTCAGCTCACAACACTGCTTCTTGGTAGTATGATGTCCCCAAGTCTCTCTGCTAGGTTCTTTCCTTTATGTCTCAAGAGACTGCCTTAAGGCACAAAACAGTCTTACACATAGAGTCCTTCTGTACCAACACGACTGCTGCCCATCCACCCTCGTTAACATCGTAGAGACAGGATGTACAACATGGAAGAACATCACACAATACCCGGACTTATGGCCCAGCCAAACCTCTGCTTTGAGGGAACATAACTCAGTTCATGACATATAGAAAGATTGATGCATAGTAAGTAGAAGCTTATTTTCTAATTACTGACAAATATATTGACTACATTATTGTTTTATGTGTGAATATGTTAATTGTAAATGATCAGGTAAATATAATTCTTTTTTAATGTGGACCATAATATCATAAATTAAAAGTTATTTGTAAACAAAAAAGAATATCTGCACAGTGCAATTGTCAGAAAGTAAAATATTGGCTAGTTTATTCTAGAACTCACCATTTTGTAGATCTGGCTACTGTTTAAACTTGTTACTGTTAAGTGCTGTCAAGTTAACACCAGCTTGTAGTAACCTTATATAAAATATTACCTGGCCATAATAGTCACTAAAACCAAATAATCACTAAAATGTTATTTCTTTTTTCCTTCCATGGGAACAGATTTCTTATTTTTGTCTGATTCTGTTTTTATCTTTTACCCAAATTCCTCTTTTGGGAGATTTTATTTGTTTGTTTGTTTTCAGCACTCTTTATTGTATGAGAAAATTTTAACTGTTAGTGGAAATTAAGTCAAAGAGAAACTGTGTTCTCACAATCTTGCTATCACAGTTAATCATACTACATTTATCTTATATTTTCTTCCTCTCTGGATAATATACATATAAATTTTAATTTTGTTGGTTAATTTTTCCAGTATGTTTTGTACTATTGAATTGATCAAGTTAAAACATTTTTTTAACTATAGATTTTCCTTTTTAATTTCTTTTGGATAAAATAGGTGGCATTTCTAAAATTGTCCTCCAAAGATATCCCTCCCCAATCTCTGCTGTCTGTGAATATAATGAGATGTCATGCCCTGATTATGTTATATATATGGCAGTTTACTTTATAAAGTAGAGAGATTGTCCTAGATTATCTGTGCAGCCCCACATAAATTCTGAAAGGCCGTGGTCTTTCTCTGCGTCTTGGTAGAAAAAGAAATCAGACTTTCAGAACTTGAGAGGTGTGGCACACTGTTGCTGATTCGAAGATGTCATAAGTTTGAAGATGTGTGTAAAATTTGAAGATGGAGGAAGGAGGGCATGTGAGAAAGAATATGATGGGCTTCTGGTTGCAGAGAACAGTCCTTGGTTGATAACCAGCAAAGAAATTAGGGCCTCAGTCTTATAGTTGTAAGCAACTGAATTTGGATAACAACTTAAAATGAGTTTCCTCGTGTATTCATCTTAATGGTCCTCGGTCAAGAGCCCAGCCTGGACAACACCTTGATTTTGACCTTGTAAACTCTATGAACAAAGAAGACAGAAGAAGGATTGATGTCTTTGAATTGTGATGTTGGAGAAGAATGTTGAATGTCCCATGGACTGTCAAAAGAGCAAACAGATCTGTTCTGGAAGAAGTACAACCAGAGTGCTCCTTGGAAGCAAAGATGGCAAGACTACATCTTACCTAGTGTGGACACATTGTTAGGAATTTTCAGTCCCTGGAGAAGGACATTATGCTTGATAGAGTGGAAGGTCAGTGAAAAAGAGAAAGACCCTCAACAAGATGGATTGACACAGTGGCCGCAACAGTGGGCCTCAGAATAAAAACGATTGTGGACATGGCACAAGACCAGGCATTTCGTTCTGTCGTTCATAGGGTTGCTGTGAGTCCGAACTGACTCGATGGTGCCTAACAACAACAAACCGTAAACAGTGAATCCAGCCATGCCATGCCATGCCTGGACTCAACTCACAGAAGCTATGAAATACAAGTTTGTGTCGTTTGAAGCTTTGAGTTTGTGGTGATTTGTTACAATATAAAACTAATATGTAGGATTACAAAAAAAATGCCAGTCACATTGCTATCAAGTTGATTCTAACTCACAGCAACCCTATATGTCAGAATAGAGCTGACCTGTAAGGTTTCTGAGGAGCTGCTGGTGAATTTGTATTGCCAGCCTCTTAGTCTTCAGCTGATTTTCTTAACTGCTGTGCCGCCGTGCCTCCAACATAGAGGAGAAGAGGCATTAAACCATTTTATTTTCCATGGTTTTCTTGTGTTGATTTGGTCCATTTGAGGTTTTGCTACGTTTTAAGTTCTGGATCAGCATAGGACTTGTGGTATAGCCCGCTGTTATATTCTGTTTGTGTCAAGTTCCTGGGAATTATCGATTGATAAGTGTGAGCTGAGAAGTAGATAAAGTCCAGAGTGAAAACAAACAAGCAAAAAAACCTGTAGACCTCTTACCTCACTGCCCACGAGTCAATTCCAACTCATAGTGAGCCTATAGGACAGAGTAGAACTACTCCAGGGAATTTCCGAGGAGCACCTGGCAGATTTGAATTGCCAACCTTTTGGTTAGTAGTTATAGCACTTAACACTATGCCACTAGGTTTCCTAGAAGACCTCCCGTGTTCTAGTTAATGTATCTGTTATCTCCTTTACTCCTTACTTTAACTCTATGAAGACTATGTGATATCATCTCCATTTTACTGTTAAGAAACCAAGACCTAAAACACTGGATGAAATAAGTTGCCTAAGATAACATCTGGGAATTGTGGAGGAAGAATTCAATGCCACATATTTTTTTATTTCAATATCTTTTGAAATTTTTCCACAGTAATCAGTAAATAATAATAACCTAAGCCTACTCTGCCTACAACCTTTGAGGCATACCTATTCTTTTGTTGGAGAGTCTCAACTCATTTTCTTCAAACAAGGCGAACTATGTGAATTCCAAAAAATTGATAACAAAATCTGTTAAATCTACATTAATTGCCTCCAAACGGTAGACTGACCGTTATATAACGTAAGTGGGAAAATGTGTTTCATTTTCTAGCCAGAGCTATTTCTTTCTGTAATGAGACCTGAAATAATATTTACTAGATGGAAAATAAATACTTAAACTACATCTAAGACTAGGTCTTTGTTGGGGTACACTCCTCTCTATTGTGCCCGCCTATGAGATCAGTGTTAAAAATCATGCGCAAGAAAGGGTTGTAAAAGTTTCTTTCAGTATCACATTGATAATAGGGAAAGGGAAAGGAGAAGAGTCGTGGAAGTTGTTAATAGATTTAGGACATCCCCAGAAATTTTTAAGATTGTAAATTTCTTGAGAATTTGTATTATTTGTTTGGTGTCTTATCTAGGCTAAACATACATTCACCATGCCAAGCCAAGCCAAGTGCCGTTTTGTTGAATTTATTTTAGATTGATTTAAGTTGTGAAAATTCTTGTAAGAATTTTACCATTTGCTGGTAAGTCTCTTCTGCTTAGCTTTGGTTTGGCTGACAGTTTAATTTTTTGAAGGTATTATAGCAAGGCAGTGGCTTTAACATAAATAAAGCTGTTCTTTTCTGTTATGAAATCAGGGTATGTATTATTCTGCTGGTGAAACTTGATAATCCCTTGGATGTGCTTCTTGATGACCTTATAACCCGTAAAAATCTCATCAGGTATGAAATTTCAAAACAAATTAAGTAATTTTAAAATGGTGTTTTAAAAAATAAATTATGATTCCCAGGATTCTTGATAAATTGTCTTGCAACCAAACTCTGCTTTGGGATTCCTCAAATCCAGTAAGAACTGTTCACATGTGGGGCTCAATAATTCTTTGTTTTAGGCAGCTGTCCTGCAACAGTATAGTTGCAAGAAACTGCCAGAAATTCAAGCAGGATTCGGAAGAGGACATGGAGTCAGGGATATCATTGCTGATGTCAGCTGGACCTTGGCTGAAGGCAGAGAATACCGGGAAGATGTTTACCTGTGTTTCATTGAGTATGCAAAGGCATTCAGCTGTGGAGATTGTAACAAATATGGCTAACATTGCATAAAATGGGATTTCCAGAAAACTTAATTGTGCTCTTAAGGAATCTGTGTATGGATCAAGAGGCAGCTGTGTGAACAGAACAAGGGGACTCTGCGTGGCTTAAAGTCAGGAAGAGTGTGTGTCAGGGTTGTATCCTTTCTCTACACCTTTTCAATCTGTGTGCCAAGCAAGTAGTCCAAGAAGTTGGACTATATGAAGTATAACAAGGCTTCAGGATTGGAAGATGACTCATTAACAACCTGCATTATGCAGATGACACCATCTTCCTTGCCAGAAGTGAAAAAGATTTGAAACACTGACTGATGAAGATCAAGGACCACAGCTTTCAGTATGGATTGCACCTCAACACTGAGTAAACAAAAATCCTCACAACTGGACCAGTAAGCCACATCATCATAAGTGGAGAAAGGACTGAGCACCTCAAGGATTTCATTTTCCGTGGGTCCACAATCAATGCCCATGGAAGCAGCAGTAAAGAAATCAAAAGATGCATTGAATTGGGACAGTCTGCTGCTAATGATCTCTTTCCAGTACTGAAAAGTAAAGATACCACCTTGAAGGCTAAAGTGTGCCTGATCTAAGGCATGATAGTTTCAGTTGCATCATATGCATGCATATCTGGATAATGAACAAAGAAGACAGAAGAATTGATGCCTTTGAATTGTGGGGTAGGAGAAGAATGTTGAATGTATTGTGGATTGCCAAAAGAAGAAACAGATCTGTTCTGGAAGAAGTACAATCAGAGTGCTTCTTGGAAGCAAAGATGGCAAGACTGTGTCTTATACTTTGGACGTGTTATCAAGAGGGATCAGTTCCTGGAGGACATCATGCTTGGTAGAGTGCAGAGTCAGTGAAAAAGAGAAAGACCCTCGATGAGATAGATTAACACAGTGGCTACAACAATGGGCTTACGCATAAAAATGATTATCGACATGTCGCAAGACCAGGCAGTGCGTCATTCTGTTTGCGTAAGGTTGCTGTGAGTCAACACTGACTAGATGGCACCTAACAAAAACAGCAACAACTGTGAAACATTTCTGGCCTCTTCCCACCTGATGCCAGTAACATATCCCAATTGTGACAACATGACAACATGTCTGGACATTGTCATATATCTTCTAGTGAGCAAGATTTCGATGAGTTGAGAACTGCTGATCCAGTGTGTCTCTAAGAAAACCAGTAAAGCCACCTTTCATTGATATCTATGTGATAATTCTTTAAATTTGAACATGTTAGCTTTTTAAAGGAACTTAAAGATCTTGTGAGTCAGTGCTGTCATGCCCCCCGGAGACTTCTTTTTTCAGAGCTATGCCCCCTGGAGACTTCTTTTTTCAGAGCTACCTCTACTTCCTGTAATTGCTGCTCATATGACAGAGTTTCTAGATCCTTTCCAGCTTGGTTCCCTTTCTCCACACCCTCTCTGTTAATACCCTGTTGAGAATGGAGTACATCGACTAAGCACTGTTCTCTATGATCCAGCCTGTATGAGTTAGCATTTGAATAAGCTGTTATAAAATCTTTATTTGAAGGACTGTAGTTTTTATATATTGCACATTCATAGCTATAAATATTACCCATACCTCTGTAATTACTTAGCATATCCATTTGGACTTGGGAATATACAATTTCAGGGAACAGAGTCCAGGCATAAAGACAAGTACCAGAACTACTTTATGATTTCAGCTGGTGCAAAACATTGCAGAGTGGAAAGAGAGAAAGGAATGGCAGCATTTCAGGCAATTTGATCCCAGCTACAAGGGGAAATTCTTTTCTTTTTTTATAATGATTGAATGAAAATGTACATTCCCATATAAATTTACATGCCCACCTATATGCAGCTCCACTGCTCTCCCTGCCCTGTGACAGCACACTCTTCCTCTCTGCTCCATACATGTCTTATCCTCCCAACAGTCTCCTATCCCTTCCTCTCCACCCACTCACTCCCCCGCCTCCAGTAAGAGGTCAGCAGGACGACATCCAATAGAATTTAAAAACATACTCATGCATAGAAGAAAAGACTCTTTGACAGCACAAGGGTGGGCTAGGGAGGGAGGGAGGGTGGAAAGTTTAGATAGTTGCTAGAAATTTGGTTGGGTGAAGTCTGTGATAGCACACATTAGAAAGAAGATCAATATTAACTGGACTTCAACGTAACATGATTATTTCTCCCATCTTAACCTAATATTGCAAGGACAGAGTAGCTGGGGCAGGGGATTGGGGCCCATGCTCTCAGGGGAATCAAGGGCAATTGACACAGCTAGCATTTTGCTAAAAGAGCCCTCTGTACCCCACATTGGGAAGTGGTGTCTGGGGTCTTAAAAGCTGCCAAGCTGCCATCTGTGGGTACAGCAAATGGTCCCAACTCAGCAGGAATGGATGATAACCAGGGACCAAAATGACATGGAGAAAAGAACCCAGAAGACAGACAGACCCACATGAGTGGGTGACTACATCGACTTGTGACCGGAAGAACCAGATGGTGGCTGGCCACCGCTAGTGATAGCCATGATGGAGCTCAACAAAGTTGAGTCCAGCTGGCAACACAAGAATCAAAAGGGGTGCACCCTGTAATCTCCACTAAAAGACTGCAATTGATAGTCCAGGGGCCTTGGAGTTCCCCTGGGAGCATGGCCCTTGGCCCTGATGATGCTCCTGTCCATAAATCATAGTGGAGGTCAACTCTTTAGACAGGAATGGATTGGACTTGAAGACAGAGAGTGACCATATCATGTGTGCACTTTAAGGTTCTATGTATCTATAGGAAGTTCTTTATTCATAATGTCACTTGCTATGAACAGTGTTGCTGTTATATATCTTTTTATATAACAATTAACAATTGTTATATAATTGGGCTTTGGCAACTAACCCCTCTAGGCGTGTGAAAAGAACTGCTGAGCTGATCAAACAAACACTGGTTTCTGTGAGTTGGTGCCAAAATCAGTTGAGAGGAGTCTGTCTCCCATTACCCTTCTGCAGAATCAACAGCACCCTGTACCTAACAGGAATCTACTTAATGTTGAAGTGGAAGACATTCAATTTTTGTTTGTAATTAACAGACACAGGGAAGATAGACTTCTTTTTCTGTTAAAAAAAAAATACTGAGAAATTTGGATTTTTTTTTAAGAGCATTAAAAAGCATTTCATAGTTACAGGTCATATAGGAAACAACCTGAAATGTCACTTAGAGATACGATTCTTTGTCTTTGATCTATCAGGATATATTTCTTGAAGGGTGAAATTTTTCTTTTTTCCTCCTTTTATATTTACCTAGAGGGAAGGTAATTTATGATTTTCTGTAAGAGCCGAAACCTAATATTGGTGCTTCCAGGAAAAATACTCCAAGTATGTAAACCACTCTCATACATACTTTGTAACCTTTGAAGCAAGTGTTTTTATTGACTTGGTTTTACATAAAATTATATTCCAGGTAAGTTAAATAATTTCCCCAAGATCACATACCTAGTAATGGACAGAGCAAGGATTGAAACCCATGTAGTTGGTTTTAGAGTGTGCTCTTACCCCCTACAGTATTTAACGAATGTATCTATTGCAGCCATATCCTTCAAAGTCCCTGAGTGGCACAGTGGTTAAGTGCTGGGCTACTAGCCAAAAGGTTGTTGGTTCAAACCCACCCTCAGGTTTTTCAGAAGATAGACCTGGTGATCTGTGAAAGGTTAAAGCCCTGAAAACTCCTGGAGTACTACTGTGCACAGATGGGGTTGCCGTGAGGAAAAATGGACCCAATGGCAACTAAGAACAACAACTTTCACATCCTTTAAAATTTACAAGTTTCAGCTATACTGTTTCAGTCTTAATTATTTGAAATGACAGAGGTCTACATTTATTAAGATACTTCCAACCAAACCCATTGCTGCTGAGTCAGTTCTATCTAATGACAACTCTGTAAGATGGAGTACATCAGCCCCACAGGTTCCCAAGGCTGTAATACTTGACAGAAATAGATTGCTGTATCTTCCTCCTGCACAGCAGCTGGTGGGTTTGAACCATCAGCTTTTCAGTTAGCAGCTGAGCACTTGACTACTGTAATACCAGGGGTCCTTTTATTAAGGTAGATTTGATTAAATCATAAAGTCTTATTTAAATAAGGTGCATTTCAGTGACTTTCTGCGAAGTTTGTCTTGTTTAAATTTAACAGTAAACCAAACCTACTGCAAGCTAGTTGCTTCCTACTCATAGGGACACTATAGACAGAATAAAACCACCCCATATAGTTTCCAAGGACTATCTGGTAGATTTGAACTAACAATCCTCTGGTTAGCAGCTGTAGCACTTAACCACTACCTTACCAAATGTTTTAGTCAGCTAGTGCTGCTGTAACAAAAATGCCATGAGTGTATGGCTTTAGCAGAGAATAGTTCATTCTTACGTAGTTCAGTAGGTTAGAAGTCCTAGTTCAGGGTGTCTGCTCCAGGGGAAGGCTTTCCCTTTTTATTGATCTGGAGGAAAGTTACTGTGTTACATCACTCTGGTCAAGGAGCGTCTTGGCACAGGAACCTCACACCATCAAGAAAGCAGCACCAGGAATAGAGCGCGTCTTTCAGACCTGAGGTTCCTGTGCAAGATGCTCCCGCACCAAAGAGGAATATAACACAAGGATTTTCCTCCAGAGCCAACAAAGAAGGAAAGCCTTCCCCTGGAGCCAAAACTAAAACCAAAACCAAACTCAAAATGCCATCAAGTTGGGTCTGACTCACAGTGACCCTAGACCTTAGAGGTCAGAGTAGAACTGTCCCATAGAGTTTCTGAGGAGTGCTAGCGGATTTGAACTGCTGACCTTTTGGTTAGCAGATGTAGCACTTATGCACTATGACACCAGGGCTTTCCTCCCATAGAGCAGACACCCTGAATTCAGGTTTGTAACCTACTGGACTGGGCTAGGGTTGCTGTGAGTCGGATCCAACTCGACGGCACTTGGCTGGCTGGGACTGTGTAAGAAGAAGCTTTTCTTTGCTAAAGCCATCCACTTGTGGTATTTTTGTCACAGCAGCACTAGCTGACTGCCTAGAAGCAAAACCATTAACACATATATGTACAAGGAAAGATTTGTATAAAGCAAATGGCTCACACAGTTGTAGAATCTGAACGTCCCAAGTCCTGGCATAAGCCTCACCTGGCTACAGGAGCTGGTGAACCCAAGGTCAGCAGGTCAGAGACCAGGGTTTCTAGATCACCAGCTGTATAGGTTGGCATGTGAGACTGTGAGGTTTCTCGTGACTCACAGAGCTTCAGGGGCTGGTGAACCCAAGATTGGCAGGTCAGGGAACAGAATCCAACAGTTGCTAGTTCAAGTCCAGGAACCAGACGCAAGAGAGAGCAGGAGCTGCTAGCAGCATGAACAGACGGCAGAGACCTTGCAGTCTCACCTGCCAGCCTAGGATCTGCTGACCTACACAGCCAGTGATCTAGAACTCTGGTCTCTACCTGTTGACCTTGGGTTTACTAGCTCCTGGGACCACGTGAGGCTTGTGCCAGGACTTGGAATGTTCAGCTTCTACAACTGTGTGAGCTGTTTCCTTTATATAAATCTTTATATACATGTTACTGGTTTCACTTCCCTAGAAAACTCAGCCTATGGCACCAGCATTTCCAAATACAACTCTAAGATAGCTGCTTATATTTTTCTTGATATTTTAGTTAACTAGTTCTGCTTTAACAGAAACACTACAAGCAGATGATGTTAAAAAGAGAAATATTATTTGTCACAGTAAGCTGAAGTCCAGATTCATGGTGTCAGGTCCAGGGGAAGATTCTCTGCTGACTTGACGAAAAGTCTTTGTCATCAGTCTTCCCCTGGATTGTAAGCTTCTGAGGCACAGGGACCCTAGTCCTTTCCAAATGACGCGCTCAGTTCCCAACATTGCTTTCTTTCTTGGTGGTATGAAGTCCCCAGTTCTCTCTGCTGGCTTCTTTCCTTCATATCTCAAGAGACTGCCTTAATGCACAAGACAATCTGACACGTTGAGTCCTTCCCCACCAAGACAGCTGCTGTCCATCCTCCCTCATTAAGGTCACAGGGGCAGGGTTTACAGCATACACAATACCAGGAATCATGCCCCTGCCAAATTTCCCTCACGTTGTTGGGGGAATGCAATTCAATCCATGACACTGAAATATTTTGAAGAAGCTATTATTTGATCAATATTTTAGTTATATGAAAAAAAATCATGATTTGCTTATTTCATTTACTAAAGCAAATAGAAACATTTGAAAAGAAGTGAACTGTTCACTTAGTGAATGATACCTGTGGGGTTATGTAAATTAGTGGTAGAGGGTGAGGAATGAGGCTCATATTATTAAGGTTCTTTTTTTTTCCTGTTTTCATTTATAATTGTACTTTAGATGGAAGTTTGCAGAGCAAACTAGCTTCTCGTTAAACAGTTGGTGCACATAATGTTTTGTATCATTGGTTGCCAGTCTGATGCATGTCAGCACTCTGCCTTCTTAACACCGAGTTCCCCATTACCAGCTTTCCTGTCCCCTCCTACTTTCTAGTCCTTGCTCCTGGGCTGGTGTGTCCCTTTTATTCTCTTTTTCTCTAACGGACATCTGATCTTTGACTGAAGGGTGAATCTCTGGAGCACTTCATTAGTGAGCTAAAAGGGTGTCCTGGGATCATGTTCCTGAGGATTCTCAATTCTCTGTTGGGCGAATTAATCTGTGAGTTAGAATTTTGTTCTGCTTTTTTCTCCAGCTCTGCCTGCGACCTTTTATTGTGAACCTTGTTAGAGCAGTTGGTAGTAGTAGGCAGGCACCACCTAGTGGTACTGGACTCAGTCTGGTGAAGGTAGTTGTGGTCTGTTAGTCCTTTGGACTAAGCGTTCCCTTTCATCTTTCGTTTTCTTCATTCTCCCTTGTTCACGAATGGGTGAGACCAGTAGAGTATTTTAACTGCTTACAAGCTTTGAAGACCTGAGACATTACTCACCAAAGTAGAGTGTAGAACATTGTCTTAACCAGCTATATTATTCCAGTTGAAGTAGATGCTCCCCGAGACCATGATATCCATAGTACATTAATCTCTCAGGAAGTTTAGATGTGTCTGTGGAGCTTCCATAACCTTGCCTTGTACAAGTTGTGCCGGCTGCCCGAGAATTGTATACAGTCTTACCCTTCACCAGAGTTACCACTAATCTATTGTCCCTCTAGTGTTTTTCCATCCCTTTCTCTCCTCTCCCTTGTAACCATCAAAGGTTCATTCTGTTCGTATCTGTAAACCTTTTCATGAAATTTTATAGTAGTGGTCTCATACAGTATCTATCCTGTGACTGATTTATTTCATTCAGCATAATGCCTTCCAGATTCATCTGTGTTGTGAGATGTTTTGCAGATCCACCATTGTCCTTTGTCATTGCTTACCACACTGTGTGTACATACCATAGTTTGTTCATCCGTTCATCTGTTAATGGATGTCTAGGTTGTTTCCGTCTTTCTGCTATCGTGAACCATGTTGTAGTAAACAGAGTTTTGCTTATGTCTACTTGTGTGACACCTCTTATTTCTCTAGAATGTACTTCTTGGAGTGGGGTTGCTGGATCACATGGTATTTCTGTTTCCAGCTACCTGAAGACATGCCATATTATTTTCTAAAGTGGCTTTACCATTTTACATTCCCACCAGCAGCTTCCCCAGAAGTGAGTCAGTTTCTTAAGTTATTGTAACACTGCGTAAGTGTTCCAATGTCTTAGCAACCTCTCCAACATTTGTTATTTCCTATGTCTTTGACTTTTGCATAAGTGATGAGGTGAAATGGTATCTCATTTTGCTTTTGATTTATATTTCTCTAATGACTAGTGATGGTGAGCATTTCCTCATATGTTTGTTAGCCACTTGAATGTCATCTTTGCTGAAAAGTCTGTTTCTTTTACCCATTTTTTATTTGGATTATTTGTCTTTTTCTGTAGAGGTACTAGATTTTCTGGTCAGTTTTAGAGATTAGACTGTTGGATTTGTCATAGCCCCCCGCCCCCCGCCCCCCCCCCGCCATTCTGTAGGTTCTCTTTTGAAGGTTTTTTGATGAGTATAAGCATTTAATTTTTAGAAGATCTCAATTATCTGGCCTAACTTCTAGATATTGTATGTTAATTATGAGTTTGTTGTTACTTATAGTTTGTGTCTGTTAATTTTGTGATTAGGGCTTCTAGCATTGGTCCTATTTTGTCTTCTATGATCCTTGTAGTTTTTGGTTTTATATTTAGGTCTTTTATCCATTTTGAATTACTTTTTGTGTATGGGCCTGTTGCATTTAAAGTAAAATTGTTAACGCCCTCACCTTAACCAGTGTGAGGTATGGCCTGTTTCATTTTTTTTGCAGATGGACTCCTATTTTTGCCAGCACCATTTGTTAAAAAGACTGTGTTTTGCCCATTTGATGGCCTTTGGGCTCCTGTCAGTTATCAACTGACTGTAAGAAGATGCACTTCCGTCTGAGTTCTGAATTGTGTTCCATTGGTCGATATATCTGTTGTTGTATGAGTACCAGGCTGATTTGATTACCGTATCTGTATAGTACGTTCTTAGATCACGTAGTGTGAGTTCTCATTATTCTTTTTCAGTAGTGTTTTGCTTATTTGGGGCCCTCTTCCCTTTCCATGTAAAGTTAATAGTAAGTTTGTCTACCTCTTTAAAGAGTGTTGTTGGTATTTGGATCAAGATTAGACTGTATTTGTGGATTGCTTTGGGTAGAATTGTCATTTTCACAGATGTTGAGCCTACCTATCTATGAGTATGTTGAGTTTTTCCGTTTATGTAGATCTCTCAGTTTCTTGCAGTGGTGTTTGTAATTTTCCTAGTATAGGTCTTTTACATCCCTGGTTAGATTTGTTTGTAAGTATTTTGTTTTTTAAAGGCTGTTATGAGTGGTATTGTTTTCCTTATGGCCTGTTTGTAGTTCTCTTTGTTGGTGTATAGGAATACAAATGATTTTTGTATGTTTACTGTGTATCTTGCAACTCTGCTGAGTCTGTTAGTTTCCGTTTTCTTGGCTTTTCTGTATATAATGTATCATCTGAAAATAAGGACAGTTTTACTTCCTCATTATATTACAGTTCATTTTTTCACCGTACTATATAGTACAAACAACTGACTACCAGCATCAAAAATACTTTGAGTTTAGCTTTTAAGTAAAACAGTTTATATGCCCAGTTTTCCTTAAATGTGAATAGTTATTTTATCCAAATAAACAATAAATAGGTTTTTGAAAGGTTTAGCTGTAAATGTGATGTGAGCTTCTCCAGGTTTAAAGAGGCATAATTGACATATAACAAACTGTATTAATTATATATTTAAAGTATACCAAATGGATGACTTTTCACATAAGTATGTACTTACAGAAACCGTTACCAAAATCAAGATATTGAGCATGTTCATCACTCCCAGGCTTTGTACTCCTTCCATTCCTTGTAACTCTCTCTCAGGCAAATACTAATCCTCACTACAGATGAGTTTATGTTTTCTAAAATTTTGTATAAATGAAATTATGACATATGCACTCTTTTTTAAAACATGGCTTTCATTCAGCATAATTATTTTGAGATTTATCCACATTGTTGCATGTATCAGCACACTGTTGTTCTTTATTGCTGGGTGATATTCCGTTGTATGACCATATAATTTGTTTATCCATTTATCTGTTAATGTCCATTTGGTTTGTTCCCAGCTTTTGACTATTGCGTATGAAGATACTATGAACATTTGTAGACAAGTCTCAGTGTGGACATATGCTTTTTTTCCTCTGGGACAAAATATGTGCTTAACTTTTTAAGAAACTGCCAAACTGTCAAAGTGGTTTTACCATTTTATGTTTCTGCAATCAGTAAATTAAAGTTCCAGTTCTTCCATAGCCTTGCTAACACTTTGTATGGCCAGGCTTTTAAATTTTACTGTTTTAGTGACTGGGTAGTGTGAAAATCCTTTAAAACTAGACTCTCTTAGTGATAGATCCGTAAGAAATTTTGTTATATTGGGTCATACAGTTGATTTAATTTCTAACAACATTATCTTTGTAACAAATATAAATTTAAATGATCTTTATCATCATTAAAATAATTATAACAGAATGAGCACATTTAAAAAATTGTACAACAAACCATATTTTGTTCAGAACTGAGCTCTAAGATTTCAATTATTCCTTTAAGAGCATGATTTTGGATGACTTGAGATATGTGACTTTATTGCATTCATTCAAAATACTATTCTTAAACTCTTCAACAAGGATATTTTTAAGAGCACGGGACTGTGAGTCAGAAAACTTGGGTTTCTATTCTGTTTCCTGTTCTTCCTTTGCTGTCTTGGTCCAGCTGTGTATGTAACATTTTACTTAATGTCACAGTTATTCATATTGAATCTGGACATTGAAGGTAAAATTGTTACAGCCTTCACTTTAATAAGTATTTCTTTTTTCCGGTAAATGTAGAGAATGGTGGTCAAAAAAATGAGAGGTTGAATCTGTTGAGAACAACAGTGGGCTTATGCGTAGAAACGATGTGGACGTGGCACAAGACTGGGCACTGTTTCCTTCTGTTGTGCATAGGGTCGCCATGAGTCGGAACCGACTTGACAGCACCTAACAACAGCATTAACTCTACTTTAGTTCTGTCTCTGAACATAATGAGGATATAATGATCCTCAGAAAATTAGAAATTTTGTGTTCAGGAGGTTAGAGATGGCCGCAGATTATTTGACACATCACCCATTGAGAGGTGAGATCTATTTCTCCTCTGTTTAAATCAAGTCTAGTACAGTGAAACCTATGAGAGCCAGAACTTGGTGAAACTGCCTCTTTTTCTGGGTCTCATTATGTTTTGTCTTTGACAGAGTATACAGTCATACCACTATTGTTCTTTATTAGTGAAAAATACTTGAGTTTTCCTTCTCTGACAGGTTTCTGAACCTTATCAAGTTCCAGTGACATCTTTGGTGAATAAAATATGTTGGACATGACACAATGTTAGTTCCAGGCCTGGCCTTTAAAGGGACTGGTAGCTTTTGCCTCAGTTTTTTGGATCCCTGTGCTCGATGAAACTCAGCTACCCTGATGAAGACGATATGTGGAAAGAACCTGAAGCTGCTTGCAGTGATTGAGGAGCTCAGCTGATTCCAGCCTTCTGGCCATCCCTGTGACCAGCCCCATCACCAGCTGAATACCACTGAGTCACTGTAGAGTAGAAGAATTGCCCTGTTGAGCCCTCTCCAGAGTCTTAGCCCACAGAAGTATGAAGTATAATACAATGATTGTTTTAAACCACAAAGGATACTTTTTATGTTTTGATTTCAAAGCCTATGCCTCAAAGTACATAAGGAAGTTTCCTTTTATAGCCCAATGGATATCTGTCTATAAATTTATTCAAATCTTTATTGGAAGTTTTTATGTATTAGTTTTTTTAGAGTAATGAGTTTCATAATTGAGAAATCTGTGACCATTTACTCCGTACCCTCCATACTTAAGAGTTTGATTCGTTCTTTTCCTGGCTTGCTTTCTAGTATAAACAATTTGTATCTTTTTAGCTTGTCTTTGTTGGAAATTACCTATTTTGAGAAATTTTTATAGGATGTCCAATGATGATAGGTAGTGATGCTGAACGTAGTAGAATATTTTTATTTTTGTTGTTGATAGGTTGGTTCTCAGTAACCTTCTACAGGTTGACTTATAATCAACTTCTCTTTTGCTTCCAATAGCATAATAAGCCATGGCTTTATAAATATATTTTAGTGATTTTTCTGTTTAATTACTTTTAAAGAAGCTCTTTGATGTCTTTATGATTAGATTTTTATTTTGTTTTATAATGCACTAATTTTTGCTTTTATCTAAGAATGTTTTGCATATGGTTTATGAAGACCCAAGTCTTTAATCATAGAACATCAAAGAGCTCCTTCTTTAAAAATAATCAATAAAATAGAGAAGTTGCTAGGTAACCCAGTCAAGAAAAAATGAGAAAGCACAAATTAAAAAAAAAAAAAGAAAATTTAGAATAACCTCAGAAATAGGAAATGAAATATCTATATATATCATAAGAGATAGTATGTGTAATTCTTTTCAGTTAAATTATACAACAGAGACAAAGTGTATAATATTCTATGCCAAAAGCCAAGTGCCGTCGAGTCGATGAAGATATACTAAAACTGATAGAGAAAAAAGTCTAATTGAACTGATTTCCATAGAACAAATAGAGATAATTGTAAAAAAGCTATCTACCTACAATCAACATGCCCTGCCCGTCTCTTATATTATCATATACTTTTAAAGAGTAAAGGTTAAGGAAAAAAAAAATACAATGAAAAATTTTTGCTAAAGATTCTTTTTGTAAAGAGAATATTATAGTTGATACTCAAATGGAATTGACACTCCACTAAAGAGGAAACCCCAAACCAATTTTATGTATGAATGTCACTACAAAATATGTAAGTAAATATTAATAAAGTCTGGCTGTGCATTAAAAGGATAAGTGTATCATCAGTAAGAGGAATTTATTCCAGGAAGCAAGGATGGTTCAGTATTCAGAAGTCTGTTACTGTAATTCATCTTACTGATAGATCTAAGGAGAAAACACAGATTATCTCTGCAGAGCTCACAAGAGACATTTTGACCATGTTTTTTTTTACCTTTTTTTTATTATGACTGAGTGAAAATGTACATTCCCATATAAATTTACATGCCCACCTATATGTAGCTTCCACTGCTCTCCCTGCCTGGTGACAGCACACTATTCCACTCTGCTCTATACATGTCTCATCCTCCCAACAGTCTCCTTTCCCCTCCTCTCCACCCACTCCCCTTCCTCCAGCCAGAGGTCAGCAGGGTGATATCCTATAGATGCATAGCACTGTAAAGTGCATCCAATATATGGTCACTCTGCATCGCCAAGTCCAATCCATTCGTGTCCAAAGAGTGGACCTTCATTATGATTTATGGGCAAGGGCAGCATCAGGGCCAGGGGCCATGCTCCCAGGGGAACCACGAAGCCATTGGACCATCAATTGCGTTTTTTTAGTGGAGATCTCAGGGTGCACCCCTTTTAATTGTTGTGTTGACAGTGAGACTCAATTTAATGAGCTCCATCGGGGCTATCACTGGTGGTGGCCGGGCACCATCCGGTTCTTCCAGTCCCAAGTCTGTGTAGGCACCTACTCATGTGGGTCTATCTTCTGGGTTGTCTTTACCCCATGTCATTTTGGTCCTCAGTGAGCATCTGTTCGTGCTGAGTTGGGACCATTTGCTGTGTCCTCGGATTGCTGCTTGGCAGCTTTTAAGACCCCAGACGCCACTCACTAATGTGAGGTGCAGAGAGCCTTTTTAGCAAAGTGCTAGTTGTGCCAATTGGCCTCGATTTCACCCAAGGGCATGGTCCCCTGCCCCCTGCCCCAGCTACTCTGTCCTTGCAATATTGGGTTAAGATGGAAGGAGTATGCCAGTTATGTTGAAATCCACTTAATATTGTTCTTGTTTCTAATGTGTGCTATCAGCAATTTCACCCAACCAAATTTCTACCAACTGTCTCATCTGAACCCTCCCCCCTCGCGCTCCTCCCTCTCCTCCCTTGCAGCCATCAAAGAGTCTTTTCTTCTGTACCTAAGTCTGTTTTTGAGATCCTCTCGTAGGGGTTTCATACAATATTTGTCCTTTTGTCACTACTTTCACTCAACATAATGTCTTCCAGTTGAACCACATTATGTTTCCTGGAATCATCATTCTTTATCATTGCATAGTGCTCCACTGAGTATATATACCATAGTTTACCTATCCATTCCACTGTTGTTGGGCATCTGGGTTGATTCCATCTTTTTGCTGTTGTGGACTGTGCTGCGATAAACATTCTTGTGCGTGTGTCCGTTGGTGTGAATGGCCTTGATTCTGTAGGATATATTCCAAGTAGTGGAATTACTTGGTCAAATGGTATATCTGTATCCATTTTTTTAAGGAAGCACTGGATTGCTTTCCAGAGAGGCTGGACCATTTTGCAACCCCACCAACAGTGTAGGAGAGTTTCACTTTCTCCACAACCTCTCCAGCATTTGTTGTTTGGTGTTTTTTGGATTATGGCCAACCTTGTTGGGGTGAGATGGTATCTCATTGTAGTTTTGATTTGAATTTCTTTAATAACCAAAAATCATGAACATGTCCACATGTGTTTTTTGGCTGCCTGGATCTCCTTTTTAGAGAAATGTCTGTCCATCTCCTTTGCTCATCGCTTAATTGGATGATTTATCTTCTTACTCATATTTTGTAGTACCTTATGGGGGTCAGTTCTACCCTGGCCCCTAGGGTCACCATGAGTCGGCTTCGACTCGATGGCACTTGGCTATAGATATGGAGATCAGGCATCGGTCTGACACAGAGGTGCCAAATATTTTTTCTCTTTCTGTATGTGGTGGCTTTTTAATTCTATTAATAAATTCTTTGGGATGAGCAAACGTGTTTGATTCTTAATAGTTCCCATTTATCTATTTTCTCTTCTGTTGATTGTGGTTTGTTTGACAGATTTTGAAGTTTGTCCACATTGTGTATTAAAATTTCCGTCGTTGTTCCTACTTTTTCTTGGATGAGCTTTATCGTTTTGGATTTGATATTTAGTTCTTTTATCCAGTTTGAGTTGGTTTTTTTATAAGGTGTAAGATATGGATCTTGTTTTAATTTATTGAAGATGGATATCCAATTTTGACAGTACAATTTGTTGAAGGTACTGTTTTTACCCCAGTTTAATGTCTTAAGACCTTTGTCAAATATCAACTGTTCGTAGGCAGATGGTGTCATCTCTGGGGTCTCAGTTCTGTTCCGTTGACCGATCTGTCTGTTCTTGTACCAGTACCAGCCTGTTTGGACCACTGTGACAGTGTAGTATGTTCTAAGGGCAGGTGATGAGAGGCCTCCCAGTGTGTTCTTCTTCTTTAGTGGTACCTTACTTACCCAGGACTTCTTCCCTTTCCAGACAAAACTGGTGATTTGTTTATCCATCTCATTAAAAAACCAACTCTGGAACTTGTATTGGGATTTCATTATATAA
This sequence comes from Heterohyrax brucei, assembly GCA_028571685.1. Taxonomy (NCBI): domain Eukaryota; kingdom Metazoa; phylum Chordata; class Mammalia; order Hyracoidea; family Procaviidae; genus Heterohyrax; species Heterohyrax brucei. Next base: position 80,065,127 of record CM053143.1, read on the forward strand.
GTAGATTGCTTTGGGTAAAATAGACATTTTCACAATGTTAAGTCTTCCTATCCATGAGCAGGGTAGGTTTTTCCATTTATCTAAGTCTCTCTTAGTTTCTTATAGTAAGGGCTTGTAGTTCTCTTTGTAAAGGTCTGTTATTTCTCTGGTTGATTAATTCCTAGGTACTTTATCTTCTTAGGGGCTATAGTAAATGGTATTGATTTGATGATTTCTTCATTAACAGTCTCATTGTTAGTATAAAGGAATCCTACTGATTTACTTATGTTTATCTTGTATCGCGAGACTTTGCTGAACTCTTCTATCAGTTTGAATAGTTTACTTATAGATTCTTTGGGGTTCTCTGCATATACAATCATATTATCAGCAAACGGAGATTTTAACTTCTTTGCCGATGCAGATGCCCTTTATTTTTTGGTCTTGTCTGATTGCTCTGGCTAGAACTTCTAGTCCAATGTTGAATAGGAGAGGTGAGAGTGGGCGTCCTTTTCTAGTTCTGTTCTCAAGGGGAAGTCTTTCAGTCTCTCTCCATTCAGGATGACGTAGGCAGTTGGCTTTGTATAAATGGCCCTTATTACGCTGAGGGATTTTCCATCTATGCCTATTTTGCTAAGAGTTTTTAGCATGAATGGGTGTTGGATAACCAAGTTTTAATTTAAAAAAACCAGATGGAAGAAGGACTGAGAGAATCTGAGAGGAAATAATTCAAAAGATGTGGAGAGGATCATTAAGATTGGCGTCTTGGATACCTTAGAGAAAAATGTTTTTTACTGGAGGACAGATGTTTACCTTCAGATGCTGGGAGGGCAAAAAAGAAAAGACTAGACTGTAACCATTGGCTGACTAGTTAGGAAGCATGCTCTGAAAAGAACAGTTACAGTGGAATGAGAGGAGCTAAAGCCAAATTTCAGTGGGTTAAGGATTGAATAGTAGTGGAAGAATGCATAAAACAGGTTATGTTTTAAATGCTGAGACTACGGATAGATTTACCTGTAGGCTTGTGATATTCAGTGGAAATCTTATTGTGTATTATAATTGTTTAGAAACCTTTTCTGTAGCAGAGTTGCCACTCAGTACAGTAAGTTCTATTTCTCTTAAGAACAGTTTTGGCATCTTCCAGAGCTCTTGGATAGATACCAGTTGGTATCTATGAGGTCCAGAATACCTATGCATTTTAAATTTTAATTATTTTTGTTAAAATACTTACTCCTATGCTCCTCATCTTAAAAATATAGATTAATAGTATTTTCTGCTTTTCATCAGTGAGAGGAATAAATGAGACATACAGGTATACTTCCTCACTGAAAGCTAAGCCACCAATACAAAGTAGCTCTGCTATTATTGTTTTTAATGGAAAGAGCAAAGACTTGGGCTTATTTCTAGGTATGAAGCCCAAGTCTACCATTTACTAGCTGTGTGGTCTTGGCCATATTATTTAACTTCTACAGATGTCAGTGTCCTCATTTCTAAGATGGGGATAATGTCTAGCATGTACAGTACTGTTTTGTGGACATGAAATGAGATGTACACACAGATGACATAGTGCAGTGTCTGTCACATAATGTGTCTTTCCACCCACCAGTTGCCATCAAATGAATTCTGACTTAGAGCAACCCTGTAAGACATGTAGAACTGCCCCCTAGGGCTAATGCACTGGGCACTCCTTTGAAGCTCTGTCCTATAGGGTTGCTATGAGTTAGGATTCATTTGAGGGCAATGGATTTCTTTTTTCTTTTTAATCTTTAGGGAAGCAGGATTGCTACATTTTTCTCCTGGGGAGTAGCTACTGGGTCTTAACTGCCAGCCTTTCGGTTAGCAGCTGAGTGCTTTAATCATTTCTTCACCAGGATTTCCAGTAAATGTTTACTTCCTGTTCTCCCTTTGCTGTACTTATTTTTTTTAGTATTTCATTGCACTTACCTATAAGATACAGTGTCACCTCCCCAATCTAGATCCAAATAATCTTATAACCGTAGTATTTTAGTAGTCTTCTAACTGATTTCTCATCTAGCCTCTCCTTTTATCATATTCTTCTTCTTTTGGAAGACCAACTGTGACACACTCCACTGCCTAGATCAGGGCTGTGGCACTGGAAATAACAGAACAGCTATGATGTTGAGTGTTGTACATTAGAATTCTATCTTCTTTGTTCTGTCTTAGCTGAGGTGCGTAAGTGTCCTCAGCAAGACAAAATCTTTGAGATCTTTGATCATTTTATATGTAACAGTACATGAAACCCTGCTGAATACTTAATGGAGCATATACCTGTGAGAGTCTGGTTAATGTGGGGTGTATATTTAAGTCAGGAAAGGTATACATCAGGGTGGTATCCTTTCACCATACCTTTCAATCTGTATGTCAAGCAAATAATCTGAGAAGCAGGAATATATGAAGAAAGAGGCATCGGGATTGGAGGAAGACTCAACAACCTGTGTTATGCAAACAACACAACCTTGCTTTCTCTAAGTGAAAAGGTTTTGCAACACTTACTGATGAAGATCAAAGACCACAGCCTCCAGTATGGATTGTGCCTGAACATCAAGTAAACGGAAAGTCTCAGAATTGGACCAGTAAGCAACATCGTTATAAATGGAGAAAGGATAGAGGTTGTCAAGGTTGCATTTTACTTGATTCTACAATCAATGCCCATAGAAGCAGTGGTCAAGAAATAAAAAGACACATTGTAGTGGGAAAAATCTGCTGCAAAGGACCTCTTTAAAGTGTTAAAAAGTAGAAATGTCTTCACCTTGAAGACTAAGGTGCACCTGACCTAAGCCATGATATTTTCAGTTGTATCATATACGTACAAAAGCTGTACAATGAATAAGTAAGACAGAACAAGAATTGATGCCGTCGTATTATAGTACTGGATAAGAATATTGAATGTACCATGGACCCCTAAAAGAATCAACAGATCTGTTCTGGAAGAAATACAGCCAGAGTGCTCCTTGGAATCAAAGATGGTGAGACTACACCTTAGATGCTTTGGACATGTTGTCAGGAGGGATCAGTCTCTGGAGAAGGATATCATGACTGGTAAAGTAGAGAGTCAGTGAAAAAGAAGAGCAGCCTCAAGGAGATGAATTGACACAGTGTTACAGCGATGGACCTAAGCATAAAAGTAATTGTGGGTGTGGTGCAAGGCCAGACAGTGTTTCATTCTGTTGTGCATAGTATCAGTATGAGTTGGAACTGACTCAGCAGCACCTAACAACAACAGTTCCATAACAGTGAGATTTCAGTTTATTGTGTACTGTATACGATAATTCATAAACTAATACAAGCATACAGGTTTATGTTCCTATTTTAGGGTCATTTTGAAAATTGTCTGAAAAGATTTGACTCTATGGTTCAAGATCCTTGTTCTGTTCTCTCTAAATAATTACAAGACACATGACTTTTACATATTTTGCTTTCCTTATTTAAAGCTATAGTTTGAATCATGAACAAATTTATTTTGAAATGATTTCAGCTTGCAGTGAAATTCTATTGCTAACTAAAACTTTACAAAGATATAGCAGAAATTACTGCAGATAAACTTGGCATCAGCAACATGAGTGAGCCACTGAAGTAATTTTTTGTAGCATGTGGAACATCTGCTTTAGCATCTTGCTGTTTCTGGGTTTCTCTTAAAATCTTGTGTAGGCGTTTTGTGTTCCCTGTTTTGTCTGTTTTTATTATTGTATGTATTCTTACAATGTCATTCATTGCCTTTTTAAAATTCTAAAGTAAGCTTTGGTCATAATATGTTATTATTCTTGTATTTTTTTGCAAAATTTGATTTTCTAATGTTTTGTTACAGAGTTTTGCAGCTTAATTTGCAATAGCTATTGGTCTGAATTTTTCTCGTTTTTTTTAAAACTTGGAGCTATAATTCATGTACCTTGTAAAGTATGTAGTTTTGTGGTTTTAGTATATTCACAAAGCTATACAGCCATCAGCACTATCTAATTCTGGCTTTATTTTGGCATAGTGAGACCATATACATTTAATGTAATTATCATGTTATTGATTTTAAGTTTACCATTTTTTCATTCTTCCCATCTGTTCTTTTTCTTTTCCTGGCCTTTTTTTCCCTTGTTTTAATTTAATATTTTTTAGTGTTTAATTTTGTATCTTCTGTTGACTAATTAGCTATACCCAACTGTTTTATGTTTTTCAGTGCTTCTTCTAAGGCAGGAGTCAGGAATTTTTCTATAAGAGGTCAGATAGTAAATATTTGAGACTTGGCCTAAAGCCAAAATTGGAGAAATTTTGTAGGTATTTATATTACATGAGAGAAGCAAAATTCCATACATTTTTAACTGACAAAGTTCAAAGTATGTTAATAATGCCAAGCCAAGTGCTGTCGAGTCGGATCTAATAGTGAGTGCAATTTTTTGTGATACCTATCTAGTAATGAAATGTAACTTTTTGTAATACTTATTTACTAATGAAAACAATAGGTTCTGTTTTGAAGAAACTTTATTTTAATTGGGATTCAAGTTAGCGCTTTCTATTGTGAAAATTGATTGCAAATATTCATCTGTTAATGCTGATTTATAATGAAATTTAAAAACATGTTTTATCTTTGAAAAGGTCTTTTCACACAAATAGTCTCTGCCACGTACTGATAGCAAGCCATCAGCCCATGATTTCAATTTTAAGCACACTTATCAGTTGGAAGGCCATTTAAAGAGTTCTGTTAGATTTTTCTCTAGGTAGTTACCTTTTAACATGTCATTACATTGCAGATTAATCACTTCCAGCTGAAGGTTATTGGGATGCCCATCCATTGCACAGTTAAATGGCTTTTGAAATGTGGAAATTTCCTTTGCACTTAATTTGAGGTCTGGGAAACACTACTGGAACTGTAACTTTGGCTCATAAAATATATCTGCTGTAATTTGTTTGGAAATACATATCTCACTTCTTGTTTTAACTTTTGACAGTACAAAACGTGTATAAAGCAGCTTGACATTTGATGTTAACTGTTTAAATCACAGCAAAACTAGAGGATAGAAGCTGTTTGCGATGTGATTTTAGGTATATTCTATTAAGAAGGAAACCCTGGTGGTGCGTAGTGGTTAGGTGCTACAGCTGCTCACCAAAGGTCAACAGTTGAGGTCCACCAGGCACTCTGTAGAAGCTTTCCAGGGCAGTTCTGCTGTCTCCTAAAAGGTCACTGTGAGTCAGTGGGTTTTTGTTCGTTAAGAAACTTCAAGCCTACAGCAAAAACTAATTTCCAAAGCCATTCAGTGCTTGCTAATAGTGGTTAAGGTGGTTCTCCTTATCCAGAAAAATGGCAGCCTTTGTCCTGAGCTAAAAAAATATTGTGCTAACAGTGTCACCACTAAACTATCAAGCTGCTGTGTGGTAGACAGGTCAGAATATTCAGCCTGTATTTCTGATAAAAATTCAAAGACCTGATGAATTTTAAGATTAAGTCCTGAAGAGTGAGTGACGTTCCTGTTTGACACATAGTTCGTTAATATGTGATGGGGAGTACCTGTTGTCCACAGAGTATCTGCAGATGCATGATGCGGTACACCTGTGAAAGCTAAAACCTTGCACAGTGAAAACCTGTCATAGAAGGAAAATTCAAACACAATATTTTCCAGCAATTGAGAACAATAGAAAAGTGATGAAATTGTATCCTGTCAAAGGTGAAGAACTTGTGAAACCCTGAAAAATGAGGTAATCTAGTCAAGTTCCAGCTCTTATAGCTTTCACTATGCAGTGAAGTAGCATAGGCTATAAATACCTTACATTTTCACAAGTTTTGTGTATTTTGAAAACTAAGGTTGTAGAAAAAGACTAAGATTTTTTTGTGCTCCACATGGATTTTTACTACTATCAGTTATAATGTGTCCTGGCAAAATCTACGTTAGATTTCACTGAATTAGTGCTTTCTCAACATCTAAAAATATTCTCACCTGTAGTTATTTCACATGAACTGTTCATATAGACTAATTCTTCAGTGACTTTTAACTTGATGTTGACTACTCAAATTAGCAACAACTGAACAATCTGTCCACTGTTTAAGGAAAACTCAAAATGATTTGCTTGGTTTTTTAATTGATTATTGATGTTGCTCCCAGTGCAAGCTGTAATAGCCTTAAACAGGTTTACTGTCCCTGGGCACTGTATCTTGGCTGCTATAACCAACATAACTTAATTAACTTGTCCTTGGAAAAAGATTTTACTTGACTGACTAACACATGAGTTTCTTGGAAACTTACTTTTGTGCATCCTTTCAGTTTTTATTTTTGTGACCAAATTCTACTGTGATGAGATGCTCCATTTTAAATGTTATCATTTTGGGTGGTTTTTCAAGTGAGCTGAGAAAATTCTGATGATTGCTTACTCTGGTAATGTCTGAAAAAAGCCCCGTTGTTGTCAAGTCTGTTCTGACACAGTGACCTGACAAGACAGGGTAGAACTGCCACATAGAGTTTACAAGGAGCACTTGGTGGATTTCAGTTGCCGATGTTTTGGTTAGCAGCCATAGCACTTAACCACTATACCATCTTGAGTATAGTCTCTTAGCACAACTGTAGAACTTCACTTTATAGTGGCTTAAGAGTACAACATTTGGATTCCACTTTTTTCTTCTTTTCTTGCTTTGACTTAATGAGTATGCTCTGGTAATTCAAAGAAGAGTCTGGTATGGGGACATACACAGTGCTCAGAACATTGTCAGATTGTAACTGTGTCTGTGATTTGCAGTGCACTGAACAATAGTGCAAAGCAGTGAGGTGCCAGGTATGACTGCTGTTGCGGCTACTCAACTCTGATAGTGTAGCATGAAAGCAGGCAGAAATGAAATAAATGAGTGAACTTGGCTGTGTTAAAAGAAAAATTTAATTATGCCATTGATATGTGCTGTCAAGTTGGTTCCAACTCATAGCAACCCTGTGTACAACAGAATAAAACGCTGGTTGGGTCTGCACCATACTCACAATCACTGCGACGCTGTTCCCGTTGTTGTAAGCACTGTGTCAGTCCACCTCATGGAGGGTCTTCCTGCCATGTTTAGCATCTGCTTTATCTTTCACCAGGGACTGGGACTGGTCCTTCTTGATAACAAGTATATAGGACCAAGTTTCTCTGTCCTCTCCTCTGAAGAGCATTCTGGCTGTGCTTTTTCTAAGACAGATTCATTTGGTCTTCTGACAGTCCATGGTATGTTCACTATGCTTTGACAACACCACAGATTCGTATGTATCAATTCTTCTTCAGTCTTCCTTATTTATTGCCCAGCTTTTGCATCCATATAAGGTGATTGAAAATACAGTGCCTTGCATCAGGTACCCTTTAGTCTTCAAGGTGACATCTTGGCTTGCTAACGTTTTAAAGAGGTCTTTGGCAGCAGTGCAGTATATTATTTTATTTCTTGACTGCTGCTTCCGTGAACATTGATTGTCCATCCCAGTGAAATGAAACACTTAACTGCTTCAGTACTTTGTTTTTCATGGTGTGGCTTACTGGTTTTTGTGTTCCTTTAGTTGACGTATAATCCATACTGAAAGCTGTAGTTTTCAGTCTTCAATGGTAAGTGCCTTAAGTCCTTTGGCTTTCATCAAACAAGTTTGTGTCATCTGCATGTCTCAGGTTGTTTATGAGTCTTCCTCCAATCCTGATGCCACAGTCTTCTTCATATAGTCCACCTTCTTAGATTATTTCCTCAGCATACAGATTGAATAAGTATGGTCAAAGGATACAGCCTTGATACACACCTTTTCTTACTGTAAACCACACAGTGTACTCTTACTCTGTTCAAGTGACTGCTTCTTGGTCTATGTACAGGTTTCTCATGAGCACAATGAAGTGTTCTGGAATTCCTGTGCTTTTCAATGTTAGTCATAATTTGATATGATCCCCACAGTCTATTTCCTTTGACTGGCTAATAAAACAGGTACAAATTTCTCTGGTATTCTGTACTTTTAGCCAAGATTCATCTGAGATCAGCAGTGATATCCCTCATTCCACGTCTGGCTTGAATTTCTGGCAGTTCCCTGTCAATGTACTGGTATGATTGTTTTTTAATGATCTTCAGCAAAATTTTACGTGCATGTGGTATTAGTGATACTGTTTGATAATTTCTGCATTCTGTTGGATCACTTTTCTTTGGAAAGAGCACAAATAAGAATCTCTTCTACTCAGTTGCCCAAATTTATTGGCATCAACAAGTGAACATTTCCAGAGCTGCATACATTTGTTGAAGCATCTCAGTCAACATTTTGTCAGTTCCTAGAGCCTTGTTTTTCTTTAGTGCCTTCAGTGCAGTTTGAACTTCTTCCTTTAGTACCGTTGTTTCTTGATATGTTACCAACAAAACACTGGTTAGGTCTGCACCATACTCACAATCACTGCGATGCTGTTCCCGTTGTTGTAAGCACTGTGTCAGTCCACCTCATGGAGGGTCTTCCTGTCTTGCTTAGCATCTACTTTAACTTTCTGCAGGGACTGGTCCTTCCTGATAACAAGTATATAGGACCAAGTTTCTCTGTCCTTTCCTCTGAAGAGCATTATGGCTGTACTTTTTCTAAGACAGATTCATTTGTTTGATTATTGACCAATTCTGTGCTGCTATTCCTTTCAGTTTCTTTTGGTTCTTCTTGCATCATTCAATATTTTGCCTATAGAATTCTTCAGTATTCCAACACAGGGCTGGAACTTTTTTCTTCCAGTTTGAGAAATGCCCAGTATATTCATCTCTTTGGACTTTCTAACTTCAAATCTTTGTGTGTTTCATTATACCTCACCTTGTCTTCTGGAGCTACCCTTTGAAATCTGTTTAGCTCTTTTATGTCATCATTTCCTCTGTTCACTTTAGCTACTCTACATTTAAGAGCAAGGTTGAGAGTCTTTCTTGCATCTTATTGTATTCTTTTCCTTTTTTTTCTCATCTACTTAGTGACCTCTTGCTTTCATCATGTGTAGTATCCTTGTCCTCCCACAACTCGTCTGGTCTTCGGTCATTAGTGTTCACTGCATCAAATCTATTCTTGACGTGGTCTCTAAATCCAAGTGGGATATACTCAAGGTTGTACTTTGGTTCTTGTGGGTTTGTTTTAAATTTTCATCAGCTACAACTTAAACTTGCATATGAGCAATTGATTTTCTGTTCTACATGTGATTCCTGTTGAAAGAACTGTTTGTGGACACAAAAAACGAACTTCACATAATTTTCGTATGTCAAGAAATTTGAAGTTTCTAAAGGTATCAATATTCTTAGCTTGCAGGCTGCACAGCAACAGATTTGGCCAGCATGTGATAGTTTGCGGATCCTTGCTCTAGAATATACAATATGTGTCCTTAACTTACCTGCCTTAAAATGACATAGACTTCATATGTAATTTATGGATGTTATAAGAATAAGCCTCCATTTTTTGTGTTTGTTGTGGTGTCTTATAAACCCCACTCTGTGTTATTTTTGCTATTTACAGTTATAAAGAAATTTAAAACAAATTTTTTTATACTTAGTTACAAGCTTAAACATTTTTCATTTGCCTAAATTACTGTCCCGTGTTGTTTTCCTTCATCCTGAAGAACTTCCTTTAACATTTCTTGTAGTGTAATTATATTGATAACTGCTTTCACATTCTGAGAAGATTTCATTTTTGAAGTGTATTTTAATGGGTATAAATTTAGTTGAGTAGTACAGGAAGTCCCTGGATTATGAATATCTGACTTATAGATAACTTGTCCTTTAATGTTGTGTACATTTGCCCTTACTTTGAAATGGTTGAGCCGACCCCTACTCTCAACACAGTCTTTCACTTGTTGCATGTGCAGCATTTAAATCACTGAGAAAGCATCAGTTCTCTTTGCAGTAAACCCCAAAACCAAACCATTGCCTTTGAGTTGATACTGACTCAGATTTCCTCTATAGCGTTTCCAAGGGTGAATCCTCACAGAAACAAACTGTCACATCTTTCTCTCAAAGAGCTGCTGGTGATTACTAAAGCTAAATGAGAGCTTTATGCAGCTGTTCTGACTTTTCTATGAATTCTTAAGAAGACACACTTAGGAACAGATCTCATTCATAACCCAGGGGCTGCCTGTGTTTTTTTGTTTTTTTTTTAGTACTTTAAAGATCTCGCTCCTTTATTTTTTGGCTTATATTGTTTCACATGAGTAGTCAGCTGTGATTCTTTGTACCTTTAAGGTAATCTTTGTTTTCCTCTGTCTGCCTTTAAGATTTTCTCTATATCCATAGTTTTCAGGAATTTGATTATAATATTCCTCACTTTCACTTTTTGAGTATTTATTCTTGTGTTTTCTTTTTTTCGGTTACTTGAATCTTTTGGCTTATACTTGTCACCAAATTTGACAAATTTTCAGATACGAGTTTTTTGCTTTCCCTTTTTCACTTTGGACCTCCAGTTGTACATTAAGTTAAATTTTTTGCGTGATATTGACCCTCAAGTCATTAAGGTTATTTGTTTCTTTTTAGGCTTTTTGTTTCTGTGCTTCAAGTTAAGTTACTAGTGCTATACCTTCAAGTGTATTGATTTTCTCTGTAGTCCCTGTGGAAACCCTGGTAGCATAGTAGTGAAGTCTTTGGCTGCTAGCCAGAAGATCAGCACTTCAAATCTGCCAGGTACTCCTTGGAAACTCTATAGGGCAGTTCTGCTCTGTCCTGTAGGATCGGTATAGGTTGGAATCAACTCAGTGGCCCTGGGATTGGGTTTGGTATTTTTGGTGGTGGTTTTGGTAGTGCCCATTCTACTATTAAGCTAATGTAGTGGATTTTTTTTTAATGTTTTTCAGCTCTAAAAGCTTTCTTTGGTTCTTTTTTATGTTTTCTCTGTATGTTCATCCTTTCCTTTAAATCTTTGAACATATTTATAATCCCAAAACGAAACCCACTGCTGTCAAGTCTGTCTGACGCAAAGCAGCCCTAGAGGACAGAGTAGAACTGTCGCATAGAGTTTCCAAGGAGTGGTGCCTGGTAAATTTGAACTGCCGACCTTTGGTTAGAAGCCGTAGCACGTAGCCACTGCGCCACCAGGGTTTCAATATTCATAATAGTTGTTTTAAAGGCCCTATCTGTTAATTGGCCCTATCTGTTAATTCTATTGTATCTGTCACTTTGATTTTTTTTCCCCCTCCTCTTTCCTTGGTTAGAGGTTACATTTCTGGACAGGACAGTAGATGTTGTGAATGTTGTTGATTACCTGGATTTTGTTGTCTCATTTTAAAGAATGTTGTTTTTTGCAGGCAGTTAAGTTACTCGTGGATCAGCTTGATCCTTTCCAAGAATCTTAAAACTGTGTTCAAGCTGGTTTCAAGTAACCTGTACTGGAGGACTGGTTTAATTCTACCACTAGGGCGTATGACTCTGTGCTCTCTGTTGAATGCTCCCCATGTTAAAACAAGATTTTCCTATTGTTAGACCTCTGCTTGTAGCTCTCTGATAAGTTACCATTTGCTCAGACTTGGCAGTGTTTCACCCTATGTATGTATAGTTTAGTATTTAACCAGTGACTCTGTGGATATAGATTTATGGAGTTATTTCCTCTGTGGTATTCCCTCCTCTGTAGTAATCTGTCCACAGATTTCAGCTGCTTGTCCTCTGCTTTTGACTCCTCACCTAAGTGAGACCCTTGTGTTCTTCCTAGATTCCCTTTCTCTGGTCTGGAAAGTCTGTCAAGCTTAAAGCCAGGACACCTCAAGTGCTCTCATTAATTTTCTATGCTCAGTGATCATGGTTCTGCACTGCCTGCTGTTTAGTGTCTGAAAGAGTGATTTCTATTTATCCAGCTTTTTAGTTGTTTACAAAGGCTAGTTTCTTATCAGCAATTCCATCATGGATGGAAGTTTGAAGTCTTAAGACACTTAGCTCTAAAAGAGATATTGCAAGGCAGGTCTTATTGCTATTTTTATGCTATTGTTACTTATTAAAGCTTTGTTAAATTTCAGTCTATTGTTCCTTTAAACTTCTATACAGATATTTATGATGTATGAATAAACTTTTCAAAAGCTCTGCAAAGACTAAATTTGTTTTCTCTCTAAAGATTTTTTCTCGTGGAGAAGTTATCCATGTGAAGATCCTTGGAATTTTGGCTCTTATTGATGAAGGTGAAACAGATTGGAAATTAATTGCTATCAATGTGAATGATCCTGATGCCTCAAAGATTCATGGTAAGGCTATACCTTTCCAGAAAACAGAAGCCAATCAATGTGTCATTGGGATTTTTAGTATTTAAAAGGGGCTCATGTAAAATATTACTTATATTTTGGGGAGATAAATTCTATGTTTTGTTCTGTATTAGCTTTCCAAGAATCTAACATGATTGTGTCATATTCATCTGGGAGTGGGATACAAAGATAGATGCAGATAGACAAATGATATTCTGAGAAAGTACACTTTGGGTTATTGACACTATTTTCAAAAAGTGATTGATGTTAAAAGACTTCGTTTGTTACTTGTTTTCTTTCTTCCCTTCTCTTCCTTTATTCTGTCCCTCCTGACCACCTGCCCCTTCTCTTCCTTCCACTCTCTCTCCTGTTATTGGAAACCGTGGTGGTGTAGTGGTTCAAGGATACAGCTATTAATCAAAGGGTTGGCAGTTCGAATGCACCAGTTGCTCTTCAGAAATTCTATTGGGCAGCTCTACTCTGTCCTGTAGGATTACAATGAGTCAGAATTGACTCAAGAGCAACAGATTTTTCTTTCTTTCTTTTCGTTTTTTGGTTAACTGCTACTGGGAATTGTGACTTTTCAAAGCATACCTAGAAAGCATGTAATATTTGCACTTTTACCCTGAAATCTCTCTTTTGTTTTCACGTGAGCAATTGGAGGTAGGAGAGCAACTAAGGAAAATATGTTCATCAACAAAGGTGAAGATGGTTGCCCTCTGACAAAATTTTAATGTCCCACAAATTTAAGTTCTGTACTTAGCATGACGTCATGAAGAGCTGATTTCTTTAGAGTCAGACAGACTTAAGTTTGAGTTCTGGCTGTGCTACTTCCAGAGTATTGTCAGGTAGATGGTTCAGCCTTTCTGAATTCTAGTTTGTTCATCTATAAATAGAGATAATAATGCCTACTGGTAAGGTTGTTGGCCTTGTAAGAAGTGATTTATTTAAAGCAGGTGACTTTCATGTAGAATCCCTGATGTCATAGTGATTAAGTGCTAGGTCAGCAGTTCCAATCCACCAGCTGCTCCTTGAAAACTCTATAGGGCAGTTCTGCTCTGTCCTATGGGGTTCCTATGAATCAGAATAAACTTGATGGCAGTGGATTTGGCTTTCATATATTAGGTGATGGATATATGGCCAGCCAAGCAGATGTTGTATGTATCAGAGAATACCAGAAAGACATTTTGCCTGTGTTTCATTGACTATACAAAGGCATTTGACTGTGTGAATCATAACCATTTATGTCTAACATTGCATACAGTGGGAATTCTAGAATGCTTAATTGTGCCCTTAAGGAATCTGTACGTGAATCAAGAGGCAGACATGTGAGTACAACAAAGGGACAGTGTATGATTTATAAGCACAAAAGGTGTGCATCAGGGTTGTACTAATCTGTATATCAAGCAAATAATCCAAGGAGCCGGATTATATGAAGCAGAATGAGGCATCAGGGTTGGAGGACGATATACATTAACAGCCTGTGTTATGCAGATGACACCACCTTACTGGCTGAAAGTGAAGAAGATTTGAAACACTTACTGATGAAGATCAAAGACCACAGCCTTCAGTATGGATTGCACCTCAACATCAAGAAAACAAAAATCCTCACAGTTGCACCAGTTAGAAAAATAATTATAAATGGAGAAAGGATTGAGACTGTCAAGGATTTCATTTTACTTGGTTCCAGAATCAATGCCCATGGAATCAGCAGTCAAGCAATCAAAAGACGCACCGCACTGGGCAAATCTGTTGCAAAGGACCTCTTTAAATTATTGAAAAGTAAAGATGTCACCTTGAAGACTAAAGTGCAGCTGACCCAAGCCGTAGTAATTCCGTCTCATCATATGCATGCAAATGCTGGACAATGAACAAAGGAGACAGAAGAATTGCTGCCTTCCAGTTGTGTTGGAGAAGAATATTGAATGTACTATGGACTGCCAAAAGAACCAACACATCTATTCTGGGAGAAGTACAACCAGAGTGCTCCTTGGAAGCAAAGATGGCAAGACTGCATCTTATATTCTTTGGACGTGTTGTCAGGAAGGATCAGTCCCTGGAGAAAGACATCACACTTGGTAGAGTGGAGGGTCGGTGTAGAAGAGGAAGACCCTTGAAAAGATGGATTGGCTGCAGTGATGGGCTTAAGCATGGAAATGATCGTGGATGTGGCAGAAGACCGGGCAGTGTTTTGCTCTGGTATACATGGGGTCACTATGAGCCAGAACAGAGTAGACGGCACCTAAGGATGACAACAACATTGTTATTCTTTGACCGTTTTTTCCCCCATTTTTATAACCTTTTCCCTTTCAGTTTCATCCTGAATTATTTAGGATCCTGGTGCCTTCTAGACTTTAGTTCTTCTCTAAACTGGGAAATGTATCATTTGTGAGCTGACTGAAATTCGCAAACAGCTGTGTTCACTTCTTTTAGTTTATATGCATTTAATACCTTTTCTTATATATGGAGAGCAAGAGGGATACTTTGCCAGTCTGTTTGCAGATCTTTATGAAAAGGGAAGTTCTGATGGGTGCGTCTAACCTGAGAGTCAAAACTGAAACATGAAGACTACAACTATGAGATTTGAATCCATAAGCCATGTTTCTCATCTGTTTTATTATTTTTCTCTGGATGTGTTTATATTCATAGTTCTCATACATACATAAATAAAAATAGTAAATAAAGATTGTAATTTTTTTTTTTTTTAGTACCTAACTTCTCCTCAAAGGAGAATTGATGATACAGTGGTGCAACAGCCAGCCAAAATGAGCCACTGCAGCTGACTCATTTGTGGTATAGTACACTGAGGTCTGGAATTGCTGCTCCAATATGTCCCTTTTAACTGAATGTAGGAGAAGCTGAGAGCCTGAATGAAACTTGTCTTTAAGTAGAATGAGCTGAACACTGCTGGAACCTGATTTAACATTTCTTACTATCTAGCATATGCCATGCAGTGGTGCCTGCCCTAGTAGGTATTATTGGCCCTAGTTTAGAAGCTGCTCAGAGGATTTTAGTAACTTGCCGAACTTTACAGATCCAGCAAATAACACAGAAATTTATTTGATTCTAAAAGTATTGTTCACATACAATACTATAATGAGAAAAAAAAAAAAAAAAGAAAGCTGCCATTGAGTTATAACTCACTGCAACCTCATGTGCTTCATAATACAAGTGTAAAACAAATAAAAGAAAACTAAACCCACTGCCAATGTGTCAAGTCCAAACCATAGTCACTCTATAGGACAGAGTAGAACTACTCCATAGAGTTTCCAAGGAGTACCTGGTGGCTTTGAACTGCCAGCTTTTTGGTTAGAAGCTTTTGTACTTTGCCACTACGCCACCAGGGTTTAGAAGTACACATCTATAAAAATGTCTTGGGTGTAGTGTCTGACCTCTTCTAACTTCACAAGTCAGGAGGAGAATTAAGACGAAGAGCCCAAAGCTGATTCGTATGAGCGGGGGTCAGACATGCCACCTCTCACCCCTGTCTTTACCAGTTGTAACACCAGCTATTCCTCCCATAGCATTCTGTACTCTTCTGCTGGGTTCCTGTAATTCATTGCAGTGGCCAACAGAACTCATGAACAACACTTACAATTATGAGTTTATTAGGGAAGTAGCAGGTTACAGTTCAGGCTTGGGAACACTCAGGATACAGTTCTTCCATCAAGGTAGCATCTCGCCAACTGTGCTCACACGCCCGCCCCTCCCTGACCCTCAGTCTCTGTCCATAGGCATTCAGCTTTCTCCCTCCATTGGCTGGGAAGCCCCCCATGCTGTCTCCTGCTGCCAGGTCTCTGCTGCCATTCTCTCCTTCCTCGGCAGTGGTGGAATCATCTCTATTCTGGAATTGGCTCTCTTTTAAGGCAGAACTGACCAACTCTTTTGGTAGGCCACAATTACTGTATCACACAATCACCTGGGTGGAGTCACAAGCCCAGTGATAGGCTACACAGAAGTGTAGTGGCAGTGTTCTTTTGGAAGCATATCACCAGGCTTTGCTTCTTGTGTACCTCTGGGTAGATTTGAACAGCCAGTATTTTGGTTAGCAACCCTGGTGACATAGTGGTTAAATGCTAAAGCTGCTGACAGAAAGATCAGCAATTCTGATCCACCAGGCACTCCTTGAAAACTCTATGGGGCAGTTTTCACCTATTCTGTATGGTCACTGTAAGTTGAAATTGACTCAACATCAATAGGTTTTTTGGTTTTGGTAGTCAAGTGCTTAAGTGTTTGCACAACCCAGGGACTGCCTGAGGAAGTCAAATTTTATTCTCAAAGTTTATAGTGTTTGTAGCTAGAAGTATTGTGACTAGATCACATAAGCTTCAGTGCTTTTAGTCCTTGAGTTTCCTGGGCATTATAATGAAAAATATTAACCCACTTTTCACTTTATATCTGTTGTGTACCCAGAGAGGCGATGACGTTGCACTTTGAGCATTGTCTTAGGCTGGGTTTTCTAGCGAAGCAAAACCAGTAACACGTATACATACAAGGAAAGATTTATATAAAGGAAACAGCTAACACAGTTATAGATGCTGAACATCCCAAGTCTGGCATAAGCCTAACATGGCCACGGGAGCTGTTGAACCCAAAGTCAGCAGGTCAGAGACCAGAGTTCTAGGTCACTGGCTATGTAGGTCAGGGGATCATAAGCTGGCAGCAAGACTGCAGGGTCTCTGCTGCCTCAGGGAGCTGCGGGGGCTGGCAAGCCCAGGATTGGCGAGTCGGGGAACAGGACTCTCACTCACTGGCGGTAAAGGTTGATGAGTCCAACAGCTGCAAGTTGAGGTCCAGGAAACAGAAGCAAAAGAGAGCAGGAGCTACTGGCAACGGGAGCAGACAGGAAGTAGGTGGTACAAGGTGGAGAGATGAGAGCTGAGGGTTGGGAAGCCACCACAGGCCCCGTCCCTGATATAGCAGCCAAACATGGAGTTGCCAAGTTGACACAGTCTTGACCACCACAAGCATCTTTTTAAATTTTCATTCTCTGTGCCTTTATAGAGGAGCCCTGCTGGTACAGTGGCTAAGTGTTTGGCTGCTAGCCACAAGGTCAGCAGTTGAAATCCCCAGCCACTCTTAGAAACACTATGGAGCAATTCTCTTGTGTCCTGTAGGATCACTGACAGTCAGAATTGACTTGAAGGCAGTGGAGTTTTTTGTGGGGCATGGGGAGGAAGCAGTGCTTGCCAGTATAAAGACAGATGCAGATATATTGAAGCCAGTTGCTGATTTATGTTGAAAATAAATCACTGAACTAGTTTTTTTAAAATATAATTTTACTTGTTTTGTTGTTGAGATTATATGCAGCAAAACATACATGAATTCAACAGTTTCTGCAAGTGTCATTTAGTGATTGATTAGTCTTCGAGTTGGGTGACTGTTCTCACCCTCCTTTTCTCAGTTGTTCTTCTATTAACATAAATTCACTGTCCCCTAAAGTTCTGTCTAATCTTTCCAGTGGCTGTTGTCAGTTTGATCCCATATAGATAGTTCTTAAAAGAGCATACTACTCAAGGGAGATATTTTTTACTAGTCAGGCTAAACCATTGGGGATATTTTGGGTTTAAGGTTTAACGATTATTTCAGGGCAGTAGTTTCAGGGATTCATCCAACTTTGTTGGCTCCAGAAAGTCTGGAGTCCGTGAGAATTTCAAATTCTATTACGCATTTTTTGTCTCTTTTGATCAGGATTCTTCTATGGCATCTTTGATTGAAATGTTCAGTAATGATACCCAGGCACTATCCACTTCTGGTGTCGTGGCAATGGAGGCAGTTAGCCATACTCTCCACATCCTCCTCCTATTCCTGACTCTACATCTGTTCCAGTTGAATAGGAGTAAATGTGTCTTGGGTGGCAGATTGCAAGCATTTACGACCCCAGACACTACATACCAAACTAGGAAGAACAGAGGCAATTAACTTGTTATTAGACCAATTAACTGGGATGTCCCATGAAACTATGGCTGTAAACATCCAAATCAAGAAATGGAATCCCACAAGGTCTTTGGTTGTACTTAATCAGTCTCAGCAGCTGCTCTTTCTTTCTTCTTCTTCCTTTTTGTTGGTGTTACAAACGTATCTATCACACTTCTGTCAATTCAGGTTTTTACAGATACACACCTTGTTGACAAGTATAGTATTTGACTCTGCGACCCTACCTTTAGCCACTGTGTTATTTCCATCACCCTTAAACCCCTCTTTCCTCTCTCACTCCTTGGTAACCGCTAATAAACTTTATTCTCTCTAGATGTGCATCTTCTGATGAGTAAGGTGATAAATATTGCTTTGTATATGTGTGTAACTGACTTATTTCACTTAGCATAATGACTTGCAGCTTCATCCATGTATTAAAACTTTTCTCCTATTCATTTCATTTATCCGTTTATCCATTATCCATTCATCTGTTGAAAGACATTTAGATTGTTTCCACCTTGGACTGGTTTTGAAATTGGGTGAGTGGGTGGGGAAGTCTTTTCCATTCCATCAAAAGGAAACACCTGTGTTCCTTTACCATGAAAAATATGAAAAAGTTTCTTCATGATATATTTTTAAAATTTTAAAATACTAGCTTAATATTTTTGCTATGGTCATGTTTTGCCCTGAACTGATGTGTTGACATTATGCTTTATATTTATTTCAGAGTGAGTAGGGGTTTAGAGGAAAGGATACCACTTAGTATCTTAAGTACTCTTCTTACATATCTAGATTTTATAAGAGAAGTTCTATAGTTTTAAGGATTATCTGCTTTTTCCTTTCCTTTTTTCCCCTTAAATTATTGTAACATGTTCCATGTAACTTTATTGATTTTTTTTCTCTCTTTAAAATGCCCAAGGGAAAAACTGTCTTAGGCTAATTTGAAAGGAAGCAATTATAATATAAATGCTTTTTAACACAAGTCATAGAATAGGAGGTAGCTTTTTGGAGTATCTGTTTTTAAATTTGAACTCCAGTTTTGACATGTATTTTCCATATGGGTCAGATGTTATCCAGTTGTTCTCTTAACTATTTTAGTCAAAAGGTAGAATTTCTATTGTCTTACTGCCAAAGCAACTCTTTTTTTTTTTTTTTTTTTTTTTTTTAATGACTGAGTGAAAATGTACATTCCTGTATAAATTTAGATGCCCACCTATATGCAACTTCCACTACTCTCCTGGCCCGGTGACAGCACACTATTCCTCTCTACTCCATACATGTCTCATCCCCCCAACAGTCTCCTTTCCCCTCCTCTCCACCCACTCTCCTTGCAGGAGGTCCGCAGAATGATATCCTATAGATGCATAGAACCATAAAGGGCATCCAATATATGGTCACTCTGCATCGCCAAGTCCAATCCATTCGTGTCTGAAGAGTGGACCTTCATTATGATTTATGGGCAAGGGCAGCATCAGGGCCAGGGGCCATGCTCCCAGGGGAACCCTAAAACCGCTGGACCACCAATTTGCAGTCTTTTAATGGAGATCTCAGGGTGCACCCCTTTTTATTCCTGTGTTGCCAGTGAGACAGAACTTAGTGAGCTCCATTGTGGCTATCACTGGTGGTGACCGGGCACCATTTGATTCTTCTGGTCCCAAGTCAATGTAAGCACCCACTCATGTGGGTCTCTCTATCTTCTGGGTTGTCTTTACCCCATGTCATTTTGGCCGTCGGTGAGCATCCGTTCCTGCTGACTTGGGACCATTTGCTGTGCCCTCGGATGGCAGCTTGGCAGCTTTTAAGACCCCAGATGCCACTCACCAATGTGGGGTGCAGAGAGCCCTCTTAGCAAAACGCTAGTTGTGTCAATTGGCCTTGATTTCGCCTAAGAGCATGGTCCCCTGCCCCCTGCCCCAGCTACTATGTCCTTGAAATATTGGGTTAAGATGGAAGGAGTATTCCAGTTATGTTGAAGTCCACTTAATATTGTTCTTGTTTCTAATGTGTGCTATCACCGATTTCATCCAACCAGATTTCTAGCAACTATCTAATCTAAACCCTCCCTCCCTCGCCCTGCCTCCCTCCCCTCCCTTGCAGCTGTCAAGGAGTCTTTTCTTCTATACATTAAGTCTGTTTTTGAGATTTTATCATAGGGGTCTCATACAATATTTGTCCTTTGTTGTTGTTGCTGACTACTTTAACTTAACATAACGTCTTCTGGTTGAAACCAGATTATGAGATGTTTCCTGGAATCATCATTATTCTTTGTCATTACATAGTGCTCCATTGAGTATATATACCATAGTTTACCTATCGATTCCTCTGTTGTTGGGTACCTGGGTGGATCTTATTGCTATTGTGGACTGTGCTGCGATAAACATTCTTGTGCATGTGTCCATTGGTGTGAAAGGCCTTGATTCTGTAGGATATATTCCAAGTAGTGGAATTACTCAGTCAAATGGTATATCTATATCCATTTTTTTTAAGGAAGCACCAGGTTGCTTTCCAAAGAGGCTGGACCATTTTGCAACCCCACCAACAGTATAGAAGAGTTCCGCTTTCTCCACAGCCTCTCCAGCATTTGTTGTTTTATGTTTTTTCGATCATGGCCGACCTTGTGGGGGTGAGATGATATCTCATTGAGTCTTGATTTGAATTTCTTTAATAACTAAAGATCGTGAACATGTCCATGTGTTTTTTGGCTGCCCGGATCTCCCCTTTAGAGCAATGTCTGCCCATTTCCTTTGCCCATTGCTTAATTTGATGATTTATCTTTTTCTTATTGATATATTGTAGCATCTTATAGATTATGGAGATCAGGCATCGGTCTGACACAGAGTTGCCAAATATTTTTTTCCATTCTGTAGGTGGCCTTTTAATTCTATTAATAAAGTCTTTGGATGATCAAAAGTGTTTGATTCTTAATAGTTCCCATTTATCTATTTTCTCTTCTGTTGACTGTCGTTTGTTTGACAGATTTTGAAGTCTGTCGACATTGTGTATTAAAACTTCCATCGTTGTTTCTACCTTTTCTTGGATGAGCTTTATTGTTTTAGATTTGACATTTAGGTCTTTTATCCAATTTGAGTTGGTTTTTGTATAAGTTGGTTTTTTTATAAGGTGTACGATACAGATCTTGTTTCAGTTTATTGCAGATGGGTATCCAGTTTTGCCAGCACCATTTGTTGAAGATATTGTTTTTGCCCCAGTTTAATGTCTTAGCACCTTTTTCGAGTATCAACTGTTCATAGGCAGATGGTGTCATCTCTGGGGTCTCATTTCTGTTCCATTGATTGATCTGTCTGTTCTTGTACCAGTAACAGGCTGTTTTGACCACTGTGGCAGTGTAGTATGTTCTAAGGGCAGGTAATGAGAGGCCTCCCAGAGTGTTCTTCTTCTTTAG
Organism: Heterohyrax brucei; assembly: GCA_028571685.1. NCBI lineage: Eukaryota > Metazoa > Chordata > Mammalia > Hyracoidea > Procaviidae > Heterohyrax > Heterohyrax brucei. The sequence continues at coordinate 80,086,575 of CM053143.1, forward strand.
TAGTACCTTACTTATCCGGGGCTTCTTCCTTTTCCAAACAAGTTTGGTGATTTGTTTCTCCATCTCATTAAAAAATGACACTGGAACTTGTATTGGGATTACATTATATAAGTATATTGCAAAGCAACTCTTAATGGACACAAATTCTTAAACTAACTCCTTTTTCTTTTAAAGTCCTTAAACTGGTCTGTTTTCTCATTAGGTACCTCGTGGTGGGGTGGGGTGGGGACTTGAAGTGGAACGATGAGCAGGTGGAAACTGAGAGATGCTCAGTAAGTGCAGAAATTGAAAGCTTTCTAAATTTGTGGAAGATTTTTAAGTGTATTCCAAAAAGAGTCTTTTTATGTGATGTGATGGTAATATTTAATGGATTTCTATTTGTCATTGTAATTAATTTCTGTTTTAAAGGTACCTAACTTATGTGGGGGAGTTTAATTATTACAAACATATGGCACTTTATTTTATCATCCTATTGTAGATTTAAAGTAGACCTTGACAGGAATGAAGAGGCCTCAGAAATAAATGAGGAAACTGACTTTATGATTTTGAGGTTAGAGGATATGACTTATTAAACTTAATGTTTCTTTACAGTAAGACAATATGTACACTTGAATTTATATGATTAAAGCAGTTATATCTGGTAGATATTAAAAGTATATTGCCATTGTCTATCTACTGAACATCTTTGAAAATTTTTCCTTAAATTACTCTGCAATATTTAAATTACACAAGTTCACAATTTTTATATTTTCTCCCACATTTACCTTCTAAAATCATAGGATGTTAGATAGCATTTTTCTAAATTATAAAATTCATCATATTCTGGAAATAAAAACTCAGATATTGAGAAGGTGTATAAAAGTATACCCACCTCACACCCCAATCTTCTCATATTTTTTCTCCATACGTACATAGTTTGTTTCTTAATTATTTTAATCTGTAAATAATATGCCTTCACTTCCATTTCTTCATGTGTTTCTTCCCTGTTGACTCAAGTTGCTGCTTTGAAAGACATGGAATTTAACTTCTCATATGAATTATTAATTCTATTACTGTATTTGTTCTTCTGTGTTCTTCATAATTCTAAGTATCATACTCGGACCTGTCTTTATCACTGCATTAACTTTAAAAAGTAGGTCTTGTCTGCCTAGTATGTACAACTCAGTAATCGAGTTTTTTACACTTCTCTCTTTCTCTGCCCCTTGCAGCGCATCTCTCAGCTGTACTGTTAGTTTCACAGTATCAAAATGTATAGTGTTTACGTTCTTTAAAATTATTTTTCATGTTTTGTGCCGTGGTTGACTCTGAAAATATAAAAGTAGTAAATAGTATTTACAGTATTACATGTATAGTTACTGAATTTATCATACTAATTATGGAATGCTCAATTTTGAATAGATTCCTCTCTGAGTCTGCTGTACAGCATCATTGCAGGCTTTCTTTTCATTGTCCTCTGGATTAGCTCTACTACTTTTCTTGTTCCTTTTTCATTGCTTCAGGTTAAAGTTTCCAAAAATTGCATGGGAAATTAATTCTCTGAGTGTATACATAGCATGCCTTCTTTTTAAAAAACTTCTACTTGAATACATTTAAAATAATGTAGTAACTGTAGATAAATACTACTATTTATGAGGTGAAATTTCTGTCACAAGAAGTGATATTATGACACTCCAAGCTCTGTCATCTACATTTATTACCATTTTTATTATAGAGACATATAAGCAAGAGGAAGGATTAAAAGCATTTAGGGAACGATAACTACCGAAAAACTGTTTTAAATTCTGTGTTTTTTGTTTCTGTAGAGATGTGCCTAATACATAAATTTATAGACAATTTATGAAAAAGTGTTTTCTTCTTTCCATTTTTTTGTTTTTATGTAAACATTTGAAAGACAAATGCATCCTATTAATTTCTGCTACCGTAAGGAAAAGCTGTTGTTTGACATGGTTAAATCATTTTTTTTTTTTTAAAGAAAACGAAGCAGCCTGTTTCAGTGTATAGACAGTGTGTCTTTTCATAGATATATTTTTAACTATATTAATCCAGACATATTTAAGTTACAGTTCTTCAGGAAAGTTTGAAGTTGTTTCACTTCTGATGAAATAGCTTCATTGATCCTAGTGAACATGTATGCAGCTTTTGGTAGACTATGATATCCTGTTTTAACTTTGACATGAGTGAACTAAAACTTGCCATTGTATTAGAGAACTCATGCTTCAGTTAGAAACTCTTCTTGCTGCCTTGATTCTAGTAATTTGAGCATTACTATTTTAATCTTCAAGTTTCACCTTCTGAAACTACAGCAGCTGCTGTGGAAGTCTAAAAAAGGTGTAAATAACATTTGAAACTGAGTTCTTTGTAACCACTAGGTCACTCTCTGATTGAAAATCAGGCACTTTGGAAGGTTTGGAGACTACTAAGATCATATAGTGTGCTGTAATCAGGTTCCAGAACCTGATGTTCCTGATGATACTTTAATGGCCTGAAAGAGTTAATAAGACTCTCAGACTCCTAAATTGTTCATAGAGAATACCATGGCCATTAGAAATAATAGTGATTGCTTATGAAATAACCAAGTTCGAAGCTTTTTTTTTTTAATACACTTAAATGAAAATGTACATTCCCATGTAAATTTGCATGACCATCTATATGCAGCTCCACCTGCTCTGCCTGCCCGGTGACAGCACACTTTTCCTCTCCACTCCATACATGTCATATATTCCAAACAATCTCCTATCCCCTCCTCTCCACCCACTCTCCCACCTCCAGTGAGAGGTCAGCAGGATGATGTCCTATAGATGTATAGAACCATAAAGTGCACATATGATATGGTCACTCTGTGTCACCAAGTCCAATCCATCCCTGTCCGAAGAGTTTACCTCCATTATGATTTATGGACAGGGGTAGCATCAGGACCAGGGGCCATGCTCCCAGAGGAACCCCAAGGCCCTTGGATCATCAGTTGTGGTCTTTTAGAGGAGATCTCAGGGTGCACACCTTTTTATTCTTCTGTTGGCAGTGAGAGTCAACTTTATGAGCTCCATCACTGCTATCACTGGTGGTGACCAGGCACCATCTGGTTCTTCCAGTCACAAGTCGATGTAGTCACCCACTCATGTGGGTCTCTCTGTCTTCTGGGTTCTCTTTCCACCATGTCATTTTGGCCCTTGGTGATCATCTGTTCCTGCTGAGTTCGGACCGTTTGCTGTACTCTCAGATGGCAGCTTGGCAACTTTTAAGACTTCAGACTCCATTCACCAATGTGCAGTGCAGTAGGTCTCTTAGAGAAATGTAATTTGTTCTAGTTGGCCTCGATTTCCCCTGAGAGCATGGTCCCTGGCCGCCCACCCCAGCTACTCTGTCCTTGCAATATTGGGTTAAGATGGAAGGAGTAATCATGTTGAAGTCCAGGTAATATTGATCTTCTTTCTAATGTGTGCTGTCACTGATTTCACCCAACCAAATGTCTATCAACTATCTAATCTATACCCCACACTCTCCCTCCATCCCTCCCCACCCTTGAAACTATCAGAGTCCTTTCCTCTATGTATGAGTGTGTTTATAAGGTCTTATTGCAGGAATCTCATACAGTATTTGTCCTTTTGTCGCTGACTACTTTCACTCAACATAATGTCCTCCAGTTGAAACCAGGTTATGAGATGTTTCCTAAAGTCATCATTGTTTTTTATCATTGCATAGTGTTCCATTTGGTATATATACCATAGTTTACCTATCCATTCCTCTGTTGTTGGGCATCTGAGTGGATTCCGTCTTTTTGCTGTTGTGGACTGTGCTGCGATAAACCTTTGTGTACATGTATCAGTTGGTGGGAATGGCCTTGATTGTATAGGATATATTCCGAGCAGTGGAATTACTGGGTCAAAGGGTATATCTATCTCCAGGTTTTTAAGGAAGTGCCAGATTGATTTCCAAACAGATTGCATCATTTGCAATCCCACCAACAGTGTAGGCGAGTTCCACTTTCTCCACAGCCTTTCCAGCATTTGTGGTTTTGTGTTTTTTGGATCATGGCCAACCTTGTTAGAGTGAAATGATATCTCATTGTAGATTTGGTTTGAATTTCTTTAATAGCTAATGATCATGAGCATGTCCACATGTGTTTTTTGGCTACCCAGATCTCCTCTTTAGAGAAGTGTCTGTCCATTTCATTTGCCCATCACTTAATTGAATGATTTATCTTTTTCTTATTGATATTTTGTAGAACCTTATAGATTCTGAAGATCAGGTATCAGTCTGACGTATAGTTGCCCAATATTTTTTCCCATTCTGTAGGTGGCCTTATAATTCTATTAATAAAGTCTTTGGATGAGCAGAAGTGTTTCATTCTTAGCAGTTCCCATTTATCTATTTTCTGTTTGTGGTTTGTTTGACAGATTTTGAAGTCTGTCTACATTGTGTATTAAAACTTCTGTTGTTGTTCCTACTTTTTCTTGGATGAGCTTTACCGTTTTATATTTATATTTAGGTCTTTTATCCAGTTTGAGTTGGTTTTTGTATAAGGTGTAAGTTAAGGGTTTTGTTTCAATTTATTGCAGATGGATATCCAATTTAGCCAGTAGCATTTGTTGAAGATACTATTTTTACCCCAGTTTAATGTCTTACAGCCTTTGTCAAATACCAGCTGTTCATAGGAAGATGGTGTCATCTCTGGGATCTCAATTCTGTACCATTTTCTATCTGTCTTTTTTTGTACCAGCCCCTGGCTATTTTGACTACTGTGGCAGTGTAATGGGTTCTAAAGTGAGATAGTGAAGAGCCTCCCAGTGTGTTCTTCTTCAGTAGTGCTTTACTATCAAGGGCTTCTTCCCTTTCCAAACACAGTTGGTGATTTGTATCTCCATCTCATTAAAAAATGTCACTGGAATTTATATTGGAATTGCATTATATAAGTAGATAGGTTTGGGTAAAATAGACATTTTCACAATGTTAAGTCTTCTTATCCATGAGTAGGATAGGTTTCTCCCTTTATGTAAGTCTCTCTTAGTTTCTTGTAGTAAGAGCTTGTAGTTCTCTCTGTAAAGGTCTGTTATTTCTCTGGTTAGATTAATTCCTAGGTACTTTATCTTCTTCAGGGCTATAGGAAATGGTACTGATTTGGTGATTTCTTCCTTAATAATCTCGTTGTTGATATAAAGGAATCCTACTGATTTACTTATGTTTATCTTGTATCCTGAGACTTTGCTGGACTCTTCTATCAGTTTGAGTAGTTTACTTACGGATTCTTTAGGATTCTCTGCATATACAATCATATCATCTGCAAATGGAGATTTTTACTTCTTTGCCAATGCAGATGCCCTTTGTTTCTTGGTCTGGTCTAATTGCTCTGGCTAGAACTTCTAGTACAGTGTTGAATAGGAGAGGTGAGAGTGGGCATCCTTGTCTAGTTCCTGTTCTCAAGGGAAAGTCTTTCAGTCTCTCTCCATTCAGGATGACATAGGCAGTTGGCTTTGTGTAAATGACCCTTACTGCATTGAGGAATTTATCGTGTATGCCTATTTTACCGAGAGTTTTTAGCATGAATGGGTGTTGAACTTTATCAAATGCCTTTTCTGCATCAATGGGCAAAATCAGGTGATTCTTGTGTTTTGTGTTATTTATGTCGTTGATCACATTAATTGTTTTTCTGATGTTGAACCAGCTTTGCGTCCCTGGTATGAATCCAGCTTGGTCGTCATGAATTATTTTTTTGATATGTTGTTGTATTCTATTGGCAAGAATTTTGTTGAAGATTTTTGTACCTGGGTTCATGAGTGATGTCAATCTGTAGTTCTCCTTTTTTTGTTGTTTGATCTTTCCTTGCCTTTGGTACCAGGGCTATGCTGACTTCATAGAATGAATTTGGGAGTATTCCATCCCTTTCTATACTGTGAAACAGCCTCAGTAGTATTGCAGATAACTGTTCTCTAAACAGATGGTATAATTCTGCGATGAAGCCATCTGGGCCCATACTGTTTTTGGTTGGTAGTTTTTTAATGACTTTTCCAATCTCAACAGCACTTGGCTGGCTTGGCTCCTTTGTGATGGGTTTATTAAGTTGTTCTGCTTCACCTTGTGATAATTTGTGTAGGTGGTATGAATCAAGAAATTTGTCCATTTCCTCTAGGTTTTCAAATTTGTTACTGTACAGTCTTTCATAGTGTTCCATTTTTGATTTCTGTTGAGTCTGTTAAGACAACTCCCCTGTCATCTCTTATTTGAGTTACTTGTTTCCTTTCCTGTTTTTCTTTATGAGGTTTAGCCAATGGTTTGTCAATTTTGTGGATCTTCTCAAAAAACCAGCTTTTGATCTTTTCAGTTTTTTCTATTCTTCTGTTCTCTAGTTCATTTGGTTCTGCTCTAATCTTTATGATCAGTTTTCTTCTGGTGCCTGAGGAGTTCCTGTGTTGTTCTCTCCTACTTGTTTGAGCTGTAAGGTTAGTTCTTTGATTTAGTTTCTTTCTTCCTTCCAGATTTGTGTGTTGTGGTGATAAACAGACCTCTGAGCACTGCTTTGGCTGTATCCCATAGGTTCTGGTAGGATGTGTTTTTGTTCTCATTGGAGTCCAACAGTTTCTTCACCTCATCCTTGATTTCTTATATAACCCATTTCTTTTTGAGCAAGATGTTGTTCAGTTTCTGTCAGTTCCACTTTCTATCTGTGTTTTTTATGGCTTTATGATCTGAGAAGATGCTTTGCATTAATTCGGTGGTGTGGTTTTTGTTGAGAATTGCTTTATGTCCTAACACATGGTCTATTCTGGAGAATGTTCCATGTGCACTGGAGAAGAAGGTGCAGTTGTCTGGTGATGGACAGAAAGTTCTGTAAAAGTTGATGATATCTAGTTGGTTAATTGTGGCAATAAGGTCTTCTGTGTCTTTACTGAGCTTTTTCCTAGATGATCTGTCCAATATTGAAAATGGAGTTTTGAAGTCATCTACTATTATTGTGGAGTGATCTATCTCTTTTTTGAAGGTAGTCAGTGTTTCTTCGATGTATTTAGGTGCTCTAATATTACGTACATAAATATTTAATGTTGTTAAATCCTGCTTGTTTATTGCACCTTTCAGGAATAAACAGTGTCCATCTTTGTCCACAGTGGTGGATTTTACATTAAAATCTATTTTATCTGAGATTAGAAGTGCCACACCTGCTCTTCTTTGTGTATTGTTAGCTTGATACATATTCTCCCATCCTTTAATTTTCAGTTTGTTCCAATCTTTAAGTCTAAGGTGAGTTTCTTGTAAGGCAACATATGGATGGGTCCTGTCTTTTGATCCAAGATGTCACTTGATATCTCTTTACTGGAGCATTCAGTCCATTCACATTCAGTGTAATTAGCAGTAGGTATGTGTTTAGTGCTGTCATTGTCACATGTTTATTTTGTGGTTGATGTTTTCTCTGTTGTTCTTATTAATCTGTTCTCGGAGATTCTTCTTTGTGATTTGATTTTTCACCTTTCTCAGAGTTGGTTTTGTGGTTGTTGAGACTCCTGTATTATGTTTTTTGATTTGATATGTTGCATCTTTATTGTGCTTTATAGCTGTCCCTGTGATCCCCCTTCATGAACTATGTATAAACCCAATTTTAAGTAGTACCAGTCATATTAACTTCCCCTCCATCTGGAAGGACTATAACGACTGTAGTACGTCCTGCTTTGTAATATGATGACATCATAGCTTTCTTGACATGATCACTAGATTATTTATTTCACTATTATAGCTTTGATTGAGTTTGTAGCTTTCCCTAACTCAGTAGGTTTCTGGGTGGTGTGTCCTGTATTTGCTTCTAAAATATAAAGTTAATGGTTTTGTTCTTCTAAGCCAAGAGATTCTTTCAGTATTTCTTGTAGCTTTGGTTTGGTTTTTACAAAGTCTCTGAATTTCTGTTTATCTGTGAATGTCTTAATTTCATTTTCGTATTTGAAAGACAGTTTTGTAGGATATATAATTCTTGCTTGGAAGTTTTCCTTCAAGGCTTTGAATGAGTCTTGCCATTATCTCCATGCCAGCATTGTTTCTGCTGAGAAATTGGCCGAAAGCCTACAGGTTTTCCCTCTGAATATTAGCTTTGGTTTGAGTCTTGCTGCCTTTTAGAGTTTCCACTTAGATTTCATTTTGTTAAGCTTGATTATAATATGTCTTGGGAGTCTTTTGAGATGTATATTGAGGGACATTTGATATGCATCTTGGATATGTATATTCTTTCATAAGTTCTGGGAAGTTTTCTGTCAGCAACTCAGCAACAGTATTCTCTGTGTTCTCAGGTGCCTTATCCTGTTCAGGAACTATAGGTAATTGTAGATTGTTCCTTTTAATAGAGTCCCACATGCTTCTTCATTATTCTTGTTTCTTTTTTCAGATTTCTCCTCAAATGCTGAAGTCAGTAGCTCTGTCTTTCAATTCAGAAAGTCTGTTTTCCATTTGTTCCATTCTGTTTTCTTGGCTTTGAATTGAAGTGTCTGTCTCTTTGATTTTATTCTTGATCTGTTGGATTTCAGAGTACTGGTGTTCCATCAAATCGAACAGCTCACTTAATTTTTCATTATGCTGTGCTGCATTTTGTATAAGATCTTGGAGGGCTCTCTGTATAACCCTTCTGTATTCACCTTCTGGTAATTTCAGAAAGGTTTGTTCATCTGGAAAGTTCTTTGGTTCATTCTTTTGGGGGCCTTCTGAAGCCATGGGTCATTTCTTGGTTATGATTTTCTCCAGAGGTTGCTTTTGGGGGCATCATGTGATTCAACAGAGGCTGGAAGAGATGTCGTGAGTATAGACCACAGTTTCTCTAGGCTGTCTTAAAATTAAAGGTAAAAGGTATCTGACAACTTCCAAATTCAGTCAGATTTTCAGGCGTACAGGTCCCTCTTCCTAGCTGGCAAAGTAAGCACCTCTGTATTGAAACCCAAATACTATAAACTAGTTCAAAATACAGAAAGGTTACTGTCCTGCTGGCCTCTGCTGTTGAGCCCCAGCTGTGGGTGACTCTGTGTAGAATACTGTTGTACTGCCAGAAAGGTGCTCTCCTTCAGGCAGACGCTGCCTCCCAGCCTAGGAGTTAGGTCCCACTGAGGCCTCCATATGGGTAGTCCGCCCCCCCAGTGGAACAAGATGGTGCCCTGCACAAGCTGTCTGCCTGCCTCAGTACAGGCTAGTCAATGGCAGAGGCAGAAAGGAGGCCAGTGGTGCCAAGATGCACAGACTCCAAAGCCAGGCTCTCAAAATATGGCAGTTTCACCTGCCAATCCACCAGTAGTGTGTCTGGGATTAGCTGCCAGTCAAGTCCCATCTCTGCCCACTGGCTAAGACAGAAAAAAAAAAAGTTAAAATGGTGAGTTATCTTAGATCTGTGAAAGCCAGCACTCACTTGCCAAGAGCAGGGTTCAGCGAAAGAGAGGAAGCTTTCCGTTCAGTGGTATGAAGTCCAAATTAACAGCCCTGTGCTGTGTCCTAGGGCTCACTAGGTGTCTAGAAGACTCCGTTTAATTATCAGTTCTGGTCTTGGTTTCCAGAGGGATTTAGGGAGATGTCTGTTTAGTCCGCCATCTGGACTTCACCCCCTTTCAAAGCTTTTTAGGAAGGTTGAAATGCTAGAGCGTGTATAATTTCTCTCCCAGTTAATTTAACCACCCACTATAATGTAGTACTTCAGATATTCATCAAACAGATGTTTAAATGTCTTCAAAACTGCCAGTGATGCCTAAGGATCTTGTAACTGGTGAGGTAATGTCATAGGCCTAAAAGCTATTCCAGTTGCCATGTAGTGATGGTTTCTTTTGTCTGTTCTTTAAATTAGTGAAAACTGTTGTATGTTGTCCTGTAGTAAGTATTGTATCTTCTGCGAATTGGTTGTTTTTAAAAATGAAAACTGAAAAAACAGAAATTGAAACCAGCAGTTTCAATGTATGTATATTCTAGGATAGATAAATAATAACAGTAATAAGGAAATTATTTAAAAACAGTTTTGTTTGTTTTTTTTTTTTTTAAAGGCAACTTTGTGCATGCCCTAAAGTTATCAGAGTTTAAATGTATGTATAGAATTTCAGCTCACATTTAGGGAATTTTAAAATCAAGTAACACTCCATAATTCCTCTTATTGTCCCATGAAGCAAGAATGAGCATTGTGAAACTGAACCTGAAATTTTCATTTGCTAGTGAACAAATACTCCTGTGTATGCAATTATTATTAGAAAAAAATTATAATAGTATGGTGTCAGTCTTTCTTCCTAGAACACAGTTCACTCTTGTCACTACTTGTTGCTGTCGAATCAGTTCGCACTCATAGCAACTGCTTGGGACAGAGTAGAACTGCCCCATAGACTTTTAAGGTGTGCTTGGTGGATTTGAACTGTCCACCGTTTCATTAACAGCCGTAGCACTTAACCAGTATCCCACCAGAGTTTCTAATCTTGTCATTAGTAGAAAGAGGTAGCCTAGTAATCTTAAGAAAAAATCTTGTGTAACTTGGTAAGCAGAAGAGTTTTGTTTTGCTTTCTATTTCAATAAATTTAAAATACATAATGCAGTACCTTTAAATAATTATTACTTTGTATGAATTGAAATTTGTGTCACAAAGGAATAAGTGGTTTTATGACTATTTCAGTGTGTAGTTGGAAGTCAGTAGAGTATAAGCTTTGACATAGAAAGGGACTGACACATCACCACTATCACCTTAAGAGTGCTGATAACAGTTTGCAGAGCAAGAACTGTGTGCTAGGAACTACACTAATGCTTCTTTTGGAATCTTCACACAACCTTGAATCAAAATATGCTATTGTTCTGAGTTTTTTTTCAAATTAGGAAACCAAGGCAATAGGGTAGAGGTTAGTAGCTTGTCTGAAGTCAAGCAGGGAGCTAATAATGGAGACATTTCAATCCAGTCTGGCTCCAGAGCCTATCTTTGCCCCCACAGCCTTACATCATTCCTCTGAAAACTCCTGGGGAAGTTGAATGTATCAGTGGCTTTGGGCAGTGTTACTTTCTGGCAGGGCAGATCTTGTACCCTTCAGTAATTTGAAAGTGGTAAGACAGGAAAAATTAGAACGTTTAGTCCAAAGGTGAGTCTTTTGTTCATTATTCCTTTGATTTCATTAATAAGTATAATTTGACAGATGTGGATGTGTCAAAACAGGAGGTGGGGTAGCTGAGGAAAAGCAAGAAATTTATCCAAATGTTCCATAATTAAGATTAGAATTAAATTGCTAGGGATCTGTTGCCTCTTTTAGTACCTTTACTTCTGCCAGGTTTTGTATGTTTCAGTCCCATGGTGCAGTAAAAATGCGTGGGAGACCTAAATTCTAAAATATACTTTTTAACCTCTCAAAGCCATAGTTTCCTGATCTCTGAAATTACAGACCTTGATCAGCAAATGATGCGTAGAGTTTTTCTCAACTCTAACTTTTATTCTGGGAAATATTTTAAATCTGTATTTTTAGGCTGTCTTCATCTATAAATAAAATTACTTGCATTTTCAATGAATAATGCTAAGGGAAACATAATTTAAGGGAACATGAGATGTGTTTCTAGAGGAACTTGCCACGTTGTTAAGTACTTTAGGGCAGCTATTGATTGAATGATTGATGGAGCTAGAACTTCAGTGGAGGACTGTCTGATGCAAAGTGCTTTTAGCTAGGCTTCAAATTAAAGCCAGGTCAGAAAAATATTTGAATTTCTGGTATATAAAAGGGACTTGTATGCTTTTCTTTTTACTGATCATGTGTAATTTCTTATAAACTGATAATGAGTGTGTGTGTGTCTATCAGGTCTTTTCTAGGAAGTGTTTTCTATCACACTATAGGTCTCTGTAGAATTACTTCATTTAGTAATACTTATTTTTAAAGTGTGTTAATTGCCAGTATTTTCATGATGTTAGTGTATATTGTTGATATAGATACTAACTTGATTAAGAGTAGAATTTTTGGAAAAGGAGAATAGGGATGGAAATGGTCGTCAGAATGAAAGTTACTGTTTGTTAGTCTATATACTAGTAAGTATAAATATGCAGAACAGCATGAAAATTGTGAAAATCTTTTAGAGATCCTGGATAACCAAATGAATTCTCTTGAGCTACAACCTGTTGATGATGCAGAAACTATAGTGAATGTGTTTGTATAGAATGTAACAGTTGCTTCTTGTGAATGTTTATAAGATGTCATTAAAAGCCTTTGTTCTTAGTTCCCACAGATATTGTTTAGAGGGCTAGTTGTGCACATGCTTAGTTCTGTGAGAACTGGCATGTGTAGTGTGGAATGAGAATGCTTTACAAATGTATTTGCATCATTTCCTTTGGTCAAATCCTGTGGAATTGGAAACTTCTTTTTCTCACTCCTCCCCTTTGATAAAATTTGTAGTGTGAAGCTGTTTCTTAATGCCTCTCTTTTTTCTTTTAAATCATAAGGTCAAAGAAATATGGTATTACATTGTTTTTGCTCATTTTTACCTAAAAAAATAATCGTCTGATTATCTAGTTTCGTTGCTTCATGTTGTGGTTTGGTAGAAATAATCCACATCCAAGCAATGCTTAAATTTTTTTCTCTCAACTGTGCATAAGTAAGTCTGGGGGTTTGGATGGGAAAGTTAGAGATGTAAATTTGTGTAGTTTGGTAAAGCTATCTGAGTTGTTTTGATAAGTTTCTCTAAGTTGAGAACTATTCAATTAATCTGTTTATTCTCTGCAACCTGGATTCTCTAGTTGGTGTTCTTCTCACCATCTCATACTTAAATCTAGTATGTATGTTGAGATGACTATTTATTCCCTTGAGATCTGGAGAAAATTACCCTTTTGGAGCCCCCATTTGGTTTTGAAGCTTAATGACGTGCTATTGCTGGGCCATAAGTTTAAAGAATTTTGAAATTTTAATTGTAGTAGCTGTACTGGTTTACATTTGCATCATCAGTATATGAAATTCAGTGCTTTTCTACAATATTTGATGAGTTATTTTTTTCCAATCTCATAAATGAAAATGGTATCTTGTTTTAATATTGTACCTTTCTGCTTGCTGCTGTGGTTAGACATCTTTTTCATGTACTTACTATTTCTATCTCACATTCTGTGAAGTGCCTCTCTACATTGTTTGCCTGTTCATCTATTACAATGACACAAATTATGGGCATTGCTTGGGGATTTTGAACTTTAATCTTTTGTTATTTGGGTGGCAAATAATTTCTCCCCAGCTGCAGAAAAAAAACTGTTTATTGCCCTTTGTCTTGTAGACACTTTAAATTTTGATGTATTCTATCTTACTATTTTTTGTAATTGTTTTGATTCTTATGTATGAACTTCTTACCCAACAGCTGTTTTTCTATATTTTTTATTCTTTCATAGTTTAATTTTTTGACATTTAAATCTCTAATCCATTTGCAAACTTGTTATTTTTCCCCAGATTAACTATCTTCCCAACAATATTTACAGAGAAGTCTATCTTAAACCCATTGTTTTGAAATGTCTCCTTTATCATATATTCTCAATATTAAGAATCCATTTTTGGATTCCCTGGTGTCAAGGAGTTATTCTTGTGCCAAGTCATTTTAATTATCGTAGCTTCATAATAAGACATACACTGTGATTTTGATAGACTCCTCAAACTAGAAAGCTGTTTGATTAATCTGTCCTGTGCAGATTGGATACTCTAGTTGATAATATTCTTCCATTCACTGTCCTATATTTAAATCTAGTATGTATATTGAAATGATTGCTTATTCCTTCAAGATTTTGTACAGATTACTTAGCCTCCTTTTGTTGTACTTTCTCAGAATTGTTTTAGTTTCTCTTACACCTTTATTCTGTATGAATCTGGGGGATTAAGTTGTTAAGGATTCCTGCTGTCCGTAACTACTAATTTTTCTCATCCATGCATATATTTATATCTCCATTTGCTCAGTTTTTCTTGTACATCTTTTAGTAAAGTGATACCTATTTATTAATGACAGTCCTGGTACACTTTATGTTAGCTTTCTTCCTCGGTATGTAATATTTGTAATACAGCTATTGTCATGTCACCTGTAAGGGTTACATGTCTATCCTTCCAGGATTTGTGTTCTCTTATAGTAGTCTTGCATTACCAAAGCTTTTCACAGAGCTCGTATGTTATGGGTGCTCAACAAATGGTTTTGAATTGATGAATAAGTTCAGGGCATGCGTGTGTGTATTAATAAACAAAATAGACATTGTGAGCAAAATCTGAAAATATCTTTAACATTTGTGTATTTTCAGTTATTCTTAAGGAGAAAACATTCATCTGTACTCAAAATTTTGGTATTTTTAGCAAATGCAACTGTATTAGTCACTTCCACAGATGTGCTGTCACCGGTTCTTTCGGTTTGATGTCAGAAATGTCTTTGGCATCTGCTCTTCTCTTTCCCCTTGCCTCAGCCTACCGTCTTGCCTTACTATGTAACCAGTGTTAGCATCTCTCCACTCTCAGCCTCTTGCCACTGAAATTTATCATCCTCACTGCCTAATAGTCCTATCTTGGTTTAAGGAAAACATTTTAAAGGAAAGATAGAAAATGTTTTGACTCCGTACTGTTCATAGAAAAATCTAAATTCTTTGGCTCAGTAAAAATGTTTAGTAATCTCCTTCCCACCTATTTTTCTAGACATTCACCTTATTTATATGACTAAAGTTCTTAATGTATTCAACTTCTTTCCTTTTCTTAGATGCCCCAGACTTTTGAATCTCAGTGGCTTTGCAGGTATGTTTTCTCTGAAACACCCTTTTTGTACCTAGAAACACTTGCTTATCTTTTGAGAACCAGTTTAAATGTCACCTCTCAGTACACTGTCTTTGACTCTATAAGGCCAAGGTAGTTGACTTCTGTTTTCTGTTCCCACACCTTTGGTTGATTCTGTGAAATGTTGTTATTTCACAGATTTGTTTCCTAATCTGCCCGCACATTTAGCTGTGAATTCTGGTCTAGGATTGTTTCTCGTTTACTTTTTTTTGTTGCCAGTTTTATTGGGGTGTTAATTTACACCCCACCCCCACCCCATGCATCCTTCAGCTTGTCATATTTTGGGGGTTTGTATATTACTGTGGTGCTGGAAGCTATGCCGCCGGTATTCAGATACGAGCAGGGTCCCCCCTGGCAGACAGGTTTCAGCTGAGCTTCCAGACCAAAACAGCCAAAGAAGAAGGACAGGAAGTCTGCTTCTGAAAAGAGTTAGCTAGCGAAAACCCTACCTAAGATTACTGTGAGTCAGAACTGACTTGATGGCACCTGACAACAACAATAACAATTTACATAAAACAAAATTTACCCATTTTAAATATACAGTTTGATGAGTTTAGACAAATGTATACAAGGGGTTGTACTATGGTCTTTGATGTATAACTTCTCTCCCCGTCATAATACTTTGGGGATTCATGCATCTTGTTGCATATATCACTTTTTAATGCTAAATGTTATTCCATTATTATAGCTACACCACAGTTTATCCATTTACCTGTTGGAGGAAGCTCAAATTTTCCATTTTGACTGATATTAGAGCTAGTATAAACATTCAAGTACAAGTCTTTGTGTGAACATATGTTTTCATTTCTCTTGAGGAATTGCCTAAGAATAAAATAGCTAGGCCAGATGGTACATTAATCATGTTGTACAATTATTTGCCTATATTGCTGCTAGATTTCCCTTTATAATAAGCAGAGACTTACTATATCCTCGACGGCACTGGATTTTGGTTTACTACATCCCAAACAATGGCTTCTGCTCCCCTCCCTCTTACCCCTGGTAACCACTAATGAACTTTGATCTCTTTTTATTTGCCTATTCCTGTCATTTCATAAAATACTTGTCTTTTGTAATTGTTCCCGAGGTTCATCAGTGTTGTAGCATGTATCAGGACAACATTTCTCTTTATGGCTGAGTAATGTTCCATTGTATATATGTACAACATTTTGTTTACCTGTTCTTCTGTTGATGGACATTTGGATTGTTTCCATCTCTGGCTAATATGCTGCAATGAAAGAACAGTGTACATGTGTCTGTTTTTATTGCTGTTTTTATTATTCTTTATGTGTGTTTTTGTGCTTTAACTTAAAGTTTACACTTCAGTTTATCATACAAAAACTTCCACACACACACATTGTTGTGTGACCCTAGTTGTTCTCCCCACACTGTGACAGCACACTCTTCCTCTCTACCCTGTATTTCTTGTGTCCATTGAGTCAGCTCCTGCCCCTTCTGCCTTGCCATCTTGCCTGCAGACCAGAACTGCCCTTTTAGTCTCATGTGTCTACTTGAGTTAAGAAGCACAGCTGGCTTGGCATATTCCGGTCTAATCTTTGTCTGAAGAGTTAGTTCTAGGTTAGCAGGAGTCAGGAGGCCATGTCTTCTGGGCACTCCCAGCCTGTCAGACCATGAGCTCTGGTCGTCTTTTTACTACGGTTTGAGTTCTGCACCTTCCTTTTACTCCTGCTACAACAGGGACACTCTGTTGTGTACATCTTGGTTGGTAGCTGGGCACTGCCTAATTCTTCTGGTTTCAGGCTCATGAAGTATCTGCCTTTCTGTCTCTTGGGCTGCTATTCCTATATATTTTTATTGTTCATCATTCTCTTCACTCCAGGTTGGTTGAGACCAGTTGATGCATCTTAGGTGGCTGCTCACTAGCTTTTAAGACCCCAGATGCCAGTCACCAAAACTAGAAGCAGAACCAAATGAACTTTATTCTGACTTTTGGCATAGATGTCCCCTGAAACTATGATCCTCAGACTCCTGCCCTTGCTAGTTTGTTCCTTGAAGTGTCTGGTTGTATTCAGGAAACTTCTTACCTTTCGGTTTAGTCCAGTTATGTTGAATTCTCCTGTATTGTGTGTTGTCTTTCACTTCACCAAAAAACTGTTCATGTCTACTATCTAGTTAATCAGTTAATCTCCCTCCTTCCCCACCTTCATAACGACCAAAGAATATTTAATTCTGTGTTTAAATTTTTTTTGAGTTTTTATAATAGTGATTTCCTACAGTGTTTGTCCCTTTGCGTGTAATTTCACTCAGCATAATGCCTTGCAGATTCATCAGTGCTATGAGATGTTTTGTGGATTCTCCCTTGTTCTTTATTGTTTCGTAGTGTTCCATTGTGTGAATGTAATTTGGTTGTCCATTGACTCCTTGATGGGCACCTGGGTTGTTTCTGTCTTTTTGCTATTGTGAACAGTGCTGCAGTGAACATGAGTGTGCATGCATCTGTTTGTGTGACAGCTCTCATTTTACCAGGATGTCTTCTTGAGGAGTAGAATTGCTAGACTGAATGGTATTTCTGTTCCTGGCTTTTTAAGGAAGTGCCAAATCAATTTCCAAAGTGGCTGTACCATTTTACATTCCCACCAGCAGTGTAGAAATGTTCTTGACTTTCCATAACCTCTCCAATATTTATTCTTTTGTATTTTCTTGATGGAGTGAGAGGGTATCTCATTGCAGTTGTGATTTGCATTTCTGTAGTGGCTAATGATTTCGAGCATTTCCCCATGGATCTGTTATATCTGCCAGAATATCTTCTGTGGTGGAGTACTTGCTCATATCCTTTGCCTGTTTTTTAATTCAATTATTTGTCCTTTTGTTGTTGAGGTTTTGCAGTATCTTGTAAATTTTAGAAATTAGATGCTGATTGTATTTGTCGTATCTGATTTTCTTCCCCAGTCAGTAGGCTGTCTATTTACTCTTCTGATGAAGACTTTGAATGAGTGTAGTGGTTAATTTTTTGGAGTTCCCAGTTGTCTATTTTGTATTCTAGTGTTTGTGCATTCTTAGTAATATTTTCATTCTGTTTATGCCATGTATCAGGGCTCCTAACTTTATCCCTATTTTTTCTTCCATGATGTTTATCATTTTAGAGTTTATATTTAGGTCTTTCATCCATTTTGAGTTAGTTTTTGTTCATAATGTGAGGGATGGGTCTTGGTCCATTGCTCTTTCTAAATCCCTGGAGTGGATATACTGGGTTATATGTAGTTCTATTTTAATTTTTTGAGGAATTGCCAGGCTGTCATGTGATTTTCCCACCAAGAATGAATAAGGGTTCAAGTTCCCCTACATCCTCACCAACATTTGTCCCTTTCTTTCTGTAGCTGCCCTAATGGGCATAAAGTGGTATCTCGGATCCAACTCGACGGCACTTGGCTTGGCATTTGTAGTTTGGATTTGCATCTTCCTGATGGCTGAAGGGAATCCTTGGTGGGGTAGTGGTTAATTGCTAAAGCTGCTAACCAAAATGTCAGTGGTTCAAATCCACCAGCTACTTCCTGGAAACTCTGTGGGGAAGTTCTACTCTGTTCTTTAGGGTTACTATGTGTAAGAATCTACTCAACGGCAGTCTGTTTTCTTGGAGGAGGTGGCTGAAGACCCTGATTGTGTTTTCATGTGTTTCTTGACCTTTTGAATATCCGCCTGGATAAAATGTCTTCCCAAGTCCTTTGTCCATTTTGTTCTTTTTTTTTTTTTTTTTGCTGTTGCCATTGTTAAGTTATATAAGTCTTACATATATGTAGGACATTAAACCCTTATTGGATATATGACTCCTGAAGATTTGTCAGTCTTTTTTTTTAAAAAAACAACAACAAAAACTCTTTTGATGAACATAATTATTTAATTTTCAGGAGGTCCCAAGCATCAGTTTTGTCATATACTGATCATTGATTCATTGTTATGTTTGGTAATCTATCATTAAAAAAAAAAAAAAAAAAGTTTCCAAAATGTGTTAAGCTGAGTTCTCTGGAGAAGGAAAACCAGTAAAGCATGTAGTTGTATATGGAGAGAGATTTATATCTACAAAATAGTTCATGTGGTTGTAGAGGCACCAATATCCTAAGTCTGTGGGTCAGGCAGGAGGCTCCTCCTGATTCACATGGCCACAAGAACTGGCAAGCCCAGGATTGACAGTTCAGAGAGCAGAGCTCTTGCTCACAGGCTGTAAAGATCAATGAATTCCAAGACTGGAAGGCAAGACTGCGGGTGAGATGCTAACTCAAGTCCTAGGAAGCGGAGATCAGATACATAAGAGCCAGCTGCAGAATCCAGAGTGAGCAAAAGCTCCCAAGCATTTCTAGAGTGTCTGCCTAAATTCAGTGAAGGCCACACACCAAAGAAACTGTTTCATCCCATTGGTTATTCAAAGCAGATCCCATCGTAAAGGTGATCACGTTGTATCAGATGTCATCATCGAAGTGATCACAGCATCATATGACTTCCAAACCACTAAGAATCATAGTGGTCCAACCAAATGTGGAAATTACTGAACAATATTGTTAAAATCACATGCAAGTAAAATTTTGCTCAAGATCATTCAAAAGTGAATGCAACAGTATGTTGACAAGGAACTGCTAGAAATTCAAGTTGGATTCAGAAGAGGATCACTGCTGATGTCAGCTGGATCTTGGCTGAAAGAAGAAAACACCAGAAAGATGTTTACCTGTGTTTCATTGACTATGCAAAGGCATTCAGCTGTGTGGATCATAACAAATTATGGCTAACATTGTGTAAAATGGGAATTCTGGAACACTTAATTGTGCTTTTAAGGAATCTATATATCAATCAAGAGGCAGTCATGTGAACAGAACAAGGGGACCCTGCATGGTTTCACCATACCTTTCCATCTCTATGCCAAGCAAATAATCTGAGAAGCTAGATGATATGAAGAAGAAAAAGACGCTAGAATTGGACAATGGCGTTATATAGATGACACCTCTTTATTTGCTGGAAATGAACAAGATTTGAAACACTTACTAATGAAAGTTGAGGACCACAGCCTTCAGTATGGATTGCACCTAAACATGAAGAAAGCAAAAATCCTCACAACTGGACCAGTGAACAACATCATTATAAGGAGAAAGAATTGAAGTTGTCAAGGATTTCATTTTTCTTGGTTCCACAGTCAACCCCCATGGAAGCAGCAGTCACTGAATCAAAAGACACATTACATTGAGAAAATCTGCTGGAAAGGGTCTCTTTCAAGTATGGAAAAGTAAAGATTTCACCTTGAAGAGTGAAGTGCACCTGACCCAAGACATGGTATTTTCAATTGTGTCTTATGCATGTGAAAGCTGGGTGGTGAACAAAGAAGACAGAAGAAGAATTGCTGGCTTTGAATTGTGGTGTTCAAGGAATGTTGAATGTCCACAGACCACCAAAAGAACAAACAGATCTGCTCTGGAAGAAGTACAACTAGAGTGCTCTTTGGAAGCAAAAATGGCAAGATTGCCTTACGTACTTTGGACATGTTGTCAGACCCTGGAGAGGGACATCATGCTTGGCAGAGTGGAGGTTCAGCAAAAAAGAGAAAGGCCCTTAATGAGCTGGATTGACACAGTGGCTGCAACAATGGGTTTAAGCGTAAAAATGATTGTGGACATGGCACTAGACTGGGCAGTGTCTCATTCTGTTGTTTGTAGGATCACTATGAGTTGGAACTGACTCAGTGGCACCCAACAACAACAACAACAAGAATCATGGTCTGGCCAAGCTGATCCACAATCTTAACCATCACATAGAGCATTTCTCTTACATTTTCTTCTAAAAACGTAATGATTTTAGATTATCACTTAAGTCTTGATCAATTTTGAATTGGTTTTTGTGTATGATATGAGGTATAGATCTTGCTTCACTATTTCTGCTTATGGAAATCCAATTTTGCCAGCACCAGGGTATTATCTTAATATATGTTTAATACTGAAATTTGGGTTAAATTAACGTAAGAGAATGTGTTTTGGGATGAAAAAGGGGTAGAAAGAAGGTTTTAGTTTAGCAAGCCACTTGATTATTTTGTTTGTTTGCTAAGTATATCATAATTTGTGGCATTTTGTTATATTCTATAAACAAGTGAATTACTTTATACTGAAAAAGCTTGATTTGATGAAAGAGAAGCTTTGCCTCTGGAGAAGAAAGAAGATGAGTTATAATGTCACTGAACTGTGCATGTAATGGTTATAGAAATGACAGATGTTTGTTACCTATATATTTACTACAATTAAAAAGAAAAAAATGAAAAATCACAAAGGTGGCTTTTAAGAATTTAAATAGATTCTGTGCCTCTTATATCAGTAGACTTACAACATTAGGCTTTGATCAAGGTATATTTTAATTTATTTGCATTCATAAAAATATGTAAATAAAGAAGTTAAAAACTCAAACTAAACTCACTGTTGTCAAGTAGATTCTGACTCATAGCAACCATATAGACAGAGTAGAAATGCCACATAGTTTCCATGGAGCACCTTGTGAACTTGAACTGCTGACCTTTTGGTTAGCAGATGTACCACTTAACCACTACCTCACCAGGGTTTCCAAAATCAGTGAAGAGAAGCTAAATTAAAATGACAAGCTCTGTACTTGGGATAACCAAATAGAGCTTTAAGATGTGTTTGTTATAAAATATCATTCTTGTCTATTTTGCTTTCTAGCTAGAGCTTCATAAAGGAACTTTAAATTTTTCATTGAGTTTGCATGAAACTATGGTTATTTATAAATCACATATCTTTAGTTTTTCTGTGATGATTCTTTTAAACAGATTTCTTATAATCTCTGTTAATTAACCTTTCAAATCTGGAAACAACACAGTTAATAAAGGAAGCCATGGCTTCTTACAATTTGCCAGAAGCTATGACACATTTTATAAAGTGGTTTTAAAAAAATAGGGTAATACATTTCCTGGTGACCTCTTTTACTATAGTTATATTTGTTATTTAGTATTATAAGTGTGTCCTTTTCAGCTGTTTGACACTGAATTTTATACAAGCCTAGAGTCGGATCCCAATCGATGGCACTTGGCTGGCTTGGCTAATCTCTACAGGTTATTTTTTAATTTTATTTTTTATTATAGATTAGGTTGAAGTATACACTCCAAATTAATTTTTCATGCCTGCCTATCTGCAACTCTATCTGCTCTCCTCACCCTCCACAGGTTATTTTTAATATTTTTTGCAAAAATTTATTTTTTAAGCTTGTAATTCTATAGTTTTATCTCCTTGTTTCAGTGCAGCATCTTTTAAAACTACGAACTTGAAAAAATGTATGTTTATTCTCTTATGTCTGTTAAAATTCAGAAGACATTTTTATCTTGATGTGCTTATTGAGTTAATACAAGGATAATTAAGCTATCAAACCATAGTTAATAATAGTTCTTTAAATGCCTTTTTCTTTTTAAATCTATGCTTGAGTAGTATTCACATTTTATTTCTGCTTTTACTATGTGCTTATGTTTTAGTTTTGGATATATAGAAAACCATCAAACTAAGAGGCATAAAATTGTGTTCTAATTTTTAAAAAATGGAAAGGCTAAAGTTGTATAAAGCATTTAATGTTTTGTATTGCTTTGATGGTGGTGGCATTGTTCCAGATGTTCAGGGATGTGCTTTGTTGTGAGGTTTGTTTATGTTTTAGTTAATAGTTTTTAAATTTGTTACTGATCAGTGTAATGGGAGAGATTAACAGTGGTTTTTATTAGTATTTATGTGAATTATGTATAAAGTTAATACCTAGATTAGAAGAATCACTCATGCAGTTTTAACTGGTAAATAACTCACCTCTGAAACAAGACAATGTTAAAAGTGTTATCATAACTAAGTCTGTTTCTATTTGAGTGTAATTTATTGTCTGTTAAGTTGAAATTAAATGTGTTAGAACTCATACCTATATTTTTGAAAATTGTTATACAATTTATGAAAACATATATATAAAAAAAAACCCACTGCCGTCAAGTTGGATCTGACTCATAGCCACCCGACAGGTCAGAGTAGAACCGCGCCATAGAGTTTCCAAGGAGTACCTGGTGGGTTTGAACTGATGATGTTTTGGTTAGCAGATGTCATGCTTAACCCACTATGCCACCAGGGTTTCCCAACTTTATATAAATATTTTATATGTATATATATGTATAAGTACTTTAAACATATATACATATGTATATATGTATACATATTTATGCATATATATGTATAAAGTACTTAGTGTTAAACTGTGAATGCATTTTTGTACTTGTTGCTGGAAATTTCTTCCCACGTATCTAGAAATAAACATTCATTTGGCTTTCTTTTTATACATGATTTACCAAGTTAGTGTTTATGTTTTTCTGAGATACACATTTTTTAGTATGTAGTAATAAATGGTTGCATTAATGCATTTTAGTTAATAGATTTATTTCAAAATTTAAATACAGTAAATTCACAGTTTTATGAATTTGCTAAACATGGAATTGTATAAGCTCTGCTACAAGTCATATAAAGAACAGTTCTGGCACCTCAGAAGAACTTTCTGTAGTCACGCCTACTTTCTTACCTCCCAGTCTCTGAGAACTACTGATTTGGTTCCTGTCCCTATAGCTTTGCCTTTTCCAGAGTGTCACAAGACTGCAATCATAGACAATGGACCTGTTTGAGTAGGCTTTTTTTACTTACATAATGCATTTGAGATTTATCCATGTGTGTACTATTAGTTTCTTTTTTCTTATGACTTAATAGTATTCTGCTCAATGCATATGTAACAGTTTGATTATTTATTCACTAACTGGGTTGGTGACATTTGGGTTTACAGTTTTTGGCAGTTGTGAATAAAAACTGCCATACATATTTGTGTGTTGGTTTTGTGAAAACATACATTTTTGTTTCTTTTAGGAGTGGGATGGTTGTGTCATATGGTAAGTGTATGTTTGTAAAAAATTGTCAGACTGTTTTTCAAATTGACTGTGCCATTCTGCATTCCCACCAGTAATGTATGAGAATTCCAGATGCTGTTCATTCTCACCAACACTTGTTACTGTCAGTTTATTTTTATTTTAGCCATTATGGTAGGAGTGTATGGTATTTCTTTGTGGTTTTAATTTGCATTTTCCTAATGAATAGCAATAGAGAGCATTTGTTCACTTATGCTTATTTGCCATCCATTCATCTTCTTTTGTAAATTGTTCAAATCTTTTGATTTTTAAACTGGCTTTTTTTGTTGTTGTTGTTCATTGTATGGCAGCTGAGAGTTTTTCAGATAATCTTGTATACAAATCCTTTGTCATATATGTGATTTGCACGTACTCTCTTGAGTCTGTGATTTGATCTTTATTCTTTTAACAGTTATTTTGCAAGGCACAAGTTTTAATTTTTAGAAAGTGCAATTTGTCAATATTTTTCTTTCATGGCTTTTACTTTTGCCATCATATCTAAGACATATTTATCTTACCTAAATTCACAGATTTTTGCATGTTTTCTTCTCATTTTCTTTTCCTTTTTATTTAATATGACTGAGTGAAAATGTACATTCCTGTATGAATTTATATGCCCACCTATCCCTGGCCCTGATGATGCCCTTGCCCATAAATCGTAACGAAGGTCCACTCTTCAGACACGAATGAATTGGACTTGGCAATGCAGAGTGACCATATATTAGATGCACTTTGTGGTTCTATACATCTATAGGATATCATCCTGCTGATCTCATTGTATTTTTATATTTTTTATTTAGGCTCATGAACCATGTCACTGGAGTGAATTCTTCTGTAAGACATGGGGAATGGGTTAATGCTCATTTGTTAGAAAGATGAGCCTTTCTCCACTGAAATGTATCTATTACCTTTGTCTAAAGTCAGTCTGTCATATTAGTGTGGTGTCTTCTGGACTCTTGCTTTGTTCCATTGACCTATGTGTTTAGCCTTTGCCAGTATCACAGTGGTGTTGTATTAATTTTCAGGGAGTGTGAGTTTTCTAACTTTATTGCTTTCAAAGTTCTTCAGGTTATTCTGGTTCCTTTGCCTTTTCTAGTAAATTTTAGAGTAAGATTGTTGATATTATCTGACTTGATGGCACTTGGCTTGGCTGCTTGGATTTTGATTGGAATTGTGTTGAATTGGTTAATAATTTGGAGAAATGAAATATCTGAACACGAAAACAACATTAAAATGATTAAATTTTAGTATACTAAACTGTTCATGTTATCTATTCTTCAGTAGATACAAAACTATTCATGCTATCTATTTCTTCGTGAGTGAGCATTGGTAGCTTGTAGGAGTTTCTCTGTTCAATCTAAGCTTTGAGCTTAGGAGTTTAGATCTTCATAGTGGTTTTTTTTTTGTTTTTGTTTTTGTTTTTTATCCTTTGGAACATCCGTAGTGTCTCCACTCTTTATTCCTGAAATAAGTAGCTGTGTTCTTTTATGCTCCCTCTCTTCTGTCCTCTGTTTCTTTCCCCATTCATTCATTCATTCATTCGTATTCTCTTCTGTGTCAGCTTGGCTGTTATTAGGTGCCCACCAGTCAGTTCTAAGTCATGGTGGCCATGTATACAGTAGAACAAACACTGCCTGACTTGTGCCATCCTCACACTTGTTGCTGTTGATCCTCTTGTTGCAGCCATTGTGTTAGTCTGTCTCACTGAGAGTTTCAGAAGCTTATTGATTCCTCTTACTTCATTGTTTCCTTTGCTCTGCTTGCCTTGGGTTTCAATTGTTGTTTTTTCTATTTAAAAAACTATATATGTATATATGGTAGAAGATTAGATTATTGATCTGAGGCTTTTTTTCTTTTTCTAGTGTAAATATTCAGTGTTTTCAATTCCTCTCTAAGCAGTACCTTAGCTGCATCCCAGGAATTTTAAAGTGTCCTATTTTTATGTTCATTTAGTTTGAAATATTTCCAGTTTACCTTGAGGCTTTCTTATTGATTCAAAAGTTACTTAAAAGTGTGTTGTTTAGTTTCCAAATATTTGGAGAATTTTCTGTATGTCTTTCTGCTTTTTATTTTCAATTTAATTTCCTTATTATAAAGGGACATATTTTGTATGATTTTCTTTGTTTTCAATTCTTTTATATTTATTATGGTTCATAGTACAGCCTAAAATATGGTCTGTCCTTGTAAATGTTTTCTTGTTTTAGAATATGCACTAAGCTCTTAGTCATCTGGTACGACTGTAACAGAAACACCACAAATGGATGGCTTTAACAAATAAAAGCTTATTCTTACACAGTCCAGTAGGCCGAAAGTCCAGATTTAGGGTGTCTGCTCTCAGTTGGCTCTGGAGGAAAGTCCTTGTGTCATTAGTCTTTGGTCAGGGAGCGTCTCAGCACAGGCACCTTAGGTCTGAAGGACGCGCTTTACTCGCGGTGCTGCCTTTTTGGTAGTATGAGATCCCTGACTCTCTGCTGGCTTCCCTTTCATCTCTGGTAAAATAAAATGGTAAAAGGTGGGGCAAGCAACACTCCATTGACACTCCCTTAATGAGGGTGGTGCTACTTTTCATGTAACATGATCCTACCTATTAACCACAGGCAGAAATCAGGATTTGCAGCATAGGAAAAATCACAAAATGAAGGACAGTAACACAATACTGGAATCATGACCCAGCCAAACTGCCCCACACATTTTTAGGGGGGACACAATCTGTGACAGTGGACAAATTTTATAAGTATCAGTTAGTTCAAATATTTCAGTAATGTTCTGGTTTTGTCCATCCATATTGACTTTCTGTTTCTTTCTGTATGCCTGTTAATGATTGTTGAATCTCCAGTTTTCATTTATGTATTATTTGTCTGTATTTCCCTTAATTTCTATCAGATTTTTCTTCTTGTGTTTTCATCTTTGTTGTTATATACATACATATTTGGATGTTTCTCTATTTCCTTTGTGAATTAATCCTCTTATCAGTGTCTTTTCTAATTGTCTTTATTCATAAGTTTACTGTTCTATTCATCTAGGCACTCTTATTTTGACTGATGTTTATTTTTTATATCCCTTTTTAGTTCTACTCTCCGTACAATATGTGTGTGTGTATATATATATATATATATCTTTAAACGTATATATCTTCAAATGTTTCTTGTAGACGTTAGGTAGTGAGTCCTTTTATTCCTAATTCAGTATCACAATTCAGGTAATTTAATTGGTGTGCAATTATTGACATGGTTACATTCAGATCTACCGTTAAATCATTTTTTTTCCATTTCTCTTTGTTTCTCTTTTCTGACTTCTTTTGGTCTGTATAAATTTGTTAGTGCTTTATTTAGTTTATCTATTTGGTTTGGACTATATATCTTTTTTCTTATTCTTTTAGTGCCTGCTCTGGGGATTACATGTAATATATACACTTAACCTTCCTCTGTCAAGCAGTAGTGAACATCTTACTGCTTCAGATACAGAGTCCCTTACCACCTCTTTTGGAAACCCTGGTGGGGTAGTGGTTAATTATAACAGGTGGTGGGGTTTGCATAAATGATTCTGCTAATCAAAAAGTCGGCAGTTCAGATCTACCAGGTGTTCTTTGGAAACTCTGGTGGGCAGTTCTGCTATGTCTACTATGTCCTGTAGGGTTGCTATGAGATGGAATCCAGTCAATGGCTGTAACTTTGACTTTACTAACTCCTTTACCCTTCCCGCTTTATGTTCTGTTTGTTCTGTATATGTTTTCTGGACATGCATTGTGAACTTCACCGGGTACTGTTAAAAATTTTACTTTCAACTGTCATACATATTTTAAAGTATTTTGGAGGAGAATAGTAGTCTTTCTGTATTTAACCAGATATTTACCATTTTTATTTTTCTGTCTTTGTTCGTGAAGTTCCACATTTCTTTCTGGAATGATTTCCATTTAACTATAACTTCCTGTGGCTTTTCTTATACAGAATGTCTGATCCTGATGAATTCTCATAGTTTTTCTTCATATAAACCCACTGCCGTCAAGTTGATTCTGACTAATAGAGAGACCTTATAGGACAGAGTAGAACTGTCCCGTAGAATTTCCAGGGAGCACCTGATGGATTCAAACTGCTGTCTCACAGTTAGCAGACATAACACTTAAGACCACCAGGGTTTCCTTTCTTTTTATGGAGATATCTTTATTTTGCCTTCATTTTTAGAAAATATTTTTGCTGGCCCTGTAATTCTGAAATGATGTTCTTTTCTTTCAGAGCTTTCAAGATGTTCTGTTTTCTGGTCTCTGTAATTTCTGATGAGAGATCTGCAGATATTGTTGTTTTTCTGACAGCTTTCAAGATTTTCTTCTCATTGGCTCACATTCGGGCATAGTTATCTTTCAGGGAATTTTGTTTGGAGTTTGCTGAGCTTCTTGAATCTTAAGATTTATATTTTGGACAATGTTTGGCACATTTTCAGCATTTAGTTCCTAAAAAAAAGATCATTTTTCAATTCTAGTGTATGTCTTATTTCCTTCTGAGGAAATAGGTGACATGATGTTAGACCCTTTGCTATTGTGTAATTTTAAAAATTCTTAGCTTTAATGTTTTGAAAATTATTTTTAGTGATTGCTTCACAGTTTGCAGTGTATGTTTATAGCTCACCTGAGTTCACTTTCAGTTATTGCTATACCAGATAACAAGTACCCAAAACAGAGTCTTACCAATTCATCCCTCCTGTCCCTGGTAGCATTGCTGTCATGTTTTGTGTATCTATGAGCTGTTAAAAAAAAACAAAACAAAACACCAGTGCTGTCGAGTCAATTCCGACTCATAGCGATCCTATAGGACAGAGTAGAATTGCCTCATAGAGTTGCCAAGAAGTGCTTGATGGATTTAAACTGCCGACTTCTTGGTCAGCAGCCATAGCACTTAACCCACTGCGCCACCAGGGTTTCCCCATAAGCTATGGTCATTTAATAATATATTATCGCAATTATTATTTTCAATAAATTCCTGTCTGTTAGATCAGTTAAAGATAAGAAGAAATAAAATATTTTAACTTCATGTCTTACTTCTCAAATGCTCTTCCATTCTTTATGTATATCCAAGTTTGTGAGCTGTGTCATTTCCTTCTCTCTGAAGAACTTCTTTTAACATTTCTTAAAGAGTAAGTCTAGTGACTTAAGTCCATTTTTATTTGTTTGAGAACGTCCTTATTTCTTCTTCACTTTTCAGAATGCATTTTTAGGGGTACAGAATTCTAGATTGGTGCTTTTCTTCTTTCACCACTTTAAATATGCCGTCAGTTTTTCAGCTTGACTACCTTAGCATCATCCTTGTCTTATTCCAGTTGCTCTCTCTCCAAGCCCCACATCCCATCCATCAGCAGTTCTGTCAGCTCTGCTTTCTAAGTATATCCCATATCTGACCATCTATCACCACCTGTATTGTCTTAGTCATCTGATTCTGCTCTAACAGAAACACTACAGGTGGGTGAATTTAACAAAGAAAAAGCTACAAGTCCAAATTCAGAGTGTCAGCTCCAGGGGAAGGTTTTTGGCTCTTTGTTGACTCTGGAGGAAGGTTCTTGTGTTGCATCAGTTTTTCTTTGGTCTCGGCGCATCTCCACACAGGAACCTCAGGTCTGAAGGATGCCCTCTGCTCTGAAATGCTGCCTTCTTGATGGTATGAGGTTCTAATTCTGTGCTTGCTCGCCTTGCCTTTTGTCTCTTGTAGAGTAAAAGGATAAAAAGTGGTGCAGGCCACACTCCAGGGAAACTTCCTTTACGCTGGAGCAAGAAGGTGACCTTAGGAAGCATGTTACATTCCCAACCTAATCATTTTTAACATAATATACCTTGACTCTCTCAGTGGCTTCTCTTGGACCGGCTGCTTTCACCTTTTCCTTCATACTGTCAGTCTTCACACAGCAGATAGGTATCCTTCTTCTCCCTTCTGTTCAGATCCCTCCAGTAACTTCTCTTTTCAGGGAAAAAGCCAGTTGTCCTTGGTGAAGCCTTTTGGAGTCGTATGTGACTGGCCTGTGGCTGCTTCCCTAATCTGATCACCTGTCTCTTTTTCCTCACTCTGTTCCAGCCATTGAACTTGCTTATTTTTCCTCATATGTTATGAGCATACTCAGCTGCCATGTCTCAGTCTGATTGCATTTATTGTTTTCTTCCGTGGACTGCTCTTCTTGTACATATCTGAATAAGTCACTCACATTTTATCCAGTACACTGCTGGAAATGCATTTTATCAGACCCTATTCCAGACCATTCACAACTAAAATTTTCTTCCCACCTCATTTACAAAGTAATTTACACGTATAATTGTAGATTTTTATGTGTCTTTTTTGTTTTGTTTTATTTTTTCTTTCTAATCTTTAACTTTTCAAACCCAGACCTAATTTGAGAGCAGATATTTTCAGCAGCCAGCTCCAGTGAATTATTTCAAAACCTGTAACTGCATCGAATGCCAGCTCTTTTTGTACTGATAAATGCAGTGGTATATATAGTATTTGGAGCCCTGAGATGTAGTGGTTAATAGCTTGATTGCTAATTCTCCTAATTATAACAAGTGGTGGGGTTTGCATGAATGATTTGGGAATAAACATACCTGCAACTTGTTAAAACTGATGTCTTGACCATACAGAACTACTTATGTTTGTGTATTCTGAAACATACTTCCTTGCTTTTGTGTGTGTTCTTCCTTCTGCCTCTTCTCCCTCCTCTTTTCTGCTTGGTGATGTACAATCACTCTTTGAAGATGTTTTCTTTCACTTCCTCTTGGTTAACTTTTCCATTCTTGAATACTTCTCTCTTAAAATCTTACTTCACTTTACTGCAATGTGATGAATTCTGAGCTCCTTGAGGAAACAAACTTTGTTGTACTTAGCTCTTTATCCTTTGTACCCAACGCGGTGTCTGAAAGTGCTTCATAAATGGTTGTACAATGAAGAAATAACCTTTTACATATTAAAAAAAAACAAACATTCAGAGTAGTAAGATACACATCAGCAATTAATGCTGCTACCTAGCAGTGGACTTTGATGAGACCCATGTTTTCTACTTCCTTGAATCCGATGTTCTACCATAAAATTAAATGAATTTCGTTTTTTGTCAAAAGACTTTCTCTTTTTTTCAATTACAGACATTGGTGATGTCAAGAAGTATAAACCAGGTTACTTGGAAGGCACAATTGATTGGTTTAGACATTATAAAGTGCCAGAAGGGAAACCAGAAAACAAATTTGCTTTTAATGGAGAATACAAAAACAAGGTAAGTTTGATAATTTTTATTTTAAAATGTACCTTTCAGTACATGTACAATATTTATCTCAGTTTCAGGGATTTCTAATGTGAATATTTGTATGTTGTTGTTAGGTGCCATGCAGTCAGTTCTAACTCATAGTGACACCCTGTAAAACAGAACAAAATACTGCCAGTCCGGCACCACCCTTACAAGTCACTGTTTTGGCTGAGCCCATTGTAGCCTTTGTGTCCATCCGTCTCGTCGAGAGTTGTCTTCTTTTTCATTGGCCTTCCACATTACTAAGAATGATGTCCTTCTTCAAGGACTGCTCCCTCCTGATAACCTTCCCAAAAGGTATAAGACAAAGTCTCGCCATCCTTCTTTCTAAGGAGCGTTTTGTCTGTACTTCTTACAAGATAGATTTTTTTTTTTTTTTTTGCTCTTCTGGTGGTCTGTGGTATATACCATGTTCTTTGCCAACACTGTAATTCAGAGGCATAAGTTCTTGTCAGTCTTCCTTATGCCAGCTTTTGCATGAATATGAGGCCATTGAAAACACTGTGGATTGAGTCAGATGCATGTTAGTCCTTAAAGTGACATCTTTGCTTTTTAACACTTACAAGAGATCTTTTGCAGCAGATTTGCACAATGCAATGCATCTTCTGATGTCTTGCCTACTGTGTTCGTGGGTGTTGATTGTGAATCCAAGTAAAATGAAATCCTTCAGTACTTTCTCCATTCATCATGATGTTGCTTCCTTGTCCCATTGCGAAGATTTTTGTTTTCTTTATGGTTAGATGTAATTGCTACTGAACAGTGTATATTTTGATCTTTCTCAGTCAGTGCTTCTTCAAGTCTTCTTCATTTTCAGTTATGTAAGGTTGTGTCATGTACGTATCGCAGGTTGTTAATGAGTCTTCCTTCACTTGTGATGCCATGTTCTTCTTCATGTAGTCCAGCTTCTCAATTATTTGCTCAGCATGCAGATTGAATAAGCATGGTGAAAAGTTACAACCCTAACCTGTATTTTTCCTGACCATAACCCACTCATTATCCCTTTGTTCTCTTTGAGGGACTGCCTCTTGATCTAAGTACAGGTTCTTCATGAGCATAACCTTTTTGGAATTCCTGTTCTTCACATGTTATTCATCATTTGTAATGGTACTCACAGTTGAATACTTTTGCATAGTCGATAAAATACAGGTAAACATCTTTCTGATATTCTCTGCTTTCAGCCAGGATCTATCTGAAATGAGAAGTGATATACCTTGTTCTACATCCTCTTCTGAATCTGCTTTGAATTTCTGGCAGTGCCTTGTTGATAAACTGTTGCAACCACTTTTGAGTGATCTTTACAAAAATTTTACCTGAACATGGTGTTAACCATATTGTGTGATCATTCTCAAATCTTGTTGGATCACTCTTCTTTGGAATAGATACAAATATGGATCTCTTCCATGTGGTTAGCCGGGTAGCTGTCTTCCAGATCTCTTGGCATAGATAAACTTAACACCTTCCAAACTGCATCTGTTTGTTGAAATGTCTCAGCTGGTCTTCTTTCGGGTTCTGGAGTCGTATTTTTTGCCAGTGCTTTCAGTGCAGCGTGGGTCTCTTCCGTCACTGCCATTGGTTTTTGACCATATGCTGTCTCCTAAAATGGTTGGGCATCCACTAGTTCTTTTAGGCACCATGACAGTTTGATTCCTTTGTATTACATCTGATGAGGCCCAAAGTGTAAAGTTACTGGTTATATTTGTTTAAAAAGGGTACTTGCAGTGGAGAAGTTGTTGGTCTTGTAAAATTCTGTCATGCAGTCCCCCCCGCCCCGTGGTTTCTTTCACCAAGGCCATATCCTCCAACTACTAATCTTCCTTCTTTGTTTCCACCTTTCACATGCCAATTGCCAGTAATTATCAATGCATTTTGGGTGCATTTTTTATCAGTTTCAAATTGCAGGGGTCCGTCAAATCTTTAGTTTCTTGATCTGTGGCCTTAGTAGCTATATGGTAAATTTAAATAAAAGTTGTTTTAACTGGTCTTCCTTGTAGGTGTATGAATATTCTATTGCTGACAATGTTGTACTTCAGTTAGACCTTGAAATGTTTTTGACAATGAATGCAACACCATTCCTCTTTGTCTTTCGCAATATAGCAGACCGTGATTGTCTGATTCAGAATGACCAATACTAGTCCATTTCATCCCATGCTAGAATATCTATATTCATGCATTTCATTTTGTTTTAGATACTTTCCATTTTCCTAGATTCATACTTTGTACATTCCACATTCCAGTTATTAGTAGATATTTGCAGTGGTTTCTTCTCATTTTGAGTTGTGCCACATCAGCAAATGAAGGTTCTGAAAGCTTGACTCAATCCATGTCGTTAAGGTGGACTTTTCTTAGAGAAGGTGGCTCTTCCCCAGTCATATTTTGAGAGACTTTCAACCTGAAGGACTCATCTTCCACGTTATTATCAGACAGTATTTCACTGCCATTTATAAGGTTTTCACTGGCCAGTGTTTTCTGAAATGATTCTGCCAGGTCCTCTTTCCTAGTCTTAGCCAAGAAGCTCAACTGGAATCTGTCCACCAAGAGTGATCCTGCCAGTATTTAAAGTACTGGTGGCAAAGCTTCAGTAATACAGCTTTACTCAAGTCACCACAGTACAACAAATAGAGAGATACATGGCAGAGTCATATACAGAATGATTAAAAAGTATTTTGACTAGCCTTCATAGTTAAGAGTATTATTTTATGATTTTTATTTAAACGTTTTTTTCAAGATGTCTGTCTAAGTGTGTAAGTGAGGCTGAGATTATCTCCATTCTTTATTTTAGAAAATGAAAAAATTCCATTTATTGTTTGGGAAAGAAGGAAGTTACTTACACTTAGTGTAAACATAAAGGGACTCTGCTCCTGAGTACTTGTAGTATCATGACTGAAATAAGTACCTGACAATTAAGAAAGCATTTGAATTGTCTTAACTGTCATAGAACTTTCCTGTTAGAATACCGCAGAAGTCATCATGAAGTGTTTTTAATATGACACAGAGAAAACAGCCTAAACAAATCTAAAATATGAAATGTTTTTAAAGTTATTACTACATAGTAAATTGTACATTGTAAGCCATAATTCCCAACCCATTGCTGTGGAGTTGACTCCTCCTCACAGCAACTGTAAAGCACAGAGAAGAACTGCCCATAGGGTTTTCCAGAAGCGTTTGGTGAATTTGAACTGCCAGCCTTTTGGTGAGCAGCTGTAGCTGTTAACCACTACGTCACCAAAGTTTCTAAACCAGTATTAAGTGGATACTAATGAGTAAAAGGAAACACAGATGGTATAGTGGTTAAGCACTACAGTTGCTAATCAAAAGGTAAGCAGTTTGAATCTACCAGGTGCTACTGGGAAACTCTATGGGGCAGTTCTGCTCTCTCCTGTAGGGTCACTGTGACTTGGAATATACTCAATGGCAGTGGGTTTTTTTGTTTATATGTTTGGTCAGTTGGTTGGCTTTTCTTTTTGGTTTATTTAGTAAAATAGAAGCCCTGGTGGCATAGTTGTTTAGAAGAGCTACAGCTACAAACCAAAATGTGTGTAGTTCACATCCGCCTGATGTTACTGTGAGTCTGAATCGACTCAGTAGTAACAGAGTCAGTTTGTTGTTATTGTGATTTAATTAGTAAATATGTTTTGTACATAAAGTGTGTTAATTAAAATTTAAAATTCATAATAAATATTTTGCCGGTCAAGAATTTATTGTTGGGTCAGTATTTTTCAAAACATACATTAATCAAACTGTTATTATCTAGAGGTTTTTGTTAGGATTGTTAAATGTAGCTATGAAACTATTACTTGAAACTAGATCTACAGTAATCTAAATGTTACATTTATGTAAATGTGGATACCCAAAACTCATTGGCATGTTGTCAATTCCAACTCAGTAACAACCCTATATGACAGAGTAGAATTGTCCCTTAGAATTTTCAGTTAAGTGGCTGGTGGATTCAAACTACTGACCTTTTTTTTAGCAAACACTTAACCACTGCACCACTAGGGCTCCTTAAACCTAAATAAGATTAAAAATGCATAAAAGAATTAGTTTTATCTTTTCCTCAAACTGTATCTTGTATTTCATATCAGATCATAAAATTTTCAGACCTATGTAGTACTTTTATTTATGCTTATTCCTTAAGGATAAGTCTTCCAAGTCATGAATTTACAAAGGGTGAGGTTTTTTGGAGTTTTTTGATTGTTTTTAGCCAAGCATTAATTCTTTCCTGTATGAAGACTGGTCACTTATACACCCTGTTTTCAGAAAATAGTCGTTTTATGCATTACTTTTCCCACTGTTGTTTAAAATACATTGCTTAACTTAGGAAAATTAAATGAAACTGTGCCTCTTTAACATGACTGACAGAATGGCTCTTGTTCTGTGTGTGCGCGAATTGATGGCTCAGTAAGTGGGGTGTGTAGTGGGGTTTCAGTGCATGTGCAGTCAAGCTGCAGGAGATGTTTGGGTGTGGGATGTATGGTGTTGCACTTAGGCAGATGCTAGATGAGGGCAATAATATCTTCTGCTCATCATTTGTCAGGAGTGGAGTTTGTACCTCTCAGATTGTGACAGGCATTGTTGTTGAAGTAATGTGCCTGTCTGGCATGGGTACAAGGAGCATTCTTATCAGTCACCAGGTCATGGGTGATGCCAGTCGCTCAGTGATTGGGAAGAGGAGTGTAGTTCACCAGGTGGGTGACATAGGTGAAATTTGCTGGCAGTCACCAGGTAGGCAGCATGAGAGTGCTTGTTGCCAGTCAGTGGGTGGAACAAGGGGGCAAGGGGAGACTCATGCCACTAAACTAGTGGCCCGTGAGTATGTGCAATCTTTCATCAGTTGAGTCGCACAGGAGTGTTCCACCAGTCTCAGGAAATGTGGTGGGGGTCGGGGAGGTCAAGGCGATTGATTGGGTATGTACACCAGCCACAGGTCTGGTGGCAAGAGAGTGCCTGCCATGTGTCGCCAGGGGTAGCAGTGAGGGCACTTGCCATCGTTCACTGACTTGGCAGCTGTAGAGTGTGTTACATATTTGTTTAATGGGGGAAGCTGGAGGCAGAGGGAGTTGCTGCTTGTTGTTAAATGGGCAGTGGAACATACCATTGGTCACTTTGGGGGCTGTGGCTGTAGGGAGGGTGTACGCTTCTTTGCTGGTGTGGGCAATGGGGCTCCCAGTAGAGTGCAGCTGGCGATTAAGTTCTGGCCCTGACCAAATACATGGGATGGGCTATCTAGATTCTGGTTGGGTGGGGGATCTCAAGCTGTGATTCTGTAGACCGTCTGCTCTGTGAATGCCAGCTAACCAAATGATACAGGATCCCTGCTGGTGATGAGTTCTGTCCCTTGTTTCTGGTTCCCTCCCTGCTCTTCTCTGTTCCTGCCTGGATCCTTGGAACTGTCACTTGCCTTCCTATTAGTGTACCTTCTTAAATCTGGTTCATGTTCTCTTGCTTCACTTGGGGTTTGTCTACGCAGTACATCTGTCACCCATGGGAGATTCTCTGCAGTTGCCTTGCAGTGCTTTTCACCCAGGAACATTGTTCACTGTTTCTCAAAATGACCCTGCGGCATTGACCTGACTGGCAGGATGCCTATGATCTGTAAATCTCCTAATTTACTGTTTTCATTTATTTTGTCTTTCCATTTGGTATTTGATCTTACTGTTCTTCCTCTGTTTGCTGCTCAGGGTTCTCAGATTGTCATCTGTATCTGTTTCACAAGTCTTTGCTGTAGAGGAACATCATGGTGTGTCTTTATCAAGCTGTCATCTTCAAGATGATCCCCATTATATTCCATTTTATAGATCAGGAAACTGAGGTTTAGTAAAATTAAGTAACTTGCCCCAAATCACCTAAAGGATTAGTGAGGAAGCCAGAATTTATATTGAGGTTTGCCTGACTTCAGAGCTCTTGTTCTTCACGATTAGACTGGCATAGCTATGACAGTTCTATGTGCATAATGGAATTAACAGACCAAAAAAAGTAACAGTGTGATTGCTATATGTTTTTGTTTGTTTGTAACTAGGCTTTTGCTCTTGAAGTTATTAAATCTACTCATGAATGTTGGAAAGCATTGCTTATGAAGAAGTGTGATGGTGGGACTATAAATTGGTAAGAATTTATCTTTTCTATGTATTTTATTATTAATTTGTAATAGCTATATAACATCACTGAGATCTCATTTTTTACGGAAAATGTGATTTCTTTTTCCATTAAAAAGTACCTGTGAAAATCCACATCAAAGAGCATTACTGAACACTGGGCATTTGGATGCTATGAATTGAGGTTAGAGAATCAAAACTAGAAACGGTCCAGGTTCTAAAAGGAATGAAAAGTAAGCAGACGTTTCATTACAGTGCCTTGAGATAAGTGCAGGGGTAGAATAATGAACATTAGTGATTTTCAACATGCAAACATTTGGTTATCTTATCTTTTACTGTTCTTATGTAACATGATTGTTATTTGATTGATTGAGGTGACTCAGTCAATCAAGCAGTAATAACATAACACAAACATTTTAATTTAAAACATTTAAATGGGCATTTATTCACCAGTCTTTGGATAAAGTCTAAGACCTCTATGAGTGCGAGTTCCCTGATGGAGTTTATCTTAGTCATCGAGTGCTGCTATAACAGAAATACTGCCAAGTGGATGTCGTTGCAAAGAGAAATTGTATTCTGTCATACTCCAGTAGTAGTCTACAAGTTCAAATTCAGGGCATCAGCTCCAGGAGAAGGCTTTCACTTTTGGCTGTGGAGGAAGGTCCTTGTCCTTACACTTCTCCTGTACTGGGAGCTTCTGAGACACAGGGACCCCAGATCTTTTCCAAAGGACACCCTCTGCTCTTGGCACTGCTTCTTGGTAGCATGTTTAGTATATATATCATGCTTTCTTCATTGGACTAGCTTCTGAGACTTCATGAGGTTGAATTATTTGCCTAGTTCTTTTCCACGGCACTTGGCTGGCTTTTTTAATTTTATTAAAGAAACATCTGACTTAAAATGCTTTGTAGTTTTTTTCAGTTTTTAGATTATTTGATCGTGGATTGTAAAAAGAGAAATTCAAAATTTATAGTCTTAAAAATGATAATGCCAACTTCCATCAGATGTTATTCAAACCCCCAAATGCAAATTACCCTGTATTTTGAGTCTACATAAAAACCAAATAATTACTTTCTGTAGAAATAAGTACTTTCTGTGGAAACCATGTTGGCTGCTAACCAAAAGGTCACAGTTCAGATCTACCAGGCACCCCTTAGAAAATCTATGGGACAGTTTTACTTTGTCCCATGGGGTCATTATGGGTTGGAAATCAGTTTGACAGCAACAGGTTTAGTTTTGCAGATTTTGTAATTATTGTATACACAGTATCTAATTATGAATAGATACTGTTAACAACTAACTAGAAATTTTTTTTTATCATAGATGTCTCAATATTTTTTTACAAATTCATTATGAAAAACTTTGATAATGTATATTCCTTAGATTCACTGAGGGGAATATTTATGTATGTGTGTATATGTTGCCTGCATTTATCTCCTTTAGGGATCTGCTAATCACTTTTTAAAAAAAATACTTTAACTTTCTTATGCATTATCTCTTTCTTTATCTTAATCTGCTGGTTTCTTTGAAATGGGAAAAAATCAATCTTAGATGTTTGAGAGGAATGATGCATTTGCTTTTATCTAGAAAGTAGAAAATATATAATGGGTGACATGCTTGTAGAAATACAAGAAAAGCATTTGACTTTATAGAGCCTTTACTAATCAGGGAAGGAATTGCTATTCTTATGTCTGCTGAACTTTCCTGCTTTCAAGAAAACATAAAATTTTCATTTTCATAGTTTCTTCTCACCGCTTTTAGCTCTGATCTCCCATACCTGTCTGATACAGATATTCTCCAATATTTTTCTGTGACCAGCTGCAAAGTTTATCAGTTTACGTTGCCAGAAAGTTCCTCCGTATAGCCATCATTCTGTGTCTTAAATTTAGATCTTTTTTTCTTCAACACAGAGGAAGTTGTAATTTGTGGTATTGCTTTTTTATATATACCTAGTGATCATTTGGAGCTGTCTAATACCATTAAAATTTTTTGGTGTCGATTCTGGAGAGTGCAGTGGTATGGAGCACTCTGTATTTACAGCGTTGTCTGAAAGAATATCCTTGTGTATTTTCTTTCAGTTCCTTGTTCACTGGTTGGAATTATGCAATCAGTGCAGAGTATTTGGAGTTGGTTTTCTTTTTTGGTAATTCCTCCTATTTTATCCTGTTTAGTAATAACATCTTCTTTTCCTCTAGCACAAATGTGCAGGTATGTGATAGCCCTTTCCGTTGCTCTGAAGAGGAAGCAAGATCATTTGTTGAACTGGTAAGAGTTAAGTGACTAAGGCAGCCTTTAATCTTGCAAGGATCATGGGGAAGTTTAGTAGAGATTTTGAAAAGGGAGCAGTGAGATGTGTCAAGTCTTTTCAGGAACAACAAAGTTAAAAATAAAATACTAAGTCTGTTTTTTTAATCCAAGGAATGGAAATAAAAAACTTTTAAATCTTTTAGTTGAATTTTTTATTTTTATTTTTGAAAACACATTAATTGTTTAACTCATTTTATGTGATGCTTTTTTTTTTTAATATCACTAAATTGTGTGTCTGCGCTTGCTCTCCTCTTACTGTCATATTCCCATTACCTAGCATCTAGGTCTGAATTCAGACTGACCACTGGTACAGATGCATTTTGACTCAAGAAAAACAAAATACATAAAAGACCTTTTCTCCTCCCACTCCCGCCCTCTTTTTTTTGTTTCATTTGGCCGTCATTTTGTTAAGTTGTAAATCACAGGTTTTCCTTGGGTATGTATGTGTTTTAAGATGATTTAAATGAGGGGTGGAGTTGTTGATTAAATCACACTTTGTGATAATGCTGGTCAGTTCAGACTCCGGCTGCCAGCCATTAGTCTCTTGTCTCCTGTTCACTTACTTCTCCTGTAGTCTGCATTTTTCACGTTTGAAACATAACTTTAAAAATCTATATGCTAAACAATTTTATGCTCATCAAGAGGCTTCACCAAAATAGTAAAAAGGGAACATACAGACTGGTGTTGTGGATTGAATTGTGTTCTCGAAAAATATGTGTTAACTTGGATAGGATGTGATTCCCAGTATTGTGGTTGTCTTCCACTTTGTGATTGTAATTTTATGTTAAAGAGGAATAGAGTGAGATTACAACACCTTTTCTAAGGTAATATTCTTGGTGTACTGTAGAGGGAGTTTTACTGGACTATGGCTTACACCACCTTTGATCTTACAAGAGAAAAAAGGAAAGAGAAGCAAGCAGAGAGTGAAGATCTTGTACCAGGAAGGAAGCAGCAGTGGAAGCAGAGTATGTCCTTTGGACCCAGGGTTCCTTCATGGAGAAGCTCCTAGTCCAAAGGAAGACTGATGGGAAGGTCCTTCCTCCACAGCTAACAGAGAGAAAAACCCTTCTCCTGAAGCTAATGCCTTGTAGCCTACTAGACTGTAAGAGAATAAATTTCTCTTTGTTACAGCCATCCATTTGTGCTATTTCAGTGATAGACAGCACTGGATGACCAAGACAACTAGATAAATTTAAAAAAAAGAAAAAGAAATTGGCTGTAGCATAATTTGTCAGGGGTCTAATCTCTAAAACCTTTAAAATTCTTCAACACAGCAACAACAAAGAGAAATAATCCAATTAAAAAATGGGCAGAAGATATGAGTAGACACTTCAGCAAAGAAGACATTCAGGTGACTAACAGAAACATAAGGAAATGCCCATGATCACTAACCGTTAGAGAAGTGCAAATTAAAACTACAGTGAGATGCTATCTGATACCAATATTGCTGCTGCTAATCAGAAGAATTCCCAAAACCAAATCCAGTGCCATCAAGTTGATTCCAACTAATAGTGAACCTACAGGACGGAGTAGGACTGCCCCATAGGGTTTTCAGAGAGCACCTGATGGATTCCAAATGCCAACCTTTTGGTTAGCAGATGTAGCACTAAACATTACACCACCAGGGTTTAATCAGAAAAATAGAAAATAATAAATATTGGAGATATTGTGGAGAGATTGGAACTCTCAAGCTCTGCTGACAGTATAACCTCCATAGAAAATGATATGGCACTTCCTTAGAAAGTTAAAAATGCCATGTAATCCAGCAGTCTCACTCCTAAGAATATATCCCAGTGCAATAGGAGTCATCATGTAAATAGACATATGTGCATCCATGTTTGTTGCTGCACTGTTCACAATAGCAAAAAGATGGAATCAATCTCACTAGAAGAGACCATCATGTCTGGTGAAGTATATGGCTAACAAGGGGGCATGGACCCCTGGTGAGATGGATTGGCACAGTGGCTGCAACTATGGACTTCAACATCTGGCAGTTGTGAGGCTGACCCAGGGTCACTGTGAGTCAGAACCAAGTGGACAGCACGTAACAACAAAAGTAATGGTGTAAAGATGACACAGAGATCAGTGAAATGGAACAAATTGTCCAGAACATAAATGGACAACTGATTTTCAAAATGATAGCTTTTCAACAAATAGTGCTTGAAAAATTGGTTATCTGTGTGCACTATAAAAAATATCAATCCATACCTTGTACACAATAATTGTCTAAAATAGACCCAAATTTACAATCTAACATTATAAACCTTTTTTTTAAAACCTAGGGTTAGACAATTTTTTTTTTTAATTTTCTTTTTTATTTAACATGACTGAGTGAAAATGTACATTCCCGTATAAATTTACATGCCCACCTATATGCAGCTTCTACTGCTCTCCCTGTCTGGTGACAGCACACTATTCCTCTCTGCTTCATACATGGCTCATCCTCCCAACAGCCTCCTTTCCACTCCTCTCCACCTACTCTCCTTCCTCCAGCCAGAGGTCAGCAGGATAATATCCTGTAGACGTATAGAACCATAAAGTGCAACCAATATATGGTCACTCTGCATTGCCAAGTCCGATCCATTCCTGTCCAAAGACTGGACTTTTGTTATAATTTATGGGTAAGGACAGCATCAGGGCCGGGGGCCATGCTCTCAGGGGAACCCTGAAACCGCTGGACCATCAATTGAGGTCTTTTAGTGGAGTTCTCAGGATGCACCCCTTTTTATTCTTGTGTTGCCAGTGAGACTCAACCTAGTGAGCTCCATCGTGGCTATCACTGGTTGTGGCCAGGCACCATCCAGTTCTTCCGGTCCCAAGTCAGTGAAAGTACCCACTCTTGCGGGTCTCTCTGTCTTCTAGGTTGGGGTTAGACAGTTTTTTTAAAGCTGTAACACCAAAAGTATAACCCACCAAAAAATAAAGAAAATTAGACTTTATCAGAATTAAAACTTTAAGCTTTGTGAAACACACTCTTAACAGATTGAGAAGACAAACCACGTACTATAAAGAAAATACTTAGAAATGATATATCTGATAAAAAGGACTTGTATCTAGCATGTAAGACCTGGATGGCACATACAGTTTGTGCTTGACTTCTAACCTGAACATTGCTAATTCATACCCACCTAATGACGCTGCAGAAGAAAGACATGGTAATATGCTTTTATGAAGAATACAGTCCAGAAAAACACTATGAGGCATTTCTACTGTGTAGCACATGAGGTCTCCATGATTCAAAATCTACTCAGTGGCCACAGATTTGGTTTGGTTTTTATCCAGCATATATACGTACTATGAAAACTCAATTGTAAGACAACAAGACACCCAATTTTTAAAAATGGTCAAAATATTTTAGTAGTGCTTTCACTAAAGGTATACTGATGGCTAAAAAGCATGTATGATAATGTTGAATTTCATTAGTCATTAGGTAAGTGCAATTTAAAGCCACAACACCACGCAAGTCCAAAACCTCTTGCCCTAGAGTTGATTCCAACTCATAGCTACTCTACACATCTACTCAAATGTCCAAAATTTAAATACTTGACTGTGTCAATTGTGGCAGTGATCTGGGGGAACTGGAATTCTCATAACACTGCTGTTAGGACTGCATGATGGTGCAACTGCTTTGGAAAGAGCTTAATTTTTTGAAAAGTTAAACAGATGAATCAACTCTCAGATACTAACTCAAGAGAAGTAGAAATGTATGGTCCATGCAGACTTGTACATAAATGTTCATAGCAGCTAAATTTATAATAGACCAAAAATGTCTGCCAACATTATGAATGTTGAATGGGTAAATAAACTGTGGCTTATCCACACTCCTGTGTACTACTCAGGGATAAAAACAAACTATGGATACAATACTACTACAACATTGGTAAATCTCAAAAACGTGATACTGAGTAACAAAGCCAGACATACATATATTGGAAACCTTGGTGGTACCTAACATCATTTCACTGAAAATACAGTTGAAATTTGTAGGGTTCTACACACAAACTCAGGGCATGTAGGAATGAGAGCAAGAATCATATTCTTGCTTAGTAAACTAACTAAAAAGTCAGCAGTTCAAATGGGCCAGGCATTCCCTGGAAACTCTATGGAGAAGTTCTCCTCTGTCCTGTAGAATTCCTGTAAGTTAGAATTGACTTGATGACAGTAGGTTTGGGTTTTATACTCATATTATGCCTTTATATGTAAAATTTTAGGAAATGCAAACTATAGTGATACAAAACAGATCAGTGATTGCAAGATTTAGGAAAGAACCAGGAATGGAGGAGAAGAAGGGATTATAAATGGGCAGGAGAAAACTTTGGGGGATAGTGGTGGCTATGTTTATTATCATGCTTGTGATGATGGTTTCATAAATATATATATATATGTTAAAGCTTATTCAGTTGTAGAATTTAAATGCATGCAGTTTGTTGTCAGCTGGTGATCTTTGGCTTACAGCACCAATCTCTGTCTCTATCATATCACATAGTTATCTTCCCCCTCTGTCTTATGTCTGTTCTCTTAGAGAAGAACATTATTCATGTGGAATGAGGACCTACCCTACTCCAGTGTGACCTCTTGTTAACGGTTAAAATCTTCAAAGGCCCTATTGCGTGGGTCATGTTCACAGGTTCCAGGGGTTAGCACTTTCACACTTTTTGGGGGCAGATGGGACACAGTTCAGTCCATAAAAGTTGGGTCATTGGGAAAGTTAACTGCACTAAATTAAATTATTCCAGATATAAGAGAATTAGTCCTAAATTCAGAGCCTTAAGCAGGAAAGAGGAAAAGAAGGAAGAGAAAAAGAATGTTTCCTTTATGTATTCTTAATGTAATAACTTAGTCTAATATTTAATCAGTCTTTCTACCTATGAAAAGTACAAAATTCTCCCACAGGCTTCTGTTTATTCAATTTCCTTGTATTCTGCTTGCTGAGGAAATGGAAAACCTCATCATGCAAAGTTAGAGCAAGTTTCAGTTAGTTGGTTTGCAAAGTTCTGTAATATTTTGTACCTAACATCATTTTACTGAAAATACAGTTGAAATTTGTAGGGTTCTACACACAAACTCAGGGCATGTAGGAATGAGAGCAAGAATCACATTCTTGCTCAGTGAACTACTAGACTTCGTCCAGACCCTGCCTACATAG
The DNA here is from genome assembly GCA_028571685.1 of Heterohyrax brucei. Classification (NCBI taxonomy): domain Eukaryota; kingdom Metazoa; phylum Chordata; class Mammalia; order Hyracoidea; family Procaviidae; genus Heterohyrax; species Heterohyrax brucei. The sequence goes on from CM053143.1 coordinate 80,131,026, forward strand.
CCTAGCAACCCTAGAGATTTAAAATTCTTAAGAGTCTGGGATTCAGGCCAAGGAGAGTAAGCGACTGCACTCGTGTTCAGCTGCAGAGGCTCAGTGCCATGATGCTGTAAACCTCTAAATATAGTAGTAATGGGAGAAGTCATGGACGGTTAAAAGACTTCCTGGGATGTGTGGTTTTCACTCTACTTCTGAATTATGGAGGGTAGAATGTCTCCCAAACAATTCTCAGCACCCACAGTCTGACTTTGTTTTGGGCATCATAATCTTTTCTTATTTTCTTACAATGAAAATGTAATGATTGCAACTTCTCTGCATAAGAGGTGGGATTGGAGCACTTTTAGGTGCAACTCCATGCATTTTTTTTGTTCATCCATTTTTTTATAATCAAGTTATTGTGTATTATAGACAGTGGGTGAAAAGTTGTGTATATCATGAACCTGTTGCTGTTTTCAAATTTAAATGTTGGCCTATGTTTTGACATGTCTTAATATGGAAAGTGTCCCCAGAGTTACCCCGAGCATTTAATAGCCATTATCTCTGACTGCTGGGCTTCCTTGTAATACTTATTTTTATTTATACAAAGCTTTGCATGTTCTGAATATATTCTGCCAATCAAGAAATACATTTCAAGAAGAAACAGAAACATTTTGAAAATTGTAAAATAAAATGTAATGATAAATGTTTTAGAGTAGCTTGCCCATGTCTTCTCTGTTATTCTTTTTGATGTTAATGAGAAGCTACTCAAATATTCTATTTTTATACACCATCCATTTTCTTCCTTTGAAATGTTTGTCAGCTCCACCAAGAAGCAGCTGCTGATTTGAAACAGGAAAGCTAAACAGCTAACATTACAGGAAACTTTGTAATCGGTGTCCTGCACAGTTTAAAGAGATTATAGCAATTTCAAAGAATAAGCAAGCTCCTCTATTTGATAGTCAATTTAGAAAAACAGAGCCGTCAAATCCCAAAGACTTAATCTTAGTAAGTATAATTTTTATGTCAGAGCATTACTGTCACACCCAGATTTAAGTCTTACCAACAGCTAAAGTTTTTCTTCTTTTTTGAAGTACTTGGAAAATTTCAGTGATGTGTTACATAATATGGTACAAGGATGTTTCTTATTTACATAATCATATCCTGTTCTATGACATAAGGAAAATAGAAGAATGCGTATTTTATCAGTCTTAAAATAGAAAGGAAAATTACTTTAAATCATTTATTATTTATCTGTCAGTGTAGAGGTGATTCCAATGCTTAGCAACTCTGTAGAACAGAGTAGAGCTGTCTCCTATGGTTTCCAAGGCTGTAGTCTATACATACACCAACTGTCACATCTTTCTCCATGGAGTGGTTGGTGAATTCAGACAGGCAACCTTTTGGTTAGCAGCTGAGCATTTAACTGCTGTAGCCCAATGGCACAGACCACTCTTCTAGATCACAGTCTGGCTGCTGGAGACCCTGAACTTCTTTGCTTAGACAGCCCCAAAGCTGTTTCTCCATCCTGAATGGGGATCCCCACGGGTATGCCCTCTTGAACGTGTGGACTGTGTGCTTGCAGTTACTTCTGCCAGGGCCTCTGGTGACCTTTTGGAGGTAGAAAGTAGATAGACCTTGAATGTGTGGGTTGCACTTTAAGCCCCATGTGCAGAGGAGGCCCTAACATTGCAGACTGTAGCCTAGGGTAGGAAGATAAGTAGGGGTGGGGTAATGGCCATCTGCCTTGTTTCCTCACTCTGCTACATTCTGACATGTGTCTCAAGGTGTCCAGAATTCTATATGAGAACGTCTAGGTCATTGCAAAGACAGTAGAATGGGACATAACTTAAATTCTATTTAACACTTTGTTAAATACCGTAAACTTGTTACTACTGTGTGATCTGGCTGATGGAGACCCTGTGTGTTTCTGAGTAGAATTGTCCTCCGTGGGATTTTCACTGGGTGTGATCTTTTAGAAGTAGATCAACAGGACTTTCTTCGAAGGTACCTCTATGTAGGTTTGAAATGCCAGCCTTTCACTTAGTAGCCAGATGTTTAACCATTTGCACCACACAAGAAACTTCTATCATTTGGTAGCTTGATTCACAACAATAGTTAGTTGTATGGTATGTACGTGTACATTTTTAACCTTGCCCCAGACCTCATAGATGTTAGATGTGTATCTTTCCTCTTTGGAGGGTTAACAAATTCAGAAGCTTAGATGTTGATTATTAAATTTGAAATTTGGAAAGTCTGAGTATGAAATCCAGGCAGTGGTTATCACTAGGGGGAAGAGTCATGGCCTGGGAGGAGTCTGACATGGTCTAATTTTTTACTTGGGTGGTGATTGCATGGATGTTCACTCTTTATAATTCTTTAGACTAAGTGCATAGGCCTTTTCACTTTACTCAGTGGATAATGGTCTCCCAATGAAACATCAAGAGAAATAAAAACTTTAAAAAGTATTGTCATTCTTCATTAAGGAAAAAAACTGTCTCCGGAAAACCTGCCTTTTAAAGTTATCTACCAAAGGTTATATTATATCCATTCTAACGTCCTGACTCAGACATACAAAGAAACATAATGTAAGGGTTCTGGAAGACAGATAAATAAATTGTATGACGTGTGTGTGTGTGTGTGTGTGTGCGCGCGCGCACGCGCGCGCACGTATCTAAGGATAAATGTGTGTGATTTTTCTTTTCAAGGTCCTCAGCCAAGGAGACAATTGAAAGAAAGCCTCTCTCCTTATTATTAGCAGTAAGCCCTTAAGTAGTTCCCATGGGTTAATGAGAGAAACACTTTCAAACATGCTTTAGATTTTTTAATTAAAATTTATATTTAAAATATTTTTAAATTTGTTAATTTAATAGCTAAAAGGTCTTTAGTAATTCCTGCAGATTAATGGGAGAAGATATTTTAATGCATGTTTTTACATTTGACTCTGAATTTGTGATTCATTTATCTGAATAAATGAGCAAGGATAATCAAAAGGCAAAGATGGATAATTTTTCAAGTTAGAGAACCATTGTGTGTAAACTTTGATCATTTCATAGGGAAAAAAAGATGCAGTTTCTACATATTCATTATAGCAGAAATCCTTTCTCTGTTCTTATCTTTCAGGCACCAACTTCACTGAGTAAAGAAGGTAGTGAAGAAGGTATGGTACATTTTGATCTTTAAGGAGCTAAGTATATAAATTTGCTCGTAACAGTGGGAACCAAAAAAATACATAAAATAGATTAAATTAATTTTAGAAAATGAGTAAGAGGATATTTCTTACTGTTAGCCTAGGGAATGGTTTGATTATGCAGTGGCCTTTTTTTGATGAAGTACCAGAGGTTCCAACTAGTTCTGACAAACTGAAAAAGACTTCAAGTATCTGAATCGTGGAAATTTGATTATTGCCCATGATTTTAATGAGTCATTCATTTTTAACTGAAGATTTTAAAATAAAAATATATAGGAGGGTTAAAAATGCTTCCTATAATTTTTGTTACTGTTACTTGAAGCTGTTTTGAGAAATAACTTAAAAATGTTTTGTAAAAATCAAAATACAAGCATATTCATGTAACACATTTCTTTTAAAATAATAGAAGGCTTTTAGCCTTTTGTTTTAAAAAATACTAGAAGAATATTCAGCTTGCAGATTTGTAGAAAAGATTAGAAATACTTAACTGACTGAAGTTCTAAGATGTTTAGAAAGGAGCCAGTTCATAGACATGATTTCATGGGACAGCAGTATTTCTTACATGGTGTGCTAACAGATTGCATCTCAGCAACACTGTTCCATTTGGGTTATTTGACAGGCAGTCAAATTTTACCCTACAAATTTTTTCGAACTTTTCATGCTACAGCTAGCGTACTGACTTTAGTATTGCTCCATAGGGACTTTGCAAAATAATAATAAAATAACACTGTCCTTGAGTCTATTCTGACTTATAGTCACCTTGTAGGGCAGAGGAGAACTGCCCCATAGGGTTTCCAAGGAATGCCTGGGTGGATTCAAACTGCCAACCATTTGGTTAGCAGCTGAGCTGTTAACCACTGCCCTGCCAGGGCTCCAGTACGGGACAAAATGACCTGGAAAGATGTAGGAAATAAAGTGGGAAGACTCTAGATTTTTTTAATGTACTTTTATATATGGCTTGAGTTAAATGAGAGAACATAGGGAAATAGCTTTAAATAGAGAAATGTCACATACTAAGTTTATGACTGTTTTTATCTGCCTAAATACTTCCAAAAGGCCTAAATGAAATGTATCGTATCCCTCCCTTGCTCACTCCCTCTCCCTCTTCTCCACTTCCCTAACACCTTCTTCTTCTGTTTTGAACACAGAGCAAGTGTGGCACTTCCTTAACAAGTGATTGAGATATTTGAACTCCTGCCATCAAGACTCCAGTCATCCTGTTTCCCTATATGTTAGAGACAGGCAGGTGTGTGAGCATTTGCTGACTTCTTGTTGAGACTTCTTCCCCCTTACATGTATTTTTTGAAATATGAAGAATGTAAATAAACACTAAAATTTTTAAAGTAGTCTCTTTGGATATTTATTGGTATAGAGAGAATATTTGGCTTTGCTTTCATAGTAGAAATTTAGATACTTGACCAGTTCTAATTTCTGTACCTGTCATAGTCATCTAGTGCTGCTATAAAAGGAATATTGCAAGTAGATAGCTTTAACAAAGAGAAGTTTATTCTCTCACAGTCCAGTAGGCTAGAAGTCCATATTCAGGGTGCTGGCTCCTGGGGAATGCATTCTCTCTCTCTCTACTCTAGTGAAAGGTCCTTCTGTTATAGCAGTCTGTCTTTGCTCTGGGAGCATCTTACCCTAGGAGCCTCAGATCCAAAAGATGCACTCTGCCTGCACTGTTTTGTTGATGGTAAAATGTCTTCAACTCTTTGCTTCTCTCCTTTTATCTCTTGCAGAATAAAAGGATAAGAAGTGGTACAAGCAACACCCTAGGTAAACTGCGTTTACATTGAATCAGTGAGGTGACCTTAACCTCTTTAACATTATCCAATCATGCCTTGTTAACTATAGGCAGAGATTAGGATTTACAGCATAGAAAAATCACAAAGTGGAAGACAACCACACAATTCTGAGAATCATGGCCCAGCCAAATTGCTACACACATTTTAGACGGTTGCTATTCAAACCATGACAATACATGAAACAGTCCAGTGGGTTTTTTTGTTGCCTTCTATTTCTGTAGCTTAATGTAAAAATTATTAAAAAGTTAATATGGCTTTTGTAGATAGTATTTTTCTTACTTTCCTTTCTTATTATGCTGGTGGAAGTTAGCTAGCCTCTGTCTCTCTTATTAATGCCCGTGCAAATATGTTTATTAAAGCTTTTTCCTGTAATTAATGATACTGTAGGCCCTAAACTCACTTTGGGAACCCTGGTGGCATAGTGGTTAAGTGCTACAACTGCTAACCAAAAGGCTGGCAGTTCTAATCCACCAGGCACTCCTTGGAAACTCTATGGGGCAGTTCTACTCTGTCCTCTAGTGTCACTATGAGTCAGAATTGAGTTGATGGCAGTGGGTTTGACCTTTGATTTTAAATTACTTTCTCATCTGTTTCTCTTTGTTTCACTGCTCATCTCCTTAGCTTCCACGTATACATTTGAAACCCAGTCTCTCTCCTAGGTTTTGCCTATTCAGCGTCTCTGTGACGCCTCTTGTCTGAAACTGAACTCATTATCTTCTCTTAGGTATCACTCTTCTTGGATTACTCCTCACAGTGAGCAACGAAGTAACATTCTTCTAGTCACTCATTAGAAACGTTGAAATCATATTGAACCTGTCTTCTCTGTTTTCCTGTCTTTATTCTTGAAGATCATCTAAACATTTCTTTTATATCTTATCTCAATTCCATTACCACCCATACCATACTGTTCTCTTTTTCTCCCCCTCCGAGCTTCTTTTGGATTCCTGTAACAGCTTCTGTCTGTGCTTCAGGCTTCTCAGATCCAGCCCTTTGGCCTCATCCCCATTTCTCTAGCTCAATGGCATGCTTTTTCTTCAAAGCAAGTGATTATGTAGACTTCAGTTTTTCTCCTACCATCTTGCTCTGCACACTTGTAAACAGCAGCTTACCTAAAACCCAGATCTTGACTTACTGTGTTTGTTTCATAAAATGCCGTCAGTGGTTTTCCATATTTTTGTGAATGAAAATCAGACTCTACTTCAATCTATACTTCTAATTTCTCAGGAGTCCCATCCTCCAGCCATGTCCTGCTACTTACCCTTCAAACACATTTGTACTTTCACATTCCCAATACTGTGCTTCTCTTCTCTTGTCACTTCCATTCTTGTCTTTTTCTTCCTGTTATTATTATCAATACTATGCATTGTATCATTTGAGGTTTACAAAGCACTGTTACCATTTATTGTGCTTCTGTTGTACATTGGGCACAAGATTAGGTATTATACTGTATTATTGCCCACTTTATACTTAAGGCTTTGAGAAGTTCAAGGTCAACAGCTAGTTAGTTTCATAGCCAGGATTAGACCTCATCACTGTCTAGCTCTGAATCCTGTGGTTTTTGCGCTATGCATGCTGCTTCTCAAAAATAGTCACCTTGTGATGTAAGCAGAGCTCAACAACAACAAAACCTGTTGCTATGAAGTTGGTTCTAAGCTCAGAGCATCCTGATTTTACAGATGAGGAAACAGGACACAGAAAGTGTAAGTGATCAGCCCAAGGTTAGGACAGCAGTGTTCCTTTGGGGTGTCTTTGGAAATGTGTGAACCTTGTTGAAGGACATGAAAGGATGTAGTGGGAGAATATATTGTTTTTTTGTTTTGTAGAGATACTGATTTTTTTTATTGTGAAAGTAAGTTACAGAAAGATGGAAAATAGAGAACAACTACTGCTGCATTATTTGTAAACAATATATTAGGTTATCGAAGTATAGACTAATGGGCTTGTGGCATGGGGCCTGTTAGTTCTGTTGGAGTTGGAAGAGAAAAATCATGTCTGCTAAACTTTTTGTGGGGTAACTTATACCTCATATTTGACTCTCCTTCTCCTAGGAGCCTTACAAAAGAGGCAAGCCCATCTCTCTACAGTACCCTAATCCCCAAACAAAAAAAAGTAATTGCTGTTGAGTCAGTTTCCACTCATCATAGCCATATAAGAAAAATAGAACTGTCCTGTACAGTTTCTAAGACTGTATTCTTTACAGAAACAAATTGCCAGATCTTTATCCCATGGAGTAGTTAGAGAGTTCAAACCACCAACCACTGAGTTAGCAGCCCAGCATTTAACTGCTGTGCTGTGACAACTCCTTTTAAGAGTGGAGAATCACATTCCTGGGTGGGCTCAAATCACCTCTGTCTTTCAGTTAACAGCCAAATGTGGTAGCCAGTTATGCCACAGAGGCTGTGACACTGTGAATGAGGCTTGAACCCACATGCACATTAGGCCAGTGGATCTTAAGGCCAACACCTAATCCACTTGGCAATCCCTCTGACTTCCTGAAAATTATCGTAATAGTGTATGATTTGCACATAGTTATAATCTTATAAACATAAAATATGAAGCTTTTAGTTTTTTATTAAGCATTTTCCACAGTGCTATGTAGTTATCATTGTTTCTATGGTGACTATTATATTTCACTGAGTGACTGTTTCTTGATTGTGGTGGAATATCTTCCAGACTACTTAGTCTCATTTTTGCCAGCCCATCCCCATGAAACAATTCAATTTAGTAAGCTTTATCCTAAATGCAAAGGAATGCTCTTCAGGAAAAAATAGGGTGAATGATTGGTAAAACTGCCTGCAACTTAGGAAGCCAAATTGACCCATGCTTAGGATTTTAACACACACACAGTTGATTCCAATGCATGTAAAAAAATCAAAGGAATGCACTATGCAGCTTTCAGTTTATTCAAACATTCTGTAATTATAAATATCAGACACTTCATGAGCTTTTATTTTTCACGTACAGAATCCTGTATACATGATGTATTTCAAAGGTCAAATTGAATTATTCCATAAAATCTGTTCTTCCATCCATAGCTATATGCATTTCTAGCAGTTTATGTACTCATTAGTAGCAATATTGTCGAACCTTTTTTCCAGAAGGGAGGTTGTTGCCTTGTCATTAAATAAATAAATAAATAAATAAAAGTTACCATTGAGTCAGTTCCAGCTCAGAGTGACCCTATAGGAAAGAATTGAACTGCTCCATGTGGTTTCCAAGGAGCAGTTGGTGGAGCAAAACTGCTGACCTTTTGATTAGCAGACAGATGCTTAGCCCACTGCACCACTGGGGCTCCCTAGGGCAAGATATACTTTGTGACTGCCCATTAATCTTTATTACTTGTTATTACCTTGGGTGTAATGAAATGAAGACAACAGATTAAAAAATTAGTCTTCATGAATAAAAATAGGAAAAAGGAAATTCAATATGCTTTCAAAATGTTACTGTTATATGGAATTCAGAATCTTTCAATTCTGAATAGCCTCTTGTCTTTCCATCGTTCTTACTATATTCTGTCCAAGATGTGTATCTGTGTTTTTTAGTGGGGTCTGCAAATGAGAACTAACTCAACAGCACCTCACAACAAAATAAAACACCTGCATCACAATCATCTGGAATGCTTCTTACCGTAGATTTCTGACTTACTCTGAAAATCTACTACTCCAGAAATTCTAGGGGTGGGGCCACAAATATGTTATCTCTTCTCTCCATAAATCTTAAAAAGTTTTAAACTCATTGGTTTGGATAATCAAAAAGATAGGTAACACTGGAAAGTTCCTAGTGTTCTGTTTATGATTATCTCCCACTAGGAAAAAGAGAAAACCAGGTATCTAACTATATAGTGAACTCATATTTAGCTTGTTACCTCCTATTGGGGGGAAAAAAGACAATTTTTAGTGTTGAATATTAAATATTTTTGGTTTAAAGTACACTGTATGTAAGGGAAAAGTTTATTATACCTCTTGAAAATATCTTTTGATGTCTGAGTTAGCAAACTCTGTTAGACAAAGGAAAGTTGAGCCCGTGATCAATGTACACCTACAGCACTCACACTGTGTGTTAGGTCTTAACACACAAAGAGAAATAAGCCTCTGGTTATGAGGTCTAACCTTGGGGGAATTGAAACATTGACCAGGTGACTCTGCTCTGACAGACAGGAGTTGGGATGGTCGTGGTGGCAGAAGGTAGAAGAGCTTTATGAAATATCTAATCCCTGGACACAGATGCGAATTTCTATGGTTCACCTGACATCTGTGCTCTGCAGATGCCCTGTTGAGAACATAGCGCACTACCCAGAGTATTCCTCGCCATATAAGGATGTAGAGACCCAGAGCAGCCAGGACAAAAGGTATAAATCTCTCTTTCTTTCAGTCAAGAAATATTATATGAGCTGTCATACCATGTCCAACATTCATCTGTCAGTTATATTTTGAATGCCAAGACTAACGGTATTCTGATTCACCCTGAAAGGAAAGATGTCAGTACTTCTTCAGTATTCAAAATACCTAATATCTGTGGCTCTTTCTCCTTTTTAAGTACTTGCTACAAAAGTTTGAATTGTGCAGAAAGATTAGGGGAGATTTATTTGAGTCCAGAAACCATCCCCTCACAATGATTTTATTTCGCCAACCCTCTGTTTTTAAACATGCTTCCTTTTACACTACTTTAAAATTCATTTGTCTTAGGCTGAGTTCTCTAGAGGCATAAAGCCAATGAAGTGTGTGTATGTATATATACATGTACATGAGTATACACAGAGAGAGGGAGAGATTTCAAGTAAATGGCTCACACAATTTCCGGAGGCTGACAATTCCCAAATCCATGGGCCAGGCAGCAAGCTAGAGGCTTCTCCTGACTCATGTGGTTTCAGGGATGATTGCTGAAACCAAAGTCTTCAGGTCAGGTGGCAGACTAAAGGCTTGGGTTCCACCAACCAGTCAAAGGATAACAAAGGTGGGTATAGGATCGAAAAGAAAGAACAACTATGCCAAAACACCCCCTATGTATATTGGATATAGGCCATGCCCCCAAGGAAACTCTCCTTCCAACTGATTGGCTGCTAGTGTCAGATCACAGAATGGAGGGTGATTACATAATACGTACCAAACCACGGAACTTTATGGCCTAGACAAATTATAACATTAGTTGTCAGAGTCCACCCCTTGTCAACTTGGCACCTGTACACATCTCCTTAAACTGCATATAATCTCTAAATAGAGTCAATTACAAAGTCACATTTAGCACCTACCATGGTGCAATATGCATACATTCAGAAATTCACTCATTCTATTTATAGCCTATATTTTAAAGGTAATAAGATAAAAGAGGGAAGAAAAATCTGTGTGTGTATACATGTTTGTGTATAAAACAAGGAAGAAATGTAACACAGTTCTAATTTCTACAATTGGTCATGTGATTGTAGCTAGTATTTATGACTGCCTTCTTCCACCACCCATTTTATATTCCCTTTGCCTTAAGCAAGCACTCCAGCTGGCTGTGGTTCTCTGCCTGGTGTGATAACCCAAACTCTGTTCCTGAAGGATCTGGACCATTAGTACTCATGGTGGAATTGGGTTGCTGTAGTGTTGCACTGACTTCCTCAAATCCTGCTGCCTCGTTCTTCATATAGTCCAGCTTCTCAGGTTATTTTCTACCATAGGTCATGGCAGTACTAAGAAACACCCTAAGGGATTTCCTTTATTTCAGCCACACTCTTCTTTACCTCCATTATGTAGCATCAGTCCAGTTTCTCATTGGTATTCAGTATCAGTCACAGTAGAATCAGTCACACTAACCAGTATGTTAACTCTCTTTACCTGTTGAACCAGAGACATGAGGAGGCCAAAGTGGTCAGGTAGCATTCTTAACTTCCATTTCAGTGTAATCAATGTTGTGTCTCCTACCCTCCACAGGGCCACAGGGACAAGAAGCAAAATTTTGCAGATGGATCACTAGTGGTAATAGTAGTGCCACTCCCATTTCCACCCCTTGATTCCCAAACTCAGGAATAATGTCTATGGGAAAAACAGCAACGTATATGGATGCTGCTTTAGACCATATACAGCATGCTGTATAACACTGACCCTCCTTGCAATGTATTGCCACCTAGCTGGTGTCATAACTGTGTGTTTAAACGGCCATTACCATCATTCTATCATTAGTCATTTTAGAATGATGGGGAATATGGCAAGACCAGTGAATTCCATGAGCGTAGGCCTATTACCATACTGCATTTGCTGTGAAGTGAGTTTCTTGGTCTGAGGCAATGATGTATGGGATAGCATGATGGTGGACGAGGCCTTCTGTAAGTCCACAGATGGTAGTTTTGGCAGAAGCATTACATGAAAGGAAGGCAAAATCATATCCAGAATTAAGCATCCAGGATGGAACTGGTCCAGTGTAATCAATCTGCCACCAGGCAACTGACTGAACATGCCAAGGAATAGTGCCATATTGGAGAGTCGCTGTTGGTCTTGCAGACTGAGGACGCAGCAGTGGATGTAGCCAAGTCAGCATTGGTGAGTACAAGTCCATGTTGCTGAACCCATGCATAACCTCCATTCCTACCACCATGGCCACTTTGTTAATAGCCCATTGACAATGATGGAAGTGGCTGGGGAAAGGCACTGACTGGTATCTGCGCAGACTTACAAGGCTGTGGGAACTGACAATCCAAAATCTGCAGACCAGGCAGCAGACTGAAGGCTTCTCGTGTCCCAAGAACCAGAGATCAGAGGATGATCAGATAACTGTAAGAACAGAAAGTGAGATTTGCCAGAACATTGATATGTATGTATGTATGTATGTATGTATATACATATTGAAGTACACACATATGTATAGAAATAAAGAGAGAAACATATATGTATTGGACACAGGCCATGTGCTCAAGGAATTTCTCTTTCCAGCTGCATTGGCTACTGTCACCAGACCACAGAATGGTGGGGTAATTACATAACATCTGCCAAACCACAGAGAATAATGGCCCAGCAAAGTTGATGCATAACATTAACCTTCACAGCACAGCTATTATTTATATACTGCCTTTATTTATGGGCCAGGTACTATTCCACATTATTAGGATACATCAGTACAGAATACATAAAAAATCTCTGCCCCTCTGGCACTTGTATTTTGAACTGGGAAGACAGACTATAAACATAATAAATAATTTTGTAATTCTTATAAGAACATTAAAGGAGAAGGTATCAAGAATCCAGGTTGAGTTCAAGGGTAGGAGAAGTTGAAGTTTTAAACTGAGGTCAGAGTAGGACTCATTGGGAAGAGGAACCAGGAAAAAGAATTAAAGAAAAGCAAGAGTGTGTCTGTAGAGACCTCATGGAAGAGGACTAAGACCGAGATAGCACTAAGAATAAAAATCTGAAGGCGGGAGTGTGGCTGATTTGCTCTTGGAACAGCCAGGAGGCCCCTGGCTGTGGTATGAGTGAGGGAAGAATAGCAGAGGTGAAATCAGAGAGTAGCAGGGAGCCAGATCATAGCCAGATCATATGGAGCCTCCTAAGCCATTGTAAGTACTTGGCCTTTTACGCCAGTAAAATGAGGAGCCACTGGAGGGTCTTTAAGGAGAGGATTGGATCACTCTCATGGCTGTGTTGAAAATAGATTACCAGGAGGGATAAGTCAAAGATGAAAACAGGAGTATTATTTACAAGGTTTCTGCAGTAACCAAATAAACTTACAAAGAGTTTTTTCTTCTTTGCGATCATGTTCTTAGCATAAATTCTGCAAGGTGGCCCAAGAATAAGAACATTTTATGGCCAAATAGATTTTTATAAGGGTTATTCGAGTTTATATTGCTACCAGCAATCTGTGTGATTTCTAGTTTCTTCCTTCTTATTTTTCCTGGGATAGGGTGTTTTTAGCATTGTTATAAATGTTATTCATAATATGCTTAAGTTTTTTCTACATATTTATTAGTTATAGTGCCTTTAATGAATATGTTGTGTATTTTTAATGGATCTTAATGTTTCAATCCAGTATATTTGATATCTTTAGTTTTAATTATAAAACTTGGATCTTGAATAGTGGATCCAAGTTTAAAGGCATTAGGCCATGTTAGAATCAGAAATCTAAGCTGAAAAGTGTTTATACTGAAAGTATTTATACTAAGTCAACTGGGATGAAACTGTTTAAATTTAGGTTGTTTGAGGCAGAACTAGTTATAAAACCACCCCTGTTAAATGCTACTGTCTCCTGGGCTCTGTTAAAAGTGAAACATATATTTTTAAAAGCTTCTAATAGCAGCCTCAATTGCAAATGGATAAAATAACTGTTCCAGTATAGTTTTAAAAGAAGGCAAACAATGACTTTTAGCCAATTTAAGCAGCTAAAACTGGAGGGCAGATACCCCTCTGTAGTCCTCTATTAGAACTTAGTGGTTCACAAGATCAGAGATTACCACCCTGAAGCAGGAGTTGTCCCTAGTTGGAGAGTAGGTCATGAATAGACTAATTCAGGCCAGAATCTCGTGCCTCGGGAGCATTTCTACCCACGGATGAACAAAAACAGTGAAATCAGCCAGTAGATTTAATCTCCTGTCCAAACCCACAGCAACTCAGGCAAAAACCACATGCCCATGACTCCTGCCATGAAGGAGAGTTCTGCACACAGCTAGTGAATAGTGACGGCAAAAGAGGAACCAGAAGTCTGTGCTTTTGACTCTGAAGTTACCTCATCCCCTTTCCACTGTACAAAGTGCTTCTTGAGCTCTTTCTTATCCTCAAAGCCCTGCTCAGACGCTATTGTTGCTGTTGAAACATTTCCAGGCTCTTCCTGTTGGAATCAATTATGTTCTTCTCTGGGTTCCCATAGCATTATTTGTATTCCTTCATTATAGTACTTAGGTCCTTATGGTTTGTATTCAGATTGTTCATGTTGTCTCTCTCAGTGGATTATAAACTCACTGAGAACACAGGTTGTATCATGATGATTTCTCCATCATTGTTTTGCACATTAACAATTCATATATGTTGAGTTAAATTGACACAGCATCCTGTGAGGAAGACTGGTTGTTCTTCTTCCATTTTACTTAATTAGGTAAAGATAAGAAACATTAAGTGGATTCCTGGAAATCACAGGTCTTTCATATCTTGAGTCAGTGCTGTTACTGCAGTTGAAGCAGCTCTGTTCCAGAAGCCAATATAAGGTTGTTGAAATGGAAGAAGCTGTTCTGTTCAAGGAAACCCTGGTTGCATAGTGGTTAAGTGCTATGTCTACTAACTAAAAGCAGTTCAAGTCCACCAGGTGTCCCTTGGAAGCTCTGTAGGGCAGTTCTACTCTGATCTGTAGGTTCACTATGAGTTGGGATTGACTTGATGGCAGTGGGTTTGGTTTGGATTTTATTCCTTTCAAGAATCCATCTCCAAAAAGGAAGCTTAACATATATAACCTAGATATTTATTGTTTTTAATTTAGCTTATTTCATCTTTAGTATGATGTAAAAACTGTACTCAGGGAACTCATAGATCTGAAACTATAAAATTAGGTATTACATTTATTTTCAAGTTGCATAATTCTTACCTCTTAAAATTCTATTCATCATTGAGTTTTTTTCTTGAAATCCTCCCTGAAGTTTTATCATCTTTTTACTATGAAGCACTAAAATGAATACAGTAAACTTCTGCCTAGGGTAAAAGAAAGAAATTGGTATCTTATTCTTCATACATTCCATATACTTTTTCAGTGCATCCTAGAATATTTCATGCTTTTGGAATCAATGATTAGTGTTACACATGTGTTTTTTCCTGAGAGAATAAATGATACCAATAGAGTAAGATTCTCTGGGAGGGGTCTTCTGTTATTATTATTAAAGTAATAGTTAAGATTTTTTGATAGTTCTTACATGAGATTCCTCTAATGCCCCAGGGAAAAGTTTTACTTACATTTTCAAAATGCTGCAATTATGGGAAGATTCAGGCTGATCATCACATGTTCATTGCTGCTTTTTTGTAGCATATGAGGCAAAATAAGCTGTGAAATGTTTAATGATAAAAATAGAATCAGGGCTCAAAGGCCAAAATTCTTGTTCCAGGGTGGCTTTTTATATGGATTTAGTTATCATTGGTAATACCAGTTTCCATGATTGAAACTGGACCTTCCGAAATTGAAAGTACAAGTGACATATTTTGATTTTTAGATTAGAAATGCCAAGAGATAAACAGCAACAGAAGATCTGAATCATCTTTAGGGGATGGTGGAGGGCAAATAAGAATGTTATGCAGTGAAAAAATAAGAAAAGCATAATCCATGTGGATCTAATATAAATAGCTGAGTTGATAAATTCTCATGAAAAATAGTTTAAAAGACATCTGTTGCACTTAAAACTTCACTTACTCTAAACTGCTATGTTTCAGAGGATATTTTTCTCATAGAAAAGTTAGTTTTGTTTTGGTTTTGTTTCTTTTCTTTCCCACAATATCAAGTGACTCCAGATTTCTATTTTTCTTTAGTTATCAGAACAAGCCAACACTTATTTACTCAGAAAGATTTTAAAACTCTGGGTAGGCTCTCATACTATAATTTGGTTTTTACCGTTACCCAACATGGCCTCTAGCCTCCTACTCAACGAAACAAATTACCAAAATATATTTTATAGTTATATTACAATGTAGTTACCTCTACAAACTACCTAACCACTTACAAAGTAGATTTTATTATCATTCAAAAACTTGAAGAACATATGATAGCTATGGATTGTAGGTTGCTTTTTTGAATCTGAACAAGGATATAAAATATGGAATTTTTCAAAGTGGAAAGAGTCTTGCATGTGTAATGCAAAGTGGAGGGTCCAGAGGGGTTAACTGCCTAAAGCAACACAGCTAGCAATTGGTGGTAACTGACTTGAACCTCTTGTTAGTTGCCGTTTTCACCCCCATGTGCAGAGTGGAACTACTCCATAAGGTTTTCAAGGCTATAATCTTTCAGCAGCAGATCACTGGGCCTTGGGGGTTTTCCCAGGCATGTCAGGAGTGTTTGCAGAGCCAGCTCTGTAGCTTAAGTAACCATCTGTGACACCCAGGCACTCATGGCTTGAAACTGGATCTTCTGAATGCACGCCTAGTTTTGGTTTTTACCGTGCTTTCCTGTGCATTTTATCACCTTTAAAGTAGAAATGATAGCCTGTGCCCCTTCCTGATATATGCATTTAAAAATAATGTGTTATCATGGTTGTGGAAACACAGATATAGCCTATGTACAATTCTTTGATGACCATTTCTTTCCAACTAATAGCTATTTAAAACATTGTTTTAGTACAAAATAGTGTTCTTCATATGGAGATTTCTTTTTATAGTAAGATCTTTACATAGGCTCTCAAATCAAATTTGATTTTTACCACTGCCCAAACTGTGGATCATAACAAATTATGGATAACATTGCAAAGGATGGGAATTCCAGAATGCTTAATTATGCTCATCAAAAACCTGTACGTACCCCAAGAATCAGTTGTTTGAACAGAACAAGGGGTATTACATGATTTAAAGTAAGAAAAGGTGTGTGTTGTGGTTGTATCTTTTCATCATACTTTCTCAATCTGAGAAACTGAACTATGTGAAATATGCAGCATTAAGATTCCAGGAAGACTCATTAACAACCTGCATTATGCAGATGACAAGAACTTAATTGCTCAAAGTTAACAGGACTTGAAGCACTTATTGACGAAGATGAAAGACTACAACAGCTAATATGGATTACTCCTCAAGATAAAGAAAACGACAATCTTTACAACTAGACCAGTAAACACCATCATGATAGATGGAGAAAAGATTGAAGTTGTAAAGGATTTCATTTTTCTTGAATTCACAGTCAACATCCGTGGAAGCAGCAGGCAAGAAATCTAAAGATCTATTGCATCAGGCAAATCTGCTGCAAAGGACCTCTTTAAAGTGTTTAAAAGCAAAGGTGTTACCGTGAAGGCTAAGGTGAACCTGACACAAGCCATGGTGTTTTCAGTCGCCCCATAGCATGTGATAAACAGTAAGTAAGGCAGACTGAAGAATTGGTATCTCTGAATTGTGTTAGCCAAGAATTTTGCATATACCATGGACTGCCAGAAGAACCAACAACCCTGTCTTGGAAGAAGTATCAGCAGAATGCTCCTTACAAGCAAGGAAGGTAAGATTATGTCTCACATTACTTTGGACATGTTGTCAGGAGGGATCAGTCCCTGGAGATGGACATCATGCTTGGTAAAGGATCAGTGAAAAAGAGAAAGACTGTCAGTGAGATGGATTGGCATGATAGCTGCCCAACAGTGGGCTCAAGGCTAGCAAGGATTATGAGAACAGCGCAGGACCAAGCAGTGTTCATTCTGTTGTACATATGGTCTCTGTGAGTCGGAACCCCCTCAATGGCACCTAACAGCAAAAACCTGATGATAATTTAAAAAAAAAAAAAAAAAAGTTGCTGTCAAGTCAGTTCCAACTCTTAACAATCCTATAGGACATTGGAGAACTGCTCTTAGGATTTCCAAGAAGCAGCTGGTGTTTTCAAACTTTCAGCCTCTAGATTAGCAGTCAGACTCTTAACCACTGCACCAAATACAACTATGAATTAAAGATCAAATGTTAGTCAAGTAGAAACTATGTGTAGCTTAACATTTTATGTTGAAAGATAATACTTGTGATTGTCTCCCAGCAACCTGTTTTGGAAAAATTGTTTAACTGGTATGTATGAGTCGGTGAGCTTTTTGCTCATCTTTGGAGCATTTTCAGTCTATGGCTCCCAGTATAGCATTCGAGGAACAGGAAAGAGGCGAATGCAGATATTTGGCTATTTCCCCTTAACACGGATCTTGGACAGTGAAAGTGTGTGTCAGTCTTAAATGTTATGGTATTCAGTGTTACTGGTGGGTTAGTACTTTGGGCAAACAGGAGGAACATAAACCAACCATGCTTTTAAAAACAGTGTCTTTATATCAGCATCTGTTGGTGTGGATGTTTTTCCCATGATACGAAACAAAAAGTGCAGCAAATTAGGATTGCCATTCCTCCGTACTTTTTTCTAATGTGCATTGAATGAAAGATTTAAAACAGATACAGAATTCCAGAGAAAACAGGTGGCACGGGAGCTGGAATTGATGGTAGCCAAATACTTTGTGGCAGAGTTGTCCTCTCTAACCAACTGTCCATCCTGTGGGGAACTTTTTGCAATCTCAAGGAACATATTTTTTGAGGAATGTTAAGAATTTGTGTGAGCACAGGAGTGACTATTTATAACAAAGAATTATTTCCTGATACCTGCATGAACACAAAAAAAGTCCACTTTTAAAATGAAATTTCAGATCAGAGGGTGCTTTTATATGCAAATTTTTATTTGGTTTTCATCACCTTTCCTTTCCTAGGGGAGAACATCTAACTGGAAAACATTATTGTCATGGGCTGAATTGTATCCCACCCAAAATGTATGTAGCCGTTTGGCTGAGCCATGATTCTTGATATGGTATGATGTTCCTCCATGTTGTAAATTGTGCCTCTATGATATTAATGAGGGACAACGGTGGCTGTTATGTTGGTGGGGGCAGGACTCAGTGTGTAAGATTGTATTGTGCCTTGAGACAATCTTTTGAGATATAAAAGAAGCCAGCAGAGAGAGTTGAGGGCCTTATGCCTTTAAGAAGCAGTGCTGGGAGCAGAGCATGTCCTTTTGAAAAGGAACTGGAGTCCCTGTGCCTCAGAACCTTCCAGTCCAGGGAAAGATTGATGACAAGGAACTTTCTTCAGAGTCAATAGAGAAAGCCTTACCCTGGAGCTGATGATGCCCTGAATTTGGATTGGTAGCCTACTGGACTGTGACAAAATAAAATGTTTCTTTTTAAACACATCTACTTGTGGTATTTCTGTTATGGCAGCAGTTGATGACTTTAAACAACTATTATACATGACTTTATATATACACACACTGTATATATAGTTTAAGGTGGTGATTATTGGAGACAAAAGGAACAATGAGCATTCTGTTTATTTCCCCCAACTTATTGACTATTGCTTTATGTAGAATATAAACCTTTGATGATAGGATCAATGCAAAAATTCTCGTTCCCATGAAAATAATTTCACAAAAATGATTATCTTCCCATTATTTATGAAAATAGGAGTATCACAACTTCACATGTGAGGAAAATAATAGCATCATTAGAGAATGGGTGCCCCTTTTATACTTTGCTATTACTGAGGAAACGGTCCTTAAGACTGAAGTTGTTATGATAATAAGGTGCTGATCATTTTAATTTTTTTACCGCAACTGATGTCTCATGGATTGTTTGGCAGCTGAATTTGCATTGGGATTAATTTTGAAGTTCATGTCTCATTTAAACATGTAAAGTAGTATTGTTTTTTGTTTTGGAACTTGAGTTTGTAACATGCGGTATTTAGGCAAATGAATGCTGAGTAACCTTGGCAAGAAATCCCATGGTAAGATTCACATGAGTCAATGATCGTGAGATTGCTCTTCAAACTGAGAAGTTTTATAATTGTTTCAGCAGCAGATTTGCTGCCACTTCCTAGAGAGTGAAGTGTTCAGGGGAAGGCAGCCACAGATGTGCCTTCACCTCTTTTCCTGTTCCTAGCAAAGGACACAGGGAGCCATGAACTGGAACCATTCCAAGGATGAGCAAAAAATAGCTTGCTTTCCAAGAGTCACATGAAAGTTAAACTGTTATCATAATAATTCCCCCCCCAAATCAAATATTTAGGCAAATGAATACTGAGCCCTCTTGGCAATAGTGTTTAATACTGCATAATAGTGTAATGAGGGGAACTTTGATTCTTTTAATTTTATTTCAGTATTATCTTTTGCTACATAACAAATTGCCAAAAAAAAAAGAAACCTAGCAACTCACACATTTATTATCTCATAGTTTCTGCAGTTTGGGTACCTGAGCATGATGTAGCTGAGTCTTCTAATTCAAAATCACCTCAAGGCTTGACTGAGCAATGATTTGCTTCCAAGCTCATGTGATTGTTGAGAGGATTCACTGTCTTGCTGGGTGTTGGCCAGAATTCCTTGCCACATGGATCTCTCAAATATGGTAGATTGCTTCATCCAGGTGTGCAGGCTGAGAAAGCAATGGAGTCTACAAACAACACAGAAGTCACAATCTTTAGTAGCCTAATCATGGAAGTAACATCCCATCACCTCTATTGGTAATTCTGTTTGGTTAAAAGCAAGTCACTAGTTCAGACCATACTCAGTGGAGATTACAAAAAGGCATGAGTATCAGGAAGCAGGAAATATTGAAGACCATTTTAAAATCTGCATACCACAGCTACTGACCATAAGCAGCTGAAATTTAACACAGACCAGCAGAAGGCTGTGTGTGAAAGGAGATCACCACAGTCATGTTCCAAGGGGAAGTGTGTTCTGTTAGAGGGTTTGGGAGGATTTACCTGGCTTCATTTTCCAGGAAAGTATTATTCCAGAACATCAAGGTACATTAGTTGGAAGTTTTTCCTAAGAATAACTGGTAGAAGTCTCAAGGTGAGGCACATCCAATCAAGGAAAAGAAGAGATTTGTAACTTAGTCCAGGAATAAGTAGTCAAATTCATCTAAAGGATTTTATGCTGTAGGCATCTGGACAGTCATGTAGAATATACAGAAGAATAAATGATTTAAAGGGAAAACAGAGGTAACTAAGACATTTAACTGATTAAGAAAAATTCCTTTAAACTTTGAACAGCTATCAGATATTTTAACATACAACTGTTGAGGAACGTAACACTGGAACCACTGATGAAGTCTGAATTTTCTCATACTAGATGCCAAGTTCCCATAGGAGTTTCAGAATTCCGAACAGCTGTAGGAGAAAGGCAGTGCCAGGGCTGTTTGTGTGGATGGACCAGATGACTGAAGAGAGATTTGTAGGATATGAGCTAGGATGAGGACATTTAAGTAACAAAATCAGAAGCAAGGTGATAGTATGGTCATAGGGCAAGTTGCTTCATCCTTGTGGGTCTTGATCCCCTTTATCTGCTAAATGGCCTCACTTAGATAGTACTATATGAGGCAATACTGTGAATATCAGGAAGCAGGAAACATTGGAAACTATTTTAAAATCAGCATACCACGTGCATGCCTTACATCATGGGTTTGCTGTGAGAATTAATGGTATAATGTATATTTCATTTAGTGGCACACAGTAACTATTCAATAAGTATTAACTATTTTTACTGTTATACAAATTTATGATGACATTCAGAGGACAGAAGAGAGAGATCAAAGAAGACAAGGCAATTCAAGGTTTTAGCCAAGAATGCTAGAGTGATTTATTCACAAGTAGTAAAGTTGGGGGCGAGGGTAGCATATTGTTTTGGTAGAAAATGATGAGGTCAGTTTCAGGCTCGTTAACTTTGAGAAGACAGGATGTGATGATACCCAGCACACTATGGTTTCCAGAGGGGAATATTAAACCTGGAGGTGATGACTGGAGTGGTCCAAGGTGTGCACTTGACCCTTAACCCTGACTGTACCCCCAGATGTAACTGATTTATTTGAGACTCAGCCTAAGCTGAGCCAGTCAGTAGCCTTCATCAGAAGTTGAGAATTGAGACCAAGACATTACAGCCCAATCTTCTTGCTCTCTGGAACCAAAAAGGTGTAAACTCAGATTGTATGAAGAAAAAGGACACTGTCCCACAGGAAAAGAAAGCAAAATTGGTCAAAAGTCTATCAAGGTTGAATCCCTGATCCCTGGTGTTCTTAAGATTCAGGTTCATTCTTGACTAGGATCCTTAAATATGTCTTTTAAATTTATGCTTGTTCAAATTAGGTTTCTATTACTTGCAACTCCCAACTAATACCAAGAAGCCACATGTAGGTGATAAATTGACAATGAAGTTCCATGAGGAAACAAGCAGAAGTAGAAGCCATGAAGGGAACAGGAGAGCTACAGTGCAAGAAATGAGAGTAAAATGAACCCAGTGTTGTGGATGCCGTGGAAACCAAGAAACAAATGGTGAGATGGACAGCTGTATCAAGAAGAGTGAGGAGGAAAGTCTATAGAATTTAGTGTTTGGAGGCCACTGGTAACTTTAAAAATGTCTGCCATTCTCAACAGACTAACTGTAGTAAATCTCTGAAACTTTTCTCAAAGCTTGGCAAATAGTGTTTCTTAGTAAGTCTTCTGTATCTAACACATGTGTTGAATATGGCTACAACTGTTGGGTAAATGGATTGACTGCATTAAATCTATGTTGGTATCTTAGGCTGAGTTCTCTCGAGAAGCAAAACCAGTAAGACATATAGAGAGAGCAGCTTTATGTCAAGGAAATGGTTCATGCAGTTGTAGATACTTAAATGTTCCAAGTTCCAAGTCAGGCTAGAGTGTTCTGATTCATGGAGCCCATAGCTGCATGGGCTGGTGAACCTAAAATTGGCTGGTCACAGAACAGGGCTCTTGCTCACAGCCTGTGAAGATCAATGAATCCTGAGATCAGCAGGGAAGACAACAAAGTAAGCTGCTAACTCAGGTTCCAAGAACCAGAGATCAGACGAACAGGAGCCAGCTGCAGGATCTTGAGCGAGCAAAAAAAGACCACAAACTTTGACACAATGTCTGTTTATAGTCAATGAAGGTCACATGCTCAAGGAAACTCCCTGATTGGCAGGTGCCCACTGCAGATCCCATCATGGACAGTGATCACATTGTATCAGATATCAGCATGGAAGTGATCACAACATCATATGACTTCCAAAACTGGGACTCATGTCCCAGCTAAATTGACACACAATAATCATAGTCCACCCCTTGTCAACTTGATGTCTGTATACATCTCCTTAAAGCACACATACTCTCTCAATAAAGCCAATTATAACATCATACTTGTGCCTAACCTGATATAATAAACACAAGTATAACCAAAAATGTACCAGCACTGTTTACATCATATATTTTATAAGTGAGGAGAACAGAAATGTCTGATACACATATACAAAGCAAAAATACTTGTAACAATTACAGTCCTTATTTCTTCAATTGGTCACAGGGTCATAAGTGGTATTTAGGACTACAGTCTTTCACCACCCATTCTGTATTCCCTTTGCCTTTAGGAAGCACCTAAGCTGATTGTGGTTCTTTGCTAGATGGAGAGAGCCAAACTGTTATTCCTGAAGGGTCTTCACTTGTAGTAGTCATGTCAGAATTGGATTAACCATAGTTTTGCATTGACTTAATCACAGGACAACCTAAAGAATCTCCTGCATTTCAGACATACTTTTTTCACCTCCATTATGTGATACCAATCTGATTTTCCTCTTGGTAATCGGACTCGACGGCACTTGGCTTGGCAATCAGGACCAGTCACACCAGCCAATAGGGTTACTCAGTTCTTTCCTTTTTCATCCAGAGGCATAAAGAGCCCAAAGTAGCCAGGTGGGATTCTTAGCTTCCAGTTCAGTGGCATTAGTGGTGTTTTTCCAGGTGGAAGCATTCTGCCCTTTGGAACTAAGACCTCTAGACCTGCAGAGAATAAGGTCATGGAGACAGGAAGCAAAAATCTCCCAAGTGGGTCACTAGGGGTAGTAGTGAATGGTGCCACTCCCATTTTCACCCCTTGATTCCTAGACCTATGGATCCTCGCTACAGGTGAAACAGCACCATATACTGGATGTTGGTTTAGACCATACACATCTCCCAGAAAATGTTCCCCCAACCCCAGCAAGGTATTGCCACCTAGATGACACTGTAATTATGTCTTCAGAAAGCCATTCCATTGTTGTATCAAGCCAGCTGCTTCAGGTTGATGATGAAAATGCTAAGACCAATGAATTCCATGAGGATGGGCCTAGTACCATACTTTATTTTCTGTGAAGTCTAGTCCCTTGATCTGAGGTGATGCTATGTAGGATACCACGATGGTGGATAAGACATTATTTAAGTCCATGGATGGTAGTTTTGGTAGAAGCATTGCATGCAGGGAAGGCAAATCCCATCATAGGAGTGATAAAATTGTATGAAGTCTCAGCATGGAAGTGATCACAACATGATAAAACTACCAAACAACTGAGAGTCATGGCCCAGCCAAGTGGACACACAATATTAACCATCACAATTTGTCATGGTTGAAAATAGTCTGAGCTTTTAATGGCAACGGTACTGAAATGGGATGAGTCATTTACCTAATGTTGAGTTTAGGAACCAGCTCAGAAACAACTAAGAGTGACATCATTGTCATCACTATAAAAGAGAGAAGAAGAGGGACACTATGAACCTATTCCAGGAATACTAAAATAGAAACCTTCATGGAAGGGAAAAGCTCATGTTAGAATGAATGTGACTTAGAAGAATGGAGCTGCTCAGAGACAGGCTCCTCTGAGAATCAAGTAAGATTCAGAACACATGGATTGAGTACCTTGTGGCTCTTAGAAAGAGTAACAAAACAGCAAAATGGCTCTTTTAAAGTTCTGGTAGTTGACTTTAAAATAGGATAGGAATGAGTCTTCTTATAAAAGTAAGGCTACAGAGTGGTAAACATGAACACTGAAACAGGATACCTCTTATCTGTCCCACTTTTATTTTTCTTGTGTATGGTTCCATGTATTTGTTTTTGATAAGGAAATGAACTGAGTTGTTTTGAAAAGCACTTTTTTTTAAGTATAAGTAATAGGTGGTTGGCTACTTAAATTTACATCTCTCTAGGCCCAAACCACTGTGCTTTCTGAACTAGCTAGAAGTGGCACACGGATCTTCCAGAAGCCCTGACTGTAGGCTAAAGAAGTATCCAAAAC
Source organism: Heterohyrax brucei (assembly GCA_028571685.1). Taxonomy (NCBI): domain Eukaryota; kingdom Metazoa; phylum Chordata; class Mammalia; order Hyracoidea; family Procaviidae; genus Heterohyrax; species Heterohyrax brucei. The sequence continues at coordinate 80,155,735 of CM053143.1, forward strand.
AGACACATAGGTCAGTGGAACAAAATTGAAAATCCAAATATAACATTGTCCACCTATGAGCAACTGATATTTGATAAAGGCCTAAAGGATGTGAGCTGAGGAAAAGACAGTCTCTTCAATAAATGATGTTGGCATACATAACTGGACATCCATCTGCTAAAAATTGAAACAAGATCCTTATCTCACACCATGCACAAAAACTAACTTAAAATGGATTAAAGACCTAAATATAAAATTCAAAATGATAAAAATCTTGGAAGAGAAAATTGGGAAGACAATGGAAGCCCTAATCCATGGCATTAACAATCTATAAAAAATCACCAATAACCCTTAAACACCAGAAATGAAAATAGGCACATGGGAACACGTAAAAATAAAAAACTTATGCTCATTCAAAGCCTTCATCAAAAGAGTAAAAAGACCACTCACAGACTGGGAATAATTTTTGGCTATCACATCTCTGATCATTGTTTAATCTTTAATCTACAAAATACTGCAAAAACTTCAGCAAGAAAAAGACAAACAACCCAGTTAAAAAATAAGCAAAGACATAAATAGGCACTTCACTAAGGAAAACATACAAGATGCCAACAGTTATACAAGGAAATGCTCATGATCACTAACCATTAGAGAAATCCAAATCAAAACAATGAGATACCATCTAACTTCAACAAGGCTGGCAGTTATACAAAAAACACAAAGTAATAAATGCTAGAGAGGATGTGGAGAGACTGGAACTCTTCTACACTATTGGGGACAGTGCAAAATGGTGCAACCACTTTGGGAATCGATTTGGTGCTTTCTTAGAAAACTAGAAAGAGAAATACCATATTATCCAGTAATTACACTCTTTGGAATATATCCCAAAGAAATAAGGGACACCACTAAAAGAGATACATGCACACCTGTGTTATTGCAGCTTTCTCCATAATAGCAAAAAGATGGAAACAACCTAGATGCCTATTAACAGCCGAATGGCTAAATGAACTATGGTATATACATACAATGGAATACTGCACAATGATAAGAAACCACGATGGTTTAGAGAAGTATCTGACAACGTGGGACCATCTGAAGGATATTATGCTGAGTGAAATTAGCCAAATACTAAAGGACACACATTGTATGAGACCATTAATATGAGGATTCAATAATCATTTTAGGGCATAAGAAATCAATTATTGACAGTTACAAGGGTGGGAAGGGAGGGAGAGGAATTTCTGCATATTAGATAGAGGGTAAGACTAAATTTGAGTATCGGGTATGACAACATGTAATAGAAAGGAGGTACCCACTAGTGCTCAATTCCAAAACTAAACTGTTAGCCAAATGTGTCCCATCTCTTTGGAAGGACAGAATAACAGTGGTAGAAGTTGGAGGACCACACTCTTGTGGAGGGGCATCAAGACTACTTGGCATACCCAAGTTCTTTTATTCCCTCTTTTCTCTCTCTCAAGAAAAGATTCTGGATACCACTTGGGTGAGTGGTGTCTGGAGTATTAAAAGCTAAAAAGCTACCATCTAAGAAACATCAGTTGGTCCCAACATACCTGGACCAGTGGTAAATGATGGACATCAAGGAGAGGAAAAAAAATATGAACCCACCAAATAGAAGGATCCATACAAGTCAGAGTCTCCCTCATTATGGGACCTGAAGAACTAGATGGTGCCCGGCCACCACCAGTGATTGCCCAAAGAGAGTGCATGAAAATTTTACACACACCACTTGGGTGAGTGGCATCTGGGGTCTTAAAAGCTAATAAGCTGCCATCTAAGTAGCACTGATTGGTCCCAATCCCCCTGGACAAGAACTAAAAGAAGGACGCAAAGGGCAGGAGGAAAACATAAGCCTAGCTGATGGAAAGTGTCATATAATCCAGAGACTAATTTAACACAGGACCAGAAGAATCAGATGATTCCCAGCCATCATCAATGGCTGCCAGGATAGGGTACACAATATAGAGACCCCGATGTGGCAGGAGAAACATAAATGTGCAGAACTAGAACTCTACCAAATGCCCACAACTGATAGTCCTTTGGTCTGGAGGGTCCCCTGGGAGCATGGCCCCAGGACTGTCTAACCCGAAACTACATCCAGCAATGACTCTAGCTTCCCAGACAAACACTGAACTGGACTATATAAGACATGCTGTGATCCTGGCACCGAACAAAGTTTTGGGCTTAAATTAATAAGCAGAGGCCATCCAAGAAGCTCATTGCTGGTGGCAGGAAGATAGGGTGAGGGAAGACAGGTCTTGACCAAATAGGCATGAGAATTTCTGGATGAGGAGGAAGAGTGTGCTGTCATGGGAGGGTGGGGAAGGGAAGGGAAGGGAGAGCAGGTAGAGTAGAACAGTGGTGTGAGTTCCAAATGTTATATGACAAGTTGAATTGGATTGTTTTCTTATATTTAAATCACAATAGAATTTATATTAAAAAAAAAAAAAAAAAGCAGTGTCCAAAGAAGAAAAAGCAAAAGATGTCCATGAAATACTGGAAACATGCTACCTCAGGTCCTGCTGAATTTTAGCCTAATCCCCTCGTGGTCAGAGGGGAGAGATCCCATCTTGGGTTTTGCCGTGGCACATTTAGGACCTATCTAGGGAGATGGTAGGGACACAACTTCGAGTGCTCCCAGAAAACAGTAGTTTAAATTTGTGCTGCATTTCTTCTAATGACAAAAGGTGTCATTGCAGTCTCCCCAGCTACTTTTCCTGTTGCTTTTGGACCCTAATTGAGTATGAAGAAAACTCTCAGAATCTCTGCCTGCATTACTGTCAAGAAGGAGATGGGTACTGACAAGAAAGCGATGAGAGCGGGAGGTTAGCCTGCATTATTACCCTATCAGGCAAATAAGAGAAACTCAATATACAGAGATTGCTGTCCCACTGGCAGTTTGCTTTGTTTACATGTATGTGACTAGGGCTTGTCAACACTCATACTAAGGGAGTGAGGGTGAACTTTGTAACTAGCATGTTACTTAATTACCAGGTTTAGCATTATTTAAAAAATTAACAGAAACACTAAAAATTTAACATCCAAGCTCAATGGATCTGTCAACTCAAAGTGACCACTCAAATGATAAATAAAAAGAATTAGCAGTACAGAAAAGTGCTTCCTGGTAAGTTAGGTGAATTTAAAAGGATGTGGAAAATCTAAAAGGTGAGTTATTAAAGTGGTGAACATCTGTGTTGCCAGTGAAAACCCCCAAAGTTTGCTCAACGTAACTTGGTACAGCCTGTAAACAAGAGGCTGGCAGAGGTGAGGAGATCACAAAAGATGCCTTTATTTTGTTGTACAAGGCAAGGAGCAATAGTGGTTGTTGCCTCTGAGACTGCTCATAGGCAGCTTGGGGAGGTGGAGTTTTACAGAGAGCAGACAAGGAAATAGAAATGCCTCATGAATATTCAGGATTGAGCTTCACAGTGGGCACTCAGAGGTGGGGGATGACTATGCATTTTCTTTAGATGGGGTTCTATCCTTAGCGATAAAGGAAGAGGTTGCTTTTCCCTCATTAGCATGGTAAGTCTTCACCTACTGAAGAGTTGAGGCCATCTGTGGCCCATTCTGTGGTTATCTTGTTAAGGACAATTTCAGAAAAATGTGGGGCCTGTTCAGCTTGATATAGGAGGGTAAGCCAGAGCAGGATTCTCTTAGAAGTGTTGGGCTCTGAGGCTGCTTCCCTCATCTGGATAATTTAAGAAATTGTTGTTGGTGTTATAATGTGATGAGTGTAACAAACAAATTTAAAGTAAGCACGATTGATGGATTTATAGCAAGTACTATGATGGTTTTCTGCCTGAACTACAATAAAATATCTTGACCTAAACCATGCTCATAATCACCTAATCAAAGAGTGGCCCAAATCCAGATTCTTGTGAACCAACCAGTTATATAGTGTAATGAGGCCTCACATCCCAGGACAAGCACCAACAGAGCTCGAAGCAGTAACAGGATCACTTGAACAAGCTTTCTTTCTCCATAAAGGAAGGCTAAGAATGAAACCCCAATGCTGAATTGAGTAACTCTGGATTCATGGCTACTTAAAAAGAGAAGAAAATGTAAGTCAGTTTCTTCTGAGAAATAGTCCATAAAGATCAGCAATAAGGATGGTCTAGTGATGACAAATTGTGCCTAGAAAACTGACCAACAAATGAAATCTTTCTTTGAGAAAAGATGGGTCTAACTTAATAGCAGTATATGTGTTCTGCAAAAGCAATTAGAATTGGAGTCCTTGAAAGAAGGTCAGCTCTGCTAGAAAGCAGGAAGGTTTACTTCCCTTGACTTAACGGAGTAAATGAAAATATGAGTACTGTTTCCAAGGAGCAATTGTTTTGAATATTAAACTCTAAGAAAGCTGGCAGTAACTTTGAAAATCACAAAGGCTGTATATAGCTCAGTACATTCAGTACAGCCAGTACATTAGCAGACAGCACAGTAAAATTTTGAGATCTAAATCAGTCTAATAGTAAAAAGCAGAAATTTGAGAGTCACAGATTTTGACTTGACTTCCACCCGACTCGACGGCACTTGGCTTGGCTATACTATCTGCGTAATCTTGGACAACTTGCTTAAACTCTCAGAGAGCAGGTAATTTTTTGAAAATGGGAATAAGAATACTGTCGTAGAGATCACTGTGTTACATTGAATGAAGTCCATTCAAGGTAATTTAGGAAGAAAGGGAAAATAATTGAAGAATGCAGGTCATCTTAGGAACTCTCAAGGACAGGAAGTGAAGCCAGGAATCAGAGACAGGCACCAAGGTGACTTCTGAGACAGCCAATATCTGTAGACTTCTGTTTCTGCATCATTCTTCTTTCTTTTCAAAGACTTGCAAATGTGTCCACACGGATTTTACCACATCCAACATTTTATCGCTTATCCTTACTAAATGCTCTACAGGGATCAATTTGGTTCATCTATATCCAATTCCAAATTCCTACAAATATGTGTTTGAGCGGCTCAGTTTTCTGCTATCGGGGCTATACGTAAGCAGATAGCTATTTGGAAAGCATGCCTGGTGTTACCAGGCTTTCCAGGACTTGCTTGGTGCAACCCTAGGATAGGAGGCCAGTGAAAACGAAAGAAGAAAACTTGATTTGGTCGGCCAAGCTAAGAAGAACACTAACGACCTCCGCAGTCAGTATGGCTATCTGATCGTCAGGCACAGGGGGTTACCTATCGGGAGGAAACAGCCTAGGCGGCGGCATGTTCAGAGGTGTGGCTCATCGGGATTGGTGGACAGTTTCTGTACCGATGCCAACGTCATCCGGTGAGCGCAGGCGCACTGGTGCCGTGATAAAGGGGAGACGGTGGCGAAGCTCTGCTCGGCTGAGCTCCGCCTCAGCTGATTTCTCGCCTCTCTATCCAAAATGAGTAATCTGCCTGGATATTCTCGAGTGTACAGTATTAGACATGTGGTCATTAAGCAGCTGTTTTAGTCAAATTATAAACTCCTCTTGCCTTGATTTGGATGATAGTCTTGGGTTATCAGAAGCAAGACACTGAGCCCAAATGAAAATTGTTCCTTTTTAACACCGAACTACTATTTCCTAATTTATAAGTATGCCTCTTCTCTGGTTATGGGTAAGTATCACCTAAATAGAAAGGAAGCAGTCAGTCCCTCAAGTTGCCAAGCTCAGCTAAAACAAAAGCTGCTGCCCAAAAGTGTGCTGTTTCATTTCTGCTTAAATAAGGTGAGTTTATATTTAGAATTTAAATATCCCTTTTAATTAAAGAAACAGTATGAAGTAGGTGTAAATGGTTTTTCTCCTGCACCTGCGGCGGTTGTGGTACCTTGAGATGGTGTTGTCTATAAAAGACAAATTATCACAATAAACTTGAGTTCTGTAGTTGATCCTGTATGCCAGCTCACTTAAAAGAAGAAAAAGAAATGAAACTCAAGCATGCCAAGGGATTTCTTTGAGGTAACTTGATTTTATGAATGAACCAAGTTTTTAAAATATAGTCACTTGCCAGAATGTTAGGTTTGAAGATTAAAAAGTATATGTAAGTAAAGGCAAAATTTGACTTCTCTAATTTTTTTATTTTTTATTTTTTTAATGATTTCAGACTTGTGGGAGACATTACCTAATATGTTTCTTTCTTTTCTCACTTGCAGTTTCCAGACTTTACCCTTTCGGGCTAAGTTCTACTTTAGTCTAACACCAATATTTATTTTAGAAGCAAAGGTACCAAGGTAGGTGTCGGGGAAAATTTCATAGAAAAAAGCAATGCGTAAATTATGATGAGAAATGTAGTATCTTGCACATGTCAGTGAACTGGCTGTGGAATCCTTTAGTTAAGGGTTACAGAATTTTGGTGAGAAGTCCAGTCTTTATGCTAGTTTAGGATGGCATCGGATATCTGTATTTGTCCTGCCTGATTCAACACGCTGTGGTACAAACCCAAACCAAACCCACTGCTGTTAAGTCAATTCCAACTCAGCGAGACCTTATGGGATGGAGTATAACTGCCCCACAGAGTTTCCAAGGAGCACCTGGTGGATTCAAACTGCCATCCTTTTGGTGAGCAGCTGTAGCACTTAACCACTATGCCAACAGGGTTTCCCACTGTGGTCCAGACTTCTTGGAATTGTGCCAGAGAGGCTCGGTAAGACTGGGCTACTCTTCACTGCTGGAGAGTAAAATTAATGTTTTTCCTGGTGGATGCAGAATGTCTGGTGGATACAGTTAGGATTGCTCCTAGGGCATAGACATTGTGCAGGATGTTCGTGGAACAAATGTTCAACTGTCTGCATTGGGTAGAGATAGAGAATAGAGGTCTTGGGCCTCAATGCTGATGGTGTAGAGCTTTGAGTACATGCCCCACTGTCTTCCCAATGCAAACTTGTCTCCTAAATCAAATCTGCATATCCAGCTGCCTGTTATACATGCCCACCTGGAAAACCACAGACATCTCCAACTTAGTAAATCCAGAAATTGAACTCATAACTTTTCCTTCCAAAACTGTATGTCTTCATTTGGCACATAGGTCTCAGCATCCACCCACTTGCCTGGGCCAGAAATCCAGTAGTTATTCTTAGCAATTCCACTTCCATTTGCCTCTATATCCAGTTTCATTAGGTCATGTCAGTTCTGCCTCCCAGTAAATCCTTGACGTTGTGGTTTGTACTATTCTTGGGCTACCTGTAAGTTCCATCATGTACAGTATTTTTCTCTCTCAATTTAAGTGATGGTTACTTTCTTTGAAGTGGATCATTTTAAAAAATAAGAATAAATAAATTTTCCATAAGAAAAACAACAATGACAGAGGTGCATTCACATAGTTAAAATAAAATGACCGTATTGCATTAATAGGAATTATAAAAGTTTATAAAAAAAGAATGTTAAGTGTTTTTCATGAAATTTAAAAAATAATGTTAATGACTGTACCCAACCAAGCCAGGATTTAATTTAGTCCTCCTCAGACCTTAATGGGCTCAAGTTAAATGCTGATTTTGAAAATGCAGATTCTGGTTCAGTAGGTTTGGGTTGGGGCTTGAGGTTCTGCAGTACTAAGGGGCTCTGTACTGATGCTGTGGTTAAAAGATCACCTCCTCAGTAGAATGGCCTTAGCCTTATGTTCACAGTAACACTAATTTGAGACTCCTGAAATTCTTGACCAATACTTATATTTTTGCCTTTCTGGTGAAAGTTTCAGATTTGACCTTTTTTCTTCAATATTGGCAATGCTGCCACAGTTGTATTGATGCTGTCCCTCTAAGGAAACTGCCACGGGGATAGAGGTCCCTTTCTGATTCCTTTCTTCCCCCCCCCCAATGTAGATGATAACATCTGTTTTTATATCAGAACTAAAATCTTCAATTGCCATGAATTGCAGTGACATTAAATGACATTTTACAGGATACATAAACCCTTAAAAGGTTAAACAATAAGAAACAAAACAACCTTCTGGAAACACATGTTTACAGAGGGTGAGCTTAAAAGCACCTCAACAGCAACTGAAAAATCCCTTTGCCTCATGCTCAGCCACCCCTAGCATGTGAAACTGTTACCAGCCAAAGACTTCAAAAATGATGTCAAGCGGTAGGAACTCCATTATTCTGAAAATAATCCCATGAACTCTGTTTCTGAAGCAGTTATGAATATGAGTCTCTTCAGTCGCCCTGCCTCCACCCTCAGCTTTGTGCTTCCTTACTTGTCCTACTATATTAAAAAAAAAAGAACAAACTTGTTGCCGTCTGGAGGGTTCCAACTTATAGCAACCCCCTAGGATAGGGTAGAACTGCCACTTAGGGTTTCCAAGGAGCAACTAATGGATTCAAACTGCCGATCTTTTGGTTAGCAGCTATAGCTTTTAACCACTACACCACTATAGTGTCCTTTCCTAGTACATGTCATACAAAAACAAAGTTGTACTTCTTAGGGAATACAATTACAATTCTATAAAGAACTTAATACTACCTGTTGCTAATGAAGGAGACCTGATGGTGCAGTGGCTAAGAGCTTGGCTAGGACTAACCAAGAGGTAAGTAGTTAAAATCTACCAGCCACTCCTTGGAAACTCTATGGGCCAATTTTGCTCAGTCCTATAGGATCACTATGAGAATAGACTGGATGGCAATGAGGTACATTAGCCCTTAAACACCCTAGTGGTGCAGTGGTTAGGCACTCAGCTGGTAGCTGAAAGGTCAGCAGTTCAAACCCAACAGCTGCTCAACAGAAGAATGTAGCATTTGACTTCCTGAAAAATTACAGCCTTGTAAGCTCTATGGGGGCAGTTCTCTCTGTCCTATGGAATTGCTACAGGTCAGGATTGACTCAATGGCCATGGGTTACACCATCCTTTATGGGCCACTGCACCTACTGCTTTTATTACTTGTAATCACTAGACTAGGCATGCTGAAAGCAGGGACAGTCTGTCTTGCCTACTTCTTATTCTCAGAGTCTAGCCTAGCACGTAAGAGGTGCTCTATAATAGGTGTTGAATAAATATCCCTTTATTTCAAGCCCCATCTCCTTGATGTTACTACTGTAGCTAGCACGTTTCAGGTAACGTATTTATTTCATCATATTATAATTATTTATGTCCCTGTCTTCACTCATTAGATAGTTAAGTTCTTTGTAGGTGAAGGCAATTTCTTAAATTACCTCTGTGGGTTAAGTACTTAGAAAAAAATTGTGATTGAGTCTATTCTGACTCATAGCAACTCTATGGTAGTTAGGAACTCCATAATTTTTATACATAAACTATAGTTAATGGCTTTTTGTTCTATTTATGTATTTGTTTTTAGATAAATTCCTCGAGGTGGGATCACTGAGTCAAAGGTATAAAGGCTATTTGGTTCTTAATACACTATAGCCAGGTTGCTTTTAGAGTCTCACCAGTTAGGTCTTTTATTACTTTAGAATACCAGCTGTAGCAAATGGATGCATAACATTTTACTCAACTTCATTCATATCAGATATATTGTTTTAACACTTTTTAAATAATCCATAAGCTGTGAATGGTCTGGAAGAATGTTTTAAGATATACAATAGGTAAGATATACATAAGATACATGTATTTCTTCAATTTCTGTAAGCTGTTTACTTCTGAAAGAGAGAAGAATATGAAAGTATTCAGACACAAAGACCTCTGGGATCTGCTAGGTGCTGACTCCAATACATTATCCTGCACCCTCCTCCACTTCCAATGTGATGGACTTATTTTAAACATGAAAAACCCATCCCCGTGCATGCACATAACAAGTCAGTATGCCAAAATGAGTTGAAGTTTTGTTACATACTAGGTGACATTGTAGGTTAAGTGCTACATCAGCTAACCAAGAGGTTGACAGTTCAAATCCACCAGGCACTCCTTGGAAACTCTATGGGGCAGTTCTGTCTTACCTATAGGGTCTCTATAAGTCAGATCTGACTCGATGGCAGTGAGTTTTTTGGGTTAGGTTAATTTAGGAAACAAGCTATCCCCTGTTTGGATGGGTATTTGAGGGAAAAATTTGTCTTGACTTCTCCTAATTTTGTCAACCATCTTTCTCAATATCCTCTCTTGCTCACTGTTGATTTCTGACTTTAGAACATTTTAGTTTGTGTAATTATAATTAGTAATATTTATGTCCCCTCGGTCTAGTTTCTTCACTATCATCTACTGCATATGCCATTTCGGGTAGATACTGGTCTAACATACTTGCTGTAAATGTGAGCTTCTTGCTGTTTATTTCTGTAGGGCCCTTGTGACTGCAATCACGTATGTGGGGGTGGGAGGAGGTGTGGAAGGAGAGAAGCACAGAGGAGAAAGGCAGAAAGGAAGGCACATGTGTCAGCTCTTCCAGTTCTCATCATCCTTTCTGTTTGGATAGCACATCACATTTGGCTGCAGCTGAAAAGCAAAATCTTATATTTAATGAGCCAATAAAATGCCTAGAGCACCAGTGGGTTTGGGGAGGCTTGACTTTCCGCTAAGCTAAAAGCCGATAATTGAGCCTAGATGCCAGCTGAGACCTGGAGATTTCTAGTGAGAGAGCCCTGACTTGAACAATTTTTTTTTTCTTTTTTTTATTTCCCCTCTCATGTGCAGCCAGCTTTTGATGATGGCTGAAGATCTCCAGGGATCTAACTGTTATCACCTAAATTATTTTGATTAACCCTTAACTCTGAGAGTCTCAATTTACTGACATGCCACATTAATGTGTAATACTCTTGTGTAAATGCCTGCAGGGGTAGGTGATAAACCAGGTCTAATACCAAGGGAATAAAGTTGAGCCTTTTTTTTTAAAAAAAAAAAAGCTTGAAATAGAACTGTAACAGTTTCTGCTTCACAAACACACAAGACAGAGGAAAATCTTAGCAAGAAAGACCATTTTAGATTTTTTTAAACTAATCTCCCCCTTAAGTGACAAGTTTAATGGTGCAATTGCTTTAGTGGGGAAATTTTTAAAAAGCCATTGAAAGGAGACTGCTCCTTTCTCAAGTCTTTAAGCAATTTCCATAATCTATGTGGCCCTTTATTCCCACAGCCCTTACTGTGTATGCTTTTGGGGAGAATACTGAATTAGAGTTGATTCTCTTGGGAGTGTCTGTGTGAAACTTCCTGGAATGTTTGAAGCTGGTAATAGAGAGTTGTTTTGAGCATTTTAGACATTACAAACAACAACAAAAAATGATTAAAACAAACAAACAAACAAGAAAAAGAGGCTGGCGATGTGGATTTCAGCTCAGAAACCCTGGAGACAGAGAAGAACTGCCTCATAGGATTTACAAGGATCTGCTGTAGATTGAAGCTGTCAACCTTTTAGTTAGCAGCCTGAGCTCTTAACCACTGTGCCACCAGGGATCCCAAAACATGATAGTCTGGTTTAAATAAGTGCATGGATTTACGCTAGCAATGTTAGGGCTTTGGAACTTGATCCAGAATCTGGATTCTATGGTGGGAGATATTACAAAAGGGAATAATTATGTGCCCATCATCCCATGAGGTTTTGGTAGATTTTTCAAGGTGTATGAAATGAAATTTAAAAAGATATTCTATAATAATTAATTGGAAACCCTGGTAGCGTAGTGGTTAAGTGCTGTGTCTACTAACCAAAAGGTTAGCAGTTCAGATCCACCAGGTGCTCCTTGGAAACTCTATGGGGCAGTTCTACCTGGTTCTACAGAGTCGCTATGAGTTGGGATCAACTTGGTGGCAATGAGTTTGGTTTGTTTTATAATAATTCATTATCAGAGTTACTATAAAGCTGTGATTGCACATTCCCCAAATTTAAAGACAATAGGGAAATTGAAATGAAAGTGGTTCATCTACCACAGAGCAGCTATGTAAATCTTTTGGAGTTTTATTTACAAAGAGCATTTATGCCACTTTATTATTCTTTCATTTTGCAATATCTTTGATGGTGTTTCTAGCTGCCACTGAGTTGATCCCAGCTCGTGGTGATCCCACATACAACAGAACCAAGCACTATTAGGTCCAGTGCCATCAACATGGTGGGTTGTATGAGGTCTGACAAGTCTGTGAACTTAATTGTTATAAGTGGTACATACTTCACTGCTGAATATCGCTATGGTCACATTTGATGTACTCCCCATGGGAAGCTATGGTTCAGTGCCAGCACCTAGTCCACCCTTCAAAGAAATTTTTTCTTTTTATTGTGATTAAGTGAAAGTATACAACCTGAATCAATTTTGCATGCCCACCTATCTACAACTCCTCTGCTTTCCTTGCCCCATGACAGCACACTCCTCCTTTTCATTTTATACCTGTCATATCTTCTTAACAAGCTCTTGCCCCCACCTCTCTACCCTCTTCTCCCATCTACAAAGAGATCAGTAGGACAGCCTCCTATAAATGCATGGAACCACAAAGTGCACACACCATATGATCACACTGTATGCCCAAGTCTAGTCCATTTTTGTCCAAAGAGTTGACCTCAGTAGTATTTTCTAGACAAGGGCAGCTGCGGGTCTAAGGACCATGCTCCCAGGGGATCCCTCAGGCTGCCGGACCATCAGTTGTGGTCTTTTATAAAAGTTCTTGATCTGCACCCCTCTTTTTCTCATGTTGCTGCAGGCACTCAACATTATGTGCCCCATCATGGCTGTCTTTGGTGGCAGCCAGGCACCATCTGGTTCTTCTGGTGATATGTTGGTACAGTCTTCCAATTACATGGGTCCTTCTGTCTTCTGGGCTCTTTTTTTAACTCATATCTTTGTTGTTCTCAGTGATGATCTGTTCTGGCTGAGTTGGGACAATTTGGTGTAAGTCAGATGGCAAGCTTCTAAGACCCCAGATGTCACTCACCAACATGGGGTATAGAAGACTGTCTTAGCAATAGGCTAATTATGCCAGTTAACCTCCATGTTCCCCAAGAGCATGGTCCCCAAGCCCCACCACTGCTGTTCTATCCCAGCAATATTGGATTGAGGTTAGAACTTTCAGTTTATGGCAAAGTCCAGTTGATATGCTTTCTACTGTGTGCTGTCACTGCTTTCACCTAACCAAGTTTCTATCAACTATGTAAGCTATGATCAACCCTCGCCTTCCAGAATTCTTGATTCAGAAGCCAGAGAATTTGAATTTCTAATAGCTTGTAGTTGTGTTAGTTAGAATTCTAAAATTACTCACCCATACCACACCCGGGAATCCCATCCTCTGGTTATTCAATCAAACAATCTAGATATACTTGGGACAGGACTATGTACAGAGAAGTAAGGTCACCTATCAGGTGACCTTTAATAGGGAGATTATCCCAGATTATCTGGGTATGTCCAGTGTAATCACCTGAGCCCTTAAAAGCAGAAGAGGAAGACAGGAGAGGTGAAACAGAATGGAATATAAAAGATCCAACATGAGAAGCATTGATTCTACACTTGCTGGCTTAGAAGAAGAAAGAAGGGTGCGAGTCTCCAAGGAGTATTGTTAGCCTCAGAAGGTGAGAATGACCTCCTAACAACAGCCCAAGGAAGCAGGACCTCAGTCTTCTGTGGAACCAAATTCTGCCAATAACCTGAATGAGCTTGGTAGTGGATTCACCCCTAGAGCTTCCAGAAAGCATTGCAGTCTCGCTTATACTTTGATTTTGGCCCTGTGAAACTCTAAGCAGAGACTAGACAGCGGTGGGTTTGGTTTTGGTATAATAATGACTACTTCTACTAGTATATATATTTTATTACAATACTGTATGCCAGGCATTGTACTAATTATTTACTGAGAATTTTCTCAGTATTTAAAATACCTCTATGAAGTAGATACTGTCATTGTTCTCATTTTACAGATGAAAAAACTAAGCTTATAAGGAAACTTGCCCAGAATCAAGTAGTCAATAAAAAGCAGAGGTGAGATTTCAGCTTTTAGACAGTATAACTCTAGAATCTAAACTGTTAATCACTATTGACCACTTACATGTTATAGATATAACTATTATTTGCAACCAATCAATAAAAGTTAAGTGGTTGACTATAAACTATGCAGAAGTCAATGGTTTTTCTGTATACTAGCCACACCAGTTAGAAAACATAAAGGGCAATAATATTGATTAAATTATCAATAAAAAATGCTTAAAATGAAACACTGAGAAATGTGTGAAATAGTATGAAGAAAGCCATAATGTAAGGGATAGTAAAGGACTCTTGAAATATTTAGGAATATTTAATGTGTTCAGGTGGCAATTCCTCTTAAATAGCATCTTTAATGTAATCCTAATTAACATACAACTGCCATTAGGAGTGGGAATAAAATGGATAACTTTACAAAATGATTCTTAAGTTTTCTAGGCAAATATGGGAATAGCTAGAAATCTGAAAAAGAGAAGTAAAGAAGATGAAGATATAGACAAACTGAATTTTATTCAATAGCCTGGTCTTTGTATTAAACAAACACAAACATTTGCTGTTGAATTGATTTTGACTTGTAGTGACCCTATAAGAGAGCATAACTGCCCCACAGGATTTCCAAGGAGCAGCTAATGTATTCAAATTGCCAACTTTTCATTAGCAGACATAGTTCTTAACCACTACACCACCAGGTAGCATTTCCCAACAGAGCTCACTGAAATAGCCTTGTTAAACACAACAGTTATTTTTATTAGTTTCCCTCAGTAGGGATATAAGTTTCCAAGTATAAGAGGATTGTGGTTCCCCAGTGTGGACAGGATACTGTAACTGGGCTGTATACTCCTCTACCATCCCACATAGCATAGTAAGGTTTGGAGAAAGGAAGCTACATTAAGAGATGAAGCATTTGTCTCTGCTCTGTGCAACCACTTCGCTTTAACCAAATTAGATAAATAAGTCATAAAATGTGTGCATGTATACTCCTACCAATCTGTAGTCTGTCTGAATTATTGCCAATATATCAGTATTCACGTATTTTGCAGAGTATAGGGCTTAACACCAAAGTCTAAAACCCATGAGATCAATGATTATGAGATCTGAATTTAGAAAAAATATATATCTGTTGAAAAATAGTTTTACAAACCTAACAGAAAAAAATACTCCTAATATACAAAGAACACTTTCAAATTTATACAAAAAAAAAAAAATGACACTTAATAGAATTGTGCTTACAAAGAACAACATAGGACTGAATAAAAAATGATTCCATTGTTTTAAAAATGATTGCCTGATGGGGAATGAAGGAGGTTATACTTTGTATTGGAAAGGGATAACCAGTACGGTCATTAGAATGTCACTGTTGTGCGCATTTACTTGCAAGCTAACATATTACATTGCCAGTTTCATGGATGCTGGCAGAAATGTGAAACTCTTGGGTCCAAAACAAAAGACTGTTACTCACAGCAGTAGCAGAAGCCAGAATATCAGCATGTTCTCAAGTGAATTATCCAAGCCTCAATTTTCACATGTGATCCTTTATCTAAAATTAGTCTCAGGAGATAGTTGGATAAAGTTGCAAGCATACATCTACAAGTATTTCATTGCAACATTGAAGTAGCAGCAACAAAACAAATAGAGCATAATTGTATGATTGTTTAAGTGGTAGCATATCTATAGAAGGGATTATTATGAAGCCATTAAAAATTATCATATGGATCAATATTTATTGACATAAATTTAAATATCTATGATACACAGTTATGGATGGTAAACAGCTTAGACTAATTGTGAACTTCTTTGTATAAATTTTTGCAATTATGTTTTTGCTGTAAAGAGACATCTAAAAAGATGTTCCAAATGCCAACAGTGGTTATCTGTCTGGTAGGACTGGGTGACATTTAATTTTCGTACTTATTCTTATCTGCATTGCTTTTTTTTTTTTTTTTTAAACAACAAATAACTATTTTGTTACAATCAGCAGAATAAAAAACTATAAGTTTTCATTGTGGGGTAAAGGAGTTTGTTTTGAAGCTGACCTCAGTATAACTCTAGTTTTCTTTAACTTTCTGACATGTCATTTCCCAGCCACTTTCTGATTGTAGAACACATGATTGCTCCCTTTCAACCGATGATTTTACTGATAAGTCAAGTGCATCCTGGGATGCATAATCTTAGACGTCATGGTGAGTGGTTCCTGATGAAAGAGTAGCTGGAGGCGTAGGAAACAGGGTTGATACTTTGTTGAATATGTTAGAGCTCATTTTAAACATGAAACTTAAACAGGTTGAAAAATGGCCAATCTAATTACATGGGTTGAACATCTTTCCCTTCCATCTTTGTTCCTCAAATAATGCTAATATATTTTAGTGGGTTTTTTAGTAGTTTCCTTTTATTGATAGCTTTGATTTAGATGTTACTGATTGGCATGGTGAAGTTTTAAAGGTAGAGATCATGAGAAAATTTTTAATTTCAGTTATTATTTTTGGGTGGGTATAAAAACAAACACAGTCTCATATGTGAAAGCAGGTTATTTTGTAGTCAGTATATAGAGGAGGCTTCTTTACATGAGCTATGTTACTAAGCATTTTCCCTTATTCAGAGAGAACATTTCCGTTATAATTGGTGTTGGCCTAATTTTAACAACCTGCCACTTGTTATATAATTTTGATATATAGCTCTTTATAATTTGTTGCATTTATTTCATGGCAGATTAGTGATGCCTTTGTAGCCCCAGCTATTGACAAGGAAATAAATATGTAACCCACTTGTTACTTGGGGCTTCTCAGTTTACTGAAGAGTTGGATGTTTGACTAAAATTCTTCATTTCCCAGTATGTGTGAGTACGCCATCTCCAGAATTTCTGTGACTTCCCAGCCTTAATTTCTTTTTTTACAGTCTCCTCTACAAGAAACAAAACAAAGAAATAAACAAAATGCTATTGATTCTGACTCATGGTGACATATTTCACAGTAGATCTGTGTTTCATAGGGTTTTCAATGACTGTGATCACATGAAAGTAGATTGCCAGGACATTTTTCTGCAGTACCACTAGGTAGATTCAAGCCTCTAATATTTCAGTTAATATCTGAATGTAAATCTTTTGCATCATGCAAGGACCTTGTATTCACTGCTACTCATTATCACTCTGAGTATGTTCATACCATCGTAAGTCTACACATATTGCTAACTTAGTTTTAGTTCTCTAAAGAAACAGAACCAGTGAACTCTATATATATCTAGAGAGATTTGATTCAAAGAGTCTACTCATAGTATTGTGATGGACTGCCAAGTAAAACATCCATTGATCAGGCAGCATGCCAGATAATTTTCTATGCTTGTGTCCTAATCAAGTGACGTGAAGAGAGGAGAGAGACACTCCTGCCAAAATATCTATGTTTGGGGACCATACTCTAAAGAGCTTCCCTTTCAACTGATTGACAGATTACAGTCATACACTGTATGATGATCATTCAGGCAATATCCCACCACGTATATGCCCATGGCACCGTAAGTTTAGAAATCCCAGTTGGTGAATGGGAGGTAGTGCACATAATGGGATATATAGCCAGTGGACAGCTGCTATCTTTGACTCTTAGACTAGTTCATGCTTGGGGAACCTACCCTGGGCTTGTCCCACACCCCTCATTCTCAGTGAACTAGATTTGCAGAGCTGTCTGGGCCTCCAAAGGTCGTAATGCCTTCCTGAGTGCCTCAAGGCCTTGCCTAAAGTCCCTGGGTTTCTCCATCTGTACTTGTGCCCTTGCAGTGCACTTGCTTCCCCCACATGCAGTCATTGACTCAGCAGCAAGCAGATCTCTGGGATCTCCCCATCCCTTAATAAGAAACACTTTGGCTGTTTCAAAGTTACTGTACAAAAATAATATAATGTTTGCACAATGTCCAAAACACATACTGTCCTATCTCATAGGACATACTGTGGATGTTAAACAACTCATGACTCTGTGTTATGTTGCCGTCATTAGGTTGTTGTTAGGTGCTTTTGAGTTGGTTCTAACTCATATCAATCCCATGTTCAACAGAACAAAACACTACCTGTACCTGAGCCATCCTCATGATTTTATCTGAGACTGTTGTTGCAGCCGTTATGTCATTCCATCTCATTGAGCATCTTCCTTGTTTTTTTGTTGACCTTCCTCTTTACCAAGCATAAAATGCTTCTTCAGGAACTGGATCCTCCTGATAACATGTCCAAATTATTCTGAGAAGTCTCACTATAATTCTACAGAGCATTCTGGCTGTACTTCTTTCAAGACAGATTTGTTGGGTTTTTTGTCAGTCTGTGGTATATTCAATATTCTTCACCAACACGTTAAGTCAGAGGCATCAGTTATTCTTCAGTCTTCCTATTCACTGTTCAGCTTTCATATGCATATGAGGCAGTTGAAAACACTAAGGCTTTGGTCAGGTGCACTTTAGTCCTTAAAATAATGTTTTGGCTTTTTAATACTTAAAGGAGGTCTTTGGTGGCATATTTCCCCAGTGCAGTGTGTTGCTTGATTTCTTAACTGCTGCTTGTGTGAACATTGGTTGTCAGTCCAAATGCAATGAAATCCTTGATAACATCAGTGTTCTCTCTGTTTATCATGATATTATTTATTGTTCCAATTGTGAGGGTTTTTGCTTTCTTTATGTTGGGTTATATAATCCGTACTGAAGACTGTAGTCTTTGATTTTCAACAGTAAGTGCTTCAAGTCCTCTTCACTTTCAGTAAGCAAAGTTGTGTCATCTGCCTAACGCATGTTGTTAATGAGTCTTCCTACAATTCTGAGGCCCTGTTCTTCTTCATATAGTCCAGCTTCTCAGATTATTTGCTCAGCAAGAAGACTGAATAAGTATGGTGAAAGGATATAACCCTAATACACACCTTTCCTGACTTTAAATGATGCAGTATCCCCTTGCTTTATTTGAACAACTGCCTCTTGATCTATATAAAGGTTCCTTATGAGCATGATTAAGTGTTCTGGAATTCCCATTCTTAGAAATGTGATCCATAATTTGTTATGATCCACACAGTCAAATGCTTTTGCATAGTCTTTTTTTTTTTTAATATTGAGTGAAAATGTACATTCCCATCTAAATTTGCATGCCCCCCTACATGCAGCTCCCACTGCTCTCCCTACCTGGTAGCAGCACACTCTTCCTCTTGGCACCATACATGTCTCATCCTCCCAACAATCTCCTATCCCCTCCTCTCCACCCACTTCCCTGCCTCCAGTAAGAGGTCAGCAGGACGACATCCTACTGATGCACAGCGCCATAAAGTACACACATGATGTGGTCACTCTGTGTCGCCAAGTGCAATCCATTCCTGTGCAAAGAGTTGACCTCCATTATGATTTACGGACAGGGGAAGCATCAGGGCCAGGGCCCATGCACCCAGGGGAACTCTGAGGCCCCTGGACCATCAACTGTGGTCTTTAAGTGGAGATCTCAGAGTGTACCCCTTTTGATTCTTGTGTTGCCAGTGAGACTCAACTTTGTGAGCGCCATCATGGCTGTCACTGGTGGTGGCTGGGCACCGTCCGGTTCTTCTGTTTACAAGTCGACGTAGTCACCCACTCATGTGGGTCTCTCTGTCTTCTGGGTTCTCTTTCCCCCATGTCCTTATGGACCTCAGTGATCATCTGTTTCTGCTGAGTTGGGACCATTTGCTCTACCCTCAGATAGCAGCTTGGCAGCTTTTAAGACCCCAGATGCCACTCACCAATGTGGGGTTCAGAAGGCTCTCTGAGCAAAACACTAGTTGTGCCAACTGGCCTTGATTTCCCCTGAAAGCATGGTCTCCGGCCCCTTACCCCAGCTACTCTGTCCTTGCAATGTTGGGTGAAGGTTGGAGTGGTAATCATATTATGTTGAAGTCCAGTTAATATTGATCTTCTTTCTAAAGTGTGCTGTCACA
This sequence comes from Heterohyrax brucei, assembly GCA_028571685.1. Classification (NCBI taxonomy): domain Eukaryota; kingdom Metazoa; phylum Chordata; class Mammalia; order Hyracoidea; family Procaviidae; genus Heterohyrax; species Heterohyrax brucei. Next base: position 80,175,449 of record CM053143.1, read on the forward strand.
GATTTCAGCCAACCAAATTTCTATTAACTTATCTAAATCCTCCCCCTAGTGCCTTCCCTCACTCCCCGCCCTTGCAGCCATCAGAGAGTCTTTTCTGCTGTTCATGAATCTATTTTTAAGTTCTTATCATAGATGTCTCATACAGTGTTTGTCCTGTTATCACTGACTACTTTCAGTCAACATAATGTCCTTCAATTGAAACCGGGTAAGGAGCTGTTTCCTAAAATCATTGTTGTTCTTTATCATTGCATAGTGTTCCATTGAGTATATATACCATAGTTTACCTATTCATTCCTCTGTTGTTGGGCATCTGGGTTGATTCCATCTTTTTGCTATTGTGTACTGTGCTGCAATAAATGTTTGCATGCATGTATCAGTTGGTAGGAATGGCCTTGATTCTGTAGGATATATTCTGAGCAGTGGAATTACTGGGTCAAATGGTATATCTATTTCCAGCTTTTTAAGTAAGTGCCGGATTGCTTTCCAAAAAGGTTGCACCATTTTGCAACCCCACCAACAGTGTAAGAGCATTCCAATTTCTCCACAGCCTCTCCAGCATTTGTTGTTGTTTGTTTTTTGGATCATGGCCAACCTCATTGGAGTGAGATGGTATCTCATCATAGTTTTGATTTGAATTTCCTTAGTAGCTAGTGATTGTGAACATGTCTGAATGTGTTTTTTGGCTGCCTGGATCTCCTCTTTAGAGAAGTATCTGTCCATCTCCTTTGCCCGTTGCTTAATTGGATTATTTATCTTTTACCTTATAGATTATGGAGATCATATGTCAGTCTGATCAGTAGGTGGCCTTTTAATTCTATTAATAAAGTCTTTGGATGAGCAAAAGTGTTTATTCTTAGTAGTTCCCGTTTATCTATTTTCTCTTCTGTTGCTTGTGGTTTGTTTGACAAAATTTGAAGTCTGTCTACATTGTGTATTAAAACTTCTGTTGTTGTTCCTGCTTTTTCTTGGATGAGCTTTTTTGTTTTAGGTTTGATATTTAGGTCTTTTATCCAATTTGAGTTGGTTTTTGTATAAGGTGTAAGATATGGGTCTTGTTCCATTTTATTGCTGATGGGTATCCAATTTAGCCAGTAGTATTTGTTGAAGATACTGTTTTTACCCCAGTTTAAAGTCTTAGGGCCTTTGTTGAATATCAACTGTTCATAGGAATGTGGTGTCATATCTGGGGTCTCAGTTCTGTTCCATTGATCTATCTGTCTCTTTTTGTACCAGTACCAGGCTGTTTTGACTACAGTGGCAGTGTAATGGGTTCTAAAGTTGGTTAGTGAGAGGCCTCCCAGTATGCTCTTCTTCTTCAGTAGTGCTTTACTTGTCTGAGGCTTCTTCCCTTTCCAGACAAAATTGGTGATTTGTTTCTCCATCTCATTACAAAATGTCACTGGAATTTGTATTAGGATTGCATTATGTAAGTAGATTGCTTAGGGTATAATAGACATTTTCACAATGTTAAGTCTTCCTAGCCATGAGCAGGGTAGGTTTCTCCATTTATGTTAAGTATGTCTTAGTTTCTTGCAGTAAGGTCTTGTAGTTCTCTGTAGAGTCTTAATAAGAAACAATTAAACATCTTGTGTTCTCTGCTTTCAGCCAAGATCCATCCGACATCAGCAGTGATATACCTGGTTCCACATCCTCTTCTGAATCCACCTTGAATTTCTGGTAGTTCTCCATATACTGCTATAATTGCTTTTGAGTGATCTTGAGCAAAATTTTACTTGTGTATGATATTAATGATATTGTTTGATAATTTCAGCATTCTGTTGGATCACCTTTCTTTAAAATGGACACAAATGTGGATCTCTTCTCATTGGATGGTCAGATAGCTGTCTTCCAAATTTCTTGACATAGATAAGTGAGCACTTTGAGCACTGCATCTGTTTGTTGAAATGTCTCAGTTGATATTATGTCAATTCCTGCAAACTTGTCTTTTGCCAAGGCCTTCAGTGCAGCTTGGACTTCTTTGTTTAGTACCATCAATTTTTGATCATATGTTACCTCCTGAAATGGTTTAATCCTCACCAAATGTCTTGGTACAATGACTCTTGAGGGGACTATGTCCTTGAAATTCAGGGAGGTCACTGAGGTGACTTTGTCCCTGAAATTCGAGGGTATCATTGAGAGTAGTTTGTCCCTGAAATTCAGGGATGCCATTGAAGGAACTCTTTCCCTGAAATTCAGGGAGGTCGCCTTATCCAATGATTAGACTTTGCCATCAGCTCAAAGCAGCCTGGTATACCCCACCTGGTATAACCGTAAATCTATAAATAACTTTATGCCTACCACCCTTACCCTTGTAATTAAAGCCCTCCTCATATCAAAACGTTGACCACAAACAAACCTTATCCCCTCCTCCTTCTAATCAACACTTATTCCTTATCAGACCATAAATCCCCCAACCAGAATCTCTTGCTACCTCTCTTTTCTTTCTTTCCTCATCAAACCCTAACACCCCACCACCCCGCATTACCTCATTGGAAATTTAAAACTATGAAAAACTTGCCCTACTGGGGAGAGGTGGGCTGAGCCACCCTTGGCTCAGACGCCACTCTCTTCGAATAAACTTCACTGGACCTTTGGCCTGGTATGTCTCTGCCTCTGTTTTGGGCTACCCTATTCCCAACAACCCTGTGTACTCCTTCCATCTTCTTTTGATGCTTCCTGCATTGTTTAATATATTCCTCATAAATCCTTCAATATTGCAATTCTAAGCTTGGTTTTTTTTTTCTCCCCCTCTTCGGTTCTTTAAGCTTGAGAAATGCAGAACATGTACTCCCCTTTTGATTTCTAACTCCCGATCTTTGCACGTTTCATTATAATTTGTCTCCTGGAGCTACTATTTGGAATGTTCTCTTCATCTCTTTTACTTTATCATTTCTTCCTTTCACTTTAGTACTCTGTGTTCAATAACAACTTTCAGGGTCTCTTTTGACATCCATTTTGGCCTTTTCTTTCTTTCCTATCTTTTTAACTACCTTCATTTTTTCATGTGTAGTGTCCTTGATGCCATTCCACAACCATCTGGTCTTCATTCAGTAGTGCTCAGTGCATCAAATCTATTCTTGAGATGGTCTCTAAGTTCAAGTTGGATATACTCAAGGTCATACTTGGGCTCTTGTAGACTTGCTCTAGTTTTCTTCAGCTTCAGCTTGAAGTTGTATATTGACTATTGATGGTCTGTTCCACAGCTGGCTCCTGGCTTTATTCTGACACATGATACTGAATTTTGTATCGTCTCTGTTGTGGTTTGAGTTGTATTATCCAAAAATATGTGTGTCAGTTTGGCTGGGTCATAATTCCTGGTATTGTGTGGTTGGCCACCATTTTCTTATCTGATGTAATTTCCATTAGTGTTGTGAATTCTGCCTGTCTGATGTTAATGAGGAGGAATGGATAGCAGTTGTGTTGATAAGACAGAACTCAATCTGTGGGACTGGGTTGTGTCTTGTGTCATTTTCTTTCAGAATATAAAAGAGAGAAGTGAGCAGAAAGACAGGGGGAATCTCATCCTACCAAGAAATCAGTTTTGGAAAAAGAGTACAACCTTTGGACCTGGGGTTCCTGTGCAGAGAAGCTGCTAGTCCAGAGAAATATGGATGAGAAGGACTTTCTTTGAGAGCAAACAGAGAGAGAGAAAGCCTTGCAGAGAAGCTGAAACCCTAAATTTGGACTTCTAGTTTACTTTATTGTAAGGAAATAAATTTCACTTAAAGTGATCCACTTGTGGTATTTCTGTTACAGCAGCACTAGGTAACTAAGACAGTGTCTTTCCATAGATGTAGTCAGTTTATGTATGTTCCATCTGTGAGGTCCTTGTGTGTAATTTTCATGTTATTAAAAAAAGAAAATTATTTGCATTGAATAAGTCCTTGGTCTTACAGAATTCTACCATGAGATTTCTGGTATCATTTCTATCACTAAGACCATATTTTCCAACTACTAGTCCTTCTTTTTTGCTTCCAACATGTACATTCTGATTGCCAGTAATTATCAGTGTGTCTTGATTTCACATTTGATGAATTTCAGACAGCAGGAGTTGGTAAAAATCTTCAATTTCTTCATTTTGGCCTTAGTGGATGTTGCATAAATTTAAATAATAGTTGCATTAACTGGCCTTTCTTGTAGGCATGTGTATGGATAATATCCTATCACTGACAGCATTGTACTTCAGGATGGATCTTGAAGTATTCTTTTTGACAATGAATGCAATTAGTCTTTCTCTTTAATTTGTCATTCCTGGCAAATTATATGCTGAACCATAAAATTGTTTAAATTCAAAATGTCCAATACCAGTTCATTTCAGCTCACTTATGCCTAGGATTTTGATGAGTTACATTTCATTTTGACAGTTCCCAATTTTTCTAGATTTATAGTTCATACATCTCATGTTGTAATTAGTTATAGATATTTGTAGCTGTTGGTTCTCATTTGGAGTCTTGCCACATCAGCAAATGAAGGTCCTGAAAGCTTAACTCCATTCACATCACTTCAGGTCGACTCTGCTTTGAGGTGGTAGCTCTTCCCCAATCATGGTTTGAGTCCCGTCCAGCGTAAGGGGGTTCACCTTCCAGCACTAAATCAAACAATGTTCTATTGCTATTCATAAGGTTTTTACTGGTTAATTTTTTCAGAGGTAGATCCACCAGATCCTCCTTTCTAGTCTTAATCTGGAAGCTTAGCTGAAACCTTTCCACCATGAGTGACCCTACTGGTATTTTAAACACTGGTTTCATACCTTCCAGCATCACAGCAACACAGAAGCCATTACAGTATGACAAACTGATGTATATATATAGGTTAGAGTACATTATAAAAAATAATTGCATCGCATTCCATTAAGTTACACTTTGGAACAGCAACTTATTTAGTGTTTGGCCAAACCACTGGAAACCATAACCTATCAAAGTTGACACAAAACTGACCACCATACCAGCCAACATAAAGACCTTCACTGTTTTACTTTATTTTTCATGAAAAATTTCATCTGTTACAATTTTGTGAATTTAGTAACACTACTGAAGGCCTGATAGGTTGCAAGAAGAGATCACTTGACCCCTCACACAATCTTTCACTCTTCTGGCTCCCTCCAAATGCCAGGCCTGTGGCCTAAGATGTTTCCCTTCATGTGTAAACTTCTGAAAAGTATAGAGTAGTCCCATCAGTTTGACTCCTTCTCATATGGAAAACATTCTTCTCAGATTGTTCTGACTGTCTCTGCTACTTGGAATTATGAAGAATACAAATTTTTCCATTTTATTATATTAACACAATGGAAATATAACTTACTGATGCTTATATGACAAATCAGTGGTAGGGATTCTACTTTTATTCAACAAAACTTTGAGCACCAAGTGCTGTGCAAATACCAGGGATACAAAGATAAATAAGACGTAAATGACAAGGAAAATATTTTTAAGCATCTTTTTATTTGAAACATTTTAAAGTTATAGAACTTCATAGTCAGTAAGTATCTTTGAGGTTTTCTGTTTGAACCCTTCATCATTCAACATGGAAGAAAAGTAAGAGACAATACCATAACTGGTTGGGGGTGGACCTTGAATGAGTGTCCATATTTTCCATCTGTCAGTCCATTGCTTTATCCTGTTCATTGTACAGTGTGGACCAAGGCTGAAAATGTGAGCAGTGATTAGGAGAAACAAGCAGAAACTTACGGTGAGGAAAAAATGAAGAGCTCTACCAAGTCACAAGATTGTAGTGGGCTCGTTTAGATAGGAATGATTCACCCAGCAAATTGAGACATTTTGCAAAGGCAATGAGTATATGTATGTGTGTTAGTGCTGGGAAAAGGAGAGATAAGCGCAAAATGAGCCCCATGTTTGACAATGCCACTTCTTGTTTTCCCAGACTGTCTGATTACACCCAGAATTTCCTCTGTTGTCACTTTTCTTGATACGCATTGCGGAGAGTAGGAGTGGGTAAATTTTGGAGAAATTGGATGCCTTTGTAGAATTCTCAAGGGCTGAGAAAACAAACTGTTAAAAAAAAGCCACAAAATATTTGTTAATTTCACAAATAGATTGAATAGCTCCAACTAGAAAACTAAGTATAATAGTGTTAATTTAAGGACTTCAGATATAGGAAACCTGAGTGGCACAAATAGTTAATGCTCAAATATTAGCCAAAAGTTTGCCAGTTTCAACTCACCCAAAGGCACCGGAGAAGGTAAGGCTAGTGATCTGCTTCCGAAAGGTCACAACCTTGAAAACTCTGCTTATCAGATCTGTTCTGACACACATGAAGTTGCCATAAGTCAAAATTGACTTGATCACAACAAACACCACCAATAAACAGGTACAGATATACAATGATATTCAATAATATGTATACAGTTAGGAGCCTCTCATGAATGCAGACATGTAACCTACTGGACTGTGTAAGAATAAACTTTCATTTGTTAAAGGCATCCACTCCTGTTTCTGTTACAGCAGCATTAACTGACTAAAACAGAATTTGGTACCAGGAGAGTGGGGTGCTGCTCTAACAAATAACCAAAATGTGGAAGTAACTTTGAAACTGTGAATGGATAGAAGACTCAGAGAGAACTGAGAACTCTTAACACCAATGAAGGTGCAAATGGTAAGAAACGAGCAGCAGAGGACCAGCAGCAGCAGAACCAGAACAGCACAAAACAGTGCTGGATCTGACCCGTTGAGCAAGAGAGCTGAGTGCCTGTGCACAACGGGCTACCTGGTGGAGTGGGGTGTCTCCAGGCACTTAAATCAGTGGAGCTACAAAGCTTTGAAACACATGCTCCAGCACGGCAGATGTGGGCTTGAGGCCCAGGCTATGAGACCATAGGAAGCAGAAGCTGAAGAGATAAAGGGCATGAGAAGCTAAGCTGCCTCAGTCTCAAAGATATGGCCATGACCCCAGGGGTTTGAAAGGATGGAGCCATGGCTTCCTGTGATTGTAAGGGTGGAATTGCCACTCACTTGGACTTAGGATACACCTAAAGCTGAGGGGGTCAGAGTTGCTGTCCAAGTGGACCTAGAAGGCAGAGTTGTAGCATAGCGCCAAGGGGTCTCGATTCAGAATCCAGAGAGTGTGGCCAATACCTAGAGTCTGTAGGGCAGGGCCATTGTGTAGAATGTCTCAGAAAATGTAAGATTATTTTCAAAACTTCGAGGGCTATCATACTGTGTTCTGCTGATTTGTTTGTTGCCTGTTAATGCCTTCTTTCCCTGCAATTTCTCCAATTTGTAAATGGAAATGTATAGCTTGTGCCTGCCTGTTCCACTATTGTACCTTTGGAAGCAGATAGCTTGTATACTAGGTTTCACAGATGTAGAAGAGTTTTTGTTTTGGACTTAGAACTGATTTGAGACTTCTACCATGTAGGATGGACATGTTTTTGCTATGACTTTTGCTATAATGGGATGATTGTATTATATGTTTCAAAGATGTGATTTTTGGAGGTCCAAAGGGTGTAGTGTCATGGATTGAACTGTGTCCCCTGCCAAAAGTGTGTGTAGCCATGTGGCTGGGTCATGATTCCCAATGTTTTATGATTGCCCTCCATTTTGTGATTTTCGTATACTGTATGTTAGAGGATTAGGGTGGGACTATAAATCCCTTCATAAGATCACCTCTCTGCTCCACCGTAAAGGGAGTTTCCCTGGAGTATGGCTTGGCTCACCCTTAATCCTTTCATCCTACAAGAGATAAAAGGAAAAGGAAGGAAGCAGAGAATTGGGAACCTCAACACCATCGGGAAAGCAGCACCAAGAGTAGAGTACGTCCTTCAGACCTGAGGTTCCTGCACCAAGATGCTTCCAAACCAAAGATCACAAGGACCTTCCTCCAGAGCTGACAGGGGGACAGTCCTTCCCCTGGAGCAGACATCCTGAATGCAGACTTGTAATCTACTGGACTGTGTAGGAATAAACTTTCCTCTGTTAAAGCCTACCCACTTTGTGGTATTTCTGTTAGAGCAGCACTAGCTGATTAAAACAGAGCCTCATAGCATGCATTCAGGCAGTAAGTTTGTGGTCCCATAAATTTATAATAGAGTTAAAAAAGAATCCATCAGTGAACAGGATGTGCCAGATTTAGGCAAGTCACATTCAACAATTACTGTGATCTTCCAAAACAAAGACTACTCACAGTTGTTAAGGGATTGATTCCACTGAAAGCCACAATGCTAAAGAATTTAAAATTCAAGAAGTACCTATATGAGATATGAAGAAATTGCTGTTGACATGAGTTGAGGACAAGACACAAAAGCAAATCTGTCTCAGCATGTCAATGATGGCTGCTAAGGCTGGTGCTTATTAGAGATGGCCTAAAGAAAAAGCAGGACCAGAATACAATATTGAGTTTAGTGCTAACTTTGGGTGGTTTTGGAAAGACTTGTGGCATAGTGGTTAACGATTATACTTGCTAACCAAAAAGTTGGTAGTTTGAATCCATGAGGTGCTCCTTGAAAACTGTATAGGGCAGTTCTCCTCTGTCCTGTAGGGCCCCTTTGCATCAGAATCACCTAGATGGCAACTATTATTTTTTTTTCCTGGGTGGTTTAGGTGCTTCAAACAGTGTTTCTTGTTGCATAATGTGAAAGTGAGTGACGAGTACTAATGTGAAGGTAGCAGAATAATTTGTTGAAACCTTAAGATAAAATAGTTGTAGAAGAAGGTTATTTGTTCCAGCAAATTTTTAATATGAACAAAACATCCTTATTCTGGGAGCAGATGCCTAAAAGGACCTTCGTTTATAATATGGTGTTCCCATAACATCCAAACCACATAACATCCTATTTCACAGAATATATTGTAGACATTTTGCAACATGTGATTCTGTATGATTTCTATTATCCAGAATTTATATACATCAGACTTCTTGGACGTGCTCATAAAACCCATTGTTGCTGAGTTGATTCCAACCCATAGCAACCCTGTAGGACAGAGTAGAATGGCTCTTTAGAGCTGCCAAGGAGCACCTGGCGGATTTGAACTGCTGACCTCTTGGTTGGCAGTTGTAGCACTTAACTGCTGTATCACAAGGGGAGGTAGTGATAGAGCCTGGAAATACTGCTGAAAAGTTTGATTAACTTAGTACAATAAAATTGAGAAGCACCCATAAGCTAAGGAATATCTTTCCTATATCTCTTTGGTTTTCACAGTATTTTCATTCTCCAGCAGCACACAGTTGTCCTTTGATGTGAACTAGTTACCTAGGCAAAGTATAACTCCCCCCCTTTAAGGTTTATTACTTACCCTTGATGTGAACTAGTCACCTAGACAAAGTGTAACTCCTCCCCCTTTAAGGTTTATTACTTGTAAGTAATAAAAATCACTTAAGCTAGAATAGAACATGAACATTTAAAAATATAGAACAAAGTACCAGTGAAGCCATGCAGAAACTAAAACTAGCAATTTAAGAAATGAAGGGCTTTCTTGTTACCTAACTGCGTGTTCTTTTAATACTGCTTCTTAAGGTCTTCCATACCTAACTGGTTTCTTCAACACCTAGCCCAGTATGGCACACGAGCCCACTAGTAGCCAAGCAGCCCACCACTACATGATTGTTTTTCCAGTTCTTAGAACCCTGGTGACATAGTGGTTAAGAGCTACGGCTGCTAACCAAAAGTTTGGCAGTTCAAATCCACCAGCCGCTTCTTGGAATCCCTATGGGAGTTCTCTTCTGTCCTATAGGATAACTGTGGGTCAGAATGGACTCAAATGTTAGTGGGTTTGGCTTTTGTTCTGGTACCTAGTGTTGTGGTATTGATTCAGTCCTCTGGTCTCAGAACTCAATTCTTGAGAAAGAATCTGGAACATTGTGCTTAGTTTTCATCTTGTTCCTATCAGGCATTTGATTGCGGCCCCCCCCCCCCCCCCGTATGTTGAAATCCTAACCCCTGTACCCATAAATGTGATTCTGTTTGGAAATAAGATCTTTGAAGATGTTTTCAATTAGATTAACAAGAAGTAGTACTGGAGTAGACTCATTCTAATCGTGTGAGACTGGTGTCATTATAAAAGTGGAGAAGGACACAGAGGCAGGAGACACAAGGAGAACATCGTGTGACACCACAGCTGCAAGTCAAGGAATACCTGGAGGCACCAGAAGCTAGGAGACAGGCTTGCAATAGTTTTTCTCCCAGGTCCTTTAAAAGGGATAAACCTGGAAAACACTTGGACTTCGACTTTGAGCCTCCAGAGCTAGACAATAAATTTCTGTTTTAATCAGCCACCCATTTTGTGGTACTTTGTTACAGCCATCTCAGAAAACTAATGTTGTTCCCTTTTGTGAAGTTATCAGCTGTAACTAGGGAGGAGTGGATTGTGAGCTATGTTAGCTATTTTAAAGGCCATTACTCCAGCAAGGAAATGTGGATTTCTGTTTCTAGGGAAAGTATATGTGCTTTCCTGTGTGATTTAAGTTATTTTTCAAGCTCATTGTTTTCAAGAAGACAGTAATCATACTTTCCACCCCACCGAGCCTTTCTCAGTGGTCTTTTGGTCTGAGAGCTAGCTTCTCTTAGTGAGCACTTAAAAGCCAAATACCCACTTCCACTGAGTCAATTCCAACTAATAGCAGTCCTACAGGAATGAGCGGAATTGCTCCATAGGGCTTCCAAGGGGTGCCTAGCAGATATGAACAGCCAACCTTTTGGTTAGCCGATGTTCCACTTAACCACTACACCACCAGGGTTTCCAGTGAGCACTTAAAAAATTTAGGATTACATCTTGGGATCTCGTTTGGGAGGGTGAGAAAAAATTCAAGCACAAGAAATGTGGAGCTTTACTTCTTTCTTTAAGCTTTAAATGGCAATAGCTGCAATGCTGCACACTTTTCCTTATGCCCCAAATTCTTCCATATGGCCTGTATTTAAAAGAAAATCAAAATCAGTGTTTTTCTTTTAAAAAAAAAAAAGATGTATGTGCTTTACATGAAGGCCTTCCCAAACCCTGACCTCCTGACCTAAAAGCCAGTTTGAGAAAGAGCTTAAGGAAAATGGGACTCTATGAGAAGATGTGGAGATTGGGCTTTGGGAGCGGTTGTGTTTGCCATTTTGTCCTTGTCTGTTGGCTTTGATAAGGAGTGAACTTGTAGAATTCCATTTGCTCTTTTGCAGAGATGTAAGAGCTAATGCAAGGCCTCATTCCTACTTCCTACGATGTCTTCAGGATATGGTGAGTCATAATGAAGCATCTTATTGCTCATGTTATGAGAAATCAATTGAAAGATCACCGAGACCTTTAGCTCCAGGATGCCTTCCATACATGTAGTGACAGGCTGGCTGTTCACCGTTGTGGCTAAAACTGAGTGCTACAGGGTGCCCGATTACTGTCCTGGTGAGAGTATCATCAGGGAAGTAATTGTGGTTTCCTTCATTGCCTTCATGCAGCCTCTGAGTGAAGAGCCTCATGACCCCATTCACAGTCTGGAGCACCAAGAGCACTGTTATAGCTTTGACTGCTCCTGTCCACCAGATTGAATCAACGCACCCCCTCCCAACTGTCTTTAATAAAACCATTTCCCACAGATGCTGAACAGCTGTTCTCGCCTGAAGGTGGGGCTGGAAATGCTTATTTCCCTTTGTTAGTAGTAAGCAGACTTGTGCATGGCAAGCAGAACTCCCTCTGAGGAGGGCGGCAGCAGGAAGAAGTCGGTTAAAGGGAAGCCAAAGAGAATTGAGGAAAGCAGTGGAGGAGCTGTGTTGGAAGTCCTCCTACAAAGGCTAGATTCTGAAGGGCATCTGGCACCCTTGTGTATGCTACAATTAAAAATGGCTAATAAAGTGCTTTGCATCAAATAGCCTTCTTAAAGAGAACATAGGACATAGGTATTATCGCTGTTAAAGGGAATTTAATCCACCTGTCAAGAAGAAAAAAAATATTAGATCCATCTAGGCAGTTTCTAATATATCTTAGCTACTGCTTCTTGACTTACATTGATCTGGTAATATTTTTCTGGCTTCATAACCTCTATATGTAGAGAATGAGGTAAAAAATAGAATGAGTGAGTAATAAAAGAGAATCATGTTATTCTTTCTATCAAGGAAAGATGTACTTTTCCTTTGTGTTCCTCTAATTGCCTCCATTCGCATGGGAATATAACCTGCCAAGAGGAGAACAATGAGCGATGATGTGAAGTCAGTGGCAGAGTTGAACAAGGGTGGGGGATGGTGGGAGACTCAGTCAGTTGGACTGCTAAGAGGTCAAGTCTGAAATACTGAGGAATGGTAGGTTTGTTACTTTGGGATTTCATTAATATATTTTTTATTTTGTGAAATACATAGAACAAAACATTTTGTATTTCAACCAATTTTACGTGTGTAATTCAGTGACGCTAATTACGTTCAATATGTTGTGCAACTGTCACCACTAACCATTTCCACATTTTTCCATTACCCTTAACAGGAACTTAGTGAGCCTTAACAATACATTCCATTGTCCTACCATCTTGTCCCACCCCTAGTAACCACTAATAAATGTTGGTCTCTATGAATTTGCCTATTGTAGATATAAGTGGCATTATACAATATTTGTCCTTTTGTGTCTGACTTAATTCACTCAGCATTGTTACTTTGGGAATATAATAGTCAAAATATGTTGTAGATGGTTGCATTTCTGTTAATTTTTTGGAGGGGTAGCTCATTTTCTAGATTTTTGAATAAAAGAGATGTCCTCAGTGATTCACTGAATTCTCAGTGTCTGAATTCCACTCAGAGTGCATTAAGATAACTTGGTCATCTTATAGCGATGTGTGGAATATGTATAGCAGTCATTCCTGCAATGAGATCAGCAGATTTTTGCATCAAAATAAGCCACCATCCAAGTTCCTAACAGAGATGATAGAAAGCAGCTGATGCAAACAAAGTTGTATATGCAACCATTGTCAGAAACTTCTCTGTATTTGTTTTCTTTTTATCCAAAAATAGAAAGTAGTAATAAAATCTTGGGAAAAGACTGCTATTTTAAAAGTAGGAAAAATATTTAAACTCCACGATCTTAGCTGCAATACCTTTTGGTGGTGACTGATGGTCACTACACTGTCCGCTTCATTTTTTAAGAACAGATTGTCAATCTAGACTGTGGAAGACAGAATTGTCTGTTATGTCTCTGGATGAGCAAAATTGTTGGCTACGTCTCTGGAAGGTGACAATCCTTGGGTGTAAGAGAAAATTGTCACATGCATATTTCCAAGACAGAATTGTTGGTCATGTCAGTTAAATAACAGAGTACTATCATTTTACTGTTGAACTGTGAAATTTACCATTTTTATCCCCTTTGCCTTTTAAATTGGTGAAGTGAACTCCATCCAAGTTGTCTTGTGCATTGGTACTTAGCAAGGACAGCTGTACCACATGTGCTGTTGTGTTATGGCTGAAAAGACAGATACATGTGGGCAACCAAGCAGACTGTATATGAGAAAATGTTGCTTGTGTTAACGGAAAAACAGTCATTATGGATGCCTTTAATTGGTGCTTCAAAATGAAAGTCAACTGGGTCAGTGGGAGGCAGGATGCTGGCCAGGAGTGGGGCAGTTGTTACTAGAAAACTATATTTAATAACATGGCTGGTGATGGGTTTGTGCTAAGTCAATAATTCACCTCTGAGTCACTGAAGTGACTTGTTTGGCTCTGGCTGGGATGAGAGAGAGAGAGAGTAAAAAAGTTTCTGTATCTCCCCTCTGGCTCCCAGTCAACTGACAAGAGATTTCTGCCAGAGGAAGTTGGCCTTTGTTGTTGCTATGAGTTGCCATAGAGTTGAATTCCACTCACAGTGGCCCTATGTGTGCAGAACAGAACTGCTCCATAGGGTTTTCAAGGCTGTGACCTTTCAGAAGCAGATCACCAGGACTATATTCTGATGTGCCTCTGGATAGGTTCAAAGCTCCAATCTATCAGCTCAGAGTCAAGAGTTTAACTGTTTGCTGCATCCAGGGACTCCTTCGCCTTCAGAATGGGAAGCAAATAAATGAAAAAATCCATGTTTAGCGGTATAACAAGAGTTTTCAAATTCACATTTTGACAAACTAGCTAACTAACACTGCCCAGACTGAAGTATGTTGTTGTTAGTCGCCCTCGAGTCTGTTTTCACTCATTGGTATCTCATGTGTTCCAGAGTAGAGCTGCTCCATAGAGTTTTCTTAGGTGTAATCTTAACTGAAACACATCATCGGGCATGAAAGGGTTATAACTATTTTAATATATACCTCTTTTTAGTGTGATAATGTCGTAGTTTTCAGGATGTTACCACTGGTTCTCTTCTTTTAATATTGTAGTCTTGATTAGGCTTTTTGACTTCCCTGAGTGAGTAGGATTCTGGATGCTGTGTCCTGCATGGCCTACTTAAGTATACACTTAACATTTTTGTTTTCTAAGCAGAGAACTTTTTTCACTATTTCTTGTAGTTTTGGTTTCATTTTAACAAAGTTCTAAGCCTTTGTTTATCTTCAAATGTCTTAATTTCATCTTCATATTTGAGAGACAATTTTGCAGGATATATAATTCTTGGTTGGAAGTTTTTCTCCTTCAGGGCTTTGAATGTGTCATCCCACTGCCTTCTTGCCAACATCATTTTTGCTGAGAAGTCAGACAAAAGCCTACAGGGCTTCCCTCTCAATGTTAGCTTTTCTTTAAGCTTCATTGCCTTTAAGAGAATCTGTTTATATTTCATTTTATTAAGCTTGATTATAATACATCTTTGTGTCTTTTTTTTGAGGTCTGTTTTTTGTGGTATTTGATACATGTGTTGGAAATCTATGTTCTCTTCTGTCATAATTCCAGGGAAGTTTTCTGTCAGCAGCTCTACGACAATACTCTGTATTTTCAGCTATCCTTGCCGGTTCAGGAACTCCAATTATTCGTAGATTATTCCTTTTAATGGAGTCCCACATGTTTTTTAATGCTTCTTCGTTTTTCTCATTTCTTTTCTCTGATTTCTCCTTATAAATGCTGGTGTCAGTTGCTCTGTCCTCAAGTTCACTAACTCTGACTTTCATTTCCTCAATTATGCTCTTTGGGCTTTGGATTGAATTGTCAATTTCTGTAATTTTGTTATTGATCTGCTAGATTTCAGATCACTGATGTTCCATCAGTTCAAATAGCTTACTTAATTTTTCATTTTGTTCTGCTGCATTTTGTTTAAATCTAGGAGGGCTCTATATGTAATTCTTTTGTATTCAACTTCTGATAGTTTCTTCATCTGGGAAATTTTTTGATTCTTTATTTTGGGAGTTTTCCAGCACCGTAGTGGACTGTTTCACATGGGTGATTGTTGCCTCCTTGCCTTCTAGAAGCTGCTCAGTTTCTCTGGTGTTACCTCAACAGGGGCCAAGGTGTAGTTCTAAGAGGAGCGTTGGTAACCAGCCACCTCTGTGTACTTTAGTGACTGGTTCCACGTGGACTCTGTGGGGTGGAATGCTCTGCCTCCTGGCTGGCAAAGACAGTGCCCTACTTATGGAGTCACTTGGGAGGGGAGCATCAGCCTGTGCTTTGATGTGGATCAGTGAAGGATGGAGGAGATGTTGCTGGGCCACTCAGCAGTCAGTTCTCCTCCAGGAGGTCTTACTTTGAAAGGTACTTTACTGCTAAGCAAAGAACTGTCCAATAGCTGCCAAAATCAGCCAGGCCCTCAGGTGTGGCAGGCTCTATCTTCTGACTGACAATAAAAGCACCTCATTGGCCATCCCCAGGTGCTATCATGTGGTTCATGGTAGGGAGGGGTTATAGCCTTGCTGCCATTCTCTGCCAGGCCCCACCTGTAACTCGAGGTACCACCATAAGCACTTTCCAGACAGGAGCTGCTGCTCTGTGGGATAACTAGCCCCAGCTAAGGCCTCTGGGTGTGTGACTCTGCCTCCCATCTGACCAAGATGCCATCCCACCCAAGCCGCCCTGCCTGCTGTGAAACAGCAGAATCTATGACACAGCTCAGAAAAGAGAGGGTGAAGGGGCGGTGGTGCCCTTAGCAGCTGGGCTCTAAAAATGTGGCTATTCCAAGCACAATCTGTCTGCTGTGCTATATGCTGTTTAGTCAGTGTATTGGCCAGCTCATGCCCAGCCCTCACCTCCCAGATAACAAAGAAGGTGTCAGTCCCTGCAGTCTTTCCAAATGGTAAGTCAGCAGAAGCAAGACTCAGCACTGCTGCCTCATCTTTGAGAGAGGTAGTTGCCCTGTTTCTGGCCCATAGTCCAATCTGACAAACCTATGCCAGATCCTAGGGCTCCTAGGATGTCCATGCTGCTCCATTCAGTTATCAATCCAGGCCTTAGTTCTGAGAGGGCATCAAGGAGATGTGTGTCTAGTCTGTGATCTTGGCCCTGCCTCCTCAGCAGTTACTGTTGGCCTATACTACTAATTTGGAACTGACTATATGTTGTCATTTTGTGTAGTTTGTGTAGTTAATATTACTTTAAAGGATAATTGAGTACTGTGTCAGATGCTAATGATATCATAGTAAAGAAGGCATGCCCCTGTTGGACGTGCCTTTTCAGTCATCTATGAAGGGCTCAACAGAGGAATCAGAGAAGAAATTAGGCAGTTATTATCGAAGAGAAAGCACAGGTACATTAGAACAGATAGGAAAGACTGTTACACAGTCTTGGGATTCAAAAGACACCTTTCTGGTGGAGGTAATATTTAGACTGATACCTGAAGGAAGGGGAAAAATATGCTATACCCATAGGTGACAGATCCTAGTTCTTTCAGAAAAAATCATGGTAGAGTAGTTTGATGAACTAGTAAGTCAAATTAGTCCTCTTTATACTTCTCCCTTTTTCTTTTTTCTAAGCTGGACTCTACTATATGAGGTGAGGGATGATAAGAGATAAAAAACTGAAAAACTCATTGTTGTCAAGTCAGTTTTGACTCATGGCAATGCTATAGGGCAAAGTAGAACTACCACATAGCGTTTCCAAAATTGTAAATTTTTATGGGTGGCAAACTGCCACATCTCTCTACAGTGGAGCAGTTGGTGGATTTGACTTGCAGATCATTTGATCAACAGCTGAGCACTTAACCACTGCACCACCAGGATTCCTTTAGTAAGAGGTCAGGGGGTACAAATCATGAAAGGCTTGTAACATGAGGTATTTGAAGATTATCATATAAGAAGACATTGAAGGATTTTAGTAATGAGAGGGATGAGATCCAATTTGCATTTGAGTGACATTACTCTGGCTGCAGTGGAGCAATCAGTACAAATTGAGTAACCATGTGTTCTGGTTTGCCTTTATACTAGTATCCAGCCTTTTCCAGCATTGTTCTTAGATTTTAATTTTTAATATATTAAGAACTTCACTTTATTCTTCTAGCTTCTATGGTTTCTGCTAGTAGTGTTCAAGATAGATTTCAGTGAATGGAGTTCTCACTTTAACAGTTAGTTAATTTTGAAAAACATCTCCCTTTCAAAAGCCTACATAGAAGACCTCAGTGATAAAGCAGCACAGTAGCTGACTATATCTAAGTCCTTTATGTCTTGGGGAGTTTTTGGAGGAGTATTTGAGATGGCTATCCTACATGATATACCAGCCTGTTGTACTGTGAACAGAGCCCATGAAATATAGTAAACCATCATGATCAGTGAGAAACAAAGGACAACATTAACTGTAAAAGAATTAAGGTTAAGTTACTACAGTGGTTTTGTCATTTTCTTGTGTGGCCTAAATCAATAACTTTAATTTTAATATTTGAGGATATTCTTTAATTTTGATATAAACCTTTTTAGTTACAATGAGTTAAAAAAATCAAAATAATTTTTAATGAAATATTAAGTACTGAATTATCATTTCTTGAGTAAGTTACAGTTATACAACATGATAGTACTAACCAGATGAAAATCAGAGAAAAATGTACGGAAAAATCATCAGCATCTATTTCAAAACTTAGTTTTTATAAGAAAGCTGTGTATGATGACAATTTAATATGTGCAGATGCAGAAAATTCATTACTCACTCTGTGAAGCATGACTTTTTGTTAGATCAAATGACTGTTCAATTTTGGTGTGCATCCAAAACATGAAGTAATAACTATTAATACATTGGCTCCATTAGCAGAAGAGAAATTCTTAGCAGTTAAATACCAGTTTTATATTAGTGTTATCAGATGGTTCAAATAGAAATTCAGTTAAGTACAGTATGGTCCTTTTTCATTGTAAACCAATTGGTAGAACCAAAGTAAACCTTTGGAAGTTCACTCAGTTGATTAGTGAACAATGTAGAGATTTACTAACAGAAAAGACACAGCTTGAGCTTGGGACAAACTGAAATTTGTGCAGTGGAATCCAGAAATTCAAAATGGCAACTCAGCCATGATGTTTTATAGGAGGACAATAGATATGAAACACATTACTTGATTGATATTTAAACACTTAGATCATTGAAAAACACTACTTAATTGGCAATAATAGGCTTAGACCATTGAAAGGTATTACTCAATTTGTAATTGGTCACTTTAAGACCTGGCTTCTGGTGGTGGGAACCCATGAAGAGAAAGGTTTTCGTGGCAGGAATTCCTGATGCATGAGTTCCTAAAGCAAAACTTGTAAGGAAGATTTCCTTTGCCTAGTTTTATAGGGCAACTGGATTAAAAGAGTATGTGTCTATTTCCTAGATTGATGACAGTACAGCAATTTCACAGATATATGACAGGGAGGGATCTCAGCGTAGTTACTTCATCTTTACCTTTCCTCTCTTAGAAACAGTATAGAAGATGGCTGCCATTAGGGTGCAAATGGTACTGCAAACTGGGAATGTCACTCAGTCCTTAAATTGGCCCCTTCAGGTCATTCCAGATACCTCAAGTTTTTTAAATTCCTTTATGCAGATTGGAACTGACTCAATGGCACTGAGTTTTATGCAAGGTGAACAACTGTGTAAACTATTGTGAATACTATTGTAAATTCAGTTTAAAAGTTCAACATTGAACAAGAAATTATGTAGTGGTAATGTAGGTATAAATTCTCATGAAGCAGACATGTGGTATAGACATTTTTTAAGTAGTAAATTAAGAAGCTTATGGAGCTGAAATGTACTTGAAACTGTGTGAGCACATACTTTATAACTGTGGTTGAATAAACTGTATTATTCACCAATTAAAATACATTTCTTTATGTTTACATAGTGACTACAACTTTTTGTGATAATATTGAATACACAAACATGACAGAAGTTAGGTTTTCTCTCCCTATTGCTTGCCATCAATTGGATTGTTGAAATAACTGGTACTTTGATGGACTTCTTTGTAAATCCACCCAAGTAGCTTGCCCTGGTTGTAAACTTTTGTAGACAGTTCCCTTAACTTCAAGTTACATTTTGTTTAAAATAATGTGGAATTTTTAATTAAAGGATTGTAATGGATTGAATTGTGCCACCCAAAAATTATGTATAGAAATTTGGCTGAGCTGTGATTATCAGTGATTGCCCTCCTTTTTGTGGTTTTCCGAAGCTGTATGTTAAAGAGGACTAGGGTGTGACTATAAATCCCTTCTTAAGATCATCTCCCTGCCCCATTGTAAAGGGAGTTTCCCTGGAGGGTGGCTTGCACTGCCTTTTATCCTTTTTTCTTACAAGAGACAAAAGGAAAGGGAAATAAGCAGAGAGTTGGGAATCACATACCACCAAGAAAGGAGCTCTGAAAGCAGACGACATCCTTTGGACCTGAGGTTCCTGTGCCAAGATGTTTTCATTGAACTTGAACTCAGCCTACCAAACTGTGATTTCTCCTATTGAATAGACTTGTAACTTGTGAATGCATTTGTGGCTTACTAGACTTTGACAATAAAATTTCTCTTCATGAAGCCTTACATTCCTGATGTTTCTATTAGAGCAGTACCAGATGACTAAAACAAGGAGTGAACAAATAAGGCACCAAAACATACAAATTTTTTAGCAAATTGCAGCTACTGAAGAAAAGAAAGCTTATAAACAGTAGGATCTTGAAATTCATACCTGCAAAAGCAAGAGAACAATGGAAATAAATAATGAACTCTCACATGGCATATGTGATGATTAAGACTATGTGTCAACTTGACCGGCCCGTGATTTTCAATAGTTTGGCAGTTGTGTAATGATATAGCTTGGCAGTTATGTAATGGTGTAATCATCTTCTGTGATGTGATCAGTTAATCAATTGTAAGGCGAGTTTCCTTGAGGCTATGGCCTGCATCTGATATGTATATAGACATACTGGCAAAGCTTGCTTGCTTGCTCTGAATGTTACATCAAGCTCATCATCATGTGACTCCTAGCTCTTAGGATTTGAGCCAATGACCTACTATCTAAACCAAAAAACCCAATGTCATCAAGTTGACTCCACCTCACAGCAACCCTACAGGGTAGAGTAGAATTGCCCCATTATATTACCTACCAATCTTGGGGTTTGTTGGCCTCCACAGCCTGTGAGTGAGCAGACTGCCATCTTACCTTACAACCTGCCAATCTTGGATTCATCAACCTCCACAGCCTGTGAGCCAGTGGCCTGCCATCTTATCTTCCACTCTTGGATTCGTTAGCCTCCACAGCCTGTGAGCCAGCAACTTGCTGTCTGACCTGCTGATCTTGAATTTGACAGGTCCTGCAGCCGTATGAATTAGGGGATGTTTCCAGCCTAACTCCCAACTCACAGACATCAGATTCAAGTCTCTACAACCATGTGAGTCATTTCCTTGAGATAAATCTCTCTCTCTCTCCATACACACACACACACACACACACACAAATGTACAAGCAGACACACATGCATACATACACATGCATATACATATACACACATACATACACTTAGTCTAAGACAGTATAATTTATTCTAAAATCTTAAACTTGTGCTTTGTAGTATCTTAACTAGTGGGAAGACTATTTTAATGTAGCTACTGTTTTCAACTAGATATATCTATATTCCATGCCAGGATGGAAGGAAATACAGCAGGCTTTTCATTTTAAAAATAATTTTTTGGTGAAACTGTTTAAGAGTTTCCCAATATAATGAAATCAACTTGTCAGTCAATAAATATTTCAATATACTGTATGTAAACTAAATGGTCTTCCTAACTAAAGAGGGAAACCCTGGTGGCATAGTGGTTAAGTGCTATGTCTGCTAACCAAAGTGTCAGCAGCTCAAATCTGTCAGGTGCTCCTTGGAAACTCAGTGGAGTACTACTGTGTCTTGTGGAGTCTCTATGAGTTGGAATCGAGTTGACAGCACTTGGTTTTGTTTTTGGTTGAACTAAAGAGGAGGCAAGTACTAGAAGTAGAGACACTGAATGACAGTTGTTATAATTCATGGACTAGAGAGTGATATCCTTGTGTAGTGGAAATGTGATGAAACTGAACAGATTTGGGAAGTAAATTTCAAGAGATATTTAGTAGGTGGCATGCATGGATTTGAAGGTTAATTTACATGGACGATGGAAGAGAGAAGTTTAGTATGATGCCCAAATTTCTGCTTGGAAGGTAGAATCACTTGCTGAGATATAAACTTCAGGAAGAGAAGGAACAAGCGTTGATGTGAAGGTGGGTAAAGATGAGAAGCTTAGTTTGGGACATGTTGGGTTTGAAATGTCAGTGGGATGTCCAAATGCAAGTGTTCATCCAGTAAGCAGTTGGATCAATCAGGAGGGAAATCTCAGCTAAACATGGAAATTTTAGGTTTATTTGTGTGTGTGTGTGTGTGTGTGTGTGTGTGTGTCTTTATCTGTATAACAAGAATAGAAGCTCTCTGAGGATGTTTCAAATATTACATTGTTTCTTTGATTTCTGTCATTAAGCATGTTTAAATTGGGAATCTTTTGTATTTGAAGCACTGCGCTAGTGTTTGGTCAAATACAAAGATGAAAAAAGGTACAGTTCTTGCTTTTAAGGGAATTTACGCTGTGGCAAAAACAAAACTCCAGAGTCTAAATGGCACAAATGGTTAGATTCTCAACTACTGGTTCAAAGGTTAATGATTCAAACTCATCCAGAGATGCCTCTAAAGAGAGGCCTGACTATCTGCTTTTGAAGGATCGCAGCCTTGAAACCCTGTGGAGCAGTTCTACTCTGTACACAGGGTGTTGGAGTTGAATCAGTGGCAACCAGCAACAACAGCAAAAGCAAAGTAAAATTTTAGATTATATAAATTAAAATAGAAATGTAAGTGAAAATGCTCTGAGGCATAGAGAAAAGTATTCGACTTTCTTAGGAAATCAGATGACATACATAAAAAAATTTCACTACTTCTTTGTTGGCTGAATGATGTAATCAGGGGATCTACATAATTTGAAAGGCCCAGTGTAATGTGAAAATGTGGGGCCTCTTGTTCAAAAGGTAGTAGGAAGTGCTATGACAGATACATGTAAGCTTTTTCCTTTCTTCTGTGATCTCAACTTGTCATGATGTTGTTCATTTGCTATTCAATGTTCTAACCCACAGCTTTTAAGTTAATTTGGAATCACAGTGACCCTACAGACAGAAGAGAACTGCTTCATAGAGTTTCCAAGGAGCACCTGGTGGATTTGAACTGCCAACCTTTTGGTTAGCAGCCATAATACTTAATCACTATGTCACCAGAGTTTCCATTTAATGTTTTCAGTTAAGAAAAATTAAAAATTTTTAATTAATCAGCATGAATTTTATCATCTTTGTACCATCTAATTTAACACACGAATATCAGAGCGTCTGCCTTATACAGAATCACCAAGATTACATAATTGGGATTTCATGGCTTAGAACTTCCTAGAATAAACAAGTACCATTCTCAGATGTAGGAAGGCTGCAAGGAGGAGGAAAGGATCCTCCCAGGCATATAGTTGGTGGAGGGACTACTGGGCACAGATGCAAGAAGACAAATGTAAACCCTAGGGCAGTGCTCTGGAATGGAGGGTGGTTTCTTCTCCCCACCAGCTGCTGGAGTCAGGGTCTAGGCAAATCAAACTAGGCCTACAACCCCGATCCATGGCTGTCAGAGACCCCAGAGAATCTTGAAATCTCTATGACAGAGTTCAGAAGCTGGACTAGGGATGGCAGAAGGCTTGCCGCTGTTAAAATGTAGCCTCCGGCCAGCAGTTCACAAGACATTCCACAGTGCTGTCATGGAAACATGAGAATAGTCTCCACCGTGTTCTGCCCTGTGATGCTGACCTGCGTGCCTCCAACCTGGTCCAAGCCCATGCTCATTTCTGCTGCGGGTGGAGGGCAGTAGCTGACTCAGGCTGGCCAGAGCTGGGAGAATGGTCAATAGAGAATTCATCCCAGGAAGGTGGTACAATGCAGGACTACCTAGACTTCAAGCTTCCAGCATATTTAACATTGTCGCAGCAGAACTGTTTTACAAAACACAGTTTTAAAGATGAAATCATTGAGAATTTCAAGACAGTGACAGAAGAGCATTACATCTCGAATATGGGGCCTTCTTAGCATGATACCCTGAGTGACCGCACTGGTTGCATGCCCACAAAGCCAGCCCTGGATGTGATCAACAGTTTGTAAGAACAAAACAAATTGGGTATAGGGCTATGTGCATTTCAGGCTCTTGAACCCATAATACTTTTTTCAGAAAGCCAGAAATATGATCTCCTTACCTTGAAGCAGAAAACAAACTTGCCCAGGCCCAGTTGGAGAAAAAGTTAAGTAAAAGTAGGAAAAACAAACAAGCAACAAATCCAAATCTTTGGCTCTTAAGTCGATTCTGACTCATAGTGACCCTCTAGCACAGAGTGGAACTACCCCATAGAGTTTCCTGGGTGCACCTGGTGAATTTGAACTGTCAGCTTTTGGGTTAGCAGCTGTAGAACTGAACCACTAGGCCACCAGGGTTTCCAGATGGGAAGGGATTACTCTAAACTCCCAGTGAAAGTCCCTTCCTCTGTTAAGTGAGTCCAGTACACTGCTTACTGAGGTTAGAACTCTTGGCAATACTCGAGGCCAGATGGGAAAATGCCCCCAGAAGAATTGCATCTGTAATTTGGAATAGGTATGTGTTCACACAAATCTGTCATTTTCATTTTTTTTCTAGTGGGGAGAAATACAAACCAGAAACATACACATACACTCGTGATAAAAGTCCAGGCCAAGCTTTT
The DNA here is from genome assembly GCA_028571685.1 of Heterohyrax brucei. NCBI lineage: Eukaryota > Metazoa > Chordata > Mammalia > Hyracoidea > Procaviidae > Heterohyrax > Heterohyrax brucei. The sequence continues at coordinate 80,199,488 of CM053143.1, forward strand.
CATTTGGTACTGATTGCTTTTGCGTGGAGATGGGAAAGAGGGCAGTGCAGGAAGGAGGAGGCGGCTTCATTTAGTTGTTGGAAAAGAAGCACCTTCTTTCTAAAATAACAGCTTTTTTTTATATCTTGCATATCACACACATCAATTCCTTTAATCTTGCCAACAAATCGGCAAATGGCCGTTTCTGTTTTCAGACTGGGCAAAGTAACTCTCAGAATAATTAAGTATCTTGTCCAAGTTCAAATATGGCAGAACCAGAATTTTAACCCAAGTCTGTCTGACAATAAACCTACGATATTTCTTTTGAAATATGGCAGACTAAAGTCTCTTCCCAGATCTCAAGAAGATTCCAAGTGACATGGTTTCCAGAGAGTTTAATTATTACCTAAAGAAGTGTTGTTTGCCTAAAAACTTTTTACTGGCCAAATTAGACTAGTATATATTTTCTAACAGAGTAGCAGGTAGAAGATTGTTTTTTTGTTTTTAACTTTCTGGTTTCTTAATGGAGAAATGAACTATTTCTAGTCTTCCTTTGCCCTCTCTCCCTCTTACCCTAGTTCCCTCCTTAATTGAGGCATCTATAATTTTACATTGACTCCATGTGTCAAAGACAGAAGAAAAAGCAGGTAGGGGATTTTCCTTGATTGGCCCAGATAGTTTTTCTCTCCTTGCTTTTTAAACATAGAAGCTGTACACACCAGAGTCTTAGAGAAAGTTCTTTTATTTCTAGGCTCTTTTATTTCTGAAACTCTGAGGTAGAGGGAATTTGGTCACTTTTGAGTCTCTGGCCTTCTGAGAGGGCCGTTGTCATCATAAGTTACTATTTGAGCAGAGTATTAACTTGGAGGAAATATATTTTCTTATCTCTTTGTCCTTTAGCCTCGCCTCCTGAACTCCCCTGCTCTGACCCCATTTCCAGTAGTAGTCGTGCTCTCTTGAGTCATTCTTTCTGTTTCCAGGTGGCTCACATTAACAGTGACTCAGAGGAGCTAAACACCCTCTCTCCTGTGAAAGATCTCATGGGTAGATGCAGCGAGCAGTTTTTGCGTGTCTTTCTATTCTTCCATTGTAGATTGTAATTCTGTGCAATTCTGGGGTTTTCCCTTTTCTGAAGTTCTGGTTATGAATGGCTATCATGAAAGCAAGCGACTCACCACTGCTTAGTTAGTACTCTAAGGGGTAGGTGAGGCTCTGTGACATCAGCAGCTGCTCCATGTGTACAGGCACGTACCCACATACTCCCACACTATTTTGCTTTTGTCATTCAGAGCTGAAAGGGCTGAACAGAGCCGGATCCTAGGTAGTGTAACGTCATGGCGTGATGTTTTCCACTGACACTTCAGAGTGTCACAGGAGTGCACGGCCCTAGGAGGGTTATACTCACCATCCTGACACGTGTCGTTGAGTGTGAAACCACTGCTGTCTTTCTTTTCCACTCATCCTTTCTCACTGACCCAGACCTCTTGGCCAGGGAACAGAAGAATGATGGGTAGTATATCTTTTCCAGTTCAGTAATGGATCTAAGACATGATCACAGAACTCTGCTGACAGGCCTGGATAAGGCTAATATACATGTGGTGCCTGGGAACTGTGCTATAGATCAGACAGCTGGGCACAAGACCGCCTTTACTGGACACCTCACTGTACTGATTGGACAGACCAAGATTCTGTTGCCCTGATGATATAATTCCTCTGTATCTGCCTTTTTCCTGCCTGATGGTTTAAGAAAATAGGCTCTGGAGCCACTAATTGGCTCTGTGACCTTGAAAAAATTATTTAAATTCTGTGTCTCAGTTTCCTAGTTATGAAATGGAAGTAATAATCATACTTCCATTAAACGGCAGTAAGTTAGGGTTCCATGAGTAGTTACATGTGAAGTACTTGGATCACTATTTGGCCCATAATAAAATTTTTTCTAATTGTTAGTGATTATTCGTATCTTTACTGAGCCTCTACTTTGGGAACTTCCTAAGTTACAAACACTTAAATAATATTGTAGCCTTCCTGGAGCTGAAAACATAGTCTCTAAAAAGTTCTGTGCCTTTGACCTGAAAAGGTTATAACTAGCACTACTTTTCAATGACATCACTTCACTATCCTTAAGTGTCTTATTAACCCTTGAATATAATCTTCTCTATCTGCAATTGAATTGATGCTTTTGAATTGTGGTGTTGGAGAAGAATATTGCATATACTGTGCACTGCCAAAAAAAAGAATAAAACAGTCTTGTCTTAGAAATACAACCAAAATGTTGCTTAGAACAGAGGATGGAGAGACCGACTTGCTTACTTTGGGCCTGTCATTAGGAAAAGTCTATGGTAAGGACATCATATTCGGCAAAAGTAGAGGTTCAGCAAAATGAAGGCAACCCTCAGTGAGACAGATTGACCATGAAAGCTGCAGCAGTGGACTCAAACACAACAACGATCGTGAAGATGGCACAGGACTGGATGACAGTTCATTCTCCTCACTATGAGTCGCAGCCCAGTTGATGGCAGCTAACAAGAACCTGCAGTTGTATTTAAAAGGAAACCTAGGAGGTGGGAACCTGCCAAATTTATCCTTGTTTCCAGCTCTCTTTGTGTTTTTCCACAGAGCCTGGCATATTGTAGACACTCAGTTTAGTTAGTGTTGAGGGCCATCTAGGATCTTTATTTAGAATGTTTACTTGAAAATAGTGCTTTTGCTTTGCTAATCATAGGTGACTGATCTGTAACATAGTGGAGGTTGCCTTTGTGAGCTTTGTTAGTTCCCCAATGAGTATAGAAATTTTGCTTTAAGATATATATATATGGTACCTCTAGTATCTAGAACAATGTTTAGCAGATGCTCAGTGTTCGGTGTCTGTTGAAGGTATGAAAACCAAAAAACCAAACCCACTGGTACTGAGTCATTTCTGACTCATAGTGACCCTGTTGGCAGAGTAGAACTGTCCCATAGGGTTTCCAAGGAGTGCCTGTGGACTTGGACTGCTAACCTTCTGATTAGCAGCAGTAGCACTTAACCACTGTGTTACCAGCATTTCTGTTGAAGGTATAAGTAAATGAAAAAAATATTGGTGGAGGTTCAGCTTGGTAATGTGTGTGGAAGGCAGCACCTGAGGACTGACTTAGTTCATCTTTACAGAACTACTCAGTTTTTAATATAGGCTTTATAGGGTATTTTTGGAGTAGCCTTGGGGGAGTGTTGATGCAAATTGTAGTATTTGTTGGGTTTGATCTCCACGGAAGTTGGGTTTTGGTGTGATTTCTGATTTCAGGATTTAGAAAACATGAATGTAACTGGTAACTTTTACTAGAAAGAAAAGTAAACTTTGATTTATGTGAACTCAAGAAACAGCGTTTGCAGTGTCTCCTATGAGGACATCTTTGAGCATCTTTTCAGAAGATCAAAGTGTATTCTTTGTTATATCTCAGGAAACAAGTTTTTCTCTTTCCCTGGTAAACCTTAGAATCCATAAATAAACTCTGAAGACTAGGCGGCATATTTTTTGTGTCCAGTTGCCTCAGGAGAAAACCGACACTTAAGAGACAGCATTTTTAGGCATGCTGCCACCCCTGCCTTCCCTAAGTGTGGAAGATTGCATCATAGCTGAAAGCAGAGACTCTGCCTTATTTGCTGATGTAATCCCCTGTAGCTAGAATAGTACCTGGCACATAGTAGCTGCTCAGTAAATATTTGTTGAATGAATGAATGAATGGAAAGAGATGGATTCCTATAGTATGTAAGAGGAAAAATGAGGGCTTTGTTACCTTTTTTTTAAAACTTAGTGCAGTGAACTTTATAATGAAGTATAGTATTACAGGAATGTACACAGTGAGTTTCATGGAGTGAAGACACATGTCATCAGTCCCCAGCTAAGGAAGCCATTTCCAGCACTTTGGAAGTTGTCATGCCCCATGCCAGCAACTCTACCAGTCACTCATCATCAACCCTTAGCTTCCTTATAAAAAGGCAAGAACTACTTTGTCTTCTTAATGCCATGGATTCATTTTTTCTGTTTTTTATTAAATAGATCAAATAATTCTATATATACTCTTGTGTCTTTTTTTTCATTCAACATTTTATATATGAGATTCATTCATGTTGTTGAGTAAAGTGGTGGTCCAATTTCATTAACTTTTGAAACTCTCAAACACATTTTAGTTTGAAATTAATGCTAGGTGAAACTCAAGATTTATAGCATAATAACTTCCAATAACTACCCTTTATCAAGCACTTGCATGACAGACACAATGCTAAGAATTAGCATACATGATCTAAATTGACCTTCTCAACAGTTTCTTTAAGTGTGGGTTATCATAACCCCTATTTTATTGATAAATAAAAAACTCAAATATGTAGAAGTTAAGTAGCTTGCTGGTAAACAGTAAGCTCTTAATTGATAATACTCTCATTTGAATCCAGTTCCCACACTCAATAAGACCTTTCTTTTAGTTACAATTACTTTAATTTCGGCCATACAAAGGTTGCCACCGAGTTGATGACAACTCATGATGATTCCATGTGTGTCAGAGTAGATCTGTGCTCCAGAGAAGTTTTGGGGTTTTGTAAATTAATGTTTTATTGTGTGTAAAGTGAAAATTTACATAGACATTAGGCTCTCATTTAACAATGTCTTCACAAATTGTTTAGTAATATTGGTTACATTGTTCACAATGTGTCCTTATTTTCATTCATTCCATTCTGGTTGGAACTGTTTCTAATACTGTAGTTTCTCTACTCCCTCACCTTCTCTTCTTCGCTTTAGTTTTTGACCATTTGGTCTCCTATAGATGATTTTTCTTTAAGAAATTCATTACTTGTGGGTGATAGTCTTTATTTTATGAGCTAATCTATTATTTAGCTAAAAGATGATCTCAAGGGATAATTTCAGCTTAAAGTTTAAAGCATATTTCAGGGCAGTAGTCTTGGGGAGTCCTCTGTCTCAACAAGTCCAGTAAGCCTGGACTTCTTAGGAATTTTAATTCTATTCCACATTTTTCTTTCTTATTTTATAAAGATCTGTCTCTTGTGGCTCTGATCAGAATATACGATAGTGGTAGTCAGGTACTGTCTAGGTCTTCTGGTCTGAGGGTAGATGAGGCCAGGCTTTGCATAGGCTATCAGAGCTATAGATTATCTTTCTCTTTGAGTTCTTGGCTTTCTTCTTTCACTTTTGTTCCAGAAGAGTGAAGACCAAAAGTTGTATATCAGATGGCAATTCATAAACTTTTAAGACGTAAACACTACTTGCCACACTGGGATGTCAAACCTGTACTTTTTGGGCTGTATTATGCCAGTTACTGAAGTTGTCCCATAATACCATGGTTCTGAGTCTTCAAACCCGGAAAAGCAGTCTCATGAGGTGTGTATGTCTAGGAAGTATTCATACCTGTGTACTATCGGTGGTTTATTATATGAGGTTTGACAATTAAGTTCGTGAACTCATCCCAGAAAAAGTACTGCATACCTCACTGCTGAATACCATTATGGTCATCTTTGAAGTACTCCCCGTGGGAATCTATACACCGATGTCAGTGCCTAGTCCACCCTGCAAAGTAATTTTGGAACTCAACTTTTCTGGAATGGCCATCAGAGCTGCCATTGTATTACCCGGGATGTCTTGAATGTCATCAAAATGTGCTCCTTCAATATTTCTTTTCTCTTCAGGTAAAGAAAAAAGTCACTGGGGGTCAGACGAGGTGAGTAGGGAGGGTGTTCCAATACAGTTTTTTTTTTTTGTTACTGGCTAAAGCTCCCTCACAGACAACTAAACAATTGAGTTTGTGAACTTGCCACTGTGCACAATAACCATTCCAGAAAGAGTTCCCAAATTGCTTTGAAGGGTAGACTAGGCACTGGCATCAGTGCATAGCTTCCCAAGGGGAGTACTTCAAAGGTGACCATAGTGATATTCAGCAGTGAGGTAGGTAGCACTGAGGATAATCAAGTCCACATACTTAATTGGGGGGCCTCGTGTATATGAACATACATGTATGTACATGCATACCTGTACCTGTATGTACCAATAATTATAGACACTTTTGTCTGTGGACATACATGTACCCACATATTTATACTTGTATGCCTATATACATATTTGTGTAACCACATCCATGTTTATTGATTGTTGTTGGTATTGTTTCTAAATACCTGGAAGTATCGATGCATATAGACACTTTTATCTGTGCACACATATGTACCCAAATACTTGTACTTTTATGCCTGCCTATATACATATTTGTGTAGCCACGTACATGTTTATTGGTTGTTGTTGGTATTGCTGCAAAATTACTTTTTTCATATCCTTTACAAAAGCCATTTTTGTGCACTTTTGTGCACTTCTTAGTGACATTGTTTACCTTGATCAGGCTGTATACACTTCACCCACATTTGCTGCTGACTTTCCCATCACCAAAAATAACAAATGTCTACTATCTCAGTAGTACTTCTACCTCCTCCTCTGGGATACCCATCCCTGGTAACCACCGATAAGCACTGGTGTCATATATATCTATATATCTGTGCTTTCCCTAGTGTTTTCAATAGCTAAATTTTTTTGGAAGTAGATTGTTTGGTCTTGCTTCTGAGGTACCTCTGGGTGGACTTGAGCTTCTAACTTTTTGGCTAGCAGCCAAAAACCTTAAATTTTTATATGTAAGAAACTGTTTTAAATGAATATATATTTAGGTAAAAGTAGAGGAGGAGTGCCTGGATGGTGCAAAGAGTTAAGCACTAAACTATTAGCCTAAAGCTTGGTAATTGGTACACACACAGAAGTTCCTCAGGAGACATCCCTGGTGATCTGTTTCCTAAAGGTCACATCTTAAACATCCTACGGAAAGCCAGTTAGAGGCCATCTAAGATGCTCCACTGGTCTTACTCCTTCAGTAGCAAGGGACAGTGAAGAAAACTAAAGACACAAGGAAAGGTTAATCCCAAGGACTGCTGGAAAACAACTACCATGGCCTCCACCAGACTGAGTCCAGTACAACTAGACAGTACCCAGCTGTCACCACTGACTGCTCTCACAGGGGTCACAGTAATGTGTCCAGCACAGAGCTGGAGAAAATGTAGAATAAAAGTCTAACTCACAAAAAAGGCCAGACTTACTGGCCTGACAGAGACTGGAGAAACTTTGACAGTATGACCACCAGATACTCTTTTATCCCAGCAATGGGCTTGAGGTTCACCTTCAGTCAAAGATTAGACAGACCCTTAAGACAAAGTGAGACTAAAGGGGCACACCTGCCCAGGGGCAACGTTTTAGTCAGTCAGTGCTGCTCTAACAGAAATATCACGAGTGGATGGCTTTAGCAAGGGAGGGTTAATTCTTACACAGTTTAGTAGGCTACAAGTCCAGATTCAGGATGTCTGCTCCAAGGGAAGGTTTTTTTCCTCTGTTGTCCTTGGAGAGAAGTCTGGTATTATATCAGCCTTTGACCAGGAATCATTTTGGCGCAGGAACCTCAAGTCTGAAGGATGCGCTCTTCTCCTGGTGCTGCTTTCTTGATGGTGTGAGGTTCCCAATTTTCTGCTTGCTTCCTTTTCCTTTTATCTCTTGTAGGATGAAAGGATTAAGAGTGATGCAAGCCACACTCCAGGGAGAGTTTCCAGTGGAGCAGGGAGGTGATCTTATGAAGAGATTTACAGCCCCACCCTAACCCTTTAATTTACAGCAAAGGACAATCACAAAACAGAGGACAATCATAGAATTCAGAGATTCCTGGCCCAGGCAAATAACTACACGTATTTTGGTGAAGACACAATTCAATCCATGAAAGGCAAGGACTAAGAGGCAGCAGAGGCCAGGAAAGCTGGAAACAGGGAACCAAACGTTGAGGAAGAAGAGTGGGTTGACATGTTGTAGGATTGTTGATCACTGTCATTAAATACTTCGTGTACTGTTTAATGAGAAGCTAGTTCTGTAAACTTTCATCTAAAGTAGAATTAAAAAAATAGATTTGATGAAGATTCTACACTTTCAAGTCTGTACAATTGCAGAGCATGCCCAAGAATTCTCTGTGATCGGAATACTAGCCCTAGAATGAGGAAAAGGTGCTCTGATATGAGCTGGTAGGGTAGGCCTCAGACATGGTGGATTTCTGAGATCACAGAAGTGGAGGCTCAGAATTCCAGAACTAGGAACACCGAAAGAGAGGACATAGATCAGAGAAGGTCTTCTTAGCCATTTCCGGGTAACATTCTACTCCGTGTTCCAGAGGAAGTAATACTCAGACTGTGGAATCAACTGACCTCTATTTCTTGGAGTGAGGTGAACAGGGAGCAACAAGTGTCCTCCTGTTGTGTCCTGCAAGGAGGGAAGGCTGGTGAGATTTCATCACCAGAGAAACTATTCCTTCTCTGCTTTAGAGCTAAAGCACTGAGTTAAACAGGAGAGTATCTGTGACAAGCCAAGCAAATTTGTGCTTTGTTGACTTTTGTGTTAACTAAGTTCTCATTTGGTGTGACACTCTCCTCACATCTTCAGTGTGAACCAAATACTTGGAAAAAATTATAGGGAATTTGCACCTGGAATGGGAAGTTTATCACTAGGTTAGGTTATCATCTAGGGTGGGTTTGACTCCCACAATAAATGACTGTTTATGGCTGTGAGTTTAAATTTTCCTTTATTCACATTTTGCTTACTTGATTGGATTGTACTATCCTTGAAGGTAGGAATTGTCCCTTGTACATTATAAGTGATCATTGTATGTAACAAAACACAGAGTGGGTCATCAAATCTAAGTGAATTAGTGGGGGCAAGGAAAGATGGGGCACAGCTCTACTCTGCACACATGGAGTTGCTATGAGCTGGAATTGATTCCATGGGAACTACCACCAACAACAGTAAGGGAGGTATAAGGCTGGTACTTATTTAGAGATGACTGTCTTTTATTACTTTGTGCCAGGTGATTGGATGGTGTTGTAGGTCTCTTTGCTATCTTAAAACTGCATATGCTGACTCTTTGGGTCCTTTTTCATGAAGAAGAATTGGAGCTGGGCTAGCCCCCTGTTCTCTGTGTTACAGATCTGGGCCTCAGGATCAAATCAGGAAGGATGATCTCCAACCACATCCTGTTTCTGTGGGCCCCAGCAGTCATGGGTCAGCAGGCCCAGCTAGAGGTCAGTTCCACAGCAGCTGTTTTCAATTTCTATCTAGGAAGTGGTGACCTTGATTTGAATCAACCCCAATTAAAAATGTGATTCCTCTGTTGGGTGGTGAGTGCATCTGTGCAATTGTTCTGTAGAGGCAAATCTCCTATCCTGGAATTTACAATTCCAAGTTATTTTTAACAAAGTATTTAGAAAGATGAATTTTTTTCTTATTTGGTTTTCCTTGGACCAATATTCAGCCCTCTCTGTTCTGTAGGCTTGACACATTGCAGGCTCACTTTAACTCTGGCTTTTGTATCCATTTGGAGAAGATATCAGTGAACAAGGAAAGAGAAAGAGACTTGTTTGACACCAGATGGCTGTTCTCACTTTGTCTCCCAAATGACCTGTCCTTACATGAGGCAGAATGTACCTTAATTTCCCTTTCATCTTTAATTTAATTTAATTTTTTTTTTTAAAAAAGCTTTATTTGCCAACTTTATACATTTTGCCAGCATTTAACCATTGGTTTCGATCTTTCATTTCCCCAGCTAAGAGTGGGAGAAAAGTGCTCCCTGTCATCTATCCCCCTGTCCTCCCTTATTTCAAGCCTTCACCACTTGGAGAAAGTGCTCGTTAAATGTCATCAGCTTCCTCTGTCAGTTCAACACTTTTCCTTCCTTTCCTTTATCTCTCTGTCTTTAAAGATATATTATGCCCTCTTGATGAAAGGAATGCACAGATGCACTATACCAAAAAGACTTGATCAGCATTTAACCATTTCGTGATGTTGCGTATGATCAGGAACCAAAGGTGCTGAAGAAGTCCAGGCTGTGCTGAAGTTATTATAAGGCTCCAGGAACTGATGGACTATCAGTTGAGATATTTCAACAAACAGATGCAGCACTGGAAGTGCTCACTCACCTATGCCAAGAAATTTGGAGGACAGCTACCTGGCCAACTGACTGGAAGAGATCTGTATTTATGCCCATTCCAAAGAAAGATGATCCAACTGAATGTGGAAATTACCAAACAATATCATTAATATCACACACAAGTAAAATTTTGCTCAAGATCTTTCAAAAGTGACTGCAGTAGTATATTGACAAGGAACTTCCAGCAATTCAGGCTGGACTCAGAAGAAGACATGGAACTGGGCATGTTGTTGCTGATGTCAGATGGATCTTAGCTGAAAGCAGAGAATACCAGAAAAATGTTTATCTGTGTTTCATTAGCTATGCAAAGGCATTCAACTGTGTAGCTCATAACCAATTATGGCTAGCATTGTGTAAAATGAGAATTCCAGGACACTTAATTGTGCTCTTAAGGAATCTGTGTATGGATCAATAGGCAGTCGTGCAAGCAGAACAAGGGGACACTGCATGGTTTAGAGCCAGGAAAGGTGTGTGTCAAGGTTGTATCCTTTCGCCATACCTTTTCGAGTAAATCAAGAAGCTGGATTATATGAAGAAGAACAAGGCATCTGTATTGGAAGATGACTCATTAACACTCTTATTTGCTGAAAGTGAAGAAGAGTTTGAAACACTGATGAAGATGAAGGACTATAGCCTTCAGCATGGATTTCACCTCAATATCAAGACAACAAAAGTCCCCACAATTGGACCACTAAGCAACATTATCATAAATGGAGCAAGGACTGAGTTTGTCAAGGATTTCATTTTCCTTGAGTCCACAGTCAACGCCCATGGAAGCAGCAGTCAAGAAATCAGAAGATGGATTGCACTGAGAAAATCTGCTGCACAGGATTTCTTTCCAGTATTGAAAAGTAAAGATGTCACCCTGAAGACTAAAGTGTACCTGACCTAAGACATGTTATTTTCAGTCACATCATATGCATGCAAAAGCTGGAAAGTGAACATAGAAGACAAGAAGAATTGGTGCCTTTGAATTGCGGTGTTGGAGAAGGATGCTGAATTGACCATCAAAAGAAAAAACAGTTCTGTTCTGGAAGAAGTACAACCAGAGTGTTCCTTGGGTGCAAAAATGGCAAGGCTGCATCTTACATACTTTGGACATGTTGTCCAGAAGGATCTGTCCCTGGAGAAAGACATCATGCTTGGTAGAGTACAGGGTCAGTGGAAAAGAAGAAGACCCTTGATGAGATGGATTGACACCATGACCACACCAATGGGCTTAAGCATAAAAACAATTGTGGACATTGTGCAAGACTGGGCAATGTTTTGTTCTGTTGTGCACAGGGTAAGTATGAATTTGAACCGAGTCAATGGCACCTACAACAACACAGCTCTTAAACATGATGCACCAGGGTTTCTGTGTGCATTGGAGAAGCAACAAAAGATGTGGCCAGAAGCAGAATCAGGGCCCATTACAAAGGGTCTTGTAACCTTGTCAAGAAAGTTGTGCTTGATCCTCAGGAAGAGATTTGGGCATATGTGTAGGGTTTCTATGAGATGGAATCTACTCAGTGGCAATGGGTTTCGTTTTGGTTTGTTTTCTGATGAACACTATCCAAACTGTCACCCTGACTGTGTACTAGGATCTTTGAAGGCAGACATCATGCTGTATCTTTTCTGCAACTACAGTGCCTTGCACATGATTGCTTTGTTACTGATAAAGGTAGGATGGAGGCGGGGTCAGTTTTCTGGCTTTCCTCCTACCAGCCCCATTGCCTCATATGGAATCAAAGAGGAAGTGAAGTGGCATTAAGCTATACTTTTGAGGGCCTACTCTGTTCCAGGCATTATGTTACACACTATTTTATGTAAATAATTTGTTTAATGTCTACAACAAGCTAGCAGTGAATGTATTATTCTCCATTTTTCAGATGTATAAACAAAGCTTCAAAAGACCAGATGATGTGATAAATAATGGTATCTAGTAACAATTGTTAGGTGGCAAAGTAGTTAAGAGCTACAGCTGTTAATCAGAAGGTTGGCGGTTTGAATTCATCAGCTGCTCTTTGGAAACCCAGTGGAGAAGTTCTACTCTGTCCTATAAGGGTTCCATGAGTCAGAACCTATCCCACAACAACGGGTTTGATTCTGTTGGTTTTAATAATAATTATTAGATAAACCAGTCACTGTGATTGAAATGTCTAGGAAAAACCAAGCAACCGTTGTACAGTTCAGGCTTAATCTCCAACTGAGACTCACTTCATGGGCCTTTATGAAAAATGCATTCACTATTCCCTCTTACTTATTACCGTTATTATGAAAATAACATGCACTCTATGTTTATTTGTCAACTTCATGGTATTTTCATAAGCCCACTATGCTAGTGTTTTTAACAGCAACATGTAAAACAAAAAATTAGCATAATGGCATTCATGAATATGCCTTGCAGAGGGAGGGAGTGGCTGGCAAAGACATGTAGAAGAAGTACATTATTTGTGTGAAAATATAATATGGCTTCCTAAGATTTACAATGCTGTACTAAAAATATGAAAAGGGAATAAAAGTGTTTGCTGTTGAGTTGATTCTGACTCATGACACCTCATGTCTCTTAGAGTAGAACTGTTTTCTGGCTTTTAAGAGCTAATTTTTCTGAAGTTAATCACTGGGGCTTTCTTCTGAGATGACTCTGGGTGACTCAAATTTCCAAACTTTGTATTAACACTCAGGCACATTAACCATTTGTACTACCCAGAGACTCCAGAATAGCAATAAACTTCTGTAGAGCTTACCCTTCAGGTTCTATAATAACTGGGACTAGATTGCACTATGCCTTTGTATCCTATATGATGATAATGCTTCCTAATGAAACAATAGAATGTACATATTTGAGATGAGAGATAGATATCTATTTTCTTATATTAAAAATGGTTTTTGTTAGTATTTGAGACACGAATTGACAGTGGAAAGTTATAAGCATAAATGAGCCTTTTATATGAACAACCTACCAGCACCTCTGTTTAAGGAAAAATAAACCAATTTTTTTACAGTTGGGGTACATATGTGATCATGATAAAATGGAATTTATTTGATACAAAAATTGAACTCAGAGAATTAGCTATGTCTTACCCCATTTCTCTCTTTTGCCTTTAGTTATGTAGCATACAGCTGTGATTTGGAAGAAGTCCTGAAGGAAGTGGAGAAAGATCTGGGCTCTGCTCTTTAATGTCTTGGTCCTTGGCCAAATTGCTGGAGTTTGTAGACTCAGTTTCTTCCACAGTCGTCTTGAATACTCAAGGTCCTTACATGGTGAAAATGATTTGCTGTCAACTATGAAACCTAAAGGTTGGCAGCTTAAAACCTATCCCACGGCACAGCAGAAGAAAGGCCTGGTGATTCCATTTCTATAAAGATTATAGCCAAGAAAACCCTGTGAGGCTAGTCTGTAACACATCAGGTCACCGTGAGTCAGAATCAACTCAGTGACAGAGAATTCGGTTTTGGATTTTCTTGGCTAAATGTACAGCAATTCCAGAAATTCTTCCCTCTTTTCTCTTACATCATCAGTTTTCTTCCCTATGGATCATTCTCATCTGCATACAAATATGCTACTTTCCTCTCCAGTTATCTCCTCACTTCTTTTCTCTTCCCTTCATTATAGCAAAATTCCTGAAAGAATGGCCTAGATGGACTGTCTTACACTTGTCTTCCTCAGTGCTCAAACCCCATTCAGTCCGTCTTTGCTACCCACCCCCCACCATTTCCCCAGAAGGAGCTCTGGCAGGGCAAACAGTTGAAGGCTAGGCTGCTAACCAAAAGTCTGGCAACTCAAACCTACCCAAGTGGCTCTGCGGGACAAATACCTAGTGATTTTCCATAAAGTTACAGCCAAGAAAAACTTACGGTGCAGTTCTAGCTACTTTGTCACATGGGGTTGCTGTAGGTCAGAATTGACTCAACAGCTCCTGTCAAAAACAAGGTTCTATCAAAACAGCCTCTGTGTCACCATGACCTCTGTGTTTCTAAATCTAATTATCTATTCTCGGGCCTCGTTTTGACTTCTCAGCAGCATTTGAAAAAGTTGTATATGCCTTTCTTCCTAAAGCCTTTTCTTCTTTCGGATTCTGGAACATTTCTCTCTCCCTTTCCATGCTTAGCACCTGCTGACTTCACTAGTGGCTCTTAGTCTTCCTGTGACTTTCTCTTTCTCACACTGTAAACATTGGAGTGGTCTAGTGCTTAATTCTTGAGTATCTAGTCTATCTAAACTTCTGCTTGGCCAGCCAAGCCAAGGTGATTCTATATTGTTATATGTGACGATTCTATGCAAGGAATAAAAGCAAGTGCTCAGTGAATATGCCCATAAATCCTTACTTCAGTTAATTCACTCTTGTGTGGAGAGGGCAGATGTGGTGTGCCTTTATGTAATGATTTCACTAAAAATCTAAGTAGAAGTCCCATTGCAGTTTGAATTAAGAGTTGATTGGAAAGTTAAGTGTTGAAATTCCTTTTGAATCAGCCTAAAAGGAAACTCCCCCGCAAACAGCATGCACAGATGACGCTGAACACTAGACTAGACAACCAGAGACATTTTTAAGAAATTATCTGGTAGGAGAGAAGGGAAATATAGGCAAGTGCCCTAGAATATGCAGGAACAAAAGTATCTTCGTTCTTGTGAAACTGAAGAGTGTTGGTAAGATGAAATTGTCTGTCATGGCAGTTGTCTTCTTGGTGTCATTTGTGTCTGTGTTCTTGATTCTCTGACAATAGCCTGAGGCTGAAATTGTATTTTTCAATAAGGATGGAAGCAGTGGCAGTGCTCACTCCTATCACCTGAGAAGTCCGGGGGTTGAAGTTTGTAAGCAAATACCTTCCTATGACAAGTGGCCACTTCTCACCGTGATCTTCGAGAGAAAATACGCTCCCTTAACTTTTTTTTTTTTTTTAAAGTTCCGTGGGAGATTCTGCTCCAGATGGCCATTAAACCAACAAAACCCATTTGAAATTTTTATCAGCTTGAGGAGTAGATGGGTACTGTGATGAACACTGGCTTTTCTCACTGACCTGGTTTCTCACAGCTGATGGAGTACAGAGCAGAAGAATTAGGCAGGAGTCACAGCAAAGCTAGGATTAGCATAGCAGTTGTATTTATTTATTTATTTTTAACTATAAATGGACTACAGAAACAGGAACGGAGCAAGTGGTTCTGTGACTGGGCAGCTGTGCATGTACATGCATGTCTGCACGAAAGGGTTCTTTCTTGGCAGTTATTTCCAAGGGAAGCAAGGGGCCAATGAGGTTTTGTGAATGCTGGCTCATCTGTCATTTGCAGCAACCCCCCAACCCCCCACCACCACTTGAAGTCCACCTGAACAAGCAGCAGGCCTGCCAGCACCTTCGTGTATAGAAGGCAAACATCAACAGTCTCATCCAGGCTGAGGCTCTATCAGGAGAAAGCACTGGAGCATGCTGAGGCCCAAATCCTGCTCACCCTGGGCAGTGGACACTTGCACATGTGAACAGTGGCTGGAGAATTCTTAAGGTTCAATCTGATGATGGATGGTGGCATGAAGGTTGATACAGTGCCCAGAGGTTTAAAGTTAAAAAGAAAGTCATTAGACGACTACTTTGTAACTTAATATCCTGGCGAATCCTGGCGAGAAGCAGAGTCCTGGAGGAATCTCCCAGTCGATGAGCTCAAAGGCAGCCATTCCTTATTTAAATCAAATTTGGCCCAGGCTGCACAGGGTGGGAAATATGGGAAAGAGAATTCCCTTGCTTCATGCCTGATGTAATTTTTGTCTCTGAGAATTTGGGGAGGATGGAGGACTGAAAGACTCATGTAACTGGTATGTTTAATAAATTTTTGGGGTTCTAGGCAGCATTTTGGCAGCATGTCATTTGTGTTGTATGTGTCAGGGTGATTCCCAGGAAAGATAACAGGTAGACATGAGGACAAATTAGTCTGGACCCCCTTGAAGCCACTGGGACTGGATGAGGACATCCATCCACATTTGTCTGATGTCTTCCAGGACTTATCTCCCCAACCCCCTTGCATGAAACTTGCGTGACACTCTCATTTGCCTTTTGAGGAATTATTCCCTGGGAAGAAAAACAGGCTTCAAGAGGAAGATGCAGTAGCCTTAGACTTAGACAACAGGAACTCAAACCCAGCGTTTGTGCTATCGGTGATAATAGCACAGCGAATGGGGCGACAGTCTATGGTCAGGAGAACTGTCATCAGCCTGCTGCTGAGGCTCTAGGCTTGTAACCAGAGAAACACCGTGGGCTAAGCTTCTCGGGTATTAGTTATAGTTTAACATTATGAATATTGTTGTCTTTAACAGCCGCCTCATCATTTCTAGCTCATGGCGATCCCATGTACCCAGAGTAGTTTTCCAGCCTGTGATCTTTGGAAAGCACATCACCACGCCTCTCTTCTCAGGGTTCAAACCACTAACCCTTCAGCTACTAGTCAGGTCCTTAATTGTCTGTGCCACCCACTACCTTAAAAAAATTTCTTTTCATTCCTTTTTTCCTGAGTGAGGTGGCAATTATTCAGGCAGTAAACAGAAGCTTCAGCAAGACAATACTTAGAGTGCATTAAATAAATATAAATTTTATTAAAAAGTCACATGGCGTTATCAGGAATGATATAATAATTAACAGCTTTCAGATAACCAGCATTCATTACATACTTACAGTATTTATAACCATCCTCAGATTTTATAAACCAAACATTTCATGAAAGTGAAACGAAATTTTAAAAAGCAAAGAAAAAGGCATACAGAGGTTCATTATCTTAGTGTCAAATTGCTGAAGTTTCCTATACAAGTTAACTGCTAGCTTTAGAAGTGAACTGTACATCACTGTGCGTCAATCAGATGAAAAATTCATTCAAGTAAAGTTGACACCACTCAGAAGCATTTTCAAGTATGGCTATATAGTCAACCTGATATTCCTATATAAGCAAATTGTACATCTGCTTCCCACTCACTCTAACTGAGGCAGGTTTGATATTTACATTTATAGATCTGATATTTACAATAGGCAACTCACTTCCCTCTCACCCTCTCTACCTACCCTCTTCATAACTCCCCAAACTGTACTTCCTGCTCTTAGTGGCCAGCAGTTTGACAAATGACAGTGGAAGATACAGAAACTCAATACTCATCAGGGCTGTCAGACTCAACACCAACAAGGGCCTGTATAGGAACCAGATATTTTGGAGTCGTAATCATGGCATAAGCAGAACATTAAAATCATGTGGTTCGGTGTAGGCAAACATTTTTGAAATATTTGCATTTAAAGTGAATACAGCCAATTTTCTAAAAGACAAAAGTCATGTAATAAAGAATTGACCGATAAAACTGAGGCCTCGTTGGATTAAGAACTTATTTGAAATCCTAGTAAGCAAAACTGTACTTAGAGCACAATGTAATAATACATATATTGCACACCATACCTCTCATTCTTTTGCCGGTTTAGGGAAAATTCATGGATTCTGCATCTGTGTTTATTACAGGTTCAAAAAGCATTATTTAGAGAGTTAAACGACTCTAACAAACAGCCACTTGCCAAACTCCTGCCTTATAATTTTCCCTTTATCAACTCAGTGCATTCTGTTTTCACGTACAGGCAGCCCCTGGGTTACGAACAAGATCCTTTCCTGAGTGTGTCTTTAAGTCAAATTTATAGGGAAGTTGGAACAGGTGCATACAGTTCTTATTTAGCCTTACTTTAGTGCAAGAAAAGACTCGAAGTCACTTTAATGATTTAACGGCTGCACATGCATGGAGCAAGTGAAGGTGACTGTAATGAAGAATTTGTTGCCAGTTAAGGGTTGCTTCAGTTATTTCAAAGTTTGGGCAAATTTACATAATAGTAAAGGGCCAGTACTACTTGTCTGTAAACTGGATGTTCGTAATACAGGGACTTACTGTAATTATTTTCCTGCTTGAAACAGTCAAAAGATTCCCTAAACTTTAGAATGCTTTTCTTTGAATAAAAAGAACCAACAGATTTACAAAATTCGTTTTTAGTTACATCAGTACATACACAATATGAGGGATTCAAAATTAAAAGATTAAATCCCTGAAAAAGAATACATTTATTAACCTACAACAATTTTACATAAACACAGGTGACATGTTGGCATAAGGAGAACATGAGCTGAAATATCCCTGAATTTTTAGAACAAAAGGTCAAAGTTCAAGTTATACTTGCTAAGAAATCAAGTATTGAAAAAAAGGTATTTTTTTAATAATTAAAAAAAGACTTGCAAAAAAAATTGATGGTACACATGCTATAAGCTTTCGCTCTCAGTTTAATATCCTATTGCCAAACTAGTGTTGAGGTATATGACAAGTAGGAACATCACTCAAACCTTTAATGAATTCTTAGCTCACATTATATTTGTAGCAGGCTGAGTAGCACCATCATGATGTGAATTCTGTTTCAGACTCATATATATATATATAATGTGTGTATATATATTTATATATATTTAAATTTTTTACAGTACTAAAATACTAAAGCATTGTGTTAAAAAAGTTTTGTTTACAATTTAATTTACTATACAACTTTCACTTCTCCTTTATACAAATTAATGATTTAAAACCACCACAGCAAACCAGCTGCCTGTTTTTATTTCTTTTTAATCAACAGATTCACACAGAACTAACCCTGTTTATTCATCTTACGCAGGCATCAGTCTGCTCAATCTTTCTGGTAAAGAGGACACTTAAGAAATGACAACGTCACAATGCACGTAATTGTCAACACAAAGGCAGACTGCCATTTGAGTCTTTGAAGAGCACACAGATCCATGAAGTAGCACAGGCTAAGTGGACCAACTTTGTCCAGTCTGCGGCATGCAGTGAATTTATACCTGCAGCTAACAGAAAATTCTTAAAACTGTACATTATTTGAGCAATGAACTTGTCATACCATTTTGTAAAAAACTGTTTTACAGTATAGCATGAGAGATGAGCACCAGAAAACATGTGTTTTGTAGACTAATGTATTTCCGTGAATCCAGTAAGCCCCATTTTGGATTTAACTGGCTGTATTAAAAATGGACGCACTGCTTATCAGCAGAGGCATGGCTAAAAGCAACATTTTCAAAGCTTTTCTTGTTTCCTTAAAAAAAATCAATTTGCATTCTAACAAGAAAGTAAACTTTTTTTTTAAAATGTATTAGTACCTTAGCATTGTTCAAGTTGTCAAAGCTTAGGTAGACAAAGTGCGTCTAAAACACCATTTAAAATATTTATACATATACATGTGATACATATACATATATGTAAATATATATGTACGTCTATCTGTTTATTGTCCTACAAGGACATCACTGGATGAGCAAAATCCAGTGGCCTTTAAAATATTCATATTTTAAAAACTAAGCTTGTGTAAGGATGGGTAATTATGGAAAAAAACTTGACTGAAAGGTACCCCTGTTATTCCAGGGCACTGGAGTACACTGATAGCATCTTGATGATGTAAAGGCATTAAATTTTCAGCCATTAAAGACACCATTTTCTTAGCACCATTTCTTATAGCATCCAGACGAATTCAGTGTTTTGCTGTATATTCATTTATGCTTTCTGTTGCTATCTTGATAAATAAAAGTTAATAGTAAGTTTACAGTAAAAACTGCATGATACAAAGCTGTAATTCCAGTATTTCAATATATCATATATTCAGCACCAGATGGTATTTTAAGATTCCTGACACTGTAACACTACAGTACTTGTTTGTGTTCCATGACTATGCACTCTTGGTATTATTAAAAGTGGTCACAGATGTGGAGAGTTGTAAGAAAAAAAAAAGAAAGAAAATCACATTTACATATCATCTCAACCAATAATAGGCCCAGTGTTTAAAAATGCAGATTGCAAAACACTTTCCTCCCCACCTTCTTTTTTGCATAGAATGCTTTGGTCTTTCTCCTGGATGCCATCTGTGACCACCTAGAAGTCAGTGGAAATTAAGTGCTAGGGTAAAATCACCTCTGTTCTGCTGGTGAGCCAAGGCTTTTCCCACCACATTGATCGTGAATACTGTGTCCTTTCCCCATTGCCAACATCACGAGAATTACACTACAGACAGGTTGGCTGTGGTCTTTTCAAATGAGGTAACCAACCAGAGGGGTGACATTATACGTATCTGTTGTAAGGCCCGGTGACCCGAGTGAAGGCATATGGGGACGTAGTTACGGTGGAGTCTGTGGTCACGGACATGGTCCTCTCAGTAAGGGACTTGATGAAGCGCCGGTAAGTGGGTTCTGAAGGTTCCTGTGGCTCGGGGGGCTCCCGTTTCACTTTTTTGCCATGGATTTTTTGAGGCACGTAGTCTGGGCCGTATCTTTCACATTCTTCCTCTTTCTCGCGGGCTTTCTCAGCCATTTTGGCCTCCCAGAGAGCCAAGCCGTGTTTGGGCTCATTCAGGCTCTTATGCTGGTAAAACACCAGCGAGATCCTGGTGGGGTGATTCCTGTTGGGATTTTTTAAAGGGGTTGTGGCATGCAGCTCACGCTTTGCACACTCAATGAGGATTGATCCGTGAGTTGGAGCCACAGCTACGCCCCCAATGTCGGGATCCAGAAAGTTCTGCTCACTGTCGGACCACACCTCGTCATTGTCCTCGGCAGCAGAAGTCACCCCCTGGACTGGCACCGGAGGCTGCTTTTCCTGACTGCTGACGTCATTTGATTTGGGTAGGCCTTCTTGGGCAGAAGCAGCTCCGTCATGGGTGAGACCTGGAAGCATCTTCAACAGCCCATTAGCTGTGTGGGAACACATGTTGTTCTCCTTGTTTTGGAGATGCAGAGGGTGAAGAGAGCTGTTGAACACGCTGGGGGCTGCACTGTAGTTAGGGATGATATGAGAAGATGGATGATGTTCACCGTTTTTATAGTCTATGTTTGCATTGCTCAAATTGGGTGGTAACCCAGAGGCGGCTCCCATGAAGGGGCCGTCCCCCTCATGAGTGGAATAAGGAGGAAATGCCCCTACGTGGTGTACATTTGGTCGAATAGTACAACTGCTGAAGGTATCTCCCTGCATATTTTGGTTGCCGTAACTCAGGTACTTGGAAGAAAAACTCAGGCTGTTTCCAAATCGCTGCTGGTATAGTGTATGGATGGGTGGTAGGTTTAGTTTGGAGAGCGAGTCTTGGCTTGGATATCTGTATAGATCCATGGGCTGAGACTGAGGAGGATAGGAACCCAGGTACGCGGAGCAGCTGTCCACTGATACATTCCCATTGCACTGATAGGCTGGATATTGGCCATTCTGGTTCAGAAGCCCAGGATAGGAGTTCATGGGATTCGGGGAATTAAAATATGATCCTGCACCTTGTGATGAAGTGGAGTAAAGGCTCATTGGATTGGCACCTCCGTATATATCTGTAGTATGTGAAGAACTTGGGTAAGGACTAACTGGATTGGGCCGTCTTGTATGGAAGTTGCTGGGTCCAGTAGAAGAGTAAGAGCTGACAGACTCTGACTGAGGGTTATTAGTCAGAGGGTGAGGTGGCGGCTGGGGCTGCTGCTGGGCTTGCTGTGGCTGTTGGGGCTGTTGTGGTGGCTGCGGTGGTGGCTGTGGTGGTGGCTGTGGTAGTGGCTGTGGAGGCTTCTGTGACTGCAGTGGCTGCTTCTGTGATTGCTGGGGCTGCAGCTGGGGCTGCTGGGACTGCTGCATGACTGATCCGGAAAGCCGCAGCAGCTCTGTGGACAGGAGAAGAGAGAGCAGGGACAAAGATGGTTATTATTGTCTGAAGGAGAGAACTTAAAATTTATTTGAGAACCCCTACCAAGACTAACATCCTTCAAGGACAAGGACAAAGTCAGGGTTCTCATTACTGTCCAGGGTAATTTTTTTTTTTTTTTTTTTGGTATCTAAAGCATTAGAAATGAAAATGGTGAACCTTATTAACAGTGCAGTCTGGTGAGGAAAAAAAATGTAGTAAACATCAAAAAACCATTTCATTGCAAGCATTGTGTTCTCTAGAGCTTCTCTATCAGCATGCCACAAACCCTGCCAGAAATAGTCTCCTCTCTCCATCCCACTTCCCTAAGCTTCCTTGGTTTAGTTATCTCTTCCTCAAGGAATCCTGTGACCCCATCTTCTAACACATCTGTAATGCCTACTCTGAACATGGATCAAATAAACCACTAGTCATTCTGTACTGCAGTTATCCAGTTTCAGTCCTCCCACTCGATGCATAAGCACAGAGACCATGTCTTATTTTATTCTTCATTGCCTAGTATTGAATAAAATTTGTTAAATAATTAAAATAAAGAAACATAAGATTTGTCATGGAAGATTTCAACAATGCCATGAGGCAAAAAAAGAAGACAAAAGGCATCTTATATAACCAGCAGATAATTGTTTCATTAACATGCTTTGCCGCTGATAGCATGTTGAATAAATTTTCAGATTTGTAAGTGAAACTTTAAAAAGTCACCTTCCATTTCAATCTCTTACTGAAAAAAAAAATAGTGTGAGTTCTCCATCAAGTCAATTTTCTGGCTAATAGCAACCCTATATATGTTAGGAAAAAGAAAATGGAGCTGAAATAGCATCCCTAAGAAATGAAGGGATTGTTATCTGAAGAAATCTGTTAGAATGGACTAGAGAAGAGTTCTATCCCATTGTATATTATGGCTAACCTATACGACATATCAAGAAGTGAATACAATTTACTTAGTAACTCCACTAATCAACAGATGTTTATTGAGCATCTTTAGCACATTGTTCTGAATTAGTTCCTGTCTCTGAACTTGAATTGGTAGGTAGGGACTTCATAAGCAGAAATCAGTATAGCCCCAAGTGGCTGGTTCTCAGCAAACTGATACACTACATTTAAAAGATAGTTTCCTTTTTTAAATGGCAAAGCCAATACCATCTCCAAAATTCAAATATGATCATTAACTTCTTTTTGCTCTGAGTTTTTACAGTATTAGCTGCATACATAAAGCAGCTAATATTTCGTTTGGAAAGAAAATATCAACTTGCTATTGCTGTTATAGAAACCTTGGTGGTTTCCATAATGTCAGCAGTTCGCATCCACCAGCCACTCCTTGGAACTCTACGGGGCAGTTCTACTCTGTCCTATAGGGACAGAGAACCAGTCAGTTGGGGCTATACTGACTTCTGCTCCTGAAGTCCCTACCTACCAATTCAAGTTCAGAGACAGGAACTAATCCAGAACAATGTGCTAAAGATGCTCAATAAACATCTGTTGATTAGTGGAGTTACTAAGTAAATTGTATTCACTTCTTGATATGCCATATAGGTTAGCCATAGGGCAGTTCTACTCTGTCCTATGAGTCAGAATTGACCTGACGGCAGTGGGTTGGGTTTGGTTTTGTTGCTGTCAGGCATAAGGGCACCAGGAATCAGAGCAGACTTGATGGCACTTAAGTGGTGTAGTGGGTTAAGTGCTACCTCTGCTAACCACAACGTCGGTAGTTCAGATCCACCAGGTGCTCCTTGAATACTCTGGGGGTCAGTTCTACCCTGGCCTCTACGGTCTCCACAAATCGGATTCGACTTGACAGCACTTGGCTTGGCTTGGCAACAATGACAACACTGATGAATAATGCTATATTGCTCTTCCTGTTGGCATAATCTATTTTAGTGGATAAAAGTTTTGTGGGAAAACTACATCTGGATGCCCTTCCCAAAACTTAAACTCAACATGTGGAAAGGAAAGCTATCTTGTTTTTCTCTCCCCTACCATAAATCTTATTTTCAAACTTATTGTTTTAATAAATCATATCTAGACTTAAAGGTTTGGAGTCATACTTGAAATTTTTTTCTCTTGCATTCTAATATTTGGTTACTGAATCCTATTCATTTTTCTTTTAGAAGATGTCATTTCCACAACTTTGCTATAGTTCCACTGCTGTCACTGAAGTTTAATCTCTTACAGCCTCACTGTTGGCTCAGTGAATCTGTTTCCATACTATTAGTTCTTCTACTTCTAATTTGGTTTATCTACAACTGCCAGATTAAGACTAATTTCATCCTACCCCTTAGCTGTTATACAACTTTGCCATTTGCCATAGAATAAAATCACAACATCTCCGTAAAGCCGGGGCTGATGGTGAGATATATCATTACTATCTCCCAGAGCAAAGCCTGGCCCTTGCTACTTTAGACAAAATTCTGGTATAGAACTAAGACCATGACAGATATTAATATCATAAAATTAAAAATATTTCATTGTGATACAAGTATTATATGGCACATGTATCAACAGTGCCCTACATTAAATTTACCTGCCAACTGTTTAGCCTGGCTTGCATTTTCAGTCTGTTTCGCACGAGATGAAGCTGACTTTTCCTTTTCATTCTTATTGGAGCTGTTCTCCTGAGAGGAAAGCTTATCAGCTGCAGCTTTCTTGGCTTCTAGTTTCCTTTGCCGGCATGTCTTGACAGGCTCTGCTAGCATTCTGACTTTCCGCCGAAAAGAGCTCAGTACCTGAATGGCACCGTTTCGCTTCTTCTCCTCCTGAGCAGCTGCACTCCCAAACTCATCCACATCAGAGACTTTGTATAACGGCAGAACATGGAGCTGCTCATCTTCAGGTTTTCCACCAATTTCTCGATTGTCTTCTCGAGTGAGGGTACATACCTGGTAGAGAAATAAGATACTACACTCTTGATTTCAGGTCCAACAGAAAATAAATGTACATGTGGGGGCCATTCTCTTTCAGTATTGTATCTGTAGCCTACCTGGAATAGATCATTGGCATGCATATTACCACCAAGTCATAAATGTGTGTGTATACACACACACACATACACACACATATATATACATAAATACGTATTAATGAAGATTGTACCAAAATGTTACAGGGATATAAAGACAAGTTCACATTGACCACCCTCTTAAGTTTAGCAGTTAGTTCACCTGTGATGACTCAGTCCTTCACATTCATTTCTGATTCTGAGGGAAGTAATACTTTCACCAAAATGAAATAATCTCCCCTACTTTTTACATTTCAAAAACACGATGTGACAGAAGAGGCTTCAAGTTTCTTCTGCCAAATGACCCTGTTTTGGGTCGTGTCATGTTGGCTTCATGTCCTTTCTTGAACACCAGTTTCACAGCTTTCCTCATGCCTGATTCCGTCACCAGGTTTAAGACATTTTCACATGGTGCCAGAGTGAAAATTTCAGTGATGAAAAGTTGGAGATTTGGTAAATGTAGGCAATACAGGACAGCATTGTTTCTACCTATTTCTTCTTTATTTCTCTGTACTCTGTTAAATCCAACTTACTGTTTCTCTTCTTTCATTTTATTCTGAGATAGCACTATGTACAAGGGGGATGATCTGAAAAAGAGAAAGAAAGCTATCTCTTGCTTTGATAATTTAATGGTACACTGTTTCTTTTGCTAACGGCAACTATATTGTTTTTGCTGAAAGGTTATTTGTTAGTTTTTAAATGCTCATTGATTTTTGATCAATGGTGACCACAGTTTTTTGATCAATGTGACCACAGTTAATCCTAAAATATAAGGTAATATAAAACCTTTCGAAGATAGCCTTGAAAAGAATTTGATTGTGAACATAACAGGCTTGGTTTATTAATAAGTTTAGTAAGAGATGGTAGTAAAGTGCATTTTTTAATTGTGTATGATAAAAGCAGAAATTCTGGCAGCCTGTTGAGTAAGAGCTACAGCTGCTCCTGATGGAGCTCACAGAGTTGAGTCTCACTGGCAACACAAGAATCAAAAAGAGTACACCCTGACATTGCCACTAAAAGACTTCAACTGATGGCTCAGGGGCCTTGAGGTTCCCCTGGGAGCATGCCCCTGACGCTGATGCTGCCCCTGTCCATAAATCATAATGGAGGTCAGCTCTTTGGACAGGAATGGATTGGACTTGGCAACACACAGTGCCCATATTGTGTGTGCACTTTACGGTTGTATGCATCCATAGGATGTTATCCTGGTGACCTCTTAGTGGAGGCGGGGAAGTGGGTGGAGAGGAGAGGATAGGAGATTGCTGGGAGGATAAGACATGTATGGAGTGGAGAGGAAGAGTGTGCTGTCACTGGGAAGGGAGAGCAACAGGAAGTGCACATAGGTGGGAATGTACATTTTCATTCAATCATAATTTAAGAAAAAAAAGAGCAATGGCTGCTAACCAAAAGGTTGGCAGTTCAAACTCACCAGGCCCTCCTTGGAAACTCTCTGGGGCAGTTTTACTCTGTTATATAGGGTCGCTAGGAGTTGGAATCAACTCAACAGCAATTTTTTTTTTAACCCATAAAAGTCTTCCAAACCTTATCTCAGAGAACCTTAGTCCCTTTCCCTACAGAATCACTCCTCCTCAGTTCTTTCCTATCTAGTGCTTCCCAGAACCTGTCACCCGGCAGAAGCAAGCTCATCTTCCTTCTGAACAGTGTTCTTCTCCTCTGGCTACGTGCTATCATCGTGTCTAGGGCTATCCTCAGGAGCTCCTAGAGCTCAAGCTCTCATTTCTGTTTCCCACTTCCTAGCATGTAGCATAACCTCTTAGAAATGAGCAGGTGCTCAGGACATGACTAACTATGATTTTCCATGTCAGGATAGATTCTAAGACTCATGTTTGCTCCCCTAGATCAGAGGTTGACAAATTGTGGCCTGTAGCCAATCTGCTTCACAGCCTGTTTTCACATGGCCAGCAAACTTATTAGAGTGATTTTCACATTTTTAAATGATTAAACAAACACAAAACAAAAGAAACAAGCGAAAAACAATGAAGTAGTGAAAGAGACCCTATGTGGTCTGCAAAGTGTAAAATATTGACTGTTGTTGTTAGGTGCCAATGAATGTGTTCCAACTCACGGTGACCCTTATACAACAGAACCAAACCCTGCCTGGTCCCGTGCCATCCTCACAGTCATTGTTATGCTTGAGCTCATTGTTTCAGCCACTGTATCAATCCATCTTGTTTTTGCTGACCCTCGACTTTACCAAACATGATGGCAAAGCTTCTAGCATCACAGCAATGTGCAAGCCTCCACAGGACAATAACCTGATGGACACGGGGGGAAGACAGCATAGGAAGAATAGGAGACTGCAGCTGGTACAGCCCAAAAGTCTGCTTGGCAGGAAGCAGCAACAACCGTTATGTTGCTCTGACTGAGCCTATTGATGCAGCCCCTGTGTCTGTCCGCCTCCTTGAGGATCTTCCGTTGGTACCATGACCCTCTGCTTTATCAACCATGATTTTTCCTGCCTGGCTCTTTGTAGAAAAAGCTTTCTGACCCCTGCTCTACACCATCAAACCAGTACCTTCTCTCATTGTCAATAAAGACTTCACTCCAGCTTCTTCGAATTACTTCGGCTTTGCCTGTTACCACCCTGAATTCTTTTCTACTCTACAAAAAAAAGAAACAACAACAACAAAAAAACCCCATTGCTGTTGAGTCAATTTCAACACACAGCAACCCTTTAGGACAGAGTAGAACTGCCTCACAAAGTTTCCAAGGAGTTCTTGGTGGATTTGAACTGCCAACCTTTATGGTTAGTAGCTGTAGCACTTAACCACTATGCCACCAGGGTTTCTGCTCTATAGCATGACCTTAATGCCTGGCTTTTATAGCTCATCTTATGTCTTGTTTGTCATTTTTCTCCAATACATCATGTTGTTGACCCATATGATTGATTATTTATAGTTTCTTGACTTCCTTACATTTTTCATCATCCCTCTCTATATGCAAAGCCACACCCGTGGGCTTTGCAGGAAGGACACACTGCTTGAACCTAAGACCTTTTCCCTTCACAAAAGCCTCCAATTAATAAGACCCAATCCATTTCATTCACTGTAATTTAAGTACTATCATAAAAGGCTCTATTGCACTCTGACACTTCTGACACTTCTATGCTGGTTACTGTGATAATGTCTCACCTCGGCATTTCTTATGTGTCCTCTCTGAGAGGTAGACTGGTACGCTGGCTTGTGTAAGCTGGTTATAAGCTACCAGATATCTGCCACTGAAGTACAAAGGATTTTTTGGCAGCTAATTACTATAACTGGCAGTGCACAGTCCACTACCTATCTGTTTTACTGTTGTGGTTTTTGTGTTGTTACGACGCTTGAAGCTATACCACTAGTATTTCAAATACCTACAGGGTCACCCATGGTGGACTGATTTCAGCAGAGCTTCCAGACCCTGAAGACTAGAAACAAAGGCCTGGTAATCTATATGTGAAAGTTAGCCAATAAAAACTCTTAAGAATCTCTACAAAATACTGTCAAGATACAGTCCTGAAAAATAAGCACCCTGGGGGGAAGGCACTCAAAATACAAAGCAGTCACAATTGATTCTAGCATACCAGTGAACTTGAAGATGTTAAAGAACTTGGGTAGCATTTCATGCTGTTGCACACGGCATTGCTGTAAGCCAGAGCTGTCTCAGTGGCAACTAACAACAGCAGCAACAACAGTGCATAGTCACTGGTTGACATAGCACTAAGAAGTCCTTTAATTCTCATGTACTTGTCAAGTGTTTTCCTAGTATACCAAGAGTACCACTTATGTCAAACAGGGTCATCATACAACAATTCATTCATGAAAACACTGTTGTGAAGTGACACCTGCAGAGAACATATTAGTCAAATGCTGCTCATTTTCAGCCCTTACTGTTCAGCTGGACATGTTGTTACCCTGTCCTCAGACCCAGCTTACCAATGTGCTGCCATTCTGCATGTTGTGCTGATCTCTATGGGCGTGAGCACAGAAGTCTAAACACGCAGTGACCCCTGAAAATGGACGGCCCTCCTTCAGACCCAGACGGCAGTCTGTGGCCCTGTCTTCAAAATCAATCTGAAAAACAAAAGTGTATATGAAACAGGAAGTAGTATCTATCAATACAAAGTTTCCTCTTTCCTTTTAAAATTCTTCCCTCAATCCTTTCCCATTCTCTACTTCCTAGGAGACTACTGTGTTCTTTTATGAGTGCCTACATTGTATTTTCTAGCATTTTATATAAATGGATCCATTTGGAGTTAATTTTTATATATGGTGTGAGGTTAAAGATCAAGGTTAATTTTTCCCCCATGTAATTAGCCAACTGTTCAAGGACCACTGTATAAAAATATTATTGTTATCTCCAACAAAGTACCTTTGCTCAAAATCAATTGATCATATGTATCTATATCTATGTGTTTCTAGACTCTCTAATTCACTGGTATACATTTATTCTAATACTATGTTGTCTTCATTACTACAGGTTCTTAATAAATCTTAAGAGGAAATGTCTTCTCAAATTCTGTTATTTTAAAAAAACATTTTTCAAGTTATTTATATTTCCGTGTGTGTGTGTGTGTGTATATAAACATAAACATTTTAGAATGACCTTGTTAATTCCTTCTAAAACCTGAGATTTTAATTGTGCTACACTGAAGGATTGAATCTATAAATTAACTTGGGGAGAATTAGCATCTCAATGATACTTAGTTTTGTGATCCACAAATATAGTATATCTCCCCAGGTTTTACTGTACAGCTTTTATATTATTTTGTCCAATATATGCTTAAGAATTTCAAATTTTTGAGGTTATTCTGTTACTGTTGTTGTTGTCAGGTGCCATTGAGTCGGTTCTGATTCACAGTCACCCCATGTACAATAGAAAGAAACACTCCCCGGTCCTGGGCCACACCCACAATCGTTGGTGTGCTTGAGCCCTTTGTTGTAACCACTGTGTTAGTCCATCTCACTGCAGGTCTTAGTCTTTTTTGCTCACCCTCTGCTAAGCATCATGTCTTTCTTCAGGGATCGATCCCTCCTGACAACATGACCAAAGTACGTAAGGCGTAGTCTCACCATCCTTGCTTCTAAGGAGCACTCATGTTGTACTTGTTCCAAAACAGATCTGTTCATTCTTTTGCCAGTTGTGATATATTCAGTATACTTCTCCAATAACATAATTCAAAGGCACCAATTCTTCTTCTGTCTTCCTTATTCATGGTACAGCTTTTGCATGCATATGATGTGAGTGAAAATACAATGGCTTGGGTCAGGTGCACCTTGGTCTTCAAGGAGACATCTTTGTTTTTCAAAATTTTAAAGAGGTCTTTTGCAGCAGGTTTTCTCAATGCAGTGAGTCTTTTGATTTCTTGACTGCTGCCTCCATGGGTGATGATTATGGATTCAAATAAAATCCTTTACAAACTGAATCTTTTCTCCATTTGTTATCATGTTGCTTATTGGTCAAGTTGTGAGAAGTTTTCTTTTCTTGAGGTTGTATTGTAATCCATACCGAAAGCTGTGGTCTCTGATATTCATCAGTAACTGTGTCAAGCCCTCTTCACTTTCAGCAAGCAAGGTTGTGTCATCTGCATAATGCAGGTTGTTAATGAGTCTTCCTCCAGTCCTGATGCCCCATTCTTCTTTGTATAATACAACTTCTTGGATTATTTGCTCTGCATATAGACTGAATAGGTATGGTGAAATAAAAAAATCCTGACATACACCTTTCCTGACTTTAAACCATGCAGGGTGCCCTTGTTATGATCAAATGACTGCCTCTTGATCCAAGTACAGATTCCTCACGAGCACAATTAAGTGTTCTGGAATTCCCATTCTTTGCAATATTATCCATAATTTGTTATGATTCACATAGTCAAATGCCTTTGCATAGTCAATAAAACACAAATAAATATCTTTCTTGTATTCTCTGCTTTCAGCCAAGATTCTTCTGACGTCAACAATGATATCCCTGGTTCCACATCCTCTTCTGAATCTGGCTTGAATTTCTAGAAGTTTCCTGTCTACATATTGCTGCAGCCACTTTTGAGTGATTTGTAGCAAAGTTTTACTTGCAAATGATATTAATGATATTGTTTGATCATTTCTTTCAGTTGGATCACTTTTCTTGTGAATAGGCATAAATATGAGTATCTTCCAAGCAGGTGGCCAGGTAGCTTCCTCCAAATTTCTTGGCATAGACAAGTGAGCACTTCCAGTGCCACATCTGTTTGCTGAAATATCTCAAATGATATTCCATCAGTTCCTGGAGCCTTGTTTTTTGCCAGTGCCTTCAATGCGGGCTTGACTGCTTCTGTCACTACCGTTGCTTCCCGATCATATGCTGTCTCATGAAATGGTTGAACATATCCCTTCCATCTTCTTTTGATGCTTCCTGTGTCATTTAATATTTTCCCCCAAGAATCCTTCACTATTGCAATTCGAGGCTAGTATTTTTTCTTTAGTTCTTTCAACTTGAGAAATGCAAAGTGTGTTCTTTTCCTTTTGCTTTTCTCTCTCCAGCTTTTTGTGCATGTCAGTATAATACTTCACCTTGAATTCTAGAGCCACCCTTTGAAATCTTCAGTTCATTTATGTCATTTCCTCCTTTTGCTTTAGCTACTGGATGTTCTAGAGCAAGTTTCAGCATCTCCTCTGATGTTCAATTTGGTCTTTGCTTTCTTTCCTGTTGTTTCAGTGTCCCCTTGCTTTCTTCATGAATGATGTCTTTGATGTCATTCCACAATTCATCTGGTCTTCAGTCATTAGTGTTCAGTGCATCAAATCTATGCTTGAGATGGTCTCTAAACTCAGGTGGGACATACTCAAGGTCATGCATACCTTGGCTCTCATAGATTTTTTCTAATTTTCTGCAGTTTCAGTTTGAACTTGCATATTAGCAATTAATGGTCACTGCTGCAATGGGCACCTGACCTTGATCTGACTGAAGATACCAAGTTTTTCCATCATCTCTTTGTAGTTGATTGGATTCCTGTGTATTCTGTCTGACAAGGTCCAGTGTATAGTCACTGTTTATGTTGGTGAGAAATGGTATTTGCAATGAAGAAGTCATTGGTCTGGGAAAATTCTATCTTGTGATCTCCAGCACTGTTTCTATCACTAAGGCCATATTTTTAAACTACACATCCTGGTGGGATACTGGATTAAGCGCTATGTTGGCTAACCAAAAGGTCGGCAGGTCAAAGCTGCCAGGTGCTTGGAAACTCTATGAGGCAGTTCTTCTGTGACCTGTAGGGTCTCTATGAATCGGACCAGACTTGACAGCAGTGGATTTGTTTTTGGTTGGTATCCTTCCTCTTTGTTTCCAGTTTTTGCATTCCAGTCACCAGTAATTATCAGTGCATCTCGACTATACGTTCAATCACTGCAGAAGCTGGTGAAAGTCTTCCAATTCAGCTCACAAACACTGGGATAAAGACATTTATGTATTCCATTTTTCATGATCTCCATTTTACTAGCTTTATACTTTGTGAATTCCATATTCAGATTATTGACATTGGCAGCTGTTTCTTCTCATTTTTGAGTTATGACACATCAGCAAATGAAGGTCCTGAAAGCTTGACTTCATCCATGTCATTAATGTTGACTTTGTTTTTTTGTTTTTTGTTTTTTTTTATTTAACATAACTGAGTGAAAATGTACATTCACATGAAAATTTACATGCCCCCCTCTATGCAGCTTCAACTGCTCTCCCTGTCCGGTGACTGCACACTATTCCTCTCTGCTCCATACATGTCTCATCCTCCCAACAGTCTCCTTTCCCCTCCTCTCCGTCCACTCTCCTTCCTCCAGCCAGAGGTCAGCAAGATGATATCCTATAGATGTATAGAACCATAAAGTGCTTCCAACACTTTGGTTACTCTGCATTGCCAAGTCCATTCTAATGTTGACTTTGTTTTGAGAGTCAGCTCTTCCCCAGTCTTTCGAGTGCTTTCCAACCTGGATGGCTCATTTTCCAGCAGTGTATCAGACAATGTTCTGCTGCTGTTTATAAGGTTTTCACTGACTAATTTTTTTCAGAAGTAGACTTCTGGATCCTCCTTCCTAGTCTTAGTCTGGAAGATCAGCTGAAACCTATCCACCATGGGTGACCCTGCTGGTATCTGATTTCCAGTGGCATAACTACTGGCATCACTTCAACACACAAATCATCACAGTATGAAAAACTGACAGATGTGTGGGAATATTTTGTTACCAGTTATTTTAATTCAATTTTAATTTTCATTGCTAGTATATAGGAATATAACTGACTGTGATGGTTAAGGTTATGTGTTAACTTGAGTACACCATGATTCTTAGTGGCTTGACAGATAAGCATTCATTCTGCATTTTGTGATCTGTTGTGAGCAGCCAATCAGTGGAAAGCTAATCAATTTTGTTTAGGGGTGTGACCTGCAGCCAATACATATGGTTGTTCTGGGACAGCTTCCTGTGGATTTTCCATCCAACTCATCATCCTCTGATGTCTGACTCTTGGGATATGGGCCAATAGCCTACCACCTGATCTTGGGATTTGCCAGTTCCTGCAACCTGGTGAGCCAGCAGCCTTCCTCCTGACTTGCTGGGTTCATCAGCCCCTATAACCATAAGAACCGGGAGAAACCTCTAGTCTGATGCCTGACCCATGGGCCTGCCAGTCTCCAGCACTGCATGAGCCATTTCTTTAAGATAAATCTCTTTATCTATACTTATATATACAAGGACTGCCAATTAAGTTCACGAACTCAACCTAGAAGAAATGCTATAAATGTTATGATTGAGTTCACTACTGTCACCTTCAAAGTATTCCCATTGGGAAGCTATACACTGATGCCAGCACCTAGTCCACCTTCAAAGCAATTTTGCAACTCTTTTTCTGGAATGGCTATCAGAGCTGTTGTCCTATTACCCTTGATGTCCTAAATGTCATCAAAATATTTTCCTTTCAATATTTCCTTTATCATTGGGTAAAGAAAGAAGTCATTGGGGGCCAGATCAGGTGAGTACGGAGGATGTCCCAGTACAGTTATCTGCTGACTGGCTAAAAACTCCCTCACAGACAACTATACAGTGAAGTTTGCAAACTTGTCACCATGTACAATGGCCATTCCAGAAAGAGTTCCCAAATTGCTTTGAAGGGTGGACTGGGCACTGGCACCAGTGCATAGCTTCCCAAGGTGACCATAGTGATATTTAGCAATGAGGTATGTAGCACTTAGAACAATTAAGTTAGCAGACATAATTGTCAGACCTCATATATGCTCCCCTAGAGAACCCAGCCTAAGACACTGGCATTGTATTTAGCAACTTTTATAAACTCACTTATTAGTTCCAGAAGTTTACTTTATTACAGATTCTTTGGAGCTTTCTGTGTGAAAAATCATATCATGTTCAAACAAGGGTAACTACATTTTGTTCTTCCCAATCTGTATGCTTTTTAATTTTCTTACCTTACTGCAGTGTCTAGTATTTCCATTTTTATATTGAATAAATGTGGTAACATCTTTGCCTTGTGGCTAATCTTAGGTAGGAGGCATTTAGTCCTTTTATTAGCTGTTTAGCCATGCCCTTTTTAAGTGGCTTCTTGCTCACAGGATCACAGGGCATTATTTAACATCTCACATCTACTGTTGAGCAATGTGCATATATTATAACAATCTTACTACAATATATTTCCATCTCTGTGCTACTTCTGTATTTTATAACATGTAGAATATGTTGTTACTAGATTTTTAATATAGAAAATTATCTTTTAAAGAAAAATTTAAAATAAGAAAAAAGGTTTTTTTTACCATATATTTACTATTTCTGATGCTCTTCATTCCTTTATGTTGACCCTGTTTACTATCTGGTATCATTTTCTTCTTTTTCCTGAAGGACTTTCTTTAATATTTTTTTGTGGTTTTAGCCTGCTGCTGCTGAATTTCAATTTTGGTATGAATGAAAAAAATTACTTTTGAGAGTTGTTTTCACTGGAGATACATACTAGATCCATAACAAGTTTTTATTTATTTGTCTTTTGATAAATTTAAAGATGCTTC
Source organism: Heterohyrax brucei (assembly GCA_028571685.1). Taxonomy (NCBI): domain Eukaryota; kingdom Metazoa; phylum Chordata; class Mammalia; order Hyracoidea; family Procaviidae; genus Heterohyrax; species Heterohyrax brucei. The sequence goes on from CM053143.1 coordinate 80,234,232, forward strand.
TCTATTTTTTTTCCTAACATGAAGTCTCCTGTATTTATTTTTCTCTACTAGTCATAATATGTCTTTTTTTTTCAGCTGATTTTCAGATTTTTCTTTAGCATTGGTTTTAATGTGTCTAAGTGTAGTTTTCTCCCTTTCCTGTTAGCACTGAAGGTTTGCTGAGCTTCTGGGATCTGCAGCTTTGTAGTTTTCAAGAAATCTGAACAAATTTTGTCCATTATTTCGTTAACATTTTTCTGATCCCTTATCTCTTTCTGAGACTCTAATTATGTATTATTAGTATAATGTTATCCCCCACAGATCTTTGATAATCTATTCTTTGTTTAGTTTTGTATTTTCTCTTGTGCTTTATATTGGATAGTTTCTTTTTTTATATATAATTTTTTTTTTAATAAATAAAATCAAAAATGTACATACTCTGTCATTACAATATTGGCCTTGATTCTGTAGGACATAGTCCAAGCAGTGGAATTACTGGGTCAAATGGTATATCTATATCCATTATTTTAAGGTAACGCCAGATTGCTTTCCAAAGAGGTTGCACCATTCTGCAATCCCACCAACAGTGTAGGAGAGTTCCAATCTCTCCACAGCCTCTTCACTGCTTAGTGTTTTGCATTTTTTGGATCATGGCCAACCTTGTTGGGGTGAGATGGTATCTCACTGTCATTTTGATTTTAATTTCTTTGATAGTTAATGACCATGAGCATGTCCGCATGTTTTTTGGCTGCCTGGATCTCGTCTTTAGAGAAGTGTCTGTCCATCTCCTTTGCTCATCACTTAATTGGATGATTTATCTTTTTCTTACTGATATTTTGTAGCACCTTATAGATTAGGGAGACCAGGTGTCAGTCTGACATAGAGTTTCCAAATATTTTTTCCCATTCTGTAGGTAGTCTTTTAATTCTTTTGATGAAGGCTTTGGATGAGCAGAAGTGTTTGATTCTTATTAATTCCCATTTATCTATTTTCTCTTCTGATGAATGTGTTTTGTTTGTCAGATTTTGAAGTCTGTCTATATTGTGTATTAAAAACTTCCATTGTTGACCCTATTTTATCTTAGATGAGCTTTATCGTTTTAGCTTTTATATTTAGGTCTTTAATCCAATTTGAGTTGATTTTTGTGTAAGCTGTGAGATTGATATCCAATTTTTGTCAGCACCATTTGTTGAAGAGGTTGCTTTTACCCCAGTTTAATGTCTTAGGGCCTTCGTCAAATATCAACTGTTTATAGGAGGATGGTGTTATCTCTGGAGTCTCAGTTGTGTTCCATTGATCTATCTTGCTCTTTTTGTACCAGTTCTGGGCTGTATTGACCACTGTGGTAGTTTAATAGGTTCTAAAGTCAGGTAGTGAAAGGCCTCCCAGTGTGTATATTGAGTAGTTTCTGTTGCTATTGCTATGCCTTCAGGTTCACTAGTCTACTGCTTAGTTCCATCTAGTGTACTTTTCATTTAGACATGGTATCTTTTTCACTTTTAGAAGTTCAGTATGAACATTTTTATATCTTCCAGTCTTTATCATGCTCATGATTTTACCTGCCTCTTGAATATATGGGATGTATTTATGAAAGGGTAGTGTTATATCCTTGTCTATTTATTCTAGACTATTTCTATTGCTTGATTTTTCTTTTTTCCTTTTTATAGGTCATAACTGTTTCTTTGCAGTTCTGGTAACTTTTTATTGGATGTTAGACATAAATCTTGCTGATTGTTGGGTTTTTTACAGTTTTTGTTCGAAAATGGAGCTAAGTTACTTTGAATCAGTTTTAGGTTTTCAAAGCTTGTCTTTAAACATTTTTAGATGACACTAGAACAGCTTTTATTCTATAGCTAGCTTGCTTCTACTGCCAAAGCAGTATATTTCCAATTGCTCTACCTGATGCTTTCCCTACTGGCTGGTGGGAAAATGAACTATCCCAAGTCCTGTATGTTGCTTACTTTTTTCTTTTGGATGATTTTCTACACAGCTAGGTAGTTTCTTCACATACATGCACTGTTCAGTACTTATCTGAAGACTCAAGCCAAACTTTCTGCAGAGATATAGAACAGTTCTCTATGTAGCTGTGACTTGTGAAATCTAGCCACCTTGTTCTCCTCAAATTCTGAGCTTTAACTCTTCAAGGATAACTCTTGGGTCTGTGTGGGTTCTTCCACCCTGCTCTGGATCCTAACACTTTCTCCAGGAAGTAAATTGAGACGATTATGAAGTTCACCTCTTTTTTGTTTCCCTTCTTTCTGATGTTCCTGTTTTGTGATACTTTTTTGTCCAAATCAGAAATTCATTGCTTCATATTATCTTGTCCTACCGGCCTTTTTTCTTCTTGTTAAAGGTGAATCTAGCCACTGTTACACTATCATAATCTACTCCCTGTTGTTCCATCAAAAACTTCATCTTGTTGGCTAGAACTTGAACTCCCAAAATGATAAATTTTTTGATAACTAGCATATTATTGACCACTGGATTCCATAACACATTTTTATATCTAGCCTTATACAAATCTGAACAAATGGAAAGTGAAGGTGGCTACCACTCTGTTTCATGGAAGTGTGGTTTGTGACTTCTTAGTTCATTCTATGGTCTAGTTAAAGATCCCTGGTGGTGCAGTGGTTAAAGTACTTGACTACTAACCAAAAGGTTCAAACCCAACACCAGATTCGCAGGAAAAAGAAATGACAACCTGCTTCTCTAAAGATTTACACCTTGGAAACCCTCTGGGATGGTTCTACTCTGTGTTATAGTGTCATTATGAATTGGAATCAACTTGATGGCAACGAGTTTTTTTGTTTTTTTTTTTTTTTGGCTTTGTGGTCTAGTTAATAACTTCATTCTATTCCTTGAATAAAAAACACAAAAAATCCAGTCTGTTGTTAGACAGACTTATGCCACTTCATAAAAAATATTATGCAGGAGTTTGTAATGAGATTAATATTTAAAATGTATAAATTCATTAACCCAGTAACACAAACCATATATCAAGTGCTCAGTAATTGCATGTGACTAATGGCTACCATAGGAACCCTGGTGGCATACTGGTTAAGTGCTACGGCTGCTAACCAAAAGGTCAGTAGTTCAAATCCACCTGGTACTCCTAAGAAGGTCTATGGGGCAGTTCTACTATGTCCTATAGGGTCAGTAGGAGTCAGAATCAACTCAACAGCAATTTTTTGTTGTTGTTCAGGGGCTACCATATTGAACAGTAAAGACAGAACATTTCCATCATTATGGAATGTTTTCTTCAGCACTCTAAAATGTCATCACTACATTTTTTGGATAGCATATAATTTTAAGATTTGAATTTGCTAGTTCCGGCCTACAATTTAATGGTAAGACAAGCATAGAAAAATATCAGAGCTGACATGTGTGCATTGAAGAGGCATACATGGCTTAGTTTATTCTGGTGGATTTCTCCCCCAGAATTAAGCCTTTACAGTAGTACTAAAGCATTCTTTATACCTTTCTGAAATTTTGACTAAAATAGGTCAGATTGTAAAATAAAAATTTTAGCAGAAATTAGCACTTGGCTGGCTTTCACACACATCTCTCAAAACTTTAAGTTATGAAATGAAACAAGTTTTGAACTGGCTATAATTAAATTAGTCTTCTCAATAAAAGAATGGTAAAAATGGTTAACAAGCAAGAGGTTGGAGGTTTAAATCCACTCAAAGGGTCCTCTGAAGAAAAGCCTGGTGATTTACTTCTGAAAAAGTACCAGTCAAAATCCTCTGGAGCATAGGTTTACTGTGACACACAAACAGTCATCATGAGTCAAAATCAACTCAATGGCACCTGGAGTAACCCTCAAAAGGGAAAAAAGAGAGAAGAGTCAACAGTATGGGGAGTACTCATGTCTGTAGTAGAGAAGAACAGCTAAATCATTATTAGCTATTAGGATTGGTCTATTGTCTGGCTATGCTGTATACACTAACTAATCTTGTTAACATCTTTAGTGTTGTCAAATAAAGGACAATGTTTGCCAGATTACCACCCTTCATGCTCCCAATGCCTGTTCCTGCTCTGTACTGTCTCTGGCTATCTTCCCCTAACTTCCAGATCATTCCCTCAGCTATCAGTCTCCTTTTTTCCCTTAAGTCTTTCTCTGATTCCATTGATGGCTACTCTTAATACTTCACTAGCTTCTCTTACTACAAAAAAGAAAACAAACAAAAAACCCAGTGCTGTTTAGTCAATTCCAATTCATGGTGACTCTATAGAACAGAATAAAACTGCCCCCAAAGTGTTTCCAAGGAGCACCTGGCAGATTTGAACTGCTGACCTTTTGGTTAGCAGATGTAGCACTTAACCACTATGCCACCAGGGCTTCCTCTTTTACTACACCCAATCCAAAAATATTGGTGTATTTCAGAATACCATCATCAACCCATTCTGCTCTCGATAATCTCTACTCTGAAAAACTGCATTTGCTTTTATGTATTCAACTTCTAATACTTCCTGCATTTTAATCACTCACAAGTCTATAATGCTGTTTGAATTTTTCTCCTGATTCTCCATCTAATTATTCTAGAATCAACTCAATCCCATGATTGTTTCCATGAGCAACTTCTGATCACATTACCCAGCCTTTTTTTTATAGAACACATAAAAGATACAGGGAAGAAGAAAAAGATTTGTGCTTGTTTCATGGAACTACAGCCAAACAAAAGAAGATGATCTAGCAGAATATGATATATATGGATACATGTGTGTATACTTAAAATGTATTACTTTCAAAGCTTTTCAATTATGGACTTCCTATGAAAATGGTTAGTAGGTGGTTAGAACCTATAATTTCAATAGCTTAATTTCAAGTTAATGACCACACCGAAGACTGCTTATAGAGACAAAATCATCCGTGTGAGAATAAGATTAGTAGATAGAATAGCTTGTGAGTCTTGAAATCTCATACTTTGTGAAGAAACATACTAAAAGTATGCTGTTTTGCATAATGTGATTTTTATATAAAGAAACAGAAAACACTTCAATAACTTCAACATTAAAGAAAAGAAAAATACAGGAAAATTACTACTTCAAAAGCTGGAAATAAACAGATCATGAATCATGAATAAGTAAGTAAATAATTCCAATCATTGGCACCAAGTATTTACACTTACCTGATTATAATATGCATCAGGTGCAAGTTTCTTGTATGTTGGTGCCATAATAGTAGACAGGTTTTGCAAATGAGATTCCAGTTTTTCTTCCTGTATAAAATGAGTAATTGTACATGCTAAATTTCAGATCTATTCTATACATATAACTGGTTATCAGTACTGTTTTTTCCCTATATCCTGCATCCAAACCACAATATTTAGTGCCTTTCTTATTGGGTAACTAAGCCAGCCAGCCAAATGCCATCAAGTCGGAACTAAAGCATCTTAAAAACATGACAATTTCTAAGTGAAAAGTATACACTGTCACCTGTTTTTGTGTGTTATTCACTATGTAGCTATTTAGTATTTTCATGACATTAACTGATTTTTTATTTTGCATGCTGATATTCTGAAGCCCTAGTGGAGTACTAGTTAAGAGCTTAGCTGCTAATCTAAAGGACAGCAGTTAGAATCCACCAGGTACTCCTTGGAAACTCCATGAGGCAGTTCTACTCTGTCCTGCAGTATCATTAAGAGTCAGAATTAACTTTATGGCAATGGATATGCAGATTTGGGGCATTTTGTAAGTATTTGTCTTTCCTGGCAGTTGGCTCACAAGAGTGAAGCCATATGGTTTTCAAGAAGTAACCTTCTCTACTCTCTCTGTCCAGTTGGCTGCCAAAGATAATGAGCTATTGAGAGCATTTGCTTGCCTTAGTCCATTTCCAAATACTGTATTTAAAAAAATGTTTATTAAAATAGCATTTCAAATAGTTGAAATGATCTGTCTTAGAATAACTAAAAATTACTGAATGATTGAAATATAAATAAACTCAGAGCTACGGTATGGTATAGCAGAACATTTTATAAAATATAAAGAGAAGTGGTCATAGTGGGAAGCATTTATGCTGATTAAACTTTATTTGGAAACACTGGTAGCATAGTGGTTAAGTGCTATGGCTGCTAAACAAAAAGTCAGCAGTTCAAATCCACCAGACACTCCTTGGAAACTCTATGGGGCAGTTCTACTCTGACCTATAAGGTCACTGTGAGTCAAAATCAGCTTGACAGCGCTGGGTTTTGGGGGTTTAAACTTTATTTGGTATAGCAGTTATTATATATATGAACTTTTTACAAAATTATAATACATTGTGACGGCACTTGGCTGGCTGGCTGGCTGTCTATAGTTAAGTCAAATTTGCTTCATCAATGAGATTACTTTATTCTGTTAATGGGCGCATAATAGAATGGTTAGTTTTATCTATTCTCATTAATTCTCTCTGAAAAATACAGATATTACATGTGAGGAAATAAACTAACCTCTTTTGGGTCATCCCCAAGCAGTTTAAATTTCCTTGGGATCTTGCTTCTGGCAAACTTACATCCATTGTAGTACATGCTCCATGAACAACCAAAAGAGAAGGAGGCACCACAGGTCTCTGGGTCCAGCCCCTGACAGGCACAGGTTTTCCTGAGAAACCAAAGTATCATTTTCATAGGTACAGGCAGAATTATCTCAGCTACCACATTCATATTTTCACTGTTGTCTACATGCAACAATTAGTGTAACATGAGTTTGAAAGGAAGTCTAACTGGAGGTGTAATCACATGGAGAAAACGGCTATTTTAATTGACTTTAAAATACAGTAAATTTTAAAACAGTACTTTATTGCAGTATGATATACAGAAAACTACACATTGATTATATAGCGTAATGTGTATTTGTGAGTGGAATACACCTCAGTAGTACCCAAACCAAGACGTATAACATTTAGTAACACACTACAAGCTACTGTCACACTTCTTTCTAAGCACCATCCCCTAAGGGTAACTTCTATCAGCACAAAAGACCAGATGTTAGACTTACTAGAAAGCTGTTGAACTTAATAAACAAAGTCTGTAAGTCAGCTATTTATGTATGTTCAAATAAATGAAGGAAAACATGTCTAAAAACTAAAATATGGGAAAAATGTATCATCAAACAGAGAATATAAAAAGAAGTTATAATAATGAATAACAGTTATGGAGTTAAAGTACAGTAACTAGGAAGTCATTAAAGGAGTTCAACAGCAGATCTGAGCAAGACAAAGAAGGAAGAAAGCAAGCATCCACTCTGGTTATCTAGTTTGAAGAACCAAACCAAAAAAAAACCAAACTGAATGTGTTGAGTTGATTCTGCCTCATTGTGACCCTATAAGACAGAGTAGAACTTCTCTGTCCTATCGAGTTTCCAAACAGAGAGTTTCCAAGGAGTACCTGGCAGATTCTAACTGCCAGCCTTCTGGTTAGCAGATGAAGCACTTAACTACTACACCACCAGGGTCTGAGGAACAGGAAAAAAAAAAAAATGAAGGAAAATGAAAATAGCCTGAGAGACCTGTAGGACATAATGAAGCATTCCAACTGTGCACAATGGGATTCACAGAAGGAGATATGATAGGGAATTAAAAAGAATATTTGAAGAAATGATGGCTAAAATCTCAAATTTGATGAAAAATATGAACCTGCACATCCAAGAAACCAGTGAACTTCAATTAACATAAAAGTTCCATACCTAGAAACATTAATATTAATCTGTTGAAAGTCAAAGACAAAGATAATCTTGACAGCAGCAAAACAAGGTGACTCATCATATACCAGGATCATGAGCAAGATGAATAGCAGATGTCTCATCAGAAACCATAGAAGCCAAAGGGAAGTAAGATGACACATTCAAAGCGTTAAAAAGACTGTCAAGTAAGAATTCTACATCCAGCCAAAACTATTCTTCAGAAATAAATAATACATTAAGACATTTCTAGATTTATTTTTGTTATTTAAAAGGTTGCTTTTAGATCTGCCGTAAGAAATACTAACAGGAGTCCTTCAGGAAGGAATACTAAAGAGTAATTCAAATTTACATTGAGATGTACTGAGCACTAGTAAAGGTAACTACAAATGTAATTATAGAGTATATGTGTATTTTGTTGGTTTATAATTCTTTTGTCTTCTACACAATTAGAAAGACAGCTGCATAAAGCAGTAATTATAAACTTCTGTCACTAGGCACACAATGTATAAAGGGGTAATTTGTGTGGCAATGTTAGCACAAAGGAGAGGGGGTATATGGAATTATATAGTAGCAATTTTTTTTGTATAGTGCCATGAGTCGGATCTGAATCGACGGCACTTGGCTTGGCATTATTTTAAAGTAGATCATTTTAAATTAGAATATTAATGGTATAGTCTTCAAGGAAGCCACTAAGAAAGTAACTCCAAAATATATAGTTAAAAAAAAGAAACATGAGAAATTATAAAAATGGAACACTAGAAAATATCTATTTAACAAAAAGGCAGTAATAGAGGAACAAACATAAAGCAGTAAAGATATACAGAAAACAAGTAGCAAAGTGGCAGACATAAGACCTACCTTATCAGTAATTACATTAATGTAGATTGAAAAAAACTCCACTTAAACAGCAGAGATTGAAAGACGTACCAAAAAAAAAAAAAAAAAAGAAAGAAAGAAATCCAATAGTATGCTGTCTGTAAAAGAAGCACTTAGAGTCAAAGATGCAAACAGGCTAAGCTGAAAAAATGAAAAAAGGTATGTTATATACACAGTAATCGAAAAGGGTAGAGTGTCTAGAATAATACCAGACAAAACAGTTTTTACAACAAAGTTTTTACTGGAAACAAAGAAAGGTATTTTAAAACGATAAAAGTATCTATCCATCAAGATGGTATAACAGTTATAAATACATAGACACCTAAAAATAGAGCTCCTAAATACACAAGGCAAAGAGCTGTCAGACTTGAAGAAAGACAATTCAGCAAGTTTGAGACTTCAATATCCTGCTTTCAATAATGAATAGAAGAACACCTAGAAGATACAGAAATATGAATAGAAGATGTGAAAAACACTATAAACCTATTACTCTTAACAGACATGTATAGTACACTCCATCCAACAAGAAGAAAATATGTGTACACTGAACATTCTCCAGGATAAACTCTATGTTTGGCCTAATGTCAATAATTGAAAAGAAAAAAAAAATACAAAGTATGTTCTCCAGTGACAAGGAATGAAATTAGAAATGAGTAAGAGAAGCAAATTTGGTAAATTAATAAATATGTGGGAAGTAAATGATGTACTCACAAATAATCAGTAGGTTAGAAAACATGCACACAAGAAATTGGAAAACATTTTAAGGTGAAAGGAAATGAAAACATACCAAAATGTACAGGATTTAAAGAAAAAAAAAAGTATTGCTTAAGAGGAAATTTGTACTTGTAAATGCTTATATTAGTAAAGGAATGAAGGTTTCTGATCAATAAACTAATCTTCCAATATAAGGGAAGCCCTGGTGGTGTAGTGATTAAGAGCTGTCTATGGCTGCTAACCAAAAAGTCAGCAGTTTGAATCCACCAGGCGCTCCTTGGAAACTCTACGGGGCAGTTCTATTCTGTTCTGTAGTGAGTCTGTGAGTTGCTGGGATCAACCTGATGGCAACAGGTTTTTTTGTTTTGTTTTTGTTTTTTGGTCTTCTAATTTAGGAAAGCATAAAAAGAAAAGCAGACTAAACAGAAGAACGAAATCGTAAAGATTAATGTGAAAATGAATGAAACAGATAAAGTAAAACAACAGAGAAACCAAACAAAACCAAAAGTCAGTTCTTTGAAGATGAATGAAACTAAAAAAACTTTAGCCAGACTGACGGTTATGGATGAAATTGTGTCCTCCAAAAGAGTATACTGAAGTCTTGACCCCTGTACCTGTGAAGGTGATTCTGTTTGGAAACAAGTTTTTTCTTTTGTTACGCAAAGAACAGTGAAAATAAGTCTGTTCTTTTCTGGTATTAACAGCACTTACGTATCTAAGACACTCATCAAGAAAAAAAGAACAAACACTCAAATTTCTAAAAACAAAACAGAAGACCTCAGTTTCAATTTTAAAGAAATCAAAGTTATTATAAGGAAACACTAAAAACAACTATCTGCCAAAAAATTAGAAAAGCTAGATGAAAAAGACAAACTCCTAAAAATACACAAACTTTCTAAGCTGACTAATAGAGCATCTGAATATATGAGGCCTGACACTGTAGCCCACGAACTGAATCGCCCTACATACCTCACTGCGGAGCATCACTACCGTTGACTTTGAAGTACTCCCCCTGGAAAGCTATACACAGACAGCAGCGTCTAGTCCACCTTTCAAAGCAATTTTGGAGCTTTTCCTGGAATGATCATTGTGCACAGTAGCATGGTGGCAATTTTGTGAACTTTAATTGGATAGCTGTCTGTGAGGGGGTATTTAGCCAGTAAACAACTGTATTGGAACACCCTCCCTATTCACCTAATCTGGCCCCCAAAGACTTTTTTCTTTACCCAAAATAAAGGAAATACTGAAAGGAAGACATTTTGATGACATTCAGGACATCAAAGGTAATACAATGACAGGTTGTGATGGCCATTCCACAAAAAGTTTCCAAACTGCTTTGAAGTATAGACTAGACATTGACATTAGTGCATAGCTTCCCAAAGGGAGTACTTTGAAAGTGATTGTAGTGATATTCACAATGAGAAATATAGTGCTTTTTCTAGGATGAGTTCTGAAACTTAATTGTCAGTCTCATATAATCTATAACAAGTAAAAAGTCTGAATTAGTAATCAGAAACCTTTCCACAAAGAAAAATATCCAGGACAGATGGCCTCATTGATGCATTTGAAATTTAAACAATGACTGAGACCAATCCTTCACAAACTTAAAAAAAAAAAAAGAATAGGGAACAGTTTCCAGCTCATTGTATGAGTCTAGCATTACCCTGATGGTGCAATGTTTAAGAACCTGGCTGCTAATCAAAAGGTTAGCAGTTCTAATCTACCAGTTTTTCCTTGGAAACCCTATGGGGTACTTCTACTATGTCCTATAGGGTCATTATGAGTCAGAATTGATTTGATCACAACATATTTGCTTTTTGGCATTTCCCTGATACCCAAACCAGATGAAAATACACAAGAAAACTACAAACCAACATCCCTTAGGTATATATAGCAGAAATCCTAAATAAAATTCTAGCAAACGGAACCTAGCAATACAGAAGGATTATATATTACAATGAAGATGGATTTATCCCAGGAAAGCAATGTTGGTTTAACGTAAGAAAATGAATCAAGGTAATACAGCATATGATAGAATAAAAATAAAAGAGGAAGGAAAAAAAAGGTCATCTCTCTCACTAGATACAGAGGAAGCAGCTGACAAAAACCTAATACCTTTTCATGAAAAAAACAATAAAATTTTAAAAAACAGAAAAACTATATGAGGAAATGTCCTCCATCTGATAAAGAGCATCTGTGAAAAATGCAGTGCTAACATCTTATTCTTAATGAGGAAAGACTGTTCATTCCCTTAGAAATAATTAGATCAGGAAGGAACATGACAAAAATGTTTACTCTTGCCACTTCTATTCAACATTTCTGAAGGTTTTAGCAGGACCACGAGACAAGATAAAGAAATATGTCCAGACTGGAAAGTAAAAATTATTTCTTTTCATACACGACATGATCTTGCATACAGAAAATCCCAAAGGATCACATTATTATGTGTGTGTATTCCGACAAACATATATCCATACAATGGAATCTTACTCAGACATTTAAAAAAAAAAAAAAAAATGAAGTACTAGTTGATGTGACAACACGGATAAACCCTGAGCAACTCTGGAAAAGAAGTAAAAGAAGACAAAAAAAGCCACATATCGTATAATTCCAGCAGTGTGAAGTGCTCAAAACAACTTCAGAAAGACAGTCAGTCAGTGGTTGCCAGGATTGGGGCAGGGAAATTACAGAAGGGTCTGATAACAGGCACAGATTTTCTCTTTGGGGTGGTTAGGGTTGCACAATTCTGTGAGTATACTAAAAACCCATGAAATATACACTTTAAAGTGTCCAAGTTTATGGTTACGTGACTTATATCTCAATTAAAAAAAAATCTTACATACCAGTGTGGAATAAGTTCATGTTGATTTATTAATTGAAATAGTTACTAATAATCATTTTTATTTCTATAAAGGTCTTTCATATATTGTTAGAATTAATACATAACATGGTTTAAAAATGACTCAGTTTGACTCACAACAATGAATGAGTGGAACAACTAAAATGTTTATCAGTGTAACAGATTTTAAAACAACATTATTCTCAGTCTTTATCATTTGGATGTCTAACTATAAAAAATAATTTAGAATGATTATCTGATCATATTTCAAACTTATACAAGTACAGACAGTAGAAATACAACATAAAAAATAAAATTACTGTTTTGAAACTCCAACAAAATAATGGTAGTTAAGCAAGTATTTGGGTGAAAATTTAAGGGGGACGTTATGATTGATGAATAAAGCTGACAGGTCCTAAACACACTGAACACTCTCAACATTGCTAAAAATGGAACCAAGTATACATTATGTGCCTCTTGATGGTGTGAACTATTAAGATCACAGCATCACCTATAGAGAATTTCCACCAAGATGTACATACATACATAACAGGAAATTTATTACATCTCTAAACTACTATTGTACAAAAGCTACTAGGGACCGAGGAACAAGTTAAACAAAACAACAAAGATGCAATCAGCCAAATCCAGACTGTGGGAGATTTTAGAGGGCGTATCATACAGTTCTTTTAAACAAATAAATTCACAGAAAAGGGAGGGAAACTATATTCAAAGAAACATGCAGATCATGAAGTCACCTGGTGGTGTAGTGGTTAAGAGCTGGGCAGCTAACCGAAAGACAGAAACGTCCCATCTACCAACTGTTCCTTGGAAACCCTATGGAGCAGCTCAACTCTGTCCTATAGGGTGGCTATGAGTTAGAATCAACTTGATGGCAATGGGTTTAGGTTTATGGTGGATCATATAATTTCTTTTTCAAATTGGTACACTTCTGAGAATGAAAGGGAGTCCTATTTAAACAATTTAAGGCAAAACAGTAAGCATGAACTGTGACCTTAAAGGCCTTAATCATATGCAAGCCAAAGCTTTCTTTTCTCAAAACAGTTTTTTACATTTTTGTTTGTTTGTTTTTTGAAACACCATCTGGTAAGGGAATTTAAACATGGTCTGAGTATTATACAATATTAAGGAATCATTGTCAGTTTCTTAATGTGGATAATGACACTGTGGCTGTTGTTGTTAGTTGTTAGGTGCTGTTGAGATGGTTCCAACTCACAGTGACCCTATGAACAACAGAATGAAACACTGACTGGTCTTGTGCTGTGTACACAATTATTTTTATGCTTAAGCCCTTTGTTGCAGCCACTGGGTCACTCAATCTCATCGAAGGTCTTCCTCGTTTTTGCTGACCCTCCACTCTACCAAGCATGATGTCCTTCTTGAGGGATTGATCCTTTCTGACAACATGTCCAAAGTATGTAAGATGCAGTCTTGCCATCTTTGCTTTCAAGGAGCACTCTGGTTGTACTTGTTCCAGAACAAATCTGTTTCTTCTTTTGGAAGTCCCTGGGACACTGAACATCTTCTCCGGCACCACAATTCAAAGGCATCAACTCTTCTTCTGTCTTCTTTGTCCATTATCCAGCTTTCGCATGCGTAAGATGCAATTGAAAATACCATGGCTTGGGCCAGGTGCACTTTAGTCATCAAAGTGATAGACTTTAGTCATCAAGGTGATTTCTTGACTGCTGCTTCCATGGGTGTTAATTATGGATCCAAGTCAAGGGAAATCCTTGACAACCTCAAATCTTTGCTCCATTTATGACAATGTTGCTTATTGGTCCAGTTGTGAGGATTTTTGTTTTCCTGATGTTGAGGTGCAATCCATACTAAAGACTGTGGTCCTTGATCTTTGTTAGTAAGTGTCTCAAATCTTCTTCACTTCCAGCAAGGTGGTGTCATCTGTGTAATGCAGGTTGTTAGTGAGTAGCCCTCCAATCCTGATGCCTCATTCTTCTTCATAGGATCAAGCTTCTCAGATTATTGCTTGGCATACAGTTTGAAAAGGTATGGTGAAAGGATACAACCCTGACACACACTTTTCCTGACTTTAAACCATGCAGCATACCCTTGTTCTGTTCACATAACTGTGTCTTGATCCATATACAGATTCCTCAAGAGCACAATTAGGTGTTCTGGAATTCCCATTCTCCACAACATTAGCCATAATTTAGTATGAGCTACACAGTTGAATGCTTTTGCATAGTCAATGAAACACAAGTAAACCTCTTTCTGGTATTCTTTCCTTTCAGCCAAGAGCCATCTGACATCAGCTGTGATATCCCTGGGTTCCACGTCCTCTTCTGAAACCAGCTTCAGTTTCTGGCAGTTCTTTGTCAGTATACTGTTGTAGCTGCTTTTCAATGATCTTGAGCAAAATTTTATTTGCATGTGTGGCTAGGTTTTATAAAAAGTCTTACCTCCTAGGAAGAAGAATGAATTTATAGGTGAGATCATAAGATACCTGGGTTTGCGTTTAAATACTTCTGGAAGTGGGAGTGAGTATAGACCATGGCAGGGGAAGATATGAAATAATATTGGTGTAACATTCACGGAGGTTGTAGCTGCATGCAGAATCCAAAGGGATTCATTATATTGTACTGTCTCCTACAGTGTATGCTTGAAAATTTTTACAGTTATAGCATTTCTTAAAAAGTTTAGTATCACCCACCATGGCAGCAGGCGTTTCTTGCTTTGGCTGCCCTATGATGACATAAACACTCCCACAACTCTTACTTGCCAAAAAAATATTGGTTAGGCATGGTTATAAAAGGGAAATCTTTAAAAGGGAAACAGCTGGTTTGGCTTAAAGTAAATGTAAAGTCAGGTTTTTTTTTTTTTTTTTTACTCTCCGTATGAAAGATGCTCTCATAGATTTTTTTTTGTGTGGATTCACAGAGTGGTTATGGTGCATGGGAGCACAGGGATTTGTGCAGAGGTTCACACAGCTTTAAACATTAAATTGTGAGTCACAGCCCTGGTCTGAGATTACCCTCTGTTCTTGGCAAAATGTCTGAATTTTAACTTCTGCCAGACATATAATAAGAAATTTTTATGGGGCAGAAAAACTTCAAAAGTTATTTCTTAGCAGAGTTTACACTGTCACAGGCTAAGTGTCTAAGTATGTAGGTCTTAAGTTTTTTTCTTTCTCAAGAATTCCTCTACTATGAGTAGGCGCAGACTTAAACTTCATCTCAATAATTACTCATTTTTACTTTGAAACTCTAGATACAGATATGCAAAAAATATACAGCTTGGGTTTTAAAACATCTTAAAAGTTGAAGCACATCTTGTAATAGTTTTGTATTTGCCTCCTATTCAGAAAGTTAAACAAATAAGAACTTTTCATAGACCTCGGTCCAATAATGGTTCATGTCTTCCAAATGTACAATAAGAAAATTTAGGAAACAAATAAAAGTTATTTCTATATGGCAGATTCCATTTGCAGCAAGGGCATTAATTGGACACCAAAGAAAAAATTTCAAGGAAAAAATACCAGAGATAAATCAGTAATACTGAGTGTGAAATATAATTTGAATTTATTTAAATAAAACAATTGTCATTTTCACAAAGTGAAATATAAACAGTTCAGTGACTTAGAACTTCATATCAAGACAAAGAGGAAGTCAGCTTTAAAACATGATTCAGTGTTCCTGAATTCCAGAAAAAGAAATATTATCACTAACACAATGAACCCTCAGTGCCTAAGTTTTTTTCTTTCTAATCAAGGGCACCTATGTACACTTTTTTGTTTGTTTGTTTTCAGAAGGAACAGAAGAAGTTAGGGTGAATGGAAGAGTATTTTATATTTGTTGCTGTCAGATCCCATCGACTCCACTCCAGTGCATAGCAACCCAGTGCACAACACAATGAAATACTGTCTGGCCCTGTACCACATACCTAATTGTTGCTACGTTTGAACTCAATATTACAGCCACTGCATAAATCCATCTCACTGAGAGTTGTCTTTTTTTCATGGACTCTCTACCAACCATGATGTCCTTCTTCAGGGATTGCCCTCCCGGTAACATGTCCAAAGTATATAAAAGGAACTCTAACCATTCTGTATTCTAAGGAGAATTCTGGTTGTGCTTCTTCAAAGACAGATTTTTTCATTCTTTGTGCAATCCACAGTAAATTCAATATTCTTACCAACACTATAAAGGCATCAACTTTTCTTTGGTCTTCCTCATTTAGTGTCTAACTTTTGCATGCATATGAGGCGACTGAAAATATCAAGGCTTGGGTCAGGTGCAACTTCGTCCTCAAAAGTGTGATACCTTAGGCTTTCTAAGAGTTAAAAAATATCTTTATCTGCAAATTTTCCAAATGCAGTAAATACGTCATCTGATTTCTTGATTGCTGCATCCATGAGCATTGACTATGGATGCAAGTAAAATGAAATTCTTGAAAAATTCAATCTTTCCTCTATTTATCATGATGATGCTTATTGGTCTCATTGTGACAATTTTTCTTTTCTTTATGTGGAAGAGCAGTCGAAGTCTGTGATCTCTGATCTTCAGCAGTAAGTGCTTCAAGTCCTCTTCAGTTTCAGCAAGCAAGGTTGTATCATATACATATTGCAGGCTGTTAAGAAGTCTTCCTCAAATCTTGATGCTGTATTCTTCTTCATATAGCCCAGCTTCTCCGATTAGCTGCTCAGCATACAGACTGAGTAAGAACAGTGAAAGGATACAACTCTGACTCTACTTTTCCTGATTGTAAACCATGGAGTATCCTTTTGTTCTTTTTGAATGACTGCCTCTTGATCTATGTAAAGGTTCCACATGAGCACATTTATGTGTTTTAGAATTCCCATTCATAGCAAATGTTATCCATAATTTGGTTTGATCCACATACTTGAATGCCTTTGTGTAGACTAAATGCCTTTACATACATCTAAAGCAGTTAATTACAAGTTAAGAGTCAAATAATTTATGAAGCAGCAACTTCTCCCTTGAGCTTACCATTCTATAAAAGTGGATTTGCAATAGTCTGATATGTATCTTGATATATCTGGATCATAATTACCATAGAAAACTAAATCACATTTTCATACAGAAGAAGAATCACTTTTCTAGAGTTGATTTGCCCCATGACACGGAGATGGAACCTGTGTTAACTGTGTTAAAGTTGGTAAAGCCATTCCAGTTACAGCTAGCAAAAGGACAAATTTGGGTAACAATGGGTTGCTGCAATGAGCAACATGGGTATTTCCATAAGCTCAGCAAGCTATTTTGCAATTTGGAGAAAAGAGAAGTGGAAGAAAGGAGACTAAAGAAAAAAATGTAAAGTTAAAATTATTTTACAACCGTCAGTGACTAGGATCTCATTAATTACTGCAGGATTTCAGGGCAGCATGGTGAATACGCTTTTATTCTTTTGCTATGAAACAGGAATAGCATGGTGAATTCCCTAAGATAAATAATAAAAATGAAGTTTTTTACAAGTGAAGACTCAGATTTCCTGCCAAGTGAATAAGACTAACAAAATACTAGCATTTGAGTACACTACATATAGTCAATCATATTCCCTGGGGAAATAATGCACATCCATAGCCACTAAATTCTCTCTTATTAAGCAGTATTAAAATGGAAGCAGTTTTTGTTATCCTTGTGGAAGTCATGAACTGAGTTGAACTAAGAATCAGTCCTGTAGAATGCTCATACTGATGACCTTGGATTTTTGTTAATATATGTTAAAGTCCTTGACCTGAGAATCCCATCTATACAGCATAGATGTGGTATCCTATGAATACCATGACCAAGCACACGAAAGAGTTGCCCCTTGTAACAAGGAAGAACACAAATATTTTCACATTTGTGGAATAATTAAGGCTGTATGTGTACAGAAACACACACCTCTGGTGAACTGCTCCTAATGGCGGTACTTCTTCAGTGTACAAAAGAATAGTTAATGAAGACATCACCACAAATCATGTAGTTAAATACAACTTCCTCATGCATGACTGGAAACGCTGGTGGTGTGATGGTTAAGTGCCATGGCTGCTAATTAAAAGGTCGGCAGTTTGAATCCACCAAGTGCTCCTTGGAAACCCTGTGGGACAGTTCTACTCTGCCCTATAGTGTCATTATGAGTCAGAATTAACTTGATCACAATGGGTTTTTCTTGTTTTGTTTTGTTTTGATGCATTTTACCTGCTTTATAAATTCAGGTTCAGTTCTCTTCCTAAACCAAAGACTAGCCTTTCTACCAGTAGCCTGGGAGAGTAGAGACTCTGGGCATCACTTACTCTTCATTCAAAGCACACCGCCGATTGGTGAGAGTGCCATATTTCCTCAGGGTTTCGGTGAGCTCCGAGTAGAGTTTGTCAGCCAAGGACAGAGGGATTCCTTCCCACACCAGGATGAGAATCACAATCACTGCAGCCCCACAGGTGTGGCCCGCTCGCTCCCGCACCAAACACAGCAGCTTCTCCTCACTGCAGCTTCTCCGAACCACCTGTGCCAATCATCATTCCCCGCAAAGACCCCCACCCCAACCAAAACAAAACAAGAGTCACTTGCAGCAGACAAGAGCATTGATTCATGTAGGTATACATTTTCATGTCTTGAACACAGTTAGGGTGACACTTATCGGGACCTCCAACTTGCCTTCTGCTGTCCCCCTACCAAAAGGAGGCTTAACCCTAGTGTCAGAGCAGGGCAACAGGCTGAACTATTCCTGTATGCTTATCAGATCATATCCAAGACAATGACGGCAGCGCCATGTGCACTAAAGCCAGAACTACAGAAAAGACATGCAGGTCTTCTCTAGACGGTGAAATAAAGGTTTTCATAAATCACAATATAAAGATTAACTGAAGGTATCAAAAGAAATAAGGGCCACTTCCTCACATGCCAGGGAGAATTATACTTTTAGTAGGCACTATAATAAACCTCCGAAATGAAATCCTTTTCATAAAATAATTTGCTCATGATTTTAAAACTAATCTAACTTCCTCATAAGAGATAACATGATAAAATAAATAATATTTCTCTCATGGAACTCGATGGCACTTGGCTGGCTCATGGAACATAAATGACTCCTAGATCTGAGTAACCCACTTCTCATAATTGGATAAATAAGCCAACATATCCATGGCTGAAGACCAAAGTCCTTGTCAAGTCACACTTACCCATTTAGCAATAGGACATCCCTGAGAACTTTTGCCTTCTTTACCAGTATAGACGACTCTTTCGATCCTAATAGCTTTACCCTTCTGTCCAAACCTTAAAGAAATCCACAGAAACACACACAGACATAATCAGCAAATGAATCCAGTGACAACCAAAATACTGAACATTTGAGCATAATTTTATTCTATGACCACATCCTGAGAAATGAATGGTTTAATTTATCTTTTAAAAGAGGTCTAAGCCAAGCAAACTGGGTAACAGTCTTTAAACCTTGCTTTTCATTAATATCAAAATATACTGCTAGTTGTAATGAAGCATTTTGTAAAGTATGTGTTACATGAAAATAATGGGCAAGCTTATTTACTATACAGAATTTTACAAAGCATAACATTTTTTAAGTTAGTGTGCTAAACTCAGTCATCTTAAACATACGCTAATTGGTTTTTTCATTTGCTAAATTTAGTTATTTTAAATTTGGGGGAATCAATAGATTTTAATTATAACTGTTTCTCAATGAATCTCTTTTTTTTTTTTTTTTTTAAGGGGACCAACAACTACTATCCAGTCACATTTGAGGATTTATTAGAAATGCTTTATTTTTATTTTCTCTTGTGACCAAGGCACTGCTTACTACTTGCTTTAAAAAAAAAAAAAAAAAAAAAGGCACTTAGGGAAATTCACTGTTTTTGCCAGGCCATTCAATGATTATTTAGTGAATTTCTATGTACTAATTTAGAAAGAAGGAATTTGGAAATGGACTATGACTGAATCTATTCTTACTGTTTAGAATGTCTTCTCGTGTATTTTCAGGATAACACTGCCTACCCACTCCAAGAAAAAGCGTGCTCCTACAGTTAACAGCTAAGTGCTGTGCATAGCTATGTGCAAGTCCCTCACTGCATTGATTCTCTCTCAGATTAGAGTCCTCTACCTGCAGGAATAACTGTGGAGATTCAGGTAAATCCTGAATGCTTGTGACTGACAGTAAAAACACAAAACAAAACAAAACCTGGCTTCTGTTTCTATTCAGCATGTCACCTTTGCTTTTTGTCTCTAAGATGGGACAACTCCCTCAGAGATAACTACTTATGCATAACTGTAGGTGAATTTATTCAGTGATTCCTGTCTCACATAGTCCCCTCTCCCCTCTGCTGCTTTATCGTCAAGTGGAAAAGCCAGAGTGGAGCCTCTCTTTACAGTGGGTACCAGCACCCTTGCGCCTGGCAGGCTGGCTGGCTGCTGCTTGTTCGTGCCTGGGTTTTCTGGCATATACCTCAAAGTGGGCAACTTGTGCCAGCTAGGTGACGATTAGTCCTGTCAAATATTGTGACTCTCCAGTGAATAGCACAGTGTGTAGTGTTGGCAACCCTGGAAGAGCTAAGCCTACTAATAATTACTTGATTTACAATTGTTTACTGCTTTATGTGTGAAGGCTGGAAAAATTCTGACATACACAAAAGGATAAACGTTAGTCTGCCCTGTGCCTTTGCGTTAATTACCTTTCTTCCATGATTTCTCTAATAGCTGCCACATTAGGACCTGCTCCTAGATGGGTATAAAAAGGACCTTCATCTTTTTCAATAATATGCTCTGTTGAGATAATAGAAGATTATTATTTTAGACCTCAATTATACTAAATATAAAGGCTACATCCACAAAGCTTATCCCCCGATTGTACATTAAGGGCCCTGCATGTGACTTTATTTCTTTTTCTTTAAAATGAGTAAATTGATGGACTGATCTATTAGAAAATGTGCCAAATAATTAAGTATATGTACATGGTGGCTGCTGGATAAAAAATATATGAAATTACATTTCAGATATGGGATAAGAAATTATTATTGTAAACCAAGTAAGTGGAACTGAACAAAGAAGACAGTCAGGGAATTAGAATGTATTATATGTAGTATCAACAACAACCCAATTTCCTGAACTGAAGTAAATAAATAAGTAAAACTCCCTAGCTGCCTGCCTGCCACTTAGATGTCAAAAGATTAAAAATAAAATTGGCTGCCCCATTCCACCACCAGGATGTTGTTCAGTTTATTGTTTATGATCTCTTTTTCTCATCTTATTTGTCTACAACATTTAATTGTTCTGTTTTAAAAATAGTCAATCCAGACCCATATTTGTATGTACTTTACAGCACTTTATGATGAGAGACAATACTGGAGAGGGAGTCAGGTAAAAGAAAGAGGCTGTCACAACTACCAAAGACAGGAAAGTGAGAATATGAGGTTAGGGTGATAAGAGCAGGAAATGATGAGGATTATAACTTACCTAATAATAGCTATGACATGAGTGGCACCTTAGCCACATGAAGAAACTTAATATTAACCATACACAGACAGAGGTAATGTGCATCCTCCCTCCACCCTGTCTGTAAAGTGTAGGGTTTCTCATTGTAAGAAGGAAAGGATGAGCTTGGTAGACTAGCAGCCCCACTAATTTAACACTTAAACTTTTTTAGCTCTACTGTATTCAAGGTGAGATTGGTGACTAAGATCTTCTTCACCCACATATGTATCTGTACCCATCAGCAAAAATGTTTCCCTTACAGATTTATAACATATCCAGAATTTTAACCAAAAGATGCGTTAAAAAAATACCACATTTTAACAATAAGGCTGAAACTTTAAAAAAAAAAAAAAAAGGAAATCAAATGAATACAAATGATACAATGTTTGAAGTAATACAAGTAGAGAAAGGGTAACTTGATCAATTAATATCAAGAGCATCAGTGTGATAATTTCTCCCACATCACCAAAACTGAAGATAGTAATTTCCCCCTTACACAGAAATTAATATTGCAACACTGCTAATACATTTGTAACCTTGACTTAAAAAAAATTTAAAAGCTCTTTCATTAGTTTACACATAGTTATTATCTTCTCATTTTAATGGATGTTTCTTACTGCCTGGCTGTCTTTCCAATAGATGACATAAAGAGTTAAATATTCGATTCATCTGAAACAGATACATTTTTGTATTTAAAGGGTCTGAATAGAGGGAAAAATTAACATGCACAATTGTTTGAACTTTTTGGAAAAATCATAGGTAAGTGAAGTTCTTTCTTGCAGATCACTAGCATCTGTAACTTAAAGACAAAAAAAAGTAAGCTTCAGATTTTCACAAGCCTTTACAAACTGCTGGCTGACTCCAGATTTTTTAAAAAATAGACAGAAAACCCCACATCAGAAGATAAATTTTCTAATTCTGGATAAACACCGTGTGTCTCATTACTTGTCTGGCACTTACCAACACAGCTGCATGGTGGGAACTCATACTGAGTCTTGAAAGGTGTATCCAATAAATTTTTTATAGGTGTATCTAGTAATTTGGAAGGTGACTCTAAAAAATTATTGAGAACAGAACCAGCTGTTGTTTTGGTTGGTGTCTTTTCTGAAGAAAGAGTTGCCTGCTGCTCTGCAGCTGGGGTGTGACTATCAAGTTCTGCAGCAGTGGTCTGTCTAGTTAACACCGTGACTGGCCCTGACATTTCAACTTTTACTTGCTTTTGTGATCTGAATGGAGGAGCCTTTTGGTCAAATAATGATTTGACCTGAAATTGCTGCAAATGCTGCTCCACGGTCTCAGTGATGCTCTTTTGCTGCACATTATCACAGCTCTGAGGTGGAATCTCTTGCTTAGTTATTTTTTTCCAGATTTTGTTTTCCAGCTGTTCTGACATGGGGTGCATGCATGCGTGGGGCTTGGACCCTGGCTCAACTTTAATGGGCTTATGCATTTGATTATGGCAAGTCTCCGTTTGCAGTTGCTGTGTTTGCTGCTGTTCTTGCCTCTGCAAGAGGTGCCACCTTAGAGCAGCATGTTTTTGAATGTCTTTCTGGGGAGGGGTCTGAATGTGCCTTCCTCCCTGGTCAGGCACAGGGAGAGCATTTGCTTGGTTATGCATCAAGTACCTTTGCTGAGCAAGTTGTGCTGCTTGTTGACTAGACATATCTTGGTTTCTACTCTTATATCCCTGTAGAACTGAAGCTTGTTGAGACTTCTGCTCCTGTTCTTGAAAGCACCTGTGAAAAATATCCTGCTTTGGCGTCACATTATTTGGAAAGTATTGCATGTGATGCAAGTTTTGAGTCTTGTTTTCTGCAAAAAGTTCAGTATTTGTGATCTGCTCTTTCTTCTCTGGAACTAGGTGTGTATTGTTCCCACAAGAAAGCTGTACATTGCTTGCTTTTGATTTCACGCTTTGACCATAGGGGGAATTTCTACTGTTCACATTCTGCCTTTGCTCCAGTCCCATTTTGGTGTTATGATTCTGGAACTCACTTGATTTCAAATACTGATTTTCACCATGAAACCAATCTTCCAATTTAATCTGGCCAAAGGATGACCCTTCTCTTTGCTGATTGCCGTTGCTTTGGGGATGTGAAAAAGTCTGGAGCATCTGTTCTTTATGTTTCATTTGTAATGTTTGTTGTTGTTGCTGGTTTTGAGAGAGATGTGAATTCTGGGATGGTTGTGTTTGTGTTGGCTGCTTAAGAGTCTTATACTGCAAAAGGTGTGAGTTTGAGAAAGGCTCAGTCTTTGAAGCCTGTTGATTTGAGTGACGTTTTAATGACATGGATATGAGTTTCTGAGTTTTGGAATCTGGTCTTGATTGAAAATGGAGCCTAGGGGTACACAGTGGCTGTATGGGAGCTTCAGGTGAAGAGTCTGTTTTGGAAAAGTGCACCTGGGGTGAGGGTTTTTGGAACTGGAGTTGCTGGTCCACTGTACCTTGTGATTGCCCTTGATTCAACTCGGCCTGGTACCTCTGTGACCTCTGCTCCAGCTGCATTATTTTCTGGACATAAGCTTTCCCTGGGAGCCCCCCATGCACATGGGAATATCCAGTGTATTGTTTGGAGGTCATCTGATTGGAAGGGTTGGATTCATGTGGAAGAAGTGACTGCAGTGACACCTCTTTGTATTTTGGATTGGATTCTGCTTGATGAAAATGAGGGGCTTTCAATTCAATCCACCCTGGTTTTAGACAGGACTGCGTTGAGAACTCACGATCTCGTGCTTGTTCTTTGTGTTGACCCTTTAGAATCTCATGCTGTTTGTGTCTCATTAACTGCTGGCAGTGGCCTTGCAGATCTGCACTGCTACCAAGAATCGGTGAGTTATGCTTGAGATGTTCTGATGTTTCTCTTATTTTCTCAGAACCCGATGGAACAGCCACTGTCCCCGGAGTCTGTATACCATTCTTGTTAACACAGTTATTCTGAGGCCTCTCTGGAAGCATCAGTGAGGAGCTGAGTGTCTGTGTAGATGGCTTAGGATTCTGAGATGGTGGTCCCTCTGGGTGATTCTTTATTTTCATTTCCCCTAAAAGAGCTGTGTTACTTTGGTTGGGATACTGATGGTGTTCTTCTAAAACTCCATCATCCAGAGTGCCTTTTCCTTCTGAAGGGAGCTGAGGGATCTGTGGGAGTGGAGGAGGGGTAGAAAGAAGCAGTTGTGATGGTGGTGGTATGGTAGTGGCAGAAAAGGAATCCTTAGTGAACACTGAGCACTGCTTGAAGAAAGCACCATTCATTTCATTTGGCTTTAAATACCGTTCAGAGCTGCCGCCGGGAGCTTGCAAATTGCTGCTGGAACCTGAACAGAATTCTTGACCAGATTCTAACTTCACAGTTCCTTGGATGTTGCTGTTTTCTGCAGGAGATGGGCACAGCTCAAAAACTGACTTTTGTGGTTGTAGTTGTTCTGGTTTCTGAAAGGGACAGGTACCAAGCATTGCAGGTGGTTTGCTAGCAAGACTAGCATCACAAGCCTCAGTCACCATTGTCACCAGTGCTGGAGGCGGCTCAGAGTTCGAGGTCTGTGAAGAATTGATCTGCCCTGAGGTATGGGATGGGTGAGTGATCTCACACAACAACTCGTGAGTAGCCCGGCTGTTAACGGCCTCTATATGAGATGTGGTTTTCTGCGCCGCAATGGAAACACAACCTGGGTAATATTGAGACAGTGTTTTTTCCAGGAGTTCACCATGTGTGTTTTCCATGGAAGAGGCAGAAACGGTAGCACCATTAGGCATTAGCACGGTCTTGGTTTTAAGAAGTAATACAAGGTTCTTGTCTTGACAGTTGACACTTTTCTCTATCTGCTCATTCAGAATCTCAAGCCCTGGATTTTCAGATCCACTGCAGTTACGTGTTGGAAAAGTGGCTGAATCTTTAACTGCATTTTCTTGGGCTATAGAGCTCTCAGGTTCTCTCTTATCACACAAATTGGAGACATTTGGTTGACTGCTGCTTTCCCCTGGATTTCTTTCTTGGCTTGCCCCGAAGTTCTGTCTTTCTCCATTAGCCTTTTGATTTTGTTTCAATTTCTTGTTCTGATGGAGCCCAGAGAGAGAAGGTTCACTAACTGTACGTTTTATTCCTCCATTTTGCAAATACTTGGAATACCCCAGACCTTCTTGTATCAAGTCTGGACTTACACGACTATTCTGGCTTCCTTTCATAGGAGGTATCCCATAGTAACTCTTGAAAGACTGCCGCTTGGTGTCTCCATTTACTTCTACATGTGGTCTCTCAGGTAATGGGCCTCCGTTCTGGAGCTTTATGGCCAGAGGTTCCGTCTGGCCAATGGCAGAAGGAGATGGTATCAGGAATGGACTTAGTCTGTTGCCCTCAACATGGTTGGTTCCGTCCTGTTCCATCAGGCTTGCTTCGGGGCCATCCACAAGGCTGCCCTCTGAGTGAATTCTAAAGAATGTGGAAACAGAAAAACAATTAAGTGCATATATATACGCCTAACACTAATAATACATCTTAGGGAATAATAGTAGTATAGATAATATTGGAGTACTAGACAAGGAAGACTGTAATACTTCGTGTTTCAATGATAACACAGGAAATGATTATTCTGCTCTTCTCAGCAACTCTCAAATATTTTTGATCAGGAAGAAGTAGGCATGAATAAAATCACCAACTAAGGTGGCAAGTTGACACTATTAGTAAACAGTATCAACTTCCTTCCTAAACCATGGTGGTGTAGTGATTAAGTGCTATGACTGCTCACCAAAAGCTCAGCAGTTCAGATCCACCAGGCCTCCCTTGGGAACCACATGAGGCAGTTCTGCTCTGTCCTGTAGACTCGCTATGGGTCAGAAAGAACTTGACAGTGATGGGTTCAGTTTCTCTGTTTTTCCTTCCCAGATAATTCCTTTGGTCAAAATGCCAGTCTCTTTCTTTTCTAGCAGTTCACATATCAAATCATCTGCTAAATCTTATCAGTTCTAAAACAAGTTGCTACGGAGTCATTTCTGACTCATGACAACCCCATGTGTGTTGAAGTATAACTGATCCCTAAGATTTATAATGGTGTATTTTTCAGAAGCACATTGACAGGCCATTCTTCTGAGGTTTTTCTGGGTGTACGCAAATCTCCAACCTGTCATTTATCTGCCAAGTACATTAGTCATTCGCATCATCCAATAACTCTGTATCAGTGCCACTTCCTATATGTTCTTTGAGTCATCTTCACTTCTACTTATTAGCTCAGATCTTTGTTGTCTTTCCTGTTTATCAATGTATAACTTTTGAAGTGGTTTCTCTCTTAGCCCGGCCTGCCCTTTTCCCACAAGCCTTCAAGGTTCCCCTTAATTTGTTGCTTAAAGAGAATAGCCTAAAATGAAAGTCTGATGTTACAGCCTGCTTATCAAACTTTGTTTTGCGTTGCCTGCATCTCTCACTCAAACCCACCTGAGAGATAAGGCACATTCTCTTGAGCGTTATCAGCACCCTTGAGGGGAGCAGTGTAGGACTGAAAAGTCTAGTTTATTAAATGCCCCCTCTAGGTGATTTTATGATCTTTATGGAGGCTGGGCTGCCCACTTTTATTGAGAATTCCTACCTAAAACAAATGGTTTTATAGACAGATTTCTTTTTCTCCTGTTCCTCTCTTGGAAACCCTGGTGGAGTAGTGGTTAAGTGCTGTGTCTGCAAACCAAAGGTTGGCAGTTCAAATCCACCAGGTGCTCTTTGGAAACTGTGAGGCAGTCCTACTCTGCCTACAGGGTAGCTGTGAATCAGAATCGACAGTAGTTGGTTTGGTTTTTTGGTTATTCCTCTCATGGTACATGTTCCAAAAATAACAACAGTTAATAACTGCCGAATTATAACAGACTACCCCCATGCCTTTCTTGTTCCATAAGCCTAGAGTGACTTCTTCATATCCTTACCTGATCCCTTTCTCCTATGCAGCCCTTTAGACCTGCTTCAGATATTACTCCCCTAGGATTTCATCTGACTCCCCAAGAAGATTCGTCACTCACACTTCTGATTCTTCTTTATCTTGTACCGGAGCTGCTGCTGAACTTAAAACACTCAGCTGTGATTTATTTCCTCTCAGTAGAATGTGAGTGCCTTAAGAATACTCTGTTGTCATTTTTGTGTGTGTACGTGCCCAGCATACAGTGAATAGCCAATAAAAAGTTTCACTAGGTTGAAACAAATCTGCTTACATTACGGTCAGTTCATCATTTACTCACTTACTTATTCATTCATTTACTTAACCATGCCTGAGACCAGTAATGATGATTTTAAAGTTCAAATGATAGAGAAAACAGAAGGAAATGGGCATTAAAGAACTTAAATAATCCATTGTACAAGGTGATTACTTTCCCATTCATGATATAGTTATGCTTTACTTTCCCACAGTGATTATCATTACATTTATTTTTAAGAATGTACGTAGAAAAAAGTCAAGACTGTATTCCCTTTGGGCTAATAAAAGCTCTATTAAAACAGCTGTTGCTTACCAACCAAGACAAATGAAATGAGGAAGAAATAAGATATAAACACTGGAATGAAATACTAGAATTATTGCTAGTTGAAGATCAGAAGATTATATACTGGTCAGACAAGAAAATTAGTTGAAAAACTATTTTATTCAATGAGAACTTCATAAACTAGGTGAGAAAAAAAAATCAATAGTTTTTAT
The DNA here is from genome assembly GCA_028571685.1 of Heterohyrax brucei. Classification (NCBI taxonomy): domain Eukaryota; kingdom Metazoa; phylum Chordata; class Mammalia; order Hyracoidea; family Procaviidae; genus Heterohyrax; species Heterohyrax brucei. The sequence goes on from CM053143.1 coordinate 80,262,423, forward strand.
ATTTAAAAGTAACATTTAGTCAGAAGCTTTACTGAAATAAAATACTGTTTAAAATAGCAACCAAAATACATTTAAAACACTAAGAATACTCTTTAAAGAAATGCAGGCTTATCCGAATAAAGCTTTAAAACACTATTCATATACACCCACACACAAATAAAACAAGTAGAAAGGTAAAAGAAAGGGTTCTTGGATAGTTGTCAAAGGGTCTATTAATTTAATGTAGTCTCAATTAAAAATACCAGCAGATGTTTTGAAAAATTAAAGAAGCTGACTCTATAGTTCACATGGAAAAATAAACAAATGGAATACCTAGGAATATTCTGAAAAAGAGTAGTAGTGAAGTGTGGTAGGGCAGTGCCCCAAAGCTACCAGGCTTAAAACAATATGCGCGGGTACGATAATAAACAAGGAGAAAATAAAACCTGGCTTCACTGCCATCAAGTCAATTACACTGATAGGAACTACAGAACAGAGTACGACTGCCCCACAGGGTTTCAAAGGATGTACATCTTTCTGGAGGATTTACATATGTAAATTAAAAAAGACTGCCACATTGTTCTCCTGTGAAGCAGCTGGTGGGTTCAAACCAATGACCTTTTTAGTTAACAACCAGGCGTTTTAACCACTGTGCCACCAGGGCTCCTTAATAAATCATACAGTGTTTAATAGTATCAGTGGAAAAGAAGGTCCAGAAGTAGATCCAAACATACCAGGAAATATGGCATGAGACTATGATGACACTTTGTATATAGAAATACATTGAACTGTGTCCCTTGACATGTTGAAATCGTCAGTTGTCTACCTGTGTGCATGGCCTTGTTTGGAAGCAGCGTCCTGGAAGAAGTTGTCAGGCTAACATACGGTCATACTGGAGTGGAATGAGCCTTGCTCTTACACTGCTTCCTTATAGCTACCATCAAATGCGAGAGGGGCATGCAATAGATTCTCTGTGAAAGCCTCAGAAGAAACAACAAGGCCAATACGCTGAGATCTTAGACTGTAAGCATCCAGGACTGTGAGATAAAAAGTTACAGAGTGACTGTATTGTGTGTGCACTTTATGGTTCTGTGTATCTATAGGATGTCGTCCTACTGACTTCTTACTAGAGGGGAGTGGAAAGGGTGGAGAAGAGGAGACAGGAGATTGTTAAGAGGATGTGACATGTATAGAACAGGAAGGAGGAGTGTGCTGTCACTGGGCAAGGAGAGCAGCAGAAGCTGAGGGTAGGCGGCCATGCGAATTTAAACTGGATTGTACACGTTCACACAATCACAATAAATAAATAAATAAATAAAAAGTTTCTGTTCTTACAAGACACCCAGTTTGTGGAATACTAGTATGTATGCTAGCCATGTAAAACTAATACAGAATTCTTTTAACAAGGAGTAGGATGCTGCTATAAAAACACCTAAAATTTGAAGTGTCTATTAGAAACCCTGGTGGTGTAGTAGTTAACTGACACAGCTGCTTATCAGAAGGTTGGCAGTTCAAATTCACCAGATGCTCTTTGGAAATTGTATGGGGCAGTTCTATGCTGTCTATAGGGTTGCTATGAGTCAGAAGTAACTCAGTGACAGTGGAGTCAGGATGGAGTTAGATAACTGGTAGAGACTCAAAGACGTTTCAGATGCTTAAAAGTGAAAGACTAAATTGCCTTGAAGAGACTGCTGATAAGCACATTTACAGAAAAGCAACGGAGCAAAGTAATGTTTTCAGTTCTGCTACTGTACCTCCTTTCTAAATGATGTGCTACCTATGCACTGGTAGCCACCAATCATGTATGGCTATTTGAGCCCCTGAAATGTGGCTAGCCAAGACTGAGGTGTACTGTAAGTACAAACTGAATGTCACATATGTAGTGTAATAAAAAAGAATGTAAAATATCTATACTTTAAAATATTTATCACGAGTTGAAATAATATTTTGGATATTTTGGGTTAAATAAAGCAATACATTATTAAAATAAATTTCACTTGTTTCTCATTTTATTGTAGCTCCTAGAAAATTTAAAACTCCATTGTGCCTTACATTATTTTTTTGTTGGCCAGTTGTAGGCTAGCCTAATATTGTAATCATCAATAGCCTATTACATATAATACACCTTAAATTTATAATTATGAATGTAGATTTATAACCTTTAACATAAGAAGCCTCTCCAAAATCAGGATCACTACCATCTCACAAATGGAGCAATGAGACAATGCCCAAATAACTCCTTTAGAGTCTGGGTCAATTAACTTCCAAATTCTGCAAATAAAATGCTTTATTTTCACAAATGCAAAATCAATTCACATATACACCAATAAAAAGGTATTTATATGAACATATATGTGTACCTTTATGTTAAGACATATAAAACTTGCAGGTGCTATAGACAATTCACCTTGTCGTAATTTCCTAGATATAAAATGTTTTAAAAGTTTAACACACTTATTCTTTATTATGATCCATTTCACATAATTGTGGACATTTTTTAAAGCGTCAAAGGAAAAATTACAATAGATAGAGCCTACAAATCCTTTGTGAGCATAATAATAGCTCCTAAGAGGAAATGAAGGTGACTTAAAATGAAATTTACTTTCACATGGAGATTTAAACACAATAGTCATTTTTAGACACTAAATTTATCATCAGAATGCTTCTATCTGTGACAGGAATTCTTTTCCTCAGAAAAACCATCAAATGTGAAAAATTTAATGGTTAATTTATTGAGATAAGGCAGAAAAATGTACATTATCTTTCTGTTTTAGGATGAGGAGTATTTGTTATTTGGAGATTATTTAATGTTGGTCTATAAATCTGATTCAGAAAACTTAAACCAATTCGTATGTTTGACTTTTTTCTTTTTTTTTTTTTTAAATCAGAGAGCATTTAATTATGTTATATGGCATTCAAATCCACCAGGTACTCGTTGGAAACTCTTATGAGGCAGTTCTACTCTGACCTCTAGGGTCACTATGAGTCAGATCAGATTTGATGGCAGTGGGTGAGTGTACAGTACTAATCAGGAGAGTATCCTCTTGTGCCATTGATTATTCCAACACTTTTTTTAAGTAATGACGGCTCTTGAAGGTTTGTACATGGAAATTCACTGTATGTAAAATAGTTTATGGCCAGTAAAACTGCATCTATAAAAATCACTGGCTAGGTGTCAAAAGGAAATACTGGTGGTGTAGTGGGTAAGTGCTATGGCTGCTAACCAAAAGGTTGACAGTTCAAATCCACCAGGCGCTCCTTGGGAACTCTATGGGGCATTTCTTCTCTGTCCTATAGGGTTACTATGAGTGGGAATCAACTTGATGGTAGTGCATTAGATGTGAAAGAATTATTATCTCAGAACAAGAAATAATTTTATAATAGGGACAGTTATGCACCCAAGAGACTACTGGTTAGTAAAAAGAAAGGCACCATTCTTTTTCTAAAAGAGTTTATGGTGGTTTTAGGTAAAAGAAAAGGTTGAAGAACTAGTTGAAAGCCTGAGAAGTGGATTGGTTAAGCCTACCTGGGGACCTTTGGAGCATTTAGTTACAATTTGAAAATGAATAGTTAGCTTTTAACATGTTCATTAGTAGATATTCTTCTAGGTCATGACTGATTTCCAAGTTGTCAACCCCTATCTCAAAAAACACTTGAAAATTTGACAGTCTCCCCTCATGAGCTAATGCAAGCTGGTTTTAACACACTCTTGTCACAGTCTTCAAGAGAATCACAGTACTAAAAATTAATCTTTAATAGTTCCTTTACATTTCATTGCCAAGGATTAGGCTTTTGTTGAACTATAAAAAAGGCCAGGTGTTTTAAATTCTTTTTGTTACTGTTGAATGGAATTTTTACCTTATACATACATTAAAATATAACCTTTTTTTTTTTTTTTTTCCAAATAGAATGAAATTTCCCCTAGATTGGATGAATGCCATATTATCTTGGTAGCTTTCAGTTATTTCCAGAATAGTACTGGACAAAGAGTTCTTGCTCATATAATTAATGAATAGCATTTTAACCTTTTGGGATGCTAAGGAACTTAAAAATGACATATTCAACTATGAGTGGTGTTAGGTTATGATGAAGGTGGACTTAACAATATAGAGAACACTACTGAGTGTAAGAAAGGATCTGGGCCCATTTTTTCCTTTTACGGATGTTTTTGGAAACTGAGGAATTTGGCCAAAGTTAGCTATCAAAATAGTGACTTCACAGGGGCGAGACCTAATTAAGCTTTTGTAGGGGTGAGACCTAATTAAGCTTTTGTAGTGGCATGACAGAAGCTCTTCCTGTTAAGTACCACTAAAAAAAAAAATGTGTAATTCACAAGATAACTTTCAATTTGTTACTAAATTCACAATTTGCCAACTTTTGAGGATCTTTCCAGGCTTAGGATGAAAAAATGAAGTATTTTGCTTGCATGTCTCTAGGCCCATAATTACTAACATGATTAACAGCATTTTACATGTATTTCACCAAAGTATCATTTCTTTGCATGAATTTGAACTAAAAATTGTAAACATTAAACATTTAAGGACATAAAATTTGAAGATGTCACCAAAGGTTATTCTGCTTCTTTCTCTGCCATGTTTCAGTTTATCTTTGCACTGCTAGATTGCTGGTGATTTTTCTGTAAAATATTTGAGAAAGGCTTATCAATCTCCCCTGCTAGTGTCACTGAAGGAACTGGAGCCCAAGCCCAACAATATCAGTTCTCTTATTTATTCAGTGAGGCATTAACGCCCTGCTCGTTGTACTAGCTGTGGTGCGCTCATACCCGCCCTGGGCTCCCGTGGACTCTATGGCAAGGCATATTAAGGGCCCTAGGAACACAGGTGAAGAAAAAAGCACCTCTAGCTGTGACTGTCAGCACACCAGCAAATCCAGACCTCTCTCAGAACTTAAGTTTATTACTTCAGGTCTGAGTGAGAAAGGAAAACATGTTACACTAAGTCCAAATTAGTTTCAAAAGGGTGCCAATGGATGTTTATCAAAAATGTATACTCACATCACGGTGGCATAAAACCCAGTATTTCCTAAGTAGAAATGTTGCTCAGTAGTCACCAGTTTATCAGTACAAGGAGAGCACACGAAAACCACAATAGAGTGCCTTTTTTTAGATGACCTGTATTCAACAAATGACTTAACGGAAACTTTTCTCATGACTGAACCCTCAGCCAAGGAGAAGTCATGGCATATGTTAATCTGTTTTACTGTAAGTTTCCTTTGTTAATCAAAATGTAATAATTAGCTCCTTTTCCAAACCAACACAGACCCACACCGTTTTCTATTACTACGGTATAATATGAGGTTTCTTGAGAGACTTACCAAAAAGCAAGTCGAGTGAATTAACCCTGAAGAATCAACAAAATATAACACTTAGATCCTGAAACGACCTTTGACTTTTTAAATATTTTAAGATCACAGAGGTAGCTTTAGAAATTATTGTTTATTTATATTTATATATATAAATATTTTGACCCATTGCAGTTGAGATGATTCCAAGTCACAGTGACCCTACAGAACAGAGTAGAATTGCCATGTAGTCTTTCTCTTTATAGAAGCCAACTGACACATCTTTCTTCCACAGACCAGCTCTTGGTTTCCAATCACTCATCTTTTGGTTAGCAGCCAAGCGTTTAACCACTCTTCTGATATACCTGCCTAACAGGTGTTAATGAAATTAGAATGAAGGAAAAAGACCATAATTTTAGATCCTGCTAGCTGTAACAGGGCTGTTTGGTGGTACAATGATTAAGAGCTATGATAGCTAGCCAAAAGTTGGCGGTTCAAATCTGCCAGCTGCTCTCAGAAACCCCCTGGGTCAGTTCTACTCTGTCTTAGAGTCACTGTGAGTTGGCATTGACTCAGTGGCAGTAGGTTTTGTTTTTTGGGGGGGGGGGTATGTTTGTTTAACTATAGTAGGAGCCCTAGTGGCTCACTGGTTAAGAAATATGCTGATAATCAAAAGGTCAGCAGTTCAAACTCACCAGTCCTCCTTAGAAACCCTCTGGGGCAGCTCTCCTCTGTCCTGCTGCTTTGCTATGAGTAGAAACTGAATCAATGGCATTTTTTATGCCATGATAACCAAATTATTATATTTATACTTTTATTCTAATAATTCAATGTCCCCCATAAAGTTTGGCATTCTGAAGAAACAGCCATATTTTATCTACTGTAAACACCTCCACATTTTTTGAAAACTCGAAAGGTCTAATTATAATCAGATAATTTAATAGAAATGGCAAGTATTTATCTTACGGTCACTCCAGGATTTCAGCTGAGTAATTTTTATTAAGTTAATCAAGTGGGTGAGTGAGTGACTGAAGCTGAATGAGACTGAGCTTGAGCTTTAAGTACAAATGCCCAGTCGTTCAACATTGTTCTTCTCTGTCAGAGGTACACACTTATGAAGCATGTTTATCTCAGTTGAAAATACAGTTTTTTGACTAGGGACTAAAATTATGGTCTCCTAAGACGAAAGCAGGCTTTAGCTACAGCAGTTATCTTTTGATATTTGGCTTTGCTCTTCCTACTGCATCTCTGACAATAATTTATTATAGATTCAAGTCGCATCAGCAGCATCTGTGAAACAATTACTGCATCCAGGACTGACTCTGCAGTCTAATCCATCATAATTATGACAGGCCTCTTTGAAGATGCTATGATGCATGACTTAAAAATAGCACATTAGTGTGCAAATGGATCAGCATCTCATTTCACCAATATGCATTTAAGGCTGTAATTTAGCTCAGCACCATTTGAGTCTTTCTGAGTCACTCAGGAATGGTAGCTTTATCTCTCACCACATAAAGCTGTAGGTGATGCTCAAAATTCGTGAAGAGGGATTTTGTTTTTGCTTTTATCTTTGGGTTTATTGATATTGCTGGTACTGTGTTTTTTACTTACCTAAGAGAAAAAATGAACAACACTTAAATCTCCTGTCAGTTTTTTTCAGGGATATAAAACTCAATTCATAGATCTGTATAGTTGCTATCGTAGTTAAAACAGTGCACACTTATTTTCTATGAAAAAGTTCTGACTTCATGCTCTAATATTAGAAGCATATATAAAATACTATCATCAGATGAATCCTGCTATCAATATATTCAAACTATTGGGGACAAATACTTAATTGGTTTCTTAAGGGAATGGTATCTACTAAAGTTCATGAGTTTTGGCATCGACTTTAGGGAATTACTGTATGTATCTTTGTCATCTCCTGGGACAGACTTTGCCCCTATTGTTAACTTAAGGTCTTAGGGATCAATTAGTTCTTGAAATGAAAAACATTGAATAAAGATATTTGATTACATCTCCTGTGTAAATGGCACTATTCCCCTACAACTATTTTCATTCCTCTTATCACAACAGACATAATTTGTATAGTGTATACACTTATTTCAAGATGTATGTAAGACAATGGGGCCTTATTACTGCCTACTGGGTACTCCTATGGTCAGTGCTCTAAATTCCTGAGCAAAATTTTAACCATTTACCTTCTGTATCTATCAAATTCTCTCCATTTAGTTTTACTTTCTTAACTACTATGTAACATTGATTTGGCTGCTAAGTCCCATTCTTATAGCAAGTTTATAGGGAAGTACTTACAAAAATTTTGAAAATTCATTAATTTAATGTTAGCATATTTAATAAGTAATTTAATAATAAGGCTAAAAATTTTTAGAAGTCCATCAATCCAAAACTTTTATTTCCAGCAACAAAATCAATGTATCCAAGGCACATAGACATTACACATTAAGCTTGAAATCCAGTGCTTTATATGTGCAGGAATTATGGAGGGTGTGAGCTGAATTAACATTTGTTTGGCAAACTGACTTTTATATTTCTCATTTTGTAAGAACTATAAATCTTAACATTAAGACATCTAAAAAAAATGCATTTCATGGCTTTTGAAAAAGGACCAGGGAACACAGAAGCATGTGAAAGGCCTCAGAAAAAGTTTCTGTATTTCCAGAAGTGTATTCATTAAACAAGTATCTTCACACACATGGCAAGCATGTATATTGCTCCTGTGGTACATGCTTAGATAAACCTGTCAGGTTTATCATAATCATCACTAGAGATTATTTTAAACCCTGTTTAAAGTTTTAAAATTTGTTTCTTATCTTAAAATAATAGTACAGAAAACATTTTAAGATTTATAGATTATTTGAGGGTGAATTCAGGAGAAATGTCAGTGAACATCAGAGGCTTAGAGATGAAAGTTGGAGTTTAAAATCTGGAGACACCTGCAGTTTATGAATAAATCAGTTCACAATTTGCAACCCAAGTCAACCAGTTTCCCAGTTGGTAAGATGGGCATGACCTTTCGTCAGTTTTCAGTTATGTGCATATCTGTTAATCCTAGGATTGTTTCTTAAGCCAGCCTGGACTCCCTGCAACTCTCACCAAACTAGTATGCACTGAGAAAAAATTATCAAAACTGAATTAGAAATGTAGAGTGTCACAACCATTGTTGCTTTGCTAGAAATTGTAAAAAGTGATTATCTAAATCAAAAAAAAATTCAATTTCAGTCAATTCTCACCATTAGAATGGATAACCATAACTTGGTTTTTCTTAATTGGGCACCACACTCTAACCAATGCTTGAATCTTTCAGTTTTAACGCAATGCACAAAGCACAAACTGTAGAAGTTTCTTAGAAGTTGTTTTGACTTCGTCTGTTTTGCCAGTACCCTGGGTAATCAGACTCCTACAGAAAGAGGCTGTAGGGTGGACCACTCTGTAGACAAAGCTGAAATGGGTATGGTGATAGGAAACGTGAGAGGGAGCGACATCCCATATCAAGGATCTGTGCAGTGAAGGCCCCTGTGAACCCCATTGAAGAACCTACCACATGTACCAAGACCAAGAAAAAAAACCCCACCAAACCCACTGCTGCTGAGTTGGTTCCAACTTAGTGACCCTATAGGTCAGAGTGGAACCACCCCATAGAGTTTCCAAGGAGCACCTGGCAGATTTAAACTGCTGACCTTTTGGTTAGCAACTGTAGCACTTAACCCACTACGCCACTGGGTTTCCAAGAGACACCTAGTATTCAGATGCCAGACACACTGAGGGCATCAAATGGCCAATGACAACCACAAAAACAGCAACATCTGAAGTCCCTAAGCCTTGTTCAGGTGCACAAGGAGCCTAAGCCCTTTTCATTGCTCCTCAGCCCTACTTAGCTTCCCAGTGGCTGGTGCTTAAGAAAGAGACCTGGAAGAATAGTTTAGAGTGGGACTTCTCACTTTCTGCTCCAAGTGTTAGAGCCAGAGTTTAAGCCTATGCTGGGGAAAAGAGAAGAGCTTTGAATCACACTTAAGTTGGGAGCTTAAAAAATGAATTAAATACTGAAATGTAGTTGTTCTAATAACCAAAAATAAGATGCTGTTGAAGTTATAAAATCTGGTCAAGAAGACAGTCTATGGAGAGCAGGATGGGAGTAAGCTATTACAGTATGTCTGAGAGGCAATTATAGGAGAAGCGTAATTTCCATACATTGAAGTGTCATTTTTCAAGCAAAACCATTACATACTTATTTCTAATAATATATAAGACCTTCATGTAAGTTCTAGCAAAAAAACAAACTCACAGCCTTCGAGTCGGGTCTGACTCATACCTTCCCTAGAGGTCAGAGTAGAACTGCCCCATAGAGGTTCCAAGGAGTGCCTGGCACATTCAAACTGCCAACCTTTTGGTTAGCAGATGTAGCACTTAACCCACTATGCCACCAGGGTTTCCACTAAGTTCTCACAAGAGTTCATAATCATTTGATGTTTTTATATAGTGACAATGGTACAGTATTGATAAAAAGAACCTTTTAAGGAATTCATCATTTCATTCAACTCATTATTTACTGAACATATCCTATGTGCCAGGCACTGTTGTAGCACTAGCAATATTCCACTGAACAAAGTGGCAAACATACCACACTTTCAGACCTGATATTCTAGTGTGGAGAAAAATAATAAATAATAAACACAAGAAGAAGGTAAGGTATATGATATGTTAAGATTTTGCCTGCTAATGGAAAAAATAAAGAATAGAGGAGTGTATGGGGGATCATAGGACTGGGGAGAGGTTACAGGCTCCTATGTTAAATATTGTAGTGGGGTAAATTGTATCAAGACAGTGAACTTTGATGAATATTTTCATGGAACTAAATTATATTGTAAACATCTAATTCACCAAGATGATCTCAATTAATCAAAGTGTTAATTCTCTACTGTCAAATATATTTTCCCATGTCTTCAGCCCTAAAATGAAAAGTCGAGAGAGAAACAAAACTATTAAAGATAACTATGTTAGAATCAACTAAATTGTCACATGCCCAGGGGGCTCTAAAATGTTAATATGAAACAAACCAATTACATACCTAAAATTTTCTTGAGAAATTCTATTATTAGGAATCCTTTTAATGCAAACTTTTTGGCAATTATACATGGTACTGTATACATAATATCTGCTCCTTCTCAAAGGTGTTTTGTTCCCTACATTGCCTCAAAAGACATGCCATCTGTGTTTCTGGGAAGTTTTGTACAATCGTAAAAACAGCTCCACCTCCATCCTGATCTAGTCCTAATCTGCTACAGTTACTATGACAACCTAATCATTTTTTTCCTTCCTATTTTGGAACCATTTCTGATTATTATATTTTGGTTCACTTGTAGAGTGTTACAAAGTTACTCTTGAGGGAAGGCAAACATTCTAATTTAAGATTAATAATGTACATCCATTAAACCTGTTGCTAAATAATGGACTATTAGTTTAAAATATTTTAATATGTGTCAGTTCTACAGGGAATTGCCAATGTTATTTCATAATAAAATAATTTCTGTCTCTCCAGGAGAGAAAAAGCAAAATAAATTATCTAGTTGATATAATATTAGCCAAGCCAGCCAAGTGCCGTTGAGTTGGATTAGGGAAATGAGAAATATCAACTCTGTGGATGCTTTAAAAGAGCATCATATAACCATGTATTTATCAAAAATATGTCCCCAAACATTATGGATTACTTTCATATTTGACCATCTGCATTATGTTAAAAGATCTGATAAATAGTTTAGATCACCCAGAATTATAGTACACATTTTAGACTGTAACAAAATAGAAACTGAATAAAAGTAAAAATTTCTTTTGTCCATAAAAAGAGTTCTAACTTCTGGAACCACAATCCTATGGAATTCAGAGATAGTAGAAAATTTTGTCTCTACCTTTAAGGATCTTAATATTTAACTATGAAGATTAAGATATATACACAAAAACAGCTATTCAGAACAAGAAAGCTGTGTTATAGTTTGGGTGCAGATTTGTGAGCAAGAAATAACCACCCTGTATCTCAACTGGCTTGGCATTTAAACTTAAAAAATTTCTGTAATGTAGTAAGTTCTAAAACACCATGATTCTGTGAGACTGGCAAGGATAGATATCTACTGGGGTCTCAATGGAATAAGTTATCAGGAATACTATTTTTGGTCTAGGAAGTATAACTTTCATCTCATCTTACATGTAAGTAAACAGAGGCTAAGAGAGTAAAGCAGCTTTCCATAGCTGATGCAAAACAGAAAAGCAAACCAAACCCACAGCTGCTGAGTCAATTCCAACTCATAGTGATCCTACAGGACCAAACAGAATTACCTCATAGAGTTTCCAAGGAGTGCCTGGCAGGTTCGAACTGCCAACCTTTTGGTTAGAGGCTATAGCACTTAATCATTAGCCACCAGAATTTCCTATAAAAGGCAGAGGTAGATTTTAAAATGCAGGCTCATCTAAATCCTAAGAACAGATGAGGAATACTGAGTTCAGAGTAGAGAAAGAGGAGGTGGAGCAGTAGATTCATTGTTCCTCATCAATGCTGTCATGGGAAGAGAAACTCTGGTTTGCCAGTGTGAGGACAATCACTGAAACCAATACAAACTCACTGACATCTAGTCAGTTGCAGCTTATAGTGATCCTACAGGTCAGAGTTGAACTGCCCTGTTTGTTTTGCAAGGTTGTAAGCCTTATGGAAGCATATGTCTGCCTGTCACAGACTGGCTAGTGGATTCAACCCACCAACATTTGGGTTAGCAGTTTTCAACATGTAACCACTAGGTTACCAGAGCTCCATGTACAACCAGTAAATAAGTAAGCATATTCTTCCATGGGTAAGGGATGACTAAGAAACTTTCCTTGTTAAGGTCTAAATAGAACACTTTTTAAGAGAGTCTTATTAAAAAAACTGGGTTATGCAAGTATCCCTAGGCAATGGATATATAAATGGTATTTTGATCACTAGAAAAGGGAGTTTCTGATTATTAACTGATAATATAGTTTTGTTTATATGTTGATCTCTTATGAGTTTGATGAAAACAAATTACTTTCCCTGAATCCAGTCAACACTGAGAACAAAGGTAAAATCGGGCTTCTGGACTGTCAGTGGGCAGTGGTAACTATTCCCAAGTGATGTCTCCTTGATACCTCAACATCTCTACTTTGTCTCTTTATATGTGCATTGCTCATAAACTAGAGATATTTATGTATATATAGGTGCCTGGACCCATCCTACTCATGCAGAGCCATGTCAAGTATGGTATGTGGAACACTGGTTCTATGGGATGTTAATATGCACTTTTAAAAAACACAGGCCAGACTGAATAAAGTTCCGTGGTAGAGTAGGGAAAACTGAATTAAAGACCATTTTAAAAGTTTCTTTACTATGTGGCCTGAAAGCCTTTAATATGATGATGGAATCTCTGAAAATGTGCCATGACAGCCACTGAGTGGATTCCAACTCATCGAAACCCTGGAGCCATGGCAGAGTTGAGCATAGAATCAAGTGTTTGCAAAGAATGCTGAAGAATCAACATTCTATGGAATAGCACATGCTGGGAAATCCTAGTCTAAATGTTTGTGATAATTTTTATGGGCACAGATCTTGAGGCAATGATAAGAACCTGTGCTCCAGGACAGAAAAAATTTATTTCATCCCTCATAACTAAGATGAAAAGAACTGCATCTTCAAGAGCCAAGGACATGCACACATACAAGTCCTGCTTTGACATCACACTAAGCTTGTCAAAACAGCACTGTCTTCCCCGTCTTATTTCTTCCACTTCCATGACAGTTCTCATTATTCAAGCTAGTCCTTAGAAGTCTCTTGCCTGTAGCGCAAACTCTCTTCTGTCCTATAGCCTAAACTCTCTTCTGTCCTTGTGAAAATATTCAAAAGTGATGACAAAATCATAAAGCTAGAATTTTGTAACAGTAACTGCTAACTCTATACTTAGATGTTAAATTTATTTTTTCTTGATAGCTTTAAGTATAGTAGTCAATTAACACCAAAGTGATGCTCATTTTATGTATATCTACATGAGAATATATAAATATATAGATACAAGACAAATGAGAACTCAGTTTTAAAATGAAATCTTGTAAACTTAGCCTCACCTCTATATTCCCACATGCCACATAAAGAAAGCAACCTCTATCTAATACAATGTATGGGAGCATAAGGATTGGTTTTTATATAATAAGTATAATTAATATAAATAGGCTTAAACCTATTGCCATTGAGTCAATTCTGACTGATACCAACCCTGTAAGACAGAGTAAAACTGCCCCATAGAGTTCCCAAGGAGTTCCTGGTGGATTTGAACTGCACACCTTTTGATTGATACCTGTAGCATTTAACCACTTAATCCACCAGGGTTTCCAAAATAAATAAGATCAAAGCTGGGAAATGCCAACAGTGATGAAGTATTCATTAAAAAATACAGATAATATGGAGTAAGTAAAATAGAGATAGAAACTTAGCTCTTTATAATCATTTTCTAATTTTTACTCTTTTTCAAAAGGGAAAGAATTCTATCACAGATTTTATTAGCCTTGGGCATGGCCTCAAAACACATTTTCTTCTAAATTCTTCCAAATATGTGATGCATTACACAGAACAGTCTCCAGCATCAATTTTAAATGCAATATAAAACAATCCTAAAGAATAATTTTAAAAAATAAAAAGAGTTAAACTGGAAAATTGATTCCAAGCAAAAATTTTATGTGTGTGACTATATTTTGACCACATACACAGAAAATTAATTTATTTTCAGTGGGAGAAAAATAAAAATTAAAAAAAATGAAACCTGCCATCAAGTCCATTCCAACTCACAGTGACTCTTTAGGAAGAGTAGAACTGTCTGACAGAGTTTCCAAGGCTATAATCTTTACTGATGCAGACTGCTAAATCTAAATAGATCATCTAAACTATGTCTGTGAAGTTAAGTCAAAGGTCTACTCACAGTGTCTAAATTGGGTGATTGTTCTTTTAATGTAGCACAGTACTGCTGCATATCTTCATATAGAAGGCAGGAAAGAAGAAATAAGGAAAAAAGAGCAAACAAAAGAAAAGATTTTAAACTCATCAAATCTAAGCATTTCGGAGAAACGAAAATAAACTTAGACATATGTCTGTATTAAAAATAACACCTGAATTCAAAATAATATTTAATTACCTGTAAAATAATTCCCAAGTAACTGCAGCATGATTTAAGGAGCCCTGGTGGCAAAGTAGTTAGTCACTAGGCTGCCAACCAAAAGGTTGGTGGTTCAAACTCCCCAGCCACATGGTAAGAGAAGGATATGGCATTTTGCTTCTGTAACGATTATAGCTTTAGAAACCCAATGGGGCAGTGCTACCCTGTCTCATAGGGTTGCTAGGAGTCAGAACTGACTCAGCAGCAACTGGACAGCATTATTTAGGGACCATCACTAATTCACACGGCACACTGAATGATGCATTTAAGATTGATACGGCCAAGTGTGATAGATACTGACACACACAGAAACACTCACACACCTGTTATCACAACTATGGCCAAATTTGTTAAAAGATAAATTAACAGCTTGGTTGAAAAGGGCTTCAAATTAATAGATCTGTGAACTATCCAAGTTTACAGCACTTTTCATAAAAATAAAAACTATTCTTTAGAGAAACAAAAGCAACTAGAAAATATTACATCAATATTCTGTCCTAACGTGTAGTTTCATTACTGTTACACTTCAAGTATATTTGAAGGTGGCATGTATAAGTTAAGTTAGAAGCAAGGTACACTTAAAATATCACCAATCTTGTAAGTTATAGATTTTCTTTTCCCCCTTTTATCTTTTCCATTTTTCAGTGGGTATAAGAATGCTGATTTTAGTTACCATCTTATAAATATGGCACCATAAAATAAGTCCCCAAGTCTTGACGAATATCTACCTCAATTGGCATATCATAGTTTGTAAAGAAAATTTCTACTTTCTACTTTGATAACTAGTGTCTGAGATCTTAAAAAGTTCTGAGCAACATCTAAGATATCCCACTGGTCCCACTCCACCTGGAGCAAAGGAGACTGAAGAAAACTAAAGATACAGGGAGAGATTAGCCCAGAAGACTAATGGACCACCACCACCATAGCCTCCACAAGGGTGAGTCCAGCACAGCTAGATAGTGCCCAACTACCACGACTGATTGCTCTGACGGGGATCACAATCAAGGGTCCCAGACAGAGCTGCAAAAAAATGTATAATAAAATTCTAACACTCTCTCTCTGTGTTTCTTTCTCTTTCTCTCTCTCTCACACACACACACTCACATAAAACATGAGACTTACTGATTTGACAGAGACTGGAGAATCTCTGAAAGCGTGCATTCCAGACACTTACAACTCAGTAATAAATTCACTCCTGAAGTTCACCCTTCAGTCAAAGATTAGACAGGCCCATAAAACAGAGATTAAACAGGCACACAAGCCCAGCACTAAGGACAAGGAGGCAGAAGGGGACAGGAAAGCTGGTAAGGGGGAAATTCAGGATCAAGAAAGGGAAAGTGTTGACATGTCATGGGAGTTGGGCAACCAGTGCTACAAAACAAAATGTGTATTAACTTTTTAATGAGAAACTAATTTGTTCTGCAAACTTTCATCTAAAGTACAGTAAAAACAATTTTTTTAAAAGTACCCAAGTTAAATACTGAATCAGGATAACTCACAGAAGTTAACTCATAAAGGTTACTGTGTTATAGTAAAGAGAAGCAATAACATTTCCATAGAAGAATTTTAATTAAAACTCATAACAGTATTTCCTTTTAATCCCCAAACCCTACTTGCTGCAGAGCCTGTAGTGTTATAGACACATTTTAAACATTCACTTCTTTTTTTTTCCTTAAGTCTTCCTTCTTAGAAATGCTAATTTCAGCTCTGTTTGCCTTCCTTCTAACCAAACTCCAACTTCACTAACTCTTAATACTCGAAGTATGGAAAGGTTTTACATTGTCTTTTAAACTCCTAGTTAGTAAAAAGATCATTAAACTTTCTGAAGCTAAATTTGTTTTATTTGAGAGCACTAATGTCACAGTTAACTACTGTGTAGGGAAAGCCAGGTGGAAGGAAATGGCAGCAGTTTCCTGATGGGAAAGTTACTTCAGCCATGGTTTGAGAAAATGGGACCCGGGGTTGTCAGACATTTCTTTTCAAAGGTACTAACTTACAGTTAAAATGTTACTCAAGCCACTCATTTATGGTACTGCATAAAATTCAACACCGTTCTGATGAACAAGGTTATGGGTTAGAATCCCAGAACTGAACTTCATTCTGGTCCTCTTTCAGTTTCCTAAGATTCAAAGCAAGCTCTTTTTCAAGTTTAAATTGTTCTCTGTGATGAGATGCAGCATGGAGAGATGGTGAAATCACTGCAGCCAAGTTGAAAAGAAATCAGCTAATCTCGTAGTAACTGCAGTTAATGCTCTGAGATGATGCTTAATATGGCATTATTTAAGCAATGCTGGGGAAACACTGCGTTCCATTCTGTTTATTTATTCAGTATACTTTGAAAACCCTGAATTTTTCTTCAGAGTCCACTCTAGCATTTCCAGCTTTGGAAGCCTGCCACACAGCTGCTAATCTTAGAAACATTTAACAGTACCTCCGAGCTAATTTGTTTTCAATAATGGAAATTATACTGTGCTGAATAAGAAACTCAAGCTTCTCAGTAATAAATGTATGTCAAATGTCACCTAGTTTAAGAAGACATTTCATTAATTTTCTACAATCTTTATGATCTGGCAAGAGATCATAAGATGTTACAATGCAGACACTAAACTAATGCGTTCTTCTCTGTTTAAGTGCTACTTAGTTTAAGAAAATTCAGTTTAAGGAAAGATCTCATGAGGCATTCTCTGTAAATGTAATCAGGATATCCTTCCTTTACCACTATACACAGTGAACTTCTGTGGTATATTTTTTTGATGCTTAGTTTGAAAACTCTAGTTCTAGTCATCATTGACTGAGATTTCTCTGTGAGCTGAGGACTATGTTAGATGCCATGACAAGCGCAGTGTGATAAGTAATTGCAGTGCTCTCAGGAAGCTGACACCTGATGTTGGGCTGGATCATGGCGTGACGAAGGTAAGTGGTGGCAAACTCATGCAAACATTAACTAGGAGAACACACAGAAAGGTGAATCATGAACACAGAGACAATGTTGGTAGTCAGCCTTAAGAACTTCTAGTATACCTCCCCTTGGGGGAAAAGAAGGGTCTTCCACGGGAAGGGAAACCCTTGACAGTGTTCATAGACAGAAGACCTAAGACAGCATAGTGCCTGGTATTTTCTTCCACAGAGCTGCTAGGGGGATCAAACTGCTGACCTCCCGGTTAGCGGCAGTGTGCTAAGGAGTCCACTAGGACCCCTTAGCTGGTTGGTTACTTATACAGAATTCCAATAACCTAAACTGGAGTAAGGATGCTTTGTAGTCAGATAGAGAGTCGTTTAAATCCTCATTTTTCCCCTTACTGGGTGAAGTCTTTTGTTCCCAGTTGTTTTACTGTGATAAATATAGACGTTAACAAAATGGTATTTCAGCCTTTTTTTACAGGTACAATTGGTTATATTCATTGTGTTCTATGATCATTACCACTATCCATATCCAAATTTTTCCACTGCCATTAACAGAAACTCATTGCCCTGTAAGCTAAGACTTCCCACTCCTCCCTTCCTTCTCTGGTGACCACTAATAAAACTTGAGTATCGCTAGATATCCCTGTTTCATATGAATAGGATTATATGATATTTATCCTTTTGTGACTTAATTTACTCAGCATAAAATTTACTCAAGGTTTATGCATATGATAACATGTATCAGGACTTCATTTTCCTTTATGGCAGAGTAATAGTCCATTGTATGGCTACACCACATTTTGTTCATCCATTCATCTATTGAAGGGCATTTAAGCTATTGCCATCCTTTGAACCTTTTATCTTTCTTTCATTCTAATCTAGTGAGTTACTAGGGTAATCTAGCAGGAGTTACTCTAAGTTTTAACTGAGAAATATGAGGACAAGAAATAAAAAAAAATAAAAAGGCTCTGCATGCCCAGACAAGCCTTGTACTTCCTGCCGCTGTGCCTTGGCACGGCCATTTACCCTTCCTTGCAGGATGTCTTCCTCCTTGCTCGGTATCTCAGCTTCATCTTTTGAAATCTTTATCCATCTTCTAAGGTTTAATTTGAAACTTACCTCCTCCATAAAGCCTGCTCAGCACTTCGAGTAAGAAGGGCTTCCTTCTTTTTCCTTGGAACTCTTCTCTGTTTGGACCTTTATTAGAGCACTCTCTCTTTAGTCACAGCTTGCTCTCGGTCTTTCTGTATCTCTTATTATTCCTTCTCGTTGTCCCATCAAGCTCCTCTTCATTTATTCTTTAGATGTTACTTTTCTCAGTGTTCTGGCATGGATCCACCTTTTCAACATTCATTTGTTTATGCAACAGATAGCTACATTCAAGGCACTGTCATGGGTACTGGGAACATAGGGGTTAGCAAGTTCGCATGGGTTCCTTCATTAGTGAAATTTATTCAGACCATCAAATAGACAGACAAAACAATTTCAAATTGATAAGCTTTAAGAAAGAAATAAAATCTAGGTGACAAGATAGAGGGGGACTGTTAACAGGACTATTTAGATAGTGCAGTTAGTAACTGTCCCTGAGCAGCAACCTCTGAGTAGAATAAAAAAACTAGTGATAGGTTGAACTGGGGAAGAGTGTTCCAGTCAGAGGGAATGAAAATACAAAAAGCCATTGACACATAAATGAGCTTGGTGTATCTGAACTAAGTGGGGTGGTTTTAAGATGAGGTTAGGGATATTTTAAAGATGACACAGGCGTAAGGTGTTTAGATTACTCTTTAAATCCAATGGGAAGCCATCAGAGAATTTTACAGTAGTGATATGATCTGATGTGGATCTTTAAAAGATCACTTCTGTAGAAACTCATGGTACTATGAAATGAGGAGACTGCAGTTGTCTAAGAGAGAGGATCTGATTTCCTGAACCGGGGTATAGCAGTGGAGATGCAGAGAGGTAAAGGGCTTTAGGAAACATTTTGGAGGCAGAACGAACACATCTTAGTAATGGATTGGACGTGAGGGTGTGAATGAAACGGAAGAAACCAGAATAATACCTAGATGTTTTGGCTTGAGACACAGGAGTGATGCTGGTGTCATTTACTGAAACAGAGAGAAATATGAAATATCATGATTGACGGAGAAAATTATGAGTTCTGTTTTCAACAAGTGAAGATTGAGATGCATATTTTCATTCAGATGGTTACACTGGCAGGCAGCTGAATAGAAAAGTTCACAACTCAAGCATGATGTCTAAGCTGGTGATAACTTTAAGATGTAGCAGCTAATTGGTGGTATTTCAACCTATCTGCAGGATTCAGAGCCAGCAAAGACCCAAAAGTCTTGCCAGAAAGGCCATTTATATTCTATGCAAGCCACACCCCCAAGGAAACTCCCTTTCAGTTGGCTGGCTACCAACAACACAGCCCATCACAGAGGTGACCATGTTATATCAAATCTTATCATGGAAGTGATGCCATCATCATACGACTGCCAAACCACTGAGATGCCAAACTGACACACAACTCTCATGATCACATCCAGAACTCCATAAACCATTGTGTCTCATGCTGCCACTGTCTTATTCCTGTATTACTTCCAAAATTCCCAAAGCAGACTTCCTACTTCAAGTTGTATTCTTCCTCTACCTATTCTCTACACTGAAGTCTAATTTTGATCATAGTCACAATTCTACTCACTTAAAACCTTTCAGTAGAACCTCTTAACTTCAGGAAAAAAACTATATCCCATAATATGGCCCTAAAGCCTCCAAGATTTATTATCTCTAGTTTTCTTTCTAAACTCGTCTCTCATTTACCTAACTCCCTACTGATATATGTATAATTTATAGTTAACTTAACACATCCCACTTTCTGTTGCCACTGTGCCTGTGCACATGCTGGCCTCTCTAATTGTAACATGTCTCTCCTTGTTATCCGTCTCACACTGGATAACTTACCTTTTGTTTTATTCAGCTATTAGTGTAGAATGACCTTCCAAGAACAGGTTGGATGCTTTTCAGGATATTCCAACACCTTATATTTTTCCTTGTCCAGCACTTAACACACTGTCTTTGTTTTATCTGCATTTTCCACCAGACTTAAACTCCTTTCTTATGTAAGAGTTGCATCTATTGGTCTCACAGTCAAAACCGCAATACTTGACTCCATATCTGCTACAAAGTAGACACTCAGTATTTGTTCAATGAATGAATGACTCTCTGTATATATATTCTGTCTCTTAAAACCAATACTTTGTAACTGTGCCTTTTAACAAAATGGATATTCAGAAAGTTTTTTTGAAGATGTTGTTGTGGTTAGGTGCTGTCGATTTGATTCTAACTCACAGTGACCCCATGTGATAGAGGAGAACTGTCCCATAGAGGTTTTACTGTAATCTTCACAGAAGTAGATCATCAAATCTTTGTCCTACAGAGAAGGTGGGGGGCTTTGAACTGCCATTCTTTTGGTGACAGGCCAAGAGCTTAACTGTTACACCACCACAGAAACTGTAAAATTGATTTCCGTGACTAAGAGCCAAAAAACAGGGACAAACCACTTCTATATGACATTGTTAGGTGCAGGTAAACTATCACCTAGGAAAAATGACACCTTGTTATTGAGTTAGCAATCAAGGGAAATCAAGTTTAAAAGTCTCTTCTCAAAAATGTGTATTTTCACAACATAGGTCTCAATACTACAGAAAAAAAACTCAAAAAGCTCCTTTGTCAGTATAAAAGAGTCAGTCTATTTTTTCACACATAGACTGAAAAACACAAGGACCTTACATCAGACTCTGAAGCTCTAAATCCCCCTAGTGATCCCCATACCCTAGGGGTAAGTTCCCTCATCTCAGAGGCTAGCACATGTATGCAGCAGGCACTCAAATTCTACCTGCTGACTATATGAAAATAGAACAGGTATGATTATTCCTAATAGACTTCACTGTAAAAAAATAAACCTGAAATAATGGTGTTGCTAGGGTTCATGTCACCCAGTGTGGTAATTCGTGGTCTCCCCCTCCATAGGCCTCTTCCTATACCAGATCATACAGAACCCTTAGTAATGTTTCTGTACTAATCTTACTCATAAACAGTAATCCTCACATACCATCCCTTCTTTTCCTTTATTATTTTATTCTCAAGAAAAATTTACTGGTCTAGGTTCACAAATACTAATTACCACAGCAATATAACTAAAACATAAGAAAATATGGCAAAATGAACAACTGTGAAAACACCAGTGTGTGCCTGTAGCACCTGCGGACAAAAACCATGTGATCTGAAGCGTCAGTGTACTCAGGTGCTAGTGAGAGCTCTGACCTGAGGATGTTAAGACTTTGGAAAAATGAATTAGCATAGAGTTTTAGCCTTGTAGGTGCATGATACATCCAAGCTGGGCTTATCAAAAACGTTTTTGTTGTTAAAATGAAGCTATAGGGATAGTTTTATAAAAAATAATAAATTTCTGTGGAAACTGCACAAAAATTTTACAGTCACTTTAGTGTGCCCCAGTGACACTGGCACTCGGTGTAGTCTATAGCCCTCATATCCTCCCAAGTGACACTACGACCTGGAATGCTAGTAAAATCAAATTAATATTATATATCAACTAAAGGTAGAAAATCTTAGCATTTTAATGTACTCAGATTATTATAAATAGCCTTTATGTAGTTATTATTTAGGGAGACAGAGCACTCAGGCCTGGAAATCAATCCAGCTGACTATATAGCATTAAGGTGCAAAAGTAGGTGTGCTCTGAGCCCAGACTTGGCCCCAGTATCTCAGTCAGGGTTGCCTGTTGCTGTCCAGTTGATTCTGATGCATAGCAACCCTAGAGCACACAGTAGAACTGCCCCATAGAGCTTCCAAAAAGCTGCTGATGAATTTGAACTGCCGACCTTTTGGTTAGCAGCTGTATCACATAACCACTGCACTACCAGGCCTCTTATTTTCTAGATAGGGCTGAAAACTCACTGATGATCTAGAAATCTGTCATTATACTTGATCCATCCTAAAAAAAAATTCAAACTTCCAATAATCTTAAGACTCATACTTAACTGGTACAAACTTTATAGCCCTAGCTGAATCACTGATAAGTAGAATGAACACTGAAGGTTAAAATACATACAATATTCACAGAGGCAGTCATCTCCATGTATTCCATTCTGCCAGAAGCACCCTTCAGCCAAACATATACACAACGAGCATCTATTTGTATTTTTGCTGTGCAAATTTTATCTTATCAAATACCAAACATAATTAAACTGACATGCACTTTGACGGTTTTCCAGCAGATGTTAAAAATTAATAGCTATGCCCCTTTATTCTTGTTTGGCTCTAAAACACTTATCACTATCTGAACTTGAGATTACATTTGCTGACAGTTCAGTTCTTTGGTGGAAGAAGATTGGTTTTAACTGGTACCAAGTTTCCTGCTGTTTCCTCTTTGTGATGGTAGGTCACTGTGTCAAAAACAGGAAGACACAAAAGAACAGCAGTAATGCTAAATTAATCTAGAACTTTTATGCTTCTTCATCCTATAAGCTAGTAAACAAAATGGTCATGCTCAGAAACTTTTCTTTCATTGGAAAAGGCTCAAGATTGTAAAGAGGTTAGAGAGTAAAATATAGATGCCTTTATTAGTTTTTTTTTTAAATTTATTTCACATAAAAATGAATCAGATCTCCATGTGACCCTTGTACTTCACATAAAGATAAGAATAACTGGATGATAAAAATAAATGAGAAAACTAGGCTTCTCAACATAGAAAACTGTTTCTTCAGGAGGCCCAGTATATAACTCAGAAGGATGTGTTGGGGAATCCTGCTCAATGACTGCTATTGCCAAGCCAAGTGCCGTCGATTAGTTGTTCAGAAATTAACATCTACCACTGTCTACCCAAACAAACAAAAACATAACTATCTTCTACCAGTTTCCACCAAAATAAAAGCATATGAAAATACTCTGACACTTCAGATGAGTCAATTAAAGTTTGTTCATATCCCTATGAACTTTATTTATTCTATTAATGGCTAATTGTATAATGCAAGTATTGACAGTGGCTGCCAGAGAAGAAAACGCTAACTAAAGAGGAAGGCCGAGGGACTCTGCCCCTTCTGAAGCCATGGAAGTGCAGAGTTGCCATAACGACCAGTCATTTCAGTGCCTTCTTATGTCCCCTGAATACAGAGTTGGCCCAAACTAAACTGAATGCTGTTCTCAACCTATTTTTACAGAAGTTCCTCCTCTTTCCTCCTTCAACATACCAGAGGAACTAGGCCTTCCAGCCATTCGCTGAAAACCTGTTGGTTATTCTGGATCTCCTTCAAATCCTATCAAACGCATAGCACCTCCAGTTTCAGTTCTTCACTCTCCTCCCTCTTTATACAGCAAGAATGGTAGTGTTGAAGGATTCTGTGTTTGTGTTAAAGCAAATGCTTGTAGTATTAATTTTACTATCCAAACTGAAGACTTATAAAATGGTAACATTTCTGTCTTAATTTCCTCACATACTTACTGCATTAATTCTTAAGCTTTGAGATTCCTTTGACAATCTTATAGAAAGCAATTGGTCCCTCTTCTAGCAAATTTAATATAAAATTTTCACAGAGCCTATAGATTCCCATGAGCTAAGGTTAGAATGCTCCTAAGATAAAGATTTTAGTTCTCTGCTTTCATTTGAAGAGTTCCACTTCAATCTGAAATGTAAAAAAGTTTATTCCAAATCCTGTTTTACAAGATTTAGCATATTTTTGTCCCTGTGAGACTGGCTGATAATTTATTCTCTCTTCCTGAAAGCCTACTTTCTATTTTAAATTTCCTTGAAAGTAATATTCAATATTAAATCCATCTAAGGAGCTAATTTGCATCATGCTCAGGAACAAAATTAGGCTCAGGTCTTATAGGGTAGAAACACAACAGGCACCCAAAACTCTTTTCCCAATAAGTGAAGGAAATACTCAAGGGAACAATTTGAAAAATATCCTGCATCATCACTAAAATACCAGGGAACAGTGTCAGCTAAGAGGTAAAAAAAAAAAAAAAAAAAAGAGGAATTTCTGGATAAAATGTAAAAAAAAGAAAAAAGAGGAATTTCTGGATAAAATGCAGATGGATTCATATTAAAGGGCATCACCAACAGCCTAATCGCAGACTCTCTTCCTAAGCTAGTTGTGAAGTGTTACAGGAAATAAGTGAAGAAAGCCTTCACAGACTGCCCCCAGGAACCCATGATTTGGAGGCCCTGGTTGGAGCACAAAGTGCTGCAAGCAGACAGGGAAACCTTGCAATCGGAGTCTTCCACCGCTGCATCGTGGCTGAAGGGAAATGGCCACAACAAACAGAAACTCAGCAGTGCTGTGGCATCTCTCACTGAGGCAGGCTGACCGATGTGGGGAAGTCTTCCATGCCAGAGGGTTCTCTTGAAATGTACAGCAGTAAGGGATAGAGGCGAGGGAGGCTTGAAAGAACCCGGTCTATCCTAACCACAAAGCAGCAGCACCAAGGAAAAGGATTATGCTCCAACACATCAGAGGGAACCTCACAGACAGGCGAGACTTCTCTAACTTGGTTTCTCAGGGTGGCTTGTTGCTCCAGCTAGCTTAGGGAGAGGGTCTACAATTAGGCTCTTGGTGATGCCCTTTAATGTGAATTCATCTGTATTTTATCCAGAAATTGCTTAAACTTTTTTACCTCTTAGCTGACACTGTTCCCTGGTATTTTAGTGATGATGCAGGATATTTTTCAAATTTGTTTCCTTGGGAGTGTTTCATTTACTGGGAAGAGAGCTTTGAGTGCCTGCTGTTATGTTCCTACTTCTCTAAAAGGTTTCTCACTTTGACATTAGGGCTCCTGGGGTGGGGGTGGGAGTCCCAGTGGGAAATAGCTCTTCCCCAAGTAAGTGAATCAACACAAAAGGAAGTCAGACATCATACATTATAAACCTGGACAACAGGGCAGGACATACAAACAAGATAAAACAAACGATCCCCAAAAGCTGATCTCTTAAGTAATATTTTCAACAAATAGAAAAAAAAAAGTTTCACAGTGATAATGTTCTAAATACTCCAGTAAAAGCATATTTTGAATAACCTAGGAAGAGTTCCACACTTTTTACAGGGTTAGTTAAACCAGCCCTCCTCCTTCAAAGATGTGTGTGTGGTAAGGAGTTCAAATCCATTAAGGCACCTATGGGTTGGCAGTTTGAATTAACCAACCACTCCTTGAAAACCCTTTGAGGCAGATTTATTCTGTCCTACAGGGTTGCTATGAATTTGGAATCAACTTGACAGTACACGATATAATAATGCGGGGGGGACTTCAACTAAAAGAAAAAAATAAGCATATTACTAGAGAGAAGAGGAGCGTGTTTTCAGATATGATTTACTTAGTTTTCTAGTAATTTATTTTAGACTTCAATGTGCCTTATCCTGCCAAGGAAACACTTATGAAAGTAGTCCCTAACTTAGAACAGCCCACACTTAGGAAAGTCTGTTGTCTTTTTTGTATATACTATATACAGTGTTGCAATGTATAATTTGCTGATGTTATCATTCTTATGTCAACTCCCCAAACAGATTTATAAAGACACTGATAATAAAAAGCAATAACAGTGAAAACTAAAAGAGATATTGGACTTACATCAGAATTGACTTATAACAAAATGGAACTCCACTGTAAGTTGGGGACTACCTGTAGGTATTCTCAGAAACAACAGCTGAATGATTGAAATAAAAAACTGACATTTAGAAGGACCAGAAAAGTTAAAGGAAATAATGTTAGGTAACATAATTCCACAACAAAATATAAAACAGAAGAAGCAAAAAAGCAGAATTAATATTTACAGGTAATAAATTACTCAAGTGGATAAGATAAAGAGATATCTCTCAGTATTTCTTTTGCCCAAAGATGAACAAAATTCTGAATTTTTTTTTTTTTTTTAAAGAATGAGTATAGTACATCTCAAATAGTATGGGTGTAGCCAAGTAACTAAAACCAACAACAACAAAAAAACTTCTGCCAAGTCAATTCCAATTTATAGCAACCCTACAGGACAGAGTAGAACTGCTCCATATAGTTTCCAAGAAGAGCCTGGCAGAATTGAACTGATGATCTTTTGGTTAGCAAACAAAACACTTAACCTCTAAACTACCAGTTTCCACCAAATAACTAGATCCTTAAAATTAATCATTTAAGTATCCCAAGCTAAAATTTTAAGAAAACAAACATGGAAAGAAAAAAAAATTAACACAAATCCTAAGATTTTATATATATATATGTATATGTGGGTGGGTGGTTTAAGAAATAAAACCAAAAGTAGGTTCCCTGAAAAAGAATTCAGTGAATAAAAAAGCCAATAACTAAGACAGCTGAAAAAAAATATTATGCATAACTTAACATATTTTGTTTGGGCAGAAGCAACATATCTTCACATATACCCATTGCTGTTGAGTCCATTCCAACTCATAGCAACCAGACGAGAACTGAGTCATAGGGTTTCTTTCCAAGGCTATAAATCTTTATGAAAGCCAACTGCCACATCTTTGTTCCACAGAGAAACTGGTTGGTTTAAACCAGTGACCTTCTCAGTTAGCAGCCAAGTGGTTTAACCACTGCACCACCAGGGTTCCTTATTTCTGTAAAGAGAGACTATTACAAGAATTATAAAATAAGACATACTTTAGACTAACACATTTGAAAACCTAGACAGATAGATTGAATGGTGTCACAGGGAAATATATATTGCTAAAATCATCTTAAGAAGAGGTATAAAGCACAAATAAATCCATACCTACAGAATAAAATCTTTAAACATTTCAAATTATTGCCCTATAATCAGACCCAGAGCCCAGTGTATTCACAGATAACTCTCTGAACTTTCTAAGAAGCATATGAATCTTATTTAAATTTTACTAAGCATAGAAAAAAGAAAAGAAAGCTAACAGACCCCCTTCATTAGTAAATTGTTCTATGCAATTGAGAGCACTTTTTACAATCAACTGCGGGCCTGGAACTACATTGTATCTTTATTTTTAGATACTAACCTGTTCTTGAGCAGATTCCAACTCATAGCAACCCAACAGGTAAGCATTCAAATGCCTATTAAATTCTTGGTATGTACTAAAAATACAGGATTCTAACTTGTAGATGAGTTTTATCCGTTAAATATGGGATTAGTTCTCTAAAGGGTTATAGGCTTTGGAGACATAGCAAAAGAATGGGCACACATTTGCTTCAGTGAGTTGGGAATGACTTCACAGAGGTTGTATAACCGCTGTTATGATTACACAATAGTTACTCAAATCTTGCCAAGACATTTCCTCAACACCTTTACTCCTGTCTGACTCTTGGTGTTGCCTACTACTCTGCAGCGTCAGTACCAGAATTAAGAGTTCAGGTAAGTATGTATCCCCAAGCTGGGCTCTTCTTTTCTGTGTGATGCAGTGTACAAAGGCCCGTCATTGACACAAAGCACATTCAGCTCTCAACCGACTCAAGTATTGTTTAAGATACTAAAAAAAAAAAAAAAAGGACAAGGAAATATGATTATTCCATTAAGTTTATAGCTTAAAACTCTCTCCTACTACTTTCTTTTCCAACTATGCTCTAAACTAGTTTGGTGCTTTCTGTATTTTGAGAAAATCATATAAACCCAATGTGCATTTATGTGGTCTATTTAAGATTGGTGGTGCAGTGGTTAAGTGCTATGGCTGTTAGCCAAAAGGTTGGCAGTTTGAACCCACCAAGTACTCCTTGGAAACTCTAACAAGTAGTTCTAATCTGTTCTACAGAGCCTCTGTAAGTTGGAGTTGACTCGACAACAGTGGCTTTTATTTTTTGTATCAGATTGGAAATAATTCTTAGTATAATCACATGGTACTGCTATTTTTTTCCTTAATCTTATGATATTGAGAGATACCACTTTTCTAAACCCTCCTTACTCAGAAAATCAGTAATAATCATTTGTCATCTGCAAAGATTTAGTGATTATCTATCATGTGCCAAGCGCAGGGCTGGGAATCAAAGTTTTCAATTTACATAAATGACTACACAATTAAAATGTTTCCAAAGACGTTTCTTAAAATACTTTCAAATATTTGGCCAGGTAGATCTGATTACACTTGATACTTTTATTTACTTATAATTTGCCCTGTTCTGGAAAACATTATATTTACTGTTTTCATTTTGCCTGCTAGAGGTAACAGTCATTCCACATCTTCATGATAAAATCTTTGTGGCATTTAATAAGGTATCCACTGCTTTGTTGACAGAAATTCTCTTTGAAAACTATGGAACCAAAAAAGTGATACTTTCTCCTCATTATATTACAAATAATAAAGAAGGAGGAGGAAAAAAAAAGCCAAGCCTGGCTATAAAAAGTAAGTATGAGTATGATACAAATAAAGTTTTAATGTAGCCATGGATAAAAATTATGATGCTATTAAAAATACTAGGTATCTTTAGAAGATGCCTGTAATTTAGAAGAGGTTGGTGAACTACTGCCCCTACAGGAAAACAGAATTTCAAAGAAAGCAAACACCAACATACTGAAGAAACATAAGTAATTAAAAAAAAAAAAAAAGTTTATTTCTCAAGTTAAACTTAGTTACAATTAAAAACAAAAAACAAAACCCACTGCTGTTCACTCAATTCCCATCTATAGTGTGACGCTGTAGGACACAGAACAACTGTCCCACAGTTTCCAAGGGGTGCCTGGCAAATTAGAACTGCTAACCTTTTGATTAGCAGCTGTAGCTCTCAACCACACCATGCCATGAGAGCTTATGGTATTACAAGAGAAAACCCATGAATTACAGATACATCAAAGATGTCATATATAACAGTAGGAAGAAAATCAGGATTCACAGGGCCTATAAAGAGCTTAGCTGCTAACCAAATGGTAAGCAGTTCCAATCCACCAGCTGTTCCTTGGAAACCCCATAAAGCACTTCTACTCCATCCTATAGGATTGCCATGAGTCTGAACAGAGTCATCAGCAGTTTTT
Organism: Heterohyrax brucei; assembly: GCA_028571685.1. NCBI lineage: Eukaryota > Metazoa > Chordata > Mammalia > Hyracoidea > Procaviidae > Heterohyrax > Heterohyrax brucei. Next base: position 80,291,838 of record CM053143.1, read on the forward strand.
TTGAAGAGATATTTGTAGGGCCAGCAGTAATTCACTACTCCATCCAGAAGTAGCTCCCTCATCTCTCTGAAAACTCAAGACTTCTCAAGGGCAAGGGTGAGGAAAAGCTGAATTAATTTCATTTTTACATTATGCTGAGCATAGCACATCCATTAAAGAAAATAAACACACATTTATCTACAGTTTATATAAGCCCTCTATAATAATACACTGAAGTGTTAAAAGATAATTATGTAGGGACATATTTATGTACATTTGTATCTCAAGGAACTAGCTCATGGGACATATGTCTACATGCTCAGTATGTCAAGTATTATTAAGAAAATGGGGACAGGTGTTATCTGGTAAAATGCACAATAATTTTCAGGGTCCTACAAACTTCGAGGCCAGAAACTGATAATCATAGATTTTGGATAAAGACATCCTGTTAATGATAACCAAAACCCTGGTGGTGTACTGGTTAAATGCTAAGTCTGCTAGCCAAAAAGTCAGCAGTTCAAGTCTGCCATGTGCTCCTTGGAAACTCTATGGGGCAGTTCTACTCTGTCCTATAGGGTCACTATGACTCAGAATCGACTCGATGGTAGGTAGGTATGAATGATAATAGACTTAACTATCTTAGTAGACATTCGATTCTAGCCCCATCGTATGAGTGACCTTCTAATACTTTATACTTTAACATACACCATAATTAGCAGCATAATAAAATTTAAAAAACAATTCTCGCAAATGAATAATACTTGCATTTCCTAAAGCATCTGGTTTAAATATTATCAACTAATAATTTTGTATATTAAAAGCTGTAGTAACTGAGCACCATAGTGGGAACAAACATAAGCATAGCACTACTGCAGATACACATACAATTTACATTTTTAAATCAATTTTTTGCCTTATATCTATTGTGCCATTTAATATTAATACATAAAACTACAGAGTTACACATTCCGTAAGATTTTTAGGGAATATCGTGCATTGAGCGAGAGGACAAGTAAGACGTGTAAAAATGATCCACTTCAGTGGGGAAAGATTTTGCAATTATATGTTTGGGAAAGAAAATGGTGTCTTTTTTTGAAGAAAGGGTAGTTTTGTTTTAAAGGCCCATTCATCCACTTTTTAAAAATATATTAAATGTATTCTGAATTTAAAGGAATTCTCAGAATTTAAAGGACAGAAGTATTCAACAGCAAGGGTTTTAATCATTGTACTGTCTAGTGTTTCAAACATAATTATCCTCATGGCCATAAAACTTATAAGCTGAGCAAAAAACAAGTATAAATATTTGATCAAAGTAAAATTTCTTTCCCATTTTGACTAACAGTATGACCTCAAAGCCAAGAATCATATATATTTCTATCAGACCGATGACTTTTGGCCTGGTTTTAGAACAGGAAGATGTTCTCCCAGACTGAGAGGAAAATGAAGAGCATTTAAAGAGCTGAGTAGTGAAGAGTCAATTTCTACTCAGAGCAACCCTGCAAGACAGAGTAGAACTGCCCTGAAGGGTTTTCCAGACTGTAACCTTTATGGCAGTGTAGTGGTTAAGGGCCAGAAGGTCGGCAGTTCAAATCTGCCAGGTGTTCCTTGGAAACTCTGTGAGGCAGTTCTGCTCTGTGTGTAGCAGTCACTATGAGTCAGAATTGACTCGATGGCTGTGGGTTTGGTCTGGGGTTTGAATCCTTACAGAGAGACATTGGTGTTACAATAGTTAAGTGTTATGGCTGCTAACCAAACTGTCAGCAGTTTGAATCTAACAGGCACTTCTTGGAAACTCTGTGGGGCAGTTCTCCTCTGTCCTATAGGGCCATTATGAGTCAGAATCCACTCTGTGGCAACAGGCTTGGCTTTGTTTTGCTTTGCTGTGTTTTAATATTAATGGGAGCAGATTACCATGTCTTTTCAGCCATGGAGTGGCTGGTGGGTTTAAACTTCTCACCTGTCGATTAGCAGCCAAGGGAATAACAACTGAACTACTAGGCCTCCTAGTTAAAGAGTAAACCCCAAACTCCTTGCCGTCAAGTCAGTTCTGACTCACAGCTACCCTACAAGACAGGGCAGAACTGCCGCATGGAGGAGCACCTGGTGAATTCAAACTGCCGACCTTCTGTGGTCAGCAGCTGTAACTGTTAACCATCATGCCACTAGGGTTTCCAAATTAAAGACTGTTGTTGTTGTAAGGTGCCACTGAGTCGGTTCCAACTCACAGCAACACCACATGTCAGACTAAAACCGTCCCACAGAGTTTCCAAGGCATGCCTGCTGGCTCTGACATGCTGGCTCCTCGGTTAGCAGCTGGAGCACTGCCCCACTATGCCACTAGGGTTTGCGGTTAAAGACTAAACCACCCACTGCTGGCGAGTCTGCCAGGAGGGAGTGAATGATAATCAAGTAGAATGTAATTAGACAGTAGATGCAGCCAAAAATTTTAATAAACATACCCTAGGGTCGCCATGAGTCGGATCTGACTTGACGGCACTTGGCTTTGGACTGTTTACTAATTCACAAGATAAAACTTTTAATGGCATTTTTTCCCATATAGAAATAGTTAACAAACTGAGGCTTGTGGAAACAGTAGTAGAATTTTAAAATTTATTTACCTTTTTTTCCCTCAAAACCAAAAAACCCACAACAAACCTATTGCCATTTAGTCAATTCTGACTCGTACAGCCTATAGTGATCCTCTAGGACAAAGCAAAACTGCCCCATAGTTTCCGAGGAGCAGTTGGTGGCTTTGAACTGCCAATCTTGTGGTTAGCAGTCAAGCTCTAACTACTGCATTACCAAGGTTCTGTAGGGCACAATAAAACTGCCCTCATAAGAGTTTCCAAAGCTGTAAATCTTCACAGAAGCAGGCTGCCACATCTTTTTCCCACAGATCTGCTGCTGGATTTGAAATGCTGACTCTTTGGTCAACAGCTGAGTGCTTAACTCCTATACTTTGATATCATTTGACCCTCCCCAGACCAAATGTGGAAACCCTGGTAGCATAGGAGTTAACTTTATGGGGCAGTTCTACTCTGTCTTATTGAATTGCTGTGAGTTGGCACCAACTCAGTGGCATCAGGTTTGGTTTTTGATTTGTTATGAACATTCTCATGTTTCTATTGTCTGTCATCTGTTATTTCTGATAAGTTGATTATATGGAAAATAAGTCTGCCAATGGGCCAGAGATGAAAGTGCATTATTTGCAGACCCAGAGGGACAGCGTTTTCTCTCACCTAAGTAAAGGCAAAAGGAAGCACAAATTCCTAAGTGAGAAAATTGTTTCTACACATTCATATCTAGTTTCTACTATATCCTTAAGTCCATGATTCACTATGGTTTTTAATACACTGAGCAAATACCTTAAAAATATTTAAGCATGGCAAGACCAGGCCAGTTCAATAGTTCATTGTTTTGCTATTAAAAAAAAAAAAAATGGGTCCAGAGTACACTATAACCTTCTTAAGCTGCTTGCCTTGAAGTGCAAAACTCCTAGAGCTACAGAGGTAATCTAACTATGACCAGTTGCAAATTTAAAACCAACTTTTAAGTTATAAAACTGTGGCATTATATCCTGAGAGTGTATCCTTTTCTTTTACAGAGTAAGATATAGAGCAACTTCACTTTCCAGTGGAGAAAGTTAAAAATGGAGAAAATAAAGGACTTCATCAATGGATGTTGTTTTAAGTTTTAGGTAGGATTTTAATTAAAAAAAAATAAAATAATTCACTTTTTAAAAAGAAATTATATCAACATTTAATCAGTAATATCAAAGGAAACACTGAAGTTTGCAAAAGGAAATGTGAAAAAGAGAGAAATGAGAAAAAGAGAGAAGGCATATGTGCCTAAACTAAGACACTGATGGAAAAATATCTTCATAAGTTCCACTAGGCTTAAAGGAGAGCAAACCAAATGTAGTATGGTAGAATTTAACAAATTAAATATTAAATCTTTGAACACCAGTTTAGAAATGCATGATAACTAAGTGACTGGCTATTCATGTGGGGGAAAAAAAAGACAAGCATTTGAGGATTGTAACTTCAATGTGAGTAAACAATGTGGTCTTGCTGTGAAAAGAAAAGGTGTGTTCTGGGATCTAATATTAACAGATGTGCAGTATCTAGATAGGGCTCTGTATGATGGCCTAATCATGTCTAAACCACTGAATACCAGATTTTAATATTTAAGGGGCCATTAAATGAAAAACAAGGAAGCCTGATGGCTCAACATTTAAGTGCTTAGCTGTTAACCCTGATGTTGACAGTTCAAACTTCCCCCCACCACCCCAGGCTTTCCAGGAGAAAGACTGGTCATCTGCTCCCATAAAGGTTATAGTCAAGAAACCCTACGAAGCAGTTCTACTCTGTTGCATGGGACCACTGTAGTCGGAATCAACTCAACATTTTCTAGCAAAAACAAGTGAAAAAGAGATGTAGCAAAAGACCTAGGGTGGCATATTCTAGATCACCATGATACCTGACTATAGAACCTCCTTAAAATGGACTGAATTAGTAAATTTCACATTTTTGAAGACTCTAAGAAGGGGCTAGACATCTTACTTTTTAGAAAGATTGAAAAGAGAGTTTCTGCATGGCATGGAAAGGGAATAAGCAATTCCTTTGAACTTTAAGAACTAAAATATATTTTAAGAATTTTAAAATTCCTCCCAGATGATAGTAATAACAATTTTATAAATGCATGGATTCCTACAAATGTAGGAAGCATTTTATTTTCCTTTTTATCTTTTGGCCACTTCTTTCTCCATATTTCTTCCATCTGTATCCTTCAGTTAGCCTTGTTAAAGATTTGAAGCTAGTATTTTATATTGTAGTTGTATGACCCATATTAATGAACAGAAGTATCCCCTACATCATGATAAAAACTAAATTAAGTACTGAAAGCATTTTGATATTGTTAGTTCCTCTCTATGGGACAGTGGTCTCTTCACATAATAAAAATATTAAATACATACTATGGTTAAGCATTTAGATATGTATTTCCACCTTGCTACTCTAAAGAAACTAACAGACTAAACATGATAGTATTTCAATTCTTAAAACATCTTTAAGGTGTCAGTTTTTGAAGGCAGAACTTTTGAAAAAAGAGACAACTACAATAAAAATCAAGCAAATAAAAGTAGTATCTTCTATCTTAAAAAAAAGGCTGAAACTGAGTGAATAAAACTTTTTGAGATCATCTAGTTGTATATGTTTAATAAATATATGACAAAAGGCTATAAATTGTTTTTGTTCTCAATAAAATACATTTTCAATACTTATCTTCAATTCTGTATTTTATGTGGGAAGACTCTTTTACCTTTCCACCTAGCTATGGATTTTAATGACCAGTCACTATTTGGGTAGGGACCCTGGAGCTCAAAAGTCTTTACTGAAATGTTCTCTAGAGATCTAGCCTACTGTCTCAGCCCTGAAAAGGTATATATCTTCTCACTATGTCATTATAATATCACAGTGCACCTGGACGGCAGTGGCAAATACATGGCCTCCCACAAGAGCCTACATTTCAGCATCTTCCCTGACACTGAAAGGTACAAGAGCAACAAAAAGTCTGTGTTTAATAAGAAAATAAAACATTATCTAACTTTATGTATTTTCAAAAACATCTCCTGTAGTTATATCTTCCTAAACAAGGTCTTCAGAAACTTTATTCATCAAAAATTATCACCAATTAGGCATCAAATGAGAAGTCCCTATGTGGCACAAACAGTTAAGTATTCCACTACTAGCTGAAAGGTTGGTGGTTTGAGCCCACTCAGAGGTACCTCAGAAGACAAGCCTGGCTCCGAAACAGTCACAGCCTTGAAAACCTCATGGAGAAATTCTCCTTTGTATACATGGGGTCACTTGATGGCAACTGCCAATAATAAATTAGCAACAGCTATGAAATATCACTGATGCGTATCTCCTGAATTCCTCTTTCTGTGGTTAGACAGAGTATGTGGGTATGACACGTGGTTAATGTGCTTGAGTGCTATCTGAAAAGTTGGTAGTTTGAGTCTACCCAAAGGTGCCTTGGAAGAAAGGCCTAATGACCTACATCTGAAAACCCTATACGGAAAGCAGTCCTGCTGACATATATGGGGTCTCCCTGAGTTGTAACTGACTCTGAAGGCAACTGTTGTTTTCTTTCTTTGTATAGTGAGGTATTTATGTTCTTCAGTACTATTAGAACTGGAAGACAGAATGAATCTTTAGTCTCACAAAACAGTCAAAACCAAAACCAAAACAAAACAAAAAAGAAAAAACAAACAAACCCCAACAATAACAAACTGAATTTGGGTAAAATACTTCAGGGAAAAATTTTAAGTAACAGCATGCCAACAAGTTAAGATACGCTGAATGAAATGGATACAATCCTAGAAACAGCTACCAAAATTAAAGAAGAAACACAAAATACCTCAACAGACCTACAACAAGTCAAAGAGCCTGAATCAGTAACCAAAGCCTCCCAACAAAGAAGAGTTAAGGACTGGATGGGTTCACTGCTGAATTCCACCAAACATTTAAGGACAAATTAGCATCAATCCATTTTAAACTCTTTAAAAGAAACACAGAGGAGGAAACACTTGCTAACTCATCCCAGGTAGCACATCAAGACATTAGAAGAAAATGACAGACTATTTCTCCTTGTTACTCTGGTGGCACAGTGGTTCAGTGCTACGGCTGCTAACTAAAAGACTGGCAGTTGAAATCCACCAGGCACTCCTTGGAAACTCTGTGGGGCAGTTCTACTCTGACCTATATGGTCTCTATCAGTCAGAATCGACTTGACTGCAGTGGCTTGACTCTTTACTAACACAGCAAAATATTGAGAAACTAAATCCAACAGTATGTTATAAAATGATTATACATAATGACCAAGTGAGACTTAGCATAGCAATGCAAGGAATAGTTCAATATAAGAAAATCAATAAATGTAACACATCACATTAATAGAACAGGGGGGAAAAACACAAACACATACATGAGCATTTCAGTCGATGCATTAAAGAATATTGGACAACATCCAGCACTTTGTCATGATTAAAAACACTCAACAAATTAGGAATATAAGGGAAATTCCTTAACATGATATTGTTGTAGCTGATGTCAAGTAGGCTACCATGGCAATCCCATGCCCAAAGGAACAAAATGTTGCCTAGTAATTAGTTGCAGAGTAGATTATTGTGATCCATAGGGTTTTCCATGGATGATTTTTGGAAGCAGGCCATCAGTGAGCCTTTATTCTTAGTCTGCCTTAGCCTAGAAGCTCTGCTGCAACCGGTTGACCACCAAAGAAACAGACAAAGCCTCCTCCACTAAGGCGTAGGCATAGCAAGAGGAGGCTGCTGTTGTCAGGAGCTGTTGAGTCAGTTCCCACTCATAGTGACCCTGTGTGCCACAGAAACAAACACTGCCTGGTCTTGTGCTATCCTCACAATTGTTGCTATGATGGAGCCCACCGTTGCAGCCACTGTGTCAGTCCAGCTCATTGAGGATCTTCCTCTTTTCTGCTAACCTTCTCTTTGACCAAGCTGGATGTCTACCTTCAAGGACTGGTCTCTCCTACTAACATGTCCAAAGTAGATGAGAAAAGGCTCTTTATCCTCCCTTCTAAGAACATTCTGGCTTTATTTCTTTCAAGACAGATTTATTCATTCTTCTGGCAATCCAAGGCATATTCAATATTCTTTACCAACACCATAATTGAAGGCATCAGTTATTCTTTGGGTTCTTTATACACTGTTCAGCTTTTGCATGCATATGGAGCAGTTAAAAATATCATGGTTTGGGGTACCAGTTAGTCCTCAAAGTGGTGTCTTTACTTTTCAACACTTTAAAGGCTGCAGCCGATTTCTCAATGCAAGACAAGGTTTGATTTTTGGCTGCTGCTTCCATGGGTGCTGATTGTGAATTCAGGTAAATGAGATCTTTGAATTCAATCTTATCTCCCTTTATCATGAAGTTACTTTTTGGTCCAGTTGTAAGGACTTTTGTTTCTTGTATGTTGGAGGTGCAATCCATACTGAAGGCTGTGGTCTTTGATCTTCATCATTAAGTGCTTTGTTTTCACTTTCAGCAAGCTCAGTTTTGTCATCTGTATATTTCAGGTTGTTAGTTTTTCTCCAGTTCTGATGCATTTTTCTTCATATAGTCCATCTTCTTGGATCATTTGCTCAACATATAGACTGAAGAGGTATGGTGAAAAAATACAACTTTAAGGCTCAGTTTTCTGATTTCAAACTGCACAGTATCCCCTTGCTCTATCTGAATGACTGCCTCTTGATCTCTGTAAAAGTTCCACATAAGCACAACGAAGTGTTCTAGAATTCTCATACTTCTCAATGTTATTCATAATTTATTTTGATCAACACAGTTAAACATCTTTGCATAGTCAATAAAATACAGGTAAATATCTCTCAGGTATTCTTTGCTTTCAGTCAAAATCCATCTGACACCAGTAATGATATTCCTCATTCCATATCCTCTTCTGAATCTGGCTTGAATTTCTGGCAGTTCCCTGTTTATGTACTGCTGCAGCCATTTTTAAGAGATCTTCAGCAAAATTTTACTTGTGTGTGATACTAGTCAAGGAGTTCAGTGCTCCTGGGCACAGTCTAAGGGCACCAGACAAGGCTGGCTGGGGAATCATTCCGTCCTCCACCTCCCTTCATAAGTGAGGTGGGGGGACAAACTTAGAGATTACTCCTCTGTGTTTGTTATTCTTCCTACATATTAAGGGAGAGGTAGAGTCTGCACATGAGTGCATTGGCCAAGAAAGAACCTGGGTCTCCTGCATATTAAGTGAGAATTCTACCAGTGAACCACCAGTGCTGAGCATTTATGAAAAACCCACAGCTATACCCCAATAAAAGACTGAAACTATTCTCTGTAAAAGCAAGGAGAAGGTAAGATTGCCTGATTTAAATACTGTTATTTAAAACAGCACTAGATGTTCTAGTCAGAGCAATTAGTAAAGAAAAAGAAATTAACAGCATCAAAATCAGAAAAGAAAGGTGTAAATTATCCTTATTTACAGGTGTCATGATCGTGTGTGTGTGTGTAACCAGAGAACTCACAAAAAAAAACCTACTAGAGCTAATAAATAATTCACCAGTGTTGCTGGATACTAGATCAATATACAAAAGTCAGTTATATTTCTATGTACTAGTAGTAAACAATCTAAAAAGCAAATTAATAAAACAATTCATAACAGCATCTAAAAAAATTAACTATGAATCTTAACAAGAAAAAGACAAATAACCCAATTAAAAAATAGGTAAAGGATATGAACAGGCACTTCACCGAAGAAGACATCCAGGTAGCTAATAAATACATGAGGAAATGCTCACAATCATTATCTATTAGAGAAATCCAAATCAAAACTGCTATGAGATATCATCTTACCCAGTAAGGCTGGCATTAATCAATCAAACAAAAACACAAATAATCAATGTTAGAGAGGTTGTGGAGAGACTTGAACTCTTCTACACTGCTGTTGGGAATGTAAAATAATACAACCACTTTGGAAATTGATTTGGTGCACTCTTAAAAAGCTAGAAATAGAAATCCTACATGATCCAGTAATCCCACTTCTTGGAATATATCCTAGAGAAATAAGAGCATTCACATGAATAAATACTTGAACATCAATGTTTATTGCAGCCTTGTCCACAATAGCAGAAAGATGGCATCAACCTACGTGTCTGTTAAAAGATGAATGGATAAACAAACTATGGTATATTCATGTAATGGAATACTATGCAGTGATAAAGAACTATGATGATCTTAGGATACATAACATGAAGTCATCTGGAAGACATGATAATGAGTGAAATTAGTTGCAAAAACGTAAATGCTACATGAGACCACTATTATAAGTACTCAACAAGAGGTTTAAGCACAAAAGAAAATAATCTTTGATTGTTAGAAGGGTAGGGAGGGAGAGTAGTAGTCTTAGATTAGATAGCAGACAGGAACTGGGTTAGGTGAAGGGAGTGACAACACACAGTAGAACAGAAGTTAGCAAAGCTATGATATACCAAAAGCTAAGAGGTTTCCCAAATACAGTGAAGGACAGAGTGGCAGGGGCAAGGGTCTGGGGACCATCGTTTCAGGGGATAGCTAGGTCAACTGGCATAACTTTTTTTAAAGAAAATGTTTTGCATACCACTTTGGTGAGTGTTGTCTAGGGTCTTAAAAGCTAGCAAGCAGCCATCTAAGTAGCATCAACTGGTCTCAATCCAGAACAGAAAAGAATGAAGGGCATCAAACACATGAGGAAAATATGAACCCAGAAGACAAAAGGGGCCATGTGATTGGGAGACTACATCAATGTCATGGATCGAATTGTGTCCCCCCCAAAATAGGTGTAGCCATGTGGCTGGGCCATGATTCCCAATATCTTGTGACTGTCCTCCGTTTTGTGGTTTCCCTATGCTGTATGTTAAAGGATTAGGGTGGGACTGTAAATCCCTTTATAAGATCACCTCCCTGCTCCACTGTAAAGGGAGTTTCCCTGGAGTATGGCTTGCCCCACCCTGAATCCTTTCAGCCTGCATGAGATAAAAGGTAAGAGAAACAAGCAGAGAATTGGGAACCTTGTACCACCAAGAAAGCAGCACTGGGGAGAAGAGCACGTCCTTTAGACCTGAGGTTCCTGTGCCAGGAAGCTCCCTGGACAAAGACTGATGCAATACTGGACTTTCTTCCAGAGCCAACAAATGGAAAACCTTCTCTTGGAGCAGACACCCTGGATATGGACTGCAGCCTACCAGACTATGTAAGAATAAACCTTCCTTTGTTTAAGCCATCCTCTCTGTGGTATTTCTATTAGAGCAGCCCTAGATGACTAAAACAATCAATGTTATCCATAATTTGTTTTGATCCATACAGTTGAATGCCTTTGCATGGTCAATAAAACTCAGGTAAATATCTTTCTGGTATTCTTTGCTTTCAGTCAAAATCCACCTGACATCAGCAACGATATTCCTTGTTCTATGTCGTCTTCTGAATCTGGCTTGAATTTCTGGGAGTTCCCTGTTGATGTACTGCTGCAGCCATGATGTACTGCTCAGCACGAGACCAGAAGAACTAGATGTGCCCAGCTACTACCAATGACTGCCCTAACACACCACAGAATCCCTGAAGTCGCAGGAGAAAAATGAGTGTAAAAACTAGAACTCTATTAAAAGACCAGACTTGATGGTTGGACAGACTGGACGGCCATAGTTTTTAGAGAAGACAGCACAAACAAATGGCTATAGTATGATGTTTAAGGAACAGGAGTGTTACAAACCTGCACCTTCCCTGGTGAGGAATGTGCACTGGGTCTTTAGGGGAAATAAACAGTTCACAAGAGGGAAGAAAGCTGGTATAAATGCTTGAAAATATGAAAATATAATGTAATGTTCAAGATCTAGTAAAATGAGCTATAAATTATTATACCACAGAATCTCAGAGACAAGGTGACAAGGAGGTTAGAGAGTAAGCAGCAGCTACAAGAGGAATGTCATGCACAGAGGCTGATCTCTATCTCCTATGGACTATCCATTTTACAAACTGGGTTTTTAGATTCCTGGGGTGGTTTTTTATGTTGTTGTTGTTCAAGGGTACCCATATCCATTGTCATGGAGTTGATTCTGACTCAGAGTGACCCTACAGGACAGAACAGAACTGTCCCATAATGTTTCCAAGGACAGCCTAGTTGATTTGTACTGCCAACCTTTTGGTTAGTGCGGAGGTCCACCACCAGCCTTGTAGACAAAGTCACGAGCTCCTGCAAATGACGGGCTGAAGCATCTCACCTGTGACATGTTTTTTAGCCTACTGTCCTTGATATTATTTGGCTTCCTAATCAAATTTTCTTCAAAAAGATACCCCCTCCTCTCCTGGCACAAGGATCAGGGGAGATGCCTTCTGAGAGGGGCCCCTTTTACTACCCCCTTGGTCTATGAAATAATATCGGGAAAACTGTACAGGAATTTTCTGAGGAAAAAGAGCTCAGAGGAATGATCTCTAACACAGCCAGCTTTGAGAGCAACGAGGCCGGCCCAACCCCTGCTGACTTCCCCCAACTGCACATCCCCACCCATGTGAAAGGAATTATCCTCTTTAGAACAGCTTGAGAAGAACATAGGGTGGGGGACAGTAGATGTTTACTATCCCTGCAGGAGGAGATAAAGAGCAAAGTAGGAACAAATAGAGATCATAAACTTTAGACCCTTCCTCGTGAACCTTTTAACCTTGAGGTATAAGTAGGGCTGATTGAGCTCGAGGCATCCATAGGCCATTATCTAAAAAGCTTTGACAGTTAAAAGGATCACCAGGTTTCAGTTAACTAATAGCTCATGTGGCAGGGTAAAAAATTACATCACCTCAAGACCACGAGGATTTTGGTTTCAAATTTGCCAACCACGAGGTTTTGGTTTTGAACTAGCCAATAGATTGTGTGGTCAGTGGGCAGGGTAAAATTCACGTCACTCTTACTATAAAAACAATAAAGACAGACAGCCTTCTCTCTTGCTCTCTGGGTCGGGCTGCCTTAAACCAGAAAAGTCTTTTCTGTCTCCTTGATTCATTTCCCGCCGCGCCTCTCCCTCCCTCCGTGCGTGACCCTGTAAAGTGTCGGGGCTGGCCCCCGGCAGGTTAGCAGCTTAACACTTAATAACCATGCCAGCAGGGTTAAAGGGCAGAATGAATATTTTATTGCCATTTATAATAAGATGACAAATAGGTATAGCATCTTCACATTTTCCACATTTTCTTTTTCTTTTTTTTGTAAATAAGAAAGTTAAGTTTTAAACAGTTGATGATGAGCTTAAGTCATTAATGTAGCTTCAAGTTCTTCCTTTCAAGAAGCAGGAAGCATTTTGGGGGGAATATTCGGAGAAGGATGTGTATGTGCCCCCACACACAAGCAAATATGGATGGAGATTCAAGATCTTGAGAAGAATAGTGGCTAAGGTGCTTTTTTGTTTTGTTTTAAGTCCTTATAAAACCCCAGCAAAATTCTGGGAGTACAAAGTCTTATATGAATACACAAGACTAATCATATGATCATAGATTCTCCCAGAAAATCATTACTTATCTCTTGATCCTCACAGCCAAGACACTTCACACTATCTGTACGTTCTGAGAAAAAGATGCAGTTAGATTAACATCTATAAAGATGGGTAAACATCTCTAGGCCTTTTATTACATTGCAACTTTCTTTCAGAATATTGTTTTCACTAAGAGTCTCACCTCTACTTAAAATATAGTATGAGCTCAATAAAGGCAACTGATACTTCACCTTTGATGAAGAAATTGAAACACAAAAATGGTAAAAAATGACTTTCACTGGTCACAGTCTATTTTAATACGGCTTACATATTCTAAACTCAAAGTATAAGTCAGATGTGGATACTCAGTAATGCAAAAAAAAAAAAAAGAAAAGTTACAGTGCTATTTGTGAATTTAGGGATTGCCCAAATTCTCAGTTCAATCTTATGAGAACACAATGGTCTATTCTAACTCAGCCTCTTGGGACTTAGCAACTACTGGGCCTTAACATATATGCAAGACATTATATATAACAGAAGTTGTCACATAGTTCAGTCATGATTTGTATCATAATGTGGCATCTGAAATGGAGCAAATAAAAGCATGTATAAAGACAGAATTGCAGAGTTACTATAAAGATAAAAATGTGTTTTCTCTTTTAAGTACACTTCAATTCTCTTGATAATTACTTAAAATAAGAAAACATTAAATAACAGAGATGGGTAGCAGAATAATAGTCTGAAAAGTTCAGTTTGAAAAGCAATGCATTAGATGATCTCTAGGACCAATTTTTGTTTAAAAAGCTTACAACTCAAAGATAACCTGATCTCGTTTGTTAAAACAAAGACAATGGATTTCAGTTCATTTGAATGGTCTATAAAGAAAGGGCATCTGCAATCTTAATTTTAAAGTCTAGGTGATGATTTAAATTAGAAATAATAAAAGATGTTTTTAGTTCCAAAATACAATTTAAAAAAAAAAAAAAAACATGCTTTTTAAAAATACTGATTCCCTCTCACACTAATAAAGAGATAGAAAGATGACATTTTAATTTGTAAAACATTGGCAGTGACTATAACTAAGAAAGGACCCCTGGTGGCACAGTGGTTAAGAGCTCAGCTACTAAATAAAAGTCTGGCAGTTCGAATCCACCAGCTGCTCCTTGGAAGAAACTCTATACAGCAGTTCTGTGCTGTTCTGTAAGATTACTATGAGTTGGAACTGATTCAGCAACAGGCTTTTTGTTGTTGTTGTATAAACCCACTGCTGTTGAGTCAATTCCAACTCCTAGTGACCCTACAGGGCAGAGTAGAACTGCCCCATAGAGTTTCCAAGAAGCACCTGGTAGATCTGAACTGCAGACCTTTGGTTAGCGGATGTAGCACTTAACCACTGCGCCACCAGGATTTTGTTTTTTTGATATAAGAAGGAGGAAATTACTAAGTCAGTAAGAGTGAAACTTCTAAATAAATTAGACTTTTATCCATATGTTGCATGCCAGAAGTTAAAAATTTCCACATTAATTAGAAGAATGCCTCTAAGATAGTGCTAGTGAGTGAATCCAGAGATTCTAACCCTTGGCGCCACAAGTAAGCTGGCGAAATACAAACTGATAACACTTTTTATAGAAAGTGTTACGAGGAGTTGGGAGAAAGCTCTAATATGTGAAGATCTGGGTCTAATCTAGGCTCTGCCAATAGCTAAGACATGACTTTAGGGAAGTCAGGTAACATTTCTGGGTTCCCTTTTGTCCTTCCACAAAATGAGCCAGTTGGGCTAGATGATGTCTAAGGGTTACTTTTTGAGAAAGTGTTACAATTCTGTTACTCAAACAGTATGCAAAAATAAAAAAATTAGATACATATATTCTCATACAAAGAATTTTGTTGCTATGTTGGTATTTACATGGATTTTAATGCATAGCTTTAGAAACTTAATCCAGCCTATATGTAAAATACTAGAAAAATTTTTCCTTCAGTAATCTTTAAGAGATCTATATTGCATTGTCTGACCCTTACTGACCTTGAATCTAAACTGTCAATTTATTCTATCTTGCCTGTTTCACTTAGTGTCAATACTTGAGTCTTTTAAAATTCTCACAACAGTTTTTGACTCTTCTCCTTTATCTCTTATATGCAAATAACTAAGTCCTCACAATTTGCTTAATATACATCAAATCTATATCCTCTTATCCATTCTTATCTCTGGCATCATCCCTATTCTTAATCTTCCTCCCAAATTACTGTATTTTGTAATCATTTCCTTCCTCTTGTTACTTTTCTAAATGTTACGGAAATAATAACACGGCTGCAGACATAAATTCATCATGCTGCTCACCTGCTTCAGTTGTTCCCCAGTATTTGTAGGCTAATGTCCGATAATCTTTATCTTAGATTTAGATTTAGACTTTACAAAATTTGGCTACACCCTGATTTTCCATCTTCTCTCTGACTACTTGCCAATATGTCCTCTTTACAGAGCAGGGCAGATCCCCTCTGCCACCCTACCTTCTGACTTCTCCTCTGTCACCTATGCCCTGAAAGCTAATGTTCTTATTTCACTCCATCTCATCCTGTTTCCCTCCATTCCACTTCACTGGACTGTCATTTTATTATCTATCCAAATTCTTCCTATCCTTCAAGGTCCAGGCCACACTCTGTCAACCTCCCTGAAGACACCTATGCTGTTTCAGTCCACACTAACTCTACCATTATTTGGACTTCCTCAGTTCGCAACCATATCACTTATTTGGGTATATGTATAAGTATGTATTGCTATTATAAAATAAAGCTGTATAGATTTTATGATTCTCTTTGAGTCACTCTGTGAAAAATTTTTACTACTCTAGGTAAATATTTACCTTTGTAAATGCTTTTCTTCACTACTTGGAATGGTCTCCCACATAACTTCATGGTTTATTTTCAGGTTTTTGTTTTTAAAAAAATTTGCTCATGAGGCTTTCCTTGATTCCCCACCTTCTATTTCTATCTTCCTATGCTCCAATTTTCTTTTACTGCTTTGTTTGTTTTGCTTTATTTTGCTTACCATTTTTGGAAATTTAACATATTATGAAATTTTATTCAGTTTTCTAATTTATATCTGACTCCAGATTCTAAGCTCTGTAAGAAGAGAGATTTTCATCTGTTTTGCTCATTAATGCATTCCTTACTTTTAGAAGAGTGCAGGGTATTTGATAAGTACTCAATAGCTGTATTTTTAATTAATTCACTATTAAAAATGGAAAGCAAACATTAATAGTGTTAAAGAATAGTAATAATGATAATTTAAAAATGCTAATTAAAATTAGAAACTTACTATGTGCCAGGCCCTGCACATATTATCTATAAGAAAATCCCATCTTTTTATCTATTATTATCTGTTTTCCTCCTTGCCAAATAAAACAAAGCTTAAAGACATGAAGTAATTTTCTCAAGAATATTGCCAGTAAATATTACTGAAAATAGGTTTATTTGCTGCTGGAAATAAGTCCCCAGTTTATCCAACTGTAAATATCTCAATACAGAATGAGATTCCTTTTAGATAAGAAGTAACCACTTCTGAGAGACCTACTTGTAAAATCTTTCTTACAAAAAAAACTAATACTTTAGTGCCTTGTCCTCTTCTCCTTTTAGTGATTTGTCCTTTACTTTTTCCTACACTTCCATAGCTCCACTCTTACCCACCCTCCACCTCCAAGAAAACAAAAGCTCTGACTAATGTAATGATCACTAAAGAGATCAAAATTCCATCTTGAAAACGCTTTCTCAGTTCTCATGTAAAAGACAAGTGCAGAAGAGTGGCTACAGTCCTCCCAGTGCAAGGTAAGAAAATTCATCAAGGGAGGACGGGAAAAGTAACGAATGCTTTATTCATCATTACCTAAGATTTTCCAGCAAGAGAAGGGAAAGAGGAAGTCTATTTTCAGTGACAATGATTACTCTAAAAACATTAACATGCAAGGGGAAAATTTCCATTCTGAGAGTCATTACTATGCTGAGTTCTCTTTCCTTTCTCTGACTTCACACGCCCAGCATAGAGAGGTAATCTAGGCAGAAACACTTGCCCTCTGACTTGAAAATGGCTACATCCAGGAATCATGGGAGTTGAGTTGAGGACACACTGGAAAGGCTTCCTTAGCACTGGGTCAATCTCTAAGAAGTATCAAGTGGCAGAGTGGACACTTATATCCTCAAGCTTCTGGAGTAGAGATTACTGCTACACAGGCTTTTCAGAAGATTTGTCATGCTGAATGCACAAATGAGAGATAGTGAATCTAACTTCAACTACGTTATAAAAGTGATAGAAGAAAGCAAATACCTAATTCTTTCCTCTGCCCAACCTTCATTTTCTTTTCTGCTATATCCCTACAGTTGTAACTGGCTTATAGGACAAGCACAGTAAGGCAGTAAATTTATTCTAGTCTACATCATAAATACTTTGGGAATAAAAAAAAAAATCAGTTCTCATTTTGTAGCTATCCACATAATCTATAACGGTCTGATTAATAACCCTTAGAGTGTCACAATTGCTAGCAGGTCAATAGTATTCAGAATAAATTAAAAGCCAGGTTTGGGGAGGTGAGGATTAGAACAGGAAGGAGAAAATAAGAATTACCCCAAATGTGGAAATTTTTTTAAGGGAAGCTTTAAGAAAATGATGAAAAAAGAATTTGGCATATATCCCACTCTGTGTCTTTTATTTTTATGTAAAGAATGACATAAAACCCACTGCCACTGAGTCAGGTCTGACTCACAGCAACCCTAGAAGTCAGAGTAGAACTGCCCCATAGAGTTTCCAAGGACCACCTGGTATAGGTACTCCTAAATCACACTATTCCATGCTTTAAGTCTCAGCTGGTTCCACAGGGCAAAACTGTGGTGTGGCCTGTCTTAAGCCTGGCAAGAGTTAATTCTTCAGGCCTGCAAAAAAGCCATGAATGCCACATTTTTGTCCTTAACAAGACTGAGACAGAAGTGGCATGTTGTGGTTCCAACTCACAGCCACACTAGAACACAGTAGAATTGCCCCCCGGGATTTCCAGGGAGTAGTTGATGGAGCCCAGCTGCCCTAACTCTTAACCACTGTGCCACCAGGCGTCCATAGATGAGGTTAAAAATAGAGAGCAATACTGTGACAAGTGGTCATACACATCATATTTCTACATGCTTGTAGCCACCTCTGAATAGTTCTTACCTGTCTTTTTAAAATGCACAGACCTAGAAAATACGATAAAAAGTGTCCCTTTCCCTAGACAAATATACACATACATAACATTGAGCATATTGATTTTAGGGAATTCATAGGCCCTAAAACCAAGTGTCCTAAGCACAAATGTATTTGAGACAGTACTGAGAAAGTTAAGAGTTGAAGGCTGGAGAAGACGCTGACTGTTAAACTGGTAGAAAACTTATGCTCCCCACAAAGGAGCCAGGCTTTGTAAACTTCTCTTCCCTCTGTCTTACCAGCAGCTCTGTCCCTCACTGCTCCTCCTGGATCATGGCCTGTTGGCTGCTGCTGAGCCCATCTCCTGCTTCCACGTGTGGCAGCTCACAAGAACAAGGGCACGTGGACAATTCTGAGAGGGTTTGCTGCTGAGATGTTTGCTAGCCTGGAAAAGACACAGAGTTGGAATATTTTTAAGTGAGCAAAAGGAACAAAGCTTATGTATCTGGTATGAAAGCTGTTATGCAGAAAGCAATTAGTGGTGAGCTCAATTTTGTTAGCTATTAAAACAATTTAGGGTTAGACAATCTCAAAGCGCTGACACTTCCAAATGTATCACAGTAATATTGTCTAATATTTGTAGAGCACTTTGCAATGCACAAGACATCTTTGCCCACATCAGTGGTTTCCACATTTTGATTGGGACGATCAATTAGCCTGTGAAACACTGGCTTATTCGACTTCATCTATTGAATCCAGTGGTTCATAACCTTGGCTGGAACAATATTATCTGAGCGTAAAGCTTGAGCATCACCCTCAGAGATTCTGATGTGTTGGGTTAAGATGAAGCCCTAAGCATTAGCACTTTTACTTATTCCAGGTGATTCTAAGGTACAGCCAGAATTGAGAACCATTAATTTAAAACCATTGTGCTTGCTGAGAGTTAGCACTAACAACTGCTGTTGAGTCAGTTCTAGTTCAGTCACCCTATATGTGTCACAGTTGAACCTGCTCCATAGGCTGCTGCTTAGGAAGCAGATTGCCAGGCCTTCCTTCTGAGGGGCCCGTTTGTGGACTTGAACCTCCAATCTTTTGCTAATCTTTTGGTTAGCAGCAGAGTGGGTTAACCATTTGCACCATCCAGGGATTCCACCTCATTAATGACTAATGAATATTCAGCGTATGCAATGTCAAGGCGGTGCTGAAGTACTGCAGAAAAGGTAACACGTTGTAACATATGGTCCCTTTGTTCAGGGGCTTCAATTTCGCTGGAGAGGCTGGACTTACACTTTCAAAAAGATCACCAAATAAGACACATACTTTAAAATATAAATAAGGCTTCAATGGACAAAGATGTAGCAAAAACCTTGGGGGCTAAAACAGGTAGAGATGACCACGAGCTGAAACAAGAGAGAAAGCTTAAAGTGCGAGGAACATCTTCTGGTGAGTTTAAGGCCCAGGTGAAATCCAGAGAAAGAAAGAAAGGAACAGGCACAGCCCTGTGTTCTGGCAAAGGTAAGATGGCACGAATAAGCATGGCAAACTGGGGGGAAAAAGAGCCCTTTCTACGTACAGGAGCATTAAATTTGGGGGAAGTAGATTGGAGCCAGAATGTAGAGAGCAATGGTAAAGGGTTATAGGAGTTGGGGCTGTATCTGGAATGATACTGGCAGCGATTAAAGGCCCCCTGTCTAGAGGAAGGGCAGAAATGTTTACTGGGTATTTAGTAAATGCTAAGGAGTTGTTGATGGGCAGTGGTTAAAAGCGCTCAGCTGCTATCCAAAAGACAGGTGGTTCAAACCCACCAGGAACTGGTGGTCTGCTTCTGTTAAGATTAAACCCATTGCTGCTAAGTCGATTCTGACTCATAGTGACACTGTTGGACAAAGTAGAACTGCCACAGAGGGTCTTCAAGGAGTGACAGGGGGATTTGAACTGCAGGTCCTTTTGGTTAAGCCCCCAAGCTCTTAACCTCTGTGCCAACAGGACTCCTCTGTAACGATTACAGCCTTAGAAACCCTATGGGCAGTTAGTTCTACTTTATCTTATAGGGGGTTAAGAGTTAGAACTGACTGGTTGCCTACAGACAGGTTAGTAAATGCCAGACACTGGACTAGATGAGGAGCCCTGGAGGTATACCGTGGTTAAGAGTTAGCTTGGCTGCTAACCAAAAGGTAAACAGTTCAAATCTACCAGCCACTCCTTGAAATCCCTATTGGACAGTTTAACTCTGCCCTATAGAGTTGCTGTGTTGCAATCAACTTGATGGCAACATGGGGTTTTTTAAAACGGTAGATGCGTTACAGAAGTTAAACTGAAAAGCTATATCTACTGCCATTGAATGATTCTGACTCACTGCAACTCTATAGGACAGAGTAGAACTGCCCCATGGAGTTTCCAAGGAGGGCCTGGTGGATATGAACTGTTGACCTTTTGGTTAGCAGCTGTAGCACTTAACCGCTATGCCACCAGGGTTTCTGCTACATGTTATGTTATTTAACATTCACAAAAATCTGGTGAAGTACGTGTTATATTCCTAGTTTACAAATCAAGAAGAGAAGTCACTTAATTTTTACCATAGTCACATAGTCAGAAATAGGTAACTGAGATTAGACATGCTGTTTCCTTAGAAGCCTGGCAGCATAAACATCATGTTTTAAGATTTAGGGATTTTTTTTTAATTGTGATGTAATTCAGATACATAACATCCACTCTGTTAGTATCTAGTATATATATAAAGGTTCTTCCACCATGATCACTCTCTAATTCCAAAACATTTTCATATCAGAGGAAATCGAGTAGCCATTAGCATTAAGTCCTCATTCCTGCCTGCCTCCAGCACTTGAAAACTACCATTTGACTTCTTGTCTTTATAGATTTGCCTATTCTGAACATTTAAGTGGAACTATATAATTTGGACTTCTGTGCCTGGCTTCTTTCACTTAGCATAATGTTTTTAAGAATCTTTGATGTTTTATCATGTATCAGTACTTCTTTTTTTCTTTTTTTATGTTTAGCAATGTTCCATAGTATAAACAGACCATATTTTCTATATCCGTTCATCAGCTGATGGGCATGTGGACTGTTTCTACCGTGAACATTCATGTACATGTTTGTATGTGGACATCTGTTTTCAATTATCTTGGATATACATCTAGAAATAGAACTTCTAGGTCACATGGCAATTCCATGTTCAGCATTTTGAGGAACTGTCAAATTGTTTTCCAAAGCAATTACACCATATCACATTTCCATCAGCAACGTATGGGGTTCCAGTTTTTCCAGATCTTAAGCAGCACTTGTTATAATTGTCTTATTTTAATTATAACCATCTTATTGTGATGGGGTAGAAGATTTTAAATTTTATAAATGACCATATATGAGCTATTGGCTTACTGCGGTACTTCAGGTGTAAAATGGTAAGAGTCTGGACAAGAAAATGCCAGAGAGAAACCAGTACTGAAGCCAACTCTTCAGACAAAGACTGAACTGGACTACAGGACATAAAGTGATGCGACTGATGTGTGTACTTTATGGTTTAATACATATACATGAGGCTGTCCAACTGGTTCCCCTCTAACGGGGAGAGGAAGGACCCAGTGGCAGGGGAATGGACACTCGAAGTACAGGGTAGAAAGGAAGAGTGTGCTGTCACAGGGCGAGGAGAGCAGATAAGACGCAGGTGCTCAGGGTTTTATATGGCAGACTAACTTGTAAACTTTCACTTAATCACAATTTAAAAAATGCCAAAAAGATGACGTCAGAGAAAACACAAATAATTTTATTAATCAGGTGGAGAAGCATTAATGATTAGGAAGTGAATAGAATTTAGCAACATCCTAGACGTACACAGGAAGAAGAAATAAAGTAAGGAGAATGGTTGCCTAGAAGAAAGATGGCATTATTAGAGAAAGAGAACTGTAGACAGGAATCTAAAATAACTAAATAAATTCTTGACGTAATGTATTTGAGGAAATCTACATATTCAAATACATAATCATCAGGCAGATGAATACGTGGTACTGAAGTTCAGGAAATCATAGCTGGAGACAGTGAATATCTCAGTTTTTTAGAAAGGATCAAAGCAGCATTATGAAGACTAAAAAGGGGGTATTGCTTGCATATGCTTAGAGTTTAGCAATTCATTGGCTCAGACATTGGAGAAGACAGAGCAGCTGTGTCCTTTTCTGCTTAAAACAGTGAATCCAAACTTAAACAGTAAAAATAATATACTCATCAAACTTGAATCGGAACTGTAGCAGTAATTCGCTTGGGTTGGTATCAGATTTTTATTGCCACTTTAGGATGTGCACACCAGTGCTGTCCCTGGCTCATGCAATGGTGCAAGCAGACTTGTGGGACTGCCCTTGAAAGGCTGGCACAAGGGACCAGGAGTCCTAGAGGACTGTGACTACAAGCTATTATCTGGCTGGCCAGAAACCAAGCTGGCAAACCATCAAGGAAAGACATGAAGTTCCAGCTTTCTGTGTGTAAAACAGTCCCTTAGTAAAAAGAGGCTATCCCAAACAAAATAGAACTTAAACCCTTAAGAGCTCATAGTCTCTTGTTATAGAAACAGTGCCTCAAAACTCAATAAGCTTGGCTTTGTTCAGCCTTGGAAATTCCTCAACATGATGTTCACCGACGAACACAATGATGACTAATATGCTTGGGTGATTTGGGAAGAGAAGCCCAGTGACACTACTTCGGGTGCTCAAGTCAATATTCTCAAAGAAAACGTAAAGCATTGTCTCAGTCAGCTGATACAGTTGAGCTCTCCCCTTCTGCTAGATTATGGGTTCAGTTACTTAGAAGGCGGAACAGACTAAACCCATGAAAGCTAACTGGTGAAGTCAGAGCCATAGTGAGAAGAAGGAAGTTTAAGAATGAAAGCCTATGAACACATTTTAAATGCTCTCACTCCTACACACGTCTACGTTTTTAACTGAATGAATAAACTTCCTACTGAAAGTAGTGTTCTTTCTGAGGATAATGTGGTTCTTAGGCAGATCTCTTTTACTTTCAGTAAATAGAAGCGTATTCTGGTACCTTTTGTCTTTACCAACTCTTCAGTGTGTTAAAACTAATGATATCTAGTTTCTGCAATATTTTCCAGAACATGGATGAACAAGTAACAACAGAAATAGCTAAAAGTGATTGAAAGGATACTAAGGCATTGCATCTTCCCAACACCATCAACTATATACCTTCTCATCCACCTGGTTGGTGGCTGGGCAGTCAGTGCTTGCATTCTTACCCACCACACCTCATGACCTTTTGTGCACAGGAGATACAATGAGGAAAATATTTCAATTTAGTGAAAGGTAAGTCATGTTGTATTTCAAACCCTGGAAGCTGATGTTTTTCTCTGTCAAAAAAAATACTCTTTTCTCTGCAAACCACTCATTCTATTAACATGTACATATATCAACACAAGCCACATACCTAACGGAGGAATTTTTTCTCTTTGAACTTAAATTCATTCTCTTTCCAACGGATGGATCCATCATCAATCAGCAGTCATCAAATACTTGATTACAAAGACGGCACTAGGTTTATCCCGCTGGATTTAGTCCCTCCTTTCCTCCCCGTGCCATGAGGACGCCCTCATTGCACATTGCTTCAGCGTTTACCAGTGGGTGTTTCCTTCCTGTTTCAGTGCTGCCAAGGCTCTTTCCCCTCTTGATGCAATCCCCCAAGTCCAAATGGGGTCAGACTGGAGTTCACTGAACGGCAGCGGCAGCGCACTGACCTCGGCAAGATACAACCACGCAATAGTTCTTCACCCCTCCCCCTCATATACAACACAGACACCTTTCTGCAAGTAAAGGATCCCAACTATACAATGCCCTAAGGGAAGTGCTATTTCAAGATATCAGCTACAA
The DNA here is from genome assembly GCA_028571685.1 of Heterohyrax brucei. Lineage (NCBI taxonomy): Eukaryota > Metazoa > Chordata > Mammalia > Hyracoidea > Procaviidae > Heterohyrax > Heterohyrax brucei. The sequence continues at coordinate 80,315,911 of CM053143.1, forward strand.
GGCAGAAGTGACTGTCCAACTAATGCTTTTAAAAAAAATCTTTTCCCAGTTGTTAAAGCTCTAAGAAGAACATGACAGGAAGAGCTCATGTATATTTACTCCCGGCAGCCCTGGTGGTATAGTGGTTAACAGCTTGGTCGCTAACCAAAAGGCTGGTAGTTGAATCCACCAGTTGCTCTTTGGAAACACTATGGGGCAGTTCTACTCGGTCCTGCAGGGTCACTGGGAGTTTGAAGCCAAATTGATGACAACAAGTTGTTGTTGTTTTTTTAAACTCATAACGTAAGCCAAGTAGTGACTCCCAAGGAAGACCTCATTAAGCATTTACAGAACAACTTCCACTAAGTAAAAAAACAAATATATATCCCATAGGGTTATTCCTAATCATCAATCTTTATGGAACTAAAATTGCCAAATTACTAACAGTTATACTAACAGACATTAACTAGCAGTTACAAACCACATGATACAGTATTTTCAGTGCACAAAGAGAATGAGAAGAACCTAATACAGCACTGTAGAGGTGTAGCTATAAAGTCCCTTGACACTAGGGGAAGATTATCAGATCAATTCATATTACTTTTAGAAAAAAGAAAAAATTATGTAGTAGTAAATACTTTTATAAAACAAGATGAAAACACTACCTTAGAAGAAAACACAGAGTAAAAATGAAGCAGAAAAAGCATACACAAATTCTCTGCATCTGAAACACTTACATAATTCTTTGCTAATGTTTGCCTTCTTTGGTCAGAGACTAGGCTAGTGTGAACCAATGGAGTGTAGCCCCCAGATCTTAATCTGGAAAGCCAGGGAGGATAGGGTTTATTTTTCTTCCCCTAAAACAGAAAATATGAGTCTCTATAACAGAATTGCCACTTCTAGATTCCAGGCAACAGGAAGAGGTCCTCTAAAAATCCTATGCAGTAGAGAAGGTAAAAGGGATAGTGGGGAAAAGGTGTAAAGACATATTCATTGATTTTAATGGTTCGTCTGTCATTTCTTTGTTCCTCCAGAGAAGCTTTGGCACTTGTGATTATACAGCTGACTGTGGGACAGTAATTCTAGTGGCAGCTTAGTTTTGAGCCTAACCTAGAAGAAATTTCTCTCCCATAATTCTATGGTAAACAAACCGCAGTGGGCTAGCAGAAAGCATCATCACACCACCAGCAGCTGCTGACACCACCAGTGGGTTCTGGCTCATGGTGATCCCACCCGTGTGCATCAGAACAGAACTGTGCTCCACAGACTTTACAATACTGAGCTAGCAAAAGCAGACAACCAGGCCTTTCTTCTGAGGCACTTCTGGGCACACTTGACCCTCACTTCTGGGCACACTTGACCCTCCAACAACCTTTTTGTTAGCAGATGACTGTGCTAACCATTTGCACCACTGTCTAAGTCCTCTGGTACTTCTATAACAAACACAACAAGTAGATGGCTTTAAAAAGAGAAATTAATTTTGCTACAGGCAAGTAGGCTACAAGTCCAAATCCAGGGCACCAGCTCCAGGGGGAAGTCTTTCTCTTTGGGCTGTGGAGGAAAGTCTTTGTTATCGGTCTTACCCTGGATGGGTAGCTTCTGAGGCACAGACATCTGGTTCCTTTCAAGGTCAGCTTCTTGGAGATATGAACTCCTCAACTCTCTGCTTGCTTCCTGTCCCTTTATATCCCAAAAGATTGACTCCAGGCACAATACAGTTGCATACACTCAGTCCCGCCCCTCCAGCACAACTGCCATTCATCGTCCCTCATTCCCATCATAGAGGCAGGGTTTACAGCATATAGGAATAGCACACAATACACATTTTGGGGTGGGGGGACACAATTCAGTCCAAGACAACCACCAAAATACAAATTAAACTGAGGTTCTAATTCTGGCTTCAGCACTTGTACTTATGACCTTGAGTCAGTCACTTGAGGAGACCTGAGGGCTAGAGAAGTCTATAAAATGTAGATTTGGATTATCTCTGTTCCAATCCAGCTTTAAGACTTTATGACTCTGTGAGTTTCCAACTCACAGTGACCCTACAGACAGAAAGAGTAGAACTGACTCATGGAGTTTCCAAGGAGCACTTGGTAGATTTGAATTGCCAGTCTTCTGGTTACCAGCCACAGCTCTTAGCCACTACGCCACCAGGGTCTCCATGCCACCAAGGTTTCCTAATTTGATGTAGGTAGAACAAACAGATACATAAGAAGAAAAGGCACTGCACAAATGCAGAGGATGTTCAAGCTTCAGCAGAAGTATACTGGTAGAATTACTCCAAATTAAATACACATATATTAAAACTTTACAATGACTAATCTTAAATTGCAATACATAAATATAATTGATATTCACAATAATTATTGATTCCAAAACATTTTTTAAAAGTATGTTCTATTACTTTAGATTTGGTAAATTCATATTATGAAGTAATTCTAATGAATTCTTCAGCTTAACAAAGCATGGTTCATTTAGACTGAATTGCTAATTATATTCATTTATAATAGTAATAAATAGATCAATAACCTGATAGGCTGTAAATGCTTTCTAAAACCTGCTTGAAATCTACAGCGTTAACACAGATATTAAAAACAAATTCACTTTCTTACTTTTTAAGGAAAATACATGTATTTAAATTGAACCTATCACCCCATTTCCTAAATTCCTCACAGCCCAGAGAATGTACTTATGCAAGGATATCCTAAGTCATATGAACTATATGAGCCAAGGCTTAAAGCCATTACTATCATTAATACAAACATCAAAGGGTCAATGAGAAAAATTCCAGTGTGTGATGAGATGGCAAACTGCATATAAAATTGAATTGTCACCATACTGTAAATTGCTGACGTTTCATCTATCACTGTTGTGAAATGCAGCACTACTTCAGTAAAAACATGGCCTGTGTTCTTCACTCTAAACATTAAACAAAGAAATTTCATAGGATTTTATTGCCCTTAAAAAGGCAAAGATGTAAGAGTGAACAATTCTATAAGTTTCTCATACCTTCTAGTTTTGCCTAGTTCATTAAAAAGGAATGTTTAAACTGGACTAAACCAAAAGCTGAAAAGTTTGCTAAACAAAACCAAACACTTGAGGGACAGGGTAGCTGAGAATGGGGTCTGGGGACCATGGTTTTGGGGGACATCTAGGTCAAGAATAACACTTTATATTAAGGAGAGAGAGGAAAAAAATGTTTACACTGAGACATTTCAAACTGTACTGGGAAACTCTAGAGTTATGTTTATTTAGATTGTTAATTTATGCATTTTGCAAAATTGAAATTTAATATGGCATAAAACACATCCATAATAAAGTATTCCTAAGACAGTTCAGTAAACATCAAGTTGACAATTAAAATATGTAATGGTTGTTATAACATGGCATACTTCATAGGGCTGGGAAGGGTCACAAGGCTTCCTACTGTGTCAGATGTTACATTAGTTGCAGGATTGTAGGGGATGTCCAGGGAATCTGGAGGAAGGAGCAGTGGTAGCTTACGGTAGCAGAATTCACCAACTGCCTTGGAAGTATTTCAGTAACCACCAGCACAGTCACACTCATGTGCACCTGCTGCATAACAGCTCTCATTATTTGTATGATTCTTAATTAAGAAATTTAAAAAAGGTATTAAGCAACTGTGGAAAGTCTTTGCAAATTTACCACTTGTTACTGGAAAGTATACAATGGTTAACTTTGGCAATAACTAGAAAGCAACACGATGGGGGGAAGTTTGGTAGAAGAAATGGAAATTTAAAGATGAAAACATTGTAATATTTCCAAAATTATGTTTTTACAAGAGTATCATATTATGTAAAAAGTAAAAATATTAGGTTAAGCTTCATATAATGCCCATGGCAATAGAATGTAGACATAGATCCCTAAGTGGGCATTTAATATAAAAAGCTATAAATTCCATCACACTGAAGACTGAATAATCTTCTATAAATGAATGAGTAATATAGTTGATTGGCTTTACTTGGCTCAATATAGTTGAATATTTTTATAAAAGGTTAAAATTTTATATATTAAATTTATTGAACATGATTGTAATAATTAACTAGAAGTTGATTTTCATGATTTACAGAGTGGCAGCGTAATAAAAAATGTATATATTTAGGGCTTGTTATGAATTATATTCCCCCCAAAATGTTTTAAATCCCAACCTAACCAAAACATCAGCAGTTTGAATCCATTGTCCACTCCTTAGAAACCCTATGCGTTAGTTCTACTCTGTCCTATATGGTCACTATCACTCTGAATCTATACAACAGGCAGATTTTCTGATATGTTAATAATGAGGCAAGGACAGTATAGGGTATATCTTGAGTTAATCTCTTAGAAGAGATAACAAGCAGATTAGGCAGTGATGGCCGAAGGGACATACCAAACCACATGAATGTCCCTAGGACTGGAAACTCAGAGGAGAGAAGGACCTTCCTCTAGAGCCAACAGAGAGAAAGCCTTCCTCTGAAGCTGGCATCCTGAACTTAAAATTGTAGCCCCCTAAGCTGGAAACTGGAAACCCTGGTGGCCTAGTGGTTAAGTGCTACGGCTGATAATCAAAAGGTCGGCAGGTGCTCCTTGGAAACTCTTTGGGGCAGTTCTACTCTGTCCTCTAGGGTCACTATGAGTCAGAATCAACTTGACAGCAGCCAGTTTAAACTGGAAACTCTGGTGGTATAGTGGTTAAGTGTTATGTCTGCTAACCAAAAGGTCAGCAGTTAAAATCCACCTGTGCTCCTTGGAAAGTCTATAGGGCAGTTCTACTCTGGCCTATGGTGTCACTATGAGTACAAATCAGCTCAACAGAAGTGGCTTTTTAAACTGTAAGAAAATAAATTTGTTAAAACCACCCACTTAAAGTATTCCTATTACAGCAGCACTAAATAACTAAGATAGTAAAATTTTACAGAAATTTAAGAAGATAGTGTATGTAAAACTGCACCTTAATAAAAATGTTTTAAATCATTTGTTATTTGCTATATGGGATGTTCACATCTAAAGAGAACAGGCATTTGTCATTGTTGATTGTTCCCTTGGTAGAAGGGATTAAAGTAACCTAGCAACCTCTGTGTTGAGGAAACCAAAATAAAAGAGTTAGTTTTCTACCACCAGTTACTCTACAATGGAAGAAAGAGCACAATGAAATAGAAAAATGCTATTTGTGCTATTGTGCTTTGATACACATTATTTATCGCACGAAAATGCAAATATAAGAAATTCCCTGGAAAACTACTTTAAATGTATAATTGTGATTGAATTTACACACCATTACCATAGCTACACACACACACACACACACACACACATGCACACACACACACATATACATACACCAAAAAATACAAAATAACAAAAGAATTGGCCAAAGAGTATATATAGATCATTGGTTGGCTATGGGAGTAGTTAATGCTGGAAACTTGGAAGTTTTTAAAATATGCTAATATAAATTAGCATAACAATGTGATTTGTAGAATCACACTTCATTTTAAAACTGGCCTTTTATAGAGGCAAACTCAGAATAAACATTAAGCTAGGACAGAAGGTAGTTAGGGAAAGTAAACTTTAAACTGGAGACATAAATATGAAAATTTGAATTATGAAGAATTATAAAAGGACAAATTGGTCAGAAGGTGAAATACTGTTTTTGATCATAGGATAGCAAGAGGTAAATGGCAGATGAAATATTTATATTTCAGAAAGTTTTTAAAGACTGTCATGATCTTTCAGAACATAGAAATAAATATAATTTAACTACCTAGTAAAACAAAGAAACTATATGGCTTAAAAAGACAGTGCAATAATCATCGAACACATCTGCACACATTTTATACATATGCAAGTGAGGGAGCACAGAAGGACAGGCATGTAAAAATTTTTGCTTTTCTCCATGTATTAATGACTGAGATTTTGAAATCTGGGAAAGTATTTTTAGACAGTCAAAAAAAAAAGGCAATGTTTAAAAATTATCACTGAGCAAAGTGGAATTTGGACCCACTGACTTTGCCTTTAGAGAAGGTTGTCTGAGAAAAGCCCATCCTGCCAAATTCACTTCAGTGTATGAGTCATAGACAATCAATATTGAGTGTCTCAACTGGTCACTGACCCAGAATGCATGAGAACCTAGGAGACTGGAACACGTTACTCAGATGTGAATGTCTCATTACTGTTGTCAGCTGACCAGAAATGTAGACTATGCTAACCTCCTGTAATATTTAGTACAAGAAGAGAAGGGAAACAACCATTAATGTCTGCATACAGAGTCCTGGGGGGGTATAAATAGCTAAGGGCTTGACTACGAACCAAAAAGTTGATGGTTCAACTCCAGCCATGGGCACTTTGGAAAAAAGACCTGGTGACATATATCATTAAGATCAACAGTTGAAACCCTGTGGAGCACAGCCTCTATTCTACAAATGTAGGGTCACTATGAGACAGAATCAACTAGATGGCCAACGATTTTGGTTTTTTGTTTTGTGTTTAATATCTGCATGTTATTTCAGCTCAGAAGCGACAATAAGCCAGAAAAATCTCACACATGCTAAAAACTCTCTTTAATCTTGGGAAAGACTAGCAATAGTTAAGAACTGAGCAGGGAGATGACCTTAATCAGTCTCACTAGGAATACAGCTGCTTCACAGTCCTCACTGTAGACAGTTACAGTGGGATGCCAATCATCCCTCCAGCAAGTGCCACTGAAATGACTTCACACTCCAGGTTTAAGACAGGTCAGGGTACACAGGTCACCTCCAGAGCCATGAATGAAGTAATGTGTTATCAGAAAGCAGGTCAGAGGTAACATAAATCATCCAAGTGTAACAGCTGACAGCAAATAACTTTCTATTATAAGCAGTCATTTCCCAAATGAAGAAGATGCACTTTCATTTATGTTTTGAGAGAGAGAAACTGGGGTACGGGTTCGGGGATTCGCACATAAAGGAAAATGAGACTTTTTTTAAAACCTTGAGGACCCTGAGAAAAAATATGGAATCCACAAATACACGGATTCTTGTTGCTTTGGGAGTATTGTGTGCATTGCATGAAGACAATAGGATTGTGTCTATTAACTCCCTCCTGGACCTCCCCATTCTACCCCTTGTACCTCTTTTGAAAGACTGGCATTTATTATTGCAAGAAAGACTATGTGTCAGTTATGAAGAAGACTAGGCTATTTTCCTTCAAGTTGGAAAATGAAGTGATAAACAAGGACATGGATGAAAATACTGGAGCTGTCTGAAGAAAGAGAAGATACATTTTCTTTTTAACCTCATTTATTTATGTATTTATTTAACTTTTGACCATATTTAATCTTAGGAATATACCAATTCTTCTTTCCCAACTGTATATTAAGGAAACACTTGCTGATATTGCTAATTTCATCCTCAGTTCCTATTCATGGCAACCTTATGTATCACGGAATGAAACGATGCCCACTTCTGTGCTATTTTCATGATCTTGATGTGTTTAGTTCATTGTTTCAGCTATTATGTCAATTCAAATGAGGTTTTCCTCCTTTTCCCTTATGTTTCCCAAACATAATGTCCTTTTCTAGTGATTAGTCTTTTCTGATGACATATCCAAAGTCAGCAAGCTGAAGTTCTCACCATCTTTGCTTCTAAGGAGCATCCTAGGAGGACTCGAAAACCAAACCCACTGGCATCAAGTCGATTCTGACTCCCAGCTAACCTATAGAACAGAGTAGAACTGCTCCATAGAGTTTCCAAGGAGTGCCTGGGGGATTTGAACTGCCAACCTTTTGGTTAGCAGCCACAACACTTAAACACTATGCCACCAGTGTTTCCAAGGAGACACTAGTGACTAGAAATTCTGTGGTGAGTTACTTCACATAAAAGATTTTTAAGATGTACAAATTTCCTGGAAAAATATTTTTTAAATGTTATGTGTGTATGTGTATGTGTGTGCGTATATATGTATGTATGTGTGTGTTTTATGCTGTCGATTTGATTCTGACTCATAGTGATCCTATAGGACAGAGCAGAACTGCTCCATAGGGTTTCCTAGGCTGACATCTGTACAAGAGCAGCTAGTCAGGTCTTGACTCCCACAGAGCAGCCGATGGATTCTTGAACTGCTGGCCTTCTAGTTAGCAGCAGAGCACTTAACCATCACACCACCGTGGGATGCACTCTCTATCTACACACACACACACACACATACACACACACACACACACACACACACACACTACATATACACACATGAACACATGCATCAAGTTACAGATACTAGCCCTTTTCCAGCTCTCTTTCATACTCAAAATTTGCTTCATATGTTAAATATAGTTTATAGAACAATTTGAAGCTCTTGGTGAAAATACGATTTGCATAGTAAGTTCATGGTTATAATTAGCTTTCCAATTTGTTTGTTGACAGCGAGATTACTTATTGAAATCACTGCTACCTACATTAAGAAATGATAAATGTTATTTTTACAGGGTACAGGTAGAATGTTTTATGATTATATGTACATATCCAACCACAATTAATATTTTGTTAAGTTTAAATCTTGAAGAAATCTCAAGATTTTTCCTAACTAAAACTAATCTTTGTTAAAGTATGACTTCTTTATACACCAGTTTGTTAACATGAATTTTCATAAGAATATTAGCCTGATTTTATATACATTTTATATGAGTCTGAATCTACTTGCTGGCAATGTGTTTGATTTGATTTATATAATAAGTATCTAAATAAATAGAATCTTAGCATGCACTCACCAAGTAGTTGAGAAAATAAATAGATTCAATTTTCTAGTCTTGTCAACTTCACATTCTTACAGCAAGTCTGTCACTTTCAAAACTAGACTTTCCTATACTTACTAAAATGACTCATTATTATCTCTGAGTTTTTTTTTTTTTTAAGAAGCTTGCATTTCTCTTAAAAGATTAATCGAGGAATTTATCATTTTGGTGCAGACCACACAGTAAATGGTACTTAATGCACATTTTTATCTTAGAGATTAAAGACAGTTAAACCTTTGATCCTTTGTACTGGTATTCAGGAGTACACAGTACACTTTCTTTTAAGAACAAAGTTAATATGCTTAAGACCTCTGAGAAGCAGGATTTCTTTTCACATCACTATGCCAGAAGGACATTTAAAGTTTGGTTTATGGAACTCCGCTTTCTGCTCTGTCCAAAAAGCGGTTTCATTGCATAACAGGTATTAGCAATGTAGCCAACTCTGTAAAAGTTGTAATGACCCATATTCATTTTCTTACCAAAAATAGTCTAATAAAAGACTTCTGATAATTACTTTTTTCTCATTTAAAGATGTCCTTTTTAAGTTGGGCGGAGAGTTAATCAGCTTCAAGTTCTAAGGATACTCATTCTCACATTATGAGAAATATTACAAAAGAATGTGCACAATCTTTAAGAAGCTCTATGTTCAACCTTCATCTTTCTGAAATGTTTCCCATAAAGACATATTTGATTGTAACACTACTTCCAAGGCCACTTAAAAAATGCAACATAACAAGTATTTGTTTAATGCCTTGAGGCATGTGTTCACTTATCTCTTTCCTGCAAGTCTGTAAATTTAAAGATAACTTTTTTTAAAGAAAATTGTGTTGTGTAAATCCCTCATTTTATAGTATAGGCTGAGCGGCCCAGCACTGCATGCAGAGATAAAGACCTCATTTAAACAATGCCTTTTGCAAGACTAAAAATGACCACAATCCTGTCTGACCTGCCCAAGGAATGCATGCTGTGGGCAAAGGATGGCAATAATGCTTGGATAAGGCTAAGGGGAGACTTCTAAAAGAGATATAAACAAACGTGAAAATAAATGGTGTAATCTGCAAGAAAGGGCCTAGTGTAGTCAGGCGACCCCCCCAGCTATAACTGCTGCCTTACCTCCCTTATCGTCCCAGGTAATACGACTTTGCTTTCCATTACAGATGGGCAGTCGTCACCCTGGCAGCAGGGCCCAGCCACCAAGTTATCAAGAGGCAGTTGTAGCACCAGTGTTATACCTTGCTAGGACCAGTAGAGAATTTCAAGATTTTAGAACTGCTTTAGTAAGTTATACTCTATGTTTGAAGAAGACTTTTTGACTACTCCATTTTCTTTTCCTTTCTCATCTTTCTGTCATTTTCTAAGGAAAGGAAGAGAAAGGACAGACTAATAGCTTCTGTCATCTTATCTAGTCATATGGTCGCATACTATGTATTTAGGAAATAGTATTGGAATCATTATTTCCAATTTTCAAGGTAGAGAATGTGGCCAAGCTGGGCTCACAAGGACACACAAGGACAGTTAATATGGGCCCTGAACTATAAAGACAGTAGATAAGATAATATTGGAAAATATCTCTCAGGGTAACTTTCACTTAACCAGAAAGCTAGACTTCCCAGTCTCATCTTTTTCTATTAGTGAACAGAAATTTATTGGGACAATGATGACTCTCTTGACTGTCACTACTGAAACCTGTACCAATGATTGACAAGAAGGATGATTCAAAATGTAGGATCACAGTTTCTAGCCAATCTATAAAAAGGTGAAACTTTCAAGATTTGGCACAGTTGTGATATTAATATGGAAACCCTGCTGGTGTAGTGGTTAAGAGCTATGCCACCAAGAGCTCCCTAGAAGCTCTACAGGGCAGTTCTGCTTTGTCCTATACGGTTGCTAAGAGTCAAAATCGACTCAATGGCAGCAGGTTTGCTTTGGGTTTTTATACAGTTAGTGTATACTGATGGTTCTGTAACATTCCTTGGCTGTAGCAGCATGCTTGTCCATTTTCTCACTGTAACCTATTCTGTAAATTCTCTAGACTTGGGCAGACAGGGCTGTAGTAGCATGCTTCTCTGTTTCTCACTTTAGCCTTTTTGAATATACGCCAAATATAACTTTCTTTTTCCTTTACTAAACTTCGTGAGGTTTTCCTCCACAACGCTATCATAATTAATAGCAGGCATTAAAACTATGTCATAAATCTATTGTTCTCTGATTTCAGAAAGTTCCCCATATTTAGAATTAAAGAAAGAACTACTCTAGCAATTTGCCTTTCATTTACTAGTATGGAGTCAAGTTTAATCACTCTGTCTTTTTCTGCTACTAAACCTTTGGGGTGAGAATTCTCCTCAAGTACTGACCTTCATTCAACAAATGTTGATTGTGGGCTTATTATGTGTCAGGCACTGTGCCAGACACTAGAGACAACACTTTGAACAAAGCAAAAATTGAACTCCTATCATGGTGCTTACAAATCACACGGATTCTGCTGGATTTTCAAGCAGAAAACCCACATAAAACATTTGAATTAATTTTGGCCACTTTCTCAAATGAATAAAGGAAGTTAATTTACAAACAAGTAGAAAACTAAGATATGAAGAAACATCTACCTGTAAGTACTTTTCAATGTCAAGGACAGCCCAACTCCAAGTTAAGGAACTAGATAAAAGATATTACCTTATCATGATAGCAGATACTAGGCGATACTGGAAATAGTGCTGTTTCTCCCAGCCTAGAAGGCAGTTGGTAGCCACACAAATGAAAGAAAGTAACAAGAAGAAAAATTATAGGCAAAGCTCATCTTGCTGCAAAAGGCTTGGACACCAACAATCTATTTATAATATTTGAAATGTATTTCCTATGGAAATATTATTGCAAATCATGTTTATATTTTGTAGCTACAAAAACCTTTTAAACACACAATGTAACTGAAATATTATCCAATTATAATAACATCAGAAAATAATACAGTTGTCAATGCATATGGCATTTTAGCTACATGTGCTACTTTGGCCCTGCCAGCTCCCAGGCAATTATCTCCTGTAAGATTTTTTTCATGAGAATGCCTAATTTCACCTGTATGTGCTTAATGGATATTTTTTCTCTACTTAATTTCTGACGAAGAGAAGACAGACAGAAAACACAGCATAGTTGCCTTAAAATCATTTTAAAAAGTGTATGCACCTCTCAAAGTCATTTCATTCATTTCTATATTCAACTAATGCTTACTGACCACCAAGTGCCAGCCACTGTTGTATGTGCCAAGCTATATGTCGTGATTCAGACAGTGTTACCGAACTGATATATACCAGGGGAGCTGGCAGTGAATTTACAGAACAACAGCAAACAAACCCCAGAAACAAACAACACAGAGAAACTTCTGTCATGTGATAATTAAGGTTATGAAAGAAAATACAGCAAGGTAAGGAATTACATAGGACGAGCTCCCTGAAAAGTAACACGAGGAGAGATGAGGCAGAAATGCACTGACACAGTAGATATTTAAAGAAAGCGGGTTCCGGGAAGAGGGAGCAGCGAGTACAAAGCCCTAGAGGTATGAGGATGCCCATTCTTGCTAGGACAGCAGGAGAGTCCTGAGACTAGGGTGAGGAAGAAGAGAGGGAAGAAATGGAATCAGAAATGTAAAGAGGCATGACCCATCTTCATTGTCTTAAAAGATCACTGGAGTTGCTGTTTGGGTAAAAGACGAAAGAGAGGTGGGAGAGGAATTCAAGCTAGAAAGATACTTCCATATTTAAAGTGTGATGTGACAGTGGCTTGGAAGAGGGTTGTTCCTATGTGTGTTCCTATTTCCCAAAAATGATCCTTCAGAGTTACCTATACATGGCAAGCAGTCTGTGAGTATTATTGAGGGTCGGCTATGTGCTTGTTGGCATGATAATTATTGTAGGGGATTAAACAGCTATATAAGATATGATCCTGGCTCTTAGGAAAACTTAATGAAGAAAGACTGTTTCCGATGCATAAATGCCAAATATATTTTAAACTGCTTTTTTTTTGTTTTTATGTAAAAGTATATTCATTTATTTATTGTGCTGTGACAGTTTACAATTCAGTTTCTCAAACAAAAACTTCCCCTCAGCTTGTTACGTGACCCTAGTTGCTCTCCCCACACTGTGACAGTTCACTCTGCCTCTCCACCCTATATTTCCTGTGGACATTCAATCAGCCATCTCCTGCTGCCTTGTCATCTTGTCTCTGGACAGGAGGCGCCCAGTTAGTTCCATGTATCTATGTACACCGTGAAGCACATTCTTAGCCAGTATCATTTTATGTCTTACACTCCAGTCAGTCTGTGTATAAGGAGTTGACTTTGGGAATGGTTTCAGTTATGGGTGAACAGAGAGACCAGGGGCCATGTCTTCTAGAGACCCTCCAGTCTATCAGACCATCAAAGTCTAATCTTTTTTAACTACAAACTGCTATTTTGAGAGACAAACACATCTCAAAACATCTTTCACATGGGGCCCAAAATCCTCTAACATCATTACAATGCAAGGATTTCCCATTCTCATGAGAAAATCTTGGGGTCGGCATGCCAAGGCAATCTGTCATCTATCTTTAAGAAAGGTATTTCAAGGTTATCTATTCTTGTTTCTAAAACTTGAGTATGCAATGGGGGAAGAACAAGTGACATCTGGGAATCTTAATAGATTTGAAATCACAAGCTGCCATTTTATATTTCTATGGAAAAGTTTGTATCCTTTCATTGTATTTAATAAAGAAAAGTAAATGATAATGGTGAGCAGATGATACTTAAAAGCTCATGATTTGTATTGTGGTTGCAAAAATAAATGGATAGAAATAATCCTTCAACTCTTTCCTCTTGGGATGTTCCTCAGAGAATATGCTGTTAGTTTTGTGCGGTCTCTGCTGGGCTCCGTTGTTGAGAAAACAGTGTTGTCTGGTGGGACCTCAGACCATCCAGGTCCCTGAGGAAGCACGACTTTGAGTTTGAGCAGAGGGCTGGACGTAGGCTGGAAACTTCCTGAACTGACCAGTCTGAGAGTTCTGATACTTCCAATCTCATTGTGATAAAAGTGATTACAGTGCTAATTCTCCCCTTCAAGTGGTAAAAATGATTATAGTGCTAATTCTCTCCTTTAAGTCTAAATATACTCCACAAGGGCAAAAAAGGTGGCACTCCCCTTTCCTGACACAGAGACCTCCAATAATGCCTAAGCACATGTTTATCCTGTCACTGCAGTTTTGCCAAGTAATATTTTATGTTACCTGTATCTGATCCACTGAGCTATCTTCATTTTACAGATTGAGGAGCAGCTTCGGAGGGGCTAAAGCAACTTGGATAAGAACATAAACAGCTACACAGCCTATTAAAAAAGCTAGTATGTAAACCAAGGATCTTCCTAATGCTAAAGCTCAGATTGTTTGACATCATCCAGCTGTAGACTCCTTTGGAGGGAAAATGTGGTGAAAAGCAGAAAGATCTGGAAGAGGGGAATGGAAAGGCAACACCAGGGAGAAGACCAGTGAGACAGAAATTATGGCCAAAAAGAAATTGAGTAGGAAGAAGAATAGTGGGAATAGAAAAGAAGGTCAACGCAAACTGACAGTAAAATACTTCATAAGGCTTAGTGATAAACTTGTAATAAGGACATGTCAAAAGTAACTCAAAGTTTTTAAGGAAGTTACTTAACGCCATGTCCTGGATTCTTTCTCAGTTAAATAGGGATAATGAAAACACCACTCATAATAGAGGTGTTGTGAAAATTAGATAATCTCTGGTAAGTGCTTAGCATGGTGCTTAACACAAAGTAAAAACTAAATAAATATCAACTAATATTAAAATTATAAATAGCCAATTTTGCAGCTGCAGTCAAGTGTCTATACCTTCTCATGCTTCCATTTTTCTTATTTGTAAATGCAATGGATGTATCAGAGGGTCTCTGAAGTCCGTGAGTGGCTCAAAAAGTCTGTGCTCAACTGTTAACCTAAAGGTTAAAAGTTCAAACCCACCTAGAGGTGCCATGGAAAAAAAGCCTGGCAAACAACTTCTGTAAAGATTACAGTCAAGAAAACCCTATACAGAAGTTCTACTCTGTAACACATGGGTTGTCATGGGTTGGAGTCAATGACAACTGACTTGATTTTGGTTTAATGGGCTTCCTCCTCACCCCTCCCCTGCCAAATTCTATGATGCTATGTTTGGAAATAAACTACTTTTTGCAAATCTGTTGACTTTTTTAAATGTCAACATGAAGGTAGCGGGAATCAAAGCAATAACATCTTATAATTAGTTGGAAATATCTTGTTTACATATCTAAACCTAAGATGTAGACACATACACACGTATATACACCCATATAGAATTAAACCTATCATCCAAGAAAAACTGTTAAAAATTCAAGAGACAATAAATGAAAAAAAATTTTTGATAATTTGTTGCAAGTATGAAAGATAGTTTGAAATGGATCTTTAAAATGTTCATATTCTGTGATAGAATACTTTATTTTTACATCTTTCCCTCACCTTTTTAGGTACTTTATGTTATACACAGTTGCTGAAATTTAGTTGAATGAATAAAAACCAATAAACCAAATCCAGTACTGTCAAGTCAATTCTGACTCATAAGTGACACTGTAGGCCAGACTAGAACTTCCCCCTGGGGATTCCAAGGAGCAGCTGGTGGATTTGAACTGCTGATCTTTTAGTTAACTGCTGAGCTCTTAAGCCAAGTTCTCAACCACTGTGGCAGCTCAATGAATAGCGCCACTTTATTATTACATACTTTCCAAATTATCCCTTAGCTTTTCCTTCTCTTTCTCATGATTGTATCAGATAAGACAAATTTTCTCCTCTCTGTTAATGTAGATACAGTCTCTTAAGCAGAAATATAATGTTAAGCAAAGTAGTTCTATGCAAACATATTCAGTGATTTGGTAAACCATTTCTTTATGCAGTAGGAATGACATATTTTCAGAAGCAAAACAAGTATACAGTGGGTAAGAAACAATTTGAAAACAACAGAAAATGGCAGCCTGAACTCCAACTGTCTCATTCCACATAGGTATGTAGCCACATCATTAAAGATGATTAAGTTACTGTATTAACTTCTAAAAGAGTCTGAGTCAGCTACGTTTTGAAACAGAGTGACACTCTTAAGAGCTTTGTCACCTCCCATTCTTGGATACTAAAGCACTTACTTGTCTGGGTTAAAAGCTACTATTTTAAGTTGAAAGTAGAAAGTGCCTGTCAGGTAGTGGTGATAATAGTTTAAAATAAATAATGTGGGGGTTGGGGAAAAGCCTGCTTGAGGTATTGCCTATGTTTCCTTTCCAGTCAAGTTTTAGTAAAATGGGTAATTTCATATTCTCTATGAATATTCATGACCCAGGTCATTAAATGGTTTGTGAGATAGTGACCATTTGTCCCCCCCCACCCCCCACTGTTACATCACTATTCATCAAAATTCTGGAACAGAATTTGTAAACATTAAAAGCATGAGCACATGGCAAGTTGTCAGAATGACCTAGAACTCCTGCGCAAGAGGGAACACCCTGGCACAATCTTGACATCGCCATAGCAGCTGTCTGTTTCTGTGTGTGAGCATATGTCTAATGCCTCTACTCTCTTCTAAGGCACCACATACAGAAAGTTTACACAAAGACCCTCAGGATTTTGTGATGTTTGAAAAAAAATGCATGACACTTAGTCTACTTTCATTTTATGTTCACAGACAAAGACTTGTAACTGTGGTCTGTTTAATTAACCGTTTCTACCAAAAAGGACTTAATTTATATGTCAAAAGCTTAACACACATACCTACACAGATATACACACTCAGGAGTAACTGAAAAGAGATAAATAGCCTAAAATGTCCAAAATGCTCATTGATATGTATCTTTCACACTCAAACTACTATTTTGATGTTTTATAATATAGAGACAGTTACTGCTCAGTCTTATTTTCATGAGAACAGTCTATTCCTTGAGTAAACGAATGTTTAATGTGTGCTTACCACTGCAGGTGAAAAGTGAATACAGTCAAATGAAAGTTATACTGAAATCTCATTCTTAGGCACAAATACATGAATTTATAGTCTTTATTACATTCTGAACACTTCCATTTGTAACCACGTACTATTTACTTTCTAACAAAAGAGGAAGGAATGTTATTGCCCTAATACATAAGCGAAGTCTTATAAAAGGCCAAGAATGCTTAGACATGGAAAGTTTACTCATAAGTAATGTAACACACACTTTCACTACTTGTGCCTGAAGTGATCACAATAATTACATCATTTCCAGACCAAAACAAGCAAATGAAACAAAAAAGGCTGTTTTTTTCTATAGCCTACTTTTTAACATATCTTAATCTAATGCATTATAAATGTACAATAGTAATTTTAAATTGCTAAACATTAAATAGGAGCCCTGGTTGTGCAGTGGGTAAAGCACTCAGTCAACTGCTAGTTCAAAACCACCAGTGGCTGCACTGGAGAAAGATGCAGCAGCCTGCTTCTGTAAAAGTTTATAGCCTTGGAAACCTATGGCCTATGAGTTGGAATGCAGTGGGCTCTGCTTTATGTTTTACGGCAGTAAGGATTAAACAAGTTATCTTTTCAAATCCAGAAGGAATTTTTTTACTCAGCAACAGAGATAAAAAAAAAAAAAAAAAAAGATTCCACCCTTGGATTTCCCTGTGCTGATTAAATGAGTCACTTCTTGGTAACTTCTTCCAAAGGAGAGCAGATTCGGATGTTAAATGACTAAAAGCTAACTTTTGAGATTCAATTGTAAGTAATGGAACTGGACAGATAATCTCTAAATTATTCCAGATCTAAAATTCCCTTTTACTAAATAGCACTTAAACTGAAACAGATTTGGTGGTTGGTTTACTCTTGGGAAAGAATCCCATATTAAATATTTAAACAAATCCATTTATGATACATTTGAGAGATTCTGATCCTTTCTCTTTTTAGAAAAGTTTTTTTTTTTTAATTCTATGAAAGAATAGTTCATATAGGCCAGCTTCAATTAACTATGAATTCTTTTGATGATCTAATTTCAGTTCTTTGTGAGGCATGCAGTCTTCTGTTTTTGGATGGTGGGTGATACCATCCACATACAATCATCCTTAGATACAATCCAAAAGAACTGAAAGTTTGCTTATATTTTTCGTATTCTAATTCCTAGAGAGGATGGTGCAGCATCCAGCTGTGTGTCATTCTGTTGTACAGAGGGTCGCAGAGAGTCGGAATCGACTCTACGGCATTTACCAACAACTTCTAGTGAAGGTTGCTGTTAGCGGCCATCAAGTGGCGCCACCCTGCGATAGCGACCTCATGAATAACACCGGTAAAAAATATGCCGAGCACACAGGATAAGACACTTAAATTCTTGGTGCTTTGATATTTTTTTACTTATAAATGAAAACTCTAAAAATCTATCTAGAAAAAAATTCCTTAAATTTTATTTTAACCCCCTAAATCTTGATGTGGGACTAAAAATGAGGAAAGGTTGAGGGCGATGGCCGAGGGAGGGACCAGAGAAGTTGGGGAGGCAGGTACAGGATGGGATGCAGAGGCGATCAACTCAGCGTCTTCACGAGATTTCTGCGGTCGGAGCGTACAGTTCTGCAAGACTGATTATGAATTCTGTTCTCAAACAAGATACTAACCAGTATCAAAATACAGGATTTTGTTTGATTGATTGTTTTTATTTTTGTTTGTCAAAGGAATTTGTGAGACTGGGCGGTAGGCATGCGCACTTCAGTCACAGGGACACTAAACTACATGGAAGAATCAAGACACGCGGGTAAATCCGTCCCCGTTTCCCAAAATCATAAAAAGGTTTAGCGTGACTAGTTCCATTCACTGCAGAAAGAAGAAAGATTACTTCGGGATTTAGGGACACACTTGGCGGCTTTACTGGGAAAACCGCGCATTCAGCGGATCCTGACCTAGACACCGTAATCTTCGGTTCATGACCCGGTCAGGGCCAGACGAGGTCGCCCGGACTGTGAATTAAACTCTGCCGATTTCCCCGCCCACGGACACAAGGCTGGACTCTGCCAGCTGGGACAGAAGCGCCTCCGGAATCCCAGGGCGGTGTTTGTAAACAGCACCGCACGCGCACGGAACCCACGTGTCCAGGGTTGACAGGACCGCGCGAACTGCAAGGCGCACCAGTGGCCGCCACTCCAAGGAGAAACGTCCTGTCTCTTGGACCCTAAAATAATTACGTCGGCGTCAAGAAATTATATCTAGCGTCATCTATCTTTCTATTTTCTTCTTTTCTTTTCGGTTTTTTGGGAACACTAACGCAAAACCCCCAAATTTCACTGTCCACCGTCCTTTCCTTCTTTAACTCACTCCTGACACAGGATAGGTTCAAAATTAACGGACTGATTCACCTAGCTCATTTTAGGGCAAATTGTGGCATTGCAACAATACATTCTAAATATACTTTCTGTCTCCTGTCATCCCCAGTTTTTGCTTTTTTTCTTTTTCTTTCTTCCGTTACTTCAGTTGAACTGAAATACTAGGATACATGGGACTACATGACTAGGGATACACAAAGTATGCAATTTACACCCAAATAAAATCAGAAAGATGACCACGTCAGCAAAACTACCCAATGGCTTTGCCTGCGTGAAGACAAAAAAGATTTAGTATTTTATCAGTCTTACTTCGGATTTCACTCCCATCTACATTCACTGTGTCTTCTACAATGAGTTTTTAAATAAGAAACAAGTAAAATTCCAGTGCGTAAAAGGGTTTAAATTCTTATCAACTAATTTTTTCTCTTCTAAATATTAAGTATCTCATAGCCTTTAAGTTTATTCAGTGTGACATAAAGGCAAATGAAACAAAACTGTCAAAACTAAATTCAGTGTGCTTTTGAAAATATTCTGACTTCAATGAAATCCCAAGTATTGTCTTTTAATAATTTTGAAACATCAGATCTCGTATCTCATACACTTGAAGAACACATCTGATTAAGATATTTTTAAATTGTGTTACCAAATTAGTTTATGTGTATAAAATGGCCTGTTTAAAATAAGAACTACATTTTTGAGTATAACAGGTTGTTACAAAACACTGAAAATTTAGTTCCCAAAGTTAGAAAATAAATATCTTTTTCAGTTCTGATTTTCAGTAAAAGTACATAATTAAATCCCAGTCATTAATAAGGTGAGCTTTTAGCAAAATGTCTACTGATTTTTTTCTCTGGCAATATTGTTTTCTCCAAGTTTAACATGGTAGACCTTTCCAAAATTAAACTTTTTCTCTTTAATTTCAACTCATTTTAACTTTATAGAAAAAAATAACTATTTAGAGAAATGGATTAGAATGAAGATAAATTACATATACAGTGTACATGCTAAAATGTGGTTGCCTACTAATACTGTACCCATGTCTGTTTTTTGCTTATCTAAACAATTTTTCCAATAAGTATTTTAAGTTAGAAGATTTGTAATTCCCTCATGGTAGAATTTATGGTACTTCTCCTGTCACCAGTTGTATTTCATACATTAAAATATGAATGTAAATAAATTCATATTTTAATAACCAAATTGACTTTTTAAGATGATCACCCTAAATTTATGAATTGTCAAACATTTTGTTCATTCTTGTTCTGATGAATGCAGTAAAACAAACAAAAAGCTAATAATCACTCAAACCAATTAGGTGTCTAAAAGTGATCCTTTCAGTGCAAAAATCATGAACGATTACCAAAGAGCTGAGAGGGTTTTACAGCAAATGGCAAATAGAAAAATTCTCTTACTTCAAAGTAAGAGATGTCAAACAAAATGAGAAAGTACTCAAAGAACAAGCAGATTTTAAAAATTAATAGGAACAAGACCAGGTTAGGGATGGAATATGAGTGTGGTATCATTGTATTATTTTCAGATTAAAATATTTAGAACCAGTATTCTTATTCTTTAATACAAACATCTTAGAAAAACAGGAAAAATAACTCAGATATTTCATATCGTCTCATTTTCACTGTCATTTAAGCCTTTGCTATTCTATTTCATAAGGCAAAAGTAATTGGAGGTGAAAATACTGCACTGAAAGGGAGCCCTAGTGGCACGATGATGAAGCACTTGGCTAAACTGAAAGGTTGGTGGTTTGAACCCCCAAGCCATCCCATAGCAGAATGATGTGGCACCTGCGTGTGGTACTTACAAGGTTACGATCTTGGGAACTCAACAGGGCAGCTCTACTCTGTCCTATACAGTCATTATGAGTCGGAGTGGGCTCAACGGCACTATTCAATATTATGACATTTCAGATATTGTAATAAAGACCCATATTAAAAGTTTGTTTTGTTTTTTGAAAAGTGCATGGATATTTTCCATTACAACATACCCTGGGCACAGGCACTCAATTTAATACTCTGTCAAGAAAAGTAAGATTCAATAAGGCAGGCTTTAGCAACAGATAATAAGGCATGACAACAGTAATTAAAATTATCATTACTTTGAAGCGCCCACTGAACGAACTGTGACAAATCTTAAAATGAACAAATGAAAAAGTTACAAATCAAAAACATTTGTATCCCAACGGCAGATCCGCTACATATGTCAGCACCTGACTACGGACAACTGCTTCCCTAAAGAGAATGGCCCATCAGCAAAAAATCAGTCTTATTATTTTCCCCTTTGAATATAGTGTATCTTCCATACTAATTTTATAAAAACTGAAGATAAAAATACTAACAAATCAAAATATTCCTAATGTATTTGAAAGATTTATAATTCTTGGTAGAACTTTTAAAAAATTAAGTTGGAATACTAAAGCCTAAAGAACAACTTTTTGGAAAGTATAGTTAGTCTAGTACTTAAATTTATTGTCAGCTATGATTGTTCAAAACTTAAGAGAAAACAAGAATAAAAGTAACTGAGTTACTCATTTCTGTAATCAAGATGAGAACCTACAAGTCTACACTATTGCTTGCCAATATAATCACTGTATCAAGGTCCTGAGGGGTTAAACGTTCTAATGCCAATGTCTAGTTTGTGCCTATAAGCACCCATAAGTGGGTGCTGTCCCTGTAATCTTTAAAAGCAGAATGCCCCTTCACCAAAGAAGACATTCAGGTGGCTAACAGACACATGGGAAACCCTGGTAGTGTGGTTGTAAGTGCTATCATCTGCTAACTAAAAAGTTTGCAGTTGAAATCTGCCCGGTGCTCCCTGAAAACTCTAAGGGGCACTTGTGCTCTGTCTTGTAGGGTCACTATGAGTCAGAATCAACTTGACAGCAGCAGCTTCTCTGGTTTTCAACAGCAACATGAGGAAATGCTCACAATCACTAGCCATTAGAGAGATGCAAATCAAAGCTACAATGAGATACCATTTCACCCCAACATTACTGGCATAAATAGAACATATCAAATGTGGGAGACATCGGAGAGAGACTGGAACTCTTAGGCACTGCTGGTGGGAGTGTAAAATGGTACAACCATAGAAAACAATATGTTGCCTCCTCAAAAAGACAGAAAAAGAAATACCATAAGATCCAGCAATCCCAACCTTCGGAATAAATCCTAGAGAAACAAGAGCCATCACACAAATAGACACATGCATCCCATGTTCATTGCAGCCTTGTTCACAATAATAAAAAGATGGAAACAACCTAAATGCCCATCAGCAAATGGATGGCTAGACAACTTTTGGTACTTACACACAACAGAACATTATGCAACAACAACAACAAAAAAAAAAAACAGTGACAAATCCAGGAAATATCTACAAAATGGATGAATTTTGAGAGCATTATGCTAAAAAAAAAATAATCACAAAAGAACAAATATTGTACAAGGCCACTATTACATAACTCAATAAAAAGTTTACACACAGAAAAAGAGAGTGTCAGGGAGTGGAAATCACTAAGTAGATAATAGAGAAATTTTAACTTTGGTGAAGAGAAAGAACACACAGTATAGCAGAAGTCAGCACAAGTTATCCAAGACAAAGTCACAGAAGGTTCCCAGACATATCCAAACACCTGGAGGGATACGTCCCTGGGGCTGAGGGCTGGGGACCAGTCACAGGGAACATGTAGGTTAACTGGCATTACACAGTTCATAAACAAAATAGTCTACATCCTACTTTGGTGAGTAACATTTGCAGTCTTAAAAGCTTGTGAATCCCATCCCATCCAAAGCAAGGTAGAATGGAAAAAAAAAATACAAGGACAATATTAGTCCTAAGGACTAATGGACTACATGATGCACAGCCTCCACCAGCCGGAGTCCAGAAGAACTATGCTATGCCCAGCTACTAACACCAACAGGTCCACCAGGCATTACTATAGAGGGTCCCAGACCGCAGGAGGAAAACACAGAACAAAATTCAAATTGACACAGGAAGACCAGACTTAATGGTCTGACAGAGATTGGAATAACCCCTGAGACTATAGTCCCTGGATACTCTACTAACTCAAAACTGAAGCCATTCCTCAAGTTCAACTTTCAGCCAAAGATTAAGCAAAAAACCTCATTGCTGCCAATTCTGACTCATAGTGACGCTACAGGATGGAATGGGAACTGCCCCACAGGGTTCCCAAGGAATGTTTGGTAGGTTTGAACTGCTAGCCTTTTGGTCAGCAGCTGAGCTCTTAATCACTGTGCCACCAGGGCTCCTAGCTAAACATCACATAGGACTACACACATCATGCACATGAGGAACGTGCTTTGTAGTTCAATCAAGTATATGAGACCAAATGGACTGTGAGACCAGATGAGCAACAACTGCCCAAAAGGACTGGTGAGAAGAGAGGAAGGATCAGGAAAACTCAGGGAATGGACATCAGGAACCTGGGGAGAAAGGGAGAAAGTGCTGAAATACTGCATGGACTGCAACAAACCTCAAAAAACAATTTGTGTATAATTTTTTGAATGAGAAGCTAGTGTGTACTCTAAATCTTAAGCATGAGGAAACTTGAAAAGGAGAATTCCAGGTAATTTCTGCAATTATGTTTTGAAAAAGTGATCATAACACATTATATGAAACAAAGACTTTCTCTTACTGAATACAGTCATAAGCATATTTGTCTAGGAAGCTTGTAGCTTCCAGATCAGTGAATCTCTACAGTCTCAAGCTAGGGGATCAAACTGGCAGCTATCTAACACTCAGAATAACAAGAGAGAGTAACTTTGCTCAACAAGAATGACTGTTAATCTAAAATTCTGTAAGGTCAGAAATTCAAACACAACCAATATGAAATGTTTTACCCTGAAGGTCCAAAATTAAAAGTCTTAATCTCATAGGGAGTGTTCCTAAAATGGAAACCCTGGTGGCATAGTGGTTAAGTGCTACAGATGCTAACCAGAAGGTTGGCAGTTCAAATCTGTCAGCTGCTCCTTGGAAACTCTCTGGGGCAGTTCTCCTCTGTTCTGAGTCAGAACTGATGTGACAGCAATGAGTTTTTTTGTTGTTGTTAGTCCCAAAATACGTATTCATTTTGCGATTAACAATTCTATAAAACTCCTGCTGTTATTTGTAAATATTGTGGCCATGTGTAGCAACACATGGAGAGTTATCATCATGCAGATCCAACCCCTCCCCACTTACTCTTGACATCACACTGACTGCTGCAGAGTAATTCCCTTCTCACCTTGATTTTACATGTAGTCTGCCACAATGCCAGCAGAAACAGAATCCCATATTTAAATCCTGTGAGATGCTTTGTCATGTTAATTTTAAAATTGAGATATGACAATAGCAAGTAGAAATACACACAGTCAACAAAATGAGAGTCTTGAACCTAATCTGTATGTCCTCCAGTAAGTACCTTCTTGTTTTCATGTAGACAAGAAGTTTTAATACCAAAAGATCATTTAGTAATTTGCTACTGAAATAAGCAATCTAGAGATTTCTCTTGAGTTTTTGATTCAACAACATATTTGGCAGCAGTTCAAAAAAAGAATAGCAATTTTTGTAGATATATCTTTTGACAGCTGGGTAATATCCTCTGAATTAATTGGAAATAGCTAGGCGATTAACTATTCTCAAAAGTTGCTTGCAATTACATATTAAGTTCTGTTCACCAAGTCACCTGACCCATTGCCTGCCAAATAAATCATTCCATATAAGTTTTGAAGACTCTTTCTCACCACTAAACACACTGGTGAACTTTTGTGTGGTTAAGTATCCTCCTCATCAATGACAAAAAGATATTTTAACTACCTAAAACTCACTGATGCCATTTTCTGAGAAATATGTCTACATTCTTTTTGCATGAGACATGAGACATTCCCCATACTAAATAGTGTAAGCAAATTATGTGCATTTTGATAACAGCTTTAAAACATAATTCACATGGAAGTGACTTTTAGTGTGTTAAGTTGTGAAGCCATTATCATATAGTTCTCAAAAATTTTTATCAATCCCCAAAGAAATCTCTTCCCAACACCCCTGGTAAAACCAATCTACTTTCTGTCTCTAGATTTTCCTGTTCTAAACATTTCATTTAAATTGTACCATACCACATGTCTCCTTTTGTGACTGGTGTCTTTTATTTGTCATATTTTCAAGGTTCATCCATGTTGTAGCACGTCCTTTTTCACTGCCACATAACATTTCATTGTATGGATATACATTTTGAGGTAATGAACATTTGTGTTGCTCTCACTTTTTAACAATTACTAATAATGCTACCATGAACATTCATGTACAAATTCTTATTGAATAATTGTATATATTTTGAGCTTCCTTTTGTGGCTTTTCATAGATAGCCTATAACAGCGCTACACTTTTACTATTAATGTCAATGAAGCAGTAAGACAGACTGCCTAAGTTCAAATACTGGATATGCCACATACTTGCTGTATAAATGAACTTTGGCAAGTTATGTAACATCACCATGCTTCAATTTTTGCATCCTGAAATGAGGATAATAATAACAGTCCTACTAGAGTTTTTATAAGAATTAAATGACATCTACTCAGAGTTTCATAAGACATTAAAACAACTTTTGAAAATCTGAACACAAAGGCTGATTCTATGCAAAGAACTTTTAGGCAAACAAAAAAAATACATTCTGATTACATTTTAATAAGTAATGATAGTACAAGCACATGAAGTAGAGATGTATTCATGGTTTTGTTCTGAAGTCCTAAATAACTAAATCCACACATAAAATTGGTACAAATGAAACTGAGGAAATGTGAAAAAGATGGGTGGACTGTTTCATTGTCAGTATCCTGGTGGAGCTACTATACTGTTATTTTGCAGCACGTTACCACTGGATTAAGATGTTACCATTGTCATGCCAAAAAAGCACCATCATTACCATGATAAACTCACCATCACCAAACCTCTTATATTATTTTTCTTTTATGCATTCAGAGTATAATCAAACATTTTCAAATTAAATGATGTTGTTTCTAACTCCTTCTCTGCCATTCATTAAATCTTGATTCTGAACAGAACACCGCTAGGTTCTGTTATGGAATAAAAAGAAAAAGAAATTAGCACCTACCTTAACTTAAAAGAAACATCTGCAGTATTTTTAGTGAAATAACCAGTTCATTTTATGTCCTAAGCTGTCTTTGGAAAATACTTCATGTTCTTATGTTCATCTCTTCATTTAATTCTCAAATTATCTGGAGCTAGATTTCAAGTTAGTTTTGAGCAGCAACTATCAGTGATTATAAAATACTGAATTCCAGATACTAAAACTGCAGGCAGGAAAACATTACCACTGAATTTACTTTTATGTGAAATACTGAAAAATCCACCTACTATTCTACTTCTTCAAGCCTGGTCCATTTAATTAGTCATTTCATGAGAAGTGGAAAAAATATAACTTAAAGCTAACAGAATTGGCTATTTTGAAATGGGCAACCAAAATCCAGTTTATTGAAGATGCGTCTATGTGAAATGGGGGATTTTCTGCAATGTACAGTACAGGATTAGAATGACACTGGAAACTGGCAGTTACGTATGCTTCTTTTCAGCTTGCAGTCTCGGATTCACATGCTCTTTCATTTTCCCCTTTCCCCTTCTGGAACCCTTGTCTCCTACCATACATCAAACCAACAGATGTACTGTTATAAGCTCCTTAAATAATAGTCAGAGTATTCAGTGAGTTTTGGGAATGAACCAAATTACAAACTGGAGATCTAGACCAAGTAAATACTGTGTATTTGGCAAAATCATTTGTCGTTGTGTTCTCCAGCATAGTTTCCAAGATAACCACCAGTTCTACTTGGCAACTTGACTCTCTCACAGTTAAAGCTCCCAGTGTAAAGTTGGCTTGTGAGATAATTTCCTCCTACCGGCTTTGGTGCTACTAGTCTGCTAAGAACAACTTGCAGTGGTGGCACACTAGTTGTGAAAGATGTCATTTTGATAAACCAACACTAACAGCTAGTCCAAAGTTTTAACTTATCCCCATGATAAGAAAAAAACATATTTAAAATACTTAAATCACAGTAAAACAGTGTGCATGGTCACTTATAAGACAAAGATAGTTCCTTCTAGCAAATTTAGATGACTAGGTAAGGCAAATGCTATTTAAAAAAAGAAAAACAATAAGTGAACTAGCAGTATGGTAAATTAAGGCATCAAAAGGAGACCTGATTTTTTTGTTTTTGTTTTTAATGTTAAACACCAATAACTTTTGATAAGTTATCTTAAGGTACATTCATAAGAATACATAAGAATTAACTAATGGGTTTGGGGCAGGATGGTAAATAGAGCTTCTGCTAGGTGTGTCTCTGTGAATCATAAAAGCTTTTACCAAGGTTAGCATATAAGGAAATACATTTCACTAGTGGCATTTTCGCTTACAACACTGTGTAGGGGTGGAGTCTTAGAGGGATAGAGAAATTTTAACTTCAGCAAGTGAAACCAAAACACTGACTTCAGTTTTTCTTACCTAATACAAGTCCTGTGCCAACATAGGACTTTGTAAATCTGTCATAACAACTCCTCAGCAAGTGTGTTTCATTTGTTTTAGAATTATGTGGTGACATGCCAATGTCTAGGACCATGTGTCACCACATGGATATCACATCAATGCCTCTGGTTCCTGGTGTGGGCCAGAATAATGCTAGATCTAGTTAAAGTCTTAAGAAGAGAAATGTGTAAATTTAACCAAAGTAAGGAACTTTCCTTATTCCAAGTACATTTGCCATTAACTATTAGTTCAATAAGGAGACAAGCAAAACTATGTTATAGGTTAAGAAAAATTATCTAGTCACTGTCCATTATCAGTCCCCTAAAATTCAATTATCATTAGCTTTCAACCAATACAGTTCTATCTATGCAATTTTTTGGAATATCCAATTATATGTTTGCATGTAAAATATATACAAAATATAAAGGAATAGAGAGGGACAGAGAGAAACTATTATATAAACAGTACAGAAGAACTAAGATTATGCCTTTTATTGTACCATCCCATACTGATCCAAATCATTTCTCTTTTCTAACAACAGAAAACAGTTTCTGTTTATTCAAACTGCTGAATATTTTAATACACATCTCCTGATAATCACTGGATCCTTAGCAATTCCTTATAGAGTATTAGTTAACAGCTATTTTTAGTATAAAAACAGGATGCATAAAACAACAATAGCAAAAAAAAAAAAATACCCTATATTTGATGATAGGAAAGAACAAGCCATTATGTTCACATAAAAATCACCGACAAGTATCTGCATGTACTGATTTGAGTGGAAATATATCTAATATTAGCGGACTACCTCAAAGACAATAGACACAACATTTGAAAAATTATCCCCAAGAAAGTATTTAGATACTAGTCCACTGGCAAATGGAATTTATTTTTAATTCTGAATTCTTAGATAACTAACTAGTTTTCTCAACAAACAGTAAGCATTTATGCTAAAATCCTGTGTTTTCTTTATTATTTCGAGGCAAGTAATGACTGATGAGTTATCTCTCTTCAACGGAGCTGAGAAGTGCTCCTTCGCGATCACGTGACAGAACCTCTAGTGTCAATGATACAAGCAAACTTAACTGCCCTTCCAGAAATCAACTGAGTTACAGAGTGAACTAGGAGGACAAATAGTTCTAGAAATCTGATTTATGGAATAATGTGCATTCATTGTAGTTTTCCCCCTTCCAAGCCCACTGCCATGGAGTTGATTCTGACTCACAGCAACCCTACAGACAGAGCAGAACTGCCCCACTGAGTTTCCTAGGAACTCCTCGTGGATTTGAACTGCCAAGCTTCTGGTTAGCAGCTGTAGCAGTTAACCACTACATCTGTCACCAGAGTTTGTACATACGCCTTCTAAACTTTTTTGACTCTCCAACACTTCACTAAGACTCTTCTGCTTAACAGCATTAAAAGTCAATAGTATTCTGTTGAAATGTATATGGTACTCCGAATCTGTTCTGAAACACACATGCAAACATATAAAGGACTAAAGCTCCCCTCTAGTATTTCAACTTTTCATTAAAGTGCAAATGTAATGGTTTCATTAGCCAGGTAACTATACCCACTATGTTACGAGAAAAATTTAACAATTCTGTAATTCCAAACTTCCCCAAAGATACAATTTTACTCCTACTTCGGCTCATTTGTTGATTTTTTTCTTTTCTTTTTTTTTTTTTTTTTTTTAAGATTTAGATTTGCCATTATTACCCCTAACTGGACCGGCGAAAGCACAATGTGGAAATGTAAGATTTTTACATTCAGAGATGTATTCTACTTCCTAGACAGGCAAATTATAAAAATTTAACTACCTTTTAGGATACAGCTGAAAACTCACCTATTTTTTCTTGTTCCTAAAATTAACTACACCGTGGGGGTGCGGGTGGGGGTGGGGGTGGAAATCACTGAATGCAATTCAAAAGTATACAGTGACGGTAAGCATCAGGCTAGTAACAGATATTTCTTATTCCACCTGCCCAGGAGTCTATCCTGGCCACACTTTGTTTTTATTTTGTCATAGGTAGAAAATTCTTCATCGAAACCCCGTGAGCTTAAAAACCCTACAAGCAGCCCCCGTGCAAAGACTCAGCAAGATGCGAGTGAGTGTTGGTGAGAGAAGAGAGGAGACAGAGAGAAAGGCAAAAAGATCAAAACGGAAGAAGAGAGAGACGCCAAGAGAGAAAGAAATTTGGATGGGACTGTTACAAATCTGCTCTCCACTTCTCAGTTTCTTTGCTGGGATTGGGTTTCACTGCTTTCGGTGCCCCTGACCTTGCCGTCTTCCAACTCTCCAGCGCCGCGCTCCCCCCGCCCGCCGCCCCCTCCCCCGGCCTGCGCCTGCCTTTGTGTCTGCCTGTCACTTACCGGGGAGCCCAACGAAGCTGAGTTGGGAGAAGCACAAAGCCAGGACACACACTTGCCCACAGATTCTCTGACACACATTCCCTGGGCTGGAGGGTCCAGTCCAGAGCAGAGCTGGTGGACCTCCAGAAAGTAGGTTCTGGGGTTGTTTCGGGACCAGAGAAACTATTCTTTCCCCGCTTCGCTCAGCACCAGTAACGAAACGCGCGGACTCAAGAAAAAAAAACAAAACCAAACCCCACTTTATGCATTTCAGTTCCACTCCCGGTGACATTCTCTTCGTGCACCCCAAAAGGAAGGCAACACAGGGGTAGAAACGGGCAGACACAGACCTAGACCTAGACCTTACAGAGGATAAAAGAGTAGAAATATTCCCGGTTAGTGTTCTCTCCGGGGTGGTTCAGGATAAACAAGAGACTCGCTTGACTTACACGAAGGATAGAAGGGGAGAAGATTCAAGGGAAAAGTAGTGCCCCCCCCCCCCCCAAAGCGCAACTATTTGAGAAAGCAAAGCAAAAGAAAAAAAAAAAAAACACTTTCCAGAGGATAAAAGGCTGGGAAACCCACTCCTGGGAGACACAATGTAAGTTTTCGGGGTAAGCAGGAGAGAGGCACGAGCGAGAAGGAGGCAAGGACACGGAGCTGCAGATTTAAAGTGGAGGGGGGGTGGAATTAAAACTATATTTGTCAGCCATGTTGAAGAGGCTCCAGTAATTTGTGAAGCTTCCCTCTTCCCTCTCGGTATTTGTGGGTGACACTTGGAGGTTTGCTCCCCCGTCCCTGGAAGCCCGAGAGAAAGCGAGCGGGAGAGGAAAGGGAGAGTGGCGCGGCCCGGAGAAGCGCTCTGACCTCGTTCTCGTCCCCCAGCCTTGCAGCGATCCGGCGGCGGCAGTCGGGTCTCCTTTCTAACAAATCCTAAAGGGCAGCCATCTTGCTTCCTTCTGCTTCTCTACGAAAGCAGCCTGGCCTCCGCATCAATATTCATAAGGCAGTTTGACGTCTGTTCTCATCACTCGGCGGGGCCGGCGTCTCCGGGCGGCCGCGCCGAGGGGGCGGACGTGACTCGCATGCGAGCGGGGCCTGGGCGCGCGGCGCGCGGCGCGGGCGAGGCGGCGGCGGCGCCCCAGCTCTCCGCCCCCGGGGCTCCCGCGCCGCCGTCCGGGCCGCCGCCTCCGCCTCCGCCTCCTCCTGCTCCTCCGGCTCCCCCACCCGGGCCTCCGCCGCTGCAGCCCCGGAGCCTCAGCGCCGGCTCCCCGGCGCGCAGCGCGCCCCCCCTGCCCCGGGGCTCCCCGCACAAAAGCCAGGCGCCACCTGGGGAGCCCGAACCGCAGGGCGAGCACTCAGGCCGGGACTGGCCCCAAGCCTGCAGCGGCACCGGGGGCGCGGGCCGTCTAGAGGGGCGCGGGGCTGGCGGGGCGGGGGCGAACGAGGAGGAGCGCGGGCAGGGTCCAGTTCCCGGGGCGCGGTCGGCACCGAGAGATCTCCCAAGTCCACTGGGGCCCCAGAGTGGATCTCCGTCCCGGGGTAGAAGGAGTAGGGCAGGCGCAGAGGGCGTTAGGGGGCGTGGGTATCTGGAGAGGGGTGTGACAGGACAGATTGCTCTTTGAACTTTTTTGCGGAGCCCGCACAATCCCGCCGCCGGACAGGTAATCGCACCCACACACACCCCGTCGCGCGCGCACGCACCTCCGCCGGCGCCTCCGCACTCCGTACCCCGGCCGGTCTTCCCTTACACAGTCCAGCCGCACCCACTCGGCCCACGGCCTGGCGTTCTCCACTTTAGTCCTTATCCCCACCTTTTTGCAGGTATCATCGCACACGCCCCTGCATGCACCCTCCGGTGTCCGCGCCTCCGCACAAGCCCGCACCCAACTCCCTGTAGGTGCAGGTGTCCCCGCCCCGGCCTCGCCCAGGCGTCCTCCCTTCTCCATCTCCTTAATCTTCTTCAGCAGAAGCCCTCCTCACTTTGGCTAAGGGCACACACTTAGTGCTGTATTTTTAAAGACAAATTAGGAAACTGATAGGGTCGGGATTCTCTGTGCCCCCGCCCACCTTCTGTTTACTTTGGCCACGTGCGCTGGGAAGGAGACGGATTCTGTCAGATCCTAGAAGAGTCTCCTGAGTGACCCCTCCACGTTCCGCTAACATCGTTTATG
This sequence comes from Heterohyrax brucei, assembly GCA_028571685.1. Lineage (NCBI taxonomy): Eukaryota > Metazoa > Chordata > Mammalia > Hyracoidea > Procaviidae > Heterohyrax > Heterohyrax brucei. The sequence goes on from CM053143.1 coordinate 80,348,075, forward strand.
AGAAATAAATCTGCGCTCTCAAACGTTTAAGCTCCCTCCCACCGGAGCCCCAATTTTGAGGAAATTTCTGTTCGTACAATTAAACAATGAAGAAAGCGATCCATAAAGAACTCAATTACTAGTAACAGACAGCCGGTTTTCCCTGACATTCTAGACTCTCTAACTGCACGCTTCCGTGAACAGTAGTTTTTTCTCTTGGCGGGTAGCTTTATTTTTCTTTCTTAATACGTCTTTTTTTCTGACCCTAAATCTTTCATTCGGCAATATAATATAGGACAAAGTTCATTTAAACCAAAACAAAAAAGACTAAGCCCCTCGCCCTGGAGTTGACTCCGGCTCATAGCGACCCTATACAACAGAGTAGAACTGCACCCATACAATCTGCTGGCAGATTCCAACTGCTGGTATTTTGGGTTCTTCAACACTGTGCCCCCAGGGCCTCAAAGTCCACATAGGTCGTATTATTTCAGGTAAGAGTTTTGGCGGGAAACTTTGCTTCTCTCTTCAAGATTCTGACATAACTGACTTCAAAATTTAAGTAGATGTTTCGATTACGTCTTCTATGGGATTATTGCATTGTGGTGACTATACCGTTAAGTCTAAGCCAGTTACATTACGTAGACCATTTTGTCTGAAAAATTTCTTTAAAGTGAAGCCTTTCTCTAATTTTATGAAATTGGACGATTTCCTCTTTGAAAGAGATTTTTTAAAAAGTCGATGTGTCACATTGTTGCTAAAATGTACGTTTAGAGTATGTTCTAATGAAACATTGTTGCATTCGGAAACAAAATAGTTGAATCGCATTTCTGATTTTGCATCTGCTAGGTAAAATCATTCACCCTATCTTAAATATTTCCTAATACGTTTTCTGGTTGTACACTAGTGTGCCATTGAGGTCTTCGCAATTGTTAATGCTCTTTGAAACCTAACTTCTTAGGGCTTCTCATATATGTATATTTTCAAGTCCAGAGAGTAAAATTCTTCCAAAGAGCACGAAGTTCGTCTTTCTGGTGCACGGTATAGCACACTTGCTGAAGCTTTGGAATGAGACAGACCTGAATGAATCCTAACTCCGTCACTACCGTTGTAAACCTGAGCGTGTTTCTGAGGTCTCTACGTATCCGCTTTCTGATCTGTTAAATGCCTGGTAAAACAACAGAGTTGTGGCAATGATCAGATAAGAGCAACGGATAAGTGTTCTGGTCGTTACCGCTGTTACCAATAACAAACAATCTGCTCCCAGTAGTTTTGTGCTTACCAACTAGAATTATAGGAGTAATGAGGTGTTTTACAACAACAAAGTTGTTGTGGAGTCACAACAACTCAGAATCTTATGTGTGTCAGAGTACAACTGTGCTTCATAAGGTTTTCAGTGGCTAATTTTTCAGAAGTGAATCACCAGGCCTTTCTTTTTGAGGTGCCTCTGGGTAGAGTGAAAGGTCCGACCTTTCTGTTAGCAGCCAAGAGCTTTAACCATTTACATCACCAAGAGAATCCATATGTTTTCCACCTAATAATATATGGGAAACACTATACTCATCTGTGTTTGGTATAAGTATCTGCATGTTTCTTTAGTTATTTATATTATAATTTAGTAAAATGATCTTTAACGTTGCCTCCTTCCCATTTCGTCTTTTAAACACACACACACACCTTTGTAACAAGTGGTTCTTGTTTATCAGGAATCATATTTGGTTTGCAGTTGGTTTTGCAAGAGGCCACTGAACTTTTTCCTTGCCAACTTCTTTCTATCTCACCTCACCCTTAACCACCATGACATTTGTTAATTTAAAAGAAAATGCATTGCTCTCCTTGGCTATTGAGACTTTTCAACAGCAAAAAGAAGTAAAGTAATGAAGAGCTTCAAGTGTAAAATATTTTAGGTACATTTTACTTTGCTGCTGGTTTTTTGAAACCATTTTCTTGGTTGTAATTTCTGAGAAATAAGGGATATAGTGTGCATAATCAGTTGTTTCCTGGATGTTGTGTGCATTTGTGTGGGTAACTCAGAATGAGCTTTAATGCATTCTTGAGATCCATCCTCCTATAGGTGTAGTTAATCTATTTTTAAAAGAGAATTTGCTGTTTTAACAACAATTGTCAGCAAAGTCCTTACCATTTTTTCGCAAACTAGAAATAGTGGCACTGCTTCCACACAGAGAAATCTTTTCTTCCTTAACAGAGACTAAAAGACTAATAGAACAAGTTCCACGACATGCTACTTCTACATTAGAAAATTGATTTGACCGGCCTGGGCACCTGCTGCCTAATGCAGTTGCTGGGTCTCTAAGCTGCTTAGGGTGGAGGCAGCTTCCTGCCTGCTGCTGTCCATTAAAGGGCTGGCCCCAGCAGCTTGCTTTCCAATGCAAATTTCTGGCTGTTGTTCTAACAGTAAAGATAATAGGTACCTTTTAAATTTCCTCCCTAACCTGCAGAATGTTTTCTTTAAGGACTCAATTTTCATTTTAACAGAGAGAAATCATTTTTATACAAGCAGCTTTGAAAGAATTACGGCAGTTTAACAAAATCATTAAATTGTGGCCTGTTGTTTCTTGTCTCTAAAAACATATTTCTGAAACCTGACATGATAAAGATTCTCCAGGGAAAAAGGGAAAAAGTTACCCTTCTAACAGCACAGCAATCATTGCTGTTAAAGGAGACTTTTGGGGGGTCTCTTTTTATGATTACATTTAATTCACTCCATGTGAAGGTGCATATTTTAATATAGAAAGAGAGATGGAAAATTTAAACGCAGCACTTTATAAATATAAATTATTATTGGTAAAAACCATTGTTATCTAAAGCCAGGGCTAATATTAAGAAAGTCTTGATAGAATGTAATTCCTACTTACTTTATTCTGATTTTGCTTCAGCTAGTTGATTTCTCTTTATATGATTCCATTTGGAAATTTTAAAGAAACAATTACAAATGAAATAATCTTCAATTGTTCAAACCCAAATAGGTTTGGTAGTTTAATGGGGATAAAGTCCAATATCTAATGATTCCTAGAAATGAAACTCTAAAGTCTAACCCTGTTACAGTATTGCCAATGGCATTATAAAAAGGATATCAGGATCATTAATGGGACAAATCTCATGCAAATGCTTGTCAAAGTATTGTAGATGTGTTACTAACATCAGTCTTTCACAATCAGCAAAGCTGTCTTCTGTAAATTCTAACTTTACGTTCCAGTAATCCCTCTTGCTATTCACATCAAATTTGGTGGCTTACTTGGTATCCAACTTTAAACTTTAGTGATGAACTTCAATAATAAAAAATAAATTTTAATTAACTACTAGTAGTTACCTACATAGAATCCCTGGTGGTACAGTGGTTAAGCGCTCAGCTGCTAACCACAGGCTCAACAGTTCACACTCATAGTTCACACTGCTCTAGGGGTTAAAGGTGTGGCCGTTTGCTTTCTTAAAGATCTATGGCCTTGGAAGCCCTATGGGGCACTTCTGGTCTGCTCCATAGGGTCTTTGTAAGTTGGAACCAATTTGACAGCAATGGGTTTTAATTACCTCCACACCACTTCGTATTCACAAAGAATTTTTATAGTTTCTAAAGCGTTTCATGTGTATCATTTTGGTTTAATTTTCAAAATCACATGCCATTTCTCAAAATGGCTGTTAATATAATCCCCATCTTATAAAATGAGAAAAGTGAGGTTAAATAGTGTTCTCAAGGTGATACATCTGTAAACTCCGATATTTGTGAATCCAAGTTCAAACTTTTTTCCTTAAGCCAAAGTGATCCTTAATTTTTGTCCCTGCTCATCAACTTCTCAATTTTTCTGATCATCAATAATATGGAAATCATCCTTTGGAAAATAGGATTAATTTTTAAGAGCTACAGCTGCTAACCAGTAGGTAGCAGTTTAAATCCACCAGCCACTCCTTAGAAACCCTACGGGCAGTTCTGCTCTGTTCTACAGAGTTACTATTAATCAGAATCTACTTAATGGCAGCAGGTTTGTTTTGTTTGTGAAAAATCTCAGCAGCTACATTAACTTATTTCTTAGTACTCTAAAGATATTACTTGTGAAATACTATGTATCACCACTAATTCGCAGTTGCCGTCAAGTCAGTTCTGACTTCTTGGGACCCATATGTGTATTGGGATAGAATAGTACTCTACAGGAGTTTTGATGGCTCGTATTTCAGAAGTAGATACCCCGGCTTATTTTCCGAAGGTGACTCTGGGTGGGCTCCAACCTCCAGCCTTTCAGTCAGCAGATGAGTGTGTTACAGTTTGCACCACCCAGGGACTTGCTGTGTAACAAGCATTGGATACTTCATTATCTCTTTGGATTTAATGCTTATTTTAAAGCAAAATAAGATAGGTAATATCTTGTCAAGACTTGAAGGTTTAAAACTTGATCACGTGAAAGAGCTGAAACTTGGCTTTAAGTGTAGATTTGTCTAAACTAACTCTCTCATGTTCTTGCAGAGTACACAGTACTGTCTCCCACTTTATTGCAAACATTTGTGTTTGTCCCATGATAACTTTCCATACAGTTTGTTTGTCTTTAGCAATGACACTAGTATTCCCTATGTCTTTCTTTCTATGACTTATAAATTCCTGTATGGTTTTCTAATGTGCTAGCAGGTTGGCATGCGTGTGTTCTTTGGAAGTATGATCACCTTGTGCAGTAAACAAATGTGATACCACACCCTCCCACAACCGCTTAAACATATGTTTTACTCTATTAACAAATTATTCATAAAGATAAGTTCTACCATATATTTTCATTCTTGGTGTAGTAAAGAGGGAGTGTCATCTTTGATCTGCCCCTGACTTTGTGAATGATTTAGGGTTCATTCCCGCCAAGCAAAGAAATTGTCAGGTGGAAAGAGCGCCATCTATTGAAATCCTTATAGAAAGTAGGTCTTTAGGGATAAAGACTCAGGAGGTGATGGCACCAACCCTTTCATCTGGGAAAACAAATCGGAATCACCTTGGGAGCTTTTGAAAAATACAAATAACTAGGTTCCATTCCTCTACCTCCACCAGCCTCTCGGAGATTCTGATTAATCAGGTCTAGCATGCAACTGGACACCCTGGTGGCAGTGGGCAAGGGGACAGTGCAGTTAGAGTCATAGTACTTTTCAAAAAAGCCATAGGCAATCAGATACACAATTCGGCTTGAAAATCACTGGCATAGCCTACTGTGTGAAAATGCATTGAAAACATTTCACACAAAATATTTGCAGTTAATCGACACACATCATTATTATTCATACAGTGTCTCATGATGAAGAGCAAATATTGCCTAGCTCTCTGAAGTCAGGCGCAGCCCTAACACCTTTGCACAGACCCAGCGTAACTGCCTGTGACTCTTTGTCTCTATTTGAGGTCTACTAAATCTATCTCCTTCTGAGTTCTCAGTTCTCTTGTGACACGTAAACAATAAATCTCTTTTGAGGATGAGATAAATAATTAGCAGCCTAAGAATGACTTGGAAACTCTGGTGGCGTAGTCAGACCTCACTCGACAGTAGTGGGTTTGGTTTGGTTTTAAGAATGACTCATTATCAGCAGAGAAAAGGAAGAGTTAGGAAAAATGTAAATGATAGGAATTATCCCCTGAAGCATGGAGTGTGGTAGGGTAGAAGTGGTGGAAGTTGACTGAGTTAAAATTATGAAGAATATTTGTGGGTTTGGGTTCTCATGGGGAAGTTCTGTCAGAGTTCTGTCCATTTTCTCCCCAAATCTCAAAACTACTCCTGTAATATTGGCAATCAGAGAAATCTGGTTTTATTTTTCTCCCCAAAATAGTGACAATGGAATAGTTTATGAGTGTATTGTAAGGTATCATGCTACTTATTCCTGGAAGGAAGGGCTATTTGACCCAACTAATCTCCGGTCCCCATGAGCTTAATTACTCCCTTTCCTATTCCAACTCGACGACACTTGGCTGGCTGGCATAGATGCTTTGTACAGAGAAGAAAGAAAAAAGTCGAAAAAGAGAGTAACCATTGTTTGATACCCAATTTTCTTCAAATTTTCTAACATACACTTTCATATTTTGCAGAGGTATATGAGAATAGCTAATGAGATCTGACTCAGTGCTAGCTTGGATCCTGTTGAGCGTGAGAGGACAAGTAGTCTCCTGTAAAGCCTTGTACTACTAACCTCTGTGTAATCTGTTTTCTTATTTTACATCTTAGTGTACAATATTACTTGTCAGAGAACCTCCTGGAACTGTCAGTAATTAGCATGCCTCTAAGTTCAACATGGGTTGATTGCCAGGCAGTTGTTCTGTATCTTATAATAACTTTGATTCCTCAAGAGTATAAATTGTATGCAAGCAATGACTACGAAACAGTGGATTCATAAAGAGGGGATAAAGCATAGAGCAAGAAGAAACACAGAAACACGGTAAGTCAGAATTCCTTACTTTATTTCTCTGAAATGCGATGATCACTCAGCCTACTTAGAACGGGTGGAGAGAAGACAATGAGAACCACTGAAGACGCCTCATTACCGTAAAGAGGAAGGCAGACCAAAGAGCAAATAGCTTACAGACTGACCAGATGAGACACTGAGATTCATTAGTATTGAGACTTTGCATGTGAGGAGGGTTGTTCTAAAATGTTCCAGGAACACCATTCAGTTGTAGGGTAAACCAAGAGGAGGCAAGTCCCAGTAGATAGTAACAGTCACTGAATGCATTTCTGCAGAAAGTAGCAGTTACTGAATACATTTCTGTTGACTGGGAACCAGAAGACCTGTAGGAACGCTCCCTCACAAGAAAAACGACTGCTCAGACCTAACGAAGTCAAACTGAAGGTACACGTATAATTCCTACAAAAGAACTCACTAATGCGTCTTCTCCACAGATGTCATTACCCTTAAAGTCCTAATCTAACCCTCTCCAGTCTTTCTTCCCACTATTTAAAAACAAAAAACAGTGCTTCAAGATATAGATAGGCCTTCCTTCAGGTTCTTCTTGACTAGTAAGTTCCGAATGCAAGCTCTCAGTATTTTTCCTTGTGTTCAATCTCTGCCCCAGTTTCCTTAGAACTCTTATTTCTTCTAACGTCTTAAAAAGTTCATTTGAATCCAGTTAAAGGCTAATACCAGATTGGAGTTGTATCCCTTTCTAGATAACATTGGAACTCTGGCGGCATACTGGTTAAGAGCTCAGGCTGCCAATCAAAAGATCAGTGGTTCTAATCTACGAGCTGCTCTTTGGAAACCTTATAGCTCAGTTCTACTCTGTCATAGGATCCCTATAAGTTTGAGTCAACTGGACTGCTACACAACAACAACAGGTGACAATTACATGCTAAACAGAAGTCTTCAGAGATTTAATCTCAGTACCTGGTAGAACTTCCAAGCGTGAAAGACTGTGTACAGTTGCATGGGAAAGGGTGAATGTGCCATAGAATGGTGGTCATTAAATTGGCACTGATCCTACTAGTGGTGATGATGCATTTTAATGAGGAAACCTTTCCTGAATCTCCTTAAATTGTAGAGGATCACTAGGCACAGTCTACTGGAAATCTTTCTCTAGATTTAAAACTCAGGAAAGGGTAACGTCATAGTTTTTATGGATGAGGATTGTTATAAAAGTCAAGATAGTATGAATTCACAAAATAAGATGTTCCAGAAATTTAGAAGTAGGAACTAGTAAAAACAAACTTAGTACAAATGTTAAATCCAATTTGATGTAAGTTGGAGTCTAGGCTTTTAGTCTGGACTCTGCCTTTAAAAACCTGCAAAAACTTTAGTACATATTATCTAATTTAATATTTATAGTAATCTCAAGCAGTGGGCAAAACAGTTAGAATCCCTATTTTATTTCTTGTAACACACAAGGGGACATGTTCAAGAGATTAAATAACTTGCCAGTGGTCACAGAATGCGTAAATTCTGGGTCTCAAGTCTTCTGCAAGATTGTTTCCATAAACAAAAGGGAAACAAATGAGTCAACTTTAATACCTTCATTAGGGAGGAGCTATAAACTTGAAACAATCTATCTTGTGCTGATACATTTTGATTATTTGTCTATGCCTATACAGATACAAAAGAAAACTCTACACCCAGGGAAATATTGAGGAAAAGTGTTTAGTGCATTCTTTGACTTTTTTGTTTGTTTGTTTTTGGTAGGATTGTGGAGGATGGCACAGGACTGATAGATCATGAGTATAGTACAGGACCAAGCAGGGTTTCACCCTGTTGCGCATGCAGCTTCTATGAGTCAGAATCCACTGGGTAGCACCTAACAACAACATCCCTTGCGGTGGGATTTCTGTTCATTCCAAATGTGGAAAGGTGATGATTAATTTATTCCCTAAACACACTTACAAAGGAATGAAGAATAGGTTACCAAAAGACATTAAAGATAAAATATTGGAGCTCTTCTTTACTCTCTCCTCTCTCAATCTACAAAGATGTTTGGATATGAACATGAGTGAATAATTATATGCATCTGCATTTTTAGTAAAGCAAATTCTTATGACAGTAAGATGTCTATTCACATTTCACAAAAAAGAAAATATATTTTTTTATAATCTGAAATTAAATAGTCCCCCTTTATTGAGTAAGATTGGAGGAGATAGGGCTTGGTGGATTAAGTCAGAGTTTCAGACTTGCAGAATTTCTAGTGAAACCAAAACTCAGCATGAAACTTTATGCACAAAATCTGAAATGATTGAAATATTTTGTTCTAGACAGTTTCATGAAAGACAGGTTGTACATAATTCTAGCCAGTTACAATGCTCCCTAGGGGTTACTTGCTAAGCAGTAATGCTTTATCTAAACATATGTATTCTATGGATGTAGAAAAAAAGGCTAAAGTAGAATACATTTATTATAGAATTATTAATTATAAATCACAATAATTATTTTATATCATACCCTGCTTCTTTATTTTGGAATTTTAGCAATTCCATAGATGGTAGCACATGTGGAGGTGTGGGTTCTGGTAGTACAGACATTCAAAGGCAGAACTCTGGGGAGACAAGGAAACTAAGAAACTAAGAAACCAAACCCTTTGCTGTTGAGTCATCTCTGACTCATAGTGTAACAATAAAGGACAGAATAGAACAACCCCATACAATTTTCATGGGGCTCCTAGTGGACTCAAACTAACTACCTCTTGGTTAGCCGCCATAGCCCTTAACCCACTATGCTACCAGTGTTTCCCTGGTAACTAATAGGTCCCACTTTTTAGTTTGAACTTTTTGAATTGCTTTGCTCCTCATCATGATGTTCTATAAAGTCAGGGTAATGGAGATACCATCAAATCAGATGTCCTTTATTTCAAATATATATGTATATATAACATTAGAATTGATGGATTGTTACTCTAATTTTCCATCCATAAATTCTTGCTCCATTTTGAATTTCTAACTTGTCATATTGCACTGTGACGCTCTGAGAGACTAATATGCCATGTGTGTTTCATTGTTCACATTCCTGAGAGGCAATTTAGCCAGTGCAGCAGGACCATCACCGTGCAGAGTCAAATTGCATTGTCACAGAGCCCCTCAGGAAATTCTCAAAGCACAGAAGTATCACGATGACATTACCACCATAGGATGTAATAAAATATTGTGTTAGAAGAATGACACATCGGCTTTTAATACATACAGATGCGTCCCATCCAACCAGTTACTGTCACTTTGATTCATGATGACCCTGTATGTTTCAAAATAGAACTGTGCTCCACAGGGCTTTCAACGGCTGTGACTTTATGGAAGCAGACCAGCAGGCCTTTCTTCTGAGCCACCTCAGGATGGATTTGAATCGCCATTTGCACCATCATGTTAGTGGTAGCATTTCTCATGTTATGCTTTCTCAAACTTATTTTATGTCTAAAATTACATGTGTGTGATGATGGCTCACTGCATTATTGTCACTGCAATATTCTTCTTAATCGTTCATTTATTCTCTCATTCCAGGATAGAATCATGAACAAGAAAGATATCCTTTGCCCTCACAGAGTTAATATTCAAGTAGGAAAACATGTGTAAACAGAAAATTATAAAACATTATCAGCATATGAACAAATGTATGCCAGGTATGCAAAATGAAGGGTGCTTAGACTTGAAAACTCAGAGAAAACTTCCCAGAGAAGTTACATTTCAGCTGAGATCTTAAGGATGAATAAGAATTATTCAGGCCAAGTGAGAAATCAGAGCGTTTGTTCCTGGTGGAGATGAAAGACTACGTGAAGAACAGGGGGATGAGAGAGCATGACATGTTTTCCAAATGACATGTATAGACAGTCAAGAGAGACCCAAAGCCAAGTGCCGTCGAGACAGAGAGAATGCAGGATATTAGGCTGCAGCAGTTTCCAAGGAGCGGGTTGTGAGGGCCACTACAAATGGTGGGCAGGAATTTGGAATGTAGCCTAAGTACAATAGGATATCAGTTAGGATTTTAAAAGAAAAGTGCAATAATCAGGAATGGATTTGGGAATCTCCCTGCAGTTGCAGTGAGGAGAGTGGCTTAGAGTACAGTAGCAGAGGCTGGGACCCTTGGGACATGATAGCAGATGTCCTTTAGAAAAGTAGAGTGACCTGGAGTAGAGATTAGGCAGGAGGGAGACAGAAGAATGGATAGGTCAAGAGATGCAGTTCAGGTGAAAGAAATGGCATCTGTACAGAGTCAACAGGGTGGGTCAGAAGCAGATTACGGAATGGGATCACCATGATTTCTAACCCGGCTGAGATAGTTTGTGGTGGCTTTCACTAGAGATAGCATTCACAGGAAGGGAAGTAGCCTGGGGATGGCAGATTTCTGGTTGTAGGAGATTTAAAAAAAAAAAATCAAACAAACAAAAAACAGTAATAAGTTTGAGGCACCTGAGGCCACCTGAGGAGGGATAATTACCCACAAACTGTGTAGAGTGAGAAGAAAAGTGTTTCAAGAGAGAAATTGAGGAACATCAGCCTTAAAGTTCGAGAGAAAGAAGAGACGTATGGTGGGAAGAGGGAGTCAGTTAAGAGAGGGCTCCGGGAGAACCGGGTATGACCTGGTCAGCAGAGCCACCTACTATGACTTGTCACCTGCGGCAAGTAATGAGAAGTGTCCCTTGGCTCTAACAGTGGTGCACTCATTGCAGTCTTTGGCCAAATGAATTTCAGTAGAGTCTGCTGACATATGCCAGATTGCTTGAGGCTGAAAGATAAACAGGAAGTGAGGACACAAAGATAGAGAATGCAGACAACTATTTAAAGAAATTTAGTTAAAGAGGAAGGAGATAGCAAGGTAGCTTTGAGCGTAGGGGCTGAAGATAACATTTTTTAAGAAGAAATAACCTTGAGCTTATTTAAATGCTAATTGAAGAGAGCCAGTTGAGGTGGATGGAGAAAGATGTAAGGAAGAAAAGATACTTATTGACCTAAATGTGAAAGATGAGGTTTTGTTTTTTGCTTTTTTTAGAAAGATAACTGTTGACAAGCAGAGGTAGAGGCTTGGTCTTATTAAGAAGAGTTAACTTGTTCAATGTAAAGTTTTCATTACATTTCTTACAGTGCGGGTACATTTGTAGATTTAATCCTAAGAACTGAGAGAATTGTTACTATATGTTCTTACAAAATTAGGGTATATATCTGTATTGACCGACCCAGGCTTGTTGTTGCTAGATGCTGTCAAGTTGGTTCTGACTCAGAGTGAGCCTATTCACAACAAAGTGAAACACTGCCTCATGCCCACAAGTCTTGCCTCGCGCCCACACCTGTTTTTATGCTTAAAGCCATTGTTGCAGCCACTGTATTAACCCCTCTTGTTGAGGGCCTTCCTCTTTTTCATTGACCCTCCACTCTATCAGACTATGTCCTTCTTCGGGGACTGATCCTCCACCTGTCCTTTTGTTGTACTGTGGGAGCTTGTGTGTTGCTGTGATGCTGGAATTTATGCCACCACTGTTCAGATACAAGCAGAGTCACCCATAGCACACAGGTTTCAGCTGAACTTCCAGACTAAGACAGACTAGGAAGACGGACCTTGTAGTCTACTTCTGAAAGGAATTACCCAGTGAAAACCTTATGAACAGCAGTGGAACACTGTCAGATATAGTGCTGGTAAATGCCCCTGTCTCCCCCCCCCCGCCCCATTGGAAGGCACACAAAGGATGACGGGCTGACACACTTAATTTTGCTGTGCCCATCTCTATCCCTTACCTTCAGTGGCCTTTTATCCTCCTCAGAGTACCTGTGAGGTAGAAATGGTTGATGTGACTGGCTGCAAACCCAAACGTTGGAGATTCATGTCCATACAGAGACACCTTAGAAGAAAGATCTGCTGATCTGCTTTTGAATTATCAGCCCCTGAAAACCCTACGGAGCACAGTTCCACTGGGACACACGTGAGGTCTCCATGAACTGAATGGAAGGCGACTGATTTACTGGTGATTTAGGAAATAATATTGGAGTCATTATTCCCTGTCCTTGAGCACAGAGAAGGACCTATCAACTGGATAACCTTGGAAAGTCTTATTGGAAAACTTTCATGTAAACAAATAGCAAATAAAATACACCGCAAAAGACCCACTTACTTTCCAGTATTATTTTCTCTGTTAGCATTTAGTGAGTAGTAAGATTTGTTGGACCACTGAAACCTCTACCACTGATTGTTTATAAAGACAGTTCGAAATGCAGCATCCCACTCTCTAACCAATCTGTGAAAAGGTGAAGCTTTCAATGGTTTTGGCATGTGTAGTGTTAATATTGGGTCTCTAAGAGTCAGAATGGACTTGAGGGCAGTGTGTGTTTCGTTTTGTGTTTGTTTTTTAATGTTAATATGTTAGGGTCCGCGATTTTCAAGATGCCACGCTGTTACTTTAAAGGTTAAATTTTATTAAAAAAAAATATGCCCAATAGGAAAAATACTGGTGCACCAGGGACGCACCCCAAACTACACAGAGCCAGGGGGCGACGACGAGCATCCCCAGCACCCAGTATTTAAATCGTGAGATTGCAAAGCAAGGAGGGGAAACTGACTTTTACATTGATTGGTTAAGGCCACCTGGAATTCCTGTTAGTTGTAAAATGTGGTCAAGGTCTAGGCGTCACTTGCAAGGCTGCTCCCAGGCTTGTCTTGTGACAGATGTTTTGTAAGACAAAGGTGAGATTATTCTATGGTATATTCTGCCATTGTTTCCTGGGGCTTTCTTTAATACCTCGAATTTTTGCTGCCCCCTTTCTCATTTCAACAAATATGTGCTGATGATCCTGTAACATTGCTTGGAGTTGGGCAAGAGAGTCTCTGGCAGCATGCTTATCCGTTTTCCCACTTTTGTCTCTTCCGTAATTTCCTTAGATTCAGGCAAACATTAGCTCTGGCAGCATGCTTGCCCACTTCCCACTTTTGCCTCTTTGAATATATGCCAAATAAACCTTTTTTTTTTTTTTTTTGCCTTACTAAACTTTGTAATATTTTTACACTAGAATGCTGGTAACATTGCCTTAGAGAGTAAGGAATGGAGTCTGAAGTGTGTTGCAAATTAAATGCCTGTGTTTTGTACAAGGCTAGAGTCCTGTCAGTGATGTGAAATTTGGTGTAACTTTCCTTAAACACACAGGGGTGTATTGTGAAACACAAAATGAAGATATGGTAGTACCAGAATCTTTGTCTGAGTGATGCATAATGATGGTGATGGTTTCTAATCCATGCTTGTTAATATAAAAAGACAGTTTTCAGTTCTAAAAATAGTTATAATAACACATACCAAATATTGATTTGTATTCTGCTGTGGAATGTGCAGAAAGCATCCATTACTTACATATTCTTACAATGACCTTGTAAGCCAGAGATTATCTTTAGTTTACAGAAAAAAATAAAAGCTCCGTGGTACTAAATAAATTCTTAGAATCAAAGATCTGGTAAATCTCTGGGCCAGCACTACAGCCAAGGCCTGTCTCTTTCAGCATATGAGTAGCTCGCGGTAAGTAAGTGGGTGTATCTTCTGAAGTGTCTAATTGGGAATTATTTTTGATCTAAATTTCCGTCATAGTCAAGGTTTGTTATGCAACTCGATCATCTTCCCTGTTAGACAACAGTCAACACACACGATGGTGAGAAATTGGTGTTGGTGTACAACTGAGAATTAGCTGAAGAAAAATAAGATCTAGAAATACAGATGTTAATAGGAAGAACAAAACCACCGTCCCCAGCTCCATGTATTCCTTATCTCACCCGTTCCCTCTCATTTGTTCATTTACCAACTAATATTTTTTCACCTATAAACGGAGATATTCTGTTATCATAAGGCTAAAATGAATTACACACTTAAAGAAGAAGTGTAGAGATTGTGGGGAAATATAAAAAGAGGGGCAAAACCTAGTTTAGGAGTTAAGATTTCTTTGGGGAAGTGATAATTGGCCTGAGTAAGTACACACTAACCAATCAAGTGGGGTACCAGGAGAGGAACTTGGGTCCAGGCAGAAGGTATTGTCCCTGGGAGGCTGAGAAACAGAAGGACATGTAAAGTCAGGTGGCCCTAGCCCTAAGAGTAAGTGGCAGAGCCCTGTCAGAAGAGGCTGGTAAAGTAGGCACTACCAGATCACCAGAGCCTTGTCAGACACCCTAAGCATTGAGGATTTTTTTTTGGTAGTTATCTGTTGTCATCTGCTCAGGATCTATCCCAGTTTTGTCAGGTAGTAGCACTATGATTTGTCATTGGGGAATAAATCTTGAAACTACAAAGTTTAGATGGAACAAGTAGACCTTCAGCTCCAAGGGTGGACATGTGGCAGTGAGTAGACTTAGCCAATCAGGGAATAACAACCCTAAGGGATTATTAAGATAGGAAAACATGCAACCCAAGCCAGGTCAATCAAAACCAGACCCCCACAAAGCACACCCACTGCTGTTGAGCTGATTCTGACTCATAACAACCCTATAGGACAGAGTAGAACTGCTCCATAGAGTTTCCAAGGGGCACCTGGCAGATTTGAACTGCCCTTTTGGTTCATGGACATAACACTGCGCTACTAATTCAGCAAGGTTAACAAGACCAAATAAAGAAACCAAACCCACTGTCACTGAGTCAATTCTGACTTGTAGAGAGCCTATAAGACAGAGCAGAACTGCCCAATAGAGTTTCCAAGGAATGCCTGGTGGATTTGAACTGTCGACCTTCTGGCTAGCAGGCAAAGCACTGAACCACTATGCCACCAGGGTTTCCTTTCAAGACCAGTAAAACTAATTTATGGGCATTTTGCTGGGATTGAGTTTCAGGCACTATGTGATGCAAGCCCAAAGCTACTGGCAACCAGCAGGAAAAGCTCAGTTCCCTCAAAGAAAATGTCTCTCCTGCAGTGTAGCCAACACAGAGGAAAGTGGAGCTGAGAGATGAAGAGAGGAGACTAAGTTCAGTTTTGTTGGCATCACTGAGCAGATCTATTTCATAGTTTTCAGTTTTGTGAAGCAATAGGTTCTTCTCGTCAAGAAAACCTGTTTGCTGCATACTTTTGTGCCGTAGATCTGGGGAAGCCTTGATTTACTAAAAACAAAAATACAAAAAAAAAAACAAAACAAAACAAAAAAACCCAAAAAACTAATGCAAGAATTGGAGTGTGTTAATAGATCTTAAAATGCAGGGCTGGCAGAAACTAGGTAGGAAAGAGGCAATTGAGAATCCTTCCTTTTCTGGCTGAGAAATTGGCACAAGAGTTGGTTAACCACCTTTCTGTTTTATCTTTAGACTAAGTTTATGCGCCTGTTGAGGCTAGAGATGAGAGGACTAGTTTGGATATGCATCAGAAAGGTATTGGTTCCTTTTTGTGACATTTAGTGAGATCTTAGGGAAAGGGACAAGCTGTGGTTGATGTTGCCCTATCCCAAAGCAGTGAAAACACTAAGACCAACCCTTTTAGCACTTGTCTTCAAATCCAGGGCAACTAAGAGAGAAACATATTTTTGACTCATTGAGTTTGAAAAGGTGAATCTTCTGTCCCAATCTAAATTTAGTGCTAGCAAATGTGGCGGCAGTGGAATGAAATGAAAATAAAACATAAGATTCACAACCAGAGATCTTATCCAGGTAGATAGAACATCAAGGTCAACTGATAAAAGATAGAGGCAACCAGTTTGGAATATAGAATCAAGGATTGGGACTCAATAATATCTCTGGCTTTTTTTGGTGGGGGAGTGGGTGTAACTTACTGAATTTACTGGAAACAAACAGATTGTAGAACTTACTAAGCTTTTTAAAGAACTTGGGTTTCCAGAGAAACTCAAACACTAGTTAATGATGGCCGTGATTACTCAACTCCCAGGGCAATATGCAGGCAGGATCCAGCATCAGCAGAAACAAGGCTGTTACCAGGGTATAATAACCAGAAAGCATATCCTCCCAAACATCTTCCTCAGTTATGGCCATAAAGGACAAACAAGGGAAATCATGACAGAGGACAGACTCAGGAGAAGACAGAAAGCTAACTAAGGAATTCTGTCAAAAGCAAGACAAGGGTTTCTTGCTACTCCTGTGTCCAAAATATATGCTAAAGAGTGATAACCATTGTGTGGTCCTCTCTTTCCCCCATTTGCTTTAATAAGTCTTTTTTATTGAAGTTTCTCTGTTTCTCCTCTGCTAATGTGTACTGTGTGTGTTTTTTGGTAATGTTTAAATGTGTCATTTTATAACATGTTTCGGAAACTTGAGAAGAGAACATTAGCAATAGTGCCTGAACTCAGGCTGTACACAGTAACTGAATAAACTTGAGTGGTGGTGATGTGTGTTTTTTTTTATTGAGTATGATGCTGTTGCTTAGCATAGGCTTGGACAATTCTGAACTTTTATGTATAGGAATAAAGATGTGTACGTGCTGTACAGCCAAACATCTGTGTTTGGGCCTACCTGGAATCCATTCTATCTAGGTCCCCTCCCTGATTTTCCCTGGGGGACTATCCTCCCTCCTTCTGTGATTACAGATAAGTTAGGTGAATCTGACTTCACTTCCAGCTTCAGAAGGTTGATGTTGACACAGACCTGGCCAATCAAGTGTTGTATCTCTCTGACTTTAGCGACTGAAACTGAGATGAATTCCATACCTCAGCCAATTAAACCAAAGGCAATTACAGTTAGTTCTGGGCCTGGGGAAGTGGTCTCTTTCTTCTTCCTGTTGGAATTCTTCTAAGGATAGAATGTAAGCCTGCATTTTCTATCACCTATCATAAGCAAGGGAAGCTCTGATGGTGAGTGGTTTAGTGCTACCGCTGCTAACCAGAATATCAGCAGTTCAAATTTGCCAAGTGCTCCTCGGAAACTCGATGGGGCAGTTCTACTGTCTATAGCGTCACTATCAGTTGGAATTGACTTGATGACAGTTGGTTTGTTTTTGTTTTATCATAAGCGAAAGACTTAGGTGATAATTGGTCTAAAATGGGAAGAAAAAAAATGTTGAACAACAGAGAGTGAATCCTGGTGACATTGCTTTAGCACCTTATTCTAGCTGAAACAGAAGTCTCTTCTTGGAATTTTTATTATGCAAGTCACATCTCCTGCCACTTTAGTTTTGGTAATCTCGTTTATTTTGGCTTTATGTATTTTTCGGTTGGCATAGGCCTTTAAGGTAAGAGCAATTGGAAGTTACAAAATTGATTTTCCTAAGGGAGAGATGTAATCAGACTTGAGATGTTGGAAGAACACCATATCCAAGTTTTGACTGAGTAACTCATATTCACTGAATATCACTAAAGCCTTTCCCATTTTATTCCCAAAATATACTAAAAAGAATTATCTGAAAGGTTAGCAAGTTCTAACCTTTGTTTGTACAAATACTAAAGTAGCTCTGGTTCAAAACACCAAACACCCTACTGCTGCTGAGGCAATTCTGATTCCTAGTGTCGCTATAGGACAGTGTAGAATTGTCCTGCAGGGTTTGCATGGGCAGATGGTGGATTGGAACTGCCAACCTTTTGGATATCAGCTGAGTTCTTAATCACTGTTCCATCAGAGCTCTGACTCTGATTAGGAGTTCCCATTAGAGACAAGGTAGAAAACTAGATGGACATTATACATATGTTTTTTTTTTTTTTTAAAAAAAAACGCTCCTTTACAGTTTATTATTATGATACTTTAGATGAAGTTTTCCAGAACAAACCAACTTCTCATTAAACAATTAGCCAAGCCAGCCAAGTGCCGGTAGTACACATATTTTTTTGTGACATTGGTTACCAACCCCACAACATGTCAACACTCTTTCTTCTCAAATTTCAGTTCCCAATCACCAGCCTTTCTGCCACCTTCCACCTTCTAGTCCTTGTGCCTAGACTAGTGTTCCCCCTTAGTCTTCTTTTATGGGTCTGTCTAATCTTTGGTTGAAGGGTGAACATCGGGAGTGACTTTATTACTGAGTGTCATGGATTGTATTGTGTCTTCCCCCAAAATGTGTGTAGGAATTTGGCTGGACCATGATTCTTGGTATTGTGTGATGTTGCTATATGCTCTAAACCCTGCCACTATGATGTTAATGAGGGATAGTGGGCAGGAGTTGTGTTGTTAGGGAAGGACTCAATACTTAAGATTTTATTGTGCCTTGAGGCAAGCTCTTGGGATGTAAAGGAAAGCCCAAGCAAAGAGTTGGGGATCTTATACCATCAAGAAAGGAGTGCTGGAAGCAGAGTTTGTCTTTTGGACCTGGGGTCCATGTGCTGCAAAAGCTGCCAGTGCAGGGGAAGATTGCCAACAAAGACCTTCCTCTAGAGCTAACAGGGAAAGCTTTCCCCTGGAGATGACACCCTGAATTTGATCTCTTAGCCAAAGTTTACTGTGGGGAAAATAAATTTCTCTTTGTTAAAGCCATCTACTTGTGGTAGCTGAGATAAAGTGGTACCAGATGATTAAGACAAGGAGCTAAATGGGTGTTTGGGGACAATACTCTCAGGGTTTCAATAGTCTCTGTCAGGCCAGTAAGTCTGGACTTGTTTGTGCATTACAGTTTTATTCTACATTCTTCTGCAGCTCTGTCTAGGACCTTCTCTTGTGATCCCTGTCAGAACAGTTGGCGGTGGTAGCCCGGGAACGGTCTAATTGTACTGGACTTAGACTGGTGGAGGCCAGCGTAGTTCTGGTCCATTCATCCTTTGGACTAGTCTTTCCCTTGTATCTTTGGTTTCCTTTATTCTTCCTTGCTTCTGCTGGCGTGAGACCTTTGGAGTATCTTAGATTGGCAGCTTACAAGCTTTTAAGACCCCAACACACTTCTCACCAAAGTGGAATGTAGAACATTTTCTATGGCAGTGGAGCTAGATGCTCCCCAGGACTGTGTTTACCGTAGTCCACAGCCCAGCAATTCAATCAGTGCCTCAATCAGTCCCTCAGGGATTGTTGATGCATATATGGAGCTTCTGTGACCTTGCCTTAGACAGATTATGCTGGCTTCCCCAGTACTGTATACTGTCTTGCTCTTTACCAGAGTTACCCGCTATTTATGGTTTATTTTTCCACCACACTCCTCCCCTTCCTTGTAAACATCAAAGATTGTTTCTTTTTGAGTGTAAATATTTTTTGTGAGTTTTTATAGTAATGATCTCAAATAATATTTGTCCTTTTGTGACTGACTTATTTCACTGAGCATTCTGCCCACCAGATTCATCCATGTTGTGAGATGCTTCACAGATTTATGGTGCATTCCCACTGGTGACACACAGGAGTTCCAATCTCCCTATAGCCACTCCAACATTTATTAATGTCTGTTTTTTTTTTATTTGTGCCGGTAATGCCAGGGTGAGATGGTATATCATTGTGGTTTTAATTTGCATTTCTCTAATGGCTAGTGACAAGAGCATTTCCTCATGTGTCTGTTAGCTGCTTAAATGTATTCTTTGGTGAATTGTCTGGTTCATTTTCTTTGCCCGTTTTTTAATTGGAGTATTTGCCTTTTTGTTGTAGGAGTGTTGAATTTTCCTGTAGATTTTAGAGAGTAGACCTTTGTCAGATTTGTAGTAGTCATTTTTGCCTAGTCTATAGATTCTCTTTTTATTATTTTTTTTAGTCTTTGGATTAGCATAAATGTTTAATTTTTAGAAGATCTCAGTTATCTAGTTTGCGTATGATTAGTTACAGGTTGTATCCTGCTAATGCTGTGTATTAGGGCCTCTACTCTAGTGCTGATTCTGTTTTTTCTTCTATGATCTTTATCATTTTCAGTTTTGTATTTAGGTTTTTGATCCATTTTGAATCAGTTTTTCTGTGTGATCTGTGGTATCTTGTTTCTTTTTTTTTTTGCAGATGAACATTCAGTTTTGCAAATACTGTGTGTTAAAAAGACTATCTTCTCTCCATTCGATGGACTTTGGGCCCTTGTGACTGTCAGTGAATGTATTTACATCCGGGCTCTCAGTTCTGTTTCATTTGCCAGTGTGTCTGTTGTACAAGCTCTAGGCTGTTTTGACTACCATAGTTGCTTGGTAGGTTCTGAGATTAGGGTATAAGTCCTCCTACTTTATTCTTCTTCAATAATGCTTTATTTTTATGGGGTCTTCCCCATTTGATAATAAAGTTAATGATTAGTTTTTCTATCTTTTTAAAGAAAGTCATTTGTATTTGGATCAAGATTGTATTGCATTTGTATAAAGCTCTGGGTATAACTGTCATTTTTATGATGTTGAGTTCACCTGTCCATAAGCATGGCATGTTTTTCCATTGAGGCAAATCTTTTTGGTTTTTTTGCAGCAGTATTTTGTAGTTTTGTTTGTACAGGTCTCTTACAGCACTGTTTAGATTTATTTCTAAGTGTTTTACTTTTTTTAGGGGCTACTATGAATGGCATTGTTTTCCTGATTTCCTTTTTATTATTGTTTTTATTGGTATGTAGGAATTCAACTGATTTTTCTGTGCTTATCTTGTATCCTGCTTCCCTGCTGAATATTTCTATTAGTTTCAGTAGTTTTGTCATGAAATCTTTTGGATTTTCTGTGTATACTATCATATAATCCACAAGTAGTCAGAGTTTTACTTTTCCATACCAATTTGGATGCCCTTTATTTCTTTTTCTTGCCTTATCACTATAGGTAGGACTTCTAGCACAATGTTAAATAGGGGTGGTTGTAAAAGGCATCCTTGTCATGTTGCTTTTCTCATGGGGAACGTTTTTAGATTCTCTCCATTAATAATAATGCTGGCTATTTTGTTGTGTAGACAACCTTTATTATGTTAAGGAATTTCCCTTCTATACCTATTTTACTGAGAATCTTTATCAGGAATGGGTATAGGACTTTGTCAAATGCCTTATTTTTGTCAATTAAGATGACCACATGATTTCTTTCTTTCGCTTATGTGGTGGATAGATTGATTTTCTAGTCTTTAGCCATCCTTGCATACCTGTTATTAATCCTACTTGGTCATCGTGTATTATTTTTTTGATATGAGTCAAATCTGTCTTAGTGGCAGTGGGTGGGTGGTGAATTCTATTGGCTGTGATTTTGTTGAGAATTTTTGCATCTATATTTATGAAAGATACTGGTTTGTAATTTTCTTCTTTTTTGGTGTCTTTGCCAGGTTTGGGTATTAGTGTTATGCTGGCTTTATAGAATTAATTTGCAAATATCCTTTCTCTTTCTATGTTCTGAAATAGTTTGAGTAGCAGTGGTGTAAGCTCTTCTCTGAATGTTTGGTAGAATTCTCTAGTGAAGTCATCTGGGCCAGGGCTTTTCTTTTTGTTAAGAGTTTTGTTGTCATTATTATTACATTTTCCATTTTCCTTGTTATGGGTCTGATCAGATTTTCAACATCATTTTATGTTGATTTAGGTAGACAGTGTGTTTCTAGAAATTTGTCCATCTTCTCTAGATTTTCAAATTTTTTGGAGTATACTGTTTCATACTCACTATTATGATACTTTTTATTTCAGTTAGGTCTGTTGTAATGTCCCACATTTCATTTCTTATTTGGATTATTTGTTTTCTCTTCTGTTTTTCTTTTGTCTATTTGGCCATTCGTTTGTTGATTTTGTTGTTCCTTTCAAAGAACCAACTTTAGGCCTTGTTGATCTTTTCAGTTGTTTTTCTATTCTTTATTTCATTTATTTCTGTTTTGATTTTTATTGTTTCCTTTCTTATGGTGACAGTGGGCTTCTTTTGCTGTTCTCTTGCTATTTGAGTTGTAGAGCTAATGTTTTCATTCTATCCCTTTTTGATGTGTACATCTGTTGCTGTAAATTGCACTGGCTTTGTTGTGTCCTAAGGTTTTAGTATGATGTATTTTCATTCTTGCTTAATTCTAGGAATGTTTTGATTCCTTCTTTGACTTGTTCTATTACTCAGCAGTTTTTTAAGCAGGATATTATTCAGTTTCCATGTAATCAATTTTTTCCCTTCCTCTTACTGTCTTTAATTTCACTTTGATGGAGTTGTGATCAGAGACGATATTTTGTATTATCTCAACATTTTAGATTTTTTTATGGTTGCTTGTAGCCTAAGATGTGATCTATTCTGGAGAACATTTCATACACATTGGAAAAGAATACGTACTTTGCAGCTATTAGCTGGAATGTCCTATGTACAAGTCAGACAATTAAATCCACAAAGTTAATTGTTGTAAGTGCTACATACCTCACTGCTGAGTAATACTATGGTCACCTTCAAAATACTCCACATGGGAAGTTATGCACTGATACTAGTGCCTAGTCGCCCTTCAAAGCAATTTTGGAACTCTTTCTGGAATGGTCATTGTGCATGGTGGCAGGGTAGCAAGTCTGAAAACTGAATTGCATAGTTGTCTGCGAGGGAGCTTGTAGCCAGTAAACAAATAACTATATTGGAACACACTCCCTACTCACCTGATCTGTTCCTAATGACTTTTTTCTTTAACCAATGATAAAGGTAATATTGAAAGGAAGACATTTTGATGACATTCAGGACATCACATGTAATACAATGACAGTTCTGATGGCCATTCCAGAAAAAGTGTTCCAAAATTGCTTTGAAGGGTGGACTAGGGGCTGGCGTTGATGCATAGCTTCCCAAGGGGAGTACTTTGAAGGTGACTGTAACTCAGCAATGAGGTATGTAGCACTTTTTCTAGAATGAATTTATGAACTTAAAAATTTGCAGTCCTTATATGTCTACCACATCAAGTTGGCTAACGCTGGCCCTCAGATTTTCTGTATCTTTGTTGAGCTTTCTAGATGTTCTGTCCTTTACCAAGAGTAATGTTTTTAAGTCTCCTACTATTATTGTGGTAGTGTCAATCTCTTTTTTCAGTGTTATTCATTTAAGTATTTTCAATCCCTGTCATTGGATGTATGGATATTTGTTATGGTTATGTCTTCATGATGGATGATCCTTTTAATCATTTTATGGTGTCATTCATTCTCTTTTATGGTGGATTTTGTTTTAAAGTCTATTTTAACAGAGATTTGTATTGCTATTCCTGCTCTTTTTTGGTAGCTGTTTCCTTGATTTTTTTCCCATCCTTTGATTTTTAATAAATTTATGTCTTTGTTTCTAAGATATGTCTTCTGTGGATAGCATTAGTAATGGATCATGTTTTTTTTTTTGTTTTTTAAAAACCATTCTGTCACTCTCTGTCTCTTTATGTGTGCATTTATGCCATTTATATTCAGGTGAATTATTGAACCCAAATAAAACCTATTGCCATAGAGTCAATTCTAACTCATAGCTACCCTATAGGACATAGTAGAACTGCCTCATGTGGTTTCCAAGGAGAGTCTGGTGTATTCAAACTGCTGACCTTCTGGTTAGCACCTGTGACTGTTAGCCACTAAATATTGGTAAGTGTGGGTTTATTGCTGTCCTTTTGTGGTGATGTTTTGTTGTTGTTTTTGTTGTGGTACTGGTGTTTTCTTTGTTCCTGTTTCTCTTCTGGGTTGAATTCCTTTTGTTTATAGATTTTTTCTACTTCTTTTGTTTTTATAGATTTTGTGTTTACTGGGACTTTATGGTTTTTCTTCTTTATGTTGATAAGTAGGTTTGTTAACTTTCTTTTTGGCTGCTTTGAAATATATGCTTCTCTTTGTAAGTTTCAACCAGTCTTTTGTTACTTGGTATTGCCTTAGCTTGCACTCGATTTGAAAATTTTATATACCTACACCTTTTGCTGTTCTGATATTGTTCTTATTTACAGAGTAACTACTGTGCTTGCTTGTTGAAAATCTGATACTTTTGATTAATCCTCAAGTGTCAATTACCTAAGTTGATATCTAGCCAATGATGTCTTGCTTCCTAGATTTCAGACTGTGGTGTGATACTGTTTTTCTCAAACTGAATGACTTCCTTTAACAATCCTCGTAAGTTTGGTTTGGTTTGTAGATACCCCCTTAATTTCTGTTTATTTGGACATGTCCTATTTTGACCATTAATCTGAGTGAGAGTTCTGTAGGATAGTTTATTCTTGATTGGCATTTTTTTTCTATCTTTCAAGATTTTGTATGTCATATCATGGTCTTCTTGCCTGCATGGTTTCTGTGGTGTAATCAAAACTTGGTCTTATTGTTTTTCTTAAGCTGCTTTCAAGATTCTTTATCTTTAGTGAGTGTGATTATGATATGCTTTGGTAATTTTTTTTTTGAGGTCTATCCTGTATAGGGTTTATCAAACTTCTTGCATGGTCAACTTTTCATCTTTCATGGTATTAGAGAAGTTGTCTGTCAGCAGTTCTTCAGTGATCTTGTGTTTCTGTTTTCTTTTTCTGTGCTGGAACTCTGAACACTCACAAATTTCTGCTTTTGATTGTACTTCACATCCTTCTCAGGGTTTCTTCATTTTCCTTTGTT
Organism: Heterohyrax brucei; assembly: GCA_028571685.1. NCBI lineage: Eukaryota > Metazoa > Chordata > Mammalia > Hyracoidea > Procaviidae > Heterohyrax > Heterohyrax brucei. Next base: position 80,372,773 of record CM053143.1, read on the forward strand.
CTTTGTTTTGGTTTTCCCTCAAAAAAAGTGGTATTCAAATATTTGTCTTCAACTTGCTGATCCCATCTTACATTGTTTCATACTTGTTCTCCAGACCTTCTGTATCATTATCTGTTTCTGAAATCTTGTGTATCTTTTGGATTTCTAACTCTTGTCTTGGTATGATTTCTTGTGAATTTATTTTGATAGTGTATACCTGTATTGTTTTCTTGAATCCTTCCATTTTTACCCCATGTTTTCCATGAATTTGTCTATTTTTCTTCCTTTTTATATCTTTTTGCTTCAACTCTTTGACAGCTTTCAATATTGGAGATTTTAGTTACTTGTCAGGTAGTTCTAGTACCTTTTCTTTCACTAGAAAGTCCTCTGGTGTTTTATTTTGAACAGCCACTGAGCCATTTTCTCCTGTTTTTTTCTTTTTACATATTTTGATCAATTGTTTATTGTAAATTTACATATTTTGATCATTTATTGATTTTTAGATTTGTTTGACTTGTCCCTTTTTTTTGGTTATGTCTGAAAAAGCAGGCTATGAATTCCTTGTTATTTGTAGACAGGATTTTTTTCACCTCTTTGTCCACTGGGCAGAGCCAGTTTCTCAGCTATGATGCAGCTGGGCATGTCTAGCTAAAGGATAAGGGCTGGGATGGGTTTTATTTTGTGTGTGTGGCATTTATTGAGGACAACAGGGTAGGGTGGTGGTCAGTGCAAAACAGGTTCTTGTAGACCATGTATTTGCTGCTTGGGAGTGCCATGTTCAGCATGCAGTATAGATAGGCAGGACGGCATGGACAGGTTGTTTTGTGTGGAGCCAAGTTGTGGGGAAAAAGTGAAAGGGGGCGGAGAAACAGGATCCAGTAAAAGAAAGAATAAGGAAGTGTTGAGGGAGCCTATTACTGCAGTGGTGCAGACTCCAGGAAGCTGTGTGGTGGTGGTTTTCTAGGCAGATGATGTGATACAGTCTATTAAAAATGGAAGGATATGGCACACACAGCTAGATGGGTGGGAAGAGGAAAGGAATTAAAGTTGAGAGAGGTAATAAACTAGATTTAAAAAAAAAAGGAAAAAGAAAGAAACACATTGGTATGTGGTTAGGAGCAAAAAATGGAAAGAATACAGAGAGAGACCAGAAAGCAAGGAAAGTAAAAAATGCCAGTTAGTTGGGAGAAAGGAAAGGAAGTGTCAGGTACTCAAGAGACAGGAAAAGTTGGAGAACAGAGAGAGATGAGAAACTGATAAAAGAAAAAAAGAAAAAAATGTCTCCAGGTACCCCACTACAGTATTGGAGTGGACTGGGGAAGTCACTCATAAGAGGTGTAGCCCAGACCATCTAGGAGGTAAAGAGATGATATCCAGTGCCAAGTGTTCAGGAGACAGGCAAAGATGGAAAGTAGAGAGACTAAGAAATTAAGGGGCAGGGGGAAGAAAATGCCCCCCCCAAGGGATCCCACTGGTGTGGCAGTACAGACTGGGGAAGTAGTTCCCTAGCTGAGCGGTGCTTCACATCCTGTCAAGAGTAAGTGGAGATGACACATGGAGCCCAATCAGTGTATGAGAGAAAGGAACAAAAAACTGTGAGAGAGAGAAGGCAAAAGAAGTCAATAAAAGAAACAACAACATTAAAAAAGTGGCAATGAAGACACTGGCCAGTGTGAGCAGGGTGAACCCAAGTGGTACAGAGCAGGTACCTCCTCTGCTGAGCAACTGTGGTCTCCTAGGAAGACGGGAGGCTGACAGGGGTAAAAAGAGTGGATGTTGGGAAACTGTGTGTCTCTGGTTGCTAGGTGCTCTGTCTCCTGCTGGGAGCTCCATAACACTGACTTCCCATACTCCCTGTCCACTAATCTCTGTGGCTGAGGAGTCCAAGATGGCATATTTGTGCTGTGTTAGCTGATAGGGGACCTCCAACCTGGTATCTCTCTTCACTTTTCTGTTCTCTGTCAGTTTGTTATTTCATTTGGTGTTTGGTTGAGTTCTTTATCAGTTCATTTGATGCTTAGAGTTCCAAGACTGATATTAGTTTTTTAGGTCTTTCCTGTGTAGGGACAGCATGGAGCTGCTGTCTATTGTGCCATGTATTATTTTACTACAGTCTATTATTTTCTGATACCCTTTTTCTTTGCATGGAATTCTATCCATACATACTCTCACCAGTTAGTATTTCATATATCAAATAGCCAAATTTCTGATTCGTTCTCTGGCTGAGAATTGAAAAGTTGAGAAAGCAGTTAGTAGAACTTTTTTTCTTTTTCAAAATAGGAATATATCAACAATTTTCATAAAGCTCTCAGAAATTGTTATACATAATTATTTACATTAAGATTATGATTTATTTATTAGTACTGACATGGCAGAAACACTGGTGATATAGTTGTTAAGTGCCATGGCTGCTAACCAAAAGGTTGGCAGTGTGAATCTACCAGGTACTCCTTGGAAACTGTGTGAGGTAGTTCTACTCTGTTCTATAAGGTCACTATGAATCTGAATGGACTCAGTGTCAGTGTTTTTTTTGGTTCCACAGTTATTGGCTGTGGAACATATACATATATTAAGACTAAGCAATGCTCCTTTTCTTTTAAATTTCTGGTGAAATTAGAAGAGTTCTTCCTGTTTCTGTGTATTTCCCACAAACTAACAACCTTTTCTTTTCATGCAATTTTTAAATTTTTATTTCCTTTTACAGTTTTAGCTGCCTGCTACTTTATCTCCTTCTGCTTTTTGTGGACTGGCTATCGACATGGTGTTATAAGCCAGTGTTAAACATGAAGACAAGAATGATTTCCCAAAGGATGTCAGGGCAAAAAGGGGAAAGGAACTTAACTTTTTAATGACACCCTGCATTAAGGCCACCTAGTCACCCTGGACCATGTATGAGAAAGAGACAACTTTCTCTTTTGTCTAAAGCTTTATATTTTGGAAACTGTTTATTACATCATTGTAGTTTATACCTTCACTAACATATCCATAAAATACAATAAATTACTATTTTAAAATACATTTCAGGTATGCGTGTATATCTGTACCTGTATCAGATTAGGTGACCAAAACTGCTAAACAAAACTCAACTTTCCTCTTATTATGACAGTTACTTTAGAACATGTAAGAATTTCTTAGGAAGCTTACTTAAAAAGATGACTTCTGATTCTACTGCAAGAGATACTCATCTGCTATAGCTGGAATGTGGTCTAGTTTGCATTTTTAAATGAGAATCACAGATAATTCTGATATTTACATTGTCTGAGAAACTATATGAGTGGGCAATCTGTCTACCATGTCCACAAAAAACTTCTTGTGTATGCCTTATGAAAATTGGGGATATATAACAATAATAATGTATGTTTCTAAATTTATAAATTTTTATAGAAAAATGCTGAATTTGACTTAGCAGTTTATAAGTAATGAGCTTCTTTCAAGCAGCTACTATTTTAGTTTGAATTTAAGTCTAAGATTTCAGAACCTGGTGGTACAGTGGATCAGCCGTTACACATAAGGCCAGCAGTCTGAATCTACCAGGTACTCCTTGGAAACCTATGGGGCAGTTCTTCTCTGTCCTATAAGGTTGTTATGAGTTAGAATCAACTCAATGCCATTGTTTAAAAAGCTGTAGTTTGAAATATTTAATTCTGCATGTTCTAAAAAAAGACATGAAATATGCTAATATCATAATGATTGTATTATAGAGCATCAAGAATCTGAAAGTTATGTCAGAAAAATATAAAGCGGGAAATAGAATTTTTGCTGCGTGAAATAGTTAATTCAGTATGGAAAAATTTGAAATTCTGAACTTTAAGCAAGTATGAATTTATAGATAGAATGATAAACTTAGCATTTTCTTGGGTGGTGGTGGTAGTGGGAACAGTTTTCTGGAGCAGCAAGAAGAAACAGGAAGTATGGAAAGAAAAGCTTAAGTATGGTCTCCTCTCCCTCCGAAGTTTAAAATCTAAAAAGTATTTCAAAAAATTTATTTGATAATGGCTTGGTAGAAAGCAAGTGCCAATACTGGAAAGAAAGAAAAACAAAAACTAAAATTATTTTCTCCATTTCTGTTGAATTATATATCTTTTAACATATATTTTCTATGATGAAATGAGGCTTATTTTTTTAGCTGAGAACTTACACTACTTCCTCAGGACTGAAGAAAAATACCGAAAGAGGAAAATTATGGCCTCAAGCAAATTTTCTGTCAAGGTAACAACATTTTAGTTCTTGAAGGGAAGCAGCTGATACTCCTAGGCCTGAACTCAACAAAGAAGTATGTTTCTCATCCAAACAAGTGGTTTGAAATGTCTGTCTCATTCAGAGGAACCAAGTCAGACTTCACATAATGGAACTTAAAGAGTTGAAACTATTCACAGACCAGTTCTTCGGTGAGTTTTTCAAATGGGCAAGGAGTTTGCCTTTTATGAGTATTTTAATTTTCTCTCAAGTGTTTCATTCTAGAAGAGAGAATGCACTTCGCACTGTAACATTAACTTTATTACTCAGTACACACCCCTCTCCCCAAGGGTCTCAAGACTTACTGTGTATAAGCAGATTTCTAGAATCTTAAATTTTGAAATCTTATTTCACATAAATATAAGTAACTACCAATCAACAATATTTTCTTTTTTAATATTTTGTTTATTTATTGTGATTGAGTGAAAGTGTACAATACAGTTTAAATTTGCATACCTGCCTATGTGCAGCTTCTACTGTTCTCCTTGCCCAGTGACATCACACTCTTCCTTTCTGTTCTAAACATGTCATATCCTCCTAAAAATCTCCTGTCCCTTCTTCTCTGCCCTCTCCACTCCCCTTTAGTAAGCGGCCAGTAGGACGACATCCTATAAATGAATAGAACCATAAAGTGCACACACGATATGGTCACTCTGTGTCACGAGTCCGATTAATTTCTTGATAACTTGTTGTGGATCCGTTTTTTTATTAAGAAGAAAAAATTGAAAATCAAATGCTTAAGTAAAGATACAGTATCGCATCACTGTGAGAAAGGATTGTGTAATATAATGCCAATTATATATTTTGAACATGTTACCAGACGGATCCATCCTGGAGGAAGGACATAGTGGCTGCAACAATGGGTTCAAGCATAACAGTGATCATGAGGGTGACAGAGGACCAGGCTGCGTTTCACTCCGTTTTACACAGGGTTGCTGTGAGTCAGAACCAACCGAATGGCACCTAACAGTAACAACAACAGTGACAAATAATGCCAGCAACATGTTGTGTTTATTATTGGAAGATTTTAGGAATGATAATTTTGAAGAAAATAAATTCAACCTTTTTTGTGGCTTTTTGTATAATTTTCAAAGACAGTGTGTGGATATAATTTTTCCCCCTAAAGTAAAGAGCAGTTTGTCTTCTGTTATATTTTACCACTTTGTAATTATTGCTCACTTCTTTAAAGTCACTGAATGTCTTTGAGTAGATTCTCACAACTATCTTAATTGTATTTTTTTTCTTGGAATTATTAGAAAAAATTCCTGCCTCAATTTATAACTAACAAAATTTTCTTTCCTAGTATAAGTTCCTACTGGTATTACTCTTCCTGGAGGTCTCATGCATATGTTACAGACTGTACTGTTACAGACATAAAATGAAGCCACATATTAAAAATGATAATAGTCACCTTACAATATTTATTATATTCAAGCTCTTCTATTCTTCCAAGGTCTTGAACATTTCATGTCTCATATTTATAAGAAGTTACTAAACCACATTATTTTATTGTCAATGTCAAATTAGTTCTAATATTCATAAACAGAGGCCAAACCACATATTTCTTTCATCATTAGAAACATTCAGAAAGTTCTGATAGTATCACGCCTGCCTTGATTTCCTAAAGCAGTCTTGCAGTATCAAGATACTGTCTCTACATATTTTTTTTTATCTGTTACTTAATTTCCAGCACTAAATGCTCTGAGCTACAAGATTTTCTGCCTTTTTCCTCTGTAATCGTTTCATTGAGTAAGAATGACCTAAAAATCTAGGTCACTGCATTTTCTAGGTGATATTTTGCTTGACGTTTGACCAGGCCATGTCTGCATTGAAAGTTTTTGGAGTATTTTGGGTAGTTCATTGGAGTCATTCCCAGAAAAGAAAATGAATTGTAAACGCAGTGTAGAAATACTCATGAGACTGTTTATTCAGCAAGCTAATCTCATAACATTCTGAACTAATGTTTCCCTTTGAGCAGAAACAAAAGATGGTAGAAGACACGAAGCCTAATTTACTGTTTGAAGGAAATTGGTTATTCAAAACCAAGTTTCTGCAGCCAATTCTAAATGGATGAGGTTTGGAATAACCTTGTTGTGGTCTTACAATTTATTGCCCTTAAAATCTGAGTTCCTTCAGATGAGTCCACATATGCCCAGTGAAGACCACAGTTTAAAGAATAACCTCTGCACATCCCATTCTATGTTAACCGATATCTTGGTTTAAGTTTAGCTATAATAATATTGGCTACCCCCATGAGGCCATGCTGTTAGGGACATCTGCCAGCTGTTTCAAAAACATTGAGGGCATTGGTTGGTATCAGCGGAAAAAAAAAGGAAGCTAGTTTTGAAAACTGGTGTTTGTGTTTTTGTTTCTGCTATGCTTCTCGGGATCTCATTCAAATATGTTTTGCAGTAGTATGGTTACTATTGTATTGATCCCTGAAAAAAGAACCATTTTATTTGTTTAGAGTAGAAGACCTTCCCATCATTTTAGATTACAGTCAATTTATGAACCCCAAGTACTTTTCATTTTTGGTATAGATTTTTCTACCTCTTCCAGTAACAACTTCTTTAGCCAAAGGAAGTATCTACAACAGCAGCATTTAACAAACAAATGAAAACTCTGGTTTTCTCTGTGAGTAACAATTGAGATTTTTCTGTCTCATAAAAAAATTGGAAAAGAGACATTTCTATAGCTCTCAAATAGGTATTTAGAAACAGTCCCCAAACAGCTTATGTGAAGGTTTATACTACACAATGGATAGATGCTTCCTTAAATGAGGACAAAATAAAATTTATTTTAAAAAATGTACTAAATATATCTTCTCATATATATCTTATTTACCACTTAGAATCATATTTATATATAATTTCCTTCTTAGAGCTAGTTGACAGTACTTTTCAATCAAGATAAACCTTAAAAATCAATAGTATAACATAAATAAAATCAGTATATATTTTCCTTACCTGAATCTTTTTATAAGCCTCATCATTTTTTTTCTTTTTTTTTTAATTAAGACTGAGTGAAAATGTACATTCCCATATAAGTTTACATGGCCACCTATATGCAGTTTCCACTGCTCTCCCTGCCTGGTAATGGCACATTGTTCCTCTCTGCTCCATACATGTCTCATCCTCCCAATAGTCTCCTTTCCCCTCCTCTCCATCCACTTGCCTTAACTCCAGCCAGAGGTCTGCAGGATGATATCTTATAGATGCTTAGAACCATAAAATGCATCCAATATATGGTCACTTTGCATTGCCAAGTCTAATCCATTTGTGCCCGAAGAGTGGACCTTCATTATGATTTATGGACAAGGGCAGCATCAGGGCCAGGGACCATGCTCCCAGGGGAACCCCGAAGCCACTGGGCCATCAGTTGTGGTCTTTTAGTGGAGATCTCAGGTTCACCCCTGTTTATTCTTGTGTTGCCAGTGAGACTCAACTTAGGGAGCTCAATCACGGTTATCACTGGTGGTGGCCAGGCACCATCCAGTTCTTCTGGTCCCAAGTCCATGTAGACACCCACTCAAGTGGGTCTCTCTGTCTTCTGGGTTGTCTTTCCCCCATGTTGTTTTGGTCCTCAGTGAGCATCCATTCCTGCTGAGTTGAGACCATTTGCTGTGCCCTCGGATGGCAGCTAGGTAGCTTTTAAGGCCCCAGAATGCCACACACCAATGTGGGGTGCAGAGATCCCTCTTAGCAATACGCAAGTTGTGACAATTGGCCTCAATGTCACCTAAGAGCATGGCCCCCTGCCCCCTGCCCCAGCTACTCTGACCTTGTAATATTGGGTTAAGATGGAGGGAGTATTCAAGTTATGTTGAAGTTCACTTAATATTGTCCTTGTTTCTAATGTGTTCTGGCACTGATTTCACCCAACCAAATTTCTACCAACTATCTAATCTAAACCCTATCCCCCTCCCCTTCCCTTCCTCCCCTTCCTTGCAGCTGTCAAAGAGTCTTTTCTTTTATGCATAAGTCTGTTTTTGAGTTTTTATCGTAGGGGTCTCATACAATATTTGTCGTTTTGTCGATGACTACTTTCACTCAACACAGTGTCTTCCAGGTGAAACCAGGTTATGAGATGTTTCCTGGAATCATCACTGTTTTTTATCATTGCATAGTGCTCCATTGAGTATATATACCATAGTTTATCTATCCATTCCTCTGTTGTTGGGCATCTCGTTTGATTCTATCTTTTTGCTATCGAGGACTATGCTGCTACAAACATTCTTGTGCATGTGTCCGTTGGCGTGAATGGCCTTGATTCTGTAGGATATATTCCAGGTAGTGGAATTACGGGGTCAAATGGTATATCTATATCCATTTTTTGAAGGAAGCACCAGATTGCTTTCCAAAGAGGCTGGACCATTTTGCAACACCACCAACGGTGTAGGAGAGTTCCACTTTCTCCACAGCCTCTTCAGCATTTGTTGGTTTGTGTTTTTAGGATCATGGTCAACCTTGTTGTGGTGAGATGGTATCTTATTGTAGTTTTGATTTGAAATTCTTTAGTAACTAAAGATCATGAACATGTCCTCACGTGTTTTTTGGCTGCCTGATTCTCCTCTTTAGAGACATGTCTGTCCATCTCCTTTGCCTATTGCTTAATTGGATGATTGATCTTTTTCTTATTCGTATTTTGTAGTACCTTATAGATTATGGAGATCAGGTGTTGGTCTGACATAGAGTTGCCAAATAGTTTTTCCCATTCTTTAGGTGGCCTTTTAACTCTTGTGATGAAGTCTTTGGATGAGCAAAAGTGTTTGATTCTTAGTAGTTCCCATTTGTCTATTTTCTCTTCTGTTATTTGTGGTTGGTTTGACAGATTTTGAAGTCTGTCTACATTGTGTATTAAAACTTCCATTGTTGTTCCTACTTTATCTTGGATGAGCTTTATCATTTTAGATTCAATATTTAAGTCTTTTATCCAGTTTGAGTTGGTTTTTGTATAAGGTGTAAGATATGGATCTTGTTTCAATTTATTGCAGATGGATATCCAGTTTTGCCAGCACTATTCGTTGAAGAGATTGTTTTTACCCCAGTTTAATGTCTTAGGGCCTTTGTCGGATATCAACTGTTCATATGCAGATGATGTCATCTCTGGGGTCTTGATTCTGTTCCATTGATCGATCTGTCTGTTCTTGTACCAGTACCAGGCTGTTTTCACCACTGTGGCAGTGTAATAGGTTCTGAAGTTGGGTAATGAGAGGCCTCCCAGTGTGTTCTTCTTCTTTTGTAGTTATTTACTTATCCAGGGTTTCTTCCCTTTCCAAACAAAATTGGTGATTTGTTTCTATATCTCATTAAAAAATGACACTGGAACTTGTATTGGGATTGCATTATATAAGTACATTGCTTTGGCTAAAATTGACATTTTCACAATGTTAAGTCTTCCTGTCCATCAGCAGGGTAGGTTTCTCCACTTATCTAAGTCTCTCTTAGTTTCTTGTAGTAAGGGCTTGTAGTTCTCTTTGTAAACGTCTGTTATTTCTCTGGCTAGATTAATTCCTAGGTACTTTATCTCCTTGGGGGCTATGGTAAATGATACCGTTTTGATGATTTCTTCATTAGCAGTCTCACTGTTGGTATAAAGGAATCCTACTGATTTACTTATGTTTATCTTGTATCCTGATACTTTGCTGAACTCTTCTATCAGTTTGAGTAGTTTACTTATAGATTCTTTGGGATTCTCTGCATATACAATCATATCATCAGCAAACAGGGAGATTTTGACTTCTTCTTTGCCCTTTATTTCTTGGTCTTGTGCCAAAGCCCATCACCCACAAAGACCTGTGTGAGCAAAGCCACAAGCCTATGTGATGGTGGGCGGATGCATCTCACCCCTGGTATATTTCTGGTTGTATATTTTTCATCCTAATTAAACTCTCCTCAAAAATACCCCCTCATCTCCTGGCACAAGGACAAATGCTGAGCCTGGGGACACCCAGCCTGGGAATTCCAAGGCCGACCCAGCCCCGCTGACTTCCCCCAATTGCACATCACCCCCCGATGTGAAAAGAATTACCCTTCTTAGAACAGTTTAAGAAAAGCATAGGGTGGGGGACGGTAGGTGTTTACTGTCCCCACAGGAAGAGATAAAATAAAGAGCAAAGTAGGAACAAATAGGGATTACAACCTTTAGACCCCTTCTCCTGTACCTTTGAACCTTAAGGTATAGGTAGGGCTGATTGAGCTTGGGGCATAACTTTGCTTTCACTGTCAATTATCACCACAACACACCTGCCTTGGGCCATTATCTAGAAGGCCTTGACAATTAACAAGAAAAAAAACGAGACCACGAGGTTTCAGTTTCAAGTTAGCCAATAGCTTGTGTGGTCAGGGGGCAGGGTGAAAATCATGTCACCTCAACTATAAAAAATAACGAAAGACAGACCTTGATGGGCTTCCATTCTCCAAAACTCTTTCCTGTTTCTGCCTAAATTCTTTCTCCACTGATGCATTTCATCCCTTCGTGGGGCCCCAAAAGCTGTCGGGGCTGGATCCTGGCAGTCTTGTCTAATTGTCCTGGCTAGAACTTCTAGATAGTGTTGCATGGGAGAGGTGAGAGTGGGCATCCTTGTCTAGTTCCTGTTCTCAAGGGAAACTTCTTCGGTCTCTTTCCATTCAGCATGACATAGGCAGTTGGTTTTGTATAAATGGCCCTTATTGTGTTGAGGAATTTTCCGTCTATGCCTATTTTGCTAAGAGTTCTTAGCATGAATGGGTGTTGGACTTTATCAAATGCCTTTTCTGCAGCAATGGACAAAATCAGGCGATTCTTGTCTTTTGTGCTGTTTATGTGGTTAATCACATTAATTGTTTTTCTGATGTTGAACCAGCCTTGCATCCCTGGTATGAATCCCACTTGATCATGATGGATTATTTTTTTGATATGTTGTATTCTATTGGCAAGAATTTTGTTGAAGATTTTTGCATCTAGATTCATGAGTGATATCGGTCTGTAGTTTTCCTTTTTTGGTTGGGTCTTTCCCTGGTTTTGGTATCAGGGTTATGCTGGCTTCATAAAATGAGTTTGGGAGTACTCTATCCCTTTCTGGGCTGTGAAATAGTCTCAGTAGTATTGGAGATACCTCTTCTCTAAAAGCTTGATAGACTTCTGCGGCAAAGCCATCTGGGTCTGTAAGCCTCATCATTTTTGAAGAAGGACATTTTGATTTACAAAATGTAAGATCTGTCAGGAGTTTCAGACTTTTTATTCTTTTTAGGATACTGGGTACTGAAGTCTAGGAACAGGTGAAAACACTGACAATGTTTTTAGATTATTTTAACTTTTAAAAACCTAACAACTTTTGTATGATGCCAATATTTTATTGAACAAGAGTTATTAAATACAGGAAGTTAGGCATCTTTATAAATTGCATTAAACTATTATTTAGTTCATACAATATAAATTAATTGTTTTGTGATTTTTTTTTTCTTAGTAGGGCACATGAGGTCTATCACCCTGTCATTTGATAGGCATACACGCAGAATTAGTCATCCTTACAATGAACACAGCCCTCAAGTGTGTTAGAAAAATCTCAATAAAAAAAATCTTTAAATCAGTCAGCTTCCCAGCAGGGAACAGATGGCACACTCCGGATGATTTGAGAGGGGTTTAATGAAGAATTATTGTAGAAATGTAGAAAGGGTTTAGGGAAATCACAAAAGATAGCACTATTATTACCCCTATACTTGAAGGGCCAAGGGAATGGAATGGTTAGCAGAACCCAGGAGGAGAGAAATGTGTAGAGCGGGCTATCTTGAGAGAAGCTATGACATTAATCAGAAGGACAAAGTCAGTCTGAGGTGATCCCACAAAGAGGAAGTCAGGAGAGTAAGTTGTTCAAATCCACTCTGCCCACTGTAATTTACTGCCTTGGTTTCCCACTATTTTAAGTTCAGTATTCAGTATGGTAGCCACTAGGCACAGATGGGTTAGTAAGCAGTTGAAATGTAAGTGCCAGGTGAAGTACATATCAAATTTTTAAAAAGTGTAAAAATAGAAAGCAAAGTGTATGTTAAGTTTTCATTAATTGCATATAGGAAGGCTAAAAATTTGGATATGTATACCCAATACATTGTTAAACATGAATCTATATATTATTAAATATATGCTTTTCAATTTATGTAATGTTATACATAAATAAAGTCTAGGATATATCATAAAAATTAATTTCACCTGTTTTTTAGTTTTTAAGATGTGGCTACTAGAAAATTTAAAATGGTTAGAAAATTATTAAAATTTAAAATATACTCTTACAATATATATGTTACCCTATTTCATCCTATCCTGTCCTATCCTATTATTTCTATTGGGTAGCAGTGGACTAAGCTGACCAGAAGCGAGAGGATGTGGGAGTCTGTTGATGCAGTCAGTTATAACCCAGCCTCCTGTATCAGATGGTAGGATGGAATGCGGGCTAGGAGGGGCAAAGAGTAACACCCAGATCAGGTGGTTAATAAAGAACATAAAAAATAGGGGGACTCAGCCTAAGTGATAGAGCTTTTTTCCTGATGATTTCTATTGTTGGTTTGAGGAGTTATACACCCCAGGAAACTTGGCAGGACATGCACACGACACGAACACTAGAGTTTCTTTCTTTCTTTCTTAAATACAGCACTGTGGATGGATCAGATAACCAGCTCCATCTTTGATTGTAAGTGTTAACTTTCACACCTGTGTCCCATTTTGCCTAATCTTGAATGTAAACTGAGCTTACTGTAGAAGTATCCTTAGGTCCTTAAGGGTAACCACAGAAATCTAAGCAACTAGGGGGCAGGTAAAAATGGTTTTTCATGATATTTCTGAGATTTGATTTTAAAAAATCTTTAATTGAAAATCTTTGTGTAATTGTAGTCATTCAGTGATTTATTCAGCAAGCATTTATGGAGAAACTTTTTATGTTTCCTCATTGAAGTTACTGTCTGATAAGCTTAGTGAGTAGGTAAGCAAATAAACAACATTAAACTCATAGAGTTTAATATACTACACAGGAAGAAAGGGTAGTGTGATACATATGACTGGAGCGTGATTGTCAAATATTATTAGGATGATGAAATAGTTTTCCATTGTTGTATAACAAATTGCCATAAACAGTTTAAAACAACACCCATTTGTTATCTTACATATCTGTAGGTCAAAAGTCTGGCACTACGTAACTTAGTTCTCTGCTTAGAGTCTCACAGGGCTAAAGTCAAGGTGTTGGCTTGTTTAAGTTCCCCTCTGGAGGCTCAGAGGAAAAATCAGCTACCAAACTCAATCTTGCTGTCAGTTGAATTCACTTACTTGATCACTTCAAACGAGCATCACCTTCTCAAATCCTTCAGCTTTGAATCTCTTGACTTTTTTTTTCTGTAAACAGCCTAATAAAATTCTCTAGTTTAAAGGGCTCGTATTATTAAGGTAAGACTACCCAGCTAATTTCTCTGATTTAAGATCAATAGCTTTGGGACGACAATTCTATCTTGAAAAAAACCTTCACGGAAGTATCTAGATTAGTGCTTAGATTACAGTTTGCTTACCACAGGTGGTTCAACTCTTTAACAACTCTTTACCTTCTACTCTGCCCCAGAAGAGTTTCCAAGGAGTGATTGGTGGATTCGAATTGCACACCTTTTGGTTAGAAGGCAAGCTCTTAACCACTGAACAACCAGGTCTCCTATTCATAGGTAGTTAGGACAGAAAAGTTCTCTCTGAGGAGTTAACATCTGAGGCCAGAATAATGAGAAGAAATGAGTCATGGTGAAGATCTAGGGGGAGCTTTTACTGGCAGAAAGAATAACAAGAAGAGCTTGAGGCGAGAAAGAGATTAGTATGTTCTAGGAACAGAAAGAAGCCAGCATGACTAGTTTGTGCTATACAGAATATTAAAAAAAAAAAAAAGTAAAAAAACTAAGAAGAAGGACTGTAGACTGTAGGGAAGAATTTAGGATTTATTCTTAGTGCAATGAAAGCCATTGGAAGGTTTAAATGAGAAAAAACTTAAAGGCAACTACAGAAAATCTCTTATTTGCTGTAGAGCCCTCTTAGAAATACATGAGCCCAAATTTGGGTGTATGGATTCTGATGTCTCTGAGGTGATATCACATAGAAATCAGATTCTTAGTTTCATCTTTTCAGGAATGTAGGGTTTGTATTTGAATTCTATTTCACTGAATTTGTTTTTATAGTTTTGGATGTATAAATACAGTAATGATCGACTTTTGTAAAGTTGATAAAATTAACCAAATATTGTAAAGAGAACATCAAATATTAAAGTTTAACATTTCCTAATTTTATAGTCTTCAATCAAGCAAAGATCAGTTCAACTAATAGATTCTTCTGTAAAGGCTCTTTTGTAAGTTTGTGTTAGTAGCTCAGATTTTCTTTCACAAGATGTTTTAGTCAGCTAGGGCTTCTCTAACAGAAATACCACAGAGTGGATGGCTTTAACACAGGAAGGTTTATTCTTACACAGTCCGGTAGGTTGCAAGTCCATATTCAGGGTAATTACACAGTCCGGTAGGTTGCAAGTCCATATTCAGGGTGACCGCTCCAGGGAAAGCTTTCCCTTTGTTGGCTCTGGAGGAAAGTCTGGTATTGCATCAGTCTCTGTCCAGGGAGCATCCTGGCACAGGAACCTCAGGTCTGAGGGACGCACTCTTCTCCCAGTGCTGCTCTCTTGATGGTAAGGAGGCTCCCAATTCTCCTTGTTTCTTTTTCCCTTTTTATCTCTTGCAGGCTGAAAGCGTTAAGGGTGGGGCAAGCCATACTCCAGGGAAGCTCCCCCTACAGCAAAGCAAGAAAGTAATCCTATGCAGGAATTTACAGCCCCACCCCAATCCTTCAACACAGTCTAGGGAAACCACAGAATGGAGGACAGTCCCAAGACACTGGGAATCATATCCCAGCCACGTGGCTACACATATTTTTGGGGGGACACAATTCAACCCATGATACAAGATAAATATGTGGTATCCAGATTTTGAAATTTACTGATGCAAGAAGCCATGTCCACTGATTTTTTTCCCACTTGAGTGTATTTCTTTTCTGTACCCAACATGCTGGATCATCTACACATTTTGCCAATAGCCCTGCGTAAGATGATGTACATTTTAAAGAAACAGAGAAAAGACTGAGGTTGTCAAAGATTTCATTTTATTTGGATCCACATCAGTGTCTATGGAAGCTGCAACTAAGAAATCAAAAGATACATCACATTGGAAAAATCACCTGCAAAAGACCATTTTGAAAATCAAAGATGTTACCTTGAAGACTAAGGTGTGTCTGACCCAAGCCATTGTATTTTCAATCATATCATACGCATGTGAAAGCTGGACAGTGAATTAGGAAGACAAAAGAACTGACATCTTTGAATTCTGGTCTTGGAGAAGAATATTGAATCTACCATGGACTCCCAAAAGAAAGAACAGATCTGTCTTAAAAGAAGTACAACCAGAGTGCTACTTAGAAGCAAGGATGGGGTGACTACATCTTACATACTTTAGATATGCTGTCAGAGAGATCAGTCCCTGGAGATGAACATCATCACACTTGGTAAAGTAGAAGATCAGCAAAAAAGAGCAAGTCTCTCAGTGAGATGCATTGACAAGTGACTGCAACAATGGGCTTAAGTGCCACAATAATTGTGGACTTGGTGCTGGACCAGGCAGTGTGTCATTCTGTTGTATGGTGTTGCTATGCTTTGGAACAGCCTTGATGATTTCTAACAACAGTAACACATCTTAAGTAGGAATTCTTTTAAACATTGAAAAGTCTGGAGGCACACAGCACATCAAATTCTTGAATCTTTTAAACATTGAAAAGAAAGCATCACTCCTGAAAGTCTGGAGGCACACAGAGCATCAAATTCTTGAATGGCTATATAGGCTTTTTTTTGTTTTTGGTGGGTGTGTGCAAATGTTGATTTTAAATATTTGAGTTTACTGGAGAACAATAATGGATATACTGTGAACAACCTGTTTATGGCCTTATACTTTCTCTACTTCCCAAAATTTCTACTCAATGCCTAAAGAGGGATTACTTTCTTGTTTACATTCTTCATGTATCTACTCATTCCATCTTCTTCTTCCTGTACTGTCACATGGTCTTTGTCACCACATTATATATACTATTTATGACTTTGTGCAAGATAGCTCAATGTATCTGGAAAAATAAGCAATCGTTTATCTACATTCTTAAGCCAGTAAGCCTGGTGAGCAAAAGACTTGCTCTAGGCAAAATTATGAAAACTTACCCTTTGCTATGTTTTAATTTTTCCTTTAAGTCTTTTTTTATTCTTTTGAATACCTCTACTCTACCAAGCATCCAAGAATCTCAGTCCTTCTCTTCTTTTTCCAACATTTAAGTTCACACTCAGCTAGATTCTGCTGCGTTGAACATATTTTAAAGTTAAAACAAACAAGCAAAAAACCAATTGCTGAGTAGTTTCGTGTGAATAGAAAGTGCTTTCATTTTAACACTGGGCACTTGGTTAATTCAAAACACTAAGATTTTAATGATGCAATATCCAAAACAGTCAATACCCAACATCCTTATGAACTGTCCTACTAAGGAAAGTGTCAGCTACTTATTTGACCACAGTAGGCACCCTGCTGTAACTAAACCAAACCCATTGCCTTCAAGTCAATTCTGACTCATAGTGAGACTACAGGACAGAGTAGAACTGCCCCATACAGTTTCCAAGGATATAAATCCCTGTGGAAGCAGAGAGCCACGTCTTTCTTCTGAGGAGTAGATGATGGTTTCAAACTGCTCCAGGTAAGCTCTTTAACCATTGTGTCACCAGGCCTCCTGCTGCAACTAAGGCCCAGCCATAAAAATACTGATTAACGTGGAGATGAACTGATAGAAGAAGGTTTTCCCAAGAGAGTTAAGATAATGGACTTGACTTCATGGCATCTAACAACACCGCATCTTAAAGTAAGAATTCCTTTAAACATTAGAAAGAAAATATCATTCATGAAAGTCTGAAAGTAAGCCAATCAACCTATCTTCTTTTAAAATTTTTACTGGAGATTCCTAGGACAGTTGCCCAGAAAAGGAAAAAGGGAAGGGTGGGCAGGCCACTCGGGAAAACCAGAGATTCCACTGGTAAGAAAAGAGAAAATAGCTGGTTATCCGGTGTCTGGTTGTTTACTGCTACACCAAAAATTACCACAAAACTTATTATTTGATACAACAAACAATTTTTTTTGCTCATGATTCTGTGGGTGAGAAATTTGGGCAGTTCTTGGTTGGGTAGTTCTCCTGTTTCATTTGGCACTGGTGGTATTACTCCCCCAGTTGTACTCTCCTGGTAATTGAGGTGGGCTGTTCCAGGTCCCACGTGTGTGCCATTTCAGTCCTCCTCCACATGCATTCTTCCCTTCCACGTGGCAAACTTGGACTTCCACACAGCATAGTGGTCTCAGAGTAGCTATACTTCTTACATGACGGCTGGCTTCCAAGACAGAATACTACAGGAAAGTTGGAAGTGGAAGTTATGGGTCTCTGAAAGTCCAGCCCAGACTCACTTCTACCCCGTACTCTACTGGTCAATGCCTGTGACTGTCTGGTCTCAATTCAAGAGAGTGAAAATAGACCTCACCTGTTTGTGAGAGAACTAGCAAGAATTTGAAGACATATTTAAGTCACCGTACCAGGGTTATCTCAGAGCAACGTGACTTTCTAGTTGAGAGTTTTTATGCCACACAAACAGGCAGTAGGTATTTTGGAAGGAGGTAGTTGGAGTTTTTTTTTTTTTTTCCCAAGGTCCTTTCAGTCATAATCTGCAGGCAATCACTCTACTTATTATCAGTGTTTTGCTTAAGGCATGAACATATATAAAATCTCTCTGGAGAATCACTAAGGAATTTCACTTTCCTTAAAGCTCAGCAAGTAATTGTTTACCCAGGCAACCGCTGTTAAATGTATTTCACAATTCTTATTAAGTTTAAAGAACAGAATAAATAAATAAATTAGAAAACTACAAAATATTTATTATCTTTATGAAAAATTTCTTTAAAACTTGTACAGAGGAGAAAAGAAGACATCAGGCCTGTTTCACTATTGATAATATGAGACACAATAGGATGAAGAGGGAATGTTACAAGTATTGTTGGTAGTGGGTGCCATTGAGCTGATTCTGACTCATGGCAACACAGTGGGATGGAGTAGAATTGCTCCCCAGGGGTTTCTAGACAGTAATGTTTATAGGAGCAGATCATCAGATCTTCCTCCTATGGTACCCCATTTAATGGGTTCAGACTGCCAATCTTTTGGTTAGCAACCAAGTACTTAGCTGTTGTAACACTGTGGCTCCTTATGGCAAAGATGTGGCATTTATTTTATTCTGCCCAATTAATTGCCACTAAATGTTTTTCTATCTGAAAGAACATGAACTTTCCAGAATAAATTTCGTTTCCACATCTCACAGGCTGGAAGTATATTCAGAATACTTTTAGCATAAGTCTCAGGTACCTGGAGAAATAGATGAGAGAAGGGGAAGAGTGGGGACAAAGGGCTCATGCAGTGACTAAACTGGATTGACCTAAAATGAAAGAGCTGTCCCTGCTAACTTGCAAGAAACAAGAGCCAAGGCACCTGTAGACAAGAGAAAATTCACATTAGGATTAGATTCCTTCTATCTTGGCCCTCTATTTTAAATAATTCTAAGAAAGATTAAAAAACTTAGCTAAGGCACACAATTACTTGGGTAAAGCCACTTGATTTCATGTATTTACCATATCACACATGAAAGTAATATTTTGGGCCATCCAAACATCCCCTTTAGTTTTGACATGCTGGTTCAGTGGTAGAAATCTTGTGCTCCATACTGGGGAATCTGGTTCCATATTCCAGGACAATGCACCTCAAGCCTAGCCACTATCTTTCTGTCAGTGGAGGCTTGTATAGGACTCTGATGATAATCAGGTTTCAGGGGAGCTTCCAGCTTAAGACTGATTAGAAGGAAAGACCTGGTGAGCTATGTCCAAAACAAATCAGCCAAGGAAAAGCTTATGGGTCACAGTGGTCCAATAAACATCCAACCACAGGGATGGTGCAAGACCAGGCAGTGTTGTGCTCTGTCATGTGTGGGGTTGCCACGAGTCTGGACTAACTCGACGGCAGCATCACAACATCCCTTATGTCTCTATTTGAGGCAGGCTGTGAGGCTTCTGACTCGATGGCACTTGGCTGGCTTGGCTGTGAGGCTTATTTTGAAACTATTTCTTATGTATTCAGTTAGGGATTCTCAAACCGCACTGCGCAGAGTCTGATTCAGTAGCCCTGTGGCAGAATCAGAAGCTTTGCATTTCTTACAAGTCCCTAGATGATGGTGATGATGGTCATCTGTAGAATATATTTTGAATAGCAAGGAAGTAGGTCATTGGGGTATCAAAATTTGTACCTAGAATAGCTCTGGATATCACCAGGAAATTAATATTAGGTGTAAATGACAAGCAAACTCTACTTTTCCCAGGCTAATTTATTCATTGTTTTCAACAAATATTTATTGAGGGCCTATCATATACCAGCTATTGTTTCAAGAAAATATGATGCTCTTACAGTCATTCTTGTTTTTGTAATAATATAAGCACCACACTTGTGCTTATTTGGAAGTCACTTTTGATGTGACTACAGCCACTGAATTAAGTCAATTCCAACTCTTAGCACCCATATAGACCCTGGTTGCATAAGCTAACCAAAAGATCAGCAGCTCCTTGGAAACTCTGTGGTACCATTCTACTCTGACCTATAGGGTCACTATGAGTTGTAATTGACTCAAAGGCAGTGGCTTTTTTTGATGTGACCAAGCAGACTCTTCTTATTGTTAACGTTCATATTGTTAAAGATCCTAGAATGTAGAAATCGTTTTGAAGATCATTTTCAGAGAACTATAACTCCAATATAACATACTTTACCAGTCAAGCAAGTAGAAAACTTATTTACTTCAGTCAGCAGGAGAAAGTCAGCCTACGGTGTATATGCTTGAGCTTGTAAGATATACACACAACGAGGTTAGGACCCTGGTGCTAGGTGGGATCACTGATTTGCTTCCACAGCTGCCCCATGTGACCTTTTGTGACATAACGCAGGTCAGGCTGACCTACAAAATAACCAGCACTTCTGAGTGTCAACCAAAGAGTGTGAGCTGAATTATTCAGGGCTGCTACTCCTTACTGCAAGGGTGGCAACCTCAGCATTTAATAATCCACAAGATACTTTAAATGTCTAATTGCACTCCTGACAGCAAGGGTGAGCTCTGCTGAGCTCTGGACCTCTCTTAGCATATCTCCGTGAGGTATCAGTTGGTGGCTGTGACAGTGAAAAAATAGCAGTCATGCTATTGCAACAGCGGTTTGCCCTAGCCTCTGCTTTCAGTTAATGAAGTGTTGAAAGTTCAAGAGCTAAGTCACTGATAGAACTAAAGACAACCAAAATAATTCTACTTACTGGAATAAAACCTTTAGGACTTACAGCTTGTTCACAATCATCCTTTGGTAGGACCTTGTTTTGCATTCCTTTACTAGTGCACTATAATTTACTTATACATGCATATCTTTGTACCACATAAAGTGCAAGCTACTGGAGAACAAAGGTAGTACCATCTTTAGCCTTGTTTTTCCACCTAGCCTGGATACAGCTTTATTTATTATAAATGTTCAGGCTGCTTATTGAAATAGAATGCATACAGGAATGAGTAAAAACTATGTGCCAATCTGCATCTCCTTTCACCTTATCTCCTTTCTGGGTATCAAATTCTCTCCTTATTCTATAGGGGTTTTCTTGACTCACATCTCAGTTTCCTGATTATAGCTAGATTAGAAAATCGAGTTAGACTTTTAAAGAAGTTTGCATGAATGCCCCTGATTCCATAAATGATTTTTCTAGAAATACAAAAGAAGTGAAGAATACCTAAAATGTCTGCACATCTTTTGAGATAATTCAAACTGTGGGTGTTGGTACTGGGAACATAGCAGGTTACATTAAGGACATGAGCTCCTTTGCCATTGGTTTCAGGAAGCCACAGTTTATTTTCCAAACCTAAATAAACAAACCCATTGCCACTGAGTCAATTCTGACTCATAGCAATTCTACAGTGTACAGTAGAACTGTCCTGTAGGGTTCCCAAGGGCTAGTGGATTTAAACAGGTGACCTTTCAACCACTGACTTACTCTCTGCATGTTGCATCACATATACTGTGTGTAAGTGAGGAGAAGTAACATTTCTGATTTATTTTTCCCCCAAATATTCCCAAACTCTTTATCTTATCACGTTATGTAACATCTTATATGGCAATGTAACTAGATCACTGATGATGACTTCAGGGAATACCATCAATTAAATATTCCAGATATGATAAAAATAGGTCTAAATATAGAAGCAAGTCCTACAGTATTTAAAGTTGTATCCTAATTTGACAACTCCTGAGACTCATGCTTGTTATGTAAAAGTGATGGGTTAGAGGGAACCCCAATATGCATTGAACATCACTGCATGCCAGGCACTGTGAAGAGCTTTATGTGCAGCAACTCAAATCCTCATGTTAACCCTAAGGAGAAGCTGCAATTTTTGTACCTATTTTATAGATGGGAAAGCTGAAATGCAGAGACATTAAGAAATTTGCCCAAGGACACTCAACTAACTAGTGGGCCCAAAGAGATTCAAATTTATATCGACTCTAACTCTAGTACAGTATGTGACCTGGAACTTACTCCAAATGACAAGTAGAAATAGAAATGTTGACAATTCCAGAATGATATTGCAAGGGTGTCAACCTATGAAAAAATCTAACTGGCATGCTTTTTCTAATCTGGAAAATACTGTTTTCATTTCTGATGAAAATCTTTGTGGCACAATAGACTGAGGAGTAATGGGAAATGTAATATAATTCCTCACAGATAATCTCCAGTGGAAGTAAAGTAGAATTTCTATTCATTGACTCCTCAAAAGATAAATTCTATTTAGTCAGGTTTGCTGTACCCGGGCCATGTCATATCACTTTTAGATATCAATGTTGTAACAATAATATTCTTACAACAATATCAATAGGGATCTTAAGAGGGATAACCCTGACTCCTATCCTATTCATAACGCAACATAGCATATTCTGCCATCTTACATGTTTTTACACAGTTGAATTACAATGTAGATGCAAATTTTAATTCTGTAGGCTTCCGTTGACACAATAGGTCAGCCTGTTTCCTTCTTGCTACATAGTCTTCAGGTTTGCAAAACATCACATGAACTTAATGTTCTGTGTCAAAATTTAGAAACTCCATTACATTTGAATACTTTATTTCTTGTTCCTCTCTCTCCACTTTCTTCCAATATTTTCTTTTGCTTTTATAAGCACGCCGAAATGGCCATCTTATTCTATACAGGTCCTCTTTTGTCTTTCCCTCCTTCCTTTCCTCTGTTTTTTCTTTCTCACTTCTTCCAGCTTCCTTCTTTATAAATTGTGGGACGTGATCCAAAACCAAGAATATTTCTACAGCTCTTGAAACCCCTTGCCAAACTGTTTGTCAAAAGTTGTGTGGATTTATAACAAAATCATAAGTGTATTTGGGTACCATTTGTGTTCTTGCCAGAATTGTTCATTATCATTTTAATTTAATGGTAGGATGTTTCTTAACAAGCAAAAATTACCCCTTTGGGGGATGGCACTTTTAAAAGTTTTTGGTCTTTTGGATTGTTGGAGAAGTTAGTGTTTTGAAAATTAATAAATGTTAAATTATCTGAGCTTTATTTTAAAAAGATACAGTGAACTACCAAACTCAGTCTCTTTCCACCATACTTGCCTGAAAGCCATGAGACACATCTGTATACTCACCTCGTCTTGTGCTCCTCACTTGTCTAGTCCAAACATTAGGCTGTTACATCAGTTGATGACTAGTTTATTCTTACAGTAGTTGAATTTGCATTTAGAGGTTCCCATTTTCTTTCTCTCCAGATTTCCCAACAGATACCACAGAGTAACTGTTCCTGTCCAGACTGGTTGTAGAGAAACCTTGTGACTCAAATTAAAAGAACATTAACCTCCAAAGAACTGGGTATTCTTATTTGCAGTATTAATCAACAACTAGTACTTTTGTTCTGGTTGTTTTGTTTACATTAATCTAGTTTCCTTGCCATCTTACATTCTCATCTTTGCTTTACAGTAATTGTTAACCATTTGGTCTCATATGTGTGATTTTTTAAAGGAGCACGGTACTATGAGTGATAGTATTTTCTGAGCCAGTGTATTCTTTAGCTGCAAGGTGACTTAAGGGGTTAGTTTTCTTTCAAGGTTTAAAGAGTATCTAGGGGAGTCCTTCAGCTTCAATAGATCCAATGTATCTTTTTTTTTTTTAATAGTTATCTGAAGTTTCGTTTCACATTTTATCCCATTCTATCCCAGCCCATGTATTATGGCCCTGAATGGAACAGTGAGTAGTGGTAGTCAGGCACCGTCTAGTTTTTCTAGCGCCTCTCATTCTGTTTTATAGATGTAAAAACTAAGGCACTGGTATTCTTGAGTGATTTCATCATGGTTACCCAGTCAATGAAATGCCAATAGCTGTCTAAATCTGCTTTTACCTCAAAATGGGACTCCCTCAGTATCACAAATGTCCATAGTAACTGTATTAGTTTCCTAGGGATGTCATAACAAAGTAGCATAAATTAGGTGACTTTAAACCATAGAAATGGATTATCTCACAGTTACAGAGGCTAGTAGCCTGACTTTGGGTAGTCAGCATAGCTATGTTCTCTCTGAAGGCTCTTTCTTATCTCTCCTGGGTTCTGATCACACCAAGCTTTCCTTGGCTTGCAGTTGTAGTATAAATCTGTCCTCTCATTGGCCTTTTTCCCTCTGTCTGTCTCTCTCTGTGTCACTTCCTTCCAATAAGGAAGCTGCTATGATTGGATTAGGATCCATTTTCATTCAGTGTAACTTCGTGTTAATCCAACAAATTACATTTGCAAAGACCCTAATTCCCAAGAAGGTCATGTTTGCAGATGCCAGGGGTTAGGACTTCAGCATATTTTTTGGAGGGAGATACAATTGAACCCATAATAGTTACTATTCTAAAAGCCTGGCCATTGCTGGTGAGACTTCTACCTAGAAATTTATTTACAACTAAACTGTTCAGTCATATTATTTCTTCTTGCCAGTGTGAACAGGCAAGACAGCTGTCTTGTTATAGGTAGATAATGTTATATTGTCTATGGTTATGGAATGTTTTTTCCTCTATGCAGAACAAAGTCTCTTGTGTCTGGCATAGGCAACATATTTATAACTAATTAGCATTCTCTTTTTAAAAATAGAAAACAGCACTAAATTAAACTCTACATGCTTCTTTTATGATTATTCTAATTATAATTCTCTCTAGCATGTGAACAATGTCAAAATGATTATTGCTATAAAATAATTTTTTAAAAGGACACTGAGGCTATAGAGAACTTAAATATAGTCAATGAATAAGTGGGAAAAAGAAAATTGAATTTTTGTTCATGCTACATATGAACTAAATTATCAGTTAATGTTCACCTAAGAATGGGATACATTTTCAGCTGAGGCCTGAGTCTTAATATTTCAGGGACTGCTGGAAGGGAGAACTGTGGTAAAAATTATTTTATACCAATAGCCATTCTGACATTATACATATACTGTACTGGAAGACAATATATGGCATCATAGTAACCCTGTATGAAATTTGAGGCAGTGAAGAAGTTGTATCTAACAAGTGGGACTCCATTTCATGAGGCTGTGCTTCTGTCTGTCTGCTTTTCAGGTATGTATCAGCTAATTCATCAAATAACGATGAAATGAAACAAGAAGATGTATAGGACCTCCTGAGACTAGTTAGGGACTGAGGACTTAGAACCTACCTTGATCTAGGTCTGACACTAAAATGTCATTCATTCTGACAGTCTGAAGAGTAAGCATAGTCATTAACACCTTGGAATGATGACTTGTATGAAAACCACTGGAATCTCTCAGGTAAAATCCCCTGCTCTTTTAGGGGGCACTCAACAAAAAAGTGATCACAGGTAGGCCAGAATGTAAGTCTGCCAAGGCCTTATCTCAACAGTATGTATTGGTTAAAAAATATGTGTAAAAAATTTAATGCAGAATAAGTGTATTGCTGAGCAAGTATTCTGGGGAAAACAATTGAATATAGAGAGAAAGAAGGAGTAACAGAAAAGTAGAAGCACAAACATAACTTTCTCTTTTGGTCTTCTAGATACACACATATCATTCCAGAGCATTATACTCCATTTTATAGTTCATCTTAAAAAAAGAAAAAATTCTATAGGGAGTTTAAACATGTAAAGTGATGTCACATTTTTGTGGAATTTGTTACTGAAGGAGAGAATAACTGAAGAGCATTTATTATTGAAGGATATCAAAACATGAGTTTGCTGTTAGTGGCAGAGGTCTGGGATATACCTAAACACAAGCATTAGGGGGATCACTGGATTTGAATGATTGTTTGGCTTCAAGTTATCAGAAAGTGTTTCTTAAGGGAAAGTTGAAAAAGAACAAAGTAGTCCAACGCTTGTGAGGAAGAGATTGTTGTTACTGGCTGCCCTTGAGTAGGCTCCCAACTCAGCTGGACTCCCTTAACCACAAGTGAAACGTTGCCTGGTCCTGTGCTATCTTCATAACCGGTTTTCTCATGCTATTGTGGTCCCTAGAGTTTTTACCGGCTGTTTCCTTAGAAGTAAACACAAACAATAAACCTTTTTAGGCAGATTGTATAGTTCATCTTTGTTCAGAAACTCTGCTCAAATCTGTTCAGTATCATAGTAACATGCAAGCCACCAGTGACAGACACATGGTAGATGTGTTTTAGGTACACTGGCTGGGAGCTAAAACCGAGTCTTACACATGGAAGGTGTCTTAGTTGTCTAGCACTGCTACAACAAAAATATCACAAGTGGATGATTTTAACAAAGAGAAATTTTATTCTGTCACAGTTGAGCAGACTACAAGTCCAAATTCAGGGTATCAGCTGCAGTGGAAGCTTTTCTGTTGGCTCTGGAGGAAATTCTTTGTCATCAATCTTATTCTGGAGTGGGAGCTTCTGAGACACAAGGATCATGGGTCTAAAGGACATGCTCTATTCCCAGCACTGTTTCTTTCCTGATGGTTTGAGGTCCCCCATTATCTGCTTGCCTCCCTTTCCTTTATATCCCAAGAGACTGCCTCAAGGCCCAATACAATCTTAGAGAGTTTTGCCTCACTAACTCCACCACCACCACCCATTCTCCTTCATTAACATCCAAGAGGCAGGATTTACAAGTGGGCCTAGCCAAATTTCTACACACATTTTTTTGGGGATACAATTCAACCCACGACAGAAGGCAAGAATTCTAACCACTACTGCCCCCTTTCTAAGGCAAGAACTCCACTACAGAACTACTAATGCCCTTGAGGAAGAAGCAGACTAAGGCAAATGACTTTTTTTTTATGTTTAAAGGGCCACATATGTTATATTAGGGACCTGGGAGAACAGTATTACTGGAAAAAAAAAGCTATATTTTAGTTTTAGGAAGGAAAATAAAGACTAAGACAAAACTCTGAATGTAATATAATTTTATTTCAAATAGCTTTAACATTTTTTTTTAAAAAAACCAAAATGGAAAAAGTTTAGCTTAATATACGTCAGATTAGGATATGGATAACTTGTACTCTGCTGTACATCTTGATGATTCTTGACTCATGTATAGCATCTGTGTGTGTGTTTGTGTGTGTGTCTGTGTGTACATACTGACTCATAGAGACCCTGTATGTTTGTTGCTATGGAAACCATCTCAATGGGTTAGTGTGAAAGCTATTCTTCCTCTGGTTCTATTGTTCCTAGTTTACAGTGACTTAGGACTCAGCTTGTGATGTGGTACTTGGTACTTAACAGGTGGATAGTCCAGGTTTTCATCTGCATATGGTTTAAGCAAAATTTTTATGATTCATGTGGGAACCTTAACTAAGGATTTAGTTAAAAAAAAAAAAAAAGCCCCAAGTCCAATCAATCAATTGGAACTTATTTGAACTCTGTTAAAAATAACCAGAGTTGATAGTCCAACAAACTGGGGGGTCTGTGGAAGACAAGGCCCCCAGACTCTTAGAATAGAACTGAGACTACTTCCAAAGCCAGCTCTTCAGACAAAGACTGGACTGGAGTATAAGATATAAAAGTATACTGGAGTGTGCTGATTGGCTTAAGGAAATATCTGAGACTAACTGGGCAGCTCCTGTCTGGAGGCATGTTGAGAAGGCCAAGGGAGTTGAATGAACAGGGGAAATACAGTGTGGAAAGGAGGAGTGTGCTATCATGATTGGGTAGAACAGCTAGAGTTACATAATAATGTGTGTGCAAGTTTTTGTAGGACAAATTGAATTGAAAACTTTCACTTAAGACACAATCGAAAAAAAAAGTATTTTTTTTATAGGAAACAATGACAGGAAATAACTTGCAATATTCCAGACTAAAAATGAAAGAAAGAAACAAGGATTCTCACAGCCAAGATGCTCTAGCGCTAAGGCAGTTCACTGGAAGTACACTTTTCTATTAAATATCAGCAAAGCTGGCCAATTAAACACTGTTCTACTCTTCACGAGCTTAAAAAAAACCCAGAGAAATCCTGTATCAAAAATTAGTAAATTCTGGCAGAGTCAAGATGTTGGAGTAAGTACATGTCTCCCTATAACCCTCTGGAAACCAAGATCTGAATTGATAATTAAACGGAGACTTTTGATCACCTAGTGAGCCCTAGGATACAACATAGGGCTGTTAATTTGGACTTCATACCACTGAACGAAAAACCTCCTCTTTTTCACTGACTCTCGCTCCTGGATAGCCCTGGCTCTCACGGACTGAAGACAGCCTAGAAAAACATCTGTGGTCCATCCTCACAGTATCTCTCCCAGCCTCTACTTACTCACATGGGACCCAACAAGCCACAAACATTTGTGGCAAACAAAAAATCACCCATGGCTTCAGAATGCTCCCAAACACAACAACCAGGTAGTTTTCCAGATGAAGAAACCTTTCTGAAATCATCAGAAGATGAATACAAAAGGATTGTATACAGAGCCCTTCTAGACCTTATACAAAATACAGCAGAACAAAAGGAAAAATTAAGCAAGCTGTTTGATCTGATGGAACACTAGTACTCTGAAATCCAACAGATCAAGAACAAAATCAAAGACATAGAAACTTCCATTCAAAGCCAAGAAAACAGAATGGAACAAATGGAAAAAAGAATTTCTGACTTGGAAGACAGAGCTACTGATGCTAGCGTCTATGAGCAGAAATCAGAAAAAAGAAACAAGAAAAAAGAAGAAGCATTAAGAAGCATGTGGGACTCTATTAAGAGGAACAACCTTCGATTAATTGGAGTCCCTGAACGTGATGAGACACCTGAGAACACAGAACATATCATTGTTGAGCTGCTGACCGAAAACTTCCCAGAAATCATGAATGAAGAGAATGTAGGTATCTCAGATGCATATCATATGCCACCCAATACAGATCTCAAAAAAAAAAATTCCAAGACCTATTATAATCAAGCTTAACAAAATGAAACATAAGTAGCAACTCTTAAAGGCAGCAAGACTCAAAGCAAAGCTAACATTCAGAGGGAAACCCTGTAGGCTTTTGTCAGATTTCTCAGCAGAAACCACGCTGGCACAGAGACAGTGGCATGACACATTCAAAGCCTTGAAGGAGAAGAACTTCCAAGCAAGAATTATATATCCTGCAAAACTATCTTTCAAATATGAAAATGAAATTAAGACATTCCCAAATAAACAGAAACTCAGAGACTTTGTAAAAACCAAACCAAAACTACAAGAAATACTGAAGAAAGTTCTTGGCTTTAGCTTAGAAGAACAAAACCTCTAACTTTATATTTTAGAACGACACATTATCCAGAATTCTACTCAGTTAGGGAAGGCTCCAAACACAATCACAGCTTTAATACTGAAAGAAACAATCCAGTGATTACCATGAAATCTATGGTGCCATCATATTAAAAAGAGGGGTGTACTACAATCCTTATAGTCCTTCCAGATGGAGAGGAAGTCGAAAAGACTGGTAGTAATTAAAATGGGGTTTATATATAGTTTATTAAGGGGGACCTTAGGGGCAGCTGTAAAGCACAACAAAGATGCAACATACCATATCAAGAAATATAACACAGGAGGCTCAACAACTACAAAACCAGCTCTGAAGAAGGTGGAAACTGAACTGACAAAAAAGAATGTCACAGAGCAGACTAATAAGAACAACAGAGACAATATCAACAAACAAAAAAACACATCATAATGGCAGCAGTGAACACATACCTATCAATAATTACACTGAATGTGAATGGACTGAATGCTCCAGTAAACAGACATTGAGTGACATCTTGGATCAAAAGACATGACCCATCCATATGTTGTCTACAAGAAACTCACCTGAGGCTTAAAGGCAGGAACAAACTGAAAATTAAAGGATGGAAGAATATATATCAAGCTAACAATGAACAAAGAAGCGCAGGTGTGGCAATTCTAAAATTGACAAAATCAATTTTAATGTAAAATCCACCATTGTGGACAAAGATGGACACTACTTATTGTTGAAAGGTTCAGTACACAAGGAAGACTTAACTATATTAAATATTTATGCACCTAATATTAGAGTACCTAAATACATCGAAGAAACACTGACTACACTCAAAAAAGAGTTAGATCTCTCCACAGAAATAGTGGAAGACTTCAACACTCTACTCTCAATACTGCACAGATCATCTAGAAAAAAGCTCAGTAAAGATACAGAAGACCTCATTGCCACAATTAACCAACTAAACCTCATTGATATATACAGAATTTTCTACCCAACAGCAGACAACTACACCTTCTTCTCCAGTGAACATGGAACATTTTCCAGAATTGACCACATGATAGCCCATAATGCAATGCTCAACAAAATCCATATCACTGAATTAATGCAAAGTATCTTCTCAGATCATAAAGCCATACAAGTCAAAATCAATAGCAGAAGAAACATAGATACAAAGTGGAACTCTCGAAAACTGAACAACATCTTGCTCAAAAAACCACGGGTTATAGAAGAAATCATGGATGAAATAAAGAAATTCATGGATTCAATGAGAATGAAAACACTTCCTACCAGAACCTATGGGATACAGCCAAAGCAGTGCTCAGAGGTCTGTTTATCTCCATAAATGCACACATCTGGAAGGAAGCAAGAAACCAAATCAAGGAACTAACCCTACAGCTTGAACAAGTTGAGAGAGAAAAACAGAGAAATCCCTCAGGCAACAGAAGAAAACAGATCATAAAGAATAGAGTAGAACTAAATGAATTAGAGAATAGAAAAACAATTGAAAAAACTGAAAAGACCAAAAGCTGGTTTTTTGAAAAGATCAACAAAATTGAAAAACCACTGGCTAAACTTACTACAGAAAAACAGGAAAGGAAACAAATAACCCAAATTAGAAACGAGAGGGGAGTGGTCACAGTAGATCCAACAGAAATTAAAAATATCGTAACAGAATACTATGGAACACTTTAACAAATTTGAAAACCTAGAGGAAATGGGCAAATTCCTTGATTCATATGACCTACCAAAATTATCACAATGTGAAGCAGAACAACTTAATAAACCCATCACAGAGGAAGAGATTGAAAAAGTCATCAAAAAACTGCCAACCAAGAAAAGCCTGGGCCCAGATGGCTTCACTGCAGAATTCTACCAAGCTTTTAGACAAGAGTTATCTCCAATACTACTGAGACTATTTCACAGTATAGAAAGGGATAGAGTACTCCCAAACTCATTCTATAAAGCCAGCATAACCTTGATTCCAAAGCCAGGGAAAGACCCAACCAAAAAGGAGAACTACAGACCCATATCACTCATGAATCTAGATGCAAAAATCTTCAACAAAATTCTTGCCAATAGAATACAACAGTGTATCAAAAAAATAATCCATCATGACCTAGTAGGGTTCATACCAGGGACACAAGGCTGGTTCAACATCAGAAAAACAATTAATATGATTAACCACATAAATATCACAAAAGACAAGAATTGCCTGATTTTGTCCATTGATGCAGAAAAGGCATTTGATAAAGTCCAACACCCATTCATACTAAGAACTCTTAGCAAAATAGGCATAGATGGAAAATTCCTCAACGCAATAAGGGCCACTTACACAAAACCAACTGCCTATGTCATCCTGAATGGAGAGAGACTGAAGGAGTTTCTCTTGAGAACAGAAACTAGACAAGGATGCCCACCCTCACCTCTCCTATTCAACACTGTCTAGAAGTCCTAGCCAGAGCAATTAGACAAGACCAAGAAATAAAGGGCATCTGCATCAGCAAAGAAGAAGTCAAAATCTCCCTGTTTGCTGATGATATGATTGTATATGCAGAGAATCCCAAAGAATCTATAAGTAAACTACTCAAACTGATAGAAAAGTTCAGCAACGTCTGAGGATACAAGACAAACATAAGTAAATCAGTAGGATTCCTTTATACCCACAGTTGGACTGCTAATGAAGAAATCATCAAATCAATATCATTTACTATAGCCCCCAAGGAGATAAAGTACCTAGGAATTAATTTAACCAGAGAAATAACAGACCTTTACGAAGAGAACTACAAGTCCTTACTACAAGAAACTAAGAGAGACTTAGATAAATGGAGAAACCTACCCTGCTGAAGACTTAACATTGTGAAAATGTCAATTTTAGCCAAAGCAATGTACTTATGTAATGCAATCCGAATACAAGTTCCAGTGTCATTTTTTAATGAGATGGAGAAACAAAGCACCAATTTTGTTTGGAAAGGAAAGAAACCCTGGATAAGTAAAGTACTACTAAAGAAGAAGAACACAGTGGGAGGCCTCTCATTACCTGACTTCAGAACCTATTACTCTGCCACAGTGATGAAAACAGCCTGTTACTGGTACAAGAACAGACAGATCGATCAATGGAACAGAATCAAGACCCCAGAGATGACACCCTCTGCCTATGAACTGCTAATATTCGACAAAGGCCCTACGACATTAAACTGGGGTAAAAACAATCTCTTCAACAAATGGTGCTGGCAAAATTGGATATCCATCTACAATAAATTGAAACAAGATCCATATCTTACACCTTATACAAAAACCAACTCCAATTGGATAAAAGACCTAAATATCAAATCTAAAATGATAAAGCTCATCCAAGGAAAAGTAGGAACACAATGGAAGTTTTAATACAAAATGTAGACAGACTTCAAAAATCTGTCAAACAAACCACAATCAACAGAAGAGAAAATAGATAAATGGGAACTATTAACAATCAAACACTTTTGCTCATCCAAAGACTTTCTCACAAGAGTTAAAAGGCACCTACAGAATGGGAAAAACTATTTGGCAACTCTATGTCAGACTGATACCTGATCTCCGTAATCTATGCTCCAAGTGCCGTCGAGTCGGATCCAACTAAAATATCAATAAGAAAAAGATAAATCATCCAATTAAGCGATAGGCAAAGGAGATGGACAGACATTCCTCTAAAGAGGAGAATCAGGCAGCCAAAAAACACATGAGGACATGTTCATGATCTTTACTTATTAAAGAAATTCAAATCAAAACTACAATGAGATACCATCTCACCACAACAAGGTTGGTCATGTTCCAAAATCCACAAAACAACAAATGCTGGAGAGGCTGTGGAGAAAGTGTAACTTTCCTACACTGTTGGTGGTGTTGCAAAATGGTCCAGCCTCTTTGGAAAGCAATCTGGTGCTTCCTTAAAAAATGGATATAGATATAGCATTTGACCCCATAATTCCACTACCTGGAATATATCCTACAGAATCAAGGCCATTCAGACCAATGGATACATGCACAAGAATGTGTATCACAGCACAGTCCTCAATAGGAAAAAGATGGAATCAACTCAGATGTCCAACAACAGAGGAATGGATAGGTAAACTATGGTATATATACTCAATGGAGCACTATGCAATGATAAAGAGTAATGATGATTTCAGGAAACATCTCATAAGCTGGTTTCAACTGGGAGACATTATGTTGAGTGAAAGTAGTCGGAGACAAAAGGACAAATATTGTATGAGACCCCTACGATAAAAACTCAAAAACAGACTTATGCATAGAAGAAAAGACTCTTTATGGCTGCAAGGGAGGGGAGGGAGGAGGGAGGAGGGAGGAGGGAGGGTTAAGATTAGATAGTTGGTAGAAATTTGTTTGGGTAAAATTGGTGACAGCACACATTAGAAACAAGAACAGTATTAAGTGGACTTCAACATAACTTGAATATTCCTTCCATCTTATCCCGATATTGCAAGGACAGAGTAGCTGGGGCAGGGGAAGGGGACCATGCTCTTAGGCGAAATTGAGGCCAATTGGCACAACTAGCATATTGCTAAGGGGGCTGTCTGCACCCCACATTGGTGAATGGCATCTGGGGTCTTGAAAGCTGCCTAGTTGCCATCTGAGGGCACAGCAAATAGTCCCAACTCAGCAGGAGCAGATGCTCACTGAGGACCAAAACAACATGAGCGAAAGAACCCAGAAGACAGAGACCCACTTGAGTGGGTGTCTACATTGACTTGAGACCAGAAGAACCAGATGGTGCCCGGGCACCACCTGTGACAGCCGTGATGGAGCTCCGTAAGTTGAGTCTCTCTAGCAACACGAGAATAAAACGGGGTGCACCTGAGATCTACACTAAAAGACCACAACTAATGGTCCAGTAGCTTTGCGGTTCCCCCTGGGAGCATGGTCCCTGGCCCTGATGCTGCCCTTGCACATAAATCATAATGAAGTTCCACTCTTCGGACATGAATGGATTGGACTTGGCAATGCAAAGTGACCATATATTGGATGCATTTTATGGTTCTATGCATCGGTAGCATATCATCCTGCTGACTTCTGGCTGGAGTAAGGGGAGAGGGTAGAGAGGATGGGAAAGAAGACTGTTGGGAGGATGAGACATGTATGGAGCAGAGAGGAATCGTGTGCTGTCACCAGGCAGGGGGAGCAGTGGAAGCTGCATATAGGTGGCCATGTAAATTTATATGAGAATGTACATTTTCACTCATTCACAATAAAAAAAAAAAAAAGAATAGTAAATTTTATTGAGCCATCTAATTTGTGACAGGTATTTTTCTAGGTAATAGTGATTTGGGGCTATACAACATGTTGTTGCTAGGTGCTATCAAGTCAGTTCTGACTCATAGAGTCAGATGCTTTGTAGAGCAGAAAGAAACAGCCTTGTCCGCTGTCATCCTCACAATTGTGCTTTAACATCTCATTGAGGGTCTTCCTCTTTTTCACTGATCCTCTGCTTTACCAAGCATGATGTCCTTCTCCAGGTGCTGATCCGTCTTGATCCCATGTCCAAAGTATGTGAGATACAGTCTCACCATCTTTGCTTCTAAGGAGAGTTGAAGACAGATTTAGTCATTCCTTTGGCAGTCCATCATATATTCAGTGTTCTCTGCCAACACCATAATTCAAAGGCACCATTTCTTTTTCAGTTTTCCTTATTCACTGACTTGCTTTCACATGTATATGAGGGGGCTGAAAACACCATGACTTGATTCATGTGCAGCTGGTTTGGTGGACCCACGGAAAGAGGTGTTCACATGGCTGCTGATGTTTCTGACTCAGAGAGAACTTGCTGCTATGGCTGAGGCTTGTTTTATGAATCAAAACTAGAAGTAATAAAAAGGAAGGTCAAGCCAGAGCTGAGCTTGGATGTGAGGCGACTATGGAAAAACAGAAGTGGGCTACTTAAAAAGATAGATAGTAAGCAAGACGCGATGAAGTCAAAAGAGGAGAAGTTAGAACAAAGACTAGTAAACAAGAAAACAAAGGAGAATAAGAGGAAGTGTGATGAAAAGGAGAAACCATAGAAATGTGTCCTCAGGAAATCACTAATTGAACCCAAAACTCTGACTGGTGCCATCTGGCCTCCAAAGTAACTACCTCCTGAATACTAAGGGACTTCTGGGGACTCTGAGAATGCCCATGTATCTTCAAAAACTAAGTATCTTTGATGTATGCCTGTTCATTATGCATGAAAAAACAATATTGTTAGTCACCTATTGTAATTAATCATTTCTACACTCTTTATGAGGTATTTTGTAGCATAGACTTGAAAGCAGGGTGAATAAACTCCTTTTCTTTGTTGCTTAACCTTTATATGAGCTAAATCTTGTTAGCATGTATTAAATACCATACTGTATATTATGTAAAGTGATAAAACTAGCCATGAGCCTTGGAACTTTAGAAACTTAAATTTTGAATTCAGAATATTATAGCATTCTTCGTGTGGAAAAATTAAAGTACAGTGAATACACATATTCACTGTAAAGCTAAGCAAGTTTTCTTAAAAACCAGTTGTGTGATAATGTCTATTTTGCTCACATATCAATTAGCAAAAAAGAAAAGAAAAAATGTAGTCCTGAGGCATATCTTACAAGGGAATATTTTTCCTACCAAGAGAAATACCACAGTAAAGTTATGTGAACTGACCTAAGTCTCAATTCTCTTAGCTTGAACTTTTAGTAGCTCTTGTTAGGAGAAAATGTGAATATTCAAACAAAAAGATAGTGACAACACCAGCTTTGATGAGAAAAATGGTGAAATGGGAAAATTGACAGGAGGAAAGGAAGACAAAGCTTCATTCATTTGCCTATACTTTCCTTCAGAGATTACTTAGTGCTGCAGTGGATTGCTTCGTTGTGTTTTCAAAGCTGGCTGAAAGAATATCTCCTATCTTACATGTCCTTTTGCAATATAATCTTGTTTTGTACTCAAAAAAAATGGAGCTTACAATAACTTCTTCCTTACCGACATGGTTAGGTTCCACAGATCAGGTGATTATGCAAAAGTCCTCATTATATGAAAATAGAGGCTGACTACATAAGATAACAAAACAAAGGATGAATACGTCATTAGATTCCTGCTACATCACATCATTACGTAACTGCCAAACCACTGAGGGTCATGGCCCATCCAAACTGACACATAGCCTTAACCATTACAGCCAGCATTAACTCTTGACTCATACTTTAGTGTTTATTAGTGCCAGAAGTGTATCATTAATACACAAAACAGTTGAGTAATGGATTTTTCACTATTGTTCTAAATGTAAAATGTTGGATACCAAGTTGGTCGATAAGTGAGAAGTAGGTGTAGTCCCCTTTTTTTTGAATACGCACTGGTGTGATGATTTTGACCAACAGCACCAGCAGGAGTTACAGTATGCATCTTCTGAGACTTGGCCCTGTAAGAGAAGCAACTTCTGCTTTTGCGTTTTTTTTTATTTTGGGCATGGGAAATCCCTTTATTGGAACCAGCCTCCATGTTGTGAAGAAACCTGAGTAACATCACGGGACTGCCCATGTTAAGGAGAATCAAGACACCTTCCTGTCGTCCCCAGCTGAGTTCCTAGATATCGACTGAGTGAAACAATTTTGGATCTTCCAATTGTTGTTGTATCTCAAATGCCATTATATGAGGTGAAAGATTTATCAGTAAAAATGTAATGTCATGAGCAATTATAACTTTTTGTTTTATTAAGCCACTAATTTGAAGGCAAGTTTATCATGCAGCGATATACAACCAAAAAAACAACTTAGTGTGTGTCTGTCCTTTGATGAGTTGGAAAAACAACAACAGAACATTCTTGTTCTTCAAGCAATTAATAGTTTAGGGAAGGAGGCCTATGTGTCAATTCAGCATATCATCCATACTAGATAATTCTTATCCTTGGCCAACTTAGGCTGTCTAGGTTGCTTTTCTGGTGGGGTTCAGGGGTTAGAACCTTTGGTTTCTTTGCCTTTGTGATTGCTCCAATTGCAAGTAGACATGGAAGCATCACAACACATTATAATGAATATTCATCTTTACTTAAATTTTGTTATAACTCTAACTTCTCAAGAGAAGCAGGGTTGAACCCTCCCATTAGGAAAATGGCTTCTTTCTTTCCCTCTCAGTTATTGGTGTGAGGTGTCAGAACTTCAGGTTCAGTGGAATATACAATATTTTGTGGTGAAAGTGCTCCTTTCCTGTTCTCTACCTTTCCAGAGTTAGGCCCTCTAACCTAGCAGAGCCTAAGCCTGTAGGGAAAGACAGCATAAATATTACAAGTACATCACTGTCAGTGATGGTGGGGGCCAGTCCTGCTACTGACTCCTGGCTCCCTGGCCTAGACATTCTAGACTTTGTGAAAACAATATCCCATCCTGACTGTTATTTTAGTATGTATGCCACATACTGGAGCATAATATCAGAGCACACCGTCATGGTATGTTGTGCCTGAGCTAGCACTTTACCCAGCCTTTTAAAGAGCCGTTCTATTAGTCTATTAGGCCAACTATTTCTAGATAATGCAGTATGTGGTAGAATTACTACAGGATATTTGGAAGTTAAAGCTATTTGGTATTTCTAGAGGGTAAAGAGGTCTAAACCCCAAATCCACCAATGTCAAGTTGATTCTGACTCATAATGATCCTGTAGGGTACTGTAGAGTTTCAAAGGAGTGTCTGGCACATTCAAGTTGCTGACCTTTAGGTTGGTGGACATAGCACTTAACCACTATGCCACCAGGGTTTCTCAAGTGGTTTAGGGACAAAAATGATACAAATGATTCATCCATTGTCATTCGTTCATTGTCACACCTTTATTTATTGTAAGTTGGTACACTTGGTCTGAGTCTGTATTATATAGCCTCCTTTGCTAATAAATCAAAATTCTGTAAGTTCTCAGACTTGGGTGATATGAAAGGCATGGTATGCAGAGTATGTAGCCAGAGTAGGTGTCAAATTTGGTAAAAATGAATGCTGTCCTGTCTTGAACTGAAGGAACTGGATGTTCTCAATGTTCTACCAAGCAGTGTCTGGTCTCCTTGGGGATGGTACTGTGCTGATTGTTCACTTTGGTCTCTGTTGCTGACATGTCAGACACTTAGCTGTAGCAGTAGCTAGGTCAGTCTTGGAGGGAAAGAGCCTGTGATGTTTGATACAATAATAATTCCCATCTTTGTCACCATACCCATTCTATTAATGAGTTCATTGCATAGGCACTGAAGTGGTGGTAGACAGAAGCTTGGCTCACAGTCACAGAATGCGTCATTCTTCACATCTGTTTTTTTTTTTTTTTCCTTGTGTCTTCACTGTGTGAAATGTTATCTGGTGGGCATTAACACAATCCATGCTCTTTGTGCCTTTTTCTCATAGATTTGTCCATTTTTCTTACCTAGACATTCTTGTTTCTGTTCTTTCAGTTTTGCTATGTAGAGGACTTGGTCCATGCAGCTAAGCACTTTCCACTGCACAGGACTCTGTGTATATCCCTAACCTCTGACTACTAAATCCTCCATAAAAAGTAAGCAACCAAGTATACCGCTCGAAGTTGCACCAAACTGGGAGGATTTTCTCTTGAGTGGGGCTATAATGTGGCTTGTTTACATCGTTATGTACTGTTTACTCAACTCATAGTGTCTCTGTGTGACAGAGTAGAACTGGCATGGGGTTTTCTCAATTGTAATCTTTACAGAAGAAGATTGCCAGGTCTTTCTGCAGTGAAGCTGCTTGGGTGCGTTCCCACCTCCAACCTTTCAGATAGCAGCTCAGTACTTAGAGCATTCCATTTTTGCCTCACAGCACACACTGAGCTGTACTTAACCATAAAATGCTTATTCCTTATTGTCTTAGTAAAGGAAGTATCTTTTGGCCCCTCCTAAAGAATCCAGTTAATATGGCAGTTCTCTCTCACTTCTTGAACCTTCCAAATCCTTCCCCAGTATTCTGCTGAGGCACTTCCATTACTTTCATCTTTATTACTACAGGCCATGATTGTGACTAAGCTTCGAGAAGGCATACCAGCTCTGGTGCTCTGTGTTACGATAGGGCCCAGGTGTTCTTGCAAGGACATTAAATCCTGAGTCATAGAAAAATATTCCAATGTCAATAAATGTCTTCCCATTCAGGCTTATAAAATCTCTTACCCTTCTGACCCTCAGAATTGACTCATACACATACTCTTCCCAGTCTTGCTAGTACACATAAGCCAGAACTACATTTTCTGTGCTATTTCCTTCTGCAGCAGAGATTCTGTTTTCCCATTGAGCCATGACCTTAGTTATTGGTTTGGAAGATCTGAGGAGGTGGATCTTGAGAAGGAAATGTCATCTTATTAGGCGTTTGCAAAGTCTTTGCAAGGCTGTCAGGCAATAGGGAAGGTCTCCTCTTCTCTCATAGATGGAACTTCTCAGTCTGGAGAGTCCGGGAGAACATAGGGCTTCAAGCTTCTCCAATGAACCCACCTAGTGCTTCCATGTCAGGTCTCAGGATGTCGCTACCACGATCCTGACTTCGGTTAAGGAAACTTCTTAAGGGTACACATTCAGTCTCCTAACAAGTTCTAAGTACTTGGCCTGATTTTTAACCTAAACTATCATCTGATGGAAACCCGGGTGGTGTAGTCCTTAAGTGCTGTAGCTGCTAACTAAAAGGTCAGCTGTTCGAATTCTCCAGGCGCTCCTTGGAAACTGTGGAGAAGTTATACTCTGTCTTGTAGGATCACTATGAGTCGGAATCCACTCAGCAACAATGGGTTTGGTTTTTGCTTTTGGTTTACCCTCTGATAGGAAACCCTGGTAGCACAGTGGTTAAGTGCCATGTCTGCTAGTCGATAGGTCAACAGTGTGAATCTGCTGGGTGCTTCTTGGAAACTGTGGAGAAGTTCTACTTTGTTCTAATAGGGTTGCTATGAGTTGGAATCAATTCAACAGCAGTGTTTTGTTTTGCTTTGGTTTTAACCCTCTGATGGTAAGACTTGAAGAGCTCTCTGGAAACCCTAGTGGTGCAGTGGTGAAGTGCTACAGCAGCTAACCGAAAGGTCAGCAGTTCAAATTCATCAAGGGCTCTTTGGAAACTCTATAGGACAGTTCTACCCTGACCTATAGGGTCACTATGAGTTGGAATTGACTCGATGGTAATTTGGTTTTACTTTTGCGGAGGCTCTCTGGTATTAACAGTGTACAAAGTTGCTGGTTGACTTGAACAAGGATTCTATTTCTATCATGTATTTGATTATGTCTTTTCGAGACTTTTAAGACAATTAACAAAAGCAAGCCAACTCTGTAATTGTTACAGTTACCATTGTCCCTTATTATTCAGTGCATTGTGTTACCTTCCACCTGGACCTCATTCACTGCACGTAGAGGCTCAGTAATTGGCATGTTAGATGTTATCACTGTTCTGATTACTACTGGTATTGGGATCATCGGCATCCTCCAAGTGGAGAATAACCCAGTCACAGAATCTCAATTTCACAGTCAGCTTTCCAGGGCTAGTTTGGTACTCCCTTTCCCCACCCCCCACCCCAAACTGCTTTTGTTTGAGTTTCTCTAAAGGCAGTGTCTGAGACAGGAACCTGGCTACAGGTGGTTTGCTTGGAAAGTGTTCCACAAAGCATGAGTAATCAAAATGGGAACTGAGTTAAGAAAAGAGGAAAAGCCAAGGCAAAGATATTTTATTCAGGTCAGTGCTCTAGGCAACAGGGGACTTTTGAGAAGAACAATGAATGTCCTGTAGAATTATCCACTTATATGTGGGAGTCTGGACATTGTGAGTTGCCCATTTAAGTGGGGGAGCCAGCTCATAAGGCGTTACTGAAGGCTGTGAAACAGAACACAGAGATACAAAGCAGCAGGTGAGTTGAAACTGTCCACCACAGCCACTGCTAAAATCGAGGTGGGCAGGTAACTATGTCAGGTGATGAAGTCCTTGATTTTGAAAGGAAGTCTAGGCTGGAGAGGTGGATGTAAAAATCATGTAAAGATGATACTGAAGACATGAGAATGAATGAGACCATCAAAGTAAATCTGGAGAACAAAACAACACTATATTTAAGAGAATAGGGAGAAAACTAAGAACTGGTCACCTGTCAGAAAGAGAATCATGAAAGTACAATGTAAAGAAAAATAAAAAAGAAGAGGAATTTCTTGAAGGAGAGGGTGGTCAGGTCTTCAAATACCACAGAGGAACTCGTTGAAATAAATAGCAAGAAAACATTCACTGTACTTATCAAGGAAACCCTGTTGGCATAGTGGTTAGGTGCCATAGTTGCTAACCAAAAGTTTGAGAGTTCAAATCCACCAGATGCTTCTTGAAAACCATACGTATGAGGCAGTTTTCCTCTGTCTACAGGGTTGCTATGAGTCAGAATCGAGTCAACAGCAGTGGGTTTGGTTCGGTACTTACCAACAAATAGGTAACTGGTAACCACTGTCATTGTAAGTTTCAGTGAAATTGTAAAGACAGAAGTTAGATTGCAGTGGGTTAAATCAGATAAGAGAGAACAACAAAATAAACCTACTGCTTTCAATTTGATGCCAACTCATAGCAACCCTACAGGACAGAGTAGAACTGGCCCATACAGTTTCCAAAGACTGTGTGGTAGATTTGAACTGCTGACCTTTGGGTTAGCAGCCATATCACTTAACTGCTACACCACCAGGGTTTTCGGGAGGGAACAGAGACACTGAATAAAGCAACCCCTATGTAATTCACAGAGAAGCAAAGTAGAGTACCATATTTAAGATTTACAGGAAAGGGAGAGACTTTTCTTGGGTGGATATGTTGGCTCTAAATCTGTGAGTCAGTCAGCTGAAAGGTTTTCTTTCCTAAGCAAGTTCTATAGACTGATTTTTTATTAAGGAATTAGTTCTTTGGCCAGTTAATAAGAGTTTCAACTGCTTTAGGAAATGCCTTCTTTTAATTTATCCCACTACTTCCCCTCACAAAAGAACCTTGAGTTACAACTTGGTTGTGTTCTACTCTAAACAGAAT
Organism: Heterohyrax brucei; assembly: GCA_028571685.1. Taxonomy (NCBI): domain Eukaryota; kingdom Metazoa; phylum Chordata; class Mammalia; order Hyracoidea; family Procaviidae; genus Heterohyrax; species Heterohyrax brucei. The sequence goes on from CM053143.1 coordinate 80,414,859, forward strand.
TGGAGTGAGGGCTAAGGTTGTCAAGAACAGGGGAACAAAAGGAAAAACTGATTAAAATAAACACAAAGCTTGTTTACATATTCACAGGAAACTTCCCACGACATATTAAAGTGGAAACAAAGAAATCAAATTCAAGAAAAGGATTCAAATGTTGAATTTCTGTTACCCCATGAAAGCCAACATTCTTTACAGTAAAAGGCCCTGAGAAAGAAAATTAGCCAAATGCACTACTGTTTTTGCTGACTGCCGGCTTCTTAGCATCCGGACACATTGTTGCACTGATTTTCCCCCTTATTATAGGCAGGCAGGAGCTTGAAATTCCCTGCTGAAACAGAAGGGATCCATGCAGACGCCCATCATATGCAATTGCAGTGTGACTCACACAGGAGGTTGGGAATCTTGGAAGTTGAACTGAGGACAAAATGGGAGGGATTTCCCTTCCCTGGGTTGGTCTCAGGAAGGTGTTTTGAGGCAAACTTACTCTTTACATACCCTGTTTTTAGCATAAGCTGACTGATTGACCGTACAATGTTTCATCAACAAAGATTACTAAACCTATGAAGAAAAACAGTGTTGTCAGTTTTTGGTTCTTTTCTTTCCCAACTCTGTGCTTTCCTGTGCTCTTAATGGTATTTTTTCTGAAGTTTCCTCAGACTTAACAAATGAGTTTACAAAAATTTTAGAGTTAAGATTGGTGATGATGATAATAACTAACATTTTTAGGGTGATTATTCAAAAATTCAAAGAACTATGTGGATCTTACTGTTGGAACACCTGTTATGAGGTAGAAAAAGTTTATTAGGATTAAGACTATTATCAGATTACAGGAAGAGCTGGGTTTGTAGCTTTCCTTCTTTCACCACCTTCTCCTTTTCCTCCTCCTCTCCCTTCTTCCTTCCTTCTTTTCTTTCTTTTTTCCCCACATTCTCTCTCTTTCCTAATGCTTTTATGTCTTCCCTGATAGCCTGTATTTCTCATAAGATTATTATGAAATTAAATAACACATAGAAAACTATTTTAAATTCCATAAAGCCCTACACTATTGTCTTGAGATTATAATGCTCATTCCTGTGCTATCTTAGAATGAATATCAAAGATGATATCATTGATGGAAATATAACATTTGTCTCATAAATGTTTCTACCCTACACATGAAAGTGAAGTAGAAATGCTAGTGGACTTGTCCTGTTGCTTTTTAACTTATAGATTAATAGCAGGGGTGATAGTTTTGACTCAGTTCTAATTATATCAGGACTTCTAAAAAAGAATTTATGTTTATATATGGAAATAGCACAGAGTTTGAGGATTATTGTTCCTATACATTGGGTTTCTCAAATTGTTACTGATAAATTGATGCCACGGCCATTTGCAGAGTTTGATGAAATCTTTTTTCTTCGTATCAGCCCTGTTGTTGACAGAATGGTCTGGTCTATCTTCATCAGGGCTTTCAATCACTTAGTTGGGATTCTAACCCCTGCCAAGAATTAGCATTTCTAGCAAGTCAAGAAATCAAATAAGAGAGGTGGGGCCAAGATGGCAGACTAGTCACACATCTCCTAGATTCTCTCTGGGAGCTAAGGCCTAGAAAAATAATTGGACAGAGCGGTGTGGACACTCTGAGAGCCCCAAGATCAAGCCTAGAGTTGTGAAATTGGACTGGGTGACAGGAAGGAGGAAAATACTTTTGTCAGAGGCAAGATGGCAGTGCAGTGAGTCCCTCTTCTGCTGGTACAGTGGCTGAGAGGATTACAGGTATGGACACCTTCTTTGTTAACCAGAAAACTGGGACTGGGGCTGCCAAGCCTGAGAGTGTGGCAGCGGCTGGCTACTATGCTGAGCTGTAGTGCCTAAGTCAATAGTTTATCTCGTGGCAGAGAGGCTATGCTTGGGGAAATCACATCTACAGAACCCAGCAGTGGTTGGTGACTGAAGGTGCCAGTGCCCCTCCCTCTTCCCTTCTTTGAGCTGTGCTATAGGTACAACTGACTCAGCCCAGGAGAGGCAGCTCAGGTGGGACGCCACCTTGGTTAGCTGAGAGGCAGAGTCAGCCAGACCTGAGGGCTCGGTTGGGGCTAACTTCCACACTGAGCAACAGTGCCTGTTTGGACAGTGCTTCTTCCATCAGAAAATCTGTTTTTAAGACAATTGTATCTATAGAATGTAGTTGCAACTGACAGCCAAGTGTGGTGGTGCCTGTCATAGATTGAATTATGTCCCCTTAGGAATATGTGAAGTAATTTGGCTGGGTCAGGATTCCCTGTATTTTGTTATTGCCCTGCATTTTGTGATTTTCTGATGCTGTAAAACCTAATCTCTGCCTGTGGTTAACAGAGTGGATTATGTTAGAAAGGGTGTGACTGAAAATCCCTTTCTAAGGTCACCTCCCTGCTCCAATGTAAAAGGAGTTTCCTTGGAGTGTGGCTTACACCACCTTTTATCCTACACATGATAAAAGGAAAGGGAAGCAAGAGGAGAGTTGGGAACCTCACGCCACCTAGAAAACAGCACTGGGACAAGAGCACATCCTTCAGACCTGAGGTTCCTGCACCAGGATGCTCCCTGAACAAGCACTGATACAACACAAAGATTTTTACCCAGAGCAGTCAGAGGGAAAGCCCCTTTCCCTGGAGTGGACACCCTGAATTTGGACTTGTAACCTGCCAGAGTGTGTCAAAATAAACATTTCTCTTTTTAAAGCTGTCCATTGATGGTATTTCTGTTAAAGCAGCACAACATGACTAAAACAGTGCCCTAACTCTTCCCTCTTTGAGCCATGTCATAGCATCTGCTGATGGTCCCCAGTGACACCATAAGTAGGGCACCATCTTTGGCAGCCAGGAGCCATCCCTGAGGGCTCAGAAGCTATTGGCTGTCACTGTTCAATGCCTCTCTCAGCAGGAATGCAATTTTTAAGGTAAATGGGTCTAGAGACCATAACAGTGACTGGCAGCCAAGTGTGGTCATGCCATTTCCACATTTCTTCTCTAAGCCATGTCATAACATCTGCTGATGGCCCCCAAGTGTCTCAGTAGGTAGGGCCATCTTTGCTGGCTAGCAGGCGGGGTCTGTCGGCCCTAAGGGCCAGCTGCTTTCAGTTGCTACAGGACAGCATCCCTTTCAGCAGAAAAGCAGTTTTTAACATAGCACATCTAGTAAACATAGCAGTCCCTGGCAGCTGAGTGTGGAGTCATCCTACTGTCTTCCCTTTCCTGAGCTGTGTCATAGTCTCAACTGGCATGAAGCAGGAGCGTCAGCACAAGTAGGTCTCTACCTTTATCAGCCAGGAGGTGGGGCCTGCCACCTCTGAGGACCCAGCTGGGTCAAGTTGCCAAGCCAAGCAGCATCATGGGTTTGACAGCATCTCTTTTACCAGAGAAGCTGTCCATAAGTCAGCTGTACCTAGGGAACACAGAGGCAGCTGGTAGCCAAGTCTAGTAGTGCCCTTACTCACTACCTTCTTAGAGCTTCACCACAGCTACCACTGGTGTAACACCAGAGAAACTGAACAGCTTTTTGATGGCACAAAGACAACAATCAGTATCTAACCATTTAAAGGAGCAGACCACCATGGCTATGGAAAACTACCAAAATAATCAAAAAACTTCCCAGATGAAGAAATCTTTCTGAAATTATCAGAGGTAGAATACAAAATAATTTTATATACAGACCTTCTAGAGATTAAAGAAAGTGCAGGAAAACAAAATGAAAAACAAAGCAGGCTATATGAGCTGTTAGAACATCGACAATCTGAAATCCAGCAGATCAGTAATACAACTAGAGTTTGACAATTCAATGGAAATCCAGAAGGGCAGGATTGAGAAAATGAAATGCAGAATTAGTGAGACTGAAGATAAAGCAACTGACACCAGCATTTATGAAGAGAAATCAGATAGAAGAAACAAGAAAATGAAGAAGCATTGAGAAGCATGTGGAACTCTATTAAGAGGAATAATCTACAAATGATTTGAATTCCCTAACAGAGAGGGATAGCAGAAAATACAGCAAGAATTGTTGAAGAGCTGCTGACAGATGTCATAAAAGAAGAGGACATAGATGTTCAAAATGCTTATCAAACACCACAAAGGCTGGAGCCCAAAAGAAAGACTAAAAGATATATTATAATCAAGCTTAGTAAAATGAAACATAAAGAAAGGTTCTTAAAGGCAGGTAGGCTTAAAGCAAAACTAAATAGGGAGACTTGATGGCAGTGGGTTTAAAGTACAAAGGAAAGCACTGTAGGCTACCTCTGACTTCTTGGCAGAAACCATGTTGGCAAGAAGGCCATGGGATGATACATACAAGGCCTGGAAGGAGAAAAACTTCCAACCAAGTATTATATATCCTGTAAAATTGTCTCTCAGATGTGACCATGAAATTAAGATATTCTCAGATAAACAGAAGCTTAGAGACTTTGCAAAAACCAAACAAAAACTACAAGAAATATTGAAAGAAGCTCTTTGTTTAGAAGACCAATAACTTTAGATGTATATTCAACGATGCATTACAAGACACAGCATCAAGAGTCCTACTCAGGGAAGTCACAAAGCTCAATCAAAGCTAAAATATTAAAAGAAGGGAAACAGATCTTAACATGTGAACTATGACATCACCACACCATAAAGAGGGATATATTATAGTAGTTATAGCCTTTCAGGAGAGATACAAAAGTTAAAGGTTGGCTTAAACTTAGAACATTAAGGGAGATCGAAAGGGTAGCCACAAAGCAAGTTAACAATGCTACATATCAAAACAAGAAACATAATACAGGAGTCTCAACAGACACAAAACCAACATTAAAAATGATGAAAAGAAAAGCCATAAAGAAAAATGACCCAGAACAGAATATTAACTGGAGCAAAGAAAACATCAACAACACAAAAATAAAGGCACCAAAATGACAGCACTAAACACAAATTTATCAACAATTACACTGAATGTAAATGGATTGAATGCTACAATAAAGAGACAGAGAGTAACAGCTTGGATTAAAAAACATGATCTGTCTATATGCTGCTTACAAGAAACACACCTTACATTAAAAGATATGAACAAACTGAAAATTAAAGGATAGAAAAATATATACCAAGCTAACAACATGCAAAGAAGAGTAGGAATGGCAATACTAACCTCAGATAAAACAGATTTTAATGTAAATTCCACCATCATTTACAAGGATGGTCACTATTTATTGCTTAAAGTTTCATAAGCAGGATATAACAATAGTAAGTAATTATGCACCCAATACCAGAGCATCTAAATACACTGAACAAACATTGACAACATTAAAAATGAGATAGATCACTCCACAATAATAGTAGGAGACTTCAATGCCCCACTTTTAATAATGGACAGGTCATGAGGAAAAAAGCCCAGTAAAGATACAAAAGGTCTTACTGAGACAATCAACCAACTAGACCTCATTGACATATACAGAACTTTTTACCCAACAACAGATAAGTTACACCTTACTTTCCAAAGCCCATGGAACATTCTCCAGAAGAGATCATATATTAGGTCATAAAGCAAAATCTAAACAATTGAATTACTGCAAATCATTTTCTTGGAACATAAGGCCATAAAAGTTGAAATCAAGCAGAAAAAACGTGGGTAGAAATTCAGACTCATGGAAAATGAACAACACCTTGCACAAACATTCAAGGGTCATAGAAGAAATCAAAGATGCAATAAAGAAATTTGTGGAATCAAATGAGAATAAAACCACATCATATCTAAACCTATGAGATGCAGCAAAAGCAGTGCTCAGAGGTCAATTTATCTCTATAAAGGCACATACCCAGAATGAAAAAAGGGCCCAAACCAAAGAATTAACCCTACAACTTGACCAACTAGAAAGAGAAGAACAAAAGGACCCTTTGGTCACCAGAAGAAAACTGATAACAAAAATTCAGGCTGAATTAAGTGAATTAGAGAATAGAAAAGCAATTGAAAGGATTAAGAAAACCAAAACCTGTTTGTTTAAAAGATCAACAAAATTAATAAACCACTAGCTAAACTCACAAGAGAAAAACAAGAGAGGAAACACATAATCTGAGTAAGAAATCACAACAGACCAAACCAAAATTAAAAGTATCATAATAGAATACTATGAAAAAGTGAACTCCAACAGACTTGAAAACCTAGAGGAAATGGACAAATTTCTATATTCACATTATCCACCAACATTATCACAAGGAAAACTAGAACAACTTAATAAATAAACCCATCACAAAAGAAGACATTGAAAAAAGTAATAAAAAATACTGCCAACCAGAGAAAGTTCTAGCCCAGATGGCTTCAACATAGGATTCTACCAAACTTTTAGAGAGGAATTAATTCCAATATTACTGAGGCTATTTCACAGCATAGAAAAGGACGGAATAACCCCAAACTTGTTCTATGAAGCCAGCATAACCCTGATACTAAAACCAGGGAAAGATCTCTCAAGAAAAAAAGAAAAAGAAAATTACAGACTAGTATCACTCATGAACCTAGATGCAAAAATCTTCAACAAAATCCTAGCTGTTTTAGTCAGCTAGTGCTGCTGAATCACAAATATCACGGAGTGGGTGGCTTTGACAAAGGAAGGTTTAGTCTTACACTGTTGGGTAGGCTACAAGTACAAGTTTAGGATGTCTGCTCCAAGGGAAAGCTTTCCCCCTCATCGACTGTGCAGGAAAGTCTGGTATTACACCAGTCTTTTTCCAGGGAGCATCTTGTCACAGGAACCTTGGGTCTGAAGGATTGCTCTTCTCCTGGTGCTGCTTTCTTGATGGTGTGAGGTTCCCAATTTTCTGCTAGTTTCCCTTTCCTTTTATCTTTTGTAGGATGCAAGGATTAAGGGCGGAGCAAGACACACTATATGGAAACTCCCTTTACAGTCTCACTCTAATCCTTTAACATTCAGCATAGTAAAATTGCAAGATGGAAGACAATCACAAAATACTGGGAAACATGGCCTAGCCACATGGCTACAGTTATTTTGGGGGGGACACAATTCAATCCATGACATCCCACCCTTTGGCACCCCAAAAAGTCATATCATTGAAATATGTAACATGTTCATTCCTAATGATGGAAGTCTTTGACGGCACTTGGCTTTGGCTTTAAATCGGTTCCAAGTCCAAAATTCAAAAATTCCTGTACAAGCTATCTGCTTCCAAGTGCACAATGGCAGAACAGGCAGAAGTTAGACATCCCATTACAAATGGGGGAAATTTCAGGGAAAGAGCACATTAACAGGCAACAAGCAAGTCAGCAGAACACATTACATTAGCCTCCAAAGCTTTGAAAATACTCCTACATTTTCTGAAACATTCTACACAATGCTTCTGACCTCCAGACTCTAGGTATTGGCCACACCCTCTGGATTCTGAGTGGAGACCCCCAGTCCTGTGCTACAACACTGCCATTAAGGCCCACTTTAGGTGCCACCTAAGCCCAACTGAGTGGCAATTCCAAGCTTACAAACATAGGACACCATGGGTCCACCATTTCAAACCCCTGAGGTCGTGGCCATACCTTTTGAGACTGAGGCAGCTAAGCTTCTCACACTGTTTGTCTCTTCGGCTTCTGCTTCCTATAGCTGCATGGCCCGGGCCTTAGGCCCACATCTGCCCTACTGAGGCTAGTGTTCCAAAGCTCTGTAGCTCCACCAATTCAAGTGCCCAGAGGCACCCCACTCTTGCTGGAAAGTGTCCTGCACGAATGCACTCAGCTCTCTCACTCCATGGGTCAGAAAGGCTAGCTCCACTGATTCTAGTGCTGGGAGGCACCCCTCTCTGTGAGCAAAACTCTGTGCACAGGCACTTAGCTCTCTTGCTTCGTGGGTCAGCTCCAGCACTGCCTGTGGTTCTGTTGCTGTCTCTGCTTCTGCCACCTGTCCTCTATTGTTTCTTACCATCTGTGCCTTCTTCATTTCGTTTGAATCTTCTATCCATTCATAGTTTCAAAAGGGCTCCCACATTTTAGGTATTTGCTAGAGCAGCATCCCACTCTCACAGTACCAAATTGCTTAGGCGGGGTTTTTTAGGGAAGCAAAATCAGCAACAAGTATATGTACAAGGAAAGATTTATATATAAAGAAACAGCTCATGCAATTGCAGAAGGTGAACTTCCAAAGTTCTGGCACAAGCTTCACATGGCCATGGGAGCTGGTGAACCCAAGGTCAGCAGTTCAGAGACCAGAGTTGCAGATCACCGGTTGTGTAGGTCAGTGGATCCCAAGCTGGTGGCGAGACGAAGTGACAGAGGCTGGAGATCGGTGGATCCCAAGCTGGTGGCAACACAAAGTGACAGAGGCTGGAAACCCAGCCTAAGACCCCACTCCTGGTACCAAATTGTCTTAGGCTGGGTTTTCTAGGGAAGCAAAATCAATAACACGTGTAGGTAAAAGGAAAGATTTATGCTATATATATATAGACAGATAGATAGATACAAATATAGGAAACGGCTCATGTAATCACAGAAGCTGAATGTCCCAAGCTCTGGCACAAGCCTTACATGTCCACGGAAGCTGAGGAACCCAAGGTCAGCAAGTCAGAGACCAGAGTTGCAGATCACCGGTTGTGTAGGTCAGTGGATCCCAAGCTGATGGCGAGATGAAGCGACAGAGGCTGGAGGTTGGTGGATCCCAAGCTGGTGGCGAGACGAAGCAACAGAGGCTGGCGAACCCAGGATCGGCAGGTCAGGGAGCAGCACTGGGCAGAGGCTGGCGAGCGCAGGATCGGCAGGTCAGGGAGCAGGACTCTCAAGTGTCGACTGTAAGGACTGATGAGCCCAACAGCTGCTAGCTCAAGTCCTGGAACCAGACCCTGGAAGAAGAGAGCAGGAGCTCCTGGCCACGTGAGCGATCAGCAGCCGTAGTCCAGGGTCACGAGATGAGAGCCGAGGGGCAGAGAGCCACCACAAACCCCGCCCTGCCACTTAATACAGCAGTCAAATAGGTAGTAGCCAAGTTGACATAATCCTGACCACCACAGTCCACCCTTGTCAACTTGGCATCTGCACACATCTCACCTTACCATGCACAGTCTCTGAAGGGGTACAGTTACAAAGTCATACTTGATCAACATGATATAACTAACACATGTACAACTGAAAATGCATTAACCTATTTACATCTTATGTTTCATAAGTAAACAAAATATCCAATACACACATACAAAGCAGGAATGCTCATAGTAATTACAGTCCTCATTTCTGCAACTGGTCGCGTGGCCATAACTGATATTTAGAACTACCTTCTTCTACAACCCATTCTGTATTCCCTTTGCCCTCAGCAAGTACCTCAGCTGGTTGTGGTTCCTTGCCTGGTGAGGTGACCCAAACCTTCATTCCTGAAGGGTCTGTGCTCAGTGGACCCAGGTCAAGACAGTGAAAATTACAAGACCTTATTGCAAGAAGACAAAAGAGACTTATGTAAGCTGAGAAATCTACCTTGCTCCTGGATAGGAAGACTTAACATTGTCAAATGTTTATTTTACCCAAAGTGATCTACATATACAATGCAATCCCAATATGAATTCTAGTATCATTCTTTAACAATATGGAGAAACAAATCACCCATTTTGTTTGGAAAGGGAAGAAAGCCAGGTATGTAAAGTACTACTGAAGGAGAACACAATAGGCGACCTCACATTACCTGACTTTAGAACATATTACACTGCCACAGTAGTCAAAACAGCCTGGTACTGGTACAAAAGAGATATATAGACCAGTGGAACAGAATTGAGGTCCCAGAAATATCACCATTGTCTTATGAACAATTGATATTAGACAAAGGTCCAAAGGTTGTAAACTGGGGTAAAAATAGTCTCTTTAAAAAATAGTGTTAGCAAAATTGAATATCCATCTGCAAAAAACTGAAACAAGACACATATCTCACACCTTACACAAGAACTAACTCAAAATGGATCAAATACCTAAACATCAAGTCTAAAATGATAATGATCATGCAAGAAAAAATAGGGACGACAATGGAAGTTCTCATACACAGTTTAGACAGGCTACAAAATCTGACCAACATACACAAAGAGCAGAAGAGAAAACAATATAAATGGAAAATATTAAAAATCCAGCACTTATGCTTATCCAAAGACTTTATCAAGAGGTTAAAAGACTACCTACAGAACGGGAAAAATATTTGGCAACTACATGGAGGATTGACACCTGATTTCCATAATCTACAAGGTACTACACAGTATCAGCAGGAAAAACATATATAAGCCAGTTAAGCAATGGGTAAAGGAGATGGACATACATTTCACCAAAGAAGACATCCAGGCATCCAGAAGACACATGAGGAAATGTTCATAATCATTAGCAATTAGAGAACTCCAAATCAAAACTACAGTGAGATACCCTTCACCCCAGTGAGGTTGGCAATAATCTCCAAACCACAAAACAACAAATTCTGGAGAGGTTCTGGAGAGATCAGTACTCTCCTACACTGCTAGTGGGATTGCAAAATGGTACAACTTTTTTGGAAATCAATTTGGCACTTCTTTAAAATGCTAGAAATAGAAATAGCATATCATCCAGAAATCTCACTTCTTGGACTATATCCTATAGAAATAAAGGCAGTCACATGAACAGATAGATGCACACAAATGTTTACTGCAGCACAATAGCAAATCTACAATAGCAAAAAGATGGAATCAACATAGGTGTCCATCAAAAGATGAATGGATAAACATACTATGGCACATATACACAATGGAACAGTATGCAATGATAAAGAACAAAGATGATTTTAGGAAGCATCGCATAACCTAGTTTCATCTAGAAGACATTCTAAGTGAAATTAGTCAACTGCTGAAAGACAAGTATTGTATGAGACCTCTGCTACAAGAACTTGAAAATGAACTTAAATACAGAAGAAAAGATCTTTGATCACTATAAGCATGGGGAGTGAGGAAGAGGGATGTTCATAGATTAGATAACAGATAGAAATTTGGTTAGGCGAAGGGAGGGACAGCACGCAGTAGAGAGCAGATCAGGATAATTGGACTATACTATGACCTGAAAAGCTTTCTATACTCAACCTAATATTTCAAAGGAAAGAGTAGCAGGATCGGTGGTTTGGGGATCATGTTTTCAGGGGAAGTCAAGGTCAATTGGAGTAGCTAGTCTTTAGCTAAGAGAGTCTTTTGAACCCTATATTGGTGAGTCGTGTCTGGGGCCTTAAAAGCTAAAAGCTGCCATCTGAGGTTCACCAAATTGTCTCCACCACCTGGAACAGAGGATGACTGAGAACATCAAAGACATGAGGATCCCAGAAGACAGAATGATCTATAGGTGATGGTATCAGCCTGAAATCTGAAGAACCAGAGGGTTTCTGGCCACTACCAAAGGCAGCTGTGATGGGAGACACAATGTAGAATCCCTAACACAACATGAGAATAAGAGGTGTGCAATTCAAGAATTCTCCTAAAAGACCAGAACTGATGCTCTGACAGCCTAGAGGGTCCCCTAGGAACATGGCCCCTAGACTTGCTGGTGGCCCTGACCGGAAAGCAGTACTGAGGACAACTCTTCAGAAAAGAGTGGATCAGACTCAGGGACATAGTGTGAGCATATGGTGTGTGTACTTCATGGTTTTATACATTTTTAGGAGGCTGTCATACTGCTTTCTTTCTGGGTGGGAGAGAAAAGGGTGTACAGCAGAGGACAGGCGCTTGTTAAGAAGGTACTAGAAGTACAGAGTGAAAAGGAGGAATATGCTGTCACAGTGTATGGAGAGCAGATGAAGCTGCAGATAGCCAGGCATGTGGAATTGATTTGTATTGTATACTTCCACTTAATCATAAAAAAGAACAAAAGATGGGGGGAAAAGAGAAATCCAATGATGGATTGCCCTAGGAAAATCACCTTGAAGACTAAGATGCACATGCCTCAAGCCATGATGTTTTCAATCACCTCATCTGCATTCAAAAACTGGAGGATGAATAAAGAAGAATGGACACCTTTGGATTGTGGTGTTGGCAAAATATATCGAATATTCATTCAGTGGACTGCCAAAAGAATGAACAAATCTATCTCCGAAGGAGTGTAACAAGAATACTCCTTAGAAGGAAAAATGGCAAGATTACATCTCACATTCTTTGGATGTGTTATCAAGAGGGATTAGTACCGTGAGAAGAACGTCATGCTTGGTAAGTAGAAGGTCAGTGAGAAAGTGGAAGACTCTTAATAATATGATTAACACAGTGGTTGCAATAATTGTTACAGCAAAACTAAGCAGAGTTTATGCCACCTATGGCAAGCAGCCAGTCTTTGAGTCGGGTGAGATGAGAAACAAGACGTTTATTTGTACCAGTGGGCAAGGAGACAGAGGGGATTCATTCCTCCAAAATCTACCTCCCAGAAATGGAAACTAGCTGGAAGTTTTATAGGAGGAGAGGATAAGGATTTATGAGCCCTAGGAATTTACAGAAAGTTAACCTTTCGGTGGTCACAATGGTCACATTTGAGATGTGTTGATATCTTAAGCAGTGTTTTGGGCCCGGAGGCGGTCTGGCCGTCAAATGATCTCGTGGATTCCTTTGTTTTTCTGTTATGGTATTTAGATTATTATCACTTGTCTTTCCACAGTCCTAAAGAGAGCATAGATTAGTCTTTAACCTTGATAGAAAGTCAAGGCAACAATGGACTCATGCTTGGGGAGAGGATCAGGAAATGAAATGGTGCAGGGTGTGCTCAAGTTGCCGCTGCTTATTATACTCTGCCTTTTCCAGACTGAGCTAAATCATCACAGTAATTGTGAGGATGGAACAGGATCAGGTGGTATTTTGTTCTATTGAATGTAGGCTTGCTATGAGAATCAACTCAATGGCATCCAACAACACAAGTTTCTAGAAGATGCAAGTGCAGCTAGTTAGGGACCAATTCTGAGAACCACTAGTAGAACAATGGTTCTCAAAATCTATTGTATATATGTAAGAATCACTTTGGGATTTTGTTAAACTGTAGATTCTGATTTAGTATATCTGGGTAGAACTGCAACGTCTCAGAAGGAGTTCAAACTGGAACAAAATAGTCCAAAGCCCTGATTTTCCTGAAATTGAGAACTATCAGAGCATCCAAAGCTTCCCCAGCCTCTGAGGTCATAGTAGCTACTTTTCACACATCTCTGATCTCTCAGTGAGCAGGGCATTAGTGTTACAGTATTTAATATAATACAGTTTTAGGATATTTGGTACTATCAGGTACTTGAATATACACACAAAGCCAAGCTGGTTTATACATAACTGTTGTAGGGAAACAATTGTGGTGTAGTGGTTAAGAGTTGGGAAACCCTGGTGGTGTAGTGGGTTAAGTGCTACCACTGCTAACCACAAGGTCGGCAGTTCAGATCCACCAGGAGCTCCTTGAATACTCTGCAGGTCAGTTCTACCCTGACCCCTAGGGTTGTCATGAGTTGGATCCGACTCGATGGCACTTGGCTTGGCTGGCTTGTTAAGAGTTATGACTGATAATCAAAAGACTGGCAATTCAAATCCACCAGGTGCTCATTGGAAACCCTGTGTGTTGCTGCACTAAAACTAGTGTGTTTCACCTGTCACTGCAGCCAAACCCAGAGACCGAGAAAGGTTCAAGTAAGCTTTATTTACAGATAAGCATGAGAATCTGGGGAACACTGAGAATGGTTTCTCCAAGACTCTTCCACTTGGGTTACAATTCCAGTGGCTTTTATAGTTAGATTACAAAGTGATTTGCATCTGGAAAATGTCAAACCTTGTTACAGGATAGAACAGGGAATCATAAGATTCCTTTATATCTTATCAAACAATGTAAATTACCCAAAATATCATTAACTCCCTGAAGGTCTGAAATAATTTACTACCCAAGAGACAGGGAACAGAATGTAAGTCTGTTGATCTGATTGGGACAGGGAATGGAATGTAGTTTAGCAGTCCAGGTGACCTTGATTAAGCCCTGTCTACTAACATTCTCCACTCTTAATCACCAATTTTAATCTATGAAATAGGTTTTAAATGAAAATAGCTGCTTTGATTTATTTCATTAACTCCAGGATCATATCTCAGATTTCAGGCTAGCTCTCTACAGCATGTAGTACAGTTAGTTGTGAGGCATGGTACACACTGTACATAGCAACAAACAAATAGTCCACAAGTAATAATGAATCTAAGTCTAGTTATTAGTATGTGCAGCCAACCCAGGTTGGGGAGCCATGAGAATAATTTTTCAAACTCTAAACTGAAGAAGATTTCCTGCTGTTTGCTGTTATTCCAATTTTGTGTCCCCCCCGAAAACATGTGTAGTAATTTGGCTTGGCTGGGCTGGGACTCCCTGTGTTCTGTGATTGCCCTTCATTTTGTGATTTTCTTATTTTGCAAATCCTGATCTCTGCCTGTGGTTAACAGGATGGATTACGTTAGAGAGGATTAGGGTGGGACTGTAAATCCCTTCCTAAGGTCACCTCCCTGCTCCACTGGAGTTTCCCTGGAGTGTGGCTTGCATGACCATGTATCCTTTTACCTACAACAGACAAAAGAAAACGGAAACAAGCAGAGAGAAGGGAACGTCACACTGAAAGAAAGTGCTGCTGGGAGAAGAGCATGCCCTTCAGGCCTGAGGTTCCTGTGCCAAGATGCTCCCCGACCAAAGACAAGAGCAACATAAAGACTTTCCTTCAGAGCTGACAGAAGGAAAGCCTTGCCCTGCAGCAGACACTCTGAATTTGGACTTGCAGCTTACTGGACTGTGAAGAACAAACATTTCTCTCTTCTTTGCTTAAGCCATCCACTTTCTGATATTTCTGTTAGAGCAGCACTAGCTGACTAGAACCCCTATCCCCAAGCACACCCTGCTGTACCACCAGACTCTTCCTATAAGGTCTTCGAGATGTCACAGGCTTAACAAAGAAATTAATGTTTTACAAAATCATCACTTTAGATTGTTCCCTAATATGCAATCTTATGGATCTGTGACCGCACTGGATAGTGAATTTTCTCGGTGAATTTGGAATTTTCTTAGAGATGGACGTTTAAAAACTCCTTTGAGACAAAAGAGTTACTTGTTTCAAGTTAGAGATGAACAGAGAAAGAAGTACCCCTCCTCCTGAATTTGGGCAGAACCATGATACTTCTCTGGGGACCCTATATCCCATCCTCACCCACAAATTAGTTCAAGCTTCTATTGTTTAATCACTTCATGCTCAATGTTGTATAGATTAATAGACTACAATAACCTCTCGAAAAAATGCTAAAACGCATTTAGAGATACAAATGCCAGGCAATTTTATTAAACTGGAACCTAACTGTAGCATTTTTGGCTATAAAGCAGAATTTTGTTTAAGGGGTTTTAGTTTCATTGCTGAAGTGAAGTTGCATGAAGATTACCAACCTTTAAATAATACTTCATTCATGATTCAAATTTAATTCAAGATCAGTGAGTGTTCAGAAGGAAGCACACATCTGAAGTCTTTATTTCTACAAGAGTGGCTGCAGATGCTAATGTAGACTTACGGGGAAAACAGTGCTCCATGGCAAGCGAAGTGGAACAGCGGAGAAGTAGTTGGTATTCTGTGAGGACACTCCCTAATTAATCCATACATTCTCCCTCCTACTCACAAGACCCAGCAGCTGCTGATTATGACAGATAACTAACAATTTGTTGTCATCTTTCATTTTTCTCTTTCATGTTCTTGGATTTTTGTTTCTGCTTGCAAATTTTGAAAATTATTGAATTCACTGGATAGTCCCTAAGAAAAGTGTAAACTTGTATTGACAATTAATTTTTGCTTCTGAGTCCTAGAAGAAAGTGTCAAAGTATTTTTCCTTTTATGGACATATGACAGAAAATAGATGATAGATACATAGAGTGATAGATGAAAAGATAGATATATGATAGATAGAGTCTCCATCTCCTTTGCTGGCTCTCTAGTTCACCAAACATGATTCCCTTCTCCAGTAGCTGACCATTTGTAATGGTGTGCCCAAAGCAAGCAACTAAGACATAAGGTTTTCATTGGCTATTTTTCAGAAGTAGATTGTGAGGACTTTCTTCCTCATCTGTCGTAATCTGGAAGCTCCGTTGAAACCTGTCCACATGAATGACCTTGATAGCATACTGGTGACATAGTTTTCAGCATCGTAACAACACAAGCTGCTGCAGTTACAACAAACTCATAGATAGGTGGTGAATGAAAAAAAATAGATTCTCATAATTTTCTTTGCATGCCTTAGCCCAGACTACTCTTACGGACACACTTACTTTAACTGAGAATTGTTAGAGAACAAAGGAGGAGTGCCATATGCAGCCACTATGTAAGCCATTTCAAAACAACCAGGAGCACTATAGTGGAAACTTAGTCCTTGGAAACCTCACGCCTTCTTGGATGCCATTCTTAATTTCTTTTCTTATTCTGGTTATATTTCTCTCCCATCTTAAGACAGGGCCTAGAAGGACCTGCCTAACCACACCTGGAATGTTCTAGAGTGATAAGCACTGTATCATCCACACCTGGGGGTAAGGTCCTTAAATTATCCTTTAAGTTGTTTTTCAGAGTAGCCAAAAGCAAAAAAAAAAAACCCACAAAAACAAAACAAAAAAACCCAAACCCACTGCTCTAAAGCCCATTCTGACTCATAGTGACCCTGTAGACAGAGTAGAATTGTTTCATAGAGTTTTCAAGGAGATTTGAACTGCTAATTTTCTGGTTAGCAGCTGTAGCACTTAACCAATATGCCTCTAGGGTTACTGAGAGGACAGTTTATACTCAATTCAGAAGCATGTGCAGATGAGACAGAGGTGACTGCTACATGTCTTTCCAACAGAGGCACCAGAAAGCTGCAACCAGGACCAAGAATCCAAACCAAGGGAGCAAGAAACTGTATGCACAACACCCCACATTATGCCCTGCTACCAGTCCCAGAAGTTCCTGTGGCAGGAACATGCCAAAAAATGAAACACTTCAGATCCCGATCACTGATTTTTCTTGTCCCCAGCTATACCCTGGGCACAGACAGACTATAAAAACCCAGCTCCGCACTTGCTCAGTGGCGGCCTACAGGAGTGCTATACACTCCCCTACTGCCCTGCTTCAAACTGCTTTAATTTTCCAATAAAGATTTCTCTTGTGGGCCAGTCATGTCTCCCCAAGTAACTCTTTCTCATGGGTCTGACAAGGACCCTTGAGAGTCTTCAGAGACCCCCCATTTAACAATCTCATATGATATTTTTCTATACCTTCATTAATACTGGACTTTGCTCAAGGTCATATTTTATCTGAGTTTTTTGATCAGAAACAGTCAAGTAGCTAAGACGGAGTGATTAAATTGTCACAATTCTGGTTTTCACAAAGAAGCAAGAATGATTTGAAAGAGCACAATAGAGATTTAAAATAAATAGGGTTGTCAAACTTTTTCTATAAAGGGGCCAGGGTAGTAAATATTTAAAACTTTGTAGGTCACACAGTGTCTGTTGCACTGCTCAGTCCTGCCCTTGTAGCACAAATAAATGAGCCCTGTTCCAATAAAACTTGATATACAAAACTGTCGTTGGCACATTTGATTTGCTGGTTCTAGTCTGGTGACCTCTGGTTTAGAACACAGACACAGTGAAAGCAATCGTAGTCTAGGTAGATTAGTGTGAATTAAGTTTTGGATAGCCTAAATTTGATCAATAAAGGGAATGTCTAAGGGGGAAAATTCTGAAAGCTATTGGAAATTTAGGATGGGATTTTGGGTGAGAGATCAAGCTTAGATTTAGACCTCTGAAATAGCACCACTAAGAAAGTGGATGGAAATTTAAACACAGAAATCAGATAGAATTTAACACAAGCAATTGTTTAAACAGGTGATGGAGAAGCTGAGGAGGCAAATAAGGGTGAACCCATAGATTGGGAGTGGCAGAAGCTGTGGCTAGCATAGAAGTGGTTTTGGAGCTCAGAGACCAGATGGGGTGGATTATTACAATTAAAAACAAAAACTGCTGTTGTCAGTTTTGACTCATAGTGACCCTATAGGTCAGGGTAGAACTGCCTCATAGAGCTTCCAGGGAGCACCTGCTGGATTCTGCTGATCTTTTGGTTAGCAGCTGTAGCGCTTAACCACTCTGTCATCAGGGTTTCTGATTATTACAATAATAGTGCCCAATTAACCCCACCTCTTCGTGTCCACACCATTTTCAATGTAATATTGTTGCCCCTTTCATTAAGAAGTAGAGTATTTTTTTCAATCCTTTTGAATAAGGGCTGGCCCTGTGACTTGCTTTGACAAATAGAATGCAGTAGATATGCCATTGTGTGGATTCTGGAATCTCTTGGTCTTCAGAGGTCTTGAAGCTCTGATCCTGCACTTTTGATTTCTCTCAGCTCACTGTGCTGTGAAGAAGCTTATCCTAACCTAGTGAAGGATGAGTGGGCCACATGAGTGAAAACCCAACCAATAGTCAGCATAAATTGCTAAACATGTGAATCAAATAATGTTGAATCATTCATCTCCAGTCAAGGCATCAAACGTGTCACCTAAGGCAGAGAGAATGAGGTAGAAAAACACCCAGATTTCTCATCTTTTAAAACGCTGGTCTCCAGTCCTACTCTGTCCTATATGAGGTCTGACAATTAAGTTTGCAAACTTGCTGCCATGTGCTTACATGGGCAGCATTGTTACAAAGAACTCAGTAAGATTTCATAACCTTGGTCTATGAGTGTCTCACAGTTGTGCTCATGTCAATGGGTGCTGGTGTCTTGCTGACTGGTGTTGATTATTGTTGCTGCGTGTTTTTGTGTGCCGTTGTGAAAATGTCAGAGCTTGAATTAGAGCAAAGAGCAAATATTAAATTTCTTGTTAAACTTGACAAGAGTTTAAGTGCACTTGGGGACATGTCAGTCCAAGCTTATGGGGAAAATGCTGTGAAGAAAATGGCGTGTACAAATGGATTAAACTTTTTTCTAAGGAAAGAGAAAGCGTCACTGATGAAGAGAGGTCACTGCAGCCAGTAACAAGCAGAACTGATGGAAACATTGCAAAAATACATTGAATTGTGTGTCAAAATCATTGACTAACTCTGAGAAGCCTAGCACACCAAGAAAATGTTGACAGAGAAAAAGTTATGAAAATCTTAACTGAAAATCTTGGCATGAGAAATGTTTGTGCAAAAATGGAGCTCACTGATGAACAAAAGCAAAGGAGAACTGAAGTGTGCCAAGACCTTTGGAGAGACAAGATGATGTTTTGGGCCATGTTGTCACTGGTGAGGAAACATGGGTGTACTAATACAACCCTGAAACAAAGTGTCAAAGTGCACAATGGAAGTCAGCCAATTCTTCAGGACCAAAAAGTTCTGTCAGTCCAAACCAAGAGTCAAAACAACATTTCTAAACTTTTTTGATACCAGAAGGATTGTTTATTAAGAATTTGTACCAACTAGGAAAACCAAGTTTACTATTTGGAAATGCTGAAAAGGCTGCATGAAAAGGTAGACAAAAAAGAACTAAACTTTTCACAACAACTTGTGACTGCTGCATCACAACAGTACATCAGCTTACACAGCACTGTCTGTAAGGGAGTGTTTAACCCACTAAACAAATAACTGTATTGGAATCCCCTCTCTCCTTACCTGGTCTGGCCCCCCAGTGACACTTTTCTTTAGCTGAAGATAAAGTAAATATTGAAAGGAAGGCATTTTGATGACATTCAGGACATCAGGGGTAATACAATGACAGCTCTGATGGCCATTCCATAAAAAGTTCCAAAATGGATTTGAAGAGTGGACTAGGATAGGCACTAGCATCTGTGTATAGCTTCCCAAGGGGAGTACTCAGAAGGTGACCGCAGTGGTATTCAGTAATGAGGTATGTAGCACTTTAACTAGGATGAGTTCGCAAACTGAGTTGGCAGTCTTTGTCCATTTGGAGGGCTTTGAAGTCCATGCTTTTCCCCTTATACTGACATCTTTTAAATGGTTATAATCAACTGATGTATGAACCTGACTTAAATGAGCTCTCCAGTGGATAAACAAATTAAAGCTTGCAGGAAGCCAGGCATGTGCATGTGCTAAAGTGGGACCAGGAATGGGGCTAAGATGCAAGTCTGTGGAAAGCTGGAAGGTTGTTGGTCGTATGTGGCTAATGCCTCTGTGAATTCACTGCAAAGATCCTGGTGGCAGCCTGGTGTTGCTGTTGGGTCACATGGTAGACTGTCCGTTACGGTTGCTGGACAGCAGGACACACTGGAACCCACTGGTACCTCTGGGATTGTCACCGCCCACCATAGAGTGAGTGTAGGCAGTTGTCTAGATAGTGCATCTACTGTTGAAAATGTATTTATTTTCCAGACACGTTGGGTTGAGAAGCAAAAATGTACAATAATCTTACATCCATAGTTCTTGCAACTTTTGAAGGATATTTAAAACAAATCTTTAGTTGCTGCAACAATGGAAAGTTGCATATTTTGGAGTAGAGATATGGTAATGAATGCCTGCCACTGGCTGGTGATTTCATGTTGTTGTTAGGTGCTCTTGAGTCAGTTCTGACTCAGAGTGACCCTGTGTGTAACAGAACGAAACACTGCCAGGTCCTGTGCCATCCTCATGGTTGTTGTTTGTCGATTGCTATTGCTTGAGCCCACTGTTGCAGCCACTGAGTCAATCCACCTCACTGAAGATCTTGCCTTTTCACTATGTACTAAGTACGATGGATGGCCTTCTCCAGAGACTGATTCCTCCTGATCATGTATCCGAAGTATAGATGAAGTCTCGCCTGATTTCATGTAAAGCTGCCGAAATTTGTCGCGCCGCTGATTCAGTCAAAGAGAAACATGACCCTGACAAGTTAATTGGACCCCATTCTATTTCTGTGGCCCAACGTATTTGAAACCCACAAGAATTGGATCCTCTGTCAACCCATCTTTTGATTTTTAAAAATGCCCTCAGAAAGATGTGACTTTAATTAAAGGTCTATGCAATTACTTCCAAGGAACGTGTGTTAATGCAGTCGATGGTTCACTTGGGTAAGAATCATAGATTTCACTTTTTTAAAGATGGGATTATAGGACCTGTGTGTCAACTTTTCTTCTAGTTCAGAGCACAGCTGTGCAGCAACATCTATAAGTTGTCATCACTTCTGGACAAGGTTTACTACTTTCAAGAATAATAATAGCTTTTATTATATGTAATCATCTTATAATTGTTGTATAGTACAAATACTAATAACTCTTATTACCACTGTCACTCTTCTTCATCCTGTCTCTCTGAATGTCCTTATAATGTCTAATCATTTGCAAATGTCTTCATGTGTTTACTGCTCACAGCATCCCTGTTAGGGTCTATCATACCGTTCTCACTTTATGCGTGAGGAAACAGAAACTCAGAGGAATTAAATCATTTACCTGGACTGTCACCATCAGCATCAGAGCTGGTGCTCAACTTAGGACATTGTTCTCCTCTGTCAGTATTTTCATCATTCTTTCTATTTTTAACAAGGCTGATCATTCATATTTCAGAAGTTAGGTCACTTATACAACATGAGGCTTTTTCCCACAGCCGTTATGGAAAAATCACCAACTTAGTCAACATTATCCATTTAAATATTATCCATGAAGCAATCAATGACTTCTTGGACAAATTAATGAATTGGTACCATTTGTTCATTCTCTCTTAAAAGTGATGTTTCAGGCTCAATTTTCTAGGTAAATTACATATTCTTAAGGAACTGATTAAATATGGGAACATCTTGACTTCTTAAAATGGCTAGTCTGCAGAGATGGGTAGGGAATATTACCTTTTGCCCACATGGAACAGAATAATAAATGATACGTCATGCACTGATAATTACAGTACAAAAGAACTGTGACTATTTTTAAAGCCCCATTTTTCTCTCTGAGGCCCAAAGCTTCCCAGCCTCTTATAAAAATCCATTCACCTGATGTTAAAAACTCCGTTCGCTGCTCCAAAGCTCAATCTCTGACCTGAAACATAACGGCAGGTTCCAAGAAAATGCTGCAGTGGCTGCCACAGGAGAATCCTTTGTTGTTTGTACTTATCCTCGCACACAGACATCTCTGAATAGAGAGGCAGGTGCTGTTAGATTTAAAAAGAAAAAAAAATCCAGTCCCCACAGTAAATGTGAACAACAGTCAGAACATATTTGCATTTTATTCTCTGAAGGAAATATTAGATGACTTTGGAATCTTGCAATATCTTTCTGCTGTTTGACCCCCACCACCCTTCAACACTGATTCCAGTATTTTAAAGCTCCATTTAGCTATAAATTCTCAGGATTTATGATACAGACCTCCCAGAAGACGACAAAACAATCACAAAGAGAAAAATCACTGTATATTCCAACTAACAGCCTGGATTTAAAATTAAAGACTATGTTTGCCTATTCCCATTTCTTATTATTTAGAAAGGTTTTTTGGAGTTGCTTTTTGCAGATGCAGCAAATTCATTGACAGAATTAAAAAAATTTGGAGCTGAATTGTAGATGAAAGTGTTGCTGTCTGCGTATCAATGCCAGCTACAAATCAGCACAAACAATTGTTCCATCATTAGCAAAGCCTGTGAACAGGAGCAGTCCTAATATTAAACCTTCTGGCACTCTCATTGGGTTTGTTTGACTTGATTGCATCCCGTTACATTTACAATCTGTTTCGTGTTATCGGCACATAGACTGACAGATTTTTAAATTCACATTTAGAAAATTTGAGAGCAGTTTTTGAAAAACAAACACTCCCCCAAAAGAGTAATACATCAGCAGCATTGACTTACACAGCCAATGAATAATATTTAGCCACTGGAAAGAAAGACCATGAGCCACTTACAGAGGAATCTTAGAAGATGAGAAGTGGGGGTTCTGCAAAGATTTAACTTGGTTCTATCTGTCACTTGGGGCCTATGGGGCTAGCTCTTTATAAGACAGTTCCGTTAAATAGTAAGGCCGTAAGTATGTGCTCCTGCCTTTACTAGTATAATAAAGACAAGAATGAATATTTTCCAGAGCTTTAGTGCTCTGAGATGAAAGGTGATGAGGAAATGCAAAGACCTATTAAACCTGTGAGTTCCAAATGTTGTTATCAGTTGGCTCTGATGCATGAAGCAGCTAGTTGCATGCATAGTGAAGATAATAATGAGTATAACTTCCTATTGAATGAATATTTATCATGTGCTGGCTGTGTGCTAAGTGCTTTATGTTTACTCTTTCTTTCAATTCTCATGACAGCTCTGTTATCATAGTCATTCTGCACACAAGGAACAGTGGCTAGAAAGGTTAAGCAACCTATCCAAGGTCGTACAGCTCAAGGTCAAAGACAGGATTCAAACTAAGCCTGGTCTGCCTCCAAAGCCTGTGCTTTTAACCTTGATGTAAGCTTATAAAGTCAGGGTCAAGGTCATATTTTCTGAAGTTGCTTTTCATACTTTCATATTCTGTTAACCAAATTACATGCCCTCTATATTTATGTTTCTGATTGATAGTATCTATGCAGAGTGAGGAAAATTTAGGGGATGAGTGCTTGGCATGAGGAGTCTCTGGTGATTCCCCAAACCCATGTGTGTATTCCAGCAAAGAACAGAATTAGTAAAATAACTTTATGTTGTTTTCTGAGAGGCCTGACTGTAATGGATCTCGGGGAGGAAAACATGATGTGTTTTTCTCTCTAGTGTTCTAAGCTGTTATATCAGAATGACTGGAGAATTACAAACCAGAAACGTTAACTGAGTTGTTTGATTACTTCTGTTTGGCTTTACTCATATTAAGTACCTACAATATTCAGTTCTTGCTCTAGTTGGTTGGCAATGAGGTAAATTGGGCAAGATGGCTGTCCTCAAGGAGTTTATCACTAAGTGAGAGAAATAGATCTAAGAGCAGTTAACTCTTTAAAACAGTGTAATGTTTAACAGCGATAGGGACAAAACTGATAACTGATTTTTAAATATATGAACATATAAAATTAGTTCTTTTATGTCTGAAATAAAATTATTTCAATTAAAAAAATTCTTTGCCTAACTTTTGCACTAAATTCCTCTTCATAGGTAAAGGCTTTCAAATTCTTTTTTTTTTGTTGTTAATGATACATGCAAGGTACTGGAGTCAATGATTAATCATTTCTGATAACTAGCTAGGTTACCATAGACAAAGTACTTCATCATTCTCAATTTTCTCGTGTGTAAGATGCAGATAATAATGCCTGTCCCAGACACTTGTTGTTAAGCATTTGATAAAACAAACACAAAAATAATCTGTAAAGTGCCTAAAGTAGTACTTAATATAGGTCAGAGATCAATACATGTTTGCCTTACCCTATTTTACGTTACAAATCTTCTTTTTCTTCTTTCTGATTAAACACTAGAAAAGATGTATTTTAGTAAGTAATAGTGGTTATAAAACAGACTTTAATTTTAGTTCATGTACGTAAGAGATAAGTACATCCTGTTTTCTTCCTTGTACTATTTCAAGTAAAGAGGGCAATTCAGTGGATTCTAAGCTTACTACTGAGTTAAATGAGAATGAGTTGTTGTTGTAAATGCCTGAAGAGGCAACTTCCTGTCTATCTGTCTACACATGAAATAAGGTGTATCATATTTCTTTGAAGAGCACTCAGTGGCTCTGCTTATTATTCTCCTCTCTTTGTCCACAGTGAATTCACAGATTAATAGTTACAAAGGAGCCACTCTATTAACTTAAAGTTAGGCTTTTTCATGTTCATCTACCTGCAACAACTGGGTGAGTCAAAGACACAGAAGTGGAAGCCTGAGTTAGGAGATGCAGACCCCTGAGCCTGTACGGCAGACCTGGTGTTTCTCTCTTCGCGGCTGCCAGTGCCTCATTAGCGTCCGAAGGATCTTCCTACTCCTGCTCCCTCCCCCTTTGCTCTTCACAGGCGTTTCTCTCAATTAATGTCTTGTATATGTAATCGTGTCTTAGCATCTGCTTCTGAGTTGACCTCAACCAGCATAGTGGACACCAGAAGTATTCTGGCAAATTGGGTAGCAAGATAAGGTTTGGGACTGGCTCACCCAGGGCCCTGTGCATGGGTAATCCCGGTAGCAGGCAGCTGAACATTTCACTGGTGGTGACCTGTGCAGAATACTCTTACAGGTGTGATGATTCAGGGATTTTAAAGATATAGGGGTAGTGGTGGGAGGACAGTGGATTTGGTTCTTTGTTTCCAGGTTGTATTGATGCCCTGCAGCAAGATAATGGGAAGGTGAGGGCTATTAACAAACAGATGAAGGTCTTGTGAGAGCTAGAGAACTTCTTTGGTAACTTCTACAAAAAGGCTCTAAACTCCTGTGGTGTAGTGGTTAAGAGGGGTATTAACCAAAAGGTTGGCAGTTTGAATTCAATAGGCAGTCTTTGTAAACTGTGTGGGTCGTCTGTACGCTGTCCTATAGGGCTGCTATGAGTCGGAGTCAGTTTGATGGCCATTGATTTGGTTTTTTGATTTTTTAAACTCCTTCAGTGGAAGAATGAGTAGCTGAAGAGAAGACTCAGGACTTCATAGGCAAAGTTCTAGAACTCCAAGATATTTAAATGCTCAGCAAAAGCAGACCTGTTCAGAGCCTTTGTTGGAAAAACCTAGGATCTTAAAATTTTAATTTTCTTCAGCTTCAACTTGAACCTGGTTGTGAGCAATTGATGTCTATTGTGCAACAGGCCTGAGGCCTCATTTTGACTGATTATATTCATCTTTTCCTTATGTCTCTTTCCACAAAGCCAAGCCAAAGCCACAAAATTAGTTGATTTTATTCCTGTGTATTCTGTCTGGTGAGATCCACTTAAATGGTCTTTGTTTATGTTGTCAAAAAACAACTTTTGAAATGGAGAAGTTGTTGGTCTTGCAGAATTTTATCATGTGATCTCCAGTATTATTTTTATCACCAATGCCATAGTTTTCAACCACTGATTTTCTTCTTTGTTTCTAATTTTTACATTCCAATTACCAGTGATTATTAACGCATACTGATTGTGTGTTTGATCCATTTCAGAGTGCAGAAGCTGGTGAAAATCTTCAGTTTCTTCATATTTGGGCTTAGTGGCTGGTGCATAAATCTGAATAGTGAGCTGTATTAACTGGTGTTCAAGATAGTCATCTAGTGCTGCAGTAACAGAAATCCCACAAATGGATGGCTTTCACATAGAGCAATTTTATTCTGTCACAGTCCTATATCCTACAAGTCCAAATTCAGGCTGTCAGCTCCAGGCGAAGGCTTTCTCTCTTGGCTCTGGAGGAATGTCCCTGTTGTCAGTCTGTTTCTGGACTGGGAGCTTTTGAGGTACAGGGAACTGGGTCCTTTCTAAAGGTCATGATCTGCTCCTGGCACTGCTGATTTCTGATGGCATGAGGTCCCCAACTTTATCTGCTCATTTCTTTTCTTTCCTAAGAGCTTGCCTCAAGCCACGATATATTCTCATACATAGAGTCCTGGCTCACCAGTACAACCACTACCCATCCTCCCTCATTAACATCATAGAGAATTTACAACAAGGAGCAACATCTCACAATCCCAGGAATCATGGCCTAGCCAAATTGCTACACACATTTTTTGGGGGGACACAATTCAATCCACGACAAAAGTCTATCCTGAAGTATAACACTGTCAGTCATAGGATAATATCTGCCTACAATGAAGACCACTGGATCTGTAGACCTCACCAAATGTCTAAAGCTTATAGAGGTGCTCTTTTCCCAAACAGTAAAAGGTAGCACTCCCTGAGTGTGGGCAATAAACCCACTGAAGATCCCGGAATGAGCTGCTTCAGTGACACTTTCAGAGTTCTGCTGGTCAGGGGCATGGTAGGGTACTCCTTGCATGCAAAATTCCAGTTGTTGCATCTTATATTTCTTCCTCAAGGAAAGAAGCAGAGTCACTGGGCTGCCTTGGGTTCTGAAGGCAACACATTCTTCTTCTAGGGATGTTTCTCTAGCCCATTACTTGGTTACAGAAAAGACTGAGGTCTGTCAGCTTTGCTGGAAAAGGTTGCAGTGTACCGGCTGCAGTGTAAGCATCCCTACCAGTTGGGCTATTCAATCTGGCAGATGCTATGCAGTTCGAGGTGTGAGTATTGGGAAAATGTACAGTTTGCGGTTTAAGGTAACATCTAGTGACAGAAAATCAAATCAGGCCTTTGGGATTTTAGCATAAGGATATTACAGCTGCAGTAAAGAATTAGATGTATATACGTGTGTATGTGCGTTTTAGTCACCTGGTAGTGCTCTAGCAGAAACACCACTAAGTGGATGGCTTCAACAAAGGAAAGATTATTCTTAACAGTCTAGTAGTCTACAAGTCTGAGTTCAGGTTTTTGGAGGGAAAGGCTTTCCTCCTTATTGGCTCTGAAGGAAATTCCTTATGTTGTATCAGTCTTTGTTCAGGGAGCACCTTGGCACGGGAACCTCAGGTCTGAAGGACATGTTCTTCTCCCGGTGCTGCTTTCTTGATGGTGTGAAGTTCCCAATTTTCTAATTTCTTCTCTTTCATTTTATCTCTTGTAGGATAAAAGGTAGTACAAGCCATGCTCCAGGGAAATTCCCTTTACAGTGGAGCAGGGAGATGATGTTGTGAAGGGATTTATAGTCCTACCCTAATCCTCTCTGACTTAATCCACTCTGTTAACCACAGACAGGGATTAGGATTTATATTGTCAGAAAATCACAGAATAGAAGGCAGTCACAGAACACAGGGAATCCTGGCCCAGTCAAATTACTATACATATTTTAGGGGAGACACAATTCAATCCATGACAGTGTGTGTATACATATATTTGTGTGTATATATATATATGTATGTATATGTACACACACATACATGTATATACATATGTATATGTATACATATGTATACATATATATGTATATATACACATATATACATGTACACATATACGTACACATTTACATACATATACACATATATGTATGTGTATATAAGTACATGTATATATATATGTATACATACACACATATATGTGTGTATATATATTTGAGAAACAGCTCCTATCCTGGCACTGGGTTTTAGCAGAGATGGAATTCTTGAACACAAGTACCAGTGAGGTGTCCATTATTTGTTAGGGATGGATGGACACATAATTTTGGATTGGCCCCAAAGCAGTTCATCATTAGATGAAAACATATATCTAGAAGTGTCCTTAGCAGTAACAGAGGGCACAAATAAGCTGCATGAGCAAGTAGGGCAGTCCCTGACGTCACCTCGAGCAGTTGTGGCAGCCAGCGCCGTGGCCTGAGCTTACACTCGCACCTCTGCAGAGATCCTGTACAAACAAAGAGGGTGAGAAAGCCTGAACCTGGCTTGTAGATAGCTTGACTTGGTGTGTGAAGCTGAATAGTGGCTGCTCTACAAGTATATTTAGGATAGTTACAACTTATGGATAAAATTTTACTGTCAAAATCATAAAATTCAGTATTTACTTAAATATGTGTTGTTTTTTGTATTGTTTTTCCTGAAGGTAGAATTTTAAAAAATCTCAGTAGATGTATGAATTTTAGGGGCTACATTTATTTGCCTTCTCATAATCCTCTGGACACGTAACTTAGGATAATAAAGTTTTCAGTCTTTTACTTAAACATTTCCATCTGCCCAAGAACCAGAGTCCATCAGGAATAATGTATTTTTATTAAATTGTATGGGTGACTCAAACCAAGATTGCTCATCTGAAGAGAAAATGGTTGTATTTCATAGGCTTCACACATGAGCAAATTGATCTATAGCTGTGAAATGAATAATGGTGTTATTTGACGATACAGTTAAATGAAAGCCTTGGAAATTATATAGTTGAATATTATGCATTATTATTGCTAGTTTCTCTGGGTTTCTCTTTGGGAAAGCCTTTTTACTCAGATTTTTTTTTTTCCTCCTCATTTCACCTTTCTGTTAAACAATAAAAAAGACTGTTTAGTTAGTCTGTAACTGAATGCTCCAGGGGTACGATGTGACTTTAGTTAAGTATACTCTTCAGGCAGATTCAGGAGGTTAAACTCAATGCCATGTCTTTCTAACTACTGATTGATTCTGTCCCAAGCAGAGTCAGTTCACAACATGGGATACAGGGTAAATGGATAATTCTGGGGTGCAGTTTTATTCTATCTGTCTATCAGTGGAGAGCCATGAAATGAACCTCATGACTGCTTTGGCTTGGCTTCATTTCTGTATAAATCTGCAACCTTTGAAAGTCACTAAATTTCTCCATCACTCAGTTTCCTCATCTGTAAAATGAGGAGATTAGATTGGATTGTCTTTACGTGTTCTTGCAGCTCTGATTTTAAGTTTCTAGAACAAATGTTTGAATATGATTAATTCTGACCAAAATGAATAGGAAACTACTTCAAAAGTACTTCCTCCTAAAACAGTCTTGTAAAATAGTTTGTGAAGGTAAATGGGTTAATAGATGCATTGTGATTTAATTGTCTAACAGTCAACTGTGCTCAGTCTAAATTATTATTATTATTTTTTACTTTTTTTATTTGATATGACTGAGTGAAAATGTACATTCCTATATAAATTTACATGTCCACCTGTATGCAGCTTCCACTGCTCTCTCTGTCCAGTGACAGCACACTATTCCTCTCTGCTCCAGACATGTCTCATCCTCCCAACAGCCTCCTTTCCCCTCCTCTCCAACCACACTCCCTCCTCCAATCAGAGGTCAGCAGGCTGATATCCTATAGATGTATAGACCCATAAAGTGTATACAATAAATGGTCACTCTGCATTGCCAAGTCCAACCCATTCGTTACTCAGTCTAAATTATTAATTCTTTATTCTGCCTCTAACAAGATGACATTAAGAAACCCCACTGCAGTAATTTTACTTCCCTTTTGGCAGAGTCAGACCTTAGGAGATATAGATCACACTTAAAACACTCAATTATCTGAAAAATGGCACGTACCATCATTTATGTAGCATATTTTATAGAGAAATTCTCCAAAACAGGATCTACCATACGTATGGTCTATTTTCCAGTCTTCCCCTATTGTACTAGTTAAAAATTTCTTCAATATTTTTTAATCTATTCATACTTCTGAAACTTTTAGGGTAATATATCTTGTAAAATCATTGCATTCTAGTTGTTACGGATTGAATTTTGCCCCCCTAAAAGATATATTGAAGTCTCCGTCCATAATACTTGTGAGTGTGACCTCATGTGGAGACAGGGTTTTTGCAGATTCCATTCATTAACACCAGGTCACCCTGGAATAGGGTGAGCCCTAATCTAATGTGACAAAAAAGCAAGTGCACCTGCTTTACTCAGCTGTAAAGGAAAATGCAGTTCTGATGCATGCCACAACACAGATGAGTTTGAAAACATTATGCTGAGGGAAATAAATCAGTCACTAAAGGACAAATACTGTGTAATATCACATATAAGGCAGCTGTGAGTAGGAATCGACTTTAATCAGATACGTGAAATAAGTAAACAGATGTTGCTGCTGAGTTCATTCCAACTCATGTAGAAACCAAAAACTGTAAAAGGTTAACAGAAGGAGGAGGAAGGTGTGGCTGAAAGAGTTTTTGCTTAGGGGGAAGCGAGTTTATGTTTATGGTCACAGAACCATTTGGGAAAGGATAGCAAGAATGGTTGTTCAACCTGAAGAATGCTATCAATGCTGCTGAATTACATATGTAATAATTGTTGAATTTGCATATGTTTTGTTGTGTATATTTCTACCACAATAAAAAAGTACATGTGCAAAAAATAAAAATTAACCAAAAAGATAAGAAACACAGACACAGAGGAATACAGCAGGAAGATGGCCATGTGAAAGCAGTCACAGAGATTAGACACATGCTTCCACAAGCTAAGAAACCACTGGGGCTTACCAGAAGCAGAAAGAGAAAAGGAAGTCTCTTCTCCTAGACATTTCAAACAAAGGATAGCCCTACCAACACCTTGGATTCAGACATCTAGCTTCCAGATTAAGAGAAAAATTTCTGTTGTACTCACTCAGCTGACAAGTGGTAATTTTTCATGGCAACCCTAAAAACTGTGTACACTAGGGAAGCAGTATTTCTTAATACTGTCTAAAGTCTATCTTTTGAATTTCATTTTAGTATTTGTATTCCTCATATGAATTGACTTGAGAATATTTTTTATTCTTTATGTTGGAGACAATTTTCTTTTTGAGAATTCACCATGGAAACACAGTCCTACAGGAGGACTGATAACTGGAGATTCTGAAGAATTACAAGTAAATTCTTGGGTGTAATATGCAAAACTTATAAGCAATAAGGGGATTCACTATGACCTCTATAATGCTAATACTTAAAACAGTGTCTGTCCTAGAATAGGCTTAATAGATACATGATGAATAAAATAAAGAATACAATTGGAAAAGCAAAGGTCTCTTTTCTTTTCTTTCCTTTTTAAAAAGCTTGATGCAGAATGTGATTGTCAGACCAAAAGAGGGGGGAAAAAATTCTCAAGTACTTCCTCACTTGGCAAATACGGTCACAGCCCTCTTGTAATTTTGGAGGTTTTATCATGCCCAGCAACAGCAGTAATGATTGTAGATTAAGATCTGAAGAAAACCATTTACTTGGTTATAAGGCCCAGAAAATGTGATAATTGGAACTTTTTGGATGCTCCTCTCTGTTGGAATATATTGATAGTATTAGTTCTCTTTGTTTGTTTCTCGTAGCAGTATTCCCATCCTGGCCCTTAAGCAGAACGCTTCACTTGTTATGGTTGCTTCACCGTTGATTCCATCCTTTGACTTCCTGCTTTCACAATTTGCTAGCCAATCAAAGATATCTGTGGTTTTAAAGCATGTGTCAACTGAACAGATATCAAGAATAAAATGCAAGTGTTCATCCAAAAAGTCCTCTGTCAAAATCAGTATGATTGCATAAGGCAGGAACCCCGTATGACATTTTTCAACAGAAAAAAATGGTCAGAAATTAGTTTATTCAGTATGGTATCTGAGCCTTAATAGACCACGTCTTATCTCTTACAGCCAGTGGACAGCTTCTAATTGGTAAGAGTCCAAGGTAAGGCAAACAAATGCAAGGAAACCTGTCTGCCTGGCTTTATACATCAGAAAGATAGCCCTATCATACATCAACGGACAGGCTTCAAATTGTCAACAGGAAAAATGTGACTCAGCTTACACAAAAGGGGAAGTCCCAGTGTTGGGCTCAAACAATGGAGCTGTCATTTTACTGCTTTTCTGTTCTGTCTTACCGTTTTTGAAGATATGCTGAAGCTGAGGACTCAGCATTCTTCTCTGGGTTCTAAATAAAAAACGAGAAAACCAGACCCATTGTCATCAAGTAGATTCCAGCTTGTAACAACCATGTAGGACAGACTAAAACTCTGCATAGGGTTTCCAAGGCTGTAAATCTTTACAGAAGCAAACAGCCACATCTTTCTCTTGAGGAGCAGCTGCTGGATTTGAACTGCTGACCTTTCAGTTAGCACCTGAGTGCTTTAACCATTGTACCACCAGGGCTCCTTTGAGCCCTAAATAAGAAACCAAACCCAACCCAGTGCTGTTGAGTTGCTGCTGATTCATAGCGACCCTATAGGACAGAGTATAACTGCCCCATTAAGTTTCCATGGAGCACCTGGCATATTCAGACTGCTAACTTTTTGGTTAGCAGCTGTAGCAGTTAACCGCTATGCCATCAGGGTTTTCTGGGGTCTAAATAGTGATGCTGAATTTCGTGTCTAGAAAGAAGTATTAGTTAAGTGTACAAGTGGAGCAAACACTGGGGAACTTGTAGTGAGGCTGGAAAAGTAATACTTTAGATTCTAGGAACAACTCATTTGGGAGCGGAAGCAGGCTAGGTACAGTAACAACACAGCACAGCACAGCACAGCACAACACACAAAAAAGTAGCTTTGGTTCCTCCTTAGAATGATGAGCCTAGTGAATGAATAAAACAAAGAAAACAGCCTGTGATGAGTATGCTCATTTTTTCCTTCATTTTTTCTTCTCTGCAGAAGAGAAGTCTCACTGCAAAGGAAAAGGAGAGATGGCAGTAATTACCTGCTTGCAATGCAAAAAAAAATCATGACTTTCCACCAAACACTATATTGGGTGGTTTACATATTAAATGCTATTTGAATTTTGGAGCAATGTTCCTTAAGGCCTATATGGTTGAAGAAAACTTTTCATTCTCCGGCAACTTAGGTATATCTTACATAAAAATGCCATCACCAACACCAAGTGGGCAGACCTCACGGTAGAGCCAACAGCAGCGATAGTATGGCCTTCAGATGAATCACTCCATGAGGTGATCTCCGGCAGTCCGCCTGACCGCGATTACAATCTGTGCTGAAAATCTGCTCTTAGTCACAGCCTCAAGACTAACTTACTTCACTGTTTCCAGCTCTTTGTTGACTTTTTTGACATCTCCAACTCCTTTTTTCTCTATATATGTGATACAATGATTGTATTGTAAATGTTGGTTATTGGATCTTTCAGCGAACATAGACTTTTTAACAGAAACTGGGAGGAGTGTCTATATGTTGCCAGCATTCAGCAGTTTTATGGGAAAAACAGTAGCAGTAGTACTCATAAATAAGAACCTGAATTTTCTTAAAGCTTCACCCCTTAGATTTTATATATATTTACTATTTTATTATACTTTAGATGAATATTTACAGAACAAAGTAGCTTCATTAGTACACGTGTTGTTTTGTGACATTGATTACCAACCTCATGGCATGTCAGCACTCTCTCTCTTCTTGACCTTAGGTTTCCTATTTACTAGTTTTGCTGTCCCTTTCTGCCTTCTAGTCCTTGTCCCAGGGCTAGTATGCTCCTTTAGTCTTGTTTTGTTTTTTTGGGCTTGTCCAATCTTTGGTTGAAGGGTAAACCTCAGGAGTGACTTCATTACTGAGCTAAAAGAGTGTCTAGGGGCACTCTCAGGCTTTCTCCAGTCTCTATCAGGCCAGTAAGTCTGGTCTTTTTTGTGAGTTAGAATTTTGCTCTACATTTTTCTCCAGCTCTGTTTGGGACCCTCTATTGTGAACCATGTGAGAGTAGCTGTTATTAATAGCCAGGCACCATCCACTCGCAGTCTGGTGGAGGCCATACCAGCTGTAGCCCATTAGGCTTTGGGACTACCCTTTTCCTTATGTCTTTAGTTTTCTTCATTCTTCCTTGCTCCCAAAGGTCACTCCTTTGGCCTTTATTGAAAAAAGTGTTTATTGTTTTGAAAGGATTATTTCTAAACCATTTGTTTGTTTGTTTGTTTTCTTGCTTGTGATTATTATGGTTTAGCCTGTGGTATTGTAAAGCTTCAAGGGGTTATTAAGGATAGCTTTTTTCTACTGATAGATACATATCTTCCTCATCCTTGCATCCTTGGTACATAATCAATACCTGAAACTTGTCAATCCAGAAACATTTTTAATTGAATAAATGTATTTCCAACTGTGTTGTGGTGAGTTCTTTTTGGAAAAGCTCCAAGGAACAAAGAAATATAACATAGCAAGACTAGTACAGTGCTAGGATTAAAACAATAAAACTGAACTCCTTTTCCTGGGCCAGAAACTATGATTGTGGTTTCTTTTCAGGTCACCACAGAAATACAGAGCAAAGAAAAAGAGCTAGCTAAAAAGTCTTCAGTAACAGTAAAGAAACTGTAGAGTTTTAAACGTCAGGTGTATGTAAATACTTGACTATAGGAAAGAAAAAGAAATAGGAAAAGTTTTTACACTATCTACAAGATTTCCAGAACCCTGCTTGATCTGAGATGAGATGGATCTTCTTTTCCTCCCCACCCCCATACCATTCTTGAGTGCTGTGTTTCTTCTCTTTTCTCTGTTCCTGTTCTTGGTCTCCCATGTCATACAAGAGTAACAGAATGACTAAAATCTTACTCACAGAATTTATTGTGGGAGCCAAAAGTAAGTGCTCTGGGAGTTCAGCAAACTTACTGCTCCTCTGAGTCCCAGGGCGTTTCTGGCTGAAAGTTGTTTTTCCCTATAGGGTTGGGAGAAGACAGTGTGATACATCTCTTCCCCAATACCCGCTTGACTAACTTCATCACCTCCTTTGAGTGTGGTCAAAACTCACCTTCTCAGTAAGGCCTACTCTGACTATTCCATTTAGTACTGAAACATGTCCCTCCCTCAGACTTTGGCACTCCTGAAGTTTGCTACTTTTTCTTTTTTCTGTAGCACTCATCACCTTGTGATGTACGAGCTAATCTACTTACTGTATGTTCATTTTTTGTGTATGGAAGAGAATAGATACTAAATAAACATTTGTAGAATGAGTGCATGAATATTAATCACCTTCTAACATACTAGCTAATCTACTTACTATATGTTCATTTTTTGTGTCTGGAACAGAATACTCAGTAAATATTTGTAGAATGAGTGCATGAATATTAATCTATTGGTTCTCCTTTAGCTAACTTTTTGAGTGGGGCAGTTAGGATCTAAATAGAATTTCACTGGGTGCTGTAGAAGAATTGTAATCAAAGCCATATTATGTACTCAATATAGGATGTTAGACCATAAGTGAAACATCAAGGAGAAGTTCAGTTAAATTTTTTAAAGACTTTTCAAATGCCTCTTCTGGCCAAAGAACTATATTGGTTACTGGAGAGATGGAGATGAATAAACCATTGCTTCTTCAGTCAAGGAGGTCACAAGCTATTAAAAAGATAATGTAGTGTAATTAGTGCTAAACAAGCAATATAAGACCAATGGAATGAGAAGGGGGATTAGAAAAATTGTTACTGTTTTAGTAAGGTAGTGAACGTGCATTATAACAGAGGGATGATGGTTAGAGAGGCACCAAGAATAGACGATAGGCTTCCTGGAGAATTTCCAGCCGGGTAGTCACCTGAAACTATTGCCCCGAGATAATCGGATAATCGTAAAAGTTGAACCAAAAATATTCTTTGATCTTCTCAAAACAAATAATCATTTACCTTAACTAGTAAAGTATGTCTTCTTTGAACATAATGCTCTTTTAAAAGTTATCTATGTGGGATAAATTTGTCAGCAGCAACTCAAGAGTTTAGGTAGAAAGCTTAGAGGCAGTGAATTCATGTTAATAGGGGAGGAACAACTTTGAAAAAAGAGGGTGAGAATGATTGCACAACACAAAGAATGTAATCAGTGCCATTGAATTGTATGTGTAGAAATTGTTGAACTGGTGCATGCTTAGCTGTGTATGTTCTTAACAGTACCCCAAATAAAAAGAAATTACAAAGAAAA
The DNA here is from genome assembly GCA_028571685.1 of Heterohyrax brucei. Taxonomy (NCBI): domain Eukaryota; kingdom Metazoa; phylum Chordata; class Mammalia; order Hyracoidea; family Procaviidae; genus Heterohyrax; species Heterohyrax brucei. The sequence goes on from CM053143.1 coordinate 80,451,022, forward strand.
GTCTCATCATGGACTTTTCCCACCTTCTGGCATTGCAAGGAGCCTTGGTGGTACAGTGATTAAACTTTCAGCTGCTAACATAAAGGTCGATAGTTCAAGTCCACCAGCCACTCCTTGGAAACTCTGTGGGCCAGTTCTTCCTTAGCCTACAGGGTCACTGTGAGTCAGAACCCACTCTACAGCAATGGGTAGTATGTCGCAAGTTAAGCCGGCACATGTACTTTGATGAATAAATTTGTAAATCACTACTCACCTACTGAGTCTCTTGGCTTCCAATCATCTGGTCAAACAAAGTATAGATTTCCTTCCCCTTCCCGACAATACCAGTTGCTGTTGGTTTTGGGTTTCACAAACCCTATACCTACTCAGCCTGCTAAGTGGGGGTATATATGAGTCTAGTCTCTCTGTAATAGTTTCTCGCACACTTCATCTTTTCCCTTTATCATTGTAGAAGAATAGTCTGTTTTGCATTTTCTTGTTATTGCTTTACTTCTGGTTATCTGTATCTTGACTTATCTTTTCTGAATGAGAAGCAGAAGTCAGATGACTCATCAGTACAATCATTATGACTTTCCTTGCTGCCCATGATAATTTCAGATTCTTGGCCTGAATGTATGTTATCACTTCTGCTTCAGATGAGTCATGTGACTTCAAGCTGTGGGTTAGAATCACTGCTTTGTCTGCCCCAACCAGTTCTGTATGTCTTCTCTTAGGTTTCAGGAGTGTTTAGAAGCTCTGCTGTTGGACAGACCCTTCCCAGTGAGATGAATGGGGAAGTGTTCTGTTTTCGTGACCTCTCATTTTTACTGATTGTTGTGATGATCATGACACTGAATATTTAAAAACCATTCAAAGACTTCACGGGTGAAGAGTTTAAGTACATCTTAGGCATGTACCCCTCTTTATTGTGCCACTTGTAACTTGGGAAAGTCATAAACAAATGAGTCTCTCTCTTGTTTATGACACCCTTACTGAGTTCTTAAGACAGAGGATGAGAAACACAAATAGAAACATACTACACATTCTACCTACACCATACTAGTGAACTCCTTTGGGTCATGTTTATTTTTGCCTACCCTAGACCTAGCACAGAACTGTGCATAGACTAGGCATCTGATAGATATCATGAGCTAGTAATAAAATAATTCATGCATTAACCTGCCTTAAAATATTAGGAACAACACCAAGCATGGCAATCTAGTTTCTGTATTTGTAGAAAGAAAAAAATAAATTATGCCAGTCAACTATTTCCAGTGAGTAATATTGTGGGGTAATTTGAGTAGATGAAATCTTTAAACTCAAGAAAAATGTGCAAACATTGTTGTTGTTAGCTATTGTTGAGTTAGTCCCTGACTTGTGATGATTCCATTCTCAGAATTAGGTTTCCAGGTCTTTTTTTCTTAGTCTGTCTACATCTAGAAGCTTTGCTGATATCTGTTGAGCATCATGACAACATACAAGCCTCCAGTGATGGGCGGTAGTTGCACATGTGGTGCACTGACCAGGAATTGCACCTAGCTATCCCACATGGAAGGTGAAAATTTTGCCACTGAACCACCACTATCTCTGTCTAAATATTATATTTCTTCAATTACGCTAGAAGAGTGAACTGCATAGGAGTGCCATCAGTAAGTACTTATCTACAAAGTGTAACTCAAGGAGTCCTGCATGACTTTCTTGCTTGTCTCCCATGACACTACCTTTTCTCCTTCATGGCCAGTAATCCTCAGTGGAAGTGCTGGTCTTCAGAGTCAGGTAATAGAGTAAAAATGGTTTCCCCAGGATTTATTTTCTTAGAGAGCACACATTAACTGGAGTGGAGGAAGAATGATAACAATTTTTTTAAGCCTTCTGCTTTTTAGGTCTTTGTCACCTTGGCAAGAACATGGGTATAAACCTAAGACAGAATTTCCCAAGTTATTTTCTGTGTATTCCTATACTACCTATACTTCAAGCTCAACTGTAATTGCCCATCTTCACATCTTTCTTAGTTTTCCTTTGTAGATTAAATTCTACCTGAAATCACGTGTTATTTACTCTTTATTATCTGCCACAATCACTAGAGCTTTAAGTCCTCTGGAGTAGGGCTTGGCCATGGTTTTGTTATCAGTACAGACATTGGTCTTCATCCTGTGCTAGGTACTCTATCCATCATCCCTCTGTCAGTTTGTCCCGTTGTGTTTGATTGTGTGTTGATATGATGCAAGAAGTTATGCCGCTGGTATTTCGAACGCCAGTAAGTTCACCCATGGTAAAAAAGTTTAGGTGGAGATTCCAGGCTAAGACAGGCCAGGAACAAGACCTGCTGTTCTATGTATAAGACAATTAGCCAATGAAAACATTATGAAAAGCAGTGGAACATCGTCTGTTAAATAACCCCAGAAGATGAGCCATTCAGGTTGGAAGGCACTTAAAATATCACAGGGGAAGAGCTGTCTGCTCAAGGTAGACTTGTCCTTAATGTAGGTGGAGTAAATCTTTCAGGAACTTCACTGATGTGGCACAACTCAAAATGAGAAAAAAAGAGATGTAAATGTACATTGCTAATTGGATCATGGAATGTACAAAGGAGGAAGCCAGGAAAATTGGATGTTATCAAAAATGAAATGGACACACTATAAGACTGCATCTTAGGCATGAATAGACTGAAATGGACTGGTATTAGCCTTTTTGAATTGGAACATCGTATGGTCTGCTATCCTGGGAAAGAGAAATGATGTCACATTCAGAGTTAAAAAGAATGCTTCAAGATCAATGCTGAAGTACAACTCTGTCAGTGTTAGGATAATATCTGTACGCCTACAAAGAAGACCAGTTAATATGACAGTTATTCAGCTTGCCAACCATTAAGTCTAAAGATGAAGAAATTGAACATTTTTACCACCTTCTGAGGTCTGAAATTGATCAACCATGCAATAAAAATGCATTGATCCCTACTGGTAATTGAAATGCAAAAGTTGGAGACAAAGGAGAAGGATCTACATGAGAAGAAATCCTTAACAACTTCAATTTATCGTGATGTTTCTTATCAGTCCATTTGTGAGGATTTTTATTTATATTGAGTATAATCCACACTAGATGCTCTAGTGTTTGATTGCATCAGTAAGTGCTTCAAGTTTCCCTTTTTACTTTCAGCAAGCAACTTTGTGTCATCTGCATACTGCAGATTGTTTTTGAGTCTTTCTCCAGTCCTGATGCTGCATTCTTCTTCATGTAAGTTCAGCTTTTAGGACTATATGCTCAGCATATAAGCAAGCATGGTAAAAAGATACAACCCTGACACACAACTTTCATGACTTTAAACCACACTGTATCCCTTTGTTCTGTTTAAATGACTGCCTGTTGGTCTACCTACAGTTTCCTCATGAGTACAATGAAAGCCAAAAACAAAAACAAAAATAAACCCAAACCATTGCTACTGAGTCGATTCCAACTCATAGTATAATGAAGTCTTCTGGAATTCCTATCCTTTGCAATGTTTTTCCACAATTTGTTATGATCCATATAGTCAAATGGCTTTGCATAGCCCATAAAACACAGGTAAACATCTTTCTGGTTTTCTCTACTTTTGTCAGCAATAGTATCCCTCATTCCATGTTCTCTTTTGAATCTGGCTTGAATTTCTGTCAGTTCCCGGTTGATGCGCTGCTGTTGAATGATCTTCAGCAAAATCTTCCTTGTGTGTGATGCTGATGATATCACTCAATGATTTCCACATTCTAATGGATCACGTTTTTCTTTTTTGGAATGGGTGCAAATATGGACCTCTTCCTCCCAGGTGGGCCAGATAGTTGTGTTCCAAATTTCCTGACATTGCATCCACTGGTTCAAGTTTTGGTACTGGTATTCCATCAGTTTCTGGAGCCTGGTTTTCTGCCATTGTCTTCAGTGCAGCTTGGACTTCTTCCTTCAGTTACACTGATTCTCCATCAGGTGCTACCTCCTGAAATCTTTGAACATTGACCAATTCTTTCTGGTACAGTGACTGTGTATTCTAAAGCAGAAGTTCAGTGAAAAAGAGAAAGATCTTCAACAAGATAGGTTGGCACAGTGGCTGTGACAGTGTGCTGAAACCTAGCAGGCTTTGTGAAGATGGCACAGGAACTGGTAGTGTTTCTTTCTGTTGCACATCGGGTCACTATGAGTCAGCACCTAACAATAGCCACAACACAGTTAATGTGCTTTAAGCAGAATGCGTTAGGCTTTATGTATTTTTTTAAAATCCAGTCTGCCCATATTTGTTTTGCAAAGGGAATTTTGCATGCATTTGGCTGCTAACTAAAAGGTAAGCTTGGCTTGCAGTTCAAATCCACCAGTCACTCCTTGAAAACCCTGTGTGGCAATTTTACTCTGTCCTATAGTATAGCTGAAAACTCTGGTAGTTTAGTGGTCAAGTGCTACCTATGGCTGCTAACCAGGAGGTCAGCAGTTCAAATCCATCAGGTGCTCCTTGGAAACTCTGTGTGGTGGTTCTACTCCATCTATAGGGTTGCTATCAGCTGGAATCAGCTTGATGGCAGTGGATTTTTATGGGATAGCTCTGAGTCAATATAACTTAATGGCAACAGGTTTGAAATTTTTTTAGTCTACATAACTTCTGGTATATTTAGTTTACCGTTTTCACTATCTAGTGCTGCTGTAACAGAAATACCAAAACTTGATAGCTTTAACAAAGAGAAATTTGTTCCCTCAGAGTCTGGGAGGCTAGAAGCCTAAATTCAGAACACCAGCTTTAAGTGAAAGCTTTGTCTGTCATTTCTGTAGGAAAGTTTTTGTCATCAATCTTCTCTCTTTTAGGGGTTTCTCTATGCAGGAATCTTAGGTCCAAAGCGCGTGCTCTTCTCCCTGCACTGCTTTCCCGGTGGCTTGAGGTACTCACTTCTCTGCTCACTTCCCTTTTGTTTTTTTCTCTTCTAGGATAAAAGTTGACACAGACCACACTCCAGGGAAAATCCTTTTACATTGGTTCAGGGATGTGACCTCAGTCAGGGTATGATAATCCCATCCTAGTCCTTTCTAATGTGATCTAATCTTAGCTCATTAACCATCGGCAGAGATTAAGATTTATAACATACAGGAAAACTGTAACCATAAAATGGAGGACAACCACACAACACTGGAACCATGCCCTAAACAAGTGGACACACATTTCGGGGGGACACAGTTTAGCTCATGACGGTTACTATTACCACCTTACTGTTTGTTTTCTAGTCCATGTTTTTTTTCTTCTCTATTTAACTGTCTGCTTGAAATGGTTGTCTTTGAGATTGTATGCATAGTACTGCCCTTAGTTCCCAAGCAAATAATCTATTTTTAGGATAGTAGAAAACTTAATTTTCTTTATCTACCTCCTGCCTTTTGTGTAATAGTTGTCGTTCATTTTAATTTTCCAGATATTTAAACCTGCAATACATTATTAGTATAGACTTATACATCAATACTCATTTAGATTTGCCCGCATTTCCCCTTCCCTGGTGCTTTTCATCCGTCCCTCTATTTCTTTGTCTGCCTGATAAACTCCCTCTAGTATTTATTATAGCGTGGACCTTCTGGCAACAATTTTTCCTAGTGTTTTTACAACTGGAATGTAACTATTTCACTTGCTTATGAAATACATTTTCACTGTGTATAGAATTTTTGTTTGGTAGTTATTTTCTTTCAGTACTTCGAAAATATCATTGTATTATTTCATAGTTTCTGATGAGAATTCAGCTGTCATCCTTGTTGCTTCTTTACAGGGAATGCCACTTTCCCCTCTTCTAGCTGTTTTTAAGATTTTTTTGTTTATCTGTGGTGTCTAGCATTTTCACTCTGATATGCTCAGGCATGATTTTTTTTTGTATTTATACTGATTAATTTATAGATTTTCTTGCATCTACAAATTGATGCCTTTTTATCAGCTTTGAAAAATTATGGCCATTATGTATTAAAATATTGCTTTTATCATATTCTTTTTCTGTCCCCCTTAAGGGACTATACATATGTTTTAGAACTTTTCAGTGTGTTCTGTATGTCACTTATGCACTTTTACTTAGTTTAAATTATCTTTGTTCACCATATTTTGTACAGATATTTTATGCTGATCTGTTTTCTGTTTCACTGTCTTCTGTTGTGTCTTTCTGCTCAACTTCTACATACAATTGTTGAATTTTTCAGGTCTAGAATGTTAACTTGATTCTTTTTTGGATTGCATTTATCTGCTGAAATTTTCCATCTTGATATCTACTGTCTTGTACATATTGATTTGTTATTTGAAGTATAAAATATAACTAGTTATACTTCTAATGTCATCTGTATGTTTCTACTTTTTTTCCCCCTCTTGGTACTATTTCTTGGAGTGACTGTTAATTTTTAATTTAAATGACGGGTTTTATGTAGGTGAGGAATTATAGGCTCTAGATGGCATCCTTAAGAAAGAATGGCCATTATACTCTTACAGGCAGCTGGTGAAGGGACCTCTCACCTCAGTACTAACAGGATATGAGCCAAGTAGGGGGTGAGTTTGGGTATAGACTGGTTTACCTCTGGCTTGCCACTACTTACAAGGTGTGGCATTATACCATTCTCATTTTAAAACATTCTGTGTTTACTAGAAACTCCCCTTCTTGGCTAGTGCTGAAGTCCAGTACAGTATTTGTGCCTTAGCACCCTGAGACTGCCACTGTGTCTGCTCTCCTTTTCAATGCTCAGTTTTTTCAGCTTCTTAATCAGCAAACACACTGGCACTGGGCTTTCTTCTCTTTATCTCTTTCTCTGGGTTTTGACCTTTCAGGTCCTGGTTACCCTGGCTACTTCAAATTTCAATTTTGTTTCTTTAGCACTTTGAGACTGCCATAAACTGCGGAGTTCTTTGCGTCTTAGCTGTGGATCTTTGCGATGTGTTTTTCAGTTTCTCACCCTATTACACTTTCATGTGATACAGAAATGCTCTGATGGGATAGGGACACATGGAGAATATTAATCACTTCTCTGTAGTTCTCTTCTCTCAGTTCCTACTTGCCCATCCAAGCTCTGGATGCTTTGAAAATCCTTTGATGACATCAAACAGATTTTTCTGAGTTTCCTAGTTTTTGTTTTCTTAGCTAAAGGGTAGTTCTGCTATATATTGTTCTGTTATACCTAGATGTAGATTTTTTACCCAAATTGTTTTTTGTTTATCATTTGTTTGCTGACCGTTAAAGTGCCAGCATGCAAAGTGGTTTAATACCTCTTAATTTTTAGGAAAATGTTTACTGAGTATATAGTAAACCTTGGACCCTTAAGTACACGGAGCTACCTCAGCAAACAACACTATCATAATGGTTCCCCTTGTGCATCTTACATTTTGGTGAGAAAGATCAAACTTAAACAGCAGTATTTTTGTTCTTCATTTGCAGATGAGAAATGGAGACACAGATTCACTAACTTCATTGTCAGATAGTGATATAACCAGAGCTTGTACCCACGTATTTCCATCTTAAGCCCTGTCTGTACTATGCAAGGAATAGTTATACTTATTTGGCCTTTCCAAAAGTGAGAAGTTGGCTGTTTACATATTTTGAGATTATTGGGAATATGCTCTATTTAAACTCTGGGTATTATTCATGAAATAAGAATTCTGCTTCATAAAGAAACTCTGGTGGTATAGTGGTTAAGTACTGTGTCCGCTAACACAAGATCAGCAGTTCAAATCCATTAGGAGTTCCTTGGTAAGTCTATGAGGCAGTTCTATTCTATCCTATAGGGTCACTATGAGTTGGATTTGGCTCAAATGCAGCAGATTTTTTTTCTTCTTCTTTTCTCCTTTTGGTATTCTGCTTTCTAAAGTAAGAAGTAAGACGGGAAAAATTTCCTTTGGAAGAGTTGGCCTTAGTCTGCTACAGTCCTCTCCATTGCTTTTTAGATGCACAAGCCAACTCATTTTTTATTGCTCCTGTTTTCCCTGACTCTCAAGCTATAACATGATGCCCAGTAATCACTAATGATTGGCATGGATGTACTTCCTTGCTTGACCATTAATGTACTCCACAGGACATCATTTTGTTGTTTTTTTTCCCTCATTCAGCACTATATACCACAATTACAAGTGAAAAACAACTCTATGCAGCCTTGCCACCATTGTTGTAAGTAGCGTTAAGCTGGTATTGCAAGGTGGTATTTAAATTTTTCAGTTGCTCACTTAGTGTATAAGTCAAATGCTTTGCAGTTAAGCTAATTTTAGCCCCCTAGACACACACAGTAAACTGTTTTTTAAATCTAGCATTTATTTTCACTTGCCTCATTTTTGACGTATTCTTCATTTTTTTCCTTGTTTTCATTTATAACTTCATTAGCTTGGAGACACCACTCATTTTGTAAGCAGGGCTTTGTACACATTTCGTCTATCAGGATTAATTTTTCTGAGTGCACCACCAAATAAATGCATTGAAAATAACTGTAACAGTTCATTAGTCAAAATATCCAGTTGCTTCTACTTTTAAAACTCTCTTCCTTTGCTTGTGAGTGACTGTTGGTTTGACTAAAGCATAAAAACTGATGTAAAGTGCTGTCATTCTGTTAGAATATGTGTGAGGGATTTGAAGGTGCGATCCATTATAATTAATGCTAATTAATTATTACGTGGTCAAATGAGCAACAAATGCACATGCAAAGTCAAAAAGTTAATTATATGAAAACTGGTAAATCAATTTTGCATTCAAACACACATTTGCTATAGAATGCAGACACTGCACATTTACAAGGGATTAGTCTACATAACAAAACCACTGAAGTAAAAATTTTTCAAAAATATTTCTACTCTATGGGGAAAGCAAATATATGAAGATTAATTGGATTTGATTCTTCAAAAAAGGAAAAAACAAACAAACCTGTTTTTCCAATAGACAGTCTTCAAAAGAAAAAAGGTACTAGTATGAATACTCCTTTACAAGGGCAAAATGAAAATCAGTCCAGATTACCTACTTTGTGGGAGACAGTCAACCTGAACATAATGAAAAGGAAATTTCCACCACGTTAAGTGATTTGCCATTTGTACAAAGTCCTCTCAAAAGCCAATATTCAGATCAATTTCTTTCTTCTAAAAAAATAAAACTAGAATCATATAAAGATGAGCCAATCCCCAGCCAGCTAAGGGGTTTTAAGCAAGCTCTTTCACCTTGAGATTTCACAGATTGCATAATTAAAAGAAAAAAAAAAGCAGATGGAGTAGGGAGTGGAGTAGGCAGCATTATAGGCGGCCCCAATAAAATCCTAACGAGCTAGACAAAACGTATGAAAAGAACAACTGCTAAAAGAAACCCACAGTACAAATTATTCTTTCTTTTTTATATTCAGCAAGGAGTCAGGTCTGTTGAAGGCAGAGAGAATGTTTAATAACTCCTGAATATCAGAAACTAGATTCTGTTGTTCATTCAAGGTGATTTCCAAAACTTTCTATGAGAGAAATAGGAGCAAGTTGTTGAGCTGAGAAAGGGTGGGTGGTGGCATGACGGAATAAAAGCACAGAGGTAAAGTTGAGTTCATCCATCTATTACAATAGTTGAGACAATTGACTTGGTTACAATAAGATAAAACTTGTCTCTGAAAGTTAGTCTCAGGAATATGGGCTTAGTGTGGTGGGTATTGGTGAGTCATTGATGGTTGCTCGCTCAAGACTGTAACGTCACTAAAGCTGAATTTTAAGAAGATTAGATTAATTGGTTCAGAAGAGATTACAGAAAAGAGATGTCTTGGATTGAACTGTGTTTCACCCCACCAAAATTTGCATAGCAATTTGGGTAGGCCATAATCCCCAGTATTGTCAGTGATTGCCCTCCACTTTGTGATTTTTCCTGTTATAAATCCTAATCTTTGCCTGTCATTAATAGACTGGATTATGTTAAAGAGGATTAGGTTGGCATTGTGACACCCTTCCTAAAGTCACCTCCCTATTTCAGAGTAAAGGGGGTTTCCCCAAAGTGTGGTTTGCAACACCTTGTATCCTTTTATCCTACAAGAGATAAAAGGAAAAAGAAATAAGCCGAGAGCTAGAACATCATACCATCAGGAAATCAGTACAAACAGTAGAGTGCATCCTTCACACCTGAGGTTCCTGAAACAAGATGGTCCCTGACCAAAGACTGATACAACATAAGGACCTTCCTCCAGAGCCAACAAAGAGGGAAAGCCTTCTCCTGGAGCATATACCCTGAATTTGGACTTGTAGCCTACTAGACTGTATAAGAATAAACTTTTCTTTTCAAAGCCATCCACTTGCCATATTTCTGTTAGAACAGTACTAGATGATTCAGAGGAAAGGTTAGTGACAGAGAAAATAATTAGATATTGTTAAGTAAATTGAGGTACATGGACTGGAAATTTGAAGAAGAGGTTTAAAAATGAAATGGTAGATGTGAGAGAAGTTTCCAAGATTGAATCAACATGATGGAATGGAAATTCCTTGAATATTTTAATGTAAAACCAGAAAAGTGATGTTATCCCTGGAAGAGATAGTAGGACTTAAGTTGGACTTAAGAGAAGTTCAGTTTTGGAAACTGAGTTTGAAGAGGAAACAAGTACAAATGCAGAAATTACCAGAGGAATCACTGTCTTCTTGCTTTTGGGTGTCATCTAAACAGAGTGGATCTACTCCAAGAGAAAATGTTTGAGGAAGAGAGGAAACCTAGCAACTGGAATCTTAGGAGACACAGAACAAAAGAGCAAGAGGAATAAGATGGAAAGAGGAGCCATCAAAAGAGAAGGTGAAAAACAGCTGGCAACATAGGAGGGTAACTAGAATAAAACAGTTTTATAACACACTGAACGTGGTAGCCTGTATCAAAGCATCACATTAGGAAGGGTGAGAAATGACAGTATCTGGATGAGACTAGTCAACAGACTTTAAAAGCAGAGAGATCAATAAGATTAAGGCATAAAATAAAGTCACTGGATGCATTTCAAAGATATGTCAGTAAGCAGAAGGAATTATGCAGAGCATAAGTAATGAGACGTAAAAATTGATTTATTGAGCGTATTCTATGATCAAGACACTAAACTAGGTGATGTGAGATGTGATTCCTAATTCTGAAGGGTTAACAATCTGGAAGATGGAAGGAATAACATAGGTGGCATATGATTATGCTGAGACGATCGGTGTACACTGTAATAGTGGTTAATTTTGATACACGGGGAGAGAGAAAGTCCCACAGAGAAAGGATGATGTCAACAGTACTAGGTAACCCTAATAGTTATAGCAGTGCATAGACAGGGAACTCTCAGAAACTCAAGACAGATTCAGAAGACATGGTGGAAAGAGGCATATTATCAGATGGCTTTTGTCTGAAAGTGGAGAATACCAGGAAGATGTTTACCTGTGTTTTATTGGCTATGTAAAACTATCTGGTTATATGGATCGTAACAACTTGTGAATATCATTGTGAAGAATGGGGTCTAGAGGGACCACGGTGGTGCAGTGGTTAAGAGCACAAGTTGATAACCAAAAAGTCTAATTCACCAGCTGCTCCTTGAAAACCCTTCTTGGGTAGTTCTAGTTCTGTTGTGTAGGGTAGCTATGAATTGGAATTGACTCGATGGCAGCAAGTTTGTTTTTTCTGGTTTGGAAATTCAGAACACTTAATTGTGCTCATGCAGAACCTGTACATAGACCAAGAAACAATTACTCAAACAAAATAAGATGATATTGGCTGTGTTAAAGTAAGGAAAGATGTACATCAGGTTTGTAGGCCTTCATCATGCTTCTTCAATCTGTATGCTAAGCAAATAATCTGAGAAGCTGGACTACATGACGAAGAACAGGGCAGAAGGACTGGAGGAAGACTCATTAACAACTTGTGATACGCAGATACAATATCTGACAAGTCCTCAAACGTAATTGTTCTAAGTACTACATACCTCATTGCTGAATATCACTACAGTCACCTTCGAAGTACTCCCTGGGGAAGCTATACACCAGCACTGGTGCCTAGTCCACCCTTCAGAGCAATTTTGGAACTCTTTCTGGAATGGCCATTGTGCACAGTGACAAAGTGGCAAGTCTGTGAATTTAATTGTCTGTGAGGGAGTTTTTAGCCAGTAAAATAACTATTGAAACATCCTACCTACTCAGCTGATGTGGTCCCAGTGACTTTTTTCTTTGCCGGAAGGTAAAGGAAATATTTAAAGGAAGACTTTTTAATGACATTCAGCACATAAAGGATAACACAATGACAACTCTGATGGCCATTCCAGAAAAAGTTTCAAAACTGCTTTAAAAGCATGGACTAAGCACTGGCATCAGCGCATAGTTTCCCAAGGGGAGTGCCTTGAAGGTGACAATAGTGATATTCAGCGACGAGGTATACGGCACTTTTTCTAGGATAAGCTTGTCAACTCAACTGGCAGTCCTCATAATATAATATTGTTTGCTGTTAATGAAGAGGACATGAAGCACTTACTGTTGAAGATCAAAGACTACAGTGTTCAATATGGATTACTTCTCAACATAAAGAAAACAAAAATACTCACATTAGACCAATAACTAACTTCAAGATAAATGGAAAAAGTATTGAAATTATCAATGATTTCATTTTATGTAGATTCACAATCTATGGCCATGTAAGTAACAGTTGAGAAATCAAACATATTGCATTAGGCAAATCTGTGCAAAAGATCTCTTTAAAGAGTTGAAAAGCATAGGTAGTACTTTGAGGACTAAGGCAAGCCTGACCCAAGCGATGGTATTTCCAATTGCTTCATCTGTGAATGAAAATTGGACATTCAATAAGGAAGATAGAAGAATAACTGATGCCCTTGAACTATGGTTTTGGCAGAGAATGTTAAACATACCACTGACTGCCAGAAGAATGAAAAAAATCTGTTTTGGAAGAAGTGCAGTCAGAATGCTTCTTAGAAGCACAGATGGCAAGACTCACTCACTTTGGACATGTTATCAGGAAGGGCCAGTTCCTGGAGAATGATATAACACTTGGTAAAGCAGAGCGCCAGAGAAAAAGAGGAAGACTGTCAACTAAATAAGGCAAAATTATTAGAGTGGAACCTCGGGGGGAAAATTGAGGGTGGGGCCAAGATGGTGGACTAGTCACGTGTCTCTTTGATTCCCTACCAGAACTAAGGCCTGGAAAAAGCAATTGAACAGAGCAGAGTGGACATTCTGGGAGCCTTAAGGTCAGGCAGAAGATTGTGAGATCAGACTGGGTGAAAGGAATGGGAAAACTATCTTTGTCAGAGGTGAGATGGCAGTGCAAAAGGCCCTGCTTCTGCTGGTGCAGCAGCTGAGAGGCTTACAGTCACAGATTCCATTTTGGTTAAGCAGGAGACTGGAAATGGGACTGCTGAGCCTGAGAGCCTGGCAGGGGACAGCTGCCATGCTGAGCTGTGGAGCCTAAACAGACAGTGTCTCTCACAGCAGAGAGGCTGTACTTAAGACAGCCACATCTAGAGAACCCAGCAGCACCTTGTGGCTGAGGACACCAGTGTCGTTTCTACCTCTCCTCTCTGAACTGTACCATAGATTATGCTGGCACAATGCAAGAGAGGTGGTACAGGTAGGATGCCATCTTAGTCAGCTGAGAGGCAGAGTCAGCCATGCCTGCGGCCTTGGCTGGGACTGGCTGACATGCTGAACAACAGTCCCTAACCGGACAGTGACCCTCTCAGCAGAAAAGCTGTTTTTAAGACAATCACACCTAGAGAACACCCTGGTGCCTGGTGGCTGAGTGTGGCGGAGACTTTCCTCCTCCCTTTTTTGAGTCATATCATACAGTCTGCTGATGGAACCCCAAAGAGACTCTACAAGTAGGTTGTCATCTTTGTCAGCTAGGAGGCAGAGCCTGTCACACCTGAGGGCCCAGCTGATGCTGGATGCTGCTGGATAGTGCCTTTATAAGCAGAAAGGCAGTTTTCAAGACAATTACATGTAGAGAACACAGCAGTGGCTGGTGACCGAGTGAGGTGGTGCCATTTCCGTATTTCTTCACTGAGCCCCACCATAGTGTTTGCTGTCTCAACCCTTGAGAGACTCCACAAGTAGATAACCATCTTTGTCAGCCAGGAGTAGGGCCTACCCCTCTTGAGGGCCTGGCTGCTACCAGCTACTGCTGGAGAGCACCTCTCTCAGCACAACAGCAGTTGTTAAGACAATCACATCTAAAGAATGCAGCAGTTGTGGGGGGGAATTAGTGTGGCAGCATCCTTCCTTCCTTCTCTGAGCTACGCCATAATGTCAGTTGGCATGACTCTGGAGAGTCAGCACATATAGGTTGCTATGTTTGTCAGCCAGGAGGCAGGGCCTGCCACACCTCAGGGCCCTACTGGGTCCAGTTGCCAAGCTGAGCAGCACTGCTGGGCTGGACAGTGTCTCTCACCAAAGAAGCTGTGCTTAAGATAGCTGCACCTAGAGAATGCAGTGGTGGCTGGTGGCCAAGTCTAGAAGTGTTGTTACTAGCTCTCTTCTTAGAGCTACAACATAGCTTTTGCTGGTGTGACACTGGAGAGGCTGAACAGCTTTCCGATGGTGTGAGGACAACAGTCAATATCTAATCTTTTAAAGAGACAGACCATCATGGCTCCAGAAAATTCCCCAAATAAAGATTAAAAAAACTTAGATGAAGGAGGCTTCCTGAAATTATCAGAGGTAGAACACAAAATAATTATGTATAGAGCCCTTCTAGACTTTAGGATGGAGATTAAACAAAGCACAGCAGAACAAAAATGAAAAATTAAACATGCTGTGTTAACTGCTAGAACACCAACAATCTGAAATTCAGCAGTTCCATAATAAAATTATGGAGTTAGACAATTCAATGGAAAGTTGAAAGAGCAGGATTGAGGAAAAGGAATGTAGAATTAGTGAAACTGAAGACAAAGCAACTGACCTCAGCATTTATGAGGAGAAGTCAGATAACAGAATCAAGAAAAATGAAGCAGTATGTGAAACTCTATCAAGAGGAATAATTTACATGTAACTGGAGTTCCAGAACAGGGATGGATAGCAGAAAATACAGAGAGAATTTTTGAAGAGTTGCTGACAGAAAACTTTCCTGACATCGTGAAAGAAGACAAGATAACTATTCAAGATGTTCATCAAACTCCACAAAAGGTAGACAGCAAAAGAAAGACACCAAGACGTGATCTAGTTTACCAAAATGAAACATAAGGAGAGGACCTTAAAGGCAGCTAGCCCTAAGCCAAAACTAATGTAAAAAGGGAAGTCTTTTGGCTGCACAATGTCCTCTGTCTTTTCTGCCAGAAACCTGAAAAAAAGGCAAGAAGGCAATGAGATGACACATACAAAATCTTGAAGGAAAACCTTCCAACCAAGAATTATTTATCCTGCAAAATTGTATTTCAAATATGGCAGTTACATTAGGACATGCTCAGGCAAACAGAAGCTTAGAGACTTTGCAAACACCAAACCAAAGTTAAAAGAAATACTGATGGAAGTTCTTTGATTAGAAAATCAGTAACACCAGATCTATATCCAAGGATGCAATGCAGGTCACAGCATCCAGAATCCTAATTTGTTAGGGAAGTCATAAAGCTCAATCGACGCTAGAATATAAAATTAGGGAAACAGACAGCTCAACACTTAAACTATGACAACATTACACTACAAAGAGGGATGTGTTACAGTATTCATAGTGGTTTCAGATGGAGAGGAAGTTGAGAAATAAAGAAGATAAGAGTGGTTTAAACCTGGAATGTTTGGGAGGAACAAACAGGTAGCCACAAAGCAAACTAACAATACTACATGTCAACACAGAAACATAATATAGAAGTCTCAACAGACACAAAACCAACACTGAGAAAGATGAAAAAATGCTATAAATAAAAATGACCCAGAACAGAGTATTCAGTGGAAAAAAGAAAATGTCAGCAACACAAAAATTAAAGCACCAAAATGACAACACTAAATACGTATCTATCAATAGCCATGTTGAATGTAAATGGACTGAATGCTCCAATAAACAGAGAGTAACAGGCTGTATCAAAAACAACAATCCATTTACATTCTGCTTACAAGAAACACAATTGGATTCAAAGATATGAACAAACTGAAAATCAAAGGATGGAAAAATATGTTCCAAGCTAACAATATGCAAAGAAGAGTAAAAGTGGCAATATTAAACTCAGATAAAGTAGATTTTAAAGTAAAATCTACCATCTGGGAGAAGGATGGTCACTATTTATTGCTTAAAGTTTCAATACATAAGCAGGATATAGCAATAGTAAATATTCATGCACCCAATATCAGAGCATCTAAATTCATTGAACCAACAGACAACATTGAAAAATGAGATAGATCACTCCACAATAATAGTTGGAAACTTCAACACTTTCAGTAATGGGAGGATCATCCTGAAAAAAGCTCAGTAAAGATACAAAAGATCTCATTGTGACTATTAACCAACTCAACCTCACAGACATATACAGAACTTCTTACCCAACAACAGACAAGTACACCTTCTTTTCCAATGCACGTGGTACATTTTCCAGAATAGTGCATGTATTAGACCATAAAGCAAGTCTTAACAAAATCCACACCACTGAGTTATTGCAAATCATCTTTTCAGACCACAAAGCCATAAAACTGGAAATCAAAAGCAGAAAAAACATAGGTAGAAATCTGAACTCACTGAAACTGTACAATGCTTTGCTCAAAAATTCACAGGTTATAGAAGAAATCAAAGACACAATAACGAAATTTATACAATCAAATGACAATGCAAACACATCCTATCAGAACCTACGGGACACAGCAAAAACAGTGCTCAGAGGTCAGTTTATCTCTATTAATGCACACATCCTGAATGAAGAAAGCATCCAAACCAAAGAATTAACCTTACAACTTGAACACATAAAGAACAACAAAAGAACCCCTCAGGCATTAGAGGGAAACAGATAATAAAGATTAGAGCAGAATTTAATGAATTAGAGAATAGAAAAATAATTGAAAGAATTAACAAAACCAAAAGTTGTGTTCCTGAAAAGATTAACAAAATTGATAAACCATTGGCCAAACTTACAAAACAAAAACAGAAGAGGAAACAGATAACCCAAATATAAAATGAGATGGGAGATGTCACGACAGAGTCAACTGAAATTAAAAATGTCATAACAAAATATTACAAAAAATTGTACTCTAACAGATTTGAAAACCTAGAGGAAACAGAAAAATTTCTAGGTTGACATCACTTGATAAAATTATCACAAAGTAAAACAATTTAATAAAACCATTATGAAAGAAAAGTTGAAAAAGTAATAAAAAAAAACTACCAACAAAAAAAATTCTGGCACAGACTGCTTCACCAGAGAATTCTACTGCATTTTTAGAGAGGAGTTAATTCCAATACTAACGAAAGTATTCCATAATGTAGAAAATGACAGGATGTTCCCAAATTCATTCTATGAAGCCAGTATGACCCTGATAATAAAGCTGGGTAAAGACCACATAGAAAAAGAAAGTTACAGACCAACATCACTCACAATCTTAGATGCAAAAATCTTCAACAAAATCCTAGCCAATAGAATTCAACAACATATCAAAAAAATAATTCATCATGACCAAGTACAGTTCACAGCAGGGATGCAGGGTTGGTTCAATATCAGAAAAACAATTAATGTGATCAATCACATAAATAACACACAGTATAAGAATCTCTTGATTTTATCAATTGGTGCAGAAAAGGCATTTGACAAAGTCCACCACCCATTCATATTAAAAACTCTCAGTAAAATAGGAATAGAAGGAAAAATCCTGAATGTGTCTATGCAAAACCAATCACCAACATCATCCTGCACTGACAGAGACTGAAAGAATTCCCCCTGAGAACCGGAACTAGCCAAGGATGTCCACTGTCACCACTTTTATTCAACTTTGTGCTAGAAATTCTGGTCAGAACAATCAGACAAGACAAAGAGATAAAGGATATCTGCACTGGTAAAAAAAAAGTAGTATAAGTATCCCTATTTGCAAATGATACGATTGTATACACAGAAAACCCTAAAGAAGCCATAAATACACTATTAAAATTAAAAGTTCAGCGAAGTATTAGGATACAAGATAAACATAAGTAAATCAGTAGGATTCCTTTACACCAAGAGATCATCAAAAAGAAAGTCACCAGCTCAATATCATTTGCTATAGCCCGCAAGAAGATAAAATACCTAGAAGTAAATCTAACCAGCGATGTAACTGAACTATACAGAGAAAATTACAAGACCCTACTGCAAGAAACCAAAGAGACTGACACAAGTGAAGAAACCTACCTCGCTCTCGGATAGGAAGACTTAGCCAGCCAGTCGTAGGAAGACTTAGCACTGTGAAAATGTCTGTTCTACCCAAAGTGAGCCACATATACATTGCAATCCAACACAAATTCCAGTGTTAGTTTTTAATGAGATGGAGAAACAAGTCATCAACTTTGTTTGGCAAGGGAAGAAACCTGGATATGTGAAGCACTACTGAAGAAGAGGAACATAGTGGGAGGCCTCATACTGCCTAAACTTAGAACCTGTTACACTGCTACAGTAGTCAAAACAGCCTGGTACTGGTACAAAAACAGGTACACAGACCAAGGGAACAGAATAGAGAATCCAGAAATATCACCATCATCTTGGAACAGTTGATATTCAACAAAGTCCCAGAGAAAGACAGTATCTTTAACAAATGATGTTGGCAAAATTGGATATCCATTTGTAAAAAACTGAAACAAGACCCATATCGCACATCTTACACAAAAACTAAATCAAAATGGATGAAAAAACCTTAACATCAAACCTAAAACAATAAAAATTATGGAAGACAAAATAAGGCCAACAATAGAGATGCTAATACACGGCTTAGACTACACAGTCTTACCAACAATGCACAAAAAAAAGGAGAGAAAATAGGTAAGTGGGAACTACTAAAAATTAAACACTTTTGCTCATCCAAAGACTTTATCAAGAGAGTTAAAAGACTGCCCACAGAATGGGAAAAAAATATTGGCAACTATGTATCAGATGGACATCTG
The DNA here is from genome assembly GCA_028571685.1 of Heterohyrax brucei. NCBI lineage: Eukaryota > Metazoa > Chordata > Mammalia > Hyracoidea > Procaviidae > Heterohyrax > Heterohyrax brucei. The sequence continues at coordinate 80,470,011 of CM053143.1, forward strand.
ATTTCCATAATCTGCAAGATACTGAAAAATATAAGCAAGGATTAGACAAATAACCCAGTTAAACAATGGACAAATTACATGGACAGATGTTTGACCAAAGAAGACATTCAGGCAGCCAAAAGACACATGAGGAAATGCTCACAATCATTAGTTATTAGAGAAATCCAAATTAAAATTACAGTGAAATACCATCTCACTCCAATGAGCTTGGCAATAATCTAAAAACCACAAAACAATTAATGCTGGAGAGGCTGTGGAAAGATGGAAACTCTCCTGCAGTTCTGGTGGGATTACAAGATGGTCCAGCCTCTTTGGAAAGCAATTTGGCACTTTCTTAAAAAGCTAGAAATAGAAACACTGTATAATCCAGCAAGCCCACTGCTTGGAAGATATACTAGAGAAATAAGGGTTGTCACATGAACAGGCATATGCACAAGAATGTTTAATGCAGAACAGTCCACAATAGCCCTAGACATGCAACCAGTGCTGAGGTCAACACTTCAAACTAAGAATGGACTGAGCGTGGAGACACTGAGTGAACTCATGGCATGTTTACTTTATGGTTTTTTAGAAGACTGTCCTATTGGTTTATTTCTAGAGGGGAGAGGAGAGGGGCGAGAGGAGAGTACAAGTATTTGTTGGAAGGATGCTGTTAGTAAAGAGTAAGAAGGAGGAGTGTGCTGTCACAGGATTGGGACAGCAGTTGTAGAGAGGCAGGTACGCAAAATTGACTTGGATTGTATACTATCACTTAATCATAGTTAAAAAAGGGACAAATTGGCTAGCATGTCTTTTGCTATTTGGCTTTTTCTTTGTTTTACATAAACTATGTATTAATTTGAAACTGCAGTAATTAATTTGTAACTATGTTGACAAGCAAAGAACACAAGCTGGAACCCTAAACTTGGCCCAGCAGAGAGGAAGAAAGAGCTTGAGTCTTTGCCATTCTCAATGAGCAGCTGCACTGGCCTGGAATTCTAGCCTCTTGTTCTGTGAGAGAAAGGGAATTATTTAATCCATGTATTTTTTTTTTTTCTCAGTTACAGCCAAAAAAATCCACAACGGCCCAATTGTGAACAGCTGTAATAATGGGATACCAATAAGTTTAGTGGAAAAAAAGCCAAAAAGAGGTCTCTGGAAACATGGAAGACTACATGCCTAGACTAACTATCTTCCTGAAAATAAAATGCTGGATTATATATAGAAAAATTCTCTTGAATGCGTTCATGATTTGTCAAGAAGTAAGGACTATGTAAGCCAGAGACTGTGGCATTCTGGGTACAGAGGAAGGTAAGCTGAGAATACTCAAAACAGGCTTCTGAAGGTGTTAAGCATAATCACTCTATGGGAACTTGGGCATTGGTGTTTTTGTGGGATTTCAGAATTCAAAGAAGCAAAAAAAGGCAGTCTGAAAGTCAACTAAGGTGAGACTCTGACAAAAAATCCCCTGCCTGAAGCTGGAATCACAAAGACCTCTGCATTCAGTGTACTATGTATTAACCAGAAAAAAACTTGCTTCTTCTTTCACATAAATCATAACAAAGGTCCACTCTTCTGACACAAATGGATTGGACTTGGCAGTGTGGAGTGACCATATATTGGATGCACTTTATGGTTCTGTGCGTCTATAGGATATCATCCTGCTGACCTCTGGCTGGAGGAAGGAGAGTGGGTGGAGAGGAAGGGAAAGGAGACTGTTGGGAGGATGAGACAAGTATGGAGCAGAGAGGAATAGTGTGCTGTCAGGGAGAACGGGGAAGCTGCATATAGGTGGGCATGTAAATTTATATGGGAATGTACATTTCACTCAGTCATAATTAAAAAAAATAAAGATAAAAATAAAAAAAGAATAAGAAAAATTGCCAGGTACAAACCTTGATATTAAGAAGAAAATTATTTATTATTTGATAACTACAACACAATTCTGTTTTATGATCAAATTCATGCCATCCAGATGGCCAAAAATTTAAGTTGAGAATTTAGCTTAAAGTGCCTGAGACATTAGAGACGGACAAAGACATATCCTTTGGAATGACTCCCAGGACCCATACATTTCTAGGGGTAATGGCCCAAGGAATATGAGCAGTTTGTAATTTTAAAAAACAAAAAACTCCAGACACATAAGAACAGAGATGTTCTATGTGAAAAGGACACAGAAATCTTCAAAACTTTGTATTTCTGAATTCTAAGAAGTAGGATATAAATGTATGTTAATTTTTTTCCATAAAGGAAATTCTGTGCAAATTGAAAATAAAAACAAACAAAGCAGAACTCCTAAAATGCAAACTAGGATCACTGACGTTAAATATTCAATTGATTGACTGAATGGGGGGTGGGGGGGAGAACAACAAATCAGTTCCTGTCCAATTGATTCCGATTCATGTTGACTCCATGTGTGCAGAGTAGAACTGCACTCTATTGAGTTTTCAAGACTGTGACCTTTCAGAAGCAGATTTGCAGGACTTTCCTCCATAGTATCTCTGGATGGGCTCAAACCAGCATACTTAGCTGTTTACCTAGGGACTTTTAATACAACTTCAAATGCATCTTAAAAAAAAAAAAAGAATCAGTCAATCAGAAAAGAAAAATCTGAAGAGATTATCTGAGAAGAAGCTGAGGTAAACTCGATTCCCATTGACCTTGAGTCTTTTATGACTCACAGTAACCTTGTAGGACAGAGTAGAACCACCTACTTAGGCTTCCAAGTAGCTCCCAGTAGATCTGAACTCCTGACATTTTTGGTTAGCAGCCGGAGCTCTTAGCCACTACACCAGCAGGGTCTCTGAGATGGAAAGAAAGATGGAAAATATCAAAATACGGGTCAAAATATAGGGAGAATAAAGTATGTATATGAGGTCCCACAACTAAGTCCACAAACTTAATTGTTCTAAGTGCTACATACCACATTGTTGAATATCACTGTTGTCACCTTACTGGTACTCCACCTGTGAAGCTATGTACTGACACCAGCACCTAGTCCACCCTTCAAAGCAATTTTGGAACCGCTTCTGGAATAACCATTGCATGTGGTGACATGATGGCAAGCTTGCGAACTTACTTGTATAGTTGTCTGTGAGGGAGTTTTTAGTCGGTAGACGAAGAACTGTATTGTAATTTAAAAAAAACAAAAAACTCCAGACACATATTGGAACACCCTCTGTACTCAACTGTTCTGACTCCCACCATGACTTTTGTCTTTACCTGAACATAAAGGAAATATTGAAACAAGGACATTTGATGACATTCAGAACACCAACGGTAATAGAACAACGGCTCTGACGGCCATTCCAGAAAAAGACTTACAAAATTGCTTTGAAGGGTGGACTTGGCGCTGGCATCGGTGTCTAGCTTCCCAACAGGAAGTCTTTGAAAGTGACCATATTGATATTCAGCAAGGAGATGTGTAGCAGTTTTTCAAGGATGAATTCATGAACTTAATTGTTATATATTTAATTGGAATCAACAAGAAAAGGGAGAGAATAAAGCAGAATAAATATTTAGATATTGAAGGTATTATGACTGGGAATCTTTCAGAAAAGATGGAAGATCCTAATACGGCATTTCCCAAACACAGAAATTAAAAACCGAGACCTAGATTCAGTTAGCAGCCAAGTGTTTTAACCATTTTGCCACACTGGAGAAACTGGCAGAAGCAGGCTCCACCACACCACTGGTAGGTGGTAAGATTAGAACAGACCTGTAAATGAAGTTCTTATCCCAGCGCCTGGCAGTGAGTAAGAGCTCCAAAAAGCTAATATTGTTATTATAATTGTTAAAGGAAAAACAACAACAAACAAACAAACAAAAACAACACCAAAACACTAGCTGCTTTTCACAAACAAGCAGGCCTGAGTGTATGTGTTATGATGTAAATTAAACAGTCAATGGATTTATATCTAGATGTAATACAGTCAAATGAGGGGTAGCAAATTTCTTTTCTCAATTAAATTAGGATATACAAGGTCATCTGTCTTAGGCTGACTTCTCTACAAGAGCAAAACCAGTGAAACATCCCTATATGTGAATGATGTAATCCAAGGAAACGTCTCATGCGGTTGTGGAGGCTGGCAAGTTCCAAGTCCATGGGTCTAACTTTAGCTTGGGGCTTCTCCTGATTCATGTGGAGAAAGGGGTTGACAAACCTAGAATTGGCAGGTGACCCAGCAGGATGCTGGCTTATGTCCAAACAACTGAAGGTCAGATGATGATGAGTCAGATGCAGCATCCACAGTGAGAGTGAACCTTTCTGGAACATCCATTTATACACTGGAGGCAGGCCAGATCTCCAAGGAAATTGCCCTTTCAACTGACTGATGGCTCGTAGCAGATTTTGTCATAGAGATGATTACCTGCTATCAGATCTCGTCATGGATGTGATTGCCTTGTATCAGATCTTATAATGCAGGTTGTTTACATTATGAAAGACCAATTAGTCCAGTGTCTGTCAAATCACCAAGAATCACAGCCTAGCCAAGTTCACACACATCAACTATAATTCACTATTACAACTTTTTTTATTTTATGATTTCATTTAGTTAAAAAGTTTATATACTTGTTACGTACCTGTAATAAGTTGAATGGGCCGAAGTTGTATGATAGATATATTTATTGCGGTTACAATAACTACAAAAGGAGTAGATGCTGAGTCTGCTTATGTACAGCCAAACACTTCATGGGATTTTGCTGCTTGGTTTGGAGGTTTAGGGTCATGATTTCATGGGACATTCTAGTTAATTGGCCTAATAACATGCTGTAACATGTTCAGTGCTTCTGTTTTACCTCCTAATTTATTGCATAGTACCTGAGGTCTTAAAAGCTTGCAAATGGCCATTCATAATACAATTGGTATCTATTCACCTGGAAGAACAGCAGGAGAAGGAACATCAGCAATAACAGGAGGCCAATTGCCTTCTTGAACAGCTGCCTCCTTTACTGTGAGTGCAGAAGAACTGGAGAATACCTAGCTACCACTAGAGAACACTTTGATCAAATATTTTTTGCAAGAATTATGATCAAAAGGGGGAGAAACGTAGAAGAGAATATAAAAAATTCTAAATGATTCCAGACTTCCTGGAGCTGTAGAGCTGAATTAACCTCTGCAACTGTTTCCCTGAGCTAATCTTTAAGCCTTAGATAATCTTTAAGACTTAAACCAAAAATTCCCTGAAATCTTAAAAATCAAACAATAATTTGGCTATTAAGTTAAAGAATGGCTGCCTCACCATCTTCATGATCACATGGATTGGTGTTTGAGCCCATTGTTATGGCTATTGTGTAATGCCTTCCAACCTACAGGACTCATCTTCTGGCACTGTATAGGATAATATTCTATTGTGATTCATAATATTTTCATTTGCTAATTTTCAGAAATAGGTTGCCAGGACTTTCCTCTTTGTCTTAATCTGGAGGTTCTGCTGAAATCTGTCCACCAAATGCAACTCTGTTGATATTTGAAATATAAATAGCTTAGCTTCTAGTATTGCAAAAATATATAAGTACTGCATTATCATAAACTGACGAATGGTGGGATATTTGCATTATGTATTATCTATCACAGTCAACTTAGAATTTATATTATGCCACTTTGTCAATAATGTAAGAAACTTTCAAAAAATAGTTTTATTTATCTCATCTCTTATTTTTTGTGCTGTTTTTGTTTTAACATGTTAAAAATATAATACATCAATTTTACTTAAACAAACATCTTCTAAATAAAACTTTAACAAAAAACTTTTTATCTACTCACGTATTTATTCTTTCTTATACTCTTTATTTCTGTAAGTATATAAAACTTTCTATCTGGGGATTATTTCCCTTTAGCTTGAATAACTTTCTTTAATATTTCTTGTGTGGTTTTTCCCATACTTGATAAGCATCATTCCGTTGTCTTTTAGCTTCTATTCTTTCTAATAAAAGGTGTTATTTTTACTGTTACACCCATTAGTGTAATATGTTTCTGTGCCCACCCAGTAGTTTAAAGACTTTTTCTTCATTTTCAGTAGTTTGACTACGAGGTCTGGCAATTAAGTTTGCAAATTTGTTACCATGCACTTATATTGGCAGCACTGTACAAACAACTTGGTAAAGTTTCATAACCTTGGTGTATTAGTGTCTCACAGCTGTGTTCATGTGGATGTGTGGTGGTGTCTTGTGGAGTGGCTTTCACTATTGTGTGTTCTTTTGTGTGCCATGATGATGATGTTGCAGCTTGAATTAGAGCGAAGAACAAACATTAAATTTCTTGTCAAACTTGGCAAGTGCAGAAGTGAAATCAAGGACGTGTTAGTCCAAGTTTATGGGGATGATAACCATGAAGAAAACGGCAATATATAAGAGAGTTAATGTTCTTCTAAGGCTAGAGAAAGTGTCACTGATGAAGGGAGGTCAGGACGGCCAGTAAGGAGCTGAACTGAAGAAAACATTGCAAAAGTCGTTGAATTGTGAGTCAAGATTATCAGCTGACTGTGAGAAGCATAGCAGAGTAGGTAAATATTGATAGAGAAACAGTTAGGAAATTCCTTTTTTTAAAAATTTTTTTAATTTATTGTGACTGAGTGAAAGTGTACAATCAGGTTTAAATTTACGTACCCACCTATGTATAGCTCCTCCTGCTCTCACTTCCTGGGTAGCAGTACATGCCTCCTTTCTGTTCTATACAAGTCATATCCACTTAACAGTCCTCTGTCCCCTCTTCTTGACCCTCTCTACTCCCCTCCAGTAAGAGGCCAGTTGGGCGACATCCTATGGATACACAGAACCATAAAGTGCACACACAATGTGGTCACTGTGTGTCACCGAATCCAATCCATTCCTGTAAGAGGAGTTGACCTCAGTAGTGATCTATGATCGGGGGCAGCTTCAGGTCAAGGGGTCACGCTCCCAGGGAAACCCCTAGGCCTTCGGACCATCAACTGTGGTCTTTTAGTGGAGTTCTCAGACTGCATTCCCTTATTCTTGTATTGCCACTGGGACTCAACTTTGTTAACCCAGTCATGGCTGTCACTGGGGGTGGCTGGGCACCATCTGGTTCTGCTGGTCACATGTTGATGTAGTAACCCATTCACATGGGTCTTTCTGTCTTCTGGTTTCTCTTTCCTGTGTTGTTTTTGTCCTTGGTGATGATCTATTCCAAATAAGTTGGGACCACTTGGTGTACCTCAGATGGCAGCCTGCTAGCTTTTAAGACCTCAGAGGCCACTCACCAATATGGGATGGAGAGGACTCTCTTAGAAATAGGCTAGTTATACCAACTGGCCTCAATATCCTGTGAGAGCATGGTCCCTGGACCTCCAGCTCTATTACTCTGTCTTTACCTGTTGGGCTAATACTAGAAGAGTTTTCAAGTTATGCTGAAGTCCAATTAAATTCATCTTCTTTCTAATGTCTGCTGCCACTGATTTCACCCAACCAAATTTCTATCAACTATCTATTCTATAACCAGTGCTCTCCCTCCCTGCCTCCCCTTTCTTGCATCCATCAGAGTCTTTTCTTCTGTACACGAGTCAATTTTCAAGTCCTTAAGATAGGGGTCTCATATCATAACTGTCCTTGTGTTGCTGACTAATTTCACTCAGCATGATGGCTAGAAAGTTCTATATATGTCCATGAGGTCTAGTTGGTTAATCATTGCAATAAGGTCTCCTGTGTCTTTACTGAGCTTTTTCTTTCTTATTTTTTTTACAGTATAATCTATTTTATCTGAGATTAGTATTGCCATACCTGCTCTTCTTTGTATATTGTTAGCTTGGTATATATATTATTCCATCTTTTTATTTTCAGTTTGTTCATACCTTTAAGTCTAAGGTGAGTTTCTTATAGGCAGCATACAGAGGGGTCATGTCTTTTGATCCAAGGTGTCACTCGTTATCTCTTTACTGGAATGTTCAATTCATTCACCTTCAGTGTAATTATTGACAAGTATGTGTTTAGTGCTGTCGTTTTGCTGTATTTATTTTTGTGTTGATGTTTTTTCTGTTGCTCTGATTATTCTGCTCTGGGACATTCTTCTTTATGAGTTCATTTTTCACCCTTTTTGGTGTTGGTTTTGTGTTTGTTGAGACTCCTGTACTGAGTTTCTTGTTTTGATATGCCACTTCTTTGTTGTGCTTCGTGGCTACCCTTATGTTTAAACCTGATTTTAACTTCTAAATATCTTATTAACTTCCTCTCCATCTGGATGGACTATAACTACTGTAATACATTCCTCTTTTTAAAGTGATGGTATCATAGTTTTCATGATATGATGACTGTATTGCTTTTAGTATTATAGCTTTGGTTGGGGTTTTGTGCCTTCCCTACCTGAGTGGGTTTCTGGGTGATGTGTTCTGTATTGTCTCCTAAAATATAGAGTTAATAGTTTTGTTCTTCTAAGCCAAGAGCTTCTTTTAGTATTTCTTGTAGCTTTGGTTTGGTTTTTATAAAGTCTCTGAGTTTGTGTTTAGCTGTGAAGGTCTTAATTTCATTTTCATTTTTGAAAGGCAGTTTTGCAGGATATATAATTCTTAGTTGGAAATTTTTCTCCTTCAAGTCTTTGAATGTGCTACCCCACTGCCTCCATGCCAACATGGTTTCCACCGAGAAGTCAAATGAAAGCCTCAGGACTTCTTTCTGAATGTCAGCTTTGCTTTGAGTCTCACTGTCTTTAAGAATTTCTGCTTATGTTTCATTTTGTTAAGCTTGATCATATATGTCGTGGAGTCTTTTGGGGTCTACATTGTATGGTTGTCAACACACATCTTGGATATCTATGTTCTCTTGTTTCATAGTATCAGGGAAGTTTTCTGTCAGCAAATCAACAGTAATCCTCTCTGTATTTTCAGGTGTCCCTTCCTGTTCAGGAGCTCCAACTAATCGTACATTGTTCCTCTTGATAGAGTCTCACATGTTTCTTAATGCGTCTTCATTTTTCTTGTGTCTTTTCTCTGATTTCTCCTCATAAATGCTGATGTCAGTAGATCTGTCTCCCACGTCAGAAAGTCTGTTTTCCGTTTTTTTAATTCTGTTGCTTGGCTTTGAATTGAGTTTTCTGATTGTTTAATTTTGTTATTGATCTGTGGGATTTCATATTGTTGGAGTTCCATCAGTTCAAACAGCTTGCTTAATTTTTCATTTTGGTCTGCTAAATTTTATATAATGTCTAGGAGGGCTCTCTATGTAATCCTTTTGTACTTGATCTCTGAAAGTTTCAGAAAGGCTTCTTCATCTGGGAAGTTCTTTGGTTCTTTCTTTTTGGCGATTCATGGAGCCATGGTTGGATTTTTCCTTAAGTGTCGGGCCAAGGTCTGTTACACTCTGGGCATCTAGAGGTTGTTTAGTTTCTCTGGTGTTGCCTTAAGAGGAACTGAATTAGAAGTTGATCACCAGTTACCTCTAGGTACTCCAGTGACTGGGCCCAGTAGAATCTCTGTGATAGCAGGCTCCACCTCCTGGCTGGCAAAGATACCGTCCTACATACGGAGTCACTGGGAGGCCATCAACTGACCCTACATGGTGGGTCAGTCAAGATTGGAAGAGACACTGTCAGGCTGCACTACAGTTATTTCTCTTGGTAGTCTTATTTTGAAAGGTAAAAGCTATCTAATAGCTTCCAAAAACAATCAAGCTGTCAGTTGTGCAAGCCCCTCTTTCCAGCTGGCAATGGAGGTTCCTCTATATCTATCCCTAGATACTGTGATCTAGTTCAAAGTACGAACAGGTTACTGCCCTGCTGTCATCAGATGCCAGGCCCTACCCAAAGGGTAAACTGTGGTAAACACACTTTTGTTCTAGGGAAACACTTCCCAGGCTGGCACTGCCTCCCATCCTGGGTATTGGGTACTGGCGAGGCCTCTGTTTGGGTAGCTCCACCTCCCAGTCGGACAAGATGGAGTTCCACAGAGGCCATCCTACCTGCTGTGAAATAGATGAATCAATGGCAGAGGTTTGGAAAGAGGGCTGCAGGGGCCATGGTGCTCAGAGTCCAGAGCTAGGCTCTCAAAGTGTGGCTATTCCACCTGCTGGTCATGTCTTCAGTGTGGCAGAATTTTACTTCCTGTTAAGCCCAATTGCTACCACAGGCTAACCAAAAGGAAAAAAGTTAAAGCCAGTAGGTACCTTCAGTCTGTATTCAACAAGGGTGAGGGTCAGCAAAAGAGAAGTTTCCTGTTCAGCTGCATATAGTCCAAAATGACAACCTTGTGCCATGTCTTAGGGTTCACTGGGTGTCCAGAAGTCTTGGTTTAATTGTCAATCCTGGCCTTAGTTTTCAGAGCATGTTAAGGAGACATATGTCTAGTCTGCCATCTTGACTCTGCACCCCAATTAGGAAATTCTTAACTGAAAATCTTAGCATGAGAAAGACGTGTGCAAAAACGGTCCCAAAGGAGCTCACTGATGAACAAAAACAAGGGAGAGTCAAGTTTGCCAAGACCTTATGGAGAATCAAGAGAATGTTTTTCCAAGCCAAGTGCTGTCGAGTCAGATCCTACGTTTTGGAGCCATGTTATTACCAGTGATGAAACATGGGTCTACCAATATGACCCTAAAACAAAGTGTCAAAGTGCCTGATGCAAGTCAGCCAATTTTCCAAGACCAAAAAAGTTCTGTTAGTCAAAATCAAGGGGATTTCTCAGAGGGGTTGTTCATTATGAATTTGTACTAACTGGACAAATAGTTAAACAAGTTTACTATTTGGAAGTTCTGACAAGGCTGTATGAAAAAGTCAGATGAAAACAGCTTGAACTTTCTGCCAACAACTCATGGCTCTTGGTATCAGTTCAATGTACCAGTGCACATGGCACCATCCATGAGGGAGTTTTTAGCAAGTAAACAAATAACTGTATTGAAACATCCTCCTTACTTACCTGATCTGGTCCCTAGTGACTTTTTTCTTTACCCAGAGATAAAGGAAATATTGAAAAGAAGACATTTTGATGATATTCAGGACATCAAGGGTAATATGATGACATCTGTGATGGCCCTTCCGGAAAAAGAGTTCCAAAATTGCTTCAGAGGGTAGACTAGGCACTGACATCAGTATACAGTTTCCCAAGGGGAATATGGCAAAGGTCACCGTAATGCTATTCAGCAATGAGATATGTAGCACTTTTTCTAGGGCGAGTTTCCAAACTGAATTGGCAGTCCTCTATAAAGTACCTAGATGTTATTTACTTTGTATCTATACTATCTAGAGTTTGCTGGGCTTCTTGGATTTGTGAGTCGATATTTTTTTTCAAGTTTGTTAAAGTCTTGACTGTTTTCTATTGAAACTTTTCTTCTGCCTATATACTCTTTGTTTTCATTGTAGACTCGTCGTCTGGGCTGGGTTAACTAACTGGATTCTCCCACCCAGAATTTGGAATTTTGAGGTAGTAAAGCAAACAACTTGAGAGAATTTAAAAATGCAAAGAGTCATTGTCATACTGAATGACAATACCCATCATGTCCATGGAAGTAACCCCATCCCTGGTAGAAGGCAACTAGAGTACTCTTGGTGTATGGTTTTAGTGTTTTGCTCTGATGCCCAGAATTCATTGGTTCCTGTCCATTTTCTGAATCTCTTTCTCTATTCAGTCTTCCCTATAATTTTCTAATCTACTCAATATTTTTATTAATGCATTTCTTTTTTTCCCTTTTTTCTTACTGTGTTTTAAGTGAAAGTTTACAATTTGAGTCAGTTTCTCACACAAAAACTTACATACATACTGTTATGTGACCTAGCGGCTCTCCTCACACTGTGACAACACACTCCTTTTCTCCACCCTGTATTTTCCATATCCATTTAACTAGCTCCTATCCCCTTCACTTTTTCATCTCACCTCCAGATGGGAGCTGCCCAGTTAGTTGCCACTGTCTACTATGAAGCACTGTTCTTCACTATCATTTTACATTTTAGAGACCAGTTCAATCTTTGTCTGAGGAACTGGCTTCTGGAATTACATTAATTCTGGACTACAAGAGAAGCTAGGGGCCGTGTCTTCCAGGGGCCCTCTAGTCTCTCAGACCATCAAGTCTGGTCTTTTTACTAGAGTTTGAGAGCTGCACTCCACTTTTCTCTCTCTCCATCAAGGACTGTTTGTTATATTCCTTGTGAGGGGAGTTATTAGTGGTAGCCAGGCACCATTTAGTTTTTCCAGATATACTCTCCGTTTCATGAAGGCCTTTCTGTCTCTTGAATTGTTATTTTCATTGTGTCTTTGGTGTTCTTGATTCTCTTTTTCTCCAGATGGATTGAGACCAGTTGATGTTTCTTAGATGGCCACTTCCTACCTTTAATATCCCAGACATCATTCATCAGAGTGGAATGCAGAATATTTTCTTAATAAACTTAGTTATGCCAGTTGACCTCGATGTCCCCTGAAACCATGTCCCCACATCCCTGCCTCTGCTTCTCTGTTCCTCAAAGTGCTTGGTTGTACTTAGAAAACTTCTCAGCTTTTGGTTTAGTCTATGCATGCTGACTTCTTCTCTACTATATATTGTCCCTCCCTTCAACTAAAACCATTTTTTGTCTAGTATCAAATTAGCAAATAGTCCTTTCTCTCCCTCCCCATACTCATAAGCATCAAAGACTGTTTTCTTCCATGTTTAAACCTTGTCTTGAGTTGTTATAACAGTGGTCTTGTACAGCACTTGTCCTTTTGCAACTAACTGATTTCACTCAGCATAGTGCCTTCCATATTCCTCCATGTTGTGAGATAGTTCCCAAATTCATTGTTGTTTTTTATCAGTCTGTAATGTTATACAGTGTGAATATACAGTAGTTTGTTTTTCCTTTATCTGTTGGTGGCCCCTTAGATTAATTCTAATGTTTTGCTATTGTGGACAATGCTGTGATGAACACTGTTATGTGTACATCTATTTATGTAGCAGCTCTTATTTCTCTAGGATATATTCCAAGAAGTGGGATTGCTGGATCGTATGATATTTCTGTTTCTAGCTTTTAAGAAAGCACCAAATCAATTTGCAAAGTGGTTGTACCATTTTACATTTTCACTAGCACTATAGAAATGTTCCAGTCTTTGCACACCCTCTTCGTTATTTTGTGGGTTTTGAATTAATGCCAACCTTGTTGGAGTGAGAAGATGCCTCACTATAGTTTTAATCTGGATTTCTCTAATGGCTGATGGTCATGAGCATTTCCTCATACATCTGTTAGCCACCTGAATGTCTTCTTTGATGAAATGCCTGTTCACATCTTTTGCCGATTTTTTATTGGGTCATTAGTCTTTGGGTTGCTGAGTATCTTGTAGATTTTGGAGATTAGACACTAGTTAGATTTTTCATAGTCTAATCTTTTTTGCCTCAGGCTATAGGTTGTATTTTTACAATTCTGCTTAAGTCTTCAGATGAGCCTAAGTGTTGGATTTTTATGCGTTCCCAGTTGTTTATTTTCTTTTCTGGCGTTTGTGCATCATTAATAATGTTTTGCATTCTGTTTGTTGCAAGTATTAGGGTTACCTGCATTGTCCCTGTCTTTTCTTCCATGATCCTTATTGTTTTGCATCTTATATTTGGGTCTTTGATCCATTTTCAGTTAGTCTTTGTGCATGGCATAAGATAGGAGTCTTGTTTCCTTTTTTTGCAGATTGATATCCAGTTATGTCAACACCATTTGTTAAGGAGACTACCTTTTGTCCAATATAAGGACTTTAGGACTTTGTCAAATATCAGCTGTTCATAAGTGGATGATTTTATGTCTGTATTCTCAATAGCGTTCCATTCGTCTATGTATCTGTTGTACCAGTACCAGTTTTTATTTTTTTATATTATTTCTTTTTATTATTATGGTTGAATGAAAATTATATTCCCATATAAATTTGCATGCCTACCTATATGCAGCTCCCACTGCTCTCCCTGCCTGCTGACAGCATACTCTTCCTGTCCGCTCCATACATGTCTTATCCTCCAAACAATCTCCTATCCCCTCCTTTCCACCCACTCCCCAGCCTCCAGGAAGAGGTCAGCAGGATGACATCCTATAGATGCATAGAACCATAAAGTGCACATATGGTATGGTCACTCTGTGTCGCCAAGTCCAGTCCATTCCTGTCCAAAGAGTTGGCCTCCATTATGCTTTGGGAACAGGGGCAGCATGAGGGCCAGGGGCCATGGTTCCAGGGGAACTCCGAGGCCCTTGGACCACCAATTGTGTTTTAGTGGAGATTTCAGGGTGCATCTGTTTTGATTTTTGTGTTGCCAGTGAGGCTCAACTTTGTGAGCTCCATCACGGCTATTACTAGTGGTGGCTGGGCACCATCTGTTTCTTCTGGTCACAAGTTGATGTAGTCACCCACTCAAGTGGGTCTCTCTGTCTTCTGGGTTTTCTTTCCTCCATGTCACTTTGGTCCTTGGGGATCATCTGTTCCTGCTGAGTTGGGACCATTTGATGTACCCTCAGAAGGCAGCTTTTAAGACCCCAGATGCCACTCAACAATGTGGGGTGCAGAAGTCTCTCTTAGCAAAATACTAGTTGTACCAAATGGCCTAGATATCCCCTGACAGCATGGTCCCAAGCCCTTCACCCCAGCTACTTTGTCCTTGCAATATTGGGTTAAGATGATAGGAGTAATCATGCTATGTTGAACTCCAGTTATTACTGATCTTCTTTCGAATGTGTGCAGTCACAGATTTAACCCAACCAAATTTCTAGCAACTAATCTAGACCTTCCCCCCCCTTTCCTCTATCCCCACCCTTGCAGCCATCAAAGAGTCTTTTCTTCTATGCATGAGTGTGTTTTTAAGTTCTTATCACAGGGGTCTCATACAATATTTGTCCTTTTGTTGCTGACTACTTTCACTTAGCATAATGTCCTCCAATTGAAATCAGGTTATGAGATGTTTCCTAAAATCATCATTGTTCTTTATCATAATGTTCTTTAGCATAATGTTCCATTGAGTATATATACCATAGTTTACCTATCCATTCCTCTGTTGCTGGGCATCTGAATTGATTCCATCATTTTGCTGTTGTAGACTGTGCTGCAATAAACATTCATGTGCATGTATCAGTTGGTGTGAATGGCCTTGATTCTGTAGGATACATTCCAAGCAGTGGAACTACTGGGTCAAATGACATATCTAGATCCAGCTTTTTAAAAAGGAAGCGCCAGATTGCTTTCCAAAGAGGTTGCACCATTGATATGGGTCTTGTTTCAGTTTATTGCAGATAGATATCCAATTTTGCCAGCACCATGAGCAATGTAGGAGAATTCCAATTACTCCACAGCGTCTCCAGCATTTGTTGTTTTGCATTTTTTGGATCATGGCCAACCTTGTTGTGGTGAGATGGTATCTCACTGTAGATTTGGTTTGAATTTCTTTAATAGCTAATGATCATGATCATGTCCCCTTGTGTTTTTTGGCTGCCTGGATCTCCTCTTTAGAGAAGTGTCTGTCCATCTCCTTTGTCCATCATGTCATTGGGTGATTTATCTTTTTCTTTTTGATATTTTGTAGTATCTTATAGATAACAGAGATCAGGCATTGGTCTGATGCACAGTTGTCAGATATTTTTTACCATTCTGTAGGTGGCTTTTTAATTCTATTAACAAAGTCTTTGGATGAGTGAAAGTGTTTGAGTCTTAGTAGTTTCCATTTATCTATTTTCTCTTCTGTTGTTTGTGATTGGTTTGACAGACTCTGAAGTCTGTCTACAATTGTGTATTAAAATTTCTGTTGTTGTTCTCACTTTTTCTTGGATGAGCTTTATCATTTTAGATTTGATATTTAGGTCTTTTATCCAATTTGAGTTGGTTTTTGTATAAGGTGTAAGATATGGGTCTTGTTTCAATTTATTGCAGACAGATATCCAATTTTGCCAGCACCGTTTGTTGAAGAGATTTTTTTTCCCCCCAGTTTAATGTCTTAGGGCCTTTGTTGAATGTGAACTGTTCATAGGAAGATGGTATCATCTCCGGGAGCTCAGTTCTGTTCCATTGATCTATCTGTCTGTTTTTGTAGCAGTACCAGGATGTTTTGGCCACTGTGGCAGTGTAATAGGTTCTAAAGTTGGGTAGTGAGAGGTATCCCAGAGTGTTCTTCTCCTTCAGTAGTGCTTTACTTATCTGGGTGCTTTACTTATCTTCCCTTTCCAAACAAAGTTGATGATTTGTTTCTCCATCTCATTAAAAAATGTCACTGGAATTCGTATGGGGATTGAATTATATAAGTAAATTGCTTTGAGTAAAACAGATATTTTCCTATCCAGGAGAAGGAGAGGTTTCTCCATTTATGTAAGTCTCTGTTAATTTCTTGTAGCAAGGACTTGTATTCCTCTTTGTAAAGGTCTGTTATTTTTCCAGTTCGATTTATTCCTAGGTACTTTATCTTCTTAGTTGTTCGTATAAAGGAATACTACTGATTTACTTATGTTTATCTTGTGTCCTGAGACTTTGCTGAACTCTTCTTTCATTTTGACTACTTTACTTAGGGATTTGTTAGGATTCTCTGTGTATAGAATCATATCATGTACAAATAGGGAGATTTTTAATTCTTCTTCACCAATGCAGGTGTCCTTTATTTCTTGGTCTTGTCTAATTGCTCTAGCTAGAACTTCTAGTACAATGTTGAAAAGGAGAGGTGAGAGTGGGCATCCTTGTCTAGTTCCTGTTTTCAAGGGAAATTGCTTCACTCTCTGCATTCAGGATGATGTAGGCAGTTGGCTTTGTATAAATGGCCCTTATTGAATTGAGGAATTTGCCGTCTGTGCCTGTTTTGCTGAGAGTTTTTAGCATGAATGGGTGTTGGACTTTATCAAATGCCTTTTCTGCATCAATAGACAAAATCAGGTGATTCTTTCTTTGTGTTATTTGTGCGGTTGATCACATTAATTGTTTTTCTAACATTGAATCAGACTTGCATCCCTGGCAATTTGATCATGATGGATTATTTTTTTTGATATGTTGTTGAATTCTGTTGACAAGAACTTTGTTGAAGATTTTTGCATCTAGATTCATGAGTTATATCAGTCTGTAGATCTCCTTTTTTGTTGGGTCTTTCCCTGGCTTTGGTACCAGGGTTATGCTGGCTTCATAGCACGAATTGGGAGTATTCCACCCCTTTCTATACTGTGAAATAGTCTCAGCAGTATGGGAGATAACTCTTCTCTAAAAGCTTGGGAGAATTCTGCAGTGAAGACATCTGGGCCCGGGCTTTTTTGGTTGGTAGTTTTTGATGAATTTTTCAATCTCTTCCTTTGTGATGGGTTTATTGAGTGGTTCTGCATCAGTTTGTGATAATTTTGGTAGGTGATATGAATCAAGGAATTTGTCCGTTTCCTCTAGGATTTCAAATTTGTTGGAGTACTGTCTTTCATAGTATTCTGTTATGAGACTTTTGATTTCTACTGGATCTGTTACTACAACTCCCCTCTCATTTCTTATTTGGGTTATTTGTTTCCTCTCCTGTTTTTCTTTAGTAAGTTTAACCAGTGGTTTATCAGTTTTGTTGATCTTTTCAAAAAAATAGATTTTGTTTTTTTCAGGTGTCCTTCTATCCTCTAATTCTTTTAGTTCTGCTCTAATTTTTATGATTTGTTTTCTTCTGTTGCTTGAGGGGTTCCTCTGTTCTCTCTCTATGTGTTTAAGCTGTAGGGTCAGTTCTTTGATTTGATTTCTTTCTTCCTTCCAGATGTGTGCACTGATGGAGATAAGCAGACCTCTGAGCACTGCTTTGGCTGTATCCCATAGGTTCTGGTAGGAAGTGTTTTCATTCTCATTGGAATCCATGAATTTCTTTATTTCTTCCTTGATTTCTTCTATAATCCATGGCTTTTTGAGCAAGGTTGTTCAGTTTCCAAGGGTTCCGCTTTCTATCTATGTTTTTTCTGCTATTAATTTTGACTTTGATAGTCTTGTGATCTGAGAAGATGCTTTGCGTTAATTCGGTGGTATGCATTTTGTTGAGAATTGCTTTATTTCCTAACACATGGTCTATTCTGGAGAATGTTCCATATACACTGGAGAAGAAGGTATAGTTGTCTGCTGATGGATAGAAAGTTCTGTATGTCAGTGAGGTCTAGTTGCTTAATTGTGACAATAAAGTCTACTGTGTCTTTACTGAACTTTTTTCTAGGTGATCTGTCCAATATTGAGAGTGCAGTGTTGAAGTCTCCCAGTATTATTGTGGAGTGATGTATCTCATTGTTGAGTGTAGTCAGTGTTTCTTTGATGTATTTAGGTGTTTTAATATTAGGTGCATAAATATTTAATATTGTTAAGTCCTGCTTGTGTATTGAACCTTTGAGCAATAAATAGTGTCCATGCTTGTCCATGATGGTGGGTTTTCCACTAAAATCTATTTTGTCTGAGATTAGAATTGCCAGCCCTGCACTTCTTTGTATATTGTTAACTTGATATATATTCTTCCATCCTTTAATTTTCAGTGTGTTCCTATCTTTAAATCTGAAGTCAGTTTCTTGTAAGTGACATGTGGATGGGTTGTGTCTTTTGATCCAAGATGTCACTCGATGTCTCTTTACTGGAGCATTCAGTCCTTTCACATTCAGTGTAATTATTGATAGGTATGTGTTTAGTGCTGTCACTGTGATATGTTTATTTTTGTGTTGATCTTTTCTCTGTTGTTCTTATTAACCTGTTCTGGGAGATTCTTCTTTGTGAGTTGATTTTTCACCTTTTGCAGGGTTGATTTTGTGGTTGTTGGGACTCCTGTATTATGTTTCTTGGTTTGATATGTTGCATCTTTATTGAGCTTTACAGCTGCTCCTGTGATTCCCCTTAATAAACTATGTATAAACCCAATTTTAATTACTACCAGTCTTTTGACTCAACCCCTTCCCCTCCCCCCCCCCCCCCCCAGTACCAGGCTGCTTTGACTGCAAAACCAAAAATAACAAACCCACTGTCACTGAGTAGATTGTGACTCATAGTATCCCTATAGCAATGGTTGTATGACAGATTCTAAAGTCAGGTAGTGTAGGTAGCATACACATGCCACTTTGTTCTTTTGTAATGCTTTGCTTATCTGAGATGTTTTTCCTTTTTGTATGAAGTTAGTAATTTGCTTCTCCATTAAAAACTGCTGTTGAAATTTGTACAGGGACTGCATTGTTTCTATACATGGCTTTGGTCAGAGTAGTCATTTTCCCAGTGCAGAGTCTTCCCATTCATGAGCAAGGTAGTTTTCTCCACTTACATAGGTCTCTTGGTTTTGTGCAGTAGTGTCTTATCGTTCTCTTAATGTAGTTCTTTTACATCTCCAGTTAGAGTTACCTAAGTATTTTATCTTCTTGGGGGCTATTGTAAATGGTATTGATTTAGTGATTTCATCTTTGATATTCTCTTTGTTGGTGTAGAGGAATTCAACTGACTTTTGTATGTTTATGTTGTAGTCTGATAATTTGCTGAATTCTTCTGTTAGTTGTGGATTCTTTAAGTTCTCTTTTGAAGAAGATCACATAACCCATAAACAGAGATACTTTTGCTTCTTCCTTACCAATTTGGATACTTTTTATTTCTTTTTCTAGCCTGATTGCTCTGGCTAGAACCTTCTAAATAATACCAGTGACAAAGGGCATCCTTATCTAGTTCTTGCTCTCAAGGAAAATGCTTTTGGACTCTCTCCATTTAGGATGATGTTGGCTGTTGGCTTTGCATAATTGTCCTTTATTGTGTTGAAGAATTTCCTTTCTACTTCTATTTTGCTGAGAGTTTTTAACATAAAGAGGTGTTTGAGTTTGTCAAATGCATTTTCTGCATCAGTTGGTAAAATCAAGTGGTTCTTGTCTTTTGTTTCATTTCTGTGGCGGATTACAGTTTTTTTTTTTTTTTTTTAATCTAAAGTTGATCCATTCCTGCATACTTGGTATGAATCCTACTTGGTCATGGTGAATTATTTTTTGATATGTTGTTGAATTCTACTGGCTTGAATTTCATTGAAGATTTTTACATTTAAGTTCATGAGAGATGTTGGTCTGCAATTTTCCTTTTTCGTGATGTCTTAACTGGTTTTGGTATCACAATTATGCTAGCTTCGTTGAATAAGTTTGAGTGTATTCTAGTCTTTTCTATGTCCTGAAATACCTTCAGTAACAGCGATACTAACTTTCCTATGAAAATTTAGTAGAATTCTCCAGTGAAGTCATCAAGGCCAGGGATTTTTTTGGTTGGAGTTTTTTAATTGCTTTTTAAATCTCTTGGCTGGCTTTGAATCTCTTCTTTTTAATGGGTTTATTTAATTGTTGTGTTAGTGTAAGTAAATAGCATGTTCTAGACATTTGTCCATTTCCTCTAGGTTTTCATATTTGTTAGAGTACAATTTTTCATAGTGTTCTGTTATAATTTTTTCAATTTCAGTTGTTTTTGCTGTGGTATCACCCATCTCATTTCATTTTCATGTAATTTGCTTCTTCTTCCTTTTATTTTTTTTGTTGAATTTGGCCAGTGATTATCGATTTTGTTGATCTTTTTGAACAACCAGTTTTTGGTCTTGTTAACTCTCTTATTTTTCTATTCTCTAATTTAGTTCTGCTCTAACTTTTACTATTTACTTCTTTCTGATGTCTGAGGGTTTCATTTGCTGTTCTCTTTTTACGTGTTCGAGTTGTGGTGTTAATGCTTTGATGTGAGACTTTTTTCTTTCTGGATGTTTGCATTTATTGGAATAAACAGATCTCTGAGCCCTGCTTTTGCTATGTCCCAAAGATCCTGATAAGATTTATGCTTGTTCTCACTTGATTCCATTAATTTTTTCATTCTGTCTCTGATTTCTTCCATAATCCAGTAGTTTTTGAGCAAGATATTATTCAGTGTCCTTGTTTTTCCTTGCTTTTTCTGCTATTGATTTCTACTTTATAGTTTTATGGTTTGGAAAGATGCTTTGCAATGTTCAATGGTTTGGATTTTTTTAAAGCTTACTTTATGATGTATTATGTGGTCTGTTCTTGGAGAAGAAAGTATACTTAGTTGCTGTTTGGTGGAGTGTTCTGTATTTGTCTATGTGGTCAAGTTGGTTGAATGTGACATATAGATCTTCTGTGCCTTTACTGAACTTTTCTTTGGATATCCTGTCCTTCACCAAAAGTGGTATGTTGAAGTCTCCTACTGTTACTGTGGAGCTCTCTATTTCTCTTCAGTGCTGTTAGATTTCATCTTATGAATTTAGGAGCCCTATTATTTGATGCAGAAACCCTGGTTGCACAGTGGGTAAGTGCTACATCTGCTAACTGAAAGTTCAGCAGTTCAAATCCACCAGGTACTCCTTGAAAACTATTTGGTCAGTTCTACTCTGTCCTATAGGGTTACTATGAGTTAGAATCGACTCTATAGGAACAGGTTTGGTTGACTTTATTATTTGACTTATATATATTTAACAATGTTATGTCCTCCAGGTATATTGACTATTTGATCATTGTATAGTGTCCCTCCCTCTTTACCCGTTATGGTGGATTCTACTTTAAAATCTCTTTTCTTGGAAATTAGTATTACCAGTCCTGCTCTTTTTAGAATGTTGTTTACTTGATATGATTTTTTTCCATTCTTTGAGCTTTAGTTTGTTAGAGTCCTTAAGTCTAAGGTGTGTCTCTTGTAGGCAGCATATGGATGGATCATGTTTTCTTATCTACTTTGCAACTTTCTCTTTCTTGGTACACTTAATCCATTTACATTCAGGGTAATTATTGATAGTTATCAGTTTAGTGCTGTCATTTTGATACCTTTTTTGGTGCATTGTTGACAATTTCTTTGCTCCACGTAATTTTCTGTGTTGAGTCATTTTTCATTATACATTTTCTTTCCATCCTTTTCACTGTTACTGCTTTTTTTATTTGCTCAGACTTTGTGTTTTTCTTGTTTTTTATTTTGATGCGTAGTTTTGTTAGTTTCTTTTGTGTTTACTTTAATATTTTCTTCTATTTTTCTAGATTTAAACACTTCTTTAATTTCTTTGTATTGCCATGACTTCCTGTTCATATGAAATATATGTGGTTACATTTTTTTATTCCCTCCTTTTGATATAATATTGTAGTGTTTTACATAATGATATGTTTATTGCCCTATTTTTAGCCCTATGGCTTTGATTTATTTTTGTGAATTCCCTGTTTGGGATGATATCTGTTTGTTCTAGCTTTGGATTCTTACTTGATGTTATTGGTTTTGAAAATCTCCTGTATTTCAGTTCATATGGAAATGCCCTAAATTTGCCATCATATTTGAGAGACGATTTTGCTGAATATAAAATTCTTGAACAGCGATTTTTTTTTTTTCCCTTCAAGCCTTTGTTTATGTCATTCCATTGCTTTCTTGGCTATATGGTCACTGCTGTGTAGTCTGAGTTCAGTCTCATTGGTTCTCCTTTTTAGATTATTTTTCATTTATCCCCAGCCAACTTTAAAATTATCTCCTTATTGTTGGATCCAACTCGACGGCACTTGTCTTGGCATTGTTAGTTTTGGTAAGTTTGACTATACTATGTTTTGGTGTCTTTCTTTTGGGATCTATCTTGTATGCAATTTGAAGAGCATCTTGAAGAGATATCTTCTCTTCCTTCATGATACCAAGGAAGTTTTCTGTGAACAGATCTTCAATAATCCTCTGTATTTTTTGTTATCCCCCTATTCTGTTATTCCAGTCACTTATAGGTTATTCCTCTTGATGGAATCCCATGTAATTCTTAGTGTTTTTTTCATCTTTTACATTTCTTTGATTTTTCCTCCAATTTGTTGGTGTCAGGTATTTTATCTTTGATCTCACTAATACTGGTTTTCATTGCTTCAGTTTTACTCCTTTTATTTTCTACAGTTGTCTAATTCTATAATTTTATTATTAATATTCTGAATCTCTGCATGCTATTTTTCTATGCTTTCTTGTAGTCCCTTCATTTTATTTTTATGCTTTTCTGAATTTTGCCTGAACTCTTCAAGAGTTATAAATATCAATCTTTTGCATTCTACCTCTGATAATTTCAGGAAGATCTCTTAATCTGTAAAGTTTCTTGATTCTTTGTTTTGGGAACTGTTTGAAGACATCATAGTCTGCTTCTAAGTTATTTTATATGAACTGTTTTAGTGTTAAGTGAAATTTTTTTTGGCTTCTACATTAGTTTACTAGCGCTGCCACAATGAAATGCCAAAAATTTGGCCTTTTATAAGAATACGAAACCATGTTTTTGTATTTCTAGAGGTTATTCATCTAAAATTATGATTTTCCCAGTGCCATAGTCTTTTTGAAAGGCTTCTGATTGCCCCATGCAGAGATATGATGATTAGATACACTATCCGGCCTATTCATGTGTTTTCAGAAAACAAAACAAAACAAGAAAAGAAAAGAAAACTTATGTCATTAGGAGGAATTGGTAAAACAGAATTTTAAAGCATCTCTCAAAAAATTTCAAGAGGCAATATACTCCCAATGCCTATTCCTATTGCATTGCCAAAGAAATGGGTGAAAGCAGAAGTGAGATAACATCACAACTAGGCTAATGCTATGATTGAGCCACCACTCCTCTCTGTCTTACTCTGGTGACTTGCATGTTGTGATACTGGAAGTTACACCATTGATATTTGAAATTCTAGTAAGATCACTCCTTATGGGCAGGTGTCAGCAGACTCCGGGCTAAGAGAGACTCAGGAGAAGGACCTGGAAATCTGCTTTTGAAAAAAATTGACCAGTGCAAACTGTAGTGAACATTAACATGGTGCTAGTAGATGAGAACTTGAGTTTGGAAGGTGCTCAGAATACTAGTGAAGAGCTGCCACTTCAAAGCAGAGTCAACCTTAACTGGGATGGAGTAACACTTTTGAGACCTCATTTGCTGATGTGGCAAAATTCAAAATGAGAAGAAACAGCTGTAAATATCCATTAATAATCAGAATGTGGAGTATAGTATACTGAATTTAGGAAAGCTGGAAGTGGTTAAATATGAAATAGAGCTCTTGAAGATTGACATCACAGGTGTTGGGGTTATTATTGCAGCTATCCAATGGATCACGGCTGAAAGCAGAGAATATCCAAAAGACATTCACTTGTGTTTTAGTGTTTAGACAATGGTGTTCAATTATGTGGATCCAAATTATTGATAACAACCCAAGTAATAGGAATTCCAGAACACTGAGTTGTGCTCATGAAGAATTTATACATAGCCCAAGAAGTTGTCCTGTGAACAGAATGAAGAGATACTGTATGGTTTAAAACAACGAAAGGTATATGTCAGGGTCATATCATTTCTCTATACTTATTCAATCCGTATTAGCAGCATATAATCAGATAAGCTGGACTATATAAAGAAGAAGGGGGAATAAAGATAGGTAGGAGGAAGACTCATTAACAGCCTGTGATATGTAGATGATACAACTTTACTTGCTGAATGTGAAGAAGATTTGAAGCACCTACTGATGAAGATAGACTATAGTATAGATTACAACTTAGCATAAAGAAAACAAAAATCTTCACAACTAAACCAACAAACAATATCACGATAAAACTGAAAAACCGAACTTGTTGCCATTAAGTTGATTTTAATTTGTAGTGACCCTATAGGACAGAGTAGACTGCCTTATAGGGTTTTCATGAAGTAGCTGATGGATTCAAACTGCCAGCATTTTGGTTAGCAGCCCTAACTCCTAACCAATGTGTCTCCAGGGCTCCAACATCATGATAAATAGAGACAATATTGAAAATGTCAAGGATTTCGTTTTACTTGGGTCTACAATCAAGGCCCCCGGAAACAGCTTTCAAGACATTGAACAATGTATTGCATAGGGCAAATCTGCTCCAAGAGACCTCTTTAGAGTGTTAAAAGTCAAACTGTCACTTTGAGGCCTTGGTAAGCTTGACCCAAGCCATGGTATTTTCAGTTGCCTCAGAAACATGTGAAAGATGGGCAATGAATAAGGAAGGCTAAAGAAGAATTGATAACTTTGAATTATGGTATTCACAAAGAATATTAGTTATAGCCTATCAGAAGAATGCACAGATCAGTCTTGGAACAAGTACAGACGAATACTCCTTCAAAGCAGGATGGCGAGACTTCATTTTGCATTTGTTGGCCATGTTATCAGGATAGAGCAGTCTCTGGAGAGTGATAACAAGACTTGTAAAATAGTTAACAAAATAGGAATGCCACCAATGAGACAGACTGACACAATGGCTGCAATAATAGGCTCAAACCATAACAACAGTTGTGATGGTGTAGGAACGGGCAGTGTTTCTTTTTGCTGTACAGAAGCTCATTATGAGTTAGGACTAACTTAATGGCACAAAACAACAAAAAATAACTGAAAGTTGAAATGTGCACAGGGACAAGGAGTTACAGATAATGAGATAGTGTTGGTGTAACTGAAGGAAACAGGATTTTTCAAACTATTTAATAGAAAATAATGATTAAAGGGAACAGGTTACTGCATGCAGAAGGCAACATGCACAGGTCTAAACTCTTCAGGTGACAAGATTTTACTGTTCTCACCTCCAAGTCTCTGTGTTCCCTTCATATTTTGTGCCAGCCTGTGGTGGGGGAGATGGAGAATGGTGTGGAACAGTTGTGCTCATCATCTTTTCTGGCTAAAGTCTGTAGAACACTTTTTCTAGGAGCAATCATATTATACATTGCATTTTGGTTCTCAGAGCAGCTCTCAAGCCCTGTTTTAATATACACTCTAGCTGAAACTTCATGGAAAGAGGAACTGGGTGGGGGCGGGAGGAGCTGCAGAGTTGTTGACAGTGGTGGTGAGAGAGCAGGAATGAGGGAGACAAGAGGAAGGGGGAGAAAGGCGGGGAGGAGGTGGTGATCTGAGAAGAGCAGGAAGAGGGAAGGAAGTCTGTCATAGCAGTGAGAGAAGATAGATCAACTTAAAAAGAAAATAATAAATTGAATTAATTCCTCCAACTGACTGGTTTGGAAACCCTGGTAGAGCAGTGCTTAAGTGCTGTGGCTGCTAACCAGAAGGTCGGCCATTCAAACCCGTCAGGCACTCCTTGGAAACTCCATGGGGCGGATCTACTCTGTCATATAGGGTCTCTGGGAGTCAGAATTGATCCAGCAGCAATGTGTACTACTGGTTTAAATGGGAATTATGGGTCAACTAGGAATCGAAACACTCTTTACTGCAATTATTCTTATTGTTAAATGTTTGTTGAATCCAAACAACTTAAAATAAACATCTACATTTTAAAGAGAAGAAGGGTAGAACTGGGGGAATAAAAGATCTGCTGCAAGAAGAAAATGGTAAAACATTAAAACCAACTAAAACAACAACAAAAATACTGTTGTTGAGTGGATTCAAACTCAACCAACACTATAGAACAGAGTAGAACTGCCTCACAGGTTTTCAAAGATGTAATCATTCTGAGGGCCTATTGTTCCATTTTTCTCCCATCATAAAATGTTACTGGCTTAAAATAAGGAAAAAAAATAACAATAGATAAAGTGAAAGTTTGGGAAAAAATAATTCAAGTTTCAAAGAAGCTGTACTGTGTTGTCTATGACTTAATACACTTCAGAAGAAGAACACAAATGGAACTCCTTTTTTTTTTTTAGAAACTGTAGTTGTACAATGCTTATGGTGTGATTTCAGTTCTTTTGGATGTTATAGACTTCAGATACACAGCTACTTAGGGGCTATTTACTTCTGTTTTGATTATTAGATTTAAAAACTAATATTTAGCTGTACTTTTTATTGTACTTTAGATGAAGTTTTACAGAACAAACCAGTTTCTCATTAAGGGATAGATATATTGTTGTATGACATTGGTTAATAACTCCATAACATGTCAACATTCTTCGTTCTCAACCCTGGGTTCCCCAATATCAGCATTTTTGTCCCCTCTTGAGGCGCTCCTTGAATACTCTGGGGGTCAGTTCTACCCTGGTCCCTAGGGTCACCATGAGTAGGATCTGACTTGATGGCACTGGGCTGGCTTGCTTGTCTTCTAGTCCTTGCCCCTGAACTGGTGTGCCGCTTCAGTCTTGTTTTGTTTTATGAGCCTGTCCAATCTTTGGCTGAAGAGTGAGGCTCAGAATTGACTTCATAACTGAGCTGAAAGGGTGTTTAGAAACCATATTCTCAGGACTTCTCCACTTTCTGTCAGGTGAGCAAGTCTGTTCTTTCTTTTTGAGTTAGAATTTTAGTTTACATGGTTCTCCATCTCTATCTGGGACCCTGTGTGGTCATCCCTGTCAGAGCAGTCAGTGGTGGTATCTGGGCACCATCTAGTTGTATGGATTCAGTCCGATGGAGGTGACTGTAGATGTGATCCGTTAGTCCTTTGGAACTAACCTTTCTCTTGGATCTTTATTTTTCTTCATCTTCCTTGCCTTCAAGGAGGAGAGAGCAGTGTATTCAGTCTGGTGCTGGCCATTGTGGATGTGATCCATTAGTCTTTTAGGCTAATCTTTCACTTGTATACTTATTTTTTTTCACTCTTCCTTGCTCTCAAAGAGGTAAGAGAAGTGGAGTATTTATGTAATCACTAACAGCCTTTTAAGACCCTGGATTAGTTGAATCTTGTTTTAGAAGTAAGGGGTATGATAGTTAAGCACTCGGTTACAAACCCAAAGATCAGCAGTTTCAACCCACCAGCCACTCCCCAGGAGAGAGGTGAGGCAGTCTGCTTTTATAAAGATTATACCTTGGAAAGCCTATGTGGTCATTTTACTCTGTTCTATAGGATCTCTATGACTTGGAATTCACTTGACAGAATTTTTTTTTTCTTTTCATTAGCTTTATTTCAGCAAGAACCAAGCTGGTCATGGCCTTAAAAAAATAAAATTACTCTGTACAAAAAATAAACTTAACTTTTTATTTTAAACTATTTTTGTCTTCTTCCTTTTGCCTCACACTTAGAATTTTTTTTCCCTGAAATTGTAAAGCAATGACATACTTGTTTTAAAAAATTCAAATGCTTTAAAACTGTGGGAAGGAAAAGATGTAGAGTCTTGCTCATCTCCATTCTTCACCTCATTCCCAAAGGTTATCATTTTTTATTATGTATCATTTCACAATTGTCCTTGAATGTGAAATGTACTTACTGATATTTATAAGTGAAATGGTCATGTACGCGTAGTTGCATCTTTTTTAATGAAATGGAATTACATTGCAGAAGTCTTTTGAAACTTTTTTAAATTTTCTTTTTTATTTAACATGACTGAGCTAAAATGTACATTCGCATATAAATTTACATGCCCACCTATATGCAGCTTCCACTGCTCTCCCTGTCCAGTGACTGCACACTATTCCTCTCTGCTCCATACATGTCTCATCCTCCCAACAGCCTCCTTGCCCCTCCTCTTCACCCACTCTTCTTCCTCCAGCCACAGGTCAGCAGGATGATATCCTACAGATGTATAGAACCATAAAGTGCAACCAATATATGGTCACTCTGCATTGAGAAGTCCAATCCATTCCTGTCCAAAGAGTGGATCTTTGTTATAGTTTATGGGTAAGGGCAGCATCAGGGCCAGGAGCCATGCTCTCAGGGGAACCCCGAAACCGCTGGACCATCAGTTGAGGTCTTTTAGTGGAGATCTCAGGATGCACCCCTTTTTATTCTTGTGTTGACAGTGAGACTCATCTCTGTGAGCTCCATCGTGGCTATCACTGGTGGTGGCCGGGCACCATCCAATTCTTGTGGTCCCAAGTCGATGAAGGCACCCACTCTTGTGGGTCTCTCTGTCTTCTAGGTTGTCTTTACCGCATGTCATTTTGGTCCTCGGTGAGCTTCCCTTCCTACTGAGTTGGGTCCATTTGCTGTGTCCTCGGATGGCAGCTTGGCAGCTTTTAAGACCCCAGACGCCACTCACCAATGTGGGGTGCAGAGAGCTCTCTCAGCAAAATGCTAATTGTGCCAATTGACCTTGATTTTGTCTAAGAGCATGGTCCCCTGCCCCCTGCCCCAGCTACTCTATCCTTGCAATATTGGGTTAAGATGGAAGGAGTACTCAAGTTATGCTGAAGTCCGCTTAGTGTTGTTCTTGTTTCTAATGTGTGCTATCACTGCTTTCTCCCAATCAGATTTCTAGCAACTATCTAAACTGAACCCTCCCCCCAACTCTCCCTCCCTCCCCTCCCTTGCAGCTGTCAAAGAGTCTTTTCTTCTATACACAAGTCTGTTTTTGAGATCTTATCGTAGAGGTCTCATACAGTATTTGTCCCTTTGTCGCTGACTACTTTCACTCAACATAATTTCTTCCAGTTGAAACCAGGTTAAGAGATATTTTCTGGAATCATCATTATTCTTTATCATTGTGTAGTGCTCCATTGAGTATATGTACCATAGTTTACCTATCCATTCTTCTATTGCTGGGCATCTGGGTTGATTCCATCTTTTTGCTATCATGGACTGTACTGTGATAAACATTCTTGTGCATGTGTCTGTTGGTGTGAAAGGCCTTGATTCTGTAGGATATATTCCAAGTAGTGGAATTACTGGATCAAATGGTATATCAATGTCCATTTTTTTAAGGAAGCACCAGATTGCTTTCCAAAGAGGCTGGACCATTTTGCAACCCCACCAACAGTGTAGGAGGGTTCCACTTTCTCCACAGCCTCTCCAGCATTTGTTGTTTTGTGTTGAAACATTTTTGAGAAACTGAACAATGTAACACGAACATCTTTCAACAACAGGAAGTACATCTTATTCGTTTTAATAGCCACCTATTATTTAGTGTTTGGATTTACAAGGATATATTTGATTTCTACTGACAAACTGACAGATTGTTTCTAATATTTTGCTATGACAAATATTGCTAAGTTGATCATGCTTGTATACTTCATGACTTTCTATATTGCTGGAGGATAAATCCATGGAAATGGTATTCCTAGGTGAAAGCAAATGTGAACTTTTATTTTGAGGAATACTGTGAAATAGTTTGTTGAAATGTGACAGTTTATACTTCCACAAAAGAACATGATTGTGCTAGTTTCCCCTTGCATCCACCAACAGTAGATACTTGCACTCTCTTAATCCTTGTTTGTCTCACAAATAAAATTTTTCTTGTTTAAGTTGGAAATTTTGGGTTATTAGTAAGGTTAGGAATACTTTCATATGCTTAATGGTGGTTATCCTTTTTAAAAAAATTGATTTGAAAGCCCTTCCTATACAAAGTGATATTTACACTTTGTCATACATGTTGCAAGTATTTTCTCTCAGTTTGAGGTGTTCTTTAAACTTGGTTTCATGTCTTTTCATTATTGTGATTTTGTCATGCAGTAAAATGATTCAATCTTCTTTTGGCCTTAAGAGTTTTGTATCATGATTAGAAAGCATCATGTTGCTGTTCTCATGCATATACTTCTGTCAATCTGGTAAGTAATGAGGTCTCAATAACTGGGTCTAAAATTCATAGAACTATGTATTACAGAGTTGACAGAAAATGCTAGCATCTAGCATAGAGCGTGCGATTTTAAACTTACTAGAAATCTCTCTCCTTTTATTTCTGTGCATCATTCCTTCTTCATCTTTCTCATATTGCAATCCCCAGCAACTGCTGCATGCTACCCAGAAGGCTAAGTGAAGATTGAAATAATTTTTATAAAAATCATAAAAAAGAATAACTCCTCATTTGGTAGTTCTTGTTGTGAATAAAACAAAAGAGACATGCTTATCTTTGGAGAAGAGGTCATGTTGTGCACGCTGTTTATTGGCAGATCAATTTGTTCTCATCTAACAAATTAGGTCGTGATGAGACGTGCATCTGTGTCAGCTTGACTGTAACAGCATCTGATCGTCCAATGCAGAATGTGCGATCGCCCGAATGGAATTGCTGGATACCAAGCTCAATAGTCAACAAGTCACACTGTGCTTTCCCAAATGAATATGGGATCTCTATGACTTAAAGACAGAAGGAAAATAGAAATTTGTATCAGCTAGTAAATTTGGTCTGCTTATACAGTTGTATATGTTCATTTTTTCTGTTGTAGCATGTACACATTTCACCTATCCCTCAAGGTTCAGCATAAACACAACTTTCCCAGTGTTGTCTGCACTAATCTCCCTCTCTAGAATGAACATTTCTTTCCTTCTAAGTACTCCTGACACTTTGTGTATTTCACTCTTCTTTCAGTGTATATGTCTATCTTATTTTCTAGTTATATAAGTGGCCATAAAATTATTCCTAGAAGACTGTGAGTTCACTGGGATAAGGTTCTTATCTAAACCAACTCAGCATTTCTCTGCAGTGCTCATTACTGTGATTTTACTCCTCTGAATGGGTAGAAACAGAGTTAAACTGAGACTGGAGAGAAACACGTAGTTGTTGTTCTCAGGTGCCGTCAAGTCACTTATGATCCATAATGACCCTATGTACAACAGGACGAAACACTGCCCGGTCTGGTGTCATTCTCACAATCATTGTTGCAGCAGTGTTCATTGATGCAGCCACTGTGTCAATCCATCTCCCTGAGGGTCTTTCTAGTTTTGCTGATCCTCTACTAAGAATGGTGTCCTTCCCCAGGGACTGATCCTTCCTAGTCCAATGTACATGAGATGAAATCTCACTGTATTTGTTTCTAAGGAGCATGCAGGCTGTACTTCTTCCAAGACAGCTTTGTTCGTTCTTCTGGGAGTCCATGGTATATTCAGCATTCCTTGCCAACACCGTAATTCAAAGGCATTAGTTCTTCATTCTTCCTTATTCATTGTCCAACTTTCACATGCATCTAAGACAACTTAAAATATCATGGCTCAGGCCAGGTGCACCTTAGGCCTTAAAGTAACTTCTTTGATTTTCAGCAGTTTAAAGAGATCTTCTGCTGCAGATTTGCCTAATGAAATATGTCATTATATTCCTTGACTGCTGGTTCTTCAGCTATTGATTACTGATTTCAGTGAAATGAAATATTTGACAACTTCAATATTTTCTCTGTTTATCACGGT
Organism: Heterohyrax brucei; assembly: GCA_028571685.1. Taxonomy (NCBI): domain Eukaryota; kingdom Metazoa; phylum Chordata; class Mammalia; order Hyracoidea; family Procaviidae; genus Heterohyrax; species Heterohyrax brucei. Next base: position 80,501,813 of record CM053143.1, read on the forward strand.
GTTGCTTGTTGGTCCAGTTAGGGAGGATTTTCATTTTCTTGATGTTGAGATGTCATCCATACTGAAAGCTGTAGTCTTTATCTTCATCAGTAGATGCTTCAAATCCTCTTCACTTTCATCCAAGCAAGGATGTATTAGCTGGATATTGCAGATTTTTAATGGTGCTGCTTCCAGTCCTGGCACTCTCTTCTTCATGTAGTCCAGCTTCCTACATTATTTGCTCAGCATCTGCATTGAATAATATAAACCTGACACACATTTTTCCTGATTTTAAGCCATACAACATTGCCTTATTTTGTTTGAATGGCTACATCTTAGTCTATGTTCAGGTTCCCCATGAGCACAATAAATTCCCATTCTTCGCAATATTATTCATAATTTGTTATGATCCATGCAGCTGAATGCCTTTGCATAGTCAATAAAGCACAAGTCAACATCTTCTGGTATTCCCTGCTCTGAGCCATGACCCACCTGACGTCAGCAGTGATATTCCTCGTTCCATGTCCTCTTCTGAATCTGGCTTGAATTTCTGGCAGTTCACTCTACTGCTGCAACTGTTTCTAAATTATCTTCAGAAATTTTTTACTTGTGAGTGATGTTAATGATATTGTTTGATAATTTCTGCTTTCTGTTGGACCACCTTTCTTTGGAATAGGCACAAATATAGATTTTTTCCAGTTGGTAGGCATAGACTGCTGAGTACTTCCAGCATTGTGTCTGTTTATTGAAACATTTCAGTTGGTATTCTACCACTTTCTAGGGCCTGGTTTTTGTCCATTGCCCTCAGTGCATTTAGAACATCTTCCTTCAGTACGATCACTTAGTGATTATGTGCCACCTCCTGAAATGTCTGAACATCAACAAACTCATTTTGGTACAATGACTGTATGTATTTCTTCCATCCTTCTTTTGATGATTGCTGTGTCATTCAATATTTTACCCATGGAATCTTTCAACATTGCAACACAGCTGTCAGTTTGTCAAACTGTGGTGGCTTGTGTGTTATGGTGATGCTGAAAGACAGCTGTCAGTTTGTCAAACTGTGGTGGCTTGTGTGTTATGGTGATGCTGAAAGTTACGTGACTGGCATTTCAAAGGCCAGCAGAGTCCCCCATGAGGGACAGGTTTCAGTGGTACTTCCAGACTAGGGATCTGGCAGACTACTTCTGAAAAAACTAGCCAGTACAGTAAAAACCTTATGAATAGCAGCGAAATGCTTTCTGATATAGTGTCAGGAGATGAGCTCCTCAGGCTGGAAGATGCTCAAAGAACAGCTGGTGAAGAGCTGCTTCCTCGAATTAGAATTGAACTTAGTGATATGGGTAGAATAAAGCTTTTAGGACCGTCTTTTGATAATGTGGCACAATTCAAAACGAGAACAAATAGCTACAGGTATCCATTAGTAATCAGAATGTGAAATGAATGTAGTGAGTCGAGGAAAACGAGATGTCTTCAAAAACGAAGTGAATGCATAAAAATCAGTATCCTAGATGCTGTTGTTGCTGGTGCTGTCAAGTTGGTTCTGAATCATACTAAACTTATGTGCAACAGAATAAAACCCTGCCTCATCCTGCACCATGCCCACAATCATTGTTAAGCTTGAGGTCATTGCTGTAGCCACCGTGCCAAACCTTATTGTGTAGGGTCTTCCTCTTTTTTTGCTGATCTTCTACTTCACCTAGCATGATGTTCTTCTCTAGGGATTGATCTCTCCTGACAACATGTCCAAAGTAGGTAAGATATAGTCTTTCAATCCTTACTTCTAAGGAACATTCTGGTTGTACTTCTTCCAGAACAGATCTGTTTATTCTTTTGGCAGTCCGTGGTATGGTCAGCATTCTTCTCCCACACCACAATTCAAAGCATCAATTCTTCTGTCTTCCTTATTCACTGTCTAGCTTTTGCATGCATATGGTGTGGTTGAAAATACCATGGCTTGGGTCAGGCACACCTTAGTCTACAAGGTGACATCTTTGCTTTTGAATACTTTAAAGAGGCCCTTTGTGGCAAATTTTCTCAATGCAATATGTCTTTTGATTTCTTAATTGCTGTTTCCATGAGTGTTGATAATAGATCCAAGTAAAATAAGTTCCTTGATAACCTCAATCTTTTCCCTGTTTTTCATGATGTTGCTTATTGGTCTAGTTGAAGTTGAGGTGTAACCCATGCTGAAGTAGCTATGGTCTTTGATCTTTATCAGTGTTTCAAGTCCTTTTTACTTTCAGCAAGCCATGTTGTGTTATTTGCATATTGCAGGTTGTTAACGAGTCGTCTTTCAATCCTGATGTCCTGTTCTTCATACAGTACAGTTCTTGAATTTTTACTTGGCGTATCAGCAAAACTGGGGAAACTGAAGATTTTTAAAAGTCTCTGCAGTCTGAAATTGATTAAATATACAATCAGGTTGCATTGATAATTACTGGTGATTGGAATACAAAAGCTGAAAACAAAAAAGAAGAATCAGTAGTTGGAAAATATAGTGTTGGTGATAGAAGTTATGCTGGAGATTGCATACTAGAATTTTGCAAGACCAACTAATTCTTAGGTATTAGTGAGATGAAATGGACTATATCGGGCATTTTGAAACAGACAATCATATATGGTCTACTATGCCAGGAATGACAAGATGAAGAGTAATGGAACAACATTCATCATGAAAATGAACATTTCAAGATCTATGGTAAAGTGCAGTGCTGCCAGAGATAGGATAATATCCATGTGTCTACAAGAAAGACCAATTAATATGACTATTATCCAAGTTACATACCAATCACTAACGCCAAAGATAAAGAAATTAAAGATTTTTTTTTAACAACTTCTACATTCTGAAATTGATTAATTGGGCATTCGTGATTCATCAGTAATCGCTAGTTATTGGGATGTGAAAGTTGGAAACAGAGATGGATCAATAGTTGGAAAATATCGCCTTGGGTATAGAGAGGATGTCAGCGATCACATGATAGAATTTTGTAAATTCAACAACTTATTCATGGAAAATACCTTTTTTCAATAACACAAGAGATGATAATACATTTAGACCTCAGTGGATATAATACACAGGAGTCAAAGTGAATACATCTGTGAAAGAGATGATGGAGAAGCTCAGTGTCATCAGTCAAGCTGGGGGCTGACTGCAGCGCAGTCCATTGATTGCTCATATACAGGTTTAAACTGATGCTGAAGATAATTAAAACAAGTATAGGAGAGCCAAAGTACGATCTTAAGTGTATCTCACTTGAATTTAGAGACCATCTTAAAGAATATATTTGATGTGTTAAATGCTAATGTCCAAAGACTGGACTGGTTGAAGAAAGAAAAAGGCTATCAAAAAGACAGGACAGAAGAAAAGACCAAAATGCATGTCAGAAGATACTTTGAAACTTGTTTTTGAATGAAGAGTATTTGAAGCCAGTGGATGAAAAGAAGAAGTAAAAGAGCTGAGCAGAAGACTAAACAGGCAGCTTGAGAAGACCAACTACAGTACTATTATGACACGTGCAAAGAAGAGAAACACAGAAATTTAAATGAAGAAAAACAGAAAATTTTAGAAAAAGAGTAGAAGGCCATGAAATTACTGAAAAGTTGATAGCTAACTGAGGATATACACAGAATTCAGTTGTAATAGATAACATGAGGGGTAGGGAGATGGGGAGAATCCCAAATTAATGGTTCCCTACTTTTTCTGTGTGAATATTTGAAATAAATACCATGTTAGGTAATCATGATTTACAGTTATCTGCTCTTTTTTGAGGGACTCTTCTATAAGCAAAAGAAAAAAATTTTATTTAATAAAAATGTGTGCCAAGCAAAGCCATTGCTACTGAAACAATTTCAACTCATTGTAACTCAGTAAGATATAGTAGAACTGTCCCACTGGGTTTCCAAAGCTGAAAATTTTTATGGAAGCAGATTGCCACATTTTTTTCCTGCAGAGTGACTGGTTGGTTTGACCTGCTGACCTTTGGTTGTCAGCCAAACACTTTAACCACTGTGCATCAGGGGTTCTCTATCACAGCAAATATGGGCACATAAAGAGTTCATTGAAATGAACTATGAAGATAAGATGTATGTGTCTAGCAACTGATTTATATTTTAAAATTTATGGTGAGTATTTCCATGTGGATGATGTTATTCTTTACTTGGTGTGATTTGGGCAAATCTATGCTACCTGTAAATATAATTAATCTTTTCTGCTTCTCTTTTACATAAATTTCAGTCTAATACAGTAACTATAGAATTAGCAAAAGGTACTTCCCATCATACAGAATTTAATGTTCTCAAATAAGTGTTAAAATTATGTTTTATATTGCCATTTTATTTGAATGTCAGGGTTAGTTGGGGAATTCATTGAAATCTCTGTTATAATCACAGACCTGCAAATGACTTGTGCTTGCATTTGAGGGTGGGCATGGGTGTGCTTGAGTCAGAGCAATGTGATTTTCTAAAAAGGTAAAATAGCTAATTAAGTTGCTATGATTCCTCAGTCATCTACAGAGAATGGCCAATAATTGATTTGGGAAGGGAGGGGAACCTTACTTAAGCTGGCACTTTTTTTTTTTTTAATTGAATCTGTCTCCTGATGATTAACACAGAATTTCCTCTAGCAATTATGGACTCTCTTATAAATGACTGTCTCATAATTTACAGCTTGCCAGAAGCAGCTTCAACTCAAACATGTGTGTAATTCACTCTTCTGGCTCATTTCCATCACAGCTTCTGTCAGCCCACACAGTCTCGCACACATGTGAAATACTCCATGCTGAGAGTCTGTATTCTCCCTTGCCAGAAAAATTGGCCTACCATATAGACTGCTATAGCTGGCTCCCAAAGATCCATTCTATTGGCAAGTAAGGGCAGTCCTGTTAAAAGAAATCTGTAGGTCAGTTCCCACATTTTGTAATCTCTGATTTCAACCTCTGATCACTTCTGTCAGTCGTTTACTACTCAGTTGTTTTTTTTAACTTTTAGATTTATGGGGAAAAAACCCTTTTCCCGTTATATTTTATTTCCTCTAATAAGGAAGCTAATTTCGCTAATATGCAAAATATGAGTATTAGGAGCAAAAAGTAACAAGGAAAAAAGTCCTTAAAGAACATATAAACCTCCCGCCCCCCTAAAAAAAGAAAAAGAAAAAAACTTCCTGAACATTAAGCATTTGAATATAGAACCACATTAAAATTTCTCAGGCTTGTAAAAGATGTATAATTTAGCTCTAATGTATCTCATCTTTATTGTTGGTGATCTTTACATTATTGTCAAATGAGTTTATTTCTACTTGCACATGATAACAGTAGTGGTGAGGAAAAACGCACAAACCAAGTGGATTCTTTTTATTGGAATTGAGTTTAGAATCTCTAAGAGAACAAAATAATCAGCAGTGGATGCTAAAAACACTGTGCCTATAAGGTGGTGGCTTACATTTCCGTGGAGGAAATTTGCTAAAAATGAACTGAGTGCCTACCTGTACAATGCACTATGTTGTCAATGCTTCCTATCATGGACTTTGGGGAAATATGAAACAAGGGTAAGAAAGGTGAGTCATCAGTAGACTAAGCTGCAAAAAATATATGAGAAAAGTTTGAAGGCCATAAACATGGGGCCAACTGGACAGATACAGTACCTCTATATGCTCAGAGTGCTTGGTTTTTTTACCTGTTCAATTACTATTCACCACTTACGCCATTCTGTTAGGCTACAGAATAAGGTTCTGGCATACAGCAGTGAACAAGAGCATCATTATACTTCTCTCATAGGATTTACAGTCCACAAAAGAGCTAGAGAATCTGGGAAGAGATAGCAGGAGAAACGTAATAGCGAGTCATGAGGACAAAGTGAAGCCTGATGAGAACTGGAAGGTGGGATGGTTTTTCAAGTTCAAGACCTTAAGTGTGAGTGTTTCTTTTATGCTTCTCTAATGCGATTAGTTCAAATCTGCCAGTCTCTCCTTGGAAACTCTGTAGGGCAGTTCCACTCTGGCCTATAGGGTTGCTGTGAGTCAGAATTGACTCAGCAGAAGCAGCTTGGCTTAATGTGATTTAGGAAATACTATTGGCCTAGAGAAACCCTGCTGCCATAGTGGTTAAGGTGCTATGGCTGCTAACCAAAAGGTTGGTAGTTCAAATCCACCAGGTGCTCCCTGGAAACTCTATGGGGACACTTCTGTGGTATTCTATAGGGTTGTTATGAGTTGAAATTGACAGAAATGGGTTTGGTTTGGTTTTGGTTAGTGGCACAGTGGTGAAGAATTCAGCTACTAGCCAAAAGATCAGCAGTTCAAGTCCACCAGTTGCTCCTTGGAAACCCTATGGGCAGTTTTACTCTGTTCTGTAGTATCACTCTAAGTTGGAATTGACTTGACAGCAAGGAGTCTGAATTGTGGAATGTGATTACAGAGTCAATGGTCTAAGAGGTACGGAGATGACCAGGATATAGTTCTTGAAGTCAGGCATTTAAATCTAGGGGGTGCCACACGAAATAGCCAAGTAGCCAAGTGCCGTCGAGTCGGATCCGACTCATGGCGACCCTAGGTGCCAGAGTAGAACTGACCCCCAGAGATACACATGTGCTTTGTTAGAAGATGTTGGCACAGAACTCGCAATGTTTTGTTCTGTTATACATAAAATTACCATGAGTCTAAGTTGACTTTATGGCAACTAATGACAATACTATGTGATTTATGCTGTTGGAGAGGGTGGAAATAATTGAAAATTCAGAGTGCCACTACACTGGATCTAGCCGTGTCTTCAAAGTCCAGTGCTCCTTCTTTGATAAAGCTACTTTGCTCTCAGCTGCCCACTAAGAGAAATAGGAACAGACTTTTTTTTTTGGCATAGATTTGGCCAATAATTATATAGGCAGTATCTACCTGAGCCAAGTCAGCTAGTCTATACCTTGGTAATTTATAATGTAACCTGGCATGAAAATATTGAGTCAATTGAATTCTTTGTCACTGGAATTGAACTTAGAGTCACTGGTAAAACTGAAAGTCAAGATTCAAAGTTCAGAAGGACGGTGCAGAAGAAAACAGATTAATGGGGAAGCTGATGGCTTCAGCACAGTTCCAGGGGCAGGGAGTATCCTAGACTCCTCACCTCCATCTGACTCAGGAGAGGATAATTTACTACTGTAGGATAGTCAGAAGATGCCAAGAGTCTAGCACAACTAGGATTTAACTTGAATAACTGAATGTACTGACCTGGACCAGAGACCAAACAAGAGGGATGAAATGCTGAGCAGTGAGGGATTATGATGTGACCTTCAAGCATGTTGAGATTTAGGCACCTGCAGGACATTGGAGAAGAGAAAACTGCTGAATAAAAGGATGTCGATCTCAGAAGAGCCATGAGGATTGCAGATCACTTTTTTTTTTAATCAAGTGCCTGTTCTGTGGCAGGCATTTGCTAGGACCGTAAAACCTGTTAAGGCAGAAGAAGTACCCTCCCTGGTCAGTTTTGTGTCCTGCTCCTCTCCATTTATCTTGCCCTTCATCTACTCCTCCAGTGAAGCCCCCACTTCCTAAATTCCTACTGTATAACCTGTCATTGCAAATAACTTCAACTAACTCCATAATCTCAACTTCAAGTTTCCTGTGCCCTACCCACGACCTCCTTTCATTCTGGTTTCTGCCATCTGGCATCCTGACTACAAACAATCTTTTACCTCACTGACCTTTTCACTGCTCCTAACCCTCTCATGTCCTCACTGCGCTTATTGTCTAGATTAAATTCCAATTCTCCTTCTTGAAAACCTTTACAAGAAACTCACTTTCTCAGTTATCTGTCATGCAGCTAGGGGGTTTCTGTGTCACTCATTTCTGGCCAATGAGTTTCTAGTGGGGCATGTGGGGAGCAGTTTTGGAAAAACTTAGGTGTGTCCTCCTCCACCAGAATCTTAACAGCTGTATTTCAACTACAGATCAGAAACCATGAGAATTGCCAAGATATTGGCTGGTTCTGACATGTTTGGGCTGTTAAATCAAAGGCAGCAATTGCATTCCTTTGGGTATTTTTTACATACACAGAAACATCCCCATTTGAGGGAGGTGGGGCCTGATGGTACAGTGGTTGTGTTTAGCTACTAAACAAAAAGTCAATTGGTTTGAATCCACCAGCTCATCACTGGAAACTCTTTAGGGTGGTTCTACTCTGTCCTATAGAGTCACTGTGAGTCAGAATCAACTCAGTGGCAATGGGTATTTGAGATAGAAATCATTCTTAAATAATATATCCCACAAAAATGAGGGAGTATTTCAGCAGGATCTGTGTCCTTCTGAGCATATTGTGTTATGATGAGTGTTTTTCATCAACATTCTGCCACAAGCAATGGGGAAGTGGATGACATTTAAACAAAAGAAAAACAGATTTAGATCTGTATTTCAGAAAGATAGCCCAGTTGTCTGTGCAAAAGATTATAGTGGAAAATCTTTTCTTTCCTTTGGATAACTGTCTGACTCTTATATGGTCTTAGCAGAACAATCAGACACAGCTTCTGACTCCACAGCCCTATTGAACAAATGAGAGATTCAGCATAAACCCAATCAGAGTTCATCCTTAACACTGTCCTAATTAGAGCTAGAGGGGGCTGATTCCTAATTCTAGGGTCACAGAGCTCAGGTGCTGTGAAGTCACAGTAAGCCAGGACATGTAACCACTGTCACAAGCTGGATTCTCTGAAAACAGACACTGAGATGAAGTACGGAATGCAAATGTTTATTAGGGATCCCGCACCAAAGATAACTAGCTAGTTAGCTAGCTAACTAATAGCCATTGTTTCCAACTCATAGCAACCTCATAGCACAGACTAGAACTGCCCCATAAGGTTTCCAAGGCTGTAAATCCCTATGCAAACAGACTGCTACATCTTTCTTTCACAGAGCAGCTGATGGGTTCAAACACTGACCTTTCAGTAAGCTGCCAAGTGCTTTAACCAGTGTAAACTCTTTTCTGGAAGGGACATTTGGGCAGTGCATCTCCAGGTCTGCTGTTGCTGTGAGAAGAAAACCAGTTTGCAACAGGCGAGAGCAGGGCCAGTACCCTGACAAAACCAGAGCTGAGGGTTGGAAAAAGAGAAATACAATAATAAGTTTGAACTGGTAGACCCAGTTGTGCCTGAAGCCAGAACTACTTCTTCCATTCCAGCTACCTGAGTAAATAAGTTCCCTTTTGACTTAAACATTTATCCATGTCAGTCATGTGTGAAGAAGTCCTGTCAAAGCAATAGCTGATTTTGAGAAGGCAAAATAAGGTAGAACTTCATAGAAGTTTGGGAGAATTGATGAGGGACTGGCCCAGGTAGTAGCAATGGTGATAAAGTTATGTGGAAGAACTGTCAAGCTGCAGTGATGGTTGATGGAAAGATCACGCAGAGCAAAATTCTCAGATAGCTTCTCAGGTTTTGGTTTAGATGCTATGAGAGGGTACTGAGGCTAGTTACGAGCGCAGAGATAAGGGAGCAGCTGGAGAATGGGAAAAATTTATGGGTTTAGTTTTACAACATTTTATATTTTAAATGCATGCAATAAACTTGCTTAAAATTGAGAATATCAAAAAATCAAAAAAATTTGAGAATATCGATGTTTTTGATAAGTAGTGTTGCTACAACCCAAGTGGTAACACTTAAAACAGTTGATTAGTTGAACAACATGGTCAGAATAATCTATTTGAAAAGCTAAACTTAAATCATAAATTTGCCTGAGTCCAGATAAAATAAGTTCTATGATGTTTTTTAATTGTTATGAAAGCTATGATACATAACCGTCTTCACTGCAATGATAGATCTACCAAGAAGTCTTGAGTATCTGTATCACTGGATAAAAACATAAAACCAAACCTGTTGCTGTCAGGTAGATTCTGATACATAGCGACCCTAAAGGACAGAGTAGAAATGCCCCATTGAGTTTTCAAGGAGTGCCTGGTGGATTCAAACTACTGACATTTTAGTTAGCAACTGTAGCTCTTAACCACTATGCTACCAGGGTTTCTCACAGTAGTAGCAAAAACTCTGAAAAATGCTTGCTCATCAGCTTTCTTATATCCCAAGGCTCAAATTTCTCTCCTCTGTTTATTATCATATTACTACTTAATGGCAAGTTATGAGTTCCAGGCTTTTCCTGTATATATCTTAATAAAGTTATTTCCTAACATTATTTAGAGAATGGCATTTTTGCCTCATAAATTATATTAAATCATATATAAGATGGGTTACTAAGGAAATAAATTTTATTTACATAAATATATTCGTTTACAAGTGGGGTACTGAATAAATTTCCCCTCCATTTTTCAATGTGATTTTCTCTTGACTCCTCTCTAGATCATTTGGCTTCATTCTACCTTCCAATACAGATTCATGGGTAATGGAAAGAAAGGTAAAGAGTACTCACTTCATCAGATTAAGAAACCAGGAAATGAAGCTATGACTTGGCTCTGTACACTTACGTACTTCCTCATTGCATCTCAAATATAGAATTGGCACCTTCCCTGTAAGAGGAGGTACTAATATGCACAGTGACATTCACTGCAAATTAGGTGCTGCTCCAACTTTGTGCCTGTCAGAAAAACGAGTACTCCAGAGTCACAAAGAAAAAGAATGTTAGCTAATTACGGACACTAAACACAGTTTTCACATGCTAGATCAAATACTAATCATAGTGTCTTTGTCTCCTTGTTTTTCAACTTATTTCTCTCTCTCTTGATTTGCAATCCCTTCTTTGTCACTGTCTCACATTGTTTGAAGCTACATTTTTCCCTCACTAGCATTTCTGTCCACTTAATGTGTTCTCAATGAAAGCAATATCCCATCCCCAAAGGGACAGTAATTAGTTCTTGAGAGGCAAAAACGTTGTATATAAGAGAATGACTGGTGGTCCTCCAAAGGACCACAGTATATAAACAAAGATGCAGGATATCTACGGTATTAAAACCTCTAGGTAAGGTGATTAGAAAAAATAAATTAATTAAAAGTGATGATAATGAAAAAAAGGTTAAGAAACACTGACTAAGATCAATAATCACATGCATGCTCAATTATATCAATACTGACTTTGCTTCTACCCTAAAATCCCCTGCCTCTATAATCTTACACTGTGTCTGAGCTAAAGCTTTCTAATAGCCTCATATACAATTTAAAATTTTCTGGTAGCTACAGTTGGAGTAAGTTTGACAGCAAACAACAATAATATTTAAAAACAGACAAAATTTACATATACAGATATGTAAAATGTATTATGAGGACTGTGGATTAAGTTCATGAGCTTGTCCTAGAAAAAGTGTTACATACCTCATTGCTGAATATCACTACAGTCACTTTTGAAGTATTCCCCTTGGGAAGCTATGCACCAATGCCAGCACCTAGTTCACCCTTCAAAGCAGTTTTGGAACTCTTTCTGAAATGGCCTCAGAGCTGTCATTGCATTACTCTTTATGTTCTGTCATTAAAATGTCTTCCTTTGAGTACATCCTTTCTCTTTGGGGAAGGAAAAAAGTCATTGGGGGCCAGGTCAGGAGTATAGGGAGGGCATTCCAATACAGTTATTTGTTTACTGGCTAAAAACTTCCTTACAGACAACTATACACCAGGCCACTGTGCACCATAGCCATTCCAGAAAGAGTTCCAAAGTTATTTTGAAGGTTGGACTAGGCACCAGCTTTGGTGCATAGCTTCCCAAAGGGAATACTTTGAAATTGACCGTGATAGTATTCAACAATGAGGTATGTGGCACTTAGAGCAATTAAACTTGTAGACTTATGAGACCTTGTATAAATATCTCAATCAATCAATCATATTCAAGAAGTAATACAGTATTTATTTGGGATCATCTCAAAGGCAAACAAAAAGAACATTTTGTAAAAGGTAAAAAGAAACATGAAATATATAATATATAAAATATTAAATGTATACGATTTATTCTGATGAATCAATAATATTCAACAAGTAATCAATATAATACAAACCGTGGTGGCCTAGTGGTCAAGTGTTATGGCTGCTAACCCAAAAGTCACTGGTTTGAGTTCACCAGGTACTCCTTGGGAGCCTTATGGAGCAATTCTGTGTATCCTACAGTGTCTTTGTGAGTCAGAATTGACTTGGTGGTAATGAGTTTGTTTGTTGTTTTTAAATAAGAAATATGAGGTCCAACTTAATTTTTCTGTAAGTGCTGCATACCTCAATTGCTGAATATCACTATGGTCACCTTCCAAGTATTCCCCTTGGGAAGCTATGCACCGATGCCAGTGCCTAGTCCACCCTTTAAAGCAGTTTTGGAACTCCTTCTGGAATGGCTGTTGTGCACATGGCATGGTGGCAAGTTTGTGAACTTAATTGTATAGTGCTCTGTGAGGGAGTTTTCAGCCAGTAAACAAATAACTATTGGAACATCCTCCCTAACTCACCTCGTGTGCCCCCCGATGACTTTCTTTATACTTGAAGATAAAGGAAAAACTGAGAGGAAGTCACATTGATGACATTCAGGACATCAAGAGTAATGTGAGGACAGCTCCAATGGCCATTCCAGTAAAAGAAGTTCCAAAATTCTTTACAGGATGGACTAGGCACTGGTATTGGTGCATAACTTCCTAAGGGGAGTACTTCAAAGGTGATATTCAGCAATAAGATATGTAGCACTTTTTCTAAGATGAGTTCATGAACTTCATTGTCAATCTTCATATGTAGCCCTGGGGGTGCAGAGGTTAGTAGTTTGACTGCTAACCAAAAAAGGCTAGCAGTTTGAATATACTAGTCAATCACTGGAAACTGTATGGGGGAGTTCTACTCTGTCGTATTGGATCACTGACAGTAAAAATCAACTTGACATTAGTGAGTTTGTCTTTTTTGGTCAATGGTCAATGTCTTTTTTGCACTAAGCCTTCAAAATCCAGTGTGCATTTAACACAGTGTATTTCTAACTGTATATTAATTTTTGCCGAAGACATGATGTATTTATTTTTTAAATTAATTGTTTTCATTGTGCTTTAAGTTTACAGAGCATATTAGTTTCTCATTAAATAATTAACACACATACTGGTCGCCATGAGTCGGATCAGCCTCGATGGCACTTGGCTTTGGGGTTTCGTGACATTAGGTGCCAGCCCCCTGATGTGTCAGCCCTCTCCTTCTCGACCTTGGGTCCTGCGTTTCATTATCTAGCTTGTCTGTCCCCTCTTGTCCTTCTGTCCTTACCGCTGGACTGGTATGCCCAGTTAGTCTTGTTGTGCTCTATGTGGTATTTGTTTTATAAGCCTTTCTAAAACTTGGCTGAGGAGTGAACCTCAGCAGTGATTTCATCCCTGAGTTGAAAGGATGTCCAGGGGCCATAATCTCAGGGTTTTTCCAGTCTCTGTCAGACCAGTAAATCTGGTCTCTTTTATTTTATTTTTTGTAGTACTTTAGATGAAGGTTTACAGAACAAACTAGCTTCACATTAAAAAGTTAGTATACATATTGTTTTATGATGTTGGTTAACAACCCTAAGACATGACAACATTCTCTCTTCTTGACTTTGGGTTCCATATTGCCAAGCCAAGTGCCATCGAGTGGGATCCGACTCGTGGCAATCTTCTTATCCCCTCCTGCCTTCTAGTCTTTGCCCCTAGGTTGACTGGCAGGCACCTTTAGTCTCCTTTTGTTTTTGGGGTGTGTCTAGTCTTTGGATGAAGAGGGAACCTCAGCAGTAACTTCATCCCCGAGCTAAAAGGTTGTCCAGGGTTTCTCCAGTCTCAGTCTGGTGGAGGCTATGGTAGTTGTGGTCCATTAGTTCATTAGGCTAATCTTTCCCTTATATCTTTAGTTTTCTTCATTCCCCCTTGCTCCTGAAGGCAGGGGGTAACAGTGGAGTATGTTAGATGGCTGCTCACGGGACTTGAAGACCCCAGACACTACTCACCCAAGTAGAATGTGGAACATTTTCTTTCTAAACTATGTTGTGCCAGTTAAGCTAGATGTCTCCTGAGTCCGTGGTCCCCACTGCTTCCATCCCAGTAATTCAGTCCTTCAGGGAATTCTGATATGTCTACAGATTGTGCTGCCTTCCCCAGTATGTGTGATGTCTTCCCTTTTTACCATAGTTACCACTTATCCATTGTCTGGTGTTTCTCTGCCACTACCTTTTATCCTTTTATAAACATCAAAGATTATTTCTTTTTGTGTATAAGCCTTCTCACGAGTTTTTGTAGTAGTGGTCTCATACAATATTCGTCATTTTGTGATTGAATTATTTTACTCAGCATAAGGCCTCTAGATTCACACATGTTGTGAGGTTTTTCACAGATTCATCATTGTTCTTTATTGTGTAATACACCACTGTGTATATGTATGACAGCTTTTATATCCATTCTTCTGTTGATAGGCATCTAGGTTGGTTCTATCTTTTTGCTATTGTGATGAATACTGCAATGAACACGAGTGTATCGGATCTTATCTTTCTAAGTTATGTTCCTAGGATTGCGGGACCATATGGTATTTCTATTTGCAGCCTTTTAAAAAAGTGCCATATCCTTTTCCAAAACCGTTGCAATATTTTGTGTTTCTGCCAGCAGTGCATAAGAGTTCCAGTCTCCCAACAGCCTCTTCAACATTTGTTATTTCATTTTTTTTCTTAATTTGTGCCATTAGTGCTGGAATGAGATGGTATCTCACTGTGGTTTTGATGTGCATTTCTTTAATGACTAGTGTTACTACGAGTTGGAAAGGGCTCCACAGCAATGGATTTTTTTGTTTTTGTTTTAATGGCTAGTGAATACCAGCATTTCCTCATGTGTCTTTTTTGTTGTTGTAGAGGTCTTAGATTTTCCTGTAGATTTTAGAGATTAGACCTTTGTCAAATTCGCCCTAGCCAATCCCAGCACTCACCCCACCCCCGTCTGTAGGCTCTCTTTTTATTCTTTGGGGGAAGTCTTTTCATGAGCTAAAGTGTTTAATGTTTAGGAGATCCCATGTATCTAGCGTGTTGTTAGTTATGCCTTTATCCTGGTAATGCTGTGTATTAGAGGCTCTAGTGTTGATCTGGAAGCCATGGTGGCCTAGTGGTTAAGTACTACATCTGCTAACTAAATGGTCAGCAGTTCAGATCCGCTAGGTACTCCTTGGAAATTCTATAGGGCAGCTCTACTCTGATCTATAGAGTCTCTATGAGTTGGAATTGACTCATCGGTAGTGATTTTGGCTTCTTCAGTGTTGACCTATTTTTTTCTTCTGTGATATTTATAGTTTTTGGTTTTAGATTTAGGCCTTAGATCCATTTTGAGTTAGTTTTTGTCTATGGTGTGAGTATGGGTTCTGTTTTATTTTTCTGCAGGTGGACACCCAGTTTTGCAAAACATCATTTATTAAAAAGACTATCTCTTCCTGATTTGAGGGACTTGGGGCCCTTGTCAAAGATCAGGTGAGTGGATTTACATCTGGGTTCTCAGTTCTGTTCTATTGGTTAATTTATTTGTCATCATAGCAGTACCAAGCTGTTTTTACTACTGTAGATGCATAGTTGGTTCTGAGCTTAGGTGGTGTGAGTCCTTCTTTATTCTCTTTCCAAACCAAAATCAAACCTGTTACTAGCTCATAGCGGCCCTGTAGCACAGAGCAGAACTGTCCCATAGAGTTTCTAAGGAGTGCTTGGTGGATTTATACTGCCGAGCTTTTGGTTAGCCCCTGTAGCACTTAACCACTATACCACCAGGGTTTCAGTAGTGCTTTGTTTATCGAGAGACTCTTCCCTTTCCGTATAAAGTTAATGATTAGTTTTTTCCATCTCATTAGAGACTATTGGTGGTCTTTGGATCAGGATTACATTGTATTTACAGATTATTTTGGGCAGAAATGTCATTTTTACAATGTTGAGTCTGTCTTTCCATACACATAGAATATTTTTCCGGTTATATAGATCTTTTGTATTTTGCAGTGGTTATTTTGTAGTTTTTTTATAGGACATTTACATTGCTGGTTAGGTTTATTCTTAAATGTTTTATTTTTTTAGGAGCTATTATAAATAGCATTGCTTTTCTAATTTCTGTGATTCATTCTTTTTACTGGTGTATAGGAACCCAACTGATTTTTGTAAATTCATCTTGTATCCTCTGACTCTGCTAAATCTTTCTGTTGGTTATAGGAGTTTTCTCATGGAGTCTTTTGAATTTTCTATGCATAGTGTCAGAAACTCTGGTGAGTAGTGGTTAAGTGCCCTAGCTGCTAACCAAAAAGGTGGTAGTTCAGATCTGTCAGGTGCTTCTTAGAAATTCCTTGGGGCAGTTCTACTCTGATATGTAGAGTTCCTATGAGTCAGAATCAACTCAATGGCAGTGGGTTTGGTTTTACTGGTTTATGCATAGTATCATATCATCCACAAGTCATTTCTTCCTCAGAAGTTTGGATACTCGTTATTTCTTTTTCTTGCTTTATTGTTCTACCTAGGACTTCCAGCATACTATTAAATAGGAATGATGATAAAGGGCATCCTTGTCTTGTTCCTGTTCTCAAGGGAGAATGTTTTGAGCCTCTCTCCATTAAGAATGATGCTAGCTATTTGTTTGGAGTAGATGTCCTTTACTATGTTGAGAAATTTCCATTTTACACTTATTTTACTGAAGGTTTTTGTAAGTAACACGTGTTGGACTGTTGAATATTTCTTCTCTGTCAGTTGAGATGATTGCGTGATTCTTTCCTTTTATTTATGTGATGGATTATGTTGACTGATTTTCTAATGTTGAACCATCCTTGCATACTTGGTATAAATCCTACTTGATTGTGATATGTTATTATTATTTTTTGATATGGTGCTGAATTCTATTGCTTAGAATTTTGCTGAGAATTTTTGCATCTATATTCATGAGAGATGTTGTTCTGTAATTTTCTGTTTTTGTGTTGTCTTTGCCAGGTGTTGGTATCTGGATTATACTGGTTTCATAGAATGAATTCAGAAGTATTTCTTCCTTTTCTATGTTCTGAAACAATTTTAGTAGTACTGGTATAAATTCTTTGAATATTTGGTGGAATTCTCCAGCAAGCCATCTGGGCCAGGACATTGTTTTGGTTGGGAATTTTGTTATTATTACCTTTTTAATCTCTTCTCTTATTACGGTCTGTTCACATTTTCAACATCATTTTGTGTTAGTTTAAGTAAGTAGTATAGTTCTGGAAATGTATCCACTTGTTCTAGGGTTTTAAATTTGTCAATAGATTTTCACAATATTCTGTTGTGATCCTTTTTATATCAGTTAGGTCTGCTGTAATATCTCCCATATCATTTCTTATTTGGGTTTTTTGAGTCCTCTCCACTTTCTCTTTTGTCAGTTTGGCAAGTGGTTTGTCAATTTCGTTCATCTTTTTGAAGAATCAACTTTTCATTTTGTTAATCTTTTCTATTGTTTTTCTATTCTCTATTTCATTTATTTCTACTTTGATGTTAATCATTTCCTTTCTTCTGGTAGCTATGGGTTTCTTTGCTGTTTTCTTTCTATTTGTTCCAATTGTGTAGTTAATATTTTTATTTTGTCTCTTCTTTTTTGGTATGTACATCTATCTCTATAAATTGACCTCTGAGGACTGCCTTTGATGTGTTCCAAAGGTTTTGGTATGATGTGTTTTTGTTCTTGTTTGATTTTCCATGTTTGATACCTAACAATTTTTTAGCAGAGTGTTACTCAGTTTTCATGTAATTTTTTTCCGCTTGTTCTTCCTGTTGTTAATTTCTAATTTGATGGCATTGTGGTCAGAGAGGGTACTTTATATTATCTGAAAAATGTTTATTTTGTTGAGGGTTGCTCTGTGGTCTAAGACTGTGCTCTGTTCTGGAGAAGGTTACTCATGCATTGGAAAATAATGTATACTTCGCAGCTGTTGAATGAGGTGTTGTATTCATGTGTAAGTTGGGAGACTGAGCCCTTTAGCTCTTCTATATCTATGTTGAGCTCCTTTCTGTATGTTCTAAGCTTTACTAAGAGTGGTGTCTTGAAGTCTACTATAATGGTTGAACTGTGAATTTCTGTTTTCAATATTGTTTGAATTTGTCTTAGGTAGTTTTGGAGTGCTATCGTTGGGTGCATAGATGTTTGTAATGGTTAAGTCTTCCTGATGTATTGTCCTTTTAATTATTATATAGGGCCCTTCTTCATATCTTGTATTGGATTTTGCTTTAATGTCTATTTTATCCAAAACTAGTATTGCCACTCATACTCTTGTCTGGTAGCTTTTTGCTTGATATGTTTTTTTCTATCCTTTGATTTTTAATAATTTTACATGTTAGTTTCTAAGCTGTGTCTTTGTAAACAGCATATTGATGGATTTTTTTTTAAAACCCATTATGTCACCCTTCATCTCTTCATGTGTGCATTTATGCCATTTACATTACTTTCAATGTTATCATTGACAGATGTGAGTTTACTGCTATCATTTTGTAGTGGTTTTTTTTGTTGTGGCACTGACATTGTCTTTGTTCCTTTTACTCTCATGTGCTTAATTCTTTTGGTTTGTGGATCTCTTTTCTCTGTCTTTTGTTTTTGTAGGCTTTGCTTTTACTGAGATGTTACATTTTTCTTCTTTATTTTGATAAGTAGGTTTGTTAACTTTCTTTGGTTGTGAAGAATTGGCTGACTTCCACTGTGAACTTTGATGCTTTGTTTCAGGATTGTATTGGATACCCACGTTGCATCATCAATGATAACACAGCCCCGAATATTGCCTTGCCTCTCTAAAAGGTCTTGATGAACTTTAACTTTCTTTTGCTTTTGTTCATTGGTGAGCTCCTTCAGGACCATTTTTGCACACACCTTTCTCATGCCAAGATTTTCAATTAAGATTTTCTCTATCAATGTTTACTTGGTCTATTATGCTTCTCATAGCACAATTAGATGCACAATTAGACAGATTTTAGCAATGTTCTCATCAGTTCTGCTTGTTACTGGCTTCCCTGACCTCTCCTCATCAGCAATGCTTTCTCTCCCTTCAGAAAAACATTTAATCCATTTGTACACTGCTGTTTTCTTCGTGAGATTATCTGCATAAACTTGGACTAACATGTGCCTGATTTCACTTTCATTCTTGCTAAGTTTAACAAGAAACTGAATCTTTATGAATTGCTCTAGTGAAAGCTCTGACATTCTTGCAATGGCACACAAAAACATGCAACAATAATGACACTATTCAGCAAGACACTGCCACATGTTGACTTTAACACAGCTGTGAGACTGGTGTGCCAAAGTTATGAAACCTTACTGAGTTGTTTGTGTAGTGCTGCCAACGTAAGCACATGGTGCCAAGTTCACAGACTTAATTGTCAGATCTTGTATATGGGGTTCATAGAGCTTCTTGAAAGGTCATATTTTCACCTTTCATACTCTCCAGGATGCTTTCTGTCAGCAATTATTTAGTGATCCTCTCTATTTTTTTCTGTTTCCTCTCCCTGCTCTAGAAGTGTGATCACATGCAAATTTTTGCTTTTGATTGTATCCTGCATCATTCTCAGAGTTTCTTCATGCTTCCGATGTTTGATCAAACAAAATGACATCCATGTATTTGTCTTCAGTATTACCTATCCTGTCCTCCCTCATTTCAAATCTACTCTTCAACCCTTTCGTGACACTGTTCATTTCTGAAATATTATTGTTTATCTTTTGGGTTCATAAATCTTTTTTGTATGATTTATGGTTGTGAACTTATTTTGACGTTTTTAAAATTACTTTCCTGCATCTCCCATTTTTTTTTCTGTTGTTGTTTCTCTCATGAATCTAACTTTTCCATGAATTGATCTATTTTCTCTTCATTTTTTTGTTTGCTTTTTTGCATCAGCTCTTGGACAGCTCTGAATATTAGAAGTTTAATTTCCTATCAGTTAGTTTCGTTGCCTTTTTTCTACTGGAAAGTCATCTGATGTTTTGTTTTGGGCAGCTACTGGAACTATCCTGTCCTTTTTTTTTTTTTTTTTAAAATATGTTTTGATATAATCTGCTGTCTTTGGTACATTCAGTATTTAGTTTCTTCATTAACTGATTGTAGATTTACTTGTTTTATCCTTTTTTTTGTTTGTTTTATTTGGTTATGTCTGAGCAGGCAGGCTGTGTGTTCTTTGTTGTTTACTTGTCCATGAGCATGACATTTTTCAGCTCCCTGCCCAATTGGCAGGACCAGTCACTCAACTGTGGTGCAGGTGGGTGTGTCCAGATGAAGGGGAAGGGGTGGGATGGCTTGTTCATGGCACATACCAACAGGGTAAGTCAGCAGCCAGTGCAGAACAGTTTCCAGTAGGTTGTACTTGTGGTATTTGGAGTTCTGATTTCTATTGCATGATGCAAGCAGGCAGGAGGGTAAATGGAGGTTGTGATGTGTGGAGGTAAGATGGGTATGGGAAAGAAGAGAGGGGACAGAGAAACAGGAGCCAAAAAAATAAGTGCTGAGGGAGACTGCTGTTGGAGTGAAGAGGTAAGAGTTCAAGAAATGAAGAAAAACAAAAAAAAGAAAACAAGAGAAAAAAACAAAAAAAGACAAGTGAAGTACAAGAAGAAAGAAATGCCCCCAGGGTTCTTACTGCTGCTAGGGAAGTGCTTTCCAGTCCTTGGGCACAGCTTGTATAGATGAGGTGGAAATGGTACACAGTTCCAGATATTCAAGGAGACAAGAAAAGAAGGAAAGAGAGATGGGAAACTGAGAAATGAAGAAAAACTGAAAGGAACAGAGGAAAGGAAGAGCCCCAGTCATCCCATCAATGAGACTGCAGAGACCTGGGAAGAGGCTCCCAAGTTTCACAATACAGACTGGCTAGAAGAGTCTGAGATGGCACCCAGCACCAGGTAGTTAGGAGACAGGAAAAAATATAAGTAGAGAGAGAAGAGAAGTTAAGAAATGAAGAGGAATAAATAGGAAGGAAAAAAAAATGTTCCCAAGGATCCCACAAGCCTGTGGGCTTGGACCCGGGAAGCTGTTTCCCAGCCAGGTGGTGCTTCACACGTCTTTGCCAGCAAAGGTGGCACACAGTGTCAGGTGTTTGACAGAAACGAGGAGGGAGGTGAAAGAGCAGAGAAATGGAACATTAGCAACAAAGAAATTGCGCTTAAGGTGCCAGATCCGTGTGGGCAGGGTAAACGTGCATGATATGGAGCCAGCGTTTCCTGGAGTAGAGGTTGCTGAATCCTCTAGGAAGTGGCAGAGGCTGATTGGCGGAAAGATGGGTATGAGATGAGAAAGCACGTATCTCTGTCTCCTGGGTACGGTAGGAGATGGGAAAGCATTTATCTCTGTCTCCTGGGTACTCTGTCTCCTATTGGGAGCACTGTGAAACTGTTTCTGGTCCTCTGCATCTGCTGATCGGCAGCAGAAATCCTACATGGCAGATCTGTGTTGTGTTAGCCGATACGGGACCTTCACTTGCATTTCTCCTTGCTCTCTGTTCTCTATCAGTTTCTTAATCCATTCAGTGCTTGAGTGAATTCTTTATCTCATTTAATGCTTAAAGTTGCAGGATTGGTGCTTGTCTGTGGTTTACTTAGGTTTTTTTGTTTTTGTTTTTGTTTTTTGCTGTGGAGGGACAGAGTGGCGCTTCTTTCTACAGCGCCGTGTTGGCTCTGCCTACCTAATTTGTTTTAGATTTCATAAATTTACAGTTGTAAGGCTAAAATCACGCATCCAAGCTATTCTCAACATATTTAAAAATTTTTAATAGTTAAATGGAGTGTCCAGTTTTTACATTTAAGTAAGGTTAAAGAAAGTAACAAGTTCAGGCTTTTTGCCATACTAGACAAATTTTAGGTTCTCAGGTATCCCATGTAGTTGGTGGCTACCATATTGGAAAGTGTAAGTTTAATCTATAGTTTCCTCAGGATTGCTGTTTCTCACTTTCTTTACCCCTCTAGACACAAATGGAATTGAGATTCAGAACTGGAAGAAATTAGTTCAGGATATATGATATCAAAATTCAGTTTTTTCTTTACTGCTGTCAGGCAGACCCTGCAGACTATCTGACTCAGGTCTCATGGACTCCTCTGCACAGGGATAGCCGTTAACATGGTACAAATATCACAGCTGCTTCTCACTTCTTTTTTCAGAGCAGACTTCACATAGCAAAGGTGGCATTTTTTTCCCCCATTGAGACCAAATACAGCCTCAGAATATTTTTGTAGGTTATTTCAACAAATATAATACCTCTCAGGATGGTGTTATAGGCAGCCACAATGAATTAAATGGGTTTACCATGAAAGTTGAAAGCAAACTACCATTCTTGCTTTTGTACATTCCCCACCTCATTTCCTTTAAGAACATACATGAAGTGAACATAATGGGTTTTAGATTGGAATGTTCAGTGATTTGTATGCATGAACTTGTGGCATAGTGGGTTAAGTGCTACTTCTACTAACCAAAATGTTGGCAGTTCAAATCCTTCAAATGCCCCTGGAGACTCTATGGGGCAGTTATACCCTGACCTACAGGGTTGCTAGAGTTGGACCTGACTCAATAGCAGTGACTTTTTTTTTTTTTTTTAAATGGGCATGAAGAAGCAAGAACTTCACAGAATGGGATAAGAAAACAAATCCTCTGTGGTAGAAGAAACTTAAGTTTGAATCCACTTTTTAGATAAAAATATAGACAACAAAACATTCACCAATTCAACAATTTTCTCTATGTATAATTCCTTGATGTATCCACTTTTACCACTTAACATCATGGGCAAGTCACTTGACTTCCCTGAGTCTTATTTCATCATTTTCAAAATGCAAACAGTAGCAACTGCTTTCCAAATTGTTATAAATAACATAAGACGTGTTGTGCATCTGGCACAGAGCCTGGCACAAAGTATTCAAATTAAGTTGATATCCATCATCTTGAGGTCTTAATTAAACATAATATATTATTAATTAAAGGTTCAGTGCTCAGATTCTTTGCTTCCCAAATCAGCTTGTTAACTTCTTAGAAGGAAGAATTATGCTTCATCTAAATTTTTTTTAATTCTTTCCAGAGGTATGCATTTACAAGCAGAGAGTTGACCTTCTATGACAACTTAGTAAATAAATCAATGCACCTGTAAACTTATAATTGCTCTGATAATATTTAAAAGATAAAGTTGCCAATCCAAGTAAAAACAGCTATTAAATACAGGCTGTATAAATTTCTATAAAGCCAAATTGCAGCCCAGGGAAAAAAAGCTGGGGTAGGCTCAAAATTTGAAGATCTGCATTCACATGTTTTGGGGTATATGCTATTGACATTGTTCTTCTCGTAGCTCAGTCCTACACATAGAAAGGAGGCATAGCAAGGACTTGAATGGCAGGTAGTTTCGCCTAGGAATGACTGGAAATTGAAAGTCTCTGCATCAGCCAGTAGGAAGTAGTTAACCAGGAATTGTTTGGGGAAACCCAAATCAAACCATAGCCAAATCCAACTCATAGCAACTCTGAGGGACAGAATGTAACTTGCTCCATAGAGTTTCCAAAGAGTGCTTGGTGCATTTGAACTGACAACCTTTTGGATAGCAGATGTAGTATTTAGCCACAACTCCATTGGGGTTTCTTATTTAGGGAGAGCTCTGACAAAACCAGAGCCACACACACACACACACAAACAAACAAAAAACCCATTACTTCATGGCAAATCTAGAGGACAGAGTAGAATCATTCTGTTACAGTTTCCAAGGTTCTAATCTTTATGGAAGCAGACTGCCACGGTTTTTCTCCTGTGGAGTAGTTGGTGGATGTAAATTGCTGACCTTTCAGTTAGCAACTGAGTGCTTAACCACTGGACTCCTAGGGCTTTTCTGAAAGGTCTGTAGTAGCTAGGTAATATATGTTTTAGTAGATGAGTATACCTAAGATCCTATTCTCCAACTACTGATCCTTCTTGTTTCCAACTTTCATGTTCTAATCAACAATAATTATCAGTGCATCTTGATTACAGATGTGATCAACTTCAGACAGCAGAAATTGGTAAAATCTTCAATTACTTCATCTTTGGTCTTACTGGTAGGTGCATAAATTTGAATGATAGTATTTATTAGTCTTCTTTGTAGGTGGATGGATATTATTTTATCACTGACAGCACTGTATTTTAGGGTAGATCTTGAAATGTTATTTTTGACAAGAGCTGTGTTTTATGGACTGTGCAAAGGCGTTCAAATGTGTGGAACAAATTATGGATAACATTGTGAAAAATGAGAATTCTAGAACACTTCCTTTTACTCATGACCGAGTCCAAGAGTCACTTTTACAAAGACCAAGTCCAAGAGTCACTTTTACAAAGACCAAGTCCAAGAGTCATTTCTTTGAACAGAGTAAGGAAATACTACATCATTTAAGGGAATCTTTGGTGGCATAGTGGTTAAATGCTACAGCTGCTAAATCCATCAAGTGTGCCTTGAAAATTCTATGGGGCAGTTCTGCTCTGTCCTGTATGGTTACTAGGAGTTGGAATCAACTTTACAGTAATGGTTTTTTCTTTTTCCTTTCACGTGATTTAAATTCAGAAAACATGTGCATGAGGGTTCTTTACTTTTGTTGTACTTATTGAGTTTGCAAGCTGAGGAAATAATTTGAGAAACTGGACTATTGAAGAAAAATTGGGCATCAGGAGTAGAAGATTAATTAACAAATTCTGTTATGCAGATGACACTACCTTGCTTGCTGAAAGTGAAGAGAACTTACAGCATTTACTGATGCAGGTCAAAGACCACAGACTTCAGCATGGATTACTCAATATAAACAAAAGACAAATTCTCACAACTGGACCAATAAGCAGCATCACCATCATGGACTGGATTATTTTTCCCAAAATATGTGCTGTAAATCATAATCTCTATGCCCATAGTTACAATCCCATTTGCAAATATGTTGTATTTGTTATGTTAATGAGGCAGAATTAGTGTAGGGTATACCTTGAGTCAATCTCTTTTGAGATAAAAAAGAGAGAGAAAAAGATTCAGGAGAGATGAAGAAAAAAAGAAAAGTCAAGCCACGTGAAGATTAGCCAGAAGTAGGAGCTCAAAGACTGCCCATAGAGCCAGTACCCTGAATTTGCATTTCCAGCTTCCTAAACTGTGAGAAAACAATTTTTACTTATTAAAGCCTATTTCTGTTATATCAGCACTAAATGAGTAAGACAGAACATGGTACTGAGAAGTGGGATACTTCTCTAACATATAACTAAAATGTGGAAGTGGTTATGGAATGGCAATGGAAGGAGTCTGAGAGACTTTTAAGATGTCTAATAAGAAAAGCTGTGAGTCAGAATCTACTTGGCAGCAACTTTTTTTTTTTTTCAGTAGTAAAAGCTTAGGTTGCCTTGAAGAGACTGTTGGTGTAATTATGGACAACAACGGCAATTCTGATGAGGGCACAGAAGGAAGCAAGGAGAGCTATAAGAGAGCTTGTGTCACCTTAGAGAATACATATGGTGCCAGCAATAGAATATTAGTAAAAACACAGGTGTTAAATTTACATTTGGTGAAGCATTAAAAGGAAATGAATTTATGGCTGGACGGTGGAAGAAAGGTGATTTTTCTATGCAGTGGCAAGAAAACTTGTCTGAGTTACGTCCAAATGTTTGGTGGAAGACAGAATTGTAAGCAATGACCTTGGCTATTTGGCTGAGGAGATTTCTAAGCAAATTTTAAAAGAGGCTGCAAGGCTTCTCTTTACCTCTTATACTAAAATGAAACAGGAAAGAAGTAGATCTAAAAATGAACAGTGCAAAATGAAAACAGCTCCTAAAGATTGGGAAAATTCTGTTGTACAAAATAAAGACAAGCGTCCTAGAATTTTCACCAAGGACATGGCTGCACAATCTTTTGCTAAAGCGATTAAGCCTGTAACTGGTGGATTTAATCAATACCATAGCATAAAACTTATCGTCTTAGACTGAAGGTGACTGAGAAAGAACAAAAAGAAAATGTTCTTGGATTTCTACAGGCAGGAAAACAGGCTAAAAGAGCTACATCTGTCATCCTCCAAGAATATAAAGGGAGCATCCCTGGAGAATTGCAGAGATTTGCAGAACGGTTGGTATGAGCATGGGAAGTAGGGCCTTCTTGATTTAAACTGTAGGGTCACAGGCTCCTAGATTTTAAACAGTCAGATCTTCATCCACTTGGTTCTACAGTATGGCGCTGCAGTTAAGATGTGTTGGTGGGATGGACTACTGCCCAAAGCTGAGGGGCCAGGGCTGCCATGTCCAAAAGGCAGAAGAACAGGGACTTTAGTGGCTGAGGGGGTGGAGTTGCCACTTAGATGGTCTAGCAGAACAGGGTTGCCCAAAGCCAAGGGACAGAGTTGTCATCCTAGATGGCCCAGAAGGTAGAGCAGAAGCCTAGAGTTGAGGAACCTCCCTTGAGAATCCAGAAAGCATGACCAACTCCCAGGATCTGGAGGGTAGGCCATTGCCCAGATGGTATCACAGAAAAGAGGATTATTTTCAATCCTTGACAGCAAATGTAATTTGTTCTGCTGGGTTTGGGACTTGCTTGGTGCCTATTATCCTTTCTGTCTAATTTCTCCCATCTGTAATGGAAATATCTGTCATATGTCTGTTGTGTCACTGTACCTTGGAAACAGATGACTTGTGTTCTAGATTTCACAGGTTCACAAATGAAGAGGAATTTTGGCCCAGGATGGAATAACCTAACATCTCATCTATATTTGATTTAGATGATTCACAAGATGAGATTTTGGACTTAAAGTTGATTTAACACTTTTGGGATGACATGATGGTGTGAATGTGTACATGTGACAAGGATATGAATTTTTAGGGCCAACATGTGTACTGTTATGGATTGGATTATATCTCCCCAAAATGTGTGTTGTAAATCCTAATCTTTGTGCCATGGCTATAATCCCACAAGAATTGGGAAAAAGTTGTGTTTATTATGTTAATGAAGCAGAATTAGCATAGAGTGTATTTTGAATCAATCTCTTTTAAGATATAAAGGAGATTAAGTAATTGAAGAAAGGAGAGAAGGGGAAAAGAGAGATGCCAAACTACAGGAAGATCACTTAGTCGTAGGAGCTCAAGAGACAAAGACTTTTCTCCAAAACCAACAGAGAGAAGTCTTCTCCCTAGAGCCAGCATCCTGAATTTGGGTTTCTAACCTCCTAAACTGTGAGAAAATAAGTTTCCGTTTGTTGAAGTCACTCATCTGTGGTATTTCTATTCTAAAAATACTAGTAACTAAGACAAGAATTTTAAATGGAGAAAATGTTGAAATTGTCAAGGATTTTATTTTACTTGGATCTATAATCAATGCCCATAGGACAAGCAGTCAAGAAATCACAGGATATACTGATACTGCATTGGGCAAATCAGCTGCAAAAGACCTCTTCAAAGTGTTAACAAGCAAGATGTCATTTGGAAGACTAAAGTGTGCCTGACCCACACCAGGATATTTTCAATTGCCACATATGTATCCCCAAACTGGGCAATGAATAAGGAAGACTGAAGAAGAACTGATAAATCTTAGTTATGGTGTTGACAAAGAATGTTGAATATACAATGCATTGGCAGAAGAATGGAAAGCCTGGTGGTATAATGGTTAAGTGCTACAGCTGCTAACCTAAAATGTCAGCAGTTCGAATCCACCAGGTGCTTCTTGGAAACTCTATAGGGCAGTTGTTCTCTGTCCTATAGGGTTGCTATGAGCCAGAATCAACTTGATAACAGTGGGTTGGGTTGGGATGGAAGAATGAACAAATCTGTCTTGGAAGAAGTACGGCTAGAATGTTCCTTAGGAGTGATCATAGTGAAACTTCATCTTACATAGAGGAGGATATCATGCTTGATAGAAAGTCAGTGAAAATGAGAAAGACCCTCAAGGAGATTGACTGATACAATGTCTGCAATTATGGGCCCAAACGTATCAGTGACTGAGAGGATGGTATAAGACAAGGCAGCATTTTGTACTGTAGTACACAGGATTTGAGCAAGTCAGAGTTAACTTGACAGTAGCTATCAAAATGTGAGTACAGCTTGGCATGGCGGGAGAGACATTGTGAAGGCAATCAACAGAGAGGTAGCCTGGTAACCGACTATTTTTAAATACTTTTGTTATCATGTAGGATAAAAGATGATTCAGAATACAGAAAGGGGTATAGGGGCCAAAGTTTAGAAGATTACTTTTTCTTCAAGTCTGAAAGTGAAGGATCACAGGAAAGCCACTATCAGTGGTTTTAGTTGCATGGAGCACTGAAGTGAGTTTGTTCTCAGGAGGATGCCTGGAGCCACTGGAAGCTTCTGCTCGTGATCTCAGCTGCCTGTCTACAACAGGTGATTCCTAGGAGAAGCACAGAAAGCCAAGAAATGCTGCCAGCAGTGATCTCATCTGCCTGCAAACAGCTGCTGCTGAGGACAACGGCTGCTTCCCTACAGCTCTTTGTGGAGTGCCCCATCGGCAGAATCTAACCTTGAACCACACTTGAAAGAAGTTCTCGGAAATGTGGTTCCACAAAATTGGAAGGGATGAGGACGATGTCAAGTTGATAAAACACAATTCAGAGGGTGCCCCTTATTAGAATAGAAATGTACTAGACCCCATGAGGAGAAGAATTTTTAGCTTTTTATTTTTTTTTAATAGATTGGTCTATTCTCCACATCTGGGCACTTGTGGCAGTGACAGCTAGCTGAGCCACATGGTCGTACACTCCTTTCATCATGTGAGGCTTTGGGGCTGTAGAAATGGTTACTGAGCTCAGCTGTTAACAGAAAGATTGGAGGTGTGATTCCACTCAGCATGGCCTCAGAAGAAACACCTTGGGTCACTGTGAGTCAGAGATGACACTAACTGGTTGTTTTTCATCTATCCTGTGGAGTTATTTCTAAAGTAAGCTACTTGGCCACTTCTTCCATCTTTCTTTGTATCTCAGTGAGAGCATGTCACTAGTCCCTGCCAATGTGCTGTGGACAGAATGATGTGAATCCAGTGTGCTGAAGGGGTTAAGTATCAGCACTCAATTTTCCCAGGCATCTTTCTTTTTGCCTGCCAACTGACTGTGTGCAGAGCATCCAGTGGAGGACTCAAAGGAGATCCTCGAGGAACATGGCATCATTAAGTGGCAATACAAGGGGCTTTGTCATGGCTTCAGCGAGTGCTGCTGACTAGGAAACATAGACTGGACCTTGTGTGCAAAATAAATCTTACTGCTCTACAAAAGCAATGAAATCTGGGGGTTGCTTGTAATAGCAGTGGCTGATCTAGACTTCATATTTGATAACAAATGAATAAAATAGAAAAACCTGTAATTCCCTTTGCAAAGCTCATTTTGATCAGTGCCTATAGATGATTGCCCTGACATGGTAGAGTACACTTCAGCCTGCTTTTTGGATGATTCTAAACCTTTTAAACTTCTTGTACATTCCCCAGCTGTTGGTCAGAGACACGATAAGGCTAGTTAGAAAGGATCTCTCATCATTAAAATCTCTTTATAACATGGTTTTCTGATCAAAACTTTGTTAAAAAAGAAAAGGCATAAACAGGATTAATGGAGGTATTATCACTTAATGTAACTAGTCTGCTTGGTTAAAAATCCCGAATTCTTGTTAAGTGCTGTTGTAAGTTTTGTAATTCGTACTTGACAAAATAAGACTAAGGATCCCAGGGGACTATGGTAAACCTAAAACTTCCTGAAAATCTTATAGAAGGATTGGAAATGAGTGAGATCATTTTCCTCTGATATGGCTTCAAATCCTCCTACTAAATCACTCGATTTTTAGCAACAGAAATAAAAATGATAGACAACAATCAGGCAGTCATTAAATTAGGTGCCTTACATGTTCCTCCATATTAATTCTACACAGGTAACAAGAATCATTTATTATTATTCCTGTTTTGCTGATGAGGAAGCTATGCTCAGAGAGAAAAACATCCACAAAGTCACATAGCTATCCAGCATCCTTCTGTGAGCTATTAAATATGTATTTGTTGGTTATTTGTCTGATACCATTTATAACCAATAGGAGAAAGATTTCATGCCTCTTTTGCCAAGATTGTATTGCGTTATTATTTCCCTCCCTAATAATCTTTTAAATAATGAGTTATTTGGGGACAACGCTAGGAGCTCTAATACTTGGCACAAAGAGAATACAAACCATAACAAACCAAAGTTTATTAAGGAAATGTTTGGCACCCAACTTTTGTGAGTGGCTCCTGGGGTCTTAAAAGTTGTGCCTGGCTTTCTAGATGTGTCAGTTGATCCCAACACACTTGGAGCAAAGGAAGATGAAGAACACCAGAGACACAAGGAAAATATGAGCCCAAGAGACAAAGTGCCACATAAACCGGAGACTCCATTAGCCTGAGAGCAGAAAAACTAGAAGGTGCCAGCTCCCACTAATCACTGCTCTGACAGAGGGCACAATAGACAGTTCTTGACTGACGGAGAGGAAGTGAACTCAAATCACGTAAAAAGACTAGTCTTAATGGTCTGAGGCTGAAGGAACTCCTGAAGCCGTGTTCTCAGATTCTCTTTTAACCCAGAACTAAAACTAGTTCCTAAGCCCACTCTTCAAACAAACATTGGACTGGATTATAAAACATAATGCTGGTGAAAAATGTGCTTGATTCAGTCAGATACATGAGACTAAATGGTCAGCCTTTGTTTGGAGGGAGGACACGAAGGCAGGCAGGGACAAGAATTGCTTGAATGAACACAGGAAATGCAAGGTGGAAAGGGGGATTGTGTTGTCACTTCATAGGATTTGCAACTAATGTCACACTGTAACACGTATATAAGTTTTTGTTTGAAAAATTAACTTGAGCTGCAAACTTTCACCTGAAGCACAATTTCTTTTAAAAAAGTAATTTCTTCACATATTCACTAAGAAGTCTCTTTTGATTTCAAATTTGTTCATGTTCTACTTGTCTAGTTTCTCTTGCATACTCTATTCACTACAGAATTGCTTTCTTTTTATTCTCCCTGCTTTTAAAACCAAGACCATTTAACTAACCTGGGTTTACTAATTAAAAACTGTAACACATTTTCTTAAGCTTTCTCGTATTACGCCTGTATCTTTAAACTAGGGAGTTAAAAGGATTTCTTAATTTTTGTAAGCTTTAGTTACACACTTGTGAATATTATATAAAGCTTTATCAAGAACATAAAAACTGAATAGAGTGAGAGCTTTCAGTTTAGAGTACAAGTTAACTATTTTTCTGTCCGTATGCCCAAATTTAAAAAACAAAAAACACTACTATTGCCAATGCTGATACAATTGCCATTCTTATCACTTCCTCAGTGCCTATTATTTCCATTTACCATACTAGGCACCCCCACACACGATGTCATCTTTCAGTAAACCCTTCAAAGTAGACGTTATTCTCTACGCTTTACAGGTGAGCATGCTGAGGCTAACAGAGTTTAACAACTTCTACTAAGGTTCTAGGGCTAGCCAGTGACCCAGCCGAAACAGAGTCCAATATGCATACCAGCAATCAAGATAAACACTCAATCCTGCATCTGCGCAACTTCAGTGTAATATCGTGGGCTCCTAAACAGACACACACTTTCCTGCCTGTTTTCTCTTCCCTTGTGAACTACCTTCCCAATCCTTTTCTGCTATCCAGATCCTATACAGCTGATAACACCCAGACTGTATGTTCTTTGAGGTGGTGAAGAATGCAAGCCAGACAAACGTTTCTCTCTTGAAGCTGTCTCTTATTTCTTCCACGTGGGTGACCCCTTAAAAGAGTCTTAACAAGAGAAAGTACTGGTCTAAGGGATGGAGGTAAGAAAGGAGAAGTAAAGTGTAAGGAAATCAGCTTAGCAGATGGATGGTAAACAAGTATAGCTCTATTTTAGCTCCAGGAGTTAACCGATGACTTGGGAAAAAAAGACATGACATCTGCCCCAGTGACGAGCAGTGTTGATCTTGTTGGTATTACTGCTTTCTCTGTCTCTGTAATTTTATACAACAGGGATGTAGGAATAAAAGTGAAACAGGGAACAATGACTGACCCAATCAAATCCGAGGCTTTATTTTAAAAATAAAGTCTGCCTTTGTTCTCTGATGGAAACCCTGGTGGCACAGTGGATTAAGTGCTACATCTGCTAACCAAAAGATCAGCAGCTGAAATCCAACAGGCATCCCTTGGAAACTCTATGGGACAGCTCTACTCTGACCTCTAGGGTTGCTATGAGTTGGGCATGACTTGATGGCAGTGGGTTTGGTTTTGGTTTTATTCTCTAATGAGTGGTAGCTTTACTCTTTAAATGCCTATCTGCCCTCTCTCATCTTCAGCTGTTTCCCACCTAGAATATTTACATGCCAGCTGATCAGCCTTATAGTAAGAGAGAGAAGTTAACATATGGCTTGTTGGAGCTGTGAGTGTGTGCATTCAAATCACCTGGGAAGGTTTTCCATTCGGAGATTCTGCTTTAATTGGTCTGATGCACAGCTTGGTTTCGGGGACTTTTTAAAAGCTCCTTAGGCCTTTCTAACACAGACAAGATAGAGAGCTACCAAGTTAAGCTGGCTTCGGTGTCTGGGCCTGCATGTTGGAAATCTGCAGAATGTCTGAGGTGGAATGAGATTGGTTAGCCACTCTTGTTACTTTCCTTTCACGTGTTTTGTTCCTCTTTTTTTTTTTTTTTAAAGGCCTCATTCTAAGTCAATGAGAGAGCTAGTGGGCCTTTAAAAAGTATCCGTCTGGGAAATGCAGCTTCCTGAGGCTGCCTAAACTATCTAGGTAAGAACTCAATTTCCAGCTTTCCTGGCTATCTTGGTAGGAAAGAAATAGATTAGAAATGATAGAACATGAAAATGAGTAAGTCAGTCACTATGGTAGAGTAGATTTCAGATACTTGGATTCATTTCTGGTTTTGCCATTTAAGAAGTATGACTGTTTCTCTTATTAGCAAAATAAGAAAAACTGATTATTCAATTCCTGAAATACTTGTTTAAAAAACTCTTATCATGATGGGTGAAGGTCGGGATTTGAAACTGCAGTGAATAATGCTTGAGCAGGCTATAGCCTCTTCTGTAACATTATGGCTGATTGGCAGAAAGCCAGAGTAAATTCTGCTTCTACCACTTTGTTTCAGGAGGCCTCGTAGAATGTCATGAGGCATGGTGCTGACTTACAGCAGGTACTCACTTGAGCCTTCTCAATATTTTCATTCCTTGCTAACTGTATGTTCTGGCCCCTGTGCAGTTGTTGCTGTGCATGTAAGTAAGCTTTCTTGACTTCAACAATACCCTACTTCATGGGTCCCCATCTTCCTTTCCATGTTTCTTCTTGGCTTTTCTCTATTTTTCTGCTCTGTTTCTGAACACTTTTGTTTTCCTGCTTAACCATTCCTCATGCTTGGCCAGGTCCAGCTGACCTCAAGGCGATACTTTGCTGTGGATCTAGAAAATGGAGAGCTCTTTGTATAAGGTAAGGAGAGTGCCTTGAGGTTTAAGAGGACACGGGTGGTGTCTTGGAGTTATTTGGTGACCTTAATTCCTATATATTGTGATCTCTGATGAGGGGTACTGGGTGGCGAAGTCTCATGTATGGATTAAAACTTCTTTCTTCTTGGGCTGTCTGCACTTGATCGGGAGGAGGTTGCCTCTACTTCACTTTGAACACTGCAGAATTGACTCAATGACAACGTTTCCTTTTGCTTTTTTGATTTGAACCTGCCAGGATATCAGTGTGGACCAAGAGGAGAAGCATTTCAGAGACTTGGACTCCCTTTGTGGTCGGCACGGTGCACTCCAGGTGAAGAGACTGAGAGCCTTAATGGCGCTTCCAGGCCTCTTGTCCCTGGGACTCAGTACTGTAAAGGGCAGAGAGTTTCTTTACCTCTTGGAAGAGATGAAGGCAGGGGTTTTCTTTACCTCGTGAAAGTGGGAAATGATTACAGTCTACCCTGTGGTTCTCAAAACTTGCTTCACAGTGAAATCACTTGGGGGACCTTAAGACACAAGGATGTCTCACTTCCCACCTCCTCCTGATTTTACTGTAATAGGATATCACCTGGCCTTGGGGAGGTCTTAAACACTAGAGGAGATTCCAATCTGCAGCGAAGTTTAGGAGCAAGTGGCCTCGATGCAAGAACTTTAGAAAGTGAGCTTTCTTACAAAAATGTAATGTGTCATTCTGGGTAGGGGATAAAAACATACATAGGCAATGGGTCACCATGAGTTGGATCTGACTCGATGGCACTTGGCTGGCTGGCAGGCAATGGGTGACTGTAGATGGCCAAATGCTTGGGCTGTCAGAGGCATTATTATACCCAGCTCTGAGTGGCAGAGCTTGTGGCCTGGGTTGGCAGTTCAAATCTACCAGCCACTTCCTGGAAACCTTATGGGGGTATTCTACTGGGTCCCATCAGGTCACTGTAAGGTAAAATTGAGTTAATGGCAATGAGTTTAACAAAGCAAAAGGGATTTAAAGGAGCATTCATGGAATGAGAAAATATGAGTCTCTGGAGCTTTCAGGATCAATGAGTGAGCACTGGAGGCCAGACTTCAAAGACTTCTGTCTTGAGGCTGGCCCGGGGAGCAAAAGGTCTGCTCTCTGGGCCCTTGTTCAGATTTCCCAAAGGAGACTACAGAGCATGCAATACACAAAATAAAAACACAGACACACAAGCAAGCTAAAAGAATTGTTCTGTGAGAAATATTTTTAAGACATTTGAAAATACTTTCTGAAGGAAGTGTACAATAACCATTCTTAATAGCACAGTGCTGGGAATTTTAGGGAATACAATGAGGAAGGTATTTGGTTTCTTGCTTCACAGGCCTTCTAGAAAATGGCACGTACTTTTTATCTCTAATTCAAACACTGATGATATTGGTAGAATACAAAGTATCATAAGAATTTAGGGGAAAAATAGATGAAATGAGAGAAGCAGAAAGAAAACTTGGCTTTGGCTTCTGGGGGGATAAGCAGGACTTCAGCAGGTCCACCTCGAGGAGGTAACTGGTCTAACCAGAGGGGAATCAGGAAGACTCTTCCCCTCCTCCACCCCACTTATTTGCTGACGATAGATTCTAACTCGACTGGGCGGTTTTTGGAGGTTTTCTGATCCTAACTTGGCTTGAGGTGGAAGGCTTGGATGCTCAACTGGGAAGTGAATGTGGTAGAATTTTGTCAAGGAAGTTACTTAGGGGGCCTGCAAAAGTTTGAGAGATTATGAGGACTAGTTAGAGTAATGGAGTGCAAGAGTCAGGAACTATCGAAGACAGGATTTCAGGGCTTGTACACTGCCTGGTAGGACTGCTAGTTAGATTAAAGGGTAGTCCATAGTGTGGAGAAAACAGAAGCAGATCTTGTGCGGAAGGATTACCCCCACAATAATGCAAATAGCTAACAGTAATTTGATACACACTGACTGCTGGGCCCTGAGCTAGGCATTTGGCCTGTTTTCTCTAGCACCTAAGAATTTATCCCCATCTCATAGAGGAGAGGCAGCGCCTCAGAAGTCAGTAACTTGCTAAGGTCATAATTTGCAAGCAGCAGAGACAGGACTTGAATCTAGCTCTCTCTAACATTGGAGCTTTTGCATTCTTAACCACTCCATGAAAGGGCCTCCAATGGTGGTGAGCAGTTATTTTACTCCTTCTGGAAGGTTAAGAATCAATAAAACAAGCACAGAGGAGTTAAAATGCTCAGAATCACTTCTTGTCAATGAAGGCTGTTAAGGACCTAAAAGGGTAGGGCTTAGAGCAGTGGTCCTTCTCAAAGTGTGGCTTCTGGACTGACACATCAGTATGACCCGGGAACTTCTAAACCTAGGTGCCATGAGGAAAGTGATTCATGATGACCCCATGGGTGTCAGAATAGAAGTCCCATATGATTTTCAGTGGCTGATAATTTGGAAGTAGGAAGTACATTGGGGGTGGATTTGAACCTGAAGCTATTTATTCCCAGCCAAATGTGTTAACTCTTTGCACTACCCAAGACTCGAAATGCAAATTCTGGAACTCAACCTTAGACCTGCTGAGTCAGAAATTGCAGGGTGTGAGATCTGTAGTTGGTTCTAATAAGTCCTCTAGATGATTCTGCTGCCACTAACGTTGGAGGATCTGTTTCAGAAAAGCCTTCTCCTTCCTGGCTCCAGGCTCAGGTAAAACTATATTGGCAGAGGATTGCTGTTGTCCAGGCTCAGGAGAAAGAGTTGGAGGAGTGGAACAAGGGGTTGCGCCATGACCTGGACAAGGCTTCAGAAGAGGTTGAGTTCTGGGCCGTGGTTTCAGGTGGTGGGAGAGGATGGGATGCCTTGTATCACTGTTTCCTCTACTTGCCTGTGGGAGAGTCTTCTCTTTTCCTCCACCTGTGTAAATCTCTCTCCTCACTCAGTCTAGGAGAGCTGCTTATTACGCCTCTCCTCTTCCACGGCTTCTTCTATAGTCTCACCTCCAACCAGGTGAAGCGATTACAGCAGCTGCTAACTAGCCAGAAGGTGCAGTATGACTCTGAGTTGAAGAGAAAGGAGGATGGTCTGGGAAAGCTCAAGGAGCAGGTGCAGCAGATGCAGAGAGAACAATGGAATCGTCAGGGAAGTCAGCCTCCGGGTGGTGCAGGGAAGCTTTCCTAGGAGAAAGCGCCTCACCATCCACATCACCCCCACACTTTCTCCTTCTTCCTTTCTCACCTAGAGTTTGATATTCTCCACAACCTGCAGCAGGTCAATGGGAAGCAGACTACACAGAAAACTGGCAAATCTAACAGCAAATAGGAAGAGATGGGCTATGATAGGGAGCAGAGAGACAAGGGTCTAAGAGGGTAGGAGAAATGAGCTGGAATTCAGATTCATTTTGAGCTACTTGCTTCTGTTTCTCTCACCTGTCCTGTTCTGTCTTTTAGGAAAGAAGGAGAGTTGTGCCAAACAGTGGTAAGAAATCTCAAGAACCAAGTGGCAGCAGTTGGAAGGGAAAATGAAGAACTCAAACAGTTGCTCATCAGATTAGACAGGGATGTGGCTGGACTCTTGGATTGCCCCTGGGACAGTTCTACTGTGAGTTTTCATGCATAGAAAGAAGCAGGAATAGACCTTTTTATCAGGCTCCTGGAGCTGTAAATCTTTTTTTTACCTATATTGTGAGGTGAGAGGTGTTGGTATTTTCTCAGCAGGAGCCAGATGGCTAAATCCCAGTTTCTAGAAGACTTCTGCCTTGATTCAGAAGCACAAGTGTGATGGATTGTCTTCACTGAAGAAGGCTCACCCAGTTTTTCCTCCTCTAGTCCCAATGGATACCATCACACTGAGTACCATCTTCCCCTTCCCAGAAAGCCACAGGTATGGATTGTGATGCCTTGTGGGAACACTGGAGTTGTCTCAAGAAAGAAATTGAGGTATTGAAGAAACAAGGTAGGCTCCCCCCTCCCCCAACCCACCCCCAACTTGGAGACCCAGATAGTTTCTGAGTGGGTGAGGACTGGGTCAGTGTATTTCTGATAGCTCTGGGCTTGAGGCTTGGAACCCTGTCTGTGTGGGTTTTGTATCATCGTGCTGACCAGTTTTAGGCCGACTGGCAGAGGAGCTTCCAGGTAGAGATCCCACAATCAGAGTCACTGACCATGACAAGGAGTTGCTCGAGCTGCAGCAGATTCAGAGGAGCGGGGACTTCATTGCCCGGCAGCAGTGTTGCTTTCAGGTGAGGGTCTTCTAAGGGCTTCTCTGGGTCACAGCTGTGAGATAGGAAGACTGGTCAACTGGCACCCTTCATCAGGAGCAGCTTAGCTCTGGTGAAGAGTTGCCAGCTCACCTCCAAGGCTCCTCCTCCTTAGAGGAAGAACAGAGTCTGAGGGAGGCCCAGGCCCTTTTTGCCCAAGAGCGAGCACACGTTAAGGCCGAGAGAGACGCTTCACCGAAGCGGCCATTTGTCTGGGCCGCGAGGTAAGCAGTGCAGGGCCCGTGTGCGGGGGTCGCTGTCGTGCAGACAGTCTTCTCTGCCTCTCTTGATTTCTCCTTAGCGCCCGCGCTTAGAGATGGAGCGGGCTCTGTTTTTGAAGGAGCAGGTGCTAGGATTCTGTTTCCAGTTTCTTCCCAGGCACAGGCCCTAAGTCCCTGTCTGGATTTGCCAGGATTCCAATGTAAGTTCCCTCTTCCTATCCCGAAAAACATCTCCAGGCATTGGCTATTTAATCCTCTGGCTTTGTCCTTTGTGTAGAGGCCTTCTTTTGATGTTTGTTTTGATCTGTCCACCTGTCTCTAACAAGCTGTGAACAGGGACTCTGCATCTTGGTGCCCTGTTTCCTGTTGCATTTCTGGATTCAGCAAAAGTCCGGGCAGATGCCCTTGTGTTCCAGAATGCTATCACACTGGAGGAGTTCACCCAAACCCTCAGCTTCCAGGGAGAAGGTAAGGATGGACACAGCAAAGTGAGGGGTTTGGGAGTAGGCTTAGCTGGCAGCGGAAAGTGCTAGTAAAACTGGCCCCACCTCCACCCCTTCCTCCAGAGTACTCTTGGATTGATGCAGACTGAAAGGAAATGATCCCGACTTTCCAATAGCTTCCTGAACAACTTCCTCTGACAAGTCTTTTTCTTATTTTCCTCCGGTACTTCAGAGATGAAAGGGCTGGAAATATAAAAGTTAGCTTTTGTTTCTCAACGTTGTAGACAGCCTTATTTTTAAAATTGTTCTGGATCTCAAAGAGTAAATCTTTTATTGGCATGGTTGTGGACATTAAGGGTTAGTTGTACTGGTCTCCAAGGGATAAGGAATCATGGGTCAGTAGGAGTAGTTGGGCGTGGAGAGAGAATTTTGAAGAAAAGGTATGGATAAGTGCTCTTCTTCCCTTAAATATGATGAAGTATTTATGCTGGGGAAAGACTGAACTGATAGATAAAATTCATGTACTCTCTCATGACTTCATTCTTCTGCCTTCCTTGATTTACCTGCTTATGAAGACAAAATTGATGTTCCACAGAGGAAAGGTAGGTCTCCTTGTGGGAAGGGGGACTGGGACTGAATGAAGGACTCAGTGAAGAACCCAGAGAGTTGGATGAGGAACATGAATTGAAGAGTTTCCAGTACCTGCCGTAAGTTGCCATTCTTAATAGGAACAGGGGGTTGGAGTGAGTGCCAGAGAAGGATTTTCAATCAGCCAGGTAATAGTTCAGAGACAACTTGGTTTGAATTATCCCTTTCTTTACTTTTCCTGGGTGATTCTGTGACAGTCTGGGTAGCTGTCTCCTTATTTCTTAACTCCTCCTTTCTTTCTGTGGTTCAAAGTTAACCTCTAGATCAGGCCCTTCTGTAACAGGGGTAGGCTTGTTTTTTGTTAATGAATCAACTCTCTTCGCATTAGAGACTTTTAATGGGTTGACTTGTGTTTTAGGCTTAATTTTTTTTTTCCTTCCCTAGAGTTGGAAAATGGCGTGAGCCTCACAAATAACGTTCTCACTTGTCTGTAGTATTTGTAAATAGCACTAAAAGTGCATGATCAATGTCCTGCATTACATGAAGTAGTAACTGAGTTTTAATGCTGCCTGAGGAAGAGGCGAGTAGACTGGGAAAAGCTGAACTCATGGAACGGTCCTTGGTATATCATCTAGGCAACTGTTTCTGTTGACTGTTCTCAAGGACAAGGAGTATTTTAGTGTAGAGACAAGTCTCCCTACCAGTAAAGAACTCAGGAGGAGGAGCAAGGGACTGTTTATTCATAATAGCTTCACACTCCTGCCCTGTGCCTTTTTTAAAAATTATTTTTGTTAATATCATGGATTAAATTGTGTCCTCACAAATGCATTAATTTGCCTAGGCCATGATTCTCAGTATTGTGATTGTTCACTGTTTGTCATCTGATGTGATGATCCTGCTAGAAATCCTACAATGGTAATGAGGCAGGATTAACAGCAGTTATGTTAATGAGGCAGGGCTGAACTTACAAGTTTATATTGTGTTTTAAACCAATTTCTTTTGAGAAGTGAACAGAGACCTGGGAGACTTAGGCCAAGAAACAAGAGTCAATGGAAGAGCACATCCTTTGGACATGGGGTCCCTGTGCTGAGATGCTCCTTGACCAGGAAAGATTGGTAACAAGGGTCTTCCCCCAGAGACAACAGAGAGAGTGTGCCTTCACCTGGAGTTGATCCCTGAGTTTGGACTTGGGCCTCCTAAACTGTGAGAACAAATTTGTTAAAGCCATCCACTTGGCATGTTTCTATTATAGCAGCGCCAGATAGCTGAGGCAGTTTTGTCTAATACATTTTTTAATAAGATTATCTCTTAGAAATTAAGTGTTAAACTAATAGCTACTCAGAATTAATGTGTTTGCATGGTGATGGACACTACATGCTTCACTAACGTTTCCATCCCTTTTGCTACTCTGAGACCATCTGTCTGTGATAGACCCTGCAAGTACAAATACTTTCCTAGGATGCTCTGCAGTTAGGGATGGCCACGTGGCCTAGTTATGATCCCTTAGATACAGGGAAATATGGGTTGAGGAAACTCACTGGAGAGAATTTCTTCTTTGATGAAAAAGGGATAAATGTGTAAAGTTCTTTTCCTTCACTCATCCCTCATGATTGTGTGAGAAGTGATGTGTCTCATGCAACAGCTTGTAAGGTAGCAGTTCTGACAATGAAAGCCAACTGCTTAGAACAAGGAAGGGAAGGAAAACTAGTCTTCAGGGAAATTATTGTACCGGTCTACTGAGCCAAACTGAGTGATGCATACTCTAGTTCTTGTGCAATGCTACAAAAAGCTCCCCAGTTTAAGTGTTCTATGACTAACACTCTCAAGGCTCACCCATTTCTCTTCTGTAACTCTACTGAGTTTACTTAATGCCTCAAAACTTTTTTCTTCTCTGATCCTTACTCTGTACAGCTGTCCTCTTAATACTGTCACAAAAGACCCAGAATACAATTGACAAAGCTAGAACATATTTTAAATGGCAAGGAAAAGAGAGGCAGGAAATATTTTCTTTTTTAAAAATTCAATGGCCGGTTACACTCAAGAAAACTTGTTTCTTTTCCTGTGGGAGCCATGGAAAGACTGTAAATGAAAAATTAACATAATCAAATTTGTATTTTAAAATAGTTACCTTTTATAGACTTGTAGAGAACAAGCAAGTAGTTATGTTAGTTATGTTAATCAACATTGTTAGTGTCAGACAGGGTGGCCTTATATGTGACAAAATGAAACCACCCCCATTCTGGCACCACTGTCATGATCCTTGGCTTGTGTAGGTCCATTGTTGTGGCCATTATGCGACTCTGTCTCATTGAGGGCTTTTTTTCTGGTTTACCGTCCTTCTTTAACAAATATAAACATAGTAGGTGCTCATCATTTTCTCAAATTTGTATATATTCTGATTCTGTTAATATAGAACACAAAACACAAGCAAAAATAACAAAAAACACCCAAACTGATGTTCTCAAATTGATGCTGATTCCCAGTAACCCTGCAAAATAGAATTGCCCCAAAGGGTTTCCAAGGCTGTAAATCTTGATAGAGGCAGAGTGCCAACATCTTTCTCCCAGAGTAACTAACCATTCAATTAGCAGCCAAGCACTTTAATCTCTGTGCTAGTAACTATAAACAATTTAAGTAATAGGTAGAAACTCAAGGCCAAGGATAAAGCTCTGTAAAAATATGGTAATATGCCTTCTTTGCGTCAGCTTCAAACTTATCTTGGAGTTGTCAAGCTTCCAAAGTAGAAAAAAGACTAAGTGTAGAAGGAACTAATTCCTCAGGAGAAGATAGCTACTATCCTGAAAGTACATGGAAACTTTTTATTACTGAAGCACTGAATGTAAGAGAAATTGTCCTCAATGTACTACACTGGTTACGGCACTGAATTTCAAAGGTGATTTCTTAGGTGTTTAAGAGAAGTTGAAGAGCAAACAATCAAATACAGACTGAGTATACTTTGTCCTAGAATCTAAGGTTCAGAGACATGATTTAGCTTCCCTGAAGCTTGATTATTTTGAATATTCATTAGCCATGCTTTTCTTATTTCTTAGCTTGTTTGAGCAGAGCCACTATAAATATGACAGTTTACTTGGTCTGTAAGAATTTTAAAGCAGATACTAGTTATCACTCACTTTTGACGTGGAAAAATTCTTCTCTGTATAACTATTGGGGAAGCCTGATTCTAAGTGTTGTGGAATCTGGGTGAGCTTATGTCATAATAGTCATTTCCAGGTACTAGTTTGTTATGTGGCGTGATTTTATAATGACTGGTTGGATTTTAAGAAAGTTGGCCAAAGACAGTGCTTTAGTTTATATTGACCCTTTCATTTCTACAGCAGATCAAAACATCTTGATGCTTCTATCTTACGGTGGCGTGATTGGTAAGGCATAAAGGAGGCATCCTCTGAGGAATGACAACCTACCCAGTAGATCTGTATGTGGAGTAAATAAAACATGTAGGAAGCACGTGGCACAGCCTTGCTGAACCCATTGTCGTGGAGCTGATTCCTTTAGGACAGAGCAGAGCTTACCCACATCGTTTCCAAGGCTGTAAATTGTGATGGAAGCCAACTGCCATATCTTTCCCCTGCAGAACAGCTGGTGAGGCATCTGAACTGCCATCTCTTTGGTTAGCAGTTGAGAGCTTCACCTCTGTACTGCCAGAGCAGCAGCCAGGGCTTTTCTACCTGGCACAGAGCACACAAGGAATATTCCTGTTTTCCTTCTCCATGTGAGACTAACTCTCAGGCACTAGACAACGCTTATGTTGTAATTCAATCTGATTGTCAGGACAACCCTCAATAGACATTTAACACAACACTACAATCTCTTTTTCTGCTTTTCTGTCCCATTGACTGTGGCTTTGTGATTCTACTAAGAATGAGAGAAGAAGAGTGAACTTGGCATTCGGAAAGGCCTCAGGGACAATGTGACACTTGAAGGAAGGGTGATTAGGCTAGAGAAGGAAGGGGACGTTCATATAGAGAATGATGAACAAGAGCTGAGGGACAGGACTTCCACAAGCAGAGGGAGATCACATTTGGTGGTTAAAAGAAGATTCTCATCTGAACTGAATGAATGCAGCGTATTTTCTACTAATGTACATAGTGTAGAGTAATACGTGGACAGTATGCTTGTAAACAATGGCGAGATTTGGAATGATTCAGAAGACAATGTTTCGTAGTTATTTATTCAGATGACTTTTTCTATTCATATATCAAATGTCGCCATGAGTCAGCTCCGACTCGACGGCACTTGGCTGGTATATCAAATGTATACTGTTGCACCTTTGTGTTATGTTAAAATGTATTTATGTAAAACTAGTTAACATTCAATATCAGAATTTATTTCAGTTTTATAAGTGGAGGAAAATCACAAGTGTAAAGAAAACAAATATTTTTAATACAAGAAAATAAAATGCCTGGTCGTCTAGTGCCCTTTCTTTTGAAAAAAGGAATACTCTAAGAACAATATAACTTGTACCTTAGAATTGCAAATGGAAAATATTTAAATTTAAGTAGTTTACAAGAAAAGAGCTCTTAATGTGAATTTCTAGATCAGCCATGTGATAGCAAAGGTATAATTTTCCTGAAAAATCACATTTTTAGCAAGAAGATTTGCATGCAAAGTATCTTATTTTTCTCTGAATGTCATGCTTTTCCCAGCAACCAGTAATTTCCTTCCAGTATTCTACATTAGTATTTTTCTTTTTCCTACAGTCTGTTGATAGTGGTGGGAAACTTGAATTGGAAACTTGAATTTGAGACTCTTTTGCCGTGTAAGTACTGAAACTAGTGTCTTTTTCATTGAGGAAATAATTTGAACTGGCAATCAAAGTGTTGAATTTGGTACTAAACCAACACTTCATCATGTGACAAGAAAAATTCAGAATGAAAATTATAGGGAAGTTGCAAGAAAAGGAAAATGCCTTAAAGTTCATATACTCCAGAAAAGCCCAGTTGAACTAGTGAGATTATGGCCTAGTAATGACTCTGTTGTATTAAGCTTTAAACAGAAGAGAATGCATTACTGTTTTTTCCTTTAATTTTACTACATAGGTTTTTTAAAAAATAAAACATAAAAATATGTATATATTTTTGATTCCCTAGATGAATCTAGTTTCCTGCTCAGGTTGAGGAAATGCTACTGTTGTGTAGATTTTTCTTCTTGGCAGATTACCACCTTCTTGGCTCATTTAGCCTTAAGTCCCTGAAGACAAAACGTTAATTTCCTAGGAAGGCAACATTAAACATGGGAAAAATTTGTATTAAAAACTCTTCTAGGATGAACACCAAAGACACAAGGAAAATATGAACCCAAGAGACAAAGGGCCACATTAACCAGACACTACATCACCATGAGACCAGAAGAACTAGATGCCCAGGTACCACTAGTGACTGTCCTGACATGGTACGCT
The DNA here is from genome assembly GCA_028571685.1 of Heterohyrax brucei. NCBI lineage: Eukaryota > Metazoa > Chordata > Mammalia > Hyracoidea > Procaviidae > Heterohyrax > Heterohyrax brucei. The sequence goes on from CM053143.1 coordinate 80,546,026, forward strand.
ACAAAGTTCCTGTAGGAGTGGGAGAAAAGTAGAGTACAGAACTCAAACTCGAGGAACACCATACTTGGTGGTCTGACAGACTGGCAAGTTCCTGGACGACATGGCCCCTGGACACTCAATTAACCTAGAACTAAAACCATTCCTGAGGCCAACTCTTCAAGTATAGATTAGACTGGTCTGTAAGAGATAATACTGTCGAAGAGTGTGCTGCTTGAGTTAAACTGATAACGTGAGACTAAATGGCTGCTCCTGTCCAGAGGTGCAAAGAAGAGGCAGAGGGGGAATGGAAGAATGGATGTGGGAAATACAAGGTAGAGAGGAGGAATGTGCTGTCTCATTATAGGGAGAACAACTAGGGTTATACACTAACATGTATGTAAGTTTTTGTATGACAAACTGAATTGTAAACTGTCATTTAAAGCATAATACAAAAAATTGTCCTAGGAAACAGCTGTTCTTAGCTACTCTATCTCTGACTGCCAAATCTGCTGTAATAATTACCTTTTGTAAATTACTCCTTTTGTAAATCATCTTCTGTTCTTCCAATCCCTTTGTAACTCTCAAATCTATTATTTTTCTCTCCTCAGATTGGATCCTTCCCTCCTTACTGGATCTTTTCTACTTTTGGTCTGTTTTCTTTCAGCTTGGATTATCTTCATTCTTCCTTGACTCACGTCTACCCTATTGCAGTCTCAAGGCTGCCCTGCCCCACTCCTTCAATAGTTTAGCTGCTGTTAAGTAACTTTTAACTTTAAAGTTATCTAACCCCTTGTAAAAAAGAACAAAAACATTTTACGAGCATAGGAGTTGGTTTTGCAGCTTAGCTACACCACCTGGGGTAAAGCTACGAAGTTATTACCAGCATCAGCAGTGAACCCAGAGTGGGATTTAGATACGACCAAGCAGAACAGGAAGTTAGGTTTAATAGAGATGTGTCAAAAATGAAGCAGACCTTTCTTCTCCTTAGATTTGCTTAAACTGCAGTTGAAGTGTTGTTTACTTCTACAGTGCAGATTCAGTAAAAGAAGCAGATATCCTCAGGAGTTAAGAGATGAACCAAGAGGGGAAAACCCTGGTGGCATAGTGGTTAAGAGCAGTGGCTGCTAACTAACAGGATGGCAGTTTGAACTCACCAGGCACTCTTTGGAAACCCTGTAAGGCAGTTCTACTTTGTCCTATAGGGTTGTTCTGAGTTGAAATTGGCCTGATGGCAAGGAGTTTGGTTTTTTAGTTTTGACCAGGAAGGACGGACTTCTGGTGGCACAGTGGTTAAGTGCATGACTGCTAACCAAAAAGGTCAACAGTTTGAACCCACCAGCTAGTCCATGGGAGGAAAATGAGTCAGACTGCACTTGTAAAAATTATAGCCTTAGAAAATTTGAGGCCGTTCTACTGTGTCCTATAGGATCACTAAGAGTTGGAATAGAACTCAGTGGCAACCAGTTTGGTTTTGGGAATCAGGAAGCGAAGGAGATCTGTGTGAGAAACAAATAAGTGAACTGGGCTGTTCGGCCTAGAAAAGGAAGTTTACCAGGGTGCTGTTTTAATATGGCACAGTAGTTAAGAGCTTGACTGCTACCCCAAACTCAAATCCACCAAGCACTACTGGGAAACCCTGTAAGAAGTTCTAATTTGTCCTGCAGGGTCACTGGGTATCAGAATCAACACAATGGCAATGGGCTTGGTTTTGGTCTGAGGAGGACAGGAGGTACATATAATCTGATCTCTAGATACTAAATGGGGAGAAGTTCAGGATATAGGAAGTAGTAAAAGGGCAGAGGAAAAAAAAACAAAATATCACATACAGAAGTGATTATTTTCAGTAGAAAACGGCTTCATAATCTAGGAATTAGAGTGCATTTTTCTGCACGTTGATAATCTTCCACCTAATTTATAGTTGAACCGATTTCTTCTGTTAGCTGCTGTCCTACACACGACAACCTGATGCATAATGGGGCCCTATCTATGTTGTGATCCACAGGGATTTCATTGGCTAATTTTCAGAAATAGTTCACTATGCCCTTCTTGCTAGTCTATTTAGTCTGGAGGTGCCATTAAAGTCTGTCCTGTGTCACAGCAATGAGTTAGGCTCCACTGCCAGAGATGGTGGCTGTGCTTGAGGAACATTGACTAGGAATCAAGCTCATTTCTTGTGTGTCAAGGGTAGAGAATGCTACCAGTGAATTGCCACTGTCTATTTCTTCTGTTATTTTTATTCTTACTCGGCAACTCTGTGTCCAACAGAGTGAAACACTGCCCAGTCCTGTGCCATTTCCACAATCACTTTTATGCTTAAGCCCATTGTTGCAGCTAGTATGTGAGTCCATCTTCTGGAGGGTCTTCCTCTCTTTTTGCTGACCCTGCTTTACCAAGCATGATGCCCTTCTCCAGAGATTGGTCCCTCATGACACATCCAAAGTTTGGAAGATGCAGTCTAGCCAGCTTTGCTTCCAAGGAGTACTCTGGTTGTGCTTCTTCTAGGATAGGTCTGTCTGCTTTTTTGGAAGTCCATGGTATGTTCAACATTCTTCTCCAGCACCGCAATTCAAAGGCATCAATTATCCTCCTGTCATCCTAATTCGTTGTCTAGCTTTCACATGCATGTGAGGTCTGACAAGTCCATGACCTTAATTGTTCTAAACACTTACACATACCTCATTGCTGAACATCACTACAGTTATCTTTGAAGTACTGTCCTTGGGAAGCTAATCACTGAGGCCAGCACCTAGTCCATACTTCAAAGCAATTTTGGAACTTTTTCTGGAATGGCCATTGTGCATGGTGGCAAATTCACAAACTTAATTGTGTAGTTTTCTGTGAGGGAATTTTTAGCAAGTTAGCAAATAACTGTATTGGAACCCCCTCTCAACTGATCTGGCCCCTAGTGACTTTTCTCTTTACCCCAAGATAAAAGAAATGTAGTAAGGAAGACATTTTAATGACATTCAGGACACCAAGGGCACTACGATTATAGCTCTGACAGCCATTCTAGAACAGTTCCAAAACTTTGCAGGGTGGACTAGTTGCTGGTGTCAGTGCATAGCTTCCCAAGGGGAGTATTTCAAAAGCACCTGTAGTGATATATTCAGCAAAGAGGTATGTAGCACTTTTTTCTAGGACAAGTTTGTGAACGTAATTTTCAGAACCATAAGATATGATTGAAAATACCATGGCTTGCAGTCAGGGACACTTGAGTCTTCGTGGTGACATCTTTACTTTTCAACACTTTAAAAGAGGTCTTTTGTAGCACATTTTCCCAGGGCAATGCATCTTTTGATTTCTTGACTGCTGTTTCCATGGGCATTCATTGTGGAACCAAGTAAATTGAAATCCTTGACAACTTCAGTCTTTTCTCTATTTATTATAATGTTGCTTACTGGTCCAGCTGTGAGAATTTTTGTTTTCTTGATGCTGAAGTACAACCCATACTGGAGGCTGTAATATTTGATCTTCAGCAAGTGTTTCAAATCTCCACTTTCAGCAAGCAAAATGGTGTCATCTGTGTAATGCAGACTGTTAAAATGAACTTTCTTACAATCCTGATGTATCGTTCTTTATATAATCCAGTTTCTCAGATTATTTGGTTGGCATACAGGTAGAAAAGGTATGGTGAAAGGATACAATCCAGGCGCACATCTTTCCTGACTTTAAAGCACACAGTGTCTTCTCTAGAATTTATGTAATCTTAGGTTACTTACCTTTTTTTATATTCAGGTGTTTTTTTTTTAATCTTATCACATAGTAAGTCTTATGTAAATTTAAGACAATACTATTGCCAGTGTTGTCTAGCAAGCATCTTGAAATATGTTAAAGCCTTAATGTAATGTACTGAGCTTTAAGAAAAAAGATATTACCTATCTTGGAATAATTTGTTATTCTGGGAAGGCAGGTGAATGACTGAATTAATTTTCTAATATTGCAGCCTTGCCTATACACGCATTAACTTCAGTGGATTGCCTCTATCCATCCAAATTCACATCAGAGAAGATAGATGAGCATCACATATCATTATTCAGGGTAATTGGAAGAACACAGGTACAGTCATTCCCTTTGATGGAAAAAGGTGAATTTAAGACAACTATCTTCTCCTGTGAACTTATTTCTTTATGATCCAAAGTGAACTATGCAGGAAAACCTTAAAACAAGAATACAGTCTCAAAAAAAAAAAAAACTATTGGTTACTTTCATATCCAATTTCAAATACCTCACAAACATAGACTAAATATTAACATTTCATCTTTAGGGAAACTGGAAATATTAAGTATGAACACCCAAGTAGGTGTAAAGAAAACATTAAAAACTGTAATAGTAAAAACAAATCTCTTACTAGGCCCTGCAATTTTTCAAAGCAATGAAAATTGAGAAAAAAAATTGGCAACGTGCATGTTGATAAATACTTTCTTTTATTAGAAGTGATCTTCTAGATAACCTGTATGACTCTCCCAACTGAAACAATTAAAATGTTCAATAAAATGTTTAAGAATCGTGACTATGTGGAAAGTTCTGAAAATGAATAAAGAAAAATACAAGAATTTCTAATCAGATAAAATTTAATACACTCATGCTCTTTGTTTTAATGTTTCTATGCAGAAAGTGCTCTATACAATCGGGTTTCATTCTTCATTTCCATTTATGTGAGATTAAGAGATTTGGCTTGAAGTTTTTCTGTCAAGAACTTCCCATACTTAGAGTCAATCTGGTAAATGTATTAATGCCATGATTCTAGAGATTCATATTTAATTGGCCTAGGATGTGGCCCAGACCCTGGTAATTTTTGAAATTCCCCAATGATTCTAATGTATTGCCGAGGCTGAGCAATCTGCTCTAGAGTACTTTTTTATTGTACTTGGCCACCTTCTCGGTTCATTCATTCTGGATTCCTACACAGAACTGCTCTATGCTTTTTTCATTTTTTGTCTTAGAATGCATATCCATTTTGCGTATTTGTCACCTTTTGACTGATGACTCCCAAATAAAGGTAGGCAGTTGTGTCCTCTCATATGAGCTCTTGAAGTATATCACTAAATGTCTATTAGAGATTTTCATTCAAATATCTTGTCATTATTTCAAACTCCCCCATTGAAGATACCTGTGGCAATAGCAGTCACCCATCTTTAAAATGCTGTAATTCTTTGACTTCATCTCTTCCTCCAGTTTTCTTTTTCTGTCTACAGATTCTTGTCTACTTTCTCTACTATAATAGAACTCTTCATTCTTCCTCCCTGTCTTCAGTCTTTCTCTTTAGTCCAAGTTATCTTTTGGCATAGATACTATAACTGATTTATGGTCATATCTGGCCCTCAAACTTGGACTTTATCCTGTTTAAACCTGACAGATGAGTTTCTTTTATGTACCGCTTTTATGTCATCTACCATTCACTGCCTCCTGGTTTTTGCTGTAACAGATCTGCCCAGACTAGCCCAAGTGTTTCCATCCAATGTTACTTAATGTGATTGACTTTTTATCTGGCAAGTTGGTCACTCATGTTCCAAAGGTGAATTTAATTAATTCTGTATTTCCCAATGTTGATGTTTCCTACTGATGACACTGTAAATGATTTATGGTGGTCTATGAATATCAACAGTGTTCATGTTGTCAATTTAAATATGAACTGGGAAAATAAAAGTACATCAAATTCATGATTTGATAGATTTGCTTAGTCTGGGACTAAATATACAAGTTTACAAATTTTAATTTGTTGACAATATTAATAAGCAATATGCATACCCTATGGCGATGAAGTCCCCAACTCTTGATGGGTTACTCTGTTATCAGTTGATTATAACATAAAGATGAATGCCTTTTTTTAAAGTTTTCCTCATTATTGCTTTTTAGTATTAATATCTTTACATATCCAATATTTGCCTTTGGGGCATTGGAGGCATTGTGTAAATTTGTGGATATATTTTGATGCATATATAAAGAATACACAAACCATAATTTACTCTAATGAAGAGTTGGGCAACATTGCTATTTTGTCAGTTGCAGTAAAAATTCCGCTTGTGGAAGGTTCTGATCAACTGGATCATTCCTGGGAATGAGAATGGCATTTCTAGTTAGAAAATGAATGAGAGTTGTCTGTATAGTTCTTTGTTAAAAAATATTAATATATTTTGCAGTAACATCCCTCTGCTTCCCAATCTGCCTTTCAGCTTTAGCAAAGTGGTTACTGTTTGGATCCATATTTTCAAGCAACTTGAAGCCTTTAATTTAGTTTACACTCTAGCTAATACTTTTTCTCTAAAAATTTCTGACAAATTCTTTCCTTTCCCATTATTTCTTCAGCATCTTTTCTCTTCAAAATCCATTAAGACCTTATCTGTCAGTTCCCCTTCTTCATGATTTGTGAGCTGTTCCACATCGGTGATCTCAAGTTCTCAATTCAGTGTTCTTATGTAAAGACAGTTTTCCTATCAATCTTTTCCATTGTATTAGCCTTATCAAATGCTTAGAGCATATTAATATACCTCAACAATTTTTTCCATAACATCTGGATACATTTTCCTAAAATTTTCCTCCCAGGTAGATGTAGCATTCGAGATACACTGACAGTTGTAGGTGTGGTTCATCCTAACTGATATGTTGTAAGTTGAGGACTACCTCTAGATAAACAGCTGACATCTGTAAAGCATATTTTATTTTTTACCTCCTAGAATATGGTGGGGACAGATTCTACCCATTCTTTTAAGCTTAATTAAACTCCAAAATTCTCTATAAAGTCAATAATGCCAAATCTCTGCTAGAGAGGTGTAGAAAAGGAGGAAAACAAATCACTGGTTTAACAAGAACGCTGTTAACTTGAGGTATGAAGGCAAGGTTTTACTCAGTAGTGAGAGTGCAAGCTGAGAACGTGGCAGCTGCAGATATGGACTACTCTTTTGAATGATATGAGTCGGATCCGACTCGATGGTATTTGGCTGGCTTTGAACGATAAAGGGAGAAAGAATGCTATGATAAGTATTAAAAGGGAGGAACCAGGTGAGCATACATGTGTCTCCTTGCCATCCACCTAAATATCTCCCACTTAAAAAACTGGGAAATTACAGACTGAGATGCAAACACCAGCACCGTAGTCCTGCTACTCTTTATCTTGACACTACCTCTACTTACTTCTACTAATGCCCTGTCCTTATCTGTACCCATGTAATCTAGGAAGCACAGAGGTGTTACTGTGAATATAGCCAGCCAGCCAAGGGCCATCAAACCGGAAATAAAAAACATCTGTATAGAGAACTCATTAATTTTCTGGCTAGAAATGCCATCCGCCTTTCCCAGAGATAATCCAGATGATCCAGGATCTTCCACAAGTGACAGGTAAGGGTGAAATCACAGACACAGGAGGCAAGAAAACTTGCTATGGGCTGCTGTTGCTTGTCTGAGCCCTTTCCTTAGGCTTGAGAAACCAGTTTTAGAGTACTTGGGGGAGGAAGCCCAAGGTGGTACTTAGTATTATTCATCTTTGTCCCACACTATGTATAGGGTTTTCCCATGATTAAATCATAAGGCATTTATTTTTTGGTTCCTGTGCTTTTTCCCTCAGGAATCCCCCACATGCCTGCATTCCCCCCCTAGAAATGAACCTAACTGTGTAGCTAGTCCAGTCATCACAGTGTCTTTGAGGCGTTCTCCCCAATCCCTCTGGAATTAAATTAGTGAACTCTGAAACCAGCTTTCACGACAATTTTCCGTGGTTTCTTTCAAAATCAGGCCACCAGTGCTTGCTTTATCAAACGAGAAGAGGAAATTTAAGTGAAATCAAAGTAAGTGTGTATATGTATGAGAGAGAGAGAGATGGGAAGAGCAATTCAGAGCGGGTTCTAAGTTTCAGCTCTGCCTTTAACAAGTTGGGAGCTGGGCAACTGTTTCTCCATCAGTAACCTGAGAGCTGTGCTGGAATATCTCTGGTTCTCTCCCAGCTTAATAAAAGTGAAGGATACATTTCTCATGTTATTAGAATGCTTCTTAGTGTTTCCTTCAAGCTTCTATAAATCTCCATCTTCTTGCTGGCAGTGTTTCTGATTCAAAAGCTTTCATTTAGGAGGTTTGTGGTTAGATTTAAACTGTTTATTGCATTCAGAGTATTGAGGGAAAACTCATCAGCTCCTGGTTTAAATAAGAAGTGGCCAGTGTTTTGAGGAGTTGGGAATAGAAGAAGGTAGAACAATACCTTGAGAAGTGAAGGTAGGCTGCTTGTTTATCAAAGCAGTGACCAAAAACTTAATGAAAAATGATACTTCACAGATGGGATTTCAGACAGTCTAAACACAACCAACTGGACATTAAACAGGCTGAGATATGAGTAATTTGGCATTCTGTTCTCCTGCTGTGAAAGATGTTAGATTCGCTTTTTTTTTTTTTTTAACATTTGAAGCTCTACTTTCTACTGAGTGCTTCTAAATTTATAGAATTCACAACATAAGACTAATAGTTCCATTTTCAGACTTTGATGGACTTTGCATGTATACAGTGTTTTCTAGAGAGCTGGAAACATGGCTATTGTGTACTTTTATGATGGGAAAAATTTACAGCTCTATTTGCTTTCTCAGAGAAATCTTAGCATTTAACTAAGGAATACTCCAGAAGGTCATTCTGCTTATTCATGACACATACTAGAAACACTCAAAATAGGCTAACAGAGATTTTAACATGACAATGCTGCCCATATTTTCACTCTTGAAACAAGATCCTTTACCATGACAAACCCATTTTCCAGAAGCTGTGATTTGCCCGGCCTCTAAGGACAACCATTCCTAGCAGACTTTTTTACCATGAGGCTTTTCTTGAGTGGATATTCAGGCCAAATGTCATGCTGCAGTGAACATGACTCGAAGGGTTCCTTTTCGGGGTAGATAACACTGTCTAACATTCTGACTAGTAAAGGTTTTTCTCCTGTATCATTTCCGAGGAAAAATATTAATGAAAATCACTTTGGGAGAAAAAGTCTGGTCATAAATGCAAGAATATAGTCATTCTCTACAAGGTCTAGTGCTTCTTTAAAAACAAATTACATCATAAGATTTTTTAAAAAGGGGCACTAACAATGAATACCATTTACTGAGCAGCCTCTGAGCATTAATGACTTTTCTATAGTTTGGCGTATTAGCCAGACAACCATCCCCAAAAATCTACATCTTAGTCTTTGTTTCGTGGATGATGAAACAGACTGCTAGACGTTAAAAACCTGCCAAATGTCATAACATAATATGAGGTCTAACAATTAAGTTCGTGAAGTCATCCTAGAAGAAGTGCTACATCCCTCACTGATGAATAGCAGTATAGTCACCTTCGAAGTACTCCCCTTGGGAAGCCAGGCACTGACACAAATGCCTAGTCTACCTGTTTTAGTCAGCTAGGCTGCTCTAACAGAAATACCACAGAGTGGATGGCTTTCACAAAGAAAGATTTATTCTTACACAGTCCGGTAGGTTGCAAGTCCATGTTCAGGGTGTCTGCTCCAGGGAAAGACTTTCCCCTTGTCGGCTCTGGAGGAAAGTCCAGTATTGCATCAGTCTTTGTCCAGGGAGCGTCCTCACGCAAGAACCTCTGGTGTGAACGACACACTCTACTCCCGGTGCTGCTTGCTTGATGGTAGCGAGGTTCTCAAATTGTCCTTTGTTTCTTTTTCCTTTTATTCCTTGCAAGCTAAAAGCATTAAGGGTGGGGCAAGCCATACTCCAGGGAAACTTCCCCCACAGCAGGAATTCACAGCCCCACCCTAATCCTTTAATATACAGGTTAGCAAAACCACACAATGGAGGACAGTCCCAAGACACTGGGAACCATATCCCAGCCACGTGGCTGCACACATTTTTGGGGGGACACAATTCCAACCACGACACTACCCTTCAAAGCAATTTGGGAATTTTTCCTGTAATGGCCATCAGAGCTGTCGTATTACTCCTGATGTCCCAAGTGTCATCAAAATGTCTTCCTTGCAACTGTTCCTGTATCTTGGGGTAAAGAGAAAAGTCATCAGGGGCCAGATCAGTTGAGTACGGAGGGTATTCCAATACAGTTACTTGTTTACTAGCTCAAAACTCCTTCACAGACAGCTATACAATTAAGTTCGCAAACTGGTGAACTTGCCACCATGCCACACAACCAATCGGACATTAAACAGGCTGAGATACGGAGTAATCTGGCATTCTTTTCTTCTGCTCAGAAAGATGTTGTGTTACTTTTTCTTTTTTAACATTTGAAACTCTACTTCCTACTGAGTGGCCATTCCAGAAAGAGTTCCAAAATTACTTTGAAGGGGGGGCTAGGCACTGGTGTCAGTGCATAGCTCCCTAAGGGGAGTACTTTGAAGATGATTTTAATGATATTCAGCAATGACGTATGCAGCACTTGGAACAATTAAGTTCTTGGACTTCGTAGTTGGACCTCATAATCTGCTGATCAGCCTCGCTCCAAAGCCTATACTCCTTTCCTTATACTGTACAGGTTTAAGTATTTATAATATTTTCAGTTATAATTTTTATAATTTTTTAATAATATTTTGAATTTAGACAATAATTAGAACAAGCCACAATATGTGTATCCACATCTTTCAAACGAACAGTCAAAGGTTTGGGCTAATAATTTAGGCTCTAGTAGATAACCTCTCCAACATTGGAAGAAAATTTAGAATTTCCCTCATGAAAGCATCCAGTCTAGGGATTCTCTGTCACATCCTTTAAGGGAACTGCTTGAACACTTGAACAACATTTACTACCTTTCCAGTTTTAGATAGCTGCTCAAATGGTTAGTAATGATACTTCATGTTTATGTATTCTTTTCAGCATGTAGATTACCCAGAACTTTTACATACTGTTTCATTTAGTGTAATTTGAAAGCTTGTTCCTGTTTGCAGTGTCTGTTCCTCATTTACTACACCCCAGAGGGGAAATGGAAACTTTCTACATGGAATATAAGTGAAGTGGGGGAAGTTTTTGGCTGAATATTTCTGAATGTTAATGATGTGCTCTCTTTTTAAATTGTGATTAAGTGAAAGTATACAATCCAAATTAAATTTGCATGCCTGCCTATATACATCTCCTGTCCCCTCCTCTCCTCTCCCTTCCTCTCCTCTCCAACCTCTCCTCTCCCTTCTAGTAAGAAGCCAGTAGAACAGCATCCTATAGGTGCATAGAACCATAAACTACACAGACCGTATGGTCACATTGTGTCCCCAGATCCAGTTCATTCCTGTCTGAAGAGTTGACTTCGGTAACATTTTCTGGTTAGGGGCAGCAGCAGGCCTAGGGGCCATGCATCCGGGGGAAACCATAGGCCACCAGACCATCAGTTGCAGTCTTTTAGTGGAGTTCTTGAGGTGTACCCCTCTTTTTCTCATGTTGCTTCTGGGACTCAGCATTGTGTGCCCCATCACAGCTGTCTTTGGTGGTGGCTGGGCACCATCTGGTTCTTCTGGTCACCTGTTGATACAGTAACACCTTCACATGGGCCCTCTGTCTCCTGGCTCATTTTTCCTTGTATCTTGGTTCTCTGTCTTTTTGTCTTGATAACATTTTCCTTGTAGATTTGAACAATAATGAGCATTAGTTTTTCTTTACTATGAACCCCTCTCAGTTATATATTGTTGCTATAAAAAAGATGCCACAAGTAGGTGGTTTTAGCAAATAATCATTTTCTTATGGTTTAGGAAGCTAGAAATCTAGGGAAAGCTTTTCTCTCTGTGTTGTTTCTGAAGGAGAGTCTTTATTTCTTCTGCTGTTTTGAGTGTCTGCTCCTGGGTAATCTTCTTGTGGCTTCACATCTCTCTTCTCCCATCTTTGCTTGCCTAGTCTGCTCCTTTTATCCCCTGTGAAAGACTGACTCAAGATACATCCTGCACTAATCCTCCCCTTTGAAGGAGGATTCTTATTCCTTTACTACTTGGTGATCTTTATGTGGCTTGTCTCTGCTCACTTGTTAATACCTTGAAAAAGATTTACTCAAGATACACTCTACACTAATACTGCCTCATGACCTAATGAAGACAACCCGTTCCACAGTGGGACTTCAACAACAAGCATTGTGGTTAGGATTTACAGCACGTGTTTGGGAGGAACACAACAGTCCGTAATGTTCCACCATTTGGCACTTCCACAGTTCATGTCTTTGCCACATACAGAGGACATTCACCCTGTCACATCACCCTAAAAGTCTTAAATTAACTCTACGTCCCAGCCTCGTCTTTTGAATCATCTAAATCAAATATGGATGAGACATTAGGCATATTACGTGCAACATGTGAAATCTAGAATACAGGTTATTGTCTTTCAAAATACAGTGATGGGACAGGCACCAATATTGCCGTCGCAAATGGGGTAAATTGGAGGGGAAGGGCTACAAGGAACCAAGTAAGTCCAAAACCCAGCAGAATAATTTACATCAGCTCTCGAGACATGAAAATAATCCTTTCTTCTCTGAAAGCATCTAGGTGACTGCCCCAACCTACAGATTGTTGGTGTTCACCGTGCCCTGAGTTCTGGGCAGAAAATCCCCTACTCTGAAAGTCAGCTTCACCTGTTAAGCCAACTGTGATGGCGGCTCTGCATCCTTGGCTTTAGGCAGACCCATTCTCCTACTCTGTGTGAGTGGCAACCCTAATACCTTGCCTGGCACCAGCAAGCCACATCCTCTGTCCCATATGGCAGCCTCACCCTTCAGCTTTTGGTAGTAATCTCCTCTTTGGCATACCTACTTGCAGTTCCACATTCTGGAAGAGAGCTGGCAAAGATCCAACTCATGAAACATAGGAGACTGTGGTCCTCCACTTGAAAAGTGAGAAAACTCTGCTTCCTGTGCTCCTTGGAATAGTTCTGCTGATCTCTGAGATGCTCCAGGGATGATTCTTTTCTTGTAGATTTCTAAGAGATGGACAGAGTTCTTTCCTTTTGTTTTTTTTTTCCCCCTCTGTCCTCTTCAGTCTAAGCTGCTAGGTTTTCTGCTGTGGTAGTTGGTTAGATCCATCAGTCATAGGATTAATTGCTTTAACAAAGACTGAATAGCCACATCCTTCATAAAAATACTAGAACACATCTCCTTGGTTTGTATGGCAGAATTTTTCAAATAATTAAGTTCTGTTTTTGTTTTCCACTGTTCAACTTTAATTCATCTCTCTCCTCTAGAATTTTCCTATAAGCAGCTAGGAGACACCATGTGGTTCCTGTAAGCTGTTGTTTAGAAATCTCATCAGCCAGATATCCAAGTTCGTCATTCACAAGTTCTGCCTTCCAACAAACATTTGAACGTAATTCAGGTAAGTGCTTTGCCACTGCATGTAATGCATCAACCTTCCTCCACTTCCCAATTAAATGATTGTAATTTCCTTTTAAAGCTTCACTGGAAGCACATTTAATATCTTCGTTTCTAGCAACCTTCTATATTCTCTAAGATGATAGAGAATTTAGCTCTCTTCACTTCCTTCTGAGTCCTCACCAGAATTGCCTTTGATGTCCACAGTTCTACTAACATTCTCTTCAAGACAACTGAGGCTTTTACTATGAGGCACTTAGAGCTCTTCCAGCTTCTTCAACCCATTACCAAATTCCAAAACTGCTTTCATATTTTAAGTATCTGTTAGAGCACTGCCCTACTCCTAGTACCAAATTCTTAGTTATCTAGTGCTGCTATAACACATACCAAAATTTGGAAGGTCTTAAGAAATAGAAACTCATTTTCTCACAATTTAGAAGGATAGAAGTCTCAATTCAAGAGACGGGCTCTAGGGGATAGTTCTCTGTGTCAGCTCTTGAGGAAGGTCCTTGTCTCTGAGCTTCTGCTTCTGGGTGTTCTTCGTAAGGCTTAGCATATATCTTCTCCCTTCTTTGCTCTTTTTGCTTGTTGAATCTCTTCTGTAATCTCTTCTGTATTTTAAAAGACAAAGATTCAAGATATGTCCTACAGTGACTTGCCATATTAACAGAAATCCCATTATCAAATGGGGCTATAACCATAGGCAAAGAGGTTATGATTTACAACACACATTTTTGGGGGACATATTTCAATCCATAACAACCTCATTCCAAAGCTAGAAGACCAAGAGAGGTAGTTCTGTTTTTGTCCCCGCCCATAAAAACGAAAAAACACAGCACATTGGAGATATCTTAATTACCTAGTGCTGCTATTACAGAAACACCGTGAGTAGGTATCTGTAACAAAAAGAAATTTATTTTCTCACAGTTTAGTAGACTAGAAATCCAAATTCAGGATTTTATTCAATTGAGTTCAATTTAAGTTCCATGAAAGTAAGAATAAAGGGATGTTTTGAATAATCATCAAATTAAATAAATTTTGTGTTTATGAAAACACCACATTTATTCAAATATTGTTAGGTGCCATTGAGTCTGTTCAATTCACAGCAACCCTATGTGCCACAGAGTAAATCACTGCCCTGTCCTGCACCATTCTCACAGTCGTTGCTATGTTTGATTCCATTGTTGCAGCGACTGTGTCAATCTGTCTAATGGAGTTCTTCTTTTCTGTTAACCTCCTACTAATTGTGATGCCATTCTCTAGGGAGAGCTGCCATCTGATAACATGTCCAAGAATTGTAGACAAAGTCTCATCATCCTACCTTCTGAGTAGCACATTCTGGATGTATTTCTTCCAAGACTGTTTTGAGCATTCTTCTCACAGTCCTTGATATATTCAGTATTCTTTGCCAATACTGTAATTCAGTTATCAATTCTTTCTCAGTCTTCCGTATTCATTACCCAGCTTTTGTGAGCATCTGAGACAACTGAAGATACCATGGCTTGGATCAATTCACCTAAGGCCTCTTAGTGACATCTCTGCTTTGTAACCCTTTGAAGAAGTCTTTCGAAGAAGATTTGACCAGTGCAATAATACGTCATTTGATTTCCTGACTGCTGCTTTCACGGCCACTGATCGTGGATCCAAGTAAAATGAAATCCTTGACAATGTCAAATTTCTCTCAGTTGTGGTCCACTTGTGAGTATTTTTGTTTCTTTATGTTGAGGTGACTCCATAGTGAAGGCTGTGGTCTTTGATCTTCATTAATGTTTCAAATCCTCTTCATTTTCAGCAAGTGAAGTTGCATATTGCAATTTGCATATTGCAGGTGATCAATGAGTCATCCACCAATCCTGATATTCTTCTTCATATAGTCCAACTTCTCAGATTATTTGCTCAGCATACAGACTGAATAAGTGTGATAAAAAAAATATGACCATGACACACATTTTTCTTAATTCCAAACTATGCAGTATCTCTTTGCTCTATTTGACTGATTGTCTCTTGGTCTAAATACAGGTTCCTCATGAGCACAATTACATGTACTGGAAATTTCATTTGTCATACAACAGATTGCTTTTGGTATGGTCTTTCTAGAGATGGTCTTATGACTCCCACCCATGTGACTGAGGTGGCATAGTAGTTGAGTGCCACATTTGCTAACTGAAAGGTCAGCAGTTAGAATCCACCAGGCACTCCTTGGAAACTGCACAATGCAGTTCTACTCTCTTCTATAGGGTCCCTATGAGTCAGAATCAACTCAGCGGCAGTGGATTTGGTTTTTTGGATTTTATGTGATTGAATGGAACTGTGGGGAAGATAATTGTGGTCCAGCAAGAGAACTGGTTAGTTTCACCATTCCACTGGACTTGGAACAAGCAACCTCAGGTGGGAAAGAGAAGAGACCACCAGTATCAATGAAAGAGAGACTGGCAGGAGAGGCCTATAGGAGATGACATGATAAGCTTCCTGGTCCATGGAGTCATAAAGTTGAATGCCTTTGGGCAGAGACTGAGAGCTAGGGAGAAGCTGACTGCTGATCTGTGAATTTGGACCTTTTCAGCCTTTAAAACCGTGTGAACCATTTCCTTTATACAGTCAGTGAGTTCTGTCAGATGTTGTAGCAAATTAAGGAGCCCAAAGATGGGTGGGAGAATACTGAAGGGAGAGGAAATAGTTGATGTTAGAAATGATGGCGTTGTACAGAGGCTTGAAAAAGTTGGACTTCTGGGACATCTACCTCATAGGAATCAGCTTTGTGTTGATCCTGGTCAAAGAAATTAATTCTTTTACCATTCTTTGCAATGATGAATGCTTTTGCATAGTCAATAAAACATAGACATATTTTTAGCATTGTCTGCTCTCAGTCAAGTCCACCTAACATCAGCAGTGATATCCCTCATTCCATGTCCTTTCTTGAATCTGTCTTGAATGTTTGGCAATTCCCTGTCTACACACTTCTGCAACTGCTTTTAAATGATCTTCAGTGACATTTTACTTGTTGCGGTGTTAATGATATTGTTTGATAATGTCCACATTCTGTTGGATTACTTTTATTTGGCATGGGTACAAATGTGGATCTCTTCTAGTCAGTTGGCAAGTAACTATCTTCCAAATTTCATAGCATAGACAAACGAACACTTCTAGTGCTACATCTATCTGTCGAAACATCTCAGTTGATATTAGTTTCTGGAGCCTTGTTTTTTCCTCCAGTGCAGCTTGGAATTCTTGCTCCAGTAGCATCAGTTCTTGATCATAGGCTATGTCCTGAAATGGTTGAACATCAACCAGTTCTTTCTGGTACAGAGACTGTGTATTCCTTCCATCTGCTTTTCACGCTTCCTGCCTCATTCAAAATTTTGCCCATAGAATCTTTCAGAGTGCAGCTTGAGGCTTCAGTTTTTTCTTTAATTTTTTCAGCTTGAGAAATGCTGAGTGTGTTCTTCCTTTTTAGTTTTCTAACTTCAGGTCTTTGTACTGAAATACTTTCAAGGTAATACTTTATCTTCTGAAGCTGCCCTTTGAAGTCTTCTGTTTGGCTCTTGTACTTCATTGTTCCTTCCATTTGCTTCAGCTACTCTGTGTTCAGGAGCAAGTTTCAGAGTTCCTTCTCTCATCTGTTTTGATCTTTTCTTTCTTTCCTGTCTCTTTAATGACTCTTTGCTTTCTTCATGAGTGACGTCCTTGAAGTCTTTCCACAACCTGTCTGTTCTTTGGTGATTAGTGTTCAGTGAATCAAATCTATTCTTGAGATGGTCTTCAGATTCGGGTGGGATATACTTAGGCCATATTTTTGCTGTTGTGGACTTGTTTTAATTTTCTTCAACTTCAGACTGAATTCGTATAGAAGCAGTTGAAGGTCTGTTCTGCAGTCAGCCTTTGGCCTCATTCTAACAGATGATATTGAGAGTTTCTATTAGTGAAAACATAATGAAAAGCATATGAAAATACAATGTCCCATGAAATCTCACAGATCTATGATTTTCTAAATAATATACATTTACCCCAATGTATGTACCTTTGTGAAGAGTGATGAGCAGCTATTAGACTGAGAAAGTTAGTGGCTATTTACTGGGAAGTTACAGTTAAATGGCGATGTACAGATATATAGTCAGTGAGGATAATTAAATATCTTTTTTTATTCATCATCTCATTTAGTATCTCCTAAGTCGTTTGGAAATTCATGCCAAAGAAGACTTCCAGTTTTGCATTATTAAGGCAACTATTTCTCGACTGCTCTTTTAGTGGGAATTTGGAAACAGAACATAAAAATTATTGTTTTCCTACTAAGGGCTTTTAGAAGATATTCATCACAGCACAATATGAGACATGACATTCAAATGTTTTCACATCCCAAGGCATTTCATGAGGAGTCTGATAGAGTCTTCTTTAAAGCAGGACAAGGCCAGTGATTAAATGCAAGTAGAGAAGAAGACATTAGAGTTCTTATCGCCCTTCTTTAAACTCTCTTGACTATTTCACTGGATACCTGTAGAATGGCATAGCTATTTGAGAGAGAAGAAAAGGTTAGGGCTATTACTGGAGCCACACTTGAAACTTGACTGTCTATAGTTGCACATGACTGCTTGAAGGATGACAGAACAGTAGACTTTATAAGGAAATGACTACCTGATATGCATTTCTTTTGTTATTTTTAGAACTGTTAACCAAGTATTTCATTTGAAATTATAAAAGAGTTTCTTCATTTTTATCTTTTACACATTAATTGCTGATAGGCCTTGGAAAAAGTCTATATAATGAAGAAGACAATTATCTGTATTATCAGAAATTATCTTGAGAGGACTTGATAAAAGTAGATCAGCAAATCTGACCAAAAATTGCACGTAAGTGTCAAACTCTGAGTATACTGGTTGGGGTCTACAGACTCAGGGCACTGCTTGAAGAAATCATAAAGAAGTAAGAGTGGATACAGAGGTACGGTATATTTCCGCTTTGAGAGATAAGGTTGAGTGTCCTAGCTGAGAAGAGATGCAATGGTGTGGACACTGGTTGGCAGGAGTGCTAATTGGGTGATTGGTAGTAGGCAGCAGTGCAGTCTGGTCCCCATACCCTTACCAACTTTATAATAATTATGATCTCTAACTTTGAACGCTTTGTATTCATTACTATGTAAAGACACTGAGTTTTTGGGAGAGTACTTACAAACAATATCCTGCTTTTGGTAATCAATGAATGGGTATAAAACCAAAAAAAAAAAACAACCCAGTGTTGTTGAGTTGATGTCAACTCATGACAATCCTGTAGGACAGAGAACTGCCCAGTAGTTTCTGACGTTTAATGGATGAGCATACGCATTAAATATCAGATGTTTAGACATGTACTTAATACAGTGAAGTGCTTGGCTCTGTCGGTAAATATGATGAAACACCAATAAGATGGAAAACCTGATTTCCAGGAGAATGTAAAAATCTAAGAGGAGGCTTTTACCTGACAAAGTCATAACTTCATACAACTACCAAATTGGTAACAAAATAATAGTCGGTTCAATGGAGAGTTTATCTTAAAATGTGAAACTCAAAATTATAAAAGTTTTAACTTTTATAAAGTACAGTAATTGTAAGTTTTTTAAATTCTTAGGAAAAAAGCAAAGAATAAATTGAGCATTGATTTGGACGTGCTGATTTCTATTAAGTTGTATGATGTTGCCATTTGATAAATCGTTCACATTTCACCTTTGCAGCATGATGACAAAGATTTCTTATATCATTAATAGAAAATATTCAGAGGTTTTGTGAAAGTGCGGGGAGGGAAGTAATACATTTCATTTAAGTATGAATGCAAGAATATAGTCATTTAAATGTGAAAACAAGAACCAAAATCTGTTAATTCCAGAAGCAATTAATCCTATTAACAAACTATATCATAGATGGGAAGAAAGGGACTCATCAGTACTAATTTTCAAAGCCCGAGCTTATAAAACAACATTAAATATTATGCAAGCTGTTTGTCAGTGTTCCACCAGAAGGACCCTTTAGGCAACTCTGTAAATTTGAATGTGTGTGTTCATGTTTGTTCCTAGGATTTGAATCAGCATTATACATAAGTATTTGTATCATACCTGCTATCTTATAGCAGAAGACAAAGGAGGATGTGATTGTGGCCTTAGAAGACTATTAGAAAAACAACAAAAATTGTTGCTGCCGTGTTGATTTTGAAATAGCAACTCTATAGAACAAAGCAGAACTGCCCCGCAGAGTTTCCTAGAAGCAAACTGCTACATCTTTCCCCATGGAGCAGCTGGTGTGTTTGAACCACTGATCTTTCAGTTACCAGTTAACAACTGTGCCACCAGGGAGCTGAAAACTAATTACTGTCTGTCATGGACTGAACTGTGTCTCCCTCCCCGCACCCCCAGCGTGTGTAGCTATTTGGCCGGGCCATGATCCCCAATATTTTATGAGTGTCCTCCATTTTGTGATTTTTCCTATGCTATGTATTAAAGAGGATTAGGGTGGAACTGCAAATCCCTTCCTAAGGTTACCTCC
Organism: Heterohyrax brucei; assembly: GCA_028571685.1. Taxonomy (NCBI): domain Eukaryota; kingdom Metazoa; phylum Chordata; class Mammalia; order Hyracoidea; family Procaviidae; genus Heterohyrax; species Heterohyrax brucei. The sequence goes on from CM053143.1 coordinate 80,565,774, forward strand.
CTGTTCCAATGTAAAAATAGTTGCCCTAGGGTGTGGCTTGTGTCACCCTTTATTCTTTAATCTTACAAGAGATAAAAGGAAAGGGAAGCAAGTAGAAAATTGGGAACTTCACATCATCAAGAAAGCAGCACCCGGAGAAGAGTACATCCTTCAGACCAGAGGCTCCTGTGGCAAGATGCTCCCTGACCGAAGACGCATGCAACCCAAGGACTTTACTGCAGAGCTGACAGAGGGAAAGCCTGTCCCTGGAGCAGACACCCTAAGTTTGGACTTGTGGCCTACTGGACTTTTTAAGAACAAACTTTCCTTTGTTAAAGCCATCCACTAATGTTATTTCTGTTAGAACAGTGCCAGATGATTAAGGCACTGTCAAACTGATTCTGACTCACGGCAACCCCTTGTGTGTCAGAGTAGAACTATGATACGTGGTGCTTCTGATAGCTAGTTTTTTGGAAGGAGATTGCCAGGCTTTTCTTCTTAAGTGCCTTGGGGTAAACTTGAACCTGAATCCTTTCAATTAACAGCAAAGTGGGCTAACCGTTTGCACCATCCAGGAACTCCTCGGAGACAATAAGTCTTTTCTATCCTACAAGTAGTATCCATCAACCATTATTTTTCTCCACGGTGTGCTATACCCACAAAAGATACCACTTAGCCAGAACATAATGCTTGTTATTTCAGTCTCATCTAGTTGGCTAAAACATTGTGTTACTCTGAGAAAGTTCACCCCCTATTAAATCATATGACTTATTTCTGGATTGAGTACCATGACATTAGTAATCCTTACTGCCATCAACATGCCTAAAGAAACCAAACCTGCCACAGGTTCAATGCTGAGTCATGGTAACTCTATAGCACAGAACAGAACTGCCTTTTAGAGTTTGAAGGTAGTGCCTGGTGGTTACAACCTTTTGGTTAGTAACTGTAGCACTTAACCTGTATGCCACTAGGGCTTCGAATCAATGTGCATAGTGATGCTAAATACAAGTTGCCTTTTATTAGCTTGTTATAAATCAAGTACACAATATTTCTATTATTACATTTTGATGACAAAATAGGACAGTTGAAGGCAAACTGTTAATCACTGATGTTGATAAGAACAGTTCCAAGTATGTGCATGTGATGTTATATGTTAACTTCACTGGAATCTATAATTCTGAGTGGATTGGAAGACATTGGACTGGTTGACCTAACAAAATAATTAATAGAATAATATAAATCACCATCAATGATGTGATCTGGAACGATCACCCAATCAGTTAAAATTGTCCTTGGTGGTGTGATCTGCCTCTAGAATATAAATGGATGTTCTGGCAAAATTTGCTCTCTTGAAGTCCTGTACTTTTCTGTTACCTGGCCTCTGGTTTCTTGGGCTTAAGCCTGCAGAAGTCTCCAGCCTGTTGCCAAACCTGCAGATGTTGGACTCACTAGTCACTTGCAATCCTATAAGCCTGAAGAAGTTTCCAGCCTTTTGCCTAACCTAAAGATTTGGGACTTGTTAGCTCTCACAATTGTGTGAACTGTTTCCTTGAAGTAAATCTCTCTTTATTTATATACATTTATATATATGTCACTGGTTATGCTCTTCTAGAGAACAGTGGCCAAGCCTGTCTACATCCATCTTTAAGACTGATCCCAGGACAGAGTTTTTACTAGTAAATGAATGAAGTTTTAATATAAATCATTAATTATTGAAAAGTTACTATGTGCCAGACACTGAACAAAACTGTACATAAATTAACTCATTTAATTACTAACACTTGATAAGAAAGTAATAATACAGATGATAAAACTTACATTTAGAAAGTATATCATTTAGGTTAGACCGGAGGTACTATGTGTGCTATAGAATCATGGGCTTATAAGGATTAGACCTTACTCAGTTACGGTAGACTACACAAGGCAACTGTTGCTTCCATGTTGATGTTGGGCTTGAGGTCATCAGGGCCAGCATTCCAGAATGTAAGATGAATGTAAAGGAGGGAGAGTGTAGAAGAATTGCAACTCATGTCTATCTGTCACCATCTTTAATCCTGACATCCTTTATTCTGTTTCCAGACTATATGCAAATTTTTATCCTATCCAACCCTAACCTGGACAGATCAGAGACAGGAATTCTGGGAAACGTAGTTTTAATTGACACAGCTCAGCTACCACAGTTCACCCTTTGTCAACTCAACAACTGTACACATGTGTATCACTACAGTGTACTTCCACACAAAGACAATAACCACATTAAGATTCCACCAAACATGATGCTTACAAGGCCCAACAATTAAGTCTGTGAACTTAAGTGTTCTAAGTACTACATACCTCGTTGCTGAACATCACTGTGATCACCTTTGTAGTACTCCCCATGGGAAGCTATGTACCAGTGCCAGCACCCAGTCCACTCTTCAAAGCACTTTTGGAACTCTTTCTGCAATGGCCATTGTGCACAGTGGCAAGTTCATGAACTTAATTGTATAGTTGTCTATGAGGGAGTATTTAGGCAATAAACGAATAAGTGTATTGCAACACCTTCCCTACTCACTTGATCTGGCCACTAATGACTTTACCCCAAGATAAAGAAAATGTTGAAGACATTTTTGATGACTTTCAGGACGTCAAGGGTAATACAGTGACAGCTCTGATGGCCATTCCACAAAGAGTTCTAAAATTGTTTTGAAGAGTGAACTAAGTGCTGGTATTGGTGCTTACTTTCCCAAGAGGAGTACTTCAAAAGTAACCATAGTTATATTCAGCAGGTATGTAGCACTTTTTCTAGGTTGAATTCATGAACTTAATTGTCATACCTCATATATCTCATGTACACCAATAACACAGCTTCTCCCCCAAAGAGAATTCGGAATCCTTTTATGTAATTTATGGTGATGTTCTTTTCTCATAGCTGAGTCACCCTATCCACTTGATGTCCTGTGTTTGTAATGAATGCTATTAATATATCTTATACTAGACAGTGTAAGGCTAGAGGGGGGAAGAAAAGAAAATAATACCTACATAAATAATAATGTGTTGAAATAAGAAATATTCATGACCGTTACAGTCTTTGTCTCTCTGGCTCTTGACATTGTTGATTATGGTACAGTGAAACCTGTGAAAGCCTGGACCTGTGTAAGGTGGAAACCTGTCAGAGAAGGAAAACGAAAATATTTTCCACTAATAGAGAGCTGTAGGAAAGCGTTACGATTGCACCCAGTCAACAACTTGCAGGACCTGGAAAAACAAAGCAGTCCTACTGAGTTCTGGATGTCACAGTTTTCACTGTATTTGTGACTTTTTCATAGGCTGCTTGTGGCTCTGTGACTGGAGTGGTGGTATCACAAACCTTCACTGCTAAGCAGTTTTAGCCACTGGCAGACCTGCATGTATTGGGCTGGCATGTTTTTCACTGACTCTTATTATGATACAGAAAATTGGACTATTAAGAGTTGTGATAGGGGTCACCCACATTCTACATATATCTAGCTTTATGATCATTATAGTCACAACATAACATTCCCTTGATAACTAAGAGCATCGGTTGGTGAGAAGAGCACCTCTTCTGGTTGCTTCACTAGCATGAACAGAACAAAGCTGCCAACTGTCAGCCTCCTCTTTAATGGAATCACTGATCCAGACCCCTAGACTGCCGGGGAAACCCTGGTAGCACAGTGAATTAATTGCTATGATGGCTGGCTAAGCAAAAGGCAGGCAGTTCAAATCTGCCAGGTGGTCCTTGGGAACTCTATGGAGCAGTTGTACTCTGACCTCTAGAGTGCTATGAGTTGGACCCAATGGCAGTTTTTTTTTTTTTTTTTTTAGACTACCAGAGCCCTAAGTTGTAGGTACCAACAAAATTGAATTATGTGATTATTAGGGGTAATAGAGGAACCACTCCATTCCCTATTTGTTGACTCTTGGTCTCATGAGTCATGGATATGGAAGAAAAAGACCAGATATTCATCACATTTGGGGCATGTTATCCTAACCTCAAGAAGTTGTCATCTAGTTGGTATCATAACTTCATATCAGAAATTTATTCTGTTTTCTATTAGGCCAGTTTTTCAGAGTGATGGAGAACACAGTAAGACCAGTGACATCTATAAGCATTACCCCATTGCTTCCCTTAATTAGCTATAAAGTGAATTCTTTGATCAGAAGCAATGTTGTGTGGAATAACATGATAGTGAATTCTATAAATTTAGACTGTAATTTTGGCAGAATCATTGCTGGCATTGTGTGAATTGAAATGGCACTTTCTTAAGAGTCACAATTTTTACCTTGCCCTTTAGGCCATGGTAGAACTTATATCTCAGTATAGCTCTATAGGTCATGAGAGATGATACGAATAAGCCACAAGGAGGATTAGCAGTCCTCCTCAAGGTATGTACCTCAGGCAAGTGGAGACTAATTTTCTCACACATGGAGGAAATGTTATTTTCACTGACAAAGGAGATTCATCAAGTTTTAGGGATTTTAACTGTCATCAGCATCTGTCCATATATCCTCATCTCAATCAAGCTGAAAGAACTGAAGAGAAAATTCAAGCCTCAAGTTGAAATAGTGAAGGATTCTACAGGGAAAATACTAAGCAATTAAGGAAACATCAAAAGAAGATGGAAGGACTACACAGAGTCATTACACCAGAAAAAAAATGGGTCAATGTTCAGCCATTTGAAGAGGTGGCATATGATCAGGAACCAACAGCACTGAAAGAAGAAGTCAAAGCTGCATTGAAGGCTTTGGAAAACACAGGCTCTAGAAATTGATGGAATATCAATTGAGATATTTCAACAAACCGATGCAGCACTGGAAGTGCTCACTCATCTACATCAAGAAATTTGGAAGACAGCTACTTGGCCAAAAGACTGGAAGAGATCCATATTTATGCCCATTCCAAAGAAAGGTGATCCAGCTGAATGCATAAATTACCAAAGCATATCATTCATATCATATGCAAGTAAAATTTTTTCAAGATCATTTTAAAGTGACTGCAACAGTCACTTTTGACAAGGAACTGTCAAAAATTAAAGCTGGATTCAGAAGAGGACATGGAACAAGGAGTGTCTTTGCTGATGTCAGATAAATGGTGGCTGAAAGCAGAGAACACCAGAAAAATGTTTATCTGTGTTTCACTGACTATGTAAAAGCATTCAACTGTGTGGATCCTAGCAAATAATGACTAACATTGCAGGGAATGTGAATTTCAGAACACTTAATTGTACTCTTAAGGAATCTGTATATGGATCAAGGGGCAGTCATGCAAACAGAACGAGAGGACACTGCATGGTTTAAAGTCAGGAAAGGTGTTCATCAAGGTTATATCCTTTCACCAGACCTTTTTAATCTGTATGCTGAGCAAAGAATCCGAGAAGCTGGATTATGCAAAGAAAAATGAGGCATCAGGATTGGAGGATGACTCATTAACAACCTGTGGTATGCACACGACACCACCTTACTTGCTGGAAGTGTAAAAATTTGAGACGCTTACTGATGAAGATCAAGGACCACAGCCTTCAGTATGGATTGCACCTCAACATCCAGAAAACAAAAATCCTCACAACTGGACAAGTAAGCAACACTATCATAATGGAGAAAGGATTGAGGTTGTCAAGGATTTCATTTTACTTGGGTCCACAATCAACACCTATGGAAGCAACAGTCAAGAAATCAAAAGATGCATTGCACTGAGAAAATCTTCAAAGGTTCTCTTTAATGTGAAGTCCAGTAAAGATGTCACCTTCAAGACTAAAGTGCACCTGGTAGCCATGGTGTTTTCAATTGCACATGCATGTGAAAGCTGGACAATGAACAAAGAAGACAGAACAACTGATGCCTTTGAATTATGGCCTAGAGAAGAATGCTGAATGTATCATGGACCGCCAAAAGAACACGCAGATCTGTTCTAGAAGTGCAACCAGAGTGGTCCTCGGAAGCAAACACTTCGGACATCTTGTCAGGAAGGATCAACTCCTGGAGAAGGACATCATCTTGGTAAGTGAAGGGTCAGCCCACAAGGGAAATGAGATGGATTGACACAGTGGCTACAACAATGGGCTTATGCAAAAAAATGATTGTGGACGTGGTACAAGAGCAGGCAGCATTGCGTTCTGTTGTGTATAGGGTCACAATGAGTTGGAACCAACTCAATGGCACCCAACAATTACAACAACAATTCTTCACTGTTCAAAATTTAAAATTTGAGATTCTGTTTTGTAATTCGACCACTTACAAGGTCAGCCTTTGTGTTTATTTTTCAGAAATCTTGAGCACTGCATCTAAAGGAAGTATAAATTTGTTTTAAGGCAGCTGTAGAGTACATATGGTCCCTTACCTAGATTGGGAATTGGGAATTTAAAGCCCTCAGCTCATCCTTTTATTCCTCATGTTTTCTGTAAAACTTAAAAGCAACTAACTAAACCCACTGTACTCATTTTCACTAAAATTTTCTGCAACAGCAAATACTTGAATACTTATCTGAAACCTGAAGTACAAATACTTATCTGAAACCCTGTCTTTTCTAAGTACCTAATTACCATTATCTGCAGATGATAACTGAACCATTTTTCCATTGCATGCCATATACTCCCAGTGTCCTCTTTATTACAAGAAAAAGGTTGGCCAGTAGCTTTAAATCTAATCAGATCAGAGTACTAATTTGGCATAACTTAGAAGAAATTCTAAGAACTTATCATTTTGTTTCCCTAGAACCACTTCTTGTTTTAAAAATTCTGTATCAGAGTTTAGCAAAATAAACAGAGCCAACATGTACTCATAAAATTGTGACATATCTCAAAAAAGGAATATATTATACAGATTAGACTTACACAGTTATGAAGATGGCTAAGCAGTCTTTGCAGGACTGTTGCTTCAGCCTCTGGTTTGGGGTCTGAAGTCAGCAGAGAAGGCAATGAAAAAGGAAACAGCAACTAACTAGGGCTGATTTGAATCCTTGAGGACACACTGGAAACCAGTGAGGGGTAGTCTGGAATCAGTATCTGTCTCTCAACTGCCTCTGAGCTCAGGGGTGCGGGTGATGTGCAGGCGTCGTTCCCTGTGTAGCTGCCTATGCACTTAGCTCATGTACGCACGCAGGTGCTGAAGCAGAAGCTCTGGTAGCGTTGGATGAGCTGCAGATGTGGATGCCATCCTGAACGAAAAGGTGAAACAGCGTATCAGTGACAACGTTCCTGAGCGTCATCAACTTCTGGCCCTTTTCCAAGTGACCACTGTTTCAGTTCTGCCTTCCAAATCTTACATAGATTTCTCTTTTGACCAGTCCTAATTCAGACCATGTATATGGAGCAGAGTTCTGGGAAAGGTAGTTCCAGCCTACCTAAGTTGGCACATTACATCACCACAGAAAGTTTGAGCCATTTGCTCACGATCACACATTTAATAAATGATAAGTTCCAGGCCAGAGTCTGAGATGTTATTATGATAATCATTGCCAAAGGATCTCACTGCTTTTTACTTTGTAGGTCAACAATGTGTTTTACTAAGTAATTCATTCAGCAAATATTTAAGAACTTCCTTAGTCTAAAACAGTATGGATACAACAAACAAAGAGACAGACTCAATTCTTTTCATTCCAGAGCTTGTACTGAGAGCAACTTTTGGAGGAACTAGCAGGTGGAAGAGGCAGAAGAGGAGAGAGCAGCAGAGAAGCCAGCTAGAAAAAAGAAGGTCAGAGGAAAAGAGGCAGAATGCCCAGGACTGCAGCTCTGAAGTGATGGCTTCATACAGACTGTCCTGTGTGCGCAGTGGTGAACAGTACGTCATCCTACTTTATGTGGGAGCTTCCAGTCTAGGTGGGTGGCTTACATTCTAGAGGGGAAGAGGGAGCATTAATGATTGGTCCCAGCTGGGATTCATCCCTTGGGAACTGACCTATGCTCTTTTGTGCTGGTGTTCTCTCTGAGAGTTATGAGTTCTTTCAGTCTGTTCTTCAAAAGTCAGAGCTCTAAAGCCTGGGATCCACACACTATGGCAATTTCAGGCAGGCCAGCACTTCATTCACCCCAGCATTTTCTGTGAAAATAATGAACCAGAGTCCCTACAGTAAATTCTTCCTGAAGTATTACAGCTGGTTAGAATCACAACATTTACATTATTATTCTATAGTGATAGCAAATGCAGGGAAAACAAATGTGACACTTATTCAGTTTGTATACTAACATTAGAAATGACCTTATTTTAAAAAATTATGGTGACTGTGATATAGTTTGACCTTTTAAATCTTTTCTTCTACTTTACTTACACACTAATAAAATTAAATATTTTCAGTTTTAATGTCTGATGCTCTGGGGTATGTGACAAATGCCCAACGGAGTACAAAAGCAGTAATTTCTTTTTTATTATTATTGTTGTTATTATTGAGACATGCTTTATTAAACAATCCCTGTCTTGTTACTGAAGCAACAATGTGGTTTTGCATGACTAATGGTTTTCATCAGAGTTCATCATTGGATTGTCTTCCAGCTAAGAAATGGGGCTGTATTCTAAATATTGTCTATGCTGGGATGAAGAACCTTATTATTAAAAAGATACATAGTAAATTTTAAGAGGAACTTCATTTAAATCAATAAGTAAAATGGTATCTATAGAAAGTTACATGATAATTTTAGAAGCATACTGTCTATTATTTAAGAGGTTAAATATTTACAGTTTTCTCTGAGTTTGGCCTGTTGGCAAGAAACAATATTTTAGTTTTGGCTTGTAATGTTTGGAAGGAGTATTTCTACGTACGAAAGAGCAATAAGTTAAGACCTGGGAGTAATGTATTTGTTTTAGTCATCTAGTGCTGCTATAACAGAAATATCACAAGTGGATAGCTTTAAAATGAGAAATTTTATTCTGTCACAGTCCAGTAAGCTACAAGTCCAAATTCAGCTCATGAGCTCCAGGAGAAGGCTTTCTCTCACAAGACAGAAAGACAACTTTGGAGGAAGGTCCTTGTCATCAATCTTCCCCTGGACTGGGAGCTTCTGAGGCACAGGACCCCGGGTCCTTCACAAAGGACATGCTGTGTTCCCTACACTGTTTCTTGGTGGTATGAGGTCCCCAACTTTCTTCTTGCTTCTCTTTCCTTTGTACCCCCCAAAATTGTCTCAAGGCACCATATATTCTTACACATTGACTCCTGCCATACCAATACAACTGCCACCCATTCTCCCTCACTAACATCATAGAGGCAAGATGTACAAAATGTAAGAACATCACACAATATCAGGAATCATTGTTGTTGTTGTTAGGTGCTGTTGAGTTGGTTCCAACTCATAGAGAACCTATGAACAACAGAACAAAACACTGCCAGGTCTTGTGCCATGTCCACAATTGTTTTTATGCTTAAACTCATTGTTGTGGCCACTGTGTCAGTCCATCTCATCGAGGGTCTTCCTCTTTTTCTCTGGCCCTGTACTCTACCAAGCATGATGTCCTTCTCCAGGGACTGATCTTTCCTGACAACATGTCCAAAGTATGTAAGATGCAGTCTTGCCATCTTTGCTTCCAGGGAGCACTCTGGTTGCACTTCTTCCAAAACAGATCTATTGGTTCTTTTGGTGGTCCATGGTGCATTCAACATTCTTCTGCAACACCACAATTCAAAGGCATCAATTCTTCTGTCTTCTTTGTTCATAGCGCAGCTTTAGCATGCATATGATGTGATTGAAAATACCATGGCTTGGGTCAGGCACGTTTTAGTCTTCAAGGTGACACCCTTACTTTTGAATATTTTCAAGAGGTCCTTTGCAGCAGTTTTCCCAGTGCAATGCATCTTTTGATTTCTTGACTGCTGCTTCCAAGGGCATTGATTGTGGACCCAAATAAAATGAAATCTTTGACAACCTCAATCCTTTCTCCATTTATGACAATGTTGCTTACTGGTCCAGCTGTGAAGATTTCTGTTTTCCTGATGTTGCTGAAGGCTGTGGTCCTTGATCTTCATCACTAAATGCCTCAAATTTTCTTCATTTCCAGCAAGTAAGGTGGTGTCATTTGCATTACGCAGGTTGTTAATGAGTTGTCCTCTGATCCCGATGCCTCGTTCTCCTTCGTATAATCCAGCTTCTTGGATTACTTGGAGCATACAGACTAAAAAGGCATGATGAAAACATATAACCCTGACACACGCCTTTCCTGACTTTAAACCAGGCAGTGCCCCCTTGTACCGTTCACATAACTTCCTCTTGATCCATATAGAGATTCCTTAAGAGCACAATGGGGTGTTTTGGAATTTTCATTCTCCACAACATTAGCCATAGTTTAGTTTGATCCACACAGTCGAATGCTTCTGTGTAGTCGATGAAACACAGGTAAACATCTTGCTGGTATTCTTTGCTTTCAGTCAAGATCCGTTGGACATCAGTGATGATGTCCCTGGTTCCATATCCTCTTCTGAATGCAGCTTGCATTTCTGACAGTTCCTTGTTAATATATTGTTGTAGCTGCTTTTGAATGATCTTGAGCAGAATTTTACTCGCGCGTGATACACCAATATTGTTTGGTAATTTCCACATTCAGTTGGATCACCTTTCTTTGGAATGGAATCATAGCTGAGCAAAACTGCTACACACATGTTGGGGGACAAACTGTTCAATCCATGTCAGTATTCTATCTGAATTGTGTCATTTTTGTGGTCTCTTCTTGTCTCAGCAGTAAAATGAAAGGAATGTTGTGTTTATTTTCTTTGACTTTCTTTTGAGTGCTGGTGTTTTATGGCAGTTGATCTACTTACCATCACAAACCATCTCTGTTTATATCTTAAAAAAGTAATGAAGCTATGTGTAGAATTGGCTCACCAAAAATTTTTGCAGTGGGAGGAAGTATAGTATCATGTTTGTTGTTGTTGGATGCCATTGAGTGGATTGTGACTCATAGTGAAGGACAGGTAGCAGTGACAAGAGTGAGGAAGGCAGCAAAAATTACTGAGACTGATGGTCTGGAAGGAGGTATGGGCCTTAATACAGATTGCTTGTAAACCTTTTGTACAACAGAACAAAACACTGCTTGGTCCTTCGCCATCCTCACAATTGTTATGTTCAAGCCCATTGTTGCAGCCACTGTGTCAATCCATCTCATTAAGAGTCTTCCTCTTTTTTTTGGTGACCCACTGCTCTACCAAGGAGGATGTCCTTTGCCAGGAACTGTTCCCTCCTGATAGTGTATCCAAAGAATATGCGATGCAGTTTGGCTATCCTTGCTCCTAGTGAGCATTCTGGATGTACTTCTTCCAAGACAGATTTGTTCATTCTTCTGGCAGTCCATGATATTGTTGGGGAGAGCATGGCTTGAAACAGAGGCAAAGACATACCAATCCAGGGTCCAGTGAAGTTTATTCAAAGAGGAAGAGAGTAGGGTCTGAGCTGCACCCTCCTCCCCAGCCAGTAGGGCAAGCTTTTTAAAGTTTCAGTGAGATAGTGTGAGGTGAGGGGGTTTATAGTTTGATAAAAGAAGATGTTAATTAAGAGAAGAGAGAGGATGGAAAGAAATTCCAGTAAGGGGATTTAAAGTCTGATAAGGAGGAAGTGTTAATCAGAAGAGGGAAGGAGTACAGTTTGTTTATAGTCATGGTTTGATAAGGAAAGAGCTTTTCTTAGGAGGGTGGAGGCATAAAGTTTTGTTTGTAGTTCACATTCCTCTGGGCTTCTTTTGGGTAATGGTTTATGCTAAAGCCTCTCTGAAATCAAGGGACATGACAGAAGAAGATGGCTTATGTTAAACCTCTCTGAAATCCAGGGACAGAATCTCTTCAGATACATTCAATATTCTTTGCCAACACCATCATTCAAAGGCATCAATTCTTTTTTGGAATTCCTTTTCATTGTCCAGCTTTCACATCATATGAGGAGATAGACAACACCACGGCTTGGATCAGGCTCAGCTTAGTCTGCAAGGTAACATCTTTGCTTTTTAACACTTTAAAGGTATTATTTTCAGCAGATTTGCCCAGTGCAATATGTTACTTGATTTCTTGACTACTGCTTCCATGGGCCTTGATTGTGGATCCAAGTAAAATGAAATCCTTCACTACTTCAATAGTTTCTCCGTTTATCATGATGTTGCTCATCAGTTCAGTTGCAAGGATTTTGCTTTCTTTATGCTGAACTATAAGCCACACTGAAGGCTGTGGTCTTTGATCTTCGTCAGTGCACGCTTCAAGTCCTCTTCACTTTCAGTAAGCAAGGTAGTGTCATCTGCATATCCTAGGTTGTTAATGAGTTCTCCTCCAATCCTGACACTCCATTCTTCTCTATATGGTCCAGCTTCTCAGATTACTTGTTCATCATACTGATTAAGTGTGAAGAAAGGATACAACACTGACACACACCTTTCCTGACTTTAAACCATGTAGTCTTGTCTTGTTCTGTTTGAACGATTGCTTCTTGGTGTGTGCTCCTGTTCCCCATGAGCACATTAAGTGTTCTGGAATTCCCATTTTCCACCATGTTATCCATATTTTGTTATGATCTACACAGTCAGATGCCTTTGCATAGTCAATAAAACACAGGTAAACATCTTGCTGGTATTCTCTGCTTTCATCCAGGATCCATCCATATCGTAGTAATGTCACGGTAGGAGCCAACTAGAAATGGGGAGACTTGGGCTCCAATTTTAGTTCCACCAACAACGTATTTGTCACCTTGGGCAAGGCACTTAATTCAGTGTTTCATAAAATTTCTTTCAGTTCTACACTTTATTGAGTTGAACAATGAAGTAAAAGTCAGATAGAATGAAGTCTTATATCTGTACCTGATGTTGTTAGGAAGTAAACACTGGACCTAGTGAGACTTAGGGAAATCTAAATTTGATGAGTCTACTGTTTGTTTTTTAACATACAAGGTAGTTGTTTAATAACTGTTTTGATTACATTTTAATGGACTTTGTTGAAGTTAAAAAGGTGAGGTATTAATACTTCTAATTAGTAAATCTCTGAATTTGGAACCAGTTAAGAAACAGGTATACTAAGATCAACATCAAATGATCAGTCATTGAGTGGATTTGAGTATACAGCTTAGATGTATCTTTCGTAGTAGGAAATTTGATTGTTATCTTTCATTTTCCCCTGAGTGTATACAGTTATGTAAAGCAGACATAATCAGAACTGGCACCTCACATACGATGAATTGTATTAGCAGAGGCAGAGCAGGAAATCCCTTCAAGAAGGAAGTTTAAGTCTCGACACACATGTGTTTACCGTATGAGTTTTAAGGTCTGAAAAGCCAGCAGCAATGATGGAAGTGGGGAAGCCAGTATAAATAATTGAGACTGGTGGTCTGGAGGGAGGCACAGGCCTGAATATAAACCCCTTGTAAACCCTTTTTGTTAGCCCACTTTCCCTCAGGTTGGAGATAAGGTGGGGTGGTGATGGGGGATTTTCACCAGAGCCTGAACAGCTCTCTTTTGAAGAATAAGGTCATCTTCTTAGGGGATCTGAAAGAGCAAGTGCAGAGGGACTAAGCTATTCTTGTGAAGTTCCTTATTTTAATAGCTCTGATAATCTTTATGTCCTTTTTTGGAAGACACAGAGGGCAGTGTAGGAAAGCTAAAATAAATGTTGCTGTAGAAGACCCTTCATAGAAACATGAGACTAGAAGACTGGCAGTTTTCACTAATAGGTCCATCTATCAACTTCTTGTGACAAATACTTACCAGAAGTATACTTTTTCTTATTAATACTAAACTTTGAATACATACAAGGCAATGCTGGTGTTTATAAACAATTACACATTCAATTAGCATGAGACCTTTTTTTCCTCCCACTTCTGGTCTTAATTCAGCACAAATATGCAAATTTGTGTCTAAAAATTCCATACAAATAGTCTCTTAAAGAGTCTTGGACAAACTGAGTTAATATAAAGTCTCCTTATAGGGGTCAAAGGGTTACTTAGATGCCTTAACACCATGCTGAGATCTGCTTTTAGGGAGGAACTAGCCTAGTATACTGCCAGTCACTTTTTTACCCTATTTTCTTCTTTCCCTAAGCTTGACAGTGTAATATCTGGTTTCTGTATCAGCTCATGTCATATTAGCTCATTTGGGTATTACAGACATTGTGGGAGCCATGATGGTGGTTGTAGAAATATTGATGACTTAGTATGGAGGTGACTTAAGTATGGTGCCACCTAGAGGGAAATCAGCAGCTCTTGTCCTCTCTTTTATCGGTCTTTATGGGTGTATCTCATGGACAATCTCCTCAACTCCTCTGTCTTCTATAAAAGTCAACAACAATGGGATGACATTTAGCAAGAATACTGAGAACTGTTTGTGTCCAGAATACTAGGAAAAAAGCACAATAGAAATGTATCTAGAATTCTAAAGGCCAGTAATGAGGATTCTGGGTAAAATTTAAAATAAAGCTAGAGTTTGTGATAGTAAACCAGAGTAGACTGTTAATTCAAGTACCTAAATCTATGCCTGTTGCTTTTTGAGAACACTGTAACAGTACGTGAGCAGCCTTGAGCACATCAGTTGGATACAAAGAAAAAGCCCCACAAATCTTGGCACTGTTCTAGGTGGGGGATGGAATGAGGTATATATTAGAAAGAATAGAACAAAGTCTTGCTGTTATTGGGATCTGGAATCTGAGCCCCTGGCTTAGACTCCTGTTCCATCATGTCATCCCGGGCAAATTGCTTTAACATTCCATGCCTCCCTTTTGTCATCTCTCAAATGAAATTTCAAGCCCCTTTATTCTTCCTACACCTGCTCCTTAGCCAGTGGAAACCACTTACCTCTTTTCCATTTCTATAATTTTGCTATTTCATGACTATTATTAAATACAGTTTATCTTCTTTTAGAATCAGTTTATTTTCACTCAGTACCACGATGTTTGCTATTTAATACACACATTTTCCATTGGCTCAGACTGGTCACATGTCCATAGTCTAACTCTGTGGGAGACTGGGGCATGTGGAAGAGGTCTTAGAATGCCTAGGGAGCCCAACTGTATCTACCACAATTAGACATGACCCAGAACAAGTAAAGCCTCGTAGAACAGGGAGAATCACTTAGAAAGCCAATGGAGAGTTTTAAAACAAATAGTTCCTGGTGAGTAGCACATTGGATTGGATAGAATAACTAAATTGAAACAATTTTTATATCTACATAATTTTAAAACCACCCAAACCAGACTCATTGCTATTGAGTTGATTCCCACGTGACCCTAGAGGTCAGAGTAGAACTGCGCTATAGAAACAAGGAGCACCTGGTGGATTTGAACTGCTGACCTTTTGGTTAAGCAGTTGTAGTGCTTAACCACTATGCAACCAGGGTTTGCAGATAATTTTAAAGCCACTAGTTAATTTTCCAAAATGTAGGTCAAAATGTATATAGAACATGATATGGCTAACATATTATTTATAGAGTTTAAACATTATTTCAATATCCACAAAGAAGAAAAAGTAAACAAACCCAGTGCTGTCAAGTCAAAAAGTAGTATGTGAAAAGAAATGCACAAATAACAGTCATTTAATTTCGTGTGGAAACCCTTGTGGCATAGTGCTTATGTGCTACAGCAGCTAACCAAGAGTTTGGCAGTTCAAACCCCCCAGGTGCTCCTTGAGAATTCTGTGGGGAAGTTCTACTCTTCCCTATAGGGTTAGTATAAGTCAGAATTGTGCTCTGCTCTATAGGGTTACTATGAGTTGGAATCGACTTGGCGGCAATGAGTTTGGTGTATCATTACTTTGAGTAATGGTAAAAATCAACGTATGGTTAACACATGTTGAGATGACCACACTAACTGCACTGTGGGTGATATGAGCATTTAGGATGCCATGGGTATGACATCATGAGGGACAAGTTTTGTCATGTCTGCCACTGTGTCTGCGACCCAGGGTTAAAATGATGAGGATGTTAGACTGGGGTGTGGATCAGTCTTTGTCATTTGCTAGCTGTGTGGCTTTGAGCCATCCCCATTTGTGAGATGGGGATGATTGTGGGGTTTAAGTGAAATAATGTTTCCACAAGCATTTCCAGGGACAGGTCATTCTTGCTATCACAACTTCTATTTCTAGTTATAATGGCTGCCAAATAGACATCCTCTGATAAAATCCATAAGGAAGGCAAATAATTCACCTCTGCCACTAACGATGTCTTGATTTTGGGGTTCTTTCATTGTAACACAAGAGAGTAAAAGTCCATTCTGTCTGGCTTAACTTCTCTATGCCTTGGTTTCCTCATCGTTAAAATAGGATGACAGTAGCATCAACCCCTTGGGTTGTCAGAATAATTAAATGAAGTTACACAGGTAGAACACTTAGCTCATCTGAAATAATAATTCAATAAATGGTTGCTATTAATCTGATTTCGTGTACACATCAGAGAGTTTGCGTTACATCTTTGGGATTCAGATACAAACTAATCTATGTCTTATTAGGAGAATCTGTGAGGAAAAGTAGAAGGAGAGACTAGTATTATTAAGCAATTTTTGGTCAAAAAGCTGCTATGAAAGGACAAATGAATCTGTTACATCTTTCAGCAAGGTTGTAATGTAGCTCAGGGTGTTTCTTTGAGAGAATATAATACTCTAATAAAAACCTATTGACTTTTTGTAATTCTTATTTGAAAAGCCCACAAATTCCTAATATTCCTCAATTAACAATGGACTTTTATTGTTAGTACTTGCATTTAAGTAATGTCAGTGATAAAAGAAAACTGTTGTTTTAGTTGGATGAGACTTTATTTAAGAAAGAAATACTCTGATGACTGTTCACTTATATAGTTTAGTAACTAGTTACCATCCAGTCGATTCTCACTTGTGGTAACTCCATGTTTTTCAGAGTTAAACCACACCCCACAAGGTTTTTCAGTGGCTGTGACCATTAGAAAATAGGTCACCAGACTTTTCTTCTAAGGTGCTTGTGGTTGGCTTTGAACAACCAATATTTTGGTTAATACATGAGCATTTAGTGATTTGTGTACCCAGGGACTCCACAGAGTTAACAGGCAGTTATTATTTATTGAGTTTTGGATTGTTTTAGGAAATATAACTATTAATAATAGCCAGTATTTACCATCAGAAAATCATATCTCAAGAACCTAGGCCAGCCTAATATTCAGTAGGAGCTTAGAAATACTAATTTCTTCCTTACTCTTCTCTAGGAACCTTTAATTAATTGATGTGGAGATATATAGCAAATAAAATTTGATGCAGCATCAGATTAAAAAAAACAAAAACATATGAGTAGTATAGGCAGTGAGAATTATAAGAATTCCACTGGTTGGTCAACAAAGAAAGTTCTAGGGGGAGATGGGATTTTAATGTTCATCTCTGCCCCAGGAATTGTGAGATAATGCCTGGTAATGAACATAAACTTGAAACCAAATAGCTAGAAAAAACATGTTCCAGGACATTGCAGATCAAATCACATTTCTATAAAAAGACTCTGATGGATATTCAGCGACAGAACATCTGCCATAAAAGGATAGTTTAATAGATCTGACTCATTGTCTAAACACAAAATCAGAGAGCCAACTACATGTGTGTTGTTAATCATCTGTTATGAATCTGGTAAGAGAAAGTAGCAGGAACATCAAATTAAGTGTTTTTCCTCATTTGATTTTTAAATTGTAGTGTTTAATTTTTGAGAGTCATTAAGAAAGAGTGGTTTCTTGGAACCATCCCTCTAAGAAAGTTACATGCTATCACTGGAGAAACAAAATGGTGGTGGATGGCGGGTGGGGAACAAGCTCTCACTGTCAAGTCCATTTTGACTCATGGAGACTTTACAGAGCATGGGAAGAACTCTGAAATTGGTGACTGCTATATACAAAGGAGTTAATTTCCTTGCTTTTGTAAATATTTAAATTCTAGAAGTCAACATGCCCCAATCCACAAGATTCATGTGTGTATTTATGTGTGTGTGTGTATATTTAAATCATCACTCATTTTTTTTTATTTTAAAGTGTACCAATCATCCTGTAGTTTTAAATCAACTAGTTTTTTTCTGAGAATATTTTAGAAATGACTTGCGTTGTACACTTACGAAAGTTTAAAAAAAAATAAAGAGACTAAGGGAGCTGGCTACAAAACAAGAACAATGGTTTTCTTATATATCTAAATAGGAAATAAAGGGAAATGTTTATTCATACTTAGAATTAAATAACATTTAGTATCTAGAAGTAGTTTTAAGAAATACACAGGAACTAGCTGAATACAATTGTAACGTTTGACATAATAAAATGAGAACTGGACAAGATCTGAATAAATAGATACGCTTTAGGAAAAAGTACACTTAATTTTTAAAAGAAGTAAGTTCGTCTTAAATTTGCTCTTTATATATTGATAAATCTCCCCACATGTTGTTGTGAGGGTGGTGAGGCACCTGATAAAATGATTCCAGATTTCATTGTGAAGAATAAACGTGAAGGATAGTTGGCAAAAATTCTGAAGTATATTATTGCTTTGTGAGATGAAAATGTGTGATAAGATTCCTAACATTAAAACCATGTAGTACTGAGAATGAAGTGATTAAGGAACAAATTAAAATGTCCAGTTTCAAGCCCAATGATATATAGAGATTTCACATGTGAGGAAGTTTGCATCTTGAATCAGTGGGGGAAAATGTACATTAGTCAATAAGTATTTGGCCAGTATATAGCCATTTGTGGAAAAAAGGTAATTCCTAAAACTGCTCTTTATGTTATTTATACTAAGAAGAGAGACTATACAAATATGGGCAGATAGGAAGCCTTGGATGGGTACATATGGTTAGTGCACTCATCCGCTAACCAAAGGGATGGAGATTCAGGTCCACCCAGATGCAACACATAAGAAAAGCCTGGTGATCTACTTCTGAAAATGTAGCTGTTGAAAATCCTATGATGCAGAGTTTACTATGATACAGGTCAGGTCGCCATGTGGCAGAATTGATGGTAACTGTCTATTATGTGCTGATAAAGACAATACGAGGATGGGGAAGGTCTTTTTAGTATGACACTATAGTCAGAATAGTAAAGGACAAGACTGATAAATTTAACTATAAAAAGATTCAGTACTTCCATGGAGGAACTTCCTGAGACAGTGGTCCTGAAATAACTCTTCAAATCATTTTTTTTTTTTTATTTAACATAACTGAGTGAAAATGTACATTCACGTATAAATTTACATGCCCACCTCTATGCAGCTTCCACTGCTCTCCTTGTCCGGTGACAGCACACTATTCCTCTCTGCTCCATACATGTCTCATCCTCCCAACAGCCTCCTTTCCCCTCCTCTCCACCCACTCCCCTTCCTCCAGCCAGAGGTCAGCAGGATGGTATCCTATAGATGTATAGAACCATAAAGTGCTTCCAATATATGGTCACTCTGCATTGCCAAGTCCAATCCATTCCTGTCCAAAGAGTGGACCTTCGCTATAATTTATGGGAAAGGGCAGCATCAGGGCCAGGGGCCATGCTCTCAGAGGAACCCCAAAACCTCTGGACCATCAATTGAGGTCTTTTAGTGGAGATCTCATGATGCACCCCTTTTTATTCTTGTGTTGCCAGTGAGACTCCTCTCCGTGAGCTCCATCGTGGCTATCACTGGTGGTAGCTGGGCACCTTCTGGTTCTTCCGGTCCCAGGTCGATGTAGGCACCCACTCTTGTGGGTCTCTCTGTCTTCTTGGTTGTCTTTACCGCATGCCATTTTGGCCCTCGGTGAGCATCCGTTCCTGCTGAGTTGGACCCATTTGCTGTATCCTCGGATGGCAGCTTGGCAAATTTTAAGACCCCAGACGCCACTCACCAATGTGGGGTGCAAAGAGCTCTCTTAGCAAAACGCTAGTTGTGCCAATTGGCCTGGAATTCACCTAAGAGCATGGTCCCCCACCCCCCGCCCCAGCTACTCTATCCTTGCAGCATTGAGTTAAGATGGAAGGAGTACTCAAGTTATGCTGAAGTCCACTTAATGTTGTTCTTGTTTCTAATGTGTACTATCACCGCTTTCTCCCAACTAGATTTCTAGTAACTATCTAAACTAAACCCTCCCCCCCTCACCCTCCCGCCCTCCCCTCCGTTACAGCTGTCAAAGAGTCTTTTCTTGTATACACAAGTCTGTTTTTGAGATCTTATCGTAGAGGTTTCATACAGTATTTGTCCCTTTGTCGCTGACGACTTTCACTTAACATAATGTCTTCCAGTTGAAACCAGGTTAGGAGATGTTTCCTGGAATCATCATTATTCTTTATCATTGCGTAGTGCTCCATTGAGTACATGGACCATAGTTTACCTATCCATTCTTTTGTTGTTGGGCATCTGGGTTGATTCCATCTTTTTGCTATCGTGGACTGTGCTGTGGTAAACATTCTGGTGCAGGTGTCCGTTGGTGTGAAAGGCCTTGATTCTGTAGGATATATTCCAAGTAGTGGAATTACTGGGTCAAATGGTATATCAATATCCATTTTTTTAAGGAAGTGCCAGATTGCCTTCAAAGAGGCTGGACCATTTTGGAACCCCACCAACAGTGTAGAAGGGTTCCACTTTCTCCACAGCCTCTCCAGCATTTGTTGTTTTGTGTTTTCTGGATCATGGCCAATCTTGTTGGGGTGAGATGGTATCTCATTGTTGTCTTGATTTGAATTTCTTTAATAACTAAAGATCATGAACATATGCACATGTGTTTTTTGGCTGCCTGGATCTCCTCTTTAGTGAAGTGTCTGTCCATCTCCTTTGTCCATTGCTTAATTGGATGGTTTATCTTCTTCTTCTTGATATTTTGTAGTATCTTATAGATTATGGAGATCAGGTGTCGGTCTGACATAGAGTTGCCAAATATTTTTTCCCATTCTATGGGTGTTTTTTTTTTTTTTAATTCTATTAATAAAGTCTTTGGATGAGCAAAAGTGTTTGATTCTTAATAGTTCCCATTTATCTATTTTCTCTTCTGTTGATTGAGGTTTCTTTGACAGATTTTGGAGTCTGTCCTCATTGTGTATTAAAACTTCCATTGTTGTTCCTACCTTTTCTTGGACGAGCTTTATCGTTTGATATTTAGGTCTTTTATGCAGTTGGAGTTGGTTTTTGTATAAGGTGTAAGATATGGATCTTGATTCAGTTTATTGCAGATGGATAACCAATTGTGCCAGCACCATTTGTTGAAGATACTATTTTTACCCTAGTTTAATGTCTTAGGGCCTTTGTTGAGTATCAACTATTCATAGGCAGACGGTGTCATCTCTGGGGTCTCAATTCTGTTCCATTGATCCATCTGTCTGTTCTTGTACCAGTACCAGGCTGTTTTGACCACTGTGGCAGTGTAGTATGTTGTAAGGTTGGGTAATGAGAGGCCTCCCAGTATGTTCTTCTTCTTCAGTAGTACCTTATTTATCCAGGGCTTCTTCTGTTTCCAAACAAAATCAGTGATTTGTTTCTCCACCTCATTAAAAAATGATGTTGGAACTTGTATTGGGATTGCATTATATAAATAAATTGCTTTGGGTAAAATAGACATTTTCACAATGTTAAGTCTTCCTATCCATGAGCAGGGTAGGTTTTTCCATTTATCTAAGTCTCTCTTAGTTTCTTGTAGTAAGGGCTTGTAGTTCTCTTTGTAAAGGTCTGTTGTTTCTCTGGTTAGATTAATTCCTAGGTACTTTATCTTCTTAGGGGCTATCGTGAATGGTATTGATTTGACAATTTCCTCCTTAGCAGTCTCCTTGTTGGTATAAAGGAATCCTACTGTTTTACTTATGTTTATCTTGTATCCTGAGACTTTGCTGAACTCTTCTATCAGTTTGAGTTGCTTACTTATAGATTCCTTGGGGTTCTCTGCATATACAATCATATCATCTGCAAACAGGGAGATTTTAACTTCCTCTTTGCCGATGCAGATGTCCTTTATTTCTTCGTCTTGTCTAATTGCTCTGGCTAGAACTTCTAGCACAATGTTGAATAGGAGAGGTGACAGTGGGCATCCTTGTCTAGTTCCTGATCTCAAGGGAAAGTCTTTCAGTCTCTCTTCATTCAGGATGATGTGGGCAATTGGCTTTGTATAAATGGCCCTTATTGTGTTGAGGAATTTGCTGTCTATGCCTGTTTTGCTAAGAGTTTTTAGCACGAATGGGTGTTGGACTTTATCAAATGCCTTTTCGGCATCAATGGACAAAATCAGGTGATCCTTGTCTTTTGTGTTATTTATGTGGTTAATCACATTAATTGTTTTTCTGATGTTGAACCAGCCTTGCATCCCTGGTATGAATCCCACTTGGTCATGATGTATTATTTTCTTGATATGTTGTTGTATTCTATTGGCAAGAATTTTGTTGAAGATTTTTGCATCTAGGTTCATGAGTGATATCGGTCTGTAGTTCTCTTTCTTTGTTGGGTCTTTCCCTGGCTTAGGTATCAGGGTTATGCTGGCTTCATAGAATGAGTTTGGGAGTACTCCATCCCTTTCTATACTGTGAAATAGTCTCAGTAGTATTGGAGATAACTCTTCTCTAAATGCTTGGTAGAATTCTGCCGTGAAGCCATCTGGACCCAGGCTTTTTTTGGTTGGCAGTGTTTTGATGACCTTTTCAATCTCTTCCTTTGTAATGGATTTATTAAGTTGTTCTGCTTCACATTGTGATAATTTGGGTAGGTGGTATGAGTCAAGGAATTTGTCCATTTCCCCTAAGTTTTCAAATTTATTAGAGTACAGTGTTTCATAGTATTCTGTTATGATATTTTTGATTTCTGTTGCAGCTGTGGTGACAACTCCCCTCTCATTTCTAATTTGGGCTATTTGTTTCCTTTTCTGCTTTTCTTTAGTAAGTTTAGCCAGTGGTTTGTCAATTTTGTTGATCTTTTCAAAAAACCAGCTTTTGGTCTTTTCAATTTTTTCAATTGTTTTTCTATTCTCTAATTCATTTAGCTCTGCTCTAATCTTTATGATCTCATTTCTTCTGGTGCCCGAGGGGTTCCTCTGTTGTTCTCTTTCTACTTGTTCAAGCTGTATAGTTAGTTCCTTGATTTGGTTTCTTTCTCCCTTCCCTATGTGTGCATTTATGGAGACAAGCAGACCTCTGAGCACTGCTTTGGCTGCATCCCATAGGTTCTGGTAGGAAGTGTTTTTGTTCTCATTGGAAGCCATGAATTTCTTTATTTCATCCTTGATTTCCTCTATAACCCACGTTTTTTTTTTTTGAGCAAGATGTTGTTCAGTTTCCAAGAGCTCCACTTTCTATCTATTTTTTTTTCTGCTATTGATTTCAACTTTGATGGCTTTATGATCTGAGAAGATGCTTTGCAGTAATTCAGTGGTATGGATGTTGTTGAGCATTGCATTATGAATGCTCACATGGTCAGTTCTGGAGAATGTTCCATGTGCACTGGAGAAGAAGTTGTAGTTGTCTGCTGATGGGTGGAAAGTTTTGTATATATCAGTGAGGTTTATTTGGTTAATTGTGTCAGTGAGGTCTTCTGTATCTTTACTGAGTTTTTTTCTAGATGATCTGTCTAGTATTGAGAGTGGAGTGTTGAAGTCTCCCACTATTATGGTGGAGTGATCTAACTCTCTTCTGAGCATAGTCAGTGTTTCTTTGACGTATTTAGGTGCTCTGATATTAGGTGCATAAATATTTAATATAGTTAAGTCTTGCTTGTGTACTGAACCTTTCAGCAATAAATAGTGTCCATCTTTGTCCACGATGGTGGATTTGACATTAAAATTGATTTTGGCTGAGATTAGAATTGCCACCCCTGCTCTTCTTTGTTCAGTGTTAGATTGATATATATTCTTCCAACCTTTAATTTTCAGTTTGTTCCTATCTTTAGGTCTCAAGTGAGTTTCTTGTAGATGATGTATGGATGGGTCATGTCTTTTGATCCAAGATGTCACTCGATGTCTCTTTACTGGAGCATTCAGTCCATTCACGTTCAATGTAATTATTGATAGGTATGTGTTCAGTGCTGCTATTGTGATGTGTTTATGTTGATGTTTTCTCTGTTGTTCTTATTAGTCTGTTCCGGGACGATCTTTTTTGTGAGTTGATTTTTCACCTTTTTCATAGCTGGTTTTGTGGTTGTTGAGACTCCTGTGTTACGTTTCTTGAAATGATATGATACATCTTTGTTGTGTTTTACAGCTGTCCCTATGATCCACCTTAATAAACTATATATAAGCCCAATTTTAATTACTACCAGTCTTGTCATCTTTCTCTCCATCTGGAAGGACTATAACAACTGTAGTACATCCCTTTTTTTAATATGATGACACCATAGTTTTCATGATGATCAGTGGATTGCTTCTTTCCTTATCAAAGCTGTGCTTTGCTTTGGAGCCTTCCCTAACTGAGTAGAGTTTTGAGTAGTAAAGTCGATCTAAAATATAAAGTTAGTGGTTTTGTTCTTCTAAGCCACATCGAAGAACTTCTTTGAATATTTCTTGTAGTTTTGGTTTGGTTTTTACAAAGTCTCTGAGTTTCTGTTTATCTGGGAATGCCTTAATTTCCTTTTCATATTTGAAAGATAGTTTTGCAGAATATATAATTCTTGGTTGGAAGTTCTTCTCTTTCAAGACTTTGAATGTGTCATGCCACTGTCTCTGTGCCAGCATGGTTTCTGCTGAGAAATCCAACAAAGGCCTACAGGGTTTCCCTCTGAATGTTAGCTTTGCTTTGAGTCTTGCTGCCTTTAAGAGTTGCTGCTTATGTTTCATTTTGTTTAGTTTGATTATAATATGTCTTGGAGTCTTTCTTTTGAGATCCATATTGGGTGGTGTATGATATGCATCTGAGATGTCTATATTCTCTTCCATGAGTTGGGATCTGACTTGACGGCACTTGGCTTGGCTCATGGTTTCTGGGAAGTTTTGTCAGCAGCTCAGCAACGATACTCTGTGTTCTCAGATGTCTCACCCTGTTCAGAGACTCCGATTAATCGAAGGTTGTTCCTCTTAATAGAGTCCCACATGCTTCTTAATGTTTCTTCATTTTTCTTGTTTCTTTTATCTGATTTCTGCTCATAGATGCTGGCCTCAGTAGCTCTGTCTTCCAAGTCAGAAATTCTTTTTTCAGTTTGTTCCATTCTGCTTTCTTGGCTTTGCATGGAAGTTTCTATGTCTTTGATTTTGTTCTTGATCTGTTGGATTTCAGAGTACTGGTGTTCCATCAGATCGAACATCTTGCTTAAGTTTTCATTTTGTTCTCCTGCATTTTGTACAAGGTCTAGAAGGACTCTGTATATAATCATTTTGTATTCACTTTCTGATGCATTCATAAAAGTTTCTTCATCTGGAAAACTCCTTGGTTGCTTTGTTTGGGAGCCTTTTGAAGCCATGAGTGATTGCTTGTGTGCACAAGTGTCTGTTGCTTTTTGGGACCCATGTGAGTATGTAGAGGCTGGAAGAGGTAATGTGAGGATGGACTGCAGATGTTTCTCTAGGCTGTCTTAAAATGTAAAGCAAAAGATATCTGACCACTTCACAAGTCAGTTAGGTTTTCAGGTGTAGAGGTTCCTCTTCTCAACTGGCAAAGTAAGCGCCACTATATCCAGCCCCAGATGATACAGAGTAGTTCAGAATACAGCAATGCTACTGCCCTGTTGGTCTCTGCTGACAGGGCCTAGCCTTAGATGACACTGCGTAGAGTACTGCTTTTCTGATAGAAAAGCGCTCTCCTGTGGGCAGGCTCTGGTTCCCAAGCTAAGAATTAGGTCCAGCTGTGGCCACCATATCCAAGATGGCGCCCTCCACACAGGCAGCAGACAGAAGGGCCAAAGGTGCTGAGATGTAGTGACTCCTCTGATTCTGTTGCAGGACCCCCAAAGAAGGTGGCACTAGGTAAATTACTGCTTTTCTGTCGGAGAAGCGCTGTCCTGTTTGCAGGCTCTGGCTCCCAGGCTAAGAATGAGGTCCTGCTAGAATCTCCGTATCCAACACGGAGTCCCACACACTGACTGCGAAACTCTGTACAAACGCTGCTGAGGCAGATATAAAACAACAGGCTCAAAGTGGGTAGATTAACAGAGTTCAAGCCTGGCTCTCAAAATATGGGAATTTCGACTGTCTGTCCCCCCAGCAGCGTGTCTGAGTCTAGCTGCTAGGCAAGACCCTGCTCCACCTGCCGGCCAAGACAGAGGAAAAAAAAGTCAAAATAGTGCATTTTCCTTCAGTCCGTGAGAGCTGGGGCTAGCCAGGAGTGGGAGTCAGCGTAGGAGAGGAGGTTTTTCGCTCAGTAGTATGAAGTCCAAAGTAACAGCCCTGTGCCATGTCCTGGGGCTGATTAGGTGATCAGAAGTCCTCATTTGATTATCAATTCAGGTCTTGGTTTCCAGAGGGATATGAGGAGACATGTGCTTTGTCCGCCATCTTGACTCTGCCTCCTGTTTTTCTTTAGTAAGTTTAGTCAATGGTTTGTCAATTTTGTTGATCTTTTCAAAAAACCAATTTTTGATCTTTTCAGTTTTTTTCAATTGTTCTTTAATTTGTTTAGTTTTGCTCTAATCATTATGAACTGTTTTCTTCTGGTGTCTGAGGGGTTCCTCTTTTGTTCTCTCTCTACTTGTTCAAGCTGTAGGGTTAGTTCTTTGGTTTGTTTTCTTTCTTCCTTCCAGATGTGTGCATTTATGGTGATACACTGATTTCTGAGCAGTGCTTTGGCTGTATCCCATAGATTCTGGTAGGAAGTGTTTTCATTCTCATTGGAATCCATCAATTTCTGTATTTCATCCTTGATTTCTTCTGTAATCCATGGCTTTTTGAGAAAGATGTTCAGTTTCCATGAGTTCCACTTTCTCTCTGTGTTTTTTCTGCTATTGGTTTCTCCTTTTAGGGCCGTATGATCTGAGAAGATGCTTTGCACTAATTCAGTGGTATGGATTTTGTTGAGAATTGCTGTATGCCCTAACACATGGTCAATTCTGGAGAATGTTCCATGTGCACTGGAGAAGAAGGTGTACTTGTCTGCTGATGGATAGAAAGTTCTGTACATGTTGATGAGGTCTAGTTGGTTAATTGTGGCAATGAGGTCTTCTGTGTGTTTACCAAGCTTTTTTCTAGATGATTTGTCCAATATTGAGAGTGGACTGTTGAAGTCTCCTGGTATTACTGTGAAGTGATCTATCTCATTTTTGAGTGTAGTCAGTATTTCTTTGATGTATTTAGGTTCTCTAGTATTAGGTGCATAAATATTTAATATTGTTAAGTCCCGCTTGTGTATTGAACCTTTGAGCAATAAATAGTGTCCATGCTTGTCCACGATGGTGGATTTTACACTAAAATCGATTTCATCTGAGATTTGAATTGCCACACCTGCTCTTCTTTGTTCATTGTTGGCTTGATATATATTCTTCCATCCTTTAATTTTCAGTTTGTTCATATCTTTAAGTCAAAGGTGAGTTTCTTGTAAGCAGCACATGGGGGGGTCATGTCTTTTGATCCAAGGTGTCACTTGATATCTCTTTACTGGAATGTTCAGTCTACTCACATTCAATGTGATTATTGATAAGTATGTGTTCAGTGCTGCCATTGTGATATGTTTATTTTTGTGTTGATGTTTTCTTTGTTGTTTTTATTAATCTGTTCTGGGACATCCTTCTTTGTGAGTTGATTTTTTTACATTTTTCAGTGTTGTGTTTGTGGTTGTTGAGACTCTTGTATTACATTTCTTGATTTGATACTTTGCATCTGTATTGTGCTTTATGGCTGTCCCTATGAGCCTCCTTAATAAACTATGTATAAACCCAATTTTAATTGCTGCCATTCTTGTCAACTACCACTCCATCTGGATGGACTGTAATGACTGTAGTACATCCCTCCTTTTAATATGATGACATCATAGTTTTCATGATATGATCACTGGATTATTTCTTTCACTGTTACAGCTTTGATTGAGTTTGGAGCCTTCCCTAACTGAGTGGGATTCTGGATGATGTGTCCTGTATTTGCTTCTAAAATATAAAGTTAGTGGTTTTGTTCTTCTAAGCCAAGAGATTCTTTCAGTATTTCCTGTGGCTTTGGTTTGGTTTTTACAAATTCTCTGAGTTTGTATTTATCTGCGAATGTCTTAATTTCCTTTTCATATTTGAAAGATAGTTTTGCAGGACATATAATTTTTGGTTGGAAGTTCTTCTCTTTCAAGGCTTTGAATGTGTCATGCTAATGTCTCCGTGCTAGTATGGTTTCTGCTGAGAAATCAGGTGAAAGCCTACAGAGTTTCCCTCTGACGGTTAGCTTTGCTTTAAGTCTTGCTGCCTTTAAGAATTGCTGCTTATGTTTCATTTTGTTAAGCTTGATTTAATATGTCTTAGAGTCTTTATTTCGAGATCCATATTGAGTGGCATTGGTAAGTATCTTGAATATTTATATTCTCTTCTTTCATAATTTCTGGGAAGTTTTCTGTCAGCAGCTCAGCAACAATACTCTCTGTGTTCTCAGGGGTCTCGCCCTGTTCAGGAACTCCAATTAATCATATATTGTTCCTCTTAATTGAGTCCCACATGCTTCTTAAAGCTACTTCATTTTTCTTGCTTCTTTTTTTCTGATTTCTCCTCACAGATGCTGGAGTCAGTAACCCTGTCTTCCAAATCAGAAAGTCTATTTTCCACTTGTTCCATTCTGTTTTCTTGGCTTTTAATTGAAGTTTCTATGTCTTTGATTTTGTTCTTGGTCTGTTGGATTTCAGAGTACTGCTGTTCCATCAGATCGAACAGCTTACTTGATTTTTCATTTTGCTCTGCTGCATTTTGTATGAGGTCTAGGAGTACTCTCTATGTAATCATTTTGTTTTCACCTTCCATAGTTTCAGAAAAACTTCTTCATCCGGGAAGCTGTGAGATGGTTTCTTTTGGGGGCCTTCTGAAGCTGTGAATGATTTCTTAGTTATTATTGTCTCCAGAGTTTGTTGATTTTGGACATCATATGAGTCAATAGAGGCTGGGAGAGATGCTGTGGGGATGGACGTCAGTTGTTTCTCTAGGCTATCTTAAAATGAGAGATGAAAAGTATCTGAAAACTTCCAAAGTCAGTCATGTTTTGAGGTATATAGGTCCCTCTTCCCAGCTGGCAAAGTAATCACCTCTATATTGAACTCCAGAGGTTATAAACTAGCTCAAAATACAGAAAGGCTGCTACCCTGCTGTCCTCTGCTGTCAGGCCCCAGCTTCAGGGGATACAGTGTAGTATACTGCTTTTCTACCAGAAAACTGCTCTCCTCTGGGCAGGTGCTGCTGTCCAGCCCAGGTATTAGGTCCAGCTGAGCTTCTGTACGGGTATCTCTGCATCCCAGTGAAACAAGATGGTGTCCACACAAGCTCGCCACCTAACTGGGACCAAAAGAGAAGCCAAAGGTGCTGAGATGTGCAAAGTCCACAGCTTCTGTTCCTGGGCCTCAGCTGTAGGTGACTGTGTAAAATACTGCTTTTCTGCTGGAAAAGCGCTCTTCCCCGGGTAGGTGCTGCCTCCCAGCCCAGGAACTAAGTCCAGCTGGGGTCTCCTTATGGTTGTCTCTGCCTCCCAATGTATCAGGATAGTGTCCTTCACAAGCTTGCTGCTGCCTCAATACCGGTTGCTGTATGGCAGAGACAGAAAGAGGGGCCAAAGGTGCTGAGGTGCACAGAGTCTAAAGCTGGGCTCTCAAAATATAGCAATTTCACTTGCTGATCCCACCAGCATTGTGTCTGAGATTAGTGGCTAGTCAAGTCCCAGCTCAGCCTGCTGGCTAAGACACAGAGAAAAAAAACTTACAATGGCGACTTATCTTCAGGCCGTGTGAGCCCATGTTCGCTGAGAGTGGGGTCAGCAAAAGAGAGGATGTTTTGCATTCAGTGGTATGAATTCCAAATTAACAGTCCTGTGCTGCTTCCTAGGTGTCCAGAAGGCTCCGTTCAATTATTAATTCAGGTCTTGGTATTCAGAGGGATTTAGGGAGATGTGTGTTTAGTCTGCCATCTTGACTC
The DNA here is from genome assembly GCA_028571685.1 of Heterohyrax brucei. Taxonomy (NCBI): domain Eukaryota; kingdom Metazoa; phylum Chordata; class Mammalia; order Hyracoidea; family Procaviidae; genus Heterohyrax; species Heterohyrax brucei. The sequence continues at coordinate 80,595,619 of CM053143.1, forward strand.
CACCTCCCTATTTCTTATAATTTTGATTTGGTTTTTCAGAATACCTTAATTTTTGTTTATCTGGAAATTTCTCAATTTCACCATCATATTTAAGAGTTTTTTTTTTTTTTTGGATATATAATTCTTTGCTGGTAGTTTTATTCATTTAAATCTTTATATCATCCTGTTGCCTTCTTTACCTGCATGATTTCTGTTGAGTAGTGTGAGCTTAGTCTTATTGACTCTCCTTGTGCAGATTATTTTTTTTAATCCATAGCCACTCTCAAAATTTCCTCTTTATCTTTGGCTTTGGCAATTTGATTAATAATATACCTTGGTGGCTTATTTTTGGCACCTACCCTGTGTGGAGTTTGATGACCATCTTGGATAGATATCACCTCATCTTTCATAATATGAGGGAAGTGTTCTGACAACATATCTTCAATGGTTCTCTCTGCATTTTTGTTATCACCTTTTGTTCTGCTACTCCAATCACTTGTAGATTATTCATCTTAACTGAGTACTACATAATTCTTAGAGTTTCTTTATGTTTTAAAATTCTTTTATCTGGTTTTTCCTCAAATGTATTAGTATCGAGTGCTTTATCTTTGCTGTTTCAATTCTGCTGCTTTTAGTTTCTATTAGGTTGTGTAATTTTGAAATTTTATTATTACTCTTCTATATTTCTATTTGCTATCTTTCTGTAGATTCTTGCAGGCTGTTCAGCTTGTCATTGTTCTCTGCTCTAAACTTCATAAATTCCTTAGTTTCTGTATCTATTATCTTTCTTGACTTGTTCTGTACTCTGCCTGCTCTGCTTCCCAACCTTTTGAAGAGTTCTGCATAGTATTCTTTTGTCTTCTGTATCTGGCAATTCCAGGAAGTTCTCTTCATCTGGAAATTTTTTCATTCTTTGTTTTGGGAACTTTCTGAAGCCATCGTGGTCTACCTCTTTGTCATTTGATATGGGTTGTTATCTCTTGTAAATTTTCATAGTTATTTATTTTATGTTTGCTTACTGTGTCCTAGCTTCTTATTTTGTTTTAAAATGCCCATATAGGCTGGTCATGTGAGCTAGTTTGATTATGGTGATCTATCACCAGGTGGTTAGAGCTGTTACTAAGTAACTGAACCCATGAGTCTGTTAACTTTTCTTGTATGCATTCAGCTCAGGTATTCAGGTCGTGGGTCACCAAGTGTGTGGTACAGGCTCTCACCTGCAGTCCTAGATGGGCAGGGTGACTGGTGTATGTAAAGGTACCTGGCTGCATACCTTAAGCAAGTCAGAGGGCTGATAACTGCCCCTGAGTGTCTGTGAGGAAAGTGTGTCCATGTTCCCTAGAGTGTGTGCTTGGATAGGTTTTGCAGCCAGACTGTTGGTGCCCAATGCTGTTGGCTCTAAGGACTGGGAGGCACTATTTATTCTCAGACACCTTTTGTGGATGGCTAGATGACATGGGTAGAAACATCAGACTTTGATTTCTGCTTTGGTAGGTGAGGACCCTGCTTAACAGACAGGTTAGTGTCAAATCTTAGGATCCTACCTTTTTACGATATAGCTCATACAGTAAAATTAGGGTTCTGTTTGATACCCTGTTGCACTGTGCCAATAAGGGCCTTTGCTGTTGTTGTAGGTCCACACAGCTCTATGTAGGGGTGAAAGGCATTCAAAGTCTCTGAACCCCTTATGTCTGTGCCTAGGTAAAGGAACTGTTTTTGCTCTGAGTTCCTGGCTTATGAGAGCTGGCAGATGATTTTTTTTTTTCCATTTGTTAACTTGATCCTTCTCCAACGGTGGGAAAATGACTCAGGGAGTGTAAGGGATCCTACTTCTGGTGCAGTGGAGACATCCGTTCCTATATCCGGCTCAGGCTCAGTGAAGAGTGGAAGGAAGGCAGATAAAAGAGAGAAAGATTTATCCCAAAGGAGAGTTTTTAGTTCTACATATGGTAGTTAGATGCATATCTTATCATTTGGTGATCCATTCCTGCTTTTCACAGATTTCTGGAGACATGAGCAGACTTTTCTGCTGCAAGGTCTCTTCTGATGTGGAAAACATGTTTCAAAAGCCAACGGTGGACTCACCATGCTGGCACCAGTGGATTTGGCCTATGGAGTACCAATTCCTGCTGAGTCAGGTCTGGCCACTCTTTGCTGCTTCTGAAACTTCTCTCCCTTTCCTCCTGCTCAGTCTGATTTCTTAACTTGGTGTTTGATTTTCAGGGCTCCTAGAATGTCATATGCAGTTGACTCCCTGCTCATCTTTTTTTTGGTCATTGCTATAAGACCGATCACAGGAAGCATCTGACTACTACACCATCATGGCCCCACCCCCAGGTTTTCTTTGAATAGTACCAATCTTCCACAAATAGGGACAGTTTTTCTTCTTCCTTACCAATTTGGTTACCTTTTATTTATTTTTCTTGCCTTATTATTTTAGCTAGGACTTCCAGCACAATGTTAAATAGTAATGGTGATAAAAGGTATCCTTGTCTTGTTTCTGTTCTCAAGGGGAATAAACCTGTTTCTGTTATGAATGATGTTGGCTGTTGGTTTTTTATAGGTGTCTGTTGTTATGTGGAGGAATTTCCCTTCTATACCTATTTTATTGAGAGTATCAGGAATGAATGTTGGGCTTTGATGAATACCTTTTCTGTGTTGATTGAGAAGATCATGTGATTCTTTTATTTATATGGTGGATTACACTGATTGATTTTCTAATATTGAACCATCTTGGCGCACATGGCATGAATCCTACTTGGTTATTTTGTATTATTTATTTTTTTAATAGGATACTGAATTTTATTGAGAATTTTTGCATGTCTATTCTTGAAAGATATTGGTCTGTAATTTTCTTTGTTTCTTTTCTTTTCTTTTTTTTTTTTTTTGTGGTTTCTTTGCCTGGTTTTGGTATCTGGATTATGCTGGCTTCACAGAATGAATTTGAATGCATGACTTCCTTTTCTGTGTTCTGAAATAGTTTGAATAGTATTGGTATAAGCTATTTTCTGAATAGTTGGTAGAATTCTCTGGGTCAGGGATTATTTTTGTTGAGATAGCTTTTTTCATTTTTTAAATTTCTATTTCAGCCTCTTTTCTTGTGAGTCTGTTCAGATTTTCACCATCATTTTGTGTTAATTTGGATAGGTAGTGTGTTTCTAGAAATCTGTCCATTTTCTCTAGTTTTCAGATTTGTCAAAGTTTTTCATATTGCCCTGCTATGATCCTTTTTATTTCAGTTGGGTGTTTTGCAATGTCCTCTATTTCATTTCTTATTTGGATTATTTGTGTCCTCTTCTGTTTTTTTTTTTGTCTGTTTAGCCAGTGCTTTGTCAATTTTGTTGATCCTTGCAAAGAATCAGCTTTCAGCACAGCTCATCAAAAAGCGGTAGAGACAGTATATGTGACCAGGTGGTTGGAAGAAAAGAAAGGAAGGAAGGAAGGTAGACACAAGAAACTGAGAAAAAAATGTATCCCAAGGGAGTCTGCCATAGTGTCACCATGGAACAAGGAAGTGACTCCCTACCCGTGGGGTGTGGCAAAACCTGTCAAGATGGAGCAGAAGTGGTACATGGTGACAGATGGGTAGGAGAAAGGAAATGAATAGCACTGAAGGAGCCAGCTATTGGGGACAGGATTAATCCAAGAGGCAAGGAGCCAGTGTCTGTATGGCCAAATGACTGCTACCCAGCAGAAAGTGATAGAGGCCATAGAGACATAAGAAATGTGGGGGATGGGAGCATGTGTCTCCCTGTTACTGGGCACTCTGTCTGCCTTTGGGAGCTCTATGAAATTGCCTTCCCCTACTCCCTGTCTGCTGTTCTTGATGGCTGAATGGTCCAAGATGGCAAGTCTGCACTGTGTTAGCTAGTTGGGAACCTCCACTCTGTAGCTGTGTTTGTTTTCTGTTCTATGCAGGTGTCTTATTCCATTTGCTGCTTGTTTGAGTTCTTATCCCTTTATGTGAGGCTTAGGGTGCCAAGACTGACATTTGTATCTGTTTTATTCAGGTTTTTGCATCTTTGCTGTAGAAGAATGGAGGGATGCTTCTATCTGTAGTGTCATGTTAGCTCCCTAAAATTTTGATTATTTTGAAATAATTGTAGATTTGAATGCAATTGTAAGAAATAATACAGATAAATTCTTTGCATATTTTACCTAAAGTGTCCTAATGATAACATCTTACAAAACTGTAGTAGAACAGTATGAGAACACTGACACACTGACAAGATTCAGAAGATTTCTATTGCCACAGCATCCCACATGTGACCTTTTATAGTTGTACCCCCTTTTGTCTTCCACAAACCCTCCTTGTCTGTGGCAGTGGTAATCTGTTCTCTAATTCTACATTTTTTGCTATTCCAAATTGTTATTTAATTGCAGCCATAACAATTTATGACCTTTTGGGATTGACTTTTTTCCCACTCAGTGTAATTCTCTGGGGCTTAATCTTAATTATTGCATGTGTCAGTTATTGCTGAGTATTATTCCATAATATGGATGTGCCACAGTTCATTTAACCACTCCTTCCCTGTAGAACATTTGTTTTGCTTCCAGTTTTTTGCTGTCACACATAAAGCTGCTCTAAACATTCAAATGAAGGTTTCTGTGTGACTGCAGGTTTTCTTTTCTTTGGAATAAATACTCAAGGGTGAAATAAAAGTAGTTTCAAATGAAGAGTAAGGTGTTCTGGTGGTGCAATGGTTAAGTATTCAGCTGCTAGCCAAAAGTTGGTGGTTTGAGTAGCTTCACAGGAGAAGGATGGTGGGGATCTGCTCTTGCAAAGAATATAGTTCAGGAAACCTGTTATGGATTGAATTGTGTCCTCCCAAAATGTGTGTCAACTTGTCTAGGCTGTTATTCCCAGTATTGTGTAACTGTCCATTTTGCCATCTGATGTGATGCCCCTATGTGTTGTAAGTCCTACCTCTATGATATTAATGAGGTGAGATTAGAGGCAGTTATGTTAGTGAGGCAATACTCAAGTTACCAGGTTAGGTTGTACCTTGAGTCAAAAGAGAGAAGTGAGTACAGAGATATTTAGACTTCATACCACAGCAAAGTAGTGCTGGGTTTAGAGGGCATCCTTTTAGACCCAGGGTCCTTGCACTGACCTTCCACTAGAGCTAACAGAGATTGAAAGTCTTTCCCCAGACTTGACTCCCTGAATTTGGACATTTATCCTCCTAACCTGTGAGGCCAGAAATTTCTTTGTTAAAGCCTTCCAGTTGTGGCATTTCTGTTATAGCATCACTAGGTAGGTAAGACAAAACCCTATGGGCAATTCTACTCTGTCATGTGGGGTCACCATGAGCCAAAATTGATTGGATGGTGTACAACAGCAACAACACATAAAGGTAAAGAACTTGTAAAGAACCTCAATGCACTTTTGTTGTTGCTTTCCTGCCTTTCTTCAGTAATGATTTCAGTTACTGTGGTAAAAAAAAAAAATGTACACAACAATTTCAACTTTTTTTTTACAGGCACTTTAATTACATGTCATGTTAATTTACATGTGACACTATGTTCATCATCCTATGTAACCATCATCAGTTTTCAAAAAGTCTTTGGTAAGAAGGTTCTTCTCTGACTTCAGCCGAAGGGCTAGTTTTGAAGACAAAGTAAGTAATCAGGAGGTATTCATTATAATTCTAGAAAGAGAAAGTAAACAAATAATGACAGTGGAGAATCACTGTGCCTTCAGAATTACTGAGGGTGTTAAGATAAAATGTTTAAGGAAATTTTGAGTTATTAAAAACACCAGCTGAACCATCTCAGAAATTTTGGTCATGTCCCCAAAAGTAGTAATTACATGAATGAATTTGAAATTTCTTCTAAATGCAATAGGTTTGGAAGTAATTATAACAAACCTCACTTCAGGAATCCTGTGGTTTTAGTTTAGTTTTATGTTTTAATATCCTTTTTCTTCTCTTTGGTTTTTCTGTAGGGAAGAATTGAAAATAGTTTTAGTCTGACAATAACTGTCTTTGAGAAGTAGTTCATTATAGTACATCAGGAATGTTAGTCTCCTGCAGTTAAATCACATCAACATAGAATTTTAAAATCCATCTTTATTTGAACAGAACACATTCTTAATGTGACCAGCTAAGCTCACTGACAAACTGTGTGTAATATGTATCTACTTCCATAAAGCAATTTTGTTATAGCATCTCTTACACATCAAATACAGAGTAGAAAAGTTGTAACAATGTCAGATAACCTAAATGATACCCATAGCAGTATGATTATAATTTAATGTTTTTTGTGTGCTAGTAGTAGGGTAGGCATTTTGTAAAACAGCAGTAGAGTGGTTCCTGTCCTCTAGACAAACACTTTGTATATCAATCAAATATCGAGCCCTTTTATTCCATTATAAAAACATGATTGCCTGCTCATAAGAAGATTTGTGAGCACTCAGTCAGCCAGACACATACATACTGAGTACTCAATATCTAAATGTGATACTAAAATAACAATGAGATGTTTTTGAAACCTTCTGTCATCTCTCGCAGTCAGAATTTGCCTATGTATCACCATGTTATGCTTAATGTACTTATTTAATTAACTCCCTTTCTCTTAAGATACAGTTATTAAATAGCAACACATTTTTACCTAAAATGGCACATGTTAAGAGATCTAAAATACTCTTATTTATAATATTTTAGAAAAGAAGTAAAACTCATTTTAAGGCAAGTGCTAAATCTCTAGGAGTTTGACTACATATTTTTGTTATTTAGCAAATATGCATATGTATAGGAATTCATCAGAGATTTTGTGGTCAATTTGCTTCTTTCTATATTAGTATCGCTTGGTACTAACTTTTAGTGATTATGCAAATTGTATAAAGTTTTGATCTTTTTGAGGTTTGCTTCCTTTTTCTGTCATTGTTGATTTTAATTACTCATCTAATAAGTTCAAGATCTTTATAGGAAATTTAATTTGTAATAGCATCTTTTTTTCTTTTTAAAGCTATAGCCCATAGTGGTTTTCTTATTTTAAAATGAAAGAGTATAAAAGTATATAGAGAGAAGATTCAGAGCCATGTTTAGGAAAGAGGGAAAGATGATTATACTATATTTGTTTCCTCCTTGAAAATTCTATGGGGCATTCTACCTTGACCTCTAGGTTTGCTATGAGTCGGACCTGACTTGACAGCAGTTGGAAGTGAAAGTGTAAAAATGTGGTGACTTATTAAGATGTTTGCCAGGAAGTAGAGTCTTACGGCCATTTCACATCTGGAGGCAAAATTGTATAATGTTGCTTAGACAGATTTAAACAAAAGAAGCAGCGCTGGAGGCAATGACAGATAAACAGAGATATAAGTATTGGTGACATTGTAGTTAAAAACATCTGATGACAAGACCACAGATAAACTGCTAACTCAGGTTGCAAGAACTGGAGGTCAGATGATGAGGACCAAGATGTGGGACCCAGAGTGAAAAAAAGCTCACAAGGCTTGACAGAATGTCCACCTATATTCAATGCAGGCCACAGACCCAAAGGAAACTTCCTTTCAACAGATTGACTATTCACAGCATGTCCCATTGTGAAGCTGGTCATGTCACATCAAATCTTACCACAAAAATGATCACAGCATCATATGACTGCCAATCCACTGAGAATCATGGGCCAGGCACGTTGACACACAACCTTATCTATCATAATATATATTTAATATATCATAATACATATTTAATATATCATAATACATATCTATCATAACTATCATAATGCATATTTATATATAACTATAATAATACATATTTAATATATATCATAACTGTCATAATACATATTTAATATATATCATGTACACATGCTATCATGGACTGAATTGTGTTCCTCCAAAATTGTGTGTAGCAATTTGTCTAGGTCATGAGTTTTGATATTAGGTGATGTTCCTATATGCTGTAAATCCTGCCTCTATGATATAGATCAGGGAGGATTGGCAGTGGTTGTGGTTGTGTTAGTTAACCAGGACTCAATATATAAGATTGTATTGTGCCTTGAGACAATCTCTTGGACTATAACGGGAAGAGAAGAAGGCAGGAGTGGAAGAATCTCATGCCATCAAGAGTCAGGAGCAGAGTGCAACCTTTGGACCCATGGTCTTTACACCTCACAAAGTCCTAGTCCAGGAAAAGATTGACAAAAAGAACCTTCCTCTAGAAGTCAGCAGAGTAAGTTGTCTCCTAGAGCTGATGCCCTGAATTTGTACCTTAGCCTACTTTTCTGTGAGAAAATAAATTACTTTTTGTTAGGGTCATCCACTTGTGGTAGGTCTGTTATAGTAGCACCGGATGACCAACACAGAATTTGAAACTAGGAGTGCGGTGATGCTCTAACAGATACTAAAATGTGGAAGTGGTTTTGAAACTACGAATGGATAGAAGACTCAGAAGAAACCGGAGGAAAATTGCTAACACCCGGGAAGGCACAGATGGTGAGAAACAAGCAGCAGATGACGAGCAATGCAGAAAAAGGAAAGTAGCACAAGACAGTGCTGGAGCTGACCCATGTTGTAAGAAGGTTGAGTGCCTGTACGCAGGAGGCTTCCTGGCAGAGTGGGGCACCTTGGGACACTTAACAGTGGAGCTAAATAACTTTGGAATACTTGACCCAAGTCAGGGCATGATACTTGGGCCAAGAGGCCACAGGAAGCAGAAGGTAAAGAGACAAGGAACACAAGAAGCTAAGCTGCCTCAGTCTCAAAAGTTATGGCCATGGCCTCATAGGTTTCAGAGGGTATACCCATGGTCTCTGATATTTCTAAGGGTGGAGTTGCCACTCAGATGGACTAGGAAAATGGTGCACCTGAAATTGAGGGAGCAGAGTTGCTGTCCCATTGGGCCTGGAAGGCAGAGCTGTAGCCTAGGCCTGAGGGGCCTCCACTCAGAATCTGGAGAGTGTGGCCAATACTGGGAGTCTGGAGGGCAGGGCCATTGTGTAAAATGTTTCAGGATGGAAAATTATTTTCAGAGTTTTGAGGGCTAATGTAGTGTGTTCTGTTAATTTGCTTGGTGCCTATTATGCCTTCTTTTTTTGCAGTTTTTCTCATTTGTAATGAAAATGCCTAACTTGTGCCTGTCTGTTCTGCCATTATATTTTGGAAACAGATAACACGTGTTCTGAATTTCACAGCTGAAGAATTTCTAGAATTTGGACTTGGACTTGAGAATTTTCCTATGATGGAGTAAGTTGCAAGGATGTGATTTTGGGGGGCTGAAAAGTAGAATGTCATGGACTCAATTATCTAATCCCGAAAATATATGTAGCAGTTTTGATAGGTCATGTTTCCCAGTATTGGTGATGTTTCTATATGCTGTAAATCCAACCTCTCTGATGCTAATGAGCAAGTGGATATATTAGTGAGGCAGGATTCGATCTATAAGATTGTATCTTGCTTTGAGGCAGTCTCTTGGTATATAAAGGAAAGATAATTAGGCAGGAATAGAAGGACCTCACATCATCAGGAAAGTAAAAGTGTTGAAAGTAGAACATGTCTTTTGGACTCATGTTCAAAAGGAAGCAGAATGTGTCCTTTGGGCCTGGGTCCTTGTACCTCAGAAGATTCCAGTCCAGGGAAGATCGACAGTAATGACCTTCCTCCAGAGCAGAGAAAGATTTCTCCTGCTGCTGATACACTGAATTTGAATTTTTAGGCTACTTTCCTGTGAGAAAATAAATTTATCTTTATTAAAGCCATACACGTGTGGTATTTTTTATAGTAGTATTAGATGACCAAGATGCATACGTAGATACAGATAACATACATTTTCTGTATATGTATATGTGTATGTACAGTATATATTACATATTTTACCTTTTGTTTCTCTGGTGTGCATATTACTGCAATTTTCAATAGATTGTTTAAACTTTTTATCACAGATGTATTTCATGAATGATGGTGGCTGTAGTTGGGCTGCTAGAGAGCCACAGGGAGGATGAAATTATAGGGAATTCCTTTAAGTGCTGTAGGACAGGACCCAGGAGGTCAGTTCTATTTTCACACCCTCTCTTTCTCTACCCTTTCTTTCTTCTTAGACAGTCTGTCTCTCTTTTTTGGGGAGATGTTTTTAGGAACTGTCTAAGCCTCTAGAACTATACAGTGTTTGGCAAAGAGAAAACCAGAGAGAGGATCACAGCTGTAAAGCTAGAATTAAAGTTTAGGTCTTCCAACTCGCACATCAGTGATCTTTCCAATATCAGGTTGTTGTTGCTATATGTGCTATCGAGGCAATTCCAACTCTTAATGACCCAAAGGACAAAGTAGAACTGCCCCATTAGATGGCAAATTAAAACAATTCAGCTTTCTTTTATTGACTAGACTATAGTTGCAGAAAGTACTCAACTAAATTCTAGAAAGGAATGTAGGGAATTCGAAATATTTTTTCTTTGGGAAAGAACAACATTTACACGTGTTCTTTGTCTTGTGGCTGTTTCCAATGGGCTTACCCAAATCATAGCTTCATTTGATGACAACCAAAAAAACTCAACCCATTCCTATTGAGTCAATTCCAACTTGTAGCAACCCAGTATGACAGAGTGGATCTTTTCCGTAGGATTTCCAAAGAGTGCCTGGTTGATTTGAACTGCCATCCTTTTATTTGGCTGCCAAACTCTTAACCATGATGCTGCCAGGCTTTTCCTGTTTGATAAGAAACAACAACAAAGAAGAAAAATGCTCAGAACCACTGCTGTTGAATCAATTCCAACCCATAGTGATGTACAGGACAGAGTAGAATTGCCCCATAGAGTTTCCAAGAAGCACTTGGTAGATTCAAACTGCCAACCTTTTGGTTAGCAGACATAGCGCTTAACTACTATGCCCCAGAATTTCTTTACTTCCCATTAAAGAACTGTCAACATATTTCAGCTCAACCAAACAAGGTTACTTCTCTTTTGAAGTACACTGAATTCTTCCATAGGATGTTGGCCTTTTGGAATTATACAATAAATATAAGCAAGAATTTTAAGTCACCTTTGTATTTAGGTAGGTAAATATTGAAACTCTGCAGAAGAATTAATGCTTACTTTGTATGAAATGAGGTGTGAAGAACCTTCTTAGGAATGATGTGTTGCAGAGGAACTTTGGTGCCTCAATTCCACATATATCTTACAGGAAAGGAGAAACACTTGGCTTATAGACAGAAGTCTTGTATTAGGCTTTCACAATGTGCCAAGGGGATGCTGATGAACCTTCCACCTAGAATAATGAATGTGAACTGTACGTTCAGGGTAAAAATAACATCAGTCAGGAGATTCTCTAAGTTGTTTGACATGACATGTTTTAACTTATACTGTGAGCTTGCCTGCCTTTGAATATCTCTTAAATAGCAAAGCTATATATAAATGAGTTTCATTTATTTATTTATTTTGGATGACTGGTTCCAGGAATAATACATGCCATTTCCACCATTTTATACATTTCATTTGGCAAGGTTGAAATGATCTTTTTGCGTGTGTGATGGAATTAACACTTGGAATCTCTGCGAGTTATCTTAGTGCAGACATTCTTGTAGTTTCCAGAACCAATGGACTGCTCTCCTATTTTAAGCTTGATTTACAGTGGCAGGAAGATCTAAAAAGGAAAACAAATGCCAGACTTTGTTTTTCTACAGATTATTATCTTCTAAGTAATGTATGTTTGATGAACTGTTTGAAAAGGTTGAAAGTATTGGGGAAGTTTTGGCTGTCCCAGTGTCGTCTTGTTTCCTTGGGCTTGTTGAATCTCCTTGAAGAGAACAGCTATATCCTGTTTATCTGGTTTCTTTAAAGTCCTTTTTCCTAGTGCTATCCAGATGCATTAATTATTATTCTCCTGTGTGTTGACATGCCTTCTTTCTGGAGCATAACAAGCAAGGCACCTCCTCTTCAAAAGTAATTCTACCCCTTAAGGGCAATTTTTTTTTATCATCATTTATGTGGGTAATTACAGGTATTCCTGCTGTAATTTATCAAATTATAGGACATATAATTTTTCTTAGTTGTGGGTTTTGTTCACAGAATGTTGTCTGACTAGTTAGAATGTTTTGCTTTCAAATTTGGTGTAATACATTGATTTTTGACTTTAAATTACAATTCTGTTTTTCATATTCATTATAGCAGTATATGATGGATGGAGACAAAGTTAGAATCTGAAAAACTTGCAAATGAGAGCATCCTTTAGGCAGTTCTGATTTAGTCTGGCTGAAGTGTTTTATTTATTTATTTAATTTCCTTTACCCCCTCCCCCAACCACTCCAACAGCAGTTTACTACAGGCCTTGAAAGTATTCACTGTAAATATAAAGTTTAGAGTTTTTCTATTTTTTCCCTAGTATGTCAGTTTATAAACAATAGGTTTTGTGGCCAGTAGATAAAGAAGTAAGAGATAAATTTGAACTGTACTTCACTCCAGAATTTTCTTTTTTTCTCTAATAACAAGAACACTGCATTTTCCTTCCCTTGAATAAGTCACACATTTGGCTACCAGAATGCCTTCAAAAAGAGAATAAAATATATCTTTAGGCGATTTTGGAAAGTCAATGTGAAATTAGAAGTACTATTAGAAACCCTTTAGTGGTGAAGTTAAAGCACTTGGCTGCTGAGTGAGAGATCAGTAGTTCAAATCCACCAGCCACTCTGTGAGAGAAGGACGTGGAAGTCTGCTTCCATAAAGATTTGTAGCCTTTGAAAACTTATGGGGCAGTTCTGCTGTGTCCGATGGGGTCACAGTGGGGTGGAATCAACTCATTGTCAGTAGATTCATTAGAAACACAGTCAAAGAACAGGCTCTATTGTACTCCATGTGTTTAAATCTTACATCAGTCATTCCCATGAGCATAATCAGACCCTTGGCAATACATTTTCTGAATGGAGTAAAATATGATTTCTCTACAGGGGCAAAAATAAAGATAAATTTAAAAGCCATACAAACTTCACTTGGATTCTGGTGTAACTAGTTTGGGTAAGAATAGAGTCAGTTGGCAAGTGTGTTTTTTCCTAATTAAAAAAACAAAAACACAAACCTCTCTTTGGCACAAAAGTAAATGAGATATATCTTCAAACTGACTGTAGGGAAGAAGAAAAAGATGGTTGTTTTTTGTTTTTTGTTTTTTTTTGAAGGAAAAATCTTCATCACTGCTTTAAACAGCACCTATCATTTAATGGAAACCCTGGTGGTGTAATGGTTAAGTGCTACAGTTGCTAACTGACAGGTTGGCAGTTCAAATCCACCAGATACTCTTTGGAATCTCTATAGGACAGTTCTACTCTGTCTATGGGGTCCTTATTAGTTGGAATTGACTTGAATTTAATCATTTAATAAACAAGAATAAAAATCAACCCAGATGCCCAACAACAGAAGAATGGATCGGTAAACTATGGTATATATACTCAATGGAGCACTACGCAATGATAAAGAACAACGATGACTTCAGGAAACATCTCATGACCTGGTTTCAACTGGAAGACATTATGTTGAGTGAAAGTAGTCAGCAACAAAAGGACAAATATTGTACGAGACCTCTACAATAAGATCTCAAAAACAGACTTGTGTATAGAAGAAAGGACTCTTTGACAGCTGCAAGGGAGGGGAAGGAGGGAGGGAGGGGAGAGGGTTTAGATTAGATAGTTGCTAGGTATCTGGTTGGGTGAAATCGGTGATAGCACACATTAGAAACAAGAACAATATTAAGTGGACTTAAACATAACATGAGTACTCCTTCTATCTTAACCCAATATTGCAAGGATAGAGTAGCTGGGGCAGGGGGCAGGGGACCATGCTCTTAGGTGAAAGCTAGGTCAATTGACACAACTAGCATTTTGCTAAGAGGGCTCTCTGCACCCTACGTTGGTGAGTGGCATCTGGGGTCTTAAAAGCTGCCAAGCCGCCATCCGAGGGCACAGCAAATGGTCCCAACTCAGCAGGAATGGATGCTCACTGAGGACCAAAATGACATGGGGGAAAGATAACCCAGAAGACAAAGGGACCCACATCAGTGGGTGCCTACATCGACTTGGGACCGGAAGAACTGGATGGTGCCCAGCCACCACCAGTGATAGCTGCGATGGAGCTCACAGAGAGGAGTCTCACTGGCAACACAAGAATAAAAAGGGGTGCACCCTGAGATCCCCACTAAAAGACCTCAATTGGTGGTCCAGTGGTTTCGGGGTTCCCCTGGGAGCATGGCCCCTCACCCTGATGCTACCCTTGACCATAAATCATAACGAAGGTCCACGCTTCGGACAGGAATGGATTGGACCTGACGATGCAGAGACCATATATTGGTTGCACTTTATGGTTCTATACATCTATAGGATATCATCCTACTGACCTCTGGCTGGAGGAAGGAGAGTGGGTGGAGTGGAAAGGAGGCTGTTGGGAGGATGAGACATGGATGGAGCAGAGAGGAACAGTGTGCTGTCACCGAGCAGGGAGAGCAGTGGAAACTGCATATAGGTGGGTATGTAAATTTATACGTGAATGTACATTTTCACTCAGTTACATTAAATAAAAAAATTTTAAAAAAAAGAAGTTATTCATGTTCTCTATTTTTTTTTTTGTAAAAGATGAGGTGGTTTTAATGTTATCAGGGGTAATATGTCCCAAAGCAAACTTTCCTTGAGTGGTTTTTGCCTAACTTCCCTACATCTTGTGTACCATCTTGCCTCCTCTAGTACAGTGGGGTAACATAGCCTACATGATGTTTTTGAGGCCTGAAAGCATTCATGTGTTTCCTTTTGTAAACTGATAGTTTATTATTTTCATTACTCAACTAACGTATGTGTAATTTAATATGTCTCTAGTAAACATAATGGCTATGTTAATAGCTATTAAGCTTACAAGGTTAGTGTTTCAAAAAGCAATGCATTTGTGTCACAGAAAATTTGTAAAATAAAGAAAGAAATGAAGCAATGGCTACAAGTAATTATATACCTTTTATTTCTCCAAATTAAATTACACATGGGTCATGCACTCTTATGCTGACCCAGTGTTGCTCCCTCCTCCAGGAGTCACCACACTTCCAGATCCCAGCAGGAAGAATTCTGCTGTTGAATCCATCTGCAGTTATTATTGCAGCAATTATTTCCTGCTACACCCCGGTGGCCTGGAAAAGGTATCATCCTGCTTCTGACCAACAGCACTATTTCACATTGCGAGATGTCTTGTTGCCGTTGTTTCTGGCAAGGGGCCACAAGGTATTTGAGTATTAATTTCAATACAGGTTGCCTCTTCTTTCTTGTCCAAGGTTGCCAGTTTTTAGCACCCAGCTCCTTTACTCCCTTCACAGCAACATTCTTTGACAGGATCCCTGCCTCTAAATTCTTGGCGTAAAATTGGTTATGCCATCTTCCCAGTGTGGCCTGGGAAACCCACTTAATAGTTGGCAGTCTTTCTTTTTAGCTTTTAAAGTACACAGGACTCATCCTCCATGGGTGACAAAATTGGCTCTCTGGTATTTTTTCACCAGGCAATAAAATAGCAAAATGTAAGTAGAATTATTAGTGTGGTGCCCCTTCTGTATAAGTACATAGAAATCACTCAGTATTATCCATCCCACTGAGATGGGAGCAATAACCAGCATCAGAGTCCCTGGGTAAAGCACCAACAAGGGGTGCTGTTCACCATGGAGCCCATGTGAATGATTCTCACTGAAGTTGCACAGTTTGCCGTTTTCTAATGACTCTGCTGTGACACTGATCACTGCTTATGTGTGATGATTTTAGTCTTTTTCTTCCCCAATGGAAGTTCGCAAATATAATTTTGTAACAGGACATTTTTAGACAGTTGTGTTTGGTTTAGGTGTCAAGACCCAGAAACCAAACCAAACCAAACCACCTACTGCCATCAAGTTGATTCCAACTTATAGCAACTCTAGAGGACATAGTAGAACTGCCCCCAAAGAGTTTCCAAGGAGACCCTGGTGAATTCACACTGCTGACTTTTTGGTTAGCAGCTGTGGCTCCTAACACAGATGGAGTCTTACAAACTTCTCTGATATATTTATTGGTATAGAGCTTTGGTTCTATTAGCAGACAGCTGGGTGACATATTTGCATAGAAATTGCATAGGAACTGAGGGACTACTTGGGAGGAATATCTGCTTTAAGATACTGACATTCTCTTTTTTAGTTTAAATGTTATTAAAACCTAAAAGATGAAGTGGGGTGATGCTAATCAAGTAAAGATGTCAATCAGTACAAAGAAGTGTTGATGGGTGATAAGTGAAAGGTCAAGAGGGTGTGACCAAGTTAACCCATTGTTGTTTAATCAAGTATGACTCATAGGGACCTTGTAAGACAGAATAGAACTGACCCACAAAATTTCCAGAAATGTAATTCTTTATGGAAGCAGACCATCAAGTCTTTCTCCTACAGAATAGCTAGCAGATTCAAAGTGCTGACCTAACTGGTCGCTGCCAAGCCCTGAACCATTGTACCACCAGGGCACCTTCAGGTGAAAGAGGTAGGTGAAAAGTTGTACAAAGGGAAAGTTTGTTCTGGTTTTATAAGCAGTTTTACCCAGAATCATGTGAATCTTCTCATTTTTGTAACAGGTTTACCTAATCGGGGGGGGGGGGTGTGAGTAAGTGCAAACACCTGCAACTTTGGAAGGTCGAGCTAGGTTTGTCACAGAAGATTCTTCCTCCTAGTTGCCAAGAACAAAACAGAACCTGTTATTGTTGAGTCGATTCCGAATCACAGTGACCGTATAGGACAGGGTAGAAGTGCCTCACATCCACTTGGTGGATATGAGGCTTATGGATATGAGGTGGATATGAGGCTTATGAGCGGCAGTTTTTTTTTAATAACTGTGGTGCTTAACCACTATGTCACCAGGGTTTCCTCCTCACGGTTAAGGAACACTTTTCTTTCCACACTAGGCTAAGGTCTGTGCTGGAAACTAACAAAATCATGTAGTGTCTTGATTAAAGCCCATCTTTAGTGGTAACCACAGTGGGGAATCAAAGACTCCAGAGACAACTGAGCATATGAACCATTTAACAGACATTTTAAGGTTACATCTGACATGGAGACCAGTCCTCCTGAATTGAAACTAAGACAGCATAGACTACAGATACTGTGGAGACCTCGGGTCCAAGAGAGCACATTTAGTTCTCCGTCGAAGCCCCACTGTGGTAATTAAAAAAAAAAAAAAAAAATGGGGCTGACAATTTCACAAACTCATCCTAGGAAAAGTGCTGCATATCTCATTGCTGAATATTGCTACAGTCACCTTTGAAGTACTCCCCTTGGAAAGCTATGCACCAACCCCATTGCCTAGTCCACGTTTCAAAGCAATTTTGGAACACTTTTTCTGAAATGGCCATCAGAGCTGTCATCTTATTACCCTTGATGTCCTGAATGTCATCAAAATGTCTGCCTTTCCACATTTGTCTTCAGGTAAAGAAGAGTCACTGGGGCCAGATCAGGTGAGTAGGGAGGGTGTTCCCATACAGTTATTTGTTTGCTGGCTGAAAACTTCCTCCCAGACAGTGCTGTGTGAGCTGGTATATTGTCCTGATACAAGAGGCATGAGTTGTTGGTGAAGAGTTGAGGTTGTTTTCATCTTTTTCACACAGTCTTTTCAATACTTCCAAATAGCAAACTTGCCTAACTGTTCACCTAGTTGGTATGATTTTTGCAATGCTTTAATCAGTTCTGATAATTACTAGTCTCCCTCACTTCTCTTCTTCAGTGATGTTTTCTTTCCCCTCAGAAAAACGTTTAATCTATTAGTACACTGCCATTTTCTTCATGGCGTTTTCCTCATAAACTTGGATTAACATGTCTCTAATTTCATTTCCAGTCTTACCAAGCTTAACAAGAAGTTTAATGTTATTCATTGCTCTGATTCAAGCTCCAACATTGTCACAACAGCACACAAAAACTTGTGACAACAATAATGGATGCCACTCAGTGAGACACTGCCACTCATTGACATGAACACAACTGGGAGACACCAATATACCAAGATTATAAAACCTTACTGAGTTGTTTATACAGTGCTTCCAACATAAATGCACAGTAGCAAGTTCACAGACTTAATTGTCAGCAATATATATATATATATATACACACACATATGTATATATGTATATAATTGTCAGACTACATATATATGCATATGTATAGTGCTGTAAGTAAAAATTCATAGCTCAAGTTAATTTCCCATATAAAGATTTATGCACATATTGTTTTCTGACTTTAGTTGCAGTTCTCACAGTGTGACAGCACATTCCCTGTGTTGGTCTTCTGCTGCTGCTATAACAGAAATACCACAAATAGGTGGCTTTAAACAGTGAAATTTTATTGTGTAACAGTCCAGTAGGCTGCAAGTCCAAACTGAAGGCATCTGCTCCAGGGAAAGGCTTTCTCTGTTGGCTCTGGATGAAAGTCGTTATCATTCTTCTCCCAGACTGTGAGTTTCCAGAAACACAGGGGTCCAGGTTCACATGATGCACTTTGCTCCTGGTACTGCTTTTTTCCTGATAGTATGAGGTCCCCAAACTCTCTCCTTGCTTCTCTTTATGGCTCAAGAGTTTGTCTCAAGGCACAGTATAACTTTTCCCTTGGAGTCCTGCCTCACCAACACAACTGCCACCCATTCTCACTCGTTAGCATTAGAGAGGCAGGATTTGCAGCATATGGGAACATCGTACAATACCAGGAATCATGGCCTAGCCAAACTGCTATGTACATTTTTTTTGGAGGGACATAATTCAATCCATGATGTGCCACCTTTCTACCCCGGGTCACCTTTGTCAGTTTAACCTGTCCTTTTCCCTTTCTGTATTCTCATCCTGCCTCTGGACAGGAACCACCCATTTGGTCTAGTGTATTTGATTAAACTAAGAAGCATACTCCTCACATGTATACTTTTTGTTTTGTAATCCTATCTAATCTTTGTCCAAAGAGTGGGTTTCAGGAGTGGTTTCAGTTCTGAGTTAACAGAGTGACCAAAGGCTGTAATTTCAAGGATTCCTCTAGTCTCTGTCAGACCATCAAGTCTGGTCTTTTTATGTGAAGCTGAGTTCTATGCGACCCTTTTCTCTTTCTTCATCCAGGGCTCTCTGTTATGTTCCCTGTCAAGGCAGTCGTTGGTGGTAGCTCTATTTCTTCTGGTCTCAGGCTGATGGAGTCTCTGGTTTACGTGGTCCTTTAGTCTTTTTAGGAAATCCTAGTGGCACAATGGTTAAGTGCTATGACTTCTAACCAAAAGATTGTCAGTTCAAATCTACCAGGCCCTCCTTGGAAACTCTATGGGGCAGTTCTACTCTGACCTGTAGGGTCGCTATGACGTTGGAACTGACTTGATGGCGGTGGTTTGGTTTGGTTTTTGATCAGTCTTTTAGACTAATATTTTCCTTGTGTTTTTGGTTTCCTTCATAGAACCTTTAGTTTTGACAAGGCGAGAGCAAGCAAGATTGATCTTTTGGAAGGGGTAAGTACCGTGCAATATTTAGGCTTACAGGGGAGAAGAATTAAAAACAGACTGGAAGATATGGTATTTTACTTTGAGATTTCACTGTAGAGGAATGCTGTTTGTACCAACACTGGGGAAGAGGACAATGCCTGTTACACTCTCATACTTGTTAACTGATAACTGTTGCTACCAAGTCAATTCCAGCTTGTAGAGACCCCAAAAGACAAAGTAGAACTGCCACATAGGGTTTCCAAGAGTGTCTGGTGGATTCAAACTGCCAACCATTTGGTTCATAGCTATAACTCTTAACTACTACACCCACTAGGGTTTCCTCACACCTCTACCCAGGCCCCTAGGATCGCCATGAGTTGGATCCAACTTGACGGCACTTGGCTTGGCTGGAGGGTTGGTTATATGCGGTTCTTCATTTTGTGAATATTTCTCCAAATCATGACATGCTTTTCAGAATCATGGGTTTTACTAACTTCATAATAATCTCTCCTTTGGATGTGAGAAAATAAATTCATTTTCTAAGTCACTCAGTATGCGGTGAACAAGGAAACAAAAAAGGCCATAGCGTAGAATCTAGTTCGAGAGGTATGATTCCAATGAAAGCAGTGAGCATAGGTCCAGAGTACCAATACAAGGTAGTTATTGTAATGTTTTCCATGCAGGAAAATTAATTTTTCAATAACTTATTCTTTCAGAAAGGTTTAAATTTACAACATTAATGTGGCAGTTAAATAAGGCATATACTTTTTTATGGTGATTTAGAAAAGTACTTCTTATTTTTTCCGACTCGACGGCACTTGGCACTTGGCAAGGGAGGAAGGAGAACTGAAACCTAATTTCTTCTGTGATACTATCTCTTTCCAAATATCGTTGCGAAAGTGTTGGTTTGCAACATTATATTTACTTAAAAAAAAAAGGAAATACAACACGTTAAAGCAAACACTCTAAGTAAACATGCTTTTGCAACACTCAACTCCAAGTAGGCAATACTACAATGAAAAAGTTAAGACAAATAATATTAATCTTAATAGTATTGCCTTTTTAAAACCTAAGTTTAAGTTTACACATATTCTTTTTAAGACAAATCTCCGAATTTCTAGTCAGAGGAAAGAATTAAAACAATTCATTTGATAATTAGACCTCTAAGGATAAGGGCATTCACAGCACTAAAAACAACAAAGGGCCTTGCTTGCCTACTGGAAGCTAGGTTGTGTCAGGGAGTGGGTTTTTTTTTTATGTAGGTGTTTTTATTAAAAGGAAAAGTGTATTTGGCATTTGAAATAATGAACAGGGTATTTTTATTGTTTTAATATTTTGATTTTGTACCTTTGTTCTTTTTTGATGTGTATACTTATTACTATAAACCTAGTTCTGAGCACTATGTTGGCTATGTTCCAAAAGTTTTGATATGATGTGTATCCATTCTCATTTGATTCTAGGGGTTTTTTTGGCTGCATCTTTGATTTCTTCTATTACCCAGTGGTTTTTAAGCAGGTGTTATTTAGTTTCCATGTAATTGATTTTTATCCTTTCCTGTTATTGATTTATGTTTTGATGGCCTTGTGGTCAGAGAGGTTAATTTGCATTATTTCAGTGTTTTGGATTTTGTTGAGGATTGCTTTCATGTACTTTATGAAAGAATGTGTACTTTGGTGCTTTTGGGTGGTGGGTTGGCTGATTATTTCCTTTTGGTCTTCCGTATCTTGATTGAGTTGATTTACAGATGTTCTGTCCCTTACTGAGTGGTATGTTGATGTCTCCTACTTTTGTGATGGAACTATCAGTTTCTCTTTACAGTGCTGTTAGAGTTTGTTTTATGTGTTTGAAATCCTGTCGTATTATGTGTAAATGTTTATTATAGTTATATCTTCATGATGGATCATCCCTTTACTCATTATCTTTTGTGGTGGGTTTTGTTTTAAAATCTATTTTAACTATTTTAATCTATTTTAACACCACTCCTACTCTTTTTTGTTTTTGGTAACTATTCACTTGATATATATATTTTTAAAATAAATTTACATTTTTGTTTCTAAGGTGAGTCTATTGTAGATGACATATTGCCAATTTTTTTTTTTAATCCATCTGTCTCTCTCTTTCTCTTTATGAATGTATTTAGGCCATTTACATTGAATGTAATTGTTAATAAGGGTGAGTTTATTGCTGTCATTTTGTAGTGCTTATTTATTTATTTATGGTGCTGACATTTCTTTGTTCCCCTTACTTTCCAGAGTTGAATTCTTTTGGTCTGTGGATGTCTTCTCATAGACTTTGTTTTTATTGAGACTTTATGTTTTCCTTCTTTATTCTGATAAGTAGATTTGTTAACTTGCCTTGTGGTTGGCTTGAAAGCTACTCGTATCTCCTAGGTTTGAACCAGTTTGTTGATACTTGGTATTGTCTTGCCTTTCATTTCATTAGAAAGTTCTATACTTACACCATTTATTCTTTCTTTTGTTGTTCTGATTTTGGCATTTACAGAATAACCTCTCTGGTTCCATGCTGTAACTCTTTTAGTTTTGGATAGTCTTTGAGAGCTGATTTGCTAAGTTAGTATCTGCTGTGTACCATTTTGCATCCTAGATTCACACTGTGATCTGATGTTGTTTGTTCTTAGACTGAAGGACATCTTTTAGCAATTCTTTTAAGGTTTTTTTTTTTTAATATATTCCGTTAATTTTTGTTTATCTGGAAATGTCCTGATTTCACCATCGTATTTGAACTAGAATTTTGCAGATATATTATTCTTGGTTCACAATTGTTTTCTTCCATGGTTTTATATATGCCATGCCATCCCATTTCCTTCTTGCTTGCATTGTTTCTGCTGACTAATCAGAATTTAGTCTTATTGTTTCTCCTCTGCACGTGATTTTTTTGTTTTTTTTGAGCTTCTCTCAGAATTTTTTTTTTTTTTTTGGTCTTTGGTTTTAGTGAATGTGGTTATGATATAGCGTAGTACCTTAGTGATTTTCTTTTAGGGTATATCCTACATGGGTTAATTGAACTTCTTTGATGGTCAAATTTTTGTTTTTCATGATATTAGGGAAGTTTTCTGTCTGCAGTTTTTTGATAATCCTGTGTTTTCTGTTTTCTCTCTCTGTTTACAACTGTGATCACCTGCAAATTTTTGCTTTTGATTGTATCACACATAATTCTCAGGGTGTCTTCATTTTTCTTCGTTGTGTTCTCAGAAGTTTTCCCAGAGTTGTATCCAGGTGTTTGCTTGCAATTTTGCTGATTCTGTCTTTCCTCATTTCATACCTTCTCAGATCTTCTATTATGCTGTTAATTTCTGAAATCTTGTGGTATATTTTTGAATTTATAATTATTGTTTTGTATGATTTCTAGTTGTGAATTTATTTTGGCAGTTTGGTTCTGTATTGTTTTCCTGAATCATTCTATTTTTTTGGCAGTAGTTCTCATGAATTTGTCTGTTTCTCCTGATTTTTGCTTAAACTCATGGATAATTCTGAATATTAGAGATCTGAATTTTCTGTCAGTAAGTTCTAGTGCCTTTCTTCTGTCATGTGCTGTTTTCTTTTAGATGACTGCTGGAACCATCCTGTCCTTTTTTTAAAAAAAAGTTTTAATTTTGTCTGCTGCCTTCAGGACATCTAGCAGTTATTTTTTTATTTATTGATTTCAGATTAGCTGATTTTGTCCTATGTTTTGTTTTATTTTGTCAGGTCTGAGCATGCAAGCTGTGAATTCTTTTTTGTTTATTCATCTGTGGGTATGATGCTTTTCACCTCCATATCTGACTAGCAAGACCAGTTGCTCAGCTGTGGTGCAGTAAGGCAGGTCCAGCTGAAGGGGAGGGGCTAGGATGGGTTGCTTGGATGGTTGGGCTGGGGGTCAGTAGTGAGCTGTGCCTGTGCTGTGCCTGTGCTGCTTGAGTGTATGATTTTCATTACATAGTTCGGGTAGACAAGATGGAAGGGGGAGAGATTGATTTGTAGACCTAAGGTGGGCATGAGACAGAAGAGAGAGAAATAGGAGTCAAAAAATAATAAATAAACAATAGAAGTGCTGAGATGTCTTGCCATTGTTTAGAGACATGAGAAACAAAGAAATGAAGAAAAATACAATTGCAAAAATAAACAGAGAAAAAAATTAGAAAGAAAAGAAAGGACACGCCTCCAGAGGCTCCACCAGTGGCAGAGGAAGTGTCTCCCAGGTTCACAGCATGGTCTATCTTGAAGAGGTGAAGATACACTAAGTGTCAAATATTCAGGAGACGGGAAAAGAAGGAAAGTAGAGAGATGAGAAACTGATAAACGAAGAAACACAGGAGGAAAGGAAATGAGACAAAAGGAAATAAATGAAAAACAAAGGCCACCAGTGATCCCACTGATTCCAATGCCTGGACCAGGGAAGTTGCTCTCAAACTGCACAGTACTGCCAGTCTGTAAGGGGCAGAGTTGGCACAAAGTGCCAGGTATCCAGGAGACAGGAAAAGACAGTAAGTAGGAAGAAATGAGAAACTGAGAAAAGAAGAAAGACAAAAAGGAAAAAAAATGATAATAAAGAATAAAAAGAAAGAAAGAAAAGCTCACAGGGCTCCTAGCAATGAAACTGCACAAGCCAGGGAGATGACTCAGGGATGTGGCTCCCAAGCTACACAGTACAGCCTGGCTAGAAGAAACAGAGATGGCCACAGTGCCCGGCATTCAGGAGACAGGAAAGTAGGCAAGTAGAATTTGTGTAAATAAAAGGAAAATTTATTTGATCTCTGGGAGTTTGTGTTTTGTCATATCTGAAAAATGGTTGATGTTAACTGGTTTGGCAGCCTAGCGTGATGCCAGTTCCTCTCCTGTCTCTTAGTAATTTCTCCCTAAATCTGTACCCAAACCCATGGCCGTCTACTTGATTCTGACCCACAGCAACTCTCTAGGACTGGATTTCCAAGGCTGTAATCTTTATGGAAGCAGACTACCACATCTTTCTCCTGTAGAGTCACTGGTGAGTTTGAACTACTAGCCTTTCAACTAGCAGCGAAGTGCTTAACCACTGAGCAAGCAGGACTCTTTTAATGACTGACCTAGGGTTACTTAAATAGTTGATTGGGCAGAGAAGACTACAGCCCTTATCCCCTGATTATTTATTGTATGCTCTGATCATTGGATCCTGGATTGTGTTCCAGTTAAGGTATTAAAACATGACTCAACATATCTTATTTTAATTAAAAATGGGACCAGAATGAAATCAAGGTATGGTAAGTAGTCTTGTTTGGTTGATCCAACCTACTGTTAATGTCTTTTAGCCTCATTTTACAAGGAACACACCTATAGTTGAGCAAGTTGGGTTTATTACTAGATGCGAAGAAGCTAGGCCGTACACTGTGGGCAAGTGTGGGGCACCTCAGTGTTGGGGTGTTTAAAACAGCTATTATAGTGTGTGGGCATTGTTAGGTGATTTTTCAGAAGATTTTAAGGATGTGAGTTTGCTTTGGACTTTATGCTTTCAAGAACTGGGAATAATTTTATAAACGGATGTTTTAAAAATCTTGTCTATGGGTTGGGAGGAGTAAGGTGGAATTAAAATGAAATAGTGTTACTTGCATTCGCCAGGATAGGGAGATATTTGATCTTTTTGTGGTTTGCACAATTATTTTGCTGTTATCTGTGCTTATGTAAGATTATGCACTGCTTTTGTTTTTTGTCTCAAATCTTCATGGTCACTGATGTTTCTGTTCAACAGGAGAACATCATGGCCTATCTGTGAGTACCAGATCAACTCCAAACATCATGCCTAGCTTTAGACGTCTAGTCAGTTTCTGGATGTCAAAAGCTGCCTTTCCTTTTCTCTCTGCATTTTCACTTCTTGCCACTTTCCAAGCAGGAGTGACTCTAGAAGGGCGGCGAAGGGGGAAATTGTACAAAGAGACAAAAACAGAAATTTGCTAGGAGATTCTTTATAAAGCCTTTTATTTTAGATATTAACATCATCCCTTCTCCATCCTTCTCCTTTCTGCTGGAAAGGGGATATAATTGTAGAAACCACAACAGCCTTCTTATAACCGTGAGGGAAAGGTCAAGGAAATATCAGAGTCTTTGGCATTTATATCATTGATTTTCTGAAACAGTTCTGCACAGCTAACTATGGATTTTTCATTGTGGAAGTAAAATATTCTGCAATTAAAAAAAGAAGGGGCAGGCTTAGTCAGACTTTCTACTTGTTACCTACAGCCGAAAGCTTTCCCGGAACTTTTGGTATGCACATTCATTATTTACTAGACTCTTTTCTTGCAGCCAAATTTTGGGATGGCTTAGAGCATGTTCCATTTGGAAATAGAGTTGGCAAAACTCTATTTTTTTTTTGTTTTTTTTAATTAGACCTGTGGGAGTAAGTCATTGTTCTTTCTGCTTCATTGCCAAGCCAAGCCAAGTGCTTCATTAGGTTTGTCATTATTATGTCATTCAGATGCAATCTCCTCTTTGGTTTAAGAAAACCACGTTAGAGAAAATAAAAAGCTTTAAAAACCTTTCATATTATATTCAGCAGAAAGAAGTTTGGGCATAACTGCAGACTGTGTTTTGCAGGGTGATTGTTCTTTTACCATTACAATTTGTGAGTCCTTATTGCCAGTAGATCCTTGAAACTATGGGGCAGTTCTACTTTGTCCTGTAGGGTTGCTATGAGTCAGCATCCACTTGGGGAGTGGGTGGGGGCGTGGGGCAGTAAGTTTGAATTTTTGGTTTTATTGCCACTGCAGCATAGTGGAAACCTTGGTGGTATAGTGGTTAAGAGTTTCACTGGCTGATATCCAAAAGGTTGGCAGTTTGAATCCACCAGGTGCCCCTTAGGAACCCTGTGGGCAGCTCTACCATCTCCTACAGGGTTGCTATGAATTGGAATCAACTTGCAAGCAAGGGGTTTGGTTTTTGGTTTATTGCTATTGTAGTTTATTAAGCTTGACAGTGTATTGGTTGGTTTTAAATATCATTGACTTAGAAGTGAAAAGAGCTGTTACTGTTCTTGGGGATAATTCCCTGGTGTCTCTGTGCCACTGTGGTTACAAGGTTAGATCCCATAGTACAGAATCAATGCCTGCTGGAAAACTTATAATATGTTGTGAGGTGAAGATGAAAAGCATAGGTTAATTTTCAGTGTGTATGAAAACAAAACCACAGAACCAGCAGGAATCCTAAGCCTGTTGAATTCTGGATGAGATTTGTTCTTGATAAAAGAGAAATGGAAACGTTCATGGAAACATCATATTTTGACAGCCAACATTTGTAAGTTGAAAATTATGTGTTTGTGGTCAGAATAAATTTTACTCAATCCACCAACTGGTAACTCTTCTGCAGATGTTTCTCTTTACCTCCCTCTGCACTATGCTCGTACAAAGTGTAAAGTAATTTTTATTCAACAAATGCTTACAAAGGTATTACCATTGGTTTCAGCAGAATGGTTTAACCTCTGCAATAGAAACAGTAATAATTTACTAAAATAGTATCTGTATATGGTAAATTATTTAGAATCTCACAATTCATATGTAACACATATATTACTGAGTAAAACGAATTAATGTTCACTGCAGTTAACATAAATTGTAAAGATACAGGGAAACTTAAAAATTTAAAACATTCTTCTCCACATAATTAAATAGAACATGAATCATCCTTGGAGTGCTTGACTGTACCAAGAAGATGCATCAGAGTATGAAACAATTAAGTATCCACATTGTTTTCAAGAGAAATATGACAGTAAATTATAAGAAAATAGTTTCTCAATGTAAGTCTAATGTTCTACAGTTGAAATTTTATGCAAAAGAATTTTTATTCCCCTAGTTCTTATGGGCAGATGAAATAAATCCATCAAACGAAATAATCCATATAAACTTAATCCATGCATGAGTTGTTACAGATACACGTTGGAATTACATAGGGTCACTATGAGTCGGAGTCACCTCCCAGCACTGGGTTATATACCTTCGTAGAGTCCTGGTAGTACAGTGGTTAAGAGCTTGGCTGCTAGCCAAAGGATGACAGTTTGAGTTCCACCAGCAGACCCTCAGAAACCCCATGGGACAGTTTTACCCCATCTTTAGGGTCTATGAGTTGGAACTGATTCTGTGGCAATGGGCTTGGTCTTTTGCCTTTGGATATGCCTTCACAGGGGCTGTGGTGGCATAGTTAACCACTTGGCTGCTAATTGAGAGCTGAGTGTTCCAAACTCACCAGAGGTTTTGTGGAAGAAAAGAGCTGATGATCTGACCTCTTAAAGATTTAACCAAAAAAAAAAAAGAAAAAATCCAAACCCACTGCATTTGAGACATTTCTGACTCACTAGTGATCCTGTAGGATAGAGTAGAACTTCCCCCAGACAGTTTCCAAGGCTATGAATCTTTATGATGTATTTCTCCCGAAGAGTGGTTGTTCGAACTGCTGACTTTCTAGTTAGCAGTCAAGTCCTTAACGACCTTCTACTTAGCAGTTGGGAGCATAACTACCAGGGCTCTTTCTATGGTGATTGCAGTGTAGGGTATCCTCTGGGGCAGTTCTGCTCTATCATATAGTGACACTGTGAAATGGAATCAACTCGATGGTGCACATCAACAACATATGCCTACACACATTTTTAGTAAATTATAAAGGAGGAACCTATAAATTCCTAGCTTTGTGGCATTATTGAGTGTGGTTATCATTATGTAACCTCAAAGTTCTGCAGAGTGTTATGTTTTTCCCAGCAGTATGATCTTCGAAATGGATATGAGCACCGTGCAAAAAAGTTTCAGACACCTGTCTTTTTTTTCTCATTTAGGAATTTTTATGAAAGATTTGGAACTGACAGCAATACGTTTCTTGATTTTATTGACCTTTCTACAGAATTAAGTACATATTTTGATTAACTTATTTCGAGGGAATGAATGGATGAAAGAGAGCCTCAGCATTTATTTAAATGTAAGTCATGTAAGGACTTCTCTCTGATTGTATTAACAGCAGTAGTGAGAGAAGGGAAAGAACAATCGTAATGGAGTACAATAAGTGTAACCTGGATATGTAAACTCTGCAATGAACAGTAGAGAAGGAAGAATAAAAGAAGGTTTGGTTAGGTGCCATCGAGTCAGTTCTGACTCACGGTGATGCTAGACAGAGTGAAGCACTGCCTGGTGCAACACCATCCTCACAGTCATTCTCATGCTTGGGTCCATTGTTGCAGCCACTTGTTGAAGGTCTTCGCCTTTTGAATTGACTCTTTGTTTTACCAGCACGATGTCTTTCTCTAAGAACTGGTCCTTCCTAAAAACATACCCAAAGTATGTGAGATGACATTGTCTTAAGTGAGAGCCATGTTAGTTAGCCAGAAACTAACAACAAGAAGGGAGTGCTGGTATAATAGAAATAAAAAACCAAAAATCCACGTGACGTTGAGTTAGTTTTGGTCATTAGCTAGTGTGATGTTGAGGGAATAGAATATGACCTGGGAAGAGGAGAAAAACCTTTGTTAAAACACATACAGATGTGCAGGCTATTTTTGTTGGCATGCCAATACTTTTTATTTTTTTCTGAAAGAGCATTTTAGCAGCATTTCTGGCTAACTATAGATACTCTTCTTTCATACTACACCATAACTCAACAAGTGGCACTTTCTTATCAGTTAATTGCAATGTGGATTCTGAACTTTTCATCCTCTGTTACATGAAAGTTCACTGGTCTACTTGTACTTTGAATGGATTTTTTGCCTAAGCAGGATTTTGTAATATCTTGGGTGGTTTATTTGGAAAATATTATTTCACCGAGTTATGCCATTGGCACATTTCATGATATAATATTAAAAAAAAAAATCATGTTTGTTGCTGTCATCGCCAGTTTCATCTAAAAAGCTTTTAAGTGTTGAGAAGCTGTCAAATTTGTGGTGGGGGATGCAAGTCTTCTAAAATCTTAATTTTCACTTAAACATTAAAATTTTATCATTGGCAACAAATACTGTCAGATTGTTTTAAGTGACAGGCTTACTTCATTTATATTTGAGAAAGTGACTGCCAAATACCCAAGTCTGAATAACCATATTTTGTTTATTACTTGTAATTCAAGCAATCACATGCTGCATTTCCTCAAGACAATCATTATACTTAACCATGCAGCCAAAGTGCTTTATGTGTTCTTTCCTTCTGGATCTTACAGAATATTTAAAAGACTTGTGTTCAAGAGTTGAGATTTAATAATATTAATAATTTTTTTATTGTTTTATTAAGGAAAATCTAGGTGAGACTGATTTAATTTTATAAACTATGAGTTCACAGAGATGAATATAATATAATATTAGTACAGTTTGTGATACTGCTTTGATTCATTCTAAAGTACCATCAGTTACCCAACATTACCTTAGTACTACCTTGGCTAAATGCTGACTTGGTGATAAAGGCAAAAAATTCTTAATATTATGAAAATAATTTTGACTTCATGGGCCTACTGAAAGTGTCTTGGGGATTCCCAGGAAATGTGCACATCACACTTTGAGAACTGCTGCTTTACAGAATATGTTTTAAAAGCATCAGAGTGTTATTGAGTGGTAACTATTATTGGCATTCTTTGGTAAGGTGCCTCAAGAAGGAGATGAACTCAGAAATAGTTGGCCATTTTTCAAGCAAAATAGAAAACCGTAAGTGGCAAATGGTTCAAAAGTCAAATGCTTCTAGATAACAAGTAGAGCCAAAAAGCAAGTAAAATTTTGTAGTTTAACAACATGACTTAGTTTTATGGCAAAGATTAAGGTATGACTTTATGAAAAGAAACAATAAGCAAAGTAGCTACAGTTAAGCTAAGTGACAGAGGGAGAGGGAGAGAAGAGAAAGACATGGAAAATTATATATGGAAACAAATATACCAGAAGCCTACCACATCTTGTTCTTTCTTTATCTCAATTAACAATTTTTGTATGTATTGTTGAATGACGTTGGTTACGTTCTTCACAATATATCAGCATTCTTGTTATTTCCATTTTGGTTGTTCTGCTTCCTTTAATCTAGCTTCCCTGTCCTCCCAGCCTTGTCATCTAAGGTCTAGAATAAAAGTTAACCATTTGGTTTCATTTAGATGATTATTTTGAGAAGCACACTACTCAAGGGTGATGTTACTTATTTTGTGGGCCTGTCACTTGACTGAAAGGTGACCTCTGGAAGTGGTTTGAGTTTCAGTTAAAGAGTACCCAAGGGTGAGTCTTTGGGGTTCATCTAGTCTCTTCTGGTCCAGTAAGTTTGACCTTTTTTTTTTTTTTAAGGAATTTGAGTTTTGTCCCTCATTTTTCTCTGTCTGGGACCATATACTGGATTCCTGGTCAGAGCAGTTGGTAGGGGCAGCCATGGATCATCTAGTTCCTTTGGTCTCAAAGTAGGTGACATATCAGTTCTGTAACTAATTTACTTTTTAAAATATATATATATGTATGTATATATATATATATATTGTGCTTTAGATGAAAGTTTACAATCCAAATCAGTTTGTCATACAAAAACTTAGATCTGCATCGCTATGTAACTCTAGCTGCTCTCCCTGTCCTGTGACAGCTCACTCCTCCTTTCTGCCTATATTTCCTCTGTCCATCTAATCAGTTCCTGGGCCCTTCCAGCCTCTCACCTCACCTCTGGACAGGATCTGGCTGGTTAGTCACCATGTGTCTACTGAAGCCATTCTTCACCTGTGTGATTTTATGTCTTGTAGTCAAGTCTAACCTTTGTCTGAGGAGTTGGGTTTGGGAAGTCTCAGTTCTGGAATAACACAGTCTGTAGGCCATAGCTTCCCAGGAATCTCCGGTCTGTCAGACCATCACATCTGGTCTTTTTAATAGAGTTTGAGTTCTGCATAGCTATTTTTCTCCTGCTACATCAGGGACTCTATGTTGTATTCCCTGTCAGGGCAGTCATTGGTGGTGATCGGGCACCCTCTAGTTGTTCTGGTCTCATGCTGATGTAGTCTCTGAATTAAGTGGTCCTTTCTGTCTATTGGGTTCATATTTTCCTTATGTCTCTAATGTCTTTCACTCTTCTCTGTACCAGGTAGGTTGGGACTGATAGATGCTACGTATATGGCCACTGGCTAGATTTTAAGACCCCAGGTGGGGTCTTAAAGTGGGATTTGGAACACTTTCTTAGAAAACAAAATCTTTGTAATGCCAGTAGACCCATGTGTGCCAGAAACCATGGTCCCCAGACCCCTGCTCCTGCTATTCTGTCCTCCAAAGTATTGGGTTATATTTAGGAAACCTCTTAGCTTTCAGTTTAGTGCAGCTGTGCTGACTTCCCCTCTACTGCTTGCTGTCCCTCTGTCAACTAACCCAATTCCTATCTACTATCTAATTGGTGAAGATCTTCTCCCTCTCCATCCTTGTAAACATCAGACTGTTTTTATCTGTGTTAAAAACTTTTCTTGAGTCCTTATATTAGTGGTCTCACACAGTATTTGTCCTTTTGCAGTTGACTAATTTCACTCAGCGTAATGCCTTTCAGATTTCTCCATGTTGTGAAATGTTTCTCAAGTTCGTCGTTGTTTTTTATCATTGCATAATATTCCATTGTGTGAATATAACATAGTTCATTTATCCATTCAGCTGCTGATGGTCACCTAGGTTGATTCCATCATTGTGGACAGTGCTGCAGTAAATGTTGGTGTGCCTGTATGTATTCATGTGACAAACCTTATTTCTGTAGGATCTAGTCCCACATACTACATTTGCTAACCTAAAGGTCGACAGTTCAAATCTGCCAGGTGCTCCTAGAAACTCTATGGGGCACTATGGTTGCTATGAGTTTGACTCAAATCAAAGACAGTGGATTATTCCATGAAGTGGGGTTGCTGAATCCTGTGGTTTTTCTATTTCTAGCTTTCTAAGAAAGTACCAAATTAATTTCCAAAGTGGTTGTACCATTTTAAATTCATACCAGTATTGTACAAGTGTTCCAGTCTCTCTGCATCCTCTCCAACATTTATTATTTTGTGTTTTTTGGATTAATGTCAGTTTTGTTGGGGTGAATGCAATGAAATGGGTTTGGTCATTTTATTGTTGTTGGGTAAGATAGTATCTCACTGTAGTTTTGATTTTGATTTCTCTAATGACTAATGATCATGGTGAGCATTTCCTCATGTATACAGTAGCTGCCTAGATGTCTTCTTTGGTGAACTGTCTGTTCATGTATTTTGCCTATTTTTTAATTGGATTATTTTTCTTTTTCATTGTCGAGCTTTTACAGTATCTTGTAGATTATGGAGTTTAGGTGCTGATTGGACTTGTGGTAGCCATTTTTTTTTCCATCATCCCACTCTCTAGTGGTCTTTTTACTCTTTTGATGAAGTCTTTGGATGAGCATTAAGTGTTTGATTTTTAAAAGCTCCAGTTATTTCTCTTTTCTTCTAGTGTTTGTGCATTGTTAGTAATGTTTTATATTCTGTTTATGCCATGTATTAGGGCTCCCAGTAGTGTCCCTATTTTTTCTTCCATGGCCTTTATTGTTTCAGATTTTGTATTTAGATCTTTGATCATTTTGCATTAGTTTTTATGTATAGTATGAGATATGGACCTTGTTTCTTTTTTATTGCAGACAGATATCCAGTTATGCCAACACCATTTGTTAAAGAGACTGTCTTTTCTCCAATTTATGGACTTTTGGCCTTTGTCAAATATCAGCTTCCCACAGGTGTATAATTTTATGTCTGGATTCTCAAATTTTTTTTTCCATTGGTCTATGTATCTGTTGTTGTACCAGTACAAGACTGTTTAGACTACAGTGGTGGTATAATAGATTCTAAAGTCAGGTAGTGTGAGGCCTCCCACTTCATTTTTCTTCTTCAATAATCTTTTGTTTATCCAACACTTTTTTCATTGTCATGTAAAGTTAGTAATTTGTTTCTGTATCGTTAAAAAAAATGCCTCTGGAATTTGCATAGAGATTTCATTGTATTTATAGATCGCTTCGGGTAGAATAGTCATTTCCCCAATGTTGAGTCTTCTCATCCATGAGCAAGATAGGTTTCTCTACTTACGTAGGTTTCTTGCTTTCTTGTAGTAGTGCCTTATAATTTTCTTTGTATAGGTATTTTACATCTCTGGTTAGATTTATACCTAAATGTTTTGTTTTCTTGTGGGCTATTGTAAATGGTATTGATTTGGAGATTACCTCTTTGACTTTCTTTTTGTTGCTGTGGGGTAATCCAACTGATTTTTGTATGTTTATGCTGTATCCTGATAATTTGCCAAAAGCTTCTACTAGTTATGGATTCTTTAGGGTTTTATGTGTATAAAATCATATCATCTGCAAACATAGATACTTTTACTTCTTACTTACCGGTTTGGGTGCCCTTTATTTCTTTTTCTAATCTGATTGCTCTAGCTAGAACATCCAGGAGACTGTTAAATTAAAGAAGTGAAAAAGTGCATCGTTATCTGGTTCCTGTTCTCAAGAGGAATGCTGTCAGACTCTTTCGTTTTAGGAGGATGTTGGCTTTGTATATATGTCCTTTATTATGTTGAGGAATTTCCCTTCTATTTCTATTTTGCTGAGAGTTTTTATATAAAAGGGTGTTGGACTATGTCCAATGCTTTTTCTGCACCAGTTGATAAGATCAAGTGGTTCTTGTCTTATTTATGGGGTTGATTACATTGATTGTTTTTCTAATGTTGAGCCTTCCCTACATACCTGTATGAATCCTGCTTGGTCATGTTGAATTAATTTTTGATGTGATTTTGAATACTATTGGCAAGAATTTTCATTTTGTATCTAAGTTTATGAGAGACATTGGTATGTAATTTTCCCTTTTTGTGATGTCTTTACCCCATTTTGGTATCAGTGTTGTGCTAGCTTCATGGAATCATTTTGGGAGTATTCCATCATTTCGAATGCTCTGAAATATCTTTAGTAATAGTGGTGTCAACTCTTCCCTCAAAGTTTGGTAGAATTCTCCAGTGCAGCCATCAGAGCCAGGACTTTTCCTGGTTTGGAATTTTTTAAATTACCTTTTCAATCTCTTCTCTTGTTATGGGTTTATCAAATTGGTCTTCTTCTATGTTAGCTTAGGTAGGTAATGTGTTTCTCTGAATTTTTCAGTTTCTTCTGGGTTTTCAAATTGGTTAGAGTACAATTTCTATGATATTTTGTTATGATTAAAAAAATTTATTATTATTAAGTGAAATTGTACAATCCAAGTCAATTTTGCATACCTGCCTGTCTACAACTGTATCTGTTCTTCCTGTCCTGTGACAGCACATTCCTCCTTTTCACTCTCCTAGTATCATCCCAACAAATACCTGTCATCTCCTCTCCACCCTCAACTCTTGTGTCTAGATAGAAATGAGTAGGAAAGCCTTCTATAAATGTATAAAACTATAAAGTACACACACTGCATGCTCACTCTGTCCTTGAGTCCAATCCATTCTTTGAAGTGTTGACCTCAATACTGGTTTCAGGTTTGTGGCAGCAGCAAGTCTAGGCACCATATTCCTAGGTGACCCTCCAGGTTGCTGGACCATCAGTTCTGGTATTTTAGTAGAGTTCTTGATCTGCACATCTCTTTTTTCATGCCACATCAGTGACTCCACATTGTGACCCATACTGAGGCTGTCTTTGGTGGTGGCTGGGCACCATCTGCTTCTTCTGTTCTCGTGCTGATGTAGTCTTCCAGTCATAGGGGTCCTTCCGTCTCCTGGGCTCATTTTTCTTTGTGTCTTTGATGTTCTTATTTGTCATTTGTTCTGGGTGGACTGGGACCAATTGATGTTCCTCAGATGGCAGCTTGCTGGCTTTTAAGACCCCAGACACCAGTCACCAATAAGAGGTGCAGAAGACTCTCTTAGCAAAAAGTTAGTTACGCCAACTGACCTTGATGTCCCCTGAAAACAGCGTCACCAGACCCCTGTCCCTGGTACTCTGTCCTTTGAAATGTTGGGTTGAATGTAGAAAACTTGTTAGTTTATTGTGCAGTCCAGTTATGCTTACCTGCCTTCTACTGAATGCTGTCACACCCTTCACCTACCTGAATTTCTGTCGACTATCTAATCTATGAACAACCTTCTACCTTCCACCACCACCCGCCCCCTGCCCCATAGCCATCAAAGAGTCTTTTGTTCTGTGCATAAGTCCTTATAATAGTGGTCTCATATAACACTTGTCCTTTTGCAGCTGACTGATTTCACTTAGCATAATGTCTTCTAGTTAATACCAGGTTATGAGATGCTTCTTAAAGTCATCATTGTTCTTTATCATTGCATAGTGTTCCATTGTGTATATATGCCATAGTTTATATATCCATTCATCTGTTGATGGGCACCTAGGTTGATGTCATCTTTTTGCTGTTATGGACTGTGCTCAATAAATATTCACGTGCATGCACTTGTTCATGTGACAGCCCTTATTTCTGTAGGATATATTCCAAGCAGTGGGATTGCTGGATCATATGGTATTTCCATTTCTAGCCTTTTAAGAAAGTGATGGTAATCCTGATGGTGTAGTGGTTAAGTGTTACAGCTGCTAACCAGAAGGTTGGCAGATCAAATCCACCAAGTGCTCCTTAGAAACTCTATGGGGCAGTTCTACTGTGTTATATAGAGTCACTATGAGCCAGAATTGACTCTATGGCAGTGGGTTTGTTTTTTTTGGAATAAAATGTCAAATTGCTTTCCAAAGAGGTTGTACCATTTTGCATTCCCACTAGCAGTGTAGGAGAGTTCCAATGTCTCCACAGCCTCTGCAATATTTGTTGTTTTGTGTTTTTTGGATTATTGCCAATCTCACTGGAGTGAAATGGTATCTCATTGTAGTTTTGATTTGGATGTCTCTAATAGCTAATGGTCATGAGCATTTCCTTATATGCCTTTTGGTTGCCTGGATGTCTTTTTAGTGAAGGATCTGTGCATGTCCTTTGCCCGTTGTTTAATTGGGTCATTTGTCTTTTTCTTGTTGATATTTTGCAGTACCTTATAGATTATGGAAATCAGATGTTGATCCAATATGTAGCTGCCAAATATTTTTTCCTGTTCCATAGGTAGCCTTTAACTCTCTTGATAAAGTTTTTGGATGAGCATAAGTGTTTGATTTTTAATAGTTCCCATTTATCTATTTTCTGTTGTGCATCGTGGGTCAGATTTTGTAGTTTGTCTAAGCCATGTATTAGAACTTCTATTGTTGGCCCTATTTTTTCTTCCACAATCTTTATCATTTTAGGTCTGATATTTAGATCTTTCATCCATTTTGAGTTTTTTTTTGTGTAAGGTGTGAGATATGGGTCTTGTTTCAGTTTTTTTTTTGCAGATGGATATCCCATTTTGCCAACACCATTTGTTAAGGATACTGCTTTTTACCCCAGTTTATAATCTTTGGGCTTTTGTTGAATATGAACTGTTCATAGGAGGATGGTGATATTTCTGTGTTCTCTATTCTGTTCCATTGGTTTAAATATCTGTTTTTGTACCAATACCAGGCTGTTTTGACTACTGTGGCAGTGTAATAGCTTCTAAGGTTGGGTAGGGTGAGGCCTCAAACTGTGTTCCTCTTCTTCAGTAGTATTTTATTTACCTGGGATTTCTTCTCATTCCAAATGAAGCTGGTGATTTGTTTTTCCTTCTCATTGAAGAGTGACCTTGGAATTTGCATTGGGATTGCATTGTATATGTCTATTGCTTCAGGTAGACTTGACATTTTCACAATGTTAAGTCTTCCTATTCACGAGCAAGGTAGTTTTCTTCACTTATGTAAGTCGTTTTTGGTTTCTTGCAGTAGGGTCTCATAATTTTCTCAGTAGAGGTCTCTTACATCTTTGGTTAGATTTATTGCTAGGTATTTTATCTTCCTAGTGGTTATTGCAAATGGTATTGATTTGGTGATTTCCTCTTTGATGATCTCTTTGTTGGGGTAAATCCTACTGATTTATTTATGTTGATCTTGCATCCTGGCACTTTGCTGAACTCTTCTATTAGTTCCAGTAGGAACTATTTATGGATTCCTTAGAGTTTCCTGTGTTCATGATCCTATCATCTGTAAACAGGAATACTTTTACTACTTCTTTACCAATGTGAATATCCTTTATTTGTTTGTCTTATCTGATTGCTCTGGTCAGAACCTCTAGCACAGCATTGAATGGATCCTTGTCTATTTCCTGTTCTCAGGGACGATTCTTTCAGTCTGTCTGCATTCAAGAGGATGTAGGCAGTTGGATTTGTATAGATGAGACTTATAGCATTGAATTTCTCTTCTATTCTAATTTTGCTGAGAGTTTTTAACATGAATGGGTGTTGAACTTTCTCAAATGCCTTTTCTACATCAATTGATAAAATCAGATGATTCTTATTCTTTGTGTTAATTTATGTGGCTGATCACATTAATTGTATTTCTGATGTCGAACCAGCCTTGCATCCCTGGTATGAAAGCTACTTGATAACGATGAATTATTTTTTTGATATATTTTTGAATTCTATTGGCTAGGATTTTGCTGAAGATTTTTTGCTTCTAGGTTCATGAGTGATTGTTGGTCTGTAATTTTCTTTTTTGTGGGGTTGTTACACAGCTGTAGTATCAAGATTGTGCTGGCTCTATAGAATGAATTTGGGAATGTTGTATCCTTTTCTATGTTGTGAAATAACTTCAGTAGTATTGGAATTAACTCCTCTCTGAAAGTTTGGTAGAATTCTCTGATGAAGCCATCAGGGCCAGGATTTTTTTTTTGGTTGGTAGGTTTTTTTTTTTTTACTACTTTTTCAATCTCTTGTTTTGTGATGGGTTTATTAAGTTATTCTATTTCTCTTTATGATAATTTTGATAGGTGATATCAATCTAGAAATTTGTCCATTTTGTCTAAGTTTTCAAACCTGTTTGAGAGCATTTTCTTATGATACTTTTTTAGTCTGTTGTGACATCTCCCACCTCATATTCAGGTTATTGTTTTTCTCCTGTGAATGTAGCCAATGGTTTGTCAGTTTCATTGATTTTTCTTTTAGAAAAACAGCTTTTAGTTTTGCTAATTCTTTCAATTTTTTTTCTATTCTCTAATTCATTTAGTTCTGCTCTAATCTTTATTATCTACGTTCTTCTTGTGCCCAAGAGGTTGTTTTGTTGTTCTCTTTCTACTTGTTCAAGTTGTAGGGTTAATTCATTGGGTTCTTTCTTCATTCTGGATGTGTGCATTTATGAAGTAAATTGACCTCTGAGCACTGTTTTTACTATATCCCATAGGTTCTAGTAGGATGTATTTTCATGCTCATTCAATTCCATGAATTGCTTTGTTGTATCCTTGATTTCTTTTATAATCCGTGAATTTTTTAGGAAGATGTTGTTCAGTTTCCATGAGTTCAAATTTCTACCCATGTTTTTTCTGCCATTAATTTCAATTTTTATGGCTTTATGGTCCGAAATGACATTTTGCGATAATTCTGTGGTTTAGGTTTTGCTTTATGTCCTAATACATTGTCTATTCTGTAGAATGTTCCATGGGCATTGGAAAAGAAGGTTTACTTGTCTGTTGTTGGGTAAAAAGTCTGAATATGTCTACTGATTCATTTTCACGGTAAGATCTGTACCTTTACTGAACTTCTTCTAGATGATCTGTCCATTACTGAAAGTGGAGTGTTGATGTCTCCTACTGTTATCATGGAGGGATCTGTCTCATTTTCAATGCCATCAGCATTAGTTTGATGTATTTAGATGCTCTGATATTGGGTACATAAATATTTAACATTGTTACATCCTCCTTATGTATTGAAACTTTAAGCAATAAATAGTGACCACCATTGTCCATGATGATGAATTTTAATTTAAAATGTATTTTATCTGAGATTAATATGGCCACTCCTGCTCTTCTTTGCATGCTGTCAGTTTGTTACATATTTTTTCCATCCTTTGGTATTTAGTATGTTCATATCTTTGAATCTAAGATGTGTTTCTTGTAAGTAGCATGTAGATCAATCGTGTTTTTTTTATCCAGCCTGTTACTCGCTGTCTCTTTATTGGAGCATTCAATCCATTTACATTCTGTATAATTATTGATAGATAGCACTGTTATTTTGGTGCCTTTATTATTTTTTGTTGACATTTTCTTTGTTGCATTTAATATTCTGTTCTGTGCCATCTTTATAGGTTTTCTTTTCTCACTGCTGGCTTTATGTCTGTTGAAACTTCTGTACAGTGTTTCTTGTGTTGATATGTAGTATTGTTAGTTTGCTTTGTGGTCACCCCTTTGTGCTCGCTAATGTTCTATGTTTAAACCAGTTTTTAGTTTATTTATATATCCTTAACTTCTCCATCTGGAAGTTCCATGAATCCTGTATTATAGCCCCTTTTATAGTGTAATGTTGTCACAGTTTACATGTTAAGCTCTCTGTTTTCCTAATTTTAATATTTTAGCTTTAATTGAGCTTTGTGACCTTCCTAACTAATTAGAACTCTGGATGCTGTGTTCTGCATTGCATCCTTGAGTATGCATCTTGTAGTATTGATTTTCTAACTGAAAAATTTCCTTCAGTATATCTTGTAATTTTGCTTTTGTTTTTGCAAAGTCTCTAAGCTTCTGTTTATCTGAGAATGTCCTAATTTCACTGCTTTATTTGAAAGAGAATTTTGCAAGATATATAATTCTTGGTTGGAATTTTTTTTCTTCATTTCTTTGTATGTGTCATCCCATCACCTTCTTGCCAACATGGTTTCTGCTGAAAAGTCAGAGAACAGTCTACAATTCTTCCCTTTATACATTACTTTTGGTTCAAGCCTAGCTGCCTTTACGAGCCTCTCCTTATGTTTCATCCGACTCATGGCAACCCTAGAGGCCAGACTTGACAGCACTTGGCTTTTGGCTTATGTTTCATTTTACTAACCTTGCTTATAATATGCCTTGCTGTCTTTCTTTTATTGTCTACCTTTTGTGGAGTTTGCTGAGCATCTTGTATAGCTCCCTTCTCTTCTTTCATGATGTCAACAATTCTCTCTGTATTTTATACTATCTCTCCCTGTTCTGGAACTCGAGTTACCTGTAAATTGTTCCTCTTGATAGAATCCTACATGATTCTTCATTTTTCTTGATTCTTCATTTTTCTTGATTCTTCTGTCCAATTTCTCCTCATAAATGCTGACATCAGTTGTTTCCTTTCCATCTCACTAATTCTGCATTACTTTTCCTCAGTCCTCCTCTTTTGGCTTTCCGTTGAATTGTCTAACTTTGTGATTTTATCACTGAACTACTGAATTTCAGATCATTGATATTCTAGCAGTTCATATAGCATGTTTCATTTTTCATTTTGTTCTGCTGCACTTTGTTTACTCTCCATCCTAAAATCTACAAGGGCTCTATGCATAATTCTTTTGTATTCTACCTCTAATAATTTCAGAAAGGTGTCTTCATTTGGAAAGATTTTTATTCTTTATTTTGGGAGTTTTCTACAGCCATGGTGATCTGCCTCTTCAAATGGTTGGATACTGATTGTTGTCTTCTGACCATCAGAAAGCTGTTCAGCTTCTCTAGTTTCACACCATCAGAAGCTTTGGAGTAGCTCTAAGAAGGGGTTGGGCAAGGTCACTGCTGAACTTTGCCTCCAGCCACCACTGCGTTCTCTAGATGTTGCTGTCTTAAGTACAGCTTATCTGGTGAGAGAGACCCTGTCCAGGCTGGTGGAG
Organism: Heterohyrax brucei; assembly: GCA_028571685.1. Classification (NCBI taxonomy): domain Eukaryota; kingdom Metazoa; phylum Chordata; class Mammalia; order Hyracoidea; family Procaviidae; genus Heterohyrax; species Heterohyrax brucei. The sequence goes on from CM053143.1 coordinate 80,636,608, forward strand.
CTGCTCAGCTTGGTGGCTGGCCCCAGCTGGGTCCTTAGGAGTGGCAGGCCCCACCTCTTGACTGACAAAGGTGGTGACCTACTTGTGCTGCCTCTCCAGAGTCACTCCAGTAGACCCTACGGTATAACACAGAAAAGGGAGGAGGAAAGGGTGCTGCTGCACTTGGATGCCAGCTGCTGCTGCATTCTTTAGGTGCAGCTGTCTTAAGAACAGCCTCTCTGCTGGGTGTGACGCTTCTAGTGGCAGCCAGTCCCACTCAGGCCCTGAGGGGTGGCAGGCCCTACCTCCTGCCTGACAAAGATGGTGACCCACTTGTGGAGTCTGTCAGGGGCCACATCAGCAGATACTATGGCATGGCTCAGTGAAGGGGGGTGATAAGGTAATACCCCACTTGTCTAGCAGCCACTTCTCTGTTCTCTAGGTGTGACTGTTTTAAAAACAGCTTCTCTGCTGAGAGAGGCACTGTTTGGTCAGGTGCTGTTTCTCAGCATGACAGCCAGCCCCAGCTGTGCCCTCAGACATGCCTAACTTCACCTCTCAGCTGACTAAGATTGTGTCCTACTTGCACCACTTCTCCTGTGATAAGCCAGCAGAATCTATGGCATAGCTCAGTAAAGAGAGGGAGGAAGGACACTGGTACCCTCAGCTGCTAGCCACTGCTGGGTTCTCGAGATGTGTCTGTCTTAAGTACAGCCTCTCTGCTCTAAGAGATGCTGCCTACTTAGGCACTGCAGCTCTGCATGGCATTTGGCCCCAGCCAGGCTCTTAGGCTCAGTAGTCCCAGTCCCAGTCTCCTGTGTGACAGAGATGGCACATGTACCTGTAAGCCTCTCAGCTGCTGCACTGGCAGAAGCAGGATGCTTTGTGCCACTGCCTCATCTCTGACAAAGGTGGTTTTCCTGTTCTTGTCACCAGTCTGATCTCACAACCCTCCTCCTGATCTTAGGGCTCCCAGAATGTCTACCCTGCTCTGTTAGTTGTTTTTCTAGGCCTTAGTTCTGAGTAGGAATCAGGGAGACATGTATCTAGTCTGTCTTTTTGGCCCTGGCCCTCTTTGTTAAGATTTTTTATAATTTGTTTTGGATTTATTGTGATATTGGTCATCTCATTTCTTATCTGGGTTATTTGCTTTCTCTCCTGTTTTTCTTTTGTTGGTTTGGCCAGCAGTTTATTGATTCCATTAATCTTTTCTAAAAAACCAGCTTTTGACCTTGTTAACCCTTTTAATCATTTTTGTATTTTCTAGCTGTAATTTTTATTATTTGCTTTCTTCTGGTTCTTGAGGGCTTGTTTTGTAGAGTTATAGGGTTAATGCTTTGATTTGTGTCCTTTCTTCTTGTAGAATATATGCATTAATTAAGACAAATTGACCTCTGAGCACTGCTTTTGCTGTGTCCCATAGTTTCTGGTAAGATGTGTTTTCATTCTCATTTGATTCTGTTAATTTCTTTATTACATTCTTGATTTCATCTATATCTTAGTACTTTTTGAGCAAGGTGTTGTTTAGCTGAAATTTTGAGTGATGTTCATTGAACAATCTTGTAAAGATGTCCAATAGGTAGTAATACATATGAAGGCTAAGAGCTTGGAACAGAGATGCAGAAAGAATGTACAGATATAGTAGTCAACATTTGTAGGTAGTAACCAAAGCCAAGTTGCATGTGAGAGTTGTTTTCTTATATGGCTTCTATGACTTTTTTTTTTTTTTTTTTGGCTTATTGAATGTTTTTTGTGCCATTTTTGGAGTCCTGGTAGTGCAGTGGTTAAGATATGTACCACCAGGGCTTCAAGAAGAACACAGAGGACCTTCAATAGACAGCAGAGTAGAATCTGCAGAAGGAGAGCAATAATGAGCAACCAGAAAAGAACAGACACCAAATGAGGGTCATAGAAACCAAATGAGAAAATAGTTTAAAGACATTCAAATATCTTCAGCTAATTCAGAGGTCGAATATGATACAGCTATAAATAGTTATTACATTTCAAATTAAGAGGGCATTTCTGACTTTCATGAAGTAATCTCAGTGGAATACCATTGCAAAAACTGAGATTATTGTAGAATAAGTTTTTGGTTTTATGAATGAAAAAATAAGGTATTAAATGCTGACCAAAGTACACAGTGAATGGTAAAGCTTGGCTTTCAACCCTTGTCTGTCCAGTTCCATAACCCCTCCTTTTCATTTCTTCCAAACTGAATCTGAAAAGCACCATGAAGTATTTATTCTGATATAATTTTGGTTCCAGCATTGCTAAAGCACAAAATAGACGGCTATTGAAAGCATAAAGATCTGTCTATTTCAGAGAGATTGGTGTAGAGAAGTGACCAATGTGTTATGTTTTCTGAAAGAGTATTTCATTATTTTGACAGCCAGGAGTTAAATTTTATAATATAAGTGAGTGTATCAATGTCGTATTAAAAAGTAAAAGAAAAGTTATTCTGGATTTAGAGTACAGGATGTACCAATCTTCCAAAATAAAGTATTTTTTTCTTTTTTTTAATTGTTACGATTGAATGAAAATGTTCATTTACATATAAATTTACAGACTCACCTATATGCAGCTCCTACTGCTCTCCCTGCCTGGTAACAGCACACTCTTTCTCTCTGCTCCATACATGTCCTATCCTCCGAACAGTTTCCTATCCGCTCCTCCCCACCCACTCCCTTTCCTCCAGTAATAGGTCAGCAGGATGATGTCTTATAGATGCATAGAACCATAAAGTGCCCACAAGATATGGTCATTCTGAGTCGCCAAGTCCAATCCATTGCTATCCAAAGAGTTAATCTTCATTATGATTGATGGACAGGGGCAGCATCAGGACCAGAGGCCATGCTCCCAGGGGGACCCCAAAACCCCTGGACTATCAATTACGGTCTTTTAGTGGAGAATTCAGGGTGCACCCGTATTTATTCTTGTGTTGCCAGTAAGAGTCAGCTTTGTGAGCTTCTTTGTGGCTATCGCTGGTGGTGGCCAGGCACCATTTGGTTCTTCCGGTCACAAGTTGATGTATACACCCACTCATGTGGGTCTCTCTGTCTTCTGGGTTCTCTTTCCCCCATGTTGTTATGGACCTCAGTGGTCATCCATTCCAGCTGAGTTGGGACCATTTGCTGTACCCTCAGATGGCAGCTTTCCAGCAAATTTTAAGACCCCAGACACTGCTCACCAAGGTGGGGTGCAGAGAGTCCTCATTAGCAAAATGCTAGTTATACCAATTGGCCTCAATTTCCCCTGAGAGCACGGTCCCCATCCCCGCTCCAGCTACTCTGTCCTTGCAATATTGGGTTAATAAAATAAAATCTTTTTTTAAAGTAAAATGTTTAAGTAAGTTAACTTATGGAAATTTTCTCTTTAAATCTTATAAAATTTAATTGGTAAGATCAAAGGCTACAAGAGTTTAAAAGACACTTCATGTACACCAGATACTGTCTTAGTAATTCAGTATTTATTGCATCTCCCAAACAAGTCAAACATACAGTCAAATATCTTTGGAGAGTTAACAGTATTATTATTATTTTTTCTTTAATAAGCATAAAGGAAAATCCTAAATGTTCCCATAGAGTACGGTTTCAAAATAAGTTCCTTGGCAAGTTTAATAAGAGACATGTAGAAACCTGAAGGAGCATTTTTTTTCTTGTGAGCCAAGATGCCTGCTAATTTTATGTAACAAAATCTCTGAAACAAAGGACAGCAATTGACACCATTTGAATCCATTATTCATTAAATTTTACTCTCTTGTTACAAAGGAAACTTGGCATGTATTGCTTTCCTAATCTGGAATGCACAATAATTTCATTTAGATGTGTATGTGTGTGTGTGTAATATGAATCTTCCAGTTGGGAACTTAACATGTTCAAATCAGAACATATGTGAAATCAAGAATTCGTATTGTTGTCAGGTGCTTTTAAGTGAGGTTCAGCTCATAGTGATCCTCTGTACAACAGAACAAAACACTGCCTGGTCCTGCACCACCCTCACACTCCCGCTATATTGGAACTCATTGCTGCAGCCACTGTGACACTCCATGTCACTGACACTGAGGCTTTTCCTCTTTTTCGCTGAACCTCTGCTTTACTGAGCATAATGTCCCTCTCCAGGGACTAGTCATACCTTATAATATGTCCAAAGTATGTGAGAGGAAGTCTCAGTATCCTGTCTTCTAAGGAGCATTCTGGCTGTACTTCCTAAACAGATTGGTTTGTTCTTCTGATGCCAAGCCAAGTGCCAAGTGCCGTCGAGGTGGAGTACAGGCCATGGTATATTCAGTTTTCTTTGCTAACACTGTAGTTCAAAGGTATCAATTCTTTGATTTTCCTTATTCATTGTCTAGCTTTATCATGCATATGAGACAATTGAAAAGACCATGGCTTAGATCAGATAAACCTTAATTCTCAAAGTCACACCTTTGCTTTTTAACATTTTAAAGAGGTCTTTTGCTTCAGATTTGCTGAGTGACATACATTATTTGATTTCTTGACTGCTGCTTCCGTTGGTGTTGTTTGTTGGTCCCAGTAAAATGAAATCCTTGACAATGTCAGTATTTTCACATTTATCCTGATGTTGCTTACTTATCTGTTGTGAGGAATTTTAAAAACTTTTTTTTTCTTTATGTAGAGGTGCAATCCATACGGTGGCTGCAGTGTTTGGTCTTCATCAGTAACAAGTACTCTTCACTTTCGGCAGCAAGCTTATGTAATCTGCATGCCGCAGGCTGTTAATCATTTTCCTCCAGTACAAATGCCATGTCTTTCTTCATAATAGTCTATCTTCTCAAATTATTTGTTCAGCATACAGATTGCATAAGAATGATGAAAGGGTATGACCCTGATGCACACCACTCCTGATTTTAAACCATGCAGTATCCCCTTGCTTTGTTTAAATAATTGCCTCTTGGTGTCTGTTCAGTTTCTTCATGAGCACACTTGAATGCTCATGAATTCTCTTTCTTTGCAATATTATCCATAATCTGTTATGATCTACCATGATGCCTTTGCATAGTCAATAAAACACAGGTAAACATCCTTCTGGTATTCTCTGCTTTAGCCAGGATTCATCTGATGTAAGTAATGATATTGATAACTTCTTCATTTTGTTGGACCAGTTTTCTTTGGAATGGGCACAAATATGGATCTCTTCCATATTTCATCGTGGAGCTGTCTTCCCAATTTCTTGGCATAGAGGAACATGCACTTTCAGCATTGCATTCATTTGCTGAAACTTGTCAGTTAGTATTCTGTCAATTCCTACAATCTTATTTTTCTCCAATGCCTTTAATGCAGCTAGATTTCATCCTTCAGTGCCATCAGCTCATGATCATATACTACTTCCTGAAATGGTTGAATGTTGATTTGTTCTTTTGGTTCAGTAAATGTGTCTGTCTTCTATCTTCTTTTGATGTTCCCTGAGATATTCAATATGTTGCCCACAGAATACTTCAGTATTGTAACCTGGGGGCTTGAGATTATTTCCCCCCCCGCAGTTCCTTTAGCTTGAGAAATGCCAGTTGTGTTCTTTTCACTGGCTTGCTAAAACATTTTGCATATTCCATTGTAATGCTTGACTTTGTCTTCTTGAGCTGCCCTTTGAAATCCTATGCTCTTTTACTTCATCTTTTCTTCTTTTCAGTCTAGCTATGCCAGAAATTCAAGCCATATTCAGAAGATGACACAGAATGAGGGAGATCCCTGCTGATGTCAAATGGACCGTGGCTAAATGCACAGAATACTAGAAAGGTGTTTACCTGTATTTTATTGACTATGTAAAGTCAGATAACTATGTAGATCATAATAAATTATGAATAACGTTGTGAAGAATGGGAATTTAGACCACTTCGCTGTGCTCATGGGGAACCTGTACATAGACCAACAGGCAGTCACTTAGACAAAACAAGGGAATGTTGTGTGGTTTAAAATCAGGAAGTATATGTGTCAGGGTTATATTCTTTCACCATACTTATTCAATGTGGTTGCTGACCAAATAAACCAAGAAGTTGGAGAATATGAAGAAGAATGTGGCATCAGAATTGAAGACAGTTTCATTAACAACCTGTGACATGCAGCTGAAAGTAAAGAACATTTGAAGTACTTACTGATGAAGATCAAGGACGGCAGTTTTGGATTACAACTCAACAAAATAAAAAACAATAATCCTCACAACTCAACCAATAAGCAACATCTTAGTAAACAGAAAACATTGAAATTGTCAAGGATTTCATTTTACTTGGTTCTGCAATCGTTACCCATTGAAGCAGCAGTCAAGAAATCAAACAACACGTTTCATTGGACAAATCAGCTGCAAAAGACTAAATTGTTGAAAACCAAAGATGGCACGTTGAAGACTAAGGTGTGCCTGGTCCAAGTCATGGTGTTTTCAATTGCCTCATATGTATGAAGAAGCTGGACAGTGAATAAGGAAGATAGAAGAAGAATTGATGCCTTTGAATAGTAATGTTAATGAAGATTATTGAATATACCATGGACTGCTGGAAGAAAGAACAAATCTCTCTTGGAAGAAGTACAACCATAACGCTTCTTAGAAGCAAGGATGGTGAGACTACATCTCATGTAGTTTGGACATGTCAGCAAGAATTAGTTCCTTGATAAAGACATCATGCTCGGTAAAGAAGAGGGCCAATGAAAAAGATGAAATCCTTCAAAAACTTGGATTGACACTGTGACTCCAACAACAGATTAAAGCTTAATAATTGTTGTGAGGATGACGCAGGACCAGGCGGTGTTTTGTTCTGTTGTGCATGGGATCACTGTGAGTCAGAATCAATTTGATGGCACCTAATAGTGACAAGTTTCAATCTCTTTTGACTTCCATTTTGGTCTTTTCTTTCTTTCCTATGTTTTTAGTGACCTCTTTCTTCATGTATTGTGTCCTTGATGTCATCCTACACTAATCAGTTCTTTGGTCAATAGTGTTCAACAGATCATATCTGCTCTTGAGATAGTATCTGAATTTAGGTTAGATATACTCTAGATTGTGCTTTGGCTCTTGTGAACTTATCTTAATATTCTCTAGATGTCATGAAGCTGAAGAATACATCTAGCCAAAGCCAAGTACCATCGAGTCGGATCTGATTCATATCTAGTCAGCAATATTAAACATGAATTTTGATATTGTCCTCTTTCACTTGTGATTTTTGATAATATAGTTCACTATTATTTCATCCCTTTTGAATTTCCATAGCAATTTATTTCTGTGGTACTTATGCATTTTGTCAAAGTGCTATGGTAGAACAGAATCGAGTTATATGCAGTTTTTTGTAAAGGCTGTCTTGTAGAGATTGGTAATTGAAAAACTGCTCGTGTTGTATGCAATACAGTAAGAAATTAGCCTTTTGCCATACACCCCCCCATAATTGATGCATGTTCAATTTTAGAGGTATTAATTACCATCTAATCACTTATATTCTCCTGAAATGGACCTGCAGATGATAGATAATATGCTCTTATAATTTAGTTAAATGTAAGAAAAAATTTAAGACAGGAAAGAATGAACTCTCTCACAAAGAAAGAGCTATGTTATTTTTGTGTTGCATATGTGAATTTTTAAAAAATATAAGTACGATAGTGGAGCTATCACTTGCCATTTATGCCTGTCACAAAAGTGACAAATGATAGGGCCTATGATGTGCTTAATATTTTAAGAAATACTGTTTTGCAGTGCACACTGCCACATAGGAAATATAAAGCAAAGGGAAAATTTTTAAAAAATATTTTATTGTGATTGGATGAAAGTATAGAATCCAAATTAAATTTGCTTGCCCACCTATCTGCCGCTCCTTCTGCTCTCCTTGTCCAGTAAGAGTACACTCCTCCTTTTCATTCTATGTATGTCATATCCTCTTAGCAATCTCCTGTCCCCTCCTCTCCACCCTCTCCTCTTTCTTCTAGTAATAAGCCACTAAGACAGCATCCTATAGATGCATACAATCGTAAAGTACACACACCTTGTGGTCATATTGTGTCCCCAAGTCCATTCCATTCCTGTCTGTAGATCTCAATAATGTTTTCTGGTAAGGGGCAGCAGCAAGTCTAGGGACTATGCACCCAGGGGAACTCCCAGGCTTCAAGACCATCAGTTGCAGTCTTTTAGTGGAGTTCCTGAGGTGCACCCCTCTTTTTCTCATGTTGCCACTGGGACTCAACACTGTGTGCCCCATCATGGCTGTCTTTGGTGGTGGTTGGGCACCATCTGATTCTTCTGGTCACATGTTGATACAGTCACCCATTCACATGGGTCCTTCTGGCTCCTGGGCTCTTTTTCCCTCATGTCTTTGTTTTTCTTGGTGATCGTCTGTTCCAGCTGAATTGGGACCATTTGGTGTACCTCAAATGGCAGCTTGGTAGCTTTTAGAACCCCAGACACCACTCACCAATGTGTGGTGCAGAAGACTCTCAGCAATAGGCTAGTTACACCAACTGGCCTTGATGTCCCCTGAGATCATGGTCTGCAAACTCCCACCCCTGCTACCCTATCCTTGCAACATTGGATTAAGATTAGAAGAGTTTTCGCTTTATTTTGAAGGACAGTCAAGCTGATCTTCTTTCTAATGTGTGCTGTCATTACTTTCACCCAACCAAATTAATATCAACTATCTAATCTGGCATCTAATCTATGACTAGCCCTCTCCCTCCCTGCCTACCCTTGCAGCCATCAAAGAGGCTTTTCTTCTGTATATAAGTATATTTTTAAGTCCTTATAGTAGGAGTCTCATACAGTATTTGTTCTTTTTTCACTGACTCACTCAACATAAAGTCTTCTAGTTGAAATGAGGTTATGAGATGCTTCTTAAAATTATCATTGTTCCTTGTCACTGCAGAGTGTTCCATTGAGTATATGTGCCAGTTTGTTTATCCATTCAACTGTTGTTGGGCATCTAGGTTGCTTCCATCTTTTTGCTATAGGGGACTGTGCTGTAATAAACATCTGTGAACATGTATCTGTTCATGAGACTACCTTTGATTCTGTACAATATATTCCAAGCAGTGGGATTACTGGAGCAAATGGTATATCTATTTCCAGTTTTTTGAGGAAATCCCCAGCAGTGTAGGAGAGTTCTAATCTCTCTCCAGCCTCTCCAGCATTTGTTGTTTTGTGTTTTTTGGATCATGTCCAACCTTATGGGGGTGAGATGGTATCTCATTGTAGTTTCGATTTGGATTTCCTAGTCACTAATGATCGTGAGCCTTTTCTTATGTGTCTGTTGGCTGCCTGGATGTCCTCTTTTGTGAAGTGGTTGTCCATCTCCTTTGCCTGTTGCTTAATTGAGTTATTTACCTTTTTGTTGTTAATATTTTGTAGATTATGGAGATCAGACATCAGTCTAACATGTAGTTGCCAAATACTTTTTCTCATTCAGTAAGTGGTCTTTTAAATCTCTTGATCAAGTCTCTGGATGAGCAAAAATGTTTGATTTTTAGTAGTTCTCATTTATCTATTTTCTCTTCTGTTGGTCATGCTTTGTTTGTCAGATTTTGGAGTCTGTCTATGTTGTGTATTAAAAAGTCCATGGTTGAGCCTATTTTTTTATTGCATGATCTTCATTGTTTTAAGTTTGATGTTTAGGTCTTTTATTCAAATTGAGTTAGTTTTTATGTAGGGTGTGAGATATGGGTCTTGCTCCAATTTTTTGCAGGTAGATATCCAATTTTGCCAACAACATTTGTTAAAGAGACTGTTATGACTCCAGTTTACAATCTTAGGGCATTTGTCAAATATCAACTGTTCATGAGAGGATGCTGGCATCTCTGGGGACTCAACTCTGTTGCATTGGTCTATATGTCTCTTTTTGTATCAGTATCAGGCTGTTTGGACTACTGTGGCAGTGTAATAGGTTCTAAGGTCGGGTAGTGTGAGGCCTCCCACTGTGTTCCACTTCTTCAGTAGAGTTTCTTCCCTTTGGTGATTTATTTCTCTATTTCATTAAAAAGTGTCACTGGAATTTGTATTGAGATTGCAGTATATATAGAGATTGCTTTGGGTAAGATAGACATTTTCACAATGTTGAGTCTTCCTATCCATGAGAAAGGTAGGTGTCTCCGTTTATGTAAGTCTCTCTTGGTTTCTTGCAGTAAAGTCTTGTTCTCTTTGTATAGGTCTCTTATTTCTCTAGTTAGATTTACTCCTAGGGATTTTATCTTCTAGGGGGTTATAGCAAGTGGTATTGATATGATGATTTCTTCTTTGGTGATCTCTTTGCTGGTATAAAGGAATCCTGCTGATAACTTATGTTTATCTTATATCATGATACTTTGCTGAACTATTGGTTCGAGTAGTTTACTTATGGATTCTCTAGGATTCTCTGTCTATACAATCATATCATTTGCAAATAAGGAGATTTTTACTTTTTTGCTGATGTGGATGCCCTTTATTTCTTTGTCTTGTCTAATGGTTCTGGCTAGAACTTCTAGTACAATGCTGAATAAAAGTGTTGAGAATGGCACCTTTGTCTAGTGCCTGTTCTTAAGGGGAGTTCTTTCAGTCTGTCTCCATTCTGGATGATGTAGCAGGTTGACTTTGCATAGATGACTCTTACTGCATTGAGGAATTTCCTTTCTATGCCTATTTTGCTAAGCGTTTTTAGCATGAATGTGTGTTTGTCGATGCCTTTTCTGCATCAATTGACAAAATCAAGTGATTCTTACCTTTTGTGTTATTTATGTGGTTGATCGCATTATTTGTTCTTCTGATGTGGAACAAGTCTTGTATCCCTGGTATGAATCCAGCTTGGTCATGATGAATTGTTTTTTTGATGTGTTGTTAAATTCTATTGGCAAGAATTTTGTTGAAGATTTTTGTATCTAGGTTCATGAGTGATATTGAGCTCTAACTTTCTTTTTTAGTTGGATTTTTCTTGGCTTTCATATCAGGGCAATGCTGGCTTCATAGAATGAATCTGAGAGTATTCCATCCCTTTCTGTGCTGTGAAATAGTCTCAGTAGTATTGGAGTTAACTCTTCTCTAAAAGTTTAGTAGAATTCACTAGTGAAGCCATCTGGGCCAGGACTTCTTTTGATTGGTAGTTTTTTGATGACTTTTTAAATTTCTTCCTTTGTGATGGGTTTACTAGATTGTTTTGCTTCTCCTTGTGGTAATTTTGGTAGGTGATATGAATCTAGGAATTTGTCCATTTCCTTTAGATTTTGAAATCTGTTAGAGTAACAGTCTTTTGTAGTATTCTGTTATGACACTTGATTTCAGCTAGGTCTGTTGTGACATCTATCATCTCCTGTCTTATTTGTTTCCTCTCCTGTTTTTCTTTTCTAAGTTTAGCCAGTGGTTTATCAATTTTGTTGATCTTTTCAAAAAACCAGCTTTTGGTTTTGTTAATTTTTCAATTGTTCTCCTGTTCTCTAATTCATTTAGTTCTGCTCTAATCCTTATTATCTGTTTTCTTCTGGTGCCTGAGGGGTTCCTCTGTTTTTCTCTTTCTACTCGTTCAAGCTATAGGGTTGATTCTTTGGTTTGAGTCCTTTCTCCCTTCTGGATGTATGCATTTATAGAGATAAACTGACCTCTGAGCAGTGCTTTAGTTGTATCTCATAAGTTCTGGTAGGAAGTGTTTTCATTCTCATTTGATTCCATAAATTTCTTTATTTTGTTCTTGATTTCTTCTATAACTCATGGCTTTATGAGCAATGTGTTGTTCAGTTTCCATGAATTCAAACTTCTACCTGTGTTTTTTCTGCTATTGTTTTTGTCTTTTATGCCTTTATGGTCTGAAAAGATCCTTTGGAAAAATTCAGTGGTTTGGATTTTGTTGAATCTTGCTTTATGTCCTAACACATGGTCTATTTTGGAAAATGTTCTATGTGTATTGCAGAAAAAGGTGCACTAATCTGTTGATGCATAGAAAGTTCTGTATATGTTGATGAGGTCTAGTTGGTTAATTGTTACAATAAAATCTTCAGTGTTTTTACTGAGTTTTTTTCTTAATGATCTGTCCATTATTGAAAGTAGAGAGTTGAAGTCTACAGCTATTATTGTACAGTGATCTATCTCATTTTTCAGTATTGCCAGTGTTTGTTCAATGTATTTAGATGGTTTAGTATTGGGTGCATAAATATTTAATATTGTTAAGTCCTGATTGTGTACTGAAACTTTCAGCAATAAGTAATAACCGTTCTTGTCCACGATGGTGGAGTTTACATTAAAATCTATTTTATCTGAGATTATATTGCCACATCTGCTCTTCTTTGTGTGTTGTTAGCTTGGTATATATTATTTCATCCTTTAGTTTTCAGTTTGTTCATTTCTTTGAGTCTTAGTTGTGTTTCTTGTAAGCAACATATAGATGGGTTATGTCTTTTGATCCAGGATGTCACTTGTTGTCTCCTTAATGGAGAATTCAGTCAGTTTACATTCACTGTAATTATTGATAGGTATTTGTTTACTGCTGTCATTTTGATGTATTTATTTTTGTGTTGGTGTTTTCTATATTCTTAATATGCTGTTTTGGGTCAATCTTTACAATGAGCTGAGTTTTCAGCTTTTTCAGTGTTGGTTTTCTGTTTGTTGAGACTCCTGTATCACATTTCTTGTTTTGATATGTTGCATCATTATTGTACTTTGTAGCTACCCCTATACTCCCCCTTAAAATTCTAAGTTTAAACCCAATTTTAACTTCTGCATATCTTTTTAACTTCCTTTCCATCTGAAAGGACTATAACTACTATAATATATCTCTCTTTTTAGTGTGATGGTGTCATAGTTTTCATGACATGATCATTGGTTCTCTTCTTTTAATATTGTGGCTAAGACTGAGTTTTGTGACTTCCCTAACTGAGTAGGATTCTGGATGCTTTGTCCTGCCTTTCTTTCTTAAATATACACTTCATGGTTTTGCTTTCCTAAGCAAAGCACTTCTTACAGTATTTCTTGTAGTTTTGGTTTTTACAAAGTGTCTAAACTTCTGTTTATCTGCCAGCCAAGCCAAGTGCCGTCGAGTTGGATCATGAGTCACCATGTTTATCTTCAGATGTCTTAATTTCATCTTCATATTTGAGAGATAATTTTGCAGGATATATAACTCTTCTTTGGAAGTTTTTCTCCTTTAAGACTTTGAGTGTGTCATCCGACTGCCTCCTGGCCAACATTGATTTTTCTGGGCAGTCAGACGAAAGCCTAATGTCAGATGAAAGCTGAATGCTAGCTTTGCTTTGAGCCTCACTGTCTTTAAGTGATATGTTTATATTTCATTTTATTAAGCTTGATTATAATATGTCTCAGTGTCTTTCTTTTGGGTCTAGTTTTTGTGGTATTTGATACACATCTTGTGTATCTATGTTCTCTTTCATATTTCAGGAAAGTTTTCTGTCTGTAACTCAATAACAGTTCTCTCTGTGTTTTCAGGTATCCCTCCCTGTTCAGAAACTCCAATTAATTGTAGATTAGTATCACATATTTCTTAATGGTTCTTCATTTTTCTTATTTCTCTTCTCTGATTTCTCCTCCTAAATGCTTGTGTCAGTTGCTCTGTCCTCAAGGTCAGTAAGTCCTACTTCTGTGTCCTCAATTCTGCTCTTTTTGCTTTGGATTAAATTGTCTAATTCTGTAATTTTGTTATTGATCTCCTGGATTTCAGATTTATTGTTCCATCAGTTTGAATAGCTTGCTTAATTTTTCATTTTGCTCTGCTGCATTGTGTTTAATTTCTAGGAGAGCTCTCTACATAATTCTTTTGTACTCAACCTCTGATAGCTTCAGAAAGCCTTATTCACCTGGGAAGTTTTTTGGTTCTTTATTTTGGGAATTTTCAGAGCCATAGTGGACTGTTTCTTTAAATAGTTAGGAATGGCTTGTTGAATTCAGGTCATCTAGAGGCTCTAGTGTTACCTCAGCAGGAGCTGAGGCATAGTTCTGAGAGGGGAGTTGGTCACCAGCTGTCTCTTTGTACTCTAGTGATTGGCCCCATTGGACTACCTGGGGTGACAGGCTCCACCTCCTGCCTGGCAAAGATGGCTCCCAACTTAAGAATTCACTGGGGGACCATCAATGGAACCTATGATGTGTGTCAGTAGAGGCTGGAAGAAATGCTACCGGGCTGCTCAGCAGTTGTTTCCCCAGGCAGTCTTATTTTTAGAAGCTAGAAGTTGACTGACAGCTGTCAAAATCAGTCAGGCCATCAGGTGTGGCAGGCCCTGCTTTCCAGCTGACAACAGAACCACCTCTTCGGCCATCCCCAGATGGTATGACCTAGTTTCTTTAGGGAGGGGTTATGGCTTCTACCATCCTCAGCTGGGCCACTCCTGTAAGGTAACACAGTCCTATAGAGCCTGTCTGCTGGAAAAGCACTTTCCAGACTGGTGGTGCTTCTCATTTGGGGAATTAGCCCCTGCTGAGGCCTCTGATTAGGTGACTGCCTCCCAGACACCCAAATGGTGTCCTGGCTGAGTTGCCCTTCCTGCCATGAAACCACAGAATCCACAGTGCAGCTCATAAAAGAGAGCATGGAGGGGCAGAGGTGTCCTCAGTCAGCAGCTGGGCTCTCAAAATGTACCTGTCCCATGTGCTGTCTCTCTGCTGCACTATATGCTGTTTATTTTAGCACTGTGGTTCAGAGTGTTTGCTGGCTCATGACCACTCCCTGCTTCCTGGATAACAAAGACGGCATCAGTACCTGCAGTCTGCACAAATGGTAAGTCAGCAGGAGCAGGGCTTAGCACACGCTGCCTTGTCAGAGAGTTGTAGTTTCCCATTTAGTGGTGTGTAGTCCAATCTGACAACCCTATGCTGTATCCTAGGGCTTCCTGGGTGTCCAGAGTGCTCCATTCAATTATTAATTCAGGCCTTAGTTCTCAGAGGGAATCAAGGAGACGTATATCTAGCCCACCATCTTGGCCCCACCACCTTGGAAAAAGTTTTTTATGGAAAAAAATTGAGTTTGTTTCCAAATCAGATTTATTTCTTTAGCAGTTTCAAAATTTTTTCATTGGATAGTCTAATCAAGATTTGAATTTTTTCTATTTGGACAATTAATTCAGTTAATATTGATACATGCCACTTAGGAAATTGAGTATCTGAAGAGATGTAGATTTTCCACAAAAAATATCTTTTGGAATCCACAATATGCTATAATGACAACGTCCCATCTGTTGAATGTTGTATCAAGTGTCAAAACTGTTGGACACATTTTTAAAGATAATGAAAATAGAAAACATACATGCTGATTTTAAGTTACGTGTGTTTGAAATTTTTACAGTAAACTGCGTACTTTGTATGCCGATTAACCAATAAAGCTGAAATTTGATTTTTAAATTAAAATAATTACTTTTATTTATAGTCACTAGCTATATACAGAAAAGACAAATGAAGCAAATATTTGGTAATTTTATAACATTGCTGTTCGTGCATGAAATAAGAATGAATTAATTACTTAGTTGCAAAATGTTAGACTTATAACCCTCACTACTTAATACTTAATGAAACTTCAAGATGAAATCTTACTGTTGTTGTGAAGGACAAAAATCTTTGGCATGTATACAAAATTAAAAAAAAAGAATCCAAGAAAACAATAAAATGGATGCCACTGAATTATGAAAAGTCTATTTAACTAGGTTGGGACCAAAGGTTCTCAGTGCTGTCAGCCACAGCTTTCTGAAAAGAATCCAGAATGTCGAGCTGACCTCTTAGTGGTGATTGAGTGAATACCAAGGTTCAGTGGTTTGGTCTTAATGCACAACCAAACATTTGGAATTCTGTCCAATATTTTTAGCTAGATCTTTTTCTTCTACTGTCATAGTCTAGAAAATCATACTTTAGAAAAGTGGATTCACTATAGATTGTTCTTCATTCCATTTTAATTGTCATACTAGACATGACAACAGCCAATATTTTTATTATGATTAAGTGAAAGTATACAATGCAAATGAATTTTGCATGCCCACCTATCTGCAACTCCATCTGCTCTGCAACTCCATCCACTCTGCTCTATTCGTCCTGTGACAGCACATTCCTCCTTTTCACTCTTCTGGTATCCTCTCAGTGAGGACTTATCTCCTCCCTTCCACCGTATTCTCTCCCATCTAGAAATAAACCAGTAGAACAGCCACCTATAAATGTATAAAACCTCAATATTATTCTTATTGTATTCCTTTTCCTAAGTTCTTATGGTATTGAAGTAGCATGACACTTGTTCCTTATGAATCATTGGTAACAGTAATAATTTTTATTATGAATTCAGAACTTGAGAGAGAAAATCCATCAAAGTGTGATGTGCTCTGTGAAAGAAAGGAATTGGTGATATGAGTGAGGACAGCTCAGGCTGGTGTGAGGTTTGGATGAAAAAAAAGTCTAAGAAAGAACTCTCTAAGCAGATAATTTGTGTATAAACTAAGCCCTGAAGTATAAGAAGCCATGAGAATAATGAGGGAACAATTCTTCTAGAAAGAGAAAATGAATAGAAAGTACAGGAGAATGAGATGAAGGAAGAAGCTTACTGGTAACAGGAAGGAGAGAAGCCTACCTCCCACAAATCTTTCTGACTTAGATGATTTCATATCTACTGGAGAGCACCAATTATCAAGAAGGATAGTTAGCTTGTGCTGCTATAACTAACCATTCCCAAATCTCAGCTAATCTAAACAAGTAAGTTTATTTCTCACTCATTCTAAGTATCCATTGCAGGCTGGCTGGAACCCTAGCTGATGAAGCCGTCTGTCTCTGGAAAACAGCTGGTTATTGTGGCAGAGCAAAAAGAGAAAACATGACCAGTTGGGTACAGGCGCTTAAAATTTGTACACACATCATTTCCACTCACATTTCATTGGTCCAAGCAGTGAATATTTTCAAACAAGCAGGATGCATAATCCCAACACACCTAGAGAGAGAGTAGAACTGGAAACATTGATGAGTAGCAGTAAGATCCTCTCTCGGGGGCTAGGGAACTCCCTGGAGCTGTGTGTGCGTGTGTGTGTGTAGCTATGTACGTGTCTCCAAGGAGAAGGTCCATTGCTTCACTCGGATTTTCAAGGGCTCTGTGCACAATAGCAGTTAAAAACTTCTGGATCAGTTCAAGACTGTCACACATAAACATAATTGCTATACAAGAGATTTGTGGCAAAAGTGAGAGATTGAAATAGTTAAAGAACTGTGTTTTTCTCTTTCGTATGTATACATGCTCACCTGTACAGGTGAGCCCACAGTTAAAAAGAAAAGTAAAGCAAGTTTGTAGACGAGAGGGTAGATGCCAGAGTACAGAAAATGAGGAATTAAAGACACCAAAGTGTGATGGGGAAATGACTGATGGAGTAAGTCGAGAAGATTCCTGAAGAGTTGGTGCCCAGTATTCTATAGAAATGTTCACCTTGGGTGTTAGAAGAGGGAACTGTTGGCTGATGAGGGCGTGGGGAGGGAGAGAAGGGGAGATGGAAAAGATGGATGTCTTCATGGGTCAGCCCGCAGGTGGAGGACAAAGAGATGCTTATTTCTTTGACATATGAGCAGGGTCATCTACTTAGAATGAGGTCACTGTAGGGCATACTAATAGTTTGGGAAAACTGAAATAGAGCTGACTAGGAATAAACAAAAGGCCAGCCAGTGGCACGGAGGCCCCTGCCAATTTGGGGGAACATAGCTTTGTCAGAGTGCCAGTAAACAGAGTGATGCAATCCTTCTCTAACCATGCCCAGCTGCCTGGAAGCAGGAGCTGGGAAAGTGAATGGTTGGTCTGATTCAGGGCTGGAGATTGGCAGGGCAGGTGCACCAACATGCTTTGTTGATAGTCTGAAGTTCATGAGTCTTGAGCTTGCAAAAAGAACTCATTTTGCTTTTAATTTAAATTTTAAAAATAAGCCAGGACAATGAGGAAGGATATAAATTTTACACTATATAGTTGTCCTTTGTGAGTTAGTTATTTCTCCCCATGTAACTTTGTTTTGGAAGCCCTGGTGGTATAGTGGTTAAGTGCTACAGCTGCTAACCAAAAGGTCAGCAGTTCAAGTCTACCAGGTGCTCCTTATCACGCAGTTCTGCTATGTCCTGCAGGTTTACTACGAGTAGGAATCAACTTGATGGCAATGGGCATGGGTTAACTTGGTTTTGAGCTCACAATGGCTATAACCAATGGGCTATAGTTAAAACCCACTGTCATCGAGTTGTTTCTGACTCATGGTGACCCTAGAGGAAAAAGCAGAACTATGCCAAAGAGTTTCCAAGGAGTGCCTGGTGGATTTGAACCGCTGACCTTTTGGTTAGCAGCTGTAGCACTTATCCACCACACCACCGGTGTTTCTGTTACTATAGTACTAATTAACATAGCTTATTTCTTATTGTTAGGTAATCATGCTGCAGCTACGCAAGATTTTAAGTGTTCCTAATATTCCTTTAGCTCTCACTAGTAAAATGTAACAGAAGAAAGGTAAAAGAAAAAAAAATTAAAACTCTAAAAATATAATTAGATACTCAGAGAAACAATTGCTTAGGTAAGCATCTTGTTATTAGTGATTATGCTATAAATTTTTCTGCCTTGGTTGATACTAAGACAAAGGAATACAAAAGGAAAATATCAGCAGTAGCTGAAGACAGCAGTCTGAAATAGCATTGTATTACATTTTTCTCTTCCTAGTTGCCTGCCAAATCCCTGAAGTTTTCCAATTTTGGTGTGGTTACATCACAAGCATTTGATGAAAATGTTGTTGCTGTTCGTAAGGACTGCATATGCATACCAAAGGCAAACACAGCCGAGGTAGCAATTCTTATGGTTTACTGGATGACTTTTCCTTGAAATCTATCATCTTATTTTACATTTTCTCAGAATGGAGTTTTTGTCACTCCCCTCCCCTTAAATATCTGTTGATGACTGACAGGTGAGATGAGCAAGCCAACTATGATCATTTAGAGTCAGTTTTGAGGCTGCAATGAAGTGTGACATCTCACATCCTTCCGCAACCAAAAGAAGTTAGCAGGAGGTAAGCAAGTTCAGCTTCTAAAATAGAAAGTCTTGCTGCAAATGGATTTTTTCCAGAAGACCCTTCTTTCAGAATTTCAGTCGTTGATAACTAGCAGCTTTTATCTCAGGAACTAAGATACGTTTCTTTTCATTTCTGGCCTGCCAACTTGTAGACCGTCTTCAGCTAAGGCAGTGCTGCCAGAAGGAATAACTGGAGACTCTGCTCAACTCTGTTTATTTTAGAGTATGGTAATTTGAAAAAAAATTAAAACTGCCAGTTTTCTATTACACCCTAAAGCTCTCAGTGCTGGTTATCTCATCAGAACTTGCAAATATATTTCTTCAGAGAATTTCATAAACGGACGGAAAAATCAAGAAAAGAGAAGATTAATTTCTTGCCAAAGGCCTCGTGCTATGTTCAGGGCAGAGCTGGGTACCTGGCCTTCCTGACTAATCTTATCCAAGGTCTTTCTGCTCTAGACACAGAGCGGGGCGGCATTTGGATTGCTGAGGCCACAAAGCAAACACTGCGTGGGGTTCTCCTTCTCCAAAGGGCAAGGGCAATAGATTTTTAATATGCACGTACTGAACTACAACAGGCTAGAGCAGAGACCTGGGGACGGTGAGCATTTTGAGAGCAAGAACTCTGTTCTGCTCACCTCTGCGTCCCTGGCACCAAGCCACATGCCTAAGCATGTCAGCATTAAATGCAGTGTTAAATTAGATGTTTGTTGAATAAGGTGAAAGTCAGGGAATCTTAATTCTCTGCTCAAAAGTCTGTGTGGCTTCTTACTTCACTCAGAGTAACAGTCAAGGCCCTGATGGAGGTCTGTCTGTATTATTACCTCTTTAACTGCATCTTCTCTCCTGTCTCGCATTCTCTGCCCCTCCCCCTCCTTTCACTAACTCACCTGTACCAGGCAGCTCTCTTGGCACTATTTATTCTTTATGTCGCACTCTTACTCTAGATAAAAATCAAATCCAGATAGATTGTGGTTGAAATAATAAAACATCTAGAATCTAACATAGGAAAATATATTCAAGTCTTATATTGGTGCAATTTCTTAAGAAGGACACAAAAACAAGAGATATTTTAGCAACATATGTAAATAACAAAGATGTAATAGCCAAGGTACATAAGGAAATGCAAATGTGTAGGAAGAAGACTGATAACCTGTAAGATATGCATAATTTGACTTTTGTCCTTGGTTCCTGAGACATAATCTTTGAGATTTAAGTGTCTTCTATGAGGACTGCTGCTAACCAAAGGGTAGGCAGTTCAGATCCACAAGGCACTCTTTGAAAACCATATAGGACAGTTCTCCTCTGTCCCATAGGGTTGCTGTGCAGCAGTTTTGTTTTTGTTTTTTATATAAGGCATCGAGACCACACACTTAACAGGACAAGTTAGGGGAGGCAATAAGGTGACTATGGGGTTGGAGCTGGCGAGAAGGAGAGTTTGCATTATGCAATGAAAACCAGCAAAAAACCATTGCTGTTCAGTTGATTTCAACATATTGCAACTCCATAGAACAGAACAGAATGACCCCACAGGGTTTCCAAGAAGTGGCTGGTGGATTAGAACTGCTGAACATTTGATTAGCAGCTGAGATCTTAATCACTGCCCCACCAGGGTGTGAAACTCCCCCATAAAAGCTCTGCACACTGAAGCTGCATGGGCTTCCTGGATGGCAAAAGACGTCTATGGGCATGAGAGGGTAGTTCATACATTCAGGGCCGTGGATATTTCATGTTGGGTACTCTTCCAGACCTTAAAACCCTGTATGTCAGTCAGTTCCTTTGCCATTTTCCCTATATCAGAGCTGTAATGGTAAGTGTAGTGCTTTCCGTGACTTTTGTGATTGCTCAAATGCTCCTTTTCATTAAGGCATACTCACTGCAGTATAGTTCAGATTGCAGTCTTCTTCCTCAACCCTCTACCAGCTATACTCCTAATCCTCTTTAGCATACTCTATTTTTTTAATAGCATGTATCATCTTCCAGCTGTAATTATATAATTTACTTCTTATGTGTATGTTTTGTTGCTTGTCTCTCTCTCTTGTTAGGATGTCAGCCTAAAGGGCAAATATTTTTGTCTGATTTGTTCGCTATGTTCGTAGCATTTCATCCTGACACATAGTGGATGCTTTGTAAATAATTGTTGAATGAATAAATGAATGAAACTGGATTAGTGAAGCAAGGGAGTGGGTGAATCTGAGAATGAAAAGGATGCCCCTTAAAGTCAGGCATAAAGGTCAATGGACTATCAGTTACAGTGAATTTATGGATAGGAAAACATTCATTTAAAAAGCCTTTCTGGTTCATGATGAATGAGGCCAACTTTCAGAGTCAAGACTACTGACAAGCTCCCTTGTTAGCAGTGTAAAAGTCAGTCCCTGATCAATTCAGGCTAAGAGCACATGCATCAATTGGTATTTCTCCAAGTGGGCTCCGAGGCCCTCTGTCTTAAGTTCTCAAGATTTATCCTGAGTTTACTGAATAATGTGTCATGTTTAGATCTCCAGGTGATTTCTGTGCAGGTTAAAATTTAAGAATTACTAGTATATGAAAAATCCACATAAAGTGGTAGGATTATCATAGACTAGCATTTCCCTATCATTGTGTAATTGCTCCACAGAAAGTTAATAAAATTGCTGTTAAAAAAATTGTGAATTAATAAGGTAACAGTGAGTTAGATGGATTCCTTTTGGTAACAGGAATTCTCAGAACCTTTAACAAGCAGATTTAATTGTGAATTCCCAAGAGTGGTATATAGTATGCAGCATCCCAGATGTAGTTTGCCATGGATATTTCTGTTTAGGCACATCTTACTAACTTTTTGGAGAGAGTTTTTTTTTTTTTTTTTTTTTTAAAGAATAACTCTGGGCAGTTCTCTTACAGATTAGATCTAAAATTTCTTTCACATTCTAATACACTATAATTTTATTTTCTCTCTTAATAACTTCCATTAGTTTGTAATCCAATCCAGGCTTCCTATATGCCTGAAAAACTGTGAAATAGTAGTTTTGTATTTCATAATTCCCTGGGCTCACTCTTGCAAATGGAAAAGGCCTTTTGTATTTGTATATGTGTTTGTGTGTGTGTATGTGTGTATGAGAAATTGGGATGAATGCCAGTCTGAAGAGGCTAAACTATACAGCCTATGTACAGTGCAGCCGAATGAGTGGACTTGCTTGTTAAATTCTGCCTGATTAGTGAAGGCTCTTTTCCTTTGTGTGATGCTTTACCTGTTAGCAAGATCCACACAAACAAATATATCTCACTGGATAAAAGCAATAATGTGGGGCCGGGTTCTCTTGCATTGATTACCACTGATCTATTCCTTACGTCACTTTCCATTCCTGAGGCATAGTCACTGGAAACAAGATAGGTATGTGTCTGGAATAAACAGCCTCCCCCCCACCTCCCTTTGGAAAGCATGTAAGGACTACGGCACATTACATCCTTCTGTGTGATGGAAGTATCCACACATGGGCAATCGCTGTCTACAGATGTAATGAACCAAGTGGGAGGTAATGAGAAGTGACTGTCACACCATCTCTAGGGCCCCGTTTCTCCCACCACACAAATTACACTGTGACCCTAGAGAAGCTGAGAAGACTATAATTGTCTCCCCTTTCCTGATAGTCTTAAAATCTATCCTAGTTTACCAGGGGGAGCTGAAATGCAGCATTATTCATTTGACAGTCCAAAAGATGCCCAAGGAAATATATGATTATGATATGGAAGACAGCAATATATATATATATAGCCACACAGGCACACACTGCCTACCCGGAAAGACTCCAGCAGATTAACGCAGTCCTTTCCTGCTTTCCACTTGCGGGTCACATGTGCTTTACCTCTTTTATAATAGGAGAGTCTGGGCGCGGGTCGGAGCCACATTTCTGTTAGAGGAATGTATTTTGATGCTTAAAAAAGGGTTTTTTAAATAATGATGATAAATGCAGTGATAGAAGCTCCTGGATGCTACGTTTCACCAATCTTATGTCTGAGTTTCTCTGTTCACAGAAACCATTCCCACTGTCGTCTTCTTGTGGTGAGACAGAGATGGCAGGTTTGATGAAAAGGTGGAGGCTTGCCTGCTGAGTCAACTTTTAGAGAGAGGGCATACAGAAAGTGCAAAAAGGTGGAAGCCTTTTAAAATTCCTTTCATTGTCTTCATTTTGTGCTTATAGCGGAGGCTTGCCATGCTCTGAGGGAAGTCTGCCAAGTGCTCGCTGAAGAGTGGATGGGAACAAGCCGGGCTGCTGTGCTGCCTGGCAGAGAGAAAATAGCAGAGCAGGCTGGCTGCTGGCTGAATGACACCATTTTCCGCTCCTCTGAGTCTCTGCCTGCGGGAAGCCCCCAGGTGGCATTAGGAGAATTAGCGTGTAAATTACGGGGACTGTTAATTTCTCACCACTTCATTAGCTGGCAGTTCAGTGACAGAGCTCTCCCACCATTTGCTCGTGTTTGTGGCACTGAGGTGTTTCATCAGTGAAGGCAAAGTTCAGTCGTGTAGTGTTGATATCTTTTGATTTTTTTGTTTCACCCCGTTGGTGCTTGCTAGGTTATTCTTTGACCCTGATACTAGCAATTTTTTCCTCGGATGTTCCTGCAGCATCTCCCTCAAATCTCTTCTTGGTTCAGCCTTGGTTTAGCATCACCAGAAAAAGGTGGAAATTGCTTCTGATTCCATGTCTTTTTTACAGGATGAGCTCAAAGATGTGTCACAAGGGAAGAATAAAATAGTATCTTATATTTAAAAGGACTTTCTCCTCACAGCATGAATAATACTATATTTTTTGACCATCTGGCAATTGCTCTAAGCCTGTAAAATGTAAGTTCATTACATCTTGTTATTTTTTGTATTTTGTACACAAAGAAACCCTAGGCACAGAGAGGTTAAACGTATATCATTAAAACATACAGCATTTGAATACACGAAGTCTGGCCCCAGTGCCTTCCCTCCTAAGTACTGCGGTATTTTGCCTTAATTAATCAGTTGTTTAGTTAATTCCTAAATGAATTCAACAAACATTAGTGAAGCATCGACTATGCGTCATTTACCATGCCAGAGTTCTTTAGCTAATAATTCTTTCATTTTCATTACTGCCAGAGTATGTTTTGTTGAGTATTTTCTATTTCCCCAGAGAAATGTGGGATGGGACCTTGTGACTGAGAAGTTCATAGACACGTAGAGAAGGGGTTGGCAAACTCTTCCCTATAAAGGCCAAGATGGTAAATATTTTTAATTTTGGAAGTCATATGGTTTCTGTTTCAACTACTGTAAAAGCAACCATATACAAAAAGTAAATGAATAAACATGACTGTATGCTAATAAAACTATTTACAAAAACAGAAAGTGGGCTGGATTTGGCTTTTGGGCCACCTGCTGTACAAGATAAAAGAGAAAAGGAAAGCTCTGAGAGAATCATGCAAGATACTAAATAGTGATAGTGTGACCTACGAGATGTATAAATGAATTAAATGTCAGGGAGCAAAAAGATGGGTGTGTTTGAATGATTAGGAAATGGTTTAGAACAGATAGAGTATGACCCTTGTCTGAAGGATGAGAGGTGTCTAATATACACCGAGGAGTTAGGTGGGTTTCATTGTCCTGTTCACTGTTCTTGTTACTGTGGGTGGCAGACAGATGATACCTACTCCCCCTACCTTTCATGCTTGGTACCGCCAAGTGTTCAGCTCGAAGCAATGGCCTGTCATTGACTGAAGCTGATCTTAACAACTGCGCTCTCCAACGCTGCAGCTTATTTTTCAGTGAACGTGTTTGATATAACCCAGGTCAGACCAGTCACTCATAAGAAGGTGGCTACTGGGCAAAATGGGGAATGACTCTTGGGAAAGTTTTCATTTTTCTAGTCAAAGTGACAGATTAAGCTAGTGCCATGTATCCTGCATGCTTTCCTGACACAAATGTGGACATAAAGGCTGGAGGGGTGCAGTCATCTCGGTACCTTGAAGAAGCAAGCCAGTGTGTTATCAACAGAGATTGGGTAAGAAG
Source organism: Heterohyrax brucei (assembly GCA_028571685.1). Lineage (NCBI taxonomy): Eukaryota > Metazoa > Chordata > Mammalia > Hyracoidea > Procaviidae > Heterohyrax > Heterohyrax brucei. Next base: position 80,661,534 of record CM053143.1, read on the forward strand.
AAAATGAAATATCTCTAAACTAGCTGTATCATCAATTTTCCCTTAACTGCATCACTGTTGAGCTACAGTACCGGCACTGGGTTGCCTCCTTTCCAGCCTTCTTGTTAAAAAGAATTAATAGTTTTACTTCTTACAGTTATTGTTAGCTGAGTGTATATATATTTTTCTTCTTGCCACTGAAAACATTCTGAAGCAATAAACCACATAGATAAACTCAGAGTTATTTGGACACGGTTAAATATATCTTTTGGAACTAATGCTTTAATAATCAATTTGACCACCAGTACCAGAATTTACTAACAGTTATTAGCTGTACTTAGGGGAGAGAGAGATGTTCATAAAAAACTTGAAAGTAAAAAAAAAAAAAAGGTAAGACAAAGTATAGGAAAAGACATTTCATTTTGAGGATTCAGCCAAAAATGGATCAGTATCAAATGGACCAAAGTAGAGATCCTAAATCACCTAAGACAGACAGACTGCTCTTCAGGCTTGTGAGTCTTGATTTTTAGTTTATCTGGTAATAATAGTTTTGCTAAGAAAATACACCAATCATAAGGAGGAAAGATTGTCCAACCATAAAACATAGAAGAGGAGCCTATTTAAAAAAACTTCACCCTCTAGGCCAATCCCATATAGGAATAACCAGGTAGATATATATTCATGTTGTGATATTGGGCAAATCAGGGCATTAGAACCTGATGACATTGTGTCTAGTTTGGCAAATCTTTTTTCCTTTTCCATTTCTGGCTGCTTCTGGGAAGGCTGTCTTAGAAGGAAGGTAATCTTACTGTATCCTCAACCCAGTGGCCCTGTGTATGCAGGAACTCCTTGGGCCCCAAGGCTTCACAATGGGGGTTCTCGTAATGCTCAGCAAGTGCTCTAACTTCTGCAGTTACGTGACGCCACATCACCAGCTCTCCTCAACTGGACATAGTCTTGATTCTGTGTCCTGGTGTAGCTATATTGTTTCTTTGAAATGCACAAAAAGTAAGACCTCACTAAATAAATTGTTAGATATGGCTACACTGTCAGTACTAACTCTTTTTCTCTTCACATGTCACTCTGTAGAAATAAGTACTATAGCAAAGTTTTAGTATCATACATTTTTTCCCAGTTAGTTTTTGCACCCACTGGTACATACTAAATGTATATATATATGTATTTCTTCTATCTTCCTCAAATATGTTCAAAGTCTGTAAAGCCCTTGGGTGGCTCAAACTGCTGATACCCAATTTCTAATATGAAGTTTAACAATTACAACCTACTGAGTGGTGCTGCACAAGAAAGGCCTGGTGACCTGCTTTTGCAAATATTATAGCCCAGAAAACCCTATCGAAGCAGTTATACTCTGTAGAACATAAAATTGCTGTGGGTGGGAATTGACTCATGGCAGTGAGCTTGGTTTTAGTTAGAGAGAAGGGGCAGTCTCTGGTTCTGTGTTGGCTGTTGGCAGTGGGAATTGACTCATGGCAGTGAGCTTGGTTTTAGTTAGAGAGAAGGGGCAGTCTCTGGTTCTGTGTTGGGTGTTGGCAGTGGGAATTGACTCATGGCAGTGAGCTTGGTTTTAGTTAGAGAGAAGGGGCAGTCTCTGGTTCTGTGTTGGCTGTTGGCAGTGGGAATTGACTCATGGCAGTGAGCTTGGTTTTAGTTAGAGAGAAGAGGCAGTCTCTGGTTCTGTGTTGGCTGTTGGCTGGTTCTAGCTGAGCTGTCTGTGTGTTTGCTCATAGCCATCCAGTTGGTTCCAACTCATAACGACCCTATAGGATGGAGTAGAACCACCCTGTTATATTTTCCAAAGAGTGCCTGGTAGGTTTGAATGGCTGACTTTTTGGTTAGGAGCCATAGCACTTTGAACACTGTGACACCAGGGTTTCTGAGTGTGTGTTCGGGACGCCTAACATTTGTGTGAGGAAAGAACAAGCTATAGACCAGTGGATGGGATGAGAACAAAAACACTTGGTGGAGGTTTATGCCTTGGGCTACAGCTGGTTATTTCTGAAACATTTCTTTAATGAAAATAATCTTCATCATTTTAAGGACTGATTTCTTTCATAAGGCCCCCCAAATTTCTTCAAAGGAAACTAATTCATTGGTAACATTCGCTTTCTTTCCCTGTCTTCTTTAAACTTCTACATTAATGCTGACATTCCAGTAATTTGTGGATGTGTTTTAAAAGATTTCTATAAAATACCACACACATATAATAAAATCCCTCATTTTGTCTCTCTTTTTTCCCCTTAGCCCCTCCCTTTTTTTCTCACTCATCTTTTACCTACTAGGTAGTTTTCAGGTAAGGAAACTACTGGAAAAAACATTCTGCAACATGTTAACAAGTATTTATAGAGCCAGAGTCTAAAAATCCTTTATTTGTGTAGTCCACCTACAGACTACAAAACATAATACTAAAAATAATAGGAGCAAATACTAATCTAATTTTTAAAACCTTGTAAAAAGTCATACAATGATGCCAAGCCAAGTGCCATCGAGTAGGGTCACCATGAGTCATATAATGATAATCAACAAATATTTCTTGATCTGACTTAACTTTAGAAAACTAAGCCCATGTATTGTACTTTAGTTTTTCATTGCTACACTATCATATATTTTTCTAACTCTCATATTTGTGACAAAAATAACAAATGTATCTTTTAAAATATTCTATGAGAACCAGCTATTCTTCAAATTTTAAGAACATTGATCCTAAATTAGAAAAGGATTCTTTCTAGTTTTTTTTACATTTTTCTTAGTAATCCCCTTTTCCAGAATATACTGAGGGAGAAAAAATCAGATCACAGGAGGATATTAGCTTATTTTTCTTTAAATATTATTCTAAATATCTTAAAGTGTGCATACCAAGAAGGTAACAGTGGTTGTTGCAGTATAATTACCTCTCTTTAGAAATTGAAAGTTATAAAAGAAAGCAAAGCAAGACATTCCTAATTCCAACATCTCCCCATTTCTTGACCCTATAGGACAGGATATAATTCCCCCATCGGGTTTCCAAGGAGCAGCTGGTAGATTCCAGCTGCTAACCTTTTGCTTAGCAGCCGTGCTCTTAACCACTGCCCTAACAGGCCCCCAAGAAGTTGGAATAAGTCCTTGAGTGATTCAAGTGGCTTCTGATTGGTTTGTGATTGGCTGCATACACTCAGTGGCATCACAGAAGAAAGGTCTGGAGATCTGTTTCTATAAAGATCACAGCCAAGAAAACTGTAGAACATAGTTCCATTCTGTAACACACCGGGTTGCTATGAGTCAGAATCGATTTGACAGCAATAGGAAATGAGATGTTGGAGTTAGGAATTTACTTTTTGTTTCACTTAGTTTTGATAGCTTTTGTACTGAAAATAAATAAAAACCCATTGTATGTGAGTCGATTCCAACTTACAGTGACTCTGTAGAACTGGTCTGTAGGGTTTTCAAAGAGCAGGTGGTGGATTTGAACTGCTGAGCTTTTGCTTAGCAGCCGAGTTCTTAACCACTGTGCTACCAGCACTCCAGAAAAATATATAAGCAAGAAAAAATGAAATTCTAATGGCACTACCAGTGAAACCAAACTAAGTTTATTTTTAACACAAGCTTCTTTTTGTCTTATGTAACTTTCCACCTCTTGTTTTTCCTTTTACTATCTAAGCTCGCTTCTTACCAGTTTTCTTTCATACATTGTTTTTCTTTTGTTTGTTTTATGAAGACAGCCTTTCTACACATTTCTCCTTTTAAAGTAACTGTAATATTATGTAGTGTTACACTACAGATATTATTTTTGCAAATATAAAGTATGTCCCTGACGTTTGAGTATTCCATTACAGAGTTTCACCCAACTGTATTTTCACTCACTCATTCATCCACTCACTCATTCACTTTCTCATTCATTCAGTAAATGCCAGTAAGTGGCTATTACAGACCACTCAGTACTCTATGTCCTATAGAATTAGGAGGAATAAACATTAGAAACTTCACACTCTTCTTTCTTACCTTCTGGTTTTTAGGCAGTCCCATTTCTGCTCATTCTGCATGCCTCAGTGTAGATGCAGTTTCCTCCGTGAAAGCTGAAGTGACCAACTCAGTGAGCTATTCACTCACTCCTCTGTAATTCTAAGACACTGTTGTTTCTTGTTCTCTTTGGTTCTTTTCATATTTGATTGTATGTTACATGTATTGCTACATATTTTTCTCTAGACTGTATTTTCCTTTAGGGGAGCTACTGTGTCATGAATCTTTCTGTAGTGTCCAGCTCACTGTTGCTCCTTTAAACAGCCATGCCCATAACGACAGGATGGGCCACAGGCCACAGAAATGCATGCTCTCTGTGGATAACGTACCGAGCCAGGCAACCTGAGCTGAATCCTGGCACGCCTTGTACTACCAGGCGTTCAGTTCTCCTGCACTGGATGCTATTTCTTGTTGTCCTTTCTTGACTTCTCCTCAACCCTTAGGTATGTCTCACACCTTTGGTTTTCCCAACCATCGCAACTGTGTCTCTGCGTCAACATTTTTTTAAAAAAGAAAAAACTCTGATGGGGCTCCTGCTGGGACTCTGGAAAGGGCCCTAAAGATTGCCTATATCTTATGCTCAACATACACTCTACTAGTAATCTATTAATGTATAGGTGAATGGACAAATAAGCATTCAGAAGAAACATAGATTTTAAAAATTGATGCATGTTACAGTAACTTTAGATTTTCACCAACCAAAGGAACAAAAAAAACATCTTTTGCTGCTGGTGGTATTTATTGAAGCATGGGAAGATGTATAAGTGTGTATTTGAAAATGTAGTTGTGACATACAGAGCCATGATTCCCCTGGTACCTCAATCCTACAGCGTCACCGTGTTTATCAGCACAGTAGCAGTTCCAGTTGTTGCTGAGTTGATTTTAGATCCTGGTGAGCCCATGTGTGTAAGAGTAGAAATGTGTTCCATTGAGTTTTCAGTGGCTGTCATCTTTCAGAAGTAGATTGCCAGGACTTTCTTCTTAGGCACCTCTAAGTGACCTTGAACCTTCAACATGTGGTTATCAGCTCAGTGTGTTAATGGTTTGCACCACCCAGGAACTTCATTAGCATAGTAACCTTCTTGAAATTAAGCAAACAGTAGGGAAAATAAAGAAAGCATATCTCTTCTTGAATGTAAGAGTAGGAAATTGTGGCAGTTTCTGGAATGTCAAGAGTAAAAATAAGAATGAAAGAATTAATCCTGCTAGCCCAGAATGAGAAGTTGTCACCACCAAAGCTGTAACTTTTTAAATGAATGTAACACCTCAGCAAACTCTCCGAGCTGTGCCAAGTATTTACATGTTCTCTCTGAATGTGGCATCTAACAGCAAGTGGTTTGGGTCGTGAAGCACACCATCTGTGTGATTAGCCGCCCCTTGCTAGAGTACTCTGAACTCAGCAGTTGTACAACAGATGCATTTAAATATACAGTATTCCTCTTTGCATAGTTCAGAACGGGTGTTAGGAACTGAGGGAAAACAACCAGCTTCCTTGAAAACTCAGACTTTTATCTGACATCTTTCCAGACACCCATCATAACCATAAGACATGCAACCCCGGAAGATAATATTATCATAATGGATTCAGAGAGAGTTCGTAGGTCACTCTGACCTGGAACTTTTGCTCTCCTCAGGATCATTAATGAGTGAGTCAGTCCAAAAGGTAAAACCACATCACTGGTTTGGTTCTAATTCAAGTGCAAGCCTGTATAGCTGTGGAAAAAACAAGCCAGATGATAAGTACTCCTGATAGCTGAAGAAAAATGACTTCACTATAAGTTATCACTGCCATATTACTAGATGGGACCCAGGGGCACAGTGGTCAAAGAGCTTGTCTGCTAACCAGAAGGTCTGCTGTTTGAATCTACCAGCTGATCCTCGGAAACCCTATAGGGCAGTTCTATTCTGTTCTGTGGGATCACTATCACTCAGAAGTGACTCTACACTGATGGGTTTAGTTTTTTTTATGTTAGTAGATGTGTCTTTTGGAAAAATAACTGTAGAGCATATAGTTTGTGATGAAGTATGAAGTCAAGAATGAAGGCTTGAAATCCATCCTTATTATTTGTCTTTCATGTTTTTGAAGATTTCGTAGCCACTCACCAGAGTATTTTATTCAGGGTTAGTTCATCTTCATTACAGGAATGAGATCTAAGTTGCATCTATCAGAATGTGTGTATTCTAAAGGCTGTTAGGTCCTTCTGAATGCTGTCCACTCTTGGTTCAGCTGACATGATATCACAGTCTTTCAAGCTGGTTATAAGGCAGTCTTGATCAGGAATTTTTTACATAAATGAGAGAGCTCTGTCTGCTCTACCCATATGTCCTTCCTGTTTTCCCCAGGGATAGTGGTGCTTGGGAACCAGGAGTGTGGTCAATATCTTAAGAGAGCATACTCTAGAAAAAGGGAGTATACAACCACTGCCATCACGTTGGCTCTGACTCATAGCAAAGCTATAGATAGAGTAGAACTTCTGCAAAGAGTTTTCAAGAGGCACCTGGTGGATTAGAACTGCCAATATTTTGGTCAGCAGCCATAGCTATTAACCACTATGCTACCAGGTTTTCTATAAAGTGATTATAACCTTAAAAGCTCAAGATATTATAGCACAAATAAAAGATATACTTATTCCACATTTAAATGAAAAAAAGTTGAACAAATTTATTCCGACTCACAAGTGACTGATAAGTCCCTAGGTAAAGTTATCATGACTCATCAGTGACTGATGGGTCCCTCGGTAGTCCACATGGTTTGTGCTCAAGTGTTCAGCTGAAGGTTAGCAATTTGAACACACTCAGTGTCACTGCAAAAGAATATTTCAGTGATCAGCTTCCATAAAGATTGTAGCTGAGAAAATTCTGTGGAATCATTCTCCTCTGTAATACATAAAGTCACAATGGGTCAGAATCGACTCAATGGCAATGAAGTGGTTTTTTATTTTGTTTTAGAAAATGAGTTGTCATTAATGTCTACCTGCAAACTCTGAGTATGACTTGCATTGTGGCCTTCATTAGCAAGCATGGTAGCAGCCTTTTAAAGAGTCCTTGGAGGCGAGCATTCATGGGTGGCACTGTGTAATCACTGAGTAATGTTGTAACTACCAACTGTTGTTGTTGCATGCCCTTGAGTCCCTGTGACTCACAGTGACCCCATTGGACAAGGTAGAGCTGTCCTGTCGGGTTTTCTTGGCTATAATATTTATGGAAGCAGCTCACCAGGTCATTTATCTGGTGGAGCCACTGGGTGGGTTTGAACTGCCAACTTTTCAGCTAACATTTCCTGGAGATCATGATTGGATCAATGCTGTTAGGAAATTACAGAGGCCAGAGGATCGATGTTGTTTCATTAGAAATAGTTTCTGAAAAACTTGTCACCGTAAGTCATAAAAGCATGGCTAAGCTTCTCACTTGGGAAAAATAAGAAAACACGATATTTTTAAACTCAAATTAGGTCAGGAACTGACAGCAGTTTCTGTATTGTTGAGTGCAAAAGTAAGAAATGGGAAATTAATCCTGTCAGGAGTTAATGCCATGATGAGATGGTTCCTGGACCTGATGTCCCCTGGGTCGTCTCCCCATCTTCTGCTCAGGTGGTGCCTGAGCACTACAGAGAATCTTAGGCAAGATTAGACGAGAAACAAATATGTAAGTCACTCTTTTCTACCTGTGATTTTAAATGTCCATCCATAAGTCACTGTACCATAATAGGCCTAATGATTTGTTTAATGAATTTTAAAATAAAATTCTGTATATAGATATAATCTCTGTGAAAAAATATTGGCCCAGGACATCAGAATCCTAGATGTGACCATGCTCTGGAATGCCAGACTATGGACTTTGAATTGTGTTTGATAGCCAGTAGGAAAAAAAATTAGCATAGTGTAGCACAGTAAAATTTTATTTCAAATTTTTAATATGCAAAGATGACATATGTGACCACATGTAAGATGAAAAAAAATTGCTGTCATGTCTGCTCCGAGTCCTGGTGACCTCATGTATGCCACAGGGTTGTCATGGTGCCATAGGGTATATTTGTACGGCCTTTCTCTCTGTGTCTTGTCACTCAAGTGACTGAGTGGAACTGTGCAAATAGAGTACCTGTGGTCTACCAAGGGAATGGGGCAGTTTTGCCATATTGCTGGGCTGGAAATGAGCCATCCCAGAGGAGAGAGAGAAAGGCTCCCACCACCACCAAAGAATACCAAGCAGAAGCAGAGGGTGTGTCCTTGGGACCCAGGATCCCTGTGCTGAGTGGCTCCTGGACCCAGCAGACAGAGAGAGAGAGCTGTAACACAAGACAGCAGGAGAGACGTGCAGGAGACGGCGCAGGCAGCACGCCAGCCCTGGAATAAGAAACCTGAGTGCCTTTAGGCTAAGGCTTTCTGGCAGACTCGGGTGCCCCTGGACACTGATTGGCAGAGCTCAGAGCTTTTGTAACACTTGGCTTGAGCAGGGCAGAGCCTGAGGACCAGGGAGAGGCCTGCCTGTGAACACAGAGAAGAAAAGACTGTTCTGACAGAAGAACAGTATCCTAAGCTTTCTTGAGTCAAATTGTAACCTGTTACTTGCCTAATAAACCTCACAATCGTGAGTGCTGTCTGAGTTCTGTGTGACCACTGCAGGGAATTATTGAACCCAGTACAAGAAGTAGACAGTGCTGTGGGAGGGGTGGCTGGTGCTGGAATGGGTAAAGAGGATGGGGAGAGGAGGCCTGTCTGAGCTGTCCCTCATAGGATCAGTCTTTGGCTGTTGAACTTGATTCTCCTTTCTCTTTGTGAAGTTAGAAGAGCAGACACCACACCCACACGTGTTTTACAGTTTTCAGTGGGTAATTTTTCCAGGATAGAGTACTTGGCCTTTCTTCTGAGATTCCTCTGAGTGACTTGAACTTCCAAACGCATTATTATTATTGTACTTCAGGTGAAAGATTACAGAACAAGTTAGTTTCTCTTTAAACAATTAACATACATAATGGCTTTGTGACATTGGTTGCCAACTCCATGATGCATCAACACTCTCCCCTTCTCCACCTCAGTTTTCCTCACTTCCATGAGTCCAGTTTTCCTCATCTTTGCTTTTGGGCTGGTGTGTCTGTTTAGTCTCATATACATGGCTGAACTACATGTTTTATTGTATTTTTTGTAGATCTGTTTCATCTTTGGATGAAGAGGAAATTCGGGAATGTCTTCAGAACTGAATTAAAAGGGTATCTGAGGGCCATACTGCAGTCTCTGTCAGACCAGTATGTCTGGTCTAGTCTTTTGTGAGCTTGACTTTTGTCCTGCACTTTTCTCGAGCTGTGTCTGGGACCTCTATTGTGACCCTTGTCACAGCCATCAGTGGTGGTAGCTGGGTACCATCTAGTCATGCTGGTGGAAGCAGTGGTAGTTGTTGTCCATCAGTCCTTGTCATGGATTGAGCTGTTTTCTAGAAAAAAATGTGTGTAGCAATTTGGCTAGGCTGTGATTCCTGGTATTGTATGGTATTCCTACGTATCGTAAACCCTGTCTCTCTTATGTTAATGAGGGAGGAAGGATGGCAGTTGTGTTAGTGGTGCAGGATTCACTGTGTAAGGTTGTATTGTGCCTTCAGGCAATCTCTTGGGATAGAAAGGAAAGGGAAACAAACAGAGATTTGCAGAGCTCCTATCATTAAGAAAGGAGCAGTGCCAGGGGCAGAACATATCCTTAGGGAAAGACCTGGGGTCCCTGTACCTGGGAAGCTCCCAATCCAGGGAAGATTGCAATAAGGACCTTCTTCCAGAGCCAAGAGAGAAAGATTTCCTCTGGAGCTGATGCCTTGACTTTTAGTTCACTGGGCTGTGATAGAGCAACTTTTTTAAAAAAGCCATCCATTTGTGGTATTTCTGTTAGAACAGCACTAGACCACTGAGACAGTCCTCTGAATGGATTTCTCTCTTGTGTCTGTGGTTTTCTTCCTTCTCTCTCCAGATGGGGAGGGGCCAGATGGCTGCTCACAAGCTTTGAAGACCCCAGACACTACTCACCAAAGTAAGATGTAGAACATTTTCTTTATAGTCTATGTTATGCCAGTTGAGCTAGATGTCCCCCAAGACTGTGGTACCCCAACTTCTGCTCAGTAACTCTAAGCCTCAGGGAGTTTGAATATGTTTATGAAGCTTCCAAGACTTTGCCTTGATCAAGTTGTACTAACTTCCCCAGTATTGTGCACTGTCTTACCCTTCCCTGAAGTTACCACTTACCCATTTTCTAGTAAGTATTTTTCTATCCCCTCCTGGCCCTTGGAACTATCAAAGATTGTTTCTTCTTTGTGTAAACCTTTTCATGAGTTTTTATAATAGTGATCTCATACAGTATTTGCCTTTTTGTGATTGACTTATTTCATTCAACATAATGCCCTCCAGATTCATCCAGGCTGTGAGAAGTTTTGCACCTTCATTTCTGTTCTTTACCATTGCAGAGGTTTCCGCTGTATGAATGTAGTGTAGTTTGTTTATACATCCGTCTTTTGATGAGCACTTAGGTTATTTCCAACCTTTTTGTAACTGTTAATAATGCTGCAGTGAACAGGAGTATGCCAGTGTCTCTTTGTGTGATGGCTCTTGTTTCTCTGAGCTATATTCCTAGGTGTGTGGTAGCTGCATTGTATGATATCTTTGTGTCTAGCTTTTCAAGGAAGCATCATATCAGTTTCCAAAATCGTTGTACCATTTTGCATTCCCACCAGCAGTGCGTAAGAGTTCCAATTTCCCCACAGCCTCTTCAACATTTTTTTTTTCTGTTTTTTTTTTTTTTTTTTTTCAGTTCTGGTAATGTTGGGGTGAAATGAGATGGTATGTCATTGTATGTTTGATTGAATTTCTCTAATGGCTTGTGATCTCAAACATTTCCTCATGTGTCTGTTAGCCACTTGAGTATCATCTTTGGTGAAGTGTGCATTCATATCCTTTACCTATTTTGTCTTTCTTTAGTAGAGGTGTTGGATTTTCCTATAGATTTTAGAGATTAGATTTTTGTCAGATATGCCATACCTCAAATTTTTTCCCCATCTTCCAGCTATTTTTTTACTCTTTTAGAAAAATCCTCTGGTGAGCATGTTTAATTTTTGTAATATGTCAGTTATCTAACTTATCTTCTGACGTTTGTGTATTGTTAGTTATGGTTTGTAACCCATTTATATTGGAGCTCCAAATATTGACACTATTTTCTTCTTCCATAATGTTTATAGTTTTTGCTGTTATATTTTAGGCCTTTGATCCATTTTGAATTAATTTTTGTGTATAGTGTGAGGTATGGGTCCTGTTTCTTTTTTTTACAAATGGAATTCCAGATTTTCTAGCAGCATTTGTTGAAAAGCATCCCATTTGATGGACTTTGGGCCCTGGGTGGGGATCAGGTGACCATAGGCAGATTGATTTTAATATAGATTCTTGATTCTATTCCACTGGACAATGTGTCTGCAGTCATTCCAGCAACAGGTTGTTTTGGCTACTATAGCTGTACAGTAGGTTTTTTGGGTTAGATGGTGTGAGGCCTCCTACTTTGTTTTTCTTTAATAATGTTTTACTTATCTGGGGCTTATTTCCTTTAGATATAAACAGTGATTTGTTTTTAATAATGCTATTCATATTTGGATTAGGAGTGCTTTCTTAGTCATCTAGTGCTCCTATAACAGAAATACTTCAAGCAGATGGCTTTAACAAAGAGGAGTTTATTGTCTCACGGTCCAGTAGGCTACAAGTCTAAGTTCAGGGTGCTGGCTCCAGGGAAACACCTTTCTCTGGTCGGCTCTGCAGGTAGGTCTTTGTGATGTATGAGGTCTGCCTATTAAGCTCATGAAGTCATCCTAGAAAAAGTGCTACATACCTCACTACTGAATATCAGTACATCACCTTCAAAGTACTCTCCTTGGGAAGCTATACACCGACAACAGCACAATTTGGGAACTCTTTCTGGAATGATCATCAGATGTCATACTATCTAACACTGTAGTCTAACTAAATTTTGGTTTCACCAACATTTAAAGATCTGTTGACTGTGGTTTCTCACAAACTTTAGTTAAGTCTTTGAATATCAGAAAGTTTAGTTAGACATTTCAGCACAGTTCTTAAAATCTATCTTTATCTGGGCATTTCAAAATCAATTTCCCAATACAGGAAAGAAATTTTTATCTTTTTTTTTTTTTTTAATTTAGAGCTACCTTCATCCTCATCTCTATATAGTAAAACCTATGACAGCTGGAACTTGACAGGACTGCCTTGTTTTCTTCAAATTTTCTGCCTTTGATAGTGCGCAGACTTACCGGTTTCCTGCTGCTTGTTTCAGTAGAAAATATTTGAGGTTTCTTTTTTTGACAAGTTTCCACCTTACACAGTTTCTGGTTTTTGCAAGTTTTACCGTACAGCACAATTTTGACACATAGTGGAAGACCACTGTTTCGAGACACCTAGAAAGTTCTGATGTTTTTGGCATCTTATTGTAGAAAGTAGGATTCAGAGCATATTACCAAATGATTATTTAGATAGCAGTTGTTCATACTTGTAGGCCCTCAGAATGGAATTAATAGATGGGTGAGGGAACATTGCCAAGAGGGAAAGAAAAGTTGCAAAGTTGTATGTACATTGTGGGCATGTGTGTTATATGATGCATGGTGTTTGTGGTGCATGTGTATGTGTGTGGTGTGTGTGTGTGTTAGCACAATACCTCAGGCTTTCACCAAACGGAAAATGCTGATAGGTACCAATAATTCAGTAGAAATTAAGGGCATGAAAGATAAGAATAAGTCAGTGGTTATCAAAAATTGACTAGTATTATTCTGTAATAAAGTAATGAAGACTCCAGATAATTTTGATGACTTCAGATTTTCACAGAATGCTTTTTATCTTACCATGCTTGTCAGTTTTTATTAGCGGTAGGTGCTTTGGCAAGATTGTTGAGTATTGCAAGCTGATTAATGTGGGTTAGAGGAATGACAGTAAAATGATTATACCAAAGTTCATGGTCATAACAGGTTATTTGGAATTTAATTCTTTATTTTAAAACTGGCTTATAAAAGTGGCTTTATAAAAATGAAAGTTTAATATTGTTCTTGGGAAGTATTCACAATAGTAAATGACACAATTTTTTAGGGGGAGAGAAGCTTCTAATAACTTATTTTTCAACATTTTCCTCATTTCATATCCATGATATGGTTTGTAAAAGAATAATGCTTTGTTGATAATAGAATTGAAACACAAAATTTAAGAGACTTTTATAACATTATGTGATAAGTAAAAAAACCAAAACTTATTGCCATTGAGTCAACTCTAATAGCAACCTAGAACTAGAACTTCCAGGACCTATCCACCAGACCACATGTCTTCTCTACTCAATTTTATTCTCAATTCAACTTAAACACGTGTATCTAAATGGTGTCGACAGACAGAAAATAAAAATCCATTAGACCCAAATGTGAGGACCCTCCATAAGATGTAGTGATCCACCTCTTAAAGTGCTGCAGTTCCTACAAAAAACCTTTGGTTTATATTCATTTTCACTGTTCCTTCCTTACCCAGGGTAAAAACTTCTTTAGGGAGGTTTAGAGTAAGGATTAATAGATCATTTGAAACTTGACTTATTATGGTAATATTGACAGTTCACTATCTTGTATAGTGGGAATATTTGTTGACTGGATGATCAGAAGCTTTAATTCTAGATGGAATTTCCTGCTATTTAGTTAAGCATCTTCAGGAAAGACTCCCATCCTTGCATCTTCTCTTTTCTCTTCTCCCTGCACTTCTTTTCTTTATGAACTCAATTGTTCTTCTCTGGCAAAGAATGGAAAAATGACTCTAACCTCATGTCTACCTCAAAGAGTTATTGAATAATTATATGGAGCATTTAAATAGTTTTACTCCTTTCTTCCTGCCTTACCAAGTATTTCAGACACCCATCCATCTTCTCAGCTAAACTTTTACAGTTTTTTCTTCCCTCTCAAATCTATCCAACTGCATGTCCTTCACAGCGTTCTCTATATTTACTCACTTTTTCCAACTCCATAGTCACGATGTGGTAGAATCAACTCAAGCGGTAGTGGATTTGGCTTTGGTTTTCTCCTGTATTACTGCTCCCTTCTCAAGATAGGCCATCCAGACAATAGTAATGAACTCTATTTGGCCTTCATAGTTTCTTTCTTGCCCATATTCAATTTATTCTCTAGAAGCCAGAATCGTCTATTAAAATTATAAATCATATCACTTCCATGCCTCCAGTGATTTCCCATTGTACACAGAATAAAATATAGGGTGCTTGCCATGGTCTCTGCCATCTTAAAGATGGTCACAAATTCTTTGATGGTTCTCTGATAGACAGCTGATACCTGATTCTCTTCTTTTTGAATCTGAACTGGTCTTAGAGACTTATGTGATGGATAAAATACAAGGACTGCCAATTAAGTTCATGAATTCATCCTAGAAAAAGTGCAACATACCTTGCTGCTGAATATCACTATGTTCACCTTTGAAGTATCCCCCTTGGGAAGCTATGCACCAATGCCAGTGCCTAGTTCACCCTTCAAAGCAATTTTTCTGGAGTGGCCATCAGAGCTGTCATCCTATTACTCTTGATGTCCTGAATGTCATCAAAATGTCTTCCTTTCAATATTCCCTTTATCTTCAGGTAGAGAAAAAAGTCACTGGGGACCAGATCAGGTGAGTAGACAGGGGGTTCAGTTATTTGTTTACTGGCTAAAAACTCCCTCACAGACAACTATACAATTCAGTTTGTGAACTCACCACTGTGCCACTGTGCAATGGCAGGAAAGTCTTCCAAAATTGCTTTAAAGGGTAGGCTATAGGACAATAATGTTCACAGACTTAATTGTCAGACCTCATATGGCAGAGTGGCATTCTGAGAGTACTAAGACTAGGTCATAAGAAACCTTGAAGCTTAGGTCAAGGCTTTCTCTATGTAAAGCCAGTCTGCATGTAAGAAGTCTAACTACCACAAAATAATCATACTACCACACTGAGAGAAGCCCAAGCCATGTAAAGAGGCCATAGAACACAAAATGTCATATAGAAAAAGAGAGTGGCCAAAGAGCACTAAAGAATTAGCTATAAAAATAAAAACATATTTTAGAGAGTGGATTCAATCACTTCACCTGCCTCAGCAAATACCATGTAAATCTGCCCAGGAGAACATTCCTGTATTCCTAAACCCCAAATTATGAGAAAAATAAAATGGTTCAGTCTCTTAAGTTTTGGAGTTGTTATTTCACAGAAATGGATAGATGAACAGCCCCTAAAACAATGTGGTCTTGCCTGTGTCTCTGAGCTCCTCTCTCTCTGTTTTCCTTGCACATTGCCCTTCAGCCACTGGCTTCTCCAGCCACGTCAAGCTCGTTCCCTTTTCAGTACCTTGGCACTTACCATTCCTTCTGCTTGAACTCGGGCCCAAGATCTTTTCAGAGTGGCCTTCTTCTTGTCACTCAGCTCAGATATGACATTCTCAGCAAGATCTTCGTGATCTCTTAAATCTAATGTCACCTTACTTCCCCCACGGTCTTTCTAGTTCATCACTGTATTCACTTTATATACTGCTTCTAACTGTCTGAAATTATTTTGTTCTTTTATTTATTCCCTACTTACTTATGCTTTTGCAAGCTAGACTGGAAACGTCTTGAAACCAGGGAGCTTGTCTGTGTTTTCCACAAATGTATCCCTAGTACTTTTGAAGTTCTAGAAATTTTCTTAATGAGTGCACTTAAAAGTGCTTGAAAGGTAAATGGTTTTGTTATTATCACACCACAAGAAACCATTACAAGAAATTATTGAGTGCTATAACTATTCAGACAAGCATACATTCAGACATATGCCAACAAGGTATTGAGAATTAGTAATATCCAGCAATACTAAAACTTTTTGAGTCCATCTGAGGCATATGTGTTAATAGCTCCTTTTAAAAATTAGTTTGGTTGCACTATTTTTCTATTCCTTTTTGGCACTTGGCTCAATCTCTGGTATTTTAGCACCTGTTCCTTAATAATAAATGGCAGTCTCTTTCTTTTTTTTTTCTTTATTCAGCCATAAAGTCATTGACTAAAGAGTCTGTGAGAAGTACTGACCTCTTTTAAAAAAGGAATGAGACACCATCCAATTCCTGTTAATTTTCATTTTGTTTTACATTTCACACCCAGTGACCACCTAGGGAGACGACTATTGCTAATCAATAGTATTCAGGCTTACCAAGGGGGGAGACAATGTACAGAGCTTAACAAATCTGTAGAAACAACATTTCTACAGGGATTTAAGAGAAAAGAAATTTGATTCTATTTCAACACACTTATTGGCATGTTAAGCTGTGTAATTGTCAGAGTATACCAGGAGAGCAAGTTTAATATATATTGCAGTAATGCACATTTTAATGTACTGGGCAAGAGAAACTCACTGACTAGCAAGGAACTAAAATGTTAAAATGGAAATCCAGGCTTTGAGATTATTCGAATCTCTGACACCATCTTGCATCTTTTTCTCCATCTGCCTATCAACATGACTTTCTGAAATAACTAATCTCAACGGAATATTTTAGAGAAAAAAATATCATGTGAATATAGTTTTTTCCCTCTCTAATAAATGCCAGTCTTAGGCAGTGTTTTTGTCAGGAGTCTCTGTTCCAGCATTAACAGCCAAAAAAAAGATGAAAATGATTACACCAAAACGTAATTTAAAATGCAAATACAGATTTCTGCAGAAAAGCAGCAAAAGCTAATTGTAGTTTTTCTTCGTGCTTGGTTCCATAGACCAAGTGTGTTGTTGTTACCTTCCTCCCACTGGGAATGCCCAAACCACAGCTGCACTGCCACACTCTGACCTTGCAGATAAAACACAGTTGACCTGAAAATCCCCCAAACCCCACCAGTCCCAGCAATCAATAGGTTCTTAACCCTATACAGCAGCAGGTTGAAAGGCAACCATATGTGACAGTCTGGCTTTAACTCATGAGAAATCCCCAGAATAGAAACAGCAGTTGCATATCATAAAGAAAGGGCAGATTTTTATTTTTCTTTCTCCAAGAGCTCACAAAGTATAGATTTAAAAAATTTTGACCTCTGTGGTAAGGACATCATTTGAGTGTAACAGATTAAGACAGAACTTTAGATGTACTTTGAGTCGATTCTAAACTCTGTAATTGGAATTTCTTTTTGCCCTTACTTCTGTCACACCTGGATATTGTGAAGCTACTTGTTAACTATGAGCTTGGGTGAATATATTACTTGCAGAAAAATCATGTTTACTTTTCTCAGATCTTCGGATTTACTTGTGAAAAAGTACAAAAATCACTTGTGGATCTTGATTTTTTTACTTCATCACTGTTTTCCTACACTGGACAGGTGTTGTAATAAATTTAATCAACATTTTGACATAAACTATAACAAGTGGTCTTGCACTAGTACCTATGGCTGTCTGCTAAAGTATTGTTTGGAGTCCAGGAGGAAGACTGGATTTACCAGACAGAGCAACTACCAGAAAAAGCTTGAGTGAAAGAATTAGGATTTTTAACTCTTTTAAATGGCTTTGGAACTCTAGTGAAACCCATCCTTGATTATGTATGTCAATGAGGTCACAGATTCCATACACAAAAGAAATTCTTTCCTAATCTTTATTTTTCACAATCAAAACTTGATGAACTCAGTTGGTTGAGTTCTACTGGTTCTGTATGCCCTTTCCTGCCCCCTTGTGGAGGTGCTACTATGCTATGAAATAGTCAGAACAGCAAGGTGGAAGCTTTGAAGTGTAAGCATTTGGATAATTGCATTAACTACACCAGGATGCCACGTGGTCCCTTCCATCCATATGTAAGCCAACCTCGGGAGGCTACCAACAATTGATCCTCAGAAGGCAATAACTGCAGATAGTCCCCTGTGAAGCCTTAGAAAGTGCAAGGTCTCGAAAACTACAGTATAATGGCTCTTTATACCAAATTTTTACCATCCTGAATGACACAGGAAACCTTGGTGATGTAGTAGGTAAGAGTTCAACTTCTAAGGAAAAAGTTGGCAGTTCAAATTCATCAGGTGCTCTCTGGCAAATTTATGAGGCCGCCCTACCCCGTCCTGTAGTGTCACTTTGAGTCAGAATCAAGTCACTGTCAAGTATGAGACAGTAATGGTTTTGGGTGTGGGTGGGTGATAAAAAAGGTTAACAAGATTGCCTGTTAACCAGAGGTTATTGGTTTGAGTCTAGCTAGAGGTACCTTGTAAGAAAGTCTTGGCCATCTACTTCTGAAAAATCAGCCACTGGAAATCTTACAAAACACAGTTCTGCTGTGACAATGTGGGGTTTCTCTGAATTGGAATCAATATGACAGGAACTGATTTTTGTCCTTTCTGGCATATTTAATTTTATTTCTCCTTCTGAGATATACTGTAGGGGTCTTTTCTTTGCTGATTAAGCCTATGACTCATTTTTAGTAACATACACATTTTAAGATGAAAGGAAGAATTCTTTGTTCAACCTTACCATTTACTTGTGCAGGGAATCACACCTGTCTGTTGGCATGTCATGTGTGGTGGGTTTGAGAAGTAACATACACAGAGAAGAACAAGGAAAATTGAAGTTTCCTCCTGAGTTGTGTGGGAAATATCAGTTTATCCATGTTAAGAAGAAGTTTTGATGCAAGTTTTACAGGTATCAGTCCTATATACACCCACCTCACTTAACATTTTACTGGATAAGTTAAATTGGGCTAAGCTTTCTCATGCAAAACTTGTTTAATTTTCTCTGTAATTTCTTAAGTTCCAAAGATTTCTTTTCCCCCTTCGGAGGAAAAGGAACTCAGTTCCCTCCCCAGAAGCCTCATGCTGAATTCACTTGTGTATAAATAGAGAGAAGAAACATTTTAAAAGTATCCCTAGAAATAGTATTTTTCTTTAAAAAGAATATCTTTCCATGACTATTGTATTTTGTGATACAAAATGAAGACTGGGGTCATACTTTAATATCTCCCAGGCAGAGAAAGGGCATATACTGTAAACTTCTTCATGTAAGTTATTATTTCTTTATGGAATATTAGAAGCATGATACATATGACATCAGATTGAAAGAACAGTCAAGTAAATCAAGGGAGATAAGAGAATAGAAATGCGGAAGGACAGCAGAGGAACAATCAGAGGCAGGAAAAGTCCTAGGAGCAAAATCTTACCTAAGGCCAAATATGGTTCCGCATTTGTCTCTGATGCACACTGTTTTAGTCAGCTAGTGCTGCTCTAACAGAAATACCACAGAGTGCATGGCTTTAACAAAGGAAGGTTTATTCCTACATAGTCCGGTAGGCTACAAGTCCACATTCAGGGTGTCCACTCCAGGGGAATGCTTTCCCCTTGTCAGCTCAGGAGAAAAGTCCCATGTTGCGTCAGCCTTTGTCCAGGGAGCATCTTGGGCAGGAACCTTGGGTCTGAAGGACGTGCTCTTCTCCCCGTGCTGTTTTCTTGATGGTGCAAGGTTCCCAATTCTCTGTCTGCTTCTCTGTCCTTTTGTCTCTGGTAGGATGAAAGGATTAACGGTGGGGCAAGCCACACTCCAGGGAAACTCCCTTTACAGGGGAGCAGGGAGGTAATCCTATGAAGGGATTTACAGCCCCACTCTAGTCCTTTAGCATACAGTTTAGGAAAACCACCAAATGGAGGACAGTCACAAGATTCTGGGAATCATGGCCGAGCCAGACGGCTACACATATTTTGGGGGGAACACAATTCAATACATGACACACACTATATATAGAGTTTTAAAACGCAAACTTCAAAAGTTTCACATGGATAGAGATTGATCGTTACCACTCCAATATCCATTTTCCTCTTTCAGCCACATTGCCACCTGGAAAAAACAAAGAAAAACACACCCACCCACCCACAAACATACATACACACACAACAACAAACACAACAAACATGACAAACCACCGAGCCACCAAGCCAACCAACCAACTAGTCACCTGGCCTGAATTTCTCCATTTCCTTTACAAATGCCAAGCCAAGTGCCGATGAGTCGGATAGGTATGGCCATATGACTAAGTTTTGGCCATTAACTTTTGGGTCACCTGAGAAGTGTCTTCTCCATAGTACTAATAACTTGAGTTAAGCTCGTGTATCTTCATTCACCTGTGCTGCTTTCTCAGCTGTTTCTGAGCTCTTCCAGACTGTGTTATCCTCAATTCCAGAGCCAGTTAATTTTTCTGGTAAGAAACAAAAACACATTTTGATTAGCCTTTCATGGTGGTTTTTTTTTTTCTTTCTTTTTTTTACTATCAAAATATTAGCAAACCTATTCATATCAAAAATAAGCAGAATTCAGATCCAGTGGTATAAAAATGGCTTATTTCTTCCTAAAGCAAGATGTGCAGGAATAGAGGAAGCAAGGTGACTCTCACCAACAGCTTGGCAGCCCTTTCTACTGTTCTAGAAGGGATAACATGAAATCTGGTAGGCGAAAAACTCTCTTGGGGACCAGTTAGGCTTGTATTTGAAGTTCTGCCACCTAATATTGTGTCAGTAGGTAAATAATGTACTGCCTCTGAATCTCTGATTCCTTGTGTGTAAAATGGGGGATAACCTTTATTTTGAAGGTTTGTATTAAGGATTATATGTTATTTATGGATTCGCTGGGTGGTGCAAATGGATTACACACTCTGTAGCTAACTGAAAGACTGGTGCTTCAAGTCTACACAAAGGTACCTTGCAGTAAAGGCCTGGCAGTCTACTTCCAAAAAATCAGTTATTGAAAATCATATGAATCATATGGAGCACAGTTTTACTCTGACACACATAGAGTCACATGAGTCACACTCAATAGTAACTGGGTTTTTAATTTTTTTAAATAGGAAATGCCAGTACAGTATCTGTTATAAAGCAGTTCACTTCATTGCAACTGTGATTGCTGGCCAAGATTCTCACTTAGTTATATTTTGGTGAAATCATGCAACAAACACCTGCATGTCTCAAAAATTAATAGTGCCACAGGAAGTCAACTTACATCTTCATCATATTTCTGTCCCCTGTTTTGGAGGGGGGTATGGCTTTTTATCTCCCTTTCATGAGCTAACTTATATTAATATGTTCACTGAAGTGTTTATAGACATATTGTGTTGTAAAATAAACATTACTAATTTATACCCAATAACAGGTTCTAATCCAGGGTGATATTAATGTATTTAAAAATCAAATAGCAGAAATACCTGTTTCATATGCAACCGATAGCCTACCCAATTCCCAGCGCTCCCGACCCTCCTCCTGCCACAGACAGAATGGACACTCAGACTATGCCAATTTGAAGTTTCTAGCTAACAAAGCAGATATTTTTATATTATAGGAAATGTCTAAATAAGAAAGGAAGTAACTCTATGTCTTCACTGCCCTTTGCAAACTGCTTGGGTGCATACACTCTGTGAGATGCATACACTTGTGCTTGTTTTTCACTTTTAAATATTACTTCCCCATTCCTTAACAAGGAGGATAAAATGTAAAGTTTTCATTTTGCACTTCAGTGAGTAAAAGCATAGTAATTGGAGCTTTGTCAATAGACATTGGAAACATTCACTTTGGCAAATACTTAATTTAAAAATCACAGAAGATGAAAACTAACCAAATAGCCAACATTTCAATTCAGTCTAAGATCAGCAGTAATTTAAGTAAATGTGGACTGTTTTTTTAATGTGAAAATGTGGTCTTGTGTTTAAAATTTAGGTTGGATGTATGCTGAATTGGTCTCGGAAGTTTGTAAGAGTTCTTTCCAATATATATCATATTTTTACCTTCAGGCTGTATAGAGACTTCCAGCAAACTCACACTGTCAGCACTGGGAAGGGAAGTACAGGAAACCGAAGACCATTTGTTGAGTAGCACTGCATTCATGATATTTCTGACAACAAATCAGTTCCATTCAAATCCCTTGTTTGATAGAAATCTCAGGAAATTTGTCAGTTATCAGTGTCATGATTCTTGGAATACGTGTCTACAGTGAAGACCCAAAATGCCTGGGTTGATTATGCAATCTGAAACTTTCAAAGAGCTTAGGACTACAGAGAAAAAAAATTGTCATCAAGTCAGTTCTAACTCATAGCAACCCTATAAGATGAATAGAATTGCCCCACAGAGTTTCCGAGGACAGCCTGGTGGATTTGAACTGCTGACCTTTTGGTTAGCATCCATAGTGCTGAATCACTGCACCACCAGGGTTTCCCCCAAACTCCACAGGGAATGGTATTGTAGGAAGAATAAAGAATTGCTTTGAGTCTACGCTGTCATTTCAGTGTACTGCAGGAATGATTTAAAGGTATTCAGAACCTCTGGATTCACTGTTTATTGACTGAATCTTCCCGGCCAATATACAGTAGGCTGAGTCTCAACCTGAAGTCAAGGGTTCAATCAGAACTGCCTTTTCTGTGCCAGTGCAGAGAGCTAATTACAGTATAACTAGCACAGTTTAGCTCCAGACCAACTGTCAGTATCAATACTACTACTGTGTCTATCAAAGGTCACAGGAGCTGCCTATTTGTTATGTGGGAAATTCTCTGTTGCCTGGCAGTTGTGCCAAGGAAATAGCCACATCCACTGCAGACGTCCTGGCTTTCTTCTTCTGGTGTGGTGTGAGTTCTGGCTGAAGCCAAATGCTAGGATGAAAATTGAGCTCTTGTGGCCAACCAGCAATGCTGAGCAGCTTCACAGGGCACATGAGGCAATTTCAAACTGGCAGACAGCCCTTTCCTTTTAATTAAAGTCATTGGAACCTTCCTTAGGGGCTAAACATGCAGGAAAATATCAGGCTTCGCTGTGAATTGAGGATATCAAAACATGTCTTTATAAAATATCATAGGCTGAACTTATCTGAGAGTATCAACAATTTATTGCTGTAGAATTCTAGAGTAATAAAATTGATATCAAAAATGACAAAAATTCTATTTTTTTACAGTGATGGGCCAGGGAGAAGAATTAAATAGTAGGGTCTCAGAGAAAAATCATTATGATTTGGCATCTGTGTTTCTAGAACATCTTGTAAGCAGGTAGAATGCCAGCTGAACACATGTGAACAAAAATACTCAGCAAGAAAGAAATGTTCATCACTGGGTAGCACATCTAACTAGAAAGGAGGAAAGAACTGTTCCATCTGTTCCACGGACATGGCCATCCAGTATGCAAGGCAAGGAATCACTACCGATGCTGACATCAAGGGGAACAAAGAAACAGGGCCCTGTGTTTGGCTCGTAGTGAAGTCAGGCAAATAAGCATTTTGCAGTGTATAAGCATGTTTAACCAGCCCACCTTCCCAGAGGGGGGAAACACTGTAAACCAGATCTGCATGCTTTGCTACTTATCAGACATTGATTGTTATTCTCCTGGGCAAGTAGGCAGAGGGGCTAATTGTTTGGTTGCTTTTTGCATGGGTAAGTATATTGTCCATGAAGACTGCTCACTTTAATAATGAATAGTCCACAAATTTGCAAATTAGGAGGGAAAGGAAGATCAGTTTGTGCCAAGAGCAGAGAATTTCTTTTTTTCTACCTGCATGGTATCCTCAATGGCAATCATTTTTTAAAATTGTATCCTGATACTATCTCTGATGTAGGATTTTCTTCTGCTTTATTTAAACAGCTTTATTGAGCTGTAAGTGATATACATTACAAGATACATACACAAAGTGTACAATTACATGTGTATACATATCCATATATAATGAATATGAAACTATCACCATAAGATGATTAACATGCATCATCAACAAAAGTTTCCTTGTGCCTCTTCTGTTCTGTCCTAGCCTATCTTTCCCCATCTCCACTGATTTACTATCTGTTACTATGGATTAGTCTGTGTTTACTGGAATGGGATGCAGCAATAAATACTGTATTATGCCTCGTTCTTTTTACTGATAATTGTCTTGAGATTCATCCATGTTGTAATATGTCATTCGTTCTTTTTCCTTTTTTTTAAAATTGAAATCTAGTATCCCTTTGTATGGTATTGAAAGAAGTCCAAGCTGCACTGAAACCAAAAACCAATCCAAACCCAAGGCCATTGAGTCAATTCCAACTCACAGTAGAGTAGACCTGAGACATAGAGTTTCAAAGGAGCACCTGGTGGATTCAAACTGCCAACCTTTTGGTTAGCAGATGTAGCCCTTAAACACTACATCACCAGGGTTTCCAAGCTGCACTGAAGGCATTCATTAAAAACATGTCATAAATGGATGGAATGTGAATTGAGATCTTTCAACAAATGGATTCAAAACTAGAAGCACTCACTTATCTATGTCAAGAAATTTGGAATACAGTACTTGAGCTATCAGCTGGGAGAGATCAGTATCTGTGTCCTTTTCAAAGAAAGATAACCCAACAGAATGGAGAAGTTGGTGAAAAATATCATTTATGTTATATGCAAACAGTATTTTGCTGGAGATAATTCAAAAATGGTTACAACAGCTTGCTGACAGGAAACTGCCAGAAATTCAAGTCAGATTCAGAAAAGGATTGATGTCAGGTGGTTCTTGGCTAAAAGCAGAGAATATCAGAAAGCTATCTACCTGTGCTTTGCTGACTATGCAAAGGCCCTTGACTGTAAGTGTCATAACAAATTGTGGACAATATTGTGAAGAATGGAAGTCCAGGACACTCAGTTGTGCACATGAGGAACTGAACACAGACCAAGAGGCAGTTGTTAGAACAGAGCTGTGGGATACTATATGATTTAAAATCAGAAAAGGTGTGCATCTGGACTGTATCCTTTCATCACACTTACACAATCTGTATGCTGAGCAAGTTACATGAGAAGCCGAGCTATATGAAGAATGTGGCATCAGGACTGAAGGGAGACGTGGCTTACAGTGGAGAGGCCCCTCTCAGGCACCGCAGTGTTTATGCGATGACTCGAGAAGCGCATCTCAGGTGACTGAGTGGGGACAATTGTTTTCTTAACTGGGACGATCTTAACAAATAGAAAGGAATTACCAGGCAAAATAAAAAAAAAACAAAATTCCTAAAAAAATCCACGGTAACATACCAAAAAGGTAACACTCTACTTCTAGCATGGAAAGATAAAAGGACCATCACTTGTTTGTCCACATGGGATAACGTGGGAATGATTACCATAAAAAGGATTTTGTGAGGTGGCACGGAAGTCAACGTCCAGAAACCTAGTATTATAATAAATTACATACAGCATATGGGGGGCGTTCATGGAGTAAATCAATATGCCTCGACATATTGTTTTCTGTGAAATCTTTGATGTCTTTGTGCAGGAGGCTTTCTTGCAAGAGTGGAGCTACAGTGCTTTGGAACACTTGTCCCAGCAGGCCTCATGCGGGCCTGAGGCCCAGGCCAGTGGTCATAGGAAGCAGAAGCTGAAGAGACGAACAGCGTCAGAAGCTGAGCTGCCTTCGTCTCAGAGGGTACAGCCATGTCCTCAGGGGTGTGAAAGGGTGGAGCCAGGGCTTTCTGTGCTTATAAGAGTGGAATTGCCATGCAGTTGGGCTTAGGGTGTGCCTACAGCTGAGGGGGCAGAGTTGCTGTCCAAGTGAGCCTTTCTAAGCAGAGTTCTAGTACAGGGCTAGGGGTCTACACTCAGAATCCAGAGAGTGGCCAATACCTAGAGTCTGGAGGTCAGGGCCATTATGTAGAGTGTCTCAGAAAGTGTAAGAGTATTTTCAAGCTTTAAGGGCTAATGTCATGTGTTTTTTGTTGTGATACGTACATGCTCTGACAAACCAGGATGCACCTCAGGTATTGTTTTATAAAATGCCGTACAAAAAACAATTACAGAGCATACTATTTCAAAGATTTTCTTTTGTAAGATGTAGAAATATACAAAATGTTAAAGCATATTATTTGTATTCATTTGAATATAAAATCATTTTAAAGTGGCTGTAAGAAACTTGCATAATATATGCAAAATCCTCTGCAGTTGCTAGTTCGCCAAAGGGAAAAAGTCCTCAAGGATATTAACAACCTGCAGTTGACACAGCCTGACTTGCTGAAAGCAAAAAGGACTTGAAGTACTCACTGAGGAAGATCAAAGACTACAGCCTTCACAATAGATTACTCCTCAGCATACAGAAAACAAAAACCTGGATCAATAAGCAACGCCATGATAAATGGAGAAAACATTGAAGTCAAGGATTTCATTTTACTTGGATCCACAGTTAATGCCCATGCATGCAGCAGTCAAGAAATCAAATGATGTATTACATTGGGCAAATGTGCTGCAAAAGATCTCTCAAAAGTGTTAAAAGCAAAGATATAATCTTGTGGATAAAGATGTGACTTACCCAAGCCATGATATTGTTTAGCCAAGCCATGTTATTTTCAGTCACCTGATTTGTTGGGTGAAAGCTGGATAATGAAGAAACAAGACCGAAGAACAATTGATATTTCTGAATCATGGTTTTGGCAAAGAATATTGAGTATACCATGGACTGCCAGAAGCCTGAACAAGTCTGTCTGGAAAAGTACAGTCAGAATACTTCTTAGAAGTGAGGATGGCAAGACTTGGTTTCATGTATTTCAGATATATAATCAGCAAGAATCAGTCCCAGAGAAGAGCATCATGCTTGGGAAAGTAGAGGGTCATTGAAAGAGGAAGATCCTCAGCAAGACGGGTTGACAGGGGCTGTAACGACTCAAGCATAGCAACTGTTGCGAGAATGGCCCAGGACTGGGCAGCATTTTGCTCTGTTGTGCGTAGGGTCATTATGGGTTAGAACCGAGTTGATAGCCCCTAACAACAAAAAGTCCATCAGTTTTTTTTTTTTTTTAATCTGTTTGTCTCTTGATGGATATTTGGGTTATTTTTAGGTTTTTGGCTATTACACATAAGGCTGCTATTACATGTTCAAGTCTTTATGGGAACATATGCTTTCATTTTTTCTCGGGCAAATAGCAGTAGAAAGACTGACTCATACACTAGGTGTACCTTTAACTTTTTAAAGAAACTGACGAAATGTTTCTGAAGCAGCTGCACGTTTCCACTAGCAGGGTATGTTGGTTTCAGTTCCTCTCTACCCTCACTGCCATTTGGTATAGTAAGTCTTTTTAATTTTACTCATTCTGTAAGTGTGTAGTTGTATCTTATTATAGTTTTTAATTTGCATTTCCTTAATAGCTAATGCTATGGATTGAACTGTAATTCTGGCCTGTATACCGGTAAATGGAGTCCTGGTGTCTCAATGGATAAGAGACTGGCTGCTACCCCAAATGTCGGCCACTCCTTGGGACAATTCTCCTCTGTCCTATGGGGTCATGTGAGTCAAAATCAACTGGACAGCAGTAGGTTTGGTTTGGATTTTATACCTGTAAATATAATGCTGCTTGGAAATAGTTTTCTTTTTTATGTTAGCTGCCAAGCCAAGCCAAATGCCATTGAGTCAGATCTACTTAATTATGTCTGAGTTATTTTTTTAAAAAAAGGGCACAATGGACACAGAAATACACACAAGGAGAAAAAGGAAGACAAGTGACGGAGACAAATGTACCTATAAAGGTTGCTGGCTGTTAGTAGAACCTGAAATAACAAAGAAGAGCCACCTTCTGGTGCCGTGTTCTCAAATCAGACCTTTAGACTCCGGAACTGTAAGAAAACATCTGTTCTCTGAAGCACTCACTTGTGGTCTTGGTGTTATGGCAATAGTAGGTAACTAAGACAACCAATAATGCTGAACATCTTTTCATCTACTTATTCATAATCTGTGTGTTTTCTTTAGGAAATGTCAAATTTTTTCCCTTGGGTTGTGGGATTCTTTATGTATTTGTAAGTCCTGTATCAAATATGTGACTGGCAAATATTTTTCCAACTCTGTGGCTTGTTCTTTCACTCTATTAATAAAACAAAAAAAGCCATTGCAGTCAGTTTGACTCATAGTGACCCTGTAGCATAGAGAACTGCCCCATAGGTTTCCGAGGAGTGGCTATTGGGTTTGAACTATTGACTTTTTGGTTAGCATCCAGGCTCTATACCACTATGCCACTAGCACTCCATTTACAGGAATACAGTCCTGAAGTTCGGTATGTATTTTGAGGGGACACAGTTCAATCCATAGCATCAGTTATTAAGGAAATGCAAATTGAAAACAATAATAAGATACAACTACACACTTAAGAGATGAGTAAGTGGTTTTTTAAAAAAATCAATTTTTATTTTCTGACTCTTGCTTTTGGTGCAATACCTAAGAAATTTTTGCCAAGTCCAAGGTCACAAAGGTTTTCCACTATGGTTTCTGTTTCCTGTTTCTCTTTCACATCATCTCTTGTTTCTAAGAGTACAAGTGGCAGCACTCCTTTCCAGATTACGAAGGAGTCACAGTTTTACGTTCAACAACTCACTAAAATGTAGCCACTTGCCATTTGGGTTGAAACATTAAAAAGAAGACAGAAGCAAGAACCTTGAAAACTTTCTGTGAAATCTCATGTTCTCCCTCAGGAAAAAAAAAAAATTCACTAATTGCTTTTAGAGAGCTTATCAAGAAGGTTTCAGACATACATACAGTAGCTTTTTCCAAGAAAAAGCAATGGCAGTTTTCTGTTTTGAAATGTTAACCAGTAGAATTTATTAGTTAGTAGGATTGGGGAATGGAAATAAATTTCTTGGCTTTTTAATCTCAAAGTACAATTAAGACATTCTTTTATTTTGTTCTACTCTCCCTAAATCAGATTGTTTATTTGTGGAATATGAACTTAGCTAACATTTCAGAATAAACATTAGATACAGTTGCTGAAAGAAAAGTTCCAAAGACTTAAAATTTAAGTGGTAACAATGCAAACTGCAGTGTCCCATTTGGCTGCAATTAAAATAAAATAAAATAAAAACTCCAATGAATTGTAATTCTACTATAAGCTCGATTTTCTGAAATTGCTTTACTATGAAGCACAATCTTTATGATGTCTTTCTAAACATCCTACTATTTCAACTTACCAAATACAGAGATGAAACCCTTTCCTTAAAGATAATCCTGTGCCTATAGGAAGGAAATTATTTTTAAAAATTACTTTATTTTCATAGTGCAGATAACTGAAAAGACTTGCTTAGTTAATGCTGTGTGATTGTTTTCCTGGACACCTGTACTGATCTTCTGGTTGATACTGATAATTATTTCTGAGATTTTTGAGATACTTCTTTTGGAAGAGGGCATAGATCTTCTGCCAGCCAAGCCAAGTGCCGTTGAGTTGGATCCAAGATTTAAGGTTTGAAACTACACAATGCACTGAAGAGGATGTCTATTGCTAACACTATTTAAAGTGGTTCTGAATATAGTCAGAGAGGTTGTTCTGCATTTACGGTATACAAGGTAGCTGAAGGGTTTGGAAATGCTCATAATGAAGGGAGGGAGAAGGGATTACAATTTTTGCCATGGGCCACCACTAGAGCAACTGTTAACAGTTTAAACCAGGAGTATTTTTTAAAGCCAAACTGTGAAAGTAGGCTTTCTTTCCTTGAGGCAGGCAGAAGGACAAGGCTGGGCTCATACATTTTTAGCAGCTAGCATGTTGATGAGGCCATTTCCATTGAAATGAGCTAAATACTCTTTACCATTTGTTGACTTCCAACTGATTTCTGATGCATTTATTGAACTTCAAAAAGTGCTTTCAGAATCAATTAAAAGTAATTTTTAGTTTCAACATACACATATCCATGAAAAGTCTACACGTACACTTATTTAACTTAGCTCTTGCTGTGTTCGATTTTCTTTAAGAAGTATGTGTTTTGGGAACCATCTAATAATAGAGACAAAATCTGGTATCAGTTGTATCTAATTTAGAAATCATTTCAAAAATGTTAACTTTTCTGTCTTTGGGGAAAACAGTGACCAAAATAGCTACTGACCAAGAAGCTTTTGTCAGTAGGTGGTCGGCACCTGGGAGAATAACTTATTTGACAAAATTGGAGAGTGGCTGCATAATACAACAGTGGAAGGAAATGGAGCTCTTTTTATGTTTTTGAATTTTAAAGTTTCATTATTATTAAGGGGAATTCTAATTTTGGAGCAGAAGAGTGAGCTTGTCAAAACACTTATTCTGAATGTGGTTATGATAGCTGATATCTATATATATTTCCAAGTTGTTTTTATGTAAAAGATCTTACTGGGCTGTCACAACTAATAACAACTCTCCACACTAAGGACACTAGAAATGCAGATGAGTTAAGAATTTTCTAAGGTAACATTGCCAGTTAATAGGGAGACAAAGCCATTTTGTTTATGTAGTGGTTTTTCTGATATAAAATGCCACCACTGTTTTTTTTTTTTAATTAGCATTTGTTTCTGTTAGCAAAACATCACACAGTATCCACTTATGTTTCTGGTAATATTAATCAATAGATAAGAGTAAAAAATAATGCCCGTGAACTTGGTGGCAGATGAATGAGCATGTTGAAGCACCCATGTGCTTCTCAGACACCAAGACTTATTTGCAGAAGACACAGATGTTCTGCATTCTGAGATTTATGTTTGAAAACTTTTAACACCATACCAAGGAGTATATCTATAGCTAAAACTTTTTTCAAGTGATTTGTCACAGGCTCTATGAGCTGGAATCAACTCAAGATGGCAATGGGTTTGCTTTTTTTTCTTTTTCCTCCACTGAGAGATCTTACCTGTAACTGCTCTACTTCAGGATGGACATATGAGGTCTGACAGTTAAGTTCCCAAACTTATCCTAAAACAAGTGCTACATACCTCATTGCTGAATATCACTACAGTAACCTTTGCTGTATTCTCCTTGGAAAGCTATGCATCTACACGAGTGCCTAGCCCACCCTTTAAAGCAGTTTTGGAACTCTTGTCCTGGAATGACCATCAGAGCTGTTGTCCTATTACCCTTGATGTCCTGTATGACATCCAAATGTCTTCTTCTCAATATTTCCTTTATCTTCGGTAAAGAGAAAAGTCATTGGGGGCCCGATCAGGTGAGTAGGGAGGCTGTTCCAATACGGTTATTTGTTTTCTGGTTAAAATTCTCTCACAGACAACTATACAATTAAATTTGCCAACTTGCCACTATGTCATTGTGAGCAATGGTCATTCCAGAAAAAGTTCCAAAGTTGCTTTGAAGGGTTGGCTAGGTGCTGGTGTTGGTGCATAGCTTCTCAAGGGGAGTACTTCAAAGGTGACCACAAAGATATTCAAAAATGAGGTGTGTAGCACTTAGAAAAATTAAGTTCGTGGACTTAATTGTCAGACCTTGTATCCTACAGATAGCTTTTGCACCAAAATGTGTCCCATTTGCAAATGGAGGAACATGTCCTTATTAAAAATGAAATCCAAATGTTCTTTGACATGTAGAGAGTGAAGGCACGGGAGCTGAGTGAGAATCTAACTGTACTCATACATGCCTGGCTGATGTGTTCTGAAAGTACATTTACACTACACTGGACTGTGTCAAATGAATTTAGGTTCATAAGAAAACCAAGAGGTAACAGAAAAATGCTTGTTACTCCTTAACAATACACTTACTATTGAGTTGATTCTAACTCGTGGTAACTCCATGTGCTTCAGAGTAGACCTATGCCCCCCAAAGTTTTGAATGGCTATGACCTTTTGGAAGTGGATCACCAAGACTTTCTTCCAGGGCCCCTCCAGTGGATTCAAATTGCCAGCCTTTTGGCCAGTAGCCAAATATTCTACCATTTGAGTCACATGGGGATTTTTCATTAAAAAAAGGAGTATAGTCCTTCATTTCTTGAGCAGGAGAAGTACAACAAATATGATATTAATCTAATCTAGACATTTCTTCACCTATGATATAGCTGTGAAAAGTCGTATCACTTCTTTTAGCACAAAATGCCTTTCTGAGCTTTCAATCTAAGTTTCAGATGACAAAAGGAACGACACTGATCTTTAGTCTGCAGCACACTTTAATGGATGGCTGAGTTATTAAGCTAGTTTGATATTGAAATATTACTTTTCTTGATTGAAAACAAGACAGCTCAATGGCCACTCTGATTTTCTACACTATGCTATCATTTTTTAGGGAAAAAGTATGAATCTGATACCCCAAATCTAGCAACTCCCATACTTATTTCCAGGCTATAGTGAGTACGCCTTGCTGTTGTGGACTGTCAGCACTAAGTCTCCCTGCTTTAGTTGCAATGGTCTGATTTTACTTATAGGAATCACCTCTCCATGTGCGTGATGAGGAGGAGGATGTAAGTCAGGAGGCTTGTCATTGCTAAATATGATCAAGTGGCTCATGCTGGGCCAATCCTGGGGCTTCGGGTCAACAGAGGAGTGACACCGGGTGCAAAATAAAGTTGGTGGAAATTTGTTCTAGTAGTGGTAACTTGACACTGGTTTCTGGAGTTTTTGCTACTGAACACCAGAGTTCCTCTGTTTTCTTTTTACATGGCTTTTTTCTTTTTTCTTTTTCTTTTCTTTCCAGTCTTTTTGTGAATTCTGTGACCTACCTCAAATCTTCCAAAAAAATCTCTTTTCTGCTTAATGGATCACATTGGTGGAGCATCTGAGAAAACTTTGGATATATCAGGAAAAGATTTCTGAAAGAGGTGAGATGCAGTGTGAAGCACGAAGCATCAGGGTGTTATCCAGGTAGAGAAGAGTGGGATTTCTTAAGGACAGAGGAGCAGTCTGTGCAAAAGATGGGATACGTGAAACAGCAGATGCTTTTCTTGGGAAAAGACAACTTATTCATGGGACTTAGGGGAGAATTTGAGATCAAGCTCGGGTCAAGAGTTAGATAATGCAGGGTGTTGTTGCAGAGGTAAGGGATTTAAATTTTATCCTGAAGATACAGGGAGTTCTTGTAGGGTTTTCAGCAGGACAATGACATGAGCAACTTAGCATTTCAAGTGACACGCTGGAAACACGGTAAAGAATGGAGTGCAAAGGGGGCAAGAACACATGTGGCTATGCTATAGTTGTGCTGACAGATTAGTGACCAGGATTAGGGAAATGGCAATAGGGATGGGAGAAGTGGAGGCATTTCTTTTTTTTTTTTTTTTTGAATCAGGTAAATATGTGCGCTGTGATGATCACTTTTTTATGGCCCTTCTTGCCAGTCTTGTAACTCTCATAAGATGAATGAGTGGGAATATGCAGATAAGATGCTTGTGGCCCATTAACAGGATTGGATTGCTTGTTAATGATGCAAATAAGGCATGTGGCACTCTTGCATATACACTAGCTGATTCCAGATATTTCATTTAACTGGAATGACAATATTTGTCCTTCTGTGACTGATTTATTTCACTCAGCATAATGTTTTCAAAGTTTATTCACATTGTAACATGTATTAGGACTTCTTTTTATGTTTAGTAATATTACATCGTATATATGTACCACATTGTCTTTATCTATGGAATAATTTAAAAAGTGTAGGAGACACAGTGGATCAGAATATGATGAAAGATTTTGTGTAAAAAATGGTGAGGGAAAGGAGGAGTCATTGTTAATCTCTGGCTTTCTACCTTGCATGACTAAGTTCCTGGAGGTATCAGTGGTTAAGAACAGGACCCTAGCAAGAAGACCAGGTTTGTGAGAGAAGATAAATTTCATTTCGAGCTCACCGATTTTGAAGAGTTTGAATGGCATCCAACTGGGGCTATCTCACGAACTGTTGTAAATGTGTATCTGGATATAGGTGCCATGTCTGAGGTGGAGTTAGATGTCTAAACCAAGATACAGCCGCCTCGGTAGGTACCAGTTTACTCAACTTATCTTTAACATGAGTATCCTCAAGGTTTCTGTTTTAGCAATTCCTTACTTTTCTTGTGAATACAATCCCTCCCAGTGCAATCTGTGTGTGGTTCATTACCATATGCAGATTATTTAAAAGAAGGAAAAACTTTCAGCACTACTCTTTACATATATCTATTGATGCAACTATATTCCAAACATTTCTAGCTGGCAGTCCTTTCAATATCTCACACTTAAGAATTTCAAAACTGAACTTATTATTTTTACCTAACACTCACCCTTATTAACAAACATGACATCTACTGTTCCTTTCAATTCCCCACTTTGAGAACTGGCGTCACCGCTTATCATTCAAGCGATCATCTCATGACCAAGTTTACTCCAGCTATATTAGCGTTCCATTTTGTAGCTGTAACAAACTTTCACAAACTCAGTGGCTGAAACAACACAAATTTGTTACCTTACAATTCTGGAGGTCAAAAGTGTGACAGGTCTCATTAGCCTAAGATCAGGGTGCCAACAGGTTTGTGTTCCTTTCTGGAGACTTCAAGGAAAAATCTGTTTCCCTGCCTTTTCCAGAGTTTAGAGGCTACCAGCCTTCTCTGGCTTGTGGTCCTCTTCTTTCATCTCCAAAGCCAGGAATAGTAGGTAGACTATTTCTCATGCTGCTGTCTCTCTGATTCTTTTCTCTTCTACTTCCCACTTCCATTTTCAGGACCTTCATAGATAGATTACTGGAAACACTGGTGGGTGCATTTTTGTGAAGAGCTATGGCTGCCACCCAAAAGGCCCGTGGTTTGGAGACCCGGTGGGGCAGATCTACTCTGTCCTACCAGGTCACGATGAGTTGGAATTGATTTGATGACAATGGGTTTGGTTTTGGGTTTGTAGATACATTGAGTTCAAGTCAGTAATTCAGGATAAACTCCTTATTTTAAAGTCAGCCGATGAGAAAACTTAATTCTGTTTGTAACCTTAACCTTTTTCCATTGTAACTAACGATTTTAGGGAATTTTTCAGATTAGGATTTGGATGTCTACAGGAAACCACTTTGTCAGTCAC
Source organism: Heterohyrax brucei (assembly GCA_028571685.1). Classification (NCBI taxonomy): domain Eukaryota; kingdom Metazoa; phylum Chordata; class Mammalia; order Hyracoidea; family Procaviidae; genus Heterohyrax; species Heterohyrax brucei. The sequence goes on from CM053143.1 coordinate 80,696,230, forward strand.
ACTTCCCTCTTCTGCATCATGCCATACACTTACTCTATCGCCATCCCTTGCTCTGCTTTATTTTCTTTCACTACATTATTATTACCTAGGGTATTATGATACCAAAAAGTGAAAACCTGATTCTGACCCACAGAGGCTTATATTACAGAGTAGAACTGCCCCATAGGGTTTCCAAGGAGCACCTGGTGGATTTGAACTACTGACCTTTTGGTTAGCAGCCAAGGTTTTAACCACTGTACCACTAGGAATCCCAGATCTGTTTGTTCTATGGTTTTGCCCCTGGAAAGAAAGTATCATGACAGTAAAGAGTTTACTACTCCCTTTGCTTATCTAGCACTATGACAAAAGCATAATAAATTCTCAGTAAGTAGTTTTTTGAATAACCAAATAAATAAAAATCTAATTAGCACCAAAGATAGTTAATTTGACATTGGCAGCACATTTTATGTATCCATACCTTTTAATTTAAATTCACTGTTGGTTGCATAATTGTACTCTTGTATCATTTTGGTGGAAACAGGAGCAGTTTCACTATATTAGTAACTTATAGCTGGTATGTCATCTTTAGTTTCTGTCTCTTCCCAAGTTTAAATTTCTTCATGTTGCAGCTCTCCTTAAAATCTGTAATTTTTTTCTTTTTTGGCAAACTTGAAATTTTGCCTGACCGTCTCTCTCTCTTTTTTTTTTTTTTACCTGTTTTATATCATCTTTTCCTATTTTCCATAATCCTTATTCAGAGACTCTGGTAAATTTGTCCACACTGTTCTCTCATCACTAGGCATTAAACATATAAGTTATATATAAGTACACACATATAATTTATATACATCTTACATGTCTTTATGTGATATATTTCATACTCTACTGTGTTTTAGAGTCAGTTTTTCTGGGTTTAAATCCCAGATCTGTCACTTACTAACTGTATAAGCCTAAGTGAGTTACTTGAGCTTTCTCAAACTTAGTTCGTCTTCTGAAACCATAAAAGATAATAGTCTTATCTTAGAAGTTTGTTGGAAGGACTAAATGAATTAATATATTTAACACAATGTCAGGAACATTTATGCCTGATAAATGTTAGCAATCATTGTTGTTGTTATTATTCTTGATGGTGAGTTTTCTGAAGGAAAGTACTTTTTGTGACATCTTTATCTCCAGAGCTATAACTAGCAATATACATACATGCTGGATAATGAATACATATTTGTTATTTTCAGAATAGAAACACTGGTGGCACACTAGTTAAGAGCTACAGCTTTAACCAAAAGGTTAGCAGTTCAAATCTACCAGATGTTCCTTGGAAACCATATGGGGCCATTCTACTTTGTCCTATAGGATCACTATGAGTTGGAATCAACTTAACAGAAAAGGTTTGGTTTTATGGGTTTATTCTCAGAGTCTTAGTATATACTTAATGCATAGAACCCAATACAGAGATAAGCCCTTTCTTAGTTCATTCAGATACAAGAGACCAAACATGCAACTCCTGTCCAAGAAATAAGGGAGGGACAGCACCTGGACACATAGGCACAGGGAACCCAGGGTAGATAGCGGAAGCATGCTGTCACATTGTAGAGATTGTAACCAGTGTCACGAAACAGAATGTACACAAATTTTTGAATGAGAAGTTAACTTGAGCTGTAATCTTTCACTGAAATAGGAAGGAAAGAGGGAAGAGGGGAGGAAAGGAAGGAAGGAAGAAAGCTTTATTTTGAAAATATTTTGTCCATTTCCTCTAGGTTTTCCAATTTCTTAGAGTACAGTCTCTCATAGTATTCAGCTATGGTATTTTTGATTTCTACTGGATGTGTTGTGACAACTCCCCACTCATTTCTTATTTGGGTTATTTGTTTCCTGTTCTTCTTTAGTAAGTTTAGCCAATGATTTGTCAATTTTGTTGATCTTTTCAAAAAACCAGCTTTTGGTCTTTTCAATTTTTTCAGTTGTTCTTCTATTTTCTAATTTGTTTAGTTCTGTTCTAGTCTATACTATTTGTTTTCTTCTGGTGCTTGAGGGGTTCCTCTGTTGTTCTCTCTTTACTTGTTCAAGCTGTAGGGTCAGTTCTTCGATTTGGTTTCTTTCTTCCTTCCAGATGTGTGCATTTATATAGATTAACTGATCTCTGAGAACTGCTTTGGCTGTATCCTGTAGGTTCTGGTAGGAAGTACTTTTGTTCTCATTGGAATCCATAAATTTCTTTATTTCATCCTTGATCTCTTCTATAACCCAAGGGTTTTTGAGCAGGATGTTGTTCAGTTTCCATGAGTTTCACTTTCTATCCATGTTTTTTCTGCGACTGATTTAGACTTTTATGGCTTTATGCTATGAGAAGATGCTTTGCATTAATTCAGTGGTATGGATTTTGTTGAGAATTGCTTTATGTCCTAATCCAAGCTGTATTCTGGAGACTGTTCCATGTGCACTGGAGAAGAAGGTGCAGTTGTCTGCTGATGGACAGAAAGTTCTGTGTATGTCGATGAGGTCTAGTTGGTTAATTGTGGCAATAACATCTCATGTGTCTTTGTTGAGGTTTTTTTTCTAGATGATCTGTCCAATATTGAGAGTGGAGTGTTGAAGTCTCCTACTATTATTGTGAAGTGATCTATCTCCTTCTTGAGTGTAGTCAGTGTTTCTTTGACGTATTTAGGTGCTCTAATATTAGGTGCATAAATGTTTAATATTGTAAAGTCATGCTTTTGTATTGAAACTTTCAGCAATCATGTCCATCCTTGTCCACGATGGTGAATTTTACATTAAAATTGAATTTATCTGAGATTAGAATTGCCACACCTGCACTTCTTTGTGTATTGTTACCTTGATATATATTCTTCTATCCTTTAATTTTCAGTTTGTTCTTATCTTTAAGTGTAAGGTGAGTTTCTTGTAGGCAACATATAGATGGGTCATGTCTTTTCATCCAAGATGTCACTCATTGTCTCTTTACTGGAGCATTCAGTCCATTCATATTCAATGTAATTATTGATAGGTATGTGTTCAGTGCTGCCATTATGATATGTTTATTTTTGTGTTGATGTTTTCTTTGTTGTTCTTATTAATCTGTTCTGGGACATTCTTTGTGAGTTGATTTTTTACTCTTTTCAGTGTTGGTTTTGTAGTTGTTGAGACTCCTATATCATGTTGCTTGATTTGATATGTTGCACCTTTATTGTGCTTTACTGCTGCTCCTATAATCCTCCTTAAGAAACCATGTATAAACCCAATTTCAATTGCTACCGTTCTTATCAACTTCCTCTCCATCTGGAAGGACTATAACGACTGTAGTACATCCCTCTTTTTAATATGATGATATCATAGTTTACATGATATGATCACTAGATTGTTTCTTTCACTACTATAGCTTTGATTGTGTATGGAGCCTTCCCTAACTAAGTAGGATTCTGGATAATGTGTTCTTCCAAAATATAAAGTTAGCAGTTTTGTTCTTCCAATCCAAGAGATTCTTTTAGTATTTCTTGTAGCTTAGGTTTGGTTTTTATAAAGTCTCTGAGTTTCTGCTTATCTGCAAATGTCTTAATTTCATTTTCATATTTGAAAGATAGTTTTTCAGGATATATAATTCTTGGCTGGAAGTTCTTCTCCTTCAAGGCTTTGAATGTGTCATGCCACTGTCTCCATGCCAGCATCGTTTCTGCTGAGAGATCTGATGAAAGCCTACAGGGTTTTCCTCTGAGTGTTAGCTTTGCTTTGAGTCTTGCTGCCTTTAAGTGCTTCTGCTTATGTTCCATTTTGGTAAGCTTGATTATGTCTTGGAGTCTTTCTATTGAGATCTGTATTGAGTGGTGTTCAATACGTATCTTGGGTATCTATATTCTCTTCTTTCCTAATTTCTGGGAAGTTTTCTGTCAGCAGCTTAGCAACAGTACTCTCTGTGTTCTCAGGTGTCTGACCCTGTTCAGGAACTCCAATTAATTGTAGATTGTTTTTATTAATAGAGTTCCACATGCTTCTTAATGCTTCTTCATTTTTCTTGTTTCTTTTTTCTGATTTCTCCTCATAGATGCTGGAGTCAGTAGCTCTGTCTTCCAAATCAGAAAGCCTGTTTTCCATTTGTTCCATTCTGTTTTCTTGGCTTTGAATTGAAGTTTCTATGTCTTTGATTTTGTTCTTGATCTGTTGGATTTCAGAGTACTGATGTTCCATCAGATCGAACAGCTTGCTTAATTTTTTGTTTGCTCTTCTGCATTTTGTATAATGTCTAGGAGGGCTGTCTATATAATCCTTTTGCATTCACCTGATAGTTTCAGAAGTTTCTTCATCTGAGAAGTTCTGAGGTGGTTTCTTTTGGGGGCCTTCTGATGCAATGGGTGGTATCCAGGTTACTGTTTGCCCCAAAGTTTGTTGCTTTTGGGGCTTTATATGAGTCAATAGAGGCTAAGAGTGGTGCTTTGAAGATGGAACACAGTTTTTTCTCTAGGGCGTCCTAAAATGAGATGTAAAAAGTATTTGACAGCTTCCAAAATCAGTCAGGTTTTCAGGTGTATACGGCCCTCTTCCCAGGGACAAAGTAAGCACCTCTATATTGAACCCCAGATGTTATAAACTAGGTCAAAATACAAACAGGCTACTGGCCTGCTAGCTCCTGCTGTCAGGCCCCATATGTAGGTGATACTATGTAGAATTCTGCTTTTCTACTGGAAAAGCACTCTCTTCTGGGTAGGCACTGCCTCCCAGCCCGGGAATTAGGTCCAGTGAGGCTTCCATATGGATGACTCTGCCTCCCAGTGAAACAAGATGGTGTCCCACACAAGCTCGCCAACTGGCCAGGACCAGGCTCCTGGTGGAAAGAGAGGCCAAGAGTGCCAAAATGCCCAGAGTCCATGGCTTCCGCCACTGGGCCTCAGCCTCAGGCAACACTGTGCAAAACACTGCTTCTCTGCTAGAAAAGCACTCTCCCACTGCAGGTGCCACCTCCCAGCCTAGGAACCAAGTCCAGCTGGGGGCCTCTGCCTGGGCTTCTCTGTTTCCCAGTGGATCAAGAAGGCATCCTGCACAAGTGCATGTGTACGGCTGCCACATGCTGGAGGCAGAAAGATAGGCCAGAGGAGCTGAGATGTATAGAGTCCAAAGCCAGGCTCTCAGAACCTGGCAGTTATGCTTGCCAGTCCCACCAGCAGTGGGACTAGCTGCTGAGACCAGCAGCTAGTCAAGTCCCAGCTCTGCCTGCCGGCCAAGACAGAAGAAAAAAAAATTAAAATGGTGAGCTACCTTCAGCCTGTGCAGGCCTATGCTCACCGAGAGTGGTTTCAGTGAAAGAGAGGAGGTTTCGCATTCAGTGATGTAAAGTCCAAATTAACAGCGCTATGCTACATCCCAGGGCTCACTAGGTGTCCAGAAGGCTCCAATTAATTATCACTTCAGGTCTTGGTTTCCAGAGAGATTTAGGGAGATATGCATTTAGTCTGCCATCATGACTCCCCCCCCCCTTTATTTTGAAAATATTTTGAAGAGTAGAGCAGTTTACCTTTATCTTCCCAACTTTTCTCTGAGAAAATCAAAATTTTGACTTTACTTGTTAGAGAGAATGTACTTAATATAGAAGTAGTCAGGGTTAATTAACTTGAAATTTAATCAACAACTTTCTGAGAACTATTTATTCAGTCAGCAAACATTTATCAAGGCATTAGTATGTGGTGGGCATTCCTCTAGATGAGGAAGTTACAGTGCTGTGTGCTTCACCATTGGACCCAGATCCAGTTTTGTTTTTTCCTTAAACAACAGAGAATATCAAGGGTCTGGTACCCATCCAGCATCCACCTCACGAAGCCATCAGGAACAGCCTTTAAGCATAACAAACCAGGCAATAATCTGGGTCCAGGCCGTTCCCTGCCAAAGCCTGTGTTCACACTGGATGACCTTATGGTCACCTTTGTCTGTCCTGCTCTGCTCGGCTTCCTGAGTGCTAACTCGGTCAGTGGGGGCAGGTCCTGCAGAACTTGCTCTTTTTTCCCTCGCCTGTTTTTTCTGGTTGTTCTTCAACTAAAACCAAGCCAAACCAAACCTGTTGCTGTGGAGTTGATTCTGACTGACAGCAATTATATAGGACAGAGTAGAACTGCTTCATAGGGTTTCCAAGGAGTGCCTAGTGGATTCGTACTGTCTACCTTTTGGTTAGCAGATGTAGCTCTTAACTACTGTATCACCAGGGTTTCCTTTAGACATCCTTGTATTCCCAGTGGAAAATTCCTTGAACAGACATGGTCCAGCTTGACTCTGGTAATTATCCTAATTTTCAGGTAGCTATCCTGATTTCCAGGTTTGCTCACGGGGTTTTAGAAGAACATTGACTGTGGAATCACTGCCTAGGAAGGAGTGCTGCTCTTAACTAGTCCTATTATTGTACCGATTTCCACATCTTTGCGTATAATTGATATTCACAAGTGCAAACAACCTTATGCAAATCCTCCATCTCTAAGTACTGATTCTGAAGTCTTTGGGACTGAATACGTCACTGTGTGCCCACTCCAGAATTGTATAAAATCGCATACAATTCTTTTGCTCAGTTGCCATCTACTCAAATCTTATTCTCCTTATTTTTTTTCCTGTCAGGAATAACTCACCCTATAATAATCTTGTAATGAATATCCACCTTGCAGAATAATGCCTTTAGTATTTGAGTATATGGGTATCCAGTATGAGAAATGCCATGCAGTACCACTTTCGTTGTTTTAAGAGCCCTTTCCATGATTAGCAATGTTAAGCAGCTCAGCCACCGATCTATGATATAAGCCTCTATTCCTCAATTTCCTCATCTGTAAAAGGAGGATAGTAATAGCACCTACCTCGTAAGATTGCTGCACAGATTAGGGAATAACTTGGGTAGCACCTGTTGTGTTACCAGCGTATGGTAAATGCTCATTCATTGGAAGTTATTGTTATTCTTATCATTATTATAATTCATCTCCAAGAGACCAAAAATTGCTGTTGTAATGATTCCTGATACATTCTTTCCATAACTGGCATTTTGCAGATGAACTTTAAAGAAACATTTTATTTTAGGGTAGTTTTATATTACCAAAACATGTCACAAAGACAATATAGAGATTTCTCAAATACTCCACACCTAACATCCTGTTGTCAATATATCTTACATTACTATGGTGCATTTTTCACAATAAGAAGCCCACATTAGTGAATTTCTATTAACTGATTACACACTTGATTCAAATTTCATTAGTGTTTCTGTACTGGCCTTTTTCTGTTCAAGATCTCATGCAGGATACCACTTCATACTTAGTTGTCATATGTCCTTAAACACCTCTTAGTTGTAACAGTTTTTTGGCTTTATGTATTTATGATGACAACAGTTTTGAGGAATACTGGGCAAGTATTTTGTAGAATGTTCTTCAACTGAGATTTGTCTATTGTTTCATAATAAGACTGGGGGAGCCCTGATGGCACAGTAGTTAAAGACTCATTCACAAACTGAAAGGTTAGCAGTTCACACGCACCCAGTGACTGCATGCAAGAAAGACTTGGCGATCTGCTCTCCTAAAGAGTACAGTCTAGAAAACCCAAAGAGGAAATTCTCTTCTGCTATGTGAGTCACAATGCATCAAAAATCAACTCAACACCACCAAAAAAATGTATTTTGCAGTAAAAGACCACAGAAGTGAAGCAACCTTGGCATCACATTACATTAAGTGTTGTTGTTAGGTGCTGTCAAGCTCATTCTGACTTATAACAAAACTCAGTACAACAGAATGAAACACTACCCAGTTCTGCACCATCCTTACAATCATTGCTAAGTTTGAGCCCATTGTTGTAGTTACTGTGTCAATCCACCTTATTGAGAGGCTTCCTCTTTTATGATGACCCTCTACCAACCACGATGTCCATGGAGTGGTACCTCCTGATAACGGGTACAAAGTATGTGACATGAAGTCTCGCCATCCTCACTTCTAAGGAGTATTCTGAATGTGCTTCTCTGAAGACAGAATTGGTCATTTTTCTGATAGTCCATGACATATTCTGTACCTTTTACCAACACTGCAATTCAAGGACCTCAGTTCTTCTTTGGTCTCATTCGTTGTCTAGCTTTCACTTGCATAGGAAGTAACTGAAAATACTGTGGCTTGGTCAGGTACACCTTGGTCCCGAAAATGACTTTTTGTTGTTTTTGTTTTTTAACTCTTTAAAGAGACCTTTTGAAGCAGATATTTCTTGACTGCTGTTACAATGAGTGCTGATTGTGAATCAGGCAAATTGAAATCTCTGACAATTTGTCTTTTCTCTTTTTTGTAACGATGTTTCTTATTGGTCTGTGTGAGAATTTTTGTTTCATTTATGTTGGGGAATAATACATGCTGAAGGCTGTAGTTTGATTTCATCAGTAGGTTCTTCAAGTTAGCTTCACTTTCAGCAAACAAAATTGTGTCATCTGATTATTGCAGGTTTTTAATAAGTCTTTCACTAGTCCTGATGCCATGTTCTTCTTCATGTAGTCTAGCTTCTTGGGTATTTGATTTGCATACAGATTAGGTAAATAAGGTAAAGTTCCAGCCCCGACACCCCTGTCCTGATTTTCAGTGACAAGGTGCTCTGTTGTTCTGTTTGAATGACTGCTTCTTGGTCTTTGTACAGTGCCCATGAATACAAGAATTCCCATTCTTCCAAATGTTATACCTAATTTATTACGATCCATATGGTCAAATGCTTTTAAGTAGTTAATAAAACACAGGTAACAATTTTTTAAAATGACATTCTCTACTTTCTCATTCCAAGTCCTCTTCTGAATCCAGCTTGAATTTCTATAAGTTACCTGTCGATGCACTGCTACTACCATTTTTGAACCATCTTCAGTGAAATTTTAATATTATGTAATAATAATGATGTTTTTTTTTTAATAGCTTCCAAATTCTGTTGCATCATCTTTCTTCAGAATGGGCACAAATACAAATCTCTTTCCAGTTTCTTGACAGTGAGTACCTCCAGTGCTGCATCTTTTTGTGGAAACATCTCGCTCGATATCCTGTCAGTTCCCGGAGCCTTGTTTTTCAGCAAGGTCTTCAGTGTTCCTTGAACTTCTTCCTTCAGTATCATCAGTCCTCTATCATATGCTCCCTCCTTAAATGATTAAATGTCAATCAGTTCCTTTTGGTACAATGACTATAAATTCCTTCTATCTTCTTTTGATACTCCCTGTGTTGTTCAATATTATGCCCACCCAACCCCACTGCTACTGAATCGATTCCAACTCATAGTGACCCTCTAAGAGACAGTAGAACTGCACTATAGTTCCCAAGGAGTGCCTGATGGATTCAAACTGCCAACCTTTTGTTTATTAGCTGTTAGCACTTAAGCAGTATGTCACCAGGGTTTCCACTGAATCCTTCAATTTGCAAGTGGAGGCTTGATTTTTTTTCTTCAGTTTTTTCAGTTTGAGAGGTGCCAAACATTTTCTTCTATTTTGTTTTCTAACTCCAGATCTTTGCATATTTCACTGTAAAACTTTACTTTGTCTTCTCAAGCTGCCTAAAATCTTCTGTTCGGCTCTTTTTCCCCATCATTTATTTGCATTAGCTGTTCCATGTTCAAGAGCCAGTTTCAGTCTCTTCTGGCACCCATTGTGGTCTTTGCTCTCTTTCCTTTATTTTTATTTTTTCTTCGTTGTGTTGTCCTTGATGCCATCCCACAACTTGTCGGGTCTTTGGTCATTAGTATAACAATATGTCAAGTCTATTGTTGAAAAGGTCTATAAATTCAGGTGGGATGTATTCAAGTCATATTTTGGCTCCTATAGACTCATTTCACTTTTCTTCAGCTTCAGCTTCAGCTTGCATATGAGCAATTAATGGTATGTTCCACAGTTAGCCCCTGGCCAAGTTGATTCTCACATATTCTATGGAATGAAACCCACATGTATAGTTGCCATTTATATTGTTGACAAGGGTATTTTCAATGAGTAAGTCACTGATCTTCCAAAATTCTGTTATGTGATCCATGGTGTTGTTTCTATCACCAAAGTCATATTTTCCAACTACTTACCCTTTTTCTTTGTTTTCAGCTTTTGTGTTCCAATCGCTAGTAATTGTCAATGTATCTTGATTGCATGTTTGATCAATTTTAAACTGCCAAGGTTGGTAAAAATTTTCAATTTATTCATCTTTGGCATGAGTGGTTGGTATGTAAATTTGAATAATAATGATATTAACAAGTCTTCTTTATAGGCATGTGAGTATTAGCCCATCACTGACAGTGTTGTACTTCAGTTTAGGTCTTGAAATATTCTGGAAATATTAAGAGTGCGTACCAGCAACCTGATTTAACACTACTGATGTTAACCTTAAGTATCTGATTAAAGTTGTGCTTGTCAGGTTTCTCCTGTATAAAATTAATTTTTTTCCCATTCCTTTGTATGTTCTGTCATTCTGGAAGCAAGTCATTAAGTACAACCAATACTTAAGAGAGTTCAGTTTGCATGTCCATGTTGGGGTGGTGTAGAGGGATGTACAAAAAATTATTTGAATTATTTTGTATGGGATATTTGTCTTTTCTCCTGAATTTATTTTTCCAGTGATTTATTTATGTCAGTATAGATTCATGGATATTTGTTTGTACTTAGAGTTATATATAGAATAATATAATCTAGTTTGTTGCTGAAATTGTTCCAGCTTTGGCCACTGGGATCTCTTCCATATTAGCTTCCATATCTATTTGATGTGTTCCCGTTCTTTATTTATTTATTGTTCTTGCTTTGTTTTGTGCTTTTTTAGAGCACTAACTTACATTTTAGTATTTTTGCTTCAGGCTTATTTTGTGTATCCCCTGCTACAACCCTAGAATCAGTTATTTTTCCAGGGACCCCTGGTTCCTTTTACTGGAGAACAGTTCTAAGAATCAGGCAGAAATTAACTTTTAATGATTTTGGGGGGGATACTATTTGTATCAAACTTTACTTTCATATCTTTACAGTGGTTTATGAGTCAATCGTATCCCTTAAAAAAAATAACAAACCAAACACATTGGCATTGAGTTGATTCTGACTCACAGTGACCTTATAGGACAGAGTGGAACTTCCTAATAGTTTTTTCATGGAGCACCCAGTAGGTTTGAACTGCTAACCTTTTGGTTAGCAGCCATAGCTTTTAGCAACTATACCACCAGCATTTTTTCCTTTCTACAATCTACCAGAATTTTTTTTTATTTTTCCTTTTTTCAACAATTTTGTTTCAACATAGTTCAATATATGCTTGATTTATACTTCTTAGAATAGTCAAATTCAATTATATTCTTTTCTTCTATTTGAGCCTCACGCTCATTCCTATGATAGAGCATGGAGTAAATACCAATGATACCCCTAGAGTATATCTTTTCTTTCTCCTCCCAACATTAGTCCCACTCTTCCAAGGAGTAGCAATTATAGTCAGTTATTCTACAGTCAATCTGTGGGTTCCTAGAGTCCAGTTACAATTCACAACTCTTTTTAATTGGCCCTTTAATTCTGATACCAATACAAGGAATTTAAGGTACAAAATGGAGCCGCATTAAGCACTGTAGACCGTTGTTACAGATGATGTATTTCATGAAACTTTGTAAAACCTCAAATTTAGAAATATCACCATAAAGCAAAATTTGTTTTATCCATGGAAAGCAGTAAAGCCCCAGTGATAGATGGGTACTGGGTAGTTGGATAAGTTACTTGCTAAAAACTCAGATTCAAACCTCAGGAAAATTAGAAATTACCACAAGCCATAAACCTTCAGGATTTGTGGAAAAAAATAAATTTCACATGCCAAATCTAAGAATACCAAAGACCACATTTAACAGAGGAACGGAAACCTGCGTCTTAGTTGGAATCTGTCGTTGACTTTAACAGAACCAGATGTTGTGATGAAAAGACAGCAGGCGTGTCTCTGTTGCTTCTACCATGATTTTGTTCCACCTGCTTACAGGTGGTTGTAATACGAAGTAGATATGAGGTTGTTGGGGATGGAAGTTAAACTAAGGAAGAGATACTATTAGGAATATGCAAATAGCGGGAATGTGTGAGAATAAAATTGTATGGTAAGCACAAACATAATGTTAAGGAAGAAGAAATTACTCAGCAACTGGGTTGCCACTGAATCGATTCTGACGCATAGTTGACCCTATAGGACAGAGTAGAACTGCTCCAAGGATTTCCAAGGAGCACCAGGTGGGTTTGAACTGGTAACGTTTTGGTTAGCTGCTGACACACTTAATCACTACACCACCAGTGTTTCTGATCAAAGAAATAGGTGATTACATCAGTGGCAAAAAGACAAATTGTATGAGACCTCTGCTGTCAGTACTTAAAAATAGACTTATGTACAGAAGAAGAGACTCTTTGATGGCTACAAGGGTGGGGAGGGAGGGAGAGGGTTGGTCATACATAGCCGACAGAAGTTTGGTTAGGTGAAAGCAGTGACAACACACAGTAGAAGGTAGATCAACTTAGCTGGACTTCACCGTAACCTGAAAGCTCTTCTAATCTCAGCCCAGTATTGCAAGGATACAGTAGCAGGGGGACCATGCTTCTGGTGGACATCAAGGTCAATTGGCGTAACTAGCCTATTGTTAAGAGAGTCTTCTGAACCCCAAATTGTTAGGTGGTACCTGGGGTCTTAAAAGCTACCAAGCTGCCAACTGAGGTACACCAAATAGTCTTAATTCATCTGGAACAGATGATGAACAAGAACAACCAAAACAGGAGGTGATATGAGCTAGGAGACAGAAGGACCTGTGGGAATGGGAGACTGTATCAGCATGGGACCAGAGGAACCAGATGGTGCCTGGCTACTGCCAAAGACAGCTGTGATGGGCACACAGTGTAGAGTCTCTGTGACAGCAGGAGAAAAAGAAGGGAGTAGCTCAAGAATCCTACTAAAAGGCTACAATTGATGGTCTGACAGCCTGAAGGATCCCCTGGGAGCATGGGCCCTAGACCTACTGCTGTCTTAACCAGAAAATACTACTGAGGTCAACTCTTCTGACAAACATGGGCTGGACTCAGGGACACAGTGTGATCATGTGGTGTGTGTACTTGATGGTTCTATGCATTTATAGGAGGCTGTCCTACTGGCCTCTTTCTAGATGGGAGTGAAGAGGGTTGAGAGGAGGGGACAGGACATTGTTAAGAGGATACAACAAGTATAGAATGGAAAGGAGGCATATACTGTCACTGGGCAAGGAGAGCAGAAGGTGCTACAGATAGGCAAACATGCAGAATTGATTTGGATTCTACATTTTCACTTTATAACAATAACAATAAAAAAATAGGTGACTATAAATTAGGGAATATGTAGGATAGAGTAATTGGCTGAAACTTGAGTTAACTGCAGAAACAAGCTATGTGTGGAATGGAAGAAGAACATTTCAGTTATAGGGAACAAGTTAAAAGCCTTTAGAAGCTTTACTGATGAATTCTAGGAATGGTCAAAGTGCATTCTTATTGTTAATGATAGTCAGATACTTCTTATGAGATTTAGATACTACTAATTGTGGATGCTCTCCAGGAAATTTAGTCTTGTTCTGAAGTCTGGAGAGTCATGTTCTCAAATCAGAATTTTGTCATATTTTTTTCAGTTTGAACAGGTGAACTCATTATTTTTCATGAAATTTTTCCCTAGTAAAAGTCTTTGGAAACACCAAGAGAAAAGAAAAAAGAGCAAGGAGTTGGCTTTACAGTATACTCCTAGAAATTGTCTGACTCCCCAGGAAAATCTGAAGAACTTCTCTCTAAAATATTAGGCTGCTCAACATGTTGGATCAACTCTAAGCAGTGGGTTAAATCTTGCCACCAGCATGTGCCAAAGGAGGTTTTGGTAAGCTTGTTTGTTTCTAACAGGCATTAGAATTTGACATTTGATTTGACTTACTCTTATTTTTGGAGACTGTGAATTAAGAAAACATCTGAGATATGCACGAACTTGTTATGTGGAAACATACTTAAAAGATTCATGGGTAGAATTTAAAAAAAAAAAAATCTTTCAATAAACTCTCCTTTTTACTTTAGACTTTAAAAGCCTTGGTAATTTTGTAATGCTTCTTAGCCAGCTGATTTCAGTCCAGGAGACTAAAAGGAATATAATAAAAACTCGTAAAATTTTCAGCATGTCTGAAACAAGTTTGAGCAGGAAGTGTCTGTGAGGAGTCTGCTTTCTCACAGTTTCCCTCCTGGTTCCTCATTCTAGGGGGCTTCCTTCACCTCCAAATGAATACCAGAAAATTTTGTGATTTTTCTCTTGCATACTAAGATGGAAAATAAGTACCATAAAACCAAAGAAATCAACCCCTTTGCTGCTGAGTCCATTCCAACTCACAGCAATCCTATACGACAAAGTTGAACTGCCCAGCAGGATTTCCAAGGAGCAGTTTGTGGATTCAAATGGCCACCCTTCTGGTTAGTAACCACTGCACTGGCAGGGCTCTGGAGAATAAGTGGTTCTAAATTTCCTTTATAGCATAGTGACACAACCAGTTGTTCTTATTAGCTTCTGATAATACTAACTGAAGGGATTAAACATAACTTGTGCTTTTTAAGAGCTGAACTTTGATCTTCAAGACTTAGGGATATTGCAAGCATCTAATTCCCTTTGCCTCATTGCAGACTCCTTGTAAACAGGTACTACCTTCTAAGCTCTGAAGGCAGGGACTCAGCTATCTTTTTTAGTACTCTGTCTATAGGAGCAGCAGATTTCCTACCCCGTGGAGATGTTCAATGAAATTAAATATACAAATGACTAACATATAACAACTGCGTCTGTTGGCTTCTAATTTTGAGAACTCAAATCCTTGAATAGACTCAAAGAACATTTTGGTGTAGTTTAGCATCTCATGTCTCCTGCATTCATTTAATTTCTACCCTACAAATGACTAAAACAAATTACTCTTAACAGGCCATAAAAACTAAAGGAAGCAGACACTTTTATAAAAATTATTTTTTTCAGATAAATGTAGTAAAATACCAGAAAGCTACATGACTTGGTTATAGTTAGATGATTACTTGTAGTAGGAATTCAACGTTTAAAAATATACACTGCCAATGATAATATTCTGATTAAAAATTCACAAATAATAAACAAAAGGTTTAGATCTTTAGAAATTATCACTTAAAAGCATGTAAGGAGCCCATCTGTATTAAGTACTATCACAAATACCGTGTGTGAATACAGAAGAATCCAGGGAAATAAGTAATGTCTAATTCTGAAGAAGTTAATTATAGTAATATACATATGAATAATAATACAAATATAACACATAATAACATAAACTACTAAACCAGTTACAGAATTAAACCTATACATTACATAAATGAATCCTTATGATGAGCCTAGGAGCTAGATACTACTAGATATTACAAATGAAGATACTAAATTTTAGAAAGAGCAAGTAAATTGTGTATTGTCAAACTAATAGTTAATGATGGAAGTAGGAGAATATACTTTATGTTTCAGCTTTTAACTATATTGTCTATACCTCATGTTTCAGAACTCACAGTGTATGCATGAAATGATAGTTGCCAAAAGTTCCCTAAGTAAGTAACAATAGCACAGATTACTAAACCCTACAGAAGATTAGGCTCACTCGAAGAGGAAATTAACATGGGAAGTTTCTATATTTTTCTGAATTTTTCTTTCTTTTGTACATTACATGAAAGTTTACAGAAGAAACTAGTGTCTCATAAAACAGTCTGCATATTGTTTTACATCGTTGATTAACAACCCCACAACACGTCAACACTCCCCCTTCGGAACTTTGGGTTCTGTATTACCAGCTTTCTTGTCCTCTCCTCCCTTCTAGTCCTTGCCCCTGGGATGGTGTGCCCCTTTAGCCTCATTTTCATTTAAGGGCTTGTCCAGTCTTTGGCTGAAAGGTGAACTTCAGGAGTGAATCATTGCAGAGCTGAAAGGGTGTCTAGGGGCATACTCTCAGGGTTTTTCCACTCTCGATCAGGCCGGCAAGTCTGGTCTTTCTTTAGAGCTAGAATTTTGTTCTACATTTTTCTGCAGGTCTGTCCAAGCCCCTTTGTTGTAATCCCTGTCAGAACAGTCAGTGGTGGTAGCTGGGTACCATCTAGTTTTTCTGGACTTAGTCTGCTGGAGGCTATTGTAGATGTGGTCCCTTAGTCCTTTGGACTGATCTTTCCCTCGTGTCTTAATTTTCTCCATTCTTTCTTACTCCCAAAGGGAGAGACCAGTAGAGTATCCTAAATGGCTGCTTGCAGGCCTTTAAGACCCCAGATGGTACTCATCAAAGTAGAATGTAGAACATTTTCTTTATAAACTATGTGATGTCAGTTGAGTTAGATGTTCCCAAGACCATGGTCCCTGCAGTCCTCAGCTTAGGAATTAGGTCCCTCAGGAAGCTGGGGCATGTCTTTGGAGTTTCAGAAGTTATTTCTTGCAGAAAGTGAGGATTTTGTTGTTGTTGTTTGTTTACAGAGCAAATTACTTTTTCATTAAACAGTTATCACACATGTTGATTTGTGACATCGTGTGACAACCCCACAATATGTCAATGTTCTCCTTTTGATTTTGAATACTCATCACTAGCTTTCCTGTCCCTTTCTGCCTTCTCTTCCTTGTCCCTGGGCTGGTGTGCCCGTTTAGACTTGTATTGTTTTGTGGGCCTGTCTAATCTTTGGCTAAGGAAAGAACCTCAGGAGTGACTTCGTTGCTGAGGTATAACGGTATACACGGGCCATATTTTCTGAGTTTATCCAGTCTCTGTCAGTCCAGTAAGTCTAGTCTTTTTATTTATTTATTTATTTTTCTTTTATAGGGGAGGGGAGTGAGTTGGAATTTTGTCCTACATTTTTCTCCATCTCTGTCTGGACCCGCCTTTTGTAATCCATGGCAGAGCAGTCGGTGGCGGTAGGCAGGCACCATCTAGTTGTGCTGAACTCAGCCTAGTGGAGGCTGTGGCGGTTGTGGTCCGTCAGTCCTTCAGACTAATCTTCCCCTTATGTCTTTGGTTTTCTACTTCCTCACTTCTCTAGATGGGATGGGACCACTGGAGTAGATTAGACGTCTGCTCATAAGCTTTCAAGACGCCAGCTGCAACTTACTAAAGTGGAATGTAGAGCATTTTCTTCATGAACTACGTAATGCCAGTAGAGCTAGTTGTTCACCGTGACCATGGTCCCCAGCCCTCAGTCCAGCAGTTCAGTCCCTCTGGTAATTATGATGGGATGTGTCTGGAGCTTCCATGACCTCGCCTTGGTCCAGTTGTGCTGCCTTCCCCAGTGTTGTACACTGTATCAACCGTCATCAAAGCTACCACTTACCTGCTGTCCAGTTTGTGGTGTTCTTCCTCCTCACAGAAGGAGTTCGGATCTACATTGACAGCTGCGAAAGAACAATTTTTGTGATGAGGTAGGCCACAACTTTAGTTAAAAAGGTAAATGTTTAACTTCTTTATATGTAATTCTAGGCCCTTGATTAGGTGATACTGATAATACAACAGCTATATCACCTTTGTCTCTACAAACATGCAGAAGTTTGGAAAACACGATTTTATTTTGTTTGTAGTTTCATGATCTTTAATGTAGTAAGACTGGGTGAAGCTAAAGGCGATAAAAGAAACTTGACAATAATGCGTTGCAGAAGGGAAGGCTTTTGAAAACATAAACATTTAATACGTACAAAAGTAGTAGTGGAACTCTTTCACAGTCTTGCCATGAATTCTTTCTGAACCCTAAAATTGTGAGAGCCCACCTACACTGTTTACCCCGTGCTAACCTACCCTACCTCATTCCCAATACAAATACAGAGGTGCTCTTTTGAAAGGGAAGAAAGAAACAAGACACCACATTCCAGGTGTGGTTTCTGTTGTCATGGAGAACTGTTCAGAATATTCACCAATTATGGACACATTGCTTCACTGATCTGCTTCAAGTTAGATTTTCATACCAAGAATCATACTGTTAATTTCTATTTCTTTCATTGTCAAATATGTACTTATATTTCTCTATTTTATTACTGTATCTTTTATACTTCACAATTCAAATTTTATATTTCTCTTAGAGGAGGTACCTACAATCGAAATACAGAGAGGAAATCACAATTCACTGGAGTGCTTTTCTCTTTTTCAGAGAACCGTATTAAAAGGACTTAAGAGCACAATTGTAAGGAAAGAAAGTTAGAATATTCTAAGAGGAGAAAGAAAGGAAACTATTTTTTAAAGAAAAATGTGATGGGACGTGGGTAGGAATGAGGTAAGACATCAGAACTGTGCCTTTACAAGATGTAAAATGCTACAAAGCTCTGGTAATAGTATTTGGGGATTATATGATTTGAGATACATTATAAACTATGAGTCATAGATTTCTGCATTACTTTATAGTAAGTCAGCAATTTTATAAATTTTACAAAATGAGCAGTGGGAAATAAATGTAAAATGGTTTTAGAGAGCATCTCTGGAATTTACCAATAACAGAATATAGGAGAACAATTGTTTGGATAGTTTTTTTCTGGGAAAAAAAATGACAAAAGTCTTGTGTGATGACACAGAGAATCATCACTGGAAAGAAGTGTCACAAAATAAAAGAGTAGTTTCAATCCAGAGGGAGAAAATAGTGAAGAAAAAAAAAAAACCAAGGTTCACCAAAGGCATACACTAGATTTATATTAGGAAAATTATTTGTTTTGATGTACATTTCCTACCACTGATTTAGTACATTGTGTAGTAGTAACCTGGAGTACTTTAACACCCTTTTGCAACGTGGAAACCCTGGCAATTTAGTGGTTAAGAGTTCAGCTTCTAATGGAAAGGCTGCCAACTCAAATCCACTAGGCACTCCTGGAGAACCCTGTAAGTTGGTTCAACTCTGTACTATAGGGTTGTCATGAGTTGCAATTGACACAGTGGCTTTTTGTTTGTTTGTTTTTGCAGTAGATTTTTAATAAATGTTAAATATGAGTTTTTGAGGACTGCCAATTAAAATGTGAACTCATCCTCGAAAATGTCCTCCGTATCTCATGGCTGAATATCACTTCGGTCACCTTTGAAGTACTCCTATTGGGAAGCTATGTACTGATGCCAGCACCTAGACCACCTTTCAAAGCAATTCTGGGACCGTTTCTGGAATGGCCATCAGAGCTGTGTCATATTACACTTGATGTTGTGAATGTCATCCAAATGTCTTCCTTTCAATATTTCTTTTATCTCTGAGTACAGAAAAAAGTCACTGAGGGCCAGATCAGGTAAATCGGGAGGGTGTTCCAATGCAGCTATTTATTTACTGACCAAAAACTCCGTGACAGACAACTATACAATTAAGTTCGTGAACTTGCCTTTGTGTGCAATGGCCGTTCCAGAAAAAGAGTTCCCAAACTGCCTTGAAGTGTGGACTAGGCAATGGTCCTGGTTCATAGCTTACCAAGGGCAGTATTGTGGAGGTGACTGGAGTGATGCTCAGCAACGGGGTATGCAGTGCTCAGAACAATTAAGTTTGCAGCCTTAATTGTCAGACCTCACATATTCACACTTCCTATTGAATAAGTCCCTTTGGCCACTCAGGAAAATGAAATAGAAATAAATTTAAGGATTAGAAGTTACTTCTGGGCTGTATGTCCCCTGGAAAGATTTTTTTATTATTATTATTATGATTGAGTGAAAATATACAATCCCATATAAATTTGCATGCCTACCTATATGCAGTTCCCACTGCTCTCCCTGCCTAGTGACAGCACATTCCTCCTCTCTGTTTTGTGCATGTCATATCCTCCTAACAATCTCCTATCCCCTCCTCTCCTCCCTCTCCCCAGTGTCCAGTAAGAGGTCAGCCAGATGACATCCCATAGATGCCCAGAACCATGAAGTGCACACATGATATGGTCACTCTGTGTCACCAAGCCCAATCCATTTCTGTCTGAAGAGTTGACCTGCCTTATGATTTCTGGACAGGGACAGCATCAGGGCCATGGGCCATGCTCCCAAGGGAGCCTCAAGGCCCCTGGACCATTAGCTGCAGTCTTTCAGTGGACATCTCAGGGTGTACCCCTTTTTATTTTCATGTTGCCAGTGAGATTCAGCTTTGTGAGCCCCATCACAGCTATGACTGGTGATGGCTGGGCACCATCCAGTTTTTCCAGTTACATGTGGATGTAGTCACCTGCTCCCGTGGGTCTCTCTGTCTTCTGAGTTCTCTTTGCCCCATGTTGTTTTGGTCCTTGGAGATCATCCATTCCTGCTGAGTTGGGACTGTTTGGTGTACCTCAGATGGCAGCTTGGCAGCTTTTAAGACTCCAGACACCACTCACCAATGTAGGGTGCAGAAAACTCTCTTAGCAAAATGCTAGTTATGCCAATTGGCCTTGATGTCCCCTGAGAGCATAGGCCCCGGACCCCCACCCCAGCTACTCCATCTTTGCAATATTGGGTTAAGATGAGAGGAGTAATCATGTTAGGTTGAAGTCCAGTTAAAATGGATCTTCTTTCCAATGTGTTCTGTCACAGATTTTTATAAACTAATCAATATCCCACCATCTTCCTCCCTCCCTCTCCACCCTTGCAACTGTCCAAAAGTCTTATCTTCTATGCATGACTCTGTTTTAAAATTTTTAATTTATTTTTAATTATTGTGATGATTGCAAATGTACATTCCCGTATAAATTTGCATGCCCACCTATGTGCAGCTCCCACTGCTCTCCCTGCCCGGTGACAGCACACTCTTCCTCTCTGCTCCATACATGTCCTATCCTCCCAACAATCTCCTAAGCCCTCTTCTCTACCCACTCCCCTTCCTACAGTAAGAGGTCAGCAGGATGACATCCTATAGATGCCTAGAACCATAAAGTGCACATATGATATGTTAACTCTGCCTTGCCAAGTCCATTCCATTCCTGTCTGAAGAGTTGACCTTCATTATGATTTATGGACAGGGGCAGCATCAGGGCCAGGGCCATGCTCCCAGGGGAACCCCGAGGCCCCTGGACCGTAAATTGTGGTCTTTTAGTGGAGATCTCAGGGTGAAACCCGTTTTATTATTGTGTTGCCAGTGAGACTCCACTTTGTGAGCTCCATTGCAGCTATCACTGGTGGTGGCTGGGCACCATCTGATTCTTCTGGTCACAAGTTGGTGTAGTCACCCACTCATGTGGGTCTCTCTATCTTCTGGGTTCTCTTTCCCACATGTTGTTTTGGTTCTCAGTGATCATCCATTCCTGCTGAGTTGGGACTGTTTGCTGTACCCTCAGATGGCAGCTTGGCAGCTTTTAAGAGCCCAGGTGCCACTCACCAAGGTGGAGTGCAGAGGACCCTCTTAGGAAAATGCTAGTTGTGCCAGTTGGCCTTGATTTCCCCTGACAGCATGGTCCCTGGACCCCTGCCCCAGCTATTCTGTCCTTTCAGTACTGGGTTAAGATGGGAGGAGTACTCGTGTTGTGTGGAAGACCAGCTAATATTGATATTCTTTCTAATGTGTGCTGTCACAGATTTCACCCAACCAAATTTCTGTCGACTATCTCAGCTCAAATCCACCAGGCGCTCCTTGAATACTCTGGGGATCAGTTATACCCTGGCCCCTAGGGTCGCCATGAGTCGGATCCCACTCGGCGGCACTTGGCTTGGCCATCTAATCTAAACCTCCCCCCCTCCCCCTCCCTTCCTCCCACTCTTCCAGCTGTCAAAGAGTTTTTCTCCTATGCATGAGTATGTTTTTAAATTCTTATCGTATGGGTCTCATACAATATTTGTCCTTTTGTCACTGACTACTTTTCACTCAACATAATGTCTTCCAATTGAAACCAGGCCATGAGATGTTTCCTAAAATCATCGTTGTTCTTTATTGTTTCATAGTGTTCCATTGAGTATATATACCACAGTTTACCTATCCATTCTTCTGTTGTTGGGCATCTGGGTTGATTCCATCTTTTTGCTGTTGTTGACTGGGCTGTGACAAACATTTATGTGCATGCATAAGTTGGTGTGAACGGCCTTGATCCTGTAGGATATATTCTGAGCAGTGGAATTGCCGAGTCAAATGATATATCTATACCCAGCTTTTTAAGGAAGCACTAGATTGCTTTCCAAAGAGGTTGCACCATTCTGCAATCCCATCAACGGTGTAGGAGAGTTCCAATTTCTCCACAGTCTCTCCAGCATTGGTTGTTTTGCGTTTTTTGGATCCTAGCCAACCTTCTTGGGTAGGACTGTATCTCACTGTAGTTTTGATTTGAATTTCTTTAATAGCTAATGATTGTGATCACATCCACATGTGTTTTTTGGCTGCCTGGCTCTCCTCATTAGAGAAGTGCCTTTATATCTCTTTTGCCCATTGCTTAACTGGATTATTTATCTTTTTCTTATTGATATTTTGTAGTACATTATAGATGATGGAGACCAGGTGTTGGTCTGAAATATAGTTGCCAAATATTTTTTCCCATTCTTTAGGAGGCCTTTTAATTCTATTAACAAAGTCTTTGGATGAGCAAAAGTGTTTGATTCTTAGTAGTTCCCATTTATCTATTTTCTCTTCTGTTGTTTGTGGTTTGTTTGATAGATTTTGAAGTTTGTCTACATTGTGTGTTAAACTTCCGTTGTTGTTCCTACTTTTTCTTGGATGAGCTTTATCATTTTAGGTTTGATATTTAGGTCTTTTATCCAGTTTGAGTTGGTTTTTGTGTGGGATCTTGATTCTGTTCCATTGATCTATCCATCTCTTCTCGTACCAGTTCTAGGCTGTTTTTACAACTGTGGCAGTATAATAGGTTCTCAAGTCTGGTAACAAGAGGCCTGCCAGTGTGTTCTTCTTCAGTAGTGATTTACTTATCTGGGGCTTCTTCCCTTTCCAAACAAAGTTGATGATTTGTTTCTCTATCTCATTAAAAAATGTCACTGGAGTGTGTATTGGGATTGCATTATGTAACTAGATTGCTTTGGGTAAAGTAGACGTTTTAACAATGTTAAGTCTTCCTATCCATGAGCAGGGTAGGTTTCTCTATGTCTCAGTTTCTTCTACTAAGAACTTGTAGTTTCTCTTTGTAAAGGTCTGTTATTTCTCTGGTTAAATTTGTTCCTAGGTACTTTATCTTCTTAGGGGCTATAGTAAATGATATTGATTTGGTGGTTTCTTCTTTAATAATCTCTTTGTTGGTATAAAGGAATCCTACTGATTTATTTATGTTTATCTTGTATTCTGAGACTTTGCTGAATTCTTCTATCAGTTTGAGTGGTTTACTTATGGATTATTTAGGATACTCTGTGTGTACAATGATATTATCTGCAAATAGTGAGATTTTTACTACTTCTTTACCTATGCAGGTGCCTTTTATTTCTTGGTCTTGTCTAATTGCTCTGGCTAGAACTTCTAGTACAATGTTGAATAGGAGAGGTGAGAGTTGGTATCCTTGTTAAGTTTCTGTTCTAAAGGGAAACTGTTTCAGTCTTTCTCCATTCAGGATGATGTAGGCAGTTGGCTTTGTATAAATGGTCCTTATTGCATTGAGGAACCAGCCGTCTATTCCTATTTTGCTGAGAGTTTTTAGCACGAATGGGTGTTGGACTTTATCAAATGCCTTTTCTGCATAAATAGACACAATCATGTGATTCTTACCTTTTGTGTTATTTATGTGGTTGATCTGATTGTTTTTCTGAAGTTGAACCAGCCTTGCATCCCTGGTATGAATCCAACTTGGTCATCATGAATTATTTTTTGGATATGTTGTAGTATTCTATTGACAAGAATTTTGTTGAAGATTTTTGCATCTAGATTCATGAGTGATATTAGTCTGTAGTTCTCCTTTTTTGTTGGGTCTTTCCCTGGCTTTGGTATCAGGGTTATGCTGGCTTTGTATGATGAATTTGGGAGTCTTCTATCTCTTTCTATGCTGTGAAATAGTCTCAGTAGTATTGGAGATAACTCTTCTCTAAAACTTGGTAGAATTCTGCGGTAAAGCCATCTGGGCCAGGGCTTTTCTTGGTTGGTATTTTTTGAGTGACTTTTTCAGTCTCTTCTTTTGTGATGGGCTTATTGAGTTGTTCTCCTTCACCTTGTGATAATTTTGGTAGGTGATATGAATCTACTAATTTGTCCATTTCCTCTAGATTTTCAAGTTTGTTACAGTACAGATTATTTTAGTATTCTGTTAAAGATATTTTTGATTTCTGATCGATCTGTTGTGACAACTTCCCTCTCATTTCTTATTTGGGTTATTTGTTTCCTTTCCTGCCTTTTTTTAGTAACTTTAGCCAATGGTTTGTCAATTTTGTTGATCTTTTCAAAAAAAACCAGCTTTCGGTCTTTTCAATTTTTTTCAGTTGTTCTTCTATTCTCTAGTTCATTTAGTTTTGCTCTAATCTCTATGATCTGTTTTCTTCTGGTGCCTGAGGGGTTCCTCTGTTGCTCTCTCTCTACTTGTTCAACTGTAGGGTTAGATCTTTGGTTTGGGTTCTTTCTTGCTTCCAGATGTGTGCATTTATGGAGACAAACTGACTGTATTCCATAGGTTCTGGTAGGAAGTGTTTTCATTCTCACTGGAATACATAAATTTCTTTTTTTCATCATTGATTTCTTCTATAACTGATGGCTTTTTGAGCAAGATGTTGTTCAGTTACCATGTGTTCCACTTTCTATCTATGTTTTTTCTGCTATTGATTTTGACTTCAATGGCTTTATGGTCTGAGAAGATGCTTTGCAATAATTCAATGATATGTATTTTGTTGAGATTTACTTTATGTGCTCACACATGGTCTACTCTGGAAAATGTTCCATGTGCACTGGAGAAGAAGGTGTAGTTGTCTGTTGATGGACAGAAATTTCTGTATAAGTCAGTGAGGTCTAGTTAGTTAATTGTGGTAATAAGATCTTCTTTGTCTTTGTTGAGCTTTTTTCTAGACGATCTGTCCAATATTGAGAGTGGAGTGTGGAAGTCTCCCGCTGTTACTGTGGAGTGATCTATCTCTTTCTTGAGTGTAAACAGTGTTTCTTTGACATATTTAGATGCTTTAGTGCTGGTTGCATAAATGTTTAATATTGTTAAGTCCTGCTTGTGTATTGAACCTTTCAGCAATAGTGTCCATCCTTGTCCATGATGGTGGATTTTTCATTAAAATCTATTTTATCTGAGATTAGAATTGCCATACCTGCTCTTCTTTGTGTATTGTTAGCTTGATATATATTCTTCCATCCTTTAATTTTCGTTGTTCATATCTTTAAGTCTAAGATGAATTTTTTGTAAGCAACATATGATGGGTCATGTCTTTTGATCTATGATGCCACTTGTCTCTTTACTGGAACGTTCAGTCCATTCACATTCAATGTAATTATTGATAGATATGTGTTTAGTGCTGTCATTGTAATATGTTTATTTTTGTGTTGATGTTTTCTCTGTTCTTATTGTTCTGTTCTGGGACATTCTTCTTTAAGAGTTGGGTTTTCACCTTTTTCAGTGTTGGTTTTGTGGTTGTTGAGACTCCTGTACTAAGTTTCTTGATTTGATGTGTTGCATCTTTATTGTGCTTTGTGGCTGTCCCTGTAATCCCCTTAATAGTCTATGTTTAAACCCAGTTGTAACTACTAAAAGTCTTATTAACTCCCTCTCCATCTGAAAGGGCTATAATGATTGTAGTATATCCCTCTTTTTAATATGATGACCTCATAATTTTCATAGGATCACTGGATCCTTTCACTATTATAGCTTTGACCGAGTTTGGAGCCTTCCATAACTGAGTAGGTTTCTGGATGATGTGTCCTGTATTTCCTCCTAAAATATAAAAGTAGTGGTTTTGTTCTTCTAAGCCAAGAGCTTCTTTCAATATTTCTTGTAGCTTTGGTATGGCTTTTACAAATTCTCTGAGTTTGTCTCTGTAAATGTCTTGATTTCATTTTCATATTTGAAAGACGATTTTGCAGGTTATATAATTCTTGGTTGGAAGTTCTTATCCTTCAAGGCTTTGAATGTGTCATCCCCTTGTGTCTGTGCCAGCATCACTTCTGCTGAGAAATCAGTCAAAAGCCTATGGGGTTTCCCTCTGAATGTTAGCTTTGCTTTGAGTCCTGCTGCCTTTAAGAGTTTCTGCTTGCATTTCCTTTTGTTAAGCTTGATTAGAATATGTCTTGGAATCTCTCTTTTGAGATCTATATTGAGTGGTGTTTGATATGTATTTTGGATATCAGTATTCTCTTCTTTCATAATTTCTGGGAAGTTTTCTGCCAGCAGCTCAGCCACAACACTCTCTGTGTTCTCAGGTGTCCCACCCTGTTCAGGAACTTCAATTAATTGCAGATCATTCCTCTTAATAGAGTCCCATATGCTTCTTAATGCATCTTCATTTTTCTTGTTTCTCTTTTCTCATTTCTCCTCAGCAAGTCTATTTTCCATTTGCTCCATTCTGTTTTCTTGGCTTTGAACTGAATTTTCTATCTCTTTGATTTTTGTCCCTAATGTGTTGGATTTTAGAATACTGGTATTCCATTAGATTGAACAGCTTTCTTAATTTTTCATTTTGGTGTGCTGCATTCTGTATAAGGGCTAGGAGGGCTCTACATATAATCCTTTTGTCCTCACCCTCTGATAGTTTCAGAAAGGCTTTTTCATCTGGGAAGTTCTTTGGATCTTTCTTTTGTGGACCTTTTGAAGCCACAGGTGAATTCTTTCTAATGTTCCAGTCCAAAGTTTTTTGCTTTTTGGGCATCTGGAGGTTGTTTTGTTTCTCTGGTGTTAACCTTATCAGGATCTAAAGCTCAGCCTGCAAAGGAAGTTGATCACCAGACACCTCTGTGTACTGCAGTGACTGGGCTCAGTGGAATCTCTGGGGTAGCAGGCTCCACCTCCCAATTGGGAAAGACACAGCCCAACTTCTAGAGTCCTGGGGAGCTGTCAGCTGACCCTATAACATAAGACAGTCAAGGCTGGAAGAGATGTCTTCTGGATGCACCACAGTTATTTCTCTATTGAAAGGTAGAAGGTATCTGACAGCTTCCATAATTATTAGGCTTTCAGGTGTGCAAGTTCCTCTTACCAGCTGGCAAAGTAAGCTTCTCTATATCGAAGACTGCTTTACTGCTGGAAATGCACTCTCTGGGCAGGCACTGTCTCCCAGCCTGAAAATTAGGTCCAGCTGAGGCCTCCATATATTCCTTCCAGTGAATCAAGATGATGTCCCACACAAGCTCCCCTGCCCACTATTCAATGACAGAGATTTGGAGATTCAGAGAGAGAGAGAGGTCAGAGGTGCCGAGTTGCACTGAATCCAAGGCCAGGCTCTCAAAATGTGGGGACTCTGCTCACCAATCTCATCAGTAGTGCATCTGAGACCTGCTGCAGTCAAAGTTCAGCCCTTCCCACTGGCTAAGACAGAGGAAAAAAAAAAGTTCAAAAGGTGATTTATCTTCAGTCTTTGAAAGCCAACATACATCAAGAGTGGGGGTCAGTGAAAGAGAAGAAGTGTGAAGCTCGGTGGTGTGTAGACCACATAGTCAGTCCTATGCCACATCCTAGGGCTCACTAGGTGTCCAGAGGCTCTGTTTAATTATCAGTTCAGGCCTTGGTTTCCATAGGGATTTAGGGAGACGTGTGTTTAGTCTGCCATCTTTACTCTGCTCTCCTGCACCTGTAAGATTTTATGCTTGGTATTATATACCTAACTCGATGACATTTGGCTTGGCATTATATACCTACTAGAGTTCAAGGAAGAATTTTTTAAAAAACATAAAGATGCAAAGTCTTTATGTTGATTTTAGAATCATATTTATCTCACATATATGGTAAATGTGGAGAATTTAAACCTCAGAGATATCCGACTCCTTTACAGTATTTCCTTCAGTTTGGGCAAGCATGGCAAAATAGCCACTTTCTTAGATTGTTGCCATCTAGTCACTCCTGACTCATGGAGATCTCTGGCACAACTGAATGAAACACTGCCCATTCTGAGGCTATCTTCAAGATTAGTTGCGGATCCAAGTGTTGTGATCCATATGATTTTCACTGGTTGATTTGTGTAAGTAGATCACCAGGCCTTTCTTTATACTCTATTTAAGACTGGAAACTTGCAAACCTTTTTAGCATCATAGTACCTTCAAGCCTCTGCTGATGAATGAGTGGTGGCTGCATATAAGGCATGTTGGCTGGTAATAGAACTCAGGTTCCCCATGTGATGGAGGAGAATTGTACCTCTGAGCCACCAATGCCTTCATTTTTATAGATTATTACTTAAATATTTAAAAGCCGGAAGTGCTGGTGGTATAGTAGTTAAATGCTATGTCTTCTAACCAAAAGGTCAGTGGTTCAAATCCACTAGGCACTCCTTGGAAACCCTATGGAGCAGTTGCACTCTGTCCTATAGGAGTGCTATGAGTCAGGATCAACTTGACAGAAATGGGTTTGGGCTTTTTTTGTTTGTTTATTTAAAAGCTATTTGAAAGTAGATCAGAATAATAGAAAATACACATTAAGTAGATTCTTGTATTGTCCTAAATTAAATTATGAAGAGAGCAGCTAGAGTAGCTCCAAGTTTTCAGTCACATTTGTCAAAAGAATTTATGTCTCTCCTAAAAATAGCAAACAAAAAGCAAGAGTGCCAAACCTCCTTAAGAAAAATTCTACAATATTACTTTTATATTCTGGGAGATTTAGGACCTCATTGCAAGGTTGCTATGTATTTTAGAGTGTAGCCTAGCTACTTTCAGTTGTCAAAAAACCTGATAGTAAAATTTTGAAAATTTAGGAAGGGTTTGGAGGTAGCCGGGGAATTTAAGGAATGAGGTTAGGCAACGGATATTTATTTATTCACTCATTGAAGAAATATTTAATAAACTGAATCTTGACAATGCAAAGTGAACACAATAAAAATCTATCCCTACTCTCTTGGAACTTACAGTCTAGAAGGGTAGACAACATTAATTACTCATCAAACAAATATAAAACTGCAACTGTAAAAATTCTCTGGATGGGGAGTTTCTAGCAGAGCCTGCTGTGAAAGATTTGACATAGCTGAGGGATGGAGGAAGTCTTTTACAATGAAGATGACTTACCAAGATCAGTAGGTTGAGTAGAGCAGACAGGCAGACAGATTCATTCCTGGCAGTGGGAACAGGAAAATGATTATGGACTAAGAGGCCACCATAGCTGGGACAGAACAGCAAGAGCTAAGGCTGGGGAGGTCAGTAGGAAACTAATCATACATGCCATTGCAGGTCGTCCTAAGAATTTATTTTTATCTTAAGAACAGTAAGAAGCTATTGGAAAGTATGAAGCAAAGAAATGACTTACCAGACTTTCAGCACTGCTTTTGAAAGATTCCTCTAGCTACTCTCTGGAGAATGGTGTCTGGTTAGGTTAGAAAAAGGTAGTCTCAGCAGGAAACTGCTGGGGGTGTCCAGGCAAAAGATGGAAGTAACATGCACCAGGCTAACGGTGTATATGGGAGAAGTAGAGAGATTCAAGACCTATGCAAGAGAAAAGTCAGAAGTGACTTGATGGCAACGAATAATGGCACCGCCAGGTAATAGAGTAAGCTCTCTGCATTTTGTCTCTAATGTGTATTAAAAACCAAAAAACCCACAGCCGTTGAGTTGGGTCTGACTCATAGTAACCCTATAGGTCAGAGTAGAACTGCCCTATAGAGTTTCCAAGGAGTGCCT
Organism: Heterohyrax brucei; assembly: GCA_028571685.1. NCBI lineage: Eukaryota > Metazoa > Chordata > Mammalia > Hyracoidea > Procaviidae > Heterohyrax > Heterohyrax brucei. The sequence continues at coordinate 80,725,790 of CM053143.1, forward strand.
GGGGGATTTGAACTGCTGACCCTTTGGTTAGCAGATGTAGCACTTAACCCACTGTATCACCAGGGTCTCCTAATGTATATTACAGGGAAACAAATGGTGTAATGAGCAGGAGCCTGTGCTCTGAGACTAGACTGTCTGGGTGTGGACCGTGCCCGGTCCCTCCTGATGTTATGGTTTTGCAGCTTATTTTACTTCTCAGTGTTATAGATTTTTCCTTTGAAAATGGAGTTACTAACACTGTCTACTTCATAGTATTGTTGTGATGATTAAATATTTCATGTAATAGAAAAACATCTAGTACAAAGCCCCACCAAAATGTAACTAATTATTGTTATCATTTACCATCAGAACACAGAAACATGGGCAGAGTGATATTTGGTAACATTTGCTAAAACTCTGCATATTAATGATTTCAAAATAATTCAACTGTCCACCCCCATTGACTGCGGTAAAAGCATTAATCTAGAATAATATCTTGCTACAATGTGACCAATTATCCTGATTTTATTTTTCTTCTTTCTGTTTGTTGTATTAATTGATGAGGATGAACGACGTTAACCAGCTTACACGGCAGTCTTTTGTATAAAGCTCGACTCTCCATTGGTATCACATGGATGTTTTAGGACATGCATGAAATCCTGTCAGATAGTAAATTGTAGTTGCTGGAAAGACTAACACTGTAAGCTTCCAATTTAGGGAAAACTAAGTACAGAAAGTGGTCCAAGTCAGAACAGAAAGCTCTTTCTGGGTGACCTGACTTTGTTTCACTGCTGTTCTAATGGCAATTGGTTTAATCTCCAGAAACAAATACATGCAGGAAAAGGAAGGGGATGATAACAGAGTCATCTGACAGTTTTTCACTTAACTTATCATCTTTCTGTGAAACTCAAGGTGAAATGTGGAAATCAAGATGGAATTCAAGGGAAATAACTAACATAAAAGTACTTTTATTTATTAAAAATGCAATGACTGTATTAATAAGCAGAACTAATTTTAACTTAAATTTGGATGTTGATACATACATATTTATTGTTCATAGTAGACTTTTGTAGCATCATCATCAACAACAAAGAAAAAAACCACAAAGGCAAGGTGCTATGAACTACACATAGAGTTTTCAGTGCTGTGATCATTTAGTGGCAGATTGCCAGGCCTTTCTTTTGAGGTACCTCTGGGTGGATCTGAACAGCCAGCACTTGGTTAGTAGCCAAGAACATAGCCATTTGTGTACCCAGGGGCCCCTAGAGCTCTACAAACCAAAAAAACCACTGTCACAGAGTCAATTCGAACTCATAGTGAGCCTATAGGACAGAGTAGAACTGCCCAATAGAGTTTTCAAGGAGTGCCTGGTGGATTTGGACTGCCAACCTTTTGGTTAGCAACCTAGTACCTACCCACTACACCACCAGGGCACAAGTATGTTCAAATACAAGGTTTGCCAATTAAGTCCACGAACTTAATTGTTCTAAGTGCTCCATATTTCATTGCTGAATATCACTATGGTTACCTTTGACGTTCTCCCCTTGGGAAACTGTGCACTGATGCTAGCATCTAGTCCACCCTTCAAAGCAATTTTGGAACTCTTTCTGGAATGGCCATTGCACATGGTGGCAAGGTGGCAAGTTCAAGAACTTAATTATACAGTTGTCTGTGATGGAGTTTTGGGTCGGTAAACAAATAACTATTGAAACACCCTCCCTACTCACCTGATCTGCCACCAATGACTTTCTTCTTTACCCAAAGATAAAGGAAATATTGAAAGGAAGACCTTTTGATAATGTTCAGGACATCCAGGGTACAACAGCACTGATGGCCATTCCAGAAGTTCCAAAATTGCTTTGAAGGGTAGACTAGGCACTGGCACTGGTTCATAGCTTCCCTACTTCAAAGGTGACAACAGGAGTGCTGTTCAGCGATGAGCTACATAGCACTTTTTCTAGGATGAGTTGGTGAACTTAACTGACAGTCCTTGTAGAGCAATTTCTCTGTTTCAGCGGGCCTTTATTTTGTCTCTTATTCTTTCTGTTGGTGTGATATGTGATGACCACGCTGTTCATGTAAACAGGTGACATGGGGTAGCTAAGTGGAAATAGAAGGAGGAATGTGAGTCGTATTGAAATGATTTTGACCATTAGGTGAAGATAATGATAACACAGTCGTTAAACTTTCAAACTGAATTATGCCAAGCCTCCCAAAACCGTGAACAAAAGAAGTCTCTTGAATAATGACTAGATGATAATAATACAGTTAAAATGACAATGGATAAGAATTGAAAATGAAGAATGCTGACTAGTGCTTGATTGTCATTAGCTAAGTGAACCAGAAACCCTTTACAGTCAGCCTGAAGAATGACATTGGAAAAGCAGTCGGATCCGACTCGACGGCACTTGGCTTTGGCATAGGAAACATAGCTGAAAGTTAACTGGATTTCTTTGTTTTATTGATTTTTTTCTGACATGACCATACCATCCTTTCTAATAAATTTTGTGACTTTTATGATTGTAATGTGTAGAGTGGTTAAAAATGTAAGTAAAGTTTTCATAGGCTTTTCACACCTTCTCATACATTTTATTCAGCTAGTCATTAAAATATGTGATTATCTTATAAGAATAATTTAATAGCGTAGTCCCCTGTGTGGTGTCTGCCACTTCAACATTTTGTCAAAAAAAAAAATCATAGGACATATGTACATTCCTGCCCTGATAGTGTAGTGGTTAAGCACTTGACTGCTAACTAAAAGGTCAGCAGTTCAAACCTACTAGCCACTTTTTGGGAAAAACATATATGGCAGTCTGCTTCTCAAAGACTATAGCACGTGAAGCTATGAGGCAGTTCTGCTTATCCTATAGGATCACTATGAATCTGACTCAACTCAGTGACACACAACAAGAATGAGATTTACTCTTTATTGAAAAATAGGAGATGGAGCTATCCATATGACACAACCAGTGAGCAGGGAACATGACCGTTTAGGCTTTGGGGATAAAATTTAGATGGGCATTAAATCTGCTTTAGAAGACTACGAGCAAAGAAATTTGTATGTGTTTTAAAGGATACACTCAGCTGCCAAAAAGCATTGTGATGTGTTAAAATTTTATGGAACGACTTCTCTGGTAGGGCTTTGGTTGACTAAGATTATGGCCAGATTTTGTCAGCATCCCTGGTAAATGGTTTGGCAGGTTTTGAAAGGTTTTATCTTCTAAAATATGTCACTAAGATTTCAAGAGTCTAACTTAAGCCAGTGTACCGTTCATTACTGCATTACCTCACCTACTTCTATTGGGATGGGCACTTTTAAACACATTATAAGGGTTCTCAGTCTTTCATCTTTGCCTTCTTTTTTCTTTTTAATTATATGCCCCTTATTGAAAATAAGCTACAAGAAACCACATGGCAACCTGCTAACAAGTTCAGAAAAATGTCTGGCTTTGACTTCAAGCCTGTACAATTGTCTTTATATTAACAAGTCGTTTTCCATTTGAAATTTTTCTATCCTAAAGGAAACATCTGATTTGAAATGACTTTCTACAGAGTACTATTTAAAGTTTTTAGTTTTTAGAACAAATATGAAAATAAATGTCATGGATAAGGAAGTTTGAAAGTGGTTGCCACCATGAATCACAGCCTGTTTAGCCTAGCTTCCTCTTGGTGTTTCCTCCACCATCCCAGCCTTTCTGACAGGATTATTTCTAGGAAATCAAGCTAACATCTATTTATCTTTCCCTGACGAAAGGGTTATGACCATCCCCTCCCCGTGTCTAGTGTGTTCTTGTCTCTGATTGAAATAATCTATAGTAATAATCCCTGTGACTCCTTTGAAATTGCTTTTCTTTAATAAATGTTATCAACGCCCCCCCCCCCCACAACTACACAGATTGATTTTTGGTTTACATACTTCCACCTTTCTGCAATCTTTTTCTAGTTCTTGCTTTTCATTGCAATTTTTTTCAACTCTAAAAAGTGAATTTATTCAATACTTTAGATGTACACAATTTTCCTGATAATACTACTTGTGTATTTTTTTTCAGTTTATAAAACATCTCTAAACACTCAATCTCATTTCATTTTTTTAAGGGTACTTGCAATTGTCCTTGATTTACAGGCGAAGATTAAGGATTTAATATTCCCATGGGTGTATTCTTAGGAAATGGTAAAGTCAGAAAGAAAGCTAAGTAATATTATTACTTTTTAAATATGTAATTCACAAATGTAAAAATATTTAACAAAGGCCTATTACATATGAGACAACACTCTTGATATTGAGAATAAAAGCAAACAAAACCCTTTGCTGTCCAGTCAGTTCTGACCGATAGTGACCCCATAGGACAGAGGATAACTGCCCCATAGGGCTGCTAAGGAACAGCTGGTGGATTCAAACAGCCATCCTTTCAGTTAGCAGTTGAGCTCTTAATCACTGTGCCACTAGGGCTTCTACTCTGGGGATAGAGCAGTGAATAAAAATAAAGCCTCAGCTTTCATAGTGCTGACAGTCAACAACTGGGTATTTTGCCTTGACTTTTTCTCTATAAATACAAAACCCTGGTAATGTTGCTTATGTAATCACTTGACTGAGTTACTTAATTACCTAATCATGGACTCCTGTTTAAAAAAATAAATAAATACGTAACAGCTGTCCTTCACGTATTAAAACGGCCTCTGAACTGTTATAAATACAATGGAGCCCTTCAGTATTTCTTCACATGCAACCCAAATGGATCTTGCCTTTTTTTTTTCCATTTGGCTGATGACAGTATCCATTTCCAGAGTAGTTGCTAGAGCTGAGGAGGGCAGCCCTCAACCATCAAATACAGCAAGGCTAAACAATCTGTACACAGATTATCCTCCTGGTCTTGGCTAAGCACTAACCCTCCCAAGCAGGCCAGCTGATAGAGCCTGGCAACAGACCTTTGCTGCAGCGCTGGTAGAGAGCTTGTACAGACTGTGCTGACATTAGTATCGTTGTTGTGTTAACCTATATCAACAAACTGTGCTCTCTAACCTCTGACACAGAGTATGAATTCTAGTAATTTCTGTATCATTTTAATATATCCCCTAAAATAATAAGTCTCCTGAGAGTTAAGTGTTCTGTATTCTCTAATGACTTAACCTGAAAAAACACCTCCATGACCCCCAAATGCACTGGAAAGGACTTTGTCCTGAGTTTTTCTCTGAGAATTCTTATGAGACAGATTTTCTCAGTAACGTTCTACTCTAGCATCAACTTTAGCTTGCTAATTCATATGGAGAATAGCTTAAAAGGAAATCGCCAAGATTCCAACTCAGACATAACACTCAGAACCAAAATCAAACCAAACCTATTGCCGTGAAGTCATTCTGACTCAGAGCAGCTGTCTTAGTCATCTAGTGCTGCTGTAACAGAAATACTGTAAGTGGATGGTTTCAATAAAGAGAAATCTATTTTCTCACAGAAAAGCAGGCTATGAGTCCAAATTCAGGGCATCAGATCCAGGGAAGTCCTTCTCTGCTGGCTCTGGAAGACTATCCTTGTCATCCAGCTTCTCCTGGTCCAGCTTCTCCTGGAACTTTCTCAGGCATGGGGACCCTGAGTCAAAGGGGCACACTGGGCTACAGATGTCTTTCCTGGTGGTATGAGGTCCCCCAACCCGCTTCTTGTTTCTCTTTTCTCCCATGTCCCAAGAGATTGCCTCAAGACACAATGCAATCTTGTAGATTAACTCCTGCCATACCAACACAACTGCTTCCCCATCTCCCTCGTTAACGTCATTTACAACTACAGGAAAATAGTGTAATATCTTGAATCGGGACCCGGTCAAATTGATACTCACGTTTGGGGGGGGACACAATTCAATCCATGGCAGTGACCCTACATATAGTTGAAAGGAAAGAATTACCTGAGGTTTTGGTGTATTTACAGGATTTTGATTTTTTTAGCACTATTTGGTGGGAATGGGGGAGAGGGAGGACAATGAGTCTAAGGAGTCTAAGAAATAGACACTGATTTGATGCTGGTTGGCAGCTGCCCGTAATTTGAATGAAGATAGTGACAGACATTCCATACAGAAAATATAAGGGTATGTCATTAGAAGCTTTACTTTGAAGTCATCTTGCAATTATAATTGTTTTGATACTGCTGCTGTTACATATAAGATTCTTAAACGGGGAAAAAAAGCAACGTAGCATAGCACAACACAACCCCTGTATAAGTAAATGATAGCTAGAGAATGCATTCTTTTAGGTCAAAATATTCCAAAAAAAAAAAAAAAAAAAAAAGTGAAAAAAGGCTGCAGTTCTACAATGTTCCAGCAGGGGTCAATATGTTTTCATCATTACAGGCTGAATGCTCGGTGAGCAAGCAGCGAAAGTGTTGATCCTAATTGGAGCAGACACAAGGATCTTCTATAATCCTCTGACATCCTTTTCAAATAATAATTCTTAGGTGGGTGGTGGGCTGGTGGCTGCAATACTAGTGCAGGCTTCTCTACAATGCAGGCTAACCATTGTCAATTATTTTTGATGTATGCTAGCTTAACTTAAGTCTCCTTCTTACTGCCTTTTCTAACCCACAGAAGGGTATGCCTCCTTCTAATTATTGAAACGCTGTCCCCAAGATGGTCAGGACAAGTGTGTTATTTTGGCTTAATGCGCTCTCCAAAACCTGGTCCCTTTTTTCCCCCTAGCCTCCCTGCGTTCTTCCTACTCAGCACAAAGAACAACACCTTCAGTCAAATACTTAGAAGTATTTTACTTATAATCTTAATTGCTATAGCTATTAGACTTTAACTCCTAAGATGCCCGCATTTGGAGGCAACTAGAAAATTAATAATGAGCATATATGATTTCAGCTGTATGTATATTCCTTATGCCAAGTGCCGTCGAGTCGGTTAATAATTGAAACTGAACCTCCACCCCCCATTTTTTCTAATCATTTGTTTAGGGACATTGGTAGCCAGTGGCATTCAGGGAACAGATTGTCATATTTCATGTACATTTTATAGAATAGTATCTGCCTGGATCTCAAACTGTCACACTGATGCTCCAGTTGTCTCAGTGAAAATTAAAAAAAAAAAAAAAAAGCATCCAGCCCCACATGTTTAAGCTCATTTTTACTGTCCTTGGCCATGACATGCAGACCTTTCTGTTGAGCAGGGGAATGAATCTCCATGTAGAGACATTTTCAGAAATCCTATTCGAAAGAGCTGAGGATGTTGCGCCACGAATGTATTACCCGGACACCTCGAAGGTGGTTAACTGCTTGAGTGCCGCTGCCTGCACTGGGGAGAGAAGGGAGGGCCAGCGTATCAGATATGGCTGTAGCTCCACAGAGCTGAACCAGAAAGGAGTTTTCAAGTGATGTCATGCTACATGTCTGTAGGTAGGAATGCCTTTGGGAAGGTGAAACAAGGGTTATAAAGGTAAGGGCAGTGCCAGTGAGTCCAAACCAGCAGGTGCTGATCTTAGAATAGGTTCACAGGGGCTGGCATCATTTTCCACTTGTTATATAGAGCTTGCAAGGCTCCTAAAACTGAATACTCTACCCAGATGGAAGCTTCATTGCCAGATAGCAGGGAATATATTATTTCATACATGTTGGTCCATTTTAAATAGCCTCTGTCAGAAATGTGGAGATTTGTTTTACTTTCAAAGATTACCAGTTCCTTTCAACACGTTGATAATAAAAAAAAAAAAAATCCAACCTTTTTCTAGTATTCTTAGAATATCTTGTTTTAGAGTTCATATTGGCCTGTTTAAGGCAAAGTGGGTGATAAAATTCTTTCATGAGACTCTTGTATCTCCTTCACTTTAATTCCTTATTTACTTAAAAAACAGAACTAAATTACTTTCCTCAAATTCAGGGGAAAGACTGAAGCACAAATGCTGTATAGATTGTTGAAGTGGACAGTGGTGACTTTCCGCTGCACCTGACAGCCTCCCAACAATGATACTTGATGGCTCTGAAGGGTACAAGACACAGCTGGAAGGAATTTGAGCTCATTCTTGCCTCTTGAGGTAAATTAATTTTTTTTTCAATTCTTAAAGGTTGTGGATAACATCAATGAAGAAATGGTTTTAATGCATAATAACATATCTCTTAGAAGAGACATATACTTATTAATTAAAGGAATATTTATTGAGTCCTTACTATAAGCCAAATATGAATACAAGTATTGGGGATTTATTGGTGAATAAGATAGTCTGTAACTATAGTCTCATGGAGTTTATATTCTGTTTGTTAAAATATACATGTTTTGCAAGTCTATAAGTATATGTTCTAAAAAAAGTCGCAATGTATTTTTATTTCCTCACTTCACACATTTCTTTCTTCATATTTAAAATGTAGGCTGAAACACTCCTTGTGTTTTTTGAAGGTGGAAAAAAATACTTAAATGCAGGGTGAACTGTAGAATTTCAATGACAGCGGAACTGCTTCAAAATCTAAATTGGGAACAGACTGGAAGTAAAACGGTTTACAAATAATTAGCAGATTAGGATGCTTTTTAGTTAGTGCACCCATTCATAAAACTGAGCAAAATTCTTCTTGCACAGCTGACACCAGAGTTCAAGGTCGCCCGTCTCCTCTGCAGGAGGCTATGATAACTAAACATGACTATTTCTTGTTTTCACAGCACGGCTTCAGGGAAACCAAATGGTCTCTGCCCTCAGCGTCCTCATCTCATGAATCTGGATGAGAGAGAGGACATTGCTTTCAAATTATGTCTTAAGACTTGTACAAATTTTAACTCTATCCACAGAATACATTATTAAGCACTGCAGTGACCTTGAAACTGAATAAATAAGGCATTTATTTTGTTTATTTAAATACAACTGTATGCTCAAAAACCTCTAGGGTCACTATGAGTCAGATCTGACCGAACAGCACTGGGATTGGGTGGGTATGCTCAAAAAAAAAAAAAAAAAAAGACTTTCCCCCTTCCCGTATAAATCTAGTGCTTGGAGAAAAAAGCATGCAATTATGAAAGCTTAATAATTGTGACTCAAGATTTGAAGGTGCGTCCTATCTTTGTGTATCATTAGAAAACTACATTTTTGAAGTCTCCGGGAAGCAAGACTTAGTTATCTGTGCTAGTCTCTGTGCAATGGGCATGCAGGTCTTTTACAAACTCAACTTTTATTTACCACTCACTTGGACAGGAAAAGCTCTACAGCCAGAATCCACGATAGGAACCAGATCTTCCGCTTCCGCATTGCTTTGGTTCTGATGTTGATCACCCATTTCTTTTCCCACGCAATGATTTCTTGCTAGCATTTGCCTTGGATTACTGAGTAATCACAATTCCCAGGTATCCCTCCATTGAGGATTTCCTGAAAGCATTCCAAATTTCTGAATGTTGAAATTTCCTTTCAGGAGGTATCAGTGAACCTATACATTCTCTAAATTTTGAGTATTCTTTTTTTATTTTTAAATATTTACTCGATGGCACTTGGCTTGGATGAAGTCAAAGTTTGCAATCAAAGTCAATTTGTCACACACATTTTGCTGCATAAAAACTTTCTGCCCTGTATTTTCTGAGTCCATTCAACTAGTTCCTGTCCCCCTCTGCTCTCTCATCTCATTTTTGGACAGGATCTGCCCAGTTAGGGTTCTATATCTACTTAAGCCAAGAAACATATTCTTTGCCATTATCATTTTGTGTTACATAGTCCAGTCCATTCTTTGTTTTAAGAGGTGACTTTGGGAATGGTTTCAGTTCTGGACTAACAGAGATTCTTGGAACTGTGTCTTCCAGAGCCTCTCAAGTCTCCGAGACCATTAAGTTTGGTCTTTTTAATAGGATTTGAGTTCTGTATCCCATTTTTCTTCAGCTTTGTTGGGGACCATTTCTTTGTTCCCTGTCAGAGCAGTCATTGGTGGTAGCTGGGCACCATCTAGTTCTTTAGGTCTCATGCTTATGTAGTCTCTCGAATTATGTGGCTATTTCTTTCTCTTGGGCTCATAAATTCCTTATATATCTGATGCCTTTCATTCTCAGCTCCAGGAGTGTGGGGACCAGTTGATGCTTCTTAGATGGCCATTTGATAGCTTTTAAGATCCAAATACCACTCACTGAAGTGGGATACAGAGCATTCTCAAAAAAAAATTGTCATGCCAGTTGACCTAGATATCCCATGAAACCGTAGCCCCCAGACCCCTAAGACTGCTGCTGTGTCCTTTGAACTATTTGGTTATATTTAGGAACTTCTTAGCTTTTGGTTTAGTCCAGTTGTGCTGACTTCTTCTCTACTGTATACTGTTTCTCCCTTCACTTAACATATTTCTTATCTACACTCTAATTAATGAATACTCTTCTCCCTTCGTCTCCACCCTTGTAACTTTCAGTGTTTTCTTCTGTGTTTAAACTATTTCTTGAGTCCTTACAATAGCAGTGCCTTACAGTATTTGTCCTTTTACAATTAATTTCACTCAGCATAATACTTTCCAGATTCTTCCATGTTATGAGATGTTTCCCAAGATTGTCTTTGTTATCATTGCATACTATTCCATTGTGGGAATATACCATAGTTTGTTTATCCATTTATCTATTGACAGATACCTAGGTTGATACTATTTTTTGCTGTTGTGGACAGTACTGCAATAAATATTGGTGTACATTCATGTGACAGCATATATTTCTCTTGGATATGTTCTAAGAATTGGGGTTGCTGGATCATATGGCATTTCTATTTCTAGATTTCCTTTTTTATTGTGATTAAGTGAAAGTATACAATCAAAATTAATTTTGCGTGCTTGCCTATTTGCAGCTCCTTCTCTCCTTGCCTGGTGACTGCACACTCCTCCTTTTCATTCTATATTTCTAGAATTGCCTTAAAAATCTCTTGTCCCCTCCTCTCCACCCTTTTCTCTCCCATCTAAACAGAGACCAGTAGGACCGCCAAATGCCGTCGAGTCAGCTCTGACTCATGGCGACCCTAGAAGCCAGAGTAGAACTGCCCTCTAGAGTATTCCAGGAGTGCTTGGTGGATCTGAGCTGCCGACCTTGTGGTTAGCAGTGGTAGCACTTAACCCACTGCACCACCAGGGGCAGCAGCCTATAAATGAATAGAACCATGAAGTACACATACCATATGGTGACATTGTTTCCCTGAGTTCAGTCCATTTTTGTCTGAAGAGTTGACCTCAGTAGAGTTGTCACAGGCAACAGTAGGTCTGTGGGCCATGCTCCCTGGGGATTGTCCCTAGGGTTCCCCCAGGGTATCAGATCATCAGTTGTGGCTTTTTAGTAGAATTCTTGAGCTGTAGCCCTCTTTCTCTCACATTGCCACAGGGACTCAGCACTGTATACCCATAATGGATGACTTTGGTGGTGGCCAGGCACCATCTGGTTCTTCTGGTCACCTGTTGATACAGTCTCCCATTTACGTGGAAGACTGTCTCCTGAGCTCTTTTTCCCTCATGTCTTTGTTGTTCTCAGTGATTATCTGTTCCAGATGAATTTGGACCATTTGGTGTACCTCAGATGGCAGCATGCTAGCTTTTAAGATCCCAGATGCCACCCACCAATATGGGGTGCAGAAGACTCCCTTAGCAATAGGCTAGGGAGTCTTCAACTGGCCTTCATGTCCCCTGAGAGCATAGTTACCAGACCCTGCCCCTGCTACTGTATCCTTGCAATATTGGGTTCAGATTAGAGGAAGCTTTCAGTTTATGGTGAAGTCCAGTTAAGTTGACCTACTTCCTACTATGTGCTGTCACTGCTTTAACCTAACCAAATTTCTATCAACTGCCTAATCTACGACCAACCTCTCCTTCCTTCTCGGATCTCGTAGCCATCAAAGAATCTTTTTTTCTTTACATAAGTCTATTTTTAAGTTCTTATAGCAGGGGTCTCATATAATATTTGTCCTTTTGCCGTTAACTGATTTCACTAAGCATAATGTCTTCCAATTGAAATCAGGTTATGAGATGCTTCCTAAAATCATCATTGTTCTTCATCATTGCATAGTGTTCCATTGAGTATATGCACCACAGTTTGTTTATTCATTCATCTGTTGATGGGCATCTAGGTTGATTCCAAACTTTTGCTATTGTGGACTGTTCTGCAAAGAACATTCGTGTGCATGTATCTGTTTGTATGACAGCCTTTGTTTCTGTAGGACATATTCTGAACAGTGGGATTACTGGATCAAATGGTATATCTATTTCTAGCTTTTAAGTAAGTGCCAGATTGCTTTCCAAAGAGATTGTACCATTTTGCAATCCTACCAGCAGTGCAGGAGAGTTCTGATCTCTCTACAGCCTCTCCAGCATTTGTTGTTTTGAGTTTTTTGGATCATGGTCAACCTTGTTGGTGTGAGATGGTATCTCATTGTAGTTTTGAATTGGATTTCTCTAACTGCTAATGAATGTGAAGATTTCCTCATGTGTCTTTTAGCTGCCTGGTTGTTCTCTTTGGTGACGTGTCAGTCCATCTACTTTGCTGATTGCTTAATAGGGTTATTTACCTTTTTCTCGTTAATATTTTGTGGTACCTTGCAGATTATGGAGCTCAGTTGTCGGTCCAACATGCAGTTGCCAAATAATTTTTCCAATTCTGTAGGTGGTGGTTTTAGTTAGCTCGTGCCACTCTGACAGAAATACCACAGAGTAGATGGCTTTAACAAAGGAAAGTTTATTCTTACACAGTCCGGTAGGCTACAAGTCCACATTCAGGATTTCTGCTCCAAAGGCTTTCTCCCCTTATCAGCTGTGGAAGAAAGCCCAGTATTTCACCAGTCTTTGTCCAGGAAGCATGTTGGCACAGAAACCTCAAGTCTGAAGGACATGCTCTTTTTCCAGTGCTGCTTTCTCGATGGTGTCGGGTTCCCAATTCTCTGCTTGCTTCCCTTTCCTTTTATCTTTTGTAGGATGAAAGGATTAAGGGTAGTGCAAGCCATTCTCCAGGGAAACTCCCTTTACAGAGGGGCAGGGAGGTGATCCTATAAAGTGATTTGCAGTCCTACCCTAATCCTTTAGCGTGCATCATAGGAAAATCACAAAATAGAGGACATTCATAGAATGCAGGGAATCCTGGCCCAGGAAACTTACTACAGATATTTTTGGGGGGACACAATTCGATCCATGACAGTGGTCTTTTAACTGTTTTGAAAAAGTCTTTGGATGAACAAAAGTATTAGATCCTTAGTAGTTCCCATTTATCTATTTTCCCTTTTGTTAATCCTGCTTTGTCAGATTTTGAAATCTGTCTAAACCATACACTGCAACTTTCATTGTTGACCCTATTTTTTTTTGTATAGTGTTTATCACTTTAGGTTTGATATTTAGGTCTTTGATCTGTTCTGAGTTGGTGTTTATGTCAGGTGTGAGACATGGGTCTTGTTTCAGTTTTTTTAGATGGATATCCAATTTTGCTAACACAATTCATTGAAGAGACTGTTGTTATCCCAGTTTACAATCTTAAGTCCTTTGTTGAATATCAGCTGTTCATAAAAGGATGGCAGCATCTCTGGGGTCTCAACTCTGTTCCAGTGGTCCATATGTCTCTTTTTGTGCCAGTATCAGGCTGTTTTGACCATCGTGGCAGTGTAATAAGTTCTCATGTTGGATAGTAATGCTTTGCTTATCAAAGGCTTCATCGTTTTCCAAACAAAGTTGGTGGTTTGTTTCTCCATCTCTTTAAAAAATGACCGTGGAGTTTGTATTGGATCACAGCCAATCTTGTAGGGATGAGATTGTATCTCGTTGTAGTTTTGATTTGGATTTCTCTGATAGCTAATGATTGTGAGTATTTCCTCGTGTGTCCTTTGGCTGCCTGGGTGTTCTCTTTGGTGAAATATCTGTCCATCTCCTTTGCCCATTGCTTAATAGGGTTATTTACCTTTTTCTTGTTGATATTTTGCAGTACCTTGTATATTATCAATATGTATATGTAGATAGCTCTGGGTAAAATAGACATTTTTACAATGTGAAGTCTTTCTATCCACGAGCAGGGTAGGTTTCTCCATTTATGTTAAACTCTTTTGGTTTCTTGCAGTAAGGTGTTACAGTTCTGTCGGTATAGGTCTCTTATTTCTCTAGTTACATTTATGCCCAAGTATTTTGTGTTTGGGGACTATTGAGAATGGTGTTGATTTGGTGATTTCTTCTTTGATGATCTCTTTGATGGTATAAAGGAATCTTTTCTTTTTTTAAATTATGATTGAGTAAAGATGTACATTCCCATATAAATTTGCATGCCCACATATGTGCAGCTCCCACTGCTCTCCCTGCCAGGTGACAGCACACTCTTCCTCTCTGCTCCATACAAGTCCTGTCCTCCCAACAATCTCCTAACCACTCCTCTCCACTTTCCTCCAGTAAGAGGTCAGCAGGATGACATCCTATGGATGCCTAGAATCATAACGTGCACACATGATATGATTACTCTGGGTCACAAAGTCCAATCCATTCCTGTCCAAGAGTTGACCTCCATTATGATTCATGGACAAGGCAGCATTAGGGCCAGGGACAATGCTCCCGGGGGAACTCCGAGGCCCGTGGACCATCAATTGCGGTCTTTTAGCGGAGATGTCAGGGTGCACCCCTTTTCGTTCTTGTGTTGTCAGTGAGACTCCACTCTGTGAGTTCCATCACAGTTATCGGTGGTGGCTGAGCACCATCTGGTTCTTCCGGTAACAAGTCAATGTAGTCACCCATTTGTGTGGTTCTTTCTGTCTTCTGGGTTCTCTTTGCCCATGTCACTTTGTTCCTTGATGATCATCGGTTCCTGCTAAGTTGGGATCACTGCGGTACCCTCAAGTGGCAGCTTGGCAGCTTTTAAGACCCCAGACACCACTCACCAATGTGGGGTGCAGAAGGCTGTCTTAGCAAAATGCTAGTTGTGCCAATTGGCCTGGATTTCCCCTGAAAGCATGATCCCTGGCCCCCTGCCTCAGCTACTCTGTCCTTGTAATATTGGATTAAGATGGGAAGAGTACCCATTTTAAGTCCAGTTGATATTGATCTTCTTTCTGATGTGTGCTGTCACAGATTTCACCCAACCAAATTCCTATTGACTATCTAATCTAAAGCCTACCCACCCCCCACACCCTTGCAGCTGTCAAATATTTTTTTCTTCTATGTATGAGTCTGTTTGTAAGTTCCTATTGTAGGGGTCTTATACAACATTTGTTCTTTTGTCACTGACAGCTTTCATTCAACCTAATGTCCTCCACTTGAAACTAGGTTATGAGATGTTTCCAAAAATCATTGCTGTTCTTTATTATTGCATAGTGTTCGGTTGAGTATATATACCATAGTTTACCTATCCATTCCTCTGTTGTTGGGCATCTGGGTTGATTCCATCTTTTTGCTATTGTGTACCGTGCTGCAATAAATGTTTGCATGCATTTATAAGTTGGTAGGAATGGCCTTGATTCTGTAGGATATATTCTGAGCAGTGGAATTACTGGGTCAAATGGTATATCTGTATCCAGCTGGTATAAAGGAATCTTACTGATTTACTTATGTTTATCTTGTATTCCGATATTTTGCTGAACTCTTCTTCTGTTAGTTCTGGTAGTTTACTTACAGATTCTGTAGGATTCTCTGCATATACAATCAAATCATCTGCAAACAGGGAGATTTTTACTTCTTCTTTGCCAACGTGGATGGCCCTTATCTCTTTATCTTTTCTAATTGCTCTGGCTAGAACCTCTAGTACAATGTTGAACAGAAGTGATGAGTGGGCATTCTTGTCTAGTTCCTAATCTCTAGGGGAATTCTTTCAGTCTCTCTCCATTCAGAATGATGTAGGCAGTTGGTGTTGTGTAGGTGCCCATTACTGCATTGGGGAATTTCCCCTCTATTCTTATTTTGCTGAGAGTTTTTAGCATGAATTGGTGTTGGACTTTGTCGATTGCCTTTTCTGCATCAATTGAAAAAATCAGGTGATTGTTACTGTTTGTGCTATTTATGTGGTTGATCACATTAATTGTATTTCTGAGGTGGAACCAGCCTTGCATCTCTGATATGAATGCAACCTGGTCATGATGAATTATTTTTTTTTGATGTGTTGTTGAATTCTATTGGCTAGGATTTTGTTTAAAATTTTTGCATCTAGGTTCATGAGTCATATTGGTCTGTTATTTTCTTTTTTGGTGAGATATTTCCTCGGCTTTGATATCGGATTTAGGCTGGCTTCATAGAATGAATTTGGGAGTATTCTTTCTCTTTCTATGCTGTGAAATAGCCTCAGCAGTGTTGAAGTTAACTCTTCACTAAAAGTTTGATAGAATTCTTCACTGAAGCCATCAGAGCCAGGACTTTTTTTGTAGATAGTGTTTGATGACTTTTTCAATCTCTTCTTTTGTGATGGGCTTATTACATTGTTCTGCTTCACCTTGTGATAATTTTGGTAGGTGATATAAATCTAGGAATTTGTCCATTTCTTCTAGGTCTTCAAATCTGTTAAAGTACAGTCTTTCATAGTATTCTGTTGTGATACTTTTGATTTCAGTTGGGTATATTGTGACATCTCCCATCTCATTTCTTATTCTGGTTATTTGTTTCCTCTCCTGTTTTTCTTTTGTAGGTTTACTCAGTGGTTTATCAATTTTGTTGATCTTTTTGAAAAAACAGATTTTTGTTTTGTTGACTTTTTCAATTGTTCTCCTGTTCTCTAATTCATTTAGTTCTGCTCTAATCTTTTTTTATTATGATTGAATGAAAATGTACATTCCTGTATAAATTTGCATACCCACCTATATGCACCTCCCATTGCTCTCCCTGTCCAGTGACAGCACACACTCTCTCTCCACTCCATAAATGTCTTATCCTCTCAACAATCTCCTATCCTCTCTTCTCCACCTGCTCTCATTCCTCCAGTAAGACATCAGCAGGATGGCATCCTATAGATGGATAGAACAATAAAGTGCTCACATTATGTGGTCACTCTGTGTCACCAAGTCCAATCCATTCCAGTACAAAGAGTTGACCTCCATAATGATTTATAGACAGGGGCAGCATCAGGGCCAGGGGCCATCCTCCCAGGGGAACTCTGAGGCCCTTGGGCCACCAATTGCGGTCTTTTAGTGGAGATCTCAGGGTACACCCTGTTTGATTCTTGTGTTGCCAGTGAGACTCCACTTTGTGAGCTCCATCACGGCTGTCAGTGGTGGTGGCAGGGTAGCATCCAGCTCTTCTGGTAACAAGTTGATGTAGTCACCCCCTCACATGGTCTCTGTCTTCCGAGTTCTCTTTCCCCTGTGTTGCTTTGGTCCTAGGTGATCATCCATTATTGCTAAGTTGGGACCATTTGCTGTACTCTCTGATGGCAGTTTGGCAGCTTTGAAGACCCCAGATGCCACTCACCAATGTGGGTGCAGAAGGCTCTCTTAGCAAAATGCTAGTGTTGTCAATTGGCCTCAATTTCCCCTGACAGCATGATACCCAGCCCCCTGCCCTAGCTACTCTGTCCTTACAATGTTGGGTTAATGTGGGAGGAGTAATCATGTTGAAGTCCAGTTAATATTGATCTTCTTTCTAAAGTGTTCTGTCACAGATTTCACCCAACCAAATTTCTATCAGCTAAGTCCTCCCCCACTCTCCCTCCCTCCCTCCCTACCCTTGCAGCTATCAAAGAGTCTTTTCTTCTATGCATGAGTCTGTTTTTAAGTTCTTATTGTAGGGGTCTCACACAATATTTGTCCTTTTGTCTCTACTTTCACTCAACATAATGTCCTCTAATTGATACCAGGTTATGAGGTGTTTCCTAAAATCATGTTCTTCCTTATCATTGCATAGTATTCCATTGAGTATATATACCGTATTTTACCTATCCATTCCTCTGTTGTTGGGCATCTGGGTGGATTCCATCTTTTTGCTACTGTGGATTACGCTGCAATAAACATGTGTATCCATGTATCAGTTGATGTGAATGGCTTGATTCTGTAGGATGTATTCAAGCAGTGGAATTACAGGGTCAAATTACATATATATATATATATATGTCCAGCTTTATAAGGAAGTACCAGATTGAGTAGTTTCCTTATGGATTCTTTAGGATTCTCTGCGTGTACAATGATATTATCTGCAAATAATGAGCTTTTTACTTCTTTTTTGCCAATGCAGATGTCCTTTATTTCTTGGTCTTGTCTAATTGCTCTGGCTAGAACAGTGTTGAATAGGAGAGGTGAGAGTGGGCATCCTTGTCTAGTTCCCATTCTCAAGGGAAACTGTTTCAGTCTCTCTCCATTCAGGATAATGTAGGCAGTTGGCTTTGTATAAAAGGCCCTTATTGAGGAATTTGCCGTCTATTCCTATTTTGCTGAGAGTTTTTAGCATGAATGGGTGCTGGACTTTATCAAATGCCTTTTCAGCATCAGTAGACAAAATCAAGTGATTCTTGCCTTTTGAGTTATTTAGGTGGTTGATCACATTAATTCTTTCTCTGCTTTGCATCCCTGGTATGAATCCAACTTGGTCATCATGAACTATTTTTTGGATATGTTGTTGTATTCTTTAGGCAAGAATTTTGTTAAAGATTTTTACATTTAGACTCATAAGTGATATCGGTCTGTAGTTCTCCTTTTTTGTTGGGTCTTTCCTTAGCTTTGGTACCAGGGTTATGCTGGCTTCATAGAATGAATTTGGGAGCATTCCATCCTTTTCTATACTGTGTAGTATTGGAGATAACTATTCTCTAAAAGCTTGGTAGAATTCTTCAGTGAAGGCATGTGGGCCCGCGATTTTTTTTGGTTGGCAATTTTTTGATGACTGTTTTCAATCTCTTCCTTTGTGATGGATTTATTATCAGCCTGTGATAATTTTGGTAGGTGATATGAATCAAGGAATTTGTCCATTTCCTCTAGGTTTTCACATTTGTTAGAGTACAGTCCTTCATGGTATTCTGTTATGAGATTTTTGATTTCTGTTGGATCTGTTATGACAATTCCCCTCTCATTTCTTATTTGGGTTATTTGTTTCCTTTCCTGTTTTCCTGTAGTAAATTTAGCCAGTGCTTTGTCAATTTTGTTGGTCTTTTGAAAAAAAAAAAACAGCTTTTGGTCTTTGCAATGGTTCTTCTATTCCCTAATTCATTTAGGTCTGCTCTAACCATTATGACCTGTTTTCCTCTGGTGCCTGAGGGATTTCTCTGTTTTTCTCTCTCTACTTGTTCAAGCTGTAGGGTTAGTTCTTTGGTTTGGTTTCTTCCTTCCAGATGTGTGCATTTATGGAGATAAACTGACCTCCAAGCACTGCTTTTGCTGTATCACACAGGTTCTGGTAGGAAGCATTTTCATTCTCCTTGGAATCTCTCAACTTCTTTGTTTCATCCGTGATTTCTTGTATAACCCATGGCTTTTTGAGCAAGATGTTGTTCAGTTTCCACTAGTTCTACTTTCTATCTATGTTTTTTCTGTTACTGATTTTGACTTTTACAGCTTTATGATCTGAAAAGATGCTTTGCATTAATTCAGTGATATGGATTTGTTTGAGATTTGCTTTGTGTACTAATGTATGGTCTATTCTGGAGAATGTTCCATGTGCACTGGAGAAGAAGGTTTGGTTGCTTGCTGATGGATAGAAAGTTCTGTGTACGTCGATGAGGTCTAGCTGGTTAATTGTTGCAATGAGATATTCTGTGACTTGATTGAGCTTTTCTCTAGATGATCTGTCCAATATTGACAATGGAATGTTGAAGTCTCCCAGTATTATTGTGGAGTGATCTATCTCATTTTTGAGTGTAGTCAGTGTTTCTTCGATGGGTACATAAATATTTAATATTGTTAAGTCCTGCTTGTGTGTTGAACCTTTCAGCAATAAATAGTGTCCGTCCTTGTCCATGATGATGGATTTTACATTAAAATTGATTTTATCTGAGATTAGAATTGCCACATTTGCTCTTCTTTGTTCATTGTTAGCTTGATATATATTCTTCTATCCTTTAATTTTGAGTTTATTACTATCTTAAGTCTAAGGTGAGTTTCTTGTAAGCAACATATAGATGGGTCATATCTTTTGATCCAAGAAGTCACTCGATGTCTCTTTACTGAAGCATTCAGTCCATTCATATTCAATACACTTATTGATAGGTATGTGCTCAGTGCTGCCAGTGTGATATATTTATTTTTGTGTTGATGTTTTCTCTGTTGTCTTTATTAATCTGTTCTGCTACATTCTTATTTGTGATTTGATTTTTCACCTTTTTCAGGGTTGATTTTGTGGTTGTTGAGACTCTTGTAGTACATTTCTTGATTTGCTATGTTGTATCTTTATTGTACTTTACAGCTGCCCCTGTGATCCTGCTTAATAAACTATATATAAACTCAATTTTAATTACTACCATTATTATCAACTTCCTCTCCATCTCAAAGGACTAGAATGATTTTAGTACATCCCTCTTTTTAATATGATGACTTCATAATTTTCATGATATTATCAGTGGATCATTTCTTTTACCATTTTGGCTTTGGTTGAGTTTGGAGCCTTCCCTAACTGAGTAGGTTTCTGGGTGATGTGTCCTGTATTTGCTTCTAAAATATAAAGTTAGTAGTTTTGTTCTTCTAAGAGATTATTTCTGTATTTCTTGTAGCTATGGTTTAGTTTTTACAAAGTCTCTAAGTTTCTGTTTATCTATGAATGTCTTCATTTCAATTTCATATTTGAAAGATAGTTTTGCTGGATTATAGTTCTTGGTTGGAAATTCTTCTCTGTCAATGCTTTGAATGTGTTCTGCCACTGTCTCTGCGTCTGCATTGTATCTGTGAAAAATCTGATGAAAGCCTATAGGGTTTCTCTCTGAATCTTAGCTTTGCTTTGGGTCTTGCTGCCTTTAAGAGTTTCTGCTTATATTTCATTTTGGTAAGCTTGATTATAATACATCTTGGAGCCTTTCTTTTGAGATCTATATTGAACAACATTCGATATGTTTATTCGGTATCTATATTCTCTTCTAATTTCTGGAAATTTTCTGTCTGCAGCTCAGCAACAATGCTCCCTGTGTTCTCAGGTGTCTCACACTGTTCAGGAACTCCAATTAATTGTAGATTGTTCTTCTTAATAGAGTCCTGCATGCTTCTTAATGCTTCTTCATTTTTCTTGTTTCTTTTTTCTGATTATTCCTCATAGATGCTGGAGTCAGTAGTTCTGCCTTCCAAGTTAGAAAATCTCTTTTCCATTTGTTCTATTCTGTTTTCTTGGCTTTGTTTCGAAGTTTCTATGTCTTTGATTTTGTTCTTGATCTGTTGGATTTCAGAATACTGGTGTTCCATCAGATCAAACAGCTTGCTTAATTTTTCCTTTTGCTCTGCTGCATTTTGTATAAGGTCTAGGAAGGCTCTATATGTACTCATTTTTTATTCACCTTCTGATAGCTTCAGAAAGGTTTCTTCATCTGGAAAGTTTTGTGGTGCTTTGTTTTGGGGGCCTTCTGAAGCCATGGGTATTTTCTTCATTATGGTTTTCTCCAGAGTTTGTTGCTTTTGGAGTATCATGTGAGTCAATGGTGGCTGGGAGAGATGCTGTGAGAATGGGCTGTGGTTGTTTCTCTAGGCAGTCTTAAAATGAAAGGTAAAAGGTATCTGACAACTTCCAAAGCCAGTCTGTCAGTTTTGCAGGTGTATAGGTCCCTCTTCCAAGCTGAGAAAGTAAGCACTTTTATATTGAACCCCAGATGTTATAAACTAGCTAAAAATACAGAAGTGGTACTGTCCTGTTGACCTCTGCTGTTGGGCCTCAGCTATAGGCAGCACTGTGTAGCATCCTACTTTTCTGCCAGAAATGTGCTCTGCTGTGGGCAGGTGCTATTCCATAGTAACTATTGCAGTTACTATGATCTTCCTTATTATTCCAGTAACTTCTATGATTCCCCTTACTATTCCAGCTGAGGCCTCTGTATGGGTATTCTGTCTCCCAGTGGAACAAGATTGTGTCCCCCACAAGCTCACCGCCTGGCTGAGTCCAGGCTACTCTATGTCAGAGGTGGAAAGAGTGGCCAAAGGTGCCAAGATGCACAGAGTCCACAGCCTCTGTTGCTGGGCCCCAGCCATAGGCGATACTGTGTAAAATACTGCTGTTCTGCCAGAAAAGTGCTCTCTTCTGTGCAGGTGCTGCCTCCCAGCCTAGGAACAATGTCCAGCTGGGGCCTCTGTATGGGTGTGTCCACCCCCTGATGGAAAAAGATGGTGTCCCTCACAGGCTCGGCACCTGCCTTCATACAAGCTAAGTGGAAAGAGAGGCCAAACGTGCTGAGATGCACAGAGTCGAAAGCTAGGCTCTCAGTATATGGCAATTCTGCCTGATGATCCCACTAGCAGTGCGTCTGAGGTTAGCTGCTAATCAAGTCCCAGCTCTGCCCACAAGATAAGACAGAGAAAAAAAAAGTTAAAATGGTGAGTTACCTTCTGCCTGTGAAAGCCAGCACTCACCAACAGCAGAGTCAGTGAAAGACAGGAGGTTTTCCATTCAGTGGTATGAAGTTCAAACTAACAGCTTATGCTGTGTCCTAGGGCTCACTAGGTGTACAGTAGGCTCTGTTTAATTATCAGTTCAGGGCTTGGTTTCCAGAGGGATTTAGGGAGACGTGTGTTCAGTCCACCACTTTGACTCTGCCCCTCTAATCTTTATTATCTGTTTTCTTCTGGTGGCTGAGGGGTTCCTCTGTTCCTCTGTTTCTACTTGTTCAAGCTATAGAGCTAATTCTTTGGTTTGGATCCTTTCTTCCTTCCAGATGTGTGTGTTTATAGAAACAAACTGACCTCTGAGCACTGCTTTGGCTGTATGCCATAGGTTCTGATAGGATGTGGTTTCATTCTCATTTAATACCACAGATTTCTTTATTTTGTCCTTAATTTCTCCCATAACCCATGGCTTGAATAAGGTGCTATTCAGTTTCCATGAGTTCAAATTTCTACCTGTTTCTTCTGCTATTTATTTAAACTTCTATGGCTTTATAGTCCTAGAAGATGCTTTGCAATAATTCAGTGGTTTGATTTTGTTGGGACTTGCTTTATCTCCTAACATGTGGTCTATTCTGGAAAATATTCCATGTGCATTGAAGAAGGAAGTGTACTTATCTGTTGATGGGGGAAAAGTTCTGTATGTGTCAATGAGGTCTAGTTGATTAATTGTCACAATGAGATCTTCTGTATCTTTCCTCAGCTTTTTTCTGGATGATCTGTCATTACTGAAAGTAGAGTGTTGAAGTCTCCAATATTATTGTGGCGCAATCTATTTCATTTTTCAGAGTCGTCGCTGTTTGTTTGATATATTTAGATTCTCTGCTGTCGGGTACATAAATATTTAATATTGTTATGTCCTGCTTATGTATGGAATCTTTTAGCAATATTGACCATCCTTGTCCATGAAGATGGATTTTACCTTAAAGTCTATTTTATCTGACATTAGTATTGCCACTCTTGCTCTTCTTTGTGTGTTGTTGGCTTGGTATATATTTTTTCATCCTTTGATTTTCAGTTTGTTCATATCTTTGTGTCTAAGTTGTGTTTTTTGTTAGCAACATGTAGACAGATCTTGTCTTTTGATCCAGGATGTCCCTCACTTTCTCTTTATTGGAACATTCAGTCCATTTACATTCAGTGTGATTGTTGGTAGGTGTATGTTTAGTGCTGTCATCTTGTTGTCTTTATTGTTATGTTGTTGATGTTTTCTATGTTGCTCTTAATATTCTGTTCAGGATCATTCTTCTTTATGATGCTGACTTTTTGTCTTCTTCAGTGTTGGTTTTATGTTTGTTGAGACTCCAGGATTATGTTTCTTGTTTTGATATGGTGCATTGTTATTTGGTTCTGCAGTTACTTCTATGATCCCCCTCACTATTCTAAGGTTAAACCAGACTTTTACTTCTGCCTGTCTTTTTAATTACCTCTCCACTTGAAAGGGTTATAAGTATTGTAATATATCCCTCTTTTTAGTGTCACGACGTAATAGTTTTTGTGTTATAATCACTAGTTCCCTTCTTTTATTATTGTAGCTTTGATTGAGCTTTGTGACTTCCCTAACTGATTAGGATTTTGGATGCTCTGTCCTGCGTTACCTCCATAAGTATACACTTGGTGTTTTTGTTCTTCTAAACACCGAGCTTCTTTCAGTATTTATTGTAGTTTGGTTAGGTTTTTACAGTCTCTAATCTTCTGGTTACCTGCGAATGTCTTTATTTCACCTTCATATTTGAGAGACAGTTTTGCAGGATATATAATTCTGGTTGGAAGTTTTCTCCTTTAAGGCTTTGAATGTGTCATCCCACTGTGTTCTTGCCAACATCATTTATACCAAGAGGTTGGACAAAAGTCCACAGGGTTTCTTTTTGTACACTAGTTTTGCTTTAAGTCACCCTGCCTTCAAGGACCTCTCTTTATGACTCATTTTATTAAGCTTAATTATAATAAGTCTGGGTGTCTTTCTTTTCGAATCTGGTTTTTGTGGTATTAGACAAGTGTCTTGAATATGTTCTCTTCTTCCATAATTTCAGGGAATTTTTCTGTCAGCAACTCTGTAACAATACTCAGTATTTTCAGCTACCCGTTTGTGTTCAGGAACTCCAATTATTAGTAGATTATTCT
Organism: Heterohyrax brucei; assembly: GCA_028571685.1. Taxonomy (NCBI): domain Eukaryota; kingdom Metazoa; phylum Chordata; class Mammalia; order Hyracoidea; family Procaviidae; genus Heterohyrax; species Heterohyrax brucei. The sequence goes on from CM053143.1 coordinate 80,750,288, forward strand.
TCTTAATAGGCTCACATATGTTTCTTAAATGCTTCTTCATTTTTCTTATTTCTTTTCTCTAATTTCCTATCGTAAATGCAGGTGTCAGTTGCTCTGTCCTGAAGCTCGGTAACTCTGACTTCCATCTCCTCAAACCTCATCTTTTGGCTTTGGATTGAATTGTCTAATTCTGTAATTTTATTGCTTATCAGCTGGATCTCAACTCATTGATTCAAATGGTTTACTTAATTTTTTTTTGTTTTGTTCTGCTTCATTTTATTTAATCTCCAGGAGGGCTGTATACATATTTATTTTGTATTGGACCTCTGATAATTTCAGAAAGGCTTCTTCATCTGGGAAGTTTTTTGATTGTTTTGGGAGTTTCACAACCCATGGTGGACTGCCTCTTTAAATGGTTAGCTATTGATTATTGTCTTTGTGGCAACAAGAGCTGTTCAGTCTCTCTGCTGTTACCTCAGCAGGACGTGAGGTGTAGTTCTTAGAGTGGAATAAGGGAACTACTAGTTTTGGTCACCATCCTCCTCTGTGGACTTTAGTGACTGGCCCCAGGTAGGCTCTCCAGGGTGATAGACCCTACCTCCTGGCTGCTAAAGGAGGGAGTTACTTGTGGCAACTATCTGTCATTGTACTAGTCAAGCCTATGGAGTATTCCAGGGAATGGAGGAGAGAAGGATAACATGCTAGTCAACTGCCTGGGATTACTGCACTCTGTAGATGTGTTTAGCTTAAAAACTGTTTATTTGCTGAGAGGGGCACACTACAGTGTACACTGAAGCCAGCTGGGCTCTGAGAGGTGCCAACTTCTGCCTCCTGGCTGGCAAATATGGCACCCTACTTCTGGAATCACTGGGAGGATGTCAGCTGATGTTATGGTGTGGATCAGGGAAGGGTGGTGGACTTGCTACCACTCTGCTCACCCGTCAGTTCTCTAGGTATTCTAATTTTAAAACAGTGCTTAACTGCTGAGTAAGGAGCTATCCATCAGCTTTTAAAATTAGGCCCTCAAGTGTGACAGACTCCGCCTTCCAGATGACGATAACAGCACGCACCTCGTAGGCCCTCCCCAGATGCTATGAGGTGGTTCAAAGAAGGGGCGGAGAAGGACTTTGCCGCCTCTGTCTGCCAGGTCCCACCCATATTTTTAGGCATGATCGTAAATACAGGTTTTCTTTTGAAGAAGCCCTATCTAGACAGGCAATGCTTCTTAGCATGAGAATTAGTCCCAGCTAAGACCTCTGGGTGGCTGACTCTGTCTCCCAGCTGACCAAGATGGCATCCTGCCTTAGCTGTCCTTTCTGCCATGAGATGGCAGAATCTATGGAGCGGCTCAGAAAAGAGATGGTAAAGGGACAGCGGAACCCTCAGTCAGCAACCAGGCTTTCAAAATGTGGTTATCCTAACCACAGACTCTGCTGCACTACATGGTTTTACTGAAGCACTGAAGTTGAACATATTTGCCGGTTCATGCCGAGTCCTTCCTCCTGGATAACAAAGAAGGCATCAGTACCTGCACTCTCCCCAGACAACGTGTCAGCAGAAGCAGCACTCAGGGTACCAGTGCCTTGTCTTAGAGAGAGGTAGTTTACTCCTTACTGGAGCCTAGCTCGCTCTGATAATCCTGCACCAGATCCTAGGGCTTCCAGAATATCCACACTGCTCCATTCAAATATCATTCAAGGCCTTAGCAGTCAGAGATAATCTAGAAGATGTATGTCTAGTCCACCCTCTTGGCCTGCCACCATCTTTTGGTCTTGTTAACTCTTTTGCTTGTTTTTCTATTGTCTAATTAATTTAGTTCTGTTCTAATTTGTATTATTTGTTTTCTCCAGAGCCTGAGGGCTTCCCTTTCTGCTCTCCTACTTGCTCCAGTTGTAGGGTTAATGCTTTGATTCGAGCACTTTATTTTTTATATGTGTGTATTTATCAAAATAAATTGACTTCTGAGCACTGTTTTTGCTTTGTCTGAAAGGTACTCTTAGGATGTGTTTTTGTTCTGTGAATTTCTTTATTATATCTTTGATTTCTTCTATAACCTAGTAGTTTTTGAGTAATGTTATGGGTTGAATTGTGACTCTCCCAAAATGTGTGTAGCAATTTGACTGAGGCCATGACTCCCAGTGTTATGTGATGTTCCTACATCTTATAAATCCTGCTCTTTCATGTTAATGAAGGTGGGTGGAAAACAGTTGTGTTGGTGGGGCAGGACTCAATGTGTAAGGTTGTATTACATTTTGAGGTGTTTCTTGGGATATGAAAGAAAAGGAAGCAAGCAGAGAGTTGGGGAACTCAGGCTGCCAAGAAGCAGTGTTGGGAGCATAATGTGTGCTTTGAAAAGGACCTGGGGTCCTTGAGCCTCAGAAGCTCCCAGTACAGGGAAGGAATGACAACAAAGACCTTTCTCCAGAACCAGTGGGAAAAGTCCTCCCCTGTAGCAGATGCCCTGAATTTGGACTTGTGGCCTACCAGATTATAGCAGAATAAAATTTATCCTTTGAAAGTCATCTGCTTGTGACATTTCTGTTAGGGAAGCACTAGATGACTAAGACAAGGAAGGTACTGTTCAGTTTGTATTTTTTTGATTTTTTCCCTTGTTTTTTCTGGTATTTATTTCTGCTTTTGTGGCTTTATGTTCTGAAAAGATGCTTTGTAATGTTTAAATTTTTTCACTTTTGTTACGGTCTGCTTTATGGCCTAATATGTGTTCTATTCTGGAGAATGTTCTGTATGTATTTGACAAGTAAGTACACTTGGCTAATGTTGGGTGGAGTGTTCTACGTATCTGTGACATCAAGTTGTTTGATTGTGGCATTTAGATCTGTGTTTTTATTGAGCTTCTTTCTAGATGTTATTTCCTTCATCAAAACTGGTATGTTGAAGTTCTCACTATTGCTGTGAAGCTGTCTATCTCTCTTTTTAATGCAGTTAGACTGTCAATATTTAATGTGGTTGTGTCCTCCTGGAGTGTTGACTTTTCAGTCATTATAATAGCCTCCTTCCTTATTCCTGGTGAAATGGTGATTAAGTGCTACATCTGCTAACCAAAAAAGTCAGCAGTTTGAATCCTTGAGGTGCTCCTTGGAAACTCTGTAAAGCAGTTCTATAGGGTCTCTATGAGTTCTATAGGGTCTCTATAATGAGTCAGGATCAACTTGACAGTGGTGAGTTTGTTTTTGGTTTTCCTTATCCAATGTGATGGATATTAAAGTCCGTTGTATCAGAAATTAATGTTGCCACTCCTGTTCTTTTTGAACATTGTTTGCTTAATATATTTTTTCCATCCTTTGAGGTTCACTTTGTTAGTATCTTTAATTCTAAGATGTGTCTCCTGTAAGCAGCATATAAATATCCACTCTGTGGCTCTCTGTCTCTTTATTAGTGCATTTAATCTATTTACTTTCAGCATAACTATTGATAAGCATGAGTTTAGTTCTATAATTTTGATGCCTTTTTTGTGCATTGTAGACAGTTTCCTTGTTCTGCTTAATTTTCTGTGGTGAGTCATTTTTCTTTTTTATGTTTTCTTTTCATGTTTTTCATTGTTGTTTTTGTATTTGCTGAGACTTTTTTTTTACCTTGTTGTGTAGGGTTGTTAATTTCCTTTGTGGCTTCTTTAATAGTTACCCCTATTTTTCTGAATTTAAACTAGTCTTCAATTTTTTGTGTCACCTTAAGTTCCTCTCTCCTTGTGTAAGATATGACTATATTATTTTATGTCCCACTTCTTTTGTTATAATGATGTTGTCTTTCACTTAAGGACATTTCTATTTCCCTATTTTCAGTGTTTTGCATTTGATTCATTTTTGTGATGTCTCTGTATGGGCTTATATTTGGTTACTCTGTCCTGTGTTGTAGCCTTGGATTGTTATCTAATGTTATTGATTTTCTAAGGACTCACTTTATTATTTCTTGCAATTTTGGACTGGTTTTTGTAAATTTCCTAACTTTTTGTTTGTCTGGAAATGTTCTGATTTCACCACAGTATCTGAGAGACAATTTTGCTTTATATGTAACTCTTGGCTGCAATTTTTCCTTCAAGGCTTTGCATATGTCATCATGCTGCCTTCTTGCCTGCGCAGTTTCTGCTGACTAGCTGAGCTTAGTCTTCTTGTGTCTCCTTAGTAGATTATTTTTCATTTATCTCCGGCCATTTTTAAAATTATCTCCTCATCTTTAGTTTTGGCAAGGTTGATTATAATACACCTTGGTGTCTTTCTTTTGGAATTGAGTTTGTATTAAGTTCTATTAGCATCTTGGATATTGTCTCGTCTTTCATGATAGCAAGGAAGTTTCTGTAAACAAATCTTTAACAATTCTCTGTATTTTCTGTCACTTCCTTTTGTTCTGATACTACAATCATTTATAGATTATTTCTCTTGATTTAGTCCCACATAACTCTTAGTGTTTCTTGATTATTTAAAATTTTTCATCTGACTTTTCCTCAGATCTGTTGGTGTCATGTGCTTCATCTTCAGTCTCATCAATTCTGGCTACCATTGCCTCGACTCTGTTCCTTTGACTTTCTATTGAATTGTCTACTTCTATAATTTTATTATTAATCTTCTAAATTTTTACTTCTTTTGTCTGTATGCTTTTTTGCAGCCTGCTCAATTTGTCATTCTGTACTCCTGCATTTTGTCTCATCTCCTTCCTAATATCTTGAAGAGTCCTAAATATTAATATTTCATATTCTACTACTGATAATTTCAGGATGTTCTCTATGTCTGGAAAATTTCTTGAGTCTGTTCTGGGAGATTTCTAAAACCATTATGGTCTGCCTCTTTAAGTAAGTTGATATCAATTGTTGTCTCCAAGGCATCAGTAAGTTGTTGTATTTACTTATTTATTTTATGTTTGTTTACTGTAGTCAAGCTTCTTGTATGGAAATGTCCATGTAAGCTGGTTGTGTGTAATAGTTTGGTATTGACACCTTTATACTAATATAACATACTGTAGCCAGTTGGCTGGAGTTGTTACTAGTCATGCAAGCCCAAGAGTATTTTTACTTTTCTCTCATGGATAAGCTTAGGTGTCCAGGTAGTCAGTCACCCAGTGTGTGGTGCAGGCTTTCCCCTATAGGCCTATGTTGGCAAAGGTGGTTAGTATAGTCACAGACATCTGGCTACACTCATTGAGAAAGGCAAGGGGCTGACAGTCATCCCTGTGTATCTTTGAAGAAGGCATGCCCCTTATGCCTGCTCTCAGGTGAAGGAACTGTCTGTCCTGAATTTCATTCCCAGGGGATTCAGCTGATTTTTTTTGCCCTTCTCTGTATTTTTTTAAAATTGTTCCCTCCTTGAGTCTAGGAAAATGGCTACAGATACACAGAAATCCTGCTTTCTGCTCTGGTAATGGTGTCGGACTCTGGAGTAGGGTGCTGTGCAGAGAAAGGAGGGACAGGCACTGGGAGAAGGGAGAGACTTTTCTCCTGAAGTGAAGTTTTAGATCCACAAGTGGTAGATTAGATGCAAGACACCCAGCTTTTGACTATCAAGTGCTGTTTTTCACTGGTTGTGGAGGCATGAATAGACTCTCCTTTGCCTCTGCCACTGACGAGATTTCTCTCTGAATGCCACTGCTCAGTTCACCCTGATGACTGCAGCCAGACCCAGTCCTAGGTACTTCTGGACCTATACTCTCTACCCTATCACTTGGTCTGATTTCTCAACTTTCCCTTTGATTTTCAAGGGTCCTAGAGTACTGTATATAATCAAGTCATTTATTATTTTGGGTCTTTGCTGTTAGAGTGATCACAGGAAGTATCTGACTACTAGGCAGTACTGGCCTGCCATTTGAATGTTCCTTTACAAAAAGAAATTAACTGTTCTCCTAAAGGTAGTTTTTTATTTCTAAATTGACTTACAACTCTTTGTGAGATTATATACCCTTCTAGTAAATGGGAATATGCTGATAGAGTTCATATTAATACTCCTTTTGAGAGTTCTCTCTCTAAAATATTTTCTCAATGTTTTTAATATACATGTTTTTAATATACATGTATTTCTTTCCTTCTTATATGAATATTGATTTTCTTGGTTACTGCAAGGGCGTTAAAAATTACAAATAGGAATTTTGAATAAAAGGAGTTGGGCATGTGACAACCTTTCAGAAAATGCCCAGGCCTGATTTTTCAGGTTGACAAGATAAAAGTTCAAGGAAAAGAATAATGAGAGGAAATTAGAATGGTCGATAAACTTTAAATTTGTATTGGAGGACACACTTTTTTTCCCAGCATGCGAAAATTTGTTTTTATCACAGAGAATTCTTTCCTCTTGTATAAAATGTGCAATTAAGGTGGTATCTGAAATCTAGGGACCATACCCTGTTAGAGTCCTTTAAATCTGAAACAGTGGACAATAACTCAGAAGGTTGGGTTATAACTTGGATGCACAATATCCTTGAGTTCTAATTTCTCTCATATTGTGCTACTACTCGATCTCAAAGGGAAAAAAATCGTGTTTGTTATTATTACTAGATGACTTTGTTTTGTTTTTTCCTTTATCTGCTAAGAAACTCAGATCAAATTTGGGATCTGGCAATAGCAGGTGTATATACCTTTAGGAATGTGTTTTGTGTCTTAAGTTCTGACTTTGTTATTTTCAGTTCAGTCTTATGTATTTGCTTAAGTCTTCTCAAGCAATTTTGGAAGGAAGTGAGATTGTAAATAAGAAAGCAAAAATGATAATTTACGTTTGTTGAGTGTTCACAATGTTCTTGAATCTCAGCTAAGCATTGTACATACACTATCATACATAATGTTAAAAAATTATGAGATATTGTATTAGTAATGAAATCAGCTGCAAAGAGTTGAATATCTGATTAATGCAGACTCAATTAAAGAGGAGGTTATTTATCTTAACATAATAAGTCTGGCAGAAAGTAACTGTTGGCATTGATTTGAGAGTCCCCTGGTGTCAGGTGTAGCATATCTGAGATCTTCCTGTGTACTTAAGAGGGCTGCATTGTGAGCACTGTGCCCATATTCAACACAAGACTTAGATGGAACAATTGGACCATAAATGTTTGCCACTTTTATTATAAAGAAGAGTTTTCCCTGAAACCCTATGCAGTATTATGCTTAACTCTCATAGTCAGAGCTGTGTCTAGTCTCCTCCAGATGTAAGAAATGGAGGCTGGCAAAAGAGGAGGTGGAAGTTGGGGTAAAGGGTAAATTGTGGTATATTCAACACCTGTTACTGTACAGACAGTATTAATGCACAACTAGTTTCAGGAAATTTTAGTAACATGCCAACATCATAGAGGAAGTACAGGATCAAGATTTTGATCCAGGCTAAATGCCTTGAAAGTTCTTATTTTTAGCCATTTTACTACATCATGCATCCTCAAAATAAGTGTATTCGTAAATAGTATGCTTTCATACCTGTGTTACTGTTACACTCGCAAACTGGGATTCCTATTATACACTCAGGTCCTGCTTGGTACTTGTCATGGATTGAATTGTGTTCCCCCCCAAAATAGGTGTAGCCATGTGGCTTGGCCATGATTCCCAGTATCTTGTGACTGTCGCCCATTATGTGGTTTTCCTATGCTGTATGTTGAAGGATTAGGGTGGGACTACAAATCCCTGTATGAGATCACCTCCCTACTCCATTGTAAAGGGAGTTTCCCTGGAGTATGGCTTGCCCACCCTTAATCCTTTCATCCTGCAAGAGATAAAAGGAAAGGGAAGCAGGCTGAGAACTGGGAACCTCATACCATCAAGAAAGCAGCACCAGGAGAAGAGTGCATTCTTCAGACCAGAGGTTTCTGTGCCAAGATGCTCCCTGGACAGAAACTAATGCAATACTGGACTTTCCTCTAGAGCCAACAAGGGGAAAAGCCTTCCACTGCAGAGGACATCCTGAATTAGACTTGTAACCTACCAAACTGTGTAAGAATAAACTTTCCTTTGTTAAAGCCATCTACAATGTGGTATTTCTGTTAGAGTGGCACTAGCTGACTAAAAGAGTACCCCTACTAAATATCTCATTGAAGATACACAATTGGTTCCAAATATATTAACACTGTTCAGCTGCTAGTAATGATAGAGAAGCTTACATAAGAATCCCTACCACTACCACCACCCACCCCCCAGAACAATATAAACTCAGAAAAAAAATTAAAAAAAACACTTAGGGAAGAAATTGGATGGGAGATAACTCTTGAAAGCAGGGACTGTGTTGGGTGAGTGTTGAGTCTGTACAGCCTTTGGTCTGAAAGTGCCTTCCAGTTTGTGAGTCATGGAATAGTGAGAGCTTGAGAAGAAAGTCACAGCTTTAATGGCTTGAGGAGCCAGAGGAAGGAGTTTAAGACTACAAGGGAAGCTGGAAAGTGAGGGAAAAAATCCCAGAAAAGAGGGAACCACTCAAAAGCGAAATCCCCAAATCTGCAAATAAACAGCATGAAAATCCTTGCCTAACCCTAAACTACATGTGAAAAGAGAAGGATCTTCTAAGGAACATAGGGAGCAACAATATATTGAAGACTGAAATATGAAGCAGCAATTTCAGTTGCTCTCCATCAGAGGAGATACATATTTCGAATTTTAGTCTAGCCAGGTTAACTGCTTACTAGAGCAAAAATAATATTCTTCAAAGGAAGAAAATAGAATCTGGTATCTTTGCAATATCTTATCTACTACATTTGAATTATTTAAGAGAATTACTGGGGAGAAAGTCTACTAAAAAGAAAAAAAACTAAGCAATAATACGAAAAGCAATAGCCAAGGGAAAAAGCAGTTCAAATAATTTTCACTAATAGTGAAATTAGCAGACAAGAACTATTAAAATATGTCCAAGAACATAAAGAAAAAATTATAGTCATAATGAATGAGCAGATGAGAGGATCTCCACGGAGAAATTAAAGCTGTGAGGAAAGGGGGGCAGTAATTCTCAAACTGAAAAGTTCAACAACTGAAAGAGAAGTTCAGTGAAAGGCTTAGGGAATATCAGAGATAGCAGAAGAAAGAATTCATGAACTTTAAGATAGATTAATGGAAACTCTCCAATTTGAACAACACAGAAGAAAGAACAGAGCTTCCACCACCTAAGAAATAATGTGAAGTACTTTAATGTAACCGTAGTTGGAGTCCTACAAGTCAAGGAGAAGGAAGGAAGAGAGGTTGAAAGGGAAATGAGAAGAGAGACAGAGAGGCTATGGAGCAGAAATAATATTTGAAGAAACAATGGCTTTAAATTGCCCACATTTGCAGGTAAGTATAATATTACAGATCCAAGATTTTTAACATGCAATAAGTGGTATAAAAATTAAAATATCTCATATAAACAGGCTGCTGAAAACCAAAGATAAAGCAGATAATCTTGAAAAGTCTAAATAAAAATGAAACACTCCATGTAGGAAACTGATATAATTGAGGACTGATTTCTCTTCAGAAATAATGAAACTAAAGACGATGGAGAAAGACACTTAAATTCTAAGAAAAAACAAAAAGAAACAATCCAGAATCTTGTATCCTTAGCAAACAAAAGTAAAAATAGAAAAAGTTCTGATCAAGGAAAACAAATATTGTATCATCAGCAGACCTGCCCCTATAACAAATGCTAAAGAAAAATTTTCACACCAGATGGAAACTCAGATACATAGGAAAGAACACAAAGCACTGAAAAATGTTAAGTATGTGGGTAAATATAAAAGATTCTTCTATCCATTTCCTCAGTTTCAGAACATATGAAAGACAGACCTTCAGAATGCATGAGGAAAAACTGACATAAGGAAAGAAAAAATGCAAATCTATCATTGTTGAAGATTTTAGTATTTTTATGCATTAATTTTGGTCCTGAAGAAGCACAGTCATAGGTGGAATTAGGTGTGCAAGAGATAAAAAAGAGTAGTGGCTTGGATAGGGTGTAGAATGATATAGTCTAGCATCTGTAGGATGGAGGATCAGGTAGAGGAATCTTGAATACGGTTGAAGAGAAGTTTAGCCTTAGAAAACTGCTATAACTGGCTTGCTTCAGGACCACCGTTGTGGCTGTGCTCAGTAACTGGCTAAAAGCAACCTGTGGGAAGCATGACCTTGGTGTTAATATGGTGGTGAATCCAAAAATGTATCCAGTAGGGCCAGTGGTTGGTTATGCTCCTTGCAAATTAAGAGCTCAGTAGTGCATTTTCGTGGCCTCTCTTAGTCGCGTGGTACTGCTTAACAGAAACACCGTAAGTGAACAGCTTTAGCAAAGAAAAATTTATTCTTACATAGTCTGGTAGAGTATAAACCTGAATTCAGGGGAAGGCTTTCCGTCTTTGTCAGCTCTGGAGGAAGGTCCTTGTAGTATATCAGTCTTTGTTCAGGGAGCGTCTTGGCACAGGAATCTTGGGTCTGAAAGACATGCTGTACTTCTAGTGCTGTTTTCTTAATGGTATGAGGTTCCCAACTCTCTCTTTTTATTTCTTGGAAGATAAGAGGTGGTGCAAGCCACATTCCAAGGAAACTCTCTTCATATTGGAGTAGCGAGTTGACCTTAGGAAGGGTGTTACAGTCCCACCCTAATACTGTCTAACGTAATGTACTCGGTTAGCCACAGCCAAACACCAGGATTCGTAGTATAAGAAAATCACAAACTGGAGGGCAATCACAAAACACCAGGAATCATGGCCCAGCCAAATTACTGTGTGTATTTGGGGGGACACAATTCAGTCCATGGCATGGCCTCCAAATCTCCCAGTAAATGAAGGAGAAACTAGACAAAAATCATAAGGATAGAGAAGATATGAACAGCATTGTCACATAGCTTGATGAATTGATACACAGAAATCACTACACTCAAAAACTACAACTTCTTTTTAGGTATACATGTAATATTCACCAAGATGGAAGACAAAAATTATATCCCAGTGAATTTCAAAAAACTGAAATAATCTTTTAAAATAAATTTTCTAATAGAATATAGTTTCTGACTGTGAAAATACTAAATTATAAGTCAATCCGAAGATACCTAGAAAATCTCCAATTATTTGGAAATAAGCTTCTAAAAAATATATGACTAAAAGAAGAAATCATAAAGAAATTACTCAATATTTTGAACTAGATAAAAATGAAAATATGTCGCTGTGCAATGCAGCTAAAGCAGTGCTTGGAGGACACTGATAGTTTTAAATATCTGTATTAATGAAAAAAGGATTAAAATCGATTGATGATTCCGTCTTAAGGAGCCAGATGAAAATGAACATACTAAATCCAAAGTAGCCAGAAAAAAGGAAAAAATTAATAATAAAAATCAATAAATCAAGAGCAACCACACCTACTACAATAAAAACAAAAAATTAAAGACAAAAGTTTTTGTAGATACTAATAAAGTTGATAGTGTTTCATGAACAGTGAAAAAAAGGGAAGGTACACTAGAACAGCAAGAATAAAAGAGAGAATACCGCTATAGATCCCATAGACCCACTGCCATTGAGTCAATTCCAACTCATAGCAACCCTATAGAACAGAGTAGAAAGGCTCCATTGAGTTTCTAAGGAGAGCCTGGCAGATTCAAACTGTTAACCTTTTTGTTAGCAGCCATGGAATTTATCTGCTATACCACCACGGTTTCCGTAGATCCTAGACATTAAAAAAAGAAGTAAAGGAATATTATGAATGACCTTATGCCAATAAATTCAGCAAATCAGAAGAGCAGAGGCCAATAGTTGCATTTTAGATGGCTGCTAGCAAACTTTTAAGTCCCTAAATGGTACCCACCAAATTAGGATGTACAACATTATGTTTATGAACTACATTATGCCAGTTGAAAGAGTTATCCTGTAAGACTATTGTCCCAAGACTTCAAATCCAGTAATCTCATCTGGTAACTGCCCCCATGTAGTTTATTATATATATAAATATATATGCAGTGCACATAAATGTGTGCAGGCATATGCCCACAGATACACCTGTATAGGTGCACCTGTATTCTAATATGTGATTTCCTACATGCATATATGTTTACCTATGTAACCACACATAAAAATTTTTAATTGTTTTATTGCTAAGTTGTATGCTATAGCACTGAACAAAATTGTTTTTTATTCTTGCATACTCTTACTGTCTTCGCTTATGTTGGACAGGTTGTACAGATTTCACCCTTATTGAGTATTGTCTTTCCCATCATCAAAATAACAAGTGTCTAGTTTCTGGCACTTGGCTTACTTGGCTTTAGTTTCTAGAAGGAAACCCTGATGACAGAGTAGTTTAGTGCTATGGCTGTTAACTAAAAGGTTAGCAGTTTGAATTCACCAGGTGCTCTTCACAAACTATAAGACAGTTCTACTGTATTCCATAGGATCCAACCATGAGTAGAAATTGACTTGATGGCAGTGGATTTTTTTTTCTTTGGACTATCTAGAATGTGACACCGTCTCTCACTCTCATGTCACTGGTAACCATCCCAGAGCACTGCTTCCTGTATGCATGCCTATTCTTGATACTTTATAAAAGTGAGATCATACTATACTTGTCCTTTTATGATTGACTTATTTCAGTCAGCATAGTGTCCTCCAGATTCATTCATGTTATGTTTTATAGACTTCTCACTGTATACCCAGGATAAAGCTCACTTGTTGATGGTGTATAATTCTTTTTATAAATTGTTTGGGTTTGATTCATAAATATTTTGTTGAGAGTTTCTGCATCTATGTTTAGGACAGACAGCATTCTGCAATCTTCCTTTCTTTAAAGTTTTTTCTTTTTTCCTAGTTTTTGGTATTAGAGTAATGCTAGCCTTGAAGAATGAGTTATGAAGTATTCTACTTTCTTCTTCTATTTTCTGAAGGATATTGTAGAGAATTTGTGTTACTTCTTCCTTAAGTGTCTGGATGAATTCACCAGTGAAATAATTTGGTAATAGTGCTTTCTGTTTTATAAGATTATTGAGCTATTTATGTTAACCTCGTTCTCGAGTTTTGGTGGATTGTGTCTTTTAAGAAATTGGCCCATTTTGTGTACATCATTAAATCTGTGGGCATGAAGTTGTTCACAATATTTCTTTGTTGTTATTGTTGTTAGATTCCATCCAGTGGGTTCTAACTCACAGTAACCTTACGTACAACAGAAGAAAATACTCCCTGGTTCTGTGCCATTCTCACAATTGTTGCTATTCTTTTTTATTTTGTTCTTTTTTAAAAATTGTACTTCGAGTGAAAGTTTACAGTTCGTCCGTTTCTTTTGTAGAAATTTAATGCACTCATTGTCATGTGGCCTTAGTTACTCTCCCTACAGTGTGACAATGTACTCTATGTCACCACCTCGTATTTCCCTTGTCAATTCATCCAGCTCCTGACTTCTGCCTTCTCATCTCACTTCTGGACAAGAGCTGCCCATTTGGTCTCATGTATCTACTTGATCCAGGAAGTACACTCTTCATCAGTATCATTTTAAGTCCAGTTAAATCTTTGAAGATTTGGCTTCAGGAAAGATTTTAGTCCTGGATTAAGAGAGTTTGGGTGCCATGTCTTCTGGGGTCCTTGCAGTCTTAATTAGACCATTAAGTCTAGTCTTTTAACGTGAATTTGAGTTCTGCACCTCACTTTTCTCCTGCTCCAACAGGAACACTCTGTTGTGTTCCCTGTGAGGACAGTCATTGGTGGTAGCTAGGCACCATCTGTTTCTTCTGATCTCAGGATCATGGTCTCTCAGGTTTATTCAGCTCTTTCTGTCTCTTGGGCTAATACTTTCCTTATGTCTTCTTCATTCTCCTTTGCTCCAGGTAGGCTGAGATTAATTGATGCATCTTAGATGACTGCTCATTAGCCTTTAAGACACTGGATGCCACTCGCCAAAATGAGGTGTAGAACAGTTTCCTTAAAAACTTGTTATACCAATTGTTCTAGATGTCCCCTGAAATTATGGTCCTTAGACCCCTGCCCCTGCTACTCTATCCCTTAAAGTGTTTGATTGTATTCAGGAAACTTTTAGTTTAGTTCTGTTGTGCTGAATTCTCCTGTATTGTGTTTTGTCCATCCCTTCACCAAAAACAACTCATGTCTACTATCTAATCGGTAAATATCCCTCTCTGTCCCTCTCTACTGTTGTAACTACCAAAGAATGTTTTATTCTGTGTTTAAACCTTTTCGTGAGTCCTTGTAATAAAAGTTTCCACAACGTTTATCCTTTTATGACTAATCTCACTCAGCATAATGCCTTCCAGATTCATCCATGTTATGTTTTGTGGATTCATCTTTGTTCTTTATTGTTGCACAGTATTCTATGGTGTGAATATACCATAATTTGTTGACCCATTCATTCATTGACGGACAGCAGGTTTTTTCCATCTTTTTGCTGTTGTAGAAAGTATTACTGCAATGAACATGGGTGTGCATACATCTGTTTGTGTGATAGCTCTTCCCTAGGATATATTCAAAGGACTGGGTTTGCTGGATCATATGGTGGTTGTATTTCTACAACCTTTTAATGAAGTACCAAATTGATTTCCAAAGTGGTTATATCATTTCACATACCCATCAGCATTGCATGTGTCTTCCTGTCTTCCCATGACCTCTCCAATATTTATTATTTATAGTTTTTGGATTAATGTTAGCTTTCGTGGGGTGAGATGATGTCTCATTGCAGCTTTGATTTGCACGTCTTTAACATCCAATGATAGTGAGCATTTCTTCATGTGTCTGGTAGCTGCCTGAATGTCTTCCTTGGTAATGTGCTTGTGCATTTCCTTTGCCTATTTTTTAAAAAATTGGGTTGTCTTTTTGTTGTTGAATTTGCAGTATCTTGTAGATTTTAGAGATTAGATGCTAACTGGATTTGTTATATTCAAATTCCGGCCTTCCCCCGCCCCCCCCCCCCCCCCCCCCCAGTCTGTAGATTGTCTTTTTTAGTCTTTTGGTGAGGTCTTTGGACAAACACAAGTGTTTGATTTTTAGGAATTCCCACTTGTTTGTTTCCTCTTTTGGTGTTTGTAATTGTTAGTAATGCTTTATGTTTTGAATGTTATGTGTTAGTGATCCTAGTGTTCCTATTTGTTCCCATGATCTTTATTGTTTTAGATTTTGTATTTTGGTATTTGATCCATTTTGAGTTAGTTTTTGTGCATCGTGTGACATACAGGTCTTGTTTCCTTTCTTTTGCTGATGGGTATCCAGTTACGACAGAGCTATTTGCTGAAAAGATTGTCTTTTTCCCAATTAGCGGATTTGGGGCATTTGTCAAATATCAGCTGCTCAGAGTGGAAGATTTTGTAGCTTGATTCTCAATTCTGTTCCATTGGTCTATGTATCTGTTGTTGTACTAGTACAAGGCTGTTTTAACTACTATGGCAATATAATAGGTTTTAAAATTAGGTAGTGTGAGGTCTCCCAACAGTATTCTTTTCAGTAATGATTTACTTATTTGGGGCCTCTTCTTTTCCATATGAAGCTGGTAGTTTATTTCTCCATCTCATTAAAAAATGCTGTTGGAATTTGGATTGGTATTACATTGCATCCATAGACCATTTTTGGTACAATAGGCATTTTCACAGTGTTGAGTCTTCTTGTCCAGGAGCAAGGTATGTGTTTTACACTTACATAAGTATCTTTTAGTATCTTACAGCAGTATCTTGTAGTTTTCTTTGTGTCTTTTCTTACTCAAGTTAGATGTATTCTTAAGATTTTATATTCTTGAGGACACTATTCTAAGTATTGATTTGGTGATTTCCTCTTTGATGTTCTCTGCTGATCTAGAGGAATCCAACTGATTTTTGTATGTTTATGTTGTATCCTGATCCTTTGCTGAGCTTTTCTGTTAGTTTCAGTAGTTTTTCTTTTTCATTTTTTTAGAGTTTTCTGTGTATAAGATCATATTGTCTGCTAATTGAGATACTGTACTTTTTTCTTGACATTTTAGATGCTCTTTCTTTTCCTACCTTGATTGCTCTGGCTAGAAAATCCAGCATAATGTTAAATAAGAGTTATGATACAGGACATCCTTGTCTTGTACCCATTCTCAAGGGCAATGCTTTCATACTCCTTTGATTCAGTTTGATGTTGGCTTTTTATAGATGCCCTTTATTATATAGAGGTTTTTCTCTTCTTTTCCTATTTTGTTGAGAATTTCAGACATGAATGGGTGTTGGACTTTGTTAAACGCCCTCTTCTGCATCAGTTGATAAGATCATGTGGTCCCTGTCTTTTATTTATGTGATTGATTACATTGATTGTTTTTCTAATGTTGAGTCATCCCTGCATACCTGGTATTAATCTGACTTGGTCATGTCGAACTATTCTTTTGATACAGCTAGAATTTTGTGGGAAGTTTTGCATCTAAGGTTGTGGGGGGTATTGGTCTGTAACTTTTATTTTTTTAGGTTGTGTCTGTGTCTGGTTGTTGTCTCAGGGTTATGCTGCTTCCCAGAATGAACTTTGGAGTATTCTATCCTTTTCTGTGCTCTGGATTACCTTTAGTAATAGTGGTGTTTGCTTTCATCTGAAGTTTGATAGAATTCTCCAGGGAAGCCATCAGTACTAGGCCTTTTGCTTTGGGGAGTTTTTAAGCCACTTTTTAATCTCTTATTATATGTTTATTTAGTTGGTCTACCTCTGTTGTGTAATTTAGGTAGGTAGTGCCTTTCTAGAAATTTGTGCCTTTCCTCTAGGTTTTCAAATTTGTTAGAGTACAGTTTTTCACAGTTTGTGATTCTTTTCATTCCAGTTGCTCTGTTGTAGTATCAACCATTTCATTTCTTAGTTAAGCTATTTGACTCCTCTCCTGTTTTTATTTGGTCAGTTTGACCAATCAACTTTCTTGATCTTTTTGAACAACCAGATTTTAGTATTATTAACTCTTTCAGTTCTTTTTCTGTTCTCTATTTCATTTAATTCTGCTTTTATCTGGTCTCGAAGGGCTTCTTTTGCTGCGCTCTTCCTGTTTGTTAAAGTTGTAGGGTTAGTGCTTTGATATGGGCGTGTTTTTCTTTTCGGATGTGTGCATTTATTGAAATAAATTGACCTCTGAGTACTGTTCCTGCTGTCTCAAAGGTTCTGGCAGAATGTGTTTCCACACTTTGATTCTGTGCATTTCTTTACTCCATCCTTAACTTCTATAACCCAGTAGTTTTGGAGCAAGGTGTTGTTCAGTTGCCTTGTGGTTTTTCCTTCCTTTTTGTGTTAATGATTTTTACTTTTTTAACTTTATGGTCAGAAAACATGCTTCTTAGTATACATCAATGCTTTGAAATCTGTTAAGGTTTTCTTTATGGGCTAAAGTGTGGTCTATTCTGAAGAACATGACATATGTGTTAGAAAAGAAATTATTCTGGCTGCTGTTGGGTCAAGTGTTCTGTGTAGAGGTTGGTTGATTGTGGCATTTAGCTCTTCTTTGTCTTTATTGAGCTTCTTTCTGGATGTCCTGTCCTTTGCTGAAAATGCTGTGTTGGTCTCTTACTATTACTGTGGAGCTGTCTGTCTCTCTTTTCAATGCTATTAAAGTGTGTTTTATATATTTGGGGGCTCTGTTGTTGGGTACATAAATGTTTAATATGCCTATGTCCTACTGGTGTGTTGACCCCTCTAATCATTATATAGTGATCTTTCTTATTCATTGTGGTGAATTTTACTTTAAAGTCTGTTTTGTCAGTAATTAATATTGTCATTCTTGCTTTTTCTTCATTGTTATCTGCTTGACATACGTTTTCCATTTTTTGAATTTTAATTTGTGTGTGACTTTGACTCTAAGACATGTCCCTTTTAGGCAGCGTATAGACGAATCGTGTTATTTTTTTCTTCCCATTCTACCACTGTCTGTCTCTTTATCAGTGCATTTAGTCTATTTACATTTAGTGTAATTATTGATTAGTATGACTTTAATACTGCCATTTTGATACTTTTTTGTGTTATTGACAGTTTCTTCCACTTAATTTTCCATGGTGAGTTATTTTTCTTTATATGTTTCTTTTTCATCTTTTTCATTGTTGGTTTTCTGTCTGCTGAGTCTTCATGTTTTTCTTTTGATTTGTAGGATTGCTGGTTTCTTCGTGGTTACCTTGATATTTGCCCTACTTTTCTAAGTTTAATCCAATCTTTTATTTCTTTATATCTCCTTTATTTCCTTTCCATATGAAAGATGTATTACTACATTTTTTAGTCCTTTTTTGTTTTGATGTTGTCATCATTTACATTATGACATCTCTTTTCCTATTTTCAGTTGTCTTAATTTGATTTATTAGTGTAATTTATCTGCGTTGATATTTTGTTGCTCTGTCTGGTGTTCTGTCATCTTGGGTTGTTACCTATTGTTACTGATTTTCTAAACAGAGGACTCCTTTCAGTATGTCCTATAATTTTGATGTGAGTTTTACAAATTCTCTATCTTCTGTTTATCTGGAAATGTCCTAATTTCACCATAACCTTGAGGGACAGTTTTGCTGGATATATAATTTTTGGCTGGCAATTTTTTTTCCTGCAATTCTATACATATATATATGTGTGTGTGTGTATATATACATGTGTATATATGTGTATATATACATGCGTGTATACGTGTGTATATATGTGTGTGTTTGTGCATGTGTGTATGTCATCCCATTACCTTCTTACCTGCATGGTCCCTTCTCAGTAGTCAAAGTTTAGTCTTACTGACTTTCCTTTGTAAATGACTTTTGAATTATCTCCAACTTCTCTTAAAATCATACTCTTTTTGGCAAGTTTGATTATACTATGTCTTGGACAGAGTCTCCCATAATTCTTAGAGTTTCTTCATTTTTTTTTAACTATTTTGTCTGGAGTTTTCCTCAAATATGTTGGTGTCAACTACTTTATCTTCCATGTTAGTAATTCTGACTTCCATTGCCTCAGTTCTTCTTCTACGAGCTTTTATTGACTTGTCTAATTCTCAAATTTTGTAGTTTGTTGTCTAAATTTCTGTTTGCTATCACTCTTGATTTCTGCAACTCGTTAAATTTGTCATTATGCTTTTTTCTAATCTTTTAAAGTCCTTTCATTGCTTTGTCTGTGTACTTCTTGGCTTGTTCTGTGTTTTTCCTGATCTTCCTGATTTCTTGAATTGTTCTGTCTACTAATATTTTATACTCTACATCCAGTAATTTAAGGAAGTTCTCTTCACCTCAAAGACTTCTTAAATGTATAATTTGGGAGTATAGTGATATGATCATGGTCTGCCTCTTTAAGTGATTTGATATTGACTGTTATCTCCAAGCTATCAAAAGGTTATTGTATTTTTTATTTTATATTTACTTACTGTATCCTAGCTTCTTGTTTTATTTTGTTTTGATATGCCCAAAGAAGCTGATCATGTGAGCTAATTTGATCACTGGGGCCTTTGAAGCTCTAACATCCTGTCAGAGGATGGTTAGAGCTGTTACTAGATATATGAACCCAGGAGTCTATTTGCTTTTCACATATGGATTAAGCTCAGGTGCCCAGGCAGTAGATCACCAAGTGCATGGAACAGGCTCTGCCCAACAGTCCTAGGTAGACAAGGGTGATTGGTGTAGGCACAGGACTGCCAATGAGTATCTGTGAGGACAGCATATCCCTTCCTATAGTGCATATATGGGTGAGTTTTGCAGCTGGACTCTGGTCACCCCATGCTCTTGCCTGTGAGGACTGAAAGGCACCACTTATTCTTGGACCCCTGTTGCAATTGGCTGTGTGGCATAGGTGGAGCCAAGAGTCCTCAGGCCCCTGCTGTGAGTACCTATGAACCCTGCTTAATAGGCAGAGTTATGTTAATTCTCTCAGAACTGCCTCTTGACCCTGTGTACCATATACCTGATAGTTTAGTTTAGACTTTAGGTTTATATCTGGTCATACTATGCTAATGAGGCCCTACACTGTTGAAATGGGCCTACATAGGTCTATGCAAGGGTGAAAGGCATGCAAAGCTTATGGACACTTTATTCTGTGTCCAGAATTCTGCCCTGAGTTGCCAGACATGGTGACTTGGCATTTTATTTTTTTCTGTTTGTTAATTTGTTCCCTCTCTAAGTCTGAGAGAATTTCTAAGGGTGAATGACACATCCACCTTCTGGCCTAAGTGATATAACAGTCTTTGAAGCTAACTCAGATTCTGCGTGGGACAGAAAGGTGGCAGGTAAATGGGAGAGAGGTTTTTTGTCTCAGTGGGTTAGATGCATATACTTACCATTTGCCAAATAAGTTGCTCTTTTCACTGATTCTGGAGGCATGAGTAGATTCTCTACTTCTTGGTCTCTCTCCCAATGTGAAAAATGAACCCTGAACACCATTGCTTGTTGCACTGTGCTCATGCCAGTGTATCTGGCCTTTGGGGCGCCTGGATAAGCTCTGGCAAATCCTTGCTGTTTTGAACTGTCTCTCCCTCCCTGTGGCACTCAGTCTGACTCTTCAACTTTTTCTCTGATGTTCAAGGTTTCTAGATTGTCACATATAATCCATTTACTTGTTTTTTTCAGGTCTTTGTTGTAAGAAGGATCGTAAGAAGCATCTGGTTACTCTGCCACCTTGACTGCCTCCTTGTTATTCTCGAGTCCATTGTTGTATCTACTTGGTCAGTCTGTCTCATTGAAAGTCTTTCTCTTTTTTGCTGACCCTCTACTTCACCAAGCATGAGGTTTTTTTTCCAGGTACTGAGCCCTCCTGATAACCTATGCAAAGTAGGTAAGATATAGTCTCACCATGCTTGCTGTTAAGGAGTATTCTGGTTGTATTTCTAACACAGATCTGTTTATTCTTTTGGCAGTCTATGGATAGTCAGTGTTCTTCACTATAATCTGAAGGCACCCACTCATTGTTGAGCTTTTGCATGTATACGAGGTGATTGAAAACACTATGACTTGGTTCAGGCATAGCTTATTCCTCAAGGCGACATCTTTGCTTTTCAACACTTTAAAGAGGTCTTTTGCGGCAGATGTGCTCAATGAAGTGTGTCTTTTAATTTTTTGATTGTTGTTTCCATGAATGTTGACTGTGAATCCATGGATTATTGTGCTTTTCACGTCCATAGCATTTGTAATATTCATTTCCAATATTAATAAGTTATGTCTTCTCTGTTTTTCCTCAATTAGCCTGACAAATTTATCATTTTTATTGATCATTTTAAAGAACAAGCTTTTGGTTTTATTGATTTTTCTGCTAATTTCTTGTTTTAAATTCATAGATTTTTACTGTAATGCTTAGTATTTCCTTTCTTCTGGTTACTTTGGCTTTAATTTTTTCCTCTTTTTCTAGTTTCCTAAAGTAGCAATTTAGATTATTGATTTTTAGATCTTTCTTCTTTCATAACACATACAATCCATAACCAAAAACAAAGCATACTGCCGTGAAGTCATTCCAACTAATAGTGTCCCTGTAGAGTTTCCAATCCAGTAAGGCTTTATGGAAAAAGAATGCCACATCTTTCTCCTGCAGAGCCAGTGGTGGCTTTGAACCACTGAACTTTCAGTTAGCTTTACCCTCTGCACCAAAAGTCTCCTTCCAAATACAATCTGTGTGGTATATTTTCTTTGAAATATTGCTTTAACTCCACTCTCAAAATTTTGATAAGTTGCATTTTCATTTAATTCAAAATATTTATAAATTTCTCTTGACTCTTCAGTGACACATGTATTATTTACAAGCATGTTGTTTAATCTCCAAATATTTGGGGAATTTCTAGCTATCGTTCTGATATTGATTTCTAGTTTAATTCTCATGTGGTCTGAGAGCAAAGTTTGTATGATTTCTGTTCTTTTAAAAAATTTCATTTGTGCTTTATGATCCAGAATGTGGTCTATGTTTTTGACTAAAATAATGTGTAGCCTGCTATTGTTGGAGGAAGTGTTCTGTCAATGTAAGTTAGATTAAGTTGATTGCTAGTGATTTTTTTTCCCCTTCATTCTAGATGTTGGCAGGGTCTTGCAGCCCTTTGGTTTCCAAAGTCCCAGTAACTGCCTATCTTAGGCAGATGAGATTCATTAGCACTGACTTACAGCACCTAGGCTTCCCTGTGTCTCTAGCCATTCTGTACCACTTTAACCAGACTCTACTTTCCTTAGTTTAGTTCCTGCCCTCCATTCTGTTTCTCAGAATGTTGCAGTCTCCGTCGAAAATGGCCACAGTGAGCCAAATCTTCTGAATGCCAGCAGCGGGGAACTCCCACTTTGTCTGCCAGTTCTACTCCTCCTCTCCCCTGTTTTATAACTCACCTCAATTTCCCAACGCTTAAACTGCCATCTGGAGCTCTGAGATCTGTCTGTGATTATCCATTGTTCAGTGGGTTTGTTGCAGAGGCATAATTGGGAAGACAGTTGATTTCTCCATCGTGCCTCACCTCTACAGTGTCTTCTTGTCTGAATGGTTTCTGAAGAGCAGTCTGATGTAATTCTTAGCCTTCTTTTTCTATACATAAGGTACCCCTTCCATGCCCCCTTGTCTTTTTGAGTATTTTCTTGTCTTTCATTTTCTGAAGTTTGTATGCGGTCTACATAGGGTCGCTTTAAGAAGTCCTGATGACACAACAGTCAGTACTCAACTGCTAATCAAAAGGTTGGTGATTTGAAGCACCAGTGACTGCTCAGAAGAAGAGACCTGGCAATCTACTACCATAAAAATTATAGCCTAGAAAATACTATAGGGCCATTCTATATGGTTGCCATGCATTGAAATTGGCTTAACAACACACACAACAGAAGTCCTTTTTTTTTTTTTTTTGCTATTCGTCCTGCTTAGCATTCTCTGATCTTCCTGGATTTTTGTTTGGGTTTCTATTAGTTCTAGAAAATTCTCAGCAATTATTAATTTCTATATTTCTTCTTTCCTTCTCTGATACTTCTATTATGTGTATATTAAACTTTTCTATAATTATCCCACAGTTCCTAAATATTCTGTTTTATCTTTTTTCTCTTTGCTTTTCAGTTTTGAAAAGTTCTTTTAACATATTTTTACATTTACCAATTCTTTCCTCTGCCGTGTCCAATCTACAAGAACATTTTAAATTTCTATAATTGTCATAGTTCTAGATTTCTAGTATTTCCTCCTGGTTTCTTTTTTTGGAGTTTTTAAATCTATCTGCATTAATTTTTTTGTTCTTTCATGTTGTCCATTTTTTTCCATTCCCACTTTGGTTTCCACAAACCAAAGCCAAACCTCTTGATGTCAGGTTGATTCCAACTCATAGTGATCCTGTAAGACAGAAAAGAACTTCCCCATACAATTTCCATGGAGTGCCTGGTGAATTTAAACTGCCAGTTTTTTTTATTACCAGCCATAGTTCTCAACCACTGTACCGCCAGTGTTTCATATTAACCATCCCCCCAAAACCAAACCTACTGCTGTATAGTCAATTCTGACTCATGGTGATCCTATAGAACAGAGTAAAACTGCTCCATAGAATTTCCAAGGAGCACCTGGAGGATTCAAAGTGTAGACCTTTTGGTTAGCACACATAGGACTTAACCACTACACTACAAGAGTTTACTTTAAATTATAAATTAGATTTAGCATGATACCAAACTCTACTCCATATTTGAATCTGATTCTGATGCTTTCTTTGTCTCTTCAAGCTGTGGTTTTTGCCTTTTAATATGCTGTTTAACTTTTTTGTCAAAAACTAGACATGCTATACTGGAGAAAAGAAATTGAGTTAAATAAACCTTTAGCATGAGGTTTTATGCTTATCTGGGTAGAGGCAAGGCTGGATTCACTATTTCTGTAGCTATTGGTAGAGAGACTAAAATTTCTTCCTATATTCTTGTTTTTGTTTTCTATATTGTCTTTGTGTTTCTCTAGAGACCCCTTAAATAAGGTCTTAACTGTGTGTATGTATTTTGTTGTTTTAAGCTATAAACCATTCTCATAGTGGTAAGGTATAAGGGCAGGAAAGTACCCTGTAATCCTATGATTAGTTGTTAGCCTTTTAGTGAGCATGTATCCCTGTCAACTTTACCAGTGTTTCTTAGGTCCTCTTTTGCCCTCCCTAGTGAGGTAGGAAGTGTAGAGGGGGCTGGAGTTGGGTATTTTCCTTCTCTAGGTCAGCAGGCTCTTGCAAAATCAAGTCAGTTAGGCTACGGTAAAGTCATTTCTTATAAAAGAAGTCCTTTATCAAGGCTAACAGAATACTCTAGGCATATGTCAACTCATTTGGGTAAATAGCAAAGATTTTTCTAATCTTCACTTTGAGAACTTAACAGGGCTCCTAAATGTAAAAATCACAAAACTATAATGGGTCCCCAAACACTGGCCTCTGGAGTTTTTAACTCTCATGCTAACTGCATTGAACTCTCAGGAATTTATTAATTATGCTTTAAATATTCCTACCAATACTAGTTCCAGCAATGACACCTGTTTCTGAGTTTCTGTTCCTGGCATGCTGCCATTCTCTGTATACACATGCCTTCAGTTTTCAGGGCAGTGATTTTCTCTGTGACCTCAATTCTCTGTTAGATCTAAGAAGGGATGTTGATTTTCAGTTTGTTCAAATTTTTTATTGTTGTGAGGACAGTGGTGATAACTTCCAAGCTTTTTATATGTTAGATGAGTAACTGGAAGTTCCCTTTAGTTTTTCAAATCATACTTTATTTTTTTCACTAGGAATTGAATATAGTTGTCTTATGAAGGCTTAGGTCTTGGACTCCATCCAAGTTGACTATGATTTTAAAAATGTTAGATTACCACTGCTGTAAAACTCTGTTTTCTGTCAAGGATATATTTTTATACTTTTGCTCTCTTGCCTAGAATCCTTTTCTGACTTTCCTCCTTACCTGGCTATCTCTTCTTTAAAACTAAATTTAGATTTTACCTCCCCAGAAAGCTTTTCTTTATGCCTGATTCTAAAATTTAGAACTGACACTAATCCTTTACGCTCTGTCATAACCTCTAATTTATTATAGTTATTTCTTGTTCTGTTTCTTACATACAAGGAATAGCAAACCTTGTAAAATATGTTGTAAAGGTTAAATTAAATTAAAAATATGAATAGAGAAAGCTCATGATTCTTGACAACATAGGTGACAATGACAGGAGAAGATCCACATAGGATTAAGCTATATATAAGGCCCATCAATTAAGTCCACATACTCAATTGTTCTAAGAGCTACATACCTCATTGCTGAATATCACTATAGTAACCTTAGAAATACTCCCCTTGGGAAGCTATGAACCAATGCCAGTGCCTAGTCTACCCTTTGAAATGAAGATGTGTGTGTGTGTGTATTAATAGACTATATAGTAGAGTCTTGTCATAAACATAAGTTAAAAATTAGCTAAACCTTAGATTAAAACACAAAATGACTGTGCTTGAGCTACGATGGTAAGAAAATGCAAAGTTGGGGTGAGGAAGTAAAACTGAGGGTGAGAAAAAAAAACTGCCAGATGGACATAGCAGCAGATGATCAGAGAGATGGTAAAGAAAATAACCAATCAGAAAGAAGTCAACAACTGAAGGCACCAGAAGATAAGCCTTATAGACTGACCAATAAACAACCAGAACCAAGCAGACAACTTTTATTAAAAAGCCAGCACTCTGGATTTGGAATGCATGGGCCCTTCTGGAGGTCTGTCCTCAGTCCCCTCCAGGGTCCTGTGCCCATAGTCTGTTGCTGGGACCTCATTTGCCTCATCCTTGAAGGCCTGGGGCATGGAATCCTCTTCTGGGGTCTGTGCCCATGGTCTGCTGCTATAGTGTGACCTAATCCTAAGACCCTGGCCTACTGCTTTGTTGTGACCTGATCTTTAGACCTCATCCACTTTGCCCTCAAAGGCCTGGTGTGAGTGGCTGTGACTGTTTCCTGTTGGTGCCTGAGCCTCCTGTGCTGTCCCAGTCGACAGATCTACCTCCGAGATTCCTCATCACTCTCCTGACATCTAAATGGCCTGCTTCCAGTGACTGTGACTATTGGTGCCTGAGCCTCCTGTGCTGTCCCTGCTGGCTCCAGCTCTGCAACACCTCAGATCAAAGAATCTTATTCCAGATTCTCCTGATGTCTAAATGGTGAGAGCACAGCCAATCTCCAGATTTCTTAGAGTGAATCCTGCTTTTATGGAAACATCAGAGATGCTGTTAAGATTAACCACACAGTCCCCGTGGGACCTAGTTCAATGTGTGTGGATCTTAACAAAAGCAAATGAGGGTTCTTAACTGATATAAATGCAGGTAAGAGTTCTTAAGTAATGTAAGAGTGTTTTGTGTCTTGGTGTTAGCAAACCCCTCCTCCCCACTTAATTGCATGTGGTTTGATTAAATAAAACTTATTGCTAACACCAAGCCTTACAGTTACGTATTTTCCTCCTGTGACCCTTATATTTTCTGGGTGCTCACGACACCCTTCAAAGCAATTTTGGAGCTTTTTCTAGAATGGCCTTTGTGCATGGTGACATGGTGACAAGTTCACAAACTCAATTGTATAGTTGACTGTGAGGGAATTTTTAGCCAGTAAATAAAAAACTGTTTTGGAACACCCTCCGTACTCACCTGGTCTGGCCCCCAGTGACCTTTTTCTTTACCCCAAAATAAAGGAAATATTGAAAGGAAGACATTTTGATGACATTCAGGACATCAAGGTAATATGACAACAGCTCTGAGGGCTATTCCAGAGAGAGTTCCAAAATTACTTTGAGGGGTGGACTAGACCCTAGCACCAGCGCCTAGCTTCTCAAGGACAGTAGTGATATTCAGCAGTGAGGTATGCAGGACTTTTCTAGGATGAGTTCATGAACATAATTTCAGATCTCTTGAACAAAACCAGATTGAAGCCACAAGGTCTAAGGTCTGAAGAAATTATACTGTGTTAAAGGCAATCATAGACAGTGGAACTTGAAGGGATGTTGTAGTTGAACTGCTGGCATCTATTTTTTAGATACATTAAGGAATGGCTTCACAAAGATAGAATAACTTTTTATTTAAGGTGATTTCTTTGGGCTTAAAAGAGGGAGGGAAAAAATTCAGGAAAGCAATTTGTTCTAAGCTTTCACTTGGTGTGATGAGGTAGGAGGCTACTCAGTGCAAATTAGAGAAAGACATCTTGATTGGATGCATGGATCACATAAATATTCTCATTTTTCCAGGCCACTATAGTTTCATGTGTCACCAGATGGGTAGGCTAAGTGTCACTGCTACCTTCCTTCCTGGATCTGACATTTCCACAAAAGGTGTGACACTCACAACCATTCATGTTGATCTTAGACAAGGCAAACAAAATGTGACAGTAATCCCAGAACTGCTACATATGTAGAAGATTAGTCTGCAGCCACTGCAGCTCTGAGATCCTTGTGTTATAGTTCTGTCTTTAGCCTAACTCAATTCCTTTCCTCGTGCTATCATTCTCATAGTGTCTGCTTGTTTCTACTCCTTATTAATAATAAATTCCTTCTTTTGTCTTTAACACTGTGTATGTTAAAATAACAGCAGCACCCCCCAAAACCACAAATAATTATTTCATTGCTGCTTTTAACTAAATTTTGTAATTACCATAACTAGGAATCATACATGGCCTCTACTAGGGCTTCTCTTTATGTATATGAGTATTTTTCAGCTTCAGCTCTCATCATATCATTCACTTTTTATTATTCAGTTTAATTTATAGAGATGTTGTGGATATCCCTGTGTGTGTGCATGTATGTGGCTAGGTCACAGATTCCTGATTATCTTATAAAACTGCTGCTTTGGGGTGAATTAGGAATCAACATTTATTGACTCACTTGTGGTTGGAGAAGGTGTTAGGGAGATACAATGGGCTTCGTTTTGTTCAAAGCTTAATATTCTGTAAGAGCTCATGTGGCACTTTGAGAAAAAAATAAAATCGGGAAGTATAATGGAAAAATTTAATATTACAGTCTTTCATGCATTGTTGGTCTGTTAAACAAAACCAAACTATGATTTGGGAATGAAGCCAAAATATAATATTAGCAACAGCAACAACAAAAAAAAAATGTAAATTTACATAGATGTTGCACTTGCTTATTAGTGTGCCTATTAAAGTGAAAATCCTGGGAATCAAGAACTTCTGTGATGTGTTAAGTTTAACACCTTATACACTATGGGCATTCCACCCATATTAAAGAAGTGCAATAACAGCTGGAGATATTTCCCAAGATGTATTTTTTATCTTCAATCTTGTTGGTGTTCTCAAGCTTTGTTTAGAATACTTCTTTGAATGAATGTTCCACATTGATTTTTAAAACTCTAAATTTACTGTCTGTGGAAACATTGTAATATTTAAACATCTGAGCCTCATTTAAACATTTTTGGACAGTTTTCATTAATTTTTAGTTTCCAAGGAAGTGATTTATTATTTGTTAAAGTTATTATTTGAAGATTCACATCTAGAAGATAGAGGAAAATCAAGATATTTTTTTCTTAATGAGCCTCATATGTTTCTACAATTATTTAAATAATAAGCTAAGCCATTCCTTTTCCTTTTTATGCTTTTTCTAAGAACTGTGACAGAAGTCTCTTACAACAGACCTCCTTAGCTTTTTAATAATGTTTCTCTTTCTCTGCTTCTCCCTCTCGATGTTTTGCACACAAAGCATATGCCTATTATACTAATGCTCAAGGTATTACAGAAAAATTACCACATATGAAGAGCTTATGCATGTGAGTTAAAGGAATAAACACCATGGAACACAGTGATGATGCCATAAAAAAGTGGTGAAGGCAATCCTGCTGAGTGAGTTATAATGAAGTCATAGGCAAAGAGTAGTGTGGTTTTTTGATTGTACACTACCAAGTTCAATCCACTTACTAAATTAGTTATTGCTTTAGGCATCATTTACAGGTCATCGATTCCCATTCTCCATCTCCAATCCAGTTTATTTTCTTAAGCTCCAGACTCTTATATCCAAATGCTTACTGAACATTTCTGGTTGAATATTCTGCAGGCAGTTGAATCTTAAAATGTACTAAATATAGTTTTCACTTATTTTATTCCCCAACCAGCTTTACTTCCTTCCTTCATTATTAAGTAACATTATTAAGTAACACTGAGCTATTCAAGGCATATACATATATATATGTGTGTTCTGGGGTCACCATGAGTCGGACCTGACTCAGTGGCAGTGGGTTATATATATACACAACATGTATATATAATTCCTATTTTTTTTGTTCTTCACATTGGACAATTCTCCAAGTTACAAAATTCTGGTTAGTCTATCTAAAAAATATTTCTCAAATGTATTTACTTCTATCCATTTTTATATGTAGTCTCCTGGTCAAAGCATTGATTTCTTTCACTTTAAATATTACAATACTTTTCACTCAAATACTACAAGGGTCCCTAATTTCATTGCTGAGGTCTTTCTCCTTTCTGAATCCAAAGTAATGTTTTCTGAAACAGGAACCTGGACACGTCTCTTATGTGCTTATTTCTTTAGTAGAATTCCTCTCTTCTTTTATCTTATAGTACATTATAGCCATCCTGAACTTCTTTAGGCTTGCTGAGTACCTATGCTGCCTGTTGCCTGGAACATTTTCATATTTATTTCTTGTCTGGCTAATTATCACCAGTGCTTTGGCTCCCTATGTCTAAGTTGTGTCCTGAGGTGAAATTCCTCATACTTTACAAAAAGATTAAATATCTTACAAGTTTCCAGAATACTCTCTACTTCTTCTATCTTAATATTTTGAAGTATAATTGGTTATTCAATTAATGTCTTCCTCCTAAGTTATAAACCTAAGAAAATGTAGACTATGTGTGTTGTCTTCATCCTCATAACAGCAGTATCCAAAAGAATTTTTGGAGCATAGTAGGCTGCAGATGTAAGAAGGTCTGTGTTGGCATTGTTACTAGCTATGCCTGGGTGGATGTCTTTAATATCTATATTCAGAATTAGGAAATGTCCTTCTTGAAGATATAAGCTAATTCTCCCTTATCAGTTTATTCAGTATTAAAGGATGTATTTACATCAAAGTCTTTTCTCTTTTTATCTGTTTTTTTTTTTTTTTTTTAACTGGTTCAGGGAAATGGAATACTATTTGTTTAGTTTTGTTGAATTCCAGCATTGCTACATTCTAACTTAGTTTTACTTTTCATTCAGGTAACAAATACTATTTAGTGTCTACTGTATTCCAGGTCCACTACCTGCCTGTTAGTTTTTTATTCTGTGGTGGCTTCTGTGTTACTATGACATTGGGAGATACACCTTCAGTACTTAAAATTCCAGCAGCATTACTCATAGTGAACACTTTTCAGCAGAGCTTCCACATCAAGGTATACTAGGAAAAAAGGCCTGACAACCTACTTCTGAAAAACAGCCAAAATAATAATAATAATAATAAAGGCTATGGATCACAGAACATTGTCCAAGACTTTGACTGACTGACTTTAGGAGTATTATCAGGAGGAATCTATGACTGGAGAGGAACATCATGTTTGTAAAGTAGAAGGCCAATAAAGTCAAGGAAGACTCTCAGTGAGGTGGTTTGACACAAGGACTGTAACAACAGACTCAAACCTACCAACAATCATGAACACAGCACAGGCCTGAGCAGCATTTTGTTTTGTTATACACAAAGTAGCCATATGTTAGAGCTGACTCAATGGCCAATAACAACATTTGTCTGGCAGTGTCATAGGGGGATTAATTCTTATATGAGAGTTTTAAAAATAAAAATAGCCATCAAGGATTTTGAGATTCTCTTCCCACTGGAACGTAAGCTTCATGTTGAACTTAGATTTTGTGCTGTTGGGTATTAGTATTATTCTAAATGGCTTTCAAAATGCATACAGACAACTTTGAGAAAATATTTTATATGCATTACACATTTTATGATGGTAGTTTAGGCATTCTTCTATTTTCCGCCATTTTTCATAATTTTTTTTAGGTAAATATGACAAATTGCTTTTTAGGTTTCTGAATGCTGTCAGCATTGTATTCCTGCCTTGCGTTCATTTGTACTTAAAAGAACATTTCAGCAAAAACAGTTTCCATGGTAATGTCGTAGTCTTTCTAAATGCAGGGCATGATGTGATCAACTGAAGTGACTGCCATACCCTAAGTTTTTCTTTTATTTAATCTACAGTATTCCTTATTTAAATATATTCTTCTACACCCAGATATTCCAAATCAGACTTTAACTTGGAAGTATAGTACATTTTCCCACTACTTCTAGTTTCAAAACTCTTACTTAATTTCACAATATTACAGAATTCAGATTCTACTAAAGTCAAGATATTGATGGAATGGGCTGGATTTTGTAGAGTTTGTCTGTATGGTATTGACCTAGTTTTTACAAATCACAGAAAATTTGTAACCATTCTAACAGTGGACAGAGTATCATCATGGTCAAACTATTATAAAAATGATGTTGCTTTTTAAAGTGTTCTCATGGTAGGGAAAAAAACCTCAACATCTTTGCCTTTGGGTTCAGATCATAAATTTATTTAGATAAAACTAACTTTTTAAGCTTATAAACTTCAGGTAGAGAATTTTATAACTGGTTTTACTGTATCATGTAATTTTTTAATTTTAAATTTGAATTTTTACTATTGTCCTTTATTCTTATGCCTCAGCCAAAAATATAAGGACATGGAAGATGGAAAATCAAGACACCTCCTTTTCAAAATAGTTAAGTTATAACCTAGAGTATAAGAGAAAAGGGAGAAAGGAAGATAAGTCACAATATATGTTCATACTGCCGAAGTTAGTGCTTGGAGGTCCTGGAAACATTCAATATGGCCAAGAAATGTGTAAGGATCTGGCTTGGAGGGAGTCTTTTGTCGTAATTTTTCTGAATTTGCCATGATACATCCATTGATCCACCTGTTTTAATCTCTGTATTCCTTTTTATGGTACATCTTAGCTGACTCAACAACACTTGGCTGGCTTGGCTAGATTGTTAGATATGTATCAATGTGTTCACCTATTTATCTGTAATTCACCTCTGTAAATATATCTTCCACTAGTCTTGAAGTTCCATAACCAAAGGAAGTTTCAGGAAAGCAGTGGATAAAGTTGTCACCAGTTACAGAGATTAAATAAGGATGAAAATATACCAGGTTGGAGAAATTTGGAAATTATTTGTTTTAAGTTCCAGGATAAATTCAGTGTGATGTTAGCAGTATTTGTCAGCATTAACTCCAGAAAAATAAGACATTGAGTGTATTCTGTACACTATTGTATTGTTGTTGTTAGGTGCCCTGGAGCTGGTTACAGCTCATAGTCATCTTATGTAGAGCCTAAGGTGCCATTTTCACAATCCTTGCTATGTTTGAATCCATTACAGCAGCGACTGTGTCAGTCCATCTCACTGAGGGTCTTCCTCTTTTTTGCTGACCCTCTACGTCACCAAGCACGGTGTCCTTCTCCTGGAACAGGTTTTCTTCTGATGCTAGCCAAGTGCCAAGTGCCGTCGAGTCGGATCCGACTCATGGCGACTCATGTTCAAAGTATATGAGATAAAGTCTCACCACCCTGGCTTCTAAGGAGCACTCACTCAGGCTTTATTTTTTCTGAGATACATTTGTACATTCTGCTGGCGGTCCATGTTATATTCAGTATTCTTCAAACACATTGTAATTAAAAGGCATCGGTTTTTCTTCAGTCTTCCCTTTCATTGCCCAGTTTTCATATGCATGAGGCAATTAAAAAGACCTTGACTTGAGTCAGGCACACATTAGTCTTCAAAGTGACATCTTTGCTTTTTAACACTTTAAAGAGGTCTTCTGCAGCATATTTGCACAACGCGGTATGTCCTTTGCTTCTTGACTGCTGCTTCCGTGAGCATTGATTATGGATCAGAATTAAATCCTTGACAACTTCAATATTTTCTCTATTTATCTTGATGTTACTTACTCATCCAGTTGTGAGAATTTTTGTTTTCTTTGAGGAATAATCCATATGGAAAACAGTAGTCTTTGATCTTCATCAATAAGTTCTACAAGCCCTCTTCACTTTCGCCTGTACAAGGTTGTATCTTCTGCATGTTACTGCCCTACGCAGATTGAATAAGTATAGTGAAAACATTCCACCCTGATACCTGTCCTGATTTTTAACCATTCAGTACCCCTTGCTCTGTTTGAATGATTGCCTCTTGGTTCTCTATGCATCAGCACAGTGTATTAATTCTCTGCAATGGTATCTGTAATTTGTAGTGATTTTATGTTACAAATACCTCCACCTAGTCAATAAAACACAGGTGAATGTCTTTCTGATATTCTCTGCTTTCAGCCAGAATCCATCTGACATCAGCAGTGACATGGATCCCTATTCCATGTCCTTTTCTGAACCCAACTTCAATTTCTGGCAATTCCCCATTAATGTAAAGTTGCAACTATTACTGAATTATTTTCAGGAAAATTTTTCTTGCATGTCATATTGATGGTATCAAACAATAGTTTGATATTTTTTATATTCTATTGGAGTACCTTTGTTTGGAATTGGAACAAATATGAATCCCTTCCAATTGGTTGGCCATGTAGCTGTTTGTCGAATTTCTTGGCATAAGAAAAGTGAACAATTCCAGTACTGCATCCATTTGTTGAAACATTGTAACTTTTATTGCATCAGTTTCTGGAGCTTTGTTTTCTGCCAATGCCTTCAGTACAGCTTAGACTTTTTCCTTTGAAATTATACATTCTTGATCATATGCAACCTCCTGAAATGGTTGAATGGTGACCAACTGTTTTTTGCACAGTGACTCTCTATTCTATCTTCTTTCGATGCTTCCAACATTGATCAATATTTTAATCACAGAATCCTGTAATATGCAACTAAAGACTTGAATTTTTTCCACAGTTCATTCAATTGAAGAAATGTCATGCGTGTTCTTCCTCTCTGGTTTTGTAACTTCAGTCCTTAGAACATTTCATTCAATACTTTATTTTGTCTTATTGAGGTGTCCTTTGAAATCAGCTGTTTAGTTCTTTAATTTTATGTCTTCATCATCTGGTACTCTTCTAACAGAAAATCCTACAAGTGGTTGGCTTCAAGAAGAGAAATTTTATTATCGTAATTTGGTAAGCCACAAATCCATTCATAAGCTACAAGTTCATTTCATATGAGAAACTATCACAGTCAAGTTTGCTGAGGGTCCAAATTCAATACGAGAGCATCCTGGCACAGGAAATTCAGGTACAAATGATGCACTCTGCTCTAATGCCTGAGATATTGATAGTTATACTTTCAACTTCATTTTTGATAATTTCCAACTTTTCTAGATTCAGACATAGTACATTCCATTTTCCAATTATTAATGGATATTTGCATGTTTGTTCTTATTTTGAGTCATTCTGTATCAGCCAGTATAGTCTCAAAAGCTTTGCTCCATCCATGACAACTTTAATGAGGCAGCTCTTCCCCAGCCATATTTTGAAAGCCTTTGAACCTGAGGCACTTATTTTCTGGCACTATACCAGACAAAATTCTTCTGATATTCATAAGACTTTCACTGGCCAGTTTTTAAAGAAGTAGATCACAAGGTCCTTTTTCCTAGTTTGTCTTAATCTGGAAGCTCTGCTGAAACCTAAGCCATGGGTGACTTACTGATATTTGAACTACCAGTGGCATAGCTTCCATTATCACAGCAACACACAAGTCACCACAGTATGACAAACTGACAGATGAACTGTGAGTTCTGTACCAAATATCTAAACCAAACCATTGCCATTGAGTTGATTCTGACTCATAGCAACCCTATAGGACAGAACAGAACTGCCTCGTAGAGTTTCCAAGGAGCACCTGGAAGATTTGAACTGCTGACCTTTTGTTTAGCAGCCATAGCACTTAACCATTTAACATCACCAGGATTTCTGGGCTCTGTGCAGAAAGACTTTAATTCAGATTTGGGTGCTTACAAAACTGTTAGAAAAGCGTAAGAAATAGAGACTGGGGAAACTGTCACTGAGGTTTCCAGAAGCTGTGTTTTAAAGGCCAGAAAGGTTGACACTGAGGAGCTCAGTCTGAAATACTGACACAAATCTTTCTCACAAATTGCTGTGACAATGCTGCTTATCTCAGCGCTTTTGGGAAGTTGCTAGTGGCTTTTATTTTGTAGGATAAAACAGGTGCATCTTAAAAGCTCTCCAGAAAGCCACTTTGACTCTCTCATCTGCCTATAGCTCTTTCATCTGTCCACTGCTTCCAAGACACAGGAAGCTCTGTTTAACTTCAGTGGAATTCTCACCTGAGTTTCCTACATTGGTGAAGTCTAATCTGGAACCATAAGCAAAGTCAGTTCTGGGAAGCAAATTTTCCCCACTTAGCCGGGAGTGGTGGTATCTATTCCAGTCCAGCACTGGAGTGTGTGTAAGACCTGACAAAATCTAAAAAATTTCTTTTTAAAAAAAGAAATTTGAGAAAGAAAGAAGGGAAAACAGGGTATGCTAGAGGCAGAGAAAATATTTTCTTTTTCTGTTAAAAGACTAGTAATGATTGACCAGATTTTTATTCAAGGTGGAAGAAGCTGAGAGTACAGACTGCAGCGTGCTAAAGGGTAGCCAGTGAGGTCAGGCCTCTGAAGGAGACAGGAGGCTTGGATCTAAACACATGATTGGTGAGTTTAATCTTGAATATGAGGATGGGTGTGGCTTTCTCTGAGCCTGAAAATAAAACAGCATGGTGCAAAAACAGATTAATTTAAAGGTGTAGGAGTGGTGAATTGTTGGAATTGATGGGCAATGACCTCTATTTTCTCTGTGAAGTTCAAAGTAAGGATGCCTGCTGAGAGGGAGTCTGGCAGGAGTTAACCCGGGAGAGGAGAACATTATGGAGCAGTGTTGAGAGATCTGAGGCAAGAGTTACTCGTGTACAAACAGGAGACGGCTGGGTGAGCTGAATGCTCAGAGGAGAAAGACACCATTTGTGTGCAGCGGCTCCAATCTGCAAAGTTGCTGGATTTTCTCTACCAGCATTTACCATCCTTCATAACCTAACACTTCTCTTAGCTTCCTCTTCCTGTTGATTTGTGAGACTGTTCTGTGATTATCTTGTCCCTGGAACTCATGCAGACATAGCAAAAATCATCTCTTTGTGCTTAGTTTATATAGGCAATTAGCAGATCATGTTTTGAGTGGAGATGAACCAATCTGATGTTAGCAGGGAGACCTGATTCCAGTTTAGTGATCTGTAAAGTCTGTGATGTAAAAAACTGGAGAGTCAAGAAGCTGACAGAGTGTAGCTGTAACAGTGTTCCTGAACTGATTGGCCAACTAGTTTAGGTTTGGTAGAAAGAAGGAGATCCAGAAGGGGGAAATTACAGGAGCAAAAGTAAAAGAGAAGGGCAATGAAAGACTTGAGAGACTGAGGAACAGACGTAGTGAGAAAACCTAGGGGAAAAACAGGAATTAGAGTCAAGTAATAGGTTCTTGGAGATGTTTCTGGGGTGAATCTAGTCTGTGACATAGAGTTGCCTTGAGTTGGAGTAGAATTGATAGCATACAACAACAGTGCTTGTATCTGGTAGAAGAAGAGAGTCCAGTTATAGTCATAGAATGCATAAAGGGCACTGTGGCTCAGGGCATGAAAGAATGAAAGAACATGGTTCTGGGCAGAGCTACCCCAGACAGTTGAATGCTGTACTTTTCTAGTCTGTGGTATTTATACTGAGTCTTATGGATAATGCCGCCATGGAGTTTGCAGCACACAACTGGTGTGGCCATACATAGTAATCATGTGTTCACATAAAACATTGCAGGTATTAGCATGTGATTCTTACAGCTACTCAAGGGAAATGACATGTCACTCACTGTGTGATTAGAAACTCTCTGGAAAGAGCAGAAAGACAAACCCAGCTGAGGCAAGCTTCACAGAGGAGACAGCATAGAAATGGCACCTGAGATAAGGCTGTTTTGATCCACAGAAAGTGATAAGTGCTTTACAAATGGAGTGACCTGCAGGAAGAAAATCCTGAAAGCAGGGAAGTGCTTTGACTGTACAGACTGTACATGAGGTCTGACAATTAAGGTCACAGACTCATCCTAGAAAAAGGGCTATATACCTCACTGCTGAACATCACTATGGTCACCTTCAAAGTGCTCCTTTTGGAAAGCTATGCACTGAAGGAGCACCTAGTCTATCCTTCAAAGCAATTTGGAACTCCTTCTCTGGAATGGCCATCAGAGCTGCCATCATATTATCACTGGTGTTCTGAATATCATCAAAATGCTTTCCTTTCAATATTTCCTTTATATTCAAGTAAAGAAAAAAGTCACTGGGGGCCAGATAGGGTGAGTAGGGAGGGTGTCCCAATACAATTACTTGTTTACTGAGTAAAAATTCCCTCACAGACAACTACACCATTAAGTTTGCAAACTTGCCAACATACCATTGGGCACAAAAGCCATTCCAGAAAGAGTGTCCAAAATTGCTTTGAAGGATGGACTAGGTGCTGGCGTTGTTGTATACTTCTAAGGTGACCATAGTGATATTCAGCAATGAGGTATGTAGCACATAGGACAATTAAATTTGCTGACTTCATTGTCAGACCTTGTATTTTGTGATTTTTGGAGCTATTCAGAAGACGGACTTTGCCTGATACACATCTTATGATGGTGGCCATGACCTTGTGATAGAATGGAAATCCTGAGCATAGGAATCTACTGGCCCTTGCGGAATATATATTGAAGTAAAATGAAGCAATTTTGTTTCCAGAAAAGAGGGTCAGAGCAGGAAGTTATCTATTTTTAATGGAAGGGCAGTAGGTGCAAATTAGAGGCAGACGTTCTGTGTTACTTTTATAAAAGTAAAGCTAGAGGAATTTTTTTAAAAAAGAAAGAAAAATGATTGGTTTTCTTTGTCATCAGTGGTAACCATTAGTCTTCTAAAAGCATATTTAGCTTAACAGCTATGAAAATGGAAGAAAACAAAATGGACATTTTTTATAAAATGCTTTCTTAATTTGTCCCATGAAATTATTCTGATATATTCACCAACAGTGCTTCCTTGAGAGAAGCAATTGTCCCTGCAAACAGTTGTTTTATATTTATGCAGTATTATTAAGTTATAGTTTATAATAAAATTAGTACCATTATTTTGTTTTATAGGGAACCTTTGCTCTAAGGACCCCAGAAAGATTTATAAAAATATTGCAGTAATCCTTATAATGTCTTTGTGTGAGAGATAAATTTCTTTAAAAAAATCTGTTGTTAGTAACTCTTAGAAACAGTGAACTAGTCACCCACATAAAAGCATAAAATAATGTGAGCGAAAGTCAGAAATATCCTTTAATTTTATGCCATGTTATTAGTTACGATTAACTGCAGTGATAAGTAAGCCCTTATATCTCATTTACTGTACTTAATAGAAATTAATTTTTAGCTTCTCTAAAGTGCTACAGCTTTAACCAAATAGTCAGCAGTTCAAATCTGCCAGGCTCTCCTTGGAAACTCTATTGGGCAGTTCTCCCCTGTCTATAGTGTCACTATGAGGTGGAATAGACTCGATGGTGCTGGGTTGGGTTTAAAGTCCAATTGTTACTGAGCCGATTCTGATGCATGGTATCACCTGGATAGCAACAACTGGACTCTTCTGTTATACATAAGGTTGTCATGAGTCAATACCAACTTAGAGGCCAGTGACAACAGCAAAAATCCCAATTGATGGTGACAGATGAGGAGTGAAGGGGGTAAATTTCAGAGACAGAAATTGTAGGACTTTGGCCGTTTTGTATATATAACTTCTAAAATTGATTGGATGTTGTCATACAGCCTATAGCTGGTAAAAATGAGGGACCGAAAATTATGGAAGACATTTTTTATTGCCCAACAGTGTTCCATCAGCCAGAGCATTCAATCACACCTCACTTCAAAGGATGTGGGGAACAAGTCAGAAAATATAGCTACGTAAGAGTGAGGAAGGCAATTGGGTTTGATGGGCTAGTCAGTTTCTCCCATAATAACCAATCAGGAAACCCACAAAACATGCACATTTTCTGATGTGAGATTATCCAGTGTGGTCTTAGCTTCTTCAGCAACTATCCACTTTTTAACACTTACAGCAACATTTGCCAGGAAATAGATTCTCAAGATAGTACTTCTTTATTGACTTGATAATGTAACTCATTTCGAGCAAAATTTCCTTGTATGGGTGCTTTAATTTCCTAGGGCTGCCATGACAAAACATCACAAAGAGGATGGCTTTCAAGAACAGAAATTTTATTTTCTTATAGTTCGGATGCTAGACGTTCAGGTCAGATTTCTGGCTGTGTCACCTCCTGCTGAGTGCATTGAGAGAGAAACTATTTCATGCCTCTCTCCTTGTTTGGGTGGCTAGCACTGATCCTTGGTATTTCTTTGCTGTCGATGAATCCCCACAGGCTGCCTTCCACCTATAGGTGTGGCCCTTCTCTGTACCTGCTTTCTTATTTTATCTTCTTGTGTTGGTGGGGCACTTAGACTATATTAGGTATAGGACCCACCCCGATCCCATGTAATTTAACTGATAGTATTCTCAAAGAAAGACCCTTCCCCCAAGCAAGGTCACATTTAGAGTAACAGTTTAGACTTTTATACATCCCTTAGGGGATGATGATATAGCTATCTGGGCAAAGCATATATGAGTGGATATTGCAACTTTAAATGAAAAAGAGAAGCAAGAAAGCCCTCCCTCTTCCTTGAATCCCCACATCCATTTCAACCACATGCAAAGCTCTGAGAACATTAGTAATGCTGATTCAGACATAGTGGAAGGAAGAGGGAAACTCAGATTTTTTTTGACCACCCAAGAGGAGAATAGGCTTGGATATGATTCAGGAATGTAGAAACAAAGAATATTCTGATTATGAGGAAAAGAAAACTTCTCAGAAGCAATCTCTAAGGTTAGAAAGGCTAGCTGAAGGAAGATCTTTATTAAGTAAATAAAACCATTCCCATTGTCCCCACAAGGTGGACAGTGTTGTCATGGCTTCCTTTCTAGTATGACAACTAGAAAACATGCACATGGAGTTATTGAATAAAATATCCAGCTGAGATCAAAGAAAGAAAGGGAAATTCCCAGGTTTCAGGGAGAAGGGCCTGTTGCTGTTAGGTTGATTTTGACAAATAGTGCCTCTATAGGACAGAGCAGAAGTACCACACAGGGTTTCCTAGTTTGAAATCTTTACAGGGAGGAGCTCTAGTGGCACAGTGGTGAAGTGCTCAGCTGCTAACCCAGAAGTCATCAGTCTGAAACTACCAGCCACACTGTGGAAGACAGATATGGCTGTCACCTTCCATAACGATTTACAAATCTTGAAAACCCTCTGAGGGCAGTTTTATTCTATCCTATTGGGTTGCTATTACTCTACACCAGTGGGTTTGGTATTTTGATTTTTAGGGAAAAGGATGGACTTAGAAATCAGAATAGTAAACTCATAAGGCATTTCTAGGTTGGATTTGGAAAATACAGAACACAGGTACAAGAACTAAGATGTGGTAAGAAGACTTTCAGTTTTCACACTGGAAAAGACACCGTGTCCTTGGATCTATGTGAAGAAGGTGGATCTGGGATCCTGCAAAAAGCCTGGAAACAGTAGTGGTTGTTGCTGTTAGTTGCTATCCAGTCAACCCCAACTTGTGGCAACCCAATGCGCAATGCAATAAGGCATTGCCTCGTAATGTGTCATACTCATGATAAGCTGTGAATCAGCCATTATGATCCAGAAGGTTCTCACTGACTGATTTTTGGTAGATTTCAAGGCTTTCCATCCTATCTGATCTTATTCTGAAAGCTCACTGAAACCTGTTAAGAAGTATAGTTAATCACAAGCTTCTAGTGACAGATGGATGGGGGTTGCACTTGAGATGTACTGGCTGAGCATCAGACCAGGTCTCCCTCATTGTCTTAGTCATCTAGTACTGCTATAACAGTAATACAAGTGGTTGGCTTTAACAAAACCATCTTTTTCACACCAAAATGTAGGCTAGAAGTAAAATTTAGGATGCTACCTCCAGGGGAAGGCTTTCCTTGTTGTCAATCCTTCCCTATACTGGGAGCTTCTGAGGCTCAAGGAACCCAGATCTTTTCTAAGGACATACTGTGCTTCCAACATTGCTTCTTGGCAGCCTGAGGTGCCCAACTCTCACTTGCTTCCTTTTCCTTCATATTCCAAGAGACTGCCTCAAGACACAATAGTCTTACATATTATTGAGTCCTGACCCCTCAACACAACTGTTGCCCACCCACCCTCATTAACATGAAAGAGCAGGACTTACAAAATGTGAGAATATCACATGACATTGGGAATCATGGCCAAGTCAAATTGCTACACATGTTTTTGGGGAATACAACTCAGTCCAAGACGTTACTCAAAATCTGTTGTCTTCTCCTGGAATGGAAGCTTCTGAGGCACAGGGACCCAAAGTTCAAAGGACACATTCTGCTACCAGTGCTTCTTTACTGGTGGTGTGAGGACCCCTGTCGTTCTGTTTGCCCTTTTCTTTTATATTCTGAGATTACCTCAAGACGCAACACAATCTCATAGACTGAGTTCTGCCTCACCAGCACAACTGCAGCTCATCCACCCTCATTAACATCATAGAGGAGAGACTTACAACATACAGGAAAATTACACAATACCAGGAGTCATGGCCTAGCCAAACTGATTTTGGGTGGGGACACCATTCAATCCATGGCATTCTACCATCTGCCCCCCCAACACATCTGTGCAGCATTCAAAAACATATTCATCCCATTGTATCATAACAAAAGCCTTAACTACAATCCCAGATCCCAAAATTCCTCTTCATTATATTAGCCCTCAAGACTTTGAAAATAATCCTTTGTTTTGTGAGACACTTCACACAATTGTTCTGCCCTCCAGACTCTAGGTGTTGGCTATACTCTCCAGATTCTGGGTGGAGTTCTCTCAACCCTGGGCTTCAGCTCCACTTTCCAGAGCCGTGGGGACAGTGACTCTCCTCACTCAGCAGTAGCTGCAGCATTCTCCTAGTCAAGCTGAGTGGAGATCTTACCGCCTTCTGCTCCTTGGGCGTATCAGCCCTTCCCCCTCTGCTATGAGGAGTGGATCTGGCCTATCCTGGTGGCACTTGTAAACAGCCACCTCATACACTGGGTGTGAGCTGGTGAAGACGTGACTCTGAAACCTAAGAGGCCACGGCCTTACTCTTTATAGGCCCAGAGACTGTGGCTTCACCTTTTGAAACACCTGAGTTCATGGCCATACCTTTCGAGATGGAGGCAGCTTGGTTTTTCTGTGCTTCTTGTTTCTTCAGCTTCTGCTTCCTGTGACATCTTGGCTCCTTGGGCCACATGCATACATCTCCCCTGTAGGGCAAGTGTTCCAAAGTTCTGTAGCTCCCTTGATAAATGTGTGGAGGCATCCCACCGTGCTAGGAAGCCTGCTGCCTACAGGCAGTCCTGCCTCGCGCTCAGTGGGTAGGCTCCAGCACTGTCTGGCTTGGGATTCCTAGTTGTGTGTAGATGGTTTGCTGCTCCTCGTCCTCTCCCGTTTCTCACCATCTGTACCTTCACCAGTGTTAACAGTCCTCCTAAGTTCCTTATGAGTCTTCTGTCTACTCAGTTTCAAAACCACTTCCACATTTTAGCTGTTAGAGCAGCACTGTCAGTACCAAGTCCTGTCTTGGTCTTATAGTGCTACAATGACAAAACTACCAGGAACAGATGACTTTAAAAAAGAGAAACTTATTTTCTCACAGAAAAGTAGGCCAACAGTCCAAATTCAGGGTGTCAGCTCCAGGGGAAGGTTTTCTCTGCTGGCTCTGAAGCAAAGCCCTTGTTGGCAATCCTTCCCTGGACTGGGAGCTTCTTGGGGTGCAGGGACCCCAAGTCTGAAGGCTGCATTCTGGTACTGGTGCTTCTAGCCTAGTGGTATGCATCCCCCCAGTCTCTCTGTGTGTTTCTTTCTTTTATGTCACGAGATTGCCTCAAGACAAAATGCAATCTTGTAGATTCGGTCCTGACTCACCAACACAACTGCTACCCATCTCTCCTCGTTAACGTATAGAGGTAGGATTTACAACACGTAGGAAACTCACACAATACTGGGAATCATGGCCCAGCCAAATGGGAGGGAGGGGCGGGGGGACAGAATTCAATCCATGACACTCATGGAAAATAAAAGTTACTAAAGAAAAGGGGACTTAGAACACTCAAAACACTGTTCCAAGTAAGTAACAGAAAGCTTTTCTCTGTCCAGTTCAGTGCGAAACAAAATTAAAGAGTTTCTCGTAAGAAGCCTGGGTCTCATGTGGTAAAGATCCAAAGTGGAATAATTAGCAACTAGTCCCAGATGGTATTCCCTCAGGATACCTGAGGTGCAAAGGGAGTAACATGCATTTCTTGCTGATATTTAATAAATTCTATGTAAAATATTTAGATAAATTCTAAATTAAGTATCAAATTATTTACTTTGAAATTAGTTCCAATATACAATAAAAGTAAGGGTTAGACACTCTAGAACTCTAGCTAATAGAAAAAAGAATATACAAAATAAGTATTTATAAAATCATGTAGAGTTAAAAGAATATATCATAAAAGAATATATAAAATATAAAAGAGTTAAAAGAATATATCATAAAAGATTAGCATACTATGAAAAGGAGCCAGCAAAATTTAAAACAAAAGTGATATTTGAAGACTTTACACAGACAGACAGACAGACACACAAAAACACAAACACCCATATGTGAAAATCACAAGTTTAATGGCAGGTTAATCTAAAAAAAAGAATACGGTAGCTATGGTGTCAATTGAAACTCATGGTGATGCCCTGTGTTTCATAGTATACGCTACAGGATTCTCATGGTTGTGACCTTATAGAAGCAGATCATCACATTTTCTTCTGAGTTGCCACTGAGTATGTTTGAACCACCAACTTTTTGGTGGGCTATAGACATAACAAAAGAATAGCTAATTTGGTTGGGAAACTTGAGAAAATCATTCAATTAATCACACAGTGAAAGAGATTAAAAATACATGAGAGGCTCAACAGACACATGATGTGAGAAGGAATTGTGAAAACATATTCCTAAAGATAGTTCCAAAATGTAGAGTCCAGAGAGGATGGAACAGTCAACGCACAAAGGCTGCAAATTATTAAGTAAGATATAAATCCTAAGACGGAAGGACAACCAGTCTCCAAGCTGATAAGACGTATGTAATCTAATGAAATTATGATTATGGCAAACATACAAAGTCCAAATTAAAAAAGAAAAAAGAAACCCATCAGTGGCTATGGGAAAAATTTAAAAGCAACCAGACATAAAAAGCAAATATAACCTACATTGATTGAAGATTGGTCTGTTAAGCACCTAGAAGAGGAAATGAAAATCTTGCAATGTAGATCAGGCAAGAAGATCTCATGAAAACAACATCATTTACAATAGTTCCAACTGAAGTGAAAAAAAAAAAAAACAAACTAGGAATTAACCAGGGACATTAAAACTTAAGCAATGAAAATTATAAAACACTGCTACAAGAGACTAAAAAGAGATCTTCAAAAATGGAAAGACATCTGTGCTTATGGATCACAAAACTTAATACAGTGAAAAAGTCAATTCTACCTAAAGCAATCTACAGATAAAATACAGTCCCAGTACAAATCCCAGCAACATTCGTTACTTAAAGGTAAAGATTGATAACCAGCTTCATATGGAAAGAGGAGAAACTTGATATAGCCAAAGCAGTATTGAAGAAAAAGAACAAAGCAGAATATTTCATACTCCCCAATATCAAGATATATTATACAATCACTGTAACTAAAATAGCCTGGTATTAGTTCAGTGATAGCCAACTAAATCAGTAGAAATGAATTGAGAACAAGTATAAAATCCAGCCATCTATGGGCAACCAATTTTTGGCAAGGAGTGAAAGTCCATTCAGTGCATCAGAAAAATCTCTTTAATAAGCTAAAACCAACCTCACTGCTGCTGAGTTGATTCTGACTCATAGTGACCCTATAGACAGAGCAGAACTGCCCCATAGAGTTTCCAACGAGCACCTGGTGGATTTGAACTGCTGATCATCTGGTTAGCAGCCATAGCACTTAACCACTATACCACCAGGGTTTCCCTTTAATAAACTTAGAATAGAACTGCTCTCTGATCCAGCAATCCCACTATAGAGACCT
Source organism: Heterohyrax brucei (assembly GCA_028571685.1). Taxonomy (NCBI): domain Eukaryota; kingdom Metazoa; phylum Chordata; class Mammalia; order Hyracoidea; family Procaviidae; genus Heterohyrax; species Heterohyrax brucei. The sequence continues at coordinate 80,795,208 of CM053143.1, forward strand.
AAAAATAATGATACTAACGACATAAACAGACAGCCACACCTACATCATTACTGCTGTATTCACAGTAGCAAATAAACGGAAAAAAACAAACTGCCCATAAATAGATGAGTGGATAAGCAATTTGTTTTACATATATTCAGTGGAATTCTGCACAATCAGAAAATTGAGTCTGCAAAACATAATATAACATATATGGACCTAGAGGACATCATGCTAAGTGAAATAAGTCAAGCATGTAATGGCAAGTGGAAACTCTTGGTGGCGTAGTGGTTAAGAGCTATAGCTGCTAACCAGAAGGTTGGCTGTTTGAAACTACTAGACACTCCTTTGAAGCCCTATGGGGCAGTCCTACTGTGTCCTTTTTTTTTTTTAATATAATGTCAAATATGGTATGATCCTTCTTTTTTTTAAGAATACAAGAATAGATACATAGAGACAGAAACCAACATTCATTAGTAGGGGGGTGGGGGAGGGAAAAGTATGCTTTAGGTCTTAGAGACTTGTAATTTATTCATTTAGTAATGGGAAAACTTGCTCCAAATGTGAATGCAGTAAGCACAGCACAGCCAAATAAAAGTGAGGACATATGATTAAGCACGCATGATTGGATATAGGCATATTGGTATGTGGGTAGGTTCAGGTGTATGCATAAGTAAGTATAGATAGAACTGTTTATAATGTTACCATTCACCAATGCCATCAAGTGTGCTCTGGCTTCTAGTGACCCTGTAAGATGAGTAGAACTGCCCCATACGGTTTCCAAGGAGTGGTTCGTGGATTCGAACTACTCATTCTGACTGGGGTCATATTAGATTGTTAGCACTTGTAGCTTTCATCCATTATGCCAGCAGGGCTCTGAAGTATCTATAACCCCCAAAGCCCAAATCCATTGCCAGCCAGTCAATTCTAACTCATAGCTACCATATTTGACAGAGTAAAACTGCTGCTTAAGAGTTTCCAGGAGTAGCTGGCAAATTTAAATTGCTGACCCTTTGGTTAGCAGCCATAGCACTTAACCACTAAACCACCAGGGTTTCTGAGGTATCTATAGGTATACATAAAGGGTCACTATGTGTCAGAATCAGCTTGATGGCACTGAGTTTGTTTTTTTGGTTTTTATAGGTGTGTGTAAATATAAATATGTAGGTGCAGACACATATATCCGCTGAAGACAAAAATACAGATATTCCCCAGACATAACCAAACATCTTCAAAATCGTTTTTGTGGGTTCAAAAGCTTAGTAGCATGGTCTCATGGGACAATGCTGTCAATTGGCGTAACATAGTTTGCAAAATGCATGATCTGCGTTCCAGTAAAGTGAGTAACATTTAGGGTCTTAAAGCTTTCATATGGTAATCTAAGACCTAACTATAGGTCTCTACTTAACAGGAGTAAAACAGTGAAGTAGGTAACCAAAGACTCAAAGTAGACACAAGTTTCTGTGAGCCACATCTTCTTATACCCGGAGATCAGAAGAACTAGATGGTGCCCGACTATCACCACTGATCATCCTGACTGGGGTCACATTAGATGGTCCCAGATAGAATGGGAGAAAAAAAAAGTCAGACAAATGGGTACAGTAGAGAACAGAGAACTCCCTGAGACTATTGCCCTGAGACATTCTTTAAACCAGAACTGAGCCTATCCCCTGAGATCATCCATTATCAGAAGAGCAGAGTAGCACAAGACATAAATGATATAATCAGTGAGATCAGTGTTCTAGTTAAAAACAATCAGTTGGAGACCAAAAGATGGACAACTATGCAAAAAAAGCAAAGGCGAAAAGATAAAGGAGCAAGGAAACTAGACTACTAGAAATGGAACAAACAAATCACAATTAAAGATAATGTTGACACAGTATGATAAATGTAACTAATGTCACTGAACAATTTGTGCAGAAATTGTCAAATGGGAATCTATTTGTAAACTTTCATCAAAAATTCAATAAGGTTAAAACAAACAAACATTAGCCCATTGTGTGTGTGTGTATGTATGTATGTGTATGTTTAGTTTTATATCTTTTATACAGTAAAGCCAAAAAAAATAACTCAGTGAAAACGTTGGGGGGGGGGAGGTTAAACTTCTAGCAATAACTCTGGAAGAAAGCCATAAAATTAAGTAGAAGGCTGTCATTTTTCTTACAGCAAGGGTGATGAAGAAAACATAATGTGTTCTATCTTTATTGTTATCTAGTGACAGGAGGCATTCAATTTCTAGTTCTTGCAAGCACAAATGTCACAAGTATATTAGTTATATAATTTTTTGTTATGTTATATAATTTTAAACTCATTGGCATTCTTGTATATTACTTTTGATTGGTTCCTTTAGTTGATCAAGACCTATAATGATTTTTTCTTCACTTTATAATGCTAAACGTTGACTATTGATGTCTTCTTAAAAAATCAGCCAGTTTAAAATAAAACAAAAAACAAATGCAAATTACTCTTGCATACCAACTGTTCCATATGCTCTCTGGCTAGCTTTAATGCTTGACCTTGAATGCCAAATTTCATACTCATTTCTTACAGAAAGCCTTCAAAGATAGCCCCATTTTGCTTCAGTTATCCACATTCACTTTATGGGCTCCCCCCCTGCACCCAAGAAAAAACTAAAGAAATTAATATAACAGTGTGAGTATAATTATAAAAAAAATATGTTGTTTCAGTCAAGTAGATTCTAACTCCTAGCAACGCTACAGGACAGGTTTCATATGGTTTCCTAGACTGTCATCTTTACTCACGCAGACTACCACATGTTTCTTCCTCAGAGTGCCTGGTAGGTTCAAACCACCAACTTTTAGGTTAACAGCTGAGCTCTTAACTAGTGTGTCACAGAGCTCCTTACAAAAATGTATAATAGTAAATTAGTAAATGATAAAACAGACTAGCTTACATGGAATGCTGTTATTTTGGGGGCCATCTAGTCAGTTCTAACTCATAGCAACACTATGTACAAAGTAGAATTAAAAAGAAGAACAGACACACAGCCTTTGAATTGATTTCGACTCATAGAAACCCTGTAGAACAGAGTAACACTGTCCCATAGGGTTTCCAAGGAGCAGTTGGTGAATCTGAACTGCGGCCATAGCAACAGAGCTCTTAACCACTGTACCACTAGGGCTCACAATATAGAGCAGAGATTAGTTATCAAAAAATAATTCATTAGTACTTTCTAAGTTTCCTTGGAAAGTATAAATTTTAGTTAGATTAAGAAAACATCTGTTTGCTGATAACAACTTTTGATAAAATACTGATGAGTAGGACTGTGCTACTAAGAAGTTGAATCGTAGTAAAAAAATTTCAAGGACATGAGCTTATTGACAAATTATAGTAATGCCAATAAATCAAGAAAACCTCAGCAATCTAGTATGTTGGCATAAAAGTGTTAAATGACCTAGTCAATATGTCTTAGAATAGCTGCTCCCAACCCACTAGATGAGAATGCTATGTAGACACTACTAAGTGGGAAGGAGAACCCAACTCAGGAGTAAATGGGAGTATTCATGCCTTGCCGTTGACATCAGTTGGTACATGGCATTGAATGACAGTTAATTCTTTTCAACTAATTCACACACAGAAAATTCTCCTATTGATTTTATCTTGCTCACCTCCCTTTACTGAGTTTAATATTAAATAATAATCTTAAAATGACAATATAATATGAAAGTTCAGCTGAAAATATTAGCTTCTCTTTTTGATATCTTGTTATTTCCTATTTTGATTTTCTGCATATTTTCCACCTTACAAGAACATTCTTTTCCAGTTATACTTCTCAAATTGCCCCATGAAGTTGAAATTAGGGGAAAGAATCCCAATTATCTTTTAAAAATCTGAAAGCACAATATATCATTTAGAAAATTCTACTTCAATTATATCTATTGGGAGAAAAACAGAAGTCAGAGAAATTAGTGTTGGCTATTATTTCTCCACTATTTGTTTCCCGTGCTTGAAAAGTTGCAGTCTGCCACTTATTCCCATCTATTCATCAAGTACTCCACTTAAATCTAAAGCTTTCTTTAATTTAAAAAAATTTCCCCAATCAAGTCAATGCAATTTAATTCAGTGAACATTTATTGGGTTTTTGTTTGTGGGCAAATATTCAAAATATACACAAATGAGTATATTTTCTGACCTCAAAGAATTTATAGTCTTAATAAAGTTCTTTCTAATTTTTACACATATCTGTGTAGTTGATGATTTTTATCATCTTTGAATTCTGCAAACATGCCCCCTGCACAAATTTGTAAATACCTCCTTCTCTGTGTTGCTGTATTGTGAAAAGTTTTAAAAGCCCATTGGTTTTGGTGAAAAACAACATGTCTATTACACAAATGCTATCAGGAATACTTCCCTGCATTTCTTAAAAGATATTTATGTTTTCTTCCTGTGTGATGTTATCAATTTCTGCACTGCTTTTGGTAGCTACAGTTAAACATTATTCATTTTCTCTTTCACTGTGATTTGACTGTTTAACTTTCTCAAGCTTCCTTACCTGTGCAATATACTTCTACTATCCAAAGAATACTTAAGAATTTGAGAAGATCTAAATTCATGTTGCAATAAACAGAATTTAATTTATTCTGTTGTTTTTCCTCTAATTATCTCAACCTTGCTTTTTGAGGATACCCATCCTCAGGCATACATTCACGTAGATAACTGTCCTGAAACTACACCACTGTAAAGACTAGGAATTTTACTGTGTCCCAAAGGGTTGCTGTGAGTCAGAATTGACTTGATGGCAATGGTTATTATCATTATATATGCCTATAAAATACTGCTTTAAAATTCTTAGAAACACAAGATTTCCACTTTTGGTCATGAGGGTGTGAGATGGTAGAGAATTGGACAAAATATAAGAAAGAAATATTTCAGATATTATACAATAGGAAACGTAGAATTTAGAAAAGAAAAACAAATGAGGTGAACCCTATCATTGTCTAGACATATTTGGAAGTAATTTCTAAATCATGATCAAGAGTCCAAACAGAATCTGATAATCTTATTAAGTTTAGAAGACAGAGATTGGAATTCAGAGAAGCTGAGTTGATTAGAATTTGTGGCACAGAAAACTTGGGATGAGAGAGTTACACAAAGAAATTAAAACCAATTTAACTAGTTACCATAAAAATGCAACACTTCTTAATAAAGAAATGAAACAAAATCCTGCCTTCAAAAAAGAAAAATCTCACTGTCCAATATCCAGTAAGAATTACCAAGCTTGCAAATAAGCAGAAAATAAGCATTAATACAGGGAAAAAATTGTAGATATTATGAAAATATACTGCTCAGCTACATAAACTGCTACAGGGAGCACAAGGGACTGACAGCTCAGCCCCTGCTACTCTGGCATCAGTTTTTGTGGGGTGTTAAAACTGACTGCTGTCAGGCTCCTCCCAGCCAATGCCTAAGCATGGTGAGAGTACTAATACATCCCCACTGCAGTAAGATGCTAGATTCTGCTAAAAGTGAATTTTGTTAGAATATTCCTCATTGGCCTGGTTGAACCTGTTTGGGACACATGCTGTAGTCCTTGATTGTTTCTACCCTCTTTCAGTATTTCTTTCTATAGATGTCAAGTCTGCGTCACAGTCTGCAGGTTGTCCCTACTTTCTATGGATCATGCCATCATTCCATCTCTTTTATAGCTAAATTCCATCAAGACATCGATTTCTCAGTAAACTCAAACTAACACTAGTGGTACCAAGAACCTATTCTGAATAGTAAGAGGGGCATTGTCATGGATGGAATTATGTCCTCCTAAAAATGTGTATAGCCATTTGTCTAGGCCGTGATTCTTGGTATTATGTGATGTTGCCGTATGCTGTAAACCCTGCTTCTGTGATGTTAATGAGTGAAGATGGGCAGCAGTTGTGCTATTGGCCATGACTCCATGTGTGCAATGGTACTGTGCCTTGAGGTGAGCTCTTGAGATACAAAAGAAAGAAGCTAACACAGAGAGTTGAGGACCTCATACCCCAACAGAACAGTGCCTGGAGCACAGTGCCTCCTTTGGAAAGGAACTGTGGTCCCCATGCCTCAGAAGCTCCCAGTCCAGGGGAAGATTAAAGACAAGGACTTCCAGAGCCAGCAGAGACAGACTTCCCCTGGAAGTGATGCCCCGAATGTGGACCTTTATGCTGCTTTTCTGTGAGAAAATATATTTCTCTTTGTTAAAGCCATCCATTTGTGCTATTTCTGTTATAGCAGCACTAGATCGGTAAAATCGGAATGGATAGTCACTGTCACAAGATGCTGAGATAATGGCTAAAGATTTCACTATTGTTGAACTAGACAAATGTCCCAAGGGAGGGAAATGACCTTGAAGCTTCAGTGATTGAGTCATCTAGAAGAGAGTGAAAAAAAAAATCCTACAAAGACAGTAGTTATTAAGATGCTATGTTTCTACCCCATAAAGGAGCAAAAAGAAAGGAAAGTGTACAGTTAAAAGCTAAGTGTGAGAGCCCGAGGCCAATGAGGTAGCTCCAATGGGGAAGGTACAAAGGATCTAGTAGTTTCCAAGGAGTCCATTTGCACTGGCAATGAAAGAGCAGACTTAGCTGAGTAGCCTACTAAAGATCTAATAATTAGAATTCTGAGCTGTTTGATTGCTCAGCTAAGACAGGCATAATATCAGGACCCTGGATGGAAAAACCCAGGACCCTGAAATATAGTCTAGTGACATGTGATTGAACGTGATTCAATGTGATTGAATGTGACATGTGATTGAATGTTGCTGAGGATATATGAGGCCTGACAATTAAGTCTGCAAACTTAACTGTTCTCAGTGCTACATACCTCACTGCTGAATACTATTACAGTTACCTTTAAAGTACTCTCCTTGGGGAGCTATGCACTGATGCCAGTACCTAGTCTACCCTTCAAAGCAGTTCTGAAACTCTTTCTGGAACAGCCATTGTACTCAATAGTGAAGTGGTAAGTTCACAAACTTGATTGTATAGTTGTCTGTGAGGGAGTTTTTAGTCCGTAATAAATAACTATTGAAACACCCTCTCTATTCACCTGATTTGGCCCCCAATGACGTTTTTCTTTACATGAAGATAAAGGAGATATTAAAAGGAAGACATTTTGATGACTTTCAGGACATCAAGGGTAATGCAAGGCCAAATCTGATGGCTATTCTGGAAAAGGAGTTTCAAAATTGCTTTGAAAGGTGGCCTAGAGACTGGTGTTGGTGCATAGCTTTCCAATGTGAGTACTTTGATGGTGACCATAGTGATATTCAACCATGAGATATGTAACACTTTTTCTAGGAAGAGTTTGCAAATTTAATTGTCAGATCTCTTACTGGTTATGCGCTTCCCCCAGCCCGGTGTGGAGCTCTCAAGATCACAGAGGTTGCATACCCCTTTTCTAGTAGGAACTAGTACTCCATCTGAGCCTGACAATACTACAGAATTTCCTTTTCCACAAAGTCATGGGCATTCTCCCTGTCTTCTGTCTTGCCTGCCCTGGTCATTGATGACTACTTGATCAAGTGGACTGGAAAAAAATATTGGAAAGCAAAAAATAATTAGGTATACTTTCTCAACAAGGACCTGACAAAGGCCCCAACTGTTGTTAGGTGCTACTGAGTCTACCCTGACTTATAGCCATCTTATGCATAACAGAAGAAAACATTGTCCAGCCCTGTGACATCCTCACAATTGGTTCTATGCTTGAATCTATCATTAGAGTCCCAGAGAAAAGGCAAATTCACAACTAGGGTTGCTCTTACAAATCTGGAAAAAAAGGATGATCCGTAATGAATAAAGTGAAATGCCTGAGAGAGGTGAACATGCCGGAGTGAGTGAGCGAGGTGAGAGGACTCACAAAGGGATCATGTCCCTTAGAAAGGGGCAGAGAATACAGTGTTCACTGAGGTCACTAGGAACATGCTAATGAGAGTCACCAGCATTACTGAGAACTTCTCAGGAGGCTTTCCTGTACAGTATAGGACAGAAAGTAGGAGAGACACGCATAGACCTGAACTTCTTCAAATGCAGGGATGCTGAGACCCTGAGGAAATGAATACCAAGAGGTTTCACTTAACCTGAAGGCAACCACCACAAAAATCAGCAAAGGCAGAGTGGAGCCAGTGGCCTGACACTCAGGAAATTATTGAGTATGGTGTTGCTTGGGACAAAATAGTTTCTCATCTTCCATTCATACTATTTAACAGCTATAACAACAACAAAAGAATTAGAAGAACAGAGAAGCAGAGGGCCGGTGGTCACTCAATAAAAAACTTACTATTTCTTTGCTCATTTTGGGGACCTGAACCTATTTTCAGATTCAGAACCCAAATTAAAGAATTGATTAAGTTTACAGGAAGAAAGGTCTTGTAACTCCATAGCCCACACATTCTGTAACATTTTCACATTTTTTCTCTACACAAATACAAGACCATTTACTTGGGTGATCATACATTATGAAAAGGTGATGTATTAGTCTATTTTTGCTGCCTGTCTTAGTCATCTATTGCTGTTTTAACAGAAATTCCACAGACAAATTATATCTTGTCACAGTCTAGTAAGATAAAAGCTCAAATTCACGGTGTCAACTCTAGGGGAAGGCTTTCTCTCCTGGCTCTGGAGAAAGATTCTTGCTGTTAATCGTCCATCTCGACAAGGAGCTTCTCAGGTTCAGGGACACTGGGTCCTTTCCAAAGGATGTGCTCTACTCCAGGCTCTGCTGCCTGGTGGTGTGGTTTCTAACTCTGTTTGCTTCCTTTTCCTTTGTATCCCAAGACTCTGCCTTAAGGCGCAACACAATCTTATACATGAGTCCTGCCTCACCAACACAGCTGCTGCCCATTCTTCCTCATTAACATCATACAGGCAAGATTTGCAACATGTAGAAACAACACACAATACTAGGAATCATGGCCAAGCCAAATTGTTAAACACGTTCTGTGGGGGCACACAATTCATTCCATAACACTGCCAAGACTAACTACTACAAATTTAGCAGCTTAAAACAACAACTACTTGTTCCATAGTTACATAGGTCAGAAGTCCAGCCTAGTATCTCCTAAGGCCAAAATCAAGGGGTTGGTGTGCTGATTATTACAGTAATTGCCTTCAGATTAGGGTAAACCTCTTGGTTTCCATTTCTTCAGGGTGTCAGCATCTTTATGCATTTTAAGGAGCACAGATCTATGACTATGTCTCCTAATTTCAGTCCTATATAGCACAGGTAATCTACCAGTGAACTTTTTAGTAATGCTGGTGACTCTGGAGGTTCTGGGGAAATAATGTGCTCCTACTGTTATTCAGATCATTAGGAGACTTTAGCTCCTTATGCTGGTAAGGCTGAGTTTCTTGTTTCCTTGATGACTTGTCAAGCTCTCAATGCTAAGGACACATGGTGATGTTGTTAGGTGGCATCCAGTTGACTCTAACTTATAGTGACCCTGTGTACAACAGAACAAAACACTGCCCAGTCCTGCACCATCTGCACATCACTGTTATGCTTGAGCCTGTTGTTGCAATCACTGTGTAAATCCATCTTGTTAAGGGTCTTCCCTTTTTCCTCTTTGCTTTATCAAGCACCACATCCTTCACCAGGGTTTGATCCCTCCTGATATGTTCAATGTATGTATGACGTAGTCTCAGCATCCTTGTTTCTAACGAGCACTCTGATTGTTGTTCTTCCAAGATAGATCTGTTCATTCTTTCAGCAGTCCATGATATATTCAGCAGTACTTTCCAACACCAAAATTCAAAGACGTCAATTCTTCATCTGTCTTCCTTGTTCACTGCCCAGTTTTTACATGCATATGGTGTTATTGAACATACCATAACTTGGATGATGTGCACTCAGTCTTCAAGGTGAGATTTTTGCTTTTCAACACTTTGAAGAAGTTTTTTGCAGAAGATTTTTCCAGTGCAATGCTTCTGTTGCTCTTCTGACTGCTGCTTCCACGGGCGTTGATTGTGGATCCAAGTAAAATGAAATCCTTGTCAACCTCAATCTTTTCTGTTTATCATGATGTTGCTTATTGTTCCAGTCATTAGCTTTTTTGTTTTCTTGATGGTGATATGTAGTCCACAGTGAAGCTGTGGTCTTTCATCTTTCAAGTCCTTTTCACTTTCAGCAAGCAAGATTTTGTCTGCATAATGCAGGTTGTTAATCAGTCTTCTTCCAGTCTTGATACCTCATTTTTCATATAGTTCAGCTCCTTAGATTATTTGGTTGGCATACAGATTGAATAAATATAGTGAAAGTATGAAACTTTGACACAAACTTTTCCTGATTTTAAACTATGCATTACCTCCTTGTTCTATTTGAACAGCTGCTTCTTGACCCATGTACAAGCTTCCTCATGAGAACAATTATGTGTTCTGGAATTCTCATTCTCCACAGTGTTATCCATAATTTGTTATAATCCACATAGTCAAATGACTTTGCATAGTCAATACAAGTAAACATCTTTCTGTTGTTCTCTGCTTTCAGCCAGGATCCATTTAATGTCAGCAATAACACATGCATTCTTTATAACACTGACCACTTTGCTATCTTCATGATGGTTGATATTGTTGACTCCAGTGTTGCACCCACTGTGTATTTTGGGAGTTTTCCAACCTCAGACACTCATCTCTTCCAGCACAATATTGGGCAATACACTTTTAAATCACAGGATGGTCATCATTAGCTAATTATCAGAAGTAGATGATTAGGCTCTTATTCCTAGTTTGTCTTAATCTGGCAGTTTGACTGAAACCTGTCTACCATGGTTGACCCTGCTCCTATTTGAAATATTGGTGGTGTAGCTTCCACACCATACAGACATCTAAGCTAACACAGTATTATGAACTGACAGATAGATCATGCGTCCCTATCATATCTCTGCTTAATTTTCTAGTCTTAAGCCTGCAGAAACCAGATAATCCTAGAGAAAGACTGCAGATTCTCACAGTATTTTCCATTCTACATTTAAAAAATAGATCTAAAATACTTTCCTTAATGTAACATGCACAGTATTCATTTACAGTTTTGTCTTAGGTCTATTTTAACTCTCATCTCTGTTATATTCTGAAGAGAGCTAAACTGTCAGGACATTCCACCAGACTTCACAGTAATCCATTAAATTGATGACATCATGCCAATCAAATAGTGACTAGTATACATACAGGAGACCTTGGAAAGACACACGCACACGACGTTGTGGGAAATAAATGCTAAGCTGTTGCAGGACACTGACACTTCTATGAAAATTTTGAATCTACTAGTCAGGGTGTAACGATATCCCCTCCTAAGTAAAAGATGAATTTCTGCACTTTGTATCCTTCACAACAAAAGATGAAGCACCTAGTAGGTCTCTTTGGGTCCTGTAGACATTAATAGATATCCTACAGATGTTAAAATATGATAAGAAGATGTTACAATTTTATGACAATAAATTTGAAAATCTAGATAAAATGACAATTTCCAGGAAAGGCTCAATTCATTAGAATTGTAAGAAGTTGAAACTCTGAACTGTATATGTATGAATATATACGATACATTGTATTGCTTAAAGAAATTTAATTCATAATTAACTTCTCATCACTTGCAAAAAAAAAAGAAAAAATACAAACAACAACAACAACAAAAACCCCACAAACTCCAGGCCCAGGTGGCTTTACTAGCAGTCATAACATTTAATAAACATTTAAGATTTAAGAATAATTAATGCTATTTATACACAGGAGACATTTCCATAAATATTATATGAGGCCAACATTAACCTGGCTCAAATATCATTTAAAGACAGCCTAGAAAAGAAAACTACAGATGAATAATTCTTATGATCAGAGAACAAAAATATTTTACAAAATATCAGCAATATAAAATTCAAAATTACGTAACAATGATAATACATCATGATCAAGTAGTGTTTATCCCAGCAAAGCAAGTTGAGTTGAACATCTAAAAGTTAATTAGAAATTTAACATATTAATAGAATAAAAGCAAAAAATGTTTGATGATCTTAATATATAAGGAAAATCATTTGATAAAACTCAGCATTCATTTATGATTAACAATTCTCAGTGAACTAGAAATATGCTAAGCTTTGTCTCCCCAAATTCTGGAGGAGGACAATAAAACCCACTCTTAGTGTTTCTATTCAACAGTTAAACTGGCAATATTAGCCTTTTCAGTAAAAAATAAAGCCAAACTCACTAATGTCATGTTTATTCTGAGTTGTAGCATTCCTGTAGGTAGTGTAGACCTGCCCCATAAGGTTTCCAAGGAGTGCCTGATGGATTTGAACTTAGCTGCTAGACTGGGTAAAACTGATAACAAGAAACTTCCCCCAGAGCCATCAAGGAGGGAAAGACTACCCTTGGAGTTGCCGCCTTGGATTTGGAATTTTAGCTTTTTACACCATGAGAGAAAGACATTTCTGTTTCTTAAAGCCATCCACTTGTATTCTGTTATAGCAGCACTAGATACCAAAGACAGTAGTACAATCTTGGATTTACTTTAAGGGCAATAAACAAGTTTGCATATATGTCTGCCAGTATTGAGCCTTTGCACATTGGTTTTAGAGTTGGCATTTTTGTCTTTTTTTTTCCTCCCTGGTCATAGCCCAAGTCTCACCAGTGAACTGATCTAAATGGACAACCCCCTTTGAAACTGTGTCCTGGGGACTTTCCTTCCCAGGAGTCACTCTCCTTTCTTTGTTCCTCCTGTCTGCAATTCCATTCACAGAATGCATGGCCACCCTATGTAGATATCATAACAGTTAAGAAAGCAGAAGTCTTTGAAGAGGACCTCTTTTGTATTGTTGCTAGCAATTCTTTCCTTAAAAAAAACCAAAAATCAAACCAACTGCTGTTCAATCAGTTGTGACTCATGGTGACTTTGTGTGTATCAGAGTAGAACTGTGTTCCATAGGGTTTTTAAATGCAGTTGTCTTTTGGAAGTGAATTGCCAGATCTTTCTTCCGAGGTGCCTCTGAGGGGTTTCAAATCACCAAACTTTAGGTTAGTAGTGTAGCACTTATGCATTCTACTCCATTCATGACCTTTTAATTAAAACCATTTCTTAGTAACTGAAAGGTAACTTATGTTGAAGAGACTCTCCCATGGTAAGGTACAATATTTTCAAAGACCCATCTCTGATATTCTTTCAAGAACCAACTTTCATTTTTCTGATAGAGAGCTTCTTCTATTAAGTAAGAGGAAACTCTGATGGGATAGTAGTTAAGTGCTATGGCAACTAACCAAAAAGGACAGCAGTTCGAATCCACCAAGCACTCCTTGCAAACTCTATGGGAAAGTTCTGCTTTGTCCTGTAGCATTGCTATAATTGGAATCAACTTTACTGCAGCAGATTTGGGGTTTTTGGGTTTATATTAAGCACATGGAAACTACAGAAGAAAAATGTTTGAAAACAGTCACTTCAGACTTCTGCTCTCTTCCCACTTTTCTTTCACTTCTCATCTGCCCCGCGTGTCAGGCACTGTTTTTATCTTCCATTCTTTTACATTCCAAAGTGTACCCCATCAATCTTCTCGTTTCTGTCGTGCTCCTTGCCCTCAACCTCACCTCACCTCACCGTGGCTCTTGCAAATCCTCTGACAACCACACGTGTAATCTTGTTTCCCAGGAAACACCCTTGCTTACTCCTTGAAAGCTACAGCTACCCATAATTTACACAGGGACTTCTATCCTCACCTCTTGCAGCCTTTGTATGTACCTGCTCCAAAAACAGATAACTGATGAGTGAAAGCAGTTTCTCTTTACACATTCAGACTGTAGTAAAAGGCATTTACAGTCACTATAACCTTGCCCCAATACTGTTTTCTTTCTACTAACAATATAGAGAGATCAGAAGGATAGAATTAGTCATTGTTTCTACTTTCTTATTTTTTTTTCTGCAAAGACAGACACGTTTTCTTCTTTATGTTACTACTGTCTGACAAACTTCTGTTTCCTTGTATCTCCTGTGAATTTACATAGATTATTTATGTTGGAATTTCTCCTCATTCCTTAACTACCTCTGGCTGCCCATTTGCCTGTGCGATTGAGGTCTACAGGCCATTACTAGCTCCGACATCTTTTGATTCTGACAATATGGAAAAAGGGACCTTTAGTATTTCAGTAACTATGCATTAATAAGAAACCCTGGTGGCATAGTGCTTAAGAGCTGCAGCTGCTAACCAGAAGGTTGACAGTTCAAATCCACCAGACACTCCTTGGAAACGGTATGGGGCAGTTCTATCCTGTCTTTATAGGGTCCCTAAGAATTGACATCCACTAGGTGGCAGTGGGTTTGGCCTTTTCTTTTTGGCCTTTTTATGTATGGACAATATAATTTCTATTTTGACCTATAGACTTCGCAGAGTTACCTTAATTCTAATTACATTGTCATATGGATTCTGAAAACTTTTTGAGGATCTGCCTCTTAAATTGAAACAAAAAAACAGGTTGAACAAAATTAGTGACATTCAGAGTTAATGTTCAATTGCCTTTTCTTTTTCTTAGCTCTATTCTAGAAGACAAGTAAAGCTCATTTCATTTGCTTTTGAAAAGATTATATTTACAGAAATTGGGGGAGGGAATGCCTAGAGATTAGTTAGCTAACAGTTTGTGTTATAATGTGCATATTAATGTTCAGCTTGTGAATGAAAGGAAACCCTGGTGGTGTAATGATAAAGTGCTATGGCTGCTAACAGAAAGGTCAGCAGTTCTACCAAGTACTTCTTGGAAACTCTATGGGGCAGTTCTATTCTGTCGTAAAGGATCGCTGAGTTGAAATCGACTCAGCTGCAGTGGGTTTGGTTTCAGTTTGTTTTGTGGATGAAAATCCAGAATACATCATGGTATTATGAGACATTCTAGGAACTGAGATTATTTGTTGAATTGCCATTCAATATTTTCTTCATGTTCAAAATGTTTTCTTTAGAAGTCAGAATAGGGATGGCCTGCTCTGTTTTCAGAGGTAGATTTGTATTGAATAGCTGTCACATGAGGAAAATAGCAGTAGACATTTGTGCTTTTTTTTTTTTTTTTTTTTTCCTGGTCGGAAAAGCTAAGAGAGTCTCTCAAGTCTGATTTTCCCAGAAAGCACAGCAGAGACAGGGGGCTTATGTGCTGTTACTTTATCAGGAGGGCCACCTCAGAGAACAGGAGGGAGAACAAATGGAGTGAATGAGGAAAGGAGGTAGAAACAAATGGGCTGTGTTGCTGTGCTGGCTGCAGTAGCACACATTACTTATAAAATGAGACTCCAGACATTTCTGGGGAGGGAAGAGAGGAAGTAGAAACAAGTTATTCAATGATTCCACTAGGCCACTGGCAATAGTTTTATACCATGGTGTATTGACTCCTCTGTACACCCAGGTTGTGCATACAAGGTCTGTATAGCACTGAGAAGAACTCTGTGGCATCATCAGCAAGGAAGCCCAGGGATAGGGAATCAGAGACAAGGGCAAGGCATGAGATCAAACACTGTCTGGGAGCATCTGTGTGAGTTTAGTCAGGTTGCATGGACACTTTGAACAAGAATTCCATGAGAATCTCAAGAGAATCACCATCTGACACAAAAGGTCTTTATTTTCTTATGCAATCATGTGTGACCAAAACAAATCCCAGTGCCTCTTTGTGTTTCAGTCGCTGCATTGCAGTGGTCTTCTTCCTTATTGGAATTGTCTACAATTGAAAGTTGCTGGGATTTCAGCTCTCAAAGTCTGATGAGCATGGTGTTCTAAGATGACTGCCTTTTGGGGAGTAACCTTAGTAGAGAAATTCTGTCTTGTTACAAGGAGAACTCACATATATTAGGACTGTATACCACACAAGTGAGAGTGGCCAAGGACAGCTAGCTAGCCCTGGTGCTGCTGGCACTGTAATCCGCAGAAAGAGGATGCTCTGAATCAGCCCCCTCTGAGAATGTGTGGAATCCTCTGAGGGGAATTTAAAAAAGGAAATAATGCAGAGATGTAAGATTTGGTTTGTAATTCAAAACAGATTTCAAATTTCTTTAAATATCATTACAGAGTTCTCATAGCTATTACTTTATTTGTTTAAAATATCTTGCCATTTAAATTACCTCATTTTCATTTTATTTTTCATCTTTTTCTTTTTTATTGTGATTAAATGAAAGTATGCAAGCCAAATTAATTTTTTGTGCCCACCTTTCTGCAGCTCCTTCTGCTCTCCCTGCCCCGTGACAGCACACTCCTCCTTTTCATTTTATACGTGTCATATCCTCTTAACAAGCCCCTTTTCTTTCCTCTCCACCTTCTTCTCTCTCATTTGGAAAGAGACCAGTAGGACAGTGTCCTATAAGTGCATAGAACCGCAAAGTACAGACACCATATGGTCATATTGTGTCTCTGATTCCAGTCCATTTTTGCTGAAGAGTTGACCTCAGTAGTGTTTTCTGGCCAAAGGCAGCAGCAGGTCTAGTGGCCGTGCTCCAGGGGAACCCCCAGGCTAGTGGACCATCAATTGTAGTCTTTTAGTAGAGTTCTTGAGCTGCTCCCCTCTTTTTCTCGTGTTGCCTCAGGGACTCAACACTGTGTGCCCCATCACAGCTGTCTTTGGTGGTGGCTGGGCACCATCTGATACTTCTGGTCGCATGTGGATACAGTCTCCCATTCCCATGGGTCCTTTTGTCCCCTGAGCTCTTTTTTCCTTGTGTCTTTATTGTTCTTGGTCATCATCTGGAATTACCCCATTTTTGGAGTGGAAGACTGACTAACAGAATGGTTACATAGGTTAGTAATTTTTCTACTTACTGTAATTTTACCCCAGAACTAGAATTCAGTCAGATTTACCTTTTTGGTGAAGGCAGAGATCCACTGGAAAAATCACATGAAAGCTATGAATCTATTTCCTCCCTTAGAAAACTGCACTTTGCACGTATAATCTTACAATGTGGGAGCACACACACAAGTCTGCATAAAATGTTAGACTTGTAATATCTTTTCCTCTGAGTAAAGGACTTTATTCAGAAACAAAAAGACAATGTCACATGGTCTTTTATTTAATTGTGAATTAACAATTAAAATTTAGCAAATTTAATTCCCAAACAAAATTTGATGTTTATTTCCTAAGAAATTAGTAACATTATATATGGCACTATGTATTTTTTTTCCCATTTTCAGACAATTACTCAGATTTTGAATGCTATTTTCTCTATATGTCAAAATTAATATAAGTTCAGAAGAAAACCACAAAATTAAAGAAGTCAGGAGGGATAGGACATACGATGAAAAGCTAGTAGAGCTGGGAATTTCCATTCTAGAGAAGAGAAGGCTAAGGGGAGATATGATAGCTTCTAAAAATATGTTAAGAATATTATCAAGAGGACAGGTACCAATTTTCATTAGTCAGTGACAGCAGAACAGGAAATTGTGAACTTAAAGTGCAGGAGGAAAATTTAGATTAAATACAAGAAAAATTTTTAACCGCAAAGACAATTAACAAATGGTGCAGACTGTCAAGGGAAATAATGAATTCACATTTACTAATAATATTCAAAGCAACATTTGACACCTATCCATCAGGGACAAGTTAGGAATAATAAAAGTCAATTCCACCAATATTCTAGGAATAGGTTAGATGATCCAAAGGGAAATTTCTCAAAATCCTCACTGTGTAACAAAAAAAAAATAGACTCAATGTAGGAGAATCTTTTTTTTTAAATAAAAGAAACAAAATATTAGTACTACAAATATTTATTAGTTTCTAATATAAAAAACTCAATTTTTATGTAGAAAATAATGATAAATCCAAATTTTCCAAACCCTCAAAAAGCTTGTTTTCTAGTATTGTGATTTCTCTAATTTTTTGTTTATGTATCTTTATGGCATATTCTAAAACATGTATTTATTTACTTATCTATTGCGTACCAAAGAGCCCTGGTTAAGCATCTGGCTGCTAACTAAAAGATCAGCAGTTCAAATCAACCAGCTGCTCCTTAGAAGCCCTGTGGGGCAGTTCTACTGTGCCCTAGAGGGTCACTGTGAATGAGAATCAACCTTATGACAAAGTTTTTTTTTAATTAATTGAAGTACTAGATATTCAATATGCATTATAAAATAAACACATAACATAAAATATAAAGGGTAAGATGAAAACAAAATAAACCTTATTTTTAAAATATTTATTTACAATTTGAAAAAGTAGAAAGAGAAGAACAAAAGAACCATGGGCACCAGAAGAAAGCAAATTAGGAAATTAGAGTGGAACTAAATTAATTAGAAAATCAAAAAATGATTGAAAGAGTTAACAGGATCAAAAGCTGACTTTTTGGAAAGATCAGTAAAACACTAGCCAAACTGACAAAAGAATAACAGGAGAAGAAGAAAATAATCCAGACAAGAAATAAGATAGGTACTATCAGAACAGAATCAACTGAAATTAGAAAGAAAAAAAAATTATAACAGAACACTATGAAAAATTGTACTCTAAAAAATTTGAAAACCTAGAGGAAATGGACAAATTTTTAGAAATATACTACCTTCCTAGACTAATACAGAGATCAGAAACAAGGAAACCCATAAAAAAGAAGACTGAAAATGAAATTACACAAAACCTAAACATAAAAGAGCCCTTTCCCAGAAGTCTTCACTGCAAAGTGTTACCAAACATTCAGAGAAGAGTTAATACCATTATTATCAAATAAAAGAATATAGACAATGATACTATACTCTCAAAACAATTCTATGAAGCCAGTGTCTTAGTCAGCTGGTACCGCTCCAACAGAAAATATCATGAGCAGAAGGCTTCACAAGGAGAAACTTTATTGTCACAGTCTGGTCAGACACAAATCCGTTAACAAATTACAAGCCTGTTCAACAAGAGAAGTTACCACAGTCCAGTTAGCTGAGTCTAAATTCAAGGAGGGCATCTTGGCACAGGAACGTCAGGTCCAAAGGACATGCTGTGCTCTTGGTGCTGCTCTCTTGGTGGTATGAGCTTCCCAACTTTCTCTGCTCACTTCTCTCCCTTATATCCCACAAGTTTGTAGCTTACATCCTGCCTCACCAACACAACTGCAGCACATTCTCCATCACCAATATCACATAGATGGGGTTCACAACACATGGGAGGAATGGCACCATAATGGGACTCATAGCTGAGTCAAATCAATGCATACGTATTTGGGGGGATGCAATTCAAGCCATGATATCCAGCATAACCCTGAAACCACAACCAGGTAAAGATACCATGAAAAAGGAAACATTACAGACCAATATCCCTCATTAAAGTAAATACAAAAATTTTCAATGAAATTCTAGACAATAGAATTCATTTACAAAATATCAAAAACATAATTCACAATGACCATGTGAGATTCATACCAGATATGCAGGGATGGTTTAAGATTAGTTAAAACAAACAAACAAATCAGTGCTATCAATCACACAGATAAAAGACAAGAACCACTTGATTTTATTAATTGATGCCACAAAGGCATTTGACAAAGTCTAACATCCATTCATTTTAAAAACTCTAAGCAAAATGGGAATAGAACAGAAATTCTTCAACATCATAAAGGGTATCTACACAAAGTCAATAGCCAACGTCATTCTAAATGGAGTTTGAAAGCATTCCTTTTGAAAATGGCAACTAGACAAGGATACCCTTTGTCCTGATTTTTATTCTGCATTGTCCTGGAGGTTCTAGCCAGAGCAATCACCAAGAAAAAGAAACAAAGGGCATCCAAATTTGTAAGGAAGTTGTGAAAATATCTCTATATGATCTGATGCACAGAAAATCCTAAAGAATACACAAAACAAAAACAAAAAAAGAAGAAAACCTATTGGAATTAGTAGAAGAAAGGATCAGGATACAAAAATCAGTTGGATTCATCTACACCAACAAAGAGAATGTCAAAGAGATAATCACCAAAGCAACGCTATTTACAATAGCCCCCCAAGAAGTTAAAATACTTAGGAATAAATCTAATCAGAGGTGTAAAAGACCTATACAAAGAAAACTAAAAAAACACTACTGCAAGAAACCAAAAAGAGACCTACAGAAGTGGGGAAGTATACCTTGCTTGTGGATAGGAAGACTCAACATTGTATCAATGTCTATTCTACCAAAAGAAATCTACAGATACAATGTAATCACTATCCAAATTCCAGTGAAAATTTTTAATGAGATGGAGAAACAAATTGCTAACTTCACATGGGAAGGGAAGAGCCCCAGATAAGTAAAGTGTCACTTAAGAAGAACAATGAAGTGGGAGGCCTCAACTACATTGCCATGGTAGTCAAAACAGCCTGGTAGTGGAACAACAACAGATACAAAGACAAATGGAACAGAATTGAAAAGGCAGACATAAAATCCTTCACCTATGAACAGCTGGTAGTTGACAAAAACCCAGAGTCCATATATTGGGAAAAAGACAGTTTCTTTAACAAATGGTTTTAGCATAACTACGTATCTACCTGAAAAAAAAAAAAATGAAATACAGCAAAAAAAAGAAAGAAAAAAACTTCTTTGAAAATACATCAAAGACCTAAACATGAAATCTAGGATGATAAATATCAGGAAGGAAAATAAGGACAATGTTGGGAAACTGAATACAAATCATAGACAGAATGCAAATTAATAACAATGCACAAAAACCGGAAGAGAAAAATAGATAATTCAGAACTCCTAAAAATCAAACACTTATGGTCATCTGAAGAATTCACCAAAAGAGTAAAAAGACAACCTATGGACTAGGAAAAAAATTTGGCTACCACAAATCCAATCAGTGTGTAACCTCTAAAATCTACAAGATACTGCAAAACCTCAACAACAAGGAGACAAATAACCTAATTAGAAAGTGGGCAAAGGATACGAACAGGTAATTCACCAAAGAAGATGTTCAAGCATCTAACAGATATATTAGAAAATGCTCATCATCATTAATCATTAGAGAAATGCAAATTAAAAGTATGCCAAGATAATATCTCACACCAACAAGGTTGGCATTAGTCCAAAAAACACAAAATAATAAATGTTGGAGAGGCTGTGAAGAGACTGGGACACTCAGTACTGCTGTTGGGATTGTATATGGTACAACCACCTCTGAAATCAATTTGGCGCCTTCTTAAAATACCAGAAATAGAAATACTATACGGTCCAGCAATCCCGCTTCTTGGAATATGTCCTAGAGAAGTAAGAACTTCCACACAAATAAATGGAACCTACATTTATCACAGCACTGTTTACAATAGCAAAATGATTGAATCAAACTAGGTGCTCATGCGTGGATGAATGGATAAATGAACTGTGGTACATTCACACAGTGGAATACTAACCAATGATAAAGAACAACAATGAATTAGGGAAACCTCATTAATATGAAGAATTTGGAAGGCAATATGATGAGTGAATTTGTCAATTGCAAAGGGGTAACTATTGGATGTGGCAATTATAAGGACAGAAGAATAGATTTAAATAGACGAAAACATTCTTTGATGGTTATAAGGAAGGAGATTAGGAAGAAGAGAGATATTCACTAATTAATTAATTGACAAGAATTATTTTAGGTGAAGGGAGAGAAAACACATAGTAAAGGGGGAGTCAGTACAAATGCACTGAACCCCAAACATAGAAGGATTCTAAATAAAACCAAACACTCTGAGGGCAGAGTAGCAGAACTGAGGGTCTGGGGATCATGGTTTCAGGCAACATCTAGGTCAACTGACATAACAATGTTTATTAAACTGTTCTGCATCCTGCTTTGGTGAGTGGCATCTGGAGTCTCAAAAGCTGGTCTCAAAGCACCCAGAGCAAAGGAGAGAGAAGAGCATCACAAGGAAATGTAAGTCCAAGAGACAGAAAGGGCCACATACACTAGAGACTACATCAACATGAGGAGAAGACCCTGACGGTACCCCACCACCCTTATAGGGATTCCCTTATAGGGAATTCAACAAGGAGTCCCTGATGGAGTGGGAGAAATGTGTGGTGCAGAACTCAAACTCTAGTAAAAATGCCAGATTTGGTGATTTGAGAGACAGGAATTTCCCCAGGAGACGTGTCCCAGACTCTGTGTTAGCCCAGAACTAAAAGCATTCTGGAAGCCAGCTCCTCAGACAGTGACTGAACTGGTATATAAGACATTAATTGATACTGGTGAAGAGTGTGTTTCTTGGTTTGGGTAGATACAGGAGACTAACTGGCCAACTCCTATCTAGAGGTAAGATGAAAAGACAGAGGGACAGAAGCTGGTTAAATGGACACGGGAAATAAGGGGTGGAGGGGTGAGTGTGCTGTCACAGTGTAGGGAGAGCAGCTATAGTCTCATGATAAAGTGTGAGTTTTTGTATGGGAAACTGACTTGAGTTATAAACTTTCACATGAAGCACAGTGAAAAACAATGTTAAGATGTGTGTACTTGTCTCATTGTGGTGATTTCATTTACTGTTATCCTATTGTCTAAAGGCGCCCAGTTTAATTAGAACAGAAGGAAACATTGGCCAGCCCTATGCCATTCTCATGCTAGTTGGTATGTTTAAGTCCATTGTTGTGCCTGTTTTATCAATGTAGCTTATTCAGCATTTCCCTCATTTTTTTCTTACTCCCTGCTTCAAGTCTTGCACTGAAATACTTAAGGGTTTCATGGGCTTGAAGTATTCCATGGCAAAAAGCTGAATAACACAGTATCAAACAAAAACATAGAATACACAGTCACTGTACCAAAAATAATTGTTCAAAGTCCATTTATTTCCGAAAGTAGCCTATGATCAAAAACCACTGGTACTAAAGGAAGGAGCTCAAGCTGAACTAAGACTTTGGCAAAAACAAACAAACAAACAAAAACAACAAAAAAATAAGACTCCAGGAATTGGCAGAATGTCAGTTGAGATACTTTAGCATGCAATGAAAGTGCTTACACATTTATGTCAATAAATTTGGAAGATAGCTGCTTGGCCAACCAACTGGAAGAGATCTGTATTCCTGCACATTTCAAAGAAATGTGATCAAACAGAATGCAGAAATTGTCAAATAATATCATGTGTTAGTGAAATTTTTCAAGAGATTATCTTAAATAGGCTGTACTATACATCATCAGGGAACTGTGAGAAGTTCAAGTTGATTCAGAAGAGGGCATGGAACCAGGGATATTGTAGCTGATGTCAGACAGATAGAGGCCAAAAGTAGAGAATCCCAAAAAGATGTTTACCTGCTTTTTATTATCTACACAAAGACATTCAACTGTGTGAATCATAAATAATTATAGGTAACATTACAAAGGACGGGAACTCAAGAACTCTTCATTTTGTTCATGTAGGACCTGTCCATAAATCAAGAGGTAGTCATTCAAACAGAACAAGAGGATACTGAGTGGCTTGAAATCAGAAAAGGTGTGTCGGGGACATATCCTTTCACCTTACTTATTCAATATGCAGTCTGAGTAAATAATCCTAGAAGCTGCACTACATGAAAATGAATATTGTTTAGAGATTGAACAGAAATCTACTAACAACTTGCAGTATGCAGGTGACACAACCTTACTGACAGCAAGGAGGAATTAAGAAGCTGCTGACAAAGGTAAAAGACTACAGCTTTCTGTACAGATTGCACCTGAGTTGAAGAAAATGAAAATACAAATGGGTCCATGAGTAATATTATGACTAGCAGTGAAGAAATCAAAGTTGTCAAGGATTATAATCTACTTGAATCAACAATCAACAACTGTGAAAGCAGAGTCAATGAAACAGTGTATTGCATTGGACAAATCTGCAGCAAAAGACCTCTTTAAAATCTTCAGAAAAGTATATGACGCTTAGATGACTAAGGTGGGTCTCACCTAAACAACAGTATTTTCAGTCATTTTATAGGCATGTGAAAGCTGAACAATGAAAAAGAAAGATGAAGAACTGATGAATTCAAACTGTAGTGTTGGTGAAGCCTGTTGAATGGCCTGCTGAAAGAACAAACATATCAGTTTTAGAGAAAGTAGAGCTGAAATCTTCCTTTGAAGTAAGGATGACAAGGTTTTTTCTTTTAATTATGATTATTATTTTATTATTATTACTATTGAATGAAAATGTACATTCCCATATAAATTTGCATGCCCACCTGGACGAATCTCCCACTGCTCTCCCTGCCAGGTGACAGTACACTCTTTCCTCTCTGCTCCACACATGTCTTATCCTCCCAACAAACTCCTATCCCCTCTTTTCCATCCACTCCCCTTCCTCCAGTAAGAAGTCAGCAGGACAACATCCTATAGATGCACAGAACCATAAAGTACGCACATGATGTGGCCACGCTGCCACCAGGTCCGATCAATTCCTGCCTGAGAGTTAACCACCATCATGATTTATGGACAGGGGCAGCCTCAGGGCCAGGGATCATGCTCCAGGGGAACTCCGGGGCCCACAGAACATCAGTTGTGGTCTTTTAATGGAGACCTCAGAGTGCACCCTTTCTTATCCTTGGGTTACCAACAAGATTTCACTTTGTGAGCTCCATTATAGCTATCACTGGTGGTGGGTGGGCACCATCCAGTTCTTCTGGTCACAAGTTAATGTAGTCACACACTCACATGAGTCTCCTGTCTTCTGGATTCTCTTTCCCCCATGCCATTTTGGTCCTTGGTGATCATCCATTCCCACTAAATTGGGACTACTTGCTGTACCCTCTGATGGCAGCTTAGCAGCTTTTAAGACTCTGGATGCGACTCACCAATGTAGGGTCAGAAGGCTCTCTTAGCAAAATGCTAGCTGTGCCAGTTGGCCTCAGTTCCCCCTGAAAGCATGGACTCCACCCCCCTGCCCCAGCTACTCTGTCCTTGTAATATAGGATTAAGATGGGAGGAATAATCATGTTATGTTGAAGTCCAGTTAGTATTAATTTTCTTTCTGATATGTACTGTCCCGTATTTCACCCAACTAAATTTCTACCAACTATCTAATCTAAACCTTCCCCCCTCACCCTCCCTCCCTCCCCACCTTTGCAGCCTTCAGAGAGTCTTTTCTTCTATGTACAAGTCTGTTTTTAAGTTCTTATCATAGGGGTCTCTTACAATATTTGTCCTTTTGCCCACTGACTACTTTCACTCAGCATAATGTCTTCCAATTGAAACCAGGTTATGAGATGTTTCCTAAAATCATCATTGTTCTTTATCATTGCGTAGTGTTCCATTGAGTATATGTACCATAGTTTACCCATCCATTCCTCTGTTCTTGGACATCTGAGTTGATTCCATGTTTCTGCTATTGTGGATTGGGCTGTGATAAACATTCATGTGCATGTATCAGTTGGTGCAAATAGCCTTGATTCTGTAGGATATATTCTGACCAGTGGAATTACTGGGTCAAATGATATAACTATTTCCAGCTTTTTAAGAAAGTGCCAGGTTGCTTTCCAAAGAGGTTGCACCATTTTGCAATCTCACCAACAGTGTCGGAGAGTTCCAATCTCCCCTCAGCCTCTCCAGCATTTGTTGTTTTGAGTTTTTTGGATCATGGCCAACCTTATTGGGGTAAGATGGTATCTCATTGTCATTTTGATTTGAATTTCTTTAATAGCTAATGATCATGAGCATGTCTGCATGTGTTTTCTTGCTACTTGGATCTCCTCTTTAGGAAAGTGTCTGCCCATCTCCTTTGTCCAAAGCTTAATTGGATTATTTATCTTTTTCTTATTGATATTTTGTAGTACCTTACTGATTGTGGAGATCAGGTGTCAGTCTGACATATAGTTGCCAAATATTTTTTTCCCATTCTGTAGGTGGCCTTTTAATTCTATTAATAAAGTCTTTAGATGAGCAAAAGTATTTGATTCTTAATAGTTCCCATTTATCTATTTTCTCTTCTGTTTTTTGTGGTTTGTTTGACAGTTTTTGAAGCCTGTCTATGTTGCATATTAAAATCTCTATAGTTGTTCCTACATTTTCCTTGGATGAGCTTTATTGTTTTAGACTTGATATTTAGGTCTTTTATCCAGTTTGAGTTAGTTTTTGTATAAGGTGTAAGATAGGGGTCTTGATTTCAATTTATTGCTGATGGATATCCAATTTTCCAGCACCATTTGCTGAAGAGATTGTTTTTTCCCAGTTTAATGTCTTAGGGCCTTTGTCGAATATCAACTGTTCATCGGAAGATGGTGTCATCTCTGGGGTATCATTTTTGTTCCATTGATCTGTCTGTCTCTTTTTGTACCAGTACCAGGCTGTTTTGACCTTTGTAGCAGTGTAATAGGTTCTGAAGTTCGGTAGTGAGAGGCCTCCCAGTGTGTTCTTCTTCAGTAGTGATTTACTGATCCAGGGCTTCTTCCCTTTCCAAACAAAGTTAGTAATTTCTTTCTACATCAAATTAAAAAATGTCACTGGAATTTGTGTTGGGTTTACACTATATAAGTAGATTGCTTTCAGCAAAATAGACATTTTCACAATGTTAAGCCTTCCTATCCATGAGCAGGATATGTTTCTCTATTTATGTAAGTCTCTGTTAGTTTCTTAATGTAAGTGCTTGTAGTTCTCTTGGTAAAGGTCTGTTATTTCTCTGGATAGATGTGTTCCTAGGTGGTTTATCTTCCTAGGGGCTATAGTGAATGGTATTGATTTGGTGATTTCTTCCTTAATAATCTCGTTGTTAGTGTAAAGGAATCCTACTGATTTACTTATGTTTATCTTGTATCCTGAGACTTTGCTGAACTCTTCTATCAGTTTGAGTAGTTTACCTATGGATTCTTTAGGATTCTAAGCATATACAATCATATCATCTGCAAATAGGGAGATTTTGACTTCTTTGCCAATGCAGATGCCCTTTATTTCTTGGTCTTCTCTAAGTGCTCTGGCTGGAACTTCTAGCACAATGTTGAATAGGACAGGTGAGAGTGGGCATCCTTGTCTTGTTCCCATTCTCAAGGGAATCTGTTTTAGTCTCTCTCCATTCAGGATGATGTAGACAGATGGCTTTGTACAAATGACCCTTATTGCATTGAGGAATTTGCTGTCTATTCCTATTTTGCTGAGAGATTTTTTGGCATGAATGGTGTTGGACTTTATCAAATGCCTTTTCTGCATCAAAAGACAAAATCAAGTGATTTTTGTGATTTATGTGGTTGATAATGTTGTTTTTCTGATTCTGAATCAGCCTTGCATCCCTAGTGTGAACCCAATTTGGTCACGATGGATTATTTTTAGGATATGTTGTTGTATTCTGTTGGCAAGAATTTTGTTGAAGATTTTTGCATCTAGATTCTTGAGTGACAGCAGTCTACAGTTCTCCATTTGGGTTGAGTCTTTCCCTGGCTTTGGTACTAGGGTTATGCTGGCTTCATAGAATGAATTTGGGAGTATTCCATCCCTTTCTATACTGTGAAATAGTCTCAGTAGTATTGGAGATAACTTGTCTAAAAGCTTGGTAGAATTCTGTGGTGAAGCCACTTGGGCCCGGGCTTTTTTTCATTGATAGTTTTTGGATGACTTGTTCAATCTCTTCCTTTGTGGTGGGTTTATTAAATTGTTCTGCTTCAGCTTGTGATAGTTTTGGTAGGTGATATGAATCAATGAGTGTCTATTCTAGGTTTTCAAATTTGTTAGAGTATATTCTTTCACAGTATTCTGTTAGGATATTTTGGATTTCTGTTGGATCTGTGGTGACAACTACCCTCTCATTTCTTATTTGGGTTATTTGTTTCCTGTTTTTCTTTAGTAAGTTTAGCCAGTGGTTTGTCAATTTTGTTGATCTTTTCAAAAAACTGGCTTTTGGTCTTTTCAATTGTTCTATTCACTAATTCACTTAGTTCTGCTCTAATCTTTATGATCTGTTTTCTTCTGGTTGCTGAGGGATTCCTCTGTTGTTCTCTCTCTACTTGTTCAAGTTGTAGGGTTAGTTCTTTGGTTTGGTTTCTTTTTTCTTACAGATGTGTGTGTTTATGGAGCTAAACTGACCTCTGAGCACTGCTTTGGCTGTATCCCATGTGTTCTGGTAGGAAGTGTTTTCATTATCAGTGGAATCCATAAATTTCTTTATTCCATCCTTGATTTCTTCCATAACCTATGGCTTTATGAGCAAGATGTTGTACAGTTTCCAAGAATTTCACTTTGTATCTATATTTTTCTGCTCTTGATTTTGACTTTTAGGGCTTTAAGATCTGAGAAGACACTTTGGATTAATTCAGTGTTATGGATTTTGTTGAGATTTGCTTTATGTCCTAAGATACGGTCTATTCTGGAAAATGTTCCATGTGCACTGGAGAAGGTTTAGTTGTCCACTGATGGACAGAAAGTTCTGTACATGTCAATGAGATGTTGTTGGTTCACTGTGTCAGTAAGGTCTTCTGTGTCCTAACTGAGCTTTTTTCAAGGCGATCTGTCCAATATTGAGAGCAGAGTGTTGAAGTCACCCACAATTATTGAGGAGTGATCTATCTCAGTTTTGAGTGTAGTCAGTGTTTCTTCAATGTATTTAGGTGCTCTAATATTAGGTGCACAAATATTTAATATTGCTAAGTTCTGTTTGTGTATTGAATCGTTCAGAAATAAATGGTATCCATTCTTTTCCATGATGGTGGATTTTACATTGAAATTGATTTTATCTAAGATTAGAATTGCCACACCTGCTCTTCTTTTTTCATTATTTGCTTCATATTTATTATTCCATCCTTTAATTTTCAGTTTCTTTCTGTCTTTAAGCCTAAGGTGAGTTTCTTGTAGGCAAGATATGGATGGGTCATTTCTTTTAATCTAAGAAGTCATTCAATGTTTCTTTACTGGAGCATTCAGTCCATTCATATTCAGTGTAATTATCAATAGTTATGTCTTTAGTTCTGTCATTCTGATATGTTTATTTTTGTGTTGATGTTTCCTCTGTTCTTATTAATCCATTCTGGGACATTATTCTTTGTGAGGTGATTTTACTCTTTTTTCAGGTTTGGTTTTATGGTCGTTGAGACTCCTGTATTATGTCTCTTGATTTGATATGTTGCGCCTTTATTATGTTTTAGGCTGTCCCTAACAGCCCCCTTAATAAACTATGTATAAACCTAATTTCAATTACTACCATTCTTATCAACTTCTCCATCTGGAAGGACTATAATGACTGTAGCACATCCCTCTTTTTAATATGATGGCATCATAGTTTTCATGATATGATCACTGGATTATTTCTTTCACTATTATAGCTTTGATTAAGTTCAGAGCCTTCCATAACTGAGTAGGATTCTGGACGATGTTTTCTGTATTTTCTTCTAAAACATAAAGTTAGTGGTTTTGTTCTTATAAGCCAAGATAGTCTTTCTTGCAGGGTATATAATTCTTGGTTGGGAGTTCTTCCCTTTCAAGGCTTTGAATGTGTCATGCCACTGTCACTGCACCAGCATTGTTTTGGCTGAGTAATTGGTGAAAACCTACAGGGTTTCCCTCTGAATGTTAGCTTTGCTTTGAGTCTTGCTGTCTTTAAGAGTTCCTGCTTATGTTTCATTTTGGTAAGCTTTGTTAGAATATGTCTTGAAGTCTTTCTTTTGAGATCTACATTGAGTGGCATTTGATATGCATCTTGTGTATCTATATTCTCTTCCTTCCTAATTTCTGGGAAGTTTTCTGTCAGTAGCTCAGCAACAATACTCTGTGTTCTCAGGTGTCTCTCCCTGTTCAGGAACTCCAATTAATTGTAGGTTGTTCCTCTTAATAGATCCCCACATGCTTCCTCACTTTTCTTGTTTCTTTTTTCTGATTTAATAGATGCTGGAGTCAGTAGATCTGTCTTTCAAGTCAGAAAGTCTCTTTTCCATTTGTTCCATTCTGTTTTCTTGGCTTTGAATTGAGGTTTCTATGTCTTTGATTTTGTTCTTAATCTGTTGGATTTCAGAGTACCTGTGTTCCATCAAATCAAACAGCTTGCTTGATTTTTCATTTTCCCCTACTGCATTTTGTATAAGGTCTAGGAGGGCTCTTGATATAATACTGTTGTATTCACCTTCCAATAGTTCCAGAAAAGCTTTTTTGTCTGGGAAGTTGTGAGTTGCTTTCTTGTGGGGTCCTTCTGAAGCCGTGGGTGGTTGCTTTTTGGGCATCATGGGAGTCAATAAAGGCTTGGAGAGATGCTGCGAGGATGAACAGCAGTTTGTTTCTTTACACCATCTAAAATGAGAATGAAAAAGTATCTGGCAACTTCCAAAGTCAGTCAGCTTTTCAGGTGTATAGATCCCTCTTCCCAGCTGGCAAAGTAAGCACCTCTATAGTGAACCCTAGATGTTATAAACTAGCTCAAAGTACTGAAAGGCTACTGCCTTGCTGGCCTCTGCTGTCGGGCCCCAGCTTTAGATGACGTTGTGAAGAATACTGCTTTTCTGCCAGAAAAGCATCTCCCCTGGGAAGATGCTGACTCGAAGCCCAGGAATTAGATCCTGCTGAGGCTTCTGTATGGGTATTCCACCTACAAGTGGAACAAGACTGTGTCCCACACAAGCTTGCCACCTGGCTGAGTCCAGGCTGCTCTATGTCAGAAGTGGAAAGAGAGGCCAAAGGTGCCAAGATGCACAGAGTCCACAGCCTCTGTTGCTGGGCCCCAGCCACAGATGATACTGTGTAAAATACTGCTTTTCTGCTGGGAAAGAGCTTCCCCTGTGCAGGTGCTGCCTCCCAGCCTAGGAACTAGGTCCAGCTGGGGCCTCTGTATGGGTGTGTCTGCCTCCCAATGGAACAAGATGGTGTCCTGAACAATCTTGCCACCACCTCAGTACCTGCTACTATATGACAGAGGCAGAAAGAGAGGCCAAAGGTGCACAGAGTTCAAAGCCAGGCTCTCAAAATACGACAGTTTCTCTTGCCGATCCCACCAGCAGTGTGTCTGAGGTTAGTGACCAGTCAAGTGCTAGCTCCACTTGCTGGCTAAAACAGAGAAAAAAAATTAAAATGGTGAGTTACCTTTGGTCTGTGCAAGCCTGCACTCACTGAGGGTGGGGTCAGTGAAAGAGAAGAGGTTCTGCGTTCAGTGGTATGAAGCCCAAATTAACAACCCTATGCCCTGTCCAAGGGCTCAGTAGGTATCCAAAAGGCTCCATTTAATTCTCAATTCAGGTCTTGATTTCTAGAGGGATTTAGGGAGTCGTGTGTTCAGTCTGCCGCCTTGACTCCACCCCCGATTTATTCTTCTTAATTTGGACAAGTCATCACTGGAGATGAAATGCTGAAGGACCTCAGACTTGGTAAAATATAGTATAAGCAAAAAAAAAAAAAAAAAAGGGAGACCACCAGTAAGATGGGCTGACACAGTACTGCAACTGTGAGCTCAAATGTAGCAACAATTGTATGGAGCAGGATTGGGCAACATCTTGTTCTATTATACACAAGGTTGTTACGAGTCTGAGTCTACTCTTTGATACCTAATAATAACTACTTCATCAGATGTAATGTCCTTCTTTAGACATTGGTCTTTCTTGATGACTTACTCAAGCAAGCTGAAGTCTTGTCATTCTTACTTCTAAGTAACATTCTGGCTGTGTTTTTTCTAAAATTGATTTGTTCATTCTTCTGGTCAAAAAAAACCAACCCAAATCTTTGGCACTGAGTCAATGTCAACTCATACTGACAATATGAAACAGAGTAAAACTGCCCTGTAGGGTTTCCAAGGAACAGCTGGTGGATTACAATTGCTGTCCTTTTGGTTAGCAGCCAAGTTGTTAACCACTGAGCCAGCAGGGCTCCCCATTCTTCTGGTAGTCCATGGAATATTCAGTCAATATCCTTTACTAATACTAATAATTTAAGTCTGTTAATTCTTCTTAGTTTTTTTTTTTTTTTTTCCATTGCCCAGGTTTCTATTCATATGAGGCAACTGAAATCATCAGGTCTTGGTCTAGGTCCACCTTAGTCATCCAAGTGATATTTTTGCTCTGTAAAACATTAAAGGTGTCCTTTGGAGCACCTTTGACCAGTGCAATTCACTGACTCTTTGCTGTTTCCAAGAGTGCTTATTGTTGATCAGAGCACAGTGAAATCACTGACAACTACAGTTTTTCCTTCACTATAATATATAGCAGTGTGTTAAACAACAAATGCTGGTGTGGAAGCATTCATATTAATTCCCCTGAATTGAGCAGACTCCTCTTTTCCCTCAGACACTCATGTTTTATAGATAACTTGTGACTTTAGCATACGTAAATTAAGTAATGACACGCTCATCGAAGTTTAGATTAAATATTAGCAAAGCTTAATTACATTTACAGGCAGAATAATAGAAACAGACTACAGCTTTAAGCATTATTTCAGACTAGACTATTCTAAAAAATTTTCACTGCAAATCATTTTCAGGGTCCAAGTGAACATGCTTTTAAATGGATTGCCAGGCTCACAGAAAAGTAAAAGAAACCCTCAAGAATTCCTCCCTAGTGAGTTTGTATAGGGGACCTAGTGGCACAGTGGTTAAAGCACTTGACTGCTAACCAAAAGCTTGGTGGTTCAAACCCACTAGCTGCTGCTCCATGGGTGAAAGATGCAGCAGTGTGCGTCCATAAAGATTTATAAATTTGGAAAATCTGTGGGCCAGTTCTATTGTGTTCTATAGCCTTGCTAGGTGTTTTGGCTTTAATTTTAAATTTAGAAAAATAACTTATAAATGTGGATAACAATAAGATAGTTTTCACTAGTTACTGAGTTTATTAAAATTTTGATAAGCAAAAATACCATTAAGCACGTCAACAAATATAAAGTATGCATTTCATAACAAGTTATGACAATGTCAGATGTGTAAGATTAAGATTAAATAGAAAATGAGAGAACTAAAATACTAGATAGTAATATAATTTTGAATGACAACAATCAATGTATTACAGTGTCTTAAGATCCTCATATTATTTGAGGGGAGGGCTAATGAAAGGATTTTCTTAAAGGTTAAAATATAAGACAAATTTTCAATGCTAAAAACTAAGAGAATAAAAATAAAACACACTACTATTCTACAAAAAGTGTAAATGGTATAATGAGGTTAAAAAGAAACATAGTTGATCCCAAAGAAGGAAGAAATGAGGGAAAAATAGCATAAAAAAGTAGTATAGATATAAAACACAAAATAAGAAAATGTAAAAATACAAATTTCTTAGCAATTGCAATAAATGTAAACAAATTAAACCATTAAATTCACCAATGAAAATACTGGTATTTTCAGAATGTATAAAATAACAACATCAAGCAAAATACGCCCTCCAAGGATTCACTTAAAACATAAAGACAAACAGATACTACAATTCAAAGGATGGAAAAAAAGATAAGCTAGACAAATACTAACCTAAAAAAGGGTGTTACAGCAACAATAATTTCAGGCTTTAAAGCTAAATGTATTATTAAGAGTAAAAGAGATTACTAAACAACAATAAAAATTCAATTCACTGGGAACATATAACACTTCTGAACTTGTATGCATATACTGAAATAGACTTGAATATGCAAAGCAAACCTTGACAGAGCTATGAGGCAAAAACAACAAAGCCACTACAGCAATGGCGATTTAAACTCCTCTGATACTGTAGTAGACTATTTAATCCGATCAACACAATCAAACACCAGTTTTAATGAAGTGATAAAGAACTCTTATCCAATAATTATAGAATACCTATCATTTTTGCACACCATGGGAAATTAATATATTCTATGGGCAAAATATAACTATTTAGTAGAGGAGTTAAGAGAGAGCAAACACTTGGAAATAAAAAATTTGAGTAACATAATGGAAAAAATGTTCATAGAAATTTGGAAACAGTTAGACCTGTACAATAACAAGAAATACTTGTGTTTGTCATTTGGGGTCCCTTGAGAAGCACATGTCAGTACAGAATCAGATGTGTAAGAGACACATGGGAAATGCTATTGAGAAATAGAGCACGAGAGAACAGTAGTAGCTCAGATGAGCCTTTGGTCTATGATACAGGGCAGATACCTGTGAAGAGAGTAAAAAAGGAAGGAAGACTGGAAAGAATGAACTTCAGATAGTTACAGAGTTCTGCGAACTCTTGGCCAGGCCAATGGGAGTCCCTGAACCAAGACTACCTACTAGAGGAATCCCATATTGGGCAAAAAAGACTCTGCTCTAATGCCCTTGCTGTGCTCAGTCACTGGCTATGCACAGGCTTGGCAAGTGTGGCCTTGGTGAATGCCCACCACAGTGGATCTGAAGGTGCAGCAGCTTGGGGTTGTCAGTCAACTGTATCCCTGAAAGACATCCTTTTGAAGTAAGATCTAAGCAGCACACCTCTGTGGTCACTTTCAAAAGAGTCACACCAAGACTCATGGAAAAGAGCTAAATGATGTCTTGAGAGAGGTGAATCAGAGTAAGTGCTTATATTAGAATAAATTGTAAAATTAACAAGCTATGTTCATTGTAAGAAGTTAGAAAACAAAATCAGCAGAACCCCCATGACAAGAGAAACAAAGAAATAATGAAGAATACACAAACAACAATTTATGGGGAGGAAATTGTAAGATATATAAGCTATTGGCAAGGAGGATTAAGAAAAATGATACAAAATTTTAAGAATAAAAGCATAAGATGAACAATGTTGATAGTAAACATCAAGACAAATAAAATGGATAAAGTACTAGAAAAATATAATGTAGCAAAAGAGGTTCATGAAGAATATTAAATCATCCTAACCACTGCAGAAACTGAATCAAAATTTTAAAACCTTCTGAACAAAAAAACAAACACCAATCCAACTGATTTTATAGGTGAATTTTACCAGTCTTTCAGGGAAATGCTCACTCTAAATATACCAGAATTCTTCCAGAATATAGATAAAAGATAAGTATGCCTTACCTAATTTCATAAGACTAGTGTAAGCATTTGTATCCAAATCAGGCAGAGAGTAGTATGGGAAAGGAAAACAGAAATCAATTTCACCCGTGAATATAGGTGTGAAAATCTCAGCATCAGTATACACCCAAATGTAGGAATGGCACAAGTGTAAGTAAGAAACCAACTCAGAAATTATACCCAGCTTGATAAAATTTTTAAAAGTTCAAAAGTAAACAACATATATTGTTTAGAAATGAAAATACTTATTCATGAAAAAAATTAAAACAGAGGATACCTCTGTGGGGGAAAAAACCCAACTCACTACTGCTGAGTTACTCTTGGCTCATAGCAGACTAGCAAGAATGCAATCACTGAGGACATAACAAAAATTCAATATTATTAGTAATGCTCTCTGCCTTAGCAGGATGGTGACTATTGGAATTTTTTTTTTTTTCCTAGTCTCAAATACTTCTAGAGTTGGAAAGGACCTTTGAAATATTCAAGCCTGATTTACTTGTGAACACACCAGGCTCACAATTTCTAAATGCTTTACATAAAGTCATACAAAATCACTTGCTAATAAGCTGTCCATTGTAAAACACTAATAAAAGCTGAAAGATTATTGTGTTTGAAATTTTTCTGTCTAATTAAGCTGTCATGCATGAAATTCTTATGAAAAACATTAAATAAAAAATTCCATTGCCTATTATTCACATTTTAGTATTTATTTCAAGCATTTATTTTTAATATAGTATCAGAAATTATTTTAAATAATGAAATGAGAATAGCTATCATTGATTAGAATGGGAATTCTCTAACATTTTATTGTGCTCATGAAGAATGAGTACTTAGATCAAGAGACAGCTGTTTGAACAGAACTTTCAACATACCTTTTCAACCTATATGTCGAACAAATAATCCAAAAAGGTAGACTATGTGAAAAATAAGGGCATCGAGATTGGAGGAAGACTCGTTAACAACCTGTCTTATACAGATGGCACAACCTTGCTTACTAAAAGTGAAGAAGACTTGAAGCACTTACTGATGATGACCAGAGACCACAGCCTTCAGTATGGATTACACCACAACATAATGAAAACAAAAGTTCTCACAACTGGACCAGTAATCTACATCACAATAAACAGGGCAAGATTGAAGTTGTTAAGGATTTCGTTTTACTTGGGTCCACAATCAACACCCATAGAAGCATCAGTTAAGAAATCAAAAGGCACACTGTGTTGGGGAAATATGCAGCAAAAGATGTCTTTAAAGTGTTGAAAAGCAAAGATATCACCTTCAAGACTAAGGTGCATCTGACGCAAGCCATGAAGCATCCAGTTGCCTACTATGCAAGCGAAAACTGGGAGATGAGTAAAGAAGACTGAAGTAGAAATGATGCCTTTGAATTGTGGTTTTACAGAAGAATATTAAATATATCATGGACTATCAAAAGAACAAACAAATCTGTCTTGGAAGAAGTCCAACCATAATGCTCCTTAGAAGCAAAGATAGTGAGATCATCCTCTCCAAAATCATTATACGTCACTATAGTTATTAACCTTTGTCCTACTGACATTTCATCTCACTGTCTTAATTTTCTTTTCCATATTGTGCCTTCGATTCTTCACTTTCCATTTACTTTCCATCCTTCCAAGTTGGCCTCCAATCTGAACTCCATTAAAATATCTTACGTCCAGGTCACCGATTACTTTCAAGTTGCCAGATCTGATACACATTTTTATGTCTTCCTGATATTCATTAACAGTTTTTAATGCACTGATCATTCTCCCCTTCCTGAAATATTTTTTTCCTTATGGTTGCTATTGTATCTTGGATATATGTTTTACTCTACTAGCTGCTTCTCCTCCTTGTTGGATAACTGATCTCAAGCAGTTGTATTCCTTCAGGGATTCATCCTTGACTGCCTTCTCTTCTTTGTCAACATTTTATGTCAACCAAATAGCTGACTTAAAGGTAGATTCATGGATATATGCATGTATACATATACATACATATTTGTATATGTATATATGTGACTATGTGCACATATATTTATATATACAATAGAACACATAGAGGGCATAGTTACAGATATATCTTAAACATGACTAAGCCACATGACTAAACATGTCACCATATTAGTTTTCTTGGTTTGAAGGAGCAGGACCATAGTCTCATGGGACATTTAGGTGAATCGGCATACATAAAGTACTTTTTAATATTTTAAAGAGATCATTTGTAGCAGATTTTCCCAATGCAATGAGACTTTGATTTCTTGACTGCTGCTTCCATGGCCATTGATTTTGGACCCAAGTAGAATGAAATCCTTGCAACCTCAATCCTTCGTTCGTTTATGATGATGTTGCTTACTGGTCCAGCTGTGAGGATTTTTGTTTCCTTGATGTTGAGGTGCAATCCATCCTGAAGGCTGTAGTCTTTGATCTTCACGAGTAAGTGTTTCAAATCCTCTTCACTCCAGCAAGTAAAGTGATATCTGCATAATGCAGGTTGTTAACGAGTCATTTTCTAATCCTGATGCCTTGTTCTTCTTTGTATAATCCAACTTCTCAAATTATTGGCTCAGCATACCAATTGAAAAAGTGTGGTGAAAGGATACAATCCTGATGCACACCTTTCTCGACTTTAAGTCACTCAGTATCCCCTTGTTCTATTTGCATGACTACCTCTTGATCCATATACAGATTCCGTAAGAGCACAATGAAGTGTTCTGGAATTCTTATTTTATGCATTGTCAGCCATAATTTGTTATAATCCGCACAGTTGAATGACTTTGTACAGTCAATGAAACACAGGTAAACATCTTTCTGGTATTCTCTGCTTTGAGCAAAGATCCATCTGACATCAGCAATGATATCCGAGGTTCCATATCCTCTGCTGAATCCAGCTTGAAGTTCTGGCAGTTCCTTGTCCACATAGTGTTTCAGTCATTTTTGAATGATCTTGGGCAAAATTTTACTTGTGTATGATATTGTTTGGTAATTTCTGCATTCAGTTGGATCATCTTTCTTTGGAATGAGCATAAATATGGATCTCTTCCAGTCAGTTGTCCAGGTAGATGTCCTCCAAATTTCTTGGTGTAGATGACTGAGTACTTCTAGCGCTGCATCTATTTGTTGAAATATCTCAACTGATATTCAATCAGTTCCTGGAGCCTTGTTTTTTGATAATTCCTTCAATGCAGCTTCAACTTCTTCGTTAAGTACCATTGGTTACTGGTCATATGTTGCCTCTTCAAAAGACTGAAAATTGACTATTTCTTTCTGGCGTAATGACTGTGTATTCCCTCCATCTTCTTTTGAGGCTCCCTGAGTCGTTTAATATTTTCGCTGCAGAATCCTTCACTATTACAGTTCAAGGCTTGAATTTTAATGCAATGCTTGAGAAATGTGGAACGTGTTCTTCTCTTCTGGTTTTCCATTTCCAGTTCTTTGCAAGTGTCATTATGATGCTTTATTTTGTCTTCTCAAGCTGCCCTTTGAAATCTTCTGTTTAGGTCTTGTACTTTGCCATTCCTTCCTTTTGTTTAGCTGCTTGACATTTGAGATCAAGTTTCAGAGTCTCTTCTGACATCCAATTTGGTCTTTTCCTTCTTTTCTGTCTTTTTAATGACCTCTTGCTCTCTTCATGGATGATGTCTTGGATGTCACTCTACAATTCTTCTGGTCTCTTGCTACTAATGTTCATACTGCAGGAGCTGGTAAATTCCTTCAGTATCTTTATCTTTGGCCTTAGTGGTTGGTATGTAAATTTAAGTAATAGTCATATTAACTGACCTTCCTTGTAGGCATATAGATATTTTCCTGTCATTGACGGTGTTTTTCTTTAGGACAGATCTTGAAATGGTCTTTTTGATGATGAATGCAACAGCATTCCTTTTCAAGTTTTTGTTCCCTGCATAGGGGACCATATGATTGTTGGATTCAAAATGACCAGTACCAGCCCATTTCAGCTCACTAATGCATAGGATATTGATGTTTATGTGTTCCATTTCATTTTTGACAGATTCCAGTTTTCCTGGATTCATACTTCATACATTCCATGTTCAAATTATCTGTGGATGTTTACAGCTGTTTCTTCTCATTTTGAGTCATGCCATATCAGCAAGTGAAGATCCCGAAGGCTTTACTCCATCCACATCATTAAGGTTGACTCTACTTTGAGTAGGCAGCTCTTCCCAAGTCATCTTCGGAGTGCCTTCCAACCTGGGCGGCTCATTTTCTGGCACTATATCTAACAGTGTCCTGCTGCCATTCATAAGGTTTTCCCTGGCTAATTCTTTTCAGAAGTAGACTGCCAGGTCCTTCTTCCTAGTCTGTCAGTCTGGAAGCTCAGCTCAAGCCTGTCTACTATGGCTGACCTGCTGGTACCTAAATACCAGTGGCATAGCTTCCAGCATCATAGCAATAAGCAAGCCTGCATTGACAGACAAGTGGGTTCTGCTCACTCTATCTTTACTCCTCCTATCAGCTAAGATACCAAACCAACACAGTCAATCCAGAACTCCACAGAGTGGAACAGTCTCCCACCAGCCAAGACACTCAATAAAATGCAATCAGCCCAAAATTCTGCAGGGCAAAACAGTCTCCCATAAGTTAAGAGACCCAGTTAACACAATCAGTTCAGAACTCTGCAGGGCAGACCAGTCTTCCACCAGCTAAGACACCCAATCAATGTGATCAGACCAGAACTCTGCATGGCAGAAGTCTCCCACCAGCTTAGATAGTCAATCAAGACAATCAGCCCAGAACTCTGCAGGGCAGAACAATCTCCTTTCAGCTAAGATACACAACACAATTAGCCCAGAACTCTGCCTGAGAAATTTACATATTGTGAATAATGTAACTGATTTAACTGAATAATTTGTGTAGAAACTATTGAGCGTAAAAATAAACAGCTATGTAAACTTTCACTGAAAACAGAATGAAATATTTTTAAAAACCGTGTCACTGGGTTTGAAACAGTAAGAGGTAATGAATCTTCAATGAACTGTACTTCACTTGCTTGGTCTACTGTCATTCAAATAAAATAATAGGAATAATACAGAGAGCAAAAAAAAGCTGTGTCAGCTCCTGGAAAGATGCATTGTAATCTCTTGAGCTCAGATGAATTATTCTATTTGCAGTGAGATCTGGACACTGGCATTTGGGTAGATCCATTGTTTTACAGGGACCACTGTCTAAACATGACAGCAATGATGTTGTGGTTAGGTGCTGTGGAATCAGTTCTAACTCATAGTGACCCTCTGCATAACAGAACGAAACACTGCCTGGTCTTGCACCATGTTCACAATAGTTTTTATGCTTAAGCCTATTGTTGTGACCATTGTGTCAGTCCATCTTATTAAGGGTCTTCCTCTGTTTTGCTGACACTATACTTGAATAAGCATAATGTTCTTCTCCAGGGACTGATACCTCTGGCCATGTCCAAAATATGTAAGATGCTGTCTCGCCATCCTTGCTTCCAAGGAGCACATTTGTTGTTCTTCCAGAACAGATCTATTATATTGGCATTCCATGGCATCTTCACTATTCTTCTCTAACACCACTGTTCAAAGGCATCTGTCTTCTTCTGTGTCTTGCTTATTTATTGTCTTTATTTTGCGTGCATATGATTCAGTTGAAAATGTCATTGCTTGCATCAGGTGCATCTTTGTCTTCCCAGTGACATCTTTACTTTGCAACATTTTAAAGAGGTCTTTTGCAGCAGATTTTCCCAATGTACTACATTTTTTAATTTTGTGCTACTTCCGTGGGCACTCATTGTGAATCCAAGTAAAATGAAATACTTGACAATCTCAGTCCTTTCTCTATTTTCATGCTTATTGGTCAGTTGTGAGAATTTTTGTTTTCTTGACGTTAAGGTGCAATCCATAATGAAAGCTGTGGTCTTCGATCTTCATTAGTAAATGTTCCATTTCATTTTTGAAAATTTTCAGTTTGCTAACTTCACACTTTCTACATTTCATGTTCTGATTATTAATGGATGTTTGCAGCTGCTTCTTTTCATTCTGGTCGTGCCACGTCAGCAGATGAAGGTCCTGAAGACTTAATTCCATCCTTGTCATTAAGGTTGCCTGTCCTTTGAGGGGGAACCTCTTCTCCTGTTGTCTTTTGAGAGCCTTCAAGTGTGGGGGCCTCGTTTTCCAGGACTACCCCTGACAGTGTCACACTGCTGCTATTCCTAAGGGTTTCACTGCCTAATTCGAGATATAGGCTGTTGGGTCCTTCTTACTAGTCTATCTTGGTCTGGAAGCTCAGCTGAAACCTGTCCACCAGGTGTGACCTTGCTGGTCTCTGAGTACTAGAGAGGCATAGCTTCCAGTATTGCAGCAAC
The DNA here is from genome assembly GCA_028571685.1 of Heterohyrax brucei. Lineage (NCBI taxonomy): Eukaryota > Metazoa > Chordata > Mammalia > Hyracoidea > Procaviidae > Heterohyrax > Heterohyrax brucei. The sequence goes on from CM053143.1 coordinate 80,836,252, forward strand.
AAGCAAGCCACTACAATACAACAAACTAACAGAAAAGTTGTGGAACAACAATGATACTGATTTGTTCCAGTCTTTCCCATATCAGGTACAAAGTACTAAAATTTACTCAGTTACATAAATCAGAAACCAAAGAGTAGGCTTTATTTTATATTTTTTCTCAAATCTCCACAGTCATTTCATTAGCAACTTCAGCCTACTCTACCTAGAAAATGAACCCAGCATTCTGTTTGTGCACTTTGCTGCATTTCTACAGTACTATCTCCCCTGGATTGCTGCAGCAGCTTCCTTAAGTGTCCTTTGTTTCGACTCTTGGTCTTCCCTCTCCAAGTTTGTCATCTCACAATAGTGGAGTTTCAACAGGAACTTGAAAATAGTGCAAATTATGTCCATTCTCTGGTTTCAGAGTATTCAATAATTTCCTATTGCATTCACAATAAGATCCAAATGAATTTCTAAGACTTGCATCACCTTGCCTAATCCCAACCTCTGCAGTCTCAGCCAATGTATCTATTTTTCTACCATTTTTGTATTACATTGCCCTTTTGATATGTCTATCTATTTTCTGTCTTAAAGTCTTATATATGTAATTCTCTTTGCCTGGGACATTTTTCGGTTCACTTTTTGCCTGACAGGCCATTCCTCAGCATATCAGTCTTGCCTGAAATGTTTCCATCTTCAGTGAGGACTTTCTTGACTATGTGGCATCAGTAGGGTTGGTGTCAACCAGTTCAGTAACTCGTGATGTCACTTCCCCACCCATGGACCTCCTGCTGTACCAGATTATATAGAGTCCTTAGTAATGTTTTTGTACTAATGTTACTCACAAATCATAATTCTCATATATTGCTCCTTTTTCTTTAATTTCTACTTATTCTCAAAAATATTATTGATTCAGCTTCACAGCCCCTAATTACCACAATACAATAGCTAAAACAACAGAAAATTTGACAAAATTAATGACTATAAAAATACCAGAAGCAGCAAAAACAACAGCATGTATTTGTAACAACCGCAGATGAAATGTGTCATTGTAACTGGGTTCAAAAAGTAAACTAGTATAGAGCTTCAGCCTCGTAGGTATATTGATATGTATAAACTGGTCTTATGAAAAATGTTTTTGTTGTTATAACTACCAGAAAAACAAACCCGCTGCCATTGAGTCCATTCCACTCAACACAATCCTACAGGACAGAATAGAACTGTCCCTTTGAGTTTCCAAGAAGCACCTGGTAGATTTGAACTGTTAATCTTCCAATTAGCAGTTGTAGCACTTTGCCACTCTGCCACCAGTGTTTCTATAGCCAACTACAGAGATTTTTTTTATAGACAGTCATTTGAGTGTCCCCCCCTTTGACAGTGTGTAGTGATAACACTGCCATGACTAGCCTAGCTAAAGCTGATTACTCTGTCATTGCCCTTTGTGACTTTTCTTCATATCACTCGAGACAATGTTAATTATAATAATGTAAGCTACTTGTATGCAACAATAGGGTAATTGACAGATATTTTGCTTATATGTATATGTCAAAAATAATGAAAATTCCTAGTTGTTTGCTGTTTTAGTCCAAGTGTCTAGACCCCAGCCTATAGTAGTTGCTCAACTAGTACATACTGAGTGAATAACTGTCCAGGTTGTATTTGAATATCTGTATCAGAAACTCTGGAAGGAGATATTTCAGGATTTGGGAACATGACTGACAACTTCTTAGATACATGTGAATATTTTTATTTTAGGTTTATTTTTCCTCATCCTCCTGCCCATTCAAGCAAGTAATTGGCCCTATATGCATTGTATCAGAGGTGATTCCAAAGGACAAAATATAAAACAGCTCTATCAGATACTTTTTTTTCTCTTGTTTTTATTTCTAGATGTCTAAGAATCTGAGGAGAAAGGCATTTTTGGACAAAAATAAATGCCTTACCTATAAATAGGAAAGTAAAATTATTTTACTACTAATTAAATCTTATTAGACAATTTTTCTCTGCAAATGGAGGGAAAAAGAGAGAGACCCTGGGGTAATCTTGTATCATTCAAGTAACAGGACAAAAGATTACTTATTCCAAGCATGTTACAGAAGCAGCAGAAAAGCTATGGACTCTGAACATATCACGTGAGCTACGTCAGAGTTCTCAGTAGACATTTTTTAGGTCCAGGGTGTGGAGTATGCTGCTTACTTCCTCAACTTGATCCCAACCCCTTGGCACTGCGTAGGGCCACAGAACGGAAGCCTTTATTGAGGAACTCCTAGAAGCACTTAAGTTGTCTTCTAACAGTCTACATATAGAAAGACGTTTGAAATAGCAACTGAAATGAGTTTAATTCTTATATGTATGAGTTTGTCTATTGAGTTCTGTTCTCACAAATGGGTGATTAGCATATAAAAAGCCATGAGAGACAGTGAACCTGTAAAATGAGAAGCAAAGGATGTCAAAGACAGAGAAGTCTCAGGGACACTAGCCTTTGAAAGGCTATGTGGTCTGCATCTGAGGGTGGAAGAGCATCCATGGAGCAAAGGGGAAAATTGGAAAGTGAAAAGATATAGAAACCAAAGAGAGGTGAATTATTTCAATAATTAGGCTGAAATGAACAGTGTCAAATATTGCTGAAAAATTAATGAAGATGAAAGTTGGGAAAAATACACTGGACTTAATAATAATGAAGTCACTGAAATTGTTGGGGATAACCACATGGCAACATATAAAGGAGTGAGAACTAAATGAGGAAGAGGAGACAGCTAGCATGCATAACAGCTTCAAGATGTCTGGTTTTAAACAGATAATAGGGTGGTAATTTGAAGCAGATGTGGGAAGGGGGAAAATTGTGCTTTAAAATGAGTGAGAGGACAGCATGTTTAAATATCAGTAGTAATCAGACACAGAACAGGGTAGGACTTATTGCTGGATTAAAATTACAGAGAATGTAGAAAGAACAGAATCTGGAAAAGAAGTGAAGAGATTAACCATAGATAAGGAGAAATTTGTGTGTAACCTTTGTTTACCTAAAGAAGAGCTAAGAGAATTCTTCTATGAAAGATTCTTCCTCTTTTTTCTTTTCTCTTCCATGCAGAAAGAAGAGATTCTGTTGTTAAGGTAGGAGGCAGAAAGCTGGAGGCCTGAGGATCTGTGAGTAGCTCTCTTACTTTTACTGCACACTCGAGACACCTGTGGAGGTTTGAAAAAAATCTCAGTGTACAAAATCGATTGAAAAGATATTTCTCCAAAGAAGGTATACAAATGACCAATAAACACATGAAATGATGTTAAACACCAGTAGTAGTTAGGGAAGTGTAACTCAAAACCACAATGAGATACATTCATACTCACTAGGATGTCTGTAGGAGCCGTGGTCGTGTGATTAAGGGCTTGGTTGCTAAACAAAAGTTTGGCAGCTGGAAGCTAACAACAACTCCTTGGGTTGTTACCAAAGTATTGTAAAAAAGTATTACTGAGAATGTGGAGAAGCTGGAAACCTCATCCACTGTTGATGAGAATGTATAATAGTGCAGCCAATATGGAAACGAGTTTCATGGTTTCTTAAAACATAGAACTACCATATGACAAAGGCACTCAAACATGTGATTGTACACTATTGTTCATTCCAGCACTATTCACAATGTCTAAAAGCTGGAGACAGCACAAGTATCCATCAGTAGATGAATGGACAAACAAAATGTGGTATAAAAAGCCATAAAGACGAATGAGATTCTAATACATGCTACAACATACAAGGTCTGCCAATTAAATTCCATTAACTCAGCCTAGAAGAAGTTTTACATACCTCATTGCTAAATATCACTGTGGTCACCTTTGAGGTACTCCCCTTGGGAAGCTATCCACCAATGGCAGCCCCTAGTCCACCATTCAAAGCAGTTTTGGAACTCATGTTTCTGGAACGGCTATCAGAGCTGTCATTGTATTACACTTGATGTCCTGAATGTCATCCAAATGTCTTCCTTTTGATATTGCCTCTGTCTTCAGGTGAAGAAAAAAGTCATTGGGGGCCAGATCAGATGAGTAGGGAGGGTGCTCCAATACAGTTAATTGTTTACTGGCTAAAAACTCCCTCACAGTGTTGTGTGAGCTGGTGCATTGTCGTGATGCCACGAGTTGGTGAAAAGTTCAGATCATTTTCGTCTAACCTTTTTACATGGCCTTTTCAGCAGTTCACAATTGTGAATTTGGTTAACTTTTGTCTAGCTGGTACAAATTTTTGCAATGTTTCCATCAGTTTTGCTCGTTACTGGCTGCCCTGACTTTTCTTCATCAGTAACGCTTTCTCTCCCCTCAGAAAAAAACATTTAATCCATTTGTACACTGCTGTTTTCTTCATGGCATCATCCCCATAAACTTGAACTAACATTTTCGTGATTTCACTTCCATTCTTGCCAAGTCTAAGAAGAAATTTAATATTTGTTTGTGGCTCTAATTCAAGCTCTGAGATTCTTGCAACAGCACTCAAAAGTATGTAACAACAATAATGAATGCCACCCAGCAAGGCACCGCCACACACTGACACGAATGAATACAGCTGGGAGGCACTGATATACCAATGTTATGAAACCTTACCGAGTGGTTTGTGCAGTGCTGCCAATGTAACAGCACAGACACAAGTTCTCAAACTTAATTGTCAGACCTTATAGATGAACTTTGCAAGTGTTATGCTGAGTGCAATAAGCTAGAAACTAAAGAACAAATATTTTATAATTCCAATTATATGAAATACTTATAATAGGCTAAGTCATAGAGACAGAAAGTAAACTAGAGGTTAGCAGGTATGGGGGAAGAAAAAAAGGAAGATTACTGCTTAATGAGAACAGCGTTACTATTTGAGGTGATGAAAATAAATTTGGGAATCATGATAGTTTCACAACAATGGGAGCAGAATTAATGACACTCAATAGTGCATTTAGAAATGGTTTAAATCACAATTGTATGTTAGGTGTATTTCACTATAGTAAAGAAAAAATCTAATCCTCAAGTTGTACCTCAGAAAAATTGAATCGTAATATCTGAGAGTGGAACCTGAACAGCAGTCCTTTTAAAGCCCTTCAGTGAGTATGTTATGCTACCAAAGTTGAGAACATTGCTCTGAGCCCTGGCTGCCTGTAGGGGTCATCTGGAGACATTTGAAAGTTACTGATGCCTAGATGTCACAGTACAAGATCTGATTTTATTGTTCTGACTTGAGAACTGGACCAAAATAAGGGTTTTTAGAAAGCTCTGGGATTCCAATATGTGGCCAGTGGACAGAACTCTTGATTGAAATGGTGATCAGATAGCAGTGGGAGCTCGGAAGAGACTGGAAACATTACGTCTGTAATAACAGCAGGTTGTGCAATTGTCTCGTGCACCTGTGGCATTCAGCATCCTGGTACAGAATTAGAGAAGATAGATAGTTAGATTCATCTGAGCTTGAAGACCAGTTAATTGCTGCTCCCTCAGAAGGAAAATGGAGAGACTTATTAACATTTAAAATAGAGGGGTTTAAAAGATGGATGATAAAGGTTAAGCAAAATAGGAAAGGAAGCAAGGGTACTAGGATGTTAATAGAAAAGCAGAAAAGTAACCATTGATAACTTCCGGTGCCAGATGTGCTCAGTCATTTATCCCAAAAATTTGTAAAATGGCTACTTGACCACCTTAAGAAGATTGATATTTATGCCTATCCCCAACAAAGGTGATCGCATTGAATGTAGATATTACCAACCCAGTATCATTAATATCACACACAAGTAAAGCATTGCTGAAGGTCACTAAAAAATAGTTTCAGCAGTACATTGACAATGAGCCACCAGAAAGGCAAGCTAGATTCATCAGAGGACATGGAACAAAGGATATCATTACTGATATCTGATAGATCTTGGCTGAAAGCAGACAAAACAGCTGACTGTGTATATCATAAAACAAACAAACAAAAAACTATGGATAACATTGCAAAGAATGAAAATTCCAGAACACTTAATTGTGCTCAAGCAGAAACTGTACATAAACCAATAGACAGTCCTTGGAACAGTGCAAGAGGATACCGAATGGTTTAAAATGAAAAATGTGTGTGTCCTTTACCACTCTTAGTTATTCAGTTTGTATGCTGACCAAATAATCTGAGAAGCTGGGCTGTATGAAGAAGAGGATGGCATCAGGATTGGAGGAAGATCACTAACATCCTGCAATATGCAGATAATACAACCTTGTTTGCTCAAAGTGAAGAGGACTTGAAGCATTTCCTGATGAAGACCCAAAACTACAGCCGTCAGTGTGATTACATCTCAGCATAAACCAAAAAAAAAAAATTTCCTACTACATCATAATAAATGGAGGAAAGTATGACATTGCCAAGGATTTCAGAGTAGAGAACCCCTGATCAAAATGGTGATCTGAAAGCAATGAAAGCTCAGCCAAGGCTGGAAACATTACATTTGTAGTAACACAGTCAATGCCCATGGAATCAGAGCTCAAGAAATCAAACAACTCATTGCACGGGACAAATTGACTTCAAGAGACCTCCTTCAAGTATTAAAAAGCAAAGATTTTACCTAAAAGGACTATGGTCTAATCTAAGCCGTGATATATAAAATCTCCTTGTATACAGGTGAGAGATGGACAATGAGTAAAGAATAAGAAAAATTGATGAATTAATAATTATGCTGAATTATGGTACTGGGAAAAACTATTGAATATACTGTGGACTGCCAGATGAACTAACAAATGTCTTGGAAAAAGTACAGTTAGAGTGCTCCTTAGATGTGAGAATGGTGAGGCTTTATCTCATGTAGTTTGGACTTGTTATCAGAAGGGACCAGTCCCTGGAAAAGGATATTGTGCTTAGTAAAGTAGAGGGCTAATAAATAAAAAGGAAGACCTTCAATGATGTGGATTGACACTGGAATGATTATGAGGAAGGTGCAGGACCTTGAAATGTTTCCTTCTGTTGTATGTAGGGTCACTATGAGTCAGAACTAACTGGTCAGCACCTAACAACAAGAATATCAGCCAAGTAATCTGGAGGCAGGAAATGTCTGGGAGGTCAACAAACATGTGGAGTAAGGAACTGCATGCAAGAACTGGTGAGAGGTTTGCTAAGGACAATCTAAGAATCACATAATTAAAATAGTTTTTTTCCTTTTCTCTTTATTGACATTACCAATGTATAGTAATATTAATGTCTATAGTTATGTAAGAATGATTGAACAGGAGAATATGAGAAATTATTGTCATGTAAAATACTTTGTCACTGTAGGACAAAATAGAATCTCCACAGAGTCTTCCATGTGGGGATATTTTCTAAGCATTGACTCAACTTCGGCCTTGGCAATTATAAATGGTAGTTAACTCTTGATTCTGCTGCTGCTTTAAGAAGTTGGCCCCCTTTATATAGACTATCACTGAAATCTCCAAGTCTTTAGGTATCTCTTGCAGACCCTGGTGGCATAATGGTTAAGTGCTAGAGCTACTAACCTAAAGGTTGTCAGTTCAAATCCAACAGGCACTCCTTGAAAACTCTGTGGGGCAGTTCTACTCTGTCCTGTAGGGTCGCTATGAGTTGGAATAGACTTGACAGCACTGAGGGTTTTTTTGATTTCTGGAGAGGACTCTGTGTAGCCTGACGTAGTTTACTTTACAGGACCACAGATAATCACTGTTCACACTAAAATTGACCTTCCTTTTGGATATGCCTCACTCTGATGAGTTGCCTTATCTTGCTTGGCTCTTGAGGATACTTTGTTGTCTTGTTTACATTTTAACACTAACATTGGCAATATTTTTCAAAAATTAAAAGAAAGAAAAAAGAAGAAGTGAAAGATAAAGTTTTCAGGTAATGAAAAGAAAAATCCAGAAAATAAAAAAGCCAAAATTATTGATGTTTCCAAAGCCCAAGTTTCTGAGTCTACAATCATTTAACTCTAACATTTAGGAGGCATTTGATGAATTTGAATTCCTTCCTACTCATTACAGAGTTCACATGATGTGTTTAACTTTGTTTCCTTCCATATGAAGAAATTTGTAGGACATTTTACACTCTTTTGAAGTAAGTAGGTATTAAAGCATTTAATGTAATTCTATCATTCTGGGGTTTTCTCATTGTCATGGATTACGCTGTGTGCCCCCAAAATGTGTGTGGCCATTTGGTTGACTCATCATTCCCAACATTTTGTGATTGCCCTCCATTTTGTGATTTTCCTGTGCTATAAATACTAACCTTTGCCTGTGGCTAATAAAGTGGATTATGTTAGAGAGGATTCGAGTGGAACTGTCACACCCTTCCTGAGGTCACCTCCCAGCTCCAGATTAAAGGGAATTTCCCTTGAGTGTGTCTAGTACCACCTTTAATCTTTTCATTCTACAAGAAATAAAAGGAAAGCAAACACAGTTGGAAACCTCATATCATCACGAAAGCAGCACCAGAAGTACAATATGTCCTTCAGATCTGAGGTTTCTGCACCAGGATGCTTCCTGATGGAAGACTGATGCAACACAAGGACTTTTCTCCAGACTGACAGTGAGAAAGTCTTCCCCTAGGGTGGACACCCTGAATTCTGATTCATAGCCTACTGGACTGTGTAAGAATAAACTTTCTTTTTTTTTTAAGTCATCCAGTTAGTGGTATTTCTGTTAGAGCAGTACCAGCTAACTAAAGCACTCATTATGTTTGGGTTTAGAGTCAATGGTAGGGCTATAGTGAGAGTTACTCACATGTCAGGGTAAACCATTCCATTGCCCAGATACCAGGATGTATCTTAATCCATTGTGAGTCTACCTGATGTACCTCTTATATAATATCTTAAACTCTCATATGTTAATGGAGCTAGTATTTATGGGACATGACTATATACTAGACTTAGATCTAGGTGCTTTTCATGTGTTATATAATTTCACAGTAACTTTTCAATTTATAAGTGAGGACATTGCAGTAATTAAATTTCCCCAAAGCATACAGTTAGTACATGCTTGAATTAATTTTTGACTTGATATTTAAGTATCTTTCTGATGAAAAGGCTAGTCCACTCCAGCTGCCAGCTGCTGGCTCCTCTCCAACCCTACAAACCCAACATAGAAGATACCAGGGTGTCAAGAAAAACTATGGATTATGGAATTGACAGTAAAACCACCAAGAAACCCCTGAAGAGGTAGACAGAGTCAAGTTGGTGGACTAGACACACATCTCCTTAATTCCCTCTGAAAACTGAGGCCTGGATTAATAATTAAACAGATCCTTCTGGACACACATTGAGCCCTAGGACATGGCATAGGGCTATCAATTTTGACTATATGTCACTGAACGGGAAACTTCTTCCCTTTTGCTGACCCCTGCCCTTGTTAAATGTTTGGCTCATGGACTGAAAGCAACCGCTGTTTTTAACTTTTTTCTTCTTGTTAGCCAATGGTGGCATTTAGGCTTAACTGACAGCAAAGCTCAATGACACTGCTGCTGTGATCAGTGGGTGGAATAGCTACACATTGAGAGCCTGGCATTGGATTTAGAGCACAACGAACCTTCCACCCTCTCCTTCTGAACCTCTGCCATTGATACGGCTGTTTTGCAGTGGGCAGGACAATTTATGTGGGATGCTGTCTTTTTTGACTGGGAAGCAGAGTTGCCCAAACAGAGGCCTCAGCATGGGCTAATTACCAGGCAGGGAGGCAATGCCAGCCTGGGGAGAACTTTACCAGCAGAAAAGCTCTGTTTAGCATAGTATAGCCTTATGAGAGGGATCTGGCAGCAGACACAGAAGGACAGTAGCCTTTGCATACTTTGAACTAGATCACAGCATCTGGGGGTGGACGTAGAGGTGACTCCATTGCCAGCTGGAAAGAGGGGCTTGCACATCTGATAGCCTGACTGAGTGTGAAAGCAGTCAGATAGCTTTTAGCTTTCAAAATAAGACTACCTAGAGAAATAACTGTGGTGCAGCCTGATGGCCTCTCTTCCAGCCTTTACTGACCCACAACATAGGATCAGCTGATGGCCCCCAGTGTCTCCATAAGTAGGGTTGTGTCTGTGCCAGTCAGGAGGTGGAGCCTGCTACCCCAGAGATTTGACTGGGCCCGATCACTGGAGCACATAGCAGTGACTGGGGATCAACTGTCTTCTCAGACTGTGCTTCAACTGCTGGTAAGGCACACCAAGGAAACTAAACAACCTCTAGATGCCCCTGAGGCAACAAATATTGGTCAGACACTTAAAGAAAAATCCACCCGTGGCTCCAGAAAACTCCCAAAAGAAAGAACCAAAGAACTTCCCAGATGAAGAAGTCTTTCTGAAACTTTCAGAGGTTGAGTGCAAAAGAATTATATATAGACTCCTCTTAGACATTATACAAAATTCAGCAAAACAATATGAAAAATTAAGCAAGCTGTTCAAACTCCTGGAACTCCAGCATTCTGAAATCTGACAGATCAATAACAAAATTAAAAAATTAGGGAATACTGTTTGAAACCATGAGAACAGAATTAAACAAATGGAAAACAGACTTTCTGACTTGGAAGGGAGACCTACTGACATCAGCACCTATGAGGAGAAATCAGAAAAGAGAAACAACAAAAATGAAGAAATGTTAAGAAACATGTGGGACTCTATCAAGAGGAACAAGTTACGATTAATTGGAGTTTCTGAACAGGAAGGAACACCTGAAAACACAGAGAGGATTGTTGTTGAGTTGCTGATAGAAAACTTCCTGGAAATTATGAAAGAAGGGAATATAGATACCCAGGATGTGCATCGAATGTCACACAATTTGGACCCCAAAGAAAGACACCGATACATATTATAATCAAGCTTTACAAAATGAAACATAAGTAGAAACTCTTAAAGGCAGAAAGACTCAAAGCAAAGCTAACATTCAGTGGGAAGCCCTGTAGGCTTTCAGCTGACTTCTTGGCAGAAACCACGTTGGCATGGAGGAAGTGGGAGGACAAAGTCAAAGCCCTGAAGGAGAAAAACTTACAACCAAAAATTATATAGCCTGCAAAAGTGTCTTTCAAATATGATAATGAAATCAAAACATTCACAGAGACAAACTCAGAGACTTTGTAAAAACCAAACCAAAGCTAAAAGAAATACTAAAAGAAGCTCTTGGCTTAGAAGAACAAAACCACTAATTTTATATTTTAGGAGTAAATACAGGACACATCATCTAGAAACCTGTTTAGTTAAGGAGGCCGCCAACCTCAATCAAAGCTATAATAGGGGAAGAAGGGATCCAGTGATCGTATCATGAAAATTATGATGTCATCATATTAAAAAGAGGGAAGTACTACAACCGTTATAGCCCTTCCAGATGGAGAGGAAGTTAATAAGACTTGCAGTAGTTGAAACTGGGTTTAAACATAGGTTATTAAGGGAGATCATAGGGGCAGCCAGAAAGCACAATAAAGATACAATGTATCAAAACAAGAAACACAATATAGGAGTATCAACAAACACAAAACCAACACTGAAAAGAGTGAAAAACCAACCCATAAAGAAGAATGCTCCAGAACAAAATAGTAAGAGCAACATAGAAAACATCAATACAAAAATAAATACATCAAAATGATGGCACTAAACACATACCCATCAATAATTATGTTGAATGTAAATGGACTGAATGCTCCAGTAAAGAGACATCTTGGATCAAAAGACATAACCCATCTATATACTGCTTACAAGAAACTCACCTTAGACTTAAAGATATGAACAAACTGAAAATTAAGGGATAGAATAATATATACCAAGCTAACAATACACAAAGAAGAGAAGGTGTGGCAATACTAATCTCAGATAAAATAGATTTTAATGTTAAAATCCACCAGCTGGGACAAGGATGGTAACCATTTGTTACTGAAAGTTTCAACACACGAGCAGGACTTAACAATATTAAATATTTATATTCCCAATACTAGCACATCTAAATACATTAAAGAAACACCGACTACATTAAAAAATGAGACAGATCATTCCACACCAATAGTGTGAGACTTCAACACTCCACTTTCAGTATTGGACACATCATCTAGAAAAATGGTCAATAAAGACACAGAAGATCTTAGTGCCACAATCAACAAACTACACCTCATCAACTTATACAGAACTTTCTATCCATCAGAGGACAACTACGTGTTCTTCTCCAGTGCATGTGGAACATTCTCCAGAATAGAGCATGTGTTAGGACATAAAGCAAATCTCAACAAAATCCATACCACTGAACTGCTGCGAAGTATCTTCTCAGACCATAAAGCCATAGTTTAAATCAATAGCAGAAAAAACATAGATAGAAATTGGAACTCATGCAAATTGAACAACATTTTGCTCAAAAAGCCATGGGTTATAGAAGAAATCAAGGATGAAATAAAGAAATTTATGGATTCCAAAGAGAATGAAAACACTTCCTACCAGAACCTGTGGGATACAGCCAAAACAGTGTTCAGGGGCCAGTTTATCTCTGTAAATGCACACATCTGGAAGGAAGGTTCCAAACCAAAGAACTAACCCTACAACTTGAACAAGTAGAGAGAGAGCAACAGAGGAACCTTTCAGACACCAGAAAACAGATTGTAAAGATTAGAGCAGAACTAAATGAACTAGAGAATAGAAGGACAATTGAAAAAATTGGCAAGACCAAAAGCTGGATTTTTGGAAAGATCAACACAACTGACAAACTGTTGGCTAAATTACTAAAAAAAAAAAAAAAAAAAAAACACGAAAGGAAACAAATAACCCAAATAAGAAATGAGATGGGTGATGTCACAATAGATCCAACAGAGATAAAAAATATAGCAGAATACTACAAAAGACTGTACTCTAACAGATTTGAAAACCTAGAAAAAATGGACTAATTCCTAGATTCATATCACCTACTAAAATTATCACAAGGTGAAGCCAAATAACTTAATAAACCCATCACAAAGGAAGAGATTGACAAAGTCATCAAAAAACTATCAATCAAAAAAAAGCCCTGGCCCAGATGGCTTCACTGCAAAATTCTACCAAGCTTTTAGAGAAAGGTTAACTCCAATTCTACTGAGACTACTTCACAGCATAGAAACAGACTGAAGACTCCCAAATTCATTCTATGACACCGGCATAACCCTGATACCAAAGCCAAGGAAAGATCAAACAAAAAAGGAGAACTACAGGCTGATATCACTCATGAACCTAGATGCAAAAATATTCAACAAAATATGTGCCAACAGAATTCAACAACATATCAAAAATATAATCTGTCATGACTAAATTGGATTCATACCAGGGATGCAAGGTTGGTTCAACATCAGAAAAACAATTAGGTGATCAACCACATAAACAACACAAAAGACAGAATTACCTGATTGTGTCAATTGATGCAGAGAAGACATTTGATGACATCTAACACCCATTCATGCTAAAAACATTCAGCAAAATAGGAATAAAAGGCAAATTCCTCAATGCAATAAGGGCCATTTGTACAAAGCCAACCTCCTACATCATCCTGAATAGAGAAAGCTTGAAACAATTTTCCTTTACAATGGAAACTAGACAAGGATGCCCACTTTCACCTCATCTCTTTTTCAATACTTCTAGTAGTTCTGGCTGGAGTAATTAGACAGGACCAAGAAACAAAGGGCATCTGCATCCACAAAGAAGAAGTAAAAATCTCCCTGTTTGAAGATGATATGATTGTATATGCAGAGAATCATGAAGACTCTATAAGTAAACTTCTCAAACTGATGGAAGAGTTCAGCAAAGTCTCAGGATACAAGATAAACATAAGTAAGTCAGTCTGATTCCTTTATACCAACAAAGAGATTATTCTTATTAGTCTGTTCTGGGACACTCTTTTTTGTGAGTTGATTTTTCACCTTTTTCAGAGCTGGTTGTGTAGTTGTTGAGACTCATGTGTTAGATTTCTTGAAATGGTATGATGCATCTTTGTTGTGCTTTACAGCTGCCCCTATGAACCCACTTAATAAACTATTTATAAACCCAATTTTAATTACTACCAGTCTTGTCATCTTCCTCTCCATCTGGAAGGACTATAATGACGGTAGTACATCCCTCTTTTTATTATGATGACACCATAGTTTTCATTATGATCACTGGATTGCTTTTTTCCATATCAAAGCTACGGTTTACTTTGGAGCCTTCCCTAAATGAGTCGAGTATTGAGTAGTGTGTCGTTCTAAAATATAAAGTTAGTGGTTTCATTCTCCTAAGCCAAAGCCAAGAACTTCTTTCAGTACTTCTTGTAGTTTGGGTTTGGTTTTTACAAAGTCTCTGAGTTTCTGTTTATCTGGGAATGTCTTAATTTCATTTTCGTATTTGAAAGATAGTTTTGCAGGATATATAATTCTTGGTTGGAAGTTCTTCACCTTCAAGACTTTGAATGTGTCGTGCCACTGTCTCCATGCCAGCATGGTTTCTGCTGAGAAATCTGACGAGAGCCTACAGGGTTTGCCTCTGAATGTTAGCTTTGGCTTCAGTCTTGCTGCCTTTAAGAGTTGCTGCTTATGTTTCATTTTGTTAAGCTTGATTATAATATGTCTTAGAGTCTTTCTTTTGAGATCTATATTGGGTGGCATATGATATGCATCTGAGATGTCTATATTCTCTTCCTTCATGATTTCTGGTAACTTGCTTTCAGCAGCTCAGCAATAACACTCTCTGTGTTCTCAGATGTCTCACCCTGTTCAGGGACTCCAATTAATCAAACGTTGTTCCTCTTAATAGAGTCCCACATGCTTCTTAATGTTTCTTCATTTTTCTTGTTTCTTTTTTCTGATTTCTGCTCATAGACGCTAGCATCAGTAGCTCTGTCTTCCAAGTCAGAAATTCTTTTTTCCATTTGTTCCAGTCTGTTTTCTTGGCTTTGCATGGAAGTTTCTATGTCTTTGATTTTGTTCTTGATCTGTTGGATTTCAGAGTACTGGTGTTCCATCAGATCGAACAACTTGCTTAATTTTTCATTTTGTTCTGTTGCATTTTGTATAAGGTCTAGAAGGGCTCTGTATATAATCAATTTGTATTCACTTCCTGATGCTTTCATAAAAGTTTCTTCATCTGGAAAACTCCTTGGTTGCTTTGCTTGGGAGCCTTCTGAAGCCATGAGTGATTGCTTGTATGCCACAATTGTCTGTTGCTTTTTGGGTCCCATGTGAGTATATAGAGGCTGGAAGAGGTACTGTGAGGATGGATTGCAAATGTTTCTCTAGGCTGTCTTCAAATGTAAAGCAAAAGGTATCTGACCAGTTCACAAGTCAGTTAGGTTTTCAGATGTAGAGGTCCATCTTCTCATCTGACAAAGTAAGCGCCACTATATCCAACCCCAGATGATAACAAACTAGTTCAGAATACAGCGATGCTACTGCCCTGTTGGCCTCTACTGACAGGGCCTAGCCTTAGCCAACACTGCGTTGAGTACTGGTTTTGTGATAGAAAAGCGTTCTCCTGTGGGCAGGCTCTGGCTCCCAAGCTAAGAATTAGGTCCAGTTGCGGCCACCGTATCCAAGATGGTGTCCTCCACACAGGCAGCAGACAGAGGGGCTAAAGGTGCCGAGAGGTAGTGATTCCTCTGCTTCTGTTGCAGGGCCACCAACGTAGGCAGCACTGTGCAAAATCACTACTTTTCTGTCGAAGAAGCGCTGTCTCATTTGCAGGCGCTAGCTCCCAGGCTAAGAACGAGGCCCCGCTAAAATCTCGGTACCAACATGGCGTCCCGCACCCTGACCACGGAGCTCTGCACAAACCCCGCTGAGGCAGCTACAAAACGAAAGGCTCGAAATGGCTAGATTAACAGAGTCCTGAGCCTGGCTCTCAGAATATGGGAATTTCGCCTGCCTATCCCCCCAGCAGCACGTCTGAGTCCAGCCGCCGGGCAAGACCCAGCTCCGCCCGCCAGTGGAGACAGAGGGAAAAAAAAAAGTCAAACTGGTGCGTTTATCTTCCGTCCGTGAGAGCTGGGGCTAGCCAGGAGTGGGAGTCAGCGAAAGAGAGGAGGTTTTTCGCTGAGTGGTATGAAGTCCCAATTAACAGCTCTGTGCCATGTCCTGAGGCTGATTAGGTGATTAGAAGGCTCTGTTTGATTGTCAATTCAGGTCTTGGTTTCCAGAGGGATATAAGGAGACGTGTGCTTAGTCTGCCATCTTGACTCCGCCCCCCCAACAAAGAGATTTTTAAAGAAGAAACCACCAGATCAGTATCATTTACTATAACCCCCAAGAGGATAAAATATCTAGGAATAAATCTAACTAGAGAAATAACAGATCTTTACAAAGAGAACTACAAACCCTTACTACAAGAAACTAAGAGAGAGTTACATAAATGGAGAAACCTACCCTGCTCATGGATAGGAAGATTTAACACTGTGAAAATGTCTATTTTACCCAAAGCAATCTACATATACAATGAAATGCCAAGACAAATACCAGTGATATTTTTTAATGAGATAGAGAAACAAATCACCAACTTTGTTTGGAAAGGGAAGAAACCCCAGATAAGTAAAGCACTACTGAAGAAGAAGAACACACTGGGAGGCCTCTCACTACCTGACTTTAGAACCTATTACACTGTCACAGTAGTCTAAACAGACTGGTACTGGTGCAAAAAGAGACATTGATATACCAATGGAACAGAGTTAGACCCCAAAGATGCCGCCATCCCCCTATGAACAGTTGATATTTGACAAAGTACCCAAGATTTTAAACTAGGGTAAAAACAGTCTCTTTGATAAATGCTGTTGGCAAAATTGGATATCCATCTGTGAAAAATTGAAACAAGACTCATATCTCACACCTTATACAAAACACAATTCAAACTGGATAAAAGACCTAAATATCAAATCTAAACCAATAAAGCTTACTGGCAAAAAATACAATCAACAATGGGAGTTTTAGTACACAATGTAGACAGACTTCAAAATCTGTCAAACAAAGCACAATCAACAGAAAATAGATAAATGGGAACTACTAAGAGACATTTTTGCTCATCCAAAGACTTTATCAAAAGAATTAAAAGACCACCTACAGAATAGGAAAAAATATTTGGCAACTATATGTCAGACTGATGTCTGATCTCCATAATCTACAAGGTACTACAACATATCAACCAGGAAAGGATAAATAATCCAATTAAGCGATGGGAGAAGGAGATGGCCAGACTCTTCTGTAAAGAGGACATCCAGACAGCCAAAAAACATATGCAGAAAAGCTCACGATCATTAGACCACAACTGATGGTCTGAAGGCCTCTGTGTTCCTCTGGAAGCATGGCTTCTAGACCCGACACTGCCCCTGATCATAAATCATTACTGAGGTCAACTCCTTGAACAAGAATGGATTGGACTTAGTGGCACAAAGCAACCATATCGTGTGTGCCCTCTATTGTTCTATGCGTCTATAGGATATCGTCCTACAGACCTCTTACTAGAGGGGCACGGGGAGGGTGGAGAAGAGAGGGCAGGAGACTGTTAAGAGGATATGTCTTGCATAGAAGAGAAAGGAGAAGTATGCTGTCACAAGTCAAGGAGAGCAGCAGGAGCTGCACATAGGTGGGCATACGAATTTAAACCAGATTGTATACTTTCAATCACAAGGAAAAAGAAAGAGTGAGAGTGAGAGAGAGACAAAGAGACAGAGACAAAGCTTGAAAGCAAGAAGGGGGGAGCAGAAACCCCTGAAGACAAATAGTTTTATCGAAGTGTGGCATTATATAAATAGTATAAAATGGGGGAAGGTCAGGTATATACTATAGATTGTGACCAACTACATGACAGCTTTCTAGATAGTTCTTTTTTCCTCTCTGATATATTTCTCTCAAGTAATTTCCCTGACCATCACCACTGCAAGGGAGATAAAAAGCATTATCAAAGGAGTGTCAGCCAGAAGAGAAACATTGTTTTAGGGTAACATCAGAGTTTAGCCAGATTGGAAGCAATACACAAAACTTCAGGTAGATAAAGTAACCTCTGGATATCCTCTCTGCCCAAGAACCCATATCACACTCACTTGAGTCAGGTGATTACAAAAGATACCTTGAAAAGTAAGACTTGGGGAAGCATTTTGCTGTGGTGGAGGTAGAGGGATTTACATGTCTGGGCTAGGTCACTGGAGATAATGTTGCAGAAATGGGGAGAGTAGAATCCAGAATATAATATCGGAGATTCTCCACTCTGAGATAGATTTCCTCAAATGCATATTTATTGAGAAAACTTAAACCTATGGCTTTAGCCTTCAAAACACCCATGAAATAATCAACATTAGTTAAAATTTTCAGTGTCCTCAAGGGAACATTAACTCTTAAAGAAAATGTCAACACATTCCAAGAATGCAGCATGTAGCCAGATAAAACAGAATTAATGGTCCAGATTAAATACAAATCTAGTAATTAAGTTAAATACAAATCTAACAAATACTTTCAAATATATAAGTAATAATTTGGAAATACTATGAAAAAACAAACAGTTACACAGAAGAATTAAGTGTAAATATTACTTAAAAACACTATAGCTGAAACAACTCAACAAATATTAAAATAAATGGGTATAATTAAGGAATAAATAAGAACGTAAGCCAAGGAGCTGTCATTGCAGGTAACATGAAGAGATGAAGAAAAGAAAAATGAATAAGCTAAAAAAGTTGGTAAGAAGTGTAGTTTAAGTAAAGAAAATAAAAGAAGGAAATACGTAGAGTTTGAAGTACATACAATGGGAGTACCAGAAGGAGAGACAAGGAGATAATAGAACTAAATGTTTGAAGAAATCTAACTGATGATTGGGAGAAGAGAATAATAACAGATAGTTAGCTTATTTAACTAAGACAAAAATATAAGAATAAGGATGGGTTAAATAACTTTGGAATAACTACTAGAAGAATCAAGTTGCAATGTCCATAGCTAATTAAAACTTGATCTTTCCGTGTAAATGAGAAACAAAAAAAGAAAATATAGTAAATAGAAAATATTAAATGAGATTGTAGAAACAGTACATTTTAATGTAACAGTAATGGTAGTAACTAACAAATTTTAATTTATTCATGAAAACATAGAGACTGAATAAAAAAACATTGAAGAAACAATTTGAAGTGGAAAACTGTAGAAATTGAAAAAGATACAGGAAAAATGAACCAAGAGAATATTGGAATAACAATCTAGTATCAAGCAAAAGAGAATTGAAGGCAAACAGAAAGATGTTAAATACATACAAAAATGTGAAATTAAATATTTGTTAAGACCATGAAGACGTCTCAGGAGCCCTGGTGGCACAGTGATTAAAGCGCTTGACTGCTAACCAAAAGACAATGGTTTGAATTCACCAGCTACTCTGTGAGAGAAAGATATGGCTTGAATTTCTAACAATTCCCTATCAGTGCACTGCTGCCACTGTTTTTGAAAGATCTTCAGCAAAATTTGACTTGTGCATGATCTTAATGATATTGTTTGATAATTTCTGTATTTGGTAAGATCATCTTTTTCAGAAATTTGCAAAAATATAGATCTCTTCCAGTTGGTTGGCCAGGTAACTGTCTTCCAAATTTCTTGTCAGAGACAAACGAATACTTTCAGTGCTGCATCCATCTGTTGAAATATCTCAGTTGTGTTTCATCAGTTCCTGAAGCTTTCTATATCGCCAGCACCTTCAGTGCTTCTTGGTCTTCTTCCTTAACTACCATTGATTCCTGTTCATGTGGTACCTCCTGAAATGTTGAACATCAACCAATTCTTTTTGGTATGGTGACTTGGTATATTCCTTTCATCTTCTTTTGATGATTCCTGAATCATTTAATGTTTCAGTATTGAAACTTTAGGCTTGCTTTTTTTCCCATTTCTTTCAGCTTGAGAAATGCAGAATGTATTCTTCCCTTTCAGTTTTCTATCTCCAGGTCTTTGCACATGTATAATACTTTGTCTTCTAGAGCTACTCTTTGCAATTTTTTGCTCAACTCTTTTACTTCACAGTCTCTTCCTTTTACTTCAGCTGCTCGACATTTCAAGAGAAAATTTCAGAGCTGCTTCTGACGTCCATTTTATCTTTTCTTCCTTTCCTGTCTTTTTAATGACATGTTACCTTCTTCGTGTGTGATGCCCTTGATGTCATTCCACAACTCATCAGGTCTTTGGTCATCAGTATTTAACACATCAGATCTGTTTTTGAGATGGTCTCTAAATTCAGGTGGCATATACTCAAGGTCATACCACAGCTCTCATAGACATGTTCTAATTGTCTTTGGTTTCCACTTGAACTTGCATCTCAGTTATGATTTTACACTATCAAATAAAGTACAGATAAATTCTTCCAAACTCTCAAGCAACTCGTTACTCCTTTTCCTTCTTTTAAAGTTGCATTATAAAATAGAAAAAGAGGAAAATCTGATCAGTTCTTAATATGAGCTTAATATAAGTTTGATTTCAAAACTTAGATGAAAAAGCAAAAGAAATTTAATTATGAATATAAACACAAAAATACAAATAAAACATTCTTTGACTGGAATCATATGTCTGTTTTAAAAAATGACTAAGATGGATTTATTCCAAACATGTAAGGAAAGGTAAAGCCAGAAAATCTAGAGCATAATCTACTACACTAATGGATCAAAGGAAAAATGTATTTTGATTACCTTAGCAGAGACAGAAAAACTGGTTAATTAAGATTAACATGTTTTTATCATAAAACTAAATAATAATGCAAAAACAAGGTTAATGGGTATAAGATCAATTTACAAAAATGAAATGAATTTCTCTATATTAGCAATAAACAGCTATGACATAAGGAAAAACTGAGACTATTCACAATAAAATCCAACCTATTCATTATGTAATAATTAATCTAATAAAGAATGCCCAAAAATCTTGGAGAAAAAGATAAAAATATTAAATAATATTAAAGAATGCCAACTAAGAAAATGAAGCAAAATACTGTGGCATATTCATAGATAGAATGACTAACAATATAAATAAGACAATTTCACTAAAGTAATACATAAATTCAACAGAACTTTACTCAAAATTCCAGGAGAATTCTAAACAGAATATTAGCCAATACAGTTTGTGAAAGAATTGATTCTTAAATAGCCAGGAAATTACTTTCAAAGTTCAAGAGAAATTATGTTTTTATGCAAATAGTGTATGCCTTCTAGGTTTCTTTGCTAACTGTGCTCGCCCCCTTCAGAGCTGTTTCCCTAAATGTGCTATACTAATTCTTCTTTTACAGCAACATGTTAAAAAAACAAAACACCAACAACAACAACAAAAAAAACAGTACAACAGCTTATTAAAATACCTCACAGGGAGGACACAGTTGGCAATCAAATGTAGAAGACACACTTTATGTGTGTAAAAATATGGTACTCTGCTAGATATAAAAACACATCATGAAGTCATGAAACCCTGTTGGTGCAGTGGTTAAAAGCTGAGCTTCAATCCACCGGCTGCTCTTTAGAAACTCTACTGGGCAATTTTACTCTGTTTCAGAGGGTTGCCATGGGTTAGAATCAATGCATTGGGCTTTTGTTTTTTAATTTTTTAAAGTTTTTGTCAAGTCATAGTCCACTTACAAAAGCCAGATGGAATCAAAATGAAAGATCAGACACAAAAATTTGGTATATTATTAGAATTTGGTTTATATTCAAATAAGTGGAGATACAGCAGACTTAAATGTGAATGGCACAACGCTAAAGATAAATGAAAATAGTAATGTGGGACATTAGTAAAGCTCTAAGGAATGCAAGGGCTTCAAAAACAAGACCACAGTCCATTAAACAATAAATTGAGAGATTTAACTACATCACAACTAAAGGCTGCTTCTCAAAGAAGGTTAAATAGCCAAAGTTAACTTGATGGAGACAGGTGGAAGATGTTATTTACAGCTTTATAAACTCACAAGAGATTAATATCTAGAATATAGGAGAAATTCTTGCAAATCATCAAGTAAAAGACAGGAAAATTAATAGAAAATTGGGTGACTGACAAAGGGAAATTCTGGATGAATTGTAAAATTATGACACGATGCTTTTATCCTAGCAGTAATCAGACATGAAAATTTTAACAAAAATGTGGTATCTCTCTATAGGTACCAGAGCGGGGTGAGCTAAATCACAGGATAATATAAAATGTAGATGATATGGAAAACAAAAAGTAGTATGAGAGAAAGATGTGGAGAAATGTAGTGTTATGGGCTTTGATGATAGATGAATAGGTGCACAAGCCAAGGTGGATGGCCTATGAAAGAGGACAAGGAAGGAAAATAGATTCTCCTCTAGATCCTTCAAAAAAAAGTTACCCAGATGACCCCTTCATTTTAGTTCAGGGGCATCAATGTTGAACTCCAAACCTACAAAACTGTAAGACAGTAAGTTCATGTTATAAGCCACAAAGTTTGCGGTAGTTTCTACAGTAGCTACAGGGAGGAACGAGATAATAAAATTAATACATTCTTGCGGAGTCAAGAGGGCAGACTAAGCCCATGTCTGCTTATATCCCTCTGGAATCCAAGACCTGAATTGATAATCAAATGGAGCCTTCTGGTCACCTAATCAGCCCCAGGACACGGCACAGGGCTGTTACTTTGGTCTTCATACTACTGAGAGAAAAACCTCCCCTCTTATGCTGACTCCTGCGCCTGGCTAGCCCTGACTCTCACGGACTGAAGGTAAATGCACCATTTTGACTTTTTTTTTCCTCTGTCTTGACCAGCGGGTGGAGCTGGGTCTTGCCTAGTGGCTAGACTCAGACACACTGCTGGGGGGACAGGCAGGCGAAATTTCCATACTTTCAGAGCCAGGCTTAGGACTCTGTTAATCTAGCCACTTTGAGCCTGTCATTTTATATCTGCCTCAGCTGCGTTTGTACGGAGTTTCGCAGTCAGTGTGCGGGACGCCATGTTGGATACGGAGATTCTAGCGGGACCTCATTCTAGCCTGGGAGCAAGTGCCTGAAAACAGGACAGTGCTTCTCCGACAGAAAAGCAGTAATTTACCTAGTGCCACCTGCTTTGGGGGTCCTGCAACAGAATCAGAGGAATCACTACCTCTCAGCACCTTTAGCCCTTCTGTCTGCTGCCTGTGTGGAGGGCGCCATCTTGGATACGGTGGGCGCAGCTGGACCTAATTCTTAGCTTGGGAACCAGAGCCTGCCCACAGGAGAGCACTTTCCTATCAGAAAAGCAGTACTCTATGCAGGGTCGTCTAAGTTTAGGCCCTGTCAGCAGAGGCCAACAGAGCAGTAGCATTGCTGTATTCTGAACTAGTTTGTATCATGTGGGGTTGGATATAGTGGTGCTTACTTTGCCAGTTGAGAAGAGGGACCTCTACATCTGAAAAACTAACTGACTTGTGAAATGGTCAGATATTTTTTGCTTTGCATTTTAAGACAGCCTAGAGAAACATCTGCAGTCCATCCTCACAGTACCTCTTCCAGCCTCTACATACTCACAGGGGTCCCCAAAAGCAACAGACAATTGTGGCATACAAGCAATCACCCATGGCTTCAGAAGGCTCCCAAACAATTGGGTTTATATATAGTTTATTAAGGGGGATCATAGCGGCAGCTGTAAAGCATAACAAAGATGTATCATATCATTTCAAGAAAGGTAACACAGGAGTCTCAACAACCACAAAACCAGCTCTGAAAAAGGTGAAAAATCAACTCACAAAAAAGAACGTCCCAGAACAGACTAATAAGAACAACAGAGGAAACATCAACATAAAAATAAACATATCACAATGACAGCACTGAGCACATACCTATCAATAATTACATTGAATGTGAATGGACTGAATGCTCCAGTAAAGAGACATCAAGTGACATCTTGGATCAAAAGACATGACCCATCCATATGTTGTCTATAAGAAACTCACTTGAGACCTAAAGATAGGAACAAACTGAAAATTAAAGGTTGGAAGAATATATATCAAGCTAACAATGAACAAAGAAGAGCAGGGGTGGCAATTCCAATCTCAGACAAAATCAATTTTAATGTCAAATCCACCATTATGGACAAAGATGGACATTATTTATTGCTGAAAGTTTCAGTACACAAGCAAGACTTAACTTTATTAAATATTTATACACCTAATATCAGAGGACCTAAATACATCGAAGAAACAGTGACTACACTCAAGAGAGAGTTAGATGACGCCACCATAATAGAGGGAGACTTCAACACTCCACTCTCAATACTAGACAGATCATCTAGAAAAAAACTCAGTAAAGATACAGAAGACCTCCTTGCCACAATTAACCAACCAAACCTCATTGATATATACAGAACTTTCCACCCATCAGCAGACAACTATACCTACTTCTGCAGTACACATGGAACATTCTCCAGAATTGACCATGTGATAGGCCATAAGGTAATGCTCAACAAAATCTATACCATTGAATTACTGCAAAGCATCTGCTCAGATCATAAAGCAATCAAAGGTGAAATCAATAGCAGAAAAAACATAGATAGAAAGTGGAACTCTTGGAAACTGAACAACATCTTGCTCAAAAAAAAAAAACATGGGTTATAGAGGAGGTCAAGGATGAATTAAAGAAATTCATGGATTCCAATGAGAACGAAAACACTTCCTACCAGAACCTATGGGATACCACCAAAGCAGTGCTTAGAGGTCTGTTTATCTTTATAAATGCACACATCTGGAAGGAAGAAAGAAACCAAATCAAGGAACTAACCCTACAGCTTAAACAAGTAGAAAGAGAACAACAGAGGAACCCCTCAGGCGCCAGAAGAAACGAGATCATAAAGATTAGAGCAGAGCTAAATGAATTAGAGAATAGAAAAACAATTGAAAAAATTGAAAAGACCAAAAGCTGTTTTTTTGAGAATATCAACAAAATTGACAAACCACTGGCTAAACTTACTAAAGAAAAGCAGGAAAGGAAACAAATAAACCAAATTAGAAATGAGAGGGGAGTTGTCACCACAGATGCAACAGAAATCAAAAATATCGTAACAGAATGCTATGAAAGACTGTACTCTAACAAATTTGAAAACCTAGGGGAAATGGACCAAGTCCTTGACTCATACCACCTACCCAAATTATCACAACGTAAAGCAGAACAACTTAATAAATCCATCACAAAGGAAGAGATTGAAAAGGTCATCAAAACACTGCCAACCAAAAAAAGTCCGTGTCCAGATGGCTTCACTGCAGAATTCTACCAAGCATTTAGAGAAGAGTTATTTCCAATACTACTGAAACTATTTCACAGTATGGAAAGGGATGGAGTACTCCCAAATTCATTCTATGAAGCCAGCATAAGCCTGATACCTAAGCCAGGAAAACACCCAGCAAAGAACGAGAACTACAAAACGATATCACTCATGAATCTAGATGCAAAAATCTTCAACAAAATTCTTACCAATAGAATACAACAACATATCAAGAAAATAATCCATCATGACCAAGTGGGATTCATACCAGGGATGCAAGGCTGGTTCAACATCAGAAAAACAATTAATGTGATTAACCACATAAATAACACAACAGATAAGGATCACCTGATTTTGTCCATTGATGCAGAAAAGGCGTTTGATAAAGTCCAACACCCATTCATGCTAAAAACTCTTAGCAAAATGGGCATAGACCGCAAATTCCTCAACACAATAAGGGCCATTTATACAAAACCAATTGCTCAAGTCATCCTGAATGGAGAGAGATTGAAAGACTTTCCCCTGAGATCAGGAACTAGACAAGGATGCCCACTCTCACCTCTTCTATTCAACATTGTGCTAGAAGTTTCAGCCACAGCAATTAGACAAGACCAAGAAATAAAGGGCATCTGCATTGGCAAAGAGTAAGTTAAAATCTCCCTGTTTGCAGATGATATGATTGTATATGCAGAGAATCCCAAGGAATCTATAAGTAAACTACTCAGACTGATAGAAGAGTTCAGCAAAGTCTCAGGATACAAGATAAACATAAGTAAATCAGTAGGATTCCTTTATACCAACAACGACACTGTTAAGGAAGAAATTATCAAATCAATACCATTTACGATAGCCCCTAAGAAGACAAGGTACCTAGGAATTAATCTAACCAGAGAAATAACAGACCTTTACAAATAGAACTACAAGCCCTTACTACAAGAAACTAAGAGAGACTTAGATAAATGGAAAAACCTACCCTGCTCATGGATAGGAAGACTTAACATTGTGAAAATGTCTATTTTACCCAAAGCAATCTATTTATATAATGCAATCCCAATACAAGTTCCAGTGACACTTTTTAATGAGATGGAGAAACAAATCACCAATTTTGTTTGGAAAGAGAAGAAGCCCCAGTTAAGCAAGGTACTACTAAAGAAAAAGAACACACTGCGAGGTCTCTCATTACCTGACTTTAGAACATATTACGCTGCCACAGTGGTCAAAACAGCCTGGTACTGGTATAAGAACAGACAGATTGATCATTGGAACAGAACTGAGACCCCAGAGATGACACCATCTGCCTATGAACAACTGATATTTGACAGAGGCCCTAAGGCATTAAACTGGGATAAAAACAGTATCTTCAACAAATGATGCTGGCAAAATTGGATATCCATCTGCAAGAAACTGAAACAAGATCCATATCTTACACCTTATACAAAAACCAACTCCAACTGGATAAAAGACCTAAATATCAAACCTGAAACGACAAAGCTCATCCAAGAAAAGGTAGGAACAACAATGGAAGTTTTAATACACAATATGGACAGACTCCACAATCTATCATACAAACCACAATCATCAGAAGAGAAAATAGATAAATGGGATCTATTAAGAATTAAACACTTTTTCTCATCCAAAGACTTTATCAAAAGAATTAAAAGAACACCTACAGAATGGGAAAAAATATTTCACAACTCTATGTCAGACCGATGCCTGATTTCCATAATCTATAAGATAATACAAAATATCAACAAGAAGAAGAGAAATCATCCAACTAAGTGATGGGCAAAGGAGATGGACAGACATTTCACTAAAGAGATCCAGGCAGCCAAAAACACACGCGGACATGTCCACGATCTTTAGTTATTAAAGAAATTCAAATCAAGATGACAATGAGATACCATCTCACCCCAACAAGGTTGGCCATGATCCAAAAAAACACAAAACAACAAATTCTGGAGAGGCTGTGGAGAAAGTGGAACCCTTGTGCACTGTTGGTGGGGTTGCAAAATGGTCCAGCCTCTTTGGAAAGCAATCTGGCGCTTCCTTAAAAAAATGGATATTGATATACCATTTGACCCAGTAAGTCCACTACTTGGAATATATCCTACAGAATCAAAACTTTTCACACCAACGAACTCGTGCACCAGAATGTTTATCGCAGCACAGTCCACGGTAGCAAAAAGATGGAATCAACCCAGATGCCCAACAACAGAAGAATGGATAGGTAAACTATGGTATATATACTCAGTGGAGCACTACGCAATGATAAAGGACAACGATGACTTCAGGAAACATCTCATGACCTGGTTTCAAATGGAAGACATTGTGTTGAGTGAAAGCAGTCAGCAACAAAAGGACAAATATTGTATGAGACCTCTACGATAAGATCTCAAAAACAGACTTGTGTATAGAAGAAAAGACTCTTTGACAGCTGCAAGGGAGGGGGGGTAGGGTTTAGATTAGATAGTTGCTAGGTATCCAGTTGGGTGAAATCAGTGATAATACACATTTGAAACAAAAACAATATTAGGTGGATGTAAACATAACATGAGTACTCCTTCCATCTTAACCCAACATTGCAAGGATAGAGTAGCTGGGGCGGGGGGTGGGGGACCATGCTCTTAGGCGAAAGCGAGGCCAGTTGGCACAATTAGCGTTTTGCTAATAGGGCTCTCTGCACCCCACGTTGGTGAGTGGCGTCTGGGGTCTTAAAAGCTGCCAAGCTGCCATCCAAGGGCACAGCAAATGGTCCCATCTCAGCAGGAACGGATGCTCACCGAGGACCAAAATCACATGGGGGAAAGACAACCCAGAAGACAAAGAGACGCACATCAGTGGGTGCCTACATTGACTTGGGAGTGGAAGAATTGGATGGTGCCCGGCCACCACCAGTGATAGCTGTGCTGGAGCTCACTAAGTTGAGTGTCACTGGCAACACAAGAATAAAAAGGGGTGCACCCTGAGATCCCCACTAAACAACCTCAATTGATGGTCCAGTGGTTTCGGGGTTCCCCTGGGAGCATGGCCCCTCACCCTGATGCTGCCCTTGCCCATAAATCATAATGAAGGTATACTCTTCAGACAGGAATGGATTGGACTTGGTGATGCAGTGACCATATATTGGATGCACTTTATGGTTCTATACATCTATAGGATGTCATCCTGCTGACCTCTGGCTGGAGGAAGGAGAGTGGGTGGAGAGGTGGGAAAAGAGAGACTGTTGGGAGAATGAGACATGTATGGAGCAGAGAGGAATAGTGTGCTGTCACCGGGCAGGGAGAGCAGTGGAAGCCGCATATAGGTGGGTATGTAAATTTATAGGGGAATGTACATTTTCACTCAGTTATATTAAATAAAAAATTTAAAAAACATTTAATACATTCTTTAATGACCTTGGTATCCTGGACATATCCTGGTAACCCTGGCTCAAAACCATAAATTGAATATGTATAAAAATACTCATCATAACTTTTTTTGTGTGTTAGTGAGTTTTGGAGGCAATGTAGGCGTCTTTGAGGAATACATAAAATGTGGTAGATACATACTATACCTGGAGGGACCTGTCCCTGGAGAGGGACATCATGTTTGGTAAGGTAGAAGGTCAACAAAAAAAGAGGAAGACCTTTTATGAGATGAACCGACACAGTAACTTTAACAATGGGTTCTAACAAAGCAGTGATGGTGAGAATGGTGCAGGACCAGGTAACATTTTGTTCTGTTGTACACGGGGTTGCTATGAGCTGGCATTGATATGATGGCATCTAACAGCAATATGTAATGAGGAATGTCATTCTCATGGCATCTGTTACAAATATGTAACAGATAACATGAACTAGTCAGTATATAACAGCATGCTGACTAGATACGAGGTCTGACAACTAGGGTCATGAACTCATCTCCTAGGAAAAGTGCTATATACCTCACTGTGTATATCACTACACATTCCTTCCAAGGACTACCCTTGGGAAGCTATGTGCTGATGCCAGTGCCTAGACCACCCTTCAAAGCAATTTTGGAACTCTTTTTCTGGAATGGCTGTCAGACGGTCATCATACTACCCTTGATATCCTCAATGTCATCAAAATGTCTTCCTTTCAATATTTTGTTTATCTTTGGGTAAAGGAAAAAGTCACTGGTGGCCAGATCAGGTGAGTTGGGAGGGTGTTCCAATACAGTTATTTGTTGACTGGCTAAAAACTCCCTCACAGACAGTGCTGTATGAGCTGGTGCATTGTCATGATGCAAGAGTCATGAGTTGTTGGTGAAATGTTCAAGTTGTTTTTATGTCATTTTTTCACTCAACGTTTTCAGCATTTGCAAATAGTAAACTTGATTAACTATTTGTCCAGTTGGTACAAATTCATGATGAGCAATCCCTCTGATACCAAAAAGGTTAGCAATATTGTTGTGACTCTTCAACTGATGGAACTTTTTTGGTCATGGAAAATTGGCTGAATTCCGTTGTGTATTCTGACAGTTTGTTTCAGGGTTGTATTGGTACACCCATGTTTCATCACCAGTGAGAACATAGCTCAGAATATCATGTTGCCTCTCCAAAAGGTCTTGGCAAACTTTGAGTTTCCTTTGCTTTTCTTCATCAGTGACCTCCTTCAGAACCATTTTTACACACACCTTTCTCATGCCAAGATTTTCAGTTAAGATTTTCCTGTTTCCCTATTGATATTTACTTGGTCTGCTATGTTTCTCATAGTGAGTCAAAAATTTTGATGGACAGTTTGATGAATTTTTGCAATGTTTTCATGAGTCCTGCTCATTAGTGGCCAACGTCTCTTCATCAGTGATGCTTGCTTTCCCCTCGGAAAAATGTTTAATCGATTGTATTCTGTCATTTTCTTCGTGGCATTATCTTTGTAAACTTGGACTAACATGTCTCTGATTTCACTCTTGCCAAGTTTAACAAAAAATTAATGTTTGTTTATTGCTCTAATTCAAGCTCC
This sequence comes from Heterohyrax brucei, assembly GCA_028571685.1. Classification (NCBI taxonomy): domain Eukaryota; kingdom Metazoa; phylum Chordata; class Mammalia; order Hyracoidea; family Procaviidae; genus Heterohyrax; species Heterohyrax brucei. The sequence goes on from CM053143.1 coordinate 80,866,315, forward strand.
AACATTCCCATGACAGCATACAAAAATATGCAACAACAATGACGAGCACCACCCAGCAAGACATGGCCACATGTCGACGAATACAGCTGCGAGACACTGAAACATCAAAGTTGTGAAACCTTACTGAGTTGTTTGTACAGTGCTGCCAATGTAAGTGCATGGGGGCAAGTTTGTAAACGTAATTGTCAGACCTCATAGGTCTTAAAACAGAAAAACTGGGTTAAAAATGATTATATAAATTTAAACACACACACACACACAGGTGCAGATACAATTTATTCTTCAAGAATAAATGAATATCCAAGATACAAATTCAAATTTGATTTAGTGCCCATAAGATAAGGAGAAGACTGTTATTGTGGTGCTATCTAGTCAATTCTAACTCATAGACACTTTAGAAGACAGAGTAAAACTACCCCATGGTGTTTCCTAGGCTGTAATATTTACAGGAACAGATCGTGAGATCTCTTCTCCAATGGAGACACTAGAGAATTCAAACCACATTCTTTTTATTGCTGTTTGGCAGCCCAGTGGGTAATCATTGTACTATGGGGGCTCCTTGAGGAAGAGCCTATGAGTGGGAATTCATCAAAGAAAAGGAGTCAACTGTAGTAAAATAAGAGACGTTCCTCACAAGGTCTGATGAAAATAATGTACCATGAAATGAACAGGGTTTGTTAGCATTTAACTCAACTTTTTCACATGAGACTGTAGTAGCCACTCTCTGCCCCGAAAAAATGTACTTAAAATCAAATATTTGTTTATGTGCAATAAACATTAAAATATTATAGGGCTAGCCCTTTGTAAATATACTGCTTCTAAAGAATCAGCTCCCACCCCCCCAGCAAATATGCATCTAGCAATGATAGTATGTGTAATAAATTCTGGGTGCTGGGGATAAAACTGTGAATAATATATACACAGTCCTGCTTTCATGGTACTTATGTTTTTGTCTTAGTTATCTAGTATTCCTATAGCAGAAATACCAGAAGTGGGGGCCTTTAACAAACAATTTCATTTTCTAACAGCAAAGCATGTTAAAAGTCCAAATTCAAGGCATCAGCTCCAGGGGAAAGCTATCTCTGTCTGGGGTCCTTCTCGTCAATCTTACCTGGAGCTAGAAGCTTCTTTATGTGGGGACCCTAATTCCAACAGGCACACTCTGTTCCTGGCACTGCTTTCTTGGTGGTGTTAGATCCACCTATCCACCTGCTTCGAAACCCTGGTGGTGTACTGGTTAAGAGACTCAGTTTGAATCCACCAGGCACTCCTTAGAAACCCTACAGAGCAGTACTACTCTGTCCTATAGGGTCTCTATAAGCTGGAATTGACTCAATGACAATTTGGGGGGTGGAGGAGGGTCCTGCCTAACTAACACAACTGCTGCCCATCCTCCCTCATCAGCATTGCAGAGCTAGGATTTATAACATATAGGAAAATCACACAATATCAGGAAACATGGCCCAGTCAAATTGATACACATATTTCTGGGGAGACATAATTCAATCCATGACAATTTTATGTGGGGGAGATGCTGTAAGATTGATGGATTTTGTTGTCTTTGTTCTTTTATCCCCCAATATATACCTAGAACAATACTTTGCACATACATAAGCATTAAATAAATATTGTTTGAATGAATGATTAATATGCATTGGTAGGTGCAGTGGTTAGGAGCTTGGCTGCTAACCAAAAAATCAGTACTTTGAATCCACCAGGCACCCCTTGGAAATTCAATGGGGGCAGTTCTACTCTGTGCTATAGGGTCATTATTAGTTAGAATCTACACAGAGGCAGTGGGCTTGACCTGCTACTAGAAGGTCTTTTTGGGTGACCCCAATGAAGTTAGGTCTTTAATGACAATAAAAGGTTAGTAAACTTTCTCTTGCTCCCATCTCTATTCTCCCCATGCTTTTGTACAAATGTCTTATTTCACAGAAATATAGCATAAGGCAACTAGCCATACGATGCACTGATTTCTTTAGGATTTCAAATCCTGTCTTTATCACTTACTGTATGTGCTTTGTAAAACTGTGCTTTCTGACACTCAGTTTTCTTGCTGTAAGAGGGAATGACAGTTGCTGCTGAAGGTAGCCATGAAGTTTCAGAGTGATTCTGTACATACCTGGACCCACACTCATACCCCTTCTCACCCCACGCACGTTGCTTACCATGGCCCTGAGGGCAGCCAGGAGAAGCATTCTATTTGTGGTAGCCATTATAAATAATTACATTTTTCTTAAATTGCATTACTAATGACTAAAGCCCAGGTACCACACAATGGAAAAAATGGTGGAATGGAGCCCAACGTTTGAACTTGATTTCTAAATACAATCTGTCCTAAGGCTATGGACACGTTTCCTCTTTTTTGCAAAATCTTTCAGCAAAAAGTACAAGAGGAGGTGATCTTTTGGGTTTAAGGATATTCTTGGTGTTATATTTATAAATGCATGACTTTGTGAGTATCAGGTCTCCAGTTCAGTAATTACCTGTCCCATGCTCATCTCTCTGTCCTAGTTTCCTTACAAGACTTGCACACAGACAGCATTTGGGAAATGATTTCATGGGTTTTAACTTTCTTGGACTGGGCTTGCTTTAATTTCTAGAGGGTCCCTTTCAACACTACTTCAGAGGCCTTTTGACCAGCACAGTATAATTTGATAATTGCCTCATTTTAGATTGGCTTTTCCACCCCAGTGTTCTTAAGAAGTTAACAGGAGGGTTGGTAATGGAGCATTATTATCTCCCTTCTACTTCTAGGTTCCTTTACTTGTGTCTGGTAGTTCCCAGAAATGTTCCTTGCTGTAGACTCAGAGAAGCCCCAGAGCACAAAGTGATACTTGGAGTGGCTGAGACAAGTGGATGTCAGGATTCATCCTGGTAGAACTTGCGGCTGTGGCAAAGGCTAGAGAAAAAGTCTAGTATACAAGTCTCATATGCACCCTTCTTCTTCAGCTCTTCTTAAACACAGCCTCTCATTTTGAATACTACTGCAAGTGCTCCAGTTTACCAGTTTTGTCATGAAACTACATCAGAGCAGAAAATAACTCAGAAAGATTTTTCCCTCACCACTGTTTTTTGAAGTTACCTGGAGTGAGGCGTAGTGCCTCAGTAGTCTACATTTGACTAGTATCAAAATATCAAGATAATCTATTGATTAAGAAGGTCAACATTTGTTTTTTCTTTTGCTGCTGTGTTGCAATACAGTGGTGGTATTTTTTTTATGTCCTCTGGCAACATAGTTACTTGGGCACACATGCATTTGGGAAGTGTTAGAAGAATGTTTGCCATGTGTTCTTGTGATGGAATTGCAAGGATATTTTTCAAAGGGATTTGGACTTCTCTTCAGTATGCTCTAGATCCATATACTGACTTAGATCTGAACATTGCATAAGGGACAAGCACTAGCTCTTAATTTGGTCAGTGATGAATATTTACAAATTTTTGTTGTTGTTTTTGACTTGGTTCTCACTTGTGGGGACATTATATGCTACGAAATGGAACGTTGCCTAATCCTGTGCCATCTTCATAATCATTGATATGTTTGAGTCCATTGTTGTGGTGATGGTGCCATCCTGTCTCGTTGAGGGGTTCCCTCATTGTTACTGGCACTCTTCTTTACCAAGCATGGTGTCTTCTTCCAGTGGTCTGTCTTCCCTAATGACGTATCCAAAGAATGTAAACCAAAATTTCATCAACCTCACTTCTAAGGAGTGCTGTGGTTGTATTTCCTCTCATAACCAAAGAGGATTTGGGATCATGGCACCCTGGTTTCCATTCTGGCTTTAGTGCCCACTACAGTGATTGTGAGGTACATTTATGGGCTGCACTCTGATCCCTGCCCCTCAAGACTCCTCTATCCTCACTAAGGAAAGAAAAAGCAATTTCATGGCAGTGTCTCTCAGTCTCAGCCCTGCCTTCAGGAGGAAGCCATTACCAGGGTTTTTTTTAAAGATGCTGGTTTCCCTGTCACCAGTGTATTCCTTATTGCTTTATTGAAGAGAGTGTCTTCTGGTAAGGAAATAGAGTGAAGTGCTAGATTTTCATGTTTAAAAAAATGTGCTCTGTTGTATTTCCTTTTTGAGACAACTGACTTCTTCCTCACAGCTCTGTTTAGTAAGTTCTGACATGTCTATGCCATTTATTGCAGACTAAGCTTCAAGGAGCCATTCTACCTGTATATTAAGACTGATTCTAAGCTTCTTTGTTAGGATATGAAATGATGATAGATGAATGCTCTGATGTAAATACATGTTCTCCCATGTAGCTTTACAGTCCAACCAAGTACACTCTCCAACACCCATACACATATTCTTCCAGTTTCTGCTAGTACATTGTAGTCAAGGCTTGTGACTCTTTGTGTGTGTATATTATTGCCTCTGGGCACAAGAACTGTATCTCCAATTCCTGCTCCAGCTATACTGCAGTCTTCCCTTAGTTATTGTTCTGGAGCTAATGAGGGGATCTGGAATAAATCTTGATGAAGGCAAGCATCATTTGTATTTCAGGTTGCATTTACACCAGGTGAGGGTTTTGTGGGATCTCCAGGCAAAGGGAAAACGGAGAATTCTTTCTGCTAGCCTGCAGGATTTAAGGGCATCCAGAAGCATTCAGTTCCTACAAAATCTTCTCAGTCAGGTCTTGAAATGGTGTTCCTTTTCCTGTCAGGTTTTGGCATTGGCACAGGTAAGCTGTTTAATTCCGTTAACTCTGTTACCTTTACAATTAAATCCAGGGCCCAATTCCCTGAGACTGTGCTCAGCATTGCCTGCCCTGAAGATGCAGGAGATAAGGGGTCTCTAAATACTTCTGTGAGATTCTTCCGACTTTTATGGTATCCCAGCTAAACTCTGGCAATAACTTCGATAATTGTGATAAAATATAAGACTATACAAAATGAGGAATTGCCAGCCTACCTGCTACAAAAATGATGGGATCTTTATCTTGGTCTGTTTTGTGAGTGATACAGCTTTAAAATCCTGTTCTGAGTCACTGCTTTCCAGAGCCACCTGTTTCTTAGCCTAGGATCCACCAACTAGATATAGCATGAGGCAACAGACTATGTTCAGGCAGTTAATTTTGGGAAGTAATCCCCAAAAGAACAGAACTGATAAGTAGGGAGGCATGAAAGAAGAAAAGAGGAATATCAATAAAGAATGCGTTCTTGGACTGATCACTGCTGCAGGAAACAGGAAATCCTGGTGGCATAATGGTTAACAGCTGCAGCTGCTAACCAAGTGGCTGGTATTTTGAATCCACCAGGTGCTCCTTGGAAACTGTATGGGACAGTTCTACTGTCTTCTACAGGGTCACTATGAGTCAGAATTGACTGGACAGTGATGGGTTTGGATTTTGGTGGGAAACTAGTGCTTGTTTCCACTGGGACACTTTGAGAAGACCTATAGGATTGCCTTATGGTTATGTATTTGGGGATAAAAGAGATAGTTTCTGAGTAATCTTAAGGGAGTTTCCCCTTTGAAGTTTAACTTCTTTGGACTTTCAGATTGCATGTGTGTGTGTGATGGCTTCCTTTGGGAATCCAACTTTGCTGAGTGAGATTATAATTGAGGGAAACTGGTTGCTGCAGGAATGACAGGAGTGAAAGACAGATCAAGAACCCCTAAACTGAGCACAAGAGGTAACTGATAGACCCGCTTGCTTTTTCTAAAACTTCTGCTAATCATGGTCTTGCATTTTGGATGCTGCTTCAGGTGACTCATTAATTTTTTTACTGTCATAGAACCAGAAAACCTTAGCACTGAAAGGAACTTTATAGCTCCATTACACAGATGAAGATATTGAGCTAAAAAGAGGCTGAAGAACTGTCCAAGTCTCACAGCCAATGAATGATAAGATCAGGGTTGGACTACATGGCCCCCAATCCTCTGAATTTCGTATCTTACAAATTCCAATTCTTAGGAGTCCAGAATATCACATAAGTACTAATATGAGAATGACATGCACATTTACGTGTGATCTGGTCTTTGTTCTCTGAGGATAAGTTCAATAATGCAACATATTTCTGCACTACTTTACCTTCTGCCAAACACTTTGAAATACATTGGCAAATTTAATCCTCGTAAGAATCCTACAAGAGCTATGTTATTGTCACTTCTTAGATTAAGAAGTTCAGGCTTTCAACTATGTGTCTGCACACGATCTCAGAAAATAAAATTCTGTCTTCTTAAATAGTTATAATTCTCTATTCTGAATTCATTCATCACAAATCATGGGAAAATGTTTCATAAATGTTAGAGAAATACCTGTATAAAATCATGTCATTATTCAGCTATCTGTAATGTATTGTGAAAATGTGCAGCATCAAAATGTGATCATATACACATATATAAACACACATGCACAGAGAAGAATAATTATTATTTTAAAATACGCAAAGCTACTAGCACCAGGCACAATAAAATTTTCTATTTATTCATTATTAAAATTAATTTTTTGTTTGTTTATTAAAATTATTATTGACTAATTATTGCTTGTCAGACATTGTTCCTGGTATTAGGGAATATAGTCAGAACAGATATAAACCTACTTTCATTTATATTAAAATCAACATCATTTATTATATGTGCCAATGGCTAGAATTCGAACTGAATTCCTGCGTGCTGTACTATTTTATTGGAAGCAATCCTCTAAAGAAAAAATCATGTTAGTGCCTAGAAGAGAGAGGTGTAGAAAATTTTCAGAATTGTTCCTCAATGATGTGGGAAGACCAACAGAAGGAAAAGGTGAAACAGTGAATTTCTGCTTTGAGCTGAGAGTTTCTTTACTTACTGATACCATTTTCACTTAAGTAAAAACTATCATACTCTCATGTCGATTTCTCTTAGACTAAGTTCTCAAATCTGCTCTGCTACCAATAAAAGCATTGTCCTCATTTCTAAGTTTCAATACTTTTCTACTACTATTTCCAGCTTGTGGTTACCTATAGAAGACATTTTATGGACTGAAAATGCCTGGCTTAAGAAGCTTCCCCCCTCCCCAAATATGCGTAGCAAAACTGATGGTAACATATGGCCCTATATTTTTTCCCTTCTTGCCAGTTCACTAAAATAAATTTACTTTCAATTTACATATTCTTGTCTTCATTTCAGAGCTTTGAAATGTATTTATAAGGTCTGTCCTGTCTATCTTTTTCTGAGATTATGCAACAGCTTTGCATGCTGTTTAGGAAAAAAAAAATCCAGGAACTTTTATGATTTTAAGAATTTTTCACTTCCTAATACATTTTGAAAAGTTTATGATATCAGAAAAAGAAAGGCTGAATGTTCATAGAAATGTAAAATTATGTAAAATGTATAATTGTTCCTGTAAGCTAGTTAGTAATATATCTTTATGAAACAAACCTATTGTCTATAAAAGTCTAACTAAAATTTTCGTTAGATAGATGTATGCTGTTCTTAAGAATTCTGGGGGCAGGGTCAAGATGGCAGACTAGACACATGTCTCCTCAGTTCCCTCTGAGAACTAAGCCCTGGAATAATTAAGTGGTGCAGCATGGACATCCAGGGAGCCTAGGGTCTGGCATAGGGTTGTCAGATTGAACTGGTCACCAGCAAAGGGGAAACTACCTGTCATAGATTGAACTGTGTCCTCTCAAAACATGTGTAGCCATGTGGCTGGGCCATGATTCCCAATATTTTATGATTGTCCTTCTGGCTTTTCATTTTTTGATTTTTCTATGCTGTATGTTAGAAGATTAGAGTCGGACTGTAAATCCCTTCTCAAGATCGCCTCCGTCCTCCACTGTAAAGGGAGTTTCCCTGGAGTGAGGCTTGCATCATCCTTTATCCTTTTAGCCTACAAGAGATAAAAGGAAAAGGAAGCAAGCAGGGAGATGGGAACCTTACATCATCAAGAAAAAACATTGGGAGAAGAGCACGTCCTTCAGACCTGAAGCTTCTGTGCCAAGGTGCTCCCTGACCAATGACTGATCCAACACAAGGACTTTCCTCTAGAGCTAACAGAGGAAAAACCCTCCCCTGGAACAGACATCCTGAATTCAGACTTACAGCCTATTAGACTGTGTAAGAATAAACTTTCCTTTGTTAAAGCCTTTCCACTTTGTGGTATTTCTGTTAGAGCAGTACCAGATGACTAAAACAGAATTTGGTACTGAAGGAGTGGTGTGATGTCCTAAAAAAATACCTAAAATGTGGAAGCTGTTTTAAAACTGATTGGATAGAAAGAATGGAGAACTGTTAACACCAACAGTAATGTAGATGGTGAGAAACAGCAGAGGATGAATGGTGGCAGATGGGCAGCAGCAGAACCAGAGCAGCACAAGACAGTGCCAGAGCTGAACCACAGAGTGAGAGAGCTGTGTGTCTGTGCACAGAGGTTTCCTGGAGGAGTGAGTGGCTCTGGGCACTTGAGTCATTGGAGTTAGGCCTACTGACCCACATAGCAGGAGAGCTGAGTGCCTGTGTGCAGGAGGCTACATTGCAGACTGGGGTGCCTCTGGGCGCTTGAATCAGTGGAGCTACAGAACTTTGTAACACTTGCCCCAGCAGGTCAGATGCAAGCCTGAGACCTGGCCCCTGAGGCCATAGGAAGCAGAAGCTGAAGAGACCAAGAACATAAGATGCTGAGCTTCCTCAGCATCTTAGAAGGGGTGGCCATGACCTCAGGAGTTCAAAAGAGTGTAGCCATGGCTTCCTCTGTTTGTAAGGGTAGAATTGTCACTCATTTGGGCTTAGGGTACTCCTAATGACAGGGCAGAGTTGCTCCCCTAGTGGTCCTAGAAGGCAGAGTTGTAGCACAGGATCAGGGTCTCCACTCAGAATTTAGAGAATGTGGCCAATACCTAAAGTCTGGAGGGCAAAGCTATTGTGTAAAATGTCTCAGAGAAGTGAAGATAATTTTCAAAGTTTTGAGGGCTATTGTAATGTGTTCTCCTGACTTGTTTGTAACCATTTAGTGCCTAGTTTCACTACAATTTCTCCCATCTGTTTAATGGAAATGTCTAACTTGTACCTATTCTGCCACTGTACATTTGGCAGCAGATAGCTTGTTTCCTAGGTTCCACAGATGTAAAAGAATTTTTGCATTTTGGACTTGGAACTGATTTAAGCCTTCTATCATATGGGATGGAAAACCCTGGTGACATAGTCGATTAAGTGCTACATCTGCTAAACAAAAGATCGGCAGTTCAAATCCACCAGCCACTCAGAAACTTTATAGGACAGTACTACTCTGACATGTAGGGTCGCTATGAGTCAGACCCAATTCAATGGCGGTGTTTTTTTTTTTTTTATCATATGGGATGGACATGTTTTTGCTATGATTTTTGCTACTATGGGATGATTGTGTTATACATTCAAAGATGTGATTTTTGGTGGTCCAAAGGGTGGAGTGTCATGACTTAAACTGTGTCCCCTAAAAAATGTATGCAGCCATGTAGCTGGGCCATGATTCCCACTATTTTATGATTGTCATTCATTTTGTGATTTTTGTATGCTGTATATTAGAAGATTAGGGTGGGACTGTAAATCCCTTTGTAAGATCACCTCTGTGCTCCACCGTAAAGGGAGTTTCCCTGGAGTGTGGCTTGTACCACCCTTTATCCTTTTATCCCACAAGAGATAAAAAGAAAGGGAAGCAAACTGAGAGTTGGGAACCTCACATCGTCAAGAAAGCAGCACCGGGAGAAAAGTGCATCCTTCAGATCCAGTGTTGCTGCACCAAGATGCTGCCTGACCAAAGACTGATACAACACAATTACTTTTCTCCAGAGCTGACAGAGGGAAAGCCTTCCCCTGGAGTGGGCACCATAAATTCAGACTTGTAGCCTATCAAACCACGTAAGAATAAACTTACCTTTGTTAAAGCCATTCTACTTTGTGATATTTCTATCACAGCAGTACCAAATGACTAAAACACTACCTCTCTCTAACATAAGGCAGCTGCATTCTGAGTCCTGCTTCTGCCAACTCAGCATTAGGAGGACTGCACGTACAATACCACTTTTTTTCCTGGGAGGTGGTGACTGGGCATGAACTGGCAAATATACCAAACTGCAGTGCTTAAGTAAACAGCATATACTGCAAAACAGAGACTGTGCTTGGGATAGCTACATTTTGAAAGCCCACCTGCTGACTGAGGGAACCACTGTCCTTCACCCTCTCATTTCTGAGCTGCACCACAGAGTCTGTTGTTTCATAGCAGGAAGGACAGCTCAGGCAGGATGCCATCTTGGTCAGCTGTAAGGCAGAGTCATCCAGCTAGAGGCCTTACCTGGGGCTAATTCTCACTCTAAGAAGCAGGGCCTGTCAGGAAAGTGTTTCTCCTGCAGAATAGTTGGATTTAGGACAGTGGAGTATAGACTTATGGGTGGGGCCTGACAGAGGATGGCAGCAAGGCTGTAACTCCCCCCTATTTTAAGTCACATTTTAGCATCTGGAAGGTCTGTGACATGCTTTGGTTGTCAGCTGGAGAGCGGGGACTACCACATCTGAGGGCCTTGCTGATTTTGGCAGCTGTTGGACAGTTCCTTGCTTAGCAGTAGAGTACTTTTTTAAAAAATAAGATCACCTGGAGAACTGATTGTTGAGTGGCCCAGCAGCATCTCCTCCACCCTTCACTGACCCACAACATAGTGTAGGCTGATGGCCCCCTAGTGACTCCATAAGTAGGGCACCAGCCAGGAAGTAGATCCTGTCACCACACAGAGTCCATTGGGGGCCAGTCACTAGAGTACACAGAGGTGGCTGATGACTAACTCCCCTCTTAGAACTATGACTCAGTACCTGTTAAGATAACACCAGAGAAACCAAACAGCATCTAGGTGGCATGAAGGCAACAATCAATAGCTAACCATTTAAAAAAGGAATCCACTATAGCTCTGGAAAACTTCCAAAATCAAAAAATCAAAAAAACTTCACAGATGAACAAGCCTTTATGAAACTATCACAGGTCAAGTGCAAAATAATTATGTATAGAGCCTAGAGATAAAACAAAATGTGGCAGAACAAGATGAAAAATTTAGTAAGCTATTTGAACTGATAGAACATTAATGACTTGCAATCCAGCTGATCAAAAACAAAATTACAGAATTAGACAACTTAATCAAAAGTCAAAAGAGCAGAACTGAGAAGTTGGAAGCCAGAGTCAGTGAGCTTGAGGCTAGGGCAACTGACATCAGCATCAGCATTTATGAGGAGAAATCAGAGAAAAAAAAATAAGAAAAAAAATGAAGAAGTATTAAGAAACATGTGGGACTCTATTAAGATGAATAATCTGCAAATAACTGGAGTTCCTGAGAAGGGAGAAATAACTGAAAATAGAGATTATTGTTGCTGACAAAAAACTTCTTTGAAATTATGAAAGAAGATAATGTACATACCCAAGATGCTTTACTGAACACTACAAAAACCAGATCCCAAAAGAAAAACACCAAGACATAATCAAGCTTAATAAAATGAAACAAACAGAAGCTCTTGAAGGCCACAGAGGGAAGTCCTGTAGGCTTTTATCTGATGTCTCGGCAGAAACAATGTGGCAAGAAGGCAGTGGGTTGACACATTCAAAGCCTTGATAGAGTAAAGCTGTCCAATCAAGAATTATATATCTTGGAAAATTGTCTCCCAAATATAAGGGTGAAATTAAGACATTCACAGATAAACAGAAGTTTAGAGACTTTGTAAAAACCAAACAAAAGCTTCAGGAAATACTGCAAGAAGCTCTTGTTTAGAAAAATAAAAATATCAAGTGTATATTTAAGGAGGCAATGTAGGATACAGAACCCAGAATGTCACTCAGGGGAGTCACAAAGCTCAATCAAAGCTGCTATATTAAAAGAAGGGAACCAGTGATCAGACCACACAAACAATGACATCATCACACTAAAAAGAGGGATGTATTACAGTGGCTATAACCCTTTCAGATGACGAGGAAACTAAAAAGATATGCAGAATTTAAAATATGATTTAAACTTAGAATAGTAAGGGGGACCACGGGGGTACCCACAAAGCAAAATAACAGTGCAACATATCAACACAAGAAACATAATTCAGGAGTCTCAACAAACATAAGACCAATACTGAAACAGATGAAGTCAACCCATAAAGAAGAGTGACCCAGAACAGAACATTTAGAGCAACACAGAAAACATCAACAATACAAAAATAAAGGCATCAAAATTACAGCACTAAGCACATACCTGTCAATAATTATGCTGAATGTAAATGGACTGAATTCTCCAACAGAGACAGAGAGTGACATCCTAGATCAAAAGATAGGATCCATCTATATGCTGCTTACGAGAAACACACCTTAGACTTCAAGATATGAACAAACTGCAAATCAAAGGATGGAAAAATATTCACTAAGCTAACAACATACAAAGAAGAGCAGGAGTGGAAATACTAAACTCAGATAAAATAGACTTTAATATAAAATCCACCATGATGGACAAGGATGGTCAGTATTTATTGCTGAAAAGTTCAATACGTAAGCAGGATATAACAATATTAAATATGTATGCAACCAATAGCAGAGCATCTAAATACAACAAACATTGGCAACATCGAAAAATGAAACAGATCACTCCACTTTTAGTAATGGACAGATAATTGAGAAAAAAAGCTCAGTAAAGATAAAGATCTTGTTGCAACAGTTAACCAACTAGATAGACCTTATCAACATATACAGAACCTTTTACCCATCATCAGATAAGTACACCTGCTTCTCCAATGCATGTGGAACATTGTCCAGAATAGACTATGTGTTAGGATATAAATCAAGTCTCAATAAAATCCAAACCACTGAATTACTGCAAAGCATCCTACTGAACCATACAGCCATAAAAGTTGAAATCAACATCAGAGAAAACATAGGTAGCAATCTGAACTAATGGAGACTGAACAACACCTTTATCAAATATCCATTGGTTATAGAAGAAATCAAGGATAAAATAAAGAAATTTATGGAATCAAATGAAAATGGAAACAGATCCTACCAGAACATATAGGATACAGCAACAGCAGTGGTCAGAGGTCAATTTATCTCTATAAATGCACACACCTGGAATGAAGAAAAGTCCCAAACCAAAAAATTCACCCTACAGCTTGAACAAATAGAAAGAGAGCAACAGGGGAATCCCTCAGCCACAGGAAAACAAACAGATAATGGAGATAAGAGCAGAACTAAATGAATTAGAGAACAGAACAATTGAAAAACTTCACAAAACCAAAAGCTGATTTTTTTAAAAGATCAACAAAGTTAATAAACCATTGGACAAACTTACAAAAGAAATGAGAAAATGAGATGGAAGATGTCACAACAGATCTGACAGAAATTAAAAATATCATAACAGAATACTACAAAAGACTGTAACAGATTTGAAAACCTAGAGAAAATGGACAAATTTCTAGATTCGTATCACCCGCCAAAATTATCACAAGGAGAAGTAGAACAACTTAATAAACCCATCACAAAGGAAGAGATTGAAAAAGTCACCCAAAACCTACCAACCAAAAAAAGCCCTGGCCCAGATGGCTTCACAGCAGAATTCTACCAAACTTTTGCAAAAGTGTTAACTACAATAGTACTATTTCACAGTATAGAAAGGGATGGAATACTCCCAACTTCATTCTATGAAGCCAGCATAACCCTGCTGCCAAAGCTAGGGAAAGATCCAACAAAAACGGAGGACTAAAGACCGACATCGCTCATGAACCTAGATGCAAAAACACTCAACAAAATCCTTGCCAATAGAATTCAACAACATATCAAAAAAGTAATTCATCACGACCAAGTTGGATTCATACCAGGGAAGCAAGTCTGGTTCAACATCAGAAGAACAATTTATATGATCAACCACATAAATGACACAAAAGATAAGAATCACCTGATTTTGTCAATTGATGCAGAAAAGTCATTTGACAAAGTCCAACACCTATTCATGTTAAAAACTCTCAGCAAAATAGGAAATCAGGGGAAATTCCTCAGAGCAGTAAGAGGCATCTATGCAAAGCCAACAGCCTACATCATCCTGAATGGAGACTGAAAGAATTCCCCTTGAGAATGGGAACTAGACAAGGATGTCCACTATCACCACTTCTATTCAACATTGTACTAGAAGTGCTAACCGGAGCAATTAGACAAGACAAAGACATGAAGACTATCCTCATCAGTAAAGAGTAAGTAAAAATCTCCCTATTTGCAGATGATTTGATTGTATATGCAGAGAATCCTAAAGACTCCAGAGTAAACTACTGGAACTGATAGAAGAGTTCAGCGAAGTATCAGGATATAGGACAAAAATAAATCAGTAGGATTCCTTTATACCAACAAAGAGATCATCAAAGCAAAAATCACTAAATCAATACAACTTAATATAGCTCCCAAGAAGATAAAATACCTAGGAATAAATCTCACCAGAGAAATAAAAGACCTATGCAACGAGAACTACAAGACCTTACTGCAAGAAACCAAGAGAGACTTGCATAAATAGAAAAGCCTATGCTGTTCATGGATAGGAATACTTAACATTGTGAAAATGTCTATTTTACCCAAAGCAGTCTACCTACACAATGCAGTCCCAATGCAAATTCCAGTGACATTTTTCAATGAGATGGAGAAACAAACCACCAACTTTGTTTGGAAAGGGAAGAAATCCCCAGATATATAAAGCTCCCCACAGTGGGGGGCCTCAGACTATTTGACCTTATAGCCTGTTACACTGCCACAGTAGTCAAAACAGCCTAGTACTGGTACGAAAAGAGACATATAAACCAATGGAACAGAGTTGAGACCCCAAAGATGCCACCATCCTCATATGAACAGCTGGTATTTGATAAAGGCCCTAAGACTGTAAACTGGGGTAAAGAGAGTCTCTGGCAAACTTGAATAACCATCTGCAAAAAAGTGAAATAAGACCCATATGTCACACCTTACATACAAACTAACTCAAACTGGATGAAAGACTTAAATATCAAACTCTAAAATGATAAAGACCATGCAAGAAAAAATAGAGTCAACAATGGAAGTTCTAATACACAGTTTAGCCAGACTTCAAAAACTGATGAATAAAGCACAATTGACAGAAGAGAAAATAGATGAACAGGAACTACTGAGAATCAAACACTTTTGCTCATCCAAGGACTTTATCAAAAAAGTTAAAAGACTACCTACAGAATGGAAAAAACTATTTGGCAACTACATGTTGGACCAATGTCTGATCTCCAAAATACACCAGGTATTGCAAAATATCAACAAGAAAAATGTAGATAACCCAATTAAGAGACAGACAAAGAAGATGGACAGACACTTCACCAAAGAGCACTTCCAGGCAACCAAAAGACACATGAGGAAATGCTGATGATCATTAGCTATCAGAGAAATCCAAATCAAAACCACCATGAGATACCACCTCACCCCACCAAGATTGGCCATGATCCAAAAAACACAGAACAACAAATGCTGGAGAGGCTGTGAAGAAACTGGAACTCTCCTACATTGCTGGTGGGATTCCAAAATGGTACAACCTCTATGGAAAGCAATTTGGCACTTCCTTAAAAAGCTGGAAATAGATATACCATTTGATCCAATAATGCCACTGTTCACAATATATCCTACAGAAACAAAGGCTGTCACACAAGCAGACACACGCGCACAGATGTTCACTGCAACACAGTCTATAATAGCAAAAAGATGGAATCAACCTAGATGTCCCTCAACAGATGAATGGATAAACAACTATGGTACATATACTCAATGGAACACTATGCAATTACGAAGAACAATGCTTTTAGGAAGCATCCCATGACCTTATTTCAAGGTTATATTGAGTGAAATCAGTCAGTGGCAAAAGGACAAATACTACATGAAATCTCTATTATAAGGACTTAAAAACAGACTTATGTACAGAAGAAAAGACTCTTTGGTGGCTACAAGGGTGGGGAGGAAGGGACAGTGTTGGTCATAGGTTTGGTAGTTGATAGTAATTTGGTTAGGTGAAAACAGTGACAGCGCACAGTAGAAAGAAGATCAACTTAAGTGGACTTCACCATAAACTGAAAGTTCTTCTAATCTCAACCTAATATTGTAAGGATAGAGTAGCAGGAGTAGGGTCTGAGGGCCATGCTCTCAGGGGACATTGAGGCCAATTGGCATAACTTGCCTATTGCTAAGAGACTCTTCTGCACCCCATATTGGTGAGTAGCATCTGAGTTCTTGACAGCTAGTAAGATGCCATCTGAGGTTCACCAAATGATCCCAACTCATCCAGAACAGATGATCAGCAAGAACAACAAAAGCAAGAAGATAAAGGAGCTCAGGCAACAGAAGGACCCATGTAAATGGGAGACTGTATCAACATGTGACCAGAAGAACCAGATGGTGCCCAGTCATCACCACAGAGAGTTGTGACAGGGCACACAATGTTGAGTCCCTGTGGCAACACATGAAAAATAGGGGTATAGCTCAAGAACTCTTCTAAAAGACCATAATTGATGGTCTGATGGCTTGGGGGATTTCCCTGGGAGCATAGCCCCTAGACCTGCTGTTGCCCCTGACCAGAAAACATTACTGAAGTCAACTCTTCTGACAAAAATATGCTGGACTTGGGGACACAATGTGGCCATATGGTATGCATAATTTATGACTCTAAACATTTGTAGGATGCTGTTCTACTGGCCTCTTTCCAGGTGGGAGAGAAGTGGATGGGGAGGAGGGGACAGGAGCTTATTGAGAGGATATGACAAGTATAGAATGAAAAGGTGGAATATACTGTTATGGGGCAAGGAGAGCAGACGAAGCTGCAGATAGATGGGCATGCAAAATTAATTTGGATTGTATACTTTCACTTAATCACAATAAAAAAAAGAATTCTGCTTGGACTTTGTAAGCAAAGGCTAAATTTCTAAAATCATAGAAATATTAAGGGGCTCATGGGAGGGTTTTTTAAACAAAGGAGAAACTTGTCATGGACTGTTGAATTTGCTAAAATGGGAATAATATTATTTTAACCCAAAGAAAAGACTACTGTGTTGTCTGTGAGAAAAGTTTTTAGGCTCTAAGATAATGTCTCAAAAGACTGTCTTCCCTCTTCTAGTTCAGTTTTAGCAGTTTTTGAGATTTTCATCAAGAAAGTATTGAATGGAAGAAGGATTTGTCCTAGAAGAAAAGAATACTGTGTATCCATACTGGGAGTATTCCAAAAGTAAGAGGTGAAGACACTAATTCTGTTTTGTTTTTTATTTTAGATCCTAGAACTGAGCTCTAATTGTGTCTTTATAAGTTTAGGATTGGGTAAGGTCATCAACTCTGTTTTTGGATCATGTAACTAAACACTACTTAGCCATTACTAATGAGTCATAGATACAGAGTGTTTAAGCTTTAGGGACCCTTGTACTTGCCTTGAATATCATGAGGCAGACTGTTAGGAATGCTTGTGAGGTAAGAGTGAAATAAGACATTTTAAAAGATTTTGAGGACTGTGGCTGTGAAATAGTAGTAGTTTTGTCACCCAGGAGACATTTGACAAGGAGATATTTTGGTTGTTACAACTGCATAGGTGATGAGGAAGAGATTACCGCATTTGGTGGGTCAATCCTAGGGATGTCGCTAAGCATTTTACAGTGCACAGAACGACCCTCCACAAAAAAGAATTATTGGCTAAAATCTCAGTAGTGCTGTTATTGAGAAACTTTGGTTAGCATTTTGATGTCCAAAACAGCCATGTCAGAATATAAATAAAATTTACTGTTACCAAGTCATGTGTTCATTCCTAGTCTCATACCATCCAAAAGTTTACCTAGAATTACTCTCTTCTTTGTTTCACCTCACTTATTCTGCAAACTATCCCAGAATCGCCCTCCATTCTAACTCCTTTGGTATCCCACTTCTTACCCCATATTTAAGTATTCTCTCAAACCTGAGTGTCAACTGGAGTAGAATCAAATGTATTTTAGTTAAAACAAAGCAAAACTGAAAGTCAAATGGTTTAGTGCTTTATGTCGCAAAATGGTCTTATCAAATATGATGTGACAAAGCAGAAGTATTTTTCAATGTGTTATGTCCACAACGCCTAGGGACCACTGACTTATTTTTATTCCTGGTATCTGTCATTGTAGCGTAGGCATCCAGACTGAAGAAATACATATTGCTACTTCCACGTTTTCTATAAACCTTCATATCAATTTATGCTATGGAAAGGAGATACAAAAAAGAACAAAAACACAAAACAAAGTTATGAATGATTATTTAGAAAACAAAAGAATGCAGTAAAGCATTCAATACAATTTATTTTTTGCATAAAGGAGTAGATAACTTATAATGTTATTAAAGAAGAAAAATGGGGTAGGACTCTGCCAATTGTTCAGAGCCAAAGCCAGCCAAGTGCCGTCGAGTCGGATCCAACTCATATCTCAAATTAGTAACAACTATAACAAGTTAAAGGAATTCTGTATGAAAAGAGAGAAGGTTAGTGCTCTCCTTGACAAGGATAAAAGAGACCCTTAGGACATACAGCATTCATACTGTTAAGTCATTGCCACCTACTTTGTGGCATCTAACCACAGTATATTTTTACAATGACAAAGAGAACTTTGAAGAGGAAATCACCAAATTAATTTCTTTTACAATAGCCCCTAAGAAGATAAAATAGTTAAGAATAAATCTAATTAGAGACATAAAAGGCTTGTATGAAGAAAATAAAAGACACTACTGCAAGAAACCAAAAGAGGCCTGCATGAATGGATGACTGTTAGCCCCCTGCCCTTTTCAGCATGTGCAGCCAGATACCTGTGCCTACACAGAACATCCCTTCCCATCAAGGACTGTAGGGGAAAGCCTGCGTGACTACCTGAACACTTGAGCTAAATACTTAAGAAAAGTAAATGAATTCTTGGGCTCATATGCTTTGTAATGGCTCATGGATAAGAAGACTCAATATTATGAAAATATTTCTTCTATCCAAGCCATCAACAGATACAATGCAATCCTGACAAAAATTCCAATGAAGTTTTTAATGAGATGGAGAAACAAATTGCTAAGTTCAAATGGAAAGGCAAGAGGTTACAGGTAAGTAAAGTATTATTTAAGGAAAAGAAAAAGTGTGTGTGTGGGGGTGCTCACACTTCCTGATTTTAGAACCCATTATACTGCATGGTAGTCAAAACAGCCTGGTATTGGTACAGCAACAAGTGCATAGATAAGTGGAACAAAATTGAGAATACAGATGTAAATTCATCCACCTATGAGCAGCTGATCCCAAGTCCACTGAATAGGGAAAAGACTGTGTCTTTAACAGACGGTTCTGGCATAATTGGATATCCATCTGCAAAAATAAAATAAGACCCATACCTCACACCATGCACAACTTAATTATAATACAGCCAAGATCTACATAGAAAATCTAAAACAATAAATATTGTGGAATTAAAAATAGGAACAACAGGGCATATACAGAATGCAAAATGTAACTAATGTATAAACATCAGAAGAGAAACTGAAGTGTCTTCCAATAAGGATGTCCTATTTTTGACAGCTCATGGCACTGGTATCTGTGAAGCTGTAGTGGCCTTATTTATCACGTTGTTTTGATTAGTCTTGACAAATAGCCATGAAAAGTTACATGATTCCACAATGCATAGAAACTGTTAAAATTTATTATCCAAATGAATGTTCCACCCATCAAATATTCTATGTGTTATGTGAAATTTAGTATGTGCAAAATCATCCCACTGGGAGAACAATTCAATGTTCAATCAAAAAATTTGAGACAACCATGTCTGTTGCCAGCCAGAGAATACCAGTGCATCAACAAATTGCATATTCCAATGATAACATTGCCACCATTTGTCAGAGTACACACGAGAATCCACCCCAATTTCTCACTGAGAACAAGAACTGGCCTTTTGTTAACCACAGTTTGGTGGATTTTGTATCTAGATTTGAAGCTTTACCTTTATAAAATTGTTTTAACTCAAGACCTGAAGTCCAATGACCATAGATTATGGCATACATTTGCTGACTTGGCTCTGGAGCAACTGGAATTTGACCCTGCTTTTGGCTGCAAAATCATCTTCGGCAACAAACCCCATTTTTTGGATGAATGATTATGTTAACAAACAAAACTGTCACATCTGGAGTGATGAGAATCCAGTGGAGATTCAAGAATGTCCACTTCATCCCCTAAAAGTTACCATCTGGTGTGGACTTTAGTCCAGCAGAATTGTTGGCACTTATTTTTTGCAAGATGAACAAGGAGAGGCTGTGACTGCCAATGGTGAAACATATTGAGCTATGATTATTTTTGGCCCCATTTGGAAGGTCCTATAGCAGTGACTTTACCTGAATTTATGTTCTATACATAATGCTGTCCAATGCACTTCAAAATAATAAAGCAATTAAAACTGTACCATTTACACAATTTGTTTTATTCAAGTTCAAATATAGGACACCCTTACCAGAAGACCCTTTTTAAATAGCTAGCCAAAAAGCCAAGTGCCATCGAGTCGGATCCGACTCATGCTAGGAGTTCCTAAATATCATACAATTATGGTCGTCCAAAGATTTCACCAAAAGGGGGAGGTGAAAATGACACAGTAGTCAGAAACTTCCTGCAATCCTTCTAGCAACAAAGATCCCAAAGAACAGATTAATTGTATATGACATCCCAGGAGTCCTAAACATCAAAGAGAAAGTTGAGAAATCAGCGTGAGTGACAAGGAAGGGAGAGTAGGTCCTGAAGTATCTAGGACTGGCGAGACCTGACTCAGCAGGAATTGGCACTCTGCAGGCCGATTGGTGGTGGTGAACACGGTGAGGGAAACAATGAAAAGTGTCTACCTCAGTAGCAGAGACTTAGCAGCAGAGAGCCTACTCACACCTCCAGAATCAGGGAAACATGCCATTCCATTGTCAAAAGCTAAGCCTTACATGGGATTTAAAACTTTCCTTTGGGATAAAACTCTTACTTTTACAAGTACTTCCTTTCCCATCACTGCAGAGCACTGGCTCCACAAATGGATTCACACCATGGTCTGGAAGTAGGAACCCCTATGTGTGCCATGAGCCATTCTCCTAGACTTGGAATGGGAATAATTTAACAAATGGGGGGGGGGAATAGAAAAAAAAAATCTCCTGAATCCCTTAAGCCTGAATTCATGGTAGAAACATTTCCTTGGCCTAGGTACAGGCATAAGGGGTACATATACCTTGAACACCTCTTACCTCTACATTCAGCTTCCAGGAACCATAAACAAGTTGCAAAATCTGTTCACCTACATGCTTTAAGGAACAGGGACATGCTTTCCTGACAGACATTCATGGATGGCTATCAGCCTCCTGCCTTTACCAATGACTGCAACCAGGTACCTGTTTCTATGTTAACAGCCCTGCATATGGGACTGTAGGGGAGACCTTGCACCTCACATTGGGTGGCTGACAACGTGGACACCTGTGCTGAATACATATAAGAAAAGTAGTCTTCTGGGTTTGCATTCCTAGTGATAGCTCTAATGACAGGATGTAAGAACTTCAAAGATACCAATAAGTAAACTAGCTCACATGTCTAGCTTATTTGGACATTTCAAAACAAAATAGGTAGGCAGAATGCAGTAAACAAACATAAAATAAATTCATCAACTTACAGATGGCTCAGAGACAATATCAAATTGTATAAAGAGGCAGACAATGATGGCTTCAGAAAGCTCCCAAAATAAAGAATCAAGAAATTTTCCAGATGAAGAGAATTTCCTGAAATTCTCAGAGGTAGTATGCAAAAGTTTAATATTTAGAACTCTTGAAGAGATCAGAAAGGAGGTCAGGCAAAATGCAGCAGAGCATAATGACAAATTGAGCAGGTTGCAAGAAAAAATAGATAAATTTAGAATCATGTAGAAATTTAGAAGATTAATAATAAAGTTACAGGTAGGACAACTCACCAGAAAGTCAAAAGAGCAGAACTCAGGCAAATGAAACCAGAATTAGTGAGATTGCAGATAAAACATTTGACACTAACATATGTGAGGAAAAATTAAATCAAATAATTAAAATCAAGCAACACTAAGAATTAAGTGGTACTCTATCAAGAAGAATAATCTGCTTGTGACTGGAGCACCAGGACAGGAGGAGATAACAGAAAATTCAGAACTGTTGAAGATTTGTTCACAGAAAAACTGCTTGATACCATGAAAGATGAGATATCTATACAAGACTGTCATCAAACTCCACAAAACGTGGATCCCAAAAGAAAGCCACCAAGACATACTTTAATAAAACTTGCCAAAATAAAAGGTAGGGAGATCATTTGAAAAGTAGTTAGGATTGTACAAAAAATAATCTACAAAGGAGAGTCAATAAGAATTAGTTTGGACTACTCAGCAGAAACCATGTAGGCAAGAAGGCAATGTGATGACATATACAAAGCCTTGAAGGAAAATAAATGCCAGCAAAGAATTATATACCCAGCAAAACTGTCACTCTCATGTGAGGACTGCCAATTAAGTTCGTGAATTTATCCCAGAAAAAGTGGTACATACTTCATTGCTGAATATCACTGTGGTCACCTTCAAAGTGCTCCCCTTGGGAACCTATGTACTAATGCCAGTGCCTACATCACCCTTCAAAGCTGTTTTGGAATTCTTTCTGGAATGGACATCAGAGCTCTCATTGCTTCACGCTTGATGTCCTGAATGTCATCAAAATGTCTTCCTTTCAATATTTCTTTTATCTTTGGGGAAATAAAGACACCATTAGGGGCCAGATCATGTGAGTAGGGAGAGTTTTCCAACAGAGTTACTTGTTTACTGGCTAAAAACTCCCTCACAGACAACTGTACAATTAAGTTCATGAACTTGCCACCATGCCACTGTGTGCAATGGCCATTCTAGAAAGAGTCCCACAATTGCTTTAAAGGGTGGACTAGGTGCTAGAGTTAGTGCATAGTTTCTCCAAGCGAGTACTTTGAAGGTGACCATAGTGATAGTCAGCAATGAGGTATGTAATACTTAGAACAATTCAGTTTGTGGACTTAATTGTCAGAACTCATATGATGATGAAATTAGGACATTTCTAAACAAACAGAAATTTAGGCAACTTGCAAAAAAACTCAACCAAAATGACAATAAATACTAACAAGAATTCTTTGGTTACAAAATCAGTAACATCAAATAACAAACCAAGACTAGAACACAGAGAGAGAAACTAGGTATCAACCCAGATAGGGAAATCACAAAAATAAATCAAAGCTAAAACATTGAAAATAAAGAAACAGAGATGCCACTATGTAAAAGATGGCAAACATTATAACCAAAAAAGGATTTTTAAAAAAATATATAGTCAAAGATCTTTCACCTGGAGAGCAAGTCAATGTAGTACAAAGAAAAGACTAGTTTAAATTTAGAAAAATAGGTGTAGATATAAAGGTAACCACAAAGGAAATTATCAATCTTACACATCTAAATAAAAAACAAAAACATGAAGTCTCAACAAATACAAAATCCACAATGATGAAAAAGATAAAGAGAAAACAGATAAAGAAAAATGGCTCAGCACAGAAAATTATGTAGAGTGAAGGAATTCTCAACAACACACAAAAAGGCATCAAAGTGACAGCAATAAACTCATAACTATTAATAGTTACACTGAATGTAAATGGTTTAATTTCACAAATAAAGAGATAAATAATAGCAGATTGGGTGAAAGACATGATCCATCTATAAGCTGCCTACAAGAGACACATCTTAGACTTAATGACACAAACAAACTAAAGCTCAAAGGATGGAAACATATGTATCAAGAAAACAATGGTTTTTTTTTTTGTTTTTTTCTTTTGAAAAAAGCAGGAATTGAAATACTAATTTCTGATAAAATAGACTTTAAAGTAAAACCTACCATAATGGGTAAGGAATGATGTTGTGTAGTGATTAAAGGGTCAATACACTTGGAGGACATAACCAAACGGCACTTGGCTTGGCTATGCAATGACAGGGCTTCTAAATACACAAAGAAAACTGTAACAACCTTGAAAAGAGAAATAGCCAGCTCCACAATAATAGTAGGAGACTTATGCACACCACTTTTAGTGAAGGACAGAAGATCCAGAAAGAAGCTCAGTAAAGACATGGAAAGTCTAAATGCCACAATCAAACAATTTGATCATAGACATCATAATAGAATACTATAAAAATAGTACTCTAAGAAATTTGAATACCTAGAGTAATTGGACAAATTGCTAGAAACTTACTACCTACCTAAGTAACACAAACAGTGGAAGAACAATCAAAAATATCTATAACAAGATAACAAATTGAAAAAGTAACTTAAAAACTCACAATTAGAAGCCACAAACAAAAACATACAAAAAACCTAGGCTCTGAAGGCTTCCCTAAAGAATTCTATCAAACTTTCAGAGAAAAGTTAACACCACTACTATTTCAGAGAACAGGAAAGGATGGAATGTTCCCAAACTTCATCTATGAAACCAGCATACCCTTAATGCCAAATCCAGGTAAAGACACCACAAAAATGGAAAAAAATGCAGATCAAATCTGTCGTGAACTTAGATGCAAAAATCCTCAACAAAATTATAGCCAATAGAATTCTACAATATATGTAAAAAATAATTCACCATAACAGTGGTATTCATACAGGAATGCAAGGGTGGTTCAACATTAGAAAAACAATCATTCTTATCAAACATACAAATAAAACAAAAACATTTCATTTTTTTCTGTTGTACTAAAGGCACTTGACATAGTCCATCACTCATTCATGTTAAAAACTCTCAGCATAATAGGTATAAAAGAGGAATTTCTCAGCATAATAAAGGACATTTATACAAAGTCAAGAGTCAACAGCCAACATCAACCTAAATGGAAAGAGTCTGAAAGCATTGCTCTTGAGAACAGGAAACAAACAAGGATGCTGCTTGTTAACACTTGTATTCATCATTGTCGTGGAAGTTCTAGCCAGAGCAATCAGGCAAGAAAAAGAAATAAAGCACATCCACATTGGTAAGGAAGAAGTGAAAGTATCTCTATTTGCAGATGACATGATCTTGGATTTAGAACACCCTAAAGAATCAAAAAACAAACCCAAAAACAAACAAAAAAATGGCTTTAATGGAAGAGTTGAAGCACAGCATCAAGATACAAGATAAACATACAAGAATCAGCTGTATTCCTCTACACCAACAAAGAGGAAATAGCTGAATGAATATCATTTATAACAGCCCCCAGGAAAATAAAATACTTAGGAATAAATCTAATCCCAGATAAGTAAAGCATCAGAGAAGAAGAACATTGTAGAAGGTCTCACACTATCCAACTTTAGAATCTGTTACAATGCCACAGTAGTCAAAAC
The DNA here is from genome assembly GCA_028571685.1 of Heterohyrax brucei. Classification (NCBI taxonomy): domain Eukaryota; kingdom Metazoa; phylum Chordata; class Mammalia; order Hyracoidea; family Procaviidae; genus Heterohyrax; species Heterohyrax brucei. The sequence continues at coordinate 80,891,644 of CM053143.1, forward strand.
AGCCTGTTACAGGTAAACAGACACATAGACCAATGGAACAGAATTAAGAATTCAGACATAAAATTATCAGATTACAAGCAGCTATATTTGACAAAGGCCCAAAGTCTATAAATTGGGAAAAAGAGAGTCTCTAACAAATAATGTTGTAATAACTGGATATCCATTTACCAAAAAAAGAAAGAAAGAAACAAGACTAGTATTTTACATTATACAAAAACTAGCTCAAAATGAATCAAAAACCTAAATATCAAATCTAAAATGATAAAGATCATGGGAGCAAAAATAGGGCCAACAATGGGAACCCTAATACAGGACATAAGCAGAATACAAAATATTACCTACAGTACACAAACACCAAAAGAGTGAATGGACAACTGGGAATTCCTAAAAATTAAACACTTATGCTCATCCAAAGACTTCATTAAAAGAGCAAAAAGACAACTTATAGACTGGAAAAAATAATTTGGTTAAGAGAAATCTGATCAGCATCTAATCTCTGAAAAATCTCTGAAATCTACAAGATACTGAAAAACCTTGACAACAAAAGAACAAATAACCCAATTTAAAAAGGGGCAAAGGCTATGAAAGTCTCTTCACCAAAGCAGACATGTAGATGGCTGACAGATACATGAGGAAATGCTCACTATCACTAGTGATTAGAAAAATCAAAACTGCAATGAAGTACCTTCTGTCTCCAACAAATCTGCCATTAATCCAAAAACCACAAAATAATAAATGTTGGAGAAGCTACAGAGAGACTGGAACACTTACACAATGCTGATGTGAATGCAAAATGGTACAACCATGGTAGAAATAAATTTGGTGCTTTCTTAAAAAGCTAGAAATAGAAATACTGTGTGATCCAGAAATCCTAGTTCTTGGAATGTATCATGGAGCAGTATAAGCTGTCAAGTGAATAGACACATGCACACCAATATTCATTGCAGCACTGTCCACAATAGGAAAAAGGTGGTGTCTATCAATGGAAGAATGTATAAACAAACTACGGCATACTCATCCAGTGGAATACTGTACACTGACTGATAAAGAATGACAGTGACTTTGGGAAACATCTCATAATGTGGTAGAATCTGGAAGGCATTATGCTGAGTGAAATTAGTTGCAAAAGGACAAGTAGAACTATAGCACTATTTTAAGAAATGAAGACAAAGTTTATACACACAAGAAAACAGTCTTTGGTGGTTGCAAGGGTGAGGAGAGTTATTCACTAATTAAATAGCAAACAAGAATTATTTTGGGTGACAGCAGAGACAGCACACAGTAAAGAAGAAGTCAGCACAACTGAACCAAATCAAAAGCCAAGAAGTTTTCTAAGTCCAATCAAATATTTCAAAGAACAGACTAGTAGGGTCATGGTTCTGGGGGCAGTGGTTTCATGAGATGTCTAGGCCAACTGGTATAACTATGTATATTAAGAAAATGTTCTCCATCCCACTTTTGTGACTGGCTTCTTAGTCTTAAAAGCTAGCAAGCAGTCATCTAAGAAGCATCAATTGGTCCCAACCTACCTGAAGCAAAGGAATATTAAGAATATAAAAGACAAGGAAAATAGAAGCCCAAGAGACAGAAAGGACCACAGAAATCAGAGACTATGTCAAGATGAGACTGAAAGAGCTAGAAGACGCCTGGCCACTACTGATGACTGCCCTGACAAGGAACACAACAAAGTACCCCCTATGAAGCAGAAGAAAAATGGGGAACAGAACTTGAACTCTAGTGAAAATACCAGGCCTGATGGTCTGACAGACTGGAGAATCCCCAGAAGACTTGACACCTGGAATCTCCGTTAGCCTAGAACTGAAATCATTCCTGAAACCTACTCTTCAGACAAAGACTGGACTGGAGTATAAGACATAAAGTGAAACTGGTGAAGAGTATGCTTCTTGGCCTAAGTAGACACAGGAGACTGGCAGTTCCTCGATGATAAGGCAGAGGGAGACAGGAGCTGGCTGAATGGACACAGGAAATATGGGATTCAAGAAAGCAACTAGAGTTACATAACAACGTGTATGTAAGTGTTGCATGATGAACTGACATGAATTGTAAACTTTCTCTTAAAGCACAGTAAAATATTGGGGAAAAAAGGAAAATAAATCAGAGATAGAAATTAAAAGACTACCAAAAGACTAAAAAGACAACCTATGGACTAGGAAAATGTTTTGGCTATGATGTATCCAATCAAGGTCTGCTCTCTAAATCTACAAGATAGTACAAAGCCTCAGCAACAAAAAAGCAAACAAGCCAGTTAAACAATGGGCGAAGTATATGAACAGGCACTTCACTAAAGAAAGAATTCAGGTAGCTACCAGATACAAGAGGAAATGCTCATGATCATTAGCCATTAGGGAAATCTAAATGAAAATTACAATGAATATATCATCGCACTCCACAAATCTAATAGTAATAAAAAAAATAAAAAACAAAATAATAAGTGTTAGAGAAATTGTGAAGAGACTGGAACATTTATATACTGCTGTTGGGCATGTAAAATGATACAGCCATCATGCAATACAGCAGTCCCATTCACTGGAACATACCCTACAGAAATAAGAGCTGTCTTATCAGTTGATACATGTATAGCTATGTTCATTGAAGCATTTACAATAGCAGAAAGATGGAAACAGCCTAGGTGCCTATCAACAGATGAATAGATAGACAAATTATGGTATATTCACACAATGGAATACTATGCAATGAGAAACAACAGTGATCTTGGGAAACAGCACATAACATGAAGGACTCTGGAAGGCATTATGCTGAGTGAAATTAGTTGCAAAACAACAAATATTCTATGAGACTGCTATTATAAGAACTAAAAGAAGGATTAAACACAGAAGAAATTATTTTATGATTAAAAGGGTACAGGGAGAAGGAGAGGAGAAATCACTAACTAGGCAGTAGACAAAAATTATCTTAGGTGAAGAGAAAGACAACACACAGTACAGGAGAAGTCAACACAACTGGACTAAACCAAAAGCTGTGAAATGTCGTGAGCACAACCAAACACCTCAAGGGACAGAGTAGCAGGGGTAGGGGTCTGTTGACTGTCGTTTTCAGAAACATCTTGGTCAATTGGCATAATGAAACTTATTAAAAAAATATTCTGCATTCCATTTTGGTGAGGGGCATCTGGGGTCCTAAAAAGTGAGTGAGATCAAATACTTCCAAATTCGTTCTATGAAGCCAGCATACCCCTGATACCAAAACCAGGGAAAGATTCCCCCCACACAAAAAAAATTACAGACCAATATCACTTAAAAATCCAGATACAAAGATCTTCAACAAAATTCTAGCCAATAGAATTCAACAGCATATAAAAAAAAATAATTCATCATGATCAAGTTGGTTTCATTCCAGAGATGCCAGGCTGGTTCAACATCAGAAAAACAATTAATGCAATCAACCATATTAATAACACAAAGGATAAAAATCACCTGATTTTGTCAATTGATGCAGAAAAGGCGTTTGACAAAGTTCAACATCCATTCATGTTTAAAACTCTCAGAAAAATAGGAATAAAGGGAAAATTCCTCAATATAATCAGTAGCATCTATGCAAAGCCAACTGCTTTCATCATCTTGAATGGTGAAAGACTGAAAGAATTCCCTTTGAGAACGGGAACTAGACAAGGATGCCCACTCTCACCACTAGAAGTTCTAGCCAAAGCAGTTAGACAACTCAAAGAAATAAAGGGCATCCATATTGGCAAAGAAGAAGTAAAGATTTCCCTCTTTGCAGATGATATGATGATTTATACAGAGAATCCAAAGAAATCCATAAGTAAACTATCAGAGCTAATAGAAGAATTCAGCAAAGTATCGGGATTCAAGATAAACATAACTAAATCAATAGGATTCCTTTATACCGACAGTGAAATTATTAAAGAAGAAATCACCAAATGAATTCCGTTTGCTATAGCCCCCAAGAAGATAAAATACCTATGAATAAATCTCACTAGAGAAATAAGAGATCTTTACAGAGAAAACTACAAGACCTTACTATAAGAAACTAGGAGAGACTTACATAAGAGGAGTGATCTGCCCTGCTCCTGGATAGGAAGACTCAACATTGTGAAAATTTCCATTTTGCCCAAAGCAATCTACTTATATAATGCAATCCCAATACAAATTCCAGTGACATTTTTTAATGAGATGGAGAAACAAATTATCAGCTTTATTTGGAAAGAGAAGAAGCTCCGGATAGGTAAAGCACTACTGAAAAAGAAGAACATACTAGGAGGCCTCTCACCACCTGACTTTAAAACCTATTACACTGCCACAGTAGTCAAGGCAGCCTGGTATTGGTACCAAAGGAGACATATAGACCAATGGAAGAAAGTAGAGACCCCAGAAATGCCACCATCCTCTATGAACAGCTGATATTTGACAAAGGTCCTAAGATTTTGAACTGGAGTAAGAACAGTCTCTTTAACAAATGCTGCTAGCATAATTGGATATTCATCAGCAAAAAATTGAAACAGGACCTATATCTCACACTTTATACAAAAATCAACTCAAATTGCATAAAAGACCTAAATAGAAAAGCTAAAATGATAAAACTCATCCAAGATAAAATAGGGTCAACAATGGACGTTTTTATGCTCAATATAGACAGACTTCAAAATCTGAATCAAACACTTCTGCTCATCCGAAGTCTTCATCAAAAGAATTAAAAGACCACCTACAGAATGGGAAAAAATATTTGGTAACTCTATGTCAGACTGACGCCTGATCTCCATAATCTATAAGGTTCTACAAAATATCAATAAAAAAAAGACAAATCATCCAATTAAGTGATGGGCAAAGGAGATGGACAGACGCCTCTCTAAAGAGGAGATCCAGGCAGCCAAAAAAACACATGCAGACGTGCTCACGATCATTAATTATTAAAGAAATTCAAATCAAAATGACAGTGAGATACCATCTCACCCCAACAAGATTGTCCATGATCCAAAAAACGCAAAACAATAAACGTTGGAGAGGCTGTGAAGAGATTGGAACTCTCCTTCACTGTTGGTGGGATTGCAGAATGGTCCAACCTATTTGGAAAGCAATTTGGCGTTACCTTAAAATAATGGATATAGATAAACCATTTGACCCAGTAATTCCTCTGATCGGAATATATCCTACAAAATCAAGGCCATTCACACCAACTGATACATGCATACAAATATTCATTGCAGCACAGTCTATGATAGCAAAAAGTTGGAATCAACCCAGTTGCCTAAGAATAGAAGAATGGATGGGTAAAGTTTGGTATATGTACTCAATGGAGTATTATGCATTGATAAAGAACAACGATGATAGCAGGAAACATCTCTCAATTTGGTCTCAACTGGAGGACATTATTTTGAGTGAAACTAGTCAGTGATAGAAGGACAAATATTGTATGAGACTCCTACGATAACAACTTAAAAGCATACTCATACATAATAGAAAAGACTGTTTGATGGCTACAAGGCTGGAGAGGGTGGGATGGCGGGAGGGCGAGGGGTGAGGGTTTAGATTAGATAGTTGTTAGAAATTTGGTTGGGTGAAATTGGTGACAATACACGTTACTAACAAGATCAGTATTAATGGGACTTCAACACAACTTGTGTACTCCTTCTATTTTAACCCAATATTGTAAGCACAGAGTGTGTACATTTTCATTTTTTATTAAAAAAAAAAGTTGTGAGTGGCCATTTAAGATGCATCCATTGGTCTCAATCCACCTGGAGCAAAGGAAAATGAAGACACCAAAGACACAAGGTTACCCTAACAAACAAAAGGGCCGCATAAACCGGAGCCTCCAGCAGCCTGAAACCAGTAAAACTAGATGGTGCCCAACTGACATCAATGACCACCCTGGCAGGAAACATAACAGAAAGATCCTGACTCAGCAGTAGAAACGTAACGTATGCTGCAGAACTCAAATTTACGTAAGAAGACCAAACTTAACGGTCTGAGACCAGAGGAACACCGGAAGACGTGGGACCTGGACTGTCTCTGTTAACTCAAAAAACTCAAACTATTCCTGAACCAAACTCTTTAGACAAAGATTAGACTGGAGTACATAAAATAAAACTTGTGAAGAGTATGCTTCTTAGTTCAAGTAATTAGACACACCAGACTCAACGGACAGCTCCTGTCTGGAGGTGGGAAGTGTGAAAATGACAAGGGCTGGCTGAATGGACATGGGGACATAGAAGGACTGTGCTGTCACAGGATAGGGAGTGCAACTAGGGTCACGTAACTATGTGTACAGGCTTTTTGTATAAGAAGTTAGCAAGCTGTAAACTTTCTCCTAAAGCAAAATTAAAAAGAAAAAAACAAGGAAAAAGATAACAGACAGAATGAGAGAGACAGCAGAGCTGTAAGAACCTAGTTGCTCAGTGGTTCAGCTCTTGGCTGCTAACCAGAAGGCCAGTAGCTTGAATCCACCAGCAGCCCCACGGAAGAAAGATGTGGCAGGCAGTTGGCTTCCATAAAGAATTACAACCTTGGAAACTGTGAGAAGGTTCTTCCCTGTCTTATAAGTGTTACTATGAGTCAGAATTGACTGGATGACAATGATTGGGGAGGATTAGAAAGTCATTGGCAGGAAAGATAAAATTAATAAAAACTAGGAAAAAAAATGTAAGGCAGGATGGTGACTTGAAACTAAAAAAAAAAAGCTTCAAATTCAACTTAGAAATATGGAAAAGACAAGATATAAAAGATCCAGTGAGACAATGATACTGCTACCTGTGTTCCCAGTCATCAGGGTTTAAAGACAGTAGCGTTAAGCTTGCAATCTCAAAGACAGTAATGTGTCTGATTGTAAGGAAGAGTTTTATTGTGAAAGATGGAGCAGATGTTCTTGCTTTTGAGAGACAGATGTCTAATTTTGAGAGACCAATACTTTATGATTGTGGAGTTTGACATTCCTGATTCAATTTAAAGAAAAAAAAAAATCTTCCCAAGCAAACAAACTGACGTTTAGAATGTTATTTCTCTTTTACGTAGAGAGACAATAAATGTTTATCATGTCACGAAGCTATTATTTCCTAGGCATTTTCATCAGAATATGATTTCATAAAAATATGGAGAGAAAGAAAAAGTAATGGAGGGTCCATTTTGCTGTGAAGATTCTTTTGAAAGGATGGTCTCACCCTGTGATCTCATTGGCAAATCACATACACTTTTCTCCTTTTAAAATTAGAACGCATCATCTCTGTTAACCCCTCTTGATTACTGCTGTCTCTGTGCTAAACACATTCCCTTTAAAAGAAAACACCAATACATGCATAGTAGCCAGTGAAGTATTTCTCTCTTTTATTTTACTTTAAAATTTCTCTCAGCCACTTTGTTGTAATCACTTACTTCTGACAAAACTAAATGCAGCCAATTTGCCTGGCGAAATGCTTCATGTCCTGAAGACTTTCTGTCTCCCATAGAGAGCTGAAATTTGGCATCACACAGTGCCATCAGAGCCAAGAAATTAAAGGATTTTCTATTCCAATAGCTAGCTGCATTCAGAGATGTTAGCCTAATACGAATGTATGTGTAAGTCAATAACACCTAAGACTGATAGGAAATGAGACATGTCAGAGAATTCTTTCAAAAATTGCTACAGCTGCTCTGTTTCTGCTGGAAAGTAAACAACAAATATATTGACATGCATTTTCCTAAGGAAGGCAGCTTCCCTGATCACTCCTGTGTGAGGCAGGCTGCCTGGCCAAGTCAGGAGTTGTATGTGACAGTTTGAGTTGATGCCACATACCCTGATGTCCTTGTTAGTTTAATTTGCCAAAGGGGAACTGGATTCTCCCATGTTGAGCTCTCTAGATGCTCTTCTAATCTGATGTTACAATTACATGTCATTTGGGGAGTGACAAGTGTACCTTTTATGTATTCTCTCCTCATTTACATTTCCTGAGTTGAACCTTGAGGGAGTCTGCTGAAGGCAGGCACGTGGCTTCTCTGCCCTCACTCTCCCTTTTTCTCCTAAACAGGCAATGAAAATATTTTGCATAAACAAATTCCCAATCATAACTAATCATATGAAAGCTGACAAAAGTGTGTTATCCCACACTATGAAAATACTAATCAAGGCAGCCTGTCAATTGTTAAAGTTAATGATTTAGATATGCAACACTCTGACTAAATTTTAGTAGGTAATTACATAATTATGCACAGGTTAACACAATCAAAAATAGCAATTGCCTCCTCGTCTTTAAACTATGTTAAGGTTCTGGAATCCCATTCTGTGAATGACTGCATAGCTCACGAGGTTTGAGAGCATGGGTATAGCACAACCGCCTCCTGTAGGAAGAGTCTCTGTCTATCTGGGGTTTAATTCTTTAGAATATCAAGATGAGGAGTGACTTATTTGTTCATGTGCATTCAGATATCTGTTGAAAATGCTGTATTTACATGTTCTTATTCCAGCCTTTCTGTGTAGGAGCCATGGTGGCATAGTGGTTCGTGCTGTTGGCTGCTGTGGTGTAGTCATTAAAGCACTCAGCTGCTAACCAATAGATCAGTGGTTGGAACCCACTAGTGGCTCCACGGGAAGAGAACTGCCAATCTGCTCCCTTAAAGACTACAGTTTAGGAAGCCCATGGGCTGTTTCTGCACTGTTCTGAGTGTCGGGAAACTTTTCTGTCAAAAAAACCTCTGGAATGAAAATCCTTTTTCTTCCTTGATTTCCATAAAACTACTAAAATCAAGTTTTAATTAAAAAATAAACAGTCCTCCAGAGAGTTGACTTGATTTTTTATTTTATTTTTTAATAAAATACTGAATTACTGGAATTTTCTTGTAGAACTTTCAAAAATACGTAGAATAAGCTTAACACTGAACTCTTTCCTTCAAACTCAAGACATAGAAGATAAAGGAAGAATGGAAAGCGACCCGAACATGTGCACACAAATTCCTTTTTTCCTACTTCCTCTTCATTATCTTTTTCTTTCCCATTTGTTGCTTTAACATGTGACAATCTGCTTCCATCAAGATTACAGGCTTGGAAATCTTACGGGGGCAATTCTACTCTGTTCTGTTGGGTTGTTATGAATTGGAATCCACTCCATGGCAATTAGTTTGAGTTTTGGTCAGTTGTGTCTCAAGAGCAGTAAGACACAGTGGAAATATAAAAACAACACAAGCTGAAAAACTAGGTGCTCCTAATCCAGTTAAAGAGCTCTAGTAGTAGAGTGGTTATGAGTTCAAGCCACTGACTAAAAGGTTGGCCATTTGAATCTTTCAACCACTCCTTGAAAACCTTATGGAGCATTTCCACTCTGTCCTACAGGGTAACTGTGAGTCATAATTGACTCGATGGCAGTGGGCAATACAGGTAGAGTCATGGAGACAACAGTGGTTAAGAGCTCAGCTTCTAAGCAAAAGGTAAGCAGTTTGAACCTACCAACAGCTCTCTGGAAACCTTGTGGGGGCAGTTCTCTCTGCTCTCTAGGGTTGCTAAGAGTTGAAAGCCACTCCATGGCAATGAATTTGTTCTTGATCTTCGGGATACAGTTAAAACAGACAAGCAGACAGGTGCTGGAACAAAACTATAAACAAGAACTTATAAAAGTGAAGACGAGGACACTTAATTTGACTTTTTTTATATTTGCTTTTTGAAAATTTTATATTATATTGTTTCATACATATATAACATATGTATTATGTGATAAAAATTAATACAGCAAGCAACTGTGATCACATTACCTAACTTAAGGAGGAAAGTTTATTAGCAGCCTTGAAGAAACTTTTGGTTTCCCTCTAATGCTGTTTCTCGTATATCCCATAAAGGTAACTATAATACTCAATTTGTAATTAACTTTCCCTTATGTTCAAAACTAAATTTCAAATATGTACACACACAAATATGTATAATTTAGTTTGAGCTTTTAGTCTTTGAGATTTATGAAAACGGTACCATGCTTTGTTAGTCTCTTTCTACTCCTCATTATATTTATGATTTCTATATATTTCATTTATATTGTTACAAAAAACTAGAACATTTGAATTCTTACTACTACTCTATGTATTTCAATATTTTTGACCAGTATTGATTCATGCTTTTTTGCTATTTTTGGTTTTACAAGTTAGACATTGCAATAGTTGTTTTACTTATGGCATTTCATTTATACAGTAGCTAATTTCTGTGCTTTTGACCTTTTCTCCTACAGTCATTTTCTTCTTGAAATGTTATTTTCTAGATTTTTTTCTATCTATAAAACTTCTCATTATTTCTGTATGTCTCTTAAAATCACTTCCATATTTTCTATCTCCATTTTGCTCTCAAAGCCATATTCTGTCATTCTTCTAGTTCTATTGGCCTTTATGATTTTCCTTCTTATTTGAATATAAATTCCTGCTACCGTTGTTTTGTTGATGTTATTGAGTGCCATCAGCTCAATTAAAACTCCCAGCAACACTATGTGACAGATTAAAACTGTCCTATTGAGGTTTTTTTTTGCCTGTAATCTTTGTTTTTCTTTGCTATTAAACTTTCTTTTCTAATTGTGTCTTAAGGGAAAGTTTGCAATTTTAGTCACTTTCTTATACAAAAACTCATGCTTTGTTATGAGACTCTGCCCGCTCTCCCCAAACTGACAGCACACTCCTTTGCCCACCCCAAATTTCCCATGTCCATACAAGCAGCTCTTGCCTCCTTCTTTCTTCTCATCTCACCTTTGGACAGGAGCTGCCCAGTTAGTCCCCTGTATCTACTTAAGTCAAGAAGCACACTCTTCACTAGTATCGTTTGATGTCTTATAGACCAGTTCAGTCTTTTTCTGAGGAGCTGGCTTCTGGAGTGGTTTCCATTCTGGGCTTAAAAGAGACTCTGGGGATCATGTCTTCCAGGGACCTTCCAGTCTGACAGAAATTTAAGTCCTGTCTTCTTACTTGAGTTCAAGTTCTGCATCCTGTATTTCTCCTTTCCATCAGGGACTTTTTGATGAATTTTCTCTGAGGGACGTCATTGGTGGTAGCTGGGCACCTTCTATTTCTTCTAGCCTCTTGTTGATGTAGTCTGGTTTATGAGACCCTTTCTTGTCTCTTGGGCTCATATTTTCCTTATGTCTTTCATGTTCTTCATTCTGTTTTGCTCCAGCTGGATTGAGACCACCAGTTGATGTTTCTTAGATGGCAGCTTACTAGTTTTTGAGATCTCAAATGCCACTCACTGGAGTAAGATGCAGAATATTTCCTTCATAAGCTTTGTATGCTAATTGACTTAGATGTTCCCTGAAACCATGGTCTCCAGAACCCTGTCCTGCTTCTCTCTCCCGTGAATTCTTTGGACATATTTAGAAAACTTCATAGTTTGGTTTAGTTCAGTTGTTCTGACTTCTCTGCTGTGTATCATCCCTCCCTTCACCTGGATAATTCTCATCTACTGTCAACTTACTAAATAGTCCTCTGCCTACCTGCTCTGTAACTATCAAAGACTGTTTTCTTCTGTTTAAACCTTTTCTTGAGCCCTTATAATAGTAATCTCATACAGTATTTGTCCATTTACAATTGACTAATTTTATTCAAAATAATATCTTCCAGAGTCCTCCATGTTTCCCCAAATCATTGTTGTTCTTTATCATTACATAATATTCCATTGTATAAATATACTGTAGTTTGTTTACCCATTTATCTTTTGATGGGCTCCCAGGTTGATTCCATATTTCTGCTATTGTGGACAGTGCTGCTATAAACATCTGTGTGCGTGTATGTATTCATGTGATAGGCCTTATTTCTCTAGGGTATATTCTAAGAAGTAGAATTGCTGAATGATGTAGTATTTCTATTTCTAGCTTTTTAAAAAAGTGCCATATTGATTTCCTCAGTGGTTGTACCATGTTAAATTCCCACCAGCAATATACTAGTGATCCAGTCTCTTTGCAACCTCTCCAACACTATTATTTTGTGTTTTTTTGATTAATGCCACATTTGTTGAGGTGAGACAGCATCTCATTGTAGTTTTGATCATGGCCATTTTTTCTCCCCCAGTGTGTAGTTTGATTTTTCACTCTGTTGGTGAAGTCTTTGCATGAGCATATGAAGTATTTGCTTTCTAACAGTTCCCGGTTGTCAGTTTCCTCTTCTGGTGTTTACGCATTGTTAGTCATGTTTTATATTCCTTTTATACCTTGTATTGGGGATCCCAGTGTTATCCCTATTTTTTGTTCTGGGATCTTTATCATTTTAATTTTATATCTAGGTCTTTGATTCATTTTGAGTCAGTTTTTTGCGTGATGTGAAATATAGTTTTTGTTTCAATTTTTTTTGCAGATGATACCTAGTTATGGAAATGCAATTTGTTAAAAGGACTGTCTTTTCTCCAGCTTACGGACTTGGGCCTTTGTCAAATATCAGCTACTCACACGTGGATGATTTTATGTTTGGATTGATCTATCTATGTATCTATTGTTGTACCAGTACCAGACTGTTTTGACTATAGTGTTGATGCAGTAGATTCTAGAGTCAGGTAGCATGAGGCCTCGCACTTTGTTCTTCAGTGATGCTTTGCATATTTGAGGCTTTTTCTATTCCCACATGAAATCAGTAATTTGTTTCTTGATCTCATTAAAAATACCATTCAAATTTGTATCAGGATACTATTGCATCTATAAATTGCTTGGGGTAGAGTATTCATTTTCGCAAAACTGAGTCTTCTATCCACAGGCAAAGTAGATTTCTCCACTCATGTATATGTCTCTTTTAGTTTCTTGCAATAGTGTGTTGTTTTCTTTGTATAGGTCTTTTAAACCTTTTGTTATATTTATTCCTAAGTATTCTATATTCTTGGGGACTACTGTGAATGGTAATTGATTTGGTGATTTCCTCTTTGATGTTCTCTTTGTCAGTGCGGAGGAATGTTTATCTTGTATACTGATGCTTTACTGAACTCTTCTATTCCATTAGTTTTTTTGTGGATTCTTCAGAATTTTCTGTCAATAAGATAATATACCCTCCAAAGAGAAATACTTTTACTTCTTCTTTAACAATTTTTATGTGCTTAATTATTATTATTATTTTCTGGTTGATTGCTTTGGCTGGAACCTCCAGGTCAATGTTGAATAAAAGTGATGATGCAGGGTATCCTTGTCTGGTTGGCGTTCTCAAGAGAAATGCTTTCGGACTTGCTCCATTTAGGTTGATGTTGGCTGTTAGCTCTGTGTAAATGCCCTTTATTGTACTGAGAAATTTCCCATCTATTTCTATTTAGCTAAGCATTTTTAACATGAATGAGTGTTACACGTTGTCAAATGCCCTTTCTGCATCAATTGATAAAGTCAAGTGGTTCTTGTCTTTTTGTTTGATTTATATGATTGGTCATATTGATTGTTTATGTAATGTTCAGTCATCTCTGCATTCCTGGTATGAATCTCAATTAGTCACGGTGAATTATTTTTTTTGATATGGCTGGCTTGGCTTAAGTGTACTGGTTAGAATTTTGTTGAGGATTTTTGCGTTTAAATTTATGAAAGATATTGGTCTTTAAGTTTTCTTTATTTGTGGCATGTTTACCTGGTTTTGGTATCAGCATTATGCTGGCTTCATAGAATGTGTTTGGGAGTATTGCACCCTTTTCTATGCTATGAAATTCCTTTAAAAATAGTAGTGTTAACTCGTCTGAAAGTTTGGTAGAATTCTCCCATGAAACCATCAGGGCCTGGACTTTTTTTCTTGGAAATTTTAAATGTGACTTTTCAATATCTTTTTTTTTGTTATGGGTTTATATAGGTGTTCTACATCTATTCGTGTTGGTTTAGCTAGGTAGTGTGTTTCCAGAAATTTGTCCATTTCCTCTAGGTCTTTTAATTTATTAGAGTATGATTTTTTTTTTTTAATAGTATATGGCTATGATTTTATTTTATTTTTTTTTTAATTTTCAGCTGGGTCTGATATTGCCCATCTTACTTCTTATTCAGATAATTTTCTTTCTCTCCTGTTCTGCTTTTGTCAGTTTGGCCAGTGGATTACGAATTTTGTTGATCTTTTCATTGAACCGTGTTTTTGTTTTTTAAATTCTTTCAGTTGTTTTTTTCTATTCTCTAATCTGACTCGATGGCACTTGGCTTGGCTTTGGATAATTCATTTAGTTCTGCTCTAATTTTTATTATTGCTTTCTATTGATGTCCAAGAGGTTCTTTTGCTGCTCTCTTTCTACTTGTTCAAGTTGTAGTGTTAATGCTTTGATTTGGACCCTTTCTTCCTTTTCAGATGTGTGCATTTATTGAAATATATTGACCTAGGAGCACTGCCTTCACTGTGTCCCAAAGGTTCTGAGAGGTTGTATTTTCATTCTCATTTGATTCTGTGATTCTTTTTTTTTTTTTTTTAATTCTATCTTTGTTTTCTACAACCCAGTAGTTTTTGAGCAAGGTGTTGTTCAGTTTCCCTGTGTTTGATAATTTTTCCTTGCTTTTTCTGTTATTGATTTCTACTTTTATGGCTTTATGGTCTGAAAAGGTACTTTTCAGAATTTCACTGCTTTGGATTTTGTTAAGTCTTACTTTATGCTCTATTACATGGTCTATTCTGGAGGATGTTGCATGTATGTTGGAGAAGAAAGTAAACTTGGCTACTGTTGGATAGAATGTTCTGTATAAATATATGAGGTCAAGATGGTTGATTGTGGTACGTAGGTGTCCTGTGTCTTAATTGAGTTTCTTTCTGGATATTCTGTTCTTCACTGAAAGTGGTGTATGGAAATCTCCTACTATTCCTGTGGAGGTGTCTATTTCTCCTTTCAGTACTGTTAGAGTTTATTTTATGTGTTTAGAAACCCTATCACTGAGTGTATAAATATTTAGTATGCTTATTCCTCCTGGTGTATTGGCCCTTTAAGTGATGTACAGTGTCTTTCCTTATCCATTATGGTGGATTCTACTTTAAAACCTATTTTATGAGAAATTAATATTACCACTCTTACTCTTTTTTGAATGTTGTTTGCTTGATATATACTTTCCATCCTTTGTGGCTTTAGTTTGTTTGAATCTTTAAGTCTAAGCTGTGTATTTTGTAGGCAACATATAGATGGATTTTGTTTACTTTTTCATTCTGCCAGTCTCTCTCTCTTTATTGGTGTATTTAATCCATTTATATTCAGCATAATTATACTGATATGTATGGGTTCAGTTTTGTCATTTTGATGCCTTTTTGTGTGTTCCTGACAATTTCTTTGTCTCACTTAATTTTCTGTGCTGAGTTGTTTTTCTTTATGTATTTTCTTTTCTTTTCTTTTCTTTTTTTTTTTTTTTTTTTTTTGGTATTTACTGGGACTTCACTTTTTTCTTGCTTTTCATTTGCCTTGAAGGATTGATAATTTCTTTTGAGTTTACCTTAATATTTACACCTGCTTCTCTAAATTTACATATATCTTTTGTTTTGTTTTTTGTTTTTTGTTTTTTTTTTTTGCTTTGTCTTGACTTCCTCTCCATATGGAAGATACATGATTACATTTATTTAGTCCCTCTTTTTGTTATAATGTTGTCATCTTTTAAGTAATGATATCTCTTTATTCCTGTTTTAAATGTTTTGCTTTGGATTAATTTTTGTGATTTCCTTATTTGGGTTGACATCTGGTTGTTTTGTCCTGTATTCTAGCCTTGGCTTGTTATCTGATATTACTGATTTTATAACTGAAGGATTCACTTTAGGATTTAAATTTGGTTTCATTTTTGCAAATGCTCTAAACTTTGCTTTATCTGAAAAAGTCCTAATTCTGCCATCATATCTGAGGCAGTTTTACTGGATACATAATTCTTGGCTTGAGTTTTTTTTCCTTCAAGACTTTATATATGTCATCCTATTGTCCTCTTGTCTATACAGTTTCTGCTAAATAGTCTGAGATTAGTTTTATTACCTCTCTTTTGTAGATTACTTTTTTGTTTGTACTTGGTCTCTTTTAAAATGCTCTCCTTATCTTTAGTTTTGACAAGTTTGATTATAAAATGTTTTGGTGTCTTTCTTTTGGGGTCTATCTTGTATGGAGTTAGATGAGCATCTTGAGTAGATTCCTTCTCATCTTTCACGATACCAAGGAATTTTTTTGTCATCAAATCTTCAAAAATTCTTTCCTCCCCATTCTGATACTTCAAGCATCAGCAGATTATTCCTCTTGATAGAGTGCCACATAATTTTTAGTCCTTTTTCTTTTTTTTTAATAAATAAAAACAAATGAAAGTGTACATACTCTGTGCTTACAATACTGGGTTAAAAAAGGAGGAGTACACAAGTTGTGTCGAAGTCCCATTAATATTGATCTTCTTACTAATATGTATTGTCACTAATTTTACCCAACCAAATTTCTAACAACTATCTAAACCCTTGCCCCTTGCCTTCCCACCTTCCCACCCTCCCCACCCTTGGAGCCATCAAAGAGTCTTTTCTATTATACATGAGTGTGCTTTTAAGTTTTTATTGTAGGGTTCTCATATAACAATTGTCCTCTGTCGCTGACTAGTTTCACTTAATATAATGTCCTCCAGTTGAGACCAAATTGAGAGATGTTTCCTGCTATCATGGTCGTTCTTTATCAGTGTATACTACTGCATTGAATATATATACCAAAGTTTACCCATCCATTCTTCCAAATATGGTCCTTTCACTTTCCATAGAGTTGTTTCATTTTGTAATTTTATTATTAATTATCTGCATTACTATTTCTTGTCTTTGAATGCTTTCTTGTAGCTTGTTCAATTTGTCATTATGCTGTGCTGCATTTAGCATCATCTCCTTCCTGATCTCTTGAAGAATTCTGAATATTAGTCATTTGTATTCTCCCTCTGATAATTTCAGGAAGTTCCCTTCATCTTGAAAATTTCTTGATTATTTGTTTTGGGAGCTTTCTAAAGCCATCCTGGTCTGCCTCCTTAAGTAATTTGATATGAACTGTTATTTCTGAGCCATCAGTAATTTGCTGTATTTGTTTTATGTTTGCTTGCTGCGTTCTAGCTTCTAGTTTTATTTTGAAATGCAAAAATAGGCTCTCCATGTGAACTAATTTGATTACTGGGACTCTGAGGCACTAACATCCTGTCACCAGATGAATAGAACTGGTACTAAGCAGATGAGTCCAGGTATACATTTACTTTTCTTGTGTTTAGCTCTTGTGCTCAGGTAGTCAGTCACCAAGTCTGTGGTATGGGCTGTGCTCTACAGTCCTAGATAGATAGGGGTGACGTGTAGGCACAGTTATCTATCTGGCTGCACATACTGAGAAAGGCAGTGATTGACATCCCTCAGTTAGGCATATTTTCTTATGCCTGAGCCTAAGCAAAGGAATTATTTTTGACAAGAGTTCTCAATTTAGGGGAGCTGGAAGCTTATTTTGTTTATTTTTTTCCCTTTGTTAAATTGTTCTTTCTCTGAATCTAAGAGACTGGCTTAGGATAAGTTTAAGGAGTCCTCTTTCTGGCACAAGTAATGGTGTCTGTCTCTGGAGCTGGAAGCAATGCAGGGAAGGGAGTAGAAAGCCCTGGGATGTGAGAGAGAAGTTTATCCTGAAGAAAGATTTGGTTTCTTAGATGGTAGATTAGATACAGTTTGCTTTGCTATTGATGACTGAATGCTATTTTCCACTGATTCTGGAGGTGTCAGTAGGTTCTCTGCTGTTCAGCTGCTCCTGTGGAGGAAGATGCTTTCTGAAAGCATTTACCTTCTCCCCTAGGCTCACTGCTACTGTTCTGTCTGTGTGGCACAGATTCTTGTCAGGCCAGGTCTGGCCAGTTCTAGGTACTTCTAGAGGTACTCTCCCTTCCCTGATGCTTGATCCAACTTCTCAACTTTCTTTTGGGTGTTCAGACCTCCTAGAATGTCATATATAATTGATTATCATTATTATTATTTTACTGTTAGAGGGAACACAGGAAGTATCCAACTACCATCTTAGCCCTACCACCTGGCACTTAATTTTTCTACCAGGAGGAGGAAAAGTCGGAGGAAGTTCACAGAAAATAAGGCCCTGTATCTGAATCATGAGATAAAGATGGAAAAGTTAGAGACAGGCATTCAGACAAAGTGAGAAATCTGTACAGAAACGTAGAAGTTTGTCATCATCGTGATGTTACATTTGAGGAACTTTGATAAACCTAGAAATATGTATGGAAGTGATAAAGGAGAGATTTAAGAAAGTCTCATGGGGCTTAATACATCTAGGACCACAATGTCATGACTTTATTTTTTTCCATCTTAAATGTACATATGATATGCTAATAGGTTATGAATATGTTCTGAATCAAGATATGAGGAAGTCTTCTAGTCTCTTCCAAGAGACAGTATTTTCAAGGGGGTAAAGACAATGGAACATCTGTAAAATCTGTTTGTAATCTTTTATTTGTTCCTGCTTCTTTTTGTGTTTCTATACAAGAGTTTCTATAAAAGAGTTTGTTTCTCAAATTTAGGAAACAAGACTGAGAAAAATACCATTATGTAAGAACAGTTGTTTTATTTTATTGTAAAATTATAGGTAACACAACATTTGCTATTTCAGTATTTTAATATCTATAGCATTCAGTGTTTTATTGACTATGCAAATGCATTTGACTCTGTAGATCACAAAAAAAAAAATAGGTAACATTGCAAAACACAGATGTTTACTCAGTATTCTTGGATTGCTGTGGAGAGCCATACAAAATCATGGCTCCTCTGACTATCTGTAAAGGGGAGTGAAGGGAACAAATTTATCTCTGACTCTTCCTACTTACTGGTCAAAGTTAACTCTCTCATCCTTCTATGTGTGTTAACAGCATGTGAATTATGTGGCAGTGATAAAGAAGTAGAGGAATATGGGAAATAGTAGAACCTGATCAACATTTGGGGGTGGGAATCTTGAATGGTAAAAGGTTGACTGTGGAGTTTAAGAAACAAATCCTCTAGCCAGAACAGTATTGATGAACACTGCTATGAACCAATCATCTTTTTCCAAAGGTACCTAGGTAAAATTTAGTCCATAACATACAATTGTATGTTAAGATAGGCTGAAGGAAATGCAATCCCTCTGAGTGGGCCTAATTACTATGGGATCTTGGGAAACTGAGCAAGACTCATCTCCTTCTGATTGCATATTGTGTAGTTAGAGATCATGTCCAATATGATAACTAATTTTAAGAAACTATCAGAATGACTTTTTTCCCTTTTGTTAACAGAGGATTTCACCAGCACCTTATTGCATTTAGGCCTTTCTTTTTAAATCTGTATATCCAAATATGAAAACTCTGAAAACTTAATTATGTTTCAGAAACGAATAATTTATAAATGCCATTAAAAAATTATAATGAATTTTCAACACAGACTGATAAATAACATTTGGCCACAATTTCTATAAAGATGGTCATGTTGTTGCGTCAATTCCGACTCAAGGATCTTATATGGCAAAGTAGAATTGCCCTGTAGACCTACCTAGGCAGTAATCTTTATGGAAGCAGATTGCTAGGTTTTTTTCTGCCAGGAACCCATTGCTAAGGTCTTTTCAGCTTGAAGCCCAGCACTTAACCATTGTGTCACCAAGTTTCCTATAGCTGATTCTAAGTAGACAGTATTGGCTAAAGATTGCAGCACTCAGACCAAATAGGTTGTGTTGCTATTTATATACAACAAAGACAAATATTCCATTTTTCACTAAATTTTAATTTTGATTTAGAAGACAAGGATTTAATTTATACCTTTTGCAAATTACATTTAAGAGTTTATTTCTCAAATTTAGGAAACAAGACTGAAAGAAATACCATTATGTAAGAACAATTGTTTTATTTTATTGTAAAATTACAGGTAACACAACATTTACTATTTCAGTATTTTTAATATGTAGCATTCAGTATTTTATTGACTATGCAAATGCATTTGACTCTGTAGATCATAAAGAGTTATAGATAACATTGAAAAAAACAGTAATTCCAGAATACTTGATTTTGTTGTGCATAACATACACATAGACCAAGATGTATTCATCTGAACAATGCAAGGGATATTGTATGATTTAAAATCAGGAAAGGTGTCTGTCTGGCTTGTATCCTTCATCGTACTTACTGAAACTGTATGCTGACCAAATAATACAAGAAACTGAACTATATGAAGAAGAATGCAATATCAGGATTGATGGAAGACTCATTAACAACCTGTGATAGGCAGATAGCACAACCTTACTTGAAGAAATATAAGAGTACTTGAAACACTAACTGGTGAAGTTCAAAGACTACAGCATTCAGTATGGATTTGACCTCAATATAAAGAAAACAAAAATCCTGACAGCTGGACCAATACTCAACATCAAGATAAATGGAGAAAATCCTGAAATTGTCAAAGGTTTCACTTCACTTGGATCCACAATCAACACACACAGAAGCATCAGTCAAGAATCAAGTGATATACCACATTGAACAAATCTCCTGCAAAAGACATCTTTAAAGTATTAAAAAGCAAAGATGTCACTTTGAGGACTAAGGTTATGCCTGACCAAAATCATGTTTGTTTGTTTTTTTTTCAGTCACCTAATATGCTTTCAGGAGCTGGACAATAAATAAGAAAGAAGAAGAACTGATAACTTTGAATTATGGTGTTAGTGAAGAATATTGCATATACCAGGGACTGCCAGAAGAATGACCAACTTGATCTTGGAAGAAGTAAGGATGGCTGGACTTCATCTCACATGCTTTAGACATTGCATCAAGAGAGAGCAATCCCTGGAGAAAGACATCATGCTTGGTAAAGCAGAGGGTCAGTGAAAAAGAGGAAGACCCCTAACCAGATGAATTGACCCTGGCTGCAACAATGGGCTCTCAAACACAGCAATGATTGGGAGGATGATACAGGACTGGGCAGTGTTTAGTTTTGTTGTACATACAGTCACTGCGAGTTGGAACTCACTTGACAACAACTAACAACAACAGTTTAATGATCACTGATACTCCTTTCCAAATTTTTCATCGACATAATTTCTGTTTGGTCAAACATGAAATGCTGATTTATTGTTCTATCTTTGTATTATATTAAACCTTCTTACTGCTCTGCTTACAAATTCCATCGCTTTTGTGGCACAGTTCCGGGATCCTGTGGCTTTTGCTTCAGATGTCACCTTACTTTCTTTTCAGCTCCTTGGTAGGCAAAAGACACTGACTTCTTACCTGGGTTTCCCTATGCATGTAGTGCCTGTGAAAGGGTGATTCATGTTAAGGCTTTTGTATATCTCAAATCACTTCATATTCTTGTCTTTCCCTTTTCTATCCCAGAACAGAAATGTATAGACAATGTAACATCTATCTGCCATTGGTTATCAAAGAAACTAATAATAATTTACTTCCATTTTAAAGATTGCTCCCTTCACAATGGCAGTGTAAACAAAGAGAAAATCCTGGTGTTTAATCCTGTCTGTTCTACCACTTTGCTCCCTTATTTTCCATCTTTTTAATGACTACTAATTGGAGTTACTTAGAGAATACAACTCTTACATATTTTCTATGTGTTTTTTAGATGGTCTGGTTTCATTCACTCCACTCCCCAGTTTTGAATCTGAGTATTTTGGGAATCAAACTTTGTCTTCTTCTATTAAAACAGATTTTGAACATAACCTGTGAGAACTGTTTTTCAGTAAAGTGTTAGGTCACAGCAACATAAACTGAAGTCTCTGTATTAATGGAAATCTTTCCCAAGGTCTATACCTTCAGATGTTTTAAGGCTGATGGAAGCAAAACATCATTCTAGAACCTGAATTTAAAATATTTCCATACAAATTCAAACCAAACAGACAATTTTCACAGATGACACTGGATTTCACAGTTTCTTTCTTTCTTCTGTGAAACTGTCATTTATATAAGGCTGTTTGCTTTGATTAATAACCCTGAATGAGAATCCTTCTACCACTTGATAGGCATGCTCCTGACCAGATTTGAAAATAGGGTCAAAAGGCTGTGTGCTATATGAGATGAAAACATCAGTGTATCTAGATTATACCTTTACAATGTGTGCTCTATCAGAAGCCAAACTGTGCATTGCTGAAGAATGATACTGAGACTTGGGATCAGAGCAATTTCATGGAGGGAGAAGTCTTTGAATAATGAGAGATTAAAACTGTAGTTAGGTAATTCCAAGAGAAATATTTTTGGTTATTATACTGTTTCTCAAGTCAACTAATCTCTAACTCTGTCATTCAATAATAGGGTAAAGTCAGATGCTAAAACTGGATCAGGTAAACTGAATGTGGAAAAATAGCAAGCAGCCGTGTCAACGAATTCTGGCTCCTTTTGTGACATTTTAGGATACATATTCTTTTGTCCACAGTCTTCTTCCTCATTCTTCAGGAATGCCAAGAGTAATGGGAGGGAGCAGACTTCACAAAATATCTGAACACACAAAATTTTAAGAGACGTATTTTAAATTTAACAAATGAATTGTATGCTTAAAAGTGGTGCATGTAATGTACTGGGTTCCTGAGCTGGCCTTTGTACTTTATAAATTTATAATTTTTCATATGAATAAAGAACCATAGTATTGGTGACATACACACACACAATGATTAAACATTGAAGAGAGAACTACTTTAATAGACAGCACTGATGTAATTTTTGTGTTTGTGTTTACAGCACTACTGGTCACCGAGTTATTTTCCCATCAAATAAAATTATGGAAGAAAAATGAAGACAGTCATGTCTTTGTTAAGCATCAATAAAGTCAGAAAAGAAAAGAAAAAAGAAAACTACATTTGCTAATGTAGATTTTGAAGGCCAGTTTACCAATCTTCTGACAGGGATTTATTATCATTACATAATGAAAATCTGCACTACAAGTATTTTCCAAGGCTAAGAGGTATGACGATTACTCTTCACTCACTAAGTTATGATGAGTTCTGGAAAAGCCAGGAAGAGACTTAATGGAAAAATCATCCCAGATCCCATCATTTCCTTCACCACCTAAAAAATTCAAATTAGCCCTCACCCATTTCTCATACTGCCACAGATTTTTCTACTTGCCTATCTAAAATGCTTCACTGGATGCCCATTGTATATAAGATAAAATACAATTTCTTGGCTAGCACATAAATTCCTCCATTCTTTGACTCTTTCCCCCAACTTTTTTAACTATGATTGAATGAAAATGTACATTCCCACATAAATTTGCATGCTCACTCATATGCAGCTCCCACTGCTTTCCCTGCCAGGTGACAGCACACTCTTCCTCTCCACTCCATGCATGTCCTTACCCTGCCACCAAACTCCTATCCCTTCCTCTCCACCCACTCCCCTTCTCCAGTGAGAGGTCAGCAGGATGACATCTTATAGATGCATAGAACTATAAATACACATATGATATGGTTACTCTGTGTTGCCAAGTCCAATCCATTCCTGTCAGAAGAGTTGACCTCCATTATGATTCATGGACAGGTGTGGGATCAAGGTCAGGGGTCATGCTCCCAGAGGAACCCCAAAGCCCCTGGACCATCAACTGCTGGTCTTTTAGTGGAGATCTCGGGGCACACCCCTTTTAATTCTTGTGTTGCCAGTGAGACTCAACTTGGTGAGCTCTATTACAGTTATCACCGGTGGTGGCTGAATACTATCCAGTTTTTCTGGTCACGAGTTGATGTAGTCACCCGATCATATGGGTCTCTCTGTCTTCTGGGTTCTCTTTCCCCATGTCATTTTGGCCCTTGGTGATCATCTGCTTCTGCTGGGTCAGGATCATTGGCTGTACCCTCAGATGGCAGCCTGGCAGCTCACCAATGTGGAGTGCAGTAGGCTCTCTTAGCAAAATGCTAGTTGTGCCAGTTGGACTTGATTCCCTCTTAGAGAATGGTCCCCGGCCCCCTGCCCCAGTTACTCTGTCCTTGAAATATTGGGTTAAGATGGCAGGAGTAATCATATTATATTGAAGTCCAGTTACTATTGATCTTCTCTCTAATGTATACTGTCACATATTTTACCCAACCAAATTTCTATCAACTACCTAATCTAAACCGTCCCCCCATCACCCTCTCTCCCACCCTACCCTTGTGGCCATCAAAGAGTCTTTTCTTCTATGCATGAATCTGTTTTTAAGTTTTTGTTTTAGGGATCTTGTACAAAATTTGTCCTTTATGTCTCTGACTGCTTTCACTCAGCATAATGTCCTCCAATTTAAACCAGGTTATGAGATGTTCTCTAAAATCACTGTTGTTCTTTATCATTGCATATTGTTCCATTGAGTATATATATCATAGTTTACCTATCCATTCCTCTGTTGTTGGGCATCTGGGTGGATTCCATCTTTTTGCTACTGTGGACTGTGCTACAATAAACATTCTTGTGCATGTATCGCCATGAGTTGGATCCAACTTGACGGCACTTGGCTTGGTTTTGTGCATGTATCAGTTGGTGGGAATGGCCTTGATTGTGCAGGATATAGTCTGAGCAGTGGAATTACTGGGTCAAATGGCATTTTAAGGAAGTGCCAGATTGCTTTCCAAAGAGGTTGCACCATTTTGAAATCTCACCAACAGTAGAGTTCCAATTTCTCCACAGCCTCTCCAGTATTTGTTGTTTTGCATTTTTTGGATCATGGACAACCTTGTTGGGGTGAGATAGCTAATGATTGTGATCACATCTGCATGTGTTTCTTGGCTGCCTGGATCTCCTCTTTAGAGAAATGTCTATCCATCTCTTTACTCATTGCTTAACTGGATGATTTATCTTTTACTTATTGATATTTTGTAGTACCTTATAGATTATGGTGATCAGGTGTCAGTCTGACACACAGTTGCCAAATATTTTTTCCCATTCTGTAGGTGGCCTTTTAATTCTATTAATAAAATCTTTGAATGAGCAAAAGTATTTGATTCTTAATAGTTCCCATTTATCTATTTTCTCTTCTGTTGTTTGTGGTTTGTTTGACAGAGTTTGAAGTCTGTCTATGATGTGTACTAAAACTTCCATTGCTGTTTCCACATTTTCTTGGATGAGTTTTATCATTTTAGATTTGATATTTAGGTCTTTTATCCATTTGAGTTAGTTTTTGTATAAGGTGTAAGATATGGGTCTTGTTTCAATTTGTTGCAGGTGGATATCCAATTTAGCCAGCACCATTTGTGGAAGAGATTGTTTTTACCCCAATTTAAAGTTTTAGGGACTTTGTCAAATATCAACTGTTCATAGGCAGATGGCA
This sequence comes from Heterohyrax brucei, assembly GCA_028571685.1. Lineage (NCBI taxonomy): Eukaryota > Metazoa > Chordata > Mammalia > Hyracoidea > Procaviidae > Heterohyrax > Heterohyrax brucei. Next base: position 80,916,765 of record CM053143.1, read on the forward strand.
TCATCTCTAGGGTCTCAGTTTTGTTCCATTGATCTATCTGTCTCTTTTTGTAGCAGTACCAGGATGTTTTGACTACTGTGGCAGTGGAATAGGTTCTAAAGTTAGGTAGTGAGAGGCCTCCCAGTGTGTTCTTCTTCTTCAATAGTGCTTTACTTATCTGGGGTTTCTTCCCTTTCCAAACAAAGTTGGTGATTTGTTTCTCCATCTCATCAAAAAATTGCACTGGAATTTGTATTGGGATTGCATTATGTAAGTAGATTGCTTTGGACAAAATAGACATTTTCACAATGTCAAGTCTTCCTATCCATGAGCAGGGTAGGTTTCTCCAGTTATGTAAGTCTCTCTTAGTTTCCTGTAGTAAGAACTTGTAGTTCTCTTTGTAAAGGTCTGTTATGTCTCTGGTTAGATGTGTTCCTAGGTTCTTTATTTTCTTAGGGGCTATAGCAATGATATTAATTTAGTGATTTCTTCCTTAATAATCTCACTGTTGGTATAAAGGAATCCTACTGATTTACTTACATTTATCTTGTATTCTGAGACTTTGCTGAACTCTTCTTTCAGTTTGAGCAGTTTACTTACAGATTCTATGCATATACAATCATATCATGTGCAAATAGGGAGATTTTGACTTCTTCTTTGCCACTGCAGATGCTCTTTATTTCTTTGTCTTGTCTAATTGCTCTGGCTGGAACTTCTAGCACAATGTTGAATAGGACAGGTGAGAGTGGTAATCCTTGTCTAGTTCCCATTCCGAAGGGAAACTGTTTCAGTCTCTCTCCATTCAGGATGATGTAGACAGTTGGCTTTGTAAAAACAGCCCTTATTACATTGAGGAATTGGATATCTATTCCTATTTTGCTGAGAGTTTTCATCATGAATGGGTGTTGGGACTTTATCAAATGCCTTTTAGACAAAATAAGGTAATTCTTGTCTTTTGTGTTATGTGATTGATCACATTAATTGTTTCTCTAATGTCGAACCAGTCTTGCATCCCTGGTATGAATCTAACTTTGTTGTAGAGGATAATTTTTTTGATATGTTGTTGTATTCTATTCGCAAGAATTATGTTGGAGATTTTTGCATCTAGATTCATGAGTGATATTGGTCTGTGGTTCTCCTTTTTTGGTGGGTCTTTCCCTGGCATTGGTACCAGGATTATGCTGGCTTCATAGAATGAATTTGGGAGTATTCCATCCCTTTCTATACTGTGAAACAGTCTCAGTAGTACTGGAGATAACTCTTCTCCAAAAGGTTGGTAGAATTCTGTGGGGAAGCCATCTGGGCCCTGGCTTTTCTTTGTTGGTAGTTTTTGGATGACTTTTTCAATCTCTTCCTTTGTGACGGGTTTATTCAGTTCTGCTTCACCTTGTAAAAATTTTGATAGATGATACAAATCAAGGAATTTTTCCATTTCCTCTAGGTTTTCAAATTTGTTAGAGTACAATCTTTCATAGTATTCTGTTAAGATACTTTGGATTTCTGTTGGATCTGTTATGACAACTCACCTTGTATTTCTTATTTGGGTTATTTGTTTCCTTTCCTGTTTGTCTTTAGTAAGTTTAGCCAATGGTTTGTCAATTTTGTTGATCTTTTCAAAAAACCAGCTTTTGGTCTCTTCAATTTCTTCAATTGTTTTTCTATTCTCTAATTCATTTAATTCTGCTCTAACCTTTATGATCTGTTTTCTTCTGGTGCCTGAGGGTTTCCTCTGTTGTTCTCTTTCTACTTGTTCAAGCTGTAGGGTTAGTTCTTTGGTTTGGTTTCTTTCATCCTTCCAGATACGTGCATTTATGGAGACAAGCAGACCTCTGAGCACTGCTTTGGCTGTATCCCATAGGTTCTAGTAGGAAGTGTTTTCATTCTCATTGGAATCCATAAATTCGTTTGTTTCATACTTGATTTCTTCTATAATCCACAGTGTTTTGAGCAAGGTGTTGTTCAGTTTCCATGTGTTCCACTTTCTATCTAGTTTTTTCTGCTATTGATTTTGACTTTTATGGCTTTATGATCTGAGAAGATGCTTTGCATTAATTTAGTAATATGGATTTTGTTGAGAACTGCTTTATGTCCTCACACATGATCTATTCTGGAGAATGTTCCATGTGCACTGGAGAAGAAGGTTTAGTTGTCCTCTGATGAATTGAAAATTCTGTGTATATCAATGAAATCTAATTGGTTACTTGTGACAATAAGGTCTTCTGTGTCTTTATGGAGCTTTTTTTCTAGATGATCTGTCCAATATTGAGAGTGGAGTGTTGAAGTCTCCTACTATTTTTGTGACATGATCTGTCTCGTTTTTGAGTGTAGTCAGTGTTTCTGTGATGTATTTAGGTGCTCTAATATTAAGTGCATATATATTTAATCTTGTTAAGTCCTGTTTGTGTATTGAACCTTTCAGCAATAGTGTCCATCCTTGTCCACAATGGTGGAATTTGCATTAAAATCTATTTTATCTTAGGTTAGAATTGCCACACCTGCACTTCTCTGTGTATTGTTAGCTTGATATATATTCTTCCATACTTTAATTTTCAGTTTGTTCCTATCTTTAAGTCTGAGGCGAGTTTCTTGTAGGCAACATATGGATGGGTCGTGTCTTTTGATCCAAGAAATCATTCGATGTCTCTTTACAGGAGCATTCAGTCCATTCACATTTAATGTAATTATCGACAGGTATGTGTTTAGTGCTGTCATTCTGATACGTTTATTTTTGTGTTGATGTTTTCTCTGTTCTTATTAATCTGTTCTGGGACATTCTTCTTTGTCAGTTGATTTTTCACCCTTTTCAGTGTTCGTTTTGTGGTTGTTGAGACTCCTGTATTATGTTTCTTGATTTGATATGTTGCATCTTTATTGTGCTTTATGGCTGTCCCTATGATCCCTCTTAATAAACTATCTATAAACCCAATTTCAATTACTACTGTTCTTATCGACTTCCTCTCCATATGTAAGAACTATAACGACTATAGTACATCCGTCTTTTTAATATGATAGCACTATAGTTTTCATGATATGATCATTGGATCCTTTCTTTCACTATTATAGCTTTGATTAAATAGTTACATAGTTTGATTGAAGGTAGTTTTGAGCCTTCCCTAACTGAGCAGGTTTCTGGGTGATGTGTTCTGAATTTGCTTCTAAAATATAAAGTTAGTGGTTTTGTTCTTCTAAGCCAAGAGAATCTTTCAGTATTTCTTGTAGCTTTGGTTTGGTTATTACAAAGTCTCTGAGTTTCTGTTTATCTGGGAATGTCTTCATTTCATTTTCATATTTGAAAGATAGTTTTGCAGGATATACGATTCTTGGTTGTAAGTTCTTCTCCTTGAAGGCTTTGAATGTGTCATGCCACTGTCTCTGTGCCAGCATTGTTTCTGCTGAGAAGTCAGATGAAAGCCTACTAGGTTTCTCTCTGAATGTTAGCTTTGCTTTGAGTTTTGCTGCCTATAAGTTTCTGCTTATGTTTTATTTTCTTAAGCTTGATTATATATAATATGTACTGAAGTCTTTCTTTGGAGATCTATATTGAGTGGCATTCGATATGCATCTTTGGTATCTAAATTCTCTTCTTTCCTAATTTCTGGGAAGTTTTCTGTCAGTAGTTTAACAACAATACTTTCTGTGTTCTCAGTTGTCTCACCCTATTCAGGAACTCCAATTAATCATAGACTGTTCCTCTTAATAGAGTCCTGCATGCATCTTAATGCTTCTTCATTTGTCTTGTTTCTTTTTTCTGATTTCTCCTCATAGATGCTGAAGTGAGAAAGTCTCTTTTCCATTTGTTGCATTCTATTTTCTTGGCTTTGAATGGAAGTTTCTATGTCTTTTATTTTGTTCTTGATCTGTTGGATTTCAAAGTACTTGTGTGCCATAAGATCAAACAGCTTGCTAATTTTTCCTTTTGCTCTGCTGCATTTTGTATAAGGTCTAGGAGGGCTTTCTATATAATCCTTCTGTGTTCACCTTCTGATAGTTTCAGGAAAGCTTCTTTGTCTGGGAAGTTCTTTGGTGCTTTCTTTTGGGGGCCTTCTGAAGCCCTGGGTGATTTCTTTGTTACGCTTTTATTCAGTGTTTTTTGGTTGTTGGGTATCATGTGAGTCAGCAAAGGCTGTGAGAGATGCTGTGAGGATGGACCACAGTTTTCTCTAGGCCATCTTAAAATGAAAGGTAAAAGGTATCTGACAACTTCCAAACTCAGTCAGATTTTCAGATGTCCAGGTCCTTCTTCCAAGCAGGTAAAGTAAACATCTCTATGTGCAACCTCAGATGTTATAAAGTAGTTCAAAGTACAAAAAGGCTACTGCACTGCTGGCCTCTGCTGTCTGGCCCCAGGTGTACACAACACTGTGTAGAATACTGCTTTTGTGCCAGAAAAGTGTTCTCCTCCGGGTAGGCGCTGCCTCCCCACCTAGGAATTAGGTACAGTTGAGGCCTCTGTATGGGTATATCCACCTCCCAGTGGAACCAGATGGTGTTCTGCAGACTCCCCACCTGTCTCGGTTAAGGCTACTCAGTGGCAGAGGTGGAAGGAGAGGCCAAAGGTGCCAAGATGCACAGAGCCCAAAGCTGGGCTCTCAAAACATGGCAATTTTGCCGGCTGATCCCACCAGCAGTGCGTCTGAGATTAGCTGCTCGTCAAGTCCCAGCTCTGCCCACTGGCTAAGACAGAGACAAAAAGTTAAAATGGCAAGTATCCTTTGGTCTGTGAAAGCCAGCACTCACCAAGAGTGGGGGTCAGCGAAAGAGAGAAAGTTTTCTGTTCAGTGGTATGAAGTCCAAATTAACAGCCCTGTGCTGTGTCTTAGGGCTCACTAGGTGTCCAGAAGGCTCCATTTAGTTATCAGTTTGGGCCTTGGTTTCCAGAGGGATTTAGGAAGACATGTATTTAGTCTGCCAGCTTGACTCCACCCCCCATTCTTTGATTCTTGAGAAAATAAATGCTTATCTTCTTCCAGTCACTTCACTAGTTGTACCGTGCAAGACAGACGGCTGCTTGTTTACGTGTAATTCTGCAATGCTGATCTTTGTGCATGTTATTATCTTAGTTAGCATGGTTTACTTAATATTTTTTAATAAATAGTTAGACTTCTATCTATTCTGTGAAAATAAGCTGAATCACTCCCTTTCAGGAAAACTTTTATATGTATGTGTATATGCATATACCCATGTATGTGTACACACACACATATGGAAGCCCTGATGGCACAGTGGTTAAGAGCTATGTCTGCCAACCTAAAGGTTAGTGGTTTGAAGCTACCAGGTGCTTCTTGGAAACTCTGTGGGGCAGATCTACTGTGTCCTATAACAGTGCAATGAGTTAGAATTGATTTGAAGGCAATAGGTTGTTTTTTTTTATATATACAGCTGTAAAATCAACAATACAATATATTTTTAGTCTTTGATATACACGCACCCACATACAATGTCTGTATTTGCTTCCAGTGTTTCACTCACCATCCTGAGTTGTAACTAACATTTTACTTGTCTCTTGCACTAAAAGCACTTTGAAAGCAAACCGTAGGCATTATTTGCCTTGTTTTATACTGTTTAGCTTGAAGTCTGGTACACAATAATTAAGAGGAAAATTTTTTATGAAGAGTACATGGCAGAAAATATAATTAAATCTCAAATACTTTCTGGAAACTATTAGATATATCATACTAAGTTTGAAAATAGACTGCAGCCTAGAGGCCAGTTTTGGGTTTAGAAGATCTCCAGCACAGGCCTGGAGGCCCTTTCTTCAGGGTAGAAGGCAGATTTTATACAAATCCAGAACTACCTCAGTTATCAGTGGTCCCCAAACCCAAAACTCATTGCTGCCAGTTGATTCTGACTCACAACAACCTTATGGGACAGGGAAGAACTGCCTCACATGGTTTCCAAAGCTGTAATTTTTTTTTAGAATTGTGTTTTAAGTGCAAGTTTACGATTCAAATCAGTTTGTCACGCAAAAACTTACACACACATTGTTGTATGACCTAACCTTAGCTGTTCTGCATTACCAGCGTGCATTCAGGCAGATCTTGTACTCCTCTGTCTTAGCTTGCCATGAGACAGGAGTTGTTCATTTTGTCTCCTGTATTTACTTAAGCCAAGAAGCATACTCTCTACTAGTATCAATATACATCTTATTGCCTAGTTTAATCTTTATCTGAAGAGCTGGTTTTGGAATAGTTTCAGTTCTGGGCTAACTGAAAGTCTGGGGACCATGTCTTCTAGGGACCCTCCAGTGTGTCAGACGACGAAGTGTGATCTTTTTACAAGAGTTTGAGTCCTATAACCAACTCTTCTCTCCATTAGAGATTCTTTGTTGTGTTAGCTGTCAGGGCAGTCACTGGTGGTAGCTGGTACCATGTAGTTCTTCTGGTCTGATGTTGGTGTGGTCTCTGGTTTATGTGGCCCTTTCTGTCTCTTGAGCCCATAATTTCGTTATTTCTTTGATGTTCTCCATTCTCCTTTGCTCCAGGAGAGTTAGGTCCAACTGCTAATTCTCCAAAGCTGTAATCCTTATGAAAGTAAATGTCATATCTTTCTATTACTGTCAATGACAGGGGCAGAAAATTTGGTAAAATGTTAGTCCTTTGTGCCAAACCACTGGTGTTACCTTGTGTGTTTTTTAGAAGAAACTATTGAATAAATACTTTAACTGATGACTTAATTGTTAATTGGTTAAATGTTTTAACAGTATATCCATTGTATTATAAAGGATTGATAATTTAAGACAACACTTCCTGCAAATCATCGTACCAATTTTAAAAGCTATGGACCAAGAGAGCGTAGTTCTTAGCAGAAGTGGGTAAGATCAGGCAATTGCTACTGTAGACTAAAGACAGAATTCATACAGGGAAGAGAGGAGCATTAGAAGATAATTAATCACCTTATATATTCAACACCTATGGCAGGGCTAGGTGCTTGGTAGAACTCAATATAATTTTGTTGAATAATTGAATGACTGAGTGAATGAACAAGCAAGCACAGAAAAGGAAGGAGACATAAAGAAGTTTCATATTTGAGTAAGTTTCTGGAGAAGGAAAAAAAATTCTACTATGAGCATAAGTAAAAAGTAGAGAACTACATGAAGTAGTAGCTGGAGGAGAATAGGATAAACCTTATTCCAGTGCTCAGTATAAATCCAAAAAATTATTTCAGAAAGTTCCCTCATGCTCGTTTCATTCAATCCTCTCTTCTGTCACCAGCCTGAGGCAAACATTTATCTGTTCTGTCTCCATTGTTCTGCTTTTTCTAAAGGAAATAACATTACACAGTGCTTTTTGTATCTAGCTTCTTTCTCTTGGTGGAATATATATAAGGTTGCACGTTGCTGCATATTTCAGTGGTTCTAATTCACTTTTACTGATGAGTAGTATTTCATCACACAGATATACCAGAGTTTGGTTTTCTGTCACATTTGACGGACATTTAAATTGCTTTCTTTTTTTGTAGTATCAGTTTGTCCTATGTATATTCACATACAAGTTTTTGTATAGACATTTATTTTTGCTTTCAGGGAAAGTGGGTAGATACCTTGGAATGTAAATTTGAGTTGTATCGTAAGCCAATGTTTGCAATTCTATTTCTAATCCTATCTCCAAACTATTTTCCAAAGTACAAAATTTCATCTAAAGTGAGGTTTGCATTTTCCCAATTCAAAAAGTAGCAAGAAGTTGAAATGGTTGATAACTATTATTGAAGCTCTTATATATATTGGTTAAATAATTATACATAACAGCTAGAGTCACTGTCATGGATTGAATTACCTCTCCTCAAAAGTGTGTGTAGCAATTTGGCTAGGCCATGATTTCCAGTATTGTGTGATTTTCCTATACATTTTAAACATTGCCTCTATTATGTTAACAAGAAACAATGGATACCACTTGTGTTAGTGAGGCAGGCCTCAACCTGTAAGAGTGTACTGTGCCTTGAGGCAATCTCTTGTGATATAAAGGAAAAGGAAACAAGCTGAAAGTTAATGAAAACCAAACCAAATCCACTGTTATCTAGTCAATTCTGACTCATAGCAACCCTATAGTCAGAGTAGAACTGCCCCATAGGGTTTCCAATGAGCGCCTGGTGGATTCAGACTGCCAACTTAGCAGCAATAGCACTTAACCAATTAGGGACTTTAACCACCTAGAAAACAGAGCCCCGAGCAGAGCCTGACCTTTGGAACAGGGGTCCCTGTGCCTCAGAAGATCCCAGTCCAGAGGAAGATAGATGACAAGGACCTTTCTCTAGAACCAAAAGAGAAAACATTCCCCTGGAGGTGATGACCTGAACTGGGACTTTTAGTCTACTTTACTGTGAGGAAATAAATTTCTGTTTGTTAAAGCCATCCACTTGTAGTATTTCTATTATAGTAGCACTAAGTAACTAAGACAGTCACTTTTTCTACACTTGTAACTAGAGATGGGAGAGTGCTTTCGTGGGGGGTCCAAAGCAAGAAAAGCAAAATAAGGTTATAGAAGTGTACAAACTCAAAAACCAGAGTCCATTATCATTTAATAAACCTACTAACTGTCTTATGATGGGAAAATATACCATATTTGTACCCTACATATCTTTTCTTAAAATCACACTCCAACTGCACTTATATTGTTCATGCTATGCATTTCAATCATATAGCTGCATTTAGTTTTAGAGGAAGTAGCTGCATGGTGATATAACCTAATTTATATTAAATTGTAATTAACAGTGATGAAGAAAAATCACTATTACTAGTCCACATAACTAACTACTAAATGATAGCAGTTTCATCAATTACAAGTAGTAATTTACAGTTGATGCTCAAAAATATAACAGCATTTTATTGATAGAAAAGGTTTCAGTTTATGAAGCAAGACAATTCTGTGTTCCTGGTTAAAAGGTCTTTCTTTTTGTTTTCAATATTAATTATAATGTGAAGCCACATTTGAGCATTCAGTATTTAACTTGGGCTAGGCTTTGAAACAAGTCAAGATGAAAATAGTTCACTTCATTACATCAAAGGAATACTGTTTGGTTAGTCGTGCAAAATAGTCCGTGGTTTATACTGAGCACTGCATATATTTGAGCAAGAAATATTAATGTTTTCTAGAGTTTGTAATCTTTTAATAACATAAAAGTAAAAATGTTGTTGTGTGAAGGCATGTTAAAAGCTTGCTGAATAAAACGACTGTTTTTGGCTTCAGAACCTATTCTCTTAAGAGACTCTGGGTCCAAAGGGTTTGTATTTCATGTCAGATTGCTGTAGTACACGTGAGAGGAATCAGCAGAGGCTTAAGAAAATATCAGGCATAAAAAACAAAAAGAGAAGTCCCTCTTCATTTCTGCTCCTGGACCTCTGCCTTTAAAGCATGCTTAGCAGTGGTGAGAAGAGAGGTGAGTGAGAGTGGAAGCGGGAGCTGCTCTGTCACGCACCTGCCTGGGCGATAATGAGGCCAGGATTAGCATCTCTCTCCTCAATACCAGTTTCCACCTTAACATGTATGAAGCTGCAGCATCTCTGTGGTATGTCAGTCAAAGTCCCTGCTCAGCTGTGCCTCAGAATGCCTTCTGTTTGTTCTTTTGTTCTGCCCACCATCCCTATTCGCTCCCTGATTAACACGAGTAACCCAAATGATACGATTCTTTTAAACCCTCTCTTCCACTGGACACCCATGATTCTCTTTAAACCTGAGAGAAAATTCCTACTGTCTTAAAATATTTTGAGGTAAGTCAGCCAGTTAAAGGAATAAAATCACCATTATCTGAAGTGGAACCCACTATAAAAAAATATAATAATAATAGACTAGACTATGCATTATGTTAAGTAAGGCTTTTACTGTTTTTAAAGTCAGGGATCTAGAGTTAAGACCCAAAATAAGTGTGACTCAATGACTTTGAATCTACCTTTATAAAAGGAAAAATACAGGCTTAAAGAGGTTAACAAAAGTAATATATGAATATCTATAAAGCTTTTTTGTCATCCAAAATTATGTGAGTTGCTCCTAAGTGCTCTCATATCCCTGCTTACACCTTAACCTTATTTAGAACACTTATGGTTAGAATTTTGACCAGTCCAAGCTCTATGAAGTGTGCAAAGAAGATGGTTTTATTATTTCTCAAATAATGGCCTTCCCATCCATTTACATCTCAGGTGAATTCTACTGATGTTTGAACATTTTCAGATATTAAAAAAAAAAATCAGTCTAGCCAAATTTGAAACTACAACTTCATATCCAGTATAACATTTCCTTCTCTCCAGTTCAGATTCAACCAATGACTTGAGCAGAGAGGACCTTTCTGTTGTTTAACTCTTCCTCTAATACTTCTGGAAACCCTGGTGGCATAGTGGTTAAGTGCTACTTCTGCTAACCAAAAGACTGGCAGTTCAAAAATGCCAGGAGTTCTTTGGAAACTCTATGGGGAAATTCTACTCCGTCTTACAGAGCTGCTATGAGTTGGAATCAGTTCAACAGTGCTGGGTTGTTTTGTTTTTTTTTCTTTTTTTGGTTATTCTAATACTTCTGGTTCTAGCTGTACTGAAGCAGGTAACAAGATTAGAAACAAGGGCATTAGTTTTGCTTCTTTAAATGATTTCCTGTAGATCAGTGTCAGCCATGGGTCTTGCAATGTTCAACGGGCTGCAGACACTATCCAGACGTTGACAAGTATCCAAATGATGACACTCCTTGGGGTACATGTGGGAACCCATCTGAGCTTCCTCATTGCACAGTTCCCTAACATAGAGATCTTCTGTGGCTTGACTTCTTCTGACTCTTTTTTAGTCCCTTCCCACAGCCTTTAGATGTCCAGTCTCTGCCCAGTTGCTAGCCTCCTTAGATGTGGTAACAAGATGGTGTTTTGAACCTTCTGTTACTTGCTGTTGTCATTGTCATGTGTCATAGAGTTGATTCTGACTCATAGAGATCCTATGCACAACAGAATGAAATACTACCCAGTCTAGTGCTGCATCCATTTGTTGAAATACCTCAATTAATATTCCGTCAATTCCTAGAGCCTTGTTTATCGCCAATGCCTTCAATGAAACTGCAACTTCTTCCTTCAGTACCATCGGTTCCTGATCATATGCTATCTCTTGAAGTGTTTGAATATGGAATAGGACTTTCTGGTATAATGACTCTGTATATTCCTTCCATCTTCTTTTGATGCTTCCTAAGTTGGTGAATATTTTTTCTGACAGAATCCTTCACTACTGCAACTCAAGGCTTGAATCTTCTTCATTACAAATAACTTTTTTTCAGCAGTACAAATAGTGACTGTACACACGGATGTCACTGGAGTGAATACACAGAACTCAAATCTACTACGTCTGTGGAAAAAGATTTTGGAAAAGCTCAATATCAGCAGTCAAAACAAGACCCGGAGCTGACTGTGACACAGCCCGTCAACTGCTCATGCCAAGCCAAGTGCCATTGAGTTGGATCTGACTTATGGTGACTCTATGCAAGTTCAAATCAAAACTGAAGAAAATTGGAAAAAGTCCAAGAGAACAAAAGAACATCCTGGAGTGTATCCCACCTGAGAGTGGGGACCATCTCAAGAACAGATTTGATGTGATGAACATTAAGGACTGAAGACCAGACCAATTATGAAATAACATCAAAGACACCATCCAAAAAGAAACAGGTGACCATTAAAAAGACAGGATAGAAAGAAAAGACCAAATTAGATGTCAGAAGAGACTCTGAAACTTGCTTTTGAATGTTGAACAGCTAAAGAAAAAGGTAAGAATGATGAAGTAAGAGAACTGAACAGAAAATTTCAAAGGGCAGCTTGAGAAGACAAAATAAATTATTATAATGACATGCACAAAGCTGGAAATAGAAAATCCAAAGGAAGTTTTTCTTAAATATCCCTATTTTCTTTTATCTCCGACCATATTGTTTCCTTATTAATTACAACAACGCACCAAGCCAACAACAAAAAAAACTATAGCCAACCTTTTTGTTAACAAAATTTTTTATAAGTTACTCTCACATGTCAGTGGAAGCAAAAACAGGGGCCTCGTGCTTATGGTACAGTGGTTAAGACCACATGTATGCAAATCCTGCTTCATCAGTTCCTTAATAGGGAATCCTAAGGCAGTAACCAAATGTCCTCATATCTTGGTTCCTCATCTATAAAGTTAGGGTAATAATATAATCTACCACATAGTGTTATGAGGACTAACACATTAATGTCAATGCAAGAATAGTGTGTGGCCCATAGTAAAAGTTAGATATTAGTGTTATTTTTATGAATGGTGTCATTTACATAACCATTCTAGACTTTCTATTTTTTATCCCTTGATTACCTGAACTTTGTTCTTTACATGAAGATCTCAATGATTCTAAAGTATTGCAGCGCAACCCTGTTGCTGCCCCCACCCCCCCAAAAAGCATCTGTTGTCATCAAGTGAATTCTGACTCATAGTGACCCTATGGGACAGAATAGAACTGTCCCGTTGAGTTTCCAAGGAGCACCTGATGGATTCAAACTGCTGGCTCCTGGCTTAACAGCTGTAGCGCTTAACCATTACAAGGCCAAATCATTGCAAACTTACAGACCAAGGAGAACTGCCCCATGGGGATTCTGAGGAGGGGCTGATGGGTTAGAACTGCTGACCTTTTGGTTGGCAGCTGAGCTCTTAACCAGTATACCACCAGGCTTCCAAAAGTATTGTAAGAGAAATGAAACACTTTTTTAGAAGGCATAGAAAAAACCATCTAGTTAAAACAAAAGTTAACAACTAAATAAACAAATTTCTCTTAAACCAGAATTTTTATTAGTCCTGTTAAGAAAATCTTTTGCTCTTGTCTAGGGTTTTTTGTTTTTTTTTTTTCAGCTAGTAATCCTATTGTTCCCTGAAAGGAAAGGGATAGTCCTGCTTCCATATTACTGTCCAAAAATTCGAAGACTGTGCTCATATTTTGCCTCCCTCATCTAGGAAGCTTTTTTTTGACCAATCCACAGTGAAATTTTCTGCATCTCAATTTCTGGAGTTCCTATAGCCTGGGGCAAACATTTAGCTTCAGGTCTGTTGTTTTATGTTGTTAATTATCTTTATATGGATGTGTGCTCTGTCACTGCCCATAGACTGGAAACTCTTTGAAGCCGGAAATAGTTTTATACTTCTTTGTGGACTATAATACACATGAAGTCAGTTATAAATAGCTACTGACAGGTTAAATGATTCAATAATGACTATAAAAGCCCTGTAGTATTAGCGTGGAAGCTAATTGAAACAGATTTAAAAAAAATCAGTACACTGAGGTGACTCTCAAGAGTCTCCCAGTTTGTCCTATTGTGGTGGCTTATACATTGCTATGACGCTGGGCGCTAGTTATGCCACTGATATTTTAAATGTCCACAAGGCCAGTGATGATGGATAGGTTTCAGCAGAGTTTCCAGACTAGGAGAAACTAGGAAGAAGGACCTAGCAAACTACTTCTGAAAAATTGGCTGAGGAAAAGCTTATGACTAGAACATTGACTGATACAGTGCTGGAAGATGAGTGCCTTTGGTGGTAAGGAACACAAAGTATGACTGGACAAGAACTACCTCCTCAAAGTAGCGCAGACCATAGTGACATGGATGTAATAACGCTATGGGACCTTCATTTGTTGCCATGGTATGACTAAAAACAAGTAGAAACAGCTACAGACACCTACTAATAATTGAAGTAGGAATCCAGGAAAACTGAACGTCGTTAAAAATGAAATGGAACACAGAAAGAGAAATTCTTAATCATCTGGTACTGCTTTAACAGAAATAGCACAGGTGGACCGCTTTAGCAAAGAAAAGTTTATTCTTACACAGTCCAGTAGGTTAGATGTCCAAATTCAGTATGCTGGCTCCAGAACACACTTGCTTTCTGTCAACTCTGAAGGAAGGTCTTTGTGTTGCATCAGTCTTTCTTTACTCGAACAGAGTCTCAGCACAGGAACCTCAGTTCCTCGCTTGCAAAGACTATGCTGTGCTCTCAGTGCTGCTTTCATGATGGGATGAAGTTCCCTCGCCTTTGTGTCACAAGAGATTGCCTTAAGTCCCAACACAGCCTTATAGATTGAGTCTTGCCTCATGAATACAACCATGGTCGACTCCCTCATTAACATCAGAGAGGCAGGATTTATAGTTTAACATCATACAATATCTAGAATCATGGCCTAGCCAAACTGCTACATACATTTTTTGAGGACGCAGTTTGTTGTTTCTGTCCAAATATCTAGAACTTAGAAACTACCTGAGAGATATCTTTTAGCTTCAGAAAACTACTCCGGGGGAGGTCCTTGGTTTCCTGAATTGTCTTCAGAGAAAAAGCTTTTACACCCAAAGCTCTTTTCATTTGACAGAGTGCTATGAGTTTACTAAATCTCTAAGAAGTTGTCAGACCGATGATTATTATCCCCATTTTACAGATAAGGAAAATGAAGCTCAAAGAGGTTAACTGAGTTGCCCAAGATCATACAACTGTTTAGCAGCAAAACTAGGTTCTCATTAGGACAGGAACCAGTTAATTCAGGGGCAGACTGATTAACCTAAAGGAGAATTCAATCAATGTTGATAGAAAGCCAGGTTGAAGGATTATTCTTTCTATACTGACATTTTAACCAGGACAGCACAGTATTTCCCATCTAAATCGAAACCAGAATCCCTGCTATCAAAACTAGCTAAATTATTTCAGCTCCCCATACTCTTATCTGTCTATTTTGGGGCTAGTTATATATATTACTAATGTTACCGATAATGTTACTAATACGTTACCAATAATATGTTGGCTCTATGGTTTGGGGTACTTCTTCATATTACACTTTTCTTTCTTTCTATTTTCTTTTTTTGGTGGCTGTCCCCAGCATCTTTCTGCATTTGTGGATGTGGATGATCGATCTAATAAATGAGTAAATATTCACATGATTCAAAATGAAAGTGCAATAGCAAACTCAAAGGCAGTTTAGAATTTCTATAGGTCAATTACATTCAGGAGGATATTTCTGCAACAAAATTTCCTCCTTTGAGTGAAATCCTAGCTTACATTCAGGAAATGGCATTTTAAGTGTGGCTGTGCTGAGGTGAACTGCAGGCTTGTTTAGCTTAACATCCCCGAGGGAATCCAGACGTAGGTAAAGCCAGGAGGGTGAGATTTTATGGTTACTATAGAAAGACAAAATATGTGTTTTCCTTTCTTTTTCATAATGAATAGTCATAACGTAATGTCATCTATCTCCTGCATTTTGCTTTATGTTGGAGTGATGCCCTGTTTTAATCTTTTTCATGTTCAGTTTCTATTTGTGAAGAGAAAAGTCTGAGTATTCGCTTTGTGTTAACTGGAATATGTGCATTGCTTTTAGTGTAAATATCTGTATTTTTCACTTATAACAATACTCAACTATTTTTCATTAAATCTAAACTACACCACCTTACTACTCTGTATTTCTAAAGCACTTTACAGTCTGCATTTGCACATTCATTATCTGATGTGATTCTCACTACCGATGTATGAAATAAAGCTTATGAAAGACATCATGTGCCATTACAAACCCATATGTGAAAATGCAGCATTTTGCTTTGGAGGAAATTTTATTTTAATTTGATTATACAGTTTTCTAATATAAAAACAACTGGAAGACTGCTTTTATTCTTAACTTGCTAACTGCACGTGTTTTTCCAGGAAAGTTTATAATGGCAGAACAGCTAAATTCTGTATATTTTCAGAGCAATTAGAAAAAGGTAATAATGATAATTTTATGTATGAGCAAAATTTTACAACATCTTATTCTTTACCAATCTGTTAGTATATTGCCCACTTTTCATTTGTAGAAGTTTTCCCTTATGATTGCAGGTTATGCAAAGTAGGCTCAAGTTCTATTTTGAATTAGAAATTATCTGTTTAATAACTGCTGCCTCATTGTCTTTCATAGCAATTTTAGGTAAATATCAACAGAAAATATAGAATAGCTCTTCAGTATAACCTGTCCCTTTAAGATGTGAAACAAGGACTAGAAGCAAAGAATCTGCAATATTCTTTATAATTTCATGGGGTGTTCTGAGGAAATGTGCCAATTTTATGGGGACTCGTAGGGAAAAATTTTGATTTCATGTGGATTCGAGTGAAAAGGTAAATTTCATGGGATTTCTAAAAATGGCTAGATTTCTCAGAGTCCATGAAATCTATGACAGCCATGGAGAAAATGCACCACTCTTGTCATGGGGTAAATTTTAGTGCAGTTTGTCAAAACTTTATTTCTTCTACCCCTGCTATGGTGCACATTACACATTTGGAGTCTTTTTGCAGCCATTTATCTTTTCACTGCTGCCTGTGACTACTAAAGGTGATATTTTGTGTATATAACAACAAACAGGAAAGAGGGGCTAACTGTCAACTGCTAAGAGCACATGGTGTATGATTACTAATGCAATAATCATGTGACTTGCATGGGCACTTAAGTCTGAGTCATGGTTGAGATGGTCAGGCTCAGAGTTTTGGTGGTCCTACACTAGGAAAGACGGGAACCCTCTTACCTCCATTACAAAAGTCTTCCTTGCATCATAGAATGTTTGGTTCAGAGGAGATCTCTGAGATCTTCGAGTGTAGTTGTTCTCTAACGATGTTTCAAGGACTGCACATCTGCAACAGAGTTCCCTGGGAAGCTTGTCAAAAATTCAGACTCCAGGCCTCACTGGAGGCCAGCGGACCCAGATTCTTAGAAGACAAAAGTTGAGACTTTGCCTTTTAATTCCAGCCCTTGGGTGGTTATGATTGTGATGCACACTCCAGTTTGAGCAACACTGTTCAATTCTTCCCAGTTAAGAACTTTCTGTTATACTGTCTCATGGGACTTCTAGACCTTCTCCATTTAAGAGTAGTTCTGACAGAGGGCAGATGAGGCCTGGTGAATTGCCCCTCAGCAATGTGTTGGCTGGATTGGGACTATGTCATAAGGAAGGCTGTTGAGGTAGAAGGGACAACTAAGGGTATGTTTGAAAGCTTGTGCCTATATGCAGAAGCAATGACTGTTACAACTTACTGACACAGGTGTGCTCTATCGATGACAGGAAGTGTTTCTTTGTTTATGTGGTTCTTCTGAAATGGTGAAGAACTCTTCATAAAGTTCCAAAGAAACAAAATATTTCCTTAATTTATGCAGTACTTACATTCATGAAAAATTCAGCATATGTGAAAACAGTAATAAGCTCTTTGTTTTAATATGTAAAACAGGGTGATATTCTAATTCAGATCAGTGATAAGAGGCTTTTCTCTTACTTTGAATGTCAAGTGGGACATTAGATTAGATAGTAGCATCAAACAAAGGAACATTCTTTCTTATGCAGGACGTCCAGCATTCCTGTTCCCCTACCTACTAAATTCTCATGATGCGCCCTAATCATAATGACATCGAAAAATTTCCACGATTTTCAAAATTCTTTTTGGGGTAGTACTGTTCCTTTGAGAACCATTTTCACTGATTTTCTTACCATTCAGC
Organism: Heterohyrax brucei; assembly: GCA_028571685.1. NCBI lineage: Eukaryota > Metazoa > Chordata > Mammalia > Hyracoidea > Procaviidae > Heterohyrax > Heterohyrax brucei. The sequence continues at coordinate 80,934,200 of CM053143.1, forward strand.
AGCACATACACAAATCTCTCTATTATATAATTCCCTTCATAAAAGTCTTTCAGTGTTTCTCCATTCCTTTAAGGGTCAAGTTCAATAACTTAATTGAGCATGCAGGAACCATTATGCTCTGGTCATGTTCACTCTTGCTTCTATCACCAATGGCTCCAGCAATGTATCACTGTGCTACTGTATGCATCTGCATCTTCTCAGGTACATTTTGTTTTTCTTAGAAGGTAATTTCTCTTTACTTTTGTCATAGATTGAATTGTGTTCTCCCAAAATATCTGTCAGCTGGGATAAGTCATGATTCCCAGTATTGTGTGATTGTCTACCATTTTGTCATCTGTTATGATTTCCCTGTGGGTTGTAAATCCCATCACTATGATGTGATGAGATGGATTAGTGGCAGTTAGATTGATGAGATCAGCAAGCTTAGATCTCTTTCAAGATGTAAAAGAGAGAAGTGAGCAGGGAAACATGGAACCCTCCTTCCACCAAGAAAGCAGTGCTGGGAACAGAGCACATTCTTCGGACCTGAGGTTCTTGGGCTAAGATGCTCCCAGACCAAGAGAAGACTGATGGGGAGGACCTTCCTCCAGAGCTGAAACAGAAAGAAAGCCTCCCCCTGGAGCTGAAGCCCTGAAGTTAACATTTGTACAGACTACCTTGTACAAATCCAGTGTGCAAGAGGTGGGAATAAGCTGTAGGTTTCCAGAAAAAATTAAATAGCAGAAAGAAAATATCTAGTCTTCTAGACTGTGAGGGAATAATTTTCTGATTGCTAAAGCCATTCATTTGTAGTATTTCTGTTATAGCAGCACTCAATGACCAAGACAACTTTCTCCCCTCATCTGTAATTCAAGGATCACATTTTTGATAAGCCCTCTTGGACTGCCAAGTTTGCTTATGTTACCTCTTGCTCTTGTAGCAGTAATTTATGCATATACTGTATTGTAATTGTTGGTTTATTCAACCTCTGAAAACAGTAATTTTGACATTTCTCTGTAAGAGTTTATATTTCTTAGTACAGTATACAGAAATTTTCAAGATGTGCTCCTACATACCAGTCTGGTCTCACTATTCTTAATCTACCACTGACCCCCAAAATTTCAGCCATATCTGCAATTTGTTTCAAGATTCCTAGAACTCACTTTGTTTTTATGGAGCTCCTAATCTAGCTAGAGTCTACTCTCCTGAGACTGGAATAAGAGCCCTTCCGTCTTCAATCTCTTGCATAGCACTTATCTAATAATATTGCATTACAGGTTGTAATCTTCCTGAGAAAAGGCAATGAACCATCTTAATTTTGAGTGGTCAGCACCTGGCACAGTGCTTGACTCTTATTCGATAAACAGTAAGTGGAAGCTTAAGATATTCAATAATTGTCAAGATAGCCAATACACTATTTATTAGAAATTTCTTGAGTGGCACTTTTTAATGGCACTTACTCCATATTTTAAGTTCTGAGCATTAACCCCCCTAAAAATCAAAACAAAACATTGCCATCAAGTCAATTCCATTATCATGTATCAAATATTCAAAATATTCTGATGTTTTAAAATAGATTTCTAGAGCTGTTTCCTTTTCCTCATTTCTCAATAGAGTTTTATATCTTGCTACTCCTTAGCTCATCAAATCTACTAGAAACTAGGAGAGGAAAGAAGAGAGTGTGTTAACAGTTGTACAAGTTACCTTGTACAAATCCTGTGTGCAAGTGTTGGGGACCACCTGTAAGTTCTTAGAAAAGCTTAAACAGTAGAAAGAAAATGTCACTTCTTTATAGCCTCTACTTTCAAGTTATCTAAAATTTATATGGAAGAAAGACTGGCAGACATGAAACCACAGGCTACACACTTTCTAAATCCGTCATAGAACACTTTTTTTCCCAGTTAGACAACATCTGATTTTGTAGTATTCTCGGTCTTTCCACACTGAACATGCACATAGGCTGTGCCTTCAACTTGTGATCAGCTGTAAGGAGGATAAGAATGAGGCAGGTACACCCATCGACATTAACTGTTCCATAGGTGTGATTTCATCTGTGCTCAAGCTGACCACAAAAGATACTTACACAGTGTTGGCAAAATGAAAGTCATTATTATTATTACTTCCAGAGGGAAATGTTCACCCTTCCCCATATTATTCATGTTCGTTCTTATGTCACTGGACTGACACACCATGATTTAGGTCAGACGCTGTCATCACGTCACCACTGCCTCCCTGGCTGCTACCACACTTCTCAGGGGGCCTTCGTGTCTACCAAGGCGTGTGCTCTGTTACTGGGCCTCAGTGGCCTATGTTATTGACCCCTGTCATGATGCCTATTCCCCTACCCTAGCCCTGCTGTTTATGGGGGAGTTGTCAACACCTGTACAGGACACATGAAGGCCTTCCTTGTCCTGCACAAGCTAATGTTATGTGAAGACTGCCAATTAAGTTTGTGAACTCATCCTAGAAAAAGAGCTACATACCTCATTGCTGAATACCACTATGGTCACCTTGAAAAGCCATGCACCCAATTCCAGCACCTAGTCCACCATTCAAAGCAGTTTTGGAACTCTTTTTCTGGAATGGCCATCAAAGCTGTCATTGTATTACCCTTGATGTCCTGAATGTCATCAAAATGTCTTCTTTTCAATATTTCCTTTATCCTTGGGTAAAGAAGAAAGTCGTTGGGTGCCAGATCAGGTGAGTGCCAGATCAGGGGGTGTTCCAATACAGTTATTTGTTTATTAACCAAAAACTATTCATTGGTGGTAGTTGAACACCATCTAGTTCTTCCAGTTTCATGTTGATGTAGTCTCTGGTTTATGTGGCGTTTTCTTTCTCTTGGGCTCAGATTTTCCTGTATCTTCAGTATTCTTCATTCTTTTTTGCCCCTGGTGGGTTGAAACCAACTGATGCTTCTTAGATGGCTGCTTGCTAGCTTTTAAGACATCAGACACCACTCACCAAAGAGGGATACAGAACATTTTCTTAATAAACTTTGTTTTGCTGGTTGATCTAGATGGCCCCTGAAGCCATGGTCCCCAGGCTCCTGCCTTTGCTACTCTGCCCAGATTCTTCTTGATAGTAGTGAGGTCTCCCTGAACTGCTCTGAGATTGACTCTTATATAAGCCTACTCATTGTCAAGGCATTGCCCTCCTAGCAGAACTGCAAGCTGACCAATCCCCTTGATAGATCATAGCCAAGCCAAGTGCCGTCGAGTCGGATCCGACTCATGGCGACATAAGTCATTCAATTTGCATAGTCACTTTGGGGGAGCTATAAGACTAGAAAGTCCATATAAAAGCTATTCATCTCACTGAACTTGTTATTCTGTACAAGTATGCCATATACCAATTGCTGCCAATTCCTTTGTGTGTCAGAGTCAAATTGTGCTTCTTATATAGGGTTTTCAATGGCTAACTTTTCAGAAACAGATCACTAGATTTCTCTTCTGTGGTGCTTCTGAGTATGCTCAAACTCATACCTCCAACCTCTCAGTGAGCAGCCAGGTACATTAACCTTTTGTGCCACCCAGGGACTCTGTGCAAGAGTAGACTCTCATTAAACATGAAATAAATTCAGAAATTCTGGGGCAAATGTTTTCACTTTTATAATCTTTAATTTTCAAAAGATAAGACAACTGTTCACAAGCAGATATTCTACTAAATAAGGCAAATTGTTTATTTTGAGTGAAAGAAAATAGGCTCCTTCCTAACATAGTAAATACCAGTGGGGAAAATTGTAAATCTTTTCATCTCAGACTCAGAGACAAATTCGAAGAAAACATAAAGTCATCACTTTCTGGTTAGAAATACATTTCAAAGCGTTGCTTAAAGTAATTAAGTTGTTGAAAATATACAAGTCTAATAATATTCAAGTCTAATAATATTAAACACATTGCAAGCTATAGGAAGTTTAAATAATGATTTGAAAACAGTCTTATAAGATTTCCTTTCACTAAATATGTTTACTCTTATCCCCAAATCAAAAATCATACATTTTAAAAGTATAGTACTTTTACAGTCCCATCTTCATCGCTCCTTGCTCTGAAAACTACTCAAAGAACCAGATGAATTGACTTTGAGTCCTAACTTTACTTTTTTATACCCATGGTGCTTGACAAAGAACCTTCAATACTCTGATCTTCAATTTCCTTATCTGTAAAAAGGAGCTTTTACTCCACAGGTTTATTGTTATCTAGAAATGAGAAAATGCACTGCACTGAGAAAAATATTTAAATATACTGTAAGATACTATGCAGCTGTAAACTGTTATGATTATTATGAACCTCATTATTTACTAATGTCCTATTTTTCTCCTTTGTGACAATATAAATTGCGGATACACTGGCTATAACCAGATACACTAAGGTTTTTAATTATTTTTTAATCTTTTTCCTGATGGATGCATTCTTAGGACACTTCTTGGTGTCACCGAAGGATCTGCATGCTTCTAGAGTGCCTGATGGACTAACAAGTCAAGCTCTTGAGTTTTATGCAATCTGGGGGAATAAATATTTAAAATAGAGAGTTTAAGATAAAATTCTTTAAAATTTGAGTTTAAAGTTATTTTTCTTTCTATAAACCAAAAACCAAACCTAGTGCCACTGAGTCAATTCTGACTTACATCAACCCTAAAGTTCAGAGTAGGACTGCCCCATAGAGTTTCCAAAGAGAGTGGCAGATCTGAACTGCCAACCTTTTGATTAGCGGCCATAGTACATCAACCAGTACCCAACCACATTTTAAATGGAATAAATTCAACAGTAATACTTACCTTATTTATGTTTTCAAAAAGGCCATAATTTCAAGAAATTGCCTATTTCATACAGCTTCATAGTTTGTTGTCATCATGACTGTTGTTACCGTTCTTCCTTCCTGTAAAATTACATCCAATCTCCCTACCCAGTTAGAATCCAAGTTTCTATTTTAGGCATCTCCTGGTACGAAGTTCACCCTGCACTCTGGGAATATAAACTGGACAATCAAAGAAGCTCATTCAAGGGTTCTCATACTCTTTTTCTTTTTCTTTTTATTAAATAAAAAATGAAAGTGTACATACTCTGTGCTTAACAATATTGGGTTAAGATAGGAGGAGTACACAGGTTGTGTTGAAGTCCCATTAATATTGATCTTCTTACTAATGTTTATTGTCACCAATTTCACCCAACCAAATTTCTAACAACTGTCTAATCTAAACCCTTGCTCCTCGCCCTCCCATCCTCCTACCCTCCCTACCCTTGTAGATGTCAAAGAGTCTTTTATGTTATGTATGAGTATGCTTTTAAGTTTTTATCACAGGGGTCTCATACAATAATTGTCCTTCTGTCGCTGACTAGATTCACTCAACATAATGTCCTCCAGTTGAGACCAAATTGAGTGATGTTTCCTGCTATCATCGTTATTCTTTATCAATGCATAATACTCCATTGAGTACATATACCAAAGTTTACTCATCCATTTTTCTGTTGTTGGGCATCTGGGTTGATTCCAACTTTTTGCTATTGTGGACTGTGCTACAATGAATATTTGTGTGCATGTATTAGTTGGTGTGAATGGCCTTGATTTTGTAGGATATATTTCAAGCAGAGGAATTACTGGGTCAAATGGTATATCTATATCCATTATTTTAAGGTAACACCAAATTGCTTTCCAAAGAGTTTGCACCATTCTGCAATCCCACCAACAGTGTAGGAGAGTTCCAATCTCTCCACAGCCTCTCCAACATTTATTCTTTTGCATTTTTTGGATCATGGCCAATCTTGTTGGGGTGAGATGTTATCTCATTGTCGTTTTGATTTGAATTTCTTTAATAATTAATGATCATGAGCATGTCCGCATGTGTTTTTTGGCTGCCTGGATCTCCTCTTTAGAGAAGTGTCTGTCCATCTCCTTTGCCCATCACTTAATTGGATGATTTGTCTTTTTCTTATTGATATTTTGTAGAACCTTATAAATTATGGAGATTAGGTGTCAGTCTGACATAGAATTGTGAAATATTTTTTCCCATTCTATAGGTGGCCTTTTAATTCTTTTGATGAAGTCTTTGGATGAGCTGAAGTGTTTGATTCTTATTAATTCCCATTTATCTATTTTCTCTTCTGATGAATGTGTTTCGTTTGTCACATTTTGAAGTCTGTCTATATTGCGTATTAAAACATCCATTCTTGATCCTATTTTATCTTGAATGAGCTTTATCTTTTTAGCTTTTATATTTAGGTCTTTTATCCAATTTGAGTTGATTTTTGTATAAGGTGTGAGATATGGGTCTTGTTTCAATTTTTTGCAGATGGATATCCAATTATGCCAGCAGCATTTGTTAAAGAGACAGTTCTTACCCCAGTTCAAAATCTTAGGACATTTGTCAAATATCAGCTGTTCATAGGTGGATGGTGGCCTCTCTGACAGATAAACAGGACACCAGGTTAATCTTGGGGCTCCTATTTCTGCCCCTCAAATAGCGACAGAATGAAGCCACACTTAGCCTTCATACAAGATTCATGACAATTCCGGGACTGGCTTGGCTCCGATACTGTATTAGATATGTGAAGATCCAAGCTGCTGCCTACATAACTCAGGGCAGAATAGGGATTGCTTTGTAGGTACCCTGGCTGTTTTAAGGTTTTCTTTTAACCTAGTGACTTTGAAATTTCTCAGTATTTTTTTGTGTGTGAGTGTAAAGAGTCAGACAGAGGAGAGCTGACGTTCCCTAGGGGCAAATCTTGTTTTCAGCTCCTCTTTGTACCAAAGTTCTTCTTGCATTTTATCTTGTGTCTCCTCCTACAAGCTGAAGATTTGAGCAGTCCTACTTTTCTTCCCAAATTTAAGGAATAGATGCTACAAGGACAGAAACTGTCCACTGAATCGTAAATCCTTTCTTCTATGTAAATACAGTTTTCATTAACCCTTAAGCAAATCAGGTGACATTCAGGTCTTTTTATCAGAGTTCATGAATCCCACAAATCCCTAGACATTTTCAGAGAATCAGCTGAATCTTTAAAAAAAAAAAAAGAGTTTACCAAGAATTAGCTGAAAATTTAATGTTTACTTCTTTTAAAGAGAGTGGAATTAGGTAAAAACAAACAAACAAACAAACAAAAAAACCCTGACTTATGTCCGAAGACTATTTGGGTGTTTTATATATAATATATAATTAAATTGAATTCTCATGAAAGTCCTAGGGTGTAGATATTACAAATGCCACTTTATATACGTAAGAACATGCTCAGGAAGGTCAGGTGACAAGTTGAAAACACACAGAGAGTAAGTAGTAAAATCAAAATTTAAAACCAATTTTGTCTGATTCCAAAGCTCATGCTCTTCCACTGGCTTATATGGTTTCTAGTTAAAAGAAAGACACTGAGGTACCTGCCCTAACTGGGGGACAGCAGAGATCTCTGTACCGCTTCCCTAGTGTCTGAGCAGTTCTTCCTTGAAATGGTGAGCGCACCACCGTGGTACGTTTTCAGGGTTGTCAGACATTGTCAAGACTGGTCCATGTTTAGCTAGAACCAGTAAAAAGCTCAGTATCTCTAACTCCTGCCACTCATGGTCTTTCTGAAACCTCGGCAAACACCCTCTTTCAAGAGATTTCTCCAATGCTGTGCTCGAAACTAGCGTGACCTTATTGAGATGCCTGCTCCCACCTCACTTGCTATACACCAAAACAAAAAACACTAACCAAGTCCGCTACTGTCTAGTTAATTCTGACTCATGCGGACCCTATAGGACAGTGTGGAACTGCCTCCCATAGGGTTTCCAAGGAGCAACTGATAGATTTGAACTGCTGTCCTTTTGGTTATCAGCCAAGTTATTAACCACTGTGCCATCATCTACTACGTGGTACTATGAATAGAGAGGTAGTGAAACCAGAGGCTGAAAAAGCTCCATGTCAGGGATGCTCAAAACTAAGGGGATCCGAGAGACATTGTTTCAGATCACCCCTGACACGCAAGGAAAGACATGACCTCCAAGCTGCAAAAGCCCCAAGCCACGATGCTAGGTTGGGGTCCTCGGTAGCTTCCACTACAGATTCAGTGAACTATAGACAACGAATGATTCCTTTTGTCTTGAGAAAACCAACTTTAAAAGAATCAGGCAGGAAGCAGGGGAGGATGGAAAAATAACTTGTGTTTGAGCATTATTCGTCTCATTACTGGCCAGAGGAGTCTAACCCCATTCTATTTTCCTTGATGGCCGGTGATGACCTGTGAGATTGTGAAGCAGACTTCCACCCAGTCCACCTCCACCCACTTGACTTCCACTCAGTCAACCTCCACATGTCCCCAACTGCCCACATTTTTCTCTACATATGCATGTGGTCTTTCCCTTTAAGTATTCAGACTTTGCCTAACCAATTCAGGCAGGTCTTTGAAGACGAGAATACCTCCCCTTCCCTTTGCAATGCAAACTTGCAAATAAAACCTTTGATCTCACCCCAAAAGCTCCTGTCTCAGTGAACTGGCATTTTGTGGCAGGTAGCCCAACTCCTGGGCTTTTTTTGGTAACAGTAGATCCATGTTTTTTGAAGAAAGGAAAGAGAGCATTGATAGGTCGTTAGAATCTACCTTCTCCTTGATTAAAGCAATTCATGAAGTATTGTAGTAATATGACTGCATTCTAACTTCTAATTAACTGAAAATGCCTTATGAAATTAGATCAGAGAGGTAATGAACCCATTTTCCACCTGTTTCAGTTCCTATTTTTGGTTCACAGTTGACTTGGCCTTAGATGAATGTCATGGATTGTATTGTGTTCCCTAAAAAATGTGTGACAGTGTGGCTGTGGCTGGGCCATAACTCTTGGTATTATGTGATGTTCTTCCATGTTGGACTTCCTGCCTCTATAATGTTAATGAGGGTGGATGGGTGGCATTCGTGTTGCTAGAGCAAGATTCAATATGTAAGTTTGCTTTGTGCCTTAAGGTGGTCTCTTGAGATACAAAGGAGAGGAGCTAGCAGAGACATTTTGTGACCTCATGCCACCAGAAAAAGCAGTGCTGGGAGCTGAGTGCATCCTTTGGAAAGGACAGGGTCACTGGCCTCAGAAGTGCCCAGTCCAGGGCAAGATTGAGAACAAGGTCCTTGAGAACAGTGCCAGCAGACAAGGCCTTCTCCTGGAGCTAAAAACCTGAATTTGGACTTTTAGCTTACTGGACTGTGACAAACAAAATTTCTCTTTTTAGAGCCATCTGCTCATGGTATTTCTGTTAGAGCAGAATGACCAAAACAGTGAATTTTAACCCTTTGTTTTCCAGTGACAATAAAGTTAGCCATTATCTGACTGAAAAGAAAAGAAAGCCAATTGTGAGGGTGGGGGGCAACTGTATTTATACACTTACTTGGCCATATTTACTCAACTTTATTCTGTGTCAGAAGACTATATCATGATCTGTGGAAAAATTCTAGAAGGGTAGAGTCAGTTTGCCATTCAAAATTTTTGCTACTCTCAGCTGTTTCTGAGGAATCTCTAATAAGATTCCTGTGTCTTTTTCACAAAATTATAAACACTGTGAGGGCACAGAATATTTATTCACACAACTTGTCAGCTTAGAGGCTTTTGCCAAACATCACAGTTGTGGATACAAGGGGGTGACAACAGCAAAAAAAAAAAAAAAAAAGTTTTGATCTAAGTAGCTAATATTCTCATTTGTATGTATGTGTGGGGTGTTTGTGTGTATGTGGAAGGAGGGAAATAGATGATAAACAGATAGTATAAAATATATCAGATAATGGTGAACACTATGAATTAAAAACAAACTAGGGAACAAAGTTAGAGAGTGGCTGAGGAGGTGGTGCTTCCTATTTTATATTTCATAACCAAAGCAGCCTAAGATGGGTTATTCTTTGGGCAAAGATCTGATTCCTGTGATGGAATGCCTGGGGTTATCTGGGTAAGAACATTCCCAGAAGAGAGAACAGAGGTCCTGAAACAGCAGCGTTTGTTTTCTTCCCAGCATTTTTCAGGAACAACAAGGAGGCAGGCGTGGCTAGGATACCGGAGGGAGTTGCCCAGTAGGACAAGAAGTGAGAGGTGTAATGTAGCGCATCTTTTTTGGCCATAGCAAACATTTTCAACTTTCCTTTGAGTGAAATAGGAAGTGTTAATGAATTTTGATCAAGGAGGCCTCCGTTTGGCTGCTGTGTTCGGAATAGACTAGAAGAGCAAGTATGGACTTAGCTGTCTTTACTTACTTGCTCTGGATAAGCCTGTAGGGATAGTAGAAGGGATTGTATGAGATAATACACATAAAGAGCTATCGAATGAGTTAATACACAATAAAAACATGAAAGTACTTGGTGCCTTGGTATGTGAATCAGCATAGTCAAGTGATTAAGAGGGGGGCTCAGACATTTCACCGTCTGGGTTTGATCCTAGCTTGCTTTCTTACTTGTATTGTTATCAGGAAGTTACTTATCTTTTACCTGCCTTAAATTTCTCCTCTGCAAAATATGAATAACAATAGTGCTATTTAGTAGAGTCATTGTAAGGATCAAAATGAGTTGCTATTTCTAAAATGCTGAAAGCCCCGCCTTGTATGTAATGTACACTTAGTAAAGCCTTCCAGTATCACCATATAGCAATTTATTTTTTAAAAGACAGTTCCACAAGTTTCATTCACTAGAGCCTTACAAAGTAAATTATCTCAGCATTGCTATTCTCATTTTAGGGACAAGGAAACTGAAGCTGAGGAAAGTTATGAGAGTTGCCCGAGATCACCCAGTCAGAAAGTGGTAGAGTGGGAACTGAGCCCAGACGTCCTGATTCCAAGAACTCTTATCATTATGCTCTGCTACAATGGAATACTGGCGTGTGTCTAAGAATCCAAGGTGAAGCCTCCTGATCCTAAATGTGCTATTTTTCTATTTCATGCTTGTTGTCGTATGCTGCTGAGTCTATTGCAACTCATAGCAAAATGCTTAATAAAATCTTTATTGATTGAATACATGGAAGAATATGCACATTAATAAAAGAAAGATATGACATGCAACTCTAGTCAATCGAAGGAAAACTCTTCAGAAAGAAGACAATGAATTTAGGTTGCTAGCACAAAAAGCACGAATTTAGGAAACTGGATACCAGTCAGTTGTTGACACGTTGCGTAGCTCTGAGAAAATTGCCTAACATCTTGAGTCCTTGGTTTCTTCATCTGCTAAATGAGATCTCAGTATATTCTCATATCTGTTGGCTAGAATTGTGAAAATATATGCCAAGATAAAGATGGAAATACTTAGGGAAAAATGCTGCATATACCACATGTGTTGCTACTATTAAAATTCTCTAAGAAAATTCAGATCTAGACACCTCTAAAATACCTTCTGTGGCAGTTAGTAAGCATTAACTCAGTCACGAGGTTTTTGGTACTTTTTTGGGGGGAGGGGAGGGTGAGTGTAGAACTAAAAACTTTTTTCTAGGGGTTTAAATTCATAAGAATTTTCCCAGTTAGCTAAGAGAAAGTTTTCTGGTGCCACTTTCTTCTTGACTTTTCATAGTAGAAGAAATCATCTGGCTTTCTTTCCCAATCACGAGCACCCAGCCTGGTGGGAGGCAGTTAACAGAACTGTTCATTGACTTCAGTGTCTATTTACTGAGTACGTATTTGCCCCAGTCACTCTACTGGGGAAGGCCAAAGAGGTGAGATACTTTCACTGACCTCACAGAACTCCAGATCTAATAAGGAAGACAGACTTGCAAGTCATACGTGATACAAGCCATACTGGAGACTTTTATAAGATGCTATGGAGGTATAATTCAAAGTCTATCTAGCTGTTGCATAGATGGAATTGGGTCAGGCAAAGTGTCCCAACACTGATACTTAAAACTGAGCCTTAAAATATTAAAAAAAAAAAGTTGCCAGGTAAAGCGAAGGATGGGAGGAATGGTATTCTGGTCAGAGGAAAATCTTTGCAGTGACATCAGGGCACACTATCTGAGACTGCTCTAACAGAAATACCACAAGTGGATGGCATTAACAAAGAGAATTTGTTCTTACACAGTCCAGTAGACTACAAGTTTGGGTTCAGAATATCTGCTCCAGAGGAAGGCTTTCCCTCTTTGTGAACTCTGGAAGAAGGTTCTTGTAGTGCATCATTCTTTGGTCAGGGAACATCTTGGTGCAGGTACCTCAGGTCTGAGAGATGCTCTCTCCTCCTGGTGCTGCTTTCTTGATGGCATGAGGTCTCCATCTTTCTGCTTGCTTCTCTTTCCCTTCATCGCTTTAGGATGAAAGGATAAAGGGTGGTACAAGCCACATTCCAGGGAAACTCCCCTTAGCAAGGGTGTTGCAGTCCCACCCTAATCCTCTTTTAATGTAATCATCCTATCTATTAGTTACAGGCAGAGATTAGGATTTACAGTGCAGGAAAATCACAAAATGGAGGACGGTCACAACGTACTGGGAAGGATTGTCCAGCTGTGTGGCTACAAATATTTTGGGGGACACAGCTGAATCCATAACATTGATCTGAAGACATTTAAAGGATCAGGAAAAGCCAAACAGTACACATGAAGTAATGGAAGGGATGAGAATAAATATGGAAACTGAGTTTAGGGAGTGTTTTTCTGGTAGGTGCTGAGCAAATGGTCTGGTTTTCCCAGGGAACTGACATGATCAGATCAGCTTTCTGGAAAGCTGTGCTAACGGATTGAGGAGAGAAAAAGACTGGAGCCTGAAATACTACTTAGGAAGCTATTTGAAAGGGTTAAGGGAAGAGCAGTTGAACTAAATTTATGAAACTGAAAGCTAGAAGCTTGGCTTAGAAATATACCTAAGTAGTATATAGGAGAACTGACAACCAATTGGATTTGAGTGTTGAAGGATAAAGTAGCCTTGAAGATCATCTCTACATTTGTGAAAAGATAATGGAGGAGAGGTTGGCAGATTGGCAAAGGGGTTAAAGGTTGAGTTATAATTCTGTACATAACACTTTCAGAGTATGTGAAAGGCAGTCGGACTATTTTACATGAAGTTCTAGAATTCAGACAAAGATCTAGAGTGGAGACGCGGTTTTCTAGACTTGTGATATGACTGAAAGCTTTAATGAGTGGATACAGAAGATCACTGACAATAATAGTGGGAAAAGAAATAAAGACTAAGTGTTAATGCTGGGATTATCTACCTTGAAGGAATGGATAGAGCAACAGGAATCAATGAAATAGATGAAAGGATCAAGTAGAAAGGTAAAATGACAATGGAGAGCGATTATTATCTTTGAAGTCAAAAAAAGCAGGAGTTTGAAGGAAAGCATGTAAACTCTGCAGGAAGATACCACATTGGAAAATATCCATTGGATTTGACTATGAAGAGGTCATTGGAGATCTTCGTGAGAGAGGTATCAGTGAAGTGTTGATGCCAGAAGCCAAATTGCAGAGGCTGTGGAGTAAATACAGTACAGGGGCCATGAGAAAGAAGAGGCTATGACTTTGTAACTTTACATGAGAGAATTTTCTTTATAAAGGGATGGGACAGGGTTGTAACTGAGTGGGAAAATTCTATTTTTAGATAAGCAAGATTTGTGGGCATATTTTTAGGTTGAAGAAAAAGAGCCTGATGTTTTAGAAGATAAGAGAAACAGAGCAACATTTTGCGGAAGCAGGAAGGTTGGATTGCTTTGGAAGGAAGGGAGAAGACTTCTTTCTCATGAAACCAAATTACCACCTTTTAGATGGACTGAGTATGACTCAAGAATCTACTATGGTGAGACTATTTGCTAGATTTTTACATATTTTAATGTTCAGGAAGTCACCTTGGGAGAATGCAACATAGGGGAATACATTCTTATAGAGAAAAAGTGCAAGACTTTGTTTGTTCACAACCTGTGAGAAAGGAACGGGGTGGTGCAGTGGTTAAAGTCATCAACTGCTAACTGAATGATTGGTGGTTGGAAACCACCAGCAACTCCACAGAAGAAAGATGTGGCAGCCTACTTCCTTAAAGACTTACAGCCTTGCAAACCCTGTGGCGTAGCTGTCTATGGCAGTGGTCTGGTTGTTTTTTAGACTCTATTAGAGGAGAAAACTCACTGCCATCAAGTAGATTCTGGCTCACAGTGACCCCATAGGGTGGAGTAGAACTGCTCTGTAGTATTTCCAAGGAGCTTCTGGTGGACTCAGACTGCCAAGCTTTTGGTTAGCAGCTGCAGCACCACCCACTACACCCTGGGAAACCCTAGTGCTATAGTGATCAAGTGCTATGGCTGCTAACCAAAAGGTCAGCAGTTCGAATCTACAAGCTGCTCCTTTATGGGGCAGTTCTACTCTCTCCTACAGGGTCACTATGAGTCAGAACTGACTCTACAGCAATGAGTCAATTTTTTGGCTGATGAGAGGTTTTTGGATTTGTGAGAGGTTTTTTGGTGTAGGAGAGGAGGAGCCCTGGTGGTTTAGTGGTCAAGCACTGGTCTGATAACAGAAAGGTCAGCAGTTTGAACTCATACACTCAGCAGAAGAGAGATGTAGCAGTCAGCTTCCCTCAAAATTACAGTTTTGCTCTGTCCTATAGGTTACTATGAGTCAGAGTGACTTCATGGAAACAGGGTTTTTGTATCTATGAGAGAAGTCCCAGGATGGCACAAAATGGTTAAGCAACAACCTATTAGCAGAAAAGTTTGGCAGTTCAAACTCCTCAGAGGTGCTTCATAATATAGGACTCTTGACCTGCTTCCAAAAGGGCCCAGCCCTGAAAACCCTGGGAGCAGATCTACTCTGCACATTTGGGGTCACCAAGAGCTGGAATCTAGTCAATAATAACCACTACCAACAAGACTATGAAACATTTGGGTGTCAAAATATTTTTAACAGTAGTTGACCAAATTTTCCATAAAGGTATGTTTTAGGGTGTATTGTTTTCTGAGCTTACCTGTTACCTCCAGGGTGGTTGGAGAAAGGTGAGAAGCTCCGTGGGACTGGCCAGCTTAGATAAGCAGCTGATGTTATCCGCTGTTTATCAAGACGGATCCTGCATTCCAACCCTGGAGCTTTTCCCAGCTGCACATCCTATCTGGCTTACGCTTTTTCCGATAGGCAAATAAGTCAGGATCAGATGGGTGGCAGATACCAGACCATATGCATATTTATAATATTGCAAACTTGCCATCGAGCTGACTAAGCCAGATTGAACATATAAGAAGTGAAGTTTAGATGGAAGCTGATGTTTTCAGGATTCCAGGATGTGACTCTGCCAGATCAGTGTGTTAACTTAATGAGGGAGAGCAGCTAACATTTCAGGAAGGAAATCCGCCACGTTGTCCTGATAAATACATTGATCCCTCTGTGCTGGTTCTGGGCCTTACAGAGTTCTGCTTCTTCCTCTATAAAAGAAAGCACTCATCTGACTCACTGGAAAAATATCCTCCAGTTTAGAATATTGCCCATCTGATACTGGTAACCTTTTCTGCACCCTACAGTGATTATTCTTTATGTAAACAAGTTACTTCTGAATACTTTTTAATGCAGTATCTTTTGTTCCTTTTCGCTAGTGTCCTCCTTCTCTTTTTGAGCCACTTCTTGTCTCCGTCGTCTCAAAACTCATCAATTTTTAGATACCTCAATAATTACCCCTCTAATCTCTTCCTTTCTAATTACCATAAAACTAATTTTAGTACCTTCTCTTCATAAACCTTGACACCAGTTATTGTCTTGTTTCCATTTCTGAACCTTCCAAGCCTTTGATATTTTTTCTCTGTAACAAAACACCTGAAACCTTGAACAATATTCAATGGCCTGTCATACTGTCGCTAGTGCCTCTTACTAATTTTTGTCAGTTCTATAGTTTTATGTAACCCCATGTTTTGAACATCTTGGATGACAACTGAAGTGATGATTTTAAACTTCTACTTCTTTTTGGCTCTAAATCTCTCTCTTGATCCATATATGCTTAACAGGTAGTGATTACTTTTAGCTTTATTCTCTAGCTATCACATTTATTTATTTCTGTATCTATGTTAGTATAGACCTACGCTGGGGTCAGAAACCCCAGTGACATAGTGGTAAAGACCTGCAACTGCTAACCAAGACCTTGGCAGTTCAAATCTAGCAGGTGCTTCTTGGAAACTCTATAGGGTCTCTATGAGTCAGAATCGACTTGATGACAATGAGTTTTGTTTTTGTTTTTGGAGACACTGGGGTCAGAGTCGTGGGTATACAGCAGGTAAGAGTTACAGTTGATAACCAAAAGGTCAACAGTGCAAATCCACCAACTGCTCCTTGGAAACCTTTTGGAGCAGTTCTACTCTGTCCTATGGAGTGCTGTGAGTCCGAATCGACTCCTTGGCAATGGGTTTTGTTTACAATGGGGTGAGATCTAAAATATCCATGTTCTCATTTTTAGGATGTCTGTTGTGGATTGAATTGTGTCCCCTCAAACTTGTGTAAAGCCATTTGGCCGGGCTATGATTCCCAGTACTGGGTGGTTATCCTTTATTTTGTGGTGGTAGTTTTTGTGTATGTTACGTATCTTTGGAGCGCCTGGTGGATTTGAACTGCCAACCTTGTGGTCGCCGTGAGTAGGATCCGACTCGATGGCACTTGGCTGGCTTTTTGGCTATGTATCTTTGTCTCTGCCCGTGGTTAATGGGGCAAGATTGGATTATGTAAAAGAGGATTAGGGTGGGCACCTCCTTGATAGCAGTTCAGGGAGCACCGCATTCTTCTTTGGACCTGAGTTTCATGCAGTGAGATGCTCTCAGCCCAAGGGAAGATGAATGCATCACAAGAACTTTCCACCAGAGTCAGCAGAAAGTCTTTCCCCAGAGCTGGAGCCTTGAACTGGAACTTCCAGCAAATGGACTGTGAGAGAATAAGCTTCTCTTTGTTAAAGCCATCCACTTGTGGTGTTTCTGTTACAGCAACACTAGATGCCTAAGACAATGCCTGACCAGTCAATCAGCCCAAACTCAGTGAAAAGCCTATATTACATGTATTCTATTTACTTTTTTTCTTTCCCAGCCATCTGTCAGTTTTAGGTTTCGTTCTGAAAATAAAAGAGCTAAACTAGTTGCTCTTCAGTCAATTTCAACTCATGACAACTCTATGTATGTCAGAGTAAATTGTGCCCCATAGCTTGTTGGTGGTTGACTTTTCAGAAGTAGACAGCTGGGCCTTCTGATGCACCTCTGGTTAGATTTGAACTTTCAGCCTTTAAGTTCACAGTCAAGCACATTATCTACACCCAGGGATGCTGAAAATAAAAGAGGATTTTCCTTATTAAAATGTTCCAAGAAAAGAATTGTCAAATTCTTCCAAAGAGAATTTATGACTGAAGTCCCTTTTACCAAAGCTTTTCAAACCGATATGTTCTCTCTTTTTAATCTGTTTTACTTTACCTACTGAGCTTATAGCTCCTGTCTGTTCTTATTTCTTCTACCTTCAACTTACTGTCTGTGAAGCTAATACCTATGTACATAGCTTTATAAGAGAATCTAACTGTACCAGATAATAATAATTTGAGTTCTTCTCCAACTCCTGATTTTACCAAGCTACCTTACATTGAGAATCTCTGAACCAGCAAATAGCTAAGGAATTTCCCTGACCTGAAGCAAAATCCCCATATTTTCGATGCCTGTACAGTGTAGTGGACCTCCAAAATACTTACTTGCTGTTAAAAATAGTGCGTATTATACTCATTTCTCCATCTGAGAAAGGAAGTTTTATGTGAGGCTTTCTACTTGTATTTTTGGCAAAACCAAGCTCCCTGGGAGACAGCAACTTTTGCCCTTGTCTCATTTGGATGAGATATGGAAGAAAGAAAGTCTCACAAAGGAAGAAAATCTATTTCCTAATAGTCCCAGGTTATATATACAAACCCATCACCATCGAGTCGATTCTGCCTCATAGCTACCCTATAGAACAGAGTAGAACTATTCCATAGAGTTTCCAAGGCACACCTGGTAGATTTGAAATGATGACCTTTTGGTTAACAGACATAGCACTTAGCCACTGCACCAGGGTTTCCAGGTTACCTAAGGAACCTGAATTTCCTGAGTTTTAAAAATCAGTGAATTTGAAACTATGTGACTATTTTATCTTCAAGAGATATAGTGGCATCTTTAGACAAAAATGAAAATGATGTCTTAGAGCCCTAGGTGAAATGGCTTACAGAAAGTGTTACAGAGCAAGCCTCCACAACAAAGAAGGTTGCGCCGTTGTCTTGAGGAGCACGGTGGGGATAGAAATCTGTCAATTGACTAGGGCAGACAGGGAAAAGGTAGTAGTATGAACTGAAAGGTACAGGAAGATTGTAATAGCTGAGGAAGTTTTACTATGTCTGTGCAGAGAAATCCCAAGATGTCCATTAATTGTGCAAAGAGAGGAGAGCTTTCTTATGTTACTCAGCTTTTAGGAAGAGTAGAGAAAGGAAAGAAGAGGAGGCAACCCCTCCTGGGATTTCTTGAGGACTCTGAGACAGCAGTTGTAGTTCAGCGGTTGATTTTTGTCTTACACGCAGGAGACCCAGGCTCAAGTCCCCATCAGTGCACCTCAACACAGGCACCATGCATCTGTTGCAAGAGGAGGCTCACTTGTGGCTGTGAAGTGCAACAGATTTCAGAGGAGCTTCTAGACTAAGAGAGACTAGGAAGAAATGTCTGGTAATCTACTTCCCAAAACTCAGCCACTGAAAACCTTATGGATCACTGTGTACTGATCCCACTGTACTTGGAGTTACCATGAGTCTGGGGTGGAATTGAAGGCGTCTACCAACAGCAGCAGCCAAGACACAGCACCTGGAGAAGGAGTGTCTTGCAGCAGTGGCCAATCCATGGTCCAGCCCATGGATGGCTGCAGAGTTTCAGTGTGGTGGATAATGAAGCCCCAGCAGTCATATCTAGGAAAGTGAATGGTAGATGAGGTGCACCCTGGTCCTGACCCATCCATTTTTCACTAACTATGCCCTGGAAAACTGTTATTACTTGTGCATTTAAGCACAGAAGCTTATTCGGCTCAATTTAACAAACCTTATTTGGCCCTGCCTGTATTTGGTTTTATATGCCTAGCAGGAGTCCTGGTGGCCCAGTGGGTAAGTGTTTAGCCAGCTGCTGTCCAAGGGAAAGATGTGACAGAAGGCTTCTGTAAACATTTACGTTCTTGGAAACCTTACAGCCAAAAACATTCCAAACCCATTGCTGTTGAGTCAATTCTGATTCGTAACAAGACAGGGTAAAACTTCCCACTAACGTTTCCAAGGAACAGCTGGCGGATTTGAACTGGCAACCTTTTGGTTAGCAGACAAGCTTTCAGCCATTATGCCATTAGAGTTTCTTAGAAGTCCTCTGGGGTAGTTATCTTCTGTACTATAGGGTTGCTATAGTTTGAATAGACTTGACAGCAGTAGGTTTAGGTATATGCCTAGCACTTTGATAGATTCTGGAAATACAGAGAAACAGCACGAGGTTCTTGTTCTCAAGTTGTTTTTGGAATGTTTTGCTGATATGAGTATTTTTTTCCCCATGAGGTGATGTGTAAACCCTCACACAAATGGTCTGTGGCTAATTAAAATGACAAGCTTATGCAAGTGGCTGGTGAGATACTATGCACTTTATTTCTTATCCAAATATCACAGATGGTGACTGTTTGTAACAGAATATATTCACCCTGGTCAAGCCGTTACAGAAACTTAAGACAAGGCATCCGTTTGCTGGCACCTAAACCAGCTGCATCTTTAAAATATATACGACTGCATACTATTGTAGAGGAGCCCTGGATGCATAGTGGTTATGAGCTCAGTTGCTAACCAAAAGGTCAGCAGTTTGATTCCAGCAGCAGCTCCTGGAACTCTATTGGGCAGTTCTACTTTGTCCTATAGGGTCACTGAGTTGGAATCTATTCACTGGCAACAGGTTATTTTATACTTGTAATGAAACAAAGGTCTTTGACTTAAGGCTTTTGAATGCTTATTTATGCCCAGAAAGCATCTGAGTTCAAAGGGTACACAGACAAAGTAAATAGAATTACAGCAGCATGAGCAGAGAGAGTGTCAAGTTTGTGACAAAAATGGATAGAAATCAAACAGTAACAGTTAAGGTGAAAATCATGTTGTAAATTATATTGGAACACCTGTCATGTTTTGGGCCACCCTCCCCCATTTTTACCACAGTGATCGTGACAGTGAAATACTTAAAAAAAAAAAAAAAAAGAAAAAGAAAAAGAAAAATTAAGTTCTTTTTCTACCAGGAGAAATGAACAGAACCAAGGACACAGGACGCTGTACGGAAGCCAAGGTTGAAACTTGGATATTTTTGGCTTCTGATTCTCTGCTGAGTCCATTAGACTATATTTCCTCTTAACTCTATTATTTAATTTCTTGTTCTCTGAATGTTTATATACTGAAAAGTGATAAAATATATTTTTATTCTTACATTACTAATGCAGTAAAGGTATTTTTCAATTTTTCAAAACTGCAGTACTCTAAACATGGCAAATAACTGCTTTCAACAAAACACTTTCAAGGCATGCCTTGAAATAGCAGTTAAAAAATAGTAATGTGAATGCTAATAACAATATTGATAAAAGAAACTCTGGCTCCCAAAGTGACAAATATAATTACAAAAAATAAAGCAGAAGTATTCGAGGAAAATACTCTGCAATGAATGATAGCATTAATGGAAAATTCAGTTCCATGGCATTGTTACAAATTAATTATAGTTTTCCTCAACACAGCTGTCTTAAAGTCATCTAAGATAATAGAAGAACGAGCCTAGGACTGCCCATTATCCTGGTTATTGTCTCTGGAGGTGACATTTTGAAATTTAGATCACTTTGCTCCTTGCAAACAGTGAACAACAGGACTACTAAATCAAGCATTCGCTCACTGGACCCAGCCCAAGTAGCTCCTTGAAGTTCAGACACAGATGATGATCATCAACTTCATCTGTCGGCATCTTGAAGAAGTGAAAGCCTCTCTGAGTACGTATTTTAAAACCATCTAATATACAAGCACTTAGATACTTAGACAAAGGCATCATTATATGAATGTATTTTTTTATCTGATCTTCCCCAAAGGAGCTCAAAGCACTTAACAGACATTATCTGTCATCAGTGTTCACAGCAGCTCTCTGAGAGAAGGAGCAGAAATCACCCTGGTCATTGCTGCCATCAACAATTTTCGATAACATCAGTTAAGCACTTGTCAGCTAACAAAAACCCACCCAGTGGCTCCCAGAAGAAAGACCTGGCAATCTGCTTCCGTAAAGATTACAGCCTAGGGCACACTATGGGGACTGCTCCTCTGTCATAGAGGGTTTCTGTGGGTCAGAACCAACTCAGCCCCAGTATCTCAGTCTCTCAAGGTGTTTGTACGTGTCTATGAAGCTTCTGTGACTTTGCCTTAGTCAAAGTCTTGACTTCTCCTGTATTGGAAATTGTCTTTCCTTTCAACAAAGTTAACACTTGTCCATAATATAGTTAGATATTTCCCTTCCCAGCCCTGCCCTCCATTATGACCATCAAAGATTACTTGCTTTTTTTCTTTTTTTTTTTTAATTTTTTACAATAGGACTAGCTCTTAAGCCTGCTTTTTCAAAAAACATACATTCTGGAATAGTAACTGGGTATGACAAACCTGAAATAAAAGATCAGTACACTTGTTAAATTCTTCATTATTCCTTTTAGGTATAATACCTAAAAGGTATTGTCTGTATACAGTAATAGTATGTTAAAGGTCCTGAAAGGTCCTTAAGAAACTTGCTTAACCTGGTAAAAACTGTCCAAGCTTCTTCTAACACCAAGTTCTTTTTCATGTAGCATTTGTAATGAATAAATGTTGGGAAAATAACCTTAGCTGATTTCATCTCAGCATTTGACATATTTGGGGCACTTAATCTATACCTCAAATAGGGCTATTACCAATGTAATCATATGAGCCATTGAAAGCACAGAACTTTCTCTAGCTGGTGACAAAAAGGAAGTCAGAGAAATCTGAAGCATAAGGACTCAACATGCTGTTGCTGGTTTGAAAAGGCAGAGGGTCCAAGGAGAAAGAAAGCAGATGGCTACAGGGAGCTGAGAGAAAGGCCGAAGGCTGGCAGCCAAGAAGGAACGAGGACCTCGTCCTACAGACATGATATGCCAAATTCTGCCAACAGCCTGAGGAGGCCTGGAAACAAGTTCTTCTCTAGACTCATTCCTAAGAGCCTAGTCCAGCCAGCTCCTTGAGTTTGGCCTTGTGAGACCCTACGCAGTGAACCCATTTGAGTCCACTTGAACTCCAGTCTATAGAACTAAGATCATAAACATGTGTTTTAAGCTCCTAAGTTTACGCAGCAAAAGAAAATGATGACAAGACCCTTGGAGTTTTGGCCTCAGAACGTGACAGTATGGGGAAAGCCTGCCAGAGCCCTCAGCCTGCAGCTCACGCCTTTTTTCTTCCAGCTCATAGTTCAGCCCTCACTGTGATGCTGTCTGGGACCACTGTAGCACACGTCTGTGCTGTCTGCAAATAGCTATTCCTTGGGCGCTCCTTGGACCCGGTGGTGCACAAATTTACCTCAAGATTCACTGCTTGGAGGACAGAGTCGGGGAAGAGGCCTGCGCAGGCCCTGGATCCAGGCTCTGGGCTGTCTGTGAGGAAACTTTCAGGTACTTGGAGCATTGTCCAGATAGAAATACACAGGCTCTAGGTGGGTAACTGTCTCAGCCTATGGATTTCTTACCCTGAGGGTAGGTGGAAGAAAGCCAAATGTGTAGCCTCTAAAGCACAGGACTCAAGATACAGGCTTTTGTTAAATAAGTCTAGTAACAATACAGCCTTTAGTTAGTGCTTCTGATATTGCAAGAAAACAAGTGTTCCTACATAAAAAAGGCTAAAAAACTTCAGAGTGGAAAGTTAATTAACCTTTTTTTTTTCCTTTTAAATCAGAGGGATAACATGCTAACAATGGACTTGGAGTTAATTTGAAGTTGGATATATGTTTGATTTGAGCTGGAAGAGATGGAAAGCAGAATTATCAGACAGGAATACACTGCTGTAATCAGAATACAAGGTGCCAGGGTCTTAGATGTAAGTGATAAAATGAAAATGTGTTCAAATAACCACTGACAGTCTCTTTTAATGCCATTAAATTTGAAGCTGCAGCAGTGTACCTAAGTGAAGATCTTTTGTAGGCAATTAATAATATGACACTGAAGACAAAGGCCCTAAGATTGTACACTGGGGTAAAAACAGTCTATTTAACAAATGATGCTGTCAAAATTGGAAATCCATCTGCAAAAACTTGAAACAAGACTTATATCTCACACCTTATGCAAAAATCAACTCAAATTGGATAAAAGACCTAAATATTGCATCTAAAATGATAACGCTCAGCCAACAAAAATAGAATCAACAATGGAAGTTTTAATACACAAAATCTGACAAAGCACAATCAACAGAAGAGAAAATAGATAAATGGGAACTGCTAAGAATCAAATACTTTTGCTCATCCAAAGACTTGATCAAAAGAATTGAAAGACCACCTACAGAATGAGAAAAAATATTTGACAACTATATGTCAGACTGATGTCTGATCTCCATAACCTACAAGGTACTACAAAATATCAACAAGAAAAGGATAAATAATCCAGTTAAGCGATGGGCGAAGGAGATGGACAGACACTTCTCTAAAGAGGTTATCCAGGCAGCCAAAAGACATATGGAAAATTGCTCACGATCATTAGCTATTGAAGAAATTCAAATCAAAACAACAAAGAGATATCTTCTTATCCCAACATAGTTGGCCATGATCCAAAAAACACAAAACAAGAAATGCTGGAGAGGCTGGGGAAAACTGGAACTCTCCTACATTGGTGGTAGCATTGCAAAATGGTACAACCTCTTTGGAAAGCAATCTGGTGCTTCCTTAAAAAGCTGGAAATAGATATACCATTTGACCCAGCAATCTCACTGCTTGGGATATATCTTACAGAAGTGAGAGCATTCACATGAACAGATACATGCACATGAATGTTTATTGCAGCACAGTCCACAAGAGCAAAGGAGTGGACTCAACCCAGATGCCCAACAACAGATGAATTAATAAATAAACTATGGTATACATACTCAATGGAACACTATGCAATGATAAAGAACAATGATGATTTTAGGAAGTATCTCATAACCTGGTTTCAATTGGAAGACACTATGTTGAGTGAAATTAGTCAACAGTACAAGGACATATATTGTATGAGACTGCTACTATAAGGACTTAAAAACAGACTCATGTACAGAAGAAAAGACTCTGTGATGGCTGAAGTGGAGGGGAGAGAGGGAGAGGGCTGGTTATGGATTAGATAGTTGATAGATATTTGGTTGGGTGAAATCAGTGACAGCACACATTAGAAAGAAGATAAATTTAACTGATCTTCAACATAACCTGAAACCTCTTCCAATCTTTCCCCCACATGGGGGAAAGAGAACCCAGAAGACAGAAAGACCCATGTGGATGGATGACTACATCAACATATGACCAGGAAAACCAGATGGTGCCTGGCCACCACTAGTGACAGCCGTGATGGGGCTCACAAAGTTGACTTGCAGTGGCAACATGTGAATAAAAAGGGGTGCCCCCCGAGAATTCCACTAAAAGATCACAACTGATAGTCTGAAGGCCTCAGGGTTCACCTGGGAGCATTGCCCCTAGACCTGATGCTGCCCCTGTCCATAAAACATTACTGAGGTCAACTCCTTGGACAGGAATAGATTGAATTCAGTGACACAGAGTGACCATATTGAGTGTACACTTTATGATTCTGTGCACTTATAGGATGTCATCTTACTGGCCTCTTACTAGAACGGAGTGGAGAGGGTAAAGAGGGGACAGGAGATTGTTAAGAGGACATGATATGTGTAGAACAGAAAGGAGGAGTATGCTGTCACCAGGTGTCATGGATTCAATTGTGTTCCCCCAAAAATGTATGTGTTGATTTGACTTGGTTGCCAAGCCAAGTGCCGACGAGTAGGAGTCCCTTTATGGTGCCTTTCCTCCCACGTGTTATGAATTCTGCTTCTGTTACATTGATGACAGAGAATGGTTTGCAGTTATGTTAGTGAGGCAAGACCCACGCTACAAGTGTGTGGAATATAAGGGAGCTGAGGAAGTTGAGAACCTCATATCATCAAGAGAGAAGCACCGAGAGCAGAGCATGGTCTTTGGACCCAAGTTTCCTGTGCTGAGATGCTCTCACTGGATTTGGAGTCAGCCTACCGGACTGTGATGATTTCTCATATGGAATGGAGTTGTAACTTGTTAATGGATTTGCGGCTTACCGGACTGTATCAATAAGGCTTCTCTTCATGAAATCTTCCACTTGTGGTATTTTCTGTTAGCAGTACCAGGTGACGAAGACACCAGATAAGGAGAGCAGTAGGAGCTGCACATAGGCATGAAAATTTTAACTGGATTGTACACTTTCACTCAATCACCATAAATAAATAAAAAATATACATATGAAAGAAGGCATAAAAAATAAATAAAATAATATGAAACTAGAATTCAGTAAAAAGATCTGTTCAACTAAGCAGGCATTATAGGGATATTAAGCTTGTGAGACTAGTTTTCAGAAATGAAGAGGGATGACAATAAAACCTTGAAAAATTGAACAGTTCAGGGGCAGACTAAAGAAAATCCAGAGACAAAGAAAAATAGAGAAACAGGGTATATAGAATGAATAGATTTTCCAGAAGGTTCCTGCTGAGAAGAACTGCACCTATTTTTTTGTTTTCTGATTCTGCTCCATCATAAGCAGACACTAACTAGTCTTACTGTTTCTGATCTCATCTTTACCCTGGATTCTACTTCATTAACCTGTGTTGGAAGGTTTGAGCCCCTTTCTAGCAACACTGGGTGGTCCTCAAGGTTATTAGCAATGAAGTGGATAATAAAATAGAAACAGAAGGTAGATACTAGGTAGTTACCACATACTTGGAAGATTATATTCCTTTAAAAAAAGAAGCTAAAAAATTGACTGTCTCTTGGCAGAAGTAAAAAATGGATTGAAGAATCGATTGTCAGCTTAGTTTTATCACTTTGTATTGATTTTCTAGGGAATCTTAAGAGTTTTTAATTTGAAAATTAATTTTGTGCCTATTATTTAGAGGAAGAGGTAGAACCAGAGTTCAGGGTACTTTATGTTTCTTATTTCTGCCTTCTCATAATGTCAAAAATGAACCCAATTTCACACATCTTACAGGGTGGGAGACAAGCCATTCTATAAACACTTGACTGAAGATGATATATAAGCTATCAGGAATCATGTACTCAGAATTTTAACGATATGCAATGATCAGTGAGTCAGCAGCCAACGTGGTTATTGAGTTCTTACTCCTGTTCTGTATGTTGACTTTAGAGTGGTAACAAAACTCAGAACATTCCCTGTCATCAACTTAATTCTAACTAAAAGGAACCATATAGGACAGAGTAGAACTTCCTTGTAGGGTTTCCAAGAAGAACCTGGTGGATTCAAACTGCTAAGCTTTGGGTTGGCAGCAGTAGTTCTTAACCACTATGCCACCAGCGTTTCCAGAGTGGTAACAAGAATATAAAATCCCTACCCTGAAGAAATTTACTTTCTAGGATTCAACATGGTGCCATAGACAGAAGTGCCATGTCATCCCTCTGTAGTAAAAACCCCCAAACTAAGTAAAACAGTTAAAAATGTTAGTCCTGGAACGCTAACCATCACATGAAGGAGTGAAGAACTTGATCAAGCACTGAAAGGGATAACAAACTGACAGAGAACAGAGAATGAGGACAGTTAGAGAGTGGAGGTCCACTAGCAGCTGCATGAATTCCCCACATCGGCCCTCAGCCACCAAAGATCCCACGCAAGGAAAACAGGAAGGCAAATTCCTAGCAGAGTAACTGCTAGCTATGGATACATGTTTGCCAACCCCCAACCCTTCTCCCTGTGTGTGGCCTCTGCTGCTTTCCAATGGGCGACCAGTGCACTCCTGCCTGGTCCATCCCACACCCAGTGGCCAACTCCTTCAGCACCACTTTAAAATTTGTTGGTTGTTATTATTGTATTTTTTGTTTCTTCTCTGTTTACCC
Source organism: Heterohyrax brucei (assembly GCA_028571685.1). NCBI lineage: Eukaryota > Metazoa > Chordata > Mammalia > Hyracoidea > Procaviidae > Heterohyrax > Heterohyrax brucei. The sequence goes on from CM053143.1 coordinate 80,961,196, forward strand.
TTTACTCCCTCTCCTATTCCCCTCCCGCCTCAGTCTTTGCGCTGTTCCAACCCCTTTTCAAAATGCTGTGCCTTACTACTTGGCTAGAGGGCCACCAGCATGTGACCTCCCTGGGTCTGTGGTGAGCCTACTGGCCAGCTCCCTCAGTGGCATACTTTTTTTAGTTGGTTTACTTTGTTGTTTCTTTCTTTCATTTTCTTTTTTTTCTTCTGTTTCCTCTCTCTCTTGCTCTCTCTCTGTTTTCCTTCCTTTCTTTTCCCCCAGCCACCTACCCCCATGTACCACCCTACCCACCACCCCTACCCCTTCTCAAAGGACTGTTCTGCACCATATTGCTAGAAAGCCGTTGTCATGTGGCCTCGCCAGGTCTGTGCTACCATCACTGGTTGGCTCCCTCAGTACCGCTTTTGTTGTTGTCCTGACTGTTTCTTCTCTCTCTCTTCATCTTCCTTTTCTTTCTCCACCCCCCCCCCCCCCACCAAACACCATGCACCACCCCCTCTTTTTGATGGGTTATGATGCGTGCTTGGCTAGAGAGCTACTGGTAAACGGCTTCTCTGAGTCTGCACCAGCCCCACAGGCTGGCTCCCTCAGTTCATTTTATTCTTTTTATTTTTATTTACCTCTCACCTTTTCCCTCTTCTTTCTCCCTCCCACCTAGGCTGTGCACTGCTTCTGTCTCTTCCTAGGGGCCTTGCTGCACTGCTTGGTAATAGAATCACAAGCTGCCTGTCAGCCTGGTTCTACCCTGCTCCTAAGAGCTGGCTCCCTCATCACCATATTTATTTGTGCTTTTATTTTCCACCTTTCCCTTCTTTCCTTTCTTTGCTCCTACTCATCCACCCCCTGCACCGCCCAAGGCCCTTGTTGACAGGCTGAGCCTTATAATTCAGCTAGAAAACCAGTGTCACACAGCATCTCCAGGTCTGTCCCATTCTCACCTGCCCAATCCCACTGTGTCATTGTATTTACTTTCCCCCCATTTTTGCTTCTATGTCAGTCTCCTCTTTCTCCTTCCCGCTTAGCTGTACATATCACTTCCTCTCCCTTCCCTCCTGCCTACGTGCACTATGTGTTAGGCACCATGGCCCTAAGCAGCACTGGCACAGGCCCTCAGATCCTGCCCTGCACTGTACCCTGGCCCAACCCTGCTGGTGCCAGTTCATGCTGCAAACCCCACCCCACACCCCCACCTACCTCTGGATCTGCCCTGCTGTACCATAGCTGAGTGACAAGCATTGCCCACCTGGTAGGAGTGGTGAGAAATATGGTGTCTGTAAACAAGCAAGCAATAAAAGATATCAAGCCTGCCTTTCTGGACATAATAAAATAACCTTAAAAAGCAGATGGAACAATACTTCTACAGTCAACAAAGGAAGAAAATAGTTTCTGAATGTCTCAGAGAGAGCAGAAAATATCAAAGCATATAAAAAACCAGGGCTCCAGTAAGTGACTAAATTAAACATCACATGATCTCCTGGTAGGAGAAAAGTCACTGCAACTACTTGATAGAGAACTCAAGAATCTAACATTCAAGGCTCTCCAACAGATTTAAAGACATGAAAGAAAAGACAGACAAAAATAAGGAAAACATTGACAAAATCATGGAAAATACAGACAAAAGTCAGAGAAAACACAAATGTACTAAGGTCACCTCTGAGGTGTACCTTTCAGTCAATGATTAAACAGGGCCATAAAACAAACTCTACTCAATCATATAAACAAGACCAAATGGGCACATCAGCCCAGGGCAAAGATGAGAGAGCTGGAGAGCACAGGAAATCAGAATGAATGCAAATCGGGAGCCCAAAGTTGAGAAAAGGAAAATGCTGGTGTATTGTGCAACTGATGTCACAAAGCAATGCATGTGTAATTTAATGAGAAACTAATGTGATCTATATACTTTTATCTAAGGCATAATACAAAACAAAAAAGGACCATGCTCCATAAATTAAAAAAACAAGTTTACTTTCTAGGAATGTGGGGAAAATAAAATTAAATACAAAAATGAATAAAATTATTTTAAATAAAAAAAATCACCTGAAGTTAAGAAAAATTATTTATTCATGTTTTTTCCAAATTTATTCTAATGTACCATTTTATAATCTACCTTACACCTAAAGCCATGAGTTGGATCCGACTCCACGACACTTGGCTTGGCTTGTACCTAAACCATTTTCACAAAGTTTGAAACTAGCCTAGTGAATGGCTCTTTGTTGGATACTGTTTATTTGCTTCCTAGTGACTACAGAATTAACCTCTAACATGCTTTTGAGTCACAATACACAGACTACTGGTGTCAAGACTGGAGGAACACTCGTTAACAACTTGTGATACGCAGATGACACGACTTCACTTGTTGAAAATAAAGAAGACTTGAAGAACTTAGTGATGAAGGTCAAAGACTACATCATTAGGTACGGATTACATCAGAGTGTGAAGAAAATAGAAATCTTCACAACTGAACCTATAAATGACATCAAGATATTTGGAGAAAAAAAACGAAGGTGTCAATGATTTCATTTTATGTGGTTCAACAATCAGCTTCCACTGGAACAGCAGTCCAGAAATTAAATGATGTATCACATTGAGCAACTGTGTTGCAAAACATTTCTTTAAAGTTTTAAAACTCAAAGACATAAATTTGACAACTAAGGTGTGTCATATTTAAGCCACAGTCTTTTCAGTCACCTCATATGTATGCAAAAGAAAGATAGTGAAAAAGAATGACTGATGAGTCTGAACTGCAGTGTTGGTGAAGACTACCAAATTATGGATTAAACTGTGTCCCTCCAAAAATGTGTGTCAATTTGGCTAGGCAATGATTTCCTGTGTTGTGTGACCGGCCACCATTTTATCATCTGATGTGATTTTCCTATATGTTATAAATCCTACCTCTATGGTGTTCGTGAGGCAGGATTATAGGCAGTTGTGTTGATGAGGCAAGAGTCAATTTACAAGATTAGGTTGTTATCATAAGTCAATCTGTTTTGAGATATAAAAGAGAGAAGCAAGCACAGAGACAAGGGAAACTTATACCACCAAGAAAAAAGAGCCAAGAGAACAGCACATCCTTTGAACCCAGAGTTCCTACACTGAGAAGCTCCTTGACAGGGGAAGAGTGATACCAAGGACTTTCCCCAAGAGACAGCAGAAAGAGAAAATCTTTTACTGGAGTTAATGCTCTGAGTTCCGTCTTCTAGCCTCTTAGACCACAGAAAAATAAATTTCCCTTTGTTAGAGCTATCCACTTGCGATAATTCTGTCACAACAGCACTGGAAAACTAAGGCGTCCACAGACTGCCAAAGGAACAAATAAAGCAGTCTTAGCAGAAATTTAATCACAGTGCTCTTTAGAAGTGAGAATGGCCAAGCTTTGACTTGCTTACTTTGGCCACATTATCAGGAAAGACCAGTTGCTAGGAAAAGATGTACAAGGAGTCTGACAATTAAGTCCATGAACTTAATTGTTCTACGTGCTACATACCTCACTGCTGAATATCACTATGGTCACCTTTGAAGTACTTCTCTTGAGAAGCTATGCACCAATGACAGCACCTCATCCATCCTTCAAAGTAATTCTGCAACTTTTTCTGGAACGCCCATTGTGCAAGGTGGCAAGTTCACAAACTTAATTGTATAGTTGTCTGTAAGGGAATTTTTATCTAATAAACAAATAACTGCATGGGAACACCCTCCCTACTTATCTGGTCCCCAATGACTTTTTTATTTACCCAAAGATAAAGGAAATATTGAAAGGAAGACATTTTGATGGCATTCAGGACATTAAGCGTAATATGATGACAGTTTTGATGCCCATTCCTGTGTCCCTGAAAGTGAGGGACATCCTCAATGAGATGACTGTCATAACAGCCGCAACAATGATCTCAAACACACCACCACTCACGAAAACTTCAACCTTTTTTCCATTTATCGTGATGTTGATTATTGGTCCAGTTGTGAGAATTTTTTCTTATATTGAGGTGTAATCCACTCTGAAGGCTATAGCCTTTGATCTTCATCAGTAAGCACTTGAAGTCCTCTTTGCTTTCAGCAAGCAAGCTTGTGTCATCTGCGTAACACAGGTTAGAACACAGGTTGTTAATTAGCCTTTCTCTAGTACTGATGCCCTGTTCTTGTTCATATAGTCCAGCTTCTTAGATTATTTGTTCAGCATACAGATTGAATAAATACCATGAAAGAATACAATTCTGACTCACACCTTTCCTTATTTTAAACCATGAAATACTCTTCTGTCCAGCTTGAATGATTGCCTCTTTTTCTATGTACAAGTTCCTCCTGATCATAATTAACTGTTCTGGAATTCCCATTCTCTGCGATGTTATCCAGAATTTGTTGTGATTCTCACTGTTGAACTCCGTAGTCAGTAAAACACAAGTACATATATTTCTAGTAGTCTCTGCTTTCAGCCAGGATCTATCTGATATTAACAATGATATCTCTGATTTGAATTTCTGGCGGTTCTCTCTTGATACACTGCTGCAGCCACTTTTCAATGATCTTCAGAAACATTTTACTTACATGTGATATTAATGATATTTTTTGATAATTTATTAATTCAGTTGGATCACCTTGCTTTCCAGTGGGCATAAATATGAATCTATTCCAGTCAGTTGGCCAGGTAGCTCTCTTCCAAATTTCATGGCATAGACGACTGAGCACTTAATAGCACAATGTGCTTTTGTTGAGGATCAAATAAGACACTGTATATTAATGTGGTAGTTATGAATTTTGTGCTTAACTGTCTAACACATAGCAAATGCTTATCATAAAATCTGATATTAAAATTATTCACAATTTGTGAAAAATGTCTTTCTCTAATGTTTACTTGTTTATCAGACAGGGTTTACTTGTTACATGATCATTTCTTCCCTTCATTTTAGCTTTTCTACATTCAAAAGCAAGTTTCAGAGACTCTTCTGCCATCTATTTTGGTATCTTCTTTCTTATCTTTTTAATGACTTCTGCTTTCTTTACGTATGCTGTTCCCAATATTATTGTGCGACTTGTGTGGTCTTCAGTCATTACCATTGATGGTTTCTAAATTTAGGTCGGTTGTACTAGTGAATGTGTTTTGGTTCTCATGAGCTTGTTTAACTTTTCTTTAGCTCCAACCTGATCTTGCATAAGAGAAATTGGTGGTCTGTTCTGCAGTCAGTCCCTGAACTTGTCCTGACTGATAGTATTGATGTATTCCATCATGTCTTCCTACAGAGGTAATCGGCTTCATTCCTATGTATTCCATCTGGTGAAGTCCAAGGGTATAAACCCACGGCAATCGAGTTGGGTTGTACTCCTAGCAATCCTAGAGGTCAGAGCAGAACTGCCCCACAGAGTTTCTAAGGAGTGCCTGGCAGATTTGAACTGCTCACCTTTTGGTTAGCAGACATAGCACTTAACCCACTATACCACTAGGGTTTCCTTCCAAGGGTATAGTCACTGTTAATGCTGCTGAAAATAGTATGTACAGTGAATAAGTCATTGGTATTGCAAAATTCTCTCATGAAATCCCTAGTGTCATGTCTATCACCAAGGCCTTATTTTCTAACTATTGATCTTTGTTTCCAACTTTCACATTCTGATCACCAATAATTATCACTGTACTTTAATTGCATGTTAGATCATTTTCAGACTGCAGAAGCTGGTAAAAAATCTTTGGTGTTAGTGATTAGTATGTAAATTTGAATAACAGTTGTATTAACTAATCTTCCTTGTGGCTATAGGGATATTACATCAGTGATAATGCTGTACTTCAAGATCGATCTTGAAAGTGCTCTTTTTGATGATGAATGCAATGCTATTTCTCGTCAACATGTCATTCTCAGCATAGTAGTCCATATGATTATCCAAGTCAAATGACCAGCCAGTCCATTTCAGCTCATTAGTGCTAGGATGTCGTCAGTCTTTATGTTCCCGTTTCATTTGTGATGACTCCCAATTTTTGTGGATTCATGCTTTGTATGTCCAGCATTCTGTTTATTAATAGGTATTTGTAGCTGTTTTTTCTCATTCTGAGTCATGCTACATCATGAAGGTAGCAAAAGCTTTCCCCATCCATGTCATTATAGCCAACCCCACTTCAAGGAGGCAACTCTTCACCAGTCATCTTTTCAGTGCCTTCCAACCAGGGGTGCTCATCTTCTGGCACTGTATAAGACAATGTTCTGCTGCTATTCACTGGTCAGTGTTTTTGGAAGCAGTTTTCCAGGTCCTTCTTCTTAGTGTGTCTTCATCTGAAAGTTTGCTGGAATCTGTCCCTCGTAGCTGACTCTGCTGATATTTGAATACTGGTAGCACATGTTTCAGCATCATAGCAACAGTCAAGCCACCACAGTACAACAAACTGACAGACAATTGATGGAAGTTTTCTTTTTCCTTTAAAGTTCCGCAAAATACAATCTTCTCTGTGACATTTTTCCTAATCTAACAAGAATTAAGTTTTTCTGAGATTATTGTATCTAGGTACAAATCTTAGTTTTATCATATCCTATTTGTATAACTATTGTCAAGTAACTCAATTTCTCACACTTTAGTTTTCTCATTTATGAAATGAGGTGGAATTCCTACCTTGTGTGGTTCTCTAATAAATACATTTTTTTAAGGACAAATAAGTTGTCTCAGTCATCTAGTTCTGCTATAACAGAAATACCACAGACAGACACCTTCAACAAAGGGAAATCCATTCCCTCACAGCTGATGAGGCTGTGAAGGCTTGCTTTCTCTGTCAGCTCTGGAGGAGGTCCTTGTCACCAATCTTCCCTGGTCCATGACCTTCTCTGCATAGGAACCCTAGAACTCAAAGGACAAGCTCTACTCTGATGCTGCTTTCTTGGCTGTATGAGGTCTTCAAGTGTCTCTGCTCACTTCTCTCTTTTGTATCTCAAAAGAGATTGGTTCAAAGCACAACATAATTTTGTACATCAAGTTGTGGTTCATTAACATAACTGTGGCTAAACTCATATCATTAACATATTACAGACAAAACTTACAACACACAGGAAAATCACATCAGATGACAAAAATTGTGGATAATCACACAATACTGGGAATCATGGCCTGGTCAAATTGACACACATTCTGAGGGGACACAATTCAATCCCATCATCTAAGTCTATGCTCTGCCCCAGCAAACAGTGGTGCCCATTTCTACTTCTTTCAACCTCTGTGTTGTATTTATATTTCTCTTATGGATGGAAAGGCACTGATTCTACTTTCCCAACTTGTAAGTGTATTATTTGTACCTTTAAACTTTCTTTGAAATCCACTGCCAGTGAACCTGAATCATTTTGTTTATTTCTTTCTACATTCCTTTCAGAAACAGAAAGATCTTTTTCAGTTTGTTAGAATCGGGATATGAATCATGTGCATCTATTTGTTTATGTCTATAAAATATAAATTCATGAGACTACCCCATCCAAGCCCTACTACACATGGAAATGTCCATGTACCATATAAAGAATCAACTGATGCAGGCGACCTGATTTTGTGTTTAGTATTGATGGAGTACAAGCTCCTGGGGGTGAGAAAGACCCTATTTTTGCTTAAAAAAGAGATAAATTATTTAGTGTGATGAAACACTTTCCTCTAAGGCTTGCCAGCACTGGAAAACACATGTGGTCATGAGAAGAGGAAGTTTTAAAGAGGTATTACACTTTTGAGAAAACCAACATGATTATTTCTGTAAATTTATACAAAATACCCACTGATTATAACTAACCTTTTAAATAATAATGAGCATATTGGAATAATGTAGAATTTTTATTTTGTGATGCTTCTACATTTGCCTTTTTGTTTTTATCATCCTTCTTCAGCACTGGAAATACATCTCTTTACAACACTAATCAGAAAAAATCTTCCAAATTTCTGTACAACCATATTATTTGAATCATCGTATCAGAAGACAAGTAGAATTGATATCAACATAGTCCTGGATTTTTAACAATGAGGGATTGCTTAAACTGCTTGGCTATGACATTTCTTATAACATTCAACAATTGGTCAGTAAATGAAATTTATAGTAGGCAATCCGCAGTCTCATTTCCATCTGCCTCTCTTATTCTAAACATAATTGCCTTCAATCAGCCCTTGTTTTACAGATTTGTAAAAGTGTGCATAAGTGCCTCCTTTATTGCTGAAATATATAATATTATAAGCCCATAAGTTGAGGTGTGCCCCTAAAAACCTTGCAAGTTTATAACTGTTATATGCTAGCAACCTATTGCTGTTAAGTTGCTTTTTACTGCATAGACTTTTAAAAGCCTTAGCTTTTTCTCAAAATCATCACAAGCTGTTTGGACCATGAGGAAGGATTTCTTGAATGAGTTGACTCATCTTTGGCTGCTTTACACACACACACTCCTGAAAGAGATGAATCACTAAGAAGAGTGAACTTTGAGCACAAGTTGAAGCTCATCCAAAGTAAATACCAAGCCAAATAAATCAGTGTTTCCTTCAGTTGGGTTGCCTCTTGATTAAGGAAGGATGGGCTAGACAAATGCAGATGCTGTCAAGTCTCACGGAACAGGGAGTAAAGGGAAGCCCCTGGGATGAGGAGATCCTGACACAACCAATCGAATCGTTCTGTATTGGAAAGGCTCAGAAAAGCTAGGAGATAGAAAATGCCTTACAAATGCATCAAGTTAATTTCACGCTTTTCCACCTTCAACTTTTGCACAAATTAAATTTAATGCTTCTCAGCATGAGTGGTTGCATGCAAAATGGTACCACGTGGTTGAGGCTGATGGAGATAAAAAGGGTTCACTGTTATTTACAAAATAGTAAGAAAATGTTTGTTCCGTGATCATGAGTAACTTTATAGCAGTTAAAATGCGCACCCCTCAAATGCATTCAGCCTCCTGTATTTCACATAATATTAAAATTAAACCAGTTATTGTTCTCCCATGTTAAATGCCAAGTTTCAGTGACCAACTCATTTTTAACCTCCCTGAGTTCCAATTTACATCTAAAATAAGGAGGTTTTGTTCATTAGATTATCTCTATGGCACTTCCCTGATCTAACACTTTAAAGGTTAAATAGGACCAATTTTGGTGACTATGGAAAACCTGGAGACATAATGGTTGAGAGCTACAGCTGTTAACCAAAAGGCATTCCCCCAGGTGCTCCTTAGAAACTTATGAGGCAGTTATCGCCTGTTCTGTAGGGTGGCTATGAGGCAGAGTTGACATGAATGCAGTAAATTAGGTTAGGTGACTATCTTTACACAAGTGTTGGAATACAGACTCCACAACACAGGGTCATGTGATATATTTATGGTATATATTATGGCGAGAAAAATGGACACATTTCTCATATTCAGTAGTATTGTTGACACCAATCTTTTAATCAAGATGAAACAGATTCAAAATAACCCTGCCCACATGGACTCCCCTAAATAATAGCTAAGAATTAAGTTGTTTGACTTGTAAATTTGTGCGACAAAATTATACAGAAGTATACTCTGCCTTGGTCTGGCAACACTGGTGGTATAGTGGTTAAGTGCTACACTTGTTAACCAAAGAGTCAGCAGTTCAAATCTGTCGGCCACTCCTTGGAAACTATGAAGCAGTTCTACTCCATCCTACAGGGTTGTAATGAGTGGGAATCAACAGCAGTGGGCTGGGTTTGTTTTGGTTCTGGAACATAAAGTCTACCTGCCAAAGAGAGTGAAGAGTTTTTGAGTTCAGGAAAAAGTCTTTCGTCTTCTAATCTGCACAGTCAGGGACGGGAAATGTATAAAAACAAACCATAGGAGGTGTGTGTTACTTGGCCAGCGGGGAGTGTCTCCTGAAGGGGTAGGCAGGTTACTGACAAGGGGTTAGAATTCTTCACATTGACCATATTCTTCCTGTTTTTTAACACACCTAGAAAATTTTTATCTTGGTATATTTCAGGGCCCAGAGTTTCTGGAAGTTCCTTGCTGATGATAGTTAAGCAAAGCTTTTCCCAGCTGTGACCCTTTCACAGCCTACTGATGGTGAGTGAAGGGGACAGGGAGGGGGTTGCATGTCTGCTGATTGTCCATATTGGGGTGGGCCTACTTAGCCATAGTGTTTCTTTTTGTGGAGGCAGAAGAGACAGTGAGAGCTTTGTTTTTGTTTTATTTCATTTTTTTCTCCAAACTGGAAGGGCATTGTGGAAGCAAACGGAGGCACTGGGCTTTCAAAGTTGACATCCTTGAGACGGAGCTGGTTCTTTTTCCCTTTACAGCGATCCATTCTTGTAAGGAGAGGAGAGTGCAGTGAAACTGGCTGACTGCCAGAAAACATGGAAAAAGGGTAAATGCAATTATGTTTAACGCAGACTACACAAACTCTGCTTTCCTAGATTATGCCTCAATGTGCTCTAATAACTTTTGTTCAGCACAGCATCTCTAAAAAGCACACAGTGAATTTTGAAGATTTTGGCTTTTCTGTGGGCATTATGGTGAACTCATATAGCCCTGCCTTGGGCAAGCTTAGACATTTTTTTAAAAAAACTAAACAAAACAAAAATTCTTCTAATCCAAGCAAAGTATCTTTGGGAAATATTATTTTATTTTCCCCCACGTTGTACTATTTTCCTTTTGTTTTCCTAAGCTATATCTTAAAACCCTGCAGCTAAGTCGTTGTCTATGCTTTATGTGCTGGAATTTCCCTATACTCTCCCCATCTCCTAGGTGCCCTCAATTCTCTTTCCTCTCATTTTCCTTACCTATCCTCCCTCCACCTCATAGACTGGTGACCCTCTTTATCATCTTCTAAGAAGTTGCTCAGATACCTCTGTTCAACCTTCTGTCTGTCCTAGAAGACTCAGTTGCTTCATCATCTGTGCTCGTGAAGTGCCATGGAAACACTTCTATTAGTGCTTACCTAACTGTACTGTAGTTAGCTGTTCGCATCTGTTTCTTGCACTTACACTGTGGTATACTTAAGGGCCCCATTGTGCCTTTGTCAACTTTGTGTCCCTGGTAGCCACCCTAGTACCTAGGCACTCAATGATTGTTTCATAAACAAATGAATTAAGAGCAGGATAAAAGAGAATAAAGCAGAGAGTAGCATAAAAGAATTAGGGCAAGCACACAAAGAGCCACATAAAACGCAGTCTACCATCCATTCCACTTCCCAAGAGGGAGATGACAGGCAGTATCAGTGCAACAGCATGAAGCAGCTTAGAAGAGGAAGCTGGAACTGGTCAACAGGATGCAGTAAAGCAAGAAAAATCACTGATCATATGGGCTCTGGGAGGGAGTAGGAGTTACCGTGTTTCTGTGTGAGAAAGGACTGGTGATTTTAAAAGCACTTACGGAAGCTTGTAATCTGTAGATATGGTAACAATGTGAAATAAGGGATAATAGTTGTGAATTACAATTTATAAACTACTTATCGTATATAGCAGACACTTTTGTACGTTATCCAGGATCATCTCAAGAACTCTGTATCATTTTCAAAATTTTATGTATAAAGAAAAAAAGCTAGAAAGATTAACTTGCTGATAGCTTAAAGGTTGGTGATGCAAATCCACCCATTGATGCTGTGAGTGGACGCTCTGGTGATCTGTTTCCGTAAGGCCTACAGCCAAGAAAACCTGAGGAACAATTCTATTCTGCAAAACATAGGGCTGTCCCGTGAGTTATAATTGATTCAACAGAAACAGGTTAGTTTTTTGTTTTGTTTATTTTAGGGATTTAACTGATTCTGTCAATTAAAGTCAGAATCCTCTTTTACTTGAGATTCACTTCAGAAACGGTTCCTAGAAACCAACAAAACCATCACTTAACAGCACGGGGTGGATTGCTTCTGAGGTATGACGAAACCAGGCTCCAACTGCTTCCAAGCGTGGTCAAAGTTTTGTGATTTTGTGCTCTTGGCCAGAAGGACTTCAGAAAGTCCTTAATCGTTTTTAATAATGTTTTATCAAAATCTTGGCCAAAGGCTGCATTTTGCCAGAATTAGTAGTTATGCAACATTGGAGGAGCTTTTAGCTTTCAGGAACATGAATGCAACTTTCCTGCAGAATTGTATTTTGAACCTTAAGGACAGAAAATTCTTTCATACCTTATGCTCTCTTTTTCTCTGCCAAAGTCCAGACAAATGTCTGTAATGCCGTTTCCTCTCATTTTCTCTCATTCTCATGTTCTCTCACGTGCTTCTTCTCAGATTCCTTCTTCCACTTCTTGGTTTCTTCCCAATCATTTTCTTTCCATCCTTTAGGGCTGATATAGCGTGGTAAGGAAACCCTGGTGGCGTAGTGGTCAGGTGCTGCATCTGCTAACCAAAAGGTCGGCAGTTCAAGCCTGCCAGGTCCTCCCTGGAAACTCTATGGGGCAGTTCTACTCTGACTGATAGGGTTGCTATAAGTTGAAATTGACAGTGATTTTTTTTTTTAATAGCATGGTAAACAAAGTTCCCCACATCCTCAGTCTCTTTATGGAAAACTCTTTGTACTTTGTTATTTACCCGAGTCTGTCCCCACTGGCTGCTAACCTAAACGTTGGCAGTTTGAACTTACCCAGCTGTGCCACAGAAGAAAACTTATTCAGTCTGCTTCCATCAAGGTTATAGCCAAGAAAGCCCGATGGACCAGTTCACTACTTTGTAACACACAACATCACCATGAGTCAGGGGCCAATTCCACAGAAGCTGGCAGCACCAACAGCTGCTAATATTTACTTTTCATTGTGATTTATACAATCTTTCAGGAAGGCAGGAGCAGGTTTTCACATCTTTGACTTCTGTTCTGCAACTGGCAATTCTCTAGACAACCACCGTTATTTAAAAATAAAAAATATTGGCAGAATCCCTCTTTTTGAGAATCTGCCACAATGTACCTCTTAATATAACTCATCTGCATTTACTCTGTTATTCTTACTAACTTTTTAAAAGATTCTTTCCTAATAATTTGTAGCCTCATCTGTTTAAAGCTTTTAAAAATATAACTTCCCTCAACTCCTACTTTCAAAAGTTTGATGTGAGGTACTTTCATATTTTTTTAGTTGAAAAATTTATTTTGATTTCTTCTTGGGTCTATGAGTTTTGTGTTTTTTAAATTTAAATTTAAAAATGTATGTTTTGAAATTTATCTTTGCAGATTTTATCATTAAGTTGTGATCCTTGTTTTATTCTTAAGAATTCTATTTTTGCATAATATTAATACACATGAAAAGTATGAATCTAGAAAAATTGGAAATCATCAAAAATGATATGGAATGTAAAAACATTGATATCCTGGGCATTTATGAGCTGAAAAGGACTGATACTGGCCATTTTGAATCAGAGAGTTGTGTGGTCTATTGTGCTGGCAGTGACAACTTGAAGAAGAATGGTTTTGCATTCATTGTCAAGAAGAACGTTTCAAGACCTATCCTGAAGTACAACTATGTCAGTGATGGGATACTACGTACACACCTACAAATAAGAGCAGTTAATATGACTATTATTCAAATTTACACACCAACCACTGAGACCAAAGATTAAGAAGTCAGAAGTTTTTACGAGTTTCTGCAGTCTGAGATTGATTAAACACACAGTCAGGATGCATGTTAATTATGGGTAATTGGAATGCAAAATTTAGAAATAAAGAAGGAAAGGTATTAGAAAACTGGGTCTTGATGATAGAAATGATGCTGGAGATGGCATGATAGAATTTTGCAAAATCAATGACTTCTTCATTGTAAATACCATTTTTTCATCAGCATAAATGGTAACAATACACACGGACCTAGCCAGATGGAACACAGAGAAGTCTAATTGCAGAAAGAAATGATGAAAAACTCAGTGTCACCCATGAAAACAAGATCAAGCACTGATTGCAACACAAACCAGCAATTGATTATATGCAAGTTCAAATTGAAACTGAAGAAAATTAGAAAAGTCCATGAGAGTCAAAGTATGACCCTGAGTAAACCTCACCTGAGTTTAGAGACCATCTGAAGGATAGATTTGACACAGTAGAAACTAACGATCAAAGACTAGACTAGTTGTGGAATGACATCAAAGACATCACATATGATGAAAGCAACATATCGTTAAAAGACAGGAAAGAGAAAAGACTAATCTGGATGTCAGAAGAGACTCTGAAACTTGCTCTTGAACATTAAATAGCTAAAACAAAAGGAAGAAATGATAAAGTAAAAGAACTGAACAGAAGATTTCAAAGAACAGCTCAAGAAGACAAAGTATTATGATGACATGTGCAAAGAGCTGGAAATAGAAAACCAAAGGGAATGAACATCCTCTTCACATCTCAGGCTGAAGTAACTGAAGGAAAAAATCAAGCCTTCAGTTGCAATAATGAAGAAGTCTACAGGGAAAATATTACATAATGCAGGAAGAATCAAAAAAATATGGGCACAGAGACATTTCACCAAATGACCAATGTTATTGGTTGATGTTCAACCATTTCTAGAGGCAGTATATGATGAGGAATCAAAGCTTCATTGAAAGCATTGGTGAAAAACAAGGCTCCATATCAACTGAGAAGTTTCAACCAACAGATGTAGTGCTGGAAGTACTCACTTATCTATGCCAAGAAATTTGGAGGACAGCTACCTGGGCAACCAACTGGAAGAAATTCACATTTTCAAGTGTTCCCAAGAAATGTGATCCAACTGAAATTATCAGACAATATAATTAATTAGCATAACAAATTATAATTACAATTAATTATAATTAATAATATAATTAATACCACATGCAGATAAAATTTTGCTAAAGATCCTTCAAATGTGGCTGCAGCAGTGTACTGACAGGAAACTGTCAGAAATTCAGGCCAGATTCAAAAGAGGACGTGGAACCAGGATATCGTTGCTGATGTCGGATGGATCTTGGCTGAAAGCAGAAAGTACCAGAAAGATGTTTACTTGTGTTTTATTGACTATGCAGTGTACTCAGCTGTATGAATCATTGCATCATAGATAGCATTTCAAACAATGGGAATTCCTGAACAGTTAACTGAGCTTATGAGAAATCTGTACACAAATCAAGAGGCAGTCGTTTGAACAGAATAAGGGGACATGGTATGATTTAAAGTTAGGAAAAGTGTGCATCAGATTTGTATCCTTTCATCATACCTATTCAATCTGTATTCCAAGCAAAAAATCTGAGAAGCTGGGCTATATGAAGGAGAACAAGACATCAGGATTGGAAGAAGAATCCTTAATAACCTGTGTTAGGCAGATGACACAGTCTTGCTTGTTGAAAGCAAAGAAGACTTGAAGCACTTATTGATGAAGATCAAAGACTAGTATGCATTACACCACAAATCATCAAGAAAGCAAAAATCCTCACAATTGTACAAATAAGTAACACCATGATAAATGGAGCAAAGATTAGATTTTCACAGATTTCATTTTACTTGGATCCACAGTCAACGCCTGTGGAAGCAGCAGTCAAGAAATCAAAAGGTGCATTGCATTGGGAAAATCGGCAGCAAAAGACCTCTTTAAAGTGTTGAAAAGTAAAGATGTCACCTTGAAGACTAAGATGTGCTTGACCCAAGCCCTGGTATTTTCAGCAATATCACATGCATGTGAAATCTGGACAATGGATATGAAATACAGAAGAAGAATGATGAATTTAAATTGTGATGTTGGAGAAGAAGATTGAATATAAACATTGGCGGCCAAAGAATGAGCAGATAGATCTGTCTCAGACAAAGCACAACCTGAGTGTTCTAGGATGGTGACACTAAAACTTACTTTGGACATGTTGTCAGGAGGGTTCAGTTCCTTCAGAAGGACATTGTGCTTGGCAGAGAGTCAGTGAAAAATAGGAAGACCCTCAAGAAGATGAACTGACACAGTAGCTGCAACAACGGAGTGAAGCATACCTGTGATTGCAGAGATAGTGTAAAACCAGGTGGTGTTTTGTGCTGGTGTACATAGGGTCACTATGAGTCAGAATAGACTTGAGGCCATCAAAAACAGTAACAACAACAATAACCCTATCCCAGCTTTTTTTGAATATTTTCTTGGTACATATATTGATATCCTTTTAATTTCAACCTTTTAACATATTATATTTTAGATACAAGTCTCTTTGGAACCAGTATATGACTGAATTTTTTCCCCTACACTGGACATACCTCTTTCTTTGGAAAATAATTCAGTTCATTTACATGGATTATGACCACTGGCATTTGAACTTGTTTCTACTATTTTGCTTTGTTCTTTGTGGTTATTTTCTATTTTTATTTTTTTCCTTACCATTTTGTTGATTTACTTTTTGGTTTTCTTATTCCATTTTCTTCCTCTGCTACTCTATCTTTGTAAAATCTGTTTGTATGTGGATCACTTCTACTCTGCACACATGTGGTGTGTAAGAATAAACTGCTGTTAAGAATCACCTCAACGAAGGCTAACAACAACTTCTTCAGTAGTCATTCTTAATACTTTAGCATTCATGCTTAAACAAACAAAAAACTAAACCTGTTGCCACTGAGTTGATTCCTAATCTCAGTGCCCCTATAGGACACAGCAGAACTGCTCATATGGTTTCCAGGGATGCAGTTTTTACAGAGGCAGAATACCACATCTCTTTCCCATAGAGCAGCTACTGGGTTCAAACAGCTGAAATACTTATGTACAGTTGAGCACTTTATCTACTACCCCAGAGCTCTTCATTCATGCTTAATAAAGATTAATCAATATTGCCAAATTTGAATAACATTATGACTTTATAACCCTTTTGATCACTTGACCTCATTTATATGCTATTGTAGTCCAATATTTTAGACTTAATTTTTGTTTGAAACCTTATAAATATAATTTTATTTTTATATTTTGTACTGTGAATTTTTCTCCTAAATAATGCTGCTTCTATGCTGGCCCTGCTAAGTGCTATTATCAACAGAGAAGCCACAGAATTTTTTGCCTTAAACAAAACTTTGTTTTTATTAAAAGTTATACATACAGAAAAGGGCATAAGTGTACAGCTTGGTGAATTTTCCAAAAAAAGAATCCATCTGTACAACTAGATTAACAATCTCGCAAAAGGATCTCCTGTGTCCGCTTCCAATCATGACACTTTTCCTCCTCCTCTGTGGTAGCCACTATTCTAATCTCTAGCTTCATAGAATAGTTTATGTGGTTTTGAATTTATGTAAATAAACATGCAAAAGAAACCATACAATGCATGTTTAGTCTTTCACTCAACATCATGTGTGAGTCATCCATGTTGTTTATGTAGCAGTAAATTCTTTTTATTGCTGTACTTTAATTCTTTATATGAATGTAAAATTTATCCATCATATGACTGATAGACATCGAGTTAATTTGTAACTGTTTGCTATTTTATATAATGTTGAAATGCACATTCTTGAACCTGTCTCTTAAGAGCTCTTGTATCCAAATCTGTGCAGTATATCCCTGGAATACACATTACACAGAATAGGTAACATCAGTTGGAAAAGAGACTGCTAAATGAGTTTCCAAAGTAGTTGTAACAATTTACATTTTACACTGAAGATGAGAAGCTCTGTTGGAGTGGTGGTAAGGAGCTTGGCTTGTTAATCAAAAGATCAGCAGTTCGAATCTACCAGCTGCTCCATGGAAACTCTATGGGCCAGGTCTAGTCTGTCCTATAGGATCACTGTAAGTTGGAATCAACTCAGTAGCAATGAGCTTGGATTTTTGGTTTACTGACGGTGAATATCCATGTATAAAGCATTCCTATTGCTCCATAACTTCACCAATATTTTAACTTTTTATTTTCAGGAAATTTTAGACTTATAGAGTTGCACGAGTATAACAGAATTCCCATATACCTTTACCCAGCTTCCCCTTATCTTAACATCTTATATAACATATTACTTAGCACTTATATAATACCTATTAAAACTAAGAAATAAGGGTTGGTACAATAATATTAGCTAGACTACGGATTTACCTAGATTTCAACAATATTTTCATAAATAACCTTTTACTGTCCCAGGATCTAATCCAGGATCCCACATTACTCTTAATTGTTGAGTTTCCTTACTCTACTTGGTGAGCCAGTCTTTCAGGACCCAAGTACCATCTAATTTTTTGTGTAGCATGACCCTCAATTAGAAATCCTGGTAGCATAGTGAGTTAAGTGCTACATCTGCTAACCAAAAAGTCTGCATTTCAAACCTTCCAGGGGCTTCTTGGAAGCTCTATGGGTCGGTTCTACTCAGACCTCTAGGGCTGCTATGAGTTGGACCCAGCTTGATGGCAGTGGGTTTGTGTTTTGGTTTATGTCCCTCAGTTTGGCGATGTCTGAGAATTAGATCAAGGTTATTCATTTTGGCAAAGAATATCATTAAGGGAGATGTATCCTTTTTATGTATCAAATCAGAGGATATGTCCACAATGTGTTTACTTATTTGTTCAGGCTCTGATAGCATAGTGATTAAGGGCTACCTACGTCTGGCTAACCAAGAGGTTGACAGTTCAAATCCACTGGGTCCCCCCCTCAAAAAAAGAAAAAAAACCCACTGCCATCAAGTGAATGCTGACTCATAGTGACCCTATAGGACAGAGTAGAATTAACCATAGAATTTCCAAGGATCACTTGGAGGATTTGAACTGCCAGTCTTTTGGTTAGCAGCTGTAACACTTAACCACTACACCACCAGGGTTTCTACCAGGTGGGTCCTTGGAAACTGTGGAGCAGTTCTACTACATTCTAAAGGGTCTTTATGAGTCAAAATTGACTGGATGGCAGTGGGTTTGGAATATATATAATACCTGGATGGTGCCAATGATTAATGCTGCCAGCTACTTGCTAACATAAAGACTGGAGGTTCCAGTTCATCCAGTGTTTCCTTAAGAAAAGTCCCTAGCAATCTGCACCTGACAAATTAGCCATTGAAAACCCTATGGAGCTCAGCACTTCTCCGACACACGTGGAGTTACCATAAGTCAAAACTGATGGGATGGCAACTGATTGGTTAGCTGTAATTTCATAATGGCTAAAACATATACCTAGGAAAAGCTGTCTAGTTGTAAAACAACTTTGATCATTTAGTTAACAGGGTGCCTGCTGGTTTTTCTGTTGTAAAGTAATTGTTTTCCACTTTGGAATTAGTAGTTGTTTGGAGGGATATATGTTGAGAATCCGAAAATACCTTGTTTCTGTTTAAATTTTCATGACTAATTTAAGCATCCACAAGTGGCTTTTACCTGCAACAATTATTCAATATTCTTTGACTGTTAGCATGCGAAACCTGGACAATGAATAAAGAAGGCCAAAGAATTAATGCCTTTGAATCACAGGATTGGCAAAGAATGTCAAATATACCATGGACTAACCAGAATAATGAACAAATCTGTCTTGGGAAAAATACAGCCAGAATGTTCTTCAGAAGTGAAAATGGAAAGACTTTATCTCACGTACCCCAAACATATTACCAGGAGGGACCAGTTCTTGGAGAAGGACTTCATGCTTGGTAAAGTAGGGTGTCTGCAAAATAGAGGAAGACTTTCAAAGAGATGGACTGATATAGTGGCTGCAACAATGGGAACAAACATAGAAATGACTGTGAGGATGGTGCAGGACCATCTGTTGTGTATAGGGTTGCTATGAATCAGAACCAATGTCATGGCACCTAGCAACAGCAACCATAAAACAACATTTGGCCCCTCAAAGATCTTTAAGCCATTATTCAAACCTTACAGACATTGAGTTGACAGCATGATGAAGCTGTAGAATCAAATATAAAGATGTCATAGGCTACTGAGGTAGTACAATGAAGAACCACACTTGGGTATCTCATTAAGGGATTTCAATGATTTGTGATATAAAAATTTTGAAATACTATTTCCTTGAGTCTATGGGTGAGGATGTATTGTTGTGTACTATTAAGTTGGCTCCAACTAATAGTGACTTTACAGGGCAAAGCAGAACTGTTTCCAGGAGGATTTTTAGTCTGTAATCTTTAGATGAACAGATAACTGGGTCTTTTCTACCACTGCTGGATTTGAACTGCTGACATTTCAGTTAGTAGCCAAACACTAGCCATTGCATTAACAGGTCTCTTCAAGGATGTATTGCGTTTTTGTCCAGCATCAAGTTGATTCTGACTCATAACAATCCTATAAGGCATATTAAAACTGTTGCAAAGGGTTTCCTAAGCTGAAATCCTTTAGAAAACTGGTTCCCAGATTTTTTCCTCCCTTAGAAAGAATGTATTATAGTGTTCTCAAAAGCAGAAGATCAGTCCATGTAATTCACTAACCTAGAAGTTAGCACAAGATAAAGTCTTGAAAGATGCTAGCTTTTGTAATTTATTCCTCTGTATTTAAGGTTCCTCTTTAGGAAGTGGTGAAAATGAATGAATTTCTGTAAAATTCTTGTTAATCCTGGTAAATACAGAAAAGGAGACTTTATTATTAATTCGGTTCTTGTTCATCATGTATTTCCTGGGTGTTATCCTACCATAATCTAGATTGTGAATACCCAAGGATTATCTGGTCTCAATAAAAAGATACCAGCAGTGACAACAAAAGCAGGAAGAGCAAAACTAAAAACTAGATTAAATAAGGCCTCATGAAAACTAAATATTTTGTTCATCAGAGGACTTG
Source organism: Heterohyrax brucei (assembly GCA_028571685.1). Classification (NCBI taxonomy): domain Eukaryota; kingdom Metazoa; phylum Chordata; class Mammalia; order Hyracoidea; family Procaviidae; genus Heterohyrax; species Heterohyrax brucei. The sequence continues at coordinate 80,981,739 of CM053143.1, forward strand.
GTCAACAAAGTAAAAAGATAACCTACAGATTGGGAGAAAATTTTCAGAAAACATATCTGATAAGGTTCTAAAATCCCCCAAATATCTACAAGCTAACAACAGAAAGAAATAATCCACTTAAAAAATAGCAACAGGTCTGACTCCTGTGGAAGCCCTATTTAGAGTCTTCCTGTTTATTTCTAGCCCCAAATCAACACTGTCAGTATGAATTTAGGAAATATAAGAGTTAAACATTAACTATCAGGATTTTATTTTTCTTGGTATTCACTTTCCTTAACAGAGAAGAGACGCATGTGAATAATATTTCCTTGTTCTGAACTGGAGGGATAAATAGGTTGATATATTTTCATTCATTGAATGTAGCACATTTCCTCTTAGGCATTAAGTTAATTTCTCCTTCAAAACATCCATCTCCACTATCTCATAGTCTTCCTCTAATTTGAAATGCTCATTTTCAGAATAGGGCAATATTCTGCATGGAGAAATAAAAACAAAATATAACAAAGATGGAAAATCAAATCTGGCATTTAGGAGACAGTTTTAATATGCCACAAATTCTCACATTTTTAGACCATTGCAGAGTTAATAGACTTATTGTTATGGCCTGTGGAACTGTGAAACAGAAATAGCTGATGAGTAAACAAATTAGCTAAAACATAGTTAAGATTTCTCCTTTGTAGTGATTAAAATTTGGTTCAGGCAATATTACTTGTGAGTGATGCAAAAATAAGAAGTAAAACCAATTAAAGTCCTTAAGGAACCCAGAGAAATTGACACTCAAAATCATGTTTACCATTATTTTTCAACCTGAAATAATTGTTTTCTGTTCACCTGAATTTTCCACTTCATTCATTCCATTCCTGGAACAGAAAACCTCAGAATCCATTCTCATTGTTGACCTTACTTTGCTCTCTCTGTCTCTCTCTCCCCCCTCTTCTGCTTTCCTACCTCTCTTCATGGCCACCCCACATTCCAGAAGATCTCTCTATTAGCAGTTTTATTACACTGTCACTGTGGCATCTTCTTTTAGGGCGGTCATCTTCTAAGAAAAGCATCATCTCCCCACCTCTGCTTCCTTTACCTATAAGCCTATGGAAATCACTTTCACAGACACCCCACAACAAAAGAATGACAGGTAATAATCCTGATTCTAACCTGTAAAACTGCATCCTCCCATCTCCTTTCTTACTAAGCATACAATTCTTGGGCCTGAGGCTGTGCTAAAAGAAATGCAGCATAGTCCAGGAGGAAATCACCACACTGGGTTCTGTAGAGAATGCCTACATGTTGTCCATTCAGTTATGGACCCCACTTTTTAAAAGACACATTTTCGAACAAGATGGTAACCTCTGGAAGATAATCCGGGATACTGAGGGGTGTTAAAAAGATGTCAGCAGTGACAACAAATGAGCGAGCAGCAAATGGGAAAACAGAGAAAACAAACAAACAAATAAAACAGCTAAATGAGACCTTATGAAAATTAAATATTATTTCATTAAAGGGCTTTGTCAACAAAGTGAAAAGACAACCTATGGACTTGGAAAAAATTTTCAGGAAATATACATCCAATAAGAGTGTAAGATCAAAAGCAATGTCTACAAGTTAACAACAACAGCAACAAAAAAGGACAAACAAATCCAATCAAAAAATAGACAAGGTACTTGAACTGACATTTCACCAAAGGAGACATTCAAATGGCCAACAAGTACACGAAAAGATGTTCAACATCATTAGTCTTTAAACCCAAACCAAACCCATTGCCAGTGAGTTGATTCTGAGCGATGTCCTACAAGGACAGAGCAGAACTACCTCATGGAGTTTCTAAGGAAAGCCTGGTACATTTGTACTGCTGACAGTTTGGTTATCAGCCACGGCACTTAACACCTCATTAGCCATGAGGAAGATGCAGATCAAAACCACAAGGAGATACCACCTGACCTCCATGAGAATGAAAACCATCAACTAAATCGAAGACAGTGAGGTTGGGTTGAAACTGTAGCTGTTATCCATTACTGGTGGGAATGCCAAATGGCATAGCCACTGAGGAAAACCGTTGGGAAATTCTTCAAAAAATGGAATATACCGTATGACTCAGCAGTGTTAATCCTGTGTGTGTGTGTGTGTGTGTGTGTATGTGTGTGTGTGTGTGTGCGCATATCCAGAAGAAGTGAAAACAGGAACACAAACAGAAAACTACACACTAATGTTCATTGAAGCACACTATTCACACTGGCCAAAAACTAGAAACAATTGAAATGTCCATCAACAGATTAATGAATAAATAAAATGTGGTACATATGTCCTATGGGATATCACTCAGGCATAAAGAAAAGTGAAATCCTTGTTCATGCTGCAGTGTGGATAAGCTTAAAACACATGCTGATCAAAATCAGTTGCAAACCACCAATACTTTTTGATCTCCCTTATATAAAATAAGCAAATACATGGAAACCAAGGCTTACTGGTGGTTACTGAAGTAGGAAGGAGAAGAAAATGAAAAATTTTTGTTCAAGGAATATTAAGTGTATGTTAACAGTATGATAATTCAGAAAAGGATAGCAATAAAAATGTAATAAATGTCATTGAATTATACATGCATAAATTGTGAATATGGTTGTACATAATTTCACAAGTATTATAAAAAAAGGTAGCAGAGAGTACTTGGAGGAAACTAGGCTCTAAAGAGCCTAGCGCCAGTGATTCAGTGACAGAATTCCCGCCTCCCGTAGCACAGCCACTACTTATCTGTCAGTGGAGGCAGGTTTCAGCAGAGCTTCCACACGGAGACAGATTAGGAAGAAAAGCCTGGTGATTCACTTCCAGAAATCAGCCAGCGAAAGCTGTCATGGATCACAGTAGTCTGATCCCCAACCTATCCCAGGGATGGTGCACACAGGCTTGACAGTACCTCGGTCCCTTGTGCATCGATTTGCCACGAGTTGGGGGCTAACTGCTAGTAACAAAAACAAAGCTCTTTAGTCTGGAAATAAGATTTAATAGAAGTTATGTGAGCTTCCTTCTAAGACCTGAGTGGATTAAATCTGCACTGCATTTCTTCAAGGGTCCGGACCCACTGAGTGGATGATTATGTGGAAGCTATTGTAAAGTCAACACAAAATAGAAAATCCTATAGACTCTATTTGTACCTTATATAGTTATCTTTCATTTATCTTCAAGTATGCCTCAGTCTGAGACTTGCCAATTGCTTCCATAACCTTCCATCTGGTATCATTCATTTTGTCCTCTTGCCCTTCCTATCCCTCTTCTAAAGAGCAGACAGAATAACACTTTAAAATCATAAATCAGGTTGTGCCATACTCTGCATAAACCCATTCCAGTGGTCTCCAACTTAATATAAAGGTTTAAAATTAAAATTCTCTTATTTTCTACTAGCCTATAAATGATCTAGTCCCTGCTTACCCTTTGCCTTTATCTTCTTTTGTTGCATGTACTCCAGCCACACTGGCTGTCTTTGTTCTCCAGGAACATGGTAAACTTCCCAACTTCAGACCTTGGCATTTGTTGATATCCCTGGTAGAACTTCCAACCCCACAGTCTACCACTGTTGTCCTTTTCTTGTAGTGTATGCCCAAATGCTGCCTTCTTAGAGAGTTCTTCCCTAGCTACTCAAGCTAAGGAGCTCTCTCTTGACACTGTCATGTATCTTTGTTTTTTTTCACATAGCCTTTATCACTCTCTGAAAGCATCCTGTTTAACTGTTTTCTAACTGGAAAGATAGACTCATCAGAGCAGAATTGTGCTGGTTTTAATCACTATGTTATCCACAGTGCCTAGAACAATGTCTCACCCGTGATACAGATTCAGGAAAATCTGTTAGATTTGAATACCTCTATGGACTTTGGGAAAACCCTGGTGGCATAGTGGTTAAGTGCTACAGCTGCTAACCATGAGGTCAGCCATTCAGATCCACCAGGCACTCCTTAGAATCTCTCCGGGGCAGTTCTATTCTGTCCTATAGTCGCTATGAGTTAGAATCTACTTTTGTTCTTTTTAATGGACTTTGGTGGTGTAGTGGTTAAGAGCTATGGCTGTTAACCAAAAAGTCAGCAGTTTAAATCCACTAAGTATTCCTTGGAAACTCCAAGGGGCAATTCCACTCTGTCCTATAGGGTCTCTATGAGTTGGCATTGACTTAACAGCAACAGGTTTGGTTTTGGATTTTTGGTATGGCATCTCATACTTCAAGATTCTTTGATTCTAGGTGTCACTATTCTTTATCTTGTTCTAACTCAACTACACTACAGCTTATTCTTTAAGCAAAATGCTTTATTTGCATTTAAATACTGTATCTGCAACAAATGCTTTATTTGCATTTAAATACTGTATCTGCAACATATTTTATCTCTAAAGTGATATCATAATGGTTAAAATTGCATTCTGAAGTCTCAGACTTTGTGGATTTCTAGCCAGATTCTGTTGGATAACATTAAGCATATTATTCAACCTACTGTCTTTGAGTGGATTCTAACTCAGGGTGCCCCTATAGGACAGGGTAGAACTGCCCCACAGAGTTTCCAAGGAGTTCCTGGCAGACTTGAACTACCAACTGCTTGGTTAGCAGCCATAACACAGGCACTATGCCACTAGGATTTGCACTTATTACTTAGACTGTTTTTAAAACTCAGTAAATATTTTGATATGCAAATTGGGGATAATAACAGTCCCTGCCTGTAATGAGTTATGCTGGGAAAAAGAGAAGATACATGTGCTAAGCTTAGTATTTGCACAGTGCTTGACATATGCTACGTAGTCAAATTTTAGCTGTTGTTAGTTGTAGTTCTTAATGTACAAGTTCTGACAAGTCCACGAATTTAATTGTTCTAAGTTCTGTATACCTCATTGCTGAATGCCACTACCAATACCTTTTGAAGTACTCCCCTTGGGAAGTTATACACCACACTAGCACCTAGTCCACCCTTCAAAGCAGTTTTGGAACTCTTTCTGGGAATGGCCATTGGGCAAGGTGACACAGTGACAAGCTCTCATACTTAATTGTATACTTGTCTGTGAGGGAGTTTTTAGCAAGTAAACACATAACTGTATTGGAACACTGGACACAATCACCTGTCTGGCCCCAATGACTTTTTTATTTACTCAAAGATAAAGACAATATTGAAAGGAAGACATTTGGATGACATTCAGCACATCAGGGATAATGCAAGGACAGCTCTGATGGCAATTCCAGAAGAGTTCCAAAACTGCTTTGAAGGGTGTACTAGGTGCTGGCATCGGGGCAGAGCTTCCAAAGAGGAGTACTTAGAAGATGACTGTAGTGATATTCAGCAACGAGGTATGTAGCTAGCAATTTTTCTAGGATGAGTTTGCCAACTCAGTTGATGGTCCTCATATTTAACAACTGTGCAGCTATAAAGCCAGTGTATAATCAAGTAAGTCAATGCCAAGCTGAACTGAATAATGACCAAGAATCAAAATGTATCTTTAAAGATACTTAGTCCTCCCAAACAATTGTATACCATTTTTCGATGCTGTCCTCTCCTAAACTTACATGTTTTTTCTGATGAATGATAAGCTTTCTGATTACTTCAGAGGAGAAGAGAAAGGAGAAAAGAGTTTCATAAAATAGTATTTCCATCTTTCAACACTTGTGTAACTCAGAATCCTTCTCATTCTAGAAGATCTTGATGCCAAAATTTAAATTCATCATAAGGGCAAAACTTTTTAACATATTATGTATGTATTTTAAGTTGTTGTAATTGTGTGTATAGCTTTTCTGATAGAAAAAGGGAAACAAACTATATTTCTATTCAATATGGAAATGAAATAGATAATTAAAAAGTATTAGTAATGATATAATGAACATTTTTTAGCTGAATTAAAAACTAAGTATTTTTAAATGCCTATATATGGGCACAGAAATGAAAATGACAATTACGTGTATCTACTAAATATTAAAATTTACCTAATATAAATTCACATAAATAATTAAATCAGCTGTATCTTAAGGTTTTGAAATTATTTTTGAGAACTAGCACATTTCTAATGACTAAATGCCTTGACATATCTGTGATACTATTTCTCTGTCTACTTTTCTTTGTATAACACATAGAATGACCAGCTCACAGTTAATGCTTCATGACTCACCCTAACTCTCATTGGAAGAGCAAAATTACAGTCCCATCAAAACATATTAGTAGATGGGTACCTACAATTTTTAAGCATATTCAGACATAAAGTTTAGGCTGTTCCCAATATCAACATTACTCATAATTCCAAATAAAGTATTTTGTTAAAAGGTACATTGGTCTGATTCCTATTTAGAAAAGCTCACTTCTTTTGAGAATAAGTGATTACTGAAATCGACTATCTTGTACATTGTAAATTTTTAGTATGGTAAGTCTGATTTCCTTAGCATGATAAACTTTCTAACTTCAGAGAGAACTAAATAGGAAAGTGAATCAAATTATTTTCAGTGAAAACTCAAGGAAATATTCTTGCAGGAAGTTCAACAAGTGCCCTGTCATGAAAAGAAAAATTATTTTCTGACTGTCTATGTTCTCAATACTCTATGCATATTTATCATAAATTAATACATAAGTCTAGCTATCCATTTTCACTTCTAGGTATAAAATCAAAAAACTAAACCCACTGCTGTAAAGTCAATTCTAACTCATAGTAACCCTATAGACAGTAGAATCACCCCATCGAGTTTGTAAAGAGGGCCTGGTGGATTTGAATTGCTGACCTTCTAGTTAGCAGCTGTAACACTTAACCAATATGCCACCAGGATTTCCACATCTGGGTATAATATTACACCAAACACACTCTTTTAGCACAAAACTAGTGTGTCTGCCTCTTTAATTGTAATCTTAGCAGCTAAAATTTAAGTCGAATATGAGTTTTTCCCAAATTTAATGAAACTACCATAAAAATGAAATGTCAAGATACCAGTTGTCTCCTATTTGGCATACTGGAGCTTTATTTGTTGATTAAGTGGCTTTCAACTCTACAAGGCTACCACTCACTTTTCTAAGGCCTTGACCACAGACCATTCAATTGCTTGGCTGTTAAATTTTGAGCACAGTAGCTATTTGAATACAATCTACTAAAAGGCCAATCTTCTGCAACAAGCTACAATAAATCAGTGGGTAAATTTTTAACCCTCCCAAGAAACAACATAGGAGAAGCAATTCTTCTCATACTCTATAAGTCATTACAATGCCCAGAAAATTCTCTAGGGAAAAAAAGAATATGCCTATGTATGAATTAATGAAGCTTCAACAAGTAGGAGATTTATGTGGAAGACACTCATAAACCATGCTATGTATGCAAAACACCACTAATCCACCTGCTACGATACTTCGTTGCACACAGATTGCTTTAAAGTCTGATTCCAAATCCCAAGTACTCACCAGAATGCTGGGATGAGAATTTCACCTAGTGGTACCAAACACTCCATGGCTGTCATGTCCATTTATCCTGATCAAGTTGTACACACAAAACACATACATGATGTTGGCAATAGTGCAAGTCATTTGAATTACTCACAGACAACAGAAAAGTTCCATTATGAGCAGTCCTGCTTGACTCAAAATTGTCCAGATAGGTGTATCTTCTCTTCATAGTATAGCGGTTTTGTATTTCAGGCTTGTACATTTTGCAGAGTGCAATGCACTTTTTCCTTCCTGGTCACCAGGAGAGGAGGGGAATCATCCGTTAGGCTTCAGAGCGGGGAGGTACAATGGTTTGTGCTGAAGCCCAAGATGCTAGCAGAGAGGAAGGAATAGAGAGTAATTGGAGGCATTTAAACCATCAGAAGGACTGACTCTTCTTAGATAACCTGACAGTGAATTAATTTTATAGTAGGAGATGTAGGATTTACGATAATTTGTCCCATATCTGGTAGTTTGCTGGTATGTGAGACTCTCTGGCAGTGGTACCTACCACTTTCTACCATTCGGGCAGCTTTTAATGATACGACTGGCCAGAGAGTGCCCCCTTCCTTCCTTCGTTTCTCCATTGGCATTGCTCTTTGGCTTTGAATTTCCTCGAGAAAAATAAGTTGCCATCAAATCTATTCTGACTCATGTTAAGCCCATGTATACAGAGTGGAAGCAGATTGCCAAGTGTTTCCTCTGAGGCACCTCTAGGTGAGTTCAAATCTTTAAACTTTTTGGTTAGTAGTCAAATGTTTAACAGTTTCCACTATCTTTAGTTTTGAGAAAGCACAAACGTTTGGAACACGGGTAACTGGAATTACAGAATCGGGCTTAAGGGATTGAAATGTTCTGTGAGAGGGTATACAGCACAAATATCCAGGTCCCTGGTGGTGTAGTGGTTACTCACTACAGCTGCTAATTAAAAGGTCAACGGTTCAAATCCACCAGGCACTCCTTGGGAACCGTATGGGGCCATTCTACTCCATCCTATAGGGTTGCTATGAATCAGAAGTGACTCAACAGCATTGGGTTTTTTTTAAATGTGTATGCTAATAAGAACTGTATAGTGGACCACTACCATTTTTCTGAACCAGGGATCTCAGAGACTTTAGTCTCACTTCTCCTTATATGTTCAGTAGGCTGAACATATAAGAATCGAAGAAAAAAGAGGGAACCCAGAGAGAAAAACCAGAATGCAGGCTATGTTAGAATACAAATATCCTACTGCAGAAGAAACTTTTAGACTTTATCAGGATTTACAACTAATAATATTTACTATTTATCAAAAAGACAACTTACCATGACTGAAATATTATAAGGAAAGAAATAAATTTATATTGTGAGGAATAAAAAAGATACACAAGTGCCAACATGAAGTCAAATTCATGCAGACCTGGAGGAAGTAGATAGAATTGGCTTGATACAATGACAATGTCATCCATGAAACAAGATTATAGTGCTCATTACTTTTATTTACTTTTTTGTTTTCTGTATTAATAATGAGAGATTGTCATTCTCTACAGTTATGGAAAAAAAATCCACCTGTAATCTACTTTCACTGTTTATAGGACTCATCTAGTACTTAGCACTTCTCACTTATTACCCATCTCGTTATCTGACATTTTGCGTTTACAGCAACAGTAGAAAATCTGTTTTGCACATTAATGATCTATAACTAGCAGTAACTCTTTCATGACCAGCGAAACATACAGCACCCACCTACCTGCCTTTTGCTTATGTTTTGTGATCTGGTGCTGTCATTCTCTGTTTTTGCATGATGTCAGTTTTTGCATAACAACCTGGTCATTGGGATCTAACCACGCAGAAAGTGAAGAGAGAGTGTACTTCTGAAAATCAGTCCACCTATCTGCCATCACTTTCTTTCTGTTTGAGAAACGGTTTGCCATAACATCCTCCCCCGCCCACTAGTCCATATTATGCTCAATATTTCAGTTGAGAGCTATAGTCTGGGACTATGAAGCCAGGTAAAATAACTGATCTTGTTAGTTACCTGCTACAAATTGCATAACTAGACATATCATCAGATATCACTGGTAAATTGATTATTTGGGGCCATCTGAGTCATTAACTGTCATTATTTATCCCACTAATTCATTGTGGAGAACCAAGACTAATTTTTTTTTTTTCCCCAAAAGAAGGCTGTAATTTTCCATAGACATTAGCATAGGATGTCTGCCACAATAACAGAAAAGTAATGGCACATTCAATTAACTATATATATGGGATTAGGTGTATATGTGTAAAGTTATATACTTTGGAATATAACAAAAGTCAGATCATGCAGAAGTAAAGAAATCATGTATTAGGGCAGGATTAACTGCAATGGCAATACCACAGCTATAAGCTAGCTGGAAGCAGTGGTAACCACCGTGGTCAACAGCAGATTCATAAAAGGGGACATGCGCATTCAACGGTAGGGAAAATACAGGTGCCAACAGAGGTACCACGCACCGTGGTGGTGCAGTGGCTGAATTTTTAACTGCCAATTGAAAGGCTGATAGTTTGAACCCACTAGCCATCCCAAGGGAGAAAATATCTGTTCTCCCAACCTGGTCTCATAAAGATTACCAAAACCAGACCACACCTGACCCACTGGTACTCTTGTAGTATGCCTTAGTACGATTCTGACTCATGGTGGCATTATAGGGCACAGTAGAACTGCCAACAGGGTTTCCAAGTAGTATCTAGTGGATTTGAACTGCTGGCCTTTTGGTCAGTAGCCAAACACCTAACCACTGTGTCCAACAGGGCTAATCTTTCTTGTGGAGTCGTTACAAATCAGAAATGACTCCATGGCACACAACAACAGAAGCAGCACGTTGAATAATAGTGTCCACCATCCAAGTCTCAGCTCCAGGATGGTGACCATCCTTTCCAAGGTTTCTGTACCTCGGTCTGGTGTCTCAGTTATCTAATGCTGCTACAACCAGAATACAACAGGTGGGTGGCTTTAACAAGTAGAAATGTTTTTCTCTTACAGTTTAGGAAGCTGGAAGTACAAATTCATGGTGCCAGCTCCGGGGCAAGGCTATTTCTCTCTAGGGGAATGTCTTTGTTATCAGTCTTCCCCTACGTTTAAGAGTTTCTCAGAACAGGGATCTTGGGTTCAAGGCTGCGCTCTACTCCCAGCTCTTCAATCTCAGTGGTACGAGGTCCCTCTCCTCTCTGCAGCATTCTTTTGTATCTCAAAAGAGATTGACTCAAGATAAAACCTAACCCTGTAAATTAAGCCCTGCCTCATTAACATAACTGCCTCTAATGCTGCGTCGTTAATATTACAGAGGTTAAGTTTTATATCACAAAGATCGCAAAATAGTGGACAACCATACAACACAAGGAATCAGGGCCTAGCCAAGTTGACACACATTTTTTGAGTGACACAATTTAATCTGTAACAGGTGGGAAGGATGTCTATTTTGCTGCAATACTAAGGATTTGGGGAGGTTTCAAATCATGGAAACAGCCCTGGTGACACAGTTGCTAACAGCTCAGTTGTCACCCAAAAGGTTGCTGGTTAGTATTCACCAGCTACTTCACAGGAAAAAAATGTGATAATCCTCTTTGTTAAGGATTGCAGCTTTGGAACCCGATGGGGCAGTTCTACTCTATCCTGTAGGGTCACTGCATTGGAATCTGTTTGATGGTAATGGTTTTTTTGGTTTAGAAAGTATGGGAAGGGGTTAATGAGTTTAGTGAGGATGCTGGACTGAGTTAAAACTGAATTGATTAGCAAAAGCAAAAATAAGGAAACAGAATTGATATATATTGAATGTATGTTGTACATTTGACACTGTGTTACATATTTCATGTGTTCTGTCTTGCTAAATAATAAAGCCATTTCTCTGCTTTAGTCCTACATGGCTCTTAAAGTTGCTTTCAAGTGTCTACTGATTATACCTTCTCTGAGCTTTAAGCTATGCTGAAGGTCACTGGAGTTTGTTTGTCTGTATTTTTGAGCATATTGATATAAATTTTTTTTTTAAAACAGTCAACTTAGTGGCCATCATCATCAATTACCATTTTTCAAATATTTGACAGAAAGAATGTAATTCTGGGTATTAAATTGATTAAATAGATATGGTACTGTCCTTATAGGTAATTCAAAATAAATTTCAATGCTATATTCTAATAATGTCATATATAATACCATAAAAATGAAAATATTGCAAAATATAAAGAGAAAGGTAAAAGGCAATCAGAAACCCTTCCTGAAATTTGAGCATTAGTGTGCAGGCATACTTAAGATATTTCAGGTTCAGGTTATATAACAGAGTGAATCACGCAAGCTTTTTGGTTTATCAAAAAGGTAAGTTTCCACTATACTGTAGTCTATTAAGTGTGCAACAGCCTTAGGAATAAAAAGTGTACAGGCCTTCATTAAAAAGTACTTTATTGCTAAAAAATGCTAACTATCGTCTGAACCTTCATCGAATTATAATCCTTTTACTGGGGAAGGGTCTTGCCTGAGTATTGATGGCTACTGATTGATCAGGACAGTGCTGGCTGAAGGCTGGGAAGCTGTAGCAATTTCTTAAACTAAGTCATCAACAAAATTTCCAGTCCTGGTTGACTCTTCCTTTCATCAACATTTCTCTGTAGCATGTCATGCTGTTTGCATTTTACCCACAATAGAACTTCTTCCAAAGTTGGTGTTAATCCCCTCAGACTCTGCTGCTGCTTCATCAAATAGGTTTATGTGAGATTCTAAATCCTTTGTTATCATTTCAACATCGTTCACAGCATCATCACCAGGAATAAATTCCAGCCCAAGAAACCACTTTCTTTGCTCATCCATAAGAAGTAACTCCTCATCTTTTAAAGCTTTATCATGAATTGTAGCAATTCCGTCACATCTTCAGTCTTCCTTTCTAATTCTCATTCTTCTGCTGTTTTCACCATGTCTGCAGTTACTTCCCCCTTGAAGTCTTGAACTCCTTAAGGGCATCCATGAGGGCTGGAATCAACTGCTTCCAGACTCCTGTTGATGTTGATATTTTGATCTCTTCCCGTGAACCACGAGTGTTCTTAATGCCACTAGAATGGTGAAACCTTTCCAGAAGGATTTCAGTTTACTTTTCCCAGACCCATTAGAGTAATCACTAGCTAGGACAGCTACAAACTTATGAAATGTATTTCTTAAATAATAAGACTTTACAGTCAAAATCACTAACTGTAGAATGAGTATTGTATTAGCAAGTATGAAAACATCAGTTTCCTCATGAATCTCCATCAGAGCTCTTGAGTGACTAGGTACACTATCAGTGAACAGCAATATTTTGAGAGATCTTTTTTTTTTCCTGGCTACTAGGTCTCAACAGTGTTCTCACTCAGTAAACCATGTTGAAACCAGATACGCTGTCACCTAGGCTTTGTTACTGCATGTGTAGAACACAGGCTGAGTAGATTTAGTGTAATGCTTAAGCATCCTAGGATTTTTGGAATGGGGGTGCCTGAGCATTCACTGCAGCTGGAAGTCGCCAGCTTCATTAGCCCCGAACAACCGAGTCAGCCTGTCCTCTGAAGCTCTGAAACCAGGTGTTGACTTCTCCTCCCTAGCTATGAAAACCCTAGATGACATCTTCTTCCAATCGAAGGTTGTTTCATCTACATTGAGAATCTGTTGTTTAGTGTGGTCACTTTTATCAACTATCTTAGTTAGATCTTTCCGATAAGCTGCTGCAGCTTCTATATCAGCAGTTGCGGCTTCACCTTGCACTTTTGTATTATAGAGATGGCTTCTTTAAACCTCATCAACTTTTTTATCTTCAAGCTTTTCTTCAGCAGCTTCCTCACCTTCCCCACCCTTCAAAGAATTGAAGACCTGTAGCGCCTTGCTCTGGATTAGGCCAGACCACCACAACTTTCTGTATGTCAACAGTAAGCTGACTTTCATGTGATTCCTTTGTTCCCTTTAACAGCGCTTGTAATTTCCTGTAAGACCTTTTCCTTTGCATTCACAGTTTGTCTGTTTGGTTCAAGAGGCTTAGCTTTCATCCTGTCTCTGCTTTCAACAATCCTTCCTCACTAAACTTAATTATCATCATCTAGCTTTCAATTTTAAATAGAGAGACTTGCAACACTTCCTTTCATTTGCACAGTTACAGGCCATTGTCGTTATTAATTGGCCTAATTTCGATACTGTCGTGTCTTAGGGAATATGGGAGCCTGAGAAAAGGGAGAAAGCCAGTGGGAAGCTAGTGTGTGGAACAGTCAGGACACACACAGCACTTAGTGCTCAAATTTGCAGTCTTAACATGGGGGTGGTTCATGGCCCCCCAAATGATTACAGTAGTGATGTCAAAGCTCACTGATCACAGATCACTGGAACAGAAAGAACAGTGAAAATTTTGGAATACTGTGAGAATTACCAGATTGTGACAGAGACACAAAGTGAGCACTTGCTGGGAAGAACAGAGCTGAGAGAATTGCTCAAAGGAGGGTTGTCACAAACTTTCAATTTGTAAAAAAAAAAAAACAGTGTCTGTGAAGTACAATAAAGTGAAAGGCAATAAAACAAGGTAAGCCTGTACATATTGTATTACCTTTTCATGTATGTGTACATATTTTAGCATAGCCCAGACGTGTGGTATGAGTGCAGCTATGTCCTGCTCTTCTACTACCCTTACTCTTGGACAATTCCGGTCGTTTAAAGTCTCATAAAACATAATTTTATAACTTATGTATTATATAGAACTATTATGCACACTGTAATTTATTCAACAATTGGACTTTTTCTAATACTTTATTGTTTTAAATACTGCTATGGTAAATATCTTCTTTCCTTCATTAATTCATATAACACATTTTTATCAAATGCCTTTCATGTGGCAGATGCTGTGCGCCAGGAATTTCACTAAACCTTGGGGACTCAAAAGTGAATAGGTAGGAAAGATAGCCTATAAATGAAAATAATTACAATGAAGTACGATGAATGTTAATAGAAATCTGTATTAAAATTTCTGATCATTTATAAAGTTATGTTTTAGAAAGAGGATTATTCAGCTAATGTGATTAAACATTTCGAAGGTGCTAGATGCTTACTGGCTAACTGCTTTCCAGGGTGATTCTGTCAATTTACAAATGAATTGGAGGTATATTGAAATTGCATATCTCTAAACCACTATCAGCAATAAATATTTACATTTCATAATTGTTTGCTAAGTTGATAAATAAAAATGAGATTTCATTATTTCCTGATTACTAGTGAAGTTAAACATATTTTCATATGCTAATCAGATTTTTCTAGTTTCTCTTTTGTGAGCTGTTCATGCTCCTTGCATACTCTGTTGAAGTGTAAGTCCTTTTCTTATCAATATGTATGTCTTTATACCGTAGGGTTACTTACCCTATCATTGGGATATAATTTCTGCATACCTTTTCTATTTGTATGACTTTCAATTTTGTTTGTAATTCTAATGGTTGATTTGATATTTTATTTATTTACCCCATATAAAATATTCTATTTGTTCACAAACATTAGGTAGAATAATATCTTTAAATGCTGCCCTTTCACACACATTTTTTTTTTTAAGTTGTAAAACCACAATTACTCCTTGAGGTCACATAAGATAAAGAGAGTTTACTGAGAGAATCAGCATACTAGACTGGGTCAAGGAAGACAGCCAGGATCTTAGGGAGCTCTATAAATCAGGTCCTTACAGCACCTTCCTCCTATGAAATCTCTACTTACCTCCGGAAATCAGTTTCTGCTTATGGCTAAACTACAGCGTGTCGCTGTTCCTCTCACCCTAACTTCACAGTCTCTCTATATGAATACTTTTAGTATCAGATCCTTTTTCTCCCTGGTTAGGGGACCATGTATACCTATTCAAAGTTCATCTTCACACACCAATTATCGATGTAAATTGCTGATCAATATATGGGTTGGTTGACCCGGGGCACACCCTTTCACCAATGAGCTCTGACACATAGGAGAGAACGGGTGGTGCCAGTGAGCCAAGCTGAACAAGAGATGTCTGTGGGCTGACCAGTAACACTTATAATGAATTGTGGATGTTGGTAGTGTGTGATTGATGTTGCCATTCTTAAATTATTAAAAAAAAAATGCAAGTGAGAATGCAGCTGTATCAGGAGACAATTGTACTAGTTTCAGCTCAGCTTCCTGTAATTTCTGTTACACTGAAGTTGGCTCATCTGAAAAGTGTGATTGCCTTATATTCTTTAAGATCTACTCCGTTTCCAAAATATCTACAATTATTTTACATATTATTTGGTCATCTAAAAAAGATAGTTACGTCTGCTCTGTAAATCTCCTGGTTTTGATGAGTAATCAGGGAATACTGTCATCAGTTAGCTATCAACTGAATGAAACAATATATTTCAGAACACAAATCCTGATTTAAGTTAAAGAATGAAATTCAAAAAGAATGAATATGCAAAGTTGACAATACTTGGTTGTTTACAAGGTAGCTAAGTCAATAATGTAGTGTGAGCAATCCATTCATCATTTCTTGAAGAGAACAATCAGCATAAACTTTTCCTTAAAATTACCAAACCAACACTTCAGCATAAATCTGTAATGTCAATAGAAAAATTTATAACAATGTTAGTTACTTGGTGTAATTAACGCAAGCTGGGACCAAGCCATGGCATAGTGATTAAGTGCTACAGCTGCTAACCAGAAGGTCAGCAGTTCAAATCCGCCAGGCAGTCCTTGGAAACTCTCTGGGGCAGTTCTACTCTGTCTGCAGGGTCATTATAAGTCAGAATTGACTCAGTGGCAGTGGGTTTTGGGGGTCAAATCTCAGTGACTTAGCAAAATAAGTGTTTATCTCTGAATCATATCACAGTTGTATACTTGATGTGTGGCCTTCTGAATGAAAATGAAGGGATCCAGCTCTTTCTGTCTCATGGCACCAGAATCTTCAGGAGCCTCTTCAGAGTCTTCCTCTGGTTTCTTTGCTTTTGGCCTGAAGCAAGCAGAGAGCAAATGAGATGGCCACTGATATTAGTCCTGGGAGAAATGTGGTCTACCTCCACTCACACTCATTTGACAAAATCCAGGTACTTAGCCCTGCCCTGATAGGGAGGCTGGGTTATGTAGTCCACCTGTGTTTTTGAAGCAGAAAACAGGATTGATAAACATCCAATTAATCTTTGCCACAATAGATGAAATACGTAGTCAAATAAAAAAAATCAAGAAAGTATACAAAATGAAGTTTCTGTCTTACGGCTGTACCAGTAACAGTGTAATTGTTAAACACAAATTTATTTCCTAGTGATGAAAAGTAAATTTTCATATGAGAATGAACTTTCTCTTTTCCCTAAAACAACTTTGGGTACTTTTTAGTGATCATGGAAAAATGATAATAAAATTTGTACCAAATGATTACATTTAGCAGGAGATTTTGGTGACATTTTTCCAGGAGTAAAATATTTTAAATTTATAAATTCTTTACAGCCTCATTTAGATCTTAGGCAAATTGATACAAAGAGCTTGCTAATGTCTAGAAGGAAGGAGTGTTTTTATACAGATATCCACAGATAGTATAACAACAACGGGCTTGGTAGGAACCTCAGTAGATTTTTGTGCGTTATTGTTTTGTACAGTTTCCTTTTGATAGGTTTTCTTGGTAGTTTTAAATAAGAAAACTAATAATAGACAGCATTTCTCTTATCTTCTAACTTTATTGATCTTAGCATCATAACTATTCCTCAAGACCAAATTTTCCCCTTTGTACTTGTTTCTCATTCACAACTCTATACAGAGTGAAATAGTCTTCCATGTTTCTATTTTCCCTTTATGATTTTTTTTCTTAAGCTTTCCAGTGTGCTTCTTGGAATCTTTTCTTTAAACTGTATCTCTGCTTTCAGCTCTATTGTGAATTGGCTATCAATGGTACTTACCAATAATTGAGAACAGACTTAACGAACAGAACTTTCATTAATGCGAATTAGAGGACCTGTGCACATTCTTTCATGCACTGAAAAGTGTTACGTTTGCCTTCAGTACAAGAATACATTCTGACTGCATTCAGTTACGTCCTGCTATGCCGTGTTGACCAACAATAGCAAGCATTACTAGAATTCTACTAATTTTAAATTATTTGCTTTCATTACAGTATTTTGTTTTCCAGCTGATTGACCTATAAATGTATCCAGCCTCCTTTGATTTTCTATATTCAATTGCTTGAGGCCTGAAGATAACATTCTTTTTACTTCAAATGCTTGACACAGTTCTTTTATTCAAATGGAGAGCATAGAAATAGCATCTTGCATCTGTTTTTCCTTTTAGATATAACTACCACCTTGTCAGAAAAGCAGAATGTAAAGCTGATTCCTCGTCATCTTAGTTAGAAACACATTTGTCAATAAAATATCTTCCTTAAGTTGTCTTCATCTGTTCACAATAGATGATCAACAATTCCTAAGAATGTTGTAATTAAAAATATCTCTAAAGTACCATTGTTGTTATGGATACTGCTAAATGCTGTACATTATGAAATGGTGAATTATTATGAGATTTTACATCCAATATGTATAAACCCTTAACCAAATTATAGACCAATTAGTGGAAAATATTATGAAATTTACATTTCAATCTGAATTGCGCAATTCTGTATATCAGATAACATTTCCTAATGAAGTCATTTTGAATTTGAATTAAATTGTTGTGAAACAGAATATCAGTATTAAATTTGCAAACTTTTGTGATACCAATAAATACATCCACTGTCTTAGCTCCTCTAATCCTGTCAATGTCACTGTTTTTGATAGGCTTACTTAAAATGCAAAGCACTATTTATTTTGCCTATAAGAAGATTATGGATCATAACAACACATATATCCATTGTATTTATTTATAGATTCTGTATAAGTAAGTAATGGATGGCTATATGATAGAATGCTAATGAATCATTAAGTGATTTTGCAGATTGATACTTAATAATGGGGAAATATGCACCATATGTTTTTAAGTGAGAAAAACCCAGGCTGGAAACAATATGCAAAACATACCATTTTTCACACAAAAAAATTAAGATACACTAGCAAGATATAAATGAAAATATTTATAGTAATTATTTCCAGAAGATCATGTTATAGGCAATGATTTCTTTATTGTTTCGTATATGTTCATGTTTTCTTTTTTGCCTGAGCATGTCACATATTTGTAGTAAGAGGAAATGGCAGTTATTAGAAAATATAACCTAATCTCAGAAATGGCATAGAAATGGCATGAATGTTGTTGCTGTTGTTGGGTGCCGCCGAGTCGGTTCCAAGTCATAGTGAGCCTATGCACAACAGAACTAAACAGAGCACGGTCTTGCGCCGCAGTTGTTTCTATGCTTAAACCTGCTGTCGTGGCCACTGTCAATGCATCTCGTTAAGTGTCTTCCTCTTTTTCACTGACCCACCATTCTACCAAGCATAATATCCTTCTTCAGGGACTGATCCCTCCCAACAGCATGTCCAAAGTATGTAAGACGCAGTCTTGCCATCTTCGCTTCCAGGGAACACTCTCGTAGGACTTCTTTCAGAACAGATCTGTTTGTTCTTTTCACAGTCCATGGTACATTCCGTATTCTTCTACAACACCACAATTCAAAGGCATCAATTCTTCTGTCTTTTGTATTCATTGTCTAGCTTTTGCATGCATACGATGTGATTAAAAATAACACGGCTTGGTTCAGGAGCACCTTAGTAACCATAATTAATACTTTAAAGAGTTACAGATTCATTCTGTTTTAGTCAATAAATTTATTAAATATCTATTGTTTCAGATATTGGACTAAGTACTGGTGATCCAGCCCTTACCTTCAAGGAACCTGTTTATTTGTAGATAAGGTGTTAAATCAATTAAGCGAAGAAACAGATTAGTTTGGTTGATACCCCACAATCATATTCTTACGATACCAGAGAAACTTGTGGGTCTTGATTCACATGAAAAACCTCATTCCCCTGTAAATGACACAAAAGATGTCTGAAAAACAGCACCCATCCAGTGCCATCAGCACAGATAGGAGAAAAATCCTTTTGGGGAATTTTTAATGCGATCCAACTCATAGAAAAGCCGTTTTATCTGTATCAAAAACAAATATTTGAAGGGAAAAAAAGGCTTAGGAATGTTAGCATCAAAAACTTCTGTTGTTAATAATAATAATAAAAGAAATTAGTTAATGAAATTTTCATTTATCCTACCTATTCATATATATTTTTTGAATACAGACCATTATAGGGAATGCCCCATATTTCTAGTTTTATTAGAAGCTAGGAGAAATCCCTATATTCTAGTAACATCAGCCATTAAAAACCTTGTGAGGAGCAGTCCTACCATGACATATATGCCACAAGTCAGAATCTACTTGACAACCACTGATTTATTATTATTATTATTATTGGTTCTGCCAGGTCAGAAAGTTGGTGGATACTGGGACAATGGTGCCTGTCATTGTTCTCTTTTTGAGATGGTGTGAGTCCTAAGAACATATTTCCATTTCTAGTAGCTGCTCACATGCTAGACACACAAAGGACTGTTCATTGTTTTCCCTCAGTGTAATATTAGAACACTAAATTAGAATTTATAAGCTTTAAAAAAGAAAATTAATTTTCATAGAAGAATAAAAGTAAATGTTTTTATATCAACTCATCCTTATTATCCAAATCTAATTCATTATCCACCGGGTGGGTGTTTATTTATTTAAAGAATAACCCACAATTTTAAATGTTCTTTGAATATCTAGAAACTTCTTTGTGTACTGCTTTTGAATAGATTTCTGTATGTTTGCCACAGTGGCGCTTTTTTTTTTTTTTTTTAACAAGTCAATTAAGGTATCAAAGAGATTCAGGATTGTGAAATGACATAATTGGAAAAAAAAATTTCCTGTTCATCTGGAATGTTAAAAATACAGCAACAACAACAACAAACCATTGCCACCCAGTGGATTCTGATTCAAAGAAACCCTATAGGACAGAGTAGAACTGCCCCAAAGGGTTTCCAAAGAGCAGCTAGTGGAATAGAAGTGCTGGGCTTTTTGGTTAACAGATGAAGGCTTAACCAGTGCACCACCTGAGATGCTAGCTGACACAAAGTCAGGGCCAGAGTTAAGATGATGGTTAAGATCAGTGACTTAGTCAAATGTTGTTTTTTTTTTTTTAATTTACTAAGTTTTAAAATTGTAATTCAAGTTTGATCTGGGCTGGCTTTTGTTATATACTATTGCTCCAGCCATTGTTATGCTCTTGATTTGCTGTCTTGATTTAGGTGCTTAATCAATTTTGTTTCCAGATACGAACAGATTGTCTTGGTCTGCCTGGCTAAAACACAGGTTGGCAAAATTTCTGTCAATGCCTGTGTGGGGCTCAATAGAAACTGTTAACGTTTTCAGTGTGAATGAGTCAGTCATTCCTTTAATTTTATAATAAATACTCTTTAAGTGAAAGTTTTCTGTACCTTTTTTAAGGTCTGCTGTAAAAGAAAATTCAAAAAGAACACAGTCTTCATAAAAGATGCTGAATGAGTATATAATTTAGAAAGAAAAGGACTTATAAAATTATATCACAAACTATGTATTTCTAACAAGTAGAAAAAGATATTGTTAGTTCTCATTGATTCAGCCTTTGACACTTGACTGTCTCACGTATTAGAGTAGAACTGCTCCGAGGGTTTTCTTATCAGTAACCTTTACATAAGGAGTTTGCCAGGGCTTTCATTGAATGGAGCCACAGGGTAGGTTTGAATGGCTGTGCCCCCTAGGCTCTTTGAAAAAGAATTTATGACCAAGAATAAATGGGTACATCAGAGGGCAGCACATAGAAATCTTAAAAGTAGCACAGTCCTGGTATAAGGAGAAGCTCAGGGATAAGTAAACAAGAAGGCTAATGATTAAATAACAGAGCCTCAGCATTCTTGGGATTTACAGAGGATATCCAGTCATACTTGCTATTTTCCAACTGCCCCAAACATTCTTGTTTAGCACCCTTTCTAGCCTCATTGTAAGCTCCCCCCACCGCCATCAACCTAAACTCAAAACAGACAATAATGTGGTTAGACGTGTTAGTTAGCAGTATAATAGCAAGCGTGTTCTGACAAAACACTCTTCTCAGTGTGGTAGAATAGCGCATTCTGTACTACGGCTACTCTGGGTGTGCTGTGACAGAGAGATACAGACTGTAATGCACGTGTGAAAATTAGGACTTTTTTTCTGAATTTTAGAGTGCGTAGAATACTTACTGTCTGTCTGGGTTTCCAAGAAAGTCTCCTATATAGTCAAAATGATTTTCCTAATTTATTGTGTTCTAAATATTAATGTTTTGAGATTTACTCCTTAGAATTAAAACTGTGTATATGTGTGTGTGTGTTTTGCATTTTTCTGTTTTTGCTATATATATATGTATGTTAACATTCTATTGTGCTTTAAGTGAAAGGTTACAGTCCAAATCAATTTGCCACATAAAACACTGTACACACACTGCTATGCAACTCTTGGAACCCTCAAAAATTACTTCCTTCTGTGCTTAAATCTTTTCTTAAGCCTTTATAATAGTGGTCTCATAAAATATTTGTCCTTTTGTAGCTGACTAGTTTCTCTCAGCATAATATCTTCTAGATGATTCCATGTTATGAGATCTTTCCTAAGATCATCATTGTTCTTTATTACTGCATAGTATTCCATTGTGTGAATACACTACAGTTTGTCCCCTCGTCTGTTGATGGCACTTAGGTTGATTCCATCTTTTTGCTCTTGTAGACAGTACTGCAGTAAAAATCAGTGTGCAGGTATCTATTTATGTGACAGCCCTTATTTCTCTAGGTTATTTTCCAAGAAGTAGGATTGCTGAATCATATGATATTTCTATTCCTAGCTTATAAGAAAGTGCCAAATCAATTTCCAAAGTGGTTGTACCATTTTGCATTCCCATCAGCTATGGAGAGTGGTTCTAATCTCTCCACAATCACTCTACCATTTATTATTTTGTGTTTTTTTGGAATAATTCCACCTTGTTGGGGTGAGTTGTTATCTTATTGTAGTTTTGATCTAGATTTCTCTGTTGGGTAATGATCACGAGCATTTCCTCATGTATGTGTTAGCCACCTTGAGGTCTTCTTCAGTGTAGTGCCTGTTCCTATCCTTTGCCCACTGTTTAATTGGGTTATCTGTCTTTTTCTCCTTGAGGTTTTGCAGTACCTTGTAGATTATGGAGATCAGATGCTGACCGGAGTTGCGGTAGCCCAAAATTCTTTCCCACTCTGTAAGTTGTCTTTTTACTGTTTTGGTGAAGTCTTTGGATGAGCAGAAGTGTTTGATTTTTAGAGTTTCCAGTTACGTATTTTTTTCTACTAGTGTTTGTGCATTGTTAGTAATATTTTGTAGTCTATTGTACAATGTGTTAGGGCTCCCAATGTTGTCTCTATTTTTTATTCCATGGTCTTTATTGTTTTCAATTTTATATTGAGGTCTTTGATCCATTTTGAGTTAGTTTTTATACATGGTGTAAGATATGGGTCTTGTGTTGTTTTCTTGCACATGGACATCCAGTTATGCCAACACCATTTGATGAAGAGACTGTCTTTTCCCCAGTTGATGGATTTTGGACCTTTGTCAAACATCAGCTGCTCATAGGTGCTAGATGTTATATCTCGATTCTCAACTCTGTTCAGTTGATCTACGTGTCTGTTTTTGGTACCAACACCAGGGTGCTTTGACTACTATGGCAGTGTAATAGGTTCTAACATCAGCTGGCATGAGGCCTCCCAATTTGTTCTTCAACAATGCTTTACTTATCTGAGGCTTCTTCCCTTTCTGTATGAGTCTGGTGATTTTTTTTTCTCTATCCCATTAAAAAATGTCATTTGGAATTTTTACTGGGATTGCATTGTAACTATAGACAGCTTTGGGTAAAATAGACGTATTCATGATGTTAAGTCTTCCTATCCATGAAAAAGGTAGGTTTCTCCACTTACGCAGGTCTCTTTTGCTTTCTTGTAATAGAGTAATGTAACTTGCTTTGTACAGGTCTTTTATATCTCTGATTAGATTCATTCTAGGTGTTTTATCTTCTCGGGGGCTATTATAAATTGTACTAATTTGGTGATTTCCTCTTTGATGTCCTTTTTGTTGGTGTAAAGGAATCCAACTGATTTATATTTGTTTATATTGTATCCTGATAGTTTACTGAATTCTTCTAACTAGTTCCAGTAAATTTTTTTTGTTCTTGCTTTTTGTTTTTGTTTTTGCAGATTCTCTATGTTTTTCTGTGTGTGAGACTGTACATCTGCAAACACAGATCCTTTTACTTCTTCCTTATCAATTTGAATGCCCTTTATTTCTGTAGCTTGCCTGATTATTCTGGCTGGGACTTCTAAGACAGTGTTGAGTAAAACTGGTGACAACAGGCATCCTCGTCTGGTCCTGTTTTCAAGGGGAGCACTTTCAGACCCTCTCAATTTAGGATTGTCTTTGGCTGTTGGCTTTACATAGATGCCCCTTATTATGTCATGAAATTTCTCTTCTATTCATATATTGCTGAGAGTTTTTAACATAAATAGGTGTTGGACTCTGTCAAATGCCCTTTCTGTATCAGTTGCTGAAATCAAGTGGTTCTTGTTTTATTTGTGTCGTTTATTGCATTAATTGTTCTCCTAATGTTGAACCATCCCTGCGCCCCTAGTATGAATCCCACTTTGTCATGGTGAATTATTCTTTTGATATGTTGTTGAATCCTGCTGACTAGAATTTTGCTTCCTCTCCTGTTTTTCTTTTGTGAGTTTGGTCAATGGTTTATCAATTTTGTTGATTCTCCCAAAAAACAGCTTTTGGTCTTTTTAACTCTCAATCATTTTTCTATTCTCTAATTCATTTAGTTCTCCTCTAGTTTTTGTTATTTGCTTTCTTCTGGTGCTTGAGAGATTCCTTTGCTGATCTCTTTCCACTTGTTTGCGTGGTAGGGTTAACTCTTTGATTCGGGCTCTCCATTTTTGATACATACTTTTATTGAGATGAACTGACCTCTGAGCCTTGCTTTTTCTGGTAGCTTGTGTTCTCATTTACATTTGATTTCATGAATTTCTTTGTTCCACCCTTGTTTTCTTCTAAATTTATAACCCAGTCATTTTTGAGCAAGAGGTTAATCAGTTTCCTTATGTCTGATTTTTTTTTCCCCACTTCTTTTTTCTGTTATTGACGCCTACATTTATGGCTTTCTGGTCTGAAATGATGCTTTGTAATATTTCAGTAATTTGAATTTTTTTTATTAAATAAAAAATGAAAGTGTACATACTCTGTGCTTACAATATTGGGTTAAGATGGGAGGACTACACAAGTTGTTTCGAAGTCCCATTAATACTGATCTTTTTACTAACATGTGTTGTCACCAATTTCACCCAACCAAATATCTAACGACTATCTAATCTAAACCCTCACCCCTCGCCCTCCCGCCCTCCCGCCCTCCCCACTGCCCTCTCCACCCTTGTAGCCGTCAAAGAGTCTTTTCTGTTATGTATGAGTCTGCTTTTAAGTTTTTATCATTGGAGTCTCATATAATATTTGTCCTTCTGTCGCTGACTAGTTTCACTCAACATAATGTCCTCCGGTTGAGACCAAATTGAGAGATATTTCCTGCTATCATCATTGTTCTTTATGATTGCATAGTACTCCTTTGAGTACATATACCAAAGTTTACTCATCCATTCTTCTGTTGTTGGGCATCTGGGTTGATTCCATCTTTTTGCTACTGTGGACTGTGCTGTGATGAACATTCATGTGCATGTATCAGTTGGTGCAAATGGCTTTGATTCTGTATGATATATTCTGAGCAGTATAATTACTGGGTAAAATGGTATATCTAGATCCAACTTTTTAAGGAAGCACCAAATTGCTTTCCAAAGAGGATGCACCATTTTGCAATCCCAGCAACAGTGTAAGAGAGTTCCAATTTCTCCACAGCCTCTCCAGCATTTGTTGTTTTGTGTTTCTGGGATCACGTCCAACCTTGTTAGGGTGAGATGGTATCTCATTGTAGTTTTTTCTTTTTATTATGATTGAGTGATAATGTACATTCCCATATAAATTTACATGCCCATCTACATGCCTCTTCCACTGCTCTCCCTGCCCAGTGACAGCACACTATTCCTCTCTGCTCCATACGTGTCTCATCTTCCCAACAGTTTCCTTTTCCCTCCTTTCCACCCACACCCCATACTCCAGCCAGAGGTCCACAGGATGATATCCTACAGATGCACAGAACAATAAAGTGCATGCAATACGTGGTCTGTCTGCATCGCCAAGTCCAATCCATTCATGTTTGAAGAGTAGACCTTCATAATGATTTATTGGCAACGGCAGCATGCTCCCAGGGGAACTCCAAAGCCACTGGACCATCAATTGTGGTCTTTTAGTGGAGATCTCAGGTGCATCCCTTTTCATTCTTGTGTTGCCAGTAAGACTGAACTTTGTGAGCTCCATCACAGCTGTCACAGGTGGTGGCCAGGCACCATCTGGTTCTTCTGGTCCCAAGTTGATGTGGGCACCCACACATGTGGGTCTGTCTTGTGGGCTGTCTTTTCTCCATGTCATTTTGGTTCTCAGAGAGCATCTGTTCCTGCTGAGTTGGGATCATTTGCTGTGCCCTCAGACGGCAGCTAGGCAACTTTTAAGACCCCAGACACCACTCACCAATGTGGGATGCAGAGAGCCCTCTTAGCAAAATGCTAGTTGTGCCAATTGGCCTCGATTTCGCCTAAGAGTATGGTCCCCTGCCACCCTGTCCCCTGTCCCAGCTACTGTGTCCTTGCCATCAAAGAGTCTTTTCTTCAATGCATAAGTCTGTTTTTGAGTTTTTATCGTAGGGGTCTCATACAATATTTATCTTTTAGTCTCTGACTACTTTCACTCAAGATAACATCTTCCGGTTGAAAGTAGGTTAGGAGATGTTTCCTGGAATCATCATTGTTCTTTATCATTGCATAGTGCTCCATTGAGTATATATACCATAGTTTACTTATCCATTCCTATGTTGTTGGGCTTCTGGGTTGATGCCATCCTTTTGCTATCGAGGACTGTGTTGTGATAAACTTTCTTGTGCATGTATCCATTGGTGTGAATGGCCTTGATTCTGTAGGATATATTCCAAGTAGTGGACTTACTGGGTCAAATGGTATATCTATATCCATTTTTTTAAGGAAGGGCCAGATTGCTTTCCAAAGAGGCTGGACCATTTTGCAACCCCACCAACAGTGCAGGAGAATTCCACTTTCTCCACAGCCTCTCCAGCATTTGTTGTTTTGTGTTTTGGGGATCATGGCCAACCTTGTTGAGGTGAGATGATATCTCATTGTAGTCTTGATTTGGATTTCTTTAATAACTAAAGATCGTGAACATGTCCTCATGTGTTTTTTGGCTGCCTGGATCTCCTCCTTAGAGAAATGTCTGTCCATCTCCATTGCCCATTGCTTAATTGGATGATTTATCTTCTTCTTGTTGATATTTTGTGGTACCTTGTAAATTATGGAGATCAGGCATCAGTCTGATATAGAGTTGACAAATATTTTTCCCATTCTGTAGGTGGTCTTTTAACTCTTGTGATAAGGTCTTTGATGAGCAAAAGTGTTTGATTCTTAGTAGTTCCCATTTATCTATTTTCTCTTCTGTTGATTGTGGTTTCTTTGACAGATTTTGAAGTCTGTCTACATTGTGCATTAAAACTTCCATTGTTGTTCCTACCTTTTCTTGGATGAGCTTTATCATTTTAGATTTGATATTTAGATCTTTTGTCCAGCTTGAGTTGGTTTTTGTATAAGGTATAAGATATAGATCTTGTTTCAATTTATTGCAGATTGATATCCAATTTTGCCATCTCCATTTTTTGAAGAGATTGTTTTTGCCCCAGTTTAAATTCTTAGGGCCTTTGTCGAATATCAACTGTTCATAGGCAGATGGTGTCATCTCTGGGGTCTTGATTCTGTTCCATTGATCGATCTGTCTGTTCTTGTACCAATACCAGGCTGTTTTGACCACTGTGGCGGTGTAAAAGGTTCTGAAGTCTGGTAATGAGAGACCTCCCAGTGTGTTCTTCTTCTTTAGTAGTACTTTACTTATCCAGGGTTCCTTTCCTTTCCAAACAAAATTGGTAATTTGTTTCTCTGTCTCATTAAAAAATGACACTGGAACTTGTATTGGGATTGCATTATATAAGTAGATTGCTTATATAGATTGGGTAAAAGAGACATTTTCACAATGTTAAGTCTTCCTATCCATGAGCTGGGTAGGTTTCTCCATTTATCTAAGTCTCTCTTAGTTTCTTGTAGTAAGGGCTTATAGTTCTGTTTGTAAAGGTATGTTATTTTTCTGGTTAGATTAACTCCTAAGTACTTTACCTTCTTGGGGGCTATACTAAATGATATTGTTTTGATGACTTCTTCATTAGCACTCTCACTGTTGGTATAAAGGAATCCTACTGATTTACTTATGTTTATCTTCCTTGAATACTCTGGGGGTCAGTTCTACCCTGGCCCCTAGGGTCGCCATGAGTCGGATCCGACTCTATGGCACTTGGCTACTTGGCTTGGGCTATCTTGTAGCCTGAGACTTTGTTGAACTCCTCTACCAGTTTAAGTAGTTTACTTATAGATTCTTTTGGGTTCTCTGCATATACAATCATATCATCTGCAAACAGGGATATTTTGACTTCTTCTTTGCTGATGCAGATGCCCTTTGTTTCTTGGTCTTGTTTAATTGCTCTGGCTAGAATTTCTAGTACTATGTTGAATAGGAGAGGTGAAAGTGGGCATCCTTGTCTAGTTCCTGTTCTCAAGTGAAACTCCTTCAGTCTCTTTCCATTCAGGATGATGTAGGCAGTTGGTTTTGTAAAAATGGCCCTTATTGTGTTGAGGAATTTTCTGTCTATGCCTGTTTTGCTAAGAGTTTTTAGCATGAATAGGTGTTGGACTTTATCAAATGCCTTTTCTGCATTAATGGACAAAATCAGGTGATTCTTATCTTTTGTGTTATGTGGTTAATCACATTAATTGTTTTTCTGATGTTGAACCAGCCTTGCATCCCTGCTATGAATCCAACTTGGTCATGATGGATTATTTTTTTTGATATGTTGTTGTATTCTGTTGGCAAGAATTTTGTTGTAGATTTTTGCATCTAGATTCATTAGTGATATAGGTCTGTAGTTCTCTTTCTTTGTTGGGTCTTTCCTTGGTTTTGGTATCAGGGTTATGCTGGCTTCATAGAATGAGTTTGGGAGTACTCCATCCCTCTCTATACTGTGAAATAGTCTCAGTAGTATTGGAGATAACTCTTCTCTAAAAGCTTGGTACACTTCTGCAGTGAAGACATCTGGGCCCAGGCTTTTTTTGGTTGGCAGTTTTTTGATGACTTTTTCAATATCTTTCTTTGTGATGGATTTATTAAGTTGTTCTGCTTCCTGTTGTGATAATTTGGGTAAGTGATATGAATCAAGGAATTTGTCCATATTCTCTAGGTTTTCAAATTTGTTACAGTTGTTCATAATATTCTGTTATGATATTTTTATTTTCTGTTGAATCTGTTGTGACCACTCCCCTCTCATTTCTTATTTGGGTTATTTGTTTCCTTTCCTGTTTTTCTTTAGTAAGTTTAGCCAGTTTGTCAACTTTGTTGATCTTTTCAAAAAACCAGCTTTTGGTCTTTTCAATTTTTTCAATTGTTTTCCTGTTCTCTAATTTATTCAGTTCTTCTCTAATCTTTATGATCTGTTTTCTTCTGTTGCATGAGGGGTTCCTCTGTTGTTCTCTTTCTACTTGTTCAAGCTGTAGTGTTAGTTCCATGATTTAGTTTCTTTCTTCCTTCCAGATGTGTGCATTTATGGAGATAAAGAGACCTCTGAGGACTGCTTTGGCTGTATCCCATAGGTTCTGGTAGGAAGTGTTTTCATTTTCAGTGGAATCCATGAATTTCTTTATTTCATCCTTGATTTCTTCTCTAACCCATGTTTTTTTGATCAAGATGTTGTTCAGTTTCCAAGAGTTCCACTTTCTATCTGTGTTTTCTCTGCTATTGATTTTGACTTTTATGGCTTTATGATCTGAGAAGATACTTTGCATTAATTCAATGGTACGGATTTTGTTGAGAATTGCATTATATCCTAACATATGGTCAATTCTGGAGAATGTTCCATGTGCACTGGATAAGAAGATGTAGTTGTCTGCTGATGGGTAGAAAGTTCTGTATAAATCAATGAGGTTTAGTTGGTTAATTGTGGCAATGAGGTCTTCTGCATCTTAACTGAGCTTTTTTCTAGATCTGCCTAGTATTGAGAGTGGAGTGTTGAAGTCTCCCACTGTTATTGTGGAGTGATCTATCTCTTTTTTGAGTGCAGTCGGTGTTCCTTCGATATATTTAGGTGCTCTGATATTAGGTGCATAGATATTTAATATAGTTAAGTCTTCATTGTGTGCTGAACCCATCAGCAGTAAATAGTGTCCATCTTTGTCCACGATGGTGGATTTTACATTAAAATTGATTTTGTCTGAGATTAGAATTGCCACACCTGCTCTTCTTTGCTCATTATTAGCTTCGCACATATTCTTCCATCCTTTAATTTTCAGATTGTTCCTACCTTTAGGTCTCAAGTGAGTTTCTTGTAGACAACATATGGATGGGTCATGTCTTTTGACCCAAGATGTCACTCGATGTCTCTTTACTGGAGCATTCAGTCCATTCACATTCAACATAATTATTGATAGGTATGTGTTCATGGCTGCCATTGTGATGTGTTTATTTTTGTGTTGATGTTATCTCTTAATGATGTTCTTCTTAATCTGTTCTGGGACATTCTTTTTTGTGAGTAGATTTTTCACCTTATTCAGAGCTGGTTTTGTAGTTGTTGAGACTCCTGTATTACATTTCTTGCTATGGTATGTTACATCTTTGTTGTGCTTTATGGCTGACCCTAAGGTCCCCCTTAATAAACTACATATAAACCCCATTTTAATTACTACCAGACTTGTCAACTTCCTCTCCATCTGCAATGACTATAATGACTGTAGTACATCCCTCTTTTTAATATGATGGCATCATAGATTTCATGATACTTACTGGATTGTTTCTTTCAGTATTAAAGCTGTGATTGAGTTTGGAACCTTCCCTAACTGAATAGAATTCTGGATGATATGTCGTTCTAACATGTAAAGTTATTGGTTTTGTTCCTCTAAGCCAAAGCCAAGAACTTCTTTCTGTATTTCTTGTTTTGATTTGGTTTTTACGAAGTCTCTTGTGTTTCTGTTTATCTGGGAATGTCTTAATTTCATTTTCATATTTGAAAGATAGTTTTGCAGAATATATAATTCTTAGTTGGAAGTTCTTCTCCTTCAAGGCTTTGAATGTGTCATGCCATTGTCTCCATGCCAGCATGGTTTCTCCTGAGAAATCTGATGAAAGCCTACAGGGTTTCCCTCTGAATGTTAGCTTTGCTTTGAGTCTTGTTGCTTTTAAGAGTTGCAGCTTATGTTTCATGTTGTTTAGCTTGATTATAATATGTCTTGGAGTCTTTCTTTTGAGATCTATTTTGGGTGGCATATGATACGCATCTGGGATATCTATATTCTCTTCCTACATGATTTCTGGGAAGTTTTCTTTCAGCAGCTCAGCAACGATACTCTGTGTTCTCAGGTGTCTCACCCTGTTCACGGACTCCAATTAATCGAAGATTGTTCCTCTTAATAGAGTCCCACATGCTTCTTAATGCTTCTTCATTTTTCTTGTTTCTTTTTTCTGATTTTTCCTCATTGACACTGGCATCAGTAGTTTTGTCTTCCAAGTCAGAAATTATTTTTTCCATTTGTTCCATTCTGTTTCCTTGGCTTTGAATGGAAGTTTCTATGTCTTTTATTTTATTCTTGATCTGTTGGATTTCAGAGTACTGGTGTTCTATCAGATCGAACAGCTTGCTTAATTTTTCATTTTGTTGTGCTGCATTTTGTATAAGGTCTAGAAGGCCTCTGTATATAATCCTTTTACAGTCATCTTCTGATGATTTCAGAAAAGTTTCTTCATCTGGAAACCTCCTTGGTTGCTTTGGAGTCTTCTGAAGCCATGGGTGATTTCTTGTTCGCCACAAGTGTCTGTTGCTTTTTGGGTCCCATGTAAGTAAGTAGAGACTGGGAGAGATACTATGACGATGGACCACTCATGTTTCTCTAGGCTGTCTTACGATGTAAAACAAAAGATATCTGACCGCTTCCCAAGTCAGTCAGGTTTTCAGGTGTAGAGGTCCCTCTTCCCAGCTGGCAAAGTAAGCACCTCTATATCCAACCCCAGATGATACGAACTAGTTCAAACTACAGCAATACTACTGCCCTGTTGCCCTCTGCTGACAGGCCCAACCTTAGGTGACACTGTGTCAACTACTGCTTTTCTGGTAGAAAAGCACTGTCCTGTGGGCAGGCTCTGGCTCCCAAGCTAAGAATGAGATCCAGCTGCGGCCACCATATCTAAGAAGGCACCCTACACATGGTAGGTAGATAGAGGGGCTGAAGGTGCTGAGAGGTAGTGAGTCCTCCACCTCTGTTGGTGGTCCCCTACCATATGTGACGCTGTATAAAATACTGCTTTTCTGTCAAAGAACCACTGTCCTGTTTGCAGGCACTGGCTCCCAGGCTAAGAATTATGCCCCGCTAAAATTT
This sequence comes from Heterohyrax brucei, assembly GCA_028571685.1. Taxonomy (NCBI): domain Eukaryota; kingdom Metazoa; phylum Chordata; class Mammalia; order Hyracoidea; family Procaviidae; genus Heterohyrax; species Heterohyrax brucei. Next base: position 81,013,806 of record CM053143.1, read on the forward strand.
CCTTACCGAACATGGCGTCCCACTCCGTATGAACCGTGCTGTGGCAGAGATAAAAAGACAGGCCCAAAGTGGCTAGATGAAGAGTCCAAAGCCTGGTTCTCAAAATATGGGAATTTTGCCTGCCTATTCCACCAGCAGTGAGTCTGAGTCCAGCTGCTAGGTAAGACCCAGCTCCTCCCGCTGACCAAGACAGAGAAAAAAAAAAAGTCAAATTGGTGCATTTACCTTCTGTCCACCAGGGCTAGCCAGGAGTGGAAGGCAGCAAAAGAGAGGAGGTTTTTTTGTTCAGTGGTATGAAGTCCAATTTAACAGCTGTGTGCTATGTCCTGGGGGCTCACTAGGTGACCAGAAGGCTCCATTTGATTATCATTTCAGGTCTTGGTTTCCAGAGGGATATAAGGAGATGTGTGCTTAGTCCACCATCTTGACTCCACCTCCCTCATTGTAGTTTTGATTTGAGTTTCTTCAATAGCTAATGATCGAGAGCATGTCCACATGTATTGTTTGCCTGCCTGGATTTCCTCTTTAGAGAAGTGTCTGTCCATCTCCTTTGCCCATTGCTTAATTGGATGATTTGTCTTTTTCTTATTGATATTTTATAGTATCTTATAGATTATGAAGATCAGGTATCGATCTGACATAGAGTTGCCAAATATTTTTTCCCATTCCGTAGGTGGTCTTTTAATTCTTTTGATGAAGTCTTTGGATGAGCAGAAGTGTTTGATTCTTATTAATTCCCATTTATCTATTTTTTCTTCTGATGAATGTGTTTTGTCAGATTTTGAAGTCTGTCTATATTGTATATTAAAACTTCCTTGTTGACCCTATTTTATCTTGGATGAGCTTTATCATTTTAGCTTTTATATTTAGGTCTTTTATCCAATTTGAGTTGATTTTTGTATAAGGTGTGAGATATGGGTCTTGTTTCAATTTTTTGCAGCCAAGCCAAAGCCAAGTGCTGTTGACGGATATCCAATTACACTAGCACTGTTTGTTAAAGAGATTGTTCTTACTCCAATTTAAAATCTTAGGACCTTTGTCAAATATCAGCTGTTCATAGGAGGATGGTGGTATCTCCGGGGTCTCTACTTCATTCCATTGGTCTATATGTCTCTTTTTGTACCAGTACCAGGCTGTTTTGACAAATGAGGCAGTATAATAGGTTTTAAAGTCAGGTAGTGAGAGGCCTCCCAGTGTGTTCTTCTTTTTCAGTAGTGCTTTACTTATCCAGGGCTTCTTCCCTTTCCAAACAAAGCTGATAATTTGTTTCTGCATCTCATTAAAAAATGTCGCTGGAATTTATATTGGGATTGCATTATGTAAGTAGAGTGCTTTGGGCAAAATAGACATTTTCACAATGTTGAGTCTTCCTATCCAGGAGCAGGGCAGATGATTCCACTTATGTCAGTCTCTCCTAGTTTCTTGTAGTAAGGTCTTGTAGTTGTCTCTGCAAAGATCTCTCATTTCTCTAGTTAGATTTATTCCTAGGTATTTTATCTTCTTGGGGGCTATAGTAAATGGAATTGATTTGGTGATTTCTTCCTTCATAATTTCACTGTTGGTATAAAGGAACCCTGTTGATTTAGTTATGTTTGTCTTGTATCCTGATACTTTGCTGAATTCTCCTATTAGCTCCAATCGTTTACTTATGGATTTCTTTGGATTGTCTGTATCTGCAGATGTCCTTTATTTCTTTGAGTTGTCTAATTGCTCTGGCTAGAACTTCTAGCACAATGTTGAATAGAAGTGGTGAGAGTGGGCATCCTTGTCTAGTTCCCCTTCTCAAAGACAATTCTTGCAGTCTTTCACCACTCAGGATGATGAAAGCAGTTGGCTTTCATACTCTGGTTTCTCTCCAGAATGTACAGACCTTTAGTCTTTTACCAAACGTGTCTGGAGATGCAACAATTGTGAGTAATTTGAATTTTGTTAAGGATTGCTTTGTGGCCTCATGTGAGCAATTCTGCAAAATATTCCATGTTCATTGGAAAAGAAAGTATGCTTGGCTGTTTTGTCTATGAGGTTCAGTTGGTTGACTATAGCATTTAGATCTTCCATCATCTCTACTGAGCTTTATTCTAGATGTTGTGTCTTTTATTGAAAGTGGTGTGTTGAAGTCTCCTGCTATCACTGTAGAGATGCCAATTTCTGTTTCCAAAGCAGTTAGTGTTTGTTTTATGTGTCTTGGAATCCTGTTGTTGGGTGAATAAATATTTAATGTGATCATGCTCTCCTGAAATATTGAGTCTTTAATCGTTATATAATGTCCTTCCTTCTCTAATGTGGTGGATTTTACTTTAAAGTCTATTCTATCAGAGATTAATATTGTCACTCCTTTTCTTTTTTGGAGTTGGTATCCTGATACATTGTTTTCACCCTTTGAGTTTTAGTTTGTCCATGTCTTTAAGTTTAAGGGGTGTCTCCTGAGGGCGTCATGTAGATGTATCCTGTTTTTTATCCAGTACGCCACTCTCTGTCTCTTTATTGATTTATTTAGTACACTTATATTCAGTGTAGTTATTGATAAGTATGAGCTCAGTGCTGTCATTTTTATGTCTTTTGTGTGTGTGTGATAGAGACAATTCCTTTGTTCACTATTTTCTGTGCTGAGTTTTTTTCTTCATGTGTTTTCATTTTTCAGTGCTGGTGGTTTTGTATTTGCTGAGACTTCTTTTTTATTTTGATGCTTAGGATTGACAGTTCCTTTTGTCGCTACCTTAATATTCACCTTCATTTTTCTAATTTTTTGTTTCTTTATATCACCTTGACTTCTCCATATGAAAGATCTAGAACTACATTTTCTTTTGGGTCCTGGTTTTTCATTGTAATGTTCACATAATGACATCTCTGTTTCCCTATTTTCAGTGTCTTGCTTATCATTATTTTTGTGATTCCACTATTTTCACTGATATCCAGTTGTTCTGTTCTGTGCTCTGGTCTTGGGTTGTTACTTGCAGTTATTGATTTTCTAACCAAAGGACTCCTTTTAGTATTCCTTGTAATTTTGGTTTGTTTTTTGCAAATTCTCTTGGTTTCTTTTCATTAGGAAATCTCCTAATTTCACCATCATATTTGAGAGAAAATTTTGCTTAGGCTATTTTTCATTTATCTTTAGCCACTTTTAAAAGTGTCTACTTATCTTCAGTAAATTCTGTTTATTTTTCACCCAATCAGTTATGTAGTCCTCAGTGTGAATCTGTATGTTATAACTTTTTCTGCTTTTGCATATTCAGTTTTCCATGAAACACCCTTCCCCTGACTCTCGTCTTCAACACTTAATTCAAATGTCTTTTCCAATTAGAAGGCTTTCCTTAACCAGTTAACAGAGTTGATCACTTCCTTCGTTGAGTTGTTTTTATACATAATGTTGAACTCTACTGCATTCATTATATTGAACTGCATTTATTCACTTTTTTGTTTTGTTTTGTTGTCCATATTACACTATGTGCTCCTAAGGATATACCTGCTGCTTTATGTGTCATGATAATTTGGGGATCTGGCACTTGAATCTCACAAATAGTTCACTGATGGGCAGATTATTCAACAAGCAATGTAAGCACAGTCTTACTTGTGCTTATTTACTAATCTATATTGAACAATGTCATAGGAGTTGTGGTGAAAGCCATGTGAAATTGTTCACTACAGTCTAGTAAGTAAGCTCATGATTACCACGCTTATTCAACAATCCACCCCCTCTCCATGAAATGAATGAATTTGAGTCACTATCAAGTGAATTTGTGTCAACACAGAGTGGGAAAGCTCTACACTGAATGCTTATGAGAAAAAGAGACTACCACGTGCACTGAGATGAATTTCACTTACTTTATAATTTCATTTTTAACTCACTTCATAACTTCATTTAGGACTGACCTTTGTTATCATATCTACTTGGACTGAGCTCTGTGTAAAGTCAGGCCCTTGATTTGCAATCAGGGCTGCTATTGGCCAAGCCTGTGGGAGATTCAAGGAACCCTGGTAGAATAGTGTTTAAGCCCTTGGCTGCTAAAGGATTTAAACTGTGTTTTAAGGTCCTAGCCATTCTGTGGGAGAAAGATGTGGCAGTCTGCTTCCAAAATGATTACAGCCTTGCAAACCTTCTATGACAGTGCTACTCTGTCCTATTAAGGTCACTATGAGTCAGAATGCTTTCTACAGATTTTTTTTTTTAACCAGTAGGAAATTCTGACTCATACTAAGTCAGCTGAAAGCCTTTTTGTAAGAACTTTTCTGTTCATTGCAACCACCTAATCTGCTCTGTCTTTTGTGATAATTTTCTGCAGTTCTCACCAAATAGTTTGTTCAATTAATCCTTGAAGAAAGTACTCTTCAGTGGCCAAATAGATGGCCTTAAGGTTTTGAAGGACAAAAATAAATAAACTTTCTTTTGAGAGAACAAAAAAAGCAAAAAGAGTAAGAAAAAAATCACATTTTAGGAAGGCAGAATTCAGAATGAAAGAGGTAATTTACAACAGTTCTTCCAGTTAATGACTGTCAATGTCAACATATCTATCTCTGCCTTGACATTGGGACTATCAAGGTAAAAGTTTAGGGTTGATATAAAAATGAGTATTTGTAAACCTATGAAAATAATTGTAATTTAAAAGAATTTTCTTTGTACAAGAATACTTCATCAGTAATTAAAAATCTGCCTGAGAGAGAGAAAAGCCATTTTAAACCTATTTAAGTACATTTTATAAATGTACTCTGGAGAGCTAAAATAAAAAGCAGTTCAAGGTGTGTGTTACAGATGCCCTTCACTCTTGAGGAAGATGTCACCAAACCGTGGATTATTTCACAGCCTTGTGCGAAATAAAGATGTTAGAAGACTCATGACACTGTATCTTACTTCAGTTACATGCTTCCAGTTATTCATACAATATATGGTTGAGCCCTTTTAAGAAATTCTTTTCTATTCATTGTCCTTATGTGTGATACTGAGGGATTTTATCATATTGAAGTTTAGATACAGCTTTGACAAAAGTCTTACTCTCTAGATATTTATATAAATAAATTGACACTTTCCTATCTACAACAAAACAGTATGTTCTCTTAGAAGTCTGAGATCATATACTTTTGCCCATGTCACTGTTGTAGACACATGGAAACCTTTGAAACTGGAGTCTCATAGTTATTCTATATGACAAAGTACATTTTCCCTATAGAGTTTACGAAGAGCAGTTGGTATATTTGAACTGCCTACCTTTTGGTTAGCAGCTCAGCTATAGACTGACAGAAACAGTATAGAAGATGGGGATGCAATAGTAAAGTTTATCTTAATTATAAGGGTAAAGAAAATGTTTGGAAAACTCCCCTCAATTTGAGAGAATTATGGACATTACTAACTTCTTTCTCTGGATATAATTCTGGAGATGCAACGTAAGTTCTAGTATGATTGAAAGAGTCTAACTCAGATCTTGAAAGATGTACCAGTGGATTGGTCTTCACGTGTTCAGAGAGAAAGAACAACCTAGATATCAATAGACATTGGTACAAAGACGACAAAAGAGTAGGGAGGAACTTTTAAGCTGTAATAATTGCTCTTTCTCACACTGTTATTCATTGATAATTGCCTGCAGTAAAGAGGAAAACAATATTAATAGAATAGCACCAGCTACAGACAATGGGAAAATAGAGGATAACACGCTAACCTAGATCAGGTGGAGGGTGGATAACAACAGGATTGCTGACATTTTGTCTGGCCTCTGAGAAGTGTTTCCTCCCCACCATCTCTGCTAGGACTGGAGATGAGACAGACAATCCCAAAAGGGTACGGCTGTGTTTCTACCTAGGAGAAGCAGTACTCAGAGATTGTTTCAGGCCAGATTATAAAGCCAGAAAATCTCAATTTTCAGGTGAATTCCTCCACCTGTACCAGATAAAGAAAGGAGAACTAGTGGAACAGACCAAACAGAAACTTAAAAGAAATATTAAAGCAAACACAATATTTTCAAAGAGGTAAGAGAATATTGGTAAAGATAGAATAGTAAGTCTTGCAGTAAAAACAAACCCAATAAATGGATTAGAATAGGAGAAGTAATACAGAGGAATAACAAATTACAGAGTTTGTGGATTAGGTAAATGAATTTAATAAGAAATTTTTGGAAAGGGGTAAAAAACAGAAGAGGAAATGTCAAGCTTAGCCATGCAGATAATGGATGGAAAAGTGTTAAAGCTTAAGGTTTTAAGAAAACCGACAGAAAAAAATAGAAAGGAGAACATACTTAAAGAAATAATGACCTTCAGTTTCTGAGAATGATTCAGAGTGCCAAGGCTTACAGATGAAAACAAATAAATGAACAGTTACTATTAAAACATCAAAGATAAAGAAGATATTCTTAAAATTTTCATATAGAAATCTTAGATTTTTAAAGCAATTTTTCAGGAAGTATGACATTAAGTTTCCAAATAAACCTGGGAAGACACTATGAAGTACTTGGAATATTGAAATTAGGAGATTTTCTTGTTGCTAAAACAAACTTTAAAACTATAAAAAATTGATAAATCACAGTTTTAAAAGTATAAAATATACATACGTGGTAGTGGTACTGCTAGTGATGAGGAGAATGAGGGACAAGGCAGAATTTGGAACACATGGATATTAGAATTTAGAAGCATAAGAAATGTAAATAAAACAAAAAATGCAACAGATTTATATATTTTACTGGTAATCAAAAGAAGAAATATAATGCAGAGCTAAATGTCTACCAAAAATAAGTATGTCCAATAGAAAGAATTCAAGAATTAAAGTAACATACAGAGCATATGTAATAGAAAAACGACCAAATATAAAAACAGAAATAATGCTAGCAAAAACTGTAATAAATGTAAATGTCTTAAACCAATTGATTAAAAAATGATTCGAAGACACATCAACAATATATAAAATACAAAAGATATTTACAACAAAGGATATTGAAAGGTGAGAATAAAGGTAGGACCTGCGTATTAAACAAATGAAAATGTTGATTAGATTATTAGAACCAAATCTTTCAAACTAAAAGATAAAATATTAAAATATTTTATATGCACAAAAGTCATAAGACCAGGCTAAAATTCAAGGGAAAATGGGGACCAAGAAAGGAAGCAAGTACAGAAGTTGCTTTGACTAAACTGACTATTTTGACTGTGTCTCATCTTTGAGAACTGCACTGTGTTCTATGTATCTCTTCTGTGTACAAGTGCAAAAATCTAGAAGTCCTTGGGAAACTACTTCCTCTCTCCAACCTTTGACCAACGGTGGACAGATGCAAGAACATAGCAGCTTAGTTTCCTGAAGCAGAATTTACACTCCAGAGTTTACCTGCAGAATCAGGTGAAGCTACATCAGTAAGACTTTGTCTCAGATTGCTACCTTCCCTTAGTTTCTTATTTTCGGCATCCTGATTCCCTTATTCCCTTGGTGGGGCTTCAGGTAAGATTGCCTTAATGAACAAATTCTTACCTCATAATCTGCATTCTGGGAAAACCATTTAATCATTATTGACCCTTACACAGTCTTTTTCTTATACATATATATGTTCCTTCCACTGACCCTAATAAAATAACTCTCAAAAGCTTCATGTTATTTTGCATGCTGTTTAAACTTCTCTTTAAGCTTTTCCAACTCTTTGTTGTTTCCATTGTGTTACAGATAATGTCTTCAGCCGTCTTCCAGATACTGAATTTCCCTTTAACTGTATCCAATTTGATATTTAACCCATCCATTTACATTTTTTATATCAGTTAACACGTGTCTTATTTTCAGTAGTTACTTGGCCGTTTTGCAATCTGCTTTACATTTGTGTTTTACTTTTTTCTTTAATATTTCAACCTTTCTTTTTATTTATCTAGACATATGAAATATAATGATTTAAAACACTAGTTCCAAAATCTTTCTGCCACTTGTTTGTATTGGACTGTCCCTAATGACTGTCTTATGTGAATCATTTTATAAATTTTTGACTGCAAACTAATGTTCCTTAGAATTTCTGTGGAAATTTATAGGAATTAGTACAGAATTTCTATATGTAGCAATTCTTTAAAGACTAGATTGAAGATGTGTTCCATCAAAGAGAATTTTCCTAATCTCCCAAGCTTGGAAGCATGCTGCATGGAGACACTACTTAATGTGGAGTCACTTTAAATTTATTTTAAGATTTAAGTTTGTTTGGCCACCCTGGCACTATGAACTTAGGTGCAAACCTTTAAGACAGAAGCTATGATGAGAGTTTAGATTTAGAGGTTGATGAATGCTTTTAAAATGAAAAAAGAAGGTTGAGGAAGGGATCCTGCTTAACATCAGAATGTAAAAAATAGGAGAAGAAGGAAAGCAGCATACAAAAAAAATAGAGGATAAATGACAATTATACAAGAATAAATGAGTCAAGAGTGGGAAAAAGTATAATATGATGCAACAAGACAATGTAGACTGAAAATATGCTCCTTTGCTTAACAATTAGAATCTCATTTGTTAACTGTTTCCATGTGATTTTATGCCAAGCCAAGCCAAGTGCTGCCGAGTCGGATCTGAGAGGACTAAAAATATAGACCTTTTTTTTTTCAAGAATTTGTACTGTAAAGGATGTGGTTATGTTGATAAATGACTTTTTTTTTAATAATGGGGTAACTAAACTGATTTGTTATAGATGTTAGGAAAATAAGTGAATGAAAGGAGAGATTGAAGATTAAAATAAAATATTTGATTAGAAGATATTTTCAAAAAGGCTTGACATTGTATTTACTTGAGATAATGCCTAAATGTTGCTCTAAAGGAAATGTATCAGCTTATTCTAAAATTTGTGTGGAAATGAAGAGACCATGAATAATCAAAATGACCTGAAAGTGGAAAAAAGTTATAAGGCTAGCATCTCAATTTCAAAACTTATTGGCAAAGCAACAGTAAACAAGAAGTGTGATACTGGCATAAGGTCAGGTATATATGAAATTGAATTTATAGTTCATAAATGAACCATTAATATATGTTTGATTGAATGACCTCAGTACAATTCAGTGGAGAAAGAGCTATTTTTCAGTATATGATGATGGAAGAACTGGATGTATACATGGCAAAGAATGAATTTGAACTCTATAGTCATACCATATGCAAAAATTAACTCATAACGTTTTTTAGATCCTTGGCTTGGGGGTTAGGATCATGGGTTTACGGAACATCCCAGTTAATTGTCCTAATAATGTTTAGTACTTCTGATCTATCTCCTAGTTTCTTGCATAGTACCCAGGTTCTTCAAAGTACAAGGATTGCTCTCCATTTACCTGGGGCACCAGAGGAAGAAGGACAGGAGGAAGAAATGGAATGTGTGGCCAATTACCTCCACGAATAGTTGAGCCTTTGGCCATGAGACCAGAACTTGATGATACTCAGTTACCATTACTAAACGTTTTAATCCAAGATTCTACAGAAGAATTCTGATCAAAAAGGAGAGAAGAGATTCAAAATAATTTCAAATTCTCATGAAGTTCAGATTTTTTGGAATCAGGAAGGCTGAATGAACCTCTTAAACTATTGCTCTGAGATAGTCTTTAAATTTTAAACTCAGCGTATCCCCTGAAGTCTTCTTAAAGTCAAACAATAGTTTAAGTAGTAAAGAATGTTTGCCTTGAGGACTGTGCTCTTTTGAAATCTTTCTAGATGGAATTAAGCTGATAACAGCAATTGGGAAGATTAGACAGGAAATTTAGGGGGCAGTGAGTTTGTTTATAGGTGAAGAAAACCTAGAAGAGGAGGGTGCAAGTCATCACACAACTCAAAAACTGTCATCAGTGTCACTGAATGAGTAGAAGTTATAAAATTCCTTGAAGAAAGCACTCGAGTAAATATTTGCACCTTTATATTAGGCAAGGATTTCTCAGATATAACAACAAAAAAACAAAAGATAAATTTAAAAAATGATAAAATGGACTTCAAAATTGAAAACTTTTTGTAATTCAAATGGCACCTTAAAAGAAGGAACAGATAAAACATTTGAAAATCACATTTCTGATAAGAAATCAGTATTTGGAACATATAGAGTATACTCACAACTCAATCTCTGAGTCAGAATTGACTCAACAGTGATGGCTTGGCTTTACAACTCAGTAATCAGACCGCCTAATTAAATCTGTATCAAAAACTAGGCAAATGATTTTAACACACATTTCTTGAAAGAAGACACAGGAATTGCCAAGAAGTACGTTTTAAAATGTGCAAAAATTTTAGCTCCTTAAGGAACTGCAAATCAAGACCACAGTAAGATATTATGTCACACTCACTGGAGTAGCTAATGAAAAAAACAAACAAACAAACAAACAAAACAACACTGCTGTCAAGTCAATTCCAACTCACAGTGACCCTACAGGACAGAGGATAACTGCCCCACAGAGTTTCCAAGAAGCACCTGGCAGATTCAATCAGCCAACCTTTTGGTTAGCAGATGTAGCCCTTAACCAGTATACCACTAGGGTTTCCGTAATAAAAATGAAAGACAATAATAAAGGTTGATGAGAATATATGGCAACTGAAACCTTCAGATATTGCTGGTGGGAATGTAAAATGAAGCAACAATGCTGGAAAAGCATTTGGCAGTTCCTCAAAAAACATAAGATAGAGTTACCATATAACTTTTCATTCCTTGGTATCTCTCCAAAAGAAACAAAAGCATATGTCTACACAAAAATATGTACATGAATGTATATAGCAGCATTGTTAATAATAGCTAAACAGTGGAAACAAAGTAAATTTTCATTAATTCTTGAATGAGCAAACAAAATATGTCATGTCCATACAACAGAATATTATTTAACAATAGGAAGAAACAAAGTACTGGTAATGTTACAACATGAAATACCTCAAAAAACAACAGGAGAAGGGGAAAGAAGTAAATCACAAAACACCACATTAATTAGACCTTAATTAACACATTTCTGTGATAAGCATTAATGATACTTTCCTTGTTAACAACTTAATGAGATATAACTCACACACTGTAAAATTTATTCAAAGAGCACAATTCAGTGGTTTTTAATATATTTACAAAGTTGTGCAATGTTCACCATAATCTAATTTTAGGACATATTAATAACTCCCAAAAGAAGCCATACCCACTATTAATAACTCCCCTTTGCCATACCCCAACTTCCTGCTCTGTTCTGAGCCCCAGGCAACCACTAATCTACTGTACCCCTAAAGGTTTGACTCTTCTGGTTATTTACTATAAATGAGATCATACAATATGTGGTGTTTTATGATTTACTTCTTTCCCTTCACATGTTGTTTTGGCAATTTAATGTAGGACTTACATATCATTGTTCAGGAAATTTGACTAAACCATGTATCTTGTTTGTTTGCTAGACTGCTCTACAACTTTTCCCATTCTTAGAAGAGTGAAATAAAGGCAATAAGATTACAAATATATATTCAGAGTGAAAGTTCCAGATCCTCTTATCACTATAAATTGTTGATATGATGATCACTATTGAATTAATTTTTGTACTTGAATTTTATCTCTGCATTTACACTGATCTTTCATTAATCATTTTTAATTTAACTCTTAAAAGTATCAAGACCTGCAAACACTTAAGTTGAGAGTCTAAAGTTTTGTGCAGTAGACAGTCTTGCTTTGTTCATTGCTAACCAACAGAAAAAATAGATAACAAAGGTGTGTTAATCTCTTCTGTACTCCTCATTTATTTTAATAGCTAAATTAACATTCTTTGGCAGGACATTTAATTCTTTGTATTACAAATTCTAAGAATACAGGTTGTATTAAATAATTAGTATTTGTTAATTTAGAAATGAATATATGTCTATATAGTATACATTTTTTAAATGATTTTAAATCACAGAATTTAGAACTACTTACAGCTTAATGGAAACCCTGGTGGCGTAGTGGGTAAGTGCTACAAGTACTAACCGAAAGGTTGGTAGTTCGAATGTACCAGATGCTTCTTGGAAACTTCATGGGGTAGTTCTACTCTGTCCTACATGGTCACTATAAGTCATAATCAACTCACCACCACTGGGTTTGGGTTTTACAGATTAATTTCTAAGGCACTCAGATGTTTTTATGTGCACCATTATCCTAGCCAGTTCCCTTGTGCAGTGTCAGAGAGTCATTTTGTAGTGTGTTTAAATGTAAAGCAAAAGTCATCTAATGAAGGGCAAATAAAGTACAAAATCCTTCCTTCTGCATAACACCTGTACTATTTGTGCCTCTGAATTTAGTGCATGAGATAGTTAAATTTGATTATTCTAGAAAATGAAAATTCTTGTTTCAAAATCCTCATCAAAAAGTGATTCAAAAGCAAAGCTGAGAACTAATAAGCTTCAGAGTCAAACAACAAATAGTCTACACAATGAGCTGGGACTTTGAGAGCCACACTCGGGGTCAAAGTAAAATGGAATTACCCATCTCATGTTAAATTACAGCCCAGGTTATGAGTTGTTTATGTAATCTCCAGTCTTAAACTTACATTAACACTAAGCAAACACAAGCATTCATTGAAGGAAAGTATTACTATTGTAGTCATGAAATTACCTCCCAAATAATTCTTCAAATTCAGTGCTTAAAATATACTGAAAAATATCCAAGCACACAAGAAAACTAGATTATAGGAGTGAAAGTAAGCAAAAAGAACAGAAAACGGATCAACAAATTTTTGATACTGAAATTATAGTATGTTTACAGTCAAACTTTAAGGGAAATGAAATACAAGCTTTACAATGATAAATTTAAGAAGAAGGATAGGAAATTCAGAGAAAAGATACAGTAATGTAGATGAATCTTGTTTTAGTCAGCTAGGGCTGCTCTAACAGAAATACCACAGAGTGGATGGCTTTAACAAAGAAAAGTTTATTCTTACAGTCTGGTAGGCTGCAAGTCCATATTCTGTGTGTCTGCTCCAGGGGATGGCCTTCCCCCCTGTCAGCTCTGGAGGAAAGTCTGGTATTGCATCAGTCTTTGTCCAGGGAGCATCTTGGTGCAGGAACCTCAGTTCTGAAGGACGCATTCTTCTCCCAGTGTTTCTTTCTTGATGGTACCAGGTTCCCAATTCTCCGCCTGCTTTCCTTCCCTTTCCTTTTATCTCTTATGCCATGAAAGGATTAAGGGTGGGGCAAGCCATACTCCTGGGAAACTCTCTTTACAGTGGAGCAGGGAGGTGATCTTATAAAGGAATTACAATCCCAGCCTAATCCTTCAACATACAGCATAGGAAAACCACAAAATGGAGGGCAGTCACAAGATACAGGGAATCATGGCCCAGCCACATGGCTACACTTATTTCTGGGGGGACACAAGTCAATCCATGACAAATATCAATAGACAGATTTAACAGACGGTTAGATACCAATGCCAGTTACATGCCAATGCCAGTTAATACTCGGGTGTCATTAGTAAGTAGCTGTGCGATTTCCCTCAACAAATTCTGTTTACGACCTTCCAGTGAAAGCCTATGTTTTAGTCATCTAGTGCTGCTTTAACAGAAACACCACAAATATTTCTTCACAGTAAAGTAGGTAAAAAGTCCAAATTTAGATCCATGTTTCCCTGGACCAGAAGCTTCTTGCACGCGGGGCCCTTAGATCAAAAGGATGTGCTCTGCCCCTCGCACTGCTTTCTTGGTATTTTACTCATTATTTTCTTACTCATTCATTACTATCACTTTACTCATTATTTTCTTTTGTATCCCAAGAGATTTTCTCAAGACACAATACAATATTGTTGGTTGACTCCTGCCTCACTAGCACAACTGCTGCTCATCTTCCATCATTAACATCACAGAGGAAGGATTTAGAGCATACAGAAGAATCACAGAATATCAGTAATCATGACCTAGCCAAACTGTTACATGTAGTTTTGGGGTGACAATTTAATCCATGACCTTCTCCCCTTTGGCTCCCAAAAACTCACATCCTTGCAACATGCAAAACATATTCATATCAAAGCAAAAGTCTTAAATCCAAGTTCAAAATCATAAAATCATCTTCGTCTGTGAAATCTAGAATATACGCTATCTGCTTCCAAAGGTACAATGGGAGAAGAGATACAAGTTAGACATTTCCATTACAAATGGGAGAGAATGGAGAAACAGAAGGAGTAACAGCAACAGGTCAACAGAACATATTACATTAGCCCTCAAGGCTCTGGAAATAATTCTCTGTCATCGGATCCGACTCGACGGCACTTGTCTTTGGCTGAGACGTTTTACACAGCGGTTCTGCCCTTCAGACTCTAGGTATGGGCCACATTTTCTGGGTTGTAAGTGGAAGCCCTCTGTCCCTGGGCTTCTGGGATAGCAACTTGCCTCCCTCAGCTTTAGGCACACCATTTTCTTAGTCCATCCAAGAGGCAACTCCACCATTAGAAATGCCAGATGCCATGACTCCACACTTTGGAAACCCTGAGGTCATGGCCTACCTTTCGAGTCTTGGGCAACTCAGTTTCTTGTGTTCCTTGTCTCTTCAACTTCTGCTTCCTGTGGCCTCTCAGCCTGGGCCCCATGCTTGCATCTGCCGTGCTACAGAAAGTATTCCAAAGCTCTATAGCTTTATAGACAAGTGCATGGAGGGACCCCGTTCTGCCAGGAAGCCTGCACACAGGCACTCAGCTTTTTCCACTCTGCGGGTTGGCCATAGTGTCCTCTGGTGTCAGGCTTCTGGTTCTGTTGCCAAAACACTGAGAATTATGCCCCAGCCAAGTTGATAGACAATCTTAACCATGACACCTTACAACTCAGGGAGACACTGAATAAGAGTAATAATGATATTGAAGCCAATGTTCCATTCAGCTATAATAAAAATAGTGATTAGGTTTTTTGTTTTCTTTTTGAGGCTTCAAGAACATATTCAAAGAAGGCTTAGAAGGAATGGCATGAAGTTTTCAATTCATAACTTAAAAATAAAGAAAGCACTAATAATTTGACCTAAATACAACTGGGGGAGAAAAATCTTTCTATTCCCTTCCTGTTATATGAAGCTGTCTTGTCCTAGAGGGATACCTGTTGCTTTAAATGAAGTGAAATACAGCTGATATGAGATCTTAGTTATAATTAGTACATAAACGAGGATTAAAAAAAATTTACTCAAGATTTTAGCCTAAGGAAGTCACACAAGTTGATGAATATAGTAGATTATTCTTCCCATAAGAAACTTCAAAAAATCCTCATAGCTACAAAAGTGACTTTGAAAAATAGAAAAATATTCACAGTACTTCCAGTGGTTCCCAATACTATTACTACCAAGAAGTCCTCTTTTTATTAATGTTCATGATTTGTTCAGGGTTTTAAAAAATATTTTTCTCTTCAAATTACATCTAAGAATTAACTCTTAATTTGCCTTTCCATAGTCAAATGTACAAATAATTGGAAATTAGATCAATATGAGATAACCACTATACTATAAAGTTGATGTAAATGCAGACTAAAACTAATATTCTGATTTATTCATTTGCTCTTTTATTCATTATCTTACTCATTTGTTCCCTTGTTAATTATTACATGTACCAGAAATTATACTGGGCCTACGAATCTTTATTGTTGGTAAATGAAAGTTTCCATGAACTCTAAAAATATTAAAAATAATGCAAGGATACATTCTACAAATTTTGTACATTTGATTTTTTGACAGCCTACATTTCTATACAAAAAAAATGAAGCTTAGATGGTTTAAGTGGTTTCCCTCAGATTGTATAGAGAATTCGTGATTGTTAACATGAGAAGGCAGATATTCTTAATTCTATTCAAATTTGAAAATCCATACGATAATTCACATTTATTAAAAATATTAAATATTGGGGGTTAGTGTGATACTACTGTGACTATTATATTTTTATGTTATATGCCTGATATTATTTTCTCTTTTGGTGACTGTGTACAAATTAAATTATACATATATTAAAAAACTTTTTAAAATTAAAAACTAGAGATTTTTAAGTCTCTTCTTTTATATTTTGTTCTTACACTTGGCTAAAGAATTGCTACAGAATTATTTGTACCATAATTTTCATTTTTACCCATCAGCAACAATTCTTCTTTCTGCATATTAATCAGATAAACTGATATTTCTAAGTCTCAGTCTATCTCAGTTGCTTGTAAATGACCTCTGACTGACAAGCTCAGTTAAAAACGATGATCAGGCAAGTTTGTCATCAAGCAGGTTGACATAACCTGAGATAGTTTGGAAAAAATGCCTGGAAGATACATATTTAATCTGTAATGATAGATTAAGGCAATTTTTGTATAGCTAATGGTGAACAAAGGCAAAAAAAACAAAGGTGACAAATCTGTTCAAGTACCAACATGGTCCAAGCCTACTTAAATTTTAAAATTACATGAGATGAGGGTTGTTCTACCTCCCTATAGATAGATAACTTCTTAAATATTCAGACCCTACCCTTTTAATAGCAGCTGACTCTGTTTTCATTATTTATTCATCTCAGGATGCACTTATAAATATGAAATATCATTATTTGAGTTTGTTACACCATTAGCTTTAAAATTTTATAAACTACTGAACAGGTGATAAATTGAATAAATGAAGCAGGTTTATTGTCATAAGAAAAGTATAAGAGTAGATAGGATCATTGGTAAAACAGAAAAATTAAAGACTGTATAAAATTTACTAAATGCATTTAGTAAAATTATGTTTTTACAGTTTTCAAAATACTAAAGATGTCTAAATGGCCAAAATATTTTCTTCTAAATTTTAAAGAAGGAATTTTGTTGCATTTTGTGGTACCAAAGGCTGCGACTTCACTTTTATTTTCATATATTTTTGTTGGTAGACTATATTCCAAATGCCTCAAAATTGAATTTATAATTAGAAACGGTGTTCTGATTATTTATATGAATTATATGTATTTTTCCTTCTTTCCTTCATTCTTTCCTCCTTCCCTTCCTTTCTTTGTTTCTGTCTTTTCAATTTTTATATGAAATGCTATTTTGTTTTTCTAAGAATGAAGACCTCAGAAGACCAACAAGTAACAATTTATTGGAAGAAGCTGTAAGGGAAGAGTTATTTTAGATTAATTCTAACCACCAAGGAAACTTTATTAGTGATGTGGTAGTAAAAGAAATCTTGGGAGAAGGTATAAGTATTTGAAAAAGTATTAAATTTAGCAAAAAGGACCTTTACAATTTTAATTCATCTATGAAATATTAACATTGATTAAGAAACCATTCAGTGCCAAGAACTATAAAAAAGTTCTCCATAATGGAATAACATTCCTGATCCTAGACATGGATTAAATTGTATCCCCCAAAATATGTGTCACCTTGGGTAGGCCATGATGCCCAGGACTGTGTGGTTGTCCTCCATTTTGGGATACAAGATAATTGTCCTATGTGTTGTAAACCCTAATCTCTGTCTGTGGTTTACAAAGCAAGATTTGATTACAATAAAGAGAATTAGGTGGGACGCTATACCCTTTTTCAGAAGTTAGGGGAATTTCCCTGGGGTGTGGCCTATACTACCTTTTGTCTTACAAGAAATAAAAACAGAAAGAATGAAGCAAAGAGATAGGACTCAACTTATCATCAACAAAGAACAGCCAGGGAGATGGGATCAAGATGGCACACTAGACACACATCTCCTCAATTCCCTCTGAGAACTAAGGCCTGGAACGATAATTGAATGGAGCAGTGTGGACATCTGGGAAGCCTTAGAATCTGGCATAGAGTTGGCAGATTGGGCTATGTGTCAGTAAACCAGAAACTACCTCTCTAACACCATGCAGTGCACACTGAATCCCACTCCAGCTGACTCACTGTTTGGGAGGGTTGCAGGTACTGATACCTTCTTTATCTGTGAGGTAGGGGCTGGGCAGGAGCCAGCCAATATGCTGAACTACACTGCTTAAGTAAACAATGTACAGTGCAGCAGAGAAACTGTACTTGGCATAGCCACATTTTGAGAATTTGGCACTACTGCCCCTCCACTCTCTCTTTTTGGAGTTGCCACACAGATGCTGCTATTTTACAGTGAGAAGGGCACCTTGGGAAAGATGCCATCTTGGTGAGCTGGGAGGCAGAGTTACCCAACTGGAGGCCTCAGTGGGGGCTAATTCCCAAGCTGAGAAGCAGTGCCTGTCCAGAAAGTGCTTCTGCAGCAGAAAAGCTGCATTTAGAATGGTGGTACCTTATAGGTGGGGACTGGCAGAGGATGGCAGCAAGGCTGTAACCCCATCTACTTTGAACTATGTAATAGCATCTGGGGATGGCATATAAGGTGCTTTCATTGTCCACCAAAATATGGGATCTGCAGCATGGAGGGCCTGACTGATTTTGGCAGCTGTTGAACAGCTCTTTGCTTAGCAATAAACTACCTGTTTAAAATAAGAATGTTGGGAGAACTGACTGCTGAACGGCCTGGTAGTATCTCCTCTGATCTACATCATAGAGTCAGCTGACAACTTCTGGTGACTCCATAAGTAGGGTACCATCTTTTCCAGCCAGGAGGTGGAGCCTGTCAGCCCAGAGACTCCAACTTGGGCCAGTCACTCAAGTATACAGAGGTGGCTAGTGACCACCTGCCCTCTTAGAACTAAGCCTCAGCTCCTGCTGAGGTGGCACTAGAGAAACTGAACAGCCTCTAGATGGTGCATAGGCAGCAGTCAATTGCTACCCATTTAAGAAACAGTCCACCGTGGCTCTGGAAAACTCCCAAAATAAAGAATGAAAAACTTCTCAGATTAAGAAGCCTTTCTCAAACTTTCGGAAGTCAAATACAAAAGAATTATATATAGGGTCTTCCTAGAGATTAAACAAAATGGAACAGAACAAAATGAAACATTAAATAAGCTATTTGAACAGATGGAGTATCAATGATCTCAAATCCAGCAGATGAATAATAAAATTCCATAATTAGACAATTCAATACAAAGCCAAAGAGCATAACTGAGGAAAAGAAGCCAGAATTAGTGCACTTGGACACAGAGTAACTGACACCAGCATTTACAAGAAGAAATCAGAGAAAAGACTAAGAAAAAAGAAGAAATACTAAGAGACATGTGGGACTCTATTAAAGAGGAATAATCTATAAATAATTGGAGTTCCTGAACAGGAAAGGATATCTGCAAACACAGAGAGTATTGTTGTAGAGTTTCTGACAAAAAACTTCCCTGAAATTACTAAAGAAGAGAACAGATTTCTAAGATGAGTACTGAACACCACAAAACCAGACCTCAAAAGAAAGAAACCAAGATATACTGTAATGAAGCTTAACAAAATGAAACATAAACAGATGCTTTTAAAGGCAGTGAGGCTCAAAGTAAAGCTAACATTCAGAAGAAGCCCTGTAGGCTTTTGTATGACTTCTCAGCAGGAACAGTGTTAGCAAAGAGGCAGTGAGATGATACATTCAAAGCCTTAAAGGAGAAGAACTTCCAACCAAGAATTATAAATCCTGCAAAATTGTCTCTCAAACATGAAGTTGAAATTAAGACATTTGTCGGTAAACAGAAGCTTATAGACTTGGTAAGAACCAAACCAAATCTACAACAAATACTGAAAGAAGCTTCATGCTTAAGCCAAGCCAAGTGCCGTCTAGTCAGATCCGCTTCATGCTTAGAAAAAACAAAAACATTAACTGTATACTTAAGGAAGCAATGCAGGGCACAGCATCCAGAATGATACTCAGTTAAGGAATTTACAAAGGTCAGTCACAGCCAAAATATTAAATGAGGGAACCACTGCTCATATCACAGAAACTATCACATCATCTCACCAACTAGATCTCACTGACATAGGAGAACTCTTTACCTACCAACAAATAAGTACATTCTTCTCCAATGCACATGGAATGTTTTCCAGAATAGACCACATGTTGTGACATAAAGCAAGGCTCAACAAAATCCAAGCCACTGAACTACTGTATAACATCTTCCTGGACAATAAAGCCATAGAAGTCAAAATCAATAGCAGAAAAAAAATAGGTAGAAGTTTGAACTGATGGAAACTGAACAACACCTTGCTCAAAAAGCCATGGGTTATAGAAGACATTGAAGATGAAATAAAGAAATTACTGGAATCAAATGAAAATCAAAACACATTCTACCAGAACCTATGGGATTCAGCAAAAGCAGGGCTCAGAGGTGGATTTATCTCTATAAAAGCACACATCCAGAAGGTAGAAAGGGCCCAAACCCAAAAACTACCTCTGCAGCTTGAACAAGTAAAAAGAGAACAACAGGAGAATACCTCAAGCAGCAGAAGAAAACAGATAATACAGATTACAGCAGAACTAAATGAATTAGAGAATAGAAGAACAATTGAAAAGTTAGCAAAACCAAAAGCTGTGTGTTTTGAAAATATCAACAAAATTCATAAACCACTGGCTAAACTTACAAAAGAAAAACAGGAGAGGAAACAAATAACCCAAATAAGAAATGAGATGGGTGGCATCACAACAGACCCAACAGAAATCAAAAGTATAACAGAATACTGCAAAGGCTGCACTCTACAAATTTGAAAATCTAGAGGAAATGGTCATATTTCTAGATTCATATCACCTACCAGCATTATCACCAGTAGAAAAACCCATCATAAAGAAAGAGGTTGAAAAAGTAATCAAAGACAACCAATCAAAAAAGTCCTGGTGCAGACAACTTTAACAGAGAATTCTGCCAAATCTTTAGAAAGCAGTTAACTCTAATACTACAGGGACTATTTTACAGCATAGAAACAGTGGGAATACTCTCAGATTCATTCTATGAAGCAGCATAATCCTGTACCAAAGCCAGAGAAAGATCTCATAAAAAAAGATTATAGGCCAATATCACTCATGAACCTAGATGCAAAAATCTTCAACAAAATCCTAACCAATAGAATTCAACAGTATGTTTAAAAGTAATTCATCATGACGAAGTTGGTTTTATACCAGGATGCAAGGCTGGTTCAACATCAGAAAAACAATTAATAAATAGCAAACAAGATTAGAATCACCTGATTTTGTCAATTGATGCAGAAAAGGTACTTGACAAAGTTCAGCACTCATTCATGCTAAAAACTCTCATCAAAACAGAAATAGAGAGTAAATTCTTCAATGTAATAAGTTGTTTTTATGCAAAGCCAACCACCTACATCTTCCTGAATGGGGAGAGACTGAAAGAATTCCTCTTAAGAATGGAAACTAGACAAAGATACCCACTCTCACCGCTTCTATTCAACATTGTAATAGAGGTTCTAGCCAGAGGAATTAGACAAGACAAAGAAATAAATGGCATCCACATCAGCAAAGAAGTAAAAATCTCCCTATTTGCAGATGATATGATTGTATAGGCAGAGAATTCTACAGAATCCTTAAGTAAGCTACTGGAACTAGTAGAAGAGTTCAGCAAAGTATCATGGTATAATATAAACATAAGTAAATTATTAGGATTCCTTTTTACCAACAAAAAGATCATTAAAGAAGACATCACCAAATCAACACCATTTATCATAGCCCCCAAGAAGATAACATACCTAGGAATAAATCTAACTAGAGAAATAAGAGACCTATATATAGAGAACTATAAGACCTTACTACAAGAAACCAAGAGAGACATATATAAATGGAGAAACCAACCCTGCTCAAGGATAGGATGACTTAACATTGTGAAATGTCTATTTTACTGAAAGCAATCTACATATACAATGGAATCACAATACAAATGCCAGGGTCATTTTTAAACAAGGTAGAGAAACAAATCACCCACTTTGTCTAGCAAGGGAAGAACCCTCAGATATGTAATGCGTTACTGGAGAAGAGGAACACAGTGGGAGGCCTAACACTACCCAATCTTAGAATCTATTACACTGCCACAGTAGTCAAAACAGGCTGGTACTATGTATCAACCCAATTTTAATTACTACCAGTCTTATTAACTTACTCTCCATCTGGAAGGACTGTAACTACTGTAGTACATCTCTCTTTTTAATATAATGACATCATAGTTTTCATGATGTGATCACTGGATTCTTTCTTTCACTATTATAGCTTTGATTGAGTTTAGAGCATTCCCTAACTGAGTAAGTTTCTAGGTGATGTGTTCTGAATTTGCTTCTAAAATATAAAGTTAGTTGTTTTGTTCTTCTAAACCAAGAGATTCTTTCAGTATTTCTTGTAGCTTTGGCTTGGTTTTTGCAAAGTCTTTGAGCAAAATAGACATTTTCACAATTCTGAGTCTTCCTATCCATGAGCAGGAACAATTACTCCATTTATGTAAGGCTCTCCTAGTTTCTTGTAGTAGGGTCTTGTAGTTCTCTTTGTAAAGATCTCTTATTTCTCTAGTTAGATTTATTCCTAGGTATTTTATCTTCTTGGGGGCTATAGTAAATGAAATTGATTTGGTGATGTCTTCTTTAATGATCTTTTTGTTGGTATAAAGGAATCCTACTGATTTACTTATGTCTATCTTGTTTCCTGATATTTTGCTGAACTCTTCTATTAGTTCCAATAGCTTACTTAAGGATTCCTTTGGATTCTCGGTATGAACAATCATATCATCTGCAAAGAGGGAGATCTTTACTTCTTCATTGCCAGTACGGATGCCCTTTATTTTTTTGTCTTATCTAATTGCTCTGGCTAGAACTTCTAGCACAATGAGTTTCTGTTTATCTGCAAATGTCTTACTTTCATTTTCATATTTTGCAGGATATATAATTCTCAGTTGGAAGTTCTTCTCCTTCAAGGCTTTGAATGTGCCATGCCACTGTCTCTAAGCCACCATTGTTTCTGCAGAGAAATCTGACAACCTACAGAGTTCCCCTCTGAATGTTAGCTTTGCTTTGAGTGTTTCTGCCTTTAAGAGTTTCTGTTTCTGTTTTATTTTGTTAAGCTTGATTATAATATGTCTTGGGGTCTTTTCAGATGTATACTGAGTGGCTTTTGATATGCATCTTGGCTATCTACAGTTTTTTCTTTCATAATTTCTGGGAAGTTTTCTGTCAGCAGCTCAGCCACAATACTCTCTGTGTTCTCAGGTGTCTTGTCCCACTCAGGAACTACAATTAATCATATATTGTTCCTCTTAATAGAGTCCCGCATGCTTCTTAATGCTTCTTCATTTTTCTTGTTTCTTTTTTTCTGATTTTTCCTCATAGATCCTGGAGTCAGTAGCTCTGTCTTCAAAGTCAGAAAGTCTGTTTTCCATTTGTTTCAGTTTGTTTTCTTGGCTGTGAATCGATGTTTCTGTGTCCTTGATTTTGTTCTTGATCTGTTGGATTTCAGAGTACTGGTGTTCCATCAGATCAAACAGCTTGCTTAATTTTTCATTTTGTTCTGCTGCATTTTGTATAAGGTCTAGGAGGGCTCTCTATATAATCCTTTTGTAGTCACCTTCCAATAGTTTCAGAAAGGTTTCTTCATCTAGGAAGTCCTTTGGTTGTTTCTTTTGGGGTCTTCTGAAGCCATGAGTGATTTCTTCATTACATTTTTATCCAGGGTTTGTTGGTTTGGGGGCATTGTGTGAGTCAATAGAGGTTGGGAGACATGCTATGAGGATGGACTGCAGTTGTTTCACTAGGTCATCTTAAAGCAAAAGGTAAAAGCTATCTGATAACTTCCAAAGTCACTCAGGTTTTCAGATGTACAGGTCCCTCTTCCCAGGTGGCAAAGTAAGCACCTCTATATCTAACCCCAGATGTTATAAACTAGTTCAAAATACATAAAGACCACTGCCCTTCTGGTCTCTGCTGTCAGGCCCCAGCTGTAGGTGTCACTGTGTAAAGTATTGCCTTTCTGCCAGACAAGCACTCTCCTCTGAGTAGGCACTGCCTCCCAGCCTAGAAATTAGGTCCAGCTGAGGCCTCTGCATGGGTATATCCACCTCCTTTTGGAACAAGATGGTGTCCTGCACAAGATCTCTGCCTGCCTTAGTACATGCTACTTAATGGAGGAGGTGGAAAGAGAGCCCAAAGGTGCTGAAATGCACAAAGTCCAAAGCCAGGCTTTCAAAATGTGGCAGTCTTACCTGCTGATCCCACCAGCTGTGCATCTGAGGTTAGCTGCTAGTGAAGTCCCAGCTCCACCTGCTGGCTAAGACAGAGAAAAAAAAGTTTAAAATGGTGAGTTACCTTTGGCTTGTGAAAGTCAGCACTCACCAAGAGCAGGGGGCATGAAGTCAGTGGTATGAAGTCCAAATTAACAACCCTATGTCATGTCCTAGGGCTCACTAGGTGTCCAGAAGACTCCATTTAATTATTAATTCAGGTCTTGGTTTCCAGAGAGATTCAAGGAGACATTTATTTAGCATGCCATCTTGACTCTGCCTCCCAAACAGCCTGGTACTGATGCAAAAAGAGACATATACACTAATGGAACAGAGTTGAGACTTCAGAGATGCCACCATCCTCTTATGAACAGTTGTTGTTGGACAAAGCCCCTAAAATTGTAAACTAGAATAAAAACAGTTTCTTTAACAAATAGTGCTGGCAAAATTGGATACTCATCTGTGAAAAATTGAAACAAGACCTATATCTCAGACCATCCACAAAAACTGACTCAAACTGTATCAAAGACCTACACATCAAACTTAAAACAATATAGATTATGCAAGAAAAAATAGAGTCAACAATGGAAGTTTTAATACACAGCTTAGACAGACTTCAAAATCTGACAAAGCAAGATCAACAGAAAAGAAAATATGTAAATGGGAACTACTAAGAATCAAACAATTTTGTTCATCCAAAGACTTTATTAAAAGAATTAAAACTCTACCTACAGGATGGGAAAAAATATTTGGCAAGTACGTGTCAGACTGACTTCTGATTTCCCTAATCTATAAAGTACTACAAAGTATCAATGAGGAAAAGGTAAATAAGCCAATTAAGCAATGGGCAAAGGAGATGGACAGACCCTTCAACAAAGAGGACTTCCAGGAAGCCAAAAGACGCATGAGGAAATACAATCATTAGCTATTAGAGAAATCCAAATCAAAACTACAATGAGATACCATCTCAGCCCAACAAGTTTGGCCATGATCCAAAAAAGTCAAAACAACAAATGTTAGGTTGGCTGTGGAGAGATTGGAACTCTCCTACACTGCTGGTGGGATTGCAAAATGGTATAATCTCTTTCAAAAGCAATTTGATGGTTCCTTAAAAAGCTGGAAATACATATATCATTTGATCCAGTAATCCCACTGCTCAGAATACACCCTGCAGAAACAAAAGCTGTCACACAAACAGATATATGTACAAGAATGTCTATTGCAGCACAGTCCACAGTAGCAAAAAGTTGGAATCAACCCAGATGCCCAACAACAGATGAATGGATAATCAAACTATGGTACATATACTCAATGGAACACTGTGCAACGATAAAGAACAATGATGATTTTGGGAAGCATCTCATAATCTGGTTTCAACTGGAAGACATTATGCTGAGTGAAATCAGGCAGTGAGCAAAAGGACAAATATTGTAAGAGACCCCCAATATAGGGACTTAAAAGTAGACTTATGTATAGAAGAAAAGATTCTTTGATGGCTGCAAGGGAGGAGAGGAAGGGAGAGGACTGGTCATAGATTAGACAGCTGATAGAAATGTGGTTGGATGAAAGCAGTGACAGCACACAGAAGAAAGTAAATCAATTGAACTGAACTTCAACATAAGCTAAAAACTCTTCTAATCTTAACCCAGTATTGCAAGGATAGAGTAGCAGGGGCAGGCACCAGGGGCCATGTTCTCAGGGGACATCAATGCCAATTGGCATAGCTAGCCTGTTGCTAGGAGTCTTCTGCACCCTATGTTATTGAGTGGTGTCTGGGGTCTTAAAAAGTAGCAAGCTGCCATCTAAGGGACACCTAATAGTCCCAATTCATCTGGAACAGATGATCACCAAGAATAACAAAGACAGGAGGATAAAAGAGCCCAAGAGACACAAGGACCCATGTGAATGGGTGACTGTATCAGCATGTGACCAGAAGAACCAGATGGTGTGCAGCCACTACCAAAGACAGCTGTCATGGGGCACACAATATTGAATCCCTATGGCAACATGAGACAAAGGGGGTGCAACTCAAGAACTCTAATAAAAGACTACAATTGATAGTCTGATGGGCTGGAGGGTCTCATGGGAGGATGGCCTCTAGACCTGCTGCTGCCCCTGACCAGAAAACACTACTGAGGTCAATTCTTTGGATAAAAATGCACTGGACTTAGAGACACAATGTGACCATGTGGTGTGTGTACTTTATGGTTCTATGCATTTATAGGATGCTGTCCTACTGGCCTCTTCCTAGATGGGAGAGGAGAGGGTGTATAGAAGATGATAAGAAATTGTTAAGAGAATATGACGTATTTGGAATGAAAAGGAGGATTGTGCTGTCACTGGTCAAGGAGAGCAGTGGGAACTGCAGATTGGTGGGTACGCAAATTTAATTTGGATAGTATACTTTCACTTAATCACAATAAAAGAAAGAAATAAAGAAGAGCCAGGAGCAGTGTGTCTTAGTACCCAGGGTTGATATGCTGACAAATTCCTAGACTTAGGGAAGGATTGATGACCTGGAATTTCATTCACAGCTGACGCAGAGGGAAAGCCTGCTTCTGGAGCTGCTGTCCTAAATTTGGGCTTCTAGCTTTCTAAATTTTGGTTTATTAAAGACATTTACTTCTGGTTTTTCTGTTACAGTAGCACTGGATAACTGGTAGTGCAGATAAACAGACAGTTACTATACAGTATACCAAATTTCGAGACCCTAGTAGTACAGTGGTTAAGGATTTGGTGTTAATCAAAAAGTTGGTGGTTCAAATACACCAGTTACTTCCTTGAAACCTTATGTGGAATTTCTACTATGTCCTATAGGATTATGTGGAAGGTCTACTATGTCCTATAGGATCACTATGAGTTAGAATCAACTCAGTAGCAATAGGTGTGCTTTTTTAGTCTAGCAGATTCCTTGGAAGGGTTATCGGGAGCTACAGGACATAGGTGGGGTTCGTAATTTAAGTTTGAGGGATCAATAAAAGCTTGTCAGGGAAACTATCTCTTAAGATCTGAAGGATGACTAAAAGTTAAATTAAAAAAAAAAAGTTAAAAAACAGAAGGATTTTCCTGACAGAGGGAAGGGCTTATGCAAAGTCTGTGAATCAGAACTATGATATAATGGAATAGCTTGCTGCTCAGAGCTAATGATGAGATGCTAACAAATACATGCAGGAGGCAGAATCACTCCACTCCTATTTTGCATCTGTCCTTGCCACAATGGAGAAGCTATTATCAAGATAGAAAAGGATAGAAAAACACCATTAAGAGAGAACTGGAGTCCCATAGAAGATAAGAAGAGATTATTAGAAGTCACCCAGACATTCTAAATCAATTAAAGTTTGCAGCCATAGACAAATTACATTTCAGGGTATTGAAAGGATTTACAGAATGATTGGCAATTATGTGCAGAAATCACAGAGAAGGAGAGTCCTGCTAGGAGGTGGGATCTGAGTGAATATTGCCCCAATGCTCTCAAAGGGTAGACTCTGGAAGCTGTTCAGCAATGTTGATCTTTAATAGCCTTCTAGAATGGATTACTCTAACAAGGATTTGAGAGCACTTAGAAAATGATGAGACTACCTCTGGGATCCAGTCTGAGTGCACTAAAAACATCCTCCAAAAATTAGATTTATTTAATTTTCTGTAGGATGAGTATCCTGAAAGATTTTAGGAGTTTGAGAGGCTACACTATTCGTATCTAGAAGAAGATTTTGAGAAAATCACTCAGAATGTCCTGTGGACAACATAG
Source organism: Heterohyrax brucei (assembly GCA_028571685.1). Taxonomy (NCBI): domain Eukaryota; kingdom Metazoa; phylum Chordata; class Mammalia; order Hyracoidea; family Procaviidae; genus Heterohyrax; species Heterohyrax brucei. The sequence continues at coordinate 81,041,493 of CM053143.1, forward strand.
ATGTAGATAAATGTGTAGCTGTTTGAATAATTGCACTTTATTAATTTGCTGCTAGCTTTCAAAAAAATTTCTCATGGTGTCTCTCGTGGTTTTGTCCTTGGCTTTGTCTCTATCATGTTTTCAAGTCTGATCTAAATGAAGAGACACCAGGCTGGAAAGGGTAGCAGAAACAGAATTCAAAAATATCTCAGTAGATAAGATAGGGCACAAAAATCAGTATGTTGAAATTTGGCAGCAGAAATGCAAGTGAAGTTTTGTTTTTTATTATCAGTTGCAGAAGAACGATCTTACCGAATTTTATCCCTTAAAAAGTTCATGTCAAAAGAAGAAAGGAGACACAGAAAGAGAGACAGAAGGAGAGAAAGCAAGCAAGCAAGGAGGAAGAAAAGAAAAACTCGTTAACGTGGAGTCAATTGTGACTTACGCAGAATAAAACACCACCTTGGTTATTTTACAAACCTATAAGCTGCAGAAGTTACAACTGCTTTAAAAAATGTGAATGCAATCTGACACAGCATTAATAAAGAGACAATTTTCAGAATGACAAAAATGACCATCAAGTTGATTTTTAATATTTCACTCAACTTGGACACCAGTCAGACTCATCCTGAGTATCAAACAGGCACATAATAGGCATAAATATATCCCCTTGATATCTATTTCACCTGCCCTATTGAAACTAGTAGTAAGGTTTGAGTAGGTTAAATCTTATGTTCAGGTAAAGCTATCAAGAAAATATCATCTTTCTTTGTGTTGTAATTGGTTTAATTAATCCAGGCCTAAGTTTATCAGTGCCTGGCATTCCCCTGGTTTAGGGGTGGCCAACTGATGTAAATCTCAGTGTTTTCTTTTTCTCAGCAATTGATGGGAAGAAACCTGCCTTTCCTGCTGAATGAGGCATCAGGCAGCACTAATTGCTGCTGGCAGGCATCCAGTAACAATGAGGAAAGTCAGGCCTCGAGAAAATTAACACAGAGATAAAGGCAGAGACAGCAAAGCGAGGGCCTTAGAGCCCTGAACTCAACTTTGCCTAAATTGCCCTATGGATGGAGTTTTCAGTTATTCTTTAAGTCAATTTGAATTTTGTTTTCTGTCACCTTTAACTAAAACCGTAACAGATTCAAGGACAAAATTCTAAGAAGATTATTGTTAAAATAGAGAGAAGTCATGCCAAAGAAAGGAATTTTGGAGTATTTGTGGAAAGATAAAACTACAACTCAAGGTTTATGTGAGTTGTTTAGAAACGTCTGTCCCATGGAGAAGGACATGAATTGTTGCTGTGCAGGAATACAAGGCTAGGACTATTGCTTCTGAGTTAAGTTTGATTCACTGTAAGACACTGGTAAATACTTTTTCAAAGAACATTTCTAATTTTTAGAGGCATGCCATTGTACAGAGAGCTGTCTGGCAACTATTAAAAGTCCTAAAGCAAAGAATAATAAATTATCTGTAAGTCCTATTTAAAGCCAGTATTTGGCAACATTTAAATACACACCAGGTAGACTTGATTAAGAGAGGTTGATTCCTGCTGTGACTACTACTATGACCCAGGACAAGTTTATTGTGTTTTCTCTCAGTCTGCACCCTCATCTGAAGAGTGGAAGAGTTATACTACATGTTTTCTAGATTTCTTTCTAGCTGTATGATTTTTTTTAAAACCACCTAAAAGAAATTAGTGGAAGTTTAGAGGCAAAGATTTTGACTTTTATCTCTAAAACCAAAAATCCCAAACCCACTGCTGTCAAGTCAGATCCGACTCATAGTGACACTAAAGCTCAGAGTAGAACAGCCCCGTAGAGTTTCCAAGGAGTGCCCGGTGGATTTGAAGGCCGACCTTTTAGTTAGCAGCTGTAGTAAAGACAAGCAAAATCTGAAAACGGGAAATTAGAATATCAGCTTCCTACTAATCACACGGATTCTCAAAACAATGATTGATTCCCTTGGGAAGCACCATTTAGTTCTAATTCCTAAAGATACCATGTGCGTATTTCAGATATGGAATTTTACTGTTGAGTGAGTCATCAAAAGTTCCATCAATTTACAAGAATTTATTGAACACTTATTAGATTCCCAGCCTGTGCTAATCGCTGTGATAGAGCAAACCTTTCCTATCTGGCTTCATCTAAGATGGAAAGTAAACAGGAAGTTTTCAGTGTACTACATTCTCTGTTACCCAGAGATCATGTAACACCTCCCTTTTGCTCTTAGTACTGAATATAAGACATTACCAAGGCTCTCAAAATGGAGAAAAAGAAGACAACAAAGTATTTTTTTAAGGGGTTTACTACATTCTTTTGAGAGTTCTGGGAAGATCATTTAAATAAAGCCAAGTGCCATCGAGTTAAATTTACACCACCCATGCATGCACATGCAAACACATACATATAGTATTATACTGAAATTATATTAGACAAAAAATAATTTTATCTTAACTCATTTAAGACATTTACTTTTTGGAAAATATAAATCAGCGAAGGGTTCAGAAATACCCCAGGCATCTATACGACAAATTTCTACTATGCTCATTATTGTGTCGTTGTGGTGGAACCTGTATAAAACGCAGTTTCTGAATCCTAGGAGTAAATAATTCAAAGAACCGAAATGAGTGAAGGGCCTTTTGAAAAATTTGGAAGATACGTTCTGACATACAGTAGGTGGTATATGCCATGTATGCCACGGGAAAAGCAAGGAAAGAAGAGTGCCAACCGAGAAGCCAACAGGGAGAGAAGTTCCTCTTATTTTTGTTGTCAGGCACCGTTGAGTCACTTCCAACTCATAGCAACCCTGTGTGCGAAAGAACTCAACACGACCTCGTTCTGCCCCATCTTCACTATCATTATGCTTGAGCCATTGTTGCAGCCACTGTGTCAACCTGTTTTACTAAGAGACTTCCTCTTTTTTGTTGGCCCTCGACCTTACCAAGCATGGTGGACTTCTCCAGGGACCGATTCTACCTGACAACATGTCCAAAGTATCTGAGATTCATCCTTGCTTCTAAGAAGCTTTCTGGTTGCATTTCTTTCAAAGCAGATTTGTTCTTTCTCTTGGCAGCCCGTGGTACATTCAAGCTTCTTTCCAACACCACAGTTCAAAGGTGTCAATCCTTTAATCTTCCTTATTCATCACCCAACTTTCACCTGCATATGAATTGATTGAAAACACCACGGCTCGCATCAGGCATGCCTTAGTCTTCAAGGTGACATACATGCTTTTTAACCCTTTAAAGATGTCTTTTGCAGCAGATTTGTCCAATGCAATGTATCTTTTGATTTCTTGACTGAATCCAAGTAAAATAAAATCCTTCACAACTTTGATCTTTTCTCTGTTTATCATGATGTTGCTTTATTGACCTGGATGGATTTTTATTTCCATCAGGTTGAGGTATAATCCATACTAAAGGCTGTAGTCTCTGATCTTCATCAGTAAATGCTGTCCTCTTCACTTACAGCAGGCAAGGTTGTGTCATCCGTATAACATAGGCTAATGAGTCTTTTTCCAACCCTGATGCCGTATTCTTCTTCACCCAACTCAGTTTCTCAGAGTATTGGCTTAGCATATAGACTAAGCGTGTGAAAGGATACAGACCTGACACACATCTTTCCCGACTTTAAACCATGCAGTGTTTGAAGGACTGCCTCTGGCTTTCCCCTTCTGGTTTGTATTGTCACTAGAAACAATGAACACCAGGGTATCGTTTTCTCTCTATATATCATATATGTTATGGATGTGTTTTGGGGCTATGTATATGATAAATAATTTAAAATCTCAATATGCTGAAGAATTCTGACTTCATTATGGGAATCCAATAATGAAGTGAAGATGCTACATTTATTACTTATTTCTTCAATCAATCATGTTGATAGGCATATAATTACTTTGGAGAAAATCGAAATCAAACTACTAGGATAGACTCCAAAAGAAAAATGGTAGCTAAGTCAAAAAAAAAAAGGGATACAATTTCATTTGCCCTTGTTATTATTATTTTTTAATGCAGAGTATGTACTTGGCTTTCTAAGTGGTGTGGAGAGTTACCGATTGTATTATAAAATACAAGAACATCTTGAAAGTAGGAAAAAATTACCATCCCTTTTCAACGGAGCATGTGCATAGATACAAATATTCTGTAGTCCTGGGGGCGGGAGGATGAGAATTTTCTCTTTTACCTGGTTTCTCTTTGTTCGTGAAATGAGAGGCAAGACCTTCACCTATGTCAGATTAAGCAGGCTGTGTTTGAGGACTGTGGAGAAAGGAGAGTAGCGAAATAGCTATCTTGGAAAGTGGACAAGAGAACTGTTAGTAGAATTTAGAAGACCAGGCAGGCCTTTATGAATTTAAAGTCAGGGCTCTCTAGAGAAGATGAAGCAGTGATTTATACATCTAAAACTAAGAAAATAAAATCAAACCCACTGCCGTAGAGTCAATTCCGACTCATAGTAACTCTATCGGCCTGAGTAGAACTGCCACACAGGGTTTCTGAGGAGCAGCTGGTAGATTCAAATTGCTAGCCTTTTGGTTGTCACCAAAACTTTTAACCATTTTGCCAATAGATTTTATATATATACTGACACACACACACAACATGAAATTACATATGTGATGACATGAAATTTTATATATATATGATATGAAATATCTAAATAAATACCAAGTTCAGGAATTGCAAGAATTTCTGTCAGCTACTAGAAATTAAAATAAGTAAGTAAGAATCTTCCTTACAGAGCCATGCTCTGAATTTGGACTTCCAGTCACCTGAACTATGAGAAAACTAATAGCTGTTCTTTGAAACCACCCACGTGTGGTATTTCTATCACAGCTGCCCTAGGTAACCAAGACACAGTCCATCAGCATCTTATTAGAAAGGATCCGTTCAAGTTCATTCAAGACACAATTCAAGCCATAACAGCATGGCTGCATTTTTTATTTCAGATTCAGCTGCACAGGATTATGAGAGTAGGTGAAGAGCAAGATTTAATCATGATTAGAACTGTGCTGAACAAGAAAGTTTCAAAAAGAAAGGGCAAAAATTTAGAGACTCTATGAAACGCAAAATTGTAATATTAATGCATGAAATTCAAGTGAGCAAGGAGAAAGTAAAGGATCCATGTGGATACGGGGAAAAAAAAAACTGTTAGAACGAAAGTACTAGAGGTTTGAACTGGAAAGATGAAGGAAGGGGTGATCAGTTTTTGAGGGATATTTGAAAATGAGATTCAAAGGATGGAGCATTTATAAGTAACAATAAGATCTAGTGGGTACCCAAGGGACTGGGTGGTGGAGGGGATGATATTAAAGAACTTTGAGGCTTTGATGTTGAAGGTGTCTTCTCCATACCTACTGAAGCCACCACTGTTGATGATAAGACTAGTTAAAGGGGGAAACACAGTGGTCTGAGACTGAAAATTGATGGTGAATAAGAGACAGTGGTCAGCAAGCCTTGATAACTGCAGCAAATGGTGAGAGGCAATGTGTAACAGACATTAAGTGGATGGACTTTGGAACCAGACCACCAGGGCTCAAATCCCAGCTCTGACATTTTCTAGCTGATTGACTTTTGAACAACTCATGTAACACACTAATCCTTCAAGTGTGTCTGTAAAATAAGGAGATATACACATAGCTTACAGTGTTTCTGTGAGGCCCAAATAGGACAGTATCTGACACAGAGCAATCATTATAGAAATATTAGTCTATTTGACTTAGGTGTAATCTGAGAGGTCTGATTTTTATTCTGCATTTGTGTGTATGTCTGTCTAAGTAAGAACATATACATTTATCAAGAAGTATAAAAAAACCCTGATTGGGTAGTCATTAAGCACTATAGCTGCTAACCATAAAGTTTTACAGTTCGAATCCACCAAGCACTCCTTGGAAATTCTATGGAGCAGTTCTACTCTGTCCTTTAGGGTTGCTATGAGTTGGAATCAACTTGACGGCACTAGGTTTGGTTTTAGTTTATAAAGAAATCAGAAATGAAGAGTGAGGCCTGCATGAGACAGGATGTAGGAGAGAAAACAGCCATCACCAGAGAAGCATTAAAGATAAGCTGTGACCTTGGGGAGGGTAAAGTTTTAGTGACAGCACGAAGATAGTGAGGGTGCTCAGGGAAGAGCTGAAGATAGAGAGATTTGCTGTTAACAAAGTGTGAGTTCCAGAAGCCAAAAGGCCAGGATTTAGTGTTGCTGAGGACAGGAAGATCAGGTTGGATTTTAGAAATAGACAGAGCTATTTAGGGCTCTCTTTTGATCATGCTGGATAACTTGGGTCTGCCTTGGCTGCTCCTGACATGTGAGCTAAAGTGATGACAAATACTGTGATGGCCCTGTTGTTGTCAGTTGTCATAAGCTGGTGCCTACTCAAGACGACCGTATGTATATCAAAATGAAATGTAGGCTGGTCCTGCACCATATTCACAATAGCTGGTACGTTTGAGTCCACAGTTGTGGCCATAGGGTCAGGGCATACTGCTGAAAATCTCTCTAGTGTTTACTGCCTCCTACTTTGGCAAACATGATATTTTTCTCCAGTAATCTGTCCTTCCTGACGATACATACCAGGTGTGTTAGTCTTAGACAATATCTTGTGATCATAGAATTCTGGGAAACTCTGGTGGCACAGCAGTTAAGAGTGGCTGCTAATCAAAAGGTCAGCAGTTCTAACCCACCAAATGCTCCTTGAAAACCCTATGGGGCAGTTCTACTCTGTCCTATAGGGTTGCTCTGAGTTGGATTAGACTCAATAGCAAAGGGCTATGGATTATAGGGTATTTGTTGGCTAATTTTCGGAAGCAGATCACCAGGCCTTTCTTTCTAGCCTATCTTAGCTTGGAAGCTGTATTTGAAAGCTGTCACCATGGATGGCCTTACTGGCCTTTGAAATACCAGTGCATAGCTTTCAGCATCGTGGTAGCATGGAAGCCACCACAGTATAACAAAATGACAAACAAGTGGTGGATGAAGAGGTTAGTCCTGATTAACTTGCCTTCTGGGAGTGGTATCTCAGGCAGTTTGTGGTAGGGAAGCAGGAAAGGGTCAGTGTATCCAGCACATGTACTGTGGTAGAGCTCTGTGGTGACCAGCACAGAGGCCGAAGGAGCCACTGCCTAGAAAAGAGGCCAGAATTTCTTCCCGATAAGTGATATGACCTAAAATGACTGATGCTAAGCTAAATCAGGTCCCCAAGAGTAGGTCAAAATCGTTTGTAAGTTTTCAAAGTAGTCATATAACTTCTTCAAGGTACTTATCATAATAGCAACTACTAATTAATTGTATGTTTAGTTATTTAAACACTGTTTTCCCCTATAGAATGGACAGGAAGTGTAATGGTTTAGTTCATTTATACAGACACAGAGCTTTGTATACAGCAGATTTTTATCTCTGTCTCTACAACATTTGTCTGTGTTGGAGGATTATATTAGCAGCTAATTCACAAAAACAGATTTATAGGCAAATATCATACTTAATCTCAAAGCTTTGCTCTCCAAACCTATTACTTCCGACGTCCACCTACCCGTGGTGAATCACAATTGTTTCGGGAAGACCAGCACAATGAATGACAACGTTCCAGTCCTTAGCTCTCCCGAGGGCTTCACTAGCAGTACTCTTTCTAGGCTTTTTTCAAGGAAAACAAAATGAAGATTTGCTGTAATGAATGAAGTACTCTGATATATTTAAACCTGAATAGCAGAGCAGACCATGCTAGCAAGAGTAAGAGTTTATTTGGCATGTCTTTCTCATAGACTAAATCAATGGACAAAGAGTATATTGCCTGGAAATATTCAGTGTTTATTTCATGAGTATAAATTTTTCCCCCAACTAGATTGTAACTCCCTAGTGACGGGAAGGAGTGTCACTAGAGGCAGCTGAACCTCATTAGGTCAAAGTCAGTGGTTTCTTATGATACTATGTGAACTATGTTTGGGAAAGTCAAAGTGGTGTCATGTAATCCTACATGAAAAGGGCCATCTTGTGGTCAGGGCGCTGTGGTTAATGGGTGAGAAAACGAGGTTGCAGAGCACTGCTGCCCTTTCAACGGAGCCTCCTGGAATTAATGAGGCCACGTTCTCAGGGCATGCGGGGATGACAGCAGACACCAGATCACTTCCTTCCGCACCCACCCATAGTCCCTAACACTGTCTGCAAAGGCCATGGTGTACGCTTTAATGATTGTTTTCCTCAGTGACTGCAAACAGTCTGTGTTTTTACCGTGACATTCTCAGATATCAGCTATCATGTGCCTCTTACGTGAACGCAGCACACTAAGCTGATACTGGCAAACTTACAGAGCTGGGAAGTTACCAGGAGACGTTGCTGAAATAAGGCAGGATTTTCTTCCCCCACTAACCTTTTCTTCTTTCGCTACCTCTAATTGAAGTAACACCTGAATTTAATAAGTGTCTGTATTAAAATAGAAGAAAAGGTAAGGGGATCTCACGAAGAGTAAAAGTAGTCAGTGTCCAATAATGTTGGAGCGGTGAGCTGGGTAGGAAGAGGCAGCAATGCAGTTTCAGAACAAATTGAAGGGCTGATGGATGAAAAGAGACGGGGTGGAAGACATAGCAAAAGACAGTAAGGTTCATCTGGTTCACCCAGATTTGAAATAACTTGCATATCTGAGTTGTGATCCCGTTCTTCTTTTCACCCCAGTCTAGTCTATTTCTTTGGCCCAACTATGTCTCTCAAAGTGGCCATTTAAGACGGGTGAGGCAGTGAGGATTGGGTTAAATCCACTCAAATCACTTATCCCTACACACTCTATTTTATCACTCTTTCAGCTAATAAACCATATGGGAAGGGACTAAAAGGGAAAGGTGACTTGATCTTGACATTCTGCCCCCCAACATTCTACCTGTATGACTCATATATAAACATAATTTTAAAATGCTCATAAAGAATTTTTAAATATAACACTCAAATTATAACATCCCAAATATTCTATACTGTTGTTCTGACAGACTCATGAATAAAATGCTGTGCTTGGTCTAAAGGATCTCTTCCTTTACTGTCATTCTTCTTGGGTGACCCAAGTGCCCTTCTTTGATCTCTGTCCTGCTACTCTTGCTTCTCCCGACACAGCCCCCAAACGGTCTTTCAAAACTAAATCACATCTTGAAACTTTCCAACCTAAAGTCCTTCAATACTTTCTTATTGGTCCTAGAATAAAATCCTAAATGCTTATGATAGTCTCATATAAAGAGATGAATCCTCTTCACTCAGCTTCAACTCTCATTGTTACATAAAAGCTGTTTCTCACAACAGAATCCTTGTACCTGTGCATTCCTGCTTGAGATGTTTGGCCTGTTTATCTTATTCATTAAATTTTCAATATTCCTGAGCTCTTTAACTACACACAGGAGTCCTTTTAAAATAATTTTTAAAATGCTTGTCTCTCCCACTAGAATGTAAGTTGCATGAGACCAGAGACCATGAGCTTTTTGTGCATCACTCTCTGCCCTGCATCTAGTACCATTTGAGACCTAGTTGCTATGGTTGCTAGTTTCATAGAGTTGGCCCCAACTCATGGCAACCCCCTAGACAATAGAACAAAACACTGCTCAGTCCTACACCATCTTCACCGTTGTTGATATGCTGAAGTCCACTGTTTCATCCATTGCAGATTTTAAGTGCTTTTGAATCTGGAGCGGTCATTTTCCAGCACTATATTGGGAAACATTCCATTGTGATACACAACGTTTTCATTGGCTAATTTTGAGAAGTAGATGAACAGGTCTTTCTTCCTGGTCTTAGTCTGGAAGTTCTGCTGAAACCTGCCCTGCATGATTGACTCTACTGGTATTTGAAATACTGCTGGCATAGCTTCTAGCATCACAGCAATATAGATAAACCACCACAGTGTGACAAGCTGACAGACGGGCCGTGGTAAAACATAGTAGGTCCTCACAAAATATTTATAGAATGGTGACTAATAGGTGGAATTCTGAATGCATTTCCACCATTAAAGAACTACCTTTTTCTTTGATTTGCTTGTTGAAATTTTGTTTCCTTTTGCTTGTGATAGCTTATAAAACACATATCTACCTTTCTACCTCCACGCTTTTTAATAAATATATGCAGCCTATTATTGTCCTTTGCGATTGGGAATAATTGTAGTTATAGTAACTATTATTATCTCATATTTGACTAGCAGGCTTTGACCTAGAAAATAGGGACTAGCTTTAAGCCCTATAGTTAATGGGCCCTACTCTGGATTTCTGGCTCTCTGCTGACTATACTTCGTCTATAGAGTGAGAAGTCCCTTTGGGTAAGCCTCCAAAACCAAACAGCCAAATCCCAGAGAAGTTTGATGTCTATAAGCAGCCTCAGTAGCTACTCTCTTCTTGTTGTTGTTGTAAATATATCTGTCACAGAACTTTTGCCAATTCGGCTTTTTACAGGTATACAGCTTATTGACAATTGTGTTAATAGGCTGTGTAACCCTGGCATTTATTGATGCAATTTTTCTATCATCATAAACTGAAACTCAGTACTCCATAAGCAATAATTCCCCCTTCCACCCCTGACAATCACTAAAAAACTTTTGTCTCTATACTTCTACCTATTCTTGTCTTTTTGTATAAGTAAGTCAAGTAATAATTGTTCTTTTTTGACTAACTTATTTCACTCAGCAGAGTGTCTTTAAGCTCCATCCATACTGTAGCATGTATCAAGACTTCATTTTTCTTATTGGCTCAGTAATATTTCATTTTATTTATGCACCACATTTTCATTTTCTGTGTCCATTTATCCCTTGACGGGCATTTAGGTTGTTTCCACTTTTTGGTTATTGTGAATAGTGCTGTAATAAACACTGGTATACAAGTATCTGTTTGAGTCTCTATCTTTGGATATATACTCAGGAGTAGAATTTCTAGGCCATATGACAGTTCAAGTTTTAGTTTTTTGCTGAACCATAATACTCTTAGAAGAAAATACAGGAGCAATGCTGTTGGGCCTACATTTTAACAATAAATTATCTAATACAATAACAAAAATACAAACAGCAAAAGATAAATAAATAAATAGAACCACATAAAACTTTTTAAATTTGTTCATCAGAAGATTACCAATAAAGTAAAAAGATAAGCTACTGGCTGGGAGAATGTCTAGTCATATGTCCAATATGAATATAATAACCCACATATATGTGTATACACACACACTCATGTAGAGAGAAAGAGATAAAAAAACACACTTCAGCAAATTAACAATGAAAAATTAAGAGACCCAAAAGTAAAAATGGTAAAGGACTTGCATAGACGTTTCACCAAGGAGGACATTCAAATAGCCACCAAACACATGAAAAGATTTCAATATCATCAGCCATCAGAGAAATGCAAATCAAAGTCACAGTGAGGTACCATTTCACTCCTACCAGGATGGCTAAGTTAAAATGATAACAACAAATGTTGGCAAAGATGTAGGGAAACTGCGACTCTTATCTGTTGCTGGTAGGGATGCAAAATGGTGAAGCAATTATTTAAGAGAATTATAAATACATCAGTTTTTCAGACTCTTAAAGTGATCAATCTTTATATCTGATCATATAGATAACAGCAATCATACATAATATAAGTGTTCTCGCTAGAGAAGTTGTTAATTGTATTTCTATTTAATGATTGGTATTGACACTACACAGTTGTAGTTTAACTGTACTTACTGCTTACAAGTTGCTTTCAAGTAGATTTTAATTCAAGGTGATCCTATGTGTTGCAGAGTAGAAGAGCCCTCCGTAGTGTTTTCAAAGTTGTGAAATTTTACAAGCAGTTTGCCAGCACTTTCTTCAGAGATAACCCTCAGTGGGTTCAAACTGCCCTACTTTCGGTTAGTAGTTAAGCATGTAACAGTTTGTACTGTTCATGGACCCCTTTAAATATCCTTAGTAGTCTTTGAAGTGGAGAGAGCTAAGGCAATTTTTAAATATCTGAAAGAAAAACAGAATCAGGCAGGTGAAAGTGAATTAAAAAAGTAAAGGGGTTAAACACAAGTGCAACTGAATCTAAGGATGAGGGTAATAATATAAATTACCTTTTTTGTTATTATTCTTGTTAGGCATTGTTGAATCGGTTACAACTCAAAGTCTCTCTGTGTAAAACACAACAAAACAGTGCCGTGTCCTGTGCCATCCTCACAGCCGTTGCTGCGTTTGAGCCCCTAGTTGGAGCCACTGCGTAACTGCACCTCACTGACAGTCTGTCTCTTTCTTGCTAATCTTTTGCTTTACCAAGTGTAATGTCCTCCGGAGACCAGTTCCTCATTATAACCTGTCCAAAGTATGTCAGATGAAGTCTTGCTTTCCTCCCTTTTAAGGTGCATTCTGCTGTACCTCTTCTACAGCAAATGTATCTGTTCTCTGACAGTCCTTAACATATTAAACATTCTTAACTAACACCGTAATTCAACTCTTCTTTGGTTTTCTTTATTTGTTGTCCAGCTTTTGCATGCACATTAGATGACTAATACACTATCTTTTGGGTCTGGTGCATCTCAGTTTTTAAGATGACATCCTTGCTTTTCAATACTTTCAAGAGGACTTTTGCAACAGATTCACCCCATGCAATCTTGTCTTTTGATTTCTTGATTGCTCTTTCCATAAACATTGATTGTGGATCCAAGTAAAATGAAATTCTTGGCAATGTCAGTCTTTTCTCCATTTATCATGATGTTGCTTATTAGTGCAGTTGTGAGAATTTTTATTTTCTTTATGCTGAGGTGTAACCCGTGCTGAAGGCTGTAGCCTTTGATCTTCATCTTTGCTTTCAGCAAGCAAGGTTGTGTTATTTGCATTGCACGGTCACTAATGAGTCTTCCTCTAATCATGGTACCTCATTATTTAGTCCAACTTTTTCTTGATTACATGAAGTTGCAATAAATGCTGTGAAAGGACATAATCCTGATGCACACTTTTCCTCATTTTAAGCCACACATTATGCCTTTGTTCTGTTCAAACAACTACCTCTTGGTCTATATCCTCTAGAATTTTCATTCTTCACAATGCTATTCATAATTTGTAATGATCCATAGTCAATAAAACACAGGTAAATGTCTTTCTAGTATGCTTTCAGCTAAGATCCATGTAAGATCAGCAAAAAAGTATCTGACTATATTAGATAATTTATTGTTTAAATGCTTTCATGTCCTCTTCTGAATTCAGCTTGAGTTTCTGATAGTTCCCTGTTGATGTAGTGCTTCAATCACTTTTGAATTACACTTAGCAAAATTTTATTTGTGTGTCATAACAATTATGTTTGATAACTTCTTCATTTTCTCAGATCACTTTTCCATTTGGCCCATAGAATGCTCCACTATTGAAACTTGAGCTTGAATTTTGCTTTAGTTCTTTATTTAGCTTGACAGATGCTAAATATGTTCATCTCTTTTGGTTATATAATTCCAGATCTTAGGACATTTCATTACAATACTTTACTTTGTCTTCTTAAGCCACACTTTGAAATCTTCCGTTCCGCTATTTTAAGTCATCATTACTTCCATTAGCTTTAGCTAAGGTGGTCTTCTGTCATTAGTGTCCAGTGCATTAATTTATTCTTGAGATGATCTCTAAATTCAGGTGGGATTGTACTTTAGTTCTCATGGTCTCGTTTTAATTTTCTTCAGCTTCAACTTGAACTTACAAGTGAGCAATGAATGGTCTTTTCGCAGGTAGCCCCTGGCATTATTTTGACTGATAACACTGTGCTTCTCCATCACCGCTTTCTACAGATGCAGCCAATTTGATTCCTGTGTATTCCATTCCTTGAGATCCACAGTTATAGTTTCTGCTTATGTTGTTGAAAAGAAGTATTTACAATGACTCAGTTGCTGGTCTTGAAAATTCTATCACACTATTTCCAGTGTTGTTTCTGTCATCAAAGCTGTATTTTCCAACTTCTCGTACTTTTTCTGTTTCCAAAGTTTGCATCTCAATCATCAGTAATTATCAATGAATCTTGATTGCATGTTTGATCAATTTCAGATTGCAGAAGCTAGTAAAAATCTTTAATTTCTTTATCTTTGGCATTAGTACTTGGTGCACAAAATGCAATAATAATCATATGAATTAGTTTTCCTTCTGATCATATGTGTATTATACTATTGCTGACAGTGTTGTACTTCTGGATAAATCTTGAAATGTTCTTTCTGATGATGACTATGATAGAAAGCTATATGAATATCCTATTCAAAATGTACAATGCCAGTGCATTTAAGCTCACTAATGCCTAGAATATCAATTGTCATGAGTCCTATTTCATTTATTTATTTATTTTATTTATTGTGATTGAGTGAAACTACACAATCCAGTTTAAATTTGCATGCCCATCTATGTGCAGCTCCTTCTGCTCTCCTTACCCAGTGACAGCACACTCATCCTTTCTGTTCTATACATGTCATGTCCTCTTAACAATCTCCCGCCATCTCCTCTCTACTCTCTCCAGTTTCCTCTAGTAAAAGGACTGTAGAATGACATCCTATAGATGCATAGAACCATAATGTGCATATGCAGCATGGTCACTCTGTGTCACTGGGTCCAATCCATTCTTGTCTGAATTGTTGACCACAGTAATTAGTTATGATTAGGGGCAGCATTCAGGTAGGGCCATGCTCCCAAGGGAATCCTCAAGGAAACCCCCAGGCTTTTAGACCTTGCAGTCCTTAAGTGGAGTTCTCAAGGTGCCCTCCTTTTTATTCTTGAGTTGCCACTGGAACTCAACTTTCTGAGAACCACTGTGGCTGTCACTGGTGGTGGCCAGGCACCTTCTGGTTCTTCTGGTCACGTGTTGGTGTAGTCACCCATTCATATGAGTCGTTCTGTCTTCTGGGTTCTCTTTCTGTCATGTTGTTGCTATCCTTGGGGATCATCTGCTCCTGCTGAGTTGGGACTATTTGGTGTACGTCAGATGGAAACTTGCTAGATTTTAAGACCCCAGATGCCACTCACCGATATGGGGTGGAGAAGTTTGTCTTAGCAATAGGTTAGTTATGCCAATTGGCCTCAATGTCCCCTCAGAGTATGATCGCCAGACCCCCACCCCTGCTTCTCTGCCCTTGCCATATTGGGTTAAGATTGGAAGAGTTTTCAGGTTATGCTGAAGTCCAGCTAAACTGACCTTCTTTCTAATGTGTGCTGTCACTGATTTCAACCAACCAAATTTCTGTCAGCTATCTGATCTATAACTAGCCCTCTCCCTTCCTCCCTCCCCTCCATTGTAGCCATTAAAGAGTCTTTTCTTCTGCACATGAGTCTGTTTCTAAGTCCTTATAGTAGCAGTTACATACAATATTTGTCCTTCTGATGCTAATTTCACTGAACATAATATTTTCCGATGGAAACCAGATTACGAGATGCTTCCTAAAATCACCACTGCTCTTTATCATTGGATAGTGTTCCACTAAGTATATATGCCATAGTTTATTTATCCATTCCTCCGTTGCTGGGCACCTGGGTTGATTCCACTTTTTGCTGTTGTGGACTGTGCTGTGATTAACATTCATGTGCATGTATCTGTTCGTGTGACTGCCCTTGATTCCGTAGGATATATTCCAAGCAGTGGGATTGCTGAATCAAATGGCATATCTATTTGCAGCTTTTTAAGGAAGCATCAGATGGCTTTCCAAAGAGGTTATACCATTTTGCAATCCCACCAACAGTGTAGGAGAGTTCAAATTTCTCCACAGCCTCTTCAGCATTTGTTGTTTTGTGTTTTTTGGATCATGGGCAACCTTGTTGGAGGTAAGATGATATCTTATCATAGCTTTGATTTGAGTTTCTTTAATAGCTAATGATCATGAGCATTTCTGTGTGTGTATTTTTGCTGCCTAGATATCCTGTTTAGAGAAGTGTCTGTCCATCTCCTTTGCCCACCAGTTAATTGAATTATTTATCCTTTTCTTGTTGACATTTTGCAGTACCTTGTAGATTATGGAGATCAGACATTGGTCTGACACATATTCGTCAAATACTTTTTCCCATTCTGTAAGTGGACTTTTAACTTTTTTGAAAAAAGCCTTTGGTTGAGAAAAAATGTTTGATTCTCAGTAGTTCCCACTTATTTTCTCTTCTGTTGATCATGTTTTGTCAGATTTTGAAGTCTATCTATGTTGTGTACTAAAGCTTTCATTGTTGGTCCTATTTTTTCTTGGAGAAGCTTTATCATTTTAGGTTTGATATTTAGGTCTTTTGTCCAATTTGGCTTGGTTTTTGTGTAAATTGTGGGTCTTGCTTCAATGTTTTGCAGATGGACATTCAGTTTTGCCAGCACCATTTGTTAAAGAGACTGTTTTCACCTCAGTTTAAACCTTAAAGCCTTTGTAGAATATCAACTGTTCATAGGAGAATGGCGGCATCTCTGGGGTCTCAGCTCTGTTCCGTTGATCTGTCTGTCTCTTTTTGTACCAGTACCAGTCTATTTTGACAATTGTGGCAGTGTAATTGGTTCTAAAGTTGAGTAGTGAGAGGCATCCCAGTATGTTCTTCTTCTTCAGTAGTGCTTTGTCTATCCGGCATTTCTTCCCTTTCCAAAGTTGGTGATTTGCTTCTCCATCTCATTAAAAAATGTAACAGAATTAGCATTGAGATTGCATTATATATGTAGATTGCTTTGGGTAAAATAGACATTTTCACAATGTTAAGTCTTCCTATACATGAGCAGGGTAGGCTTTATGTAACTCTCTCTTAGTTTCTCGTATTAAGGACTTGTAGTTTTCTTTATAAGGGTCTCTTACTTCTCTAGTTAGATTTATTCCTAGGTATTTTATCTTCTTGGGGGCTATAGTAAATGGTAGTGATTTGGTGATTTCTTCTATAATAATCTCTTTGTTGATATAAAGGAATCCTACTGATTTACTTAAAGTTTATCTTGTATCCTGAGGCTTTGCGGAACTCTTCTATCCACTTGAGTAGTTTACTTACGGATTCTTTAGGGTTCTCTGCAAATATAATCATAGCATCTGCAGATAGGGAGATTTTTACCTCTTTGCCAATGCAGATGCCCTTTATTTCTTGATCTTGTCTAATTGCTCTGGCTAGAACTTTTAGTACAATGTTGAATAGAAGAGGTGAGAGTGGGCGTTCTTGTCTAGTTCCCATTCTCAAGGGGAATTCCTTCAATCTGTCTCCATTCAGGATGATGTAGGCAGTTGGCTTAGTACAGATGGCCCTTATTGCATTGAGGAATTTGCCATCTATTCCTATTTTGCTGAGAGTTTTTAGCATGAATGTGTGTTGGACTTTGTCAAGTTCCTTTTCTGCATCAATTGACAAAGTCAGGTGATTCTTGTCTTTTGTGTTATTTATGTGGTTGATCACATTAATGTTTTTCTGATGTTGAACCAGCTTTGCATCCCTGGTATGAATCCAACTTGGTCATGATGATTTTTTTTTTTTTTTTTGATATGTTGTTGAATTCTATTGGCAAGGATTTTGTTGAAGATTTTTGCATCTAGGTTCGTGAATGATATCGTTCTGTAATTGTCTTTTTTTGTAGGATCTTTCTCTGGCTTTGGTGTCAAGGTTATGCTGGCTTCATAGAATGAATTTGGGAGTATTCCATCCCTTTTTGTGCTATGAAATAGTCTCAGTAGTATTGAAGTTTATTCTTCTCTAAAGGCTTGGTGGAATTCCATGATGAAGCCATCTGGGCCAGGGCTTTTTTTGGTTGGTAGTTTTTTGATGACTTTTTCAATCTCTTCCTTTGTGATGGGTTTATTAAGTTGTTCTGCTTCACTTTGTGATAATTTTGGTAGGTCATATGAATCTGGAAATTTGTCTATTTCCTCTAGGTTTCGAATCTGTTAGAGTACAGTCTTTTGTAGTATTCTGTTATGATATTTTTGATTTCTGTTAGATCTGTTGTGACATCTCCCATCTCATTTCTTATTTGGGTTATTTGTTTCTTTCCTATTTTTCTTTAGTAAGTTTAGGCAGTGGTTTGTCAATTTTGTTGATCTTTTCAAAAAACCAGCTTTTGGTCTTACCAGTTTTTTCATTTGTTCTTCTATTCTCTAATTCATTTAGTTCTACTCTAATCTTTATGATCTGTTTTCTTCTGGTGCCTGAGGGGTTCCTACATTGTTCTCTTTCTACTTGTTCAAGCTGTAGGGTTAATTCTTTGGTTTCGGTTCTGTCATCCTTCCAGATGTGTGCATTTATAGTGATAAATTGAGCTCTGAGCACTGCTTTGGCTGTATCCTGTAGGTTATGATGGAGTCATTCTCATTGGAATCCATAAATTTCTTTATTTCATTGTCAATTCTTCTATAACGCATGGCTTTTTGAGCAAGATGTTGTTCAGTTTCCGTGAGTTCCAATTTCTATCAATGTTTGTTTCTGTTATTAATTTCAGCTTTTACAATTTTATGGTCTGAGAAGATGCTTTGCAATTATTCAGTGATTTAGATTTTGTTGAGATTTGCTTTATGTCCTAATACATAGTCTATCCTGGAAAATGTTCCATGTGCATTGGAGAAGACAGTGTAGTTATCTGCTGATTGATAGAAAGTTCTGTATAGGTTGATGGCAATAAGATCTTCTGTGACTTTACTGAGCTTTTTTCTAGAAGATCAGTCCAATACTGAAAGTGGACTATTGAAGTCTTCCACTATGACTGTGATGCGATCTATCTCATTTTTTAATGTTAGTGTTTCTTTGATGCATTTAGATGCTCTAGTATGGGGTGCATCAATATTTAGTATTGTCAAGTCCTGCTTGTATATTAAACATTTCAGCAATAAATAGTGTCCATCCTTGTCCACAATGGTAGATTTTACATTAAAATCTATTTTATCTGAGGTTCATATTGCCACACCTGCTCTTCTGTGTATATTGTTAGCTTGGAATATATTATTCCATCCTTTATTTTTCAGTTTGTTCATATCTTTAAGTCTAAATTAAGTTGTAAGCAACATACAGACAGGTTGTGTCGTTTGATACAAGATGTTAGTTGTCTCTTTACTGGAGCTTTCATTCCATTGACATTCAGTGTAATTATTGATAAGTATGTGTTTAGTGCTGTCATTTTGATGTATTTATTTTTGTGCCGATATGATCTCTGTTCCAGGCCATTCTTCATTATAGGTTGATTTTTCACCATTTTCAGTGTTGGTTTTGTGTTTGTTGATACTCCAGCATTGTGTTTCTTGCTTTGATATGTTGCATCTTTATCAAGCTTTGCCAGTACCCCTATGATCCACCTTAATATTTTAAGTTTAAACTCAGTTTTAATTTCTACATATCTTATTAACTTCCTCTCCATCTGGAAGGACTAAAAATACTGTAGTATATCCCTCTTTTTAATGTGATGGTATCATATTTTTCATGATATGATCACTGAATCACTTCTTTAATATGATAGCTTTGACTGAGTTTTGTGCCTTCCCTAACTGAGTAGGTTTCTCAATGATGTGTCCCTTATTGTCTCCTAAAATACAGAGTTAATTGTTTCATTTCTCTAAGCCAAGAACTTTGTTCGGTATTTCCTGTGGCTTTGGTTTGGTTTTACAAAGTCTCTGAGTTTCTGTGTATCTGTGAATCTTTTAATTTCATATTTGAAAGACAGTTTTGCAGGATATATAATTCCTGGTTGGAAGTTCTTTCAGGGCTTTGAACGTGTCATCCTACTGCCTCCGTGTCAGCATCGTTTCTGCTGAGAAGTCAGATGAAAGCCTACAGGATTTCCCTTTGAATGTTAACTTTGCTTTGAGTCTTGCTGCCTTTCAGAGTTTCTGCTTATGTTTCATTTTGTCAGTCTTCATTAAAATATGTCTTGGTGTCTTTCTTTTGTTGTCTATATTGTGTGGCATTTAATATACATCTTGGATATCTATATTCTCTTCTTTCATAATTTCAGGAAAGTTTTCTGTTAGCAACTCAACAACAATACTCTGTATTTTCAGGTGTCCCTCCCTAGTCAGGAACTCCAATTAATTGCAGATTGTTCCTCTACATGTTTCTTAATGCTTCTTCATTTTTCTTGTTTCTTTTCTCTGATTTCTCCTCATAAATGCTGGTGTCAGTAGCTCTGTCTACAAGGTCAGAAAGTCTATTTTCCAGTTGCTCAATTCTGTTCTCTTGGCTTTGAATTGAGTTGTCTAATTCTGTAATTTTGTTATTGATCTGTTGGATTTCAGAATGTTAATGTTCCATCAGATCGAACAGCTTGCTTAATTTGTCACTTTGCTCTGCTGCATTTTGTATAATGTCTAGGAGGACTCTCTATATAATTATTTTGTACTCGACTTCCAATAGTTTCAGAAAGCTTTCTTCATCTGGGAGGTTCTTTGATTCTTTCTTTTTGGAACTTTCTGGATCCATGGGTGGATTTTTCTTTAAGTGTCTGGCCAGGGTTTGTTACTTTTTGGGCATCTAGAGGTTGTTTAGTTTCTCTGGAATTGCCTTAACAGGAGTTGAGGGAGAGTTCTGAAAAGAAAGTTTATCACCAGTCACCTCTATGTACTCCAGTGACTGGGCCCGGAGGAATCTCTGAAGGCAGCAGACTCTACCTCCTGGATGGCAAAGACATGGCCCTACTTATGGAGTCACTGGTGGGCCATCAGCTGACCCTATGATGTGGGTCAGCAAAGTCTGGAAGAGATGCTGTCAGGCTGCACCACAGTTATTTCTCTTAATAGTCTTATCTTGAAAGGTAAAAGCTATCTGACAGTTTCCAAAATCAGTCAAGCTGTGAGGTGTCCAAGCCCCTTTCTGACTGGCAATGGAGGTACCTCTATATCCATCCCCAAATGCTGTGATCTAGTTCAAAGTACAGAAAGGCTACTGCTCTGCTGTCTTCTGCTGTTGAGCCCTACCCATAAGGCTACACTATGCTAAATGTAGCTCTTCTGGTGGGAAGTACTCCCCAAGCTGGCTCTGACCTCCATCTAGGGAATTAGCTCCTGTTGAGGCCTTCATTTAGATAACTCTGTCTTCTAGTTGAGCAAGATGGCATCCCACACAAGTTGTCCTGTCCACTGTGAAATAGCTGAATCTGTGGTGGAGGTTCAGAAAGAGAGGGTGGAGGATCCATGGTGCTCTGAGTCTAGAAATGGTCTCTCAAGATGTGGCTATTCTGCCTGTTGATCACATTAGCAGTGCGGCTGAGCTTTGTTGTCATTTAAGCCTTTCCCTGCCTGCCAGCTAACAAAAACAAAAAAAGTTAAAAGCTCCAATTACTTCAGTCCGTGCAGGCTGGCCATTCAACAAAGGCAGGGGTCAGTGAAAGAGAAGTTTCCCGTTCAATGGCATATAGTCCAAATTGACAGCCCTATGCCATGTCCTAGGGCTCACTGAGTATCCGGAATGCTCCATTTAATTATCTATTGAGGCCTTAGTTTTCAGAGGGAAATCTGTCGTCCTGACACCACCTCTCCTGCTTTTGATGACTTCCAGTTTTCCTAGACTCAAAGTTTGTGCATTCCAAGTTCTGAGTAGTCCTGGATATTTGCAGGCTGTTTCTTTGTATTTTGAGTGGTGCTACATTAGCAATTGAGGGCCCTGAAAGCTTGACCCCATATGTTGTTAAAATGGGCTCTACTTTGAGGAGACAGTTCTTGCCCGGTCATAGTTTGAGTAACCTCCAACTGGAGGGGCTCATCTTCCTGTACTATATCACATAATGTTGTTGTTAGGTGTCGTCAAGTTGGTTCGGACTCATAGCAAGCAACCCTATGAACAATAGAATGAAACACTGCCTGGTCTTGTGCCATTTCCACAATTGTCTTTATGCTTAATTAAGCCCACTGTTGCAGCCACTGTGTCAATCCATCTTCTTGAAAGTCTTCCTCTTTTTCGCTGACCCTCCAATCTGTCAAGCATGATGTCCTTCTACAGGGGCTGATTTTTCCTGACAACATGTCCAAAGTATATAGGACTCAGTCTTGCCATCTTTGCTTCCAAGGAGCACTTCAGTTGTACTTCTTCTGGAACAGATCTATTTGTTCTTTTTGAGGTCCCTAGTATAGTTAACATTCTTCTCCAGCACCGCAATTCAAAGGCATCAAACCTTCTTCTGTCTTCTTTGTTCATGGTCTAGCTTTAGTATGCATATGATGCAACTGAAAATAATATGCCTTGGGTCAGGTGCATTTTAGTCTTCAAGGCTGCATCGTTACTTCTGAATACTTTCAAGAGGTCCTTTGCAGTCGGTTTTCCCAATGCAAAGTGTCTTTTGGTTTATTGACTACTGCTTTCATGGACGCTGATTGTGGACCCAAGTAAAAGGAAATCCTTGACAACCTCAGTCCTTTCTCCATTTATGACAATGTTGTTTACCGGTCCACTTGTGAGGATTTTTGTTTTCCTGATGTTGAGGTGCAATCCATACTAAAGGCTGTGTCTGTTGATATTTGTAAGTGTTTCGATCTTCATTTCCAGCAAGTAAGGTGGTGTCATCTGTGTAACACAGGTTGTTAATGAGTCATCTTCCATTGCTGATTCCTCCTTTTCCATATAATCCAGCTTCTTAGGTTATTTGTTCAGCATACTGATTAAAAAGGTATTGTGAAAGGATACAACCCTGACACATGCTTTTCCTGACTTTAAACTATGCAGTGTCCCCTTGTTCTGTTTGCATGACTGCCTCTAGGAGCGCAGTCAGGTGTTCTGGAATTCTCATTCTCCTCAATGTTAATATCATATAATACTCCACTGCTATTCATAAAGTTTCAGTAGCCAGTATTTTTAGAAGTAGATTGTCAGATTCTCCTTCATAGTCTGTCTTAGTGTAGAAGTTCCACTGAAACTTTTCCCCATGAGATTTAAATTACCCATGGCATAGCTCCTAGAATCATAAAAACGTGCAAGCTACCTCAGTATGACAAACTGACAAACAGCGGACCGTTGACAAGACTGAAGGAATTCAAAGTATTAGAAGACTTCCTCTCCATGTTGGGATAACAACTTTCCTTTTTCTGCCTATAAAATAGTAAACTTGCCATTATTTCTACATGATCTCTGAAGATTGTGCGATCAAATATAAAAAAAAAGATTTTGACAGTACAAATGTAGATCAGGTAAGAAGAATATATGTCACAGATTTTACTTTACTAATGGAACTAAACTTCTTAATAAATATTTCATAACTTTCTCAATGTTTCTAAAGCAAAACTAAATAAAATGCCATATCGTATTTGATTTTTAATGCACTTATTTTATTTCTTCTAATTTGAGTCACTTTCCAAATTATAAACTACTTATTTGATTTTCTTATGAGATAAGACGTTTAACTGCATTATCTTCTATTAGTACATAGGATGCTCAATGAATGTTAAAGATTTTGTTTATAACAAGCATGAAATGGTAAACACTAAAACTGTGACATTGCATTGTAGGGTTGGGAGAAAAGAAATTGTTGTGAAAGGGTATATTCGATAATATTTTATATGAAATATCATATAGTTCAGAATTTTTCAAAGCGAAATATTATTTCATGTGCTGTATTGTCAGTCTAGTCATTGTTCTTTCCCTGAGAAAAATTTAGATACTTACGTGAACAAGTACATGACAGTATAGCACAGATCAGAAAATGCCCAAAGATTCCATACCCAGGAAATAATCAGCTATGTGTTGGTGCTTTGCAGAGCATATTGAAATAGAGCACATCTTAATTTACAGTATTGGATGGGTCTAGGCATGGATATATAAAACTATAGAAAGACAATCGATGAAATATGAAACTTGAGGCATTCTAGCAGCATGACTAAGATTAGATACCACTCAGTAAAGAGTGGCATAGTGTACACATATAGATTCCAAATGGGAAAATTCAGACGGGACTAGTTTGGGGATTATTGTTGTTGTTAGTTGCCATCAGTTCACCTCTGACTCATGTAAGTCATATTTATAACAGAACAAAACATTAGTGCTGCCCAATCTTCATACTCCTTCATATAATTTAGTTCATTGTTGTGGCTGTTGTTTCAGGCTATCTCACTGAGGATTTCCCTTGTTGTCCTTGGCCTTCCGCTTTACCAAACATGATGTTCTTCTCTAGTGATTGGTCTATCCTGAAAGGTATCCAAAGTAAGCAAGCTGAAGTCTCATCAGCCTTGCTTCTAAAGAGCATTCAGTTTGCACTTCTTTTAAGAATGATTTGTTTGTTTTCTGGCATTCCACAGTATATTCAGCATGCTTTACCAACACTATCATTTGAATGCATCAATTCTTCTCACTTCCTTTTTCACTGTCTGCCTTTCATATTCATGTATGTCAGTTAAAAAGAACACGGCTTACGTCAGGCACAACCTAGCCATCAAAGTATTATCATTGCCTTTTCAAACTTTAAAGAAGTCCTTGTCAGCAGATTTTACCCATGCATTATCATTTGATTTCTTGGCTGCTGCTTCCACAGATGTTGATTATTGACCCAATGGAATGAAGTTGTTCTGAAACACAGTTTCTTAATGTGGACTGCCTAGAAGTTAATTACAGAATTATTATTCATGTTATTTTTAGTTTTTGAAGATGTAAGCAGACCTAAAAATTTGCTGTAATTAGTTGCCATCAAGTCTGCTCCAACTCGTGATAACCACGTGCACAACAGAACAAAATGCTGCCCAGTCTTGCACCTAACCATAATTGGTGGTATGGTTGAGTCTCTTGTTCTGGTCATGGAATATTTTGAGTTCCGATTCAGAGGCTCATCTTCCAGCAGTATCTAGTACAATACTCTGTTCAGAGCCATATGATTTTTATGATATAACTTCCAGAAGTAGATCACCAGATCTTTCTTCCTAGTTTTTGTTATCCTACAGAGTCTACTGAAATCTGTCCACCATGGCTGACCCTCCTGATACTTGAAATACTAGTGGCATAGTTTTCAACATCATAGCAATAAGCAAACTGCTGCAGTAGGACAAACTGACAGACAGTTGTTGAAAAATTTGCAAAGGATATTTATGGTTCTTATTAATGTTATAGAATTATTCATTCTCATATAATTTTGAGTTGATTTTAAAAAATAAAATCCTGGAGGGAATTTAAAAAGAATTAGTTGAACTGATTGGACTCATGTTAAAAGTTGCACTGAGCACTCCACTGCTCAAATTTGAAAAACAGGGAAAAGGTACTCCAACAAAATTGTGTTTAAGTAGAACATATTTTTGTTATTTTTTTTTGGCTAGGGTTCTCATATTCTTGAATGCTTCTTATGAAATAGACTGCATTGTTGTTGTTGCTAGGTGCTGTCGAGTCGATCCAACTCATAGCAACCTTTTGAACAGCAGAACGAAACACTGCTCGATCTTGCGCCATGTCCACAATTATTTCTATGCTCCAGTCCGTTGTTGTGGCCACTGTGTCTATCCATCTTGTTGAGGGTCTTCCTCTTTTTTGCTGACCCTCCACTCTACCAAGTATGATGTCCTTCTCCAGGGACTGATTTTTCCTGACAACATGTCCAAAGTATGTAAGATGCAGTCTTGCTATCTTTGCTTCCAAGGAGAACTCTGGTTGTACTTCTTCAAGAATAGATCTGTTTGTTCTTTTGGTAGTCCATGGTCCATTCAGCATTCTTCTCCAACAGCACAATTCAAAGACATCAATTCTTCTTCTGCCTTCTTTGTTCATAGTCCAGCTTTTGCATGCATATGATGAGATTCAAAATACTATGTCTTGGGTTGAGCATGTTTTAGTCTTCAAGCTGACGTCCTTACTTTTGAATACTTTGAAAAGGTCCTTTGCAACAGATTGTAAGCTATGCTTTTTGTGTGTCTAAAATCATCCCAGCTGAAGGGAAGAGGCTCCAGATACGTAAAGTATTACTGAAGAAGAAGAACAAAGTAGGAAGCCTCATACTACCTGACTTGAGAATCCATTACACTGCCATGGTACTGGTGCAACAACAGATACATAGGCCAGTGAAGCATAGTTGAGAATACAGACATAAAATCATTCTCCTATGAGTAGCCAATATTGACAAAGGCCCAAAGTCTGTTAGTTGGGGAAAAGACAGTCTCTTTAACAAATAGTTTTGGAATAATTGAATGTCCATGGAAGAGAAAATGAAACAAGACCCACATCTCACACCATGCAGACAAACTAACTAAAAATGGATCAAAGACCTAAATATAACATCTAAAGTGATCAAGATAATTGAAGAAAAACTATGGACAACACTAGCAACTCTAATAAATGAGATGAAGAAAATACAAAGCATTATTAACAATACACAAACACTAGAAGATCCTGAAAGCTTGACTCACTGACATCAACTCTACTTTGATGAGACAGCTCTTTCCTAGTTATTCTTTTAGTGCCTTCTGACAGTGGGGGAGGGGATAGTGGGGACAGACATCGTTTGACATTATGTCAGGCAATGTTCTGCTGTTATTCATGAGATATTTGTCAGATCCTTCTTTCTAGTCTGTCTTAGTGTGGAAGCTCAGCTGAAACCTGTCCTCTATGGTTGACCCTGCTGGTATCTGAATACCAGTCACATAGTTTCCAGCATTATAGCAACATAGGTCCCCATATTACAACAAACTGACACACATGTTGGAGAATTAGACAGTAGACAAAAAATATTTTAAGTGAAAGCTAGCCAGCCAAGTGCCATCGAGTCAGATCTGAAAGGACAATACACAGCAGAGGAAAAGTCAGCACTACTGTACTAAATCAAAAGCTAAGAATTTTTCTAAGTATAATCAAATACTTCAAGGACAAAGTAGCAAGGACAAGAGTCTGGGGACCATGGTTTCAGGGGACATCTAGATCAGTTTGACATGGAGAAGTTTATTAAGAAAATGTCTTGTATCCTATTTTGGTGAGTGGCATCTGGGTCTTAAAAGCTAACAAGTAGCCATTTAAGAAGCATTAAAGAAAAGTGAAGAACATGAAAGATATAAGGAAAACATGAGCCCAGGAAACAGAAAGGGCCACATAAACCAGAGACTCCAGTAGCCTGAGACCAGAACTAGATGGTGCCTGGCTACAGTTAATGACTGCTCTGAAAGGAAACTCAACAGAGTCCCTGATAGAGCAGTAGAAACATGGACCAGAACCCAGACTCTAGCAAGAAGAACAAACTTGGTTGTCTGACAGACAGGAAGATCACTAGAAGATATAGGCCACAAGCTCTCTGTTGGCTCAGAAATGAAACAACCACTGAAGCCAATTCCCCGGACAAAATTTGAACTTGTCTGTGAGACACAAAATGGTACTGGTAAAGAGTGTGCTTCTTGGCATAAGCAGATAAAAGAGAATAATCAGGAAGCTCCCATCCGGAGGTGAGATGAGAGGGCAGTGGGGAACAGGAACTGGTTGAAAAGAAATACAGGGTGGAGAGGAGAAACATGCAGTCTTAGTAGAGACAGTAGTTAGTATCACATAACAAAGTGTAAGTTTTTGCATGAGAATTGTAAACTTGCACTTAAAATACAATAAAAAATGAACAAAAATGAAAAAATAAAATCCTTCAAACTTCCTCAGATGAATCTGTTTTTTATTCATGATGAAAATGTTATTGAATACAGTCACAGAACAAGATAATGACAAAAATAAATTGGCTGTAGGACTTCCCTTCACCATCCCCCCACACCATTCCTATAACTTGTCTGTAGGACAGAATTAAAAGCTTTTTATGATACCACTTGGAGAGACTGGGACTAAGAGCCAGTTGCTGAGTTTCCTAAAGTGCAAAATAAATATTCCTTACCCAACCTCCTAGAATATCTCAGTTGATTAGGATTGTGGTTACCAGGCAAACTGTAAAAGTAAGTCTTAAAAACATTCCACTTCCTGTTCACAATGGAATTTAGTTGGTCTAATAAATCATGTATGTGCCATCTTTTCTCTTTATTATGGATGGTGGGTCAATAAGAGGATATGCAGTTGTAACCCCACAAATGGAAACACGATACTTTTCATGTAAAATATTAAATTTGAAAAATCTAAACATCAATCATTCAAATGCAAGTAGGGGCCTTTACTGAACCACTTACATTTCTCTAAATGCAGCATGTCCTCTCATATCACTTTGCCTTTTGGTAAGCTCCTCTAGAATGACCTCTCCTCTCATTCTAACTGGTCAATTTTTATACATCTGTGAAACTCAGCTTGATAATCACATTCTTTAGGCACCCTTTATTATCATGCTTTAAGCCAGCTAGATTAGTTTAAATATCTCTCCTGTGTGTTTCCAAAAGTCCCTGAATTTTTGCCATCACTAGACACTATCATCCAATATTGTGTTTATCTCTTAGTTTATCTATATTATCCTGCAACAAATACTCTCTGAATTGTATGGTACCTACAAAACAATAGGAGCCCTTATGGCACACTTGTTAAGAAATTGGGTGCTCACTGAACAGTCAGCAGTTCAAAGCCACCAGCCACTTCTTGGAAACTCTATGAGGCAGTTCTATAGGGTCATTACAAGTCAGAATCTACTCTGTCCTACAGTATTTTATTAAATAGATAATACTCAAAATGAGTTGCCTAAGAAATCAAACAATAGAAGAAATTTTTCAACAAATACAGTGATGTCAAAATGCGAGGGATTTGGGTTTTTTTTTTAGTCATCTGGTACTGCTGTAACAGAAATATCACAAAGTGGATGGAATTGACAAAGGAAAGTTTATTCTTAACGCAGTCCAGTAGACTACATTTCCAAATTCAGGGTGTCTGCTCCAGGGGAAAGCTTTCCTTCTGTTGGCTCTGGATGGAAGTCCTTGTGCTGCATCAGTCTTTGATCAGGGAGTATCTTGGCACAGGAACCTCAGATCTGAAAGACACACTCTATTCCTGGTGCTGCTTTCTTGATGGTATGAGGTTCCCAGCTCTCTGCCTGCTTCCCTTTCCTTTTATCTCTTGTAGGATGAAAGGATAAAGGATTGTGCAAGCCACACTCCAGGGAAACTCCCTTTACATTGGAGAAGGGAGGTGACCTGAATAAGGGATTTACAGCATAGGAGAATCACAACATAGAGCCAAAAGCCAAGTGCCATCAAGTCGAATCTGACTCACAGTCATAAAACACTAGGGATCATGGTCCAGCCAAATGGCTACAAACATTTTTGAGTGGATACAGTTTAGTCCATGACATTTTACCCTTTGTCCCCCCAAAACTCACATCTTTGAAACATGTAACACAATCATCCCATCATAGCCAAAGCTGTAGCAAAAACATGTTCATTCCACATATCAAAACTTTTTTTTTTTCCAAAAGTCTTAAGTCAGTTCCAGGTCTAAAATACAAACATTTTTCTACATCTATGAGATCAAGAATACAAATTATCTGCCTCCAAAGTACAAAGACAAAACATGCAGGCACAAGCTATACATTTCCACTACAAATGGGAGAAACTGCAGGGAAAGAAGACATTAATGGGTAGCAAACAAGTCAGCAGGATATATTACATTAGCCTTCAAAGCTTTGAAAATAATATTCAGTTTTTCAAGACACTCTATACAACAGCACTCTACTCCAGACTCTAGGTATTGGCCACACTGTCCAGATTCTGAGTGGATGTCCCTGGCCCTGTGCTACAACTCTGCCTTCTAGGCCCATTTGGACAACAACTCTGCCCCCTTGGCTTTTAGGTGCACCCTAAGTCCAATTGAGTGGCAATTCCACCCTTAGAAATATGGGAAGCCATGGCTCCACTCTTTCAAACCCCTGAGGTCATGGCAATACCTTTGAGACTGAGGCAGCTCAGCTTTTCACGCTCTTTATCTCTTCAGCTTCTCCATCCTATGGACTCATGGCCCGGGCCTCAGGCCTGCATCAGCCCTGCAGGGGCAAGTGTTCCAAAGCTCTGCAGCTCCACTGATTCAAGTGCCTGTATGCACCCTACTCCACCAGGAAACCTCTGTGCGTAGCCATTTAGCTCCCATGCTCCATAGATCAGCTATAATGTTGCCTCTAGTTCTACTACTGCTGCTGCTACTGGTTCTCTGCTGCTTGTTTCTCACAATCTGTAGCTCTTCCAGTGCTAACAATTCTCGTTGGCCCTTTCTTAATCTTCTCTTCATTCACAGTTTCAAAGCCACTTCCACATTTTAAGTATTTGTTAGAGCAGCACCCTACTCTCTCAGTACCAAATTTGTATGAGGCTGGGTTTCCTAGAGAAGTATAACCTGTAACACGTATATCTACCAGGAAAGACTTATATAAAGGAAACAGCTCACACGGTTGTAGAAGCTGAATATCTTAATTCCTGGCACAAGCCTCACGTGGCCATGGGAGGTGGTGAGCCCAAGGTCGGCAAGTCAGAGACCAGAGTTCTAGATCACTGGCTATGTAGGTTGGCAGATCCCAAGCTGTCAGACAAGACTGAGAGGTCTCTGCTGACTCACAGACCTGCCAGGGCTGGTGAACCCAGGACTGGTAGGCCAGGGAACAAGACTCTCACTACGGGTATAAGGGCTGATGACTCCAACGGCTACTAGTTCAGGTTCAGGAACTAGATGCAAAAGAGAATAAGAGCTGCTGGCAGCATAAGCAGACAGGAAGTAGAAGGCAGAGAAATGAGAACCGAGGGGTGGGAAGCCACCACAGGCTCTGCCCTTGCCAGTTGATACAGCAGCCAAAGATGGAGTTGCCAATTTGACACATTCTTAACCACTGCAGGTTTATACAAAGCTTTTAACAAGTTGTTGTTGGGGGGTGGGGTGGGTATGGCACGTTGCTTGCTATTGGTGAAAACACCTCAACATAAATAAAACAAAAATCCTAACAACTGGACCAAAAATCAACATCATAATAAATGGAGAAAAGATTGAAGTTGTTAAGGAATTCATTTTACTTGTGTCTGCAATTAGTGCCCATGGAAGCGGCAGTCAGGAAATGAGAAGACACATTGCATCAGGAAAATATGCTGTACAAGATCTTTTTAAAATATTAAAAAGCAAAAATACCACCCTAAACTCTAAGGTGCACCTGACCCAAGCCATGATATTTTCTATCACCTCTGTACGTGCAAAAGTTCGATGATGAATAAGGAACACTGAAGAAGAACTGATGCCTCTAAATTACGGTGTTGTTAATGAATATTGAATATACTGTGTACTGCCAGAAGAATAAACAAGCCTGTCTTGGAAGAAGTACAACCAGAATGCTCCTTAGAAGCAAGGATGGCAGTACTAAGTATCACATAATTTGAACACCTTATCAGAAGGGATCAAATTCTGGAGGACATCATGCTCGGTAAAGTAGAGAGTGAGCAAAAATGACACAGACCCTTAAGGTGATGGACTGACACAGTGGCTAGTGGCTGCAACAATGAGAACAAGTATAACAATTGCAAAGATGGCGCAAGACCAGGCAGTGATCAGTTCCGTTGTACGTAGAATAGATATGAATCGGAACTGACTTGATGGTACCTAACAGCATCATTGGTGAAAATGTCTTACTACTGGTGACTTGAAACAGTTCATAGTTTTTGAACCTAGTGAGTATACAGGCCTCAAAAAAGGCTTCTACCAAATGTGATGGAGGGTCCTCTTCAGCCACGAAAACATTGCTAGCCTTGCGGGTAAGATAAATTAAAATGATTTCAAAATGGATAACTACTAACATAAGTTTCTGAAACTTTATAATACCTGCATTGTTCCACTTGGCATGTATTGGATGCTTATTCTGCTTACTTAGGTAAGCACCTAAACTGAGTTATTTTTATCTAGAAGTCACAACAACCATATGAAATCATCAGTACTATTTTGTACATACTGTGGATGAGGACACAGAAACAGGATCAGTAATTTGCTCAAAGTCACACAGTAAGTGGGTAAGACAATGCAAACACTGTTCTTTTTATCTCCAGCACTCATGAGCTTCATTGTTAACCTCTTCTGCTTTCATTACATAACTCAAGTATGTTCATAGATGTTTTGTTCTCCTACTCCTTGCCACCACTAGGAACTCCTTGACTCTTCCTCCCCTTTATGATGGTGGCTCCTATAACTTAGTGTGACTTTCCAAACCAAAATTCTGCTATGTAAATTGTTCCAGTGCTAATCCAGCATCAGAACTAGCTGGCCATGGTCGAAAGAAGAAGAAATTTCATTTTTCCCTTTTAAGCTTACTTCTGCTGTGATATTGACTTGCCACTGTGCCACCATGTGCAATGGCCATTCCAGAAAGAGTTCTAAAATTGCTTTGAAGGGTGGACTAGGCTTTCAAGGGAGTACGTGGAAGATGACCGTAATGGTATTCAGCAATGAGGTATGTAACACTTAGATCAATTAAGTTCAAGGACTATGTTGTTTGACCTCATATATAAATACAATTAATCTTTTTTTCATTTCTGTGTAAAAACACTGCTAAATCTCTTATTAATATTAATACTATATCTGCATGTACTTTGGGGTTTTCTATGTATACTCATGTTTTCTGAATACTGGGTTGTATTCTTTTTTGCCTACATTTTCTCTGTATTCCTTTCCGACCATTTCCTTGCTTCTTCCTTCCCTTCCCTCTCTCCCTTTCTTTCTCATTATTTCTCTCTTTCTCATTCCTTCCTCCTTTCCTTCCCTACTGTCTTTCTCACTTTCTTCTTTCTTTCTGTTTTAGTTTTGCCTTGTTGTGCCAGTAGGGATCTACAGCATGGTGATGAATATAGGTAGTGATGGAATACACATTTACCTTGTTCTCTGTCTCAGGAGGAATACTTTTAATATTTACTGTTAAGTATGATGCTCAGTATAGATATTAATTTATAGATACCTTTTAACAGTAAAGACATTCTCATTGAATTTTAGTGTGCTGAGATATGTCATGCTTTTTAATTATATCAAATTTATTTCTGCTACATCTATTGACATGATCATGTTATTTTTCCTGTTTATTCTGTTAATATGAAAAGCATATTTTAGAATGTGATAGCAATCTTGCTTTATGAAATAAATAAAATTTTGTTGTTATAGTCTATGTACACTTGAATCTGATTTGCTTATATTTTTCAAATTTTACAGTATGATTATGAAAACTGTTGTCTTGAAAATTTCACTTCTTATAATAAACTAAGTTTGTGTATCAAGATGGTATAGGCCTTCAAAAGTGATTTGGGAACTGTTCTTTTTTTATATTTATTTCTCTGGAATAGTTTGTTTGAATGGTTATTTTTTTCTAAAATGTCCAGAAGAAATAATTAAAAAGTTGTGTAGTTGTTAGTTGTTATTTATGAGAAGTTTTATTTTCTGTTTCAATGTGTTGGATACATATAAAATTATTGAGATTTACAATTCTGTTGTCTGTTATGGAAAGCAGTTTTTTTTTCTTTATTCTGAATTTTTATACTGGTTGGCATATAGTTGTCTATAACAGCTTTTACAATGAAATCTACTAAAAAATCTACTTCTTTGTTCCTGGTATTTGTAATTAGTACTTTATATTCTTATCATTCTTTTCAAAATCTTACAGCTGTTGTCTAATTTTTCTGGTATGCTTTTTTCTATTTAATTTGTATTTTACTTTTATTATTTTATAGCTCCCAATGTATTTAGATTTAATTAGGTTTCCTTTTCCTGCTTTCTTTAGATATGCACTTAGACCTTTGATTTTTAGCCTAAGTTTTCTAATATGTTTATTTAAAATGATAGGCCTTTTTCAATGAATGATTTTGTTTTCTCCAAGGTTTGATATTTTGTGTTTTTATCCTATTAAAATTACTTTATACTTTTCATTGTGGTAACATCTTTGACCATGAATACCTATAAATATATAATGCCACAGCCAAGTACCGTCGAGTCGGAACCAACTCATGGTGACCCTAGTATGATTTCCAAATATTTGGATGTTCTTTAGTTATCCTTCTTTACTTATTTTGTATGTTAATTCCACTGTGATCCAAAAACGTGCTATATAAATTTTAAATGCTTTGAAGTGTGTTGAAACATGCTTTTTGCCCAAGTATTTGGTCTAATTTATAAGAATTCTATGTATACCTAAAAAGCAGTGTATTTGAAGTTGTGAAGTTGGTTAACTCAACTATGCCTGTTAGGTGACATTTATGATTTCCTCTTTCTAAATCTTCTATAACATCATTGATTTTTGGTTGTTTATTGTATCACTTAAGAGAGATGTGTTTTTCATTTCAACAGTGAGTGTCAGTTTGTCTATTTTCCCTTCAGTTCTTCAATTTGGGTGGCCTTATAACATGCATAAAAATTCAGAATTATTATGTTTCCTGATGGATTGACACTTTTTCATGATTAAATGACCCTATTTGTTTCCAGTAACTCTGCTGATCTTAAAGTCTGCCGTATCTGTCAATAGCTTTTTTTGTTGTTATTTACCATTTGCACGGTATAACTTTTAACATATTTTTACTTCTAAATTTTATGTAACCTAATATTTAAATGGCACTTGGCTAAATATTTAAAATGTATCTTCTCTAAGCATAATACATAAAAGAAGAATCCAACTAGATGGTCTTTGTCTATTAATTAAAATGTTCATTCCATTCACACGTAATGTAATTATTGACACATTTGATTTTAAGTTACAATTTCTTGTAACATCCTCACAATCGCTGTTGTGCTTGAACTCATCATTGCAGCCAAGGTGCCAATTCATCTCACTGAGGGTCTTCGGCTTGTTCACTGACCGAGTATCATGTCCTTCTCCAAAGACTGATTTCTCCTGATAACATGTCCAAAATATGTAAGACAGTCTTGCCATGCCTGTTTCTGAGGAAAGTTTTGACTGTATTTCTTTTTCAAGACAGATGTGTTTGTTCTTTTGGAAATCCCCAGTGTCTTCAATGTTCTTTGCCAACTCCGTAACTCAAAGGCATCATTTCTTCTTTGACCTTGCTTATTTATCATCCAGATTTTGGATGCATAGGAGATGATAGAAAACACTATGGCTTGAATCAGATTCACTTTTGTTGTCAAGGTGACATCTTTGCTTTTTGACCCTTTAAAGAGGTCTTCCACTGCAGATTTACCCAATGCAATTTGTCATTTGGTTCTTGATTGCTGCCTCTCTGGGTGTTCATTATGGATTCAAGTAAACGAAATCCTTGGCAACTTGAACATTCTTTCTGTTTATCGTGTTGTCGCTTCCTGGTCCAGTAGTGAGAAATTTTGTTTTCTTTATGTTGAGGTGTAATTCATACAGAAGACTATGGCCTTTGATCTTCATCACTAAGTGATTCAAATCCTCTTCACTTTCAACAAGCAGTGTTGTGACATTTGCATAACACAGGCTGTTAAGGAGTCTTCTTCCATTCCTGGTACTCTGTTCTTCTTCCAATAGTCCAGTTTCGCAGATTATTTGCTCAGCCTACAGACTGAATAAGTATGATGAAAAGATATAACCCTGATGCACATCTTTCCTGACTTTAAACCATGCAGTGTCCCTTTATTCTGTCCAAACCATTGTCTTTTGATCCATGTGCACGTTTCTCATGAATGCCATTGTTCTATGTTCTGGAGTTCTAATTCTTTACAATGTTGTCCATAACTTGCTGCGACCCACACAGCTGAATGCCTTTCCATAGTCAATAAAACACGGGTAAACATCTTCCTGGTAGTCTCTGCTTTTAGCCTGGATCCATCTGACATCAGCAGTGGTATCCCTTGTTCTGCATCCTCTTCTTAATCCAGGTTGAGTTTCTAGCAGCTCCTTGTTGAGGTACTGTTGTAACCACTTTGGATTGATCTTCAGCAAAATGTTACTTCCATGTGACATTAATGATATAGTTCAATAATTTCCACTTTCCATTAGATCATCTTTCCTGTGAATAGGCATAAACACAGACCCCTTCCAGTCAGTTGGTGATCTAGCTGTCTTCCAAATTTCTTTACATAGATAAGTGAGCATTTTCAGTATTGTATTTGTTTGTTGAAACATCTAAATTGGTATTTTGTCAATTCCGGGAGCCTTGTTTTTGCAAATGCTTTCAGTGCAGCTTGGACTTCTTCCTTCAGTACCATTAGTTTCTACCTGATCCTTAAACAGTAGAACATTGACCAATTCTTTTTT
Source organism: Heterohyrax brucei (assembly GCA_028571685.1). NCBI lineage: Eukaryota > Metazoa > Chordata > Mammalia > Hyracoidea > Procaviidae > Heterohyrax > Heterohyrax brucei. The sequence goes on from CM053143.1 coordinate 81,077,401, forward strand.
GTCCTACATGGTAATATGTCTGTCAGTTTTGGGGAGGAGAATGCTAGATCTTATGTATGAAAATTCATTGAAACAATTTGAGAATCTGCATGGTATTATCTTCTTCCACAGGGTTTTTGTTTTTGTTCTTTGTGCTTCTATTAATCTGTTAAAATGGGTATAGATCATCACTTGGTCTGGGAAGAAGCTGAATATATATTGAGTGTCTGAATTTGTGAGCATCGATCTATTTTTCACATGACTTTTCTTCTAGGATACAGGACTTCAGGAGTTTCAACTGTATATTTAGGGCATCTAACAGTCTCTCTGTGATGGGCCTTGAACTTTAATTTTGTCTCCTCCTCACCTTGGCACTTCCAAAAGTCAAAAGCTCTGCTTAACTTCTTATTCTCCTAGCCCCTAGCTCTTAATGTATTTGCAAATGCTCTGAGAAGAAATCTTAGTGGTGTCATGGTTGAGTTCTATAGCTGCTAACCCAAAGGTCAGCAGCTCAAATCTGCCATGTGCTCCTTGGAAACTCTACGGGGCAGTTCTACTGTGAACTATAGGGTCACTATGAATTGGAATCAACTCTACAGCAGTGGATGCTGAGACGAAAAGAAACAATGGAAGTCAGGGTCATTTTATTGTGCTTCCTGGCTGTACCAGATACAGGTGTTGACAGTTCTCTGATTCCTTCAGAGAGATTTCTAGTTGTCTTGGACATGAAAGTTAATGTGATATATGCTAGGCTGTAACTGACAGAACGAGAGTTCTATTATAAGAGTTACAAAAATAATTTGATCACTGTGGATTATTCACAATTGCCAGTTACTTGTTGTTGTTGTTGTGTGTGTGTGTGTGTGTGTGTGTGTGTAGTTCCAGTGCAATATTAGGAGGTACAGTGACCAGAGAAACTCTGGTAATTTGGATGAAGGGCCATTTGAGATGTCATTTCAGAGCATTGTCACTGGGATAAATATTATCTGAATTTTTATTTTTTTTATTGATATCTCATGTAGCATTGGTACCTATGTAATTCAAAATCCAAGTAGAGAGTGCTATACTGGTTTATGGTAGGTCACTCACATACCCTCTGGCCCAACAAGTGAGGGGAACCCCATCTGGCCTATCTGTAAAGTCCCTACCCAGATTGGTAAGGCAGTTCTTCTAGTTTCCCAGAGTAAAACTGTGTACTATTATCAGAGTAAGGAGTGATGACAGGGATAAATAATAGATAAGTTCTTCAGAGAGACAGTTCAAAAAATGTTAATATAATCTATATCTTAATTATGCTATAAATTAAACAGAAACTGTCATTTATGAAACATATTAATTTGTCATGTATACTGTTATCACATGATTTTACAAATACTAGGTACAAGGTAGTAAACAGAAAAACAAATACTCTGTTTTCAACAAAGAAAACAACACATGAAAAAAATGAATATTCACGGCACTTGGCTTTGGCTTATATAATGTATAGAAGATTATAGGTGCTATGGGGAAAAAATACAGCAAGGTTAAGAGAATTAGGAATGTTATGATTGGGAAGCTTGCTATTTTAATTTGAGTGGTCTTGAGAAAGGAAACTTTAACCAGAGGCAAAGCAGTTAGCCCTGCAGATACGTGCATAAAGACAGACATGTGCCTGGGGTGCCGCAGAACTGGCAAGGCAATGAGGCTGTAGTAGAATAAAGTAAAGATATCACAGGAGGCAAGAAGCCACAGAAGTAAGGAAGTAGAAAATAAAACACCAGAGCTTTGTAGATCATTGTAAGGAATTTGGCTTTTCTTCTGAGTGAAATGGTGAGCCAGTGGCTTGATCTGACCCTTTTTTTTTTTTAAACAAGCTATTTATTTTAGGAGAGTTTTAGATTTACAGAAAAATTAATACCCAGTTCTCCCTACTATTAACATCATATACTAGTACAGTGCATTTATAGAACTAGAACTGAAGAAGGAGGCTATTATGAATACTGGAATTAAGCTATTTATTCTTGGTAGTCAAGCCTGAAAGATAAAGCAAAAATTCCTCCTTCTCATGAACTGCTTGTCGTACAAAGATGAGCACTTATTTCTCCTCTTCTTGAGTCTTGGCCTTCGTTCACTAGAATGCAGCAGAAACAAGGCCTTAAATAGAACTTCAGTGTCTGTTCCTTGAAATGTTCACTGTTGGAGTATCCCCTCGTCTTAATTTCATAGTGCTGTTATACCTGAAATAACACAAGTGGTGGCTTTAACCCTTTCATGGGTAAAGAATGTTTGTGGGACTTTCAGTGATGCCATGAGTTTTCACTAATGGAATGGATGCTGAATCATTTTTGGTAGTTTTTATTATTTGAAAAAACTGGAGTGTCAATTGCAAATGGTACATATCAGCTCAGTGTTCCATGAAGTTTATCACACACCCTAGACATGTTGGTCCCATGGCACTTCATACTTCTTGGTTACACTTGAGTCGTAATCAAAAAAAACAAACCTACCGCCATCGAGTTGGGTCCAATTTATAGCAACCCTGGAGGTCAGAGTAGATCTACCCCATAGAGTTTCCAAGGGGTGCCTGGTGTATTTGAACTGCTGATGTTTTAGTTAGCAGACATAGCACATAACCCGTTATGCCACCAAGATTTCTCAACAATATACATGAAAGAGCAAATTAACATTGCACTTGATGCACATAACTGTTATCAATTTGATTTAGTGTGGGCCATATTCCATGTTCCATGAAGCACATCACATTCACGTGACATATCAGTCCCATGGCCCAGGCAATACATCACAAAACACTTTCACCTCCCCAAATAACTCATTTATATAACTATTTCCCAGTTCTGGGAACTACACTTTCCCAGTTACACAAAGGAAAGTAAACATATTTACAAGCCTTATCCCGCTGTACAGCAAACAAATGCATTGGCGAAACACTCCTCTGGGAAGCATCCCCTCGTAGGAATGGTTCTCAAACTCAAATGTGATGCAGACTGACTTTCTTTTCCCAGACAGATGCACCAGAATCGACCATAATGCCAGAGGAGTTTCACTCTGGGGTTACCATGAGTCAGAATAGACTTGATGGCAACTAACAACAACAAAACCTGAATCCCTCTGTGGTACAAATTGTTAACTTTCTCAGCTGCTAACCAAAACACTGGAGGTTCAAGTCAACTGAGAAGCACTATGGAAGAAAGGCCTTCCAGAAAATTCTTGGAAAATGGAGTATCATGTTATTCTGACGCACGTGGGGTCATCCTGAGTAGAAGTCCACTTATTGACAGCTGGTTTTAGAGAGTCCAAGAGGCTGATCGAAACAGTTAAGAAAGAATGTGTATTATAAAAATCAATAAACATATATCTTGAAACCTAAAGATCTACAAGAGCCCTTAGAGTCCCAAAGGAAGAAATTCTCCCTGTCTTTCAGTCATATTCTTAGTCAGTGAATACCAACTGTTGGTAAGCATTTTGTCTGAAGACATGGCGGTGGATACTCAAAGATTTCAGCTTTTATGAAGCCATGAGACATTGAGAAAACATGAAAACTAAGGACAAAATGGTCAAAAAGGAGGCAACATTTTTGAATACCCATTGTGTGTAAAGTGTTATTTTCAAACTTTTGATTTTATAACAATTTTAATACTCACACATTGATATGTGTTTTTATTCTTATTTGTAGGTAAAAAATTGTTTTCATTGTTCAGTGCCACTGAGACAACTTCAACCCGTAGTAACCCTAGGCACCAGAGAAACAAACACTGTCCATTTCCGTGACATCCTCCCAATCGTTGCTGTGTTTGAGCTCATTGTTGCAGGCCACTGTGTCAGTCCATCTCCTTGAGGATCTTTGTTTTTATTGACCCTCTAGCTTACCAAGTGTGATGGTCTTTTCCAGGGACTGATCTTACTGGTAACATGTCCAGAGTACGTGAGATGAAGTCTCTATCCTTGCTTCTAAGGAGCACTCTGACTGCAGTTCCGTAACAGACTTGTTCATTCTTCTGGCAGTCTATGGTATGCATATTAAACATTCTTCACCAACACTGTCATTCAGAGGCATCAATTTTCTTCAGTACTTCTTATCCAATTTTTAGCCACACATGTGAGGTGATTTGAAATATCATGGCTTGGGTCAGATGCACTTTCATCCTCAAAGTGATAGCTTTGCTTTTTTGTTTGTTTTTTAAACACTTTAAAGAGGTGTTTTTGCAGCAGATTTGACCAATGCAATGCGTTGTTGGGCTTCTTGAGTACTGCTTCCGTGGTTGTTGATCATGGATGCAAGTAAAATGAAATCCCTGGAAACTTCAATCTTCTCTCTGCTTATTATAGTGTTGTTCTGATATATTAAGTATGAAATATTCAGCAACTTGTTCATGGCAAACTAGCGGAATGGACAGCTGTTGTTTCGGAATTCATTCACATTTTTTCTGGCTCCCAGATTGTAAATCCTGCTGTTGTTATTGTTGCAAGGTGCCAGAAAGTCGATTTTCAGCTCATAATGACACTGTGAGACAGAGTAGATGTGCCCCGATGGGTTTTCTGCCTGGTAATCTTTATGGGAGATTCCCCATGGATTCACTGGGTAGATTCAAATTCCCAACCTTTCTATTAGCAGCCAAGTACTTATCCTCCCATTACTAGGGCTCCTATAGACTCTATGTGTTAATGGCATTGGCCCAAGTCTAGGCAAAGTATTACAAGGATAGGAGCAGAGCTGGCCTAGAAGATCCTCTGCAGAATCGAATCCTCTTGGTAACGCTCCTGTCAGTCTGCATTTCTATTCTCAACTGATTTCTGCCAATTTGACTATTGTGCAATAGCACAGAATGGCTAAGAGCTTTTAAAGTTCTGTGGAACTGGGTTCAAAGCCTTGTAGCTATATAGCATTGAGTAAGTTGCTTACTCTATCTGAATTTCTGCTTTATTTTCCATAAAATAACAACCTCTGAGGGTCATCCAAAGGACATCATATGTTACGTACTTAATGCGATACATATAACCCACTTATACATGGTGGGAATTATTATGAATTTTTCTTTCTTGTTACTCTAACTTAGGATCAATAGTTCTGACTGAGTGAGTCTGACTGGGATATTTTCCTAGGCATCTAAGTTTTTTGCACATCTTTAGATACTTTTGCTAAAATAAGATGAACATGCAGTACTTTTTCTGACTTAACCATTAATCACAGCCTTTTCATTTTTAGGCCACATTTCCAGGAATGAGAAATCAAATGTCCCTTTGAAGCCTGGTTCCACAAGCGGTGATGCATCTGTGCAGCATTAATCAAGAGAGACCCACGGAAGAGTGAAATCTTCACTGCGTGAAGCAATTTCTTCCCAATCTTGTCTTGGGTAGTCATGTTCTGTCTGTGACCACAATGCAGCAAGCAACATTAGTTTTATTTGTGGATATGATAATCCCCAAACATGTATTTATTATAAAAAAAATACACAGCACATTTCCAGAGATCCGTAGGCATACCTATTGGCTCATAATTTTACTTTTAATCTCAGAATCTTAACATAAATAGTTACTTTTCATAACACTGTAAGTAAAAAAAAAAAGAGTATTCCTTATTTCCACCTCAATCCTTACCTCAGCCAAGTCAAAGCTGTGTCTTCAAAATCTAGAGTAGTTTTAGTTAATGCACTCTTTTTACATTGTAAACTCATTTTAAAATCTAGGTTATTTGAGTCTGAGGTCTACCTTCAATTCTCGTCAGGGAACAGGACAAGGAGGGAGGTCAGAGCTCAGAATCCTCAGTCTGGGTAACAAGGGCAGCCTGGGAAAAATAGGAGAAAAGACATGAATTCATTATAGAATAACAGCCAGAGCAAGCACTTACCAAGTGAATTACAAAGTAAATTTCTTAGAAGGCCTTAAGAATGTGGAGTAAAAGGAGCAGTTAATCTGAAATACAAAATTGAAAAGCATAGCAGATGCGTGATTCTAGTCTTCCAGATAAGATTCCTTCTGGGATTCAAAAGCATCTAAAAGAAGCAAGACAACTGGCTGCTGGGCTCGATATGTAAACATGGTGCTAGTTGACACAGTGAAGATGTTTATTACAAAAGTTAATGCAGTGTCAGGGTGGAAGATCAGTGTTTAACCCTATTTCACTGCAAACTGTTAGTCTGCCTTGGAATACAAAATGGAAAATTAGCAAATCAGATAGAGGAAAATATGTAAGGGACTTTTTCATAAGCAAACTGTAATTCACACACACTGATATTTCTGATAATAAAAAGGCAAGAATTACTTGCATTTTTAGTTAATGTGCCTCTTATAAGCTCACTTTTAAAAACACTGAGTTATGTACTAAAATATTTACTCACCTCAACATTCAGGTGAAGTCACAGAATTTTAAAGATTAACTGTGCCCAATCTTCTCCTTTTCCAGATTCAAACCGTAAGGAAGAGAGCGGTTACATGACCTTCCAGAAAGTATTCAGCCAGGAAGACATACGATCAGTCAAACACAACATCTCCCGTTTTGCAGGTAAGGCGAGAGTCTCCTGAGAGAGTAGGAAGCTAGTTACTGAAGTCATAAATCAAGTCTTATGCTACTACTTGAGAGGCTTTGCTTGACAGAATACAAGTATTCTTACTAAAAAAAATGTGATGTGAAGCACTCAGTAAGTTTTAATTAATTAGCACCATACTGTAGAAAAATAAAGATCCTTCTTCAGGGTTCTGAAGTAAAAAACATACAATTGATTGCTGGACTCAGACAGAAATTAAAGCAGCTTTTGCATGTCCCCTACAACCCTCTAGCTTTCCTTATAATGTGGTAATTTAGGTGCTATCAAATGGGGTTATTGCAATTTCTTTTCTACAATGTCTATTAAAAATTGTATTTTAGTCTGTATTTAAGAAATTCTCACTAGAAAAAGAAACTAACAAATTATTTTTCCCATTGTATTATGCTTCAGAAAGAAAAGCCCTCGGAAAAATGCTGTGTATTTCCTGGGACTGAGGAGGCCTATTAATGACCCTGGAGAGACAAAGTGAAGCCAGGGCTTTTGCACAACAGCAAAGAGATGACCTCACAAAGGCTCTGTCGCTGCAGTCTGGGGCCTGTGGAGCGCACTCCTGTCAGAGCGGTGATTAGGACAACCCCCTAGTGCAGCTGTCCATTGGCGGTCACCAATTTAGAAACAAGGAGTCAGCCAGTTAATTACGTTGTCAGCAATGAAGACAACAATGGGCCGTGGTGCAACCGAATCCCGTGATACATCCAGACAGCCATCTGTATGTCTTCCCCATGCACTTGGCACTTGTTGCTGCAGAACTGGCTTGGACAAGTGACTTAACAGTCAGGCAGCAGACAAGAACTGTCTCTCCTCCTCTGCCAGGCTGTCTACGTTAAGTTTCACCCTTCTCAGAGGAGTCAATTTTGGTGTAAATTAAAGACTCAGCCGTAGCACTGGCCTAGAGATAAACAGGCAGAGCAATCATTCAAATCTTACACCTTATTCATTACTAACATTTACTGAAATATATCTCTCTGCCAGGCACATACCAGAGACGTAGGTATATGAGGAGGATGGAGTCCATTTATATGAAACCAATTAGTGCATGCAGACACAGAGGTGCTAGTGGTTTGCTGTGTATTTCTGTGCCTGAGACACTGGTTAATTCCCCGTTAGACAAATCATCGTGATACATGTGGACAATTAAAATTGCTGAGTTGCTGGAATTCTCTTTCTCTTTTAATTGTTTACATTTCTTTGAATATTTTCAATCAGTGTGGAGGTAGTTATTTTTGAAAGAGAAGAAGGAGGAGAAAGGGAAGAGGAAGGCAAAGGAGAAGAAATAGAAAGGCAGCAAAGGAAAATCTTATCTAATCCTTCTCTACTTAAATTAAGAATAAAGAGGCCTGAAATTTTATGATACTGATTACTTTCTGATCTATTATTTCCTTAGGCAAAGGCAGTGAATTGCGGGTTTGATGACTATATCTTAATTTAAACTAGATTTCATCAAATTCCAGAGTGACATCACTAAGGTCCTGCTCCAACAGTGTTAGAAAATTCTTCCACTGGACTTTTTCCCATCCATGCCCAACAGGTGGCATTCAGGATTTAGGATTAAACTAGCAGAAGAGCTGTGAATAAACATGCTCAATTGACGAAGGATTCAAAAGGTGATTTCTTAATTCCAGACCCTAAAATAATAAGTTATTGAAACTTTGGTTAGATTCTCACCTCAGAATCTTCTAAGACTTCTTCTGTTTCTTCCTGCCTTTGTATGGCCTCATTTCTTCTTTGAATGCTCTAATTGTCATCTTCTTTTTTCAGCTCATTGCTAACCAACTTTAGACTCTTCATCTGCAATTCCTATCCAGGAACACTAAGGACATGTATGTACTTTAAATGAATGATATTTAAAGTTTCTTGTTCTTAATTTTAAAAAACAGATGAGGTAAATGTCCCATATTTTTTCCATTGCTAGAGGCATTTTTTAATGGATTGGTGCCCTTTTTCAAATTTACTAAGAAGAAAAAGGAGAAGTAGGAAAAGAACAAAATGGAATTTTAGTAAATCTACTATTATAATTGAATTATATTCCCCTTGAAATATGCACTGCCCCCTGTACCTATGTGATCCTATTTGAAGTTTTTTTTTTTAATATATTAATGAGGTCATATCAGAGTAGAGTGACTCCTAAAAAGTAATCACTTCTGAGTTACAAAAAGGACAAAAGAGACACAAAGGAGTGGGGTGGAGTGCAGCAGAAGACCATAGATTACTGAAATAGATCCGTCTACCACCCCAGAAAGATGAGAATTGCTGGCCTGGGGGTGTAATGGGTTAAGTACTACATCTGCTAACCAAAAAGTGGCCAGTTCACATCTGCCAGGTGCTCCTTGGAAACTCTATGGGGCAGTTCTACTTTGAGCTATAGGGTCTGTGTGGGGTGGACCTGACCTGATGGCAGTGAGTTTGGGTTTCTTTCTTTCTTTTGGTACTAGAAGCTGAAATAGATGAGGAAGTGTCTCTTCCTGGAGCCATACCCCAAATTCTGACTTCTCACTTCTGTAACTGAGAGTACATAAATTTTTCTCCTCTACTGCCACCCATGTGTGCTATTTTGCTGTTATTGTTTGTTACTGTAGCACCAGGTAACTGAGGCAGCAACCTTAGTCCTACTGTTCCATTCACATAAGTAGCTTATTTCTCTGCTGAAAGGAAAAGAACACAATGACATGTGATTTTTATTATTATTATTTTGATTGAATGAAAATGTACATTCCAATATGAATTTGCATGCCCACCTACGTGCAGCACCCACTGCTCTCCCTGCCCGGTGACAGCACACTCTTCCTCTCTGCACCCCACATGTCCTATCCTCCCAACAGTCTTCTATCCCCTCGTCTTCACCCACTCCCCTTTAGCAGGATGACATCTTGTAGATGCGTAAAACCATAAAGTGCAAATATGATATGGTCACTCTGTGTTGCCAAGTCCAATCCATTCCTGTCCAAAGAGTTGACCTCCATTATGATTTATGGACAGGGGCAATATCAGGGCCATGGGCCATGTCCCCAGGGGAACCCAAAGTCCCTGGACCATCAGCTGTGGTCTTTTAGTAGAGATCCCAGGGTACACCCCTATTTATACTTGTTTTACCAGTGAGACTCAACTTTGTGAGCTCCGTTGTGGCTATCACTGGTGGTGGCCGGGTGCGATCTGGTTCCTCTCGTCACAAGTCGACGTAGTCACCCACTCACGTGGGTCTCTCTGCCTTCTGGGTTCCCTATCCCCCATGTTGTTTTGGTCCTTGGTGATCATGGGTTCCTGCTGAGTTGGCACCATTTGCTGTACTCTCAGATGGCAGCTTGGTAGCTTTTAAGACCCCAGATGTCACTCACCAATGTGGGGTACAGAGAGCTCTTTTAACAAAACGCTAGTTGTGCCAGTTGGCCTCGATTTCCCCTGAGATCACGGTCCCTGGTCCTCTGTCCCAGCTACTCTGTCCTTGCAATATTGGGTTAATATGGGAGGAGTACTCGTGTTATGACACGTAATTTTTAAACACTGAGATTTGGATGGGAAGTGAGTGTTAATAATGTCACAGTAACTGTCTTACTCTTTCAACATTCTCTTTTGGAAATAAACGAAATCAAATTTTTCTTCCTTTCTTTCCCTCCTTCTTTTTACGCTCTGTCCTTTTCCGTCCCCACCCTCATGTATTGTTCTCTTTGTCTGTCCTTCTGCTTCACCTGACCCTTATCCCACTCTTTTATTTCAGTTTTCTCCCTTTTTTAAAATACGTATGTGCATACCTAAATATATATACACACATATTTCTTTAAGTACTTACTGTATGCCAACAGGGAAACCCTGGTTACATAGTGATACAGCTGCTAACCAAAAGGCTGGCAGTTCAAATGTACCAGGAAACTCTATGGGGCAATTCTACTCTGTCATATAGAGTCACTAATTGGAATTGATTCAATGACAGTGGGTTTTTTATATGCCAACATAGAGCCCTGGTGGTTAAGCGGTTAAGAGCTTGGCTGCCAACCACGAGTTGGCAGTTGGAATCTACCAGCTGCTCCTTGGAAGCCCTATAAGTCAGTTCTACTCTGTCCTATAGGGTTTCACAGCAGTGGTATATGCCGAAACTGCTCCGTGCTAGTATTGAACATCAGCTATCCCCTCAAAGAACTTGTAGTAGAGGTAGGAAGACTGAGATGTTAAAAACCAATTTCAGTTCCTTGATGAAGTGCATTCAATAGGAACTTTATAAAATAAATTTATGGAACAAAATTTTATGATCTAAATGAGATGCCTTCCTTAGTTTAGAAAAGCCTCTCCAGAGGAAATATCTTCAGAACTGAGATCTTAGGATGGATTAGTTAGAAAAGTTAGAAGGTGAAGAGTATTTGTGGATCCAATTGGAAATACCAGGAACAAGTCCACAGAGTCAGGAGAGAACACAGGATTTGCAAAATCACATTTTCCTGTCAACTTTTCCCCAACATAATTATAAAAAACATGTGAACTCCAGCAGAGTGTGTGTGTGTGTGTGTGTGTGTGCGCATGTGAGTGTGTACAGCAGATGGTAAGAATTATACCTGCCCACAAAAGAACAGGATAGCCTGAGAACTCTTTTTAGCAATTTCTAGAAAGAAGAAAGGACCATCTAGTATACAGATAATATATTTAAATACTATTTGCATATATTAGTATACAGATAATACATTTAAAAACAAAAGAAAAACCTACTTCAGTGGTTGATTTAATATGTGACAGTCACCATGCTAAATAACTTATTGTAATGAATTCTCATGTAATAGCGAAACAACTCCATGAGGGAGGTTTTGTTTGTGGCAGTGGTTTAAAGAGGAAGGCATTAAAGCACTGAGGATTTAAGTAACTTGTCCCACAGATAATAGGAATTTGAGGTAGGCTATAAATCCAGCTGTTTGATTTGCTAGGCCAACTTAACAATATCCTCTGTTGCTTCATGAAAATGTCAAAAATTTAAGATCTAAAAGTAAAAAAACAGATACTCAAAAAAATACTTAACGTCAACAGGAGCCGCATTATCTCTTCCTTTATGAGTTGGAATAAACTCGAAGACACTGCGTATTTTATTAGGAACCCTGGCAGAACACTGGTTAGAGCTCTTGTCTGCTAACAAAAAGGCAGTAACTTGAACTACCAGCTGCTTTGCAGAAGAAAGATGTGGCAGTCACTTCCCTAAAGATTACAGCCCTGGAGATCCTGTGGGGCAGTTCTCCTCTGTCCTATAGGACTGCTGTGAGTCAGAATTACCTCAGTGGCAATGGGTTTCAGTACCTGCTGTAAGACAGCATGCATGGTATCTCTTGTATAATTATTACGTAATTTCTTACATAATTTATTTCTTATAGTACTCTTATTGTTAATACTTTATAATTAAGATATATAAACAAGAAATATGTACATAAAAGTAATTCATAATACTAAGTAGCAATAATCATAAATAATATTGTTTGTCAACTTCTAAAATAGTTACATATATTGAGTTTCACAAAAGTGTAAAAGGAGGGTCTGTCACTGTGTTTTGATTGTAATAAAATTATGTAATAAATAATTCCAAGTCTCAGTGGTTTATAACTATAACCATTTTTCCTCTTGACCATTTCTTTTCCTGTGGATTGACTGTGAGTTCCTAGTCTTGTTTGGTCTTGTCTGGCTTTGAATGGGTCATCTTCCCTGACTTCTCTACATCATGTGTCTTCTCTTTGAGGATAAACAATCAGCGGTTTCTTGGGCATCTTCTCCTGGTGGATCGCAGGAGCACTAAAGAAGGCAAACTAAACTCTGGAGGCTCATTGAGAGCTTTTGCTCGTTCCGTGACTCTCATAATATTTCTTTAGTCAAAACAAGTCACATGGCCAAACAAACAGTATGGCGACAAAGTAATCCCACCACAGGGGAACAGACTGTAAAATCATAAGAAAAAGGATGTTAATGTCTAATCATTTCACAGGGAAGAAAACAAATGAGAAAAAAAAAATCCACTTATAAATGAGAACAGAATCCCAAAGAATTCAAGTGATTGATTCAAGATTACACAGTTAAAAAGTACAGAACCTGAGATTAAGACCTTTTTCTTAGGACACTGACTACTATGTGTTTTGTTATGACCCATGAGTGCTCTCAGTAAGTAAGATAACGTCTTAAAGTCAGGGTGTCCAAAAATTTTCAGGTAAGATAAAGTTTGCTTCAGGTGACAGAAAACGTACAGATATTTCCAACCAAAGCTACTGCTGTTGAGTCAGTTCTGACTCATAGCAACCCTATAGGACAAAGAAGAACAAAGTAAATCCTCATAATGTTTCCTTTACAGAAGCAGACTGCCACATCTTTGTCACATGGAGCGGCATGTAGGTGTGAACTGCCAACTTTTGATTGACAGCCTAGACTTTTAATGACTTCACCACCGGGGGTCCTTCCCACAGGTATTGTTGGTGTTCGGTTCCACAGAGTGAATGCCAGCACTGTGTACAGCAGAACAGAATGCTGCCCACTCTCATTCCATCGCCACAATCTTTGCTGTGCTACAGTCCATTACTATAGTCACTATTTCAATTCATCATATTGAAGGTCTTTTTCTTTCTGTCCCTTTACCAAGTATGATATGCTTCTGCAGGGACTGGTCCTTCCTGATACCATGTCCCAAATATGTGAGATTAAGTCTCCAGGTCCTTGTACTTCATCCAAGACCTATTTGTTTGTTCTTCTGACAGTCCATGGTATAGTCAATATTATTAACCAACACTATGATTCAAAGGTGTCAGTTCTTCCTCCATCTCCCTAATGCTTTGTCCAGTTTTCACAAGCATATGAGGTGATTGAAAATATACAGATATTAGGCAGGTAACCGAACACGTTAGATTGCCTGGGATAGTTCCTTGGTATGCCTGGCATGATTCATGATGCCCCTCCTCCAGTCAAAAGTTTCCCAGTTGAGAAGATCCTTGTGTGGTCAATTTAAGCTCAATAGTGGATAAAAATAAGCCATGTGGAGTATATACACATAGTATATTCAAATACAATGAAGAAACCAGTTTAAATTGTATGGAGGCTCCAGTTTGGGGATTTATCTTAAGGGAGAAACACATTTAGGCCAATGGGTGGAGTGACTTGGTTGCCAAGCAGAGAAGCTGATGTGTATTTTTATAGTTACCGGAGAGCCATTAGAGGAAACCTGGTGACAGTGATAAAAGCTCTAAGCTTCTGACTAAAAGATTGGAGACTTGAACCCATCAGCCACTCTACAGTAGAAAGATGTGGCAGTCCACTTCTGTTAAGATTTATAACCTCAGAAACCCTATGGGTCAGTTCTACTCTGTCCTATAGGGTCACTTTGCATTGGAATAAACTTGATGGCAGTAGGTTTGGGAAGGGAGCCATTAGAATATCTGAGTAGCATAATGGCAGTATCATGGGTTGATTTAGAAAGATAAATATGGGATGAATTGGATGAAAAAAAAAAGTGTGAGGTTGTAGAACCAATTACGAGACAAACTCAGTAGCCTTGATGTAAGATCCTGATTGTCTAGATGACACTGAAGAGAATGAAATCTAAGAAATAGTTATGAGAGCTTATAGAAAGGAAAAGTGTTAAACACGCAAGTAGAAATACAAAGAAGGCAATTAGATATATAAGCACATAAACAACATGGGGATGGAGTCTGACCCTCTCTAACTTGGCAAGGGGAAAGGAGAATGAAAATCCATGGCCCAAGGCTAAATCCTATGAGGTGAAGATCAGACATGCTTCCTCTCTTTACCATCTTTACTAATTCCAACACCAACCATCACTCCCACAGCACTCTCTACTTCTCTGCTTGGTTTAATAACTCAGTTCAATGGCCACACAAAATTCACAGATCATATTCACAATTATGCAGTTTATTAGGGAAGAACAGGTTGCAGCTCAGGCTCAGGAATGCTCAAGCATACAGTTCTTTCTTTAGTACAGCTTCTTCTCAGCCCTGCTCACAAGCATGTCTCTCTCTTTCTGGCCCTAGGCCTCTGCCTACAGTCATACAGCTTTCTTGCTCATGGTCTGGGAAGCCCAGTATACCGTCCCTATGGGTTTCTCCTTCCTTGGTTGTGGTGGGCTCTTTACTTTCCCAATTCTGAAATGGCTCATTTCAAGCAAAATCAACCAGTCCTTTCATAGACTATAATTATCATCTCTGCACAGTCTCACCCAGTAACTCAAACAAGAGTTACACGGCCACAGCTATAGGGTTGTGATGAGTCAGAACTAACTTAACAGCAGAGACTTGACTTTTAGAAGGGCTGTAGTAAGTAAGTCATTACACTACAGGCCACCCCTTGGTTTTTCTAGCCATTGACCCTTACAATCCTGAAGGATGACTTTCTTGCTCTCAGTTATTTTAGCAGTCCAAAACAATAATTAACAATTAGTAGGGCAAAACAATCTGAAGGGTGATTTAATCAGATACCAGCCATTCAGTTCAGATGCAGTTTTCTATCTGATGTGGTCAGGTTCTCCAATAGTTCATATCATTTTTTTGGTGTCTGAAAAATTCAACTGAACAAATTATTCCCTTCTCTGAGCTTCATGAGGTATCAGCATAGCAAAGCCTTTAAGTGGCTTCAGGTTCTGCCGCTGTACTTCACGCCAGCAGTATCCCTGTCTTAGTTCACTCTTTCATACTTACAGCTTCTACAATTATAGTTTTATAATCACTATCAACCCTGTTAGGAAATCCTGGTTGAATTGTGTGTTAAGTCCTATGTCTGCTAACCAAAAGGTCGTCAGTTCAAATCCACCACGTGCTCCTTGGAAACTCTATGGGCAGTTCTACCCTGACCTCTAGGGTTGCTATGAGTTGGACTCGACTCAATAGCAGTGGGTTTTATGAACTCTGTTAACAATCAACATCACGGAATTGTACACCCCTGTTAGCATCTTCTCCTACTCTCTTTTCTCTAGATCCATTAGGAAAAGAGGATTCTATTCAGTGGGATTCTCTCTCCCTTGTCTTCCTTATTTTGTGTAGACACACTCGTGAAAGCATATAAGCCAGTCATGTTGTGCCTTTATCTCCTCTTGTTTTAGATAGCCAATGTTTAAATTGTTCATGCCTGTCAAGCCAGTGCTCTGAGAAGACAAGCATGTTTCTTGGTCTTGAAAAAAAATCTTCTGTTCTCGTCAGAACTTTGAGCATCTGAATCCATAAGCAAAGCCCAGCCCACACCAAGCCATCAAATTGCAGCAGTGTATGTACTGGCTCACTGTATCAAACATCTTTCTCTTCTTTCAGTTAAGTTTTGGTGAGCTCATCCCCAGCCATTCCAGCTTGGTCACAATGAATAGCAGCCTTAGACTAGAGAGTTCACAACACCTCCTGGCACTTCAGACAGCCCCTTCACACTCTCTCATACCCAGCTAGGTCAACAGGTTCCATTCATAAACTTCAGGAGACCAACATCTCCTTTTAGTTTTCACCAGCCAGCCACTCTGATCTCTCTCATCTTTGATTGGAGGACTACTCTTTAGCAATTTGTGCTATGCAGATAACACTACCTTACCTATTGGAAGTGAAGAAGATTTGAAACACTGATGAATATCAAGGACCACAGATTTCAGTATAGATGGTACCTCAACATCAACAAAACAAAATTCTTCACAACTGGACCACTTAGCAACATCATCATAAATGTAGAAAGCGTTACATTTTACTTGGGTCCTTAATTAATGCCCATGGAAGCAGCAATCAAGAAAAGATGCATTATGTTGGGAATATCTGCTGCAAAGGATCTCTTTAAAGTAATCAGAAGTTAGGACGCCACCTTGAAGACTAAGGTGTGCCTAATCCAAGCCATGGCATTTATAGTCACATCATGTGCATGTAAAAGCTGGGCCATGAACAAAGAAGACAGAAGAATGATTGATGTCTTTGAATTGTGGTGTTGAAGAAGAATGTTGAATGTACCATGGACCACTAACAGAACAAACAGATCTGTTCTAGAAGAAGTACAACCAGAGTGCTCCTTGGAAGCAAAGACGGCAAGATTGCATCTAACATACTTTGGATCTGTTATCAGGAAGGATTAGTCCCTGGAGAAAGACATCATGCTTGGTAGAGTGGAGGGTCAACAAAAAAGAAGAAGGACTTCAATGAAATGGATTGGCACAGTGGCTGCAACAATGGGCTTAAGCATAAAAATGATTGTGGACATGGCACAAGACTGGGCAGTGTTTTGTTCTGTTATGCACAGGGTCTCTGTGAGTCAGAACCTCTTCAGCAGCACCTAACAACACAACACATCTTTAGTCCTCGTGGGTTGGGTCAATGAGTGGCAATGGAATATGTCTAAATTCAGCCTGTCTCTTCATTGGTGCCCAATTTCCACTCACTGAGTAGACCCAAATGGTCACCACAATTGAGCATACATATCTGTCTACTTGCAGGCTACCTTTAATTTCTAGTCCTGGAAGGGGGCTCCTACTAATGAACATAGACTTTTCCCACCTCATCACATCTATCAGCAAGCTGCTGACTCAAAATTCAAAAAGCAAAACAATCACCCACCAACTCATCCACAGTCCTTTCAAATGCAAATGTTCTGTTCTCTCAGCAGTTCTGGATGGTTCTGCGTGTCTTTAAAAATATAAAATCTAGGTGAGGATCCAGTTTTCAACCTAAGATTCCATTCTATACACAATACTGTGGCATTCCAATAGTTTCCCCTGGGCAAATCCTAGATCCTTCTTTGGCATATTCAATCAAATATTGGCTGAGGGTGGACTTATACTCTCTCATTGCTACTATAATACTCATTATTCATTTCTGCATACATTTAGGTTTGCATTACAATGCAAAGTAGAAGAAACATTCAATATTTATAGAATATTCAATCAAACAAGTAATCCTAAACACATAACACTTTTTTAAACATGCCAGTTTCATCTTCTTTTCTCTAACTCTTGACTGTCCTCCCATCCATGTGCATATGGCCTTGCGTCTCGGGCTTCCGACTAGGTACAACAATTAAACTTGGCTCCTTATCAGTCATCTTGCTTGTCTGGCATGGTACTTGCCTCAAGCTTGTCTCCCCTTAAAACCAAAGCCCACTGTGATTCCAACCCATAGTGACCCCATAGAACAGAGTAGAACTGCTACATAGAGTTTCCAAGGAGTGCTTGGTGGATTTGAAATACTGACCTTCTGGTTAACTTACAGTACCATGCCTATAAAGGCCACAATAAGGTATTCATTACACTGCAGCAAGTCTGAAGCTCAGAGAGATCTATATTCAAAGTATAAATTTGAGAGTCTAGTATTGACATTTAGTATCATTAATATCACTTGCATGAAAAATTTTGCTTAACACAAAAATATTTGAATTTGTATGTCAACAGGTAACTGCCAAATATTCAAACAGACTCAAAAGAGGGCATAGAACAAGGAATATCATTGTTGAAGTCAAATAGATCTTGGCTAAAAGCAGACAATATCAGAAATGTTTACCTATGTTTTACTGGCTATGCAAAGGCATTTGACTGCGTGGATCATAACAGATTATGGATAAAATTGCAAAGAGTGGGAATTCCAGAACATCTAAATGCATTCATGAGGAATCTGTGCATAGATCAAGAAGCTGTTTTCTAAATAAGACGAGGTGATCAGTTGCGGTTTAAAAAACTGGAGAAGCTATGCATCAGGGTTTTATGCTTTCACCACACTTATTCAACCTCTATGTGGAGCAAAGTCTGAGAAACTGGCTCCTTTAAGGAAAGGCATGGCATCAGGATTAGAGGATGATTGATTAACAGTTTGTGATATGCTGCTGACGCATCCTTTCTTGCCCAAAGTAAAGAGCTCTTGAAGCATTCGCTGATGAAAATCAGACACCACAACCTTCAATATGGGTCACACCTCATCGAAAACAACCTGACCAACAAATAATATCATGATAAAATGGTGAAGAATTTGAAGTTGTCAAAGATGTTAATCATTTTACTTGGATCCACAACCAATACCCAAAGAAGCAGCAGTCAAAAATTGAAATGGTGTATTGCATTGGTCAAATCTGCTAAAAAGTTTCTCTTAAAAGTACTAAAAAGGAAAGACATCACTTTGATGACTAAGCTATGGTATTTTCAGTTGTTTCATATGCCCGTAAAACCTAAATGATGAATAAAGAAGACAAAAGAAGAATAATTGAAGTATTTGTATCATGGTGTTGGCAAAGAATATTGAATGTACCATGAACTCCCAGTTAGAATGCTCCTTCAAAGCAAGAATGGTGAGAGTTCATTTCTTTTATCTTGGACATGTTATCAGGAGGGATGAATCTCTTGAGAAGAACATCATTCTTAGTAAAATAGAGGATGAGTAAAAAAGAGACAGCCCTCCAATGAGATGCAATGACACAGTGGCTGTAACAATGGACTCAACCATAGCAGTGATTGTGAGGATGGCACAGGACTTGGCCATGTTTCATTTTGTTATACACGGGGTGGTTATTAGTCTGAGCCACCCTGCAACAACTGACAACAGCAACAGCAGTGTTGACATTTGCTTTGCCCTTAAACAAGTTACTTAACCATTTTGAACTTCAGCTTTCTTACTAAAAAAAAAAAAAAAGGAAAACAAAATAGAACTTTCTAAGGAAATCATTCAGTGAACTGTCATGGGAGAGGAGAGGTTTACATTTGTAGTTTCAATTAATAGTGGAATGATTGTAGAACGATGCCAAACAAAATCAGGAAAAGGCTGGCACTGTCTGAGTATACACTGAGCCATGTTTATAAAAGATAAAGCTATGTCCACAGGGTGATGAAGAAAGTTAAAACAGAGCAGAACTTTTAGGCCTGAGCTTAGGGAAAAAGTGTATGTGAATGAGTCTTTTCTGTGGTTGTTTGAAGGTAAGTAAACTTAAAGTAAGAAACCCTGCTGGAGCGGCAGTTAAGCACTCAACTGCTAACAGAAAGTCAGCAGTCCAAACCTGTTAACCACTCTAGAGGAAAAAACTTTTCAGCCAAGGAAATCTCATGGAAGAGATATACTCTACTATAGGGTCCCCCTGTAAGTAAGAATGGAAATCCTGGTGGTGTACTGCTTAAGTGCTATGTCCGCTAACCAAAAGGCTGGCAGTTTGATCCTACCAGATACTTTTTGGAAACTCTGTGGGGCAGTTCTACTCTGACCTCTAGGGTTGCTATGAGTCAGAATCAAGTCTACGGCACTGGGTTTGTTGTCTTTGGGTATGAGTCAGAATGGACTTTAGCTCCAGAGCAATAACAAAACACTTCAAGTACACTAACTTGTCCACTGGGGCAATGTTGTAAGTAAACCACAGTAGATATTTCCTGAATCTGTGGATAGTTTTTCTAGATAGATATGTATTATTTAAAAACTCCTGCTGCTTTAGCCATCTGTTACTACTGTAACAGAAATAACCACAAATGGATGGCTTTAACAAAGAAATGCCCCTTCCCTCCAGACTTTCTATGTTGGCCACATCCTCTAGATTCAGAGTGGAAGCCTCTTGGTCCTGTGCTACAGCTCCACCTTCCAGGCCCACTGGGACAGCAACTCTGGTCTTTCAGCTTCAGATGCACCCAAAGCCCAAATGAATGACAATTCCACCTTTCCACACAGGAAGCCATGGCCCCACCCTTTCAAACCCCTGAGGTCATGGCCATACCTTTTGAGACTGAGGCACCTCAGCTTTTCATGCTGTTTGTTCAGTTTCTGCTTCCTATGGCCTCATGGCCCTGGCCTCGTACCCTTACCTGATCTGCTGAGGCAAGTGTTCCAAAGCTCTGTAGCTCCACCGATTCAAGTACCCAGAGGTACCCACTCAGCCAGGAAGCCTCCTGGACTTAGGCACTCAGCTCTCTCTCCCCATGGGTCAACAAGCCTAGCTCCACTGATTCAAGTGCCCAGAGTCACCACTCTGCCAGGAGAGCTCTGTGCACAGGTACTCAACATTCTCTCTCTGTGGGTTGGCTCCAGTGCTGCCTTCCACTGGTCTGGTTCTGCTACTGCCTGTCTACTGCTGCTGCTGTCCTGAGTCCTCTTCTGCTTGTTTCTCACCATCTGTACCTTCTTTGCTAGAAACAGTTCTCCTCGGTTCCTTCCGAGTCTTCTATCCAATCGCAGGTTCAAATTGGCTTCCACATTTTAGGTATTTGTTAGAGCAGCACCCCACTCCCTTGGTACCAAATTCTGTTTCAGTCATCTGGTACTACTCTAACAGAAATATCACAAATGGATGGCTTTAACAAAGAAAAGTTCATTCTTTCACAGTCCAGTAGGCTGTACGTCTGAATGTAGGATTTCTGCCCCAGGAGAAAGCTTTCCCTCTGTCGGCTCTGGAGGAAGGTTCTACTGTTGTGTCAGTCCTTGGTCAGGGAGCATTTTGTCACAGTGCTGCTTTCTTGACCATATTAGGTTCCCAACTCTCTCTTTGCTTCCCTTCCTTTTATCTCTTGTAAGACAAAAGGAACCTGTCTCTATATTGAAGCAGGGAGGCAATCTTACGAAGGGTGTTACACTCCCACCCTAATCTTGAACATAAATCCAATCTATTAACCACGGGCATCAGAAAATCACAAAATGGAGGGCAATCACTCAAAATTGGGAACAACTGGCCCAGCCAAATTACTATGTACATTTTTGGGGAGACACAATTTAATCCATGACACCTGCCTACTTTCATTTGTTGTTGTTGTTGATTTGATCACCAATGAATTCTTTCTTTCAAACTTTATCACCATTTTTCAATGTCAATGTTCGAGTATGTTGACACCATTTCTCTTTTAATTTATTCACTCTGCTTGAAGGTTGTTTACCTTAGACTGAGCTAGCCTTGATTTTTGTGAAGTCTGCATTTATTGCTGGGTTAGCTTTCATTTAGAGGTGAGAGTTGAGAACTATCTGTTCTGCTAGAAACAGAAACAGCTACCTCAGTACTACGACAACGAACACCTTAAACAGGAACACATATGTCGCATCTCAGGAGCACTTTTGCTCAGGTAATGCTGATCAGTTGCTCATTCTATGTATCTTGCTGTGTTATTGATATGTTAATTTGGGAAAAACCTTTTCTCCCCTCCAAAGAGATCTTTAAAAAATCCAAAACCATCTGAAGGAATAGAGTAAATTCCATCAGGCTATGAGAGTTGATTCCTTCACTCAAATATTTAACTGGAAAGAAGTTCTTGTACACTTTCAAGAGGAGAAAAGCATGGGTTATGATTTTATATCTTCTGGATTTTCCCAGAACATAAGTTGGGTTGTGTCATTTTCTTTGGCCAGGTTTCCCCTGTGCACATAACTGATAGGAAACACTTTATTTCCTACTGTTTTGTTAGAATTAGGCAAGATGTTAGTTGAGTTGTAGCTTCTTGGTTAGATGTGTTTCTCAGAGTTGCTCCTATCAATTTCTGCTCCATCCATTTCTATCTCTAATGTGCATCCCTTTTCCAAAACCAAATCTTACCTTGGGCAGTGGTGTTCTGTAGGTCCTAGTCTAAAACTTCATCCAAATGTCCAACACTGCTGTGAAAAGTGACGTGATATTGTGAATGTCTTGTTGCATCTATAACTTCTCTGTTCTCTTAAGTCTCTGGTTCTTATTACAGTAGTGATGTTTGTTCTTAAGCCTCAACTCTCATCCTGGTGCTAAGTGCTAACTTTCCCATTTATCCTATGCTGTGACAAACTTAGGGCAGAAAGTATAGTATGGTGGAAGGAGATTAGGACTAACAAATGAGACACAGATTACGACTTCAGGTTTGTGTACTTGGGTAAATTGCAATCTTCTGAGTTTAGAGTCCCTATCCACAAGAGGAAAAGGTTGAGTTAGGTCATCTCTAAGGACCAAGGCCAGACCAAGACTGTGGTCCTCGTATTCCCAGTTGCCAGATGATTTGGCACTGCTCCAAAGTGATAATCTTCAAACAATCACTCAGCACTTGTCAAGCAAGGTCAGTGCTGCAATTTTTTTTTCTTACTTTAAGGCCCTGTTTACACTGGCAGTACTGAGATAAATTTATGCCATTTATACAAGGACTTCCTCCCAGAGATTTTGCTAACTGGCCCACTATTTCTTATGAAGTCTTTGTTCTCTTTCAGGATGCTTTATTCATCAGTGCTCAAGACTGTCAGTCTAGCTCAGATAAAGTCCCATTCATTCTCTGTCATCTATATATGACTAATTTAACCATTTATACCCTTTCCTGACTACATTCTCCTGCTTGGAATATCCTTACCTTCCCTCCCCAGTCTACTTTATCCATGTGGTCCAACATTCCTTCTCTTCTGTCTAGGCAACTTTCCATGACCACTCAAGACAGAATGAAATGTTCTCAATTCTGGGCTCCAATGTACCTCTTTATAAAACAGATTGTACTGTTTTCCGTTATTTATTTAAACATTTACCTTTATTAATAATCTTAACCCCCCCCTAAAAAACCACTGCTGTCTAGTCGAGGATGACTCATAAGGACTCTATGAGTCAGAGTAGAACTGCCCCATGGAGTTTCCAAGGAGCACCTGGTGGATTTGAACTGCTGACCTTTTGGTTAGCAGGTGTAGCAGTTTACCCACTATACCACCAAGGTTTCCTATTAATAAACCTAGGAGGTTAAAAACCTTATATCTGGCTTTGTATTTCAAGTCCCTAATTTGTAGTCTATATTAGGCAGATACTGTCACAGTAATGCTGAACTGCATGGTAATAAACTACCCAAAATTCAGTGTTTATAACAATAAGTATTTTTTTTGCATTCATGTATCTGAGGATCAGCTGAGATGGTTCTACTTCAATCTGCAGATCTGTAGGGTAGCTGGGGGATCTTTACCATGTGCCATATTCTGAGGCCCGCAGGTTGTGGGGTGCTGCGGCTTTCCAGGGATAGGCCACACCAAGGATTTGTTCTTTTCTTGGCAATAGAAAACAAACAAACAAACAAAAAACATGATCAAAGCCTACACTTAAGTCCTGTGTACTACATTCCATTGTCTAAAGCAAGATACACGGCGAAGTCCAAAGTCAAGGGTCAGAAAAGTACACTTTTCTCAACCACATGGTCATGAAGAGTGTATAGATATATTCTACTACTACAGAGTGAAGAATTAAGACCACTAATTCAATCCACCACAGTACTTTTCAGTGTGTTTGTTGTTAGATGTTTAGTAAACGGAGGAATAGACATACATGCAGGAGTAAGTTTCAAAATTACAGGTGACTCAAAAAGATATGGTTTAATAAGAGAGGAAGGACCACGGCAAAGTGATAACAATCTGAGCTGTAGGCTATCTGATGCTGTATGTTGATTTGTGTAATAGAAGCCAAATGAAGTGAGCCAGCCATGTCCGGTGGCACCATGAAGCCCCAGAAAACTGCAGTGTTTGCTGGGATTCAGCTGTGAGTCGTTCCTTAAGCAGGCCTAAGCTAAGCATAAAAGCAGCTTTTTTCATAATCTGAGAACAATTCTGTGTCAGAGAGAAAAGGAAAGACAACGTAATTTTGTTACCTGCATACATCCATACCACTGATGGAAGAAAGTGATTCCTTCCAGTTATCACTCATCCGCATTAGGCTTTTTGGTTTCCTGGGAGGCTCTTCTCCATCCCCCATATAAATCCTCACTGGGATTTGTTAGCAAGAAGTAATTTTCCACTTTTTAAAGAAAATCTAGTATCTATCTTAAACTATATGGCAGTAGTTGTTCAGTGGTAAGATTCTTGCCTTCTGTGTGGGAGATTCAAGTTCAGTTCCCACCTAACACCCTTCATGTTCAGCCACCACTCATTGGGCAGTGGAGGCTTGTGTGTTGCTGTGATAGTGAATAAGTTTTAATTCAGCTTCCAGACTAAGACTAGGAAGAAAGGCCTGGTGACCTAATTCCTAAAATCAGCCACTGAAAGCCCTGTGGCTCACAATGATCCCATTCTCAGTCACAGGGATGGTGCAGGACCTATAGTTAGTCCCTCCTGTTGTGTGTGGGGTTGCCATGGGTTGAGATTGACTTGATGGGAATTAACAATATCTTAAACTAATTTATAATGCATGTTGTTCTAAAATAGGAGATATACCATGTCAATAAGTAAATTGTGAGTTTGAATGGAGAGAGAATCTCAGATAAAGGATCAAAACCAAACCAAACCCAGTGCTGTCGAATCAATTCTAACTCATAGCAACCCTAGAGGGCAGAGTAGAACTGCCCCACAGAGTTTCCAAGGAGCACCTGGCAGATTCAAACTGCTGACCTTTTGGTTAGCAAATGTAACATTTAACCACTACAGCACTGGAGATTGCAAAACAATGGTGTAGGGTTTTGATATTTTAAGTGTTTACAAAAAGACCATAACAATTTCCCAAGCAGGGAGTCATGTCCTGGGTCTGTGAGAATCAGAGTGAAGTTTAACAGAAAGCTAGTGTTCTAAGAAAAGGAGAGCAGAAAAAGTAAAGAGACTTGAGAATACAGGAAGAGCTGATCAGGAGGGAGCCGGCTACACAGTTACCAGAGGAACACACCCAAAGGTGGAAAGAAGGTGAAACAAGCAAGAAAACAAAGCTCCCCAAAGCACTCCTAGGCATTCTGACTTACTTAGTGTGAGCAGGCATAACTGAGCCCAGAGCATCAGTTCGAGAATGAGGTTCACCCAGGAAAGAACGCTGCTTTTCTAGGGAATAAAAGAAGTTTAAGGCCTTGACTTGGAGGATAGAAAATGAAGCTGCATCAGAAGGCTCCAAAGCCCTGGGAATCTTGGCTTCCAATGCGTCAGTGGTGGTTTAAAGAGAAGAGACACTGTAGGGCAGGCTAAAATGACTACTGCCCCTTTAAAATCTGTGCCTCCCTGAGCAATGGAAGCCTCTGTGATTTTTCTCTCCCAGTCCATGGTTTGTATATCAATATGCCCTCACATTCTGGAAAGTCATGAACCAGATGGTAAAACCAGAAAAGAGAAAAATGAGTGAAGGTTATGAGCCCAAGAGATTGAACCTTGACAGAGAAATCACCCTGTCAGCTCTCGCAGACTGAAACAGAGATTCAGCAAGTGAAGAAATGGAAGGTTCCCATCAGGAGAGATTTAGGTCACCTTGTGCTTTCAGGAGACTACCCTTGCGCTTGCTCCATACAGTGTGCACATTACTTCAAAGCTCTTTTTAAATATTTTAAACAGGAAGGTAAACGAAAAGATCCAATGGGGTTTGAATTCAGACTCGGATTACAACAAATGTGACCTTGAAAAATTTATCTAATATCCCTGAATCTCAATTGCTTAGTTTTAAAAATAGTGATAATAACTCCTATCACATAATTTTTATGAAGATGTTTTCTGAAGAGGTTGGCATTTAGGTGGCAGCCACTTGTTAGTTTTCCCTCCCTTTTTTCTTTCTTTCCTGCTTTCCTGTTTTGGTCTTTTTAAAACAGCCACAATACTGCTTCTCTTCCCCTCAGAATTTTGTGAAAAGCGATCTACAAATCATTGTAAAGCACTTGGAAAGGGTAAAGCACTTAATAACATTCCAAGACAGGCTAGATATACTGCAAATTTGCTGAATGTTACAGGGAATTTAAGTTTTCAAGTCCCAGTGAGTGTGCAAAATGACTGATATCCTTTTCTTTCATGTGAACTGTAAGTTAGCATGTGTATTAATAAGTAAAATAAGTTTATTTGACTAGGAATGGGAAGAATTACACCTATATAAATTACACACACACACACACACAGTGTGTTGTATGTAAATAGTCACTTTAAGGACTAAGGTGTGCCTGTCCCAAGCCATGGTGTTTTCTATCTCTCATTTGCGTGCAAAATCTGGACAATGAACATGGAAGACTGAAGAAGAATCGATGCATTTGAATCATGGTGTTGGTGAAGAATAATGAATACGCCATGGACTGCAAAAAGAAAGAATGAATCTGTTTTGAAAGAAGTATAGCCAGAACGGCACTTAGAAGCAAGGATGGCGAGACTTTGTGTCACATTCTTTGGGCATGTTATCAGGAAGAATCAGTCCCTGGAGAAGGACATCATACTTGGCAAAGTAGAGGGTCACAAAAAACGAGAAAGACCCTCAGTTATCCAGGCTGACACAGTGACTGCAATAATGGACCCAAGCACAGCAGCAATTACGAGGAAGGCGCAGGACTAGGTAGTGTTCCATTCTGTATGCAGGGTTGCTATAACTTGGAACTGACTCAACAGCCCCTTACTATGGACACAACAGCAGATTTTAAATACCCTTACCTGCATATCTCTCTCAGGCTGTATTTTCCAGAATTTTCTCACAAGGGGGGAAAAAATCCCAGCAAAAACAAACATGTGAAAGTAAAAAGCAAAACTGCCTGAACAAATCTATATGCAAAGTCCACTTACCTTTTTTGCCTGTATTGATTTGTTAATCAAAAAAGAAAATACAAGAATACTGGGTGGAAAACAATCAACTAGTCTATATTCTGAATGCCAATCTGGTCAGTCTGGTCAGCTGTAGGCACTCTGGAACATTCTCAAGTATTAATATATGGCTCTTGTCTTTAGGACAAAAACACATGTAATGAAATAAAAATACAAGAAAATATGGCATAGCACTGACCTGTGTGTGTGCGTGTGTGTGTTTATAAGCAAGTTTCTGACATAATAAAGACACATACTAGACAGGTTTTTTTTTTTTTTTTTTCCTAGCAGTTGTAGTAGCATAGATTGAAAGGAGAGAGATTCACTTATTAGGGAATTCTTTTGGAAGCTATTTCAGTCATGTATTTGAAGTAAAGATGATCTGAGTGTGTTAGGTAAAACTAGAAATGTTGAAATCATACGAAAACAAATATTGTTAAGATTCTATAATTGACTTAGTCATTTTTAACAGTACTCAGGTCTCAACTATATGATGTTTTCACATATTAACACTAAGGAAGGTCTGAGGAAAATTTGTATCTGTCTTGCCAAGCTTCTTAGAATTCTAGTCTAGAAAGTATATTATTTTGTTAGTTGCCATTGAGCCAGCATGCAGCTCATGGCAATCTCAATGAGTTGGAGTCCCCAGTGCAACAACAGCATCAGACTGTTGAGACCCATAGCATTTCATTCACTGACATTTGGAAGTAGAGAAGTAGAATACTTGGCCTTTCTTCCTACTCTGTCTTAGCCTGGAATTTGTTCCAGCATCATAGCAACACACAAGAATTTACTAACAGGTGTACAGTGGCTGTACATAAAGTCGCTGGCTAGAACTAACTCCAGGTTTACATATGGAAGAGGAGAATTTTGCTACTGGACCATCACTGTCCCTTAAGGGAAAAAATTACACAACACAAACCTCATTGCCCATTGAGTAGACTGACTTACAGCAGCCCTACAGGACAGAGTAGAAATGTGCCACAGAGTTTTGATTGGCAACTGTATCTCTTAACCACTAGGTCACCAGGGTTTTCCTACAAACTGTAGGTTGGTTTAAATAATTTTAAAGTAGATTTTCTCTTTAGCTCGAATTTACCAACTACTCCAAAACATGGAGACGCTTTCAAAGAGAAATAAATGTTAAAAATAAATCCTAAATTTTACACCCAGTCCTTTTTAAATTCCACCTATTTTCCCCCACCCGGGAAACCTTGATGGCATAGTGATTAATTGTTATTACTACCTAAACGTTGGCAGTAATAACAACCTAAAGGTTGGTAGTTTGAATCCACCAGGTGCTCCTTGGAAACTATGGGGTAGTTTTATTCTTCATCTTCTTTTTAAATTGTGTTTAAAGTCAAAGTTTACAATTTGAGTAGGTTTCTCATACAAAAACTTATCTATACTTTGTTATGTTACGCTTTGTTAACTGCTCTCCCAATACTGTGACAACACAATCCTCCTCTTCAACCCGAATTTCTCATGTCCATTTAGTTATCTGCTGTCCCCTTCTTTCTCTTCATCTCACCTCCTGGCAGGAACAGTACTCTGTCCTATAAGGTTGCTATGAGTCAGAATCGACTTGACGGCAATAGGTTTGGTTTCTGAGTTTGCCCCAGCTGCTTTCTCTGTGCCACACAAATGTCCTAATTCCTTTAAATGTCCTGAACACACTCCTTGTCTTTTGACTTACACAAGTCCTTACACCTGGAATGCTCCTCCCTGTCCCTGCCTTCCCTCCACCACTACCACTGAATAACCACAATGCCTTCAAAGACCAGCCCAGACAACAACCTCATTAATAAATGCATTTCTGATGCTTTCTTGACATGCGTTCATTCCACCTAACAGGATCCAACATGCTCTCTTCTGGGGTCCTCTAGTACACTGAAAAAGTTTCAACCATGACAACTACAGGATTGTTGAAGTTCTCTATAATTAGTTGTTTACATAGCTTTACCTGCTGCTCAGACTTGGGTTCTCAAAACTCTGGTTTTTCCTGTTTTGTACACCTTGGACATATAATAGTGTCTGGAAGTTATCTGGGATTCAATAGACAATAAAGTATCGAATGAATACATATTTTTTAAATAAGGTATTTCAGTCTATGGAGAAAAAGAGAGGGAGATAATCTCAGATTAGTATTCATACCAGTTGGGAAATTTACTTTCTATTTTAGTTTGAAACTTCAAGCTAAAAAGCAGATTCCTTCTAGGTCATAGGATTGGTAGAGTACCTGTGACTGCTTTGATGTTTTGGGGGGGGGGAGAATTTGTAGATATGCATCTATAAAGGCATTGATGAAAAGTCATGGGAGTGCTATTATTTCAGTGAGCAAGTGTTAAAATATCAGTGTGTGTATATCAGTGCATATCCGCATAGGTAAAATTAAAAGCACAAAAATAATTTCAGTGGAATGTTAACTCTTACTTCAACTATTAAGCTACTAAAAATTTTTATTTACTCAGGACAACTCTAGACTATTACATTCCTCATCTCTTCCTGTTGCGGACAATATTTCACTATTTCTTATACGTTAGAAAACAAGTAATACCAGGACCAAAAATAAAAGACAGGAAATATTAAAATTAGGCAATGAGTTTATTTTCAGGAATTTGGCCTGGAAAATATCTATAGATTTAAATGTGATATTTATGATTATGTAATCTGTTATGATAGTTGTACGAGGTCTGACAATTAGGTTCATGAACTCATCCTAGAAAAAGTGCTACATAACTCATTACTGAGTATCACTATGGTCACCTTCCAAGTTCTCCTCTTTGGAAGCTATGTGCTGATGCCAGTGCCTAGTCCAGCCTTCATAGCAATTTTGGAACTCTTTTTCCACAATGGCCATCAGAGCTGTTGTCATATCATCCTTGATTTCCTGAGTGTCATCCAAATGCCTTCTTTTCAACATTTCCTTTATCTTCAGGTAAGGGAAAAAGCCACTGGGTACCAGATCAGGTGAGTAGGGAGGGTGTTACAAACAGTGATTAGCCACAAACAGTGGCTAAAACCTCACTCATGGATAGTGCCCTGTGAGCTGGTGCATTGTCGTGATGCAAGAGCCACGAGCTGGTGGCAAAAAGTCGGATTGTTTTCATCTAACTTTTTCATACAGCTTTTTCAGCACTTCCAGATAGTAAACTTGGTTAACTGTCTGTTTAGTTGGTACCAATTCTTAATGAACAACCCCTCTTATACCAAAAAAAGATTAGCAACATTGTTTTGACTCTTGATTTGGACTGATAGAACTTTTTGGTAGTGGAGAATTGGCTGACTTTCATGGTGCATTTTGACGCTTTGTTTTAGGGTCATGTTGGTACACCCATGTTTCATCAACAGTGATAACACAGCCCAAAACATTGTCTTGTCTCACCAAAAGGTATTGGGAAACTTCGACTCTCCTCTGCTTCTGTTTATCAGTGTGCTACTTTGGGACCTTTTTTTGCACACATCTTTCTCATGCCAACATTTTCAGTTAAAATTTTCCTAGCTGTTCTGTCAATGTTTACTTGGTCTGCTATGCTTCTCACAGTCAGCTGACAATTTTGATACACAATTTGATGAATTTTTGCAATGTATTCATAAGTTCTGCTTGTTAATGGCTGCCCTGACCTCTCTTCATCAATAACACTTCCCCCTCAGAAAAATGTTTAATCCACTTGTCCACTGCCATTTTCTTTATGACATTGTCCCCATAAATTTGACCTAACATGTATTTGATTTCACTTCCATTCTTGTCAAGTTTCACAAGAAATTTACTGTTTGTTCATTGCTCTAATTCAAGCTCCAAGATTCTTGTGATGGCACATAAAAACATGCAACAACAATGAACACCACTTAGCAAGACAATGCCACACATAGACACAAACACAGCTGTGGGACACTGATATACCAGTGTTATGAATACTGATATACCAGGGTTATGAAACCCTACTGAGTTGTTTGTACAGTGCTGCCAACATAAGCACACAGTGGCCAAGTTCGTGAATGTAATTGGCAGACCTCATAATCTGAACAACATTTAAGGACCATTCACTCTTGATGTTTTAAATTTGGAAATCTTTTTCATACCAAGTACAGACCCAGGTATACCAGAAATACTTCTTTATTTTATTAGACGTTATTTCAAATCTCAGTCTTGATGCATGAGTGAGATAATTATTTTTAAATAGCCATAGCCTTGATACTTCCCTGTGGTTGTATCAAACTTCCGGAAAGCGACAAGGTATTAAGGGTGTTAGGAGGACAGCCTTCTAACCTAGTATCTACGCTCACAATTTATCATGTAGACACCCAGTTCTCTGCCGATATGGCCCATTCAAGTACTTTTGTAGCTTTTGTGCCATGCTGTGGGAACAAGCATTTTGGGGGAAACTTAAAAGATCCTCACCTCCTGTAACTATTCCCATAGCTATGCCTCACAAGATAAAGCCAGGAAGAGCCAGCAAGACTTGACCACTCCAAAACAATAGACCTCTCTTGTCTCCTCCTTCTTCCAAAGCAAAGAATTACCTTTTAGATTGAAAGAATTCCTTCTCCTTTTAGGTTTCTTAAAGACATCTGTCTCGACCCATAACCTCTGTTTTCCTCCTGTGTCATAGATCTTGAAAACAAAAGCCAAGAAATGATTTTGCAGAAAGCTGCTTTTGTTGCTGTCCACTCTGCCCCGTATGTTTCTCATAGAAAAAAACTGAAGTGTAACATGATTGCTTGAATTGGGAGAAAAAAAATGAAAACAAATAGGTCTCAGAATAGTATACCGGTTGCCATCCAGCCCATTCCCACTCACAGCAACCCTGTAGGGCAGAGTAGAAGCATTCCATAGAGTTTCTAAGGAGGGCCTGACAGATTTGTCCAAAAGGTCAGTAATATAGCACTTAACCACTGCACCAGCAGCTAAGATAAAAATAAATATAGAAAAATAAAAATATAAATTCTTAAGCCAAACAATTTGTTTTTCTCTCAGAATTGCTAGTCATCAATTGCATACTTTCTCTACTACAACCTGCATTTTTCCAGAAAATTCATCCATTGGCTTCCATGAAGAAGAAGCAAGAAACTAAAATTGTACCAATTTTATTACTTACGTTTGTTTAAAGCCGATGATGTGTGAAACTGTATCATTATTACATAGATGTAATTTGTTAATTAATATTTTCACTGAGAGTTAATTGGAAAGTTCTTGGTTGGCAAATTTTTATATTACTTTTACTCCTTCAGGCAACGTATATCTCTCATTATTGAGAATGTTTTTGGCCAAAAATTATGCTGCTTGTCTTGGCAAACAGAGTTATAAACTTAAGGATAAATATTTCATTAGGATTCTTCTATCAGGAATGTTGGTGCTTTGGAAGGA
Organism: Heterohyrax brucei; assembly: GCA_028571685.1. NCBI lineage: Eukaryota > Metazoa > Chordata > Mammalia > Hyracoidea > Procaviidae > Heterohyrax > Heterohyrax brucei. The sequence goes on from CM053143.1 coordinate 81,109,653, forward strand.
AATTATTTCAAACACACACACAAACAAGAACTGTGATATCCAAAAGAAAGGTTGTAATGAAAATATTTTCCTTATGATAGACTTAGGGATTTTTTGTCACAAAACTCTTTGATGGAAGAAAAGAAATGAAACTCCTCTTACTCACTACCAAGATTTATGAGGAACTTTCATTTGCTGTTTAAAAGTTCAAAATTGTCTATTTAAACTTCAGAAATTTTTGAATTACGTGTTATTTTATCTTTATTCCACATAGAGGGAAACTGAAAGTAATTGACTAAACAAGAAACTAAAACTCATAGCTGGGAGGAACAACATAAGTCTCTGATTCCAAACATTTGTTGTTTATCAGAAGTCATCAGAATTTTTAAAATTATTCCTATTCTATGTGACCATTTGTTAAACACTATTCTACAAAATGGAAACACTAGTGGCACAGTGGTTAAGTGCTATGTCTGCTAACTGAAAGATCGGCAGTTCAAATCTGCCAGGCCCTCCCTAGAAACTTGGTGGAGCTGTTGTATTCTGTCCATAGGGTTGCTATAAGTCAGAATTGACTTGCTGGCAGTAGGGTTTTGGCTTTTTTTTTTTTCTTTTCTTTTTTTTGGTATATTCTTTGAAAACTTCATATTAAACCACATTTATTTATATACTTTTCTCTGATAGGACTCAAACGATAGATGACATTCTAATTTGTGTCCCAGAATTATGCTTAATTATCAGTTGGCAACCTCTGACTTGACCCATTTATGTTCCGGTCAAGAAAGATATCAAAATGTAGTGAGGTACTGACATCACTTGAGGAAAATCTTTGAATCCTCTCCAGTTTATTCCAACAGAAAATGAAATCACTCACAAATCTTAGTATGTTTAGAATTATTAGCAACAAGTTACTTGTGTCATACAGTACAAGTGATCACCAAGCAGCTTACCAGTGTCTCTACAATCACAGAGTGGTGACATAATAGTAGAATTGTGCTATGAATTGAATTATGTCTCTCCAAAAATGTGCGTGTCAATTTGGCTGGGCCATGATTCCCAATATTGTGTGGTTATCTACAATTTTGTGATTGAAATTTTATGTTAAAAAGGATTAGGGTGGGATTGTAGCACCCTCACTAAGGTCACTGAGATAAAAAGAAAGAGAAGGAAGCAGAGAGTTGGGGACCTCCTACCAACAAGGAAGCAGTGCCTGGAGCTGAGGGCATCCTTTGGACCTGAGGTCCCTGAGCCTGAGAAGTTTCTCAACCAGAAGAAGACTGAGAACAAGGACCTTCCTCCAGAGCCAGCGGAAAAAGAAAGCCATCCCTTGGAGATGATGACCTGGATTCGGACATATAGCCTACTTCACTATGAGGAAATAAATTTGTCTTTGTTAAAGCTATCCCCTTGTGGTATTTTCTGTTACAGCAGCATTAGATGATTAAGACAAGGTGCTAAATGAGAGGTTAGCAATTTGAATCTACCAGTCACCTTCTTCTTGATAACCATATGGGGCAGTTCTACTCTACCCTACAGTGTTGCTATGAGTTGTAATAACTTGTTGGCAGTGGTTTTACTGTTTCTTGTTTGTTTCTGCAGTGAGGTGAGAGCTGCTATTCCAGTTGCTTCAGTGAACTCATTGCACTCCTTTCATTTTGCATCTATGCTCGCATTGTGATTGCTTGACTGAAAGCACTTTCCAACACTACAGTCTACACAATGGAAATATTTTTCTTATTTTGCATCGTGGTTAAAAATGTATGGAAACCCTGGTCTTGTAGTTGTTAAGTTCTACAGCTGCCAACAGGCAGGTCAGCAGTTCAAATCCACCAGCTGCTCCTTGGAAACTCTACAGGACAATTCTGTTCTGTCCTATAGAGTGGAATCAGCTTGATGGCAACAGGTTTTGAATTCACTAAAAGTATACATAGCAAAACATTTTCCAGTTTAACATTTTTAAAGCCAAGTGCCGTCGGGTCGGATCCGACTCATGGTGACCCTGTCTTATTGTGGTTAAGTGAAAATTTACAAATGAAGTCAATTTGCCATATTAAATCCCACACAGAGACTTGTATGCAACTCCATCTTCTATCCCAGCCATGTGACAACACATTTGTCCTTTCCACTCTGTACTTCTTATGTTCATTCAACCTGGTCTTGTCCCTTCCTCTCCATCCTCCCCTTTCATTAGTTTAGGGAAGTTGCTCTGACAGTCTCCCTAGTCCAGTCCAATTTTTGTCAAAAGAGTTGTCTTTAGATCTGGAGGAGGAGACAGACTAGGGGCTGTGCTCTCAGGTGACACTCCAAGGTACCAGATCATCAAGTCTGGTCTTTTAACAAAACTCTGGATCTGCACCCCTATTTTTCTCCTGCTGTATCAGGGAATCTGACATTGCATTGCCTCTCAAGGCAGACACTGGAGGTGGCCAGGCACCATCTAGTTCTCCTAGTCTCATGCTGGTGTAGACTCTGGATCATTTGGCCCCGTCTGTCTCCTGGGCTCACATTTTCCTCCTGTCTTTGATATTCTTCATTCTCTTCTGTTCCTGCCGAACTGGGATAAATTGATGCTTTTTAAATGGCAGCTTGCTAGCTTTTAAAGCCCTGGATGTCACTTACTGAGTTGGCAAGCAGACCATTTTCTTAAAAAGAAAAAGCTTAGTTGTGCCAGTTGACCTAGATGTACCCTGAAAGCACAGTGCCCAGACCCCTGCCCCTGCTACTCCGGCTTTCAAAGTGTTGGATTGTACACAGGAATTTTTTTAGTTCCTGGTATAGTCCAGCAGTGTTGCTCTCCCTTCTAGTGTGATGCTGCCACTTGCTTCACTTAACGCAGCTCGTATCTAATATCTAGTCTCTGAATATCCATCTCTCCCTAACCCCATAACTAACAAAATTAATTCGATATATTTTACACGTATAATTCAGTGACACTGGTTACATTCATTATGTTGTACAACCATCACCACTATTCATTGCTGAATTTCCCCACTATTAACAGAAGTTCAACTAAGGAATGACTTTTCCTTTTGCAACCCTTAGTAACCACTGATAAACTTTATTCTCTGTACGTTTGCCTATTTCATGTAAATGGGATTATACAATATTTATCTTTTAGAGGCTTACTATATTCAACATAATGTTTTCAAGATTCATCCATGCTATAGTACATATCAGGACTCCACTTAACTTTATGACCAAGTAATATTCAATTGTATATATGTACCACATTGTGTTTATCTATTCATCTTTTACTGGCCATTTAGGCTGTTACTACCTTTTGGCTATTGTGAAAAGTCATGCAATGAACAGTCATGTGGAAGTTTCTGTTTGTGTTCCTGCTTCAGTTATTTTAGACCTAGGATTGGAATTGCTGGGTTATGTGGCAGTTCTGTTTTAAACTTTTTGAAGAAATGCTAGATATATCATTTTCCGTAACAGCTGTGCCATTATGTATTTCCACCAGCAATGGATGAGTGTTTCAATTTCTTCTTGTCTTTTCCAACAGCTTTTTTTTTTTTTTTCAATCATAGTCATTCCAGTAGGGGTGAAGTGATACCTCACCACGGTTTTGATTTGCATCTACCTAATGGCAGTGGATTTAATGCACATGGGGAAGTCTTGTTGGTGTGCTACGCCTGCTAACCAAAAGGTCAGCAGTTCAAATCCACCAGGCACTCCTTGGAAACCCTGTGGGGCAGTTCCACTCTGGCTTGTGTGGTTGTTATGAGTCAGAATTAACTCAATGACAGTGTGTTAATGCACATGGGGCACTGGTGGCACAGTGGTTTAAGAACTCATCAGTTAACCAAAAGAGACTGGCAAATCAACCATACACTTCTTGGAAATTCTATGAGGCAATTCTATTGTCCCATAGGATCGATATGAATTGGAATCAACTTGATGACAATGGATTTGTTTTCGCTTTCTTAGATATTAATGGGGAGCCCTGGTGGCACAGCGGTTAAAAGGCTTGGCTGCTAGCCAAAACGTTGACAATTTGAATCTACCAGTCACCCCTTGGGAACTCTATTGGATAGTTCTCTTCTGTCCTAGAAGGTGATAATGAGTCAGAATCAACTAGAAAACAACTGGGTTTTTTAATGTATATGTGGTTGCCAAGAGTTGAAATTGAATTGAAAGCAACCAATAACAGTAACAAATGATATCCAGCATGTTTTCATGTATGTGTTGGTCATTTGTATACCACCCTTGATAAAGTATCTATTTAATTCCCTTGCATATTTTTAATTGTTTATTTTTTAAGTTGTAGGATCTCTCTGCATACTTTCAATATTAAACTCTAATAAGATATGAGTCCCTAAAATTTTCTCCCATTTTGTAAGTTGACTTTTGATTTTGTTGATAGAATCCTTTGATTCACAAAAGCTTTTCATTTTTTTTAATTTTTATTTTCATTTAACATAACTGAGTGAAATGTACATTCACATATAAATTTACATGCCCACCTATATGCAGCTTCCACTGCTCTCCCTGTCCGGTGACTGCACACTATTCCTCTCTGCTCCATACATGTCTCATCCTCCCAACAGCCTCCTTTCCCCTCCTCTCCATCCACTCCCCTTCCTCCAGCCAGAGGTCAACAAGATGATATCCTATAGATGTATAGAACTATAAAGTGCTTCCAATATATGGTTGCTCTGCCTTGCCAAGTCCAATCCATTCCTGTCCAAAGAGTGGACCTTTGTTATAATTTATGGGAAAGGGCAGCATCAGGGCCAGGGGCCATGCTCTCAGAGGAACCCCAAAACCACTGGACCATCAATTGAGGTCTTTTAGTGGAGATCTCATGATGCACCTCTTTTTATTCTTGTGTTGCCAGTGAGACTCCTCTCTGTGAGCTCCATCGTGGCTATCACTGGTGGTGGCCAGGCACCATCCGATTCTTCCAGTCCCAAGTCGATGTAGGCACCCACTCTTGTGAGTCTCTCTGTCTTCTAGGTTGTCTTTACTGCATGTCATTTTGATCCTCGGTGAGCATCCGTTCCTACTAAGTTGGGACCATTTCCTGTGTCCTCGGATGGCAGCTTGGCAGCTTTTAAGACCCCAGACGCCACTCACCAATGTTGGGTGCAGAGAGCTCTCTTAGCAAAACGCTAGTTGTGCCAATTGGTCTGGAATTCACCTAAGAGCATGGTCCCCCGCCCCCCGCCCCAGCTACTCTATCCTTGCAGTATTGAGTTAAGATGTAAGGAGTACTCAAGTTATGCTGAAGTCCACTTAATGTTGTTCTTGTTTCTAATGTGTGCTATCACCACTTTCTCCCGACTAGATTTCTAGTAACTATCTAAACTAAACCCTCCCCTCCTTACCCTACCTCCCTCCCCTCTCTTGCAGCTGTCAAAAAGTCTTTTCTTCTATACAAAAGTCTGTTTTTGAGATCTTATCGTAGAGGTCTCATACAGTATTTGTCCTTTTGTCGCTGACTGCTTTCACTCAACAGAATGTCTTCCAGTTGAAACCAGGTTAGGAGATGTTTCCTGGAATCATCGTTATTCTTTATCATTGCGTAGTGCTCCATTGAGTATATGTACCACAGTTTACCTATCCATTCTTCTATTGTTGGGCATCTGGGTTGATTCCATCTTTTTGCTATCGTGGACTGTGCTGCAATAAACATTCTGGTGCATGTGTCCATTGGTGTGAAAGGCCTTGATTCTGTAGGATATAATCCAAGTAGTGGAATTACTGGGTCAAATGGTATATCGATATCCATTTTTTTAAGGAAGCGTCAGATTGCCTTCCAAAGAGGCGGGACCATTTTGTGACCCCACCAACAGTGTAGGAGGGTTCCACTTTCTCCACAGCCTCTCCAGCATTTGTTGGTTTGTGTTTTCTGGATCATGGCCAATCTTGTTGGGGTGAGATGGTATCTCATTGTTGTCTTGATTTGAATTTCTTTAATAACTAAAGATCGTGAACATGTCTGCATGTGTTTTTTGGCTGCCTGGATCTCCTCTTTAATGAAGTGTCTGTCCATCTCCTTTGCCCATCACTTAATTGGATGGTTTATCTTCTTCTTATTGATACTTTGTAGTATCTTATAGATTATGTATATCAGGCGTCGGTCTGACACAGAGTTGCCAAATATTTTTTCCCATTCTGTGGGTGTTTTTCTCAATTCTATTAATAAAGTCTTTGGATGAGCAAAAGTGTTTGATTCTTAATAGTTCCCATTTATCTATTTTCTCTTCTGTTGATTGAGGTTTCTTTGACAGATTTTGGAGTCTGTCCTCGTTGTGTATTAAAACTTCCATTGTTGTTCCTACCTTTTCTTGGATGAGCTTTATTGTTTTAGGTTTGATATTTAGGTCTTTTATCCAGTTGGAGTTAGTTTTTGTATAAGGTGTAAGCTATGGATCTTGATTCAGTTTACTGTAGATGCATAACCAATTTTGCCAGCACCATTTGTTGAAGAGACTGTTTTTACCCCGGTTTAATGTCTTAGCGCCTTTGTAGAATATCAACTGTTCATAGGCAGATGGTGTCATCTCTGGGGTCTCAATTCTGTTCCATTGATCCATCTGTCTGTTCTCGTACCAGTACCAAGCTGTTTTGACCACTGTAGCCGTGTAGGATGTTCTAAGGTCGGGTAATGAGAGGACCGAGTGTTCTTCTTCTTTAGTAGTACCTTACTTATCTGGGGCTTCTTCCCTTTCCAAACAAAATTGGTGATTTGTTTCTCCATCTCATTAAAAAATGATGTTGGAAATTTTATTGGGATTGCATTATATAAATAAATTGCTTTGGGTAAAATAGACATTTTCACAATGTTAAGTCTTCCTATCCACGAGCAGGGTAGGATTTCCCATTTATCTAAGTCTCTCTTAGTTTCTTGTAGTAAGGGCTTGTACTTCTCTTTGTAAAGGTCTGTTGTTTCTCTGGTTAGATTAATTCCTAGGTACCTTATCTTCTTAGGGGCTATCGTAAATAGTATTGATTTAATAATTTCCTCCTTAACAGTCTTGTTGGTATAAAGGAATCCTGCTGATTTACTTATGTTTATCTTGCATCCTGAGACTTTGCTGAACTCTTCTATCAGTTTGAGTAGCTTACTTATAGATTCCTTGGGGTTCTCTGCATATACAATCATATCATCTGCGAACAGGGAGATTTTAACTTCCTCTTTGCCAATGCAGATGCCCTTTATTTCTTCGTCTTGTCTAATTGCTCTGGCTAGAACTTCTAGCACAATGTTGAATAGAAGAGGTGAGAGTGGGCATCCTTGTCTAGTTCCTGATCTCAAGGGAAAGTCTTTCAGTCTCTCTCCATTCAGGATGATGTGGGCAATTGGCTTTGTATAAATGGCCCTTATTGTTTTGAGGAATTTGCTGTCTATGCCCATTTTGCTAAGAGTTTTTAGCATGAATGGGTGTTGGACTTTATCAAATGCCTTTTCAGCATCAATGGACAAAATCAGGTGATCTTTGTCTTTTGTGTTATTTATGTGGTTAATCACATTAATTGTTTTCCTGATGTTGAACCAGCCTTGCATCCCTAGTATGAATCTCACTTGGTCATGATGGATTATTTTCTTGATATGTTGTTGTATTCTGTTCGCAAGAATTTTGTTGAAGATTTTTGCATGTAGGTTCATGAGTGATATCGGTCTGTAGTTCTCTGTCTTTGTTGGATCGTTCCCTGGCTTAGGTATCAGGGTTATGCTGGCTTCATAGAATGAGTTTGGGAGTACTCCATCCCTTTCTATACTGGGAAATAGTCTCAGTGGTATTGGTGATAACTCTTCTCAAAATGCTTGGTAGAATTCTGCCGTGAAGCCATCTGGGCCCGGACTTTTTTTGGTTGGCAGTGTTTTGATGACCTTTTCAATATCTTCCTTTGTGATGGGTTTATTAAATTGTTCTGCTTCACATTGTGATAATTTCGGTAGGTGGTATGAGTCAAGGAATTGGTCCATTTACCCTAGGTTTTCAAATGTGTTACAGTACAGTCTTTCATAGTATTCTGTTATGATGTTTTTGATTTCTGTTGCATCTGTGGTGACAACTCCCTTCTCATTTCTAATTTGGGTTATTTGTTTCCTTTCCTGCTTTTCTTTAGTAAGTTTAGCCAGTGGTTTATCAATTTTGTTGATCTTTTCAAAAAACTAGCTTTTGGTCTTTTCAATTTTTTCAATTGTTTTTCTATTCTCTAATTCATTTAGCTCTGCTCTAATCTTTATGATCTCCTTTCTTCTAGTGCCCGTGGGGTTCCTCTGTTGTTCTCCTTCTACTTGTTCAAGCTGTAGAGTCAGTTCCTTGATTTGGTTTCTTTCTTTCTTCCAGATGTGTGCATTTATGGAGATAAACAGACCTCTCAGCACTGCTTTAGCTGTATCCCATAGGTTCTGGTAGGAAGTGTTTTCTTTCTCATTGGAATCCATGAATTTCTTTAATTCATCCTTGATTTCCTCTATAACCCATGTTTTTTTGAGCAAGATGTTGTTCAGTTTCCAAGAGTTCCACTTTCTATCTATGTTTTTTCTGCTATTGATTTCAACTTTGATGGCTTTATGATCTGAGAAGATGCTTTGCAGTAATTCAATGATATGGATTTTGTTGAACATTGCATTATGGCCTATCACGTGGTCAATTCTGGAGAATGTTCCATGTGCACTGGAGAAGAAGGTGTAGTTGTCTGCCGATGGGTGGAAAGTTCTGTATATATCAATGAGATTTAGTTGTTTAATTGTGTCAATGAGGCCTTCTGTATCTTTACTGAGCTTTTTTCTAGATGATCTGTCTAATAATGAGAGTGGAGTGTTAAAGTCTCCCACTATTATTGTGGAGTCATCTAACTCTCTTTTGAGCGTAGTCAGTGTTTCTTCAACACATTTAGGTGCTCTGACATTAGGTGCATAAATATTTAATATCATTAAGTCTTGCTCGTGTACTGAACCTTGTGGCAATAAATAGTGTCCATCTTTGTCCACAATGGTGGATTTGACATTAAAATTGATTTTGTCTGAGATTAGAATTGCCACCCCAGCTCTTCTTTGTTCATTGTTAGCTTGATATATATTCTTCCAACCTTCAATTTTCAGTTCGTTCCTGTCTTTAGGTCTCAAGTGAGTTTCTTGTAGACAACATATGGATGGGTCGTGTCTTTTGATCCAAGATGACACTCAGTGTCTCTTTACTGGAGCATTCAGTCCATTCGCATTCAATGTAATTATTGATAGGTATGTATTCACTGCTGCCATTATGATATGTTTATTTTTATGTTGATGTTTTCTCTGTTGTTCTTATTAGTCTGTTCTGGGACATTCTTTTTTGTGAGTTGATTTTTCACCTTTTTCAGAGCTGGTTTTGTAGTTGTTGAGATTTATGTGTTAGATTTCTTGAAATGGTATGATACATCTTTGGTGTACTTTATAGCTGCCCCTATGAACCCCCTTAATAAACTATTTATAAACCCAATTTTAATTACTACCAGTCTTGTCATCTTCCTCTCCATCTGGAAGGACTATAACGACTGTAGTACATCCCTCTTTTTATTATGCTGACACCATAGTTTTCATGATGATCACTGGGTTGCTTCTTTCCAAATCAAAGCTGTGATTTACTTTGGAGCCTTCCCTAAAAAAGTAGAGTATTGAGTAGTGTGTCGTTCTAAAATATAAAGTTAGTGGTTTCATTCTTCTAAGCCAAAGCCAAGAACTTCTTTCAGTATTTCTTGTAGTTTGGGTTTGGTTTTTACAAAGTTTCTGAGTTTCTGTTTATCTGGGAATGTCTTAATTTCATTTTCGTACTTGAAAGATAGTTTTGCAGGATATATAATTCTTGGTTGGAAGTTCTTCTCCTTCAAGTCTTTGAATGCGTCATGCCACTGTCTCCATGCCAGCATGGTTTCTGCTGAGAAATCTGATGAGAGCCCACAGGGTTTCCCTCTGAATGTTAGCTTTGCCTTGAGTCTTGCTGCCTTTAAGAGTTGCTGCTTATGTTTCTTTTTGTTAAGCTTGATTATAATATGCCTTGGAGTCTTTCTTTTTAGATTTATATTGGGTGGTGTACGATATACATCTGAAATGTCTATATTCTCTTCCTTCATGCTTTCTGGGAAGTTTTCTTTCAGCAGCTGAGCAACAATACTCTCTGTGTTCTCAGATATCTCACCCTGTTCAGGGACTCCAATTAATCGAAGGTTGTTCCTTTTAATAGAGTCCGACATGCTTCTTAATGTTTCTTCATTTTTCTTGTTTCTTTTTTCTGATTTCTGCTAATAGACGCTGGCATCAGTAGCTCTGTCTTCCAACTCAAAAATTCTTTTTTCCATTTGTTCCATTCTGTTTTCTTGGCTTTGCATGGAAGTTTCTATGTCTTTGATTTTGTTCTTCATCTGTTGGATTTCAGAGTACTGGTGTTCCATCAGATCGAACAACTTGCTTAATTTTTCATTTTGTTGTGCTGCATTTTGTATAAGGTCTAGAAGGGCTCTGTATATAATCAATTTGTATTTACTTCCTGATGCTTTCATAGAAATTTCTTCATATGGAAAACTCCTTGGTTGCTTTGTTTGGGAGCCTTCTCAAGCCATGAGTGATTGCTTGTATGCCACAGTTGTCTGCTGCTTTTTGGGTCCCATGTGAGTATATAGAGGCTGGAAGAGGTACTGTGAGGATGGATTGCAAATGTTTCTCTAGGCTGTCTTCAAATGTAAAGCAAAAGGTATCTGACCAGTTCACAAGTCAGTCAGGTTTTCAGGTGTAGAGGTCCCTCTTCTCATCTGACAAAGTAAGCGCCACTACATCCAACCCCAGATGATAACAAACTAGATCAGAATATAGCAATGCTACAGCCCTGTTGGCCTCTGCTGACAGGGCCTAGCCTTAGCCAACACTGCATCGAGTACTGGTTTTGTGATAGGAAAGCACTCTCCTGTGGGCAGGCTCTGGCTCCCAAGCTAAGAATTAGGTCCAGCTGCGGCCACCGTACCCAAGATGGCGTCCTCCACACAGGCAGCAGACAGGGGGGCTAAAGGTGCCGAGAGGTAGTGATTCCTCTGCTTCTGTTGCAGGACCCCCAACGTAGGCAGCACTGTGCAAAATCCCTACTTTTCTGTCGGAGAAGCGCTGTCCCATTTGCAGGTGCTGGCTCCCAGGCTAAGAACGAGGTCCTGCTAAAATCTCGGTACCAACATGGCATCAACACACTGACCAGGAAGCTCCACACAAACCCCACTGAGGCAGCTACAAAACGAAAGGCTCAAAGTGTCTAGATTAACAGAGTCCCAAGCCTGGCTCTCAGAATATGGGCATTTCGCCTGCCTATCACCCCAGCAGCGTGTCTGAGTCCAGCCGCCAGGCAAGACCCAGCTCCGCCCGCCAGCCGAGACTGAGGAAAAAAAGTCAAAATGGTGCGTTTACCTTCCCTCCCTGAGAGCCGGGGCTAGCCAGGAGCAGGTGTCAGCGAAAGAGAGGAGATTTTTCGCTGAGTGGTATGAAGTCCCAATTAACAGCTCTGTGCCATGTCCTGAGGCTGATTGGGTGATCAGAAGGCTCTGTTTGATTGTCAATTCAGGTCCTGGTTTCCAGAGGGATATAAGGAGATGTGTGCTTAGTCCACCGTCTTTACTCCGCCCCCCAAAAGCTTTTCATTTTTAATGAACTCCGGTTTACATATTGTGTCTTTTGCCACTTGTGCATTTAGTGTCATATTGAAGAATACATTGGCAAATAGTAAGTCCTGAAGTATTACTTCTGTGTTTTATTCTAACAGTTTTATGATTTTAGTTTTTATGTTTAGGACCTTAATGTATTTTGAGTTCATTTTCATTTATGTTGTGAGGTATAGGTCCATTATTTTGCAAGTGGAAATCACAAAGAAAATTTAATCATACATGGGTTAAGACCAAGTTAAATTTTCATCTCCCTTGCAAGATCTGTCCCAACCTTCTCAGACAGCATTGTTTCCCATGATTTGAGAGATATAAATGTTGACAGCACATGCTCTTCTGTAAATGTAATCACTCTATTTGTTTTCTTTAACAGATTGTAAGAATTTGAGTATAATTATCATTTCTTATCTATTTTTGTATCTCTAGTCTTTGGGAAGGTGTCTTTACTCAATTAATACCTGTTAAACTTCTCTGTAGTGAACAGTCTTGCTGTGGTAAGTACTGAATAGCCATTATGTATTCTAGAAAGACAGAATGACTTGATGCAAATAGAGTTTAGATAGATCCATGTGGTAGGGCATGCAAGATAAACTTGAGGAAGATGATATTAAAGGTATGTTGACATACTAGGTAGCTCTTGAAGGTAACTGGGACAAGAGCCCTAACTGGGGACATCTCAAAAGAAGACTTCAAACTGACTTGTGTGGAAAGTGATAAATAGAAAAAAAGGTTTCTAACCTAAGAAAGTGGCATGCATCAACCATTGACAGAAAAAAAGATACCTTGAATAAGAGTTTTTGTTGGTTGGGCCCATGCATAGCCTCCATCCCTGACATCATGTTTATTCTTTTCATAAATGTATTGGTCAAGCAGCAGCTCCAGTGATACAGTGGTTAAGCCACCCTGCAGGAGAAAGATGTGATTGTCTGCTTCTATAAAGTTAACAGCCTTGGAAAACATGTGGGTAGTTCTACTTTAGCGTAGAGGGTTCCTATGAGTCAGAGATAAGCCCTAAGGTGGTCAAAAGAGAGGCTGGTCAAATCAACATGTTGATTGGTTATTTCATATCTCTTTTTCAGTGGATGTTCTTTGTAAACATTAATGTGTGATACAGAGATGGTAACACTTTTTGTTTTTTCCCATAAGTTCAACCACTTACTTCTTTCCTTGATCTGCCTTTTCCTGATCTTTTAATCTTGCCCTTCCATTTCCCTGAGCAGAAGCTAAGTCATTCACTATTGTCCATAAGGGTGTAACCTTGGGCTGCTGTTCTCTCTAATTAGAGTAGAAGAACAGATACATTAGTCCAAAAATTTGCCCTTCAGAAAGATTTGCTCATTGACATTACTTGTAACTAAAATATTTGAGTTTGGATTATAATGCAAGAACAATTCATTTTTTCTTGTACCCACATAACACAAAGTTCATGAGCTAAGTTCAGGCTATTTTCTTTACAGGTGGTTATTTAAACAAATGACCATAGGTCTCTTTAGAAAAGACGGGAGATATCACATTTTAATATACTTCCTACAGTGTTTGATGGTCCTTCTTCATAAGAATCTAGACTCTTTTTTGGTAAACGAAATCTGGATTTTATAATCGGTCTAAAAACTGAGTAAAGGATCATGACTTTCCATTGGAACAACTAATCTCAGATTTCTTCTCATTCATTCTTGATCTCTTCTAAACACCTAAATGTAGCGTTCAAAAGTTGGAAACAAAGAAGAAGGATCAGTAGTTGGAAAATACAGCCTTGGTAATAGAAACACCACTATGATTTTATGATATTATTTTGCAAGACCAATGACTTTTTCAATGAGAATACTTTTTTCAACAATATAAATGCCAACTAGACACATGGATCCCTCTGGATGGAATACACTGACAGGTATTAAATTGACTACATATCAAGAAGCTCAGTATCATTAGTCAGAATAAAGTCAGGTGCCAAATATGGAAGAAAGCATCAATTGCTCATACACAAGTTTAATTTAAAGCTGAAGAAAATTTTTAGAGGTCCATGAGAGCCAAAGTATGACCTTCAATATATCCCTATTGATTTAGAGACCATTTCAAATAGATATGATGAAAAGAACATTAATGATCAAAGACCAAAGAAGTTGTAGGGTGACATCAAGAACATATATGAAGAAAGCAAGCAGTCATTAAAAAGATAAGAAAGAAAGATAAAAAAAAAGTCAGAAGAAACTTTGAAATTTGCTCCTGAACAACTAGTGGCTAAAACAAACAGAAGAAATGATCACATACAAGAGTGGAACAGAAGATTCCAAAGGGCAGTTCAAGAACACAAAGTAAAATATCATAGTGACAGGAACCTGGAGTTGGAAAATCAAAAAGAAAGAACGTGCTCAGCATTTCTCAAACTGAGAGAACCAAAGAAAAAAATTAAGCCTCAAGCTTCAACACTGAGTGATCCTATGGGCAAAATACTGAACAACATAGGAAGTATCAAAAGAAGATAGAAGGAATACACATAGACATTGTACCTAAAAGAATTGATCAATGTTCAACTATTTTATGAGGTAGCATTCAGTAAAGAGCTAATGGTATTAAAAAAATAAGTCCAAGCTGCACTGAAGGCATTGGCAAAAAAACGGATTCCAACAATTGACAGAATACCAACTGAGATGTCTGAACAAACATATGAGGCACTGAAAGTGCTCACTTGTCCATGCCAAGAAATTTGGATTATAGCTACCTGGCCACTGGAAGAGATTCATATTTGTGCCAATCCAAAGAAAATTTGTCCACTAGAATGTGGAAAATATAGAAAAATATCCTTAATATCACATGCAAGTAAAATATTGCCAAAAAACCCACAAAAAACAAAAAACATAGAACAACCCAGCACTGCTGAGTCAATTCCAACTCATAGCAACCCTATAGGGCAGAGTAGAACTGCCCCATAGAGTTTCCAGGAGGCATCTGGTAGATCCAAACTGCCAGCTTTTTGATTGGCAGATGTAGCATTCAACCACTATGCTACCAGGGTTTCCCAAAAATAATGCCACACAGAAATTTAAAAATGGTTGCATCAGTACAGGGAACTATCAGTAATTCAAACCAGATTCAGAAAATGGCATGGAAAAAAGGATATCATTGCTGACAGAAAGATCTTGGCTGAAAGCAGAGAATACTAGAAAGATCGTTGTTTTACTGACTATGTGAAGACATTTGACAATGTGGATCATGACGAATTACGGATGTGACGAAATAAGTATGTGAAGAATGGAAATTCCAAAACACTTGATTGTATTCATGCACAGAGATCAAGAGACAGTCTTTCAAACAGAACAAGGAGATAAACCTGTTGCCATTGATTTGATTCCAACTGATAGAGACCCTATATGACAGAGTAGAACTGCTCCATAGGGCTTCCAAAAAGAAACTGGTGAATTCGAACTACCAACCTTTTGGTTAGCAGCTGAGCTGTTAAACACTGTGACACCAGGTCTCTGAACAAGGGGACACTGAGTGGTTTAGAATAAGGAAAGGTGTACATTAAGATTATACCTTTAGCCATGTTTGTTCAGTCTGTGTGTTGAGCTAATCATCTGAGAAGTTGGACTGAATGAAGAACAACATGGTATCAGGATTGGAGGAAGACTCGTTAAGAGTGTGAGATATGCAGATGACACAACCTTGCTTCTTGACAGTGAAGAGGACTTGAAGTATCTACCGATGAAGATTGGAGACTACAACCTTCAGTATCAATTACACCTCAGTAAAAAGAAACCAAAACAATACAAAGAAAGCAAAACTCCTTACAACTGTAAGAGTAAAGATTATGATAAATGCAGAAAATATCAAAGCTGCAAGGATTTCATCTTATTCAGATCCACAGTCAACATTTACTGAAGCAGCACTCAAGAAATCAAACGATGTATTACATTGCTCAAATCTGCTGCTGAAGACTTCTCTGAAGTGTTAAAACCCAAAGATATCACTTTGAGAACTAACGTACACCTGACCCAAGCCATGGTATTTTCAGTCACCTCATACGTGTATGAAATCTAGGCAATGAATAAAGAAGACTGAAGAAGAATTAACGACTTTCAGTTATGGTGTTGGCAAAGAATATTGAAAATACTGTGGACTACCATAAGAACAAACAAATCTGTCTTGGAAGAAGTATAACTGAAATGCTCCTTAGAAAAAAGGATGATCAGACTTCCTCTCACATATTTTGGACATAGAAACCAGTCCCTAGAGAAAGACATCATGCTTGGTAAAGAGAAGGGTCAGTGAAAATGAGGAAGACCCTCAATAAGATAGATTAACACAATGACTGTGACAACAGCCTGAACACAGTAATAATTGTGAGGGTGGTACAAGATTAGGTAGTGTTTTCTTCTGTGGTCCATGTGCTGTCCGTGAGTTGCAACTGTCTAGACATCACCCAACAACAACTTTTAGCAGTATTGTTATTTGTGACTCATCTTTTACATCATGTCATCTGAGCAACCTCAAGAGATTCCTGAAGGTTCTCCAATATTCCAAGTGGTGTCACACCAATATTGCTGCTACCTAAACTACCTCTAATCTACCTTGCTTCTGAAATTAAGTGCTGCCACATAGCTATGCTATTCCATGTCCTACCATCCCTTTTGTTACTGGGAGCTGAGTTTTGAACCAAAATTACCTACCACCATCTTCAGCTTACAAAAGGCAGCTACTGTTATCTTTTCCATATGCTTATAACCCTTTCCACCAGCACATAATTTATCACCTTGGAAAAAGAGTGTCTATCAGACCTTCCTGAGGGACATGGAAAACTGCTGTATTTTCTGGTGTTATATAGCATATTACACCTGAGGCCCTTGGCAGAGTATTAAATCTTGGCTACAAAAAAGTTTTCTGATGTCAATAAACTCCCTTATCTAGTTTAAAAGTTCACTTCTTTTGATCTAGTACCCTCAAGAGCTGCTCCAAGACATTCTCTTCATTTCCTACTAAGGAGCATTAGCCAGATCCTAGATCTTCTTTGATTTATAATTGTTCTTGTCTGTTAGTATGCCAACACTGTTCCAGTCATATTATGCTGATTTTTGGCCTGTACCTTTGGGATGGAGTACTGGGGTCGGGGGAAGAGTAGTCTTGAGGAAGGTTAAGTACTACTCGTAGTGCACCTGTCTCACTGAAGCCTCTAAGTAAGAAAAAATTCCATATATTCTAAAAAATAGGTAACTGGCCAATCCTGTGGGCTCAGTTTTTCCAGGAAAATCTAAGGATTTACAGTCCTAAAGAACAGATCTACCACCCATCTGTCAGTTTGTCACACAGTAGTGGCTTGTGTGGTGTTTTGATGCTGGAAGCTATACTGCCAGTATTTTGAACACAAGGGCATCCGTGATAGAGAAGTTTCAGCACAGCTTCCAAATTAAGACACTAGGATAAAGGATGCGACAATTTACTTCTAAAAATAATTGGCCAGCAAAAGCTTTATGACTAGCAGCAGCAGAATATTGCATGATGTATTATAAGGTGAGCACCAAAGTTTAAAAGACACTTAAAATACCACTGGATAAGAGCTCTCTCTTCAAACTAGAGCTGACCTTAATAATGTAGATCGAGTCAATCTTTCAGGACCTTCATTTGCTGATATGGCATGAATCAAAATAGGAAGAAACAGCTGAAAACATCCATTAATAATTAGGAGGTGTAGTATAAGAAGTGTAAATCTAGGAAAACTAGAAGTCATAAAAAATGCAGTGACTGCATAAAGATCAATATCCTACGCATTAGTGAGCTAAAACGGTATGGTATTGAACATTTTGAGTAGTATCACAATATGATCAACTATGATCCAAGTGACAAAACTAAGAATGACATCACTTTGATTGTCAAAAATAACATTTCTAAGATTTATCCCGAAGTACAGCTCTATCAGTGATACAGTAATAGCTACTGGCCTACAGTCAACATGACTATTGTTCAAATCTACACATCAAACACTAATGTCAAAGATAAAGAAACTGTAGATTTTCACCAACTACTGCAGTCTGAAATTGATCAAACATGCAATCAAGATGCATTGATACTTGGTAAACATCTAGTTCAATTGGCATAACACAGTTTATAAAGAAAATATTCTACATTTTTCACTATGGTGAGTAGTGTCTGGAGTCTTAAAAGCTTGTAAACACCCATCTAAGATACTTTATTGGCCTCACCCCATCTGGAGCAAGGAAAGTATAAAAAAAAAAAAAAGAAGAAGAAGAAGAAACAAAAATACAAGGGAAATATTAATACAAAAAACTAGTAGATCACAAGTACCCCAGCCTTCACTAGACCAAATTTAGCACAACTAGATGATGCCTGGCTACCATTACTGACTGCTGTGACAGGGATCACGTGGGAGGGTCCCAGACAGAACTAGGGATAAATGAAGAACAAAATTCTCACTATTAGGAAAAAAAAAAAAAAAACTTAAACTAAATAAAACATAACTAGATTTACTGGTCTACAGAGACTAGAGAAATCCCAAGAGTACAATCCCCAGACACCCTTTAGCTCAGTAATGCAGTCATTCCCAAAGTTAACCCTTCGGCCAAAAAATAACAGGACCATAAAACAAAATAAAACTGAACAAGCACATTGGCAAATATGAGAAGGCAGGAGGGGACAGGAAAGCTGATAACAAGGATCTCAAATTCAAGAAGGGGAGTGTGTTGATATATTATGGGGTTGGCAATGGGTGTCACAAAACAGTATGTATATTAATTGTTTAATAAAAAGCTAGTCTGCTTTGTAAAACTTCATCTAAAGTACAATTCAAAAAGTTGATGTATATAAAAAAGATGCCTTGATAATTACTGGTGATCAGAATACAAGCACTGGAAAAAAAGAATCAGTAATTGGAAAATATAGCCTTGGTTATAGAAACAACACTGTAGATAGCATGATAGAATTTTGCAAGACTATCAACTTCTTCATTGTAAATAGCATTTCTTCAACAAAACACATAGGATTGTACATGTGGACCTTACTGAATGGAACATACAGAAATCAAGTATATTACATTTGCGGAAAGAGACAACAGAGAAGCTCAGTATCATCAGTTACAACAGGGCCAGGGGCCAACTGAGGAACAGATAATAGCTTTCTCACATGCAAGTTCAAGTTGAAGCTGATGAAAATTAAGACAAACCCATGAAAACCAAAATGTGACCTTGAGTATATCCCACCTGAATTTAAAGTTCATCTCAAGGATAGATTTGATGCCTTAAACACTAGTGACCAAAGATATGAAGAGTTGTGAGATGACATCGAAGACAACATACATGAAGCAAGACTGTGGCAGTCTTTCCTGTCTTTAAAAAGACAAAAATGGATGTCAGAAGAGACTCTGAAACTTGCTTTGAATGTAGAGTATCTAAAGAGAACAAACAATGGACATGTAAAAGAGATGAATAGACAATTTCAAAGGGCAGATTGAAAAACATAGTAAAGTATTATAACAAAATGTTCAGACTTGAAGTTAGAAAACCAAAAATAAAAAATATGCTCAGAGCTTCTCCATCTAAAACAACTGAAGAAATAATTCAAGACCTGAGTTGCTATATTAAAGGATTCTACAGGTAAAATACTGAACAACACAGGAAATGTCAATACTAGGTGGAAAAGATACACAGAGACCCTACCAAAAGGCACTGGTCAACATTGAACCATTTCAGGAGATAGCATATGATCAAGAGCCAACAGTATTGAAGAAAGAGGTCCAAGCTGCACTGAAGGCATTGGTGACAAACAAAACTCCAGGAATTGTCAGAACGACAATTTAGATGTTTCAACAAATGGATGCAGCACTGGTATTTATTCATATATGCCAGGAAATTTGTGAGACAGCTAACTGGCCTAGTAACTGGAAAGGTACATATCTGTGCTGATTCCAAAGAGTGGTGATCCAAGAGAACATGAAAATTATCAAACAATATCATGTACATGTAAGTTTTTTTAAGTATATATATATATATTTATTATGATTGAATGAAATGTACATTCCCATATAAATTTGCATGCCTACCTATATGCAGCACCCACTGTTCTCCCCGTCTGGTGACAGCACACCCTGCCTCTCTGCTCCATACACGTCTTATCCTCCCAACAATCTTCTATCCCCTCCTCTCCACCCACTCCCCTGACTCCAGTAAGAGGTCAGCAGAATGACATCCTATAGATGCGCAGAACCATAAAGTGCACATGTGATATTGTCGCTCAGTGTCACCAAATCCAATCCATTCCTGTCTGAAAAGTTGACCTCCATTATGATTTATGGGCAGGGGCAGCATCAGGGCCAGGGGCACGCTTCCAGGGAAACTCCAAGGCCCCTGGACCATCAGTTGTGGTCTTTTAGTGGAGATCTCAGGATGCACCCCTTTTGATTCTTGTGTTGCCAGTGAGACTCAACTTTGTGAGCTCCATAATGGCTATCACTGGTCGTGGCCAGGCACCATCTGGTCCTTTTGGTCGCAAGTTGATGTAGTCACCCATTCACATGGGTATCTCTGTCTTCTGGGTTCTCTTTCCCCATGTCATTTTGGTCCTTGGTGATCACATGTTCCTGCTGAGATGGGACCATTTGCTGTATCTCAGATGGCAGCTTGGTAGTTTTTAAGACCCCAGACACCACTCACCAATATGGGGTAAAGAAGACTCTCTTAGAAAAAGGAAAGGAGACTGTTGAGAGGATGAGACATGTATGGAGGAGAGAGGAATAGTGTGCTGTCACCCGACAGGGAGAGCAGTGGAAGCTGCATACAGGTGGGCATATAAATTTATACAGGAATGTACACTTTCATTCCGTCATATTAAATTAAAATAAATAAATAAAATGTTAAAAAAAAAAAAAAGAAAGAAAGAAAGAAAAATGCTAGTTGTGCCAGTTGGCCTCAACTTCACCTGAGAACATGGTCCCTGGCCCACCACCCCAACTACACTGTCTTTGCAATATTGGGTTAAGCTGGGAGGAGTACTCATGTTATGCTGAAGTCCAGTTAATATTGCTCCTCTTTCTAATGCGTGCTGTCACAGATTTCACCCAACAAAATTTCTATCAACTATCTAATTTAAACCCTACCCTCTTACACTCCCTCCCTCCCCATCCTTGCAACCATGAAAGAGTCTTTTCTTCAATGCATGAGTCTGTTTTTAAGTTCTTATCGTAGGGGTCTCATACAATATTTGTCCTTTTGGCACTGACAACTTTCACTCATAATGTCCTGCAATTGAAATCAGGTTATGAGATGTTTCCTAAAATCATTGCTGTTCTTCATCTTTGCATAAGTTCCACTGAGTATATATACCATAATTTACCGAACTACTCCTCTTCTCTGTTTTTGGGCATCTGAGTTGATTCCATCTTCTTGCTATTGTGGACTGTGCTGCAATGAACATTCATGTGCATGTATCAGTTAGTGTGAATGGCCTTGATTCAGTAGGATATATTCCAAGTAGTGGAATTACTGGGTCAAACAGTATATCTATATCCATTATTTTAGTGTAGTGCCAGATTGCTTTCCAAAGAGGTTGCACCATTTTGCAATCCCACCAACAGTATAGGAGAGATCCAATTTCTCCACAGCGTCTCCAACATTTGTTGTTTTGTGTTTTTTGGATCGTGGCCAACTTGGTTTGGGTGAGATAGTATCTCATTGTTGTTTTGATTTGAATTTCTTTAATAGCTAAGATCATGAGCATGTCTACATGTGTTTTTTGGCTGCCTGGATCTCCTCTTTAGAGAAGTGTCTATCCATCTTCTTTGCCCATTGCTTAATTGGGTGATTTATCTTTTTCTTATTGATGTTTTGTAGCATCTTATAGATTATGGAGATCAGGCGTTGGTCTCACATAGAGTTGTCAAATATTTTTTTCCCATTTTGTAGGTGGCCTTTTAATTTTATTAATAGTCTTTGTATGAGTAAAAGTATTTGATTCTTAGTAGTTCCCATTTATGTATTTTCTCTTTTGTTGTTTGTGGTTTGTTTGACAGATTCTGAAGTCTGTCTATGTTGTGTAGTAAAACTTCCATTGTTGTTCCTACTTTTTCTTAGATGAGCTTTATCATTTTAGATTTGAGATGTAGGTCTTTGATCCAGTTTGAGTTGGTTTTTGTATAAGGTATAAGATATGGGTCTCATTTCATTTTATTGCAGATGGATATCCAATTTTGTCAGCACCATTAGTTGAAGAGATTGTTTTTATCCCAGTTTAATATCTTAGGGCCTTTTTTGAATATCAACTGTTCATAGGAAGATGGTGTCATCTCTGGAACCTTAATTCTGTTCTCTTGATCTATCTGTCTCTTTTTGGAATAGTACCAGGTTGTTTTGACTACTAGGGCAGTGTAATATGTTCTAAAGTTGGGTAGTGAGAGGCCTCCCAGTGTGTTCTCTTCTTTAGTAGTGCTTTACTTATCCAGGCATTCTTCCCTTTCCAACAAAGTCAGTAATTTGTTTCTCCATCTTACTAAAAAATGTCACTGTAGTTTGTATTGGGATTGCATTATATAAGTAGATTGCTTTGGATAAAATAGCCATTTTCACAATGTTAAGTCTTCCTATCCATGAGCAGGGTAGGTTTCTCCATTTATGTAAGTCTCTCTTAGTTTCTTGTAGTAAAGGTTTGTTGTTCTCTTTGTAAAGGTCTGTTATTTCTTGGTTAGATTTGTTCCTAGGTACTTTATCTTCTTAGAGGCTATAGGAAATGGTACTGATTTGGTGATTTCTTCCTTAATAATCTCACTGTTGCTATAAAGGAGTCCTACTGATTTACTTGTGTTTATCTTGTATCCTGAGACTTTGCTGAACTCTTCAATCAGTTTGAGTAGTTTACTTACAGATTCTTTAGGATTCTCTGAGTATACAATCATATCATCTACAAATAGGGAGATTTTGACTTCTTCTTTGTGGATGCAGATGCCTTTTATTTCTTGGTCTTGTCTAATTGCTCTGGCTAGAACTTCTAGTACAATGTTGAACAGGAGAGGTGAGAGTGGACATCGTTGTCTATTTTCTGTTCTCAAGAGAAAATGTTTCAGTCTCTCTCCATTCAGAATGATGTAGGCAGTTGGCTTTGTAAAAATGGCCCTTATTGCATTGAGGAATTGGCCATCTATTTCTATTTTGCTGAGAGTTTTTAGCACAAATGGGTGTTGCCAAAGCCAAGTGCCGTCGAGTCGGAAATGGGTGTTGGACTTTACCAAATGCCCTTTCTGCATCAATAGACACAATCACGTGATTCTTGTCTTTTGTGTTATTTATGTGGTTGATCACATTAATTGTTTTTCCGATGCTGAACCAGACTTGCATCCCTGGTATGAATCCAACTTGGTCATGATGGATTACTTTTTGGATATGTTGTCGTATTCCATTGGTAAGTATTTTGTTGAAGATTTTTGCATCTAGAATCATGAGTGATTTGAGTCGGTAGTTCTCCTTTTTTGTTGAGTCTTTCTCTGGCTTTGGTTCCAGAGTTATGCTGACTTCATACAATGAATTTGGGAGTATTTCATCCCTTTATATACTGTGAAATAGTCTCAGTAGTATTGGAGCTAACTCTTCTCTAAAAGCTTGGTACAATTCTATGGTGAAGCCATCTGGGCACAGGCTTTTTTTGGTTGGCAGTTTTTTTTATGACCTTTTCAATCTCTTCCCTTGTGATGGGTTTATTAAGTTGTTCTGCTTCACGTTGTGATAATTTGGGTAGATGATATGAATCAAGGAATTCGTCCATTTCCTGTAACCTTACAAATTTGTTGGAATACAGTCTTTCATATTACTCTGTTACAATATTTTCTATTTCTGTTGGATCTGTTGTGACAACTCCTCTCTCATTTCTTATTTGGGTTATTTGTTTCTTCTCCTGTTTTTCTTTAGTAAGTTTAGGCAATAGTTTGTGAATTTTATTGATCTTTTCAAAAAACCAGCTTTGGTCTTTTCAATTTTTTCAATTGTTTTTCTATTCCCTAATTCGTTTAGTTCTGCTCTAATCTTTATGATCTGTTTTGTTCTGGTGTCTGAGGGGTTTCTCTGTTGTTGTCTCTCTACTTGTTCAAGCTGTAGGGTTAGTTCTTTGATCTGATTTCTTTCTTCCTTCCAGATGTGCGCATTTATAGAGATAAACTGACCTCTGAGCACTGCTTTGGCTGTATCCCATAGGTTCTGGTAGAAAGTGTTTTCATTCTTGTTGGAATCCATAAATGTCTTTATTTCATCCTTGATTTCTTCTATAACCTCTGGCTTTTGGAGAAAGATGTTGTTCAGTTTCCATGAGTTTCTGTTTCTATGTTTATTCTGTTATTGATTTCAACTTTTATCGCTTTATGATCTGAGAAGATGCTTTGCATTAATTCAATGGTATGGATTTTGCTGAGAACTGCTCTGTGTCCTAACACATGGTCTATTCTGGAGAATGTTCCATGTGCTCTGTAGAAGAAGGTGTCCACTGATGGACAGAAAGTTCTGTATATGTCAGTCAGGTCTAGTTGGTTAATTGCGGCAATAAGGTCTTCTGTGTTTTTATTGAACTTTTTCTGGATGAACAGTCCTATATTGAGAGGGGAGTGTTGAAGACTCCCACTGTTATTGTGGAGTGTTATGTTTCATTTTTTAGTGTAGTCAGAGTTTCTTTGATGTATTTTGGTGCTCTAGTGTTTGGTGCATCAATATTTAATACAGCTAAGTCCTGCTTGTATATCAAACCTTTCAGCAATAGTGTCCATCCTTGACCATGATGGTGGATTTTACATTAAAATTTATTTTATCTGGGATTAGAATTGCCACACCTGCTCTTCTTTGTTTATTGTTAGCTTGATATATATTCTTCTATCCTTTAATTTTCAGTTTGTTCCTATCTGTAAGTCTAAGGCAAGTTTCTTGTAGGTAACATATGGATGGGTTGTGTCTTTTGATCCAAGATGTCACTTGATGTCTCTTTACTGGAGTCTTCAGTCCATTCACATTCAATGTAATTATTGATAGGTATGTGTTCAGTGCTGCCATTGTGATATGTTTATTTTTGTGTTGATGGTTTCTCTGTTGTTCTTATTAACCTGTGTTGGGACATTCTTTTTTGTGAGTTGAGTTTTCACCTTTTTCAGGTTTGGTTTAGTGGTTGTTGAGACTCCTGTAGTACGTTTCTTGGTTTTCTATGTTGGATCTTTATTGTGCTTTATGGCTGCCCCTATGATCACCCTTAATAAACTATATAAAACCCAATTTCAATTACTACCAGTCTTATTAACTTCCTCTCTGTTTGGATGGACTATAAAACTATAGTACATTCCTCTTTTTAACATGATGACACCATAGTTTTCGTGATATGATCACTGGATCCTTGTTTCACTATTATAGCTTTGACTGAGTTTGGTGCCTTCCCTGACTCAGTAGGTTTCTGGGTGATGTATTTGCTTCTAAAATATAAAAATGGCTTTGTTCTTCTAAGCCAAGATATTCTTTCAGTATTTCTTGTAGCTTTGGTTTGGTTTTTACAAATCTCTGAGTTTCTGTGTATCTGCAAATGTCTTAATTTCATTTTCATATTTGAAAGATAGTTTTGCAGGATATATAATTCGTGGATGGAAGTTCTTCTCCTTCAAGGCCTTGAATGTGTCATGCCACTGTCTCTGTGCCAGCATTGTTTCTGCTGAGAAATCTAATCAAAGCCTACATGGTTTCCCTCTGAATGTTAGCTTTGTTTTGAGTCTTGCTGCCTTTAAGAGTTTCTGCTTGTGTTTCATTTTCTTAAGCTTGATTAGAATATGTCTTGGAGTCTTTCTTTTGAGATCTATATTGAGTGGCATTCAATATGCATCTTGGATATCCATATTCACTTCTTTCCTAATTTCTGGGAAGTTTTCTCACAGCAGCTCAGCCACAAATCTGTCTGTGTTGTCAGGTGTCTCGCCCTGTTCAGGAACTCCAATTAATCATAGATCGTTCCTCTTAATAGAGTCCCACATGATTCTTAATGCTTCTTCATTTTTCTTGTTTCTTTTGTCTGATTTCTCCTTATAGATCCTGGAGTCAGTAGCTCTGTCTTCCAAGTCAGAAAGTCTCTTTTCTGTTTGTTCCATTCTGTTTTCTTGGCTTTGAATTGACGTTTCTATCTCTTTGATTTTGTTCTTAATCTGTTGGATTTCAGAGTACTGGTGTTCCATCAGTTCGAACACCTTGCTTAATTTTTCATTTTGCTCTACTGCATTTTGTATAAGGTCTAGGAGGGCTTTCTATATAACCCTTTTGTATTCACCTTCTGATAGTTTCTGAAAAGCTTCTTTGTCTGGGTAGTTCTTTGGTGCTTTCTTTTGGGGACCTTCTGAAGCCATGGATGATTTCTTCATTACTCTTTTATCCTGTATATTTTGGTTTGGGGGCATCATGTGAGTCAATAAAAGCTGGGAGAGATGCTGGGAGGATGGACCACAGTTGCTTCATTAGGCCATCTTAAAATGAAAGGTAAAAGGCATCTGACAACTTCCAAAGTCACCCAGGTTTTCAGGTGTACAGGTCCCTCTTCCCAGGTGGAAAAGTAAGCACATCTATATCCAACCTCAGATATTATAAACTAGTTCAAAATACAGAAAGGCTACTGCCCTGCTGGCCTCTGCTGTCAGGCCCAAGCAGTGGGTGACACTGTGTAGAATACTGCTTTTCTCCCAGAAAAGTACCCTCCCCTGGGCAGGCACTGCCTCCCAGCCTAGGAATTAGGTCCAGCTGAGAACTCTGTATGGGTATATTCATCTTCCAGTGGAATAAGATGGCGTCCCATGCAGGCTCCCCACACACTTTGGTACCGGTTACTCAATGGCAGGGGCAGAAAGAGAGGCCAAAGTCGCCAAGTTGAATGGAGTCCAAAGTTGGGCTCTCAAAATATGGCAGTTTTGCCTGCTGATCCCACCAGCAGTGCATCTGAGATTAGCTGCTAGTCAAGTTTTCATGGATTGAGTTGTGTCCCCCAAAAATATGTGTAGCCATGTGGATGGGCCATGATTCCCAGTATCTTGTGACTGACCTCCATTTTGTGGTTTTCCTATGCTGTATGTTAAAGGATTAGAGTAGGACTGTAAATCCCTTTATAGGATCACCTCCCTGCTCCACTGTAAAGGGAGTTTTCCTGCAGTATTGCTTGCCCCACCCTTAATCCTTTCATCCTGCAAGAGATAAAAGGAAAGAGAAGCAGGCAGAGAATTGGGAACCTGGTACCACCAAGAAAGCAGCACTGGAAGAGGACCGTGTCCTTCAGACTTGAGATTCCTGCGCCAACGCCAAGATGCTCCCTGGACAAAGACTTATGCAATACTGGACTTTCCTCCAGAGCCGACAAGGGGGAAAGCTTTCCCCTGGAGTGGACACCCTGAATATGGACTTGTAGCCTACCAGACTGTGTAAGAATAAACTTTCCTTTGTTATAGCCATCCACTCTAGGGTATTTCTGTTAGAGCAGCCCTAGCTGACTAAAACACAAGTCATAGCTCATCCTGCCAGCTAAGACAGAACAAAAAAGTTAAAATGGTGAGTTACCTTTGGTCTGTCAATGCCAGCACTCACCAAGAATGGGGGTCAGCAAAAGAGAGGAAGTTTTCCATTCAGTGGTATGAAGTCCAAATTAACAGCCCTATGCCATGTCCCAGTGCTCACTAGGCTTCCAGAAGGCTATGTTTAATTATCAGTTCTGGTCTTGGTTTCCAGAGGGATTCAGAGAGACGTGTGTTTGGTCTCCCATCTTCACTCCACCCCCAAAAGGTAAAATTTGATTGAAGATAATTTAAAAACTGTTACAGCAATACATAGACAGACAACTGATAGAAATTCCAACCAGAGTCAGAAGAGCATGCGGAACAAATGATGTCATTGCTGGTATCAGATGGATCTTGTCTAAAAGCAGAGAATACCCAAAATATATTTACCAGTGTTTCATTGACTACACAAAAGCATTTGACTTGATGGATCATGAGAAATGATGGGCAACATAGTAAAGAATGGAAATTCCATTACACTTAATTGTGCTTGTGAGGAACCTGTGCATACACCAAAAGGCATTTGTTAGAATAGAAGTCGAGAATACTGAGTGATTTAAAATCAGGAAAGGTGTATGTGAAGGTGGTGTCCTTTCTTCATGCTTAATCTATATGGTGAGCAAATCTGAGAATCTAGACTATTTGAAGAATGAAGCATCAGGATTGAAGGGTCATTAACAACCTATGATATACAAATGACACAACCTTGCTTGCTCAGAGTAAAGAGGACTTAAAATACTCTCTAAGGAAGATCAAAGTCTGCAGCCTTCAGTGTGGATTACAAATCAACATGAAGAAAACAAAATTCCTCATAACTAGACCATATAATGAACATCATGATAAGTAGAGGAAATATCAGAGTTGTCAAGGATTTCATTTTACTTGGATCTACAATCAATGCACTTAAAAGCATTAGTCAGGAAATCAAATGATGTATTGCTTTTTAATTCTTTCAGAGTGTTAAAAAGCGAAAACATTACTTTGAGGACTTAGGTGTACCTGACCCAAGGCATGATATTCGAATCACTTCATATGCTTGCAAAAGCTAGACAATGAAAAAGAAAGACTAAAGAAGAACTGATGCCTTTGAATCATGGTGTTTGTGAAAAATATTGAATACAGTCTGGGCTGTCAGAAGAAGGAACAAATCAGTTTGGAGAGAAGTAAATACAGAAAGCTCCTTAGAAATTAGGATGGTGAGATTTCATTTCATGTAATTTGGACATGTTACAAGGAGGGACCAGTCCCAAGAGAAGGACATCAAGCTTGGTAAAAGTCAGCAAAAATGAGAAAGAACATCAACAAGATGCATTTACTCAGTGGCTCCCGCAGTGGGCTCAAACATAGCAAAGATCATGAGGATTCCACAGGAGTGAGCATGGTGTTTTGTTCTGTTGTTTCTAGGGTCATTTACACTTTGGAAGCTATTCAACAGCACCTAAGAATCACAAGTACAGATACCTTGTGTTCCTATTTCTTGTCTCAGAGTCCCAGCTTTTCCCAGGACTCTCTGTGTGGTAGAAATTTATCATTTTTACAACTATTTGCTGTGGGAGTGCAGTTAGGAAGAAAGGTGAGTAAAGCCAGATAGAGCAAGTGAAAACATGGTCACCATGAATGTGGTCTTAGCTGAAGATGTCTGGAGGAGATGTGGCAGGCTACTTTGATTACAGTCTTGGTCCGACTTTGAGACCAGGCTGCTTGCCCTTTTGAAGCCTTGCATCAGTCATTCACCAAGGTATTCCTTCCAATGGAGATGTTGTGGTCTTCCAGGCAACACAGCTTCTGTCTGACCAAAGTCAGCTCTTGAATGCAAAACCAAATTAAACCCATTGCCATCAAGTCAATTCCAGCTGATGGCAACACCATACGAGAGGGTAGAACACTTGGTAGATCCAAACTGCTGACTTTGGGTTACCAACTGCAGCACTTAGCCATCACACCACCAGAGTTTCCTGCTCTTGAATGTAGGAGAAGAATTCACCACAAAATGGGTCCACCTGTGTATTATTATCCAGCATCACTTAGAACTGTGAATCAAAATCGACTTATTGGCAAAGAGCTTTTGGTATCACTCACAGCAGCTTGAGGATGAGAACACAGAATGATATAAGGAATCCACATGGGGAACCAAGTACGTTCACTACAGAAGGAGAAAAGGGGAGGAAAACCATTACTTAAATTTTATATGCTAAATTTTGTGGAATGTGTCATACACAGTAATAAATACATTTTTGGGATTGCAGACCTGTCATGAAAAACTGGGACAAGATCATTAAAACTTTGAGTGTGACGAAAATTTTGGAGAAGTACATAGTAAGGGATAGACCTGGGGGCTGATGCCAGACCTTTAGGAAAATGCTGCCTTTTAAGATTTAAAGGAAATGAGTTAATAAAAGGTGAAAGAAGGAAATGGTCAGCAACAGAAGAATGTAATCATGTAGTTGTCATAAGAAAACAGAGAAAATATTTTAGAGAAATAATCAATTGTCAAAAGTTACAGAGGCCAAGTGAGTAGAGAACTAAGATTGTTGCCTTCTAGAGTTTTATCATTGGTGTTTTCAGGGGCCTATAAACGGAGCCCTGGTGGTGTAGTGGGTTAATGTTAGCTAACTTACAGGTAGACAGTTCAAATCTGCCAACTGCTCCTTGGAAACACTCTGGGGGAGTTCTGCTCTGTCCTATAGGGTTGCTATGAGTTGAAATTGAGTTGGTGGCAGTGGGTTTGGTTTTGAGTTTTATCTATGGAAAATGATACCTATGACAATTAGTTTTAAATTGCTGAAGGATCTCTCAGAACTGGTGATGGAAACTGCCATGTCCAACAGTCCCGGTCCTCAGGAGGCACCCAGGGCATGTGCCCTACATGCCATACCTTAGTTACGCCTCTGGCATGTTTCTCCAGGACAACTACTAAAGATGTCAATTATTTTGTTAATTTAAGATGGAAAGAAAAAGAGCACGGTAGCAGGGATCATAAACAAAGCCCTCACCTCATTTTACCCTTATACATCAACCTTGTCTTTATTTTCAGAACAAACGTTGACAAGATAGAAGGAAGAACAAGTCAATGACATATCAGAAAATTTCCTCCAAAGTGACATCAGTCAATACATTAGCAATAATCCAACCAATTATGCACCCATGAAATTTTATCATCGTCCAATCTGCATCTCTTATATTGTCCGAAAAAATACCATTAGAGGCTCTAAAATGGCATGCTGAAATGTAGATGTATAACTTAAAGGAAGTTAATTTGGCATGAATTCTCAGTAAAATCATTGCTGACTTTCATTGTTCACGATTATTTCCTAAATTCTCACAGATTTATTCTATGAGCAATTTGTTCTAGAAGTTTACTTGGTATCAATTTTAAACTTTATGTACTCAAAAAACCAAACTCACTGTTGTTGAGTTGTTTCCAGCCCCTAGCGATCCTATAGACAGAGTAGAACTGCCCCATAGAGTTTCCATGAAGTGATGGTTGGGGGTAACTAATTAAAACTGATTTCTTGAGAAATTGAATTGCACTTACTCAGTGTTTTTCCAGAAAGGGACAGAAGAACTCTTATTATATTCTAGTTATTAGAAATGTTCTCTCTGTAGTTGGACAGGGATAATTCATGAGCCTTTTTCCATGACTTGAGAGGAAAATTTCATATAATATGTAATTTTGTTTTCTATTATTGTAAGTTTAGAAAGCATCCCTCTGATAATTCATTTAGTTTCCAGTTACCTTAATAATGAAAACATAGTGTCCAGAATAGCAGGCATGTGGTCCCATTTCCTGAAGCTTCCTGGAGGACTGGCACATTCAGGTTTCTTGGGCTTGAAAAAACTTTAGTACCAGTCTCCTCAGCAGCCACAGGAAGCTATTTGTTCTATGTAAGATAGAACTGAGTTCTCCATTCCTGAAAATAATCAAGCCGAGGTGAAGAATCATCTGTCGCTGATGCTGTAAAAGTGACTTGGGGCTTGGGTGGAAGGAGATGACAGCCTTATTAAGTAGCATTAACCTAAATGGTGGGGCCAATGACAGTGATAGGATAGATTTAAAAACAACCACAACTGCAAGTAATCTCTACAAAACTGTGTGCTACTGCTGGTAAATGTTCTGTTTTCTGTTGCCAGACATCCCAGCTGCCCCTGAAGTCTCCCTCCACGGATTCCTGAGGTTCAACTTTGACACCCCAGTGGCCTCCTGAGACGTTACATCTGCACTGTCTGTGAATTATGCTAAACATAAGGGACATCCAGCTATGAGGATCTGGAGCCCAGCTGTTCTCACAACATTAAAGCATGGTTTGCTGCACTGTTTTCCATTCGGAGGGATTTGTGCAAAAAGGTAAATGACAGCTG
Organism: Heterohyrax brucei; assembly: GCA_028571685.1. Classification (NCBI taxonomy): domain Eukaryota; kingdom Metazoa; phylum Chordata; class Mammalia; order Hyracoidea; family Procaviidae; genus Heterohyrax; species Heterohyrax brucei. The sequence continues at coordinate 81,141,166 of CM053143.1, forward strand.
TAAATCTGAATGTTTATTTGTTCTGCGAGTACAAGCAGGTGGACCGTATAAATGCCTTGAGCACATACTGAAATTATACATCATGAAATAGAGCTGTAATGAGTGACCGAGAGATGCAATAGCAGAAAAGCTAGGACACAGTCATCAGAGAAGATGCCCAAGCAATAGGGGCTGAGAGGCTGTTGCTAAGAGCAGGGAGGCGAGAGTCTGACAGGCTGTAGTTACAATGCCGATTCGAGCACCTGCCAGGTTTGCAGAGGTGGACAAGGTACATAACAGCTTGGAGACTCAGTGCCCTCAGCTGTTACTGAAGTCAACAAATTTAAAGCGTTCTTGTAATGATTAAATTAGATTAGATATTTAACACAGGGCCAGATATATAGCTCAATAACTCTCTTATTAATATCAGCACTGCCATTCTTCGTATTAGTAAAGTTCAAAGGTACTATCTTATACAGAAATGTCAGTAAGTCCTCCAGTAATTTTGTTGCTATTGTTTATAATCTATATGTGTCTGCTTGCAGATCTAGCCCACTAGCACCTTGGCTTTTATATATGCATATAACATATTAGATATACATCATATGCTATAGATTATATATCAGCTATTATTATGCACTGTAAAACTAATGACCTTTATAGCCTTAGAATCAGGCTTTCCAATCATTTTCATGTCACAGCAGACTTAGAGTATGATATTTGTTCAGTTTACTGGAATAAGGTGGGAGTTTGCTAAACTGACTGAGAGTGTGCAGCGTGATGGGGAGCTCAGGCTGCCCTGGCCTCTGGGGATATTTGTGACCTGAACCTAAACTAGAATATAACAGAAATTTACACACACACACACACATACACACACCAAAAAAAAAAAAAGAAAAAAAAACCATAAGCTAAGGCAGAGTCCCATCCCCAAATGTTATAAGCTGATCAATTTTGAGTTAAACTGTGAAGTTTTGTCTGCAGAGCTTTTGTGATGGCCCTATGATGTTTGCTTCAATTCCAGTTGCACCAGGGAGTTTCTAACTTTGTAGAGCCATTCATAATTTTATTTCATGGAAAGTTTCTTATCAAGTTCAGATCTGCAACCAGCCTTCCACCTTCCATGGTTTAACTGCCTACTCGTCACTTTGGTTGTAGCAACTCAGAAGAATTCAACTCCCTCTGCCACTTATGTAACTGATATTTTGTATATTTCCTTGGCTGCCCAACATTTGAACCCTTCCTGTGTTTAGAGAATTCACTGATTTCTGAGAAGGGATGCTGGGAGGGGAGCATGAGAGAATGCAAAGACAGAAATATTTATTCCCAGTCTCCCATAGCTCAACCATTGGCCCTGAACTTGAACTCTGATTCTAACTGGAAACCTTGGTAACATACTGGTTGAGTGCTAGGCTGTTAACCGAAAAGTTGTAGTTCGAATCCACCAGGTGCTCCTCAGAAATTCTATGGAACAGTTCTACTCTGTCCTATCGGGTTGCTATGGGTTGGAATAGACTCAATGGCGATTTTTTTTTTTTTTTTTTAAGATCTATGAAAAGCCAGCCCACAGACAACGCAGTGTGGCAGTAAGCAGTGGGGAGAGACACTGCAGGATTGTTTCCAGGAGCCGCTGGGCAGTACAGCAACAGTGATGGCCTGGCTTTGTCGCTGGGGGGACGTGGGGAGCAGACAGAGGGGTGCAGTACAGGCTGTGATCCGATGTCCAGGGGAGTGCACCAGGGGCAGATTAAGTCGTAAGCAAGGTATGCATGGGTTTACACTAAGCAAGGTATGAACAGCTTTCTGTTTACTTACTAATCTTTAGTATACAGTTTCCTGTGAGTTTCACTACATGTAGTGAAAAATAGGTGAAGGTATACACTACAAACCAGGAAGTAAGCACAAAGAAGCTGGTGAATACTTTGCATTTTGGGTAAGCCCTGGGAGTGGCAGAAGTATGTTCTTATTGCAGTGGCTTTGTAGGATGCCTTAGGATGGGACACCTGATGCTGACGAGACTCCCTTGTGCCTGCCTGTTTTCCAAGTCTCATGTGCAGCCTTACTAGTGATTTTGTGAACTACACAATGCTTTCTTCCTAATTTACTTTTCTTTTTAAATCATCTCAAGTCCATTTCTGTTGCTTACAACTAGTAAACCTGGCTGGTAGAAAGTAACAACCACACAGATATTTGGAAGTAGCTTCCTTAGTCTGCTCTGCACTCTTCTCCAGAGATTTGAGCGACTAACACCCACGTCCTCAGCAATATCTATTGTTCTCATTCACATGAGTCTGGATGACTACCAATATGATTTCAAGCAACCACACAAGTTTTGAATTAATGGAATAGTTTTTAGCCTCTGCACAGAAGGAGAAGGTAGTTGAACTTCTTAAATTTAAGATACAGGTAGTCCCCAACTTACAATGTATTTGAGTTGTGATAACTGCACATATGACTGTCTGGTTTGGTTAATTTATTTTGTGTGATCCACTATCTGCTCCTTGGAAACTCTGTGGGCAATTCACTCTGTCCTATAGACTCACTATTAGTTGGAATAGACTCAACAGCAGTGGGTCCGTTTTGGTTTGTGTTTTTTATTGTTAATAATATGTACCACATATGGTACCACAGCTCATGATTTACTGATCTTATTATTCTCAAACATTCACTCACAGGGATTCAATTTTATGATTTACTGTTCTAAACACTGGCATATATACCAAACTATGGCTTAGTCTGCAAGGAAGCTGGTGTGGGGATTCACAAGGGATAGAAAGTTGGGCAAATGTTGAACCCTAGCAAGATAAGAAAATTAAACTATGCGTATGTCTGACAGTCTTTAGTAGGACACTGAGACAGACTTCATTGTAAACCAGGTGTATAACCAAAACAAACAAACAAACAAGAAACGTGGCCATCCAGTTGATTCTGACTCTCAGTGACCCTGCAAGACACAGTAGAACCACACCATGGGTTTTCCATCCAGTAGCTAGCAGATTTGAACTTCTGACCTTTTGATTAGCAGTTAAGCTCTTAACTACTGTACCACTGGATTATAGAGTGATTTCAGTCAGTAGTGCATGCCATAACAAGTATCAGTTATTAATTTGAAGATGGGAAGTTATTCACATTTTCCTAACTGTTAACACGTGCACTGTTTATACCCTCAACAATTTGTCTAGAGAAAGAGGTCAGGCCACTATAAGTTCTAATTCAAAAAGGCAGTGAGAAAGCCTCCAAATATAAAAGGTGAAGGTAAAGATACAACCATCATTAAAATACACAAACCCCAAACCAAACTCAGTGCCGTTGAGTCGATTCTGACTGATAGCCACCCTGAAGGACAGAATTAGTACTGCTCCATAGAGTTTCCAAAGAGCGCATGGCAGATTTCAGCTGCCAACGCTTTGGTCAACAGAAGTAGCACTTAACTGCTCTACCACCAGGGTTCCCTAAAGATCATTAAGGCCTACGATAAGGGAAAGAAAGTTATCGAAACAGCATATGAGCAAGGACTGTCTCCTTCCAATGTTTCACAATCACTAAGGATGAGTATAGGATTTTGGAGGCAGTTAAAGGAGTCACTGGCATAAAACCAAAAATATTAACCAAGAAGAGGAAAGAACCAGTTCATGAAGCAGAAAAGCTGTGGATGATTTGGACAAAGGACTAAATCCAGAAGAGGATTCCTTTGAGTTAACTGACGACTCAAATGAAAGTAGGCAGCCTTTTTGAAAACCTGAATGAGAGGAAGGAGAATACTGGGAGTACTTTCACATCAGCAAAGAGCTAATTTCATCACTTCAAACACAGATTTGTTTACATAATGTATGTAACTGGATAAGCAGGAAACTGATGTTGAAGTGGCCAAAATTTCAAGGATGACCTGGACAAGCTAAAGACCAGATTTATAAAGATACTGTTAATAAAACACAACTACACACTGAAAACTAAGGGGAAAAATGAGACATTCAACTTGTGTTAGAATCTATGTATGAGAGAGATCTCAAACTGGGATCATCAGACTACCTGCATGCAGCATAGCCTCTTTCAGAATGTTCTGTCTGCCTCGGAGGAGAGCAGGGCTTCTGTGGAAACTACTCTTTGGTGACACACCAAGCTACGAAATAAAATAAGATGGTACCCATTGTCATACTGTCAACAATCAGAAGAGTAAGAACAGAAGGAGATTACAGATTACCTGGCATTTTTTGAACATTAAAAAAGACATTGTGCATGTATTTTCTTTGTGAACTTTAATGACAAGAGCTGCAATGCACTGACTGCCATAAATCAGTTTTAAAGTGAGTCGAGCACCTCATTTTGTTTTAGTTTTCTTTATGACTGGTTTCCCCCATTTCTTCACTGTAACAAAACATCTTCATTAGTATCTATTTCGCTAACTGAAAGAAATCCAAACAGAATTTTTGCTTTTACAAAAAAAAAAAAAAGAGAGAGAGAGAGAGAGAGAAAAGAAGAAAAGCAAAACTAGCATCAGCGTTTGTATTGCCACAAGTTGTTAGAGGCAGCAGACACCCTCAGCGGTGACAGTGGGGTAGACAAGCTCCTTCTCTGGGAACTACTCTTTGCGTATATTGTTTCTACTTTATGTTGGTTGTATATTTATCATAGCATTTCTGCTTTTAGTATATTTTAGTGTTATTTTAGTCTTTATGTGTTATTTAGTATGATTTGGTGGGTTATTATGGGAGTCTGGAAATGCTCAAAATTTTTTCCCATGTAAATTAATGGTAATTGCTTCTCTGCTTCACACACACCATTTCCTCTTACAAAAGGACTCATAAGAATGTTCTACTTTTGGATAGCAAAACCAAAAAAAGAAAGAAACCCACTGCTGTGGAGTTGATTCCGACTCACAGTGATCCTGTAGGACAGAGTAAACTGCCCCATAGTATTTCCAAGGAGATACTGGTGGATTCCAGCTGTTGACCTTTTGGTTAGCAGATGTGACACATAACCATTACGTCACCAGGGTTTCTGAGCTAGGAAACCTATATCGCCTTTTATTATCAGTATCTTTATAAATTCAGTCTTTATTTTGGGGACTTGGAAATGCTACAAATAAATGTATAGTTATAATTTAATGTTGTATGCAGTACTTGTTACTAGTGATAAGATGTACTGAAAAAAGATGGTGAAAGTTGTAACTTTGGTTCATAGTACTTTGAATATGCTGTGAGCCATGGACTATCTGTACCTTAAAATAGGATAAAACAACTTCAGATTTCAAATAAAGAAAGAATTTCAGAGGAGAGAAATAAATTCCACTTGGCTGTTTGTCTTTACATCAATAGATGTGATTATAATTCTGATGGTCATGAATGAAATAAGTGGCACTGGGTACATTTCTTAATTTCTTTCAACTCAGGATACTTACCTGTAAAATTAGTGGGTTAAACTGAATGATCTTTAAGTTATCTTTTAGTCCCAAATAATTTTACGATTATAAGAATCTCTACATACAATTGAAGAAATAAACCAATAACGTTTTTTATCTTGTATTACTAGGTTAGTTTTATGTTGTCAAAAAGAGGCACTTCTATTGTTAGAACCTAAATAAATCCACTTAAGGATCTCAGAAAAATTGGTTATCATTGAATAATTAAGTCAAAAACTTTGGTTAATTTTACAAAAATGTATATCTGTCATCAATTAACTAGAAATATTTATGTAGTCAGTAGATTATATGCAAACACGTGCAACATGAAGGAAATTTTATAGTTCAAGTATTGAGGCTGTGTGCTAAGAAAATTTTTAAGGAGAAATTTTTTTTATTTTCAAAGTTAAAATGTTTATTTTATGAAAGAAAAACACTTGTTCATTATAGTGATACTAGAAATCATAGAAGATTTTTCACAATTTCATTACCTAGAGATAATCATTACTAATCCACGGTTATATCTACTTGTACGTTCTCTTATTCCTTGCTCACAAAAATGCTGAAACACTATACAGACTCTTTTGTAATTTGACTCTTGTATTTTAACAATGGCAACCCTTTTGGCTATTTTAACAATATATTATCCTCTCTTCTCATTTAATAAATATTATCCTTGGCATGCTCTATCTTGGTCTCATGATCTCAAGATTAATTGCTAATTTTGCTGCCCTTCTTTGAGGGTCATTCAATTTGAGAGAACCCTGATCCACTGAGTCAAATAGAGACCTAAACACAGAGGAAAAAATGGTGCCGTCTTTTGTACAACTTACCTTGACCTCTTCCTTGAACTTTCTGGATATTGTGCTTTTCCAGAGACTAGAAAACTTCTCATGCAGAGGTAGAATTTTAAATCAAAGTAACAACTTTAGATGCTATATACTATAATGTGAGAGAGTCTCACAGTATGGGAAATTTCATGAAATATTTTAAGTTTGAGGCTTACAGTGTCAGTCTCATGGAACTTTGTAAAGTACGAAGAGGCATTATGTCTAAACACAATTGATTCAGTGTATGTTTTGTATATATACAAGTCTGTTACATTAACTGTATATGCTTTGGTTAATTTTAAAGCAGTTCACAATGCCACATACAAATTAAAGTAAGGTTTAAAATAGTATAACACACACCCAAAATAATCTCTTTTTTTCCTCATGGGTATCATTGGACATTGAAATCAAGTTTTACCCTCATTAACAGGGTTCATCTCAACTTTTTTCTTCTCTCCCAGACCATTCCAGCTGTATTTTAGGATAAGAGGTTTTTTTTTAAATATTCTTATTTGAGTTCTCAGAAATATCTTTTAACTGTACAGAAATGTTCATAAATATAGCTGGCATTTGGAGCTGCATTTTGCAAATGGCCTATGCATATCCAGATGCTCAAAATTACAGAGAATCTATAAAATTTTAAAAAAATATTTACAATAAATCTACCTTTTTAAAATTATATTTATACTTTGGCTTTGAGCAAATCATTTCTTTCTTAAGTAAATTACTGTTGTTTGATAAGTCAGAGGAAAAGGTATTCAATATCTAAAAAAATCCTGTACATTAAATTGGTGAGATGTTTTACAGTGACTGAAGTCTTGTACCACTTGATAGAAAATCATATTTTGAAGAAACCAACATATAAATACTTACGCATCATCTGAATTTTGCCTTCTCAGTAGTGATAGCCAGAACTGCAGACTAAAGAGAGATAGCAAAGCAATGTGGACAGTAAATAAAAAATTCTCTAATAATGGAGACGTGTCAATACGTTAGGTATTTTCATTCTAGAAGTTTGGTTTCAGGCCTTCATTCCTTCCAAGAAAACCTCTTTTTATAATTTACCCAAGTTATCTTTTTCCATAAAAATTGATGTTTCATAAACATAAGGTTCCACCACTGCCTTAGGTGATGCTGTTCACATAGTTGTTGTTGCTGTAAAGTTAGGTGCTGTGGAGTTGTCACAGGACTCATGGTCATGTCACACCCAGCAGGGTCAGATACTGTGACCTACAGGGTTTCTATTTGACTGACTTTTGGAAGTAGATCACTGGTTCTTTCTTACTTGTCCTCTGTTTCAGTCTGAATGTTCCACTGGAACCTGTTTAGCATCACTGACAGGAACTTGAGGTGCACTGGCCAGGAATCAAAAGTGGGTCTCACCTGCGGAAGACAAGAATTCTATCAGCGATTTACCACTGCCCTCATACATATGGTACTTATCTCAAAGCTATCTCAAGGTGCATTTCTCATATGCCAACAACTGTTTAGGGGGAGAGGATTCTTATTTCTATTTTTAGAGGTGGAAGAGTTCAATTTTAACTCATCTTTCAAAGGTCAGAAAGCAATTCAAAGGCAGTTCTTGACCCAACGCTCCAACTTGTTCAGCTCAGTGTTCATAAACATATATACTAATTGAGCAATTGATATTTTTATTTCTCTGCTTTTTCTATTCCTCTGTATTTTTTATTATGATTTGTAAACATAGACATATCTATGACCGAACAACTACAGACTCCAGCATGGCCAAGGAGGTACTGATTGTTAAATGTTCTTATTATTTACTGGGACCCTGATAGGTCCTGTAGTCACCGCCACCCTGTTCCTACCTCCTTCCAGACCGATCACCCTCATTTACTTTTTGTTCCTAAACTAATTTAGAAATCAAGATTTTTCTTCTATAATTTGTGAAAAATTAATAGCAAACAACCCATTTAGAGCTAGAACAGGGTAAAGTATGCATGACAAGTGTTTTTCTGAAACCAGGGTTTGATACAATGCAGGAGGGAAGCTATAGGAATATTAAGCAAGGATGTGGGGGGGAAAATGGCGTTCCAATTATACTAAAGACAAACCTCCTATTTTTCTGGGGGTCTTGATTGCTGATGTTTACTAAGACGGAGGAAAGTGAGCAATCACAGTAACACTGCTGTGGATTCAGGTGAGGATGGCAAGGTAAGAAGACAGTTAAGGCTGATCAGTGCCGTGCTAGATTCTTGGACAGGACTCTGCAGTTAAGCAAAGGAAGAGGAACAGCGGATGTGCTTAGGACTGGACTTAAATCCTGATACATCTAGAATTATGGGACTCTGCCACAAATCAAAATGTTGGTGATTTGGGGAAAAAGATGTGGCAATCTGCTTCCATAAAGATTCATAACCTTGGAAACCCTATGAGGCTGTTCTATTCTGTCCTATAGCATTGTTATGCATTGAAGTTGATGCTAACCCAACAGGTGTGGTTTTTGGTTTTGTAAGAGCTCTACTGGTGCAATGGTAAAGAACTCGTATGCCAACCCAAAGGCTGGCGGTTCAAACCCACCTAGAACTATCTCAGAAGATAAACCTGGTGTTCTGCTTTCAAGATGTCAGTCTTAAAAACCCTGTAGAGCACTTTTACTCTGCACACGTGGAGTCACCCTGAGTTGAATATTGACACTACACAACTAACAAAAATAATTTTTGGTTCATTAACAAGAATAATTTTTACTGGTTTCTAATGATTAGCTTGGTAAGAAAAATCAGCAAATACTATTTTATTGTTGATCTTTGTATGATAACCCTCCCGACCCCTACCCCTCAGTATTACTCTGGTCCATGTTTTCCACTGCACTCTCTTTTATTTTTATTCCATGTGATTACAACAAGCCCTAGCTATATTATTTTCTTTCTTTTATAAAATAAGCACAATCTTTCGCATCCACAGAGACATAATAGTCTCCATCACCTCTGCCTTTTTTTTGATTAGAGAAAAGCAATATAAGTTTCACTTTTTAATTATATCCTTTCAGGTTATTAATTAAAATGTTAAAAGTCTTTGTTCTAAATTTGTGAAAACTTCTCATATCATTTTTCTAAATTACCCTGTTCTCTACTTACTTTATTCCATTTCCTACTTTTGATGTCTTCTTTTTGAGAAAATATGAGAAATTAAGTTCAATAAACCACATTAGAGAGGCGGAGTCAAGATAGCGGACTAAGCACACATCTCCTTATATCTCTCTGGAAACCACCTGAGCTGATGATCAAACGGAGCCTTCTGATCACCTAATCAGCCTCAGGAGACAGCACAGAGCTGTTAATGGGGACTTCATACCACTCAGAGAAAAACTTCCTCTCTTTCGCTGACTCCAGCTCCTGGCTAGCCCTGGCTCTCACTGACGGAAGGTAAACGCACCATTCTGACTTTTTTTTCTCTGTCTTGGCCACAGGCGGAGTTGGGTCTTGCCTGGCGGCTGGACTCAGATGCGCTGCTGGGGGGATAGGCAGGCGAAATTCCCATATTATGAGAGCCAGGCTTAAGACTGTTAGTCTAGCCACTTTGAGTCTTTCATTTTATATTTGCATCATCGGGATCTATACAGAATTCAGCAGTCAGTGTGCAGGATGTCATGTTGGTACCGAGATTTTAGTGGGACCTAATTCTTAGCCTGGGAGCCAGCACCTGCAAACAGGATAGCGCTTCTCCAACAGAACAGCAGTAATTTTCCCAGTGCCTCATACGTTGCAGCCCCTGCAACAGATGCAGAGGAATCACTACATCTGGGCACCTTTAGACCCTCTCTCTGCTGCCTGTGTGGAGGACGCCATCTTGGATACGGTGGCCGCAGCTGGACCTAATTCTTAGCTTGGGAGCCAAAGCCTGCCCACAAGAGAGCGCTTTTCTATCACAAAAGCAGTACTCGACGCAGTGTCGCCTAAGGCTAGGCCCTCTCAGTAGAGGCCATCAGGGCAGTAGCATTGCTGTATTCTGAACGAGTTTGGTATGATCTCGGGTTGGATACAGTGGCGCTTACTTTGTCAGTTGAGAAGAGGGACCTCGACACCTGAAAACCTAACTGACTTGTGAACTGGTCAGATACCTTTTGCTTTACATTTGAAGACAGCCTAGAGAAACATTTGCAATCCATCCTCACAGTACCTCTTCCAGCCTCTACATACTCACATGGGACCCAAAAAGCAACAGACAATTGTGGCATACAAGCAATCACCCATGGCTTCAGAGGGCTCCAAAACAAAACAACCAAGGAGTTTTCCAGATGAAGAAACTTTTATGAAAGCATCAGGAAGTGAATACAAATTGATTATATACAGAGCCCTTCTAGACCTTATACAAAATGCAGCACAACAAAATGAAAAATTAAGCAAGCTGTTCGATCTGATGGAACACCAGTACTCTGAAATCCAACAGATCAAGAACAAAATCAAAGAGATAGAAACTTCGATGCAAAACCAAGAAAACAGAATGGAACAAATAGAAAAAAGAATATCTGACTTGGAAGACAGAGCTACTGATGCCAGCGTCTATTAGCAGAAATCAGAAAAAAGAAACAAGAAAAATGAAGAAACATTAAGAAGCATGTGGGACTCTATTAAGAGGAACAACCTTCAACTAATTGGAGTCCCTGAACAGCATGAGACATCTGAGAACACAGAGAGAGTATTGTTGTTGAGCTGCTGAAAGAAAAGTTCCCAGAAATCATGAAGGAAGAGAATATAGACATCTCAGATGCATATCGTACGCCACCCAATATAAATCTAAAAAGAAAGACTCCAAGGCATATTATAATCAAGCTTAACAAAAAGAAACATAAGCAGCAACTCTTAAAGGCAGCAAGACTCAAGGCAAAGCTAACATTCAGAGGGAAACCCTCTCGTCAGATTTCTCAGTAGAAACCATGCTGGCATGGAGACAGAAGCCTGACACATTCAAAGCCTTGAAGAAGAACTTCCAACCAAGAATTATATATCCTGCAAATGATCTTTCAAATATGAAAATGAAATCAAGACATTCCCAGATAAACAGAAACTCAGAGACTTTGTAAAAACCAAACCCAAACTACAAGAAATACTGAAAGAAGTTCTTGGCGCTGGCTTAGAAGAACGAAACCACTAACTTTGTATTTTAGAATGACACACTACTCAATACTCTACTTTTTTAGGGAAGGCTCCAAAGTCAATCACAGCTTTGATATGGAAAGAAGCAATCCAGTGATCATCATGAAAACTATGGTGTCATCATAATAAAAAGAGGGATGTACTACAGTTGTTACATTCCTTCCAGATGGAGACAAAGACGACAAGACTGGTAGTAATTAAAACTGGGTTTATATATAGTTTATTAAGGGGGATCATAGGGGCAGCTGTAAAGCACAGCAAATATATATCATACCATTTCAAGAAATGTAACACACGAGTCTCAACAACTACAAAACCAGCTCTGAAAAAGGTGAAAAATCAACTCCCAAAAAAGAATGCCCCAGAACAGACTAATAAGAACAACAGAGAAAACATCAACATAAAAATAAACATATCACAATGGCAGCAGTGAACACGTACCTATCAATAATTACATTGAATGTGAATGGACTGAATGCTCCAGTAAAGGGACACCGAGTATGATCTTGAATCAAAAGACATGACCCATCCATATGTTAGCTACAAGAAACTCACTTGAGACCTAAAGACAGGAACAAACTGAAAATTAAAGGATGGAAGAATATGTATTAAGCTAACAATTATCAAAGAAGAGCAGGAGTGGCAATTCTAATCTCAGACAAAATCAATTTTAATGTCAAATCCACCATCGTGGACAAAGAGGGACATTATTTATTGCTGAGACGTTCAATACATAAGCAAGACTTAACTATATTATTTATGCACCTAATGTCAGAGCACCTAAATACATCGAAGAAACACTCACTATGCTCAAGAGAGTTAGATGAGTCCACAATAACAGTGGGAAACTTTAACACTCCACTCTCATTACTAGCCAGATCACCTAGAAAAAAGCTCAGTAAAGATACAAAAGACCACACAGACACAATTAACCAACTAAATCTCATTGATATATACAGAACTTTCCACGCATCAGCAGACAACTACACCTTCTTCTCCAGTGCACATGGAACATTCTCCAGAATTGACCATGTGATAGGCCATAATGCAATGCTCAACAAAATCCATACCACTGAATTACTGCAAAGCATCTTCTCAGATCATAAAGCCATCAAAGTTGAAATCAATAGCAGAAAAAACATAGATAGAAAGTGGAACTCTTGGAAACTGAACAACATCCTGCTCAAAAAAAACATGGGTTATAGAGGAAATCAAGGATGAAACAAAGCAATTCATGGCTTCCAATGAGAATGAAAACACTTTCTACCAGAACATATGGGATACAGCCAAAGCAGTGCTCAGATGTCTGTTTATCTCCAAAAATGCACACATCTGGAAGGAAGAAAGAAACCAAATCAAGGAACTAACCCTACCGCTTGAACAAGTAGAAAGAGAACAACAGAGGAACCCCTCGGGCACCAGAAGAAATGAGATCATAAAGATTAGAGCAGAGGTAAATGAATTAGAGAATACAAAAACAATTCAAAAAATTGAAAAGATCAAAAGCTGGTTTTTTGAGAAGATCAACAAAATTGACAAACCACTGGCTAAACTTACTAAAGAAAAGCAGGAAAGGAAACAAATAACCCAAATTAGAAATGAGAGGGGAGTTGTCACCACAGATGCAACGGAAATCAAAAATATAACAGAACTCGACGGCACTTGGCTGGCTTATGAAAAACTGTACTGTAACAAATTTGAAAACCTAGGGGAAATGGACCAATTTCTTGACTCATACCACCTACCGAAATTATCACAACGTGAAGCAGAACAACTTAATAAACCCATCACAAAGGAAGAGATTAAAAAAGTCATCAAAACACTGCCAACCAAAAAAAAAGTCCGGGCCCAGATGGCTTAACTGAAGAATTCTACCAAGCATTTAGAGAAGAGTTATCTGCAATACTACTGAGACTATTTTACACTATAGAAAGGGATGGAGTACTCCCAAACTCATTCTATGAAGCCAGCATAACCCTGATACCTAAGCCAGGGAAAGACCCAACAAAGAAAGAGAACTACAGACCGATATCACTCATGAATCTAGATGCAAAAATCTTCAACAAAATTCTTGCCAACAGAATACAACAACATATCAAGAAAATAATCCATCATGACCAAGTGGGATTCATACTAGGGATGCAAGGCTGGTTCAACATCAGAAAAACGATCAATGTGATTAACCACATAAATAACACAAAAGACAAGGACCACCTGATTTTGTCCATTGATGCAGAAAAGGCGTTTGATAAAGTCCAACACCCATTCATGCTAAAAACTCTTAGCAAAATGGGCATAGACAGCAAATTCCTCAACAGAATAAGGGCCACTTATACAAAGCCAATTGCCCACATCATCCTGAATGGAGAGAGACTGAAAGACTTTTCCTTGAGATCAGGAACTAGACAAGGATGCCCACTCTCACCTCTTCTATTCAACATTGTGCTAGAAGTTCTAGCCAGAGCAATTAGGCAAGACCAAGAAATAAAGGGGATCTACATCAGCAAAGAGGAAGTTAAAATCTCCCTGTTCGCAGATGATATGATTGTATATGCAGAGAACCCCAAGGAATCTATAAGTAAGCTACTCAAACTGATAGAAGAGTTCAGCAAAGTCTCAGGATGCAAGATAAACATAAGTACATCAGTAGGATTCCTTTATACCAACAAGGAGACTGTTAAGGAGGAAATTATCAAATCAATACCATTTACGATAGCCCCTAAGAAGATAAGGTACCTAGGAATTAATCTAACCAGAGAAACAACAGACCTTTACAAAGAGAACTACAAGCCCTTACTACAAGAAACTAAGAGAGACTTAGATAAATGGAAAAACCTATCCTGTTCATGGATAGGAAGACTTAACATTGTGAAAATGTCTATTTTACCCAAAGCAAATTATTTACATAATGCAATCCCAATACACGTTCCAGCGTCATTTTTTAATGAGATGGAGAAACAAATCACCAATTTTGTTTGGAAAGGGAAGCCCCAGATAAGTAAGTTCCTACTAAAGAAGAAGAACACACTGGAGTCCTCTCATTACCCGACCTTAGAACATACTATACTGCCACAGTGGTCGAAACAGCCTGGTACTGGTACAAGAACAGACAGATTGATGAATGGAACAGAAATGAGACCCCAAAGATGACACCATCTGCCTATGAACAGTTGATATTCGACAAAGGCCCTAAGACATTAAACTGGGGTAAAAACAGTCTCTTCAACAAATGGTGCTGGCAAAATTGGTTATACATCTGCAATAAACTGAATCAAGATCCATATCTTACACCTTACACAAAAACCAGCTCCAATTAGATAAAAGACCTAAATATCAAACCTAAAACGATAAAGCTCATCCAAGAAAAGGTAGGAACAACAATGGAAGTTTTAATACACAATGAGGACAGGCTCTAAAATCTGTCAGAGAAACCACATCAACAGAAGAGAAAATAGATACATGGGACTATTAAGAATCAAACACTTTTGCTCATCCAAAGACTTTATTAATAGAATTAAAAGAACACCCACAGAATGGGAAAAAATATTGGGCAACTCTATGTCAGACCAACGCCTGATCTCCATAATCTATAAGATACTACAAAATATCAGTAAGAAGAAGATAAACCATCCAATTAAGCGATGAGCAAAGGAAATGTACAGACATTTCACTAAAGAGGAGATCCAGGCAGGCAAAAAACACATGCGGACATGTTCACAATCTTTAGTTATTAAAGAAATTCAAATCAAGATGACAATGAGATACCATCTCACCCCAACAAGATTGG
This sequence comes from Heterohyrax brucei, assembly GCA_028571685.1. Classification (NCBI taxonomy): domain Eukaryota; kingdom Metazoa; phylum Chordata; class Mammalia; order Hyracoidea; family Procaviidae; genus Heterohyrax; species Heterohyrax brucei. Next base: position 81,156,277 of record CM053143.1, read on the forward strand.
CCATGATCCAGAAAACACAAAACAACAAATGCTGGAGAGGCTGTGGAGAAAGTGGAACACTCCTACACTGTTGGTGGGGTTGCAAAACGGTCCAGCCTCTTTGGAAAGCAATCTGGTGCTTCCTTAAAAAAATGGATATCGATATACCATTTGACCCAGTAACTCCACTACTTGGAATATATCCTACAGAATCAAGGCCTTTCACACCAATGGACACATGCAGAAGTATGTTTATCACAGCACAGTCCATGATAGCAAAAAGATGGAATCAACCCAGATGCCCAACAACAGAAGAATGGATAGGTAAACCATGGTACATATACTCAGTGGAGCACTACGCAATGATGGAGAATAACGATGACTCCAGGAAACATCTCCTAACCTGGTTTAAACTGGAAGACATTATGTTGAGTGAAAGTAGTCAGCAACAAAGGGACAAATACTGTATGAGACCTCTATGATAAGATCTCAAAAACAGACTTTTGTATAGAAGAAAAGACTCTTTGACAGCTTCAAGGGAGGGGAGGTAGGGGGGAGGGGGGGCTTAGTTTAGATAGTTGCTAGAAATCTGGTTGGGAGAAAGTGGTGATAGCACACATTAGAAACAAGAACAACATTAAGTGGACTTCAGCATAACCTGAGTACTCCTTCCATCTTAACCCAATATTGCAAGGATAGAGTAGCTGGGGCAGGGGGCAGGGGACCATGCTCTTAGCCGAAATCGAGGCCAATTGGCACAACTGGTGTTTTGCTAAGAGAGCTCTCTGCACCCAACATTGGTGAGTGGTGTCTGGGGTCTTAAAAGCTGCCAAGCTGCCATTCAAAAACACAGCAAATGGTCCCAACTCAGCAGGAACAGATGCTCACTGAGAACCAAAATGACATGCAGTAAAGACAACCTAGAAGACAGAGAGACCCACAAGAGTGGGTACCTACATCGACTTGGGACCGGAAGAACTGGATGGTGCCCAACCACCACCAGTGATAGCCACAATGGAGCTCACAGACAGGAGTCTCACTGGCAACACAAGAATAAAAAGGGGTGCACCCTGAGATCTCCACTAAAAGACCTCAAGTGATGGTCCAGTGGTTTTGGGGTTCCCCTGAGAGCATGGCCCCTGGCCCTGATGCTGCCCTTACCCATAAATTATAACAAAGGTCCACTCTTTGGACAGGAATGGATTGGACTTGGCAATGTAAAGTGACCATATATTGGATGCACTTTATGGTTCTGTACATCTATAGGATATCATCCTGCTGACCTCTGGCTGGAGGAAGGAGAGTGGGTGAAGAGGAGGGGAAAGGAGGCTGTTGGGAGGATGAGACATGTATGGAGCAGAGAGGAATAGTGTGCTGTCACCAGGCAGGGAGAGCAGTGGAAACGGTATATAGGTGGGCATGTAAATTTACACGGGAATGTACATTTTTACTCAGTCATTTTAAATAAAAAAGAAAAAATAAATAAACCACATTAAATAATGCAGTTAATGTGGTAGGCTTTCACAGAGAGAAAATACAAAAGAACAAAATAAAACACTCTGGGGCTATTTTACAGTTTTCTTCATTCTCATCTCTAATCATTTGTAAATATAATCTTCATGCTTAAAATAACCTTCTTTGCTTCCTCTCATTAATTTCGACTGTTTCCTTTTAGATCACAGCTTCTTCTTGACCAACTCCTGGCTGTGTTGTAACTTCCTGAGACAGTCATGGACACTATAAGCTTTGCCCTATTCTTCTGTTGTTTTGATATTGCCACCAGATTGAGAAGTTTATTTCTTTTCGTTGTGCTTTAGATGAAAGTTTATAGAGCAAATTAGTTTCTTACGAAACAATTATTGTATATTGCTTTGGGGACATTGGTTGCCAACCCAATGATTATCAGCTGTCTTCTCTTTTTGACCTTTGGTTTCCCATTATCTGCTTTCTTGTCCCCTTTTGCCTTCTTGTCCTCACCTATGGGTTGGTGTGCCCATTTAGTCTCATTTTATTTCACGGGCAGATTGGGAAGTTTCTGAGTACAGGGTTTGCGTGTTTTTATTGTTCAAGTTTAGAGTTTAAGAAATTCAGTAATAATTTGCAAGCAATCAGGGGTAATGGACCAGAGGAAGAGAGGAAGGGAAGGAGGGAGGAGAGGAAGAGAAAGACGAAGAGCAGGTGGATGGAAGGAAAAGAGACAAGTTTTTAAAGTAATTCATGAACATTAAGTAGTGATATTTGTCCCTCAGATTTTAAGCCCCACAAATCCCTAGCCATTCCCATTAATTGTATTGGTTTCATACAGATATAGCTCGAGGCTAGCGGAAGGAGCAATTGCTCACTCTCAGCACTTCCTCAGACAATGGAGCCCTTTTTAAGTGTTATCTTTTACAATAATATGGTGACATGATAGTTGGTAAAACTATGAAGAAAAGGCATGAGATGAAGCAGTGTGTGAACTAGACCCTGAGACAGGGAGAGATCTACTCCTTCCTGAGCAATGCTCCCCTTAGCTATAGTGCTACACACAACTGCGAGCTGAACAGATGCTGTGGGATGATGATGGTGATGATGAAAACAGCAATGTGGGCAGCGGTTTCTGAAATCTCTTCATTTCATTTTATATATGCATAGTCCCTTGAGTTTAGCAGTAGTTTGGTTTTACTCTGATTTGTTCTCATGCCATCTAATTTAATGTAAACAAAATATAGATGAATGTTCTATGAGAAATAAGAAATTCAAAAGCATTCAGCAACTTCTGTTTTCAACTGTCTGGAAGAGCTCACAATTGCCCCATTTCTGTGAAAATGCCAATTATTTGCGAAGTATTAAACAAACGTAACTCTTGGCTAAATTATCTGCTTCTACAAATTGCAACACAGGAACTGGCACTATCTGCTTTGTAACCACGACTTATTATTGATGGTTCCATTTCTACATATCCCAAGGTTTTCCTTTAAACACCTGGTCCTGGAGCAGAACTACCAGCCCTGACTCTTCTGTCTCCCGAGCAAGCTATCAGGAAATGCTGCTGAAGGCACTTCCTGTTTCCTTTGCTCTTCTTTCAGAAGTCTATGACATACTTAATCTGGGTCTTGTGCCCTGTCAACTTTTAATAGTTCTAATTGCCCAACTCTCTGTTCTTGTGTGATCATAAAATCCTTTTAACATTTCACTTTTCCCCTCAAGAAAATGTATCTTGGTTTCCGGGATGTGACCTTCAGCTTCTCTGGTAAATACGCAGGCAGAGAATTCATTCGAGCTCTCAGCAACAGCAGCCTCATCTGTCACTGGCTTCCCACGCATCCCCTTAATGGCCCTGCGGATGCCTTGCTGGGTTGTGTGCTTTTAACGTCATAAAAGAAGTGTGTCCTCAAATCTGATAATTTCTTTGCCTCTTTCTCTCCTGGGTCCTTTTTAGAGTTTCCTTCCAAATAGAAAGGATTTTATTTTCTATTCTTTTTAAAAATTGGGGTTCTGAAAAAGGGAGCAGGAGCCTCTTCTTTCCTGCATCGTTCTGTAACACCTACATTTCCCTCTCCGTCTTGTAAAATGTTACATTTACCACTTATTAGTGGGGCTGGAATTCTCAGCGACGCTGTGTCTTTTAAAACCATTTCCCTGCTATTTATCCTGAACATAATTCAACGGCTTGTTTCTTTCTGAATTAACGATTATATGCTGTATTTTATTTTCCCATCTAAGTTTCCATGTTGTCTCTAAACACCTTTAGTTTCTGTTTGAGTTTAAATCATAAACTTAATAAGATTTAATCGCTATTTCCCACATTCTTTTCTTTACCTTCTAAAAATTCTGTTATTTAATACTAAACCTAGTATCCTTCCCTTCCTTTGAAGTTGATGTGCACATTAAATTAGAAATCAACTTTACACCAAATCCAGCACTACTTCCACCACTTGACTTAATTCTGTCGCATGTCTAGGTAATTAAAATCTTCCACTAGTACCACCCTGCCTTTTCTTGCTCTCTCTTTATGCGTGTGTGTGCGCGCACGTGTGTGTGTGCGCATGTGTGTGTGTGTGCACGTGTGCGATAGAACAGTTTCTTTCTGCCACTCTATAACATGACTATCATTTTCTCAACCAATTTATAGTATATAATACCTGTCCTTGATCATGCGTTGTTTCAGAAGCCTATCATTCAGGAATTTCAAGTTTTCTCCATAAGCAAAGCACCATATCTCATTACTTCTGTTGATTTTTACCAATATAAGTGCCTTATGTATAGTAGTCATCAAAAGGTTTGTAAAAGCCCCAGGATTAATGTACTAATGTTGATAAGGTTTTGTTAAACAGCAATCGACCACTTTATATAAGCAATTACGCATAGTGGTTAGAAAATTAACGACGATATACACACACATCTCATGTGTGCAGATGACCTTATAAAACAGCCACATATTTTAAGAAGAAACGGAGCTCTGAGTATAAAGGAAATCTTGAAAATCTAGGAGCAGTCTTGGATTGTTTGCTGCCACTGCTTCTAGGCAACAGGCAAGAAATGTTTACAGTCTGGGCTCTCCCCTGCCCCCACCTCTAGAAGCTTTTCATCTGCTGCTGCTGCTGCCTCCACCGCTGTTGACAGAACTGCAAGACCAGAGCCTGAACGGGCCCCTCCTCCACGTCGCCTCGGTATTCTGGAGCCCAGCTGTTCAGGCCTATCTAGCTAATCACCGCCTTTACCAAGTGAGCATCCTGTTCAGAGAGGACAGAGCTGCGAGGACAGGAGAGGATTTTGCCTTTTACGTGTGGGGGAAATGGCATCAGGAATAAGGTGCCCTTCTCAACTCTGAGGAACCCCAGGTGGGTACTGGTTAAGCGCTACAGTTGCTAGCCGAAAGGTCAGCAGTTGAAACCCACGAGGCACTCCTTGGAAACTCCATCCTATACAGTTGCCATCAGTCAGAATCTACTGGATGCCACTGGGTTTGGTTTCTGGTCCCTGATGCTTGATTTCATCCTTGTGACTCACCTTTTGCTGTTCAGGGGTGGGAGAAGGAGGAACCAATCACCGTCTGGTTGATTCCAACTCACAGCGACCCTGTAAGTCAGAGGAGAACTGCCCCTTAGAGTTTCCGAGGAGTGCCTGTTGGATTTGAACTGCTGAACTTTTGGTTAGCAGTTAATTGCTGTTATGCCAGGTGTTTGGGCATAGTCCCAGTGAAATGGGAGCATGGTTCTGCAGCTCAGGAGAATTTAGAATAAAATCCCAAGACCTTAAAAATCAGCTTTTCTCCAAGGATGTGCCTGTGTCTTCCAATATAATAAACAAAAAGAAATGTGATTTTAATTTGCTAGGAAAAGCTGATAAATTGCATCCCTTTTAAGAAATGAAGGGTGGGAAAATAGCAGCATATCAGATTCTAAAGGTAACATTTCCGGTCTCAAGTAATCAGCTTCAATTCTTCTATCTTGTGTAAAGGAAGAGGTAGATATTTTTAAAAAGGAAGGAAAGACATCTTTTCAGGAATTGATCAGCAGGAAAAATTGAGGACTGGGGCTGTTAGGCCAAGGTTCCTGTTCTAGTTGCTGGGAAACCTCATAAACCTTGTTTTGATATCACTCAGAGCCAGGTCAGATTCACCAAGTGGATTAGCAGCTGAATTTCAAACATGTCATCTCAGCAGAGGCTGTGATAATCTTTCAGGGATGTTATACCAAACCAAAACCAACCTCATTGCCACTGAGTTGATTCCAATTTATAGGAACACTAAAGGACAAGGTAGAGCTGCCCTACAGAGTTTCCAAGGAGCATCTGATGGACTTGAACTACCAGCTTCTTAGTAGCATACCATCAGTTTCCAGTGATATAATAAAACCCTTTGCCATCAAGTCGATTCTGACTCACAGTGACCTTAAAGGACAGAGTAGAACTGCCCCATAGCGTTTCCATGAAGCTCCTGGTAGACTCAAATTGCTGACATTTTGGTTAGTAGCTGTAGCTCTTAACTACTATGCCACCAGGGTTTCCAGGAATTTACAGGAAATTTCAATTTCCCTACTTGAGGGGAAGTTAGACTACATCATCTCTTAGTGTTCTTCCATTCCAACTTTCTCAGATTCTATAAACTGAGGATGAAAGAACATGCTTATCACGTAGTTTACAGTCAAATGGAGAGGTCTTAATAGTCTAGTTGCTATGAGTCCAGATTCAGGCTCATTCTTGTGTTTTAATCCTGATTCTACTTTTCTGCTGCTTTCAATTGCCTGTAGTTTCTTCACTGGTAAAGTGGAGCTAATGCCTCATATGGTATCATAATTATTTAACGGAGTCTTTATGCGGCATAATGGTTAAGTACTTGCCTACTAGCTGAAGGGTTGCTGGTATGAACCCTCCAAAAGGCACCTCAGAAGATGGATCTGGTGATCTGCTTCTGAAAGCTCTTATCCCTGACAACCCTGTGGAGTATGCTTCTACTTTGACACACATGGAATTATCCTGGAGTGGGGACTGCCTTGAGTTCAACTAACTAGAAGACACAAAAATCACTTAGAACAGTGTCTGAAACATGGCAAGAACTTGATATATTAGCTATTATAATTCATATCCTCTTTGATGAATTAAGGACAGAATACCAAAACCCACTACCGTCGAGTCATTTCTGACTCATAGTGATCCTATAGGATAGAATAGAACTAACCCATAGAGTTTTTGAGGACTGCCTGGTGGATTTAAACTGCCAACCTTTTGGTTAGCCAACATAGCACTTAAAAGGGCAGAATAGGTCATTAAATTTTTGTCTTCATGTCATCACCAACAAAATTTGGTTATATATTGTGTTACTGGACATTTTTCCAAATCCTATCAAAATAAGAATATGAGAATCCAGCCCAAACTTTACATCAAGAAACTGAGCTTGAATGTAGGTATCTATACTCTTTAATGCGATCAAGTTGGCATCTTTACCATTCATTTGCTTTTAGACTTTTCATTTCCTTCAAACTTGCTAAAGAATGTTAATAGCTAGCATTTGTTTAGAGCCAGATGCGTTAGTGAATGTGACTGTGTTTGAGCTTCACACCAACCAAACCAAACCTACTGCTGTCGAGTGGAATCCAACTCATAGCAACCCTGTAAGACAGAATAGAACTGCTGCATAGTGTTTCCAAGAAGCGCCTGGTAAATTCAAACTATTGGCCTTTTATTTAGCAGATGCAGCACTTACTACTACACCACCAGGGTTTTCAAGCCTCACACCAGCCCTTAAAGTAGTATGGTGATCATCATCCCATTTTACAGAACTAGCATTAGGTTTACTGAGGTTAAGTAATTTTCAAAATTTCACAGCTATTGGAAGGGAGAGCTGGAGACTTACAAGTCTTCTGCTTTTAAATCCTGTGGTTTTCTCACCCTGCACTTGTGTTTCCCCCACTGAAGAAACTACAGCATGGAGGCGGGGTCCGGAGATGGAAGAGCTGGAAATAATGAAAGAGGGAAAATATATGTATAGGATATTATTCTTATCCTGCGTATCAAGGAATAGCTGCAGAAAGGAAATGACTACAGACCATAATGTCTGTGAATTTTCAGTGTCAAGGCCTTAGTTCCATTTAAAGGCACGTTAGACACAGGCATGGTTGTAACTCCTCACCCTCACCCATGAGCCTAGTCCTTTCTCAAAGACTGCCTCTCAACCCCTCACTCCTGTCTGGATTTCTCTTATATTTCTACCATTTACTTACATAATTGTAGACAAAAGCTTTATTAAGCAGAAACAAGTGAGCTTTGGCTGGAAATCTGGAACTCTGATGTTCTAAGCACAACTTATTGGGTTAAAATGTTTAATCATGGAGAGTAGTGAACACCTGTACTCCAAGCCGGTCCAGGATACCATTTCATTTTAATTGAAAAGTGTTGATTTTAATCTGTAAGTCTTTATTTGACTTGTACCCTGTTACCTTAGAGATCAGCTGTCTTTCTTTACATCCTCATAGCAACAGGCAGCTACTAAGAAGAATTTGATCATCATTTTTAACTGCCACAGGCAGGTGTGTGTGTATGTGTGTTAGAAAGAGAGACCATCCATTTCCCTTCTCTTTCCCAGTCAATCCCATTTAACACACTCATGGGTTGTTTATACCTGTGAAGGATTTGATATGAACTCTGCCTTTTTAAGCCACCACCCACCCACTGTCATTCTGTCAGGTCCAACTCGTAGTGACCCTAGAGGTCAGAGTAGAACTGCTCCACAGAGTTTCCAAGGAGTGCCTGGCTGGTTTCAACTGCCGACCTTTTTGTCAGCAGCTGTAGCACTTAACCCACTATGCCACCAGGACGAGCCCAGGTGCGGTGTGCGGCCGACAACTAATTGATCACCACCAGTCGTAGCCTTTTTAAAGGGGCATCTTAAACAGCCTGAAAAAATACCAGAAGCCATGGTGTATGTTAGCAGTGACCTATTTCATTCAGTCTCAGTCTTTAACTGAATCTGGAACCCAAATGTAAGATCGAGAATTCAGGAGAAAGGGGTTAGGTTTGACCCATATCTTTGCTTGAAGCTTTCCCAAGGCAGTGTTATTTTAGATGATTTATGAATCATGCCTCATCTTACCAAGATGAAAGCTGCAGTGAATCTATGGAAAGCTTTGTACTGTCTTGAAGCTGAGAGTTTTCTTCTGTTTCTAATGTCCTAGAAGAGTTTTCTTGTTGAGGCAGATTAGTAAATAAGATACTAACAAAGAGCCAAGAAACATTTCATTGTTAAAATACAAGTTAATAGAGACGATAAAAAGAATTGGTGTTGCCATCAGAATTAAGAAAAGAAAGCAATATTTAGGAGGGAAATGAAAAGACTTAGCAAGAAGGAACCAAGTGAGACACTCCATGGAGTTACAGGTTCTGATTTCACAGATGAGTGTGGAGTTCAGGGAACATAGTTAGAAAAGACTATGAAGAGGTGAAGATCATTTTTAAGGAATCTCACATTTTGGTGATTTGATCTCATTGTAGTCTGCAGTTATACAATTTATTGATATTATATTTATAACTAAGCAACTTTTTAGCATGTTATGACTTAAGAACTTGCAAGTTAGGAAAGCTGACTGGTTCAGACATTATTCCCACAGTTGGTGGAATGAAGCAGTTGTAATTCTTTTTGAAAACACCTTGCCCCTGTTTGGACAAGGTGTTTTTGCAACAAGGTTTATAACACTTTACCACCATCATATAAAACAAAGGTTAAAATTTTATTCCCCAAGGCCCAATTTATTCTATTTGAGAAAATTCTTAGAAAAGTAAACTCTCGTACCCCATACTTCAGACACAAAGAGCCAATCGTACATAATGTCTTGTACTTCTTCAAATGCTACTAATTTCAATTTTGCAACTTTGCAACATTTTAGTCTACTTGAATGCTTTTGCCTACCAAATTCCCCCTGCTTGATTTGTTATCAAAATTACTAATTATGCTCCTTCTCTTTTTCTCACATGCAGTTAATACTTGGTACCATGCTATATACTAATTTATACCCATGCCATCGCTGTGCTACTATGTGTGTCTCTCCTCTTGACTGTGCTTTCCTTAATGGCTAAAACAGAAAACCAAGCCCATTGTTGTTATGTTGATTCCAACTCATGGTGACCCTACAGGACAGAGTAGAACTGCCCCGTAGGATTTCTGAGGCTGTCATCTCTACGGAAGCAGATCGTCACGTCTTTCTTTCATGGAATAGCAGTTCAGCACTTGACCACTGTGTCACCAGGGCTCATTTCCATCAAGGCAGAAATCATTTATTCTCTTTTTACAGTCTTATGCCTATAACAGTACCTGAGATAGTTTAGGTGACCTTTGAATTATATGAATGAAGAAAAAATAACACAAAAATAGGCAACTGTTTCAGATGAATGAATGAAAAGAAGCTAATGAGAAGGATTTTACTTCCATATGGCAGATGAACATAACTATAGCTCTTCCCTTCCTAAACTGCACTACAAAATAGAGATGGGTTGAAAGGGCAAAAATCCCAAACTGAGAGAGATCACAGTTATATTTGCCTTAGCAGACTACAGAAAGCCCAAATTGACATCAAAAGTGGGAAAAAAATCACAGAAACAAGCAACTTTACACCATAAAAAAAACCACTGCTGTCGAGTTGGGTCCCACTCATAGCAACCCTAAAGGTCAGAGTAGAACTGCCCCATGGAGTTTCCAAGAAGAGCCTGGTGGATTTGAATTGCCAACTGTTTGGTTAGCAGACATAACTCTTAACCCACTATGCCACCAGGGTTTCCAACTTTATACCACAGAACATCAGAAAAACTCAGAGATTGAAAATATCATGTAGCTCCAAGCAAGTGACAGCAAATTAGGCTAAACCAGGACAACTGGTTTAAAGTATATAAAAAAAGCACCTGGACTCCAATTCCCCCATCCCTAAAAGTAAAGGCACACAGCATCCCCCAGGCTGACTGAAAACCAGAGGTTTAGCCTCTGATGAAAGTTTGAACAGAGATACACACATAGAAAGGTGGACCATGGTGTGCTAAAACACTGAGATTAAGTGAAAATGTGTATTCTGGATGGTAATTCACTCTTCATTCCCAGCTTGAATGGTGGCCCAGTGAACACATTTCCATGGAGAGGGTTCTAACTGGTAGTGAGGCTGTGTCTCTCAGGCATGGTAACAGAGGATTTCTTTTTGTTACAATAGCCCAGATGTATTAAGTGTTGCAGGGCTTCTTGTAAAGGACCGACCTGATCACTTTATACTGAAAAGAACCAACAAAGAATCCCAACTCATGGACAACAGACATCCAAACAGCTTCTCCACACCTCTAACAAAAATATGAATAGTTAGCCAATGACACCAGAAAATGAGAAGAAAAAGTACCATAGCAAGAAAGATAACATACCAAGGATGAATTAATCAGTAAGCAAGGCAGGTGTGGGCTTAAATATGTTTACTTACTAATTTGTAGTACACAATTTCACTTTTTTTAATCACATCACAGATGCAGTGAAATCCATGTAAAATTATGTATTACAGTTGAATAAGTAAGCACAAGTAAACCCACGTGTGCCTTAGTTACTGTGTAATCCATCCATAGGCAGCACAAATAAACAAAAGAATGCTAAAGAAATGAAAACATTCAGAAAACAGAAGAAAAGTTTTAAAAATCAGGGTTTATACTTAATAACTCCAGATAAATGATGAAGCTGATATATACTTGAAATAAGAAAATTGTAGTTATTTGCTACTGAGTTGGGCTCTAACACTTAGCAGGCCCATGTACAATTGAAAAAATCACTTTTGTTTCTATACCATCTCCATAATTGGTTGCAGATCTGACTATTGTGATGCATAGGGTTATCATTGGTTGATTTCCATCAATAGACTGCCAGACCTTTCTTCCTAATGCATTTTAGTCTGTAAGCTCCAATGAAACCTGTTTAACATCGTAGCAACATGCAAGCCTCCCCTGACATACAGGGGGGTGGTGGCTATGCATGAGAGGTACACTGGCTGGGAACTGAACCCAGATCTCCCACAAGGAAGGCAAAAATTCTACCACTAAACCATCAACTAAATAAAAATAAGAACCATAAAAAAAAAAACAAAAAACCAGTATTACTGCCTTCAAGTCATTTCTGACTTAGAGCAACCCTATAGGCTAGAGTAGAACTGCTGCATAGGGTTTCCAAGGCTTCACGTTTTTATGGAAGCAGCCTGCCACATCTTCCTCCTACAGACCTGCTGATGGGTTTGAACTGCTGAACTTCTTTGCTTAGCAGCTAAGCGCTAGTGACATGGATCCTTGAAATAAAAATAAGATACTGTAAAAAAGAGACTGCCCAGTTACTGTTGAGCAGGTTCCAACTCACGGCAATCTTGGGTGTTTCAGAGTAGAACCTTGCTCCACACAGTTTTAAAGGCTATGACCTTTTAGAAGAAAATTGTCAAGGTTTTCTTTCAAGGTATCCCTGGATGGGTTCAAACTGCCAAACATTTGGTTAATAATCTATGCTTAACCATTTGTACCACACAGGAACACCTATAAAACAGAGACAACAACTGATCTTGGAGCTAACATTAAGACTGAAACATTCATGGGAAGGATTAAATTATAAACTTGGGGGTATCTTCCCCAAAGTGGTGAAAGATATGGAAAACAGGCGAAAAATAAAATAACATAAGTAGATCACCGCACGAGGTTAACATAAAAAAAAGTTTTAGAGAAAACAGAAAAAAAGGGTGGATAGAAAAACATCAAATAGATAATTAAAAAACACATTCTAGAAACACATAGTTTTTATACTGAAATGGACTATCAAAAGCCCAGCATATCAATGCCCCCTCACCTCCAGAGAAGTTACTAAAACTTTTCTAGGGAAAACAGGTCACATAAAAAGAACTGGAAATCAAAAAGCAGTATCCATCAGATTCCTCAAAAATACATCTGAAAATTATAGATATACATATACATATCTTTTCTAAAACTTGAATACACAAGATTACTATTCCTTGTGAAAATTTCCATGAAGTGCAACTATAATAAAGGCAATGTCAAATATGCAAAGTTTCAAGAAATGTACATCCATTGACTACCTCACTCAGGTACTATAATCTGTTGACCAAAAGAAGGGTGCATACCAAGTAGGAGGCAAACCTGGGGTCTAGGAAACCAGAAATCTTTAAGAGTCAAAGAGAGTCAGTAGAAAAAGAAAAGCTTTGTGAAAAAACAAGATAGATGTCTTAGTTATCTAGTACTACTATAACAGAAATTTCACAAGTGGATGTCTTTAGCAGACAAAAATTTATTCACTCAGTGTCTAGGAGGTTGGAAGTCTTGATTCAGCTCTAGGGGAAAGATTCTTTCTCTATTGACTCTGAAGAAATGTTCTTGTCATCAGTTTCCCACTTTCTAGTTGCTTCTCAGTGCAGAGATTCTACATCTAAAGGACATGTTATTTTCCTGGCTCTTGTTTCTTGGTGCTATGAGGTCCCCATGTTTGTACTTAATATTCTCTTTTATATCTCGTAAAAGAATGACTTCAGATACAACCTAATCTTGTACAATGAGTCATGCCTCATTAGCATAACTACCTCTAATCTTGCTTCTTTAACACCATAGAGACAGGAATTACAACACACAGGAAAATCACATTACAAGACAAAATAGTGGACAATCATACAATATAATACCAGGAATCATGAAATAGCCAAGTTGGCAGAAATTCTGGGGGGATACAATTCAATCCATGACAACAGGGAAAATTAAAAGATGTAAAAGATGAAAAATATGATTATGATGTATTTTTCTGCTGAACTATGAATATTATTTACATAGTTTTAATGATGTAAACTGGAATATTACCAGATAGAAATTACTATATAACTATTGGGAGACGATGTTAGGAGAAAGGTATGTGTGGGGGTGCATGTGAGTGTGTGTGCATATAGGTGAGTCAAAGGCAGTATAAAAGAGGTAAATTCTCATCTTACAAACTACGAAGTCAATCAATGATATCTAAAATTGCAAAATCAAAGAAATGTTTGAATGTTATTTAGGCATGTGGAACAAAATACACAAAGTAACAGTTAAAGTAATTGAAAACAGACTGCTTTTTGTTTTGTTTTGTTTTGTTTTTGTTATAAACCTGTACAACTGTTTTCCTTTTACTATTTATAAATTTGATGGGTTAAAATTCAAGGAAGGAGATTTCTATTCTACTAAAATAAATAGTGAGAAGAGTCATAGGCATGAAGGATACATATAGATCTGACTAGTCCTGCATGTAGACCTGGAGAAGTTTCCAGAAAGCTATTTAAACAAGGCCAAGCCAGGTCAATGTTAATCAGCACGGGTAAAGGATATGCAATGTAGCAGGCACTTGGTTTAATATTTACATATACCCTGGAAGGTGAAAAGTAAAAAAAAATATTAAAGGGTAAAAGTAATAATAGTAATACCATAAAATGGTCACACATCTCTTTACGGGTACACAAACTATTTGTAACTGTTTCATAAAACCTCACTACTGTATTTTGACTGGACGTAAAATTATTTAAAACCAGTTACCAATGATTTTTGCGATTTCTGTTATTTTAAGTGCTTAAGATATTACTGAGATAAAACAGGTTTTTGAAAATGTTCTTTTTATAAATAACTGTCAGTAACTCAGCCATTGCCATGATGTAGTCTTTGAAATTCTGGTGGCACAGTGGTTTGGTGCTGTGGCTGCTATCCAACGGACAGGAGTTCAATATCACCAGATACTCTCTGGGAACCCGATGAGGTAGTCCTACTCTCTGCTACAGAGTCACTACGTGTCAGAATTGACTCAGTGGCAATGCGTTTGGTTGTTTGGGTTTTAATCTTAACCTGGAAACTAGTGGTGCAGTGGTTATAGCAGTCAGTTAGAAGCTACCTGCTGCTCTTTGGAAACCTTATGGGGAAATTCTACTCTGTCCTCAAGGATCTCCATGAGTTGGTACTGACTCAATGGCAATGACTTTATTGATTCATTTATTTTGGTTGTCTTGATCCATACTGAACCCATGTTTGCAGCCAACATAACCTACGTACCAGTTTACAGAAATTACTTGTAGAAACCAGATATGTCACTTACTAAGAAGGAGAAATACCAAATTACTGATCTATTCTGATAACACAAATGAGAATGTGTAGAAATATGCTGATCACTGAAACTTTATCTGGTGAAAATCAGGAAACAGTTTTATGATTTTTTCCGGAAACTTAGATGGTTAACTGTTTTATTTATTTGACATCTAACCTAGTATCTTGTACATAGTAGCCAAGCCAGCCAAGTGCCGTCGAGTTGAACATTTAACAAATATTTTGTAAAAGATTACATAGATAAGTGATAAGACTTTGGAAGGTATTCAGACAAGTCTAGAGTCAAAATTAAAGCAAATCAAAGAGAAACATACCTATGTTATTTAGAAAGACTTAAACTGTGGAGATTCTAGAGTCCTCGTTCTGACTCCTTTAAATTCTCATTGTCACAAAATGCCTTTTTATATCTAAATTAAACCTCTAGTCTCTAAGTTTAAAATCATTTCTTCTTCCCACTCACTCATTTTGGAATATGAAAACTCTGCTTGCAGAATGGATTTCAGACAAGCCTATAGCCCAGATAAGCTCAGGGCATTCTATGCCTGGAGAAAATTCACCTCAATCATGTGCTGAGGTTGTTACTAACTTCTTGAAGCTGGGGGGCAGTTAAGTACATAGCCAGGCTTTTCAGAAGAGTCTAAAATACTCAGAAGGTACAAAAACTCTTGCTAACTGGAAATGAAGCCATTCTTGAAGCCAAATCTTCAGAAGAAGTTTGTACTGGATTGTAAGACATAAAATAATCCTGGCCAAGAGTGTGCTTCTTGGCTTAAGTGGATACATGAGGCTAACTGGCGAGCTCTGCACCAGAGGAGAGATGAGAGCAGAGAGGGGAACAGGAGGTGGTTGAAAGGACATGCATGGGAGGTAGAGGGGAGAAAGGAGGAACGTGCGTTTGTGGTGTGGGGAGAACAACTCAAGTTACGCACAATGTGTATCTAAGTTTTTGTATGACAAGTTGACTGGGATTGTAAACATTCACTTAAGGCACAATAAAATATTTAAAGAAAACAAAAAACTTGCTAAGGACAAATCAAGACTCTTTAAGGAATATGGCAGAATCCTCACTCGTGTGGTATCCTCAACAGTCCTCAATAGCAACAGGTTTCCAGGAGGACAAGCCCCCCTTTAAGGGAGTTGGCTTGCCTCTCTGATTGGGCCCGCCAGTGTGTTACTTGGCCTGTCCAGCTGCCTGTGTGTAGTAAATTACATTTATTTTAGCTGCATGAAAGGAAGTTATATTCTCTGCCTCTGTGTGTGGTGTCTGTCAATCACATAACCATCACCTTTTTTGACAAGCAGGCAATCACGCAAGTAGAAGCTTTCGCATAGGTGAAGACCATTCTGCTTTTCAACTTTCTCTTCTTGGAATGGAATGACATTTTTATGAGCTATTTTCAAGTCATCTAATCATCATTGCTTCCACATGCCTGCCACTAACATGTTCAAGCTTGTAGAAAATTCTCAGCATTTTTTCTTAGCATTTTAACAATGATGCTCTCTCACTGTAATTCAGTCAAAAAGGCATGCTCCTTGGCGTCAAAAAGGCCTGTCTGTGTTCAGATCCAAATTTTGCCATATATTCTGGGTGCTTTGGAAGGTATTTAATCTCTGAGTCCAGTTATTTAAACAAAAGCAGTGATAAAATAGAGAAGTCTACTTTGCAGTTGTGTTATGATAATGTGAGATATACAGAGAAATACACCTGATACACAATAAGCATTAATTAAAAGTTGATTCTCTTTTATGCATTTCTTTATCAATACATGAGAGCCTTTACTATTAAACTCATGTGAAGTCTTTTTTTCTTATATGTTTAGCACTCAATATAATGTTCAGTGATAAAAATAAAAAATAATAATTTACTGAAGGATTGAAAATGGTCTTATGGAAAAAAATATTGAAAAGAGGTCTATAGCTCTTGGCAGTTTTGTATGTGACAGTTTAACTGAGCTGAAATACATTTCCCAGAATTCCTTTCCCTAAGTTAGGGCTGGCTGCAAGAAAATTTATGCATGATTTGAAAGACAGGAGTGAAGCAGCAGTTTGTTTCCTAGCAAGACCTATGTAAGACCCTAAACTCAGTTGCAGCTTGATGCTGTTGGCTAACAGCTGGGTCTGCAGCTCTGTTACTGTCTGCTGAATATCCTCTTGCAGCTTCTCTAACTCCTGGGCCAGGTGCATATGAAACTGTGCCTATTTCATACGTAGTTCTGCCATGTGGTCAGGTTTAGAGGAAGTGAGAGTTACTTTATGAATTCCAGCTTATCATTACAAATTCCAGTTTGCCTTTGCTTTTACCTGTGTCCTACCTAGCTTTTTATCTCAAACACATGCTCTGACGATCCGTGACTTCAGACTCATAGCCCTCCTTAGATGTCATTAACAGCTCCAAAAATTTAATAAAGTCTAGTTGGAATTGACTCAGTGGTAATGGGTACTCCCGATAATAGAACACTCCTTCTTTATCAGCCTTAGTCTTTCAGCTTGCCTGATTTAGTCCTGAGGTAGGTGACTATTGTAATACTTAGAAAAAGAAGGATTCAGGGATGATTAAGTTTTGAGTTGACACAATGGCTGCAACAGTGGCCTCAGACATAGCAATAATTGTGAGGATGGTGCAGGACGAGGCAGCATTTGGTTCTGTTGTACAAGGGTTGCTAAGAGTCGGAGCCAATTCAGTGGCATCTAACAGCAATACTAACATGTTAAGCTGAGTCCGTATTTGCTAGCTCATTTGAAAAACTTCCAATATCTCAATTTACAGAAAATCAAAAATATTGCTGATGAAGTAAAGAGCGCACCAAAGTACAGATTTGTACTGAAAAAACAAATATCAGTTGTCACATCAGTGAGTGGTGGGTCGAAGGCTACACATGGAGACAGCCAGTGGTAAAGCCCAGGGTCTGATTATGGAGTCAAAGTGCCTAATCACTACTCTGTACTACCTTACGTTTCAACATCAAATGAAATCTTCTCATTTCCCACAAAAAAAAAACTGCTGGAATTTTTGTTGGTTGGGACTACATGGAATACATTGATCAACATAGGAAGAACTGAAATCTTAAAAGTACTGAAGTCTTCCAGTTTGTGTATATGGTGTATTTCTGTTTTTATAAGTTTTCTTTACTTTCTGTAAGCAAATTTTTGCAGTCTTTGACGTAGGTTTGCAGATCTTCTATATAAATTTCACAAGTGTTTTATTTTCTTACCATTTGTGGTGTGATTAATTACTTTTGTGTGTGGCCCTTCTAGCCCCCGTCTTGTAACTACCCATCAACAACTGTACGATATGGTACACCACGGGAACTGGTTGGTTTTGACTTAAAAGAGAGCCAGTTCCAGAGCAGAAAGGAGGAATCTGCCACCACCAAGAGAGGAGAGACCACCAGGAGACACCTGACAGCAGAAACATGGCAGTAGGAGACAGCATAGCGAGCTTTCTGGCCCAAGGAGAGAGAAAGCTGAGTGCCTTTAGGGAGAGGTGTAGTTTTGAGAAAGATTGAGAAGAGGCAGTCCTGCTGAAAGAGCTGTACCCTCAGTGTTCCTGAGCCTGAATTGTGTTAGTTCTCTGATAAACTCCATAATCATGAGTACACTCTGTGCATTCTGTGTGGTTATCGCAATGAATTACCAAACCCAGCACAGACGTAGAGAGTGCTGTTGAGAGATGGTTGGTGTCAGGATTAGGAAAGACATCACAGAGAGGAGACTTGTCTGGCTTCTGCCTCAAGGAAGTCAGCCTGGCATTGGTGATCTTTGTTCTCTTTCCCTCTTTTAGAGCTGGAGGAAGGCAGATACAGCCCCAAACCATTTTTAACACAAATTAAATTACCATTCCCAAGTCCAAGAAGTTAGATAACTTAGATGAAATCAACAAAATACACAACATAGTCGAGTTTGAAAAGAGCCACTTTCAAATGGTAAAAATTTCTAGGTGAGCAGCTTCTCCTTTCTCATTCCATAAGGTAATATAAAGTATTACCAAAATATAAGTGATGTGGATCATTGTACCTGAATCAGTGTAAAATTGTTAGATGGTAGTCCATGTTTAGGATGCCTTTAATTATTTTATATGATGTCACTGGGTTTTGTTCCTATGTTTGAAGAGTGAATATTATCTAACACTAATAGGGAAAATGGAAACCATGGTGGCATAGTAGTTAATCTGCTAACCTCAAGATCAGCAGTTCAAATCCACCAGGCACTCCTTGAAAACTCTACGGGGCAGTTCTATTCTGACGTGGAGTGTCACTATGAGTCAGATTCAAGTTGACAGAAGTAACTTTTAGCTTAACAGAGACAACAACAAAACCGGTTCATAAGTCATCCTGCTAATCTTATCAAACAAAACAACTTCCCGGCTATTTCAGTTTCAATCTCCTCTGAAATAATAAGAAAGCAGTGGTTTCTAAAGTAACACATTTCTTTAAAATTCTTTAAGTTCAGCACTGACACCTATGTCAGTAGGACAGAACTATTCATTAGATGCACTTGCTTTTTTCAATCTTTTATTTTTGATAGATGAAACTCTAATATTGATAGCAGTTTTATGGATATATTTAATTTTTAACATACATGTGTAAATACAAGAAATCAAGTCATGTATTATAGGGAACTAATACTTTTATTGGTGATGGTATGTTTTGGTTTTTGTCCTTTGGGAGTCATTTTTCTTTTTATCACACAACTGAAGTATTTCTGACATGGAAAATCCATTGTATTTTCTTGGAAACATGCATAGCTTTAGAAAACATCAAATGTATTAAAACATTAGTAGAATCCATCCATTTGTTTAGGGTCAGACATTTAAGTTACTCTTTATTAATAATTCATGTCAAATTATTTAGAGAGTTTCATTCTCGGCCAATACCGGGAAATTGTCAACATATATTACCACCAGAACCGTGTGCCTTAAATTGAAGCTATGGTAATCTGGCCACATTACAGTATGAAGTTACATGCACTTGGCTGAAAAGTATCCACCTAACTTTTTAAGGAAAGAATTTAAAATTCCCTAGGGTATTCTTACAAAATGTAAATTCACTGCCTTAGAGACCTCAGCATAAAATCTCATATTTTGCTTGACAGCACTTTAACACTGTCCTTTCCTACAGAAATGGATAAATCAGGATAAAACCAAATAGATAATTTTAGAAAAGAGAAAGTGTTTATAGGAAATACAATGTTATTGTAAGACCAAGTCCTTCAGAAACAGAGCAATTCTTTATGCTTCCATTTGAGAAAAGAGAAGCTAAAATGTTTATGTTGAAAAAACTATGATAAACACATATATGCATGGCGGTTACATTTTTTCCAGGAATAAATTGTCTTCTTCTTCTCACTGAAATCTTAGGTTAAGCTGATTTCAGAAGCCTGGATGACAGTTTGATCTCTGTAGCTGGTTGGGACAAATGAAGCACTAATTTCAATAGGCTAAGACAGAAGGCAATGGTGGAAGTGAAAAACTGTGGAAAGGGTGTGTCATAGATTGAATTGTGTCCCCCCAAAAATATGTGTAGCCATGTGGCTGGGACATGATTCCCTGTATTCTATGATTGTACTCCATTTTGTGATTTTCCTATGCTGTATGTTAAAGGATTAGGGTGGGACTGTAAATCCCTTCATAGGATTACCTCCCTATTCCTCTATAAAGGGAGTTTCCCTGGAATATGGCTTTCTCCACCCTTAATCCTTTCATTTTACAAGAGATAAAAGGAAAGAGAAGCAAGCGAAGAATTAGGAACCTCATACCACCAAGAAAGCTACACTGGGAGAAGAGCACATCATTCATATCTGAAGTTCCTGGGCCAAGATGCTTCCTGAACAAAGACAGACACAATACTGGACTTTCCTCCAAAGCTGACAAGGGGAAAGCCTTCCCTTGGAGTGGACATCCTGAATTTGGACTTGTAGCCTACTGGACTGTGTAAGAATAAGCTTGCCTTCGTTAAAGCCATCCGCTCTGTGTATTTCTGTTAGAGCAGCACTAGCTGACTCAAACAGGACACAATGGGAGAAGATGAGCTCCATTTTTGCTCACTTTTGCCGGGAGCCAGCCCCAGCTGGGTTTTGGGAACATGAAGGAGTTGGGTGGTGTCGGCGGAGGAGGAAAATGACGAGACTGAGACAGGAAAGATTTGGAGAAAAACAGCAGCCCCCTTTATTTATTATAGTTGAGGTTATGTGATTTTCACCCTGCCCCCTGACCACACAAGCTATTGGCTAACTTGAAGCCTATACCTTGTGGTCTCTTTTTTTTTCATGTTAATTATTAGGGCCTTCTGAATAACGGCCCAAGACAAGTGATCTTTTTACGTATTGATCATTTAGGGCCTTCTAGGCAATGACCCAACCTTGAGCTCAACTAGCTCTGTGCTTCAAGGTCAGGAGGTGCAGGAGGAAGGGGGATGTGCAGTTAGGGCAAAATATTATCAAGGACAATGTGGCCAGAAACATGTCACAGGTGAAATGCCTCTGCCCGCTGTCACATAGACCTGTAACTTTGTTCACAAAGGCCTTTGTGGGTGACGGGCCTTGGCACACTTTCCCACCATCCCTGTACTGAGACCCTGACTTAGTGGGGTCATTATTCCAACCAGATGTTATATAAAAATTAAACTTCAGCATCTTAGGACCGTATTAGGATCTTATCCTGGAGAATAGACTTGAGTTTAGGTTGTTGAGAGCAAGGCCCATGCTGCAATGAAAGTATCCCCAAATCTAAAAGTATACATCACAAATAACAACAAAATGTCTTAAAAATCATGTAGAAGTTTAGTTTCTCTATTCACAAAGCAAAGCTACTAAATCAGGTTAGAGATGAGGGTAAAGTTAATAGCAGTTCTGTTTTTCCCAGGGACATTGGCTTCAAACCACATAGTCACCTCTGATTGTTTTTCTTCTTTGCCACTTGTATTTATCAGTCATTAACAGTTTTTTATTTTTGCATCCTAAATGACTCACCAAACTGCCCCATACTTTCTATGGACTGTACTTGATGTTTTGGTCAAGCATCTGGGTACTTACTGGATAATAAGCTTCTAAATAAATCTTCCAGTCTTGGTATTTCCTTTCTGCTGTCTACATCATTACCAGATTAATAATTACTAAACCCAACTTTCAACCTGTTAGTCCCTAGTTCTAAATATTTAAAGATAGTTCAACATTTAATACACAGTAAAGATGAGACCATATGTTAAAACATAAAGCAAGTCTCAAGAAAATCCAAACCACTGAATTATTGCAAATAATCTTCTTGGCCATAAAAGTTGAAATCAACAGCAGAGAAATCATAGGTAGAAATCTGAACTCATGGAAAGTGAACAACACCTTGCTCAAAAATTGATGAGTTACAGAAGAAATCAGTAACAAAGAAATTTATGGAATCAAATGAGAATGAAAATACATTCTGCCAGAGTCTATAGAATACAGCAAAAGCAGTGCTCGGAGGTTAGTTCATCTCTATAAATGTACATGTCTGAAATGAAGAAAGTGTTCAAACAAAAAATTAACCCTAAGCTTGAACAATTAGAAAGAGAGCAACAAAACAATCTCTCAGCCACCAGAAGAAAACAGGTAAGGAAGATTAGAGCAGAATTAAATGAATTAGACAGGAGAAAAAGAATTGAAAAAAAGAAAAAATCAACAAAATGAAAATCTGATTATTTGAAAAGGTCAACAAAATTGATAAACCACTGGCTAAACTTACAAAAGAAACACAGGAGAGGAAACAAATAACCCAAATAAGAAATAAGATGGGGATGTCACAACAGTCCCAACTGAAATCAAAAGCATCATAGCAGAATACTATGAAAGACTGTATCTAACAGATTTCAAAACCTAGAGGAAATTGATGAGTCTCTAGATTCATATCACCAATCAAAATTATCACAAGAAGTAGAACAACTATAAATGTATCACAGAGGAAGAGATTGAAAAAGTCATCAAAAAACTACCAACCAAAAAACTGTCTCGGCCCGTATGACTTCACCAGAGAATTCTACCAAACTTTTAGAGAGGAGTTAACTCCAATCCTACTGAGGCTATTTCACAGCATAGAAAGGGGTGGAATACTCTCAAATTCATTCTATGAAGCCAGCACAACCCTGATACCAAAGCCAGAGAAAGATCCCACGAAAAAGATAAATGACAGATGAGTATCACTCATGAACCTAGATGCAAAAATTTTCAACCAAATCCTAGCCAACAGAATTCAACAACATATCAAAAAAATAATCTATCATGACCAAGTTGGATTTATATCAGCGGTGCAAGGCTGGTTCAATAACAGAAAAACAACTAATGTGATCAACCACATAAAAAGCACAAAGGATAAGTATCTTCTAATTTTGTCAACTGATGCATAAGAGTTATTTGATTCAGTCCAACACCTATTCATGCTAAAAACTCTCAGCAGAATAGGAATAGAGGGGAAATTCCTCAACACAATAAGGATCACCTATGGAAAGCCAACAACCCACATTATCTTGAATAGAGACAGACTGAAAGAACTCCTCTTGAGAATTGGAACTAGACAAAGATACCCATTCTCACCACTTTTATTCAGAATTGTTCTACAGGTTCTACCCGGAGCAATTATACAAGACAAGGAAATAAAGGGTATCTGCATTAGCAAAAAAAAAAGTGAAAATCTCCCTATTTGCAGATTATATGATTGTCTAGACAGAGAATCCTAAAGAATCCATAAGTAAATTGCTGGAACTAATAGAGTTGAGCAAAATATCAGGATGGAAGATAAACGTAAGTAAATCAGTAGAGTTCCTTTACATCAGCAAAGACATCATCGAAGAAGAAATCACCAAAGCAATACCATTTACTATGGCTCCCAAGAAGATGAAATACCTAGGAATAACTCTAACCAGAGAAATAAGAAACCTATACAGGGAGAATTATAAGACCTTACTGCAAGAAACCAAAGGAGACTTACATGAGTGCAGAAACCTACCCTCTTCGTGGATAGGAAGACTTAAGGTTGTTAAAATGTCTATTTTGATGAAAGTGATCTACGTATACAGTGCAATCCCAATACAAAGTCCAGTGCATTTTTTTTAATGAGATGGAGAAACAAATCACCAACTTTGTCTGGAAAAGAAAGAAACCCTGTATAAGCAAAACACTACTGAAGAACAGGAACATAGTGGGAGGCCTCACACTTCCCCGTCTTTGAACCTAGTACACTGCCACAGTAGTCAAAACAGCCTGCTACTGATACAAAAAGAGACATATCGACCAATGAAACAGAGTCAAGATGCCAGAGATGCCACCGTCCTCTTTTGAACAGTTGATGTTTGACAAAGGCCCTAAGATTCTAAACTGGAATAAAGCAGTCTCTTTAACAAATGGTTTTGGCAAAATTGGATATCCATCTGCAAAAAAAACTGAAACAAGGCCCAAATCTCACACTTTACACAAAAACTAACTCAAAATGGATCAAAGACGTAAACATCAAACCTAAAACAATAAAGATTGTGTAAGAAAAAGTAGGAGCAACAATGGAAGTTCTAACGCATGCTTACACAGACTTCAAAATCTGACAAACAAAGCAGATCAACAGAAAAATAAACACTTAAGTGGGAATTACTAAGAATCAAACACTTTTGCTCACCCAAAGACTTTATCAAAAGAGTTAACAGGCCACCTACAGAACAGGAAAAAAGATTTGGCAACTACATGTCAGACTGTCAACTGATCTCCATAATCTACAAGGTACTGCAAAATATCAATGAGAAAAAGGTAAATAACCCAATTAAGTGACGGGCAAAGGAGATCGACAGATACTTCATTAAAGAGGATATCCAGGACATCAGGAAATGCTCATGATCATTAGCTATTAAAGAAATCCAATTCAAAACTGCAATGAGATACCATCTCACCCCAACAAGTCTGGCCATAATTCAAAACATACACACACACACAAAAATGCTGGAGAAGCTATGGAACAATCAGAACTCTCCTGCACTGCTAGTGGGATTGCAAAATGATACAGTTTTTTTTAAAGTAATTTGGCACTTTCTTAAAAAGCTGGAAATAGATATACCATTTGATCCAGTAATCCCACTATTCAGAATATAAAAGACTGTCACATAAACAGATACATGCACATGAATGTTTATTGCAGCACTGTCCACAATAGCAAAAAGATGGACGCAACCTAGATGCCCATCAACAGATGAATGGATAAACCGACTATGGTGTATACACTCAGTGAAACACTATGCAATGATAAAGAACAATGATGATTTTAGGAAGCATCTCATAACCTGGTTTCAACTGGAAGGCGCACAGAGTGAGATCAGTCAGTGGCAAAAGAGCAAATATTTTATGAGAGCCCTGCTATAAGGACTTTTTAAATAGAGTTATGTACAGAAGAAAAGACTGTTTGATGGCTACAAGTGTGAAGAGGGAGAGGGTTGGTCATAGATTAGATAGTTGACAGAAATTTGGGTGGGTGAAAGCAGTGACAGCACACGGTAAAAAAGTAGATCAACCTAACTGGATTTCACTGTAAACTGAAATCTCTTCTAATCCCAACACAATATTGCAAGGACAGAGTAGCAAGGGTGGGGATTTGTGGACTATGCTCTTAGGGGACATTGAGGACAACTGCCATAACCAGCCTATCACTAAGAGTCTTCTAGACCCCATGTAAGTGAGTGGCGTCTGGCTCTTAAAAGCTAGCCAGCTGGCAAGGGAGGTACACCAAATAGTCCTGTCTCATCAGGACCTGATGATGACCAAGAACAACAAAGACACAAGATAAAAAGAGCTCCAGAGACAGATGGACCCACGTGAATGGGAGACTGTATCAACATACGACTAGAAGAACCAGATAGTGCCTGGCCACCACCATAGACAGACGTGGTGGGGCACACAACATTGAGTCCCTGTGGCAACACAAAAGAAAGAGGCATACAACTCAAGAACTCTTTTAAAAGACCACAGTTGAAGATCTAGCAGCCTGGAGGATTCCCTGGGAGTGTGGCCCCTATACCTGCTGTTATCCCTGAACAGAAAACACTACTGAGGTTAACTCTTCTGACAAAAAATGGACTGGAACTGGGGATACACTGTGACCATGTGGTGTGTGTACTTTATGGTTCTATGCATTTATAGGAGGCTGTCCTCCTGGTCTCTTTCTAGATGGAAAAGAAGAGAATGGAGAGGAGGGGACAGGAGTTTGCTAAAAGGATACAAGTGTAGAATGAAAAGGAGAAGCATGCTGTTACTGGGCAAGGAGAGCAGGAGGAGCTGCAGACAGGTGGGCATGCAAAATTGACTTGGATTGTACACTTTCACTTAATCACAATTTTAAAAAGGAAGAAATAGAGGAAGGCAGATTTCAAGTCACATGAAGATCATCAAAGAACTAAAGAATAGAAGCCGAAGAGACAACGCTCTTCCCCTAGAATACACAAATAGAAACCCTTCCCCTAAAGTCAGCACCTTAGATTTGGACTTCTAGTCTTCTAAACTGAGAAAATAGATTTCTGTTTGTCAAATCCACTCACTTGTGGTATTACTGTTATAGCAGCACAAAGAAACTGCCATTCACCTTTCTTTCAAGTGGCCATATTTAATTCAACAAGCATGTCTAAGCAAGAGTTTTGGGTGAAGCAAATCTAGAAGGAGATAAAGAATGGCAGCCATCATAAGTAACATGTTCAGTACGTGGCCCCACCAATAATGCTTTTATTGTCTTATCCACTGTTCCATATTTTACCTTTTAAGGAACAGCTCTTATCTTGATTTCATTCCTACAGCTTCCTCAACTGCAGGAAATACAATGGTGCAATGAGAACATAAAATTCAATGCCATGCAAACCCAAAATCATCACAAAATTCACATTTTACCTAGGTGCTTCTCAGACTTGAAAGCAGTAACTAGGATTACCTAGAAAGCTTATTTAAAACCCTGGTGTCTTGGCTCCATCTCCACAGATTTTAACATATAGGTCCAGGATGAGACATGAAAATTATGGTTTTTGACAAGCTTTCAGGCAACGCTGATGTTGCCAGTCCTTGGAACAGTCTTTGAATGTGACCGCCTTAGCTCCTTTACTTCCCAGCAACATGGGTTTATCCATTAACCTACTACCATCGAGTCAATTTCAACTCATAGCATCCATCCCTGTGGAACAGAGTAGAACTGCCCCCTAAGTTTTTCAAAGAGCAGCTGGTGGATTTGAAGTGTCAACATTTTGGTTAGCAGCCAAGCTCTTAAGTACTATGCAACGAGGGTTCCACACGGGTTTAGGTAAATTATTTAGTTTCTATTTTTAGAGGAAGACCCTCAGTGAGATTGGTTGACACAGTAGCTGGAAGCTACTCAAGCATAGCAAAAATTGTGAGGATGGTGCAGGACTCAGCAGTGTTTCATTGTGTTGTGCATAGCGTTACTATGAATCAGAACTGACTTGATGGCACCTGA
This sequence comes from Heterohyrax brucei, assembly GCA_028571685.1. Lineage (NCBI taxonomy): Eukaryota > Metazoa > Chordata > Mammalia > Hyracoidea > Procaviidae > Heterohyrax > Heterohyrax brucei. The sequence continues at coordinate 81,183,305 of CM053143.1, forward strand.
CAGCAACATTTGTAAAATGGGATAGTTAACAAATAGGCTTCACTGAATTGCTGTGTAAGTTACAGGAATCAAAATGTATTCTGGATTTGGTAGATACCAAATTGATTCACCTTCCCTTTCAAGGATCTTTCTTGTTTAATCATCATTAATAGTTTAATGTCTCCTATCTAGCACTGTGTTATAATTAATTTGTCATTTATATCAACTTAAATGGTGATATGTTATGGCCTTCCAACTAGATGCCTAGCCACTCAGGAGAGGTAGCATTGCCTCCGTGGTGCTTTGTATACAACAAGAATTTCTAGGCTGCTATGCAGAGTGCTCCAAATACCAGATTAAAGCAAAGTTCTACGTTTTGAATCCCAGAGTGCCTCACTTCAGATCCCTGCCCTTCAGAATCTGTGTGACTTTCAGCAAGTTATTTAACATCTTTTTTCCTTAGTTTCTTTCTGTGTCAACTGCGGATAATATTAATTCCCTCAGACTATCATGTTAAATGAGGTAGTATATGAGTTCTCACAATTAAATTCACGAGCTCATCCTAGAAAAAGTGTTACACACCTCATTGCTGAATATCACTACAGTCGCTTTTGAAGTATTTCCCTTGGGAAAGTATGCATCGGCTCCAGCACCTGGTCCATCCTTCAAAGGAATTTTGGAGTGGCTATCAGAGCTGTTGTCTTAATACTTTACTTCAATGTCCTGGATGTCATCAAAATGTCTTCTTTTCAATATTTCCTTTATCTTCAGGTCAGAAAAAAAGAATATCATTGGTGGCCAGGTCAGGTGAGTAAAAATGCTGTTCCAATATAGTTATTTGTTTACTGGCTAAAAATCCCCTTACAGACAACTATACAATGAAACTCACACACTTGCAACTGTGCCACTGTGCATGATGGCCATTCCAGAAGGAGTTCCAAAATTGTTTTAAAGAGTAGACTAGGTGCTGGTGTTGATGCATAGCTTCCCAAGGGCACTAATTTGAAGGAAAGTGGCTGTAGTAACATTTAGCAATGAGACATGTAGCACTTAGAACAGTTAAGTTCACAGACTTAATTGTAAAGCATTTGTAAGGGTGCATTACACATATTAGGGGCTATTAAAAAAATGCCATTGGTGTCAAGTTGATTCCAACTCATAACGACCCTATAGGACAGAATGTAACTGTCCTATAGGGTTTCCAAGAAGTGTCTGGCGGATTCCAGCTGCCAAGCTTTTTGTTAGCATCCACAGGTCTTAATCCATGTGCTACCAGGGCTTCAAGAGCTATATGGTTGTTTGCTATTATTACTATATTTATGTATGCTATGTATTATACTCCATATATCTATAGTTATATAGGTGCTATTGGTGAAGAATAGCAAATATACTCTGGACTTCCAGAATGAACAAATCATTTTCAAGAGAAATACAACCAGAATCCTCCTTAAAAGCAAGGGTAGCAAGACTTCGGCTTGCTTGCTTTGGAAAGAACAGTCACTAGGATAGGACATCATGGTAGGTAAAATTATAGGAGAGGAACCTTCACTGATGGACTGACATGACAGCCACCACCATGAAGTCAAATATAGAGACAATCATGAAAATGGCACAGAACTGAGCAACCTTTCCTTCTCTTGTATATAAGGTAGTCATGAGTTAGAATGGACTATATGTCAACTAACAACATAGCTAGTAAATCAATTTTTTAATTTCCCCCAACAGAAGGACCAAATGTTTCAGAAAGAGAATAAGATCTATTATAATATGCATTATTAGGTTAATAAAATACTATTCTATAATGTCTATAAAATGTTAGGCTATCATAAAATGCACTATTAAATATAGTTATTTTGATTTTCAAGTAACAATAAGTAAGGTTTAGTGATTCACTGTATTCTGTTTCATTTGTTCTTAGATAGTAACTTACAGCTAGGTATTGCTACACATTTAAAGGTATTTATAAGTATTTAGGAGTCCTTCCATACAGTTAACAATAAATACATATGGCTGCTAACTGAAAGCTTACCCAGAGCTTCCTTAGAAGAAAAGTGTGGAGATCTACTTTTGAAAAACTCAGCCACTGAAAATCCTATGGATCACAGTTCTACACTGACACGCATGAGGTCACCATGAGTTGATACTGACTCAATGACAAATGATTGGTGGTCATAGTTAGTCAAATCTTTACCTTTTCTGAAATATATAATATTTAGATTTGTTTCAACTTTATAGTAACTACAAATAACAAAGATAATGTCATCATCCTTCCTTCATGGTACACAGTTACTTTGTTGGACACCTTTGCTGAGCACATACTTTCTACGAATTGTTATTTTTTTTTTTTTAAAAAAAGATCATACCTTGGAGTATGACCAAGAAGGAAAACTGTGTAAAATATTGTGAACTATTGAATTAACTACTGTATAAGCACAACAAATGGAACATTAAGATATAACATTTCCTCCATTGTTTTATAACTGTTCACTTCCCTCTCTCCTTGCTAAAATGTATCTCACTTAAGCATATTGTTTTATAATTTGTATAAGCCAGGGGAAATGTGGGCCATAACAGAAAAAGTCAGGCTGTCATGACTTTAAGTGAGATTTGCATTCACACTACCTTTCTGAGCTTGGGAAAGTCCACTTATGTTTGACACTTCCAGTTTTCAAAGATTGGGAGCAAAATAGAATTTGGGAAGGACATCTGTGATGTTAACAAAGCAGGATTAGAGGAGGCTAAGTCAATGAAGCAGGACACGACATAAAGAATTAGGTTGTATCTTGAGTGAATCTCTTTTGAGATATAGAACAGGGAAGGGGGCAGGGAAGAGAGGAACTGCTTGCCAACAAGAAAAAAGAACCAGTATTGGAGCACTTCTTGTGGATCTAGGGTCCACAAACTGAGAAACTGCTAGACCAAAGGGAATACTGATGACAAGAACCTTCTCCCAAAGCCAACAGAGTGAAAACCATTTCCTGGAACCCCTAAAATGAAACCTACCACTGTCAAGTCAATTCCAACTCAAGCAACCTTGTAGGTAGAACTGCCCCATAGAGTTTCCAAGGAGCACCTGGTGGATATGAACTGCTGACCTTTTGGTTAGGAGATGAAGCACTTAACCAGTGCACCACCAGGGTTTCCTTCTCCTGAATCAGATGTCCAGAGATCAGACTTCTAGTCACCCAGATTGTGAAAGAATAAATTTCTCTTTGTTGAAGCCATTCACTTGTGGTGATTTCTGTTATAGCAGCACTAGATATCTAAGACAGATGACATAACGTATTCAAAAGAACTTGACTCAAAGTAGGTATTCGATCAATAGCAGTTACACTACAATTCCCAGTCTCTTTCAGTGGCATAATGTGACTGTGTGTTTTGTCAGAAAGTGTTGCTTTAACAGAAGTATCACAAGTAGATGGCTTTAAGAAAAAAAGAAAATTTATTCTGTCATACACTAGTAGCCTACAAGTTCAAATTCAGATAATAAGCTCTAAGGGAAGGCTTTCTGTGTTGGTTCTGTTAATCTTCCCCTGGATTGGGAGCTTCTGAGGCACATGGATGCCAGGTCTTTTCCAAAAGACACAGTCTGCTCATGGCACTGCTTGTTGATGGTATGAGGTTCCCAAACCTCTCTGCTATCCTATTTCTTTTATATTCCAAGAAACTGAATTAAGTCATAAAACAGTATCACAGATTGAGTCTTGCCTTACTGACACAACTACCACCCATCCTCCCTCATTAACATCTTCGAGGCAGGGTTTACAGCATATAGAAACATTACATAATACAGGGAATCATGGTCTCACCAAATTGTTACACAATTTTGGAGGGAATACAATTCAGTCCATGACAGACTGTAAAACAGCTTCCCTAGCCAAGATAATGTTTTGTTATGTAAGGTCATGTGAGAAATATGAGGAGCAAGTCCTTTGGATAAGCCAGGCAGCCACGGCTTTCTCAGTTCTTTTCCCTGTTGACATCATTATGCCTCAAAACAAACCACCAGCCACACTGGGGTCTGATGTTTGTTAGAAAGGTTAAAAAGATACAATTCTAGGTTAACCCTTCTCAAGTGAGGGAAACATGATACAGTAGGATGTTTGTTAGCAAGTTTAGAAAGATTAAATTAGTCACTTAGGCTGGAACTTGACTCAAAGAACTTGACTCAAAGTAGGTATTCGATCAATAGCAGTATGAAATAGCCAAGAGAGGAAATCTTCTGTCGCCTCAGCTATAGTGCTGGTCAGGTACACAAAGCATAAGCTTTCAGTCTTTCTAGTAGACCTACTTGTCCAGGGAGATACTGGCAATAGATAGGATCCCATTTAAACCTCTCACCTGTTGCACAAAGTTGGGTGTACATGGCTGGGTGAACTCAGAGCAGGTTTTGAATTAGGATGACTGGTCATTATGAACTTTTCTAGTTCATGCTTAAAAGTAATAAAAGCTACTTGCCATGTGCCAACGTTCAGGCTCTGATCAGGATATGACGTATATAGAGAAATTCATATTAGTTATTGGTGACCTTATTGGTGACCTTATTGGTCCCTTTTTCTAATGACATTTTGAAACAAGATACAACCTGTAAGTGCCACATAAATATATACGTGTGTGTGTGTGTGTGTGTGTGTGTGTGTGTGTGTGTATCAATGGCACTTGGCTGGCTTGGCATATATACATACACATACATATATGTAGTTATGCTTCAAGTGAAAGTTTATAGAACAAAACACAGAGGTGGGTCCAAGATGGTGGAATAGTCAGTCACTTCTTGTGATATGTCTAGCAACAAAACACCCAAAAGGACAAATGAATTGATTACACATGATATCCTAGAAGCCTCAAACATCAAATGGAAGTTTAGGAAATCAGACTGAGCAATGGAGAAGGGAGACTCCAGAAGTGCCTAGAAATGGCCAGACTTTACCTACCAGGAATTAGTTGCAGCCAGTGCAGTGAGTGGTGCAGTGGTGGTTCAAGGCTGTCTTTCTCAGCAGGCGAAGTTGACTGGAGAATCCACTCGTGCCTCCAGAACCAATGAAAAACAGCACTATATTGCCAAAAGCTAAGTGGTTTGCTTGTAATCTACCACATCAGAATCTAAATTTTTCCTTCAGTGTAAACCTCTCTCCCTTCTCCCAACACTTCCCCTTCTCTTCTCTGCCCTGAGCCTGACTCTGAAGTCTGACACCATTAATTAACCCAGAAATAGAGCTCCTTAAACCAGCCCTGACCATTTTCCAAGAATCAGAGAGAGAACAATTTAACAAACGGGGGAAAAGAGGAATAAAAATATCTGCTGACTTCTCAGAGCCAGAAATTCAGGGAAGAAAAATATCTTTAACCTCGATTCAGTTAGCAGACATATCATCCTCACAAACACTCAGATATGCCTCTTAGCCCCTTGCCTTTCTCAATCCCTGCAGCCAGATCTCTGTGCCTACAGCAATCACTTTTACCCATCTATGACAGTAGGGGAGAGCCTGTACCACACACTTGAAGAATGACTGTCTAGACACCTGAGTTGAATCCACACAAGAAAAGTAAATGGATTCCTGGGCTTGCATGTGTAGTAACAGCTCTAACCATCTGGTTACAGGACATCAGAATTTGAAAGACACCAATAACCAGATTAGCACATAAGACCACCATTTTGGACAGTTCAAAACAAAATAGAACAAGAAGCTGGAATATAGTGGGCAAACATTAAATAAATACAATTTACTGAAGTCTGAGAGACAACAGTCAATAGCAAATCATTTAAACAGGAAGACCATAATGACTTCAGGAGCTCCTGAAAAAGAATCAAGAAATTGTCCAGATGAAGAAAGCTTCCTAAAATTATCAGAGGCAGAATACAAAAAAGTGGTATTTAGAACTCTTCAAGGGATCAGGAAGGAGAAGAGGCAAAAATGTAGCAGAGCATAATGACAAATTGAACAGGCTTCAAGAAAACATACAGAGACTAGAATTAGAAATTCAGAAAATTAATAATTAAGTTAGAGAATTAGACAACTTAGTAGAAAGTCAAAGGAGCAGAATTCAAGCAATGGAAAGCCGAATTAATGAGACATAATATAAGGTTCATGAAATCAGCATGTTTGGAAAAATAGTCAGATAAAAAAAAAATCAAGAGACACTAAGAATTTATGAGACTCGATCAAAAGGAGTAATCTGCAAGTGATTGGTGTACCAGAATGGGAGGGGCTAATTAAAAAAATACAAAGAGAGTTGTTGAAGATTTGTTGACAGATAATTTCCCTAATTTCATGAAAGATGAGAAGATAGCTATGTAACTCATCAAACTCCACACAAGATAGATCCCAAAAGAAAGACAACAAGGCATATTAGAATCAAACTTGCCAAAACTAAAGACAACAAGACGATTTTAAAAGTGGCAAAGGATAAAAAATAATAATCCACAACAGAGAGTCAGTAAGACTAACCCTGGACTACTCATCAGAAACCATGAGAACAAGAAGACAATGGGATGAAACATACAAAACCTTGAAGGAAAATAATTGCCAGCTGAGAATTATATATCCAGCAAAATTATCTTTCAAATATGAAAGCCAAATTGGACATTTCCAAATACACAGAAATTTAGGGAATTTTTAAAAACCAAACCAAAATTACTAGAAATAATGGAGTTCTTTTGTTAGAAAATCAATCTGATAACATCTGATAACAACTCAAGACTAGAGCAAAGAACAGAGCTATTGGATACAACACAAATAGGAAAATCACAAAAACGAACCAAAGGCAAATAACACTGAAAATAGGGAAACAGAGATATCCTAACATAAACACTTTAACAAAAAAGGGGGACTTAAAAATTTAGTCATAGATCTTTCATACAGAGAGAAAGTCAAAGTTACATAAATAAATTAAAGACTGTAAATTTAGGAAAATAGGGGTAAATATGAAGATAATCACAATGGAAATTATAAATCCTGTGCATCAAAAAAAAAAAAAGTAAAACATGAATTCTCCACAAGTATAAAACCACCAACAAGGAAAAAGATGAAAAGAAAACATGTAAAGAAAAGTGACTCAGCACAGACATTAATTGAAAAATAGAACTGTCTACAACAGTTCCAAAGGCACCAAAACAATGGCATTAAACTGATACTATCAATATTATAAATGGATTAAGTGCAACAATAAAGAGATAGAGAGTGGCAGGTTGGATAAAAAACACAATCCATCTAGATACCACCTACAAGAGACACACCTTAGAGTAAAGAGGCGAACAAACTGAAAAAGAATGGAAATAGTATATCAAGCAAACAACACTGGAAAAGAAGAAGTGGAAATATTAATTTCTGATGAAATAGATGTTAAAGTAAATCCACCACATTGGATAATGAAAGTAACCATAAAAGAATAAAAGAGCTAATGCTCCTGGAGGACATCACCATACTAAATATTTTGACACCAATGACAGGGCTGCAAAATATATAAAACAAACTCTAACTGTATTGAAAAGAAAGGCAGTGCCACAATAACAGTAGAAGGCTTCAGCACTCTACTTTCTGTACAGGTCAAAACATCCAGAAAAAAAGCTCAATAAAGACATGAATGCTCAAAATGCCACAATCAACCACCTTCACCTCCTAGATATATACAGGATACTCTACCCAACAGCAGACAAGTATACTTGCATGGCCAAAGTACATGGAACATTCTCCAGAATAGACCACATACTAAGCTATAAAGCAGCCAAGCCAAGTGCCTCCTTAACAAAATTCAAACCATAAAAGTATTACAAAATGTCTTTTCAGACCATAAAGCCATAATAACAGAAATTAGCAGAAAAAGCAAAGAAAAAAAATTTAAACACACAGAAAATAAACAACATTTTGCTCAAAAACTACTAGTTATAGAAGAAATCAAGGATGGAATAAAGAAATGCACAGAATCAAATGAGAATGAAAGCACATCCTACCAAAAACTTTGCAACACAGGAAAAGCAGTGCTCAGAAGTCAATTTATCGCAATAAATGGACACATACAAAGAGAAGAAAGGGCCCAAATCAAAGCATTAACCCTGTAACTCTGACAAGTTAAATGTGACAAGCAAAACAAGCCCTCAGACACCAGAAGAAAGCAAATATTAAAAATTAGTGCAGAACTAAGTGAATTAGAAAATAGAAGAATGATTGAAAGAGCTGACAAGACCAAAAGCTAATTCTTTGAAAAGATCAACAAAATTGATAGCCATTGGCTAAACTGACAAGAAAAGCAAGAGAGGAAGCAAATAACCCAAATAAGAAATGAGATGGCTATATCACAACAGAACCAACCGAAATTAAAAGAATCATAATAGAATGCTATGAAAAACTGTGCTCTAGCCAGTTTGAAAATCTAGAGAAAATGGACAAATTTCTAGAAACATGCTACTCATGCAAACTAACATGAACAGAGGTAAAACACCTAAATAAACTCATCAAAAAAGAAAAGATTGAAAGGTAATTTAAAAACTCCTGACTGGAGAATTCTACCAAACTTTTAGACAAAGTTGACACCACTGTTACTAAAGGTATTTCAAAGCATACAAAAGAATGGAATATTCCCAATTCTTTCTACAAAGCTAGCATAACACTGACACCAGAACCAAGTAAAGATAGCAGAAAAAATTAAAAATGAAAGAACAGAGAGGAATAGTGTGCTGTCACCAGGCAGGGACAGCAGTGGAAGCTGCATATAGATGGGCATGTAACTTTCTATGGGAATATACATTTTCACTCAGTCGTAATAACAAAAAAAATGACTATATGACTTTAGGAAATGCTATATGACTTTAGAACCTGTTATGCTGCCACAGTAGTCAAAGCAGATTGGTACTGGTGTAAAAACATATACGTAGACCAATGGGACAGAACTGAGAATGCAGACATAAAATCATTTCCGTGAGCAACTGATACTTGACAAAGGAGCAAAGTCTGTAAATTAGGGAAAAGGCAGTTTCTTTAAGAAACAGTGTTTGGCTAAGTGGGTATCTATGTGCAAGAAAATTTAAACAAGACCTGTATCTCACACCATGCACAAAACCTAACTCAAAATGGATCAAAGACCTAAATACGAAATCTAAATCAATAAAGATCATGGAAGAAAAAATGTGGACAATTCTGGAAGCCTCAATACACAACATAAACAGACTAAAAAATACTACTCACAATGCAGTAATATCAGAAGAGAAAATAGGTAACTGGGAATTAAATATCAAACACTTAACGTTCATCGAAAGACTTCATCCAAAGAGTAAAATAACAACCTACAGAATGGGAAAAAAAGTTGGATATGACAAATCCAAGAAGTGTCAATTCTCCAAAATCTGTAAGATACTGACAACTTCAAGAACAAGAAGACAAACAACCCGATTAGAAAATGGACCAAGGATATGAAGATGAACTTCAACACAGAAGACATTCAGGCAGCTAAGAGATGAATGAGGAAATGCTTATGATCCTTTGCCATCAGAGAAATCTAAACCAAAGTCCTGATGTGATACCATCACAGCACGATGAGACTAGCATTATTCCAAAAAACACAAAACAATAAATCCTGCAGAGCCTGTGGAGAGATTGGGACACTTACAAATTGCTGCTGGGAGTATAAAATGGTATAGCCATTTTGGAAATCGATTTGGTCTTTCTCAAAAAGCTGGAAATGGAAATACCATACAATTCAGCAATCCCATTTCATGGAATATGTCCTAGAGAAATAAGGGCTGTCGTATGAATAGACACACACACTTCAAAGTTTATTGCAGCACTGTTCACAGTAGCAAAAAGATGGAATCAACCTAGATGCTCATCAATGGATGAACGGATGAACAAACTATGGTATATTCACAGAATGAAATACTATACACTGATAAAGAACAAGGATGAATTTGGGAAACATCTCTTAACGTGGAAGAATCTGGAAGGCATGCTGAGTGAAATTAGTCACAAAGGACAACTAATGTAAGAGGCTGCTATTATAAAGACTCAAGACAAGATGTAAATGCAGACTAAAACAGTCTTTGATAGTCACAAGGGTGAGGAGGGAGCTAAAGCAGTACTAACTTGTTACTAGACAAGAATTATTTTAGGTGAAGGGAGGGAAAACTCACAGAGAAGTCAGCACAGCACAACCAAAAGCTAAGAATTTTCCTAAATAAAACTTAACACTCTGAAGGACAGAGAAGCAGGGGGCAGAAGTCTGGGGACACAGTTTCAGGGGACATCTAGGTCAATTGGCATAAGAAAGGTTTTTAAGAAAATGTTTTTTATCCCAGTTTGGTGAGTGGTGTTTAGGTCTTAAAACCTAGTAAGTAGTTATGTAAGAAGTATTAATTGGTCTGAACCCACCTGGAACAGAGGAGAATGAAGGACATCAAAGACATAAGGAAAATATGAGCTCAAGAGACAGAAAGGGCCACATAACCCAGACTATGTCAACTTGAGACTGGCAGAGCTAGATAGTGCCCAGCCACAATGACTGCCCTGACAGAGAGTACAACAAAGAGTTCTTGACAAAGTGGGAGGAAAATGGGGCACAGAACTCAAACACTAGACTGGGTGGTCCAACAGACTGGTAGACCCTGAACTTACTCTTAGCGCAGAACTGAAACCTTCCCAAAGGCAACTCTTCAGAAAATGATTAGATCAGATTATAAGACATAAAATGATAGTGGCAACGAGTACACATTCTGGCTAAGTAGATACGTGAGACTAACTGAGCAGCTCCTGTCTAGAGGCAAGAGACAAGAGGGACAGAAGCTAGTCAAATTGACATGAGAAACAGTTTAGAAAACAGAAGTGCGCTGTCACAGTGTGGGTAGGGCATTTAGAGTTAGTGTGTATGTTTTGTACTTGACAGTTTCACTTGGGTTGTAAACTTTCACTTAAAGCACAATAAAACATTAAATGTATACACAAGTATACCTTAGCGGCCTAGGAATTATCATTTGCAAATGAAATGTGAGTGGTGTTTGTCAGACTGACTTTAAGAACAGTTGTTTTATAAAGTCCTAGAAAAACGTGGTAGACCATTAAAACTCTCTAAAATGACTGCATCATGTTATAAAGATAACTTAGGTTCATACATTAATTTTATAGGTCAAGGAGGTTATCTATAATTTTTACAAAATTTTCACTGACAAATGTGAGAAATGCAGCATGAAAAATATATTTGATTTTGGTAATCTGTGATAGGCTCTTAAAAGTTAAATTTAAGTTGCATTCAACGTTCTTGTGCTACCAGAAAAAAAAAAAAAAAAACTGATAGGAGAACCACAGGCTGGAGGTGGTGATGAATAATGCTATTTTATTTTGAAGAAATATTCAATGAAGTTCTGAAGGGATTGATGTTAGGTACAGTCATGTTTAATATCTACATTAATCACCTGGAAATGGGAGTAAACAATATGTTAATGAAATTTGCAGACGATACTAAATTGAAGGTGCTGCTAGCATGCATAATGTCAAGATAGATAAAAGATTTTGAAAGATCGTGTATAAACACAAACGAGTTTTATTCAAAAAGTCAAACAAATGCAATTGGCATAAATAAGAAAAGATAATTCCAAGAAAGAAAAATGAAAGCATAGATAACGGACAGGAAGAATTTAACATCAATTTACAATAAATATGACTTTCGTTATAGTGAAATGGACCCCAAACTGACACAGTATTTGATGACTGGATATGACATATTTTCACTGTACATTGAAAGGAAAGTACTGTTTTATTCCTATGTAATCCTGATGAGACCAATGTTAGAACTTTGAAAACAATTTGGCGTGTATCAATGCACTCAGATGTAGGAAAATGGGATTAAATATATCTGAGATGAAATAGGTAATAAAAATGATGAAAGATTTAGTCTGATGAACTTCTAAGAAAAGATTAGAATAATTAATCTTATAGTCTGAAAACCCAAGCAGTGGAAGGACAGGAGACACCCTGTAGTAACTTTCTTCACTGAGACATAATATGGGAAAGCTCCATTTATGCAAAGTACAAGCATTTCTCTGAATAATCCAGATTGAGATTATCTGGAAAATGTCATGAAAACCACGACAATAATGTCTCTCATGGAGTGGGAAATTAGTAATTGTATCAAGTTATAAAATTATTCACTATGTAATCATATAGAATATTCCAGAAGCCATCTGAGAAGAGGAGGAGGGAGAAACAAGAATCAACTAATACAATCTTAACTACTGAATAGTCAAGTAGTTGTTCAATAGCAGCCTCGGCTACTAATTAAAAGATTGGAGGTTTGAATCCGTCTACCAACACTTCCCTGGTTGCCTAGTGGTTAAGCGCTACTATGACTGCTAGACAAAAGGCTGGCAGTGTGAATCTGCCAGGCCCAACTTAAAAACTCTATGGAACAGTTCTGTCCTGTAGCGTCTCTATGGGTTGGCGCTGACTTGAAGGCAACACAGTTTTTTGTTGTTGTTTAGCAGCACTTCAGAAGAAAAACCTACTGACTTAGTTTTGTGAAACCAATCACTAAAAACCCTGTAGAGATGAGTTCAACTCTGGACACACGTAGGATCACCATGAGTCAGGATCAGCTCGAGGGCAACTCTTTAGTAGTCTTGACTTTACAACCATGGCACTGAGAATGGATGGAAGTCTCCTCACAGGATTTTTAGGCATGGCTGTAAAAAATCACTGTAGTTGGAGGTTGCTCCTCTTAGCTAAAACCCAGTGGAAATGACAGCATTTTGTTTTGCCACCCCTTCTATAGGATTGCTATGAGTTGTAACTGCCTTGACAGCAGTAGGCTTTTTGGTTCATTCGAGAATTCCTGTGCCTATGTATTCACTAATCTTTACAAGAGGTTGTATATTATTGAAATATTTATTTACCTTTTGTCACGCATTTACTTTGCTTTATACCTTGTAAATAGAGACATCTAACGAACTAAAACTACGCTGTGTAACAGACCTGTCCTGTATAGAGTTTACTCACACCCCTCACAGAAGAATTAATGGCAACAGTATCAAAAAATAGATTCTAATCCAAATTTCAGGCAATGAGGTTTTACATTTTATGTCTGAGTCAAAAGTAGGGTGACTGGTAAAGGCAACTGTTACACGTCGTTAAAGAGGACATTTCTACAAAATGTATTCTTTCTTCTCCACCTCTATGCGCTAGTTAATTTGTTAGCCTTAGACAGAGGGTTACACATGCTACCTCTAGAGTAGAACATAACTAATTTTGTCCTCTGGGAAAGAAGAGGGTTTTAAGGTAAAAGAAAATCACTGTATGCCTGTGTAAATAAGTAGTTCTAATGTGTTTTTTTCTTTTTTTTATTTAATATGACTGAATGAAAATGTACATTCCCATATAAATTTACATGCCCACCTATATGCAGCTTCCACTGCTCTCCCTGCCCGGTGACAGCACACTATTCCTCTCTGCTCCATACATGTCTCATCCTCCCAACAGCCTCCTTTCCCCTCCTCTCCACCCACTCTCCTTCCTCCAGCCAGAGGTCAGCAGAATGATATCCTATAGATGTATAGAACCATAGAGTGCATCCAATATATGGTCACTCTGCATTGCCAAGTCCAATCCATTCGTGTCTGAAGAGTGGAGCTTCGTTATGATTTATGGGCAAGGGCTGCATCAGGGCCAGGGGCCATGCTCCCAGGGGAACCCCGAATGTGTTTTTAAATATTGAAAAGGGAGAAAAGCCAAGGCTGCGTTAAAAAGCTACATTAGAAGGCTCCAGGAAACTGTTCAGTTAGTTGCCATAAAACCTTTACTATTCATACCATCAAGGCAAAACTCAACGACTTACGAGGTCTTTCATGATTTATCTTCTATGAATCTTTACAGTGTCATATCAGGGCGTTCTCCTCCCCAGCACACACGGGCGCGCGCGCACAGACACCCCCCCCATAAATTACCGACACCAAAGGACTTGCTGTTTCCCTGGCATGTTATGCAAATGCTGCTCTTCCCTTTTTCTGCCTAGAAAGCGTCTACCAACCCTTCAAGACACAGTTCAAATGCCAACTCCTGTGGCCAGCCTCCCGACACCACCACCTTCCTTGCTTATTTGTTTGGATAGTATAAGTTACTATTTCTTTGTGCCCTACAACATTTAGTACATTATTACGTTGATAACAATGACAGCAACAACATCTCATTCATCTTTTCGTCTTCTTCATATGGCACTTTGTCTTACAAATACTAGCAACTAGCATTGTAGAATTACAAAAATAGATTTACACCAATGGTGAATAAGTGTGTGGGGGGAGATGATGGAGAAGCTGAGAGTAGAGAGACACAATATGTGCTACCAATATACAATATGAGTCATTTCTACTGACAGTGGGAAAAAAAGTGAAAAAATCCATCAGCTGGGGTGGTCTCCAGCCAACCACAATAGCACTCTTCCAGCTTGGGAAGCAATGACATTTGTTGCAGAACCAATTTTCCCTTGGAAAAGAGACTGAACAGATAATGAAAACTCTAAAGAACTAAGAAGATATGCTAAGGTATTGGGAGCTGCCCACCAGCATTTGTTACTAATCTGCTGTCTCCTTAGTACGGAACTGCCAATTCTGATTCTTCATGCTGTGCCTAGACTTGAAACCATGAATTTGCTCCTACTATTTGAAATGGTAGAAAATCCTGTAAGGAGGGATCTATTTCAGTGATTAAAGTCGATGAGCACTATAATGTATTTTGCTGGCTTGTTTGCGTGTTGCTGTTGCCCTGACCTTTTCATTTATCGTATATCCCCTGATTCCTGGCTACTTGTCCAGGATTTCAAATTTCCCTCATTCTCAGTCCCTCCAAACTGCCCCATGTTCTTAGTTCCTTATGTCTCTTGCCTGCCTTCTCACCTTGGGGCTCACTCCTGGACACACTGACCCAAGATATTCATTCTTGTTTCATGCTTGATGTGATGGACGTCCTTATTCTAATTCTGTGTCCAGCATAGCCACATGAATGATAGGCATAGCCGTAAGGAGTTAAGTTGTGACATATTCTCAAGTAATGGATCTTTGACACAAAAACTGTACTTTAAAAAAAGTATAGGATAATAAATGTTAATGGCATGGAAATTGGAGTTAGACAGATCAGATGTGGAGTCTCACTTCTATGACCCTAGGGAAGTTACTTACCCTTTCAAAACCTTAGTTTCCTCGTCTATGTAATGAGGCAAATAGTAGATCTGACCTTGTCCTTACAATGTTCTTATAAGTATCTAGTTAATTAATGCACATAGAAAATTAATATTGGCATTACGTTGTTAACAAATAGGGTTTAAGTTACTGGGTTAGAGATGAAGTGTTATCATTATCATCACTACTATTATTATCAAGCGATCTTGTTCTAGATCTAGAAACAATCTTAAATAGCATCCAGTCATCTCTTCTTAGAGGTTAAGAAAAAGTCAACATCTGCATACCCTGATTAAGGTTTGGGGATTAAATTTAATGATTGAAAACTTTGAATACGTTTCTTAAATTTATATGTAGCTCCATCCATTCATTCATTCATCCATCCTTTTAAGAAACACGTATTGTAGACCCCTGCTACGTGTCGAACTCTTTTCCTGAGTCCTGAGGATCAGTAAAGATACCCCTTGCCTTTATCTTTACTGCACTTCTAATGATTCTAGTATCACCTTAAGTTTCTATTTCTTCAGTTAGAAAATAAATTAATGTATCTTCTGTGTATCAAAAGAAAGCCATTTTGTCAATCCTATTTTTTTATTGTGCCTTAAGTGAAAGTTTACAATTCATGTTAGTTTCTCATGCAAAAATTTATATACACATTGCTAGGTGACCCTAGTTGGTCTTCTAATAATATGACAACATGCTCCTTCTTTCTACCCGGTATTTTCCATGTCCACCCATCCAGCCCCTGTCCTTTATTGCCTTCTCACCTTGTCTTCAAACAGGAGCTGACAGTTTAGTCTCAAGTTTCTGCTGGAACTAAGAAGCACAGTCTTCACAAGTATCATTTTATAACTTATGGTCCATCTATTCTTTGCCTGAAAAGTTGGCTTTGTGAATGATTTTAGTTCTGAGTTAGCAGAGAGTCCAAGGGCCATGTCTTTCAGAATTACTCCAAGCACAGCCAGACTATTAAATCTGGTCTTTTTACTAGCATTTGAGTTCTGCACCCCACTCATCTCCTGCTCCATCAAGGACTCTTTGTTGTGCTCCACATCAGGACAGCTTTTGATGGTAGCTAGGTACCATCTAGTTCTTCCAGTCTCAGGCTGATGGAGTCTCTGGTTTATGTAGCCCTTTCTGTCTCTTGGGCTCATATTTTCCTTGTGTCTCTGGTGTTTCTCATTCTCTTTTGCTCCGGTGGGTTGGGACCAACTGATGCATCTTAGATGTCTGCTTGCTAGGTTTCCAGACACCAGACACCACTCACCAAAGTGGGATGCGGAACATATTCCTAATAAATTTTGCAATGTGCATTGAAGAGGAACTCTTTTGGAGAGAGATGAATCACAGCAAATTTTGAGAGAAGAAAAGTTCTCATTGGTGGAATTGGGTCTGACAGACCCAGTTTTCAATTAAAAAAAAAATCATAGAAGACTTTATGTAAATATATTCTTTATATCAACATAAGGATTTTCTTTTTCTTCTTCTGTTTTGTACTCTTGCCTTTGCATTTTGTATACCTCCCCATAGTACAGTTTGGTGTACAACAGAACCTTGAACATAATGTAGAAACCTGAAAAAAAGAAAAAAAGCAGCTGATATACTTTTTCAGGGATTGTAAACCACACAAGAGCAGTGGCTGTGTTTTGTACCCTTTCTATAACCCTGGTACTTGGTAGGGGTTCAGTAAATGTACTGATGATGACAATTAAATTAAATGACTAATTAAGAGCTCTTCTGCAAAATGGCTAATTAATGACTATTGTTAACAGCTGAAACTGTCAGCCTTTTGAGCTTCACCTTTGCTTTTGCCTAGGATGAGTGTGCTCTGGGATTAGTTAGCAGGTGGAATAAGTATTGCCTGACTGGCAGCTGGTAGTAATCAATGCAATTAAAGAGTTGTCCCTTTCAGAATTTATACCTCAAAGTACCCCATTTTTGACAATGGTATGCTCACCTAGAAAGCTTTTTGACATCTTAAGAACTCTAGCTATTTGGAAGCTTAAAATATTCAAAGTAAAAAAAAAAAAAAAAAGCATGGGAATTCAAGTGAAAAATTCAGCTATGTGGAAGCCACTCACAAAGGAACTAGTGAAATATTGGAAAGAGGAAGCTGGTTGAATCACTCCCAAGTACTCTGATGTATTATGCTGCTGGGTGACAACTGCCACTGAGAATAGAGACCACGGTCTAGCATATGCACTACTATATGCTCGCTATAGCATGTTTTACATTGACGTAGCACTTCAGTTAATCAGAGATTCAAACAAGTTCTTTCCATTTAGAAATGGTGCCAAGAATTTTCATTTCTAATGAGTTCCTTGCTGATAATTTACATTTCCAGCCCAGAAATACTGAATCAGAATCTACATTTTAACAAGATCCCCAGGAGAATCCTATGTATAACTTCCCGGGAACTTGTTAGAAATGCAAACTCTCAGAAGGGATTTGGTTAGAAAAGCAAATTCTCAACAGGGATTCAAACCAGAATAAACTAGTTCAAAGCACTGCACTTAGCCAACATCACAATACTGGTACCACCACTTATCTATCAGTTTGTTCTACTGTGGTGGCTTCCTTGTTGCTCTGATGCTATTCCACCAGTATCTCAAACACCAGCAGAGCTAGCCAAGGTAGATAGGTTTGAGCAGAGCTTCTTGACGGGGACAGACAAGAAGGACCTGGGAAACTACTTCTGGAAAAAGTGAACAGTGGAAACCTTAGTAATAGCAGGGAAATAATGTCTGATACAGGGCTAGAAGATAGTCTCCTCAGGTGGGAAAGCACTCAGAATACACCCGGGGAAGAGCTGCCCCCTTAAAGTAGAGTAGAACTTAACGATGTGCATGGAGTAAGTTTCTGAGACCTTCATTTGCTGATGTGGTATGACTCAAAATGGGAAGAAATAGCTATAGATATCAACTAATAATCAGAATATGAACATAACAAGCTTGAATCTAGGTAAACTGGAAGTCCTCAGAAATGAAATGGAATACATAAGGATTCATATCCCGAGCACTGGTGAACTAAACTGGACTAGTCCTGGTCATTTTGAATTGGACAGTCGTGTGTTCTACTGTGCCAGGAAAAGGAATAGCATTATATTTAGTGTCCAGAAGAAATATCAAGATCTTAAAATACAAAACTGTAGGTAGCAGGATGATATCCCTACACCTACAATGAAGATCAGTTAATACAACCCTTCAAATTTATATGCTGATCACTAATGTCAAAGATGAGGAAACTGAGGATTCTTACCAACTTTTGCAGCCAGAAATCGATCAAACACGTGATCAAGATGCATTGATAATTACTGATGATTCAAATGCAAAATTTTGGAAAGTAGGAAGAAGGATGGGTAGTAGGAAAATATAGTTTTGGTGATAGAAACAATGCCAGGGATTGCATGACAGAATTTTGTAAGACCAGTAACTTAATTGTAAATGTCTTTTTAAAATGACGTCAGTGTTTATTATACACGTGAAATTCATTGGGTGGAATACACAGGAATCAAATTGACTACATCGTGAAAAGAGACAATGGGAAAGCTCAGTATCAAATGCCAGGGGTTCACAGCTAAACAAACCATCAGTTGGCTATACACAATTTCAGTGAAACTGAAGAAAATTAGAACTTCACATGAGCCAGAACACCACTTTGAGTATATCCCACACGAATCTAGAGACCATCTCAAGAACAGATATGACCTCTTGAATGTCAACGACCACAGATAAGATGTGTAGAGGATGACATCAAGGGTATCACACATGAAGAAAGCCAAAAGGCATTAAAAAGACAGGAAAGAAAGACCAAAATGGATGTCAGGGGAGATTTTGCAACTTGCTCTTGAATGTCAAGTAACTAAAGCAAATGAAAGAAATGATGAAATCTGAGAGCTAAACAGATTTCAGAGGGCAACTTGCAAATACAAAGTAAATTATGATGTTGAAATGTGCAAAGACTTGGAGTTAGAATATCAAAAGAGAAGAACATGTTCAGTATTTCTCAAGCTGAGAGAACCAAAGAAAAAATTTCACGCTTTGAGTTTCAATTTTGAAAGATTCTATGGGCAAAAATGGAAACCCTGGTGGCATAGTGTTTCAGTACTACATTTGTTAACCAAAAGATTGACAGTTCAAATCTGCCAAGCACTCTTTGGAAACTCTACAGAGCAGTTCTACTCTGTCGTGTAGAGTTGCTGAGTCAGAATCGACTCAAGAGCAGTGGGTTTGGTTTTTTTGGTATGGGCAAACTGCTGAACTCTGCAAGAAGCACCAAAAAAAAAAAAAAAAGCCAAGCCAAGTGACATTGAGTCAGATCAGGAAGGAATAGAGAGTCATTATATTAAAATAAACCAGCTGACCTTCAAGAAAATTGAAGGTATGAAAGGCCGAAGTCCAAGCCTCACTGAAGGGACTGGCAAAAACAAGGCTCCAAGAATTGACAGAACACAACTAAGATGGTTCAACAAACAGATGCAGTGTTGAAAATGCTCACTTGTTTATGCTAGTAAATTTGGAAGACAGCTACATGGCCAGTTAACATGAAATGATCCATATTTGTGCCCATTGCAAAGAAAGATGATCCAGTAGAATGCAGAAATTATTAAATAGTACCATTAATATCACACACAAATAAAATTTTGTTGAAGTTAAAGATGAGTTGTATATCTACAGGGAACTGCTAGAAATTCAAGCCTTATTCGGAAGAGGACATGGCACAAGGAGTATCATTGCTGATGTCAAATGGATCTTGACTAAAAGCAGAGAATACCAGAAAGATGTTTAGTTGTGTTTCACTGACTATGCAAATGCGTTCAGTTGTGTGGATCATAACAAATAATGGATATCATTGCAAAGAATGGAAATTCAAGAACACCTACTGTGCTCACACAAAATCTAAACATAGATCAAGAGGCATGCCTAAGAACAGAACAAAGGGATACTACATAGTTTAAAAGCAGGAAAGATGTACATCAGAGTTGTATCATTTCATCATATTTATTCCATCTGTATGCTGAGCCAAAAATCTGAGAATCTAGACTGTATGAAGAATGGTACATCATAATTGAAGGAAGACTTATTAACACCTTGCATTATGCAAATGACACAATCTTCCTTGTTGAAAATGAAGAGGACTTGAAGATAAGATGCTATAGCTTTCAGTATGTATTATATCTCAACATAAAGAAAACAAAAATCTTCACAACTGGACCAATAAGCATCATGCTAAACAGAAAAAATATTGATGTTGTTAAAGTTTTCATTTTACTTAGATCCACAATTAATGTCCAGGGAAGTAGCTCTGGAGAAGTCAAACAACACAACGCATTGGGCAACTTGCTGCAAAAACCTCTTTAAAGCGTTACAAAGCAAAGATGTCACCTTGGGGACTAAGATACACCTGATCCAAATCATGATATTTTCAGTACCACGTATGCATGCAAAAGCTAGACAGTGAATAAGGAAGAATGAAGAACTGATACCTTTGGACTATGTTATTGGTGAAGAATATTGAATACAACAGATATTGACAGAAGAAAGAATAAGTCTATCTTGAAAAGAGTAGAGCTAGAGTATTCCTTAGGAGAAAGAATAGCGATTCTCACATACTCTGGGCACGTTTTCAGGAGCAACCATTCCCCTTAAGGTAGAGGATCAGTGAAAGAGGGGAAATTGTCAACACGATGGAATGACACGTTAGTGACAAAGATGAGTGCAAGCACAGCAACAATTGTGAGGGTAGCACAGGATCAGTTAATGTTGAATTTTGTTGAGCATACGGTCACAGTGAGTTGGAAGTGACACAATGGCATCTAAAAACAATAATACAATGCTGAGGAGAAGGCCCATTTTACAAATGAGGAAGTTGAGGGTAGGAGAGTTTGAATATATTGCTCAACACTACTCGATTAATACTAATTGTCTGTGCTAAGACTTAGATTAAGCCCTTGTCTTTTGACCGAAAGCACAGGTCTGTTTTTAATCAGACGACAGATGACAAACTCATTGCTACATAAGATCTATTCCTTTTCAGCATGAGACACACTGCTCTCCCCAAATGATTTTTCAATCTAAACGGTGAAGGAACCTTTACAAATGTAATGAAGACAGATTAAAATAGTTGTCAAAAGTATCCGTAGCCTGACATAGTACAACTACTCTTCATGGCTGAGAAAGGTCTTGAAATGAGCCTAAGTCCTGGACAGAATGTGAAATAGGTAAAAGATAATGGAGAGGAAATTGATACTAAACAGTCACTGAAAGCACATGTATAGTACTTCAGGCTGCCAGTCACAGACCCCTGGGTTAACCCCAGACTGATCCTAAAGCCATCACAAAGGGAGACAAATGAGAATCAAGGTAATTTGCCTGTATCGTCAGCTTCAAGAAGAACTTCAAATAGGCTTATTTTGATATCATTTTGAACATAATGAATTAAGGATTATGTGAATGACTGATCTTGGACTCCACGTGGCCTGAAAAAGGCTAGTTTCTTAGACAACAAATCATGTGTTTTTAAATATTCTGATTTTCCCTTTTTCCTCACAGGATAAACTATTTATTAGTGCTCTTGTTTGTTAAACAAGCAAACCCCCCACAGATGTTCCTGGTCTGCTAAAGAAGAATTGATTTATGAATCAAATACTCCACTTGAAACACAGCAGAATATTTAAGTACCTAGCTTTTTCCTCTTCTTATTCCTTCCCAATTACTTCTAGTAAATCTATCCAATTCTTCAAGTTAAAAATGTTGACATTATTCTCAATTTTTTTTTATTTTTCTTTTCTTATAATCCACAGCCAACCCCTCTAAAGATCCTTGTTATCCATATTTACTGAGTGGCAAACTGGACAAACCCCATTTTTGTCACCAAAATTCATGGCGGTAGTCAACATGAACCTAATCCTCAAAATCTAAAGTTTGATCCAGTTCTTATCTCCTCACTACTTCATGCTTGTTATCAGCCATCCAAGCAGCACTCTCTCTCCAACTTTAGCCACCCAAAGCTGGGTCAGAGATCACGAGTTAGACAAACATTATCCTTGAGATCAGTTTTCCATCTAACTCCTATGGAATTTTACATACAAATTATTTGGAAAAGTATGGACACTTAATCTGTTCAAACTCTTCCAAAAAATAAAAACTACTCCCCACCCCTCTCTGTGAAACCAGAACTACTTTGATATCAAAGTCAGACAAAGGCCACACAAGAAACCTGTAGAATATAGACTCCAAAATTGTCAACAAAATACTACTAAATGGAAGCTCTTCTCTGAACCTACCAATCCAGAGCTAGGCCAGAGCACAACACAGTCCTTCAGGATGCCAGACAGGCAGATACCAGCCCCTGCTGGTTCTCACTGGCCCTTTGGTTTCCTTAATTCACTGGAACAATTCAAGAATCTCTCATGGAGAATATACTATACTTAAACTATACAAATTCATTACAACCAAAAATGATACAAAAAGAGACAGCTATAAGGTGAGACCTGGGTGTAGTCCCAGTGTAAAGCTTCCACATTCCGAAGTATGCACAACCCTTCTGAGAGTGTTCTTGCCAACCAGGCATCTGTCAAGCAGGAAGCTCTCTGAGCCTCTGTGATCAGTGTCTTTACTGGTCTCACCAGCCCATGGTCCTGAGAGATTACATCATACCTCCTGAGGCTAGTCAACAGCTGGCCACCAGGTGATCCTTTCTTGGTCTGGTCAGCCCATAGTCATTAGCCTCAGCTATGTTCCAGTTCTCAGAAACCAACAGCAAAAGCTAAAATGCTTTTTGTTCCTTACATCTACCTTCAAAATATACTCAGAATTAGATGACTCCTTGTCACCACCCAACTACCGTTTTAGCTCACTTCATCTGGATTAGTTTCCTCACCAATGTCACTATTCTATCTTTGCCTTCTTAGGTCTGTTCTCAAGACTGGAGCTACAATGATTCTGTTAAGTGAGAAAGTAGCTCATTTCATTCTTCAGCTGTAACCAACTCACGGTTTGCTGTCTCACTCATAGTCAACGCCAGATTGCTTACAATGGCCAGTGGGTCTCTGCATGATCTGTCCCCCATTACCAATTTGGGCTCACTCTCATTCCGTTATAGTCACACTGTCTTTCTTGCCATTCCTTCAACACACCCAGTCACACTACGTCCATCAAGTCTTCCCACGTGCTGTAACTTCTGCCGGAAATTCTCTTCTGTCAGTATCTGTGTGGTTCACTCTTTCACCTCCTTTTAGTCTTTATTCAAATATTATTTGCAGTAAGTCATCCCTTGGTTATCCCGTTTGGTAAACTTATGGTCCACCATAGATATTTCTATCTTCCTCTTTGTACTTTTTTACTCCTTTTCACTTATCACTAATATATTACATACTTTGCTTACTGTTATTTATTGTATGACATTCTTATAAAAATACAAAGAGCTTTGAGGGAGAATATTTGCCTGTTTGGTTTATTGCATTATACTTAGCACCTAGAATATAGAAGAACATGAGCACAGAAGACATCAAAAATATTTGTCCAAAAAGTAAATAATTTTATGGGAGGCATGCAGTAGGTTAATTGAATTGATATTCCACCTAGTTAAAGTAACTTTGGTCTGGTCATGAAATGGTTAAGCACTCAGCTGCTAACTGAAATGTTGGCAGTTCAAACAAGACATGACATTCTGCTACTGTGAAGATTACAGCCTTGGAAACCCTATGAAACAGTTCTACTCTGCCCTATAGGGTTGCTATGATTCTGAATAGACTCAATGGAAATTGTTTTTTATTTTTATTTTTTGAGTGGGAGTTAATGGCCTTTCTGGTATCTCATATTTAATTGTATTTTTTAAAGATTATTGTAGGGGTATCTGTTGTATCACATGCTCTTTTACAATGTCATACTGCTACTCTCCATCAAGATGTAGAGTGTGCTCATAGCTGCTTCAGCTTGTAGATAATACTAAGGGTCTGACGATAGAAGCCTTTGTTAAGATCTCCCCTGAGTATATAGTGATGCCTCATAGAATCTTTCACACAGGTTAAAGTTTTTTTAAGGATTTAGTGTCAGGCCTCTCAGACCTTTTCTAGATTCCAAAGAACCATAAGGTTATTGCTCTGTAATAGCCTGAGAAGTAGCCTGTTCAGTTCTCAGATCCCCAGACCTACAAGCAATGTGTTCTAGTAGGCTGTACTCAAGGCAACCGTTCCCAAAGAGCTTCTTCCACATCCAGACCTGATATGGGTTATGAGATCCTAGGCATCAAACTGATGCCATAATGGAGGTTCCTAGGAGTCAGGGTGAATTGACACTTAAGAAGAATGTGTCAAAGGTAGATGGTGACAAATTCTATTTTTCTGAGATGGATGCAACAATAGCTCCTGTCCCACATGATTAAAAATGTGATCTTGGTTTTCCATTATCAAGAGGCAGAGGCTGGTCCCCACTCCCCTTGAATCTGGGTGGGCTTGTGGTTGTTTTGATGGTAGAAGTAGTGCTATATATCTTTCAAGACTGTGTCATAAAAGGCAATGTAACGTCTGCCCTGACTCTCTACTTTTGAAACTTGGAAGAACCAAATCAGAAATGTATCTTTTGGCTGTGATACTATGAAGAAGCCAAACCACTTGGAGAGTCTGCATGTACAATCTTCACTCAGCAGTTCTAATATTTGGCTCACCTCAACCAGATCCCAGACATATGAGTGAATGAAGTTTCAGATGATTCTAGCCTCTAGCTTTTAAGTCACATCTATGCTTCAAGCCTTCTTAGACACAGTGGAATAGAGATAAGTCACTGCACCCTATCTAACCTCCTGATTTGTGGTCATAAAATGGTTGTTTTAAGCCACTATGCATTGAGACACTTTGCCACAAAGCAACTGAAACAAATCTCTTAGCAAGCTGACTTTGGAATTCCTCCTATCAGTAGATTGAGTCTACTTTTTAAGCCTCCAATTAAGGTCAAGCACAAGACAAAAAAAAGTGAACGCATACCTGACCTAAGCCTAGATCTCAAAAGGCTTTGTTACATTTCTGCTCTTGAAGCCCTGCCTCACCTGAAGCTTGGTAGAAGACTAGTAACCAAAACCCACTTAAAGCCAGATGACTCCAAGCATATGGAAGAGCTCAGCCTAGATCACCGGAGCTATTTGCTTGCCATGGAGTGGATCACAGAGTCATGAGTGAGACCAGCTAATATCAGAAAGCCACTAGCCAACTTATAGACTCACGAGAAATGATAAATGTTTATTGCTTTAAGTCATTGAGCTATTTTTTTTTGTGGGAGCAGGTTGGTGGGTGGGAGGAAGGTGGAGAGGAGGTTATTATACAGCAGTAACTAAATCATACAGGGTGACAAAAACCTCCCCGGCAAATGAATTCATGCATATTTTTGAGTGAGAGGAACTATGGCTATAACGTTGGAAATTATCTATGATCAATAAATTATTCTTAACCTTCTCATACTTATGGTACCAAGCTCAAAGTACAGGCCAAAAGGATACACTGGAAGAACTATTTCTTCTCTGTCATTCATGAATGGAATAAAGTAATGCCTCTCCTTCACACTCACCCATTCTGGTTCCTGCATCAAATCCAATGAACATACCAGCCTATTTCCTCTGCAGAATCAGACTTAACACATATAATGACATAAAGTGCTATATAAACAAAGTGTTATCATGCTCCTAAGACTAGATAGAGAAGGAAAAAGAAACACTTATAAAGTACAGCTCATAATTCAAAATTTATCAAAGCCAAATTGGAATAAGTATAAAGATTTTTTAGAATTCTAAATTTAGAGGGTTTTCATGTGTTCAGAATTTGGCAAACCAGTTTCTTTTCTGCCCTACTTTAGAAAGGTTGCTTCTAAGACGAGGAAAGAAACTTTTGTTTGGTTGTAAGTGGCTCTTTTATGATTCCCGTCCTCCCCAAATAATAATGGATTTATATTTATACCATCCAAATGTTAGGTGGAAGAATTAAAATGCATAATTTTTTAAGAATACCTATTTTTTAAACGAAGAGACATTGTTGTCTTTGTGATTTTAGATCTGACAATAATCAGTAATTTCCCAGTGAAGGAAGATAGCCTTTGCCAAACACAAACTTGCTAACCTTGGAATATGAATGTCCAAATAAGGAGAGACAAGTCTTTCAATTTTATGACATAATGGAAGTAAGAATAATGTAACATCAGGGAAGCACATCATCATAAAATGGACACTAAGAATTTTCAAAATGGGTATTTTTATATTTATCTGAAATGATATTTCAGCGATGACTTTAGAAGGATATGAGTAGACTAATTAAATTGGCTTTCTTGTTGCTGCACATACTATTATTAGGTAAACTGTCAATCAACTAAACTCTAACATAACACTGGACATAGACCATAAGATTATGATAGGAATTTGTAATATACGATGGATGATTCAGTATTTTCTGACCCTATTTTCCATGTGTATATCTTCTGGAGGGGAAGTTTGGGTTAGAAGTAGAAAATAATTTTTAGTTTTGTCCAGGCTGAGTCCTAGTTTCCTGTGGGACATTTAGAAGGAGACATTTGTTCTGGGTATCAGAGTCATATTACTGCTATTGACATTTGTGTCAATTGTGAAAGGATATATGATTGCCCTGAGTGGTGGCAGATACTGAAACAACTAGTATTTAAAGGTATCAGGGGAGGAAGACACAGAAGAGTTGACTGCAAATGTAACAAGAGTTTGTCAAAGTAGAAGTTACTAGGATGAGATCAGTCTGTTAGACTTGACAAATAGGATATCATCATAAGGACATCAACAAAGATAGTTCTGGTAGAATGATGGGAGGAATAGCCAGTATTTCAGAGGTCTGAGAAATAAACATGTTTGAGGAAACACAGACTTGAGTGTAGAATATTCTTTGAGAACATTTGTACTGGAAGAAAAAGAAAGAGTAAATGTGAGAGCATTCGTGATTATAGTGAAAGAAAAATTAGAGACCAATTGATGGTCTAGAAAACTGATAAATGAGTTATCAGGAACTCCTTCCACTTTATTTTTACCACAGGTGTGTAAACCATCATCAATGGCCTCCTCTAAATCATGAATAAATATGTCCTTTGAAACAAAGACAGTAAACTGATCCCTGGAACATGCCTCATCACTAATACATGTATATATATACATATATATATATATCCTTTTCCAAAACTTTTCCTGCTGTGTGAAATTTTCTAGGTCTCACTGGGTCACCTATATATAGTTATACATATATTTATGTGGGGGGCCCTAGTAGTACAGGAGTGAAGAGCTAAGACTGTTAACCAAAGGTTGGCAGTTTGAACCTATCAGCCAATCCTTGGAAACCGTGTGGGACAGTTTTATTCTGTGCTATAGGGTCACTATTAGTTAGAATAAAGTTGATGGCAACTGGTTTGGGTTTTTCTTTTCAGTATATGGATGGATGGATGTAAGTATACCTTTTCCTTCACTTAGATTCTCCCACCCTATCTTTACATTATAGAACTTCTCTGAATTCTGTGCTACTTTTTTTTCTATCTTTATCTTTTAAATGAAGAATCATTCCACTTCCACTTTCCACATATGGCCTTGCCTTATAAAATTTCAGGGCTGTTAGGAGGGCTCATTTACTTCCTTAGTTTAAAATCTCAAGTTAACTTAGTTTACTGCCTACCCAAGATAGTTATATATAAGACTATAAGTTTTGCTTCTCACACTGTCTCCAGAATATTTTCTTGTGAAATACTAGTCACCTTTTTCTACTGATAGTGCTTCTCCTCTGTCTTGGCAGGCAAACACGAGCAAATATGCAGAAATTTCAAAGGAAAATTTTTCTCTTTCCCCCTCAGTTTTACATTAAAATTTTCATCTTCTCTATTGCTTGATTAAAAAACAAAAACAAAAACAAACCCTTGAGTTGTCAACTGTTTTCTAGCATTTCAAAATTCTTATTAAGTTCATATAGCTGTATCATTAATAAACCCACAGACCTACTGCCATTGAGTTCATTCCAATTTATAGAGACCCTATAGACAGAGTGGAACTGCCCCATTGGGTTTCCAAGGAACACCTAGTGTATTTGGACTGCTGACCTTCTGGTTGGCAGCTGTGGCACTTAATCACTACACTACCACTGTTTCTGCATCATTAATAGATTCATTAATTCTGATTATTTGTTTGCTTATGAAAATTGGTTATATATCTGTGAGGTAATAGGAAATAGAACAGAAAACACAGCAAGTGGGAACTTGAAAACAAGCCTATAGAGCAGAGGTGACCAAAAACCAGTATTTTAAATGTCTCCACAGTCACCTGTAAACTTGATGACATAGTGGTCAAGTGCTATGGTTGCTAACCAAAAGGCTGGCAGTTCAAACCCATCAGGCACTCCTTGGAAACTCTATGAGGCAGTTCTACTCTGACCCATAGGGTCACTGTGAGTCAGCATCGACTCAGTGGCCCTGGGTTTGGTTTTTTAACAATCATCTGATTGACTCAGTGTTCTTTGAATGAGATATATTCTAGGATATTTTCCCTGAAACTTAATGTTAAGTATTTCAGTTGCCATCAAGTTGATAATAACTCATGGCTACCCACGTGTGTCCAAGTAGAACTGTGCTCCCTTGGCTTTCAACAACTGAGTTTTTTTTTAAGGCACCTCTGGGTAGAATTGAACTAAACTTCTGGTTAGCAGCCAAGTACGTTAACAATTGGACTTATGCAGGGACTTCATTATTAAATGTGTCATCAAAAACTAAGGCTTGCCTAATCAATTCTGAGGGCCTGTATAGTAGGACCTTTATTAGTATGAATTCAGTACATTTATAATTACCCTTCTTACCTCATTCTCAAAGCAGGGTTCTTCAGAGTTTTCTATGGAAATACTCTAAGTCAACTAAATGGTTCCCGAAAGATTTGTAACGTTCTAATTTATTGGTTTCTTTGTTTTTTAATCTGTAAAGCTCACAGGGTTTTTTGTTTGTTTGTTTGTTTGTTTTGTCACTATTTTCTTTAGCTTTCTTTTATGTTCTTTTTTTTTTATCTGCCTAATTAGAATGGCAATATTTTTCCTGGATTTGTTTCATTGAGCACTGAAGTGAGTGACTTCGCTTTAACAGAAGCCTCTGAGAAGTATAATTGTGTCTGAGTTAAACTGGGAAAGTTGTCTGTATTGACTGAAAGAAGGAACTTGGAAAAGGCTAAAGTTTGGAAAGACTTCCGAATAATTAAGAGTAATGGAAGCTAAGCCAAGTACCATATTCTTAGTTGTATCGTCTAAAGAAATCAAGAGAGTGGGAAACAGATGGGAGTTGAGGTATAGACTCAATATCACTGGGAATGTCAGATCAGAAATTATTTTTGGAAGTGTAAAAGGAGCTTTGTGTGCAGGAAAAGCTCACGAAGTGGGATACAAATCCTGGGTGGTACTAGAAAAAGAATGGAAAACTAAGTCTTGGGTGGTAAGTGGGGCTCATCTGATTTATGTAGGAGCTATTTGATATTTCTCTAAGTACTGATTACACATCACTTTAAAATCCCATGTATCTCGAATTTTTAAAGTTGAGTGCAAACCGCAATTTATAACTCCAGTAAGAGCGGGGAGTCTTTCTGTCATTTGTTTGTTTGTCTAATCTTCTGGTTACTCTTTTCCTCCCTTCTGCCCTGGGTTCTAGAGGTATCAGATTTAGTCTAGATTTAAGTGTCTTGTGGATTTGGGGCTTCTAGAGATCACAAGGTAGATGGAACTGTTATAAGAGTGAGGCAAAATAATGAAAGGATTTACCAGACTTAAGGACTATTGGAAGAGCTTGAACACGAGACAAGCATGCTGGGTGTGCTTGAATGGCAAGGCTTGTGTGGCTCATTCAGTCCTGGGTGGGAACAAGGGGCTGGCAGGTGGAAGAGAGCAGCAGACACTGTCAGGCCCAGTGTTCAGCATTAAAACTCGGCTCCATTGTGGATCCCAGATGGCCTGAAAGAGAGGTGCGAAGGAAACGACCCAGAGAAATCAGGAGAAGGGAAAAGAAGGCAAGAAGGCATATTTAGGGTACTTGCAATTAGAGGTTTCAATTGCTTGGCAGTTATTTGAGTGGTAATGAGTTATTCTTGAATAGTGAATAGATCTATTTATTTCCACAGAAGTATTATCTACTCTCTTTAGTCTCTAGATCTCCCCAAAACCTTCTCAATTGTTTTCATTTTAAAACAAGGAATGTACTTAAAAACTTTTAAAGCAAGAATGAAAAGCAGGAATATTTAATTAAATATACACTAGATAATCTTATGTATTATCAAAACGTGTATACATACATACGGTAAAACCCGCCAAAGCCAGACTGTGTAAGGAAGAAACTTGTCAGAGAAGAAAAACTCAGATAATTTCCAGAAAAGCAGATCATAGAAAAGGGATAATATTGCATCCTATCAGAGGTGGAAAACTTATAGACCCAGAAAAATCAGTCAAATTGGCCCAGTTCCAACTTCCAGAGGTTTAGATACACACATACAAGTTAGTTCTAATAATGCCCCAAACAGATAAATGTCATTTATATCTGTTTACCTTGTGCATTGGAGGAACTGAAGAACAGCATCACAATTGGGAAACATGCACAGGAATCATTCCCCCCTAAAAAATCACACCCATTGCCACTGAGTTAATTGTGACTCATAGTAACCCCGTAGGGAAGAGTAGAACTTCCCCATAGAGTTTCCACAGAGCAGCTGGTGGATTGAAATCACTGACCTTTTGGTTAGTAACCATAGCTCTTAACCATTGTGCTGCTAGTACTCCTACTAGACATATAGACAATGTAAAAGAAAGAAAAGGTCATGTATCCAAATAATATTGATATGTCTACACTCTCTTCTCACTTATGGACTATCTCATTGTCTGATATTTTCCATTTATGACAGTAATAAAAGAATCTACTGACTATTTGGCACATTTAACATGACCAGGGAGAACTATAACTCCCATCTGTGTTTTCTACTTCTCAGAGTTATTGGAAAGCTACTGTCCCACTAATAGCACAGGACTGTATAATTCGTTGAAATGGAAGAAATGAACCTTCCATTTTCACATAACGCTAACTTTGCACAAGAACCTGGTTTCTTGAAACTAACCATGTCTGTAAGTGAGAAAAGGGTATATGCAGTTAAGTATTTATAGTCAGAAATCACCACGAAGTACTAAACATATTGCACATAATTATTGGCAGGTAATTCTCTATGGTGTCTTACATTTCTACACATCTTGTGAGTAAGGCTATAACTTCTCTTTAAACTGGACTACCTTTTCAAGGATTTTTGTATAGCATGCATCTTTAGAAGATAATGTCTCTCTTGGGAGCAAAGGGCAGGCCAGGTTACTGCCCATTATAAAGCATTCAGTATCTCCAAATTCAGGGTTCCTCTTCCATAGTGTCCTGGATTGAATTGTGTCCCCTCAAAAGTCGGTGTAGCCATGTGGCTGGGCCGTGATTCCCAGTATCTTGTGACTGCCCTCCATTTTCTGGTTTTCTTATGCTGTATGTTAAAGGATTAGGGTGGGACTGTAAATCCTTTTGCAAAATCACCTCCTTGCTCTACTGTAAAGGGAGTTTCCCTGGAGTATGACTTGCCCCACCCTTAATCCTTTCATCCTGCTGAGAACTGGGAAATCTCACACCATCAAGAAAGCAGCAGTGGGAGAAGAGCGCTGTCCTTCAGAACTGAGGTTCTTGCACCAAGATGCTCCCTGGACAAAGACTGATGCAATACCAGACTTTCCTCCAGAGCCAACTAAGGGGAAAGCTTTCCCCTGGAGCAGACATCCTGAACTGGACTTGTAACCTACTGGACTGTGTAAGAATAAACCTTCCTTTGTTAAGGCCATCCACTCTGTGGTATTTCTGTTAGAGCAGCCTTAGAGGACTGAAACATGTAGGACAGCCCACTGGAAATGAAGTTGTCACCTAAACTTCTTGGTATCATCCTGTTGGAAAAGGGATTTATGGAACCAGCAAGAGAACATGCTGACACTCCGGCTATTGCTTCTGACCTTGGTAATAAAGTCCTATGTTTCTGACTCAGACATCTTCTAATCCTCTGGCAGCATCTGTGAAACAGTGAAAGGCTAACTTGTTACCTAGAAAACAGGATGATGTCTCAAATCATTCAAAGATCTTGGCAATGATCATTAGTAGAAAATAATGCAACAAAAGTAAAGAAATCTTTTACTAAATGACTAGATAATTATAATTTGTAGCTTACAACAATCAAATAACAAGTCTACACGCTTGCATGTGGTTTAAAATCCACATATTATTGTTAGGTATCACCAAGTCCATTCTAATTCGTAGTGTATGTACAACAGAACAGAATACAGCCCCGTCCTCTGCCATTCTCACAATTGTTCTGCCTGAGCCTGTTGTTGCAGGCACTATGTCAGTCCATCCTGTTGAGGGGCTTCTTTTTCATTGATCTCCTACTTTGTCAAGCATGATGTTGCTACAGTTCACTGTACTCTATTTTTTAATAATTTAAAGCAGATTTTCAAATGTGTGCACAATGTGTATATTTTGTAAAATATTCTAATTTTAGCAGTGTTATAAGATTTCACACAAATAATTGCTTTAATACTTATGTTAAAGGTTTATGTTAACGTTATTGAGTGCTGTCCAGTAGATTCTGCCTCATAGCAATGCCTTGTGACAGAGCAGAACTACCTCATAGAGTTTTCCTGGTTATTATAAGTCCAAATTGGTTCAAGGGTACCCAGTAACACAGCAAAGATAGTAATCTTTACCAAAGCAGATCACCAGATCTTTCTCTCATGGAATCACTAGGTAGATTTGAACTGCCAACTTTTTGGTTAGCAGTCAGGTGTTTAATCATTGCGGCACTGGGTCTCGGGTCTCCTTTGCTTACACTGAAATTTAAAATATGTTGTATGTAATGATGAAGAACCCACATTATATCAATTACCAATTTAAAATATGTGAATTACAGTGTATTTATAATTCAGTAATTTCTGGCAGAAATGATTGTATGAGGTCTGATCAGTTCACAAACTTGCCACTGTACACTTATACTGGCAGCACTGTCCAAACAACTCAGTAAGGTTTTATAACTTTGGTATATCAGTGTCTGAAATCTGTGTTCATGCTGACGTATGGAGGTGTCTTGTCGAGTGGTGTCCATTTTTGCTGCATGTTTTTGTGTGACGTCACGAGAACATTGGAGCTTGAATTTGAGCAACAAACAAACATTAAATTTCTTGTTAAACTTGGCAATAGTGGAAGTGAAATCAGGGACATGTTAGTCCCTGAAGAAAATGACAGTGCATAACTTGATTTTTCTGAGGGGAGAGAAAGTGTCACTGATGAAGAAGGGGCAGGGTGGCCAGTAACAAGCAGAACTGATGAAAACATCACGAAAATTCATCAGAATGGTGCATCAAAATCATTAGCCGGCTGTGAGAAGCATAGGAGACTAAATAAACATCAATACAGAAACAGGAAAATCTTAACTAAAAATCTTGGCATGAGAAAGGTGTGTGCAAAACCAGTCTTGAAGGAGCTCATGGATGAACAAAAGCAAGCCAAGCCAGCCAAGTGCCGTCGAGTCGGATCCGACTCAAGCAAAGGAGAGTCATAGTTTGCCAAGACCTTTTGGAGAGGCAAGACCATGTTTTGGGCTGTGTTATTACTGGTGATAAAACATGAGTGTAACAATACAACCCTGAAGCAATGAGTCAAAGTGCAGAATGTAAGTCAGCCAATTCTCCATGACCAAAAATGTTCTGTCAGTCCAAATCAAGAGTCAAAATAATGTTGTTATCCCTTTATTGATATCAGAGGGATTGTTTGCTCATTCTGAATTTGTACTGACTGCACAAATAGTTAACCAAGTTTACCGTTCATAAGTACTGAAAAGACTGCGTGAATAAATTAGATGAAAATGACTTGAACTTTTCAACAACTCATGGCTCTTGCATCACAACAATGCACCGCCTCACATGGCACTGTTTGTGAGGGAGTTTTTACCCAGTAAACACATAACTCCCTACTCACCTGATCTGGCACCACAATGACTTTTTTTTTATCTGAAGAGAAATGAAATATTGAAAGGAGCACATTTTGATGACATTCAGGACATCAAGGGTAACATGATGACAGTTCTGATGGTCATTCCAGAAAGAGTTCCAAAATTGCTTTAAAGGGTGGAGTAGGCTCTGGCATTGGTGCGTATCTTCCCAAGGGAAGTACTTTGAAGGCGGCCATACTGATATTCAACAGTGAGGTACGTAGCAGTTTTTCTAGGATGAGTTCAGGAATGTTTAATGAAATAAAGTATTTTAGTCTGTTTTCTCTCAGTGAGCATCTTATCCCTTTTTTCTTGATCATCAGACATCATTCACACTCAGTACTGTTCTTTTTTTACACACTGTCGTGGACTGAATTGTGCTTCCCCAAAATGTGTGCATCAGTTTGGCTATGTGTGTATCAGTTAGGCCATGATTCCTAGTATTGTGTGATGTTCCTCTATGTTGTAAATCCTACCCTATGATATTAATGGGGGATGATGGGTAGTAGTTGTATTGGTGAAGCAGGACTCATTCTATAAGATTGTTTTGAGCCTTGAGGCAATCTCTTGAGATATAAAAGAGAGAGAAGCAAGCAGAGAGTCAGGGACTTCATACCATCAAAAAAGAAGTGCCGAAAGAGAGCTTGTCCTTTGGACCTCGGGTTCTCGTGCCTAAGAAGCTCTAGTCAGGGTGAAGATTCACAACAAGGATCCTTTTCCAGAGCCAAGAGAGAAAGCCTTTCTCTGGAGCTGATACCCTGAATTTGGATTTACAGCCTACTTTTCTGTGAGAAATAAATTCTCTTTGTTAAAGCCATCTACTTGTGGTATTTCTGTTATAGCAGCACTAGACGACTAAGACACATACTAAGGAGTAGCTATTCAGCTTTTTCCTCGAAGCAAAAACATGGTTTGATTTTTCTTGGAAATTTCGTATGTGAGGTGGGCTTTCTAAAGAAATGAAAACAAACAAACAAACAAAAAAAAAACCAATAATAAAATCTTCAAGATCCCAAATAATTGATCTGGACTGGTGGAATTCCAGATGGATAGGGTAAAATTTTTCAGCTTATTTCATGATTGACAGTTATTCTCACCCCTCTCTGCAGAGGCTGTTCTCTGCCTCTCAAGCTTGTAACCACCTAAATTGTGTAAAAGGAAACATTCAACATGATGGGTATAACAAATAAGATTTGAAATCAGAAGGCTGACTATAAATTTTGCTCTAACACTTAATAGCTAGGTAAACTGGGGAAAGCCATACGAAAAAATCTCCGAGGATTTTTTCACTGACTCACAAAATAAGAAATCAATAAGCAAATTTCTCTCTCATTACAGTGATAAGGCTCCAATTAAATGATGTACATGAAAATACTTGAAAATCATTAAGTTACATACAACTATAACTAGAAAACAAATGGATAACTCGTGGGGCAGAATTCAATTATATATATATCTTATTACTTCCCAAAGGTTTTAAGTTTTTATTGCAACATAGACCTGAAGAATATTTTAATATTTAATATTTTAATATTACTATTACTTGATAGTTGGTTATTTCCACACTAAAAAAATAGGTTGAAAGTCCCAACTTTATGGTTTGAGGAAGAGATGACAATGATTTTTACTTCTCACTTTTGGATTTCAATGAATTTACTCTTAATTTTGAACAATAAGTCCTAGACAGAGCTAATGAATGTTTTGAAGTTCAGGGATAAAACACGCATATACAAAAATCATGGTAGCTGTGTACTTCTGCTTCACGATACTAAATTCCAGATCATAACTGGAAGGACTGAGTTTTCACAGAACAAAAATATGACCTAAGAATGCCATGCCAAGTCAGCAGTTAACTATATGTGAGGAAAACAGGAGTATGTTCTCTAATGTGTAATGTCTTAGAATATAGACCACTCTCTTAGTTTTACTGGAAAAAAAAAGGAAAGTGGTATATTGGTTATGACAATAAATGTGAATAACTTCAACTCTGTCGTGAAAAGCCAAAATTCTTATTTCAGTCAAAATGAGATGTGGAAACAAGTTAAATGCTCAAATAAAAGATGAAACAAAATGCCTGAATAAATCTGGACAAATCCATACAATTTGATGTCACCTAACCATATTAAAAAAAAAAAAAAAAAACAAAACCTCTGGTGAAGCAGTGGTTAAGAGCCATGCCTGCTAACCTAAAGGTCAACAGTTCAAATCCATGAAGTTCTCCTTAGAAGCAATATGGGGCAGTTATACTTTGTCCCACAGAGTTGCTATGAATTAGAATCGACTTGATGGCAGTGGATTTTGTATTTAACCACTTAAAGAAGCTCCAGTGGTACAGTGGTTAAGAGCTAAGACTGCTAAACAAAAGTTTGGAAGTTCAAATCTACCAGTAGCTCCTTAGAAACTGTATGGGGCAGGTCTACACTGCCCTAGAGGGTTGCTATGAGTTAGAATCAAAACAGTGGCAACAGGTTTGGTTTTAGCTATAAGAATCACATTACACTTTTATGAAATAATATTTAATGAAAAAAGTAGAAAACTAAACTAAATATGAAAATCATTTCATTTCTTTTAAATGTATTAGGCATTAAAAAGACAAGAAAATATCAGTATAATGACAGTAGTAACTGCTAGGTGGCATGATTACACATGAGTTTTAATTTTATATTATTTGCAAGATAATGTTTGCTTTCTAAAATTCTATAATGGGTATATTTTATTTTATAATCATGAAAAATGAATTGAAGAAAGGAACATTAGAGAGCCATTGACAAAAACTAGGGGAAAAAAGTATATGCTGAATTAGGGGAGGGGGCCTGCAACAGAGACTGTAGAAAAACAAAGACGTGGAAGCAATTATCAAGGAAAAAGACAATTTCTAGAAGAAAACAGCCAACACTGTCCAATGCTTGGGTGACATAAAGGAAGATGAGGGAGAAAACACTCAATTGGAAAGGTCTAATTGAAAGTCATGGATAGGCTTTTCAATAGCAGTTCCAAGCCTTTGCCAGATCCGTTTGCCAGACTTTGGGCTGCTGTATCGTAAAGAGTGGCTGGAGGAAAACGCTGTAGCCCGTTCTTTCGAGGAAGTTGGCTTTGAAAAAGAGAAACATGAGGTTTTAGAAAGAGGGTAATATACAAGTAAAGATTTTTGTTATTGTCTTCTGTTGCTTTCATATATGAAAAATTAGGCAAGAATTAAATCATATTATTAGAGCGGCAAAATACAACGGCACTGGAGTCAGATAAACCAGAACTTGAATTAGAATCTCAAGAAAGATTCTGGTGTAGAGAGAAACATACAATACATGGCATTCTGTCCAGTGCTACTTGAAATTTTATCTGATTGTTAATCTAAACTATAGAATTTAAATAAGGAATGATAAAATATAATGTATACTTTTAAAGTTTAGTTTAGCATAAAACACATGAGGATATTATTTAATCATCAAAATACTCACATACACCAAAGACTTTGTGTAGTGTCTCATATTCTTTTTTGAATAAACTACACTCATAATATATCTTCTACAATTTCCAACAGTGGGTTTTTTCAAACAGAGCTGGAATGAAAAATTTTATGAAGCAAAACCTTTCTCAAACTTCTACAAATTTTTATCCACATATGATTCAACTCCAGTTTACTTTTATGACTTAACTCTATCAAAACTTTTCACAGCATTCAACTTGACAGAAACAGCTTTTTGTTGTTGTTTCACATATACTTGAACGCTTCATAGAGTATTTATTTAAGATGACAGCAACCGAAAACAACTAAAATAACTTTGAAGGAAAACCCACTGATTCTTGGTAAACCTACAATGCAATTAGTGGTAGGATGGCAGTGCTTAAGAACACAGGAGGGCAGCCAGCAGTCTAGATGAGTCAGAAGCATCATTCCCTGTGCCTTGCAGAGGAATAGAAGGTTGATTACCAGTGAAACAACAACAAAAAAAAGGCCAAAGTGGCTGCTGTCAAGTCAATTCTGACTCCTAGCAACTCTATAGGACAGAGCAGGACTGCCCTACAGTGTTTCCAAGGAGGATTAAAATGGCCTACCCTTTGGTTAGCATCCAAACCCTTAACCACTAAACCGCCACGGTCTCTTAAAGCTTCAGTAGTGGATGAAAATGAGAAATGTCTTCTTCCATTGTAGCACATAACATGTACACATAATATATTCAGGTACTATGAAGAGACCACGTGGGTTGATAAGGAGGCTCTAATTTTGGCAGTGTCAGCAAGACCCAAATGGAGAAACATACTTAGGCCAATATGTGGAGTGATTTTGTTGTCAGACAAAGATGGTATAAAATTGTACTTAAAATGTCAGAATCTGTCTAACTTCAGGGTGATTAATGAGAATCAGATCAGCACAAGGCTGAGTCCTATGAGGTGGAATTCAGACATATCTCTACTCTCCAAAGTTTTTACCAGTTCTGATGCTAACCATCCCGTCTATAGCACTCTCTACTTCTCTTTTGGGATTAATAACTCATGACAAATGGCAATATAGAACTCACAGCCCATACTCACAATTGTGGGGTTTATAGGTTAGTAGCAGGTTACAATTCAGAATCAGCATCAACCTGGAAGTAACAGGAACATTTTAGGAGACAAAAAAAAAAAAAAAAAAAAAAGTCAGAGCATCTTCCAAACAAGAACTCTCAACTCTTTCTGGCACGTCAGCAGGCAGCCCGTGCTCCGGTCTCTGCTGCCAGCCTCTGCCCTGCTCAGGCAAATGTTACAGCACTTTAATTCTGCCAGTAAGTGCCCAGAGATACCCACTCCACCAGGATGCCTCCTGCCAGAAAATTCTGAGCTGTATCATTCCATGGATCAGTGATGTTACTGCAGCTGTGCATCAGTCCTGTGCTGCTGTTGGTCCTGTGCTACTGTAATTCCATGCTACTGTCACCTCTATAATTCTCCAGTGTTACAGCTTTCTGTCTCATGGGTCTAAGAGATTCTTAGCACAAGGATCCTGGGTCCAAAGGACTCTCCCCATTCCCAGTGCTTCTTCTCCACGGTAGTAAGGTCCTCCTCAGTCACTCTGGGACTACTTCTTGTAAGTCTAGCCAGATGGTAAAACTGATCAATCCCTTCAGTGTGCCACGAGCACTTTATTTGTATTGTCTCAGCCATTCCTAGAAAGTGTTTTACACAACTTATTTGTATAGTCCCTGTCAATGATTTTGTGGGAGTTATAAGATCATTGAGAGAAAAGTCATGTGTAAAGAGAAACCCTTTATTGTTCTGAAGTTGCATAGGTACAGGTGAGTTGAAAGAGTCCTCTGTACAGAGACTAAAAAACAATGGACTAGAGTCCTAATCATGGGGAAAAAGAGCTATTCATTTAAATGCATATGACACCAGAGAAATACTTCTGATCAATGCTCCAATAATAAATAAACATTATTGTGGGTGTTACATGCTGTCAAGTCATTCTCAAAAGTAAAAAATAAAATACAAAAAGTAACATAAAATATAAAAAATAAAATGCAAACAATATTTGTAGCCACTGCGTCAATTCATCTTATAGAGGGTCTTCTTATTTTTCACTGACCCTCCACTTTACCAAGCATGGTGTCTGTCCTTCTCCAAGGACTGTTCCTTTCTAATAACATGTCCAAAGTACATGAGACAAAGTCTCTCCATCCTCACTTCTAAGGATCATTCTGGCTGTACTTTCTTTCAACACAGATTTGTGTGTTCTTCTGGCAGCCTATAGTATATTCAGTGTTCTTCATCAACTTCATAATTCAAATGCATCAATTCTTCTTTCTCATTCATTGTTTAGCTTTGCAAGCATATAACTGAGCTTTTGCTTCATAAAAATAATGAACATTATAATTATCTGTAAGTTATATACCTGAATGATATGTAGCATATGACTTTCCACAGCATAAAATAATTATGAAAAATAGATACTGAAATATTATGTGTAATGAATAACTATTTCACAAAAGTCTGACATTTTGAGGGTTTCCTCTGGCTGAAAGTTGACAAGACATAATTTTAAATGGCATCTTCAAAGAGAAATTTTGCAAATCAGGGTACTTGGTGGTGATTTTTATTTTTGAGAAACTGATATTTTTGCTATTTTCAATTCTCACTGTAAATTTCCATGAAGCCAAAACAGACAGTAGAGATCAAGTTATATAACCTTATGCTGTGATTGAAATCAAGATAAGTATACTAAAAGCAGCCTGTTAGTTTGCTTTCTTGCCATAAAAGTTAGGCAAAGGAGGGATGTGCTTCCATGATTCCTGCACACACCCTACAGGACTGACCACAGAGGCAGTTACAAAAAGTAACTGTCATATACAATACAAAAAGGTCAGTCACCAGAAACATTTTGCCAAATAAGTGATAGCCTAGAGGGGAGATTAAGTCTTCATCCAGAGAATGAAGAGAAGGAGTACACAGCCAAAGTAGCTGGGCAGTTGATTTGCCAAACTGGGAAATCCAGAGCAAGGCAGCAGATTGCTGAGACAAAAGAGATCAGACTGAGACAGATGGAGGGATGGTAGCTCAAGGGCCAGTTTCCAGTCTCCTGAACACTGAGCATCACTACTATAGTCCTCTTATTTACGGTTTGCACTTCTTTTTCCCTGGGATGACTCCGTTGGGCCTGGAGGGGGAGAACAGGCTAGTGGCAGCTTCAGATAAGTCTCCCTTTCTCCTCTTGGAAAGTCTGGTATTATCACAGCGTATCATTTTCTATCCCTCATTTTTACTCTCACTTGCTACGCACAAGGTGATCCTTTCTCATTGCTCTGGTTTATTTTTATTCTATCCAACAATATTTCTTCTTAATTCTAGGCCACTTCAACATTTATGTAGACAAGAGGACTAGGACTAGCGTAAGGCAGGTGCTAAATTTAAGGAGGCATTCTTTCTCAAGGTCTTATAGTTCATCATAATTTCTAGTAACTGCAACCCCTTGATGACATCAATTTCCTATCTTTTCAACTGAATTCTGCTAGCATCTCCACTTCAGAATTCAACCCCACTAGCTGTTCTTGGAAACCCTGGTGGTATAGTGATTAAGCACTACAGCTGCTAACCGAAAGATCAGAAGTTCAAATCTGCCAGGTACTCCTTGGAAACTCTACGGGGCAGTTCTGCTACATCCTTTAGCGTTGCTATGAGTCCAAATCAACTCACTGGCACTGGGTTTTGGTTTCATTTGTTGTTCTTACACAATTAATTGACCTTCACATCTCTCCTTGATTTCTTTGCAAGAGAAAGATATGGCTTACTCTAGGCCAGGCATTATATTAAGTACCTGGACTGTCAGTCAAAGAAATGAAATAAAATATTTTCCATAAAGGGACCTTGAAAACCCTGGTGACATAGTGGTTAAGTGCTACATCTGCTAACCAAAAGGTCAGTGGTTTGAATCTACTGGGCACTCCTTGGGCACTATGGAGCTGTTCTACTCTGTCCTATAGGATGGCTATGACCTGAAATCAACTGGACAGCACAGGGTTTGGTGTTTTGTTTGGTTTATAAAGACAGTTTACATTCTAGTCAGGTGTTAGGGATCAGGGGAGACAGAGATGCTGTTAGCTAGGTAATCGTGGTTGTATAAATATATATTCCTACAGCCACAGTTATGTGTATATTGTCTTCCTGAATGTTTAGAATTTTAACAAGGATTAAATGGAAAAAGAAATGCTAGGACTCTGGAGAGAGATTAAGAAGGCGTGGCATTGTCATCAAGGCATTTGGGAAGGTAAATGTACTAGGGAAACATAGAATGATTCCTCAGCACCTTGAAGACTCCACTTCAGCTTTGTGATCAATAAAGAAAAAGCTTTCCATATAATTGTTTGTTTTTTCAACAACACTTAGTTACATGGGTACAAGTATGGAGTAGGCTTTTGTTGCTATTGGGTGCGATCACGTCAGCTCCTATTTATAGTGACCCTATATAAAACAGAGCATAACACTACTTGGTCCTAAACTGTCCTCATAATCTTTGAGCCCATTTTTGTAGTCACCGTGTCAATCCATCTCACTGAGGATCTTCCTTTTTTCCAGTGACTTGCTGGTCTACCAAACATGACACCCTTCTCCAGGGACCGGGCCTTTCTGGTAACACATCCATAGTACAGGAGGCCAAGTCTCACTATCCTCACTTCTAATGAACATCCTGGCTACCTTGTTTCCAGGACCGATTGGTTTGTTCTTTGGCAGTCGGCAGTATACTCAGTATTCTTTGCCAACAGCAGAATTCAAATGTATCAGTTCTTGTTCTTTATTATTCATTGTCCAGCTTTCAAATGCATATGAAGCAATTGAAAATATCATGGCTTGGGTCAGGAGCATCTTAGTTCTCATAATGACATCTTTGTCTTTTAATATTTTAGTTTGTTTACTCCTCCCCCCCCCCAGATTTGCCCAGTGGGATATATTAATTTCTTGACTGCTGCTTAGTTGTGGTGGGTCCAAGTAAACCCTTGACAACTTCAGTATTTTCTTCATTTGTAATTCTGCTCTTTGTCCACTTGTTGAGGGTTTTGTTTTCTTTGAGGTGTAATTCATACTGAAGGCTGTGGTCTTTGATCTTCATCAACAAGTACTTCAAGTCCTCTTTTCTTTCAGTAATAACGTTTTGTCAGCTACATTATTGCAGATTGTTAATTCGTCCTCCTCCAATCTTGATTCCATTCCACATTCTTCTTCATATAGTCCATCTGCTCAGATTATTTGCTGAGCCTACGAATTGAGTAAGTATGGTAAAAGGAGAAAACTCTGACACTCACCTTTCCTGGTGTTAAACCACACGTAGTCCTCTTGTTCTGTTCATAGGCTTGCCTGTTTATGCACAGATTCCACAGAAGCGCAGTTAGTGGAAGTGTTCTGAAATTCCCAGTTCTTTGCATTGATATCCATAGTTTGTTATGATCACAGTGGAATGCCCTTGTACAGTCAATAAAACACAGGTACATATCTTTTTGGTATTTTCTGCTTTCAGCTAAGATCCATCTGACTTCAACAATGACTGTCTTTGTCCCAAATCTTCCTCTGAATCCAGCCTGGATTTCTGGCAGTTTCCTGTTAATGTAGTGCTACAGCGGATTTTGAATTATCTTCAGCAAAATTTACGTGAGAGTGATGTTAATGACACTATTTGATAATTTTCACCTTCTGTTGGATGACGTTTCTTTAGAATGGGCATAGATATGGATCTCTTCAAATCAGCTGGCCAAGTAAACACTTCTAACATCATATCTGTTTGTTGAAACCTCCCAGTTGGTATTCCGTCAATTCCTGGAACCGTGTTTTATGCCAATGTCTTCAATGAAGTTTGGACTTCTTCCTTTAGTGCTGTTGATTATAGCTCGCATGCTAACTCCCAGAATGGTTGAACATTGACCAGTTCTTTTTGGTACAGTGAGTCTCTTTATGAGGTCCAACAACTAAGTCTGTGAACTTAATTGTTCGTAAGTGCTACACACCTCATTGCTGAATATCACTATGGTCATCTTTGACACACTCCCCTTGGGAAACTACTCACCCATGCCAGCACTTAGTCCACCTTTCAAAGCAATTTTGTAACTCTTTCTGGAATGGCTATTGTGCATGATGGCATGGTGGCAAGTTTGAAACTTTAATTGTATAATTGTATATGAGGGAATTTTTAGCCAGTAAACAAGTAATTATATTGGAACACCCTCCCTACTCACCGGATCTGGCCCCCAGTGACTTTTTCCTTTACCCCAAAATATGGGAAATATTGAAAGGAAAACATTTTGGTGACATTCAGGACACCAAGGGTAATGTGACAACAGCTCTGATGGCCATTCCAGAAAGAAGAGTTCCCAGATTGCTTCGAAGGTGGACTAGGTGCCGGTGTCAGTGCGTAGCTTCCCAAGGGCAGTGCTTTGAAGATGATCATACTGATATTCAGCAATGAGGTATGCAGCACTTATTCTAAGCTGAGTTCCCAAACTTAATAGTTAGGCTATGTATTCCTTCCATCTTTGCTTGATGTTTCCTGCATAGTTTGATATTTTGTCCATGTTTTGTGGATCTCTAATGGCCTATTTCTAACTGCTTAGCTGGTGTTTAGTTATCTAGTGCTACTCTAACA
The DNA here is from genome assembly GCA_028571685.1 of Heterohyrax brucei. NCBI lineage: Eukaryota > Metazoa > Chordata > Mammalia > Hyracoidea > Procaviidae > Heterohyrax > Heterohyrax brucei. The sequence continues at coordinate 81,227,590 of CM053143.1, forward strand.
GAAATTGTAGGAAGTGGATGACTTTAACAAAAGAAAACTTATTCTTACACAGTCTAGTAGGCTACAAGTCTGAATTCAGGGTGTCCCACTCCAGGGGAAGGCTTTCCCTGTCAGCTCTGGAAGAAAGTACTTGTGTTGTATTGGGTCAGGTAGCACCTTGGACAGGAACCACAGATCTGAAGGATGCACTGTATTCCTGGTGCTGCTTTCTTGATGGTGTGAGGTTCCCAATTCTCTGCTTGCTTCCATCTCTTTTTATCTCCCATAAGATGAAAGGATAAAGGGTGGTACAACTCACACTCCCACTCTAGTCCTCTTTTAACATAATCATCCTATCTATTAGCCACAGGCAGAGACTAGGATGCACAGCATCCTAAAATCACAAAACACTGAGAATGATGGCCCAGACAAATAGCTACACACACTTTTATGGGTCAATTCATGACAGCTGGCCTTTACAACTTTTAGAGCATTGTCAACTGAATGCCTGATTTTCTTCACCTATACTACTGCATTTCTTCTTCTAAATTCGTATGTGGAAAGTCCTAGTGTAAACAACATCTGCCTGGATGCTTCTCTCTTTTCCTTCCCCCTCTTCTTCCTTTTACCTTCCCTTCTCCCTTTAGGGGGTCCTGCCACTGTTCATTATTACTAGCTTATCTGGGGGATCTGGAGTCTCCCAGTCTCATCAGTCATTTCTCTTCTTAGGCGTACACTCAGTTCGGGATAATGTCCCTTCACAGTAATAGTTTCACAGATCACAAAAAATTCTAATTTAATTATAGCTCAGTTCCTCTTGTTTTCTTCAAATCACAGGATGACTTCTCAGACCACATGACAGATGAGTTAGCTCAGTAATATTTCTATATTACCACTGCATTTCTATATTAATACAAAAGTGTGTCATAGTCTAACATTTCAATATCATTAGAAAAATTATCAGAGTATTGTTTACTGTTGTTATTGTTCTTTTATTATCATTTGAATCTCAGACATGTTCCTTTTTCCATACATGTTTTAATAAATTAAGTTGATCAACTGTATGTGTATAAACTAACACTAAGAGTAGAGTTCCCATTTCTGAATTTGTGTCATGGCCAAGGAAACCCCAGTTCCTTGTGCAGACAGAGGTTAATCACCAGAAACATAAATGGCTTTACTATACTTCTCACCAGTTTTACTTTTATTTTATTCCTTTGCTGAGCCCACCTATCTATTTATGTTCTCTATGTATATCCTTAAGGTATTTTTGCTTAATAAAGCAGCAATATCAATAAGCTCTACTATTTTATTCAATTTAGCCAACAGCAGAGTATCTATTATGTGAACAACAGTATATTGATCTGTTATCAGAATTCTGCCAATTTATCTCATAGCTAAAATTATTAGCAATTCTAAGTTCATGCCTACACCATATTTATACATATTTATATGCCAACTCTCAATTAGGGAACAATCTCAGTAACTGTCATGGATTGAATTGTTTCCCCTGAAAAATCTGTGTAGGAATTTGGTTAGGCCATGATTCCTGGTATTGTGTGATGTTCCCACATGTTGTAAATGCTGCCTCTACAATGTTAACGACAAAGGATTGACAGCAGTTGTTGTTGGGAAATGACTCAAAGTATAAAATTGTACTGTACCTTGAGCCAACCTCTTGGGACACAAAGGAAATGGAAGCAAGCAGAGAGTTGGGAATCTCATACCACCAAGAAGCAGAGTGTATCCTTTGGGAAGGACATGTGATCCCTGTGCCTCAGAAGATCTCAGTCCGGGGGAAGACTGATGACAAGGACCTTCCACCAGAGCTGTAAGAGAAAGCCTAATCCCTGGAGCTGAAGTCCTGAATTTGGACATACGGCCTTCTGGACTGTGACAGAATAAAATACCCGTTTTTAAAGCCATCCACTTGTGGTATTTCTGTTACACTAGTATCAGATGACTCAAATAGTAACATCAGAAAAATTCACTGTTGCTATCATCTGTTGTATTGATAGCTGATATAGTTTATCTATTTCAGTCACACGTGTTGATGTGTTTTTTTGCCGTCAAGTTGACTCCAGCTCATTATGACTGTACATGTAACAGAATGAAACACTGCTTAGTCCGGCACCGTTCTCAAAATTGTTAGTATTTTTAGCTCATTGTTGCTATTTCAATTATGCTTGCCACTGCTCAGCCAAACAACGTATCCTGAATTGTCACAGTTTCTTTAAAAATTGATCTTATATCCTCCATGATGGAGGAAACTGGTCAGAGGCAGAAATCTGGGACATGCAAGATAAGACCCAGATAAGCCATGAGTGAAAATGCTCAGCTGATGAAGCAAGTGTAAGACTCAAGAGTAGGCAGAAAGAAGAGGCTGCCAGGAGACTTTTTCAAGACCTATCTTCATACCCCTTAATATGTGAGTAAACCAAGGTTGGTAACTCTAAGAGAAAAAAAGGAATTACCTCATTATCACGTAAAAGGGTTCTAGATAGCAGTCTTATCCTAGAATAGTATTTGGTGTTCCACACTATACACAACTTTTTTTTTTCTTTTTAATCTTTTGGTATTTTAAAGTCATCACTACTTCAGAGTCTATGGTTTGCCCCTCACCTTATCATCAGGAGCAGTAGTGTACATAAACAATGATTTAGGGGCAGTACCCAGCACTTCAGGCACTTGTTGGATAAGGATACCCTTTAGTTCACCATGTCCTAGAGGAATTTGCCCCCATATGAGTTCTCATAAGTCATAGGACTGAAGGTATGCAAAATATCTTCAAATCCTTTTTGGAATAAAATGGGGAAGAATTTTCATGTAAGAATGTTGTACCTAAGATCATGCTTGACATCAAGCGTTGAGCAAGTTGCTCAGTGCAGAGTACAGGATTCTGTGTGGTCCTGCTTAGAGTACTGGTCATATCTTTCCAGATAGCTGGAATTGAAAGTGACAGCCACAGAATTAATATGTTTCTGTCATCAGTGTTTTTAATATGGATGAGTCAACTAGAGAAGATAAATTTACAAGGACTTTTACAATAAAGTGGAGCTACCTAGGAGTTCAGTTCCTGTTAACGGTGGCTTTAAAATAGTGTTTAGTGTAGTCTGAGAGTTTATCTGAATCACGCTTTTAGGTAATTTATTTATAGTGAAATTGCAGATGCTGGTAAGGTAAATTAAACAAACAAAAAACAATACACTGTCTTCAAGTAGTTTCCAACTCTTAGTGACCCTACAGGTAAGAGTAAAACTACTCCATAGGATTCTCAAAGCTGTAAATCTTTATGGAAGCAGACTGCTACATCATTCTCCCATGGAGTGGCTGGTGGGTTTGAACTACCAACCTTTTGGCTAGCAGCTGAGTGCTTTAACCATCCTGCCACCAGGCCTCTTTGGGATAAACTATATGGACTGAAAATCACAGAAAGAAAAGACAGGGATATTTTGAGTTGAAGTATCTAGACTCTGTTGATCAAATACAACCATAGTGGTTGACAAAGTAGCCTAACCACATTGTCATTGTGAAATAGAGTATCATAGGAACTGCTCTTACATGCTGTTTATACAGTGAAGCTGGCCTGTAGGTGGGGACTGCTATTCAAACAGCATAATTACCTTGAAAAATAGACACCACTGGAGGTTCAAGGTCCAAGATGCTTGGTCTTGTCTACTGATGTGAGAGCCAACTTTTTTATCTTGAGTGATATCCTTCTATGTTATACAGTATCCTTCTGTTGTATACAGTGTTTCTTTAAGCAGCCTTCTCCTGCTCCACTGAACTCACATGGCGTGAGAGGGGTATCTGGGAATACGCTCCATTCCCCAGCTCTCTCTTACCCTTGCCTTGGCTCTTGCTGTCCACCCTAAGTCACGTGTCCACCCTTCCTTTTTATCTACCATCAACTCTTTAATTTCTCTCAAATCTTTGTCTTTCCTTTGAGATTCACCATGCACCATTGCTTTCTATTTTGCCACCTCTGGTCTACAGAAAACTTATTTATTTATTTTTGCCAGAAAGGCTGGACAAAAGTAGTTTCCCAACAGCAGGAAAAAAAGCACTTCTGGGAAGACAGCCAGAGTTTCCCGGCTGTGCTATGAGGTAAGAGCTGTTAGGAAGAGTTCTAACCACAATGGGAAGGATCCCTAAATCCAAAGTCACTGCCTTCAAGTAGGTTCTGACTCACAGCAACCCTATAGGTCAGAGTAGAACTGCCTCATAGTTTCCAAGGATAGCCTGATGGATTTGAACTGCCAACCTTTTGGTTAGCAGACATAGCAGTTAATCACTAAGACACCAGGGTTTCCCAGGTGGTGCAAATGGCACACTCTATTGTTAAGCTTTTATCAAGACAGTCCATAACTCAACCTAAAATGCAGCATTCTATTTTTTCCATCTTTTTTCCCATCCATGTTTCATCCTACCCACATATACAATTTTACCTATGGACCCAGGTTCTAGACTGTGACATACAGAGTCAGCAGGAGTCTGAAACAATTTAATGACAGATGGTGGTGGCAGTTGCCTGCTACTCTTTATACTTTTTTTAATGTTACAATGTTTTGGAATAAGTGCTAGAGTTGACATATGCAAACACGTCAGTGTTGCAAAGGAAGGTAAGACCAACACCAATCTGTTACGTTGTAAAGCCTCTGTCTGCTTTACTGCCTGTAGGTGTTTTACAGAACACCAGATACTTTAGCTGAGACTAGAACACATGTTTTGATTTAAAAGTTCAAGTCTCTGACCCACCATTAAAGGATGTCTATCTGGCCAAGTCATGATATATGTATCTAAACCTAGATTTTCGCCTGTAAATTGAGATATGCCTATGTTAGATTTTCTGTGACAATTCATTCAGTCAACTGATTTAATGCCCCTAAGACAGTGCCTAGTGCATACTGTTGTTGTTGTTAGGTGTTGTCAAGGTGATTAGGACTCATAGCAACAGACAAAATAGTGCCCAGTCCTGTATCATTATCAAAATCATTACTACGTTTGAGCCCATTGTTGCAGCCACTGGGTCAGTCTACCTCCCTGAGGGTCTTCCTCTTTTTCACTGACCCTCTGCTTTACCATGCATGATGCCCTTTTCCAGGGATTGGTCTTTCCTGATATCATGTCCAAAGTTACTGAGACCAAAGCGTTGCTCCTAAAGAATATTCTGATTGCACTTCTTCCAAGACGTGTTCCAATAATGTGTTCCAATAATGTGTTCATTATTCTGGCAGTTGATAGAATATTCAATGTGCTTTGCTGACACTATTCATTCAAGTGCATCAGTTCTTCCCAGTTATTTTGTTGTTTTTTTTTTTTAAGTCACTGCCCAGCTTTCACACGTATATGAAGTCAATGAAAATAACATAGTTTGGGTCAGGTGCACCTGAGTTTGTCATCTTTGCTTCTGAATACTTTAAAGAGGCCTTTGGCCACAGATTAACCCGGTGCAATATGTCATTTGATTTCTTGGCTGCCGCTTCCGTGGGCATTAATTGTGGATCCAAGTAAAATGAAATCCCTGATGACTTCAGCTTGTCTGCCAGTTTGAGTGATTAGTAGATATTATGGATTGAATTATGTGCCCCCAAAAACGTGTGTAGCAATTTGGCTAGGCCATGATTCCCAGTATTGTGTGATTGTCCACATTTTTGTCATCTGATGTGATTTTCCTGTGTATTGTAAATCCTATCTTTATGTTGTTAATGAGCTGAGATTAGTTTAACTAATCTGCTAGTGAGGCAGGACTCAATCTATAAGATTAGGTTGTGTTTTAAGTCCATCTCTTTTGAGACAAAAAAGAGCTGAGCAGAGAGACAGGGTGATGTCATACCCCCAAGAGAGAAGAGCCAGAAGAATAGCATGTCGGTATTATGTGGGGATCCATGCACTGAGAAGCTCCTTCACCAGAGGAAAATTGAGGACAGGGACCTTCCCATAGAACTGACAGAGACAGAAAGCTTTTCTTTGGACCTAGAACCCTGACTTGGGACTTCAGTTCGATAAAGCCATCTGCTTGTGGTATTTCTGCTATAGCAGCACTAGATGACTAAGGCACCAGTTAAGATGAACTAGGAAGGAAGGCCTGGCTATTTACTTCTGAAAACTCAGCCAATGAAAACACTGTGGATCACGATATTGTGAACCGTGACTGATCATGGGAATAGCGGAGGACTGGACAGTGTTTCCTTCCACTGTGCATGGGATTACTATGATTCGGGGGCTGAATGGACATCAGCTAACTGCCACAATAAAGCAGATTGAAGGCAGAAAACAAAAATTCAGAAAGCAGTGATAACTGAGAAAAAAGTGATGGCTTGCTCAGAGATGGCTTTTTTCTGTATTACTCTTCTGATCGCCTCCCTATTATTGAGTTATTCATGCCTTTAGGGTTTGTGTCATTTTTATTCACCTCATAACTAAGCTTACTGACTGTTTAGTCCATATTCACCGTGCCTGGACCTACTTGGGTCTAGGGCCTACCACTCTCACACCACTGACATTGTTGTCAGTAACATCACTAACAACTTGTTAATGGCCACATCAGCTAGACGTTTGTCAGCCCATATTCTTCTTCAAACATCAGCAGGACTTTGGTATCTTACTCATCTTCTGAAAGACCACTCGTCTTCAGGTTTATTTCTTTCGCTCTCATGGTTCTATTTTAATCTCCGTAGGCCTTCACCTTTTCTCTTAAGAATTCTCAATCCTGTTCTTGGATCTTGTTTTTCTTCATTTTGTTTCAGTCTTGTAGAACTCATCCTCAAAGATGACTTCAGCCAAGCCAACCAAGTGCCGCCGAGTCGCATCTGACTCATGTATGCGCTAAGTACTTATGACTCTCAAATCTATATATGTATCTGTCACCCACACCTCTCTACTTATAATTCCCATCACCATTAGCCTAACTTACGTTGATACTTTCCAAAGTATTAAATAATTGTGAAAAACAGATATTGAAATATTACGTGCAATGAATAACTATTTCACAAAAACAGGAAATTCTGAGAGTTTCCTGTGGCTGAAAGTCAACAAGACATAATTTTAAAAGGCATCTTTAAAGAGAAATTTTGCAAATCAAGGTACTTGGTGGTCATTTTTATTTTTGAGAAACTGATACTTAAGGTTTTGAGAAACTGATACTTTAGCTCAGTTGTTATAACGTAGTTTATAACAAAAATGTTCTACATTCTACTTTGGATGAGTAGCCTCTGGGGTTTTAGAAGCCTGTGAGTGGCCATCCAGTAACCCCATTGCTTTTCGACCCTTCGAGAGCAAAAAAGAATGACAAAAACCAAAGATACAAGAGAAAGATTAGTCTAGAGAACTAATAGACCACATCTACAACGGCTTCCACCAGACTGAACTGAGTACAGCTAGATAGTGCCCGGCCCCACTGCTGACTGCTCCAACAGGGATCACAAAAGAGAGTACGGGACAGGGCTGGAGAAAGATGTAGAGAAAAATTCTAATTCAAAAGAAGGACCAAACTTGCTGGCCTGATGCAGACTAGAGGAACTCTGAGAGTATCACCCCTAAACACCCTTTTAGCTCACTAGTAAAGTCATTCCTGAAGTTTACCCTTCAGCCAAAGATTGGACAGACCCATAAAGCAAAACAAGACTAACAGGTCAGGCCAGCTCAGGGACAAGGACTAGAAGGTAGAATAAGAGAGGAAAGCTGTTAATACGAAATTCAAGTTTGAGAACAGAGAGTGTCGACCTGCTGTGGGGTTAACATAGTCATAAAACAATATGTATACTAACTGTTTAATGAGGAAAAAAAAGAAAAAAAAGATTTCCAAACTTGATTACTATTTCTGATGTTCATATGGAATCTTAGCTATCCAGAACTAAATCCCACCGTTTAAATGCTTAAGTCTGAAATTAACACGTATTTATATATTTCCTGAGTCAATCAGTAATGCAAGAAAAAATATTACAGTCATTAAGTAATTATTCTGAAGGAGGCTGATGACACAACACCTAAAGGCTCAGCTGCTAACCAAAAGACTGGCAGTTTGAACCCACCTAGCAGCTCCATGGGAAAAAGACCTGTTGATCTACTTTGAAAAAGATTACAGCCAAGAAAACCCTATGAGGCAGTTCTACTCTGTTTTGTGAGTTGGAACCAAATAAAGGACATCCAACAATATAAACAAGTAATTCCTAAAATCAAGAGTGCTGTGTGTGCCACTTGAGAAGACCACAGTCCGAACTGCTGTAGCCATTTTTAAAAACTACTTGCTTAAAACCAAACAAAATGCAAACATACTTGAAATTTCTAGAGATCTCCAATATCATCATTTTTTTTCAAAGCAAGCAGATTCCAAGTCTTCATCCAAACAGCACTAATGGCTCCTAGTCTACTAATCCCACCTCCAGTGACAGCAGTTCTCTTCTTGGCCATGGTGTTGCAGCTGGCTGGCAGAAATTGAGCACTCTGTCACCACCTTCTATTCCATTTAAACAAAAACTCATCACATACACACATACACACACACACAAACCTGTTGTTGTCAAGTTGCTTCTGAACTATGGTAACCCCATGGTAACAGGGTGGAACCACCCTATAAAGTTTCCAAGGAGTGCCTGATGGATTTGAACTGCTAACCTTTTGGTTAACAGCTCTAGCTGCTAACCACTGTACCACCAGGGTTTCTACTTTGTCACAAGGACCTAGCAAAAAATAAAAGGGCAATGTTATTTGGACCTCTGCAGGCTTTCCGGTGAACAGCCTGGAAACTAGGTGAAGTGGGTATCCTTGAACCAAAAGACTGAAGGGTATCAGGAGTGGTCAGCTACAAAGAATGCTGCTGAGAGTGCTGGTAAAATGAGGAAAGAGAAAGGGCCACTAGATTTATCAAAACTGGTATAATGAGTGGAGCTGATAAAAGCAATCACTATCTACGACATCTAAAAACCACCCACTGCTGTGGGATCCAACTCAACAGCACTTGGCTTGGCTGGCTGTCGAGTTGATTCCGACTCATAGCAACCCTGTAAAATGTGAAAAACCCAAACCAAACTAATAGACATGTAGTCCTTATTAATTTTTGTGTTTCTAAAATGGTGTATCATAGATTCTTTTTAAGTTGAACAACAAACTAGACTGAAAACTATTAGACTTTTGTTCAGACATGAAGTAGAATTCAAATATCATGAGCATTTTGAAGTATAATCATAGCTGGGAATATCTGTATAAAACTTGTTCTAATGTGTTTTTGCTGTGTTAATGAAATTCTATGGAAGTATTCTATGCAGTGTGTAATTTTGGAGGGAGTCTCTGTTGTATAACAGGATTCCTCTTCAGGTGGTAGTACAGAAGGAATAGAAACAGGAAAAGAGTGCTTAAGAATTTTTAACATACAGAAACTAGCACATAGAGGCTAGAATATGGTCCTAGCAGCAAAGCAGGCACTTTAATCTATTTAGGAGGATTTCAGAATATGAATTTCCTCTCAAAACCTTCACTTGATGAGAATTATTCAGACATTAAGCAACTTTTGTAATTTGTGAGTCATTTTGAGTAAGAATTTAAAAGGGCCGTTGAATCAAAGGTCGTGAAAAATTTTGTATAATTATACAAATATGTACATCAAAAAGAAGAGTCATTCTAACTCACCTTAGCTGCTTATATTCCCCAAGTCTAGTCCTATCCTAGCCACAACAATTGTTACAGCTGTTAACCCAACCACCTATGACTTCTCTGTACGATGATAGATAAACCTGAGTCCTGCTAACCAGAGCGCCAATAGCCCTTTTTACAGTGACAAACATCTTCAGCTGGCAGAAATTATTACCAGTTTGCAAAATGTTCACTAGTCCTTCTATTTACACTGTTTTAACAATTATGCATCTCTTAGCCATCAGCATCTGTGTCTTGGGATGTCCAGTGTCATTTCTGTGAATAATTATTTACATTTTAATTAAAACACTCATCCTCAAAAAAAAATTTTTCTTTTGGTAAACGTGGCCCATCTTGATCTTTCCTAATTTGCAAAACAAGTCATGTGTAGGTATCTGTGTGTTCACAGGCGGGAATATATCTGTGTGTATTTCAAAAATTTTGGCCTAGGTGGGCGTTGTTTTTTCAATCTATGTTTTCTTACTTGCATATGTTTTGTTAAAAACAAGAACCTTCAATAGATGAAGGGACAAGACTACCTATTCAAGAATTTTCCCCTCTGATTTTTATAAGCCAAGCCAAGTACCATTGAGTCAGATCCTACTCATGCTGATTTTTATAGCAAGTGATCGTTTTTACTTTCCATATCTAGCACTGGATGTTGCTGTTGTTAGCTGCCCCACATTGCTGGTACTCTCACGCACAGTGCAAAGAAATGCTGCGTTCTTCCTCCATCCTCATGACTGGCTGTGGATTTGACCATCCTGACAGGGGTTTCACTGACTGATTTTCAGAAGCAGAGCCCCATGGCTTTTCTCCTAGTCCATCGTATTCTGGAAGCCTCGCTAAAACCTAGTCACATGACAGCAGCACTCATACCTCCACTGACAAATGGGTGGGGGCTGCGCATGCAAGTGATCTGGCCAGGAATGGAACCCCTGTCTCCCACATGAAAGGTGAGAAATATACTACCGCAGCACAAATGCCCTCACTCGATACTGCCTATAAAACAACCACTGTTGTTCAGTCAGTTCCGCTAGACCAGCTTAAATAACATAGAGTTCATTTATACAGCCAGAGTTAAAGCCGAGAGGTACAGCAGTGACTTGAATGCTACAGACTGAGTCATTTCAGGTTACATGTAGAACAACAGGCTCATAATCATTTGTATCCATGTTACTGTATTTCTCAACTGGAGTACCAGTGGTATTGTATATTAACTAATTCTTTATTAGTCTGGACTCCCAGGAATATCCACAGAATGTTTAGATCCCCTATGCCAACCGTATGTGAGTGATACCCTTTAATCATTTTGATAATCCACAATGTCCCGGTGTATTTCCAACTGCTCCCGTAGGGTCAGGCAACATCCCAAGTTGATAACCACTCAATAAAAGATTCATAAGGTTTTGATAATGATGGACATTTAATTAAATTTTCCTAAGTGAATACTGGCTTTGCTCTAAGATCTTCCAATGTTGCTGTTGTTGCTAGGTGCCATTGAGTCAGTTCCAACTCATGGTAACTCTGCACAACAGAATAAAACACTTCCCTTTTCTGTGCCAACTTCATAACAGTTGCTATGCTCGAGCCAGCTGTTGCAACTACTGTGTCAATCTATTTTGTTGAGGGTCTTCTTCTTTTAGCTGACCCTCTATCTTATGAAGCATTATGTCCTTCTCCAGTGATTCATCCTTCTTGACATGTCCAAAACATGTGAGATGCAGTCTCATCTTCCTTGCTTTCAAAGAGCACTCTGGTTGTACCTCTTCCAAGAGGTACTGATGGAAACATGTGCACCTTACCCATTCCCATGGTGTTTTCATTCTCTTGGCAGTCCATGGTCTAGTCAATATTCTTTGCTAACAATACAGTACAAAGGCATCAACTCTTCTTCTGTCTTCCTTATTCATTGTTCAGCTTTTGCATGCATATGAGGCAACTGAAAACACTGTGGCTTGTGTCAGGCACACCTTAGTCCTCAAGGTGACATCTTTGCTTTTCAGTACTTTAAAGAGATCTCTTGTAGCCAATTTGCCCAAAATAATATGTCTTTTGATTTCTTGAATGTTACTGTTATACCACCTGGCATAGGCTGTGATGCAGCCTCTGTTCTGTCATGTTTCAGAAAACACTTCATCAGAATGTGGTTTGGGCCTCTTCAGCACTGCCCACTTTGGGCAAAGATTTAAAGAGATTTCTGTGAAAGATAATGCTTTACCTTTTGTTTATTTTCTCTTGGAGATTTCTCTGTTTCTTCTACTCTAACCACTCCTTTCTTGATCATACTGTAAGTACCTAATCTCTAACAGGTGAGAGATTTGGGTTGCGATGAATCACCATTTACCTAGAGTACAGATAAAACAACATGAGCACTGCTTCCATGTAAGCTGCATTAATCGATAAGATGGAAGAAATAATTCAAGAAGAAATCTAGGATATCAAAAGGCATAAAAACCAACAGTAAAACATTATCAGATACAGAATATATCACAAAATAGGGGGAAATAAAAATTTTAAATGACTGGAGCTGTACAACATGTATACACACTACCTGTAGGGCAAATCAAAAAGCAGCCTCCTATTCTTTGTTTAGAAGTAAGATAGCTCATAGGTACCGACAGCTGAGAAAAACAGGCTGTTTGCCCAGCAAACAAAGAGGGAAATAATACTCGTTGACTCCATAATAAGTAAGGTTTTTGCTGTAGCCCTAATTCATAGCTATCTGGCTTGCTCAAGCCTGCAGTGTTTTGTTTTTGTCTTTTTGCTTTAAAACTGCAAATCTCACTCAGTTTATAAAGTCTACAAACTGGTTTTCATTCACTTCTACTTTCTTCACATGGGTAAAAACTATAATCTTATGACTTGGGAAATAGAGTGACTTTCAAATTTTACAAGGAAGTGAATGCATCTTAGGGTACTTGAGTGGTGTAGACAGTTATTCTTGACTATTATCAAAAGTTTGGCAGATCAAATCCACCCAGCATCCCACTGGAAGAAAAGACTGGTGAGTTACTTCTATACAATTATGGTTGTATGCTATCCAGTCAAATAGAACTGCCCAGTAGAGTTTCCCAAGCTGTGACTTATTTAATCTGTATGCCAGGCAAACAATCCAAGGAGCTGGACTATATGAAGAAGAATTTGATATTAGGATTGGCGCATGACTCATTGACAACCAGTGTTACAAATATGACACAAACTCGCTTGATGAAACTGAAGAGAACTTATAGCACGTTCTGATGAAAATGAAAAGCCACAGCTTTTGGTATAGTTTACACCTCAACATAAAGAAAACAAAAATCCTCTTAACTCTACCAATAAACAACATCATGATAAATGAAGAAGGTTGAAATTGTCAAGGGTTTCATTGTACTTGGAGCTACAATCAACACCCATTGAAGCAACTGCCAAATCAAAAGACACACTGCATTAGGCAAATCTGATCCAAAAGGCCACTTTAAAGGTGCTGAAAAGCAAAGACGTCACCTTGAAGACAAGCATGTGCACCTCACCCACTCCCATGGTGTTTTCAACCCCCTCATATGCATGCCAAAGCAGGATAATGAATAAGGAAGACAAAAGAAGCACTGATGTCTTTGGATTGTATGAAATATAATGTGGACTGCCAAAAGAATGAAGAAATCTATCTTGAAAGAAGTACAACCAGAACTCTTCTTAGAAGCAAGCATGCTAAAACTGCATTTCACACAATTTGGACATGTTGTCAGAGGAAACAGTTCCTGGAGAAGGACAGCACGCTTGGTAAAGTAGAGGGGTCAGCAAAAAGACGAAGACCTTCAACCAGGTGGCTGGACACAGGCCTGCTACAACGGGCTCAAGAATGGCAATGACGATACGGCTGGTGCGGGACAGGGCAGTGTTCCGCTGTGCTGTGCATAGGCTCACTGGGCGTGGGATCTGACTCCACAGCACTTAGCAACAGCAATGATAACAATTTTTACGGGAGCAAATTCCCTGTTATTTTCTCCTGCAGAACTGCTGGTAGACCTTACAGTTAGGAGCCAAAGGCTTAAACATTCAACAGAAAATCCTAAAAACAGTCAATCTCCTGTGACAAAAATGGGGTCTCTGTGAATTGAATGGACTCAAAAGCACAAAGTTGATTTACTTATTTACTTAAACGCATGTATCACAAAGCCCTTGTGAAATGGTATGCTTCAGTATCTTAAAACAGAGCAAGGTAGACTTCTTTCAAAACAACCTTTGGAAGGAGTGTGAGTGTAGCATTGATATCAAGAACATACTCACAGAGAGAACTGTATGTATGCAAGAATTAAAATAGCTTATAAAGCATCTTCTGTATGTCTATCTCTAGTTCTTATTAATACCCAGCAAGGTAGGTACATTTTACAAATGGGGGAACTAAATTTTGAGAGATTTTGAGTACCCTGTATATTGAACATGCTTCACTTTTAATAGCCAAGATTTTTGTGATTTCATGAGTCTTTGTGATTTCAAAATTCCTAATTTAATATTTTTCCCTGTGGATGTAGATTAGATTAATAGATAAATAAATACAGTGATTTTTTTCATTCATTACAAAATTAAGAACAGAGAAATGATGGAGAAGCTATGGGAAAAAGGTTTTAATTTACAGACAGCAGCCTTGAATTCCTTAAATTATCCAAGGTATTGGTAGTATTGAAACACTCAGAAAGCAAATCAAGTAATAAGTGGACTACTGAGATTTCATTAAACAAAGAAAGAGGTCTTGATTAGAGAGAAAAAGCAGTAGGAACTTTAAATAATCATTAATTTTGAGTTTAAACGAGTTCATGACAATGACATTTATTTCAGAACTTTTTGTATGGCTAAAAATAAAATTTGGAAACTACTGGAATCTTTGCCAGTACAAAAAGTTGAACAAATTATGGTATGTGAAAACCTTGGAAAATTACATAGTCATTCCAAAGAAAGCATTAGATCTATGTCAATTGTCTGGGACAGAGTCCATGATTATAGAGAGGAAAAAAAGGAAGATGCAGAGATGAATACATAATATGATCCCTTATACAGCTTAGATTTTCTAGGAAGCAGATGCTGAGATGGAGTTTACTTATTAAGATAGTTATTGTGAAGTGCATGTAATCAACATTCATGTAAGTAAGGACGGGAGGCAAAATTGGACAGAAAGTAAAACTGACCTGTGAAGCATGAATGGTAAAACCCTTAGCTGACCAATACAGAAATCTAGAATAAAATGAAGCATCATAATCCTTGTGTTGAGCCCAAATAGCCAGTATTTCATAATCCAACCAAGTCAATCCCATTAGTCATTTGATCAGGCTGCCTAGGGAAGGATGTGACCTTGGGTGAGGCAGCTCTCTGCAGTTGAATCAATCCCTGAACAGTCTGAGAACTGAACACATCTATTGACAGTGATTCCAGTAGCTAAGATAAAGAACCAGTGCTGTAGAGTCGATTCTGACTCATAGCTACACCATTGGGAGGGTAGAACTGCCCCATGGAATTTCCAGGGAGTACCTGACAGATTTGAACTGCTGACCTTTGGGTTAGCAGATGTAGCACATAACCACTACACTACCAGGGTTCCAGTAACTAGAGGGTAACAAGGTCTTGACTAAAGTGAAATTTGAATGGTACCTTTACCCATCTAATTATGCCCAAACACAAAAGATAAAAACATTTGCATAAGAAAAATAGTCTGTAAACACTGATCATAGGAAAAGTGGTTGGGCTGGAGGTAGTTTGGTAACCAAAACAAAATTAAAGGTAAAATACCCATCACAAAAAGAAGGTATAAAATCTTAAGTGAAATTACAAATGTGTTTATATAATGCTTAGAGAAAAATCTTAAAGGATGGTCATCTAACTGCATTTTTCTTTGACTTGTCATATCTATATTTTCTTCATGTTTCTCTATGCTATTTGGTTAAAAATAAATATTTATTCTTAGATAGTTTGAAGCATTATACAGCTATTTAAAAATTAATGGTGATTGAGATGAGCATCGGGTAGTCTTAAAAGAAGGCCCCAAGTTTTCACAAAGCAGATTTCACAAATGTTTAAACTTCTTAGCAAGATGTTCTTAAAGACAATATGGTTCCAGGGGCACTGAAGTGCTGCAAAACCAGTCACTCTCTAATAGTTGGAAACAGTAAATTAAACCTTTATATGCAACATTCATTTATCCAAATATTTCCTGGGCGCTTTTAAAGAGCCACGGCCTTGAGATACATCAGGAAAGAAAGTAAACAAAAAGTCCTGCCCTCAGGGATCTCTCTTTCTATAGGGAAGAAAGAGAAAATGAACAATAAAAAACAGCAAGTGACATAAGTTTGTGGTAGATTAAACCTTTGAAAGCCAGTTCCCAAGGAAACAGACTGTCAGGCTCCACAATTTGCATTCAGGAGGCTTTGTTTGTTTGTTTCTAATGGAGTACATCCTTCAGGAGAACACTTGATATTGAGAAAGGAAATAGGCACATAGAGACCAAAATGAGCTGTGGACAGTCGTAACTCAAAGACCAAGAGCGAAGCACTGAACGCCCTGCTGGAAGTGTTCTACCTTTTGGAATATGACCTCTAGTCTTACAGAACTTGTAGTTTGTGTCCCTCCAGACTGTATTTTGATGCAAGGCAGAAGAGTTAACATAGTGCTGAATCAAGACTGTAAATATATACTATTGTCAGTTTGAAGAGGAGGAAAATTGTTTTTTTATCCTGGCCTGATCACTTATTACATACCAAGTACTCAAGACATTGTTAATCTGTTCTAACAAAGATACACATGTGAACATTTTTCTGGTGTTCTCTGCTTTCAGCCAGGTTCCATCTAACATCAGCAATGATATCTCTGGTTGTACATCCTTGTGTGAATCCTGCTTGAAGTTCTGACAGTTCTTTGTCAATATACAGTTGCAGTTGTTTTTGAATGATCTTAGCAAAATTCTACTTGCATGAGATATTGATGATATTGTTTGATAATGTCTGCATTCAGTTGGATCACCTTCCTTGGGAATACATATAAATACAAATTTCTTCCAGTTGGTTGCCCAGATAGCATGATTTAAAGTCAGGAAAGGTATACATTAGGGTTGTATTCTTTCATCATATCTTTTCAGGCTGTATGCTGAGCAAATAATCCAAGAAGCTGGACGATATGAAGAAGGATGAGGTATCCGGATTGGAGGAAGACTCATTAACAACCATGTTATGCAGATGAAACAACTCTGCTTGTTGGAGAAAGGATTGAGGTTGCCAAAGATTTCATTTGACTTGGTTCCACAATTAACACCCATGGGAGCAGCACCCAAGAAATGAAACGATGCATTGCATTGGGAAAATCTTCTGCAAAGAACCTCTTTCAAGTGCTGAAAAGTCAAGACATCACCTTAAAGATTAAGATATGCCTGATGAAAGCCATGGTATTTTCAATTTCATCATACCCATAAGAGGACTGCCAAACTCATCCTAGAAAAAGTGCTACATCCCTCATCGGTGAATATCACTACAGTCGCCTTTGAAGTACTCCTCTTGGGAAGCTAGGTACTGATGCTTCTGAAACCCTTTTTCTGGAATGGCCATCAGAGCTGTCCTTGTATTACACTTGATGTCCTGAATATTGAAAATGTCTTCCTTTCTGTATTTCCTTTCTCTACGGGTAAAGAAAAAAATCACTGGGGGGCAGATCAGGTGAGTAGTGAGGGTGTTTCAATGCAGTTATTTGTTTACTGGCTAAAACGTCTCTCACAGACAATGACACAATTAAGTACACCAACTTGCCACCATGCCATCATGTGTAATGGCCATTCCAGGAAGAGACTGAAAATTGCTTTGAATGGTGGACTAGGCACTGGCATTTGTGCATAGTTTCCCAGGCAGAGCCCTTCAAAGGTGACTGTAGTGATATTCACCAATGAGGTATGCAGCACTTGGAACAATTAACTTTGAGAGCTTAATTGTTGGACTGCATATGCATGTGAAACCTGGACAACGAATAAGGAAAACGGAAGTATGGATGCCTTTGAAGTGTGGTGGTGGAGAAGAATATTGAATGTACCATAGACTGCCAAAAGAATTCTGGAAGTCCAACCACAGTGCTCCTAGGAAGCAAAGATGGTGAGACTGCATCTTTCATACTCTGGACATGTCAGGAGGGATCAGTCCCTGAAGAAAGACATCATGCTTGGTAGAGAGGAGGGTCAGTGAAAAAGAGGAAGGCCCTCAAGGAGATGGATTGACAGTGGCTGAAGTGATGGGCTTAAGCATAAAAATGACTGAGGACATGGCACAGGATGAGAAAGTGTTAGGGTCTCTACAAGCTGGAACCAACTCATGGCACCCAACAACAACAACGACAGCAAAGATAACTCATCTAAGCAAAGCAAATGTAGTTGACATTTCTTTCAGACTGAGTTTCCACTATGTACGCGGGATCCATCTGGGTTTTTTAGAAACCTGAATCTGTGGAAACCCTGGTAGCATAGTGGTTAGCTGCTATGTCTGCCAAGGAAACCCCGGTGGTGTAGTGGCTGAATGCTATGTCTGCTAACCAAAAGGTCAGCAGACTGAGTCCTCCAGGGGCTCCTCAGAATTCTGAGCAGTTCTAATCTGTT
Source organism: Heterohyrax brucei (assembly GCA_028571685.1). Taxonomy (NCBI): domain Eukaryota; kingdom Metazoa; phylum Chordata; class Mammalia; order Hyracoidea; family Procaviidae; genus Heterohyrax; species Heterohyrax brucei. Next base: position 81,245,801 of record CM053143.1, read on the forward strand.
CTGCAATATCACTATGAGTCTGAACTGACTTGATAGCAGAGAGTTTTTTGGTTTGGTTCTGCTAACCAAAAGATTGGCAGTTCATATCTGCCAGGTGCTCCTTGGAAACTCCATGGAGCAGTTCTAATCTGTCCTATATGGTCACTATGAGTCAGGATAGACTTGACTGCAGTTGGGAGTGAATCTATAATCTTGAATCACAATAGACAGCACCAAAGATAGTGTCTAAAAGTAGCAATAATTTCTGCTTTCTCTTCCCAGTTTTAAAATCAATTAAATTTGGTATTTTGGGCAAGTTCATAAACTTTCACTTTGCCTTTCCCACTGTGACAGCTGTTAATCCATATGCCAGGAAATCAATGTGGGGTTTTTGGTTGTTGTTGTTTTGTTTTTTTAAGTAGTATGTCTGTTCCAATTGTACATTAAGAGATTTAGCAAGTTCATACCCCAGTGTTTTAATCAGCTAGTGCAGCTCTAAGAGAAATAACATGAGGTAGATGGCTTTAACAAAGGAAAGTTTATTCTTACACACTCTAGTAGGCTACAAGCCCAAATTCAGGATGTCTGCTCCAGGGAAAGGCTTTCCCCTTTGTCAGCTCTGGAGGGAAGTCCTTGTGTTGTAGCAGTCTTTGTTCAGAGATCATCTTGGCTCAGGTCAGAAGGATGCTCTCTACTCCTGATGCTGCTTTCTTGATGGTGTTAAGTTCCCAATTGTCTGTTTGCTTCCCTTTCCTTTTATCTCTTGTAGGATTAAAGGATAAAGGGTGGTGCAAGACATACTCCAGGGAAACTCCCTTTACAGTGGAGCCTGGAGGTGATTTTATGAAGGGATTTACAGCCCCACCCTAATCCTCTCTAACACAATCCACTCTGTTAACCACAGGCAGAGATTAGGATTTACAGCATCAGAAAATCACAAAATAGAGGGCAATCACAGAATACAGGGAATCCTGTCACAGCCAAATTGCTACATGTATTTTGGGGGGGGACGTAATTCAATCTATGACACCCAGCGTTTCCACTGAACATACTGTGAGCCAGACCTGAGACTTCATTCTATTTATTATGCAGATTCTCCCACCTCATAATTGGAGGGCCATGACAGTGCTTTGTACCTACAGGTATTTATATGAACTTGGCCCCTGCCTCTGTCAGTGGGAATTCTCCCTCACTGCAGCATACAATTACCTGAGTATTTGGCCAATGTCTGTCTAGGAGGGACTGGGGTAACTATTACTCCACACTCTTGCCATGCTATTGCAGGTTACTTCCCTCTGAATTACCAGCCTCTCCTCAATCAACAAATTCCAGTTCTAAAAACTGGCTCAGTTCTGGAATCTGGGCAAGGTACTAGAAGTTTTTTATTAGAGCCCCTTTCCGCATTCATCCTGCATTTCTTTTGGTTTTGTAGGTTCAGCAGTACCTATGCTGGCTGCCCACATAGCTCATCATTAGACATGCTGTGTTCAAAGGTAAAAAACCATGGCCTCCTAGATTTCAAATTAATGCCACCTAGGTTCTGGAGTGTGGGTCTGTCATTCAGGTGAGCCAAGAAAGTCAGACCATTACCCAAAATTGAGACGGCAGAGTTGCCATGTCAGTGGGTCAGGAGAAATGATCTACTCGGGGCTGAGGGGCTGGGATCACCATTCAGGTAGTCCATGAGAATGGGACCAGCCAGAGGCAAAGGAGTAGGATCGCCATCCAAGTAGGCCTGGAAGGCAGAGCTGATGCCAAGGGCCAAAGGGCTTTATCCACAATCCAGTGAACATGTCCAATGCCCAGGCTACAGAGCACAGAGCCATTGCACAGACAGTTTTGGAGAAGAGAAGAATATTTTCAAGACTTCAAAGTTAGTGAGATTTTTATCTGTTTAGTTTGGGACTTGCCTGGTACTCACAAATGCTTCTTTTCCTATAATTTCTCCCTTGTGAAGTGTGAATACCTACCATGTGTCTGTTCCAGCACTACTTTGGAAGCAGATAACTTGTATTTTAGGTTTCACAGGCCCACAGAGATAAATTTTGTCCCTGGATGGAATACACCAGGAGTCTCACCCATACTTCATTTAGATTGTTCAGAAGATGAAATTAGAACTTAGGATGAAATGGGTTAAAACTTTTATACAATTGATTTACACAACCTAGACCTTGATTTGAATTTTTAGCTTCCAGAACTGTGAGGAAATAAATTTCTATTCTTTGAAGTCACACACTTAGATATTCATTGGTGTTGCATTGGGATAGGGAAACTGAAACAGTGCCCCTTTTGTTACGAAGGAAGTCTTTCTCCTCAGGATAATATTAAAAGTTATTATTATGGAATGAATTACATTCCTCAAAAATATGTGTTGTAAATCCTAACCTCTATGCCTGTGGATGTAGTCCCATTTGAGAATGGGTTGTTTTTGTAATGTTAGTAGGGTGACATAAGTGTGGGGTATATTTTAATTCAATCTCTTTTGAGATGTAAAATAGATTAAACTAAATAAACACGCAAGCTAAAATGGGGTAAAACCAAAAGACCAAACCCACTGTCGTCGAGTCAATTGCGACTCACAGCGACTCTATGGTTCAGAGTAGAACTGCCTCATAGAGTTTCCAAGGAGCACCCGGAGGATTTGAACTGTTGACGTTTTAGATCTAAAACATGTAGACTGCTTCAAGGAACCAAGAAGCAGAAGTTGACAAGTCAAGGACTTCCTCTAGAATTGACAGAGAGAGAAAGCCTTTCCCTCTGAATTCTCACTTCTAGCCTCCTAAACTGTGAGGAAATAAACTTCAGTTTGTTAAAGCCACCCTTTTTGTGATACTTCTCTTATCCTAGCACTAGATAACTAAAATAGAATTTAGTACCTGAAGAGTGAGGTGCTGCTTTTACTGATACCCAAAATGTAGAAGCAATTTTGGAATGGGGTAATGGGTAGAGGCTGAAGGAAGTTTTTCCGTGAAGAGACTATTAGTAGAATTATGACTGTCAAACGCAATTCTGGTGAGGGCTCAAGAAGGAAGTGAAGAGAATTATAGAGAAAGTGTTTGTCATCTCAGGGAACACATATGGCACCAGCAGGTAATGTTACTAGGAGAAAATAAAAAGCACACCTATTGCTGTCGAGTCTGACTCAAAGTGACTCTATAAGCCACAGTAGATCCGCCTCATAGGATTTCCAAGAAGCAGCTGGTTAGCAGACAAATGCATAACCACTGCATCACAAGGCCTCCTTTACTAGAAATATGGATGTTGAATATGTTTCTGGTGAGCCTGCAAAAGAAAATTACAAACATGTGATTGGACAATGGAAGAAGAATGATGTTTTTAATGCAGTGGCAAAAAAAACTTGAATTATGTTCAGATGTTTATTGGATGGTAGAGCCTGTAAGTGATGAACTTGTATATCTTGCTGATGAAAGTTTTTTAAGTAAGATCTTAAAGGGGTTATGTGATTTCTCCTTGCTGCTTATAGTAAAATATGAGATGAAAGAGATAGACTTAAAAATGAACTATGCAAAGTGAAATCTGAACACAAACATTTACAAAATTCTGCTGTTCCAACTAAAAACATGTGTCCTTTACTTTAGCAAGGCTGTAGCTACACAGTCTTTTGTCACAGAAATTAAGCCTGTGACTGATGGGTCTAACCAATTACCAAGGCAAAAAACCCATCACCTCAGACCAAACAGGAAAGAATGAAAGGAAAGAACATGGTCAACCTCTCAGAATTTTATAGGCAGGGAACAGGCCAAAGGAGCTACCTCTGTTATCTTCCAAGAGAAGGAAAGGACCACTCCTGGAGCAACTTGGAGATCAGCAGAACTGCTGGAAAGAATACAGGATGCAATGCCTACTCAATTTCAAAGGCTAATGCCATGGTCTCCTAGACCTTGAAGAGATGGCCCCAGCCTCCTAGGTTCCACAGAATCAGGTCACTACCAACTCAGTTTTGGAGTGTGGGACTGCCATTAAGGGGTACCAGGGGGATAGTCTGCCTCCCAAAGCTGAAGAGACAGGTCTGTGATGCCCAAAGGACAGAGGAATGGGGACTGCCAGGGCCAAGAGGGTCAGTTGTCACTCAGATGAACTAGGAAAATGAGGCTACCTGAATTCAAGGGAACAGAGTTCCTCTTCCAGTGGGCCTGGAAGGTGGAACAGAAGCCCAAGTTGAAGGGCCTCCACCTGGAATCCAGAAAGCTGGCCAACAGCCAGAGTCTAGAGTGTAGGGCCATTGCTCAGATGGTCTCAGAGGACAGAAATTGATTTTCAAGATTTGAGAGCTAATGTAAAGTGTCTGCTGGGTTTTGGACTCACTTTGTACCTGTTAATCCCTTCTTTCCTTCAATTTCTCCCATTTGTAATGAAAACGTCTACCTTGTGCCTTATCTTAGCCATCTAATGCTACTTTAACAGAAATACCACATGTGGATGGCTTTAACAAAGATAAAGATATTTTGCCACAGCCTAGAGGCATCAGCTCCAGGGGAAGGTTTTCTCTATCTGTCAGCTCTGGAAGCAGGTTCTCATCAATCTTCCCTGATCCGGCAGCATCTCACATGGAAACCTCAGGTCCAAAGGTTACACTCTGCTCCCAGCACTACTTTCTTGATGGCATGAGGTCCCCAGCTCTCTGCTTGCTTTCCTTTCCTTTCATCTCTTGAGAAATAAGAGGTGGTGCCGGCCACAGCCCAGGGAGACTTCTTTTATGTTTGATTAGAGATGTAATCTCAGAAACAGTGTGATAGTTCCACCCTTACTCTGGTAGTATAGTGGTTAAATCATGTGGCTGCTAACTGGAAGGTCAACTGTTCAAATCCACCAGATATTCCTTGGAAACTTTATGGGGTAGTTCTGCTCTGTCTATGGGCTCACTGTGATTCAGAATAGACTCAGCAGCTGTGGGTTTGTTTGTTTTTTGGTTTAAACCTTTTTAACATAATCTAGTCTTAACCACAGACAGAGATTAGGGTTTACAACATACATGAAAATTACAGTAACAAAATAGAGGCTAACCACACGATACTGGGAATTGTGTCTCAGCGAAACTGCTACACATATCTTGGGGGACACGTAAGTCAATCCATGACCTGGTTGTTTCGCTGTCATACTTCAAAAACAGATAACTTGTATGCTAGATTTCACAGGTTCACAGATGAAGAATGATTTTGCCCCAGGATGAAATATACCTACAGTCTCACCCGTGTTTGATTTAGATCATTCAGAAAATGAGATTTTGGACTGCAGTTGGTTTAAGACTTTTGTCATGATGTGATGGAATGAACGTGTTTTACAAGTGGCAAGGACTTGAATTTTGGGAGGCCAAAAAGTAGGATGTCGTGTACGGCATTACTTCCCTCCAAAATCTGTATTGTAAATCCTAACCTCTGTGGTTAAGATCTTGTTTAGGAATGAGTTATCTTTGTTATGCTAACGAGACTAGGTTAGTGTAAGGTGTACCTTAAATGAATCTGACATATAAAAGAGATTAAAACAAGCAAGTTGGGAAATTGACATGGGGTAAGATAGATGCCAAAACATATGGAGATTTCCAAGAAACCAAAAAGCAGAAGTTGAAGAGACAAGGTCCTTCTTCCCAAAGCTGGCACAGAAAGACAGTATTGTTCTAGAGCCAGTGCTCTGAATTTGAATTTCTACTCCTAAACTATGGAATAAATTTCTGTTTGTTAAAGCCACCCACTTACGGTATTTCTGTTACAGCAACACTAGATAACTAAGACAGTTCTGCATGATTTAAACTTCTTTTTCCGGAGCCTTATTTCCCATCACAGATTCTCTTCTTGGGGTCCTTTTAAGATAGCCATATTCAGTAACACACTGCTTGTGAACTCTACAGTGTGTTTGCGTTCCTTCAGCTTTTGTTGACTTGATTTGCTCTACACCAAATACTTCCTCTCTCCTTTTTCAATTGTTATTCATTCTAGTTCAAAAAAGTCTTGGTTGAGGCCTTTCTCAGGAACATACCAGCTCTCACATGCCCAAGTCTTCCTACTTGAACTCCATCTCTACAATTCCGGTAGAATACTTTTCAGGGTCTGATTTGTGTTACCCTTTACTTTTACTCATTTAAATTACTGAGTTTTAAAAAGAAGTGAGATAATTGGGATTAAATATGTGTGTGTTTTCTTTCGGTCTGTGTACCCTACATTAGATCATTAGTTTCTGGAGGGTAAGTACCTGTTGCTTACTTCGTCATCTCCTCAGCACTTCATACTGTGCTGTGCACATGGCTGGTGTCCAGTAAATTGTTATTCAACTGAAATGTGATAGGGAATGACCCAGGATGGAAAGGAAGAGCGAATGGCCATCAGCTGAATAAAAAAATGACAGTGGAATATAATTTCCACAAGAACAGTGGCTTTAAATTGTTTTGTCTTTTGGGTGTTCTGTCAAGATTTGGTGAATGAAAGAAATTAATATACAGCTTTTTATATGTATATTTTAACACTTAACCTTGGCAACACACAAGTATGTACGTACATAAGTGAGGAGAGTTGTTCTATCTCAATTCATATGGAGAAATGCTGGCTATTTTTTTTCCTCACAGTCAACATTTTTTAAAAAATCAGAAGAGATGCAAAGAAGAAAAAATGTTTTTCCATGTATAATATTACAAAAATTAGCTGTTCTTCCTCTTGCCAAACTTTTAGTTTTAAAGAATGCTTATGTTCCTTAATTCTACCCAATTTTGAAAATCAATCACTCTCGTGCTGAATATTTTTAAATGAATATGACACTTTGCATGGATCCCATAAATAAACAAAACGTGCACAGCTTTGTTTTTGTTAGAAACCTTCTGCTAAGTGTTGCTTCTATTTATTTACTTTTAAATTATGCCAGATTTTCGCAAATTTGAGTCAGCTTGGGGATCAACTTGAAATTTTAAAGACTGGCTATTTATTTTCCTTCTGATATTTCACAAATATGGTAAGGTAATAGATTTCAGGGCGAGCAGAAGATATAAGAAGAAAATATTCATGATGGACTGAATTATGGAAATACATGTGGCATTCCATAAAATGTATATTATTCCTCCTAATTTAATTTCCTTTTACTTCCTCATTCTCCTTGTATCCTGCTCAAACCCCAAGTTTTAGAAGTTATCTCCTTATACCTCAAACTCAGATTTTCCTAGATTTGTATAGAGTTGTACAAAATATCTGAGATGATGTACATGAGATAGGAAGCAGTATTGATAAGTAAATACTTCAAAATTTTGCTAACCATAGGCCCTGTGTACATGGTCACTATGAGTCAGATCCAACTCCATGGTAGGGGGTCGGGGGTTAAAGACATTTATAACTGAAATTGTTGCTAAGTGCTGTAGAGTCAATACCTAACTCACGGCAATCCCATATAAAGTGGAACAAAATATAGCCCAGTTCTTTCTGTGCCATCACTGTGACTGGTTGCTCATTGGATCACTGTCATTCATGAAGTTTTCACTGGCTGATTTTCAGAAGGATGCACCAGGACTTTCTTGCTAATACCTGATATTATAACTCACCAATTTACTCATAATAAAGAGTTAGCATCTATAAACATTCTTCCTCTCACCCTGCATAATCTAGGATAACCCATGAGTTTTAAGTTTGGCTAACTTTTTGGGGGGAGTATAAATCAAGGGATAGAGTTAAATAAGGCAGTAGCCGTTTTGTTTTGTTTTGTTTCCCCCACCAGCACCCACCAGTTTTCCTCTCTCCTCTTTCCTCCTTAGCTGAACCATCAGTTATTTCCTATCCTCCACACAGGAGTGTGCTTCAGGAAAGCAAATCTCAGCCCTAGCTCCAGGAATGCTTGTTGTCATTAGGTGTAATCAAGTCAGTTCTGACTCATAACAATCCCGTGCAAAACAGAACAAAATATTGTCTGGTCCTGTGACATACTCACAATCATTTTTATGCTTAAGTCCATTGTTGCAGCCACTGTGTCAGTCCATCTTGTTAACCGTTTTTGTCTTTTTCACTGGCCCTCTACCAAGCCAGCCAGCCCAGCACCATAGAGTCGGATCTGACTCATGACAACCCTAGAGGCCAGAGTAGAACTGCCCTCTAGAGTATTCAAGGAGAGCCTGGTGGATTTGAACTGCCGGCCTTTTGGTTAGCAGTGGTAGCACTTAACCTACCACACCACCAGGGTTTCTCGACCCTATACCAGGGGTGGTATATACTTAGAAAATAAGGTCAATTTCATTCCGTTTGTCAGCGGATGAGATAGATGTGGGCAGGTGACCCAGTTTGGGCCAATGAAATCTGATGAAAAATTTTCAGTAATGTTTCCAGGAAAGTTCTTCACTCTAAAGATTATTTGTGGTACTGTTATTTGCCACTGAGAGTATTCCAACTCACAGCAACCCTGTGTATGCAGAGTCGAAGTGCTCCATAAGTTTTCAACACTGTGACTTTTGGGAATCAGATAACAGGAAGTGTCTTCTGAGGTACGTCTGGGTAGCTTTGAACTACTAGTTTTTCTGCTAGTAGTTGGTTATGTAAGCATCTGTGCCACCCAGGGAGTCTTCACTCTAAAGATAGAGACACCAAAAGAGACAGACTTTTTCTTTCTTTGGATGATTTTTATGTCTAGTTATGATGCCTGGAACTGGGGCAGCAATAATAGCGAGGAAAATCTGACTATGAATCAGGACAACAGAGATGACTGAGTAAAGAGAATGGGAAAACTTGGGCCACCCAGGATATTCCTAAGCCACAGATCATTCTTTGCCTGAAGTTCACCCTATCTTGAACCTCGTTGTTTCTGTCAGTTTGAGTAGCTTTCTCTGGTGGATTAGAACTGATAATCTTCTGGTTAGCAGCCATAGCTTTAAACCACTATTAACCAGGGTTTCTTCTCTTACTCTAACAACTGTCTTTTTATCTGTAGTTGAAGAAGAAAATTACTTTGTATTTTTTACAAGGACAAGATATCCACACTTTTATTTTGCAAAGAGATTGCTGTTGTGTGCAGTCAAGCTCATTTCAACTCACAGTGACCTTATGTAACAGAATGTAACTGCCTAGTCTATATAATCTTTGCAGGAGCAGATAACCAGGTCTGTTCTTCCACGCACTGCCTGATGACTTCAGACTGCTGATGTTCTAGTTAGCAGTTGAACCCTTACCCACTGTGCAACCAGGACTGTACTTAACTGACTCTTTTATAGATGGAATACTGACAAGGCCATTGGTGTCCCCTAGAATTAGATCCAACAGAAAGTGGCTTGGCAATCAGTGTTCCTTGTCTACTTGGTCAGACACTATTGCACAGCTCACAGCTCGCAAAATGTACTCAGAGGACCCAAGTAGCAAATCCCAATGCTTATGTGGACAGATTTAGTCAACACAAAATCATAAGGATACTGGTAAACTACAGAGTTCAGGAGGTAATGCAGATGCAATGGTTTCAGATCTTATAGTGTTTAAAAGAAACTGAAAGTCAAATCCAGAATTTTTTGGTTTTATTTTATTTTTAACACATAGCAGCCAAATAAAAGGTGTTTGAGGACCAAATTAAAATTGTAGACTGCCGGCCTGTGACTCTGACTTAGAAGAAACATGTAGCTATAGTTGCCTACTTAGATGCTGCTGTTAACCCCAGTGCTATTTGATTCAGTAATGTTTGAACTCCTGCAGGTAAAGGGGGAATTTGAGGAAAGAGGGACAGAAGCCCCATATTTCATTTCATAGGTAAGTCTCGAGTAGCATAGACTAGAGATAGAGACATGGAAGATAGGAAAATAAAGCAAAAATGTCATATTATCTTTGAATAATTAAGGCATATAAGGGGAGGAAGGAGTTGTGATTTTCAGACAGTTGGCCTTTTTTTTTTTTTACATAGCACTGTTCTACTAAATAGCTCTACATTAATTAAACCTCATGAATCCTGTGAGATAGGTAATAACTGTAATTAAAATGATGTTACAGATTGGTAGATCTTAGAACGCCCAAGGTCATAGTGAGATTGCATGGCCAAGTTTGGCACACAAACTGTGTCCAGACAGCATAGTATTCTCTCAAAAAGGGTCTTTCCTAGTAGCTTTCTTTGCTTTTTGTTTTAAGGTTTAGATTAAAAATATATAACAATAGGATACATAAACTTGATCACTGAGAAGTAAACAGCAAACTGATTAGGGAAGCTTAAAGACAATATGGAAGATGTCTAAATGAGTGATTTATATAATATAAATGACATATATATAATATGCAAATTCCATTTCAATTAATTGCATTTATTTTTTTCAATTTCTGCCTGAATTGGTGGTTTAGCTAAATGCATCAGTGAATCAAGAAATCAATGCACGTAAAGCATTCTCCATACTACACAACAGCACAGAAAAGACTGTCATTAGTTTGGAAAGAGAACAGAACAGACAGACAGAAGGAACTCTTCTCGTTGCTATAACTACAGCATAACAAAGGTCAGCACTGGGGGAAAGACAAGCCTTTCTGGTTTGAATGTTAACAACTCAGGGACATTACCCTGAATTCTTCCTCTCAACAAATAAGATGAAAATCTTTTATCTTACAAAGAGTTAGTTAAAGACAAAGTAAACAGCAAGAATATATATTTAAAAAAATAAGCAGAAAAAAACTTTCAATGTGTAACAAAAAAATGAGAAAAATATATAAAAACCTGTGCTTTTGCAAATAGGGATATCCAGGTTACACTAAAAGTCAAAATTTCAAGTTCAATAGGAAAAAATAAATCACACACATTTTATGAAAACTGTCTTTAAGGCATTTAGAAACTGCAAATTTAAAAATTAACATTATCAGTTAACATGATTTAATAAAAAATTTTAAATCGATTTAATATCCAAGTTGTACAGAGCTTTAAAAACACAACTTTGTAAGTCTAATTTTTTAGTTCGTTTTTATAAAGATTTATTTTATTGTTAAAAAATTTTTTTTTAAATAATTTGTTAAATCTTGTCTGGTGATTGAACTCAAAAGTATGTTCACAGAATGTCCAGTTACTGCATAGAATTAGCCCCATATTAAGCAAAATGTCTACTTCTTCTCTTTGAGCTAAGGAGAACATTAGCAGCTATGTAAGCTACTGGATTTGGGGTTTTGACTGAGAAGGTAAGGGAAGGAGTTAAAAGAAGAGATTCTTGCTTTGCAGTGCTGGGTGAATTTTGTCAGGTAAGACTTAAGTGCAGAATAGCTGCAAAACAGAAGGAACCAAGTCCGCCTCCTGCTGGACTGCTATCCCTGGGGCTTGGAAGAGCATGAACAACACTGGGCCCTTGTTGACAGAGCCGCGGAAAGTGTTCTCTGGTCAACTCATAATTGTCAGTTTTACCACACCATTTTCAAACCACATACAAGGACTGCCAGTTAAGTCTGCAAACTCATCCTAGAAAAAGTGCTACATACCTCATTGCTGAACATCACTACAGTCGCCTTTGAAGTACTCCCCGTTTATGCACCAACACCAGTGCCTAGGCCACCCTTCAAAGCAATTTTGGAACTCTGTCTGGAATGGCCATCAGAGCTGTCACCACATTACCCTTGATGTCCTGAATGTCATCAAAATGTCTTCCTTTCAATATTTCCTGTATCTTCAGGGAAAGAAAAAAGTCACTGGGGACCAAATCAGGTTAGTAGGGAGGGTGTTTCAATACAGTTATTTGTTTACTGACTAAAAACTTCCTCACAGACAGCTATACAGTAAAGTTCGTGAACTTGCCACCATGCCAATGTGCACAGTGGCCATTCCAGAAACAGTTCCAAAATTGCGCTGAAGGGTGGACTAGGTGCGAGTGTGAGTTCATAGCTTCCCAAAGGGAGCACTTAGTTATATTCAGCAAGAGGTATGTAGCACTTAGATCAATTAAGTTCACAGAATTGACCATTACTTGTTTTAAGAAATACACTTTCCTGAGAGCATATGGGTAGCCAGGCCCATGCCTAAGACAATTTTTTCTGGGAAAAAGGTCAACGTATGGTATGGCCAAATAGGGCTGATGTAAGAAGGAGTCCCCCAAAGAACAACTTGGGGCTCAAATTATAAACTTGTGTTTTGGTCTTTTAATATTGGAAAGTTACTTGCAATGACTTTAGTGTTTGTATCAAAAATGACCCATTAGCTGCTTCAAGAGAAAATGTTTTGAAAACACCTGGAATGTTATTGCTTGGATTATCCTGTAAGTCAATGCACAAAGCATAGAAAATGTTTATAATAAAGTGTAGGGAAACCCATATCTAATGAAACTCAAGCTCATTTAGGACACCTATTGAAGACTTGTTTTAGAATTTCACTTTCTTACCTATTGGTATTTAATTTCTATGGACTTGTGTTTGGGAAAAACTCCTATGATACGGCTTTGGTCACAATGATTAAGTGCTATTGCTGGTAAGTACGCGGTTGGTGGTTCGAATACACCAGGTGTTCCTTGGAAATTATAGAGTAGTTCTAGTCTGTCTTACAGGATTTCTGTGAGTTGGAATCAACTTTAATGGCAGTGAGTTTGTTTCTCTGGTGTTTGATTCAAGCACTAGAGAAGTAATTTTATAGAAATGAGAATATATATGATGAGAAGTGTGGTGAAAAAATAAAAATGGGACCGGCGCAAATCTGGTCTGGGTAAGAATAATTCTAAAACTAAATTACCTAGTGCCAAGCTATATGTAAAAATGGGTGAATGTATACACTTGTTTAACTTAGTTGATTTGAATGTGGCATCAATGTGGCCAAACTAATGGATTTTAACTCTGTTAACTCATTGTTTTCATTATCTTCAATAGCCAAGAGCCAAGTGCCGTCGAGTCGGATCCGACTCATGGCGACCAGATTTTATCCTTTAACAATGACCAGCCATTCCATAAACATACCCTGTTAGTCACTAGAAAGGCATGGCAAAAGAGTGTAGATGGTTAAAACAAATGTATTATTGTTGAAAGTCAGCTCAAAACACATGACTTACTGTTGGCGGGATAAGAGGATTGTCATAACAATATATTAGTATTAGAAGTGAAAGAAAATAACTGGTGTAACGGAATACTGATTTTTAAAAATAGTTTTTCTCAAATTCCAATTATTGAGCAACCACAAAAAAAAGAAAGAAAAAGAAAAAAGCTTCTGAAAAAGTCCTTAAATATATGTGCACTTAAGATATTCTTTAAAAAATTATTTCACTGTAGTAATTCATTATAAACAAAAAGACATTTCGGTAAATAACAATAGCCTACCTTATTTCATGGTTCTTATTAATCCCAAAATAGTTTTCTTTTTTTTCCCTTCTGGTGGTGGTAAGTTAAATAATGTTTTCTGGGAGAAGTTGCTGTGTTGGAATAGAGAGTTCACTGAGGGAGGAATAAAATAAATAGGGAGATTCAAAAGATAGAATTAACTGGAGAAGGGCTTTGAGAACCACTTTATGGATTTTGCACAGTTATCCTGCAGACAATGGGGAACTTGCTTCCACATTTTGTTTGTACTACTTTCTTTCATTGCATCAGGTAGGGATACAAAACTGAATAAGACATAGTCTCTGATGTCAAGGATCTCAAATTCTGGTAAAGAACACAGAAAAATAAAATCCCAGGTAGCTAAATCGAAGCGGATTTTTTTTAAATCCCCTTTTTCTGGTATAGTCTGTGTACGAATAGTGTAGTTACAATGTTATATTTGCAGTGTGAAATACTGTGGAAAGAGTAAAACCCCATAGACTGTGAACACCAGTTGGAAAGCCAGATTCTAGGATGTTAAATGAGAGAGATCCACATACCCCTCTTAACCTAGGTAATAGGTATTTTGTTGTTGTTGTTACTACCAGGAAATATCTTGGATGGAAGAGGTCGTAGATTACTGCTGGGTTTTCAAAACACCAGCAGACCAGCCACCATGGGTGCCAACAGTTTATCTTTAAATCAGTTTATTTTAGAGTGATGGCATTTCCTCTGCTTGTTTCACAGCTCCTTTCTCTATTCTTTAGTAAATTCTTGCTCAAATATTCTAATTTTGTTTTGGCTGTCTTACAGGTATTTAAGAAAACATAATTTGTTCAGAGTTAACAGACTTTCCCCAAAGTCATTAAGGCTGCTTTTAGTGTTAGATCTAAGGGCAGCAATCAGTAAAAAAAAAAAAAAACTCCTGACAGAAAGAGAAATATCAGGGTCAGATTCAGGGCTCTGTGGTCTACTTAACATCTCCAGCAGTGATTCTGTTCCGGGGTTACTCTGTTAAGGAAACTGTCAGTTGTCCAGCAAGACTGTTTCTCTACTCCATAGTAACAGAGATGCATCCAGGAGGTGGCAGCCCAGCAATCTGTGTCACTAGGTGTGACATTTGACTAGTTCTTAACAATCACACGTGAGCCAGAGTGCTGCGTGCCTTCTCAAAACCAAGGTCTTTAAGAAGTGATTACAATTCCTCTGTGTCCTTCTGCTAGCTTGACGTAGTGGATGAGCAGCCCCCTTGAGGAAGACAAAGTCCCAGGACTGAAGGAGGCTAAATCTATGAATCATTTACAGAGGAGAGCTGCCCTCTGATCTGAAATTCCCACCTTGAACTGTTAAATAGGCAAAACCTTACACTTTTATAATTTTTCTGAGGTCTGTTTGTTACAACAGGGTAGTCTACCTTCTTAAAAGCTCCAGGTTAATTATGGTGATGCTGATGCTGATCACGATTGAAACAGCCGTTCTTCAAAGATATTTCATAGCACAACACAAAGTTTCTTCAGAGTAGAGGACATCTTTTCAGGTGATACTTAAATTGGAATTTTTTATTTCCCCACCAAGATACCTATAAAGTCCCTGCACTTCTCCTTCAGATCACAAAACACATAAAGCAGAAGAAAGGCACAAAGTCACTTTCAGGTATTTGGAAGCTGGTGCAAGCATTTTGCAGAGGGAAAATAGTTTCCTGAAGTTTTAGCTTTTCACAAAGTTGTGGACACTGTTAACGGGTGGTGGGGTGTGGGTGTTCTCTGATATTGTTACAAAAACTGTAACACATAGCTCTGTCAAAGATAACATAGGGCATGGAATAGTATGAGACACATGGTATGCAGTGTCAAAACTAATGTAAAAATTACAGAGTATTAGACCTCAAAAGAAAGATGTCTCTTTAATCACATTTGGCTAAGGATGTAATTAATTCTTTACTCATAAGGCCATAGATGCTATACCAGAGCCATGTAATATACTGTTTGTAATTTGTTATATACAAGGTCTGACAATTAAGTCCACAAACTCAATTATTCTAAGTGCTACATATTTCATTGCTGACTAGCACTACGGTCACCTGCAAAGTACTCCACTTGGGAAGCTATGCACTGACAGCAGTGCCTAGTCTACCTTTCAAAGCAATTTTGGAACTCTTTCTGAAATGGTCATTGCACATAGTGGCAAGTGGCAATTTGCAAACTTAAATTGTACAGTTGTCTGTGAAGGAGTTTTTAGCCAGTAAACAGCTCTATTGGTACATTCTCTCTACTCACCTGATCTGGCCTCCAGTGGCTTTTTTCTTTTCCCAAAGATAAAGGAAATATTGAAAGGAAGACATTTTGATGACATTCAGGACATCAAGGGTAATACGGAAATCAGTACTGAGGTCATCTCTTCAGACAAGAATGGACTGGACTAGTGGACATAGAATAACCATATGATGTATGTAGTTTATGGTTTTATACATTTATAGGAGGCCGTCCTACTGGTTTCTTTCTAGATGCAAGAGAAGAGGGTGAAGAGGATGGAACAGCTACTTGTTAATAAGATACTAGAAGTATGGAGTGAAAAGGAGGAATGTGCTGTCACTGGGTACAGAGAGCAGACGGAGTTGCAGACAGGCAGCCATGCAAAATTGATTTAGATTGTATACTTTCACTTAATGACAATAAAAAAAGAAAGAAAGAAAAAAGAAACTGGGGTAGTACGACAAGAGCTCTGATGGCCATTCCAGAAAAAGAGTTTCAAAATTGCTTTGAAAGGTGACTAGGCACTTGTGTCAGTGCACAGCTTCCCAAGGAGAGCACTTTGAAAGTGACCATGGTGATATTCAGCAATGAGATATGTAGCACTTTTTCTAGGATGAGTTTGTGAACTTAATTGGTAGTCCTCACATATCATTACGTTCTAATTAATGTCATATTTATAAGAAGCCCATAACCGCCATTAAAGATAAGGTTCTAGAATTCAGAGAGACTAGAAAAAGCAAATGATATTCTTTGAGATTGGTGATTTGACAAGGCTATTTCCCATGCTGAAGCCCTGTTTGCATAGTGGTTAAGAACTGTGGCAGTTTAAATTCACTAGTCAATCACTCACTGGAAACCATATGAGGCAGTTCTACTCTGTCCTATACAGTCACTGTGAGTTGGAATCGACTAGAGGACAGTGGCTTTGATTCTTGGTATTTGCTACGAGAAAGCTTGATGATGAATAAGGAAGACAAAAGACACTTTTAAATTGTGTTGGTGAAGAATACTGAATATACCACATACTGCCCACAAACAAACAAAGAAACAAAAAATCTGTCTTGGAAGGACAACCAGAATGCTCTTTAGAAGCACGGTTTGTGACATTATGTCTCTGTATATGTAATCAGGAGGGATCAATCCCTGGAGAAAGACATCATGCTTGGTAGAAGGTCAGTGAAGAATAGAACGATCTTCTACAAGATGAATGGACAGTCACTGCAACAATGGGTTCAAGCACAACAATTGCGAAGATGACACAGGATTGGGCTGTGTTTCATTCTGTTGTACACAGGACCACTATGAACTGGAATCAACTCAATGGCACATAGCAGTAACAGCAACATGCTGTTGTTGTTGTTAGGTGCCTATCGTGGATTGGATTGTGTGGCCCTAAAAATATGTGTAGCCATGTGGCTGGGCCACGATTCCCAGTATCTTGTGATTGTCCTCCATTTTGTGATTTTCCTGTGCTGTATGTTAAAGGATTAGGGTGGGACTGTCAATCCCTTCATAGGATCACCTCCCAGCTCCACTATAAAGGGAGTTTCCCTGGAGAATGGCTTGCTCCACCCTTAATCCTTTCATTCTGCAAGAGACAAAAGGAAAGAGAAGCAAGCAGAGACTGGGGAACCTCACACCGTCAAGAAAGCAGCACCAGGAGAAGAGCCTATCCCTCAGACCTGAGGTTCCTACACCAGGACACTCCCTGGACAAAGACTCTGACTCTCCTCCAAAGGTGACAAGGGGGAAAGGCTTCCCACGGAGAGGACATCTTGAATTTGTACTGTAGCCTCCCAGACTGTGTAAGAATAAACCTTCCTTTGTTAAAGCCATCCACTCTGTGGTTTTTTCTGTTAGAGCAGTCCTAGCTGACTAAAACAGTGTTGCTGAGTTGGCTGTGACTCATAGCAACCCTATGAACAACCTTATGGCCCAGTCTTGAGCCATGTCCACAATCATTTTCATGCTTAAGCCGTTGTCTCAGCCACTGTGTCAATCTGCCTCATCAAGGGTCTTCCTCTTTTCCGCTGACCCTCCACTCTACCAAGCACAATGTCCTTCTCCAGGGACTGATCTTTCCTGACAACACGTCCAAAATATGTAAGATGCAGTCTTGTCATCTTTGCTTCCAAGCACTCTGGTTGTACTTCTTCCGGAATAGATCTATTTGCTCTTTTGGTGGTCCACAGGACATTCAACATTCTTCTCCAGCACCACAATTCAAAGGCATCAATTCTTCTTCTGTCTTCTTTATTCACTGTCCAGCTTTCACATGCATATGATGCAACTGAAAATACCATGGCTTGACTCAGGCACATTTTATTCAACAAGGTGATGTCTTTACTTTTCAATACTTTAAAGAGTTCCTTTGCTGCAGATTTTCTCAATGCAATGCATGTTTTGATTTCTCGACTGCTGCTTCCATGGGTGTTGATTGTGGAGCCAAGTAAAATGAAATCCTTGACAACCTCAACCTTCTCTCCACTTATGTCAATGTTGCTTACCAGCTCAGTTGTGAGGATTTTGTTTTCCTGATGTTGAGGTGCAATCCAATACTGAAGACTCTGGTTCTTGATCTTCATCAGTGCCTCAAATCTTTTTCATTCCCAGAAATTAAGGTGGTGTTGTCTGCTTGATGCCGGTTATTAATGAATAGTCCTCCAGTCCTAATGCTTCATTCTTCTTTGTATCAGACAGCTTCTCAGATTATTTGCTTGGCATACAGATTAAAAAGGTGTGGGAAAGGACACAATCCTTACACACAGCTCTCCTGACTTTAAACCATGCAGTGTCCTCTTGTTCTGTTCGCACGACTGCCTCTTGATCCATATACAGATTCCTTAAAAGACAATTAGGTGTTCTGGAATTCCCATTCTCTGCAATACTAGCCATAATTTAGTATGATCCATACAACTGAATGCTTTTACGTAGTCAATGTAACACGAGGAAGCATCTTTCTGGTATTCTTTGCTCTCAGCCAAGATTCACCTGACATCAACTATGATATCCCTGGTTCCACGTCCTCTTCTGAATCCAGCTTGAATTTCTGGTATTTCCTTGTCAATATACTGCTGCAGTTGCTTTTGAATGATCTTGAGCAAAATTTTACTGGTGTGTGATATCAACAATATTGTTCAGTAACTTCCATATTCGGTTGGATCACCTTTCTTTGGAATGGGCATAAATCTGGACCTCTTCCAGTCAGTTGGCCAGGTAGCCATCCTCCAAATTTCTTGGCATAGACGAGTGAGCACTTCCGTACTGCATCTGTTTGCAATATGCTACATGACATAAATTTAATATTGATAATGACACTAGGGTAGAGGTTATAAATTTAAGGCTTTAGAGATAGATGAGAGTCAGCATAAATTTTTACCCTGCTACATTCTAATGTTGTGACCTAACCAAGGTTATCTAATTTTTTTGAGCCTCAATTTATTTGTAAAAATGGAAATAATAACTACCTCATACAGTTATGGGAAACCCTGATGGCATAGTTGTTAACTGCTATGGCTGCCAACCAGAGGCTGGCAGTTCAAATATGCTAGGTGCTCCTTGGAAACTCTATGAGACAGTTCTACTCTATCTTGTAGGGTCACTATGAGTCAGAATTAACTGGAGGTGAGTCGGATCCGACTCGACGGCACTTGGCTTGGCATTAGGTTTAGGTTTGGTTTTTGTTCTTATGGTTATTGTAAGGACAAAATAAAAATATCTACAGATTATTTAGTACAGTGTGTCAGACAGATAAGACATTAGTAGTAGACTAATTAAGACTAAAACCAAAAACCCCACTGCCATTGAGTTGGGTCTGACTCATAGCAATCCTAGAGGTCAGAGCAGAACTGCCCCATAGTTTCTAAGGAGTGACTGGTGGATTTGAACTGTTGATCTTTTGGTTAGCAGACGTAGCACTTAACCCACTATACCACCAGGGTTTCAATTAAGACTAAGTGTTCTATATATTATATTACCATTACAAACTAGACACTAAATTCTTTGAAACTTAAAATTTATTTTCTCCCATTTGTTTAAGATTTCCATTTTGAAAAATGAACTTCAAGAATCCAATAAAGGGAAGCAACTTTGATATGACAGAGTATGGTGTCTCTATTTGAAATTCTTACATATCATATATTTCAAAAACTTCTGTCATTGGACTGATATTTTAACGATTTTGAAAAGACATTTAAGAATGTATCCTTTCTCTAGGGTATTTTCACTCCTTAAACCATGACTACAGTGTGAGGCACTCCTTGAATACTCTGGGGGTCAGTTCTACTCTGACCCTAGGGTCGCCATGAGTCGGATCCGACTTGTTGGCACTTGGCTGGGACAGTGTGAAGGAATAGTAGGGTAGGTAAAAAAATACACGGTTGCCTGTTGCCTTTTGAGGTAAGGTAAATATTATAAATATTATAAAAATGACTGTGGTGTCTGTTGAATGCATCTGTGAGTACCCCAAAAATCCGTAAGTGTACACTTTAAATGGGTGGGAAAGCAAAAGGGATTACAGCTTGCTGACAAATTTCTTACGATGATCACTTCAGAAAAATGTCAAAAGAAGTTCCCTTCTTGCTTTTAGGAGGCATTAACATAAATTATAAAAATATATTATCAGTTAACATAATTATCAACCATTCAGTTTGTCTATAAGTGTACAATAATCACTTTAGTTGAATTTATAACCAAACTTCTTACATGTTTAAGAAAGGGCAGAACATGAGTATTAATCGGTGGGTCAGAAGCACACTTGCTGTTGTCCTGATATCAAAATAGTACCTTCATTATGCACATCGCAGCTGTCAACATCTTATCAACAATCTATCCTCTTTAATTTTTAGATCCTTGCTGAGGTCAAGGTCAATCTTTTGAAATTTCAAATACAAAATGATAAAATCTCTTTTCAACATTTTCTCTATAAAAAAGATAACTCATTATGATACTTTTCTTCCTTCTTGAAACCATGCTATTGCACTATTCTAGACTTCAGAGTTTCAATTTAAACATTTACTTATTCTGCTTTGTAACACAAACATGAACAATCTGAAAACAATGATTTTTTCTAGTTCTATAGCTTATCATTAGATACTATAATGTTCTGTCTTGCAAAAATTTAGCAAAGAAAAAATAACTTATGGTTTTATATCTTATTGCATAACTAATTCTACCTTAGCACACTTCAATAGTGAGCTAAGTATCCAGGACTATCTCATTTTCTTTTAAGACAGAAGTGAAGAGGTTAATTCACAGCTGCACGTAGGAATGATTTTTTTTACATCTGACCAGTCGTTTTTTCTTAAAAAAGACTTGTTTCAATTATTAAACTATTTTTACCACAACTGACCAGAAGTGTGATGCCAGTCAACAACTAGTATGAAATTATATTGCTTAGCTTCTATATAAAAACAGCTTCTGTTCATGTAAAGTTTGGAATTAAAAATAGGGCAGTTAAGTTAAAAATCTGATTCAATCCTTGGAACTAGCAGATGGAGGAGTAAAAGGAGACAGAGAGAGAAACTGATTGAGAGTGCTTTTGAGGTCAGTCAGACACCACCAATTTCTTATATTCGGCTATAATAATGTTTAATGGATCTGAGCAACCAGAAAACAACGACCTGTTCTTCCTTCCTCTAAAGATCTACATGATACGGATTTAAAAAGGAAAAGGTCTTCCAGGGTACACCAGGACATGATTTCAAAGGCAGGAGGTGAGACGCGAACTGCGGAGCGTTCTTCAAACCACCACGACCTTTTCTCTGTTTCCTGCCTTGCTCTTCTCAACCCAGCCAGAAATCCCAGACAAGTTTATTTACACTCACATTTACGCGCGCTCGGGCGCGCGCGCTCTCGCGCTCTCTCTCTCTCTCTCTGTCTCTCTCTCTCTCTCTCTCTCTCTCTCTCTCACACACACACACACACACACACACACACCTCGCGCGCAGAGAGAGTAGCGGAAACGCCCTCTTTCCGTCCCTTCCAAACAATTATCTCGGAGAGCAAAAGAAAATAATCAGCAGCCCAGTGTGCTCAGCGGCGGCGGAGCCCGAGAGCCCGGCGCGGGAAGGGAGGGCGAGCGGGGAAACGTGGCTGCTCGGCCGAGGACAGGATTTGTGAAGAGGAGCGCTGGCCCGCGTGCGCCTCTTGTTCCCCGTGTAATTTGCAGCCAATCATCAGTAGGTGTCCACGTCCCTGCGTCCTCCTCACCTCGGCGCCAATCACCCCCCTCGCCCCCGCCCCCAGCCTGCACACCTCCTCCCTCGCCTTTCTCTCGGTCTCCCCTCCCCCAGCAACCACACACGCACACACACAAACAGCGAGAGAAGGGGGGGAGGGTGAGAGAGAGAGGGAGAGACTCCCCGGCTCCCTCCCTCCCTCGCACACAGCGACTGGAGACGGACGGAGAGCAACGCGCTGGGAGAGGAGAGACCACCGAGAACAGCCCGGCGCTCTCACACATACACTCACACT
Source organism: Heterohyrax brucei (assembly GCA_028571685.1). Classification (NCBI taxonomy): domain Eukaryota; kingdom Metazoa; phylum Chordata; class Mammalia; order Hyracoidea; family Procaviidae; genus Heterohyrax; species Heterohyrax brucei. The sequence continues at coordinate 81,267,705 of CM053143.1, forward strand.
CGGCTCTTTCCTCTCCCCCCACCTCCTCCTCCTTCCACCCCCACCACTAACACCATCTCCTCCTCCTCTCTCTGCAACAAGAAAAAAAAAAGCCATTTACAGGTATTTTTTTTGATCCGCATATTTATTTATCCGCCCCCCCAACAGTTTGTTTACAAGTATTAAAGTTGTAATTGGGAGCTGCCAAGACACATCTGGATTTGTGTTTCTTTGTGTTAGGGGGTGATGTGCAACTAATTAAAGGCAGACTGGCAGCGTCTGCAAATTCTAAGGCTCCCCAAATAAAAAGAGACTGGTAAGTGATTGTTCTTTCTCTTTCTCTGGCTTTTTTTTTCTTAAATGTTTGCTGTCCGTGGGGATTGTAAAAGTAGATTATTAATGCTGGACTCCAGCAATAAAAGGCATCGCTGTATTAATTTATTAATTAATCTGCACCAGCCCCTCCTCCTGAATGTTAAATATGACCTTTGATCTCTGTGTCTCTGGTAGACCAGACATACAATATTAGGCATGTACAGTCACATTGTTTAAAGGCAAAGCAGGATCATGAAGTATGGGTGTCTAATCTAGCCTTGGCATAGGACTCTAGTTATTTGTGTGTGTTTTATTTTGTTTTTTAAAGGAAGGCCAAACAATAGCTGTGACTTAGATACCTTTTTCATGCTCCAGAGATGCATTGATTAAACAATAATGACCTGTATACTGGGTACAATCATTTTCTACAGTTTCTGGTGGCATTAAACCTTGAGGGAGAAAGGGGGGTGGTGAAGGCAATGAGAAAAGCAAGGGAAGCCTCTGTGCGGAAACACCACTCCGATACTCTGAAAAAGGGACGTTAAATTATTTCTTTATGTGGAACAAGGTCAAAAGACTAAAATGTTGAAATTTCCCCTCCACTCAATGTGATGGTATCTAATGTATGGTTGGCATAACTAGTTTTTACTGAGTAGCAGTTATTATGGTCTTGCAGTTACAATGTGATTCCCAGAAACTGTAGCTATATGCATTTCTTGCTGTACCTTCCCCCACCCCCTTCCCAAGCGTCAAGAATATTTAGCTAGGAGCATTTGGGGGGCACCCTTTGTATTGCCATCAGACCTCTGAAGGGAGCAGTTGTCCCTAATGTGAAACCACAGAGGTGGTTCCTGAGTGATTAGGGACTTGCTGTGATTGAAAGATGCCTGCTAGCTTCTAATCCAGCCTGGGGTGAGGTTCCTTATCTTGATTTACTTTGCCTAATAGGGATTTGTTTACATAAACTCCTCTTTTTAGGGCACTTCATCAGCAAGACTTGAAGTTTTTGCTCTTGAAGTTTGGGCGTCAGTGGTTCATTAATCTAATTATAAGCATAATTACTATAATTGATATCCATTTTGAACTCAGAATATTTGGGACTGACTGGGCCCCCATTTAGATGTCTCTGAATTCCACATTCTAGACCAATATGTGGACTTCAGAAGATGTCACAAAAAGATATTCTGGCAAAAGAGCTGGAGACAAAGAAACTGGTCTTGTTGTTGTTGTTAGTATAGACTTTATGTCTTTGCTTTACTTCCTAAAACGTTGTGATATACTTCTATCTCTGTAATAAACAACTAAAATCTTTCTTCCTAAAGCATAATATTGGCCTCTGAGAAATGGGATGAATGCAAATACTCAGTTAACAGCAAACTCTCCTTTAGAAAAGAGCAAAAGAACAAAATTATTCTAATGGTTATTTCTTCAGGCAAAAAGCCTTAAGGTCCCCACCCCCTTTTCTCAGTGTAAAAACCAATGTCAGTGGGAGATCCTTTTTAAAAAGTCCCAAGCTTTCCTCTTATCTTGGGAAGAGACAGGGGTGTCGGTTGGTAAAGATTGGAAATATTCCTACAGAGGCTGCAAACCCTTGGCTTAAAATCTGGGACATTGCTTGTGTGATTATTTTCATTTTTATGTAGTCTATCTTTCTTTTCTTTCTTTCAAACAAGTAGAACGCCACTCTCTTATCCACTGTGCTCCCCCCGCCACCCCAGGCCCACCACCAAATGCCTTGTACAATTGAGACCTGTCCTTGGTCCTTTGAATTAAGACCCTAACAGAGCCAGCTGTGCTGGGACTCAAACTAATGACCGCAGACACAGAAGGACACTGTGGCAGCTGGTAGTTCTTTTTTCCCTGCCTCTTTTAGTTCAGATTGTACGTGGGCAGTCTCCTAGCTCTCAGTTGTATTGTGTTTGCTTACAGTTTATACTCGGATGTATTGTAGACTTTCTCAGTACTTCATTTGCTAATTTCCTGTTCGTTTTCTTCATAGGGCCATTGCTGTTTTCTGTTTTACAGCATTTGCATGCCCAGGCAGCATTTGTTCACACATTTCATAATGTTTAAATGCCCTCTGCTTATAGGTAGTATCGCCCTCCCACCCCTGATTTGCATGTCTTTAGCACTCCAATTGCCCTTTTCCCTCGGCATTTGTCACCCCGGTCTTCCCTCTTTCCCTGGGTATCCTGGCTATTAATACGTTTTCTCAGAAGGGTTATAAGAATAGGGGGGAGGAGCTGTGGGGAGGGAGAGAGCGGGGGTTGGGAGCGTGGGGGGTGGGTTGGGAATGGGGGAGATCACGTCTTGATGATTGTTATGCAAACGACCTGAAGGAAGAATGTGGGAGCTTTCGGTGTCTACGGTGGGATAGTGAGGGAGGCTGTTTATTTATTTTTAATCTTTTTCCTCGTGCAGCTCGTTGGAATGACTTTCTTTATTTTAGTTGTAACAGTTGGAGGATAATGCAAAGGAAGACGCTGCCTGGGAATTCACCGTCTGTGGAAATGCGCCCTAGAGAGGAATAAAGCAACTCTCACCTTGCTCTCCCCACCCGCACCCACTTTCCCCTCCTGCCTCGGCCCCCACCCCAACACCACCATCACCCCCTTCCCTCCCCCCCACCTCCCCCCCTTTCCCACCCAGGTGTCGGACCAGGCGGTCCCCACTTCCACCCTGCACCCCTTCTTTCCCCCCTGCACCATGAACACCAATGTCTGCGTGGAGCCCGGGCCGAGCCCGGAGGCCCCGGGCTTGCCCAAGGAGAGCCACCTGCCCGAGGGGGCCCTGAACAGCCTTGTGGATTACAACTCTGAGATGGAGCGCTACCGCTCCTTTGCCACCTCCTTCTACAAGACCAACGGGGGCGCCTTCCCGCAGGCGGCCAAGATCGCGCGCATCACCACCCCCATCTTCCCCAGCAGCGCCGCCGCCGCCGCGGCCGCCGCGCGCATCGGCATGTCCCCCTGGAACTGCGACAACGCGGCCACCGCCGCCGCCGCCACCGCCATGCTCTGGGGCAGCGGCGGGGGCGGGGGCGGCGGCGGGGGCGGGGGCGGCGGGGGCGGCGGGGGCGGCGGCGGCGGGGGCGGGGGCGGCGGGGGCGGCAGGAAATCCTCCTCCGCCGCCGCCTCCTCCTCCGCCTCCTCCTCCGCGATCCTCCCTGCCGCCGGCGGTGGCGGCGGCGGCGGTGGCGGCGGTGGTGGCGGCGGCGGCGGCGGCGGCGGCGGCGGCGGCGGTGGCGGCGGCGGCGGCGGCGGCGGCGGCGGCAGCAGGACCAGCATGCACCACCGAAACGACTCCCAGAGGCTGGGGAAAGCTGGCTGCCCGCCAGAGCCGTCGTTGCAAATGGCAAATACTAATTTCCTCTCCACCTTATCCCCTGAACACTGCAGACCTTTGGCGGGGGAATGCATGAACAAGCTCAAATGCGGCGCTGCTGAAGCAGAGATAATGAATCTCCCCGAGCGCGTGGGGACTTTTTCCGCTATCCCGGCTTTAGGGGGCATCTCATTACCTCCAGGGGTCATCGTCATGACAGCCCTTCACTCCCCCGCAGCAGCCTCAGCAGCCGTCACAGACAGTGCGTTTCAAATTGCCAATCTGGCAGACTGCCCGCAGAATCATTCCTCCTCCTCCTCGTCCTCCTCAGGGGGAGCTGGCGGAGCCAACCCGGCCAAGAAGAAGAGGAAAAGGTGTGGGGTCTGCGTACCCTGCAAGAGGCTCATCAACTGTGGCGTCTGCAGCAGTTGCAGGAACCGCAAAACGGGACACCAGATCTGCAAATTTAGAAAATGTGAAGAGCTAAAGAAAAAACCTGGCACTTCGCTAGAGGTCAGAGGAGATGATTTCTTGTTTCCCAGCCTCCCCCCTTCCTTGCTCACTCCCCTTTCCTCTCCCCTTCCAGGAGTCTTGTCTAGCTTCAAGTCGCAGTACCCTTTTTCTGAAGCATCCTTCAGGTTGTGAGATAAGGTGGTAGGTAGGTAGGTGGATTGTGGAGGGCAAGGCCTCTCCGCCTCCCTCTCCAGCTGCACCTCACGTGGAACCACCCTCCAGACGCGGAGGGCGCCCCTCCTTTTTCTCTCTGGGGGAAAATAATGTAATTGGTTGGAAAAATTAGAAGTTTCACATTCAATATGGTCAAAATTGCCCCTTAGTGGTTTAAAAAGCTTCTCTTCTTTATTAAGAAAAAAGAAAAGAACCGCATCTCTAACCAAAGGTTTCAACGCATCACATCCTCTATATTATTATTGGCTAACAGACACATACCAGTGGCCCAGATATAAGAGGGACATAAAAATGGCCCTCACGGTTTATTCTGGGGGACACAGTTTGTGGCACAGAAGCCTATTTCTTTATAAGAAAAACAAACAAAACTAATACAGTAGTGAACAACTGAAGGTGGACTCAAAAGGGAAATTTTCTACTGCCTTCTAGAATAGCTTTCCTCCTCCTCCCAACACAATGTTTCCTATTTTGTGTGTATCTTCTGTTTTTTCTTTAGAAAACAAAAACAGTGTCAAAAAGTGAACACCACCCTGCAATTTTCAAGGAGTCAGGACTTAAAGTGATACAATTAGTTACTTTCAGGGAAAGAGATGGTAATATTGTTTCAACATTATTCGATACAGTTTCAGAAAGCAATGATTCTGAAAATTTGGTTACAGATAGATTTCCTTTGGGCTCTGCGTTTGACAAAGTAACCATTTTGTGAGTTGTCAAAGTTGTTCTATACACCAAGCACAGATTTGGTAGATATCTTGCATGGTCAATAGCAGTTTCTTTTTCCCTCTGTGACTCTAACAGATAATGAATAGAGAGAGCATCACTAAAGTAACTGTTGACTTAGGCTTCTAATTACGTTAAAGGCCAAAGGTTGATGTATTTGGTGGAAATTTCTGCCGTGTCATGATAAAAGCCGGGAAATGGAAAATTACAGGCAAAGTGACTTGGGTAGTATATTAAACAATGAAATATGGACAGGTGACTATATTTCATCTCTTGGTGTTAAAAATAGGAGTGGATAGTTAGATGTTCATATGCACAAAGTGGGTTTAACAGTGGGGACCATTCTATGAACTAGATTGTAGGATGCAAGTAGTTCTCACAAGTTATCCTCAAAAGTGTAAATTGTGAGCACAGTTTTAGAGGAGTGTTCTCCAGGAAAGCCTGGAAACTTTAAAGCCAAGCCAAGTCCTTTTAAAACTGGACTTTAAAAGGCTAAGGCAAAAGGGTAGAGGTCTTTGTTGCACTGTTGAACATATGTAGAATATAGACTTTTCACTGTATTAGTACGAACTGAAGCAAATAGCACATTGGTTTCCTAAAAATAGAAGAATTTTACTGATACAGTCATTGCTTGCCATCAGTTCCATCAAAACACTGCAGTGATTTCTCTTTGTAAAAGAACTTACCTCTTTGTTAGAAGTTTGACTTTACTCCAGGGTAGTTTGTTTTGTTTCCTTTGGCAACTCTGTTTAAGCAAAGATAATAGCAGCTATAAAAATGCAGATCCAGGTATTAGGTGACAAAATTTAGCTTTTGGCTTTTTTCTCTGGATTGGTTTATTGTAACTTCTTTAGGTCTCTAATGTCCAGGGGAAATTAAAAGTTAATACTAAAATTTTCCGTTAATACATAATGGGTAAGGAGTACATGGCTTTGTTTTTTTTCTTGAAATGTAGTACCCAGAATTACAGAGTGGGCAATGCTGTTAGTCCTCAGCTTTAGTTAGATTCATGGCACTGCTTGTGTCCTAATTTAGAATATATAATGTATAAGACTACAAAAAATTGTTTAATAAATAACTATGAAGGAGCTCAATACGAATATCAACAGGTTTTCTGCATCAGTTTCTATGCTTTGTCTACACAGATTTCTTGATCTCTCCCATCCATTTTACTGTAGTTTCCTGACATGGTTGCTGTGACACTTAAATTACTTAGGCATTTTGGTGCAAAATCTCATAGTGTCACTTTTTCTTCCCATTTAAGAGCCACATACACAAAAGTTTTGTTGATCTTCAAAGAGTGGGACATGAGTGGGAGGGGAAGCAAATGTCTCCCTTTGAGGAGCCCTCTGAAGATGCAGGCTTCATTTTACCAGAGGTTCAAAGATACCATTGTCAATGAAAGCTTATTTGGCAGAAAGAAAAGGAATGAGTTTTCAAAATTAGGCAAAATTCTTGTCAGTTCGTTAAAGAGGCAGTGGTGGCATGATTGTCTGAAGCACATGTGTGACCACAGAGTTAGGGTTGTAGGAAAGCAGCTGAATGAGTGTTAGAGTGACAGGGCTGACACAATCCAACCAAAGCTGGAACTATGTTTACAGGTCAGTGAAAAATCCCTGTGTTCACCAGGCTTCCCTGTCTAGTTTGGATTCTCTAGGTTACCAGCTGATGAGATGCTTTAGAGTTTGGCTGGACTCCTTGACTGAGGGCATGGATTTGGGGATTCCTTGTGGCTCTTACCTATGGATTTCAAGTTTAGGTCAATTGCTAACATTTGTTAGCTTTCAATTATGCAAACCAGTTAACATCTGGATCATAATCTCCTGGATCATAGTCACTAGTTACAGCCCTACTCATCGTTTTCAAACCCGTGTGCCCTTCTTCTCTTTGACTTCTCATCCCAAAGACTAGAGGCATAATCAGATTTTCAGGGTGAGTAAACCAGAAATTAAGACAGACTAAAATTAAGACAGGCTCATGTAGATGTGTTGGGATGCTTGCCCACATTTTTTAAGTCTCCTTTCTAGCATTCCTTCTGAAACTGCTTTAATTACTTCCAGATTTCTCTAGTTAGTTTCACTTTAAGAGCAGCTTCATGCCCTAGAAAGATGTGTATAAAATCACCTCTTAATATTTCACATGATACTAAGGTAATAAAACAAATTTAGTTTTTCTATGACATTGTGCCTGCGTATTTGCGTATACTGCTGTTCATTTAGGAACCCTTGTGACAAAGTGCTTAAAAGCTCAGGCTGCTACCCCAAAAGTTGTCAATTGGAATCCCCCAGCTGCTCCTTGGAATCCCTGTGAGGCTGTTCTCTTCTGTCCTCAAGGGCTGCTATGAGCAGGAATTTACCTGATGGCACACAACAACAACTGGTCATTTAGTTAATTATTGTCTTAAAACAATCACTAATTATTCAAAACAGTTATCACAAATGTCATATGCACCTTATGTGAAAAAACTAAGAAACAGTGCATCTTAAAGGATCAATATTGGATCTTTGGTATTTTAAGAGGCATGTGATTGCATAGGAGATCCTTATGATAATAAGTTACATAATAACACTTCTTCCCTGCAACAGTGATTGTTCAGTTTTTATATTCACAGCACTGATGTATCTGATACAAAGAGTTAATTTTTTACAGTATCACAGTCTGATATGGCTCAAGGGATAAAGTTGTCCTGTGGGCAACCCCAGCCTCTTAGTCCCTGAACATTGTTCAGGTGACATGATTGATCTCTGTGGGACAGCATTAGAGACCACACAGATCTGGTTTCTCTCTCATTAGTTGATTTATGGAATTACATTAGTAAGCAGTGCCTGAGGAGGTTCCCCTGCCCCCACTCTTGACTTTCTTTGCTCCAGGTTACACACCATACCACCATGGCTTTCAGTTAGCTGGAGGAGGGATTGGAAAGGAGCACGTGCTAATGAGAAAGCGGAGATTCGGGAAAGTCAGGAAAAAGGCCAGTTCTGTCCCCCATTTGCTGAATTTTTGTTTCTTTCTGAAAAAACAAAATTATCTGCGGAATGTACAGACCAGTGATAATTTTTTCACAAGTCAGAATTTAGCTTCAAAGGAGTTTGGTGGAAAGCATTTAGGTATTGTCCCAAACTTATAACTTGATTTAGACAAGCGTATTTAGGAAGGAAGAAGCATATGTAGTATGTTAAGTTCTAAGCATCCCAAACACAAATGCAACTAACTGTAATATTCTGTACAAAGCACTCTCTGAAATGTGCGCAGAAAGAGAGGGCACCTACCTCTTAAATTCACTTGGAGACCACACTCATGAAAGTTGTGACACAAATTTGGAGTCTGTATATTTAAAAGAAAAAAAAGGGGGGGGACATAGAGATGCAGTGATTAGACTGCTCAGTTGTCATCCAAAAGGCTGATGGTTCAAACCCACCAGCCACTCTGTGAGAGAAAGATGTGGCAGTCAACTTCCATAAATATTTCGCTCAATACCATCAAGCTGATTCTGACTCATAGTGGCCTCGTGGGGTTCCCAAGACTGTGAATCTCTATACAAACTGACTGCTGCATCTTACTCCCACCACATCTTACTCCCATGAAGCCAACTTTTTGGTTAGCAGCTTATCACTTGAACCACTGCCACTCTGGCGCTCCTTCCTCAGACGTTACAGCCTTGGAAACCAGATGGACTATTTTTACTCTATCCTGCAGGGCTGCTGTGAGACAGAATCTACTCTGTGGCAATTGGTTTGGTGACTTGATAGTTAAATACAGAAATCAGTCAGTAATTGGACATGCCATAAGTTTGGGGGTTTGGCAGCTTTCAAAACAATATTTATGAGTTATATAAAAATATTTCATGCTTTAAATCAAAACAGCCACTAGTGTATCACTTTCTTGTAATTTAAAAATGAGTTTTTAATTTTCAGTTTCAAGAACCAAAATGTCAGTAAAAATAGATACATTTTTATTTTAAACTAAAAATGTAAATATATATCTCACTATAAAAGGAAAATAAGTTATTCACTAAAATTCAAACAAAATTATAGCATATTAACCCAAGACTGTATCATAGAAATAACATGGAGACCCTGACTATTATAAATGATGAGAAAAAAAACTCACAAACATTTAGCTTTGACAAAAACCATAAATCAGATTTGTGGCCAAGGTGTGCAACTCTGATACAAGAACAATAAGATTATCTTTCCATCACTAAGTTTTAATGTAATACAGTGGAAATTGTTTTTAAAAGATGCATACATTTTCAACAGTTCTTAGATAAAAATAATAGCCAATCTAGAATCATATATCTTTTTACTACTCTTTTAGATGCCAATTATGAATAGTAAACCAAAACAATTAAAACCCATTTGCAAATTATGTTCTAAAAATAATTATTTGAAATTCAACAATCAATGGAAATACAAACTGAAAGTCAAGCAGAACAAATGAAACAAGAACAGCAACAAATTTGAGTTCAATTTAATCAGATAAAATATTTGAATATTTGAAATAAGAGTGGAAATGTGTCTAGTGATGAGAGGAAAAAAGTTATTTGAGTTTTAATTTTTTTTTTAGTGGCAGACCACTGTTTTCCAGGTTTGAGACCAAAGATCTGTTTGGGAATGATGATAAAATAACTGGTAGAATCTTCTTTCTGGATTACAAAGTAAAACATGAAACCATTTGAGTATTTTCCAGTTACAGGCAAGAGTGTGCTTTTCACAAGTCTTCTAAAGTAGCTGGTGCTTGTTGAATTCACTGTTCAATCTCAGTTGGTAAGAATGTCTGAATAACTAGCTCACTTTTCTCAGAAAACAATTTACTTTTTAATTTTGCTTTGAAAAAGTTTAGCGAAATGTCCTGCTATTCAATACATTTCATCAGAGGATATTACACAATTTCTTACAATTATTTTTACTCACTTTTTACAATATATATTTTAAAACTTTTTTGTTTGTCATATATGAGTATGTAGTTAAATCAATAGGTTAAATTTAAGATTCGTTGAAGACTTACATAAATACACAAATTGGAAAATGACTACCTTCTCTTTAAGTTTTTCTCTTCTAGATTAGTTTTAAAAGGAAAAAGTGAACTTAAAAACACTTGGTAACATCACTAAGTTTTTAAGTCATGTGATTTCAGACTTTTAACAAAAAGTTGTTTTACATTTTTTAATCAATGTAAATCAATCACTGCAAATGTAATGCGTAATTGTGCACCCTTGTTTATGCTGCAAAGCTTCTCCTGTTCTTAACAGGTTTTTCTATTTAACATTATGCTATTTTCCAGAGGAGTTACAAAATATTGTGAGGAGTAGGGAGAATGCACTGATGAGTTTATATTTAAGTCATCTTGTGTTCCATCACATGCAAACACCTGTCCTGAAATTGAATTATTCTTCAGGGTAATCGAAAAGCCTCCCTCCATTCAGCATCATATATTTTCTCTTGTTTATTGAGTTATGTTGCGCCATAATTCAGATACGACAGCCATTTAATAATGTTGAAGACTTAGCTCTGCAGGGGCTAAAAGGATCCCAGCAGGCTTGTTAACTTCTACTCTAAAACATTATGAGAAATGTTTTTCCCTCTGTGAAACTTCAGGGGTTTCTCTTAATTTATTTTAAAGGGATAAGAATCCATAGCCAGGTATGAGGTCAGCCCTATTGACTTTTTTCCCTTTTTTCCACCTCTGCATATTTAGTCTGTCCACGCTTATGGAAACCCTGGTGGTGTGGTGGTTAAGACCTGTGGCTGCTCACCCAAAGGTCAGCAGTTGGAATCCACCAGGCAGTCCTTGGAGGACATTTCTACTCCATCTTAGAAGGTTGCTGTGAGTTGGAATTGACTCAATGGCAGTGGGTTTGGTTTTTCTGTTTTGTCACACATTACAGTTCTCACTCCAAACAAAGTGGAAAAACAGGCTTTGAATGAACTCAAAAATGCATTTTCTTGGCTAATGTAAAATGTCTATATAAACTATGAATGTTCAGAACAATACCATCATTTTCTTGACTTGTATTTACTTTACAATAAAAAATTTTGCTTGGGCTACATAGGTCCATCTTTCAGCAAGCATTTGTGGAAACAGCCAGTGGTATCCAGTAACTTACCAGTTGAACGCTGTTAGGTGTATCAGCATAACTCTTTCAACTTTATTTCCTGATCTTTAAAATGAAGAGATCAACCTACCCTACATTTTAAAAAATATTCCTTGTAGATTAATTGTTCCTTGCAAACTGAAAGATATAAAAATTTGAAGTCCTCTTGGAAACTCATCAGAATAAAGCAAAGAATGGATCAATTTTATTTACATATATTGCACCATCAGGTACCTACAGTGTTTAGAAATTAAAGCCTAAGACTATTTGTGGGTTGTTTTCTGAATATTCATTTTCAAAATGAATTTCAGTTCTTCAAAGACATGGCTTGAGTTAGTTTAGAAAGAGATAAACCTGATAAACATGTTACTCTTGTTCCTATAACTGCATTAGGAAATGCTAGGGAAAACTGAGCAAATTAGTGAATTCAGTCAAGGTGATCTGCCAGTTTAAATCACTTAGTTCTCTTTCTCCTTCATTATGAAAGGCATACTATTGTCAATGATTTCTATATCTTTTAATGTGTGTGTGTATGTGTTTCACTTTAATACAATAGACTTATTTGGCTACTAGATTACTTTGGGCAGTCACAGGGAGCTATTCTGAATGTGAGTTAGGTGATTTTAAATAAATTATTGTAAAAAAGACATGGCTAAATGCTTATCCTGTATCCTAGTTGGAGAATATATTTAACAAATATTGTGAAACTGTAGGTTTTATATAGTCTGACTCATAGCAATTCTATAGGACAGAGTAGAACTGCCCCACAGAGTTTCCAAGGAGAGCCTGATGGATTTGAACTGCTAACCTTTTGGTTAGCAGCTGTGTCTCCTAAGTACTACACCACCAGAGTTTCCTGTATCCATGTACACATGTGTGTGCATATATACTTATATATATGTGTATGTTATGGGTAGGAAATAAGATAATTATATGACAATTTTTGAGATTAATAAATTGAAATTCTCTTTTTTCAACAGACAGGAGAGTATTTATGAAATGAAAGTTGGTAGGCAATAACAGAAAAGGCTTACGTTTCTCTGGGAGAAAATGGTGATAGCCATAAAGAACTTGGAATACTAATCAAGAAGGCATTAATAAAAAGAAGAAGAAAATATTCAAACCAGAGTGCAATGTAGAAGGGATTTTGTCAAAATGGAAATGGGCTCTTGTTTTACGTCAGCAGTTATAGTAGTTTTTCAGAGAATGGAACATATGAGGAAAGGGAATATACTTTTTTCCTTCTTCTTGGTTCAAGTCATTATATTTGGCTGGGGAGTTAGAGCTGCGGGCTTAAGCCTAGTGGAGTGTTAGCTGAATTAGAGACAGGGAAGAGCAGATTGTGTTATAGCCAAAGTTTTAATTTTTGCTTCAGACTTTGAAACATTTGGTAGAATAATTCCAAACTGTAGCTAAAAGACAATCTTTCCAACATGGGTGGGAAATGGGAACCCATTTCTGTCTCATGTGCATCTCAGTTCAAGTTTCAGAGGACATTCTTGCGAGAGTGAAGAAAAGTGTCAAACTAGGGAGAAAATTGTGTTGAAAATGTTGTGTCTTGCTCAAGGACTGGAAAAATAACAACCCAATCTGGATGATTGATAGTATCAAAAGGCTAGGGATCAAGTAGAATGAGAAGAGAAAGGGAGATATGTTTATAGAACAGAAGGAGTCGTGGGCATTTCTGTGTATCTCAGCAAATCTGACAAACTCTAGAGAAAATATATTTTCTTCAAAACTTGACAGAATAAAAAGAGGTGAAGTAAACCTTTTTAAAGTATAGAGGACCATGTCAATTTAAATGTGTGGAAATGGTGATTGTTAGTGATGGTGGATCAGTGGAAACAAAAAAAATGTGCCTGGAAATAATTTTCCAAGGAACGTGTTCTTGTTCACAGGCTAAATGAGACCAGTGATGGCTTTAAATGAATCAATTGTAAGGGGGAAAGATAAAGTTCTTGTTGTATGGAGATGGATGAGAAGTCAGATATGAAATCTATCATGCATTTAGTATTCTCTGTGTTTTATTTTTAATTTATGAAAAACAAAATAGAAAATACTGGTATATTTCTATTGCAAAGAAAATATATTGGATCTTCCCTATAAGACTGCTAGATATTAACTTAAGTTCATTATAAAGTACAGTGTCTTTGCATTTTTCTCAGGTGATTTCTTATCATGTGACTATGTTACCTGTGTGTGGTTTGGAGGTCTTGGGTAGTAGAAGTCATCATTGAGCTCTGCTGCTAACAGAAAGGTTGGTGGTTCAGGTCTGTGCAGAGGCACCGCAGAAGAAGCCAAAAAAAGCCAAAGCTGCCACAATCAAGTCAATTCCAATGCATAGTGACCCTGTAGGTCAGAGAAGAACTGCCCCAGAGAGTTTCCAAGTAGTGATTGGTGGATTTGAACTGCTAACCTTTTGATTAGCAGACATAGTACTTAACCACTATCCTACCAGAGCTTTCCTCAGAAGTCCTGCTGATTTACTCCAGAAAAATCAGCCATTGAAAACTCTACGGAACACAGTTCTACTCTGACATTCTATGAGTCAAAAATGACTTTTTGGCAAGTTTTTTTTTTTCTCGTGATGTGGAGGTATGGTCTTTAAACTGCATATTAACAGTTCATGAAATTAATGTGTTGACTAAACTCCTGGGGTTTTAGAAAGTATAATAGAGTGAAAGGAAATATATATATATATTTATATATAATGTATTTATATATATAAATATATTATATATATTTATATATATAAATGCACCACATGTAGTAAATGTAAGTATTGTTAAGCTAATATTTCAGTTATGTATGTATACAAAAACCCATGTGTATGTATGTACAGGGCTGCTATGTAAAATGTCCAACTGTGGGGTCCAGTCCAAAAAAAATTTACAAAACACTGATCTAGTGACAGCAACAGCACTGTTGGACAAGTGTATGGTGAGGAAAGAATGTTGTTAGTAAGATAAAGAGTAACATTTAAATGTGTTTCTGTCAACAGTGTGTCTTCACTTCTTCTAGGCGGGTCTGTACATTTGCTTTTGGTTCTGACTCATGGTGGCCCTATGCACAACAGAAAGAAACACTACCCAGTCTTGTGCCATGCCCACAATTGTTTTTACGCTTAAGGCCATCATTGCAGCCACTGTGTCAGTCCATCTCGTTGAGGGTCTTCTTGTTTTTTGCTGACCCTCCACTTTACCGAGCGTGATGCCCTTCTCCAGGGACTGGTCCCTCCTGACAACACGTCCAGTGTAGTAAACCCTTGATCAATTCAATTCAGTTAAACTCAACAAGTCTTTGGGTAAGAACTGTTATCTTCAAAGACTTGCAGTAAGAACTATGCATGTGTGTGTGTATGTACACACAGGCACATACCATGTTAGTTTAAGGAATGCAAACTTTTTTTATTCCTAATGCCTTTTTCAACAATCATGTAATTCCCTAACTCTGTTCCTTTATCCAAGACACTTAGTTCCCGTTCATATTTTTAATTCTTAGTACAAGAAATAGATGTATTTAAAAATAATATAATTAAAATTTTACAACATGTTGGACACAATCTCAAACTTTTTTTGTAATCCTCGAGATTCCTTTAGTTGCAGTTGGCTTAACATTTTCCCAAATCTAGATAAGAAACACAAATCGATATGATCCTTACCTTACTACCTATGTAGTTATGTGGTGTAGTGATTTTCTACTAGCATTCTAGAATTTTTTAAGAAATACGAGCAAAATGGATATTTTGCACATCTGAATATACTGAGAGAAAGTCAATGGTATGATTTGTTTTAAGGCATATTTTATAAAGTACTGGAAGTCCTCATTTGAGTAGGATAAAGCTGTATTGAAAGAAAAAAGGAAAGAAATGGAAAAGAGGGAAGTTGTGGAGCAGGAAGGGCGAGGAAGAGGGAGAGAAAGTAGGCAGGCTATAGGGTTGTTATAGACTTAAGATAAATTTAAAGGAGTACATTGGTAGAAAGAATTGTCATGGTCACTATCATCTTTTTAAGTCTGATTTACACAAAAAATGAGTGGAAAAAGTTAATGTCTCAAACTGCATGGAAAGATGCCATGAGTCTGGAATTAGGTCCACTAGAATCACCCAACACTTTCTTTCCTATTCATTTACCATAGTGAAAGAAACAGACAAAAGAATTGACTGTTTCAGGATAATGATTACCTTTTTATTTTACTGTTTTTAAATTTCTCTTTAGGACTGTTTCTGAAATCTGCAACAAGAAACACAGAAAAACCAAGACGAGAAACTAATGATCATTTAACAATGGTCTTTAGGGAAATAGAAGCTGCCCAGTATTCTTAAATGATTAATTGTTCAAAGTCATCAGTGAACTTTTTGAATGGCTGCAAAGAGAAATTGCTGGAAAATACAGAGTTTGCACATCTGGAAAAGAGCTCAGAGGAAGGATGAGGAATATAATGTTAATCATTGCACCCTGAAAATCCTTTGCCTGTTAAAAAAAAAAAATTAGGCTTACTAGTTTACTTTGCTAGTTACCTGTATATGTGGCTAGGTTTGCACAGAATAGATACTTACAAAGAGGTACTACACGAAAAGTTCTGAAAGAGAAATTTCAATGTAAATACTTGAGAATTTGCTCTAGAAAAAGATACGCTGATGCCATGACAGTAAACCAAACCAAACCTACTGTCGTCAAGTCTATTCTGACTCATAGTGAGCCTATAAGACCGAGTAGAACTGCCCCACAGAGTTTCCAAGGAGCGGCTTGTGAATTCAAACTGCTGACCTTTCGCTTGGCAGATGTAGCAGTTAACCAGTGTGCCACCAGAGTTTCTACCACGGCAGTAGAGAATGCTTAATTTCTAAAGATCCAAGAAACAAGAGTGGATGAAGATTAAATTATAGTGATTGCTAACTGTATACCTTGTATGGAAACCCTGGTGATGTAGTGGTTAAGTGCTATGGCTACTAACCAAAAGGTCAGCAGTTTGAATCCACCAGGTAGGTGCTCCTTGGAAACTCTGGAACATTCCACCCTGTCCTGTAGATTCCCTGTGAGTTGAAATCAACGCTACAGCAGTGGGTTTTTGGTTTCATACACCTTCTAATTGTACTATTTGAAGAGAAAATTAAGGAGATGAATCTGTTAGAGTGATTTTGAATACCTGCCTTCAGTGTGATAGCATTTGCAGTTATTAAAAAGATAAAGCAAAAAACCAGCAATTCCAAAAACTATGTATCATTCACAGTATAGTTTTAAATGAGTACATTATTCTGCCAAGTCTAAGTCACTGAAATGTTTGGTATTTTCTCTAAATTTCTGTCAGTAGTTTATGGACAGTAAAACATGCTTTGGTTCCCAGGTGGGACCATGCCAGTGGTTGGATTATTGTCATGTAAGATTCTGAACCAAATGAAGTTCAGTAGCGGCATCCAAGATGCTACCTGACTTTGCCTAAAAGTTTTCTATCAAACATGTTTTCACTTTTTATATGATATAGAAAAACATAAATATTTCCCAAATTCACAGAACAATACTGATCAAAGAGAAGCACCATAACTGTAGGTGAAATTATTGGTGTTTTTTTTTTTTTTTGAAATATAAGTTAGCAGACTGCCCAAATCAGAGCTTTGATAATCAGGTTAAAAATCATTGCCATGTGTTGGATTGGATCTGACTCGATGGCAGTGGGTACTGTTCTTTAAATGACTTCTCATTCAGTCACATTTTATATGACTATTTCTTGTTTCTTCTTCCTTTCACAAGACAGTTTGCTGCCTGCTGTAGAATCAGTCAGGAATTTCAAAATCATCTGACAGCATGGTCGTGGAAAGATTGCTGCCTGGTTTCATAGCTGATTAGCAATGATCTCACCTCGCACTGTTTCATTCAGCAGAAATTAGAAAAGGACAAAATAGAATTACTGAACTTTTGTCTTTTCCATTTTAATATATTTGTAAATACTTACATATATACCACAAAACATTAACAAGTGAGTATATATAAATAAAATAACTATATTTCAGTCATTTTGATAGTATAGTGTTGATTTTTATCAACTGAAGTGTTGCTTCTTCAGTCCCAATTCACTTTTAATTTCCTTCCATACTTCCTGTTATGCATAAAGGGAGTCCTGTTGAACAGTGATTAAGGGTTAGGCTGCTATTTAAACCAAGCAGCTGTGCTGTGGGAGAAAAATGTGACTGTCATCTTCTATAAGGATTGCAGCCTTCGAAATCCTGTGGGTCAGTTCTTCTCTGTTGTTCCAGAGATGCTATGAGTTGGAATCAACTCTGTGGCATGGCCAAGGCCAAGTGCCGTCGACCAGGGTTTCCCACTCTGTGGCATAGGGTTTGTCTATTTTTGGACCTGGGTAGCACAGTGGTTAAGTGCTGTGTCTGCTGACCATAAGGTTGACAGTTCAAATCCACCAGGTACTCCCTGGAAACTCTTTGGGGCGGTTCTGCTCTGTCCCATGAAATCACTGTGAGTTGGAATCGGCAGCCGTGGGTTGATGCATAAACTAAACCAAACCAAAACCCATTGCTAAGTTGAGTTGACTCTTACTCATAGCAGCCCTATAGGACAGAGTAGAACCACCCAATAGGATTTTGAAGGCTTTAATCTTTATAGAAGAAGACTGCCACATCTTGCTCTTACAGACAGCTGGTGGGTTTAAACTGTCTACCTTTTGGTTAGCAGTGGAACCCTTAACCACTCTGTTGCTGGGGCTTCTGTCTCATGCATAACATAAAAAATCAAACTGCTTGATATGGAATTGATTCTGACTTACAGCAACCCTATAGAACAGACTAGAACTGCTACAGTTTCCACGGAACATCTGGTGGATTCAAACTGCAAGTGTTTTGGTTAGCAGCTGTAGCTCTTAACCACCACACCACCAAGGTTACCTCTCTTTTGCATAGGTATTAAAAATACTATATAAATACTTTTGGAAAAATACTTTTAAAATTTGTCTCTCTCTGAAAAGCATTCCTTTCTGTTTTACTGTAGTGCCATCATACTACACTTCATTTTTCTGTGTCCAAGAACTTTTAAACGACTAAACTATCCTTTATAACATTGAAAACCTGCATGTTGGTTTAGTGGTACGGTCTGAAGTGTTTTTTACCCAAATTAACTGAAATATAATTATTCAGGGCACTAATTAAGAGACTTGCCTAAAGAAAGTAGTTACATTAGGTACTAGAGCCCCAAACGGGTACCTTTATGTTGACTTTTGAGCCAATGTGAATCATAGTGTTAAAATGTCACGGTCCTTCATGCCAAGCCATGCTCACATTCTCCTTTCAACAGTTGTTTTTCTGACTCACTTTACCATTATGTTAGCTTGACTTAGACACTTTGTCTTATAATTAATACATAAACTTATTTTTCCATTTACAAAAATTAGCTGTGTTTGCCTTCTAAAATGACATTATCACAGTCTACTTTGGGGAGTGATGATAGCGAGGGTGGAGGTGGAATAAGAGAATGAGGGAAAGAGACTTCGTTTGCCAAGCCAGTGCAGGGGAAACACCAATGACAATACCATCTCTAATTCTCCAGCATTATTCAGAGAAATCTCAACCATGAATGGTAACTTGGAAACCGGAAAAGTGGAGTGGTTCTTACACTGCAGAACCCCCCCAGATTGGGTCCAATTATTTGGTACTTTTTTTCCCTAATGTTCCAGATGCCATGATGTTGATGGTTGTTTTTAGTTAATCTCTGGATAATAGTCTTAAATAAATGCTTCAGTAGTCAACTACTAACTGAAAAGTTGGCAGTTTAAATCCACCGGCTTCTCCATAGGAGAAAGATACAGCAGTCTGCTTCTATAAAGATTCCGGCCTTGGAAAATCTATGGGGAAGCTCTCCTCAGTCCTATATGGTCACCATCAGTCAGAATCAACTCGATGGCAATGAATTAGCAAGCCAAGCCGAGGGCCGTCAAGTTGGAGCCGACTCATGGCGACCCGAGCAAACACACAGTTAAAAGTGCATCTGAATTATGAGAAAAAATTATCCAATTATACCACATGTATGTTAAATAATATTAAAACAGAACAGAAGAAAATGTGCACAATTTGGAAAGTCGAAGCAGTGTATTTATATTAATCATATAATCTAAAACTGAGGTATTGTCAATATAAAAAACCCTCTGCCTTTGAGTCGGGTCTGACTCATAACAACCCTAGAAGTCAGAGTAGAACTGCCCCGTAGAATTTCCAAGGAGCACCTAGTGGATTTGAACTGCCAACGTTTGGGTTATCAGACATAGCACTAAATCCACTATACCACCAGTGTTTTTGTTACTAATTTTTTATTTTAAAATAACAGATCAGTGGTTATAATTTGTGATTATAATTTGTGATTGTAATGTGATTATAATTTGTCATAAATTAGCTATCCACTCAGACTTACTGTCCTAAGGAAATTTAAGCCTATGCTTCCTAATAATTCTGTTACAGCTAAATTATGCTTTGTAAGACATATTATTTCTAAATAGGCTATAGAAAAATCTTTGTTAAAATCATTTTTTGTGAGCAGCTCTAGCATTCACTAATAATTTTACACCATACTTATTACTTATCCAAAGATTTGTAAAAATATGTAAGTGTGTGTGTGTTTACAATATTCTATGAATACACTTTTCATATTGCATTAAGTATTAACTTTCTACTTCTCCAAGTAGATTTCTGAAATTTTGTCAGGGAGAAGTTAAGGACCTATATGTAACTTGATATTTTAGAATTCTGTGTGGATCAAATTGAGGAAAAAAAGCAGATTTTTAAAATATATTTTTTCAAGGGTCCTTTACTGTGTGGTGTATTCCTCTAAAAGACTCTAAAGTTTGAAAGTTTCATATGGAGGTGATTAAAAATATGATTGAATAGTTAAAGCCAACCAACAAGGTTACCATTGGCCAGGCAGCCAAATGCTATCGAGTCGTTAGCTATTGTCAAATTTATTCACATACTTCCTGTTACAAAATTCCATTTCTTAATTCAGGTCTTCATACTTGAGTACGTAACTCAGATGCAGTGACTTTCTAATTTCAGGACCAGAGCTGACCAGGCACCCAAGAAATTTGGGATGAGATTCCTCACAGTGGTAACAATATTTCAATAGGTTTTACAAGTGGATGCGTAACTGCAGCTTGAAATTACTTTTGGTTGGAAAAGGATACTTTATGCCACTCTGTGAATCAGAAGATAGTTGCATGACTTGTGTTTCCTTAATTAATAATAAATGGGAAAACAAGAAATTATTATTTGATGCAAGTAATCGTTGGATTAGAGCTATCATGTTTTATAGTAGAATACTTCTCATGCCCTAGATGAGTCACTGACATATTTTGGATTGGCCAGCCAAGCCAAGTATATTAATAAGTATTGCAGACTTAATTAGCTATAAAATTAATATTTGTTATGCAGCTTCCTAATGATATGCTACCTCAGTTTTTATAATTTTATGCATTTTGAAGTCAACTTTAGCGTTATGAGTCACCTCTAATTTTCTGTTTGAAAACTAAAGTTTAATTTCTAAAACTGATTATGTTTAGTATCATGAGTATTGCTACATTTGTCATTGTATGTCTAAATACAAGTGATCAATCCCACATATCCTCATGTACAAAGATATATATATATATATTATTTTTTAGCTTTTAGGAGGTGAGCTTTTATTAGACTTGACATATTTTTAGGAAGAATATGTAGGTGAATGCTCAATCTGAAAACACAGTGGGTCATGTGTCTTTTTAGCAGGCACCAGAAAGAACAGCTTATGCTCAAATGCTGATTCTTAGGGTAGCAGTTATAAAGATTCTTATTTATTTTAAGTTGTTCAACTTTTTCCTTCTTTACTCATTGAATGAAAACCAAACTGAAATATATTTCTACCAAGACATTTTAATAAATGTATTTTTTTTAAACAGTAGACGAATAATGTACCTGGGCTTAGATGATAGATAGCATTCTCTTACTTAAGAAAATCCCCTAGCTTTAGGACAGCAGCAGAAGGCATTCCTTTAAGTTTGAAGGTCATTTTCTGTCTGGTTTGTGTAGGGATGAATTCTGTGAACATCACGCTTTACAGCAAAACTGGGGCTGCAGGTTTCTCCCTACAGGCCTCCTGGGAGCAGGGCTGCTGTTTGTCAGTGTCTGCACCTGCGTGAGCAGAGAAGGCTGCCTTAAACAATGCTGATCAACTCAATTCTATTCTTTCTGTCCCCACCTCTTTCTCTTGCAAGGGAGTCTGGCTTTCCTGTCACTCAGGATAATGATTCCATGCAAGCATCACTGAGATTTAGAAAGTCTCAGTAATCTCATCAAGGGTGTGATTTCCCCAGCTGGGGCCCTTGAATTTATACAACCCGAGGTAGCTGGTCAGCTCACTTAACACTCCACGTTGGTATGCTGAGCCCTTGCCCCGTTAAAACAAAAGTCCCCTTACAAAGACAACCTCATTAGTTGACAGAATTAGGGAGGATATGTCCCCAAGTTAGTGGACTTAATAAAAAAGCCTGTAAATTAACCCAGTATTTGAACTATGAAAACAGTGTTCCTTCACAAATTGTAGTGAAAAGAACCTAATCCAGGCCTAAAGGATATTTCCAGGGATCCTAATAAAAAATAAGTGGGAGGTTGGATATTATTCTCCATTTTGTGTGTGTGGCTTATGGGGACACCAAGGAGTTCTGTTCTCTTTTAACCCTAAAATTAAACCATTAGAGAGCTATCACTTCAGATTTCTGATGAATCCTAATAATTCATAAACAAATAATTTCCTTAATTTTTATTATATATTTTCCAAGGTTTTGGTGCATCGAAACTAATCAGTTTTTTTTTTTTTTTTTTTTTTTTTTTGGTTTCATGATCTCAAAGATCTTAACACAAGCAGGAAATAATTTTTAAAAGATATTTTCCTAATTAGCTTCTCCTTTCCCTCTGAGCCAGCAAATAATCCATGTAATTATATTTGGAGATAAATATTGATCTTAATGCACCCATAGTAATATGTATCCCTAATAGTGCTATTTTGTGACACATCATGCTAATATGCATTTTTTATTTATATTTTAGTGCTAACAAGCATTGGGAAGTGATGTTGTTGTCCTCACAACACTGACCTTTGGCATCAAGGTCACACTGATGACATTTTATATAGTTTACTTTTTCTGGATACTGCTCCTTAAATTA
This sequence comes from Heterohyrax brucei, assembly GCA_028571685.1. NCBI lineage: Eukaryota > Metazoa > Chordata > Mammalia > Hyracoidea > Procaviidae > Heterohyrax > Heterohyrax brucei. Next base: position 81,290,015 of record CM053143.1, read on the forward strand.
AGCATCAGGAGAGAAGCATAGCAAGAACAAAAATCTGGAAAGGGGATTTAAAATTGTATCTAAGACATAAGGACTTCATTTCATGTTAAAAAATACTCAGTTTTTTAAAATTTATCTTTATAAACATGTTTATCGAGATAATGAGCTTATGTAACAACAACAACAAAATTGCCAACAGACCAATTTCGACTCATAACAACTCTATAGAACAGAGTAGAACTGCCAAAGGAGGGTTTCCAAGGCATTTCCAATGGGTGTTTCCAAGGAGTGCTTTGTAGATTTGAACTGCTGACCTTTTGGTTAGCAGCTGTAGCTTTTAAACACTACACCACCAGGGCTTCCAATTTATATAAGTATACACTTAGAATGTTGTTTCCAGCTGGCAGCTGAGAGCACGTTGGCATCACTATATCACTGTACACATAGATGTAAATATATAAGAACATACATGCACATATTTATTTTTCATATATGAATCTGTAACTGTAAATCTAAAATTTGCTGGTTGTTTGGATCTAACTTGTTAAAAATTGACTACACTTACATACGTAGGCTTACTTGTATGAAATCTATTCTTAGTTGGCATCAAGCTACAAGCTAGCATCTGATATAAACTTCTAAGTTTTTGTTTACTTTGTGTGTGTGTGCGCACACATTAAGTGTGGATATTAAGACAAATGTGTATGTGTAGTCTATCACATGCATGAAGTGTGGATATTAAAACAAATATGTATGTGTAGTCCGCTTAGTAATAACAAATGCAACCAGTGTATATAAATCTTAACTTTATCATCTGAAAGCTAATTTAAGAGGTAGTAAAGGTTATTTTCTCACCAGTCACATCAAATGACTGGGATCCAGAAAATGAGTGGAGAGGAGAAAACACTTTAAACTATGAGGAGTAAGTAGAAAAATGTTTATATGATTGTCACTATTTTGAGGGGAAGAGTAGACCTTCTTGTATGTGTTTTTGGAATATATACCGTGTGCTAAATATTGTTGTATGTATGTACACAAGCTTGGAGTAGATAAATTACAGCATATGATTAGCTTGTTCTTAAAACATTCATTTTGAAATTAATTTTATTGTTTTTGTCCATTAGGGTAGCTTCTATATATATGTACTTTATTGTAGATATTGGAAAATGGCTTTATTCTCCAAAAATGTTATTTTATTCATCTAAATATCTAATTGGTATTTCGACCAATTAATATACTTTTATTTTTAGACTGTGATACTACAGTAACCTCCAAACCAAACTACCATCGAGTCAACTCCAGCTCTTAGCAACCCTATAGACAGAGTAGAACTCCCTCACAGAGTTCCCAGGGTGTGCCTGGAGGATTGAAATTGCTGACCTTTTGGTTAGCGGTCACAGCCCTTAACCACTATGCCACCAGAGTTTCCGTGTGACACTACAATAGGACTCTGAAAACCAAATTACTCATGGATGAGAAAGTAAATAAAAGCTAACCTCAGTTACTAAAGTATTTTTAATAGAATATCTCATTAAATATAAAATTCATTATTAAATATGAATATAGTAATACTCATATAACATTAATTTATGTACTTATTTTTCATTAGTAGCCATCTTATGATTTACATAGGTTTGTTAGACTGTCCTAGGGGATACAGTCAACTATCTTCCTTTTGCCTTTATAGGGAAATATACCTCGGGCTTATTTGTCTTGTATGCTTTTAATATATACTCATGAAATTCTGTTTTTAAGTAGACTATGGGAATACATACAATAGAAAGAGTGAAGCATTTTCTAGAAGAATATTGTGAATTAATGGATATTAGCATACAGAAGAAAATCCAATAACAAGTTCTGTTTAACAACAACAAAAAGTAAAGTAACTCTAAACTTCTTGTTAAAAGGAGTATTCGTATTTTTAGTGCTAGTTTGTTACTCACCTGGAAATCATTTTATAGTATTTTTATGGTATACAAGGGTAGTTATGTTTGGTTAGTACCAATTTGTTTCATTTTTATGAGATTATCTAGTTGAAAATGCTGACTTATGATAATGATACATTCTGTCAGAAGTCTCATTGTATTATATAGAGAGACCTGTCCGTTCAGTAATTGATAAGTGATAAAGGTAATACTGATTCAATGGCAGTTATCCTGTCCTAAAAGAAACTGTCCAGTGTAAAGAAATTACTCCATTGATTTCTGAATATCTGCCTTAGGTTGTGTGTATTCTGAGTTTGAGCAGAAAAAGAGTGATCTAAATTTCAATTGAATTTGTTTGTCTGTCTTCTTAAGTATGGTCAGAGACAGCTTTTCCTGGGTGGTTCAAGTGGTTAAATGCTTGACGGTTAGCTCAAAGATTGGGGATGTGAATCCAGCCACAGGCACTTCAGAAGACAGATCTGTCAGTCTGCTGCCAAAAGATGATGGCTTTGAAAGCTTTATGGAGTAGTTCTAGTCTGCATACGTAGGGTCCATATGGAGTAGCTATGAGTAGGAATCAACTCCATGACAAATAACCAACAACCACACTGGTAGAAGACAGTAACTGAAATACCATCATGTTACCTGTTCCCAGTTCTTATACCTTGTACACCGAAGGCTATTTGCATAGCTGATTATGTGCTGACTAGTCTTCTGACCGCTGGTTAATAGCTTTAACCTTCTTCTTTGTTCTAATTCATGAACATGTCCTGGGCTGTGTTTCCTGAACTTATATAGATCAATTTTTAAGAGTCACTATATTCAATAGATTAACTTTAAAGTTAATTTTCTAATTCTTATAATGTTCAAAGGTTGAACATTTTTTATTAAATATTGAAATATGTAAGTCATTATGTTGTACATGACAGCTAAAAATATTGCTGAAGTGTAAAGGAGAAAAATATAATTTTATATTGGCATAGAAAGAAAGCTTAACCTGTTTTCTTGCTCTTTTTTTGTAGAGAACACCTGTTCCCAGCGCCGAAGCATTCCGATGGTTCTTTTAAAGCAGTAGTGTATCTTATTTTCAAGGCATTTGGAAGTGAAGGGCAGACTAATGTCTTGTTTTAAGAAACTGCTTAGTCCACCACTGAAGAAAATATCCAGATATTATTTTCATTTTGTGTATAGGGGTTTCTTCAAAAACAAACAAAAAAAAAAAAAGAAAGAAAAGTAAAGAAAAAAAAAGACACATAAATAAATAACCTTGGATTTGAGGGAATTGGCCAGTCTCTTTACTTTCAGTACACTGACTCTTTCTTTGATGTAATTTAGAGATATTAGTGAAGTTGTCGTCTATTTTGAAAGTGGCTGTAAAAAAAATAAATAAATTTGGGTAAACCCCTGCTGTAAAATCATGTATCTTTGCAAAGTACATATCTATACTTCATTTTCAAATATATGTGTTTCAGTACTGTAAACTGTACAGATAGCAGCTTGTATTTTGTGTGTTTAGACACAAGGAGACAATCATGTCTGAGCATCTATGGAGATTAACAGTTTGTACACAACAGTATGGTTCTGCAAGTTAAATCTGGAGCAATAAATTTTAGCTTTAAATATTTTTTTGCCAGTTGTTTCTAGAAGCAGCAACAGCAGTGGCACTGTTTTGTCATGCATCTTTCTGTAGAGACTCAATGCCAAGTTCTACAAGATTAAAAAAAAGTATGATGCATCCAGCAATTACCTTCGGTTGTATTGTTATAAAAGGGGAAGATGTTATGGAAGTTTAAAAATTAATCTTTTGAGCACTATATTAGAGTAGTGGTTATGCACTTGCATTGCTTACAAACAAGCTGTACAGAAGGGTATACTTCCCAGATATTTAGTGTAGTTGACTTGTCTTGGATTGCACTGTAAGGCGGAGTACTCAGAGTAGTCAGAACATGCAGAATCAGTTGTGTAAATTTAAAAAATAAAGAAAAAAACAGTATTTTCTAGGATACAGAATAAAGTATCAAATTTTAGGGGGAAACAAAATCCATGAATGTCTTTTTTTCACAGTCCAACATGGATTTTATGTGTTTCTTGTTTGTTAATTTTTTGCTTTTCTTTTTTTTATAAAATAGTTAAAATGTGGCATCTCTGTTTTACTTCCATGTATGATATTAGATGGCTAGTTTTGCTTTAAAATTTGAATATGTCAAGGCCTCCTGCATTGAGACATGGCTAGGTGTGTTTTTAAGTTATAGAGGATTATACACATGCATAAAAATGAGACTTTTTGTCTCTTTTTATCTTTCTTTGTCTTAGCTTCCCAGCTGAACCAATGTCCTGCCACCTAACCCCTCAGTGGAATGCTCCATTGTTCCCATTCTTGTCACCAGATGCTTTTATTATTGCAAAGGCAGGGCTTCGGTCTGTGGAATTCCATAAATGCAAGACAGCCCCCAAACACAAAAGATCCATGCTTTGTAGGACCTGTGCTGTCTTTTCATGTAGGATTTGGTTATCTTGCGACAATTAAGACTGTCCCATTAAGACAGATAGTTTGTGATGACATGCCATGATACCTGAGCATATTATCTCTGTCTCTCTCTCTCCTTTTATTTTTTTTTTTTTTTCCATTTTAGGAATAAAACAGAATTCAACAATAAAGACATAGAGCATCACAGTTGTTGCCATGGCACTGCAACTTTGTGTACTTTCTCAACTAGTCAGTTATTTTAATCTACAGACAGCCATTAGCCTGTGGGGGAATGAAGGGTGTTAGCAAGATGGATCATGAGAACAGAAATCATTTAAGAGAAAGGATGATAGAATAATGAAGAGGACTGTGCAGCTTTAGAAAGGCTAGAACATGAGTATTTATTAAGCAGCCAGTGTGGTTCTGAATGGGAAATAATATGACAGCAAAGATTTTAAAAAGGAAGAAAGAACACTTAGAGTATTGTGGGTGAGAGCGGAGAAGGCACTTGTAAATCCCATGTCAGAAACTAGTGTGACTTAACTTTTCTAAAGTATGAATGAAAAGTCTACAGTAAAGGCCACATAGACTTTTCTGAGGAAAGTTCATCAGGTGCTTGTGTTAACACACGTCCATGTTTTAAGATAAATAACCATAAGCTAAAATGTGATGTACATTAATTTTGATGTAGTTTTCTACTTGATGTATATTCGTTTGAGGTTTTCTAGTTAGAATTTCTATTTCTGCTGTGGGACCAATGGAAGATACGTAAGTTCATTCTTGTTCTTTTTTATTGCTTTGTTTTTTTTTAAATAAAAAAAACCAATTTGATATATAATTGCAAAAAAAAGTGAAAAATTACTTTCAACTCAAATGGTAAGCTTGCCTTGCTTTTTGGAAGATGGTGATTGCTATTACAGAAGTAAAGTAAATTTTTATTCAGGCTGTATTAGGCATATGGTAACATATAAAGATTTCATAGCAATATACCAACAGTCTAAAATACATGCTAATATTGCATATCTTGATGTGTTTTTGTTTGTTTGTTTTTTTAAAGAATTAATGAATCTGTATATTGTAAAATGTGGTGTTTGACATGTCCATCTTCATTTTTTAACAGAAGTATTGATTACTGAAATTGAAAAGAGTAGCTTTTCTTCTCATATGTTTTTGTTGTTACTATTGTTCTTTTACACTACCCACGTTTTACACTTTTGGTAAAACTGTATTATTGTAGGGTGCACAGAAAGTTCTCCTTGGTGATGTCTGAAGAAAAAGATTACTTTTCTGACCTCCATCTAGTTCTCTTCCCTCCTCCCACATATGACCATATATCGAGAACCTGCAAAATATAATCCTTAGGAAGAGGTTCAAAAGTTTATGTACTTCAAGATTATAAAATACCAGCAGGATGGAACTTGTCAAAATTCCTCACTATTCAGTACCAAGAAAATAGCGATTAATATATAAATTGTGTGAACTATTTATAAAATTTTAAAAATTCTTCATGAGGTAAGCTGAATTAAAAAAAAAAAAACTTTCTAAGTGAGGTCCACATACACAGGGTCTTGTCTTCTCTAAGGGCAGAAGAAGAGATGCCACATCCTGCCAGCATTTGGGAAGAACACGGAAAGTACCTTGGACATTAGTACAGAGCGCAGTGAAGCTAGGGGTCAGTTTCCCTTGTGGTGGTTACTTAGTGTGCTAACATTCATTACAAGTACATTGTAATGCAAACCTTCCTTCCCAGTTCTTCAGACCAAAGTAGTTTTCTAATGGATTCTGCCTGTAGAGTGTAAGCGGAAGCACTTTCGTAAAAGTGTCCATCCTTGGGAGACAAGACAGTAACAGTCATCACTAAGAGTAGAAGTAGATACAAAATTCCTCCTGGTTGCTTATTTTTCAACACCTGATTTCCTTCTTTTAAATACAGTGAGCAAGAGATGGCAGGCTTTCTATAAATTAATACTAAACAATCCCTAAAAGCAAGGCATATGCGTTTTCACTTCTAACCCCTGGTACGTAAATTGTACAATTAATACTAAAGCTGATGGTATCTGTAATCAAATAGTGAAAAAAAGAAAGCAGCTAAATGAACATACCATTCGAGGTCAAATATGTTCGGGAAAAAGCTGTAGTGGCTCTTTGATCATGGTTAGATTCATAGTGATATCAAACAGTTGGTTATCATGTAACAGCTAAATGTTTCAGATTTTGTTTTTATTAAGTTTGGCAGTTTCACACAGAGATCTGTATTCCTAGTGAATAAAAGACAGCTTCTATGTTAAGAAGGATCCCATTTTCATGATTTCAAGGGAGTCAGGAACATTTCAGGAACTTGGGCCACAAGGTGTACTCCTTTCACAGTGTTTTCCTATTTCTGAACTGTGCAGTTATCTATTAAATTTTCTAATAGATATTTGTGTAAGGTGTATGTATGCTTGTGCAATTATTTAAAAAAAGCAGTTTTGGAAAACAGTGTATTTATTAAAGAAAATCACTTATGGGGCATGTACAAAAATGTAAAAAACTTAAAAAAAAAAGCAAAAAAAAAAAAAAAAACCACATTCAATTTGCCCAGTAAAGTTGTTTTTGTGAAATTTCTGTGTTGTTGAATAAAGAACTTTAGTATTCAAAATATCTCTATTTTTTCCATGGACAAATTTTATTTGTGGGGTTTTAAGTAATGAACATATTGTTCAGAATATCTGTTTGTTTACAGTAAGGAGAAAAGTTATGCTACTGCACTGACCGTTATGCCAGTGGAATGAATTTAGTGTATCAATTTTTCATAAGACACACTAGTGATGTTCATTTTTTGCTTTTCTACTTTTGCAAAAAACCTCATTTAATTTAGGAAGGAAAAAGTAGAATATGATTCTTTTTACATTTCTGAAGGACGAATTTAATGAAGGCTTTTGTTAAAAAAAACACATAGAGAAAGAAGTAAGTACATGCAAATGTTTCTCCTTTCTTCTCTGTAAGTGTGCCATGAATGAAAAGTCCTGGTGATGGTACTTGAAAGCATTAGTGTACATAAAGAAATAGTGCAACACTGGAATTCTGTCTTCAGCTACTCCCAGAAAGGCTCTCAGATAAAAATTTTACTTTGTTTCTTTTTAAATTATGGATTACTGCAGTCCACAAATGCTGCTTATTACCCCTCGGTGGTGAATGTGCTTGACTCTTCTTTCACTGCTGCGTAGTGCAAGGTCTAATTTTTTTGATGCTTCATAATCTTCAAGAAGTATAGAATACAGTTTTATGTATTGCAATATTTTTATGATTTGAAATATTTTTGTCTATAGAATGTAATACCATGTTAAAAATTTTTCATCCATTTTATAGATTTAAGTATGTGTTCAGTTGTAGTATCACAAATACAAAATATCTTGGCCATGCCGACAGAATTGGATTATTTAGGGTAAGAAAGAAGAAATAGGTAACTTAAATATGAACATTTCTGGAAGCTCAACAATGTTTTAGGTAAGTTGCTATGCTACTTTATTATATTTTAGTGTAAGCAGCAGTAATACGGTGACTGTATAAAACTAGGTCTTCACAGATATTACTTTCTTTACTTGAACTATACAATGATATTTGTGTAAGAGGGTAAATCTTCAATACAGTGAGAAGAAACCCAAAATGAAAACAAAAGGGAGGGGAAGCTCTATAACTTACTTATACATTGAGCCAAATAAAAATTTCGTACAGCTTCTCCAAAAGCATATGCTGCTTCTGGTGTGTTTATTAGTAAAAGTTGGTTTTGTTTGTGTTTTATGCTGTCATTTTTCTAATCTTTGTAACTTTTTTTTTAAGAAAGGTCATTTGAAGTAAGTGAAATAAACACAAAATTCATGGTATATTTAAGCACAATTATATCTGAAATTTTTAACTCTAATATCTTGGCTTACGATCTATGTATCTTTTAAAACTCCATTTTTTTGGCCAATTTTTCAGTCAATGTTTCTTATTTTCAGTGTTTTTATATAAAATGAATTGCCAACTAAATTGTCTTTTTAGCCAAGTCTTTGTTTTGCTTTCAGCACTTTGCTATGACAAAATCAGTCCAGTTAACAGGTGTCATAACTGCAAATTGGCTCTTTCCAAGAATGCTGCTTTTAAAAGCTGTTATTGTGTATAAACTAAGTGTGAAACATTTTTAATATTGGACCTGAAATACATGACTTCTTTAACAGTTAAGTGGTAAGAGAATCTGATTGTTTGATTTGAAATACAAACTTCTGTTTACCACTTTTCTGTAAAGTAATCTATTTAAAATTCTATGGCTTCAGGAAAATGCTCAGTTGGGAGGAGGTTTGGTATTAATGGAAAGAGCAGCATTTAAGTAGAATTATTTAACCTTTGCTACCAACATAAAACGTGTAGCTGAAAATTGTTACTGTGTCTTCAGACCTTTATTCAACTTTCCATAATTTGCTTTATAATTTTATTTATAAAATTAACTTTGAAGTAATGTGTGTGCATGTGTGTGTGTGTTTACTCAAAAGAGTTTAGGTCATGTCCTATGATGGCTAAGGACCAGTGTAGGCTTTTAAGCATCTTCACTGAAAAGGATTCTGTCTCCACATTAGTTGTAAACGAATGTGATGACTCAGCATCTTAAAATACTTATCCTGTTCTCTGGGAATAAGAAAATTTGGGGAAGCTGCTCAGACTGTTTGGGCTTGTTGGGTGGTCTTTAATGAGTTACCACTTTAGTTTACTTCCCCCTACTCTCAATCATTTAAGGAATTCTGTTGTAAATTATGTACAGAGTTTGTTCCCCCAGGTGCATTATCTATCTATCATTTGGACAGTTGAGATATACTTATATACTATTGAGCTGTCTACACATAAGTATGAATATTTGAATTTTCAAATGTACATTAAACCACTGATAGATGATTCATAGCTTATTGACTTCGACTATAGAGAAAAGTCCCTTTACATGGAAAGAATTCACGAAATCTACAGAGCAGCTATGAGTGAGAATCAACTTGCTGGCAAAGGATTCTCAGTTTATGGAGCAATGATGAGAATACATTAGGAATATTTCCTTGTATTGACAAACAAGCCATTTAGTTTTTCATGTATTCAACAAGTATTATTGAGTTCTTTCAGTTTACCTGCTATTGGAGAAATGAAGATGAATAAAACTTGGCTTCTGACCAAGGAACTCAGCCCAATGGTTGAAATCAATACACGAACGGATACAGTGGGAGACATGTATTGCGAATGGAGCAGTCATCGCGTGGAGGAGTAACAGGGGACAGTAGAGGGAATCTCTTTTGTTTTGAGTTCTTCCCAGCTGAGAGAAAGGGAGAATATTTGACCACTCTTGCACTGTAAAGCCTGATGGCAAATTAGTGAAGGGAAAGGAATTAGAATGACTAGAAAGAAGAGGGATGATTCAAAAGACCTGAGAACAACCACCAGCCAAGTCCAAACTACCATTCTCATGGGTACTATTTCAGTAGCTATCAAAAGTTTCTTCACTATTTATACTTATCTACAGTATATATTTTCTTAGCTGAAGCCTGAGTATTCATTTCAGTATGCATACACGCATGAACGCTTATATACAGACAGTTCATGTGGTTCCATGCTTACTGTTAATAGTTCCCCTTGCTTTTAGACTAAAACCCTTTTGTAGTCTTCATGAGCTTTTGTGGTCCGGATTTGCCTACCTCTGCAATTTCATCACATATGTTACCCTTACTCTTTTTCTGCTTCCTTAATTTGGGTTTTCTTTCACTTTCCACCTTTTCAGCTTGAGTGTTGATGTTATTTATACCTAGAGTCTTGTTCCTTTCTTAGTCCTCTGAGTATTGCTTCCTCATTCTTCAAAACCCAATTAAAATTTCACTTTTTAAAAGAGAGGTCCTCCCAGACTTGGGTAAGTATTTCAGAATCACATACTACTTTCAAAGCACCTTCTTCATATTCTTTGTACCTGTCAAAACCAAACCTACTGTTGTTGAGTCGATTCTCATAGTGATGCTGTGGGAAAGTAGAACTGTCCCATAGAGTTTCCAAGGCTGCTAATCTTTATGGAAGCTGGCTGTCTTATCTTTCTGCTGTGGAGCAGCCGGTGGGTTCAAACCACCGTTCTTTTAGTTAACAGCTGCTGTTCTTCATTGCAATTATTCATCCATTTAGTGAATAAATACATACTAAGTATTAACCACATGTCCTTCACTCATCTGGAAACCTTGGTGGCACAGTGGCTAAGTGCTATGGCTGCCAATCAAAAGGTCAGCAGTTCAAATGCACCACACGTTCCTTGGAAATTCTGGGTGCAGTTCTACTTTGTACTATAGAGTCACTGTGAGTTGGAATGGATGGCAATGGGTTTGGTTTGATTTTCTTCACTCATCTAGGCAGCTTGAAAATATTTACAAGCAAATAAGACAAACATTCCTGCCTTTATAGAGTTTACATTCTAGTGGAAGGAAAGCAGTTTTAATGAAATAAGAATATGCGTGTGTGTGTAAAAATGTCACATGATGATATATGCTATGGATAAAACGAAGAAGCCAGTCAATGCCAATAGGATAAGAGTGTAGGAAGAGTGTTGTATTTTTAAATAAGTGGTTAAGGAAAATACCACCCAAAGGGTACCCTTTGAGCAAACACAGCCAGTGAGTAAGCCATGTGGATTATCTTGGGAAACATTCTACATGGCAAAGAGAGTAAACAAATACAAAGACCATATGACAAGAGCCTGTCTGGGATTTTAAAGAATGACCAAGAAGCCCAGTGTATCTGGAACGCAATGTGTAAGCGAAAGAATAGCAGGAAATAGGTTAAAAAGTGAGACAAGCTTCTATAGTGTTATATTAAGGACTGACTTTTACTCAAAATGAAAAAGGTAGTCTTTCAAGGGTTTGAAAGGAAGAAAACAAAGTCTAACGCATTATGAAGGCACCAGTTCTGCTGTTGTGTTAAGCATAGACTGTAGAGGGTCAAGATCTGACTCGACGGCTCTTGGATTGGCATAGAGGCTCAAAGGTGGAAGAAAGCAGACCAATTTAGGAAAGCTATTGCCATCATTCAAGTGGAAGAATAAAATGGTGATATGAAGATTAACGTAGTGGAGATTATTTTTTAAAAGGATGAAATCAACATATAAGAAAAAATACAGTCAGCAGGATTTCTAGACAGCATTTTAGGGATGTGAGAAAAAGATTTAATAATACATCTGGTGATTTTGAACTGAATAACTGAAAAAAAAATAAAGTTGGCTTTTACTCAAGTGGCTTTACTCAAGTAGGAAAAAGTGAATTTTGGTTTTGTACACACTGAGTTTAAACTGCCTTTCAAATATCCAAGTGGAGACATCAAGGATACAGTTTGATATACAGGCTTGGATTCCAAGATCAGTTTGTAGGTGATCATGCACACGACATTTAAAAATAATGAGCCTGATGAAGTTATCAAGGGAGGACTTATAGATAATAAGAACTGGGATCTGAGATTTATAACAGCTGTACCTTTATAGTAGCAGTTGATTAGTGCACATCATCAGCACTAGAGATAAAACTGAAACCCACAAAAAGATGCTCAGTTGAGTACTTCCAGTTCTCCTTCTTCCCAGTGACCCATATATCTTCTGCTTGTAGTTACCTTACCATTATCCACAGGTAACTTACCTTTTACCTTCCATCCCGACTGCATGCAAAAGGTTACACTATCATTTATGTTTACCTATATACACAGCATTCTAATGCAATCATTATATGACAACTTTTTCTTCTAAAATAGATAATATAGTTAAAGTATATAATAGATAAAATATACTTATACATATTATTATATATTTATACATAATAGATATAAATATATAATAGGTAAAAATACAGTAGATAAAATAGATAGTATAGATACAGTAAGATAAACAGTTTAATGTTGGCCAGAAGTAACACATTAGAAAATTTTAAGCACAGTTCTGAGGTACTTTGTAAAGCATAATTTAACTTCTTGTTCTTATTTGGGGGTAACGCCACTAAAGGAAGTGAAGTCAATATCAATTAATATCTCTAGGAACTAAAAAGTTGAGTGGAAAGTAGGCAGATGTTAAACACTACAGATTGAGAGCTGATAAGAGATTCAGCTGAGTTGAAATCACAACAAAATGGTAGTAAAGTTTTCAGATTTCCCTAACCTTTCACACTATAAGTGTGAACAAGGGAAGAAATTGGTTCATATTTGTAGAAATACTAGAATTCACATTTTCCATTCATTATTTTTTTCAGTTAATTTTTTTATTGCAATTCCTGCCTACCTGCAGCTCCTTCTGCTCTACTTACCCAGTAATAGCACTCTCCTTCTTTCCATTCTATGTATGTCATATCCTGGTAAAAATGTCTTGTCCCCTTCTCTCCACCCTCTCCTCTCCCATCTAGTAAGAGGCCAGTAGGACAGCTTCCTGTAGATGTGTAGAACCATAAAGTACACAGACTGTAAGGTTACATTGTGACCCCAAGTCAAATCCATTTCTGTCCAAAAAGTTGACCTCAGTAACGTATTCTGGTCTGGGCAGCATCAGGTCTAGGGATCATGCTCCCAGGGGATCATCAGTTTTCTAAATTCAACCAAATCAACCAATTTTTGATTTGCTTGAATAAACTGTGGTCTTTTAGTGGAGTTCTTGAGGTGCACTCCTCTTTTTCTCATGTTGACACTGGGACTTGATGTTGTGCACACCATCATGGCTGTCTTTGGTGGTGGCTGGGCACCATCTAGTTCTTCTGGTCACGTATTGATACAGTCACCCATTCACATGGGTATTTCTGTTTCCTGGGCTCTTTTTCCCTCATGTCTTTGTTGTTCTTTGTGATCATCTGATCCAGCTGATTTGGGATCATTTGGTGTACCTCAGATGGCAGCTTGCTAGCTTTTAAGACCCCAGATGCCATTCACAAGTACAGGGTGCAGAAGACTCTCTTAGCAATAGGCTGTCCTCTGGGAGGATGGCCCCCAGACCCCCGCCTCTGCTACTCTATCCTTGCAATATTGGGTTAAGATTAGAAGAATGTTCAGGTTATGTTGAAGTTCAGTTAAGTTGATCACCTTTCAAGTGTATGCTGTCACTGCTTTCACCCAACCAAATTTTTATCAACTATCTAATCTATAACTAGCCTTCTTCCACCCTCCCAACCTTGCAGCCATGAAAGAGTCATTTCTTCTGTGCAGGAGTCTATTTTTAAGTCCTTGTAGTAGGGGTCTCTTAAAATGTTAGTTCTGATGCAGCTGACTGATTTCACTCAGCATGATCATGGCCGGCCTTGTTGGGATGAGATGGTATCTCATTGTCATTTTGATTTGTATTCTCTACTAGCTGATGAGCATGAGCATTTCCTCATATGTATTTTGGCTGCCTGGATGTCCTCTTTGGTGAAGTGTCTGTCCATGTGCTTTGACCATCACTTAATTGGGTTATTACCTTTTTCGTGTTGATGTTTTGCAGTTCTTTGTAGATTATGGAGTTCAGATGTTGGCCTGACATGTAGCTGTGAAATACATTTTCCCATTCTGTGGGTGGTCCTTTAATTGTTTTGATAAAGTCCTTGGATGAGCGAAGATGTTTGATTCTTCATATTTCCCATGTATCTGTTTTCTGTTGATCATGCTTTGTTTGTCTGATTTTTAAGTCTAAGCTGTGTATTAAAATTTCCCTTGTTGACCCCGTTTTTTCATACATGATCTTTATCATTTAGGTTTGATATTTAGGTCTTTTATCCAGTTTGAATTAATTTTTGTGTAAGGTATGAGATATGGGTCTTGTTTCAGTTTTTTGAAGATGGATATCCAATTTTGCCAACACCATTTGTTAAAGTGACTGTTTTCATTCCAGTTCACAATGTTAGGGCCTTTGTCAAGTGTCAACTGTTCATAGGAGGAAGGTGGCATCTCTGGGGTTTCAACTCTGTTCCATTGGTCTATATGTTTCTTTTTATATCAGTACCATGGTGTTTTGACTGCTGTGGCAGTGTAATAGGTTCTAAGGTCAGGTAGTGTGAGGCCTCCCACTGTGTTCCTCTTCTTCAGTAGTGCTTTGCTTATCAAGAGTTTCTTCCCTTTCCAAACAAAGTTGATGGTTTGTTTTTCTATTTCATTAAAAATGTCACTGGAATTTGCATTGGGGTTTCATTGAATATGCAGATCACTTTGGGTAACAGACATTTTCATAATGTTAAGTCTTCCTAGGCATGAGCAGGATAGGTTTCTCCACTTACGTAAGTCTCTCTTTGTTTCCTGCAGTAAGGTCTTTTAGTTTTCTTTCGATAGGTCTCATTTCTCTAGTTAAATTTGTTACTAGATATTTTATCTTATCGCAGACTATAGTAAATGGTATTGATTTGGGGATTTCTTCTTTGATGATCTCTCTGTTGGTATAAAGGAATCCTACTGATTTACTTTTGTTTATCTTATCTCCTGATACTTTGCTGAACTCTTAGTTCAAGTAGTTTACTTGTGGATTCTTTATGATTCTCTGAATATACAATCACATCATCTGCAAATAGGGAGATTTTCACTTCCTCTTTGCTGATGAAGATGCCTTTTATTTTTTGGTCTTGTCTAATTGCTCTGGTCAGAATTTCTAGTACAACATTGAGAAGTTTTGAAAGTGGGTGTCCTTGTCTAGTTCCCATTTTCAAGCAAAATTCTTTCAGTTTCTCTCCATTCAGGATGATGTAGGTGGTTGGCTTTGCATAGATGGCCCTTGTTGTATTGAGGAATTTGCCCTTTATTCCTATGTTGCTGAGAACGTTTAGCATGAATGGGTGTTGGACTTTGTCAAATGCCTTTTCTACATCAATTGACAAAATCAAGTGGTTCTTATCTTTTGTGTTATGTAGTTCATCACATTGTTTTCTGATGTTGAACCAGCCTTTCATCCTTGTATGAATCCAGCTTGGTTATGATGAATTATTTTTTTGATATGTTGTTCAATTGTATTGGCAAGGATTTTATTGAAGATTTTTGCATCTAGATTCATGAGTGATATTGGCCTGCTGTTGTTCTTTTTGTAGGATCTTCCCCTGGCTTTGGTATCAGGGTTATGCTGGCTTGATAGAATGAATTTGGGAGTACTTCATTTCTTTCTATGCTGTGAAATAGTCTCAGTAATATTGGAGTTAACTCTTCTCTATAAGTTTGGTAGAATTCTGTGGTGAACCCATCTGAGCCTGGGCTTTTTTTTGTTGGTAGTTACTGGATGACTTTTCCAGTCTCTTCATGTGTGATGGATTTATTAAGTTGTTCTGCTTCACCTTGTGATAATTTTGGTAGATGATATGAATGTAGAAATTTGTTCATTTCATCTAGGTTTTCAAATCTGTCAGCACAGTCTTTTGTAGTATTCTGACATTTCTGATTTTATTTGTGTCTGTTGTAACATCTCTCATCTCATTTCTTATTCAGACTATTTGTTTCTTGTTTCTGTTCTGTAAGTTTAACCGATGGTTTATCAATTTGGTTGATCTTTAAAAAAACAGCTTTTGGTTTTGTTTATTTTTTCAATTGTTCTATTCTTTAATTCATTTAGTTCTGCTCTTATCTCTATTATCTGTTTTCGTCAGGTGCCTCAAGGGTTCTTCTGTTGCTCTCTTTCTACTTGTTCAAGTTGTAGGGTTAATTCCTTGGTTTGGGTCCTTTCTTCCTTCCAGATGTGTGCTTTAGCAGAGATAAATTGACCACTGAGCACTGCTTTGGCTGTATCCCATAGGTTCTGGTAGGATGTGTTTTCATTCTCATTTGATTCCATACATTTCTTTTTTTTTTGATAGCCATGATGGAGCTCCATAAATTTCTTTATTTTGTCCTTGATTTCTTCTATAACCCATGGCCTTTTTAGCAAGATGTTGTTTGATTTCCATGAGTTCCAGTTTCTATCTGTGTTTTTTTCTGCTATTATTTCAAGTTTTATGGCTTTATGGTCTGAGAGGATGCTTTGCAATAGTTGAATGGATTGGACTTTGTTGAGATTTATTTTATGTCTTAACACATCATCTATTTTGGAAAATGTTCCATGTGCATTGGAGAAGGTGTTGATGAATAAAAAGTTCTGTATATATTGATGCAGTCTGGTTGGTTAATTGTCATGATAAGATCTACTGAATCTTTACTGAGCTTTTTCTCAAAGACCTGTCCAATACTGAAAGTGGAATATAGAAGTGTCCAACTACTATTGTGGAGTGATCTATCTCATTTTTCGATGAAATCAGGTTTTGTTCAATGCATTTAGATGCTCTAGTATTGGGCACATAAATATTTAATGTTGTTAAGTCCTGCTTGTGTATTGAACCTTTCAGCAATAAATAATGACCATCCTAGCCACAACAGTCAATTTTGTTTAAAATCTGTTTTATCTGAGATTAGGATTGCCACACCTGCTCTTCTTTGTATATTGTTAGCTTGGTATTTATTATTCCATAATTTAATTTTTTAAGTTTGTTCATATCTTTAAGTCTAAGGTGTGTTTCTTGTAAGCAACATATAGATGGGTCATGTCTTTTGATCCATGATATCACTTGCTGTCTCTTTATTGGCACATTCAGTCCATTTTACATTAAGTGTAGGTATTGATAGGTGTGTGTTTAGTGCTGTCATTTTGATGTATTTATTTTTGTGTTGGTGTTTTCTCTGTTACTCTTACTCTGTTCTGGATCATTGTTTTTTATGGGTTGACTTTTCATCTTTTTCAGTGTTGGTTTTGTGTTTGTTGAGACTGCTGTATTATGTTTCTTGTTTTGATATGTTGCACTGTTATTGTGCTTTTTGGCTACCCCTATGGTTCCCCTTAGTATTCTAAGTTTTAAACCAATTTTAACTTCTGCACATCTTTTTAATGTTTCCATCTGAAAAGACTCTAACTACTATAGTATATGCCTCTTTTTAATGTGATGGTGGCATATTTTCTGTAATGTGATCACTGGTTTGCTTCTTTTAATGTTGTAGCTTTTATTGAGTTTTGTGACTTCCCTAACTGAGTAGGTTTCTGGACCCTGTGTCCTGTATCACCTCCTTAAGTACATACTTAATGGTTTTGTTTTTCTGAACAAAGAGCTTCTTTCAGTATTTTTTGTAGTTTTGGTTTGGTTTTTACAGACTGTATGGGCTTCTGCTTATCTGTGAATGTCTTAATTTCATCTTCATATTTGAGAGACAGTTTCAGGATATATAATTCTTGGCTAGACATTTTTCTCCTTTAAAGCTTAGAATGTGTCATCTCACTGCTTCCATGCCAATATCCTTTCTGCTGAGTAATCAGATGAAAGCCTACAGGATTTCCCTCTGAATGTTGGCTTTGCTTTGAGGCTTGTTGGCTTTAAGAGACTGTGTTTATGTTTCATTTTATTAAGCTTGATTTTAATATGTCTTGATGTCTTTCTTTTGGGATCTAGTCTTTGTGGTATTCGATACGCATCTTGACATCTGTGTTCTTGTCTTTCGTAATTTTAGAGAAGTTTTCTCTAGCTCTACAACAATGCTGTCTTGTGTTTTCAGCTGTCCTTCCCTGTTCAGGACCTCCAGTTAATCATAGATTATTCCTCCTAATAGAGTCACACATATTTTTTAATGCTTCTTCATTTTTCTTCTTTGTTTTTGATTTCTCCTCATAAATGCTGGTGTCACTTGCTCTATCTTCAAGGTCACTGAGCCTGACTTCCAACTCCTCAAGTCAACTGTTTTGGCTTTGGATAGAATTGTCTAATTCTTTAATTTTGTTATTGATCTGTTGGATTTTTAGATCATTGATATTCTGTCAGTTTGAATAGGTTGCTTAATTTTTCATATTGCTCTACTGCATTTTGTTTAATCTGTAGGAGGGCTCTGTTCATAATTCTTTTTTACTCTACCTTTGATAGTTTCAGAAAGCCTTCTTCATCTGGGAATATTTTTTATTCTTTATACTGGGAGTTTTCTAGAGCCATGGTGAGCTCTTTCTTTAAATGGCTAGTGATAGTCTGTTGCCCTCTGGACATCTAGAAGCTGTTTGGTTTCTCTAGTGTTACCTCAATAGGAGCTGAGGAGTAGTTTTGAGAAGGGAGTTTGTCAGCAGCCTCTATGTACTCTATTGACTGCCCCCTGTAGACTCTCTGGGGTAGAAGGCTCCACCTCCTGGCTGGCAAGATCAGGGCCCTACTTATGGAGTCACTTGGGGGCCATCAACTGACCCGATGATGTGGGTAAGTGAAGCGTGAGAGCATTGCTGCTGGGCCACTCAGCAGTTATTTACCCAGGCAGTCTTTTTTTAAAAAAAGCAAAACAAAACTAGGAATTCTCTGAGAGAAGCTACAATCAGTCAGACCATCAGGTGGGGAAGTCCCTGCCTTCTAACTGACAATGGAAGCACCTCTTCAGCCATCCCCAGATGCTATGACATAGTTCAATGTAGAGAGGGATCACAGTGTTGCTACGCTCCTCAAGCTGGGCCATACCCATAATGTAACACTGTCCTAAACATAGCATTTCTGCTGGAAAAGCCCTTTCTGGCCTGGCACTCCTTCTCAGCTTGGAAATTATCCCCTGCTGAGGCTTCAAGTTGGGTGACTCTGCCCCTCAGCAGATGAAGACAGCATCCCAGCCACACCGCCCTTCCCACCACGAAATGGCAAAATGTATGGCAGATCTCAGAAAAGAGAGGGTGGAGGGTCAGTGGTGTCCTCAGTCAGGAACTGGGCTCTCGTAATGTGTGTATGCTGTACACTGTGTCTCTGCTGCACTCTAAGCTGTTTACATTAGTCTGAAGTTCAGTGTATTTGCTGCCTTATGACCGTCCCCTACCTCCTGGATAACAGAAAAGAATAAAGCATCAATACCTGGGATCTGCACAAGTGGCAAGTCAGCAGGAATGGGGCTCAGTGTTTGCTGGCTCATGCCAGAGAGAGAAAGTTTGCCGTTTAGTGGCACATAGCCTAATCTGACAACTCTATACCGTATACTAGGGCTCCCTGGGTGTCCAGAGTACTCCATTCAGTTATCAGTCCAGGCCTTGGTTTTCAGAAGGACTTGAGGAGATGTGTGTCTAGTCTGCCATCTTGGCTCCCCTTCCCCCATTCATTATTGTTTGCATACCTTTACCCTTGATTCTTTACAGACATAGTTATGCACATTTTCATTAATAGCCTAAATGCATTCCAGTGAGCCTAATTAGAAGTATTTATTTGTTGTATGCCAGAGATAGTGCTTTGCATCAGAATTTTCTGAGACCTGAGTTTTAGTTTCAAAGCTACCTTTTAACAGACATATCTCCAAGTCATAAATTCTCAGTCGTATCCTTAATACCCAGGCTCTGAGATCTAAGGAAAAACTAGCTCCAAATATGAAAGAACTTAATAGGAGTCCATCAAAATCATGAGGACCCCAATCCATTAAGATAAACAACGACTTCAACAAAGACAGTACTGTGCGATGTCACAGTTTGTTAAAAAATGTTGACAATGTCATGAATGAAAATGTCAAGAATAAAAAAAATCAAGTTGGAAAGACTAGCAATACAACTACAAACTTTACATGTTCTTCAGGATCTTGGACAACATGGTCACCATGGATGACTATGGAACTTTTGAGGTTTATCAATAGATTACAGTATCCAACCCCCAACCCCCAAGTCACATAAATATCCACAGCAATATATCCCTTGCATTAAGCAAGGGTGCAAGCTGAATTATTAAATGATTTCAGTGGTGTGACAATGTAGTAGCACTTCTCAGCTTATAAAATCTACTAGAAACCAAGTTCTTAAATGGCTAATTTAAAGGAAGCTGGCACACAATTTAAAGATGTAATTTGAGTCAAGGCTGACGATATACTTTTACTTGTTTAGCCTTTTATGTAGCTTGTTTGCATTCCTTGAACAGATTTGCTGTTTCTATTCTAGCTGCATTGTGTATGGCATGAGGAATGCTGATTAATTCTTGTCGGTAATCATCACACATGCTGCCAATGTTTTACATTTATATCCTCCATTACATAATCTATGTATACATTTCTTATGTTATTAGTGGAAGTAGCATTTAATAGGTAAATAAACCTGCTCTTGATTTAGATTTCAAATGAATGTTGATCCTTTTCTACCTTTAAAGGGTATGAACTGTAGTAGAAGAATCTGGTATAACCTTCTGCTTCAAGTAGCTTTAATTAGAAATCTTTGTCTCTATAGCTGCCACTCAGAGTAAACTCTAAAATATCAATTGCAATTGTCAGAAAATAAAATTACATTTTACTCATGACATAAATTAGTATGTCTTTTTGAACTTTAAGACAGTGAACCTATGCAACGCTATTGGAGTATGCTTTGAAAAGCCTTTTTTGATGATTTTTGTTCTTGTAGGTGACTATGTCCTTGACTTTTAAAAAGAGAAGTAGGACATGACTTCTAGGTAAAACTAATTTAGTAGAATACTTACATGTTTGTTCCAAGAATAGCGAGTAAATAGATTTTTATATGTTGTGTTATAATTTGAAAAATACATTTCAATAGAAGTCCTAAAAAATTAAATAGAAAGTAAAATACGTGACATTTGATGCTCATAGTCAATTTATAATTTGCAACTGAGGAATAAAATGAAAATAACAGATAATATAGAGACCTGATTTAGGCATAGCTTCATAATCTTATTCCTAACTTTACTAATTTTCACCTAATCTGCTGAAATATAATTGCCAAATCAAATGATAAATAATTCAATATAATTTGACTTCTTGTTTTCTAGAAGAATAAATGAAGATTTGGTTTCTATTTGAATGGCATTATTCAGAATCATTTATTTCATAATCAGTTGGTTATTCCTTAAAGAAGGTAGAAATTATGAGTATTTATAACAATATAAGTAATAAAGGGAGAATGTATCATCTCAGGTAGCCAAAAAGTTCTGAGGAAAGGTTCGGATCAAATTGTTTTGTCTTGTTTTCTTCCCATGTGGTCCTCTTTGTTGTCTTTATTCTGAAGTCTTATCTGTTTATTCTGTGGCCACTAATATCTCTAAACATTGCCATTGCTACAAATATAAGGGGAATGGGCTTTCTTTTCTGACAAGTTCAGGAAAAATCCCAGATTAAGTCTCAGATTAAGTGACTCCACAGCACTTGGCTTGGCTTGGCCGGATCCAACTGGCTTGAATTGGATCATGTGTTCAAAACAGTCAGTCATTATAAACACAGCTATGCAAAACTGTGTTACTCTTAGCTTGTTCCTAAAATCCGGGTCCCTAGGTGATGCTAAGTGAAAGGGTCCTTGGGAGGATCCTCTGGAGAAATGTCTGTCGATTAACCTCTGAAAAATAAATACTACGGAGCACAATTCTATTTTGATACACAAAGGCACTCCATGCAATGAGATCAACTTGAGGGAAACCAGTCATTTAGTTACTCTAGCAATCCGTATGTGACTGAGCCCTTCCCAACCACCTTTACGACAAATGGGAGCAGAGCAATTCCTCAGGGTAAACCAGGGTATGAATATTGAATATTGAAAAGAGAAATGAAAATTATTATTAAACAGAAATAAAAAAACTAAAGAAAGGGCTGAAATATGTGAAAGAAAAGAAGGAAGGGGAGGAAGGAAAGGATAGAAAAAAGATAGGAAGAAAAAAGGAGAAACATGGAAAAGGAAGAAAGGAGCAAAGGAAGGAAAATGGTAAAGTGTACAAAATCACCTTTTAGGAAAGAGTTAATGTGTAAAGAAGCAGCAGGAGGGAGGAGGCAGAGAAACTGAAATCTTAGCTGAACTTCTTATAGGATAATTTCTGTCTAACTGAAAGATCCATTTTTTTGTTAATGAGTCATATATATCCATAAGTAACCACAAACATACAAAACACAAGCACACAAAATACCATTATGTCTATGATTATGTTAATATGAGCACAATACTAGTTCCAGATGAAGACAGTTTACAGTAAGTCCAGCTATTGATGGCCTTCCCATCAAAAAAGTGCAATCTCTATTGTCACATTCACTGCTTTATTGATGTGTACATTTGTACACATTTCACGTAATAGGCTTATATATGTGATAAAGACTTTGTTTGTAGAGAAATAAGACAAGTAGATCACAAAATCCTAAAATATGAATCAGATCTTAGGCACCAACTCTAACACATATTTCACACAGTTCTTTGGTAGTATTCTTTGCCTCATCACTGAACCTACATTTCACTAGATTTGGCCCAATGAGTATTATTGAAACCAAACCAAACCTACTGCCACTGAGTTGATTCCACTTCATAGGAACCCTACAGGACAGAGTAGAACTGCCCCACAGAGTTTCCAAGGAGTGCCTGGCAAATTCAAACTGCTGACTTTGTGGTTAGCTGCCGTGGCACTTAACCACTATGCCACCAGAGTTTCAGATTGAAACTAAAGGCCTACTAATTTCAGTATGTTTAATGTTTTCAATGTCAGAATCAATTATTTTATGCATGTGAGAAAATTCTTATTTATTATTTATAGAAATAGCAAAGTCATTTGTCCTATTTTGTACTATATTTTATCAAATTGTAAGGATACATGCAATAACATACATAAATGATTATAAAGCCAAGTGCCATCGAGTTGGATCTGACTCATGGCATGGACATCACTAAAAGGGCAAAGATGGCAAAATTGAAGAAATGAACTATGGTTGGCAATGACAACTTAATATATTGTTCTCTACTGAAAAAATCAAAGTCTAAATTCAATATACAGGACAATCACTTCTACTAAGAACATAGTGAGCTGGTAAGAATGTCACTTCCAACTTCACTATGAAAAAAAAATTTAAAAACTTAGTTGAAGACTTTTCTTGGGATCCTCAGAGTGCTGATGTCAAAGGACACTCAACAGGCCCCAAATTTAAGGAAAGGTCCATGTGGAAGAGAAAAGACATGAGCCTTGGATAAGAAAGGTTAGATGTAGCAGCCACTGGCTCAAATTAAGAAGGTGGGTAACATGCAAGGCCAGTTGATGAATTCAGCATAAATGGAAGTGATAAGGATCAGGTGGAAATGCTGGCAATGATACACAACAACGGATGGAGAACACTTTCAGTGGGCTCATCTGTAGATGTGACACAGCCAAGTAAAGAATTAACGAATCCAAAAATGAATCTATAGAAATCACCCTTTATGAAACAGGAAAAAGAAAAGTAAATTCAGCATAGAAGAGATATTTTGAGATGATAGTATGTGATATTTGAAATAAAATAATAAGTGCAGCAAAATCACATGTATAAAATGAAAAACCTCCTTTAATTATTTGAATACTGAGGATCCAAAGAAAGAAAATGTCAAAATTCCTTTAGACAATAAAACCCCCAAACCAAACTCAGTGCCATCAAATGAGTTTTGACTCATAGTGATCCTATAGGACAGAGTAGAACTACACCACAGAGTTTCCATGAAGGGCCTGTTGGATTTGAACTGCTGACCTTTTGGTTTGCGGACATAGCAGTTAACCACTATGCCCCTAGGGTTTCCTTTGACATTGAAGACACACCTCATTCTTTGGAAGTTTGAGTCCTTTATACTAAATGATTCCTATATAGAAGGTATTGATCAATCAAGTGTGTGCCACCTGCTTGATTGACAGCTGTCAACTTCCCATGAATCAGGAGAAACAAAGGAAAACATCTGACCTCATGTTACCTTAACATCTGAGTAAACCTCTAGCTTAAAGGGTTTTAACAGAAGTCGCTATGGTTCCAGTAAAGGTTGTTTAGAATCGTTTCCTTATCTTTTTTCCCTGTTCTGTATTGATTAACCTAAATAAAATTACCTGTTTTAGTTGACATCGACACAACTGCAACCTAAATTGGCTTGATGAGTAATAAGAAGCTATTA
Source organism: Heterohyrax brucei (assembly GCA_028571685.1). Lineage (NCBI taxonomy): Eukaryota > Metazoa > Chordata > Mammalia > Hyracoidea > Procaviidae > Heterohyrax > Heterohyrax brucei. The sequence continues at coordinate 81,314,220 of CM053143.1, forward strand.
TACGGAGCCCTGGCAGTACAGTGATTAAGGGCTCAGCGGCTAACCAAAAAGGCTGGCATTTTAAATCCACCAGTCATTCCTTGGGAAATGATGTGGCAGTTCTACTCTGTCCTGCAGGGTCACTATAGGAATTGACTTGACGGCAATGGGTTTTCTTTGTTGATTGTCTTACACAACTCTTCATGGTCTTATATATGGCTGAATTCGGGTGTTTAGCTTGAGTTGTTAGGTGTATTTCCCTCGGTATCTTGTCTCAGATTTACTCATTTAGCCTTCATTTTAAGGGAGATGCTCACTCTTGGTAATAACTTGGTCTTCAGCAGTTTCAGTTGTAGGATTTTCTATTTTAGTAGTGTCTGCAGAATTCTTTCTCCAGTGGTTTCTGAAACAGAGAGAGGAAGAACAAAATTTGTTTCATTTTGTCGTGAATGTTCTGTCTATCCCAGGTCACTGGCCCGCAGAGGTTGAATGTATTTACTGATCAAGATGAGCTCGTGTGCTTCTCCCTTTCCCATGAAGCAACGGATGTGAAATCAGCTCGTACGAATCACTTGAACTGAGAACAGAGGAGGGGCAGTGTCCTAAGGAAAAGTGGGTTACCGCAGTAAAGGAGAGTAGATGCAGAGCAGGCAAACACAGTAATTGTCCACTGCACACGGAAATGGAAGCTTATTTACATCATTGCAAGCACTGAAATCTCTTAGCTACTGAAGGTGGAAGCAAGTACACAGTAAGTGAGGCACGCGATTCTGTTAAAAGAAAAAAGGTGGCGTTCTCCAGTTTTTAAAGCCATGCTCTATTGCTCAACATGTGAACATCAAGCATGGAAAAAATTCTTTAAGTAACTAAAAGTACATGTTTATTTTATGAAGGTAAAACTTACAGTTGGATCTCATGTGCATACAAATACCTTGCTTTCCAATTTGGAGTGCAAGAAAGGAACTGTTAACATCTTAGGTAATTTGGCCTTTTATATTTATATAGATGTGTACAGAGATTAAAAACGTGTTATAAGAATAAAACATCTAAAATAAGTAAAGCTAAGAAACAATAATTTGTGAAATTAAGAATCTCTTTACTTGCAAATAGTAAAAGAATGTTTTGCTTAAAACAGACCTTTATTACATATACCAACATGAAAAGTTTAATCCAGAGGCACTGCTGTGGAGTGGAAGATGTGTGACATTTAAAGTTGCTAGTGGTAAATTTAATTATATTTTCTTTTATTTATGATATTAAATGTTTCTGCTCTAAGCTGAACATCGTGTTTAAAATAAATGCTTAGCACTAACAGTGAGGATATATCCATATTTATCAAATGATTTAGCATTCCCAAGTTATCAGGATATGAACATATAAATACTGATTTCTCTTAAAGAATAAGTATTTACATGCATATATAAAGTATGTTACTCATTCTATAATCAAGAGGTCTAGGTTTTTGAAATTGATAACTTTGATAAATTAGCATTTTTAAAAACCTGAGATGGCAGAAAAGATTTTTTTAACCCTTGTTGGATAGCTCAAATATAACTAGTGCTGTTTTGGTTGGTCTGTAACATGTAGCATAATTTAGTGTTCCATTACTTACTGCGTGTCTTCCCATTTTGAATGAGGGCATAAGTGAAATGAGTTCACTGCTGTATTCATTCCTAAAAAGCTCATAAACATATGCCACCAGGTAAAGCATTATATTTCTTAGAAGCCTCGACTGAAGAAGCATACAATTAAAAGTAGGACCGAACAAACGTACATCAAAATAAGCTTCATCTACATCACATGTTGTCGGCGTCAGCATGACATTAATTTTGTTTTATTTTGCTGTTTTAGATGAATGACAATATCCCTGTAGATTATTTCTATTTTGTCAGCCAAGAAAAAGATTAAGAAATGTCATTTACTGGAAAAACCAACAAATAAACTAAAATAAAATACAGCAACTTTGAAAGAAGCAGGCAATATTGAGCTTATCCTTCCAACCTCCTCTATGAAGTAAGAATCTGTTATTTCATCCAGTGACAAATAAACCAAACTCCTTGCCATCTAGTTATTTCCAGTTCATGGCAACCCCATGTGTGGCAGAGTAGAGCTGTCTGCTAGAATTTTCTATGGTTGTCACCTTTTGGAAGCAGAATATTAGGCCTTTTTTCCATTTGTTTCTGCATAGGTTCTAAATCCAAACTTTCGGTTAGTTTTTGCTTAATCATATTTGATAAGGTCCTGCCAAAACCCCTCCCCCAAAAGAAATCAAACCCACTGCCATCAACCCTATAGGATAAGAGTAGAATTGCCCCATAGGGTTCCAAAGAACATCTGAACTGCCAGCCTTTTAGCCAGGCTCTTAACAGGTTCACCACCAGGTCTCCACTCCAGGCCCTTTACCAAAACCCAAGCTCATTGCCTTTGATTTCATTCTGATGCACAGCGACCCTATAGACAGAACTGCCCTATAGAGTTGCTGAGGAGCACTTGGTGGATTTGATTTGCTCATCTTCTGGTTAACAGCTGTAGCACTTAACCACTACACCACCAGAGTTTCCTCAGCTACACCAAATGTTTTGTACTTGACTACTAATCCAAAGGTTGGCAGTTCTAACTCACATCCCAATGATCTGCTTCCTTAAGGTTACAGCCAAGAAAGACAAATGAGGCAGTTCTACTGTAACACATGGGTCACCATGAGTTAGAATCAGTGGGAAATAAATGGGGTTGGGTTTTCTGTTTGTCTGATATTTTATCAGACATAAACAAATCTGTAGTAATGTTCATTTGCAAATATATTGCCCTTTCATATGTAATCTTAAGTGGCCCCTCATCCTATCTCATTTATTTTGCTTACACATTGCTAATGGAGGAACCCCGGTAGCTCAGTGTTTAAAATGCCGGGCTGCTAATGGAATGGCCAGTGTTTCAAATCCACCAGCTACTCTTCTACAGAAAGATGTGACACAAGTGGGTCCCATAAAGAAACCTTATGAGTTCTACTGTGTCCTGCAGGGTTGCTATGAGTTGGAACTGACTCAACAGACAAGGAGGTTAGCTTGGTTTGAAGGTGACTGACTGAGTCTCCTAACTAGGCCTTTAGGCTGCTGGGATCCCTCCAAGGCAAAATGAAAACCAGACTTACTAACTTGGTATGAAATCTACACTGCCACTGCTTAAGGCAAACATTTTAATATAATTATCTCACCCATGTACGTATGAAGCAGCAGGCATTATTACCTCCAATTTTCAGAAATTTTAAACAGTTTTTAAATACTTGATGCTTACTTTTTTTCTGCCCACCATACCTCCCAACTCATAATAAGAACAAGCTTTGTTTTTGATAAATGCTAATTATAAATCTGGATCAGTATATTCACTGTAGAGGCTTAGTTGAAATTTCTTAAGTTGACTGGCAAGGTACACAATCAGATCCAGAGCCTAGTGTCCAGCCTTCTTTACTGTGTTAGCTATTTTCAGAAGTTATTATTGTGATTAAGTGAAAGTATACAATCCAAATTAAATTTGCATGCTCTCCTGTGTATAGTTCCTTCTACTCTCCTTGCCCGGTGACAGCACACTCTTCCTTTTCTTTCTATGTATGTCATATCCTCCTGACAATCTCCTGTCTCCTCCTCGCCATCTTCTCTCCCTTCTAGTAAAAGACCAGTAGGATAGCATCCTATAAACGCATAGAACCATAAAGTAAACACACCATATGGTCAAGTCCAGTCCATTCCTGTCCAAAGAGTTGACCTCAGTAATGGTTTCTGGTCAGGGGCAGCAGCAGGTCTAGGGGCCATACTCCCAGGGGAACCCCCATGCTGCCAGACCATCAATGGCAGTCTTTCAGTGGAGTTTTGAGCTGTATCCCTCTTTTACTTGTGTTATTACTGGGATTCGACATTGTGTGCCCTGTCACGTCTGTCTTTGGTGCTGGCTGGGCACCATTTGGTTCTTCTGGTCACATGTTCATACAATCTCTCATTCACATGGATTCTTCGGTCTCCTAGGTTCTGTTTCCTTTGTGTCTTTGTTGTTCTTGGTGATTCCGGCTGAGTTGAGACCACTTGGTGTACCTCAGATGACAGTTTGCTAGCTTTTAAGACCCCAGACACAACTAACCAATAAGGGATGCAGAAGACTCTCTTAGTAATAGGCTAGTTATGCCAGTTGGCCTTGGTGTCCCTTGAGAGCATGGTCCCCAGACCTGCACTACTGATACTCTATCCTTGCAATATTAGATTAAGCTTAGAAGAGTTTTCAGTTTGTGTTGAAGTCCAGTTAAGTAGATCTTCTTTCTACTGCATGCTGTCACTGTTTTCACCCAATCAAATTTCTGTCATCTAATCTACAACCAACTCTCTCCCTCCCTCCCCTCCGTTGCTGCCGTCAAAGAGTCTTTTCTTCTGTACATTCTGTTTTTAAGTCCTTATTGTAGGGGTCTCATACAGTGTTTGTCCTTGTGCCACTGACTGATTTCCCATAGCGTAATGTCTTCCAATTGAAACCAGGTTATTACATGCTTCCTAAAGTCATTGTTCTTTACCACTGCACAGTGTTCCACTGAGTATATGTGCAGTAGTCTTTTGTTTATCCATTCTTCTGTTGTTGGGCATCTGGGTTGATTCCATCTTTCAGCTATCGTAGACTGTGCTGCAATAAACATGCATGTGCAGGTATCTGTTCATGTGACTGCCCTTGATTCTGTAGGATATGTTTTGATCAGTGGGAGTCCTGGATCAAATGTTCTATCTATTTCCAGCTTTTCAAGGAAGCATCAGATTGCTTTCCAAGGAGGTTGTAACTTTTTGCAGCTTCACAAGCAGTGCAGGAGAGTTCCAGTCTCTCCACAAACTCTCCAGCATTTGTTGTTTTGTGGTTTTTCGATCATGGCCAACCTTGTTGGGGTGAGATGGTATTTCATTGCCATTTTGATTTGGATTTCTCTAAAGCTAATGATCATGAGCATTTCTTCATGTGTCTTTTGGCTGCCTGGATGTCTTCTTTGGTGAAGTGTCTGTCTATCTTGTTTGCCCATCATTTAATTGTGTTATTTACATTTTTCTTGCTGGTATTTTGCAGTACCTTGTAGATCACAGAGATCAGATGTCAGTCAGACATGTAATTGCTAAATAGTTTTTCCCATTCTGTAGGTAGTCTTTTAATTCTTTTGATAAAGTCTTTGGATGAGTAAAAGTGTTTGATTTCTATTATTTCCCATTTGCCTACTTACTCTTCTATTGATCATGCTTTGTTGGTCAGATTTTGAAGTCAATCTAAGCTGTGTATTAAATCTTCCATAGTTGACCCTATTTTTTCTTACACGATCTTTATCATTTTAGGTTTGATATTTAGATCTTTTATCCAGTTTGAGTTAGTTTTTATGTAAGGTGTGAGATATGGGTCTTTTTTCAGTTTTTTTGAAGATGAGTATCTAATTGTGCCACCACCATTTGTTAAAGCGGTTGTTTTAACCCAAATTTACAATCTTAAGGCCTTTGTGGAACATCAACTGTTCTCAAGGTGGCATCTCTGGCAGTTCAACTCTGTTCCATTGGTCTATATGTCTCTTTTTGTACAAGTACCACACTGTTTTGACTGCTATGGCACTGTAATACGTTCTAAGATCAGGTAGTGTGAGGCCTCTGACTGTGTTCCTCTTCTTCAGTAGTGCTTTGCTTATCCAGGTTTTCTTCCCTTTCCAAACAAAGTTGATGGATTGTTTCTCTATCTCATTAAAAATGTCACTGGAATTTGCATTGGGGTTGCATTGCAAGTATAGATCACTTTGGGAAACAGACATTTTCATAATGTTAAGTCTTCCGGGGCATGAGCAGGGTAGGTTTCTCCATTTATGTAAGTCTCTCTTGGTTTCTTGCAGTATGGTCTTGTAGTTTTCTTTGTGTCGGTCTCTTTTTTCTCTAGTTAAATTTATTCCCAGACATTTTGTCTTCTTGGGGGCTATAGTAAATGGTAGTGATTTGGTGATTTGTTCTTTGATGATCTCTAAAGAAATCCTACTGATTCCCTTATGTTTATTTTATCTCCTAATTCTTTGCAAACTCTTATATTAATCTGAGTAGTTTACTAAGTGATTCTTTAGGAAACTCAGCATATACAATCACATTATCTTCAAATAGGGAAATTTTTACTCTTTCTTTGCTGATGTAGATGCCCTTCATTTTGATTGTCTTGTCTATTTGCTCTGACCAGCACTTACAGTACAATGTTGAATAGAAGTGGTGAGAGTGGGCATTCTTGTCTAGTTCCTGTCCTCAAGTGGAATTCTTTTAGTTTCTCTCCATCTAGGCTGAAGCAGGCAGTTGGCTTTACATAGATTGCCCTTATTACATTGAGGAATTTGCCTTCTATTCCTATTTTGCTGAGAGTTTTTAGCATGAATAGGTGTTGGGCTTTATCAAATGTCTTTTCTGCATCAATAAACAAGATCAGGTGATTCTTGTCTTCTGTGATATTTATGTGGTTGATCACATTAATTGTTTTTCTGATGTTGAACCAGGCTTGCATCTCTGGTATGCATCCCACTTGGTAGTGATGAATTTTTTTTTTTTGATATGTTGTTGAATTCTACTGGCAAGGATTTTGTTGAAGTTTTTTGTGTCTGGGTTCATGAGTGATATTGTTCTGTAATTTTCCTTGTTTGTGAGATCCTTTCCTGGCTTTGGCATCAGGGTTATGCTGGCTTCTTAGAAAGAATTTGGGAATATTCCATCCCCTTCTATGCTATGAAATAGTCTCCATAGTATTGGAGTTAACTCTTCTCTAAACGTTTGGTAGAATTCTCCAATGAAGCACTGGGGCCAGGGATTTTTTTCGTTGGTAGTTTTTGGATGACTTTTTCAATCTCTTCCTCTGTGATGGGTATATTAAGTTGTTCCACTCTCCTTGTGATTTTGGTAGTTGATATGAATCTAGAAATTTGCCATTTCCTCTAGTCTTTCGAGTCTGTTAGAGTACAGTCTTTCATAGTATACTGTTATGACACTTTTGATTTCTGTTGGATCTGTTGTGACATTTTCCGTTTCGTTTCTTATTTGAGTTATTTTTTTCTCTTGTTTTTCTTTTGTAAGTTTAGTGAGTAGTTTATCAGTTTTGTTGATCTTTTCAAAAAACAGCTTTGAGTTTTGTTAAATTTTTCGGTTGTTCTTCTGTTCTCTAATTCATTTAATTCTACTCTAATCTTTATTATCTGTTTTCTTGCAGTAGCTGAGGGGTTCCTCTGTTTCTCTTCTTCTTCTTGTTCAAGCTGTAGGGTTAATTCCTTGGTTTAGATACTTTCTTCCTTCCGATGTGTGCATTAATAGAAATAAACTCATCTCTGAGGGCTGCTTTTGCTGTATCCCATAGGTTCTGGTAGGGTGTGTTTTCATTCTAATTTGATTCCATAAATTTCTTTATTTGTGCTTGATTGTTAACATAACCCATGGCTTTTTGAGCAAGATGTTGTTTGATTTCCATGAGTTCTAATTTCTGTCTGTCTTTTCTGCTATTAATTTCGAGTTTTATGGCTTTATGGTCTGAGAAGATGCTTAGCAATAATTGAATGGATTGGATTTTGTTGAGATTTGCTCTATGTCCTAACACACATGGTCTATTCTGGAAAATGTTCCATGTGCATTGGAGAAGAAGGTGTGCTTATCTGTTGCTAGGTTAATAAAACATTCTGGTCAATGAGATATGCTTGGTTAGTTGTAGCTAAAAGATCTTCTGTACTTTTATTGAGCTTTTTTCTGGACAATGTGTTGATTAGTGAAAGTGGACTGTTGAAGTCTCCAACTATTATTTTGGAGTGATCTGTCTCATTTTTCATTGTAGTCAGTGTTTGTTCAGTGTATTTAGATTCTCTGGTATTAGATACAAATATTTAATATTGTTAAGTGCTGCTTGTGTGTTGAACCTTTCAGCAATAAACAATGACCAACCTTGTCCACAATGGTGGATTTTGCATTAAAATCTATTTTATCTGAGATTAGTATTGCCACACTTGCTTTTCTTTGTATAGTGTTAGCTTAGAATATATTCTTCCATTTTTTAATTTTCACTTTGTTCATATCTTTAAGTCTAAGGTAAGTTTCTTGTAAACAACATATAGATGGGTCATATTTTTTGATCTAGGATATCACTCATTGTCTCTTTACTGGAGCATTCAGTCCATTTACATTCAGTGTAATTATTGATAGGTGTGTTTTTAGTGCTGTCATTTTGATGTATTTATTTTTCTATTAATGTTTTCTGTGTTCTTAATATTCTGTTCTGGGTTATCGTTTTTTATGGATTGCCCTTTTCATCTTTTTCAGTGTTGGTTTTGTAGTTGTTGAGACTTCCGTATTACATTTCTTGTTTTGATATGTTGCATTGTTATTGTGCTTTGCAGCTACCCTTATGATCCCCCTTACCATTCTAAGTTTAAACCCAGTTTTAACTTCTGCATATCTTATTAACTTCCTCTCTATCTGAAAGGACTATCAGTACGGTGGTATAGCCCTCCTTTTAGTGTGATAGTGTCATAGTTTTCATAATGTCATCACTGGTTCCCTTCTTTTAATATTGTAGCTTTGATTGAGTTTTGTGACTTCCCTAACTGAGTAGGTTTCTGGATGCTGTGTCCCGCATTGCCTCCTTAAATATACATTTAATGGTTTTGCTTTTCTAAGTCAAGAGCTTCTTTCAATATTTCTTGTAGTTTTGGTTTGGTTTTTACAAAGTCTCAAAACTTCAGTTTATCTGCAAATGTCTTAATTTTGTCTACATATTTGAGAGATGGTTTTGTAGGACATATAATTCTTGGCTGGAAGTTTTTCTCCTTCAGGGCTTACAATGTGTCATCCCGCTGGCTCCATGCTAACATCAGTTCTGCTGAGAAAGTCAGATGGAAGCCTACAGTTTTTCTCTCTGAATGTTAGTTTTGCTTTGAGCCTTGTTGCCTTTAGGAGACTCTGTTTATGTTTCATTTTATTAAGCTTGATGATAACATGTCTTGGTGTCTTTCTTTTGTGGTCTGGTTTTTGTGGCATTTGGCACATGTTTTGTATCAAAATTTCAGGGAAATTTCACGTCTTACAAAATTTCAGGGAAGTTTTCTGTCAGCAACTCTACAACAATACTGTCTGTGTTTTCAGCTGTCCCTCTCTGTTCAGAAACTCAAATTAATCATAGATTATTCTTTGTAATAGAGTCCCTCATATTTCTTAATGCGTCTTCATTTTTCTTCTTTCTTTTCTCTGATTTCTCCTCATAAATGCTGGTGTCAGTTGCCCTATCTTTAAGTCACTAAGTCTGACTTTCAACTCCTCAGTTCTGCTCTTTTAGCTTTGGATTGAATTGTCTGATTCTGTAATTTTGTTAATGACCTGTTAGATTTCAGATTATTGATGTTCCATCGGTTCAAATATCTTGCTTCTTTGTCTGGAAGTTTTTGATTCTTTATTTTGGGAGTTTTCTGGAGCAATGGTGGGCTATTTCTTTAAATGTTTAGACACAGTTTTTTGCCTTCAGGCCCTCTAGAGGCTGTTTGGTTTCCCTTGTATTACCTCAACAGGAACTGAGGCATAATTCTGAGAAGGTAGTTGGTCACCAGCCACCTCTCTGAACTCAAGTGACTGGCTCAGTGGACTCTCTGTGGTGGCAGGCTCTGCCTCCTATCTGGCAAAGATGGCACCCTATTTGTGGAGTCAGTGACGGGCTGTCAACTGACTTTATGATGTGGGTCAGTAACAGCTGGAAGAGAGGCCACTGGACCACTCAGCAGTTATTTCTCCAGGCAGTCTTATTTTAAAACTTTAGGTGCTATCCAACAGCTGTCAAAATCAGTCAGGCCATCAGATGTGGCAGGCCCCACCTTCTGGCTAACAATGGAAGCACTTCTTTCCTCCATCTCCAGATGGTATGACATAGTTCAAAGTGAGGAGGGGTTACAGCCTTGCTGTCTTCCTCAGACAGGGTCTACCCCTTAAGTAATACTATGCTAAACACAGGCTTTCTGCCAGAAAAGTGCTTTCTGAAGTGGCACTGCTTCTCAGACTGGGAATTAGCCCCTGCTGAGGCCACCAGTTGGGTGACTCTGCCTCCCAGCTGACCAAGATGGCATCCCTGCTGAGCTTCCTTCCCTGCCTTGAAACAGCAGAATCTATGGCGGAGCTCAATAAAGAGAGGGTGGAGGGGCAGTGGTGCCCTCCATCAGGAGCTGGGATCTCAAAATGTGGCTATTCCATGCACTGTGTCTCCACTTTGCTATATGCTGTTTAACTTAGTGCTGTAGTTCATCATAGTTCCTGGCTGATGGCATCCCCTGCCTCCTGGATAAGAGAAAAAAAAAGAATAAAGCATCAGTACCTGCAGTCTGCCCAAGTGCTGAGTCAGCAGGAGCAGGGCTCAGCACACTCTGCCTCATCAAAAGAGAGGTGGTTTCCCATTTAGTGGCGTGTAGTCCAATATGACAACCTTATGGCATATCCTCCAGCTCTCTGGGTCTCCAGAGTGTTCCATTCAATTGTCAATCCAGGCCTTAGTTTTCAGAGGGAATTGAGGAAGGGAGTGTATAGTCTGTTATCTTGGCTTCACCTACACCTTTTCTTTTATAAAATCTATTGTTGTTTTTACTAATTGTGTTAATGTGGGTCCACCTAGCAGCAGGCAACAAAACAGGATCAGAGATTGTCATGGATTAAACTGTGTCTCCCAAAAGTGTGTGTAGCTGTTTGGCTAGGCCATGATTCCTGGTATTGTGTGATGTTACTACATATTGTGAATCCTGCCTTGATGATGTTAATGAGGGAGGACAGGGGAAGTTGTGTTTATGGGACAGGACTCAGTGTATAAGACTGGATTGTGCTTTGAGACAATCTCCCAGGATATAAAAGGAAAGGGAAGCTAAAGCAGAGTTGGTGATGTGAAGCCACTAAGAAGCAGTGCTAGCAATAGGGTGCATCCTTTGGACCCAGTGTACCTGTGTTACTGCAAATCTGAGCAGAATTTATGCCATATGCCTCAAACAGCCAATCTTTGAGACAGGGGTGAGATGAGAAGCAAGATGTTTATGCATACGGGTAGGCAAAGAGACAGAGGGAATCAATTCCTCCAAAATCTCCTTCCCTGAAATGGAGACAATCTGGAGGTTTTGTAGAAAAACAGAGTAAGATTTTGTGAGTCCTAGAAATTTGTAGAAGTTAATTCTTCTTTGGGTGGTCACAGGGGTCTCCTCCCAGATGTGTCACTATCTTAGTTGGTATTTGGGGCCCGGAGGTGATCTGGACATCATGTAAGTTGCTGTTTGAAGGCAGATTACTTTGTTTTACTTTTATGGTTTTTAGACGATTATCATTTGTTTTTGTGCAGTCCTCAAGAGAGCTTAGATTAGTCCTCAACCTTGAGAGAAACTGAAGGAAACAGTGGACTCCTGCTTGGAGACAGTATTGAGAAACAAAATGGTACAGGCTGTGCTCACTTATTTTACTCTGCCTGTTTCATCTGCGACTTCATCTGTGACTCAGGGATCCCAGTGTAGAGGATGATTGACGAGGACCTTCCTTCAGACCCAACAGAGAAAGACTTCCCCTGGAGCTGATGCCCTGAATTTGGGCTTTTATCTTACTTTTCCATGAGAAAATAAATTTCTCTTTGTTAAAGCCATCCACCTGTGGTGTTTCTGTTATAGCAGCACTAGATTTCTAAGGCAGAGATATGAGAGATTTATTGTGCGAAATGAGCAGAAGTTTGGAAGAAGCCTCAGAAAACAATGGATGTTTAATAGCTGTGGAAGGACAGTGTACAGGACTGGGTAAGAAGGGTGTTGGTGTGTAGCACAGTTCCAAGGAAGATCTGTCTAGGCTGATCTACACAAGTAAGGAGTTTATCTATTCCCCAAGACCTTAGACAAGACGTTAAATACACAGTCTGGAGAAAGTGCCCCAACTTGATGAATTCATTATCCAGTCTTACATTCTCACTTTCTAAATGCAATCTCAGGGTAATTTTCTAACCTCCTACTGGTACCCACTGCTAATTCTTGCAAGCACGTTGGACTATAGTCTTTTTTTTTTCCCTCCTGTATTAAGTCTAGCAATGCACAGCCAAGTAATGCTTGGATTGAACTCTAATTATGATGCTGGAAGTCGAAAGAGAATGTGGATCAGGTTCTGAGGGAGATATTTATTTTCTTAGCCTCTGCAGCATCTTCCAACGTGAGGGAAGTGCTGTTGGCCAACTCTGTAACATCTGAAATGTCCCATCTCATGTTCCAGGTTCCTAGGTTTTCCCAACCAGGGCCCTAAGTTTAGCATAACAAACAAGCCTTGCTGATTATTCTAAGATCTCTGAAATTCTCTGGTTAATTAGATCATTGGTTGGCTGCTTAGCTGTGTCTGCTCTTCCATTCCAGGGGATAAGGAAATTTTGTAAGCTACCACTAGTAGGACCTGATGCACTTACTAATGAAGATCAAGGACCACAGCCTTCATTATGGATTGTAATAACATAAAGGAAACAAGAGTTCCAACAACTGGAGCTAGACCAATAAGCAACATCATAACAAATGGAGGAAGCATTGAAGTTGTCAAGGATTTTGTTTTCCTTGTATAACAATTAATACGCATGGAAACAGCAGTCAAAAAATCAAGGACTGATTGCACTGGGGAAGTCTGTTACAAAATATGTCTTTAAAATGTTAAAAAAGCAAAAATGTCACTTTAAGGGCTAAAGTATGTCTGATTCAAACTGTAGTGTTTTCAGTCACCTCTTAAATACGTGAATGATTCATCAAGGACAACAAATAAGGAAGACTGAAGAAGAATCAGTGTCTTTTAATCATGGTGTTGATGAAGAATACTAAATGCACTGTGGACTACCAGAAGAACAAACAGGTATGACTTGGAAGAAGTACAACCTAGAATGCTCCTCAGAAGTGAGGATGGCAAGACTGTCTCACATACTTTGACGTGCTGTCAGAAAGGACTAGTCCCTGGAGAGGGACATCATGCTTGGTAGAGTAGAAGAAAATCCATCGATGAGATGGACTGACATAGTGGCTGCAAGAATGACCTGAAGTATAAGGATTGGTGAGGATGATATAAGACCACAGTGTTTTGTGGTGTACACTAGGTCTCTATGAATAAGAATTAACTTGATGGCAACTAACAATAAGAATTCCTTTGGTTCTTATATTTAGCCTTTCACTGCTTGTTAATACCTTCAGTTTCTCACCCTCTCAAAATGCCAATATTAACACAAGTTATTGGTGACCCACCAACTCCATTGTCTTTATAGGCGTTGTTCCTTTTATACCTTTCGAAGAGTTGAATCATTTCACCTGCAGGGCAAATCATCAGCCAGCAAAATCTTTTAGCAATGAACCTTGTGCCAGTGATCCTCTGTGACTGACCTTCTACTCAAAGAAGATGGTTAGTGAGCCGTAATCCCCATTTTACTATTTGTTTACTCAGGCCCCTCTGGGAACTAGCATTAGTTGGGGTCTACAGAGAAGTAGACATCAGGAGAGGGATAGACATTAAAAAGATTTACTGGGGGGGGGAAGCAGTAAACGGGAGGGCTGGCTTCAGACTAGGATTGACTTGGGTGGGAAGAGTCTCAGACTACAGTACTATTTCAGTGACGATATTGTTGTTACTAGGTGCTGTTGAGTCAGTTTGGATTCATAGCAACCCAGTGCACAACAGAATGAAATGCTGTCCAGCCTTGTATCATGCCCACAATTGTTTTTATGCTTAAGCCCATAAATGCAGCTGCTGTGTCAATCCATCTTGTTTGAAGGTCTTCCTTTTTTTTTTTTTGCTGATGTGGCTGGGCCAAATTGGAGTCCATAATCCATTTTTTGAGGATTCACTTGCCTTAACACTCCTGTCATGGTCAGACACAGAGTAGGAGTGGCAAACAGGACACTTAGCACTTGAGTGATTGTGCTGGTAGACTGGGATGGGGAGGAGCTGGAGCTATCAGTTACTCAGGTTCCTGACAGCAGCAGATTTAAGCCGTGTCTTTTCATGGACACCACAGTTACTGTTCCCTGAACACACAGATGGCATGGTGACTGGAAACATGAGTGTGAGATGCAGATTGCCTGACTTTAAATCCTTCTGGGCTTCTGACTAAGTGTGAGAATTTATACGATCTTCTGTTTTTTAATATTTAAAATGACAGTAATAATTTCACCTGTACAACTATTAGAAGGATTAAATGAGATCACCTGTGTAAAATTTATCATAATTGTTACCATTATATCCACAATTCAATCATTTAAAAAATGTAATTGTCTTTTGTTGTGATAGTTTTTTTTTTGTAAACATCAATTGCTAATTATAGTTGGTGTTAGAAACTAAACCTCAGATAATTCTGTGTTCTTCAGAGGCCACAATGATTATGTTACCACCTAGATTCAGGATACCAGGATACAAATACCAGCTCTGTCATTTATATCTGAAGGACTTTGGGCAAATACTTAATTTCTTTGTAACCTAGTTACATCATCTGTAGAATGGCGGTACTATAACAGAAAGTCACTCATAATCTTGTTGTGACTCTTAAATAAAAATTGGTAATACTAATGACAGACCTTCATTAAATTTTATTATTCCTGTCTTTGTGTTTAAATATGTCACATCCTGTTTTTGGTTTCTCAATTCTAAGAGTTTAATTATGCCTTACAAAATTAGGGAAGGACAGGGTACAGGCCCCTTTCAGGAATCTACCGGCATCTGAGTCCTAGCTTCCCCCTGGATTATTTTTCATTTTCCTCAGTCTATGGCATCTTTATTTAGTTTGAGGATAGTAGGGTAGTCTGGTTCTTTATTCTTTGTTTGTGGCATAAACTTCATGTTTAGTTTAGCTTCTTCCATTTCAAAAACCTTGTCTTTTGAGACTTACAAGCTTTTGCAGAGTGTAGTATATTATCTCTCCCCTTATGTCAAAATGTTGAGCATGGAGGGATAGGAAGGAGGTCAGAGTAGCAGGAAATGCAGCACAGTAGACAATCTTAATTATTATCTCAAAATATTTCTTCTCTATAATGTTTCTGTTTAGGTTGTTTTCTGTTCTGGAAATTCTTTCTGCTATCAATTAAAATCCTATCTGTTCAAGTTGCAATTCAAATGTTTCCTTTTCCTGGGAATATTTTTAAGAACTCTAGGACAAAATGCTTACTTCATCCAACCTTTATTATGACACTTATTTGATATTAATTCTAAATGGCCTAGTACATGCTCTATTTTTTCCAATAAGCTACATGTTCCTGGAAAGCTGGGAATAGTTCTTACTTATTTTTGGCACTTTTGTTCTTTTCAGTGGAAACCCTGATGGTGTAGTGGGTTAAGTGCTATGTCTGCTAACTAAAGTTCAACAGTTCAGATCTACCAGGCACTCCTTAGAAGCTCTATGGGGCAGTTCTACTCTGACCTTTAAGGTCACTATGAGTCAGACCTGACTTGATGGCAGTGGGTTTGATTTGTTTTTTTTATTCTCTTCAGTACCTAACATAGGATTTGACATACAGAAATACTTAAAAAATGTTAAACATGTTAATTAAAGAAATTACATGGGGCTGGCTACAGTAGAGGCTTTTAGTTCTGTCTGAATCTCTCCCTATGCATTCTTGGTCTTTTGCCCTTTCATGACCAGTGGGATATCCATTGCTTACCTACTTCTTCCAGCTCTCATGTTTTTAGGACTCTACCCACTAAAATTATTTGCTACCCTCCAGTGGCAATTTATGTAATGGTGAGAGCCAAAAGAAATGTTCACTGAAGCAAAATAGCTGGAGTATCAGACTTAAATATAAGGTGGCACATCCAGGAAGTGTGATTGGGTGAAACATTCATCTCTTGTGGCTTTTGAACAGCTAGATAAGTGTTTTAAACATATTTATGATTTCCTGTGTGTTAATTAGGAAACCTTTGTGAGTTTGGTTTTCAGTTTTTTGTACCCTATTTGAAAAACCAAAGTTGTCCCATGTAACCTAGTGGAAGGTGATCCACAATGCACCCATGACTGGAGTGACAGGTGAGCACTCACTACCAATCATGGCACTGGCGAACCCGTGGAGTTCTTTGATAACCGTATATTCCCGCATAATATTTCTCAAAATCTGTATTACCAAAAACTCCAAATAAACCCAGTGTTATTGAGATGATGATGATTCACAGTAACTCTATAAGACACAGTAGAACTGCTCCATAGAGTTTCCAAAGAGCACCTGGCAGATTCAAGCCGCTAACCTTATGGTTGACAGCTATAGCACTTAACCTGTACACCACCCAACCAAGTATTTAAAGATACTTCATGACTCAGTATGGTGTTTAATAAAAACACAGGTATCAAAAATTAAAAAAACTGAAAAAATTGAGTCCTTCAAAGGAAGATACAGAACAGATTTATCTATTGCTGTGGATTACCCATATTTATTTATTTTATCTATTTATTTATTTATTTATTAAATTAAGCACATTCTCTAAATGCTAATCATTTGACCAAGCTGCAGAGATGAAACATTGAATAAGGCTTGCCCTCAAAGACAAAGGCACTTAAGTCCAGTCATCTGAGTGATATACATGCCTAGCACAGAGGCTGACACAAGTAGCCGTGATGACTTTGTTAGGGGAAGAAAGGATTAAAGAACTGGGGTGGAGTTATGCATGAATTTCCTGGGAGCAAAAAGCAGACACTATTTGCTTTCTCCGCAGACATCTTAAAGCAGCTTGCAATTAAGTTGACCATTGCAACAAGGGTAGGAGCAGGGCAGGGCAAGAAGGCACAGAGGGACAACTTTGTATAAAGCAACAAAAATATGTATTTTATGTAAAAATTCACACTTTTAAAAAAATTTTATCCAAAATATTTCCTGTGAAACTCAGTGTTATGGTTTGGAGTATGTGAGCTCTGGAGCCAGACAGCTTAAGTTTGAATCTCTGTTCTGTCACTCGCTATCTTGTCGTAGATCTTGGGTGTTTATCCCCTCTCTGCCTAAGTTCTTCAACTATAAATTTGGAAATAGTATCAACCCTTAGTGTTGTTATTGAGTTCAAATGAGGCTAAACGTATAAAGTATTTGAATGCATGCATAATAGAGAAAATGCTTAATAAATTTTAGATCATAAATATTTAACATCATTTTTTAGGGTGCTGTTTTGTTTTTACATCTTTTCACAGGAAGTATTTCTATCCAGGGATTATCAGTAGGGAGACTTCGGGAAGAAGAGTTCATTGCATTAAGAAAACAACAGAATAGCTTGAGCAGCTTTGGAAATGATGTACTGATCCAGCTTCCCTCTTACACTACAATTTCTGGGTAACTGCTATGGTGGAGCACCGTTAGGAAGGGGAAGGTGTAGTATACCATTCAATTCAGGAATGTTGGGCAAGAAGAATGGCTTTGAATTTAGTTTTATAGCTTCTTTAGAGACAGAATCTACCACTCGTCTGTCAATTTGTCACACTGTGGCAGTTTCCAATATTGCTGCCATGCTGAAAGCTATGCAGCTGGCATTTTAAATACTAGTAGGGTCATCCATAGTAAATAAACCTTAGAAGAACTTCTAAGCCAAGACAGACCAGGACTAAAGGTCTGGTGATACATTTCTGAAAATTGTTGTTGATGCCAGTTGCCATCAAGTTTTCCAGATTTCCAGTGAAGCCCTGTGGATCATAACAGAATATTGTCTGATATAATGCTGAAAGATAAGCCTCATAGTTGATACACAGCTAGGCGTATCAGTTGTATTTACGAAATACACAGTGGCTGCTACAATGGACTTGAGTCCACTGAGTACACCAGTGATCATGGCACATACCATGCAATGTTTTTTTCCACTGTATAAGAGGTCACCACTAATTGGATCCAACTCAATGGCAACTAACAAGATACATTAAAAACACATTTGAGTTCTAGATTAAAATAGCTCAAATATTTGACCTTACATCTCTTCGTACTTTTATAGTCTGTGTTACTGCAAGGATTAGGGAAATCACCAAGGCATACCTAGCGTCCTGAGCACAACAGTGTCAAGGCTTCTCATAGAGACTGCCCTTATGAAAATCTTCTTTTAATCTTTATTTTTTTTCTGATGAATAAGAGGAATTTTTTTTGTAACACTTTTCTGCAATGAATACAGAAAACAGAAATAAAGAACAGAAAAAATCCAACGTGTTAACTAGAAAATCACAACTTTGACGTTATGGCAAAGATATTATGTGACAAATATTACTTTATGTAAGAATGGATTTTGGCTTAACTTTAATTTTCACTCATTGGACTACATACTTGTGGAGTGGTGTGGTGCAGGAATGTGGAATGTGCTACAAATTTTATTCCTGACTCAAACTCATTAATGTAAGATTTCAAACCTGCTAAATTTTCAGCTAAGTGTATCAGTTATATTTAAGAAGATTTTCATCTGGCTAAAAATAATTAATCATTAATATTTTATTTTCATGTATTTGATTCTTGACTTTTACCACAATTTTTTGCTCAAAAGAAGTTTAACTTAGTCAGAAAATTTCTATATTCATTAAGCACCTACCACATATAACTGATTTACTCATATGTATACAGTGTGGTAATTCGTGAAAGTATGATTTAGATAATACAAATGTAATAAGAAACACTCCTCCATATTTTATTTTTTAAACACGTTTCAAGAAAAATATGATGTAAAAATTCAGGATAATTGGACACTTTTAATTCATTAGAGTTTTGTCTAAGATTCATGATATAATTATAATTCATAAAAGAATATCCTGTATTGTTTATAACTATAATAACAATGTTCTGTGATGACACTAAAATCCAATATGGATGTGGCATGTCAGTGTGCTACAAATTACCACTTTCAAACTACTTAGATCAATTCTTTGATAGCATGGGTAATTATATGTACTAAATAATACCTTAAATTTGTGCAATACTTTACAATTTTCAAAATATAATGATTTTTCTAAGTTTCTTTCCTCTCTCAAGCAAATCGAGTAAATGCTAGGCTGCATTAGAATCATAACAGTTTAGGATTTGATCACATCATACGTGCCAGGCACTGTGTTAACATGGATTAATTTGTGTATAATTTCACGTTATAATTCTTCTTATCCTCATAAGAAATCTGTGCAGGAAGACCTACCGTTATCACCACTGTACGAAAGAAGAAGCTGAGATGGAAACCAGGTAAACGTAACTGCTCGGTGGTGTAGCAGAAATTGACAACAGGTACGATGTCTGATACTGAAGCCCACGCTCTTAAGCTCTGTGTTATACTGCCTCCAATAATTTTTTCTTGCTGGCATCTATTAAGTCATACATTTCTTTCATAGATAATACATGGTTAGGATATTTTGACATGCATAGATTAGAACTGTAACCAATAATTTGATTTACTCGAAACTAGTTCAGAACACACAAAATGTTAAAATGGTAATCACTTTGCTGAACAATAAATGGTGTAGTTAGTGAAAGACATCTCTAATTAATTGGTAGTAGTACTCTGTTAGCCTGGATTTGGATGGTCTCAATCCTAATCCATTTATTTTCATCTTTTGGTCATATTTTCTTTTGTTTCTTGAGAGTCTACATTGTCCTTGCAGATCTTGCTGGCTGAGCAGACTGTCATTTCTTGGACAATCTCTCCAAGTTGGCAGACATGCTATTCCAAGGCTCTCACAGTTGTTACGAGTTTTGTGGGAGATTTACAGATTCTTGCTGCAGATATCTCATTTTCCTGCTGATACTACTGCCTGCTTTCCTTGCAGTAAATCCTTATTATCTCATTTTATTTCTCCATTTTGTCCTTCGTTTCTGGTCTTGCTGCTGCTGCTTCTCTCCCCCTGTCACTAGACCTCCCTTCTTTTCATTCCTGAGCTATTGGCATTCTCATTTAAACGTCATGTTCGTTATGCCTACTTGCTTATTTGTTTTTATATGCAGACCTTCCTAACTGTTTGTGTCTATCCACTACAAACACCACCAGCTTGTCAGAAAGGGCCCCCTTCTGGCTAACACCACTAGGAATACATTTCTCCCCCAGGAAATATGACAAAAATCTTTCTCTTTAGTGCTTCCTGTTCTTTCCCTTTAAAGCATTTCTCTGCTGAAGCAGCTAAGTGGCTGCACAACATAATCCTGTATAAAGCTGGCAGAAATGCTATTTCAGGGCATTTGTATTTAACTCCTTAGTGTCCATTATATATGGGTTGCAGAGGCAAGTGTATTATCATTCAATGAATTTTCACTCAACATGCACCTTTAAAACAATCAAGATGTGTCAGTCCTTTTACAGACCTTGTATTGTATATTCTCCTTTGTTGCTCCACTGTGCTGTAGCCCAGAAAGCTAGCCATAAGGGACTGTATCAATGGGTCCCATTGTTCTCTGGTTTCCGGGTTGAGTTTAGAATATGGGAGACACTAGCAAGAAGTTTGTAGCTGAGTGCTTTTCTGTTTGTGACACCTAGGGACTGCTCTATAGGCTCTGGTAATTACTCCCTATCTTTACTCCTTCAGCCTTTTTCACTCCATGTCTGCTTCCAAGTTCTGCCTTAGTACTTGTTGGTTTCCCAGAGTATTGCCCGCATCCCCATAAACATTTTCATTATTGAACATTCCTCAAATTACAAACTTTGAGTGTGCCATCTGTCTCCTACCTAGGCCCTGACTAGTACAGACTCTCAGCATAATATGAGAAATCAGAAGCAATTTTTTTCAAGGGCTTAAATTATAGAAAAGAAGCCAACGACCAAAAAGTATGCCTTAAAATATATATGTTATAGGACATATGATAGAAATAAATATGAAGTAAAGAAAAAACTTTAAAAAATCAAATCCACTGCTGTGGAGTCAATTCTGACTCAAGGTGATCCTGTAGTGCTCTATAGAGTTTCCAAGGAGCGCCTGGTAGATCTGAACTGATGACCTCTCTGTTAACAGATGGAGCACTTAACTACTATGCCACCAGGGTTTCCAAAGTAAGAAAACGTTACACAGATGAAGGTGGTGATCAGTTCTGTACGGGATGATGGTATCAGAGGTTTCAGGGAGTAATGCTTCACTGATGTCCATAAAGATGAATTAGTTTTCAAAGGGTTGATGAAAGGACAGAAATGGGGGGACAAGGAGAAAAGGGCCATTCTGGGATGAGAGACAAGCACTGATGTGACAAGAAAACATAGTGTGTCTACATAGGACTTATTGCTGTCTAATCAATTCTGAGTCATAGCAAACCTCTAAGACAAAACAGAACTGCCCCGTAGGGTTTCCAAGGCTATAAACTTTATGGATGCTATCTCAGGCTAGGTTGTCTAACAACAAAACTGGGGAAGCATATACCAACTCAATGGCAGCAGGTTTGCTTTGTTTTTTTTGGTATGTATACAAGCAGAGACTGAAGAACACAGAACTAGCAGGTCAGCTGGCAAGGTGCTGTCTCTCTGAAATGTGGAATCCAGCAAATTCCAAAGTCAACAGCTCAAGCAGCAGGCTGCTAGATCATAGGCCTGTGGAACTGGTAAAGTCCAAAGCTGGTAGGTCAGGTGATAAGAAGCTGGCTCAAGCCTCAGGAAGCAGAGGTCTAATGATGATGATCATGCAACAGCATCCACAGTTAGCAAGTAAGCTTTGCCAGGACATTCACATGTATGTCAGATACAGGATATACCCTCTAGGAAGCTCCCCTTACAATTGATCGGCTGATCACATCAGATCGTATCATGGAGGTGATTATGTTTTATCACTTATAGGGGATGATAATATGGAGAATTATAACAACATGGAGAATAATCACATAATACTGAGACTCACTGGCTAGCCAGGTTGCTGTGTAACATTAACTGTCTCAGACCATCCCTTGTCAACTTGTCACCTGTACACATCGCCTTGAACCTTACATACTCTCTAAATAAAAATAAGCATGGAGAAGTTATACTTGTGCCTAATGTTATACAGTTAACATATGTACAACTGAAAACACTCTAGCCCCATTTAAATCTTACATTTTTTAAGTGATGGGGTAAGGGAGGAAAGAAAACAAAACCGGTTGCTATGTATATATGTATATATGTTTATACAACATATGTACACATGTGATGTTGTTTTGTGTTATTGAGCCACTTCTGAGTCATAATAATCCTATGTACAACAGAATGAAACACTGGTCCTGCTCCATCCTCAAAACCATTGCTATACATGAGCCCTTTGTTGCAGCCACTGTGTCAATCCATCATGTTGGGGCCTTCTTCTCTTTTGCTCACCCTCTACTTTACTAAGTATTTTAAGCTGGCTTCTCTAGAGAAGCAAAACTAATGAGGCCTACATACACACATGTATGTATGTATGTATGTATGGAAAGTCTGATGGTGTAATGGTCAGCAGTTTGAATCTACCAGGTGCTCCTTGGAAACACTATGGAGCAGTTCTACTCTACCTTGTAGAGTCACTATCAGTCAGACTCAACTCTGTGGCAGTGGGTTTTGGTTTTAGATATGTATGGATATATACCCACTACCCATGCTGTCAAGTTAATTCAGACTCATAGGCCACCCTGTATATGTATGTATGTATGTATATGTATGTGTACAGGGGCTTAGTTGACAATGGGTGAATTGTGAGTACTAATGTGATGTGGAGAGAGAGAGAGAGGTTTATCTTAAGAAAGTAACACACACTTCAAGAGACTGACAAGTCTAAAGTGCATGGACTGGACATCAGGGATCAAGCTTGAAGCTTCTTTTAACTCAGGTAGATTCAGGGGCTGACAAACCCAATATCAACAGATGTGTTGGCAGACGGAAGGCTCACAGTTGTGAAGGCTGATAAATCAAAGACTGGCTGGTGAAACTACAGGCTGTTGGGCTAAGTCCCAAGAATTGGAGGTCAGATGTTCATTAGCTGAATGCAAGATTCAAACGGCAGTAAAAGCTGGCTAGCTTTGCCAGAAGGTCCATATGCATTGGTGCAGTACATACCCATAAGGAAACTCCCTTTCAGTTGATTAGATATTCATAGCAGATCACATCATGGAGGTGATCAGATTTCATCATGCAGGTGATTTCCTTGTTACACAACTTCCAAATTACATCATTATTACCAAACCACTGAGAATCATGGCCCAGACAATGCAACCTTAATGATCATAGTCTACCTGTTGTCAGCTTAGTCCCTATACACATTTCCTTCAACTATACATAATCTCTGAAAAAAGACAATTATAAAATCATACTCGCACCTACCATGATACAGCTAACATACAACTGAAAACAATCAACTCTATTTACTTCTTATATTTCATAAGTGAAAAAACAAAAATGTTTGATGCACGCATACAAGGGAGAAATACTCATAAAAATTACAGTTCTTATTTCCGCAACTGGTCAAGCAGTTGTAACTGGTATTTAGAATTACCTTTCTCTACCACCCATTCTGTGTATCTTCTGCCTTTAGCAGGTACCTCAGATGTTCATGATTCTTTTATAGAGTAATCCAAACTTTCATTCCTGAAGGATCTGGGCTATCAGTAGTCATGTCATGTCATAATATGACTTTCATCACATAGTATAGTAATGCTAAGAGATGCCTTAAGAGATCTTCTGCATTCCAGACATACTGTCTTTTACCTTAATTATGTAATATCAGTCCAATTTCTCTTGGTAATCAGAGTCAATCGTATCAGCCAAAAAAATAACTTTCTTCTTTGCTGGTTGATCCAGAGGCATACAAAGCCTAAAATGGCTAAGTGACATTCTTAATTTCCAATTCAATGAGATCAGTGATGTATCTCCTTATAAGACCATTCCTCCCTTTGGAATTAAGACCTCTAGACCTGCAGAGCATAGGGTTATGGGGACAGGGAGCAAAAATTTTGTGAGTGGATCACTATGGGTAATAGTGAGTGGTGCCACTCCCACTTTCACCCCTTGGCTCCTGGGCCCGTGAATCCTGGCTGTGGGAGAAATAAGATGATATTTGTATTGGATGCTGGCTTAGAGTATACACAGCCTCTTGGAGAACATAGTTCCAGCTCTCCAAGGTATCACCACCTAGCTGGCACTGTATTGTGTCTTTAAAAGGCCATTCCATTGTTCTATCAAGCCAGCTGCTTTCAGATGATGGGGAATATGATAAGATCAGTAAATTCCATGACCATATGCCTACTGCCACACTTAATTTACTGTGAAATGAGTCCTTGATCTCAGGCAATGCTGTTTAGGATACCATGATGGTGGATAAGGCATTCTATAAGTTAATGGGTGGTAGTATTACCAAAAGCATTGTGTGCAGAGAAGGCAAATCAACATTCACAGTATCTGTCCCAGTAAGGGAAACTGTAGTGGCATAGTGGTTAATTGTATGGCTGCTAACCAAAAAGGTCAGCAGTTCAAATCTGCCAGGTGCTCTTAAGAAACTCTATGGGGGCAGTTCTACTCTGTCCAATAGGGTTGCTATGAGTCAGGGTCAACTCAACACAGTAAGAACAAAATGCAGCACTTCCCATGATGGAAACAGTCCAGGTAATCACCCTACCACCAGGTTAGTAGCAGATCATCTTGAATAGCACTGTATCAGTACTCATGTTGGTCTCTGCTGCTGGCAGATTGGACACTCAGCAGTTGTAGCCAATGGATGTAGCAGTAGATGTCCATGTTGCTTAGCTGATCCACAACCTCCAGCCTTGCCACCGTGTCCACTTTGGTTATGAGCCCTTTGAGCAATGACTGGAGTTGTGGGGAAACAGGATGCCTATTTTTCACAGAACACAACATCCTCTCTCCTTAATAGTTAAAGTTCTCTTATGTCATGATCATCCTTCTGTGAGCACTCAGATGAGACACAAACATCTTCAATTCTCTACCCCACTGAGAGAGGTCTATCCATATACCTCTTCCCTGTACAACCTTGCCAGCAATTTTCCAATTATGCATCTTCCAAGTCCCAGACTATATAGCCAAAACATTGGTGACAGCATATGAATCAGTATACAGTTGCAAATCTGTCCATTTCTTCTTTCAAGCACAGTCAGCTACCAGGTTTACTCCTACAGTTCTGCCTGTTAAGAGGAGGATTTGCCTTTGCCATCCTCCTTTAGGGCCTACAGTGCTGCTAATTCTACTTCTGAGTCATGACTGCATATTGCATAGAACCATCTATAAACCACATAGGAATCTTCTCTTCATCAGGCAACGATCATAAGGACCTCCCCATTAGAAACTCTGGTGGCACAGTGGATTAAATGCTACATCTGCTAACCCAAACATCAGCAGTTCAAATCCGCCAGGCACTCCTTGGAAATTCTATGGAGCAGTTCTACTCTGACCTGTAGGGTAACTATGAATTAGACCCAACTTGATGGCAGTGGGTTTTTATTAGACCATAGGCACAGACTAGGAGATGGAAGGTAATGTGACAGGTACAGAGATCACACGCATTTGGCCATTTCCTTACAAACTTAACTGGACCTTCATGTCTGGTTCAGGCCTAATCTTGTATATGCCACTTCCATTTAATGATGGAGTGCTACTGTGATGTTTAACTTTCTGACTTGGGGTCAGACAACACCCAGTCAATGATAGGCAGCTCAGGACTCCTGGTGCCTTGGTGATTCATGATTAGACAGTCTCTACTCAGGCCCAGTAACAAGCCAAAGGCTGTTTTAAAAGACAGAAATTATGTATAGAAAATGCTGAGGCTTTACTCCAAAATTCTAAGGATCTGCATTGTGGTTCACCAACAAAGGCCTGTCAAAGACACCAAACAGTATCTCTAACTGCCACTGAAACTTGAAGCAACACTGAATCAGAAGGATCATATGGCCCATGTGGCAGAGCTGCTTGTGTGGCAGCCTGAAGCTGTTGCACAGGCTTCTCTTGTTCTAGGACACTCTCAAAACTAACAGCCTTTAAAGTCACTTGATACTTAGAATAGAGTAGCATCCCCCAACAAGGACTATGTTGCCTCTAAATTCCAGAAAGTCTGGTCAGGCATCTTGCCACCCTTTTAGGTGCAGGAAGGGTCAGCTACAATAATTTATCCTTTACTTAAGAAGAACTATCCTGACATACCTCACACCACTGTACTTCTAGAAATTTCACTTAAGTAGAAGATGATTGAGTCTTTGTGGGGTTAATTTTCCATTCTAGCACACAACTATCTTACCAAGAAGTCTTAATTCACTGATATTTCTTCTTTACTAGGTCTAATCAGTATAATGTCACCAACTTAATGGACCAATATGGCAGCTTGTAGTAGGGAAAGACTACCAAGTTCTTAGTGTACTAAATTATAACACAGTGCTAGAGAGTTGATATGACTTTGGGGTAGGACAGTGAATGTATATTGTTGGTCTTTCCAGCTGAAGATAGACTGCTTCTAGTGACATGTGAAAGCCAGAACTGAGAAAAAGGTGTTGGCCAAATCAGTACCTGCATGGCAGGTACCAGGAAACATATCAATTTGTTCAATCAAAGAAATCACATTTGGAACAGCAACTGAAACTGAAGTCATAACTGTTTAAGTTTACAGTAATCTACCGTCATTCTTCAAGATCCATTGTTTTGTTTGTTTGTACAGGCCAAATAGGTAAGTTGAATTGGGGTGTGATGGGACTCACTACCTCTTCATCCTTCAAATTCTGGGAAGAAATCTCTGCAGTTCCTCTAGGAATACAGTATTGCTTCTGGTTTATTGTTTTTTCTATGTAAAGGCAGTTCTAATGGCTTTGTCTTGGCTTTTCCTACTATAATATCTCCTGCTCTGCATGTGAGGGATCCAGTGAAAGAGCAGACATTCTAGAACTGGGGCAATCACTACAGGATGGTCTTGGGAACTCTCTGGACCCTGCTATGAGATGGCCCTGAGCCAATGCTCCATTAATAAACTGATCTTCAGGTGTCCACACTCTGACTTTGGGCCACAGTCACATTTTTAGGTCTCTTGGAATTAGTGTCAGTTTAGAACTGAAGTCCAGTATTCCCCCAAAAGTCCATTTATTTCATTTTGCCCAAAGAACAGTCATCTATGTAAAAGGCTGTAGATTCCTTTGGGGAAGGCTGGGAGAAAGACTAACAATATAGATTTTTGGCAGTGTAGTAGGGTCTTTCCTCAAGGACGCCTGGCCTCCCTTCATTCAAAGGCTCGTGAGTCTATAAACTAACTCAAGGGTGGAAATTGATGGAGGAACTGTGATTCTCTAGTCTGGTGATTCAAGTTAGATTGGCATTTACTTTGTCTAGAATTCTTCTGCTTTTACAGTTCAAGTAAACATATTTATTGTGTATTTCCCATCTGTTTCACTCCTGGGCATACCAGGACTAAGTAGCCAATGCTATAAGTCCACACACGTCAGACAGTTCTAAATACAGCTTTGATTCTGCTGTTCATAATGGTACTATGCCAACTTTGTCTTCATCAATTACATGCCACCACTTGGCCCCTACCACCATGGGACCCAATCCTTTCTGTTAGAGTTAAATATCTTAATTCAGTTAGGACAGTTCCCAATTTCAAATCTGGCATATATAAAACAGCAATCACAGCAGCCTTCAAGGATTCTGGAGCTCACTTCACAAATTAGTCCCTCACCATTGTGGTAGAAGACATGTCTCCTGGCAACTTCATGTGTGGTTCTGTGGGTTCAACCTGATAAATCTACTCTGAAGTGCAAGTTCCCTAGGCCTTTGGCTACCTTCTTCTATGTATACCAAGTCAAGTATTTAAAATGATTTAGTATAGACACCCAATTAAACCATGCTTCAGTGAACCAACTAAATAAATTCCTAGTTCCTATTCTAACCCCTTGAGATGAAGCATTGAATGAAGGATCTGTGCTTAGAGGTCTTACATCAGTAAACTTGGACTCATCTATCTCTGTGTTCCTTACACCATTAGCCTACATCCTTAACAGCCATTCCTACATATATTTCCCAGGATTCTGTTTGTACATGTTAAAAAAGTCAAATAGTTCTTTTGGAGTGTAACATACTTTCTCTTGGGTCACACTTTGTACTTTACCCTTTAGAGCTGCTGGGACTTAGGTCTAGTTATAGGTCTAGAAGCCAAAATCAGTAGTGGGGATGTGTTTTGAGAACACTTAGCATTATTTTGTAAGGCATCTGTCTCAGGTGATGCCTCAGACAATGACTTAGACAAAGACTCTTCAGAAATAGCTGGATTAATTTCATTACATGGTGGTAGAAGGGCTCTTGGATTTACTGTGCAGGGTGGTTCAGTATACAGAGATGGAGTAATCCCTCCAGATGGGAATGAGATAACTGGTTCTGTTGACAGGAGTAATTCAGTGGAATTTGGGGGCTCAGTCTCCCCAGCTTCCTGATTATCTGCCAATATATTCTCATCTCAAGTTTCAGGGTCTTATTTCTTCTCAATCAATGCCGTTACTTTAAATTCAGAGATCACTCAAGGTTGACAATTCAGTTGACATTGTAATTCAGCTACTTTTATAAGACTCTGAGCTAGAGTTTTGGCAAGGTCAACTCTGTTATTACAAGAAATAATTGTTTCTTTCAGGACAAAATTGGCCTTTTATACAGCATTTGAGCTGTGACTTTGAAACCCTGAGCTCATCTCTTTCTTTTACCACTTTGTTTAATCTAAGTAGGACTAGCCAACCAACTTTCCTATACTTCTCTTTCTCGTGAAATTGTAGGAAGTATCAATGATCACTCAAAGCCGTATCACTCACCAATGCGTGATCTACTGTTGGTGATGTTTTTTGTATTAATTTTGCCACGTCATTCCATGGATTAGCAGTACCCTCTTTACTACCTGAGGCAGCGTATTCAGTGTCTTGAAGAGTAGTTATACTTGAGAACCTATTTAGAAAACTCATCCTTATGACTTTACTTACTCCTCTAGAACCACTCTTGGTACAAAATATCCTAGGCTGGCTCCTCTAATGACTCAAAATTAGTAAAGTGTATTTGTATATACTGAGAGAAATCTATTTCCAGGAAATAGCTCATGCAGTTGTGGAAGGTAGCAAGTCCCAAAGTTCATGTGTCAGATGTCAGTTAGAGACTTTTCCTGACTCATGTGGTTGCAGGGGCTGATGAACCCAGAATGGGCTGGTCAACCACTAGGCTGCAGGTTTACAGGGCTGCAGAAGCAAGCAAATCTCAAAGTTAGCTGGAAAGATGACAGGCCACTGACTCACATGAAAGAGGAACTTGTGAATCCCAACGTGGGCAGGTCTGGGATTTGCTGGTTCAACTTTCAAGAACCAGAGGTCAGATGATGATGAATTGGAAACAGGATCCAGAGCAAGCAGGGGATCTTTGCCAGAACATCCACATATACATATTGGGTACAGGTGACAATCTGATTGAACTCCCTTTTCAATAGATTGATCACATCAGAACACATCCTGGAGATGATTACATTATATAACTTATGGGAGATCCCAAAGTGGAATATAATCACGTCATGAGTTGGATCCGACTTGATGGTACTTGGTGATCACAAACTGAAGGATAATTACATCAGATCACAAAACAAGGATAATTACAAGATACTGAGAATTACGGCCTAGCCACATTGACACTTAGCATTGACCATCAAACAAGCTGACAAGAAAATCTAGTCGTTTGTAGACTTCTAGCCCACTAGGATAAAAAACAAACAAACAAACAAAAAACCCCGAGGACTGGGAGGGTAGAACTGTAGCTGAAAGACAACAGACAAATAAGCAATATAGTAGTTTTCAAATAATGTTTTCTTGAGTGAAATATGACCAAAAACCAAAACCATTGCCATTGAGAAAATTCTGACAAATGGTGATGCCATGTGTTATACAATAGAACTGTTTTATAAGGGTTTTGTTGCTGTTGCTGTTGCTGTAGGAATCTTTAAGAAAGCAGATCGCCAGCTTTTCTTCTTCGTAGCCACTGAATGGGTTAGAACTGCCAACTTTTTAGCTAGTAGTCCCACATAAACCGTTTGTACCACCTACAGGCCTAAGTGAACAATGGATAAAATATGCAAATATAACAGGCAAAGGACTGGTAACTCAGTCTAGAGCCACTTATTTAGCTTCAGGGACTTCAAAATATTTTTAGCACCAAAACTGATATATCTTTAAATTAAAGTTTTTTACATAAGAAGCACTAATGTATATTAAGTGATTAAAGCTGACAGTTAAACTGTTAATTTACATGTATCACAATACAATTACAAGTTATGAAGTAATTGAGAATAAATAAGGCTATTTGACAAATGTAAATATTTTATATTAGAAATTTTAGATGACAGTACATTCAGGATCCACAAAAATTCCAACTGAGTTTTGATAAGAGATTTCTTTAAGCTTTGTTGGAGACTGCTAGAGTTTTGAAGAGCAATTAAAAATTTCTGTTCTAATTGAGATAATATATTAAGAGATTTTTTCCCAAATTATAGCAGATACCCATAAGGGTGTGGCAATAGTAATTCTTTCAACATAGAGTTGGATCTGACTCAATGGCACTTGGCTGGCTTGGCTAACTATTGTATACACACACACTCACACACACAGACACACAGACACACAGACACACACACACACC
Source organism: Heterohyrax brucei (assembly GCA_028571685.1). Lineage (NCBI taxonomy): Eukaryota > Metazoa > Chordata > Mammalia > Hyracoidea > Procaviidae > Heterohyrax > Heterohyrax brucei. Next base: position 81,344,759 of record CM053143.1, read on the forward strand.
TGGATGATATTAAGTCCATTAGGACTTAACAATTACATAAAGCAGAATATTGAAATGCAAAGTTCCATTACAAAAAAATTGGTGTTAAGTTTATTTCTACTCATATGGACTCTATAGGACCGAGTACAACTGCCCCATAGAGTTTCCAAGGAGTACCTGGTAGATTTGAACTGCCAACTTTTTGGTTAGCAGCCACAGCATTTAAGAACTATGCCTCTAGTGTCATAATAGGCAGTCAATAAGTTCTATTTATCTATAACATTTATGATGCTCCAGCTCCCTTTATAAAACCTGGGAGTATAAAAATCTGCCTCTGACTGTTTCAGTCCTCTGCTCAAATAATTTTGATATTTCTCCACAGCCCACAAAATACAGCAATAAATACCAAGCTGGCTTGAACTCAAGAATGTCTAATGTTAGAAATCCTACCTTTCAAGATTTATTTATATGAATCCTCTGCTCCAATTCATTGGGCCATGCATATTATTCACATTATTCTGCCTTTTTGACTTCAATCAAGCCATTCCTTTTATCAAACTCTTCTCCTCATTGTAGTCCCAAAGCTCCCCCAAATATCCATACCCAAACAAATACACTGTAGCTGTTTTTTTGATATTTTCTGTACTCTATGTATGTGTGTGTGTGTAGGTGTGTGCATGCATGTATGTGTGAGTATGTGTTTTAAAAAATGTCAAATTTAACTTGGTGGCAACTTTTATCAACATTCAAGTTCAAATTTTGACTTTTCAGGAAACAAAAGATGACAAATCCGTGAAGGCAACTGTGATGTACATTTTGTTATCAGGTACCTATTACCATGATTAAAACCCACTGCCATCGGGTAGTGTTCCACTCACAGTGACGCTACAGGTCAGAGTAGAACTGCCCCATAGAGCTTCTAAGGAGCGCCTGGCAGATGACAGTGATTAGTGTTTAGTATACTGAAGTAACAAAATGCAAAACGAGTGAAACAAAAACAGTTTTCTTAAGTTCTACAAATACTAACATTTTTAACTTGCAATTTCTCTCAGAAATAGCCCTGCCTCTCCCTCTCTCTCATCAGGGCCACACATTAATAACCAATCATAGCACTTTATCTTACTGCACCCAGTAATCCTTTCAACTTTATTTTACTGAACCCACAATCTTTTTCAACATAATGTTGCAAGCAGTGATTATTAATCACTTAGGACGGGACACAAGATAGCTATTTGGCATCCATGGACACGCAGTTGGTATCCCGGCTCTGTTAATTAGTGTTTTCATTTAACATATAATGTTAGTTTAACATTTTGTCCCACCAACTGAATTATATTTCTAGTAAAGATGAAGGCAAAACACATCTCCACAGCCTATGCAGGACTCTACGCATAATTGGGAATAAATAAATATTTGTTTAAAATGATGAAATGCACACAGAAGCACAGAGCTTTAATTCCAGGTTGTTCTGATTCATTTCTGCAGTATACCCACACCACTGATCGTTGCTCAAGACAGCCTGAAAAAAATATTCCCATTATTGGGTGTTTGGCTCATATAAAGAGAGCATGCTCAGTTGAAATTCCTGCCACAAATCTCCTGAGGCTCACAGTCAAATATAAGCCTGTTTGATACGGTCATAAACTCTCCTTTTCCCCACCCCCATTACCTCTGAGTAATTCTGCCATTGGAGATTTCTTTCTGTGTGCTTAAAACACAAGCAGAGAAAAAGAAAAAACAGTAACAGCATTCTTTTTTATGTGTGGGAAACTCACACACGCTCAGTCCACTCTTGCGAATGGTGATACGATCAGCCCTTCTCTTAATGCTATGTAAATACAAGCCTTCATCAAATGAAGTTACAGCTAAATATTAATATGGACAGAGAGGGGAGGAAGAGAGATATTCAGTTTAGTACCTCTAGGTCACAAAGGCAAGAGGCAGGGTTGGGTGTGGCTGACACAAGCCTTTTCATAGTTGTCACCAAACGAAACACTGTCATTTAGCTTTGCAGCTAGGATTTCAGCATTTTTTCAGGAACCACAAGACAACACCATGGGCACTATGACTGAAAAACTCTTCATGTGAACCAAAAATGATACAGCTTTTTTTTTTTTTTTTTCTTAATAAAAAGGCTCTGAAATCATCTTTCCTATCCTGTCTGCCTCTTAGGAAAAAACACTGAAGGAAAGGAGTTGACGTACAAAGTGTGGAACAGCCTGTTTCTCTGATATACTTTCCTTCAGAAAAATAAGGAGTTTGATAGCATTTAAAGTAACAAGATGAATCCAGCCAGGATCCTTCCTGCAGCCTCTCATTCATCATACTTGCCCTCCCTATCATATCTTTCTGTAGCTAGATAATCCCTTTCCCATTTTGGTTCTAAGAGCTTTATACACATTACTTCATTAAATTCCCAGAGAGCTGTGTCAGCTAAAGAGAAGGTGAGTAGACCAATAAAAGACTTGGGAACAAGTTTCCAAGTATCAAGTGACATACCCAAATATGCACGAGCACCATTTATGAAATTAAACTTACAAAACAAAATTTCTGATGGTTTCTTTTTACCCTTGTTAAGGAGTCCACGAATTCTAATATAAATGTATTGTAAGCAAAGTTAAACAGAAAGTGGATTAGTTCTCTAGGAATAATTTCTAGTGTACAAGATCCAACAATTAACTTCATGAACTCATCCTAGAAAAGGTGTTGCGTAGCTCAGTGCTGATGATCACTGCTGTCACCTTCGAAGTACACCCTTTGGGAAGCTGTGCACCAACGCCTGTGCTTAGCCCACACTTCAAAGCAATTTTGGAATTCTCTTTCTGGAATGTTGTCATGGATTGAATTGTGTCCCCCCAAGACTTAGCTAAGAGTATGTGTAGTAATTTGGCTGGGTCAGGACTCCCTGTGTTCTGTGATTGCCCTACGTTTTGTGATTTCTTATGCTGTAAATCCTCATCTCTGCCTGTGGTCAACTGAGTGAATTCTGTTAGGATTAGGGTGGGACTGTAAATCCCTCTCTAAGGTCACCTCCCTTCTCCATTGTAAAAGGAGTTTCCCTTTTATCCTTTTATCCTTTCATCCTGTGGGAGATTAAGAGAATGAAGCAAGCCGAGAACTGGGAATCTCACACCATCAAGAAAGCAGTGCTGGGAGTAGGGCGTGTCCTTAGGACCTGCGGTTCCTGCACCAAGATGCTTCCTGACCAAAGACTGACGCAGCACAAGGACTTTCCTCCAGAGCCCACAGAGGGAAAGCCTTCGCCTGGAGCACACATCTTGAATCCAGACTTGTAGCCTACCAGACTGTGTAAGAATAAACTTTCCACTGTTAAAGTCATCCACTCTTTGGTATTTCTGTTAGAGCAGCGCTAGAACACTAAAACAAAAGTCTGTCAGAGCTGTTGCTGTATGAGGTCTACCAATTAAGTTTGTGAACTCATCCTAGAAAAAGTGCTCTGAAGGGTGGACTCGGCACACATATTGGTGCATAGCTTCACAAAAGGAGTACTTAGAGGGTGACCATAGTGGTACTCAGCACTGAGGTATGTAGTAATTTTCTAGGATGAGCTTGCAAACTTAATTGTCAGAACTCATATGTACCATGAACCTGGATAATTCAGGAAGAACAATCTAAAATAGTTGCTCTGAGCAGTACAAGCAGTTAACATACTCGGCTGCTAATGAAAAGCTAATGAACTTTCAAAAATCAGCCATTTACAACCTCATGGAGCACAGTTCTATTCTGACACACATGAGGTAGACATTAGTTGGAGTGGGTGTCAACTCGTGCTGTTGTTTTGTTCTGTCAAGTTGGTTGTGACTCATAGTGACCCTGAGTACAACAGAAGGAAACACTGCCTGGTCCTGTGCCATCCTCACAATTTTTGTTATGCTTGAGCCCATTGTTGCAGCCACTGTATTGATCTGACTAATTGAGTGTTTGCTCTTTCTCACAGTCCCTCTGTTACCAAGCATGATGTCTTCTTCTTGGGACTGGCCCCTCCTAATACATGTGCAAAGCACACGAGACAAAATCTCACCATCTTCTCTTCTATTGCGCATTCTGGCTCTATATCCTCCAAGACAGACTTGTTCATTCTTCTGGTGGTCTATGATATATCCAATATCATCCACCAACACCGTAATTCAAAGGCATCAATTCTTCAGTCTTCTTTATTTACTGTCCAGCTGGCAGTCAATGCAGTGTGATGCTGCTTAGCCATTAGGAAACAAAACTCTAGGTGCTAGTGATGGGTGTGGCTCAACTGGCAGCTGCTTAGACCAAGCAGAACTTCTGCCCATTGTCCTCAAAGCATTAGGTGTTGCTCAAGCCAGTGAAACTCAGTTTACTAGCCTACTTGCCTACGAAACAGATGCCGTTTGTCTAATTGTTCCTGTGTACCGTGCTAACCTATGTAGCCCGTAATAAGAGATGGTATGAAATGTTCTGCCTCACTTTGTTAGGGGAATTTTGTTTGAGGTATACACCTTCTTGCTCATTGTCTGCTGGCTTGCAAGAAATGCTCTTCTTCCCTCCTATCCTCAGTATATTTTTACTGACAAGAAACCACGCCAAGCTGGACCTATGCAGGGTAATACACCTTTGAGATGCATGTGACAGAATTGAAAACACGTGACTTGCAGTAATATCTTTGTTTTTTAAAACCTTAAAGAGATCTTTTGCAGCAGGTTTGCCCAATGTAATATGTCTTGAAGTTCAATCTTTTCTATTTATCCTGATGTTGCTTATTTGTTCAGTTGCAAAGGTTTTTATCTTTATGTTAAAGTGTAATCCATACTGAATTATATGGTCTTTGATTTTCATCGGTGTTTCAAGTCCTTTCCACTTTTAGCATGCAAGGTTGTGTCATCTGCATAAAGCAAGTTGTTAATGAGCCTTCCTCCAATCCTGATGCCACTGTCTTCATATAGTCCAGCTTCTCAGCATACAGGTAATTTGCTCAGCATACAGACTAAGTATGGTGAAAATATATAACCCTGGTGCACACACTTCTTGACTTTAAATCATACATTATTCCCTTGTTCTGTTCGAATGACTGCCTCTTGGTGTACATACAGGTTCCTCACGAGTATGATTAGGTGTTCTGGACTTTTCATTCTAATGAATGTGATCCATAATTTGCATGACAATCCATGGCTTTGTATGACAAATAAAACACAGATAAATATCTTTCTGATATTTTCTCTGCTTTCAGCTATGACCCATCTGACATCAGCAGTGATTTCTATTTATGGCAACTGGCTTGTGAAGGCAGTGATGTTTCAGTGATAGAATTCTCACCAGCTATGTAGAAGATGCAAGTTCGATTCTTGGTCAATCCACCACATGTGTAGTCACCCCTAGTTTTTCTATGGAGGCTTGTGTGTTACTGTGATACTGAATGCATTTCACCAGAGCTTTCAGACTAGGACTGGGTAGGAAGAAAACTCAGGTGATGTATTTCTGAAAATCAATCAATAAAAACCTTATGTATCACAATGGTCAGATCTGCCTCAGTTATGAGATTGGTACAGGACTGGGCAAAATTTTGTTCTGTTATACATGGATGGGGTCACTATAATTTGGGAGTGGTATGCGAGGTCTGACAGTTCAGTTTGCAAACTCATCCTAGAAAAACTGATACATATCTCATTGTTGAATATCACCATGGTCACCTTGAAGTACTCACCTTGGGAAGCTGTGCACCTGTGCCAGTGCCTAGTTCACCTTTCACAGCAATTTTGGAACTCTTTCTGGAATGGCCGTCATAGCTGTCATCATGCTATCCTTGATGTCCTGAATGTCATCAAAAGGTCTTCCTTTCAATATTTCATTTATCTCCAGATAAAGAAAAAAGTCATTACAGGCCAGATCAGGTGAGTAGGGAGGGTTTTCCAATACAGTTATTGGTTTACTGGCTAAAAACTCCCTCACAGACAATTATACAATAAAGTTCATGAACTTGCTACCTTACCACCATGCACAGTGGCCGTGTAAGAAAGAGTCCCAAAATTGCTTTGAAGGGTGGACGAGGTGCTGGCATCAGTGCATAGCTTCCCAAGGTGAATACTGTGAATTTAACCATAGTGATATTCAACAATGAGGTATGCAGCACTTAGAACAATTAAGTTTGTGAACATAACTGTCTGACCTCATATATTTACGTGTGTGTGTGTGTGTATCCAACTTTCTAAAATCTAGTTCATAATCTTAATGATTAAGGACTGACATATATTTTGGGGAGGCTTGTTTGGAATTCTTTACAATATGTTTTATGTATGCATATAGATTTGTGTGTAGATATATATGTATACGTGTATGTGTAATAATGGTGGTGTAGTGGTTAAGAGCTAACGCTGATAATCAAAAAGTCAACAATTCGAATCCCCCAGGTGCTCCTTGGAAACACTGTGGGGGGGTTCTACTCCATCCTATAGGGTCACTGTGAGTTGGATTCAAGTTGATAGCAAGAGGGTATAAGTTGGAAGCTGCTTGACTGTACCCAGCAACAACATCGTCATACTAGCCAAGGTGGTAAACTTCGTAATCAAAGTGTCTGCCCTCATAAAGTTTAGTGTGGAGTGAGAAAAAGATACAAAAAGGGGCAGATGCCATGATGGAAAGAAAATTAAATAAATAAAACAGCCTTGGTAGTGGAGGGTACTGATTTGGGTTGGGAAGTAGAGCTTTTCTGGTCTTGAATTATGAAATGGAGTTTGCTCTAATTGAAGAGCAAATTAGATGAATCATAATTAGTTGGTAAAAGTGGAGTACAGCATGGAAGCTGCATTGGTTTATACACAGTGGTTATTTTCCTAGATGTTAAAAATTTCTTTCTTTAAGTGGTTCAGCACCTGGCTGCAGCAGGCAAGCAACACATGGATATCATCCTGTCTGTGATGCTTCTTTACCCCGTACTCTCATTTTTAGCTCAGTCTGGCCATGCTCTGTGTTGTAAGTAATGCTACAGAACTCTCCCTGTTCGTGTTTGTTTTCTTTTTATATCCATAACTCAGCAACCTCAATTCTTCTTTAAAATCTTTTTATCTATTTATTCATCTATTTTTTTCTGGGCAAATTTCTTATATTTAATAGTTCTGTATGTACAAAGAATTTAGCATGTCTTTTAAACAGAGTTAGTATTTTAATAGAGTTGTTATTGGGGTTTTGTTAATGCTTTGATTGCAAATTTTCATACTTTCAAGGAATATGACCCAGTATTTCATTAGAACGGAAACTCATATATCCCCTTTCCAAATTATCTTTAATTCTCAACTGATTTCATGGTTTTCTCTAGAAATTAATAGGTTCCCTGCTCTTCTTGCCATATGCCAAGCACTGGGCATATAATTTGGTCCTATCTATATACAGAAAACCTGTCCAAATCTACTTGTCTAACTGTGAACTTGGCCTTTCCATTCAACTTGGCAAGAGCTTCTTGTACAAGGCATTTCAAAATGTATGTACTGTCACTAACAGAAATGAAATGTGGAGAAGACAATTCAGCTTATCATCTTGCAGTGACAGAGCTCTGTGCCTGGTTTCTTTGTCACACTGGGTAATGCCACTATATCAGCAGCCAGCCATGCAAGAAATCTTGTAGTAATTGTCAACTCATCACTGTCCTTTGTTCTATAGATCCATTTTCTTCAATATTTGCTGTAATGGTTCTTATACTTCTCAAATATGGCCCTTTTTCACTATGCTTTCATTTCATCTCCTTCTTTAATGTTTCATGTTAAAGTCCTGTTATCATTAGGCTTGCTGTGTACAGGGATAAGGCAGCATGGGGAAATGAGTGAACTTGAGGGCCAGACATATCTACATAAAAATTTCGACACTTGTAGGATCTGGGGCAGATTATTCAACCTGTCTGAATCTGTTTTATATTATGTAAAATGAGAACAGTGATGATTATCTTGCACAGTTTTTATGTTTGAATGGCTATATATAAGCTGGAAACCCTGATGGTGTTGTGATTAAGTGCTATGGCTGCTAACCAAAAAGTCAACAATTTGAATCTACTATATATGTCCCAGAAATTCTGTGAGGCTGTTCTAACTTTGTACTGAGGGGTAACTGTGAGACAGAATCAACTCAGTGACAATGAGTTTTATGTATAAACTAAAATTTATGGGACAAAACTTCAATAATCAAACTAAAAGTAATCAGACAAATATTTTCCAAAAATAAAAAGGAGTTGGAGAATTAATATTATAGGTGAAAAGATTTTCCAAGCCATTAACATATAGACCAAAAGCCCAAAAGAAACATAGGTTAGAGATGTGGATAGATCCATAAAAAATGAAATATAAGCGACTAAAATTAGGGTAAGATGTTAAGCATATTAGCAATAAAAAAATTCTGATGGCAGTATTTATGAAATATTTTCCCAAAAAATTAGTTAATAACAGAATAATAGTACTCACTTTTGAGGTGAAGATGAACGAGCAATTGCACTAACTTGAGTGGCTCATAGATTGAAGCTGCTACACTTTTGGTTAGCAGCCATAGCTCTTAATTACTGTACCAACAGGGCTCTATCAGGACTTTGTTGGTACAGACTGTTTTGAAATCATTATGGCACAATTTCTCAGAGCCTTTAAATATTTTAAAAAGTTTTAACTTAATAACTTTTTCAGAAATCTTTTCTAGCTAAACAGAACTTTCATTAAATTGATATGTTTATACAGCTATTCACTATTACATAAATTACATTGGAAATACCTTATATGCAAAACATTAAGAGATATATAAAATTATTTACCGTATAATTAAAGGAAGTGATAGAATATTCACATAATAGATTACAAAGCTGTTAAATTAAGTTTTTGAAGAAGGAAGAGCTAAGAATATGCTTAGGATATAGTGTTAAGAGAAAAATAAGGGTGCAAAATTATATATAATTTTTATCACATTCATTCAAAAACATATGTGCGTAGCAGAAACTGTGGGAGGAATTAATATAAAATTGTCATCCATGATTACGCATACTGAGATTCATGGAGTTGTAGCTTTCCATGTTCTTTATTTTCCACATTCTCATCAATGAGCATATATTCCTTGTGCTAGCAAAAATGTGATTTTTAAAGATTAACTGACTCTAATTTTATATATTGTTATTTTTATTTTTTTTAATAAAGCTGTCCTACTTTACAAATGGCTTTACTGGTATAAAAGAGATTTAATTGTGTTCTTATTATTAGAGATTTGAGTTTCATTATTTTAAAGGATTTAAAACTTCAGAGGTAAATTAACTTGACTCTATTTAAAAAATGAATTACAAAGACAAATGACAGAGAAAAAATGTTAAAAGTACATATCACTTCCAAAGTTTAATGATAGTTTATATTACAAAATGTTCTTTTTGTAAATTTGAAAAATCATAACTGTCAAGAGTTTGGTATATATAACAAATTCAAAAACATTAAGTAATGTGATGCCTTTACAACACGGCAAATGTTTTCAGATCTCATATTTACTAAGGTTGTACCTACAAAGATAACACACCACATATGTATTTAAAAACAAAACAAAACAGAAAAACATAGTTGCTGGGATGTTTCTAAATATCAGAATATTTGACATCATGTAGACCAAATACCAAAATAACTAATTGTTCTTTAAAATTGTGATTTTTATATGAACAAACTCTTAGAATCAAGCAGGTTTTACCAGTAGTGTCCTCAGAATTTTCTTTTCCCAGGAAAATAAATAAAAAATAGAGCAATCTTGCATATAAATTGTAAAGTCATATTGATGGGATCATATAACTAAAATAACTTCTTAGCTAGAATCATTAAGAAATGAGAAAAAAGCATAAGTAAACACTTCACATATGTTAGCCCAACTTTTTGTGACAGATTTACTATATACACATCAATTAGAATCCAGGATTTTAGTGCATCTATGTGCATGAAACAAACTCACTTTGTTTAGCAGATAATCAAGAGAGTACTGTTCAAATATGTACGTTAAGTTGGATACTAGATTATTTAGTAAAAGGGGAAATGTTTTCTATAACTAGCATCGTGTCCTCTTTGCTGAAATAATATTGGGACAGGGGAAACAACATCTAGATTATTTGATTATTTGACCTCAGTTTAGGGAACATCTCAAGAACAGATTTGATGCATGGAACTCTAATGACCAAAGACTAGATGTCTTCAGTCTGACATTAAGGACATCATGCAAGAAGAAACTAGGAGATGATCAACAGCACCAGTGAGAAAGTGTTATGGATTGAACTGTGCCCCCTCAAAAAGTGTGTCAACTTGGCTAGGCCCTGATTTACAGGATTATGTGAGTTTTCTACTGTTTTGTGATTCTGATGTAATTTCCCTATGTGTTATAAATCCTAATCACTGTCAGTGGTTAGAATCCCTGGTAGTGTAGTGGTTAAGAACTTGGCTTCTAACTGAAAGATCAGCAGTTCAAATCCACCAGCCACTACTTGGAAACCCTATGGGGTAGTTCTACTTTGTCTTATAGAGTCGCTGTGAGTCAGAATCAACTCAAAGAAAATGGAGTTTTTTTTTTTTTTTTTTGGTTATGCCTGTAGTTAATGTGACAAGATTAGGTTATATTAAAGAGGATTAGGGTGTGATGCAACTCTTACTCAAGGTCATAGTCCTAATCTAATGTAACAGGAATTTCTTTGCAGTGTGGCTTGTATCATCTTTTATCTTATAAGAGGGAAAGGAGGGAAAAGCAAACAGAGAGCAGGAAACTCCTACCACGAAGAAAGCAGAGCCAACAGCAGAAAGCCTCATTTGGACCCAAGGTTCCTTCAGTGCAAAGCTCCTAGGCCAGGGGACAACTGATGATAAAGACCTTCCTCCAAAACAGGCAGAAAGCCTTCCCTTGGAGCTGGTACCTAAATTCAGCCTTCTAGCTTCCTAGACCTCGAAAAAGTAAATATCTGTTTGTTAAAGCCATCAGCTTATGGTATTTCTGTTACAGCAGCACTGATAGCTATGACAGAAATAAAAGGCTAAAATGGATGTCAAAAGAGACTTGAAACTTGTTCTCCAGTGGAAAGTGGCTAAAGTGAGTGGAAGAGATGATAAAATAGAAGAACTGAGATCTCAAGTGGCAGCTAGAGAAGACAAAGTAAAGTATTATAAAAAATGTGGAAAGACCTAAAGTTAAAAAACCAAAAAGGAAGAACATGTTTAGGATTTCTCAATCTGAAATAAATACAGAAAAAAAAAATTAGGTCTTGAGTGGCAATATCAAAGGGTTCTATGAGCAAAATATTGAACAACATAGGGAGCATATAAAGAAGATGAGAGGAATAAGCAACGTAATTGAATCAAAAAAATAAAAATAAACATTGGTGGCTGTCCCACCATTCAGGAGGTAGCAGATGATCGAGGACTGAAGTTATTGAAAGCACTGTCAAAAAACAAAGCTTCAGGATTAATGGAATGCCAGTTGAAATATTTCCGCAAGTGGATGCAATGCTGAAAGCATTCACACAGCTACTTTAAGAAATTTGAAAGACAGCAACCTGGCCAGCCAACTGGAAAAGCCCCATATATGTGCCCATTCCAAAGATAAATTACCAAATGGAATATGGAAATTATTGAACAATAACATTAATATCACATACAAATAAAACTGTGCTGAAGATCATTCAAAAGCGACTATAGCAGTACACAGACAGGTAACAGCTAGAAATTCAAGCAGGATTCAGAAGAGGACATGGAATAAGGATCATCATTGTTGATATCAGACAGATCTTGGCTGAAAGCAGATGTTTATCTGTGGTTTGCAGACTGCACAAGTTGTTCACCTGTGTGAACCACAATAAATTATGGATAACATTTCAAAGTACAGGAACTCCAGAACACTTAACCATATTCATGCAGAATGGAACAAGGGGATACTGTGTGATCTAAAATCAGGAAAGGCATGGGTCAGGTTAGTATCCTTTCATCATAATTTATTTAGTCCATGTACTGAGCAAATAGTCCCAAAACTGGACTACATGAAGCTGGACACACTGACAACTTGCTTTATGCAGATGACACATTTCTTGCAGAAAGTGAAGATGACTTGAAGCACTTACTGATGAAGATCAAAAATCAGTGTAGATGACACGTCAATATCAAGAAAACAAAAATCCTCACAACTGGACCAACCAACAGGCAGCATCATAATAAATGGTGAAAAGATTCAAATTGTCAAGGATTTCATTTTGCTTCGAAGTACAATCAACACCTTTGGAAGCACCACTCAAGAAGTCATTTGATGCACTGTACTGGACAAATCTGTTAGAAAAGATCTTCTTAAAAGTCATAAATAAATAAAAATAAAGCAAAGTCACTTTAAGAACTGAGATACACCTGACCAAAGTCGTGATGTTTTCAGTTGCCTCACATGTATGGCAAAGTTGGATAATGTACGAGGGAGATGGAAGAAGAATCAATGGATTTGAATTATGCTATTTGTGAAGAATATTGAGTATACCACAGACTGCCAGAAGAATAATCCAATTTGTCTTGGAAGAAGTACAGCCAGAATACTCCTTGGAAGTGTGGATAATGAGACTTTGTTTCAAGAACTTTAGATATGTTGTCAGGAGTGACCAGTCCCTGATGAACTAGAGGATTGGGGAAGAAGAGGAAAATCCTCAGTGAGATGGACTGACACAGTTGCTACAATAATGGGATCAAACACAGCAGTGATTGTAAGGATGGTACAGGACTGAGCGGTGTTTCCTTCCATCCATGTGGGGTCTCCATGAGTCTGAACTCAATGGTGCTTGATAAGAAAAACTATTTTTTCTTAAGAATCCTAAGAAAAATTTCTTGTTAATCATTTTAAAATTTAACATAGCTATTTTTCTAATCCATCTCATTTCTTGTGTCAGCCCTATTTGAACAATTATTGAAACACATTCCTGTGCCTATTTGTTCTCATTCCTTCTTAACTCACTCAGATTCAAAATTATATCATTAGAATCAATACATTACATACATTAAAATGTAGCTTGGTCCTTCTATTTCCTCATAGTCCCTTCCGAACTGAAGTAAACTGCCCACTTACACTCCTGTTTGGGAACATGCTGGAGGAAAACTCACAGCCACGTCCAGAGATTTTACATTTAATCAACAGCTCCAAACTTCAAGTGAACCCTCACCCCAGCCTTAGAAGCCTACAAAGTTTCCCAATTTGCTATTCACTTATCCTAAATTTTGATTTATCAGCTAAGTCTTCCTAAGCCAGAGTTTCTTATTTGTGAATGAAGACATTAAGATTCCTGTAACTTCGGGTTATCGTGAAGATCTAATAAATATATTGGAGAGTGACTACTGAAATGCCTAGCATACTCTGGATATTAAATTACTATTTATTGTTTTAATCATTCTTTAAGTTTTTCTGGCACTGTTCTTGTTCTTCTTATAATAAATGAAACACCCTACTAAGCAATTTCAACTCTTCCATAGCAGCAGCTACTTGTATTTTGTTGCCATACTGAAATCTGTACTATTGGTTCAGAGCTTTCTCCTAAACTCTACTTTTTTATACGTGAATGTTCCATAGAAAATTCAACTGCAAGATGAACTCTTTGTCTTTTCTTGCAATTTTACCCTCAAGTTATCCTTTTCTTGCACTTTAAATTTCATAAAATGGCACCATCAACCATAAGCTAGAAAACTGGGGAATCATCCCAGGACTCTCTCTTTTCTTCCTATTCATTGCTAATGCTTGGACAAGTTTTATCAGTTCCACTTTCTTAACATCCCTTTACAGAATTTTTACTTTAAGTAGTCCCTCAATCCTCATGTTTCTTTACTCTTATCCATGTTTCTAGTGTTGTCTTCGTTGTTCCCAAATGGTTTTCATTGTCATCAAATGGACCCGTCTGAGGACAAAATTTCTTTTTCCACTTTTAGCATCCCATAGCATGCAGAATGAAGTCCATATTCTTTAATGTGATATTTGACCATACAAGTTTTATAGACTTTCCTGAATTCACTGGTGTGTTCCATCTACCACTGCTATCATGAATTTTCAGTTGGCTTCGTAAACTCTAAGGATCCCTGGTGGCACAGTGGTTCAGTGATCTGCTGTCACCTGAAAGGTCAGCAGTTCAAACCCACCAGCCCCTCCACAAGAGAAAGATGTGACAGTCTGCTTCTGTGATGGTTGAAATTACGTGTGGACTTGGCTAGGTCGTAACTGTTAGCATTATGTACTTATCTCTAATTTTGTGACCTGATGTAATTATCCTCCATTCTGTGGTCTCCCACAAGTAATGTAATGTGATCATCATAGTATGAGCTGATGTGATCAGCCAATTAGTTGTAAGTGGAGTTTTCTCAGAGGTGTAGTCTGTACCCACTGTATATATGGATGCTCCGGCAAATCTCAGTTGCTTGCTCAGGATCCTGCTTCTGACTTGTCATAGTTTGACCTCCAGTTCTCAGGACCTGAGCCAGCAGCTTGTCAGCTGATCTGCTAACTTTGAGATTCAACACCTTCTGCAGCGCTGTGATCTGGCAGTCTTCTCTCTCACCTGCCAATTATGGGTTTGTCAGCCCCTGAAGTCACATATGTCAGGAGAAGCCTCGAGCCAACGCCTGACTTGTGGACTTTGGGATTTGCTACCCTCTGCAACCACTTGAGTTCTATCCTCTCTCTCCATATATATGTGTGTGTGTATATATATATATGTACATATATATACATATGTATATACGTATATATATATGCCAAGCCAAGTGCTGTCAAGTCAGACTCTTACTTATATAAAGTATATATAAGTAAGAGTAAGAACAATCCATATATACACTCTTCACCAGTTTTGCTTCTCTAGAAAACCCAGCTTAAGATAGCTGGATTGTAGTTAGGAGCATCAGTGGAAGGTACTAGTAGGAGACTGGAAGACAGAAGAACAAAAGAAGCCTGCTCCCACTCCCTGCCAGTTTCAGGTGATTGCTAGCACGTCAGTGGTCGGACTGAATTTGTCTTCAGCCCAAGGAGAGTAGCAGTTCTGTGGTGTCTGGATAATCCTCTTCTCCATATTGTTTTATCAGCCCTGACTTCTCTCCTTTAGCTCCTACAGCTCCTCTAACTCCTTTGTATCCAATACTTGATGTTAACTTTCCTTCTACCAAAAATACATTGAGTGACTTCCTTCTTATGACTGGATGTTGACTGATAGACTAAGCATACTTTAAAGCAATTGGGACCATCACAGTGAGTCAAACAGACTGAAAACCCAACTATGTGGAATAAAGGGGTACACTGAATTTATTATTTAATACTTTAAACATTGTTTGCCATCCATCTCATCTATTAAATGATAAACTGTATATGGGCACTGAGCCTTTTATATCCTTCTGTTTCTAGGGCCAGTCACAGTAACTGAGACTTACAGATACCCAGAATATTGAATACACCATGAACTGCCAGAAGAGTGAACAAATCTGTCCTGGAAGAATTCTCTTTAGAAGTGAGAATGGTGAGATTTTGTGTCACATAATTTGAACATGTTGTCAGGAAGGACCAGTCCCTGGAGAAGGATACTGTGCTTAGGAAAGCAGAAGGTCTGTGAAAAAGAGGAAGACCGTCAACTAGATGGACTGATACTGTGGCTGCAACAAGGGGTGAAAAGACAGCAACAACTGTGAGGACAGGACGAGACCAAGCAGTGTTTCATTCTGCTGTACATAAGATTGTTGCAAGCCAGCACCAACTCAATGGCACCTAACAACAGCAGAAAGAGTTGATTCTAGAGAGTTGAAAAGGAGGAAGATGGAGTCAGTCTCATCAAAAAGCTTGTGATTTCATAGTGGAAGACCACACATTTACCTTATCCTTCTTTTTCATCTACTCTTCCCTTCCTTCTTGTATTTGTAATCTATTAAGTCAAATTCTACAGTCTTGTAGACAAAATATTGAGATAAAGAGAAATGTAAAGAAAGAAAGAGAACTAATTCAGACTGAAATGAATCGTATTATATTTTAAATTTCTATGTAGGACTAACACGTCATACTTAATACTTATGGGAAGAAAGAGTACAAAATTTGTAGAGCAAAGATCTTTTCTTCCTACATTTGCACAAAATATCAATGTACAAATTTATCCTTTCATATTGTAATTCCAGATTCTTCTTATATAATGGGTTTATTTTTTTTTAAATATCCCTATTTTCAGGTATGTTTAAAAAACAAACAAAATTTTAAAAAGTTGCCATCCAGTTGATTCCAATTCATAGCAACCCTACAGGACAGAGTATAACTGCCCTATATCGTTTCCAAGGAGTGATTGATGGATTTGAACTGCTGATGTTTTGGTTAGCTGCCAATATCTTAACAAATTTAAATGAATTATCCTTATTTAGTTAGAGGAATTTACATCAATGGTGTTGACTATGAAATAATGATTTTATTATTTTTAACTGGTATGAATAATGTTGTTAGTGAAGAATAGTGACTATACCATGGACTACCAAAAGAAAGAACTAGTCTGCTTTGGAAGAAGGACAGCCAGAATGCTATTTAGAATTAAGGATGATGAGACTTTGTCTTATTTACTTCGTACATGTTCCCAGGAGGGATGAGTTCTTGGACATGGACATCATGTCTGGTAAAGCAGAGGGTCACAGAAAAAGAAGAAGAGCCTCAACAGGGTGGACTGACGCAGTAGCTCCATAACAACTACCATGAGAATGGCACAGGACTGGGTGGTGTGTTGTTCTGTTGTACATGGGTTGCTATGAGGTGGAACCGACTTGACAACACTCAACAACAACAACGGTCAATAATCTACTAACAAAGCACAGTTTTATTGGCCTAATGGTCAAAGCCATGAGAAATTTCATAATTCTCTGTCATTGTTTTCTATTAGTATACAGTGCATTGTGCACTGTAATTCTTCAGGCGTTTTAACTGTGATGGCTCTGTCAAAGAACGAACTACTTAAAAAACATCATGCAAATTCATCTACAAAGCATTCTAACTATGGGGAAAAGAAACAAAAACTAAACCCAGTGCTGTCGAGTCGATTCCAACTCATGGCAACCCTATAGGTTAGAGGAAGACTGCAGCATAGTGTTTCCTAGTAATGCCTGGTGGATTTGAACCGCTGACCTTTTTGGCTAGCAGTGATAGCACTTAACCACTAGCCACCAGTGTTTCCAACATGTAATTTTTCTTCTGACCATAAACAGTCTTTTGCTTGTGCTCGTTTCTATCACACATTTGCTGTTGCTGTTGTAACTTACTTTGTTATGTGTTTTGCTTTATTTAGACTCACGCCAAAAGTTTGATTAGAAGCCACCTTCAAAACATATTCCTTCTCACCTGTTTTCACTTTTACTGAAGTTTCTCAAGCACAGTTACTCTTATTTAGCCAGCTTAGAAATGGATAGTTGAATACTACTGCCTAGGTAGTTATTTCTTTCTCTCTCACTCTCTTTAATTTGTTAGAAGTCCTCATTTATAAAACTCCATCATAATTCCCTTACTACTGCTAAAAACTTACAGACACTGTTTCAAAACATTGCACCTCCCTGGGAGATGTAGAAAACACATAGATTGTTCTCACAAAATTCTAATTGAAGGGTTGAGAGAGAGGGATTTACAGGGGAGGGACTTTTAGACAGCTTAAACTACTGGGGAGTTCTCATGTTAGATCATAACTGTTTGTATTATATACCTGGCTGAAAATTGAGCTGACTGGCTTTTTTTTTTTTGCATACTGGATGATACCCCAAAAAATAAATGACTATTGTGGTAGAACACTTTATAAACATTATGAGTTCTGGTGATATTTCAAATAAAGCTAGCGTGTGGAATTCTGGTGATATTTTAAATAAAGCTGGTGTATGACCAAGGAGATTTTAAAGATCAGATTTGTTGTATGTAATTTTAGTGTTTTTCCTCTCCTCCTTAATCATTCTACAGTGCAGTGTAGATCACATAGAGCAGTACCTCTAAAACAAGTATTCAAGAGAAAAATGCCCTGGTGGTACAGCACTTATTTAAGTGCTCACCTTCAAACCAGAAGAGAAACTCTGCCCCAAAGGAGAATGTGTTCTTACATGCTATCTATACAGCTTGGGCTAAGAGGTTATATTCATAGCTAAGTTAGTCCTTATTAAAATTTTAAAAAACCAGTAATTAAGTAATGAGTATTTATTTAAAAATTATATACTTAAGGTAACTGTATTAATGTTATAAATAAAGGCTAAGTAGATTGTGATTGAGCTACTTTTAAAAGGCAGCTTCTAAATGACTGGAGCGTCTCCCCTTCCCAAACTCACTGCTGTCAAGTCAATTCTGAGTGTCTCCAGCCTTATGCTTTTCTGTGTTTCCTTTTTGATGTTTCCGGCTCAGACCTTCACATCACTGATTGGAGGCTGCAGCCTTACACACAACTCCAGATAAGGCCAGACAAGCAGTCAGGGTGGCTTCAGAGGGTTGTCAGGTGGATTGTGCTGTGCTAAGTGAAGTGTGCAGGAAAAGGGAAGAAAAAAAAAAACAGGGTTATGTGCTAGGTCCTCAACCTTTGGTAGGGTGACAACCTCACAAGAAACAGAACTGAAGGTATATAAAAATGATCCTCTTAGGTGGGGGCTCTTTTTGTGCTATGCCACACATAGATCTGGTTGCATGCTATCTGTGTGAAAAGCCACATAATGTAATTTGTGTGGGTTATAGGCTACCCCCCATCTTCCTCGTTCATACTAATAATGAGAATTCTGCTACTAAAAACAATGAAGTACCTTTAGCCAGGTATTGTTTCTGTGTGCCATGCCTCTGTGCACCCAACTGGAACAAGCTTCCTTTGAGCACTAACCTGAAAACAAAGTCAGGGGAAAGGAAATAAAACCAAAAACCCAAGAATAAAGGGACTGGCCTAATTACTGTTCCCCGTACACGGTTCAGACCTGTGCCTCTGTGTGCTACGTGCTCAGGCTGCTGGGCTACAGAAGAAGTAGAAGGGTATTAATCAATCAGGGTGGGTAAAATGGAACATTAATGAACCACTTTCTTAGCTAATTTTATCTCCAAATAGCTATACAGATATATGTACAAATAAAGACATGACATAATTACATGTTGGTGATAAAATTAATTTGCTCAGTTATAGAAGTAAAAAAAACTCATGCAACGATTTTAATGCATGTTCAGTATACTGAAAAGAGCCACATAGAAATGTGTTTGCC
Source organism: Heterohyrax brucei (assembly GCA_028571685.1). Classification (NCBI taxonomy): domain Eukaryota; kingdom Metazoa; phylum Chordata; class Mammalia; order Hyracoidea; family Procaviidae; genus Heterohyrax; species Heterohyrax brucei. Next base: position 81,363,928 of record CM053143.1, read on the forward strand.
TCTAGTATGCCGAAAATGAATATGCTATCCATATATTGTGACTCCTTGTCTCTTTTTTTTTATGGTAATCAAAGAAAATGAACACTATTTTGGATAGAGAATTCTAAGCTTTCTAAATTTCATTTCTAATTTGATATCCTTCCCCAAACAACATATCATTAGCCTTAAAATACAAAACCTTTCTCTGAACTCTGGATGGAAGTTAAAAATAACATTCCGTTTCTTAAAAGGCTCTTAATTCTCACCTTGTTTCTAATCAGCCCTTCCGGAGTGACTATACAAGGTTACACAGACCTGATTGATTTATGAATATAATTTTTGTTTTAATTGAAACAGCAACATTTAGGTTCCACCTTAACAGTGCACCTTAAAAGATTATCTCGGTTATTTCACAGGCACCCAGCCGGCACTAATAGTCCAAGGCAGATATTGAAAAGCAGCACAGGGCCAGGCAGATCTATTAGAAATTCCCATCCACGCGCCTCATACATATTGATTTCTGACACCAAGCAGCAGTGAAAGCCCCCGTGGGAATAATATATTTAGCAGGGTTCGCTGCGAGGAGGTCACAGGGTGCATACAGATTAGCTTCAGAGGACCAAGGCATCAGTGCTGGAGCCAAATGCTGGATTTTATATCATTTTAATCTGAACTTTTATAATCCTTTTAGTTCTTCTTTCTCTGGATGGCAGAGGGAAGGCTCCTTCACATGTATCATGCATCTTTCTCTTTATTCCTCCTATAAATGTGCAAATGCTGTTGTAATGCGGAGGACTGTTCCTTAAGCATAAGCACCAGAGCCTCGACCAGATTTGCTTTTATAAACGGTGGTCAATTCAGATGAAGACATCTTTATTTAAAGACTTCTTTCCACTGGGGACGAAAAACCACCAATCTGTATCTCTAGCTATAAGATATAAGCATAAACCGTGTGCTTCTTAGAAGAATCACCCCTCCCTCCCCCAGATGCTGACACTGGAGCTTAATTGAGCAGAAGTTGCGTTTATACTGTTACATCTATGAAAACAAAAATCTAAACATTTTTTTAATTACCTTTCTGATGGGTAGGGAATGCTTGCTCATTATGTAAAGAAGTGTTGTGACTGTATCAGATAAAGGTGTCAGATGTGAGTCAAACAGGCATTTTGGAGACTGGAGAGATGCCAGCAGTGCCAAAGGAAAGGTTAGAGTGGACACACTTTGACAGAAGGGTGAAATACACTCACACAACAAAGGGAAATAAGAGGTTTCACTCAGCAGACACAAAGATTTATTGTCTTCCTGTGGACCACATTTAAATTTTAGGTGTTGTAAAAAAAGTTCCCATGATGATTAATAATGAAGAAAAAAATATCTTTAGAGTACCTTTTGAATCCTACTTATTTTCTCCAGCATCCCAAGCAAACACGAAACATGCAGGGGTGGGGGAGGGGGCGGGGGGGTGGGGGTTGGGGGGAAGAAGAACAGTACAGGGATAAACAATCCAAACATTCCTGAGAATATGAGAATAATGATAGAAACAACGAAAAGGTGAATTTGAGGGTTGTTTTTTATCAGTAAAGATTTGTTTTACTTATAAGGATTAATTAAAGTATCCAAATAAGACCTAGAATTTTACCTGTCAAATTACTTGACAAAAATATGTCACACATTCGGATTACCTTTTCTAAGCCTATCCCTAAAGATACTTTAACTTTCATTTTCTAACATGCTCAAGCTGAGTACAAGCCAATAAAAGAGAAATAAGGTTTAATACATAACTTTGAGAACTTAGACTGTATAAGGCCCTTCTTTAGGCAAATGCTTAGCTACAGTGTGTCTTAAGGAAATAATAAAAAAAACTGGCAAGTGTATGTTGTGGTAGCTAAATGTTATTTGGTTTCTTTGTGGAACTGCAAGAATATTGAAAGTTGGAGAATAAACAATGGCTTTTCTTAGCAACTAGAGAAATCATGTGATTAAGAAGTATCTGCATACTGAATAATCCAAGAGCCTCTCACTCAGATCACTTGGGTCTAAAGAAATGGCATTAAAACATTCAAGTCAAAGGAAGGCAGTGCAGAAAATTCAGACGGAACTGGATCAGAAAGGATTATTTGATAATAAAGTACTAGCTAGTTGATCAAAGTGATGGGGTGCTAAATGATGTATGTGTGTGTGTGTGTTTGCAATCACACCCATGAACTTGGGTTAATTTTTAATCACTATATAACAAAAGGAAACTCTGGTAGTGTACTGGTTAAGTGCTACGTCTGCTAACCAAAAGATCAGCAGCTCGAATTCTCCAGGAGATCCTTGGAAACTCCATGGGGAAGTTCTACTTTGTCCTATAGGGTCACTATAAGTCAGAAATGACTCAACAGCAGTGGATTTGGGATTTGTTACAGCAAAATAGAATGTCTGGTATAACTACTCGTGTTTGCAGGCATTGGTGAATGAGTACAATGAAGATCTATCGAAAAAAAGTCCAAGGTAGATTTTGACCAATAAAGATTTCAGGGGTTGAATCACGTGTTAGGGTCAAGTGTCTCCTTCTGTCCTCTAGTTTTCCCAGGTGACTGTAGTAGGTCTTCTAGTGGGAACCTGTTTGCATTCTGTACCAACTTCTATAATAAATACCTGCTAGGGCCCTTCCTCTTCATTTTCTTCAGCTGAGTCAAGTGCTTTTTGGTTTGCAACAGAGAAGTGAACTATCTTCAGCCTAGCAGTTCTGAGTACTCCTGAAATAAGCAAGGACATCACTTAGGATAGGAGGTAAATCTACCAAGACAGCTGGAGAACCACGTGGGAGCATACTCCTTTATTGTAGCACAGGGCGAAATCCCTACTCAGGCTATGGGAAAGAGACCTCAAATATAAAAACAAACCACTTTTCCTAGTGGTCAGCACTTTTCTTAATTTCTATACATAGATGTTAGTCAATAAATCTTAGTTGACTTAATAAATTGCAGTAAACAGAAGTTATATCTTGGGAACAGGTATCAAAAAATAATTGACAAAAATAGGTCATTCACCCAGTGGCTCTGTTTGAAGGATGTCCAGCCTTCTGCTTGTCTTCTTGGCTTCTTCTTTCTGAACTGACTTGCCTCTGTGTCAGGTAGGAAGCTTGAGACCCATGACACTGTTTATTTTTGCCTGAGGGGGGAGGTGAATGCTTTTCCTCTCAAAAAAAAAAAAGAGCTGACTTTAGTACAGGATGATGAAAATACACGTATTGATGATTGATACTTTGAATATGAATGGTGTTCCACTGCCCAGGTGTCAGTGAACAATTCGCATTCTGTGTTTTACTCCAAGCCCACACTTGGTGTCTCTCTGTCGTACAGTCCCATCTGGCACCAACCCTACTAGGTATCTGTTCTAGATGAAAGTCTCAAACTGAAACACTACCATTTCTCCCAGCTGTAACTCTGAGCTTGTTTCAGCAGATGAATTGCTTGTGGGGGTGTTAGCTGTTAAATTTCCAGTAACAACAACAATGGCAGCAAAAACAGAAGGATCACCTATAAGGACAAATACGGTAACTACTCTGTGCATCCTTCCTATGCTGAATAAGTACCATTCCTTTCTATTGCAAAGTTGAACTATGTTGGATTTCTTTTTGACAAGTTGTTATTTCATACCCATTGATGAGACCCTACCAGCTGGGAAGAGGCAGAGGACACTAGCAGGACCTATGAACCTTGCTTGGTCTCCTACCAGCCTTTCCCCCTGATTAGGGCTTGATCCTCTTACCCTTGATTTGTAGCGCCGGTAGCATAGCGTTTAAGTGCTGTTCTGCTGTCCAAAATATTGGCAGTATGAATTTTCCCAATGCTCCTTGGAAACTCCAATGGGGCAGTTCAACTCTGACCTACAGGGTCACTATGAGTTGGAATCTCTTGCTGGAAGCGGGTTGAGGTTTTTTTTTTTTGGTTAATTGGTGAGTTGCAAACTGTTCTTGGGCTGAGCAAGAGGGACATAGTGGAAATAATGGTCTCTGGAAAACATTTTCCCTCGTGGTGGGAGGATGGAGAGACAGGGTCCGGGGGAAAATTCAGTTTTTATTCAGAAATATAAAACCACAGAAATCTTTAAGGAACAAGTACTCTCATTTTAATTAATTGTACAAAATCTTCGTCTAAGTTGAAGCTGGAAGATAGAATTGCTTTTGATGATTTCTGAAATGTCACAACAGACAACACACATTTAAGAATGTACACAAACAAAACAGTAACAAAATGATGAAATTTTTCCTGAAGTGTGGGGTTTCAGTCTTTGAGGTGGGTTACACATTTCCTTTATCTCTACAAAGAGCTTAAAAGTAATGCGCAGTGTGTGCGAGGAAATAAAATGTGAAGGTATTATAAACTAAGAGCATAAACTATGTGTGTGTGGTCTACAATTCCAAATTCTGGCAGTGTCGGCAGTGGAAGAGAGAGAGGCAAAGAGAATATACAGATGCCTTTGTGAGCAGGAAACAGGGAAAAAGTCCCTTTTAGTTGGGGGCAAAAACATGCATTTACTTTCAGTAGAAGTAGAAACACTTAAATCCCTGCTGAGCGCAGGGGAGGAGCTGGATGAGCTGTCTAGAAAGCATTTTCTCTCTCTTTATGATGCTAGAAATCCTCGGACTGCATTGTGCATTGCAATGCAAGGATTCTGCAATATAAGAGCACATCAGGGCATTGAGAACGGCTTAATGCGTTCTCATTAGAGGAGACTGGGGGGAGGGCGGACAGGAGCGGCGCCTCGGGGGATGGAGCTGAGCTCCACCGCTCTGGGAAGCATTACAATTTTGTGCCTTCTCCCTTCAGCTCCCTCAATCCCCTAGCTTTACATAGCTCTTTCACAGACAGTTCAGGAAAATGCCTCCCAAGCCTCGTGTAAAGAGAGCAGTGTTGTACATCGCTGCTTACAGTTTAACAGTTTGTTTGCTTGGGCCTTTTAAATATTTTCTTCCTTCCCAGGCTGCTTCCACAAAGCTTCTTCTTTTTTTTCTTTCTTTCTTTCTTTCTTTCCTTTTTTTTTTTTTATTTTTATCGTTTACTTCTAATCAGATGAAAACCAGAAGGGAAAAAAGGGCTACCCGATCCAGGAAAGAAAATCTAGATGCGTTTAGAACTATTATGTTCCACAGAGCTGCCAGTGTGGTAGAAGGCTCAGTAAAAAAGAAGTCGGTTATAACTGAGATTCTTCTTAGCTGGTCTTGTAACCATAATCTGTCAGACTAATCCCTCCACCTTTTTTTTTCAGTTTGTCTCTTTTCCATAAGAAACTACAGTAACAACATAACAGGCCTTTCTCTCTCTTGTTAAAGAAAATTTCAAGTGTGATTTGGGGATGTGAATTCAGAAAAGATCTTCATGTGTGAGGAATGCCCTTTGTATCATTTCCCTTTGTGGTGGAGTGCGACTATGCACCCCAAAGTCTAGACACAAGCCAAGAGTAAGTTCCTTTAGCTATGCAATGTTGAAAATAGCTGGTGACACCTTGTGTTCATTTACTGGTGTGCCTCTCAGACAGGTTTCTGGGATTTTGCACTTTGGAAACACAACAAACCCAGTCATGTATAATATATGGGTTTCCCCAAACAGACTGATAACCAAAGAGCAGTGAAAAGAGTACTGTGAGCTATCTCCTCCTTCAGTTTCTACATCTTCACTTATTGCTAACACTCCTGCTTGGAAATGATTATAGAGATATAGGCAATATGTACTCTAATATAGAAAGTTACCCAGTTAGCTACCCCACCCTTTGCAATTCTAGTGAAGCTGGGGTCTTTGTTGTCAAACCTAGATATTTTTGCAGCAGTGAATTTTCTAAATACAAACTGCTAACCAAAAGGTCAGCCGTTCAAATACACCATCTGCTCCTTGGAAAACCCGTGGGAGAATTCTGCTCCATCCTGTAGAGTTGCTGTTAGAATCAACTTGACTGCAAGGGATTTAATTTTTGTTTACAGTGAAAAAGTGAGTACTTTCTAGTCTTAGCTTATTTTTAAAAAAGATCTGGCAAACACTGGTCAACCAATACATAACTCATGTTTAATATCCTGAGATTTTCTTCTTACTTTGTAATTCTTCTAAAATTAATTTTGAGGTAAAATTAACTTAGACATGTTTTCTGGGGGTGAGAGTAAAAAGGCTGTGGGCAACTGAATCTAAACTGAATGAGTACCAAAAATTGTAGACAAAATTCTGTCTGTATTTTAATTGAGTAACTGGCTAATGACATTAGGGAAGAATATATTTAGTAACGCTAGTTAGAAATAAATCTGTAAGACTTAATAGATATTAGCCATAGAAATGGAATTTCAAATATTTCTGAAGATTACCATTTTATCTCTATTTTAGTTCAAATAACTAGCCTCACAATATGTTGCTTTACTTAGATGGGACAAGTAATATTTTATGTGAAGTTTGTACCTCATTTAGATAAATTGCAGTGTCATCAAACTAATATCACACATTGTCATGGAATAAAAATAGATATGGGTTACATGACATTACAATGACATACACTCTGGTAGTTTAGTAGTGAAGAGCTACAGCTTCTAACGGAACTATTGGCAGTTCAAATCCACTAGGTGCTCCTTGGAAACTCTATAGGGCAATTCTACTCTGTCCTATAGGGCTGCTATGGGTCGGAATCAACTCAATAATCATTGGTTTGGTTACTGCTATAAAATAGGATAGATTTTATGGTTTCACCAAGTTAAAATGTTGGCTAATTTTTGTATATTTACTTTTAACAAAGAACAACAACAAGCAATTCATTTTTTCTTTCATGCCAATATTGTGCAAAAAATTACCACCTAGATAGATAATCCCCACTCATCTGTCAGTGTGTCCTGCTGTGATGGCAACACAGCAACACAGTGTGTTGCTGTGACACATGAAGTTACTCCACCGATATTCCGATACCAGCAGTGGATGGGTTTGCTATGTTACTATAGCACAAAATCCCAGAGGTTCGTCTGGGAGGCACACCAATAAATGAACACAAGGTGTCATCAGCAGTTTTCAATGCTGTGTAGCCAAAAGAACTTATTCTTGGCTTGTTCCTAGATTTTGGAGTATGTGGTCTCACTCTATCACAAAGTAAAATGATAGGATGGTCCTCACATACGAAGATCTTTTCTAAATTAGAATCCCCAAATCACACATGAAACTTTCTTTAAAAGAAAAGAAAAAGAAAGACCTATTTTGGCAGACAGGTTTTAGTGTGCTTCCAGGCTAAGACAGACCAGGGGCAGGACCAGGCAGTCATATTTCTGAAAAGAATTTGCCAGTGAAAATGTTATGAATAGCAGTCAAACATTGTCAGATACAGTGCTGGAAAATGAGCCCTACAGGTTGGAAGGCAGGCATAAGACAACTGAGGAAGAGCTGCCTCCTCAAGGTAGAGTTGACCTTAATGATGCGGATGGAAAAAAGCCTTCAGGGCCTTCTTTTGCTGATATGGCATGACCAAAATGAAAAGAAACAGCTATAAATACCCATTAATAACCAGAACATGGAATGTATGAAGTTCCAATCTGGGAAAATTGGAAATCATCATAAATGAAATGAAATGAAATTCATAAACGTCTATATCCTTGCAATTAGTGAGCTGAAATGGATGGATATTGGCCTTTTTAAATCAGACAATCATATGGTCTGCTATTCTGGGAATGAAAATTAGAAGAGGAATGGTGATGCATTCATTGTCAAAAAGAACATTTCAAGATCTGTTCTGAAGTATAACGATAGGATATTATCCATACCTATATACCTACAAGGAAGGCCAGTTGATATGACTATTAGTCAAATTTATGTGCCAATCACTAAAACCAAAGGAGAAGATATTGAAGATTTTTACCAGCTTCTGTAGTCTGAAATTCATTGAACATGCAATTAGGATGCGCTGATACTACCAGTAACCGGAATGCAAAAGCTGTAGACCAAGAAGAAGGACTGGTAATTAAAAAAGATGGCCTTGGTGATAGAAATGATGCCAGACATCTCATGATAGAATTTTGTAAGACCAATGACTTCTTCATTGCAAATACCTTTTTCAGCAACATAAATGGCACTTAGACCTTGCCAGATGAAATATACAGAAATCAAATTGACTTCAGCTGTGGAAACAGATAATAGAAAAGCTCAATATCAGTAGTCAGAACAAGACCAGTTACTAACTGTGGCACAGACCATCAATTTCTCATATGCAAGTTCAAATTGAAACTGAAGAAAATTGGAAGACATTCACAGCCAAAGGATGACCTTGAGTATATCCCACCTGAGTTTAGAGACCATCTCAAAGAATAGACTTGAAGGGTTGGTTGCCAATGACTGAAGACCAGAAGAATTGTGGAATGACATTAAAGATATCATCCATGAAGAAAGCAAGAGGTTATTAAAAGACAGGAAAGAAAGAAAAGACTAACTTAGGTATCAGAAGAGACTCTGAAACTTTTTCTTGAAAGCTAAGTAGCTAAAGCAAAAGGAGGAAATGATGAAGTAGAAGAATCAAATAGAACATTTCAAAGGGTGGCTTGAGAAGACAAAGTACTATAATGACATGTGCAAAGAGCTGGAAGTAAAAAACCGAAAGGGAAGAACTTGCTCTGCATTTCTCAAGCTGAAATAACTGAAGAAGAAATTCAAGCCTCAAGTTGCAATAGTACAGGATTATATTGCAAAAATGTTAAATGACTCAGAATGCATCAAAAGAAGATGGAAGGAATACACAGTCATCACACCAGAAAGAACTGGTCTGTGTTCAATTAGACATTTGAAGAGGAAGCATATGATCAGGAACCAATGGTACTGAAGGAAGAATTTGAAACTATATTGAAGGCTGATGGAAAACAAGGCTCCAGGAATTGATGGACTATCAATTAAGATATTTCAACAAATGGATGCAGTGCTGGAAGTGCTTACCCATATATGCCAAGAAATTTGGAAAGCAGCTACCTGGCTAGCCAACTCCTAAGAAAGATGATCCATCCAAATGTGGAAACTATTGAACAATATCATTAGTATCATATGCAAGTAAAATTTTGCTAAAGGTCACACAAAAATAACTGCAGCAGTATATTGACAGGAAACTACCAGAAATTCAAGTTGGATTCAGAAAAAGGCATGGAACCACGGATGTCATTGCTGATGTCAGATGGATCTGGACTGAAAGCAGGGAATACCAGAAAGGTGATTACCTGTGTTTTATTGACTATGCAAAGACATTCAACTGTGTGGACTATAACAAATTATGGATAAGATTGCAGAGAATGGGAACTCGAAAACACTTCATTGTGCTCATGAGGAATCTGTATGTGGATTAAGAGCAGTTGTGTGAACAGAACAAGGGGACACTGCATGGTTTAAAGATAGGAAAGGTATGTGTCAGGGTTGTATCCATTCATTACACATTTTCAATCTGTATACAGAGCATGTAATCTGAGAAGTTAGAGAATACGAAAAAGAATGGAGCAGTAGGATTGGAGGAAAACTTACTAACAACCTGCATTATGCAGAAAGTAAAGATGATTTGAAGCACTTACAAATGAAGATCCAAACCATGGCCTTCAGCATGGATTGCACCTCCACATCAAGAAAATAAAAAGTCTTCACAACTGGAGCAGTATGCAACTTCATGATAAATAAAGATTTGAGGTTGTCAAGGATTTTGTTTCACTTGATTCCACAATCAATGCCCACAGTAGCAGCAGTCAAGAAATCAATAGATGCATTGTATTGGAAAAATCTGCTGCAAAAGACCTCTTGAAAGTGTTGAAAAGTAAAGATGTCACCTTGAAGACTAGAGTGCACCTATCCCAAGTCAAGGTATTTTCAGCTTCATTGTATGCATGCAAAAGCTGGACAATGAATAATGAAGACAGAAGAAAAATTGATGTCTTTGAATTGTGGTGTTGGAGAAGAATATTGAATGTAGCATGGACTTCCGAAAGAATAAATAGATACGTTCTGAAAGAAGCACAACCAGAGTGATCCTTGGAAGCGAAGATAGTGAGACAGCATCTTACATACTCTAGACATGTTATCAGGAGGGATCAGTCCCTGGAGTCACGCTTGGCAAGGTAGAGGGTAAGAGAAAACGAGGAAGTCCCTCAACAAGGTGGGTTGATACAGTGGCTGCAACAATGGGCTTAAGCATAAAAACAACCATTGGCCTGGCACAGGACTGGGCGGTGTTTTTTTCTGTTGTGCAAAGGTTCACTGTGAGAACCTATTCAAAGGCACCTACCTTAACAGCAATAGCAACAACACTTAGATTCTAATTCTCATAATTTTAAATTGATGAGCTATTCTTTTATTGCCTAACTTTCAGGAAATGTGTGAAATGATAGTATAGTAAAATCTGTTTGTTTGTTTTAACCTAGTTATCTTAACCAATGGGGAAAAAAATTAAGAATACTTTGGACAAATAAATGACTGATTAAGGCAACATGTTCATCTTTATGCAAAAAATTTCAGTGGTAAATATGTTTATTATCCACTGATTAAATTTGAAAAGAAGGATTTTGACTTTAAATTTCTTTATAATAATAATAATAATAGCTAACAATTATTGAGCTGTTACAATGATTATAAAGTTCTATGATAAAGGCTTTACATATATTATTTAACCTATACAGTATTATGTTCTAAGTAGTATAACTGTCTTAATCATAAGTTAAAGGAAATCATGGCTCAGTTATTTGGATAATTTACCTGAGTTTATAAAGCTTGTAATTAAAGGTGTCAGAATTCAAAGCAAGTCTGTCTGATTTCAAAGTTCTGCTTGTTATGTTATACTGATTCTCTAAAAACCAGGAAATTTCATAAATCATCTTTTTATAGTAGTCATTAGAGTTACCATTCCTTACAAGGTAAACTGAATTTTATCGTTGACTTAACTGAAGCTTTTAGCTAATCTGTTTCTTAGGATAACCCACTAACTTACTAACTCAAAAGGTTCTGAACCCCGGTTGTCCAGGCAGTGTCACAGTGCTCTAGGTAGTGGCATATCTCAAACCTAAGGGGAAAGTTCCTGCCCTCATTATGTTCATATTCTACTGTGGACATGAGAAATAAATAATAAACAAGAAAATAAATTTAAAAAGATAGTTTCAGGGAATGTTAAATATTATGGTGGAAATAAAACAAGGTGACATCATGGAGTTCTGGGAAGGTTTTATCTCAGGATGATCAAAGAAGAGGTCTCTGAGGTAAAGAGTTAGAGGAGTGAGCTGAATGACAGGAAGCCAATCTTTGGACATATTTTCAGGGGTGACCACTTCCCGAAGAAGAAGATCTGGCTTGGTAAAATAGAAAGTTATCCAAAAAGAGGGAGTCCCTTTATAAAATGGGTTGACACAGTGGCTACAATGAGTTTAAGCATAGCAGTGACTGTGAGGGCAGATCAGGACCAGGCAAAGTTTTGTTTTGTTGCACACAGGGTTACTAAATTGAAATCAACTTGATGGTCCAAACAAGAACCTCTCGAGTCCAAATAAGAACGCAGATGTGTGTACTAGAGCGCTTTGAGTGACAGAGAGAGAACTATTACCCTGGAATACAGAGACTGGAATAGGTAGATTATTTTGTATTGCATGGTAGTGACTGTGAATTTTATTTTATGAGTAGTGGGGAACCTCTGAAGGATTTCATGCAGATTGATACATAATCTGTATTATTATTATTATCGTGCTTTGTTTATTGCTATGTGGAAATATTTTATTAAGAGCAATAAGATAGAATCAATGCCAGGAAATGAAAGCTATACTTACACACTAGTGTGCCTACAGGTGCATATACACATACAAGCTATACAAAATGCAGATTTTACTACACCTAAACATATATGTGGCGCTTGGCTCGGCAAACATATATGTATCAAATTATATTCATTACATTTTATTATAGTAGATAATTATGTATCATATTTATTATGTTAAGTTTTTATACTGTGCTATGTGTTTGTTATGTTTTGATATAATATGACATGGCATGACATAACATGACATGACATGATATGTTCCAATCACAAAATGTAGTCATGGATTTTGGCAAGGCACTATAGCATTGTAGTTAAGATCACAGCATTCTGGAGCCAAACTGAGGTAGAATCTGGGCTCTATAGACTTTTAGCTACATACTCTTGGATTCCTTTATTAACCTCTCTGAATCTCATTTTTTGTTCTATAAAATCAGGATAAATATAAACCCTGTAGTCTCCCAGGTTGTTATGAAGCTTAAATAAATTAATATTTGTGAAGAGCTTAGAATAGCTCTTGGTACATGGTGAGTACTGTAAAAGTGTTTGGTAACTGTCATTAATTAAATACATTATAAACAATGTGGATTCTTTCCACCAGAGAACTGAACAAAACCCTTTGAGAGATCTGAGAGACGAAGCTCTGTTCTGGTTCATACAGATTCCTCCACGTCTCAAACTCAAATTACATAGGACCTTTTCCAAGTGCCCCCTGCTGATTTGTAGTGGGATGTCAGCCTTTGTTACATTAGAACCCTTTTTGCTACCTTTTCACAGATACTCTTGTTCTAAGTTCTTATTAAACAAGAAGTTTCATGTCTGAGGTAGTATTGTGGAGACCTTGCTTTCTTCAACTTTCTCGTTTTCCCAGAAATGGCTTAATGGCATAGAAACTCTGTTGTCTGTCAACTAGACTGAACATCTGCCTTTGTATTTTGCTGCCTCTGTGCTCTGCCCTGCAACAGGGAGGGACTTAGTTTTCTGTTTGTGGGAAGATTATCTATGTGAGCAGGTGGATCTAGCTAAAATCAATTTTTCCTTTTGGTATGAACTATTTAATATCTACCATCATTTGGAGAAAACCTTGGCTACATAATGGTTAAGAGCTATGGCTACTAACCAAGAGGTAGGCAGTTTGAGTCCACCACATTGCTACTTGGATAACCATATGGGACAGTTCTAGTCTGTCCTACAGGGTTGCTATGAATTCAAGTTTGAATCCACTGCAACACATTTGGGTCTTGGTATCATCTAGAAATGATTCCTAACTTTTTGTCATGTGATTACATTAAAGGATAATATGTACAGAGGACAGTGAGACATAATATGTACAAAGGACATCTGATGAGCTCACTTTCCTTGCATCATTCTAAAAGCTGCACAGATGCTTGTGTAATCCATTCACAGCATGCTCTTGTATTTGAGTTCTGACTTACAGGATAAAGCCTAAATCCCTTGGAATTTCATCTCTGTCTACTCCTCCAGGTTGATAGTTGACTGCTAATAGACCCTGAGGAAACCCTGGCGGTGTAGTGGATTAGTGCTTCAGCTGCTAAACAAAAAGGCAACAGTTCAAATCCATCAGGTGCTCCTTGGAAACTCTATGGGGCAGTTCTACTCTGTCCTATAGAGTTGCTATGAATTGGAATTGACTCAGTAGGAGTGGGTTTAGTTTGGCTTTGATGTAGACACTGTAGACATTTGACAGTTCCTGTTATCTATCTCCTTTACTATGCTACCCCCTTTCCTTCTAAGCTGGTGTTTATGATCATTTATGTCTCTCTTCATGTGCCAGCTTTTCTAGAAAGTGTCACAAATGCTTTCTTCACAAACCAGCATGCTGAAGCCACTTAGATACCTTGATGTCACACTTTCCAGCACATTCTCCATTCGTCATACTTCTTAATTCTTACCATAGTTCAATCATAAAACATCGAGTCTTCTAATGAGTGAATACAATTTTAAGTGAGAGACTCTTATTCATTTTCAAATTTTCAAAAAATTAATACAGTAACTAGTACATAGAGAGTACTCAAATTGTCTTTGTTGAATGGAAGCCTGTATCAATTCTTTTTAGTTTTACGAAGTATCTTCCTTAGTAAAGGAGAATAGAGATTTTCCATTAAACCACTTCTTGTCCATCGTCATGGATTGAATTGTGTCCCCCCTCAAAAATGTATGTGGCAGTTTGGCTGGACCTTGATTCCCATATTCTGTGATGTTCCCATGTGTTGTAAATCCTGTTGTTATGATGTTAATAAGGAAGAATGGGCAGCAGTTGTGTTGGTGGAACAGGACTCAATGTGTAAGACTGTATTGTGCCTTGAGGCAATCTCTTGGGATACAAAGGAAAGGGAAGCAAGCAGAGTTTTGGGGGACCTTGTACCACCAAGGAGCAGTACCAGGAGCAGAGTACATCCTTTGGATTCAGGGTCCCTGTGACTGAGAACTTGCCAGTCCAAGGGAAGTTTGTTGACAAGGACCTTCCTCCAGAGCCAACACAGAGAGTTGTCCTGGAGCTGACACCCTAAATTTGGACTTGTAGTCTGCCGGACTGTGGCAGAATAAAATTTATTTTCATTGAACTCTTCCTTTTGCTATATTTCTGTTACAGCAGCACTAGATGACTAAGACAGCCATACAGACTACATTTCATGTGTGTTGTTACTTCACAAGTAAGTAAGAGGGCTTAGTGATATGTCCCAGGTTACGCTGAATAGGCATGGTGGGCCTGGACCTCAGGACATATGCATTTATGTCTAGAAAAACTGAGATTCTCAAAATCTCCACTTGTAATGGTTTTCTGACAACAATAAAACTATCCTTTCAAATTATATTAAATCATGCTTTTATACTGGGCATTGAAAAGGAGAAACTGAGAAACACTAAGAATCGAATACATTTTTATCTGATGTCTGTCATTCCATATTTAATATATATTTTACTTAATGTAACTTTAATCATTTTTAAAGATGACATTCATTGTATGGGTAGCCTATAGTTAGATCTGAATAATGTTCTATTTAAACATGAGAAAATAATATTGGAATTCTACTACTATTAATTTCTACTTTCAAAATTTGCTACTTCTATAATTTTAAGAAAACAGTTCTGATAATTAGACTGAGGTGGAAATTAACCCATTTGAAGTCAAAGAACCAATGTTTTTAAAAAGGTTACCTCGAAAAGCAGTGATTAATAACTCTGCCTTTTAAAGGCCCACTGCCTTTGAGTGGATTGCAACTCACAGTGACCCTAAAGGGCAGAGTAGAACTACTCCATAGAATTTCTAAGGAGTGCCTGGCTGATTCAAACTACCGGACCTTTGGTTAACAGATGTAGCATTTAACCACCAAGCACTCAGAGTTTCCAAAACACTTGCCTCAAAAAATAATACTTCAGTTACATTGGTCTGCTTATGCTCAGTCTTTCCATCATCTACCGAAACTCACAATCAGTACTACACCCCTCCTTTCTTTGTCTTTCTAACCACAAGCTTGTTTTGAGCAATTGCTTTTAGGAAATCATAACAGCTAGTGGCTTGGTCTACTCAATCAATCCAACCTAGACCTTCGAGCATATAAAGATTGAGGAGATTATGCGCTTCCCCAACCCAAGTATCCTGACCCAACGGAAGTCCCTGACCCAAGTATCACTGGAAAGGAAGATAATTCCCAGCCCAAAGTACCACCTGAGACCATCTAGAAAGTGAGGGGCTCCTGCCACACTGACATCTGGCAGAAGGTGATACCACATCTGGACCTCCAAATGTGCACATTTGGCTGCTAACCAAAAGATTGGCTGTTCTAATCCACTAGGCACTGCTTGGAAACTCTGTGTGGCAGTTCTACTCTGATCTATAGCGTCATTATGAGTCAGAATTGACTCCATGACAGTGGGTGTGGTAGCTCCCTTAGATATACAAATAGCTATGTGCTTCGCCTTCCTTCAGTTTTTGTTTAAATATATCCTCAGTGAAGTTCTTTTCAAAAGCATCTTAGATCATTTTGAAGGTTTTGCCAAACCAACTGGTGTTTTTATTCCCCTTTTCTGTTTTAGCCTACTTTATGGCAAACAACATACGTATTCCAACCTACTAAATTATCTGCTTTACTAACTCAGACTACTTATTGTGCCTGGCTGCCCCTCCTCCCCCCCAAATGAGTTTCAAACTTTATGAAGACAGGAGTTTGGAGTTTTGATCTGTTTTATTTATTGTTATGTCTCCAGTGCCTAAGTGTATCTGGGACAAAATAAGTACTTAGTATGTATTTGTTTAAAAAATGAACGACTGAGCAAATGTAACAGGAAAGAAGGCTTTCGAGAATGACATGGTTAGAACTCCAAGATGTTTCTGAACAAATTAGTTTAATGAAAGTTTTTTTTTTTTTTAGGAATGCTGTTTAGAGAATTTTCTGTGAGCTGTTTCAATATGATTCTTAAATAATTAATATGTTAGAAAGCTGCTTATTTGAAGCAGAAGCTTATTTGCTGCCCATTTTTCTGTAAATAATATTTGTTACAGCTTGAATCAGGTTATATCAGAAGAATGGAAATGTGATTAAGAACACCTGAAAGTTATTTCTTTTCCAGTGGAAGCTAAAATGCAGGGCTTGGATTCCCTGATCTGCTGCCTTAGTTTTCTTTTTCTTGGATCTAGAGAAAAAAAAAAAGAAACTGGCACACTTGCCTGCCTGCTGCTGCCGTGTTAAGCATGCTCACATCACAAGATCCTGCTTGCAGATGAAACTGTAATTGCATGCAAGGTAAATTGATTGCAATTAACCTCAGGACTTACCCTCAGGCTGGGATATTCTACCTTCTTTTCTAGGAATGTGCCACAAGGGCCATAATACATAGCTGATGAATACATATATCATACAGCACAACACATATATTATGGGATAAAGTACATAAATCATGTGGAAAAACATGCATTATACTGAAATGATCAAATTATAAATGAAGCACATAAATCATAAGATTACACTGTTGAATTGTATCAAGAAACATAAATTATACAGTGAAATCCCAGGGTCACTGGAGGGTTCACTGAATAATGAAATGAACTCCTATAACTTAAGGAAAAGTGAAGTATCTCAGTGAAAAACACACTGTGCATCATGTTGACTATTTCACTTTAGTCCAGTTTTACCTCCTATACCACCTGTGCTCAAGAAATCAAGTCTGCATGGTGTGGAGGAGGGGATAAACAACAAATGCAAGATGGAATGAGGATGTACTACAAGTATATTTAAAAATAGAAGCTTTCAACGTAGCATAAATTCTCAGCCCAGTTATTCAAGTCTAAGTTGAAAAGCATGGCAGTTCTAAGTTGGCTACAAATGTCAGAAGGGCAATTTCCCATTCTAAAATAAAAAATTTCTTGAATCTTAGGGGAAGATTCTAACAAGAGATGAGAGTTGAAATTATGATTAGTTTGCTCTGAAAGTAGCTAGGTAGTTAAATTTGGGTTGATATGTTGATTAGTTAATGAAGAAAAAACATGTATTTTATACTATGCAGATGAAAGACTGCTTATCTTTCTTTGGCAATTATTTTCCACCTTACTATGGAACTGGAACAGTGACACTCTATAATGACCCCTTGGAATGTACCTCTCTAAGAAATCTTTACCATGACTCTTTCTGCTTTCTGCCTAAGGTAATTAAGACAATGACACTGAAAACTGGAGCCGAAAAACCACAAGTAGCTTATGCTTACATTCACTAGTGCGTGTCCCCTGACTGACCTTTTGACACAAAACGTGTCAGTACAATTCCCACCGGACGGGGACACACCTTGCAGTTGCTGAGCAGACATGAGTGATGATATGTCATCATCACCCTCACTGGATGATCAGCTTAACCCTGATTAACACAGGACTATCCGCTATGGACCAGAACCACTATGACCCCTGGGAGCGGAGCATCCATGAAAAAACCTAGCTGCCCCTGCCAGCACGGTTAACAGCCTGTCCAGCCTGCTGTCCGTGAATGCAGTACTGCTGCTCCCGTTGCTAAGTTTCACTACTGATGAATAAACCCACATCTTTTGGATGGTTTTCTTGTCAGTTTTTCAGTCTCTCTGCAACTGCATATTCAGAAGCATCTGCACTGTTGGGAATAAATCCTAACAACGAAAATATTTAACCTTGCTTTGTTTTCCCCCTTGGCTGGTAACCAAAATATTAACAGTTTGCATCCAATAGGTGTTCCTCAGAAACTCTTTGGGGACAGTTACACTCTGTTCTATAGGGTCACTATGAGTTGGAATTGATTCACTGGCACTTTTATTCATCATGATACGAAAAAAAAATCACTGCAGTTGAGTCGATTCTGACTCATAGCAACTCTACAAAACAGACTAGAACTGCCCCATAGAGTTTCCAAGGAGGGCCTGGCAGACTTGAATCACCGACCTTTTCATTAGCAGCTCTAGTGCTTAACCACCCGCCAGCACTAACCGGTACTTGAACACTACGGGTTTAGTGTCTAAAGTTCAGTGCACAGGGTGTTTGTTAAAATTACCATGAACAGACAGAATGAGTTGTAACCCTGTCTTCATTTAAATATGTTAATTATGATGATGTTTGGGTTTGCTTTTGCCTCTCTTTTACACGTTCGTTCAACGCTATTCATTAATAGGATCAGAGAAGCAAAACGGAAAAGAGGATTCTTTAACTGGATTCTGCCTTTTAAAAGGAAGTCACAAGCTGGTAGAAGTCATTTTACAAGGCTTCGAGAGAATCCAAGCTAGGAAAGGCTTTCACATATAGTACAGAAGAGTGGTACGAATCAGAACAGTCTAGCCAAGTCTCTCAGTACAACGTTTTTCACGTAAATAATGTTCTCCCTAAAGCAAGAGAATTCGCATCCTTCCCTATCCCCGGCCTTGGTGAGTAAGGGTTAACATCAGAGCTTGATGTACTGAGGGACTCCTTAGTCATAAACAAAATGTTTGACCCGCTCTACTCCTCAGGGCAATGGGGAGCTAAAGCTAACTGAATTTATACAGTGGGAATTGATAGTTTATTGCTGACCCTGCAGGGGCAGGGCACTGACTCACACCCTGTTTCTGGCTTCTCTTGGCATTTGTTACTGCCGATGAAGGTAGATTGTGTCAAGATGTGCTGCTAGTCCCAGAATACAACTGTGTCAAAATGTGAGTGCTAAATTTTATTTGAAAGGAAGCGATAAATTAGCAAGCCTGTCAACCCACTCTGCTTTCTGTAAACATCGTATTTCAATTTCTCACTGCTCCTCACGCTTAGTGCTGGTAAGAATGTTAAAGGCTGTGTCTGTTAATTGTGCCTAAGTAATTAGAGAAGAAACTGGAGTGCTAAAGATATCCTGAACTCTTTTGTTTTAAATAGTAAGTGAAGTACAAAATAATAATAATAATAAAATGGATTCAATCCATAAAGAATGTTTAGTGGGCTATCAGTAAAGTTAGTTTTGGCCTCCTAACTCCAAACCAGTTCACCCACACAATATCCGTAAATGGTTAAATTTTCTGGATATAAGTGTAATCATTTTACTCTATGATCTATGTGTTTCATTAGTTGAGGCACACAGTTTGCTATAATAAATGCACTTCAGTAAATGATCTATGCATTTCTTTCTGAAATGTATGTGTTTCACTAGAAAAGGTGTGTGTTCATCAGCTATGAATAATGTTCCTGACGGCACCACGTGATCTTACTCGGCGGGTGTCAGCGCGGCGTTACACAGCCGTTCCCTCATGACCATGAGCTGGAAGACACACGTCAGGCTCTGTCGTTCTCAGGTGTTGATAAACGTGTGTATGAACTCTGCCATCCTGGGAAACCCAAAGGAGAGGAGAGGTAAAATCGTTGTATACATAAATATGTTTGTTAAATGTACAAGAAACCAGGGATTTTTCTAAACGTACTCCTTTTTTAACTCACAGGCGCAAAAACAAGGAAGTATAGCACAGCTAAGATTTTTAATTGTTTCTTGTAGGCAAACTCTTTCCCGTTTACTTCATTTGAATACTACTTGTGATGAAAAATAAAATTATTTCATTTACAGTAAATATTAAAAAGTTTTTAAAAAATTGATACGACTTAAATATTAAGATGTCATGCTTTTTTTTTTATTTCAGAGAATTAATACCCAGAATGAGGCTACCTTTGCAGAGAGAAATGAATTAACTATTTAAAAAACAATAAATTTGTTATCCTTTTTGACTGTTCATTGTGAAGAGATTCATGTTAGTTTACAATTTAAAGGGAAAAGTGACTTTTTCTTGGATACACCAAGGCATACAGAAATTTATTTCTCATCATCTTTAAATTCAGAAGCAGCAATTACCCAACTGAACTCACAGCCAATTAATTCTTTGTGGCCCCCCATACTGTTTGGAAGTAATAACTGACAAATACACCACTTGACTGTCTATAGAAATTCAAGTAGTATGAGTTTATGCCCAACGGTATTTTGAAATGTGCCTGATTATTAGATGTGATGGTTAATTTCCGAATTGTAACATCTCTACACTTTTATTCATCGTGATGTGGAGTCTGAAATTCAGTGTGCAGGATACTTGTTAATATTATCTTGAACAGACAGAATGAATTGTAACCTGTTCTTCACTTAAATATGTTAATTATGATGAAATTACTTATTTTTTGAATTGAAACTAATACTTGATATATAAACTTCACATTTAAAAACCATTTTTCAGTAAACACAGAACACTTCTTTATATATGACATCAAATTATTCATTATACATGTTTTCTTTACTGACCTAATTTTGTCTTATTTTACATCCATCACAACAGCTATTTCTTTCACTTACACCTGACTTTTACATTTTTTATTTACTGAAATGACTGAAACCTGGGAGTTATTTTTTACTATTATGTGAGTTTAAAATTTCTGTAGATCTTATCACCTGCCAAGTAATTTACCTTACATTGGAGATGTTCTCTAAATAAGAATAATCTACATCAAACCTGACTCTATGGCAGTGGGTTTTAAATAGTTCCGAAATAATTCAGTACTCTTGGAGTGTTGCTGTATTTTTTTAGAGTAGAATGGTTTGAAGACACCTTTGTTCTCATGTTTTGAAGAATATAAACATGTGCATATGAAAAAGAGAAGGTTCTGGATAAAGTAATCTTTCTGATAAAATTACTTTGGCATTAGAGCCAAAGTAATTGAATTCAATCTACATCTAAGCTGGGTCAGCCACTAATATTTCAAGGCAATCCAAGAGCCATTAACGACAACAAAAAAAGATGGTGTTTTATACTTAGAGATCAAGCATTGTTCATTTCTTTAAAGTAGTTTGCACTAAATATTGTCTAGTGATATTTTGAATTTACAGAGTACTGAATGGTAAAATTGCGATAACTTCGCCTCACATTTTGTATGTCACCAATAGATGCTTTGTTTAGGATGGTCTGAAAATTGTTACTTCGAGTCAGAATCAAGTAACTGCATTAAGTATATTGTTAGAAAGTCTCACAAGGAGATATTAAGACTAGATTGCTTGTCCCAGCAAGTCACAGTGCTACCCCCAAAGTTATGTGATCTTTGGATAAAGAACAGTGCATGGTGCATTAAAACAATGCTCATGGGGTCAAATCTGTCATATGCAGATAGCTCACTGGTGAGTTCTTTGAACCTCTAAATGATTTGAGGGATAAACATTTAATCAGTTTGATTCTATTCTGTGTGTGTGGCTGTATATTTAAGAGTTTCTTTAGCAAATATTCCTGAAGACCTATGTTATGATTAACCCAAAATGAAACTATTCCATTTTTTTGAATGATGAAAATAATAATATAAATTCACAGTTCAAAAATACACATTTTTACTCATATATTTATTAAGCACATAGATACCTAATCTATTTATAATTTTTAAAGGTAATTAACAAAATAAGGTAGAGGTTTTACTTCGGTCCAAATTAGCTTTATTAACCTATTTTACTATTGTTGTGAGCACCTGCATAGTGTTTATTAAATCCCAAATGTGATCTGAATTGGTGTTTTCTGTTCAAAATCTAGCTCTCGCATTGTCTGCAGCCTGTGTATTTCCAAGACTAGCTACTGTGGTATCTTTCCTGTGCTTTCTGCAATAATATGAGAGCTCTGCTGTAAGTGTTGCTACAAGAAAAAAGAGTCTCTAATAAATACTCTGGGGTACAAAAGAAGAAGTTGACTATTAAATGGTATTGAGATTTCCTTTAAGGTTTTTTCATATGCTATATATTTAAAAATAGGGTTAAAATCAGGTTATATTAGACCAAACACTCTTACATTGCTAAGAGTTTAGCAGTGACATTTTGGTCATCAGCTACAGCCGTTATCTAGGGATAAATCAATCTGCAGCAGCTCTAGACAGCTATTTCAGTGTGGGGCAGAGCAGCTTAACTGCAGAAGCATGCTACAAGTTAAAAGGCCAGTGTCCTGCTGACTACGCTTATGAATTTTTTTAAAGGAAAACCGTAATACAACACTACTTGTCTCAGAAAACATTTAGTCGTTACTGTTAATCCATCCCACCTAGTAACTGGATCTGCTTTGGATATGCTTTCTTTTCTATCTGACTTGTTAAGGATGGTGAGTACTGTGGAAACTAGTCTAGATTCACTTTTTTTTCTTTCTTTTGGCAAATAATTCTCTTTAGAGGTTCATTTAGCGCTTCTGGCTATGGAAGAACTAGCACTTTTATGGTCTTTTAATCTGTGAAACAGATCGTCCTTGGTTTCTTAAAAGGTCAATATCAGGTACAGAATTTTCTTCAACTGTAAGCAGAATACTGCTGCATTGGATAAGAAATCTTACAGAAAATTAAAATAAAGAAGGCTCAAACTTTGCCACAATTATGTGGTGACTTATTTATATCTATACATTATAAAATTATTTAGCTTTATTTTTACTATTAGACACAATAGTTTGTTTTTCAAGTTTGAAATATAGGTTTAGAAAACAAAATAATTTTCTGTTTTTGGTTTTGAGTACTTATGATGGTAGATCTAGAAAAGAATGACAGACAGAGAGGAACAGAAAGATCTTTATACAAAAAAGCAATTTCTAAATTAAATTAGAGATTATATATACAAATCCTAGTGTGTAGTAAGTGGTTTGATAAAGCTACTGTTCACAGTGTAGTGAATCTAATACACCCTCTCCTCACTTAAAGCCATGGCTAGAGTACAAAGCTCATGTCATTACATAAAATCTATTTTATGCAAAAATGGAGGATAACCACATCAGATCAAAAGCTAAGGATAACCATAGCATTACATAATTATCAAATTTGTATAATCACATAACTGCCAAACCACTGAGTCTCAAGGCCCAGACAAGTTGACACATAACCTTAACTTTCAAAGCCAGTATTACTCTTGCCTCTCACTTCAGCATTTATTATTGGCAGGTGTACATTGTCAATGTACAAAACAGTCATAGTTGATTTTTTAGTAATTATACACAAGAAATGTCAGATAATGAGATAGTTGATAAGTGAAAAGAACATACATAATTTCAAATGTATGAGCAAATGTATAAAGACGGCTTATATTCTGTTGCTATTTTCAGTTGCCATTAAGTTGGCTTTGACTCACACTGACCCTATGATAGGATAGAACTAAAGATTTCCTAGTTCTGTGCCATCTTTACAATTTCGTTTTGCTTGAGTCCATTTTTGCAGCCACTGTGTCAGTTCATCTGATTGAAGGTTTTCCTCCTTTTTACTGACATCCTTTTCCAGAGACGGTCCCTTCTAATAATATGTCCAAAGTACATGAGCTAAAATTTTACCATCCTTACTTCTAAGGAATATTCTGGATATACCTTTTCTAAGAGAGATTTGTTCATTCTTACGTCAGTTCATAGTACATTCAATATTCTTCATCAACACTATGATTAAAAAGCTTTGATTCCTTTTCTGTCTTCCTTATATGGTCCAGCTTTTGCATATGAGACAATTGAAAATACCATGATTTAGGTCAAGTGTATCTTAGTTCTCAAAGTGATGTATACACTATTCACTGCTTTAAAGAAGTCTTTTGCAGCAAGTTTTCCCAATGCAGCATGATCCAACTAAAATGAAATCCTTGACAACTTCAATATTGTCTCCATTTATCATGATGTTGCTTACTGGTCCAGTTGGGAGGATTTTTGTTTTCTTTATGTTGAGGTAAAACCCATACTGAAGTCTGTACTCTCTGATATTCATTGATAAGTGCTTCAAGCTTGCTTCCTGCAAGCAAGGTTGTATCATCTGCCTGTTCTCATGTGCTTAATAAGTCTTCCTCCAATCCTGATGCCATATTCTAATCCATATATTCCAGTTTCTTGGATTATTTGTTCAGCATACAAATTCAACAAGTTTGATGAAAGGATACAACTCTGACACACGCCTTGTTTTATTTTAAAACATGTGGGATTCCTTTGTTCTTATCAAATAACTGCCTCTTGGTCTATGTATGAGCAAAATTAAGTGCTTTGGAATTCTCATTCTTTCCAATGTATTTATCCATAATTTATCATGATCCACACATCTGAACACTTTTGCATAATTAATAAAACACAGTTCTTTCTGATATTCTTTGCTTTTAACCAAGATCTATCTGACATCAGCAATGCTATTCCTCTTTCCAAATCCTCTTCTGAATCCAAGCTTGAATTTCTGACAGTTACCTATCAAGTTACCGCTGCAATCATCTTTGAATGATATTCAGTAAAATTTGACTTTTGTGTGATATTAGGTTTGATGATTTCTACATTCCTTTGGATCACCTTTCTTTGGAATGGACAAAAATATGGCTCTCTTCTGGCCTGGCGGCCAGGAAACTCTTCCAAATTTCTTGACATAGACAAATGAGCATCTTCAGGGCTGCATCTGTTTGTTGAAACATCTGAATTGGTATTCTATCAATTCTTGGAGCCTTATGTCTCAGCATTCCCTTCAGTACAACTTGGAATTCTTCCTTCAGTACTGTGGGGACAGCATGGTAGATAGCCTTACTTAGGCCTTCTGACTCTGTACAGGCCTTCCAGCTGGGACTAATTCAGTGATTCAACAGTAGTTATATACTTGTTTATGACCTTGGGCTCCTGAGTCTTGCTGCCAGCCATCTTTGTGTAAAACAGTATATAAGGTCACTGCACTACAAGGCACAGCTGCCCACTGCCCACTGAATATTGTACTGGCCTCTTGCCATTACATCAATAAAACTGCTATGACTACACCTGCTGTGCCTCCATTCCTGGGTCTTCCTGAATCCAAACCCACATTCCTGGTCTTGAGTATCTGTGTTCAGATAAGTGGTGACATCAGCAGGATTCAATATACACTGGTATAGCAATGAAGGGGGAGTTAGAGGGCTGGCTACCCCCTAGTATGTAGTTTCCTGGTGGCAATAGTCCTGGAAGCTTGGTCCCACTCCAGGACTGGTCAGAGGTGGATGGGACATGAGCTAGTGTTGAGAAAGTTTTGCATGCTTTGACAGAAATATTGAAGACAAAAGAAGCCTCCACTGGTGCCGGGATAGTGGACTAGATCTTTCTTACAGCCTTGACAGAGGCTATGGAGAAGGTGCAAGCTGCTGCAGACTGCTGTGGACAGCCTACAGAAGAGGCTACAGAAGGATACCTGGAGCCATGAGCACTGCAAGCTGATGTAGACTGCCTCTAGAAGCAGTTGTGACAGAAACAGGAGCCAGTGGCTACACTGGAAACTCAGTCTCCTCAGCCACCCACCCCTACCATAGTAGACGCCTCAGACGAGGGGGAAGGGTCACTGAGGATGAGGGGATTGCATACCTGCCCTTTGATAACCATAAAGATTAAAATCCAGAGCCTGTGGGGTTACGGACACAGAGCCCAGGGTGATCATATCCTGAACCAGGCTAGAGCTCAGGGTGAGCAGAGCCTGAAGCAGCTGGAGCCAGGGCAAGCGGAGCCTGAAGTGAACAGAGCCTGAGGTGGCAGCAAGCTGACAAGTGGGCCCATGGCCCTGAGCCCACAGACAGAGCCACTGCCACCATCCATTAGGCAGAAGCACAGTGTGCAGACCCTACAGGTGTTCAGTGGGGGATAGTGTCTCCCGACGACACTGGAGTTCCTTAAGGTAATCCAGTCACAGATATGGACTGATCTGGTAGTAGTGGGTGTCAGCCAGGCACAGATAGATGGCAAGTCTAATGGAATGCTGCTGGAGCTGTCGCAGTAATTAAAGCCTGAACAGTATTATGCCACCCCTAAGCCAAAAGGAGGGAGGCAAAGGGAAGATCCTGTCAGAGGGGTGAGGAGAGGTACAAGCCATGCACCTCCAAGATTACTTAGAAGGCCCTAGTGACCTTGGTGGCTCAGCTGCCTTGCAGTTTGCCTGGGAGCCACACTAAGGTCCCCACACAGCAAGTTGCGGGGAGGTCAATGAGGGCCAGAGGCCCCATGTAAAGTTAACCATTTATTGTTCCTGCTCAAACGTGCAACATTAATGGCATTGGTAGAAACTGGATCTGAGTGTTTCTTGGTTCATGGAAACCCAGAAAAGTTCTCTGGGCTCTAGAAGTGACAGATGAAGTACAAGCTTTCCCTGTCCCTAACACTGTGGGTCTTTTGGAATATCAGTGGGTATTTATCCTACATTTGGCCCAGAAATCAAGGCCTTTGTACACGTTAATAAAGGGGCCATTTGGGACTGCACACAGGAAACACAGTGATCCTTTAGATTGTCTACACAGGCTGCGCAGCAGGCTCATGCCCTAGGATAGTTGATACTACTTTGCCAACTAAACTCATGGTACATGTGACACCTAAGGGTTTGGGCTGAGGGCTGTGGCAAAGTTGAACTGCAGTACCTACTGGGTTCTGGTCCCATTTATGGAAAGGTGCTCAGTAGCACTATACATTGTGGCTTGAAGGCCATGAAAGCCACTGGCTGCCTGTCCCCCCAGGGTTTACAAAACACATTTTTCCCAGTGCCAGGGTATAATCTGGATATACATATCCTGCAAAGTCAGGTGATGCACACAACAGTTGGAGAATTTAGATGATGGCTGAGAGCTATAAAAGTCATAGTGCAGAGTAGAACCCAAGTTACCTCAGTGAAGTTGCTAGCTCCCAAACGGCTTGTAAATGTGAAGCAGCACCATCTCCCAGGGAGACATGAAGAAATCAGGGAAACTACTGGAAAGCTGCAGTGAGTACAAATTTCGAGGCACTGTTGACTAGTGTGAGTTATGTAAAGTGGTGTCACTCATACATACAGCTGTGAGCTCCTCAGCTGTGCTAGGCACTGTATGCAGATAGGGGTAGCAATAGGGACTGAGACCCCTAAAGAAAGTGCTGGTGCAGGAGGTGTCTGTAGAGATACAAAAACAGCCCTGGGGAGCAGTGGCACAGGTAGTGCGAGTGGAGTGGGAGAGCTCCACACTCATTCCCCACAGCTAGGAGTGGGCCACAGCGTGGGGAGAAGTGCTGTTGACAGGTCCCAGGCAAGACAGGCAGGCCAAGGCTGGGGCCTGAGGCCAAAGGGAAAATGAGTGCCCTCGTAGAACAGAAAGAAAAACAGGAAAAACTGAGAGAGGCCATGATGCAGTTTTGGGATGTGCTAGTTATGTACAAAGAAGTACAACAGGTAACAGGCACCGGCCAAGTATGCTCTAAAGAGCACCCTCAAAGGTGCTGAGCACCCCTGAACAGATTTTATGGGCACTATAACCCCTGAAACAATGGCAGATAGATGTGAATGGCCCCTGAAGGCTACAATATTCTTTTCTGTAGATGTACCCACTGTTCTTAAAGGTGCCTTTGCTGAGTGTTTAGCCTATACACATATGGCCTGTACTTGCCCATTCTGAGCCCGCTTTGCCAACTGATACAGGGGCTAAGATGTGGTATGAGAGGCCAGGAACACACTGTTTCCCCCTTGCCAGCTATTGTCTTACACCAGGATGGACAACTGGCTTGTATTTTACCAGATGGGGAAGATCTCCCCCTACTGGTGTTTCTAACCTCTCTGTCTTTGCAGCTGTAGGCTAGCCAATGGAAACACTTCGTTTGACTGGACTCACAACTTGCCAGAGGTCTGCAGTCAATAGGACTGTTGGGTTTGCACAGAGATCCCACTCACTACTCACTGCTGCAGAAGACCTCCCTTGGAGAATTTACCCTGCCACTGGAGGAAACCGGACATGGTTGAGAGAATGGGGACATGATGACCCCCTTTGGAATGCCACCTGGGAGCATGTAAATCTGGCAGGCGAACAAGTGGGCCATGCCTGACCTTGGGTGGGGTATGCTGTTTGGGACAGCCTGGTGTGGCTCACAGATGAAGCAGTTTAATTTCAGGATGGGGAGGTGGGGGGTGGGCATGTTAGATGGAGCCCTGAAGGTCTATACCAAAGACTTACTCCACAGAAGGATGCCAAACTATGGGGGAGAAAAACCTGGGATTCACTTGGCAGGCCACATTAGTTACTGTACTGGGAATATTCAGTGGGCTTATTTTTTGTGTGTTGTTGCCTATGTTGTTGTTGTGGCTTATGAATCAATATAGTCCCATGACTCACCCAGGGACCCTTGCAGAAGAATTAACACACAGATTGTACGGTGAGCAAAACACCCTTCAGGGTGGAGTGTGGGGACAGCATGAAAAGTTGTCTTGCTCAGGCCTTCCGACACTGTACAAGCCTTTCAGGCCAGGACTATTTCAGCTGATTCAGCAGTAGTTATCTAACTTGTTTGTGACCTTGGGCTCCTGAATCTGGCTGCCAGCCACCTTTGTGTAAAGTGATATGTAAGGTCATTGTGCCACAAGATGCTGCTGCCCACCAAATGTTGTACCTGCACCAACTATTGCATCAATAAACCTGCTGTGATTACACCTGGTGTACCTCTGTTTCTGGGCCTGCCTGAATCACGAACCTGTATTCCTGGCCTTGAGTACCTGCATTCAAAGAAGTACCATCAGTTTTTGATGATATGCTACCTCCTTTAAATGGCTCAGTCATTTTAGGAAGTAGCATTCAAATCTGAAAAATTCTTTTTGGTACAGTTACTCTGTATCTTTCTTCCATCTTCTTTCAGTACTCCCTACCAGTCAATATTTTCCACATTTAATCTGTCATAACTGAATTGTGTCCTTTCAAAAATTTGTATTAATTTGACTGGACCATGATTCCCAATATTCTATGATTTTTTCTATGTGTTGTGACACCTGCCTCCATGATGTTAATAGGGAGAATGGGCAGTAGATATGTGAGGCAGGACTTAATCTATGAACTTGGGTTGTATTGAGGCAATCTTTTGGTATATAAAAGAGTGCCTAGAGCAGAGCATGTCCTTGGACTGAGGATCCCTGAGCAAAGAAGCTCCTAACCAAGGCAGAGGAAACTGACTGAGATAGCTTCCCTTGGAGCTCATGCCCTGAATTTGGACTTTAATGTTACTTTACTGTAAGGAAATAAATTTCTCTTTGTTAAAGCCATTCACTTGTGATCTCTTCTGTTACAGCAGTACTAAAAGGTCGACTAAGATAGAATTTGGTACTGGGTATGGGTTGCTTGTCTAACAGATACATCCAATGTGTAAGTGGTTTTGAAACTGAGTGGTTAGAAGAAGACAGATGAAACTGAGAACTATTAATGTCTGAGAAGGCATAGAAACAGCAGCAGGGAACCCAGCAGCAGGGAAACAGAAGCAGCAAACCAGCAGTAGGAGAACCAGGAGACCAGAACAAAACAGCACTGGAACCAACCCTAGAAGCAAGACAGCTGAGTGTCTGTACAGAGGTTTTTTCCTGGCAGAATGGAGTGCCTCTGGGCACTCCCTGGTGGAGCTAGATTTGCTGACCCACAGAGCAAGAGAGATGTCAGTGCACAAGAGACTTACTGGCAGAGTGGGATGACTAAAGACACTCACCAGTGAAGCTAAAAAGCTTTGGAACACTGAATCAAGAGGCAATAGGAAGCGGAAGCTTGAAGACACAAGGAGCACAAGAAGCTGAGCTGCCTCAATTTTGAAAGCCAAGTGCCAAGAGCCGTCGAGTTGGATCTGAATTTTAAAAGGTATGGCTAAAAGGTAAATGGTAGAGCATCAAGGGGCATCTGGTGGAGCATCTGGGGCATCAAGGAGTGGTGCCCCTAAAGCTGAGGGAGCTGAGTTACTGTCCCAGTGGGCTTGGAAAGTGGAACTAGGCCCAGGGCCTAGGGTCCTCTACTCAGAATCTGGAGAATGTGGCCAATACCTAGAGTCTGGGTGGAAGAGCCATTGTATAAACTGTCTCCGAGAAAGGAGGCTTAATTTCAAAGCCTTGCTTGGTGCCTGTTGTCCCTTCTTTCCCTGCAGTTTCTCTCATCTGTAATTGAAATGTCTAGCTTGTACCTGCTCTGCCATTGTAACTTAAAAAAACCCAAACAAACTCAGTGCCATTGAGTTGATTCTCACTCATTGTGACCCTATAGACAGTGTAAAACTGACCCACAGAGTTTCCAAGGAGCACCTGCCAGATTCAAAGTATTGACATTTTGCTTAACAGATGCAGCACTTAACCAATATGCCACTAGGGTTTCCATTGTACCTTAAGATGCAGACAATTTGTATTGTAGACTTCACAGATGAAGAGGAATTTTTAGATTTGAGGCTTGAAGTTAAGACTTTTGCTATGAGATGACTTATGTTTTTTCTGTGGCAAAGATGTGATTTTAGGGGTAAAGGCTGGTATGTCATGGATTGAATTGAATCTCCACCGAAATGCGTATCAGTTTGGCTGGGCCATGATTCCCAGTAGTGTATGTTCTTTTCCCCCATATGTTGTGAATCCTGCCTTAATGATGTTAACCAGGGAGAATGGGCAGCAGATGTGTTAGTGAGGCAGGACTCAATCTATAAGCTTGGATTGTGTTAAGACAATATCTTGGTATATAAAACAGACAAGTGGATGGAGACAGGTGAACTCATACTACTAAGAAAGCAATGCCAGAAGCAGGACACCTTTTTTGCACTGGGGGTCCCTGCACAGAGAAGCATCTGGTCTGGAAGAACATTGACTGAGAAAGCCTGACTCTGTTACTGATGCCCTGAATTTGGGCTTTAGAAAAGAATTTCTTTGTTACAGCCATACACTTGTGGTGTTTCTGTTAGAAGCAGTACTAGATAACTGAGACATAATCTTTGAATATTGCAACTCCAGGACTGAATGAATTTTTTCTCCAGTTCTTTCAACTTGAGAAATGACAAATATGTTCTTATCTTTTGGTTTTCTAACTTTAGGTCTTTGCATATTTCATTATAATACTTTATTTTTGTCTTCTAAATCCACCCTTGGAAATCATCTGTTCAAATCTTTTACTTTGTTATTTCTTCTGCTCATGTTAGCTATTCTATGTTCCAAACCAAGTTTCAGAGTCTCTTTTGAGATCTATTTTGGTTTTTTATTTCTTTCCTGTCTTTTTTAATGATCTTATGCTTTTCTTCATGTATGATATCCTTGATGTTATGCCACAGCAACCCTGATCTTCTGTCATTAGTGTTCAGTGTGTTAAATCTGTTCTTGAGATGGTCCCTAAATTACAGATTCTCAATTTTCTAGTTTGGCTCGCATGGACTTATTCTGTTTTTCTTCAGCTTCCACTTGAACATGCATATGAGCAATTGGTGATCTGCTCAGCAGTCAGTCTCTAACCTTGTTCTGACTAATGATACTGAGTTTTTCCATTGTCTATTACCACAGATGTAGTTGATTTGATTCCTGCTGATTCTATCTGTTGAGGATCACGTGTATAGTTGTTTATATTACCCCCGAAAAGGAGTTTGCAATTAATAGTCCTCAGTCTTACAAAATCTCATCAAGTGATCTCAGAACTGTTTCTGTTACCAAGGTCATGTTTTTCAACTACCAATCCTTTGTTTCCAACTTTCACACTCTCATCACCAATAATTATCAATATGTCTTGATTGCATGTTTGCTAAATTTCAGACTGTAGAAGTTGGTAGAAATCTTTAATTTCTTCTTTGGCATTGTTGTTGGTCCATAAATTTGGATAATAGTGTATTACCTATTCATTTTTGATGACTTCTGATTCTCTTAGATTCATACTTCGTACATTCCAAGTCCTGATTCTAATGGACGTTTCCTAGTGTTTCTTCTTATTTGGGGTCATGCCACCTCAGCAAATGAAGGTCCTGAAAGCTGGACTTGATCCATTTTGCTAAGACTGACTCTAAGGAGTATACTCCTTTCCTGTCATGTTTTCAATGCTTTGCAATTTGAGATGCTCCATTTCCAAATAGTGGTGTGTTACTGCTCACAAGGCTTTCATTGGCCAGTATTCTTAAAAGGAGACCACTAAGTCTTTCTTGCTAATCTGTCATAGTCTGGAAGCTCTTCTGAAACCACCACTGAATTCTGCATCTCTTACGTCTCCCCCAAGTATCTGTCTGTGGCTTGCATGTAGCTGTGATGCTGTAAGCCACGTCACCTGTATTCCTAATGCCAGCAGTGTCACTCATGTTGGATACATTCTGGAAAGTTTCCATACTATTTTCTGTAAAGTGACATACTCTAATAAGGACTAGTTATTCTTAAAGTCAGAATAACAAAATCTTTCCGAGTATAGAAATATTCATTTTAATTAAATCATTGCCATTTGAAAACACGGCATTGCTGTGTTTTTACTGCAGTAGACAGCACTTGGATTGGCATCTTCAATCACCACTCAGTAAAAATTGCTTATGAAACATCTGACACATTTTCCATGCCCCCCAATATTAAATGTGACATTAAAGTTAATGATAATAAAGCATTATTATCATTTCCCAGAAGAAAGAAAATGTATTTACATAGGCTAGACATACTTACTGAAAATTGTTGATTTAGCTCCTCCCACTGTTAAACCAGAAACCCTGGTGGTGTAGTAGTTAAGTGCTACGGCTGCTAACCAGAAAGTTAGCAGTTCAAACCTTCCAGACACTACTTGGAAAATCTGTGAGTCAGTTCTACTCTGTCTGTAGGGTTGCTATGAATAGAATGGGTTTGGTTTTGGTTTTAGTGTTTAATGTGAAACCATGAGTGGAATGGACTCAAAAGCAACAAATGTGATTTTTAAAAATTTTGGTGTAATAAAAGCAAAATAAAAATATGAATATCATTATGTATTGAAGTTGTATACCATTTGTTAACATCAAAATATTTTTCAATAATTTTTTTCTTTTTTTTTTTACTTTTTTTATTTGATATGACTGAGTGAAATTGTTACAGAACAAACTAGCTTCTAGTTAAACAGTACAAACTTTGCTTTATGCCATACTGTGTACTGTCTTACACTTCACTATAGTTATCACATATCTATTGTCTATTTAGTGTTAGGAAGCTCTGGTTGCATAGTGGGTTATGTGCTGCATCTGCTAACCAAAAGGTCAGCAGTTCAAATCCACCAAGTGCTCCTTGTAAACTCTATGGGGCAGTTCTACTCTGACCTATAGGGTTGCTATGAGTTGGATCCAACTAGACTGTGGCGGTTTTTTTTGAAAATTTTATTTAGTGTTATTCTATTCCTACCTCCCCCTTCCTGGTAACCATCAAAGATCATTTCTGTTTTCTGTGTAAACTTTTTCATGATTTATTATAGTAGTGGCCTCTCACAGTATTTGTCCTTTTGTGATTGACTTATTTTACTCAGCATAGTGCCCTCTAGTTTCCCCCATGTTATGAGATGACACACAGTTTTGCCAGCACCATTTGTTAAAAAAAACTATCAGGTGACCATAGTAGGATGGATTTCCATTTAGGTTCTCAGTTCTTTTCCATTGGTCATTGTATCTGTCATTCTCTGAGTACCAGATGTCAGTGTCAGACATGTAGACATCTTTGTTTCTGAAGTGTCTCTGACGGCAGATTGATGGATCCTGTTTTGTTATCTGTTCTGTCACTCTGTCACTTTATGGGTGCTGACATTTTCTCATTCCATAGTCTCTTGTGCTAAATTCCTTTGGTTTGAAGATTTCTTTTTAATTTCTTTTTTTCATGGATTTGGTTTTTATTGAGACTTTGTTTTTTTCATTATTTTGATGAGTGTTTGCTAACTTTCTTTGCGATTACTTTGAAATTTACCCTTATTTCTTACATTTGAACTCACCGGTTATTAACTTGGTAGCACTTTGCCTTCTATTCCGTTAAAAGAGCTGTACCCACACTGTTTATTCTCTTTTTATTTTTTGACATTGTTGTCATTTGCAGATTCATCTCTGTGGTTCCCTGCTGTAATTCTTTCAGCTTTGGATAGTCCTTGCAAGTTCCTTTCCTAGGCCAGCATCTGGCTGGTACAATCTTGCATGCTAGATTCAGGTTATTATCTGATTTTTGTTCTTAGACAAAAGGACTGCTTTCAATAATTCTTATTAGTTTGATTTTTATATATTCTCTTAATATTGCTTTTTGTGTAAGTCTTAATTTCACCACCATATCTGAATGAAAGTTCTACAGAATATATTATTCTTGGTTGGCAATTTTTTTCTTTCAAGGTTTTGTGTATATCATCCCATTGTCTTCTTGTCTGCATGATTTCTGCAGAATAATCAGAGCTTAGTCTTATTGTTTCTCCTCTGTATGTGACTTTTTGCTTTTCTCTAGCTGTTCTCAGAATTTTTTCTTTGTCTTTGGTTTTAGGGAGTGTGACTATGATATGTCTTTGTGATTTTCTCTTAGGATTTTTTCCTATACTGGGTTCATTGAACTTCTTTGATGGTCAGCTTTTCAACGTTCAAGATATTAGTGAAGTTTCTATCAGCAGTTTTTCAGTGATCCTCTCCATGTTTTTTGTTTTTTCCGTCCTGTTCTGGAACTCTTGTCACTCACAGATTTTTGCTTTTGATTATATCCTGCATAATTCTCAAGGTATCTGAATTTTTCTTTGTTCTTTTTCTGATTTTTTTCCTCAAAGTTGATCCAAGTGTTTGTCTTTGATTTAGTGAATTCTGTCTTCCATCCTTTTGAACTTGCTCCTCAGGGCTGCTATGTCATTGTCTATTTCTGAAATCTTCTTTATCTTTTGGATTTCTAATTGTTTTTGTGTGATTTCTAGTAGTGGATTTATTTTGACATTTTATTCTTGTGTTCTTTTCTTCCAGGAATTTGTCTCCTTTTTTTTTTTTCCATTTTTGTCTGTGTTGGCTTTAACTGTTAGATAGCTCTGAATATTACAGATTTGAATTCTCTGTCATGTAATTCAGGAAACTGTGGTGGTATAGTAGTTAAGTGCTACAGCTGCTAAACAAAAGGTAGGCAGTTTAAATCCACCAGGCACTTCTTCGAAACTCTATGGAGGAGATTTAATCAGCTGTAGGGTTGCTGAAACCCTGGTGGTGTAGTGGTGAAGTGTTACGGTGACAAACCAAAAGGTTAGCAGTTCAGATCCACCAGGTGCTCCTTGGAAACTCTATGGGGCAGTTCTACTCTGAACTACAAATTCACTAAGAGTTAGAACCACCTTGATGGCACCTAACAACAACAATAAGGTTGCTATGAATTGGAATGAACTTGACAGTCTTTTTTTTTTTTTGGTCATGTAATTCTAGTGCCTTTTCTTCTACTAGAAAGTCATCTGATGCTCTATTACAGACACCTGTAAGAACCATCCTATCTGTTTTGACATTGTCTGCTGTCTTCAGGCCATTCAGTATTTGTTTTCTTTGCTTATTGATTACAGATCTGATTGTTTTGTGCTGTTCTTTTGTTTGGTTACATCAGTGTAGGTGGGCTGTACATTCTTTGTGGTTTGCTCCTTTGTATTCACAGTATTTTTTACCTCCTTCTCTGATGGGCAGGGCCAGGGTCTCAGCTGCAGTGTAGTAGGGCAGGATCAGCTGAAGGGGAGTGGCTAGGTTACGTTGCTACGCTTGTGCTCTTTAGAGATGCGATATGCAGCACACAATGGAGGTAAGTGAGAAAGAGTAGAGAGGTTGTAATGTGTGGAGCTAGGATGGGTATTGGAAAGAAGGGAGAAGAGAAACAGGAGCTCCAAACAAACACACACACACACAAAGAAGACAACAACAAAAGAATGCTATGGGAACTTGCTGATAGAGTGGAGAGATAAACTGAGAAACAGAGAAAAAAAATGATTAAGAAAAGGAAAAAAACACTATTAAAAAGTTGGGGGGGATCCCCCAGAAATACTACTGGTGCTGCTGTGAAGATCAAGGAGGAAGTATTATCCAGGCTGTATGGCTAACCTGGCTAGGAGTTTAGATGTTACACAGCACCAGGTATTCAGAAGACAGGAAAAGAAGGTAAGAATATAGACAGGAAAACTGGGAAATTAAGAAAGACAGAAAGCAAAAAAGAAAAAAATGAAGAAATGCCCCCAGGGATCTCACTGACACTAATGCCCAGATGGGCAATGTGGGTCCTAGGTGATACAATTCTGCTCAGCTAGGATGTACTCCAAGCCACAAGAAAAAAAAAAAAAAAAAAGAAAGAAAAAATAGTCCCAAGGATTCCACCAGCATGGTATCAGGAACTGGGAGAGTGGGTACCCAATTGAGTGACTGAGTGACAATTTACAGCCTTTCAAGAAGAGGCAAAGATGTCACATGGAGCCAGGTGTTCAAGAGAAAGGAAGGAGAGGTGGTAGGAAGCATGGAAGAAACCCGAAAAAAGCAGTAACAGGTAAAGACAAATGGCACTCAAGGACCTGGCCAGTGGGTGCACAGGGGCTAATCTAAGCTGCCTGGGCTAAAGGAATTTCCTGCTTGCCAAGGGACTACAGTCAGCAGGAAGCACAGAATGCTGAGGGCAGGGGAGGTTAGGAAATTTTCTGTCACTCGTTATCAGGTGATCTGTGTCCTGCTGGCAGCTCCTGAAGGTGCGTCTGTGTACTGCCCTGTCTGTTGACTTCTGATGTAGGTGCGGTGAATCCAAGCAGCATAGACACTACACTTCCCAGCCAGGTGAACCAGATAGAGCAGCATGGAGAAGATGGGGATGGCCGAGTCTGAATTGCTGGTTATCAGGTGCTTTGTCTTCTGCTGAGATTTCTGTGATTCTGCTCACCTGTGTTGTGTCTACCATTCTCCAACGAGAGTCCAAGGTGGTAAGTCTTTGCTGGATTAGCTGTTAAGGGACTTATTTTCATATCTTTTCTGGCTCTCTCAGTTTTTGATGTTTGGTTGAGAAGTTTGTCTTTTCATTTGACACTTCAGATTCCAGCTTTGATGTTTGTCTCTGTTTACTTAGTTTTTCTGGTCTTTGCTGTAGAGAGACAATGGGGTGCTTCTATGATGCCATGCTGATCGTGGTGACACAAATTTGTTTATCTTTCAAATATGTTGAATTGAATTAGGATAATTTTTTACTTCAGAATTATTTGGTGTTTTTTACAGAAATATTTTGTGGGGACTTAGAATCAGAGTCTGAAAAAAGATATTTTCCATATATTAGAGATAAAGAAAGAACATAAAAATTTATTTTCATAAATGTGAGTATGAAGTATTTTATGTTCATGAATATATAACTATAAGAACCAGCAGAAGCAATTTCAGCTTAAATTAGTGGTAAATAAGCACATTTTTGACTAAAGACTTTCTTTTCAAATCTACAGAAACTCGACTGATACACATTGTGGTAAATCTCTGGACTCAGAAAAAACATTATGAAAAGCTTCTTGATAAACAGCTTAACCTTAATGAGTGAAGGACTAAAGGAAATTTCCATTGAGGCCCTATATTTGTGTCTCAAATACAGAATGCACATTAATAGTAATAACCAACATCCATCACTACCTAACACAAGGCCTGAAAACCAGTCAGTATTGAGTAAAAACCATACAGTGTGTATCTGATCAACATCCTATTCTACAGATAAGGAAATTGGACATCAGAGAGGTTGAATGTCTTACCTATAGCCACACAGTGTATAAGCAGAGTTTTGTAGACAGCTAATTCTCCCCAGTATCCACTCTCCCCTTCTTCATTTAATAATAGAAACTCTAGGTTTAAGTTAGGTCTACAGCTTAAACCCAAGCTAGGGACCACATTCCCTAGCCACCCTTGAAGTTAGCTCTAGCTAGCTAACAATTTTGTCCTGAAATATGTTGTGTGCAACATCTGGACATTGCTTGGCCACATGTCTGAAGTCTGTGTTATGATAATGATGAATAACATTATAATAATGATGAATATCATTATAATAATGATAATGATAATGATCAATAACAATATGATGCAAGGAAACTAAGATCCCAAATTATCAAATTATAATGTGTGTCCTGAACGGCATGCCCTGACTATTAAATGAGAGAGAAACAAACTGTCCAAACTGTCTTTTATATGATTCTGTGTTTAAGCAATTCTTTCTTTGGCTCTTGGAGGTCTAATAGATATTCCAACTGATGCTGTACACTTTAAATCCAGATCAGTTTGCTCTAGAGCCAAAGCTCTTAACCAATATAATGGGTTTGAGTAAAGCATCATTTGCTAGGATTATCAAGCTCATTTCTGACTTGAGAAATTTTCCAGTTTGTAATTTATATGTCTATAGAATTTTTAGATCAACTAATTGTGACGAAGAGTAACAAACAGAAGAAGGATATTGTAGTAAAAACTAGAGGCTCTACTAATTTTATTTATCACTGAGCTACTTTTCTCCAAATATTCCATTTTGTAGAAATATGTAAACACCACAAGCATACATACTCTGTTTCATCATCTGGTGCTGTTCAGTAGGCTGTAACTCACAGCGACCCTATGTAACAGAACAGAACAGTGCCCGGATCCGCACCATTCTCACACTGTTGCACACACTGTTTTGATCCCTGTCATTGAGGGTCCCCCGCTTTTTCTCTGACCCTCAACTTTACCAAGCATACAATGTCCTCATGGATGGGGTGGAATATTTGGATTTCATCAGTTAGTTTGAAGATAAACCTCACAGGTCCATCAAATAACTATATGAATATTAACTGTTAAGTCAGCCTGGTGAAATGGTATTGATAAATTATTAGCAATTCCCAGCATAACAGTCAGTTTTGATACTACAACAACTGAGCTCTTCACAAATCTTCTAATACCAACTTGCTGTTTCTTTTCATTCTAAGGTCACCTAAGAGCAAACATTTTATAACCAAATATTAATACCTTTTAAACATTATAATAAATATTTCCTTGACTCCTCTCTCCTTTTACTTCTTTCTGTGTCTCTGAGTGTTTCTCATCTGTATATCTTCATAATAAAATATAGTATTAGTTTCATCTCTATTCCAGTAAAAAAAGAAAAACAAGTGAAGTGTTTGTCAAAAAATCTTCATGTCTAGATTCATTTAAGTAGAAGTATTATGGAAAATTTTCTGGTCAAAAAGGTATATTTAATGAATGATTTCAAATGTGATGGCTTTCATCAAATGTACAATAGAGAACAAAACAAACAAGGGCTGCTGGCTAGAGGGTTTAAGTGTTTTCTTATATTAAAAAACTTGATATTGTCATCGTGTTCATTAGGACAGGATTCTAAGCTGTAATGACCATAACTATGTAAAATATCTTACTGTTATAGTTGTAATAGCCAGAGTTTTGCTGTGGACTATCTTACTGTACCCACATCTATACCTATATCCATACCCATATCTACAGCCATACCCATCCTACTCTACCCATACATTAGCATAGAGCAGAACCAAACCTCTTGCCATATGTGTGATTCTGACCTACTGCAATCCTGTGTATTATAGAGTAGAGGTGCCCCATGAGGTGTCCCATGAAAGCAGATTGCCAGGTCTTTTTCCTCATCCCTGCTGTGTTGGTTCGAACCGCAAATTCTTAGGTTAGTAGTCCCATGCAAACCATTTGTGTCATCTAAAGACCTTAGAGGAAAGCAGCATTTATTAAATGGCACCTATTTACCTGAAAGTGCCAATAGTTGTGTCCAAATTGTGTGATTGCTCCCAAGATAAAGTTTAAGCTCCAGGAAAAAGTAGTATCATTACTGATTACAGGTATGTGGCAGAGACTGTCTCACCAGCATCACAGGATTAATGGTGGCCTTGCCAAGTCATTTTTACAAATTGAGCTTGAATTTGTACATAACACATAAGATGATAGGGGTACAATTCAATAAGGTTTTTTACAAATATATGAACTTCTAGAACCAGAAGTTCTTAGCCAAGGCCAAGTGCCGTAGAGTCGGATCCGACTCATGGCGTTCTTGGGTGGTTCAAATGTTTATGTACTCAGCTCAAAAATTGGTGGTTTGTGCCCACCCAGAGGTTCCTTCAAAGAAAGTCCTGGCAATCTGTTTCTGAAGAGTCACAGCCATGAAGCTCCATGGAGTGCAGTTCTATGCTGACACACATATGATTGTCATGACTCAGAACCCACCTGCCAGTAAATGATCTTAGCCACCACCACACCCATAAAATTAACATTTATGTCACTCCAGGACACTAGTGTCCCTTTTCATTTCCACCCTTACCTCAGAGGTGATCACTGTTCATTCCATTTTCTGTCAGCAAAGATAAATTTTATCTGTTCTTAACCTTATAAAAATGAAATCAAATATCATGTAATGTTTTTTTGAGGGGTGGCTTATATTGTACCATATGTGTATATGCAGACATATATACAACGTGGGATTCATTGATGCTCTTGTATATATCAGTATTTTTGTTGTTGTGTGCCATGGAGTCTATTCTGACTCACTGAGACCTGATATGACAGTAGAAATGCCCAGCAGGGGTTTCTAAGCTGTTATCTTTATAGGAACAAATTGTTAGATCTTTTTTCCAGTGA
Organism: Heterohyrax brucei; assembly: GCA_028571685.1. Taxonomy (NCBI): domain Eukaryota; kingdom Metazoa; phylum Chordata; class Mammalia; order Hyracoidea; family Procaviidae; genus Heterohyrax; species Heterohyrax brucei. Next base: position 81,404,437 of record CM053143.1, read on the forward strand.
AACTTCTGGATTTGAACCATTGACTTTTCAGCTGGCAGCTAAGTGTCTAATCATACCTTTTAATTGCTGAGTGGTATTCTGGGAAACCCTGGGGAGTAGTAGTTAAGAGCTACAGCTTCTGAACAAGAGGCTTGTAGTTTTAACCTACCAGACACTCCATGGAAACTCTATGGGATAGTTCTACTCTGTCCTACATGGTTGCTAGTAAAAAACAAAACCAAACTCAGTCCCATCAAGTCAGTTCTGACTCATAGCGACCTTATAGTAGTCAGCATCAACTCAGCAGCACTAAATTTGATTTTGGGCTTTATTCCGATATATGAATATACCACAGCCTTTTCATGCTGGTAGAAGTAAAAATGTCTGTAACATTCTTCATAAGTTTTTCTTGAATGTGGTTTTCATTTCTCTCAGTAAATAGGAAGACTGTAGCCTTCAGTATGGATTTTATCTCAACAGAAAGAAAACAAAAATTGTCACAACTGGACCGATTAGCAACATCAAGATAAAATATTGATGTTGTCAAGGATTCTACTCTTCTTGGATCAGCAATCCAAGCCCATGGAAGCAGCAGTTAAGGAATAAACAACTTTTTTCTTCAGACAAATCTGCTGGGGAAAAAAAAAAATTCCCCTTTTAAGATCTTAAAAAGTAAAGACATTACTTTGATGGGTAAGGTGTGCCTAGCTCAAGCCATAATCTTTTCAATTGCCTTCCATGCATGTGAAAGCTGGACAACAGAAAAGAAAGACCAAAGAAAAATAGATGCATTCAAATTGTGTATCAGTGAAGAATATTTAATATGACATGGACTTCCAGAATAATAAATACGTCTGTTTTGGAGGAAATATAGCAAGCATGCTCCTCAGAAGTGAAGATGCTCAGACTTTCTCTTGCTTTCTGTCTTGGGCTGGGTTCCCTAGGGAATCAAAATCAGTCAGGCAAGTATATAGATGTACATGTAGATATAAGAGAAAGATTTATATCAGAGAGATGGCTCATGAAGTTTTTAGAGGCTGTAACATCTTAGGTCCATGGCACAGGGAAGAGGCTTCTCTTGATTTCTCTAGTTGTAGGGGCTGCCAAACCCAAGATCAGTAGACTGGAGAGCAGGACTGTTACAGGCTGTAAAGATCAACAAATCGTAAGATCAGCAGACAAGGCCACAGGTAAGTTGCTAGCTCAAGTCTCCAGAACCAGAGATAAGAATGAGAAGTCAGTTTTAGGATCTAGAGCTAATAGAACCTCACCTAAAAGAATAGGAAAGACTATGGGGCAGAGGGTGGTGAGATGAAGGCTAAGAGTGGTGAATCATCGCAGACCCTGCCACCACTGTACCACTCAGAGCTGATCCCATCACTGGAGTAACTCAAATCTCAACAGGGAATTGATCACAACCTTAGATGACTGACAAAAAAAGACTGAAAATCATGGCCCAACCAAGCCGATACACAATCTTAACTACTACAATTACTCTGGAAATGTTATCAAGAGAGGGGGAATCTCCAGAAAAGGGTATCACATTTGGTAAAGTAAAGGGCTAGTGAAAAAGAGGATGACACTTCAGTGTGATGAACTGACAACTGGCTTCAATAATGGGCTCAAATATATTCACTAATATAAAGATGGTGCTAGATCAGGCAAAATTTGTTGTGTTGCACTCATATATAAGATAACCTGGAGCTTACTAGAAGGTACTAGAAGGTGAACAGTAAGGCAGTTTCTAAGTCACGAGATATATATTTCACTTCATAAGAAACCACCAGTTTCTAGATTCTCAGAATCAGTGAATGAAGAGTCACAATTGCTCCGCATTCTCACCAAAATTAAATTTGGTAGTCTTTTAGATTTCAGCAATTCTAGTGGTGTGGAATAATAGCTCGTTTTTATTCCACAGTGTAGTTTCCCTTATAGTGACAACTATGCTGAGCATCTTTTGCATGCACCAACTGGCCATTTATATTTTGTCCCTTTAAAGTCCCTGTTCAATACCATTGTTCATGTTTTTATAGGATGGCTAGCCTGGGCTTTTCACTATTGATTTATATAAGTTCATTGTTAGATTTATGTTTTGCAACCGATTTATTTATTTTTTAGGACTTTTTGGTTCTTTTTTATTCTGTGAGAGATTTTAATTGTTTTCTGGTAAAGTTCATTTTCTCAGTTTTATTTTGTGGTTAGTGTTTTGTGTCCTATCTAACAAACAGCTGCCTGTCTCAAAATCATACTGTCAAACTTTTAGATCTACAATAGAAGAGCTAAGATAAATTAATTTTTGTATATAGTGTAAAATACAAGTTAAATTTTACTATTTTAAACATGCTAATCTGCTTTTCCCCACTGACATTTGTTGAAAAGACATTGAATTGCCTTAGAACCTCTTTGTTTCCTACAGGTATCATAACAGAAATACCACAATTTTGTAGCTTTGAAGAAAAGAACTCATTTTCTCACAGTTTAGGAGGCCAAAATCTCAAATTTAAGGCATGGGTCTAGAGCGATGTCCTTTGTATATTTTAACTTCTTGTAGCTGTCAAAATGCTTGGTATTCACAAGCTTATAGGTGCATCTGCTATCTACGTCTGTCTTTTTATGGTGTCTTACTCCTTTGTGTGTCTCTCTGAGTATTCTACTCCTTTTATAATTCAAAAGTCTCTGCATTTAAGGCTCATCCTACTCTGGTATGACTTTATCAAATGTAACAAAATAAAAGCCCTATATCCAAACAGACTCACACACATCCAGAGGTACAGGAGTCAGGGAACAACACAACAAAGCACTGCCTTGTCTTGAGCCATGATCACAATTGTTTTCATGCGTAAGCCCATTGTTATAGCCACTGTGTCAACCCATGTTGTTATGAGTTGTCATCAAGTTGAATTCAGTGCATGGAAGCCCCAAGTATTCAGCATAGAACTACACTCTATAGAGTTCTCAAAGCTGTAAGCTTTCAGAAAGAGATTGCCAGGTTTTACTTTCAGGTTGTCTCTGGGTGGGTTTGAACCACCAACCTTTTGATTAGCAGTCTAGCATTTAATGATTTGTGCCACCTAGGGACTCCATTTGATCCATAACAGAATCTATATATGTGAATCAATTTCTGTTCCCTATTTCGGTTCCGTTAGTCTAGTTATACACCCTCTCATCAATATCATGTTGCTTGGCACTCTAGCTTTTGAATAAATCTCAAAATCAGGCAATATGAGAACTCCAACTTTATTCTTTCCAAGATATTCTTGCCTATTCTTGGTATTTTCAATTTCCACATGGATTTTAGAAATAATTTCTACCAAAACACAAATCTGTTGAAATTCTGATAAGGACTTCACTGAATCTACATATTGACTTTTTCACTTCACAAACATGGCATTTCTTCTTTAATTTAGGTTTCAATGTTTTTAGTGTAGAAGTTGTGTTCATCTTTTGTTAAATGTGTTGCTAAATGCCTTATTTCTTTTGATTCTGTGGCAAAATATTTAAAATTTTGCTTTCCAAATGAATTTCAACTATTGATCTTCTATTTCCAATCTTGCTAAACATACTTACTAGCTCTAGTTTTTTTGTATTAGTATTTTATACAATGCCAATATACATCAGTGCTAATACACATGCAATCAGGATGCATTGATAATTACTTGTGACTGGAATGCAGAAGTAGGAAACAAAGAAGAAGGATCAGTAGTTGGAAAATACAGCCTTGGTAATAGAAATAATGCTGGAGATCACATGATAGAATTTTGCAAGACTAACAACATTTTCATGGTAAATACCATTTTTAACCAATACAAACAGTGACAGTATACATGGACCCTACCAGATGGAATACACAGTAACAAAATTGACTACATCTGTGGGAAAAGACAGTGAAAAGGCTCCATATCATCAGTCCTCACAAGACCAGGTGCTGAATGGCACAGATCATCAATTGCTCATATGCAAATTCAATTCAAAATAAAGAAAATTAGAACAAGTCCACAAGAGCCAAAGTATGGTTTTTGCATATATCCCTTCTGAGTTTAAAGACCATCTCAAGAACAGACTTAATGTGTTGATCACTAATGACCCAAGGCCAGAAGAATTGTGGAATGACATAAAAGATATCATCCATGAAGAGAGCACAAGGTCATTAAAAAGAAAGGAAAGAAAGAAAAGACCAAATTGGATGTCAGAAGAGGCTCTGAAAGCTGCTCTCAAATGTTGACCAGCTGAAGAAAAAAGGAAGGAGTGGGGAAGTAAAAGACCTAAACAGAAGATTTCAAAGAGCAGCTCAAGAAGACAAAGGAAAGTATTATAATGACATGTGCAAAGAGCTGGAAATGGAAAACCAGAAAGAAGAACACATTCTGGATTTCTCAAGCTGAAAAAACTGAAGAAAAAATTTGACCCTCAAGTTACAGTAGTGAAGGATTCTACAGGGAGAATTAAAAGAAGATGGAAGAAATACGTAGTGTCATTATAACAGAAAGACTTAGTTGACATTCAGCCATCTGAAGAGGCACAGTATGATCAGGAACCAGTGGTACTGAAGGAAGAAGTCAAAGTTGCATCAAAGGCATTGGCAAAAATCAAGTCTCCAGGAATTGATGGATTAGCATTTGAGATATTTCAACAAACAGATACAGCATTGAAATTGCTCACTCGTCTATGCCAATTAATTTGGAGGACAGCTACTTGGCCAACTGACTGGAAGAGATCCATACTTATTTATGCTGATTCCAAAGCAAGGTGATCCATCTGAGTGTGGAAATTACCAAACAATATCACTGATATCACATGCAAGTAAAACTCTGCTCAAAAGTATTCAAAAGCAACTGCAACAGTATACTGACAAGGAACTGCCAAAAATTCAGTCTGGATTCAGAAGAGGTTGTGGAACCAGGAATACCATTGCTGATGTCAGACAGATCTCAGCTGAAAGCAAAGAATACCAGAAAGATGTTTACTTGAGTTTTATTGACTATTCAAAAGCATTCCACTATGTGGATCATACTAAATTATGGCTAATGTCACAGAGGATGGAAAATCCTGAACACCTAACTGTGCTCTTCAGGAATCTGTATATGGATTAAGAGGTAGTCATGTGACTAAAACAAGGAGACGCTGCATGGCTTAAAGTCAGGAAAGGTGTGCATCAGGGTTGTATCCTTTCACCACACCTTTTATTATTACTGTGATGATGACTGAGTGAAAATGTACAATCCTATATAAATTTGCATGCTCACCTATGTGCAGCTCCCACTGCTCTCCCTGCCTGCTCTCCCTCCCTCCTTTCTGTACATGTCATGTCCTCCTTACAATCTCCTGTCCCCTCCTCTCCATCCTCTCCCCTGCCTCCAGTAAGAAGTCAGCAGGATGACATCCTATAAATGCATAGAACCATAAAGTACACACATGATATGGTCACTCTGTTTTGCCAAGTCCCATCCATTTCTGTCTGGAGTTGACCTCGATTATGATTTATGGACAGGGGTAGGATCAGGGCAAGGAGCCATGCTCCCAGGGGAACCCTGAGGCCCCTGCACCATCAATCACAGTCTTTTAGAGGAGATCTCAGGGTGCACCCCTTTACATTCTTGTGTTGCCAGTGGAACTCAGTTTTGTGAGACCCATTATGGTTATCACTGTGGTGGCCGGACACCATCCGATTCTTCCAATCACATGTTGATGTAGTCACTTACTCACGTGTGTCTCTGTGTCTTCTGGGTTCTCTTTCTCCCATGTCATTTTGGCTCTTGATTGGGACCTGCTGAGTTGGGACCATTTGATGGCAAAGATGGCAAGACTATATCGTACATACTTTGGACATGTTGTCAGGAAGGATCAGTCTCCGGAGAAGGACACCATGCTTGGTAGAATGGAGGGTCAGTGAAAAAGAGGAAGACCCTTGATGAAATGGATTGACACAGTGGCTGCAAGAGTGAGTTTAAGCCTAAAAGTGATTGTGAACACTGTGCAAGACTGGGCAGTGTTTTGTTCTGCTGTTCATAGGGTCTCTATGCGTCGGAACTTACTTGATGGCACCTAGCAACAACAATGTACAATGTTTTCTACATCAGTCATCTTATATGGAGAGTTTAACTTACTCTTTTCCAATCCGACTCGACGGCACTTGGCTAACTTATTCTTTTCCAGTCTTTATGCCTTTTATTTCTTTTTCTCTTGCTTTTTTGCACTGAGTAGGACCCCCACTTTGATGTTGAATTGAAATAGAAAGAACAAACCTCTCTGCCGTCTTGTTGACTTTTAGTGGAAAATTTCAACATTTCTGTTTCTTTTAGGGATTACTTCTTTGGTTCCAACGTTATTTATTGAAACAAAGATGCCAAACCTAATGCCATTGAGTCAATTTCCAAGTACTGAAAATTTTCTAAATATTGTATTGCTACTTGTTTCTAATTTAATGCCATTGTGGAAAGAGGACAGATTCTATAATATTTTAATGTCTTTGTCTTTAGTGATACTTGTTTTATGATTCAGTATATGCTTTGCCATATAGAACATTCTATGTGCAGCTGAAAACTGTATTTTGTAGGTATTCGTTGTAATATTTTATATATGTCATTAAGTTGTTGATACTGTTATTCAAGTTATTTACGTTCTTAACAATGTTGCTCACTTCTTCTTTCAATTATTGTTGCTGTTTTGGGGTGTTGTCAAGTCAGTTCCAACTTACAGTGACCCTAAACACAACAGAACAAAGCACTGCCTGGTCCTGCGTCATGCCCATAATTGTTGCAGGCACTGTGACACTCCATCTGCTTGAGCATCTTCTGCTTTTTCACTGACCCTCTAGTTTACTAAGAATCATGTCCCTTTCCAGGGATTGACCCCTCCTGACAACACAGCCAAAGAATTTAAGACATAACCTTCCATCTTTGCTTCCAAGGAGTGCTCTGGTTTTACTTCTTCCAGAACAGGTCTGTTTGTTCTTTTGGCAGTCTGTGGTGTGTTCAATATTCTCCAGTACCACAATTCAAAGGCTCCAATTCTTCTTCTGTATTCCTTATTCATTATCCAGCTGTCATATGCATACTGTGTGAATGAAAACACCACAGCTTGGGTCAGGTGCACCTTAGTTTTCAAGGTGACATCTTTTCAACACTTTAAAGAGGTCTTTTGCAGCACATTTTGCCCATCAATACATCTTTGGTTTCTTGAGTGCTGCTTCCATGGGTGTTGATTGTGGAATCAAAGAAAACGAAATCCTTGAAAACCTCAATCCTTTGCACATTTATCACAGTGTAGCTTACTGGTCCTGTTGTGAGGATTTTGTTATCTTGATGTTGAGCTGCAATCCATACTGAAGGCTGTGGTCTTTGATCTTTATCAGCAAGTGTTTCAAATCCTCTTCGCTTCCAGCAAGGAAGGTTGTGTTATCTGCATAATGCAGGCTGTGAGTGAGTCTTCCTCCAGTCCTAATGCCTTGTTCTTCCTACAGTCCAGTTTCTCAGATAATTTGCTCAGAATATAGTTTAAAAAGGTAGGGTGAAAGACGCAACCCTGACGCACACCTTTCCTGCAGTGTCTCCTTGTTCTTTTGGTGTGACTGCCTCTTGATCCATATACAGACTCCTCATGAGCACAATTACTTGTTCTGGAATTCCCATTCTCTACAATGTTACCTGTAATTTGTTATGATCCACACAGCTGAATGCTTTTGCATAGTTGATAAACCACAGGTAAACATTTTTTTTGTCACTCCCTGCTTTCAGCCAAGATCCAATTAATTAATTCTCCATTTCGTTCGTTCCCCCCACTTCTTGCTGTTTGAATCATGATTTTTAAGTTAATACACAGTTTGAGGTGTGTTACTGATTAACTCTTTTGTGAAACACTTCCTATTCACTTCTAGTAAGAATTTTTGTCCTAAAGCCTACTTTATGTGATCTTAATATAGCCACCCTAGTTTTCCTATATGTATTGTCTGCATGGTGTATGTGTTTTCACCATTTTATCTTCAGTCTATCTTTAAATCTGGGCTTAAAGTATATTTCTTGTAGAAAGTAGGTAGATGGGAGACAGGATTGGTGGATACTTGCTGTTGAGTCAGTTCTAACTCTTGACAGTGCTATCTTCAACAAAATGAAATATTAGCTAGTCCTACATCTTTCCTATGATAGCCAGCATGTTAAAGTTCATTGTTACAATGCTAAGACAATTCATCTCACCAAGAGTTTCCACCGCCTTCATTGGCCCTCTATTTCACTGAACACAATGTCCTTCTCTAGCAACTGATGCCTTCTGATGATGTGGCTAAAATGAGTAAGCCTGAAAATGGTATGTTGTGATCCATATGGCTTTCATTGGCTAATTTTTTGGCAATAGATAACCAGAACTTTCTTCCTAGAGTGCCTTAGTCTGTAAGTTCCACTAAAACATGTTCACCAGGGATAATTCTCCTGGTATTTGAAATACCAGTGGCATAGCTCCCAGTATCATAGCAACACTTAATCTAATACAGTATAACAAATTGACAGATGGGTGATGAAAAAAGGATAGCTGGACCATAAAAGAAATAATCAATTCTGAAAATCTTTGCCATTTACATGAAGTATATATTCCAATTATATTTAATAGAATTGCTCCACTGTTTGTAAGTAGGTCTGTATTTTTGGTATCAATTTTCTAGCTATTCTACTTGATTTTTTTCCTTTTCTAATTCCCCACTCCTTTTTTTTCCCCAAGATTCTCTCATTTAATTTATCTATTTTCTGTTATCTTAGTATTATTTTAAGATATTATATAGTAATAGATATTGTCTATTATTATATAATATCTGTTATGTAATAGATATTATATAATGGCTATTGGATAGTATTACATATAATATACGAGGTCTGACAATTAAGTTCATGAACTTGCCACCATGTCATTGTGTTGGTGGCATTGTACAAACAACCTGGTAAGGTTTCCTAACCTTTACATGTCAATGTCTCACAGCAGTGTTCATGCCAACACGTGGCAGTGTCTTGCTGAATGGTGTTCATTACCATTGTTGTATGCTTTTGTGTGCCATTGCAAGAATGTCAGAGCTTGAATTAGAGCAACAAACAAACAGTAAATTTCTCTTTAAACTTAGAAAGAGTGAAAGTAAAACAAGGGACATGTTAGTCTAAGTTCATGGGGATAATACCATGAAGAAAAGGTCAGTGTACAAATGGATTAAATGCTTTTCTTTCTTTTTTTAATTAAATAAAAAAATGAAAGTGTACATACTTTGTGCTTACAATATTGCATTAAGAAAGGAGGAGTACACAAGTTGTGTCGAAGTCCCATTAATATTGATCTTCTTACCAATGTATATTATCAGCAGTTTCACCCAACCAAATTTCTAACGGCTATCTAATCTAAACCCTTGCCCCTCACCCTCTTGTCCTCCCACCCTCCCCATCCTTGTAGCTGTCAAAGAGTCTTTTCTATTATTTATGAGTATGCTTTTAAGTTTTTGTCTCCTATAATTATTGTCCTTCTGTCACTGACTAGATTCACTCAACACAGTGTCCTCCAGTTGAGACCAAATTGAGAGATGTTTCCTGCTATCATCGTTCCTCTTTATCAATGTATAGTACTCTATTGAGTACATATACCAAAGTTTACCCACCCATTCTTCTGTTGTTGGGCATCTGGGTTGATTTCAACTTTTTGCTGCCATGGACTGTGCTGCAATGAACATTCACGTGCATGTATCAATTGGTGTGAATGGCCTTGATGTTGTAAGATATATTCCAAGCAGAGGAATTACTGGATCAAATGGTATATCTGTATCCATTATTTTAAGGTAACGCCAAATTGCTTTCCAAAGAGGTTACACCATTCTGCAATCCCACCAAGAGTGTAGGAGAGTTCCAAACTCTTCACAACCTCTCCAACATTTAGTGTTTTCTGTTTTTTGGATCATGATGAACCTTGTTGGAGTAAGATGATATCTCCAGGCAGCCAAAAAACACATGTGGACATGCTCACGATTAAATGCTTTTTTGAGGGGACACAAAGCATCACTGATGAAGAGATGTCAGCATAGCCAGTAATGAGCAGAACTGACAAAACCTTTGCAAAAATTCATCAAGTTGTGTGTCAAAATCCTTGGCAGACTGTGAGAAGCCCAACATACCATGTTAAACATTGATAGACAAACAGGAAAATGTTAACTGAAAATCTTGGCACAAGAAAAGTATGTGCAAAAAGACACTCACTGACGAACAAAAGCTTGCAGGTGTGGACTAAGTGCTGGCATTGGTGCATAGCTTCCCAAAGGGAGTACTTCAAAGATGACCATAGTGATATTCAGTAATGAGGCATTTAGCACTTTTTCAAGAATGACTTTGCAAACTTACTTTGCAGACCTTGTGTATCTGCATATTTTGTTAACATCAAAATGTAATGTTAGTACTTTTATTTTAAACCATCAGTTTTCTTTGGAATTAAGACATAGAGGGATTATAATTTATGTTACCCATATATTTGCCGGTGTCCAATATTTCTTGTAATTTCCTATAGATTCAAGTTACATCTAGAATAATTTCCCTTTAAACTGAAGAATTTTCTTTGTAGACCTGAAAGTAACATTTTGCTGGTGACTAATTAATTCAGTTTTTGCATCTATGAAATGTCTTTATTTCATCTTATTTTTGGAGAGTGGAAATACTGGCATCTCAGAATACAAGTCTGGTGATCTACTTCCAAATTTCATAACCTTAAAAATTCTGTGGAGTAGTTCTCCTCTACATGGATAGTGTAGATATGAATCAGAATCAGTTGAATGGTGACTACCAACAGGTATTTTAAAAATAAGTTGTATTTAACACAGATTAATGATTGGAAAATATATTCTTAGAGTCTAGTAGTAAATAACTCAGGATTATGGGCCTAATTGTCTCTGTCATTATTAAATAAGTCTGCTGTTGTAGTGAGAACATCACAATAGACAGCTTAACAAATGGACCAGGGATGTTCCATCAAAATATTATTTATAAAAATAAGCAACTAGCTTTTTGTCCTACCACATGTCAGTTTGTTATACTGTAGTGTTTTGCATGTTATTAGGATGCTGGAAACTATGCCACCAGTATTTCAAACAATAGCAGAGTCACCAAATGGTGCACAAGTTTCAGGAGCATTTCCAGACCAAGACAGACTGGGAAGAAGGACCTGGCAGTCTACTTCTGAGAAAACTGGCCAGTGTAAAATTCATGAACAGCAATGGAATATCATCTAATATCATGCCAGAAGATGACTAAGGTATGAAGGCACTGAAAGCATGACTAGGAAAGAGCTGCCTCTTCACAGTAGAGTTGGCCTAACTTTTGGTACTTTTGTGTGCTGATGTGGCATAACTCAAAATGAAGGGGTGAAAAAAAACCTCTAAATAGTATTAATAGGAACATTGAATGTAGGAAGTGTAAATCTGGGAAAATTAGAAGTCATCAAAAATTAAATGGACTGCATAAAGATCATTTTTGTAGGGATTAATGGATTCAAATGGACTAGTATTGACCATTTTGAATCAGACAATCATATGTTCTACTATGCCTGGAATTGCAAACTGAAGAGGAATAGTGTCATATTCTTTTGTTAAAAAGAACATTTAAGGATCTATCCTGAAGCACACAACTCTGTCAATGATAGAGTAATATCCATACAATTATAAGGACAACAGTTGATGCAAATATTGAAATTTACTCAGCAACCACAATGCCAAAGATAAACTGAATATTCTTTCCAACTTTTATAGTCTAAAATTGATCAAACATGCATTCAAAATGCATTAATAATTACTGGTGATTAGAATGTGAGATGGAAAAGATCACTAGTTGGAAAACATGGTCTTAGCAATAGAAATGATGCTGGAGATCATATAGCAAATTATGCAAGATCAATGGTATTCATTGCAAATATATTTTTTCAACAACATAAACAGTGACTTATACATGTGGAACTCACAAGATGAAAAAGAATAGGAATCAAATCAACTGTATCCATGGAGGGAGACAATGAAGATGCTTAATATCATTAGTCAGAACAAGGACAGGAGCTGACTGCAAAACAGACCATCAGGGGATGGGGCTAAGATGGCAGAGTAGTGAGACACTTTCTCTGACCTCTCTAACAACAAGAACCATAAGAACAAATTAATTCTTTACATATAACACCCTAGGAGAACATCAAAAGGAAAGTTGAGAAACTGGACTGAATGATGGGGAAGGGGGATTAGGATTCACCAGAACTTACCCACCAGAAAACAAATGTGGTCAGCATGGTGAGCTCAGTATGGTGATGGAGGGGTGTCCTCCCCAGCAGAGCAAACTATGTGGGGAACCCACTTTTAGCTCTAGAACTAGTGAAACACAGCATAAGATCATCAAAAGCTAAGCCTTTGTATGTAACCTACTGCATGTGTGTTAGGGTCTTTGCCTCAGAGCACACCTCTCTCCCTTCTACCAGCACTTCCTTGTCCTCTGTACTGTGCCTAGCTCTTGAGTCTGATGCCATTAACTGAGCCAGAAGTAGGACTCCTTAAGCCTGCCCTTAGCCATTCTCCCAGACTTGGAGAGGGAACAATTTAATAAACATGGGGTGTGAGGAAAGGAAAAAAAAATCTGCTTACTCCCCTGAGCCAGAAATTCATGGCAGAAACTGGTCCTTCACTTATATTCAGATGTAAGGGGACATGCAGTCATCACAGACACTCAAGGATGGCTGCTACCATCCTTGTTGTCTTTCAGCAGCTGTAGCTGGATAACCTGTGCCTGTAGCAATCACCCCTGCCCATCTAGGACAGTAGGCAAGAGCCTGCACCGTACACTTTGTGACTGACTACCTGGACACCTCAGCTGAATCCATACAAGAAAAGTAAACAGCCACTTGGGCTTGCATGTCCAGTAACAGTGACAGGATAGGAGAGTTTCAAAGGCAACATGTGTCCAAAGAACTTGCGACCAGCCTATTTGGACACCTCAAAACAAAATAAAATAAGAAGATAGAACATAGTAGGCAAATATAAAAATAAATAAAAGCAATTTACTGATGGTGTAGAGACAACATCAAATCACTTAAAGAGGGAGACCATTATGACTTCAAAAGGTTCCCAAAACAAAGATTTGGATTTTACAGAGGAAGAAAACTTGTTAGAATTATCAGAGGTAGAATACAAAAGATTGATATTTAGAGCTCTTCAAGAGACTGGGAAGGAGATGAGGTAAAATGCAGCAGAATATCATGACAAACTGAACAGACTGCAAGAAAGCAGAGAGCAGCAAGAATTAATAATTCAGAAAATAATAAAACTACAGAATTAGACAACTCAATAGGAAGCCAAAGGAGTAGAATTGGGGCAATGGAAGGCTGAATTAGTGAGATTGAAATAAAGTACACAATGTTGACATGTTTGAGGAAAAATCAGATAAAATTTTTTAAAAATCAAGAAACTCTGAGAATTATGTGGGACTCTATGAAGGGGAATAATCTACAAGTGACTGGAGTAGTAGAAGAGAGGGTGGCAGGATAACAAGATAATCAGATAAAATTGTTGAAGATTTATTGACAGAAAACTTCTGATATCATGAAATATGAGAAGATATCTATCCAAGACTCTCACTGAACACCACAAAAGAAAGACACTAAATAGGTATTAAACTTGAATTAAAGTTGAATTAAAGACAAACAAACAATTTTTAAAGTGGCTAGGGAAAAATGAAAAATGGTCTACAAAGGAAAATCAACAAGACCAACCTCAGACTAGTTAGCAGAAACAATGCAGGCAAGAAGGTGATGGGGAGACATATACAAAACCTTGATGGAAAATAACTACCAGCCAAGAATTACATATCCAGCAAAACTATTCTTCAACTATGATGTCAAAATTAGAAAGTTTCCAGATAAACATAAATTTGGAAATTTGCAAAAACCAAACCCAAATTCTAAGAAGGACCAAAGGGAGACTTTTGAGTAGAACATCAATAACTTGAGGTAACAACCCAAGATTAGAACAGAAACAGAGCAACTGGATATCAACACAAATGAGGGAATCACAAAAATAAATCACAGGCAAAACACTGAAAATAGGGAAACAAAGATGTCGTTTTGTAAACCTTATAGCAAACAAGAGGGACTTAAAAGAAATGTCATCATAGATCTTCCTATGGAGAGGAATTCAAGGTGATATAAAGAAATTAAGGACTGGTTTAAATTTAGAAAAATAGGGGTAACTATTAAGGTAACCACAAGGGAAACTATCAGTACTAGGCACTGAAATAAAAAACAGGGAAAACATGACGTCCCAGTGAACACAAAGCCACCAACACTGAAAAAGACAGAAAGAAATAAGGAAAAAAGACTTGGCATATAAAATTAAAGGGAACAAAGGAATTGTCTGCAATGCACAAAAGAACATGAAAATGACAATGCTAAACTCATACCTATCAACAATCATGCTGAATATAAATGAGTTAAATGCACTGATAAAGGGATGGAGAATGGCAGATTGGCTTAAAAACTACAACCTGTCTGTTGTTGCCTACAGGAGACATTCCTTAAACCGAAAGACAAAGAAGGAAAAAAAACCTTCCAAGGATGGAAAAAAAAAAAAAAATCAAGCTAACAGTATTCAAGCAAGAATGAGAGGCAATATTAATTTCTGATGAAATGCATTTTAAAGTAAAATCCACCACATCAGATAAACCTAAAACCAAACCCACTGTTACTGAGTCGATTCTGACTCATAGTGATCCTATGGACAGAATAGAACTATCCCATAGAGTTTCCAAGGAGCACCTGACAGATTTGAACTGCTGACCTTCAGGTTGGCAGCCATATCACTTAACCACTATGCCACCAGGGTTTCCATATTGGAGAACAAAGGACATTATATGATCATTAAAGTATCAGTACACTGAAAACATAATCATATTAAATATCTATGCATACAAGGACAGGGCTCCAAAATACATAAAACAAAGACTAATTGTATTGAAAACAACAGGACAGTACCACAATAATAGTAGGCAACTTCAACACACCACTTTGAGGGAAAGATAAAACAACTAGAAAAATGCTGAATAAAGGCAGGGAAGAGCTAAATGACAAAACCAACCAACTTGACCTCATAGATATTCCACTCCACTCGTAGCCAATTTTACTTTCTTTTCCAACACACATGGAACATTCACCAGAAATAACTACTGTATTAGGCCACAAAGCAATCCTTAACAAAATACAAAATATTGAAACATTACAAAGTGCCTTTTTGGATCATAAAACCATAAAAGTAGAAATAAATAACTGAAAAAAAGAAAGAAAAAGCATAATGTCCTGTAACTGAAAATACCATGTCATATACAAAAGAGGACATGGAATCACAGTTATCATTGCTGATATCAAATGGATCATGGCTCAAAACAGAATACCAGAAAGATGTTTATCTGTGTTTTGTTGACTATGCAAAGGCATTATGCAGTGTGGATCATAAGAAAATATGGAAAACATTATTAAGAAGGAATATTCCAGAACATTTTATTGTGCTCGTGTAGAACAAGAGTTGGCCTTTTGAACAGAACGAGGTGATAATGGTTGGTCCAAAATCAAGAAGGGTGTATGTCAGGTTTGCTTCATTTCACTATATTTTTCAACTTGTGTGGTGAGCAAATAATCTGAGAGGTGAACTGTATGAAGAAAACTGTGGTATCAGGATTGGTGGAAGACTGATTAACAACCTGCAGTATGCAGATGATGTGACCTTGCTTGCTGAAAGTGAAGAGGACTTGAAGCATTTAGTGACAAAGATCAAAGACCACATCCTTCAGCGTGGATTATACTTCAAGAAAAAGCAAAAAAAATTTCACAACTGGACCAATAAGGAACATCATGGTAAACAGAGAAAAGATTAAATTTGTCAAGGATTTCATTTTACTTGGAAATCAAAGGACATACTGCATTTGGTAAATCTGCTGTAAAAGACCTGATCAAAGTGTTGAAAACCAAAGCTACCACTTTGAAGGCTAAGGTGCCCCTGACTCAAGGCAGGTATTTTCAAGCACCTAATACACATTTAAAGGCTGAACATAAATGTGACTGATTAAAGAAAAATCGATACGTTAGGATTATGGCATTTGCCAAGAACATTGAATATATCATTGACCGTCAGAAGAACAAACAAGTCTCTTTCAGAAGAAGTACAGCTTGAGTGCTCCTTGGAAGTAAACATGGTGAGACTTTGGCTCATGTGCTTTAAACACATTATCAGGAGGCACTAGTCTCTGGAGAAGGATGCCACATTTGGTCAGTTGGAAGGGCAGCGTGAGAGACAAAGGCCCTTGTCATGATGCACTGACATAGTGGACGCTGCAGTGAGGTCTAACCTGGCAACAATTGTTATGTGTAGCAGTCGATTGGGCTATGCTACAACATGGTTGATGTGAGTCAGAGCCAACTTGAAGGCATCTAAACAACAGCCTGTTGTGTGTTGTTGGCTCACTCGTTCATTTCTTGTAAATGGTGCTCAGTTTCATTCATTATGCAGCTCAGTTCCTGAAGATCTTTTTTCATCCTGGAAGTTTGGGTGTTATTTTTAATTTATTATTCTTTATCAACCTCAGTTTCTCTCTTTTACTTACACACAAAGCATAAGATTTCTATAATCTTTACTGTCTAGCCAAGTTCCTTAGCAAGGTTTCTTAGGTTGATTATAACTTCTGTAGTCACCATTCAGCAGTCAGCCGCGTATCCGGTGATCCCTCTGAGCCTTGACGGGGTCAGTCTGTGCATTTGTACGCCAGTCGTCAGCCAAGGCTCGTGTGGGGAGTCACCATGCAGACACCTGTTCTCCCACTCTACACTTCTCCTTCTTACCCAGTGAGTTGCCCTGAACGTTCCACCCCACTTGAACTGACAGAAACTCTCATTTTTGTATCTTTAGCTTAATAAGATGATTACTCAGCTTTGGCCCCCTGCACTTGGGGAATATCTTTGACAGAAATCCTGGGAGACTGACATAAGGATCTCAAAGTTCATAGTCACATAGTACCTTTTGTTAATATCTAAAAAGAGGTGCTGCATAACTTCCCCCAATGTCATAGTCGTTGCTGTTGTTTTTTTATTGTTGTTGCTTTGGTATGGATGGGGGAAAGAACAGTACCACTTATTCTATCAAGATTGAAAGAGGATAGTCACCAGTCGATTGCCAAAACGTTATTGAATTATTAAATAACACTTGTTGCAAATCTTCTGAGGGTAGACACGTAAATGTTTTCACCACATGTTTATGTTTTTGGCTTTGTTTCTTGAGTTATATTTCACCATGCTTTTTTTAATATATTTATCCCAGGGTGTTTCTACATCTGCAATGTCATTACCTGAGTACACAGTACAGCTAACTATTTACCTGTGCCAACACTGTACAGGTGATGTTTAAAAAGTGAAGAGTTTATTATTTTAGGAAAACTGCATTTCGAATGTATACATTATGAATTGTGGACATTCCTGACATAATCCTTAATATAATTTCTTTGCATAATCCCATGTTATAACATTCCTTGGTATTCTGCATAGACCAAAATCAGTTAGTGTTGCCCTTGGGGCTCTCTGCAAATTTGTTTGAATTTGTGAAGAGATGTTATTAAAATGCACAATGAAAATAATTCACTTAGGTTAATCATCGTTAAAAATTTTCTTTTATTAGCTCAGAATTTAACATGGAAATTAGAAATACAGTAACAATAAAGCATGTATAAAAACAGTATTTTAGTTTATAAAAGTCGTTTTTGTGGAAGAGATTTGTGCTTCACTATTAACATTGAAGAAAGTAATTTTAGTCTCTTGAGTTTTAATAAAACCAAACCAAACCAAACCCACTGCCATTGAGTCATGTCTGACTCATAGCAACTCTATAGGTCAGGATAGAACTGCCCCATAGAGTTTCCGAGGAGCGCCTCATGGATTTCAACTGTTGACCTTTCGGTTAGCAGACGTAGCACTTAGCCTACTGCACCACCAGCGTTTGCTGAGTTCTAATAGGCACATGATAAATGTATGTTGACAATGAACTAAAAGTTAAACATGATACTGTTACAAAAAATGTATTCCTTTCCTATTTTACTTTGTTTATACAAAGTGTAGTCTGAAGATTAATGTCATTATCCATGCAATTTTTATTGTATAGATTACTTTTTTAGCTTGTTAGATTATGTTTAGTTATATTTTTGCCAGATTAAATTTGATGAGCATTTTCCCTGGCTGGAGAAAAAGGTCAAGATTTTTTTTCTAACTACTGTTGTATTTTCATGTTTCTGTTAAGGAGCTTCTATTTCAGGGAGGGAACAGTATTGGAGCAACAACTATATATATGTGTATATACATATGCATATATGTGTGTGTGTGTATGTGTGTTTTTCTTACCCTCTACTTCCCCAAAACGGGAGGAGTTGAAATTCATCTCCCAATTTATTTCATACTTAGAGTCTTCTGAAGTTCTAGTATGCAGTGTAGGAGGTTTCTTCGACTGAATGGTATTAAGAATATAATAAATCAACATATTAGGCTCTAATTCTTGTGAAGCATGTGGATGAAAATAAAGAAATGACTCTCAAAGTAGACTTTGTCAAATAAGAACGGCATAGTGCCAAAGCGTATCCTTATCTCGGGCAGCAGGAGGATGACATTGCGCTGGCCAGATTTTCTACAAGCAAAGCCTCTAGTAATTAACATGACTCTGGCCCTTTAACTTTTAACATCCTTCACCAATTAAGCTTTCAAGGCCTTGAACTACAATATCTGGGCCACAGCTGGTAGAAATTGATTTATACCAGAAGATGGTTAGAGTTTTTGACCCCTCTGTTAGAGAAATTTTATTGAGCTTTTTTTTCTTTCTCCCCAGCTATTTGTCTCCTTTTTGCCCTAGAGAGACGGTGAGAGGGATGATGTAAGTATTTGCATATGTTCTTAGAACTGCTTTCCTCATTCTGTTCTAATCTTCCTTTTAGACGCTATAAAATTGTACTTAGTCTTTATTCTGTGAATGTAGGACTACAGGTAGTTAAGGTGATAAACACTTGCCAAAGCACATACAACGTTCGGAAAATTTAGAGTTAGCTCATTCTACATAAATTTTTGAACAATATGTGGCTGATGTTTCACTTATATATTAAGAAATTTTCAGTCCAAATTCTCATGCAAATTATTATTACAGTTAATACATGTCTAAAATAAATGTATAAGTATTCATCAAATAACAAGTATAAAATGATTGTGGAACCTAAGCTTGAATTAAACTCCATCTGTTGTGGATGTGCTAAATAATCAATGACTGTCACCTATGCACAGAATTTGTAGGGCCCTTTCACTGACATGTAATCTCCCCATGCTTTTTTAAACAGTTTGCAAGGTTTATATAAATCAGAGACTTGCCTGATGTTTAAAGAGCAGAGACTAGTATATGCTCTTGTGATTCTGCTGAAGACAGCCTTTCTGCACCAAGATTACATGTGAGACGCACCATGACAGCAGTCTCCTCCTCCTCTGTGTCATGGCACTCAGTGACCTCGTGGAGTGTTGTGCCCTCTCCAGAGCTGCTTTTCCAGAACTGCACTTCTGCTTCGATCATTCCTCTGCCTTGGTCCTGAAGCAGTAACACACCACAGGTGTTACAAACTCTAAATTAGAACTGGATGTTGGATTCAAAAACTCGTGATAATTACACAGCTGTTCCAAATTGTGGTTAAGTGGCCGAAAACTGCCAAGAAACCCCACCCACCTTCATTACCGTCTAAACGAAAAGGACGTGTGTACAGTGATTATGAGGCTTCTCATGAATCCCCCAAGCTGTAAAGCCGACTTTCCTAATTGTCAGCCGGACTGTGCAGTGCTTGTTTAAAATAATTAGAGTGCAGCAGAAGCAGCCTCTTCACCAGCAAACCTCTTTTTTTGCCCGACTTAAACCTCAGCACGGTTTTTTCATATCAGATAGTATCAGCTTCCTGTTCTTTTTGACACTATCATTCCGCAAGTATGGAAAACGGGGGAAAGGAAAGAAAGGAATTGTCTTTAATGTACACAAATAATGCAGCCCCTGAGTCAGGAAGCTCCAGCCCCGTGTGTGAGCTGGGTGGAAACAATTCAGCAAACAAATCTAAACTGGAAAAAAATGTGATTCTCTTATTTTTTTTGCAAGAAGGATAGCTGAAATCTTTCTTAATTACAGCTTTTTCCAATGACAGAATTGTAATTTATCATTTAGTTGTAATTTGACATATGTTCACACCTTTGCCATTTCCAATTTCCTCCTTCATTCTAATTGTCTGCTTCACTTGCCTGTCATGCGCTCCTCTTGGGATTAATTCGAGCTGTCTGTCTGCACCAGGCTACCAGCACACTTGGGGCTGCCAAGAGCGTGACAGTGTCAGTGTGCACACAGTTTATCTAAGGCATTACCCAGCCATCACACTCCTGGATCCTCGCTTCTCTCGCTGTTTACTGTTTATTCCACTTTGCATTTGTGACTTTTCGGTGTTTTATTAGACTCTAATTATGCTCTTGGCTGTCAGCTGTAAAGAGAGAAAATGTTACATTAATTACTGTGGAGGGGGAGGTGCTTGGGACTGGTTATAAAGGGATCGGTAGACGTCTCTCTCTGTCTCTAAAGATCCGTGCTGCACTAAAATACTCTTCTTGTTTCACTTTGGTGGGAATCCTTGATAGATGCCTATACTCACACATAAACATGCAAGCATTTAAGCTAATATCGGTTTCGTATGCAAAGTCATTTCCCCCCATCTCATCTAAGGCTGGATAAATTGGCACAGTTATTGGTGAGGCAGGAACCGCAGCTTCCAGATGGCCATGGGTTTTAAAAGGTCAATTGCCTAATTTATAGGCGGTGTCAACAACAGGTCTGATGGGAAGGAGTGATGCTGGGAGCACAGTCAGTGAACACCAGCAAAGTCCAAGCTGGAAAGAATCCCCTTTGTGTATTTAGGTGTTGTTTTGGACCGGTAGAAACTGTTAATGCTCCTTTCTAAGGCCTTGTCAGCCCATTAAAATCCAGCAACAATGTCTGTATCATGATGTCACTTTTCTGCCTTTTCCTTCCTCAGAAAACTTCTTGTGACTTCATCTACCCAAACAGTAAAAGCACAAGTTTTCTGCTGAGTGGATTTTCATTATAGTCCAGACTTCCTGGTAATGCCTAGCAGAGGACGTATGTTCCCTCCTGTCAAGAACTGGGATGTACTGTAACGAACTAGTGGCATTACTCTCTCATTGGCCTAAATGACTGAATGTGGCTCTTTTGAATAACTAATTATTCATGGTGATGAACTTGTGGTTTTGTTTTGTTTTTATGATTTCCTCAGTCAGTCTTCAAGCAATTTTGGGATCAACCATGTTCTGTAGATTATATTTTTTTTCTTTCATTTCTGATCCCAGCCACTAAAATTCTGCTAGTTAGGACTTTCTGCCTTGGGAGAAGTACAACCAGAATGTTTCTTGGAAGAAAGGACCGTGAGACCATGTCTTACATACTTTGGATGTGTTGTCAGGATGAATCACACTAGGTAGTTAAGAGGGTCAGCAAAAAGAAGAAGACCCTCAATTAGATAGATTGACACAATGAATGCAACAATGGGCTCATGCATAAAAATAATGGTGGGCATGGTGCAGGACTGGGCAGGGTGTCATTCTGCTGCACATTGGGTTGCTACGAGACAATAAACTCGATAGCAATGAGTAAGGTTTTCTGGATTCATGGCTTCCATTCTACATGCTGTAGATTGCAGAATATATCTCTATGGCCATTATTTCACATATTCTCATCTTTAGTAATACCTGTATTTCTAAAAATATACACACTAAAAATATTGCAAAGAGTAAAGGAAATAAATTAGGGAACACTAATAAGACACAGATGAAGGAAGTTACCATCTATAAAATATAACATCTGAAGACAAAAATTGTAAAATATTCCCCAAACTGTTTATAAAGTTTCACATAAAACCTTCTACCCATTGCAGTCAAGTTGATCAGACTCATAGCTGCCCTAACCAGACAAGCTGTATACTAAACCAAGTGTTTAAGAATACTGAAATTTCTTGATAATCAAAAGAAATGCTTTGATAAATTTCATTTTTATTCTTTCATTCTTACTCTAGGGTAAACCAATTTTAAAATATCACTGGTGTCTTAACTTAAAACAAAACAAAACAAAAAATTGCCAACAAATCAATTCTGACTCATAGCAACCCTATAGGACAGAATAGAATTGCTCTATCAGGTTTCCATGGAGTATCTGGTACATTCAAATGCCAGTCTTTTGCTTAGTAGCCACAGCACATAACCATTACGGCACTAGTGTTTCTAATATGCCAACAGGGAAGTCTAAACTTAGTTTTTTGTTTGTTTTAAATATTAAGGAAACGTAATGTTACCAACTTGAATCAAAATCTCAGCAACTACAGTTTTCTAGTATTTAGAACTTTTTAGGTAAATACAGGACTGCCGATTAAGATTGTGAACATATCCTAGAAAAAGTGCTACATACACCATGGTCACCTTCAAAATACTCCCCTTGGGAAGCTATGCAATGACGTCAGTGCCTAGTCCAAACTTCAGAGCAATTTGGGAACTCTTTTTCTGAATTGCCATCAGAGATGTTGTCATATTATCTTTGATGTCCCAAATGTCATCAAAATCTCTCCTTTCAATATTTCCTTTATCTTTTGGTAAGGAAAAGGTCATTGGGGGCCAGATCAAGTGAGTCAGGTGGGTGTTGCAATACAGTTATTTGTTTACTGGCTAAAAACCCAATCACAGACAACTATACAATTAAGTTCGCCAGCTTGCCACCATGCCAACATACGCAATGGCCTTTCCACAAAGCGTTCCAAATTTGCTTTGAAGGGTGCACTAGGCACCGGCATCAGTATATAGCTTCCCAAGGGGAGTACTTCAAAGGTGACTGTAGTGATATTCAGAAGTGAGGTATGCAGCACTTAGAACACCTAAGTTCACGAACTTAAGTGTCAGGTTTTGTATGTGTAAGGAGAAAAAGGAAAATTTCAAAGACATAAAACTGAAAAGAGAGTAGGGGAGGAAAGAATTAGTGCAACTTAAGGGCAAGGTGTCACCGATCTTGTCACAATGTAGTATTAATCAGAACAATGAAATAGTGCTATATACAATTTGAAATCTGCTTTGAAGGACTTGTTGAGAAACAGATATTTTCTCCTTAAGTATGTTACATTTTTATTCTGCTAAACTAATGCAAACTTTGGTTATCTCACGCCTGTATCACAGCAACTGCTTTTCAGGTGGGTTTCTCCCCACCCCCTCCAAATGTAGGACTCCTCAAAAGCACCTTGTTTAGGGTTCTCTGAAGAATTTAGCTCAAATCATCTTATTTATTCACCCTGTCTTAATTCTTTGGCTGACTTTCAAGGTCATGCATAATTTGATCTTGTTCTAAATATATGCACTTTTTTCCTCCACTACTCTGTCATTAGAACATTCCATTCTCATTAGTCATAGATTTATTGGTTCATTCATTCACATTTTCATTCAGCAGGTGGTAGTGCTGAGAGTACAGTAGAGAAAAAGGCAGTTTCTACAGCTATGGAGCTGTCAGCTGTCAAATGACCAGTTTGTTCTTTGAACTGATTTCCACACAGTGATATTTTCTTCCTTCATGCCTTACTCAAAATTTCTCTTCTGTATTCCCAGAAACTCTGCAAATTTAGTCTATTTTTAAGGTACAGATCTAGTCTAATGCAGCCTCTCTAATTCACACTGTGCCAGAAAATTTGATACTTAATCACATATTATTTTACATTTTTAGGTAAGTTTCTTTGAAAAGCTGTGTTGATTCCAGATTCATTTCAGCTTCACCCTCCAAAGGCTAAAGCGATATTTTGCAAGTGCACCACAATCATCTGTGGAGGTCTTTAATAATTATCTGTATATCTCAAATTAGTACCCCTTAGGGGCTAGGTCCCTGGCATATGGATAATTTTAAAGCCATCTCAGGAAAATCTTATGTGTCATCCTGATTAAGATTTTCTGACCCCACTGGTGCTGGACATGGTACACATTGACGAATGCATGAACTGATGGCTGAATACCAACTGTCTTGTTCTGCCAGCACTTCGTGAGCTTGAGGCAGTTAAAGTAGCTCCCCCCAACCCCCAGTTTACATACTTATGTAAACAATGTAAAGGACTTTGGAAATTTCACTGGGAAGAAAATAACAGTACACTACTCTATTTTATTGTCTTTAATTTTTTTCCTTATGTCTACTTTTGGATGAAATTTACCATACCACAGCGTTTGCTGTCAAGTGGTTCTGACTCATAGCGGCACTATAAGGACAGAGTAGAACTGCCTCATAGAGTGTCAAAGGAATGCCTGGTGGCTTCAAACAGCTGACCTGTTAGTCAACATCTGTAACACTTACACACTTTGCCACCAGGGGTTTCCAAATCGATCATGGATGACATTAAAGTTGTATTATCTTATGAAAGGCAAATTACAAATACATTTACTATTTTTTAAAAATTATACTGTACACAAAGGAAATTTTCATGATGAGTAAAATAGAAGCAATATCATGACTACTGAATAAGAACTAAAGATATAAAAATATCTTTATTAAATAAAAAATAAGTTATATTAGAAATCATAACAGAGAACAGAGCTATTTCCTAATGTTTTACAGTTGAAAGATTTCCTAATAGAATATATGGACTTATTTTGGTAAGTAATGGCCAGAGTAATTTGGTTTACTTTGCAAAGTGGAGTTACAAGCATTTGAGGTCTTGTCTAAGTGGCCAAATAAGCAATCCAGTAGCACATTAGGAGATACATGATCAAGATTCTTGCTTGTCTGAACTGGGTGTGACTGTATTAAGACAACTTTAATGCACAGCTATCTAAAAGATGCTCTTTGGAGAAAATCTGAAGCGCTTATGATAAAGCTTCAGAACTGAAGCATGAATCCTGCTGATAACTAAAAATCTAGCATGTCACCCTTAACTGATTTCAGTGTTTTCTAGAAATAATAGAAAACATTGCTGTGAATCTCCATTTCCCTATTTATCCATCAATCTATCTTTCTTTCTGTGAAATTCATCCTCAGCCACAGAATATGTATGTGTTCAAGTATGTATGGAATACCTTAAGTTTGTAGGCCAAAAGGAGATTATATTGACATAAAGAGGAAAAAATACATATTTTGGTTGTGGCACAGTAGCTTGCTGCAGATCAACTCTCTGTCTTTCTCTCAGTCTCTGTTGTCTCTGTCTCTCCATCTTTCTTTCTCACACACACACACACACACACACACACACACACACACACACACAACAACAACAACAAAAAATCTATCTGAAGTCTTCATTAGCCAGAACCTGGGAGGTAAGAATTTACACAGAAGAGAAATTAACTGAGGTGGGTTTCATGGTTTCTTAATGTTAGGAAAAAAGGTATCTAAGAAAACTGATCCCTGTCAGGCTATCCTTCTCCTTTCCTCCCTGCAAAACACACACACACACACACACACACACACACACACACACACACACACACACACACACACACATACATATGAAAACACTGAAGAGAGCTATATAGGCAAAAAGAAATCATTTCAATATGAAAGTGTGGAATTTTATGAAGAAGAGACAAGGAATGATATACTATGTGGTTAAAGCTGAGCTATGGTTGTTTAAATATTAAGAATTCCTGTGGGGAATGTATTGTGTTCAAGCAAATATAGAATATGTTTACATGTGACAGTAAACAACATGAAAGGCAGGAAGTAGATAGAAGAGTCCTACAATTGCTCAGGAAGTGCCAAAGAACTAATTTATACATCTCAGGGATATGTTTGATAATTTCTACCATAACCACTAAAATATTGGTAAAAGAATGTGTAGAGATGAAACCACTAAATGATTTAAAAATATGCAATTAATTAAAAACAGATGGAGAAAGGAATACATAATTAGTTGGATAAACAGAAAACAAATAAGATGGTAGATTTACACCTCAACCTGTCAGATAACAGATTAAATATAAACTGAATTAATACTTAAAAAGAGTTTGAAAACTATGGCCTGCAGTCCAAATCTGGCTCACCATCTATTTTTGTAAATAAAGTTTTATTGAAATAGAGCTACACGTATTTGTGTATTTGTTGTTTATGGCTGTTTTTGCCCTGCAATGACAGTGTTGACTAGTTTTGAAAGACAGCTTATAAGACCCACAAAAATCTAAAATATTTACTATCTCCTTCTTTGCAGGTTTTCTGATCCTTACTGTAACATACAGATTGTCAAATAAGATTTTAGAAAAAAACATATTCTATAGCACTTACAAGTTATATAAATAAGATGTAAACATACAGATTGAAAGTAAAAGTATAGAGAAGAGTTACAGCATGAAATGTTTTTCAGAAGAAAGCTTGTGGAACTATACAGCTATCAGATTAAGCAAGTTGTACGTAAGAAGCATTACTTGCGATGAAACGGGATGTTTCCTAATGGCAAAGAATAAGAATCCCAAGAATGAAATCACAGTTCTAATATTTGTATGTACCTAATAGCATAGTTTCAACTTAAAGTGAAAAGTCATAGAACTATTGGGGAAAATATGTAAATATAGTTTTTAACATCTCATTTTTTAGCTGACAATAGATCATTTAGAATATGAAGATTCAAACAACTCAATTATAAATAGATTTCTGCTATCTGTCATCTATTTATCGATCCATCAGTATATTTTCTATCTTTGAAAGTCACCCTTAGCCACAGAATATATATTGTTTTCAAGTACATATGGAACATTTATCAAAATGTACAATACAATGTGCAATAAAATCTCAACAAATAACAATGCAAATCATACAGAACATCTTCTACCCATATAAATCCAAACATTGATGACTAAGATAAAACAATCCTAAATATTTTGAAAATAAGCTACCAACTTGTATATAGCCTATGGGTTAAAGAATATATCTAAATGGAAGTTAGAAAATACTTATAAGAGGAATGATAATAAAAATATGATGTAAAATTAGTAAGATACAGTTAAAGACATACTTAGAGGAAACATTTCTTATGTTATAGGATACTAATGACAAAAGTATTTTAAAAAGACTGAAAATCAGTTATTTAAATTCTTCCATCTTAAGAGGTTAGAAAATAACAGATTAAGCAGAATAGTGGCTCATAGGAAATAAATACAATTGGAAAAATTTAATAATTTAAAACAAACATGACAGAAGAAATGAAGAACACCTAAGTTCTGCAAAAATAACACTATAACTGCCAAACCCTGTGAAGGCTGCTCAAAGAAAGACAACAGATTGCTGTATCAGTAATGAAAAATGGGATACTAAAACACTGTGTACATTAAAATGGTCATACAGTATTAGAAAACAGCTTTATCCCAAGGAAATTAAAAATTTAGGCAAAACTCTATTGCAAGAAACCAAAAGTCACATCTAGACATACTGTAAAATGATATATGGAAGCTGAAGCATTAAAATATTTAGAAAATAACATACACAATAGCTTCATCATCTTGGGTAGATACCTACTTCTTAGATAGGAAACAGAAATGAGTGGCCATAAAGAAGTTTTAATTTGTGTTGTTGTTAGGTGCCATCGAGTAATTTCTGACTCATAGTGAACCTAAGTACGACAGAACGAAACACTGCCCAGTCTCGCACCGTGTCCACAATCGTTTTTATGCTTAAGCCCATTGTTGAGGCCACTGTGTCAATTCATTTCACTGAGGGTCTTCCTCTTTTTTGCTGCCACTCCACTCTACCAAACATGATGACCTTCTTCAGGGACTGATCCTCCAGGAAACATGTCCAAAGTATATAAGATGCAGTGTTGTCATCTTTGTTTCTAACAAGCAATCTGGTTGTACTTCTTCCAGAACAGATCTGTTTGCTGTTTTGGCAGTCCATGGTACCGTAAACAGTCTTCTTCAGCACCACAATTCAAAGGCATCAATTCTTCTTCTGTCTTCTTTGTTCGTTGCCCATGTGTATGATGTGATTGAAAATACCATGGCTTGAGTCAGGTGTACTTTAGTCTTCAAAGTGACATCTTTACTTTTCAGTACTTGAAAGAGATCCTTTGCAGACGATTTTCCCAATGCAATGAGTCTTTTGATTTCTTAACAGCTGCTTCCATGATTGTTGACCCAAGTAAAATGAAATCCTTGACAACCTCAATCCTTTTTCCATTTATGATGATGATGTTTACTGGACCAGTTGTGAGGCTTTTTGTTTTCTTGATTTTCGATGCAATCCATACTGAATTCTGTGGTCCTTGATCTTGATCAATAAGTGTTTCAAGTCTTCTTCACTTCTAGCAAGTAAGGTGGTGTCATTTGTGTAATGCAGGTTGTTAATGAGTCATCCTCCAATCCTGATGCTAAGCTTTAATTTACGTACCTTAAAAATATTTTATTCATTAAAAGATACAATCAAGAGAGTAAGAGATAAGTTACATCTTATCAACAAATTATACGAACTGTGTACAAGTGGAATATATAGACTGACACTGGAAGAAGAAGTTCAAACTGCAGTAAAGGCGTTGGGGAAAATAAGCGTTCAGGAATTCACAGAATGCCGATTAAGATGCTTATATAAATAGATGCAACACTGCAAGTGCTCATTCATCTAGGACAAGAAATGTGGAAGACAGCTACCTGGCCAACCTACTGGAAAAGATTCTTATTTGTGCTTATTTTAAAGAAAGACAATCAAATAGACTGAAGAAACTATTAAGTAGTATCATTAATAGCATATGCTTCCAAATTTTTGCTGAAGCTAATTCAAGTGACGTATTCCACATTGAAAGGGAACTGCCTGAAGTTTAAGCTTGATTCAGAGGAGGAAGTGAAACAAGGGCTACCACTACTGATGTCAGGTGGAACTTGGCCCAAAGCGGAGAATACTAAAAAGATGTTTACCTGTGGTTTATTGACAATGCAGAGGCATTTAATTGTGTCAGTCATAACATATTATAGATAACATTATAAAGAATGGGAATTCTAGAACACTTAATTGTGTTTATGAGGAACCTTGTATATGGGTCAGATTGCAGTCATTTGAACAAAACAAGAGGATACAGCATGGCTTAAAATCAGAAAAAAAAGAAAAACAGAATGGTCTCTTTTCACCTTATTTATTCAGCTTTTTGTATGTGATGAAAACTAATCCATGAAGCTGGACTATGTGAAGAAGTACACAAATCAGAACTGGAGGAAGACTCATTAACAACTTGAAATATGAAGATGACACAACATTTCTTTCTAAAAGTGAAGAGGACTTGGAACACTTACTGATGAAGGTCAAAGACCAGTCTTTAGTGTGCATTACACCTAAATGTGAAGAAAACAAAAATCCTCACAACTGGACTGATAAGCAACATCATGATAAATGAAGAAAGGATGAAAGTCATCAATGATTTTATTCTACCTGGATTAGCAATCAACATCCATGGAAGCAGAAGTCAAACAATCAAACCATGTGTTTCATTGGCAAAATCTGTGGCAAAAGATCTTTATTTAAAAAAGATATCACTCTGATGACTAAGGTACTAAGGTATACTGACCCAATGCTTGATCTTTTTTAATCACTTCATATGCATACAAAAGCAGGATAGTGCAAAAGGAAGACCAAAGAAGAAGAGATGCATTTGAATTGTGTGGTTAGCAAAAAAAATATTGAAAAGACTGTTGATTGCCCCCCCCCCAAAAAATGAATAAATAAGTCTTAGAAGAAATGCAACTAAAATGCCTCTTAGAAGAGAGAATGGTGAGAGTTATCTTGCTTACTTTGGACTTGTCATCAGAAGAGACCCATCACTAGAAAAAGATATCACGCTTGGTAAAGGGTTATGAGAAAATGAAAAAAACTCTCAAGAAAATGGATTGACACTAAAATGGACCACAAATATCAATGCTTATGAAGACATCCTGGAACCCCTTGACATTTCATTCTGCTTTATGTAAGGTCAGTTGGAACTGACCTTGATGGCAACTGACAACAAAATAACAAAACAATATGGGAAAAAAGAACTACCCAACTCCCAAATTTTGAGAAATATGTTAAGAAAGTGTTCAGTCTCATCAGTCTTCAGTGAAATGTAAGTTAAAACATGATGATACCATTACACATAAACCACAGTGGTTAAATGAATTACCCAGAAGTACCATATTTGGGCAAAGATATAGCACAAATGGAATTCATACACTGTGGATGGGGTTAAATCTGTAACGCTATGCTGAAAAATTGTTCAGTAGCATCTATGTATCAGAATACTCACAGGTATTATAAGTCAGAAATTCCATTTGTAAGTTTATATCTATTAGAAATAAACACGTATGTGCTTCACCATACATATAAACAGTGTTCATAAACTGCATGATCCAAAGCAGCCAAAAAGTGAGAAAAATGGGTAAAATGTGTTCTATTCTTATAATGATGCTATGGGGCCCTGGTGGTACAGTGATTAAGCATTTGGCTGCTAACTCAAAGGTCTGCAGTTTGAATCTACCAGCTGCCTGTGGTGCTTTAAGTGAAAGTTTACACAGCATATTAGTTTACCGTTCGCTAATTCACATACAGATCATCCCATGATGTTGGTTGCAATCTTCATAATATGTCAGTGCTGTCCCAATTTCCACTCAGAATTTCTCCATTTTCATTCAGCAGGTTTCTTTGTCCCTTCTTGTCTTTT
Source organism: Heterohyrax brucei (assembly GCA_028571685.1). NCBI lineage: Eukaryota > Metazoa > Chordata > Mammalia > Hyracoidea > Procaviidae > Heterohyrax > Heterohyrax brucei. Next base: position 81,435,177 of record CM053143.1, read on the forward strand.
CTCCTTTGTTTTTGGGCAAACGTTGCCCTTTTGGTCTCACATAATTGATTCTTCTAAGGAGCACTTTCCTCACGAATGTTCCTGTTTGTTTTACAGGATCATCTTTTATTTGGTTGAGAGGCAGCATCTGGGAATAGCGTCAGTTCCATGTTAAAGATTGACTTAGGAAATAGTCTCAGGGGTTCCTCCAGTTCTTATCTGTAGGTAAATGTGATCTTCTTTAAGAATTTGCATTTCATTCTACATTTTCCTCCTATTCTAACTGGAACTTTCTATTGTATCCTTGGTCAGAGTGGTCTGTAACAGTAGCTGGGCATCTTCTTGTTCTTCTGGTCTCAGGCGAGTAGAGGCTGTGGTTCAGGAAGGCCATTAGTATTGTGAACTAATTCTTTCCCTTGGTTTTCTTCACTCTCCTTTACTCTGAGCCAGAGACCAATAGTTCTATCTTAGAGACTGTGTTTTTAGAACCTTGTTTCCTTTACATGGCATTGTAGCTGTCAGAGTAGACTTGCAAGAGATATTCAAGTACATGCTTCCTTTGAAACATGCCCTGTCAGAGAAAGTAAAAATTCCTTTACTTATTTGTTTAAAATACATATATATCATTTACCATGCATAAAACTACAATAAATAACATGTGATAAGGTTATTCAAATGTACCTTCTTGGAATTTTACAACATTCCCTAACTGTCACTGCTCCCCTCCCTTCTTTTAGATGTCTATATTATTGGTTTATAATTCTTTATGGAATCATTCACTCCAACTTCCAAGTAATTGTTATAACCTGGGTAGATCTATCAGGGTTTGAACCGTAACTGAAAAGTAATGTGGGTTCTTAGTGCACTTACACAATTCTTCGGGCCAAAGTCTATCAAGTGGAATCTATATATGCAATCCAAGAAGTTCATGAAGATAATATTCTCTATTATTATGAACTACTGAAAAATTAAATGTGCATCTTTTCTGAGACACACTGTAATATATACTCTTCTAATTTTTGGTTTTAACTCACTTGTAACTCATGTTGCAATTCTGTCTAACATACATCTTTTATTCACCTAGTTTTTTATTTTTTGCTCTTTAGATTTTATTCTCTCCTAAGTCTCTTGGAGTCACACTATCACTGCTGATCAACAAGTCAGCAGTTCAAATCCACCAGCTGCTCCTTGGAAACCCTATGGGGCAATTCTACTCTGCCCTCTAGGGTTGCTATGAGTCAGAATTGAATTGATAGCAGTAAGCTTTCTCATTTGTTTGTTTTTAAGTTTTCCTTAAGGAGCCCTGATGGCATTATGGTGGACTGGTAATGGAAAGGTCAGTGGTTTGTACCTACCAGCGGCACCATAGGAGAAAAGACCCATCAACCTGCTACCACAAATATTAAAGCCTAGAAACCCCTGTGAGGCATTTCAGGGTGGCTAAGAGTCAGAATTGGCTCATTCGCACACAACTACAACTATTATTACTAAGACTTTCTTGCTTGTATTCAGTCATTTTTTGAACAACTCTGTCCATAGAAGTATACTTAGATACAGATTGTATTCATCTCTCATTTTAGCTGCATAAAAATATCAAAAAACAAAACAGAATGTAAGCTACTACTCAAAGTAGGAGGTTGGTACTGTATGTATAAACATGTGTCTTGAAATATAAGTACTTAAAAGCATGATAATATAGTGCTTTGTATTTATGCAGCATTTTGATTTCCAAAGAGCTTCACATACTTTATCTCACTGTATTCAGATATACTTTTATTAGAATATTTTTATGCTCGAGCATATAAACTGTAAAACCATTCCTTAAAATATTCATGTTTTATTCTTTTTCTACTTTTAAATACCACATTTCAAAATCAGAGAGTTAAGGAGTAATTGTTAACATAGCATGCCCTTCTTCTGAGTTATTTCATACTTGCTGTCATGATTGCACATTTTGTCCTTTTTGGCATTTTCCACACAATAGCGTTAATCATGTTTTTAAAATAATCACAGTGTGTCTATTCCAAAAAGTCCTAATTGATTGCTACCTTATTGATCTCTGTTGCCCACTAGTTTTAAATCCTTCCCTTATGTTTAGGCATCTGAAACTGTATATTTCCTCTCTCTTTTATACTTTGATCCGTCAAAACTTTTATCCTTGAGCAGTGACCTCATAGGAGGTGATTTTGCATCTCTCCTTTGTTTTTCCACATTTGACCTTTGCCAAGATTTTATCCTGAAATGTCACATCTCCTTTGAGCAGCACTCACAATCCCTGCTACAAGATTGAATCTCTTCCACAATGATTTCAATTGCTGCCTTTCAGTTGTTTGGGCTTACTATTCCGTAAAGCAATAAAAAACTCTACAATCTTACATTCAGTTGGTAGTAGGCAAACATAATTAATATATAAAAACCGGAAGATTAAACTTGGAGATGGAATTGTCTCTGTTTATAAAAAAAATTCTAAAATTTTCTGTGTTAGTCATCAACACATGTCTTAGATATCTTAATAAGGGTGTCAAATGACAAATACATTATAGTTACTCTTCAAAATTTATAGACTATTCCTATATTTATGTAGGATATAATAGCTACTATTTTATTCCCATGGTAATTTCCAATATTTTCTTTAATTGATATTCACTCTAAACCAGTTATTTTTATTGAATGTGATGTTGAATTTTTGAATTTATTTTAATTGTAAGATTTCTTCCTTTATCATCACTGTGATTCTATTCCTGTGTAGTCATTAGCAGTAGATTAATATTAACATTCATGAGTTAATTTCTTTAATTCATTCTTTGGTGTATTGTTATAAAGTCACGTCATTGCTTCCCATATTATTGTTACTATAGATGGTGCATCTTTTTATGCCATTTATCACATCAAATCACACACAGTAGGATGTCATTGTTGTTAGGTGTCATCAAGTTGGTTCCAACACATAGTGACCCCATACACAATTGAAGGAAACACTAATCAGTCTTGCACCATGCCCACAACCATGTTTAGGCTTAAGCTCATGGTTACAGTCACTGTGTCAATCCATCTGGTTGAGGGTCTTTCTCTTTTCCTCTGACTCTCTGCAAAGCATGATGTTCTTCTCCAGGGACTGATGCCCCCCAGCAACATGTTCAAAGTATGTGAGACAGTGTCATCATCCTTGCTTCCAAGGAGCTCTGTGGGTGTATTTCTTCTAGAATAGATCTGTTCATTTTTTTGGCAGTCCATGGTATATTCAATATTCTTCTCCTACACCCAAAATTCACTGGCATCAATTCTTCTTCTGTCTCCCTTATTCATTGTCCAGCTTTCATATGCATATGATGTGACCAAAAATACCATGGCTTGTGACATCTTCACCTTGCAACAAGAAATTAAAAAGTGTATTGTCTTGGGAAAATCTGCTACAAAAGACCTCATAGCAGGATAGAAGAGCCTAAGCGGGTCCAGAAGTAAACATAGAAGGCTGTAAAGAACATGGTAGTGTAGACAAGGAAAGGGACTGTATTCTGTTGATTCAAAAAGGGCATGGAAATAACCCAGATGTACGTGTTGTTGCTATTAGGTGCTGTTGAGTTGCTTCTGATCCATAAAGGACCTGTGTACAATTGAATAAAACACTACTTGGTCCTGTACCATCCTCACAAGCGTTGCTATGTCTGAACACGTTGTTGTAGCCACTGTGTCATGTCATTTCATTGAGCATTTTCCTTTATTTCTACTGACTCTCTACCAAGTGCAAAGACCTTCTCCTGATAACTCATCAAAATATGTTGGATACAGTTTCACCATCTTTGCTTTTAAGAAGCACTCTGACTATACTTCTTCCAGGACACGTATGTTCACTTCTCTAGCAGCCCATGGTATACTCAATATTTTTCACCAGTACTGTAGTTCAAAGACATCAATTGTTCTTTGATCTTTCTTATTCACTGTCCAGCTTTCACATGCATATGAGGCAATTGTAAACAGCATGGATTGGGTGAGGCTCACCTTAGTCCTCAAAGTGACAGGCGTAGGCAGGAAAACAAAATTCAGAATCTAGATATTAATGCCAAGTTTTTCAGCTACATTCATGATTTAACTAGAATTTATGCGATTGCAACTAACCAAAATCCTACTTAATGTAATAGAAAAGAAAGAATTGCTAAGGCATGTACAACTATATGAATTCAGGATTGTCTAGCATCACGGGTGCAAATACTGTTTCCAGATTTATCCTCTCTAACTGGTGTGTAATCCCAAACCACATCTGATTAGCTTAGCAACCACAGGGAAAAAAAAAAATCTCTTCAGAAAGTCCGGATTAATATGCCTCAGTAAGGATTCTGAGTCATGGGCTATTTCTGAACAAACTGCCCTGCATACGGTGTGAATAGGGAAGATTCAGCCTTGCTCTAAACTATATTAAATTCCCTTGCCTATAGGAAACAAGTAGCTCTGTCTGTAGAAGTGAGGGGAGTGCTGGCAGTGAAAACCAACAGCTATACAATATCCAGCAAAATTAGCCTTTTGACTGTAGAAACTAGAAGAAGGGGGGAGACACCCTGGAAGCGTGTATAACTCCTGGTAGGACAGAGTTATGGTTAGTTATCATCAAATTGATTCCAACTCAGGGTGACCCTTTGTGTCTCAGAGTAGAGCCATGTGCCATAGAGTTTTCAAGGCTGTGATGTGTCAGAAGCAGATTGCCAGGCCTGTCTTCTGAGGTGTCTCCAGATAGGTTCAAACTGCCAACCTTTTGGTTAGTAGTCTAAAAAGCTTAACTATTTGTACCACCCAAGAAATCCCTGGGGGTGGGGGGAATGTGAGGGAAATAAATGGTGAATATGAAGGGCCAGAATTTAGACAAGAAGACCTAGTTACTACCTCCAGGATACAAGGACAGAGGGACTAGTTAAAAGGAGGTAGAGTCTTGGCAGAAGTCTGTGCAGCAGATACAGAAAAGCATCCCCTAAAATGACATTGATCGTGAGCTGACATCTTCAGATACTGTATTTCTTATGTACTTACTTGTCAAGGCTTGTGTTGATAGACATTAGATGAAGCAGAGTGCGGATACAAGTAGTCGCAGGCTAACTAACTAGGAGTGCATTCCCAGAGTTGAGAGACAGTTACAAACCTCCTTATAACACTAAGAAGTCCAAATCAAACTCCTTGCTGTCAAGTGGATTCTAACTCAGAATGACCATGTAGGACGTAGTAGAATAGCTCCATAATATTTCCAAGGCTGTAAATCATTATAGAGCTGACTGCCACATCTTTCTCTTATGGATCAGCTGGTAGATTTGAACCACTAACCTTTTTGTTAGTAGCCAAGCACTTTAACCTCTGCGCCACCAGGGCTGCTTTCTGCCTCATAACATTATTACCCCTTTACATTATTCGATCACTTCAGGGGTACTGGAAACAATGGTGGTGCAGTGGTTAAGTGCTATGGCTGCTAATCAACAGTTGGCAGTTCAAATCCACTAACTACTTCTTGGAAACTCTATGGAGCAGTTCTACTCTGTCCTATATGGCCACTGTGAGTTGACATCCACTTGACAGCAAAGGACTTTGTTTAGTACCAGGGTATCAAATGGACCTGTTAGATAAGTAAATGCTGTGCTTTTGCTCAAAATAAGTGAGTGAGTTAGTTTTCCTTCCCTTTTTTCCCCCAAGCTGATATGGACAGACATTTGTTCTATGTAAGAATCTCATATGTTTTCAATTAAATTCAATTAAACCACTAAAAAAAACCCTGTCATTATATCTGTTTCGACCTGTGATTCCCTGTGTGTGTCCGAGTTGAACTGTACTCCACAGGATTTTCAGTTGTTGATTTTTAAGAAGCATATCACCAGGCTTTTTTCCTGAGACAACTCTGGCTGGACTCAAACTACAACTTTTCTGTTAGCAGCTGATCACATTAACAATTTCCAATACCTAGGGACTTCTCAGTTAGATAAGACACCTGCATTCTTGTACTTTTTTTTTTTATTTTTATTTAACATAACTGAGTGAAAATGTACATTCACGTACAAATTTACATGCCCACCTATATGCAGCTTCCACTGCTCTCCCTGTCTGGTGACTGCACACTATTCCTCTCTGCTCCATACATGTCTCATCCTCCCAACAGCCTCCTTTCCCCTCCTCTCCGTCCACTCCCTTCCTCCAGCCAGAGGTCAGCAAGATGATATCCTGTAGATGTATAGAACCATAAAGTGCTTCCAGTATATGGTCACTCTGCATTGCCAAGTCCATTCCATTCCTGTCCAAAGAGTGGGCCTTTGTTATAATTTATGGGAAAGGGCAACATCAGGGCTGGGGGCCATGCTCTCAGAGGAACACCCAAACTGCTGGACCATCAACTGAGGTCTTTTAGTGGAGATCTCAAGATGCACCCCTTTTTATTCTTGTGTTGCCAGTGAGACTCCTCTCTGTGAGCTCCACTGTGGCTATCACTGGTGGTGGCTGGGCACCACCCGGTTCTTCCGGTCCCAAGTTGATGTAGGCACCCACTCTTGTGAGTCTCTCTGTCTTCTCGGTTGTCTTTACCGCATGTCATTTTGGTCCTCGGTGAGCATCTGTTCCTGCTGAGTTGGGCCCATTTGCTGTGTCCTCCAATGGCAGCTTGGCAGCTTTTAAAACCCCAGACGCCACTCACCAATGTGGGGTGCAGAGAGCTCTCTTAGCAAAACGCTGGTTATGCCAATTGGCCTGTAATTTGCCTAAGAGCATGGTCCCCCGCCCCCTGCCCCAGCTACTCTATCCTTGCAGTATTGAGTCAAGATGGAAGGAGTACTCAAGTTATGCTGAAGTCCACTTAATGTTGTCCTTGTTTCTAATGTGTGCTATCACTGCTTTCTCCCAACTAGATTTCTAGTAACTATCTAAACTAAACCCTCCCTCCCTCCCTCCCCTCCCTTGCAGCTGTCAAAGAGTCTTTTCTTCTATACACAAGTCTGTTTTTGAGATCTTATCTTAGAGGTCTCATACAGTATTTGTCCCTTTGTTGCTAAGTACTTTCACTCAACATAATGTCTTCCAGTTGAAACCAGGTTAGGAGATGTTTCCTGGAATCACCGTTATTCTTTATCATTGCGTAGTGCTCCATTGAGTATTCTTGTACTAACTTTTGAACATTGCTTTTATACTTTGTTTATTCAGTACTTTCTCCTGCTAGACTGGTGACCTCAACAGAATTCCTTTCACTAGAAGTGACAAAAATTCTACTCAGCATAGTTCTTAAAGAAAAAAAAAAAAGAAGAAAAAGCTGAGATAAATGGAATTTTAGTATTGTCTAGAGTCAGGTGTTCAAAAAATGACTCAGTTTCCCTATCTCTGTCTAATTAGGGGGCAGACTGGCATTGGTGACCATAATAATTCCAGTTTGCTAATCTCTGGCCACCAAGTGCCTTTAGATGATTTGCTAAAGCTTTCTTAACTTCCAATATCCCCTTCTGTGTAATGACAATGATGATTGTAGCTGTCTCATAAAGTGTTTTCAGGATGAAAGAAACTGTTCCATGCCATATACCTTTTCTACATAGAATAGTGTGACAAAATAACCTGTGATCTATGAGTTTTCACCTAATGCCTAATACTGTGCCTGAATTATCATTCATAGGCTTGAATACAATATATGAACATAAAATCCTGATGAGGTGATGAGTGAGTAAACTCCATATTATCTATTTAACATGAGTCCATAAGTGAGGGGTGCCTGATACTTTGGATGAAAGCCTAGGAAGAATATAAAATGAGAGTAAGAACTAGGGATGACAGATGGTAATTCTGATGGTGACTATTCTTAGTTGGTTACTATGTTCCTGGCCAAACTCCATGAAAACTGGTTGCTGGTGGATTGATTCTAACTCATGGCAACCTCATGTATGTCGGAGTATAACTGTGTCTCATAGAGATTTTAAAAGCTATTTTTTGGGGGAGGAGATCACTAGGTCTTCTTCCAAGGTGTCCCCAGGTAGACTTGAACCTGTAACTTGGTGGTCAGGAGCTAAGGGACTATACCTTTATGGAACAAAGGAGATACAGTTTAAGGAGCTCTCTTTGTAAAGATCTTTAAGAGACCCAGACATCAGAAATATTATTTCATTACATGGGGAGAAATGAGTTGATCAAATTTATGTTGTTGTTACAATTATTGGATTGTTTGTTTTTGTCTAGGAACATTGGGATTAATACATTATCTTCTCTATGTATGTATGTATATAAGTAAAATTGAAGTGATTTTTGCAGGAGAAATAGAAAAAAAAGTGGCTGATTATCCCAATAAATAGTAGAGGAAAGGGTGATCTAAGCACTTCAGTTGGTCCAAAGGATCCACGATCAGCACCGATGGGAACAGCCGTAAAGAAATCAAAAGACTCGTTGTGTTGGACAAATCTGCTACAAAAGACCTCTTTAAAGTGTTGGAAAGCAAAAATGTCACCTTGAAGACTAGGTGTGCCTGAACCCAGCCATGGTATTTTCCTTTTCCTTTTTTTTTAAAATTTGTTCTTTAAGTGAAAGTTTGCAATCTGATTTAATTTGCCATACCAAAACTCACACACACACTGCCACATAACTCTAGCTACTTGCTCTCCCCACCCTGTGGCAGCACACTCCTCCTTTCTACCCTATATTTACCATGTCCATTCAACCAGTTCCTGTCCTCCTCTGTTCTCTGATTTCACCATTGGGCAGGAGCTACCCATTTACCTGCATGTATCTACTTAAGCCAAGAAGCACATTCATTGCCAGTATCATTTTGTCTTGTAATGCAGTCCAGTGTTTGTCTGAAGACTTGGTTTCAAGAATGGTCTCAGTTATGGTCTGAAAGAAAGACCAGGGCCTGTGTCTAACAGGAACACTCCAGTCTGTCAGACAACAAGTATGGTCTTTTTAATAGTGTTCAGTTCTGTATATTCATTTTTCTTACAGTATGTCAGGGACTCTAAGTTGTTTTCCCTGTCAGGGCTGTCATTGGTGGTGGCCAGGCACCATCTAGTTCCTCTGGTCTCACACAGATGTAGTCTCTGGATTACATCTTCCTTTCTGTCTCTTGGGGTCATTTTCCTTTGATGTCTTTCATTCTCCTCTGCTCCAGGTGGGTTGGGACCAATTGATGCTACTTAGATGGCCACCAAACCATGGTATTTTCAATCCATCATATGGCACTTGGCTGGCTTGGCATATATATATGAAAGCTTTTGAATTGTGGTTTCAGAAAAGAATGTTAAACATATCATGAACTTCCAAAAGAGCAAAAGATCTATTTTGAAAGAATTATAACCAAAGTGCTCCCTGGAAGCAAGCATGGAGAGACTGTGTCTTACACACGTTGGACATGTTGTCAGGAGACAGCAGTCCCCAGAGAAGGGTATCATGCTTGGTAGAGGGTAAATGCAGAAAAGAAAAATCCTCAACAAGATGGACTGACACAGTGGCTGCAACATGGGCTCAATCATAACAATAATTGTGGGCATGGTGCCGGACTAGGCAGTGTTTTGTTCTGTTACACATAGGGTTGCTATGAGTCAGAACTGACTCCATAGCACCTAAAAACAACAATGACAAAGGAAAACCTGAATGGGAAGAAATGAGTGCAGTGAACAAGTACATTGGGAACCAGCTGTGCTTATATTTGTCTGAGATAGCCAGATACATGAATAGAAACCAGGGACTAGAAATAAACTACAGTCTTGCTGACAACTGAATTTGTACAAATACAATGCAATGATTACATCTAGAGGGATATCAGATGCTTGAAAAAGCTAATGGAAAAAATTTCTGAGTGGAAGACAGGCAGAACACAGGAACACAGACCATGGTATCCAAAATTCAGGGTACACAAATCTAAACCCTGGAGACAAATCCTTTATCCTTATTAGATGCTAATTTCACAGGAGTACTTTCCAAGGGCTTTTAGAGTTGAAAGAGAAGTAAGGAATTCTGAGTCAGTAGAATGCAAGACATTTTATGGTTTGGTTATAAATGACTTCATCCTTGAAAGATTGAAAAAAAAAATCAATAGACTCAGAAACAGGGTGTTCCATACTTTTGGCTTTACGACCTCAGGGATTTACTTCTGCTTTTCATGCCGCAGCTTCCTTGTCTCTTAGACTGGAGCATTTGCCCTGGAATTGGTACTAACTTGTGGTAGCTCTACATGTGCCAGAGTAAAACTGTGCTCTTTGGGTTTTCAGTGGTGATTTGGGGGAAGCTGACCACTGAGGTTTCTTCCTACCTACCTCTGGGTGCACTCTAACCTTCAACCTTTTATTTAGCAGTCAAGGGCAGTAATTGTTCGCACCACCTAGAGACTCTGTCCTTACCTCTAGGGGATAGCTAGTGATAAATGATTTCATAAATCTAGTGGAGAAATAATGGAATACATAGTGAAAAGTAGGAAGCATCTTGCTGGTAATTTCATGTTCCTGACAGAATATCAATGATGCTTCCAGTGAGATACAGTGAGGCCAAGAGTTCTACTCTTACATACGTAGAGTTGCTGTGAGTAATAACTAGCTTGACAGTAGCTGGCTTAACCCAAAATAAAAATAAAAATCTTGCCAATTGTTCAATTCAAGGAGAGGGAGTCAGTTCTACCCTGGCCCCTAGGGTCACCATGAGTCGGATCCACGTTGACGGCACTTGGCTTGGGCTGGTTGCCAATTGTTGTCTTCTGCCCTCTCTGAGTGAGACTAGTATGAAGCAGGAATCTTAGATGGGTCTGCAGTTTAGACCCTTGGATGGAATATGCCAATATTTAGATACGGGGGATGCATCAGTGGTAGCAGAAATGTTTATAAGGGTTTTTGGTCATAGATATAATGTCAGACTTCTTCATTCATTTCTTTTAGAAATAAAGCTGGTACTTTGATCGTTGGCCTTCTGAATTCTTTCTACTTCTCAGTGGGTTATGAATTAAGGGGGGGGATAGGCAACGTTTATTGTATGTCTAACTCCATATCATCATGTAAATTCTCTCTTGAAATTCTAAAACCCATAGCCTATGGACTCAAGTAAAGAAGGTAATGAATGAAGTTGCCCGTGAAAGAGGGCTGACATACCAGAAAGTCTGACTTAGGTAAACTGAGGAGCTGGAGACAGTGCCTCAGCCCCAGTCAATGATTGCTACATAGGAATTCTTGCTTACAGTTGTGAGATTTTCAGTTTTGGAGAAACAAGAAACTTAGATTTTTATAGGAAATACTTTTTTTAAGTTAGCTAAATTTGTCAAATAAACACTGTATGAACAAGATAAAATTTGTCTACAGACCTTTCAGCTGCCAGTTTATTCTAAAAGCTTAACTCTGTCTAAAAATTCCAGCTTATTGTTTAAGCAGGAAAGGTTATTCTCCTAGGTTCACATGATTGTAACTGTGAAACCGAGATTGAGAAGAAAATCCGACATTGAGGAGAATGACTCCTAGTGATAGGAAAATAGCCGTGCCTAAAAGAAGATGTGGAATAAATACTTGTTTATTTATGTAAAATGCTGCATTTGGTCTATATCTAAAGACACTGTCTATAAAAATGATTTCCCTTTACAGATATATATTTTTCTCTTTCAATGCTATCCTCTCTTGTTTGGAAGTAGTGGATAAAATTTATAAAATTATAACTAAAAGTGTTGATTTTTACTAAGATTGTTAAAAGTTTGCTTATCACGGGTATTCAGGAAACTGGAAGGAGGTTGATAGGAACAGTCTTACAGTTGAAGCAGCCAGCCTTGTTTCAGAGGCATAGTAGGACTTTAAAAATAGAAACTAGCTAAGGTATTGTCAGAAGTAACATTGCTAAAATGCTGCATCGGCACTGACAACTCACAGGTGCTCCTCATACCCCCACCATTTCACTGACTCTAGCAGAGAAGATATATTTCCCAAGAGCCACTGCATATTTTTTAAAAAAGTTCATCAGGTATTCTTTCTTTTTAAGACTTGAGGACACGGGGCTAAGTTTATTTTTTCAAATAATGGAGGTCAGGATAAGTCATATATGTTGAAGGCTTGTGCTGGGAGGAATGCTCACATTTCACTACCAGGTGACTTCAGCAAGTGAAATACCAAATCCAAGATTTTATATAAAATCTAGAACATCAGTGTTATTCTATTTCTCTCTTTTTATCTTTGTGCTGTATAATATATGCACATTTCTGAAATGTAGTTTTAAAATAAGTACGAGGCAGAATCCATGAAGTTATCTGTTAAATCTATTTACTATGTACAATTAAATAAAATTTCAAGCACTTTAATTTCAATTTAATTTGTGTAGAAAACTCACATTATTCCTGAACCAAAAATTTTATCTGTTTGTTAAGTCCATTGTGTCATTGCCAATACTTTTTAGAACTTTTATATTATCTGATCTGTTGTGAGGATGAAAAGTCTATCAACAAATCTGTAACTTTTCTTTTTATTACTCTTTTACGAATGCACACTTATGTCTGGTTTATTCCCAAACCTTTCAAAAGGTATAGGATCGTCTGAGTTTTCTATCATTTTTAAAATTTGCGCTATATATCAACTGAACAACTGAGGAATAACGAGGTATTCAGTCACTGAACAACTTGTTTATGTTGACAAAATAAGTAAAGGATTATATTCTTACCCTAGAATGTTTTATGCTTACAGCCCGCCGAAGTGTGCCATAATGAGGAAATTCAAACACCCTATGCTGTAGTGTCAGTAAGATCAATTTCACTGTAAGTTGCAACGTCGCAACATTGATGCTGGAGGCTTGTTGGACTTTTCTCAAGCAGGGAGTGGTTCACATACCTGGGCACTCCTTGTTCCCAGCAAATAGCATTATCACTTTCAACATGAGTCAGAAGATTCGCAGCAGGTAATTTATTAAAAGTATCCTGGGTTGGCAGGCCAGCAACTAAGGATAAAATTTCAAGTTCTGCATCTTGCTGTCTTTTAGAGCTTTCTTGTTCTCTCAGCTGGTATGCAGAGCATTTGGATGAACAAATCATAGGATCTGTTTTACAACTCTCTCTTCAGCCTGTGGAACTGTGTTTTGTGAGGTGTCTTAGCACCATGCTTGTATCTGCTTAGGCTGTCGCTCTTGTCTTCTACCCTCACCTTTAACTTCAGTAGTTTTTTTACCTCTATTGGAACCTGATTTCCTCACTTCACACCATCTATCTTGGGTTCACGAAATTTCAGGCTTGGATATGTAGGGCACAAATGCTAGTATATGAAGAGTTCTGTGACGCATGATCTAATTTTGGCTCCAAAATCACATTGCTAGGAACATGTACTATAACAGTACATTATAGTCCTTTTCTCTAAAAGGTTTTATTTATTTATTTATTTTGCCTCACTCTTTAAGGGTCCATGGGTATTTATTATTTTGCCCTCACCTTTTGGGTAAAATTAAGATATTTATGTGATGACTTTTCTTGAAAAGTCTAAAGTTGCTTATAGAAATTAGTTTACACATTGTCACATCATTTCTATGAGCTAGCGTGTTCTGAGGTAAAAACATCACGAAGTTTAAGAAAGCAAAGAGAAAGGTTTTATTCACTTTACATTCAAAGAGACAAAAGTAGGAAACAGGCAACTATGCTGTCAGATTCATGTCTGCCCCAGTTCAAAGACATGTTACAGAACAGACAAAAGTGGGGAAATAAATGTCATAAATTGAACTGATTTCCCCGCAAAGTGTGTGTAGCACTTTAGCTGGACCGTGATTCCTGGTCATGTATGGCATTCCTCCTTGCTGGTAAACCCCGCCTGTATGACATTAGTGAAGGAAGATGGGCAGCAGTTGTGTTGGTGGGGCAGGACTCAGTATGTAAGATTACATTGCACCTTAAGCCAGTCTTTTGGGATATAAAGGAAAACAAAGCATATAGAGATTTGGAGACCTCATGCCACCAAGATCCAGTGCCAGCAGCAGAGAAAATCTTTTGGAAAAGACTCAAGGTCCTTGTACATCAGAAGGTTCAAGTCCAAGGGAAGACTGACGATGAAGACCTTCCTCCAGGGCTAAAAGAGAAAGCCTTCCCCTGGAGCTGACACCCTGAATTTGGACTTGAGCCTACCGGACTGTGTTAGAATAATTTTTTTTTCCTTCTTTTTAAAGCCATCTGCTGGTAGCATTTCTGACATAGCTGCACTAGATGACTGAGACAGAATTTAAGACACCTAACTACAGTGGGGAAACTCTGGTGGCATAGTAGTTAAGTGCTACCTCTGCTAACCAAAAGTCAGTGGCTCAGACCCTCAGGGTGCTCCTTAGAACCTTGTGGGACAGTGCTACTCTGTTCTATAGGGTCGCTGTGAGTCAGAACTGACTCAGTGGCAGTGAATATAGATTTGGTTTAACTGTGATGGAGAAATCTTAATGGTGTAGTGGTTAGCACTAAGTTGGCAGTTCAAATCTACCAGGTGCTCCTTGGAAACCCTATGGAACAGGTCTATTCTGTCCTATATGGTCATTATGAGTCAGAATTGACTACAGCAGTAGATTTGGCTTGATTTTAACTACAGTGGGGCTGACTGGACCTCAGCATTAGAGACTAAGTGCTCAACTCAGTGGACAAGGACAAGGTGGTGTGGTTACAGTAATGGACAACAGCATCAAAACAACAATCAAAATAGTCTGATTATTTCCTTTACTTCACGGAACAGACACTCATGTAAAAGACGATAGGTCCCTTTAGGAGAAAGATTAACAGTATAAATTTTTGGCTGGTGAATCCCAAGATGCCTGGTGAGACTGCAAGATTCCTCCTGATTTTGCATAGCTGTAAGGGTCTAGTGAACCCAGGATCAGCAGGTCGGGGAACAGTACTCTTGCACACAGGCTGTGATGAAACCCAAGAGCTGCTAGATTAGGTCCCAAGAACTGGAGGTCAGAAGACAAGAGCATGGCAGCTTCTGGATTCACAAGCCAAAACCCTGGCAAGGTGAGCAGACAGGACGTAGGTGTCAGAAGGCATATAGATGAAGGCTGAATGGATGGAGCTGTCCAGGCCCGCTAGAACCACAGCGTATTCCATCATGGCAGGGACCATAACATTGTACAAAGGCCAAAGAACTGAGACTGATGGCACAGTCAAGGTGACACACAGTCTTAACTATCACAGTGAACAAGAGTGCTACTAAAGCCATGTCTGTCAAAGTCCAAGGAACATTAGATTCATCAGTATGTATTAATATTACAAATGGGCAAAACCATTGAAAGCTTTACCTTTTCACAGATTGTCTAGAAAAAGCTAAATCATTATGACCCTATATTTTGAATTGTCTTTCGTAATAATTATTGGTATAGTTTTCAGTAACAATAGCCCTGAGAGTCTTCAGTGGTCCAACAAATCTTAATATTCACTAAATGCTGATGGAACAAAAGTAAGAGGGGAAAGTATGTGCATTTTTTGTGCTGTTTATGATTCCAAGATTGTTCCAACTGTGGTCTTTATACATCAGGGCCCAGCTGATGTCACTGTGAGTGAGTCCTTGTAAGTCCTGTTCCAGCTGGATTATGTTCTCGACACTCCAGGACGGAATAATTACATGCAATACTTCCCAAGACAAATCTAATGGAAGTCAACAGTGTAATTTTAAAATTCATGGTAGTCACTCTAAAAAAAGTAACAGAAGACAAATGTAATAAACCTGATAACATATTTTACTTGAAATACTATGCCCTGGTAGAGCAGTATTTAACAGCTTGACTGCTAACAAAAGAGTCAGCCCTATGAACCCACCATCTGCTCCTGGGAAATCCTATGGTATAGTTCTACTCTGTCCTGTAGGATTGCTAGTGGCCAGAATTGACTTGATGGTAATAGATTCTTTTCTTTTTTTTTAATCCAGGTTATTATAATTTCAACATTTAATAAATATTAAAATTTATTAATGGTTTATTTTATATATACTTTATTGTTGTTAGGCACTATCAACTCATCATTGACTCATAGCAACCTTACCTGGTCATATGCCATCCTTATAATTGATGGTAAGCTTGACTCACTTTTGCAGCCACTGTGTCAGTCCATCTCATGAAAGGTTGCCCTCTGTGTTGCTAATCTTCTACTTTATTAACCACAAAGTTTTTCCAGTGATTGGTCCCTCCTGATGATATGTTCCAAGTAAGCAAGATGAAGGCTTATCATCCTTGCTTCTAAGGAACATTTTTACTATACTTCCTCTGAGAATGATTCATTTATTCTTCTGGCATTCTTGGTATATTTAACATTCTTTATTAACATCACAATTCTAAAGCACCAATTCCTCTTCTGTCTGCTTTTTATATAGTCCAGTTTTTGCATGCATATAAGACAACTGAAAATACTATGGCTTGGGTGAGATGTACCTTAGTTATCAAAATAAATTTTAAAGAGATCTTTTGCCACAGTATCTCTAATGCGATATATCCTTTGATTTCTTGACTGCTTACTTCCATGGACATTAATTTTTGATTCAAGGAAAACAAAATCCTTGACAAATTCAACTTTTTTTCTCATTATCATGGCATTTTTACGGGCCCAAATGTGAGGTTTCTTATTATTTTCACTTTTAAGTGAGATTCATACTAAAGACTGCAGCCTAGTCTTTGATCTTCATCAGCAAATGCTTCAAGTCATTGTCATGGATTGAATTGTATCCCCCCAAAAATATGTGTTGTAATTTGCCTGGGCCATGATTCCCTGTGTTCTCTGATTGCTTTCCATTTTGGGATTTTCTGATGCAGTAAATCCTAATCTCCGCCTGTGGTTAATAGATAGAATGATTTGTTAAAAGAGGATTAAGGTGCGACAGCAACACCCTTGCTAAAGGGGCTTGCCTGGACTGCAGCTTGTACCATCTTTTATCCTTTCATCCTGCAAGAGATAAAAGGAGAGGGAAGCCAACAGTGAGTTGGGAACCTTACACCAGCAAGAAAGCAGCATCAGGAGAAGAGTGCATCCTTCAGACTTGAGGTTCCTGGGCAAAGATGCTCCTTGACCAAAGACTGCTGCAACACAAGGAATTTCCTCCAGATCTGACAGAAGGAAAGCCTTCCCTTGGAGTGGACATCCAGAATTTGGACTTCTAGCTTACCAGACTGTAAAAATGAACTCTTCCCTTTGTTAAAGCCATCCATTTTGTGGTATTTCTGTTAGAGCAACACTAACTGACTGAAACAAGCTAGGTTGTGTCATTTGCATACTTAGCTGTTAATAAATTTTTCTTAGGTCCTGATGCCCCATTCTTCTTCATATACTCTGAATTATGGTAAAATATTACAAGCTTGACACATAGCTTTTCTGATTTTAAACCATGCCATATTCCCTTGTTCTATTTGAAAGACTGCTGTCTTGGATTGAATTGTGTTCCCCCCAAAATATGTGTAGCCATGTGGCTGGGCTGTGATTCCCTGTGTTCTATGATTGTCCCCTATTTTGTGATTTTCCTATGCTGTATGTTAAAGGATTGGGGTGGGACTGTAAATCCCTTTACAAGATCACCCCCTTGCTCCACTGTAAATGGAGTTTCCCTGGAGTGTGGTTTGTCCCGCCTTTAACCTTTTCATCCTACAAGAGACAGAAGGAAAGGGAAACAACAGAGAATTGGGAACCTAATACCATCAAGAAAGCAGCACCGGGAGAAGAGTGCATCCTTCAGACCTGAGGTTCCTGTGCCAAAATACTCCCTGGACAAAGACTGATGCAATACTGGGCTTTCCTCCAGAGCTGACAAAGGGGAAAGCCTTCCCCTGGAGTGGACATCCTGGATTTGGACTTGTAGCCTACTGGAGTATGCAAGAGTAAACTTGTCTTTGTCAAGGCCATCCACTCTGTTGTATTTCCGTGAGAGCAGCGCTAGCTGACCAAAACAACTGCGTTTTGGTACAGATTCTGCATAAGCACAGTTTCTGCATTTTTTTGCAAATAATGTGTGCCTTCTATGTTTGTTTGCCACCCACTCCCTCTACCGTATCTCTTGGGGTTAAAAAGCAAAAGTGTCTCTTCGAGGACTTAAGGTGCTCCTGATGTTAAGTTGTGGGATTTTTAATCATCTTATATAAATGTAAAAGCTGGACAATGAATGAGGAAGACTGAAGAAGAGTTACTGTCTTTGGATTATGGTGTTGGCAAAGAATATTGAGTATATTATGGGCTGGCCTACCAGAAGGACAAACAACTCTGTCTTGGAAGAAGAATATTCAGAGTACTTCTTAGAAGTGAGAATGGCAAGCCTCTATCTCTCCTATTGTGGATAGATTATCAGGAGGGACGAGTCTCTGAAGGACACCATGCTCAGTAAAATAGAGAGTCAGCAAAAAAGGGGAAGATACTCAACAAGGGGGAATGTGGCTGAAACAATGGTCCTAAACAGCAACACTTGTGAGAGGGGCACAGGACTAGGAAGTGTTTTGTTCTGTTGTATATAAGGTCTCTGTGAGTCACAAGCAACGTGATGGTACCTGACAACATGGTTATATAATTTTTTAAGAGCACATAGTAAGTTAAAGACACATTCAGAGAATGAAGTCACGTCTCCTGTTCCGTATTATTATGTATTTAATTCGGTCTGCTCCTAACAGTCTATGCTGTATGTATTTGTGTGATAATAAACCACAATCTGTGCCTCATATAACCCAACCCACTGCTGTGGAGCCAACTCCAACTCATAGTGACCCTCTACGACAGAGTAGAACTGTTTCATAGAGTTTCCAAGGAGCACCTGGCAGATTCAAACTGCTAAACTTTTTGGTAGGCAGAAGCAGCACTTAAGCTCTATGCCACCAGGATTTCTGTGCCTGACATAGTAAATAAGAATTTTAAGTTTATTTCAACTGCAAAAAGGCAAAGTCATCATGACTAAGATTACTCAAAGACAGACAGATGAAATTTTTAAGAATTTTTCACTGTGAAAGGAACAGAGAATGATGTTATAGGACTCAGAAAGGCCAACATTCCGTGGTACAAAGATAATTTGTCTTATAATTCATGTTCTGCACTGCCCTTTCTCACTAAGGAGTTCCTGCACAGGTTACATGTCTCTCTTGTTCAGGGTCAGACTTTGCAGCACCTGCGGCGTTAATGTAATAGTAAGAGAACATGCTGGTGTTCTCTAATGCCATTCAGCTCTAGAAAAAAAAAGAAATGCATCAGGGTTTAGTACTTTCATGTTGCTGTCTTATTTGGTCAATGAAATATTGTTTAAAGAACATTTTGATGCTTTTTGATACAGAATCTGTCAAGGTAGTCTGCTGGGGTCAAATCTGCAGAGGAAAAATAAAGTTAAAAGTTGCATACTTATTTAAAAGTTGGGGGGGATATAGAAAGATTTCTTTTATTTTTAATTTCATTGTTGATGCTGAGAATATATACATCAAAACATACAGTTTCTGTGTACAACATTCACATCCTCTTTTTCTGAGTTATTACTCCTGCCTTAGCCTAAAATCACTGCCTACTAAGGATCCTATCTAATTGTTCCAGTTGCTTTTGTTGCTTTGATCCCATATAGATAGTTCTTAAAAGAGACTAATACCATAGACAGACATTTCTTCCTGATTAAGTTCAACTATTTGGTTTTAAGAAAACTTCAGGGGATATTTTTGCTTTAAGGTTTAAAGATTATGTCAGCACAATTATTTCAGGGGTTCATCCAGTCTCCATGGCTTCAGAAAGAGTCTATGAGAATTTGAAATTTTTGTCATTTTCCCTTTTTTGGTCAAGTTTTTTCTATAGAATTTTTTATCAAAATGTTCAGTAACGGTAGATGGGCACTGTCCAGTTCTTCTAGTCTCATGGAAAAGGTGGTAGTTATTGATGGAAGCAATCAGCCACACATTTCATACCCTCCTATTCTAATTCTCTTCTTCCTCTGTTGTGCCAAGTGAACAAAGAACAATTGCCATGCCTTGAATGACCACCTGTCAGTTTTAAGACTGCAAGAATTGTTCAACAATCTAGAAGGTAAAACCGTATCACTAATCATATTATTAGGACATTTAACTGGGATATCCTGCAGAACTATGACCCTAAACCTCGAAACCAAAGAATCAACCCCAAGAAGTTTTTGGTTGTACAAAAGCAACCTCTGAATATTCTTCTTTTTTTTTCCTTTTGTCGTTGTTGTAACTATATCACATAACTTTTGCCAATTCATCTTTTTACAGGTGTACAACTTGCTGACAGCAATTAAATAATCTACCCTTAATCAATGAGATCTTCCAATTACTTTCTTTTCCCCTTCCCTCCAGTTCCTGATAATTACTAATAGACTTTAGTCTGCATACATTTGTCTTTTCATATAAGTAAATTTATATTTGTCTGTGAAGTTTAAGATTGGGTGTCGTCCTGGCTAACCGTGATTCTCAGTTTGTTGGCAATTGTATAATGTGATTAATTCCCTTTTGGAATTTGATATGTGATCCCACCATGATGGAATCTGCTGAGTGGTATGGGGGAGGGGGTGACCTGTGGCAGCTCATAGATCTCTCAACCTTCACATTTCTGCCCTCCACCACCTATTTGCTTCCTGCTCACCTTGCCAAGGCTTTGGCTTGTTCAGGATCCTGTAGCTGCCTTTTGTTTGCTTGATGGCTGATTCTTTGTACTTGACCTAGCAGCTTGCTCGCTGAACTTGGAATTCATTGATCTCTATGGCCTATGAACAAGAGTGCTGCTCTCTGACTTGCCAATCATGGGTTTGCCAGGCTCGGTAGCTACCCGAATCAGGAGAAACATCTATCCTGGTCCACAGACTGAAGATGTTTCGGCCTCTGCAATTCCATGAGCTGTTTCCTTGATACATATTTCTCTCAATATATGTATTTATACACTTTACTGGTTTTGCTTCTCTAGAGAAGCTAGTCTAAGACATTGTCCTTTTGTGATACACTTATTTCACTCACCATAGCGTCTTCAAGTTCCCTTCAAACTGTAGCATGTATCGAGACTGTGTTTCACCTGCTGGCTAAGTATTACACTGTATATATGCACCACATGTTGTTTATCCATCTGTTGAAGAGCGCTTAGGTTGTTTCCACCTTTGGGCTGTTGTGTATAGTGTTGCAGTGAGCATTGGTATACAAATCTCTGTCTGAGTCTCTGCTTTCAGGTTTTTTAGGTATATATCTACAAGTGGAATTTCTGGGTCATGTAATTGTTCTATTTTTAGTTTCTTGAGACACAACTACACAGTGTCCCACAAGCAGTGGAACCATTTTTTATTCTCGCTGGCAATAGGTAAGAGTTTTAATTTCCTCACATTCTAGCCAACACTTGTTATTTCCTTTTTTTAAAAAAGAAAATCTTATACGTCCTAGTGGATTTTGATTTGTATCTCTCTGATGGTCAGTGGTATTGAGTTTCTTTTCATGTGTTTGGTGGTCATTTAACTGTCTGTCCTCTTTAGTAAAATGACTTTTCAAATCACTTGCCCAATGTATGATAGTTGTTTTTTTCTTCCTTAACTCCTGCTTTCAAGATTTAATAAAAGTTGTATCAATGTTTTCTTCTTTAATTTTAGGTGAAAATGGGAACAAAATTCTCTGTGTATGTAAAAAGGAGTGTAAAACATCCAAGATATGATAAAATGTACAAATACATGAATATATATCATTTAACTCAACACAGCTTGCTTATGAAATCCTCATTGTAGTTAAATACTTAGGAACTCCATATTTAAATTTGGTTACTGCCAAGTTGGGGAGGGGATCTCTTTTAAGGAAATTCAGGCAATTAAGTTTCCTTTCTTCTATCTTCTTGACTGCTCTCTAGCTGTTACATAAACACAGGATGATGTTCAAGTTATATCGAGAAATATTTTCATTTGATCCTCACTGTTAAATCATTTCTAGCTTTCATGATATGCCATTATCTTCTTCCTAGCCTAGGAATACTTGCTGAAATATGCTTTGATGGTTTTAGTACCTCATGTTTTCCATAGACAAGGAGTCCAATGTACTCAACTTGTCCTGACACCAGACTCTGTACCACCGACACTCTTATCTACTGCTGTGGAGTCAATTCTGACTCATAGTGACCCTAAAGGGTTTCTGATGATGTAAATCTCTACAGAAGCAGACTGGCTCATCTTTCTGCTATGGAGGTTCTGCTGGTTTCATACAGCCAACCTTTCAGTTAGCAGCTGATCCCTTTAATCATTCACCACCAGGGTACCTTACCAGCACTTCAAATCCCTTACAGAATCTCTGAAAATTCTAGATCTTCTAGATAAGTACTTTGAGGAATTCTGGAGGGTGATGCATGTGTATAAAGATGCCCACATTTCTTTATCTAAATGCATTGTGTGTCGACTTTTATTCCCTCATGTTCCTGTCCGTTCGTTATACTGTGGGGACTTGTATGTTGCTTTGATACTGTAAGCTTTCCCACAGGTATTTCAAATACCAGCAGTGTGGCATGTGGTGGACAGGTTTCAGAGGAGCTTCCAAACTAAGACAGACTAGGAAGAAGGACCTGGTAGTCTACTTCTAAAAGAAACTGGCCAGTGAAATCCTTATAAAGTGGAACATTGCACTCCACTTTGGCAAATGGCACCCTGAAAGGTATTTCCTCCTAGAAGAAGATCATAAGATTTCAGTTTCCCCCTCAACTTGTCTGAGACTTCTATCATTTTACTCTTTCCATGGACTTGGTTTACAAGCATGAAAGCACTGGATTTTTTTTCCAGTGGTCCCAGCAGTATTTTAACCCTAATCTTAACTGCTATAAAGTTATCCACCTATTTCTTAATAGCCCTTAAAGGGCTTTTCTCCTTCCTGGATTTTAGATTATTTTCTAGAAATATTTCATTGTTCTAATCTGTATCTATTCTACCTAACAAAAGAAACGCAACTGATTCAATGCACAGAGAGTCCCAGCATAGGTATAAGAGTAAGGACAGTGTCAAGAAAGAAAGAAAGAAAGACAAAATAAAACCCTTGTGCTGTATGTCCATAGAGCTAGTTACTTGGAAGTGGAAGAGCACTTTCAAAGGTGTGTGTAGAATGTGACTGGATAAAATACAGAGAAGTACATAGTTAGGTGCAGAGGGGTCACTAGAATGACCTGACTGAGTACAATGTGGGCATTTGTCTGAAGCCTGTAAGAGCAAAGGCTGTCAGTTTTCCGTAAAGAGAAGACTGATCTTTACTTATGCTAGCTAAAGGGAGACTAATGCCAGAGATTAATTAGGAAAAGAAAGGCATCTAGATCAGAGGTTAGATGCATAAACCATCCAAGAACTTACATTAGCCCTCAATGGTCAGGGCAAGAGATTTAGGCAGAAAAGAAAACTGATTTTGATTGAACAGTCATAAAAAAAGGCTTTTTTTTTTTTTTTTTTGGTCTTTGTTTTTTGAGATTTGATTTTTAAAATGGAAAAGACACAGCACCTTCTTTAAGTGTAAGATTTAATCTTCCAACCTCCAATCCCGTCAAGTGAAATGGATGCTTTAGAATGTAGTGAGATCAGTTTGGGAATATAATATAGCAGTTCTTTACATCTGAGAAATAACATACATTTTACACCTATTTAAAGAACTCAGTGATTTGTGTACTGATGTAAACTCTAAGGGAACTGGCATGGATTGAATCGTGTCCCCCCCAAAATGTGTCTAGCAATTTGGCTGAGGCCTGATTCCCACTATTGTGTGGGTATCCTCTATTTTGTGATTTTCATAGGTTGTAAATCTAGTCTCTGCCTGCAGTTAATAGGACAAGATTGGATTATGCTAAATAGGACTAAGGTAGGAATATAACACCCATCTCAAGGTCACCTCCCTCATTCAGTGTAAAGAGAGTTGTCCTGTGGTGTGGCTTGCACCAACACTCATCTGACAAGAGATAAAAGGAAAAGGAAGCATGCAGAGATTGGAACCTCATACCACCAAGAAAGCTGTGGTGGGAGCAGAGCACATCCTTTGGATCTGAGTTTCCTGTGCTGAGATGCTCCCAGAACAAAGAAAGACTGATGCAACACAAGGACCTTCTTCCAGATCCTGCAGAGAAATAGGATGTTCCCATGGAGCAAGCACCCTGAATGCAGACTCTAAGCTACTGGACTGAGAGAGAATAAATTTCTTTTTTGTTGCAACCATCTACTTGTGGTACCTGTGTTAGAGCAGAACTAGATGATTAAGACAGGTACTGATAAGGTAGTCCCTACATCATATGCCTGAAAGTGGATTATTGCCGTTGTAGAGGTGGAGTGGTCCTAGAAATCAATGTTATCTAGGATCCCAGACTTCCCTTTTGACTTTCCTCCTGTGGAACCTATAATTTAAGTGTTTATTTATAATTTAAACACATAACTCATACTTTATAATTAAATTTATAGTTTTATCATTAAATTTGTAAGTATCTTTAACTTAAAAATTTAACATTTCTAAATGAGTAATAGAAGGTGTACACTTATCTCAAGCAAATGAACACTGAAAATAGATAACCAGTGTGGAGAGCTTGGTGGAGATCTGGGACCCTAGTTTCAAATCACTTATCTGAGTATTTGCTTACACCGAATTCTTTTACTTGCATTTGTCCTCTGTTGCTTCTCTCATCTCTGCATTTACAGTGAGTTAGATTTAGATCTAAATCTCTTTTCTTAGGTTTTCTCTCCAAAAATCACTACCTCAACATATTGTCCTATACAGCAGAGCTTATTAAATGTTTGGAAAAGGGCTTTAATCATGAAAATTCAAACTCTTTAATATTAAATAGCAGCCAACTTTGTTCTTAAAGGTCTTTTCAACATGGATCACTCGTACTTTCTCACTGACATCTTTTCTCTGCAGATTCTAGTTGCTTTTATTTACTTCACTGTGTCTCCTTCTGTTTCCTTGTCTCAATTTTTGTTTTCCCGTGTGTTTTGTGATTTATTTTTATTGTGAACTCACATTATTCATGGTATTATTTTATGGACACTGTGAGACCTGGATGAGTTCCTGGGTGTCACAAACAGTTAAGTACTCCACTATTAGCTGAAAGGTTGACAATTTGAACCCACCCAAAGACACCTCAGTAGACAGGTCTGGTGGTCTGCTTCTAAAATGTCACAGCCTTACAGTTCTGCGGAGGAGTTCTGTTCTGTGAAGCATGGGATCAACTTGAGTCGGAATTGACTTGATGGCAACTAACAACAGCAACAACAACAAGACCTGGGTTTTAAACGTGCACCCCCCAAGAGGATTTTTTATAATTCAAGCCTTTTACAACCTTTCTATAAGTTCCATTATGTACACAGACATCTTGAGTATTATGGTTGATATTAAGGGTCTGACACTTTGACTATTTTAAATTAAGTCTTACAGTGGGTTTTCCAGGATCACACAATTTACGAGAATTTGAAACCTATGCACCTAATTTACAGCAGAGTATTTTTTTTAACCCTCCACACAAATGAAAGGCTGATCTAGTCAATTTTCCTTGTTATTTACCTTTGTGAGGAAGACAATTTTTCTGGTTCAGTCTTTAAAGAATTTGTTTTTTTGTGGGCATCTTGACTCCAGCTCCTCATCTTAAAGTGGTCCAAGGCTGTGTCCTTTTCTGTGTAAATTATTAAAACCCGTGTCTCTGAATTATGGGAAATAACAAATTCCAATTAGGGTTGTCTCCAGGTTTTGCATTTAATTTTACCTAAGGAAACAAACTCTAATTTCATTTTTGTTTTTGTTGATTATTTTTTTTCTTTCTTAACAGCTCAGTGGTAAATTTAAGAAAATTCTATGAAAGTGTATTTTAGTTAATACATTTTGGTACTTTGCAGAGAGGAAATTTTCAGAGTATCTTGTCTAGTATATTTTCAAAAGTGGAAGTCTTTCATTTCTTCCCTTACTATCTATTTCTGTTCAGTTAATACGCATAGTCAGTTATTCAGTCTTCCACTTTGTGGGGGATTGTTTTGTAAACATGTCTTTTGGATTTTGCCTTCTCTGCACAAACAAACCTAACAAAGCATTATGCTGTAGCAAGTATTATGATGCCTCCGGTTATAAAAACAGACTTTTGAAACATCTGTTAAAGTATTTCTATATACCACTGCATTAGTTTTCCTAAAATTTTACACATAAATTAATAATGACACATGGTGGTATTTTGCTGTTTTTCCTTTAATTTGAAATAATTTTTTTTAAGTATTTGCTAACGAATCACATCGTTGTTGAAAATTTATTCCCAGCTGTCTATGTTAATGCTCCTCAAAATGTGATTTGGAAGCAATTTTGGCCATAAACTCTTTGTTACTGGTGTGTGTTGAGGAAAGCACAGAAGGTGGCTGTTTAGAAACTTTGCCAGCCAAGAGATGTGCAAGCATGTGATAGGTGGACTAGATACGTTAAGCAGGGCATAGACTCATTACATTGATGGCAAATTTATGTGATGTTTTTGGCTTTGGTACAAATTCTGACACAGGGATACACAGAAGAATCTTGTATGAGCCCATGGAAAATGGAGATGAGGTGGTAGAAACTAGTTCTTTACCATAATTAGTGTGAAAAAGATGGACCTAAAGAATAATGTGCATTTTGTATTTTTGAATGTATTCAAATTATTTTGATGGTAGCACAGTGGTTAAGAGTTACAGCTGCTAACTAAAAGGTCAGCAGTTTGAATTATATATATGTATAATTACATACATACATACATATATGTATGTATGTATATATCACTCCTAAGGTTCAACTGGAAATCCTGATGGCATAGTGAGTTAAGTGCTACATCTGCTAACCAAAAGTTTGGCAGTTCAAATCTTCCAAGCGCTGCTTGAAAACTCTATGGGGCAGTTCTACTCTGACCTCTAGGGTCCCTGTGATTCAGACCTGACTTGATGGCAGTGGGTTGAGTTTGGTTTTTGATTTTAAGGTTCAACTTCCGAATGGCCAGTGCCTTCAAGATGAGATTTCATACTTAATTACAGTCACTTCTGCCATGTATATACCACAGGTTATATAAAGGAATAAATCAAGTTGTAAACATAAAAGGCACATTTGTTTGAAAAACTAGTGTTGGCAACAAAACTAAAAGAATCTGTACTACCATAAAATGATGATGGGTGTTAGTGCACTAGAGAGTTGATTCGGGAGGCAATTTAGTTTGGGAGGTGAGAATCCGGGCTCCGAAACAAGACTGCCTTGTCTGAAACAAGATTGCCTG
Source organism: Heterohyrax brucei (assembly GCA_028571685.1). Lineage (NCBI taxonomy): Eukaryota > Metazoa > Chordata > Mammalia > Hyracoidea > Procaviidae > Heterohyrax > Heterohyrax brucei. The sequence goes on from CM053143.1 coordinate 81,462,259, forward strand.
GTTTTAATTTCTGATTCTTTCACTTATCAGCTGTATGATGTTGAACAAGTTACTCAAATTTTTTGTGCCTTCCATGGATTGAACTGTATCCCCCCACAAATTTGTGTAGTCGTTTGACTAGGTCATGATTCCTTGGCATTGTGTGATGTTTTCCCCATGCTATATAAACCCTGCTACTAAGGAAGGACAGGCAGCAGCTGTGTTGGTGGAGCAGGACTTAATGTGCAAGGCTATGTTGTGCCTTGAGGCCATCTCTTGAGATATAAAAGAAAGAAACTAGCAGAGAGAGATGGGGACCTCATATCACGAAGAAAGCAGTGCTAGGAGTAGAGCATATCCTTTGCAAAAGACCTAGGGTCCATGCACATCAGAAGTTTCCATTCTAGGGGAAGCCTGGGGCCAAGGACTTTCCTCCAGAGCCAGCAAAAAAAGCCATTCCCTGCAGCTGATATCCGGAATCTTGGCTTTTAGCCTACTGGACAGTAACAAAATAAAATTTCTCATTTTAAAACCATCCACTTGTGGTATTTTTGTTAAAGTAGCACTAGATAATTAACATCGTGCCTATTTTTCTTGTCTCTAAAATGGAGATAATGGTAGTAGTTCTGTGTCATAATTTTGTTGTAAAACACTTAGTGAGATTTATAACCACCACATACTTAGAACAGAGAAGAAGTTCTATGATAGAAATGTAATCCACATTTCTATTCGGGATACATTTTTTCTTCTCTCTCTCTCTATCTTTATGTTTGAGCTTTGATAATGGTTGAGAAAGAAAGCTTTGTATAAGTTTTAAGTTTCTTTTAAAACCCTCCTTTAATATTCCAGATCTAGCAACTTTTTTTCCTGACTCCTCGTTCTTCTTCAGGATGCCTCAAATCTTCGTTTACCTCCTATTTTCAACATTCTCCTTTGACATCATGCTTTAGTCAACAAACACTGAGCACCTCCTACGTTCTAGGCACTGTTATCAGCCCTTGAGACATAAAGCAGAATCAAGCATGGTTCCCATCCTCAAGGTAGAAGTTGAGTTTGGGAGCCATCACACACATAGTGAGATGAATTATGATATATCCCTGAATGAGGTACAGTACGAGATTTTAAAAAAGTCAAAATTCTGTGTGAGTGTGTTGGGAGATATTTTATAAATTAGGTGATGGTTTAGCCGATCCTTGAAAATCAGTATTAGTTCTCTAAGAAGACTGAGTGGAAGCTAGTAAAGAGAAAACTTTCTAAGTAGAGCTAATATAACCAATCAAAAGGCACAAAGGTACCTTTTGTGTACAAAGGTACACAAGGCAAACTTTCTGTAGAAAAGGAGGTTGGTGGCAAAAAGAGGTAACAGTTTTAGATTCAAAGGCTTGCCAGAATACCACCCCCTAGCTTTTACAAGTTAAGAAGGAATTGGAAAGTGTATGCACTGAGTATTCCCACCAGGCCAGTATTTCTGCTCCAGAAAATATTTCATTTATTTTGTTTATTCCATTTTCCCTACTTTGATACCGCCAAGGAAACAAGTGGGGAAAAAAGGATAATCAGTTTGTAACATAAGATACAATGAAAAGAAATTTGTTGCTTACTCAGAGATGGGAAACAATCCAAGGAGAAAAGGGAGAAAGCCACTAATTGCTGCGCAAGAAGGACCAGTCCAGATATACAGGAAGTCAAGGAGGTATAGAACAAAGGCTCAGGTGTGAATGGTCTAGGAGTAGTCCTGGAATATGATAAACCAGGGGAGTATTTATGAATTCAGCTAACTGACAGGAAAAACTCAAGCTGTAAGAGTAGTCTTTAGTGGGATGAATACTGCTACAAGAAACTACAGACTGAATATATTTGACACTACTACTGTTCTCCACAATTTGGTTCTGATTTCCTTAAATGACTTTCCAGGAGAAAAAAATGAAATGGTATAAGCTAGATTTTCTATTACTCATTTTTCTCCCTTTCCCTTAAATCTCAGCCCCTTAGGAAAATATATGTCTTTATACCCAAGAAGATTTCAAAAGACTGCGTGAGAAGACAAAATATTATAATAAAATGTGCAAAGAACTAGAGTTAGAAAACCAAAAAGGAAGAACATGCTTGGCAATTCTTGAGCAGAGTGAACCAAAGAGAAAATTTCAGACATGAGTTGCGATGTTGAAGGATTCTACAGGAAAAATATTACATCACACAGAAAATATCATAGCAGATGGAAAGAGTATAGTCACTGTGCCAAAAAAGAGTTGATCAATGCTCAATCATTTCAGGAAGCAGCATATATTGAAGAGCTGATGGTAACGAAACAATAATTCTAAGATTATCAAAAAACACGTATCCAGGAAATGACTGAATCCAAACAGATGTTTCAATGAACTGTTGTAGCACTGGAAGCAGTCACTCTTCTATGGCAAGAAATTTGGAAGACAACTACCCGGCTAGTCAGCTAGATGAGACTCATATGTATGTTTATTCCAAAGAAAAAGGATCCAACAGAATGCAGAAATTATTGAATAATATCATTAATATTACATGTGAGTAAAATTTTGTTTAAGATCATTTAGAAAATGTTTGCAGCATTACATTTTCCATAAATTTAAGCCACATTCAGAAGAGGACATGGAACCAGGGAATTCATTGCTGATTGCAGATAAATCTTAGCTGAAAGAAGAGGGTACCAACAAGATATTTTCCTGTATTTTATTGACTATGTGAAGGTATTTGACTGAGGGGATCACAGTAAATTATGGATAACATTGCAAAGAATGGGAATTCTAGGACACTTAATTGTGCATATGTGGAACTTGTACATGGACCAAGGAACAGTCATTCAAAAAGAACTAGTGAGTACTACGTGGTTTAAAATGAAGAAAGGAGTGTGTTAGCGTTGTATCCTTTGACCATATTTAGTCAATTTGAATGCTGAGCAAATAAAGTGAAGCTAAGCTACATGAGAAGAACTTGTCATCAGGATTGGAGGACTACTAATTAACAATTTGCAATATCAGATGACGCAACCTTGTTTCCTTAAAGCAAAGAGGACTTGAACTATTTATTGATGGAGATCAAAGACTACAGCCTTCAGTCTGGATTACACCTCAACATAAAGAAAACAAAGATCCTCAGAGAATTTGTTACCGGACAAAGCTCCAGGTTTTCACTACCTTCTGTTAGAACCAATCTCAGAGACAGGTATTTTGGGTAAGAGATCAAAGGTTGCCCACCAGTATGCAAGGAACAGGGGGCATACTCATTGTCAAAGCCTGTCTGAAGCTGCCAGGCAAGCTTGGGGTTTTTAAAGGGAGAGGCTACATGCCATTACAGGGACACGTATTCAGGAAGAAACAATGAGAGCAATTTAGGGGAGGGACATCAGTCCAGGGTCAGGCCAGGTGGAGTGTGTACCAGAATTGAAGTCCAGGAAGCTCTCGGCTGTCACCTGAGCAGGCAGTCCTCAAACTGGCACCTCCACTGTCTGATGCTCCTAAAGAAGAAACTGTAAAAGGCTGCAGAAATTTTATCTCAGTGGCTCCTGCAAGTTAATGTGTGATTTCCTGCATGAGCATGGCAATGTTAAGAAGCCTGGAATTTTAAGAAAAAGAGGTAAAGAGTTAATCCTGAAACACGGGTAAAGAATTGGTCTTGACTGTCTATTTCAATTCTCTGTGTTGTTTGAAAAAAATGGCATTCCTGGTATCACTCTCAACTGAACCCATAAGCAACACCCTGACACAAAGAAGTAGTCAAGGATTTCATTTTACTTAAAATCACAGCACCTATGGCAGCAGCAGTTAAGAAATCAAACAATGGATTGAATTGATCAAATCTGGTGCAAAAGATCTCTTTTAAGTTTTCAAAAGCAAAAATGTCACTTTAAGAACTAAGGTGAGCTTGAAGTAAGTCACAGTATTTTCAGTCTCCTTGTAATGCATGTGAAAGCTGAACAATATATAGGAAAAACCAAAGAAGAATTGATGCCTTTAAATCATGGTGCTGGCAAAGAATATTGAGTATACCATACACTTCTCAAAAAAACAAACAAACAAAAATATATACTTTGGAAAAGTACAACCAGAATGCTCCTTAGAAACAAGGATGCCAAGACTTCATCTTACATATTTTAGACATGTTATCAGGAGGGTTCAGTCCCTGGAGGAAGACCCTCAACAATGCGGATTGACAGTGACATCAACAGTTGGTTCAAGCATAGCTACAGTTGCAATGATAGTACAGGATCCAGCAGTGTTACATTCTGTTGTGTGTGGGATTGCTGTGAGTCAGAACTGTCTAAAGGGTGCCTAACAACAACAACAAAGAGTGAAGGAAAATCTTGTTTACACATGTTATTGTTTCCCTTCTTGTATGTTCTCCCACTGTCATTAAATCATATGCAATCTACACTTGCAAACAAACTCACAAACATTGCACTACATAGGAAAACAATATTTTAGATGCCCTTCATTAATAGATTATGACTAAGTACCTAATTTAATCCTTTCCAAAGAAATTGGAAAGAGATGAAGGGAAATATTAGGACTTTAAACTTTAATTTTAGAAAAATCTGTCTACATATTACTGTAAGTCAGAGTGGAGAATGGAAAGGAATCTTTCTGTGGAAACTGGGTTTTATGTGACTGACACAGACTGCATTTTTAATAGCACAGGCTGAAATGCATTATTTAGAATTCACTGTTGTCCAGCAATTCAGCTCTGCTGTAGATTTCATACTAATAGTGAGTCTGTGGTCTGCAAGAATTCAAACCTCTTTTTTTGTGATCAATACCAGTATCAAGGTCAAGGTAGTATTTGCTTGCTCAAGTAGAATGTGGTGGGTTAGCACATGTGATATCGTATCAATATTTCAATGGATCAGACACCTGGGAAATAGTTTTTGGTATAGGGTATTTCAATGAATCTCTAAAAGTATCTAGCCATTTTTATTTTGATTTTTTCTTTGACCAGTGAGGATAATATTACATTTACACGAGGGAGGCATTTCATTTCAGGGAACAATACACGGATACTAATGGATACGTATCTGCACCAACAGAGCTCTTAAACATTTTTTTTTTTTTTTTGGAGAACTACAGAGATTTTATTTTGGCTAGGGGGTAATAAACATTTGTGTTGAAAAGGGTAGAAAATAAGGTGAAATGGGTAAACAGGAGCTAGAAAGTAAAGGACTTGCTATGTCACATTCTAGAGTTACGATTTTATCCTATAGGCCATTACAGGGAGCCACTGTGCACATGTGTCCCCCTTCCCCTTTTGCCGTCAAGTCAATTCCAACTCATAGCCACCCTATAGGACAGTGTAGCACTGTCCCATAGAGTTTCCAAGGAGCACATGGTGGATTCAGACTGCTAGTCTTTTGGTTAGCAGCTGTAGTGCTTAACCAATAAATGAAATTCTTGAACCTATGGATGGTAAAATTAGAAGTAATGTTATGTATTGTTATTATCTGTTGATGAATATAGTGATAATTTTTCAAGAGAAAACATAATACTTTATAATGACCAAAACTACCTTGATCACTAAGAGCTCAAAGGCTAAAATTGAGTGTAGCCCCTACCCTAGTAAATGTAACCTTTTCGTGTTTGTACAATGAAGCATTCATATAAAACTTAGAGTCAAAAAAATTTTTACCTAAGGCTTAATCCAGGTACTTGCTACTTTCTGCGTGACTTTATTTATTCTGTTATTTTCCTAATCTGTGAGATAGTGTTGATAATAATCTATACTTCAAAGACTCCTGAGAGATTCACATGAAAGTATATACTGTACATGCCATGTAATGACATTATAAAAGACTCAGACATGTGTTTTTTTTTAATGAATGTTATTGCCTGTGCTTTATTTTTATTTCAAAATATTTATATCAATTACTTTGAGTACTGAAGCTCAAAGTTTGCAACTATTAGCTATTATTGACATATTTCTACCTTCCTTATGTCTGATGCTGTTTTCAATATAAACTATAGAACAAATAAAGTTAAAAACAAAAAACAACTGAAAAACAATCATTACTTTGTTGTATTTATATTGCATAGATTCAGATTTTTCTATGGTCTAATGCTATCTCTAGGTACTTGATATTTAGTGTTTCTCATCATGCCTATTTAAGAATGGCACCTGAGTAGTCATGAGGATAATAATACATACCTTAATAATACATATTATTCACTTTTGGTGAATAATAAATTAGGTAGTATAAGTGAAGTGTTTAGTGCAAATTTGAATGAAGTCCATTAATGCATGTTTGCTATTATTGCTCTTAGTTGCCACGGAGTAATTTCCAGCTCAAGGCAATCCACATGTGGGAAGTAGACTGACTTCATAGGAGGATGTGAATTTTTGGAAGCAGTTCACCAGTCTTAATTTCTAAGGCACCCATAGGTGGTTTCAAATGTCAGTCTTTTGGCTAGCAGTCAAGGGCTTATGCATTTGCTCCACTGAGAGACTTTAAAACTATGTTTAGTGTATAAGAATACAATATGTTAAGAAATAAATGATCATAGGTTTGTGTCCAACATGATTCAGTAAATGTTTGGAAGGGGGTGGGGAAGAAAGAGAGAGACACAAAATTTTATGAGGTTTGTAAGAGGGTATGCTTTAGTCGATTGACAGAGGCCTCATCTATTTTTCACCTTCATATAAGATGCCTTACAATAAATAATACGTTTCTATGAAAAAAAAATAACCATGAGTAAAACTCTCCACTATTTACTTGTTATATAGATATTTTTATAGATTATAGATAAAGATCTGAAAACAACCAACACAACAGAGCAAGAGAAGCGGAAGAATAAAGCAGCAAAAAGTTAGAGTATAATGACGGGAGTAGAAGAGGGTGCAGTAATGCTAAGCTTGTTGAAACTATCTCTTCTTCTTCTTATCCTCAATAATGTACATGAACAACAAGCACACACACGTTATATCCTCATACATGAATTTCATTGTAGTCCCACTGATAAATTTACACCTAAAATTGAAGTGTTCTATAAGTAGTATATTTATTCTAGTTGAACAAGTTCATATATGTTAGGAAAAAACCGTATACATATATTCATAGTTAATTAAATAATACATAAATATAGTTAAAGAGAGACCTAGACATACTGATGTAGCACAACTCAAAATGAGAAGAAACAACTGTAAACATCCATTATTAATTGGAATGTGGAATGTACAAACAATAAATCTAGGAAAATTGAAAGTTATCAAAAATAAAATGGAAAACATAAAGGTCAACATCTTAGGCATTAGTGAACTGAAATGGACTGGTATTGGGCATTATGAATCAGATAACTGTATGATCTACTACACCAAAGATGATAAAGAAGAATCATGTCATATTTGTCTTAGGCTAGGTTCTCTAGAGAAGAAAACTAGTAAAATGTATAAGTGTATGCAGAGAGTTTTATACAAGCCAATGACACACATAGTTGTAGAGGTTGGAATGTCCTCATTCTGTGGTCCAGTCAAGAGGCTTCTTCTGATTCACATAGCCATAGGGGCTGGCAAAACTCAAGATTAGCAGAACAGAAGGCAGGGCTCTTGCTCACAGTCTATGAAGATAGATTACAGGATTGTCAGCCAAGATGGCATGTAAGCTGTTAGCTCAAGTCCCAAGGACTGGACATAAGATAAATAGAAGCCAGCTGCAGGATCCACAGCTAGTAATTGTTTACAAACCTTGTCAAAAAGTCCACTTATATTGGAGGGTGGCCACATCCCCAAGGAAATTCTCTTTGATCAGTTGGCTGCTTCACTGGAGATCCCACTGTGGAGGTGATCACACCATCATATAGCTGACTGCCAAACTACATTGTCACTGCCAAACCACTGAGATTTATGGCCTAGCCAAGTTGACATAACCTTAATGATCACAGCCTACTCTTCATCAGCTTGGCACCTGTACACATTTTAAACCACACATTATCTGTGAATGGAGAAAATTGTAAAATTGTGCTTGGGCCTAACATGGTGCAATGAACATACATACAACAGAGTATGAACTAGCCCTGTTTACATCTTATAAGTACGGAACAAAAATATTTACTTGATACATACAAGACAGAAATACTCATAACAATTATAGTCCTCATTTCTGCAAATGGCCATGTGGTAATAACTTGTATTTAGAAGAGTTTCCCACCACCCATGCTGTATTTGCTTTGGCCACAGCACCTTGGTGTGGTTCTTTACCTATGGTGTGGCCCAAACCTTCATTCCTGAAGAGTCTGGGGCAGTAGTAGTCTTGTCAGATAGTGTAGCTGTAGTTTTCCACTGACTTTAATCACAAGGCATGGTAGTACTAAGAGACACCCTAAGGGATCTCCTGCATTCCAGACATATTCTTCTTTACCTCCATTATGTAGTACCACTTGAATTTTCTCTTTGTAATCAGAATCAATCACACCAGCCAGTACAGTAACTTATTTACCTGTGGATGCAGAAGCATAAGAACACTGAGGTGGCCAGGTGCCTTTCTTAGCTTCCAGTTCAGTAGAATCAGTGATATGACTCCAGGCAGGAGCATCACACCCTTTGGAACTAAGACCTTTAGACCCACAGAGTACAAGATCTTGGGAACAAGAAGAAAAGATTTTATTACAAGGTTACTAGTGGTAGTAGTGAGTGATGTAACTTCCATTTCCACCTCTTCATTCCTGAACCTAGGGATCCTGGCTATGGGAGAAATAGCACCATGTGTTAGACACTGGTTTACAGCATATATAGCCTCTTGGAGAACACTGTAGCAACTCTGCAAAAGATTGTCTCCTAATTGGCACCATAATTACATGTTTAGAAGGCCACCCATTTTTCTATCAGTGGCTTCAGGATGACGGGGAATATAGTTAGAACAGTGAATTCTGTAAGCATGTGCCCACTGTCACACTTCATTTACTGTGAAGTAAGCCCCTCAATCTGAGACAATGCTGTGTGGGATGCCATGAGGGTAAATAAGGCATTCTGTAAGTCCACAGATGGTAGTTTTGGCAGAAGGATTGTGCATAGCAAAACTAAATCCATATTCGAAGTGTCTGTTCCAGCAAGAGCACAGTGTTGCTCTTTCCATGAGTTCCAGCAAGAGTACAATGTTGCTCTTTCCATGATTGGAGTGGTCCATTGTAATCAACTTGCCACCAAGTTGCTGGCTGGTCACTTGAAGTGATGGTGCCATATCAGGAACTCAGTGTTGGTTTCTGCTGCTGGCAGATTGGGCATTCAGCGGTGGCTATAGTAAAGTTAGCCCTGGTGAGTTTAAGTGTACATGTAACCTCCATTCTACCATGACCACTTTGTTCATAAGCCCGTTGAGCATTGAGGGGAGTGATGGCAAAATAGTGTGATTGGTTCCACAGGATGCATCATCGTATCTACTTGATTGCTAATATTCTACTCTGCTGAGACCACCCTTTGGTGAGCCTTCATGTGGAACAAAAATAAAGTTCACTTCTTTGGCCCATTCAGGAAGGTCAATCCATACAACTCTTCCCCCTACATCCTTGTCTGCAGTTTTCCAATTGTATTGTTTCCCTGGCCATCCAGCCAAATCACTGGCCACAGCCCATGGAGTCAGTATACAATCACACGTCTGGTTGTTTTTCTCTCCAGTCAAAATGAAAAACCAAGTGATTGACATCTGCCCTTTGGGAGGATTTCCCTTATCACTAGTCTTCAGGGAGGTGCCCAGCAGGGGCTGTAGTGCTGCCCCTGTCCACTTTCAAGTGGTACCTGCATATTGCACAGAACCATGTGTAACTGGGCAGGAATTTTCTCTTCATCAGTCAATTGGTTATAAGAAGCTTGTCTTCAGGCCAGAGGTGCACATTGGGAGACTGAAAGTGATGCCACAGGAGTGGAGACTAGGGTCATTTGGGAAACTTCCTTTTGTCACTTGTTCCTTCAGTTACTGCTTGGGCCTGATCTCATGTATACCACTCCCATTTAATAAGGAGTGTTGCTATGCATGTCAGATTTTATAACTTTGTGGGTCAGTTCATGATGGACAGCTCAGGATGCATACTGATTGGTAGCCCTTGTTTAAGCATTTGGTCTCTCCTATGGTCAAATAACAAGCATAAAGCTGCTTCTCAAAAGGAGAGTAGTTGTCTATAGGGGATGACAAGCCTTCGCTCCAAAATCCTAGGGATCTGTGCTGTGATTCACCAGCAGAAGCCTGCTAAAGACTATCAACAGCATATCTTTCTGACACTTCAAGAACCACTGGATCAGCTGGATCATATAGCACAAGGGACAGAGCTACTTATGTGACAATCTGAACTTGTTCAATGTCTTTTCTTGCTTTGGGCCCCACTCAAAACTAGCAGGTTTTGGAGTCATCTGATAACTAAGCCAGAGTAGTAAACCTAAACAAGGAATATTCTGCCTCCAAAATTCTAAGAGGCCTGCTAGATATTGCGTCTCCTTTTCAATTGTAGGAGCACCCAGATGCCATAATTTATACTTCACTTTAGAAAGAATATTTCATCACGCCTCATACCACTGGACCCCTAAAAATTTAGTGAGGTGGAAGATGCCTTTGTGGCATTAATTTCTTACCCTCTATAAGGTTGCTATGAGTTGGAATTGTCTCAAAGGAATGTGTTTTGAGATAGCATGCAAATATTTTACCAGTAAGTCAAGAGTCATTGACATTTCTTCCTTACTGGGTCAAATTAACAGAATATCATCAATACAGTGAACCAGTGTGATATCTTGTAGAAGGGAAACATAATCAAGGTCCCTATGAACTGAATTATGACATAGGTCTCTAGAGCTAATATAGATGTGAGGTAAGACACTGAAAGGATATTGCTAGCCTTGCCAGCTGAAGCCAAAATGCTACTGGTGGTCCTTCAAAACAGGTATGGGAAAAAAGGCATTAGCCAGATAAATAGCTGCATACCAAGTACAAGGAGAGTTATTAATTTATTCAAGCAATGGAAGCACATCTGGAACAACAGCTGCAATTGGAGTCACCACATGGTTAAGTTTTTGATAATCCACTATCATTCTCCAAGATCCATCTGATTTTTGCACAGGCTAAAATAGTTGAGTTAAACAGGAATATAATCAGAATCATGACTTCTGTATCTTTCAAGTCCTTGAAGGTGGCATTGACCTCTGCAATTCCTCCAGTGATGTGTTATTGCTTTTGGTTTACTCTTCTTCCAGGTAAAAGCAGTTCTAACTGCTTCCATTTGGCTTTTCCTACCATAGTATTTCTTACTCCCCTTTGTCAGTGATTCAGTGGAGGGATTCCACCAGTTGCTGAGTGTATCCATTTCAACTATACATACTAGAACTGGAAAAATCACTACAGAATGGGTTTTGGGACCCACTAGACCCACTGTGAGACTGAAATGAACTAACGCTCCATTAATAACAGGACTTCCATGTTCCTCACTCTGATTGGTGGGCTGCTGTGACATTTTCAAAGCCCAAAAGTTAGTTTACAGCCAGTATCTACTAATCATTCAAAAGTCTGATTATATGATTTTCCCCAGTGAATAGTCACTACTGTAAATGGCCAAGATATCTTTGGGAAAGCCTGGGAGAAAGATGAACAGTATAGGTTTTTGACAGTATTTTGGAGTCCTTCCACAAGTGAACCTGGCATCTCCTTCAATCAAGGGGTTGTGTCTGTAAAGCTGCTGAAATTGGGAATTGATTGAGGGGCTATAGCTGGGGATTTGACCGTTATACACTTGACCTAGAATTCTCCTGCTTGTAAAAATCAAGGAAATAGTAAATTTTCTATCTATTTCACTCTTAGGGACACTGTGATTAAGTAAGCAACATCCTAAATCCATAAAAGTCAGACTACTCTGGTTGCTGCGTTGACTCAGCTGCACATTACAGTAACCACAGCAACTTTGTTTTTGTTGATTGAGTGCAATAGCTTGGCCTCCATCATCATGAGGTTCAAACAGCTTCAATGTAGTTAGTTGTCTTGATTCAATTAGGGAACTTTCCACTGTCAAATCTGACTTACATAAAATAGCAATCATAGTAGTCTTCATGGATGCTGGGGTACCCTTCACAAATTTGTTCCTCTTCATTATGGTAAAAGGTGTGTCCTTTGGGTATTACATGCATGGGTTTTGGGGTCTAATCTGACAAATACACTCTAATATGCCAATTTCCCTAACCCTTTTGATACATTCTTCTACAATATACTGTGGTCAGTCAGGTACTTCGTCTTTGTTTAGTGTAGTCCACTTTGTAATCCACGCTTTAGCAACCCAACCAAATAAACTATTAGATCCTTTCCTAATCTCTCGAGCTGAAACACTGGAAGAATTTGTGCTTAGTGGGCCCATATTGATAAATTTAGACTGATCCATCTTTGTTTTTCTTGCACCATTGTCCCATATCTTTAATAGCCTTTGCCATGCATATTCTCCAGGTTTATGCCTGTACATGTTAGAAAGGCGAAGCAGTTGTTTTAGAGTACAGCTTACTTTCCTGGGTTATACTTTGTACTTCACCTTTTGGGGCTTTCTGGGACCTAAGTCTGGTTTTGATCTAGAAGCCAAAATCGGTTAGGAAATATTTGGAGGACATTCAGCATTGTCGTGTAAACGATCTCCTTTAGACAATGACTCAGACAAAATCTCTTCAGACACAGCTTTGTAATCTCACTAGATTTGGGTGGAGAGGCTAATAGTTTTACTGGCCAGGGAGGCTTAGCAGATAAACATGGAAAAATCTCTTCAGATAGAAGTGAGAGGGGTGGTTCTGTTGGTAGGAATGATTCAACATAATTTAGGGACTTGGTATCTCTTGCTTCCTGGTTTTCTGCTCTTACGTCCCCATCTCAGGCTTAAGGATCTCATTTTTTCCAAGTGAATACACTCAACCACTCAAGGCTGGAAACAGCGTTGGTGTTACAATTTAGCTGCTCTTATGAAAAGACTCTGGACGTGGGTTTTTGGCACCATCAGCTCTGACAATACAAGAAATAAAGCTTTCTTTCAAAGCGAAAAAGAAAATTTTTTTGTCATTAATGCGACACTCAAGCCTTGACTCTGAAGCCCTGAGTTTGTCTCTTTCATTCTGTTATTTAACAAAAGTAGAATCAAACAACCAACTTCCTTATACTTCTCATTATGACAAAATGGTAGAGAAATATCAACCATGTAGTCATCCAAAGCCTTGTCTTTCACCAATACCTGATCTATTGGTGGTGATATTTTATATTTCTAGTGCCACCTCATGCCATAGATTTGAAGTACCCTCTTTACTACTGGAGACAGAGTGGTCAGCATCTTTAAGACCTACTAAAGTTGCCAACCAATTTAGAAAACCCATCTTTACATTTTCATTTCTTTAGAACCACTCTCCATACCAAATGTCCTAAGCTGTGTTCTCTAGAGACACAAAACCAGTAAACTACATAAACAGAGAGAGAGAGAGACAGATTTATACCAAGGAAAGGGCTAAAGTGGTTGTAGAGACTGGAACTTCCCCAATCCATGGGGTCAGGCTGCAGATCTCCTGATTTCTTTAGTCACAGGCTGGTGACCCCAAGATCAGCGGGTAGGTTGCAGGTCTCTTGCTCACAGGCTGTAAAGACTGACAGTTTACAAAGATCAATAAGCAAGATGCAGGTTACGTTGCTAGCTGAAATCACAAGAACTGGATGTAAGATGAACACAACCAGCTGCAAGACTCAGAGCAAGCCAATGCTTGCAAGCCTTGCCACACAGTCCACTTATATTTGATGCAGGCCACACTCCCAAGGAGACTTCTTCTCAACTGATTGCCTACTCACAGCAGATCTTATCATGGAGGTGGTCACATCATATCAAATCTCATCAGAAAAGTGATTACTTTTTCATACCACTGCCAAACTGCGTCATCATTACCGCCAAACCACTGAAAATCATGACTCAACCAAACTGACAGCCACCTTTAACAATCACTGTGTTCATCATCAAAAAAAAAAAAAAAAAAAAAAAAAATCCAAGATCTATGCTGAAGCACAAAGCTGTCAGTGTACACACAAGGAAGACTGGTTAATAAGAGAATCATTCCAATTTATACACCATCTACTGATGCCAAAGATGAAGAACTTTAAGAGTTTTACCAAATTCTGAAGTCTGAAATTGGTCAAATATGACATCAGATTCATTGATAGTTACAGGTGAACAAGAAAGTTAGGGAAAAAAAGGAAGAAAGATTGACATTTGGAAAAATACAGCCTTGGTGATTATAATGTCAGAGATCATGTGATAGAATTTTGTAAGACCAACAACTTCATCATTGCAATTATCTTTTTTTGATTACATAAACAGTGACTGTGAGGACTGCCAGTTAAGTTCATGAGCTCAACACCAATGGAAACAACAGTCAAAAACCCAAAGACGTATTGCACTGGGCAAAACTAGTGTAAGAGACCTGCTTAAAGTGTTCAAAAACAAAAACGTCACTTTAAAGACTAAGGTTGACAGACCCTAGCCATGGTATTTTCAGTAACTTCAGACGTATGTGGAAACCAGACAATGAATAAGAAAGGCTGGAGAAGAATTGATGCTTTGGGATTACAGTGCTGGTGAAGAATACAGGATACATCGTGGGATGCTTGAAGAATAAACAATTCTGTTTGGAAGAACTACAGCCAGAATGCTCATTAGAAGCAAGAATGGCAAAACTTAGACTCACATATTTTGGACGTGTTATCAGAAATGACTAGTCCCTGGAGAAGGATACAATACTTGGTAAAGTAGAGGGTCAGCAAAAAAAAGGAGATCCTCAGTGAGACAGGCTGGCAAAGAGGTTCCAAGAATGGGCTCAAGTGTAACAATGATTGTGAGGATGGCACAGGGCGAGGCAGTGTTGTGCTCTGCTGTACTTGGTGCCGCCGTGAGTTGGAACAGACTCAAGGGCACGCACCAACAACAATAGATACGTAATTACGAGATAACTGTTTCCTTGAAAATCGTAAATCAGGATTTTATTTCATGACATTGAAGGTCAAACATTAGTGAAAAGTAAGTTTAAAATGTTGAACAATGTGCACAACATTTTATACATGTGAAATTTAGTTATTTGCGAGGATTTTTAACACTTCTTGGCCATTAATGTCTTTTCTTGGTGCATCAACTATTCAGCAATTTTGCTTTTCTCTTCACCTCACAGTAGCAAACAAAAATTATAGCATTAAAAGGTGCACAGAGTGCTTACTGACCCTTGAAATGCTGTTTTTCAAAAATACTGAGTCCATAAAATGATGTGATATATACTTTTTAATATTGAATACAAAATACTGAGATAAAACTTCTGAAATTTAAAGAAAAATAGAAGACAGATTTCCTTTTTAACTCCAAAGTAACATGGAAGGAACACACTGAGTCATCATAACAAGAAGAATTGTTCAGTGTTCAACAACTTCAAGAGCATATGGTCAGGAATCTATGGTACTGAAGAAGTTCAAGCTGTAATGAAGGTATTGGTTAAAAACAAGGCTCCAGTAATTGATGAAATATCAACCGAGATGTTTCAACAAATGGATGCTGTGCTGGAAGTTGCTCACCCATCTCTGTGATAAAACTTGGAGGAGAGTTACCTGGCCAACAGACTGGAATAGATCCATATTTATGGCTGTTTCCAAGAAAGGTGACCCAACTGAATGTGGAAATTATTGAACAAGATCATTGATATCACATGCAAGTAAAATTTTGCCAGAGTTCATTCAAAGGTGACTGCAGCAGTATATTGACAGGGAACTTCCAGAAATTCAGGCTGGATTCAGAAGAAGACTTGGTACCAGAGATATCACTGCTGATGTCAGATGGATCTTGGCTCAAAGAAGAGAATACCAGAAAGATGTTTACTTGTGTTTTATTGACTATGTAAAGGCATTTCCACTGTGTGGGTCTTAATAAATTATGGCTAACATTGTGTATAGTGGGAATTCTGGAACTCTTAGTTGTGCTCATGAGGAATCTGTACTTAGATAAAAAGGTAGCTGTTGGAACAGAACAAGCAGACTGCTTTAAAGTCAGGAAAGGTATACAAGGTCAGACAATTCCATGAACTCATCCTAGAAAAAGTGCTACATACCTCATTGCTGGATATCCCTGTGGTCACCTTTGAAGTACTCCACCTGGGAATCTATGAAGCAATGTCAGAGCCTACTCCACCCTTCAAAGCAGGTTTGGGACCCTTTATCTGGAATGGCCATCAGAACTGCTGTTGTATTACCCTTGGTGTCTAGAATGTCATCAAAATGTCTCCCTTTCAGTATTTCTTTGATTTTCAGGTAAAGAAAAAGTCATTGAGGGCCAGATCTGGTGAGTAGCAAGGGTGTTCCAATACAGTTGTTTACCGGCTAAAAATTCCCTCACAGATAGTGCCATGTGAGCTGGTTCCTTGTCGTGATGCAAGGGCCATGAGTTGTTGTCAAAAATCTCAGGTCATTTTTGTCTAATTGTTTCACGCAGTTTTTTCAGCACTTCCAAATAGTAAACTTGGTTAATGGTTTGTGTAGTTGGTACAAATTCATGATGACCAATCCCTCGGATATCAAAAAAAGGTTAGCGACATCGTTTTCACTCTTGATTTGAACTGATGGAAATGTTTGGGTCATGGAGAGTTGACTGACTTCCATTGTGCACTTGGACCCTTTGTTTCAGAGTGGTATTGGTAGACCTATGTTTCATCACCAGTGATAACACAGCCCAAAACATCATATTGCCTCTCCAAAAGGTGTTGGCAGACTGATTTACTTTTGCTTTTGTTCATTGGTGAGCTCCCTTGGGACCATTTTTTGCACACCTCTTTCTCATGTCTAGATTTTCAGTTAAGGTTTTTCTGTTTCTCTATGGATGTTTACTTGGTCTGCTATGCTTCTCACAGTCAGCCGACAATTTTGACACACAAGTCAGTGAATTTTTGCTGTTTCCATCAGTTCTGCTTATTACTGGCTGCTCTGATCACTCTTCATTAATTAGGCACTTTCTCTGCCCTCAGAAAAAACATTTAATCCATTTGTATACTAACATTTTTTCCTTGGCATTAGCCCCATAAACTTGGACTAACATGTTCCTGATTTCATTTTCATTCTTGCGCAGTTTAAGAAATTTAATGTTTGTTCATTTCTCTAATTAAAGCACTTACAGTCTCGTAACAGCGTACAAAGGCATGCAACAAAAATTATGAATGCCATTCAGGAAGACACTGTCACAAGTTGACACTAACACAGCTGCGAGACTCTGATATACCAAGGTTATCAAACCTTACCAAGTTGTTTGTGCAGTGCTGCCAATATAAGCACATGGTGACAAGTTCGTGAACTTAATTGTCAGAACTCATGCACATTTTGCACATGTTGTCAGGAGAGCTCAGTCCCTGAAGAAAGGCATCATGCATGGCAAAGCAGAATATCATCAAAAAAGAGGGAGACCCACAATGAGATGAACTGACACAGTGGCTGTAATAACGGGCTCAAGCAAAACATTGATTGTAGGGGTGGCACAGGATCAGGTAGTGGTCTGTTCTGTTGTACCTAGAGTTGCTCTAAGTCAGAACTCACTGGATGACACCTAACAAAAACAACAGTCACTCATGCAGACTCACAGTGGATCAATTAATAAAGAAATTCACTAATCAGTTAATACGAACTTGAAGGACTGAAGACAAGATATCATCCAAATATATTTCAGACTAGTCCTCTGTCAGATTTAAATTCATCTCCCCATTATGTTGAAAAAAATAAAGTCTTGGAAAGCTTGAGAACTGATGTAAGTTTGGTGATATAAAGAACAAGAAAATAAACAGGGATCAATTAAATTTAATATTTGAGATACTAAGAAATGTGGGCTGAACGTACAACGATTTGTCAGGCTACATAGAATTCTGTGGACTAAGGAATATTGAGATCTTTTTGCAAGTCTGTTTATTCAATGTAAAAGTCAAGAAATTAGCATATCCATTTAGACACTTGATAGGACAAGATAAACAGAACATTTCTATAATTATGTTTTAAAAATGCAGTGGTCTCATCTTAAAAAAAGGAGAAAAAGAAAATAGCCATCAAAAAGTCATACAAATTTACCTCTGGGGACTGAAAAGTTGGCTGTTCCAGTAAGAAACTTGTGAACAAGGTTTTTAGGCAATGATTTGTTTCAAACTGTGGCAGATTATATTGCTGGCATAAATCAGGCATGTGTAGCCCAGTGCTTTGTACAACTACTTACAGCCATAATGCCTTCTTCAGACAAAATGCATGTGCATTTATCTTGTAGATTTATTTTTAATTACTCAAAATACTTATAAATGAATATGCTTTCAGAGTAAAATTGTTTTGATACTTCAACACGAGTTTTTAGTAATCATCAAACAATAGGATTTTATGATTCCTAAAATCTAAATGAGAATAGCTTGGTAGTCTTTTCCAACTTTATTGGTAAACTATGGATTCAAAGTCCACTTAGACTGTTCATTATTTATATTTATCAGAAATATCTGCATGGCCAGGAATATTGCAAAGAAATAATATGTGTCCTAGCTCAAATGAGTTATTACACTGATAGTGGAATCCTTAGTGGCTTAATGGTTAAGAGGTATGGCTACAATCCAAAAAGTTGGCATTCTGAATCTACCAAGAACTCCTTGGAAACCCTATGGGACACTAGTCCTCTTCCCTTTAGGGTTTCTGTGAGCCGGAATCAACTCAGTGGCAACAAGCCTACCGTGAAAAAATTATGTAGAGATTGTTGTTATTTATCACTAACCCTATTGTTAATGTGGAACCTTGGTGGTAAAGTGGTTAAGAACTAAGGCTACTGACCAGAAAGACGGCAGTTTGAATCCTCCAGCACTCATTAGAAAGCTTATGGGGCAGTGCTACTGTGTCCTATAGAGTTGCTATGAATAGGAATGAATTCAGTGACACACAACAACAAACACACTGTTAATTTAAATAAGCTAAAATGTTAACTCATGGAATTAATAATTAATTCTTACATAATCAGATGTGTATTAAATCAGCAAAGTGCAAAGTAGGTTAGCCAATAAAATCAAATGATTTCCTTCCTTAGGTTTCAGCAGGCTACATTAACTGTGAAGTGTGAGAGTTACATGAATTAATTCTGTATTTCTCTATCAAATATTTGCTAGGTTTTCAGAGATAGTTTAGGGTGCAGACAGGTGTAATCTCATAAATGACTTGTAGTAAAATGGCATTCAGTTGCAGCTAAACTTGAACGAGGAGGGAAAGAATATCTGATCTTATAGTTTTAAAAAATTACTCAATTGTCAATTTTAATTTTTGTCAGAGAGTTTCTAAAGCATAAAATGAATTCTTGAAAACAAACTCTAGTATAAATATGGATCAATTTTCCCCACAGGAATCAGGAGTGGAACTTACTGAAGGTTATATAGGTTTTCTATCATCCACATGCACCTTTGTATAATGAAAAAAAGGGCTGCCACTTCTTATGTTTAATCATTATGCCATATTGCTAAGGAAAACGTAATTGCCACATCATCATGATCATCATCAAAAACAACACATAAATAAAATCACTGCTTAAAGAATAATTGCCTAAAGGCTATATACACATAGACAATGTCAAAGAATAGTTTCCAGAGGCTCCAGAGTACATGGTGAATCCTTCAACTTTATTCTCTCCTTATGCTGAATTACAGTCCTGTGAACAGTCTCCTCCAAGATTGTAAAGTGTCCATGAATAACATGTTAAGAAAGTATCAAAGATCTTAGGGACCTAAATGCATCAAGTGGTACTATAACTGGAAAAAAATAAGTAGATGAAAAAATAAGAAATTTTATGAAAGTCTGGAAGAAAACAGCAAGATTGATTCGATTTACTTCTATATAGCACCAAACCCAATGATGGCAGAATTCACCTTTTTTTCCAAAGACAAATGAAATATTTACCATGTTTGCTAGAAATTGAGATATACTAAAGACTCCAATATTTCAAAAGATCAAAATTATTCATAGTATGTTTTCTGAGCAATGTATAATTAGGAAAAAAAAATTCCTGCTGCCTATGAGTCAAATCTAACTCACAGCGACCTAGCGGCCAGGATAAAACTGTCCCATAGAGTTTACAGGGAGTGCCTGGTGGATTTGAACCACTGATCTTTTGGTTAGTAGATGCAGCATGTAACCCACTACACCACCAGAGTTTCCAATTAAATTAGAAAGCACCATTAAAAAGATAACTGGATCTCTGAAGGACCATATTACTAGACTGAGGATATGAGGACCGTGGTTTCAGGGAACATCTAGCTCAGCTGGTATAACATAGTTTATACAGAAAATGTTCTACATTCTACTGTGGTAAGAAATGTCTCGGGTCTTAAAAGTCTGTGAGCGGCCATCTAAGATGCTCCACTGGTCTCACCCCTTTGGGAGTGGGACACTGAACAGAACTAAAGACAAAAGGGACTAACGCACTACAATTACCTCGGTCTCCACCAGACGGAGTCCAGGACAACTAGGTGGTGTCTGGCTACCACCACCGACTGCTAAGACAGGAATCACAACAGAAGGTTCTGGACAGAGCTGGAGAAAAAAAATAGAACAAAATTCTAACAGAGAAAGATCAGATATACTGGCCTGACAGAGACAGGAAAAGCCCCAAGAGTATGGCCCTGGATACACTTTTAGCTCAGTGATGAAGTCACTCCTGAGGTTCACCTTCCATCTAAACCTTAGACAGGCCCACAGAACAAAGCTAGACTAAAAGGGCACACCAGCCCAGGGGCAAGGACTAGAAGGCGAGAGGGGAAAGGAAAGCTCGCAATGTGTCCTTGGTGTAATAAATTAAGTCAAATGTGTTACACTGTGAATAGAAAACTTGGTGGTGCTGAGAAAGGAGAGTGTGGAAATGTGGAATTATCAAGCAATGTCATAAAGTAATATGTGTGCTGTTTAATAAGAAGCTAGTTTGTTAAACCTTCATCTAAAGCAAAATTAAAAAAAAAAGATAATTAGCAAATCGCAAGCTGTCCAGGCATCAACTTATATATAATTTGTTTATATCATCTGCTGTCCAAACAGATACTAAAACAGGTATTATATATTTTAATTAAAATTTTTATTTTGAGATAATTTTTGACTTATATGAATTTGTCATGAAGACTATACAGAGAACTCATGTAACATTCAATTTCTCCCCATGGGTAATATCTTGCACTGAAGTACAATATCTTAGGCAGTCTGACAGTTATGTCCACACACTTAATTCTTCTAAGTATTACATACCTCATTGCTGAACATCACTATGCTCACTTTCAAGTTACTGCCTTTGGGAAGCCAGGCACTGATGTGAGTGAGTAGACCAGCTTTCAAAGCAATTTTGGAACTCTTCCTGGAATGGCAATTGCACACCATGCACAGAGGCAAATTTGCAAACTTAATTGTATAGTTGTCTGTAAGGGAGTTTTTCACCAGTAAACAAATAACTAAATTGGAACACCCTCCAGACTCACCCGATCTGGCCCCCAGTGACTTCTCTCTTTACCTAAAGATAAAGGAAATATGGAAAGGAAGACATTTTGAGTCAGGACATCAAGGGTAATGTGACGACTGCTCTGATGAACATTCCAGAAAAAATAGTTCCACAGTTGCTTTGAAGAGTGGGCCAGGTGCTGCCATCAGTGCGTAGCTTCCCAAGGGGAGTACTTCAGCAAGGAGGTACATAGCACTTTTTCTTGGATGAGTTCACAAACTCTTTTATGATTATTATGATTGAATGAAAATGTACATTCCCATAATAAATTTACGTGCCGACCTACATGCAGCTTCCACTGCTCTCCCTGCACGGTGACAGCACACTCTTCCTCTCTGTTTCATACATGACTTATCTTCCCAATGGTCTCCTATCTTCTCCTCTCCACCCATTCCCCTTTCTCCAGCATGAGGTCAGCAGGACGACCTCCTATAGATGCCTAGAACCATAAAGTGCCACAGCATGTGGTCACTCTGTGTCACCAAGTCCAAGCCATTGCTGTCTGAAAAGGTGACCTTCATTATGATTTATGGAGAGGGGCCACATCAGGGCCAGGGGCCCTGCTCCCAGGAGAACTCCGAGACCCCTGGACAATCAATTGTGGTCTTTTAGTGGAGATCTAAGGGTGCACCCCTATTTATACTTGTGTTGCCAGTGAGATTCAACTTTGTGAGCTCCATTGTAGCTATTACTGGTGGTGGCCGGGCACCCTCTGGTTCTTCCGGTCCAAGTCGGTGTAGACATCCACTCATGTGGGTCTCTCTGTCTTCTGGATTCTCTTTCCACTACATCGTTGTGGACCTTGGTGATCATCTGTTCCTGCTGAGTTGCGACCTTTTGCTATACCCTCAGATGGCAGCTTGGTGGCTTTTAAGACCCCAGATGCCACTCACCAATGCAGGATGTGGAGATATCTCATTAGCAAAATGCTACTTGTGCCAGTTGGCCTCAGTTTCCCCGGAGAGCATGATCCCTGACTCCCGCCCCAGCTACTCAGTCCTTGCAGTATTGGGTTAAGATAGGAGGAGTATACAAGTTGTGTTGAAGTCCCGTTAATATTGATCTTCTTACTAATGTGTGCAGTCACTGATTTCACCCAACCAAATTTCTAACAACTATCTAATCTAAACCCTGCCCCCTCACCCTCCTACCCTCCGCACCCTTGCAGCCGTCAAAGAGTCTTTTCTGTTATGCATGAGTGTGCTTTTAAGTTTTTATCGTAGGGATCTCATACAATATTTGTCCTTCTGTCACTTTCGCTCAACATAGTGTCCTCCAGGTTAAGAGATGTTTCCTGCAGTCATCGTTGTTCTTTATCATTGCATAGTGTTCCACTGAGTATATAGACCATAGTGTACCTATCCATTCTTCTGTTGTTGGTGCATCTGGGTTGATTCCATCTTTTGGGTATTGTGGACTGTGCTGCGATGAACATTCGTGTGCATGTGTCTCTTGGTGTGAATGGCCTTGATTCTGTAAGATATATTCCAAGCAGTGGAATTACTCAGTCAAACGGTACATCTATATTCATTATTTTAAGGGAGTGCCAGATTGCTTTCCAAAGAGGTTGCACCATTTTGCAATGCCACCAAAAGTGTAGGAGAGTTCCAATTCCTCCACAGCCTCTCCAGCATTTAGTGTTTTGCATTTTTTGGATCATGGCCAATCTTGTTGGGGTGAGATGGTATCTCATTGTCATTTTGATTTGAATTTCTTTAATAGCTAATGATTGTAAGCATGTCCGCATGTGTTTTCTGGTTGTTCTGTTTCAGTGTGTGATAATTTTGGTAGGTGACAGGGATCAAGGAATTTGTCCATTTCCTCTAGGTTTTCAAATTTGTTAGAATACAGTCTTTTATAGTATTCAGCTGTGATATTTTTGATTTCTGCTGGATCTGTTCTGACAACTTCCCTCTCATTTCTTATTTGGGTTATTGATTTCTTCTCCTGTTTTTCTTTAGTAATTTTAGCCAATAGTTTGTCAGTTTTATTGATCTTTCAACAAACCAGATTTGGTCTTATCAATTTTTTCTATTGTTTTTCTATTCTCTAATTCATTTAGTTCTTCTCTAATCTTTATAATCTGTTTTCTTCTGGTGCCTGAGGGGTTTCTTTGTTGTTCTTTCTGTGCTTGTTCAAGTTTTAGGGTCAGTTCATTGATTTGGTTTCTTTCTTCCTTACAGATGTGTGCATTTATGGAGATAAACAGACCTCTGAGCACTGCTTTGGCTGTATCCCATAGGTTCTGGTAGGCAGTGTTTTCATTCTCATTGGAATCTGTAAATTTCTTTATTTCATTCTTGAATTTTTCTATAACCCATGGTTTTTTTTAGCAAGGTATTGTTCAGTTTCCATGAGTTTCGCTTTCTATCTATGTTTTTTCTGCTATGGAATTCGAATTTCATAGCTTTATGATCTGAGAAGACACTTTGCATTAATTGAATTGTATGGATTTTGTTGAGAAGTGTTTTATGCCCTAACACATGGTCTATTCTGGAGAATGTTTCATGTGCACTGGAGAAGAAGGTGTAGTTGTCTGCTGATGGATAGAAAGTTCTGTATATGTTGATGAGGTCTAGGTGGTTAATTGTGGCAATAAGGTCTTCTGTATCTTTATTGAGCTTTTTTCTAGACAATCTGTCCAATATTAAGAGTGGAGTGTTGAAGTCTTCTACTATTATTGTGGAGCGATCTGTCTCCTTGTAGTCAGTGTTTCTTTGATGTGTTTAAGTGCTCTAACATTAGGTGCATAAATATTTAATATTGTTAAGTCCTCCTTGTGTATTGAACCTTTCAGTAATAAATAGTGTCCATCCTTCTCCAAGATGGTGGATTTTACATTAAAATCGATTTTATCTGAGATTAGAATTGCCATACCTGCTCTTCTTTGGTCATTGTTAGCTTGATATATATTCTTCTATCCTTTGATTTTCAGTATGTTCCTATCTTTAGGTCTAAGGTGAGTTTCTTGTAGGCAACATAAAGACGGGTCATGTCTTTTGATCCAAGATGTCACTCTATGTTTCTTTACTGGAGCATTCAGTCCATTCACATTCAATGTAATTATTGATAGGTATGTGTTCAGTGCTGCCATTATGATATGTTTATTTCTGAGTTGATGTTTTCTCTGTTGTTCTTATTAATGTGTTCTGCAACCTTCTTTGCGAGTTGATTTTTCACCTTTTTCAGGGTTGGTTTTGTGGTTGTTGAGACTCCTTATTTATGTTTCTTGATATGGTATGTTGCTTCTTTATTGTGTTTATGGCTGCCCTTATGATCCTGCTTAATAAACTATATGCAACCCCAATTTTGATTGCTACCAGTCTTGCCAAGTTTCTCTCCATCTGGAAGGACTATAATGACTGTAGTACAGCCCTCTTTCTAATATCATGATATCATAGTTTACATGATATGATTGATAGGTCGTTTCTTTCACTGTTATAGCTTTGATTGTGTTTGGAGCCTCCCCCAACTGAGTGTGTCCTTCTAAAATACAAAGTTAGCACCTTTGTTCTTCCATGCCAAGAGATTCTTTCAGTATTTCTTGTAGCTTTGGTTTGGTTTTTACAAAACTTCTGAGTTTCTGTTTATCCGTGAACGTCTTTATTTCATTTTCATATTAGAAAGATAGTTTTGCAATATGTCTAATTCTTGGTTGGAAGTTCTTCTCCTTCAAGGCTTTGAATGTGTCATGCCACTGTCTCTGTGCCAGCATCATTTCTGCAGAGAAATCTGACGAAAGCCTGCAGGGTTTCCCTCTGAATGTTAGCTTTGCTTTGAGTCTTGCTCCCTTTAAGAGTTTCTGCTTAGATTTCATTTTGTTGAGCTTGATTATAATATGTCTTGAAGTCTTTCTATTGAGATCTATATTGGGTGGTGTTCGATATGTATCTTGGTTATCTATATTCTCTTCTTTCGTAATTTCCGGGAAGTTTTCTGTCAGCAGCTCAGCAACAATACTCTGTGTTCTCTGGTGTCTCGCCCTGTTCAGGAACTTCAATTGATCGTACATTGTTCTTCTTAATAGAGTCCCACATGCTTCTTAATGCTTCTTCATGTTTCTTGTTTCTTTTCACTGATTTCTCCTCATAAATGCTGGAGTCAGTGGTTCTGTCTTCCAAATCAGAAAGTCTATTTTCCATTTGTTCCATTCTGTTTCCTTGGTTTTGAATTGAAGTTTCTATGTCTTTGCTCTTGTTCTTGATCTGGTGGATCTCAGAGTACTGATGTTCCCACAGATCAAAAAGCTTGCTTAGTTTTTCGTTTTGCTCTGCCGCATTTTGTATAAGGTCTAGTAGGACTCTATATACAATCCTTTTGCATTCACCTTCTGATAGTTTCAGGAAAGCTTCATCTGGGAATTTCTCAGGTCGTTTCTTCTGGGGGCCTTCTGATGCCATTGGTGACTTCCAGGTTATCGTTCTCTCCAATGTTTGCTGCTTTTTGGGCATCATGTGGGTCAATAGAGGCTGGGAGAGATGCTGTGAAGACATACCACTGTGTTTCTCTAGGTCATCTTAAGATGAGAAGTAAAAAGTATTTAGCACCTTCCAAAGTCAGTCAGGTTTTCAGCTGTATATGTCCCTCTTCCCAGCTGCCAAAGTAAACACCTCTATATTGAACATCTGATGGTATAAACTAGCTCAAAATACAGAAAGGCTACTGGCCTGCTGGCCTCTGCTGTTGGGCCCAGCTGTAAGTGATATTGTGTGTAACTCTGCTTTTCTGTTGGAAAAGCAGAAAAGCAGTTTCTTCTGGGTAGGAACTGCCTCCCAACCCAGGAATTAGGTCCACCTGAGGCTTCTGTATGGATGACCCCGCCTCCCAGTAAAACAAGATGGTGTCCCGCATAAGCTCGCCAGCCAGCTGGGACCAGGCTCCCAGTAGATAGAGAGGAGGAGAGTGCTGAAATGTCCAGAGTCCTACAGCCTCCACCTCTGGGCCCCGGGCTCAGGCAACACTGTGTAAAACACCACCTCCCTGCTAGAAAAGCCCTCTGTCCCTGGCAGGAGCAACCTCCCAGCCTAAGAACCAAGTCCAGCCAGGGCCTCTGCCTGGGTTTCTCCATTTCCCAATAGGCCAGAGGAGCTGAGGTGTAGGGAGTCCAAAGCTGGGCTCTCAGAATCTAGCAATTACACTTGCCGGACCCACCAGCACTGCGTCTGAGACCAGTAGCTAGTCAAGTCCCAGTTCTGCCTGCCAGCCAAGTCAAAATGGTGAGTTACCTTTGGTCTGTGCAAGCCTGTGCTCACCAAAAGTGGGGTCAGTGAAAAAGAGGATGTTTTGCATTCAGTGGTATGAAGTCCAAGTTAATAGCCCTATGCCTCATCCCAGGGCTCTGTTGGTGTCCAGAAGGCTCCATTTAACTATCATATCAGGTCTTGGTTTCCAGAGGGATTTAGGAAGATGTACATTTACTCTGCTGTCTTGACTCTGCCCCCTGAGTTTGCAAACTTAATTGGCAGTCCTGGTAGTTAGGACAGGGACGTTGACAGAGTTGAGCTCCACTACTCATCTGTCAGCTTGTCGTACTTTGGTAGCTTACATGTTGCCATGGTGCTGGAAGTTGTGTCATCAATATTTCAAATACCAGCAGGCTCACTCATGGTGGACAAATTTCAGTGGAACTTTTAGATTAATACAGACTAGGGAGAAAGGTCTGGTGATCTGCTTTCAAAAATTTGCCAGTGAAAATTCTATGGATTGCAAGAGCGTGTTGCCCAGTACACTACTGCAAAACGAATCTCTCAGTTCTGTTCACTGATAAATACCAGAAACAATGAACAATACTGTCATGATAGGTTTCCTAGGGTCCAGTATGTCAGGGGTTGCAGACAAAATTTGGCTGTACATTTATAATTATTAAAAATTACGTGATAAGTAAATCAAATTTCTTTATGAATTCTTGAAAATGCCAAATTTAAGAGTATAAATGAATATTAAATTAGTAATATTGTTTAATAAGCATTTCCTTTCATGTCTTGAGGTTAGCTGTAACAGGACAGCTAGACTAAAATATTTTCACACTGAATATGTACAGTCACATAATCACTGTCAGTCAGAAACCAACCATTCTCTGCTGGGGAAAATGACTTGTGAATTCAAACTGTTTTTAACTAATGATGCAATAATTTGCCAGTTCAGTGTTATTTCTAGGGAGATACCAACATTTATTTTTTCTACCAGATGGTTTTCTTTGTTAAAATTTTACAGAACTATAGCAATCATCAAAACTAATCTCATTCTTTCTTTGTCAAAGTCAAAAGTTTACTTTAGGGGGATAAACTTGCAAGTATAATAAAACTGATTTAAAAAAGTAAATACAGATGGCACCAGACACAAGGTAGGCAAATTGTGTCATACATTTTTGTTGTTCTTGTTGTAGCCTTATAGTGACACATGACTGATGTCCAGAGGCCACGCTTGCTGAGTGCTAGACTGAAGAGCTACTCCACATCCTATGTCAATACCAATGGACTCCATCATAATTTCTTATTCATTTGTGAAACTTAGGCATTAGCTTTTTCTGTGTCATATTTGGCTCATGTATTAAGATTACTCACTTTTTTTGTTATTTATTTTGAAATTTTCAAACATACGTAAAAGTAAACAAAACAGGAAAATCATTTTGAATATCAGTCACCAAAAGTTATGAATTATGAGTACCAGTCAATCATTTTTATCTACAACTCCTGGCATACTGGACACTAATGCTGCTTAGTGAAACTGACTTGGTCACATTCTTTAGCCATTTTAGTAATGAAAGGAAAATTTTTCAATTCATTATGGAGCCTGAATATTAAAATTATTGAAAACTGTTACTGACATCACACTCAAGTAAAATTTTGCTGAAGATCATTCAAAAGAAGTTGCACAAGTACATCGACAGGGAACTAGCAGAGATTCATGCCAGGTTCAGAAGAGAACATAGAACAATTTGCTGATGTCAAACGGATCCTAGTGAAAACAGAGAATGCCAGAAAAATATTGTCTGCATTTTATTGAGTATACAAGGGCATTCGATTGTGTGGATCACAACAAATTATTAGTAACTTGTGAAGAATGGGAATTCCAGAACACTCAACTGTATTCTTGAGGAACCTATACATAAGTTAAGAGACAGTTATTTAAGAAAAAGGACATTTTGCAGTTTAAAGTCAGGAAGGGTGTGTGCCAAGCTTGTATCTTTTCACTGTTCTTATTTAAATAATCTGAGAAACTGGATTATGTAAAGAAGAATGGGGTATCAGGATTGGAGAAATGCTAACTAACAGCTTATGTTACACAGATGACACAACCTTGCTTGCTGAAAGTGGTGGGTACTTGACGCACTTGATGAAGCTCAAACACTACAGACTTCAGTACAGTTTACATCTCAAAACAAAATCCCTCACCTCTGGACCAATAAACAACATCATAACAAATGGAGAAAAGATTGAAGTTGTCAAGGATTTCATTTTACTTAGATTCAAAATCAACACCCATGAAAACAGCAGTCAAGAAACCAAAAGCCTCATTGCTTTGGGCAAATCTTCTGCAAAAGACATCTTTAATGTGTTAAAAAGCAAAGAAGTCACTTAAAGGACTAAAGTACTCCTACTCAAATCATAATATTTTCAGTCACCTTATCTACATGTGAAAACTGGACACTGAATAAGGAAGACCAAAGAACTGACAACTTGAATTATGAAGTTGGTGAAGAATATTGAATGTACCATGGACTACCGGAAGAAGAAACACATCTGTCTTGGAAGAAATACAACTAGAATACTCCTTAGAAGTAAGATGACAAGACTTCATCTCACATAGTTTGGACACTGTCTTAGTTATCTGGGGTCTGGTGTAACAGAAATACCACAAGTGGATGGCTTTAAAAAGACAATTTTCTTTTTCTGTCACAGTCCTGGAGGATAAAAGTCCAAATTAAGAGTGCCAACTTCAGGGGTAGGCTTTCTCTATCGGCTCTAGAGAAAGGTCTTTGTTATCAGTCTACCTTTGGACTGGGAAGTACTTAGGTGCAGGGTCCTTCTCAAAAGAAGCATTCTGCTCCTAGTGCTGTTAGTTGTGTGAGGTCACCGGTTCTCTGCCTGCTTCCCTTTCCTTTATGTCCCAAGAGATTACTCAAGGCACAATATCATCTTGCACACTGAGTCCTGCCCCACATACACAGCTACCACCATCCTCCCTCACTGACATCACAGGAGTAGGGTTTATAGCATAGAGGAACACCACGCTGTACGAGGAACGGTGGCCTAGCCAAACAGCTATACACATTCTTGGCCCGGGAGGTCAGGGAGGGCAACTCATTCCTGACATACATGTTATCAGGGGAGATCAGTCATTGAATAAAAATATCATGCTTGGTAGAGTGTCAGCAAAAGTGAAGACACTGAGTGAAATGGCTTGACAGAGGCTGCAGCAATGGACTCAGGGCTAACAAAGATAATAAGGATGATATGGGACTGAGAAGTATTTCATTCCATTATAAATAACATGATTATAACTTGGAACTAACTCAGTGGCACTTAACAACAATGGAGCCCACCTGGCACTCATAAACTTGGGGAAAAAAATAATGTGAGAACTCAGTCACTTATTTAGAGGTCCTAAAAATTTTACTGAAACAGAACCTCTTATTCCGTACCAGGATTGCCAGTTAAGTTCTGCAACTCATCCTAGACAAAGTGCTCCACACCTCTTTGCTGAGAATCAATGCAGTTGCCTTCAAAGTATTCCCCATGAGAAGCTGTGCACCGATACCAGCACCTAGCCCACCCTTCAAAGCAATTTCAGAACTCTTTCTCTGGAATGGCCATCAGAACTGTTATATTACCCTTGATGTCCTAAATGTCATCAAAATGTCTTTATTTCAATATTTCCTTTGTCCTCTGGTAAAGAAAAAGTCATTGGGGGTCAGGTTAGGTCAGTCAGGAGAATGTTCCAGTACCATTATTTGTTCACTGGTGAAAAACTCCCTCACAGATAACTATACAATTAAGTATGCAAACTTACCACTGTGTCACCTTGTGCAAAAGCCATTCCAGAAAGAGTTCCAAAATTGCTTTGAAGTGCTAACTAGATGCTCACATCAATGCATAGCTTCCCAAGAAGAGTATTTCAAAGGCGACTGTAGTGATATTCAACAATGAGGTATGTAGCACTTAGAACTACTAAGTTTGTGAACTTAATTGTCAGACCTCACATTACTAAATGCTCTTCTCTTAAGAAAATGTCACACCAGTAGAAATTCCTGTTTGTTCCAATCCTTATTAGGTTTTGACATTATATTTTATGCCTATTTGTGTTCATGCTCAGAATGACATTAGAAAAAAAAGAACATTAAACTCTCTTCAGACAGCATGTGCTTTCAATTTGAAATATGCTTTTTACACACAGATCTTTACATATAAAGAAGACCTATGAGGTCAGATGGTACAGATTTTCTATTTTTCACACCGCTGACCTAACAAAACTACAAACTCCCACTTCATTAACATGTTAGAATAGAAAAAGGAAAAGAAAACAGAAATACTCTTTTTCTAATTAATCCTATTTTTCTGGGGATTGCTTTTTCTTTTGTACTTTACTGAAACACGGAAACCTGGTTCCTGCACCAAATAATACTATGATGTGCAGGTATACACATCCTAGTGTAGCGTGAAGGACACATTCTACTGTGGCACACTGTAATGCAAACCTAAAACAATGATGACACAGATGCTGACAGACAGCCGTGTTAAAGAAGACCCATTTGGCAAAGCTACAGACACTTTCACGATTTTGTGATATGTATGTCTGATTTTGCCCCATATACTTTGAGGTATTTTACATTTATAGGATGATGGAGTCTGTTTTTCTAAATCCTTTTCTTGGAATGAAATTCTGTGATTCCCTAAAATCTCAGTATCATGCATATTTAAAAAAAGAAAAAGAAAAAATTCACAAGTAATTGTTGTTAGACACCTTTGAATCAGTTTGGATTCATAGCAACCCCACCACAAATGGTAGTTACAGTGAATTGCAAGTTGAGATGGAAAATTAACTGGGAATCCCTAGGGAATCTGAAATATCATTCAGGCAAGAGAGTTGCTGCTATGGTTGCGGGAATTTTTCATATTGCTGTTGTCGTTATTAGGTGCCATCAAGTCCATTCCAACTCATAGCAATACTGTGTACAACATAGCAAAACACTACTTGGTCCTGTGCCATGCCCATAATCATTTTTATGCTTAAGCCCATTGCTGTAGCTACTGTGTCAGTCCATCAGGCTGAAGGTCTTCCTCTGTTTTGTTGACCATCTTCTTTCCGAGGGTGATGTCCTTCTCTTGGAATTGATCCCTCCTGACAACACGGCAAAAGAATGTAAGAAACAGTCTTGCCATGTTTACTTCCAAGAAACACTCTGGTTGTATTACGTCTAGAACAGATCTTTGTTCTTTTGGTAGTCCATGGTACAGTCAATATTCTCCAACACCACAATTTAAAGACTTCAATTTACATGTATATGACACAATTGAAAATACAATGGTTTGGATCAGGCACACTTTAGCCTTCAAGATGATATCTTTACTTTTCAGTACTTTAAAGAGGTGTTTTGCAGCACATTTACTCAGTGCAATGTGTTTGATTTCTTGACTGCTATTTGCATGGCCATTGATCATGGAACTAAGAAAAATAAAGTCCTTGACAACATCAATCCTTTCTATGTTTATCATGATATTGCTTACCATTCCACTTGTGAAGATTTTTGTTTTCTTTATGTCGAAGTACAATCTGTACTGAAGGCTGTGGTCTTTTATCCTCATCAGTTAGTGTTTCAAAGTCCTCTTCACTTCCAGCAAGCAAAGTTGTGTCATCTGCATAACACAGGTTTTTAATGAGACTTCCTTTAATGTTGATTTCTCATTCTTCTTCACATAGTCTAGGTCCTCGGATTATTTGCTCAGCATACAGATTTAAAAGGTAGGATGAAAGTATACAACCCTGGTGCACATCTTTCCTAACTGTAAATCACGTAGTGTCCCTTTGTTCTATTCACGTGACTGTCTCTGATCCATGTATAGATTCCTCATAAGCACAATAAGTGTTCTGGAATTACCGTTCTCCACAGTGTTATCTATAATTTGTTATGACTCACACAGTCAAATGCCTTTTCACAGTCAGTGAAACACAGTAAACATCTTTCTGGTGTTCTCTGTTTTCAGCTAAGATCTATCTGACATCAGCAATGGTTTCCCTAGTTCCATGTCCGCTTCCAAATCTGGCTTGAATTTCTAGAAGTTCTTTGTCAATATTCTGTTGCACTCACTTTTGAATGATCTTTAGTAAAATTTACTTATATGTGATAATAATGATATGGTTTGATAATTTATGCATTTGATTGGTTCACCCTTCGTGGGACTAGGCCTAAACGTGGATCTCTTCCAGTCGCTTGGCTGGGTAGCTGTCCTCCAAATTTCTTGGCATAGAAGAGTGAACACTTCCAGTGCTGTATCTTTTGAAACATCTCATCAGTTTCAGAAGCTCTGTTTTTTGCCAGTACCTTCAGTGTAGCTTCAACCTTCTCCTTCAGTACCATCAGTTCCTGATCATGCATCATCTTTAGAAATGGTTCAGTGTTGACCAGTTCTGTCTGGTATAATGACTCTGGGTATTCTTTCTGTCTTCTTCTGATGTTTCCTGTGTTGTTTACTATTGTTTCTGTACAATTGTTCACTATTGCAACTTGAGGCTTGTTTTTTTTCAAATTTGTTCCCATAATAGCCAATGGGAAACTTGATTGCTGCTGCATAATCATATGGAAGAATCGGTTAGGACTCGTGAGTTTCTCTAGAGCAACTCTTGAATTTTCAGTGTACAGTAGAATCCTCTAATGGCAAATCTTGAAGGATGTAGGTTTTGGGATACTCTAGAAGGTAAAAAACGCCAACCAATTCACGCCTTGGCTGACAGTGAAAGAATTGTGAAATTTATGGTAGATGCATGTTATGACCAGCTCTGGAAATGAAGAATGTATCAGCAATGGATATTTTCTTGTTCTATTGTTGTGTACACACGTGTATATTAAATCTCTTCCTTTCCCCTATTGTTTTACGTGAGGGATTGTTGATGACAAATAGCATAAAATTTAGTCTTTCAATTTAACAATATTAATGTTCTATTACAATTAAACGAAAGCAGGCATTAATACCACCTAGTGTGACAATTGGGATTTTGTTTCTTCAGCTGTTGAGAAGATGTAAATATCTTAAATTGCGGGAGGACTAGTTGTGTATTATGAGGAAGATGAGTAAAGTTGTGGCTATGTTAAAGTAATTGTTATTATTTATTTCTTTCAAAGTCCCAGAGGCAGAAAACGGCTGTGACAGAGCCTCCTTTTTTTTTTTCTTTTTTTAAAAATTATACCTTAAATGAAGGTGTACAGAACAAACTACCTTCTACTTAAACAATTAGTACACATACTGTTTTCTGACTTTGGTTACCAACCCCAAGGCATATCAACACTCTGCTTTCTGGATTTTGGGTTCTCGATTACTAGCTTTCCTATCCCCTCCTGCCTTTAGTCCACATCCTCCAGGCTGCTGTGCTCCTTTAGTCCTGTTTTGTTTTATGAGCCTGTCCAGTCTCTGGCTGAAGAGAGAACTCGGGAGTGACTTCATTGCTGAGCTATATTGGTGTTAGGCAACCATCATGCTTTCGTCTGGTCTTTTTATTTTCAAGTGTTAAACTTTTGTTCTACATTTTTCTGAAGCTCTTCCAGGGACCCTCTATTGTGAATGTTGTCAGAGCAGCCACTGGCGGTAGGCAGGTACTCTCTAGTGGTGATGGGCAAACTGTGACAGAAACTGTAGTAGTTGTAATTGGTTAGTTCTTTGGACAACACTTTCCCTTGTGTCTTTAGTTTTCTTCACTGTCCCTTACTTTAAATGAGAGAAACCAGTGGGGTATCATAGACGGCGGCCCATAAGCTTTTAAGAACCCAGGTGCTACTCAGCAAAGTAGAATGTAGAACATTTTCTTTATAAACTGTGTTGTGCCAATTGGTCTAGGTGTTCCCCAAGACTGTAGTCTTCACCTCTCAGCTCAGTGACTTGGTCCCTCAGGGGGTATAGATATGGTTATGGAGCTTCAATAACTTTGTCTTGGTCAAGTTGTGCTAACTTTCCCAATGTTGTGGACTGTCTTACCCTTCACTTACCTGTCATGTTATTAGTGTTTTCCCCTATGACCCCCTCCCTCTCCTTTGTAACCATCAAAGATATATTTTCTGCATAAATATTTTTGTGACTTTTTATAACAGCTGTCTCATACAATATTGTCCTTTACTGATTGATTTATTTCACTCTGGTGGCAGAGTGGTTAAGTACTGTGACTGCTAACGAAGAGCCTGGCTTTTCTATTCTGTCCTATAGGTCGCTATGAGTTGGAATCAACTTAGTGGCAGTGGGTTTAGTTTTCTGGTTTTTGTTTCACTGTGAATAATGCCATCTAGATTTATCCATGCTGTGAGATATTTTACAGATTTATCATTGTTGATTATCATTGCATAGTATTGTATATGTATATGTATACATGTATGTGTATTTATATGTATACTCGACGGCACTTGGCTTTGGCTAACAGAACAAAATACTACCTGGTCTTGCACCATGCCCATAATTGTTGTTATGCATCAGCCCATTGTTGCAGCCACTGTGTATATATACCCTTTATTATGTGCAAGAATTTTGCAGCTAGACCTGTTTTATCAAGAGTTATTTCAGGAATGGATATTGAACTTTGTTAAATGACTTTTCTAATTCAGTTGAGACGAATTGTATATGTATTGCATGTATATGTAACATAGTTTGTCCATTCACCCACTGATGGATTAGACTGTTTTCATATTTTTGCTGCTGTGAATAATGCTGCAATGAACATGGGGGTTCATACAAGGACTGCCAATTAAGTTTGTGAACTCATCCTAGAAAAAGTGCTATATACCTCATAGCTGAGCATCACTGTGGTCACCTCCAAAGTACTCCCCTTGGGAAGCTGTGCACTGAAGCCAGTGCTTAGTCTACCCTTCAGAGCAGTTTTGGAACTTCTTTTTCTGGAGTGGCCATTGTGCACGGTGGTATGGTGGCAAGTTTGCAAACTTAATTGCATGTGTGTCTGTGAGGGAGTTTTTAGCCAGTAAACAAATATTGTATTGGAACACCCACCTTACTCACCTGATCTGTGTCCCAGAACCAGAGCTCGAGCACAGAGATTAACAGAAAATATCCAGACTTACCAGTGAAGTTCAAACCAGATTGGCCCGCTGCGGAGGTCGCTATTGAAATCCCAGACAAGCCCCCAAATGTTAGGGACTGGGTTTCAAGACGCAATGCAGGTTTTTTAATTGAGTTTTTATTAAAAATATGCCCCAAAATATGCCCAATGAAAAGAGGCTGGTGCACCAGGGACGCACTCCAAACTACACAGAGCGGAAGGTGGCCTGGAGTAACTTTTTCATACAGTATTTATAAACCGTGAGACACAAAGCAGGGAGGGACAGCTGACCCTTTCATTGATTGGTTGAGGCCACCTGGAGTTTTGTAGGTTGTAAAACGAGTTATTAGGAATGTTTTCTTTGCAGGTTGTGGTCCAGGGTCAAGAGGTTATCTGTAAGGCTGTTTCTAAGCTTCAAGGCTGTCTCCAGGCTCTGTTTTGTGTCAGGTGTTAAGTAATCTATGGTAATTCCTGTTTTTCTCTGCTACATTTCCTGGGGCCTTTTATCTTAATAACTTGAATCTTTACTGCACTCTTCCTCAAAAATGGAGTTGCTTATGTCTCATTTTAACACATTAATTGTTTTTCTGATATTGAACCAGCCTTGCATCTCTGGAATGAAACCAACTTGATCATGACGAATTAGTTTTTTTATATGCTGTTGAATTCTATTGGCTAGAATTTTGTTGAAGATTTTTGCATCTAGATTCATGAGTGATATTGGTCTATAATTTTCTTTTTTTGTGTGATCTTTCCCTGGTTTTGGTATCAGGGTTATGCTGGCTTCATAGAATGAATTTAGAAGTATTTCATCTCTTTGTATGGTGTGAAATAGCCTCATTCATATTGGAGTTAATTCTTCTCTAAAAGTTTGGTAGAATTCTGCAGTGAAGCCAGCTGGGCCAGGACTTTTTTTGGTTGCTAGATTTTTGATGACTTCGTCAATCTCTTCCTTTGTGATAGATTTATTAAGTTGATCTATTTCTCCTTGTGATAGTCTTGGTGAGTCATATGAATCTAGAAATTTGTCCATTTCCCCTAGGTTTTCAAACCTGTCATAGTATTCTGTTATGATATATTTTATTTCAGTTGGGTCTGTTCTAACACCTCCCAACTCAATTCTTAATCGGGTTACTTGTATCTTCTGTTGTTTTTCTTTTGTAAATTTAGCCAATGGTTTATCAATTTTGTTGATCTTTTTGAAGAACCAGCTTTTGGTTTTGTTAATTTTTTTCAATTGTTTTTCTATTGTCTAATTCATTTAGTTCTGCTCTAATCTTTATAATCTGTTTTCTTCTGGTGCCTGAGGGGTTTCTTTGTTACTCTCTTTCTACTTGTTCTGAGCACTGCTTTTTCTGTATCCCATAAATGCTAGGATGATGTGTTTTCATACTCATTTGAAGTCACAAATTTCTTTAATGTGTCTTTAATTTCTTTTATAACGCAAGGCTTTATGAGTAAAGTGTTGCTAAGTTTCCACAAGTTTGAATTTTTATCTATGACTTTTCTGTTATTGATTTCAACTTTTATAGCTCTGTGGACCGAGAAAGTCCTTTGCAATAAATCAAGGTTTTGAATATTATGGAGAATTGTTTTATGACCTAACATATGATCTATTCTCGAAAATGTTCCATGTGCTTTGGAGAAGAAGGTATATTTATCTATTGATGGATGAAAAGATCTGTATATGTCGATAAGGTCAAGTTGGTTGATTGTTGTAGTAAAATCTTCTGTATCTTTACTGAGCTTTTTTCTGGATGATCTATCCTTAACTGAAAGGGGAGTGTTAAAGTCCCCAGTTATTACTGTGGAATGATCAATCTCATTTTTCAATGTTGTCAGTATTTGTTCAACGTATTTAGGTGCTTTGGTATTGGGTGCATAAATATTTAATATTGTTAGGTCTTACTTGAGTATTGAATCTTTCAGCAATAAATAGTGACCATCCTTGTCCACAATAGTGGATTTTACATTAAAATCTATTTCAGCTGAGATTAATATTGCCACATCTGCTCTTCTTCGTGTATAATTAGCTTGATATATATTATTCCAACCTGTAATTCTCAACCTGTTCCTATCTTTAAGTCTAAGATGTGTTTCTTGTAAGCAACATATAGATGGGTCATGTCTTTTGATCCACAATATCACTTGCTGTCTCTTTACTGGAGCTTTGAGTCCATTTACATTCAATGTGATTATTGATAAGTATATGTTTAGTGGAGTTATTGCAATATGTTTATTTTCATGTTGATGATTTCACTATTTTCTTTTTTTTAATTTTTATTTAACATAACTGAGTGAAAATGTACATTCACATGTAAATTTGCATGCCCCCATATATGCAGCTTCCACTGCTCTCCCTGTCTGGTGACTGCACACTATTCCTCTCTGCTCCATACATGTCTCACCCTCCCAACAGTCTCCTTTCCCCTCCTCTCCGTCCACTACCCTTCCTCCAGCCAGAGGTCAGCAAGATGATATCCTATAGATGTATAGAACCATAAAGTGCTTCCAATATATGGTTACTCTGCATTGCCAAGTCCAATCCATTCCTGTCCAAAGAGTGGAACTTTGTTATAATTTATGGGAACGGGCAGCATCAGGGCCGGGGGTCATGTTCTCAGAGGAACCCCAAAACTGCTGGACCATCAATTGAGGTCTTTTAGTGGAGATCTCAGGATGCACCTCTTTTTATTCTTGTGTTGCCAGTGAGACTCCTCTCTGTGAGCTCTGTCATGGTTATCACTGGTGGTGGCCAGGCACCGTCCGGTTCTTCCGGTCCCAGGTCGATGTAGGCACCCACTCTTGTGGGTCTCTGTCTTCTCGGTTGTCTTTACTGCATGCCGTTTTGGCCCTCAGTGAGCATCCGTTCCTGTTGAGTTGGGACCATTTGCTGTGTCCTCGGATGGCAGCTTGGCAGCTTTTAAGACCCCAGACGCCATTCACCAATGTGGGGTGCAGAGAGCTCTCTTAGCAAAACGCTAGTTGTGCCAATTGGCCTGGAATTCGCCTAAGAGCATGGTCCCCCGCCCCCCGCCCCAGCTACTCTGTCCTTGCAGTATTGAGTCAAGATGGAAGGAGTACTCAAGTTATGCTGAAGTCCACTTAATGTTGTTCTTGTTCCTAATGTGTGCTGTCACCGCTTTCTCCCAACTAGATTTCTAGTAACTACCTAAACTAAACCCTCCC
The DNA here is from genome assembly GCA_028571685.1 of Heterohyrax brucei. Classification (NCBI taxonomy): domain Eukaryota; kingdom Metazoa; phylum Chordata; class Mammalia; order Hyracoidea; family Procaviidae; genus Heterohyrax; species Heterohyrax brucei. The sequence continues at coordinate 81,501,180 of CM053143.1, forward strand.
CCCCCGCCCTTCCTCCCTCCCTCCCCTCCCTTGCAGCTGTCAAAGAGTCTTTTCTTCTATACACAAGTCTGTTTTTGAGATCTTATCGTAGAGGTCTCATACAGTATTTGTCCTTTTGTCGCTGACCACTCTCACTCAACATAATGTCTTCCAGTTGAAACCAGGTGAGGAGATGCTTCCTGGAATCATCCTTATTCTTTATCATTGCGTAGTGCTCCATTGAGTATATGTACCACAGTTTGCCTATCCATTCTTCTATTGTTGGGCATCTGGGTTGATTCCACCTTTTTGCTATTGTGGACTGTGCCGCTATAAACATTCTCGTGCATGTGTCCATTGGTGTGAAAGGCCTTGAATCTGTAGGATATATTCCAAGTAGTGGAATTACTGGGTCAAACGATATATCAATATCCATTTTTTTAAGGAAGCGCCAGATTGCCTTCCAAAGAGGCTGGACCATTTTGCAACCCCACCAACAGTGTAGGAGGGTTCCACTTTCTCCACAGCCTCTCCAGCATTTGTTGTTTTGTGTTTTTCTCTATTTTCTTATTAATCTTTTGTGGGATATTCTTCTTTATGGATGGTATGAGTTTTGATTTTGTGTTTGTTGAGACTTCTGTATTGTGATTTTCTTTTTTCTTTTCATTTAACATGACTGAGGGAAAATATACAGTCACGTATAAATTTACATGCCCACCTATATGCAGCTTCCACTGCTCTCCCTGTCCGGTGACTGCACACTATTCCTCTCTGCTCCATACATGTCTCATCCTCCCAACAACCTCCTTTCCCCTCCTCTCTGTCCACTCCCCTTCCTCCAGCCAGAGGTCAGCAAGATGATATCCTGTAGATGTTATAGAACCACAAAGTGCTTCCAATATATGGTCACTCTGCATTGCCAAGTCCAATCCATTCCTGTCCAAAGAGCGGACCTTTGTTATAATTTATGGGAAAGGGCAGCATCAGGGCCGGGGGCCATGCTCTCAGAGGAACCCCAAAACCGCTGGACCATCAATTGAGGTCTTTCAGTGGAGATCTCAGGATGCACCTCTTTTTATTCTTGTGTTGCCAGTGAGACTCCTCTCTGTGAGCTCCATTGTGGCTATCACTGGTGGTGGCCGGGCACCTTCCGGTTCTTCCGGTCCCAGGTCGATGTAGGCACCCACTCTTGTGGGTGTCTATGTCTTCTCAATTGTCTTTACCGCATGTCATTTTGGTCCTCGGTGAGCATCCATTCCTGCTGAGTTGGGCCCATTTGCTGTGTCCTCGGATGGCAGCTTGGCAGCTATAAAGACCCCAGACGCCACTCACCAATGTGGGGTGCAGAGAGCTCTCTTAGCAAAACGCTAGTTGTGCCAATTGGCCTGGAATTCGCCTAAAAGCATGGTCCCCCACCCCCCGCCCCAGCTACTCTGTCCTTGCAGTATTGAGTTAAGATGGAAGGAGTAATCAAGTTATGCTGAAGTCCACTTAATGTTGTTCTTGTTTCTAATGTGGGCTATCACCACTTTCTCCCAACTAGATTTCTAGTAACTATCTAAACTAAACCCTCCCCCCCTCCCCTCCCTCCCTCCCCACCCTTGTGGCTGTCAAAGCATCTTTTCTTCTATACACAAGTCTGTTTTTGAGATCTTATCGTAGAGGTCTCATACAGTATTTGTCCCTTTGTCACTGACTACCTTCACTCAGCATGTCTTCCAGTTGAAACCAGGTTAGGAGATGTTTCCTAGAATCATCCTTATTCTTTATCATTGCGTAGTGCTCCATTGAGTATATGTACCACAGTTTACCTATCCATTCTTCTGTTGTTGGGCATCTGGGTTGATTCCATCTTTTTGCTATCGTGGACTGTGCTGCAGTAAACATTCTTCTGCATGTGTCCATTGGTGTGAAAGGCCTTGATTCTGTAGGATATATTCCAAGTAGTAGAATTACTGGGTCAAATGGTATATCGATATCCATTTTTTTAAGGAAGCGTGAGATTGCCTTCCAAAGAGGCTGGACCATTTTGCAACCCCACCAACAGTGTAGGAGGGTTCCACTTTCTCCACAGCCTCTCCAGCATTTGTTGTTTTGTGTTTTCTGGATCCTGGCCAATCTTGTTGGGGTGAGATGGTATCTCATTGTTGTCTTGATTTGAATTTCTTTAATAACTAAAGATCGTGAACATGTCTACATGTGTTTTTCGGCTGCCTGGATCTTCTCTTTAGTGAAGTGTCTGTCCATCTCCTTTGTCCATCACTTAATTGGATGGTTTATCGTCTTCTTATTCATATTTTGTAGTAGCTTATAGATTATGGAGGTCAGGTGTTGGTCTGACATAGAGTTGCCAAATATTTTTCCCCATTCTGTGGGTATGCTTTTAATTCTATTAATAAAGTCTTTGGATGAGCAAAAGTGTTTGATTCTTAGTAGTTCCCATTTATCTATTTTCTCTTCTGTTGACTGAGGTTTCTTTGACAGATTTTGGAGTCTGTCCTCATTGTGTATTAAAATTTCCATTGTTGTTCCGATCTTTTCTTGGATGAGCTTTATCGTTTTAGGTTTGATATTTCGGTCTTTTATCCAGTTGGATTTGGTTTTTGTATAAGGTGTAAGATATGGATCTTGATTCAGTTTATTGCAGATGGATAACCAATTTTGCCAGCACCATTTGTTGAAGATGCTGTTTTTACACCAGTTTAATGTCTTAGGGCCTTTGTCGAATATCATCTGTTCATAGGCAGATGGTGTCATCTCTGGGGTCTCAATTCTGTTCCATTGATCCATCTGTCTGTTCTTGTACAAGTACCAGGCTGTTTTGTCCACTGTGGCAGTGTCGTATGTTCTAAGGTCAGGTGATGAGAGGCCTTGCAGTGTGTTCTTCTTCTTTAGTAGTACCTTACTTATCTGGGGCTTCTTCCCTTTCCAAACAAAATTGGTGATTTTTTTCTCCATCTCATTAAAAAATGATGCTGGAACTTGTATTGGGATTGCATTATATAAATAAATTGCTTTGGGTAAAATAGATATTTTCACAAAGTTAAGTCTTCCTATCCATGAGCAGGGTAAGATTTTCCATTTATCTAAGTCTCTCTTAGTTTCTTGCAGTAAGGGCTTGTAGTGCTCTTTGTAAAGGTCTGTTATTTCTCTGGTTAGATTAATTCCTAGGTACTTTAACTTCTTAGGGGCTATCGTAAATGATATTGATTTTATAATTTCCTCCTTAACAGTCTCGTTGTTGGTATAAAGGAATCCTACTGATTTACTTATGTTTATCTTGTATCCTGAGAGTTTGCTGAACACTTCTATCAGTTTGAGTAGCTTACTTATAGATACCTTGGGGTTCTCTGCATATACAATCATATCATCTGCGAACAGGGAGATTTTAACTTCCTCTTTGCCGATGTAGATGCCCTTTATTTCTTCGTCTTGTCTAATTGCTCTGGCTAGAACTTCTAGCACAATGTTGAATAGGAGAGGTGAGAGTGGGCATTCTTGTCTAGTTCCTGATCTCAAGGGAAAGTCTTTCAGTCTCTCTCCATTTAGGATGATGTGGGCAATTGGCTTTGTATAAATGGCCCTTATTGTGTTGAGAAATTTGCCATCTATGCGCATTTTGCTAAGAGTTTTTAGCAGGAATGGGTGTTGGACTTTATCAAATGCCTTTTCGGCATCAATGGACAAAATCAGGTGATCTTTGTCTTTTGTGTTATTTATGTGGTTAATTACATTAATTGTTTTCCTGATGTCGAACTAGCCTTGCATCCCTGGTATGAATCCCACTTGGTCATGACTGATTATTTTCTTGATATGTTGTTGTATTCTGTTGGCAAGAATTTTGTTGAAGATTTTTGCATCTAGGTTCATGAGTGATATCGGTCTGTAGTTCTCTGTCTTTGTTGGCTTTCCCTGGCTTAGGTATCAGGGTTATGCTGGCTTCATAGAATGAGTTTGGGAGTACTCCATCCTTTTTTATACTGTGAAATAGTCTCAGTAGTATTGGGGATAACTCTTCTCTAAATGCTTGATAGAATTCTGCTGTGAAGCCATCTGGGCCCGGACTTTTTTTGGTTGGCAGTGTTTTGATGACCTTTTCAATCTCTTGCTTTCTGATGGGTTTAATAAGTTGTTCTGCTTCACGTTGTGATAATTTGGGTAGGTGGTATGATTCAAGGAATTTGTCCATTTCCCCTAGGTTTTCAAATTTGTTACAGTCTTTCATAGTATTCTGTTATGATATTTTTTATTTCTGTTGCATCTATGGTGACAACTCCCCTCTCATTTCTAATTTGGGTTATTTGTTTCCTTTCCTGTTTTTCTTTAGGAAGTTTAGCCAGTGGTTTATCAATTTTGTTGATCTTTTCAAAAAACCAGCTTTTGGTCTTTTCAATTTTTTCAATTGTTTTTCTATTCTCTAATTGATTTAGCTCTCCTCTAATCTTTATTATCTCATTTATTCTGGTGCCCGAGGGGTTCCTCTGTTTTTCTCTTTCTCCTTGTTCAAGCTGTAGAGTTAGTTCCTTGATTTGGTTTCTTTCTTCCTTCCAGATGAGTGCATTTATGGAGATAAACAGACCTCTGAGCACTGCTTTGGTTGTATCCCATAGGTTCTGGCAGGAAGTGTTTTCGTTCTCATTGGAATCCATGAATTTCTTCAATTTATCCTTGATTTCCTCTATAACCCATTTTTTTTTCGTTCTTTTTTTTCTTTTCATTTTTATTTTTATTTAACATAACTGAGGGAAAATGTACATTCACATGTAAATTTACATACCCCCCTATATGCAGCTTCCACTGCTCTCCCTGTCCGGTGACTGCACACTATTCCTCTCTGCTCCATACATGTCTCATCCTCCCAACAGTCTCCTTTCCCCTCCTCTCCATCCACTACCCTTCCTCCAGCCAGAGGTCAGCAAGATGATATCCTATAGATGTATAGAACCATAAAGTGCTTCCAACATATGTATAACCCATGTTTTTTTGAGCAAGATGTTGTTCAGTTTCCAAGAGTTCCACTTACTATCTATGTTTTTTCTGCTATTGATTTCAACTTTTATGGCTTTATGATCTGAGAAGATGCTTTGCAGTAATTCAGTGGTATGGATTTTGTTGAACATTGCTTTATGGCCTATCATGTGGTCAATTCTGGAGACTGTTCCATGTGCACTGGAGAAGAAGGTGTAGTTGTCTGCTGATGGGTGGAAAGTTGTGTATATATCAATGAGGTTTAGTTGGTTAATTGTGGCAATGAGGTCTTCTGTATCTTTACTGAGCTTTTTTCTAGATGATCTGTCTAGTAATGAGAGTGGAGTGTTAAAGTTTCCCACTATTATTGTGGACTCATCTTACTCTCTTTTAAGCATAGTCAGTGTTTCTTTGACATATTTAGGTGTTCTGACATTAGGTGCATGCATATTTAATATCGTTAAGTCTTGCTTGTGTACTGAACCTTTCAGCAATAAATAGTGACCATCTTTGTCCGCGATGGTGGATTTGACATTAAAATAGATTTAGTCTGAGATTAGAATTGCCACCCCTGCTCTTCTTTGTTCTTTGTTAGCTTGATATATATTCTTCCATGCTTTAATTTTCAGTTTGTTCCTGTCTTTAGGTCTCAAGTGAGTTTCTTGTAGACAACATATGGATGGGTTGTGTCTTTTGATCCAGGATGACACTCGGTGTCTCTTTACTGGACCATTCAGTCCATTCACATTCAATGTAATTATTGATAGGTACGTGTTCACTGCTGCCATTGTGGTATGTTTATTTTTATGTTGATGTTTTCTCTGTTGTTCTCATTAGTCTGTTCTGGGACACTCTTTTTTTTGAGTTGATTTTTTCACCTTTTTCAGAGCTGGTTTTATAGTTGTTGAGACTTTTGTGTTAGGTTTCTTGAAATAGTATGATACATCTTAGTTGTGCTTTACAGCTGTCCCTATGAACCCCCTTAATAAACTATTTATAAACCCAATTTTAATTACTATCACTCTTGTCATCCTCCTCTCCATCTGGAAGGACTATAACGACTCTAGTACATCCCTCTTTTTATTATGATGACACCATAGTTTTCATGATGATCACTGGATTGTTCCTTTCCATATCAAAGCTGTGATTTACTTTGGAGCCTTCCCTAAATGATTAGAGTATTGAGTAGTGTGTCGTTCTAAAATATAAAGTTAGTGGTTTCGTTCTTCTAAGCCAAAGCCAAGAACTTCTTTCAGTATTTCTTGTAATTTGGGTTTGGTTTTTACAAAGTCTCTGAGTTTCTGTTTATCTGGGAATGTCTTAATTTCATTTTCGTATTTGAAAGATAGTTTTGCAGGATATATAATTCGTGGTTGGAAGTTCTTCTCCTTCAAGACTTTGAATGTGTCGTGCCACTGTCTGCGTGCCAGCATGGTTTCTGCTGAGAAATCTGACGAGAGCCTACAGGGTTTCCCTCTGAATGTTAGCTTTGCCTTGAGTCTTGCTGCCTTTAAAAGTTGCTGCTTGTGTTTCATTTTGTTAAGCTTGATTATAATGTCTTGGAGTTTTTCTTTTGAGATCTATATTGGGTGGTGTATGATATACTTCTGAGATGTCTATATTCTCTTCCTTCATGATTTCTGGGAAATTTTCTTTCAGCAGCTCTGCAACAATACTCTCTGTGTTCTCAGATGTCTCATCCTGTTCAGGGACTCCAATTAATCGAAGGTTGTTCCTCTTAATGGAGTCCCACATGCTTCTTAATGTTTCTTGATTTTTCTTGTTTCTTTTTTCTGATTTCTGCTCATAGATGCTGGCATCAGTAGCTCTGTCTTCCAAGTCAGAATTTCTTTTTTCCATTTGTTCCATTTTGTTTTCTTGGCTTTGCATGGAAGTTTCTATGTCTTTGATTTTGTTCTTGATCTGTTGGATTTCAGAGTACTGGTGTTCCATCGGATTGAACAACTTGCTTAATTTTTCATTTTGTTCTGCTGCATTTTGTATAAGGTCTAGAAGGGTTCTGTATATAATCAATTTGTATTCACTTCCTGATGCTTTCAAAGAAGTTTCTTCATCTGGAAAACTCCTTGGTTGCTTTGTTTGGGAGCCTTCTGAAGCCATGAGTGATTGCTTGTATGCCACAACTGTCTGTTGCTTTTTGGGTCCCATGTGAGTATGTAGAGGCTGGAAAAGGTACTGTGAGGATGGATTGCAAATGTTTGTCTAGGCTTCTTCAAATGTAAAGCAAAAGGTATCTGACCAGTTCACAAGTCAGTTAGGTTTTCAGGTGTAGAGGTCCCTCTTCTCATCTGACAAAGTAAGTGCCACTATATCCAACCCCAGATGATAACAAACTAGATCAGAATACAGCAATGCTACTGCCCTGTTGGCCTCTGCTGACATGGCCTAGCCATAGCCAACACTGCATCAGTACTGGTTTTGTGATAGAAAATTGCTCTCCTGTGGGCAGGCTCTGGCTCCCAAGCTAAGAATTAGGTCCAGATGCAGCCACCGTATCCAAGATGGCGTCCTCCACACAGGCAGCAGACAGAGGGGCTAAAGCTGCCGAGAGGTAGTGATTCGTCTGATTCTGTTGCAGGGCCCCCAACGTAGGCAGCACTGTGCAAAATCACTACTTTTCTGTTTGGGAAGCGCTGTCCCATTTGCAGGCGCTGGCTCCCAGGCTAACAATGAGGTCCCGCTAAAGTCTCGTACCAACATGGCGTCCCGCGCACTGACTGCAAAGCTCCACACAAACCCCGCTGAGGTAGCTACAAAACGAAAGGCTCAAAGTGGCTAGATTAACAGAGTCCCGAGCCTGGCTCTCACAATGTGGGAATTTTGCCTGCCTATCCCCCAGCAGCACGTCTGAGTCCAGCCACCAGGCACTACCCAGCTCTGCCCGTGGCCAAGACAGAGAAAAAAAAGTCAAAATGGTGTGTTTACCTTCCGTCCGTGAGAGCTGGGGCTAGCCAGGAGCAGGAGTCAGCGAAAGAGAGGAGGTTTTTCACTGAGTGGTATGAAGTCCCAATTAACAGCTCTGTGCCATGTCCTGAGGCTGATTAGGTGATCAGAAGGCTCTGTTTGATTGTCAATTCAGGTCTTGGTTTCCAGAGGGATATATGGAGACATGTGCTTAGTTTGCCATCTTGACTCCTGTATTGTGATTTCTAATTGTAAATGGTATATTGTTAATCTGTTCTATGGCTACATACATAATCCCCCTTAACATATATTTATTGAAATCAATTTTAACTATTTTATAAGTCAGAACTGTTGCTGCATCAAAAACAACTGTAACTATTGTAGTGTATCCCTCTTTTAATTTGATGGTATTATAGTTGTCATGATATGATCATGGATTCCCTTATAATACTGTAGCTTTTGGCTTGGTTTGGTCAAGTTTTGTACCTTCGTTAACTGATTAGAAATTTGAATGAAGTGCCTTAAGTTGTCACCTAAAACATATTTAGGGAAGAGCTTCTTTCAATATTTCATGTAATTTTGGTTTAGTTTTTATGAAATCTTTAAATTTCTCTTTATTTTCAAAAGTCTTAATTTCACCATTATATCTGATAGACAATTTTGCAGGATAAATTATTCTGGGATGGGAGTTTTTCCCATTCAGGGCTTTGAATGTGTCTGCCCACTGTTTTCTGACCAGCATTGTTTGTTCAGGAACTCCAATTAAACATAAATTATTCCTCCTCATGAAGTCCTGTATGTTTCTTAATGTTTCTTCATTTTTCTTATTTCTTTTCTCTTATTTTACCTCATAAATGTTGGTGTTAGTTACTTTTTCTTCTAGGTCACTGATTCTAACTTCCATCTGTTCAATCCTACTCTTTTGGCTTTGGATAGAATTATCCAATTCTGTAATTTTGTTATTAATCTGATGTATTTCAGATCATTAATGTTCTAGCATTTTAAATAGTTTACCAAATTTTCATTTTGTTCTATTGCATTTTGTTTAATATCTAGGAGAGTTTTCTATATAACTTTTTTGTATTCAACCTCTGTTAGATTCAGAAAGGCTTCTTCATATGGGAAATTTTTAAAATTTTTTCAATCTTTATTTAGGGAATTTTCTGGAGCATTTGAAGACTGTTTCTTTAAATGATTAATTATGGTCTGTTGCCTGCATGCCATCCAGATGCTATTTGATTTCTCTGATAATGGATCTAAGAGAATTGTTGGTCACCAGCTGACTCTAATACTGTAGTGATTTGTTTGCCCCAGGTGGACTCTCAAGGGTGGAAGATCTTGCTTACTGAGTAGCAAAGAGGCTGCTCCGTTTATGGAGAAACTGGGGGCTGTCAGCCAATCTTAAAATGTGAGTTAGAGAAAAGAGGTTTTTCAGTAGACAGATTTCCAGTGAGAAAATACAAGCCTCTTAGCCTTAAAAAGTAAACCTTAAAAGTAAAAGTAAACTGCACTTCTATGCAGGGAGCTGTCCATGTGCTGAACTGGGAGCTGGAAGCTGTCCAACAGGCTGGCCTAAACAGGTGACAGGGAACAACAGACTTCACCTGCCAGCTTATAATAAAAGTATGTTACCGTTACTAGCTGTTTGCAGAAGCTGCAGTTCTCTGTTACAGTGTAGCAACAGAAGCAGAGGTCAAAGGATCACTGGATTGTTTTTGAGAGGAGAAGATTAGTCCAACATGGTCATCAAGATTTGCATCCAACTTGAAGGCACTTGGTTGGCTGGCTGTTGCCCAGTCAAATATGCTAGGTCCCAAGGCTACTCAGGTATTCAATGCTAAATGTCAATTCAATTTAAAAGTCCGTTACAAGATGGCAGAGTAAGCAGACATCTCCTCATCTCCCTCTGAGAACTAAGGCCTGGATGATATTTTTTATGGAGCATTGAATACTTACTATTCTGGAGTGAACAATTTATTCATTACACTAAATCCATGCATACCTTGCTTATTCAGTAATCCTTTCCACTAGCATAGTAGTTAAGTGTTACAGCTGCTAATTAAAATGCCAGCAGTTCAAATTTGCCAGGTGATCGTTGGAAGCTCTATGATGCAGTTCTACTTTGTTCTATAGGCTCACTGTGAGTTGGAATCAACACAACAGCAGTAGAGTTATTCCCCTCTGACCTCTCCCTGCGTTGGGATTATCCAAGCTCAAAGAAAAATATGTATATATGCACTGCATGATATCAATAATAAGGTTTATAATAACATTACCGATAATAGTCTCAACTTCACAAAGCAGAAATGTTCATCTGAAGTAGAATACATAAGCACAATAGAATGAACCAGAATGACACAGAATTACATGGATTGATTCTCATAAATTTCTAAAGTTGAGTCAAAGAAGACAAAGGCAAAAGAATACTTGATATACACAGAAGTCAAGTTTTAGCAATGCTGTCTGATTATGTTAGAAATCAGAATGGGGATTACTTTAGAAGAAGAAGGATGGAGCATGAGACAGACTTCCAAAGTGCTGGTGAAGTGCATTCCTTGATCTAGGTGAAAAGTAGATGAGTATGTTCATTGTGCTTATTTATTGTGCAGTATACAGTTATGATTTATGTACTTTAAGCATGTGTATTATGTTTATAATGAATGCATGTTTTTCTTTATACAGATACTCCCTGTAAAACCAAGGCACTTATCTCCCAACTTATTGTATGCATAAGATTCATAGGCAAACACTTCCTCACAAATTCCTCCCAGCTGAAGAAAGATGTCTCTTAATGTTATCCCTTTTTTTTTGGAGACAGTTCATATCTAATGACTGGCCAATGAATGCAAACAAAAGTCCAACCCTCATGCAAGGTCGTCTGAAGATTTGGGCATCTCTCCAAATCCATCACACCTTCAGAATTCCCTTGGCATCATTAAACTTCTCATACCCTTTTGTGGATATTGTTTACTCTCCAGTAATTTGTTGTACACAGGATCAGAGCCTCTAGTCTGTTTGAGGAGGAGAAAGTTACAACACAACGCTTCAGCTCAGATGTTAACAAACAAAAATGTAACAACCAACCAAACAAAAGCACAACAAACAAAAAAACACATCCAGAAAATGAATTTACTTTGTGATGACTGTTCTTTTCACACTTCTTACTTCAGACCATTGCCAATATTATTCCTAAGCTTTTACAAACATTGCTTTAATGTTTTAATAAAATTTTCCCTGGCCATTGATCAAGCTTTTGTGTTTTATTTTCTTTCTCTTAGAAATGAAGAATTATCTGCTTTTACTCTTTATAAATTTATCCCCCAATTTGTTAATGATTACTACTGCAAATCAGTCATCTTATTTATGTTTTCTCTCACTTTCTGCTTGGTAACTGGTCACTATAGAAAACTTGAAGTTTTGTAGGTTTATGCATTTCTAAGTTTATAGTGAAATTCTTTCTTTTTCTTAAAATCTTATGACAAACCTCATTATAGAAGAAAATAAGATTAACTATTTATTAGTGTAATTCAATTTTTAAATCCATATTGATGTTATTGCTCATCTTGGAGGAAATTGACGTGAAAAAATAAAGCTGTTTTGATTTGTTCAAAATAAGAGCTTATGGATGATTGTGGCAGGTTTATTTGGTCCTCAGCACTCAATCTATTTCTATATTTGGTTTACACAATGTTGAAACAGCCATTATTTCCATAAATAAGTAGTTGAAATGCAAGCAAACTTAAAAAAATCTAACTATTGTGTTTTGTATAAATAGATCAGCAGAAAGAAGTACTCTACTTTTTTACTAAAAATGTGAGTGCAGAGATTGAGATAACTGTATCTAACCTGGTAGTCTGAAATGCCACCTTCCAGTCCTTCAGTGTGTCTGTGCCTGGGATAACTTTGAAAAATAATTAACAATGCAATTACAATTTCAGAAAGTAACAATCTAAGTACTTAAATCTACAGAGCTCTGTGAGATGAAGGACTTTTTAATGTACAAAGATGAAAACTTACATCTCTACATTTAAAATTCTTCCATCTCAAGTAACTGTAGTTTTTAAAATTATATACTAATTAATATGTAACAGGACAAGATGAGAAGACAAAATAACTAAAATATAGAAGAGAAGACATACACTATTACGTTAAATGCTGAAACTATCTTAGGTAAGCTTTATGAAACAGTGACCACAAATTTAGGCACTGGAATCAAGTTGCTTAGGTGTATGTCCAGGCTTACCGACTATGCATTGTTTAATTTAAAGTAGGTTTCATAAAGTCTTCTCCCAATTTCTCACCTGCAAAATGCGAATTAATAATTGTAACTCTCTCATGGCTGTGGAGTGAATTCTGACTCATAGACAACCATAGTGACCCTATAGAGCAGAGTTATTGTTAGATGTCTTTGACTTGGTTTCAGCTCATAGAGACCCTATGAACACTGCTGGGTCTTGTGCCATGTCCGCAATTGTTTTTATGCTTAAGCCCATTGTTGCAGCCACTATGTCAATCCATCTTGTCAAGGGTCTTCCTCGTTTTTGCTGACTCTCCACTCTATCAAGCATTATGTTCTTCTCCAGGGACTGATCCTTTCTGACAACATGTTTAAAGTATGCGAGATGCAATCTTGCCATCCTTGCTTCCAAGGATCACTCTGGGTGTACTTCTTCCAGAGCAGATCTGGTTGTTCTTTTGGTGGTCCATGGTACATTTAACATTCTTCTGCAACACCATAATTCAAAGGCATCAGTTCTTCTTCTGTCTTCTTTGTTCATGGTTCAGCTGTCGAGTGCATATGACACAGTTGAAAAGACCAGGGCTTCGATCAACCACACTTTAGTGTTGAAGGTGACATCTTTACTTTTCAATACTTTAAAGAGATCCTTTGCAGCAGATTTTCCCAATGTAATGCATCTTTTGATTTCTCGGCTGCTGCTTCCATGAATATTGATTGTGGACCCAAGTAAAATGAAATCCTTGACAACTTCAATTCTTTCTCCATTTATGACAACGTTGCTTACTGGTCCAGTTGTGAGGATTTTTGTTTCCTTGATGTTAAGGTGCAATCCATACTGAAGGCTGTGATCCGTGATCCTCATCAATAAGTGTTTCAAACCTCTTCAATCCAGCAAGTAAGGTGATGTCATATGCGTAATGCAGGTTGTTAATGAGTTATCCTCCAATCTTGATGCTTTGTTCTTCTTCGTAAAATCTGGCTTCTCAGATTATTTGCTCAGCATAGAGCTCAGAAATGTATGGTGAAAGAACACAACACTGATGCACACCTTCTTGACTTTAAGCCATGCAGTGTCCCCTTGTTCTGTACTCGTGACTGCCTCTTGATCCATATACAGTTTCTTAAGAGCCATAGGGTTTCCAAGAAGTACCTGATGGATTTGAACTGCTGGTCTTTTGGGGGGGTTAGCAGCTGTAGAGTTTGACCACTATGCAACCAGGTTTTCCAACCGTCTGATATCAAAAACATGAAAACTGTTGTGTCAAATTGATTCCTACTGATAGTGACCCTAGAAGACAGTAGAGTTTCCAAGGAGTGCTTGGTGGGTTTGAACTGGCAACATTTTGGTTAGCAGATGTAGCTCTCAACCACTACACCACTAGGGTTCCCAGCTATCTAATAGGGATGTTCTAACATATATCTATGACTCTCCCTTAGGAGAGTGTCTGGTACAGAGTAATTGCTCGTAAGTGATTGGTGTTGTGATTGTCAATATGATGTGCCGATTTAGCTGATAACTTGCTTTTGTGTAAGTGCTAGCCTGTCAAATGAGTACCAAAATCTTTTGCTAGTCCCTTGTCTAGTATTTCACTGAGTGCAGTGGTGTTATACTTTCTCTTAAAACTTTCATGAGCTAACGTGTCTGTATCTAGATTAAAAAATGTTCATACATATGAGATATATAATAATTTCTCCCTCTTTGTACACTATATGGCTGATCTTTCCCACTTATTCCTCTAAATAATCACAACTCCAATGAATATATGTCACATTTAAATGAATTACTTATTTTAGAATTGATTTAGATTTACTTAGCTTTAGGTGATTTTGAATAAATCTGCTCAAAACATTAGTGGGCAGATGTTTTAATTGAGCTGTTTGGTTTCCTATAGTCGGATTTATGCATTGTGTATTTTTTGATGTGAAGTTCCTTATCACATAGATGTTGTACCAACATTTTCTCCCAGCATGTGGTTTATCCTTTTATTAACAAAGTCTTTCATAGAGTAAAACCTTTTAATTTTAGTGAAGTCCAAATTATCTTTTTTTTTTTTTCCTTTCATGGATCTTAGTATTGGAGTTGTGCTTAAAAACTAGTTACCAAACTCAAGGTCATATCAATTTTCTACCATGATTTCTTTAAGAATATTATAGTTTTGCATTTCATGTGTAGAACTGTTATCCATTTTGAGTTAGTTTTCATGTAAGGAGTAAAGTCTGTGCCTGGATTTTTATTTTTCATTTTTGCATATGAAAGCATGTTCTAGTGTCATTTGTTGACAGGATGATTAACTCTATTGAGTTTTATGCTTTTTCTCCATTGTCAAAGATCAGTTGATTAGGGTTGCGCAGGCCTATTTCTGAGCTCTTTATTTTGTCCCATTGATCTATGTGTCTATACATACCTGAATACAGTGCTGTCTTGAGTACTCTAACTTTATAGTAAGTTTTGAAATTGAACAGTATAAGATCACCAAATTCGTTATTTTTTTTATATTGGGTTGGCTATTCTAGGTCTTTTGCCTTTCCATACTAGCTGTGGAATCAGTATCACAGTATCTACAAAACAGTTTGCTGACATTTTAGGTGGAATTACTTTGAGTCTATAGATCAAGTTAGGAATAATTGCCATCATGACAATAATCAGCAGTCCAATACATGAATATAGAATCTCTATCCACTTATTTATAATCTAAGTTATTTCGTTAGTATACTATAGATTTTTCCACATATATTTGGTACATATTTTCTTAAACTTATGTCGAGGTTTTTCATTATTTTCAGTACTGTTGTAAATTGTATTTTTAAAAAAATTACAGTTACTATTGGTCGTTGCTGGTATACTAGAAAGTAATTCAGTTTTATATGTTGGTCTTGTATCCTGAAGCATTGCTATTCTTGCTAGTTCTAGAAAATTTTGTCCATTCTTTGGAACCTTCTACACAGTCAATAATGTGATTAATAGTTTTCTTTCTTCTTCACAATCTATATACTGTGTGTGTGTGTGTGTGTGTGTGTGTGTGTGTGTTATTGCATTAATTTACTAAGAAGGCTGGTATGATGTTGAACAAAAGTGGTTAGAGAGGACGTCCTCCCCTTGTTCCCCAGTCTTTGTGAGGGAAAATGTCCAGTCTCTCACTATTAAGCATAATGTTAGAAGTCACTATTTTGCAGATTTCTTATATCAAATTAAGGAAGGTCTCATCTAAATCTGCTCAAAGTTTTTATCAAGAATGCATCTTGGATTTTGTAAAATGCTTCACCATCAGTTGATATGATCATATGAGTTTTTTATTCTATCTATGTGGCATATCACATTGTCTGAGTTTCAAAAATTAAAACAGACTTACGGGCCTGGAATAAATCAACTGCATTATGGTATATGTTTTTTTTTAACACATTGAAAAGTGCATTAACATCTTTTGCTCATTTTCACATCTACATGCATGAGAGGTAGTGGTCTATATTTTCCCTTTCTGATAATATAGTTAGTTATCTGGTTTGGGATTAGTGTAATTCTGACCTCACTGAATGAGTCAGAATGTGTTTCTTGTTTGATGCTACCATTTGGTGTAATTCCTTCCTTAAATGTTAAGCAGAATTTAACAAGGAAACTGTTTGAGCTTGATGCTTTCAGTTTTTGGATGGTATTAACTATTGATTGACCTCTTCTTCCTTTTCTTTCTCACCTTCTTACTCCATGTTTTCTTCCTCCTCCTCCTTCATCCTTTTCCTCTTCCCCTTCATTTTTTCCTCATCCTGACTTTTATCCTTATCATTGCTTTCTTATTCGCTTTCTTCTTTCTCTCTGTCTTTGCCTAGCTCTGTTTCAGTCAGATTCAGGCTCTTGTATTACTATACCTTAGGGCTACCTTTGTGAAAATTATCATCAGTTCTACCAACCCTCAACCTATTAAGCAATTGCCCTGTCTCATTCCATTCTTTTGGTGACATATATTAATTCCCAAATCTCCTTTTTCTTAAACTCTGCTCATATCTTACACCAATGTACAAATATTTCTGCTCTTAATATCTCTTTGAAGCAATCACACTATTCATTGGCAACTAGTGACTAAAATCAGTAATCTATTTTTGGTCCTCTTCCTAGTATTTCTTTCCTTATTTATCTACTTTAACTGCTACCTCCTCTCTAAATACTGTGGTTTCTGTGAATACGTTTTCTGGCCACATTCACCTTAGTAAATATATATATATATATACTAAGTATATATATATACACACACACACACACATATATATATAGTCTTTTTGATATGCGAAGTCTCTTATTACTGTAATTCTCCAAACCAGACACATTACTCGAGCTTCAGTTAAATATTGTAATTTTTCCATTAGACGTTTGAACATTTTGTATCCAAAACAGTCATTAAATATCTTCAAAATTACCCTTCTCTAAACAATCTTTTTTATCTCACTTGCTATTATCATCATTCGTCAATTCCCCTAGGCTAGAACTATGAAGATTTTCTAGGCTCATAGGTCTCCTACATTTGTTTAGTTAAACAGTTCTGTGGATTCTACTTCACTTAATGTCTTGCAAATCTGACCGCTTGTTATCATTATTGATAGTGCCAATATAGTTTTTCATTGTATTTTGAACCACTTTTGTGTTAGATAATCAGAATTTTTGTTTACTATTCATGTTTGTCTTCTTCATTTATTTCATACTTCACATTGTCTAAAACCAAAGTTGATTATATTAGTCCCATGCATAAAAGCCTTTCTTCTAGTCCTATTTCTCATCAGTAAAGCATAAAATCCAAAGTCTATACTTACCTCTCCAGGTCTTTCAGAAACAAGCCCTAGTCCATCTCAGTAACTTCATTTTCACCTCCAGTACCATAAATCCCTAGACTTCAGCTTTGTTAAATGTCTTACTGTTCAGCATATACTCTAAATATCTCCATCTCTCAGTACAAATTACTCCTTTGGCCCTTTTTTTCTAACCGGATTTCACTCAACTTAAATACTACTTTTTCTGAGGACATTGGCATTGCCCCAGAAAGATGCAGTCACATCTCTTTCACTGTTTTCACATTCTTCTGTTCTTCCTCTAATACAGAAATTAACTTACTGTTAGTTGACTAATTAATCAGTATGATCTCTGCAGCATTCCTCTTGAGTGAAGACTATTTACAAGTCATATAGATATATATACAATTCCTGGAGATTAATAAAGTTCCTGTCTTAGTTATTTAGGGCTGTTGTAACAGAAATACCACAAGTAGATGGCTTTAATAAACAAATTTTCTGACAATTTAGGTGGCTAGAAGTCCGAATTCAGGAGAATGGGTCTAGAAGAAGGCTTTCTTTCTCTGCCTGCTTCTGAAGATATCTGTCACTTTGAGCTTCTGCTTCTGGGTGAACTTCATGTGACTTGGAATCTCTCTTTCTTCATCTCTGCTATACTTGCTTATTTAATATCTTTTGTATGTAAAAAGAGATTGACTTAAGATATATCTTACACTAATCCTGTCTTATAAATGTAACAAAGGCAGCCCATTTCCAAATGGGATTATGACTACAAGCACTGAAAAAAAAAGTTGCTGTTGAACTGATTGTAACTCCATAGAACACAGAAGAACTACACATAAGAAGCTGCTGGTTCATTTGAATGGCTCATCTTTAGCTTAGCAGGCATAGCACTTAACTACCATGCTGCAGGGCTCCACCATAAGCAGAGGTTATTATTTACAGCATATATTTTTAGGGCACTTAATTTAATCCATAAAGAGCCTTACATTTGACAAGAGCCCCAAAGTTTGTTCTGTTACTTATATGCAGCAGAAGAATTGTATATCCTATATTTTAAAAATAAAATTTAAGATATAAACTTCATTTATTTTTTTGATATTTACCACTTATTGTTAAGAGTATAGTATTTGAACACTGGATTAGTATAGGTTATCTGGATACTATAGTTTTGGTACTAATTCTGGGTTTTATACTATTTATAGTGAGTGATTGAGAGCTTAGCTGCTTATCAAGAGGTCTGCAGTATGAATCCAGTGTCCACTCCTTGGAACCCTATGGGGCAGTTCTACTCCATCCTCTAGGGGTACTATGAGTTGGAATTGACTAGATAGTAATCAGTGTGGCTTCTCTTCACATATTGAAATGAGTAGTTAGTACCAAATTACACTACCCAGATAAGCTATAGTAATTATAGTATTTCAAAAACTTTATATCTCTAGTAATGAAGGGTTAATGTCCCTGGAAGCAGCAGTCAAGAATTAAACAGTGTATTGCATTGGACAAATCTGTTGCAAAAGATCTCTTTAAGGTGTAAAAAGCAAAGAAGGTACATTGATGACTAGGGTAGCTTAACCAAGTCACTGTCTTTTCACTAAGATTTTCTAGGACAAATGATTCTAGACTAACATCTCCCTGTGGTGCCCTTGTGGCATAATGGTTAAAAGCTGCTAACCAAACAAGTCAGTGGTTCAAATCCAACTGACGCCCCTTGGAGACGCTATGGAGTATTTCTACTCTGTCCTAGAGGGTCACTATGAATAGGAATCAACTTGACTCCAACAGGTTTTTGTTTGTTTTTGTTTTGTTGTGTATTATGATACCCAGGTGGAGCAGTGGTAAAGAGCTTCCTGCTAACCAAAAGTTCAGCAGTTCAAATCTACTAATTACTTTTTGCAAAGCCTATGAGGCAGTTCTGCTCTATCTTATAGAGTCACAATGATTAGTAGTATAATCAGTAGCAGCAATTTTGTCTTTTAAATCCACTTATTGGATTCCTGGTGGAACAGTGCTTATGATTTTACTAGCCAACCAAAAGGTCAACAGTTGGAATCCTCCAGCCATTACTTGAAAACCCTATAGGGTAGTTCTACTCTGTCCTGTAGTCTTGTTGTAAGTTGGAATCAACTCAGTGGCAACAGATTTGGCAATTATCCACTGATGGACGCAGTAGTAGTTTAGTGGTAGAATTTGTGCCTTCTATGCTGAAGACTCAAGTTTGATTTCTAGCCAATGCTCTTTAAGCACAGGTACCACTCATCTCTCAGTGGAGACTTGTGTGTTGCTATGCTGCTGAACAAATTTCGGGAAAGCTTTCAGACTAACACAAACGAGGAAGAAAGTCCTAGCCATCTACTCCTCAAAAGCCAGCCAATGAAAACCCTATGGATCACATTTCATGTGGCTGACTCAATAACAGCTCACAGCATTCATTGAATATCATTCTTTCTAAATCTGCCTGTGTTTTGCTGTATTGGCTTTTCTTGCTTTAAAAATTGCTTTTTACCTAACCACCGAAATGAGAAATACGGTAAGTTTCATAAGAATATGATAATTCTTACATCTGCCAGAACAACCACTTCAGCAAATTAATGACCAAAGCCTGGTAAATTTATAGCAAATATTTCTGGAATATGTATGTTTTCCACTCCTAGTGTCACTGCAGTCTTTCAGGCTTCAGCATCTTTCAGCTGTCCTCTAGTGACAGCTTCTCAACTTTTCTCCTTAATAAATTCAGATAAGTCGTCTTCAATATATCCTCCACAGAATGATACATCTGTACTCCATCCTTATTTCTCTCACTTATACAAAATTCTTCAATAATACTCCAGTACCTAAATAAAGATTTCCAAACTCCATGAGCTGGCAAATAAGGAATAAACTTGTCCTGTGTTTAGCTCTCCAACACATTTTTTTAAAGTTACTTCTTTCCTGTTTAAGCTCCAGAATGACTAAACTTCTTGTAATTTCCAGAACATACCATGTTATTTTTACCTTCTTTGACACTGTTCATCCCTTTTTTCCCAAAATACTTATTCTGTTTATCTCTACTTTCTTCCCTGTTTAACATCTACTTAATTAAAAACCTTAATTGAGATGTCACTTTTTTCATGACGTGACCTCTGGTTTTTCTTAGACCTTAAAGTATTTTTACTTCAGCGATACACTATGTACATTTTAGTCATTACTTTTACAATACTTTAAAATTTTCTAATTTTAGAAATCTTAATAGCCTGCAAACACCCTAAGGTAGGAATAGTACTGTATTTATTTTTTATCTCTAGCACCTAGCATATTCTTGGTACATATCAGATATCTTATCATTTCTGAGTATGTGTGGTTGTTCTCTGAGGCATGTTTCCATTGATCCTCTGTTGTAGAATTTTGTCATGCACTGGTATCACAAGACACCAGGTCAACCTGTCATTGTGACAAGAGGCTTAGTCAACCTGTCTCTTTAGATTATTCTATTTCAGTTTATATGTATAAATATGTGCCATTAAATTTTCCTCACTGAAGTCACTTTTCTTGGTTTCTCTTCTTTTTCCCTACCACTCCTGGCATGAGCATACTGAACTTCAGGATCTATATGGATGTCATGGTTTGGGTTCTCCTGAAAGCAGAACACTAACTAACACAGGAATTTGAGAGGAGAGTGGTAATCTAGGCAAGGAAAAGAAGTGAACCAGCATAAGGTGTGTTTCCAAGATCACTATTACTGAGGGTGACTGGACCTTAATTCCACTGGAGAAATTCTGTGATCCAGGGCAAATCACAAACTCAGTGTTATCCCATTCAACAGGGGGGGAGCTCATCTCTCATTTGTTAAGAGCTTCAGGGAGTGGAAAGATCATCGATTCCATGGCCTCAGTGGTGGCAATCGTGCTCCAGCGAGTAGAGAAAATCTTTAGGCAAGAACAAAATGGCAAGGAATGGCAGTTGCAAAAAGTCTGGTAATTAATAAAAGTGAGAAGACAGGGGTAGGATAACATGGTTTCTGCTGTTGCAAATTAACACAACACCTTACACTTGTGTTTTCTGTATGCTGTGCGTTCTTTTAAAATCAACACAATAGCAGCATGTGTGTGTCTGTGTGTGTGTGTGCGTGTGTGCGTGCGTGTATGAATTCTATTGTACCTGTTTTCTGTATCAGCCACCAAAAATTTGAGCTATAGCTTGATTCTTATTATCATCTAGAACTTTTATGCTTTTGAGGTGTAATCCCAGTATCTCCTTTTCATATACAATATCTTACCCTTCTTGTATTCTCATTTCTGTGATAAATATCCCTAACTTCCTAGTAAACTTCCATCCCTGATGCTTTCTTTTTCCAACCCTTCTTGTAAATTTGAAACCATCATTATAACACTGGCAAAATGTGGAACGTCACTTCAGCTTCCATGTATCTGCAACCTTCTCACTCCTTCACCACATTGCTCATTGATTCAACACACTTTCTAAATGTCTGGTCAGGGAAAATTTTAAACATCTAATTTCTCAGCAGTTATGTCTCACTGCTGAATATTGCAAGAAAAAAATCTTGTAAGAGTGGAGATTGGTGTCATAAAAGTTCACGATTTTCTCACAGCCCAGCCATCTTGCTATTTCATATATATAATGATCAGTGTCTGCCAGTACTATAAAAATCTATTTGAAATCTGCATTTGTTTAAGCTCTAAATTTCATCTTCTATCTCACTTCTGCGGCTGTTGGACTTGTGTTTTCCACATAGAAAATCAAGAATATTTACTTTGTCAGCTTCTTATTTATCTCTTAAATATTTATTGTTTGCTTCCATCAATATTTTCTTAAGTAACCTCTGCTCTGGATACTTACCACTCCATTTTCAAAGAAACTCATAAATAAGCAAGATAAATTTGAAAAAAATTCATGATATATCATGTTGCAATTGCTGTACAGTATTTTTTTCTTTGTTTTAAAAAGTAACTATATCCTTGCCCTCTTTATTTCGTTTCCTCTCACCCACCACTAACCCTATCACCATTTGGAATTTGCTCTTATTGTTCTACGTTGATAAGGCATTTCATGACTTCTTCATGGCAAATTCTTGGGCTGTTTTCAAGAATGGACTTAAATGAATATCTTCGTGGCATTTTGTAATTTGCTGCTATTGCTTCTTTCTTCTTTAAAATTGTTCTGTAACTGACTCTTTTCAAAGTGTTATAAGAATATTTTTATTTCCACTTTCCCTCCCCCCATCCTCACCTCTCTTCTCTTTCCTTCCTCTCTCTCTCATTTTTTTCTTTGTGACTAGGTGTCAGATTCTTGCATCTAGAGTCTTTTATCTTTGCTACCTCCTTAGAAATCAATATTTTCTCTGCTTTTGTCCCTGATGCTCCACAGCTACACACTTATGCTTTATTCATCCCCTAACACCCTCTCTAAGCAAGATACCCTTCTCTCTCATTACTTTTAAGTACTACCCCCGTGCTATTAACTCCAAAATTTATATTTCCTTCCCATAACCAACAACTCTCTGGTAACCTTATGTAGACCTTTAAAGTAGTCAAACATGATATGAAGATTAAATTAAGGATTAATTATTATTACCCCAATCTGTGGCCAAAATCCCATAGGGAGTAGACATTTATCTTTTGGTTATCTGCTATCCATTTTCTTTTTGGAATCATTAATTTATTTTTAAAAATATTTTATTTAGCTCATACTATGTTCTACAGCTCTGGTGGCAGGGTAGTTAAACATTTGAAAGCTTATCAAAAGGTCAGCAGTTGAAATCTACCAGCTGGTCCTTGGAAACCCTGTGAGTCAATTTTACTCTGTCCTATTGGGTAACTATGAGTTGGAATCAGCTACGTGGCAATGGGTTATATGCTAAGCAGCTTCTAGATGCTGATAATCTAGATGAGAAGAAGAACTTTATCTTGTTAGAACAGGAGTTGGCCCACAGGCAAAATCTGACCCATGGCCAATTTTTGTAGTAAAGTTATACTGAAACACAGTGACACTCATTTGTTGTCGTATTGTCAATAACTGTTTTCATGTTACAGTGGCAGTATTGAGTACTTCTGACAGAAACTATGGTCTAAATTATTTACTGAGGCAGTTTACAAAAGAAGTTTGCTAGCACCTGTATTAGAGTGAGGCATACATGTGCACGCTTGTGTGAGTGTTTAAAGAATTTAATGATAAATATATAAATAAATTCATAGACCAAAACAATAGCAGAGGTTGATAAAGATTTAATATTTGATTATGTGAATATATCTGGGTTATTGTTTTAGGATAGTTTGGGAAACTATCTCTGAAAAAGTGAAAGAATCCACCTTGTGATGATACAGCGTAGAGCAATGCAAACAGAGAGAAAAGCCAGTTCAAGCCTTTATTGGATTTAGCTTGCTCTGCTTCAATAATAGAAAGATAACATGATTGGAAGATAAAGAGTGAGAAGGGGAATAATAAGAGATGAATAGGAAATTAAGATACATGGTAGGAGATGGCAGAAGAAGTCCAGATCAAGTAAGACTTTGGAAGTCAAAGAGTTTTCATTTTATTCTAAATGGAGAGCTGTGGTAAGCAAAGTAATGCCATGCTAAAGATGTCCATGTCCTAGCTCACAGAACCTGTGACTATGCTTTGTTACATGGCAAAGGAAACTCAGCAGGTGGAATTAAGATTCCTAATACACTGATTTTAAAATAGAGAAATTTACTCTGATTTATCTGGATGGGCCCAATTTAATTTCAAATGTTCTTTTTTAAAAAAATTATTGTGTTTTAGATGAAAGTTTGCAGTAAAAATTAGTTTCTTATTCAAATATTTATATAGAACTTGTTTGGTGACTGCCTACAGTCTCCATAATGTGCCAGTGCACTTCCTCTGTCCATGCTAAGTTCCCTATGTCCATTCATTGGTTGTCTTGTCTGTTCTGGCCTTCTTGTCTTTGCCCTTAAACAGGTGTTACCCATTTGCTGTCATATACCTGATTGAATTAACAAGCATGTTCCTCTTATGCATTGTTGTTTGTTTTATAGTCTTGTCTAATATTTGAGAGTGGCATCAGTTCTGAGTTAATAAGGTATATAGGGGCCATAGTCTCTGGAGTTCCTCCAGTTTCTGCCAGATCAACAAGTCTGGACTTTTTTTTATTTATTTGAATTTTATTCTACATTTTCCTTCTGCTTTGTACAGGATGCTCTATTGTGATCCCTGTCAGAGCAGTACCATCTAGGGTACCGCTGAGTACCATCTGGGTCTTCTGGATTCAGGCTTTGGAGGCTATGGTTCATGTGGTCCATTAGTTCTTTGGAGTAATACTTTCGCTGTATGTTTGGTTTTCTTCAGTATCCTTTTTCTGAAAATGATGGGACCAATAGATACATCTTCGATGACTGGTTACAAGCTTTTAAGACCCCCTTGTCTAGTTACCAAAGTAGGATATAAAACTTTTCATTTTTGCATTATGTCAGTTGACATAGATGTTCCTAAGACCAAGTTCCCTTGCCCTCATCCCCCATAACTAGGTCCATCAAGGCGTTTGGATGTGTTTAGGAAGTTGCTATGACTCTGCCTTGTCAGATTGTACTGATCCCTTATACTGTGCATTGCTTTTCCCATCACCAAAGTTAACACTTTTCTACTATCTAGTTAGTGATTTTTCCTCCCTATAACCTCTGCTGTCATAACCATCAAAGGTATTTTTTCTGTGTATAAACCTTTTCTTGAGATGGCACTGGGTTGTTTGTTTTTTTTGAGTTTTTATAATAGTGGTCTCACATAATATTTGTTATTTCTGTGACTGATTTGTTTCAGTCATCATAGTGCCCTCCAGATTCATCTGTACTGTGAGATATTTCACAGATCTATCATTATTATTTATTGTTGCATAGTATTCTACTGTTTATCCATTCATCTGTTCATGGGAACTTAGGTTGTTTTCATTTTTTTGCTATTGTGAATAATGCTACAATGAACATGGGTGTGCATGTGTTAATTGGTATGATGGCTTTTGATTCTCTAGGATGTATACCTAGGAGTGGGACTGCTAGATCATATGGTATTTCTACATCTGGCTTTTTAAGCAAGTGTCATACTGTTTTCCTAAGTGGTTGTACCAGTTTCATTCCTACCAGCAGCAACATTGGTTATTTTTGGTATTATTTTTTTGATTAGTACCAGTATTGTCTGAAAGAGGTAGCACTCAGAGTAATTTTGATCTGCTTTACTCTAATGGTTAATGATTGTGAGCATTTACTCATGTCTGTTAATCTCCTGAATATCTTCTTTGGTAAATTGTCTGTTGGTATCCTTTGCCCATCTTTTAAACTGGATTGTTTGTATTTTTATTGATGAGGTGTTCAAGTATTATATGGACCTTAGAGATAAGAACTGTCAGATATGTCATAGCCAAAGAATTTTTTTCCACTATGTGTGTAGATGGCCATAATCTTTTGGTAAAGTCTTTAGATAAACTAAGTGTTTAACTTTATTATCTAGTTCCAGTTATCTAGTTTATCTTCAGGTGTTCGTGATTTTTTAACTATAATTTGTATTGTATTTGTGTCTTACATCAAGTCCCCAAGCATTGTCCCTATTTTTCTTCCATGATCTTTATTGTTTTAGCTTTTATATTTAAGTATTTGATCCATTTTGAATTAGCTTTTGTGTATGGTGTAAAGTACGAGTTCTGTTTCATGGTTTTTTGTTTTTTTTTTCTCAGATGAACATCCAGTTTTGCGAGCACACTTTGTTAAAATGACTGTCTTTTCCAATTTAAAGAAGTTTGGGCATTTGCCCAGGATCAGGTGACCATAGGTGGATGGGTTTAGTTTTGGTTTCTCAGTTATTTTCCATTTATCTATGTGTGTGTATTGTTGTACCAGTACCAGACTGTTTTGGTTACTGTGGTTTTATAATGGATTCTTAAATTAGGTAGTATGAAGCCTCCAACTTTGTTCTTCTTCAAAAATGCATTACTCACGGCCTCTTGCTTTCCAGATAAATTTATTCATTAGATTCTCCATCTCTTTAAAGAATTCTGTGGGAATTTGGCTCAAGATTGCATTATATCTGTATATATTTCTGGATAATATTGATGTTTCCATGATGTTGAGTCATATTATCCATGACCATAGTATGTTTTTTTTTCATTTAAATACTTCTCTTTTGGTTTCTTTTAGTAGTGCTTTGTATTTTTCTTTCCATACGTCTTTTACATCCCTGATTAGATTTATTCCTAAGTACTTTATCTTCCTTGAGGTTATCATAAGTGGCATGGATTTGCTGATTCCCTTTTTGACGTTCTCTTTGTTGATGTAGTGAAATACAACTGATTTTTGGATATTAATCTCATATCCTTCAACTTTGCTAAAATCTTCTATTAGTTCTATTTAGCTTTCTCATGGATTATTTAGGGTTGTCTATGCATAAGAACCTATCATTTGGCAATAGGGATACTTTTACCCCTACCTTAACAATTTGCATACCATTTATTTATGCCTCATTGCTCTAGCTAGGACTTACCGCACAATGTTGAATAACAGTGGTGATAAAGGGCATCCTTGTCTTGTTCTTGATGTGAGTAACCAAAGGAGGCAGAAGGTACTGTATGTATATTTACCACTTGCACAAGTGGCAGACTAGATTATGAGCTTGTGGCCTAGGGTATGGGGTAGAGTTGACTGTCATGGGACTTAGCCACAAGTAGGGAGAAAGGATGGGTGAGCAGGATGAGACTGCCCCATTCAGGCTCATGGTCCTCTGTCACTGGGGACTGGAGTGTGCATGGTGTACAGAATACTTGCACTTGACTTTCCCAGGGCTGTAGGTACTCTTGTCTGGCCTCTGACTTAGCTTCAGCAGCTGGAGTAGAGTTCAGGTGAGAATGCTGCCTACCTTATTCCAATATAACTGCACTGTGCTGGTTTAGCTAACAAGTTACTGGTGCAGGTGACTAGAAGTGGTAGAGAATGTTACAAATCAATGGAACCTTGGCGCTAATGGCTGAGTGAAGGAGCTAGTGCTCTTGGATCAGATCATCAGCTTTCAGCTTCAGGGACATGGTAATGTTGAATGTTTCTGGACTGTAGTTGTGAGTAGGAATAGGGGATAGATGAGGAGAATAGAAGTGTCCCCAAGGCTTGGGGCCGTCTGGTGTGAGGGACTAGGATGTGAGCTATAGGTATTGTATATGCACTTAACTTTTTGCTGAGCTGGAAGCATTCCTGGATGATTCTAAGCATGTACGTAGAGTCACTCTCTCTTAACTACACCAGGTGGAGTGGGTTTTGTCTGAGAGTGCTGCTTGATTTGTCTCAGTTTATCCATGCAGTGGATAAACTAAGTTCAGTTAGCAGAATACCAGTGATCAGTGATTAGTAATACTTCATTTCCACTGTTTTTTAATTGCTTGTCCTTCTACCCTATTCTTCAGCCTTGGCTTTGATGCTTAGAAATCCTAGATTGTCATATGTATCTGATATTAACAGGGATGACACAAAACCTCTGAGCACTTCACTATATTTGACCACCCCTCCACAAGTATTCTTAAAAGTGGAATAGGGAGGCAAAAAGAGAAAGAACTTTAAGTGAAAAATTCTGGCAAACTGAACAAAAATATTAACGGCACATATAGAAAGAATTAAAGTTGATAGGGTTTGTACATTGATTAGATTTGTAGAGGAGGAAACAGATAGCTATCAGAAAAAATACCAAATTTTAGTTTGCACAACTGAACCGACTGTGATACTACCTGTAGGGGTGTAGGAGAAAGTATAAAGGCAAATTTCGGATATCAGTGAGGAATTCTGAGACCATGATGGACAATGATTGTGTCAAGTAGTCAAGTTAGTCAAGAAAGTTCAGATCAATAGTATTAGATTGGAAAGATATAAGCACAAAGATGCTTCCAAATAGTATGAGTCTAAGTTTACCACCAAGTGAGAAAAATACAGCAAATACAAGAAGGAGATGCATGCAACACACATGGCACATTCCAAACACTAAAGATAGAGTAGTTGACAAAGAAGTGGAAAACAGAGCAGCCAGGGACATTGGAAGCAGGTTAGAGCTGCATAGTACTACAGAAGCCAAGAGCAGAATGTATTTTTGAAGCAAATGGTCCCAAATAATGTTGAGAAGTCAATTCAGTAAGTTAAAACCATTATATTTGGCATCAAGTAGGTCACTAAGGATCTTGACCAAGTCTCAGTGATAGAGATAGGAAACCATTTGAAGTGAGGGTAGACTGAGACACTGGGAATGTGGACAGTGTTTTTATGACCATCATTTTCAATACTTCTTACTGCAAAGGGAAGCACCAGAGTGGGGTAGTAATTGTAGTGCAATATTCTTCTCACCAACAAAATACCTCAAAATGGATGTTTGAATTTGTTTCAGTTAACTAGGGCTGCTCTAACAGAATTACCACAGAGTGGATGGCTTTAACAAAGGAAGGTTTATTCTTACACAGTCTGGTAGGTTGCAAGTCCATATTCAGGGTGTCCGCTCCAGGGGAAGGCTTTCCCCTTGTTGGTTCTGGAGGAAAGTCCGGTATTGCATCAGTCTTTGTCCAGGGAGCGTCTTGGGGCAGGAACCTCAGGTCTCAAGGACGCACTCTTCTCCCGGTGTTGCTTTCTTGGTGGTAATGAGGTTCCCAATTCTCCTTGTTTCTCTTTCCTTTTATCTCTTGCAGGCTGATAAGCTTAAGGGTGGGGCAAGCCATACTCCAGGAAAACTCCCCCTACAGCAAAGCAAGGAAGTAATCCTATGCAGGAATTTACAGCCCCTTTAGCATACAGTTTAGTGAAACCACAGAATGGAGGACAGTCACAAGATAGTAGGAATCATGTCCCAGCCACACGGCTGCACATATTCTTGGGGGGACACAATTCAACCCATGACAGAATTTATATCTCAAGGTGAATGTTTTACCATTTACTTATCCTCTTCTCCTCTTCTCCTGAAATACAACTAGTAAGCTTGTAAGCTACTTCATACATCCAGTACATTTATTCATTATTCAGTCATTTATTTACATACTTATTAATTCCTAAAAATGTTTATTAAGCACCTAAAAAGCAGAAGGCATTGTGATGGTATCTAGAGAGAAAATAGATGCGTAGGTTTAAATTTGGGACTCATAAGCAGAGAATCAGAAATGACTTGATGACAGCAGGTTTATTGTTTTTGTTTTTAGAAGAACAGAGAAGAAAAGAGAAGAAATACAAGACATAAGTGATATACATGATTTCTGACATCTAAATGTTAGAAAGTAGGAATTTTCCTTAGACTTCAATTCTTTCTATATTAAAAAAAGATATTGTCCAAAACCATTGTCTGGAACTACTGATACTGTTAGTTGCTGTCAAGTTGATTCTAACTTATAACTCCATGTGTGCACAGCACAACTACTCCGTAGGGTTTTCAAGATAGTGATCCTTTTTCATTTCTATTTTTTTTTTAATTATACTTTAGATGAAGGTTTAGAGAACAAACTAGCTTCTCATTACATAATTAGTACACATATTATCACACTGGTTAGCAGTCTCATAAGAGGTCAACACTCTCCCTTTCCAACCTTGTTGTTACTATTGCTAGGTTTTCTGTCTCCTCTTGCCTTCTAGTCTTTGACCCTGGAACAGCCCTTTAGTCTTGTTTTATTTGATGAGGCTGTCCAATTTCAGGCTGAAGGGTGAACCTCAGGAATGACTTTATCACTGTCTGTGTACCATACTCTCAGGGTTTCTCCAGTCTCTGGCAGGCCGTAATTCTAGTCTTTTGTCTTGAGATAGTATTTCATTCTATATTTTTTGCTAGCTCTGTCCAGGACTCTCTGTTGTGATCCCTGTCACAGCACTTGGTGGTGGTAGCCAGGCATCATCCAGTGGTATTGGATTCAGTCTGCTTGAGGCCACTGTTGAAGTGATCCACTAGTCCTTTGGAGTAATCTTTTCCTTGTTTCTTTAGCTTTCTTCACTCTTCCTTGTTCTTGAATGGGTAAGACTGCTAGAGTATTCTAGATGCCTGCTCACAGACTTTTAAGACTCTAGATGCTATTTACTAAAGTAGAATATTTTCTTTGTAGGCTATATTATGTCATTTGAACTAGGTATTCTCTGAGACCATGGTCTCTACAGCCCTCGACCCATCTATTCGGTCCCTCAGGGAGTTTGGTTGTGTTTATGGAGAGCTTCCTCTGTCTTGTCTTGGATTAGTTGCTGGCTTCATCAATACTGTATACTCTTTTAAACTTCACCCAAGTTACCACTTATCTAATTGACTATTTGGTGCTTTTCTATCCCCATCTCTCCCTTCCCTGGTAGCCATCAAAGATTTTCTCTTTTTATGTATAACTCTTTTCAAGAATGGTTAAAGTACTTGTCTCACACATTTGTCTTTTTGTGATTGACTTACTTCACTCAGCATAATGCCTTCCAGTTTGCTCCATGTTATGAGATGCTTCACAGATTCATCATTGTTCTTTATTCTTATATAATACTCAATTGTGTGTATTTACTACAAATTGTTTATCCATTCACCTGTTGATGGGCATCTAGGTTGTTTTCAACTTTTTGCTATTGTGAACAATGCTGCGGTGAGCACAGGTGTGTATGTAACTATTAATGTGATAAATTTTATTTCATAGATATTCCTAGGAGTGGGTTGCTGGATCATGTGATAATACTATTTCTAGTATTCTAGTATCTGGCTCATATAATCTTGTATTCTAGATTCAGGCTGTGGTCTGATGTTGTTTGTTCTCAAATGGAAAGACTCCCTTGAATAATTTTTGTAAGTTTGGTTTGATTTGTATGCAGTCCCTTAATTTCTCTTTATCTAGAAATCTCCTAAATTCACTATCATATTTGAATGAGAGTATTGCAGGATATATTATTTGTGGCAGGTAATTTTTTTTCTGTCAAGGTTATATGTATCATCTGGTTGCCTTCTTGTCTAAGTGGTTTCTGCTGAATAATCAGAGCTTAGCTTTATTGTTTCTTTTCCGTATGTGACTTTTTGTTTTTCTCAAGCTACTCAGAGAATTTCTTCTTTGTTTTTGGTTTTAGGGAGTGTATTATGACATGCCTTGGCGACTTTCTTTTTAGGTTCTATCCTCTGTGAGTTTTGCTGAGCTTCTCAGTTTGTTAGTATTTCATCTTTCATATTAGGGAAATTTCCTGCCAGTAGGTCTTCAATAATCCTCTCTATGTTTCCTCCCCTTGTTCTATTCTCGGATCACTTACAAATTTTTGCTTTGGAGATATCCAAGTAATTCTCAGAGTTTTTTTCTATATTTCTTTATTTTTTCATTCTTTTTCCGATTTTTCTTCAAAAAGAGCTGTATCCAAGTGCTTCTCTTCAGTTTTGATGATCTTGTTTTCCCTCATTTCAAACCTCCTCAGACCTTCTGTGACACTGTCCATTTCTGAAATCTTGTCTATCTTTTGAATTTCTAAGTGTTGTTGTTTTTATATGATTTCTAGTAGTCAATTTGTTTGGGCATTTTTTTCTTTTCTTATTTTCCTGAATTCTTCCATGAATTTGTCTTTTTTTTTTTTTCCCCTTGCTTTTGTCTGCTCTTCACTTCAACTCTTGGATAGTTCTGGATGCTAGAGATTTGAATTCCCTGTTAGGTAATTGTATTGCCTTAGTTTTTCTTCTGCTGAAAACCCTGGTGGTACAGTGGTTAAGTGCTATGTCTGCTTATCAAAAGGTCAGCAGTTCAGATCCATCTGGTACTCCTTGGAAACTCTACAGGGCAGTTCTACTCTTACCTACAGGGTCACTATGAGTCTCTGCTGTGGGGGACGGCATAGTACTTCTGCCTATGGTGTCATATTGGCCAGAAGTTTCCTGTGATCTTTTTGCAGAAGATCATCAGGTCTATCTTCTGAGGTGCCTCTGTATAAGTCAGAGTCACCTACCTTTTGGCTGAGGAGTCAAGTGTTTAACCAGTTATGCCACCTAGGTACCTTGTTCTACCAACAGATGTATTAAAAATTACCCACTGACTTGACCGTGGATTTTTTAATTCTACTGGAAAGTCATCTGCTGTTTTATTTTAGCAACCTGCAAGAACCATCCTGCCTTGCTTTTTTATGTTTTGTTATTGTCTGCTGTCTTAAGGATATTCAGTATATATATATTTTTGTTTATTAAATTGTACCTCTGTTTCATCCTGTTTTTTGTTTTATTTGGCTTATGTCAGAGTTGGAAGCCTATGAATTCTTTATTGGCTGATTTGTGATCATGAAATTTTCACCTTCTTTTCCAATGGGCAGGGATGGTCACTCAGCTGTAGTACAGCAGGGCAGGTCCAGTTGAAGGGAAGGGGCTGAGATGTGCTATTATATGCCATGTGCTAGAGCCAACAGAGCTGTTTAGGAGTCAGTGCTGGGCAGATTTTAGTAGGCTGTGCCTGTGCCACTTGGTGGTGTGATGTTCATCATACTGTGCAGGTAGACTGGGAGGAATAGGAAGGCTATGTTGAGTGGAGCAAGTGATCTATGACCTGCCGACACCTCCTGAATGTGGTTTCTTGCACTCCTCACTTGTTGATCTCTGATGGGGGTGGGACAAATCCAGACAACATGGTTGCTGCACTTCCTGGCCAACGGAGCCACTGCAGCTAACCAGGCAGCATCAGAGACAGGGCAGCAGAAAGAAGGTGGGGGTGGGAAAGTGTGTATCATTGCTTGCCAAGTTCTTTGTTTCCTTCTGAGATTTCCATAAATCTACTTCTCTGTGCTCCCTGTCTGCTAATCTCTCACAGGAGTCCATGATGATGAATCTTTGCTGGGTTAGCTCTTTTCTCTTCTTGCTCTCTATTCTCTCTCAGCCTCTAATTCCATTTGTTTTTTGGCTGAGATCTTTATATCTTCCTTTGATACTTCAGGTTCTAGAACTGACATTTGTCTCTGTTTTATTTAGTTTTTCAGGTTTTTGCTGTAGAGGAATGGCAGGGTACTTGTGCCTATGGTGCCATATTGGCCAGAAGTCTGCTGCGAACTTCTTGAAGGAGATCATCAGGTTTATCTTCTGAGATACGTCTGTATGAGTCAGAATCATCTACCCTTTGGGTGCAGAGTCAAATGCTTAACCAGTCATGCCACCTAGTTACACTTTGTTTTATCAATAGCTGTATTAAAAATTACCAATGTTCTCTAAAGCCATTTCTTTTCAAGGATTGTATTTATGACACTCTTTAACACATACTTCATATTTTCACATCACAGTGCACTGTCTTTGCCTTTAAAACACTTTTGATACCAGATCCCCCACACCCCAGAAATTATAGATGTAGAAATTTAAGGCCCTATTGAATGTGGAGTTCTTCCATAAATCTTGTGAAAGATTGACAATCTACCCTGAAGGTGTCTCCTCTTGCTACAGAGTTTTGTATCAGTTCTTATCATTACTGCACATGTGGAGTCACAATATTATCTTACCTTGTCTTTGGCTTCTTAGGGGAAAATTATCATCCTCTATTTTTACTACATTTTTAAAATATCTTTCCTCAGCACTTAAACCTAGTATCTATCAATGAATATATGTGGGATATATATGCTGCAGAGCTTCATGTAATAATTAGGGAAAAGCAACACAAAACAGATTTCAACATGCTCAAATTATTGATTCAACCCATCTTCTAGCTGCTGTATTTACCAGTGGCTACACACAAACAAATCCCTCTAAATCTAACTTAATGAAACACAAGACTACAAATTCTCTAAGGCATTTATTATTGATGTGTTATGCATTGAATGCTACCTGCTTCTCTTTCAAATTCAGTTGATAGAAGAACTAGTGAGTTCATTTCATAACAAATTCGGATAGGCCCAAATAAGCTCTCTGTTAACCTCATTATAATTAAATAGCATTACAGGTACTGAATGCTAAACTTAAATACTGAGAAATTAATGTATTAAGTAAAGGAAGACTTTATCAGCACTGTCTTTAATCATAAATTGATTATTTTAGCCACTGAAATGGGAGAAGTTTCCTTGACAGTCATGGGGAAAAAAATCTTCAAAATCTTGAAAGAAAAAATAATTTAAATTGAAATAATGTGGAGTTTCATTTTGAAGAAAATTGTAAAACTTCAGACTTTTCCCATAAGAATTATATTACTTCTAGGTTTAAGTTTAAGTTATAAATATCTCAGAGACTGCCTTACTCATAGTGTTTCAAATTATTCCCAGTTGAGTCCCTTGCTGAAACAAAGAAGGATGTCATGCCTATATATAGTGAGGAAAAAACACTCTACAACCCTTTGAAAAGGTTAGATCTAGGTCAGGTTTGGTTCTGGCCTTTCTGTGAGCTAAACTAGTTTTTCAATATTCACAAAAAGGAATGAATTCAGTGTTACCCTTGCTTGGTATATGCAAGGGTATGATATGTAAACTATATCTCAATTTCATATGAAATTAATCTCATTGATTCTGGACTTTAAAAAAAAATTTGGTATCCATCCAAATGTATAAAAGTATCAGGATAAATGACACACATCCCATATTTTGGCTTCTACCAAGGACTTGAATCTGCAAATGTAAAATTTTATTAAAATAGTTTTTTTCTTTCATTTTGCAGAATAATGTAAAAGTCTAATAATTGTAGTTTCATATTTTTCACCCTTAATATGAGACAATATTTGTATATTAAATTAGTGAAAACAAGGAACCAGATAAAAGGATACTGTAACACAAATAAGAAAAAAAACAAAAGATGTGAAATCAACTTGAAAGCCAGATGAATTTCCAGGTATTCTTTGAATCAAGGATGAATTTATTACAAAGAAGAAGCATTCAATCTACAGTACCAAGGCAATATGCTTTTAGTCTGAATCCCAAAGGCAGTGTTCCTGAGCTTCTTGATGGTAAATAATACAGAATCATCAAAGGAAAACTCTTCTGCTTTGTGAACAGTTTAGAAATCTTAGCAAGATGTCAGAAAAAATGACAGCTTTATTTTATATTTTTAAGCATTAAATATCAAATATTCAGCTACTGTGATTCTCTATGTCTTCTATACCTCCCACTAGTGTAGCTATTCATTATTTCATTTCCTTTATAAAATGTAAGACTTCTAAAATTCATAACAAGTGACTTTAAATGCAAATTATCAAAAACTTATCTTAAAATAAGAAATGGAAATAGAATTTTTCTTTTAAAAGCAGTCCTGCAAGAGGTTACCAGTATTCTATGTTACCAGTATTCTATCCTGCTGGTAATTATAAAGCAATTAGCTGTTGGCACATTCCTAACTTCATACAAAGAAGAGTTTCATTCACTACCAATGAAGTTATGGAAGAAAGTTGAAAAATGGGATGGATTTTATATATATATATATATATATATATATATATTATGATGACTAAGTGAAAATGTACATTCCTGTATAAATTTACATGCCCACCTATGATGGGGTTTTGAAGATACAGGGAAAGTTGTATCATCTACAGAGCAATTTTAAATCCCTAGTACACGGATTGACCTACTCTCTCTTTTCGGTACTTCCATTTACTAGAGTTATAACAAGAAGGAACCTTAAAACATTACATTAAGTGAAAGGAACTAGTCACAAAAGAAGATACATTGTATGATTTCATTTATTTAAAACTTTCAGATCAGTCAAATCCATATAGACAGAAAATAGATTAGTAGTTGCTAGTTAGGGATGAGTAATGGTTTAACAGCACAAGTTTGAGCATTTTGGTGGGATGATGAAAATGTCCTAAAATAGTGGTGATGTCTGTACAACTGTATGAATATAGTAAAGACTACCAGATAATACACTTAGCAGTATAAATTTTATGATACACAAACTATACCTCAATAAAGATAGTTGTAATTATTTGAAAGGGAGGCAGTGAATTTAATTTGGTCTTTAATTGGCTAATTGATTACCCATGTTGAATACTAAAATTCATTTAAAATTTATCTATTTTTATTCAGTGTTTTACAGAATATATAGCACTTTTATATACATTGTTTTTTCTTAAACCCGTGTCTTAGTCATCTAGTGCTGCTATAACAGAAATGCTACAAGTATATGGCTATAGCTCTTTGCACTCGAGTGGTGCACAGTGTTTCATGCGATAACTTGAGAGGCCCCTCTCAGGCAACTGAGTGGAGACAACTGATTTTAACCGGGATGATCTTAGCAAATAGAAAGGAATTACCAAGCGAAATAAGAAAATCAAAATTCCTTAAAAAAATCCATGGTAGCATATCAAAAACATAGCACTCTACTTCCAGTGCGAGGAGGTAAAAGGGCCATCACTTGTTTGACCACTTGGGATAATGCAGGAATGGCAGCTGTAAAAAGGATTTTACGAGGTGATGTGGAAGTCAATGTCAAGAAAACTAATATTATAAAAAATTACATAAAACATACGGGTAGCACTGATCAAGTAGGTCAATATGCTTCGACATACAGTTTTCTGCAAAAATCTTTAAGTGCCTTTGTGCAGGTGGCTTTCTAGCAAGAGCGGAGCTACAGAGCTTTAGTACACTTGCCGCAGCAGGGCAGATGTAGGCCTGAGGCCCAGGCTGTGTGGCCATAGGAAGCAGAAGCTAAAGAGACAAACAGCTGAGAAGCTGAGCTGCCTCAGTCTCAAAGGATGTGGCCATGACTTCAGGAGGCTGAAAGAGTGGATCCAAGGCTTTCTGTGTTTTTAGGGTGGAATTGCCACTCAGGGCTTAGGGTGCACCTAAAGCTGAGGGAGTACAGTTGCTGTTGAAGTGAGCCTTTCGAAGCAGAGTTGTAGCACACGGCTGGGGATCTCCACTCAGAAGCCAGAGAGTGTAGCCCATATGTAGAGTCTGGAAGACAGGGCCACTATGTAGAATGTCTCAGAAAATGTAAGAGTATTTTCAGAGCTTTGAGGGCTAATGTCATGTGTTTTTTATTGTGATACACGCCCTGACAAGGTTGCACCTCGGGGATTGTTTCATTAAATACCATACAAAAAAAATTACAGAGCATAATATTTCAAAGATTTTGTTTGGTAAGATGCAGAAACATATAAAATGTTAAAATATATTATTTGTATACATTTTTTGAGTATAAAATCATTTTAAAGTAGCTATAAGAAACTTTCCTAATATATGCAAAATCCTTTCAAGTTGCTAGTTCATCCGAGGGAAAAAAAGTCCTTGAGTGCATTTATTTTCTCACAGAAAAGTAGGCGAGAAGTCCAAATTCAAGACATTGGCTCCTGGGCAGTGCTTTCTTTAGGTGCTTGTCATCAATCTTTTCCTGGACCAGGAGCTTCTGAGGCACAGGGTCCCCAGCACAGCATTGCTTCTTTTCTGGTGGTATGAGATCCCCAGCTCTTTACTTCTGTTTCCTTTACATCTCAAGAGACTACCTCAAAGTGCAACACAATGCAGTCTTAGACACTGAGTCCTGCCACATCTGCCTTCATTAACACCACAGAGTTAGGATTTTCGACACATAGGAACACCACACAATATTGGGAATCATGGCCTAGCCAAATCGCTACACACGCAATTCAATCCATGAGACCCCAGTAATCCAGCTACTGAAATCATTACTCCTATTTTAAAGAAGCAGCATTTAAAGCTTAGAGAACGGAATGAAGTGATCTAGTGTTCACAGATCCAGTAAGCTATATATTTAGGAATATTCTCAGACCAAGCGTCCTGATCTTTTTTGACATCGTAAATGCTTGCTTGAAGATTTACTGAGTACAGCACACAAATGAATAGGAATGAAAGGGAAAGCTTCAGGATTTTGGAGAGGAATGCTTCAGTTGTAACTGCTCTGTCTGGAGGAGAATGTGTATGGCGCAGAACAAGATGTCAGCAGCAACTTATTGTCTGAATCCTTGTTTCCAGCATCAGTATAAAAGGAAACTACTGAATGAAGGGTTATAATTGAATAACATGGACAGTTTACAGGAATGCTGAGAATAGAAATGATTTAATAAAGCTAAGGACAGGAAATGCGTGCAAAAAAGACAGCTGATTTTGTTGCCTAGAAAATATATTTTTGTTAGGGATATGTGTTACATTACTTGCTTTCATCAAATACCTTTATACATCTCTATAAAGGTCTTTTAAAAAAACAGTTCTAGGGCATGAAATGTGACTAGGAGTTAAGAATGTCATTTCTACACATTTCACTTAGATTTTGTTGTTAGATGCTACT
Organism: Heterohyrax brucei; assembly: GCA_028571685.1. Taxonomy (NCBI): domain Eukaryota; kingdom Metazoa; phylum Chordata; class Mammalia; order Hyracoidea; family Procaviidae; genus Heterohyrax; species Heterohyrax brucei. Next base: position 81,539,218 of record CM053143.1, read on the forward strand.
GGGTCATTTCTGACTCACAGTGACCCTATATATAAGAAGGAAACACTGTCTGGTTGTGACTATCCTCAAAATTATTGCTGTGTTGGAGCCCATCGTTGCGGCTGCCGTGGTGTCTTCCTTGTTTTCTCAGACCTTGTGCTTTACCAGGCAAGATGTACTTCTTCAAGGACTAGTTCCTCCTGATAAAATGTCCAAAGTATGTGAGACCAATCTCTTCATCTTTACTTCTAGTAGCAATATGGTTACATACTTCTTCCAAGACAGATTTGTTCATTCATGGTATATTGAATATTCTTTACCAACAATATAATTTAAATGTGTCAATTCTTTGGTCTTCACTTATGTGGGAAGTAAAACATTGGTGCATCTCCTTCAACTCTCTCTTCTTCTGATATGGTGACCTCGCAATCTTTATAATCCAAATTTCATGACCACAAGGTAAAGGAGCTCTTCTTGCTTCCATTAGCTTGTGATATAAAATATAGAAAAAAAACTTTTTTTTTTTTTTTAAATTTTAAAGTCTATAATAAGCTACAAGATTTTGAAGGTTTGTGGTTTTCACAGCATACCCTAGCTTATCTTTGGGAACTTTAAGTTTTGCCCTACTTTTCTATTTTTTTTAATACATGGCACTGATGTAGTAATTGGTCAAAGCAGCAAGGAAACCACTTAAAAGCCCGGAAGACTGTGATTCATATTAACTCCAGGCTAAACAGCAAAACCTTTGCTGAGACAATGTGAGAGACACATTGCTTTGTGTGTCAACAGCTATTGACTGTGTATGGCCAAGAGTGAAAAAAGAGACAAAGAGAGAGATTCATAGGAAAGAGTTAACCAAGTTGTAAGTAGAAATACAAGGAAATAGAGAAGACTCTCAAATTTAAAGGCTTAAAAAAATATTTCTACAAATAGGTTTAAGCAGTATTTGAATAATAAAAGCTCAATAGACCTTAGCTGAGCTCCAAAAAAAAAAAGAAAATCTAATTAAGAGTGTGAAGTTTTCTTTGAAGCTTGATAACCTCTAAGTAGACCAAGAGGAGGATAGTATAAGAGTGAAAAAGCAAAGAAACAAGACAGATTTGAAACAGATGTCTCAAAAAGAACTTTGAGAATGGTTTTTGACATATTGAACTCACAGGGAAAAAAATGGATCAGAAACATAAGGTGTGAATAAAACAGCCTTAATAAAATACCTTTGCCATTAAAGACTTTAAACAACCCATGGACCTTCAATTTCCCTCAAGCAAAAGTCAACATTAGAAATTGGAATTAGAAAGTTGTATATCTTCCCAAAGAGAGCATATTCCCCAATTTCCACTTTAGATACACTAATGAAAAATAATGTAAAGAGAAGAAACTTCTGAGGAAAGAATCTAGGAGTTAACTGAACTATGGACAAGAAAGTTCCATCCAGATAGCAGAACAATGGGCAAACAAACAAAAAAAAAACTCTCCAATTCCCTAGGTATAGGTCTTCACAACTCTAGTGTTACATGTCTTATGATTTTGTTTCCAGAATGAGAGTTTTCTTATTGTTATGTCTGTCCTCTTCCTTTATATTCTGAATAAATTTGAAAGAACATATATTTATCTTTAATTTTTTTTTACATTAAATACATTATGAAGTGGTGTCAGATCAATTTCAACTCATGGTGATCTTTTGCATAACAAAATAAAACACTGCTGGGTCCTGTGCCGTCCTCAGAATCGTGTTTGATCCCATTGTTGCAACCTCTGAGTCAAGCCGTCTCATTGAAAGTTCTCCTCTTTCCGTGACCCTGTTCTTTACCAACTCCTTCTCCAGGGTATTTTCTCTCCTGACAGCATGAATGAACACATTCTGAAAGATGACCAGAAAAATGTTTAGCTGTGTTTTATTTTGATTATGCGCACACGTCCACCATTCATTTGCCAGTTTGTTTGTTTGTTTTTTTACTGTGGTGGCTTCTTGTATATTATTGTGATACTGGAAACTGTACCACTATCTTTCAAATGCCAGCAGGATCAATCATAGTGGACAGGTTTCAGAAGAACTTCCATATGAAGACAGACTGGGAAGAAAAACCTGGTGATCTACTTAAAATAACAATAATAATAATTAGCCATTGAAAACTTTATCAATAGCAGTGGCACATTATCTAATATAGTGCCTGAAAAGAATCCCACTGGATTACAAGGTACTCAAAATGCAACTAGGAAAGAACTGCCTCCTCAAAGCAGATTTAACCTTAATATCATGGATGAAGTCAAGCTTTGGGGCCCTTCATTTGCTGCTGTGCCATAACTCAAAATGAGAAGAAACAGCTGCAAGCATTTATTAATGATCAAAACATGCAATGTACAAAGTATGAATCTAAGAAAATCGGAACAAATCAAAACTAGAATGGGAAGTATAAAGATCAATGTTCTAGGCACTCATCAGTTGAAATTTATTGTATGGATATTGACCATTTTGGTTTTGTCTTATGGTCTAATATACTGGAAATTGCAAAATGAAAAGGAATGACATCACAGTCATGGTCAAAAAGAATATTTAAAGATTTATCCTGAAGTACAGTGCTGTCAGTGATAGGAAATTATCCATCTGGATACAAGGAAACTAATATGACTATTATTCAAATTTGTGTACAAACTACTAAGACCAAATATGAAGAAATTGAAGACTTCTGCAATATGAAATTGATCAAACATGCAATTAAGATGCATTGATAACTATTGGTGACTGGGATACAAAAAGTTGGAAAGAAAGTATTGATAGTTTGAAAATACAGCCTTGGTGACAGAAATGATGCCAGAGAGCACATGATAGAATTTTGCAAGACCAATGACTTAATTCATTGCAGATACATTTTTTTCAGAAACATAGCAGGTGATTATACACCTGGATCTCATCATATAGGATACACAGGAGTCAAATCAACTAGATTAGTGAATCAGACAATAGAAAAGTTCAGTGTCTTCCATCAGAACAAGCCCAGGAGCTGAGGAGCAGATCACCAGTTGCTCATATGCAGATTCAAGTTGGAACTGAAGAAAATTAAGTGAAGTCCAAGAGAGCCAAATAACTATCTTGAGTGTATCCTATGTTAACTCAGAGACCATCTCAAGAATATATTCGACACATGGAACGCTTATAACAGAAGACCTGATGAGTTGTGGCATGACATCACGAAGAAAACAAAACTTTCTTAAACAGACAGAAAAGACCAAAATGAATGTCAGAAGACACTCTGAAATCTGCTTTTGAGAGCAGAGTAGCTGAAATGTGTGGAAGGATGATGAAGTAAAAGAGCTAAACAGATTATTTCAAAAGGTAGCTCAAGAAGACAAAGCGAAATTTTATAAAGAGATGTGCAAAGACTAGGAGATGGAAAACTAAAAGGGAAAAACACTATTGGCATTTCACAAGCTGAAAGAATGGAAGAAAAAATTCAAGCCTCAAGCTGCAGTACTGAAGGAACAATACTGAAAAATGTAAGAAGGATCAAAAGAAGAAAGCAGTACACAGAGTTACTGTACCGAAAAGAAATGGTCGATATTCAACCGTTTCAGGAGGCAGTATGTTATTAAGAGCCAACAATACTGAAGGAAGAAATGTAATCTATGCTGAAGAAAATGGCAAAAAACAAATCTGCAGGAACTGACAGAATACCAATTTAATGTTTCAACAAATGGATACAATGCTGGAAGTGCTATGTTAAGAAATTTGGAATGTAACTATCTGGCCAACGAAGTGGAAGAGATACATATTTGTGCCCTTTCCAAAGAGAGCTGATCCAAGTGGAAAAGATACATATTTATGCTCTTTCCAAAGAAAGCTGATCCACTGGAATGTGGAAAATTTTTAGCAGTATGAAATTCAAGTAATATCACATGCAAGTTAGTACTGCTAAAGATAATACAAAATCAGTTGTAACAGTATACTGGCAGCGAACTGCCAGAAATTCAAGCTGGATTCAGAAGAGGATGTGGAATGAAGCACATAATTGCTGATGTCTGATAGATCTCAGGTGAAAGTGGAGAATACCAGAAAGATGTTTACACAGGCTTTATTGATTGTGCAAAAACATTTGACTGTGTGGATCGTAAAGAATTTACGGACACTAATAGTAAGAAAGAGCACTCCAGAACACTTAATTGTGTTCATGTGGAGACTGTACATAGAACAAAAGACAGTCATTCAAACATAACAAGGGGCAGTGGTGCTGTTTCATATCAGAAAATGTGTATGTCAGGCTGTACAACTTTTCACCTTACTTATGTATTCTGTCTCCTGAGCAAATAATCCAAAGAACTGGAATATATGAAGAAGAATGTAGTATAGTATCAAGATTGCAGACGGTACAACATTGCTTACTGAAAATGAGTGCTTGAAACATACATTGATGAAGATCAAAGAATACAGTGTGAACTGCACTGCAATGTAAAAAATAATAATAATAAAAAAGAAATCCTCACAAGTGGACCAGTAAGCAACATCACGATAAAAGGAGAAAATACTGAAGTCATGATTGATTACGTTTCACTTGGATCCACAATCAAGGCACATGGAAAGAATAGTCAAGAATTCAAACCATAACTGAGTAAATCTGCCACAAAAGATCTCTTTAAATTGTTAAAAAGCAGAGATGCCACCTTGGGGACTAAGGTGGATCCTGACATAAGCTGTGGTATCTTCCATTGTCTCACATGCGTGCAAAAGGCGAACAAGGAGTAAGGAAGACTGAAGATGAATTGATGCGTTCGAATTGTCATGAAAAACGTTGAACAAATCATGGACCACCAAAAGAACAAACTCTGTCTTGAAAGAGGTACAGTCAAAATTCTCCCTAGAACGTGCAAGGACGTTGTTTCCCATACTTTGTACTTGCCCTCAGGAGTGACCAGTACCTGGAGAAGAACATCATGCTTGGTAAAGTAGATACTCAGTGAACAAAAGGAAGACTCTCAAGGACACAGATTGACACAGTAGCTGCAACAATGGCTGAAATGTAGCAATAATTGTGAGGGCAGTGCAAGACCTGGCAGTGTTTTCTTCCATTGTCCTTAGGGTCATTGTAAATAAGAACCAACTCACAGGCATTAGGACTGAAGTTGCAGTAGCACCTCAATGCTTGTCATCAGTCAATATGTCATTAGAAGCACTACACAGGAAATCGTTCTTTTCAGTGCGTGTGTGGTATCAGTTGACTTTTAGATAAGCTAAATAAATAAATAGGTGTGTTGAGGCTATATCCTTTCCATTCAGCATGACAAAGATTTATTCATTACCGTGTCTTACATGCTATTGTTTTGTTTTCTTTCATTAAATAAATTGCATGAGCTTATGCAAAAGTTTAAAGTAGAACAGAAAGAATTGAACTTCCTCTTCTATCTTTGAATTATTTGTATTCTAATTTAAATTTTTATTTGCCTAATACCCTTTCTCTCAATCTTCAGGTAGCACATCTCTCTTCCCTGGCTGTAAATGTGTATTCATTACTCAAACAAAATCAACTGTTACAGCTTACCTTCCTTGGTCAAAATGACTATTTAGTGACTGAGCTCGTGTTTCCAAACATCATATGTATGACTTTAGCCAACAGTCATAAAGCTTTAATGAAATACCTAGATCTTCAGCTGACATATCTCACCCCAGACAAAGTTGATTTGACACATATGTTAATATACAAATGAATAGTATTTTTTCTAAAGGCAGAAAGAGCAAATTACATATTCATTTAAGTTTTTACGATTTTAGCCATCCCTGGAGCTAGGACCAAACCTGGCCTATCCACTAGTAGATTTGCAAATTGACACGCTTTTTTAAAATAGTAATTTAATTTGTTTTCATGTACATTTACAAAGCAAGTAAGGTTTCCATTTGACAATTTCTTCACAAATTGGTTAGTGACATTAGTTACATGTTTTACAGTATTTTACATTCTCTTTAATTGTGTTCTGGTTGTTTCATTTCTAGTACTCTAGTTTCCTTGTCCCCTTATCTTCTTACATTTGCTTTAGAGTAAATGTTAGCCTTTTGGTCTCATTCAGATAACTTTTCAGTACAGCACCATTCTTACCGGTAATATCCTTTATTTTATGTGACACTCTATTTCACTGAAAGGTGATCTCAGAGAATAGTTTGGTTCAAGGTTTAAAGAGTGTCCCAGGGTGATAGTCTCACAGAGTCCTCTGCTCTCAACTTGTCCAGTTAGTCTGCATTTTTTTAAGGATAGGGCTAAGATGGTAGAGTAGTTGGATGCTCCCTGGGACCCCTATAGCAACAAAGACTGCCCCATCCCCCCAAAATAGTCAATTATGGATGACATTCTAGAAGTCTGAACATCAAAGGGACAGTTGAGAAATCAGACTGAACAAAAGGACATGGACTATTGGTCCAGAAGTACCTCGGGCTGGCCAGACTTGACCCAACAGGAATCAGAGTCCTGCAGGTAGAATGGAAGTGGTGGGCCTGGTGAGTAGAACAGTCACTTTTGGAAAACATTTTCCTTAGCCAGAGAGACCAAACAGCAGAGAGCCTACTCACATTTCCAAAATCATCAAAAAATGATATTTGACTATCAAAAGCTAGGTAGATTACATCTAATCTACTGTCCAAGGACCTAAACACTTCCTTCAGGATAAGCCTCTCTCCCTTTTCCTCCCTCCTCTGTACTGTGCCTGGCTCCAGAGCCTGACATGATCAACTGGTCCAGAAGTAGGACTCCTTACAAGTAACTTAAGACAATTTCCTAGACTTGGGGAAGGAAAAAATTAACAAACTAAGAGAGAAAAATAACTAAATAATCTGAAGGCTCCTAAGCCAGGAACTCAGGAAACAAACAGTTTCTTTGCCTAAGCTCAGGCTCTGAGGACCTTTCTTCCTCAGAGACACACACTGATGGAATCAGTTCAGACTCACAGTGACCCCTATACACAACACAGTGAAACATTGCCCGGTCTTGAGCCATGGCTACAATTGTTTTTATGCTTAAGCCCATTGTTGCAGCCACTGTGTCAATCCATGTCATTGAGGGTTTTCTTCTTTTCTCTGACCCCCTACCAAGAATGATGTCCTTCTCCAGAGATGATCCCTCCTGACAACATGTCCAAATCATGTAAGACGCAGTATTGCCTTCTTGCTTCCAAGGAGCACTCTAGTTGTACTTCTTCCAGAACAGATCTGTTTGTTCTTTTGGAAATACCTGGAGCATTCAATACTCTTCTCAAACACCACAATTCAAAAGAATGATATATATATATTTTTTTGGTCTTCCTTATTCATTGTCCAGCTTTCACATGCATATGATGTGACTGAAAATACCATGGCTTGGGTCATCCACACCTTAGTCTCCAAGGTGATTTCTTAACTATTCAATACCTTAAAGAGGTTCTTTGCAGCAGATATTTCCAATGCAATGCGTCTTTTGATTTCTTGACTGCTGCTTCCATGGGTGTTGATTGCAGAACCAAGTAAAATGGAATCCTTGATAGCTTCAATCCTTTCTTTTTTTGTCATATTGTTGCTTTTATCGTATTGGTACGGTTGTGAGGATTTTTGTTTTCTTGACATTGAACTGCAATCCATACTGAAATCTGTGATCTTTGATCTTTCAGCAAGTGTCTCAAATTCTTTTCACTTCCAGCAAGTAAAATGGTGTCATCCATGTAACACAGGTTGTTAATGAGTCTTGTTCCAATCTCAGTGCCTTGTTCTTCTTCGTAAAGTCCATCTTCTCAGATTATGTGCTCAGCACACAGATAGAAAAGGTATAGTGAAAGGATACAATGCTGACACACAACTTTCCAGACTTTAAACCGTGCAGCGTACCCTTGTTCTGTTCCCATGCTGCCTCTTGATCCCATGTACAGATTCCTTAAGAGTGCAATTAAGTGTGCTGGAATTCCCAGTCTCTGCAATTTTTGCCATGATTTGTTATGTTCCACACAGTCAGATGCCTTTGAATAGTCAGTTTGACACAGGTACACATCTTTCTGGTGTTCTCTGCTTCCAGGCACTGTCCATCTGACATCGACATGATAGCCCCGGTTCCACATCCTCTTCGGAACGCAGCTTGAATTTCTAGCAGTTCCTTGTCAATATACTGTTTCAGTAGCTTTTGAATGATCTTTTGTAAAATTTTATTTGTGTGTAGCAGTATCAAGTTTTCATTTCCGGCATAGTAGACTATATGACTGTTTGATTCAAAACGGCTAATACTGGTCCATTTCAGTTCACTAACGCCTAGGATATCGATGTTTATAAATTCTATTTTATTCTTGACGATTTCCAATTTTCCTAGATTCATACTTCCTGCAGTCCATGTTCCGATTACTAATGGATGTTTTCAGCTGTTTCTTTTCATTTTGAGTCTTGCCACATCAGCAAATGAAGATCTTGAAGGCTTTGCTAAATCCATGTCATTAGAGTTGACTCTACTTTGAGGAGCCAGCTCTGCTCCAGGGATGTTCTGAGTGCCTGCCTTCCAACCCAGAGGACTAATTTTCCACCACTATATCTGATGATGTCTTGCTGCTATTCATAAGAGTTTCATTGGTGAATGCTTTTCAGAAGCAGACTGATGGGTCCTTCTTCGTAATCTGTTTTACTCTGGGAACTCAACAGAAACCTGTCCACCTTGGGGGGACCAGCTGGTATCTAAATACTGGTAACATAGCTTGCAGTGTCACAGCAACATGCAAGCCCTCACAGTATGACAAACTGACAGGCAAGCGGGGGTCCAAAGAGTTAACAAGATCAAAATATGGCTCTTTTGAAACATCAGCTAAATTGATGAACGATCCAAAGAGATGAAAAAAAAAAAAAAAACAAGAAAAAAAGAAACAGGGAAGAAACAAATGTCCCCAATAAAAATAGAGATGGGTGATATTGTTATAGATCCAGCTAGAATTTAAAAAATCATAAGAGAATATTATGAAAAGTTGTATTCTAATAAATTGGAAAACCTAGAGGAAATCTGACAGATTTCTAAAAACACACTACCTACCTAAGAGAATACAAATGGAGGTAAAAACAACTAAATAAACCCATAAAGAAAAGAAGAGGTTATAAAAGTAATTTAAAACTGCCAGCCCAAAAAAAAAAGCCCTGGCCCTGATGACTTTAATAGAGAATTCTACAAAACTTTTAGAGAAGAGTTAACATCACTATTGCTAAAGATATTTAACAGTATAGAATATGATGGAATGGTCCCAAATTCATGAAGCCAGCATGACCCCAAACCAGGTAAACGCAGCACAAAAAAAGGAAAATTACAGACCAATATCTCATAGCCATAAGTCGGATCCAACTCAGCGGCACCTGGCTTGGCTGGGAATCTCTCATGAGCTTAGATGCAAAAATTCTCAACAAAATTCTATCAAATAGAATTCAACAGAATATTGAAAAAATAATTCACTGTGATGAAGCAGGATTCATACCAAGGATGGTTCAACGTTAGAAGAACAATAAATACAATCAACTACATGAATAAAACAAAGGACAGGTATCAGTTGATATTATCAACTCATGCAGAAAAGTCATTTGACAAAATCCAACATACATTTATGTTAACAACTCTCAGTGAAACAGGAATAGAAGAGAAATTCCTCAATATAACACAGAGTGTATATACAAAGCCCACAGCCAACATCATCCTAAATGGAGAGGTCTGAAAGCATTTCCCTTGAGAACTGGAACCAGACAAGAATATTCTTTTTTAACACTTTTATTGAAACTTGTGCTGCAGATTCTAGCCAGAGAAAACAGGCAAGATAAAGAAATAAATGGCATCCAAATGACTAAGGAAAAAGTAAAAGTATCTCTATTTGTAAATGATATGATCTTATGCACAGAAAACCCTAAAGAATCTACAAAAATCTACTGGAACTAATAGAAGAGTTCAGCAAATATCAGCCTACAAGATATACATACATAAATAAGTTGGATTCCTTTATACCAATAAAGGGAACATCAAAGAGGAGATTACCAAATCAGTACCATTTACAGTAGCACCCCAAAATATAAAGTGCCTAGGAGAAAAAGTCTATCTTGAAATGTAGAAGATCCACACAAAGAAAGTACAAGACACATCTGCAAGAAACAAAAAGAGATAGACATATGTAGAGAAATATATCTTGCTCATGGGTAGGAAGACTCAACATAGTAAAAATGACTATTCTGCCCCAAGTGATCTATAGATAAAATACAATCCCAATACAAATGTTAGTGTCTTTTTTAATGAGGTGGAGAAACAAATTAGCAACTTCATATGGAAAGGGAAGAAGCCCCAGGTAAGTAAAGCATTATTGAAGGAGAACGTAGTCAATGGTCTCACACTACTTGACTTTAGCACCTATTACACCACCATGGTAGTCAAAACAGCTTGGTACTGGTACGAAAATAGATACATAGACCAAAGGAATAGAATTGAGAATCCAGACCAAAAGTCTCCTACCTATGAACAACTGGTATTTGATAAAGCCCCAACATTCGTGAACTGTTGAAAAGACAGTCTGTACAATAAATGGTGTTAACAAAACTGGATATTCATTTGCAAAAAAATGAAACAAGACTCATGTCTTACACTGTACACAAAAACTAACTCAAAATGGATCAAAGACCTAAATATCAACTGTAAAGTGATAAAGATCATGGAAGAAAAAATAGGGAGAATGCTGGGAGCCTTAATACCCTGCATAAACAGATTTAGAAACACTATTAACAAACACCGAAACATAGATAACTGAGAACTCCCAGAAATCAAACACTAAATGTTTATCCAAAGTCTTCACCGAAAGAGTAAAAAGACAACCTACAGACTGGGGGGAAAAAGTTGGAATATGAAAAATCAGATCAGCACCTAATCTGCAAAATCTATAAAATACTGCAAAAGCTCAACAACAAAAAGAAAAATAATCTAATTTTAAAAAATGGACAAAGGATATGAACACACAGTTCATCAAAGAAGACATCCAGGTGGCTAATGGATACATGAAGAAATGCTTGCAGTCACTAGCTATTAGAGAAATGCAAATCCAAACGGCAATGAATATACCCTGGACTGCTAGATGAACAAACAGATGTGTCTGGGAAGGTGTACAGTCAGAATGCTCCTTGGAATCAAGGGTGACAACATTTCATCTCGAGTACTTTGAACATGTTATCAGGAGGGATCTTTCCCTGGAAAAGGATGTCGTGCTTCATGAAGTAGAGGATTAGTGAAAACGAGCATGACTGTCTTTGAGATAGATTGACTCGGTGGCTGTAGCAATGAATTCAATCACTGATTGTAGGGATGGTGCAGGACCGGGCAGTACTGTATTCTGTTATACACAGGTCATTATGGATTGAAATTGACTCAACGGTGCCTAATAACAACAACAATTATATATGCAAATATATGATTTTTAAGCCATTCTCTGCCTTTTGAAAATGAAAATATATTTTAAGTAAGATTGCTGTGGCCCTATTAGAAAAAAGTGATTTTATTTAAATCTTCCTCTTCAATACATCAATATATAATAAGGTCAATACTGAAAAGTGGATTTTGCTTCCTCAGATTATTTTCCAATCATTTAAAATTGAGGTCTCTGAAAATTTCCAACCTGTGAATGTTCACAGGTTTAATTTGAAAGAATTCAGCACTAACTGAGATCATGCTTCCTGTGAAGTATTTGTGTGAAGTTTAGGTTCTTGAAATCTGAATAACTACAGTGGAATTATCTGATCAATTGCTTGTAGATGTTGGTATCTATAACACCGTAGTGTTTTTCATTATTTTTCATGTTTGTTAGTAAGATCAAATAAAATTGAAATAAGAATCTTTTTATTGTGATTGAATGAAAATGCACATTCCCATATAAATTTGCATGCCCACCTACATGCAGCTCCCACTGCTCTCCCTGCCCGCTGACAGCACACTCTTCCTCTCGACTATATACATGTCTTACCCTCCCAACAAACTCCTGTCCCTTCTTCTCCACCCACTTCCCTTCCTCCAGTAGGAGGTCAGCAGGATGACGTCCTATAGATGCACAGAACCATAAAGTGCACACATGATATGGTCACTCTGTGTCACAAGGTCCAATGGATTGCTGTCCAAGTGCTACCTCCATTATGATTTACGGACAGGGGCAGCATCAGGGCCAGAGGCCATGCTCCCAGGGGAACTCCGAGGCCTCTGAACCATCAGTTGCTGTCTTTTAATGGAGATCTCAGGGTGCACCCCTTTTTATTCTCATGTTGCAGCAAGACTCACTCAACTTTGTGAGCTCCCCATGGCTATCACTGGTGATGGCTGGGCACCCTCCAGTTCTCTGGTCACAAGTCGATGTAGCCACCCACACAGGTAGTTCTCTGTCTTCTGGGTTCTCTTTCCCCCATATCTTTTTGTCCTTGGTGATCATCTGTTCCTGCTAAGTTGGCACAATTTGCTGTTCCCTCAGATGGCAGCTTGGCAGCTTTTAAGACCCCAAACACTACTCAGCAATGTGGGATGCAGAAGGCTCTCTTGGCAAAATGCTAGTTGTGCCAATTGGCCTCTGTTTCCCTGAGAACATGATCTCTAGCCCCCTACCCCATTTACTCTGTCCTTGTAATATTGGATTAAGATGGGAGCAGTACTCACATTATGTTGAAGTCCAGTTAATATTGATTTTCTTTCTAATGTGTGCTGTCACAGATTTCACCCAACCAAATTTCTATCAGCTATCCAAACTAAACCCTCCACTTTTCTCCCTCCCTCTCTCCTCAGCCTAGTCACCGTTAAAGAATCTTTTCTTCTATGCATGAGTCTCTTTTTAAGTTCTTATTGTAAGGTTCTCATACAATATTTATCCTTTTGTTGCTAACTACTTTCACTCAACATAACGTCCTCCAGTAGAAACCAGGTTATGAGATGTTTCCTGAAACCATTGTTGTTGTTTATCATTACATAGTGTTCCACTGAGTATATATACCATAGCTTACCTGTCCACTCCTCCATTGTTGGGCATGTGGATTGATTCCATCTTTTTGCTTTTGTGGACTGTGCTGCAATAAACATTCGTGTGCCTGTGTCAGTTGGTATGAATGGCCTTGATTCTGTAGGATATATTCTGAGAAGAGGAACTGCTGGGTCAAATGGTATATCTATATTCAGCTTTTTAAGGAAACTTCAGATTGCTTTTCAAAAAGTTGCACCACTTTGCAATCCCACCAACAGTGTAGGAGCTTTCCAATTTCTCCACAGCCTCTCCAGCATTGTTGTTTTGCATTTTTTGGATCTTGGTCAATTTTGTTGGGGTGAGATGGTATCTCATTGTCATTTTGATTTGAATTTCTTTAATAGCTAATGATTGTGAGCATGTCTGCACATGTTTTATGGTTGCCTGGATCTCCTCTTTAGACAAGTGTCTGTCAATCTCCTTTGCCCATTGCTTAATTGAATTCTCTATCTTTTTCTTATTGATATTCTGAAGTATCTTATAGATTATGGAGATGAGGCATTGGTTTGACATATAGTTGCCAAATATTTTTTTCCTTCCTTCCTATAGGTGGCCTTTTAATTCTATTAAAAAAGTCTTTGGATGAGCAAAAGTGTTTGATTCTTAATAGTTCCCACTTATCTATTTTCTCTTCTGTTGTTTGTGGTTGGTTTGACAGCTTTTGAAGTCTGTCTATGTTGTGTATTAAAACTTCCATTGTTGTTCCTACTTTTTCTTGGACAAGCTTTATTGTTTTAGATTTCATATTTAGGTCGTTTATCCACTTTGAGTTGGCTTTTATATAAGGTATGGGATATGGGTCTTGTTTCAATTTATTGCAGATGGATATCCAATTTTGCCAGCACAATTTATTGAAGAGATAAACATTCGTGTGCAGTTTTTTCCCCAGTTTAATGTCTTAGGGTCTTTGTCGAATATCCACGGTTCATAGGAAGATGATGTCATCTCTGGGATCTCAATGCTGTTCCATTGATCTACGTGTCTCTTTTTGTATTAGTACCAGGCTGTTTTGACTACTGTGGCAGTGTAATAGGTTCTAAAGTCAGGTAGTGAGAGGCCTCCCAGTGTGTTCTTCTTCTTCAGTAGTGCTTTACTTGACTGGAGCTTCTTTCCTTTCCAAACAAAGTTGGTAATCTGTTTTTCCAGCTCAGTAAAAAAATGTCACTGGAATTTGTATTGGGATTGTAATATGTAAGTCAATTGCTTTGGGCAAAACAGACATTTTTACAATGTTAAGTCTTCTTATCCATGAGTAGGGTAGGTTTCTCCATTTATGTAAGTCTCTCTTAGTTTCTTGTAGTAAGCACTTGTAGTTCTCTTTGTAAAGGTCTGTTATTTCTCTGGGTAGATTTACTCCTAGGTACTTTATCTTCTCAGTAGCTATAGTAAATAGTATTGATTTGGTAATTTCTTCCTTAATAATCTCATTATTGGTATAAAGGAATCCTACTGGTTTACTTACATTTATCTTGAATCCTGACACTTTGCTGAATTCCTCTATCAGTTTGTATAGTTTACTTATGGATTCTTTAGGATTCTCTGCATATGCAATCATATCATCTACAGATAGGAAGATTTTTACCTCTTTTTTGCCAATGCACATGCCCTTTATTTCTTGGTCTTGTCTAATTGCTCTGTCTAGAACCTCCAGTACAGTGTTGAATAGGAGAGGTGAGAGTGGGCATCCTTGTCTAGTTCCCATACTCAAGGTGAATTGTTTCAGTCTGTCTCCATTCAGGATGACATAGGCAGTTGGCTTTGTATAAATGCCCTTATTGCATTGAGGAATTTGCCATCTATTCCTATTTTGCTGAGAGTTTTTAACATGAATGGGTGTTGGACTTTATCAGATGCCTTTTCTGCGTCAATAGACAAGATCAAGTGATTCTTGTCTTTTGTGTTATTTATGTGGTTGATCACGTTAATTGCTTTTCTGATGTTGAACCAGCCTTGCATCCCTGGTATGAATCCAACTTGGTCATGTTGGATGATTTTTTTCCTCATGTTGTTGTATTCTACTGGCAAGAATTTTGTTGAAGATTTTTGCATCTAGATTCATGAGTGATATCGGTCTGTAGCTCTCCTGTGTTGAGGCTTTCCCTGGCTTTGGTACCAGGGTTATGCTGGCTTGATAGAATGAATTTGGGAGTATTCCATACCCCTTTCTACTGTGAAACAGTCTGATTAGTATTGGAGATAACTCTTCTCTAAAAGCTTGGTACAATTCTGCAGTGAAGTCATCTGGGCCGGAGCTTTTTTTGGTTGGCAGTTTTTTTGTTATTTTAATGACTTTTTCAATCTCTTCCTTTGTGATGATGGGTATATTAAGTCATTCTGCTTCACCTTGTGATAATTTTGGTAGGTGATGTGAATCAAGGAATTTGTCCATTTCCTTTAGGCTTTCAAATGTGTTAGAGTACAGTCTTTTGTAGCATTCTTTTATGATATTTTGGATTTCTGTTGGATCTGTTATGTCAACTCCCCTCTCATTCTTACTTGAATTATTTGTTTCCTTTCCTGTTTTTCTTTAGAAAGTTTAGCCAATGGTTTGTCAATTTTGTTGATCTTTTCAAAAAAAAACAGCTTTTGGTCTTTTCAATTTTTTCAATTGTTCTTCTATTCTCTGGTTCATTTAGTTCTGCTCTGATCCTTATGATCTGTTTTCTTCTGGTGCCTGAGAGTTCTTCTGTTATTCTCTCTCTACTTGTTCAAGCCATAGGGTTAGCTCTTTGGTTTGCTTTCTTTCTTCCTTCCAGATGTGTGCATCTATGGAGATAAACTGAGCTCTGACACTGCTTTGGCTGTATTCCTTAGGTTCTTGTAGGAAGTTTTTTTTTTTCTGATTGGAATCCATAAATTTCTTTATTTCATCCTTGAATTCTTCTATAACCCATGGGTTTTTGGGCAAGACGTTGTTCAGTTTCCATGAGTTCCACTTTCTATTTATGTTTTTTTCTGCTATTGATTTCTACTTTTAGGGCCTTATAATCTGAGAAGATGTTTTGCATTAATTCAGTTTTATGGATTTTGTTGAGAATTGCTTTATGTCCTAATACATGGTCTATTCTGGAGAATGTTCCATGTGCACTGGAGAAGAAGCTGTAGTTGTCCACTGATGGGTAGAAAGTTCTGTATATGTCAATGAGGTCCAGTTGGTTATTAGTGGCAATAAGGTCTTCTGTGTCTTTATTCAGCTTTTTTTTTTAGATAGTCTGTCCAGTATTGGGAGGGGAGTGTTGAAGTCTCCCAGTATTATTGTGATCTATCTCATTTTTGAGTGTAGTCAGTGTTTCTTCAGTGTATTTAGGTGCTCTAATATTAGGTGCATCAATATTTAAAATTGTTAAGTCCTGTTTGTGTATAGAACCTTTCAGCAATAAATAGTGTCCACCCTTGTCCTTGATGGTTGATTTTACATTAAAATCTATTTTATCTGGGACTAGAATGGCCACAACTGCTCTTCTTTGTGTATTGATAGCTTGATATATATTCTTCCATCCTTTAATTTTTAGTTTGTTCCTATCTTTAAGTATAAGATGAGTTTCTTGCAGGCAACTTACAGATGGGTCATTTCTTTTGATCCAAGATGACACTTGGTGTCTCTTTACTGGAGCATTCAGTCCATTCACATTCAATGTGATTATTGATAGGTACGTGTTTAGTGCTGCCATTATGATATGTTTATTTTTGTGTTGATGTTTTTTCTGTTGTTCTTATTAATCTGTTCTGGGACATTCTTCTTTGTGAGTTGATTTTTCACCTTTTTCAGTGTTGGTTTTGTGGTTGTTGAGACTCCCGTTTTACATTTCTTGATTTGATATGTGGCATCTTTATTGTGCTTTATGACTGCCCCAAGATCCCTCTTAATTAACTATATGTAAACCCAATTTCAATTGCTACTATCCTTATCAACTTCCCTTCCATCTAGAAAGACTATAATGACTGTAGTACATCCCTCTCTTTAATATGATGACATTATAGTTTTCATGATATGATCACCGGATTATTTCCTTCACTGTTATAGCTTTGATTGAGTTTGGAGCCTTTGCTAACTGAATAGGATTCTGGGTGATGTGTCCTGTATTTACTTCTAAAATACAAAGTTAGTGGTTTTGTTCTTCTAAGCGAAGAGATTGTTTCAGTATTTCTTGTAGCTTTGGTTTCGTTTTTACAAAGTCTCTGAGTTTCTGTTTATCTGGGAATGTGTTAATTTCCTTTTTGTATCTGAAAGATAGTTTTGAAGGATATATAATTCTTGGTTGGAAGTTCTTCTCCTTTAAGGCTTTGAATATGTCCTGCCACTGTCTTTGTGCCAGCATGGTTTCTGCTGAGGCATCCAACGAAAACCTACAGAGTTTCCCTCTGGATGTTAGCTTTGGTTTGAGTCTTGCTGTCTTTAAGAGTTTCTGCTTAGGTTTCATGTTGTAAAGCTTGATTAGAATATGTCTTGGAGTCTTTTTTTTTGAGATCTATATTGAGTGGTGTTCGATATGCATCTTGGACATCTATATTCTCTTCTTAAGGTAATTTCTGGGAAGCTTTCCGTCAGCAGCTCAGCAACAATACTCTCTGTGTCCTTAGGTGTCTTGCCCTGTTCAGGAAGCCCAGTTAATCGTAGATTGTTCCTCTTAATAGAATCCCATAAGCTTCTTAATGCTTATTCCTTTTTCTTGTTTCTTTTTTCTGATTTCTCTTCATGGATGTCAGAGTCAGTAACTCTGTCTTCTAAATCAGAAAGTCTATTTCCATTTGTTCCATTCTGTTTTCTTGGCTTTGAATAGAAGTTTCTATGTCTTTTATTTTGTTCTTGATCTGTTGGATTTCAGAGTTCTGGTGTTCCATCAGATCAAACAGCTTCCTTAATTTTTCATTTTGCTCTGCTGCATTTCGTATAAGGTCTAAGAGGGTTCTCTATATAATCCTTTTGTATTTGCTTTCCAGTAGTTTCAGAAAAGCTTCTTCCTCTGGGAAGTTCTGAGGTGTTTTCTTTCAGGGTCCTTCTGAAGCCATGAGTGATTTCTTGGTTGTGCTTTTCTCCAGAGTTTGTTGCTTTTGCAGCATCATGTGAGTCAATAGAGGCTGGGAGAGATGCTGTGAAGGTGGACTGCAGATGTTTCTGTAGGCCGTCTTAAAATGAGAAGTAAAAAGTATCTGACAACTTCTAAAGCCAGTCACATTTTCAGGTGTATAGGTTCTTCTTCCCAGCTGGTGAAGTAAACACCTCTATATTGAACCCCAGATGTTATAAACTAGCTCAAAATACAGAAAGGCTACTGCCCTGCTGGCCTCTGCTGTTGGGCCCCAGCTGTAGGTGACACTGTGTAGAATACTGCTTGTCCCATGGAAAAGCACTCTCCTTTGGGCAGGTGCTTTCTCCCAGCCCAGGGTTAGGTCCAGCTGAGGCTTCTGTATGGATATATCCACATCCCAGTGGAACAAGATGATGTCCCACACAAGCTCACCAGCTGGCTGGGACCAAAAGAGAGGTCAAAGTTGACAAGATGTACAGAGTCCGCATCCTCTGTTTCCAGGTTCCAGCTGTAGGTGACACTGTAAAATACTGCTTTTCTGCTGGAAAAGTGCTCTTCCCTGGCAGGTGCTGCCTCACAGCCTGGGAAATGAGTTCATCTGTGGCCTTTGTATGGGTGTTTCTGTCTCCTAATGGAACAAGAGGGCATCCCACACAAGCTTGTCACTGCCCCATACCACCTACTATATGGCAGAGGCAGAAAGAGATGCCAAAGGTGCTGAGATGCACAGAGTCTGAAGCCAGGCTCTCAAAATATGAAAATTTCACTTGTCAATCCCACCAGCAGTTCATCTGAGATTAGCGGCTAGTCAAGTCTCAGTTCTGCCCACTGGCTAAGATTAAGAAAAAAAAATTAAAATGGTGAGTTACCTACAGTCTGTGCAAGTCTGCACTTAACAAGAGTCAGATCAGTGAAAGAGAGGACATTTTGTGTTCAGTGGTATGAAGTCCAAATTAACAACCCTATGCAGCAATCCTAGGGCTCACTAGCAGCCCAGAAGTCTCCATTTCATTATCAATTCAGGTCTTGGTTTCCAGATGGATTTAGGGAGACATGTGTTTAGTCTGCAATCTTGACTCTGCCCTCCTGAAATAAGAATTTTTAGGAAAGAATTTCCTTTAAATCTTTTGGACAGCCTTGTCTAGTGATTTAGAGCTCTGAAGACCTTGAAGATATGGCCATACTTTTGGAAATTGGGTTTGCCATTCACTGGGTCATTTGGGCAAGTTAATTGTCACTTACTCAGATAATTACACTGAAGAAAAAAATGTTGGTGCTTTTGATGTTGGGGTGAAGCCCAGCTAAGCAAATGGTGTAGTTATATTGTCTATGATTTCTCAAACAAGAGCATCAATATAATCATAAATATAAATGTTAGCATCTCAGAAACATTTCCTATGCCAAACAGCTTCAAACTTAACTTATAAACTGCAAAGCTTAAATGAATTATATATTATTTAAGAGGATTTACATATGTTGAGTAGGAAAATTATTAACAGACATCTTGGGTCTTCGAGCATTTTTATTATCCATGAAACCATATATTAACCTTAAAAAACCTTACTCAAACTGCAAAAGCCTGTCAGAAACTACACCAAAATAAATTTGTCTTTATCCTACTGGAAAATGACAGTTGTCAAACAATTAGTTCCCAATTTAAATCTTAAAAAGCCTCATGGCTACAGCTGAATGGAGGGCCACATTGTTAACAGCCAGACTGGAAGTAACCTGATTATTAGTTGATCTCAGTAAACAGTAATAATAAGATTATTATTAGTTGAGTAACTATTTCTTTTTCTGTAGTCTAATATACCATCCCTATATGCATGTGGGAAAATCTGGTGGCACCAGACTCTCCTTGGAAACTCTGTGGGGAAGTTCTTCTCAGTTCCATAGGATCACTGCAACTAGGAATTGACACCATGACAACAAGTTTGGTTTTTTTGGTTATAAGCACGTGGGAGCCCTGGTGGCACAGTGGTTAAACTTTTGACTGTTAGCCAGAAGGCTGACAATTCAAATCTACCTTCTACTCCTTGGAAACCATGTAGGGCAGTTCTACTCTGTCCCATAGGGTCACCATGAGTCTGAATCAACTCAAAGACAATGAGTTAATGTGTATTTGAGCTCTGGTGGTGGAGTAGTTGAGAGCTTGGCTACTAACCAAAAGATAAACAGTTCAAATCCACTAGCTGCTCCTTGGAAGTCCTATGAGACAGTTCTACTCTGTCCTATAGATTTTATATGAGTCAGAAGTTGCTTGATGGTGAGACAATTTGGTTTACACGCATAGAGAATTGAGGCAGAAGCCAGAAAGATTGGACAACCTCTTTTCAATTTCTTTTCATTTCCTTGCAAGTCAAACAGTGCCCAGTGACTTGGAGGCTATGATACTAGGATGCCTATCAGACCACTTCCAACTTCATATGCAGACCTCTTCCTATTACACCTTACTCCTGAGGAAAGATTTTTCTGTGCCTTGTCCTTTATTCTTAAAGATGTGAGCACAAACCTTAAGAAATCTGAGGTTCAGACCACCTGGCAACAGAGTAATTACCCAGAAGACACCTTAAGTCAAATTTTGGTGAGTTTTGATTGTTTCTTTTTAACACATATTAACACTCTAGTTTCTTTTGCACTTCTAATTGGGATTAATATTTCATATTTTTTAATCAAAATGGAGCACATTACATCATTTGATAAAAGTAAACTTTTGAAAGACCTCCATATTTTTCCTATTACTGTAGCCAAACAGTATTTTTTAAGCTATTGTCATAAATGCAAAATATCTGATAACAAGATAGTCATTTGGTGAGGAACGGGTGTGTTCAGGAAATGCAAGGTTTTTAATTTAATCAGTTCATGTCTTTCTCTTTCTCTACTTGTCCCATTCTCCTATTTTTATTTTTCCCTCTTCTTTGTAAAGCCTTTCTTAGAAAAAATGTAAACAATTCAAGCTATTTTCTGATTTCTTTATGCTTTCATTTTAACCTTGCCCTGGGAAAAAGGCAGCGTGCTCTGTTCTAGTCCCTACCTTGAAAGGAAGGATTTATACTGTTTACCCGTTATTCTTTTGAAAGGAATTTTAACAATTTAAAACCAAATGTCTTGGCCTTTCTTTTCTGCATCCACGTTTAGCCAATGTCATTATTTTCAATCTCAATTTTCTACATCTTTTCAAAACATTTCTTGTTCTGAGATTTCAGTATGCTTGAAATGAAGTGAAATTTCAGTGGATTAGGGTAAAACATTCCCACAGCACCAGGGCAGAGGCCTATAAAGGTGAAACTAGTTACTCTCCAGTGGAAATTAAAGTGCAGTCAGAAAGCTAGGCATCCAGAAAGTCCCCTGCTTGCAGGGTGCTCATCATTGCCTGAGTAGAAGGCAGTGTGGCACCTCAGAGAGGCAGAGAATCATTGCTTAGAATAACAGCCCCACTATTTGCTGTATATAGCCTGGGGCAAGCTGATTAAACTCTGATTTTGCTTGGTTTCTTTGTGTGTACACTGCTACCCTGTAATAACACCACATTCAGATGTCTCTTTTAAGAACTTGTAAAACCAGTCTTAGACTGAAAATTTACACAGGAAACTAGGGGAAGTGACTTGTAAAGACTTGAGAGAAACAGCAGAAGCAGAAGAGGACATTGAAGTAAGTCTGAAAATCAAAATATTTTCCCCTCCAAATCTAGCCTTTTTTCTCAAATGTATAATGTTTTTAACTGGCTCAGAGCATTCAGAATGTACCTGAGTGCAATGATCATATTTATAAAGAAAGGAAAATATTGTAGAGGAAGATCAAAAACTGTTAAGGTGAAGCTGTGAGTGTATTTGGGGCAAAAATGAATGATTTTAAACCCTTAGAATGTATAGCAGTTATTAATGTAATGGTTGGAGAGTAATAGCATGTGCACTTTATTTGACTAGAAAAACAACCAGATTTAGTGAAAGAGTGATTTCTGTGATTCTTGATTTGGAGAAAAGAGAGTTACCAGGCTTTCTTTTTCTCTGGAATTCAATATTGTTATTATTGAGTAGTTTATAGTGATTATTTTTTCCCTACATGATGACAAGTTTTAATAGCTGCACAGTTTCCATCTTTTGTCTAAGTATAATGCAAACATAATCTGAATGTTTGTGATTAATAAATTAAGTTTGGTGTTTTTGTTACTCTTACTTTCCTAGTTACACTGAGAGAAAAGTTTTCAAACTTAAAATTCTACAAGTATTAAGTAGTTCCTTAATAACATATATAGTAATGTAATTGCAATATAGTAGTATATTAATAGTTTAAGTTCATGATCTTCATTATGGACTATTTAATCCCATCAAGCAGTTCGTATAATTGCAGTGCAATGAATTAGGGCAGTACTTTATTTACAGAAATTTGGTTGGGAACTGTACTTCCCCAAAGGGTATTTAATTAGAACTCAAGTAACTCTATCCATTGCTCACATGCAAGTTTAAGTTGAAGCTGAAGAAAATTAAATCAAGTCCAACAGAGCCAAAATAATACCTTTAGTGCATCACACCTGCATTTGGACACTCTACCAAGAACAGATTTGAGGATTTGGACACTAATAACTGCTGTGTTATGATATCAAAGATATCACATGTGGAGAAAGCCAAGGTCATTAAAAAGACAAGAAAGAAAGAAAACACTAAAATGGATGTCAGGAGAGATTCTAATACATGCTCTTGAACATAGAACAGCTAAGCCAAACAGAGAAATGATAATACAAGAGAGCTGAAACGATTTCAAAGAGGAGCTCCAAAAGACAAAATCAAGTATTATAATGCAATGTCTAAAGACCTGGAGTGTTAGCAAACCCAAATAGAACAACATGTTTGACATTTCTCAAGCTAAAAGAACTGAAGAAAAGATTTAAGCTTCGAGTTATAATTTTGAGGGCTTCTGTAGAGAAAATACTGAGCAACAAAGGAAACATCAAAAGTTGGAAGAAATACCCAGAGCCATTGCAAGAAAAAGAATTGGTTAACATTTAGTCACTTTCCCTACCCCATCGCACTGCCATCAAGTTGAGTCAGACTCATAACAACCCTACAGGACAGTGTAGAACTGTCCCATAGAGTTTCCAAGGAGCATCTAGTAGATTTGCACTGCTGACCTTTTGGTTAGCAGCCATTGCACTTAACAACTATGCCACCAGGGTTTCCTCAGCCATTGTGGGAGGTATTATATGATCAAGAACTGATGGTAGTGAAGGATGAAGTCCAAGGTACACTGAAGACATTTGCAAAAAACAAGGTTCCTGGAATTGACAGAATACCAAATGAGATGTTTCAACAAACAGTTGCAGCATTGAAGCTGATCATATGTTTATGTTAAGAAATTTGGAATACAGGTTCCTGGCCAATCATCTGGAAGGAATCCCTGTTTGTGTCCATTGCAAAGAAGGGTGGTCTAGCAGAATGTGGAAATTATCAAGCAATATTATTAATATCACTCACAGGTGAAATATTGATGAAGATCCTTCAAAAGTGGTTGCAGCCTTGTACAAACATGGAGCTGCCAGAAGTTTAAAATAGATTCATCAGAGAACATGTAATGAGGAATATCATTGCCCATGTCAGAGGGTCTTGGCTGAAACAGAGTCTACTAGTAAGATATTTACCTGTGTTTTACTGACTATGCAAAAGCATTTGACAATGCAGATCACAGAAACTTATGGATAACATTGTGAAAAATGAGAATCCCAGAACACTTAATTGTGCTCGTTAAGAACTTGCACATAGCCCAAAATGCAGTCTTCAAGCAAAAAAAACGGAATCCTGTTAGTTTAAAAATCATAAAAGTTGTGCATTAGTGTTGTATCTTTTTTACCATACTTATTCCGTTTGTATGCTGAGTGTATAATGTGAGAACTGAACCATATGAAGACAAACCTAGAATCAGAACTGCAGGAAGACTTATTAACAACCTGTGACATGTGGATAACACAGCCTTACCTGCTGAAAGTGAAGAGGACTTGAAGCACTTACTGATGAAGACCAAAGACTATACTCTTCAGAATGGATTACATCTCAACATAAAACAAAAATCCTCATAACTGGGCCAATAAGCAACATCATGATAAATGGGGAAAAGATGGAAATTGTCATGGATTTCATGTTACTTGGATCCACAATAAACTCCCATGGAAGCAGCAGTCAAGAAATCATATGACATATTGCACTGAGCAAATCTTCTGCAAAATAACTATAGTATTTAAAAATAAAGACGTAACTATGAAGATTAAAGTGTGCCTGATCACAGTCGCAATGTTTTCTTTCACCTTGTATCCATGTGAAGCTGGACAGTGACTAAGGAAAACTGAATAAGAACTGAAGCATTTGAATGACAGTGTCGGCAAAGAATAGTGAACATGTCTTGCACTGCCAGAAGAATGAATGGCTCTGTCTTGAAAGAAGTATAGCCAGAGCACTCCTTGGGAGCAAGAATGATGATACTTGGTGTTTGGACATGTTATCAGGAGGGCTAGTCCCTGGAGAAAGGCATCATGGTAAGGTAAAGCATTAGTGAAAAAGAAGAAAACCTTTGGTGAGATGAACATAAGGGTTACAACAATGAGCTCATACATAGAAGTGATTTTGAGGGTAACCTGTGACCAAGCAGTGTTTTGTTCTATTATAAACGGGGTCACTATTAGTTGGAACCAACCTGATGGCCCATAGCAGTACAAAATAACTCCATAAATGATGTCAGTTTGTTTCCCAAATTCACTGTATTTTCAAATAGTATTGGTAATTTGAAATTACAGTTACTGAAAATTAGGAATCAAATACTGGGCTCATTATCCATTTCTTGATTATCAATAAAGTTCATGAATTATTATATTGCTGAATATATATCTGTGATGTTTTGAGCCAGGCACAATATACTGTCTTTGTCCAGAATACATTCTGATTGTTATCTTGAATCTCTGAATTAAGCTGTAAACTGGAAATATGAATTTTAGAGGTGTTGGTGTATTGTTAAAGCTATTGTTATGGAAGAACTTTTCCAGGGGGGGTTAAAAATGAAAATAAGTTAAAAGAAGATTGTTATGAGCACACAAAAAAGGGACTTAGTTTAAAAGGCTTGTTCCCAAACTCCAGCCTATAGGAATTTTGCTTTAATCTGGGGTAAAACCCAGAAATTTATGTTTTTATAAAGAGTGTGTTCTGTGGACTACACCTTAAGAGAGACTAAATTACAAGAAGGGACTATTCTGTTGTTGTCTTGTGTTTTGTTTGTAAACATGAATTACATTGTAGTTTATTTCAGAAGTCATTCCATGCATTTGTACGTGAATGAAAGAGTCCTGAATACACATGACACACAGACATGGTTGCAAACATTTTAAACTATGAAAGCATACACTGTGCAACCATATCCTTGAAAATAGCTCTTTTTAGTTCAATATAACTACAATGCCAAAACCAGCACTATCATAAGCACATAAAATATATCATTGGGAGTTATCTCTCTGAGTATTTAATATGTCTGAAATATTGTGAGAAGCATATGCCCAATTACAAAGAACAACTATAATAAAACATAAGATCATTTCTTCGGCTGAGTTTTAATAGAATCACTCCTGGCTGATCAACTTAGCCATTCGTTCCTCTGACTTTGGTGGATCCAAAGGACTCCACAACCATCTATTTGAAATAGTCTTCTCTAAAAGGTAATACCAGTAACGTCCTCACTGAACTGAGTACACCAGTGTGATCCTTATCTTGGCATTGGAGTACACAAATGTATTAACTTTACCAAGCTGAATACTTCGGTCAAGAAAAATGCATAGTATCAGTAAGAATTTAATCTTTTTATGTCATTAAAAGCTTAGATTTTCTTAGTGGAAGAATTTCACATTCGTGGTCACTATTCTTGTGATGTTAGTCGTGTGAGGAGCAGAATGTAGTAAGAATTAAATCACAACAAAGTAATAAAAAACATTGCAGCTGCTGTTGTTCAGTGTCTTCGAGTTGCTTCTGACCCTTAGTGACTCTATGAACAACAGATCCAAACACTGCCCCATCCTGCCGCGTGCCCACAATCATTTCTATGCTTAAGCCCATTGTTGCAGACACCATGTGAGTCCATCTTCTTGAGGGTCTGCCACTTTGTCGCTGACACTGTTAGCCACGTGCGGAGATCAGGATTTACAGCATTAGAAAATCATAAAATGGAAGGAAGTCACAGAATGCAGGGAATCCTGGCCCAGCCAAATTACTGTATGTATTTTGGGGGGAACACAATTCAATCCATGACATTCCCCCTTTTTGCCCCCTCCAAAATCACATCTTTGACACATGTAACACGTTTATCCCATCATAGCAAAATCATGTCCATTCCATATGACAGATATTTTAAATCAATTCCAAGTTCAAAGTACAAAAATTTTCTACATCCATGAAACCAAGAATATAAATTGTCTGCCTCCAAAGTATGATAGTAGAACAGGCAGACACAAGCTAGACATTTTCATTACAAATGGGAGAAACTGCAGGGAAAGAAGACATTAACAGGCAACAAGCAAGTCAGCAGAACACATTACATTAGCCCTCAAAGCTTTGAAAATGATCTTCAGTTCTCTGAGACATTTTACACAATAGCTTTGCCCTCCAGACTCTAGGTATGAGTCATCCTCTGTGGATTCTGGCCCTGTGATACAACTCTGTGTTCTAGGCCCACTTGGAAAGTAACTCTGCCCCATCAGCTTTAGGTGCACCCTAAGCCCAACTCAGTGGCAATTCCACCCTTACAATCACAGGAAGCCATGGTTCCACCGTTTCAAACCTCTGAGGTCATTCCCATACCTTTGAGACTAAGGCAGCTCAGCTTCTTATGTTCTTTGTCTCTTCAGCTTCCAGTTATTATGGCCTCATGGCCGGGGCCTCAAGCCCACATCTGCCCTGCCAGGGCAAGTGTTCCAAAGCTCTGTAGCTCCACCAGTTTAAGTGCCTGGAGACACTCCGGTCTTCCAGGAAGCCTCCTGCTCACAGGCACTCAGCTCTCTTGTTCCATAGGTCAGCCAGTCTAGTTCCAGTGATTCAAGTACCTGGAGACACCCCACACCACCAGGAAAACTCTGTGCACAGGCATTCATCTCTCTTGCTCCATGGGCCAGCTCCAGCACTATCTCATGCTGGGCTGGTTCTGCTGATGCCATCGCTACTGCTACTGGTCCTCTTCTGCTTATTTCGTACTATCTGCACCTTCATTGGTGTTAACATTACTCCTCAGTTCCTGCTGAATCTTCCATCAACTCAGTTTCAAAACGGCATCCACAGTTTAGTGGATTTTAGTTATCTCTCAGAGCAGCACCCCAGTCTCTTGGTACCAAATTCTATTTTAGTCAGATAGTGCCACAATACCACAAAGTCGATGGCTTTAGCAAAGAAAAGTTTATTCTTACACAGTCCAGTAGATTACAAGTTTGAATTCTGGATATCCACCACAAGGGAAGGCTTTCTTCGTCGTTGGCTCTGGAGAAAGGTCCTTGTGTTCCATCAGTCTTTGTTCAGGGACCATCTGGATGCAGGAACCTCAGGTCTGAAGGATGCGCTCTTCTTCTGGTGCTGTTTTCTTTTTATCTTTTATTTTTTTATTTTTTAATTTAATATGACTGAGTGAAAATGTACATTCCCGTAAAAATTTACATGCCCACCTATATGCAGCTTCCACTGTTCTCCCTGTCCAGTGACAGCACACTATTCCTCTCTGCTCCATACCTCCTCCCAACATTCTCATCCTCCCAATAGTCTCCTTTCCCCTCCTCTCCACCCACTCTCCATCCTTTCTTGATGGTATGAGGGTCCCAACTCTCTGCTTGCTTCTCTCTCTATTTTTATCTCCTGTAAGATGAAAGGATAAAGAGTGGTCCAAACCTCACTCCAGGGAAACTCCCTTAGCAAGGGTGTTGCTGTCCCACCCTAATCCACTTTTAACATAACATTTTAACTATTAGCCACAGGCAGACACTAGGATTTACAGTATCAGAAAATCACAAAATGCAAGGCAGTCACAAGAAACAGGGAATCCTGGCCCAACCAAATTACTGCACATATATCTGGGGGGACACAATTCAATCCATGGCACTAACCCTTTACTTTAACTAGCATGATGTTTTTCTCCAGGGACTGAACCCTCCAGATGACACTTCCAAACTATGTAAAAGGCAGTCTCACCATGCTTGCTTCTAAGAAGCACTTTGGTCATATCTCTTCTGGAATAGATCTGTTGGTTCTTTAGACAGTCCATGCTATGTTCAATATTCTTCTCCAGCACCACAGTTCAAAACCCTCAGTTCTTCTGTCTTTTTTATTCATTGTCTATCTTTTGCGCGCATATGATGTAGTTGAAAATACCATGGCTTGAGTTAGGCACACCTTAGTCTTCAAGGTGACATCTTTACTGTTCAACACTTTAAAGAGTTCCTTTGCAGCAAATTTTCCCAATGCAGTGTGTCTTTTGATTTCTTGACTGCTATTTCCATGGATGTTGATTGTGAAAGCAAATAAAATGAAATCCTTGATAACTTCAATTCTTTCTCCATTTTTCATTATGTTGCTTTCCTGTCCACTTGTGAGAATTTTTGTTCTCTTGATATTGAGGTGTAATCCATATGAATGGCTGCGATCTTTAACCTTCATCAGTAAGTGTTTCAAATCCTCTTCACTTTCAGCTAATAAACAAATCAGTGAGAATTAGTTTTTAATATTATGTAGACGAAAGACAACTGGACATTTAATTTCCCTTAGAAAGGATTTTAAAATCTTGTATATTTTAGAATAATCCTTGATTGAAGCATTCAGAATTACAAAGAACGCTATTTTTTTCTTTCCTTTCTAAATCTTGTTCCATAATAAATAAAACAGGACAAGGAGATACTTGATAAAAACAAGAGGCAGTAAATTCAGAACAAATTGAGGTGAATAATGCCTTCTGAATGTGTATAGTCAACCTGAGAAAATTCATTGACCATAGAGGTCACTGAGTCAAATATGGTGGTTGAATTTAGAAAACAGCTGGGTAATTTTATGACCGCTAATAGCACTGGGAGCTCTGTTCAGCAAGCAGAGATAATGATAAGGATAATCAAACTTCTTGTTTCAGGATGTAAGTTACCAGTGGGGGATTATCCAATTGCATGCCACACATTTGTCCTCTGGACATTTCCCATAAACACCTACCTTCAGGGAGATGTGACAGTTGACATCAGTGTTGTTATTCAGCACTTTTCTGCTGAAGCTGATAGATATCTGTATGTTCTTTTGCCTTTTTCTGAGGTATCAGTCTTTGTAATAGGACCAGCAAAAACTCTGGTTTGGGAAATAGCATGTTCCAAAACTGTGGTCAAGATAATCAATGGTTTAGGCTTTGAAAAGGAACTTGGAATATTGTTCCCATGATTCCAGACTTTATTAAACTGAAAGAGTGTGAAAGTTGGTAAGCACTACTTTTGGAGGATAAAGGGTTTTGGGGGGGCGGTGACTGTTATTTTTTGTATGCCATGATATAAAGTAATACTACTAAAGTTACCATCCTTTTTGACACTTCATTTTAACATGATATATTTTTAAAATGTCATGTGATGTTTTAAACTTTGAACCACTTTAGAAATGTTATACTGCTGTGCTGATCGTTCCTCAGTGTCACAGACAAACCAAGCTGTTTTTTTGTATTGTTTTGCTTTTTCATTTAAATTGAGGTAAAAATTCCAGTTTTCTTTCATGCATCAATTGTTTTGAAAAGTGGAAAAAGTTCACAAAGGAACAAATATACTGAAATAAGCAAAACCAGTTGCAATATTAAAATTCTGAATAACTATTGCCCTATAAGTAAAAAAGCACATGTACACACACAACCATTTGTGTTTAAATTTTGCTAGTTTTTCTTACAAAATTAGGAGTATACTATACATACTATTCTATGACTTACTTATGATGAATCATTTTCTATAAAATTAAATATGTTAAAGGCTGTCTCCCAGTTGAACCTGTGGTTATAGAGTCAATTTTAACTCAGTGATCTGTGGGATGAAGTAGAACTGCCTCATAAGGTTTTCAAGGAGGGCCTGGTGGATTTGAACTGCCAATATTTTGGTTAGCAGCCATATCTCTTACCCATTATGTTGCTAGGGTTTACAAAGACCATATGTTATATGCAAATATAATAATTTATGTTGTTAATTTCCTTTTTGGACATCATCAATGACTGCAAATATAACTGTAGGAATATATGTGGATTTTTAAAAATTACTGGTTGAAAGTCAATGTGCAATATTTTTAAAGCTCCTGACTCATGTGGCTAAATTACTTTCTAGAACATCTAGCAAATTTGTAGCATTTAGCATACTAAATATCATTTTATGAGAATGAAATTTGTTAGCACAAACAGTGGTTAGTGTGAGATCTGACAATTAGGTTAGTGACTAATCCTAGAAAAAGTGGTGCAGAGCTCATTGCTTACTATCACTATGGTCACCGCCAAAGTACTCTCCTTGGGAAGCTATGCACTGATGCTGGTGCCTGGTCCACTCTTCAGAGTAATTTTGGAACTCCTTTTCTGAAATGGTCATCAGAGTTGTCATCATATTACCCTTGATGTCCTAAATATCATCAAAATGTCTTTCTCTCGATATTTTCTTTATCTTCAGGTAAAGAAAAAAGTTATTGGGGGACAGATCAGGGGAGTAGGGAGGGTGTTCCAATACAGATATTTGTTTACTGCCTAAAAATTCCCTCACAGACAACGATCCAATTAAGTTTGTGAACTTGCCACCATGCCAGCGTGCACAACGGCTATTCCAGAAAGGTCCAGAATTGCTTTAAAGATGGACTAGGTGCTGGTATCAGCACACAGCTTCCTGAGGAGAGTACTTTGAAGGTAACCAGAGTGATATTCAGCAATGAAGTATGTAGCACTTAGAATAATTAAGTTTGTGGACTTAATTATCATACCTCATGTGTTCTTTTTTTAGTTTTTGTAAGTACGATTAGTTAAAAAAATATCATTAATAATACAAAGCTTTTCTTTGAGTACTGTTAGTTACAGATTGAACTATGTCCTCCCCAAATATGTGTCAACTTAGCTAAACCGTGATTCCCAGTATTGTATGGTCACCCTTCATTTTGTGATAAGATGTGATTATTCTATGTGTTAATGGAGGTTTGGTGGCACAGTAGTTGAGAGCTACAGCTACTAACCAAAAGACGAGTAGTTTTAATCCATCACTCTCTCTTGGAAATGCTGTGGGGCAGTCCTACTGTCCCATAGTGTCACATGAGATAGAATCAACTCACTGGCAAAGATGTTTGATGATGTTAATGAAGAAAAATGTGAAGCAGTTCTGTTAATGATGTAGGACTCAAGCTACAGGATTAACATGTACCTTGTATCAGTCTTTTATTAGACATAAAAGTGAGGCAAGCAGAGAGGAAAGGAACCTTATTACCCCAAGCTATAAAAGCCAGGAGTGGAGTACATCTTTTGGACCCAGGGTCCCTGCATTGGGGAACTCCTGGACCATCTAAAGATTGATGATAAATGCTTTCCCCCAGAGCTGACGGAAAAAGTCTTCACTGGAATTGGCACTGTGAAATCAGACTTGTAGCCTTTTAACTGTGAGAGAATATATTTATTTTGGTCAAAACGATCCACTTGTAGTATTTCTGGTATAGCAGCTCTAGATAACTAAGACATGGATAGTTTAAAGATTTTTGCATAGGTTTATTGTTCTTTTTCTAATTTTCTTTATTATTTATTAATTACAATAAAGTAATAAAATTTCTAGCATCTATCAATTATCTCATCTATGATAAACTCTACCCCCCCCACCCTTGTAGCCACAACAGTTATTTTTCTCCTATAGATAATTCTATTTTTAAGTCCCTATATCAGGGGTCTTATACAATATATGTCCTTTTGATACTGACTGATTTCACTTAGCGTGATCTCTTCCAGTTGAACCTATGTTGTCAGATGTTTTCTAAAATCGTCATTGCTTTTTACTATAGCATAGTGTTCCATTGAGTGTATGTACCATAGTTTGTTTATCCACTCATCTGTTGATGGCCATCTGGGATGGTTCTATCTTTTAACTATTGTGGACTGTGCTGCAACAAGCATTCATGTACATATGTCTGTTCATGGGACAACTTTTGCTTCTGAAGGATAAATTCCAAACAGTGGAATAACAGAATCAAATAGTATATTTATTTCCAGCTTTTTAAGGACACATCAGATAGCTTTCCAAAGAGGTTGTACCAACTTGCAATCCTACCAGCAATGTAGGAGAGTTCCAATCTCTCCATAGCCTCTCCAGCATTTGTTGTTTTGTGTGTTTTGGATCATGGCTAACCTTGTTGAGGTGAGAGTATATCTCATTGTAATTTTGATTTGGATTTCATTGATAGCTAATGATCACGAGCATGTTCTCCTGTATCTTTTGGCTGCCTGGATATCATCTCTAGTGAAGTGTCTGCCCATCTCCTTTACCCATCTCTTAATTAGGTTATTTACCTTTTTCTTGCTGATATTTTGCAGAACCTTGTAGATTATGGAGATCATATGACAGTCTGACATGTAGCTGCCATATATTTTTCCCATTCTGTAGGTGGTCTTTTAACTCTTTTGATAAAGTCTTTGGATGAACAAAAGTGTTTGATTCCTAGTAGTTCCCATTTATCTATTTTTTCTTCTGTTAATCATGCTTTGTTTGTCAGATTTTGACATCTATTTAAACAGTCTAGAACATCCACCATTGACCCTATATTTTCTTGCATGATTTTTATTGCTTTAGGTTTGATATTTATGTCCTTAATTCATTTAGAGTTAGTTTTTGTATAAGGTGTGAGATAGGAGTCTTGTTTGAGTTCTTTGCAAATGGATATCCAATTTGTCAGCACCATTTGCTAAAGAGACTGTTTTTTCCCCAGTTTACAATGTTAGAGCCTTCGTCAAATATCAACTGCTCATATGAGAATGGTGACATCTCGGGTGTCTCCAGTCTATTGCATTGGTCTATATGTCTCTTTCTGTACCATTACCAGGCTGTTTTGACTGCTGTGGCAGTATAATAGTTTCTGAACTATTGGTAGTATGAGGACTCCCGTTTTGTTCCTGTTCTTCAGTAGTGCTTTACTAAACTGAGGCTTCTTCCCTTTCCAAATGAAGTCAGTGATTTGTTTCCCTATCTCAATAAGAAAATGACATGGGAATTTGTATTGGGATTGTATTGTATAAGTAGATCACTTTAGGTAAAATAAACATCTTCACAATGTTAAGTCTTACTACCCATGGGCAGGGTAGGTTTCTTCAATTGCAAATCTTTTTTGGTTTCTTGCAGTAAGGCTTTGTAGTTCTCTCTGTGTAGGTCTCTTATTTCTCTAGTTAGATTTATTTCTAGATATTTTATTTTCTCAGGGGCTGTAGTAAATTGTATTGATTTGGTGGTTTCTTCTTTGATGAAATCTTTGTTTGTATAAAGGAATCTTACTGATTTACTTATGTTTATCTTGTTTTGCAATACTTTGCTAAACTCCTCTATTAGTTCCAACAATTTACTTATGGATTCCTTTGGATTCTCTGTATATACAAGCATATCATCTGCAGATAAGGAGATTTTTACTTCTTCATTGCTGATATGGATTCCCTTTATTTCTTTGTCTTGTCTAATTGCTCTGGCTAGAACTTCTATCACAATGTTGAATAGAAGTGGTAAGAACAGGCATCCTTGTCTAGTTCCCGTTCTCAGAGGGAATTCTTTCAGTCTTTCACTATTCAGGACAATGAAGGCAGTTGGCTTTGTGTAGATGCTAGTGATTGCACTGAAGAATTTCCCTTCTATTGCTGCTTTTCTGAGAGTTTTTAGCATAAATGGGTGTTGGACTTTGTCAAATGCCTTGTCTTCATCAATTGACAAAATCAGGTGATTCTAATCTTTTGTGTTATTAATGTGGCTGATTACATTAATTGTTTTTCTGATGTTGAACCAGACTTGCATCCCTGGAAAGAAGCCAGTTTGATCATGATGAATTATTTATTTATTTATTTTTACATGCTATTGAACTCTATTGGCTAATCTGTTGAAGATTTCTGTGTCTAGGTTCGTGAGTAATCTTAGTCTGTAATTTTCTTTTTTTGTGGGATCTTTCCCAGGCTTTGGTATCAGGGTTATGCTGGCTTCATAGAATGAATTTGGGAGTATTCTATCCCTTTCTATGGTGCGAAATAGCCTCAGTAGTATCAGAGTTAACTCTTCTCTCAAAGTTTGGTAGAATTCTTCTACCAGTGAAGCTACCTGGGCCAACACTTTTTTTTGGTTGGTAGATTTTTAATGACTTTTTCAATCTCTTCCTTTGTAATAGATTTATTAAGTTCATCTACTTCTCCTTGTGGTAATTTTGGTGGATTATATGAATCTAGAAATTTGTCGATTTCCTCTAGATTTTCAAACATGTTAGAGTACAGCCTGTCATAGTATTCTATTTTGATATTTTTCATTTCAGTTGAGTCTGTTGTAACATCTCACATCTCATTTCTTAATCAGGTTATTTGTATCTTCTGCTGTTTTTCTTTTGTAAGTTTAGCCAATGGTTTATCAATGTTGTTAATCTTCTCAGAAAACCAGCTTTCGGTTTGTTAATTTTTTTTTATTTTTTCTATTCTTTAATTCATTTAGTTCTGCTCTCATCTTTATAGTCTGTTTTCTTCTGGTGCCTGAGGAGTTCCTTTGTTGCTGTCTTTCTACTTGTTCAAGCTGTAAGGTTAATTCTTTAATTTGGGCCGTTTCTTCTTTCTGGATGTGTGCAGTTATAGAGCTAAATTGACTTCTGAGTACCTATTTTGCTGTATCCCCTAGATTCTGGTAAGATGTGTTTTCATTCTCATTTGGTTCCATAAATTTCTTTATTTCCTTCCTGATTTTTCCTATAACCAAAGGCCTTTTGAGCAAAGTATTGTTCAGTTTCCATCAGTTTGAATTTCTGCCTATAATTTTTTCTGCTATTGATTTCACCATTTATGGCTCTATGGCTGGTCATAAGTCAGTGGTTTGGATTTTATAGAGAACTGCTTTATGACTCAACACATGGTCTATTCTAAGAACTTTCCATGTGCATTGGAGAAGGTGTATTTATCCATTGATGGGTGAAAAGATCTGTATATGTTGATAAGGTCAAGTTTGTTGATTTGTCACAGTAAGATCATTTGTGTCTTTACTGAGCTTTTTTCTGGATGATATATTCATAACTGAAAGGAGAGTATTCAAGTCTCCAACTATTATTATGGAAGGATCTATCTTAATTTACAGTGTTGTCAGTGTCTGTTCAATGTATTTAGATGCTCTGGTATTGGATGCATAAACATTTAATATTGTTAAGTCTTGCTTGAGTATTGAACATTTCAGCAATAAATAGTGACCACCTTTGTCCATGATAGTGGATTTTACCTGAGATTAGCGTTGCCACATCTGCTCTTCTTTGTATGTTGTTAGCTTGCTATATATTATTCCATCCTTCAATTTTTAGTTTGTTCATGTCTTTCAGTCTAAGGTGTGTTTCTTCTAAGCAACATATAGATGGGTCGTGTTTTTTGATACAGGATGTCACTTGCTGACTCTTTACTGGAGCATTCAGTCCCTTTATATTAGGTGTAATTATTGATAGGTATGTGTTTGTTGCCATCATTTTGATGTAATTATTTTTATGTTGATGTTTTCTATATTACTCTTAGTATTCTTTTCTGGGTCATTCTTCTTTATGGGTTGACTTTTCAGTGTTGGTTTTATGTTTGTTGAGACTCCTGTACTGCATTTCTTGTTTTGATATGTTGCATTGTTAATTTACTTTACAGTTACATGGATTACCCCCCTTAACATACTAAGATTAAACCCAATTTTTACTTTTGTGTAACTCTTTGACTTTCTCTCTATCTGAAAGGACTGTAACTACTGTAGTATGTCCCTCTTTTTATTGTGATGGTGTCATAGTTTTCATGATATGATCACTGATTCCCTTATTTAAATATTGCAGCTTTGATTAAGTTTTATGACTTCCCTAACTGAGTAGAATTCTGGATGCTGTGTCCTGCAATGTCATCTTAAATATACATTTAATGGTTTTGTTTTTCTACGCAAAGAGCTTATTTCAATATTTCATGTAGGCTTGGTTTAGTTTTTACGAAGTCTCCAAGCTTATCTTTATCTGCAAATGTCTTAATTTCACCATCATATTTGATAGACAGTTTTGCAGGAAATGTAATTCTTGATTGGAAGTTTTTCTCCTTCACAGCTTTGAATGTGTCATCCCACTGTTTTCTAATCAACATCGTTTCTGCAAAGAAGTCAGACAAAAGCCTACAGGTTTTCCCTCTGAATGTTAGCTTTGTTTTGAGGCTTGCTACCTTCAAAAGCATCTGTTTATGATTCATTTTATTAAGCTTGATTATAGTATGTCTTGGAATCTTTCTTTTGGGGTCTAACTTTTTTGGTGTTTGATACACATCTTGGATATCTATGGTCTCTTTGCTCATGATCTCAGGAAAGTTTTCTGTTAACACCTGTACAGCAATACTCTCTGTATGGTCATCTATACCCCTTTGTTCAGGAACTCCAACTAAACAAATTATTCCTCTTAATGGAGTCCCACCATTTCGCTTAATACGTCTTCATTTTTCATATTTCTTTTATCTGATTTTTCTTCATAAGTACTGGTGTCAGTTGATCTGTCCTCAAGGCTGCTGAGTCTAACTTCTATCTGTTCAATCCTACTCTTTTGGCTTTGGATTCAATTATCTAATTCTGTAATTTTGCATTGGTCTGATGTATTTCAGATCATTGATGTTCCATCAGTTCAAATAGTTTACTTAATTCTTCATTTTGTTCTGCCGCATTTTGTTTAATCTCTAGAAGGGTTCTATATAATTCTTTTGTATTTGACCTCCAATAGATTCAGAAAAGCTTCTTCATCTGGGAAAGTTTTTGAATCTTTATTTTAGGAGTTTTCTGGAGCATTTAAAGGCTGCTTCTTTAAATGATTAATTATGGTCTGCTGCCTGTGTGCTATCTAGCTACTGTTTGATTTCTCTGGTATTACCACTTCATGTTGCTTCCTCATTTTAAAAAATTGGGGTGATAAGCTTTTTATGTTTTATTTCCACATCCTGCTTGTTAATCTTGGTCTCTATAAAATTTAGCAGTTTGTTGTTTACTTTTGGTTTTCCTTTTTCTAGATTTGACAGAAACTTTACATTTTTGTAGTCATATCATTGAATTTTTATCAGTTTAGCATATGAATATATGCTAATTCTAATATTTGTATTTATTTTCTTGTGATATTTTGTAATTTCAACTTTGTATTTTACTTCTTAAGAGTAATACATTTACTCTAGTATAAGGCAGAGTAATCTATACTTTCTTTTTTCTTCAATAATCAGTTTACTACATTGACTATCCTTTTCTTCTCTAATTTAAAACCATATCTTCATTTTTTATAAAATTAATGTCAATAATTAAACTAATTTCTAAGGCTTTTATTGATAGTAACATTTATTCCCATATTTCATATTCATGACATTCAATTTTAAATTGCAAGTATTTCAGAAGAGAAATATCATCTCATTATTCCTTTTTTACAGTACATTATGATAAACCTAATTTATTTGTTTATTCTTTTTTTAAAAAAAATTTGTTATCATTAAGTGAAGGTATACAGTCTAAGTCAATTTCGTAACCTGCTTCTCTACAACTCTCTCTGCTCTCCCCACTCTGTGACAGCACACTCCTCCTTTTCACTCTTTATTACTAGTATGCTCCCAATGAACATCTGTTCTCTACTCTCTACCCTCTCCTCTCCCCTCTAAAAAGAAACAAGTAGCACAGTCTTCTATAAATGTGTAAAACCATAAAGTACACACACAACATGCTCACTCTATGTCCTCAAGTCCAGTCAATTCTTGTTGTATTTGGTTTTTCTATTGAAATTCCAAGTCATTTTCATTTTAAATAATTAGTAAATATAACTTTTATTTCTCTTGGGACAGTATTTTCTACACAAACATAAGATAGCTCTTTATTTTATACCTTAAGAAAATTTCACAACTAAATTGTGCATTTATTAACATTTTATTACTTGAAATTTGGGTTTTTGTATCTACTAGGAGTATGAATAAAACATCTTTTTCTACAATATTTTTTAACTGAATATTTGTGGTATATAGAAAAGTTCCTGATTTAGCTCAATTTTAAACTTACTTTCATGATTACTGAAGGTACTTCTTTTGGATTTTGTAGACACAATATACTACCATCTAAAAAATGTTTTATTTTGTACTTACTTTGTAATGTTCTTACCTCTCTTCTTTTTTCTGTCGTCATTTTTCTTTCTTTAAATTTTATCTCCTTATTTTATTCTTCCTCTATTATTCCATCCTCTTTACCTTATTTTGTATTTATATTCATTTGGCAAATCTAACAATTACTGACAGCAGCCTTCAGATACTCAATTATCTGACAGTTATTTAAATCTGTGGGGCTAATAGTTAAGTTTGATTCTAAATTCTTTCATCCATTAAAAATATCTTGCTTCAGAAGCTTGTTCTTTTTTGGTTTATTAAAGAACTTAAGCACATTCTGTTTTCATGTAGAATTGTGATTTCTCTTTTTTTTCAAAATACAGATAAATTTTTTCCATGAAGTGGGTAAACAAACATTTAGATTGTTGAAGTCAAGCCAAGTGCCACTGAGTCGGATCCGATTCATGGCGACCTTAGGGTCCAGAGTAGATTGTTGAAAGCATATTCTTTTATTTTATTTTATGCCATATTTATTTCATGCCATTTTATAAATTTCATATAAAATTCCTAGAGTCAAAAGAAGATATATCATAAAGACACATTTGAGGACTGTTTTCATCAGCTAGGGCTGCTCTAACAGAAATACCACAGAGTGGATTGCTTTAACAAAGGAAGATTTATTCTTACACAGTCAGGTAGGCTAGAAGTCCAAATTCAGGAGGTCTGCTCCAGAGAAAGGCTTTCCCACTTGTCGGCTCTGGAAGGAAGTCTGGTATTGCATCAGTCTTTGTCCTGGGATCATCTTGGCAAAGGAACCTCTGGTCTGAAGGACGCGCTGTTCTCTAGGCACTGCTTTCTTGATGGTGTGTGGTTCCCAGTTCTCTGCCTGCTTCTCTTTCCTTTTATCTCTTGCAAGATGAAAGGATGAAGGGTGGGGAAAGCCATACTCCAGAGAAATTCCCTTTACAGTGGAGCAGGTAGGTGTGAAGGTGTCAGGAGGGACAACAGTAAAACTCGTACATAGTGTAGTTATTCATAATGTTCTCTAAACAGTAGATTTAATGATTTAGTCATTAGATGTGTCTAAGATACTAATTTTTTTAATTGCATTGCCAAGTTTGAAAAGCTTACTCTAAAAAATGCCTCATTTTAAAAGCCCATCCTTAAAATCATATTTTCTGGCCATTGAAATAGAACTCATAAGATTATTTACGTTCTCCCATTCTGCCTACCCACATCTATCAGCCTTGTTACCATAGGAGAACTGAGAACAGTTAGATTCAGACAAAGATGTGACAATCAGGTATTGAAATTCACAAGTTCAATCAACATTTTTCTGGTAATCAGGCATTATGAAAGATCTTAGATGACAGAATTTATTGCCTCTAAGCAGATGGCTAAAACTAGTTCAAATATCAGAGAACTCTAAAATCAACTTCCTAGGAAATCTGAACTATTAAAAAGTCATCTATCAGGAAGGTCTTATAGACATAAACCAAAACCAAAGTCATGGCCGTCAAGCAGATTGCAACTCATATCAACCCTCTAGGAAAGAATAGAACTGCCCCATATAGTTCCAATATTGTAGTATTTATGGACGCAGACTGCCACATTCTTCTCTTGAAGCTAGTAGGCTGGAACCTCCAACCTTTTGGAAGGCAGCCTCGTGCTCAGCTATTGTGTCTCTAGTCTTCTCCTTACAGATGTAAAGCCTGAAAAATAATTAGTTTTTACTGTATTTTCCTGGCTCAAAAGTATATTAAATTACCTACAAAATATGTTGCTGTTTTTAGCTACCATCAAGTCAGACCCTGAAAGGAAATGTTTTCTTGTCCCACACTATCCTGAATCTCTGTTGTCAATCAAACAGCTGGGAGCCACAGGATTTTCATTGGCTTATTTTTGTAAGTAGACTGCCGGGTCTTTCTTCATAGTCTACAAGCTCCTCTGAAACCTGTTTAGCATCATGCCACATGTAATCTTCCACTCACAGACAGATAGTGGCTACACATTAGGTACCCTGGCCAGGAATCAAACCCAAGTCTCTTGCTTGAAAAGCAAGAATTCTACCAGTGAACCACCAATCTCCTCACAAAATTTCCCCTATTTGAATACGCTCCAGCAAATACATGGGTGGATGGGTGCGTGTGTGTGTGTGTGTGTGTGTTTTAAGTTTTCTTTTTGGTCTGATTTATCTAGTTAATTTTAGCATAGTAAATAAAATCTCAGCAAGCTGTCAACGTTGTTTTTTTCAGAAAGAAGGTGTGCTTTTTGTCAACTGGTGACAGCAGGAATGTCTGGGAATTTTTCCTTGCAAAATAACCAGCTCAGTGGTGTGTTTGCTTCATTCACTGGAGATATTTTTATTAAGGGCATTTTATATGCTAGACCTTGACAATTCTTACATGAGTGGGGCCAAAATATTCTCTTTACTCACTTAGCTGACATCTAACTGGGACAATATATTTTAAGTGACCATGTATACAAATTGTCTATTTTTTTAATTACAATTGTAGTATATGCCAGGAAGAATAGAATGTCTTATCACAGGATGTTTCTAATAGTGGGAATTGAAGCAGTCAGAGACAGGAATATGATACAAATTAGATGTGTTTTCTGAAAAAAATGCTTAATTAAGAATATGAAAGATAAGTATCTAAGGACAGAAAAGAAGGAATAATCACAGTCTGAAGGAACAGTGCACGCAAAAGCTAGAAAGCCTGGGGGAGGGACAACTTGGCACAGAGAGCAGGTGAGAAAGTGATGGTGGGGGAGCCTGGTGGACAGGTGGAGATATGGAATAGTTACTCAGCATCATCAGTAATCTAAGAGTGAAACAGGGTTAATTTTTTATTTAAAGGCTTCTTCTGGAAACAGTGACAATATCCTCAAATGCACTGTTCTGTTAATTAGGTGACTGCAAGAAAAAATCGCCCTCTTAGCATTTCTTCCATTTTACTGTTCGCCAAACAACTATGAACTCAGAACAGCAAAAGAAAATTTAGACGTGTGCTGCATGTTTTTTGTGGAAGCCTACCTATTTAAGGTTATTGGAGGAACCTTGAAATTGGCAGTTATCACATGGTGCAGACATATTTCTTATAACAAAAAGGATTGCAATTAAAGGGGTCACAGGTGAAACTATATAGACAGTGAAAAGGTTAGTGGTTGTCAGAGGTTAGATGGGGAGGAATAGGAATAGAGAGAGCACAGGGCGTTTTAGAGCAGTGAAACTATTGTGTGTGGTACTATAACAGCAGACACATGAAATCAAGTATTTGTGAAAATGTATAGGACTCTGCAACATGAATTGGAAACCTTAATATAATCTATAAACTTTAGTTATTGTATCAATTAGTGATTCATGCAGTGATTCGATTGTAAGAAATGTGCTACAGGAATTGAAGATGTTACTAATAGAATGAATACTATGCAAGTGGCAGAGGATATATGGAAACACTGTAGTTTCTGCACAATTTTTCTGTAAACTTAAGCTGCTCTAAAAGCCAATGTCTGCTAAAAAATTTAAAAGGGTAAAACTTTATGAAATGAAGATAAGTTCACCAATGTGTTAGTTGCAGGGGCCTGGTAATATTACCACTAAGTGCAGAGTAGCTTGAAGGAACGTTACCTAATTTAGGATGCACCACTAGGCTTTAAGATTCTAGTACTTTTTTCCATTAAAGAATGTTCAAGCGATGAAGGTGGATAATGAATCTTACCACAGCCAGCCAAGCCAAAAACTTGCTTTACGTTTATTTTAATCCAAAGAGTGTAACACCCATTTGCGCTAAATTTGTCTTACCACCCAAAATGAGCTCGAGATTTTATTGCATCATAGTTCAGTTTGTTGTTCTTAGCAAATGCTGAAACCTCTGCTCTAGGCTTTGTGCTAGAAAAAGGACCTATAAAGACAAATTTGTTAATAAATATGTTTAGTAACCATTATATAATAACTACTTCTAGGTGGGATGAGAGAGGTAAACTGTAGTTTCTACTGTTACTGCATTTAGGGGAAAGACTTGTATCTCCTACGTGTAAATGGTTTTAAACAATGGCAGTCTTCAATAGGTACCATATAAAAATGCTATACTAAGTCAGCAGAGTTTGAAAAGCTCAATTGAAATGGAAGAGGAGACAACATGATAGCACAAAGAAGGTGGCACTTGAATCCCCGTTAAATAATAACAGAAATATGATAACAATGTTAAAACATTGTAGAAGAAACTGCTTATATTCACCAGTATGTGCCTAGATTTGTGCTAAATGTTTTGCATAGATTTTCTCATTGATTCCTATAAGAATTATTTGAAATGGACATTATTTTCCCTATTTAATGATGAAGAAACTGAGAGTCAGAGAGAGAAAGCGATGTCACCCTAAGTCATATTTAGTAAATTTGAATTCAAGTATATCTTAATTGTACCACACTATTTATTTAGTGTTTTAAGTAGTGTTCAACAAAGAACAAAGATATAAATCATCAAAATACATTTTGAAAGAACAAAAAACTTATTTGGCAATGTAGGGAGTAACCAACAGCACCTTTATAGCTGGAAAGATAAGATAAGGCTAAATTTTGGAAGAATGTGAAATAAATTTAGATAGATCACAATAAATTTAAAAAATCGAATTGCTAGGATGCTTAGCGATGGTATGAAAGTTATGTTAGAGCAGAAAGAGTGCATAGAAAGTTAGGGTATCACTTTAGTAGTTTAAGAGAAGGACAATCATTGAGTTTGGGGTGTCAGTGAAGGAACTGAGAAGAAAAAGATACATATGTATGAGAGACAGAGGGGAAAAAAATAAAATGAAGACATGCGGTAAGAGGCTTTCAGAGGTTTTTAATTCAGGAGTCCATTACTTTTTCATGTTTTGGGAGACGTAAAAGGTCTCTTTGTAAAAAAAAAAAAAAATCTTCTAGGGCTTTCCCTTCCCATCTGACAGTTCTCAGTTAACAGAGTCGTCCACAGCCCACTTGCATTTGTCCGGAGTGTCCACTTCTATGCATGCTGGGCCTGTGCTGGGCTACGTCGTTACTGCTTCAGCCTTGGCGCTCCGTAAAGCCGGTGGATGGCTTTTGCATCGTGTGTCATCACCATGTCAGCACAGGGATGATTTACTACTGCGAGTCCTGTAGCCCTGGTGATGTGGATGGGGGTAATAGCACCGCGACTCAGGGGAAGGAAAAGCTGTGCTGTTTTCTGTTGTTGTTTTTTAATTTTCTTAAAGGTAAACTGGAAAAGGGAAGACGAACTAAAAATTTAAATACTGCCTTTTCAAAAATGC
The DNA here is from genome assembly GCA_028571685.1 of Heterohyrax brucei. Lineage (NCBI taxonomy): Eukaryota > Metazoa > Chordata > Mammalia > Hyracoidea > Procaviidae > Heterohyrax > Heterohyrax brucei. Next base: position 81,582,810 of record CM053143.1, read on the forward strand.
AAAACAAAAACGAAAACCCTCCACCACAGCATTGTAGTTGGAAAGGGACGCTGTGATAAGGCAGAGTGCAGAAAAGTGGAATGCTTTGGATAATGCTGAAATTCATTTTGGTAACCACAGACCTGGAAATCAATCCAGATTACAAAATTGAATTGGCAATTTTTGACCCACACTGCAATTGAATTACATGGATCTTGGATCTTAATTAGAGTTGCATATCCATCAAGGAAAACCTTTGGATGGATAATCTAAACGTGTTTTTTAAATGAAAGAAGAAGAAAACCCTGAATATGACTTAGCAGAATTACATTTCTAAAAATTATCTTTCATTTTATTTGTGGTCCATGAGAAAATTCCATGTCCTGATTTTGTTATGATAAATTAAAATATTTCACAGCATGTGATCTGAATACTTATCAGAAAATAATGCCACATCTCAATTTTTCTATTTATGATCTTGACAAAAGCCAGATTAATATTTTAGAAAAAAAGGCTCTACTCTTTAATTCAGTCTCCCAGTGTAGCTTCTAAACAGAATCAGTCTCTCATTACTTAAATATTCTGGATTACTTAAATTTCAGATTCATAGCAGTTGCTTGTGAGAGTTTCCCTTCCCTACCTTATACACGGATTGATTCACCTTGGGTGCCGGTATCTTAATCATATAATCATTTGGGTTGGGAGGACCTATGCTGGAGCATTAATCTATCCCTGTGAATTACAGTCGGATTGATTTTATTATTACTAAGTCACTGCTGAGCTATGGGTATTGGGATTCATTTATGAATCTCTCCAGTGATGGTGATTCCACAGTCTCCCTTGGCAGCTAGCGCCTTTCCCAACTACCCATATTGCTATAAAGTGATTCCTTATATTTAACCTAAACTTTACCTTCTGGAATTGAAACCTATTACTTCTTGTTCTGTCGTCATTGACTAATGAGAATTGGTCTCTATGCTTTTTATAACATTTCTTAACAAATGTGCTGACAGTTATTTTCCCCCCAGTCTTCTTTTCTCCAGGTAAAACAAGCCCGCTTCCTTAACCTTTCCACATAGGTCTTATTTTCTAAACCCTCTGTCATCTTTGTGGCTCTCCTCTGAACTCTCTATTCTGTGAACTCTGTTCTGTCTGTGTCTCTTGTGGGACATGACGTTCAGCGCAGGATTTTATTAGAGGCCAAAACAACAGAGGAAGAGCAAAATAATAATGACTTTTCTCTCTCTTACATGACACTTAGCTTATATTAATGAATTTTTTGCCATTTAGTAGAGTAGAAATGGGATGCATGCAGCTGAATTCAACCAAGACCTTGTTAAATGCATAAGCTAATATACAAACATTTTCTTGTATTGTCCTATAAGGAAATTACTAATGGCAGAAGTCTTGTTTTGTAGTGAATACATCCTTTGGATTCTTTGAATTTTGATTATTTTCAATGCCCAACTATCCTGTTATCCTCAACAAGATAAACAAAGTAAAATGCTTGAAAATTAAAATTCCTCAATATTATTTACTTTGAGTATATTTATTAGTTCTACCTGTCTATACATGAACAAAAAGAAACTGCTCAAATAGACTGGATATATATATATACACACACACACATATATATATATCTCAAAATAATTTTCAGTCTCCTTTTCAGCTGTGTATTTATGACTCACTTAGACCTAGCCTAATATGATGAGTTTTCCCCAAGTGTCACTGCAAAAGAGGAGAACTTGCAGAATCCTAAAACCCTAGATCTGGGAGATATCTTAAAAAATAACTTTCTTAGTAAACATGTAACAGTAAAACTGAATCCCAAACCCAGAGCTGTCTAGTTGATTCCATCTCATAGCACCCTATAGGATGGAGTAGAAGTGCTCCACAGAGTCTCCAAGGAGTGCCTGGTAGATTTGAACTGCCGAACTTTTGGTTAGCAGACATAGCAGTTAACCACTATGCCACCAGGATTTCCAATAAAACTGAAAAACATAGGTAAAATTCATTGCTAACAGTAATTTTTAAGATTGATTCATTTTTTTAATTCTTTTTAAAAAATGTAAATGTGTACCTAGTAAGTACCATAATAAATAAAATATTAGATATGTCTTACCCATGAACAGCTAGTTGAACTATCAAGACAAAAATTCTCGTGGCTCTCACAATATATTTTCTATTACAAAAGTTTACCTCTCATTCTTCCCTTGGAATTTGATTCTTTCCAATGTATCAGAGGATTAGATTACCAACACTCAATTTCTAAATGAAGTTATAGATATCTAAAAGTATCACTTTAAAAGAGCTAGGGCATTGGAAGCTATTATAATTATAAACTTCCACTTTCACCAAAATAAAACTTTGATTTATTTCATAATGGTTAGTTTTTTTGTGGCCACTTAGCTAGGCTGCAGTGCCTAACTGTTTGGTCAAACATTACTATGGAAGCTGCTATGAGATATATCGTTGATGTAGGAAATTATGACTTGGCCTGATACAATCAACTGAAAGCCTTAAGAGGAAAAACTGAGGTTCCCAAGAGAAGGACTTCTGCTTCAAGACTGTGACACGTATATGATACACATGTCAAAGTTTCCAGCCTGCTGCATGGTCTGCTGATTCTGGTCACATGAACACTGGAATTCCTAACTTGTCATCTGACCTACAGATGCTGGATTTGCCAACTCCCCAAACCCTGTGAGCCAGTTCCTCAAAATCTTTTTTTTCTAAAAACTATATTTTATTATGCTTTAAGTGTAAGTTTACAATTCAAATCAATTTGCAATATAAGACACACTGCTACGCTACTCCAGCTGCTGTTCCCACCTTATGACAGCATACTTCTCCTATCCATTCTACACTTCTATACTAATTCACTCAACTCCTGTCTCCACCTCTGTGCCCTCCGATCTCACCTCTGGATGGGAGCTGCTCTGACAGCCACATGTGCATGCTCAAGCTGAGAAACATAGACTTCACCAGCATCACTGTTATGTCTGATAGTCCAGCCCAATCTTTGTCTAGAGAGCTGGCTTTGGTACTGGTTTCAGCTCTGGGCTAGCAGAAAGTCCAGGGGTCATATCCTCAGGGGACACTCCAAGATGTTGGGCCATAAAGTCTGGTCTTTTAATAGAATTATAGATCGGTGCTCCCAGGTTTTCCTGCTACCTCAGGGAATTTATGTTGTGTTTCCTGTCAGGGCATTCATTAGTGGTAGACAGGTACTCTCTGGTTCTTCTGGTCTCATGCTTATTTGGTCCCGCTGTCAAATGGCCCCTTCTTGCTCCTGTCCTCGTGTTTTCCTCTCTTTGATGACCTTTGTTCTCTCTGCTCCAAGTGAATTGGGACCAATTGATGCTACTTAGATGGCAGCTTAGTAGCTTTTAAGAAAGACCCTGGATGTCACACATCAAATGTGATGCAGAACACTTTATAAAAAAACAAACAAACAAACAAACAAAACTTAACTATGCCAATTGACTTAGATGTCCCCTAAAACTATGGTCCCAAACCCTTGCACCTGCTACTCTCATCTTCAAAATGTTGGGTTGTATTTAGGCGACCTCTTAGCTTTTGGTGTAGTCCAGCAGTGTCAATCTCCTTTTATTGCATGCTGTCACTTAACCCAGTTCCTACTTACCATCAAGTCTATGAATGTTCTTTTCTCCCTCCTTGCCTGAGCTGTAAACACCTAAGATTATTTTCTTTAGTGCTTAAACCTTTTCTTGAGTCCTTATAATAGTGGTCTCATATAATAATTTCTACTTTTGTGACTAATTTCACTCAGTATAGTGTTTCCCAGATGACTTGATACTATTAGATGTTTCCCAGGATCCTTACTATTTTGTGTCATTGCATAGTATTCCACTGTGTGAATACACCATAGTGTGTTGATCCTTTCATCATTTGATGGACACCTAGGTTGATCACATATGTTTTTTATTGTGGACAGCGCTGCAGTAAACATTGGTGTTCGTGTATCAATTTATATGATAGCCTTTATTTCTCTAAAATATGCTCCAAGGGGTAAGATTGCTGGATCATGGGGTATTTCTATTTCTAGATTTTTAAGAAAGTGCCAAGTTACTTCCAAAGTAGTAGTACCATTTTACATTTCCACTAGCAGTATAGAAGAGAACTGGTCTCTCTGCAACCTCTCCAACATTTATTATTTTCTGTTTTTTGGATTAATGCCAGCCTCATTGGGGTGAAATGGTATCTCATCATAGTTTTGATTTGGATTTCTCTAATGGCTAAAGATTGTAAGCTTTTCTTCATGTATCTTTTAACTACCTGGATGTCTTCTTTGGGGAAATACCATTTCATATTCTTTGCCCATATTATAATTGGATCATTTGTCTTTTTCTTGCTCAGCTTTTACAATACCTTGTAGATTACAAAGATTAGATGTTGATTAGATTCATGGTTGCCAAAAATTCTTTCCCAGTCTGCAGGTAGTCTTTTTAATCTTTTGGTGAAGTGTTTCAATGAGTGTAAGTGTTTGCTTTTTAGGAATTTCCATTTATCTGTTTTCTCTTACAGTATTTGTACATTTTTAGTTAAGATTTTATCACCTGTTTATGTTGTATGTTAAGGTTCCCAGTGTTTGTATTTTTTTATCTCATGATCTCTATTGTTCTAGATTTTATGTGTAGGTTTTCGGTCCATTTGAGTCAGATTTTATATGAGTGTGAGATATGGGTCTGTTTCATTTCTGTGCAAATGAATCTCCAGTTTTGCTAACACCATTTGTCAAGAGACTGTCTTTTCCAACCAGTTTATGAACTTTGGATTTTTGTCAAATGTCAGCTGCTCATAGGTGGATGATGTTATATCTAGATTCTCTATTCTGTTCTGTTGACCCATACATCTGTCACTGTACAAGTCCCAGTCTGTTTTTTACTACTGTGGCAATGTAATGGGTTCTAACGTCAGGTAACATGAGTCCTATCACTTTGTTCTTCTTCAGTAATGCTTTACTTATCTAGAGCTTTTTCCCTTTCCATATGAAGTTGGTGATTTGTTTCTCCATCTCCTTGAAAAATGCCATTGGAATTTGTATTGGGATTGCATTGCGTGTATAGATAAATATAGGTAGAATAGACATTATCATGATGTTAAGTCATCCTATCCATGAGCAAGGTAAGCTTCTCCACTTCTGTAGGTCTCTTTTGGTTTCTTGCAGTGTAATCATATATTTTATTTGTATAGGTCTTTTACATCTCTTGTTAGATTTATTCCTAACTATTTTATTGTCTTGGGCATTATTGTAAGTGATAATGATTTGGTGATTTTCTCTTTGATGGTCTCTTTGTTGGTGTAAAGGAATCCAACTAACTTATATATGTTTATCTTACATCCTGATACTTTGCTGAACCCTTCTGTTATTTCTAGTAGATTTTTTGTTTAGTCTCTAGTGTTTTCGGTATATAAGATTATATAATCTGCAAATATAAATACTTTTGCTTCTTCCTTCCCAATTTCCATGTACTTTATTTCTTTATCTTGTCTGACTGCTCTGGCTGGAACCTCCAGCACAATATAGAATAAAAGTGATGACAATTGGCACCCTTGTATGGTTCATGTTGTCAAGAGGAATGCTTTCAGACAATCTCCATTAAGGATGATGTTGGCTTTAGGCTTTTCATGCCAAGTGCCAAGTGCCGTCGAGTCATATCCGACTCATAGGTGCCCCTTATTATGTTAAGGAATTTCTCTTCTATTCCTGTTTTCCTGAGTGTTTTTAACATGAATGAGTGTTGGACTTTGTCAAATGCCTTTTCTGCATCAATTGATTCTTATCTTTTGTTTTATTTAGGGGGTTGACTACATTAATTTTTTTTTTAAATATTGAACCATCCCTGTATCCCTGGTATGAATACTACTTGGTTACAGTGAAATTTTTTAAACTATGTTGTTATATTTTATTGGCTAGAATTTTGTTGAGAATTTTTGCATCTATGTTCATAAGACATATTGGTGTGTAATTTTCATTTTTTTGTACTATGTATTTTTTGTACTACATGGTTTGTATCAGGTTTTTCTGGCTTCATACATTAAATTTGAGACTATTCTATTGCTTTCTATACTATGAAATATGTTTAGGAATTGTGATGTTATATGTTCTCTAAATGTTTGGTAGAATTCTTCAGTGAAGCTATCTGGGCCAGGAATTTTCTGGTTGGTAGTATTTAAATCACTTTTTCTCTCTTTTTGTGATGGTGATGGGTTTATTAAGTTTGTATTAGTTTTGGTAAACCATGTGCATCTAGAGTTTTTCATTTCCTTTGGTTTTCACATTTATTAGAGTACAATTTTTCGCAGTAATCTGTTATGATTCTTCTCATTTCAGTTGCATCTGTTGTAATGTAGCCCATCTTATTTCTTATTCGAGTTATTTGCTTCCTCTCCTGTTTTTCTTTTGTTACTTTGACCAATGGTTTATAAATTTTTATTGCTCTTTTCAAGAAACCAGCTTTTGGTCTTGTTAAATCTTTCATTTGTTTTTCTATTTTCTAATTCATTGAGTTCTGTTCTAATTTCTATTATCTCTTTTCTTTTGGTGCTTGAGAAGTTCTTTTGTTGTTCTCACTCTACCTTTTCAAGTTGTAGGGTTAGCTGTAATTTGACCTCTTTTATTTTTGGATGTATGCATTTATTAAGATAAATTGACTTCTGAGCACTGCTTTTGCTAAGTCCAGTAGGCTCTGGTATGATGTATTTTCATTCTCATTTGATTCCATGAATTTCTTTACTTTTTCATTGACTGCTTCTATAACCCAGAAGGTTTTGAGCAAGCTCAATATTCAGTTTCCATGTATTTCATTTTTTAACTATGTTTTTATATTATTGATTTTGATCTTTATGGCTTTATGGTCTAAGAACATGCTTTGCAATATTTCAGTGCTTTCTATTTTGTTAAGACTTGCTTTATGGCCTTGTATGTAATGTTCCATGTGCACTGGAAAAGAAACTATGCTTGTCTGCTGTTGGGTGGAGTATTTGGCATATGTCTATGTAGTCAAGTTAGCTGATTGTGGCACTTAGACCTTCTGTGTCTTTATTGAGCTTTTTTCTGGATCTTCTATTGTCAAAAGTGGTGAGTTGAAGTCTCCTATTATTATTGTGTCATTGTCCATTTCATTTTTCAGTGCTGTTAGAATTCACTTGATGTGTTGAGAAGCTCTGTCTTTGGATATGTAAATATTTGCTCTGGCTATGTCCTCCTGATATACTGATACTTTAAGCAATATATAGTGACCTTCCTTGTCCACTGTGGTAGATTGACTTTTAAGTCTACTTTATCTGAAATTAAAGTTGTCACTCCTGCTCTTTTTTGAATGTTGTTAGCATGGTATATACTTTTCCATCCTTTGAGTTTCAGTTTATCTTTAATTCTAAGGTGTGTCTTTTGTAGGTAGTGTACAAACATACTGTGTTGCTGTTGTTGTTTTATTCCATCCTGTTACTCTTTGTCTCTTTATTCGTACATTTAACCTACTTAGATTCAATGTAATTATTGATAAGTATTAATTTAGAGAAGAATGTTGAATGTGAAATGGACCACCAAAAGAACAAACAAATCAGTTCTGGAAGAAGTACAACCAAAGTACTCCTTGGAAGCAAAGATGGCAAGGCTATATCTTACATACTTTGGACATGTTGTCAGGAAAGAGCAGTCCCTGGAGAAGGACTTGGTAGAGTGGAGAGTCAGTGAAAAAGATGAAGATCCTCAACAAAAGGATTGACACAGTGGCCACAACAATGGGCTTAAGCATAAAAATGATTGTGGATATGGCACAAGCCTGGGAAGACGGCACTTGGCTCATCTTTGGTGAAATCTGGATGCTTTGTCCTGCATTGTACCCTTCAACATATATCCAATGATATTGGTTTTATAATTGAGAAACTTCTTTCAGTGTATCTTGTAATTTCAGTTTTTTTTTAAATTCAAATATTTGTTTATCTGTAAATGTCCTAATTTAGCCATCATATTTTACAGACAATTTTGTAGGATGCATAATTGTTGCTTCACAGTTTTTTCCTTCAAGACTTTGTATATGTCATCCCATTTCCTTCTTGAAATCTTGATTTCCACTGAATAATTCAAGCTCAGTCTTATTGACTCTCTTTTGTAAATTATTTTTTGTTTAAGCCTAGCTTCCTTTAACAGCATCTCCTTATCTTTAGTTGTTAAATCTTTGGTAAGATTGATTATAATATGTCTTGATGTATTTCTTTTGGGATCTACCTGGTGTGGAGTTCACCGAGGATGTTGGATAGATATCTTCTTGTTTTTCATGATATCAGGGAAGTTTTCTGTGAGGGTGTTTTAGTCAGCTAGGGCTGCTCTAACAGAAATACCACAGAGTGGATGGCTTTAACAAAAGAAGGTTTATTCTTACACAGTCCAGTAGATTGCAAGTCCATATTCAGGGTGTCCGCTCCAGGGAAAGGCTTTCCCCGTGTCGGCTCTGGAGGAAAGTCCGGTATTGCATCAGTCTTTGTCCAGAGCATCTTGGCACAGGAACCTCAGGTCTGAAGGACACGCTCTTCTCCCGGTGCAGATTTCTTGATGGTGCAAGGTTCCCAATTCTCCTTGCTTGTCTTTCCTTTCATCTCTTGCAAGCTGAAAGAATTAAGGGTGGGGCAAGCCATACTCCAGGGAAACTCCCCCTACAGCAGAGCACGGAAGTAATCCTATGCAGGAATTTACAGCCCCACCCTAATCCTTTAACATACAGTTTAGGGAAACCACAAAATGGAAGACAGTCACAAGATATTGGGAATCATGTCCCAGCCACACGGCTGCACATATTTTTGGGGGGACACAATTCAACCCATGGCAGAGGGTATCTTCAACAAGTCTATCTTGTCCAAATACTTGTAAAATATTCCTCTTGCTAATTATCACATTACTCTTAGTCATTCTTCATTTTTTAAAAGTTCTTTTATCTCATTTTTCCTCATATATGCTGAAGTCAGTTTCTTTAACATCATTCTCACTAATTGTGCAATCAATTACCTCAATCCTGCTCCTTTGACTTTCTGTTGAATTGTCTCATTCTGTAATTTTATCATTAAGCTGCTGAATTTCAGGTCATTGTTGCTCAAGTATTTAATTTTAATTTTTCACTATGCTTTGCTGTACGTTATCTAATCTCCTTCCTAACGCCTTGAAGAGCTCTAAACATTACTGTTTTGTACTCTCCTTCCAATAATTTCAGGAAATCTTCATTTGGAAATTTTTTTGAGGCTTTATTTTGGGAGTGTTCTGAAACCGTGATGATCTGCTTCTGTAAATGATTAGAGAATGATTGTTATTTCTAAGCTGTCAGAAAGTGTTATAATTTATTTATGTTTGCTTTTATGTTCTAACTTATATATGTGTATTTTTTAATTTAGGTTTTCAGTGTCCAAATAGTCTGGTTGTTTGAGCTAGTTTGATTTATTGAAGCCTTAGAAATTCTGATGGCCTGTCACTAGGTGGTTAGAACTATATGTATTCTGAGAAAGGTTGGGGAAGTTTCTTGCTCAGGGGAGCTGCAGACTTTTCTTTTATCCTTCTACTTTGTTTCCCTCTCCAAGTCTGGAAGAATAACTCAGGACACGTGAATAAATTATCCTACTTTCAGTCCAGGTAGAATTTCAGAGTTTAGCACCTAGTGGATAGCAGAGAAGGCTGAGGGGAGTGCTTGGAGAAGGGAGAGAAGATCAGTGTTAGGAAAGATTTAAATCCACAAGAGTATCCAAGCATTCAGCTTATGACTCTCAAGTGAAAGTTATTTGTGTGGCTATCCAAACCTTGGCTTTCCCCTGCTAGGAAAGATGTACTCTGCTCGCTGTGCTGCTGCTCTCTTTGGCAGCCTTGCCACCCTACCATGAGTCCATTTGGCTGGCAGAAGTACATCCCTATATGGAGTGTGGATTTAGTCTTGTCAGAAAAGTTGTTTCTGGACCTGCTCTCCCCTCCCTTTCACCCAGTCTGATTGCTCAGCTTTCTGTCTGATATTCAGGGCTCCTAGAATGTCCTATTATAACCTGTTATGGTTCTTTGTTGTTAGTAGGATCCCAGAAAGCATGTGGCCACTCTACCATCTTAGTTCTACCACCACTTCGAAATCTTAATCTCCCTTTTCACTCTCTTTCTCTTTTGTTCTCCCTCAACAGAAGCAGATATAGATATGTAGACATATATTCCAATATCAACAATGACAGTGTATATATTATTATTATATTGGTTTTGTTTCTCCTGAAAATCATAATGCTAATACAGTGAGCATAATCTAATTTTCCTAATTTCAAGGCTGTAAAGCCACATGATTTAACCCATGTTTCTATGATCCAGTGTATGGGTTATGAAAATCAATATAATTTGCTGTATGGCTTGATTTCCTAGAAGTTTTCCAAAATTTACAATTTTTTTGGTTAAATTCTTGACTTAGTAGACTGTGACACAACAGAATGTTTTCTCTTCAGCAAGATACTCATGTGAGGATTGGATTGTATTCACCTGGACAGATTTTCCAAAAGACCTGTTTGCTTCTTATTCAGTCACCCATTCATTATATGTAACTGTAAGATATTTATTGAGTCAAGGATTTATTTTAGTTTCAGTATTAGAAACTACTTACTGACTCCATGGCAGTGGTTTTCTTTTTTTTTTTCATTAGAAAGTACTATTTAAAAATTTCTATGTGGAAATCTGAAGTTGCCTTGGAGAGTAACCTTATTAGGGGAGAATCATGAGAATTGTAATGAAATTGTTTTTGCCTTTACAGAGTCTGGGGGCTCTGACTTCAAAGGCAGATAAAATCCTGGCAATGTTCTCACATATCCAACCACTAGTGTATATAAACATTTGCAAAAGTAGTTAAATAGTAGAAAGGAAACTCTAAAGCTTGTTGTTCATTTTCTATTAGACAATTTATTAGGCTAATACAGAAAAAAATTTTCAAAGCATAATCAGATTCTACAAAAGAAACATAAACATAAGTGATCCCAAAATTTCATCCTATACCACTGAAGATACTTCCACTTTTTATTCTGGATTTAATTTCATATATTAGAGCTTAACCTCCTTCAAACAATCATTTGTGTGTTTGAGTACATTGTTGCAGCCACTGTGTCAGTCCATCTCATGAAGGGCTTCACTCATTTTTGCTGACCTTCTGCTTTCTAAAATATGATGCCCTTTTCTAGTGACTGATTTTTCTTTTCAGCATGTCCAAAGTAAGTATGAGGAACTCACTCTATCCTACCTTCTAACTATACTTCTTTGAAGATGAATTTATTGGTTTGGCTGGTAGTACATGGTATATTCAAATTGCTTCAGCAGCACCACAATTCAGATATGTCAGTTCTCCTTTAATCTTTCTGTTTTGCCCTTCACTTTCAACCTTCATATGATACTAGCCACCTGTGCTGTTATAACAGAAATAACACCAGTGGATGTCTTTAAAAAGAGAAATTTTATTCTACCACAGTTCAGTAGGACAGCCACACTAGGGAAAAGCTTTCTCTGTTGGATCTGGACTAAGGTCTTTGCCACTAGTCTTGCCTTAGATTGGGAACTTCTGTGGAATAAAGACCCCTGGGGTCCTTTGAAAAGGATTTACTCTGCTCCCAGGACTGCTTCTTGCTAGTATGAGGTCCCCAACTCTCTGCTGGCTTCTCTTTACTTTATATCCCAAAAGATGGCCTCAAGGCACAATACAGTCTTACACATTAAGTCTTGTCCCACCAACACAACTACTGGTCGTCCTCCCTCATTAACATTATAGAAGAAGGATTTGTGACATGGAGGAATATCACACAATACTAGGAATTGTGGCCTAGCCAAATTGCTACACACATTTTTGGGGGGGACACAATTCAGTCTATGACTATATATATATGAGTGTGTGCATGTTAGGTGATTAAAAAGATCTTGGCTTGGGTCAAGTGCATCTTAGTCCTTAAGGTGTCATATTTTATTTTTAACACTTTAAAGCTTGGCTGGCTAAAGTGGTATATTAGTAATCTAGTGCTTCTGTAAGAGAAATACCATGGGTAGATGGCTTTAGCAAATAGAAGTTCCTTATTTCAACAGCCTAAGAAGTTGGAAGTCCACAGGATGCTGTCTGCTCCTGGAGCTGCTTTCTTAGTAGAATGAGATCCCAATGTCTCTCAGCTCACTTTGCTCTTTTATATTTCAAAAGAGATTGGCTTAGTGTACAGCCTAATCTTGTAGATTGAATCTTGTCTCATTAACATAATTTCCTCTAATCCTACCTCATTATACAGATAGGATTTACAATAAAGAAGAAAGTCGTATCAGATGAGAAAATGGTGGACAATCACACATTCCTGGGAATCATGGACTAGTGAAGTTGACAAATTGCTAGGGACACAATTCAATCCATGACAAGAGGTCTTTCATAACAGATTTTCTCAATATAATACATAGTTTAATTTCTTATGTTTTGCTTTCATGGACATTGATTGTTGATCCATCTGTATGATCTAAGGGCTAATCAGGAAATAAAAATACTGAATGAATTTGAATAAGTGGTTGGAAGAGTTGAACTGGCTATTCATGGGTAAAAGGTATTGTCAGAATGAGATTCTTGACAATAATAACTAACAAATATAAAATAAATGGTTGCTGAATGTGTTAATGATTACTTTATGATTTCTGCATCACTTTTGTTGCCAGTGGAAAGTTTCAGGCTTGCCACTGGAAATAATTCTGGTTCTGGTTTCATACAACAAGTCTATAATTTTTAGGAGAAAAATATCAAATTAAATACATCCAGAATTTTTAGGGCAATATTCTAAAAGTTAGAAGAGAACCAAATGTAGTTGGCAGAGTATAAAATTGGGAGAAGAACATTCTTCTCCTTCAACACTAGATAGTATAAGAAAGTTTGATGAATTCATGAATGTGAATCCTAGTTTCTTTCAGGATATACTTTGGTGAGTATACACTGCATAAGAAAATATTGGTTTCTTGTTATCCATACAGTGTTTAAGTGCTATGATGATAAATAAATTGTCAGATGCTATACTAAAATTTTTTTAAGGCTCTGCAGTATACTTTCCTTTACCACACCTCTACAGATACTAAATCTTCACTAGCCTTGCTCAATTTTAAATTTGGTAGAAAATATTTTAGTAACCTATGTTAACCCCATTGTTCTGAGCAATAATGTTTTCTTGTTCTTTGTACCCTATGGCTGTATCAGCCTTAATGATTGGACATTTGCATTTCTCCTAAGACAATCAATTTTTTTTATACTCCAGATTATTTGTTTTAAAATTTCTTTAAATATGGTCTTATATTTATAATACATATCAATTGTAGAAAATATAAAAAAACTACACAGAAGTTTAAAAAAGAGTAAAAATCTAGTAATTCTAGATTTTGTGCCTAGAATGTATCCGCTTTGCTTAATGCCTGTTAATGACTGTACTAAAACTTCAATCATGTTAAGAACAGGACATTGTCTATTCTCAGTGGCTGAGATGACTCCATATTTAATTAAGTTATTTGATTCTTAATCACAATGAAAATACTTCTATACAGTTGTCTTTCTATTTCTCTGAATATAAAGAGGTTTTACATACTCCCAGATTGATTTGGTAATATAACTTCTAATTCTTAAATGAAACTCTTTGTCATTGCTGTCCTAGGTTTCCACCTGCTGTTATTATCATATTTTTCTTTTTTCTGGGTTCTGTAAGCCAGAATGCCCAACTTTTCCTTCAAGCCTGTATCATTTATTTGGCAGTGTTTCCACCTGTATGATCCAAGGTCTAATCAGGAAATAAAAACACTGAATGAATTTGAATAAATGGTTGGAAGAGTTGGACTGACTGTTCATGGGTAAAAAGTATTCTAAAGAATACAGAAATAGGGTAGCAAAGAGGCTGCTCTGTTTATGGAGAAACCGGGGGCTGTCAGCCAGTTTTACAATGTGAGTGAGAGAAAAGGGCAGCCTCTCTGCCACCCAATAAGCAGAGTATTTCACCCTTGAGAGTCCACCTGGGGCAAATCACTAGAGTAATAAATACAACTGATGACCAACAATTCTCTTAGATCCGTTATCAGAGAAATCAAATAGCATCTAGATGGCATGCAGGCAGCAGACGATAATTAATCATTTAAAGAAACAGCCTTCAAGTGCTCCAGAAAATTCCCTAAATAAAGATTCAAAATTTTCCCAGATGAAGAAGCCTTTCTGAATCTAACAGAGGTTTAATACAAAAGAGTTATTTATAAAACCCTCCTAGAGATTAAAAAAAATGCGGTCGAAAAAAATGAAAAATTTGGTGAACTGTTTGAAACGCTAGAACATCAATGATCTGAAATACATCACATTAATAACAAAATTCCAGAATTGGATAATTCTATCCAAAGCCAAAAAAGTAGGATTGAACAGAAGGAGGTTAGAATCGGTGACCTAGAAGACAAAGTAACTAATGTCAGCATTTATGAGGTGAAATCAGTGAAAAGAAATAAGAAAAATGAAGAAATATTAAGAAATATATGGGACTCCATGAAGAGGAATAATTTATGTTTAATTGGAGTTCCTGAACAAGGGAGGATTAATGATAACATAGAGAGTATTGCTGTAGATATGCTGACAGAAAACTTTCCTAAGATGATGAACAAAGAGAACATAAGTATCCAAGATGTTTATTGAATACTGCAAAAGTTAGATCCAAAAAGAAAGATGCCAAGGCATATTATAATTAAACTTAATAAGCTAAAACACAAAGAGATGCTTCTGAAGATAGCAAGGCTCAAATCAAAACTAACATTCCAAGGGAAACCCTGTAGACTTTCATCTGACTTTTCTGCCAAAACAATGCTGGCTAGAAAACAATGGGCAGACACATTCAAAGCCCTGAATGAGAAAAACTCCCATCCTAGAATTATTTATCCTGCAAAATTGTCTATCAAATATAATGATGAAATTAAGACTTTTGAAAATAAAGAGAAATTTAAAGACTTAATAAAAACTAAACCAAAATTACATGAAGTACTGAAAGAAGCTCTTCCTTAAATGTATGTTTTAGGTGATAATTCAAGGCACTTCATCCAAATTTCTAATCAGTTCAGGAAGGCATAAAACTTCACCAAATCAAGCCAAAAGCTGCAGTATCATAATAAGGGAATCCATGATCATGTCATGACAACTATAATACCATCACATTAAAAAAGGGACACACTACAATAGTTACAGTTATTTTTGATGCAGAGAAAGTTTCAGACTTATAAAATACTTAAAATTGATTTCAATAAATATATGTTAAGGGGGATTATGAATGTAGCCATAAAACAGATTAACAATATATAATTTGAAATTAAGAAATGCAATACAGGAGTCTCAACAAATATAAAATCAAAACTCCTACCATCTGTAAAGAAGAATGTCCCAGACGGATTAATAAGAACAACAGAGAAATCATCAATATGAAAATAAACATATCACAAAGACACCACTAAACATATACCTGTCAATAATCACGTTGAATGTAAATGGACTCAAATCTCCAGTAAAGAGACAACAAGTAATTTCCTGGCTCAAAAGATATGACCCATCTATATGTTGCTTACAAGAAACACATCTTAGACTTAAAGAACAGGTTGAGAATTAAAGGTTAGAATAATATATATCAAGCTAATAATACACAAAAAAGAGCAGGCGTGGAAATATGAATCTCAGTTAAAATAGATTTTAATGTAGAATCCACTATTGTAGACAAGGCTCGGTACTATTTATTGCTGAAAGGTTCAATACTCAAGCAAGACTTAACAATATTAAATATTTATGCACCCAATACCAAAGCACCTAAATACATTGAACAAATACTGACAACATTGAAAAATGAGATTGATCATTCCACAATAAAAGTTGGGGACTTTAAGACTTCCCTTTCAATTAAGGGTAGATCATCCAAAAAAAAGCTGGGTAAAGATACAGAAGATCTTATTGCAACAATCAACCAACTTGACCTTATCGACATACACAGATCTTTTCACCCATCAGCAAGTAAACACGCCTTCTTCTCCAAAGCGCATGGAACATTCTCCAGAATAGACCATATGTTAGGTCATAAAACAATTCTCCATAAAATCCAAACCACTGATTTATTGCAAAGTACCTTCTCAGACCACAGAGCTATAAAAGTTGAAATCAATAACAGAAAATTCATAGGTAAAAATTCAAACTTGTGGAAAGCCTTGGGTTATAGAAGAAATTAAAGGCACATTAAAGAAATTTATGGATTCAAATGAGAATGAAAACACATCCTACCAGAATTTATGGGATACAGCAAAAGCAGTGCTCAGAGGTCAGTTTATCTCTATAAATGCACACTTCCAGAAAGAAGAAAGAACACAAATTAAAGAATTAACCTCACAGCTTGAACAAGTAGAAAGAGAGAAACAGAGGAACCCCTCAGGCACCAGAAGAAAACAGATTATAAAGATTAGAGCAGAACTAAATGAATTAGACAATAGAAACACAATTGAAAAAAATTAACAAAACCAAAAGCTGGTTCTTCAAAAAGATCAACAAAATTGATAAATCATTGGCTAAACTTACAAAAGAAAAACAACAGAAGATACAAATAACCTGATTAAGAAATGAGTTGTGTGATGTTACAACAGACCCAACTGAAATAAATATATCATAACAGAATACTATGAAAAGCTAGGGGAAATGGACAAATTTCTAGATTCATATGACTCACCAAGACTATCACAAGGAGAAATAGATCAACTTAATAAATCTATCACAAAGGAAGAGACTGAAAAAGTCATCAAAACTCTACCAACCAAAACAATTCCTGGCACAGATGGCTTCACCGGAGAATTCTACCCAACTTTTAGAGAAGAATTAACTCCAATACAAATGAGGCTATTTCACACCATAGAAAGAGATGAAGTACTTCCAAATTCATTCTATGAAGCCAGCATAACCCTGATACCTAAACCAGGGAAAGATCCCACAAAAAAAGAAAATTACAGACCAATATCACTCACGAATCTAGGTGCAAAAATCTTCAGCAAAATTCTAGCCAATAGAATTCAACAGCATATAAAAAAAATAATTCATCATGATGAAGTTGGTTTCATTCCAGAGATGCAAAGCTGGTTCAGCATCAGAAAAACAATTAATGTAATCAACCATATTAATAACACAAAAGATAAAAATCACCTGATTTTGACAATTGATGGAGACAAGGCAATTGACAAAGTTCAACAACCATTCATGCTCAAAACGCTCAGAAAAATAGAAATAAAGGGGAAATTCCTCAATGTAATCAGTAGTATCTATGCAAAGCCCACTGCTTTCATTATCCTGAATGGTGAAAGACTGAAAGAATTCCCTTTGAGAACGGGAACTAGACAAGGATGCCCACTCTGACCACTTCTATTTAACATTGTGCTAGAAGTTCTAGCTAGAGCAATTAGACAACTCAAAGAAATAAAAGGCATTTATATTAGCAATGAAGAAGTAAAGATTTCCCTCTTTACAGATGATATGATGGTTTATTCAGAGAATCCAAAGAAATCCATAAGTAAACTATTAGAGCTAATAGAAGAATTTGGCAAATATCAGGATACAAGATAAACATAACTAAATCAATAGGATTCCTTTATATCAGCAGTGAAATTATTAAAGAAGAAATCAGCAAATCAATTCGATTTACTATTGCCCCCAAGAAGATAAAATAGCTATGAATAAATCTAACTAGAGAAATAAGAGATCTTTACGGAGAAACCTACAAGATCTTACTACAAGGGACTAGGAAAGACTTACATAAGTGGAATCATCTGCCCTGCTCATGGATAGGAAGACTCAATATTGTGAAAATGCCTATTTTGCCCAAAGCAATCTACTTACATAATGCAATCCCAATACAAATTCCAGCGACATTTTTTAATGAGATGGAGAAATAAATTATCAGCTTTATTTGGAAAGGGAAGAAGCCCAGATAATTAAAGCACTACTGAAAAAGAAGAACACACTGGGAGGCCTCTCACTACCTGACATTAAAACCTGTTACATCGCCACAGTAGTCAAAACAGCCTGGTAATGGTACAAAAAGAGACATACAGACCAACGGAACAAAGTAGAGACCCCAGAGATGCCACCATCCTCCTATGAACAGCTGATATTTGACAAAGGTCCTAAGATTTTAAACTGGAGTAAGAACAGTCTCTTTAACAAATGGTGCTGGCATAATTTGATATCCATCACCAAAAAATTGAAACAAGAGCCATATCTCATACCTTATACAAAAATCAACTTAAATTGGATAAAAGACCTGAATATAAAAGCCAGAACGATAAAGCTCATCCAAGATAAAATAGGGTCAACAATGGAAGTTTTAATACACAATATAGACAGACTTCAAAATCTGATAAACAAAACACATTCATCAGAAGAGAAAATAGATAAATGGGAATTAATAAGAATCAAACACTTCCTCTCATCCAAAGACTTCATCAAAAGAATTAAAAGATCACCTACAGAATGGGAAAAATATTTGGCAGCTCTATGTCAGACCAATGCCTGATCTCCATAATCTACAAGGCTCTACAAAATATCAATAATAAAAAGATAAATCATCCAATTAAGCAATGGGCAGAGGAGATGGATAGATGCTTCTCTAAAGAGGAGATCCAGGTGGCCAAAAAACACATGCAGACATGCTCATGCTCATTAATTATTAAAGAAATTCAAATAAAAAAGACAACAAGATACCATCTCACCTCAACAAGATTGGCCATGATCCAAAAAACGCAAAACACTAAATGTTGGAGAGGCTGTGGAGAGATTGGAATTCTACTACACTGTTGATGGGATTGCAGAATGATACCACCCGTTTGGAAAGCAATCTGGCATTATGTTAAAATAATGGATATAGATATACCATTTGACCCAGTAATTCCTCTGCTTGGAATATATCCTACAGAATCAAGGCCATCCACACCAACTGATACATGTACACGAATGTTTATCGCAGCACAGTCCACGATAGCAAAAAGATGGAATCAACCCAGTTGCCCAACAACAGAAGATTGGATGGGTAAACTTTGGTATTTGTACTCAATGGAGTACTATGCATTGATAGAGAACAACAATGATAGCAGGAAACTTCTCTCAATTTGGTCTCAACAGGAAGACATTATGTTGAGTGAAACTAGTCAGTGACAGAAGGACAATTATTATATGAGACCCCTATGATAAAAACTCAAAAGCATACTCATACATAACAGAAAAGACTCTTTGATGTCTATGAGGGCAGGAAGGGTGGGAAAGTGGAAGGGTGAGGGGTGAGGGTTTAGATTAGATAGTTGTTAGAAATTTTGGTTGGGTGGAATTGGTGACAATACACATTAGTAAGAAGATCAATATTAATGGGATTTTGACACAACTTGTGTACTCTTCCTATCTTAGCCCAACATTGTAAGCACAGAGAGTGTACATTTTCTTTTTTTATTTAGTTAGAGAAAAAAAGGATACAGTAGTAGGAGATATGTGGGATAATCCACTACACCTAAGACTGTGGGACAGTGAAGTAAAAAATGTATCTGGAGAGGCAGAGCCAAGATTGCTAAGTAGTCTGATGCTTCCTACGATCCCTCTAACAACAAAGACCCAAAAGAACAAATGAATATATATTTGACATTCCAAGAGCCATGAACATTAAAGGGAAAATTGAGAAATCTGACTGAGCAATGAAATAGGGAAAGCAGGTCCTCAAATACATAGGAGTGACCAGACTTCATCCAATGGGAATCAGCTATAGCCAACATGGTGAATGGAGCAGTAACATTCAAAGCGGATCAAATTATGTCCCTCCAAAAATATGTGTAAACGTGTGGTTGGGTCAAAATTCCCAGTATCTTGTGACTGCCCTCCATTTTGTGGTTTTCCTAAACTGTATGTTAAAGGATTAGGGTGGGGCTGTAAATCCCTTCACAGGATTACCTCCCTGCTCCACTGTAAAGGGAGATTCCCTGGAGTATGGCTTGCCCCACCCTTAATCCTTTCATCCTAAGAGAGATAAAAGGACAGAGAAGCAGGCAGAAAATTGGGAACCTGATACCATCAGGCAAGCAGCACTGGGAGAAGAGCATGTCCTTCATACCTGAGGTTCCTGTGCCAAGATGCTCCCTGGACAAAGACTGATACAATACTGGACTTGCCTCCTGAGCTGACAAGGGGAAAGCCTTCCCCTGGAGTGGACACCCTGAATATGGACTTGCAGCCTACCGGACTACGTAAGAATAAACCTTCCTTTGTTAAAGCCATCCACTCTGTGTTATTTCTGTTAGAGCAGCCCTAGCTGACTAAAACAGGATCTTCCTCAGCAGGGGAGACAGAACAGCAGAGTGTCCACTTGTGCCTACAGAATGAGTGAAAAATGACACTCAGTCATCAAAAGCTACATGACTTGCTTCTAATCTCCCACACAGAGATCTAAACCGTTATTTTGGGATAAAATTCTCTAGATTCTCTATATTTCTCTCTCCCTTTTCTGCACTGTGTGCTTGGCTCTAGAGACTGATACCATTACCTGAAGTGAAATTAGGACTCTTTATGCATGTGCTGAGACATTCTCCCAGGCTCA
Source organism: Heterohyrax brucei (assembly GCA_028571685.1). Lineage (NCBI taxonomy): Eukaryota > Metazoa > Chordata > Mammalia > Hyracoidea > Procaviidae > Heterohyrax > Heterohyrax brucei. Next base: position 81,603,432 of record CM053143.1, read on the forward strand.
GAGGGGGAATAATTTCACAAATAGGGGTAAGCAAGTAAAATCTGCCAACTCACCTGAGACGGTAATTCAGGGCAGAAATTGTTCTTTCTGAACAGGTAGGTATAAGGCACACTCCTTCCTCACAAACAAGGATGCCTGTCAGCCCCCTGTCTTCCTCAGTTCATGCAGTCAGATACTTGTGCCGACACCAATTAACTAGCTGCTAAGAACCAGGTAGTCCGAGATGTTACTAGGTGTGTGAGGTCAGTGAAAGCCTGTGCTACACACTTGCTGATTGATTACTTGGATATCTGAATTGAACACATACAAGAAAAGTAAATGGACTCCTGTGCTCACATGCCTAGCAACAGCTGTAACTACCCAATGACAGAATGCTAGAGCTTCAAAGGCAACAACCAAACTAGCATGCACAAGCAGCCTATCTAGACATTTGAAAATAAGAATGTAAAATAAATAAATACGCCATCTGATGGCTCGAGATAACAGTCAATATCAAATCACTTAAAGTGGCAAAACATGATGGTTTTTGAACGATTCCAAAGCAAAGAATCAAAAAATTTTCCAGGTGAAGAGAACTTTCTGGAATTATCAGAGTTAGAATACAAAAGATTAGTATTAGAAACTCCTACAAAAGAAGGAGAAAGAAATGAGACAAAATATAGCAGAACATAATAACAAATTGTACCAGCTGCAAGAAAGTATACACTAAGATGAAGCTGAAACTCAGAAGACCGATAAGAAAATGACCAACTCAAACAACTCAAAAGAAAGTTAAACGAGTAGAACTGAGGAAATGGAAGGTGAAATCAGTGAAACTGAAGATAAAGCATGTGACACCAACACATTTGAGGAAAAATCAGGTAAAAGAATTTATAAAAATCAAGAAACACTAAGAATTATGTGAGACTCTTTTTTTTTTGATTTTCCATCAAGATAAATAATCTATGAGTGATTGAAATACCAGAACACAGAGAGTTAACAGGAAATAGAGATTGCCAAAGAATTTTGACAAGATGAAAACATAGCTATCCAAAAGATTCATCGAACACACAAGGTAGATCCCAAAAGAAAGACACTATATCATATTAAAATCAAACTTGCCCAAACTAAAGATAAGAAAAACAATTTTAAGGGTGGTTAGGAATAGATGATAAGTTATCTTAAAAGTAGAGTCAGTAAGACTAAGCTTGGAAACCTCAGCAGAACCCATGCAGGTAAATAAGCAATAGGATGATGTATAGAAAAACTTAAAGCAAAGAAATTCAAGGCAAGAATTATATATCTCATAAAACTGACTCTCAAATATGATAGTAAAGTTAAGACATTCTAGATAGACAGATGTTTAGAGAATTTTTTAAAACCAAGCCCAAATTAGAAGAAATTCTAAAGCAAATCCTTTGGTTAGAAAACCAATAACATTAGATAACAACACAAGACTAGAATGCATAACAGAGCAATTGTGTACCAACCCAGATAGGGAAATCACAAAAATAAATGAAAGACAAAACACTGAAAATAGGGAAATAGATGTCATACTCGTGCTTATCAACATACTGAATGTAAATGTATTAAATGCACCAATAAAGATAGTAGAGTGGCAGATTGGATAATAAGCAGGATCAGCCTATTTGCTGCTTATAAGAGACATATTTTAGACTTAAAGATTCAGACAAAATGAAACTCAAAGGGTAGAAGACATTCCAAAACGAACAGGAGTGACAATATTAATTTCTGATAAAATAGACTTTAAAGTAACATCCACCACATTAGATAAGGAAAGACACTGTATAATAAAATGTCTATACTCTAGGAGGCAGTAACAATATTATTCACACATCCAATGATATGGACTGAAGATACATAAAACAAACTTAACAGTGTTGAAGAAAGAAATAGTTCCACAGTAATAGCATACTTCAACACATCACTTTTGGAGAACCACAGAACATCTAAAAAGAAATTTAATAAAGACAGAAACCCCAAACCACAGCCATCAAGTTGATTCTGACTCATAGTGAAACTATAGGTCAGAGTGAAACTGCCTCATAGAGCTTCCAAAGAGCACCTGGCAGGTTTTAACAGCTGACCTTTTGATTGGCAGATGTAGTACTTAACCACTATACAATCAGAGTTTCCATTCAATAAAGATAGGGACGATCTAAATGCAACAATCAGTCACCTTGACCCTACAGATGTATACAGGACATTCCTCAGAACAGCATCCAAGTATCCTTTCTTTTCCAGTGCATATGGAACATTCTCCAGAATAGACCATCTTTTAGGCCGTGAAGCAAACTCTTGCAAAATACAAAGCATCAAAATATTGTGAAGTATCTTTTCAGACTTTAAGCCATAAAAGTAGAAATCAATAATAGAAAAAGAAGGCAGGGGAAAAAAAAAATCAAATACATGGAAACTGAAACTGAACAATACCTTGCTCAAAAACTACTGACTTGTTGAAGAAATCAAGGAAGGAATAAAGAAACACACAGAATCAAATGAGAATGAAAACACACTCTACCAGAACCTTTGTGACATAGCAAAAGCAGTACTCAGAGGTCAGTTTATCTCAAAAAGTGCTCATATCAAAAAAGAAAGGGCCAAAATCAAAGCATTAACCCTACAACTCTTATAAATAGAGAGCCACAAAAAAAATCCCTTGTGCACAAGAAGAAAACACATAATGAAAGAGAACTAGCTGGTTCTTTGAGAAAGTCAACAAAATCAATAAATCACTCACAAAACTCATAAAAGAAAAACAGGCGAGGAAGCAAGTAACCAAACAAGAAATGAGATGGGTGATAGCACAACAGAGCACACTGAAATTTTAAAAAAATCATACAGAGCTCTAAAACAAACCATACTCTAATTTGAAAATCTAGAGGAAACAGACAAATTTCTAGAATGACACTACCTAACTAAACTAACACAACTAAATAAAATGGATGTGCAGAACTAGAACTCTATTAAAAGACCAGACTTTATGGTCCAACACAGCCTGAAGGGTCCCCTGAGGACATGGCCCCTGGACTGTCTGCTAGCCCTGTGTTGAACCCGGTACAGAAACCAGTTCTTCACCAAAGATTGGACTTGACTATAAGACAGAGAGTGATGCAAATCAAGAGTGTGTTTCTTGGCCTAAAAGCACAACTGAGGCTGTTGCAGCTGCTCCTGTCCAGAGGCAAGATGGCAAAGTACAGTGGAAGGGACAGAAGTTGGTTGAATAAATATGGAAATTACAGGGTGGAATGGAAGAATGTGCTGTCACAGGTGAGGAGAGCAACTAGTTTATAGTGGTGGTGGTGGGGATTTTACACGGCAAACTGATTTCGATTATAAACTTTCACTTAAAGAACAATGATATACATATGTATATGTGCTTGTGTATATACACAGATTCAAAGAAAAAAGAAAAGAAACTGACTCAAAATGGATGAAAAACCTAAATACAAAAATCTAAAATAATAGAGATCATGGAATGAAAATTAGGGACAAGCTGGGAGTCCTAAAATACTGCATAAACAGACTATAATACACTACTAGCAATACACAAGTACAAGTAGAGTAAATAGGTAACTAGGAGTTCCTAAAAATTAAATACCTATGTTCATTCAAAGATTTTACAAAGAGTAAAAAGAACACCTGAGTCTGGGACAGAAATTTTAGATATGATGAATCCAATCAGTGTTTAATCTCCAGAATCTACAAAATATTCCCAAACTTCAACAACAAAAAGATAAATAACCTAATTAAGAAATGCAGAAAGGATATGAAGAGATACTTCACCAAAGAAGACTTTAAGGCTGCTAACAGATACTTGAGGAAATGCTCATGATCAGTAGTCATTAGAAAAATCCAAATCAAAATGACAGTGAGATATCATCTCACATCAACAAGGTGTGAGACAATAAATCCAAATAATAAATGTTGGAGTGGCTATAAAGAGACTGGAACACTTACACACCACTGGTAGGAATATAGCATGGTACAACCACTTTGGAAACTGATTTGACACTTTCTTAAAAAAATTAAAATAGGAATAACGTACAATCCAGCAATCCCACTTCTTAGACTATTTCCTAGAGAAATAAAAGTTGTCACAAGAATAGGTGCCATGCACACCAACGTTTAGTGCATTACTGTTTGCAATAGCAAAAAGGTGGAATTCAGCTAGGTGTCCATCAGTGGATGAGTAGATGAACAAACTATGGTATATTCACATAATGGAGTACTGTGTAATAATAAAGAACAAAGATGAATTTGGGAAAAATCTCATAACATGGAGATGTTGGAAGACTTATGCTGAGTGAAATTAGTGAGTTACAAAAGGACAAATATTGTATGAGATCACTATTCAAAGTTCTCAAGAAATAGTTGAAACACAGGAAACAGTGTTTATGATTACAAGAGTGGGGAAGGAGAAAGGAATACTCTTTAACTAAATAGCAGATGAAAAGTTAAATGAAAGGAGGGACAACACACAGCAGAAAAGAAGTCAACATAACTGTACTAAATCAACAGCTAAGAAGTTTCCTAAATGTAACCTAACACTTTGGATGACAGAGTAGCTGGGTCAGGGGTCCATGGACCACGATTTCACAGGACATCTAGGTCAACTGGCATAACAGTTTTTTTGTTTTTTTTTTTAAGAAAATGATCTGTCTCCTACTTTGTTGAGTGCCATCTGGGTCTTAAAAGCTAGCAAGTGGCTATCTAAGATGCATCAATTAGTCTTAACTGACCTGAAGCAGATGAGAACTAAGGACATCAAAAACATGAGGAAAATATGAGTCCAAGAGACAATAAGGGCCACGTAATCTAGAGCCGATATCAGCATGAGACCAGGAGAACTAGATGGTAGCCGGACACAACCAATGACTGCCCTGACGGGAATAAGATGAGGAGTCCCTGATGAACTTGAAGAAAATAGTGGTGCAAAACTCAAACCCTATTAAAAAGACCAGATTTAATGGTCCAGCAGACTGGGGAGTTCCCCAAACACATGACTCCAGGATTCACTGTTAGCCCAGAACAGAAACTATTCCTGAAGCTAACAGTTCAGACAAATATTGGACTGGAGTATATAACGTAAAATGATACTCCTGAAGAATGTGCTTCTTGGCTTAAGCAGATACGTGAGACTGACTGGACAGCTCTTCTCTAGAGAGGGGATGGGAGGGCAGAGGGGGACAGAAGCCATTTGAATGGACACAGGAAATACAAGGTGAAAATGAGAATGTGCTTTCACAGTATAGGGAGAGAGACTAGAGGTATGTAGCAATGTTAAACCTTTTGTATGTTAAATTGATTTGTGAACTTTCACTTAAAGCACAGTAAAATACTTTTTAAAAATTAAAAATAATAAATGTATATGGAAGATATATCTTGCTCTCAGATAGTATTGGGACCTCCTTGGAGGAGAGCAGCTGTGGCCTCCTGGAATGTTGAGGAATTCACTGAAGAGCTATGACTCTAGTATTTACGAGGAAGCTGTCCACATAGAAGTGTCACATCTCATAACTCATTGTGAAGCCTCCAAAAATAATGCTCAAAAAACCATTAATGGAGATGTACTCTGGGGAATTACCCACAGGGTAATGTGGAAAGTTTCCAAGAAAAATCACATAAGCATCTACTAATGATGAAGTTTAACATTATGCCAGTTGGCAAGGGAGAAATGCTCCAACATTCTAAGTAAGGCAATGGCAGGTAGATTTGAAGTAGAGAAGCTACAGATAGATAACTGAGACATTATTCAAATGCTGACTAGCCCACTGTTTCTTCCTGATGGCTATTGTCTAATATGAAAAATCTAACAGACTAAAGAAAGATAGAAATTTTAAGATGTGCTGTCTATGTAGTATTAGATATTATAACATATCTAATATATATTGATGTTAATATTACCTAGCATTTTGATTTTATGGCATGTTTTATGTTCTGTTTGTCTTAATTCTAGTTATAATTTAATACTTCCACTTGTATTCTTTCTTCTTTCAGTGTTTAATACTCTACATCTTTTTTTTGTTTGTTTCTAGGTCATAAAGGAGTTGAAATAAATACAAATCACAAGTTATTTCAATTTCATTGAATATTAGGTGCTCTAAAAGTTATTTTGAGGATTTTTTTCTAAAATCTCATAATGTTCAATGTAAAAATTAAGGAACCAGTTTTCCATATGTAGATAATAGCTGTCATACACATCTGTTTCCAATTATGAGTTTTTATGTTCAAATATGTGTAATACATAGGGTAAATGAAAGTCTATTTTTTAATATTCAAAAATTTCTTACTATTAATTGAAAATAGGAAATAAGCATGAGCTTTTGGAAGATGATGGTAGTACATGAAGAGAATATCCTTATAAAACCAAAGCAAATACACAGGAAAATTGAAAACCCGTGAACACAACTCTATTTCCTGTTAAGATGAAAAAGTGTCATGTGGGATTATTTCTATTTTAACATTGTGAGCAATTTGAATAAGATTAAAAATAATTTATAGACTGTCATGTTGTTTGTTTTGCTATTTTTTACTAAAAGACAAAATGAGAAAAGTAGGAAAAGATTCCAAGATGACTATGTTCCAGAAGATGTAGAGAGTAAGAAGTTTTCTTAGAAGAGAATAGAGCCATAAGCGCATTCAAAGGAAAGAAGACAGATTTATTACAGATGGAGTAAAGAGAAACCAGGTAATATTCTACATTAACGTGAAGTCTGGCATTAAGTATTATTTTCTGGAAGAGCCCAGTAGGATAGTACATCTGAATTCATCCATCAATAATTTCTCACAGGTCTTCATTGACTGAATAAAGTATAATTTCTAAAAAAAATCCCTTCTTTCTGGTGTATTTCCCTAAATGTACAGCATTGGGCATATCAAGAAATAGAGGCAATCTCTTAGGGACACTCTGGCCGTAAGAACTGAGGAAAAGGTAGCATATCTCTGAAGGCCGGGGACTTATTAGGAGTGCTGAGGGAAATCCCCCTAAGAACTCCAAGCCCTCACCAAGAGCACTGAGATGGCTTTCCAAAGCCTAGGGACAGGTTAGAGGGTGAAGATAATTCTCCTGTAGCAAAGAAAGCCCAGGGGAAGTCTGGAGAGCAAAAATAATTCCCAATAGAATAAAAAATCTGACAGCTAGGTGTAGGGCAAAAGAGGTCTTCCATGATTTTGAAAGGAGGCAGCTGAGCTATAAAGTATAAGAAGATATCAAGGACTCTTAAATGCTGAGACTCAAAACTCCACTGAAAAGAAAATTCTTATACTACCCTTAAAATACTTGAAGGAAGTAGTGATCAAATCTAACTTAAGATGCAACACTGGTGGCGTAGTGATTAAGTGCTACAGCTGCTAACCAAAAGGTCAGCAGTTCAAATCCACCAGGTGCCCCTCGGAAACTCTGTGACCATTTTACTCTGTCCTATAGGGTTGCTGTGAGCTGGAATCCATTAAATGTCAGCAGATTTTTTTTTCTTTTTTTTTGGTTGTTGTTGTTTGTTTTTTCAGATGCAACAGAGTTCAGAGCTAGCCAGCGACAGTGTAGATTGACTCAGTCCATTGTACTTGCCACCTTTCAGGAAAAGGGACATGTTGTTTTCCGGAGATAGATATTATCTTTTAGTCTCTATTCTTTAAACACTATCCATCATAATTTCAAAATTAGGATACATGCAAAGAAAGGACGTATGAACTCTAACTATGGAAAGAGTTAACAGGGTACAGATACAAATATATACAGATACCAGAATTAATAAACAAGTACTTTAATATAACAGAGTTATATGTCAAAGAATCTCCTGGAAAATTGGACATATTTGAATACATGAGGAATTCCAAGAAAGAAAAGAAAACCGTGGAAAGAAAAAGAGTTCTGCTTCTGCCTATGGGGAGTGATTGCCTTAAAAAATGTCTACCAACTACAATCTTTAACAAAATAAAAGATTCAATTAACTGAGAAAGTGGTCAAAGCATGTAGACTATGAAAAATAATTGAAAATGGAGCAACAAGAACAGAGTGAATTTTCTTTCTTTTTTTTTGATAGCAATAATCTAGATAGTAGATGTAATCATAGTGGTGGTAGAAGGGAGCCAAAATGTCAAAAAGCTCAAAATACGTCCATGTAGAAGCTGTATGTAAAAGCTACTAGAAAGTAAAGACTTACTGGAAAGGAGAAATCTAGAGAAGGGGAATCCCAAATTTTGTCTACAAACAATGTCTGTGACTCCTGACCTATGTACGAGTAGAACTGAGAGCCATTTTTATCTGAGTTATGAGCTCCCACTAAAAGCAGGAATAACAGAATTTGAAGCCTGAGTCAAGCCAAGTTAATTTCATGCTAAAGAAAAAAAAAGTACTCTTTGGAGGAATATTACAAAACCCAGAATCTCTACAATGTAATATTCACGATACCAGTCTAACATCATCCAGCATGTAGAGTCAGGAACATGCAACAATTTTCAAGAGAAAAGGCAATTAATTGATACAAGACCTAAGACAATCAAAACATAAGAATCATCATGAATGAACTTGAAAGCAGTTAATAGAAATATACTCAAGTAAATGAAAGATAAGTTAATAAATGAAAATACAGTACAGTTCAATAGAGAAATAGACCATGTTTTAGAAACTACAGGTCTGAAAAGTATAGTATCTTAAAAAAAAAATCACTGGGTGAAGCTATTAGAGAGCGAAGATTACAAATAGTGAAACTGATACAACATCAAAAGAGATTATCCAATATAAAGAAGAGAGAGAAAAATATTAAAAAACAATAACAAAACTCAAGGATTGAGGAAAAAAAATCAGAAAAAAAGTTAAAATGAGTAAATGTTACCACAGAATGAGGTAAAAGAGGGAATATGACAGCATTAATATTTTAGGAATAGTTAAAAGAAAAAAGCAGACAAACAAAAGAACAGGAAAACAAAAACTTCTGAAATTTGACAACAGACTTAATTTCACAAATTTAGGAAATTTGATGAACTTCAACAATATTGATGCAAAGAATATATTGCCTAGGAATATCACAGGCAACTAAAAATAAAGAACACATTTAAAAGCACCCAGAGAAAAATGACACCTTACATGCAGAAGCACAGGATTCAAAGGACTGAAGACTTCTTATCAAATATGTGAGAGTCACAAATTAGTGGGGCAATATCTTTAAAGTGCTGAAGGGGAAATAAAGAAGCATCATAATTCTATATACAGAAAAATTGTCTAATAAAAATGAAGACAAAACTAAAAAAGAATGAAAAATAACTTCAAGTTTTTTGTTATTGGTTTATTTTTTTCCCAATAGATGCATGCTGCAAGGAATGTGAAAATATATGTATATATTTAGGATACAGTGAAATGGTACCAGAAGGAAACTCATAAGTTGAGGGATGAATAAACGATTTCAGAAATAATGAACATCTTGGTAAATATAAAAGATTATTTTCCTTCAAATGTTTTTGTAAATAAAAATAATGTTTAAAGCAGGGGTCTGCGAAAGTTTTCTGCAAATTACTGGATAGTGAACTTTTTCGATTTTCAGGACATATGATCTTGTACTAACTAAACTATGCCATTTTTATGCAAAAGTAGCCAAGAACAATATGTAAACAAGTGACTGAGATTATGTTAAAAATAACCTTATTTCATAAATCAGATAGTAGGCCAAATTATCCTATAGTTATAGATTGCTGACTCCTGGTTTAATTGCTGCAAAAATTACATAACCTAGTAAAAAATTATATGGCAAATATAACATAAGAGCAATAGAGGGGGTAAATATACCCCCTCTGATAAAAAATGATATGATACAGATGGTAATTACAAGAGAAGCTGCAAAGAATAATGCAAAGCTAATAGCTAAAAAATCAATATAAAATTTAATTTCAACACTTAAAATACTAAAATATTTAAAAAATATAAGAAAGAAGGAATAAGTTAGAAAAAGAGGAGACTAATAAACTATGCTAAAATTTCAGACTAAAATCTAACTTATCAGTGATTACGTTAAATGTTGCTGGTTAAAACTCTGCTGAAAATGGCAGTGATTATCAGAAGAATAAAACAAACACAAAAAAACCTTGTTGGTAACGATTTGTAATGGACACATTTTAAATATAAAGATATAGATACATTGAGAGTAAATGGTGATATATGGTGCAACAAATCACCTTTATAATGGCCATTCTAGTCACAGCTTTATGGCTGGGCCACACACTTGCAATGGATTAGTTGATTTATTATGCAAATAAACCCACTACTCCAGAGTTGATTCCAACTCACAGTGACCCTGTAATACAGAGTAGAACTGCCCCGTAGAGTTTCCAGGTAGCATCTGGTGGATTCCAATTCCCAACATTTTGGTTGGCAGCCATAGCACTTAACCACTACAATATTAGGGTTTCCACTATGCAAATAGTGGCTTAAAAATTCACCCATTAGGACTGAGCACTTTGGTAGGTATATATAAAGGTAAACCTTACAGCATATTGGGGGGATTTTTTACCATCAAAAAGATTCTGAAGCAGAATCATCATTTGAGCCTGAAGTCCCTGCATAGAGACTCTTAGATGCAGAAGAGGGAGCTGTCACACTGAAGATGAAGACAGGCTATTACAGCCCACAGAAAGACAATTGAGTATCTATGGGCAGATAGATGCCTCCTGCTAAACTTGGCAGAGTTAAAAGAATTGTAATATTTGTCCAAACATGGTAGAAGATCGTGTATGCCCCATCCATGTATTTCACACCTCCTCTCCTGAGCAGCATGGCAGGAGCCAAGTGCAATCTCATGCAGCACAGGCCTAGATGATGTGGCAAGCCTGGGTAGGGTGGTAACCAGAAGCAGTGGTGATGTGAAGACGGCATCGAACTTGAACCAAGCCCAGTAACCTAAGACTGAACATAGGTAATTTGAGAAAGCAAAATGGTTTCCCTTTTGGTAATCTGTTGTTATTTTTACTGTTTGCTTTCTATAAATAATGGCTTTCCCTTTGCCAATACCGCATCTCATGTGTCCAGTTCTATTATAGATAAAGGTGGCACCTGTAGATTAGTTGATGCTAATGGTTATGCAGTCTCATTCTAGCAGTCTCAGTGGCTGCCTAGAAGCCTAACCTGCATGTGCAATGCAATTAAAAAACCCAAACCTACGGCTGTCAAGTTGATTCTGACTCATAGTCACCCTATAGTGTATAACAACAGAGTATATAGATAGGAACATAAAGAATGATGGAGTAGGTATGATAATATCAGATGAAGTAGACTTCAAGACAATGACTATTAGCAAAGTTATGGGGGGACAAAAAAAAGACTACTTCCTTCTGGTTGATTCTAATTTATAGTAACCATGTAGGTCAGAGTAGACCTGCTGTTCATCGTTTCCAAGGAGCTGCTGGTGGACTTGAACTAGCAGCCTTTAGGTTCACTGCGTTTCCAAGCGTGCAAGTAGAAGAAAAGATTATTTAGTAATGATCAAAGTGTCTATGCATTAAGAAGACAAAACCATGACTGGGTAAGCAGATCTTCAAAGTATCTGAAGCAAAAAGTGACAAAAGAGAATTTTAAAATCATAGCTAAAGATTTTAACATTTCACATTCAGCTGTTAGTTTGTCAAACTACAGTAATCAAAAAAGACGCAGAGGATATAAACATTCAGGGTCCCTTGTTGTTTACTATCTTGATCAAATTTACATTTTTAAAACATTTTATCAAAAATAGCAAAATAGGCATTTATTTCATGCACATATAGTACTTTCTCAAGATAGGTGATCTACTAAAGTCTTTATTTATGAAATTTTAAAAGATTAAATTGATAATTTTTATCAGATAATTTGAATTAAAAATAAGTAGTAAAATATACATGAAATAACAAACGTATAAATAATATACAACATATTTGTAAACAAATCATTGATCAAAGACAAAGAATAAAACTAGAAAATAGTTTGAGCATATACATAGCACATCATATTAGCTGGGTGAAAACCTACACAGATTAAATTTAGAAGACAAAAAATAGAACTTTGGTAATTGTACATATGTTCAAAAAATAAGTAGCAATATAGAAGATAAAAAAACAAATTGAACTAGAAATTAAAAAACATTTCTGAAATAAAAAAATACACTGGATACAATTAATAACAGACTGGGCTTTGCAGAAAAACAAACAGATAAAAGACCAGCAAATTTAAGACTTAGCAATAGAGGCTACCCAAAATGAAAACTGCTCAAAAAACCTAAACATGTATACACATATATTAGGCAATGTCAAGCAGCTTAATGTACATTTAAACGAATTTTTTTCCCAATATTGTACTGTGGATTAAGTCAAAATTTGCAATGTCAAGTCAATGTGTCATACAAAAACAAGTACACACATTGGTATATAACTTTAGTTGCTCTCCTCACACTGTGACAGCATACTTCTCCTTTCCACCCTGTATTTTTCGTGTCCATTCAACCAACTCTTATACCCCCTGTGACTTCTCATCTTGGCTCTAGACAGCATGTGTACAGTTAGTTTCATGTGTCTACTTACACCAATCATATTCTTCAACAGTATCATTTGGTGTCTCATAGTCCAGTTCAATCTTGGTCTGAAGGGTTGGCTACAGAATCAGTTTCAGTTCCAGGCTAACAGAATCCCAGGGCCATGTCTTCTGGAAACCCTCCAGTCTGCCAGATCACCAACTCTGATCTTTTCAGTAGAGCTCTAGTTCTGCACACCATTTTTCTCCTTCTAAGACAGGAACTCTTTGTTGTGTTCCTTTCAGGGAAGTCATGGGTGTTGGCCAGGCACCATCTAATTCTTCTGATCTGATGATGATGGAGTTTCTGGATTATGGGGCCTTCTCTGTCTTTTGGACTCATATTTTACTTATGTCTTTAATGTTTTTCCTTCTCTTGCTCCAGGGGGTTTGTGGCCAATTGATGCTTTCAAGATGGCTGCTTGTTAACTTTTAAAACTGCAGGTGCCATTCACCAAAGTGGTGATCTATGACTACATTTTTTAATTCTCTTTTTTTCTCATAATGTCATATTTTATGTAACGACATCTCTGTTTCCCTATTTTTGATGTTTTAGCTTTAGTTTATATTTGTCATATTCTTGTCTGGGTGGATATATTGTTGCTCTGTCCTATGCTCTAGTCTGGAGTTCTTGTCTGATTTTCTAACTAAAAGACTGCCTTTAGTATTTCTTGTAATTTTGTTTTGGTTTTTGCTGTTTGCTGTTTATCTGGAAATGTCTTAATTTTGCCACCATATTTGAATGACAGTTTTTTTGGATACATAATTCTTAGCTGGCGTTTTTTTTTCCTCCTTCAAGGCTTTGTATGTCACCCATTGCCTTCTTGACTGCATGGTTTCTGCTGAGTAATCCAGGCTTAGTCTTGTTGACTCTCCTTTGTGGTTTATTTTTCATTTCTCTTTTGTCACTTTTAAAATTCTGTCTTTGCTTTTAATTTTGGTAAGTTTAAGTATGCTATGCCTTGGTGTATCTCTTTTGGGATATACCTTGTGTGGTGTTCAATGAATATTTTGGATAGATGTCTTCTCTTCTTTCATGATATTAAGGAAGATTTCTGTAAAGAAATTCTGATCATTTTTCTCTGTATTTTCTGTTGTTGCTACTTCTGTTGTTGGTATTTTCTGTTTTGGTACTTCAATCACTCAGGGATTATTCCCCTTAGTAGAGTCCCACTAAATTCTTACCATTTTTTTCATTTAGAAAAATTATTTTATCTCATTTTTCCTCAAATATATTGGTGTCGTGTTTTATTTTCAATCACAAGGATTCTGACTTCCATTGCCGTAATTTGTTTCCTTTGACTTTCTGTATAGAATTGCCTAATTCTGTAATCTTATTAATCTACTGAATTTCTGGTTACTTTCTTGTAGCCTGTTCCATTTGTCATTATACACTGCTATATTTTGCCTTAGCTCTTTCCTGATCTCTGGAGGAGTTCTAAATATTAATCTTTTGTATTTTACCTCTGAAAATTTCAGAATGTTCTCTTCATCTGGGACATTTCTTGATTCTCTGTTTTGAGAACTTTCTGAGCCATTATGGTCTACATCTTTAAATGATTTGATATTGACTGTTGCGTCTGCACCATCAGTAAGCTGTCAAATTTATTCATTTTATGTTTGCTTACTGTGTTCTATCTTTTTCTCTGTTTTGTTTTGAAATCTCCAGATAGGCTAGTAATGTGTGCTGGTTTGATTATTTGTGCCTTTGAAGCTCTAACATCCTGTCACCAGATAGTTAGCACTGTTACTAAACATGTGAGGCCAGGAGCCTGTTTACTTCTCTTGTAAGAATTCAGCTCAGGTGTGCAGGTAGTCATCAACAAGTGTGTGATGCAGGCTCTGCCACACAGTCCTAGATGAGCATCAGTGTTTGGTACAGGCAGAGGTGTATGGCTGCACTTGCTGAGAAAGGCAAGGGGCTGACAGCTATCTGTGGGTTTCTGTGAGGAAAGTGTGTCCTTGTTTCTTAAAGTTTATAGGTTGGATAGATTTTGCAGCTGTCCTATGGGTCCTGGATGCTGAATGGACAGAGGAGTGGCATTCAAGTTCTGTTGATCCCTTAAGCCTGCTCCTAGGCCAACAGAATGTTTAGGCCCTTAGTTCCTAGCTCAGAAGTGTCAGCAGATTTCTGTCTCTCTCTCTTTTTCCCCCTAGTTTGTTAAGTTGTTCTCTCTACAAGCCTGAGAGAATGGCTGAGAGTACATGTAAGGAATATCACTTCTAGCCCAGGGTATGAATTACTCTATGGAGTCAGTGCCATTCAGAGAAGCAAGGGGTTGTGCTTGTGGAAGGGGGAAAGATTTATCCCGAAGGAAAATTTTAGTTCTATGTGAGGTAGGTTAGACGCAAGCTACTTAGCTCTTGAGGATTGACTACTGCTTTTCACTGATTCTGAAGGTGTGAACAGGCTCTCTGCTGCTGAGAGGTAGACTGAAGTAGATAGACAATTTCCAAATGCTACAGCTGCCCTCGCCACAGTCATTGCTGGGGAGTGTGCTCAGGATGCCATTTCATTCAGGATTAGATCTGGCCATTGCTAGGTACTTCACAGCCTATTCTCCCCTGTTGCTCAGTCTGATTTTTCAACTTTTCCTTAGATGTTTAGGGCTCTGTTAGAACAGTACTAGATGAGCAAGACAGAATTTGGTACTGAGAGTGGGGTGCTGCTCTAATAAATACCTAAAATGTGGCAGCAGTTTTGAAACTGTAAAAGGATGGAAGACTCAGAAGGAACTGAGGGGAGTTGTTATCACCAAGGATGCTGCAGACAGTGAGAAGCAGCAGTGGACCAAGAATGGTGCAGGTGGTGAAAAGCAGTGGTGGACTGGCAGCAGCAGAACCAGGAGACCAGCATGAGACAGGGTTGGAGCTGACCTATGGAACAAGAGAGCTAAGTGTCTGTGCGTAGAGGGCTTCCAGGTGGAGTGGGGTACTGCTGGCCATTTAGTGGTAGAGCTAAGCTTACTGGCCCATGGAGCAAGAGAGCTGAGTGTTTGTGTGCAGGAGGCTTCCTGGAAGGGTGGAGTGCCTCCAGGCGCTTGGATGGGTAGGGCTACAGAGCTTTGGAATATTTGCCCCAGCAGGGAAGATACGGGCATGAAGCCAATGTCAAGCGGCTATAGGAAGCAGAAGTTGAAGACACCAGGAACAAAAGAAGCTGAGCTGCCTCTGTCTCAAAAAGTATGGTGATGACCTCAGGGATCTCAAAGACTGGAAAAATGGCCTTTTCTAAGGGTAGAATTGCTTAGAAAATGGTATACCTAGAGCTGATGGAACAGTAGGGCTGAAGCCAGAGCTGGAGCTCAGGGTCAAAGGGCTTTCATTCAGAATCTGGGCAGTGTGGACAATACCCAGAGACTGGAGGGCAAGACCATTGTGTAAAAAATCTCAGAGTAATTAAGATAATTTTCAAAGATTTGAGGGCTAATGTAACATGCTCTGTTGACTTGCTTGTTGTCTGTTATTCCTTATTCCCCTGCTGTTTCCTCCTATTAGTAATGGAAATGGCTAATTTGTGCCTGTTCTACTGTCATATCTTTGGAAACAGACAGCCTTTATTTTTGATTTCATACATGTAGAAGAATTTTTGTATTTTAGACTTGGAACGGATTTAAGACTTTTTCTGTCACATGAGATGAGTATGTTTGTGCTATAACTCTTGCTGTGATGAGCTAAATATGCTTTGTATGTTGCAAAGATGTGATTTTGGGAGAACCAAAGGGTGAAATGTCATGAATTGAAATGTGTCCCCCCAAAATGCATGTAGCATTTGGCAGGGCCATGATTTCCAGTATTGTGTGATTGCCATCCATTTTGAGATTTTCTTGGGCTATGAAGCCTAATCTCTGCCTGCAGTTAATAGACTGGATTATGTTAAAAAGGATTAGGGCGGGACTATAAAATGCTTCCTAAGGTCACCTCTTTGCTGCAAAGTAAAGAGAGTTTTATGGAGTGTGGCTTGCACAACCTTTTACCTTTTTATCATACAAGAGATAAAAGGAAAGGGAAGCTAGAAAAAATTGGGAACCTTATACCAACAAAAAAGCAACCCCAGGAGCAAAGTTCACCCTTCAGAACTGAGATTCCTGTGCCAAGATGCTCTCAGACCAAAAAAAGACTGATGTAGCACAAGGACCTTCCTCTGGAGCTGACAGAGAGAGTGAGTTTCACTGGAGTTGGTACCCTGAATTTGGACTTCGAGGTTACTAGATTGTGTGAGAATAAGCTTTTCTTTATTAAAGACATCCACTAATGATATTTCTGTTAGAGTACCACCAGATGACTAAAACAGAATTCTAGAATGTTACATATAATTGATTCATCCGTTCTTTTGAGTTTTTGTTGTTAGAGGGATGACAAGAAGCATCTGACTACACTGTCATCTTGCCTTCCTCTTCTGTTTTCTGGAATTCTTCAAGGAGAGACTAAAGAGGGTAAACAAGGAAAAATAAAGAAAACAATATGATAAAAAGATTTCCAAATTTGATGAAAACACCAAAGTCAAGATCTACAAACAAACTAGAACCATATGATACTTACAATTTTGTGTTAGGTACAATAACAAAAGTGTAAACTACTTAAAAACCAAATGGATGCATTGGATTTCTTATTTTAAAATACTTTTTATTTGTAGCAAACCATATACAAAGAGACAATATTTGTTAGTAAAATTAAAACTTTAATTAAAAGAAAAATACTTTGGATATGAGTCTGATTTAACTTAAAGTCAACAAATTTAAACAAAATAAGTGTATGATAAGGGGAAAAAGCAGACCATCAATGACGTCTTTGATAGCAAACTTTTTGCAAGAAAAAAATGAATTATCTTTTTTTTTCATTCCCAAAGGGTTATATAAAAATGCTTTATCTCCATTTATTGAGATGGTCATATCATTTTCCTCTTAAATTAGATTGGTTGATTTTCTCAGTGTAAAACATGCCTGGATATTCAAATAAATATAACTTAAATGTGATTATACTGTGCTTTTTCTATGTTACTTGATTTGATTTGCTGATACTTTAGGATTTGCATCAATTCTCATAATAGATTCATCTGTAATTTCATTTTCTTGTAATATTCTTGACAGACGTTTGTGTGAAAGTTATGCAGTCCTTACAAAACAGTTAAGAAAGAAGGTATATATTTATATTAATTAGAAAGGTTGCTAGCAGATAACCCTTTAAAAAAAAAAATAGGAATGTGTCAGGAAATCAAGCTATCAGGACCTGAAAATTCCTGCCTGAGAAGGTACTAAATTATAGATTTAATTTTGTTAATAGAATACGAAAGAAATGTTTTATTTCTTCTTGTTTAATCTTTTTGTATTTTTATATCAATCCTTTTTTTGGATCTGATTCAATGGCACTTGGCTTAATTGTGAAATTTTTTGGCATAAAGTTATTCATAACGAATTAATACATATAGGATCTATAATGATATTGCCAAATATATTAATAATACTGAAATGTTACTTTTTTAAAATTCCATTTTGCTAGAAGTCTATCAGTTTTATTAAACTTTTAGCAATCAGTTTTTGGTTTTGCTGATTTTTTTTGGTATTGTGTATTTGTTTTCTATTTCCTTAAATTTTTCAATTGGAAACTTAAATTGTTGACAGACTTTTTTCTTAGCCAAGCCAAGTGCCATCGAGTCGGATCCGACTCATGGCGACCCTACATGAATTTAAGTCCATATACAGATTAAGCACAGAACAAGATGGATCCCACACTTTTTAAAACACATTTTCCTATTTTATTTTTGATTAAAAAGTTATTTAGAGATTGATTAAAATTCTACCACTTTATTGATTTTTGCATCTAACTTCATGAACGATATTAATCTGTAATTCTCTTTTTTGGGCGAGGGGATCTTTCCCTGACTTTGGCATCAAGGTTATGCTGGATTCACATAATGATTTAGGAGTATTCCATCCCTTTCTATACTGTGAAATAGGCTCAGTAGTATTGGAACGAACTCCTCTCTAAAAGTTTAGTACAATTCTCCGGTCAAGCCATCTGGACCAGTACTTGTTTTTGGTTGGAATTTTTTTAAATTGCTTTTTCAGTCTCTTCCTTTCTGATAGGTTTATTAAGTTGTTCTACTTCTCCTTGTGATAATTTTGGTAGATGACATGAATCTAGAAATTTGTCTTTTTCCTCTGGATTTTCAAATGTGTTGGAGTACAGTCTTTTGTAGTTTCTGCTATGATACTTCTGATTTCAGTTGGGTCTGTCATGACATCTCCCATCTCATTTTTTAATTTGGGTTATTTTGCTTCCCAGTTGTTTTTCTTTTGTAAGTTTAGCCAATGGTTTATCAATTTTTTTGATCTTTTCAAAGCATCAGCTTTCAGTTTTGTTAATTTTTCCAATTTTTCATCTTTAATTCATTTAGTTTTGTTCTGATCTTTATTATCTCTTTTCTTCTGGTGCCTGCAGTGCTCCTTTGTTGCTCTCTTTCTACTTATTCAAGTTACAGGATTAATTCTTTGGTTTGGGTCTTTCCTCATTCCAAATGAGTACATTTATAGAGATAAATTGACCTCTGAGTACTGCTTTGGCCATATCCCATAGGTTCTGGTAAGACATGTTTTTATTCACATATGATTCCATAAATTTCTTTATTTTGTCCTTGATTTCTCCTATAATCCATGGGGTTTTGAGAAAGGTGTTTTTCAGTTTCCATAAATTCAAATTTCTACCTATTTTTTTTCTGCAATTGATTTCAACTTTCGTGAGTTTATGGCTTGAGAAGACACTTGCAACAATACAATGGTTTGGATTTTGTTGAGACTTGCTTTATGTCCTAATACAATTCTATTATGGGAAATGTTCCCTGTGCATTGGAGAAGCAGGAGTACTTATCTGTTGATGGGTGAGAAGTTCTGTATGTGTCAATGAGGTCTAGTTGGTTAATTGTCCAAATAAGATCTTCTGCATCTTTACTAAGCTTTTTTCTGAATGATCTGTACATTACTGAAAGTGGAGTGTTGAAGTCTCCAACTACTACTGTGGAGTCATCTATCTCATTTTTTCAGTTTTGTCAGTGTTCGTTCAATGTATTTAGATGCTGTGGTTTTCTGTGCACAAATATTTGATATTGTTTTGTCCTGTTTACATATTTAAACTTTCAACAATAAATTGTGATCTTCCTTGTCCGTGATGGTGGATTTTACATTAAAGTGTATTTTATCTGAGATTAGTATTGCCACTCTTGCTCTTCTTTGTATATTGTTAGCTTGGAAGATATTTTTCCATCCTTTCATTTTCAGTTTGTTCACATTTCTGAGTCCTGGTAAGCAACATATGGGCAGATCATATCTTTTGATCCAGGATGTCACTTGTCTCTTTATTGGAGCATTCATTCTATTTACATTCAGTGTAATTATTGATAGGTATGTGTTTAGTGCTGCCATTTTGATTCTTTTATTTTGTGTTGTTGATATTTTCTATGTTACTCTTAACATTCTATTCTGAGTCATTCTTCTTTATGGAGTGAGTTTTCATCTTTTTCCGTGTTTGTTTTTGTTGAGGCTCCTGAATTATGTTTCTTGTGGTGATATCTCACATTGTTATTCTGCTTTATGTTACCCCTATAATCTCATTTTCTATTCTGAGTTTAAGCCAGACTTTAACTTCTGCATATCTTTTTAGTTTCCTCTTCATCAGAATAGGTTATACCTAGTGTAATATATCTCTCATTTTAGTGTGATGATGTCATGGTTTTCATGTTCTGATCTCTGCTTCCCTTTTGTTCCTATTGTAGCTTTGGTTGAGCTTTATGACTTCCTTGAGTTTGATTCTGGTTGTCGTGTCCTGCGTCGCCTCCTTAAGTATATACTTCATGTATGTGTTTTTATAAACAAAGAGCTTCTTTCAGTATTTCTTGTAGTTTTGATTTGGTTTTTACAAAGTCTTTAAGCTTCTTTTTATCTGTGAATGTCTTAATTTCATCTTCATATTTCAGAGACAATTTTGCAGAATATATGATTCTTGGTTGGAAGTTTTTCTCCTTCAAGGTTTTAAATGTGTCATCCACTGCCTTCTTGCCAACATTGTTTCTGCTGAGAAGTCACATGAAAGCCTCAGGTCTTCCCTTTGTATGTTAGCTTTGCTTTAAGCTTCTCTACCTTTAAGAACCTCTCTTTATGTTTCATTTTTATTAAGCTTGATTATAATATATCTTTGTATCTTTCGTTTAGTGTCTAGTTTTGTGGTGTTTGATAAGACTCTTGGATATCTACATTCTCTTCTTTCTTATTTTCAGGGAAGTTTCTGTCAGCAACTCTTCAACAATATTCTCTGCATCTTCATCTATCCATCCCTGTTGAGGAACTCCAATTATGCATAGATTATTCCCCTTAATACAGTCCCATATGTTTCTTAATGGTTTTTTATTTTTCTATTTCTTTCCTCTGATTTTTCCTCTCTATACTCAAGCTCATTAACTCTGCCTTCTATCTCCTCAATTCTGCCTTTTTGGCTTTGGATTGAATCGTCTAATTCTGCAATTATATTATTGATCTGCTGGATTTCAGATTATTGATGTTCCATCAGGTCAAATAGCTTGCTTGATTTTTCATTTTTTTATGCTGCATTTTGTTTAATCTCCTGGAAGTTTCTATAAATAGTTCTTTTGTACTCAACCTCCAATAATTTCAGAAAAGCTTCATCATCTGGCAGGTTTTTTAATCGTTTGGAGAGTTTTTCAGACCCATGGTAGACTGCTTCTTTAAAGAGTTATCTATTGATTATTGTCGAAGTGACATCTAGAAGCTGTTCAGTTTCTCTGGTGTCACCTCAACAGGAGCTGAGGCATAGTTCTAAGACAGGTGTCAGGGCACTACTCGATTTGGTCACCAGCTGCCTCTGTACTCTGGTGACTTGACTCAGGTGGACTCTCTGGGGTGACAGGCTCCTCTTCCTGGCTGGCGAAGATGGCCCCCTACCTATGGAGCCACTGAGGGGCTGTCAGCCAACACTATGATGTGAATCAGTGAAGGGTGGCAGAGATGATGCTGCCTTGCTCAACAGTCAGTTCTCCAGGTAATCTTATTTTAAAAAGGTGCTTTCCTGCTCAGTGAGCTGTCCAACAGCTGCTGAAATCAGTCAGGCTCTCAGGTGGGGCAGAGCCTGTCTCTGGCTGACAATGAAAGCACTTTATAGGCCTTCCTCAGATGCTATGATAAAGTTCAAAGAAGGCAGGGGTTAGTGCCTTGCTGCCATCCTCTGCCAGGTCCCACCTATAACTCTAGGCTCTACCATCCCAAATACAGCTTTTCTGATAGAGAATCACTATTTAGATAGGGACTGCTTCGCAGCATGAGAGTTAGCCCCATTTGAGATCTCTGGGTGGCTGACTCTACCTCCCAGCTGACCAAGATGGCACTCCACCAGAGTTATCCTTCCTGCTTTGAAACAGCAGAATCTATGGCACAGTTCACAAAAGAGGTTGGAGGGGCAGTGGTACCCTCTGTCAGCAGCTGGGTTCTCAACATGTGGGCATGCCACACTCAGTCTCTCTGCTGAACTACATGCTGTTTATTCAAGTCCTGCAATTCAGTATATTAGCTGGCTCATGCCCAGTGCCCGCTTCCCAGATAACAAAGAAAGTACCTACACTCCTCCTTAATGATGAGTCAGTAGAAACAGGACTCAGCGTGCCACTGCCTTGTCTTTGAGAGAGGTAGTTTCCACCTTACTGGCACCTAGTTCAATCTGACAACCCTATGCCAGACCATAGGGCTCCAAAGATGTCTACACTGCTCCATTTAATTACTCCAGGCATTAGTTCTCAGAGGTAATCGAGGAGACGTGGTGTGTCTAGTCTGCCGTTTTGTCTCCACCTCTAAAATTCTACCACTCTAAAAAACATTCTAGAAGAACTCCACAGTGATATAAGAGCCAAGAAGGTATGCTAAATGATACCAATATCTGAAACTTGTAGAGAGTCTTCATAAACTAGCATAGTGTTCACTTTTAGTAAATGTTTATGGGGAGATTGAGAAGAATGTGTAGTCTGCCTTTAGTGGAGACAATGTTTGTTCATTGTTTAGTTCTTCTATGACCTTATTAAATTTTTTCATTCAATTCTATCAGGTATTAAGAGGCGTCTTAGAGTTCTGTCAGATTGTCTTCTGTGTAGACTATGGATTTTTCTATTTCTTCATTTGTTCTATCATTTTTTACTTCATATTTTTACTGACATAAAGTCACTAATAAAATCCTCATCTTTTAATCCAGGTAGAATCTATAATGATATTCTCAGTTTTATTAATTATATTAAGATGATACTTAAAAAAAAACAACTAACGTGATCATCTTTTAAATATTTCACTTACATGTTCATTGTTGTTGCAGTTGTTAGGTACAGCTGAGTTGGTTCTGACTCTTTAGTAATCCTATGCTTAACAAGATGGAATGCTACCCAGTCCTGTGCCATCCTTTTAATTATTGCTATATTTGAGCCCATTTTTGCAGCCACTGTGTCAGTCCATCTCATTCAGGGTCTTCCTCTTTTTCATTGACCTTTACTAAGCATGATGCCCTTCTCCAAGGTCTAGTCCCTCCTGTTAACAAACACTGAGTACTCAGGAAGAAGTTTCTCCATACTCAATTCTAAGTAGCATTGTGACTATTATTTCTTCTGGACAGGTTAGTTCATTCTTTTAGCAGTCCATAGTATATTCAATACTCCTAACCAACACCATAATTTAAAGGTATCAGTTCTTCAGTTTTCCTTATCCATTGGCCAGTTTTTACATGCATGTGAGATGACTGAAACACTGTAGCTTGGGTTGGGTGCACCTTAGTTCTCAAAATGACATATTTGCTCCTTAACACTTTAAAGAGGACTTTTGCATATTCATACAATGTCTTAAATCATTTCATTTTTTGACCAGCTACTTCCACAGGTATTGGTCATTGATTAAAGTAAAAAGAAATCCTTGACAACCTTAATCTTTTCTGCATTTATCATGATGCTTCTTATTGGTCCAGCTGTGAGAATTTTTATTTAGTTGAAATGTAATCCATACCAAAGGCTGTGGTCTATAGAATCATTTTACCTTCCAGATAGATTGACCACTTTATCATTATGGAATACTCCTCTTTATCTCTAGATATCTTTTTCTTTCCTTTTAGTTTGATATTAATATAGCTTCTTCAGTTTTCTCTTATTTGGTGCTTGCATGGTATAGTTGTTAATTTTGTGTGTCAACTTGTCTAGGCTATAGTGCCTAGTATTTAGTCAAATGTGGTTTAGTAAATATGATTTACTGATGTTGCTGTGGAGGTATTTTGTAGATAAGGTTAAAAATTATAATCAGTTCACTTAAAATAAAGATTAGTTTCAATCACATGTGTGTGGGGATTGTATCTAATCAGTCAAAGGTCTTAAGAGCATAACTGAGATATCTGGGAAAAGAAAGGATTCTGCCTTAATTCTGTAACAGAAATCCTGCAGGTGTTTCCAACCCACAGTTCTTACCTATAAACATCAGATATGCAGACCCCTACAATTGTGTAAGTCAGTTCCTTAAAATTAATTTGCCTCACTGTAATATAAGATATGTATGTATATATATATTTACATATACACAAGCTTATGACTATTTCTCTGAAAAATCCTAATACATGTATTGGGTTATTCCTATGTATTTCACTTCATACTTTGCTGCATTATAATTTTTAAGGTGTATCTATTTAAGCAGTATATATATATTTTTAGTTTCTAGCCAATTTGATAATCCCTATATTTTAGTTGTAGTATTTATTCATTTGTATTTGCCATAATTTCTGATCTAGCTGGACTTACATCTGCCACATTACAATTTGTCTTATATTTATTCTGTTTTATGTTCTAATATTTCCTCCTCTTTCTAGTTAATGTAGATTATTGCATTATTTTTATTTTTCTACCATTTTACTGTTTACTTCTTATTTATATATCCTTTTAATATTCTTTTTGAAGTTACCCTAGAGAGTAAAACCTGGTTGTTTGACCAATTATTGTCTAGTAAACCATTACTATCACCACTTCCCTGAAACTTCTAAGAATTTAGAAAACTGTATTTGTTATGTTCCCCATTTTATATTCATTTGAAAAAATTCTCTTCATTTCTTCTTGTATGCTGTATTTTCTTATAGGAATAATTGTATTTTCATTCTTAGAGAACATGCTTTATGTTTTCTTTAATGAAGGAAGCATGTTGAAAATACTCTCATTTTCTGATTTTTGTATGAAAAATTCATTTCATTTTTATTGGTACTTATTTCTAATTAATGAGTTGGAGTTTACTAGTTATTTTCCTTGAGGACTTTGCAAATACCATTCTACTGTTTTCTGGTCTTCATCAATTCTGCTGAATATGAAGTCATCTGCCTTAGTTTTACTCTTTTAAAGAAAATGTGTATTTTTTATGATTAGAAGGATTTATTTCTGTTATTCTTCAAGAGTTTACTATTATGAACCTATTTGTAGTTTATTTTGTATCTCTCTTGCTTAGGATTTACAGAGTGAATTAGTTTCCTAGTACTGCCATAATATGGAACCGTAAGTGGGTGGCTTAGAAGAACAGAAGTATATTTTTTCATAGTTCTGGAAGTTACAGCACCTAACCATTGTTATTGAATTGATGTCTTAGCAACCCTATAGGACAGAGTAGAACTGCCCAATAGTGTTTTCAAGGAGCACTTAGTAGATTAAGACTGCTGACCTTTTAGTTTGCAGTCATAGTTCTTAACCACTATACCACCAGGGTGTCACCATATTGAGTCCTTTTGAGAGCTTTGAGGGGGAATATGTCCATGCCTCTCTCCTAGCTTCTCATAATAGGTGGAGACCTTTGGTGTTTCTTGGCCTGTCAATGCATTCTAATCTCTGCCTTCATCTTCACATGTCATCTTTCCTCTTTGTGTCCATCTTCTCCTCCTCTAGAAAGTAGTCACTCATGTTGGATTAGGACCCACCCCACTGTGGGATAACTTTAAAGACTGTATTTTCAAACAAAATCATAGTCACAAGTATTGAGAGTTATGATTTCACCATATATTTTGTGAGGACAGAATTCAAACCATAGCAGCCTGCCTAATGGCCCCTCACTATTTGTATGCTTCACATGTGCAAAATACATTCACCCCTTGGCAGCATTCCCCAAAGTCTTAACAATTCAGCATGAATCCTAAGTTCGAAATCTTTTCTTGTAAATAATATAAATCTAATGTAGCAGAGATTTTGTGTATGATCCATCCTGAAACAAAATTTCTCTCCAGCTGTGGGCCTATGAAATCTAGGATATAAATTATGTACTTCAAAAATGCAGTGGTGGGACTGGCATAATATAAATATTCCCGGTCCAAAAAGGAAAGCTTGAGATGAGGGAAGCAAGACTTATAAGTCTTAAGCATGTCCACAACCCAGCAGGGC
The DNA here is from genome assembly GCA_028571685.1 of Heterohyrax brucei. Classification (NCBI taxonomy): domain Eukaryota; kingdom Metazoa; phylum Chordata; class Mammalia; order Hyracoidea; family Procaviidae; genus Heterohyrax; species Heterohyrax brucei. The sequence goes on from CM053143.1 coordinate 81,629,390, forward strand.
TAATTCCACTGGACTTTAGGACTTTGAAATAAATCCCTATTCTCTGAACCCACTGAGGCGGAGCCACTTTCCTCCTGGTACACTGGAGTGACAGTCCCAAACCTTTGGCCTTATTTTATCCTGTAGAACCAAGAAAGTTACCCTGCATGCTGAGCTGGTACCCTCAGAGTCCTTGTTGGCAGTGACAGGCCCACCATCATTTGAACAGCCTTCAGATGCATTCTTCTTTCCTCTTGAAGAATAAAACATTTTCCCAGTGAAGTAGCTCTATCAGCTTGATTTTTGCTTATAGAATTCCAGGAGCCCAATAGCATCCCTTGATTTTGCGTAATCTCTGTTTCCTTTAGTGATGTGTCTGCAGAGACAGTTGATTGGATCCATAAATCACACACCTAATCTCTTTAGTTATGTGATTTATGGATCCAATCAATCATCTCTGCAGAAACACCACCAGCGTAGATTGAATGCGTAGTTGACTGGATCCATAAATCACACATCTAATCTCTTTAGTGACTCTTCAAGGTGCAGTGGTTAAGCACTCAGCTGTCAACCAAAAGTTAGGGTTCGAATCCAGCAGATACTCCACAGGAGAAAGATGTGGCAGTCTGCTTCCATGAAGATTTACAGCTCTGGAAACTCTTGTTAGTCAGTTCTGCTCTTCCTATGGAGTCACTGTGAGTCAGCATTGACCTTATTGACCATGAGTGTGATTCTTTTTAGTTTTGGTAATCTCTTTAGTAAATGTTTATTGAAGATATATCCTCAGTATTCTCTCTAAAGCATGTTTTTTCTATTTTAAGAATATGGGTAAGGTGAGATATTTTTCAGATTTCAATTTGTTTTCAGATGTCATTTGCAAACATATCAGATTTCTGATTCATTTTTATGTAACGGTTTATTTCTTAATTTATTTCTTTGCTCTTGACTTTTCCTACAAGCAATTAGGAAAAATCAGGCTATACCTCCCATACATTGCTCAGAAAAATTTCACTATGTCTTCAGATTCATTACTTATAATTTCTACTTTCCACAAAACAATGGAAAGTAATTCAGTCAAGTTCTCTGCCAGTTTATAACAAACACTACCTTTCCTCTGGTGTCCAATAACATGTATTTACCTCCTTTGAGTCCTCGTCATAATGCAGTTTACTGTTCATATTTCTAGCAGCATTCTGTTCACAAATTCTGTTCACAAATTCCCAAGACAATAGAAAGAATCTCTGGGTGGCATAAATTTCTAAGAGCTCAACTGTTAGTTGAAAGGTTGGTGCTGCAAACCCACTCAGAAGGACCTTGAAAGACAGACCTCCTAATCTCACAGACTTGAAAATACTATGAAACAGGTCTACTTTTCCATATATGGAGTTGCCATGAGTCAAAATCAACTCAGTGGCAACTAACAGCAACAAAAAGATAAGGGAATCTTTCTCTACAGCTCCAATTATTTACTTCTGAGTCCTCATCAGAATTTCATTTAATGTTAATGCAAATAAGTTTATGCTTTTAATTTCAAATCCTAAATGTTTGTGTACAGAATCCTAATTGCTTGTGTACAGAAAAGCAATTGACTTTTGCATATTAATCTTGACTCTTGCTATTTTGTTATAATCTAGGATAATTTTTTGTCAATTTTGAGTTTTTTCTATATAAATGATTGTGCCATCTGCAAACAAAGACAGTTTCATTACTTCTTTTCCAGCTTGAATAGAGTTTCTTTTCTTTTCTTATTGCATTAGCAAAGACTTCTGTAATGTCCTTATTTGCACCAAAGTGCAGTCTACGCTTTTATTATCAATCTCCTCAAAATTCATTTAGCATCGATAATATTGAAATACCTAATTCTACAGTCACTGTCACATTTTTAGCTATTTATTACAATAGTACTTCACTTCTTAGCCTAAAATTATATCAGTTTCCTAAAGCTCTCTTCAAATTTATATTTAGAATTCTAAAACATATATAGAGTTTCAGAGGCCAAGATGTCGTTGAATAAATAAATTATATGAAAAGAATGTTATAGCATGTTTTAAGACAAGACATAATATGAGCTATAGCTATTAAGAGAGTGATGTTTAGAAATAGACTCATGAAATTAAATAGAGCCTTTGTATACTCTCTCGCATATGTGGGAACTTCATTTATGAAAGAGATTGTATTGCAATACTGGTCAGAATGAGTGGATTTCCCAACAAATACTGTTGGGAGAATTGGACATCTGTGCAGAAAATGATAAAACTGAAATCTTGTACATATCATGAACAAAAAGCAAATCTGATAAATTAAAATTCTAGTACGAAAGTCAAAACTACTCAGTCCATAGATCATAACACAGAATAATGTCTGTTAGTGATTAAATTGTTAAACCCCTAAGTGTGTGTTGGAATTCTAATCCCTGTACCTGAAGTCATAATGCTATTTGGAAAATAGAAATTTATTTGTCATGTTAATGATACTATATCAGTGTTGGCTGTGTCTTAAAGTTAATCATTTTTACTGTATAAAGGGAGCAGACTGGGTACAAATACAAGAAAACATGAGTTGGATAAAAATAGGTGCCAGTTAGTGACTGCTAAGGAAATGAGAACAACTTGGGCTAGAGAAACACAGAAGGATTTTCCTTCAGATTGGACAGAGAGCCTTCCCTTTAGAGCCAGTGTCCTGAATTTGGAATTCTATCCATTTTAAACTGTAAGTAAATTTCTATTTGTTAAAGTCATCTCTTGTGATATTTCTGTTACACCATTAGCTAAGAGAGTAATGACTTTTACCTTTAGATCATCAATACATACCAACATGAGAGATAATATGAAAAACTTTAAATGGAAGCAGATATTTGAGGCACACTTAACTGATACAAGACTGGTATCAAAAAAAGTCTGTAAGAAAAGATAAATAATGAATAAATGGAGGAAACTTTAATTGAGAATTACAGAAGAGATCTGGATGCCTACTAAAAACTTAAAATGTCAGTACTCAGCCCCATCGGTAATCTAGTAAATACCAGTTAAAGTCACACATTGAATTTATTACACATCCATACAAGAGTGGCAGAAACTAACACCTAACATGACTGAGTATTGGTAATGGTAGAATAATAGGAACATTCAACATTGGTGAAGAAGTATGTATTATAATAATTGTGAAAACATAGTTTGTCATTATGTAATAAAGTTGAAGATCTTCACATTCTTTGTGTAGACAAGTCCTCACATAGATATATACTCAGAAAAAATGCTGCCCTTGCTTCTTAGGTACATATACAACACTCCTATTAGCATGTTTTATAATACAATAAAGAAAACTAGAAAAACTCCATATACAATACAATGTATAATCAACAATAGAATGACTAAATGAATTGTGTTTTATAAAACAGTATACAACAAGAATGGATTGATGACAGCCAAATGACAAAAAATAGAAGAATCTCAAAAACAACATCAAGTGAAAACAAGGCTGCAAAGGACAACTCATACGATTACATGCAGATAAAGTTAAAAACAGTTAAGTGGAATTATAAATAACTAAAAAATAATTATCGCAAAGAATAAGATGGAAGTTACCTTTAGAGGAATGGAGAGGAAAAGGAAGGTTCTTGAATTCTGTCAGTTTTCTCCCTCTTGACATTACTGGTGATTAAATGGATGTTAACTTAAATTGTGTGTGCATATTCTATGTGTTCTTCTATATATATGGTATATTTCATACTAAAAAATATGTGTTTTGAAAGCTAAGATGCTTTTCCTTTAAATCTAAAATTAAAACTTCTAGCAAGCCAGTCTACAGGTTTATTCCCAAGTGTGCAAGATATATATAGCACAGCATTCTCTAATTAAAAAAAAAAAAAAAAAAGAATTTCAGACAACCTAGAAATCTGTTTATGGAGGATGAATTATTCTGAATATTTTACTCAAGAACCATATTTATGCTGAATCTAGAAGAGATCAAGTTTATCTGTGTTGTTGTAGAAAGTCCTTCACAAAATATTTTCCAATAAGAAAAAATCATGATGTAATCATAAATGTGCATGTAAGTGTGTGTTTCATTGCAATTTTTATGGAAGGAAATGTAATAACCTTATTTCTTGTTAACTTTATCCGCTCTTCTTTCTGTCCTTGGAGGAGGATCACTGTAGGTTAAATCAGTGAGTTTACTTGCAATCTCGATTCTGATTCAGTTTGACCAGCGGGAAGTCCTGATTGGAGGTGAAATGGAAGGAGGAGAGTAAAGTCCAGGTGCATGTTCCTCTGTTTCTTGCTTGTCTCAGGCTCCCTGTTTGGTATTCACTACCTCTCGTCGGTATCTGGATTTAGAGGACTTATTATCTAAGAAACTTCTGTATTATCTTTTCTTGTTTCACTGCACATTGACCACATTCTTGTAAAGAATTTCTTCATCAAACCCTCCTCAAATTATTATAATTTTTGTCATCTTTTTTGTGGTGGAACACATTTCATTGTTCAAAAAATGAGCTAGGAAGAATAGGGAAAAAGAACCAAATAAAGAGTGATATAACCCCAAAGAGACAAAGAAAAAGATATCACTGTTGAGTCCATTCCAACTCACAACAGTGACCCTAGAATAGAACTGTACCCGAGAATTTCCAGAGTGTAGCTAGTGAATTTGAACTGCCTACATTTTGATATGCAGATGTAGCACTTAACCACTATGCCACCAAGGTTGTAACCTCAGTAATATTAAAATATTGTGTATCATACCTATTTACATAAATAGAATAATGCTTTGATATATTAACTCGTTCTTTTGTTGTTTAAATTATTTTGTTATTCTCTTACTCCCATAGACAGTGGCTAGGCAGCTCCATGTTTATTAGTTCTTTCATTATCTGAGACAAGGCTTAAAGTAAGGACAGCTAGCATAGTGATAGGTTGACGAAATTGGACTCTCTGGCTGCATATTTTCCAAGATGGTATAGTTACTAGATATGTTTGTCAATAGTGTTGTAGAGAAAAAGAAAAAGAGCGCACAGCAAAGCTTTAATGCAGCAGCATGCCTGGTGTATTCGAAGTAGCTAACAGAAAACTACATGGCTGGATCAGAGTGAGTAAATGAAGACTGGCAGAAGACCAGTTAGGTAAACAGGCTAGGTGATCAGCACCTTGGGGGTCATCTGAAGAATTCAGACTGTAGTCTGGGTGAGGTAACAACCCTTCGGCAGGGTTTAAGTGATGATTCATGTGATTGGGCTCCTGTTTTAAGAATCATTCTGACTGACGTGTAAGACGTACTAAAAAGAGAAAAGGAAGTAACAGAACATTTAGGAGACTGTTGAAACCATTCTGATAAGAAATGTACCCCATATCAGGAATACATTTGCACTCCTTGAATGATTACATGCAGATGAAGTATGGCAGACAGCCAAGCCAAGTGCCTTCGAGTCGGATCCGACTCATGGCAGAGAGAACCAGTGAAAATTAGGAAAAAAAAGTCTTGGAATTGAAAATAAGGGAAGAAATAGTAACAGTTTCATTGAAAAGGAGATAAAAGAAATTAGATGTGAAGTAGAGTCCCTTTTTGGATATGTACATGTTTACATGACAACATTCAGGATTACTCCTGACTTCTGATACTACATAAGTTCCTTAGACCTAAGACCTAACTCCAAATAAAAGGGTAAGGAATCCAAAATAAAAGGAATTAGATTTATGTAACTAACAGAATCAGGGCATATTATACAATTTTAGTGTTGCTACAGAAAATAAGACAGAGCCCTCGTGGTGAAGTAGTCAAGAGCTCTGGCGAGCTACAGCTGCTGACCAAAGTGTTGGCAGTTTGAATTCACTGGATGCTCCTTCGACCCCTGTGGGGAAGCCCCACTCTGTGCTGTAGAGTTGCTGAGAGTTGGAATCGTCTAGAGCAATGGGCTCCTTTTCACAGTCACTGACTTCGCAGATGGAGATTTATATCTGTCTGGTATGTAGGTATTTTTGTGGTACACGTCTAAGACTTGGAAAGAAGTCAAGAAACGTACCCACCAAGCTGTCAATAACTGTTAGCTGAGGAACAGAAAGTGAATTTGTTTAGGGGGTGAAAAAATTCAAAGGTAAGTGGATAATTATGGGGATTTTATAGTTTGTAATATACTTTTACAAATAAAAAATTTTGTGACTGAGGAATGTTCAATTTTCTAGGATATGTTGCTAAATTTATATTTAAAAATTAGTTTTCTACAGTGAATATAAGCTGATTATTTGAATAAATTCCAAGTAACATAGATAATTTTTAAAATAATATGATTCAAATTTTACCCACTTAACATGTGTTTTGCACTCTTATTACCCTGAGTATCCTGTTCTCTTGTAATTGTTGTCAGTGACTGAGGCAAAGTATGTTAAGAATTTTAACCCTCACTTTGTCAGATCCTGCTGATTCTTTCATCTCTGGAAAGTAGGAAGCCTATCCTTCCCACTGTGTGCCTCAACTTACAATTGCTTCTGAATCTCTGACATGCTTCCCTTTGAATCTTTCAGTAATGATAACATGTATAGCTTTGTTGTTTGACATGTCACCTGGATGCCCTTACTAATTATTTTTTTCTTCAAGCGTCAATTTTTAGAAGTTCACATGTATTCTTTTTAGACCATGGCCTTCCTTCTTTCATTCTTTTGATTTTTTTTTTCTTTTCCCAATGTGCTCTACTTAAAAGTAGAGAGGAAACCCTGAGAACACTAAACAGCAAACATTTTTCAGGGAGAAATTTCTTTCTGCTTTGCTTTCTGGGTGATGAAACATTGGTATGTTTAATTTTCTTCAGGGGTATTTTACCTTCAGTATGCATTGTTTTTTGAGACAGTAAAATGTTTTCCTCATTTTGGACCACACACAAACCTGTGACTTAAAAAAATGAGTAAATAATACTCATATGGTGGTCACAGGGATTGTAGTTTTGTTGTAAAGAAAAAATAATAAAACTATGAAGAAAACTGTTTCTTTGAGTTGCTTAGAGATTGGACCCATGTAAACTTTGAGTTGTCATTCAAAATGCCCTCTAAGGATAAGGTCCGGATTTTAAGAGGGGCAAATAAAACAAAACAAAACAGTGATTCTGGGAGAGTCTAGTAGATACAGAGAAATCTGTTATCTCATCACAGAGTACAGCATGTAAGTAGGGTGTAGGAATTGGAAGAATCCAAGCAATTTAAATAGACTAAAAATATGAAGCATTTATAACTCTTCTTATACAGCTGAGAAATAAATAATCTTGTTCCCACAAAATTTTCTGATTATGGATTTTTTTAAATCTCTTGATAGCTACAGGCTTTCATTTAGTGGCTTTTGAAAAAGCTGGCCCCTAGGGTCACCATGAGTCAGATCTGAATCAACAGCACTTGGCTTCCTTGGCTATGATTAACTTTAATGAATAATAGTCATAATCAACAGTGAAATTCAAATACTGCAGAAGGTTAAATAGGAAGGGGCTTTCATGGTGGGGTGATTGTATGAGAGCTTCTTTTAATAAAATTGTACTTTAAGCAAAAGTTTACAATCCAAGTCAATCTTTTACGGAAAAACTTGCACACACATTACTATGTTACACTAGCAGCTCTCCCCACACTGTGACAGCGCAGTCCTCTTTCCACTCTATATTTCCTGTGTCCATTCAACTAGCTCCTGCTCTCTTCTACCTCCTCACCCTGCCTTTGGACAAAAGCTGCTCAGTTAATCTTATGCATCACCTTAAGCCAAGAAGCGTACTCTTCATCATCATCATTTTATGTTTCATTGTCAAGTCCAATCTTTGTCTTAAGAGTTGACTCTGAGAAGGTTTAAGTTCTGAACCAAAAGACAGTCCAGGGGCCATGTCTTCTGGGAAGCCTTCAGGGTGTTCAACTATCAAGTCTGGTCTTTTAAGTAGGGTTTGAGCATCCCATCAGGGACTCTGTTGTGTTCCCTGTCAGGGTGGCCATTGGTGGTGGCCAGAACATCTAGTTCTTCTGGGGTCATGCTGATGAAATTTCTGGATTATGTGGACTTTTCCATCTCTTGGGTTTATATTTTTCTTATGTTTTTGATGTCCTTCTTTCACCTCTGCTCCAGGTGGTTTGTGACCAGTTGATGCTTCATAGAATGCTGCTTGCTAGGTTTTAAGACCCAGACACCACTCACCAAAGTGGTATGTAGAACACTTTCTTAAAAAACTTTTTTATGTCAGTTGACCTAGATGTCCCTGAAACCATACTCCCCAGATCTCTACTCCTGCCACTTCTGTCCTTTAAAGTGTTTGGTTATGTTTAGGAAACCTCTTAGCTTTTTGTTTAATCCAGTTGTGCTGATTTTTTCTGTGTTGTGTAATATCCCTCCTTTCACTTAACTTAGTTCTTGCCTACTATCTAATTAATGAATACCACTATCCCTGTCTGTCACTCTTGTAACTATCAAAGACTGATTTCTCCTTTGTTTAAACTGTTTCTTGAGTCTTTATAATAGTAGTCTGTCAGTAGGGGCTTGCTTGTTGCTGTGATGCTGGGAGCTATGCCACTGGCATTTAGGTACCAGGAGGGTCACCCATTGTAGACAGGTTTTGGCTGAGCTTCCAGACTAAGAGACTAAGAAAGACTCTGCAGTCTACTTCTGAAAAGAAATTAGCCAGTAAAAACCTCATGAATAGCAGTGGAACATTGTCAGACATGGTGCTTGAAAATGAGCCCCCGAGGTTGGAAGGCACTCAGAAGATGACTAGGGAAGAGCTGCCTCCTCAAAGTAGAGTTCATTTGAATGATGTGGATGGAGTAAAGCCTCCAGGATCTTCAACTGCTGATGTGCCATGACTCAAAATGAAAACAAACAGATGTAAACATCCATTAATCAGAAGATGGAATGTATGAAGTACGACTCTAGGAAAAATAGAAATTGTCAAAAATTGAAATGGGACATGTAAACATTGACATCCTAGGCATTAGTGTGCTGAAATGGACTCATACCAGCCATTTTCAATCAGGCAATTGTGTGATCTGCTACGCTGGGAACAAAAACTTAAAGAAGAATGGTGTTGAGTGCATTGTCAAAAAGAACGTTTGAAGATCTGTCCTGAAGTACAGTGCTGTCAGTGAAAGATAATATCCACATTCTTACAAGTAAAAGCAGTTAATAAGACCATTGTTCAAATTTATGCACCAATCACAAAGGCCAGAGATGAAGAAAATGAAGATTTTCATCACCTTCTGCAGTCTGAAATTGAATGAACATGCAATCAGGATGCATTGATAATTACTAGTGATTGGAATGCAAAGTTGGAAACAAAGAAGAAGGATAAGTAGTTGGAAAACACAATGCTGGAGACTGATAATAGGATTTTGCATGACTAGCAATTTCTTCATTGCAAATATCTTTTTTAACCAACACAAATGATGACTGTACACATGGACCTCACCAGATGGATAAAATTGACCACATTTGTGGAAAAAGATAATGGAAAGTCTCCATATCAGCAGTCAGAACAAGACCAGGTGCTGACTGTGGCACAGATCATCAACTGCTCATATGCGAATTTGAACTGAAACTGAAGAAAATTAGAACAAGTCCACAAGAGACAAAGTATGACCTTGAATATCTTCCTCTTGAGTTCAAAGACTATCTAAAAAACAGATTTGATGTGCTGACAACTAATGACCAAAGACCAGAGGAATTGTGGAATGACATCAAAGACATCATCCATGAAGAAGGCAAGAGGTCATTAAAAAGACAGGAAAGAAAAAATAGACCAACTCAGATGTCAGAAGAGACTTTGAAACTTGGTCTTTAATGTCAAGGAGCTAAAGGAAAAGGAAGGAATAATGAAGTAAAAGAATGAAACAGAAAACTTCAAAGGCAGCTTGAGAAGATAAAATGAAATATAATGACGTGTGAAGAGCAAGGGAAGAACACATTCTGCATTTCTCAGCTGAAGAAACTGAGGAAAAAAATTCAACCCTCGAGTTGCAATAGTGAAGGCTTCTACAGGGAAAATATTAAATGACTGAAGATACATCAAAAGAAGATGGAAGGAATACACGGAGTCATTATACCAAAAAGAACTGGTCGATTTTCAGCCGTTTGAAGAGGTAGCATATGATCGGAAACCAACAGTACTGAAGGGAGAAGTCGAAGCTGCATGGAAGATATTGGTGAAAAACAAGTCTCCAGGAAATGAAGGAAGATAAACTGAGATATTTCACCAAACAGATACAGTGCTGAAAGTGCTCATTCATCTATGCCAAGACATTTGGATGAAAGCTCCCTGGCTAACAAGCTGGAAGAGATCCACATTTATGTCCATTCCAAAGAAAAGTGATACAATCAAATGTAGATTACTGAACAGTATCATTAGTATTAGACACAAGTAAAATTTTTCTCAAGATAATTCAAAAGTGACTGCAACAGCATACTGACAAGAAACTGCCAGAAATTCAATCTGTATTCAGCAGAGGACATGGAAACAGGAATATCATTGTTGATGTCAGATGGATCTTGGCTGAAAGCAAAGAATATCAGAAAGATGTTTACTTATATTTCATTGACTATACAAAAGCATTTTACTGCATGGATCATAGCAAATTATGGGTAACACTACATTTAACAGGAATTCCAGAACACTTAATTGTGCTCTTAGGGAATCTGCACATGGATCAAGAGGCAGTTGTGCATACAGCACAAGGGACACTGCAGGGTTTAAAGTCAGAAATGGTGTGTATCAGGGTTGCCTCCTTTCACTATACCTCTTCAATCTGTCTCCTAAACAAATAATCCAAGAAACTTGATTATATAAAGAAGAATGGGGCATCAGGATTAGGGGACAACACATTAATAACCCGCATTTACTCAGATGCACTACTTTACCTGCTGGAAGTGAAGATTTGAAACGCTTACTGATGAAGATTAAGACTACAGTCTTCAGTGTGGATTGCATCTCATCATCGAGAAAACAAAAATCTTCACAACTGGATCAGTAAGCAACATCATGATAAACGGAGAAAGCATTGAGGTTGTCAAGGATTTCATGTTATTTGAGTCCCCAGTCAATGCCCGTGGAAGCAGCAATCAAGAAATCAAAAGATGCATTGCATTGGGAAAATCTTCTGCAAAGTAACTCTTTAAAAGTATTGAAAAGTAAAGATTGCACCTTGAATACTAACGGGGTTCCTGAAAGACATCCTGGTATTTTCAATTACATCATAATGCATGTGGAAGTTGGACAATAAACAAAGAATATGGGAGAAGAGTTAGTGCCTTGGGATTGTGGTGTTGGGAGGAATGTTGAATGTACCATTGACTGCCAAAAAAAACCCAAAACAAAACAGATCTGTTTTGGAAGAAGTACAACCAGAGGGCTCCTGGAAACAAAGATGACAAGCCTGCATCTTACATACTTTAGACATGTTGTCAGGTGGGCTCAGTCCCTGGAGAAGGACATCATGCTTAGCAGAGTTGGAGGGTCAGCCAAAAAAAGAGGAATACCCTCAGTGAGACGGATTAACACAGTGGCTACAATGACGGGCTTTAGCATAAAAACGATTGTGGACATGGCATGAGAATAAGCAGTGTTTCATTCTGTTGTGTATAGGGTCACTATACTGGGAAATGACTCAACAGCACCTAAAAACAACAACTTTTGTCCTTTTTAAACTTATTTTGCTTACCATAATGCCTTCCAGATTCTTCTATGTCTATGTTATGAAACATTTCCCACATTTGTCATTGTTTTTTTTCACCATTGCAAGGTATTCCATTGTGTGAATACACCATGGTTTGTTTATCCAGTCATCCACTGATGGGCACCTACGTTGATTCTACCTTTTGCTATTGTGGACAGTGCTACAGTAAACATCAGAGTGCATGTATCTGTTCATGTGATAGCCCTTATTTCTCTAGAATATAGTCTACGCAGTTGGATTGCTGAATCATATGTTATTTCTACTTCTAGCTTTTTAAGAAAGCACTGAACTGATTTCCCAAGCATTTTTACCATTTTACATGTCTACTAGAAGTGTGTAAGTGTTCCAGGCTCTCCACAGCCTCTCCAAAGTGTATTATTTTGGATTAATACCATCCTTATTGAGGTAAGATGATATCTCATTGTAGTTTGAGTTTGAATTTCTCCAATTGCTAATGATTGTGAGCATTTCTTTATGTATCTATTAGCCACCTAAATGTCTTCTTTGATGAGGTGCCTATTCATATTTTAATCTGCTTATTTCATTTTTGTTGTTGAGGTTTTGCAAGTTTGGAGGTTAGATGCTGATTGGACTTGTATTCAATGTTTGTTTTTCTCAGTCTGTAGATAGTCTTTTTACTCTTTTGGTAGTCTTTGGATGAGCATAGTCAAGCCAAGCCAAGTGCCATCGAGTCGGAGCCGACTGATGGCGACCCTAGGGACCAGGGTAGAACTGACCCCCAGAGTATTCAAGAAGCACCATAAGTGTTTAATTTTCAATAAGCCAGCAGCAGGGGATTCCCCGTAGATCAGATCTCCCTAGTCCTAGGTACTTCTGGACACACTCTCCCTTTCTCATTGCTCAGTGTGATTTTTCAGCTTTACCTTTGATGTTCAGGGCTCCCAGAATCTCATATATAATCCATTCATTTGTTCTTTGGGGTCTTTGTTGTTAGAGTGATCACAGGAAGCATCTGACTACTTTGCCATCTTGGCCCTGCCTCTGAGCTTCTTAAACTACATTTATTTTTCCTTTTTCAATGTTGAGAGTGTCACCCTCTAGTGGGCTAATGTATCTTTTCTTGGTGTGGTAGAGGCAGAAGAATGAATGTCACTGTTAGCAGCATCCATGATGCTGAAGAAACTGTTGCTTCAGTTAGCAATACTGAGTAGAAATCCTCTGAAGATCTAAATTTGACTGAATAAATGCACTTGCCCATGCTGACTGGCATCATTTTAAGTTAATTACTATGAACTGCACGTGGGGCTCTGGTGCTTAGAGACCACCCCACCACAGTTATCTGGAAAAATGAATGTTGCTCTCTTATTCCGCCACATCACTATGTTCATAATTTCTCGTATCAGGCTCACAACACCTCTTCCTACTCCTCAGTCTTAGTTAAGAACATAGCTTCTTAGTTCCTGATTGCTTAGAAATAATCATTATTCTAAGCATGTTTTGCATGCTCCCATTACCAAATTTAATATCAGCCTTCATCTCAATTTCTCAGTTTCCCTGGGTGAACTGTGTTTGACTATAAGCCCAGTCTCTTTTTTGAACTGAAGCCCCTCATATATTTAAGGATTTTATTTCTCTTCTCTCTTCTTCAAGCATCATCATATTTTCCCATTCTTAAGATTCTTTCTAGGGTGTATATGTACACAAATTATTTTCCATCTGCAAAGCAAAAAAAACCCAATTTCCTTAGCCCTACCTACCATTTCAGCCACTGCTCCCTATTGCAGCAATTTTTTGAGAAAATTATTATTAATAATGATCAGTTCCCACATGCTCTTTAATTCTCTTCTGAACCTGTTCCATCTTAAGCTGGAATTGCTACAACATTATGAGAAGTGTTCTTCTGAAGGTCAGTGACCTCCACAACACCAAACCTAATAGTCATGCTTACTGTCTTGTCTCAGGGCCTTTGTATAGACTGTTCCATCTGTTGAGAATTTTAGAATTTCATCTAGCTATGTTTATGTGTTCTGTAGCTTTCTTTTTAAATGCTATTTTGCCAGGAAAGCTTTCTTCAATCTTTTCATCCCCTTATAAAACATATAAATTCTGCAAAAGCATGAATTATACCTAAGATGTTCACCTCTATATTGCTTTTTGTTCACTTCAGGGAATTAATCAATATTAGTTGAATAAATTTAATTTAAAAAACTATTAAATTCAAGAGAAATTCATCCCAATCTTTTTTTTTTTTACAACAGAGTGTCCCACAATTTTTGGGAGCCCTGGTTGACCAGTGGTTAAGAGCTCAGCTGCTAACCAAAAGGTCAACAGTTTGAATCTACCAGCAGCTATTTAAAAAGTTTTTGGAGGAATTCTACTCTGTCCTATAGGGTTTCTATGAATTGTAATTGACTCAATAGGTATTATATTACCACACAACTTTAATAATGCAGAGGTCATTTCTGCTAAGTCAGTGGTAGTGAGCTCCATAGACATTGTAATGACTAGATAAAAAAAGTATGTGAAAGAGTTAGAATCCACTGAGGGCACCAGTTCATGGTAGACCCAAACAACCTAATTTGCACGGCTAGGCAATGGGAAAGACAAAGTAACAGGTGGAGTCACAGAAAGTAGAAACAGTGTCTGGCACAAGCTATCACACTCAGTATGGCTAGCAGTCATGCCAGGGTACTCAGACTTAATCCTAAGTAGACATGTCTCACTTTCTAAATTCTCAGTTCACAATTTAGAAGTATCTTAGAAAAAAACCAAAATCAGTCTTTAGAGACAAGACGAAAAATGCCTGAATTTCGACTGATAGTATAACTTCATATGAAAGCAAAAAAAAAATTATATTTTTCTCTGGTTGGAACTGTAAAATGGAAGAGCCAATTTTCACTCTAATCCCATTTGCCTTACACTTACTGGAAAGGAAATTTCTTATAGAATTTGGCAATAGGTTGGCAGCCATTCCTAGTTCATAGTTTTCAGGATGATAAATGTTAACCTTTTTTAAGTTATTGCCATTTTACAGAAAAGTTAAAAGAAATTATATTTGGCATAACTTAATAGTTACTATTTTTATATATTTTTAATTACATAAGCAATAGAAGCTCACTGTAGAAAACTTTTTAAATTAAAAATTGGAGTGTGCTTTCTTCGTATTTTGACCCACCTTGTTTTCCATAAATATGCAGTGGAAACAAATCATATGTGAGGATTGGGTTTGAGATTTACTAAATAAATTAAAAAATGGCATTTAATTAGATTTATTCTTGCATTCTCCTATATTGCTTGTAAAATACAGTACAAATCTATCTCTGTATTAAGTCCAACAAAGCCAGTGTTTTCTTCTAGTATCTGAATAGATCATGTTTCTTTAATTCACCACTATGTGATGGAATTTGGTTTGCATAAGGAGAGTAATAATGAGAACTTAGTATGTGCCTTACTAAGTTTTCATCACTAAGTAAAAGAACTTCACCTATTTCACTAATGGCATGCATGTGTATCCATGTGTGGTGAGGGGAATGAGAATTAGGATTTGTTAAAGAAGAGCGCTAAAGAAAGACTAAATGACTATTTAGCTTTTGATACACAGTATAGTATTATTCACCAAGACAGTATCTTAATGAAACATAATAATCTACTCAGAGAAGATTATAAACTCAATTTTTTCATGCACATATTTTTCAATAGTGACATAATCTTTTAAGTACACAACTTGATGATGGATTTTGACAACTGTATGGGTTGCTATGAGGTGGAATCAATGCCTTTTTTTTGTTGTTGGTATATGCCCTCTAACCATCATCCCATTAAAATTTCTTTCTGCCGATTTCCAGTAAAATTTCCTCTAGTAGCAATCACTTTTAAAATTTTTTAAAATCACAATTGCTTTAAATTTGCTTTAACCATCCTTCATTAGTACCAACAACTTGGTGGACTTATTGATTAGTTTTCCCTTATGGATTTCAAAGCACCCTGGTCAGGCTTTAAGGCACAGATGGATCAGAAATAATAACGATAAGATGCTAAAAAAAATAGAAGCCCAAGTACCTCTCAGTTGTACAGAGGCAATAACAAACTGAGTAACAGCACATTAAAATAAATTTAGTGGAAGAATGAGAGTCAAGAGAAGAAGTCAACTTACTTCTGACTTATAGGTACCCCATAGGACAGAGTAGAATTACCTGACAGGGTTTCCAAGGCTATAAATCCTTACAAAGGCCAATTACCACATATGTCTCCCATGAAACCGTTTGTGGGTTCAAACTGCTGACCTGTCCATTAGCAGCCAAGCCCTTTAACCACTGCTACACCAGGGCTCCTTTCATAGAATATCATACATCATATGGTATTGTATCATACATACAACATGACTATATGTGGTACAATAGTGGTTAAGAGCTACAACTGCTAACCAAATCACCTCTTTCAGTTCAGATCCAACAGGTGCTCCTTCAAAACCCTATGGAGCAGTTCTGCTCTGTCTTATAGGATTGCTATACATTGGAATCAACTCAATGTCAATGTAGGTTTTTATATATATATGTATGTATACGTATGTATATATAAAATCAAACCTGCTACTGTTGATCAATTGGGACTTACAGTGAACCTACAGGACAGAGTAAAACTGCTGCACAGGGTTTCTGAGGAGTTTCTGATGGATTCAAGCTGTGGACCCATGGGAAAGTAGTTGAGCTCTTAACCACTGTGTCATCAGGGTCCCATTTCATATGTAAAAAACTAAAAAATTCAAACCAGTTGTCATGAATTTGTGTCCCCCCCCCAAAATAGGTGTAAACATGTGGCTGGGCCATGATTTCAGGTATTCTACCATTGTCCTTCATTTTGTGATTTTGCTTTGCTGTATGTTAAAGGATTAGGGTGGAACTGTAAATCCCTTTAGAAGATCACCTCCCTGTTCCACTGTAAAGGAAGCTTCCTGGAATATGGCTTGTGCCAACTTTAATCCTTGTCCTACAAGAGACAAAAGGAAAGGGAAGCAGGAAGAAAGTGGGAACCTCACACCACCAAGAAAGCTGCACTGGGAGGAGTGTGTCCTTCAGACCTAAGGTTTCTGCGCCAAGATGCTCCCTGGACAAAGACTGATGCAATACCAGATTTTCCTCTAGAGCCACCAAGGGGGAAGCCTTTCCCTGGAACGGACCTGCTGCATTTGGACTTGTAGCCTACCAGACTGTGTCAGAACAAACGTGTCTTTGTTAAAGCCATCCACTCTGTTGTGTTTCTGGTAGAGCAGCACAAGCTGACTAAAACACCAGTTGTCATCAAGTTAATTGTAACTCATAGCAGTGCTATAGGATAGAGTAGAACTGCCTCATAGACTTTCCGAAAAAACATCTAGCAGATTCAAACTGCTGACCTCTGTTGGTGAGCAGCTGCAGCTCTGAATCGCTATGCCATCAGGTTTTATATGGGGCCCAGAAAGAGTTGAGAGTCTCGTTAAATTGTTAATTTATGGTAACAAGATAAGATAAATCCACAGACAAGTCTTCAGAAAGAATTTCTCAAGCCAGGGAGTAATCAGTTGATCCAACAGCAATCTACAATGCTACATAGGGCCAGAATGAAACACTAACATATTTAAATCATCAGCTGTAAATTGGACATTTAGTTTTATTACTTCCTCTGATGATGGCAAGATGAGGTATGACAAGGCCATGAACATAATTGTTCTAAGTGCTATGTACCTCACTGCTACATACCACTGTGGTCACTGTCTAAGTAATCCCCTTGGGAAGCTATACACTGATGCCAGCATCTAGTCCACCCTTCAAAGCAATTTTGGAACTCTTTCTGGAATAGCCATTGTGCACAGTGGCACAGTGGAAAGTTTGTGAACTTAATGGTATAGTTGTCTGCGAGAGAGGTTTTAGCCAGTAAACAAATAAATGTATTGGAATACCCTCCCTACTCACCTGATTTGACCCCAAATGACTTTTTTCTTTACTGGAAGATAAAGGCATCATTGAAAGGAAGAGATTTGATGACATTCAGGACATCAAGGGTAATACAATGACAGGTCTGCTGGCCATTCCAGAAAAAGAGGTCCAAAATTGTTTTAAGGGTGGACTAGGTGCTGGCATCAGTGTATAGATCCCCAGGCAATACTTTGAAGGTGACCATAGTTATTTTCAGCAATGAGGTATGTAAAATTTTTTTCTATGACAAGTTCACGAGCTTAATTGGTAGTGTGAGGGTGTCGGTTTCTTAGTGCTGTTGTAACAGTCACATCAAAAGGGGCGTTATTCAACAGAAATTTATTTTCTCACAGTTTAGAAGGCTAGAAGTCTGAATTCATAGCACTACTTCCAAGAGAAGGCTCTCTCTCTGTCAGGTCTGGGAAAAAACCTGATCTCAAATTCTCTAGCTTCTCAGTTCTTTGATGATATCCATGTGGTGTCTACCTTCCCTCTGTTAGTGCTTTTCCTTACCATGTCTATGACGCTCTTATGTCACTTAAAAGTGTTCGGGTCTAAAACACAACCTAAATTAATATGGCCTCATTAGTATAACAAAGAAAACCCTGTTCCAAAATCAGATGACATCCACAGGTATGGGGTTAGAATTTCAATACATATTTTAGGGGATACAACTCAGCCTATAATATGAGTCTTTTGTTATACATGCTTTATGTAATGTTCTCAAGTAATATATAGCTCTGTAATAATCTTAAATCATATTAGACTTTGTAATACATATAAGGCATTTTTAAGTTACTTCTGTAATGATTTTAAACCATGGGTTCATAAATTACTTACACTGTAACTTGAATATAGACAATTTTTGAAGTAAGAAATAGAAAAAGGGAAATATGTGAAGACTGTGAGGAAAGTAAATAATTCTGAAGTTGACTCTGATCATCCTTGTATTAAAGCAGAACATAACACAGATAATTTTTCTAAACTAGCCTTGAGACATAAATCTAAACAACCTCCATGATTTCTAACACTGAAGAGTCAGCATTCAAATAATCTCCAACCCTAGAGAGAAAACATACATGCTAGTCTGGTCTTTATTTTGTGAAAAATTCACTTATAAGCCCTGAATATCTGCTCATTCATTGAAAGAAGGCAGAGAGGGAACCTTCCTGTAGAGTTAGATATATCTTGGGAGACTGAGACTTTATACTGAGATTTCTCCTGCCATTGCCAACCTTGAACTATATTTATGAGGGACCTCCATTGAATTTGAGCTGTGGTCAAGCCTGCCTCCTGAAACTTCTCATAAAAGACAAACATCTAAAGATTAAAGATTTGGAAAAAATAAAAGGAAAAAATTAGCATTGTAATTGTTAATTCAGATTATACAGTGCTAAAAAGAGTGTTATAAGGTCTTACTTGCGTGTTTTCCTGTGACTACCTTACAAAAAGCTAAATAAGTGTATGCATGCCAAACTTGAGTGTCTCTATTAATTTCTAAGATTAAAGTAAAAATCTTACATGCAGGAGCATGACCAGATTAGCTGCTGATTAATAGGAAAATAGCTATATTTTCTATAAATGTCTGAATAGCTGTGAGTTGAATTTGTAACCTGCTGCCATTGCATTTAAAGGCTTCAAACTCACTGCTGTCAAGTCAGGGCTGACTCCTAGTGACCCTAGAGGTCAGAGTAGAACTGCCCCACAGAGTTTCAAAGGACCAGGGTGAATACAAATTATGAACTGTGTCTTTAAAAAGTGGAATTATATCTAACACTAGTGATACAGTCAAACTGTTTATTTTTATGCTCATTTTTTTGGACTAGGGTTTTTAGCAGAATTTTTGTGCTTTTGTACCATGTTTAGGCTGCTCTCCTGATTATTTTTGCATACATGGTTTATTTAGATTTTTTTATATTTGTTAAAATGTGTTTTTTACTATCTATACAATATAAGAATTTATTTACTGAATGTATGCACATTTTCACCTATCTTTTGATATGAAAGTACATTGTGCAATTAGAAGAAATAGTATAAATGTGTGGTCAGTTTTTAGTATATCTCCAAATACTAATTTGGCATGTTTTCCCTAAAATTGTAATTTGTGAGTCAAAATAGATGAAGATTTTAAAAGGTGGTGTTTACTTCCAGTTGGGTTGCCAAAAGCTCAGTGAAAACTTACACGGCCCCTGGAAGGGATGAACGTGGCCATAGTAAAGCACTCCTATTGGGATTCTATATCATTACCAATCTTTGCTAATTAGACAGGTCAAACATTACATCCACAGATTAATTAGAACTTTGTATTATCGCTGAGCAGTGTGATAAGTGTAATATAAACTTTTAAGTATACAGGTTAGAGGGAGCTTATCACTGAGCAGTACGATGATTGTCACAGGAAGGAACCAGTAAAAGTATATTTTGTGGACCTGAAACTTCTAAGGATGCCACTTAAAACTAGATAATCAGTTTTGGATTTGAATCTAATATTGTTCTAGGATTCTTTCAGAAGAATTTGAACCATTGAATCTCATAAACTAGGCCATTTTTTTATTTACTAAATTTAGCGCTCATTGCCCCAGATTCTAAGTCATTAAGTGATTACTTTTATTTATTTTCTTGGGATGTGGCATGGTTTATTCAAGTAAATTACTACTGAAATAATTTGACTGTTTTGATTGTTTCACTCAGGGAATATTTATTTTTTATATGACCTGTGTACCAGGCATTATGCTCCAAGCTGAAGTATGAGACATACTTTCTATTTTTAAGAAATTTGCAATCTTGGAAGCAGAAGGAAGCAAGTGAGTGATGAATATGTTACTAACTATAACATAATTCTGTGATATAGTTATTAGCAGTAGAGAGAGAGAATTGTGCATAAGGGTTTACAACAAAATAATGGATTTTTAACCTCAAGAGGGCCCGTCCGCCATTGTGCCACCGTGATGTGTGCTACATAAGTAAACGAAGATCTCGAAAGTTTAACTCCACCTACATCACTCAAGTCAACTCTACTTTGAGGAGGCAGCTCTTGCTTTCTTGTGTTTTGAGTTCCTTCCAACATGAAGGGCTCACCTTCCAGCACTGTCTCAGACAATGTTCCATTGCTGTTCATAAAGTTTTTACTGGCTAATTCTTTCCAGAAGTAGACCATTGGGTCCTTCTTCCTAGCCTGGCTTAGTTCGGAAGCTCGGCTGAAACCTGTCCACCATGGGTGACCCTACTGGTATCTGAATGCTGGTGGCATATCTTCCAGCATCACAGCAACATGCAAGCTCCCACAGTACAGCAAAGTGACAGATGCATGGAGGATTGTGTCTCCTGTACTCAGCGAACTCCTAATGTGTAGGTGACATCACACAAAACACATGGTACTTAATCAAACAGTATTTGTTGCTAATAGGGAGAAATATGAAGGATATGTGATCATAATATTATTTGTGTGCTGTCAATATATACATAGATTATGGTTATTAAAGACAGGCAAAATAGTAGGTAATTGTTATCAAGTATACAAAAAATGCGTTCTTCTATCACATATACACCCTTGTCAGATAATTCCCTGCTCCTGAAGACTCTTGATAAAATTCAAAAACAATTTTTCTCAGAGTCTAACTTGAGGTCATTAGCATGCTAGGAATACTTATACAGAGAAAGAGTGAAAGATTCATAAACTATAATAATTATATGTTTATACACAACCACTTTTTTTTCTCCTTGTATCTCATGAAATAAGCTTATTCACCCCTTAAAACATATGTTTAATATTAATGTCTGTTTTCTTTTAATTGCCAGATCAGTGCTTTGCATCCCATAGATTTTGCAGAGTACTTTGACTTTACTTCTAAACTGTTCAGGCAGGTGTTTGTTTTTTGTTTTGTTTTGTTTGTTTGTTTAGATTTGCCTGTAATTTTACTGGTGAAAATTTTACTGAAAGTCACATAAGTGATTATCTTGTATCCTGATACTTTGCTGAATTCTTATATTAGCTCCAATAGTTATGAATTTCTTTGGGTTCTCTGTATAAACAATCACATCATCTTCAAAGAGGGAAATCTTTACTTCTTCATTGCCAATACGGATGGCTTTTATTTCTTTGAGTTGTCTAATTGAGCTGGTTTCAACTCATAGTGGCTCCATATACAACAGAGTGGAAAAACTGCCAGGTCCTGCACCACTCTCACAGCTGTGGTTGTGTTTGGGCCCAGTGTTGCAGCCACTGCATTAATCCATCTCCTTCAAATATTTTCTCTTTTTTTGCTGACCTTTCACAAGCACGATGTCCTTCTGTAGGGAGTGGTCCCTTCTGATAACATGTCCAAAGTGTGTGAGCCGAATTCTCGCCATCCTTGCTTCTACAGAGTATACTGGCTATATGTCTTGCCAGACAGATTTGTATCTTCTTCTTACAGTCTATGGTATAGTCAGTATTCACCAACATCATTATCCAAAGCCATCAGTTCTTCAATTTTCCTTATTCATTGTTGACCTTTCACATGTGTATAAGATGACTAAAAGTACTACAGCTCAGGTCGGGTGCACTTAGTCCCAAAAGTGTCATCTTTTCTTTCTAATACTTTACAAGAGGTCTTCTGCAGCAGATTTGCCTGTTGCGATATGTCCTTTGATTGCTTGACTGCTGTTTCCATGGATGTTGATTATGGATCCAAATAAAATTAAATCCTTGACAATTTCAACATTTCTTCTTAACATGATGTTATTTATTGGTGTGGTTGTGAGGATTTCTACTTTACCTTGAGAATTAACTGACACTGAAGGATGTTGTTTTTGATCTCTAACAGGAAGTGCTTCAAATCATCTTCACTTTCAGCAAGCAAGGTTGTGTAGTCTATGTATACCCAAATCGTCTTCCATGGCGTTGATTCTGACTCATAGCTCTTCTGTAGGTCAGAGGAGAACTGTTCCAAAAAATTTCCAAGGAGCACCTGGTGGATTTGGACTGCCAACCTATTCGTTAGCAGACGTAGCACTTAAACATTATGCCACCAGAGTTAACTAAACTTGATGCTACGTTCTTCTTCATATAGTCCATGTTCTCTGATTATTTGCTCAGTATACAGATTGAATAAGTGTAGTGAAAGAATACAACCCTTACATACACCTTTCTTCCTTGACGTTAACCACACAGTACCCTTTTGTTCCGTTCAAAGAGAGCTTCTTACTGTGTACAGCTCCCTCTTGAAGACAAATAAAATTTTGGAATTCCCATTCTTTGCAGTGTTGTTAGCCTATGCAGTCATTATGAACAGATAAGTTATCTCACTGCATTTTCAACTTTTAGTCAAGACCCACTTAATATCATTAATGGTATCCCTTATTCTATATCCCTTTCTGAACCTGGCTTGAACTTCTGACTGCCACAACTGCTTTTGAATGATGTTTAGCAAAAATTTACTTGTATGTAAGAGCCAAGCCAGCCAAGAGCCGTCGGGTCTGATCCGACTTACGGCAACCCTAGGGGTAGAAGGGAACATTACTTGTGTCCATGACAAAAACCGAATAATTCAACAGAATTTAGAAATTATAGAACAATATCATGGCAGATGCTGACATTTTGGTTAGCAGTGGTAGCACTTAGCCACTATGCCACTAGGGTTTCTGAAAGCCCCACAGTTAAGACAAACTGACAGATGTGTGAATAATGTAGGCATAGGAAGTTGTCAGTTGTTTTTCTGTTCAGATAGTGACACTAGTCAAACATGGTTACAGTGTAGAAGACTCAGGGACCGAAATTGTCATTACTTGATACTTAAAGTGTTGTAAGGGATGTGAGACATTTTGAAGTCTATATTTATCAACTATCTTTTCCCATGAATTTTCAAGAGGAAATAATGAAAATTTTGTACAATACTCTGTTGAAAACTTTAGAGCACGAATTTCATTGAAAAGATGCCACCTTTTATTTACTGTTATTGAGGAAGTAACTAGACGCTTTTTTTGTCCTCAATTCTTTATTTTTTTTCTTGTGTTTGTTTCTGTGACAGAGTTCTAAGTGTTACACATATATTTCCAACAAACTTTGAGCTTCATACACTCACATCAGTGGAGAGTGAAGATGCCTGCTGGTAACTTCTTCTGACTATTTTAAGGCTTTTAAGCCCACATAACCCAAGTGTTCAATCAAGAGTGTTAATTGCATGGGAATGGAAAGATAGCATTTTCCTGAGCCAGTACTCCATTAGATCTTAGTGAGGATGGATAGAAGAGGTGGGGAATGACCTGAAAATGTAGATTAGATTTGTCTGGAAAGGTAATGAACCTCTAAGCAAGCATAAGCTAAATTCATATTCCTAATAAAAATGGAAACGAGCCAGGATTCAGCCCTCATTATCAAAAATTTTTCATGATTACAATCTTGACTCAGTTCATGCTGCAAAATGTCTATGCTGACAGGTCTTTGTGTCTCCTGCTTAAAAAAAAATACAGTTCCCCAAATTTTATATATTTTGTCATAGGAAATTTAGAAAAGAATATTTTAAATCATATATTATTATGTCTAATTTATGTTCATATTACCAGTGTCTAACTCTGTAGCAAACACAATATGTGCTGAATATATATGTATATTTATAGAAAGAATGGATGAATAACTGTTTGCGATTTTAATATATAGTTATTGCAATCAATGTAAAAATAGGCTAACTTTCATTTTTCAAATGTCTAAACACAGTACAAAAGAAAAAAATAATTAGAAGTATAAAAAAATTGGAAACCCTGGTGGCATTGTGGTTAAGAGCAACAGTTGCTAACCAAAAGGTTAGCAGTTTATATCCATCAGGTACTCCTCAAAAACTCTATTGGGCAGTTCTACTCTGACCTGTACGGTCACTGTGAATCAGAATCAACTTGATGACACTATATATGTATATTTTAATGATTGATGTTGTAAATAATAAAATTCACACTTCCAAAAAGCATTCTAGATTTAAATAGACCTTTGTAAGTTAATACTATTTTTGAAAAATACATAAAAAAACCAATATACATTAAAAGAATATCTCAGTAGAGCTACAATCAATAGCTCATATTATTTAAGCAACATGTAAGGCATGTTGAATAAAGTACCAGTGCAACTACATGATTTGGACAAATTTATTGTTCATTACAAATGAAATTAAGTTTCACATAAGGGATCCAGAGGTTAAGATCAAGACATATTTTATGGTAATTCATTTAGGAAATTCTGGTGGTGTAATAGGAACCCTGAAGAAGCAGTAATGGTTAAGTATTATGTAGACTAACCAAAAGACTGGCAGTTCAAATCACCCAGGGGCTCCCTGGAAACAATATGGGGCAGTTCTACTCTGTCCTACAGGGCAGCTATGAGTTGGAATTCACTTAAGGGCAACGGTTTGGATTTTTCTTTTTCCCTCAAGGATCTACAAAGGGAAGTGAGGTACTGTTTCTTTCTTTCTATCTTTTTCTTTACATTCTCTCTCTCTTTCTTTTCTTTCTTTCTTTCAATGAGGAGTCATAGTACAGTTCTGCTAAACCAAGAATCCTGAATACTTGTGTTACCTGTTTACTTGAGACTCTTCAGTACAAGTGATTGATTCTAGTAATCATGAGAAGCTAGGGATACTGGTCTGTAAGAGAAGCATGTCTGGGACTTGTAGAGAGTCACTGGAGTCTCTCTGACTACTTTTGCACAGTGATGGAAACAGGAAGATCACTTATGGCAACTAAGACCCAATGAGGCAATCTAGGAGTAAGATTCATCAGAGATGAAAACCTGGCTTATTAATCAGTGCAAGCAACCTAGACCAGCTGAAGGGCTAGCTGAACATTTGGGTGATCTGAATACTGAGCGGAGGTATCGGAGTAAGAAGTATTGACCATTGCCTAGGACCAGCTCCTGCAATAGAGTATAATTTTATCTGCTAATCTCATTGTCCTGAGTTAGAGATCAACTTTTGTTAGAGATTTTGATCAGCCGTAATCTTAAAGTGTCACTAGCAAAATGGTTTAAATGTATAGCATGAGTAGACCTGAGAAAGGCAAATGCAGACATGTACTCTTGAATTTTTGTAAAAGAAAGAAATAAAAAAGAAAAGAAAAATCCCTGCCCTCTTCAAGATTGCATTTCAATGAAGAAATACACGCTGAATATTTACTGGACTCACTAGATCAAAGCGTGGCACATGGTTTGCACTTAATATTTTTTGAATGAATATATATTGATACTTTTCTATTTATAATCTTCCAATAGCTTATATCCTCCTTTCAGGTAAAATCCTCAAATTCTTAACTATGGTTCAGGAGCCTATACATGGTCTAGTCCCACCTTACCTTTCCATTATAATACTTCTTAATCATTCTGATCTAATACAGTCCTAATACAGATCCAAAGGTCAGCCAAAATGTGACTGAGGGAATTAATGAAAACATGACTAAAAGTTACTGGTGTATTGGAGGTAAACCTTAGGAGATACCAATGATGTCATTAACATGGTCTCATAACCAACCACCTATGAGATTAGATCCAAGTGTATTTTGAATAAATTGCTCAAAAGATGAAATTTATTTTTATATTTGGCTAGTCTTCTGCCAGGTGGGGAAAAAATAGCACTGTCACTAGTGACATCAACTTTGAAATCAAATCTATTGAAGTACAAATCTCCTTAGACAGAATCCCAATTTGGATGAAACTTAACCTGAAGTAAACAATTTAGCATGATTATAAAGTATAATCTTATTATCAGATTTCATTAAAGACAGCTTGTAGGAGCCAGTTTGGTTGGAAGGAAATCATTAGAATATTCACTGGAATTGTGAAGGTTGTATTGCATTTCCAGAGTCTGAATCAGTGAACTCTTTCCAGTCATGCTTGAATATGATGGCTTTGTGATGTGTCAGCTTGGCTAGACTGAACTACAATTTCCAGAATTCTCTGTGTAGTGACAGGTTAGAGTGGGTACAAAAGGAGAAGTATTTAGCGGCCAGTACATACTCTCCAGTTATTAAACAAAAACTAATCTAGGTGCTGCTGTGAGACATTAGGCAGCTATACTGTATACTGCATTTATGACTGCCCCTCCTCTTGTAATGCATTCATTCATTTATCAAATTAGTAAGTAGATATTGAGGGCCTACTTGGTGCCAATCACTTAGATAACTTCTGTCATTACAGCAGTAAACAAGAGCCTGTTCATCCGTTCATACAAATTTGAATTATTGGAATAGGTACACATTAAGCATTGAATTTCAAAAACACGTGACAATACAAAACTAAATTTAGGTTATTTGCAAATGACACTTACATACTTTGAGGAACATTATGTTGTCTTCCTAAGGTGGAATTCTTTTTCTCACTTCAGCAGCATTTATTGTAGCATTTATTTAGAGTTGTCAACTTGAATATATTTATATAGAGCATGTCCTCTTGGCTGAAAAGATTTTAAGCAAATGCGTTCTAAACTAAGTAAGTAATTTTTTTTGTCACAACTAAATCTTCAACATATAGAGCACTACCTGTCTTATATAGGAAATCAGTAAGTATTTGCTTAATGAACAAAAGACTGTCATAGACATGCTCACATCCTTCTTTGAAGGGGAGTTGAGGTGGTACACCACAGTATTCACCACATTCACTTTATGCTCCTTATATTGTTATTATTATTTATTCATATATATATCTTTTAGGAGAAGTTTCCCTATGACTTTGGTGGTATTTCAGAACAGGACTGTACTTGAACAAATTCGTGAGATTTAAGGTCAGGTGGCAAAAGGAACCCAGGTTGGTGTTAAATACTTGGCTGTTCGGTGAAAGTTGCCAATCCACATCTATTCAGCAGTTCTGTGGGAGAAAGCCCTGGTAATATGCTCCCATAAAGAGTACACTAAGAAAACCCTGTGATACAGTTCTACTCTGTCACCGTGGATTTCTGTAAGTTGGAGTCAACTCGACCATACCCAACAAGAAGTCAGGGAGGCCATGAAAAGTAGCATGGTTTATTTAGGGTGTAGAACTGGTTTATTCTGGTTTGATTCCCTGCTAATAATTTACATTTCCACACCTCAAATATACTGAATCAGAATCCACATTTATCTAGATCCCAAGGTGATTCTTGTATACATATATAAGACTCAGCAATGGTCTTTAATAATCACCTTGGGATCTAGTTGATTCAGTTCCTGTGTATTCCATCCCAAAAGGTCCATATATATAAGCAAGCCAAGCTACCAAACCCATCACCATTAAGTTGATTCTGACTCATAGAGACTTTACAGGACACAATAGGATTGCAAAATATGGTTTCCAAAGCTATAGATATTTACAGAAGCAGACTCCCACATTTTTCTCCGGTGGAGCCGCTGGTAGGTTTGAATTGTTGACCTTTTGGTTAGCAGAAAGAGATATCTAATTTTTCCAGCAAAATTTGTTGGAAGTTTTGTCTTCTGTCAATGAATTTCTTTGACAATTTTGTCAAAACAAATTGACCATATATATTTGTGTCAATTTATGGGCACTTTTTGTTTACATTCATATCCTTGTCTACTGCTACAGTCCCACACTGTCTTGACTATTGTAGCTTTGTCATAAGTATTGAAATAAAGTTTTACAAGAAGTAAGATTTTGTTATTTTTTGAAATTCATTTTCAATATTTCCTTAGTGGCATTGTATTTTTCCGTATACAGATTTTTCTCATGTCTTGTCAAATTTGTTTATAAGTAATTCACGTTTTGGAGGCTATTGTGAATTGTATTTTTAAATGTTAGTTTCTTTCTGCTATTTACTGCTGTTAGTTTCCTTAGAATTGATTCAAATATACTTTATTTGCTGGTACATAGAAATATAATTACTTTTACATATTGGTCATATCTATGACATTGCTAAATTTGATTTCTAAGTCTAGTAGCTGTTTTGTAGATTTCAGTTGATCTTTCAATTAGAAAAGGTTTCCAATCCATATGTATTTACTAATTTTTTCATTTGTTTATATCTGTTGCTCTGGCTAGCTCCTCCGCTTTAGAGTAGAATAGAAAAGATGAGCACTGAAACAACAGTGATTCTCTTGATCTTTGGTGGGAAAGCATACGGGTTTTGTATTTTGTTTTTTTATCATTGATTATTGTATCAGCTCTAGTTTTTCATAGATGTGCTTTGTCAGATTGGAGAAGTTTCTTAGTTTTACTGGATGATATTTTCAGGAATACATATTTTTAGGAACATATTTTTGATTTTTTCAAGTTCTTTTCCTGCATGCACTAGGACAATCATACACTTGTTTCTCATTTCATTTTGTTTATATAGTGATTGTATTGATTTATTTTCAAATGTTACTCTTCAATTCCTAAAAACTGAAAAGGGAAGAACGTACTTCAGATGGGGCTAATTCAATGGCAGTTGGTTTGGATTTGGGGGGGGTTATGGCAAAAAACAAAACAAAAAAAAAGTGAACAATGTTGAAAGCATCAAAAGAAACTTAAAGGAGTACATAAGGTCACTTACCAAAAATTGCTCCAATTTTCAGCCACTTCAGGAAGTAGCATATAATCAAGAATTGGTGGTACTGAAGGTTGAAGTCCAAGCTGCACTGAAGTGATTAAAGAAAAGTAAGTATCCAGGATATGAGAAAATACCAGTTAGATGTTTCAGTAAGTGGAGGCAGCACCAGAACTCTTCATCATATATGCCAAGAAACTTAGAAGACAGCTACCTTGTCAACTGACGGGAAGAGATCCATATTTGTGCCCATTCCAAAGAAAGATGACTCAACAGAATGCAAAAAATTTCTAACAATACCACTGATATCAGACATAAGTAAAATTTTGCTGAGGATCGTTCAAAAATGGTTACAGCAATACATCAATGAGGAAATATAGGCAGAATTCAAAAGAGGACTTGGTAGGAGGGGTTTAATTAATGATGTCAAATGGATGATGTCTGAAACAAAGAATACCAGAAAAATGCTTAGCTGTGTTTTATTGACTGTCCAAAGGCGTTTGACTGTGTGATCATAACAAACGAAGATCAACATTATGATGAGTCGGAATCCCAGAACTGTGCTCATAAAGAGCCTTTGCATAGACCGTAAGGCCATCATTGGAACAAAACAAGGGGATGTTGCGTGGTTTCTATCCAGAAACGGTGACTCAGGGTTATATCGTTTTGCCATACTTATTCAATCTGGTTGCTGAGTGAATAATCCAAGAAGCTGGACTACATGAAGAAGAATGCAGCATCAGTACTACAGGAAGGCTCATTATCAATTTGTGATATGTAGATGATATAACCTTGTGTGCTGAAAGCAAAGAGGATTTGAAGCACTTACTGGTGAAAATCAAAGACCAAAGCAGTCTATAAATTGTACCTTAATTAAAAACGAAAACAAAATCCTTCACAACTGGATCAGTACACAACAACATGATAAACAGAGAAAATATTGGACTTGTCAAGGATTTCATTTTGCTTGAATCCACAATCAACATCCATGGAAGCAGCAGTCAAGAAATCAAACGACTCATTGCACTGGACAAATCTGCTACAAGAGATCTTTTTTAAATGTTGAAAAGCAAAGATGTCACTTTGAGGACTAAAGTGTGCCTGACACATGTCAAGGTGTTTTCAGTGGCCTCTTAGGCATATGAAAACTGGATAGTGAATAAGAAAGACTCAAGAAGAATTATTGCATCCTAATGATGGTGTTTGTAAAGAACAATGAATACACTGTGGACTGCCAAAAGAATGAATAACTATGTCTTGAAAGAAGTACAGCCAGCATGCTCTTTAGAAAAAAGCACAATAGGATTTTGTCTTCTGCATTTTAGCCGTGTTGTTAGGAGGGACTGGTTTCTGGAAATGAACATAATAGCTGATAAAGGAGAGGGTAAGTGAAAAAAAAAGGAGGCCTTTTGACAAGATGGATTGGAAAAGTGGCTGTAACAATGGGCTCAGACATAACAAAGATTGTCACGATAGAGCAAGACTGGGCAACATTTTGTCCTGTTGTACACTGAGTTGCTATGAGTTAGAACCAACTAGATGGCACCTAACAACAGGAATTAACACAATAAAAAAATGTATATATGAAACAAGGGGGGACAGAAAATATATAAAATAAATACAAAGCTGAGTTGTACTTAGTTAAAATACCAATTAGCCATATTTAAAAAGCCACAGTCATTTAGAAGATTACAGTATCCACTGATTAAGAGAAAAATAGTTGTCTAGAAGACTCAAATTTTATAATTATGAGGCACTACTCGTAATTATAAGAGTGTACTGGTGGTGCAGTGGTTAAGAGGTATGACTTCCAACTAAAAGGTTAACAGTTCTAGCACTCCTTGGAAACTGTATTGGACAGTTCCACTCTATCCTATAGGTTCACTATGAGTTGGAATCAACTTGGCAACAGGATTTTTGTTTGTTTGGTTGGTTTTTGTTCAAATGTAGGAATAGGAAGAACTGATTTTCAATAATCTATGATTTGGGAAAAGTATCATAGGTTGTAATTGTCTGGTTAACATTTAACATAAATAAGTGAATGACAAAGCTACTAGAAAATTTCTAATGTTAATTGCTTTCTTCAGAGAAAGATAGTGGCTGCGATTTTACGTAACCACATCTGAAAATCAGTCCTTATTTTTACGTGTTGTCTTTAAGGAAAACATTACTAACAAGGCAGAACCATGAGAGAAAGGTAACTGAAACGGTGAGGGACTTGAGAAGCGTTTGTTCACCCTTTCGGTCCAGAAGTAGTACTGAGCTCTTATTATGTGCCTGGTGCTGTACCGGGTAACAGATTAAATAAAATGAAACAAATGACCAAAATTCCTTAGCTAAAACTGAAGATAGGGAGAGAGACAAGTGATAAGATGACAAATACAAAGTGAGGTAACTGTAAGTCATTAAAACCCAACAGAAGGACAAAGTGACAGAGAGGAAAGGGGTGCTACTTAGATAGAGGGATCAGGAAAGGAAAGATGGGAAGAGTTTCAACCTGAGGAAATGGTAAATGCAAAGGCCCTGAAGTGTAGAGTGCTCTTTGAATGTTCTAAAATTGACAAGGAGGTTAGTTTCACTGATATGGTATAGGCAGTGGATGAAAAATTGGTTGAAGTCATTTACCAGTTAACCAGAGGACAGATCATGCAGCCTCATAGAGGGTAGGTGAAGGACTTCAGGTGTGGTGTGATGGTTAAGCAGGCCGGCTGCTAACTGATAGTTTGGTAGTTTGAACCCACCAGCCACTCTGCCAGCGGAAAGATGTGGAGTCTGCTTCTGTAAAGATGACAGCTTTGGCTATCCTAAGTGACAGCTCTGCTCTGTCCTGTAGGGTCACTGTGAGTTGAAATCAAATCAACAGCAATGGGTGGAAGTTATTAGGTAGTTATATGTGTATGTGTGTGCATATAGTATGATCAGACTTACATTTTAAAGGAATTTGCATAAGCAAACAAGAACAGAAGTAGTGAGATCAGTTTATGTAATGTGTGTACTACAAGTCTTGTATTTCAGCTAGAATTGAACGAAATGACATTTAAGTTTACACTCTAAGCCTTCATTATTAATTTATGTCAGTTTCTCCTCATTCTACCTTTTCCCTGTCAAAATAATCATTCTCTTTCAGTCACTCTGCTTTATATAGCAGCAATTAGCAGCCGACCTGCTTAACCACCACACCAAAGCTAAAGTTCTTCACCTGCTCTATGATCTGTTCTCTGGTTAACTGGTAAATGACTTCAGCCAATTTTTCTTCCCTTGACTACTCCGTATCTGTGAAACTAACTTCCTTGTCATTTTTAGAACCTTCAGAAAATGCTATACACTTCAGGGTGTGTGTGGGTGTGTGTGTGTGTAAATTCATTAAAATATTTTATAGTGTTTTTGGTGAAAATTTCCAAGCAAATTAACAATTTCTGTGCTGTTTATTCAGTGATCTCTTTTATGTTTTCCAGTGTGCCACCTTTTTCATTATTTCCTTCCTGGTTGTTCTATTTGCAGTAATCAAGTTTCCCTAACCCCTTGCCTTCTTGTCTTTGCTTTTGAGTAAGTGTTGACCATTTGGTCTCATATATATTATTTTTTAAAGGATCATAATACTCATGGATGATAGTGTTTATTTTATGAGCCAATTCATTATTTAACGAAAGAGTGATCTCATGGAGTAGTTTTGGTTCAGAGTTTAAAGAGTACCTCAGGACAACAGTCTCAAGGACTACTCCAGTCTCAATTAGTCCAGTAAGTCTGGACTTACTATGAATTTGAGTCCTGTTCTACATTTTGCTCTCATTCTATCAGGATATATCTATTATGTGCTTGATCAGAATAGTCAGCAGAAGTAGCTGGGCATCATCAAGTTCTTCTGATCTCAGGTAGATGATGCTGGGACTCATGCAGACTATTACTTCTACTGAGTAGTATTTTTTCTGAGTCTTGGTTTCATTCTTCCTATTTTATTCCAGATATATAGAGACCAACAGTTGTGAGTTCGATGGGAATATGTTTTATTGTTGACAATTAAAGGATATTTGAGCCCAAACTTAAGAAATATAAATTAAATATGGCAAAAACACAAAATGAATTTACTAAGGAATTACTGATATTAAAATTTTTAAATGGCCTAGGATTTTTTTTTTACCAGTTTCAAGTGCAAGAATAATTTTCTCAAAAATGCAGAAGCCATCATTTATTTCACAAAAAGTGATGAAATTAAGGTAGATGCACAGAGAAGGAAACCATAGGAAAGATGGCTGAGTGCTGCTGCTGGAAGCCTTGACAATCTCTCTACAGGGCGCGGGTCAGTATTTTATCTACTTAAACTGTATAGTAAGTAACTCTAGGGGAGATCTGTGATGCGTAATGTGTTCTAAATCCTCCAGCCACTGCCTGGAAAAATATAACCTAATAAAAACTGCTTGATACATAATTTGGCACCCCATTGCTTAATTGCAGATACAGGAGAAATGGATAGGAGCAGATTACTATTATTTAAGATTTATTAATCACTCATAATGTACCTGGTGTTCTATAAAACATGGACCAATCCATCCCTTCTTACTTTTAACTTTGATTTCATGCAAAATGAGTTGCACATTTTAAAAACATTTTAAAAATAGCACTCACTTCAATACATTTTAAGCTCCTCTCACGTGTGTGTGTGTGTATACACACATACAAATATACATATATATGCATTTTTGTTTCAATATGAATTATGATGTAGAAAGAGTAGGTACTGAGAAATGAAGATGAGCAACAGAGTCGAGTAACTGTCAGTTGGAAGATGAGATGAAGGAGTCCCAAAAATCTGTTTTGTCATAAACAATTATCGAGTAATGTAAATTACTTCTCTAGCTTCTGTGGTCTCTTATTTCAAACTGTGTATGTGTATGGTATGTAATGTTTTATTTTGTTTTGAGGAAAAATAGTGCAATGTAGAAGGAACAACTGGAATTAATAATGGCTGGATTAGAGATGATTTATTCAGTATTTTAGATAACAAGTGTGAGATGTTAAAGGATTGAGTTGATAAAAATTGGAAAGAGGCAGGATTAAAATAATACAATAAAATGTTATACATGAAAACTAGTCTCTGCTGCTATTTCGGGGGGTTCACAATTTCTGCTGCTTCATTACTATCACTGTTGACATTACTAATGTTGCTACACTGCTGGTTGTCATATAATTTCAAAATACATACATGTGAACACACACAGGCACATGCACACCATTATCACCTCAATTTTCAGCACTTAAGTTTATTCTACCTGGAAGAGCAATTCCTTTCATATTCAATTCAACAAAATTAGTTCAGTATTTACTGAACAGCTACAAAATACTAGATGATGATTAGGGGCTTCAGATTAAAGGGAAAAAAAAGAAAGAAAGAAAAATGATACAATGTCCCTAACTGCTAGAAATTCATAATCTAAAAGAGGACCCAGAAACATTAACAGAAATGTGAGGAGTACTGTAATAAGAGTATGCATATGGTACTCTCGGAGACACACATTGAACCCTTGATGTTATTCAGGGTTTGAGGGAGAAACTCATTAGATTATATAAATCAAGCCTCTGTAAGTCTGTATAAGAGCTGTATAAGTCCTAAGCAGCAAATGAAGCACTGTTAGACAGTATTAGCAAGTTGTTTATTTATGTTTCCTTATGGTCTGTCTTGTACTTTTATCCTGTATGCTTTGCTAATTTTGCCTGTTTTTATGTCGTCTCCAACTCTGTAGTAAAAATCCTTTACCTTGCATAAAAAACCCAAAAACCAATCCCATTTCCGTCAAGTCAATTTAAACTGCTCCATAGGTTTTCCAAAGAGCGTCCAGTGGATTTGAACCGCTGACCTTTTGGTTAGCAGCCATGGGTAGCACTTAGCCACTGTACCATCAAGGTTTTATCGCCTTGCACACAGCCATTTATCTTTAGCTAAATTTCAGTTGTGAAACAGAAAGTCATTGTCATAAAATCCATGTCTGCCTCCCTCCCATCCTGAGTTTGGGATTTCTTTGTTTGAGATTACAAAACATCTTATACATATCTCTAAGAAGAACTTAGCATTTTTATTTTTTAACTGAAGTCTGTGTGTATGACTCCCACAAACTGAGCTCCTGGAGGTCAGAAACTGGGTCTTATGTGTGCTATACAGATTGACTGCCAGATTTAGAAAATAAATTTATGGGATGCCTTGTTAAATTGAAACTTTAGGTGAATGATAATAGTTTTTGGAGTCATTGGGTGGTGCAAGTGGTTAATGTGCTGAACTTTAATGGAATGGTTGCAAGTACATGTTCACCAAAAGGTACCTGGGAAGGAAGGTCTGATGATCTACTTCTGAAAAATCAGCAAGTGAAAATCCAATGGGTTATACACAGAATCCTGTGAGTCAGGGGCTGACTCAGCAGCAGCTAACAACAAGTGATACTGCAAACAACAGAGTAATGGAATCAGACGGAAATGAATGCTTCTCTGACTAGTCCTAAAGATTATAGGCTAGGAAACTCTGGGACAGTTGAGCCTTGTCATATAGGGCTTCTATGAGTTCAGATCCACTCAATAGCACACAGCAACAACATTATTTTATATTATCTAGAGAGTTATACAAAATGTATCAAGTCCTGTCTTCCCACTGACTTGACATATTTCATACTCTGCCACAATAGAAATTATAGATTAATCATTGATGTTCTGAGTTCCAAAAGATAGTCTCCTTCTTTGAACCTCACTTTCCAAACATGTACATTAAAAACACTATCTTATACAGCTCAGGGTTATCGTACAGTTTAAAGACATTTGAAGCTCCTGACACAAATGGGGAGTTTGATAAACGTTAGATTTTACTCTTAAGTTTGGTCTAGGTAAAGTTTCAGTGTTCTCTTTGTTTCTTCTTCATTTAGTTGATCTCTTTTCTCTCAGTTCCTGTGCCACTGTAACTTAATGTGTTGCAAAATTTCTTTTCTTTAATGGTTAAGGAAACTTTAGAACTCCTGATGTATGTCTTCCCTTATCCTAGCAGAAGTGTCTCTAATTCCAGACAGAATGAAGATATTATTTAGAGGCTGTCATTTCATGAATTGGGTGAGCAGTGTAGAACAAATAATTTCTTAGTGATAGCTGTGTCTATTCATACACTCAAATACATATGAAAAATGCTGATAGCTACCTAGCACTGCAGTGTTATTCTTAGGTGTCTATTCTTGGAAGTCTTCTATAATGTGGTTATATAAATATACACTTGATATTTAATTGCTATTCCATTATTGTCACATACAGAGTACTGTAAGACAAAGTGTCAGCAGCAGATAAAAATGAGCCAATTCCATAAAGGAGAAGAGAACTCATTGCTTTATAAATACTAGTGTAATAATCATCCTCATGGGTGAGATGCTGCTGGGTTTCCCATCGTAGTTCATGATCCATGATGTTATTCCAGCTGTGGAGTTGTTTCTGAAATCAGCAGGTATTCCATACTCATCTGATTTGCAGGAGACAGAAACTCTAGTGTTGAACTCCGTCTCACTTTTGGGCTGGCTTCGGGAAGTAAATAATCTTTACACTTTCCTTCAGTGCAGATAGTACCTAACCTTTCTGCTCAGGAGTTTTCTTTCCTATTAATAAAAAATGAATAAATGAATAATGATGATTTCAAAACAGTGATAACTTTCAGAATTTTAGAATGAGTAAATATAAGGAGTTCTACATTATCTTCATCTTTTAAGTGTTAAATCATACAAGTGCACATTGTAAATAAGAAAGTAACATTTAAACACAAAACACAAATATTTTAGTGTATTTAATTAAGTATTAGCAAACAAAATGTACATTTTGTGAAGCCTTCAAAATTGTAAAACTTCTGTGTCATGGGAAAATATTTTGCTTTTGGGGCTATTTTAATTAGTGGTTTAAGTGAGTATATTACAATTTATTTGAGTAAATAATGGGGATTCAGATCTAAATCTTCTCATATTTTCTTCCCTCCTAGAAAACATTGGCATCTACTTATCTGAAAGGGTAACAGAATTTTGTCTCTGCCTCATTTTTCTCATATAAGTTCGCTATAATAGTATACTCTGCAGTATTAAATGTATATATGAATATGTATTTACACATATATGAAAATTAAATTATTTAACATATAAAGAACACAAACCAATGGACAGCACACATAAAAAAAATTGCCATCTATCTAGTCACAGTGACAGTATAGGACGGAATAGAACTGCCCAATAGAGTTCCTACAAAGCAGCTGGTAGATACGAACTGTGAACATTTTGGTCAGTAGCTGAGCTCTTAATCAATGTGCTACCAGGGGCCCTGGCACACATAAAAACAAACAACAAAACAAACAAAAACCCACTGCCGTTCAAGTCAACTCTAACTCAGAAGTACCACAGGACAGAGTAGAACTGCCCTATAGAGTTTCCAAGGAGTACTAATTGGTTCAAACTGCTGACATTTTGGTTAGCAGCTGTATTACTTAACCACTACGCCCCAAGGATTTCCTTTAGAGGCATCCAATTGTACCTACTACTATTATAATCATCTAGTAAAGTCTTTCATGCTGCTTCCTTTTTTGACACAACATTGATCATGCCATCTTCCTCAGGACTCTTTTAGCTCTTTCTACTAGTCACCCAAAAACCCATTGCCACAGAGTCACTACTGGCTCATAGTGACCCTACAGGTGGTATAATAATTCTCTCTGTCATGGTAATTTGTGGACACGTTCTGTCATACCTCTTCTGGTAGAATCTGATCACTATGATGATAGGACTGTGTCTTAATTCTCTACTCTCTAGGGCACTACTGTTCAAAATACCTTGCATACTTCCAAAGTGTATGTTCAGCAAATGAATAAAATTCAACTTAAGGCACATATGCTAAAGATTGGCCTTGAAAAATCTTCAATTCTGTGAAAGTCATCATATATAGAGAACAAGTCTCCTGGCCATGCTACATCTTAGGGAGAAATTTAAGTAAAGCTTAGTCAAGTTTTCTTGGTCATATATTTCTACTGTAACTTGAGGTATGACGAGCTCAATAAATACTAGTCTAATAATCACCTCCAGGCCACAGTGAGATCCCAAGGATAACAACAGTAGGTGTGGCTTACACAGGTAAGAGAGAGCATAAGCCCAGACTTAACCTTTCTTTTTCAATATTGACCTGTGGAAGAATTGGTTTCATTAGAATCACAATTTGGAGAGAAACTCTTGGCAGCTTTTATGTATTTCTGTTTGAAATTTGTTTTAACTTCCTATGTGAATGACTTGAATCAGTTAATCAAAATTAACTACATCAAAGGAAAAAAGGTCTCTGTATTTCCTTATTTATATACACAGTTCTTTGAGTATAACGAAAGAAGTCTTTTGGAAATCATGAAAGCTATCTTTTTAAATGTCATTGTTTTTACTTCATATTTTGCTTGGAATATGTGTCCCAAGGTTGTTTTACTTAAAAAATAATAAATATACCTGATGAACAATATACAAAGGAAGAAATAAAAAAAGAAGATGGAGATGAAGTTGAAGGAAGAGATGAAGAAAAGGAATGAAGACAGAAAGGTAATCAACTGCCAAGCCAAAGAAGCTTAAAATAATTACTTGTTGTTACTAGGAGCCATCTACTTGGTTCCAAATCATAGTGACCCTAGTAAGCACTAAATAACGTTTGATTTTTATACAATTTCCTTGTTTAAGTATTTTGTGTGAGGTTAGACAATACTTATCCTGTTGTGATTGCCTTATTTCCTTTAGCATGCTTTCAAGTTTGTCTAGGTTGTAGCATTTGTTAGGACTTTCCTTCTCTTTATGGCTGTGTAGTATTCCATTATAAAATGGTCTTACAATAAGGGTGTCCTATCTCTGAACTTGAATAGGACAAGCTTTGTAAATGATACAGTTTTAATTGTTTTATTATTTGAAGCACATTTGATGGCACTGTGATGGAAACAAACTTCGGGTAAATGGCTGCTGCAGCATCTTCCAAATGGGGCAAAGAATAATCGATTATCATAGCCTGGTATTTTTCACTGTTGAAGTCACAGTCCTTCCTCATAAGCCCAATATCTTTCACCACTGGTAGTTACAGCCTCTCTTCATTCATCTTGGAAAAAGTAAAGGCCAAGGATTCCTCGTAACCAAAGTCCTCACCAAATGGTAATTTTTTGGAGACAGAGTATATGTTCTTGAATTTCCATTGTATTCTCATCTCTCCAAATGCTGCAGTTTTGTTTGTCAATAAAATCATTCATCCAAAATCGGGCCTCATCACCAAAGATGATTTTAGCAGGGTCAACTTACAATTGCTTCAGACCCCAGTCCGCAAAGTACAGCACAATCTATGGTCATTGGACTTCAGTTCCTGAGTTCGAGCAATTTGTAAGGGTAAAGCTTCAAGTCCAGAAGCACAATCTACCAAATTGTGGTCTACAAAAGGCCCAGTTCTTGTGCTCAGTGAGAAATTGATTGGGATGGATTCTCAGACACTCTAACAGTGGCAATGCTTTTGTTGGAATGTGCAGTTCATTGAGGCACAGGTGTTGTCTGTTTGGCAATAGAGTCAGTTGTCTTAAATTTTTTGAGTAATATTGAATTGTTCTCATTGTGGGACAATTATGCACATTGTAAGTTTCACGTAACACAAGGAATATTAAGTGACTGGAACACTCGTATTGATATTAAACTTTAATAAGTACTAAGTGTTGTGGAATTTTGTAACTTTTCATGGCTATTTGTCAAGCCACGCAAGACTAATCACAAATTATGATAAATATGGCCATTATAGCATCACAAATGTTGCTGTGGTAAGCTGTCAAAAATATGACATCCATTTGGAAGACTCTTTACATATGTAGCACATCTTGTTTATTTGTTCACCTTGTTACCATAAAACACAGGTTGGAGCTGCCTACCACAAGGCAAATATTGAGACAGGGCTGAGGTGAGTAGTAAGAAGGCTTTGTTGTATACTGGTATTTAAGAAACGGAAGGGAGTGAGATTCTCTAAAAACCTGTCTGTCTGTTGAAGACTGACTAGAAGGTTTTATAGGGTTAGGGTTTTAGCTTGATGAATTTGAAGAATGTTGATTACCCTTTCAGGTGGTCAGGTTGACCTTCTGTGGGTATAGTTTTGGGGCTCTTTAGCATCACTCTAGTTTCAGTCACAAGATGGGCCCTTATTGTTTGGTTGTCTTGTTCCAGATCTTATTAGTTGCTGTTTTGCTTTTTTCAGAGGAATGTTAGTTAATTTTAAACTTTATAGAACATGGAGAACAGGAGGGAGAAGAGGGAGAACAAATCATAAATCACAAAGTTACTGGAATATATGAAAATTTATCATTATCTACCATCTTTTCCTCATGCTGCCCCTTTCCATCTGCTGATGGATTCTTAATGTGTTTCCACTTTGTTGTTGTTGTTGTTATTGTGAAAGTGCTACAATTAATGTTTGTATCCAAGTATCTGTTTGTATTTTTACTTTCAGTCACTTGGGTTTATATCTAGGAACAGAATTACTGGTTTATATGGTATTTCTGGAAAACCTAGCGGCTAGTGGTTAAGTTTATTGCTGATAACCAAAAGGCTGGAGGTTCAAATCCACCAAGCATTCCTTGGAAACTCTATGTGCAGCTCTATTCTATCCTACAGGGTCGATATGAGTCAGAATTGACTCTACAGCAGTGGCTTTATGGTATTTCTGTTTAACTTTTTTGAGGAACTGACAAACTGGCTGTACCATTTTATAATCATACTGTTTGTTGTGTGTACTATAGAATACATTTCAACTCACAACAATACCATGTGACAGAGTAGAATTGTCCACTGGCTTTTCTTGACTGTAAAATTTATGGGAGCAGATTTGCTAGTCTTTCACCTACAGGGCCACTGTATGAATTCAAACTGCCAATTTTTTGACTAGCAACAGAGTACTTAATCGTTGTGCCACCAGGAGTCTTAACTGTGGAGCAGGGTTCCAAATTTCATGTTGCCAAGACACATTGCTGTGCTTATTTTTTCTTTTTAATGATAGCTATCCTAGTATGTGTCAAGTGAGTCTCGTTATAGTTTTGATTTGCATTTCTTTAATGATTGTGGTGAAGTGCTCCATCTGCTAACCAAAATGCGGGCAGTTCAAATTGGACACGCTGTCCTTGGAAACTATGTAGGACATTTCTACTCTGATGTATAGGGTTGCTATGATTAGGAATCAACTTGACAACAGTGGCTTTGTAATGGCTAATGGTGTACAATAGCTTTTCACATGCTCGTTGGTCATTTATATATCCACTTTAGTGCATGCCTACTTAAGTCCTTGTCCATTTTTTACTGAGTTGTTTGTATTTTTGTCACTAAACTATAGGAGTTGTTCATGTATTCTGTATTTTAAACACTTTGCCAGTGTATAGTTGCCACTCCACCCCTCGCAAAAGAAATTAAAATGATCAAAGCCTTAAAGAACTTAAATCATAAGGCTCTGAAAGCTTAGGAGTAGTCATTCTACAGAACTAAATTTTTAACAATGGATTCTTAGATATGACAATGAAAGCTTGAGCAGATAAAGGCAAAAAAGAAAAAAGGGGCCTCATCAAAATAAAAACACTTGTTCATCAAATGACTTTACCACAGAAATAAAGAAAAAAGCCTACGGATTCAAAGAAAATTTGGGGGAATTATATATCAGACAGGGTTTAATACCCCTTTGCATTTTATGTATCTAATTTTATGTAGCAACTTTGCTAAGTTAATCTAATAATTTGTACAGATGTAGTGGTTAAGGGCTACAGCTGCTAACCAAAAGCTCGACAGTTTGAATACATCAGACGCTCCTTGGAAACTCTATGGGGCAGTTCAACTCCAACTTCTAGGGTTGCTATGAGTTGGAATCAACTCAAAACTGGTGGGTTGGCCTTGGCTTTCTTAGTACACAATCATATCAATACACAAATAATTGAATAATAACAAGTGTACTTTTTGTGTGTATC
Organism: Heterohyrax brucei; assembly: GCA_028571685.1. Taxonomy (NCBI): domain Eukaryota; kingdom Metazoa; phylum Chordata; class Mammalia; order Hyracoidea; family Procaviidae; genus Heterohyrax; species Heterohyrax brucei. Next base: position 81,671,412 of record CM053143.1, read on the forward strand.
TGTTTGGGCATCTCTATTTCATACCACACTTCAGCCAGTACAGCTATGCTCCACTTGTTTGTCATCTTCTTTCTGGCACCAGAGTACTTATTCTTGTGGAAATGGCAGAGCAGTAATGGATAAAGTCAGTAAATGAAATACAAGAACTCAAGTTAAATTTGAGCTTCAGATAAACAGTGAGTAAAGTAGTATAATTATGTCCTATAATTAATATTAATGTTCCCCTTGCCAAGCCGAACTTTCTAAAAATTAGAGCAAGTAAAAATATATAAGATCTTTTAGGGCATGTTACCACTTTTACTTCATTTCTATTGGCCAAAGAGAGTCATGTGGTTGAGTCTATACTTAAGGACACATGGCTAAGGGCATGGATTCAGAGATGGATAAATGATTGGGTCCAACAGTATAATCAACCCATGGCTTTTTTAGCACACTTGAAATTTTGGTAAATACTTTTTAAAAAAACTTAAGAGTGAAATAATACAAACTAATTCAATACTTACTGTGTTCCAGATAACTAATGAATGTTTTTTATCTTACCATTTCAACATCATCTCCAGGTAGATATTATTTTTAAGCAAACAAACAGAGTCTATTGGAGGCTATGTGAATTCCCCAATATAAAATAACTTTTATAGGGAACAATGTTCATTTTAACTCTCTGAGTCCAGAGATCTGTGCTTTTCCTACTTGCAGTTCTACTTAGAAAGTGAGTGAAAACAGGTAGAATTGATTTGGGAGGGAAAACATATTTAAAATAAAGTTTTGAAGGAAGATGAGACAACATGGTATCATGGCTTCTTATAAAGTTGGGGAATGGCTTTCCCAGTGGGCAAAAGATAATGAGAGTAGTTATGTGAAAAGTAGAAAATGTCAACCTGTAATGTACAGATTCCTTAGTTAAAAAAAAAATCATCTGTTTATTTTTTTGAAGATAATGCAAATTCCTAGTCTTTCAGTGTAGTGATCCTCACTGTTGAGAATGTGTAAATCACTGTTTTCACTCACAAGGTCACTTTTGAAGATAAACTACCCACCACATTGAGTGTTTTCTTATGAATGATGAGACCAACATTTCTGAAATTGGTAGGCTTCTCTTCAGACAGTACTCAGCCCTACTGCTGTATAGTTTATTATTAAAGACTGTTAACGCCTATGCCCTTAACAACTGAGTCACATTTTTTCCTATGCTTGACCTATATAGACAATAATAAAAATAATGACTTTTAAGTTAATTATGTACTTTTCCTGTCTAGTATGTAAGACTGTTCACTAATATTTGGTCTGTTAAGCTAAATAGGTAAATGGCCTTATAGTAAATAAGTATGTTAGATATAGATTTGGAAATTTTTTTTGACTGTTCCAGTATTTGAAAACATTCAAGACCATTAAAGTCATAGGATCTAAAATTTATTAAGCAATAAGAAGCTTTACACTCATTAATATTTCAAAACTTACAAGCAGATAAAAATTCTTCAATCATCAGATTAAAATGAGTGTATACTTCATCGGAAAAATGTGTGTGTAAATGATTCTGTGACCAAATAATATGAGCTCTAGATTTTGTAAATATCCTTAGTTAGCAGTGAATTATTTTATAACATGGAGAAAGCTTAATTCTGAGAAAAATCGAGATCTGATTTATCAAGGCAGAAAAAAGAATATCCAAACTTCCTTAGAAAGCCATGTCTATTCACCATATAATACCATTGTTTCAGAAAAAAGCTGTTAGCTCTGTCAGAAAAATAACAAAAAAGGGTGGAATCAAAATGGTGGACTAAGCACACATCTCCCTAAATCCCTCTGGAAACCAAGACCTAAACTGAAGATTGAATTGAGCCTTCTGGACACCTAGTGAGCCCTAGGACGTGGCATAGGACTATTAATTTGGACTTCATACCACTAAACACAAAATCTCCTCCCTTTCACTGACCCCACTCTCAGCGAGCATGGGCTTCCACCAACTGAAGGGAAGTCGCCTTTCTATTTTTTTTTTTCTCTGTCTTAGCCAGTGGGTGGAGCTTGGACTTGACTAGCTGCTAATCTCAGATGGTGAGAATGGCAGGTGCAATTGTCATATTCTGAGAGCCCGGCTTTGGACTCTGTGCATCTCAGCACCTTTGGCCCATCTTTCTACCTCTGCCATGTAGTAGCCTTATTCAGGCAGGGGTCAGCTTGTGCAGGCACCATCCTGATCCATTGCAAAAAGAACACACCCATATGAAGGCCCCAGCTGGGCTTAATTCCTAGGCTGGGAGGCTGCACCTGCCCAGGGCAGAGTGCTTTTCCAGCACAGAGGTGATGTTTTACACAGTGTCACCTGAGGCTGGGGACTGGCAACAGAGGCTGTGGACTCTGAGTATCTTGGCACCTTTGGCCTCCATTTCTGCCAGTAGAATGGTCCCAGGCAGCTGGGGTGCTTGTGCAGGACACCATCTGTTTTCACTGAGAGGTGGATTACCCATACAGAAGCCTCATTTGGACCTAATTCCTGAGTTGGCAGGCAGCATGCGCCTGGAGGAGAGCACTTTTTGGCAGAAATGCAGAATTTTACACAGTGTCACCTACAGCTGGGGCCCAACAGCAGAGACCAGCAGGGCAGTACCCTTTCCGTATTTAGAGCTAGTTTATAACATCTGAGGTTTGATACAGTTGTGCTCACTTTGCCAGCTGGGAAGAGGGACCTATACTCCTGAAAACCTGACTGACTTTGGAAGTTGTCAGATACTTTTGATCTGACAAAGAGGGCCTAGAGAAACAACTGATATCCATCCTCACAGCACCTCTCTGAGTCTCTGTTGACTCACATGAAGCACCAAAAGCAACAAACACTGGAGAAAATCATAACCAAGAAATCAGCCAAGGTTTCACAAGGCCCCCAGAAAAAACCACCTCGTAACTTCCTAGATGAAGAAGCTTTACTGAAACTATCAGAAGTTGAATAAAAAAGCATAATATATAGAGCTCTCATAGACCTTATACAAAATGAAGCAGAGCAAAGTGAAAAACCAAGCAAGCTGTTCAATCTGATGGAACACCAGTGCTCTAAAATCCAACAGATCAAGAACAAAATCAAAGACATAGAAACTTCAATTCAAAGCCAACAAAATAGAATTGAACAAGTGGAAAATAGACTTTCTGACTTGGAAGACAGAGCTACAGACTCCAGTATTTATAAGGAGAAATCAGAAAAAAGAAACAGGAAGAATGAAGAAGCATTAAGAAACATGTGACAATCTATTAAGAGGAACATTTGATGATTAATTGGAGTTCCCGAGCAGGGTGAGACACCTGAGAACACAGATGTTTCTGCTGAGCTACTGACAGAAAACTTCCCAGAAATTATGAAAAAAGAGAATATAGATATCCAAGATGCATATCAAACACCACTCAATATAGATCTCAAAAGAAAGACTCCAAGACATATCATAATCAAGCTTAACAAAATGAAACATAAGCAAAAACTTTTAAAGCAGTGAGACTCAAAGCAAAGCTAACATTCACGGGGAACCTCTGTAAGCTTTTGTAGGATTTCTCAGCAGAAACAATGCTGGCACGGAGACAGTGGCAGGATACATTCAAAGCCTTGAAGGAGAAGAACTTCCAACCAAGAATTATATATCCTGAAAAACCATCTTTCAAATACGAAAATGAAATGAAGACATTCGCAGATAAACAGAAACTCAGAGACTTTGTAAAAACCAAACCAAAGCTACAAGAAATACTGAAAGAACTTCTTGGCTTAAAAGAACAAAACCACTAACTTTATATTTTGGAAGCAATTACAAGACACATCACCCAGAATCCTACTCAGTTAGGGAAGGCTTCAAACTCAATCAAAACTATAATAGCGAAGGAAATACTCCAGTGATAATATCGTTACAGTCCTTCTAGATGGAGAGGAAGTTGAAAAGAATGGTAGCAATTGAAATTGGGTTTATACATAGTTTATTAAGGGATATCTTAGGGGCAGCCGTAAAGCAACAATAAAGATTCAGCATATCAAATCCAGAAAAGTAATACAGGAGTCTCAGCAATCACTAAACCAATGCTGAAAAAAGTGAAATATCAACTCACAAAGAAGAAGGTCCCAGAACAGATTAATAAGAACAACAGAGAAAATATCAACACAACAATAAATATATCACAATGATAGCACTGAACACACACCTATCAATAATTACAGTGAATGTGAACGGACTGAATGCTTCAGTTAAGAAACATTGAGTGACATCTTGGATCAAAAGACATGATCCATCTATATGTAGCCTACAAGAAACTCACCTTAGACTTAAGATAGGAACAAACTGGAAATTAAAGTATGGAAGAATATATGTCTGTCTAACAATGAACAAAGAAGAGCAGGTGTGGCAATTCTAAACTCAGATAAAATAGATTCAAATGTAAAATCCACCATTGTAGACAAGGATGGACACTATTGCTGAAAGGTTCAATACACAAGCAGGACTTAACAATATTAAATGTTTATACATCTAACATTAGAGCACCTAAAAACGTTGAAGAAACATTGACTACATTAAAAAAGAGAAAGATCACTCCACAATACTAGTGGGAAACTTCAACACTCCACTCTCAATATTGAACAGACCATCTAGAAAAAGCTCAGTAAAGACACAGAAGACCTTATTGCCACAATTAATCAACTAGACCTCATCAACATATACAGAATTTTCTATCCATCAGCGGACAACTACACCTTCTTCTCCAGTGCACATGGAACATTCTCCGGAATAGACCATGTGTTGGAACATAAAGCAATTCTCAACAAAACGCATGCCGTTGATTTAATGCAAAGCATCGTATCAGATCATAAAGCCCTGAAATTTGAAATCAGTAGAAGAAAAAAATAGATAGAAAGTGGAACTAATGGAAACAGAACAACATCTTGCTCAAAAAGCCATGGGTTATAGAAGAATTCAAGGATGAAATAAAGAAATTCATGGATTTCAATCAGAATGAAAACATTCCTACGAAAACCTATGGGATACAGCCAAAGCAGTGCTCAGAGGTCAGTTTATCACCATAAATGCACAAATCTGGAAGGAAGAAAGAAACCAAATCAGAGAACAAACCCTACAACTTGAAGAAGTAGAGAGAGAACAACAGAGGAACCCCTCAGGCACCAGAAGAAAACAGTTCATAAAGATTAGAGGAGAACTAAACAAATTACAGAATAGAAGAACAATTGAAAAAACTGAAAAGACCAAAAGCTGTTTTTTTGGAAAGATCAACAAAATTGACAAACCATTGGCTAAACTTACTAAAGGAAAATGGGGAAGGAAACAAATAACCCAAGACATAACTGATTCAACAGAAATAAAAATATCATAACAGAATAGTGTGAAAGACTGTACTCTAACAAATTTGAAAACCTAGAGGAAATGGACAAATTGCGTGATTCGTATCACCTACCAAAATTTTCACAACATAAAGCAGAACAACTTAATAAACCCATCACAAAGGAAGAGATTGACAAATTCGTCCAAAACCTACCAACCAAAAAAAAAAAAAAAAAACCCGGACCCAGATGCTTCACTGCAGAATTTTACCAAGCTTTTAGGGAAGAGTTAAGCCCAATATTAATCAGACTATTTTACAGTATAGAAAGGGATGGAATATTCCCAAATTCATTCTATGAAGCCAGTATAATCATAGTACCAAAGCCAGGGAAAGACCCACCAAGAAAAGGAGAACTACAGACTGATATCACTGATGAATCTAGATGCAAAAATCTTCAGCAAATTCTCGCTAATAGACTACAATTACATGTCAAAAAAATCATCCATCATGACCAAGTTGGATTCATACCAGGGATGCAAGGCTGGTTCAACACCATGAAGATGAATAACGTGATCAACCACATAAATAACACAAAAGACAAGAATCATCTGATTTTGCTAGTGATGAAGAAAAGTTGTTTGATAAAGTCCAACACCCATTCGTGCTAAAAACTCTCAGCAAAATAGGCATAGATGGCAAATTCCTCAATGCAATGAGGGCCATTTATACAAAGCCAATTGCCTGCATCATCCTGAATGGAGACTGAAACAGTTTCCTTCGAGAATGGGAACTAGACAAGGATAGCCACTCTCACTTCTCCTATTCAACATTGTACTAGAAGTTCTAGCCAGACCAATTAGACAAGACCAAGAAATAAAGGGCATCTGTGTCAGAAAAAAAAGAAGTAAAAATCTTCCTATTTGCACATGATATGATTGTATATGCCAACAATCCTAAAGAATCCATAAAAGAACTACTCAAACTGATAGAGGAGTTCAGCAAAGTCTCAGGATACAAGATAAACATAAGAAAATCAGTAGGATTCCTGTATACCAACAACGAGATTATTAAGGAAGAAATCACCAAATCAATACTATTTACTATAGCCTCTAAGAAGATAAAGTACCTAGGAATAAATCTAACCAGAGAAATAACAGACCTTTACAAAGAGAACTATAAGTCCATACTACAAGAAACTAAGACAGACTTACGTAAGTGGAGAAGCCTACCCTGCTCATGGATTGGAAGATTTAACATTGTGAAAATGTCGATTTTCCCGAAAGCAATCTACTTGTATAATGCAATCCCAATACAAATTCCAGTCACATTTTTTAATGAGATGGAGAAACAAATTGCCAACTTTGTTTGGAAGGGAAAGAGGCCCTGGAAAGCAAAGCACTACTGAAGAAGAAGAGCACACTGGGAGGCCTCTCCCTATCTGACTTTAGAACCCATTACACTACCACAGCTGTCAAAACAACCTGGTACTTGTACAAAAAGAGACAGATAGATCAGTGGAACAGAACTGAGACCCCAGAGATGATACCAACTGTTGATATCAGACAAAGGCCCTAATAATTAAACTGGGGGGAAAAATCTCTTCAACTAATGGTGCTGGCAAAATTGGATATCCATTTGCAATAAACTGAAACAAGGCCCATATCTTACGCCTTATACAAAACCCAACTCAAACTGGATCAAAGACCTACATCTCAAATCTAAAATGATAAAGCTCATCCAAGAAAAAGTAGGAACAACAATGGAAGTTTTAACACACGATGTAGACAGACTTCAAAGTCTGTTGAACCAACCACAAACAACAGAAGAGAAAATAGATAAATGGGAACTATTAAGAATCAAACACTTTCGCTCATCCAAAGACTTTATTGATAGAAGGCCACCTACAGAATGGGAAAAAATATTTGGCAGCTGTATGTCAGACCGACACCTGATCTCCATAATCTATAAGTTACTACAAAATATCAATAAGAAAAAGATAAATCATCCAATGAAGTGATGGGCAAAGGAGATGGGCAGACAATTCTCTAAAGAGCAGATCCAGGCAGCCAAAAAACACATGCAGACGTGCTTACGATCATTAGCTATTAAAGAAATTCAAATCAAAACAACAATGAGATACCATCTCACCCCTACAAGCTTGGCCGTGATCCAAAAACTGCCAAACAACAAATGATGGAGTGGCTGTGGAGAAATTGAAACTCTCCTACACTGTTGGTGGGATTTCAAAATGGTGCAACCTCTTTGGAAAGCAATCTGGTGCTTCCTTAAAAAGCTGGATGTAGACATACCATTTTACCCAGTAATTCCACTGCTTGGAATATATCCTACAGAATAAAGGCCATTCAAATCAACCGATACATGCGTGTGGAAGTTTATCACAGCACAGTCCACAATAGCAAAAAGATGGAGTCAACCCAGATGCCCAACAACAGATGAATAAATAGGTAAACTATGGTATATATACTCAAAGGAACACTATGCAATGATAGAGAACAGTGGTGATTTTAGGAAACATCTCATAACCTGGTTTCAATTAGAGGACATTATGTTGAGTGAAAGCAGTCAGTGACAAAAGCACTAATATTGTATGAGACCCCTACAACAGGAACTTATACACAGACTCATGCATAGAAGAAAAGACTTTTTGATGGCTGCAAAGTTGGGGAGGGAGAGAGGGCTCAGTCGAAAGGGTTCAGATTAGATAGTTGATAGAAGCTTGGTTGGGTGAAAATGTGATAGCAGACATTAGAAAGAAGATCACTATTAACTGGACTTCAACATAATGTGAGTAATCATCCCATCTTAATCCAGTGTTACAAGGACAGAGTAGCTGGAGCGGGGGGCCAGGGACCATGCTGTCAGGGGAAATTGAGGCCAATTGGCACAACTAGCGTTTTGCTAAGAGAGCCCTCTGTACCCCGCATTGGTGATTGTCTGGGGTCATAAAAGCTGCCAACCTGCCATTTGAGGGTACAGCAAATGGTCTCAACTTAGCAGGAATGGATGATCACCAAGGACCAAAACAACATGGTGAACTACCAGTGATAGCCATGATAGAGCTCACAAAGTTGAGTCTCACTGTCAATATGAGAATAAAAAGGGGTGCATCCTGAGATCTCCATTGAAACACAGCAATTGATGGTCCAGGGGACTCCGAGTTCCCCGGGGAGCATGGCCCCTGGCTCTGATGATGGCCCTGTCCATAAATCACAATGGAGGTCAGCTGTTGGCCAGGAATGGATTGGACTTGGTGACACTGAGTGACCATATTATGTGTGCCCTTTATGGTTCTATGCATCTATAGGATGTCATCCTGCTGACCTCCTACCAGAGGAAGGGGAGCAAGTGGAGAGGAGGGGATAGGAGATTTTTGAGAGGATAAAACATGTATGGAGTAGAGAGGAAGAGTGTACTGTCAGCGGGCAAGGAGAGCAGTGGGAGCTGCATATAGGTGGGCAGGCAATTTATATGGGAATGTACATTTTCATGCAATCATAATAAAAATTTTTTTTAAAAGTTCAAATATTCCATTAGATAACAATTCTAGCAATTATGTAATAGTAACAATGAGTACTATTAATTGAACGGGCATTACTACATGTTTAATGCCAGCCAATACAGCATATTTTTTAATTTTAAGATATTTTTCTTTGTATTTTAAAACCCATAAAAATAAGATTTTTCTTAAAATAGATTATCTCTTAGAGTCTTTGTGAGCAAAGCAACAACAATTACATACTTGCCACTCCTAAACATGTGCAAATTCGATCAATGCTGCTCAAGTTTTTCTCACTTCAAATCAGTTGTTATTGCATATGTTAAGCTGAACTGCTATTAAGCTTAAGTCATTTTTGAATGAGTTAAAAAAAAACATGAATATGTCAAGCATTGAAAATTGTGTATACAAAAGTGCAGAGAAACAAAATAACATGTGCAGATAAACATAGAAATTAACTCTGTGATTTCACCAAATGCAAAGGACAGTGGAAAAATAATCACAATTCCATATTTTCTTCTAATTGTAAAACCCAGTGCCTTCAGAACCTCAGAATGTTTCTAAAATTTGCAGTAGCCATAAGTACAAGAATCTCTATGAAGTATTGTTTCCAAACTGTGTAAGAACAGATTGCTTAATTAGTGTAAAGCTTTGCAACTGAAGTATGAAATAGTCCCAGATCTCTTAAGATACGTGAAAGAAACTTAAACCAACTGTGGACATATATGATTGATTATTCCTTAGAGCAAGACCATCATTAAGGCACTGAACATCAATTTGTCAGAAACTTCTTGTTGTCTTTGAACAAAAATTTCTTAAATATCCAGCAATCTGTGATTCAAGTAAGAGGAGAGAAATGAAAGTTTGTGTTGATATAATTGGTAAATTGCCAGCATCAGCAGTCGCCGAATGCATGTAAACAACACCCAGGAAAATTCAGGAGGTAATAGTGGAGCACTCTCAAGAAATGCTCCAGCACTGAACAATTTGTGTGGAAATTGACAAAGGGGAACGTAACTTGCTGTGCAAACTTTCACCAAAACTACAATAAAATTCTGTTTAAAAAGAGAAAGAGAGCGAGAAAGAAAAAGATGACCAACACTAATGGCTGCGTGGAAAACTGCGTAATTTTTTAATTAAAAGGAGCAACAATAGGAACTTCAGCCAATTAAGTTCAAAAGTGACTTAAAATAACCAGTTTAAAAATACATTAACTTTTGGGGACACCTGAACCAATATGGAGTCCTGGTGGCCTTGTGGTTAAGAGCTATGGCTGCTAACCAAAAAGTTACTAGCCACTTTTTGGAAACCTTGAGGCAGTTCTACTCTGTCTTATAGTGTCTCTTAAGTGTCAGAATCAACTCAGTGACGATGGGGGTGTGTGTGTGTGTGTGTGTGTGTGTGTTTTGGGTAAACCATTATATATTCTTATATATTCTTTTTAATATTTTAATAAGTCAAAAAACTATGTATGTATAAAATTAAAACTCTAAATGAAAGATTTTTAGCTTCTTTTCCTACATAGTTATGCATGAAATAGAGGTGACTATTAGCATAATTAATTATATTGATTAAGTAAGAGAAAATATTTTAATTACTCCCTAAAATATCTAGTTATTAGTATCATTAGTTTAGATTTTAAAAACCTGAGTACGGCACTTGGCTTGGCATTAGCAAATCAAGGTACCGTATCAAAGACTGCAGAGCTCGTTCTGTGCCTGAGTAACCCTGTTGTTGTTATTCATTCTGATTCATAGGGACTAAAAGTGACAGATCAAAAGTCCCCTAGAGGGTTTCCTAGGCTGCCGTCTTGATAGGAGCCAGGTCTTTCCAACCACAGAGGCACTGGCTGCGTTCATAAGTCCACCCTTATGGTTAGCAGCCCAGTGCTTAACCCTTACCTTACGAGGATTCCTTAAACGTAGCTCTAAGGACTCTAGCTGAAATGCTGTCTGTCTTTCATGTTGTGATCAAGTCTGAAGATATTTGTTTAGGCATAAAATGAGAAAATCCCACTCTAAAGTTATTTTTGCTTCTGATATCAATGAGTCTGAGGAAAATTCAGACATCATTAAAATTAAACCTCAATAGTAAGAAAATGTTGGCCAAAAAGTTGAATATTGAATCAAGTATTGAGTGAATATTCAATATTCAATTGTGACCCTAATGTCTAATTGTTTCTCTAAAACCATCTAGAGTAAATTTAACTTCTTCTACCTGCTGTATATCACATGAGGTGAATATAGGCCCGGAAGTGTACATTATAAATCCTAACCCCTATACTTGTAGAAATGGACCCTGGTGGGACAATGGTTAAATTCTTGGCTGCTAACTGAAAGATTGATAGTTTGAACCCACCAGCTGATGTGAGACAGAAGGATGTGGAAGTCCGCTTCCATAAAGATTACAGTCTTGGAAATCTGAGGGGGCAAGTCTACTTTGTGTTACAGAGTCTCCATGAGTCAGAATCAGCTTAGTGGCAATACTGATACTTGTGGATGTAATTCCATTTGGGAATAGGATTTTCTTTTTATGTAAATGAGACCATATCAGTGTATTGTGTGTCTTCAGCTAATCATCTTTGAGATATAAAATAGGTAGGCTAGTGTCATGGATTGAATTGCATCTACCAAAAAAATGTGTGTAGTAATTTGGCTAGGTCCTGATTCCCAGTGTTCTATGATATTCCTGTATATTGTAAATCAGTGCTGGAGCTGACCCGCAGAAAGACAGAGCTGAGTGCCTGTTGGTAGGAGACTTCCTGGTAGAGTGGGATACCTCTGGGCGCTTAAAGCAGTGGAGCTACAGAGCTTTGGAACACTTGCCCCAGTAAGGTAAATGCAGGCATGAGGCCGGGTGAGGAAGCAGACACCAAAGAGAAGCAACATCAACAACTGAACTGCCTCAGTCTCAAAGGGTATGGCCATGACCTCAGGGCTTTCTAAGGGTGGAGTTGCCTCTAAGATGGACTAGGAAAATGGTGTGCCTATAGAACCTAGGGAGCAGAGTTTCTGTCCCAGTGGGCCTGGAAGGCAGAGCTATAGCACAGAGCCAGGTGGCCACCTCTCAGAATCTGGAGAGTGTGGCCAATGCCTAGAGTCTGTGGAGCAGGTGCGTTGTAGAAAATGTCTCAGAAAATGGAGTACTATTTTCAAGCCTTGAGGGCTAATGTAAGGTGTTCTGCTAATTCTCTTTTTACCTGTTACTGCTTCTTTCCCTGAAGTTTCTCCTATTTGTAATGGAAAAGCCTGCTTTTTTTCTGTTATACCTTTGAAAGTAGATAATACATTCTGAATTTCACAGTTGAAGAAGAATTTCTGGATTTTGGAGCTGGACTTAGGACTTTTGCTATGATTGGGTGAATATGTTTTGCAGGTTGCAAACATGCAATTTTGAGGGGGAGAAAAGGTTGGAATGTCATAGATTGAGTTGTGTCCCTCCAAAAAAAAGTGTGTGGAGCAATTTGACTAGGCCCTGATTACCAGCATTCTGTGATATTCCTGTATATTGCAAATCCTGTGTCTATGAGGTTAATGAGAGAGGATGGGCATTTGTGTTGATGGGGCAGGACTCAATGTGTAAGATTGTAAAACACCTTGAGGCAGTCTTTTGGGATGTGAAGGAAAGGGAAATAAACAGAGAGTTGGGGACCTCATACTACCAAGAAGCAGTGCCTAGAGCATAGTATGTCTTTTGGAAAGGACTCAGGGTCCCTGCACCTCACAAGCTGCCAGTCCAGGGGAAGATTGACAACAAGGATCTTTCTGCAGAGCCAACAGAGGAAACCTTCCACTAGAGCTGACTCCCTAAATTAGGACTTTTAGACAACTATACTGCGACAAAATAAAATTTCTCATTGTAAAGTCATCCACTCTTGGTATTTCTGTTATAGCAGCACTAGATGGCTAAGACAGTTAGGTATAGAGAACTAACCAGAGACAGGGGAAGATAGATGCCAGGCTACATGAAAATTGCTGAGGAAATGACGGAGAGAAGCTGAAGAGACAAGCACCTTTCCCCAGAGCCCACAGAAAGTCTTCCATTAGAACCAGTGCCTTGAATTCTAACTTACAACCCCCTAAACTGTGAGAAAATAAATTTTTGTTTGTTAAAGCCATCTGCTTGTGGTATTTCTGCTATAGAGAACTAGATAACCAAGACAGGTCTCAAAGACTATGGTATGAAAAGACATTTTTATTTATCCTAAAATGAACATTTTTATTCTAGAACTTAAGCTTTGGGCACATAAGTTTTCTTTCCTTCATCTATATCTTTAATTGATTCTAAACTTCAATTACAATAATTTTCAGTTACAATGAACCGAAATCCTGTTTTTTGAGTGAAAAGTGAGACCTCTGTGTTACTTGCTTGAGTAGAACTTTATTTTCTTTTTGTCTAAATGTGCTACCTGATACTTACAGGTATCAACTACTCTTACTGTATTTTGGACAGTCAAGTCATCTTTTTGCATTTTCCTATAATTTCTCTCTGTTGGTTTTGAAAGACACAACCTGGGAACTGAGGATGTAGAGGTCATTCAGTTCATTTCACCTCTCCTCCATCCAAAGCAGACTAAGGCATAGCAGAGGTGTAATTTGTATTAGAAATCTTGTAACTGAGCCACAACTAAGAGATGAAAAATGAAATCAGAGAAATTGAATGTGACCATGACCTTTCAGCTCATGAAGTGCAGGACAGGTACAAGATTCGTGACTTCAGAACCCTGGTTCACTGTACCATGAAGGTTTTTCAGAACCCGTTTATCCCAGTTTTATAATTACAGTTGTTGTATTAGCTTCCTGAGCTCTTCTAAAGAATTTCTTCAAGTACTAATAACATACAGTTATCTTTGTAAAAGGACATAACAAAGCAAAACTGTAGTCTTTTAGAACCTGATAACTCAAGAGAAAGTATCTTCAAGAAGCTGGAAAAATAGACTTTTGGGCAAAAAAAAAAAAAAAAAAAAGATTAAATCGTGTCTGGGTTCTGTTCTTTACTAACCCTGTGATGCTAAATATCTTTAAGTCTATGTTACTATCATTATTACAAGTTATATACGTGGAATAGTAATATCTATAGAATTGTTGAGAAAATTTTATGATATATGAGCCTAGACATGTTAAGCCTGAGCCATTGTGATCTCTTAGTAAATATTAGCAATTTATTATGACTGAGAAAATTGAATGAAACCAGAATATAAATAGTAAAAGATGGCAAAGTGAAGCATTATGAATATTCTTTTTACATAGATTTTCCAAATATTCTATAAAGCCATTATGCTAGCTGAAAGAAGAATACATCAATGCAATCAAGTTAAGAAGAAGTAGGGAATCACATGAATATTTCTTCTAGTTTTTCTAAATCTCTGGTAATGCAGAGACTTAAGAAACCAGACAGTTTACTTCTTCTTACTCATCTTCTGGAGCTCCGTCTTCCTGATAAATTAACACAGGAGAGTTAAAATTACAGTCAGGTGCCATTATATCACTGTTAGAAAGGCTAAGATTAAAATTAAAAAGACAACATATTAAGTGCTAGTGAAGATGTGGAGCCACTAGAATTCTCCTCATTTTGCCAATAGGAAGGAAAAATGGTATAACTTCTGTGGAAAGTAATGATGTTTTCTCAAAAATATTGAGAATACATCTATTCCAATTTTAGATATTCACTCTAGATAAAGGAAGCTCTTGTCATATTAACACTTCACAGATACTCATGGCAGCTTTATCTGAAAGTGCCTCGAGTAGGAAGTAGCTCTGATGTCTATGAACAGGTGAGTAAGTAAGAAATCCTATTGTAGTCATACACTGCAATATTACTTAATAACCACAAGAAATGGGAGATCAACACTCACGATTACATGAATAAGTCAGTAAACTACTTAAGCTGAGTAAAAGAAGTCAGACATGGCCCTTTCAAGAGAATGTATATTGCATTATTCCTTTTATATAAAATTCTAAAACTGACACACTAAACTATACTGAGGCTTTTATTCTCAGAATAAAATGTGTTGTTTCACTTTTATCTTAGTAGTATTTAAAAAGGATCTAATTTACTTACTTTCTTTTACAGAACAAATTACTGGCTCAGTAAATCAATATTCGTGTTGCATTATACATTCTTAATATAATTTTTGTATCGAACTTGTCAAACTTAGCTGTTGAAGAATGTACTTGAAGCATAGTAAGAAACCTATTTTAGGAGAATATAGCCAATCTGTAGATTTCCATTGTGCAAGAACCATTCGATGAGAACAAAAAATGTCTGCAGCTGACTGAGGGGAAAAAGAAAAAACCCACCTGAAAGTGCTGTCAGGAAAAACAAGGGAGACAGGGGCTTTATGTTTTGCTAGAATGTAAGCTGTAAATAATGAAAATAATGTAATCACAGTGATTTAACTTCTTGTCTTTCAAAATTCTGTGTACAGACAAGAAAGTCTTGAATTGGTCACAGTTCTTTGCAACAGATTTCCATACTCTTGGACTCCTGTTAAAGTTCTACCTAAATATATTTAAGATACCAAACATCCTCCTTTATGAAAATTAAGAAAACAGCACACATTGAGATACAAGCAGAATTCTTTCACAATAAGAATCATAGGAACAAACAAGTCTGTCATAATGAAATTTCACCCTAAATCAGCAAACTGCTATGAATCAAATTCCCGTCCTACAGAGCAAACATTTCCCATCTTTCTTTATAAAAACTGTCAAGTGTCAGATACGGAATTAGTATGTGAAGAAAAATATTATATATAGGACAGGTGTTCTGTGAATGTCTTTGACTGACAGAATTCTGCTAAAACCTGGACTGAAGAAATTAAACCCCACTGTTTGTTGTCATTTAAATTTCAGGGATGCTGGGAAGCTCCCCATCCTCAAAATGTCTCTGCATTGGCCTGTCAAAATGTCTATACTTTCACCATTAGAAATTCACTGTTTTCAACCCACTGAGGCCGTGAGAGAGCTGAGGCACAAGAGACAGCAAATACACGGGTGTGTGATTAGACCCATGAATCTGTGATGTGACCCAGTGTTGGGCAAAGGGACATATCCTTTCTACATTGCGTGAAGACTCAGCTCTCATTTAGTTAGCTTATTTAGGATAAAGCTTTTATCTGATGACCATGACTTTGATAACGTGTTATTATAATATGTTATCAAAGCTGCTGAAGTGATACAAATGTAATCATTCAGTATCATTTCAATCTATTTCATCTGTATTGTAAAGGGGACTTCTAAAGAACTGAGAAATCAGTGATTATATTTTAAAAACCTTCAGCAACCACTGAAGGTTATTCAAAAATGAGCGAGCTGAATAAGTTAACGAGAATGTTCGTGTGTGTAAGTCAGTGTGACAGAGGTGGGGGTGAGGGTTCCACATCCACTCAGCATTAAAAAAATACTCTTAGGGAGCTGTCCCTCTTATATCATAGTTTACGCTCACAGAAAGTCAAGGTTTTAATTATTCATGTCTCAAGTCTCTTGAATCATATAACAGTAGCACACATATACTGCAATTAATAAACAATCAAAAGCCTCTGTGTCTGGCTCTAGAGCTATGACTCTGGAATGAGGCAGAGGAAATACACAATATAGTGAGGCCTGCCTGGGGAAGCATTTTTAAAAGCCTATCCCAAATCTCAGGTGTGTGCACTTTGCCTTTTCTGGGCTTATCATAAGCCATCCTTCTGCCATGTAATTCCAATCAAATTTCGTCCAGGGACCTGTGGTGGATTAGTGTTGCTTCCCTGACTGTTCTTTCCTGACATTTGCTGTTTTCTGGGCATTCTCATTTGCCTGCTCCTGACATTCGTCTATACTGATGTGGCTTTACCATTCAGGTTGGTGACCAGATGCTCACAATGTAAAACGCTCATCTCATTACACTATCTATCTTGCTATTGAGTAAAGGGTGGGGATATCCAATCTGCAACAAAACCATTTTACCTCATGCTCTTTGGACATGCATTCCACTGGGGTGATGGTACTGCTTAAAAATATCCTAGGCTTCCATCTTCCCTTTCTCTGCTCTTTTGAAGCTATTGCCTTCAATTCCTTTTTATTCAAAGTTCACATTTACTAAAATGGAAATAAACTACAATAGCTATAAAAAGAGAGAGATAGACACTCACGGAAATGTGTTTTTCCAACCCTCCTGTTTTTTTTCCCTTCAGAGAAGGTACCCTCTTCAAATGCACACTTCTCTTTTGACAGTTTTGCAATGATTGGGTGCAGCAGAAAATAGTGCCTGACACATAAAATCCACTGACTCAACTAAGCAATATTTATTTCATAGCCAAAGTAAATAAAAATAAAATATTTCTTTGAACATCTTTGTTCACCCCCTGCCTGGCTGCAGTGCCAGCAACTTTTCAGATCTTTCTGTTAGACCACTTTTATTGGCTCTCTGCAATATTATAAATCATCCTCCCTGATCGGACTCTGATCTGACTGCCCTTTGTTGAATAATAAAATATATGCATTTCCTGGGAATGTCTTTTACATATATCATAGGCAGTGCAACAAAGATGGAATGAGTACAGCTTGATGAGGTGTGTACTGTTTCTACGAGAACTGCTGATTGAACTTAAGAACTCATCCTGGAAAAAGTGTCACCTACCTCATTGCTGAATATCACTGCAGTTACCTTCAGAGTACTCCCTTTGAGAATCTATGCACTGAGGGCAATGCCTAATTCACCCTTCAGAGTGATTCTGGAACTCTTTTTCTGGAATGGCCATCAGAGCTGTCATAACACTACCCTTGATGTCCTCAATGTCATTGAAATATCTTCTTTTCAGCATTTCCTTTATCTTCTGGTAAAGTCACTGGGAACCAGATCAGGTGAGTGTCCCAATAGAGTTATTTGTTTCCTGGCTAAAACCTCCCCCATAGACAACCATGCAATCAAGTTCAGGAACTTGCCACCATGCCACTCTGCACAATGGCCATTACAGAAAGAGTTCCAAAACTGCTTGAAAGGGTGGACTAGGCTCTGGACTCAGTGCATGGCCTCCTAAGGGAAGTGCTTTGAAGGTGACCTTAGTGACATTCAGCAGTGAGGTACATAGCACTTATTAAAATTAAGTTTTTGGACTTAATTGTTGGACCTCGTATATAAGGAGCCCTGGTGGTAGATTTCATAGTTCAGCTGTTATCCAAAAGGATATCGATGCAAATCCACCAACTGCTCCTTAGAAACCTTACTGTGCAGTTTTATTCTGTCTTATATGGTTGCTATAAGCTGGAATCAACTTGAGGGCAATGAATTTATATATATGAGAAAGCATTTCAAGGAAAACAAAAATCTTTTGCTTGCCCCAATTATCAGTTACCTGGGACTTGCTGCAGGAATGCTGGAGGGCCTACTATTACTCAGTGATTTGGGCTTTTAGGAGACTGCAGTAGGCAGGACCTCAATAAATCCAAATCCTGTTAGGGCTTGACCACGGTAATGCAGGAAGTGATGAAGAAATCAGGGAAATCGCCACTTGTGGTAGATTTTATTGCTTCAGGTGAGTCGAGCAAGAGCAAACTTGATTGTCATCACAGTGAGAGCTCCTATTGACATACCCAGGGTAAAAAGACTGGGTAGGCTCTGATGCTGATGAGGGGATGGGCATTTATAAGCATGGTAGAAGTTTTTTTGGAGTGACTGGAAACACTATTCATAAATAGAACAAGGCTGTATTGCAACAAAAGGCCACAGAAAAGGGTTAGCGTTATCAGCATGGCCCACGTGAGCATTTCTAGTAGAGGGTTCTGCCAGTGTGGAAACCTGTGCCTTAAATTCTCAATGAACTTTTTTCAGTCTACTCACTTAATGAGGGTTTGTGTTATTCAGCAGTGGCTTTCAAATGTTTTTATTCTTGCACCTTTAAAATATTTTTTTTTGAAAATATATAACCCTCACACACTTTTAAGTTGACACCTAAATATTTCTTTATAAAGTTAAAAATGGCAAATGATGTAATTTTTATGCATTATAATGACCTTTTAAAATCACATCATTATAAAACATTCAAATGTACACATATGAATACAAGACTACTACAATTTGATTCACATCATAATCTATTAAAATTATATATGTGTTATAGTAAAAGGCTGTATTTAAGTAAAAATTAAAAATTACACTTTATATTTTATGTATTTCTATTCTACTTTGCCCACGTAATTTTATCCTAAAAGTATGTATTTTTATATTCAAAAGATCTTTCTTAATCACAGATCACAATTTTTTTGCAGTTTATAAACATGTATGTGATCGTGTATGTGCATGTACTTGTAAGCTAAGTTTTACAAAAGTCTACAGGATGAAAATCATTACGGTTATTTTACTGAAGTCTTGGTCAAAATATATTACCAAAGTTGATAATTAACTATTGGAATTTTTTAAATAATGAAAATATTTGTTAATATGGTAGACTGAACCTTTAACACTTGTTTTACTTTGTTTATACTTAATAGGGTGTTATTACTGCTAGAATGAAACAGTGTAAAGCAATGGTACTATTTTGTTCATTTTCATAAATATAAGATTTTGGAATATTTGTTTTATAGGATGGCTAAAATAGAAGAGTTTAGTTACTTGACAACATTATTTTTAATTTCTCTCAGTTACATAGAGTTGCTGGATACTCTGAATAGTTATTGAGGTTGGCTGCCAATCAAACTGTTGGTCTTCCATGGTGTCATGGCTTGAACTGTGTCTCCCCAAAAATATGTGTGGCCATGTGGCTAGGCCATGATTCCCGATATTTTGTGATTATCCTCCGTTTTGAGATTTTCCTGTGCTATATGTGAAATGATTAAGGTGAGACTGTAAATCCCTTCATAAGATCATCTGCCTGCTCCACTGTAAAGGGAGTTTCCCTGGAGTGTAGCTTGCACCACCCTTAATCCTTTCAAAAGTCCTAAGAGAGATAAAAGGACAGAGAAGCAGGCAGAGAATTGGGAACCTCGTATCAGCAAGAAAGCAGCACCGGGTGAAGAGCGCATCCTTCAGACCTGAGGTTCCTGCTCGGTTCCTGCACCAAGGTGCTCCCTGGACAAAGACTAATGCAATACCGGTCTTTCTTCCAGGGCCGACAGCAGGGAAACCCTTCCGCTCAGGGGTATCCTGAATTTGGACTTGTAGCCTACCGGAGTTGGATTGGTGCAGTGGCTGCAACAATGGGCTCAAGTATATAAAACAGTTGAGCACACGGTGCAAGACCGGGCAATGTTTCATTCTGTTGTTCACAGGGTCGCTATGAGTAGGAACTGACTCGAAGGCACCTACCAAGAAGTAAAACCAATTTTAACATAAAAATCAATTAAGCAATTTAGATTTACATTCTTTCTGAAAAAAAGTATAATTTTATCTTAAAGTCAAATAGTTTCTAAGTATGCTTCATTCTGACTATCCTCCATTTTTTTTGATTAAAATCAAAATCTCAAGTAGATGATAGATAAATAGCTATTTAGATAGCTAGATACATAGCTTTGACAAGACACAAAGGCTTTGTAGGAGTTAGATATTTCTTACCTATCCTTGCTTTGCTTTGTTTTCTTGATACTGCTGATGGATGGTGGATTCCTTGACAAAAATGTCAAGTAGAAGAGAATAGGTTATCAAAAGGCATTTATAAATTTTCCTACCACCTTCTTTTATAGTATACTTGGATTAAAAATATCCTCACATTATCCTGAATACCTTATTTTTAATGTCATGCTTTCCAGTTAATGGAGATATTTATTCCAGGAAACATTCATGAGTGTGCCACATATTGATAGTGTATTTACCAACGGAGGTTTTAGTGATACCAACTTTTTGTGTGCTTTGTGGTCTTTAAATTTTTCATAGCTTTTTATGATAGAAAATTTCAGAGATGCACGTAAGTGGAGAAAACAGTATAATGACCCACATATATCCATCTCCAGCTACAGGGATTAACAAAAACATACTCATTTTTGTTTTAATAATACCCCACCCATATGCTCCACTCTGGATTATTTTGAAAAAACAAATTATAAACTTCATATAATATCTTAAAAACAAATAATCGTGGTGCTATTATTAAAAAAATTAAATGAACAATAATTTCTTTATGCTCAGCTATCCAGACAGAGGTCATGTTTTTTTTTTTTTTTTTTTTTTTTTATCAGTTTTGTTTTATAATTTGTTTAAAACAGGACTCAGAGAAGGTTGATTCACTGTGATTTCTTTCTCTCTTGACTGTTTAACAATGTCTTATCCCTTCCATTTCTCTCTTTCATCTATATTTTTTGTTGAGTACACTAGATCATCTTACTGGATTTGCCACAGTTTGGAGTGTGATGGTTGTATCCTTATGGCATTCGTTGAATGTTTATTTTTTGTTGCATGATCAATAAAACCCAACCAAACCTGTTCCTGTCGAGTTGATGCTAACGCATGGTGACACTAAAACAGGACTGAGTAGAACTGCTCCATAGAGTTTCCAGGGAGAGCCCGGCAGATTCATACTGCCGACATTTTGGTTAGCAGAAATAGTACTTAATCCACTAGCCGTCAGGGCATTGTCTATAAATTGCTTTAAATCTAGAAACTTGATCAGATTATTTTTGGTGTATCTTCACAGGTGGTTCTGTGTGTACTATCATCTGGAACCACAAAATTTCTGGTGAACCCTCATGACATGATGTTATCAGCCACTGATGACTATTGCCAGTATCCATTGTTGTTGTCGTTGTTAGGTGCCTCCCAGTTGGTTCTCACTCATAGTAAGCCTGTGCACAACAAAACACTGCCCAATTTTGTGCCCTGTCCAGAGTCATTTTCGTACTGAAGCCCGTCATTGCAGCCAGTGTTAATCCATATTGTGGAGTTCCTTCCATTTCTTCCTTGAGCCTCCATTCTGCCAAGCATCATGTCCGTCTCCAGGGACTGATCTCTCCTGACAACATTTCCAAAGTATGTAAGGCTCAATTTCACCATCTTCGCTTCCAAGGAGCACTCTGTTTGTACTTCTTCTAGAAAAGAGTTTTTTTTTGGCAGTCCATGGTACGTATTCTTCTCCAACACCACTGTTTAAAGCCATCAGTTCTTGTTTTGCCTTCCTTATTCATCATCCACCTTTTGCTTGTGTATGATACCACTGAAAATATCATGGCTTGGATCAGGTGCACTTTAGTCTTCAAGGTGACATCTTTACTTTTCAATACTTTAGAGAGTTTCTTTTGCAGCAAATTTTCCCACTGCAACACATCCTTTGATTTCTTGACTGCTTCTTCCATGAGTGTTGATTGTGGACCCCGGTGAAATGAATTCTTTGACAACCTCAATCCTTTCCCCACTTATGACGATCTTGCTTACTGGTCCAGTTGTGAGGATTTTTGTTTTCTTGATGTTGAGGTGCAATCCATACTGACAGCTGTGGTCTTTAGTCTCCATCAGCATCTCAAATCCTCTTCACTTCCCAACACAGGTTGTTAATGAGTTTTTCTCAGATCCCGAAGCCTCATTCTTCCTCATGTAGTCCAGTTTCTTAGATTATTTATTTGGCATGCAGATTGAAAATGTCTGATGAAAGGATACAGCCCTGCCACACACCTTTCCTGACTTTAAACCATGCACTGTGTCCTCTTGCTACTTTCTCACAACTGTCTCTTGATCCATGCACAGATTCCTTACAGGTACAATTAAATGTTTTTGAATTCCCATTCTCTGCAATGTTAGCCATAATTTGTTGTGACTCATACAGTCGAAGGCCTTTGCGTAGTCGGTTAAGCCCAGGTAGACATCTTTCTGGTATTCTCTGCTTTCAACCAAGCTCCATCCGACATTCGTGATGATATCCATAGTTCCACATCCTGTTCTAAATCTGCTTGATTTTTTGACAGTTCCTTGTCAATATACTGTTACCGTTGCTTTTGAGTGATTTTGAGCAAAATTTTACTTGTGAGTGATATTGATATTTATCAGCAATTTCCTCACTCTTTGGAATGGGAGTAAATATGGATCTCTTCTAGTCTGTTGGCCAGCTGGCTGTCCTCCAAATTTCTTGGCAGAGATGACTGAACACTTCCAGTGCTGCATCAGCTTCTTGAAATATCTTAACTGATACTACGTTAATTCCTGGAGCCCTGTTTTTTGCCAATGCCTCCGACACAGCTTCAGTTTCCTCCTTCAGTACCATCAGTTCCTGATCATATGCTGCCAACATCCATTAATTTAGTCCAATTGCAAAATATTACACTCCAATTTTATTATTCTTTCTTCATATATTAGTTGTATGTATTTCTATAAAGACAGAACTCTCTAAGTAGTTACTCATCCTACGTTAATTAGTATAGAAAAGGTAAAATGTTTGATTTTCTCAACACTTTTCAAAATAATGAGTTGATTCATAACTTCCAACAAAAATAAAAAATGTGTTTTTGAATACCATTATGAATTCATGGATTTAAATGTATTATATGAATGAGACCATTTTGATTATGATCCATATGGCAATTCAGTGGTTTCATCCTTTGCCAGTGTATTTACTTCTAAGACTCTTGCTGTGATTTAAATCTTTCTAAGCTTTACAGACTTCTTACCTTTGAAAGTGACCGTTTACCTGAAGAGAACTGGTCACCTTAAAGGGAAATGGTATTCAAAAAATACATCTGAAAACTAGGGTGTCTTGTTTCTACAGAATTGGTTATTATTTGTAGATCTTTTCATTGGACAGCTGTGTGATTTTTAAAAATGCTTCTTGAGTCTACAATTATACTTTCAAATCAATTATAGCAAGCACTTCATAGATTTTATCAACTCCTATTTGAAATATTTTAATCATGATAAAATATCTTCTCTTAGTGATATTATCATAATTCTATACTTGTTTTTATAATACACAATGTTTTTCTTACTACCACTAACAAAATGACAATATTTTAAATATATGTATTTAGTTAAGATAATTTCTCTTTGTGTGATAATTTCATCAGTCTAGTATAGAGTTGAAAGTTTATTTTTCATTTGATTTTTTTAATGTAAAGTTGTTTCATTAATATGTAACATGTTTGTATGGTTTAAAAGTTAAATCTTAAATATTTAAGTCTAGCTTCTACCTCTGGTTAAAATATTTTATTCCTTCATACTGATAGGCAAGTTTTTCTTTTTAGTTTCATAATTTTATTTTTCCATTTCATAACATTCATTCATTCTCTTAAGTGCAGAGTGATATGGTGTGGTTTATATATATATATTTTAAAAAATTATCCTGATTCTATAGCATGAAATATTTTTGTAGAACAGCTGTGAATATAGGGAAGCCAGTTAGGAAGTCATTCTGGAATCTAGTTTATAGTAGCCTGTGTTTTATTGTTGGATACTTTAACTCTTTGTCCTTTATGATTTTTCTTGATATTTGCGGTGCCTGGTTGAGTATTTCAGTAACGTCCTATGGACTGAGTGTTTCTTTCCCTGTTTTCTTAACTTCTAATAATTTGTTCATACAGTTAAATATTTTTGTATTTTATTTATTCACTGTTGGCAAAGATAATTAAGTTGATATCTCTGAAACAGGTCGTATTTTGTATTTCAATTTGCTTCAACTCTCATTTCTTTGCTGGTAATATTTCAGGAAGCAGAGTAAAGTTTCTTTAGCTTCAAAACCAAAATTGTTTCACCTAAATCCAAACTTCCAGTTGTAAAAGAAATGGCCAATCGAAATTAGAAAATATAATTTTTTAAAAAAACCCACTGTCGTTGAGTCGGGTCTGACTTATAGCGACCACAGAAGTCAGAGTAGAACTGCCCCACAGAGTTTACAAGGAGCTACTGGCAGATTTGAACTGCTGACCTTTCGGTTAGCAGACCTAGAACTTAGTCACTATGCCACCAGGGTTTTCAACGAATATAAACACATTGATAAATATTAATTAAAAAATAATTATTGTGCCTTAAGTGAAACTTCACAATCCAAATCAGTTTTCCATGTGAAACCCCACACCCACACCACTATGAACAGTTCTGCCCCCCATAACTGTACACTCCTCCTTTCCATCTTGTACTTCCGGTGTCCAGTCAGCCAACTGCTGTCCGCCTCTACCCTCTCATGTTGCCTCTGGACAAAAGGTGCTCATTTAGCCTCATATATGTATTTAAGCCAAGAAGCACACAGCTCATCAGCATTACTCCGTGTCTTAGAGTCTAGTCCATCAGAGAATTTACACTGTGTTCCCTGTCAGGGCCATCTGAGCACCACCTGGTCCTTCTGCTCTCCTGCTGATGCAGTCTCTGGATCACTTGGCACCTTCTGTCTTCTGGGTCTATACTTTCCTCATGTCTTTGAAGTCCTTAGTTCTCCTCTGCTCCAGGTGGTTTGGGACCAGTTGATGCAACTTAGAGGGCAGCTTGCTAGCTTTTAAACCCCAGACACCATTCACCAAAGTGCTTAACAGAACATTTTCTTTAAAAAAACTTAGTTATGCCAATTAGCCTAGATATCCCCGAAACTGTGGTACCCAGACTCCTGTTCCTGCTACTCTGTCCTTTGAAATGCTTGGTTATATTAGAAAACCTTTCAGATTGTGGTGTAGTCCAGTTGTGCTAATCACCCTTCTACTTCATGCTGTCACTCCCTTCACCTAATCCAATTCCTATTTACTATCTAATCTGTAAAAACCCCTCTGCCTCTCTCCCCACCATTGTAACCATCAAAGATTACTTTCTTCTTTGTTTAAATCTTTCCTTAAGTCTTTATAATAATGCCAAGCCAAGCCAAGTGCCGTCGAGTCAGATCCGACTAGTCTCATACAATATTTGCTGTTTTGCAACTGACTGCAAGATCTGACAATTAAGTTGCTGAACTCATCCTAAAAGATGTGCTACATATCACAATGCTGACTGTCACTATGGTCGCCTTTGAAGTGCTGCCCTTGGGAAGCTATGCACCGATGCCAGTGCCTAGTATACCCCTCGAAACAATTTTAGAACTCTTTTTTTGGAACAACCATCAAGCTGTCACTGTATTACCCTTAATGTCTTGAATGTCATCAAATGTCTTCCTTTCAGTATTTTCTTTGTCTTTGAGTAAAGAAAAAAGTCATCAGGGGACAGATCAGGTGAATAGGGAGAGTGTTCCAATACAGTTGCTTGTTAACTGGCTAAAAACTGCCTCACAGACAACTATACAATTAAGTTTGTGAACTTGCCACCATGCCACCACGTGCAATGGCCATTTCAGAAAAAGTTCCAAAATTACTTTGAAGGGTAGTATCATGGATTGAATTGTGTCCTCCCAAAAAATAGTGTAGCTATTTGGCTGGGCCATCATTCCCAATATTTTGTGATTTTCCTGTGTTATACATCCTAATTTCTGCCTATGGCTAATAGATAGGATGATTATGTTTAAAGAGGATTAGAATAGGACTGCAACATCCTTGCTAAGGGAGTTTCCCTTGAGTATGGCTTTTACCACCTTTTATCCTTTCATCCTACAAGAGATAAAAAAGAGAGGGAAGCCAGCAGAGAATTGGGAACCTCATACTATCAAGAAGGTAGCACTGGGAAAAGAGCATGTACTTCAGACTTGAGGTTCCTTTTCCAAGATGCTTCGTGAACAAAGAAGGACTTTCTTCCAGAGTCAGCAGAGAAAGCCCTTCCCCTGGAACAGACACTCTGAATTCGGACTTGTAACCTACTGGACTATGTAAGAATAAACTTCTTTGTTAAAGCCATCCACTTTGTGGTATTTCTGTTAGAGCAGTATCAGGTAACTAAAACAGGTAACCTAGGTGTTGACATCAGTGTATAGCTTCCCAAGCGGAGTACTTTGAAGGTAACTGTAGTGATATTCAGCAGTGAGCATGTAATATTTGGCCAAGCCAAGTGCAGTCGGAATTAATTGTCCTCATATTTTCACTCAGCACAATGTCTTCCAGATGACTCCATGTTATGAGATGTTTCCTAAGATCATCGTTATTCTTTATCATTGCATAGTATTCCTCTGTGTAAATATACAGTTTGTTTATCCATTCATCTGTTGATAAACACTCAGATTGATTCCATCTTTTTGTTATTGTAGACAGCATTGTGTGGCAGCCCTTATTGTTCTAGGATATACTTGCAGAAGTGGGATTGCTGGATCGTATGACATTTCTATTTCTAGCTTTTAAAAAAAGTGCTGGATTGATTTCTAAAGTAGTTGTATCATATTGATAAAAGTCAGTGCTTCTTGTGTTTTATTTTATTTATGTGGTTGATTACATTAATTGTTGTTCTATTATTAAACCATTCCTGCATTACTAGTATGAAACCCACTTGGTTATGGTGAAATATTTTTTAGATATGTTCTTCAATTCTATTGCCTAGAACTTAGTTGAAAATTTTTGCATCTAAATTCACGAGAGATGTTGTGTAATTTTTGTTTTTTGTTCTGTCTTTACCTGGTTTTGGTCTCAGGGTTGTGCTGGCTTGGTAGAATGAATTTAGGAATGTTCCATCCTTTTCAATGCTGTGACATATCTTTAGTAATATTGTGTTGACTCTTCTGTAAAAGTTTTGTAGAATTCTCCAGTGAAGCTGTCAGGGCCAGGACTTTAGTTGAGAGTTTCTAAATTATCTTTTCAATTATTTCTTTTGCAATGGATTTATTTAGTTGTGCTACTTCTATTTGTGCTAGTTTTGGTAGGTGATGTGTTCATAGAAATTTGTTCATTTCCTCTAGGATTTTGAATTTATTAGAATACAATTTTTCATAATATTCTGTTATTCTTTTAGTTTCAGTTTCAATTGCATCTTTTGTGATATCACTCATCTTATTTCTTATTTGCTTTCTCTCATGTTTTTCTTTTGTCAGTTTGGCCAACGTTTTATCAATTTTTGATCTTTAAAAAAATGGTTTTGGTCCTGTTAATTCTTTCAATCTTTATCTATTCTTTAATGCATTTAGTTCTGATCTAATTTTTATTTATTGCTTTCTTCTGGTGCCAGCAGGATTCTGAAATATTAATGTCAACCTGGGTCTTTCACTGTATCAGTGACTCCATTCTGAAAGACTTCTGACCTTTATTTCTGACCTTTAACTTATCTATTGATATATTCTGGATATGAGCAGCCTGATTAGTATAACATTCAGTTAGCTAGACTTAGCTATATGTTTAGACTTTTAGGGGGATAAGGGAGAAAGAATTGAATGTTCCATAATCCTATACAGAAATTAGTTTTCTGTAAAATTGTCTCATGTTTGAAAATTCCTAATCAAGTGAAATAGAAATCCTTATATTCAACATTAAAATAAATTTCCTCTTCTAGTCTAGATACTTTGGTTAATAGATAATTTGATTGCATTGATATCTGGGATCATTTTTTAAAATGCTGCTCTTTTTGTTTCTTAATACCTCTGCTGTGAATGGCTGAGAACACATCTATTGATTTCATTGTTGACATAAAGAACCAATTATAAGAACACTCTTTTAAAGAAATTCTTTGAGGATTATAGGATAAAATATGTTTTTTAAAAAATTCTGTATTACTGTGGGGACAAGATGATGGAGTAGTCAGACACCTCCTGTCCAACAACAAGGACCCAAAACAACAAATGAATTGATTATATATGACATTGTAGGATCCCTGAACATGAAAGTAAAGGTTAGGAAATTGGACTAAGCAATGGCGAAGAAAGAGTAAGTCCAGAAGTACTGAGGACTGGCAAAACCTGACATGATGGAAGTAGTTACAGACAATGAGGTGAAGAGAGAGATGGACTTTGAATAGTGTCCTTCTCAACAGAAGTTACTGAGCAGCAGAGAGCCCACTTCTGCATTCAGAACCAGTGAAAAACAGCACTTGATAGTCAAAAGCTAAGAGGCATGTATCTAATCTACCATGTATAAAACTAAAACTTTCCTTCAGGGTAAGCCTCTGTCCTTTCTCCCAGTGCTTTCTATCGCCTTTCTCTGCACTGTATCAAACTCCCCAAACTGACTCATTCTTGGACCAGAAGTAGGCAACCCTATGAATGCCTTGAGAGAGACTTGGAGAGAGAAAAGTTTAGCAAACCAGGGGAAGGAGAAACAAAATCTGCCCCTTCTCCTGAGCTGACAACTCAGGGCAAAAACAGTTCCTTTGCCTAAATTCAGGCAAAAGGGATGTACCTTCCTCACAGATACTCAGGGATGTCTGTCAGGCCCTGACTTTCTCAGTGCATGCAGACAATTACTTGTGCCTATACCAAACACTCCTTTCTATCTAGAACTGTAGGGGAGAGCCTTAATCCCATACTTGATGTCCAACTATCTGGAAATGTCACCGAATTCATGCAAGAACTAAACAGACTTCTGGGCTTGAATGCCTAGAAACAGATCTAGCCACCTGTTGACAGGACATTACAGTTTTGAAGGGGCCAATAAGCAAACTAGCACACATAACCAGCATATTTGGACATTGCAAAACAAAACATTAAGGTAAAACTCAGCAAACCATAAAATAAATACAACTCAGAGACAACAGACAGTTTCAAACCACTTAAAGAAGCAAACCACAATTGCGTCAGAAAGCTCAGAAAGCTCACAAAGAATAAAACTTTTCAGATGAAGAGAACTTCCTGGAATCATCAGAGGTCAAATACAAAAGATCTATAGTTAGAACTCTTTAATAGATCATGTAAACTCTAGTGGCATAGTGGTTAAGAGCTGTAGTTGCTAACCAAAAGGTCAGCAGTTTTGATTCTACCAGACACTCCTTGTAAAGTCTATTGGAGCAGTTTTACTCTGTCTGATAGGGTTGCTACGACTTGGAATTGTCTCTACAGCAGTAGGTTTTTTTGGTAGAAGAGATCATGAATGAGATGAGGAAAAATTCAGCAGAGTATAATGACAAACTGAACAGGCTACAAGAAAGCATACAGAAAGGGACAAGAAGTAGAAATTCAAAAGATTAACAATAAAATTATAGAATTAGACAACTGAAGTAAAAATCAAAGGAGCAGAATTGAAACAGTAGAAGCCTGAATTAGTGAGATCGAAGATAAACCACGTGATAACTATGTGTTTGAGTAAAAATCAGATAAAAGAATTAAAAAAAAAATCAAGAAACAAAAAAATATGTGATTCTATCAAAAGGAATAACTTATAAGTGACTGGAATACCATAACAGTGGGGGACAACAGAAAACATAGAGAAAATTGTTGAAGATTTCTTGACAGAAAATTTCCCTAATATGAAAGATGAGAAGGTATCTATCCAAGATACTCATCAAACTCCACATAAGTAGAGTGCGAAACAAAGGCACGAGCACACACTATAATAAAGCATGCCAACACCAAAAATAAGAAGACAGTTTTAAAAATGACTAGGAATAAATGTGCTACACCTGCTAACCAACAGGTCAGCAGTTCAAATCTGCCAGGCACTCCTTAGAAATGCTATGGGGCAGTTCTACTCTGACCTATTGGGTAGCTATGAGTCAGAATCAACTGGACGGCAGGTTTTGTTTGTTTGTTTGTTCATTTTTTGGTTTTTTTTTTTTTTTTTTTTTTAGGGATAAATGAAAACAATGTACTAAGGAGAATCAATAAAACTAAACTTGGGACAGTCAGCAGAAACCATACAGGCAACAAGGCAATAGTATGACATATAAAAAGCACTGAAGGGAAGAAACAAAAAACCTGCCAGCCAAGAATTGTACATCCAGTAAATCTGTCTCTAAGGTTTGGTCGTGAAATTAGGACATTTACAGAGAAACAGAAATTCAGGGAATTTGAAAAAAAATCAAAATTACAAAAAATACTAAAGTGAATTCTTCAGATAGAAAATCAATGATAGCAGGTAACAACACAAGACTAAAATGGGGAACAGAACAACTGATTATCAACTCAGAGAAATCATAAAAATGAAGCAAAGTGTAAAACACTTAAAATAGGGAAACAGGGATGTCACTAAGTAAAAGATAACAGCACTATAACCAAAAAGAGAGACTTAAAATTTTTTTTCATATGATGATACAAAGAAATAAAAGATTGGTTTCAATTTAGATGAATAAGGGAAAATATTACAGTAACCACAAATGCATCAAAATAACAACTAGAAAAACATGGAGTCTCAGCAAATAAAAAAAACAAGAACGATGAAAACACTTTTAAAAAAGTACTTGGCACAATACATTGAGACAAAAAATTTGTCAACAACACACAGAAATGGCCGCATTAAACTCATACCTACCAATAACTACACTATAAATGGATTAAAGTCACCAATGAAGAGATGGAGAGCAGCAGTTTAGATTAAGAAAACAACGTGCATGTATATACTGCATGCAGGAGATGTGCTTTATGCTTAAACAAACTAAATTTTAAAGTATAGAAAACATATTTCAACCACATAGCACTGAAAAAAAATAGCATATGTGACAACATTAATTTCTGATAAAATAGACTGTAAAATCCACCACATATTCTAAGGAAGGATGCTATATAATGATTAAAAGGTCAGCACTCTAGAAGAACATAACTGTATTAAATATTTACATACCCAGTGATAAGGCTCCTAAATACATGAAATGAACTCTAACTGGGTTGAAAAGAGAAATAATTGAAATTAATAGTAGGAGACATCAACATACCACTTTTGGTGAAGGACAGACCATCCAGAAAGAAACTCAATGAAAACATGGAAGATCTAAATGCCACAATCAACGAATTTGATATCATACACATTTACAGAACACTCCATCCAAAAGCAGCCAAGTATGCTTTCTTTTTCAGTCTGCATGAAACCTTCTCCAGAATGGAATACATATAAGGCCATAAAGTAAGCCCTAACAATATATAAAGTATCAAAATATTTCAAGATATCTTTTCAGACCATAAAACCATAACAGTACAAGTCAACAACAGACAAAAAAAGGAAAAAATGATACACATGGAAAGTGAACAACACCTTGCTCAAAAACTAATAGATTGTAGAAGAAATGAAAGACAAAACAAAGAAATTCACAGAATCAAGAGAGAACAAAAACACATTGTATCAGAACCTTTGGAACACCACAAAGGTAGTGCTCATACATCCATTTATTTCAACAAATGCATATATCCAAAAAGAATTAACTCTACAACTCAAGCAAGTAGAAAGCAGCAAAAGAGATTCTTGGGAACAGGAAGAAAGCAAATAATAAAAACTATAGCAAAACTCAGTGAATTAGGGAATAGAAAAATAATAGAAAGAGTTGACAACACCAGAAACTAGTTTTTGAAAAGACTGATAAAACTAATAGGTCATTAGCCAAACTGACAAAAGAAAAACAGGATAAAAAGCAAATAACTAGAATAAGAAATGAGATGAATAGTAAAACAACAAACCCAAGTGAAATCAACAAACAAATTAAGAAAAATCCCTGAAAAATTGGACTCTATAAAATTTGAAAACTGAGAGGGAATGGAAAAATATTTATAAACATACTGCCTACCTAAACTAACACAGAGGTAGAAAAATTAAATAAATCCATAAGAATATAAGAGATTGAAAAGGTAATTAACCCTCACCTTAAAAACAACAACAAAAACAAAGACAAAAAAAAAAACAGCCCTGACAACTTCACCAGAAAATTCTACCAAACTTTCAAAGCAGAGTTAACACCACTATTACTAAAGGTACTTCAAAGCATAAAAAAGGAAAAATACTCCCAAACTTGTTCTAGGAAGCCAGCATTACCTTGATACCAAAATCAAAAATACAGCCCCCAAAAGGAAACTTACAGACCAATGTCTCTCATGAGCTTAGATGTAAAAATCCTCAACAAAATTATAGCCAATAGAATTCAACAATATATCAAACAATAATAATAATTCACCATGACCAAGTGGGATTCACACTAGAGATGTAGGGGGGTTCGACTTTAGAAAAGCAATCAATCAGTGTATTCAACCACATAAATGAAACAAAAGACCAGAATACCTTGATTTTATCAGCTGTTACAGAAAAGCATTTGATAAGATCCAACATCCATTCATGTTAAAAAAGAAAATCTTATAAAAATAGGAATAGAAAGGAAATTTCTCAACATAATAAAGAACATCTATACAAAGCCCAACTTGACAGCAATGAGGTTTTTACACAAAGCTAATAGCAAACATCATCCCAAATGGAGAGTCTGAAAACATTCCCCTTGAGAATAGGAACAAGACAAAGATGCCCTCTGTCACCACTTCTATTCAACATTGTTGTGGAGATACTAGCCAGAACAATCAGGCTAGAAAAATAAACAAATACAAATCATCCAAATTGTTAAGGAAGTAGTAAAACTGTTTCTATTTACAGATGCTATGAATTTATACAGAGAAAATCCTTAAAAAAAAAATACTGGAACTAATAGAAAAGTTCAACAAAGTATCAGGACACAAGATAATCATACAAAAGTGAGTTGCATTCCTTTACACCAACAAAGAGAAAATCAAAGAGGAAATCACTGAATTAATACCATTTACAATAGCCCCACAAAGATAAAGTACTTAGGAAAACCTAGCCAGAGATGTAAGGGACCTATGCAAGAAAAATTACAAGACACTACCGCAAGAAACCAAGAGTGTTACGTAAGTAGAGAAACTTACCTTGTTCACTGTGAAAATGTCTAGATAAAGTGAATAACCTTATCCAAATTCCAATAGCATTTTTAAATGAGATGGAGGAACAAATTACTAACTTCACGTGGAAATACAATAAGCCTCAAATAAGCAAAGCATTAAGGAAGAACAAAGTGGGAAGCCTCATGATACCTGACTTTAGAATCTATTACATCTTCCACTCTAGTCAAAACAGCGTGGTACTGGTATAACAGATACATAGACTGATTTGAAACAAAATTGACACAACAGACATAAAATCATCCACCTCTGAGCAGCTGATGTTGATGAAAGCCCTAAGTCCATAAACTGGGGAAAAGAGAGTCTCTTTAATAAATGATGTTGGCATAATTGAACATCCATTTGCAAAAAACATGAAAGAATATCCGTATCTCACACCATCCACAAAAACTGACTCAAAGTAGATCAAATACCTAAATATTAAATGTAAAACAATAAAGATCATGGCAAAAAAATAGGAACAACACTGGGATCCATACTGTGTGTCATAAACAGGATACAAAACATGACTAACAGTGCATAAACACCAAATATGCTGAGAAAATAGAAAACTGGGAACTCTTAAGAATCAAACACACTTATCCAAAGACTTCAACCAAAAGGGTAAAAAGACAATCTACAGAATAGTAAAAATAAAATTGGATATGACACATCCGATCAGCATTTGATCTCTGAAATTTGTAAGAAACTGTGAAACTTCAACAATTAAAAAGTGGGCAAAAGGGGGGTGAAGTCAAGATGGCAGACTAAACACACATCTCCCTAAATCCCTCTGGAAACCAAGATGTGTACTGATAATTAAACAGAGCCTTCTGGACACCTAGTGAGCCCTAGGACACAGCATAGGGCTGTTAATTTGGACTTCATATCACTGAACAGGAAACTTCCTCTCTTTTGCTGACCCCTGCTCTTGGTGAGAGCTGGCTTTCACGGACCAAAGGTAACTCATCATTTTAACTTTTTTCCTCCATCTTAGGTGGCAGGAAGAGCTAGGACTTGACTAGCAGCTAATCTCAGATGCACTCCTCGTGGGATCGGCAAGTGAAATTGCCATATTTTGAGAGCCCATCTTTGGACTCTGTGCATCTTGGCAACTTTGGCCACTCTTTCTGCCTCCACCATTGAGTAGCCCGTACCAAGGAGGGGGGAGCTTGTGAGGGATGCCATCTTGTTCCACTGGGAGACAGAGATAATGGAGACCTCAGCGGGACCTAATTCCTAGGCTGGGAGGCTGCACCTGACTGCAGGAGAGTGGTTTTCTGGCAGAAAAGCAATATTCTGCACAGTGTTGCCTATGGCTGAGGCCTGACAGCAGAGGCCAGCAGGGCAATACTCTTTCTGTATTATGAATGAGTTTATAATATCTGGGGTTGGATATACAGGTGTGCTTACTTTGCCACCTGGGAAGAGTGATCTGCACACCTGAAAAACCTGACTGACTTTGGAAGTTGTCAGATAACCTTTACCTTTCATTTTAAGGATGGCCTAGAGAGACAACTGCGGTTCATCTGCACAGCATCTCTCCTAGCTTCTGTTGACTCACATCATGCCTCAAAAGCAATAAACCCTGGATAAAAGTATAACGAAGAAATCATCCATGGCTTCAGAAGGTCCCCAAAAGAAAGCACCTCTCAACTTCCCAGACAAAGAAGCTTTTCTGAAACTATCGGAAGATGAATACAAAAGGATTATATAGAGAGCCCTCCTAGACCTTATACAAAATACAGCAGAGCAAAATGAAAAATTAAACAAGAAGTTTGATCTGATGGAACACCAGTACTCTGAAATCCGACAGATCAAGAAGAAAATCAAAGACATAGAAACATCAAAGCCAAGAAAACAGAATGCAGTAAATGGAAGAGAGACTTTCTGACTTGGAAGACCGAGCTACTGATTCCAGTATCTATGAGAAGAAATGAGAAAAAAGAAATAAGAAAAACAAAGAAGCATTAAGAAGCACGTGGGACTCTATTAAGAGGAACTATATATGATTAATTTGAGTTCCTGAGCAGGGCGAGACACCTGAGAACACAGAGAGTACTGTAGCTGAGCTGCTGACAGAAAACTTCCCAGAAATTATGAAACAAGAGAATATAGATATCCAAGATTTATATCCAATGTCACTCAATACAGATCTCAAAAGAAAGACTCCAAGACATATTCTAACCAAGCTTAACAAAATGAAACATAAGCAAAAACTCTTAAAGACAGCAAGACTCAAATCAAAGCTAACATTCACAGGGAAACCCTGTAGGCTTTCATCAGATTTCTCAGCAGAAACAATGCTGGTGTGGAGATAATGGCATAACACATTCAAAGCCTTGAAGAAGAACTTCCAGCCAAGAATTATATATCCTGCAAAACTATCTTTCAAATACAAAAATGAAATGAAGACATTCACAGATAAACAGAAACTCAGAGACTTTATAAGAACCAAACCAAAGCTACAAGAAATACTGAAAGAATCTCTTGCTTTAGAAGAACAAAATTACTAACATTCTATTGTAGAAGCAAATACAGGACACAGAAACCTACTCAGTTAGGGAATGCTCCAAACTCAATGAAAGCTATAATAGTAAAAGAAATGATCCAGTGATCACATCATGAAAACTATGAAGTCATCATATTAAAAACAGGGATGTGCTACAGTCCTCAGAGTCCTTCCAGATGGAGAGGAAGTTAATAAGAATGGTAGTAATTAAAATTGGGTGTACACATAGTTTATTAAGGAGGATCATAGGAGCAGCCATAAGCACAATAAAGATGCAGCATATCAAATCAAGAAACATAATACAGGAGTCTCAACAACCACAAAACCAACCCTGAAAAAGGTGAAAAATCAATGCCCAAAGAAGAATTTCCTGGAACAGATTAATAAGAACAACAGAGAAAACAACACAAAAATAAATGTATCACAATGACAGCACTAAACACATATCTATTGATAATTACATTGAATGTGAATGGACTGAATGCTCCAGTAAAGAGACATCAAGTGACATCTTGGATCAAAAGACGTGACCCATCTATATGTTGCTTACAAGAAACTCATCTTAGACTTAAAGATAGCAACAAACTGAAAATCAAAGGTGGAAGAATATGTATCAAACTAACAATGAACAAAGAAGAGCAGGTGTTGCAATTCTAAGCTCAGATAAAATTGATTTGAATGTAAAATCCACCATCATGGACAAGGATGGGCACTTTATTGCTGAAAGGTTCAGTACACAAACAGGACTTAATAATATTAAATATTTATGCACCTAATATTAGAGCACTTAAATACACTGAAGAAACACTGACTGCACTAAAAAGGAGATAGATGACTACACAGTACTAGTGGGAGACTTCAACACTTCACTCTCAATATTGCACAGATCATCTAGTAAAAAGCTCAGTAAAGACACAGAAGATCTTATTGCCACTAGACCTCACAGACATATACAAAACTTTCTGTCTGTCAGCAGACAACTATACCTTCTTATCCAGTGCATATGGAACATTCTCCAGAATAGACCATGTGTTAGGACATAAAGCAGTTCTCAACAAAATCCATGCCACCGAATCAATGCAAAGAATCTTCTCAGATCATAAACCCATAAAATTTGAAATCAATAACAGAAAAACATAGAAAGTGGAATTCATTGAAACTGAACAACATCTTGCTTAAAAAAAAAAGTGGGTTATAGAAGAAATCAAGGATGAAACAAACAAATTTATGGATTCCAATGAGAATGAAAATACTTCCTACCAGAACCTATGGGATACAGCAGAAGCAGTGCTGAGAGGTCAGTTTATCTCCATAAATGCACACATCTGGAAGGAGGAAAGAAACCAAACCAAAGAACTAACCCTACAGCTTGAACAAGTAGAAAGAGAACAACAAAAGAACCTTTCAGACACCAAAAGAAAACAGATCATAAAGATTAGAGCGGAACTAAAAGAACTAGAGAGTGGAAGAACAATTGAAAAACACTGAAAAGACCAAAAGCTGGTTTTTTGAACAGTTCAACAAAATTGACAAACTGTTGGCTGAACTTACTAAGAAAAATGGGAAAGGAAACAAATAACCCACAGAAGCAATGAGAGAGGAGTTGTCATAACAGATCTAACAGAAATCAAAAATATCACAGAATACTATGAAAGATTGTACTCTAACAAATTTGAAAACCTAGAGGAAATCAGCAAATTCCTTGATTCATATCATCTACCCAAATTTTCACAAGGTGAAGCAGAACAACTTAATAAACCCATCACAAAGGAAGAGATTGAAAAAGTCATCCAAAAACTACCACCAACAACAAAAGAACCCTGGCCCAAATGGCTTCACCACAGAATTCTACCAAGCTTTTAGAGGAGAGTTATCTCCAATACTACTGAGAATATTTCACAGTATGAAAAGGGACAGAATACTGCCAAATTCGTTCTATGAAGCCAGCATAACCCTGGTACTAAAGCCAGGGAAAGACCCAACAAAAAAGGAGAACTACATACCAATATCACTAATGAATCTGGACACAAAAATCTTCAACAAAATTCTCACTAATAGAGTGCAACAACATATAAAAAAAAAATCCATCACAACCAAGTTAGATTCATACCAGCGATGCAAAGCTCATTCAACATCAGCAAAACAAATTAATGTGATCAACCACATAAATAACACAAAAAACAGAAAACACCTTATTTTGTCTATTGATGCAGAAAAGGTATTTAATAAAGTCCAGCATTCATTCATGCTAAAAACTCTTAGCAAAATAGAAACAGACAGCAAATTCCTCAAGGCAATAAGAGCCATTTATACAAAGCCAACTGCCTACGTCATCCTGAACAGAGAGAGGCTGAAACAATTTCCCTTGAGAACAGGAACTAGACAAGGATACCTACTCTCACCTCTCCTATTCAACATTGCCCTAGAAATTCTAGCCAGAGCAATTAGACAAGACCAAGAAATAAAGGGCACCTGCATTGGCAAGCCAACCAAGCCAAATGCCATTGAGTCAGATCTGACTCAGCAAAGAAGTAAAAATTTCCCTGTTTGCAGATGATATGATTGTATATGCAGACAGTCCTAAAGAATCCGTAAGGAAACTACTCAAACTGATAGAAGAGTTCAGCAAAGTCTCAGGATACAAGATAAAGATAAGAAAAACATTAGGATTCCTTTAGCCCAATGAGTTTATTAATGAAGAAATCACCAGATCAGTACCATTTACTACAGCACCCAAGAAGATAAAGTACCTAGGAATAAATCTAACCAGAGAAATAACAGACCTGTACAAAGAGAAGTACAAGACTTTACTACAAGAAACTAAGAGAGACTTACATGAATAGAGAAAACTATCCTGCTCATGGATAAGGAAAATTAACATTCTGAAAATGTTTGTTTTACCCAAAGCAGTCTATTTATATGATGCAATCCCAATACAAGTTCCTATAACATATTTCAATGAGATAGAGAAACAAATCAACAACTTTGTTTGGAAAGCCAAGAAGCCCCGGATAAGCACTACTGAAGAAGAAGAAC
This sequence comes from Heterohyrax brucei, assembly GCA_028571685.1. Taxonomy (NCBI): domain Eukaryota; kingdom Metazoa; phylum Chordata; class Mammalia; order Hyracoidea; family Procaviidae; genus Heterohyrax; species Heterohyrax brucei. Next base: position 81,710,352 of record CM053143.1, read on the forward strand.
ACACTGGGAGGCCTCTCACTACCTGACTTTAGAACCTATTACACTGCTGCAGCAATCAAAACAGCCTGTACTTGTGAAAAAAAGAGACAGATCAGTGGAACAAAATTGAGACCCCAGAGATATGAACAGTTGATATTCGACAAAGGCCCTAAGACATCAAACTGGGGATAAAACAATCTCTTCAACAAATGGTGCTGGTAAAATTGGATATCCATCTGCACTAAGTTAAAACAAGATCCATATCTTACATTTATACAAAAACAAACTCAAACTGGATAAGCCACCAAGTGCCATCGAGTCGGATCCAAACTGGATAGAAGACCTAAATATCAAGTCTAAAACAATAAAGCTCATCCAACAAAAAGCAGGAACAACAATGAAAGTTTTAATTTGCAACATAGACGGACTTCAAAATCTGTCAGACAAACCACAAACCAGAGAAAATAGGTAAGTGAGAACTACTAAGAATCAAACACTTTTGCTCATCCAAAGACTTTATTAATAGAATTAAAAGACCACGTACGAAATGGGAAGAAATATTTGGCAACTCTATGTCAGACTGACACTTGATCTCCATAATCTATAAGGTATTATGAAATATCAATAAGAAAAAGATAAATTGTCCAATTAAGTGATGGGCAAAGACGATGGACAGACACTTCTCTAAAGAAGAGATCCAGGCAGCCAAAAAGCACGTGCAGACATGCTCACGATTGTTGGCTGTTAAAGAAATTCAAATCAAAACTGCAATGAGATACCATTGTACCCCAGCAAGTTTGGCCCTGATCCAAAAAGTGCAAAATAAGAAACACTGGAGAGGCTTTGGAGAAATTGGAACTCTCCTACACTGTTGGTGGGATTGAAAAATGGCGCAACCACTCTGAAAAGCAATCTGGCACTTCCTTAAAAAGCTGGAGACAGATATACCTTTTGGCCCAGTAATTCCACTGCTCGGAATATATCCTGCAGAATCAACGCCACTCACACCAACTGATACATGCACATGGATGTTTACTGCAGCACAGTCCACAACAGCAAAAAGATGGGATCAACCCAGATGTCAAACGACAGAGGAATGGATAGGTAATCTACGGTATTATATGCTCAATGGAACACTATGCAATGATAAAGAACAATTTGATTATTTTAGGAAACATTTCATAACCTGGTTTTGATTGGAGGACATAATATTGAGTGAAAGTAGTCAACAACAAAAGGACAAATATTGTATGAGACCCCTATGATAAGAATTTATAAACAGACTCATGCATAGAAGGAAAGACTGTTTGAGGGCTGAAAGGATCGGGAGAGAGGGAGGGCTAGGTGGAGAGGATTTAGGTTAGATAATTGATAGAAATTTGGTTGGGTGAAATCTGTGACAGCACACATTAGAAAGATCAATATTAACTGGACTTCAACATAACATGATTACTCCTCCCATGTTAACCCAATACTGCAAGGACAGAGTAGCTGGGGTAGGGGTCCAGTGACCATGCTTTCATGAGAAATCGAGGCCAATTGGCACAACTAGTGTTTTGCTAAGAAAGCCCTCTGCACCACACATTGGTAGTTGGCATCTGGGATCTTAAAAGCTGCCAAGTTGCCATCTGAGCGTACAGCAAATAGTCCCAACTCAGCATGAACAGATCATCACCAAGGACCAAAATGACATGGGGGAAAGAGAACCTAGAACTCGGAGAGACCCATGTGAGTGGGTGACTACATCAATTTGTGACTGTAAGAACTGGATGGTGCCCGGCCACCACTAGTGACAGCCGTGATGGAGCTCACAAAATTGAGTCTCACTGGCAACACAAGAATAAAAAGGGGTGTACCCTGAGATCTCCACTAAAGTACCGCAATTTATGGTTCAGGGGCCTCGGAGTTCCCCTGGGAGCATAGCCCGTAGCCCTGATGCTGTCCCTGTCCATAAATCATAATGGAGGTCAACTCTTTGGACAGGAGTGGATTGGGCTTGGCGACACAGAGTCACCATATCTTGTGTGCCCTTTATGTTTCTATGCATCTACAGGATGTCATCCTGCTGACTTCATACTGGAGGTGGAGGAGTGGGTGGAGAGGAGGGGATAGGAGACTATTGGGAGAATGAAACATGTATGGAGAAGAGAGGAAGAGTGTGCTGTCAGTAGGCAGGGAGAGCAATGGGAGCTGCATATAGGTGGTCATGCAAATTTATACGGGAATGTACATTTTTGTTCCATCACAATAAAAAGAAAATGGGCAAAAGATAAAAATAGGCACTTCACCAAAGATGACATTTATTAGAAAATGCTTACCATTGTTAGCCATTAGAGAAACTCAAATCAAAACAGCAGTGTTATACCATCTCACCCCAACAAGGAAGGCATTAATCCAAAAAACAGAAAATAATAAAAGTTGAAGAGGCTGTGGACAGACTGAAACATGTCTACACTGCTGGTGGGAAGGTAAAATAGTATATTGCGGAGGTCCGCCATCAGCCTTGTAGACAAAGTCACAAACCCCTGTAAATGACAGGCTGAAGCATCTCACCTGTGACATGTTTTCTAGCCTACTGCCCTTGATATTATTTGGCTTCCTAATTAAATTTTCTTCAAAAAGATACCCCCTCCTCTCCTGGCACAAGGATCAGGGGAGATGCCTTCTGAGAGGGGCCCTTTACTACCCCCTTGGTTTATGAAATAATATTGGGAAAACCTGTACAGGAATTTCTGGGGAAAAGAGCCCAGAAGAATGATTTCTAACTCAGCCAGCTTGAGAGCAGCGAGGCCGGCTCCACCCCTGCTGACTTCTCCCAGCTGCTCACCCCTCCCTTCACATGAGATAAGCAAGCTTGCAAGAAGGCCCTGAAGGGCTTTCCAGAGACAACTCCCCTTCCTCTCTCTCTCAGCTCTTAGGTAGCAAACATCTTACTTCAGGAAAATAACTAGATTACCAAGTTTATTACATTTGTTATCGGCAAACAGACAAATACTAAAGAAATGCCTTTCTTAGAGTAGTTTGAGAGAAACTTAGAATAAAGGACGGTGGACACCCATTGTCCTTACAGGAAGAGATAAGGAAGAGCAGAGAAGGAACAAATAGAGACTGTATAACTTTTAAGATGGGTTTGTTTTCTCTTCCTGCTTAGGTAAAGTTAATAGAAGTCTAAGATTAGTTTTCCTCCAGCTGTTAATTATAAATCACAAATATGCCTGTCTCAGACCATTCTTTAGAGGACCCTAATGGTTAACATAAAAAGGAATAACAAAGTGTTTACTCTTTACTAAATGAGAAGACCCTAATAATCAACAAGAGAAGAAGACCACTGTCTCTAATCATTGTTTAAAAGATTTTCATAGCTAACATGAAAAGAGACACTAGTCTCGGGCCATTATTTAGAAAACTCCAGTGATTGACATGAAGAGACCACGAGGTACCTGCTTCTTGCCTAGCCAATCACCGACGTGGTCAAAGTACTACTGCATTACCAACTATAAAAAGATAACAATAAACTAAGACGACCCTTCTCTCTTGCCTCTGGGTCGGGCTGCCTTAAACCAAAAAAGTCTTTCCTGTCTCTCTTTATTCATTTCCCGCCGCGCCTCTCCCTCCCTCCGTGCGGGACCCCAAAAAGTGTTGGGACTGGCTCCCGGCAGTATATCCACTTTGGAAATTGATTTGTGCTCTCTTAAAAACGTAAAAATAGAAATATCACACAAACTAGCAATACCAGTTCTTGTAATATACCGTAGAGAAATAAAAACTGTCACACAGATAGGTAGGTGCACACCAATACTCACTGCAGAACTGTCCACAGTGGTAGAATGGTGGAATCAAACTGTGTGTCCATAAGCGAACAGATGAATAAACAAATGATAGTATGCTCACAGAATGTAATACTATGCAATGATAAGGAAAAATGATGAATTTGGGAAATATCTCATTCCATGGAATTGGGAAGGTGTTACACTGAGTGAAATTACACAGTTGCAAAAGAAGAAATAGTATATGAGACCAATATTATAAGTACTCAAGAAAAGGTTTAAACAGAGAAGAAAACAGTCTTTGATGGTTATGAGGGTGGTGGTGATGGGAGAGGTGTATTTACTAATTTGATACTAGACAAGAATTATTTTAGGTAAAGAGAGGGACAACACACAGTAGAGGAAAACTCAGCACAACTGGATTAAACAAAAGATAAGAACTTTTCTAAGTACAACCAAACACTTCCAGGGACAGAGATGCAAGGGCAGAGGTTTAGAAACCACAGTTTTAGGAGACATCTAGGTCAACTGGCATAACAAAGTTTATTAAAAAAATGTTCTGCATCTCACTTTATTGAATGGTATCTGGGGTCTTAAAAGCTAGCAATTTTCCAACTAAGAAGCATCAGTTTGTCTCAGCCCAAGTGGAGCAAAAGAATGAAAAACATAGAAGACATAAGGAAAATATGTGTACAAGAGATGGAAAGGGCCTCAAAATAAAAAATTTCATCAGCATGAGACCACAAGAACTTGTTGGTACCTGGCTACTACCAATGATCCTCTTACAGGGAACTCAACAAAAGATTCCTGATGGAGCAGGAAAAGCATGGAGCACAGAATACAAGCTCTAGTAAAAAGACTAGACTTGATCTTACAGGCTGGACAGTCCTCAGAAGACACAACTCCTGGATACTTTGTTATTCCATAACTGAAACAATTCCAGAAGCCAATTGCTTAGACAAAGATTGAACTGGACTGTAAGACATCAAAAGGTATTGGTGAAGAGTATGCTTCCTGTTTTAAGTAGACAACAGGGAACTAACTGGGCAGCTCCTGTCCAGAGGCAAGATGAAAGGGCAGAGTTAACAGAAAGTGGTTGAAAGGACAAGAGAAGTACAGGCTGGTGAGGTAGAGTCTACTGTCGCAGTGTGGAGCAAGCAGCTAGGGTCACATAACAAAACGTGTATAACTGTACGCATGAGAAACTGACTTGAATTGTAAAATTTCACTAAAACACAATAAAAATATTATTTTTTACTTCTAGTATCTTGTGTGTACATTTAATTGTATTCTTTTTTCAGATGATCATTTGTGAAAAACACTTAGTTCCTTCATTATAATTGTGATGTCCTCTATTTCTTTTTATTGTTTGTTTTATTGCATTGCCCAGAATTTCTAGTATCAAGCTGAATGGAAGTAGTTAGAGTTGAATCCTTGTGTTTTATGGCAGCTGTAGGTTTCTCGTGGATGAGTTCTATAAAGCTGAGGATTTTGTTTCTATTCATAGTTTGGTGTGGATTTAAAATCAAGAATATATACTGGACATTTTAAAATGCTTTTTCTTTGTCTCTTGAAACAATTGTATATTTTCCCTTCTTATTTTGTAGTTGTGATTAATCGTGTTGCCTAATTTTCAAATGACACACCATTGCTGCCTTCCTGGGATAAGCTCTACTTAGTCATGATACATGAAGATGGTTCAAAGGCATACTAAATCTATATTTTGAATCCTTTCAGTGTTATAGCACAATTTATTTAAATCCAACCTATAGGCTTTTCTTTGCTATGTATTGTGAGACCATCTTTGATTTTCACTGGTAGAAAACTCTCACACCAGAAATTCCCTAGATTCAGCTGCTTCTGTGGCTCTTAATCACACTTCTCACCAACTAAAGCCTCAAAGTCTTGTTCTCAAAGCTCTTTTTCACTGAGATAAATTCATAAGCAATGTACTAAATCATATTCTGCTCTTCTTTCCATTCTGTCCTTCTTTCTATGATTCACGTTTTAAATTCTTTTAAACAAGAATTTACCAATCACTTTTCGTATGATCTATGTAAAGAAGTGTAAACCAAAAAACCAAAACAAACCATTGTTATCAAGTCAATTCCAATTCATAGCGACTCTATCGGACACAGTAGAACTGCTACATAGGATTTCCAAGGAGTAGCTGGTAGATTCGCAGTTAAATGCTTAACCACTGATTCACCAGATAAAGGAGCATAGGCATATGAAAAACTCAGCCCCTTGCAAAATGATGTTCAGAAATGGTTATAAAGAAATCCGATACTGAGAATAGGAAAGTGTTGACACGTTGTAAGCTTGGCTGCTAATGTCACAAAACAATGTATATGTTGTTTAATGGAAGACTAATTTGCTCTGTAACACTTTGTCTGAAGCACAGATAAAAAACTGTGAAAAAAGAGTCGAAAACATGTAGACTAAAAAAAAGAATTAGTTATAAGAATCAACAAGTTATAACTCAGAGGAAAAATAACAAAAATGGCGTGATAGCGGTATTTTGATTGAAAAGTGCAATGAGTTATTAATTATGCTTGTGTTTAGATCTATGAGAAATGTTTTGGACCTTTGAGTGACGAAAATCCTGTAGCTACTCTCTCTGCATTCAAATTCTGGCTCTATAATTTACTAGCTATGAGAAGTAGGGCAAGATACTCCCATATGGAGGTAAGTATAGCATAGTGTTTATCTCATCTTAGTTGTCTAATGCTGCTATAACAGAAATACCACAAGTAGACTGTTTTAACAAACAAATTTATTCTCTTGCATTTTAGGAAACTAGGAAATCTGAACTCAGGGTGTCAGCTCCAGGGGAAGGCGGTCTTTCTTTACCAACTTTGGATAAAGGTCCTTGTTATCAGTTTCTTCTGGTCAAGTGGCTTCTTAGCACAGGGAACCCAAATCCAAAAGACACACTCAGGTCCTAGGACTTCTTCATTGATGGCATGAGATCCCTTTCCTCTCTACTAGCTTCTTTCTTTTATATTCAAAAGAGATTGACTCAAGATACAACCTAATCCTGCAAATTGAGTCTTATTCATTAATATAAGTATCTCGTAGAGGTTAGGATTCACAATACATGGGATAATAACTTCAGATCACAAAATGTTGGACAAACATGTGGTACTTAGAATCATGGCCTAGTCAAGTTCATACATATTTTTGGGAACTCACTTCAATTCATAGCAACTCCATAGTATTTTTGTGAAAAACCTAATGAGAGAAAACATGTAGTATTCAAAAAATGTATGACACATAAAAATCCTTAATAAATGCTGATTATTAATGTTATTTGTATTTTTTTTGTATTCAATATCTGCTATTATACTTTCCTAAAAAAGCATGTAGAATTCTTGATTATTTTGATTGTTAATTATGGCCTGATCTGTGTATCTCCATCTGCCTGCTTCATAGTTGGTTATACTTTGTAAATTTGAATCTCATTCTGGATCATGACTAATGGTGCCAGCAGTTATTTTAATGTTCAGGCTTATTATAAATACTTGTCTATACCTTAACCTTCAGATGACCATAATACTTTTAAATAATTCTTGCTACAAATATCTGAGACCTTAATGATATGTTATCATCAAAACCTTCATTATGAATGTTGAATTCAACTAGAATGTTGAATATTATGACAGTTGCATTACATAATATATGCAATGCCAAAGATTTTTTTTTTCTCATTTTCTAGCGTATCTCATAGATGTCTATAGCAGTATCTTTCAGTCTTCCTTCTTTGAGAATAATCTTCCCTATCCACAGAGGTTTGGGATTAAGCCGTTTTCATATTTTTTTTTTTTTTCATATAAGTCTAACTTCCTGCTTATAAATAAACAAGGATGAATAACTGTCTCTAGTTTGGCTAATTGGATTCTCTCTCCTTATACAAAAAAAGGAGTTGGAAATGACAACATACTAGTTACAGGAAAAGAGGTCATAGGTGTTTGGACTCCATCTGTACCTGGTTTTGGAAGTGTTAGCTAATGACAGAGTTTAGCAAGTAGAAAAGAGAAGCTATAAACATCAGTTTATCAGTTATGATCAGTTTGGAAACAAAGCTTGTTGCTTACTGGTGTATACAAAATTTCTCATTCACACACATGCATAATGTACACATGTTCTCTTCACATTACTACAGTGTGAAAAATACAGTAAGTTCATAGATGTTAGGCTGTTTAGTCCAGGGTTTGTGAAAAAATATATACATATATTTTCCCACATTTCACTTTGAGCAAATTTTATTGATCTTCCATGATTTTATAGTTTGTTATCTCTGCTTCACTATTGAGTCCATTTACCAAGTTTTATTTTTTGAATTTCTCTTTGTATTTTTAAGATTTATAATTTTCATGTGGTTCTTGAAACTTCTTATTTGTTTAAAGGTATTTTCTTCTTTTTTAAAAAAATTATTGAAATAAATTGAGTAACTTATTTTTGAAACATTCTTATGACAACAGCTTCGAAATCCTGTCAGTTAATTCCAACATTTGATTAATTTCCATGTTGATGTCATTTGATTGTCTTATTCATATTGTGGTTTCTTCAGATTTTGGTATGATGGTTATTTTTGATTATAAGTGGGCATTATAACTAGTATGTTACATTTAATATATATATATATTTTTAATTTTGGAAGGCAGTCCATCCTGATCAGAGTTAGCATGCAAGACTTGGTCTAATTTTGTGAACTCTGATTCCAATGGCAGCTAAAAGTCTCGTTGCTTTTGTATGTTATTTTGATCTTTCTGATTTATCTGATGCTGCCAAGGGCTTGCACTGGTTTCTGCTGATGTTATCTGAGAGTGTATAAACTATTCTCCAGGTTAGGCCACTTGGCATCTCTTGTCAGGGAAAGAATATAGTGGCATGGTTCTTTAGTAGCTGTGCTACCCTGTTGTCTCTGAGAATAGAAGAAATATATCAGCCTCATGGAGTCAAAAAGATTTCTAAGAGGGAATCACTGATGTGGCTGGGTCCCACTTTCTGGTTCTGGCTGTCCCTGTCAGGAAGTTTCTCCATGGGAGGGAGAGTCTTGTGCCTGGTAGAGAAATACAGTAGCTTCTCCTAGACTCTTACTGTTGATGGGACTCTCCATAAATCTCCCTTACTCATGGTGTCATACTCTCTTGATGTTGTCAGAGAGACTCCCACTTGAGGAATAAATGCACTTATCTGTTTTTCTTTATGTTGCATGTTTGGGAATCAGGACATGTTGAATCTTGCATTTCTTTGGATGATGGGAATAAAAGAAGAATTACCAATGTGTTATGTGTGTTGTTCTTCTGGACCTGAGATCCCAAACCAGTTATTATTATTATTATTTTCTTTCAGAGTTCTCCTTTGATGTCTCCTGCTTTATTTCTGGAGTATATAGTTGTGCTTAGGAGAGAAAAGAAAGAATAGACAGGCCTATACAATGTTGTCTGGACTGAGAGCTCATTTAAAGAAAAAAGTAGAGAAAACCAGTTAAATGAAAAACTACTTCTTTGGGAAAAAAATCAACAAAACTTATAAAGCTATAGCAGAAATGACAAAACAAAAAGAGAGAAAGAAGATACAAATTGTCAATATCAGGATATAATACCCTTGGTCCTGTGGTCATTAAAAAGATAGTAAGAATATTATGAGAAACTTTACATGTACAAACTGAATGATTTAGAATAAGTGTAATCATTCCTTGAAAGCAATAAACTGTTAAAACTCAACAAATATTTATAGGGAGTGTATGCTGAATATTACAAAATCCCAATGGAAAAATGAAATTTAAAAACCTAAATAGGGAAATATACTGTGTTAACAGATTGGAAGATTCAATGTAATAAAGACATCAGTTCTCCCTAAATCTAATGCAATTCCTAGCTAAATTCCAGTATATATATTTGGAGACATAGACAAAAAGAATAAAGTTGCATAAATTACTTTGTCTGATGTTAAGTGCTATGGTAATACCTCTGGAGCCCTTGTGGCACAGCAATTCACAGCTATGACTCCTAACCAAAACGTCAACAGTTCAAATCAACCAGCTGTTCCTTTAAAATGCTACAGGACAGTTCTACAGATTAGAACTACAGGGCAATTCTACTCTGTCCCATAGGGTTTCTATGTGTCAGAATTAATTGAGTTGGAATTGACAGCAATGAGTTTGGACTTTGGTTATATAGCTATAGCAATAAAGGTTGCATGGTACTGGAAGATGACTAGACATATAGGTCAGTGGAACAGAATAAAGGACTCAGAAATAAATCCAAACAAACATACTCAAGTGACTTTTGATAAAGATGCAAAAGCAATTCAATGAGAAGGGATAGTCTTTTCAACAAATGGTACTACCGTAATTGTACGTCCATAGGCAAAACAACAAACCTCAGTTTATATTCCACAGTCAGTACAAAAATTTAAAAAAATAAATCACAAATTTAAATATAAAACTGGAAAACTTTAAGAAAAAAATAGGACAATATTCTTATGATCTAGGGCTAGGCAAAGAATTTTTAGCCTTAATAACATAAGATTTATCCATAAAAAGAAAACAATAATAAATTTAGTTTATCTAAAGAGAGTGAAAAGAAGCTTCAAACATTTGCATAACGGCAGATAATGTGTAAATGTTCTTATGTAGTAAAAATTAAGAATTTTGTGATACTGAGATTATCACAGAGTTCTATGAAAGAGAAAGACTATGTAGTCCCCACACATGAGAGATGCTGGAAGGCCAGATAAGAATTTTTATGCATTGAATCATATCCTTCAATAATGTGTGTAGCAATTTGGCTGGACCATGATTCCCAGTACTGTGCGGTTGTCCTCCATTTTGTGATTTTCCTTTGTTGTAAATCCTAAACTCTGCCTGTGGTTAGTGGGGCAAGATTTGATTATGTTAAAGAGGATTAGGGGAGGACTATAACACTCTTATTAAGGTCACCTCCCTGATACAATGTAAAGAGAGTTTCCCTAGGGTGTGGCTTGCACTACCTTTTATCCTACAAAAGATAAAAGGAAAAGGAAGCAAGTAGAAAGTTGGGAACCTTGTACCACCAAGACAGTAGTACTGTGAGCAGAAAGTATCCTTTGGACCTAAGGTTACTGCACTGAGATCCTCCGAGCCCATGCGAAGATTGATGTATCATAAGAACCCTTCTCCAGAGCTGACAGAAAGAGAAAGCCCTCCCATAGAGCTACTACTCTGAATTTGGACCTGTAGTCTACTGGATTGTGAAGAAATAAACTTTTCTTTGTTAAAGCCACCCCCTTGTATTTCTTTTATAGCAGCACTAGATAACTAAGACAGGTATGAAAAATGGAAACAGAGACTGGACTAATGTGGTCACAGCCCAAGAATGCTGGAAACTCTAGAAGACAAAAGAAGGAAAGAATGGATTCCTCCCTAAAGCCTTAAGAAGGAAATAGTTTGGCCAATACCTTAAATTAGTAAGACTCCTCTGGAATTTCTGACATTTAGAGCTGTAAGGTATGCATTTTTTTATGTTTTAAGCCATCAAATTTGTGGTAATTTGTTATAGCAACAACCAGCAGCTAATATACCACATAGACCAATTTATATATACATATGTATATGTATATGTATACATTATGTAAAAACCTCAAAATTCCGCAATAATAATAAAAACATCCTAAACAAAAATTCAGTTAGAAAATGGGTGAAAAGCACAAAAAGAAATTTCACTAAACAAGATCTATTGTTATTAGTTGTCTTTGAGTCAGCTGTCTGACTCTTGATGACCTTACATATAACATAAAAATTTATTGTCAGAATCTGTGCTATATATTTCAAGGTCTGACAATTAAGCCCAAGAAGTTAACTGCTCTAAGTGCTTCACACCTCATTGCTGAATAGCGCTACAGTCCCCTTGGAAGTACTCACCTTGAGAAGCTACGTACTGACACCAGCAGCTAGTCCATGCTTGAAACCAATTTTGGAACTCTTTCTGGAATGGCCATTGGACACAGCAACATGACAGCAAGTTTGTGAACTTAATTGTATAGTTTTCTGTGAGGGTGTTTTTAGCCAGTAAGCAAATAACTGGGAAAACCCTCCTTACACACCTGATCTGGCCCCCAATGACTTTTTCTTTATGAGAAGATAAAGAAAATATTGAAAGGAAGACAATTTTGATGACGTTTAGGACATCAAGTGTAATACGACGACAGCTCTGATAGCCATTCTAGAAAGAGTTCCAAAATTACTTTGAACGGAGGACTAGGCATTGGCGTCAGTGCATAGTTTCCCAGTGGGAGTACTTTGAAGATGATCATAGTGATATTCAGCAATGAAGTATGTAGAAGTTTTTCTAGGATGAGTTTATAAACTTAATTGGCAGTCCTGCTGTGATCACTGGTACGCTTGAATCCATTGTAGTGATTGTTGAATTGAGTCATCTCATTGAGAGTTATATTTACTCTCTACTTACCAAATGTGATGTCCTTTGCTGGTCATTAGAGATGATGTATCCAAAGTAAGCAAGAAGAATTCTAAGGAGCATTCTGGTTGCATTCTTCTAAGACTGACTTATTCATTCTAATGACATTACATGGTATATTCACTATTCTTTGCCAAAACTGAAGTTTGAACTCTTCTTTAGCCTTCCTTTTCTATTGTCAAGTTCTTGCTTGCCTTCAAGGCAAATGGAGAATATGACTTGAATCAAGCACAACTTCATTGTAAAAGTGACATAATTGCTTTTCTAAAACTTTAAAGAAAATTTTTGTAGAACATTTGGCCATGTCAATAAGTCACTTGATTTCTTACTACTGAGTCAATTGTTATTAATTGTTGATACAAGTGTGATGAAATTGGTGAATGGAGTCAAGATGGTGGACTAGACACACGTCTCTTTAATTCCCTCTGAAAACTAAGGCTTGGATTAATAATTAAATGGAGCCTTCTGGACATCCAGTGATCCCTAGGACACAACATAGGGCTGTCAATTTAGACTACATGCCACTGAATGGGAAGCTTCTCTTCTTTTGCAGACCCCTGCCCTTATTAAATGGCCAGCTCTTTTGGATTGAAGGTAGCTGGAGTTTTTAACTTTTTTTCCTTTGTCTTAGCCAACAGGTAGGGCTTGGGCTTAACTGGCAGCAAAACTCAGCTGTACTGCTGACGGGACCAGTAGGTGGGATAGCCACATTTTTAGAGCCTGTCTCTGGACTCTGAGCACCTTGCCCCTCCAACCTCTCTTTCCAAACCTCTGCTATTGATTCAGCTATTTCACAGCAGGTGGGAGAGCTTGTGCAGGACTCCATCTTGTTTGACGGGGATGTGGAGTTGCCTACAAGGAGACCTCAGCTGGGGCTAATTCCAAGGCTGGGAGGCATTGCCAGCCCGGGAAGTGCTTTCCCAGAAGAAAAGTTGTGTTCAACAGTGTTGACTTACAGGTAGGGCCCAGAAGCAGCTGACAGTAGGGTAGTAACCTGTCCGTACTTTGAACTAGATTACAACATCTGGGGTCAGATATAGAGGTGCCTACATTGCCATCTGGAAAGAGGGGCTTGCACACCTGGCAGCCTGACTGAGTTTGGAAGCTGTCAGATAGCTTTTATCTTTCAATATAAGACTACCTAGAGAAATAACCATGGTGCATCCTGATGGAATCTCTTCCAGCCTTTACTGACTGACATTATAGGGTCAGCTGATGGCCCCCCACAGACTCCATAAGTAGGGCCATGTCTTTGCCAACAAGGAGGTGGAGCCTGCTACCCCAGAAATTCCACTGGACCCAGTCACTAGAGTACTTAGAGGTGACTGGTGGTCACCTTGCTTATCAGACTATGCTTCAGATCCTGTTAAGGTAACACCAAAGAAATAAAACAACCTCTGGATGATCAAAAAGCAACAAACCTTGGCCAGACAAAGAAAAATCTACCCGTGGCTCCAGAAAGCTCCCAAAAGAAAGAACTAAAGACATTCCCTGATGAAGACGGCTTTCTGGAACTATAGGAGGCTGAGTAAAAAAGATTACATACAGAGACCTCCTAGACATTATACAAAATTCAGCAGAGCAAAATAAAAAATTAAACAAGCTGCTAGAACTGATGGAACACAAACCTCCTGAAATTTGACGGATCAGTAACAAAATAAAAGAGTTTAATTCAAAGCAAAGAATAGAGAACTGAACAGCTGAAACAGACTTTCTAACTTGGAGGACAGAGCTACTGACATCAGCATCTATGAGGAGAAATCAGAGAATAGAAACAAAAAAAAAAATGAAGAAGCATTAGGAAACCTGTGGGACTCTATCAAGAGGAACAATCTATGATTAATTGGAGTACCTGAACACGGAGAGACACCTGAAAACACAGAGGGTATTGTTGTTGAGCTTTTGATATGTTTCATCTTTATTGTGCTTTGCAACTACACCTATGATCCACCTTAATATTCTAAGTACAAGTCCAATTTTAACTTCTACACATCTTATTAACTCCTCTCTATCTGGAAGGACTGTAACTACTGTAGTACATCCCTCTCTTTAATGTGATGATATAGTTTTTGTGATATGATCACTGGATCCCTTCTTCTAACATTACAGCTTTCATTGAGTTTTGTGCCTTTCCTAACTGACTAGGTTTCCCAGAAATTATGAAATAAGAGAATATAGATATCCAAGGTAGACTCCAAAAGAAAGACTCCAAAACATATTACAATCAAGTTTAACAAAATGAAACATAAGCAGAAACTCTTAAAGGCAGCGAGACTCAAAACAAAGCTAACATTCAGATGGAAACCCTGTAGGCTTTCATATGACCTCTCAGTAGAAATGATGCTTGCATGGAGGCAGTGGTATGACACATTCAAGGGCTTGAAGGAGAAAAACTTCCAGCCAAGAAGTACATATCCTGCAAAACTGTCTTTCAAATGTTAAAATGAAATTAAGACATTCACAGAAAAACAGGAACTCAGAGACTTTGTAAAAACCAAATGAAAACTATAAAAATACTGAAAGAAACTCGTGACTTAGAAGAACAAAATCATTAACTCTGTATTTTAGGAGGAAATACAGGACACATCATCCAGAAACCTACTCAGTTAGGAAAGGCACAAAACTCAATGAAAGCTGTAATGTTAGAAGAAGGGATCCAGTGATCATATCACAAAAACTATATCATCACATTAAAAAGAGGGATGTGCTACAGTAGTTACAGTCCTTCCAGATGGAGAGGAGTTAATAAGATGTGTAGAAGTTAAAATTGGGCTTGTACTTAGAATATTAAGGTGGATCATAGGTGTAGTTGCAAAGCACAGTAAAGATGCAACCTATCAAAACAAGAAACATAATACAAGAGTCTCAGCAAACACAAAACCAACAGTGAAAAGGGTGAAAACTCAACCTGTAAAGAAGAACATCCCAGAAGAGAATACTAAGAGCAACAGAGAAAACACTAACACAAAAATAAATGCATCAGAATGACAGTGCTAAATACATATCTATCAATGATTATGTTGAATGTAAATAGGCTGAACCTCTCATAAAGAGACAATGAGTGACATCTTGGATCAAAATACATGGCCTCTCTATATGCTGCTACAAGAAAGTCACTTTAGACTTAAATACATGAACAAACTTAAAATTAAAGGATGGAAAAATATACACCAAGCTAGCAGTATACAAAGAGCAGATGTGGCAGTACTAATCTCAGATAAAATAGATTTTACTGTAAAATCCACCATTGTGGACAAGGATGGACACTATTTATTCCTGAAAGATTCAGTACACAAGCAGAACTTAACAATATTAAATATTTATGCACCCAATACTAGAGCACCTAAATACATGGAAGAAATACTTACTACATTCAAAAACGAGATAGGTGACTCCACATAATAGTGGGAGATTTCAACACTCCACTTTCAGTATTGCACAGATCTTCTAGAAAAAACCTCAATAAAGACACAGAAGCTCTTATTGCCACAATTAACCAACTAGACCTCATCAACAGACACAGAACTTTCTATCCATGAGCAAACAACTACACCTGCTTCTCCAGTGCACATGGAACATCTTCCTGAATAGACTATGTGTTAGGACATAAAGCAAATCTCAACAAAATCCATACCATTAAATTATTGCAAAGTACCTTATCATACCATAAAGCCATAAAAGTAGAAATCAATAGCAGAAAAAACATAGGTATAAATTGGAACTTGTGGAAACTGAACAACATCTTGCTCAAAAAGCCATGGGTTATAGAAGAAATGAAGGATGAAATAAATAAATTTATAGACTCCAATGAGAATGAAAACACTTCCTACCAGAACCTATGGATACAGGCAAAGCAGTGTTCAGGGGCCAGTTTATAAATGCATACATTCAGAAGGAAGAAAGAAACCAAACTAAAGAACTAACCCTGCAGCTTGAACAAGTAGAAAAAAAACAAGAGGAACAACTCAGGCATCAGAAGAAAACAGATCATAAAGATTAGAGCAGATATGGGTCTCAATTCAATTTATTGCAGATGGGTATACAATTTTGCCAGCACTATTTGTTGAAGAGATTGTTTTTACCCCAGTTTAATGTCTTAGGGCCTTTGTTGAATATCAACTGTTCATAGGAAGACAATGTCATCCCTGGGGTCTTGATTCTGCTCTAATCATCTATCTGTCTCTTTTTGTACCAGTACCAGGCTGTTTTGACTACTGTGGCAGTGTAGTAGTTTCTGAAGTCATGTAATGAGAGGCCTCCCAATGTGTTCTTCTTCTTCAGTAATGCTTATCCAGGGCTTCTCACCTTTCCAAACAAAGTTGGTAATTTGTTTCTCCATCTCGTTAAAAAGTGACACTGGAATTTGTATTGAGATTGCATTATATAAGTGGATTGCTTTGGATAAAATAGACATTTTCACAATGTTAAATCTTCCTATCCATGAGCAAGGTAGGTGGCACTTCAGGGTTCCCCTCAGATCATGGCCTTTAGCTCTGATGCTGCCCCTGTCAATAAAACATAACAGAAGTCAACTCTTCAGGCAGGAATGGATTGGACTTGGTGACACAGAGTGGCCGTATTATGTGTGCTCTTTATGGCTTTATGCGTCTATAGCATGTCATCATGTCATCCTGCTGACCTCTTACTGGAGGAAGGGGAATGGGTGGAGAGGTAAGAATAGGAGATTGTTGGGAGGACAGGACATGTATGGAGCAGAGAGGAAGGATGTACTGTCACCAAGCAGGGAGTGTAGTGGGAGCTGCATATAGGTGAGCATGCAAATTTATATTGGAATGTACATTTTCATTCAATCATAAAAAAAAAAAGAGCAGAACTAAATGAATTAGAGAATAGAAGAACAATTGAAAAAACTGAAAAGACTAAAAGCTGGATTTTAGAAAAGATCAACAAAATTGACAAACCATTAACTAAACTTACTAAAGAAAAACAGACAAGGAAACAAATAACCCAAGTAAAAAGTGAGAAGGGAGATGTCATAACAGATTCAACAGAAATAAAAAATATTGTAACAGAATACTATGAAGACTGTACTCTAACAGATTTGAAAACCTACCGGAAATGGACAAATTCCTAGTTTCATATCACCTACCAAAATTATCACAAGGTGAAACAGAATAACATAATAAACCCATCACAAAGGAAGAGATTGAAAAAGTCATCCACCAACTACAACTGAAAAAAGCCCTGGCCCAAATGGCTTCACTGCAGAATCTACCAAGCTTTTAGAGAAAAAATAATTCCAATACTGCTGAGAATATTTCAAAAATAGAATGGGGGATGTAATACTCTCAAATTTATTCTATGAAGCAAGTGTAACCCTGATACCAAAGTCAATGAAAGCTCCAACAAAAAAGGAGAACTACAGACCAATATCACTGATGAATCTAGATGCAAAAATATTCAACAAAATTCCTGCCAATAGAATTCAGCAACACATTAAAAAAAAAAAAAAAATTCATCACAACCTAGTTGGATTAGTATGAGGGATGTGAGGGTGGCTCAGCATCAGAAAAACAGTTGTGATCAACCACTTAAGTAACACAAATGACAAGAATCACTTGATTTTGTCAATTGATGCACAAAAGGTGTTTGATGAAGTCCAACATCCATTCATGCTAAAAAGTCGCTGCAAAATAGGAATAGACAGTAAATTCCTCAATGCAATTAGGGCCGTTTATACAAAGCCAACTGCCTGCATCATTCTGAATGGAGTGAGACTGAAACAGTTTCCCTTGAGAACAGAAACTTAGACAAGTATGCCCACTCTCACCTCTACCATTCAACATTGTACTAGAATTTCCAGCCAGAGCAATTAGACAAGGCCAAGGAAAAAAGGACATCTGCATCAGCAAAGATGTAAAAATCCTCCTATTTGCAGATGATATGATTGTGTACACAGAGAATCCTAAAGAATCCATAAGTAAACTACTCAGATTGATAGAAGAGTTCTGCGAAGTATCATGATATGAGATAATCGTAAGTACATCAGTAGGGTTTCTTTATATCTGCAAAGAGATTATTAAGGAAGAAAACACCAAATCAATACCAGTTTCTATAGCACAGGTAAAATACCTAGGAATATATCTAGCTAGAGAAACAAGAGACCTTTACAAAGAGAACTGCAAGACCTTACTACAAGAAACTAAGAGAGGCTTACATAAGTGGAGAAACCTACCCTACTCATGGATAGGAAGACTTAACATTGTGAAAATATCTACTTTACCCAAAGCAATCTACTTATATAATGCAATCCCAATACAAATTCCAGTGACATTATTTAAGGAGGTGGAGAAACAAATTACCAGTTTTGTTTGGAAAGGGAAGAAATCCCAGATAAATAAATCACTACCAAAGAAGAAGAATACACTGGGAGGCCTCTCAGTATCTGACTTTAGAACCTATTACACTGCCACAGTAGTCAAAACAGCCTGGTACTGGTACAAAAAGACAGATGGACCAATGGAACACAGGTGAGACCCAGAGATGCCACCATCCACCTGTGAACAGTTGATATTTGACAAAGGCCCTGAGATTTTAAAATGGGGTAAAAACAGTCTCTTTAATAAATGACAAAATTACATATCCATCTCCAAAAAATTGAAACAAGACCCATATCTCACACCTTATACAAAAACCAATTCAAATTGGAGAAAAGATTTAAATATCAAATCTAAAAGCATAAAGCTTATCCAAGAAAAAATAGAATCGACAACAGAAGTTTTAACACACTATGTAGACAGACTTCATAATCTGACAAAGTATGATCAAAGGAAGAGAGAATGGATGAATGGAAACTACTAGGAATCAAACACTTTTGCTCATCCAAAGACTTGATCAAAAGAATTAAAAGACCACCTACGGAATAACAAAAAATATTTGACAACTGACGCCTGATCTCCACAGTCTATAAAGTACTCCAGAATATCAACAAGAAGAGGACAAATAATCCAATTAAGCAATGAACGAAGTAGATGGACAGACACTTCTCTAAAGAGGATATCCAGGCAGCCAAAATACATGTGGAATTGCTCACAATCATTAGCTTGTAAAGAAATTCAAATCAAAATGACAATGAGATAACATCTCACCCAAACGAGGTAGGCAATGATCCAAAAAACACAAAACAACAAATGCTGGAGAGCCTTTGGAGAAATTGGAACTCTCCTGCACTGCCAGTGGGATTGAAAAATGGTAAAACCTCACTGGAAAGCAATATGGCACTTCCTTAAAAAGTTGGAAATAGATGTGCCATTTGACCCAGTAATCCCACTGCTTGGAATATATCCTACAGATTCAAGGGCAGTTACATGACCAGATACAACACATGAATGTTTATGGCACCATAGTCCTTAGCAAAAAGTAAACCCAGATGTCCAACAACAGATGGATGGATAAATAAATTATGATATATATACTCAATGGAACACTATGCAGTGATAAAGAGCAATTATGATTTTAGGAAGCATCTCATAACTTGGTTTCAATTGGAAGACATTATGTTGAGTGAAATTAGTCAGTGGTACAAGGACAAATACTGTATGAGACCCCTACTACGAAGACTTGAAAACAGGCTCAAGTACAGAATTAAAGACTCTTCGACGGCTGCAAGGGAGGGGAGGGAGGGAGAGAAAGGGCTGGTTATAGATTAGATAGGTGATAGAAATTTGATTGGGTGAATCAGTGACAGCACACATTAGAAAGAAGATCAGTTTTACTGGACTTCAACATAACCTGAATGCACTTCCAAACTTAACCCAACATTGCAAGGACAGAGTAGCAGGGGTGAGGGTCTGGGGACCATCATCTCAGGGGACCTCGAGACCAATTGGCATAACTAGCATCTTGCTAAGACAGTCCTCTGCACACCATATTGGTAAGTGGTGTTTGAGTTCTTAAAAGCTAGCAAGCTGCCATGTGAGGTACACCAAATGTTCTCAACTCAGAAAGAGCAGATGATTACCAAGGACCAAAACGCCATTAAGGGAACGAGAACCCAGAAGACAGAAAGACCCACATGAGTGGATGACTGCATCAACATGTGACCAGAAGAACCAGGTGGTGCCCAGCCACCACCAGTGACGGCTGTGATGAGGCTCACAAAATTGAGTCTCAGTGGCAACACGAGAATAAAAAAGGTTGCACCTTAAGAACTCCACTAAAAGACTGCAGTTGATGGTCTGAAGGCCTAGGGTTTCCACTGGGAGCATGGCCCCTAGTCCTGATGCTGCCCCTGTCCATAAATCATTACTTCTCTGACAGAGATTGGATTCGGCGACACAGAGTGACCATATCATTGAACCACGTTGTGGTTCAATGCATCTATAGGATGTCATCCCACTGGCCTTTTACTAGAGGGGAGTGGAGAAGGTGGAGAAGAGGGAACAGGAGATTGTTAAGAGGATATGACATGTATAGAACAGAAAGGAGGAGTGTCACCAGGCAACAAAAGCAGTAGGAGCTACATGTAGGCAAGCATGCAAATTTAAACTGGACTGTACACTTTCAATCAATCACAATAAATAAAATATTTTTTAAAAAGTGGAATGAAATCACTGACAATGTTAGCAATTTATAGATGTGAAATAACCACGTAAAAATGTTAAATATTGTTAGCCATCAAAAAAAATGTTAAATTAGGATTGCAAGAAGATTTCATTACATACCTATCTGGATGGTTACATCAAATTCCAGCAAGGATGTAGACAAACACTCATACATTGCTGACAAGAACATAAAATGATATATTCACTGTGGAAAAAGTATTGAAGTTAAAAACAAACATTGTCATCAGCAGCGTATGAATATTTATTCCAGAGAAATTAAAATGTATACACACAGAAAAACTTGTATGAATGTTTATAGTGACTTTGTTTATTATAACTAAAAGTTGGAATCATTCCAGATGTCCTTTAGCAGACAAAAGGTATATCCATAGCACGGAATACTACTTAGTAATAAAAAGAAATGAACTATTGCTACAAGATACAGCTTGGAAGAATCTCCAGTGGCTTAAACAGAGTGAAAAAAGTCAGTTCTGAAACGTTACACATCGTACGGTTTCATTTATGTAATAGTTTTTAAATTGGTTAATTATAGAAATGGAGGACAGATTAGTGGCCACCAAAAGTTAGAAAGTGGAGTAGAAGGGGATGCGATTATAAAATAGTAACTCAGGGCGTCCTTGTTCTGACGAAATTGTTCACCATCATGGCTGTGGTACTGGATAAAGAAATCAAGGCATGAGACAAAACTGTATAGAACTAACCACCTATTATGGAAACCCTGGTGGCATAGTAGTTAAGTGTTATACAGTTGTAAACTCAAGGTCAGCAGTTCGAATCCACCGGGCACTCCTTGGAAATTCTATGAGGGAGTTGTACTATGTCTGTAAGTGTTGTTATGAGTTGGAATTCATTGATAGCTGGATGGCAGTCACTAGCTCTGGCTAAACGCAGATTCATTAGAAAAAGTACAACTGTGGAAATCTAAATAAAAATCACTGAGTTGTTTAAACATCAATGTTTTGTCCTTTATACCTCACTTTTAAAAAACATTAACATTGCAGGAATGAAATATACGTCTCTCATATTTCTTACAACTGCATGTGATCAGTAATTATTTCAATAAAACCTTCAATTAAAAAAAAGTAACTGAGATAGTGATGATAACTCCAAATGAGCATCTTGTAATTGGAAAATAGAGTCAATAAGAGAGAAATAGGATCTGAATTCTGAGTTTTTGAGAAATATAATTTCTTCAGTGGTTGTAATTCCAATTTTTAATTTCTCCATGTATTTTGTCTTTTGATGATTATTCCTCATGGCCTGTTTTTACAGGGTAGAAAACAAACATTCTGGGAGACAGTAAGCTAGTGCAAAATGTGTAGGTGGCAATGCCAAAAACTGGGAAGAAAGCCCATTTTTAAAAAATCATTTATTTCTGCCATATTGAACAGATATCTTGAGGGTAAAGCATATTTAAGATCTTTTTCACATCCCACAGTGCTTGGCACAATGCCATCCCTGCACATAGTAAATAGTTAAATACGTATTTACAGATTCAGTTCCTAATTAACCTACTGCATAGACTGTATGGCCCTAAAATAGAATGTGGTATTGAAAACATAAATAATCATTTCTTATAGTATAATTTATGAATAGCTTTCTCAAATTTTCAACCATAAATACAAAATTCATTTAAGGAATAAATGCTATAAGAATAGAACAGCTCAAAGATATTTTGGAGGGTAGTAAAATCAGTTAGACTGTGACAAAAATGTCAATACCATACCTCAAAAATGCACAATTTAAAATTTTAATGAAATCATGCATTTTAACCATCTTAAAATGATCACCATGATTTTTTTCCACATTAGAGATTATCGTATTCAGATTCATTCCTAAAATACTTGTTATAAATTTTTTATTTTAACTCTGCATTGGAAGCATATCCCACAGAAACTCCACTTCTAACCTGTTGACTCATACATTCAGGGACTGAAATAGAAATTAAATAAATCTGATAATTCAGTTGATAAAGTATGCATGTTTTCTGATTTGAATTATTAGATAAAAAACTAAAGAACAAACGATATGGAGTTCTAGAAACAACAGATAGGTTACAAGAGCTGATATTAATACTGATTAATAACAAATTTTTATTCTTGTAATAGTTTCCCTTGCTTACAAACTTCAAGCTCTCACTAACATACACACCCAAAGTTTATTTTTATACCTGAGCACTATATATTGTCCTTAATACAATATGAAAACTAGTTATATGACAAAGAAAATAGTGCAAGAGAGATAAAACTAAATATAACTTCATGAAAAATACCACTGATTTCAATATGAAGGAATATATGTTTGCATGGATATATAGAGATCTCAAAACTGTTGTGATTGTTACTATTTTTTTACCTAAAGATGAACTTTATTGCTAAGCAGAATTTAGCCACTTTACATAGTTTGATACATGCATCAAGAAATGAGCAAAGTAAGCTATATGAAACTATAATTACTTCCAAATCCAAAGGCAAATGTTAGTAAAACTGTAATTTTACAAGAAAAAATTAAGAAGCAGACAATTCAGTTGCACAATTGGTGTTCTATTTATTAATTCCTTTCATTGTAGTGTCTATTTTATATTGATGCTTTGAACCTATAAACTATATTTAATACCACATGGAAGAGTGTCAGCTATCTCAACTTGGCTTCATAAGGAATTACAGAGAGTGATTCTACCAGAACATGGCAAAAGCTTACTAATTTTAGTAACGAAAAATACCATAAAGAAAAATAAAACTATGTATGGTTATTCAAGTAAGATGATGAGGAAAGACAGAATGAATTACTAACTTGCAAAAAACATGCACTCAACCATTAAGGAGCAACAGTTTACTATAGTAAAATAATGGAAAATATGGGTTTTGGATTCATATTCAAAATTCATATCCCAACTCACCACTTACTAGCTGTATGGTCCTATGCAAGTTCATTGCCCTTTTGGTTTCGGTTTTTGCTGTTGTTTTACAACTCTTAGGGATGTTTTAAGAATTCTGCAAGATAATATGTAAGAATTGTGTAAGATCCTGCAGTAATATATATGTAATACAATCAGGAAAACGAGCCCAAACTTTGAGAGGCAGACATATAAATATCCAAAAATCCCTGAAAGCATTGGCATCAAGTTGACTCTGACTCATAGTCCCGCAGATAAAAGAAGTGCAGGGAAAATAATTTGGAAGGAACTAATTCCAGTGAGTTTACTAAGGAGTATTTTAGAAAAAAACTTAATGTGAGCTGAAACTTAACATTGGATAGGATCTTAAAAATTTATGGAAATTGAGAGTATGAAAAAAGCTTTTCGAAACAAAACAGACAAACACATAGAAGTGCTTCAGTAAATGGTGTTCTTGTGAAATTATAAGTGATGAAGTCTAATGATTGTGAATAGGTGAGTTAGAAGCAGAAGGTGAAATGTTGGGATTAGGAAGGTCTTGCTTTGGTTAATCAATTGTGGAGTTTTGATAGTTGTGGTAAAAATATGCATCAGTTGCCCAGCAGACAGTTGCTGTCCCATTCTATAGTCCAAGGTTGTTTTGCAGAACAGATGCTGCTACCAAGACACCAATTCTACATCCTTGGAAGAATGGAGTAGATTTTACTAATGGAATTTGAGGGGAAGCGATGTCTCTTAACTTCTAACCCAGCATGGTTTAAGGAGCTGATGTGTTTGTTCTGTATTTCTCTCAGTGTTTTGTTTGGTATGAGAAACTCTAAAGTCCTAAGAGATGATAGTGCCAAAGGATAAAAGGAACCTGTATTCCTGTTAAGCCACTGAAACGTACATGCGCATGTGTGTTCAACAACAGTTAGCATTGCCAAAGCCAAGTGCCGTCAAGTCAGATCTAATAATAAAAGCTTTTGGACTTTATTCTTACAGTTTATTCAACATTTTCTATGAAAGGCTTTCAAAGTATTATGTGAAAAATCAGGAAAAAACTATAGAGTTAATAACCTTAAAAAAGGAAAACTATTAGGAGCGCTATTTCATTAATTCTGATCAAATTGTAAGCGTAAAACTAGGGAAATGGCGTAAAAGGAGGACATTAAGCCAAGGAAAGTTATTGCAGGTAGGATTGACAGCACTGGGTGGCTGGACCTGGGAAACAAGTGAGAGGGAATTGTAGAACAAAATCTGGAGGTTTCCTGTCTCTGTAACCAGTAGATTCAAAATCACAAGATGGCTAATTTTGGCTTAATTTATGATATTGGCTAACTGCAAGTGCTAATATAAAAGTGATGGTTTACCTTAGGAGACCCTGAAAACTCTATCACTCAAATATCCATGTAGATGGTAAATGATGTTGTCAATGGGATTTCTATGAGAATTGAGTCCTTGTAAAAATCTAACATTCTAAATTTGTTGCAGTTCTAACATTCTGTAGTTCTCCAATGATGCTGACTAGTTTTCAGAACTTTTAATGATTTGTAAAAAAAAAAAAAAATAAGATAATTTTCAAAGACCAGAATTTTAGACTACGAATAAAATTTTTTTATTATAATTAAGTGTAAATATACAATCCAGACCAATTTTGCATGCCCACCTATCTGCAGCTCCATCTGCTCTGCTCACCCAGTGTCAAACACTCCTCCTTTTCTCTCTATACTTCTAATAGCCTCTTAACAAACACCTGTCCCCTCCTCTGCACCTTCTTCTCTCCCATCTAGAGAGAAATCAGTGGGATAGTTTTTTTATAAACTACACACATAAATTACACACATCACATGCCCACACTGTGTCACTGAGTCCAGTCCATTCTTGTCTGAAGAGTTGGCCTCACTAGTGGTTTCAGTTTAGGGCCGGCAGCAAGTCTGGGGGCCATGTTCCCAGAGGACCCTCTGGGCTGTTGAACCATCAATTCTGGTCTTTTTAGAAGAGTTCCTGAATGGCACACCTTTTCCTATGTTGCCTCAGGGACACTACAGTGTGTCCCCAGTCATGGCTGCATTTGGTGGTGACCAAGCACTCTCTGGTTCTTCTGGACTCATGCTGATGCAGTCTGCCATTCATATGAGTCCTTCTGCCTCCTGGGATAATTTTTCATCCTGTCTTTGATGTTATCAGTCATCACCTATTCCAGATGGATTGGGACAATCTGGTATACCTCAGATGGCATTGCTAGCTTTTAAGACCCACGTTGCCACTCACCAATGTAGAGTGAAGAAGACTTTCTTAGCTAGAGACTGACTATGCCAACTGACCTTGACTTTGCCTGAAAACATGGTCCCCAGACCCCCATCCCTACTACTCCATCCTTTCAAATATTGGGTTGAGTTTAAAAACCCTTTAATTTCATGGTGTAGTCTAGTTTTGCTGATCTGCTTTCTACTGCATGCTGTCACTCCTTTCACCTAAGCAAATTCCTATCGATTAGCTAGTCTATGAACATCCCTCTCCCTCTGTCCCCACCCTTGTGGCCAGCAAAGAGCCTCTTCTTTATAGACTGCAAATAAACTTCTATAAATTTTAAAGTATATGTTTTTGAGTCCTGAGTGATACAAGGAGCCCTGGTGGCCAGTGGTTAAGTGATATAGCTGCTAAACAGAAGGTTAGCAGCTTGAATCCACCAGTAGCTCCTTGCAATACCCTACGGAGCAGTTTTACCCTGTCATAGATTGAATTGTATAGCCAAAAATGGTGTGCAGGTATTAGCTAGGCAATGATTCCCAGTATTTTGAGAAGTTCCTGGATACCGTAAACCCCACCTCTGTGATGTTAATAAGGATGGGCAGCAGTTGTGCCAGTGAAGCAGGACTCAATCTATAAAATCGTGTTGTGCGTTGAGGCAATATTTTGAGATACAAAGGAAAGGGGTGCAAGCAGAAAGTTGGGGACCTTGTGCACCAAGAAAGCAGTGCTAGAAGCAAAGCATGGCCTTTGGATCCTGGGTCCCTGCTCCTCAGAACCTCTCAGTCCAGGGGAAGATTGACAACAGGACCTTTCTCTAGAAATTACAGAGAAAGGCTTCCCATGAAGCTGATGTGCTGAATTTGGACTTGTAGCTTACTGGACTGTGACAGAACAAGTTGCTCTTTGTTAAAGCCGTCCACTTGTGGTATTTCTGTTATAGTAACACTAGATGACAAAGACACTGTAATACATGGCCATTAGGAGTCAGAATCTACTCGACAGCAATGCATTTGGTTTATGAGTGTTGCAAAAGAGTTAAGAACTTGATTGTTAACTGAATGTTGGTAGTTTGAGGCTACCCAGAGACACTTAGGAAGAAATGCCTGATAATTTTCTTCTGCAAAACTAGCCACTGAAAACTCTATGAAGTACTCAGCTCAGTGGCAACTAATTTTTGTTTGTTTTATTTTAGCTGAAAATTATACAGAGATTACACAGATACTTTGAGTACTATTTAGCATCATATCACATATTCTAAAATAATGGAACTTTCTTACAGTAGCTATCAATTATAAATCTTACATAGAACAATATATATGTTGCTGTTTTTTTCTTAAATAATTACCCAAAGTGTGTTTTTTCTGATTTTCGTTCAGTATATAGGCTGCATTTTAGAATATATTTGCACTTTTCAGGTCTAGTACTTTGCATTTTTCTCTATAAACCCTTACTTATTCCTCAGAATCTCCAGCTATGATGTTTTGTTTGAGACTGGACAGCATTGTCTCCAGATTAAATGATGTCATACACCACACGGGTCTGTATATTGTTGTTTCTGCCATTACATATTCTGTGGTCCACTGCTGATTTGCATACTATTGGCTGTCACTTTGTGTTTTCTCTGTAGCTTTTTTTTTTTTTTTTTTTTTTAGCATTCTTGACAGCTGCTTCAATAGTGCTTTGCCACTGGAATGGCTGTGATGAGGAGGAGATGTGACATGTTCAGATTCTGATGACACAGCAAACTGCAAATTACCCATTGGCAAAATGAAGTCTATTGCTGGCAAATAGTCTCTGGAATGCCGTAATAGGCAATCTGGGTATTTCAGTGCTCCAGCACAGCAGATGCTGTTGTGTATAACAGTTCCATTTTCTAGTAGTCAGAGTGGTAATCAGCCATAGCAAGGTATTCATGACTGCCCACTATAAACAAACACATTCTTTCCTTACTCCAAGTGACTCGAGTGACTACATGAGGTGACTCTAGTGATTCCACGAGAAGAGTAGATTTCTTTGGTTATAGGTTTGAAGTATTGTCATTATCTTTCTAAATTTCACATTTATAAATTCTCTGATACCATACAACTTAGTTACCGTGGAGTTTCTCTAGTGTTGTTTGAACAGACACTGAGATGAAGCACTTTTGAACTAATAAGAGCATTATTTTTAATGAAATTACCTACATTTTAAGTTATATTATTTTACCATTAAGTGTAATATAACTATAATTTGCTTCAAAGAATATAGATCTTTTGCAGCATTCACACTGGTATGTTAGAAATCTGTTCTTACAGGCCAGTGTGAAAGCCTTGAATGCTTGAGAGAAATAAAGTTCAAGATGTCTGAAACAAAAATGGATAATTTTATTATGTTTTTTAAAAAATGTCTGGTATAATATTCCTGAAGACAAGGACTCTGTTTTCTTCACCATTTTATCCATCTGCCATGTATCGTATAACTATATAACATGATACATAGAATACTGATCTTTACTTAGTTAAACAAAAAAAAAAGATGAAGAAAAAATCCAGAGAGCACACTCTTCCATACTATGGTATATTCTGACTCTAAATAACATTTTATTACTAAGTCAATGAAAAAGCTTTTAAATATTATATTGAACCATAGTTATTTGTTTCCTCTGTGATTGAATTAAGCCTTATTCAAAATCAATAATCTGAAAGAGCAAAGGCAACAAAAGCAACAGGAATTTTATGATAACACAACAGAGTTTAAGACTTAAAGAGCCAGATTGGTTCAATGGCTTCAGAGCATGGTGTCTGCAGGGAACAAGGTAGAATGCCATTATCTTGTAATATCCAACATCATGGATTGCATTTTTCCACTAATACTAGCTCATTTCACAGATACTACCATAGGGTCACTATGAGTTGGAATTGACTTGACGGCAATGGGGTTTATTACTGTGACTGGTTCAAAGTTGGAAAAGATATGTGGCAGGGTTGGATCTTTTCATTTTACTTATTTAATCTGGAGAATAACAACAACAACAAAGCCAAATCATTTGTTAGCAAGTTGATCTCATTCATAGTGAATCCACGTGATAGAGTGGAACTGACCCATGGCGTTTCGGAGGAGTAACTGGTGGACATGAGTATACTGAACAAGTAATACAAACAGCTATACAAGGAACAATGTGGCATTATAATTGGAGAAATGTCTATTAACAACTGGCGATATGTAGATAAGACAACATTGCTTGCCAAAAATTAAGATGACTTGAAGCACTTACTGATAAAAGCCAAAGACTACAAGCTTCAGCATGGAGTATATCTGAATGTAAAGAAAATGAAGTCTCACAGCTAGATCAATCAACAACATCCGGCTAAGTGGATACAAAATAGAAGTTGTAAAGACTCCTATTCCACCTGGATCAATAATCAAAGTCCATGAGAGCAGCAGTCAAAAAATCAAATGATGCATGGCATTGGGTAAATCTTCTAAAGATCTCTTTGAAGTTGTAAAAAGCAAAGATGTTACTTTGAAGCTTAAGGTGCCTCTGAGCCAAGCCATGGCCTTTTCTGTTTCCTGATAGGTGGTTATTGCAGTTTTGGCACCCCATATGTGAAAACTGAAGAGTGAAAAAAGAAAACAGAAGAAGAATTGATGCATTTCAACTGTGGTTTTGGCAAAGAATATTAAATATACCCTGGACTGCTAGAAGAACAAACAAATCAGTATTAAAGGAAATATAATGAGAATATTCCCTGGAAGTGAGTATGGTGAGGCTTTGACTCATGTCAGACAAGTCATTAGGAAAGACCAGTTGTTAACAAACAGCATTATGCTTCAGTTTAAGGTGAGCTATAATGAGGGAAATTCTCAATGAGTTGGATTAATACAATAGCTGCAACAGTGAACTCAAACATAACAATCATCATGAAGATGGCACAGGACCAGGTGACATTTCATTGCCACATACAATGTCATCATGAAGTGGAACTTACTCTATGCAATGAACAACAACATTATTATGAAAAAGAAGTGAATGCTGATCACAAATTAAAACAATGTTTTAAGAGGCATAGAGTGAATTACTCCCTTGCTAGAAGCCCTGTCATCCAAATGCCAATGAATTTAGCAACTCAAATTTTGGCAGAAGTTGTGTAGACATCAATTAAATTCACAAAACAAAATTTGCAAAGGAAATCACTTTTTTCTTGTTGCTGTTTGCAATGTGTACAAATAACACTGTTCTTGTGTGTTGGCAAGGGCTTACCAGTAAATTAGGAAGAAAGGAAAAAAAAATACATCATTCAGAAGAAATAAAAAAAGATAAATCTAATCATTAGACGAAGTTTCTGATAAATATTAACAAAATACAAGTATGATTTAAGCTCCAAATAAAATTAGCAAGTCCAGAGGATAAAAGAATATATTAGTAAAATGCATGGAACTACATCAAGGATTTCAAAATCTCTGAAGAACGAATATGCTGTCTTTGTACTGTTTGATGTTATTGTTTACCAATTAGATTTTTTGCTGGGTCTGGGGTATTGCTTTTAGTGAATAAATGATTCAGTCAATATGATATATTAAATCAATGATAACTAGGGGCAGCTTGGCTAACTAGGAAGCACCAGGTGAATCTCTGTTGAATCCATATTAGAAAAAAAGGATTCCAATTAACTCACTGAGTGTCTTAGAAACATTTAGGACTGAACCTTAGAGTCACAAGGAAAGAAGAATAAGAGAGAGAAAAGAGGTTGTTCTTACTGATTGCAACCAATATACATAGTTACAGGGTTATAGTAGGTCATGGGAAAATCTTGTGTTAGTGACAACTTAGTGATAAATGAAAGGTTATACTGTCTAGCTTCAAGGTTGATTAAGAGGATAAAATGTTTGATTCTCCAATATATTTTGTGCATTTATTTTTATTTACTAGTTTACACTATCATTAGTTTTATTAGATTTGAATCATAAGTGTTCTGCTTTGGTGAAACATTAGAATTTCAATTCACAGCATTGAGTAATTAGGATAAAATGATTACAGAAAAAATAAGATATTTATTTAAATTATACATCATTACAGACAACTTGAAACCAATTAAAACTACTTTTCTTAAAACTGGAATAATTTACAGTTAAAAACATATGTTAGAAATGTTGCCATATATCAGGTTTATCTTACAGTCTCAGTGAGAGTACAGCTGGTTAACTACTCTAGCTAAGATAAAAACAAAATGACAGTGAACAACAACAAAGAGAAGAATGTTCCTTTTAGATTGCTTTTAAAAACACAAACCAGTAAGGTCACTTTTAGAATTCAAGATCAAAAAGTGCTTTGTGATTTCTCCCTTCTTCACCACTATACTTCAGGGGGAAAAAAAAGAAAATCCCTTGGAAATGTTTCTAATTATGCTATAACCTGTCAGAAGTAAGTTGTGAAATGGAGAAGTTAAAAGTTAAAAGTCATGCTTGACTACTAAACAAAAGGCTGGCAACTAAAACCCACTCACGGGCTTCTTCCAAGAAAGATCTGATGATCTGCTTCTGTAAAGATTACAACCAAGAAAAACCTGTGGAGCTCAGGTCTACTCTGTAATACATGCATTTGCTATAAGTGGAAACTGATTCTACTGCAATGGGATAGTAGGGCATATAGTTTAACATATTGTTTAAGCAGTGAAATTAGAAAATGTCAGACATGGGTTCAAGTTTTTTTCTTCAACATGTATCCATGGGCCCTTGAATGAATAAATTATCCTTTTAAAACTGAGCCATAGTGTCATTTTCAATGATAGCAACCCCATCTGATAAAGTTGATCTGCTTGCAGGATTTTCCAGGCTGTACTCTTTATGGATCATCAGGCCTTTCTCTCAAGGAGCCACTGAGTGGGCTCAAATAGCCAAAAACCCGGTTAGCAGCCAAGCACTTAATTGTTTGCATTGCGAGGGCTCCTGGGAATAATATAAAACTTATATTTTAAGGTTGTTGGGTAGATTAAATCCCATAATACATGTAAAACATCTAACACACTATGATGTATAAACACATTAAAATTAGAATTACATGCTTAGACTAAGGGTACAGTATGCAGCTGTATCATACTGCTTTCTTATCTTGGGTTTCAGGACAGATAAAAAGAGATCTTCTTTCAGGTTTTGATTATGTACCTGATGTTCATGAGTAATGAAATCCATAGTGTTTCAATTTCATAATTTAAATAAATTTCTTAAACTCCAAGTATTTTATTCTCTTGAAAACATTATTGACACTGAGTTTGTCAGCTGATGGATTAACTTGTCCAGTCTAAAAACTTAAATCTTCTGTGACTTAACTGATAGAAACACCATATAAGACCAAGCTAATGAAGAAACTGAAGCCCTCTTGAGATTGTCATGACTCTACTAATTTCTTCTATTTGCAAATATTTTTTAATTGTTATGAGTTCAATTAATTGAACTACTATAAATATTTCAGTACTTCTCACATAAATATAATCAGAGATTTTATCTTAAAAATTATGAATATCCTTCATGATCCTCTAGTCTTAAAACCCTGAAACAAGATGGAATGGAGTTACAGTTTGCTGTATGACTTATTCTCAGTAGATCTTATTGGTTCCTAGTGTTGGTGTTTCCATTGTCCAATATATTTTCTATCTTCATTGCTTCAGCAATTATTTATTCAATACATGCTCTATCTTATGTGTTTTTTTAACTAGTGGGAAAAACTATGTGAATAAGGAAAACACATTCTCTCCTCTAGAGTGACAAGAATAGTCAGGATTATGAGGAAGAAGTCAACTGTAATACAACAAATGTAATTGATCAAATTCCTGGCAGTAGGTAACCCAGACTGTGTGTGTGTGTGTGTGTGTGTGTGTGTGTGTGTAGTGTTTTTGTTTTTGTTTTATACATTTGTACTGTTTTCATTGTGTTTTAAGTGCAAAGTTACAATTGTGGTCAGTTTCTCATATAAAACTCTACACACATGTTGATATGTGGCAGCATTCTCCTCCCCTCCACATGGTATTTCCTATGTCCATTTGACCAGCTCCTATCTCCCTGTGTCATCTCCTCTTGCTTCAAGACAGGAGCTGCCCAGTTAGTTTCCTGTATCTGCACAAGCTAAGAAGCATACCAGTATCATCTTATGTCTTACAGACCAGTCTAGTCTTTGTATGAGAAGTTGGCTTCAGGAATAGTTTCAGTTTGGGGCTAATGGAGAGTCCAGATCCAGGCCTTCTAGACAAACTTTCAGTTTGTCAGAACATCCAGTCTGATCTCTTACTCAGGTTTGGGTTCTGTGCCCCACATTTCTCCCATTTCTATTAGGAATTATTTGTTGTGTTCCCTATAAGTCAGTCTTTGGTGATGGCCAGGCACTAGCTAGATCTTCTAGTCTCATTTGATGCAGTGTCTGGTATATGTGGCCCTTTCTGTCTTTTGGGCTCACATTTTTCCTTTGTCTTTTGTGCTCTTCTTTCTCCTTTGTCCCATGTAGCTTGAAGCCAATTAATGCTTCTTAGATGGATGTTTACTAGCTTTTAAAACCCCAGATACCACTCACCAAAGTGGAATGAAGAATACCTGCATAAAAGACTTTGTTATGCCAGTTGACATAGATGTGATCTGAAATCACAGTCTTCAGATCCCTAATCTTGGTACTCCATCCTTGAAAGATAAGTTCTGCTATAATGTTATCTTTTATGCACTGAAACCTCTGTTTACCTACTTGCATTGTTTTAGTTTTGATTTATTTTGTGATTTCCCTATCTGAGTTGATATCTGGTTGTTTTGTCCTGTTTTCTAGCCTCAAGTTGTTATCTGACACTGATATTCTAATTTACAACTTTGTTTTGTATTTCTTATGATTTTGGTTTGGTTTTTGCAAATACCGTAAAATTCCACTTATCTGGAAATGTCCTAATTTCACTATCACATTTGAGAGACAATTTTGTAAGATATGTAATTCTTGGCTGGCAGTTTGTTCCCTTCATGGCTTTGTATATGTCATTCCATTGCCTTCTTGCCTGCATGGTTCTGCTGACTTGTCTGACCTTAGTCTTACTGATTCTCCTTTGAAGATTATTTTTCATTTAACCCTATCCACCTTTAAAGGCTTCTCCTTATTTTTAGTTTTAACAAGTTTGATTAGCATGTATCTTGGTGTCTTTCTTTTAGGACCACCTTGTGTGGAGTTTGATAAGCATCTTGGATAGATATCTTCTCATCTTTCCTGATATCAGGGTAGTTTTCCACTGATATATCTTCAACAGTTGTCTCTGTAGTATCTGTCTTCCCTCGCCCCCACTCCCTGTCCACTCTAGTATTCCAATCATATTTTTATTATTCCTCTTGGTAGCATTCCACATAACTTGTAGTGCTTCTTTATTTATTTTTTTAGTTCTTTTATCTGACTTTTCCTCAAATGTGTTGATATCAGTTACCTTATTTTTAGTCTCACTTATTCTCTGTTCTATTGCCTCAATTCTGCTCTTCTAACTTTCTACTGAGCTGTCTAATCTTGTAATTTTATTATTAATCTACTGAATTTCAAGGATTAATAATAAATTTCAATGATTTCTTCCAGTCTATTTAGTTTGTCTTTATGCTGTGCTTTACTTTGCCTGATCTCCTTCCTGATCTCTTGAAGAGTTCTAAATATTAAACTTTTGTATTTTATCTCCAGTAATTCCAGGAAACTGTCTTCATCTGGAAAATTTCTTGATTCTCTGTTTGGGGAGCTTTCTGAAGCCATAATGATCTGCCTTTTTAAGTGATTTGATATTGACTGCCATCTCTGAGGAAACCCTGGTGGCATAATGGTTAAGTGCTATAACTGCTAACCAAATGGTTAGCCAATCAAATCCACCAGGTGCTCCTGGGAAAGCCTATGGGCCAGCTCTACTCTGTTCTATTGGGTTGCTATAGGGTTGTTTCTGAGCTATCAAAAAGTTGTTGTATTTATTTATGTTTACTTACTATGTTCTAACTTCTGTTGTTTTGTTTTGAAATGCCCCAAAACACTAGTCCTGTGAGCTAGTTTGAATATTTGTGTCTTAGAGATTCTAATGTCCTGTCACCAGGTGGGTAGAACTGTTACTAGACATGTGGGCACAGGTGCCTGTGTACTTTTCTTGTATGTATTTAGCACATGTGCCCCAGTAGTAGGGTGCCAAATGTGTGGTGTGGGCTCACCCCTGCAGACCTGGATAGACAGGGGTGACTGGCACAAACACAGGTAGCTGGCTGCACATGTTGAGAAAGGAGGGAGGCTGACAGCCATTTGAGTCAAGGAAGGCTTGTCTACATTCCTTAATATAAGCAGATCATTTTTGCTACAGGACAACATGTGAGGTAGGGAAGCTTTGTGTACTGTTGAAATGTTTTCAAAGTTTGTGGACCCCTTGTGTCTGCCCCTAGACAAAAGACCTATTTCTGCCATGAGTTCCCGGTGTAGGGGAGCTGGTAGATTTTTTTACCCCTGTTGGTTAAATTTTTCCCTCTCTAAGTCTAGGAGAATAGCTCAAGGTGTGTATAAAGGGTCCTGCTTCTGACCCAGGTAGAGCGTCAGAATTTGGAACCTGGTGCAGTGCAGGGAAATGAGGGTGAAGCACTGAGAAAAAGGAGAGAGGTTTAGCTCAAAGCAAGGTTATAGATTCATACACAGCTGTTTAGACTCAAACCACTTAGCTTTTGACAATTAAAGGACACATTTTCCTCTGATTCTGGAGATGTGAATGGCCTCAGCTCAGCTTCAACAACTGAGGAAGACCTGTTCCAAATGCCACTGCTTTGCTCACCATGCTGGCAGTCACAGATCTTTCTCTGGGGTGTGGATTCCCAACTGTTCAGGTCTGGGCAGTTAAGGTACTTCTGGACCTATTCTCCCTTTCCTGTTGCTCGCTCTGATTTCTCAGCTTTCGTTTTTGGCTAAGTTTCTCTATGCTGGGTTTTTGTATTAGTAAAGGGCCTTCCAATAAGGGCATCCTATCTTTGAACCTGAGTAAAACAACTTGTATATGATACAACTTCAATTTTTTTCTTATTTTGAAGTACATTTGATGGCATTATGTGTGGAAAAGAACTGCAGGTAAGTGGCCACTGTGGCATCTTCTAAATGAGGCCCAAAATAATCAGTTATCATAGCCTGGTATCTTTTACCATTGACAAGCACAGCCTCTCCTCTTTCATCTTGCAAAGAACAAGGGCCTATGATCTCACTGGACCCAAATCCACACCAAACAGTAACTTGTGGGGGATGAAGTGTATATTCTTGAATCTCTATTAGATTTTCATCACTCTAAATGTGACAGTTTTGTCTTTTAATGAAACCAGCCAAAGCCAAGCCAAGTGCCATCAAGTGAGCTTCAACTCATGAAACCATTAATCCAAAAATGAGCTTTGTCACTGAAGAGGAATTTTTTTTTGCCAAAAGCAGGGTCAAATTCCAGCTGCTCTGGAGCCCAGTCAGCAAATGTACAGCACAATCTATAGCCATTGGACTTCAGTTCTTGTGTTAAAACAATTTTGTAAGGGTAAAGGTTGAAGTCCAGATACAAAGTCCACCAAACTGTGGTCACTGAAAGGCCTAGTTCTTGTGCTCTAGTAGAAATCAGTTGGGGTAGACTATCACATACTGTCTGAAGAACAGTGGCGATGTTTTCATTGGTACGTGAGGTTTCTTGATGCACAAGTTTTGTCTGATGGGCAACAGACCCAGTGGTCTCAAATATTTTGATTAAACATGAAATTGTTCTCTTGGTGGGATGATTATGCACACTGTAAATTTCATATAACACATGGAATGTTTGATGAATGGTACACACATTTTGATCATAGGAAGATTCAACATCACAAAGTGTCATTTAGCCCCAAATTAATACTAATAATTTATGTGTTACAGAATTGTATAACTTTTGATGGCTATTTGCCAAGATTAATCAAAACAGCGTAATAAATATAGCCACTATAGCTTCACAAATATCACCACCAGGAACTGTCAAATGTAGAGCATGCTTATTGGAAGACCCTTTATTTGTTTTGTTTTCTCAAGCATCAGTCGTTCCCAAAAATTCAGTCTACACTAGGCCCATTTGAAGGTTATTGTTAAAAATGCAGATTTTCCCCAAATGTTCTAATTCAAAATTTGTCAAAGAGCATCACATGACATTAAAAAAAAAAACAAAAAAACTTGCCTTAGCTATTATAACTGGTCTGCAGAATGTTCTTTAGTAATGTCTACCAGCAGCTAGCATACTTAAACTTTTAAAGCAAACACTGAAGCATTGTTATTTTTCCTGAGTTCTTGTATGTACCACTGATAATCACAGAGTGACAGGATTCCATTTCCAGAGAGAGACTTGGGGATGCATGAAGAACATTTAATAGAAACTTCTTAGATTATTTTCAATTATAGAAAATGTGTAGAATCCAATCCTTATCATAAACACTAACTTTTGTTTAAACATCCTGCATACTGTACTTCATGCTTTGCAGTCAATACAATTTTTGTTATACACTGAAATACCAAGTCAACTTGCCATGTTCACCATAGGTTTAAATGTGTTGAAAGATCTAAGAGTCCCAAAGATTTAATCTGAAACTCATAAAGATTTAATATGGAATTTATTTTATATTTGCTATGAAGTATAAAACCATTTCTCACTGTTTATGTTTCTTCACAGATAAGTTAGGTATACCATTATGTCTTTCCTTATGGATAATTCTTAAGATGATTAGTTAAAGTCTACATCTTTTCCCTACTTGATCTCAAAATAAAATTCTGTAATATTTTAATTTTTTGTGTGTGAGTAACAATGTTTTGACCCTATGAGCTGCTCCATTGATTTTATTTTCCATTATTGTGCCATAGCATCAGTGTTTAATCATTTCCACTTTATAATAATTTTTGGTATCTATAGTAGGTCTTCCACATTTTCCTTTGTCTTTAGGAAATTTTTAGTTTATTATAGTTTTTGGCTTCCCTTATATATTTTAGAAACAGTTTGAAAATGTTCATGAAAAATAATTATGTTTGAATTTTAACTAGAATTTAGTGAATCTATATATTAATTTGGAAACTCTGGTAGCATGGTGCGTAGGTGCTATGGCTGCTAACCAAAAGAGTGGCAGTTCAAATTCAGCAGGTACTACTTAGAAACCCTTTGGGACAGTTCTATTCTTTCCTATAGTGTCTCTATGAATCAAAATTGACTCGATGACAATGAGCAATGTATTAATTTGGGGCTAAATGACACTTTGTGATGTTGAATCTTCCTATGATCAAAGTCAGTCCCTCCAGTTATTAGGTCTTCATTCCTCTCATTCATTTCAATTTAAAAAAAGCATTCATAAATAAAACTCTGGCACATCTTTTGTTGGTTTCATTCTTGACCGTATCATCTTCTTTGTTGCAGTTTAAATTATCTTAAATATAATTTAAAATCCAATATTATATCTGGAATTTTTGCATAAGTCTAACATTCAAATAATTATTCAGTTGCTTTTAGGGGAATGTTATGAGTGGAGTTTTATCTTCAGCCAAATGTATGTTGAAATGCTCAGCCCCCATATCTTTGGATGGTATCCCATTGGGAAACAAGGTTTCTTTACGTCATGTTAATGAGGTCATACCAGTGTTGGATGGATCCTTTTCCTAATAACTCTGAGTTAAAAAAAAAGCCAGAATAGACACAGACACACACAAACAGGGTAAGACAGATGCCGTGTAAGGGTTCTCTATCAACTAAGAAACAGTCAAGAACTAGTCCCAGCTGACAATGAAGGAACTGATAAGGCAAGATCCTAATTTGGACTTTGGTCTCCAGAACTGTGAGAAATTTCTGTTATTTTAAGCCTCTCACACATTATATTTGTGTTACAGCAGTGCTGAGTAACTAAAGAAGTTTTTTTCCCCCTGAATTATTTATGTACTTATTTATTATGTAGGTGAACACATTAATAGTAAAAAATTTTGCATTTCCTTTTAATATTTATACATTATAACCAGTCTAACAATCATCATCTTTTCATTAGAAGGTTTACCCACCTTACATTTATTATTACTTGTATATTATTGTATATTATCTTTGTATTGTATATTATTACTTGCATTTATTTATTTAATTCTATTTGTCCATTATTTGTATTTATTTACTTGTTCACTTTCTATGTTCCTTACCTTTTTGTGTGTTTGTTTCTCCTTTCTGGCTCTCTTTAGATTTACCTTTATAGTTATTTTGATAATCATTTTCATTTACTAGTTGAAATTTTCGCCATTCCAATTTTGCTGTTACTGTTTGTTTTTGTATTACTTAATGGCTCTCATTAATAAATTCTATTGTATTCTTTTGTGTATTGTGACATGTTTTGGAATTTTACGTTAAATAGAAACTTTTTTCAGCTTTTCTGGTCATACAGCTTAAATGACTGTAATTCCAAACTCTCCTGGGGGCTTGTTTGCAGTTACAAATTATTCTTGGAACATAAATTTTTTTTTTGCCTGATTCAGTGCCAAGTTTTCTTGACAACTGCGTACGTGGAATTTAATAGTTGAATCTTCTAATGAATGAGGAGTCACTTGGAAGTCTGAATTCTACACTTGTGCCACCTTACCATGAGCTTAAACTGTTTCCTTCATACTTTGAGTCCATCAAGTAGAAGCTTAGTCACTCGAGATGAATAGGACCAGAGGCGTTTCCGTCTGGTTGCCTTAGTAACTCCTTGAGTTGACCACATGATTTACAGGGTCCTTCATTTTGTCCATCATCTTGAAAGATTTGGCTTTGATTCTCATTCGTATGTGTGATTGACCTCTTCCAACAGACTTCTCAGTATTCTTTCTGTTTTCTAAAAAAGTATTTCAGGTTGTTGTCATCACTGTTGTTAGATGCTGAGTCATTTCCAACTCATGACAACCCGATGTATAACAAAACAAAATACTGCCCTGTATTGTGTCATCCTCACAATTGCTGTTATGCTGGAACCCATTGTTGCAAGCATTGTGTCAACCCGTCTCTTGAGGGTCTTTTTCTTTATCATTGAACTTTGATTTAACCAAGTATGATGTCCTTATCCAGGGACTGGTCCCTCTTGATAACGTGTCCAAAATATGTGAGAAAACTTCTCTTCATCCTTGCTTCTAAAGTGTTCTGGTTGTACTTCTTCCAAGATGGATTGGTTGTTCTTTTGGCAGTTCATGGTATGTTCAGTATCCTTCACCAACACCACCACTGAAAGTTATCAGTTCTTCTTCAGCCTTCCTTGTTCCCTATCCAGCATTCACCTGCCTGTGAGATGACTGAAACCACCATGACCTGGATTAGGCCTGTTTAGTCTTTAAAGTGACATCTTTTCTTTTCAACACTTTAAAGAGAATTTTTGCAGCAGATTTGCCCATTGCAATATGTTATTTTATTTCTTGACTGCAGCTTCCATGGGCATTGATTGTGCATAAAAATAAAGTGAAATCCTTCACAACATCAATATTTTCTCTCATTATCATAACATTGCTTATTGCTCTAGTTGTGAGGATTTTTGTTTTATTTATGCTGAGGTATAATTCATGCTGAAGAGTATGGTCTTTAATCTTCATCAGTAAGTGTTTCAAGTCCTCTTCACGTTCAGCAAGCAAATCTACATCATCTGCATGTTGCAAGTTTTTAATGAGACTTCCTCCATTCCTGATGCTCTGTTTTTCTTCATGCAGGTAAGCTTCTCTGATTATTGGGTTAGCATACTGTTTAGGTAAGTATAGTGTAAAGATATAACCCTCAGCCACACTTTTCTTGATTTTAAACCACATAATATCCCTTTTGTCTGTTCAAACAACTGCTTCTTGATCTATGTACAGGTTCCTCAGGAACACAATGAACTGTTCTGAAATTGTTGTTCTTTTCAATGTTATGTGTAATTTGCAATGATCCACACAGTTGAATGCCGTTGCAAAGTCAGTAGAACACAGGTAAACATCTTTCTGATGTTATCATGCTTTCAGCCATGATCCATCTGACATCAGAAATTATATCCATAGTTTCATGTCCTTTTAAGAATCTGTTGTATAACTGAAAGTTCCCTGCTGATGAACTGCTGCAACCACTTTTAAGTGTTTTTCCACAAACTTACTTGTGTGTGACATTAATGATATTGTTTGATGATTTTCTATTGCATCACATTTCTTTGGAATGGGTATAAACATGGATTTTTTCTAGTTGGATGGCCAGGTTGTTGTCTTCCAAATTCCTCGGCATAGATGAGAATGTTTCCAGCGCTGCATCTGTTCACTGAAAAATCTCAATAGTCCATCAATTCCCATAGCCTTGTTTTTCACGAGTGCATTCAGTGTAGCTTGGACCTCTTCCTTCGGCACCATGAGGTCTTGATCATATGCCACCCCCTGGAATGGTTGAATACTGACCAGTTCGTTTGGCAACAGTGATTCCATTTTCTTTTAATGCTTCCTTAGAATCCTTCAGTATAGCAATTCAAGGCTTGAATTTTTTTCTTCAGTTCCTTCAGCTTGAGAAATGCTGAGTGTGTTCTTCCCTTTGGCTTTTCTGTCTCCAATTCTTTGCACATATCATTATAAGAAGTCCTTTGAAATTTTCTGTTCTACCTTTTGACTTCATCATTTCTTCCTTTTGTTTTAGCTCCTATGCATTCAAAAGCAGCTTTCAGAGTCTTTTCTGATATCCATTTTGGTCTTTTCTTTATTTCTGGTCATTTTAATGACCTTTTGCATACTACACATATGATACCTTTGATGTTGTTCCACAACTCATTTGGTCTTTGGTCTTTGGTCAGTTCGTACTCAATGCATCAAATCTACTCTTCAGATGGTCTCATAATTTTAGATTGGTAGCTGATCTAATTTGAGTACTAATTTTAGATTAATATTTCAGTTTCTACTTGCAGTGTTTCTCCCTAGTACTGTTCTCTTGCTGAGACAGCATGAAAATTTCTTGTCTTTCTTTTCTATCCTAACTTTTTATAGCTCTCATTTACTTTGCTTCTAGAATTTGGGTGACTAAAGGACATAATACTTCTTGGCTCATATCTTAGGCTGGAGTCTTTAGAGAAGCAAAATTTGTAAAATGTATAAATACATACATAGAGAGAGATTTATCTCAGGGAAACAGCTTAAGCAATTGCAGACGCTGGTATGTCTTGAGTCCTGGATCAGGATAGAGGCCTCTTCCAATTCATTTAAGCATGGAAGCTGAGGAATCCAAGGTCAGCAGTTCAGAGAGTAGGGCTACCACTCAAAGGTTGTGAAGGTAGTTGAGACAGACAAGACAGCAAGGTTTCTCCTGATTCAGGTAGCTGCAGGGGCTGAAGAACCCAAGATCAGTGGGTTATCTACTAGCCGGAGTCCTGAGAACCAGAGATCAGAAGACCAGAGAGATGCAGCTGCTGGATCCACGACAAGCCAAAAATCTTGACAAGGTCAGTAGGAGCAAGTAGGTAGCAGAAGTCAAAGAGATGAAGGCTAAGGTGGTGGTGAGCCACCAGGATCTATCCCTGTGGTACCACTGAGAGGATTCCATAATGGGGGTGATCACAACATTATGCAACTGCCAAAATGTTGAGAATCATAGTCTAGCCAAGGTTACACACAATAGTAACCATTAGAGCTCACATACAAAATTTAAAGTTTTACACATGGCCAAGGTAGTAGTCAGCATCTCTGCCATAGTGACATCACCATATAGATGAGGGAGTGATGACTCTACCAGTGACACTGCCTCAGAGAAGGTGTCAAAATAAAATAAGTCTAGAAAATTTTGTGTTGTATTTTAGCATAAATTTGTTATTTTTATAAAAATATA
The DNA here is from genome assembly GCA_028571685.1 of Heterohyrax brucei. NCBI lineage: Eukaryota > Metazoa > Chordata > Mammalia > Hyracoidea > Procaviidae > Heterohyrax > Heterohyrax brucei. The sequence goes on from CM053143.1 coordinate 81,753,081, forward strand.
CCTGTAGTGAACATTGAGGTCAATTAGTGTAACCAGTCCTTTTCTAATACAGTGTTCTGTACTCCACACTGGTGAGTGGCACCTGGAGTCTTAAAAGCCAACAAGCTGCCATCTAAGGAACACCAGTTGGTCTCAACCCACCCAGAACAGATGAAAACCGAGAATATGAAAGACAGGAAAAATGAGTCTAGGATACAGAAGGATCCATGTGATTGGGACACTAAATAAATAGGAGAACAGATGAACTAGAGGGTACCTGGTGCGTACCAAAGGCAGCCCTGATAGGCAACACAATGTAGAATCCCTGACGCAGCATGAGAGAAAGGGGTGTGCAGACCTAGAACTCTGTTGAAAGACCAGACTTGATGATCCATCAACCTGGAGGGTCCCCTGAGAACAAGGCCATTAGACCTGCTGCTAGCCCAGAGCTTAAACCAGTACTGAAACAAATGCTTCAGAAAAAGAATGGACAGGACCTGGGGACATAAAGTGATGCAGGTGGTTTGTATACTTTATGTTTTAATGTATACATAAGGCTATCATACTGGTTTCTTTTTAGAAGGGCAAGGAGAGGGTGGAGAGGAGGAGACAAATGTTGGCTGAGTGGATACTGGAAGTAAAGAGTGAAAAAGAAGAGTGTGCTGTCACTGGGTGAGGACGACAGATAGAGCTGCAGAGAGGCTGGTGCTCAGGGTTTTATACGGTAAATTGACTTGGATTGTAAACTTTCAGTTACTCATAGTAATTAAAAAAAAATCTCTGTAGTTAGTTCTAGGAGCACTAGGTTAGCATCCAAACCTACCATCTCTCCTGTGGAGAAAGATATGGTAGTCTGCTTCCACAGAGGTTACAGCCTTGGAAACCCTACAGGGGCAGTTCTACTCTCTCCTGCAGGGTCACTATGACTTGAAAGAGCAAGTTTACTTAGTTATAACAACAATTTTTTTTGGCAAGCCCAATTTCATGCATGAACACACCTACAAGGCTAAATCTCTATGCTAATTTGCTTTTTGTACCCTCTAATTGCTCCAGTAAGGGCTGTTATTAACACCCTTCACAATGAGGCTTCAAATCCTCTAGTTTCTTCTGCTCACACAGGCATGTGCTGCTGTTTTCATTGCTGCAGGTGTTTTTATAGTCATCAATTTTGTCAAATTTTGCAGTGTTTTAGCTAAAACATTATGAAAATCAACATGAGGATGTGACACTATGAGTTTCTTCACTAAACGATGTCAGTCCTAGTGACACTGGTGCCTTGCTCTCCTAGTCATCTAGTGATCTTAGAAATATAAGTGGATGATTTTAGTAGAGAGAAGTTTATTCTTTCATAGTTCAGCAGGCTAGAAGTCCAAATTCAGGGCACTGGCTCTGGGGGAAGACTTTGTCTTGCCTTGTCAGCTTTGGAGGAAGGCCCTTGTGATGCTTCAGTCTTCCCTTCATCTGGGAACATCTCAGCACAGGAATCTCACATCCAAAGGACTCACTCTGCTCCTGGTACTGCTTTCTTGGTGGTCTCCGGTTCCCAGTTCTCTTCTTACTTCCTTTTCTTTTTTATCTATGATAAAAGGTGGTACATGCCATACTTCAGGGAAAATCCTTTTACACGAATCAGAGATGTGACTTTAGTAAGGCTGTTACAGTCCCACCCCAACCCTCTTGTGACCCTGTAGTAGCATAATCCAATCTTGCCCCGTTATCCACAGACAGGGATTAAAATTTGCAACATATATAAAAATTATAATCACAAAATAGGGATAACCACACACTACTGGGAATCATGGCCCACAATTTCTGGCGGGGATATAATTCAAACTATGACATCTGGCATGTTTTCTTTCTTCCTAAATGTATAGTTCTGTGTGTGTTTCTGAGTCCTATACACTGGAACAGAGTACTTTGGGAAGACGTCATGTATCCTCAAGCTTTTCCTTTGAGTGTCAGTCTTTTACTAAGAAGAGGAGAAATTTTGCTAATTGAATTTATTTTCTCATGGAATAGCTAAGTTGTTTAGCTGCTTTCTGGTTGACCCAGCCTCTACACAATGAATCAGATAGTATAGATTATGAAAAACACTATTTCCAACTGTTATAGTTAGAACAAGAACAATTCCTATTTTACCAATCTGAGATTTTGTTCCATGAAGAGGTCCCATTTAGTACATAATAATACCTCTTTCACTACCAGGAACCTTTTTATATATCTCTCTTATGCTTGGTCTGATGTTCTAGAGACAAGAGTTTTAATTTCTTAGATGACCCTCAGATAAAAACCACTTAGTCATCCCTTATTCTTGGTTTATGTGCAGGTTCCTCATGAGTGTAATCAAGTCTTCTGGAATTTCCATTCTTTGCAAAGTTATCCATAATTTGTTATAGTTCACACAGCCAAATGTCTTTGCCTAGTCAATAAAACACAGGTAAACATCTTTCTGATATTCTCTGCTTTCAGCCAAGATCATCTGACGTCACCAGTGATATCCCTTGTTCTATACCCTATTCTGAATCCAGCTTGAATTACTGGCAATTTCTTGCTGCTGTACTGCTGCAACTACTTTTGAGTTACTTTCAGTAAAATTTTGTGTACAATATTAACAATACTGTTTGATAATTTCTGCATTCTGTTGAATTGCCTTTCTTTGGAATAGGCATAAATATGGATCTCTTTTAATCATTTGGCCAAGTTGTTGTCTTCCAAATTTCTTGGCATAGACAAGTGAGTACCACCAGTGCTGCATCTGTTTGTTGATACATCTCAGTTGGTATCCCATCAATTCCTGGAGCCATGTTTTTCTCTAATATCTTCAAGGCAGTTTGGATTTCTTACTTCATTACCATGAGTTCTTGATCACATGCTACCCCATGAAATGGTTAATAGTAAACCAATTCTTTTTGATACAATGACTGTATATTTCTTCTCATTTTATTTTTTGATGTCCCCTGTGTTACTTAATATTACACCTATAAAATCTTTCAGTATTGCAACTTGGATTTTATGTTTTTCCTTCAGTTCTTTCAACTTCAGTAATGGCTAGCATGTTCATCCCTTCTGGTTTGCTAACTCTAGGTCTTTGCACACTTCGTTGTAATATCTTTCTTTATCTTCTTGAGCTGTCCTTTGAAATCTGTGAAACTCTTTAACCTCATCATCTCTTCCATTTATTTAGCTACTTTCAAGAACAAGTTTCAGAGTCTTCTCTGTATGCTGAACAAATAATCTAAGAAGCTGGGCTATATGAATAATGTGACAACTGGACTGGGGGAAGACTCGTTAACAACTTGCACTATTCAGATGACACAACTTCACTTGCTGAAACTGAAGAGGATTTGAAGCACATACTGATGAAGATAAAATAACACAACCTTTAGTATGGATCACACTTCGACATAAAGAAAACAAAATTCTTATAACTAGACAAGTAAGCAACATTATGATAAATGGAGAAAATACTGAAGTTGGCAAGGAATTCATTTCACTAGTATACACAATCAATAATCATGGAAGCAGTAGTCAAGAAATCAAATGATGTGTTGCATTGGACAAATCTGCTGCAAAATATCTCTTTCAAGTGTTAAAAAACAAAGATGTCATCTTGAGGACAAAGATTCACCCACCCTAACCCATGATATTTTCATGGCTTCACATGCACACAAATGCTGAACAATCCTCAAGATTTGACACATTTGAATTATGGCACTGGTGAAGAATACTGAAGATACCAAGGACTTTTAGAAAACTTAACAAATCAATCTTGGAAGAATTACAGGCAGAATGCTCCTTAGAAGAGCATATATAATATATGTAATATATTTTGGACATATTATCTGGAGGGACCCAACAATGGAGAAAAACATCACACTTGGTAACATAGAGGGTCAGTGAAAAATGAGGAAGACCCTCAGCAAGATGGATTGACACAGTGACAGAAAGGATGGGTTTAAGCCCAGCAACAACTGTGAGGATGGCACAGGACAAGGCAGTGTTTCGTTCTGTTGTAGATAGTGTTGAAATGAGCAAGGATCAATTTGATGACACAATCTGCTCTCACAGAAATACCACAGAGTGGATGGCTTTAACAAAAGAAAGTTTATTCTTACACAGTCCAGTAGGCAACAAGCCCAAATTCAGAATGTCAGCTCCAGGGGAAGGCTTTCCCTCTTGTCAGCTCTGGAGGAAAGTCAAGTATTGCATCAGCCTTTGTCCAGGGAGCATCTTGGCACAGGAGCCTGAGGTTTGAAGGACACTCTCTTCTCCAAGTGTTGCTTGCTTGATGGTGTGAGGTTCCCAGTTCTCTGCTGGCTTCCCTTTCCTTTTATCTCTTGGATGATGAAAGGATTAAGGGTGGTGCAAGCCACACTCCAGGGAAACTCCCTTTACAGTGGAGGTGATCTTATAATGGGACTTACAGTCCCACCCTAATCCTTTAACATACAGCATAGGAAAATCACAGAATGGAGGACAATCATAAAATATCAGCAGTGATGGTCCAGCCACCTACACATATTTTGGGGGGGACGCAATTCAATCCATGACAACATATCAACAACAGCAAAAACCTCTATACAAACTTCAGTTTTTCAAAGCACAATGGCTTAACCGAAAATTGCTCATAGCTATCTTATAGCAGTCATTTGGTCTGAACCTGGAGCAATCTGTTTACCTAGGCCTTAGAGGAAACGGCTTATCCCAATGTCCTAAGATTTTGAGTTGTGAAGACTGTGAACTTAAGTGCTAGGGTTATACTCATTTTCAACTCCCACTCCTCAGGTCTCATTTGAAGGCACAATCCCAACTCTGACTCAATTTGTTGGTCTATTTTGATTCCCAAAAATGAAAAATGTTAAATCACACCCTTACTGTCATAAAGTTATATTTATTAACAGAAACCATTTGATTGCTTATTCATTCTCCTTCTGCAGGCTGAGCTTCTTCAGCTGACCTTCACTGTAAAGAGCATACATCATAATAAGTTCCCTAAATGCAGCCTATTTCCTTAAGAAGGACAGAGTAATGGGGTCTGGGATTGGGGGACCACATTTTCAGGTCAGGGGGCATCCAGACTAAGTGGCATATCCAAGCTTTTCTTTTTTTCTTTTTTCTTAAGAAAATGTTCTGCGTATCATCTAGGTGAGTAGCATCTGAGGTCTTAAAAGCTAGCAGACCCCTCTAAATACATCAAATGGTTCCAGTCCACATGGACCACAGGTAAATGGCGGTCATCAAGGACAGAAGGAAAATATGATCCCACAGATGGAAGGAGCCATACAAGCCAGTGTCTGCTTTAGCACTTGGACCAGAAGAACTAGATGGCACCTGACCACTACCAATGACTGCCCAGATGGGACACAAAGTATGGAGTACCAGACACAGTGGGTAAAGGAGTAGAGGGCAGAGCTAGAATTCTACCCAAAGACCACACTTGATTGTTCTCCTGACTAGAGGGCCCCCTGGGAGCATAGCTCCCATACTCTGTAACTCCAAACTACATCCAGCACAGGGCGAGCTCTCGAGGCAAAGACTGAATTGGACTATACAAAACACAGAATGAGACTAAAGACAAACAAATCTTTGGACTTAACCATGTACACAGGCCTGTCCTAGAGGGACATTGCTAGAGCCTAGATGACTGGGTGCAGGGGATACCTGATCTCAGTCAAAAGGTTACAGGAAGTTCCAGCTGAAAATGAAAGTATGCTCTCACGGGTCGGTGGGGGGAGCAGAGGTGAGCAGCTGCAGGGAATGGGGGCAGGCAGTTAGAATAGAACAGCAGTGAAAGTTCTGGGTATTATAAGGCAAAATTAAGTAGATTGTAAAATTGTTCTTAAATTACAATAAAATTTACTGAAGGAGAGTGTATGTGATAATCAAATCCAGTCCAAACTTCACCAGTGATTCATTTCTATGTGTATTCTTCTTTGTAAAAGATATCAAGTGTTGCAAGTTTCTTCACCTTCTCAGTTGTTAAACATTTTGATATGTGCCTCCCACCTTATCTCCGTTATCCAATACTCATTTAAAAGTTATGCTGCTAGTATTTAGCCAGACTACAGAAAGACTAGGAAGAAAGGCTCAGTGATCTACTTCTTAATATTAATGAATGAAACTTTGTGGATTACAAAGATTATTTTCCAATGTTGTGATAAAAGATGAATCCCTTAGGTTGAAAGTCACTCCGAATATACAATAACCTTGACAATGGACGCAAGCATAGCAATGATCATAAAGACTGTGCAGACCCAGCAATGTTTGTTCCCTTGTATATAGGGTCACCGTGAGTCTGTAATGATTTGTTGGTATCTAACAACAAAAAGAATACTAACAATTTCTAAATATTTTACTGTCTTTCATCATTGAGATCTTCTCTTAAGTTCCGTGGACACAATCCTACAGAAATTTATAGATTTTCCCTTCTCTCTCAGGCACTACAGTTTCTGAGCATATTCATACTTTACCAGGGGCCCTATTCTTATTTCTGTTAGTATCTGCTGCTGATGAAATAGGGAAAATGAAATATTGGCTGTTCCAAACATACACAACTAATTGCTGTTTCCCTTCTATAAAGGACTCCTGTCTTAACTGATTAATAAATTCCAGAGCTATACCTCCCTGATACTTTATGAGGGAACTCTAATAAGTTTATAACATTTCCAAATGTAACACCTGATCTCTAATAATGAGGATTTCAAAGTTCATAAGGCTAGTATCTGCATGGTTTCTAAAACCTCTTTCTGAATCTAAGATGTTCTGCGAGCCATCATACAAAGGCCAGGTCAGTTTATAGTATTTCCTCTATGAATCAACATTTTGGCAGTCATCTTAGGACTGGAGCCCTGCTCATGTATAGAGTCTTGATTTAATCTGAGCTGTAGCTTTTACTGAGCTGGATTTCAGGTCATCCTGGACAGCCAGCCAAGTGGACAAGGCTTTAAAATAAAATGGAAGATTAACTGGGGTCTTTGGCTCCTAGAGATCTAAATGAGAGTAAATTCAGGCTCTAGTTTGTATCTGCTATAAGATGTTCTCAAGTTTACAACAATTTCAGTCAGTTTCCTGCTTCTGTATCCTATTGGATTTCATTAAGTGTGTTCATTTGGCAGTTATAATATCAACAACTTATAAATGCTGTCACTGATTTAATTCTATCACGTCACATGGTTTTCAGCCACTTTAATTGTTTGCAATAAATACTCAAATATCTGTGATAGACTTACTGAAATTCTGAGCAAATTGGTTTTTGCCACCATATCACAAAACCAATGAAAATCTAAGACATTTTTAACATTAAAAAAAAATCCTTAAGTATTTTCTGAGATTTAGAAAGTGACCTTTTACCCCATTCCATTGACACATACAGAACTTTTTTTTTTTCCTAGCGTAGATAGATAGCTCACCTTGTGACTTGTTTTTCTAGATCCAATTAAATAGATGGCTTCACTAATCTATAAAGGCACCTATTTCAGTTTCTAAAAATATCACTCAACTTTTGGTCTAACAATCATAGGGGAAAAAGCATTATGGCAATTTTCAATGATGTATGGTACATCCTGTGGAAAGAACAAAGGTTTGCAGACAGTTTGGGTTTATAAAAATAATGTCTTTTATTTTATTATATTATTTTATTTTATTTTTTATAAAAAAATAAAAAAATTATATAAAATATATTTTATTTTATTTTATTTTATTATATTATCCTGACAATGTTCAGCATACATGTTGAACTAGAACCCAGCTTGCCTGCTTGTCTCTCATCTTCATGGCCTCCTTTGTTTTCTATACCCTTTCTTTTGTCCATTTCATCCTCTCCCTTTTCTTTTTTAAATTGTTTTCTCTCTTTCCTCCACTTTATGATTCCCTGAACTTACACCTTGCTTCTTTTTTCATTCTCTCTTATCTTTCTTCCTTTTTGCCTGTACATTCCCTCTCTGGCTCTCTTCAATAAGTTTACAATAAAAATTATTTACTTCTGGTATATTGGTTGCTATTACCTTCTTTGAAGAAAACTATGCATCACCTAAACGTGTAAATTGACTTTTTAGTTAGCAGTCATACAAACTTATGCTATTATCTCTGCTTCTCACAGAGTATGCAAATCATTTTGGCTCTTCCCTTGGAAATGATTTGACTGTAAAACTTAAATGTTTCAGCAGGGACCGTGGTAGAAGATAGGGATGACTTTCTTCTGAAGAACCATTCCTTTGTGAAATTTAGGGTACATCTGCCACAATACAGGCTCTTCCATTTTTCTGAGTGATCTGCAAGGTCAAAACGGCTCATCAAATCTGTCACTCTAATTAGATCTTTACTACTGTCACCAGCTTAAATTCCAGCCCTCTCATCACCATTTAACATTTCTATGGAATGATTTAGATGGATTTTGATGTTATTCCAATATCAGAGAGCATATTCTGCCAGTCTAAAACATGTTGAGTGGTGACAAATGTAAAATATCTAAATTTGTCCAATTTCATTTCTTGGATCATTTCCCCTGCTCACTCTACACACCAAACTAAGCCATTTCTTTTGCCTAGTGGCACAAACAAGACCCACAATATTCAACATGAAAATGTTGAGATTGATTTATTGTTCTCAATTTTCTTTCCATAACTTTTTTAACCTTGAACGATAAATATCAAAAAGCAATATTTCACTAGAATTTCTTTGTTGGATATGGCAAAGATTTTTTATTCTTTTTTGTATAAGGATTCATTTATGCTTCCTTCCTTCCAGTTACTGAATATTACAGACAACAAGGAGGATGCAGAGAATATACTGGTTTCACCAGAAATCTTGTTTCCTGAGTAGCAGTCAAACTGGTAATAGTCCTAAGTCTCCAGGCTCTAGTCAACTTTAGAAAACCATTCAGGGCCATCCAAAAGTTGTTCTAAGCGTTATGGGGTAGAAATATCAACTATATATTAGATAATAGTCATGCTTACAGCTCATGTACCAGTTCAAAAAGAAATAATAGCTTTTACAAATAAATATTCTTTGTATTTTACTTTTTAAAAAAATATATATTTATTTATTGTGATTAAGTGAAACTATGCAATCTAAATTAAATTTGCATTCCTGCCTATTTGTAGCTCCTTCTGCTCTCATTGCCCAGTGAGAGAACACTTCTCCTTTTTGTTCTATATAACGTATCCTTTTAACAATCTCCTGTCCCCTCCTCCATCCTTTCCTCTTCCTTCTAGTAAGAGACCAGTAGGACACCATCCTGTAGATGCATAGACCCCTGAAATATACTCACCATGTGATCACATTGTATGCACAAGTCTAGTCCATTCCTGTCTGAAGAGTTGACCTCAGGAATGTTTTCTGTTCAGGGGCAGCACCAGGTCTAGGGGCCATGCCCCCAGGGAGATCCTCAGGCTGCTGGATCATCAATTGTGGTCTTTTAGTAGAGTTCTTCAGGTGCACCCCTCTTTTCCTCGTGTTGCCACTGGGACTCAACATTGTGAGCCCCATCACGGCTGTCTTTGGTGTTGGCCAGGCACAATCTTGTTCTTCTGGTCACATGTTGATACAGTCACCCATTCAGGTGAGTCCTTCTGTCTCCTGAGCTTTTTTTAACTTGTGCCTTGTTGTTCTTGATAATCATTTTTTCCAGGTGAGTTGGGACCATTTGGTGTAACTCAGATGGCAGCTTGCTAGCCTTTAAGACCCCAGAAGCCACTCACCAATGTGGGGTACAGAAGACTCTTAGCAATAGGCTAGTTATGCCAATTGGCCTCAATGTCCCTTGATAGCATGGTCCCTGGACCCTGCTCCTTCTACTCTACCTTTCCAATATTAGGTTAAGATTAGAAGAGTTTTCAGTTTACGTTGAAGTCCAGTTAAGACGATCTTCTTTCTACTGTGTGCTGTCACTGCTTTCACTCAACCAAATTTCTGTCAACTATTTAATCTATGACCAGCCCTCTCCCTCTCTCCCCACCCTTGCAACCCAACCATCAGAGTCTTTTCTTCTGTCCATGAGTCTATTTTTAAATACTTGTTGTATGGGTCTCATACAAAAATTGTCCTTTTGCTGTTGATGGATTTCACTCATCATAATGTCTTCCGATTGAAACTAGGTTATAAAAAATGCTTCCCAAAATCATCATTGTCCTTTATCATTGCAGTGTGCTCCATTGAGTATATGTACCATAGTTTGTTTATCCCTTCATCTGTTGTTGGACATCTGGGTTGATTCCATCTTTTTGCTGTTATGGACTGTGCTGCAATAAACACTCATGTGCATGAAAATAAATATTCTTGACAATATATCTTTGACTACTACATGTTGTAGACATTTATGAAACATTGTTTATTGGATTGCCTTAATATTAAGTTGAACCATATGAATTCACTAATGGATTTTTTAACTAAAATTATAATTTAACATATTTTAACCTAATATTTTGATGATGGAATACATAGCCTTTGAGATGAAAATAATCATGTCACAATCTGCGGCTTTTTATTTTCTAAGTATCAAAGTGGAAAATGGCTGGAGATAAATATAAATTTTGAATAATTAAAAAAAAAGATAAATAATCCAAAGGGAAGTAGTTCATTTGTAAACCTTCAAAAGGGTTTTTGCAGCAATTAGAACAGAAGATAAGAATTAAAACCTAAACATAGACAGTACTTGAGAAATGCACTTTAACAGCTTTGTATTGATTCATTTTAGCCTGGGTATCCTAGCTTACTCACTCTTCATCATACATCCGTAGCTTGACTGACTCCCAATTCTTGTTGATGCAGCGTGTGGGAACTGACTCTTCTGTCTTAGTTTCCAGGACTATAAAATATCCAATAAACTTGGCAGTTGCAAAGTATGTGTACTGTAGCCAGTTGGTGAAGTTTTGTTGCATATTGAAGTAAATTTTCTTCTGTCATTTTGAAAGGAGTCTTTGGAATCATTTGTTTCACATGTAATGTCTCCTAGAGTTTTGGAGCCATTAAGTAATATTTCTGATCTTAACTACGCCTCTTTCCTCTACTGCCACAAAGAAAGGAATATAACTCAATCTAGAAGCAACACATTTGTACTGGTTAGTTACCATCAAGTTGGATCTGATGCAAAGGAACACTATGTACAGCAGGCAGTATTCTCCTGTTATCCGTAAGATTTTCACTGGCAATTTTTTTTTAAATGTAGAACACCAGGTTTTTCTTCTCAGACTATTCTAGTTTTACAGTTCCATCAAAAACTCTCCACCATGAGTGACTAGCTGGTATTTGAAATACTGATGGCGTAACTTTCAGCATCACAGCAATTTACAGCCACCACAGGATCACAAACGACAGAGAGATGGTAGAAACATATTACTAACTATAAAAGCCATGAAATTTGGCATGAGATATGATCATATCAAGTTTATAACTTTTATGAGTTACCTATACAATTTAGGGAAAAATCACCAGACAGAAGTTGTGAAAGGGGTTTGATATTCAGAATCAAACACAGACTATGATCTCAGACCCATCTTAATCCTTATATTTCCCATTCATTAATGCTCAAAATTATCTTTTGTGTATGTGGTATACATCACTGCTAGTTAACAAGTTGTGTTCTTTATTTTTCACTTGGAATATTATTTATTTAAAAGATTTTGAAATGATTCTAAGCAACTTAGTGCCTGGGTAGGAAACAGAAATAGAAATAAAAATGACACATTTATAGGCTGGGCCAATATGAATTTATAAGCTGAGAGACAAGTAGGAGACATTTAAAAAACTGTGGTCATATGAATTAAATATAGGACTTTGAAAATCTACCCATTCTGTAGGAGAGAAAACAAAAATAACAGATTTATATACAAGAAAAAGTACATATGTGGTAATACAGTAAAAGATCTTCTTCCCAGAAGTAATAATGGTTAACGGATGTCTTGTAAGGTCTAGAGTTAGTTTGTGCTAGTCAAGGTTAGAATTTATGGCCCCTGATTTCCAGTCAACTATATTTCAGCTTGGAAACCCTGGTGGCATAGTGGGTTAAACTCTACTTCTGCTAACCAAAAAGTCAGCCATTCAAATCCACCAGGTACTCCTTGGAAACTCTACAGGTTAGTTCTACCATGACCTCTAGGATGGCTTTCAATCAGACTCAACTCAACAGCAGTGGATTTGGTTTGGTTTTTGGTATGTTTCAACTATATCATAGAGATGTAAGATTATGAAGGTAGAATTTCTTCTGGTTCACTGAGAGCACAAGAGGAACAAATATTAATCTTTTCTATAGAAGAAGATTAAGTCTGTGGAGAATTTATTATTATTATTATTCATAAATGAAAAATTAGAATATTCTTTTAGTGTTTTAACATTTCTCCACTGAAGCTCCCCAGCAGGGAATGCAACTTCAGAAACGGCACCTAGACAAGACACAGTGTATATACAATAGGCATCATACTAGGAGGTATGGTCTACGGAAAGGATGGCAGTATACTTTTTTGGTGGAGTGTTTTACAGTTGGAAGAGAGATCATAACAAAGAAAGTGTGACTGTCTAATGGCAAGAGGCTGAATGGACACACATACCCTTCATGTCATCCATTCATTTCATGTAAAAATAGGTAAGATTTTTTTTTAAGAAGTAGATGTTTCGGGTCTATGGCTGTATCATGACTATGGGAAGTTGGCTCAATAATCAAAGCTTTTCTTCACTCATCTCATAAGTATTTTTTTACTGGATAAGGTGTCTGTCTAAAATTAGCTTGCTTTTCGATTAAAAAAAATCGGAACATCATAGAGCTAGGTGCAATGTTTATAGTGAACATGAAAAGAGAGAGTCAGACAGCACAGAGTAGTTCTGGTAAGCGACTCACCAAACAGTCGTGAGTTATGACTGAGATTATTTGTGAAAAGAAGGAAGAAGGCATTCAGCAAGCTAAAAATTGGATAAAAATACTATGTGGGAGTGACAGTGATGAATGAAAGGACAGAAGCTGTCTAAAATAAGGCCACTAGAGTAATAAACAGGAGTACCTGGTGACCTAGTCACTAAGTGCTACGGCTGATAATAAAAAGGTCAGCAGTTTGAATCTATTTGGTGCTCCCTGGAAGCCCTACAAAGCAGTTCTAACCTGTGCTACAGGGTCACTATGAGTTGGAATCAATGCACAGGCAATGGGTTAAAGTATTAAAAGTAAGCTCTCCTCAAAAAGAGGAGAAATTAGTATTTAAGAGTAAACACAAAAAAACCCAATGCCTTCGAGTTGTGTAAGTTACCATACATATGTGGGTGCATTTTGACTGTAGTGATTTGAAATGTGATAGATGGCATGAATCTGAGGATTGATTTCCAAAAGAGATTTAAATACCTTTAAGGTTCATTTGGAAACCCTGGTTGTATAATGGTTAAGTGTTACCCCTGCTAACCAAAAAGTCAGCAGTTGAAATCTGCCAAGTACTCCTTGGAAACTCTGTGGAGCAGTTCTACTCTTTCCTATCTGGTCACTGTGAGTCAGAATTGACTCAGTGGCACTGGGTTTTTTTTTTTCTGGTTAAGATTCATTGAGTGATTGATCCAGTAAGAGTGAAATCCTGATTGAGATACACTAGAACCCTAAAAGAGCTCCAGGATTATTGTATATAAACATGCTGCACAAGAAGCAAAAATCCCAAAACAAACCCACCACTGTCAAGTCCATTCTGACTCACAGTGACCCAAAGGACAAAGTAGAACTGCCATGTGGTAGCACTTAACCACAACATCACCAGGGCTTCTACAAGAATCAAAGGTGACGACTAAACCCACCCATTGCCATCAAGTCGATTCTGACTCATAGGGACCCTGTAGGAGAGAGTAGAGCTGCCCCACAGAGATTCCAAGGGGTGTCTGGTGAATTCTAAGTGCCGACCTTTTGGTTAGCACACATAACACTTAACTGTTATGACACGAAGGTTTCCGGGTATCTATTGGGTTCCTTAAATGCACATGTATACACAATGGACATTTTTCCTGCAAAGAATAAAACATGTAGAGAATAATTCTTTTCAAAAAAAAAAAAACAACTGTGGCTTTTCTTAACTTATATCTTAAAATATGCTGTAGCATTGATGGAGCAAAAATGGTAAAATTAGCTTCTGAGAAAGTGACCTTTTCACTGATGCTAACTTGGGCTTGATTATTTCCTTGGCCTTTATTAAATATAAAAAGTAAATATTTTATATTAAGGAGTATTTAAAAATAGATTCAGCAGCTAATATTAGACATTTCAGTATTTGCCCCCAAAAGCATTTTCCTTCTCCTCAATATTAAAGGTTCTTGCTGAGAACTTTTTGCATTTTGAGGTTACATTTAAATCAATAGAAATAGGTGGTACAGATACACATGATTTAGAGAGTCTGAGCACTGACCTTTCCTCCACCCCTTTTATGTACTTCTTCTGTCTTATAAAACAGATATTGTAAGCCTTAAAGAATACATGGATATTTGCTCTGCTACCATTTCACAGGTTTAGATAATGCCTACCATTCAGCAATAATTTTCTGAAAAGAAGTCACAAACTGTAGTTTTCACATGGACATCTGTGCACCAGTTAAAGTCTTCACATTGCCAGCCTTATCCCTCCTCCTATCGTGATGTAAAGTGTACTTTTACCTTCAGCTGATGTTTCTCAAGAAGTAGGTCAAGTAATTGTCCAGTCTGTCTAGCTCTGAAACCTCATGATTGGGAAATCACTATATGTTTTCCCTGTCTGTGTAACAATTTTACAATATGGACAGAATGCTTGCTGAAATTCTTACCGTCACGTATACTGTATAGGAAAATTACAGATATTTTCAAACACTAAGGAAAGAATAAGGCAAAGTCCTTAGTATTTACAGCAAGACATGCACAGGTAACATTAACATACCATAAATTATAGAACCTGTTCGGTTGGGTATGGGTCTTCAAATTTCCACGTAATTTTTTTTTTCCTGGTTTCATCAGGGATATTCTGGGCTTTATACATTTCATAAGTTGGAGTGTTTCCCAACAAAAACTTTGTTATCATGAGCCGGATACCTTTGTGCAATTATTCTAGAATTTTTCCCCCATCACAGTGTATCATGATCATTAAACTATTTTTTTTCAATACGTTAACTGACTTACTGCACAACTTAATAGATTTTTTTAAAAATGTTTTTTAGCCACAAGAAAGCTCCTTAGCTGGGATGGTAGCATTTCTAGCAGTTACATATTTATGTCTTCTTTTAACTTTTTATTTTTTGCCTTTTTTGAAGGAAAATCATTCTTTTTAGCACATGTTTCCTTATGAAGGATTGTAGAGGGAGTATTTTCAAGGGGTTTAGGTTAAGTATTTTCAGGACAATTTTTACCTAATAATATCAGAGTAGGTTCTGTATCCAACACAATTTATGAATTCCTAATTAACTAATTGATCACGACCACACAGTTTGCAGAAGCTGTCCAGTTGTGTTATCTAGGTAATTATGATGTAGATTTTACCAGTAAGTAATGCTTGCATTGTCAGACACCTTAATCTTGCATTGTTAGACAATTTAATTACACACAGAGACACTCACTTATATGTATATATAGTGAGAGAGGGTTGTAGAAGAGTTCTCATAGATAAAATTGCTCTACTCTTGGACTAGCTTTACCCAAAATCTGCTCCACTGAACACTAGTTCTCTGGAAAATAGTTCCTCCAACAGACAAACAAACAAACAAACAAACAAAAGACAAAGGAAGAAAGAAAGTGGAGGGAGGATAGCAGAGGAAGCTTTCAATGGCTCGACAAGTCAGAAATACTAGGTTAGACAATGCAAGACCTAACCTTTCAGAGCTGGAAATTCTAAATGTCATTCTGATGCTCTAAGAATACTTGTAAAATGTAAATCAAATAAAATCACAGATTCGCTCCATTTTATTTAACAGAGCATTTCATGGTACTAACATGAGTGGGAATCAACAGCGTACAACAGCAACATCTGGATGAATGTATTTTGGAAAACATAGTCTTAGACAATTCCTTTACTCAGAATAGAAAATTGGCCTTCTCTAAGTTTTCAGTTTTTTTTTAACAACATAAAATATTACTTCTCTTTCCAATCCAACTACAGCCATCTATCTATTGTATATATAGATACGCATCTATGCAAATAGCTAGCTAGATAGATATAGATATCTATAACTCTCTTTCTATATAAAGCCAGAATATATCAATTGGTCCTGCACTTGTGTCCTTTTAAATTCTTTCCATTTTGCATTTACCATTTCAGGTCTCTTCATGAGTGCCTTAGTTATCTAGTGCTGCTATAACAGGAATTCTACAAGTAGATGGCTTTAACAAAGAGAAATTTATTTTCTCATAGAAAAGTAGGCTAAAAACCCAAATTCAGGGCCTTGGCTCCAGTGAAAGTCTTTGTTGGCTCTGGAGGAAGGTCCTTGTGGTTGATCTTCCCCTGGACTGGAGGCTTCTGAAGCATATGGACACTTGCATCCAAAGGACACATTCTGTTCCTGGCACTGCTTCTTTTTTGATGGTATAAGGTCCCTCACTCTCTGCTTGCCTCCCTTTACTTTATACCCCAAGAGATACCTCAAGGTACAAGACAGATTTATAGATTGAGTCCTGCCTCACTAACACAACCACAGCCTATCCTCCTTTATTAACAATATAGATGCAGGACTTACAACATAATAAGAACATCACATAATACTGGGAATCATAGTCTAGCAAATTTTTGGAAAACATTTCATTCCATGACAGTGAGGAAGCTAAATTTGTGATATCTACACACATTTAGTCTTATTTTTCCCACAGTCTCTTGCTGCTGTCTACATTACTGAAACATGTCAGTGTGCCTTATAGCACAGCTCCATGCTAACAATTCTGGTTAATTCTGCAGAAATTTGCAATGAGTCACAGAGACCATTCAATTCCACTGTGTAAGTGATGGCTACTGAAAGATTGAGCATCATTTTTTATGGTTTGACCTAAGGCAACAATTTTAGTGAAATTTTAAGTAAGATGTTATAGTGGGATAACTGTGTAAGACAGTCCCAGTTTTAATCCTGCCAGTAAATAGACATATTTGGCTGTGTACAAATCAATGAATCTCTTTGACTCTTTTTTTTGACTGGTCTGTCTTTAACCAACTAATATATATTGAGTGTCCAAAGCAAAAATCACTTGGCTTTGAGTTGATTCCAACTTATAGAGACCCCGTGTGTGTCACAACAGGGTTAAACTCCACAGCGTTTCATTGGTTAGTTTTAGATCTGGGTCACCAAATCATTCTTCCAGCATGCCTCTGGGTAGAACTGAACTGTAAACGTATTGGTTGGCAGCCAAGCATATTAACTGTTTGTATGGTCCAGGAACGCTATAGACTCTCCCATCTGTGTTATCCTGGATAGATGGGAGGAATGAAATTATTATGATACTTATCGTGGCATCTTGAATTTAAAGTGAAGTGTGCTCTTAAGACATTTTTCAAATTTTTTTTTTTTTTGGAAGAGATAAGCAAGATCTTCCAGGTGCTCAAACAAACAAACAACACTACCAATTCACCTGATTCGCAGTGACCATTATAAGCCAGTGTTGAACTGCCCCGTAGTTTACAAGGAGCACCTGGTGGGTTGGAACTGCTGACCTTTTGGTTAGCAGATGTAGCACTTAACTACTACAACACTAGGTGTTTATCTACCTTTAATATTATGGTTTATTAACCCTAATACCTAACAGGAAACTCTAGTGGCACAATGTCTTAAATGCTACAGCTGCTTATGAAAGGTCAGCACTTTCAATCTGCCAGGTGCTTCTTGGAAACTCCGTAGGGCAGTTCTGCTCTGCCCTATAGGGTCCCTATGAGTCAGCATCGACTCAACTGCAGCGGTTTTAGTGGTTTTTTTTAATACCTAATAATACATAGGCTTAGAAAATTAGTGAAAAAGTTCCACAAAAGTGTGTGTCTGAAGTATCCAACATTTCTAAGGACAGATTATAATAGTTGTTACGGGAACATCAGAATTTCATTGAATTTTCTCATATGACTTTATAATCCATGATTCAACCTTTAAATTTATATACGTGAGATATATTTTAACCAAAGATCAGTAACACTACTGAAATGGAGAGGTAGTAGAAAGCAGGAATATTTGGGGGCCAGTATGATGATGTTTCTTGTAATCACTGTATCCATAGTTTTGATCTTTTTAATAAAACCATTCAAATAACTCATTTATGTGTGATATTCTGCTGTGTCCCTAAAGTTCAAGTTCCAAGATAGCAGGGTGTGCTTCTGTTTTCTGCCAAAAAAAAAACCCAGAAAGAGTTGGATTAATTGTTGTAACTGAACAAAATATTAGCTGAATCAATGACTGTAATTACCAAAATGATGTGTTAAGTATCACTTCTTTTTCTATTGTATTCTTTGTGTTCCATTTTTCTTTAATATGGTCTTTGTTGTGTCTTTTTTTTCTTTTTTTTTTTAATGTGGCCTGCATTTTGTTTTGAATTTTGGAAAATAAGTTTAAGCTTTCCTAAAACAAACTTGAATCTATATTTTTTTAAAAAATTAAAGCCCACAAAGAAATAATAATAAAATTTTACTTTCTACTATGGAAGAGGAAGAATTAAGGCATTTTAATTTCACTGTTTTCTCCAAATTCTCAGTCTTCCTAAATTAATTTGAGAATTTTATGCTCATAGTCTTCCCTTCATCATTTGTAGAAAATGATTCCATGTGGAATCAAATTTTATACGGCATGGTTAAGACAACCACACTTTTTGTAGCTGTGTAGCTAACTTATTTTATCTCTTTCAATGCTTGTAATTTTTCTTTATTAATCAAATTAAAAATTAAGAATATAGTTTTTTTTAGTGATAATTATTTTCAGGGATTTAACAGACTTTTTTTTTTTTTTAAAAAAAGGATCCCTATTCAGACATTATTTTAAGTTCTGGTATTTATTATTTTTTCAATATAAAAATTCTCATACAATTTCTAACTTAATTACTTTATGTATAAACCTATAACCTATTTCCATCATGTCAATTCCAACCCATAACAACCCTAGAGGGCACATGGGACTGCCCTATAGGATTTTTAAACAGTGACTGGTGGATTTGAACTGCTGACCTTTCGGTTAGAACCTGAGTCACTTAATCACTGCATGGCCAGAGTTCCTTTCTCTATATATGCATATATCTATATATGTGTATAGATATAGATATATGTATATATCTATCTATATCTAGACACACACACATACATGTATGTATACATATATATACACATGTATGATAATACTGAACTTTTTTACATTCTAAAACAACTATTTAAAAAAAACGGCAGTGCCTAAAAGAGATGTATCCTGGTTGCTCTAGTGAAGAATAGTAAAGTGACAGCAGAACATGAAAGAAATAATATTTTCTTTTTTGCTAGAATATTAAAAGTATATCTAGAAGAACAGGTCTTGTGATCATATGATATTCACATTGCTTTGTATCATCTCATCTAACATCATGTCTTTTTGTTGTACTGTTCATGCTTCATGCAGTCATTGCTATCTCTACCACATTAAACTCCTGAAGTATATATATTTTACCAATAAAATCTAGTTTTATAATACACATGATAAGGAGATCCACAGTAGCAGACCCTTCTCTTGGGTTATATTTAATCTTTTTATTTGGAACCTGTGTATGAATGTCTTTTTTTGCAAGTGTATGTGTTTCTGATCATAACAGGATAATAGTCTCAGTTCCAACTGATAAGCTGTATGAAATGCCTTTAGAAATACAAAGGAACTGTCTTATAAGTAGCTATAAAACAAGGTACAAAGAAGAAAAGGAGGACATGAATAAAAGTAAAGAGGAGGGAGAGAGAGAATTCTTTATCTTTCAGAGAAGTTACAATGAGATAACTCAGCAGTTTCCAATGTGAGATCCTATTTTCAAGGTGTAGGGTTTCTAAGACCTTTTAAGGGAGTCCACACCAAGCTCAAAACTATTTTTATATAAACATTAGGAAGTTATTTGACTTTTTTCTCTGATTATCTCACATGTGCAGAGTGAAAACTTCCAGAAACTACATAGTTTGTAGTTATGCAACAGACTTGACACAGAAGACATATGAAAATTTATCTGTCTTACCTTAAGGCAGACATTAAATAGATTTGCAAAAATTAAAAAAAAAAGTAACTTTTCTCACTATTTTGTTTTAATATTTTTACTAAAATATTTTATTTATATTAAATGTAGTGTATTTGTTACTGTTACATGTAAATGAATTGATAACACATATGTTATTTTGAATAATAAATTTCATTTTACTTTTGGTGAAAATATACATAGCAAAGCCCCTTCCCATATAACAGTTAACAAAGTGATAGTATCAGTTACATTATTCACTTGTGTCAACATTTTCATTTTTTCTGTTTTAGTTGTTTCATATCCACTAACTTAATCTTCCTGCTTCCCAGCCTTCTCATATGTCCTTAGAACACCTGTTGTACATTTCGTGTTACATACCCATTCAAAACCCATAGCTACCAGTGGCTCTGAAGGAGAAAGATGTGGCAGTCAGATTCCTAAAGATGAACAGCTTTGGAAACCTTACAAGATTGCTATGAGTTGAACTCGGTATGTTTTTGTTCGATGGCTAAGATGGAAAAGCCCTCATGACTCCATGGTTAACTGCTCTGCTTTCAACTGAAAGGTTAAAAGGGTTTGAACCCCGCAGCTGCCCTTCAGAATAAAGATGTTAACAGTCTGCTTACTAAAACATTTACAGCTTTGCAAATATCATGAAACAGTTCCATTCTGTCCTACAGGGTTGCTATGAGTCAGAATGGATTCTGCAGCAAGAATGTGATTTTGGTATGGCTAAGATAGTATTTGTCAGGTTTATCCATTTGAAAGTTGGTTTTCCCTTTTCCTACACTATAATTTGGAAACAAGTCACTGAGTTCAGCATGTTCTCAAGAGGAGGAAGAATTAAGCTCCACTTTTTGGAGACTTAGTGGTGCAGTGATTAAGACTTTGACAGCTAACCAAATGTTGGCAGTTGGAATCCACAACATAGTACCTGGAAATCCTATGGGGGAATACTACTCTGTCCTATAGGGTCATCAGAGTCAGATTTGACCAAACTCATTTGGTTTGAGGGGGCTTTTTTTTAAATAAGATTATTTTGCTTCTTAGATAATTTCGTTGTTGTTCACTGAGAGTTGTTTCAGGTTCAGACTACTTATTAATGAAGCTTTAGATTTAAATTCCATACAGCCATGTATACTAGTGTAACTATACCATGTTACCTTTTAAAGTGCTTTTAAAAGTTCAAGGAAGCAGGACAAGATGGGAGACTAGATATACTTCTCCTTGATTCCTTCTGAGAGCTAATACCTGGAATGATAATTGAATGCAGAAGCACAGACATCTGGGGAGCCGTAGGATCTGGTGTAGTACTGTCAGATTGGACAGGGTGCCAGTAAGGGGGAAACTACCTGTCTATAAGACAAGGGAACAACATGCTGAGTCCTGCATTTGCTGACTTATCATTTCAGAGGACTGCAGGCACTGTCACCTTCTTTGTTATCCGGGAGGCAGGAAATGGGTATGAGACAGCTAATATGCTGAACTGCACTGCTTGAGTAAACAGTGTATAGATCAGCAGAGAGACTGTGCTTGGGATGGTCAGATATTGAGAGCACAGCTGCTGTCTGAGGGCACCACTGACCCTTCACTCTTTCTTTTCTGAGCTGCACCATAGACTCTGCTGTTTCATGGCAGGAAGGGCAGCTTGAGCAGCATGCCATCTTGGTTAGCTGGGAGGCAGTCACCCAGCTGGAGGCCTTCAAAACTCTAAAACCAAACCTACTGCCGTGGAGTTGTGTCTGACTCATAGTGACTCTAGATGTCAGAGTAGAACTGCCTCATAGAGTTTCCAAGCAATGCCTCGAGAATTTGAACTGTAGACTTCTTGGTTAGCAGATGTAGCACTTAACCCACTATGCCACCAGGGTTTCCCTTGGAGGTCTTAAGTAGGGCTAATTCTCATGCTGAGCAGCAGCTCCTGTCTGGAAAGTACATCTCTAGCAGAAACACTGTGATTAAGACAGTGGTGTCTAGAGTTATTGGGGGGAGGGCTGGCAGGTAAAGGCAGCAAGGTCATAACCCCTCCGTACTTTGAACCACATCATAGCATCTAAGGACAGCCTATGAGATGCTTTCATTGTCAGCTGGAAGGCAGGGCCTGCCACACCTGATGTCCTCACTGATTTCAGCAGCTGTTGGACAGCTCCTCCCTTAGCAGTATTCTTTTAAGATGAGGCCACCTGGAGAACCGATTGCTGAGCAGCCCTGCAGCTCTCCTCAATCCTTCACTGATCCATGTTACAGCATCAGCTGAGCAACACCCCAGGGACTCCATAAGTAGAGTGACATCTTTGCGAGCCAGCAGGCAGAATTGCCACCTCAGAGAGTCCACCTCAAGTCAGTTACTGGAGTACACACAGGCAGCTAGTGACCAACTCCCCTCTTAGAACTACACCTCAGCTCCTGTTGAGGTAATACCAGAGAAACTAAACAGCTTCTAAATGGTGCAAAGACAAAAATCAACAGCTAACCATTTAAATAAGCTGTCCACCATGGCTCTGAAAAACTCCCACGATAAGGAATCAAAAAATTTCCCAGATAAAGAAGCCTTTTGGAAACTGTTACAGGCAAAGTACAAAAGAATTATGTATAGAGCCCTCTTGAAGATTAATCAAAATATAGGCAAACAAAATGAAAAATTAAGTAAGCTATTAGAACTGATGGAACATCAATGATCTGAAATCCAGCACACCAGAATTAGACAATTCAATCTAAAGCCAAAAGAACAAAAGCAAGGAGACAGAAGCCAGAAATAATGAGCTTGAGGACAGACTAACTGATATTAGCATTTATGAGGAAAAATTAGAGAAAAGAAATAAGAAAAATGAAGAAGCATTAAGAAACATGTGAGACTCTCTTAAGAGGAATCATCTACAAATGGAGTTGCTGAACAGGGAGGGAAAGTAGAAAACACAGAAAGTATTGTTGCAGAGTTGCTGACAGAAATTATGAAAGACGACAATATAGATATCCAAGATATGTATCAAATGCCACAAAAATGGACCCCAAAAGAAAGATACCAATCTATATTATAATCAAGCTTAATAAAACAGAATATAAACAGAGACCCTTGAAGGCAATGAGGCTTAAAGCAAAGCTAACATACAGAGGGATGCCCCATGGGGTTTTGTCTGACTTCTTGGCAGAAATGATACTAGCAAAAAGGCAGTGGGATGACACAATGAAAACCTTGAAGGGGAAAAACTTCCAGCCAAGAATTACATAGCCTGAAAAATTGTCTCTCAAATATCAAGATGAAATTAGACATTTGCAGATAAACAGAAGCTTAGAGACTTTGTAAAAACCAAACTAGAACTACAAGAAATACTGAAAGAGGCTCTTTGCTTAGAAAAACAAAAACATCAAGTGTGCACTTAAGGAGGCAGTACACGACATGACATCCAGAATCCTACTCAGTTATGGAAGTCACAAAGCTTGATAAAAACTATAATATGAAAACAAGGAAACCAGTGATCTTAACACAAAAACTATGACATGGTCACTCCAAAAAGAGGGATATATTACAGTGGTTATAGTCCTTTCAGATGGAGAGGAAGTTAAAAAGACATGCAAAAGTTAAAATCTGGTTTAAACTTAGAATAGTTAGGGTGATCATAGGGGTAGCTGCAAAGCAAAATAACAATGTGACATATCAAAACACAAACATAACACTAAGGTCTCAACCAACACAAAACCAACACTGAAATAGATGAAAAGTCAACACATAAAGAATGAATGACTTGGAACACAATATTAAGCACAACATAGACAACATCAACAACACAAAAATAAGTGCAGCACAGTGACAGCACTAAACACGTACCCATCAATAATTACACTGAACGTAAATAAACTGAATGCTCCAATAAGAGACAGTGAGTGACAGCCTGGATCAAAAGACAAGATCTGTCTATATGCTGCTTACAAGAAATACACTCTAGACTCAAAGATATGAACAAAGTGAAAATCAGGTAGTAAAATATATACTAAGCCAACAACATACAAAGAGGAGGAGGAGGAGTGGCAATACTAAGTTCAGATAAGATAGACTTTAACGTAAAATCCACCATCATGGACAAGGTCACTACTTATGGCTGAAAGTTTCAACACGTAAGCAGGACATAACAATATTTAAATATTTATGCACTCAATAGCATAGTAACTAAATACAGTGAACAAACAATGACAACATTGAAAAATGAGATAGATCACTCCACAGTAATAGTTGGAGACTTCAACACTCCACTTTCAGTAATATACAGATCATCTAGGAAAAGCTCAGTAAAGATATGGAAGATCGTATTGCAACAATTAACCAATCAGACCTCATCAACATATACAGAACTTTTTATCCATCAACAGATAAGTACACCTTCTTCTTCAGTGGACATGGAACATTTTCCAGAATAGACTTTGTTAGGGCAAAAAACCAGTCTCAACAAAATCCAAACCCTTGAATTATTTCAAAGCATCTTATCAGAACATAAAGCCATAAAAGTCAGAATCAATAGCAGAAAAAACATAGGCATGAATTTGAACCCAGAAACTGAACAACACCTTGCTCAGAAAACCACGGGTAATAGAAGAAATCAAGGGCAAAATGAAGAAATTTATGGAATCAAATGGGAATGAAAACACATCTTACCAGAACCTATGGGATACAGCAAAAGC
Source organism: Heterohyrax brucei (assembly GCA_028571685.1). Classification (NCBI taxonomy): domain Eukaryota; kingdom Metazoa; phylum Chordata; class Mammalia; order Hyracoidea; family Procaviidae; genus Heterohyrax; species Heterohyrax brucei. The sequence continues at coordinate 81,777,849 of CM053143.1, forward strand.
AGTGTTCAGGGGTCAGTTTAGCTCTATAAATGCATACATCTGGAATGCAGAAGGGACCCAAACCAAAGAATTAACCCTACAACTTGTACCAGTAGAAAGAGAGCAACAGAGGAACCCCTCAGACACGAGAAGAAAACAGACCATAAAGATTAGGGCAGAACTAAATGAATAAGAGAATAGAAGAACAATTGAAAAAAACTAACAAAACTAAAATCTGGTTCTTTGAAAAAATCAACAAAATCGATAAAACATTGTGTAACCTTACAGAAAAATAGGAGAGGAAACAAATAACCCAAATAAGAAAGGAGGTGGAACTTGTTACAACAGACCCAGCTGAAATCAAAACTATTAGAACAGAACAATACCAAAAACTAACAGATTTGAAAACCTAGAGGAAATGGACAAATTTTTAGATTCATATCACCTACCAACATTATCAAAGCAGAAGCAGAACAACTGAATAAACCCATCACAAGGGAAGAGATTGAAAAAGTCATCCAAAAGCTACCAACCGAAAAAATCCCTGGCCCCACTGGCTTCCCCACAGAATTCTACCAAGCTTTTAGGAAGAGTTAACTCCAATACTACTGAGACTATTTCACAGTACAGAAAGGGTTGGAATACTCCCAAATTCATTCTATGAAGCGAGCATAACCCTGATACCAAAGCCAGGGATAGATCCTGCAAAAAAGGAAAATTACAGACCAATATCATTCATGAAACTAGATGCAAAAGTCTTTGACAAAATCCCAGCCAACAGAATTCAAAAGTGTATCAAAAAATTAATTCATCATGACCAAGTTGGATTCATACCAGAGTTGCAAGGCTGGTTCAACAACAGAAAAACAATTAATGTGAACAACCACATAAATAGAACAAAGGATAAGGACCATCTGATTTTGTCAACTGATGCAGTAAAGGCATTTGACAAAGTATAACACTCATTCGTGCTAAAAGCTATCAGCAAAATAGAAATAGAGGGGAAAATTCCTCAATACGATAAGGAACATCTGCACAAAGTCAACTACCTACATCATCTTGAATGGAGACAGACTGAAAGAATTGCCCTTGAGAACCAGAACTAGACAAGGATGCCCACTCTCACCACTTCTATTCAACACTGTACTACAAGTTTTGGACAGATCAAGTAGACAAGACAAAGAAATAAACGACATCTGTATCAGCAAAGAAGAAGTAAAAATTTCCCTATTTGCAGATGACATGATTGTACATGCAGAGAATCCTACAGAAGCCACAAGTAAACTACTGGAACTAACAGAAGAGTTCACCAAAGGTCAGGATATAAGGTAAACATAAGTAAATCAGTTGGATTTCTTCATAACAACCAAGAGATCATCTAAGAAGAAATCACCAAATCAATGCCATCTACTATAGCTCCCAAGAAGATAAAATACCTAGGAATAAATCTAACTAGGGATGTAAGAGATCTATCCAGAGAGAAGCACAAGACCTTGCTGCAAGAAACAAAAGAAGACCTACGTAAGTGGGAAAATGTGTCCTGCTTACGGATAGGAAGACTTAAGATTGTGAAAATGTCTATTTTCCTGAAAATGATTTACAAATACAATGCAGTTCGAATACAAATTCCAGTGGCAGTTTTTAAAGGGATGGAGAAAAAAAATCACCAACTTTGTTCAGAAAGGGAAGAAACCCTGGATAAGTAAAGCACTACTGAAGAAGAGCAATATGGGGAGGGGGTTCACACTACCTGATCGTAGAACCTGTTACACTGCCACAGTGCTCAAAACAGCCTGGTACCGGTACAAAAAGAGATACAGAGACCAATTTAATAGACTGGAGACCCCAGAGATGCCACCATTCTCTTATGAACAGTTGGTATTCAAGTAAAGCTCTAAGATTGTAAACTGGGGTAAAAACAGTCTCTTTAATAAATGGTGTTGGCAAAATTGGATATCCATCTGGAAAAAACTGAAACCAGACCCATATCTCATACCTTACACAAAAACTAACTCAAATTCGATCAAAGACCTAAATATCAAACCTAAAATGATAATGTCCACACAACAAAAATAGAGTCAGCAACGGAAGTTCTAATACACAGCTTAGACAGACTTCAAAATCTGCCAAAGCACAATCAACAGAAGAGAAAATAAAGGGAAACTACTAAGAATCAAACAGTTTTGCTCATCCAAAGACTTTATCAAAAGAGTTAAAAGACCACCTACAGAATGGGAAAAAATATTTGGCAACTACATGTCAGACCAACATCTCATCTCCACAAGGTACTGCAAAATATCAAAAAGAAAGAGTTAAATAACCCAATTAAGCAATGGGCAAAGAAGACGGACAGACACTTCACTAAAGAGGACATCCAGGCAGCCAAAAGACACATGATGAAATGCTCGTAATCATTAGTTATCAGAGCAAGCCAAATCAAAACTACAATGAGTTGCCATCTCACCCCAACAAGGTTGGCCATGATCTGAAAAACACAAAACAACAAATCCTGGAGAGGCTAGGGAGAGATTAGAACTCACCTATACTGCTGGTGGGATTGCAAAATGGTACAACTGCTTTGAAAACCAATTTGACACATCCTTAAAAAGCTAGAAACAGATATACCATCAGATCCAGTTATCCCACTGCTAGGAATTTATCCTGTAGAAACAAAAGCTGTCACACAAACAGGTACATGCACATGGACGTTTATTGCAGCACAGTCCTCAGCAGCAAAAAGATAAAATCAACCTAAATGTCTGTCAACAGATAAATGGATAAACAAACTACGGCGTGTATGCTCAATGGAACACAACACTGCAATGATGAAGAACAATGATGATTTTAGGAAGCATTTCATAACCTCATTTCAATTGGAAGACATTATGCTGAATGAAATCAGTTAGCAGCAAAGGGACAAATATCATATGAGACACTTGCTATAAGGACCTAAAAATAGACTTCCATACGGAAGAAAAGACTCTTTGATGGCTACAAGAATGAGGAGGGAGGGGGAAGGCTGGTCATAGATTAGTTGATAGAAATTTGGTTAGGTGAAAGTAGTGGCAGCACACAGTAGAAAGTAGATCAACTTAACTGGACTTCACCATAAATTGAAAGCAATTCTAATCTCAATCTAATGTTGCAAGAATGGAGTTGCAGGTGCAGAAGCTGGTGATCACGCTCTTTGGGGACATCATGACCAACTGGCATAACTGGACTATTGCTAAGCGAGTCATCCACACCCCATATTGGTGAGTGGAATCTGGGATCTTCAAAGCTAGAAAGCTACATTTGAGGTACACCAAATGGTCCAAACTAATCCAGAACAGATGATGACCAAGAACAACAAAGATACGAAGAAAAAAGAGCTCAGGAGACAGAAGGGGCCATGTGAATGCGAGACTATATCAACATGTGACCAGAAGAACCAGATGGCACTCAGCCATTACCAAGGACAGCTGTGATGGGGCACACAATGTTGAATCCCTCTAGCAACACGAAGAAAAGAGGGGTGTAGCTCAAGAACTCTAGTAAAAGACCACAACTGGTGGTCTGATGGCCTGAGAGATCCCCTGGGAGCATGGCCCCTCGACCCACTATTGCCCTTAACCAGAAAACACTAGTGAGGGCAACTCCAGACAAAAACAGACCGGACTTGAGGACATAGTGTGAATATATGGTGTGTGTACTTCATGTTTTTATGCATTTATAAGCTGCTGTCTTACTGGTCTCTTTCTCGATGGGAGAGAAGAGGGTGGAGAGGAGAGGACAGGAGCTTGTTAAGATGATAGGACAAATGCAGAATGAAAAGGAGGAGCGTGTTGTCACTGGGTAAGGACTGCATAAGGAGCTCCAGATAGGTAGGCATGTAAAATTAATTTGGATTGCACACTTTCACTTAATCACAATAAAGAAAGCATTCAAGCTGTACTTTTTGCACTGAAAAAATTTTAGATCTGATAACAAGGGCTCATATGAACATTTTCCATCATGCTGATTGTTTTATCCCTGATGTGAGTGTCGTCTCTTCCTTCTAAATTAAAGTGATTAAATTTTTAATTATTTACTGCTACTTCTCTCTCACGACCAGTAATCCTGGAAACAAGCATTTAGAGAAAATGTATAACTTGCTTCATGCTTTCTGTACTGCTTACAGCTTGAAATTTCAAGTAACTTCTTTTCCTATACAGCCGTTACTTTTCATCTGTGCCTCCTAGCTTGAACGTTCTTGTTAGGCCTCAGTAAGTAAGCACATGCTTTACTCACATTCTGTAAGGCAGCATTTTCCCGGCCAAGCAGCCACACATTTCCTTGTCCAAACAGGAGCACGGTTATAGGAAAAAGAAAAACAAAAAACCTTAAAATGTAGGATAGAATCTTAAAGAGGAAACTGTTTCACTATGTATTACATTTCAAATAATTCATAATGTTAGCTTCTAGAGAGCCTGACATCAATGCATTCACCACATATTTTGAGCTACTAGGCAAAAACATCAATGGGAAACTACCTTAACAAAAATGATCACCAATGACATTTATTTCAGATCACTAAATAAAAAAGTCTAAAACACCAACAGTCTTTAAGGTATCAAAACTCTTTTACCACAACATCTCCATTCTAAGAAGCATGGGATTTTATTAAAAAGTGCTATATTTTCAGGAAAATCTGCTCACTCAAAATCTAAAGTTAGACATTTAAAATGAAAATTCCTGAGGAATACTTGATTAGAAAACCAGGTTTTCTTAATTGCATGTCCTTTTCCTTTTCTTCTATAGTGAAAAAAAGGCTTATAACTAGAGGAAATATGTAGTTACATAAACATACTAAATTGAAAAAATACAAATTACTCAAGATATATTGCATACTTTTACCCACATGGTTTCCAAAGCTGCAAGTGTTGAGCATCAAGAGAAAAGCTGAATGTTTCTCTCTCTTGCTTTTTACCAGGAGTCTTTGAAGATTCTCAAGGGTCATCACTGGCAGACCCCCAAGAAAGACTTGCTTGGGGGGGTCGTGGGGACACTTGGCAGGCCCGCAAAATAAATCTTTGTTGGAAAATGAAAGCACTTAGAAGTGGAGCAGCTGCAGAGTGTATAGCACTGCTGCAAGCTGTGCCACTGCACAAGTTCAGGGTTGGGTTCTTAGAACCCGTCTACACCAGAGTCTAGCTAGGGATAACAAATCAGCAAAGGGGGATCTGAAGTATTTCCTTTTATGGCAGGTGGCTGCTTGTCCCTTCATTGTACACACACACAGACTTCGAGATGGTTTCTGCCATGGAGGCTTCTTGGATTGGTAGCAGGACTTATTATGGGGGGTTGCACCTGCACAGTTTCTTGCTCCCTTTGTTCATTCAATCCCCTGTTCTGATTGTAGCTCTCTGGTGCCCCTGTTGGAAAGACATGTAGCAGTCACCTCTGTCTTGTCTGCATGTCTCTGAACTAGTTTAAACTGGCTTTTCTGAAAAACAACCATATGGATAACTTAAGCAACTCATCCCCAGGTGATGGTGATAAAACAAGCTGCTTATCACTGCAGAATGTTTCCGGGTATGGTTAGGCTGACCCTTGATGTCCCTATCTCATTTTTCATGATTGGAACTTTACCTGACTAGCGGTAAATTATATCAAAATGGAAGAAAGGAAAGGAATTAATTTATTAAAATCTTAGTGAATATCAGGTAGTGTAGGAGAAAAATTGTGTATGTTTGTGTCTGTAAAGTGAATACTGCATTTTTATTCAAATAGCATAAACATTATACATTTTTTGCCAACTGTGCAAACTCCTCCTCATGTATTATTTTTCTAAGTGTGTTATGCCAATTTTTCTTTTTTTTTACATGTCCTTCAATTTCTTCAGGGTCACTATGCGCTGTAATCAACTCAACAGCAATGAGTTTGGGTTTGATTTGGTTTGTCAATTTCAATTTCTGATCACATGCGAACTTCATTTAAGACAGGTATTGATTTTATGTTATTTGAAATTTAAGCCCCCTATATATACACCTGTAGATTAAAAGATATCTGCAAAATTTATCTTTGCAATTTCCTGATAAAATATTGTAATTATTTTTGTGGACTGCTGGGATTCCATGTTGAAACAAAAGAGTATGAATATACGAAGAACTACAAATTAGTGAGTTAAGAAATGATCTAAGGCCTAAACTAAAAGACCAAGATGTTGTTTATATTTTATTGCTCTCATAAATCTTCAGCTGCAGCATAATTTTGGATAGCCAGTCTTTGAATTCAACAAATAAAAGTCTCCAGAAAAAACTGTACTTTCATCTTAAAATATGGCATTTTTGTTTATTCATCATCATCATCATAATCTGACTCCTGTAATACACGAGGATGGATTCATGAGGGCAAAATTCACTTCTGGAGGCATCACGAGGCCTGTGTGGTATATGCCTGGATGTGCTGTGCCAGTTATTTTACTTAATTTCCTCTTTTCACAAGTAATATGTATGTGTGTTATTTGTAAAAAATAGGGTACCTGAGTGGTATCATTCAACCAGAAAGTTATTGAACTGAAATATAAACTCAGGTCTTCCCAAGTTACCTAAATCTAAATCACTTACCTAAAGCAAACAAATAAACAAAACCCCAGAGCAAGGAGGAGAAAAAGGCAAAACAAAACAACAAACAAAAAAATACTGCTGCTATAATTATTTTTAGGTTAAGCTTCTAAGTATATATAAGCTCTAAAACAAGCAGTTATCATGTGGATCTCAAACTGCATCAATAATTATTATGTCTTCTCACATTTTTGCCAGTAATCACAACAAAATAAAGTTAAATGAGTAGTAATAATAAAGGTAAAAGTAGAAATAAGGGACCTTTTCCAAGAGAATGTTTTCATGGGTAAATGCCTGACAATCAGTGGGGAAAGAAAAGGGAGGGAACTGAGAACAAAAGATCTCAAGCTATTCTCTTTCACATAGAGAATAATTTTTTTAAAAAAGAGTCATTTTGTTCTAGTCATTTCTGACTCATTATTAACACTATGTGTTGCACAGTATATTTGTGTTCCTGAAAAAGATAGGTCTTGAATGCAAAATGTGCCACCCAGAGACCCAGAGCTGAAGGTAAATGTACTCAACAATGGCATATAGAAATTAAATACTAACACAGCTACTGAATAAGATCACTAAATTTAAAAAACTATCTAAAAGATGGAAACCCTGGTGGCTCAGTGGTTGACTGCTGCTCTGCTAACAAAAAGGCTGGCAGTTTGAACCTGCCAGGTGCTCCTTGGAAACTGTATGAAGCAGTTCTACTTTGTCCTGCGGGATCGCTGACAGTCAGCATCAACCCAGCAGCAGTGGGTTTAGTTATGGGCATCTAAAAGATATTTGAAGTAAATAATACTTAGTTTTGATATTTTAATTCTGTTAACCCCAAAATGGGTAACTTGTGTATTTATTAAGACAAATAAACAATATTCAGAACCTGAAATAAAAGTGGATAATATTAAAATTAATATTTCAACTATTTTTAATTTATTGAGACTTTTCATACTGTTTCTTGGACACTAGCATGTGAACCGTCTTGGAAAATGTTTCACGTGCACTGTAAAGGAATATGTTTTCTGCAATCAGGTGTAGCTGGTTGACAACATTGTTTAGATCTACTGTATGTTTGCTAAGTCTATGTCTGGTTGATCTATCAATTATTGAAAATGAGATGTTGTAGTCTTCAAATATAGTTGTTTATCTGTCACTTTTCAATTCTTGACTTTTTGTTTCATGTGGTTTGGGACTTTGTTCTTAGGTAAATATACGTTTATAATTATGATAATTTTATTATGTATGACCTTGTTATTATTATGAAATTGTCCTCTTTACCTCTAGCAAAATTTCTTGTGCTGAAGTCTAACTTTTCTGGTATTAATATAAACATTTCAGTTCTCTTATGGTTTCTGTTTGCATAGCTTATAATTCCCCAACCTTTTACTTCCATTCTTTGTGATTTTAAAACTAAGGTGTATCTCTCATAAACAAAATACAATTGGATTTTTGCTTTTATACCTAGTCTGCAATCTTTACCGCTGGATAGTGGCATTTAAGTCATTTGCACTCAATTGACCTACATTTGTTGCATTCTAATTTAGCATTTTACTATTTATTTTCTGTGTGTCTCTTGTCTCTTTTGCTGTTGCTATTTGAATTTATCAATACTAAATAAACATTTTCACATACCATTTTTATTCTTCCATTGATATCTTCCCTTATTATTGAGGTTTTTTTCTTTTCTAGTAGTTTCTCTAACGAGTACAATACACATTTCAATTTTTAACAGTCTACTTCAGATTAATGCTAACTAAATTTGGGTAAGTATCAAGATTTTCCTGTGCTATGTAGCTCAATCACTTTTCTACATAATCACTGTCATTTAACTAGATTTCTACATGTCATAAACAAAGCTATACTTCATTATTTTTGTTTTGCACAAATCTGATAAAAAAAGGATGACAGAACAAATGGCAAAAAATGTATTTATGGGAACTTTCATATTAACCGATACCATTTCTGGTGGTCTTCGTTTCTTCTGGATTCTGGTTACCATCAGGGTGAAGAACATTTTCCAGAATTTACTGTAAGGCAGGGCTACTAGCAACAATTTCTCCCACTCTTTGATTAGCTGGACTATATTTGCTGCCACATATGTGAAGAATAGATTTGTTGAATATAGCATTCTTTATTGAAGGTTTGTTTTATGTTGGCTCATTTGTTTTTTGTCTTTCGGAAATTTAAATACATCATTCTACTACCTTCAGAATCCATTCTCATCATTAGCATGCTGTCCTGTATGAGATGCTATTTTTCACTTGTGGCTTTCAAAATTTCCTCTTTGTGTTTGTACTTACACAAACTACAAGATATCTAGGGTGGATATTTTTACATTTGTCAGACTTGACATTTGTCATTCGTTTTCCATCAAATTTGGGAAATTTTGGACTTTATTTTTCAATGATTCTTCTGCCATCTGAAATGTGCTGTTAAACTTCTTTAGTAGTGTCTTTTTATTTCAATTATTGTGCTCCTTACCTTCAGAATGGTTATTTGGTTATTTTTCGTTACTTCTCTATCTTTGCTGAGAATCTTTGTTATTGACTCACTGTTATCATAGCTTTTGTCAAGTTTGTCACTTTTTAGGGGAAAGGGCTTGCCCGTCATCTTACTCAACCATAGCCAGAAGTCTTGTATGGCTTTTTAATATTGTCTATATGTTGCATATGTTGTAACAAAATTAACAATAACAGAAAAAAAATTCAACTATCTGTTCACAGAGAATAGTGGGTAGTCTGAAAAGATATAGGATTATTTTGTGCAGTTTTGCTGTTGTCCCAAGGAGCAGCAGAATAAAACATCAATTATGAAGATAAATTTTAAATTCTAGATACTCACTTTTAAAAAGTGGTTAAAATTCTAAAGTCTTTCAGAAATGTAAATGTTCCTGAAAATTCATGAGAAAATGTAAAGGAACAAAAGAGATGTTGTGAAAAAGACAAGGAAGTTGAGGATAAAGCCTAAAAACCTAAAAACTAAAACATTGAGTCCACGTAACTTATTTACAAGGAATTACTGCAGATTGTCTACACTCATAAAAATAAAATTTATATATTAGAACACAAGGGTGTTTTAAATGTTACTGAGAGATAACAAGAAATAAAAACTAAAGGGTGAAGAAAACTCAAACGTGGGAATTCTAATCAATAAACCACTACTAACTGTGAGTATAAATATTTTGAAAAGTAATTACAGTATCTTTCTAAGAAAAAGTGTATACTGTTAAAGCATAAACAGCCATATATAATTCTAATGCTATAATTAAGGACTTTCAGGCCAGTTGACATTGACTGGGATGGATTAAAAACAAAGGATTTAGAAAATAACGTTGAATCTGATGCTGCCCAAGAAGAATGAATGACATTGCCCCCAAAGACTCTAAGACAGCAGCAATGTTGATACAAATAAATACGCAATATGTTCAAAAGAGGAGTGGAATAAAAGGAGAGGTGAGAGCTTTGCATTCACCGTTTTTGGTTTTTTTTTTTTTAAAGAGCCTGGCTGAAATAACATATAGATTTTTTTGTTTAATTTCTCAAGGAGAATGAATGTAAATATGTATAATTATTAAACAAAACATTTGGAGTCTCATATAGATGTCAGGGAAATGGCACATTCTGAAGTGAAAGAGAGGTTCATGTTTAGTTACATCTGAAAATACAAGTAGGAAGAGAAAACCGTATGATTTCAGAGGTTACTTCTACCACTATAATTCTGTAATCAGCCTGGAGATAATTATAAAACTGAAATGTTAGATTGTCTTTGAACTGCTACAACAAATATTTGTACGGTATACCTTATATTCTTTGAAACATGTTAACTATTCATTGAAGACATCTTTAAAACAGTGGGGGTGAAAGTTTCATAAAAGATTATTTGGAAAATGAAAAAATACTGAAGCCTATAATTATATCAGGATGATTTATAAATAATACTAACTGAAGAACAATTTTATAATGTAATGTGGATGTTATATAAACATAGTTAAATTCTTATATGAGCTAAATGAATATCAGGCATGGTTAAAAGTGGACATTAGCGTTCGTATTATCTCCTGTAAATGTCCACCAGCTATTATGAAATTCTCACTCCAGTCCAAACTAAAAAACATATTCACTGGATAGAGAATTCCAGAAGACTGGCTAAGTGATAATGGAACACAGTTTACATTACTGAAGCTCCAAAACTTTCTTAGCTCAAATGGAGTGAAATACATGCATTTTGCACTATACAAGCCAGCCGCTGATGGCCTCATCCAGCACTTTGGACAGCTGTTAATGTAAGCACTTTTGCTTGGAAGGGAGGAGGCTGCACAGTGCAAAAACAGCTGCCTAATGCTCGGTTGTCCTTCTGCTGCTCTTACTTGTGGCGAAGACAAGCACTCCCCTTTTTGATCTCAGAGAACCTGAAAAACCAACAAGATCTTTCATAGTAATACGATCTGGAAGAAAAGCCACAAGGAAATCGACCAGGAGACATATATGCAAGCTGTTCCTTGGATATTTGTTGTTCTCGGTGCCTAGAGGGGAAAAGTGATGGTTTTATGAAGATCAAAAGTGAAGGAATAAACAAAGACATGCAAAAAAAAAGCAAACAAATAAGATAACCTATAATTATAATAATGGCTACCTAATTTCATGTTTGGTATTTTCAGAGAGCAATGTGTTTTCTGGCATTTCCTTATGTAGTATTTGGAGCACTGGTAGCATAGTTGCTAAAAGTTTGGCTATAACAGAATCTATCAGTCACTCCCTAGAAATACTGTGGTGCAGTTCTACTCTAGTAGGGTTGCTGTAAGTCAGAATCAACTCTACAGCAATATTTTGTTTTGGTGCATCATATACTGCCCCCTCTCAGTTCCTTTTGGTTAACAGCCGTAGGTCTTAACCAAGATGCCACTAAGTCTGCTGGAAAGTATAAGAACTCTTGAATTTTTTTTTTAGCTTTATTATATCTTATTCTTCTGCATTTCTTTTGTTTTTAAGCCAGTGGATACACAGTCTTAATGTAACAAAACTGGAGTCTAACTTTAAAATAATTAAAAAAAAAAAAAAAAAAAAAACCTTACCTATTTCAACTCTTAGCAAGACCATGTGTTGCAGAGTAGAAATATTCCATAGGTTTTCAACCTATGCTGAAGCAGATTGCCAAGCCTTTTTTCCATGATATTATGGAATCTTTAGATAAGTAGTTGAATACAGACTGTTTGCACCACGCATATATTGAGGATAAATACTGAATTTAATTTTTACTTAAAAGGGTATGAGTAAAAACAAATTTGGAAACTGTTAATTTAATGAAATAATCAATGAGGCCATAGTCAGACCTAGATTGTAATATTAGCACTGACTTTATTCTTCTGGGCCAATAATTTAATTTACTGGGCCTGAAATATCTCATCTCCAAATCAAGAATAACAAATACCTTCTTTGTGTGATTTCATATAATGTAATTATTACTGTAAGAGAATAATGGTATAGTCTTTTATAAATTATAAGGAATATAAAATGCACGTGAATTAATTTTGAATGAATTTCTTCTTGTGAAATATCTCATTAACTTGGTTTGTAAATGAGTTGATCATTTATTCTTTTTATTTCTTTAAAATAAATTTTAAGTCCCCCAGTCATCTTTAAAAATATATTAACATTAGCTGAAGAGCACTGATCTGGGATTTCAGATGTAAGAGCAACTCAAGAAGTCAAAGTGTAGTAAAGAAAAGATTTGTTCTAAATCATAAAATAAGGTTAGTTACTGGAAGATTATTAGACAGAAGAGCATAGTCTCAAAATGGAGTTCAAAGAAAAAAGATTGACAAGAAAAGTGATTAAAAGAAGGATTTTTTTTTTCCAGAAGAAATAGTCAACAAGGTAGTGTCTGAGAAAGTTGACAGAATGTCCTGATGATGCACAAGATGATGTAAAACAGGGCTTTCAGCGCTGCATGGCTCTTACTGCTGTTGTTAGGTGCCATCGAGTTGGTCCGAGCTCATAGCAACCCTATGAACATCAGAACAAAACACTGCCCAGTCTTGAGCCACATCCACGTTCTTATGCTTAAGCCCATCGTTGCTGCCACTGTGTCAGTCCATCTCGTCTACGGTCTTCCTCTTTGTGACTGATCCTCCACTGTACCAAGCATGATGTCCTTCTTCAGGGACTGATCTTTCCTGATGTGTCCAAAGTTCGTGGCTCTTAGCAGAGTTAAAAAAAAAAAAAATTGAACACAGATGTCTTAGCAGGACTTTAAATGTATAAGAAAATGTATTTATTCGAAATGCTACAGCATAGAAGAGTACATTATTTTGTGTTTTTTACACTTAGGTTTGGAGCCCTGGTGGCACAGTGGTTAAGAGCTATGGCTGCTAAGCCAAAATTCAGCATTTCTAATCTACTAGCTGCTCCTTGGAAACCTTCTGGGACAGTTCTGCTCTGTCTTATAGGGTCATTATGAGTCAGAATTGACTTGGTGTTTTTGGTACCTCTTGGTTTAATGTAAGTTAATAGTCATAAGTTTGTTGTTGATAAAATGAATAAATATTCTTATTTTCTTAGAAATAATACTTTGATAGTATACTGCTTGGATACTAACTTGGAAGCTATCAGTGGTGGTCCAGTTCTACATCACTAAGTTGGGAGTGCTTCTCAGTGAATACCAGAAAGCCCTAATGTAAAAGAGGAACTAACAGATCTCTTTAGAATATGTCCCCAGTTGTCAACAATAAACATTTTCTCAAAGAGGATGTTTAAGCAGCCATCAAAAAGATGAAAAGATATCCTACGTCATTCATGTATTAGAGAGTTGCAAGTCAAAATTACCATGAAACACCATCTCAACCCTGCTAAAATGGCAATGATTAAAGAAAAAAGAAACCAACAAATGTTGACAAGAATGTGAGGAGATTGGAACCCTCATCCACTGCTGATGGGAATGTAAAATGGTATACCGTTCCAGAAAACCGAATGGTAATTCCTCAAAACTTAGAAATAGGGCTACCTTATGATTCAGTAATTTTACTTCTGGTATATACCCTAGAGGTCTAATAAAAGAAGTATGAACGGATGTGTTCAAATCTATGTTCTTTGCAGCACTAGTTCACAACAACCAAAAGATGGAAACATTCTAAGTAGCCATCAATGAATTAACGAACAAATAAAATGTGGTACATATATACAGTGTACTAATGTGTAACTATAAAGATTGAGGAGTTCCTAAAACATCTTGGAATGTTAATAAACCTAGAAGAAATTATTCTGAGTGAATGGACAAATAATATACAATCTCATTTTATATAACGACAAGAACAGCTTTATAGAGAGTCCGAAATTCATTGGGAGTTACCAGGGGTAGAAGCAGAGGAGAGGGGGATTCGTTCTATAGGCAGAAGTCACTTTTTACTTATAGTTATGGAAAAAGTAGCACTGAATATGGAAAAAGTGTGTACAGTTTAACTAAGAGAACTGATGTCACTAAGTTGTATACACACAGAAAAAAAGATATTTAGGTAAATGCAATAGTATTTATAATTTGCAACAACACAACTAAAATATGTGTATATGTTTCTATGTAAACATATGTATATATAGATATGTGTATATGCATATATATATGTATATAAAATATGTGGAAATCCTGGTGGCACAGTGGTTAAGTGCTATGTCTGCTAATCAAAAGATCAGCAGTTAGAATCCGCCAGGTGCTCCTTGGACACTACTCTGACCTATAGGGTCACTATGAGTGGAATCGACTCAATGGTAGTAGGTTTATATAATATATACAGTCGGAAACCATTGTGATGCAGTGGTTAAGTGCTTTGGCTGCTAACGAAAGGGTCAGCAGTTCGAATCTACCAGGTACTCCTTAGAAACTCTGTGGAGAAATTCTACTCGGTTGTACAAGGGAGCTAGGAGTCAGAATCAACTCAACAGCAGCATTTTTGTTTGGTTTATTTTTGTTTTTAATTTATATCACAAATCAAGAGTCATAGAAACTGAAACTATTACCCTGAGATATACTTCAAGCCTTGAACCAAAACTAGCCTCTTGGGCTACCCTTTAGCTAGATAGTAGGCTAGCTCATCAAGTAATGAAAATTACCTCGGAGTAAAGCACTCTTAAAAAGTCGCCTCTGTGAGACCAAATAGTTAACAAATACTCTAAAGCATAGATGAGAAGGAGGGAGAGGGGGCTATGAGACTCTATCAATGGGAGTGGAACTAGAACAGGAATAATGAGAATGTTGAGACCATGTAAAGAATATAACCAATATCACCGGACAATGTGTATAGAGATTATTGAGTTGAAACCTGTATGACCGTGTTCACTTCTACTGAAAAAATAGATATTATGATTGAATGTATCACCTTCCATCTAGCTCTGGCATCCATAGTCTCCTATTCTTTCCAGGAATGGTCAGTGTGTAGCTTCTAAATCATGCTTTGAAAAGTAACGACCACCAGTTGCTGTCCAGTTGATTCCCACTCATAGAGACCCCATGTAGAGTAGAATGGTGAGCTATAGAATTTTCAGTGTCTGATGGTCCAGAAATAATTGACCAAGCCTTCCTTCTGAGATGCTTCTGTGTAGATGCAAACCTCCAACTTTCGGTTAGCTGCCCAATGTACAAACCATTTGCACCACTCAGGGTCTTCTACCAGTTGTCCTCAAATAGATTCCAATTCACGGCAGCCCGTAAAAGGAAAAAAAAACAAAAACAAAACAAAACTCCTTGTTATCAAGTTGATTTCAACTCGTAGTGACTCTAAAAGACAGTAGAACTGACCCATAGGATTTCAGAGGGGCACCTGGTGGATTCAAACTGCTGTCTTCTTGGTTAGCAGCCATAGCTCTTAACCACTATGCCATCAGGGTTTCCGCAAAAACAAAGGGAGGATGAAAATACTCCTATTTTTTTTTTAATCCTTCTTACAGGCTGAAATGTAGTCATTACGATTAATTTCAACCAAGCTGATGAAGTAATATAGTCTAGAGATGGCAGAGCAAAAGAGATGGAAGTGTTCTGTGCCCTTGACACTTCGGAGTTGGGACACTTTGCCAGCCATAGATCACCTTCCTGGATAGTTTCATGGCAGAGAAATTGTTTATCTTATTTAAGCTATTGCACTTTAAAATCTATTGTACCCTATATCCTAACATGATAAAGATTCTCTGGGAGATGTATAATAACTCCTTGGTTTTAATAAGATGACTAATACATTTTCAAATTCAACATGTACTACAAAATTGCTAGAGTATTTTAAAATAGTTATGCTTATGTTTCTTTCATGGTGGATAACTGGGGTTTAGTAGCATCTCAAATTTAGGAATATCATTAGTTTTTTTAAGGTTAAATTTTTTACATCTGAGATCATGTGTTAATACAACCAGTTTTATCATAGTATGACAAACATTTTTTAGTACATCATGAAATAAAATGGTGGCGATCATGTTTTTTACACTTGCCCCCAAATCTTTCTCCTTCTTTGGTTACATCAGACAGTACTATCTGACATTTTGTTAACTTAAAGAAAGTCTCAAACAGCCTTCTGTCCCATCTTCTTCTAAGCTCCCTTCCAAAAGTTTACTGGGAATTTCTACCATACATTTGTAAATTTACAAAATAGTAACTTTTCTTTCTCTCTCTTCTGTATTTTGTTTTAGGTGAAAGTTTAAAATTCAAGTTAATGTCTATGCAAAAAATTATATACATATTGCTTTGTGATATTAGTTGCAATCCCCACGGTGTGACAGCACACTGCCCTTCTCCACAGATCTCCTGTGGAAAACTCTCATTTTTGACAGCACAGGTGATATCCTTGGCTAATAGTGGACTCAAAAGGCCTTCCCAGGATGCATGAGCTCCTTAATGGAAAAGTGCTGTGATTCTATATCAGATGCAGAGACGTAATTGGGATGGAATGGTGCGAGAATGTTCACAACTGCAAAGTAAATGATAGAGTAAGTACAGGAGGAATTGTTAACGCATTTGAATGTGGAACAATTTACTTTTTTCCTGCTTTCACTACCTGATTTTCTACAATAGAGTGGTCTACAATTCTTTTCACTATCCTGCTTTTCTGTCAGGTTATTATACCGGTCAAATGTTGCATACTGTTGAACAGAAAACGTTTGGTGACAACAGACAGTCACTGTCCGCTTTATGATTACTTTCACTTCAATTCTCCTTTTCTCGATTTTCTTTTTTCGGGTTGTAACTTTCTTTCCTTTGAAACTCTTCATTTGTTTGATGATGTCATTTCCACTTAGGAAAGAAACGTTGCCTGGCAAAAGATGTTCTACACTTTTTTAAGAGAGGAGCGTTCACGTGGCTTTTAACAGTCCTCACACTTCTTGACACCAGAGTTCCTCTAAGATCCACATTTACGTTGCTTTTAGAGGTGATACACGTGACATCGCATAATGCAAACATTTGAGGCAGGGTTTCTGATGGGTTACAGTGAAACGTGCCCTGGACAGGTGTAGTCTCTGAGAACACCGCCGACAGGCTGCAGCCTCGGAGAGCAAAACTGTGAGTCCATCACGAGAGCGCTGCCCCCTGGTGGATTCCATTAGAAAATTTCTGATTATATCTATTAATTTTCTACTTAGAGTAATCAAATTTGAATTCTTCTGTGTCTGGACCTGATAAAATTATTTGTAATCCACAGCATTGAATCTGGTCCAGACAACTAGAAATCAGGTGATCCCTGCCAAACTAGGAGACAGAATTTGGATAGCATTCCCCGCCCCCCTCTTTCAGTCAGGCAGAAAAATCACAGGAAAACTAACATGATCTAGTCAGTGTTATCTCTGCCTAGACCTAGGAGTGCATGGGAAAAGCAAGCATGTGGTCTCATAAAAGCTTTCCGAATAAAAGTGCTGAGGGTCGCCCATAGAGGCGAGACAGCTAAGTCCCCATGGCTCAAGCCATCCGCTCATTGATTTATGGTGATTCTGCGGCACCGCCAGATAAATTGCTAAGGATGTGCTAAGGATGGGACAATGAGACAACCTGCCTTGTGGATGGACTTTATTTTTACCTTATTCTTCCTACCTTATATTAATATGTGTGCCTGGGAGTTTCAGGTATCTGTGGGATCATCCATTATGCACTTTCATTTTCACAAGCATCAATATTTAGGAAAATTACTAATCTTCAGCGTGATTTCTCAGAAAAGCGTTATTTTTTTTCCCTCATCTAATTGATCTCTTCTCCCTTCCTCTTCGGCCGTTTGCCTCCTCCCCATCCCCCAATATTTCTAATTCTCTTCTCACTTCAATGTTCCTTCTTACAGAGCCAGCCAGATTGTCCTCTTTTATTCTAAATTTGCTTTTACAGATCCTTATTTTCCTCTGCCCTGGTCAAGTTTCCTGTATGCTCATAGAAGTGTAGAGATTTTAGTACCACAGTACCTGTCTGTGACTGAATGTCATAGCATGAAGTTTGTACCTGCTTACCCGGTCCTCAAATCTGTAGAACATAGGGCTACAAATTAGTTTTGCTATCATTATGTGTTTTCATATATGTGGATCCTGGGAAACGTTGCATTTAACTTGAAGAAATAGTGTGAACCAACACAGCCAAAAAAAAAAAAAAAAAATTTACAAGGTGGATGAGGATGTTACCAAAATCTGGATGAATGTGTGGACTAGAGGGGGGAAAAAAAGCAATTGGTGAGGGACAAAACAATATGTTCTTTATTCACTAAATTAGTAAGAATTGTTAATAACTTAGCTTTCTAAAAATATTAATGTCTTAGCTATTATTTAGTATGTATAAAAATTGCTTCTACCTTTTTTATTCTTCTATAGAGTGTATTTTATTAGTTTAAATAACTATTAACCAGGTAATGAAAATACAAATTTTAGTTTATATAGCAGGTTTCAGCCCAGGATTTAAAAGTGGTGGTCCCCCCCAACCCTGTCCTCTTAGCTTTGCGCTTTGATGACATCTATGGGGATTTGAAAGCATTATTTTTGCCTTTACAAATCCTGGAATTCCCCCTTGCAATCACAGGATACATGCACTCTCTAAATAATTCCCTGTTTTCTAAAGGAGATACAGGCTGTAGGGTCTTCACATTGAACAAGGCACAAAGAGAAATGAACCCTACATCTGGGCCATTCTATTCAAGCATTCATTTTCAAGAAGGACAGAGAAGACAGGCAGGGGGAGTGAACACAAAAGCAAGCAGAGTACATTTGCTTTATTTTCTGTTTAGGAGAGTGTATGCAGGATTACTTTCAAAACACACACCTTTGTCTGTGGCATATGTTATCAGCTTGAATGACTATTAACCATGTAAAATCTCTAATACTTAAAAAAATGATAATAAAAGAGTCAAACAAATCATGAAGCTTTTATTTTGTCAGTATATCACAACTCTCTTGGCCTCCAGAAATATGAAACTATGTAACCAAGCAAGAAAAATAGAACATGTTTTGATAACTTTTTATATCATTTGTTTAAATAAGATTTACCTTATTTGAAGTACCACTTGTATACTAAAATAAGACATCCAAACTTTTTATTAATTGGAAGAAATTTGGTATTAAAAATGTAACCCTGAAGCATCCAGAATATTCTGATAATTGGATAGAACTCACTAAAATCAATGGTGGAAGGTAGGGAAGAATCATTGCAAAGTTGTGTAACTTCACAGTATGTTTATTTGTTTCAACATTGATTGCTATCAAAAGTTTCTAATCTGTTATTGTAATAAATATCAAACACAGAAATTGTAAACGTATTATGTCTATCAAAGCCATGAGTCAGATCCGACTCAATGGCACTTGGCTGGCTGGCATCAACATCTATCAAATATGTATTAGTATGTTTCTATATTAGAATTAGTTCTGCCTTTAGAATCTTATAGATGGAAAGCAAAAGACTTCCCAAAGTCAAAATAAAACATTTTCCTGAAATTTCAGTTGTCGATCAAATTGACATACAAAATGCTATCAAGAATTAGTTACATTATTGAACAACATGCAGTACTTAGTCAGTGTAACCCTGTTCAGGAGAAAAAAAAATCCAGTCTCAAATGTTAATTATAATTCAAATAACTGTGTTGTAATTCAAATAATTGTTAAGGCATTTCTGGTTTACATTAAATAGATCAGTAGACATACAGTTTTGCCTAAATGTATCTGATCTTTAAGCTGAAAATTACCAATAAGAAATATAGCAGGAATGCTAACTTAGATTGAGGAACATGAATAGAAGTGAAAACACAAATGCCCTGACTTAATGCTTTGAGAGAGATGTCACAACGAAGATGGCCTACAGTGGAACACTGAGCACTCCCTGAGTTGAGAGGAGAGACCTTGGAGTCTAGGCAGAACAAAGCCCTAGAGTTTACAGAGCATTAGAGTGGACACAGAGGCTCAAAAAGAGAAATCCAGAGATCTCCAGAGGGTTCTCCTTGAATAATTAGTGGTATCCTACTCAGTGCATAGGTGTGAGAAAATTGCCAGTGGCCAGAAGAAGAATGACTAGGGAGACAGCATTAGTGGTCATGGTGCCAAACTCCCACCCAGTGAGGAGGAACGATGCCTGTTGTCAGCAGCCAGATTAAAGAAATTTCTACATGTTTGGAACATCGTGTGAAGTACTATGATGGTCACTGTTAGGCATCACTTTGGCTGGGCGCGATTCCCAGCAGTTTGGCAGAAATTATGTAATCATCCTCCAATTTGTGATCTGACATGAACAATCAGTCAAAAGGGGAGTTTCTTTGAGGATATGGATATTCTAGCAAAGCTTGTTCTCTCTTGATTCTGCATCCAGACTTGTCATCCTCTACCATCTAATTCTTGGGATGTGT
This sequence comes from Heterohyrax brucei, assembly GCA_028571685.1. Classification (NCBI taxonomy): domain Eukaryota; kingdom Metazoa; phylum Chordata; class Mammalia; order Hyracoidea; family Procaviidae; genus Heterohyrax; species Heterohyrax brucei. Next base: position 81,798,231 of record CM053143.1, read on the forward strand.
GTCAGGAGCCTTCTGCCTGACCTGTCACTTTTGGGTTCGTTAGACCCTGAAAACATGGAAGTCCGGAGAAACCTCCAGAGAGATAACTGACTCCTGGATTTGGGACTTATCAGCCTCCACACCTTGTGTGAACCATTTCCTTGAGGTAAATCTCTCTCTACATCTTTATGTACGCTTCTCTAGAGAACAAGTACACAGGAAATCTTGCCTCAGAAGTGGAGAATAACTAGCCATGCTTCACCCTCTCCTCAAAATTCTTAAAAGCAAGGTCCACCAGTATCAAACTGTTTCTGAGTAACTTGATTGTACCTTAAAACAAAGGTTAAGCATATTTAGAAGAGAACATAATTGTCAGTCTACAAGGTAGCATTTACAATAGCAAGTTTCCAATCAAAGATTATCAGTCACGTAAAAATGCAGGAAAATATTACCTATGAGAAGAAGAAGGATCAATCAACTAAAACTCACCTTCAACCCACACAAATGTGAGAACTGTCGGATAAGAATGTAACTGCAACTGCAGATCGATGCCACCCGTCTGCAAAGCCAGCACTGAGGTGGGGGGAGCAGCTTCTCCAAGGCTTGCCTGCCTGTATAGGCTAAGCCTGGAGGTTATATAGGTTGATTAATATTTTTCCAAGTCTATGCAAGTAAATTTTTGATGTTTCAACAATATTTTTTTTGTGGGGGTTTCCATGGCTCCAAAGAGTTGGAGCTTTATAATCATCCAACTACCTGGTGATTCGGTTCAGTAGTCTTAGAGAATAACTGAAAGGGTATAAACAAAACAATTAATCAACGTTTCCAAGAAGAAAGAATAGCCGTGTGACTTACGACCAGCACAAGGTAAATTCTTACAGATGGGGGAAATCAAGCTCTCAGGACTCAGTGTTTATAACATGGTTATCTTAACTACTATCTTAACTACTTTTGTCTTCACTACTGTGCTACTGTTTGGAGTAAGATGAAGTCAGGCTGGCTAAGGGCCTTCCTTTCAAAAACACTAAAATTGTTACTGTAACTACATCTCTTGTGTTCTGAATTAGGTAGAGACACTGAAGGTATGAAAAGAGATCCACATAACAATTTTAGAGCAGAAATCTACAATGTCATCTGAGGTGAAAACTACAGTGGATGTGAAGCCAGATTTTGAAGACTTAAATTTGATTTGCTGTGCTCTAAAATACATATGTTATAACATTTTTTAAGCTTTAGTTTACTTCTTTGTCAAATAGGACTAATAAAATCTAGTTAAGATTATTGCTGTAAAGGTTGCAGTGAAACAATATACTCAGTATACCTAGCACAGTGTCCATCAGGCAATAATTTTGTATTTACTATGCAGCTCTGCAACTCAAATTCTTTTCTGTTTCCTAATCCCTAAAAAATAAACATTCAAGTCTGATACTCAAAGATCTCTAGAATCCGGCTTGAGTCTTTCGACCAGCCTATTTCCTAACTAGGAGGGTAACAGCATCAGACAAGGAGGGTAACAACATTGTGTAAAGAGGGTAACACCATCAGATAAGCTGGGTAAAATCATCAGGTAAGGAGGGGCCGAGCAGCTCCCACCAGTCTGTCAGTGGATGCTTGCTTGTTGCTGTGATGCAGGAAGCTGTGCCACTGGTATCTAGGCACTAACAGGGTCACACAGGGTAGACAAGTTTCAGCTGAGCTTCCAGACTCAGACAGACTAGAAAGAAGGACCCAACAGTCTAGTTTTGAAAGGAATTAGCCAGGGAAAACCTTATGAATAGCAGCCAAACATTGTCAGATATGGTGCTGGAAAGTGAGCCCCCCCTGGTCAGAATGCACTTGGAAGACAACTAGGGAAGAGCTGCCTCCTCAAAGTAGAGTCAATCTTAATGACATGGATGAAGTAAGGCCTCTAGGATCTTTGTTTGCTGATGTGGCACCACTCAAAATGAGAAGAAACAGCTGTAAACATCCATTAATAACTGGGACATGGACTGTATGAAGTATGAATCTAGGAGAACTGGAAATTGTCAAAAATGAAATGGAACACATAAACATTGACAGCCTAGGCATTAGTGAGCTGAAATGGACCAGTTCTGGCCACTTTGAATCCAACAATCACATAGTCTACCATGCTGGGAATGAGAACTTGAAGAGGAACAGTGTTGCATTCATCACCAAAAAGAACATTTCAAGATCTGTCCTGAAGTACAATGCTGTCAGTGATAGGATAATACCCGCACACCTACAAGGAAGGCCAGTTAATACAATTGTTACTCAGTTTTATGAACCAACCACTAAGGCCAAAGATGAAGAGATTGAAGATTTTTACCAGCTTCTGCAGTTTGAAAATTATCAAACAAGAAATCAGGATTCATTGATACATACTGGTGACTGGAATGCAAGAGTTGGAAACAAAGAAGAAGGACCCACAGTTGGAAAATACAGTCTTGGCAATGGAAATAATGCTGGAGATTGCATGACAGAATTTTGCAAGAATAACATCGTTTTCATTGCAAACATGTTTTTTAACCAACACAAACAGCAACTGTAGACATGGACCTCACCAAATGTAATACACAGGAACAAAATTGACTATATCTGTGGAAAAAGAAGATGGAAAAGCTTCATATCCACAGTCAGAACAAGACCAGATGCTGACTATGGCACAGATCATCAGTTGTTCATATGCAAATTCAAATTGAAACTGAAGAAAATTAGAACAAGTTCACGAGAGCCAAAGTATGACCTTGCGTGTACCCTTCCTGAGTTTTAAGACCACCTCAAGAACAGATTTGATGTGTTAACCACTAATGACAGAAGATCAGACGAGTTGTGGAATGACATCAAAGACATCATCCATGAAGAGAGCAAGAGGTCATTAAAAAGACAGTAAAGAAAGAAAAGACCAAATTGGATGTCAGAAGAGACTCTGAAAGTTGCTCTTGAATGTCAAGCAGCTAAAACAAAAGGAAGGAATGGTGAAGTAAAAGACCTAAACAGAAGATTTCAGAGAGCAGATAGAGAAGACCAAAGAAAGTACTATAACGGCATGTGAAAAGACCTGGAAATTGAAAACCAGAAGAGAAGAACACGTTCTGCATTTCTCAAGCTGAAAGAACTGAAGAAAAAAGTCAAGCCTTGAGTTGCAGTAGAGAAGGACCCCGTAGGGAAAGTATTAAAGGACTTAGAGAGCATCAAAAAAGATGGAAAGAATACACAGAGTTATTATACCAGAAAGAACTGGTGAATGTTCAGCCATTTGAAGAGGTAGCATATGATCAGGAACCAGTGGTACTGAAGGAAGAAGTTGAAGTTGCTTTGAAGACACTGGTGAAAAACAAGGCTCCAGGAATTGATGGAATATCAATTGAGATATTTCAGCAAACAGATGCGGTGCTAGAAGCACTCACTTGCCTATGCCAAGAAATTTGGAGAATAGCTACCTGGCCGACTGACTGGAAGAGATCCACATTTATGACCATTCAAAAGAAAGGTGATCTAACCAAATGTGTAAAATACTGAACCATATTGTTGATATCACACACAAGTAAAATCCTGCTCAAGATCATTCAAAAGTGACTATAATAGTGCTTTGACAAGGAACTGCCAAAATTCAGGCTGAGTTCAGAAGAGGGTGGAACCAGGGATATCATCTCTGATGTCAGATGGATCTTGGCTGAAAACAAAGAACACCAGCAAGATGTTTATTTATGCTTCATTGCCTATGCAAAAGCATTCGACTGTGTGGATCATACTAAATTATGGCTAAAGTTGTGAAGAATGGGAATTCCAGAACACTTAATTGTGCTCTTAAGGAATTTGTATATGGATCAAGAGGCAGTCATGTGAACACAACAAGGGGACACTGCATGGTTTTAAAGACAGGAAAAGTGTGTGTCAGGGTTGTATTCTTTCACCATACCCTTTTAATTTGTATGCCAAACAAATAACATGAGAAGCTGGATTGTATGAAGAAGAACCAGGCATCAGGATTGGAGGAAGGCTCATTAACTACCTTCGTTATGCAGATGATACCACCTTAATTGCTGGAAATGAAGAAGATTTGAAACATGTACTGATGAAGATCAAGGAGCACAGCCTTCAGCACGGATTACACCTCAACATCAGGAAAACAAAAATCCTCACAACTGAACCAGTAAGCAACATTGTCATAAAGGGAGAAAGGATTGAGGTTGTCAAAGATTTCATTTTGCTTGGGTCCACAGTCAACACCCTTGGAAGCAGCAGTCAAGAAATCAAAAGATGCATTGTACTGGAAAAATCTGCTGCAAAGTATCTCTTGAAAATATTCAAAAGTAAGATTGCCTGACCCAAGCTATGGTATTTTCATTTACATCATATACATGTGAAAGCTGGACTATGAACAAAGAATACAGAAGAAGAGTTGATGTCTTTGAAATACAGTTGGTGTTGAAGCCAAATGTTGAATGTATGATGGACTGCCAAAAGAACAAACAGATCTGTTCTGGAAGAAGTCTTATCAGAGTGCTCCTTGGCAAGACTGCATCTTACATACTTTTTGGACATGTTGTCAGGAAAGATCAGTCCCTGGAGAAGGTCATCATACTTGGTAGAGTGGAGGATCAGCAAAAAAGGGGAAGACGCTCGATGAGATCGATTGACACAGTGGCCACAACAATGGGCTTAAGCATCAAAACAATTGTGGACATGGTACAAGACCAGCCAGTGTTTCATTCTGTTTTTCAGAGGGTTGCTAAAGGTTGGAACCAACTTGACGGCACCTAACAATAACAACATTTTCTAACTATGCTAGATTATATAACTGTATGGTAGTAAAACTAAAATCCACCATTCTTTTCCTATACTCCATGCTTATCTGCCTCTCTAACTTATGCATAATTTCCCTTTTATCTGTACCCTTTGTGCATATATCAAATCTATAAACCTATTTTTTTTTTAAGACTGAGAATGTTTACCAGTTTCTCCATCAGGATGTATTTATCTCTCCCACATGAAGATAATTTCTTTCCCCTCAGAAATTCTACAGCATATTCAGCATTCTTCTTATGACACTTATCTCTTTGCCTTTTTAATTATGTTTATGTCTGAGTCATCTAGTGTTGCCATAACAGAAATACCAAAAGTGGATAGCTTTAAAAAAGACAAAATTTATTTTCTAACAGAAAAGCAGGCTAAAAGTCCATGTTCAGGATGTCAGCTCCAGGGGAAGTCTTTCTCTATTAACTCTGGAGGAAGGTCCTTGTCATCTGTATTACCCTGGACTGGGAGATTCTGTGGCACAAGGACCCTGGGTCCTTTCCAAAGGATGAGTTCTGTTCCCAGCACTACTTTCTTAGGGACAAGTACTGCCCAGCATCTCTGATTGCTTCCCTTTCCTTCCTGTCCCAAGAGATTGCCTCAGGGCACGATACAATCTTACACATTGAATTCTGCCTCGTCCAAACTGCTGCCAATCCTCCCTCATTAACATCGTAGTGGCAGGGTTTTGCAGCACGTAGGAACATCACACAATGCCGGGAATCATGGTCTAGCCAAATGGCTGCATACACTTTGGGGGATGTCACAATGAAAACCATGAATATTTATTTAATTACGTGCTTTGTTTCTCCTGACTTATCCTAAATGAAAAAAAATCTGTTTTGATGGATTTTTATGTTGGCTTCAGCATCAGTTCCAAGCCATGGTACATGAGTGCTCATCAAGTTGACCCTTACTCATGTGTGGCAGATTAGAACTGTGCTCCATATAGTTTTCAATGGCTAGTTTTCTGGGAGTAAATTGCCAGATCTTTCTTTCAAGGTGTTCTGACTAGGTGCAAACCTCCAGCCTTTCAGCTAGTAGCCAAGTGTATTAACTCTTTCACCACCTAGGGACTGTTTCTATTATTATTTTCTGAATGAGTTAAACCATAAGTCAAAAGATTAATAATTATATGTGTGTGTTTCCCTTACTGGATTGTAAACTTCATGAAGATAGGAGATTTTGTCAGTTTAATGAAAGTGTTAATTCATCTTTCAAAAGCCATACAATTCTCAGGCAGTAATAATTTGCTTTCCTAACTCTATTATGGCTAAATGATAAATTTTCTAACAACTTCGAAGTGATAAAACACTAGCAATTTATTTATTTATTCACTAATTGCCCTTCATTGTCAAGACTATTAACTTTAGGCATAGCTCATCTGCTTTCAGATGAGGGGGTTGGTCTGGTACTCTTTCTATGATACAGTACTTTGATATTTCATCTTTTTCCTGAAAGCCTTTAAATTTTTTATTTTGCCACGTCAAAGAACCCCCTCGTTTTTTCTTTTTTCACTCATTGGCACACATTGCTTTTTTTTTTTTCTTTACCTCTAGAAATAACTTGTTTGCATTTTTTCTCCCATAAATCAACACAGAAAACCCATAATAGCAGTCTTTAATTGGTTAACATAATCAGAATTTCAAACAAAAGGGGGAAGGAAAATTTTGAAGATTCATCTTGAATCATCTACCTTCTGAAAACTTTTCTTGCTTTAACAGGTGCTCTTGTTTTATGCCTCCACACTGTATCTCTGCAGACTTCCTGTGACAAAGGTACCACGGTTGAGTCAATACTAACTTGCAGAGATCCTACAGGTCAAAGTAGAATCACCTCATAGAGTTTCCAAGGAGCCTGTGGTGGATAGAAGTCACGTTTTATAACAGATTACTTTTCACATCTTTTTCACCTCACTCAACTGAGCTCTAAGGCCCATGGTGCCCAGGAAAATGTCTGACTAATTGTTGTGCATGTGTTTCCAGTATCTAACACACTGTGCGCTCTTTCCATGTACACAGTTAAGTGATGCTACTAGAAAACACAGGATCCTGTAAAATTTACTATCTTTTTCCTTCTCTTCCTGATCTTTCTTCTCCTCCTCATTTTCTTTCTTCTTATTTTTTGCTTCAGGTGGTATAAAAGAAGACTTGTGTCTGGCATATTATTATCTTTATTATCATCATTGTTGTTATTAAATACTGTGCTGTTATTGTTTTATTCTCTGTTAGAAAACCCCAATGCAGGTGCATATCTAAATTTTTTTCAAGTGTAAGTAACACTAACATTCTTAGCATATGAGGTTAGCAAATAAAAAATTCATTTATCTTTATTAAATCCATGGTAACCTCCCTCTCAATGGATGAGAATAAAGCTCACCATAGTTCTCTACCATTTAACCATGAGTTCACTTGGCTAAAGGAATTTCTTTGTGATTCACCCAAACCCCAGCTGTCTCAAGAGGTGGTTTCCTACTTTTGATATGCACTGTGGTTTTATTGATATTTATGGGAGTTGCAGTGGGAAAATAAAGAGTCCCTAAGGGGTTTAAAATTCTAGAACTGCTTGACTATAAAATTCATTACAAACAAATGCTCTGCCTTATGTAATATTTTATGATTGTTTAGAATTACAAATTAGGATCTTTTCCATGAGGAAGCCACTGTGATTAGGTTTCTAAAAAGAAAGACACTACCATTATTGGCAGCTGTAAGTGCTGAGGACCTGGGTTCTAGAGTCAGGGATATCTAAAGGACTGAGTAATGTCTCTGATACTGAATATGATGCATATTTTCACACAAGACCAAAGCCAAACCCATTGCTTTCAAGTTGATTCTGACTCATAGCAACCCCATAGGACAGAGTATAACTACCCCATACGGCTTCCCAGAAGAACTTGGTGGATTTAAACTCCTGACCTTTTGAATAGCAGCTGTAGCACTTAACTACTATACCACCGTGGTTTCCAGTCTCATACAGGGAAATGTGAATTCCAGATGGAGAAATCAATCCAAACAATACATAAACACAATTAGGTACATTCTAGGAGATAAAGATCCAAACAACAAGACTCAAGTGGATTTCATAGACTGAGAAAGAATTAGAGGCTAAACCAGTACAGAATATCACACATCACACATTTTGGATGCTAGCTACCTGGTGTTATGAAGGGAAGGACATAAATTTAGTGATTAGCAACTATGGCATCAATAGCAAGGCAGTATCAACAATGAAATATTTCTGTGAAACCACAAATTAGCTACTGAACACTTTTCTTTCATTTTTCCCTTGTCTCCTTCATTTAAATTACCTCTGCTCAAAATGGTAATCTTATAAATAGATTGATCCTACAAGTTCAGAAAATGTAGATATGAGCTGCTGGGCTAAAATGAATGCATTATAGCCAGGAGAAAATCAAGAGCAAATTCATATTTACCATTCCCCTTTTGATAGATGCTGCTGGCACTTTGCTCTGATTTCCTTTACTGAAACAATTCATCTATTGCCTAGTGGCTGTGAGTGTCAGCCACTAGTAGATGCAACTCTACCATTCTCCGGAGAATGACCCTTTCCTGACGGAAGCTTCCTTACCAGAAGATGCTGAGAAATTAAGCAACTCCTGGATAGGGGAAAAAAAAACAGCCAAAGAACGGTGCATATGAGGATACAAAATCCCAACTGCCAACCTTCTTGCTTTAAAGCAGGGCAGTTCTGTTGTGTCATTCACACACCAGAGTTCCCAGGGGAACAAGTTCAGCCTAGATGCTGATTAAAACCACAAGTTTGTTTAGCTTCCTACCCTGCCCCATCTTGTTTTTCCAAACAGATTTTTCTTGAGAGCACTCAAAAAGTGCTTGCCCCAAAATATTTGGGTCAAGCTCCATCTTTCAGGAAGCTGACCTGAGATACTTACTTACAGCTACATATATGTATATATAATTATAAAAAGAAAAGTGTAGGGTGATCATTGAACTTAAAGAAAAAATGAGATAGATCTTATTTCACTAATTATTACAGCTGTGTGACCTAGAGCAATTCAACTTCTCTGAGTCTCAGCTTTCTTATCACTAATAAGTAAACAATAGGAGTTAATTCACAAAGTTTTGGAAGGCTTCTTAATAAATGTTATGCAAATGGTGATGGCCTGAATTTATGTATCAAAAACTATACTATTCAAATTGTATTCATTCATTCATAATTGTATATTATGTTTTCATATGCTAGGCAATGTCTTAGATTCTGTTGTTGTTGTTAGGTGTCATCAAGATAGTTCTGACTCATAGTGACCCTCTGAACAACAGAATGAAACACTGGCTGGTCTTGTACCATGTCCACAATTGTTTTGATGCTTAAGACCATTGTCCTGGCCACTATGTCAGTCCATCTCGTTGAGGGTCTTCCTCTTTTTTGCTGACCCTCCACTCTACCACTTGGCTTGGCTACTCTACCACGTATGTTGGCCACTCTACCAAGTATGATGACCTTCTCCAGGGACTGATCTTTCCTGACAACATGTCCAAAAAGTATGTAAGATGCAGTCTTGCCATCTTTGCTTCCAAGGAGCACTTTGGTTATACTTCTTCCAGAACAGATCTGGTTTGTTCTTTCGGCAGTCCATCGTACATTTAATATTCATCTCCAACACCAACTGCAATTTAAAGACATCAGTTCTTCTTCTGTCTTCTTTGTTCATAGTCCAGCTTTCACACACATATGATGCAAATGAAAATACCCTGGCTTGGGTCAGGCACACTTTAGTCTTCAAGGTGACAGCCTTACTTTTTTTTTTTTTTTTTTTTTTGACATCTTTACCTTTGAATACTTTCAAGAGATCCTTTACAGAAGATTTTTCCGGTACAATGCATCTTTTGATTTCTTGACTGCTGCTTCCAAGGGCTTTGATTGTGGACGCAAGTAAAATAAAATCTTTGACAATCTCAATTCTTTCTCCATATATGACAGTGTTGCTTACTGGTTCAGTTGTGAGGATTTTTGTTTTCCTGATGTTGAGGTTGCAATCCATACTGAAGGCTGTGGTCCTTGATCTTCATCAGTACATGTCTCAAATCTTCTTTATTTCCAGCAAGTAAAGTGGTGTCATCTGCATAATGTAGGTTTTTAATGAGTCGTCTGTCTTCATATAATCCAGTTTCTCAGATTATTTGCTTGGCATGCAGATTAAAAAAGTATAGTGAAAGGATAGAACCCTGATGGACACATTTTCTGACTTTAAACCACGCACTGTCCCCTTCCTGTGTTCGCACAACTGCCTCTTGACCTGTATACAGATTCCTTAAGAGCATAATTAAGTGTTCTGGAATTCCCATTCTTCACAACATTAGCCATAATTTAGTATGATCCACACAGTTGAATGCTTTTGCATAGTCAAGGAAACACAAGTAAACACCTTTCTGGTATTCTTCGCTTTCAGCCAAGATCCATTCAGCATCAGAGATGATATCCCTGTTTCCATATCCTCTTCTGAATCCAGCTTGAATTTCTGGTAGTTCCTTGTCAATATACTGTTGTAGTCACTTTGAGTGATCTTGAGCAAAATTTTACTAGAGTGTAATATCAACAGTATTGTTCTTAGACTCCAGAATGTAGTAATTAACAAATGACAGAAATAATTATTCTGCTGTATTAATAACAGGATAGTAAGTACTCAAAATCAGAACATATGAAGGGCTTTTGACAAACACTAAAGAAATTTAACACAGGAAGTAGATAGCTTTAATCTTACTACAACACTGAATTTTTACAGATGAGAACACTGAGGCATGTTTTTAGGCACCACCGAATCGATTCCAACTCGTAAAGACCCTATGTGTAGCAGAGGGAAACACAGCCTGATACTGCACCTTGCCTGCAATCATTGTTATACTTCAGCCCGTTGTTGCAGCCACTGTGTCAATCCATCTCACTAAAGGTCTTCCTCTTTTTTGCTGACCCTACACTTTAGTAAGCATGATGTAATTCTACAGGGACTGATCCCTCCTGACAACATCTTCAAAATATGTAAGATGTAATCTCACCATGTTTGCCTCTAAGGAGTACTCTGGTTCTACTTCTTGCAAGACAGATCTGTTTGCTTTTTTGACAGTCCATGGTATAGTCAAAATTGTCCAATGCCACATTCATAGGCTTCAGTTCTTCTGGCTTTCTTTTTCACTGCATCTGATGTGATTTCACATGTATCTGATGTGATTAAAGTGGTTTGGGTCAGGCTCATCTTGTCTTCCAGGTGACAACTTTGCTTTTCAAAACTTTAAAGAGATCTTTTGCAGTCAGCTTTTCTAATGTTATGTGTCTTTTGATCTTTTGACTGCTGCTTCCATGGACATTGATTATAGATCCAGACAAAATGAGGTCCTTGACAATTTCAGTATTTTCTCCATTATTTTCATCATTATGTTGCTTATCGATCCAGTTAAGAGGATTTTTGTTTTCTTGATGTTGAGAAACAATCGATACTGAAAGCTATAGTCTTTGATCTTCATCAGTAAGGTTTCAAGTCTTCTTTATAGTCAGCCAGCAAGGTTGTGTCAACTGCATAACACAGATTGTTAATGAATCTTCCTGGTATTTTCTGCTTTCAGCCAAGATCCAAAGGACATCAGTAATGATGTCCCTGGTTCCATCCCCTCTTCTGAATCCAACCTGAATTTCTGGAATTTCCCTTTCTATATACTGCTGCAGCTGCTTTTGAGTGATCTTCAGCAAAATTTTACTTACATGTGATATTAAAGATATTTTTTGATAAAATCCACACTCAATTGGATTATCTTTCTTGGGAATAGGCATAAATATGGATCTCTTCCAGTCAGTTGGACAGGTAGCTGTCCTCCAAATTTCTTGGCATAAATAAGTGAGCGCTTTCAGCACTGCATCCATTTGTTGAAACATCTCAAGTAATATTCTGTCGATTTGTTTTTTATCTATTCCTTCAGGACAACTTGGGCTTCTTCCTTCATTATCACTGGTTCCTGATCATGTGCCAACTCTTGAAATGGTTGAATGTTGACCAGTTCTTTCTGGTATAATCTCTGTGTGTATTCCCTCTATCTTCCTTTGATGCTTTCTGAGTCATTCAATATTTTGCATATAGAATCCCTCACTATTGCAACTTGATGCTTGAATTTTTTTCTTCAGTTCTCTCAGATTGAGAAATGCAGAATGTGTTCTTCCCTTTTGGTTGTCTATTTACAGTTCTCTGTACATGTCATTATAATGTTTTCCCGTGTCTTCAAGAGCTGCCATTTGGAAACTTCTCTTCATTTCTTTAACTCATCATTTCTTCTCTCTGCTTTAGCTACTCAGCATTCAAAAGCACATTTCAGAGTCTCTTCTGCAATCCACTTTGGTCTTTTCTTTCTTTCCTTTGCTTTTAATGACTTCTTGCTTTCTTTATCTGTGATGTCCTAGATGACCAATTCATTGGTCTTTGGTCATGAGTGTTCAGCTCATCAAGTCTGTCCTTGAGGTAGTCTCTAAATTCAGGTGGCATGTACTCAAGGTCATATTTTGGCTCTCTTGGGCTTCTAAATGTCTTCAGTTTTAGTTTGAGCTTGCATCAGAATAATTCACGGTTTGTGCCACACTTGGCCTTGTTCTGACATATGATATTGAACTTTTTCACCATCTTTTTTGATAAATGTAGTCAGTTTGACTCCTGTCTATTTCATCTGGTCAGGTCCTTGTGTATAGTGACTATGCTGGTGAAAAAAGGTACTTGCTGTGAGGAACTTGTTCTTCTTGCAAAATTCTACCAGGGGATTTCCAGCTTTGTTTCTATCAGTAAGACCATATTTTCCAACTACCAATCCTTCTTTCTTTCCATCTCTCTTATTCCAATCACCAGCAATTATCAATGCATCCTAACTGCAGGTGCAATTAATGTCAGACTATAGAAACGCATAAAAAATCTTCCAATTTGTTTACCTTTGACTTTAGTGGTTGGTGTGTAAATTTGAAGAATAGTGGCATTATTTGGTCATCTTTGTGGGTGAATGGATGTTATCCCATAACTGACAGTGTTGTACTTAGGACAGATCTTAAACTGTTTTTGACAATGAATGCAATCCCATTCTTCTCCAGGTTGTCATTCCTGGCACAGTAGATCATATGATTATCTGATTAAAATTGCTTAATACTAACAAATTTCAGCTCAGTAATATCTAGAATACTGATGTTTATGCTTTCCATTTCATTTTTGACAATTTGTAGTTTTCCCATCTTTGATATTAGGATTATGCAATCCACATCTGGTCTATCTCAGTCTGGAAGTTCAGTTGAACTATCTGCTATGAGTGTCCCTGCTGGTAGTGAATACCAGTAGCATAGCTTCCAGACTCACTGCAACAGGCAAGCCCCATAGTACAAGGTGACAGACACGTGGGGATATTGAGGCTTAGAGAGGCTAATTTAACAATATTGCACACTTAATCAGTAACAAAAAGTGAAAATCGAGACGTATTTGAATTAGAGAATAAGTTATACTGTCTCACAGCATGTGAGTTTCCAAGCCAACTGATAATAGAAAACAATCCTAGTTTATCTTTCTAGTTTCTTGTTCTGAGTTGCATGCAAGATCTAAGCTGTGAAAGATCCTGAAAGCTTCCAGTAACTAGAAATAGTTGATGTATTAAGGTCTGGAAAGCAGTGAGTAAAGCTTAATCTTAGTATTAAAAGAGATAAAAAGGAGTTTTCAAGCTGGGGCTAGAAATAAGAGAATACATCTAACATTTGTACGTGAAATGGCAATGTTTTTGTTTCAGGTTAAGATAGCAGAACAATCATGTCAATTTGTTTCATTGAGAAAATGCTTAAAAGGAAGTGAATCTGACTGTGCATGAATGTAACACTCCACCTGTGACACCTGGCTGCACCACAGGAGACAGAATTAGAGGAAGGACATGGTTACATGTTCAAGCTGCTTATTTGTTCCTAAGGGCCTAGCTAATTCAAATTTAGCATATTCTCCAATCATAGATGAACTAGACTATCCAAAATATCAACTATAGATTAATTTCTGATGGAAGTTTAGAGACATAGAGTAAATCTAAGTAATCCTAATACTCAAGCGTTGACACAGATGGGAGCTGGATAGCCCTGTTATCTTTTAGATGCAGATCCTCCCTCCCATTTTTTTTAAAAAGCTCCTCAGAAAATAAAGGAGAAATTATTAACTCATTGTTTGTAGATGTGAAAACTGAATCTTACAGAGAGTAAGTACATAGTTCGTTGCTTACTTTTTAAGTGGTAGAGTCAATGTCTGCAGGCTGATTAAAACTAAAACAAGCTTTTTCTATCACTTGCTTCTCTTTAATAAAATTATATTTTTAGGTTTTTGCATATAAATTTACCTAGCAAAGCTATCTGGGTGGAGCAAATAGTTTGCTCTCAGCTAGTAATTTTACGCACACAATGTTAAGTATAGATTCCAGTGTCTTTATTGCAGGAATTCTCGCAATATTTGCTCATAGTGATTTGAAAGAAAAGCCTTGTGCCTTAGAGATCACAACCAGGAAAAGAACGTGGAGTCCAGTTCTACTGTGTAGCACGTGTGTTGCCTTGAATCAGAATCAATTAGAAGGCAACTGGTTTGGTTTGCTTTTTAGTATGGCATCCAGCACATGGTATGCATGCAATAAAAGTTTTTGTTTGATTTGATTTGATTGGTTTCTAAAGCAAAAATTGAAACCTGAATGAAACCATGGTTTCTGGCTTGAGATCAGAGATCAGAGGGAGAAAGAGGGTTTTGGACAGAACCCTCAGTACTAGAAGTTTACCTAGGAAGGTTTCAAGCCAGGATTCAAATCTGGCTGCTCATGAAACTGTTCCTAACAATATGACCAAAGATGTTACTTTCAAAATGGGAACCTTTGACAATTGTTGTATGAAAATAATATTCTGTGGTGAAATGAACAGTATAAAGGGCATACTTGATTGAGCATGTATTCAAGGGTCTTCATTGGAGGTTTTGTCACAATGTTTAATACATGTTAAGAATCACTGAAGGTGGATATGAGAAAGAATGGACTATAAAATCCAATATTTCCCCCAAATAATTTCAACCAGAAATATGTTTTTGAGAGAGTATCTTGTAGGAGGAAAGTTGCAAATAATCCATTTGGGAAATGCTGTTCATCACTTAATTTAGGTTGACACAGAGAGATAATGGTCATTTTCCTTTCAGGATAGAGTTCATATGTATTCAGAGGGGGCTAGGATTTATAAAACATCAAGATGGTGTACCATCTGAAGAGGTCCACATGAAATGAAGACGATTTTTGTTTAAGGCAAAGGATTTCACCAAAGACGTTCCAACCTCAGAGCAGTAATGTTATAGATGGAATTATGTCTCCCACAAAAAATATGTTGAAGTCCTACGAATGCACAGTATATCTGAGTAATACTAGATACCTATGAATGCTATCCTATTTGAAAACAGCAGTGTTATTTTACTTTGTTAACGAGTTTATACTAGCATAAAGTGAGTCTTAAACGTCATCATTTCCCAGTGGTGTGTTTAAATCAGCAGGACATGGAAATACAGACAGATAGGGGATAGACAGACACCACATGGGAACAGAAACAGGTATATCCATAAGCGGAAAAGGAGTGCCAACGACTAGCAGCAGCTATGAGAAACTGAAGACCTTTCTCCTACAGCAAGCACAGAGAAAATATAGTGCCATGGATGACTGAATTTGGACTTCTATGCTTCAAATGTGTGATAACATGTTCTGCTCTTTAAAGCCATTCAACTGATGTACCTTTTGTTATAGGGTGACTAAGTAACTAAGACAAATAGCTTAGGAAAATTTTATGTACAATTCAGCAACTATCTGTTAACATAAGGCTCTTTATCTTACATTTTTCCATTTTTCTTTGGGTCTGGGGTCAAGACTGGTGGTAGAACTTTTACTGAGCTGTGATAGGTAAGAATTAGGTAGGTGGAGCAGCCAGAGATAAGATGAACACAAAGGCAGAAGGTTGGTGAAACTACTAAACTGTCTAAAATAGAGAGGAATGGTTCATTACAGACCAGAAAACAGACAAAATAAAAAATACACTGTATAGGTCAAGTAAAAAGGGAAGAAACCAACTAGAATATCAATTTCTTGACTTCAGGATAACATTATGTTAGTTAGTTCTACCTTATAGTGTTATGGAGACCCTGGTGATATTATAAGCAGAAACATCTAATACACAAGCACTAAGTCTTCATGCCAAGCTTGTTTCAAAATACTATGGAAATCTGCCTCAAAGAAAGATAACAGCAGATACTGAGATGCAGACTAGCCTTATGGATACACAGGACAAGATGCACAGGTAAAAGGTCTCTGAGTACATAATCAACATGCCAGCACTGGCTTGGCCACTAATGTGAAACTCTGGGCACAGTTTACTCCTTGTGCACAAATAGGTTTGAACAAAATAACGTATAAGTACATTTTACCTTTAATGTTTTGTGATTTGTTAATGTACAGGATTTAATTTGTGTCAAGGTATCATAGATCTGCTTGCCTTATTTAAAAAAAGTGTCCTATAGGTTGGTTAATAAGACAGCCATTTTTTAAATTGGGTTATTTCTTCTTAGTACTCTTTTGCTAAAATGCCAATATTCCCAGAAGAGTCATACTTTACTGAATCAATCCAGAGTTATATATTAATACCAAAGAAATAGTTCACTTCTCAGATCATTCTAAAGTTGCAGTAATTGTCCAGAGAACTATGTTGGGGATAAGGATGATGGGAAAAGTCAAGAATGATGTACACAGAAGACCAGCCTGAAGAGAGCATTGTAGTAAGACTCAACGATCAGCTGGCCTCTTGGAAACGGATGATCTCGGATCTCGGGGGCAGAAAATGTAAAGATAAGAGGAACTATGAACAATTAGGAATATCTCCTTTTTTTTTTCTAAAATTCAATTAAGAACTGTAGTTATTCAGGGAAAATTCCTTTTGTGAATTGAGAGTTCTCCAACTTAATTACAGTTTTTTTTAATAGATAAGATCTAGTGAAGCATTTTAGAAATACCCAGACAATTTGAGATTGCTACTTTCAGTCTGGAGCTTACTAAACTCTGTGCTTGTATCTCTCAGCAAAAGTAGTTTGAGAATTTGGGAGGAAAATAGAATACTTCCTTTGCTAGGGGGATCCTAATAAGCTTAATTTAAAGATTTGAAAATTCTTGTTAACAACATACAAGGCAACATTTGCAGTACGATATAGTTGAAAGGGTATATAGCATAGATTTGTCTAAATCCCAGTTTGAGTACTGACCCTGTTTACTGACTATGTATGTTGAACAAAGTATTTTAACTCTCAAGGCCTAAGAATGCTGTGAGACAGTGGGCTAGCGTATCCTGCCTGTCCATAGATGCTAAACAAATGTGACTTATTCAGAATACAGTCAAAGCAAGTATTTATTCTCTAATCCAGTAATACGTTTTTCTTCTACCTGCATTCAACATTTTAATTTCTTGATACAG
This sequence comes from Heterohyrax brucei, assembly GCA_028571685.1. Classification (NCBI taxonomy): domain Eukaryota; kingdom Metazoa; phylum Chordata; class Mammalia; order Hyracoidea; family Procaviidae; genus Heterohyrax; species Heterohyrax brucei. Next base: position 81,815,511 of record CM053143.1, read on the forward strand.
GAATTCTTTTCTGGAAACTTAAGAAAAGTAATTGGAATTAGGGTTTTAAAATTAGTAGGAATTTTGTGTAGAACTTCCTCAGCTGTGATCTTTAAGGAAACAGATCATCAAGTCTTTTTCCAAGACACTATAAACAAACATTTGAGAATTTCTACAATAAAGACTCTTGAATCCATATTTAACCTAGTATACACGTGAGGTTGCCAGCCAAGAGCAAACCACTTACACTACCTAGGAAATTGTTAAGTGTTTGTATATGTAAAATCTTTTTTTAAAAAATACAATTTTGTTAAAGAGAAGCAAGTGATATATGATAGTTTCTGTTTTCGTAAGACTGCAAACACTGACTCTGTTGATTAGAAAGCAAGCAGTGAACAAGGTACTTAATGGAAAAACATGTTTATGATGGTACAATGGTTAAGAGCTCATCAGGCAACTAAAATGACAGCAATTCAAATCTACCAACTATTCCTTGGAAATTCTATGAGGAAGTTCTATTCTGCCTTATAGGGTTGTTATGAGTTGACATAAAGAAATTCAATGGACAGATCTCACCACTATTTTAAAAGAAGTATGTATTAACAGTTGAATTCAGTAGGATCTCTATGATGAGCTAGATGAATGTGGAATGAAGAAAATGGAAACCAGAAATCAGAAACAAATCATCATGTTCATAGAAATCTTAAAGAACTATTAAACAGAAATGTAGTACCGAAAGGATAAATGGACAACTGTATATGGTAAGGAAACACTGGTGGCAGAGTGGTAAAGTGCTAAAGCTGCTAACAGAAAGGCTGGCAGTTTGAATCTACTAGGTGCTCCCTGGAAACTCTATAGGGTAGTTCTACCCTGTCCTATATGGTTGTTATGAGTCATCCTCACTTGACAGCAACAGATTTAGGTTTGGTTTATGATAAAAAACAAAACAAAATCCATTGCCATTGAATTGATCCTGATTCATAGCACAGAGGACAGAATAGAACTGCCTCATAGAGTTTCCAAGGAATATCTGGTGGATTCAGTGTCTTTTGATCCAGAATGTCACTTGCTGTCTTTTTATTGGAACGTTCCGTCTATTTACATTATTGATAGGCATGTGTTTAGTGCTGTTATTTTGATGCATTTATTTTTGTGTTGTTTTTTCTTTCTATGTTACTGTTAATCTGTTCTGGATCATTCCTCTTTATGGGTTGACTTTTCATCTTTTTCTGGGTTGATTTTGTGTTTGTTGACACTCCAGAATTATGTTTCTTTTTTGGTATGTTGCATCGTTATTTTGCTTTGCAGCTACCCCTAGGATCCCCTTTAGCATTCTAAGTTCAAACAAGACTTTAACTTCTGCATATCTTTTTAATTTCTAACAACTGCAATATATCCCTCTTTTTAGTGGGATGATACCAAGTTTTCATGATATGATCACTGGTTCCTTTCTTACAATATTGTAGCTTTGTTTGAACTGTGTGTTTTAGTCAGCTAGAGCTGCTCTAACAGAAATACCACAGAGTGGATGGCTTTAACAAAGAAAGATTTATTCTTACACAGTCCGGTAGGTTGCAAGTCCATATTCAGGGTGTCCACTCCAGGGGAAGGCTTTTTCCTTGTCGGCTCTGGAGGGAAGTCCGGAAATGCATCAGTCTTTGTCCATGGAGCGTCCTGACGCAAGAACCTCTGGTCTGAAGGACGCACTGTGCTCCCGGTGCTGTTTGCTTGATGGTAGCGAGGTTCTCAAATTGTCCTTTGTTTCTTTTTCCTTTTATTCCTTGCAGGCTAAAAGTATTAAGGGTGGGGCAAGCCATACTCCAGGGAAACTCCCCCTACAGCAGGAATTTACAGCCCCACCCTAATCCTTTAACATACAGGTTAGCAAAACCACACAATGGAGGACAGTCCCAAGATACTGGGAACCATATCCCAGCCACGTGGCTGCACACATTTTTGGGGGGACACAATTCCAACCATGACACTGTGTGACTTCCCTAACTGGATAGGACTCTGGATGTTGTGTCCTGCATTGCCTCCTTAAATATACACTTAATGGTTTTGGTTTTCTAAGCAAAAAACTTCTTTCAGTATTTCTTGTAGTCTTGTTTTGGTTTTTACAGTCTCTAAGCTACTTTTTATCTGTAAATGTCTTAATTTCATCCTCATATTTGAGGGACAATTTTTCAGGATGTATAATTCTTGGTTTGACATTTTCTTCTTCAAATCTTTGAATGTGTCATCGCACTACCTTATTGCTAACATCGTTTCTGCCAAGAAGTCAGACGAAAGCCTACAGGGCTTCCCTCGAAATGTTAGCTTTGCTTTAAACCTTGTTGCTTTTAAGGGCCTCTCTTTATGTTTCATTTTATTAAGCTTGATTATAATCTGTCTTGGTCTTTCTTTTGGGGCCTGGCTTTTATGGTGTTTGTTACACATCTTGGAAATCTATGTTCTCTTCTTTCATAATTTCTGGGAAGTTTTTTTTTATCAGCAACTTTATAGCAATACTGTCTGTATTTTCAGCTATCCCTCCCTGCTGAAGAATTCCAATTATTTGTAGATTAGGCCTCTCAATAGAATCTCATATGTTTTTTAGTGCTTCTTCATTTTTTTTTAATTTCTTTTCTCTGATTTCTCGTCATAAATGATGGTGTCAGTTGCTCTATCCTCAAGCTCACTAACTCTGGCTACCAACTCCTCAGTTGTGCTCTTTTGGTTTTAGAATTGAATTATATAATTCTGTAATTTTATTATTGAACTGCTGGATTTCAGATCATTGGTGTTCCATCAGTTCAAATAACTTGCTTAATTTTTAATTTTGTTCTGTTCATTTTGCATAGTCTCTAGGAGGGCTCTATGTATGATTTCTTTGTACTCAACATCCAATCTTCATATGGGAAGTTTTTAAATTACTTTGAGAGTCTTCCGGAGCCATGGTGGACTGCTTCTTTAAATGGTTAGCAGTTGATTGCTGTCTTCACACCATCTCAAAGTTGTTCAGTTTCTCTGGTGTTACTTCAACAGGAGCTGAGGTGTAATTCTAAGATGGGTATTGGTCACCAGCCACCTCTGTATGCTTTACTGTCTGGCCCTAGGTAGACTCTCTGGGGTGGCAGTCTCTGCCTCCTGGCTGGCAAGGATGGTTCCCTACTTATGGAGTCACTGGAGGGCTGTCAGCTAACACGATGACATGGATCAGTGTAAGGTGGAGGAAATGCTCCCAGGCCACTGAGTAGTCAGTTCTCCAGATGATATTATTTTAAAAAGGTACTTTATTGCTGAGTGAAGAGCTGTCCAACAGCTGTTGAAATCAGTGAGGCCCACAGCTGTGGCAGGCCCTGCCTTCTGGCTGACAGTGAAAGCACCTTATAGTTCATCCCTGGATGCTATGATGTAGTTCAAAGTAGGGAGGAGTTACAGCTTTGCTGCCATCCTCTACTGGGACTCACCCCAAACTCTAGGCACCACCAGCCTAAATGCAGCTTTTCTGCTGGAGAAGCACTTACCTGACAGGCACTGCTTCTCAATGTGAGAATTGGCCCTCCTTAAGAACTCTGGCTGGGTGACTCCACCTCCCAGCTGACCAATACAGCATTTCACCTGAGCAAGAATCTATAGCACAGCTCAGAAAAGAGAAGGTGGAATGGCAGTGCAGCCCTCAGTGAGCTACCAGGCTCACAAATGTGGCTATTCAAATCACAGTCTCTCTGCTATGCAATATGCTGTTTACTTAAGCACTGTAGTTCAGCATACTACTGGCTCATGCCCAGTTTCTGCCTCCCAGATAACAAAGAAGGAGTCAGTACCTGCAGTCCTCCCAAGTGGTGAGTCAGCAAAAGCAGAACTCAGTGTGTCACTGCCTTGTCTGAGAGGTAGTTAACACATTACTGGTATGTAGTCCAATCTGACAACCCTATTTCAGATCCTAGGACTCCTGAAACGTCCACTCTGCTCCATTCAGTTATCATTCTAGGCCTTAGTTCTCAGAGGGAATTGAGAAGAAGTGTGTCTAGTCCACCGTCTTGGCCCTGCCCTACCTGGTGGCTTCAAACTGTTAGCCTTTTGGTTAGCAGCTATACCTCTTAACCACTACATGGTAGGAGGCAATATTCCTAAGTCTTTATTTTATTATAAAATAATTAATTTCAAATAATCATAGATTAATGGAATTTGACCCCATGTTTTATCAAGTAAGAGGAGAATGAGAAGCTGTAAAAGAAGCAGCTGAAAATATACATTATTAGTAATCTGTTGTTCTAATGTTACATAGGAGTTCATGGGTGGTGCGAAACAGTTAAAGCACTCTGTCACTAACTGAAAGTCTAGAAGTTTGCATTTACCAAGAGGTGCCTCAGAGGAAAATGGTCTACTTCCCCAAAATGAGCCAACTGTGTCCTGCAGAGTACAGTTCTACTCTAACCCACATGGAGTTGCCATGATTTGAAACAGTTTTGAAGGCTCCTGGCTTTGTACTGCTGTATAACAAATTACGCCAAACTTTATGTAACAAATAATGTTTAACAAAATACTTCTTGGCTCTATGAGACAGGAATTCAGGTATAGCAGAACTGGGTACCTCTGGCTCAGCCTTGCAATCAAAGGGACAGCTAGGACTGTTGTCTATCTGAATGCTTAACTGGAAGGGTATCTTAAAATCACTCATCTAGCGTTTGGCAGATCTCAGTTCCTCAATAGCTGTTAACCAAAAATATCAGTTACTTGTCATGAGGGCATCTCTGTAGGACAACCCATAACACACTGTCTTCTACTAAAGTATATATTCCATGATCTTTATAGTTGTATCACACAGCTTCTGTTTCATTCAGTTCCTTAGAAGTCATTTACCAAATCCAGCCACACTCAAGAGGAAAAGATTATACAAGGGAGTGAATAATAAAAGGCAGAGCTCATCAGGGGTCATCCTAGAGGCTACCTACTGCAGATATCTACTCATACTCCTCAGTGGTGAGTAATAGGTACATTTCTGTTTCCTCTTAAGCATATGAAAGCGGATTATTTTCTTCTCTAGTGTCTAGATATCATCATTGGTGCAGACTGATGGAACTTAGCGGTAAGAAAATTACTAGCATTATAGTTGCATTCAAACCATCACAGCAATTTGAATGAGGCATATCAACTGACGTCTCAGAGTGGCATTATTTCCCTACTGTGTATAGCAGGATGTGTGAGTTTATTTCTTATTCTCATATATCTGCAGGACTTTGTGTTTTCTCTTCCCCTTCCCCTCCCTTAACTCCTCTTTCTCCATTTCTTCTTAATCTTGATTCTTAACACTTTGACTTTATTTGACATCATTTAACATATATCATCACTATCCTGGCAAACTGAGCAGATGGAAATCCTAACCAAACTGCTTCTTGTTTTCTGTTAGATATGGCTTGGACTCATTCATCTGACTGAACTTTTTTTTTTTGTTTTTTTAACCTACCTAAATCCAGGGATTTTTTTGTCTGAGGTCCCTAAAACTCTGTGGAGTGAATTACCCTAACCATACTCTGGTTACACTTTCTTCAGACATAAATTTAGCCACACTAAAGCCTACTACTATGAGACTAAAATACAGATTTTGTATTGTATTCAGGAGATTTGGCTCTTTCTGTGTGTTAACAGTGGGTTATATACAGGGACCTGGTTCCAGCATTTGCTGTTACATTTAATCCCAGTCCTAATGACAGAAGAACTTAAACATATAAACAAGGTTTTATAGATTCAAATAAAGCTGAATGCAAGAAGTTTGTATAGTTACGTTCTGTACCTAAGCAGAAATATTGTTATTTATTTGTGAAAAACAGCTCGTAAATAATTATACTGAGGAGAAAAGGAATTACAACTATAGAATTTTTAATTGCAGATTTTCCTTTTTCAATTTTCCTATTTTTTAGTTACCACACCAACTTGAATTTTGCTGTCATATATTTTTTTAATGACCTTCATTAAACTCCAAAATTCTCATCCCTACTTATGAAAATGTAATAACAAAATAAACAAGTAGCAAAGCTGAATAGAACCCAGTTTTAAAATCCCTTGTGTCTCCGGTTGCTTCTTTGGTACCTGTAATGTGCTGCTTAATTTAGAGAGAAAAATTATAGTAAGACCACAATCCTACATTTCAGACAAAAAGGCATAGGCAGTGATTTGCAGGTGACTGAAAGGTGATGTTTACACTTAGGATTTCCTGAGCTTTCCAGTTTTAGCTTTGGAGCTCAATTACCTTTGATTCTAGCAAGAATCAGAACCAACCTCTATTCTGGGTATCTCTCCTATTTAGAGGAGCAGCTCAGCTGGGGAGGAGAAAACACGAACTATACCTAAGACCTGAGAGAGAAAAAGCAAAAGAGAATATGAAAATTAAGAATGGGGTGAAGAGATGTAGGTTTAGCTTTCGTTTGAGTCAAGGGTAAGGAGCTGACCTTTCCTTTAATTTAGCTCTTGAACTATATTTATATGCATAGCCAAATAAGACATTCTAGAACAGATTCTTTTGCTTTTGCTATTTCCAAGCAGAAAAATCACAGAAAAGCTAAACAAGAAAACGGACTTTTTAAATATTCGAGTGTGAAATTCTACAATTAAATTCTACAACACTGAATATAAAAATATTTATACATATGTAATATTATTTCTATGTGTCAATACCTATAAAGTGTGGAGCAAAGTGTAGATCTCATACTTTGGCTAAGTTGTAGGTCATTGATACCTTGTTTTCTAGGTTAACTGATGCCTTAATTTCTAAAGATAAATGATACCATCCTTTGTTCAGAGGGACAGCCTGAGAATGTTGAATCTGTGTCCCAGATTTTACAATTAAAAGTTTTTATTCAGGGTCTTCTGTATTGAGCCCTGAATTAAGCAGCACATACACAATATAAAAATTTGAATAAATATTGATTAAAAATCCTCTTGCCATCATGTTGATTCCAGCTCATAGCAACCCTATAGGATGGAGTAGAACTGCCCCATGGAGTTTCTAAAGAGGTGTCTGGTGGATTCAAACTGCCAAACTTTAGGTTAGCATCTGTAACACTTAATCGCTATACCACCAAGGCTTCTAAATGTGGATCAGAGTAGAGTTTCCAAGGAGAGCCTGGGGGATTTGAACTGTGGACCCTTATCCATTTATCCAGTATGCCACTAGGATTTCCTAATATTAGTTCCAAAACCAAAACCAGACCCAGTGCCATCAAGTCAATTCCGACTCTAGGCAACCCTATAGGACAGAGTAGAACTTCTCCACAGAGTTTCCAAGGAGCACCTGGAGGATTCAAAATGCCAACATTTTGGTTAGTGGACAAAGCACTTAATCACTACACCAACAAGGTTTCCAATATTGGTTAGGTTATTGAATAAAGCAACTTGAGAAAAAAGAAAGACAGAGAGAGGAGAAATATGAGAGGGAGAAAGAAGGAAGAAACAGAGGATGGAAGGAATGGAAAAAAAGAAATGATATGATATAAACGGCATATGAAGTATTTTATCCATGTGATACTACATTATTTTACTGTGGTAAAATATATGTAACAGAGGGATGGTTAGAGGTAACACAGGACATTTTAAGGAAACGGAACTATTTTCTATGATACTATAATGGTAGACATATATGGGATTGTACAAAAAAGAGAGATATTTAATATAAACTGTGACCAATAATACTATATTCAGTAGTGATTCATTTGCAACAAGTGAATCAAACATTTTAATAACAGTAGCAACAGTGTACAAGGGGGAGAAAGGACATATGAGAATTCTATACTTTCTGCACGTAACATGACCATAAAACTTCTCTAAAAAAGTAAATTATATTAAAATATATATACACATACACATTCATCTATATCATAATTTTTGCCATTTAAGCAATTTTAAGTGTATAGTTCAGCAGTATTAATTGTATTCAATAATTTTGTGCGATCTTCACCATCATCTATTTTCAAAATTATTCATTAACCCAAGCAGAAAATAATCCCCCTTTCTGTCTTTTCTTTCCTCTTCAGTCCTCCGGAGCCCCATTCTTCCACCCATGTTACCCCCTAATCTATGTTCAGACACTGAAAATTTTCCTATTCTCAAAATTTCATATAAATGGAATCATACAATATTTATTCTTTTGTGTCTGGCTTAGTTCACTCACAGTATTTTCAAGGTCCATCTATGTTGTGTAGTGTATAAGAATTCTTTTTATGACTGAATAATAGTCCAGTGTATGTATACACCACATTTTGTTTATCCACTCAGCTGTTATTGGACATTTGGGTTGTTTCCACTTACTGGCTTTGTAAATAATATTGCTATGAACATTAGTATTTCAGCATCCATTTGAGTCTCTACTTTCAGTCCTTTTGAATGAAATGATATCTCACTGTGGTTTTGCTGGCATGTCTCTTATGACTAATGTTTTTGTGCATCTATTATTGGACATTTTTTTTGAAGAATTCCAGTATTTGAGTGTTTATCTTTGTGTTGAAGAATGTCTATTTGCCCACTGAGCTTTCTTTTTTTAAAAAAAATTGTGATTAAGTCAAAGTGTACAATCCAAATTAATTTTGCATGCCCACTTGTTTGCATCTCCTTTTGCTCTCCTTGCCCAGTGACAGTACACTCCTCCTTTTCATTCTGTACTTGTATCCTCTTAACAAACTCCTGTCCCCTCTTCTCCACCTTCTTCTCTCTCCTATAGAAAGAAATCAGTAGGACAGCATCGTATATTTCTGTCTTTTTTGTTGTTGTTGTTTTGCTGTTTTTTTTTGTATGTTCTGAATAAGCCTTAATCAGACACGTGATTTCCAAATAATTTCTCCCATTATGTAAATTGTTTTTTTAACATTCTTTTTAACATCCTTTGATGCACATGGATTTTAATTTAGATGAAGTTTTTCTCCACCCTTTGTTCATGCTTTTGGCCTCATATTTATAAACCCATTGCCAAATCTAAGTTCATGAGAACTCACCTCTATGTTTTCTTCTAAGAATTTTCTGGTTTTACTTCTTTTATTGAGATCACTGATTCGTTTTGAGATAATTTTCATATATGCTATCAAGCAGGAGTCCATATTCATTCTTTTGCATATGGATATCCAGTTCTCCCAGTACCTTTCTTGAAGAGATTCTTTCTTCCCCTTTTGCATGGATTTAGAGCCCCTGTCAAAAGTTAACTGGCCGTAGCTGTACATGTTTATTTCCAGACTTTCAGTTCTATTCCAACATACTACAGTCATGTTTTAGTTATTGTAGTAAATATTTAGAAATTGGAAGTGTAACTTTTCTAAAATTGTTCTTATTTTCCAGTGTGATTTTGACTGAGTTTTTTCCCTTTGTTTCATTAATACAGCATGCTATTATTATATTGATTGATTTTCTAACAATGAACCATGCTTCCATTCTTCAGACAAATTGCACTTGTCTATGATGTATGATGTTGTGAATATATGTTGTATTTGTTATTCTGGTATTCTGTTGAATGATTTTTTTCATCCCATTGTTGAGAAGATATTAGCCTGTAATTTTCTTACAGTGTCTCAATCTGGCTTTTTGTTGGCCTCATAAAATGTGTTATGAAATTGTCCTTTATATTCTATTTTAAGAAAGAGGTAGTTGACATATAATTTTTTCATAGTATTCTTTTATAATCTCTTTTATTTCTGTAAGATCATAGTAATGTCTTCTATATCTGGTTTTTTAACTGTTTCTTTTCTCTTTTATTTGTAAATCTAGTTAAAGATTTGTCAATTTTATTCATTTTTTTAAAACATCATCTGGTGTCATTGATTCTCTTTATTTTTTTCCATTCTCTTTTATTTATCTCCACTGTAATTTTTTTGTTTTAGTTTGCTTTTCATTTTCTAGTTCCTCAAAGGGTAAAGTTGAGTTATTAACTTGAAATACTTAGTCTTTTTAGTGTAGGCTTCTACAGCTACAACGTCCCCTCCAAGCACTACCTAAGCTGCTGTTTTTGTATGTTGTATTTACATTTTCACTTATCTCTAAGTGTTTTCTAACTTCACTTGTGATTTTTAATTTGCCTCATCGGTTGTTTAATATGCTATGTTGTTTAATTTTCATGTTTGTGAATTTTCCAGGGGTTCATTTATTATTGATTTTCAGTTTTATTCCACTGTTATCAGTGAATAGTTTTTGTATGATTTTATCTTTTCAAAAAATATGTTTTGTGGCCTATCCTGGAGAATGATGCAGGTGTACTAGATAAGCTTAAGAATTGTTTTGTTGCGTGGTGGAAGTTTCTCTATAACATCTAGTTGATCTGTACTGTTTTCAAGTTCTGTTTCCTTATTCAACCTTTGTCCAAGTGTTTTATGTATTACTGAAAGTGGTATATTGAAAACTTCCTTCAATTTTATCAGTTTTTGCTGCATATATTTTGGGACTCTGTTGTTAGGTGCATATATGTTTATAATTTTTAAATACTTCTGATGGCTTAAACCTTTCATTAATAGATAATATCACTATTTAACTCTTACAACAATTCTGAATTAAAATCCTTTTTCTGTTATATTAGGATAGCTACCCACTCTCTTTTTGTTATGATTTGCATGGAATATTTTTTTTCCATCTTTTTCACATTTAGTTTCTTTGTGCTTCTTAATCTAAAGTGAGTCTTGTATACAGCATATATAGTTAGGGCATATTTTTCTCTTTCTCTTTAAAATCCATTTAGCCAAGCCCTGTTTTTTGATTGGAGAGTTTAGTCCATTTACATTTAAAGTTACTACTGATGAGGATTAGCCTCACCATTTTGCTAGTTGTTTCTCTGTGTATTATTCCCTTTTTGTCCCTCATTTCCTCTATCACTACTACCTTCTTTTGTGTTTAATTAATTATTTTGTAGTGAATCATTCTGATTCTGTTTGCTTTTTATTTTGTGTATTTTAAGATTTTTTTTCTCTGAAGCTACCTCAGAGATTACAGTTAAAGTCACAAATTTATGTTAAATAAATCATCTTCTGCTTTGATTATTAAAAATAGACTCCTGGTAATATTCCTGCCTTAATTTTTAATCTTCGTGCCAGTCAAGTTTCCACTGAATAAACGAGTGATTCTAGAAAATCTTTCTCCGTAGTTAAAAGGGCTTGGCTATAGTTAAAAGAGAAGGTTTTAGTTAGAGGCTCCAAATACACTCATTGTTGATGCTCAGAGAAAACAGAACCATAGTAAGCTTCTCAGCCTCATCATCAGTGAGGAAATACTTCCTCTCTTTCTTTTAATAAATAATATTCTGCCAATGTCTCACACTTCTGTCCCATCAAGAAGGCTAGGAAATAATGTCTGCAAAGGCCCACTCTCTCCCTGCAGTGTTACAAACATAAGTTGGGAGAGGAGAGAAATGTGTAAGACAGCATTCAGGTGAAAGGACAACGAATTCCATACCTTTAGCCTGTATCATCCATAGCTTAATATCTGTAAATAGCCAAACTTTACCTTGTGAAATATAATACAAATCATGCAAAGTGCCTAGTCTAAACTTCCCAATGCCTTTACGTCATACCTTAAATAAAAATGCAAATCTTAGCATTATTTGTGTAACCTTATGTGAACTAGCTGCACTTGTTACTTCAATTTCTTCTGAGTACTTGCCTTTTCTTTACCTAATTTAAGTGCATAGATTTTATTTTATTTATTTATTTTTGTATTTCTTTGATTCTGTTTTGCAATGTCTCTTCCCGGAGAGCTTTTCCATCTGTCTGGTTGACAATTTGCTCTGGTATTTACATGGTTTGTTTTCCATCTGCAGTCAGGTCTCTTCTCAAATGTCACCTCCCCAGGTAAGTTACTTTCTGATACCTTATCTAAAAGATTGACTCTCCCAGTAGTCTATATCACTTTACCCAACTTAACTTTTCTTCTTAGCCCTATCACTACCTCACATTATATTGGGTTCATATTTTGTTATTGTTTCTCTTCCTTCTGAGAAGGTCCACTTCACAAAGGTAATGTCTTCATTGGTTAATAACATATCCTACATGCTTTAAGAACATATCCTACTAGCAAGTAACAATAAATCAATAAATGTTTGTTGAATAAAAGAATACCAATAAAGTGTGAATTATAAAATCTTAGGTTTTGAAATTGGTTATTTTCCAAGTTTCCTTTAAAATGAAACTTTTTAACCCACACACTTTTTCAACACACACTTGTCTTATAGACTTGCTGTGGATAGCTGTTTCACATAGACTTGCTTTGGATAGCTTTTCAGACTATATTAGTCAGATTATAGCTAAAACATCCCAAACTCAAATAGAAATAAAGAGAAAATCAAAAACATTTTGTATATAACTCACTCACATGTTTTGAATACTGATAATTATTTGAACTTACATTTAATTAGTAACAAATGGAGTAAATTCCCACCAAACGTAAGACTTTGAAGTTAGAAATAGTCTTATCTGTCATCTAGTCAAACCAAAACAGAAATTGTCTTCTGCAAAAAGCTTGTCAAAGGTCATCTATTTTTTGTGCCAGCATTTCCAATAACAAAAACTAATTGCTTTGCAAGGTGCCATCACCACCATCTAAATTTGAGCTACTTCTACAATTAATCCATCACCATAAACTCAATTCTGACTTATAGCAACCCTTTAGGACAGAGTATAACTGTTCCATAGGGTTTACAAGGCTGCAAATCTTTACAGAAGCAGACTGACACACCTTTCTCCCATGGATTGGCTGGTGTATTTGAACCCCCAATCTTTCAATAGGGAGTTGAATGTTTAAACACTGTGCCACTAGGACTTAGGTGGTTGTATTCCAATGTCTTTCATTATCTAATATCTGTCATTACTTCCTATTTTGCCATCTCAGTTTATTCTAGGTAAATGAAACCCCTTTTAGATGTTAGCTGATCAATTATTTTGAGAGAGATTATGTCCTCCTCACTTATGATAAATGTCTTTGTTTCCTTTGATACATTCTCATATAGCTTGATTTTCAGACCCTTTGCCAGGTCAATCAGTGATGTCACTAGTGAGGTACAGGGAGTATACACCACAGTGGAGTGTCACCAAAATGGTAGTCTAGGAAAATAATCCTGTAGTTAGGTATAACAACAAAAGCATTTTTTAAAGTCTAGTTTATGTGTACAAAATACCTACAAAGCTAAAAGCCCATGTTAATTTGCTTTTTGAGTCTTCTAGTGTGTTATAATGTGTTAAAGTATTGAAAAGTAAAGACATCACCTCAAAGACTACAGTGTGTCTGACCAACACTGTGGTATTTGCAATTGCATCATATGCATGTGAAAGCTGAACAATGAACAAAGACAGAGAAGAATTGATGCCTTTGAATTGTGCTACTGGAGAAGAATGTTAAATATACAATGGGCTGCCAAAAGAACAAACAGATCTATTCTGGAAGTACAACCAGAGAGCTCCTTGGAAGCAAAGATGGCAAGACTCCATCTTAGCATACTTTGGACATGTTTTCAGGAAAGATCAGTCCCTGGAGAAGGACATTATGTTTGGAAGACTGGAGGGTCAGACAAAAATAGGAAGACCCTCAGTGAGATAGATTGACACAGTGGTCACAGCGATGGGCTAAAGCATAAACATAGGTGTGGACATGGCACAAAACCAGGTAGCGTTTCATTCTGTTGTTCATAGGGTTGCTATGAGTCAGAATGGACTCAAAGGTACCTAACAACAACAGCAGTGTGTGACAGTCAGTGCTGCCGTTAATACCAAATTACAGCAATGCTTTGCATCATGTGGTTTCATCTGTGTGCACTACAGGCACGCACTGGTGTTTTGGTTGTGCTGGCATTTTAATAATCACTATTTTGTCAAATTTTCTGGTATTTTAGCTACAATATTACAATAATTTATAAAATTATATTAACCTTTTTGAGAATGAAGGGTAAGTAAAAGTAAAAACCAAAGGACACCCACTGCCTTGAAGCTGATGCTGACTCACAGCAACCCTGTAGGGCAGAGTAGAACTGCTCCATACAGTTTCCAAAGAGTGCCTGGCAGATTCAAACCACTAACCCGGTATGAGTACAGAAAACATTACTAAATCTTCTTTAAGGTCTGGAACATAAGCAGTCCATGCAGGAGTGACACTCTGAGTTACTGCACTGGATAATACCAACCCTCCTGGTGCCACTGAGGCCGGGCACCCTCCTATGCACATAAACTCTGGCTTAAGAATGTTCCTTGTTGGATTTCCTTATTATTTAACTATTGAAATGCAATGAACGAAGAGTTTTTATCAGCCATGAGTCTATTTTTGAGGTGGTTCTTGTGGCTAGAACTGGGATTATTCTTACATCTGTAGACAGCTACGGGTCATATAGAAAGTTCTGACAATCCTGGATGGACTGTCTCACATGGTTTGGTGCCTACTGGTTGCAGGCAGGTTTAGAAAGTCTAGTTATCATAGGGTTTTCTTTTGTGGGGCTTCATGTTCCACCAAACTAGTTCAGGATTTACTAGAGTACTGAGAAAAAGGAAACTGTAAAGTCTATTTAGACTGAACCTTACAACTGGCACAATTGTCATTCTACTGTTTTCCATTGGCCAGGGTAGCCCAGAGGCAATGGATGAGGAAAAAGACTCCATCACTTCATGGAAGGAGCTGCAACATAACTTTGGCAGACTGCGAAAATATCAAGAGAAACACTAAGAGTCTTATGAGCTAGAATTGACTTGACAGCAAGGAGTTTGGGTTTCTTGCTGTTGTTGTTTGGGGGGGATCCTATAGTTATAATAGTCATTGTATGGGGAGTAAGACTTCTAAAGTTGCAGAACCTAAAGACACAGAATAAGAAGCCAAACTTTCACAAGTGGTTCTTCCTAGAAGTAAATGTTAGAGAATCCATCATACCCATTTGACAACTTGTTTTCTAGGTGATGGATGTTTGGTCACTGATTTACAATATATACTGCATTCTGGAGAACAGTATTCCAGCCTCACAATGTGTCAGACACAGTAGACCCAGTAACTGAATTTTCTAAATGCTTTCTGTCATACTATCAGTCTAGCTGATTCAAGGTTATGGAGAATGTGAAAAAACAATAAATTCCCAAAACATAAGCAAAAGCTAAGTGCCATCAAGTCGGATCCGACTCATACATAAACCCATTTTAAAATTAATCAACTTATTCTTCATAATAGAAAAGATATGACAACATGAACCAGACACTTGAGCCCCAGAAATTTCACTGAGGTAGATCTGGCTACTGAATCTCTGGGATTTATAGCCGTTCCTTTCCTCTGGTATATGTGTCTGTTGTCGGGTTGTTGAGCGAAGTTTCTCCTTCATTCCTACCACAGCCAATGAGCATTATGTCATCAGTTAGGTGATTTAGAGACGTATGAAACAGAAAGATAGTCAGATGTCTATGAACAAAATTATGAGATTGGACTCGAAAGCTGATATAGTCCTAACACGGGAGACTCAAGGTGTATGCCCAGCCCTGCCAATTGAAAACAAACAGTTACTTATTTAGAGATAGCTTACATAAATGAAAACTGTACTTGTGTCTTCAAAAGAAGCATTCCAGGTACCAAAGAACAGATTTGCTTGTGAACTAAAATTACACCTGAAATGTTGGCTACAATTGAAGCCACAAGGCGATTAAGTTTACCATAATCTTCTGTCCTTCTGTACGATCCACTGATATGCTAGGCAGTTCAAACAGATGAGCTGAATGGTGAAGTGATGAGATTAATCACGTCCTGCATCTTTCAAGATGCCATATTCCTTTGGTTTTCTCATTTGTAGGTAGAGGCAGTTCTAGTGATTTCCTGACATAACAGCTTCGCTTTCTCGTAGGAAGAAATAAAGTGATTCCAGAAAGAAGATAGAAATGAAAAGAGGTTTCTGTGACTTTGTCAGATTCTGAGCATGTCTATTCCAATATGGTTTCTAGAAATGAAGAAGTAACTACAGAGTTGGTTCAGAAAGGAAATGAACACAGTGTGAGAATCATCCTAACCAAAACTGCATTAATGACCTGACTTCTATCAGCTCTTACACATCTTGGTAGACCACACTGGGGCTTTCAATTTTTGGAAACTGGTAACAGTTCACAGCCAGTGTTCAATAACCCCTCTCCCCAAATTCTTCTTATATTTCCTTCTCCAGTGCACAGTTATCAAAGTAAACAGCTGCAAGTATCTTTCAGGAAGGCTATGAGTTGAATATACATATTATTTCTTCCTCAAAGAACTCAGTATTCAAGGAACTCTGAAATGATGAAATGCCTCAAGTCTGAGAATATGTTGAGTAGTTTCAATTTCTGGTGATTAAAGCAATACTCTGTTCACCAGATTGAAAGTGTTTCCATTTAAACACATCAAATAAAGATTATTAGACTTTTTTTTCTATTTTGGTTTTGAGAACATCATGAACAATTAGCCAAAACCAGCGATCTCTAAACTTTACATCATTTTGATTCTGCTTTGACTTTGTTTAGCAACTTTTATGGTAATCATACCCAACTTGCCCCTGGAAATTATTTGGCCCCTGTCACTCTTGTATCTCTTCATCTGTCTTGAATCAAGATTCAATGCCAGTAGTTCCTACAGAGAGTATGTGACCTAGAGATCTTCAAAGATACAGAAATTCCCTTTTTATTGGATTTCTTGCAGACTTTCAAAAGGAAATACTCTCTGAACATTCTAAAAAATTTAAGAAATTTACTGAATAGATAGATCTTCTGCGATAATTTTACTTTAGAATTTTAATTTCTTCTGACTTTTGGATTCATTCTTCTGCAACACACCACCATGGAAGTTCTGCTTTTTCAATTTCATGAATCTAAGGTTTAGCTGGTTTTGCTCATTTTGCCCCTAGAGATCAGGTTATAGGTCTAGAAGCAGTGCAAAGTAGTGGCAGAGGGGGAGTAGGTCCTGAGGAGGATAAGTGTTCCCTTGCTACCCTAAGTGAGGCTGTTACAGTTATTTAAGCGAAAGCATACAACTTTCTTCAACCAGAAGAAAGGATTCTCCTAATGATATAGGAGATTCAACAGAATTCAGAGTTTCAAAGTTCTCAACTCTACTGAAATCTGCCCATATATCCCTTCCCAATTTTTAGGGTCAAAACCTTCCCAGTAAAAGTCATTTATCACAAGCAGCACTGTAGTTTTAAGTATTCATTTTGAGAGCTAATGCAGCCATAATCATCAATGAGCTTGGACCTGATTTTCAGACATGTCAGCCCTGCATCTGTGGCTGGTAATCATTTCTCTCAGGGCATCAAAGGTCTAAAAGGTCTGCTCCCTTATCTAGACTTTAAGATGAGTAATCAAAGCCACCTTAAAATAAGTCCATCGTATTCTTTATGCATGTTTTCCATTTTTGGGGGGAGAATGCTCTGAAGCAGTAACTGCTTGATCTGAATTCAGTCTTTTGTGATCATTTGATTTTATATGTTCTACTAAAAAGTTTAGGTAACTGCTTTGCCACTGAATTCCACGGACTACCTTGCGTCTTGAGAACATATATATAGCTATTTTCGTTATACTATTTATTAAGTATTTTAACCTACAGAAACCAAATATTTCATAGTTACCATTTTTTTTCTGTAAGGCTTTTGGCTTTCCTCCTGGTAAGTGGCCAAGGGCACTAGCAATTACGGATCAGCTAATCCAGTTAATATGGTTGATACAATTTATACTAGGACCTCATTGCCTACCAAAAGTAGTTTAATCTCAAGCATTCTTCCTCCTGAGAGTGTGAGCTTTCCTGGTCTCAACTCATAGTGTGGGAGGTGTAACAGGATTCCCTTGCATCACTGGGCTTTTATTTCAGGCCACATTCTCTAGAAGGGAGGAATCAATGAAGAAAAAACAGTGAATAAACACACACACACACACACACACACACACACACACACACACACACACACACACACACACACACACACACACACACACACCAGTACAAACATATGAGGTCAGACAATTTGGCTCACAAACTCATCCTAGAAAAGTGTTACATACCTCATTGGTAAATATCACTATGGTCACCTTCGAAGTACTCCCCTCGGGAAGCTGTGTGTCGACACCAGCACCTAAGACATTTTTCTAAGCAATTTTGGAACTCTTTTTCTTTGCAGACAAGGTCTGCAAAATAACTTTGCAAACTCATCCCAGATAAAGTGCTTTGAAGGGTGGACTAGGCTCTGACATTGGTGCACAGCTTCCCAAGGGAGAGTACTTTGAAAATGACCATAGTGATATTCAGCAGTGAGGAATGTAACACTTTTTCTAGGGTAAGTCCATGAACTTAATTGTCTGACCTCATATGTGCATGTGTATGTGTAAACATATACATAAATATATGTATGTACAGAGAAAAAGTGATCTGTTTCCAAAAAATGACATTTGCAGTTATGGAGATTAGCAAGTACCAAATCTGTGAGTCAGACAGCAGACTGGAGCTTTCTCCTGACTCACGTGGTTAACAAATCCAAAATACGCAGGTCAGGAGTCAGACTGCTAGTTCATGACCTAAAAATCCAGGTCACTGAACAGTCTGACCAAGAGAGAGTATAAGCTTTGCCAGAATATCCACGAGGTCTGACAATAAAGTCTGCAAACTTAATTGTTCTGTGTGCTACATACCTCATTGCTGAGTATCACTGCAGTCACCTTTGAAGTTCTCCCATTGGGAAGCTATGCGCTGATGCCAGCCCCAAGTCTACCTGTCAAAGAAATTTTGGAACTCTTTCTGGACTGGCCATTACACACAATGGTGTGGAGGCAAGTTTGCAAACTTAATTGTATAGTTGCCAGTGATGGAGTTTTTAGTAAACAACTGCTTTGAAACACCCTCCCTACCCAACTGATTTAACCCCCATTGACTTCTTCACCAGCAGATAAAGGAAATGTTGAAAGGAAGACATTTTGATGACATTCAAGACACCAATTGTAATCCAACGACAGCTGTGATGGCCATTCCAGAAAAAGAGTTCTGAGGCTGCTTTGAAATGTGGACTAGGTGCTGGCATTGGTGCATCGCTTCCCAAGGGGAGTACTTCGAAGGTGACTATAGTGATACTTAGCAATGAGGCATGTAACACTTTTTCTAGGATGAGTTCCCAAACTTAAGTGGTGGTCTCGTACAGACACTGGATGAAGGTCAAGTCTAGAAGGAAAATCCCTTTGCAGCTGAATGGTTGTTCATATCAGATCACTATATGGAGAATGATTACACAATTCCTGCCAAACCGCTGAGATCAGGGCCCAGCCAACCTAATACACAGCATTAAGCACCACAGCTTCATAGCCTAAACTTATTTTTGTTCCAACCTGGAAAAATTGCCAAAACTCTTGCACATCTGTTAGCCTGTCATCACCTCTAAGGGAATTAGCAGATGCAACTTGCAAAAAAACTGTTTCTGATGTCAGAATCACCTTTTCAGATTTACTAGTTTTATTGAACCTGGGCTTTCTAATTTTTCACCACCTTGTTAGCACTTTGATGTCGTGGAGCACACGTTTCATATACTTTGCAAGCTTTTATTAGTTGTTGTCAGATAGATATTTAAGTTCACATTGGTGTTCAGCAGAATCAGAAACTAACACAAAAACTCGCACTATTTATTTTTTATATAAAATTTTAAAATGAATACCCCCCCCCAAAAAAAATGCTATAGTCAAGTCGATTCTGATTCATAGCAACCCTAGAGGTCAGAGTGAAACTGCCACATAGAGTTTCCAAGGAGCAGCTGGTGGATTTCAACTGCTGAAACTACCCCAGAGTGTTACTTAGGCTGTAACATTTGCAAGAGCAGATTTCCAAGTTCTGTTCTCTTATGGAAAAACTGGTTCATTCAAACCATGGACTTCATAATTACAGTCAAGTGCTCAATCACTATGCATCCAGGACTCCCTAAATAACCCTGACACATCTATCCATCTACAAACTTTGCTCTATAGGTACCAACTTTGATTAAAATAAGACTGACCTAAAACACATTGAAATACCATTTGTCACCTACTATGTTGAAAAAGTGATCTGAATAGTATTTTTCTATCTTTTTTTTTACTGTTATTGTGTTTTAAGTGAAAGTTTACAATTTGAGTCAGTTTCTAATCCTAAAACTTATACATACTTTGCTATATGACTCTATATTGTCTCCCCGCACAGTGACAGCACACTCCTCCTTTCTACCCTAAATTTCTTGTATACATTCAACCAATTCCTATTCCCGCTCTTCTCATCTTATCTCAGGAAAGGAGCGGCATCATTTTATGTCTTATAGACCAGTGTTTGTCTGCGAGGTTGGCTTCCAGAATATTTCAGTTCTGGGATAACAGAGAGTCCAGGAGCCGTATCTTCCAGAGATCCTCCAATCTGTCAGACCATCATGTCTGGTCTTTTTACTAGAGTTAGAGTTGTGCATCTCCCATTTCTCTCATTCCATCAGGACTCTGTTGAGTTCTCTGCAAGGGGAGTTCTCTGTACTGTTGAGTTCTTCTGGTACCTAAGTAATGTAATTTCTATTTTATAAAGCCCTTTTCTATCTCTTGAGTATATATATTCCTTATTTTTTTGATATTTTTCATTCTCTTTTGCTCCAGGTGGGTTGAGACCAATTGATGCTTCTTAGATGGTTATTTGCTAGCTATTAAGATGCCAGATGCCACTCATCAGAGTGGAATGCAGAACATTTTCTTAACAAGCTTAGCTATGCCAGCTGACCTAAATGCCTGCTGAAACCAAGGTCTCCAGTCCCTTGACCCTGCTTCTCTGATCCTTGCAATGTTTGATTGTAGTCAGAAAACTTTTTGGCTTTTGTTTAGCCCAGTTGTGCTGACTTCTCCACTACCTCGTGTTGTACCTCCCTTCATCAAAAATAATTCTTATCTAGTATCAAATTAGTAAGTATCCCTCTCCATCCTCACATTCGTAATCACCAAAGGCTGTTTTCTTCTGTGTTTAAGCCTTTTCTTGAGTCCTTATAATAGTGGTCTCATACAGTATTTGTCCTGTTGTGACTAACTAATTTCATTTCCTCCATGTAGTGAAATGTTTTCCACATTCATGATTGTTCTTTATCATTGTGTAATATTCCATTGTGTGAATACACCATAGTTTGTATATCCATTCATCTGTTGTTGGGCATATAGGTTGATTCCATCTTTTTACTATACTGGACAGTGATGCAATAAACATTGGTATGTATGTCTGTTTATGTGACAGCCCTTATTTCTCTACAAAATATTCCAAGATGTAGGATTGCTAGATCATATGGTGTTTCTACTGCTAGATTTTAAGAAAGCGTCAAATTGATTTCCAAAGTGTTTTTACCATTTTACATTCCTACCAGCACCGTATGGGTGTTCTGGTGTCTCTGCAACCTCTCCAGCATTTATTATTTTGTGTTTTTCAGATTAAAGCCAGCCTTTCTAAGATGAGATAGTGTCTCATTGTAATTTTGATCTGAATTTCTCTAATGGCTAATGATCGTGACCATAGTCTTCTTTGGTGAAGTGTATGTTCCTGTCCATTGTCCATTATTTAATTGGGTTATATCCTTTAGTTGTTGAGGTTCTACCATATCTTCTAGATTTTAAAGGTTAGATTTTGATCATATTGGTTATAGCCAATTTTTTTTCCAAACCTGATGGTTGACTTTTTACTGTTTTGGTGAAGTCATTCAATAAACATAAGTGATTGACTTTTAAGAGTTCCCTGTTGTCCATTGTCTTTTCTGGCCTTTGGGCATTGTTAGTGTTGTTTTTTTACTCTGTATATACAATGCATTAGGGCCTCTGGCATGATCCCAGTTTTTTCTTCCATGATCTTTATTGTTTTACACTTTATATTTAGTTATTTGACTCATTTTGAGGTAGTTTCTGTGCATGGTGTGAGATTGAGTCTTGTTTATTTTTTATTTTATGTTCCCCCCCCCCCCCCCCGCCACCGTCCTCAGAAAGGTATCCATTTACACCAATACCATTTACTAAAGAGATCACCATTTTCCCCCAATTAGGTTTTGGGCCTTTGCCAAGCATCAGCTGTTCATAGGTGGATGATTTTATGTCTGGATTCTCAATTCAGTTCCATTAGGCTATGAGGTCTGACAGACTACAAACTTAATTGTTCTAAATGCTATATAACTTGTTGTTGAACATCTCAACAGTCACCTTTGAAGTACACTCCTTGGGAAGCTATGCACTGATGCCAGTGCATAGTCTACCCTTCTAAATACTTTTGGAACTCTTTCTGGAATGGTCATTGCACAGGATAGCACAGTGGCAAGTTCACAAATTTAATTGTATAGTTGTCTGTGAGGGAGATTTTACCCAATAAACAATAACTGTGTTGGAATACACTCCCTGATCACCTGATCTGGCCCCCAGTGACTTTTTAATGCATCTGAAGATAAAAGAAATATTGAAAGAAATATATTTTAATGACGTTCAGGACATCTAGGGTAATACAGTGACAACTCTGACAGTTATTCCAGTAAAAGAGCTCCGAAATTGCTTTGAAGGGTGGACTAGGCACTGGCATTGGTGCATAGCTTCCCAAGGGGAGTACTTCAAAGGCAACCATAGTCATATATAGCAATGAAGTATGTAGCACTTTTTCTAGGATGAGTTCACAACCTTAATTGGCAGTCCTAGTGTCATCCCATTTCCTTCTTGTCTGCATGAGTAGTCTGAGTTACTCTTATTGACTCTCCTTTGTTAGATTTTTTTTTTTGTTCTTCCCTAGCTGCCTCTAAAAATTCTCTCCCTATCTTTGGGAAGTTTGTTTATAGTATGTGTTGGTGTCTTTCTTTTGGATCTACTTTATATGCAGTTTGATGAGCATCTTGGGTAGGTACCAGCTCTCATGATATCAGAGAGATTTTGTGTTAACTCTGTCTGTATTTTCTGTTACTCCTCTTTTTCTGATCCTCCAATCAGTTGTAGATTATGCCTCTAGATAGCATCCCTCATAATTATTAGTGTTTCTTTATCTTTTAAAAATTCTTCCATCTAATCTTTCCTCAAATATTGTGATGTCAAGTGTTTTATCTTCAGTGTCACTAATTTTGGCTTTCATTGCCTCAATTCTGCTCCTTTGACTTTCTATAGAGTTATATAATTTTGTAATTTTATTATTAATTTTCTGAATTTCTGATTACTGTTTCTTTATGCTTTTTGCAGCCTATTTAATTTGTTATTTTGCTGTGCTGCATTTTGCCTGATCTCCTTCCTGATTTCTTAAAGAGTTTTAAGTATTAATCTTTTGAATTCTACCTCTGATAATTCCAGGAAGTTTTCTTCATCTGTAAAGTATGCCATTTCTTTGTTTTTGGAACTTTCTGAAGATGTCATGGCCTGTCCCTTTAAGTGATTTGATATTGAGTGTTGTCTTCAATTAAACTTTGGTGGTGTAGTTGTTAGGTGGTAGGCTAATAACCAAAGACTGGCAGGTCAAATCCATCAGGCACTCCTTGAAAACTCTGTAGGGATAGTTTTCTCTGTCCTATAAAGTTGCTGTGAGTTGGAATCAACTTGACAACAAGGAATTTGTTGTTGTTGTTTTTTTTTTTGGTTGTCTCTGAGCCATCAGTAAGTTGTTGTATATATTTATTTTATATTTGCTTATTGTAGTCTAGCTTCTTGTTTTGCTTTGTTTTGCAATGACAAAGTCAGCTGGTCTTGTGTACTAGTTTGATTATTGGTGACTTTGAGTCTGTAATGTCTGTTACTAGTTGATTAGATCCGTTACTAGAGAGGTTAAATACAAGTTAAATATATCCAGTATTTAACTCAGGTGCCCAGACATTTGGTTACCATGTGTGTGGTGCAGGCTCTCCCTCACAGAGGTAAATGGGCAGGGGTGATTGGTACAGGCACAGGTATCTGGCTGCACAGGGGGTTGACTGCCCTCAGTGAATGTGAGGAAAGTGTGTACACTTATGGCTGAGCCTAGGCCAAGGAATTGTGTCTGCCTTGAGTTTCCAGCTTAGAGGAACCAGCAGCTTATTTTTATTTATTTGTCTGTTTGTTTCTTTCTTTATTTATCTCCCTTGTTTGTTAAACTTTTCCCTTTCTGAATCTAGGAGATGGCTTAGGGCAAGTGCAAGGAGGTCTGCTTCCAGCCAAGATAATTGTATCAGTCTCTGGAGCTGGGTACAATACAGACAAAGGAGAGGGAAATTATGTAGAAAGGGAGAGCAGTTTATCCTGATAGAGAAATTTAGATACTCTCATGGTAAAGTAAACTCAATCTACTTAAGTTTTGATGATGGAACCCTATTTTTTCACTTATTCTGGAGGCATGGGTAGGCTCTCCACTGCTTGGTCTCTTCTGCTCAGGGAGACAGTTTCTGAAATCCACTGCTCTGCTGGCCAGCATCACTGCCACAGATTCACCTTCAGATTGCCAATTCCTGTTCGGTTAGATTTTGCCATTCCAAGGTACTTCCAGACCTGCTTTCCATTCCATTACGCTCAGTCCAATTTCTCAACTTTCCCTTTGATGTTCAGGGCTCCTAGAATGTCATATATAGTCCATCCTTTATTATTATTGGTCTTTGTTGACAGAGTGATCACAAGAAGTGATCAACTTCTCTGCCATCTTAGCTCTGCTTCCTCTCACTAAATAACATTTTCAAGTCATGAATATTTTCTTCTGAAAAATATGCATTACCAACTTTGTCCATTCTAAAGCCTAGAGGCAGTGGGAACCCTCATGCTTACAATAGTCTCTAAATAACATTTCTCAATTAAAGAACCAGGAAATCTTGGAGAAATCTCTATGGTGCAGTAAATGCAAAAGATGAACCTGGAATATGTTATTATTTCAGAAGTCAAGGGATTCTCAAAGATGCCTGTGATCATGTCAAAAGTACTACTAGAGTCAGCTTACATTGGCATCTGATGGAATGGTTTAAGAATCATAAAGAGTAAAAATCACAAAAGATGGAAAACTGTCAAACATGTAAAAGTTTTTGAGCTTGAAATAATACCAGAAATAGTCTCACTGGTCATAATTACAGGTTTATGGGCAGCAAACATCATATTAAAAATTAGTTTATAAAGAGTATATGTTTGTCAATCCTCTACGTAAACTTTATTAAAAATTAAGTGAATAGTTGACAAGTTGAGGATTTTAGCTAGCTAATAGAGAAAAAATGCTAGAATATAAAATCACTCTTATGAGCTCTGTAAGGAAACAATCTATTACCTATGATGTTATTATCATATGCTTCCTTGAAAGAAATATTGCAGTATCAGTAACAACAAATGAGCGTTGATATTAACTAAACAAAGACCTATATTTTTAAAGCCAAAAATTCTTATACGTGAGTATAAATAAGTGTTCTATTTCTGTATCATGAATCGATATTAGAACGTAAACCACAAAACAAGGCACAATTGAAATTTCTAAGCTTCTTTTTATTCTCAATAGAAATACACCAAGGCTACACACTTCAAAAACAGGAAACTTCAATGGAGAGAACTGTATATTTATATAGAGAGAATAAAGGGAAAAAAAGTCTGCAGCATATATAAAATTGTCTGAAATTTTCTCAAAATTTTATTTCACTGTGATGAGAAACAGAGAAGTGTTTAGGTAATACTACGTGATGTTTGCCAATGTATTCATTTCCACAGGTAATACTTTAAACATTCTTAGTTATTTCTATAGATTCTTTACAAGAAATAGATATTTTTAGATGTTCATTGCAAGGTAAAAGGACACCTTATTCAGGGCAGAAAGTAGGTTTTTTTTTCCTTTTTACCTGAGGCCTAAAAAGAATTAGTGTGTCCTAAATTTAGAAAATTAGGAGGCAAGGCTAAAATAAATACAATAAGTCTCCTATCTAGTTATACATTCACCTTTAAATGAAAGCTTTCTTGGTAAAACATTCGTAAAATAAATATGTTAGCTGGAGAGAAAATATTTATTTATTTAACTTTTTGACTAAAGATAGTGAAAAATGGCAGAAATACAGGTAGATGAAAATAAGGAGAGGAGAATTGGCTTCTTTAATTTTGCACTAGTTTTCCTTAGCCTCTCCTGTTTCATTTTCTAAAACCATCAAAGAAGAAGGAAACAATAGTACTTACTTTCCTGGAAACAATAGATAAATAATACTGTAAACAGTTAATCTAACAGTGTGGTCAATTTGCTGAAAAAATTAAACTAATTTTTGATAGCATAAACATGAGAACAATGGCACAAGCATAACAACAACTGTGAAGGTGGTATAGACAGGGCAGTGTTTCATTGGCCAAATGGACAAAAATTAAAACAAAGATAAAAATGTAAGGAAGCAGGGAAACTAGATTAACAGAAATGGAATGGCCGGAATGGCCAGAATGAAAATTGTGTAGAAATTGTTGAATGGGAATCTAAGCTGTTGTGTAAACCTTCACCAACAGCACGAAAACCAAACACAAACCCGGTGACATCAAGTCAATTCTGACTCATAGCAACCCCATAGGACAGAGTAGAGCTGCTCCAAAGAGTTTCCAAAGAGTGCCTGGTGGATTCAAACTGCTGACCTTTTGGGTTGGCAGACATAACACTTCACCATTACACCACCTTTCCTTTTTTTTTAAATTGTTAAACTGCAAACCTTTCTCCATCAAAGCCCGTCAGTTTCTACATCAATTTGCATTCTTTCCTGAGAATACACTGATATTTTCCTGATTATGAAAAAGAAGCAGCATATTGACTAAATCTGAAATACTTGATTATGAGGATACATTTTAAAAATGCAATTGGGAAATAAAGTTACAGACAACCAACCTCTGATACAGCGTCTCTAGTTTCCCATAGCAAAGATCTTGATGGTCTTATCAAGAAAAATGAAATTAAAAATTATCCAAATTCTACTCCAGAATAAACAAAATCTTAGTTTATGCTAAAAAAAAAATAATAATTTAATACCTCCAACCACAGCAGATCAGACTATGTTCTGTTAATCATGAGAGGTAATTAAATATCCATCTTGCTTAATACTGGGTATAAGAGCAAAAATATTAACAACAGTATATAGGGAAACCTAAAGATAACGTCTTTGTTTGCTTTGCGGTTGTCTCAGTCTCTATCTCTTTCTCTTTCTCTCCTCTCTAACTCCATTGCTTAGAGTACTACCTCCAAGACAGGGGAGAATTCCTGACTTTGTCAATAGTCTGAAGATGGTTACTTTATGCACATTTTTCAGAGAAACCCTAATAAGAAACAAAGTGTGAAGCCACAAAATTATAACTTTGAAAACTTTCACATACATAATGTAACTCAAAAAGTGATTTGAGTTCCTGTAAAGATTGATCCTTTTATCAAAGGGGAATGAAACAGTATTCAATTAGGTAACCAGTAATCTAGATACGAAGGAAACTACACCAAGATTCTGACTGTGTTTCTCTAGAACCTGCACATTATGAAGCTGTCAGAAGGTCTGCACATAGCCGCAGATTCCCCCAAAGTCATGATTGGCAGTTTTAGTTGGAGAAAAACTGTCATTTGGAAATCAGGCTAAGTAAACTCCTTCAGGGCCTGAAACTGGGCAATTTAGCTAGATATCTCATTAGGATATTACAACTTTTGGAAGGCTAAAGAAAAGGAAAACATCTCATTAGAATGTATAGATATTCCCTCTGTTGTAATTATTACCATGAGTGTCCTCAGAAATGCATATCATATTGCCTTTTGGCTGGAAAAGCACAGAACAACGTTGCCCAATTTTTTCTCTCCACTCATTTATTATTTCTGCATCACCAATTCATTTATTCTAACAGTTGTCAATTTGAAATCCTACGAAGTCGTGATATATTGCTTGCCTAGAATTACATTAAAGCAACCAAAAGACAGAATAAAAAGCAATTTATAACATTCCGTGAAACAAAGTATGTGGTTAGCAATTATCTGACTGTATTTGCATCACTTTAAACTAGCATTTAATTGTATACTCTTTTCTATTGCTCTTCATTTATATCTTTCCCCAGTGCATGATATTTCTTATTTTCAATTTTGAAGAACAAAGCATAAAACAATACCAGTCTTTTAAGAAAGAAACCCTAGTGGCATAGTGGTTAAGAGTTATAGCTGCTAACCAAGAAGCTGGCAGTTCAAATCCACCAAATGGTCCTTAGAAACCATTATGGGGCAGTTTTTCCCATCCTATAGGGTTGCTGTAAGTTAGAATCAATGAGATGGCAACAGGTTTTTGTTTTATTGAAAGAGTTAAGAATTAATCAAGAAGACTTGGCCAGAAGACAGAAATAGATTCATTGTGTCATCCCTCTCACAAGGACCAAAAACAAACAACTAAATCAGGTATTTATGAAAATCTTGGAACCCTAAGCATTAAAGACAAAGCTGAAGAATTGTGCTCAGTGGCAGGTAGCAAAGACAAATGAAAAACAGGGAAATGAAGAATTGTAGATCTCTGAGTCTCCAGTGTCCTGCTAGCCACAATTACATGGTACAGACATACTGAGACGAACAGCAGCATCCTAAGCAGAAATCCACCACATCTGGCATAGTTAAGCAGAAGCAACTATGCATACACTTTCACAATCAAATAGAAGTGATACTAGAAACACAGACGTTAAGTTCATGATCCTAAACCATTACACGTATCTCAGCCTCCACCACCCCACCAGAGCGCTGAAGCCAAGGAGCACTTTCTCCTCCATATTCATCCTACCCTACCCTACAACCAGCCAAGCAGCGTTCAACACTCTGCTGCCTAAGCTAGGAACTGGTGGCTCTGGTCCAGAAGTCCTCACACCTTTGCCAAGTCACTGGGACAGGCAGTCCGCAGACTTGCAGTGCCCTTCACCTCTGATCACCCACACCAAAGCCTTGCTGGGCAAGCTGCAACAGTGTATCTACATTGGCATAAAAGAGATAGGGTTCTCAGCCGAAGGCCATTTTCACTGGTGGCAGTCAAGTGGGAACAGCAGATCTGTGGCACAACAAAAAAGAAGAAAGAGTCAAAATCAAAACATTAATCCTACAGTTCAAACAAATAGCAGCAAAGGAAGCTCATGAGCAGCAAAATCAGGAAATAATAAATATTACAGCAGAAATGAATGACATAGAGAATAGGAAAAAAAAAACAAAACAATAGAAAGAATAAACAAGACCAAAAGCTGTTCCTTTGAAAAGATCAAAATCAAAAACCACTGACCAAATCATCAAAAGAAAAACAAAAGAGGAAACAAATAACCTGAATAATAAATAGATCTTGGGATCTATTTATACCCACAATAGTCAAAACAGTTCGGTACTGGTACCACAATAGATACAGACCAAAGGAGCTGCACCGAGAACCCAAATGTCAGTGCGTCCGTCTATGATTAACTGGTATCTGACAAAAGGCCCAAGTCCACTAACGGGGGAAAGACAGTCTGTTTAACAAACGATGGTGGCATACCGGAATACCCGTCCGTTAAAACACGAAGCAAGAGCCATACGTTGAACTATCCACGAAAATGGAATCAAAATGAGTTGAAGACCTAAATAAAAAACCTAAAATGATAAAGATTTTGAGAGAAAAACAGGCACAATGCTAGGGGTTCTAATGTATGGCAACTCTAAAAGACAGAGTAGAATTGTTCCCTAAGGTTTCCAAGGAGTACTTCGTGGATTCCAACTGCTGACAATTTGGCTAGCAGCCACTACTCTTAAATACTATGCCTCCAGAGTTTCCATAAATAGTAAGCAAACCATAAACTATAATGCAAAATCACCAGTAGAGAAGCCAGATGACTAGGTGCTCCTGAAAGTTAAACATTTGCGCTCACTAAAAGACTTAACCAGAAGAGTGAAAAGAGGAGCAGGCTGAGGAAGACAAATTTGTCCAACAAAATTCGAATCTATGAAGTCTACAAAATACTTCAACACACCTCAACAAAGAAAAGACAAAAATCCCAATAAAAAAATAAATGGGCAAAAGATGTGAACAGACATTTCACCAAAGAAGACATTCAGGTAGCTAACAGGCACATGGCACATGAGAAAATACTTGTAATCATTAGCCATTAGAGAAAAGCACATCTAAACTGCAAAGAAATGCCTTCTTACCCCAACACTACTAGCACTGATCAAAAAAACAAAACAAAACAAAACAGAACAGAAAATAACACATGCTGGAAAGGTTGCAGGGAGACTAGAACTCTAATACTAACACACTGCTAGTGGAAGTGTAAAATGGTACAACAGCTTTGGAAAATGGTAGACTAATTCTTTAACAAGCTAGAAATAAAAATACCATATAATCCTGCAATCTCTCTCCTAGAGAAATAAGACTTGTCACCTGAATAAACATATGTACACTGATGCTCAATGCAACACTATTCACAGTAACAAAACGATGGGAAAAAACTTAAGTGTCCATCAGTAGATGAATAGATAAAGAAATTATGGTACATACACACAGTGGAATACTGCACAACAATAAAAAACAATGATGAATCTGAAACATCTCATAACATGGATGAATGTGGTAGATATTATTGTGAGTAAATTAATTCAAATCCCAAAAGGACAAATACTGTATGAGACCAGTATTCTAAAGACCTCAAGAGAAGATTTGCACAGGAAAAAAAAAGGTTGGTTCAAGCATGGGGAGTGAAGGAGAAGAGAAATCAATCACTAGATGGTAGATAAGTATCAATGTTTTTGAAGAGAAAGACAACACATAATTTGAGGAAAGTCAGCATAACTTGACCAAGGCAAAGGCATAGAAGTT
Source organism: Heterohyrax brucei (assembly GCA_028571685.1). Lineage (NCBI taxonomy): Eukaryota > Metazoa > Chordata > Mammalia > Hyracoidea > Procaviidae > Heterohyrax > Heterohyrax brucei. Next base: position 81,846,187 of record CM053143.1, read on the forward strand.
TCCTAGACATGTACAGTTTGAGGGACCAAGTTGCTAGGGCTAAGAGCTGGGTATTATAGTCTCCAGGGCATCTAGGTCAACTGGCAGAATGCGATTCGTAAAGAAGATATTCTACACTCTGGTAAGTAGCATTTGGGTTCTTAAAAGCTTGTGAATGGTCATGTAAGATACTTCAGTTCGTTCAATCCCACCCAGAGCAAAGTAGAATGAAGAAAACCAAGGACACAAAGAAAACATTAACCCAAAGATCTGAAGGACTACAGGAACCTCAAACTCCACCAGTCTGAGCCCAGAAGAACTAGATGGTGCCCAGTTACCAACGCATACAGTTCTAACAAGGATCACCCCAGAGAGCTCTGGACAGAACGAGAGACAAACATAGAACAAAATTCAAATTCACAATCTGATAGAAACTGGAGGGCCTCCAAGACTATGATTCCTGGGCACTCTGCTAGCTCAGGACTGAAACCACTCCTGAAGCTCATTTTTCGACAATCATTAAACAGGCCTACATTATCTGAGTGTAGAGTATTTTTGTTATGAATTGTATTATGCCAGGTGACCTTGATGTCCCTGAGACTACAGTCCCCAGGTCTTAGCCCCAGCAATTTGGTCCCTCAGAATGTTTTTGTCTAGGAAACTTCTATGCCTATGCTTTGGTCAAGTTATGCTGACTGTCCCCAAATTATGTGTTGTCTTTCTCTTCAAAAAAGTTGATACTTATCTACTATCTAGTGAGTCATTTCTCTTCCCTTCACTCCCCACCCTTGTAACCAACAACAACACTTGTGAGGAATGTGCCTCTTAGTTAAACTAAATGTATGAGACCAAATGGCAGCTCTTGCCCAAAAGCAAGATGAGAAGGTGGGAAGAGACATAAAAACTGGACAAACGGACTTGTGGAAATCGAGGTAGACAGTGGGGAAAGTATTGTCACATTGTAAGGACTCCAACCAATGTCAGAAAGCAGTATGTGTATAAATTTTTTAATGAAAAACTAACATGAACTGTTAACTTTCACCTAAAGCAAAAAAAAAAAAAGAATATGTTAATGATCAAATAACTTGTCTGGCAACTGCTTCTTTTCATAGCCTCCTGTATCATATGGTATGTGATATAATGGTCAGTCAAGAATACATCTAAGCATGAATGCAAGTGATTGATTTGTAATCTACTATTCTGAAATTCTAGGTAGTACACCATGTGTAATATGTGGCTATGTAAGAAAAGTTACTCTTCAACAGGAGATTGTATATTGAATTTTCAAGCTCGCATTAATGTAAAACCTAAATTATTTCCAGCTTCCTACACAGACCAAAAGATAACTCTTGAGGATCCATCCACCTAATTACTAACAATATCAAGAACTCACTTTTGATATCGGTATATTATCTCAGTCTTCTTGTAATGACATCTTCAATCTCAATCGCATTTATCCCTTTACAGCCTCCAAATATAAATCCATGAAGAATGGAGAAAACTAAAATCTATTGTATACAAGCTTTCTCTAGATCTGACCTATTTGTTTTCATCAGGCTTACTGAATTATTTAATTTGAGCTGTACAACTCCAGAAGATGTGTGGATTTCTTCTTAATGTAAGAAGTCTCCTCAATCCATGAAGAAATAATAGAGTAAGTTCTTAAACGTTACCCAAAACTACATATAAAGCACAGTTGATGAATCCTTGATTCATTTTGGCAAACAGCCCCTGTGCTCACAGCATTCTATACCCTCTGATGACACGTCAAAAGGATGCACGCACATCCACACAGCCCTTTCTTATGCATACTACAAATGTGTTCATTTACACGTTGATTTGCTTTTCTGCAAAATTTGCTCGTATATTTTCATACAATAGCAAACAGGTTTTGAACATCCCAATGGAAGCTGTACTGAAAAAACTGAAACCAGAGACAGAAGTGTGCACACACATGGAAACATACATGCACACGGAACACAGATGGCAAGTTCATGAATTTTTACTGAACATGTAACTAGTACAGCTCCTCTCTGCTACCTTTCTCATTTGCCTGTGTTATACCTCAAGTAGCCTGCTATTTTTATAGTCAATTGTCTCAGCTGAACAACTTTCTCAAATTCTTTCAGATTTTTTTTTTTTTAAGATTTAACCACTAAAAAAATCCACATTAAGATGTAACTTTGCGCCTGTTGCTCTAGTTCTGAAAGTCCATATATGTGTTCTTAACATTTATGATTGCACCTTAGAATGCCCCAAATTACTTGTGCAACTCGGTAATTGAGAAGAGGAAATAGATGTCCCTTTGTGTGTTGGGGGGGGGGGGAGTCAATTAATTGTTCTTACAGTTACTTTTAAGAAAATAACCAAAATGAATTGGTAGTAACCACTTTTCTGAGCTTGTTAGTTTTAATTTGGAAGTCTTACAAATTCAAATGTCTGTTTCTGTCTGCCCTCCTGCTCACTACTACTGAAACCACACAGGAGGCTTTCCTTTAATTAATTAGCGTGTAATTAAACAGCAGGTGCCCAAGCAGAGGCAGGAGAGCTGGTTCCATCTGTTCCGCAGGGTCTTGGGATGGCAAATAGAGAGCTCTCCCACGTATTTTACCTTAAGCAGTTTTTGCATTTTAGTTTCCAGCTTATTCTTTTACAAATTAGTCTCATGATTATAATTTGACACTTCAAAATTAGAGCCCCTCCAGCATTTACCCTGAAAACATACAAAACGATTATGCAGGGAAGGAGAGAAAATGTTCAGTAAAATTCAGATTGGCAAACACAATTAAAAGAATATATCATTCACTTATTAACCTAAAAAGCGAGCAAACATTATTCTGTGAAAGCAACCAATTTTAATCTGAAGATACAGGAAATTTAGAGACGCTGAGAAGAAGGGCAACACTCCAGAGAACACAGGTGGCATGAGCTTTGGGGGTGGGGGGAGCTAGTGTTTTCTTTCAGTCTGGAGGAGTCTCCAAACTTCCAAAACCAGAAAAGTAATTCTTGCTGGGGGGGGGGGGGGGAGGGACTCTGAGAGCACAAAATAAAAACGTCTTTTATTATCATATATAGGGACACTTATGCTCTATAGTTCAACCTGTAAATCACTCTTATTTCCTCTGCAAAACTACGTTTCTTCAGAAGACAACTATTCCGTTTATTTTTTTTTATTCTCATAAAAGATGCTAGACTCCTGAATGGCTATTTGATGAATGGCAGTAATTCAATCAACTTTTTTTTTTTTTTTTAATCCGTTGGGTAAAGCAGCTCTTGCCATTTGATTTGAGCATGTTCAAGGGGAAGGCTAGAGCTCGGGTCATAGGTTGATCATTTTCTAAAATAAAGCTGATACATTCAAGCGATGTTTTCAGGATTATTACCCCTGAAGTAAGGAGCCTGGGTGGTGCAGTGGTTAAGCCTTCAGCTGCTAGCAGAAAGGGAGGCAGTTTGAACCCACCTAGTGGTCTCATGGGAGAAAGACCTGGTAATCTCCTATAAAAATTACAGTCTAGAAAATCACACAGGAAGTAGTAATCTGTCACATGGGGGTGCTATAAGTCAGATTTGACTTGGTGACACTCAAAAAAAATCCTTAAAAAGAAAGAATAGTTTTAATGAAAATTATGCAGTGCATGGTATAAAGAGACAATAAACATAAAGGTAACTCACAAAATAGGTCTGAGTTTGTAATCAATGCTTTATTTGCCAGAATGTTAGCAAAATAATTACATTTACTTGCTTATATTAGTAAGTAAATGAAAACAATCCCCCTAATTAACTACATTAAATAGTCCTGGCATAAGATTAAGAACAAACACACAAAATAATCAGTATAATATAGTTATTAAACTAAGCTACAATTCATTGATTCAATGAATATATATTAAGCTCTTTACCTGATAGGAAACCCTGGTGGTGGAATTGACTGGACAGCAATGTTTTGTTTGTTTGTTTACCTGATGAGTGAGCACAAACCTAACCCCACGTATATGATACTTTGTTGTTGTTAGTTGCCATTGTGTTCATTCTGAATTCCAACCTAGCAGGATTCCTACCTAGCACAACCCCACGTGTGCAGGGAAGAACTGTGCACTATATGGTTTTCAAGGCTGCAATCATTCAGAAGCAGACTACCAAGCCCATCTTCCAAGAACCCTCTGGCTGCGTTTGAACAGTTAACATTTTGGTTAGTACTTGAGAGCTTAACCCTTTGCATGACCCAGGGACTCCTGTACAATGCTTGGAAACTCTTTATAAAATTGTAACACAAATATTTTTGGAACAAGTTTATCACACAAGAGGTAAGCAGCACTTTAAAGCCTTTAAAAGAGGTATTTTACCATGTTAAGAAGACCAGGAGTTGACTCTTGAGTTGAGATCATAATAGTGAGTAGGACTTGACCTGATAGAAAAGGAAAGAGTTTTTGAGTAGATGGAACAGCAAATGCAAAAGCTGTTTATAGGTGTCAGTAGCACAACTAGAACGCTTCTGAAGTGGTCCAGAAGAGAGGCAATGACAGACTGCTCTCAAGTTGTGGGAGTAGAGATGGGGAGTAGTAAACAGACGCTGAGTTACAGATGAGTGCTTGTACAGTATACTATGATTATTTGTACACTACTGTGAGTTTCATCAGCTTTCAATATATAAGTAAAAGATGACTTGCAAAGGGAAAATAAGTTTGATATTAATAAGATTATACACAACACACATGAAAGAATTTCTGTGACATACAACTTCCTAGCCAGTAGAAGTAAAAATGCTATAGATTTTGTGCAAAGGAAATATTAGAAAACTGTAGGCTGCAAGCAAGTGAGCAGGCTAAGCTTTCTAACATTTAGAGAAGCTAAAGAAATTATTAGGGTCAGTGCTGTTAATATGTGTATGTGAGCAGTGATAATATAATGATTTGATTAAATGGATATATTTAATATTGGTGACCTTAACACAAATTTTATAACAACAACATCCTTGAGCACCTAAGGTTGCAAATGAAATGTCATTTGTCCAAATTAAAGTGTAATATAAATGATTGACTTTGGTAGTTTGAATTAGTTCAAAGATTAATGACTTTATGACTTAATAGTATAGACACAGCTCCTTGAATGTCATTAACATGGTTCAGTTGAAATAGTAATGGAACAGCAAAATTCACAGAAAGATTTCAAAACAATTTTATACTAAATTCAAAGTTAAAAAAGGATTTCAATTATTCTTAGCTATGTCTTGCCCATTGCCAGCCAGCCAAGTGCCGTCAAGTTGGATCCGACTCAAGGCGACCCTAGGGGCCTGGGTAGAACCGACCCTAGCATTTTTCAAAATCAACCATTCTATACATCATGACTAAAAAAGTTCGCTGTGATGGTCCAGAAGGAGGTAATTCGCACTACAGATTATTATAATTTTTGTGAAAGAAAACATATGTATTATAGATGCAAAAATGCTTGATATCAAATGATACAGTAAGTTATATATACAAATAAAACTATCCCATGATACTGTAATATTCATATGGTAGAAATTGTTGATATACTACTCCTAAAATTTTATAGAAAAAATATTAAACCTGAAACATTATATAAATGTGTGCATGTGAGTATGTGTGTATAACGATGTATATTTATGTATGTGTAAGAGCTTGGCACTAACTAAAAAGGTTGGTAATTCAAATCAACCAATTATTCCTTGGAAACTTTATGGAGCAACTATACTTTGTCCTATAGGACTGCTATGAGTCAGAATTCACTCAGTGGAAACTGGGTAATACATAAAGGAGTGTTGGTGTTCCAAAAGTCAAATGCTTGACTTCTAACAAGACGACTGGCACTTTGAACTCACCAGCTGCTCCATGGAAGAAAGATGTGGCAGTCTGCTTCTGTAAAGATTTACAGCCTTGGAAACTCAATGGGTCTCCTATTGTATTCTATAGTGATGCTATGAGTAAGAGGCAGCTTGGAGGCAATGGTTTCTGGTGCATGTAGTCATATTTATATATGGATGTTTTGTATGCATGTGGGTACTACATATGTAGATATAGGAGTCCCTTGTTGATGTGAATGATTAAGCACTGGACTACAAACTGCGAGACTGAAAGTTTGAATCCACCCAGAGGCAACTTGGAAGAAAGGCCTGGAGATCTGCTTCTGAAAGGTTGTGTTCACAAAAATCCTGTAAAGTGTAGTTCTGCTGTGACACACATGGAATCTCCATGAATTTGAATCATCTCAACAGCAACTGATAATATGCATGTATATGACAGAGAGAGATAATTAAAACCATAATATATATAGAACTAGACAGGCTTATTTCAATATACCTGCTACACGCATTTCAGAAGGAAACCATAAAAAAAAAATTGATCAATTTGACAGTATTACATTGTTGACAAACTGAACCAAGATCCTATTACCTGTTACTGTAGCCAAAAATTCAGAGACAGGGTGGGACTCAAGGAATATTTTATTTGCAGATTTGCTAGCAACCTGGCAGAAAAAGATCCAAAGCCAAAGCCAAGTGCCGTCGAGTCGGATCTGAAAGCTGTTACATTTCCAGCAGTTTTTATACCAGAATTCAAAGGGGTAGGTGTTTGTCACAGAACAATAGTCAGGAGTCGCAAGATTTCATTACATCATAAGATTTCTTTACATTTTATCAAACAGTGTGAATTACCCAAAATGTCATTATGTCTCTCTGTGGTCTTAATCAATTCTGTTTCCTCAGAGACAAGGAGAGGAAGAGATAGGAAGAGGAATGCAGACCTGCTAGTCCAGTCTAAGGGTGTAACTGAGGCAGAAGATGGAATGCAGCTGAATATCCTAAGTGCCTTTTGTTAGATTCTTACATTTACCACCAACATGGCATGCAACCTAAATACAAAGCCCTGTATTGTTTAAGAACTTGACTACTAACCAAAAGGTATGCAGTTCAATGTCATCAACCACTCCTTGGAAACCCTGTGGGGCAGTGCATTCTGTCTTATAGAGTCACTATGAATCAACTCAAGAGCAATGGTTTTTTTCCATGGGTAAACTAAGTACAGCAGTAGAGGTCATCAGTAATTTTGATACTACACAATCCTATTTCTGTTTCTGCTTCACAGCTAACACTTTCAGCTCCTTTAGTTTTTCATTTCTGTGTTTCCGTCTATGTCTGGAGTAATATTTCTCTTCTGCTATTTATTGGGTTACCACTACTGTAAATTTCTATTCACTTCGTCTTATGGTTGATAATTTAGCAGTTTTATATCAGTAAACCACAACTCACTTTCCTTCATATAAAAGTATTATAATGTTTAAATAATTTAATAACTGTATTTGGTATTATCATGACAGTACAAGTGTTTTTTTCACCATGGACTCAAGCAGTGTTTTATGTTATGTTTCATTTGTGAATGATATGTTTTCTCAGGACCTACTAGTTGCTCGTATTTCAACTGCTTATTCAAATACATTCTCATTGCTACTTTTTTCTTTAGCAGATTTTCCAAGTATCTATTGCAAATATTTTATATTTTCAAATGCCCTCAGCTGCTTTATCAGTCCCACAGGCTTTTCACATATCTATCAGAAAAAACTACTCCACTCCAGATTTTCAAGTAAGGCCATTATTCTTGTGTATGAATCAGTTCTATTTCACTTCTCTTTTTCCCACCCAACTATCTTCCTTCTAGAACCTTTCTTTCCTCTCTTCCAATCTATATTTTATATCTGCTGCAAAAGGGTTAAACTGAGACTTCACTTCTTTACTGGGTCACTAATTTCAGTTAATTCCCTTGCCTAAGTGGAATACATTTGGAAATCCTTACATGTTTAAAATTTTCTTTGATCATTCTCATGATTGATAATTAGTTGACTTGAATGTAGAACTCTAGATTAATAAACATTTTTATTGTAGAATATGTGGATATTGTACTTCTATCGTTATGAATGGAACTGAATTCCACAAAAATATGTATGGTAATTCCTCATTTTTATGCCTCTGAGTATAATTCTATTTGGGGGAAAGGGTTGTCTTTGCTATGTTAGAGGCAGGATTAGCATAGAGTGTGTCTCTATTCAAGCTCTTTTTCTCAAAAGAGGTTGAACAGACATGGAAGTTAGCAAGAAGAGGTAGGACAAGACACCAAGACCCCTGGAAATCTCTGAGGAACTAGGGAACAGAAGCTAAAGAACCAAGGAGCTTCCTCCAGTTCTCAAAGAGAAAGCCTCCCCCTAGACCTGGCATGCTGAATTTGAACTTTCAGCTCTTAAACTGTAACAAAATATGTTTCTGTTTATTAGAGTCATCCATTTATGTTATGTTTGTTGTAGCAGCACTAGATAACTAAGAGAAGCATAGCATAGTGAAATTAAGGATGTGTGTTTGTCTTTGATTCTTGGGCCTTTGTCTGAGACCAGTCTTTTTCTTATTTGGGAGATTATTTTATCATAAATCATAATGGTATGATGTAGTAAGGTACTCTAGTTTTCACTCAATAGGACACTTTTAAAGAAAACACGTTTTCAGTTCTGGTAAGGCTTTTAAGACTAATAATTTAGTCTTCCATCTTCCTGGAAACTATGTAAAACCCTCCTGCCCTGGTTGGTATTCTAATCTCCCTGTCTATTTTGCTTTGTTTTGCATTCAGAGAAGTTTGCTTAATTAAATGTTACATTTTTTTTTCCATCTTTTAAGATTTGGATTGTCATCTTTTTAATTCCCAAAAGTTACCTTCAGTGTGAAACTTACCTGAATGTTCTGAATTTTTATGAAGAACACTATCAACACTACTAACAAGATTTTACATGAGATCCTACCTCACATGCAACATAGATGTACCAACAACATAGCCATAGCTAAACATTCATGTGAAAGTATCCAACTTTATGCTTGCCATGTGTTTTGTTTTATTCAATTTTTTTAAAATACTGTCTTAAGTAAATGACTTCATCCTTCATCATTGAGTCGACCACAATTTAGGGGATTGAAGAAGCACTGTTATAATAAAGTAGAAAGGAGATATTTTCATTAAGGCAACTCCAAATGTTAGTATCTGCTGGTCAATTACTGCACAGAAGAGTTTTGCAGAATTCCTTCACTGGCAAGTACATATCCTCATTTAAGTTTTCACGTTGCTAGGTAGGGCAGAGTACTTTTGTTCTAACCTTTCAGTGTATTTCAAATAAACTGTTCATTTCAGTCCTTAAACTTATTGCTAACTCTGTACTGTGCCTGCTGACTCAAAACCTGGAGAATTTCAAGTTTAGTGTTTTCAGAAAAATTGGGGCAAGAGCGAGTTTCCTAGTTGTGCAAATGGAGAAAGGCTTACCAGTTAACACAGGTAGCCAGTCACATAAGTTTCGATGTAGTAACAAATGCCAAAATTTCAGTCTTCAAACAATAAAAGTTTATTTTCAAACCTATTATGTGCTTATCACAGATTCAGTTCCATTTCTGCTCATCATGCAGGGACTTGTGATGATAGGGCATCAATCACCTTCAATTTTCCTAGTCATTTGTCTGGAGAGAAGAAAAATACTCCGGAGGGCCTCATGTTAGAGTCTATTTCCTCAGACCAAAGATGAGCTTAGTTACCTGATTCCTCAACTATTTGGTCAGAATGAATCTCATGGCCCATTTACCCGAAAGGGATCCATAAAATGATATCCTACTATGTGCCCAGGGGGTTGAGAAGAACTAGAATTGTTTGCTTTAAAAATATATATGTTAATTGCATAGTTACTGAGTGAGACCATGCCACCTCGGTATCTTAATGTTTAGCTTCCTCACAAATCTGTAAAATGCATATTCACTTCTAATTGATAAATTTTCCTGTAAGCACATAGTCATTAACTTCTGTCTCTTGGATTGTCAATGACCACTGTTTTCCTTCCTTCAAACCTACTGTTTTCACTCTGCCATTTTGTGTCTTATAAATGTATAAAGTTTTTAGTTTGCTATTTCACTGACATTTTGCTAGTGCTTTGGGAGGAAGCAGAGATAAATCTTTGTGATGTGTCTGCCTGTGTTTACCTGGATGTTTCACATGTGTATGAACATATGAATAAACCAAGTTACTAGTATACACAACCAACACCCATGCAATCAGCAGTCAAGAAATCTATTGACATATTGTATTAGGCAACTCTGCAGCCTCCCTCAAGACATAACGCCAAGCCAAGTGCCGTCACATTATTTAAAAGTCATTTCCAATAAAGGTCATGGGATTAAAGCTTGTCAAGAAAAAGAACTGTTGTTTTTTAAAAATTGATGTTGCTGTTACCATGGTGATTGTTGTTAGCTACCATCACATCAGCCCCCTCTGTACAACAACCACTGCACGACAGAGATTCTGCCTTGTCATGAGTGATGATCACCTGCAGCTCTGACCACTGGAATCTATAGGGTTTCCACTGCCTGAGTTTTGAAAGTAGATTGTCAAGCTTTCCTTTCTAGTCTGTTTTAGTGTGGAAGCTTCACTGAAATTTATTTAGCAGCACACAAGCTTCCACTGTTATATAGCTGACAACTCTGCATGAAGTGCATTGGCTGGGAATCGAAGCTGGATCTCTTCCATGGAAGGTGAGAATTCTACCACTGAAACACCACTCACCTACCTATTCCCATATGTTACCTACTAAAGTGTGTCATACACAGGAGAATCTGAGTGAATGTTATTTGGATACCTACTTAAAAAATAAAAACTTTGATACAGGGCCATAGTGTAAGTACACAAGATAACATAAAAGAAATTTATAAGTTTAAAATAATTATGTGATGATTAGACTTTTGTAGAATAAACAACCTCCTAGTATTTGAATTCAAAGAAAAATCTGTATTAGATACTTGTTTAATTTGTTTAGCAGATATTCGTGTATAGTCATCTATGTTCTAGGCTTTATAGTTACTGCCATTTTAAAGATAAACAAACTGAGGTACTGGTATCCATAATCAACAGCCATGTAATCAGTAGTCAAGGAATCAATTGATATATTGCATTAGGCAAATCTGCTGTAAAAGACTTCTTTAAAGTATCAAAAGCAACGATGTTACTTTGAATACTAAAGAGTGCATGAGCCAAGCTGTGGTGTTTTCAGTCATCTCATATGTGTACAAAACCCGAACAATGAATAAGGAAGACAAAAGAAGAATTGATGCCTTTGAATTATGGTGTTGGTGAAGAATATTAAATACATCATAAACTGCCAGAAGAGCAAACAAATCTGTCTTGGAAGAAGTACAGCCGGAATTTTCTTTAAATAAGGATGGGGAGAGTTCATCTGACGTACTTTGGACATGCTGTCAGGAGAGACCAGTCCTTGGAGGGGAACATCAAGCTTGCTGAAGCAGCGGATCACTGGAAGGGTAGAAGTTCAGCAATGACGTGAATTGACACAGTGTCTACAACAATGGGCTCAGACAGGGCGAGGATTCTGAGGACGATACAGGACCAGGAGGTGTTTCCTTCTGTCATACATACGGTCACTACGAGTTGAAACTGACTCAACAGCACCTAACAACAATAACAAAGTGAATTACAAAAATATCACTCAACTTGACCAGCTCATCAGACTAATTTCCAGACAAGGCAGATTCTGAAGGTATATATTAATTGCTATGCTAGATAATATACTGAGAAAATAATCCAAGAAATTGAGCTATGTGAAGAGGAAGGAGTCATCAGGACTGGAGGAAGATTCCCTAACAACCTGTAATATCTGTATAACTCAACCTTGCTTGCTGAAAGGGAAGAGGACTTGAAGCATTTACTGATGAAGATCAAAGGTCACAGCTATCAGTATGAATTACACCTCAATATCAAGAAAACAGAAATCTTCAAAACTGGACCAATAGGCAATATCATGATAAACAGAAAAAGACTGAAGTTGCAAGGATTTAATTTTATTTAGATCCACAATTAACACCTGTGGAAGCATCAGTCAAGAAAGTAGACAACACATTTCATTGAGCAAATCTGCTGCAAGAGCCCTCTTCAAAGTGTTGAAAAGTAAAGACATCACCTTGAAGACTAAGGGGTTCCTGACCCAAGCCATGATGTTTTCAGTCGCTTCAATACATATGTTGAAGCTGAATGATAAATAAGGGATATGAAGTAACTGAAGCCTTTGAATCGTGGCGTTGATGAAGATTATTGAATATACTATGGACTGCCAAAAGAATCACTACACCTGTCTTGGAAGAAGTGCAAGTGTGCGGAAGGAGGGGAGGAAGAATGGGAGAGAGGGAGGGAGAAAGAAAAGAGGTTGTGGAGAAACGGAAACCTTCATACATTGCTGGTGGGCTTGTAAAATGGTACAGCAGCTTTGCAGTTCTATAAGACACTAAAAATAGAACACCCTGTGGCTCATCAATTCCAATCCTAGATATACAACCAGAAAAACTGAAAGCAGAAATGTAAACAGAAGCCTGTATACCAGTATTTGTTGGATTACTTTTCACAATAATCAAAATGTAGAAACAAACTGTCCATCAACAAAAGAGTGAAAAAACAAAATGTGGTATATGTGATACTTACATACAAGAAAATATTACTCAATTATAAAGATAAATCAAGTCCTGCTGCACACCACAATGTGGTTGTTGTTGTTAGGTGCTGTCAAGTCAATTCTGATTCATAGCAACCACTCGTCCAACAGAATGAAATGCTACCGAGCCTGTCCCATCCTCATAACCATTGAGCCCACTGTTGCACCACTGTGTCAACCCACCTCTTTCTCCTTTGTGCTGACCCTCTGCTTTACCAGGCATGCTGTCCTTCTCCAGAGACTGATCCCTCCTGATAACACGTCCAAAGTATGTGAGACGAAGTCTCACCGTCCTTGCTTCTCGGGAGCATTTCTTCCAAGACAGATGTGTTCATTCTTCTGGCAGTCCGTAGTATATTCAATATTCTTTACAAACACCGTAATTCAAAGACTAAATTCTTCCTGAGTCTTCCTCATTGATCATCAGTTTTCCATGCTTATGAGGCTCAGATCATTGTGATCATTTCAGATAGTAAAGTGGAAAGGTATTATGACACTCATCCTTGTGGACTAAAATTTGCTACAAACTGATGCACTCTTTTTACGCTCTTCCAAAAGAATTTCAAGAAAAATCAAAGACATCTCATTTCAGAGCATTTAATTTAAAATACATTCTTCCCAGTGTGACCTTCACCATGACTTTAAAGATCTATTGTACAGCATGCTCTCGAAAACCCTTCTTCCAAGATCTCATTTTTATGTACCGTGATGATTTGTTTTATACGTCAGTTTGCTCAGCCATGGTGCCCAGTTGTCAGTCAAACACTGGTGGAGGTGTGCTATAAAACATTTACACATAATTAGCAGTTAAGTCAGTTGGCCTTAAGTAAAGCTAATTGTGCTCCATAACGTGGGTGGGCCTTAAGGAAAAAAGAAGGTTTCCTAAGACAGGATTCTGTATCTAGACTATACATTTTATCAGAATTTCTTTTTTACCCCCTCTTGACCCATCAATTTTGGGACATAAGTCTGTCAGAATTTCTACCCTGTCATCTGACCTATGGATTTTGAACTTGTTACTCCTCCAATTATTTGAGCCAACTCCTCAAAATCTCTCTTTCTTATCTTTCTTTCCGCCTCTGTCTTCTTGCCTTCTCTGTTGATCTATCTGAAACCCGGATGGCACAGTGGTTAAGAGCTATATGGTTATTATGAGTCACAATTGACTAGATAGCAAATGACTAGAAACAGAAAGTGTTTTTTTAAATCCATCAGTTTATCAACAAACAGAATCAGCACATACATTGGTTCTATTTTTCTCTTTATCTGTATGGGTGTGTGATTGTAAAACTCCCTGCAGTCAAGTCTACACCAACTCAGAGCAACCCTAAGGGACAAAGTAGAACTGTTCCATAAAGTTTCCAAGGAATGCCTTGTGGATTTGAACCACTGACCTTTTGATTAGCAGATGTAGCACTTAACTAGTACGCCACCAGAGTTTCTATATGTGTGTATGTACTTATACAAAGTCCAACAATTAAGTCTGTGAACTTAATTGTTCTAAGTACTACCTACCTCATTGTTGAATATTGGTACAGTCATCTTTGAAATACTCTCCTTGGGAAGCTATGCACCAAAGCCAGTGTCTAGTCTACCCTTCAAAGCAATTTTGAAACTTTTTCTGGAATGGCCATTGTACAAGGTTGCATGGTGGCAAGTTCGCAAACTTAATTGTACACCTGTCTGTGAGCTCATTTTCAGCTAGTAAACAAATAACTGTGTTGGAACACCATCTCTACTCACCTGATTTGTCCCCCATTAACTTTTTTGTTTACCCAAAGATAAAAGCAATATTGAAAGGAAGACATTTTGCTGACATTCATGACATCAAGGGTAATATGATGACAGTTGTGCTGTCATTCCAGAAAAAGAGTTCCAAAATTGCTTTGAAAGGTGAAAAGGCCACCCCCAAGATGGCCATGGTGATATTCAACAAAGAAGTATGCAGCGCTTTCTCTAGTAATGTTTGCAAACTTAATTGTCAGACTGTGTGTGTGTGTGTGTGTGTGTGTGTGTGTATGACACTCACATCTACAAACACACATGTGTATCTGCTTTTTCTCTAGAGATTCTGAAGACATACCCCAATCCTACCTTTTCTTTCCAATATTCTATTTACCTACCTCGAGCTGTCCCTTAGCTGCTGATGTGCCTCTCTTGGGACAATGTTGCAAATTAAAGTTTAAAACTCTAGTTTCCTCCTATCATATATGAGCTTCATTTTCCAGAAGTTACACATACAGTCTCTTCACATTGTCGACTGAGTTGTGTTACCCCAAAATTCTTCCCCACTTGGTACCTGCGAATGTGACCTTATTTGGAAACAGGGTCTTTGCAGATGAAATGACGTTAAGACGAGGTTTTTAGGGTGGATCCTAACACAACAAGACTTGTATACTCAGCAGATCAGAAGTAGAAACAGAGACAGATCCTCAGGGGAAAAAATGTCACAGAAACATCACACAGAGTTATTCTGCTCCAATCAAGAAACACCTGGGGCTACCAGAAGTTGGATGAGACGAGGAAGGATCTTCTTTTAGAGTCTGAGGAAGCCTGACCCTGCTAACACCTTGATTTTGGAATTCTAAACTCCAGAACTAGGAGGGAATGAATTTCTACTGTCTTAAGTCATCCAAGTATGTGGGTGTTATAACAGTCCTCTCATTCTAAAATACTTAACACAGGTAGAGATTTTAGACGTCAGCCATATCTGTGCTTTCCTTCTTCCTCATCAAGACACTGATTTCTTACTGGAACATTGCTGCTCAGGTCGACGATTATATTTCTCAACCACTCTCACAACTAGACAGGCCTATGTGACTAAGATACAAGCAGGGAAACATAGGTAGAAGTGCTGTGCAGGTTTTCAAAGAAAACTTCAAAGGGAGGGAGCACACTTTTTTGCTATCATTTTTCATCCTGCTGCTTGAAACATGGATATGAAGACTGAAGCTCCAAAAGCCGTCTTAAACGCTTTTGGACATTCATAGACAAAGGTTATGTGGTAACCAAAAGCCAAAGCAAACCAAACCCAGTGTCGTTGAATCAATTCCATTTCATAGCAACTCTATAGGACAGAGTAGATCTATTCCACTGGATTTCCAAGACTTTAATCTTTCCTGAAGCAGACTGTCACATCTTTCTCCTGCAGAGAGGCTGATGGATTAGAACCAGGGGCCTTCTGGTTAGCAGCTGAGTGCTTTAACCAGGGAGCTGTCAGGGCACATGTTAACAATTAAAACAAATGATTTTCATAGTCCTAATAACAGTATTTTCATTATGGTTTTTCACACAGTTTAAATATATATTGCATTATAAATATTAGGTGAAAGTATTTTTATACACATTTTTCAGTTTGACATCACATATATTTAGTGAACATGTAATAATTTTATAGTATTTATAAATTATGCATTCCAAAAATGATCAAAGTTAAATTCAGATTTCATTTGTGATCTTGTAACTCGTTACATTCCTAGTAAATTTGGATTGTCAAAGGCAAAATATATACAACCAAATCTAATGTGAGTTCCTAGTATTTACTTCTCCACTTCAAAACTGCTTTCCATTTCTTTTCTTACTTCCCACATTTTAGTTTCAATTCTCCATGCATGCCTTCAACTTATCTACTGTCATCTCCCTCTAAATTTTGTTCCATTTATTATCTCCTTATCTTCATTCTTCTGCATTTCATCCTTTCTCCTGGGACTTATTCTATTGCTTAGAATATGATTGTCATGTTACTCTCCCACTGTCCATTCCATTCTAGCTTTGCCCTAAGTCATGCTCCAAGAGCCAGATTCTTAAGGACTTCAGCCCCAGGGTTCTGTTGCCAGACCTATGCGTATTTTGGTTGGCCAGTGGAAGGCAAGAGGAAGAGCTACAATACTTTAGGGAGAGAAGTGTAACTTTACTTCTATTTTCCCTCACTGCTGTGGGCATGCTTCTTCCAGTGGTTAATACCTCTCTAGCTCCAGCTCTCACTAGGGTCCTCTATTTCCTCCTTTTTCTTTTTTGGTTTCTGGGGTGATAACACTCTAAACACCCTTTATTCCATTAACCCTACTCTACCTTTATCAACAGCCCCTTCACTCAGTCTGCTGTTATTTGGGTAGGATTTTGCTTTCATCTAGGATTCTATCTGGTAGAATGCCAGTATTCATCTTACCTTCACTGTCTATACTCTTTCTACAAAATTGAAAAAAAGTTCTCTTAATCACTCACGTGTATCTCTGAGTATGTGTCTGATGATCTATTTCTGTCTATCTCTGTGTCTCTTCTCATCTCTCTCTCTCGTATCTGCCTATCTCTTTCAGTAGCAAATACCCCACCACTCCTGGAAATCAAGTGAATCCATTACAACTTTCACACTCACTCGAATACACTTCTGCACTTGAAGTCTCCCTGTGACCACTTGTATTTTAGTCCGATGACATTATTCAAGGCCTCCTTCTCCTTCATAACTCTTAGGCAGTTAACTTACATGATCACTTTCTCAAGAAAAGTGTTTCTTCCACTGTGCTCAACTCGTTCTTCTGTCTTTTCCTTTCATCTTTCTCTCTTGGCTCTTCTTGTCTTTCCTCTATCCTTGTAATATTGGCATTTTTCAAAATTCTACTGATTCCTTCAGGCACTTCCATGACCTGCATTTTACATACAAGGGTGAGTCAAAAGCAGAGCTAGTATTGTTTCAGTTCATACATGCACATGTTTATTTAGAGCAAAATGTGTTCAAACATGTTTCTACAATTGCTGGATAGCTGTAGACATGTTCTCTAGTCATACAATTTGTCTTGGTCTCATTAAGATGCTAAAACAACAACATAAATAACTTTTTGTTCCACGAAAAAAAATACAATTTTGAGTTCAGGGCTAATATCAAATTTTTAACATCTTCCTGTATCATTAAAGCTTTGCAACAAGTTTACAGGAATGTTACCTCAAATATAACAATAATTTTTAAATAGAGCAAGCATTTTTAGGAAAATCAGGAAGACCTCAAAGATGAGCCAAGAGAAGAAACACCATTTAGAAGGTTATGGCAATGGTTTTTAAGGAATTTCAAAGGGATAATCTTGACAGATTTCTGCAAAGGACACAGCATGATCATGAGGCCTTATTATGAAGAAGTTTTAAGAAATTAAAAACTGCATTGATCAAAAAACCAGGAAAGTTGCACCAAAGAATTTTTTTCTTCACTCATGACAATCCACCTGTTCATTCTTCTGACTGTAGCAATCTTATAGGACAGAGTAGAGCTGCCCATAGATTTTCCAAGGAACACTTGGTAGATTTGAACTGCTGAACAAATATGGCTTTTAACCACTATGCCACAAAAGTTTTCTGATAGCATGTGGAATTAGAATTTCCCTCCTAGTACTCCAAACACAAAACAACTCATTTTTAAAAATTACTGGATGCCTTTCTTTGAGATATTTGTGGTACAAACTTTATTTTTATTTATCATTTTGTACAGTGCAGAAGACTAGTATTATCATTATATTCCTGAAGATACGTAGTAGGCACCTGCAAGAGGGGGGCCCTTACTTAACTCGTTTAACTGTACAAATTCAGTTCAATATGACTCACAGAGATGTTCTCCAGGTTCTCAAAATTCTGAGAGTCTAGTAGTAAAACACCATTAATTAGCTAATCCAATCTTTTTGTAATGCTCTATTCTGTTGAAACTGAAAACTGGACTGCTCTACGTAATCGGATATGCCAAAAGATTCAGTTGTTCTGATTCTCTGTGGACTATCTACACAGATGGTCAGCTGGCAGGAACCCAAAGATGCTGGTTCAACCTATTAAGTGCCATCAGTACAACTAAATCTTACAGATGCTGACATACAGTTGTATCTTTATTGCAGTTATGTGAACAAATGTATTTTTAAATAAAATATATGTAGAGCAATAAAAACACTTTACAACTTGAATTTTAAGAAGAATGATAATTTTTTTTCTCTTAACCTGTGATGCCCAGTTTTAATACGTTACTTCTACTTCAAAACTTAAAGCTGTTTGGGTATGTCATTATGTGGAAGAAGGAGCACAATGCCTTGAACTGTTAAATTTAGTCTTGGCTTAAAAAATACTGAATTGGAAGCTGTTTAACAAAGGACAATTGTATCATAGCAAAGTTATAATAACTTAGTCAGTCAGCAAATAAGCACACAAGTACTAGCGGCAGTTAATACCAGAATCCAAAATAAATTCTATTCTCAGAGGTGACAGAGCACTGATTCTCCAGGATGCTTGAAGGAGGCCCTGAGGTCAGATCAACATGGGTGGAATTTCCTGTTTCTCTGCATGAAATTTCCATGATGAGAATGAAAGATTTTACCTTGCATGGAAGAAAAAAAAACCCAAAAAAACAGTAAATGCATTGTTTCAAAAATCTAGAGGCTTAAATAAAAATAGACAAAACTCCGCTGAGGTTAGATATGTATTTCAATTTGTATTTTATCTTTGCTACTGTGAGAATATTTACATAAGCATGCAGAAAGAAAGAACTGAAACAACAATCTGCCTCTTAAGGACTAAAATGACCATTTCCTACTAAAGTAAAAGATGATTGAGATCAAGAATACTGAAGGTGCACCTAAATTCTAAAATGCAGCCAGTCTGTACCAATTCAATTCACATGCAAAAACAATAATAATGGTGTTTCTGGGCTCTGTTTAAAAGTATTTTTAAGGAAAACGTATATAGAGTTATGTAGATTTTTAACATTTTGACTCAGTGCTTCTTTTCTCTGAATAACTTACAAAAACCAGATTTTTCTTGAGCTATTAAGTCTGAATTGAATCCACCAGGTGCTCCTTGGAAACTCTATGGCGCAGTTCTACTCTGCCCTGTCGGGTTGCTGTGAGTCATAATCAACTTGACACAAATTGGTTCAGGTTTCTTTGTTTCGTTTTGTTTTCTTAGATCTGAAAGTTTCTTTAAACTATTTTTGAATGACGTTGCCTGTAAAATGGTTCTGTACTTTAGGAACATTGCAGTAAGCTGGTAGGTTCATGATTTATACGAAAAGATAAGAAACATCTTTACTTTCCATAAGCTGACATCAAATCAGCCTCTCACTCAGGGCAACCTCATAAACAACTGATCGAAACACAGCCTCATTCTGTGCCATCCCCTAATCCATAGAGCTTTCATTAGAAGTGTCAAAATAGGTATTAAATTTCAACTACATCAAGTATCTAGTATGATTTTCAATTTCATTTGAGAGACACATTAAAATAATGTAGTGATACTGAATAATTCTCCAGTGACAATTGTGTACAAGTTTTAAAACATTAGAATTATACAAAGAAGTGAAAATAGCATAGGAAATCACGTTCTACAAGGTCTACAATTTGTTTAGATGTAATATGAAGAAGAAAACCAAACTTGTTGTCATGGAGCCCATTCTGACTCATAGCAACCTTATAGAACAGAGAAGAACTGCCCCATAGATTTTCCAAGGAGTGTCTGGTGGATTTGAACTGATGACTTTTTGAAGAGGAAAAAAAGCAATACAAAAAAAAAGAAATATCAATTTTTCCAGTAACAGAGTAAAAAACTCATGATTGTAAAGCTGTGTAGGTTCTCATACTTAGAATCAAGGTTACTATTAGGTCAAAAGCATTAAACAGAATTTTAAAGAGGGCATTAGAAGAGTAGTAATAGCTGTGCTTAGCACCTATGATTTTAAAAACAGATTAGATTTACATTTTTCCATCACCGAATATATTCTCATAATTAAAATATGTACAAGGTCTGCGAATTAAGTTTGCCAACCGATCCTAGAAAAAGTACTACATACATCCTTGCCGAATATCACTATGGTCACCTTCAAAATACTGCCCTTGGGAAGCTATGGACCTGTGCCAGTGCCTAGTCTACCCTTCAAAGCGATTTTAGAGCTCTTTTTTCCGGAATGGCCATCAGAGCTGTAGTTGTATTATCCTGAATGCCCTGAATGTTATCAAAATATCTTTCGTTCAATATTGCCTTTATCTTCACATAAAGAAAAAGTCACTGGAGATCAGATCAGGTGACTAGTAAGGATGTTCCAATACAGTTATCTGTTTACTGGCTAAAAACTCCCTCACAGACAACTATACACTTAAGTTCAGGAATTTGCCACTGTGCTATCCTGTGCGATGACCATTCCAGAAAGAATTCCAAAATTGCTTTGAAGGGTGAACTAGGCATTGGCATCAGTGCATAGCTTCCCAAGAGGAGTACTTTGAAACCAACTGTAATGGTATTCAGCAATGAGGTAAGTAGCACTTAGAACAATTAAGTTCGAGGACCTTGTACATATATTATTTTCTTTCTTGCTCTAATGATAAATAAGGAAGACTGAGGAATAATTGGCCTTTGAATGTCAGTATCCACAAAGAGTATTGTGTGTGCCATGGAGTGCTGAAAGAAGGAACAAATCTGTCTTGTAGGAAGTACCCCTAGAGTGCTCCTCAGAAGCAAGGATGGCAAAAATTCTTCTCTTATACTTTGGACAAATTATCAAGAGACACCAGTCTTTGGAGAAAGACATCATGTTTAGTCAAGTAGAAGATCCTACAAAGAGAAGAAGACCCACAATTTAATGGATTGACACAGTGTGTTCTGTTGCTTATAGGGTCACTGCGAGTTCTAACCAACTCAGTGGCACTTAACAACAACGATGACAGAATGTTATCTTCTCTAGGTACATCGTCCATCAATGTCATGTGTTCTCTAGACATGAATTTTGAATACTGACTTTTCTCTCAGACTTACTGTGATTGATTCTGGTGTTTTTACTTTTCCCCTTTGTGGCACTCTGATATATTTACTTTTTTGAAAATTATATGGCATTGTATGTTTTTTATGTCACTTCAGTGTTTTTTAGAATCTTCTGGGAAACAGTTGGAAAGGGAGTGGTATGGGCTGAATTGTGACTCCCAAAATGTGCTAAGTTGGCTAGGCCGTGATTCCCATTATTGTGTAATTATCTACTGTTTTGTCATCTGATATCATTTTCCTCTGTGCTGTGAATCCCATCTCTATTATATTAATGAGGCAGGACTAGAGGTGATTATATTAATGAGGCAGGACTCAATCTACAAGATTAGATTGTATCTTAAGTCAATTTCTTTGAGACATAAAACAGAAATGAACGGAGAGACAGGGGACCTCGTACCACCAAAACAGCAGTGGCAACAGCAAAACATGTCCTCTGAATCGGGGGTTTCTACATAGCTCTGCTTCTAGTCTGATGGAAGATCAATTACAAGTACCTTCCTCTGGAGTCAACCCAGAAAGCCAACTCCTGGAGCTGATGCCCTGAATTTGTACTTCTAGTCTACTAGAATATAAGAGAATAAGCTCCTCTTTGATATGGCCATCCACTTGTGGTATTTCCCTTATAGCAGCACTAGACAATTAAAGCAGGAAGAAAATTCAAAAATCAAAGAGCTAGGAACAGGGTTTAGAAAGTATATGTAAAACAGTAAAAAGCTGCTACTCAATTTTGGCAATCTGATGTTATCAGGTGAAAACAGTTTTTGTCTGACTGGAATGACTACATTAACATAAGGACTATAGTAACTACTTTACTCTGGCCCGGTTCCAACTACTAGATAGAGCTGAGTCACATACACCACACTTGTATCAACCATGCAGTGAACTGTACTGATCATCAAAACAGCTGAGCTAAACTGTTCTTCTGTGTCATGAGGTTCTGTTTGCTTGGCCATATATAGTCACAGCAAGATATGCACAGGAATATTAATTATAGAGAAGAGAGAAGCAAGAGAATGCATGCTGAAAACCCCCGCAGAAAGAGGCTGTCTCATATCACGCAGAGTTCTACAGCACACACAGACGCTCTCTTGCTCGCTGAGCACAGGCAGAGCTGTTGTCCTGCTGCTTTATGTTAATTAGAGAATAAATAAGTGGCCAACTGTAGTCTATGGGCATATGTTGGTCAACTGTCTCTGTCTAATTAGGTTGTAAGCCCACTGGGCAGATGACTCATTTAAGTCTATGTTCTGGAAAGCACTTACAGCCTTTGTTGAAACCTAGTGAATGTGAGACACCAGGGCAAAGGGCTGAGGTTTAATAAGCAAGGATAAACTTTTACAAATTTGCTTTTGTGTGTGATATCTTGGAAAACGTTACACATCTTTGGATAAAGAATAAAATTTTACCTATGATAGACTAATGTTCCATATGTTACTATAACAGCTTAGAAAGTGTAATTTACATAGAATAGTATACGACTTAAAAAAAGAAGCTCTATACAGCTTCTTATGAACAAGTAGACTTCTAAATTACACAGGCCATTTGTGTAAGTGTTCCTGTGATGCTGAAAGCTATGCTACTGATATTCAGATGCCAGCAAGGTCACTCACAGCAGATAGGTTTCAGCTGAGCTTCCAGACTAGGAAGGAGGACCCAAAAGTCTACTTGAGAAAAGAAGTAGCCATCAAAAACCTTATGACTAGAAGCAGAATATTGTCTAATATATTGCTAGAAGATGAGCATTCCAGATTTGATGACTCTCAAAACAAGACTAGGAATGAGCTGTTGCCTCAAAGTAGAGTCAAATTTAATGATATAGATAGAGGCAAGCTTTTGGGACCATCATTTGCTGATGTGGCATTGACTTAAGATGAGAAGAAGCAGTTGTAGACCACCATTAATAGCTAGAAAATAGAATGTACAAAATAAGAATCTAGGAAAATTGGAAATCATCAAAAGTGAAATGAAAGGCAAAAGCAGTATCCTAGGCATGAATGAGTTGAAATAAATTGTGTTAAAAACAAACAAACAACAAAAAAAGTGCAGTGCCATTATGCTGATAACAACTCATAGCAACCCTGTAGGACAGAGTAGGACTGCTTCACAGAGTTTCCAAGGAGCACCAGGTGGATTTGCTAATATTTTGGGTAGCGGGCATAGCACTTAATTACTACACCACCAAGGATTCCATAAACTATATAAACCAAAAAACTAACCCAGTGCCATCGAGTTGATGCTGACTCATAGTAATGCTATACTCTATAAGTTAGTATCATCTCGACGGCAGTGGGTTATAAACTGTATAGATCATTATAAATCAGACAATTTTCTGGTCTACTAGGCCAAAAGTAACAACTTAAAGAGGAATGGCATACATTCATTGTCAAAAAGAACACTGTAAGATTTATCCTAAAGTACAACATTGTCAGTGATAGGATAATATCCACACACCTACAAGAAAGACCAGTTAATACAACCTACAAAGGCCAAAGATGAAGAAACTGAAGATTTATACCCTCTTCTGCTGACTGAAAGTAATGAAATACGTAATCAGGATGTCTTGATAATTACTGGGGATTAGAATGTGAAAATTGGCATTGAAGAATAATCAGTAGTTGGGAAACACAGCTTGTGATATAAATGATGTCAGAGATCACGTGATAAAATTTAGCAAGCTCAATGATTTCTTAGTTGTGCATACCTTTTTTCACGGAAAGAAACAATGACTATACACATGGACCTCACCAGACGGAATATACAGGAATCAAACTGACTGTATCTGTGGAAAGAGAGCATAGAAAAACTCAGTATCGTATTTCAGAACAAGGCCAGGTGCTGATTGTGGCACAGATTATCAGCTGCTCATAGGCAAGTGCAAACTGAAACTGAAGAAAATTAGACTATAGCCCCTAAGAAGATAAAGTACCTAGGAATTAATCTAACCAGAGAAATAACAGACCTTTACAAAGAGGAATACAAGTCCTTACTACAAGAAACTAAGAGAGACTTACATAAATGGAGAAAACTACCCTGCTCATGGACAGGAAGACTCAACACTGAAAATGTCTATTTTACCCAAAGCAACCTACTTATATAATGCAACCACAATACAAACTCCAGTGACATTTTTAAATGAGGTGGACAAACAAATCACCAACTTTGTTTGGAAAGGGAAGAAGCTCCAGACAAGTAAGGCACTACTGAAGAATAAGAACACACTGGGAGGCCTTTGACTACCTGACTTCAGAACCAATTACACTGCCACAGTAGTCAAAACAGCTTGGTACTGGTATAAAAAGAGACAGACAGATCAATGGAGCAGAACTGATACCCTAGAGATGATACCATCTTCCAATGAACAGTTAATATTTGACAAAGGCCCTAAGACAGTAAACTGGGAAAAAACAATCTCTTCAACAAAGGTGCTGGCAAAATTGGATATCCATCTGCAATAAATTGAAACAAGACCCATATCCTACACCTTTTACAAAAATTAACTCAAACTGGATAAAAGATCTAAACATCAAATCTAAAATGATAAAAGTCATCCAAGAAAAAGTAGAAACAACAATGGAAGCTTTAATGTGCAACGTAGACAGACTTTAAAATCTTTCAAACAAACCACAAACAACAGAAGAAAAAATAGATAAATGGGAACTACTAGGAAACACTTTTGCTCATCCAAAGACTTTATTAATAGAATTACAAGGTCATCTACAGAATGCAAAAAAATATTTGGCAACTATATGTCAGAGGGATGCCTGATCTCCATAATCTATGAGGTACTACAAAATGTCAATAAGAAAAAGAAATAATCCAATGAAGTGATGGGCAAAAGACATGGACAGACACGTCACTAAAGAGAAGATCCAGGCAGCCAAAAAACTTATGCAGACATGCTCCTGATCATTAGCTATTAAAGAAATTCAAATCAAAACAACAATGAGATACCATCTCACCCCAACAAGGTTGGCCACGATGCAAAAAATGCAATGCAACAAGCACTGGAGAGGCAGTGGAGAAATTGGAACTGTCCTACACTGTTGGTGGGATTTCAAAATGGTGCAATTTCTTTGGAAAGCAATCTGGTGCTTCCTTCAAAAGCTGGATATAGATATTCCATTTAACCCAGTAATTCCACTGCTTGGAATATATCCTACAGAATAAAGGCCATTCCCACCGACTGATATGGATGTTTATCGCAGCACATTCTGCAACAGCAAAAAGATGGAATCAATCCAGATGCCCAACAACAGAGGTACAGATAAGTAAACTATGGAACACTACTCAATGATAAAGAACAACGATGATTTTAGGAAGCACTTCATAACCTGGTTTCCACTGGAGGATATTACACTGAGTGAAAGCAGTCAGTGACAAAAGGCCAAATATTGTATGACATCCCTATGATAAGAACTTAAAAACAGACTCAGGCATAGAAGAAAAGACTCTTTGACAGTGACAAGGGTAGGGAGGGGGGAAGGGCAGGGGTGGTGTTAGATTAGGTAGTTGATAGAAATTTTTTTGGGTTAAATCTATGATGGCACACATTAGAAAGAAGATTAATATTAACTGGACTTCAACATAACATGATTACTCCTCCTATCTTAACCCAATATTGCAAGAACAGAGTAGCTAGGTGAGGGGGCCGGGGAACATGCACTCAGGGAAAATCGAGGCCAACTGGCACACTAGCGTTTTGCAAAGAGAGCCTTCAGCACCCCATATTGCTGAGTGGCATCTGTGGTCTTAAAAGCTGCCAAGCTGCCATCTGAGGGTACAGCAAATGGTTCCAACTTAGCAGGAACAGATGATTACAAAGGACCAAAATTACATGGGGAAAAGTGAACCCAGAAGACAGAGAAACCCACGTAAGTGGGTGACTACATCGACTGGTGCCTGGCCACCACCAGTGATAGCCACGATGGAGCTCACAAAGTTGAGTCTCACTGCCAACACAAGAATCAAAAGGGGTGTACCCTGAGATATCCAATAAAAGATCACAATTGATGGTCCAGGGGCCTTGGAGTTCCCCTGAGAGCATGACCCCTGGCCCTGATGCTGCCCCATTCATAAATCATAGTGGAGGTCAACTCTTTGGACAGGAATGGATTTGACTTGGTGACACAGAGTGACCATATCATATGTCCACTTTATGGGTCTATGCATCTATAGGATGTCGTCCTGCTAACCTCTTACTGGAGTTGGGGCAGTGGGTGGAGAGGAGGGGATAGGAGATTGCTGGGAGGA
Source organism: Heterohyrax brucei (assembly GCA_028571685.1). Taxonomy (NCBI): domain Eukaryota; kingdom Metazoa; phylum Chordata; class Mammalia; order Hyracoidea; family Procaviidae; genus Heterohyrax; species Heterohyrax brucei. The sequence continues at coordinate 81,872,716 of CM053143.1, forward strand.
TAAGAAATGTATGGAGCACAGAGAAAGAGTGTGCTGTCACCGGGCAGGGAGAGAAGTGGGAGCTGCATGTAGGTGGACATGCAAATTTATATGGGAATGTATATTTTCATTCAATCATAATAAAAAAAAGAAAAAGAAAAGTAGAACAAGTCCATAAGAGTCAAAGAATGACCTTGAGTATATCTCACCTGAGTTTACAGACCACCTTAAGAGCAGATTTCACACATTGAACACTAATGACTGAAGACCAGACAAGTTGTGGAATGAAATCAAGGACGTCATACATAAAGAAAACAAGAGATCATTAAAAACACTAGAAAAAAAAAAGACCAAAATGGATTGTACAAGAGATTCTGAAAATTGTTCTTGAATATTGAGTAGCTAAAGCAAAAGGAAGAAATGATGAAGCAAAATATAAGAACAGAAGATTTGAGAGAGTGACTCAAGAAGATAAAGTACTATTACTGATCTATACAAAGAGGTGGAGATGGGAAACCAAAAGGGACAAACATGCTCAGCATTTCTCAAGCTAAAAGAATTGAAGAAAAAATCAAGCCTTGAGTTGCAATAGTGAAGGATTCTATGTTAAAAATATCAGTGTGGGAAACATCGAAAGAAGAAGGAGGGAATACAGAGTTATTATACCAAATAGAATTGGTGAACATTCAACCATTTCAAGAAGCAGCATATCATCAGGAACCAATGGTACTAAAGAAAGAGGTTGATGCTGCACTAAGGCACGGATGAAAAGAAAGCTCCTGATACTAACAGAATATCACTTGAGGTATTTCAATAACCACTAACTTATGTGAAAAAAATTTGGAGGAAAGGTATCTGGCCAAGTGACTATAAGGGATCCATATTTATGCCTATTCCCCCCAAAAAGGTGACATAATCAAATGCAAAAATTATTGAATGGTATCATTAATATCACACATAGGTATAATTTGGCTAAAGATCATTCAGAAATGGCAGTGACAGTAACTGCCAGAAATTCAGGCCAGATTCAGAAGAGGATATGTAACCAGGAACATCAGTCACTGCTCATGTCAGATGGATCTTAGCTGAAAGCAGAGAGTATCAAAAACATGTTTACCTATGTTTTGTTGACTATGCAAAGGCAATTGTGTGGATTATAACAATTTATGTATAGCATCATGGAGAATGGGAATTCCAGAACAGTTACTTGTGCTCATGAGGAATCTGTACACAGATCAGGAGACAATTGTTCAAACAGAACAACGGGTCACTGCATTGTTTAAAGTTCGGAAAGTACACAACAAGGTTCTATCCTTTTACCATACCTATTTCATCTTTATTCTGAGGAAATAGTCTGAGAAACTGGAAGGTACGAAGAAGAAAGGGGCATCAGGGTTGGAGCAAGACTCATTAAAAACCTGTATTACGCAGCACCTTTGCTTGCTGAAAGTGAAGAGGACTTGAAGAGCTTACTGATAAAGATCAAAGACCACAGCCTTCAGTAATCTAGTATGGATTACATCTCAACATCAGGAAAACAAAAATCCTGACAACTGACCCAGTAAGCAACATCATGATAAATGGAGAAAAGAGTGAGGTTATCAAGGATTTTGTTTTGCTTAGATGCAAAATCAACACCCATGGAACCACTAGTCAAGAAATTAAAAGATGCAATGCTCGGCAAATCTGCTGCAAAAGACTTCTTTACAGTGTTGAAAACCAAAGATGCCACCTTGAAGACTAACGTGTACCTGACCCAAACCATGATATTTTCATTTGCATCATAAGCATGTGAAACTGGACAATGAATGAGGAAGACATAAGAAGAATAGACTCCTTTGAATTGTGATGTTGGAGAGGAATCCTAAATATACCATGGACCACCAAAGAACCAACAGATCTGTCTTGAAGAAGTACTACCGGAGTGTTTGTTAGAAGCAAGGATGGTGAGACTATATCTTACATGCATTTAACAAGCTGTCAGAAAAGATCAATTCCTGGAGAAAGATATCACTCTTGGTAAAGAAGAGGATCAGCAAAAAAGAGGAAAACTTTCAGTAAGATAAACTGACACAGTGACAGCAACAATGGGTTTAAGAATAACAAGGATTTGGGTATGGCACAGGACCAAGTAGTGTTTCCTTCTGTTGTAAACAGAGTCACTACAAGTCAGAACCAACTCAACAGCATATAACAGCAATCAATAATAATTTGTATGTAATAAACACAAGCATGAAGTGAAAGAAATACTGGTTTGAGTATCAGAGAATTTATAACATTTGTGTCTGGGTATATGTAATGTATGTATGTGTGTTTCTTTATGAATTGTAATAATGTAATGTGTGGGTGCTTTTAACAGTACACTATGTGATCATATGTATTTTTTGTGTTTAATGAATGCTTATTTTCTTTGTAAACACAATCATTTACTTCTTTGAGCACCTATAGCATTAATTCTATCTTGTCTTTTACTTACGTAGTGTACCTGTGCACACGTGTGTGCACACCTGTATGTGTTTGTCTGTCTGTGATGCCTCTTTCTCCTCAAAAAGCTATATGATTTCCCAGGATGAGGGTCAAATCTTATTGTATTTATTTATTTTTGTGTATTTTCTATTCTCTTAGTGGCAGCTAGGTTAAACTGCAAATATAATACTTGACGACTGATTAAAACTGTTCATTTATTTACTATGTATTTCAAAATCTCTACATTTAGAAAACACTGATGACCACATGAATATTTAAACTGCTCCATCACCAAACTAGTATATATACATTTTAGAAAAGGAATAAGATAGTGGTTCTGGCAAGAAGTATTTAGTTTAGGATATTTGCTCATGTTCATCATAACCTAGGATTTTCATTTATCATAGTATATAGGTATTTAATTTCCTCAAAAACTGGTATTCTTAGAATTGTATTGTCCAAAACACCTACTTTTTAAATGTCCTCTTCCCTAGATTTCTAAGAAACTATTGATGTTTTGTAGTATAATAAATGGAACATAATGAAATACATGTCGATTTTAAGGCCAGTTCCTATTTTCTTCCATGGACCTCTTATGCTATCCAGTAGATATCCTCTAGAGATGGAAAGCAGACATTTGTGGCAGTAGTGTGACAAAGATGGGTATTTTCTTCTTTTATAAAAGAATTAAATAGGAATTTTAAAATTATTAGGTTTATCTACTCACTTGTAGGAATCCCAATAACAAGCATATTTGAGTCAGAAGCTCATATATCAAATTAGCCTGAAAACATACACATACACTGCTTGTTCTTTATTACTTCCAAATGCTTTTTGGTGTTATTCCTGTTCCAATATCATTCTCGGCCTCTGTTTCTCTTCTTCACACAGTGAGAACCACTGGCTCCTCGTCTAAAGTTTTAGCTTAAAATATGTATAAGCCAAGCCAAGTGCCGTCGAGTCGGATCCAATATGTATGGGTGTTTTTAATGGTACACACAGAAAAGGTACACACAGCAAATATTGATTAAAAGACTTATAGTTCTGAAACTAAAAATATATATTGTTTCCACTGCTCAATCATATCCAAGAAAAAAAAAGAAAAAAAAATATATGTTGTGTTATTTAAAAAAAAAATAAGATGGCAAACAAACATTTTTTTTCCCAGAATTTTCTGGGATCTTTTTAAACTTTCTGTTGAAAGAAGAACAAAGAAGAGTGACAACTTTGAATTACAGTATTGGTGAAAAATATTGACTCTACCTTGGCCTGCCAGAACAACTAACAAATTTGTCTTTGAAGAAGTACGGCCAGAATGCTCTTTAGAAGGAAGGATGATGAGACTTCATCTCATGTATACTGGACATGCCATCAGGAGGGACCAGACCCTGGAGAAAGACCTTATGCTTGGTAAAGTAGAGAGTCAACAGAAGAAGGGAAAATCTCCAATGAGATGGACTGAGAGTGGCTGCAATGTTGGGTTCAAACATAATGATTATGAGGATGGCATAGGACTTGGCAATGTTTCATTCTTTTATACACAGAGTCACTATTGGTCAGAACTGATGGCACATAAAAACAAGATTGAGATTCTAGGTTTATAAAATAATTTTTCATCATCATGATTTTTAATAAGAAAATATACCTATAGCAGTGAAATTTGGTTATGACGTATATTTAGTGGAGATGTACTCATTGAAAGTGCTTTTATTTTAAAAGTATGAATTAAAGATGATATTAATACTTTAAATATCACACTCATATTTAATAACTTTGAGTGATATGCTTAGTAAAAAATAAAAATTACTGTAAAAGAGGAAACAAAAATGATTTTCCTAATTACTAAGGTAACATCCATAAAATATCAAATACATTTAGAAAGCTAGTCCGAGAGACAATTACTTGTGTGTCAGTTTGTAATTCTGTGTGGTTTGCATGTTGCTGAGATGCTAGAAAAGATGGCACCAATAAACACCAGTAGAGTAATCCGTAGTGGACAGGATTCCGTGGAGCTTTCAGACTAAGACAGACTAGGAAGAAGTTCCCAGCAGTCTACATCTGAAAAAAAGAATTGGCCACCAAAGCCTTGTGAATAACAACAAAACATTGATGTAGTGCCAGAAGATGAGCCCTTCAGATTGGAAGGCATACAAAACATAACTAAAGAAGAGCCTCCACAAAGTAGAACTGACCTTATTATCATGAATGAAGTCAGGCTTTGGGGACTTCTGTGATATGCTGATGCAGCACGACTCAAAATGAGAAGAAAAAAAAGCTGCAAACATTTGATAATAATCAGAACAGGAAGTGCATAAAATATGAATCTAGGAAAATTAAAAGTTATCAAAAGTGAGGTTGAGTGAGTGAATGGTAAGTTGGATCAACTAGTATTGGCCATCTTGAATCAGTCATATAGTGTACTATGTTGGGAATGACTAACTGAAGAACAATGGTGTTGCATTTTTTTGTAAAATAATTCAGGATGTATCCTGAAGCACAGTGGTGTCCATGATAGGACAATATCCATACATCTACACGTAAGATCAGTTAATATGACTATTATTCAAATTTTTACATCAACCACTAATGCCAAAGATAAAGAAATTGAAAACTTTTGACAACTTCTGCAATCTGAAATTGGCCAAATGTGCCATCAAGATGAATTTATAATTACTGGCAAAAGAAATGTGAAAGCTGGAAACAAAGAAAAAAATCAGTGGTTGGAAAATATGGCTTTGATGATAGAATGCACAAGGAAGACTACGTGATGAAATATTGCAAGACCAAGAACTTATTCATTGATATCATTGAAAAAATACCTTTTCACTGCATATTGATGTCACCAGATAGAAAAAATAGGAGTCAAAATTACTACATCTATGGAAAGAGATGGTGAAGCTCAATCTCATCAGTTAGAACAAGGTCAGGGGCTAACTGCAGACAGACTATCTATTGCTCAAATGCAAGCTCATATTAAAGCTGAAGAAAATACAAACACTTCCACAAGAGCCAAAGATATAACCCTAAGTATATTCCACCTGAATTTAGAGACCATGTCAAGAATGTCAAGTATAGATTTGAAGCACTGAGCTTAATAAACAAAGACCAGATGAGTTGTGGAATGACATGAAGGACATTACTAAAGAAAGCAAAAAGTCACTAAGAAGGTAAGAAAGAAAGAAAAGACCAAAAATGTCAGAAGAGACTCTGACACTTGTTCTTGAACTTAGGGCAGTGTCTTAGTCATCTTGCTCTGCTATACCAAAAATACCACAAAGCAGATGGCTTTAAAAAGAGAAATTTTACTCTGTCACAGGCCAGTAGGCTAAAAGTCCCAAGTCAGGGCATCAGCTCCAGGGGAAGGCTTTCTCTGTTGGCTCTGCAGGAGTGTCCCTGTTATTGATCTTCTCTTGGACTGGGAGTGCCTGAGGGAAAGGGCCCCTGATTTCTTTCCAAAGGACATGCTCTGCTCCCAGCACTGTTTCTTTCCTGATGATATGAGATCCCCAACTCTCTGCTAGATTCTTTCTTTTATAACCCAAGAGATTGCCTCAAAGCACAATACAATCTTACACATTGATTCCTGCCCCGCCAACACAACTGTTGCCTGTCCTCTCTTATAAAAATCACAGAGGCAGGATTTACAACTCAGAGGAGTATCACATAATACCAGGAATCATGGCCTAGACAAATTGCTATCCACATATTTAGGAGGACACTATTCAATTTACGACAGATTGCTAAAGTGAATGGAAGAAATGATGAAGTAAAAGAGCTGAAGCTTTCAAAGGGTGACTCAAGAAGACAAAATAAAGTATTATTGTTGATAAACACAGATGTCTCAATTTAGAAAACCAAAAAAGAAGATGTACATCATTTCTCAAGCTGAAACAACCACTGAAAAAACCTTAAGCTTAGAGCTGAAATGGAAGGATTCATGGGCTAATGTATCAAACGACATAGGACAGGATATTATTGCCCCATAGTGTTTCCAAGGAGCACCTGGTAGATTCAAAATGCCTACCTTCCGGTTAGCAGCTATAGCTCTTAACCAGTACACCACCAAGGTTTCCATTGAATGACATAGAAAGCATCAAAAGAAGACAGAAGGAGTTTATAGAGTCATAGAACAAAAAGAATTGTTAGTATTCAACCATTTTAGAAGGTAGAATGTGATCAAGAACTGATGATATTGAAGAAGTCCAAGCTGAACTAAAGGCATTGGTGAAAAACAAGACTCTGAGAACTGACAGAATAATAATTAAGATATTTCAATGAACAGAAGCAGAGCTAGAAATGTCCACTTGTCTATACCAAGAAAATTGAAGACTGCTACCTGGCCAACTGACTGGAAGAAATCCATATCTGTGCCAATTTCAAAGAAATATTATTGAACAAAATGTGGAAATTATCAAACAATGGCACTAATGTTATACACAAACAAAATTTTGCCCAAGATCATTAAAAAATGTACAGTACATCACTAGGGAACTGCCAGAATTCAAGTCAGATTCAGAAGAAGATGTGGAATGAAGGATATCATTGCTGATGTTAGGTGGACTTTGACTTAAACCAGAGACCATCAGAAACAGGTTTAAACCAAAAAACCAAGCCCACTGCTGTTGACTCAATTCTGACTCAAAATGACCCTATATACCAACTAGAACTGCCCCACAGACTTTCCAAGGAGAGCCCAATGGACTTGAATTGTTGAACATTCTGGTTAGCAACCATAACATTTAACCACTATCTAACCAGGGTTCTCAGAAAGATGTTTACCTGTGCTTTATTAACTATGTGGAGGCATTTCAACTGTGTGGATCATGCAAATTATGCTGAACTTTGCCAAGAACAAGAAGTTCAGAACATTCATTTGTGTTCACCTAGAACCTGTACATTGACCAAGAGGCAGTTGTTCAGACAGAATAAGGAGATATTGAGTGATTTAAAATCATGAAAGATGTTTGTCATGGTTGTATGCTTTCACCATACTTAATCTGTATATACAGAGAATGACTCATTAACAACCTGTGCTATGTAGATGACACATCCTTGCTTGCTGAAAGTGAAGATTACTGGAGCCACTTACTGAGGAAGCTCATCAAAGACTATAGTCTTCAGTATGGATTATAACTCCCTGTAAAGAAAACTCCTCACAACTGGATCCATAATCAGCATGACGATAACTAGAGAAAGGATTTAAGTTGTCTGTGATTTCATTTTACTTGGATTCATGATCAAAGCCCATGGGAGCAGCAATTAAAATATCAAAGGACCTGTTGCATTAGGCAAATCTGCTGCAAAAGATTCTTAAAGTGTATAAAAGCAAATAAACCACCTAGAGGACTAAATTGACCTGACCCAAGCTACAGTGTTTCTGATCACCTGATAAGCACATGAAATCTTGACAATGAATACAGAAGACCAAAGAATTTATCCCTTTGAATTATGATGTTGATGAAAACTATTGAACACGCCATGGACTGCCAGAATAATGAACAAGTCAATTTATGGAAAGTATAGGTGGAATGCTGGATAGATTGTAACAGCAACAGCAACAATCAAATAGATCTCATGATAGGGAAGAAAAAGGCATGTTTTTGTTCTTTCAAAATTCTGATGAAGCCACAATGAAAGAAAAGCATGATGCAGTAGGTGAAAAGGGATTAACTCCCCTATACCCTTTCCATTTCATTTAAAAAATATTTTTACTTAAGATTTATGATGCCTAAATGGACTTATTTATAAAGCATAATAACAAAACAAATACCAAGAAACCAGGTACTAGTTTTCAAAGTGTACTAGTACAACACTGCTGATGCTATTTGTAGGCTTTCCCACCCCTCCCCTCCCCTCTCTTCCTCTCCCCTTCCTTTCACTCTTCTCTTTTTTCTCTTACCTTCCTTCCCTCCTTCCCTCCCTGCTTCCTTCCATTCTTCATTCTCTCTCTCCTTCCCTCCCTCCTTCCCTCCTTCCCATCCTCCTTCCCTCCCTTCCTCCTTCCTTCCCTCACTCCCTCTTTCCCTCCTTCTTCCTTTCTTCCTTCCTCACTTTTCTAAATGTTTTAGGACTAAGGCAAGCATTTGGTTTACTACAAGAAGGATCTTTTTCTTTCCTTTTATTTTGATTTGGTATCTTAGGATTGGTAACCAATAACTGGTTTACTGAAAGAGGTAATACATCAAAGGGAGTAATCTACATGTTGCCACCTGTAAGAGGAAAAGTATATCACAGGTATAAGGCAGAAAGTTTTTGGAAAAATAATTTGGTAGATTATCTTAAATTTCTGAATGCCTCAAAGTGAGATTCGCATTCACAGTACCAAATCCTGTGTGTTTATTTAGAATTAGCTTCAGAAAAGAAGCTCAGAACCAAATTCAATCATGTCATAAATATTAAAGAAATACTTTTCATATTCCAGGCACTATTGTAGGTGAACTTAACATTAATAAACAGGATAGAGAAAGCTTCTATCCTTATAGTGCTTGTATTCAAGTAGGGTAAAACAATTAAATACTTAAGTCCCTGGTGATATAGGCAATATTTTAAAGAAAGTAAATAATCTAGTGATACATATTTCTATAAATAATAGAGTTAATAAAGAAAAACTATTAAACAAGTTTACATTAAATTTAATGAATAATTTTCCCATCTACTTCTTGCTGTTTCTAGAGGGCCTTACACTTACTACATCATGAATGGTATGATTGTGTTGGCTGTTAGCCAAAAGGTTGGAGAACCCAGTCCTTTCAGAGATGTCTTGTAAGAAAGGCCTGGCAATACAGCTCTGAAAAATCAGCATGGGAAAACCCTGTGGAGCACAGCTCTTCCATGGCACACAAGGGGGTTGCCAGGATTTGGAATCGACTCAACAGAATCTGTTTTCTTTTACTTTTTTTCGTAGTCACCGTATATCTTTTATTTACTTGTAAAGAACAAATTTTATAGGCACGTGGACTGAAAGATATGTTTCTCTTTTAGATGAAGCACATAATTTATAAATAATCTCTGAGGAAGTTTGTAACAGGTATGGTGAGTCTGAGTATCACAGCTCTTTTACACTTTCAGAAAAGCTAGTGAAGTCATCTAAATAGTAGTAATATTCTAGGGACTCTCTAGAGAAAAATAAAGGCCCGCATTGACTCACAGATATTGATGAATCAATTTATTCCTGAGGCAATGACATAAGAATGTCCTCTCTGTGGATCTTCCTAGGTGATTTGGCACATATATAAAGCTGTATACACTTTCCTTATTGATTTGTCTAGCTATGTTAAAGCTAGCATCTCTAATCAATTGTTTAATTCAAAGAAAAATGAAGGAAAATATATTGGAACACTGTCTCTGTTTAAGGAAGGAAAAAAGTGGGGTGGGGGAGTTAGTCCTCATGAACTGTTTTTCTCTAAACAGAAATTTTCATATATGGTGAAGAATGGAATAATTAGGCCATCTGCTGGCAAGTGGCAAACAGGCAACGTTTACGCATCCAAATTCAACTAAAGTCACCTACACAGTCCTAAGGGACTCAGGAAGTTGATTAGAAAGGGGGTGCATTTTTTCACCTTGCCCACATTAATTATCTTTCACTTTAAATATTCTCGCATCTCACAGTTTTTAACTTTCCAGCCTTTTTAATAGAGGTAGAAGTATTTAATAGTCAGTAACTATAACCGTATTACCTGCATCACTTGTGTATTTACTTAGTCTATACTGATGGTATGGAAATTCTGGTGGCATAGTCCCTAAGATCTATGGTGGCTGACCAAATGGTCGACAGTTTGAAGCTACCAGGTGCTCCTTGGAAACTCTATGAGGCAGTTCTACCCTGTCTATGGGGTTGCTAAGAGTTTGAAACAACTTGATGGCAGTGGGTTTCGTTTTTGGATATTGATGGTCTACTAGATGCTAGTTAAGGTTTTGAAAATTAGGTATAGCAATATATGTAACATTTTCCTTATGCTCATAGAATTAAAATTCTAAATGAGTATTGAATTCATAAATAAAATGTTAATATGTTCTTTTTTGCCCCCAAAATAGGGTAAACTGAGTTTTACAATTTACAGTAGACTCTAAATTATTTTGACTTGGCTTTAGAAAGAGAGGAAAAGATGCTTAAGTCTTTGTTCTGGAAAATATTAGCTCATCATTCCATTGGCCAATGTCAACCAAATTAAATAAGTGGTGCAAAAATGCACTTCTGATGATTTTTTATTCTTGCAAGTTTGGCTAAGTCTAATTCTAGTGTATTCCCTAATTATCATAATCCATGGAAATAATTGTTGTTTATGTCAAGTATATTCCAACTCATAGAGGCCTTATAGTACAGAACAGAGTAGAACTGGCATCATCCTGCTGCCATTCAGTTCTGACTCATAGCAACCTCATAGGACAGAGTAGAACTGCCCCATAGAATTTCCAAGGAGTACCCGGTAGACTTTTACATTGCTGACTTTATGGTTAGCAGTCATAGCTCTTAGCCACTACATCATTAGGCTTTCTCAGAACTGCCTTATGGGGTTTCCTAAACTGTAATTTTTATGGAAGAAGATTGTCAAGTCTTTTCTTATAAGGAACCATTGGTGGGTTCCAAGACTGACCTTGTATCCAGTGGGTTTAAGCATTGTACAACCAGGGCTAATCCCTATAGGTCAGAATTTTTAAACAGACTTCTTATGAAGCAATAATGATTGCCTCTACTTCCATTGTGAAAGGTGGACCTCCAGGTCTGAAGATAACCTACATTAGGTCATCCTGATTATAATCCGTTAGTATAATCCTAGAAGTGTAGTGGGTTAAGTGCTAAATCTGCTAACCAAAACGTTGGCAGTTCAAATCTGCCAGGTGCTCTTACTGGATTTGTTCTCCAGATACACTGAGAACTTCATTTTTCTAGAGATTTTAATTTGGCACCATTCCCAGTATTATATACATACATATATATATATATATGTGTGTGTGTGTGTGTGTGTTTGTGTGTGTATGTATATATATATATAAACACATGGCCAAGGCCAAGTGCCGTCGAGTCAGATGTGTACATATGTATTTGTATATACATGTGTATACACATGTATGTATGTATGTATGTATACTTTCCTTCCAAAAAATAATGAAAATCTTCAACTGGGTTTTTTTATTGTAGATTTCATTTCTAGTTCTTAGATTCTGCAGTAGAAGTGAATTATCTAAGAATACCAAACCTCCTAACTATTACCTGAGTCACAGTTAGTGTCAATTATGAAATAATTTTGTTTTGTTGCTGTCAGCATCTCTCTTCATGAGATTCTTCATATTCTACTCTCTGTTTTCACTATCTTCTATAGATTCCATTCATAAACAATTTGTGTTCCAGTCATATAAGTTAATATGTCTCTCTTATTTATCCAAATGACCCTAAACATCCTGGAAATCTGTATTATTTTTTTCTAATGAGAAAAACTCTCTTTTTGCTTCTGGATCCATCACAATAGGGCCCCTGAGTGGAGAAGAAGCAGGAGATAGATCCCCCAGAAGGATTTGCCCCATTTTTAAAGGAGAAATATTTTCTAAGAAGTGCTAACTAGAAACATATCTTATACAAGAAATTAAACTTATGATTTTTTTTCTTTTTAGCAACTGAAATACTAAGACAGAAAAGATAATACCTCCAGAGCTATCATCCTAAAACAAAAATGAAGGACATTCAATTCTGCTACACAGAGTATAAAATTTTAAGTAACTTTTACTTCAGTCTGTGAGTAAACCACCTATCCTCCTAGCTGATCCGAGATACAAGGGTGGGCAGAGAGAGTCTTCACAACAAAGACATTGAACTCAAAAGAGGCAAGAGTATCTGGTTGGTGCTTATGCCTACAGTAGTGGAAGCTCGAGATGCTGGATTGATTACCACCCGTGTATCATCGTACGATCTTGGATGAAACATGTTGCTGAACCTCACATTCTCTGTTAGGTAGGTACGGATGGAAATACTCACAAGGATTGCAAATTGAGTTTTTGACTCATTCTAGAAAAGCACTACATACCTCATTGTTAAATATCACTACAGTCACCTTCAAAGTACTCCCTTTGGAAAGCTATGCACCATCACCAGCATCTAGTCCACCCTTCAAAGCAGTATTGGAAATTCTTTCTGTGGAATGGGCGTCACAGCTGTGACTGTATTACCCTTGATGTCCTGAAAGTCATCAAAATGTTTTCCTCTCAGTATTGCCTTTATCTTCTGGCAAAGAAAAAAGTCATTGGGGGCCAGATCAGGTGGGTAGGGAGGGTGTTCCAATACAGTTATTTGTTTACTGGCTAGAAACTCCCTGACAATTAAGTTGGTGAACTTGTTGCTGTGCCACCATGTGCAACGGCCATTGCAGAAAGAATTCCAAAATTGTTTTGAAGGATGTTCTTCAAACGTGACCTTAGTGACATTCAGCAATGAGATATGTAGCACTTAGAACAATTAAGTTTGTGGACCTAATTGTTGGACCTCTTGTATCTTAGAGTGATTGTGAGGATTAGATGAAGTAATGCATGTGAATATACTTTCTTTTCTTTGTAGCATTATACAAAAGTAAATTTTAAGCATGAGAAAGGTGTTTTGTATTGCTCCAGCCTGCTGTGATTCGTAGAATCTGGTGTCTTAAAAGCTTGGGAGTGATCATCTAAGATACTCCATTGGTTCTACCCCATCTGGAGCAAGAGAAGATGAGGAAAACCAGAGACATGAGGAAAAGATTAGTCCAAAGCGCTAATGGACCACGATTGCCACAACATCCAACAGACTGAGTCCAGCACAACCAGATGTTGCCCAGTTACCACTACTGACATCTCTGACAGGGATCACAATAGGGAATACCAGACACAGAGAGAAAAATATAAAATGAAGTTCAAATTCATAATAATAATATTAAAAGACCAGATTTATCAACCTTACAGACTGGAGAAATCCCAGGAGTGAGGCCCCAGATTCCCTTTTAGCTCAATACTGTAGTCACTCCTGAAGTTCATCCTTTAGCCAAAATATTAGATAGACTCATAAAACAAATGATAATACACATAGTTCGACAATATGTATGAGACTAAATGGACACACTAACCCAAGAGCAAGTACAAGAAGGCAACAATGGGCAGGAAAACCAGACTGATGGAAATGGGGACCCCTAGGTGAAGAAGAGGAGAGTACTGACAGGTCAGGGGTTGGCAACGAACGTTAGAAAACGATGTGTGTATTAAGTGTTAAATGAGAACCAGCTCTATAAGCCTTTGTCTAAAGCATAATAAAAATAAAAATAATCTAATTATCACTCATAAAAATAAATGTTAAACTGAATATGAAAAATCACCAGCAAGGTTTGTAATTTTGGTGCTTTTCCATCCACTATTATTGTCACTGAATTTTGAACTGCATAATTGAAGGAAACATTATTTATTCTTTTCTGATTTTTTTTGTTGTAAAGTTCTGTGATAAATTTTTCTTAAGTATTTAATGTCAAACATTAAGAGTTAATTAATAAGTATATATTTTCTTTGATCAAATAAATTTACAAATCATTAATTTCATTTTTGTTAGTGCTAGAATTCAAAGTGAAGTTATTAAAAATATTTTCTAAAGGTTTTTAAAAGTATGATTTATTTTCTACCTTTATTCAGTTCTATTGAATATACTTTTATTTTAAGGAATCTCAAAATTCATATTCTTGGAGTAGGCATGGTATACATTATAAAGAAGGTATCACAAGATAAAATGAGGCCAACTGAAGGCTCATACCCTTTATTCTTTGACTTCTGTAGAACTGAAAAAAAAAAAAAAGCTACACACACTGGAAGCTAAGTATTCTAAACATTTTTCAATTTTTCCTGAGAAATACTTGTTTCTTTTCAGACTTCATAACTGTGTTTATTCAAATAATCAACAAAACCTTGCAAACGCAAAATGAAATGTTAGTTGTAATGGGGAGAAGGATAAGATGTGTTTGCTTCATATTAGTTTCTGATTTCAGTTTTTAGAAACAGTGTGGGGAAATAGACACATGTCACCGGAGACACAGTGTTCTCACATTCACTTTTTTGAAAAAAGGACATAGACTATCTCCACGTGTTTGCTATATGCAAAGCTCTGTGAGATACGTGGAGTCTTTGGATGGTACAAACAGTTATGAGCTTCATGCTGAGTAAAAGGTTTGAACCCACCCAAAGAAGCCCTAGAAGACCAACCTGAAGATCTGGTTCACTCTTGAAAAACCTGTGTAGCATTTCTAGTCTGCACACATGTGATCACCGTGAGTCAGAATCTACTCAAAAGAATCAGCTCAGCTGAATCAACTAACCATAACAATGAGATATACAGAGAGGACACGTATTGTAAAGACTCAATAATCTCCCTGAAAAAAACCTCACCATCTAGCAAGAGTCTTATGTTGAAATAACCATAACCGAATGTGGTAACAGCTACAAGAGAGGAATATTTCAAAATGACAAAGCAGAGATTTGAAGGGGAGGGGGCAGGTACTAAATTCCACCGAGGAACATGAGAGTTGAGAAGTTTTCATGGCAGTCGTTACTTGAGTGAAGCCTTCAAGTATAAGGTAAGAAAGATGAGTGGAGTGAGTGAAAAGTTGTAGTCCTCGGAAACTGTCTCTGGATAATTTTAGATACGAATAATATGAGTTGGCTCAGATAAGTCGAAGCATCAAGATTTTTAAATGACAGGAACAAAAAGATTTCATGACATCTTAATACCAGGAATTAAGCATTTTTGTTTGTTTTCTTTCAAGGCACTGTCATCAAGGTGAACTAGCTTTGGCAATTTTCATACCTTGAATCACTTTTCCGTCATTTAAAATTCTAGAAATTGTGTATGGTTAGCCTATCTTGGGATGGGTGTGCATTGTTTTCCAGAGGAAATATGGGAGATCCTTGGCTAATGGTCTCAATGAGATTTTACACACCGGGGAGTGGAAAGATTTCCAAGAGAAAATTGGGTGTACTGCGTCTAAAAGAATAAGTAGAGAATCCATAGGTTGAAAAGACAAAAACATCCACTTCTCAATCAAGTTAGTATAAATGTTTCTTTGTCCTATGCTTTAGAATTATTAAAGAATGGTGAGATCAGTAAAGTGAATATTTTATTTTATTTGACTTGTAATCTCCCTCTCTGAGACATACTGATAAAAAATGTAACACTTTTAAAATGGAAGAAAGTCAGGAAAGGGTAAGAGCTACAGAAGAGTTGTATCCTTTGACTATTGAGCTCTGATTTTCTTGCTTCTGATTTTGAGAAATTGTTAGTGAGGAGGAAAAGAAATATGATCCAGGCTATGATAAACTACAAACATGTGTGTCAAAGATTAATTCTTTTAATTTTCTTGTTGGGATTAATTTTCATTGTTCAGCTGAAACGAGTGATGATGATTTTTCCCAGGTTCTTTACTTCTGTCTTCTTTCTCATTGCTTTAAAACCAACTCTTCCAGGAATGAAGAAAAGTATAGACACAAAGGAAAGAATAGTCCAAAAGATTAATGGACTACAACTACCATAGTTTCCACAGCAGATTCTTGCACAGCTAAATGGTGTCTAGCTACTACCACCAACTGCCCAGGAAGGGACTGCAAAGAGGATGTCAGACAGAGAAAGACACACAGAACAAAATGTAAACTCACTCCCCCCCTTCTCCTCTCTCTCTCTCTCTCTCTCTCTCTCTCTCTCTCTCTCTCTCTCTCTCTCTCTCTCTCTCTCTCTCTCTCTCTCTCTCACACACACACACACACACACAAGACCATACTTACTGGTCTGATAAAGCCTTAATAAATCCCGGGAGTATAGCCCCTGGAAGGTCTTTTGAGCCAGTACTGAAGTCACTCCTGAGTTTCACCTTTCAGATAATACTACACTGGCCTATAAAACAAACAATAACATACTTAGTTCTACTGTGTATACAAGACGAAATGGGCACACCAGTGCAGAGACAAGGATGAGAAGACAGGAGGAGACAAGAAAGCTAGGTAAATGGAGATGGGGAACCCAACGTTGCAAAGAGGAAAGTGCTGACACATCGCAGGTTGGCAACCAATGTCACAAAACAATTTGTGCACTATTTAATGAAAGGCTAATTTTCTCTGTAAACTTTCACATAAAAAACAATAAGATAAAGAAAGAAAGGTAGAAAGAGATAAAGAACTAAATAAATAGATAATAGATTAATAAACATTGTTGTTGTTAGGCGCTGTTGAGTCAGTTCTTACATGACGACCTGTGAACAACAGACGGAAACACTGCCTGATCTCATGCCATGTCCACAATCATTGTTATGTTTAAGCCCGTTGTTGTGGCCACTGAATCAATCTATCTCATCGAGGGTCTTCCTCTTTTTTGCTGAACCTCTGCTCTATCAAACATGATGTCTTTCTGCAAGGACTAATCCTTCCTGACAACATGTCCAAAGTATTTAAGATGTAGTCTTGCCATCTTTGCTTCCAAAGAGCACTCTGTTTGTACTTCCTCCAGAACAGATCTGTTTGTTCTTTTGGCACATTCAGCATTCTTCTCCAACACTGCAATTCAATGTAATTGATTCTTCCTCTGTCTTCTTTGTTTATTGTCCAAACAAATAAATAGATAAATAAAAAAAAAAAGTAACCCCTGTCTCTAGATAGATTAGCCTAATTCTGAAGGCTGTTGGAACACTTTATTGTCTACTGCTCAGGACTTGTAAAGGGGCTACAAAAAGGACCCCAAAGTAGCAGTACAGCTGTACTTCTCTGTTGCTGCAATGCAGGTTTGTGAGCCTAGAGCACAGTGGCTATTTCAAACTAGGACATATGCGGCATAGGCTCTTGACAAGCGTTTTATATAAATAAATGAAGTTATGAGCACACAGCGTATTTTTAGAGTTTGCTTCAGTGTTGTTTGTTCTGTTTGTTTGTTTCCCCTTAATCAAACTCAGTCTCTTATGACAAACTAAAGTTATCAGCTAAGCAGTCCTAAGCTGCCTAAGATAGAAGATGGGAGAATTTAAGTGCATGATAAACTTGAGTGTAGCAATTACTTTTAAAGAGACGTGGTGTAGTCTCCCTCTTAATAGCAAGATAAATATCAAGACCTAAATTACATGCAAAAATTAGACTTTCATGTTATGTTAAGGTAAAGTGTTTCATGATGTCGATGAGGCAAGACAAGGAAACAGGAGTGATGGGCAATATTTACCTACAGTTGTTGTTAAGTGCTGTTGAGTCGGTTCCATTTCATAGCGATCCTATAAACAACAGAACAAAACAGTGCCCGTCCTGCTAATCATTGTTGTACCTGAGTCTACTGTCACAGCCATCAGTTCATCTCATTGTGGGTCTTCTTCTTCACTGACTCTCCAGTTTACCAAGTATGCTGTCGTCCACAGGGACGCATCCCTCTTGATAATATGTCTCAAGTACATGAGACACTATCTCATCATCTTTGTTTCTAAAGAGAATTTTTGGTGCTCTTCTTCCAAGACAAATTTATTTGTTCTTTGAGTACTCCATGGTGTATTCAGTATTCTTCACCAATACCACAACTTAATGGCATCAATTCTTCTTCAGTCTTTCTTACCTTTGCCCAGCTTCTGCATACTTATGAAGCAACTGAACGTACCATTACTTGGGTCAGGCCCTCCTTTGTTCACAAAGCAATTTTTTTGCTTTTGGATACTTTAAAGAGATTTTTTTGTGGCAGATTCACCCAATGTAATTAATTCCCCATTTGGTTTCTTAACTACTGCTTCCTTGGGCATTTCTCCAAGAAAGATGAAACCCTTGCAACTTCAATATTTTTTCTATTTATTATGATGTTGCTTGTTGGTCCAGTTGTGAGGATTTTGTTCATGTTGAGGTGTAAATCCCTATCACAGGTTGTGGTCTTTGATCTTCATAAGTGCTTCAGGTCCTCTTCATTTTTAGCAAGTTAGGCTGTTTTATCCGCATAGCACAGGCTGTCAATGAAACTACCTCCAATCCTGATGCCCATTCTTTTTCACACAGTCAGGCTTCCTGGATTATTTACTCAACATGCAGACTGGGTAGGTATGATGAAAGAATAAAACTTTGACATACACCTTTCTTGATTTTTAAACTGTGTAGTATCCTCATGTTCTGTTCAAATGACTGCCACTTGATCTATGTACAGTTCCCTCATGAACACATTGAAGTGCTCTGGAATTCCCATACTTCGCAATGCTATCCTTAATTAGTCAAATGCCTTTGCATAGTCAATAAAACATAGGTAAGCAACTTTCCGGTATTTACTTTCAGCCAGAATCCATCTGACAGAAGCAATGAGAACCATGTTTCTACTTCTTGTTCTGAATCTGGATTGGCTCTCTGGAACTTTCCTGTTGATATACTACTGTAAATGCTTTTGAATGATCTTCAGCAGAATTTTTCTTGCCTGTGATATTAATGATATTGTTTGGGGATTTCCATACTCAGCTGGATCACCTTTCTTTGGAATAGGCATAAATCTGGATCTCTTCCAGTCAGTTCACCCGGTAGCGGTTTTTCAAGTTTCTTGGCACAGACCAGTGAGTACTTTCAGTACAAGTGAGTACTTTCAGTACAGCATCTGATGAAACATCTCAACTGTTATTCTGTCATTCCCCTGAGTCTTGTTCTCCACTAGCACCTTCAGCACAGCTTGAACATCTTTCTTCAGTAGCGTCAGTTCGTAATCATATTCCACCTCTTGAAATGGTTCAGAGTTGACCAATTATTTTTAGTACAGTGACTTCTTATATGTCTTCTGTCTACTTTTCATGCTTCCTGTGTCATTCAGTATCTTGCCCATAGAATCCTTCAGCACTGGAACTTGAGGATGGATTTTTTTTTTTCCCAATTCTTTTGATTTGAGAAATGCTTCCATCTCAGCATTCTACATCCAGATCTTTGCCCATATCACAATGATACTACATTTTTCTTCTAGAGCAGCCCTTTGAATCTTTCTGTTCAGCTCATTTACTTCATCATTTCTTCATTGGACTTTGGCTATTCTGTCTCTAAAAGCCAGTTTCAGAGTCTTGCCTGACATCTTGTTTGGTCTCTCTGTCTTCCCTGTCTTTTTAATGTCCTCTTGTTTTCTTAATGTATCATATCCTTGATATCATTCTAAAATTTGTCATCCTTCAGTCATTAGTATTCAGTACATCAACTCCATTCTTCAGATAGTCTCTAAATTCAGCTCAGCTGAAACCTATCCACCATGGGCGACCCTGCTGGTATTTGAATCCTGGTGGTGGCACAGTTTCCAACATCACAGCAGTGCATAAATCCCCACAGATTGACAAACTGACAGATTGTGGGAACTCTATTCATAAGCCCAGGTTTTTCAGACATTTGTCTCTATTATCTGTTAATTTCTCCAAAACATTCAGTATGCCATCCACAGTGTTGATTTAGAATATTCCAGGAAGAGGCAGCGTGGTGACAGTTATTTTTGTCATTTATTTTAAACTGACTTTTCAAAAAGCAGAAACTGACCCAAATAGCATGTTATAATCTTGTTAACATGGTGGAAATTGACTGATTTAAGTATCATATTATTTCTGTTTTGTCCCAATTTTCATGATATCATGATATCATGGAGATTTATTTTTAAAAGCTATTATTTTAGCAGTTATTGAACATGTATTGTATCTCTATGATGCTAGACATCGTAGTGATTGCAGAGGTAAGAATGTATAGTTACTGCTTTCAAAGTGTTCATGATATAAAAAGCTACATATACCAACAGCTTTAAGATAGTGAAATGGATATGGCAATGTACTATTTTAAAAGATGAAGTGTGGACATTATAAGCCACATGATTCTGAAAATATAAGTGTAGGTTTTTAAAGTTTCATAACATGTCTATCATACAGTCAATATAAAAAGCTTTTTAGTGAATTTGACTGCCCGACATCCATTTCCTTTATTTGTGGTGATGGTACTGTGGTTGTCTGTGAGGACTCTGCTTAACCCCACTCTCAATCCATGTGCTTGAAGTAGAGCTGAATCATGTATTACAGAGTGATTGATGCAAAAACTGTCATGTAACAAACAAGAGTCAATGAGATCCAATTCCACAAATTTTTTTTAGAAATATTGAAAAGGAAAAATATTTCTGCTCACTAAAAGTCTGAGTAGTATGATGATATAAACCTGGAACATCTGGAAGTCATCACTTAGAGACTTATATTTACCACCTAGAAAGAAGGTGACCAGAATGATTAAATCATATCCTAGTGAAATCATATGAGCTGCTTATTTCAGTCACCCTTTTCCTTTCCCATATGTAATCCAATCATATTCATGTTTCGCTTCAGCCATTTTGAGTAGAGTTTCTGCCACTTGCAACCAAAAATACCTGGCAATGATAAACTTCTTCAACACGTATAACTAGCAGTATGAGCTAGAGAGGAACAGACACCTAATAAAGCAAAGAAAAAGAGAAAACAGGGAGAATGAAGATACTTACTGAATTTTCAGCTTATAAACAACACAATCTAAAATCTGAAAGCTGTTTCTGACCAAATCATTTGGAACATTTGTGATAGTATTTCTATGGTCTGTTTGTTCAGAGTGCTGCCGAGATAGCAGCATTCAGCGATCATGTGCACTTAATACTTGGCTACAAGATAACTGGGTGCTTGCAACTTCAGCTGAAGCCTAGAAATCTGGCTCCTGCTTGGAAGGATACAAGTGATGTTTAGGTTTCCACAGACCAACTTCTTGAATTTTCTCTCCATGACGTTTCATATCCGTAATATTTGAAAAAGATTTATAAATTTTTTCTTCCTTAATTTGGTCCTAAAATCCTTGAAAGTAAAATTCATGCTATTCAAGCTATGCTTACTGAGGACTTTTTTTTTTTAATAAATAGAGATTAAAAGTAATAATGAAATTCCTTTCTGTGAGTTCTAATAAAATTCAGATTGAATTTTTGGCAAATTCTTGTCTATGTACTGTTGTGACTCTTTTTGAGCTATCTTCTGCAGTGGCCTGCTATGAAGTCAGACGTAGACTTCCTATTGAAATTATATACGAATCTACATGTAGTAAGATTATCGAATTGTACATGTATTAATATGCTTTAAATTTGTTGCTTTGCATCTACATTTCAGAACTTGCATAGAATACTGTTAATACTTTTACAAACTTTTATTAAACATTTGAAAAAAGTTTGTTTTACTTTCACAGTATACATAAAGAAATTTCTTGAAGTTTCAAACAGAACCATTTTGCTTCTCAGAATATCATTTATAAAGGAAAAGTACTTTGTCCTATGAGTAATACAGTGTATTTCCAGGTATTGAACTTGAAACTGAAGGCACTGGTTCAAAGCAAAGCTTCAGGAACTGATGGAAATACCATTGTGATAATTCAACAAATGGAGGCAATGCTAGAAGCACTCACTGGTCTATGCCAAGAAATTTGGGAAACTGCTAACTGGCCAATTGACTGGAAAGATCTATATTCATACTTATTCCAAGAAAAGGAGCTCCAACCTGTCATGGATTGTATTGTATCCCCCTAAAAATGTATGTGTTGATTTGACTTGGCTATGAGTCCCAGTATGGTGCAATTCCTCCCATATGTTGTGAATCCCACTTCTGTGATAGTGATGATGGAGAATGGGCAGCAGGTGTGCTGGTGAGGCAGGATTCAAGTTACCGGCTGTGGGATACAAGGGAGAGAACGGAGCAAAGAGTTGGAAACCTCACACCATCAAGAAAGCAACACTGGGAGAGGAGCGAATCCTTCAGACCTGAGGTTCCTTAGCCAAGATGCTCCCTGAAAAAAGACTGATGCAACACTGGGATTTTCCTCCAGAACCGACAAGGGAAAAAGCCTTCCCCTGGAGCAGACATCCGGAATTTGGACTTGTGACCCATTGGACTGTGTAAGAATAAACTTTCCTTTTTTAAAAGCCATCCACACTGTAGTATTTCTGTTAGAGTAGCACTAGCTGACTGAAATAGAATTTGGTACTGAGAGAGTGGGATGCTGCTCTAGCAAATATCTAAACTGTGGGAGCCAGTTTGAAACTGTGAATGGATAGGCAAATCGGAAGGAACGAAGAAGGCACAGATGGTGAGAAACAAGCAGCAGAGGACTGGCAGTAGCAGCAGTAGCAGCAGAACCAGAGTCAGCCCTGGAGCCAATCCAAGCAGGAAGAGAGCTAAATGCCTGTGCACGGGCTTCCTCAGGGAGTGTGGTGCCTCTGGGAGCTTGAATTAGTGGAGTTAGCCTTGCTGACCCACAGAGCAAAAAAGCTAAGAGCCTTTGTGCAGGAGGCTTCTTAGCAGAGCAGAGTGCCTCCAGGCACTTGAATCAGTGAGGCTGCATAGCTTTGGAATACTTGCCCCAGCAGGGCAGATGTGGCTCTGAGGCCCAGGCCATGTGGACAAAGGAAGCAGAAGCTGAAGACACATAGAGCATGAAAAGCTGAGCTGTCTCAGCCTCAAAAGGTATGGCCATGACCTCAGGGGTTTGACAAGGTGGAGCAAGGGCTTTCTCTGTGTTGCGAGAGTAGAATTGCCACTCAGTTGGGCTGAGGGTGCACCTAAAGCCAAGGGGGCAGGGCAGATCGTCTGTCCAAGTAAGCCTTTCTAGGCAGAGTTGTAGCACAGGGTCAGGGGTCTCCACTCAGTATTCAGAGAGTGTGGCCAATACTTAGGGCCTGGAAGACAAAGCTAATGTGTAAAATGTCTCAGTGAAGTGAGGTTATTTTCAAAGTTTTGAGGGCTGATGTAATATGTTTTGCTGACTTGCCTACTGCCTATTAATGGCTTCTTTCCCTGCAGTTTCTCCCATTAGTAATGGAATATCTAACCTGTGCCTCTTCTGCCATTGTACGTTTGGAAGCAGATAGCTTATATTCTAAGTTACATAGATTTAAAGGAATTTTTTAATTTTGGACTTGGAACTGATTTAAGACTTTTATCATATGGGATGAATGTGTTACATGTCTGAAAGACGTGATTTTTGGGGTGCCAAAAGGTGAGATGTCATGGATTGAATTATATTCCCTCAAAGATACGTGTAGTCATGTGGCTGGGTCTTGGTGCCAATACTTTGTGACTGTCCTCCATTTTGTGATTTTCCTATGCTGTATGTTAAAGAATTAGGATGAGACTGTAAATCCTTTCATAGCATCACCTCTGTGCTCCACTGTTAAGGGAGTTTCCCTGGAGTATGGCTTCAATCACCCTTTATCCTTTCATCCTACAAGAGACAAAAGGAAAGGGAAACAAGCAGAGAATTGGGAACCTGACACCATCAAGAAAGCAGCACCAGGAGAAGAATACATCCTTCAGATCTGAGGGTCCTGTCCCAAGATGCTCCCTGAGCAAATACTGGTGCAACACAGGGATTTTCCTCTAGAGCTGACAAAGGGAAAAGCCTTCCCCTGGAGTGGACATCCTGAATTTGGACTTGTAGCCTACCTGACAATGTAAGAATAAACCTTCCTTTGTTAAAGTCATACACTTTGTGGTATTTCTGTTAGAGCAGCACTAGCTGACTACAACACAACCTAATACAGAAATTATCAAACAATATCATTAATAACACATGCAAGTAAATTTTGCAGAAGATGACTTAAAAAAAAAAAAACAGTCACAGCAGGACATAGACAAGGAATTTCCAGAAGTTCAATGCGGATTCAGAAGAGGACATTGCTGATCTCAGCCGGATTTTAGCTGAGAGCAGAGAATACTAGAAAGATGTTTACCTCCATTTTACTGACTATTCAAAGGCATTCGACCAAGTGGATCATAGCATATTATGGATAGCATCAGCAAGAATGGGAATTCCAGCACACTTAATCGTGTTCATGTGGAGCCTGTATATAGAGAAAGAGACAGTGTTTCAAATCCAGATTTAATTTCTCACAAGTCCTTCTCTATGTACTGTTGTGACTATTTTTGAATTATTGTCTACAGTGTTTCAAACAGCAGAATGTGACACTGCATGATTTAAAGTTAGAAAAGTTGTATACCCAGTTATACTCTTTCACCGTACTTATTCAGTCTTTATGCTGGGGAAATGCTGCAAGAAGCTGGAATATATGAACAAGAACTAGTCATCAGGATTGGAGGAAGATTTATTGACAACCTGTGTTATACAGGTGATACAACCGTGCTGGAATTGACAAGGGCTTGAAGCTCTTACTGCTGAAGATCAAAGACCACAGTCTTGAGTATGGATTATACCTCAGAATAAATAAAACAAACTGAAGTTAACTGAAGTTGTCAAGGATTTCAATTTACTTGAATCCTTAATCAACACCCGTGGAAGCTGCAGTCAACAAATCAAATCTATTGTCCAGTAGCTTATCATTTAAAAGTGACTTTATCTGGGGGCACAACTTGTATCCATATAGATGGACTTTCTGACAAGGTTCACAGAAATCAAATCTGCTGCAGAAGAAACACTTAAAGTGTGAAAAAGCAAAGATGTCACTTTGACAACTAAGGTGTGCCTGAATCAAACCGTGATATTTTCAGTCACTTGATATGAATGTGAAAGCTGGTCAGTAAACAAAAGAAGATTGAAGAAGAATTAACACACCTGATTTATGATGCTGGTGAAGAATATGCCATGCATCGCTGGAAGAATGAATGAATCTGTCTTGGAACAAGTACAGCCAAAATGCTGCTTAGAAACAATGCTGGTAAGACTTCATGTGGTTTACTCTGGACATATTATCAGGAAGGATCAACAGCTGACCCTCCACCAAGAGTGAGACAGGCTTCATTCTTGGTACAGTTTAAGTCAAGAAAAAGAAATTCTTCTGAGAGATGTATTGATACACAGTGGCTGCAACAAGGGGCTCAAAAATACCAGTGGTTGTAAGAATGATGTGAGACCATCCTACAGCACCTAACAACAACCAGGCAATCTTAAGGTGAGCAGGTCACCCAATCTTTTCTCCCATGGAGTCATCAATAGGTTCAAACTAAGGACCTAATTTTTAGCAGAAAAATGTATTACCATTGTACCACCAAGACTCCTTAAGTCAGAGTAATGGTTGGGCAAAATGCTAAACTGAGGTTTAAAAACTTGTGGCTTTCCAAGTTGACTACTCAAAATGAAAGGCTTTTGAAGAATTTTATTGTGCCACAAGCTTTTTTTTTTTAACCAAAAAGCATAATCTAATTTCTTTGACTTTCTAGTTTGGAAATTCTGTCAGGGGAAAACAAAAAGTTTAAAGAAAATGTGACTTGAATATGTGAAAATCACTCTTGTGTTTCTTCTTGTGCATTATTTTGTAAATTTTTATTTGAAGGCCCTTGTTCCCTTAAATGGTGCGCCTATCAAAGTTGTGTGTCAATTTGGCTGGACCAAGATTCTTAGTGGTTTAAGCAGTTATGATGTAATTTGACAGTAGTATAATGATGTGATAACCTTCATGATGATATCTGATATAATATCACCTTATTATAGGATCTACTGTGAGTAGTTAATCGGTTGAAAATGACTTTCCTTCAGTGTGTGACTCATATTGAACATCAGTGGACTTTCTGGCAAGGTTCACAGGCTTTGCTAGCTCTGGATTCTCCAGCTAGCTTGTTTTTATCTGATCTCTGGTTCTTGGAACTTCAATTAGCAAATTGCCTACTGCTCTTGGTATTTGTCAGTCTCCACGGTCTGGATTTTGTGTTCACCAGGCGCTGTAACTATGGAAGTTAGGAGAAGCATATTACTTGACCTGAGGGCATGAGACTTTCCAAAATATATTTGTAAGAATCATTTCCTTGATATAAATCTCTCACTCTCTGTCTGCCTCTCTCTCTATATATATGTGTGATATTTATTTATGGTATTTATGATGTAATTTAAAACAGTCTTGGCAGGTCTTCAAGTTGATGTTTTAGTGAGCAGTGTGGAAATATCACGAGTATGCTGAATACTTTGTGGATATTCCTGACTTGGACAGTAAGATCAAGAAATTGATAAATATTAATACTGTTTCTGTTTTTAAGATGGTATGATTAGTGCTTCCTGGCACGGTAGAAAAATCAAAGAGGGGTAATTCTAAACTGTTTTCTCCACTAGTGACATATACTCATTTCCACTGTTAACAATCTACTCTGCAACCAAGACTTTTCTAGATTTCTTCTCTCACTGCCTCCAAGAGCAAGGACATTTTTGTGCAGGATCTTGCCATACTTTGCAGCTACAAAACTGGTTAGAATATGAAAGTCAACTTTGGAGAATCCCTCTTCAGACACATATGTGAAACCTGCAATTAAAACAACAGTCTTGGAGTCCTGCATCACTAGATAACTGATCTATTTCATCATGGCCTCAATAACCTCATCTCTGCCTTCTCGGATTCACTTTAAGATGACCGTGAATTTAAGCAAGTTTGCATAGGCTCACTATCCGAAGAAAACCAAGAACTAAGCATTGATGCTACATTTAGTGCCACAGCCAAGTGTCCCAGCTTCTGCATGTGTACTCAAAATCATCCTCTCAGCATCTAAGCCTTCAGCTGTCTTCTTAATTGCAACTTTTGTTGTTGTTAGTTGCCTTCAAATGGGTTGACTGCTATTGGTCCTATGTACAAGAGAATGAAGCATTGTCCAGTCCTGCCAGCCTCACCATTGGTGTTATGCTTGAGCCCATTATATTGCAGCCACTGTGTCAGTCCGTCTCATTGAGGGTGTTCCTCTTTTCCACTAACCTCTACCAAGTGCGATGTCTTTCTCCAGGGACTGATCTTCCTGACAATGTGCCCAAAGTATGTAAGAAGTAGTCTTGCCAAGTTAGCTTCTAAAGATCCCTCTGGTTGTACTTCTTCCAAGACAGACTTGTTCATTCCTTTCACATTCTGTGGTATATTCAATATTCTTCAACTACACCACAACACAAAGGCACTAATTCTTCTTCAGTCTTTTTTATTTATTGTCCAGCTTTCACACACATATGATGTGATTGACAAAACGATGGCTTGGGTCAGGCAGACCTTGTTCTTCAAGGTGAGATCTTTGCTTTTCAACACTTTAAAGAAGTCTAGGGTAACGGATTTACCCAGTGCAATGCCTCTTTTTATTTCTTGATTGCTGTTTCCATGGTTGTTGATTGTGAATCCAAGTAAATTGAAATCCTTGACAACTTTAGCCTTTCCCCTGTTTAACATGATGATACTTATTAGTCCAATTGTGAGGGTTTATGTTTTCTTTACACTGACATGTAATCCATACTGGAGAGTGTGGTCTTTGATCTTCATCAGCAAGATTTTTTTAAGTCCTTTTCATTTTCAGTAAGTAAGGTGGTGTCATCTGCATAATGCAGATTGTCAGTGAGTCTTCCTCCAGACCTGATGCCACATGCATTCTTCTTCATGCAGTCTACTTTCTCAGATTATTTGCTCAGAATAAACAATGAATAGATGTGATAAAAGGATACAACCTTTATGCACACCTTTCCTGACTTTAAACCATATAGTATTCTCTTGCTCTGAACAATTGTCTCTTGATCTGTGTATAGGTTCCTCATGAACACGATGAAGTGCTCTGGAATTCTCATTCTTTGAAATGGTACACATAACATGTTATCATCCACAGAGTCAAATGCCTTGGCACAGACAGTAAAACAGAAGTAAACATCTTTTTGATATTCTTTGATTTCAGTCAAGATCCATATTACATCAGCAATGATATCCTGGTTCCATGTTCTCTCTAAATCTGGCCTGAATTTCTGGCAATTTCCTCTCAATATACTGCTGTGTCCAAATTTGAATAATCTTTAGCAAAATTTTACTTGTGTGATATGAATGGTATTGAGAATTTCTGCTCTTGGTTGGAATATCTTTCTTCAGAATAGGCATACATATGGATCTCTTATACTTGGTTAGCCAGTTAACTGTCTTTCAAATTTCTTGACTGAGAGCAATGAGCCCTTTCAGCATTTCATCTGTTTGATGAAGCATCTCAATTGATATTTTGTCGACTTCTAGAGCTTTGAGTTTTGAAAAAGCCTTCAGGGCAGCTTGAATTTCTTCCTTTAATACTAATGATTCCTAATCACATGCTATGTCTTGAAAATATTTGAACTTCAACTTATTTTTTTTATGATTGAATGAAAATGTACATTCCCATATTAATTTGCATGCCCACCTATATGTAGCTCCCACTGCTCTCCCTGACCGGTGACAGCACACTCTTCCTCTCTGCTCCATACATGTCTTGTCCTCCCAACAATCTCTTATCCTCTCCTCTCCACCCACTCCTTTGCCTTCCATAAGCGGTCAGCAGGGCGACATCCTATAGATGGAGAATCTTTCAGTATTTCTTGGGGCTTTGGTTTGATTTTTATAGATTCTCTGAGTTTCTGTTTATGTGCAAATGTCTTCATTTTATTTTCATATTTGAAAGATAGTTTTGCAGGATATATAATTCTTGGTTGGAAGTTCTTCTCCTTCAAGGCTTTGAATGTGTCATGCCAATGTTTCTGTGCGAGCATTGTTTCTGATGAGAAATCCAACGAAAGCCTACAAAATTTCCCTCTGAATGTTAGCTTCACTTTGAGTCTTGCTGCTTTAAGAGTTTCTGCTTAGGTTTCGTTTTGTTAAGCTTGATTAGAATATGTGTTGGAATCTTTCTTTTAAGATCTATATTGAGTGGCATTCAGTGTGCATCTTCGATATCTATATTTTCTTCTTTCATAAGTTCTGGGAAGTTTTCTGTCAGCAGCTCAGCAATAATACTCTCTGCGTTCTCAGGTATCTTGCCCTGTTGAGGAATTCCAATTAATCCTAGATTATTCCTCTTAACAGAGTCCCACATGCTTCTTAATGCTTCTCCATTTTTCTTGTTTCTTTTTTCTGACTTCTCCTCATAGATGCTGTAGTTAGTAGCTCTGTCTTCCAAGTCAGAAAGTCTCTTTTCCATTTGTTCCATTCTGTTTCTTGGCTTTGAATTGAAGTTTCTATCTCTTTGATTTTGTTATTGATCTATTGGTTTGCAGAGTACTGGTGTTCAGTCAGATAGAACAGCTTACTTAATTTTTCATTTTGCTCTGCTTCATTTTGTATAAAGTCTTGGAGGTCTCTCTATATAATCCTTTTGTGTTCACCTTCTGGTAGTTTCAGAAAGATTTCTTCATCTGGGAAGTCCTTTGGTTGTTTCTTTTCAGGGCCTTCTGAAGCCATGGGTGATTTTGTGGTTATGGTTTTCTCCTGAGTTTGTTGCTTTTGGGGCATCATGTGAGTCAATAGTGGCTAGGAGAGATGCTGTGAGGATAGACCTCAGTTCTTTCTCTAGGCTCTCTTAAATTGAAAGGTAAAAGGTATCTGATCACTTCCCAAGTCAGTCAGGTTTTCAGGTGTACAGGTCCCTCTTCAAGCTGGCTAAGTAAGTACCTCTATATCCAACCCCAGAAGTTATAAGCTAGTTCAAAACACAGAAAGGCTATTGCCCTGCTGGCCTCTGCTGTCAGGTCCCAGCCATAGGTGACACTGTGTAGAATACTGCTTTACTGCTGGAAAAGTGCTCTTCTCCAGGAAGGCACTGCATCCCAGCCTAGGAATTAGTTCCAGCTGAGGCCTTCTTATGGGTATTCCACCTTTCAGTAGAACAAGATGGCATCCCACACAAGTGCTCCACCTGCCTTAGTACAGGCTACTCAGTGGCAGAGGCACAAAGAGAGGCCAAAGATACCGAGACACACAGAGTCCAAATCCAGGCTCTCAAAATATGGCAATTTTGCCTGCCAATCCCACCAGCAATGTATCTGAGACTAGCTGCTAGTCAAGTCTCAGCTCAGCCCACCAACTAAGACAGAGAAAGAAAAAAAACCTAAAATGGTGAGTTACCTTTGGTCCATGAAAACCGGCACTTGCCAAGAGCAGGGTCAGCGAAAGAGAGAAAGTTTTCCATTCACTGGTATGAAGTTCAAATTAACACTACTCTGCCATGTCCTAGGGCTCACTCATTGTCCAGAAGGATCCGTTTAATTATCAGTTCAGGTATTGGTTTCCAGAGAGATTTAAGGAGGCATGTGTTTAGTCTGCAAACTTGACTCCACCCCTCTTGACCTATCCTTTTTGATATAATGACTCTGCATTCCTTTCATCTTCTTTTGATACTTCCTGTATCATTTAATATTTTTCCCATCGAAGCCTTCACTATTCCAACTGTGGGCCTGTTTTTTTTTCTCAGCTCTTTCATTTTGAGAAATGCCCAGCATGTTCTTCCTCTTTGATTTTCCATCTCCAACTCTTTGCATATGTCATTATTATACTTACTTTGTCTTCTGGAGCCACCTTTGAAATCTTCTGTTTAGTTCTTTTACTGCATCATTTCTTCCTCTTGATTTAGCTACTCAACATTCAAGAGCAAATTTCAGTGTGTCTTCCAATATACATTTTGGTCTTTGGTTTCTTCCCTGTCTTTTTAGTGAATTAATGTTTTCTTCGTGTATGATGTCCTTGATGTCTTTCCACAAGTTACCTAGTCTTCAGTCATTTAGTGTTTAACACATCAAGTCTATTTTTGAGATGGTCTCTAAATTCATGTAAGGTATATTCAAGGGTGCACTTTGGCTGCCTTGGATTTATTTTAATTTCTTCAGTGTTATCTTGAACTTTTGTGTGAATGATTGATGATCTGTTCCTCAGTCAGCCCCTGAACATGTTATGATGATATTGAGCTGTTACATTGTTTCTTTCCACAGGTGTAGTAGATTTGATTCCTGTGTATTCCATCTGGGGAGGTCCATGTGTATAGTAGCTGTTAATGTTAATGCAAAAAAGGTATTTGCAATGAAGAATTCATTGGTCTTGCAAAATTCTATCATGCCATTTCTGGCATTATTTTTATCACTACGACCCAATTTTCCAACTAGTGATACTTTTTCTTTGCTTTTAACTTTCACATTCCAACTATCAATGTATCCTGATTGCATGTTCATTTACTTCTAGGTTGCAGAAATTGTTAAAGTTCTTCTGTTGGCCTTAGTGTTCAGTATGCATATTTGAATGATAATTGCATTAACTTGTCATCTTTGTAGGTTTATGGGTAATTTCTCATTACTGACAGCTTTATACTTCAGGATAGATCTTGAGATGTTCTTGTTGACTAAGAATACAATGCTATTCCTCTTCAAGTTGTCATTACCAGCATAGTAGACTATATGATTGTCTGATTCAAAATGACTGATACAAGTACATTTTATTTTACTAGGATATCAATTTGTATATGTTTCATTTAATTTTTTCATGATTCCAGCTTCCTTAGATTCATACTTTGTACATTCTAGGTTCTGATTATTAATGGATGTATACAACTGTTTCTTCTTATTTTGAGTTATGCCTTAACAGTAAATGAAGGTCCTGAAAGCTTGACTCCATCCATTGACAGAGAGGTAATTTTCACTAAAATGGTGAAATGTTGTATCGTTGGAGGCATTTAAGAGCTCTTAGAATATTACCAGGAATTACAATGAGGTTTAGTGTAACTGTTCACACCAAATGTTTATCAAATTAATATTAGGAAGAATAGCTTCATAGGAAGGGACACAACTATATCAAATCATAGAATCAGAGTATCAAATAAAACTCCACTCTTGCACCTGTTCCAAAATGCCATTGATCATTATCCTCTTATTTTCTCTCAAACAGGCTTGAAAAAGTAATGACTAGCTACTCTTTTCTTTTTGTTTCTAATGCTTTGAAGGAATGGAGAGTAGTTGATTTGACCTATGGGAGAGCATACTGAAATCTCTGCAGAGTATTCTAAAAGTATGTTCCAGTTTACACATTTACATGAAATAATTCTTTCTCAAAGTTAGCTGGTGGCACAGAAATATTTTATGAAATATGGAGATGTTTCTGACACATGAAACTCACTAACATATGCTTTCTGTAATGCATAGTTCTTCTCAGTTTAAATGTGTATAAATTATGGTACGATTTATAAAGGTAAATAGACCAAAATGTACAATGAGACTGGCAGTCACTGATGGTGCCACGGACCCAGGAAAGCCTGGACATTTAGACTTCTTGGTCTGCAATGCACCACTACCATTCAAATATGTGAAAACAGGCTAAAATTCTGCCAATAACAGTATCATAGAACTGGTATTGCCCTTTTTAAATCAGTACTCTATATGAGATCTGACAATTATGTTCATGAACTTGCCACCATGTGCTTACACTAGCAAAACAAAACAATTTGGTAAGGTTTCATAACCTTGGTATATCAGTGCTTCACAGCTATGTTCATGTCAATGTACAGCAGTGTCTTGCTGAGTGGCATTCATTATTGTTTTCTGTTTTCATGTGCTGTCTGGAGAATGCCAGAGCTTGAATTAGAGCAATAAACAAACATTAAATTTCTTTTTAACTTGGCAAAAGTGGAAGTGAAATCAGGGACATCTTAGTCCAACTTTATGGGGATAATGCCATGAGTAAAACACCAGAGTATAAATGGATTAAACATTTTTCTGAGGATAGAGAAAACATCACTGATGAAGAGAGGTCAGGGCAGCCAGTAATGAGCAGAACTGATGAAAAAATTGCAAAGATTCATCAAACTTGTTGGCTGACTGTGAGGAGCATAGCACACTGGGTACACATTGATAGAGAAACAGGAAAATCATAACTGAAAATCTTGGCATGAGAAAAGTGTGTGCAAAAATGGTCCTGAAGGAACTCACTGATGAACAAAACCAAAGGAGAGTCAAAGTTTGCCAGGACCTTTTGGAGAGGCAAGATGATGTTTGGGACCTTGTCACCATTGGTGATGAAACATGGATGTACCAATACAACCCTGAAACAAAGCAGCCAAGTGAGCAATGGAAATCAGCCAATTTTCCACAACCAAAAAAGTTCTGTCAGTCCAAATCAAGAGTCACAACGATGATGCTAACCTTTTTTGATATCAGACAGATTTTTCATTACAAATTTGTACCAACTGGACAACCCAGTTTACTATTTGGAAGTGCTGAAGACACTGTATGAAAAAGATGAAAATGACCTGAACTTTTCTCCAGCAGTTAATAGTTGTTGCATCACCTGCTGATACAGCACTGTCTGTGATGGAGTCTTCAACCTGTGAACAAATAACTGTATCGGAATACCCTCCCTACTCACCTGATGACTTCTTTTCTTTAGCCTAATGACTTTTTTCTTTACTCAACGATAAAAGAAATGTTGAAAGGAAGACATGGCTTGGCTCAGGACATCAAGTATAATACTATGACAGCTCTGATGACCATACAGAAGAAGAGTTACAAAATTGCTTTGAAGGGTGTGCTAGATGCTGGCATCAGTGCATAGCTTCCCAAGTGGAGTACCTTGAAGGTGACTATAGTGACATTCAGCAATGAGGTATGTAGCAGTTTTGCTAGGAGTTTGAATGTGACTGTGGTGATATTCATCAATAAAGTATGTAGCACTTTTGCTAGGATGAGTTTACAAACTTAGTTGTCAGTAATTGTAGGTACTGATGTAAGTAGTTTCAAGAAAAGATGATATAACCACAGTGTTGACTGAAGATATATTTCCTTGGTACATGAAAGTAAGGTGATATTTGCATTTATCTGAAATGAATGAAAACTTACTGATACAAAACTTTTATGGTGAACACACTGAGAAGAATTACAAGTTTGTGAAATGTTAACAAAGCACGTGAGTCTTTATCTAGGCTGCAAGAGACTTTAGCACACCCAAAACGTAGGAAGAAGAAAATATCAGACTTTAAATGGAATAAACTTTTCTCTATGAAAAAATAAATGATGTATAATTAAAAAGGCAAATATATTATGAAAAACAGGAATAGCAAAGTAACTCATAAACATAACTATCCTACTGCCCACCCCGTACTCTTATTCACTTTCCTCCTGTGAAACTCGGCTCTGGCAGGACAAATTATTACCTTGCAATATTCTATCGATAGGTTTCTGAGTTCTGCAGATCCCTCTAGTCCCAGCTCTAGACCACATTCATTTCTACTAACTTCCAGCAAAATATAGCAATGCGCTGATTACTGACAACTATTGATCACACAAGCTCCACACAACTAACGGGCTTTTACAAGCTAGAAGTCCAAGAAAGTATTTTCATACTTGCCTTTCACTTCTTTTCAACCGGGAAACATGAGCCTCTCCCAGAGACACACTGAACACTTGAAATATTTTGCTGAGTCACAAAGATTCTGCCTTCAAAATTGTTTAAATCCTGTACATCACAATCTTCTCTGAATTTTAGATAGTCCTCACATAAATAGGGTGAATCTAACAGAAAAATGTAAATGTAGGTAACAAGAAGAAGAAGAAGAAGCACAGCTAAAATTTACACTGTGCTTACAATGTGACAAGCATTGCTCAAAGTATTTTACTCACTCAGCAGGCAGCATAGTATGGTCATCAAAGCACAGCCACTGAAGCCAGAAGGCCTGGATTCAAATTCAGTCTCTGGCACTTGCTACCATTATAGTCTTCAGTAAATGACTCTATTAGTTCATGCGAATACTAATAGGGCTATTACAAAGTTTAAATGAGTTAATACTTTGGGTAGCTTTGAGGCCTTAGTATGTATCATAGAACAAAACCAAAAACCAAACCAAGCCACGGTGACCCTAGAGGACAGAGTAGAACTGCTCCATAGAGTCTCCAAGGAGCACCTGGTGGATTCAAACTGCTGACCTTTCAGTTAGCAGGCGTAACACTTATCCACTACGCCACCAAGGTTCCATGTACTATATAAGTGCTATGTTAAATAAAATTTAAACTTACTTGTGGGTACTCTATTGGTTTACTCACTATACTTATGAGAAAACAGAGGTGAAGAGAAGTCGCCTAGCCATGTGTAAACTAAGTCCTGGTGGCACAGCAGTTAAGAGCTTGGCTGCCAACCAAAAGTCAGCAGTTTGAATCCACTGATTACTCCTTAGAAACCCTGTGGAATAGTTCTATTTTGTCCAATGTGGTCACTATGAGTGGGAATCCACTTGACAGCAACTGGTTTTAGCCTGACCAAAGCTACATAGTTGGTAAGAGGTTAGAGCCATAGTTTGAACACAGCCTTACGATACCGAAGCCAATGTTTTCATCTCTGTGTTATTCTGTCTCTGTGGTAGAAAACCCGAAACCACCCTAGCCTCTTCTTGCCCTCCTAACCACAGTTCAAATGGTCACATACACCTGCCAGTTCAATTACCGTAACTTTTCTCATTAATGTGCCTGCTTTCCCTCCTGTTGTTATTTCAGGACCTCGTTGTTTCCCCTCCTTGCACCGTATCCATCTACAATCCATTTCCTTCAGTGACACAAAAAACACACGCTTCTTTTCTATTTCCATAACTTTACTGGTTCTCATTTTCTTCTCCCCTGTGTAGCTCCTCAAGTTTCATCTTCCACTAATCCCCTAGTTATGCTCTTTGTGTTAGTAATATGGAAATACTTAGCATTTCTCTAAGTGTGCTGTCCTATTTGACACTGCTCTATTTTTTGACAAGTTAAACTCTCTGTCAAGGAATTTCTTTCCCTCATGTATTTCCACACATCCTTCACACTTTGGTCGTCTCTTTTCACATTCAAGAGCTTGCTGTAACAAGTAGAATTGAGCAATCTCTCTATCATACCTCTACTGAATGAAATATTCAATACATTGGTAGGACTTTTATAGTTTTTCAGTTATTTATTTAAAAGTCTATCCCTCATGATAGACTGAGGGCATAAGATCCTACCTTTGAATTTATAGTATATGGCACTGTAACTAGATCTTTGACAAAATTATAAAGTATTAATAAGTTAATGCATGGACTCATTCAGGACTGGCCACAGGGGAAGGGGTTATCAGCAAAAAAGTGTTGTTTTCTACTTATTGAATTTCTGATTGATCGTAAGTTTTTTGTTTATTTTTTATTGCCTGGTTTAATTAGGAGTAGAACATGGAAAGAAAATACTTCACAGGTTTCCCATCAACCATCAAAGGCTGATTGAACTAAATTCTCAAAATCCAGATAATTAGGGAAATTGTTATACTCGTTATACAAAGAATGAAGCAGTGTCCACAAAATATAAGCCCTTTGCTTCTCTTCCTCTCATTCTGAAGTAGACTCACAGGGTCTGTAACTTGTAATAAAATAGCTAACTGGGGTTATAAAATGAATACAGATGCTGTAGGTTACCCAGTTATGGAAGATAGTGATGTTCCAAACAGAACTGCTGAGAAATTCTGCTGAACATCCTGAATATTCAGTGAAAACTCTGACATAACATAGGAATAATGTTCTCTGGACTTAGGTCTAGTCTCTACTCTAAAAGCAGTTTTCAGCACCGTCACCTCATGTCCCAGTAATCAAATACATACCCAAATAAGAGTCAGCACTTTAGGAAAATATATTCCAGACTCTCAAAAATGTAGTATTCATGTGTTCTGCAAAGTAGAACAGAATGTAATCAATAGTCCGAAGAAAAGTCAACCAGTAGAACACTAAGAAGACAGGGACATTGGAGTTAGCAAAGGCAGACCGGTAGTCGCAGGACTGGCCACAGGGGAAGGGGTCATCAGCCAAGAAGTAAGATAGAAGCTGCTGGGGTGACAGAAGTGTTCCGTATCTTGATTGTGGTGACTGTTAAATAACTATCATTTGTGAAAACTTTAGATCTGTACACCAAAAATGGTGAATTTGTGTGTGTGTATTTGTATATGCATGTGTAGATGTGTGTGTGCACGTACGTGTGCATGTGCATGCGTGTGTATGTGCATGTATGTGTGTAGAAGCCCTAGTCGTACAGTGGTTAAAGATCTTGGCTGCTAACTAAATAGTTGGTGGGTCCAAATTCACCAATTACTCTGTGGGAGAGCAATGTGGCAGTTTGCTTTTGTAAAGATTTACAGCCTTGGAAACCTTGTGGGGCAGTTCTACTCTGTCACGTAGGGTTGCTGTGAGTCAGGATTGACTAGACAGCAGTAGGTTTGGTTTTATATACATGCATAGGTATATAATTAGTTCTTCAGCATACCCAATTTTAAAAATTTAACTGTAGGATTTTTTTTCCACATGGAAGTGACAATTTTCTTTCGTAATTGCTGATATTCAGTCTTGCCAAAGATGTGGGGAAATGTGCATGTTAAGATGCTGTTTGTAGAAGCACAGATCAATTGGCTCAATGTTATGCTCCACTGATTTGAATTGATACCTCCTCCAGAATAGGGGGAAAAAAAATCCATATCTTAGTTTAGTATTACCTATGGGGTATTAAGGAAACCCTTGTGGTGTAGTGGTTAAGTGCTATGGCTGCTGACCAGAAGGTAGGCAATTCACATCTGCCAGGCATTCCTTGGAAACACTGTGGAGCAGTTCTATCTGTAGGATTTCCGTAAGTCTGAATTGACTGGACAGCAGGGGGTAGAGGATATTAAAGGAAACTCGGTGACACACTGGCTAAGCACTTGTTTGCAAACTGAACTGTTGGTAGTTTGAGCTCACCAGACATGGTGTTGTAGACAGATGTGGCACTCTGCTTCCATAAAGATTACAGTTTTTGAAACCCTGTGGGGCAGTTCTGTTCTGTTCTGTAGGGTTGTTAATGGGCTGACATCAACTCAAGGATGACAGACTTCTTTTTTTAAAAAAAAAAAAGTCTGTTGTCACTGAGTCAAAGATGCTGCTTTAGTCACCTGATACTGCTCCAACAGAAAACACTACGAGTGGAAAGCTTCGTAAAGAGAAACTTCTATTGTCACAGTCTGGTAAGCCACAAATCCATTCATAAGTTACAAATTCATTCAATAAGAGAAATCATCACATTCTGGTAAGCCAAGAGTCCAAATTCAATGAGAGCATCTCATCACATGAACCTCAGGTCCAAAGACACCCTCTGCTCTCCGTGCTGCTCTCTTGGTGGTATGAGGTTCCCAACTTTATCAGCTCACTTCTCTCCCATATATCCCACAAGCTGGTAGCTTGAGTACTGCCTCCCAACACAACTGCCGCCCATTCTCCCTCATCAACAATACAGATGCAGAATTCACAATACACAGGAGGAATAGAATCATATTGGGACTCACAGTTGAGTCAAATCAACATATACATTTTTGGTGGGACACAATTCAATCCATGACAGATGCCTATAGTCACACTATATGACAGTGTAGAACTGCCTTGTATGGTTTCTAAGGAGCACCTGGTGGTTTCCTGTGCTGATTTGTTAACAGCCATAGTTCCTAACCACTTAGTCACCAATGTTTAGCAGTGATCTAAGGAACTATTTAAATAGATCTAAGGAGCTATTTAAAATGACAGATTATTCATTGTGACCCTAACACTCCCCACAAAGTTTTCTTATTTACAAAATAGGTGACTGAGAGTTTGGTGTTATTAATGCTGTGATGAACTCATAAGGTTTTTCTTTTTCTTTTTTTTCTTTTCTTGCCTGCCTTCTCATCTAGCAAAGCTTTTTGTTAATGATTTTTTCCAGCCACTTGTGACTTACAACCACCCTACATGAAGATAAGAGATCAGATGTCTGGCATATATATCTTTAGCCTGATAAAAATTCTCTTGTAATTATTTTGTAATGAATAACTCATCTGTCCATGTTGTCTGGGGGCTACAAAGATACTTTCTAACATTTTTAAGAATCATATATATATACTCTAATCTAAAATAGTCTTTTGGGACTCATACAGGTCAGCCTGTATTTTCCTGTTAGATTTCCCATTGGTGGATGTCTCCTAAATAAAGTCTTTCTCTTGCAGTATGTTTCATTGGCTTAACTACTGCAGGGCATGGACCCTAAACAGACAACACCACGTTAGTATAAATGTGTTAAACAGGTATAGTTTTTAAAAAATAAGATAAGACTTTCTATCTAGTAAAATAAGTTTCTAAAATGTGGGCTATACTAACAGAGTGTAGATGATTGTTCGAAGTCCTGGATTGTTGCTATTATCTGGTTGTCTCCCTACTAACTGGAACTTACATTGTAAACACTATCTGATTTAACTATTGTGAAATGATTTACCTTTTTATGCCCATAATTGTTGAATGCCAGATATTAATAAAATAGTTGTATTATTGACTTGATTCAGTCATTGAGAGAGACATGGTCAGTTATTGCTGTAGTCTTAATAATAAAATCATATCATGTGAACTGTGCTGAGAGGTAATCGATTGCTTTTAACTGTCAGTCCAGTCAGATGGAAACAGGTACCATAGGAATAACAATATAAAAAAATATATACTTCTGATATCAGCTTTGTGCAGCAGAAACACCATGGTTTAATGATTGTTAATTAAAATAAACTAATTCATAAGCTTACAAGAGGTTGGTGACATGGGAGATAAATTCTACAGCTCTTTCACGGCCTGTGGTACTTACAGTTGAGCACCTAATTTTTATGCATCTGCAGTTCTTTGGTAAGGCAGTATTCCTGCTTCAGTGCTGTTAGTCTCAAGATAACTGCTTTTAAAAATATGTGAAACTCAAGAAACCTGAATTGGAGTCTCATAATTCTGTAGATCGAGTTGTATATTAGGTGGTATATCCTGGAAATATGGATATACTGAAGTTTTTAGTGTGTGCCTTTATTTCTGTGAAATAAACCACGTGAAGTAGTTCTACTCTGTCCTGTAGTGTAGCTATAATGCATCTTTGACTCAGTGACA
Source organism: Heterohyrax brucei (assembly GCA_028571685.1). Lineage (NCBI taxonomy): Eukaryota > Metazoa > Chordata > Mammalia > Hyracoidea > Procaviidae > Heterohyrax > Heterohyrax brucei. The sequence continues at coordinate 81,912,783 of CM053143.1, forward strand.
ACAGATTTTTTTTTTTAACTCTTTTTCTGGAAATGGTCATCACAGATGTCATCATATTACCCCTGATGTCCTGAATGTCATCAAAATGTCTTCCTTTCAATATTTCCTTTATTTTTAGGTAAAGTAGAGTCACTGGGGACTAGATCAGGTGAGTAAAGTGTTCCAATGCCATTAATTTTTTTAGCTAAAAACTCCCTCACAGACAACTATACAATTGAGTTCAAGAACTTGCCACCCTGACACTGTGCACATAGGCCATTCCAGAAAGAGTTCCAAAATTGCTTTGAAGGGTAGACTAGGCACTGGCATCAGTGCAAAACTTCCCAAAGGGAATACTTTAAAGGTGACCACAGTGATATTCAGCCATGAGGTATGTAGCACTTAGAACAATTAAGTTTGTGGACTTCATTGTCAGACCTCGTAGCACCATCAAATATTTAAAGGATAACCAAATTGGACCTTGAAAGGGATTTCTGTCAAGAGGAGACACAGAAAGAAACTAGGTATAAAGTGTCCACTTACGTCCAACAAAAATGCTAGTCGAATAATCTTAAACATTGATCATTTTTATGTTTACAGCAGTGTGTGATAGCACTTTGAAAACACCTGACTATACTTTCTTATGATTATATGTGGATTATATTTTATGGAAAGTATTTTCTTAATTAAAACATTTCTAAACAAGAATAGGTAGCTCTACATAGTTTGGGCCAGGACACAAATGGCATTAAGCATGCTTGTGGGGGGACTGGTAATGAACAGCTCAGTGTCTGTATCTCCAGTAAAGGATATCAACGCTTCGTTAGCTAGCAGGTCCTGGAAGCAGATATTAAAAATAAATAAACATAAGAGTCAAGAACTATGATGGAACTGAGAGTTGCTAGTAAATTAACATACCAGTTTCAAGTATGCTGGCAAAAAACAACAGATTCCTAGTTTAAAGATAAAGGATTTGATCACCGATGAAACAATAACCAACATGAACTTCATGTTTCTGCCAATTTCTCTTACCTCTCAATTTCTACAAAGACAATACAGAGAAATCCAAATGAATCTTATGTACTCAGTGGGCTTGTGTCACAACTGATAAACCTCTAAAGTTAGAAAAACTTAGTGTTTTATAATGGTATGTAAGAAAGTCTGCTCAAACTTTATCTCAAAAGCAACATGATTTTCTTATATAGGAAAGAAAACAAATCTGCCTTCTGCTCCAGAGGGAGATACTATCTCTATCTTCCAAGGTTGTTTGATAAGGAAACAGCCAAGGGAATACCTGTCAGCACTGCTGCTTACAAGATATTCAGTTACGTGAGAGAACCATGGAGAGACTGTCTCCTGACAATAACTACAGGTAGTATTATTGTCATTAGGTGCTATCAGACCGGTTCTGACTTACAGTGACCCTATGCATCACAGAACAAAATACTGCTGGGTCCTGTGCCATCCTCACAGTCATCGCCATGCTTGAGCCCTTTGTTGCAGGCCCTGAATCAGTCCACTTTATTGAGCGTCTTCCTCTTTCTTGCTAACGCTCTACTTTACCAAAACATGATGTCCTTCTACAAGGACTGAAGCCTTCTGATGCCATGTCCAAGTAAAGTGAGTCAAAGTTTAGCCATCCTAGCTTCCAAGGTGCAACTTGACTGTACTTCTTCCAAGACAGCCTTGCTTTTTCTTCTGGTAATTCCTAATATATTCAATATTCTTTGCCAAAATCTCATCCAAAGCCATTGATTCTCTTTCCGTGTTCTGCTATAGTATAGAAACTTTTATTAATGCATTGAAAATAGTGTTCTTTTTATGTTAGTGATTGTAGTTATGTTCAAAGGTCTTTAGGTAACACAGACAGTTTGTGGAAGAAAAGGCCTGGCAATCTACTTCCACAAAGATTGTTGTTATGTGTCATCAAGTAGATGTTCAGTGCATAATAACGCTATGTGACAAAGCAGAATCGCCTCATAGCAACTTGTGATGGTATATTTTCTACAGAAACAGGTCACAAGGTGTAATTTTTACAGGAGCAACTGGTAGGTTCAAACTGCCAACCTTTTGGTTAGCAGCTGAATACCTAACCATTGTACCACCAGGACTACTTCATGATGGTTACAGTCAAGGTAATGCCATGGAGCAGTTCTACTGTATAACAAATGGGGTCAGCAAGAAGTGGAATCAACTTGAGAGCAACCAACAACAACAAAGAGGTTCAACAACATGGGTGATGTTTTCACTGTAAAATATGGGAAAGTTTATTCTAAAAAATATTAGTTTTATCAACTTCATAAAGTATCACGGAGACTTATTTTTGTAAAACTAGAAAATGAAATATCTGTTGAGACATCTTTTTATATTTTTAAAGGTTCCTGATTACTACTCCCAGAGTCTTTGAGGAAACAGTTCATATTTAACATAAATACTCTGTAAGAACATATTTAGAATAAGGAACAAACATCCCCGCAGTCCTCCATGTGATTGGCTCCGGTATTATATGTGATAAGTGGCATCCCAGTAATACATACATCCAACGATGCTGTAACGGAGAGTTGAGACAATTGTCTCAAAGTTTCAGGAACAAGAACACAGGTCGTGGGGAAAAATAAATAAATAAATAAAAGAATGTTTTGGGTAAGCATTGATTAAACAAACATTTATGAACTCGTGACAAACACTAGTATAGGTACGAGGCACAGAATTAAATTATTTGCTCAGCTCTTGCTTTCATGAATTAAGCATTTTAAAAACATAACACATTATATAAATAGACTAATAAATAATTTTATTTGAATGAGGATAAATTCCTGAAAGATCAATAAGATAGCGAGTGATTAAAAACCCTGTTGCTACTGAGTCAAGTTTGACTTATAGCAACCCTCTAGAAGAGAGTGGCACTGCTCCATAAGGATTCCAAAAAGCAGTTAGTAGATTTCAACTGCCAACTTTGTGGCTATAAGCCTAGGTCATTGCCACCGCCCTACCAGGGACCCAGCAAGTGATTGGGAGAATGCTTTTCTTCTTTACGGTATAATAATCATAGATGGTAAGTCTTAAAATTTGATAAAAATTCAGCCGTGAGATCTCCAGAGGAACTTTCCAGCAAAGGATGTTCATTCTATAGATTTTTTATGTATCAACTTTATTTAAGGAACAGCAATGAGGCTAGAGAGTAACAGAAAGGAATAGTGGTGGAAATTAATGCCGGAACAACAGGGAATGGATTTATTTAGGGTTTTTGTAGATTATGGTAAGTATCCCAGTTTGATGGAAGTCAATTTTTTTCTATGTATGCAGAAAGCCTTTCTTCCCTCTTCTAACAGAACCCCTCTTTCCCATGGAGCTGACAGCTGTTTCCCCAGGTTGAAAGGATGCAAACATGCCCCCAGATTTACACAAATGGTATCTCATACTGTAGCCACAGTACTGGTTTAGAATGGATACATTCTCCAAACCTGGCCCTGACACATTCTTCAAACCTGGCCCTTCAGAGGCATTTTGAGGACTGTGAGGTTTATAGTTATGAAAGATGTGTCAGGGTTCTATCCCTTCACCATACTTATTCAATCTGTATGCTTAACAAAGAATCTGAGAAGCTGTGCCATATAAAGAACAGGAAATTAGGAGTAGAGGAATACTCATTATTAACCTGTGGTATGCAGATGACACAACCACGCTCACTGAAAGTCAGGAGGATTTGAAGTCCTTACTGATGAAGATCAAAGACTAGAGACTTCAGTATGGGTTACATCTCAACATACAGAAAGCAGAGCTCCTGCAACTGGACTAATAAGCACCATTTATGATAAACAGGGAGAAGACAAAAGTTGTCAAGGATTTTATTTTACTTAATCCACAATCAAGAGCTATGGAAGCAACAGTCAAGAAATCAGATGACATTTGGCACTGGGCAAATCTGCTGCAAAAGATGTCTTTCAAGTGTTGAAAAACAAAGATGTCATCTTGAAGGTGCACCTGACTCAAGCCATGGTGTTTTCAACTGCCTCGTACATATACAAAAGCTGGATGAAGAATAAGGAAGTCTGAAGAAGAGCTGATGTCTTTGAATTATTGTGGAAGAATATTGAATATACCATGGACTTCCAAAAGAAGGAACAAAACCGTCTTGGAATACTTGTAACCAGAATGATCCTTAGAAGAAAGGATGATGAGACTACATCTCACATACTTTGGACACATTATCATTGACAAAGAGGAAGATGCTGAACAAGGTGGATGGACACTGTGGCTCCAACAATAGGATCAAGCAGAGCAGCAATTGTGAGGACGGACCAGGACTGGGCAGTGTTTCATTCTATTATAATAGTGTTACTGTGAGTCAGAATCAACCAGATGGCACCTATCAACAACAACATTTTAAACATTATGAGAAAATTCTTCTTTTATTTAGTCCATCTGAAAAAGAAAAGAACAAAAGATATTTAAATCCAAAAAATAAAAAGAGACTATGCTCTGATTTAATAGTAAAAATTCTCTCCTTCCATGCAGGAAACCAGGATTTGCTCCCTGGCCAAAGTGCCTCATGCTCAGCCACCACTCATCTACAATTGGAGGCTTTCCTGTTGCCATGATGCTGAACAAGTTTCAGCTGAGCTTTTAGACTAAGATGGACTAAGAAGAAAAAGTCTAGAGATCTGTCACTAAAAAAGAAGTGCTATAGTTCATCAAGAAAAAATCTTCCAAATCTCAATTTTAGTTTTGCCTGTGAAACACATCATATCTCACTTTGAAAATTAAAAATATATATATATATAAAAATATCTTATTTTGATTATGAAAACTAAAATTGGAAAGGAATGAGCATGAATATCTGGAAGAAGAGAAGAAAAAGAAATATGAAGAGCAAGTGGATATCAAAATTTTGAGCTGCAAGTGTGAAGCAGGTTTTCAGATTTTAGCTAATAGAAAGAATATGAGTAAATGAATTAATAGGAGGAAAGGAAGTTGAGTGAAACTCTGACACTCAGATAGTGACAACACAACGCTGTTGGCTGTAACCCATCTGTAGGACGGCAAAGGGGTTGCTATGAATTAGGGGCTAAATTAATGCAGAGCTAATAACAACATATTTCAACTATGTTGTACATCAGAGAGCCATAGACAGTTACCTAGACTGATAAATTCCATATTTTGATTAAGCTGCCTTTATTTGTGTTTACTGGCTTTCAACTTAAAAAGTCATGCCAACTATACCCATAGATACGTACCCAACCCAAAAAACCTGGTTTACTCTTGCCTTGATAATTAAACAAGATGATATGGAAATTCCTCAGGAACTCCTCACTGGCCACTGTGGTTACCTCATCCAAAATATAGTTTCAACACTGGATTCAGCACAGCTTTTAACATTCCTGAGATTCATTTGATGATTCTACAGGCTCCATGTGATGAAAAGAGTAAGCATCCTTTTTAGACTTACTCTTATCCATCTTGGAAGTTCAAATCCGTCAGGCACTCCTTGGAGACTCTATGAGGCAGTTCTACTCTGACATATAAAGCACAACAAAGATGTATCATACCATTTCAAGAAATCTAACACACGAGTCTCAACAACAATACTCTCATGGTATGTCCATGGTTGAAATTACCATTACTGTAACATCATTTTCTGAATTCTTATATCCAACCAAGTCTTCTCTTTTAACAGTAATGCACTCAACTTCTCTATCTAGATGACTCAAAATCAACTCACTCTCAACACGTACCATACTGATAATACATAGTGTGTCACAAGTTCCCTCAAAGTTAGCTCATACATAACACATACCATAACTGTACCCTGTGTTTGTCATAATCTCCACTACTCACATCCCATTGACTACTTTTTTCCAAATTTATCACCATTTTTTTCCAAATTTATGTCAATTTTTCCAAATTTATCACCACCAACCTAATCCAAATTACAAATACGTTTTTTACTGGTTTTCTCCAATCTTCTCCTAGCTGTTCTCCAAGTACCTCTTTCAGTACCACTCTCTATTACAATAAAAATAGTTTTAAACTCAGCCTAACCAATTTAATACCACGCTTAAATTATTTCATAGATCATATCAGTCATTGTATGAATACAAAAACCCTAACCATGCATCTTCTATGAGAATCATGCCTTTGAATCTACCCACATCTCACATCACTCAATTCTCTCTTTCATTTACACATATTCTTTCTACTAGTTAAAATCTGAAAATATGCTTCACATTTGCAGCTCAAAATTTTGATATCCACTTGCTCTTCATATTTCTTTTTCTTCCCTTCCCCCAAATATTCATGCCCATTTTTTTTTCAATTTTAGTTTTCATAATCAAAACAAGAGGTTTGTTTTTGTTTTTATATCTGTTTTTTAATTTCTCAGAGTGAGGTAAGATGTGTTTCATAGGTAGAGAAGGGCAGAATTAAAATTGAGATTTGGAAGACTTTTTGGCACTTGGCTTGCCTTTCTTAATGAACTATAGCACTTATTTTAGTGACAGGAAGGTATCAACAATAACACCTCTAATAGAGTTACTACGATGAATTAGCTATGGAAAGCTAGACAAAAAGTAAAGTTTGGTGAGGAAACGTTTTTAAAAAATTGACAGTTACTGCTATATACCACCAAATCTCTGTGGGATAGATTTTTACTAAAGTGTTCTTAATGTTTTGCGAATCGAAGGCTATAAAATTGCCAGGAACCTTCCTAATTCCTTCAGTAGGTGGGTCAAGTTTCTGAAAAACATTTTCTCCCAGTAGTTGAGATATTTTTAGTAGAAGTCTGTGGTAGAATTAAATGCAGGGAGAAGTTGTCTTTAAGAGTTACTAACTGATAATAAAAAGACCCTGGCTACTGCTATAAAAAATATATACGATTTTCCTGGCGTGACCTGAGAGAGAAAATGCCAGGATTTTATTATAGACAAGAACAGTGATTATCATATTCTACTTTCTCCATTCTCAAGGAGTAAACTTGTGTTCCTGCATTGTTTTTTGACATTCACTTTTCTTTACAAATTCAAATCTTATCTAGTTTTCTTTTTTTCATAATTTCATTACACAGAAGACTGAGACTTAATATTTTGAACTATATAGTCATTAGACTGAAAGATTTTCAAAAAGAAATCTAGTCCTTTCATCTATCTGTAGTTAAAAACACTCATCAATTTGCAACACACAATATTGCTACAAATATTACCACAGAAATGATGGCTCAAATAAAATTTTTGGTTTCTCTCAATCTCTGCAAATAATTAAATTTGTTTTATGTGCTAGAAAGAAGATACTGATCTCAGTGATCATGTTTTATGTGAAACCATCCTCAAACACTTGATCTGGAACTACCAAACTTGGAAATTAGGCATAAAATGTCCTAATTCCCTTGCCTCCTCTCAAATCAATAGTATTTTCTGTAAATTCTAATACCACTCTTCTTTGCCAAAAATCAATGGACATTTAGGAGAAACGATGTGTTGAAAAATCTTCAAGGACCAAATAAACATTTTACAATATTGTAGAATGCATACAAGAAAGAATAAGAGAGAGAAAGAAGAGAAGAAAGGAGGGAAGAAGAGAGGGAGAGAGGGAGGGAGGGAGAGACAGGTGGACAAAAAAGAAAAAGAACGATATTTCCAGTTCACATCTAAGAACAGGAGGAAAGGAAAGGATAGAGAGAGGAAAGACAGGACAAAAAGAAGAGAAAAAAAATATGCTTTCAGTTTACGTCTATGACTTTTGTAATAATGATCCATGATGAATCCTGGTAACAGACATTCTTTACATCACATCTGTGACAAAACATTACATTTAGATAAGTCAGTTGTGCTTCATCTGGTTACTGATAAATTGAGAGAAAAGAATAAATGAAAGAGAAAACAAATCCTCTTAGTGGAAAGATTAAGTTGAAATATTCTACACTACTTCTATAAACCATTGAAAATATTTCTAAGACTTTCCTGATCCCAAATTTAGTAAAAGTGTATCTTGAAATGCAGATTTTTTTTTTTTTTTTTTTTTTTTTTTTTAATTCTAGTCCATGAAGAATACAACAATAGGAACAAGACACCTTCTTTGGCTACAACTATACAGAGTCTTTGTTTTCAAGATCCTTCTTAGTAGCTAGCTGGGAGGAGAAAGGATAGCCACTGATTTTTCTCAAACCTCCACATTTCATTCACCACTCCTGGACCTGGAAATAGTTTGTATAGGTTGAAAAATGTCAGAAGCATTGTCTGCTGAGTAAAGGCTACTTCATGGTCAACTGAAGGAGGCTTAGGGGAGCTGTGTGAAAAGGCAGGACTGGAATATGCCTCCAATCCACAGCTGTGAAAGACGCGTCATGGCCGGGGAAGGGTCAATGGAGCTGGGGCGACAGGAGCTTTGTGTGGCAAGGCTTAGCCTTGAAGCATTCACTAAATAGCAAATAAATAAAACAGATGTTTTTCTACAGAGTACTTGCCATTTCAGGTCAAAGAAAGAGAAAAATGCATTAATATCTTTGTGTCTGCTTTGTTAGATAAAAAGAGGGTGCATGGATTTCATAAGTGCTTGTGATCTTTTTGTCTACCACAATGATAACTACATTAATGACAAATATATTCACTGAACGTTTCTCCTAAACTGCAAAACTTCAGTTATTAGTAGAAGCAAAATAAATGGCAGAGATCTCTGATAAAAGTCATGTTGGGTTTCTTTTGTTTCCTTTTGTGTCGAACTAAATGGTCAGTTAATATGCCCTGAGCATAGTTTGTGGAATAATCTGACCGGTTTCCCTTCCCCAGTCTATTCTAGGATTCCTTTCAGGAGAAGTAGGCAACTGAATTACTATATCTCTGCTACATCTGTGATACTTTCTTTCCAACTCCCTATCCATCTTCCTTTGTCAAATGTATTGTGGGAATTGTAGGAGAATAGAAGAATTAAAGATTTTCTTCTGAGACTTATGATCTTCTAGTGCCATCTACTGCTGCTCTTATTTTATGACTTGCACCGCTGGTTTTTAAAATGTCTTACACAGTGCTTTTTATGTTAAAGTATTAATTGAAAAATTAAAGAGCATAAAGCCAGCCAGATTCTCATTTCAGAAGGAATAACTTCAGCAGTATTTTTCTGCTCAATAAATAAAGCAATATCTACTTACAGTCTAAGTTTACAGCGGGTCGGAAGCAAGGTAACCCCGATTTTTTTTTCCTGAATGGTCAGTTACAGGGTGATTACCTCAAATGTCTAATCTGAGAGAATCAACCAGTATGTAATGATTTCATCTGTGTGTGCTAGTGAGGGGAAAGTATAATAACTACAGTTTCTTATTTTTCTATTAATCGAATTTCTATCCAATATTGCTTAAAATTTTGTCATGGATAATGATTTGCTGTCTCCCTTATTGCTTGTACAGGATTCTGTTGGCATTAATAATTTGTTTCTATGTGCAAAGGGGAAAATAGAAATAAACAAGTATTTGAAGGCTTTGGTTGTTGCAAGTGGTAAATCTGCTAGGCAGGAAAACCCTGTCAGTCAGGCAGTATTTTTTACTCTGAATCATAAAGAAAAATTTGCTTGCATAGACACAGAAGCCTGCTTCAAGGATCTAAGTTCTAAGAGCAAAGAGTAGAATTTTCATTTCGTTTTTGGCTTGACCCGTTAATTAAGTATTAAAGTGAGCCGTCCACGTGGAGCGCATGTGTTCTAAGGACATCGTGCCAAAGACACCAGTCTGGGCTCCCGTTTAGCAGTGTTTTGACAGATTGTTCTGATCATGTCAGAACTGGCTATGACTTCCAACTGTTGATCAACTGAAAAAAAAATCTAAGGAATCCATGCTACTGAAAAACCAATGAAAGAAATCAAGGCTTCCTTATTTTCTTACCAATAAATCTCTCAATCAGTCTACTTTATTTTATTATTATTTCTTAATGCCACTTAGTGACATACAGAGGTTTAGACATTGTGTGCAAAGAGGATAGAGAACAAAATAAGTAAAGCGCTGGCTAAAACCAATTAAGATACCTCTTAGGCATCTGTTAACCTGTTAATCTGTACTCTAGAGAAAGATTAGATAACCACATTAAGAACGAGAATTAGAAATTGATTCTAAGTAATGTAAATCATTTATGGTGCTATGCCAAAGGATAAAACATAGCAAAATGGATATGATTTCAATAATTAGTGCTGAATACCAAGGGAAACTAACTAGGATATAAAGGAAAAATGAGTCTGCTATGGTACATGAATCTGGTGGTATATGGTTAAATGTTACAGCTGCTAACCAAAAGGTTGACGGTGCAAATCCACCAGGCACTACTTGGAAGTTCTATGCGGGCAGTTCCACTCTGTCCTATAGGGTCACTATGAATCGGAATCCACTAGATGGCAACGGTTTTGATTTTTCCCCCGGAGCAGAGTGGCACTATTTGATCAACAGTTTTACTAGTCCACCAGAAGAGGGCGCTCATTTCCTACAAATGAGCAAACTTCAATTACAACTCAGTTGGAGTGTTTATCCAAATAAATGAAAACAAGGGACTCACTTTTAACGTATTAACATAATAGAACTGATCACTATATTTGTAATGGTAATTGATGAACTGATAATGTTCTCTAATATTAAATTAAAAAATTATATTTGTATTATTTTAGTGTCAGCTGGAGAGAAATTAAGCTGATTTCCTATCACCAGTGTTTCCCATGGATGACCTGACTAGTACTTTGTAGTTAGTTTTTTTCTTCCTTGGCTTATTAACAGCAAAAAATCCTATCATTAATATCCCAAATTAACTCAGAGTAAACAAACCGAAGGCACATTTTAAAATATTCTCCAAAGAAGTCTCATCTCCCTCTCTTTCTACATATAGAAATGGGTGTACAAGTCCGTGTATACAACCAAAAGAAGTTGCTTTTGAGTAGATTTTGACACATGGCAACTTCATGTGTGTCAGAGTAGGATTGTGCTCCGTAGGGCTTTCAGTGTCTGGTTTTTTGAAAGTGGATTTATTTCTAGGCCTTTCTTCTGAGATGGAAACCCTGGTGGCCTAATGGTTAAGTGCTACAGCTGCTAACCGAAAGGCTGGCAGTTCAGATCTGGCAGGCACTCCTTGGAAACTCTACGGGGAAGTTCTACTCTGACCTGTGGGGTCACTATGAGTCAGAATAGACTCCACAGCAGTGGGTTTTGGACTGGTTCTTCTGAGGTACCTCTAGGTATATTCAAACTACTAGCCTTTGGGTTAACAGGCAAACTGGAAGAAACATGTTAACTGCTGCATCACCCAGGGACCTCTGGTCTGCATATAGTCGTGCACAGGTTTGCATACTCTTGAAAATACAAAAATTTTAAATCATTACTAGCATATAATCTGTTAGGTTCACTAAAAAGTTAAGAAATGTTCTGTTTTTTCTACTAGGAAGAATACCTATTTTATGTGTGGGTTCTCTTTGGGTCATTACAATAATTCTTGGAATTAAACTTTTAATCATTCTCCCCTCCATCTTACTGGTAAGAAATCTGAATTTTAAATTAATTGTCATAACCTCAGACTACACAAACTTGGACAGATGAAAAAAAAAATCCAGGGTAACAAAAATAGAACAACAAAAAGGGAAAACATAGCAAGAATCCAACAGGGTACAGAATTATTAAAGCAGGATACGCTAAAGGTTTATTTACAAAGAGACTAGTTACAAATAAATGTGTAATACGGATGTAAACCAGGAGGGAAAGTGCACGAATGCTGGGCACCAGGAAATTTATCAGAGATTACTGAAACAGAAGGGAAAAAGCTACCTTCAAAGGATTTTATAGCCTAAGAAGAGAACCAGGAGCCTATCTCCCTCTGATTTCCAGCAGGCGTTCTTCGTTAAAATAACCCAAGACTATTCTTTATTTTGTTTTTAGCAGACATCAATCTCCCAGACTTGAGAACAAAGAAAAAAAGAATGGAGAATAGATTTTGAGAAATAAATATAAGATATTCAACACAATTTCAGTCATGAAATACCTATAAGGCACTGGAGAAGGCCCTTAGGCGGGGCCAGTGGTTTACTATAGGCTGGTAACCCAAACACTCGTAGTTTGAACCCACCCAGAAACACCATGAAAGAAAGACCTGGTGATTTGCTTTTGTAAACATTATAGCCAAGAAAATACTACAGAACATTGCTCTGTGACACCTGAGTTGTCTGTCAGTCAGAATGGAATTGATAGCAATGGACTTATTGTACCAAAAAAAGAAAATCTTTTGATACTTTCATTAATTTTATCTAACCCGTAAAATACTATAACATTTTCTTAATAATACTGATTTTTTCCTTTTTTTTTTTTTCACAGAGGCAGAAACTATGAGTTAAAAAACATTACATATTTTGTTTTGGGTCAAATGTTACATGAATAACGAAAGAGGCATTTGAAATGACATCTTTTGACACAAAACCATTTTGATTTGGAATTGTAATATATCACAGGAAGCCTACACAATTGGCTGATTAGCTGTGCGACCCCAAGCACCTGTCTGTTGTAGTGTGGTGGCCTAAGTGTTGCCGTGATGCTGGAAGTTACGCCACTGTTGTTCAGACACCAGCAGGGTTACCCATGACTGACAGATGTCACCTGAACTTCTAAATTAAGGCTGGGAAGAAGTGCTGACAGTCTATTTCTGAAAAGACTCGTCAGTGAAAACGTTATGAATAGCACCAGAATATTGTATAGTGCCAGAAGATGAGCTCCTCAGTTGAAAAACACTAGGGAAGAGCTGCCTCCTCAAAGCAGAGTCAACCTTAATCATGTGGATGGAGTAAGCTTTTAGGATCTTCATTTGCTGATGTGGCATGAATAAAATTAGAAGGCATAGCTGTAAACATTCATTTTTAATCATAATATGGAATTTAAAAAGTATGACTCAAGGGAAATTGGAAACCACAAATAGAATATAACACATAAACACATACATCTTAGGCATTAGAGAGCTGAAATGGACTGGTATTAGTCATTTTGAATCAGATGATCATTTTGTATAATCTACTATCCTAGGAATGACAATTTGAAGAAGAATGGCATTACACTCCTTGTCAAAAAGAATTATTTCAACAGCTATTCTGAAGCATAACGCAGTCAATGATAGGATAATATCACTATATCGATGAGGAAGATGACTTAATATAGCATTATTCAAATTTATTCACCAGCCACTTAGGTGGAAGATAAAGAAATCAAAGATTTTCATCAAACCTGGAATCGACAAGCATTGATAATTAATGGTGATTGGAACTCAAAAGTTGGAAACAAAGAAGAAGGATTGGTAGTGGGGTAATACGGCTTTGGTGATAGAAATGATGCCAGAAATTATACAACAGAATTTTTCAAGACCAAGGACTTCTTCAAGGCAAAATCTTTTAACAACAACACAAACAGCAACTGTGCACAATGAACTTGTCAGACAGTGTACATGGAAAAGGATGATAGAAAAGCTCAATATTACCAGTCAAAGTAAAGGCAGAACAGACCATCAATTGCGTATGTAAGTTTAAGCTGAAGCTGAAGAAAATTAAAACAAATCCACAAGAGCCAAACTATGAACTTGAGTATATGCCACCTGAACTGAGAGACTATCACAAGAATAAATTTGCCACATTGAACACTAACAACTGAAGAACAGTTGAGTTGTGGAAGAGCACCATACATGAAGAAAGCTAGAGGCCATTAAAAAGACAAGACCAAAAGGGATGTCAGAGGAGACTGAAATTTCCCCGTACATGTCAAGTAACTAAAACAAGTGGAAGAAATGATGAAGTAAAGGTTTTGAAACAAAGATTTCAAAGAGCAGTTTCAGAAGACACAGTGTTATAACAAAATGCTCAAAGACCCAGAACTGGAACAGTAAAAGGAAGAAATACTCTCATCATTTCTCACCTGAAAGAATTAAAGAAAAAAAATCAATATTGAAGGGTTCTATAAAGAGGAAATGAAAAATCAGAAAGATAGTGACCAGATAATTGTAACCCAAACCCAAACAATTCTCAGAGCTCACATACTACAAAAATGAAAACTAAAACAAACCCATTGCCACTGAGTTGATTCCAATTCATAGCAAACCTGCAGGTCAGAGTAGGATGGCACGATAGTGTTTCCAAGGAGGGCCTAGTGAATTAGAACTTCGGACCTTACTGTTAGCAGATATGGCACTTGACCACTATGGTACAAGTGTTTTCAGGAGTTCACAGGGGGTAAGGATAAATCTGAGCTTTTAAGAGTCAGAGTAGATAATCTTTAGATAGTACTGGAGGTGTTCAGTAAAGACACCAGAGAGGATCAGAACTTAGTAGTAGCATAAACATTCCTGGCACAAAGGGTACTCGAGACTTGACTTAGCAAAGATTAAAAATAGGATCCATAGGGATGACACTATAGCTAATGTAATTTCTTCCTAAAACAAAAGGCCAACAGTTATGAAGGAAGATGATAAAATAAGACACTTAAAGAAGTAACAATGCCCAGGACTCCATGAGAAATTATTTAGTATGCCGAGAAGCAGAGAAACATTGCCAATAAGCAAGAAAAAATCCAGACAATAGAAATTCAAATATGATGGAATTAGCAAACAAAAAATGTACAGGGGTTATTCATACAAATGTGTTCAGATACAGAGCGAAAGGTAACGAAAGACATAAAAATGAAGTTCTAGAAATAACAACCAACATCTGAAATAAAAATTCTGCTAGATGAATTAAAAGCAAATTAGACATTCTTTAAGAAAAAAAAACTGAAAGACAAAGTAAAATAATTTATAACAAGTAAACATAGAAGGAAAATTATTGAGAATATGGAATTCCAACACCTTAGTTACCTGGGAGCCAATGTCAAGCTGTACAACATATATGCAACTCGGATCACAGAGAAAATGGGAAGAAAAAAATACTTAAAGAAAACAATGTCAAAAAAAATTTTAAAAACTTTTAAGAATCTCAAAGGAGACCAAGCAGTATACATGTGTGCTCAAACACACATACACCAAGGCAAATCATTAACAAATTGCTGAAAACCATTAAAAAAGAGAGTATGTTCACAGCAGCCTTGAGGGAAGGGTGGTTAATCCATTATGTATGGGAAGACAGAATTAAGAATTGCAGCAGACTTATAATCAGAACCTATGCAAGGAAGACAAAACAAAGATCAGTAAGAAATAAAACCTATGTAAACCTATGATTCTGTAACTAGCAAAAACAAGTATCAGAAAGAAGCTAACATAACTTTTCACACAAACAACTGAAGGAAAGCATAAAAAAGAAAACCTACAGGAGAGGAAATGCTCAACAAATTTCTTCAAGTAGATAGATAATAAAAGATTGACAACCAGATCTACATAAAGAAATGGTGTATATCCGGAAGGGTAATTGTATGAGTAAATATAAAAGTATACTTTCTCATTTGTTGATGTCCTCAAATGATAAAAATACTTAAAGCAAATCAATAACATTGTATTCTGGATTTCATAATATATGTAAAATTAAAATACATGAAAAAAATTGAACACAAAATAGGAAGGAGAAATACTGTGGTTAAGTTCTTGTACTCTAAGTAGTTTGATAGTGTTTAAAGGTAGACTATGATATAGAAAAGACGCATTGCATAAATAATAGAACAGTCACTGGAAACAAAGATACAATTAATAAATAGCTAGTGGATATAAGTGGAATAGGAAAATAATTATTCCAAAGGAAGAAAGGAAAACAAAAAACTATAGGAAATAAAATAATACTGTATGGTTGGTTTAAATGCAACCATACTGATAATAATGGAAAATGTAAATGACCTAAACATGCTCTTTAAAATGCAGACTGAAGTTTCATTGGATAAATGTTTTGACAACCCAGGTAGAATTATCTGATCAGAGGGCTTCCCATCTCTGGTTTAAGGATAGCAGAAAGCAAGAAGACTGTCCACACAAACAAGTGATGCTACCATTGGTTTAGTAACTCTTCCAGTTGACCCTGGAGTCTGGCGAGTTTGAAAACACAGGGTCAAGATGTGTTCAGACCTAACAGTAAGCTCCTTTAGGGAGGTATGCTCAGAGGTGGTTCTGAGACAGGCAGCCTTGAGGCTTCTGTATACAGTTTTTATACTTTTTAGTAAACCTTGTAATCCAAACTACAAACAGGTGATAGGGGATAACGGGATCCAATAATTAACCTTATCCTAGAACAGTGAAATAGGAAAAACATATAGGGTCCTCTCATTAGTTTAGAAACCCATAAAGACAAATACGGCTTTGTCACAGATTGAATTGTGTCCCCCCCAAAAATATGTGTAGCCGTTTGGCTGCACAGTTATTCCTGGTATTGTGTGATGTTCCTATATGTTGTAAACCCTGCCTCTGTGATGTTAATTATGGAGGATATGCTGTGGTTGTGATAGTGAGGCAAGGCTCAATTTGTAAGTATATTGCATTGAGGCAATCTCTTGGGCTATAAAAAAGAGAAGCTAGAAAGAGTCAGGGGCTCCTACCACCAAGAAGCAGTGCTGGGAGCAGAGCACATCCTTTGAAAAGGAGCTGAGGTCCCTGTGCCTCAGAAGCTCTCATTCCAGAGGAAGACTGATGACAAGGACCTAGAGCTCAACAGAGAAAAGCTTTCCCAGGAGCTGATGCCCTGAATTTTGACTTGTAGCCTACTGTACTGTGACAAAACAAAATTTCTCTTTTAAAGGCCATCCACTGGTAGTATCTCTGTTAGAGCAGCACTAGATGACTAAGACAGTTGTAAATGGCACAAAGGCAATCTAACCAGGACTACAGATTAATACATCACAGATACCAAAACAACGGAACTTCTTTAAATTGTTTTTCAGGATGAATCAGAATATGCTAATATAGGGAGCACATGCAGTGTTGCCAGGGTGAACAGCAGGTGACCATCCAGCAGAGGCACATAAGAACATAAACTGGGGAATGGAGTCAAGATGGCAGACTAAACACACATCTTCCTAAAGCCCTCTGGAAACCAAGACCTGAATTGATAATTAAATGGAGGCTTCTGGACACCTAGTGAGCCCTAGAGGACATGGTATAGGGCTGTCAATTTGGACTACATACCACTGAATGGAAAACTTCTTCTCTTTCACTTACCCTGGCCCTTGTTGAGTGCTGGCTCTTACACACCAAAGGTAACTCACCATTTTAACTTTTTTTTCTCTGTCGTAGCCAGCTGGCAGGGCTGGGGCTTGACTAGCAGCTAAGCTCAGATGCACTGCTAGTGGGATCAGCAGGCAGAATTGCCACATTTTGAGAGCCAATCTTTGGACTCTGTGCACTTCAGCACCTTTGGCTTCTCCCTCTGAGCCTCCGCGATTGAGTAAACTGTTCTAAGGCAGGCGGGGGAGCTTGTGGGGAACGCCATCTTGTTTGGCTGGGAGGCAGATGTAACCATACAGAGGCCTCAGCTGGAACTAATTCCCAGGCTGAGAGGCAGTGCCTGCCCAGAGGAGAGCACTTTTCCAGCAGGAATGCAGTATTTTGCACAGTGTGGCCTACAAGTGGGGCCCAGCGCAGATGACAGCCAGGCAGTAGCCTTTCCATAATTTGAATGAGTTTACAGCATGTGGGGTTGGACACAGAGGTGCTTATTTTGCCAGCTGGGAAGAGGGACTGGTATAGCTGAAAGCCTGACTGACTTTGAAAGCTGTCAGATACATTTTACTTTTCAATATAAGACTGCCTAGAGAAATAACTGTGGTGCATCCTGACAGCATCTCTTCCAGCCTTTATTGATTCACATTATAGGGTCAGCTGATGGCTTCCTAGTGACTCTATAGGTAGGACCGTGTCTTTACCAATCAGGAGGTGAAGCCTGCTGCCCCAGAGATTCCACTGAGCCCAGTCACTGGAGTACTTAGAGATGTCTAGTGATCACCTTCCTTTTCAGACTGAGATTTAGATTCCGTTAAGGTAACACTGGAGAAACAAAACAACCTCCAGATGCCCCAAAAGCAACAAACTTTGGACAGAAATGCAAAGAAAAATTCACCTATGGCTTAGAAGATTCCCAAAAGAACCAAACAACTTCCTAGATGAAGAAGCCTTTCTGAAACTATCAGAGGGTGAGAAAAAAAGAATTATATATAGAGCCCTCCTAGATATTACACAAAATGCAGCACAGCAAAATGAAAAATTAAGCAAGCTGTTTGATTTGATGGAACACCAGTACTCTGAAATCCAACAGATCAAGAACAAAATCAAAGAGATAGAAATTTCAACTAAAAGCCAAGAAAACAGAATTGAACAAACAGAAAACAGCCTTTCTGACTTGGAAGACAGAGCTAGTGACTCCAGCATCTATGAGGAAAATCAGAAAAAAAGAAACAAGAAAAATGAAGAAATATGTGGGACTCTACTAAGAGGAACAGTCTACAATTAATTGGAGTTCCTGAACACAGTGGAACACCTGAGAACATAGAGAGTATTGTTACTGAGCTGCTCACAGAAAACTTCCCTGAAATTATGAAATAAGAGAATATAGATATCCAAGATGCATATTGAATGCCACTCAATATAGATCTCAAAAGAAAGATCCAAAGACTTATTTTAATCAAGCTTAACAAAATGAAACATAAGCAGGAACTCTTAAAGGCAGTAAGACTCAAAGCAAAACTAACATTCAGAGGGAAACACTGTAGGCCTTCATGAATGCCCCAGAACAGAATAGTAAGAATAGAGAAAGCATCAACAAAAAAAAAAATATACACATCACAATGAAAGCACTAAACACACACCTATCAATAATAACACTGAATGTGAATGGATTGAACACACCACTAAAGAGACAACGAGTGATATCTTGAATCAAAAGACATGACCTGTCCATATGTTGCTTACAAGAAACTCACCTTAGACTTAAAGATCTGAACAAACTGAAAGTTAAAGGATGGAAGAATACATATCAAGCTAACAATACACAAGGAAGAGCAGGTGTGGGAATTCTAATCACAGGTAAAATAGATTTTAGTGTAAAATCCACCATAGTGGACAAGGAGGGACACTATCGCTGAAAGTTTCAATACATAAGCAGGACTTAACAATATTAAATATGCACCCAATAGTAGAGCATCTAAATACATTGAAGAAACACTGACTACATTGAAAAATGAGATAGATCACTTCACAATAATAGTGGGAGACTTAAACATCCCACTCTCAATATTGGAGAGATTGTCTAGAAAAAAAGCTTAATAAAGACACAAAAGATTTTATTGCCACAATTTACCAACCAGACCTCATTGACATATACAAAACTTTTATCCACTGGCAGACAACCACACCTTCTTCTCCAGTGCACATGGAACCTTTTCCAGAATAGACCATGTGTTAGGACATAAAGCAAATCTCAACAAAATCTATACCACTAAATTATTACAAATCATCTTCCGAGACCATAAAGCCATAAGAATCTAAATCAATAGCAGAAAAAACATAGATACAAAGTGGAACTCACAGAAAAATTAACAACATCTTGCTCAAAAAATCATGGGTTACAGAAGAAATCAAGGATGAAATAAAGAAATTGATGAATTCTAATGAGAATGAAGACACTACCTACCAGAATCTATAGGACACAGCCAAAGCAGTGCTCAGGGATCAGTTTATCTCTATAAATGCATGTATTCTGAAGGAAGAAAGAACCCAAACCAAGGAACTAACCCTACAGCTTGAACAAGTAGAGAGAGAACGAGCGAGGAACCCCTCAGGCACCAGAAGAAAACAGTTCATAAAGATTAGAACAGAACTAAATGAATTTGAGAATAGAAGAACACTGAAAAAATTGAAGAGACCAAAAATTGGTTTTTTGAAAAGATCAACAAAATGGACAAATCATTGGCTAAACTTACCAAAGAAAAACAGGAAAGGAAACAAATAACCTAAATAAGAAATGAGAGGGCAGTTGTCACAACAGATTCAATAGAAATCAAAAATATCATACTGGAATATTACAAAAGACAGTACTCCAACAAACTTGAAAACCTAGAGGAAATGGACAAATTCCTAGATTCATATCACCTACCAAAATTATCACAAGGTGAAACAGAGCAACTGAATAAATCAATCACAAAAGAAGAGATTGAAAAAGTCATTTAAAAAACTACCAACTAAAAAAAGCCATGACCCAGATGGTTTCACCAAAGAATTCTATCAAGATTTTAGATAAGTTATTTCCAATACTACTAAGAATATTTTACAGTATAGAAAGGGATGGAATACTCCCAAATTTATTCTAGGAAGCCAGTGTAACCCTGATACCAAAGCCAGGGAAAGACCCAACAAAAACAGAGAACTACAGACCTGAATGCAAAAATCTTCAACAAAATACTTGCCAATAGAATACAACAACATATCTGAAAATTAATTCATCACGACCAAGTTGCATTCATACCAGGGATGCAAGGCTGGTTGAACATCAGAAAAACAGTTAATGTGATCATCTTAGGCTGGGTTTTCTAGGGAGGCAAAACCAGTAACACGTGTAGGTACAAGGAAAGATTTATAATATATAGATAGATAGATAGATACAAATATAGGAAACAGCTCACATAATCACAGAAGCTGAATGTCCGAAGCTCTGGTACAAGCCTCACGTGGCCACAGAAGCTGAGGAACCCAAAGTCAGCAAGTCAGAGACCAGAGTTCTAGATCACTGGTTGTGTAGGTCAGTGGATCCCATGCTGGTGGCAAGACGAAGCGACAGAGGGTAGCAAAACCAGGATCAGCAGGTCAGGGAGCAGGAGCAGGCAGAGGCTGGCGAACCCAGGATTGGCAGGTCAGGGAGCAGGACTCTCAAGTGCCGACTGTAAGAACTGATGAGTCCAACAGCTGCTAGTTAAGTCCCGGAACCAGATGCTGGAACAAGAGAGCAGGAGCTCCTGGGCACGTGAGTGACCAGCAGCCGTAGTAAAAGGTCGCAAGATGAGAGCTGAGGGGCAGGAAGCCACCACAAACCCCACCCTGCCACTTAATACAGCAGCCAAATATGCAGTAGACCAGTTGACATAATGCTGACCACCACAGTCCACCCCTTGTCAACTTGGCATCTGCACACATCTCACCTTACCATGCACAGTCTCTGAAGAAGTACAGTTACAAAGTCATACTTATGTCAACATGATATAACTAACACATGTACAACTGAAAATGCATTAGCCCATTTACATCTTATGTATCATAGGTAAATAAAATATCCAATATACACATACAAAGCAGGAATACTCAGCAATTACAGTCCTCGTTTCTGCAACTGGTCACGTGGCCGTAACTGATATTTAGAACTACCTTCTTCTACAACCCGTTCTATATTCCCTTTGCCCTCAGTAAGCACCTCAGATGGTCGTGGTTCCTTGCCTGGTGAGGTGACCCAAACCTTCATTCCTGAAGGGTCTGGGCTATTATCACTCATTTTGGAGTTGGGTTGCTGTAGTTTTCCATTGACCTTAATCACAGGACATGGTAGTACTAGGAGGCGTCCTAAGGGATCTCCTGCATTCCAAACATACTCTTCTTTACTTCCGTTATGTAATGTCAATCCTATTTCATCTTCATAGTCAGGATCAATCACACCGGCTGGTATCGTAACTCCCTTCTTTGTTGATCCAGAAGTACAAGGAGCCCAAAATGGCCTGGTGGCAATTTTAGCTTCCAGTTCAGTGGAATCGTTGATGTGTCTCCAGGTGGCAGCATTCCTCCCTTCGGAACTAAGACATTTAATCCTGCAGAACATAAAGTCATGGGGACAGGAAGCAAAAGTCTTGCAAGTGGGTCACTAGGAGTAACAGTGAGTGGTGCCACTTCCATTTCCACCCCTTGATTCCTGGACCCATGAATCCTGGTGATAGGAGAAACAGCACCGTATATTGGACGCTGGTTTAGAGCATACACAGCCTCCTGGAGAACACTTCCCCAACCTTGCAAGGTAGTGCCACCTAGCTGGCAGCGTAATTGTGTCTTCAGGAGACCATTCCATCATTCTATCAAGCCAGCTGCTTCAGGATGATGAGGAACATGGTAAGACCAGTGAATTCCGTGAGCATGGGCCAACTGCCACACTTCATTTGCTGTGAAGTGAGTCCCTGGATCAGAGGTTATGCTGTGTGGGATTCCATGACGGTGGATGAGGCATTCTGTAAGTCCACGGATGGTAGTTTTGGCAGAAGCATGTCATGCCGCGTAGGCAAATCCATATCCAGAGTAAGTATCTATCCCAGTAAGGACAAAACGCTTTCCTTTCCATGATGGAAGCGGTCCAATGTAATCAACTTGTCACCAGGTTGCCGGCTGATCACCTCGAGGAACAGTGTCATATCGAGAACTCAGTGTTGGTCTCTGCTGCTGGCAGATTGGGCACTCAGCAGTGGCTGTAGCCAAGTCAGCCTTGGTGAGTGGGAGTCCATGTTGCTGGGCCCATGCATAACCACTGTCCCTGCCACGATGACCACTTTGTTCATGGGCCCACTGAGCGATGACAGAGGTAGCCAGAGAAAAAGGATGACTGGTTCCTACAGAACGGGTTATCCTATCCGCTTGATTGTTAAACTCATCCTCTGCTGAGGTTACTCTTTGATGAGCATTTACATGAGACACAAATATTTTTACTTCTTTGGCTCATTCCGAGAGGTCTATCCACATACCTCTCCCCCATAAATCCTAGCCTCCAATCTTCCAATCATGTTCCTTTCAAGTCCCTGACCAACTGGTCAAGCCATTGGCCACAGCCCATGAATCGGTATACAGCCACACATCTGGCCACCTCTCCTTCCAAGCAAAGTGAACAACCATATGCACTGCTCGAAGTTCTGCCCACTGGGAGGATTTGCTTTCACCACTGTCCTTGAGGGAGGTCCCAGAAAGGGGCTGCAGTGCTGCTGCTGTCCACTTTCGAGTGGTGCCGGCATATCGCGCAGAACCATCTGTAAACCAAGCACAAGTTTTCTCTGCCTCAGTCAGCTGGTCATAAGGAATTCCCCACGAGGCCATAGGTGCAAACTGGGAGACAGGAAGTAATGTTACAGGAGTGGAGACCATGGGCATTTGGGCCACTTCCTCATGCAATTTACTTGTGCCTTCAGGTCCTGCAGGGCCCCGATCTCGTATATACCACTTCCATTTAATGATGGAGTGCTGCTGTGCTCGTCCAACTTTATGACTCTGTGAGTCAGACAATACTCAGTTCATGATAGGCAGCTCAGGACGCATGGTGACCTGGTGCCCCATGGTTAAGCGTTCAGTCTCTACTAAGGCTCAGTAACAAGCCAAAAGTTGTTTTCAAAAGGAGAGTAGTTATCTGCAGAGGATGGCAGGGCTTTGCTCCAAAATCCTAAAGGTCTGCTCTGTGATTCGCCAATAGGGGCCTGCCAAAGACTCCAAACAGCATCTCTATCTGCCACTGACACCTCAAGCACCATTGGATCAGCTGGATCGTATGGCCCAAGTGGCAGGGCAGCCTGCACAGCAGCCTGAACGTGTTGCAGAGCCTTCTCCTGTTCTGGGCCCCACTCAAAAGTAGCAGCCTTTCTAGTCACATGATAAATAGGCTAAAGTAGCACACCCAAATGAGGAATATGTTGCCTCCAAAATCCAAAGAGACCCACCAGGCGCTGTGCCTCTTATTCAGTTGTCGGAGCAGCCAGGTGCAATACCTTATCCTTCACTTTAGAAAGGATAACACGACATGCCCCACACCACTGGACCCCTAGGAATTTCACTGAGTTGGAAGGTGCCTGAATTTTTGTGGGATTAATTTCCCACCCTCTAACACGCAAATGTTTAACTAATAAGTCCAGAGTCACTGATATTTCTTCCTTACTAGGTCCAATCAGCATAATTTCATCTATATAATGGACCAGTGTCACATCTTGTGGAAGAGAGAAGCAATCAAGGTCCCTGTGGACTAAATTATGACACAGGGCTGGAGACTTAATGTAGCTGTGAGTCAGGCAAGCGAAAGTGTGTTGTCGGCCTTGCCAGGTGAATACAAACTGAGTAGTTCTAGGGAAACAAAATTGTAAAAATGAATCCTTTCAAGTGGTTCTTGAGTCTGGCTAATAGTAACACTGTTGCTAACTCTGCTCCTACCAGTAAAAAGTGCCCTGCTAGTCCGTGGGCTGAGGTGGCGTTACACATCCACAAAATAGCCCCACCAATAGATCAGATATTGGCAAAAGGTGACACTCAGGGTGAAAACATGTGTGATAACTTTTCAAAATTATGTACAGATGAGCAGTATAAGGAAGTTGGGTGGCTGGTCCTACTTGCATTAGATAAGCTGGTGAAGGAAAAAGATGAGCTCAGGGCATTGGAATCAAAGCTCTCCTGTCGTGTAAAAGACCTCAAAGCTTCTGCTTGTGCTTTAAAAGAAAACCTCATTACCTGTAATAGCAGAGCCGAAACTGCTGAAAGCCAAACCCAGATGCTTATCCTTAGAGTGGCGGAATTGCAACGCCAGCTCAATTGCCAATCTCGAGAAGTATCTGAAATTAAAGTGAGGGCATTAATTGGGAAAAAAATGGGACCCTGAAAGTTGGAATGGAGACATATGGGAGGATGATATGGAAGCTGGGGACGCTGAGCCCCTCACTTCCAGTAAAGCACTCCTGACAGCTGAACCACACCCATGTGAAGGGATTACTTCGCCTTTGTCTTCGAAACCACCCCGCCCAGTAAAGCCAGTATCCCCTCTGCTCCAACCTAATGAGATTAGCTGTAGCCCCCCTGCCGCTGAAGAGCGCCTGCTAGAGCCATTGCCTGGGGCATGGCCTAAGGCAGAGGCTTTACTAGAGCAAGCTGAAGATTCTAAGAACACTTCGGCACTGCCAATTTTGGCTTCTAGGCCTGTAACTAGACTTAAGTCCAAGCAAGCTCCAAAAGGTGAAGTACAAAGTGTGATCCAGGAGGAGATACGCTATACTCCAAAGGAACTACTTGACTTTTCTAACACATACAAACAGAAACCTGGGGAATATGCTTGGGAATGGCTGTTAAGGGTGTGGGATAATGGTGCAAGGAACATAAAACTGGATCAGTCTGAATTTCTTGACCTGGGTCCACTGAGCACAGACTCTTCATTCAAAGTTTCAGCTCGAGAAGTTAGGAGAGGACCTAATAGTTTGTTTGACTGCATTGCTGAAACATGGCTGATGTGGTGGCCTACATTAAATCAAGTTGAATTGCCGGACTTGTCTTGGGGTACTGTAGAAGAGGGTATCCAAAGGCTTAGGGAAATTGGCATGCTAGAATGGATTTATTTGGTTAGGCCTTCAAATCCACACATAGCATGTCCAGAGGACACAATTTTCACCACAACTGTGAGAAACAAATTTGTGAAGGGTGCTCCGGGATCCTTGAAGACTGCTGTGATTGCCATTTTATGTAAATCAGATACGACAGCGGGAGCTGCCCTAGCTGAGTTAAGACACCTAACTACAATGGGAATGACTGGATCCCGTGGGGGTAGGGGTCAAGTGGCTGCACTCAGTCAACAAAGACGAGGTGGGCGTGCTTACAGTAATGGACAGCAGAGGCAAAATAGTAATCATAATCATCTGACTCGTGCGGACATGTGGAACTGGCTCCTTAATCATGGTGTCCCTAGCAGTGCAATAGATGATCAGCCTACTAAGTATTTACTTGATATGTATGAAAGGATGAATTCTAGGTCAGGTGAACAGCAGCCTAACTCAAATCGCCAGAAGAGAGAGTCGCGGTCCCTCAGTGAAGGGGAGGCCAGGTCCCTTTGAGGAAGAATTCTGATACCCTGCCAAAAATTTATACTATTAATCTTTCTCCTGCCCTTCCCCAAAGGGATTTACGGCCTTTTACAAGAGTGACTGTTCGCTGGGGAAAAGGAAATAATCAGACTTTTCGGGGACTACTGGATACTGGCTCTGAACTGACACTAATTCCAGGATACCCAAAACGTCACTGTGGCCCATCAGTCATAGTGGGGGCACATGGAGGTCCGGTTATTGATGGAGTCTTGGCTCATGTTCGTCTCACAGTGGGTCCAGTGGGTCCCCGAACCCATCCTGTAGTGATTTCCCCAGTTCCAGAATGTATAATTGGAATAGATGTACTCAGCAATTGGCAGAACTCTCACATTGGATCCCTGACAAGTGGAGTGAGAGCTATTATGGTGGGAAGAGTCAAATGGAAGCCGCTAGAACTGCCACTGCCTAAGAAAATAGTGAACCAAAAGCAATACCGTATTCCTGGAGGGATTGCTGAAATTACTGCCACCATTAAGGACTTGAAGGATGCAGGGATGGTGATTCCCACCACATCCCCATTCAATTCGCCCATTTGGCCTGTGGGAAAAATGGATGGATCTTGGAGAATGACAGTCAATTAGATTATCTCAGACTTAACGAGGTGGTAACCCCCATTGCAGCTGCTATTCCAGATGTAGTTTCACTGCATGAGCAAATTAATACATCTCCTGGTACTTGGTATGCAGCTATTGATCTGGCTAATGCTTTCTTCTCCATACCTGTTTCCAAGGACCACCACAGTGATCAAACAAATAAATAAAAGACAAGAATAACCTGATTTTGCCTATTGATGCAGAAAAGGCATTTGATAAAGTCGAACACCCATTCAAGCGAAAAACTCTTAGCAAAATAGGCATAGATGGCAAATTCCTCAATGCAATGAAGGCCATTTATACAAAGCCAACTGCCTATGTCATCCTGAATGGAGAGAGACTGAAACAATTTCCCTTGAGAACAGGAACTAGATAAGGATGCCCACTCTCACCTCTCCTATTCAACATTGTACTAGAAATTCTAGCCGGAACAATTAGACAAGACCAAGAAATAAAGGGCATCTGCACTGGCAAAAAAGAAGTAACAATCCCCCTGTTTGCAGACAATATGTTTGTACATGCAGAGAATCCTAAAGAATCCATAACTCCTCAAACTGATAGAAGAGTTCAGCAAAATCTCAGGATACAAGATAAACATAAGTAAATCAGTAGGATTCCTTTACACCAACAGTGAGATTACTAAGGAAGAGATCACCAAATCAATACTATTTTCTATAGCCCCCAAGAAGATAAAATACCTAGGAATAAATCTATTTAGAGAAATAACAGACCTTTACAAAGAGAACTACAAAATCTTACTACAAGAAACTAAGAGAGACTTACACAAATGGAGAAACCCACCCTGCTCATGGACAGGAAGACTTAATATTGTGAAAATGTCTATTTTACCCAAAGCAATCTACTTATATAATGCATCCCAATACAAATTCCTGTGACATTCTTTTAATGAGATAGAGAAACGAAGCACCAAATTTGTCTGGAAAGGGAAGAAGCCCCAGATAAGCAAAGTACTACTGAAGAAGATGACACTGGGAGGCCTCTCACTACTCCTCTTTAGAACCTATTACACTGCCACAGTTGTCAAAACAGCCTGGCACTGGTACAAAAAGAGATAGATAAATCAATGGAATAGAGTTGAGACCCCAGAGATGCCACCATCCTCTTATGAACAGTTGATATTCGACAAAGGCCCTAAGACATTACACTGGGTTAAAAGCATTATCTTCAACAAATGCTGCTGGCAAAATTGGATATCCATTTGCAATAAATTGAAACTTGACACATATCTCATACCTTATACAAAAACTAACTCAAACTGGATAAAAAACCTAAATATCAAATCTAAAACAATAAAACTCATCCAAGAAAAAGTAGGATCAACAATGGAAGTTTTAATACACAATACAGACAGACTTCAAAATCTGACAAACAAAGCACAATCAACAGAAGAAAAAATAGACAAATGGGAACTACTAAGAATCAAACACTTCTGCTCATCCAAAGACTTTATCACAAGAATTAAAACACCACCTACAAAATGGGAAAAAATATTGGACAACTCTACATCAAACCAATGCCTGATCTCCATAATCTATAAGGTACTACAAAATATCAATAAGAAATAGATAAATAATCCATTTCAGCAATGAGAAAAGGAGATGGACAGACACTTATCTGAAGAAGAGATCCCGGCAGCCAAAAAACACGTACTCATCATCATTAGCTGTTAAAGAAATTAAAATCAAAACTACAACGAGATGACATCTCACCACAACAAGATTGTCCATGATCCAGCAAAGACAAAACAACAAATGCTGGAGAGGAAGTGGAGTAATTAGAACTCTCCCACACTGCTGGTGAAACTGGGACCTCTCTAGAAAGCAATCTGGTGCTTCCTTAAAAGGCTGTAAATACATATACCATTTGATCCAGTAATTTCATTGCTTGGAATATATCCTGGAGAATCAAGGGCATTCACACCAACTGATACATGTACACGGATGTTTATCGCAGCACAGTCCACAACAGCAAAAAGATGGAATCAACCCAGATGCCCAACAACAGAGGACGGGATAGGTGAACTATAGTATACATATTCAATGGAACAGTATGCAATGATAAAGAACAATGATGGTTTTAGGAAACATCTAATAACCTGGTTTCAGGTGGAAGATGTTATGCTGAGTGAAAGTAGTCAGCAACTAAAGGACAAATACTGTATGAGACCCTTACAACAAGAACTTAAAAACACACTTGTGCATAAAAGAAAAGACTCTGACTGCAGCGAAGGTGAGGAGGGAAATAGGTAGAGGGTGGGACATAGATTACTTGATAGGAATTCAGTTGGGTGAAATCTGTGACAGCACACATTAGAAAGAAGATCAGTTAACTGGACTTCAACATAACATGATTACTCCTCCCACCTTAACCCAATGTTGCAAGGTCAGAGTAGCTGGGGCAGAGGGCTGGGGAGCATGCTGTCAGGTGAAATCGGAGCCAACTGGCACAGCTAGTATTTTGCTATAGTCTTCTGCACCCCACATTGGTGAGTGGCATCTGGGGTCTTAAAAGCTGCCAAGCTGCCATCTGAGGTAAATCAAATGGTCCCAACTCAGCAGGAACGGATGATCACCAAGGACCAAAATGACACGGGTGAAAGAGAACCCAGAAGACAGAGAGACACAGCTGACTGGGTAACTACATTAACATGTGACCAGAAGAATGAGGTGGTGTCCAGCGACCACCAGCGATAGCTATGATGGGGCTCACAAAGCTGAGTCTCACAACACAAGAATCAAAAGAGGTGCACCCAGAGATCTCCACAAAAGACCACAATTGATGGTCCAGGGGCCTCAGGATTACCCTGAGAGCATGGCCCCCTGGCTCTGCTGCTGCCCCTGTCCGTAAATCATAATGGAGGTCAGCTCTTCAGGCAGGAGTGGGTTGGACTTGTTGACATAGAGTGACTATATAGTGTGTGCACTTTATGGTTCCACAAATCTATAGGATGATGTCCTGCTGACTTCCTGCTGGAGGTAGGGGAGAAGGGTGAAAGGAGGGGATAGGAGATTGGTGGGAGGATACTACATGTATAGAATAGAGAGGAAGAGTGTTCTGTCACCTCGCAAGGAGAGCAGTGGGAGTTGCACATAGGCAGGCATACAAATTTATATGTGAATGTACATTTTCACTCAATCATAAGAAAAAAGAACATAAAGGTGGTGACAGGATTGGAACTGAGATCCTAAAGGACAATCAATGTATAATATCCCATAATAAGGCCTGGCAGTGATTCCCAGAATGCTTTGCTGCTGAATCTGTTTTGTACAAAGTGGCATGTACAATCTAATTTCCCTAGCCCCGTCACTTCTTGGAAATCTCCACCTCCAATATGAATAAAACATGAGACCCTGCTCTCCCCAAATTTTTTCTAAGTCTTGACAAAACTGTTGTTCAGGTAGATGGAGTAAGCATTTTCTAGGCCCTCCCATCTCTGCTTGCAAGCCTCTTTAATAAAGTTTTGCTTTTGTGGAATGGTTCTCTGTGCCGGACTTCTTCATTTTTAAATCAGTGAAGAGGAAGAACCTCATATGGGTCCATAGTATCTGAGATGCCTGGCAATAGTTTGAAGCCCATCCCTCCTACAGCAAAATTAAATCCACATCATTACCAAGCATATCCAATATCTGAAGCAGATATTCTTGAAAATGCTTATTCTTTTCACGGAAAACTTATACTCCATTTGATTCTTCCACGTACATTAACTATAAAACCTGTAAAGGTTAATTATTTTTTGCCTTGCAGGACCCTTCTTAGACCTTATTGCTACATCATCTCAACTGAGCCCCATTTCTTCAATTTAATTTGATATCACAATTTAAAAAAAAATCAAATTACATGTTAGCTAAAGGAAAAAATTCCAATTGAAATACCAATGAAAAGAAAAATGGAATGACTGTACTAATACCAAAGTAGATCTCAGAAAATGAAGAGACTGAGCTAAGATAGCAGAGTTGTTGCATGACTCTCATGAACCCTCTAACAAAAAAGGTCCACTTCCAAAATGAATTGATTATATATGACATGCTAGAAGCTCTAAACATCAAACAGGAGTAGAGAAATCATACTAAGCAATGTGGATGGGACAGTAACTGGTTGAGAAGTATCTAGCACTAGCCAGCCCTGACACAGTGGGAATCAGCACCCCACAGGCAAGTCAGGGACAGCAACTGTGGTGAGGAGAGCAGTGGCTTTTGGAAAGTGTCAACTTAAGCAGCAGAGAGCCAGTAGCACACCACCAGAATCAGTGAGAAACGGTATTTGGTAGACAAAAGCTGACTGATGTCTAAATGACCGTGTGTGGATCTAAAATTTCACTTTGGGCTAAACCTCTCTCCATTTTCCCAGCACGTCTGCCTCCCTTCTCTATGCCACACCTGGCTCCATAGACTGATGCATTACCTGGGCCAGGAGTAGGACTCTTTGTGCCAGTACTGAGCCATTTTCCTAGACTCAGAGAGGGACAATTTAACAAATGGATGGGGGGGGGGACACCTAATAATAATAATAATAATAATAATAATCTGCCATCCTTTTCTAAGCTCTGAAATACCTCTGGTAATAGTGGTATTAACTCTTTTCTAAAAATTTGGTAGAATTCTCCAGTGACGCTGTCAAAGACAGGTTTGTTTTGTTTTTGTTTTTGCTGATACTTTTTAAATTACCTTTTCTAATTCTTCTTTTCTTATCTGTTTACTTAGTTGTTATACCTCTGCTTATGTTAATTTAAGTAGGTAGTGTGATTCTCATCCATTTACTCTAGGTTTTCACATTTGTTTGAGTTCAGTTTTCATAATGATCTGTAAGGATTTTGTTTTTTTTTTTTTTTAATGTCATTTGGATCTGTTGTGATGTCATCTATTTTAATTCTAATTCAGGTAAACTGATTTCTCTCCTGCTTTTCTTTTGTTATTTTGGGCAACAGTTTATTGATTTTGCTGATCTTTTCAAAGAACCAGCTTTCAGTCTTGTTAACACTTCCAGTCATTTTCTAGTCTCTAATTCATTTAGTTCTCCTCTAATTTTTGTTTTTTGCTTTCTTCTCATGCCTGAAGGGTTCTTTAACTGTTCTTTCTACTTGCTGACTTTGCAGGGTTAATTTTTTGATTTGGGACCTTTCTTTTTGGGGATGAGATAATTTGACCCCCAAGTACTGTTTTTGCTAAGTCCTAAAGGTTCTGTTAGGATGTGTTTTCACATTTGATTCTGTGAATTTCTTTATTCTATCTTTGATTTGTTCTATAAGCTGGTCATTTTTGAGTAAGGTGTTGTTCTGTTTCTATATATTTGATTAGTTTTTCTTGCCTTTTGTGTTACTGATTTCTACTTTTATGGCTTTATGGTCTGAAAAGATGCTTTATAATATTTCAGTGCTCTGAAATTTGTTAAGGGTTGCTTTATGGCCTAACATGTGGTCTCTCCTGGAGAATGATTTCCAGGAGAGACATGTGCTGAAAAAGAAAGTATACTTGCCTGCTCTTGGGTGGAGTGTTCTGCATAGGTCTACAAAGTCAAGTTGGTTGATCATGGCATTTAGATCTTCAGTGTCTTTAAATCAGTTTGCTTCTGAATATTCTATCTTTCACTGAAAGTAGTGTGCTGAAGTCTCCTACTACTGATGTGAAGCTATCTACTTCTGTTACCAATGCAGTTAGAGTTTGTTTTGTGTATTTTGGCACCTTGTCATTGGGTATGTAGATATTTAATGTATTTATGTTCTTCTGGAGTGTGGACCCTTTAGTCATCATATAGTGTCCTTCCTTATCCAGTGTAGTGGATTTTAATTTAAAAGCTGTTTTATCAGAAATTAATAGTGCCACACCTGCTCTTTTTTGAACGTTGTTAGCTCGATATTTTGGACATGTTGTCAGGAAAGATCAGTCCCTGGTAGAGTAGATGGTCAGCAAAAAAGGGGAAGACCTTCGACGAGGTGGACTGACACAGTGGCTCCAACAATGGGTTTAAGCGCAAAAACAATTGTGGACAATATTTCATTCTGTTGTTTGTAGAGTCACTATGAATCAGAACAGATTCGATGGTACCCAACAACAACAGCTCATAATATTTATTTCCATCCTCTGTGTTTTAGTGTCTTCCTGCCTTTTAGTCTAATGTGTGCTTCCTGTAGGTAGAATACAGAAGGCAGCCAAGTGCCATCGAGTCGGATCTGACTGGATATAGAAAGACCTTTAAAAAAAAAACTTAGATGCCACTTTTTGTCTCTTTGTTTGTGCATTTAATCCATTTACATTCAGCATGATTATCGATAGGTATGAGTTTAGTGCTGTCATCTTGATGTCTTGTGTAATGTAGATAATTCTTTATTCTAGTTAATTTTCTGTGTTGAGTTATTTTTCTTTGTGATTTTTTAAAAATGTTTTTCTCCTGTTAGCTTTGTATTTGCTGAGGCTTCATGCTTTTCTCATTTTTTATTTTGATTAGTAGGATCGATAATTTCCTTTTTGATTACATTAATGTTTAACCCTGTTTTTCTAAATTTAAATCAGTCTTTAAATTCTTTGTATTGCCTTGACTTTCCATTTTCTTTTAAGCTCCTCTTTTCTGTTTTAATGTTTATATAATGACATCTTTGATTCCTATTTTCACTGTTTATTCCCAGGACATTTATTCCCAGGACATTCCTATTTGGGTTGATACCTAGTTGCTTTGTTCTGCTTTCAAGTGTTGGATTGTTACTTGATGTTATTGACTTTCTAACAAAAAGACTTCTTTTAATATTTTTTGTAATTTTTGTTTTTTGCAAGTTCCCTAAATTTCTATTTATCTGGAAATGTCTAATTTCACCATAACATTTGAGAGACAGTTTTGCTGGTTATATAATTGTTCTATGGCAATTATTTTCCTTTGAGGCTGCATATGTCATACCATTGCCTTCTTGCCTGCATAGTTTCTACTGAGTAGACCGAGCTTGACTTATTGATTCTTTTTTGTGGGTTATTTTTCATTTATTGTCTCCTTGTCTTTAGTTTCAGCAAGCTTGATTACAGTATGCCTTTGTGTCTTTTGTTTGGGATCTATCTTGTATGGAGTTTGATGAACATTTTGGATAGATACCTTCTTATCTTTCATCACATCAGGGAAGTTTTCTGTCTATGCCTTGTAATTGAATTTAATGTGATTCTTAGTGTTTCTTGATTCTATAAAATTATTTTATCTGAATTTTCTTCAAATATGCTGGTGTCACATGCTTTATCTTCAGTCTCACTAATTCAGCCTTCCATTGTCTCAGTTGACAGCTTATTGAGTTATGTAATTCTGTAATTTTATTATTAATATTCTGAATTTCTACTCTGTATGCTTTCTTTCAGCACATTCAATTTGTCATTACACTCTGCTGCATTTTGCCTCATCTCCTTTCTGGTCTCTTGAAGAGTTCTAAATGTTAATCTTTTGTATTCTACCTCTCATAATTCTGGGAGATTCTCTTTATCTGGAAAATTTCCTAACTCTTTGTTTTGGGAGATTTCTAAAGCCATTATGTTCTACCTTTTTAAGTGATTGGATATTAACTGTTGTCTCTGAGCTATCAGTAAGTTGTTATATTTGTTTACTTTGCATTTGTCTATTGTGTTCTAGCTTCTTGTTTTGAAATATCCAAATAGGCTGGTCATGTGTGCTGGTTTGGTTGTTGGTGACTCTGAAGTGCTAAAGTGCTGTCACCAGATGTTTAGAGCTGTTAAGAGCTGTATAAGCCCAGGAGACTTTACTTTTTTGATACGGTTTCAGCTCAGGTGTCCAGGTAATTAGTTACCAGTTGTATAGAGCAGGCTGTCCCCTAAAGTAATAAATGGGTAGGTATGATTGGTGTAGGCATAGGTATCTCTACACATGTGCTGAGAAAGGCAGGGGTCTGATAGCCGCTACTGAGTTTCTGTGAGGATGGCATTCCTCTTATACCTGTTCTGAAGAAAATGTTTCTGCCCTGAATTTCTGGCTTAGGAAGGTAGGTAGATCTTTTATTTTTTATTTTTTCTCCTTCTCCCTGTTTTTCCAGTTGTTGTCTCTTGGAGTCTAGGAGAATGTCTTAGGATGTACAAATGGAGTCCTACTTTCTGCTTGGCAGTGGAGTTAGACTCTCGAGCTAGGAGTAGCACTGAGAAGTGACAGGAAGTGTTGTAAAAGTGAAGAGACACTTATTCTGACAGAATATTTTAGATCTGTGCATGGTAGTTTAGACTCAAGCTACTTACCTTTTGATGATTAAGTGCCATTTATCAGTGGTTTTGGAGGCATGTGTTGACTATCCATTGCTGCTCAAGCTCTCCCACTAAGGAAGACACTCTCCATATGCCACAGCTCCATTTGCTACATTGGCTTTAGTCAATATTCAGTGGGTCAGGTAGGACCAGTCCCAGGTACTTCTGGATTTACTCCCCCTACCGTCTCACTCAGTCAATTCCTCAACTTTCCCTTTGTGGTTTGGGGCCCCTAGAATGTCCTATAAAATCAATTCATTTGTTATTTTGGGTCTTCATTATGAGAGGCACCACAGAAAGTACCTGACTACTCCGCAACCTTGGTCTTTAAATATAATATTCTGATAATGCCTTTTTCTGCTTTCTTAGAAGACAAATTTAGAAGTACACTCACTATTCAAAACAGCATCATATTTCACGTGATAAATAAATATTAAATTGTGTGTCCCCTTAATGTGCCTAATATCTCATTAATAGCATATATAGAGTAACATCAAGCACTGTAACTCAAACAACAGGCAATAAAAAAACAAAACTCAACTGATACACAACCAGAAAAAAATCACGTTAGGTAAATATTAACATTCCCCGTATCTTTTTGACATTTACCAGGTTAGTATTATACTGACTTATTATCAAGTTCCAAACCAAACCTACCGTCCTCATCAGTGTTGACTCATCAGTGACCCTAGAACAAAAGAGAACTGCCCCATACAGTTTCCAAGGAGTGACTGGTATATTTGAACTGCCAACCTTTTGATAAGAAGCTGAGCTGTTAACCACTTTCCTACCATTGCCCCATGTTAGTATTATATTAAATATATGTGAGATTGCATCTACTCATTCGCCAAAAGTATTTTAAGGTTACAAATATCACTGTTTACAAAATTTAGGTCACAAATCTATAAGCAAATGTTATGTAGTTAAAAAGTAATTTGATTGAATTCATTGCAATGGTGGACTCTTCAACTTCTTTCACTTTGCACATCATCTGGTGCTAGACTTCTCACTGGTTGCTTACCTGGACATATGCAAGAGCATAGTCCTGTGTTTGTATCATGGCAAAAGCACTGCTGGCTTTTCTCTCTGGAACTGCTGGATCAGCAGATATTGATGTACAAGACATTTCCCACAAAATGGGTCAGAGATCTGTTATTTATTAATATAATCCATACTTGCCTGATAACTGCTCATGTTAGATCAAATTGAATATTGGGTGAATGTAGCAAGAGTTAGATGCCATAGTCCACTTCCACCTCTCATTTATTAAGAAGAATTGGTACTCTCAAGAGACACACCAAGATAAAGAGTTTCAACTTATTGGAAAAGAACATAAGATACAGATGTCAATGATGGTGCTGAAGTGATAGGGACCTCATAGCATAAACAACGTTGCACATGGGCACCTTCATGATCCTGGGTGAACCTTATTTCTGACTGGCATGTTCTCATGCAGTGGAGCTAGTTTCAGTTTCATTTAGTGCCCTCCTAGTTCCATTCCACACAATGTTGCCTTTTTCTTGTATCTTGTCTGCTTGGTACCTATGGGTCTTTTCTTTGGCTAGACAGTACTCTTGTTTAATTGCTTCCCTGAGCACATGCTTACTTTGATTATGGTGTAATCCAGCCCTGATGAGATACGTTGACACAACAGTCTCAACAATGATCTCAAATATATCAAAGATCATCATGATGTTACAGAACTAGACAACATTCATTGTTATGCATAAGGTCCCTACAAGTAACACCAACTAGATAACTCACAACAGCATTTTATTATGTGAAGTAACCAAGCTGGCAATCCTTGATGAACATTTCTGTTTCTATGTTTTTCTACTATACAGATAAATATAAATACAATAAAAGTGATAAATGTTTTTAAACATTTCATCTTTTTGCCTGGAGGAAATTATTTATTGCAGTTATATAAGATGAGGATGATGGTTAAATGTTAGTTGTCATTATATTCTGATAGAAAATGTTAGGCTACTTTGTCAATGTTATTGCTTATACTTCAATATGAAAAGCTTTCAATGATACAATTAATTGTGTTGTTGAGGTACAGTGTCATTACATCATTGTTTTGCAAGACTCTGCTAACTATACCTTTGGCCAGCCAAGTGTCGTCGGAGGACATCATATTATTAATACTAAAATTATAAATATCAGAAAATTTTAGCATCAAATGACCTTTACTTTTCTTAACCTTACTAACAAAATATAATCATTTTAGAGAAAACTGTTAAAAATTTAGATTTAAATATCAATATTTCTACTACAAAAGAAATATAAACTAGAGTTTGAAACTGGAGGAAATGTAGTGATCTTAATTTGTGACACTGAAATGCTTTTTTTTCACTTGTCACTTAGATTTATGTCACAAGATCATCATTTTTGCAGTTTTTTGGGTTTTTTTTTTTTTTTTTGTCCACAACAGTGGTATAAAATACTGACATTGTTATTAGTGAATGAATACGCTTTTGTGGGTACATAAACATACAAAATAAATTTATGTGCATTTAGATTTGCATTGTAACCCAGTTAAAACCCTCTGCCCCACTGGGGCTGAAGCCCATGACATCAGTGCTGTGGGCAATGCCAAAAGGGCTGGGAACTGTCACAGATTCCTTCAGAAGAAAACAGTAGCCCTCTGGATGGTGTGTGCTGTGCCGTTAGCCTTCCCTTTGGCTAAGTATAACCCCAGCTGAAGAAAGCTTCAGAATCAAGGTGGGAAGCCTGACTAACTTTCATGCCCAGGAGAGTTGAGTTAATGCTATTCAGTACACAGATGTGACAATAATAACTGATCCATGCAATGTATTTATGCCCTTCCAAAATACATTTGTTTTCTAATTATTTTTATGAGGTATATAGGACAGTTATTTTTGCCCTTACTTTATTCTGTTTTTTTTTTTTCTGATGACAGTCTCCGTACACTCATACATTGCTTACTTAATTTGTTTTAGATTCCCCTTGCCAGATTATTTTGTTGCTGTACAGACTGTCTCATAAATATTCCTACATCAGTTCAGCAAACATCTGTTGATACTTGGGCTATAGTAAGACATAAGAACTATCTCCACACTAGCAGAGTTAAAATCTGGTGGAAAAACTGGCAATTGAGGAAAATGATGAAAGGATGTAGAATGGGTTTTTAAACACACTGGTATTTAGTCACTGGATAGTGGAACTGTTAGATACATCTATAGCAGGTGATAACATATGAACTGTATTTAGAGAATCAGAGTTTGTTAAAGTGTGCAAGATTTTTGGTAAAAAACAGACAGCATGAGGAAAGGCATGGAAACATGAAACAGAAAGAGTAAGAGAAGGCCAAGCATTCTGACAATAAATGTGAAGTGTAAGACTGAGAGACACTTAAGATAAGGCCAGTGTTGCATCATTCCACACCTTTAAAGAATGCATGTACCACTGAAGATGTTTTAGCTTTGAATTACATGGTTGTTTACGTTACATCTAGAAGGTTGTGAGTAGACTTGCCAGCTAGATGAGAGAGGTGTTAACAAACTGAAAATGAACGTCATGGTTGGTGACTGTACTGTCAGTCTGAGTTAAAGTTGTGGACCTCTTGATTATTTTCAGTTTCCCACACTTCGTAACTTACTGACCACGAAAACCTATAGACTTCATCTTTTAAGTGTAACTTGAATTTATCCTCCATACTTCCTTCCACTATTAGAGACCAAGTTCAAACTACTTGGACTACTAGAATGGTGTTAATTCATCTCGTTGTATACTTTTCATCTGTTTGAGTAAATCCTAAACAAACTGCTGCTGAAATACTTTTCTTAAAATTTAGGTATGCCATGTAATATTCATGACAAAATAGTTGAATTTCCTTCATTCATATATTAAAATACTCTATTCACATCCTAAAATCTCATGTGATATAATTCATACACATCAGTAAACAGAACTACCAAAAGGAAATCAGGAAAGTGATACAATTTACAAAGGCCCTGAAAATAAATAAAATACTTGGAATAAATCTAGCCAGGGATTTAAAACACCTATACAAAGAAACTCACAAAACTTCACTGCAAGAAATCAAAAGAGACTTACATAAATGTAGAAACATATCATGTTCATAATTAGGCAGACTCAACGTTGTGACAATATCAGTTTTACTCAAAACAATTCCACCAACGCAATGCAACTCCTATCTGAATATCAATGACACTCTTGAACAGATTGAAAAACTAATCATTAACTTCACTTAGAAAGGAAAGAATCCCCAGATAAGTAAAGCATTACTAAAGGAGGAAAAAAAAAGTAGGAAGATTCTCACCATCTGACCTCAGAACCTACTATACAACTACAGTAGTCAAAACAGGCTGATACAGGTACAAGGACAGATACATTGATCAATGGAACAGAATTAAGAACCCAGATATAAATCCTTCCACCTACAGTCACCTGATTTTAGACAAAGACCCAAAATCTATTAAACACGGAAAAAACAGTCTTTTATACCACTGATGCTGACAAAGCTGGATGTACATGGGTAAAAAAATAAACAGGATCCTTATCTCACAACACACAAAAAAACTAATTCAAAATGGAACAAAGACCTAAATGTAAAACCTAAAACTATAAAGGTCATTGAAGAAAAGATAAAGTCAATGCTAGAGGCCCTAACCCACAGTATAAACAGGATACAAAACACAACTAACAATACACAAATACCAGAAGATATGCAGGATAACCAGGACCTTCTAAAGCTTAAACATTGTGCTCACCAAAACAGTAGAAAGAGAGCCTAAAAATTTGACTATGACAAATCCAAAAATGCTCCAGTCTCTAAAATCTGTAGTTAAATACAACATCTCTACAACAAATGAAACAAAAAGTTTAATTACAAAATGGACAAAGAATATAAACAGATATTTCACCAAAGAAAACATTCAGGTGGCTAACATACACTTAAGGAAATGTTTTAGATCACTAGCCATTAATGCAAATCAAGAAATGCAAATCAAAACTACAATAAGACCCCATCTCACCCTGACATTACTGACACACACACACACACACACACACACACAAATAAGTAAATAAATAAGAGAATTGTTGGAGAGGCTGTAGGGAGATTAGAACTCTTATGCCCTGCTAGTTGTGACAGAAAATGGTACAACCATTTTGGAAAATGGTACAGTGCTTACCTAAAAAGCTAGATACAGAAATGCCACGTAATCCGGCAATCCCACTACTAGGAATATAGCCTGGAGAAATCAGAGCTGTCACATGAATAGCCATCACAGCATTATTTGCAGTAGCAAAATATGGAAACATCGTAAGTACCCGCTAACACATTAATAGATAAACAATGGAATACTGTGCAAAAATAAAGAACAACATTGAACTGAGGAACATCTCACAACACGGATGAATCAAAAGAGCATTCTGCTGAGTGAAATAAGTCAATCACAAGGGACAAATACAAAAACTCGAAAAAAGGTTTACACACAGAAAGAAACAATCTTTGATGGCTACTAGGCAGTTGGAATCCACCAGGCACTCCTTGGGAACTCTGTGAGGACAGTTCTACTCTGTCTTACAGGGTCACTATGAGCCCGAATTGACAGTAACAGGATTAGCAGGTTAGGGAGTGGAGGAGTGGGGTGGCAAAAACACACTAACTAGGTAGGGTCTCATATGATAGAATCCAGACTCTAACATGGTACACAAATTATTTAGTTTCCTAACCTTTCTTTGCTTATAATTCAATCCTATGCTCTTCCCTCTGATTTGGCAAATCACATAATCAATCCACACAATTACAACTCTTGGCAATCTCTTGTGTCTTGCAGTAGAACTGTGCTCCACAGAGTTTTCAATGGCTGTGATCCTTCAAAAATAGATGACTAGGACTGTCTTCCGAAGTGCCTCTGGGTAGATTTAAATGACTAACCTTTCAATTAGTAGCTGAGTGCTCAGCCACGGTACTACACAGGGACTCCGAATATACAATTATTATTGTTGTTGAGTGTCTTTCAGCGGAACAGTGACCCTAGTACAGACCAAAACTTCCCCACAGAGTTTCCTGGGTTGCAATCTTTACAGAAACAGATTGCCAGATCTTCTCTCCCACAAAGTGGCTTGTAGGTTCAAACTGCTGACTTTTCATTTAATAGCCAAGTGCTTAACCATTGTGCAACCCATTACCCCCATGTCTGTCACAGGGATTATGACTTGCAGTGACACAGGACAAAGTAGAACTGCCTCAGAAGGTTTCCAAGGCTGTATGTAAATCTTTACAGTAGCAGACTGTCCATCCTTCTCCCATGGAGTATCCAGAGGAATCAGACTGCTGACTTTTAGGTTAGCAGCTCAGTATTTTAACTAGTATGGCACCAGGGCTCCTACATCATGAATTATTAATCCAAAAATAAGTTAAGTATCTTACACATTCATGCCATATCCAACATTCATGAACTTTAAAGTTGTTAATTTTCTGTTAAGTCCTGCCTCATTCTTGAATTCTTGGTAATCTTGAAACCCATTTAGTTGAACAATTTATTTTCTGGGATAAAGTCTCATATTCTCTCACCACTCAAGAAACAATGAACACCTTCTATCGTGTGTGGTATTGCATCCTCCAGATGCCTATATTATAGCATTCACTGAAGAGAATTGTGATGATTTGTTTATATATGCATCTCTAGTGAATTATTTTTCCTCCTACAGTAAGAACTATGTATGTCTTCTTTATCTTTATAATATTTTTTATTTCTCTTGGGCGACTAATTTATAGAATAACTCTCCCTGGAAAACTACTTATCAGTCTGGGGATCTA
The DNA here is from genome assembly GCA_028571685.1 of Heterohyrax brucei. Lineage (NCBI taxonomy): Eukaryota > Metazoa > Chordata > Mammalia > Hyracoidea > Procaviidae > Heterohyrax > Heterohyrax brucei. The sequence continues at coordinate 81,954,198 of CM053143.1, forward strand.
AATGTTGAGATTTTATAAATTAATTAAACATCCACCTAAGGTTTCAGCAAGTATAAATTTATCAAATTTTATAGTAGAAAATTATTCCTTATCTTTAGTAAAAAATCTAAAATTTATTCACTCGTTTGTTAATTAGAGCTTTCAATAGATAATAATATACCAGTCACGGTGCAAGCCTCAGGACACCCAGTAGTGAGTAAGTGGACATAGTCCAGGACTTCAGGGAGCTTAGAATTTAGTGGCAGAACATGCTGTTTGGGTCACCTGTTGCTGATGACTAATCATCCCCAAATTTAAGTGGTTTAAACACTGACAATATTTTATTTTTTAATTTTTTTTTCAGTTGGAGCAAGGGTCAGCTATCCTTTGAATTAGGCTGTGGTGGCACAAAGGCTGGAGCTGGAGTCATTGCAAGGCTTTTTTGTTCACACGTTTGACACTTGGAATCATTAGACATCTCTCTCTGTATTCTATGTGGTCTCTTCAACATGGAAACTTCAAGAAACAAAGACTTCTTACACGCTGCCATAAGTTTCCCGAGTCATATGTCCCAGGAGAGAGCCGGATGAAATAGCACCTCCTTTTATGACCTAGATTTGTATGTAACTCAGTGTCACTTCGGCCGCATTCTATGCATTACTAGAGAGTCACTAAAGCCAGCTGGTTCCTAAAGTAAGGGAATTAGATTTTACTAGGTAATTTCTAGAAATCCTGATGGCATAATGGTTAAGAACTGTAACTGTGATTTCCATGTGGGAAATAGTAAATGACACAGGAAGCATCAACGGAAGATGGAAGAAATACATGGAGTAATTACACCAGAAAGAACTGGTTGATATTTCAATCAACTCAGAATGTAGCATATGATCAGAAACTGATGGTACTGACAGAAGAGGACAAAGCTGCACTGAAAGCACTGGAAAAATGAAGGCTCCAGGAACCCATAGACTACCAACTGAGATGTTTCAACAAACAGATGCAGCACAGAGTTAGAAGTGCTTTCTCACCCATACCAAGAAATTCGAAAGACAGATACCTGGGCAATCAAATGGAAGAGTTCTGTATTTATGCCTATTCCCAAGAAAGATGATCCAACTGAATGTAGAAATTATTAAGCAATATCAATAACATTGCACATAAGTAAACTTTTACTGGATTAATTACTTTAACTATAGCTAGTTCTTTCAGTTTCTAGATGTGATTTCATCCATAAATTCCTCTACTTTCTCAACTGACTCCTCTAGTTCAGACGCAGTACAGGATTATTATTGTTTGTGTTAGGTATTGATGAGTCAGTTTCAATTCATAGCAACTCTATATATCACGGAATGAAATGCCATCTGGCCCGGCCCCCTGCTCACGTTCATCGTTATGCTGGAGCCCGTTGTCGCAGGCACCGTGTCAGTCCATCTCGTTGAGTCTCCCTTTTTCCTAACGACCTAGTACTTTTCCAAGCATGATGTCCTTCTCCAGGAACTGATCCCTGCTGACAACATGTCCAAAGTATATGAGATGTAGTCTCACCATCTTTGCTTCTAACAAGTACTCTGGTGGTACTCCTTCCAAAATAAATTTGTTCCTTCTTTTGGTGGTCCATGGTATATTCAATATTCTTCACCAAAACCACAAGTCAAAGGTATAAATTCTTCCTTGGGGTTCCTTATTCACTATCCAGTTTTTGGATGCATTTGAAGTGATTGAAAATATCATGGCCTGAGCTGGGCACATCTTAGCTATCTAAATAACATCTTTGCTTTTCAACACAGTGAAGAGGTCTTTTGTGATCAATTTGTCCAGTACAATGCATCATTTGATTTCTTGACTACTGCTTCCATGAAATCCTTGAAACCTCAATCTTTTCTCCATTTATCTTGACGTTGCTTATTGGCTCAGTTGTGAAGACTTTTGTTTTCTTGGTGTTGAGATGCAGTCCTTATTGAAGGCTGTCATCTGCAATCTTATATATCAGTAAGTACTTAAAATCCTCTTCACTTTCAGCAAGCAAGGTAATGTCATCTACATAACACTGGTTGTTAATGAGTCTTCCTCCAGTCCTGATGCTCTGTTCTTCTTCATATAGTTCAGCTTCTCAGATTATTTGCTCAGTATACAGATTGGATAGGTATGGTGAAAGGATTCAGCCCTAACACATACTACACCTGATTTTAAATAACAAAACGTGTCCCCTTTTTTTCTATTTGATTTATGCATATGTTCTTCGTGAGCACAATTAAGTATTCTAGAATTCCCATTGTTTTTTAAATTTGTCAATAATTTGTTATGATCCACAAAGTTGAAGCCCTCTGCATCATCAATAAAACACAGGTCAACACCTTTCTAATATTCTCTGCTTTTAGCCATGATCCATCTGATATCAGAAATGCTCCCTCTGGTCCCAATCCTTTTGTGAATCTGGTTTGAATTTCTGAGAGTTCCCTGTCAAAATGCTGCTGTGGTCATTTTTAAAAGATCTTCAGCAAAATTTTAATATCTGTAATGTTAATGATATTGTTTGATAATTTCTGCATTTGGGTGGATCATCTTTCTTGGAAATAGGTATAATAATAGAACTCTTCCAGTTCTCTGACTGGCTAGTTGTTTTCCAAATTTCTTAGCATAGGCCAGAAAGTACTTACAGTGCTTCATCTGTTTGTTAAAGCAGCTCAGTTTGTGTCCCACTGATTCCTGGATCCCTGTTTTTCATCAGTGCCTTTGGTGCAGCTTGGCTGTCTTCTTTCAGTACCATCAGTTTCTGATCATGTTAATTCCTGAAACAGTTGAAGATTGATCAGTTCTTTTTGGTGTAATGACTCTTCCACCCTCTTTTGATGTTTCCTGTACCATTTAGGGTTTTGCCCATCCTTTACTACTGTATCTCAAGGCTTCAATCTTTTCTTCAGTTTTTTCAGCTTGAGAAATGCTGGGTGTGTTCTTACCTTTTGGCTTTCTATTTTCAGTTCTTTGTACATGTCATTATAAAACTTTGCCTTCTCAAACCAACTTTTGAAATCTTCTGTTCAGTTATTTTGCTTCATCAAATTTTCCTTTTGCTCTTACTTCTTGAAGTTCAACAGCAAGTTTCAGAGTTTCTTTAGACATCCACTTTGGTCTTTCTCTCTCGTCTTGCTAATGACCTCTTACTTTCTTTGCATATGATGCCCGTGACGTCACTCCATGACTTGCCATCTGGCAAGATCTATGTGTATAGCTAACATTTATGTTGGTGAAAAATCATATTTTCAATGAAGAAGTCATTGGTTTTGCAAAATTCTGTCATGTGACATCTGGCATCATTTCTACCACCAAGGCCAATAGAGAATTAGTCACTCACAATATGCAAGAGATGCACTAACAAATGTACATTACTAATTGGGGGCCCTTATCCTGCTCTTCTTCTTAAACTAGGATGACTTTTACATTGCTCAGTGTGAATTTTCAGAATCTGTGAAGAAGTCAGTCTCACCTCATGGCTAGATTAAAGCGAGAAGGAAAGAAGCATATAACAACAAAGTCCTCAAGAGGAACAAAATGCCCCAGATCTTGAGGAAACTGAGACTAAACTTGAACTTTATAACTTAAAAAAGTCTGTAAAAGCTCTAGTCATATGTTTTAATTAGTTTTTATTATATTAGTCATATTATTTTAATTTGTCATATATTTTAGTCATATGTTTTACTAAAACAGAAACATCAAAATAAATTTGGCCCAGTCCATAAAATGCAGAAATCTTGGTCTCTGTGATCATTTTGCAAGGGAAGTTTGGCCCCAAGAAAAGCTCTCCAACTCAAGATAAAAACCAATCTTGGACCATTTATAAAAGTAGCACATGCATGTTTACACACATGTTCAGCAAAACGAAGTACTAGAAGTGTATTTCAACAAAGGTCCATGAGAAAAAAAACTTTTCTTAGGGGAAAATTCAATAATTACATTGCTCTGACTCAAAACAAAAGAATAATATTCTTGCTGAGTATTACGGATTTTTTGAAGCCAATTTTCCAACCTGATTTCTTCTTTGTGTGTTGTCCACACATACTTTTGAGTGTTTCCATGTTTCCTTCATCTTGATCTCTAGAATTTTCAGTTTGTTATTTAGTAACAAATGCCTTTTTTATTTCACAAATGACTTCTTTATATATTATGTCTCCTAAGGTGGTAAGCAAATCCAAGAAACAGTACTTACTATCTGCTGATAAGTTCTTTGAATAGTGGGCTGTAAATCTGTCTGTCATCTGAAATACATATAATCTTTATGGCTGGAAGGGAGTCACAGAACTTGTATTAATAGCTCTCTTAGAAATGTGGTTATTGATTGGTCAATGCAGATGTCTAAGATTGTATTAAAGTTTTTGATGTATAGTACCGTCTTGCATTTTATTTGTCTCAGAGGCAATAATTGGATTCATCAAAATTAACACTTTGCTAGTATAATTCGGGATATAATTTACTCTATTAAATTTTTCTAACACTACCCCAAGTCATCATTTTCTCCCTGTGGCATCACAGCAAGCTCATTTCTCTCCTCCTTGTATCTACAGACAGGCGTTTGCAGGATTGACTGCTCCCTTCCTTCGTATTATCATTTGCATATCTCTTGTCCTATCTCCACAAATTTTCCATGTGTCTTTCTCCATTTGGTATTCAATTCATAAGCTTTTGAGTCTTTTAGTATTTCAAAATGAACTAATCCAGTCTTTTTAAAAATATTATGTTTCACATCAGAACAGAACTCATTGTTTTTCTTTTTTCGGAATCATTCTTTTGTCTAGCTAGTTTGTGCCCCTTCCCCACCTCTTTTATTACTTTTAGTTTATAGATTTTATTGAATAATTTTATTAACATAGTGTGAAAGTAAAATTTTACTGCAGATAATTCAAAAATGGTTGCAGAATTGACAGAGAACCGCCAGAAATTCAGGGCAGATTCAGAAGACTTGGAAAGAGGGATGCCATTGCTGCTGTCCGATGGATCTTGGATGAAAGTAAAGAATACCAGAAAGATTTGTACCTATTTTTTATTTCCTATGCAGAGCCATTTGACTGTGTGTATCGTAACAAACTATGGTTAACACTATGAAGGATGGGGATTCCAGAACACTTACTTGTGCTCATACAGAATTTGTACATACAACAAGAGGCAGTTGTTCAAACCCAATGAGGTACATTACGCGGCTTAAAATCACAAAAGTGGGCTTCAAGGCTGCATTCTTTCATCATACTTATTTGATCTGTATGCTGAGCAACTAACTTAAGAAGCTGGACTATGTGAAGAAGAACAGGGTATCAGGACTGGAGGAATGCATTAAAAGCTTGTGTTATACAGAGGACACTATCTTGCTTATTGAAAATAGAGAGGACTTGAAATACTTACTGATGAAATATGAATTACTTCTCAAACTAAAGAAAACAAAAATTCTCACAACTAGACCAACAGGCAACATCATAATAAATAGAGAAAAGACTGAGGTTGTCAAGGATTTCATTTTACTTGAATCCATAATCAACATCCACTGAAGCAGCAATCAAAGAATCAAGTGTCATTGCATTAGGGAAATTTGCTACAAAGACTTCTTTACAGTGTTCTTTTATTTAAAAAAAAAAAAAAAGTGAAGTAGTCACTTTGAGGACTAAAGTGCACCTGACCCAACCTGACCCAACCTACGGTACTTTCAATCACTTCATATTCATGTGAAAGCTGGACAATGAATAAAGAAGACTGAAGAAATGCTGATGCCTTTGACTTGTGGTGTTGCAGAAGAATATTTGAATATACTATGGATTTTCACAAAAATGAACAAATCTGTCTTGGAGTATAGCCACAATGTTACTCAGAAGCAAGGATGGGGAGACTTTACCTCATGTACTTCTAACATATTATAAGAAGGAGCTAGTCCTTGGAGTAGGACATCATGCTTGGTAAAATAGAGGGTCAATAAAAAATAGGAAGACCCTCAGGAAACGGAGAAACGGACGGATACAGTAGCTGCAACAATAGGCTCAGATGCCACAACAGTTTGGAGGATGGCACTGGACTAGGCAGCGTTTTGTGCTGTTTCACATAGGGTCACTACAAATCAGAGCTGAGCGGCCCCTAACATCAACAAAAACAGGTTTTTATTGTCCTTTCCAACATATTCTTTGGATGGATTTCTACCTCCTGTGATAATTCTGAAAGGGGCAGATTCAGATAGCAATTGTAGGGGTAGTATGAACAAGGAACTGTCGAGGCCTGGTTTACTGGGTAACTATAACATTGTTCTGTACTGCTTACATAGTGTGCTTCCATATACTTCATTGATTTTATGACTTATGATGTTTTCCCCTCTTCTCCCTCCTGTTCTCTACGTTCTAGGAAGTTTAAAATAAACTTATGTTTCTCTTACAGAAGCCAAACAGCAACCATTGACCTGGAGTGACACAACCAGACAATGGAGGCCTATCTTTTAACTGAAACCAGGGTAGGGCCAATAGATCCCCCCAAAATACTCAAAGAGGTCCACTCACCCACTTGAAAGGGGAACTGACAAGTATTAACTCAAGAATTGAAATTGTTGAAATCAATCAAGCATAAGTCTTATCATAGTTAGCTAGTGCTGGTGTAACATAGATACCACAAGTAGATAGCTTTAAAAGGAGAAATTTTATTCTGTCACAGACCAGTGGTCTGAAAGTCCAAATTCAGGGCATCAGAGCTAAAGGAAGTCTTTCTCTGCAGGCTCTGGAGCAACGTCTTTATTGTTAATCTTACTTGGGTCTGGGAGCTTCTGAGGCACAGGGAACCCAAGTCCTTTTTAAAGGACATGCTCTGCACCTGGCGTTGTTTTTTGGTGGCATGAGATCCCTATTTCTCTCTTCTAGCTTCTTTCTTTTATATGCCAAGTGATCGCCTCAAGGCACAATTTTGCACACTGAGTCCTTCTCCACCTGTGTGACTGCTGCCCATCCTTCCTCACTGACGTCATAGAGGCAGGGTTTACATCACGGAGGAGTGTCACAAAATACCGTGTAAACCCACCTGAAGGACTCCTCAGAATGCAGGCCTGGTGAGCTGTTTCTGAACAGTCATTGGCTCAAACACCCTTCAAAGAATGAGTCAGAAGCAACTAACAAAAAAGAGTATTAATTAAACCAAAGTAAACACAAGCCTTCTTCTACGAAGAGAAACCAGAATAAAAAACATTGTTTACATGTATAAAATTAAGTATATAAAAAAATACTATTGAAATAGACTGAAAGAGATAAAACTTCTAATTTTATATGTATTTTAAAACCAGTTGTTTATAGTCTTTCAAAACACTAAAACTTTGAAAAGGTTTCCTTATAAAACATCTCATAGCCTGGTTTCAACTAAAAGACATTACATTGAGTGAAAGTAGTCAGCGACAAAAGAACAAATATTTTATGAGACCCCATGATGAGATCTCAAAAACAGACTTATGCATAGATGAAAAGATTCTTTGATGGCTGCAAGGGAGGATTGAGAGGGGGAGTGGGGAGGGTTTAGATTAGATAGTTGGTAGAAATTTGGTTGGTTGAAATCAGTGATAACACACATTAGAAACAAGAACAATATCAAGTGGACTTCAGCATAACTTGAGTACTCCTTCCATCTTAACCCAATATTGCAAGGATAGAGTAGCTGGGGCATGGGGCAGGGTGCTCTTAGGTGAAATCAAGGCCAGTTGGCACAACTAGCGTTTTGCTAAGAGGGCTCTCTGCACCCCACATTAGTGTGAGGCATCTAAGTTCTTAAAAGCTGCCAAGCTGGCATCCGAGGGCACAGAAAATGGTCCCAACTCAACAGGAATGGATGATCACCGAGGACCAAAATGACATGGGCTGAAGACAACCCAGAAGATAGAGAGGCCCACATGAATGGTTGCCTACATAGCCCTGGGACCGGAAGAACTGGATGATGCCTGGCCACCACCAGTGATAGCCATGATGGAGCTCACTAAGTTGAGCCTCACTGGCAACACAAGAATAAAAAGGGGTGCACCCCGAAATCTCCACTAAAAGACCAGCAGCTTTGGGGTTCCCCTGGGAGCATGGCCCCTGGCCCTGATGCTGCCCTTGCCCATAAATCATAGCGAAGGTCCACTCTTCCGACATGAATGGATTGGACTTCGTGATGCAGAGTGATCATATTGGATGCACTTTATGGTTCTATGCATCTATAGGATATCATTCTGCTGACCTCTGGCTGGAGAAAGGAGAGTGGGTGGAGAGGAAGTGAAATGAGACTGTTGGGAGGACTAGACATACATGGAGCAGAGAGGAGTAGTGTGTTGTCACCGGGCAGGAAGAGCAGTGGAAGCTGCTTAGAGGTGGGCATGTAAATTTATACAGGAATGTACATTCTCACTTAGTCATGATAAAATAAAAAATAAAAAAAGTTTCCTTATAAAGTGTATATTTTCTATGAGTGCCACATTATCTTTTAATTATCTTTATTTAACATGCTGGGTTTTATACCACAAGATGACTTTTTAGGCTCAATCAGATAGTGGAAACAAAAATATTCTCCTTATTGGAAGAACTGGTGGTTTCCTTGTTGTCATGGATTGAACTGTGTCCACCCCAAAATGTGTGTAGCAAGTTGACTAGGCCATGGTTTCCCCTACTGTGTGGTTGTCCTCCATTTTGTGATTTTCCTACACTGTAAACCCAAGTCTCTGCTTGTGGTTAATCACTTGAGATTGGATTACATTAAAGAGGATTACTGTGGGACTGTAACATCCTTATTAAATCCCCTTCCTGATCCAATGTAAAGGGAGTTTCTCTGGAGTGTGGCTTGCACCACCATTTATCCTACAGGAGATAAAAAGAAAGAGAATAAGCAGAGAGGTAAGACCCTCATACTACCAAGGCAGCAGTGCAGGGAGCAGAGCGTGTCCTTTGGACCCGAGTTTCCTGCGTTAGGATCCTTCCAGCCCAAGGAAAGACTGACATATCACAAGGGCCCTTCCTCTAGAGCCATCAGAGAGAGAAACTCTTACTCTGGAGCTGACACGTTGAATTTGAACTTGTAGCCTACTGGACTGTGAGAGAATAAATTTCTCTTAGTTAAAGTCATGCACTTGTGGTTATTTCTGTTACAGCAGCAGTAGATGACTAAGACACTTATGTTTCTGAGTATCAGTTTGTAGAAGTTTGACAGTTTTATGAACTCAGCTTTACCTTTATCACAGAGTTAAAATTTTCTTGGCTGAAGAATTTACAAGATATTCCTTTGCTAACTTTTAAGAAATAATTTGATGCATTAAGATTCACATGGAAATTGTTTTTTTTTTCCTTTAAACATGCAATGTTTGTCTTTATTTTGCATTTTGTATTTTGAAAGTGAGTCATTTTCTTTGTTTGTTTTTCTTTTCTTAAATATTTGTTCTATGTATTTACAAGTCTTAAAAGTTGCTGTAAAGATTCCAAAAGTATTAAGAGTACTTTTCTCAGGGTAGCACTTTTTTAAAGCAATTCTTGGAGTTCTCTGGTCCACAGCACTTTCACAAATGTTTTCCTTCTGTTACGAGGTTATGTATGTTTTGATAACTATTGTAATTTTTATTTCTGAAGCAAGCTGAGAGGCAGGCAGAAAAATCTGATAAACACCCCCCAAAATCATGCTTTCCTTGGTCACTCTAAATCTTCTTAAATCTAGACTAACTACTATGCTTTTAAAACGAACGTGAGGTGCATCTGAAGGGGAGGAAAATTCATTTCTCTGCTTTTCTATTATACAAGTTGTTTACAGAAACTGCAAATTAAAAAATTACACTGGCATTTGTAGTCCTTAAAATAAACTAAAAGTTCTCAACTTTTTTTTGTTGCTAAACAAATGTGTTTCTTTAAAGAAAGTATGAGTTCTTGTTTAAAAAGAAAAAGATTAAAACAGAAAATATTTTCTACAAGTAATACATGTGTTTTGGTTTTAGTGCTCCTGCACTCAGGTTTGAAGTTTACTTTTTCCAGTACCTTCCTCCTCCATGATCACCTTTTTTCTCTTTCCCCTCTCCCACTCATGCACACATTGGGGAATGCCTGAGAATTGGCCTTGTTGTACTGTGATTGGCGAAGACATGAAACTTTTTTATAAAGTACTTAAACTGTTGGTTTTGTTTTGTTTTGTGCATTTGAAGTTGTAGTTATCCTCAGATTCTTCTTCCATTTCCATAGCCACATGAAGACCGCTGTGAGGGACTTCCGGGCTACCCCCTTCCGGTTCCGCTCTCCAGGGTCCTTGCTGCTCTTCCACTGTAGAAGGCATCCTTGGAGACCACCTCTTCATCATATAGACAATCAGAAAACATCTGCAGCAAGTTTGCAGGTTGATTTCACAGTTGATGCTTGTAGTGCATAAAGTACTTGCTGTTCCTACATGGAAGTTGTTTTTGTTGACCTGTTACGTCCATTATTTGCCAATAATATCTCACATTCTTGTGAAGAGAAATGGAGTATTTTTTTACTTTCCTCATCATTCAGGCTAATGACACAAGAGAATTTGAGACTCATTTTTCTTTTCTAGAGGTAAAATGGTGATCAAAAGAAAAGTATTTCTGTCTTTGGTTAAGTATGTATTGGGGGATGCAATTATAATTTACCTATCTAAATCTACCTAGATGAACCAAATGAAATGAAAAAATATTGACTACTGAATAAAATTTGTATTTAAAGCTTTCTGATATGTGCCATTAGTCTTCATTTGTAATATTCTTCCTAGAGATTACATAAATAAAATTAAATGTCTCATGATTGACAGTAAATACAATTGGCTCTGTGGCAACTATCAACAAAAACAACATATATGTATGCAAAAACATAAATATTTGTTTACTCCATGAATTTTCTACTTCGGACATAAAATAAATTGTGTGGTTTTTTGGGAAGAAGAGAGGGAGAGGTGGGATCCTGTGTATCTAAACCCACTCCAAACAAATTTGTTGTCATCAAATCAATGCCAGCTCCTAAACAACCCTATATGACAAAAGTAGAACTACCCCACAAGACTTGTAAGCAGCAGCTGGTGGAGTCAAACTGCTGACCTTTTGGTTAGCATCCAAGTTCTTCACCAGTGCATCACCAGGCCTTTGTCTGGGGTTCACTAAAATGTAAGCAGTGCTCAGGAGTTTTATTGCCACTACAGGGAAGTGTTAGACTAGAAAACAAAGAAAAGCATACTTGCAAACAGAAAACCAACACTTCACAATCTGTATACGTGCTGTTGACTTGAAGGTAGACTGCTCATTCTTCCTCTCTGACCTTAGTTTTTTTTCCTCTGTGTTTATAGTTTGATGACCAGATACTGCAGTGATCTGAAGACAATGTCCTGAGCAACCCTTGTGAGATTAAGCAAGTACATTTTACTTGGGCAGCCTTAGTCTTCCCTAAGTCTGTTGCGTTCTCTGACTAGGCACTCCTTGTATTGGGCATTTGGCTAGGTCAGTGGTTAGGAGACTGACTTTCTGTTAAGGGTGATGGAAAAAGTTGTAAAGAAATAACAGAGATGGCTGAAAAGCATGGTAAATACAACTGATGTCACTAATTTGTGCATGTGAGGAATTTTGAAATGGCAAATGTTTTTGTTACACACATATTTAATACAATAAAAAAGAAAGAAAAAATATCTTGAATTCTTACTATGGGCTCTGTAATTTAAAATATACATACTGTATAACAATCCCTCTCCTCTACGAGTTTATTCTGCCGTTGCTGTCGGTAGGTGCTGAACAGTTGCTTTAAACTTTATAGTGACCCTGTGTACAACAGAACAAAACACTGCCACGTCCTGCATCATCCTCACAATTGTTGTGATGCTTGCCCTCAGTGCTGCAGCCACTGTGTCAATCCATTTTCTTGAGGGTCTTCCTCTATTTCATGGACCACCCACTTAACAAGTCAAGATGTCCTTCTCCAGAGACTGGCCCACCCTGATAACGTGTCCAAAGTATGATACTTAGTCTTGCCATTCTTGCTCCTAAGGAACATTCTCCTGTACATCTTCTAAGACAGATACATTCATTCTTCTGGTAGTCCATGGTGTATTCAGTATTTTTCACCAACACCATAATGCAAAGACATCAGTTCCTCACTGGTCTTCCCTGTTCATTGTCCAGCTTTCTGATACATGTGAAGCTATTGAAAACACCATGGCTTGGGTTAGGCACACTTTAGTCCTCAAAGAGACATTATCTTTTTAACACTTTAAATAGGTCTTTTGCAGCCAACTTGCCCAATGCTTTATGTTGTTTGATTTCCTGACTGCTGCTTCCTTGGGCATTGAAGGCGCTTTCACTACTTTGCCTTTTATGGCCAACAAACTACTTAGAACATCCTGTTGTTGTCTCTTAAAATATGCCTTTATGCCCATTTCTCCCTGTTAAAACCCATGCTTCCTACGTTTATGGTTTACTGGTAGAAAATTGGCATGCTGGTACATGATTTTAGTAAGTGGGCTAACATGGGAATAACTTAAGGAAAGTCACTCCTGGAGATGAGCAATAATGTGTATGACATTTGCAATATGTTAGTTGACCATTTGGCGTGTCTAACGTAATCCTAAGTGTTTTTTTTTTTTTTTAAAAAAAAAAAGCTTTTTTTCTTTTGGTTATTTTCTTGCTTATGTGGAACCTACTTTTTATCTTTTGTGAAGAATTAAGAGTGGCACCTAAAACCATCATTATCAAGTCAATTCTGCCTTGTAGTGACACTACACGACAGCGTAGCAACACTCCATAGGGTTTCCAAGTTTGTCTTTCTGAAAGCATGTGTTGCCTGTTTCCGGCAAATGGCCTCAATTCAACACCCCCACCCCCACTGCCATCTATTAGGGTTCAACTCACAGTGACCCTAGAAGTCAGAGCAGAACTGCCCCATAAAGTTTCCAAAGAATGCCTGGTGGATCAGGACTGCAGATCTTTCGGTTAACAGACATAGCACTTAAGACACTAAGCCGGCAGCATTTCCTCCAGTTCAACACAGGACAGGAAATAAATCAGGAAAGTGTTTCTCACGGATTTTCTCTGTGGTGAAGTTCCGCCTAAAGACCACAGGAGGGAGCCTGGATTCTACACTGGAAAGTTCACTCAGTGGTAATGAACAAATCAGGAGCATAAAACTCAAGGGAAAAAAAAAATACTGTTGCTGTGGAGTTGATTCTTACTCATAATTAACCTACAGAACAGACTAGAACTACCGCATAGAGTTTCCAAGGAGCACCTGGTGGATTTCACCTACAGACCTGGATAGTTAATGTAAACTATCCCTCCCTTTGGTGATCGACTTACATGTAAGGCAACAGAAGACACTATCAGTGCTGAATGCGAGATACCATCTCAGATGGCAGGATTCAAGTCCCTTTCAATCTGAAAAAGCAGGTTTCCTACCCCTTATGAGAAGAATTTTCTTGCTAAATTTGGAAGAAAGCAAGAGACTTAATTTTACTATTTTCACAAAATCAGTAATTTAAAGTAGTAAGTCAGTGAACGACGGAACAAAGCTGAAACGAGAATTCGGTAAAAGACATGTGTAGGTGTGATCAACAAAGAAATTGAAAGACGTTCACATAATACTCAGTGTTCTTTGTCTGCACCAAAATTTGAACGCATCAATTCTTCAGTCTTCCTTTTTTGTTCAGCTTTCACATGAATACAAAGTTGTTGAAGAGAGTATGACTTAGGTCATTTGTCCTTAGTCATCACAGTGACACCTATAACTTTTTAAAACTTTAAAGAGGTCTTGTGCAACAGGTCTGTCCAAAGCAATATATCCTTTGATTTCCTACCTGCTGCTTCTGTGGATATTGATTGCTGAAGCAAGCAGAATGAAATCCTTGACAACTGCATTTATCATGGTGTTGTCTATTGGTCAACTTGCAAGGAATTTCATTTTGTTCACATTCAGACAGTGTAATCTATTCTGAAGACTGTTGTCTTGACTTTCATCAATAAGTCTTCATTTTTGACAAGCAAAGTTGAATCATCTGTGTAATTAGCCTTCCTGTCGGCTCTGACTTGATGGCACTTGGCTTGGCCCATCCTGAAAACATGTTCTTCTTGCTGTGGTCTAGCTACTTGGACTATTTGTTCAATATACAGATTGAATAAATAAGGTGAAATGGTACAATCCTGCTCACACCTGTTCCAGATCTGTACCATCCAACATTCTCTCGTTCTGTTTAAACTACTGCTTCTTGCTCCATGTATAGGTTCTGTGTGAGCACAATTAAGTGTTTTGGAATTTCCATTCTTCATAATGTTATGCATAATTCATTAAGATGCTCACAATCAAGTGATGTCTTGTAGTTGCCAAAACACATGTTGACATTTTTCTGGTATTCTCTACCTTTGGCTAGGATCCGTCTGCCATCAGCCATGGCATACCTTGTTCTTAGTTCTCTTCTGAACTCAATTTAAATGCCTGCCAGTTCTCTGTGAATGCATGCTTACAGTCATTTTTGAATTATCTTCAGTAGAATTTTGCTAGTGTCTGCTACTTAAGTCAAGTTTTATACATATTTCTAAATATCAAGAGATATTTATTTTCTAAGTTTAAAAACACAAGATACTTAAATAACTTCTGTGAGGAAAAAGAGAAATACGAATAGATGTGAAAATTTAAACTTTGCCATATGCAAAAGTTAGACATAACTTTTTTAATAAAAGCAGGTAAGTTAACACTTGTGCTATTTAAATAATTTAAGTAGATTAAAAGAGTGAGCTAGTAGGTGTATTTAAAAGTCTAAATAAACATAGAAATCAACAAAAATTGCATTTTTGCAACAATACAAGTAATTAAAAAAATTACTCTAGGAACAGACGAACAAACATTTAAAGACCAGTGGTTTTAACATTTTAACCCCTTAATGTTTATTGTCCTAGGTGAGATGTGTTACTTTAACTTCTGTGGCATTTTCTCTTTTTCCAGGGATTCTTCTTTTTTTGTTTCCTCATTTCTAACTTCCTGTCTGATTCTTTGCTATTCTGAATTTGTTTTCTCTTCTTCCTTTTCTCTCCCACTCTGTGGTTTCCCCTTCCTTTCCTCTCCCTCTCTTTTCTTTCCTTCTTTGTCTTGTTCTCTGTCTCTCTCTCTCTCCTCTCTCTCTCTCTCTCTCTATTTCCTTCCTTCCATTCTTCTGCCTTTCCAAATTTATTTTCTTTTGTCTGCACAGTTGTTTGGAAATTTTTCTTACTAGTTTAATTATACTAAACTATAATTTAATTTTATTGATAGCATATTTATAAATTTACATGTCAAAATATCAAATGTAAGCATGAAATAGTGTCTTCTGATTATCTTCTGAACAGGTCATGGTTTTAGATAAATTTATCTAACCTTTCCTTTTGACTTCAAGGTCATTGTGTCTAGAATGTATTGCTTTTAAAATGTAGTTTATAATTAAAATAAGCCAAGCCAAGCCAAGCCAAGTGCCGTCGAGTCGGCTTATTATTATTTCTTGCCTAGAGACCAAGTATTGGCACTTATTCACCAATGACAAAATGTATGTGCTTACTACAATAGTAGGGTCAGAGCAGTAATCAAAATAGCCTAACTCAGCAAAGACCTGCAATGTGGGCTAGTTGATCATCGCATTCCTAGATGTAAAATGTATTAGAAATTCACTATATTTATAGTTCACTCATATAACTAGGACAACTGTACACAAGTTAACTTTGAATCATCAAAACTTAAGTGACAACCCCATAATCATTTGTAAGATGACCCAATTGAAGACCCACAGCCCCCTGAATGAAAGGGAAACTGGGTTACCTTCAAGAAGGACCCACACTACATCGCTTTAAAATAATAATATTTACCTTTCTCTCAATATTCCCCAAAGGGACTGATAATGTTTTTCAAGGGTGACTATGCACTGGGAAAAATAAGGTAAAATAATCAGATTTTTTTAAGTTATAGAATATTGCTCTGAACTTGGGAAACTCTGGTTGCATAATGATTAAGCACTATGTCTGCTAACCAAAAGGTTGGGAGTTTGAATCTACCAGGAGTTACTTGAAAACTCTGTTGGACAGTTCTATCCTGTCTTTTAGGGTTACTATGAATCAGAATGAACTTGATGGCAATGCATTTTTTTTGGTTTGGCTCTGAACAGGAAGCCCTGATGACAGTTTGTTAAAGAACTTGGCTGTTAACCCAAAAGATCAGCATTTTGAATCCGTAGCTGGTCCTTGGAAACTCCATGCCATGATTCTAGCGTGTTCTGCAGGGTCGCTATGAGCTGAAACTGTCTTCATGGCAACCAGCTTGGTTTTCTTTTCATTTGCTCTGAAGTGACACTAATTCCTGGAAACCTAAAACACCATTATGATCCACCATGACAGCAAACCAGTTAAAACCAAACATGTTGCTACAGATGCAATTCTGATAGCAGCACTATACCCCCCCCCAAAAATACCCAAACCCACTGCCGTTGAGTTGATTCCAACTCATACTGACCCTATAGCAACAGAGTAGAACTGTCCCACAGAGTTTCCAAGGAACTCCTGGAGGATTTGAACTGTTGACCTTTGGTAGCAGCCATAGCCCTTAACCATTACCCCACCAGGGTTTCCAGAGACACTATAAGACAGATTAAAACTGTCCACATAGTGTTTTCAAGGAGTACCTGGTAGATTTGAACTGCCAAACTTTTGGTTAGCAGCCATAGCACGTAACCACTACGACACCAGGGTTTCCAACGTGAGAGACAGAGCTTAGGAATGTCAGATGATAAATGCAATTTTAGCTAAAGTCTCACTCACAGTGGTCCAGTAGGTTCCCAAAGCCATATCATGGTTATTCCCTCAGTCTAGAGGGCATAATTAGAAAAGGTGTACTCTACAACATAGACTTTCACTTACCCAAACTATGCTGGCTACAGTGCTGAGTGCCCAGTGTGCCAGCAGCAGGGATCAACAATGAGTCCCTAACGTGGCACCGTTCCCCACGGTGATGAGCCAGCAACCTTGAAGTAAGTTGATTACATTGGACTATTTCTGCCATGTGAGGACCAATCTTTTAGAATTACTGAAATAGAAATTCTTTACTCAAAATGTGGATATACCTTTCCTAACATACAATGCTTCTGACAAATCTACCGTCTTCAGGATAACAGAGTGCCTTATCTAATCATATTGTAATCTGTACAACATTGCTCCTGATCAAGGAACTCAGGTCAGAGAAAATTAAGTACAGCAATTGCCTCAGGCTCAAGGATTTTACTGGTCTTATCATTTTCCCTGAGTCCCTAAGTCGTGCAAGTGGTTAAGCACTTGGCTGATAAACAAACTATTGGTGGTTTAAGCCCATCCAGAGGTATCTCAGATAGAAAGACTGGTAGCCTACTTCTGAAAAATCAGCCACTGAAAACCCTATGGTACTTAGATATACCCATGGGTTTGATCAGAGTCAAAACAGATTCAATGGGAACTGGTGCCATGTTCCTTGCCATATTGAAGCAGCTGGCTTAAAATAACAGTGGAATGGATTTTTAGAAAACATGTGATGGGTGGGGCCAAGATGGCAGACTAGATACACATCTCCTTGATTCCCTCTGAGAAATAAGACCTAGAATGATAATTGAGTGGAGCAGTGAAGACACCTGGGGAGCCCGGAGCCCTAAGATCTGGCATAGGGTTGTCAGACTGAACAGTCCACCACTAAAGAGGAAACTATCTCTTTCTAACATGAGGCAGCTACACACTGAGTGTTGCTTCTGCTGACTCACCTTGTGGGAGGACTGCAGGTATTGATGACTTCTTTGCTATCCAGGAGGTGGGGACTGGGCACAAGCCAACAAATACAACAAACTGTAGTACTTAACTAAACAATGTATAGTGCAGCAGACTGACTGTGCTCGGGATAACCACATTTTGAGAGCCTGGCTTCTAAAGGCACTACTGCCCCCCAACCCCTCTTTTCTGAGCTGCACAATAGATTCTGCTGTTTCATGGCAGGAAGGGCAACTTGGGTAGGATGTCATCTTGGTCAGCTGGAAGGCAGAGTCACCTACCCAGAAGTCTTAGCTGGAGCTAATATTCACCCTGAAAAGCAGGGCCTGTCTGGAAAGTGCTTCTCCAGCAGAAAAGCTGTGCTTAGGACAGTGGTGCTTAGAGTTACATCTGGGGCCTGGCAGAGGTTGGCAGAAAGGCCATAACTCCTTGATACTTTGAACCATGTCATAGCATCTGGTGATTCAGATGTCAGCTGGAAGATAGGACCTGCCACACCTGAATGCCTGACTGCTTTAAGCAGCTAGTGGACAGTTCCTCACTTAGCAGTAAGCCCCTTTTTAAAATAAGACCACCTGGAGAACTGACTGCTGAATGAAGAGACAGCATCTCCTCCACCCTACAGTGGTCCATGTCAGTGCATCGGCTGATGGCCCCCCAAGTGACTCCATAAGTAGGGTGCCATCTTCATGAGCCAGGAGGCAGAACCTATCACCCCAAAGAATTCACCTGGGGCCAGTTGCTAGAGTACACAGTGGCAGCTGGTGACCGACTTCCCTCTTAGACCTATGCCTCAGCTCCTGTTGAGGTAACAAAACAGAAACTGAACAGCTCCTAGGTGGTATGAAGGCAACAATTAACAACTAACCAATTAAAGAAACAGACCACCATGGCTCTAGAAAACTACCAAAATAAAGAATAAAAAAACTGCCTAGATGAAGAAGCCTTTGTGAAACTATTGGAGGTCGAGTACAAAGAATTATATAGAGAGCCCTCCTAGACATTAAACAAAACACAGCACAACAAAATGAAAAATCAAATGAGCTATTTGAACTGATGGAACATCAACAATCTGAAATCCAGCAGATCAATAACAAAATTACAGAATTAGACAATCCAAAGCCAAAAGAACAGAAGTGATGAGTTGGAAGACAGAGTTAGTGAGGTTGAGGATATAGCAACAGATACCAGCATTTATGAAGACAA
This sequence comes from Heterohyrax brucei, assembly GCA_028571685.1. NCBI lineage: Eukaryota > Metazoa > Chordata > Mammalia > Hyracoidea > Procaviidae > Heterohyrax > Heterohyrax brucei. Next base: position 81,973,126 of record CM053143.1, read on the forward strand.
GTCAGAGAAAAGAAATAAGAAAAATGAAAATGCATTAAAAAACATTTGGGACTGTATTAAGAGGAATAATCTAGGAATAACTGGAGTTTCTGAGAAGGGAGGGGTAGCTGAACATACAGAGAATATTGTAGGATTGCTGACAGAAGACTTCCCTGAAATTATGAAATAAAAGACATAGATTTCCAAGATGCATATCAAACACCACAAAACGTAAACCCTCAAAAGAAAGACACGAAGATATATTATAATCAAGCTTAATAAAATGAAACAAAAACAGATCCTCTTAAAGACAGTGAGACTCAAAGCAAAGCTAACATTCAGAGGGAAACCTGGTAGGTTTTTGTCTGACTTCTCAGCAGAAACAATGTTGGACAGGAGACAGTGGGATGACATGATCAAAGCCTTAAAGGAGAGAAACTTCCAACCAAGAACTATATATCCTATAAAATTGTCTCTCAAATATGAAGAAGAAATTAAAACATTCTCAGATAAACATAAGCTTAGAGACTTTGTAAACACCAAACCAAAACTACAGAAATACTGAAGGGAGCTCCTTGCTTAGAAAAACAATAAACATTGCGTGTATATTTAAGGAGGCAATGCAGGACACAACATCCAGAATTCTAGTCAGTTAGGTAAGTCACAAAGCTCAAACAAAGATACAATACTAAAAGAAGGGAACCAATCATCATATCATAAAAACTATGTCATCATCCTACTAGAACGAGGGATATAGTGCAGTAGTCATAACCCTTACAGATGGAGAGGAATTTAAAAAGATACGTAAAAGTTAAAATCTAGTTTAAACTTAGAATATTAAGGGGAACCATAGTTGTAGCACAAAGCAAAATAACTGTGTGGCATATCAAAACAAGAAACATAATACATGAGTCTCAACAAACAAAATCAACCCTGAAAAAGATGAAAAGTCAACCCATAAAGAAGAATGATCCAGAACAGAATATTAAGAGACACATAGAAAACATCAACAAGACAAAAAAATAAATGCACCAAAATGACAGCAATAAATACATACCTATCAGTAATTACACTGAATGCAAACAGACGGGATGCTCCAATAAAGAGACAATGAGTGACATCCTAGATTAAAAACACAACTTGTCTATACATTGCTACAAGAAACACAACTTAGACTCAAAGATAAGAACAAATTGAAAATTAAAAGATGGAAAAATATATAACAAGGCAATAACATACAAAGAAACACAGGTGGGGCATTACTAATCTCAGATAAAATAGATTTTAATGTAAAATTCAACATTATAGACAAAGATGGTACTGTTTATTGCAAATGTCAATACATAAACAGAACACAATGATATTAAATACTTATGCACCCAATATCACATTATCTAAATACGTTGAACGAACACTGACAACATTGAAAAACGAGATAGATTAGTGAATAGTAGTTGGAGACTTTAACACTCCAATTCCACCTAGAAAAAAAGCTCAGTAAAGATACAGAAGATCTTATTGTGACAATTAACAAATCAGACCTCATTGACATGTATAGAACTGTCATGGTTGGAATTGTGCCCCCCCAAAAATGTGTGCAGCTACATGGCTGGGATATGGTTCCCAGTATCTTGGGACTGTCCTCCATTGTGTGGTTTTGCTAACCTGTATGTTAAAGGATTAGGGTGGGTCTGTGAATTCCTGCTGTGGGGGAAATTTCCCTGGAGTATGGCTTGCCCCACCCTTAATGCTTTTAGCTTGCAAGGAATAAAAGGAAAAAGAAACAAAGGACAATTTGAGAACCTCACTACCATCAAGCAAGCAGCACCAGGAGCAGAGCGCGTCCTTCAGACCAGAGGTTCTTGCGTGAGGATGCTCCCTGGACAAAGACTGATACAATACCGGACTTTCCTCCAGAGCCGACAAGGGGAAAGTCTTTCCCTGGAGCGGACACCCTGAATATGGACTTGCAACCTACTGGACTGTGTAAGAATAAATCTTTCTTTGTTAAAGCCACCTACTCTGTGGTATTTCTGTTAGAGCAGCCTAGCTGACTAAGACAAGAACCTTCACCCATCAATAGATAAGTACATCTTCTTCTCCAATGCAGATGGAATATTCTCTAGAATAGACTATGTGTTCTGACATAAAGTAACTCTCAACAAAATCCAAACCACTGAATTATTGCAAAGCATCTTTCCAGAAGATAAAGACAGAAAAGTTGAAATCAATAGCAAAAAAAAAAAAAAAAAAAGAAAAGAAAAAGATAGAAATCGGAACTGATGGAAACTGAACAACACCTTGCTGAAAAATCCATGAATTGTAGAAGAAATCAAGGACAAAATAAAAAAAATTATGGAATTAAATGAGAATGAAAACACATCTTACCGGAACTTATGGGATACAGCCAATGCAGTGCTCAGGGGTGAATTTCTCCATATAAATGCACACATCTGGAAGGAAGAAAGGACTCAAATCAAAGAATTAACCCTACAGCTTAAACAAATAGAAAGAGAGCAACAGAGGAACCCCTCAGGCACCAGAAGAAAACAGATTATAAAAATTGGAGCAGAACTAAATGAATTAGAGAACAGAAGAACAACTGGAAAAATTAACAAAACCAAAAGCTGGTTTCTTTGACAAGATCAACAAAATCAATAAACCATTGGCTAAACTTACAAAAGAAAGCCAGAAGAGGAAACAAATAACATGACTGAGAAATTACATGGAAGATGTCACAACAGTCCCAACTGAAATCAAAAGTACCATAACAGAATACTACAAAAGACTGTACTCTAACGGCTTTGAAAACCTAGAGGAAATGGACAAATTTCTAGATTCATATTACCTACGACAATTATCACAAGGAGAAGCAGAACAACTTAATAAACCCATCACAGAGATTGAAAAAGTCATCAAAAAACTACAAACCAAAAAATATCTGGCCCAGATGGCTTCACTGGAAAATTCTTCCAAACTTCTAAAGAAGAATTAACTCCAATACTACTGAGACTATTTCCTAGTGTAGAAAGGGATGGAATATTCCCAGATTCATCCTATGAAGACAGCGTAACTCTAATATCAAAGCCAGGGAAAGATCCCACACATACACACACAAAAATTACAGATCAATATCACTCATGCAACAAACTTCAACAAAATCTTAGCTAGTAGGATTCCAACATAGCAAAAAAGTCATTCGCCATGATCAAGCTGGATTTATACCAGGGATGCAAGTCTGGTTCATCATCAGAAAAAAAATAATGTTATTAACCACATAAATAACACAAAGGTTAAGAATCACCTGACTTTGTCAAATGATGCACAAAAGGCATTCCACAAAGTCCAACACCTATTCATGCTAAAACCTGTCAACAAAATAGAGCAGAGGGAAAATTCCTCAATGCAAAAAGGCGCATGTATGCAAAGCCAATTTCCTACGTCATTCTGAGAACTAGAATTAGACAAGGATGCCCACTCTCATCGCTTCTTTTCAACATTGTTAGAGATGTTCTAGCCAGAGCAATTAGACAAGACAAAGAAATAAAGGACATCCATATGGGCAAAGAAGTAAAAATCTTCCTACTTGCAGATGATATATGCATATGCAGCAAATCCTAGAGAATCCACTAGTAAACTACTGGAACTAATAGAAGAAGTCAGCAAAGTGTTAAGACACAAGATAAACATAAGTAAATCAGTAGGATTCTTTTATACCAACAAAGAGATCATCAAAGAAGAAATCACCAAATCAATAACATTTACTACAGAGACCTAGAAGATAAATACGTAGGAATAAATCTAATTAGAGAAATAAGAGACCTACACAAAGAGAACTACAAAACCTTATTGCAAGAAACCAAGACAGACTTGCATAAATGGAGAAACCTACCCTGCTCATGGGTAGGAAGAGTTAATGTTGTGAAAATGACTATTTTACCTAAAGTGATCAACATATACAATTTCATCTGAATACAAATTCCAGTGACTTTTTTTTTTAATGACATGGAGAAGCAAATCACCAACTTTGGAAAGGGAAGAGATCCCCGATAAGTAAGGCACTATTGAAGAAGAGAAACACAGTGGGACACTTCACATTACCCAACTTCAGAACCTATTACACTGCCACAGTAGTCAAAACAGCCTTGTACCAGCACGAAAAGAGACATAGAGACCAACGGAACAGAGTTGAGACCCCAGAGATGCCACCATCCTCCTGTGAACAGTTGATAAGATTCTAAATTGGGATATAAGCAGTCTCTTTAACAAATGGTACTGGCAAAATTGGATATCTATCTGCAAAAATCTGAAACAAGAACCATAGCTCACATCTTACACAAAATCAACTCAAAATGAATCAAATACCTAAATATAAAACCTAAAACAATAAAAATCGTGCAAGAAAAAATAGGGTTGACAATGGAATTTCTAATGAACAGCTTAGACAGATCAAAATCTGGCAAAGCACAATCATCAGAAAAGAAAATAGATAAATGGGAACTACTAAAAATCAAGCACTTTTGCTTATCCAAAAGAGAATTAAAAGACCACCTACAGAATGGAAAACATATTTGGCAACTACATGTCAGACCAACATCTGATCTCCATAATCTGCAGGGTATTGCAAAATACCAATAAGAAAAAGGTAAATGACCCAGTTAAGTGATGAGTAAAGGAGATGGAAAGACACTTCACTAAAGATGATATTCAGGCATCCACAAGACACATGAGGAAATGTTCACGAACATTGACTATTAGAGAAATCCAAATCAAAACTACAAGATACCATCTTACCCTAACAAGGTTGGTCATGATCCCCCCCCCCAAAAAAAAAAAAAAAAACAAATGCTGGAGAGACTGTGGATAATGGAAATTTTCCTACACTGCTGGTGGGATTGCAAAATGGTAGCATCTCTTTGGAAAGCAATCTGGCCATTCCTTGAAAAGCTGGAAGTAGATATACCCTATAGAAACAAAGGCTGTCACACAAACAGATATGCACACGAATTTTTATTGCAGCACAGTCCACAGTGGAACACTATGCAACAATACAGAACAATGATGATTTTAGGAAGCATCTCACATGCTAAGTAAAATCAGTCTGTGGCAAATGGACAAGTACTGTATGAGACCCCTAGTATAAGGACTTAAAAAAGACATATGTACAGAAGAAAAAACTCTTTGACAGCTAGAAGAGAGGGGAGGGGGATGAGGGTTGGTCATAGATTAGATATTTGATGGAAATTTGGTTAGGTGAAAGCAGTGACGGCACACAATAGAAAGTAGATCGACTTAAATGGACTTCACCATAAACTAAAAAATCTTCTAATCCCAACGGAGTACTGCAAGTATAAAGTAGCAGGGGCAAGGGTCTGTGGACCATGCTCTTGAGGGATATTGAGGCCAACTGGCATAACTAGCCTATTGCTAAGAGAGTCTTCTGCACCCTATTTTGTTGAGTGGCTTCTGGGGTCTTAAAAGCCAGCAAACTGCCATGCCCCAACTGGTCACAACTTATCCGGAGCAGATAATCACCAAGAACAACAAAGACATGAGGAAAAATGGGACCAAGAGACAAAGCAATCATGTAAATGGGAGACTGTATCAACAAGTGACCAGAAGAACCAGACAGTGCCCCGCCACAACCAAAGACAGCCATAATGGGACACACAATGTAGAGTCCCTGTGGTAACAAAATAAAGAGTGGTGCAGCTCAGTAACTCTACCAAAAGACCACAGTTGATGGTACCACAGCCTGGGGAATCCCCTGGGATCATGGTCTCTAGACCTGCTGCTGCCCCTGCTTAGGAAACACACTACTGATGTTACCTCTTTGGACAAAAGTGGCGTGGACTTGGGGACACAGTATAACCATATGGTTTGTGTACTTGATAGTTCCTTGTGTTTGTAAGATGTGGTACTAGTGCTCACTTTCTGGATGAGAGAGAAGAGGGTGGATAGGAAGGGACAGGAGATTTGGGAGAGGATACCACAAGTTGAGAGTAAAAAGGAGGAGTGTGCTGTCACTGGGCAAGGACACAGAAGGAGCTACTGAAAGATGGGCATGCAAGATTGATTTGGATTGTGTACTTTCACTTAATCACACACACAAAAAAAGTGCTGAAAAAAATCATTTGGTTTATCCATATTATGTCTTTGCTTTTCCAGCATCTGGTGACCTCTTTCTGCAATTACTCCTGAAGTTGCATGCCCATGCTTCCACTGTGACCCGAGACTGTTTTCTCAAAAGTTTTCCAAAACCAGGATATATACACATAACCCCTTATGATTTTATAAAGCCCTTTATGCTTAACATAAGCAAATGATCACAGCTGTGCCAGTATAATATGTGTATTAAAAATGGATGGTTCTTTGTGCTCTGCCAATCTCCTTGTTAGGAGGCTAGACTCCTGGTTCATTTGGCAATTATCTTTTTTTGCTTTTCTGGATTATGAACTTCAGCTTTGCTTGACAATAGGCTATTTTCTTGCTGATGATGTGAGTGCATTCGCTTTCTCAAACTATTGCTATTAGAAAGAAGATTAAATAGACAGCAATTCATTGTGCATTTTAAATTCATGAGGAAATACTTTTCACCAGGAGAGCTAAGTATTTTCATTCTCCCAAAATGGTATAGGCCATTGCTTGGCAATTTAGTATTAATTTTTCGATTTCCTCTTGCATGGAAGTAGAGTATGTACTTTAAAACATTATACAGTTGAGACTACATGAATATCCTTGGGCAGTGGCATCTATTTAATTGGCCCATTAATTCCTAAAAATAAAATTTTGATTTTTAAGGTATAGCATTCTCATGATTTGGAAATTTTTCTCAAATACTCAGAGGTGTGAATACACAAAAATAAATTCATTTAAAACTGAATTGACAACTACAGTACATTTTTTCTCAGTCCCATAGGTACTTCCAGTTTATGAAAAAGTTCTGGCAAAAATACCTATATTATGGAAACCATTGTCTCCTGACCCAATTTTAAACAGTTCGTGGCCAAATATTTATTAGTTGTTCAGAAATACTTCCATTTAGAATGTCCTGGGATCCACAAATGACTTCTTACCAAAACAAATTCCAAAACTTTAAAAACAACAAAATCTAACACTAATAACATGCAATTCTCAATATCTAGGAACTTATCAGAAAATAGTAGACACGGAAAGGAGGCAGAAAATGTAAGCCATATTAAAAAAAAAAAAAGAATCACTTAATAAAAACAGACAGATATCACAGCAATGGTGAACTCAGCATACATGACTTTAGAGCAGTATTTTAAAGAAAAAAATGAAGATATAAATGACTCAAACAGTATTTCTATAAATTAAAAAAACTATGATACTTGGAAAGAAAAATGAAACAAGTAGGAATAAAAGATTAGACACTTAGAAGAAACAATCAGTGAGACTGAAGTATAACAATAAAAACTATCTAAAATAAAACATGAAGGTTAACAAAATACTGAAAGAATAGAAAATTTTCAACAGCAAAATGAGTGACAACATCTAAGAGTATGCCATGTGAGGCTGGAGTCCTAGAAGTACAGAATCAGGAAAAATATTAGGGAAAAGAAATCACATTAAAAAGTTCCATGTTTGATAATAATCAAATATCTCAGACATGGGAAGCTCAATGGAATCCAAGAAGTGTAAACAAACAAAAACACATAAAAGCATGTTATAATTAAATTTCCCAAAGACTAGAAACAAAGAGAAAGTTATAAAAGCAGCCAAAGAAAAAGAACCTGTTACATGCAGAGACATAAATCTAATAATGACTAGAGAGTTATTTTGAGAAGCTAAACCAGCCAGAAGACAATGAAATGGCTTCTTTAAAGGTCTGTAGAAAAAAGAACTATCAAACTAGAATTCTTTATTTGATAAAAATATTCTTCATGTCTATAGGGGGAAATGACGCAAAGTTAAGGGCATCATTGTCAGCAGACCTACATTACACAGATTTTCACTGGTGTTTCATCAGGCTGGAAATTTAGCAAGCATAACGATACCTGTTGAAAACTTCTATTCATACAAGTGAGTCAAGAGAGTGAGAAAATGTAAACTTTGGTAAACAAAAGACTATTTTTCTCACATTTTGATTTCTTTAGCAAATCAGTGAACCTAGAGAAAAATACTATCCCTGTGTTCTGGGATTTATAACACATACAAATGAAAAATGTTTAACAGGAGTAGCCCAAAGTATAGAATGGGTAAGGTGGAAGTACATGGCTGTAAGTTTCTTAGCTTGTAACTGAAGAGCTGTCACCTTGTCTTAGGGTAGACTGTGATAAGTTAATGACACATATGGAAACAAGACCAGGAGTAGTATAACTATTTCCACCAGGCAAAACCCAACCTGTAGCTTGTTTTTTATGTTTGCAAACAAGCCCTACTCTCTGTATAGTATCTGTAGGGCTACTTTTTGTGTTACAAGGCAAAGGGTAGCTGCCTAGCTAGCTTGCAAAGTTTAAGACATTTACTATTTGGCTCTTTCTCTGTTGTCTCTCACGAAACATCTGCTGACCCCTGCCGTAGAACATCTGTTAAGCTATAAAGCCAAAAGGTATAGTATCAAAATGAGATGTACCATACAGTCCCTGAACAAAGAAGACTGGAGTGTCTGTCATACCAAAGCACTTTTCAGGACACAGGTTAAAATTCCTAAAATAGTGATGAGGGTTCTCTGTTTATTTTCAGTGCACAAGAAGGCAAGAACATCCAACTTTCCTTATTTGCTTATCAGTATTTTTCCTTTTATTTACTGATAAAAAATATTCATCACATTTATTGTTTCAATAAATCATCTTAGAGGCTAAACAAACAAAAATCGATTAAAACATATGAGATTACATTATATCATAATATAACAGAAGAACTATTAGAAAAATTAACAAATAGAGATAGAAGAGACTTGGAAGATGAAAAAATGAGCAGTCTTTGAACAACCATGGAAAATAGTGTAGTATTCTCCAAGCTGGGACAAGTACAAGAGTAAGACTATGGTGCCAAAGCCTAGAATGTATTTTGAATAAGGCCAAAGGTGTTTTCTGGCTAACAATGTTATATACTGTTCAGCATTAAAATATCATAAGAGGGTGGTTATGTCTTAAAACTATCCTAAATTGAATTTTTACTTTCATAACGTCAAAGTTTTATGTCAAAGTAATGTCCCTACACAAAGACCATTGACTCACCTTCAGGGAGCTGAAATCTCACTTTATGGCCTTGGATAACTCTGGTGTTGTAGTGGTTAATTACTACAGTTGCTAACCAAAAAGTTCAAATCCACCAGGTGCTCCTTGGAAACTCTGTGGGGCAGTTCTACTCTGTTCCACAGTGTTGCTGTGAGTTGGAAAGAAGTAAAAGGCAATGAGTGTTTGGTTTGGTTATGGCCTTGACTATGTAGAAATATATAAATATATTGTCAGTTTATAGTAATGACAATATTTTATCATTTTCGTCATGTCAGTGGACTATGACAGAAAGCATAGCAAAAGACCAGCTTTATATTAATAGTGAATATTATTATTCAGATTTTTTAAAATGAGATATGTTACTGGATTGAGAAAAGCTAAGACAACCCCCATGTTCATCTCGGAGGACTCAAGAATTCAGCATATAGTCACATCATGTTCAAATTTATTAAAATGAAAGAGTATACAAATAAAATCAGCAAGGGGAAAAAGAAAAGATGTTAAAATAGAGAGAAACCACACATAAGCTTCCAAGATATCTCTCTCAGAAGAGGCACACAGAATGTGCTTAAGACATGAAACACTGCCTACTAGGCAAGCTCTTTAGAGGCTTGATGCTAAGTAATTTCTTTAGGGCCTATTGACATAGGCACAGGAGGTAATGAGCCTTCCTTCTCTCTGAAGTGTCAGTGGGGAGCACATGCATTGTCTAAACATTCACCCATACGTAGAAATAAGGAGCTATCCTCTCCCTCTCTGCTGAAGCAGTGACTAAATCCAAAACTCATTGCCATCAAGTTGATCCTGACTCATAGAAACCCTGTAAGACAGAGTAGAACTGCTCCATAGAGTTTCCAAGGAGCACCTTGCAGGGTCTGAACTGCTGATTCCTTGGTTAGCAGATGTAGCACTTAACCAATATGCCACTAGGGTTTCTGGGGTAGTGACAAAGATAGTCTAATAAACAAGACATTCAAGAAAATACAGCAATAATGAGACCACCCTTTCCAAAGAAAGTAACAGAAAGACACATCACATCATCAAAATTCTGAAGATTAAAGAGAACAAAATACTTCTTAAAGTATCAGAAAGAACTGATGCAGATTTCTCATCAGAAACCGTGGAGGCCAGAAGAAAGTGACAGGCTATTTTTCAACATTGGAAGATGATGAATGTCAACCAAGAGTTCTACATCCACTGAAATTATCCTTCAGGAATGAAGAGAAAATCCAGATATTCACAAACGAAGGAAAACTGTGAGAATTTGGCACCAGCGTACCTGAGTTAAAAAAAAAAATGACTAAAGGAAGTTCTCCCAAAGAAAGGAAATAAAAAGAGAAAGAAAATAGGAACATCAGAAAAGAAGAAATAACAGAAAGAGTAAAAAATATAAATGAATACATTTTCCTTTTCTTTTTGAATTTTTTAAATTATATTCAACGGTTGAAGCAAAAAAACAATACCATTGTATACTGTGGTTCTAAATACATAGAGATGAAATATGTAACAGGTTTATATTATAAATAAAGGTTAGTGAATCCACTACCATCAAGTCAATTTTGGCTCATAGCACCCTAAGGAACAGAGTAGAACCGCTCCACGGCGTTTCCAAGGGCTTGGTGGATTTGAACTGCCAACCTTTTGGTTAGCAGCAATAACTCTTAACCACTACACTGCCAGGATTTCAAGGACATGGTAAAGAAATATAAAAGGAGGTAAGTATCTACACAACACTCATACTCATGCGTTTATTAGACAGCTTTGTCAAGTTATGCATATGTAACACATGTTATATAAAATCCATTGCCATTTAGCAGATTCCGGCCCATAGCAACCTTATAATTCCTTTCTAAGAGGTGCCTAGTGGACTTGAACTGCCAGCCTTATGGTTGGCAGTCATAGCTCTTAACCACTGCGCCACCAGTATTTGTATATGTTATACAGCAACCACAAAAATTGTATACAAAGTGATATACTTAAAAATGCTACAGATAAACTAAACAAAATTCTAAAAAATATTCAGTTAACCTACAGGAAGCCGTGAGAAAGAAAACAGGGAAATAATAATAAAAAAAATCTATCCAAAGTATAAGAGCAGATTTAAGCTCTAATATAACAACAAAAATTACATTAACTGTAAATGTCTAAATATACCAATGTCTAAACATAAATGTCTAAATATACCAATTAAAAGACAGTTTGTCAGAATGGATTAAAACACACAACCCAATTGTGTGCTGCCTCCAAGAAGTTGAAAATAAAGTAAAAGATACATTATGTAAAGATTAATCAAAAGAAAGCAGAAGTTCATGTATTAATATGAAAGTAGACTTTAGGGTAATGAAAATCGCCACAGAAATTGAGGAACACTTTATAATGTTAATCCACCACTATCGGCAAAGCACGTATCTTCTACACAACTCCTCCAAAACTTCAATTCCCACTCCCCCACCATAAACCCTGTCCCACTGACAGTCTCCGCCGTGTAGTAAAGATAGAAGATACCTACCCCGGCTTTCCCAAAGTGCCCTGTTTCAGCTTCTTTGGACCCTGCTCGACTAACCCAAATCTGGGATGCATTCACAGGTTTTCCCAGATTTCTAAAGGTCAACAGAAATAGGGGGTCTATCATTAATAAAGATCACTCCATGAATATCATGTCCTTCAGATCTGAGACCGAACACACAGAATGAAAAGTAGCTTTTATGTGTTAGCCAAAAAAAAAAAAAAAAATGCTCTGCCATGAAGTCGATTCTGACTCATAGTGACCCTATAGGACAGGGTAGAACTGCTTCATAGAGTTTTCAAGGGGCGCCTGAAACTGCCCAAATCTTGGTTAGCAGACGTAGCATTTAACCACTACACCAGTGTTAGCACAACCTAAAAATGAGGCACTTCACATGGCTAAGATTGCTGACTCAGGTGTGGATCTGACTCCTACTCACTTTTGATTCCGCTCACTGCCTAGCCTTTAGCCACTGGAATGGAGAAAACAGTCTCAAAAGCCGGTAAACTAGCAAGTTAGCAAATGGTAGTTAAGAACTGAAGTGTGGGAAAAATGTGTTGAAAATAGAAACAGCTGATGTTAAAAACGCTATATTAAGTTGAGGTCTCACAATTGGCTATGAGGTGAATAGCAACGAATCAGATAATTTTCCTGTAAGTTTCTGATATTTCTGCATAAAAACCTTCCCTGTGCCTCACAACTTCAAAGCACTTTGTACTTGAACTTCGTGCTGCCCAGCTTGGGTTGTCATGCCTCATTTAAACTCCTTGCTCTTACTCCTAAGAGAATGAGCATTTTTTTCTTTGACATTACTTATAAGAAAAGCTGATAGCATAAAACAGCCCAGTGGTTCCCCTTGGCTCAAAAGGTATCTGGGTGGAGAAGAAAAACTTCTATTAAGGGACTCAAAGAGATGGTTACAGGATAAGCCGGTCTCTCCAGGTTGTTGGAAGCCGGGCTGCTAGAAGTGGAGAACTCTACATGTGCCTCCACCTGGCATCACAGACAAGACACTCAAAGGGCAATTACTTGACATCTTGGCCCACCTGGTTGCTGGAAGCATTCCGGTAGACACAGAGGATTCTTCCAAGCAGGCATCCACTTGGTATGAGGCCCTCTGAAGTCCTTCCGCCAGACTTTTTCATGCCCCAAAGCCTACATAACACTCTACATGGCCCCCTCACCACCCTGGGTGGAGGACAAGTCAGACTCAGCACCAAAGCAGAAAGATATCAGGCCTCAGAAAGTGAGAGGCAGTAGCTTCCTCTAAGGTTTCATTATGTCCCTCCCTTCCTGAAACTTGCTGCCGGAGAGGAGTTGGGGGCCACTCAATGCACATGCACATGTTTGGGTATTGCCTAGCTGTTTTAGAAAAAAGAAAAGGGACCTTAATTGCTCAGACTATTTTCAGAAACCAGACAGTAAGTCCAAACTAGCTGTGTCCCACAGAGTAAATCAGGATATTTCACTTCTGTTCTTAACAGAGTATATTGACTTATTTGTTATTTTGAAGAACAGTTAAACAATCTCCAGCTGCTTAATCAGACACGTACTAGTTGAAGATACTTTTAAACTATATAGCGAACTTCTCTATGTAGAGATAAATTGATTTATCTAACTCTGAATTGCAGCTAGCAGTCCTTGCTGATTAAGAGACTGTGAAGTGGAAAGGCAGACAATCAGCTGAAAATTAGACTCCTACTAAATGTCCTTATAGTGTTATTTCATCTTTTAGTAATGTTTTCACATAACTTTTGTCCCAAGGTAAAATCACCATAGTAAAGCAAGAGACAGCTGGTTTTTGAACATATGTTCCAAGAGGCAAAGCTGAGAAATAGACAAGCATGCTGCCAGCACCATGCCTGCCCCAGTTCAAGCAATGTTACAGAATCACTAGAATATATTGACATTATCTATGGACTGCTGTTGTTAGGTGCCATTGAGTTGGTTCCAACTGATAACAAACCTACAGGGAAGAGTGGAACTACCCCATAAGGTTTCCAAGAAGCTAATGTGGATTTGAACTGCTGACCTTTATGTTAATAGCAAAACTCTTAACCACTACCCTGCTATACCACCACACCACCAGGGCTCTATTTACAAATGGTTAAAATCATTAAAAAATTTTACCTTTTCACAGAATGGGTGGAAAAAAAAAAAAACCTGCTAAATACATTTCAACTCCTTTTATGGGAATTATCCCCAACTACCACCAGACAAACATATAATAAAACTGAAGTGAGAACCAATAACTGTCTTGAACACAGACATACGTGTTCTCTAAAAAACAATAAATCAAATCCAATGATAGATGAAAAGGATATCTCATTGCCAGCTGAAGTTTATCCTAGAAATGCAAGGTTGATTTAACTTTTGAAAATCAATCAAGACTAGAAACAATAACTCTTCAGTAGCAACAGTATATCTACTGGCTATATTTTGAATTCTGTTTACATTCTCTGGTAAAAGAAACCAGGGATCCTTGACAAACAAATGGTTAATGCTAGACATTTTGAATTGTCTTTCTTAACAATTAGTATGTTTCAGTAATGATAGTCAGGAGGGTCTTCACTGGTCCAACAAATCTATTTACTAAAAGCTAACAGAAAAAGTGCAAAAAAATATTTGTTTGTTTTTTTTTGTGTGTGTGTGTGTGCGCACACGCCTGTGTGTGTGTGTGCTCTGCCTACGTATTTGTTTACCCGAAAATTTTCCTAACAGATGTCTTCTAAGATTGTATGAGCTACTATTTTATACATCAGGGCCCAGTTGATGTGTCCTTGTGAGTCAGCTCCAGCTGGGTTACAGTCTCTGTACTCAAGGACAGGGAATAATGTCTTCAATTTTAACTCCTGTTTCTGTTTCTGTAAAATAGACATGAAGTTAAAAAAAAAAGCAAAAACTGAATGGTAGGGAAGAAAGCAAGAAAGAGGGATCTGGAAATATGGTAGAAGAAAACACAGGAGAAATGAGGATAGCTGTCAGACAAAAACCCAAAGGCGGTCTTGGTTCTGTATTGCAGCTATAAAGTATGGTAGATTTTAGAAGGAAGTCAGAAAGGGATATTACCGAAACTTTGTTTTGGAAACCCTGGGCTGGCTAACTTCTAGTATTTTTTCTTCTACTTCTTCCTCTAACCTCAAGATCTGTTTGTACAAACTAAGGGAAGTCAAACTTAATGCATAGGGAAAAAAAATGTATAAGCCCACAACTATAGAAAAATCATTAAATTTTTGTGGAAAAGATATTGTTTTAAATCCATATTTGGATAACTATCTTTTCAAACACATGAGATTCCAAATCATGTAGAGGCCCTGTTTTGGCACTGGGAATAAAAAAATGGAACAAACTAAATAAATTTCCTGCATTAATGGAAATTCTTTTCCTGTGGCTGGAGGCAAACAAACAAACAAAATTTTTTTTAAAAAAGTATAATATATGAAATTTGGAACAATAAGCAAGGTACATGGAAAAGTGGAAAAGGGAGTACCAATGTTTTCATAAGGATTAATTAGGGAATTTTTTTTTCTATTAATATGCTATTCAAAAAGAATCCTGGAGCTGAAGGCAGATTTGATCATGCCCCAGGTAAATCACATTTTATATGAGGAAATAGCAAATACAAAGTCCTAGCTGCTGAAACTTGCTTGGTACATTTACTGAACAGCAAGGAAGCTTCTGTGGCTGAAATAAATGATAAAGTAGACGACTGTATTTAGAGTTAAATGAGTAGGAGGAGGAGTATAGGAAATTGAGGTAATAAATGTAATATAGGAAATTATAAAGGTTTGTATAGCCTCTGAAAAAACTTTTCCGAAAAGAGAGATTGAGGTGTGAATAATACAGTTGATCAGCTTAACCTAATTGATATTATAGCACGCTCTATCTGTAGTGCAAGAAAATAAGAATGTGCTACAAAAAAAAGTTATGTGGGTATGTCAAAAAGACACAGGGATCACCTGAGTTTCTGATGACTAAAACACCCACTGCCGTCGAGTCAATTCTAACTCATAGTGACCCTGTGGGACAGAGCAGAACTGCTCCATAGAGTTTCCAAGGAGCACCTGGTGGATTCGAACTGCTGATCTTTTGGCTAGCAGATGTAGTGTTTTTAACCACTATACCAACAAAGTATTCCCTAATGACTAAAGCTAGGGTAATTTGGGCAACAACATAAATACAGTAGTAGTATCAAATTAATCCTGGTGACACTGGTTAAGTACTGTATCTGCGAACCAAAAGTTTTGGCAGTTCGAATCTGCCAGGTGCTCCTTAGAAACTTTATGGGGTGGTTCTACTCTGACCTATAGGGTCACTATGAGTTGGAATCAATTTGACGGCAATGGGTTTGGTTTTTTGTTTTCTAGGTGGTGCAAATGACTAAGCACTCAGTTGCTAAAGGAAAGGTCAGTAGTTCAACTTATAACCCAAAGCATAAAATGGATCCCCATGAGTGCAAGCAGACATAAAGGACTGAGCAAATAAATAGGGGAGTAGAGATAAACCTACCTTGAAGAATTCCATGATTTTTGTAGATACTTTAATCTCAAGGAGACAACGTATAACTCTTTACTCCTTAAAATACTAACTGTTCATAGTGACTTCCTCCCAAAGTGTCCAGTATAGAAAGTGGGTAGGGGAGGTGATTTCACCATGGCACAAACTGACAAAGACTACCTCAGTCAGGTAATCGTCTTCAGCACAAACAGTGATAAATCATGTTGATAGTACATATCCTTGATATGAGGTGATGAAAATGGCACGTTACTTGTGTGGTTCTCTTGGAGAAACTTACAATCCTATTCTAAATATGAAATAAACATCTGACATACCCCATTTAAGGGATATTCTACAAAATATCTAATCAGTATACCTCAGAACTGCCAAAGTCATTGGAAGTTTGGAAAATCTAAGAAACTGTCATAGCCAAGAAAAGCCTAGGGAGAAATTATGGCCAAATGTACTACCCTGACTGGGATCCTGGAACAGAAAAAGGACTTAGGTAAAATTAAGGAAACGTAAATGAAGTACAGACTTTAGTTGGTAATATTGAACCTATGTTGGTTCATTAACTGTAATAAATGTGCCTTATTAATGTAAGATGTTAATAACAGGGGACAGTAGGTATGAAATATATGGAAACTGTATTATCTTTGAAATTCTTCTGGAATAGCCAAACTAATAATCCATTGAAGATTTTACCAACATAATTCACCATCTTAACAAATTATCCTTTCAATAGATGTAGTAAAATCACTTGACCAGATGAAATATTCATTCCTGGTTAAAAAAAAAAAATTCTTTGGAATGTAGACATTGAAGTATTTTACCCACCCTAACAAAGGACATTGCCCCATGAGTGGGCACAAGGCAACGATGGCAGCTTTCATCTTGTCTATTCAACTTTGCAATAGAGGCTTCTGCTAATTCAATACAGCAAGATAAACAAATGCAAGGCATTTTGTGGGGATGTGCATGTTTGGAAAGAATGTGAAATCCTGCTTACCCTGACCTTGCCTATATCTAGATACGGACTTGTCTTGAGGATGGCAAAAGCCTGACAAAAGTCCTTGAGACAAGTCTCGGTGGACTGGAAAACCAGGACATGCTGAAAATAGCATTTACTAAGACTAGTTCAAGGACTTCCCCTTCCCCTGTTCTTCTTTTGAAGTAAGGAACACTGATAAGATGCCTTTTCTCACTTTCTCAGCACAAGCTTGTTTACTTTGCTCAATAAAAGCTGATGGGTTAAACAAACTGGTGTCAGTCTCTACTCACAGGAGACTGTCCCTTTTCTGCCCACAGCAAACTACGAGTTTGTTGTCAATGTGATTTTTCAAACTCGGCTTCTCACACTCATCACACCAGTAAGTGGTGTCGCATTTCATGCCAGTCTGTGGTGTCCCATTTCGTACTGTAAGTGGTGTCCTGTGTTAATCACACCAACAGCTGGTGTCCTGCGTGAATTGTGCCAACAGTACTTACGTTGGAAAGGAAGCAGTGCAGTTGTCCTTGGTGACAGACAACAGATGCAATGTAGAAAATCTGATAAACTACTTGAACTATAGATTATAAGTGAGGTTAACAAGGTTTCAGAATACAAGATCAATATACCATAGTTAATTGTGTACTACATATGGCAAAAAAATGTACTACATAATGGAAAAATAAGTAAAATAACCAAATATCTTTTCAAATT
Organism: Heterohyrax brucei; assembly: GCA_028571685.1. Classification (NCBI taxonomy): domain Eukaryota; kingdom Metazoa; phylum Chordata; class Mammalia; order Hyracoidea; family Procaviidae; genus Heterohyrax; species Heterohyrax brucei. The sequence continues at coordinate 81,991,013 of CM053143.1, forward strand.
TACAGTTTTATTTTAAAAAATAGATTTGAGCAGGATAAATTTGACCAAAAAAGAAAATAAAAAATGGGAAATGTTCATGCATTGATAGCTAAGTGTTGCTCTGAGTGACTGAAGAAGCTTTAAGTAAATGAAATATTTCATCTGTAATACTCAATTTCAAAAGCTCAATATTTTTGATTTGTCAGTTCTCAAATTGATCTAAAGATTTATCACAATCTCAATTATAATTCTAGGTTTTTGGTTAAAACTTAACAAACTAATTATAAAATCTACATAGAAGTGTACGATATCTAGAAGAGCCAAGAAATTTTGAAATAAATAATAAAGTGCAAGGAATAATAGACTACCACTATTTGACTTTGTTGTCATTAGTTGCCATAGAGTTAATTCTGACTCTTAGCGACCCCACATGAGTCAGTACAGCAGCCCCATAGGGTTTTCTGGTTAGGTCCTTCTTACAGAAGCCAATTGCCAGGTCTTTCTGCCACTGGGTAGATTTGGCTAGCAGCGAAACTCTTAAAGGTTGTGCTAAAAAGTCTCCTTAGATTTCTTATACAGCTACAGTAATTAAGACTGTGTAGTATTGGGATGAAGATGGACAAATACAGCAATGAGACAGATTAAAGTCATAAATAGATCCATACAAACATGAATAACTAACTTATGATAAAAGTGCAAGGGCAATTCAACAGAGATAGGACATTTTAAACCAATAAAAAAGCCCCCCCCAAAAGAAAACCACTGCGATTGACTCATAGTAACCCTATAACCAAAAACAAACCCATTGCTTTCAAGACATTTGTTATGCAGACAGATTACAGCTTTCCCCTTAGTTTCCAAGGAGCATCTGGTGAATTTGAACTGCCAACCCTTAGCTAGCAGCTGTAGCTTGTAATCACTACTCCACCAGGGTTTCCAGTGACCCTATAGTACTGAAAGATTTGAACATTCATATGTAAAATGTTTAACTTCAATACATACCTTGTACCATATACAAATTTAACTCAAAATGGATGAGAATCCTAAAGGTAAAGTCTATAATATTAAACTTCTAGAAGAAAGCATCAAAGAAGTTTTCTATCTTACGTGAGGCATGCTTTCGTAGATGAAATGGTATACAGATAACCATAAGAGAAGGATGAGATAAATTCAACTCCACCAAAATTAAAAACGTCTGCTGTGCAAAAAGCATTGTCAAGAGAGTTCAAAGACAGGACACAGCATGTAAAGAACTCTGGAAACTCAGTAGTAATGAAATAAACAACTGAATTAAAAAATGGACAAAGTAGGTGAACACTCACCACAGAAGATATAAGAATGGCAATAAAAGATGACAAATAAGTTCACACAAAGATACTCAACATTAGTAATTATTATAGAAATGTAAATTAAAATTTTGATGAGATTATACTGTATGCTCACTGCTGTTAGCTCCCCTTGAGTGAGCCCCGATTCATGGTAACCCAGTACACAACAAGATCAGACAATTGTGATTGTAGGGTTTCTATTGGCTGAGTTTTCAGAAGTGGAACATCAGGCATTTCTTTCTGATCTGTCTTATGCTGGAAATGGCACTGTAACTTGTTCAGTATCATAGTAACATGCAACTCTCCACCAACAAATGGTACACACTTGTTATAATTGATAAAATGAATAACAATCATTATATAAAATGTAGGGTAACTGGAAGTCTCATATCTGGTGTATGAGTGGAATGTGGAAACATAAATATTTTAAAAAATACAAAAAAAATCCACAAACCCTTGCTGTCAGATTGATTCTGACTCACAGCAACCCTATAGGTTAGAGTAGAACTGCCCCATATGCTTTCCAAGGAGTACCTGGTAGATTCGGACTGTTGACCTTTTGGTCAGCAGCTGTACCTCTTAAACACTAAGCCACCAGAGTTTCCAAAATCATTTTCGAAAATATTTTGTCAGTTTTTTCAAATGTGAAAATACATTTAGCATGTGATCCAGATATTCTACTCATGGGTATTTGTTAAAGAAATACATATTAACAAGGTGGAAATAATTGGACATGAATCTAGATGTTCACCTATAGGTGAGTGGATAAGTGAACTGTGATCCATTCTTAAAATGAAAAACTAGTAAATAGAAATCAACTATTGGTACATGCTAAAACTTGTGCACATTCCAAAATAGTTGCGTTACCCGAAGAATGTCAATAAGGAGTGCATAGAGTATGTTTTCATTTCTATAAAATTCAGTAAATGCAAACTTACGTGTAGTGGCAGAAAGCAAAGCAAGCAGCTGATGAAGCAAGTGAAAAGGAGAAGGAGGAGAGGCAGAGGGTGGAATTATAAAGATGCATTTGGAACTTTTGGGGATAGTGATGAATATGCTCATTATGTTAATTGTAATGTGGTTTCACAGATATTTTGCTTGTCAAAACTTAGCAAATTGAGTACTATAGTGTTTATATTTTGTCAATTTATGTCAATAAACATGTTAAAAAAATAATTTTGTTCATCAGTGAGCTCCTTTGGGACCATTTTTTACACACACCTTTCTCATGCCAAGATTTTCAGTTAAAATTTTCCTAATGTTTCTCTATTGATGTCTATTTGGTCAGCTATGCTTCTCGCAGTCCGTCAGCTGATGATTCTGATGAGCAATTCAGTGAAGGTTTGTGACGTTTTTGTCAGTTCCGTTCTTTACTGGCCACCCTGACCCCTCTTCATTAGTGATGCTTTCTCTGCCCTCAGAAAAACATTTAATCCATTTCTACACTTCCATTTACCTACAGTATTATCCTCATAAATACAGACTAACATGTTCCTCGTTTTACTTCCACCCTTGCCAAGTTTAACAAGAAATTTAATATTTGTTCATTGCTCTGATTAAAACTCTGACACTCTCATGACATCACACAAAAACATGCAACAACAGTAATGTCACCATTAAGCAAGACACTGCCTGCTGCATGTCGACATGAACACAGCTGTGAGACACTGATATACCAAGCTTATGAAACCTTATCAAGTTGTTTGTAAGGTGCTGCCATCATAAGTGAAAGGTGGCAAGTTCATGAATGTAATTGTCAGACTTTGTAGCTGAACACTTAATTTCACTGCCCAGGCACTCTGTAAATTATGATTATTTCTGTATTATGTCTTCTGTTTGAAAAGTAGTAACCGTAGTATTAAGTTAATAGTATAAAATTGGGATAAGCTAAGAATTAATAAAGATTAATTTAAAAAAACTGATGACGGCTAGGAGAGAACCACAAACCCGAAACTGTCTGCTCTGGTTTCTGCCATCACAGAAAACTACTGTTTAAATAATAGTTTATAAAAGTATACTTTTTAAAAAGCATATTTTATGGTACTTTATTTTCTTGATTTTAAAGCTGGTATATTCTTGTTTTACATAGTAGAGGTAGCACTGTGTACAAGCAGAAAAATAAATTTGTTCACCATTCTAGCAACAAGAGGTAAACACATTTCAACGTTTTTGCATATGATGCCTATTACTAGGACAAAAGTTGAAAATATATGTACTTTTTCTTGGTTGTAGAATCATCACTTTATAGAGAAGATAAAATACATTAATTTTAAATGAATATTTTGAGAAAATATTAGCATACAAAAAAGACAGCTGATGGAGTTGGTTAGAAATGCTTGTATGGAGGATCCTCACGCTTTTATCATAAGCAGTTATTTTATATCACAGGAATTAGAGAAACAAGTTCAGAGAGAGAGAGAATAGAAGGAATTAGAATTAATATTTCATACATTCTGTTAGATTCTGTATATACATGGTCTCTTAGAGATCTAGTGCTGCTTTAACAGAAATAAAATAAGTGGATGGCTCTAACAAACAGAAATTTATTCTCTCACAGTCTAGGAGGCTAGATGTACAAAATCAGGGAGGCTGCTCAAGGAGGTGTCTCTCTCTCTGTCTCTGTTGGCTTCAGGGGAAGATCCTTATCCTCAGTCTTCTCTGATCTAGGAGTTTCTCAGTGCAGGGATCTTAGGTCCAAAGGACTGCATTCCACTCCTGACTCTTCTTTCTTGGTGGCATGAAACCCCTGTATTTCTGTTCACTTCTTCCTCCTTTTGTCTTTTGTAAGACAAAAAGTGATGCAGGCCTCACCTCAGGGAACCCCCCCTTATGTCAGATCAAGGCTGTGACCTGAATAAGGGATTATATCCTACCCTAATCAGCATAGCCTATTCTTGCCTCATTAACCATACAGCGATAAAGCACTATATGAAGTATGGAGATTTGCATTCTTTCCACCTCTTGAAGCTGTGATGCAACCCCTCATGCTCTTAATCTGATGCATCAGCTATGGAACCTTGTTGATTAGAAACAGATTATTGGCATGAATTATAAAGCCTGTTTGGAAATGGTGGACAACTATGAAGAAATTATACATTAATACTCTTAGTAGTTCAGGCTTGTTTACAAATACACATGAATTATCCTCTGATGTCTGAGAAAAACTTGCAAACATGTTTATAATGGTAAGCACAGACAAACAAAAAGAAGAGCAAACTTGGAGTGTCTATTCATATAACAGGATCCAAAATGTAGGAGACTTAAGGAATTCAGGTTATAATTATTTCATTCCTGTAACATCTCTTCTGCGGGAGATATGAATATAATAAAACAGTTTCTGAAGATAAATTGCAATTTGATGGGGATATATCTAAAACCAAATCAAACTTAACAGTGACTCCCTCTGAGTCAGAGTAGAACTGTGCTCCACAGGGTTTGCAACAGCTGTGATCTTTCATCAGCAGATCTCCCTAGATGCCTGGGAACGTGTTAAAGCAAAGGCGTAATTAGCACTCGTTCAACCCCTGATGTGTGTGGTTAAGAACTTGGCTTCTGACCCCAATGTCTGCCATTCACATCTAACGGCTGTTCCTTGGAAACTGTGAAGCAGCTGTACTCTGTCCTAAAGGGTCACTATGAGTCAGAAGTGACTCAGCAGCCCCTAACAGTAACTGAAACCTGTGTTTAAATACACATAGGAGGATAGACAATTAAGTTTGCAAACTCACCGTAGAGAAAGTGCTGTGTACCGCAGCGCTGAATCTCTCTATGGTCACCTGCAAGGTGCGCCCCTTGGGAAGCTATGCTCCAATGCCAGTGTCTAGTCCACCCTTCAAAGCAGTTTTGGAACTCTTTTTCTGGAATGTCGGTCAGACCTGTTGTCATAAGAAGTCTGGAAATTAAGTTCATGATCTCATCCTAGAAAAAGTGCTTTGAAGGGTGGACTAGGCGTTGACAACGGTGCATAGCTTCCCAAGCGGAGTACTTCGAAGGTAACCGCAGTGATACTCAGCAGTGAAGTATGGAGCAGTTTTTTTAGGATGAGTTCTAGAACTTAATTATCTGAGCTGGTGTACTTAACTATCTTCTGCCCACCAGAGGGCATTTATCGCTGTTAATTACACATTAGTCAGTTATAGAGTAAAAAAATAAGCCATTTGAAATTCCATACTGATAGTCAACGTTATTAAGATGATTTTGATTATATAAAAGATGACAGTAATTGCACTATTAGGAGAAAGAAGGCAGATGCAGATACTCAGTATTCCTACTTACAATCAAAAGTTTGTGGAAACTTTAATGATGGAATTAAAAATAATACATTTATGAGTCTCCTAGATTTCTGAAATTGCATGATCTCCCTGGGTATCTAATTAAAAACAACAACAACAAGAAGCCTGGGCAATGGGAGCTTATGTGTAATTTACAATTTTTAAAGATGCGGCCACACATTTGAAATTCCTCAGTATCATTCCTGCCTTTTCTGATCAATTGTTCCTGAAGAACTTTTTTCATTAAGTGCCGGTCCCTAAGACAATAGAATGATTTCCAGACAGCCAAGAATTCAGGAACAGAACAATATTAAAACTTACCATTTTTTGTGTTTGTCTGCAGTCTGTAAGGAGACCCTGAAGCTTAGTGATTCAATACTATGACTGCTAACCAAAAGTCAGCAGTTTGAATCCATCAGGCACTCCTTGGAAACTCTACAGGGCAGTTTCACTCTTTTTTATAGGGTCACAATGAGTCAGAATCAACTCAAGGGTCATGGGGTTTTGGGGTAGTCTGTAAAAAGATGAAGCATAATAGTGGTTTCTTTACTGTTATTTGATGATCCTTTAGTGTAGTTAATACAGTAATACAACGACTGCAATTACCGTCTACTGAGTAATGAAAGTTACAATAAATAGAAACAGAAGCACAACTAAAATCGATTGACTGGTATTCACAAAGATTTTAGAAGAAAACCCCAGGGACATGGAGAAGTAGTTATGCCTTCTGGTGTATTTAATTTTTGATGAAAAAAATCATTTTAAAGCTAATATTTTTTGTTCTGGAAAATTCTACCTCAGATAATTTCTTCCACAAATACAAGGAATTTTCCCCTTATACAGCAGTTTCCAACATATTGAGGATGTTTGACTAACACATTTTATCATACAGCTATAGTAAATTCTTCCTTCTGTAAGCGTCACACAAATAAATTATTTATATGTAGTATATTTTGAGATAAGGTAGAGTTTTAGCAAATGAACAGAGAGAGCTTATGTTTAGAACTGCTACTTTTCACTGACTATATGGCCAGCCCTAGGAAAACAGCTACTTATTTTCACTAGAGCCTTTTTTCAAAATGGTATTATCAAATTTATTATTAAGCCAGAAAACAAAACCTATTGCTGTTGAGTCAGTTTTGATATTAGGGAGATAAAAATTGAAACCTCATCTCTACTAGAATAGTTATGATAAAAATTTTAAAAAAAGAAAAAAAACAAAACAGGTGTTGGTGGTGATGTAGAGACACAGGAACTCTTATCCATTGGTGGTAGAATTATAAAATGATACTGCAATGTGGAAAACAGTTTGGTAGCTCCTCAAGAATCTAAACATAAAACAACCATATAATCCAGAAATCACAATCCCAGGTATCTACCCAAAAGAATCGAAACCAAGAATGCAAACAGTACACCGGTGTTCACTGCAGCACTAGTCCCAACAGCTGAAAGTCGGAAACAACCTAAATGTCTGCCAGCAGATGAAGAACTTAAAAAAAAAATATATCATACAAAGAAATGTTCTTCACCCGTAATGACAAATTAAGTCCTGATACATTTGCTACAACATGGATAAGCCCTGAAAACATTAACCTGAAAGAAGTACATCAGTCCCAAAAGGACAAGTACTCTATGGTGTCACTGACACCAAATAGGCAAATTTGTAAAGAATGAAGCTTCTCTTAGTGATAAGAAGAGGGGAGAGGGAACCTTTGCTTAGGCAGCACAACATGATGAATGTAATCAGTGTCCCTGAATTACTTATGTCAAACTCTTTTATATATATGTATATATATTTTGTTATGATTGAGAGAGAGTATACAATCCCATATAAATTTGCACACCAACCAATGAGTGGCTCCCACTGCTCTCCCTGCCCAGTGACAGCACATTCCTCTCCATTCTGTACACGTCATATCCTCCTAACAATCTCCTATGCCCTCCTTTCCACCCTCTCCCCTGCATCTAGTAAGAGGTCAGCTGGATGACATCCCGCAGATGCATAGAATCATAAAGTGCACACATGATATGAGTGCTCTGTGTCACCAAGGCCAATCCATTTCTGCCCAAAGAATTGACCTCCATTATGAGTTATGGACAGGGTCAGCATCAGGGCTGGGGTCGTGCTCCCACAGGAACCCTGAGGCTCCTGGGCCACTAATTGCAGTCTTTTAGTGGAGATCTCAGGCTGTACTCCTTTTTATTTTCTTGATTATGTCAAAATTTTGAATTGGCAAATGTTTTTTATATATGTCTTACCACAATGAAAACATTTTTATCAGATTTAATTGTCAGTTATTTACAAGCGATAATGAATTCACCAAATTTATTTTATTTTATTACCTATTACCTATAAACCAGCTGAGTCAAGTACTGACTCATATAAATTTTTGCTAATTTATTCAATTACTTCTTATACCATTAGATGAATCAGTCACATAAATTAATGAACAATTGTAAGTTTTACATGACCTATTGCATCAGTTTGATTCTTCCTGAAATCAGATGCCAAAATAGCATAAAAATGTAAAAGAATTATTGTCTATTAATGTTGAGGGAAGCCGAACTATGACAGCTGTAGATAAGGCAATTCTGTCACCCATGAAATTAGAAAGAGAGAGAAGGTTGATTAGGTAGAAAGAGGCACAGATTGTAATATAACCATGAAAACATCTTGGATGAGTTAGTAGGAAGTCCTATATGAAAAACTGTTTATTATGGGAATCTCATATCAGGCAGAAAAGCCCTGTATTCCAGTCGTATTCAGGATGAAAATCGACACCCGCACAAACATTAACCAAAAGAAAGCTTATGGAACTTTGTAATATTCAAAATCATAAAAAATAGACATTAAGGCAATAAACAATAACTAAAGGTGAACAGTATACTTCATAAAGTTAAGAGATCATCCCACTAGAAAGGTAACATGATTTCAAATCCTAAATATGCACTTGGCCTTGGCTTGGCAAATATGAGGTCTGACAATTGGGTTTACAAACTTGGTGTCTGTGTGCTTTTGTTGTGAGCGCTGTACAAACACCTCACAACGTTTCATAACCTTGGTATGTCAGTGTCTTACAGCTGTGTTCATGTTGACTTGTGGTGGTGTCTTACTGAATGCCAGTAATTACCATTGTTGTATGTTTTTGTGTGCCATCATGAGAATGTCAAGCTTGAATTAGATCAACAAACGAACATTACATTTTTTTTTAAACTTGGCAAGAGTGCAAGTGAAATTAGGGACATGTCAGTGCAAGTTTATGGGAATAATGCCATAAAGACAATAGCAGTGTACAAATGGATAAAACATTTTTCTGCAGAGAAAGTGTCACTGATGAAGAGTGGTCAGGGTGACCAATAACTTGCAGAACTGACTAAAACTTTGCAAAAATTCACTGAATTGGGCATCAAAATAGTTGGCTGACTGACTGTGAGAAGCATAGCAGACCAAATAAACATCGATAGAGGAACAGGAAAATCTTAACTGAAAATCTTGGCATGAGAAAGGTATGTGCAAAAATGGTCCTTAAAGGAGCTCACCAGTGAACAAAAGCAAAGGAGAGTCCAAGTCTGGCAAGACCATCTGGCAAAGCAGGATGATGTTTTGTGTGTTATCGCTGGTAATGAAACATGGGTGTACCAGCACAACCTTGAAACAAAGCGTCCTAGTGCACAATGGAAGGCAGATAATTCACCACCAAAAAAGTTCCATCAGTACAAATCGAGTCAAAATAATGTTACTAATCTTTTTTGATATCAGAGAGATTGCTCATTATGAATTTGTGTCAACTGGACAAACTGTTAATCAAGTTTACTATTTGTAAGTGCTGAAAAGGCTGCATGAAAAAGTTAGACAAACAGAGCTAAACTTTTTTACAATAACTCATGGTTCTGGCATCACGACAATGTACCAGTTTGCACAACACTGCCTGTGAGAGAGTTTTTAGCCAGTAAACAAATAACTGTCTTGGAGCACCTTTCCTACTCACCTAATCTAGCCGCACAATAACCTTTTTCTTTACTTGAAGATAAAGGAATATTGAAAGGAAGGCATTTGGATGACATTCAGGACATCAAGGGTAATTCGATGACAGCTCTGATAGCCATTCCAGAAAAAGACTTCCAAAATTGCTTTGAAGAGTGGACCAGGTGCTGGCATTGGTATGTAGCGTCCCAAGGGAAGTACCATGAAAGTGACTCCCTAGGCTACAGTCCAGAACTAGAAAAAAAACATCCGATCAACTTGTACACAGTTGACCCGGGAAATGTAATACACCTTCTGGTGGTAGAAAACTAGTGCAAAGGTAACTCCTCTGAGCTTAGGGGAAAAAAAATCTCTCAAGTTCTATTTCTAAAGAACCAAGACAGAAGGCCACACAAAGGAACTCATTTCACCACAGACCCCCCAAACCTACTGCCACAAAACTATTTTTAACCCTTGAACTGAAATTATCTCATGAAGTTGTCTTTAAACAACAATTTAATCTGAAAACTAGTGTCTGTCTTAAATACCCCATTCTTCTAAAAAATCGCCTCTATGCAAACTGAAATCAGAACAATAACTCTAAAAGACACATGAGAATTTTAGGACAACAGAGTATGAGATAATGGTGGTGGGATAACAGGGCAGAAATAGTGAGAATGTGACACAACACGAAGAATGTAACCATTGTTATGAACGCTACATGCAAAAATTGTTGAGTGGAGTATATGTTTTGTTGTGTATACTTTTATCAAAAAAGTAAATTAAAAAAAATCTGGAAATCATGGATTCCTGGTAAGACCTAACTGCTTGACAGATAATGATCAGGAGTTTCTATTAAACCGTAGCAAAATATCTAATGATGATACAACTAACGATTCCAATCTCATTTCTATAACAGTATTTTTCAGAAAACCTATTTTCTATATTATAGAATAAATTGACTTTAATTCAGTGCTGAGATACTAGAGAATTATGTTAATTTTAGAATACCCCTCACAGCCCATTGCTTTTGTGGTTTTCTGTTGGGGGGCATGGAACTCCAGGGTAGCTGGGTCCTAGATGTAAATTATTTTTAAGGTTCTGAAAATCATCCTACTTTAAAATAAAGCAATACAAAATTTTGAAGAGACTCAGAACAATGTTGTTGAAAGTGTCTAGGAACAACCACATTTTTAAAGCATTACAGAGGCAGATTATTTCATCTAAATGAACGTAAGAAGTTCCTGGGTAATAAAGTTAACAAATTTGTTTGTCAACTGAAAGGCTAGTTGTTCGAGTCTAACCAGAAGTGCTTCTGAAGAAAGGATCAGCAATTCACTTATAAAAAAAAGCTACTGACAACACAGTGGGTCACTCTTCAACTTGAATCTCCATTGGTGTGTTGGATCACCAAGAGCTGGAGTCAGTTCCAATGGCAAAACAGTAGTTTCTCTCCCTTCTATCAATGGGATCCAAATGAAGTGTATACGCTATATTGTCTTTGTAGTATTCTAGATGATTTATTAAAGTGTGCAAGGACATATTAGATCTTTATTTTTATTCTTTATCTTATCCTTTAAATGTTTGAAGGACATAATTTATGTGGTAATAGTTATACATACAGATATAGGATATGTGTGCTAATATATCCACTGATAGAGATTTGTTAAAGGAGATTTGTAAAGTGTACACCAATGCTCATTGTAGCGTTCTTCACAATTGCCAAAAGTTGAAAACAACTGAAATGCCTATCGACAGATAATGGACAAACAAAATACGTTATATAGATACAATGAAATATTGCTTAGTCATAGAGAGTCATGCAATCCTGATACAAGCCTCAACAAAGACACATCTTGAAAACATCATGCTGAGTGAAGTAAGTCAGTTGCAAGAGGACAAACGCTGTATCATCTCACTTACATGAAATACTCAAAAAAACAGAAAAGAAAGATTGTTAATGCTTACTAGGCATAGGAGGAAAGGGAAAAAGGAAGTTTCTGCTTAAGGAGCATTGAATTTATGTTAATGATAGTAGAATGCTCTGGGAAAGGATGGCAAGAAAGATTATGCGACTTGAAAGCTGCAATCAATGTCACATGTAGAAATTGTTGAAAGAATGTATTCTTTGTTATGCACATTTTCACGACAATTAAAAATAAGTAAATAAACAAAAAGTTTGTCTGCTGTGCTTTGCATCCTGTTCCCCTGACCCACTGCCGTCCTCCAGCCACAGCGAAGGTGCACTGCTCTGTGCCTCTGTCAGGTTTCCTCTTACGGACTTCAACTAACAGGACCGCAGGCATCCTGGGAGCTGCAGAAAATCAAATGTCCCCTCTTACTTGTGCCCTCTTTCTAAGTCCCAGTGGTTGGTGTGAAAAGTGAGACTGTGTCATAGATTTATTTACTGAAGGTGACTGTTTACAACTTCCACTCTTCATGGCAGATGGTTTATACACCTCTGAGGTCTTGACTTTTTCTCAACAGGTATTAATCCTTCCTCTAGAGACTTAAAATTATCTCTCTGGAAAACATTTCAGTTTGATTAGCAACACACTTAACGATTTTTTTTTTCCCAGTTGACTATGTTGGAAGCAATCAGATACAACAATCTGGGGGGGGAAAAAAACCTTCATAACTCTTTTTGTAAAAAATATGAATATTCTCATTTTAACCTTTGCAGTGATTACTCCCACGATTTTGGAACAGTAGTTTTTTTATTTTTAGGGTTTGTGTAAAAGCTGTGCTGTGAATAAGAAAAACAACGAACATGACACAGAGAAAAATTAACTTCTGTTATCAAAGACTCCTTTCTTGCTTTTCTTTTCTTTTTTGAAAGCACTATAGATGTCACTTAGAACAAACCCCTCAGAGATGAAGCAATCGAGTCACAGGGAGTTGAGGGGTTGGTCACTACCAACGAAAAGTAAAAGAACATAGGTAGGACTGGAATCCAGGCAGATTGGCTATCAATCCAAGGCTCAATCATAATAACTTTTTATTCATCTCATAATGTGTAAATTTTTTACTAGGGTATCCACTATGTGCTAATAATGATGCAACTACCTTTGATTCCTTGTCTCTGTACATACTCAGTTCTGGGCTGCAGTTAAAGTTCTATTACTCTTGCTGTTTTGGGATAGCAGTTTCTTATCTGCCAAAGTTTGTGTCAAATCTATGCTGTAAGTAAGCAAAACTGTGTTTTTGAAAGCTTGCAGAACAGACTGTAAAAATGATGAAGTTTGTTTACAGAACTAACAATTCCAACAAACATTTCTAACATTTCACAACCTAAAGCAGGTGTGAAACAGTTTACCGAGACTTTATGACCTTTATGTCAAATAAGGCTGCACTCTAAACCTCAAATCTGAAAACCTGGAAAATTCTCAAGGTAAAAAACATCCCTTTGAGTTACCTTTTTCTCTCCTGTCTCTCTTACAGTCTTCAAAATCTCAGAAAAATCAAAGAGCAAATATAAAGTTGACTCAATGGCAGTGGGTTTGTTTTCAGGGTTTTAGTGTTGAATGCTATCACATGGACAAGTTCATGGACTTGAAGGAAGAAATCAAAATGGGGCATGCCAATGTCTTTCAAAGAAACTACCTTCTAAATTCAAAAGGAGTTTCCAGTCAACAGGTGGCTACTCTTGTTGGTTCACTGAAAGTGATCTCCCGGATACATGACCTGAATTTGCAGTTGTTTGGTTTGTCAAATGCATATTGAGCTGGCCCAGCTAGATTATAGTGACACAGGAACCTTGGCCAGATGAGATACTCATTCTGGACTTGTTATTATTTGTTGCTGTTGAGTTAGCTACAATTCATTGAGGTATTACACATTACAGAACAAAATGTTGCTCAGTCCTGGGCCAACACTGGATTTACATTTTTACATAGTCAAGAACTGAAGAAATTTCCTCTAACAATGTTCAAGAAATAAAGCAGAAAGTTATTACAGTCTGGACCTTTTGTTTATATATACTTTGATTAAGGAGACCATTTTAGTCACAGGTGCAATGTGACAGTGAATACAGAGGCATCTTACCTTACTGCCCGTAAAGAAATGGACAGGGTAAAAATTGGAATGGGTAGTTGAAACATCTACCTACTGCAGTGGAAAGTGGTAAAAGACTAAAAGAATGACTGGCACAATAGAACACTGGTAGAACTTAATGTGTTTCAAAACTTAGTATGTGATTGGGGAGACTGTTAGGATATTATAGGAAAAAAAGGAAAAGGAAGCAAACGATGACATAACTTTTACTTCCAATGACTCTGCCCTACTGCTAACATTTTCTTCTTCTATCCATAATTATGCAGTATGGGACTTAGATTGCATTTATATGTTCCAAAAAAGAAATAATTGTTAAGTGTGGCACCATGACAATGTACCTAAGCAAAAATGTGCAAAAAAAAAACTTAAATAAAAGAGTAGACTGGTAATGGCATCCAGCATATTGTGATTGACATCCTTAAAGTACAAAACAATAGAAAGTAATAGAATAAATGCTAATAACTGTCACTGAGATAAATAGTCTTGAAATAAAATGATACTTAAGTCTATGTATTGAAAGAATGTTAATATTACATGGGAAATTCAACTGAGAATAGCTAACACAAAGACATAGCTTTCTTAACTACCAAATGTCAAAGCTTTTTTTAAATTTCTTTGAACATTCATGAAAGAAATGTTAAAATACTTATAAGTAGATAAATACTTGCCGAAAGTAAAGAGGATTTGAAACACTTACTAATGAAGATCGAAGACCACAGCCTTCAGTACGGATTGCACCTCAACATCAAGGAAACAAAAATCCTCACAACTGAACAAGTTAGCAACATCAAGGGTAAATGGGTAAAGGATTGAGGCTGTCAATAACTACATTTTACTTGGTTCATCAATCAATCCACATGGAAGTAACAGCCAAGAAATTGAAAGATGCAGTGTATTGGGAAAATCTGCTTCAAAAGACCTATTTAAACTGTTGAAAAGTAAAAATGTCACCTTGAAGACTAAGGTGCACCTGACCCTAGACATCATGTTTTCAGTTGCAATATATGCATGCAAAAGATGGACAGCAAATGAGGACTGGAGAAGAACTGATGCCTTTGAATTGTGGCATTGGAGAAGAACATTGAATGTGCCATGGGCCGCCAAAAAAACAAACAAATGTGTTCTGGAAGAAGTACCAGAGTGCTCCTTGGAAGCAAAGATTGTGACACTACATCTTACATACTTTGGGCATATTGTCAGGAGGGATCAATCCGTGGAGGACATCATGCTTGGTAATGTAGAAGGTCAGCGGGAAAGAAGTCCCTCAAGGAGATGGATTGATACAGTGGCTGCAATAATAGGCTTAAGCACAAAGATGATTTCAGGTCTGGTACAAGACCAGGCAGTGTTTCATTCTGTTGTGGATGGGGTCGCTGTGAGCCAGAATTGACTAAATGGCACCTAGCAACAACAGAAATTCATGTAAACAAGAGGAGAACCAGCATCTTACCTTGAATCACTCGATTGCAGTTTTACCATAAATGATATCGAAGTACCTTGGTTAATTAAATAGAAGTATCATGTACGCCTATACTTAATGGTTTAACATGTTATGTCAACATCAAAGCGTGTACTGAAAACCTAAGTCTTTATTAGAAATACGAGAAATTCACAAGATGCTATCAAAATTTCCTCTTAAGCTTTTTCTGTGGTGTAGTTCATGTTAACATTGCTTTTTCATGATGTAAGTCTAAAAAATCTACAACCAGTAAACCAAGTAATTCTTCAATATTATCTAATACTTGGTCCATATTCACTGCAATTGTCTCAAACATAACATAGTTGGTTTACAAAAATCAAGATCCTAAGAAGTCCACACACTAAATGTAGCTGTTTTGGCTTTGAAACTATATCTTATTTTCTATCACTCCTGTCACTCTTCACAACTTACTCTTTCAGTTCCACTAATTTGCTTAAGAAATCAAATAATTTTACTTGCATTATGACCCATATCCTGGAACTTTAGCACTGAAATCATATTCTTACTGGGTCATTCAAGTTTCTGACTAATAGCAAAATTATCACCATTACTGTAAAGTTATTTCCAATAATTTTGAATCTGCCTTGTTTGCCTCATGTTTTTATTGTGGGGAAGGGAGTCAGGCAAACTGAAGATTTATGCTATTAAAGGGCAAGCTAGAGGCATTTACATTTATTGATATGGCCAGTATGTCAGTTTGCATTTTTCATACGGTTTTATTTTATATAAAGTCCTCCTCATGTGGTCTGTTCTTCTTGTCTTGCTATGATTTTTGGCATTAAGGAAAATTAGTATTTTGATTCAAGTAGTTGGCTTTATACTACTGGTAATAATCTTATATAATATTTTAGGTCTCTGTTTTTTTACAAAATATCTTATGATCTCTAATGTCTCCAATAATTAAGTCGATAAATTCTTCCTTCACGTCACATGAAGTCATATAATTTGAATGTTTTGTTAATACCTGTGAATCAGTTATTCCATTTGTTTTAATTTCCACATAATCTCTTCCTTTCCCCCACTTTTTCAGTTACCTCTACAATAACGTAGTACATACATTTACAGTGTTCCCTTCATCACAAACATTTAGTCTTGGTTCTTCAGTTTAGTGTACTAAGCAGTAATTCATTAGAAAATTACTCATAAATAGTCAGTGGGAACAATAACGGTCAATTCCTTTCACTTAATAATTGTCTGTGGCCTTAATACTTCGAGTATAAAATCTATGGTGCCTTGACAACCTTAAATAATTTGTTTTATTGTATACTGTTATGAAATGTTATTCTTAATAATTCTTGAATATATTTGCTTTTATCCCCTTATGTTGTTGTTAGGTGCTGTTTGAGTCATTTTCAACTCATAGAGATCGTACATACAACAGAATGAAATACTACCTGGTCCTGCACCATGTCCACAATCATTCTCATGCTTAAGCCGTTGTTGCAGCCACTGTGTCAGTCCATCTTCTTGGGGGTCTTGCTCTTTTTCACCAGCCCTCCGCTCTACCAAGCATGATGTACTTTCCAGGAATTAATCATTCCTGAAGACACTTCCAAAGTATGTAGGATGCACTTTTGCCATCTTTGCCTCCAATGAGCACTCTGGTACTCCTTCCGGAATAGTTCTGTTTCTTCTTTTGGCACATTCAGTATTCTTCTCCAACACCACAATTCAAAGGCTTCAGTTCTTATTCTGTCTTCCCTACTCACTGTTCAGCTTTCACACACACATGATGCTATTGGAAATACCACTGCTTGGGTCAGGCACACACTAGTCTTCAAGGTGACACCTTAACCTTTCAGTATTTTTAAGAAATGTTTAGCAGCATGTTTTTCCAAACCACTACATCTTCTGATTTCTTGACTGTTCCTTTCATGGGCATTGATTATGAAACCAAATAAAATGGAATTGTTGACAACCTTAATCCTTTCTCCATTTATCGTGATGTTGTTCACTGGTCCTTTCATGATGATTTTTGTTGTCTTAATTTTGAGATGTAATCCATACTGAAGGCTATGGTCTTTTATCTTTATCACTAAGTGTTTCAAATCTTCTTTGCTTTAGGGTTGTGTCTTCTGCATAAATCAGTTTGTTAGTAAGTCTTCCTCCAATCCTGATCTTTGTTTCTCTGCATATAGTCTAGTTTCTCTGATTATTTGCTTGGTATACAGTTTCAGAATTTATGGTCAAGGGATACAACTGTTACACATACCTTTACTGACTTTAACTCATGCAATGTCCTCTTGTTCTGTTCACATGACTGCCTCTTAATCCATATACAGATTCTTCAAGAGCATAATTGAGTGCTCTGGAATTACCATTCACTGCAACGTTATCCATAATTTGTTATGGTCCACACAGTCAAACGCCTTTGCATAGTCAATGAGACACATGTAAACATGTTTCTGGCGTTCTTGCTTTCAGCCAAGATCTGTCTGACATCAAGTGATATTCCTGGTTCCACGTCCTCTTCTGAATCTATCTTGAATTTCTGACAGTTCTCTGCCATTATACTGGTGCAATCACTTTAGAATGATCCTTAGTGAAATTTTACTTGTATGTGAGAATAGGCATAAATACATGTCTCTTTCAGTCGGTTGGCTAGGTAACTGTACTCCAAATTTCTTGATACAGATGACTGAGCACTTCCAGCACTACATCCATTTGTTGAAACATCTCCGCTGATAGTCCATCGGTTCTTGGAGCCTTGTTTTTCACCAGTGCTTTCAATACAGCTTCAACTTCTTCCTTCAGTACTATCCGTTCCTGATCATGTGCTACCTCTTGAAATGGTTGAACACTGAAGTGTTCTTTCCGTTGTATGTAATGATATGTATAATGACTTTGTGTTACTCTTCCCATAGTTTTTGAAACTTCCTGAGTAGTTCAATATTTTTTCTGTAGAATCATAAATTAGAGTATCATAAACTGTACTTAAAATGTTCAGCAGTTCAAATCTACCAGGTGGTCCTTGGAAACTCTATGGGGCAGTTCTTGTCTGACCTGTAGGGTCACTATGAGTTGGATCCAACTTGACAGCGGGAGGTTAATACTTAAAATAGCAGTTGATAATCATAGCAAGCTGAAAACCATAGTCATCAATACTATGAAGTGCCTCTCCAGAATATTACTTGAGTAATCTTTACATTTATTTAAATCATTTGATGATAATGAGATATTGCAGTGAAATCTTGAACAAGAGGTCTCAGGAAACTCTCAATTTTAGTATAAAAATGTTAAATTTCAATAATGTTCAATTATTCACTCAGATTACTATTAAGAAGCCCTTAGTTCTCAAGATTAAGAATTTTGGCATTATTCTTTTCAAAACATAAATCTGTTTTATCAGTTTTGAATAAATTTTAACTCTGGAGTCACAAATATTGGTAATTGCAAACTTTTACATTGAGATAGGCCTGTTTAATAGAATTTTGTGATTTTTAAAGATATCATTGCATGAAGATGGAGTTCTTAGTATATGTCATTGGCCATAAAGCGGCTCTTAGTGAAGTGGTTTTCTTACACTTTATCTGTATCCTCACATTTGTGTAAGAAAATGTGGAAAAGTTACAAAAAGTTGTCCACTGTAGATACTGACCAGCACCTGTCAGGATATGTTTCAGCACACCAGCTCTTAGACTGTGGCCCTCAGGCCTCCCCTGGACTAGATAGCCAGGATTCCTTATTCCAGACAGAGATTGAACTCCTTCCTTATAACGTCACCAGAACTTGACATCTCTAACGTGGCAACATGACAAAGCACTGTTAGAAATGCAAACAACTAGTATTGCATTTTAAATTCTAAGTGGAATATGTTACATTTTCTAATGATTTAATGCAGATTTTTGTTTATTTTTAAGATGAAAAGGCTTTGAACTGTCTTGTTTTTCCCCCAAGATGGTTAATTTATATCTAGATATAGAAATCTGTGAAATAGCAACACTTCTTTTAAAGAAGCTGACTTTTACTCCTCTATAATGTTTCCTCAACAAGAACTGGCAAACTTTGTTTTATAGTTCTTAATTTCTCTTTTCACATTTTTCTCTTGGTAATTTCCTGTTAGAAACTTGGCCCTTATTGATTTTGACGATCCTCTCTGTACTTATAAAAACACAGATTAAAACAATTCTGAATTGTCTGCTTTCTATTGCTTATAAATATGACTTTATGTCACAATTCTGAAATATTTTCTTCAGAAGGAAAACTGTGTGCAAAAATGTTTTTATTTAAGCATAATAACATAGTACAAGAGTGTCAAAGAAATACGACGTTTGAGTCTTCTATCTCTGTTAATATAAAATAGTTAAAGACCAGTTAATTTACCATAATCAACTGTTAATTTACAATAAAATATTTCTAGTTAGTGTTATTTCTTATGACTGGTATGAAATGTTATCTTCATATGGTTCAATAAAGTGGATATTATATGTCTACCAGTTCATATTTGAATAACCGTTTCTATCAGACATAGCCTTTTTCACTTGTAATACATGAGATTTTTAATCGATGAAAGTGTAAGTTTTTCTTTGTGTAAGGATGCTGTTACCTATTTATGTTCATTGAATCTAACATTCTTTGATCTGTCAAGTGGTTGGAACATAGTGGTTCAAACAGATCAAAGTGTAGCCTACATTATAGTGAAATGATGGAACCTCCACCTTCCAGCCCCCACCCTCCAAAAAATGTCCATGTTCTAATCCCTCAGCACCTGTGATTACTACTTTAAGTGGAAGAAGAGGTACTTGAGTTAAGGCTCTCGAGAGGAGTTTATCCTAGGTTATCCTGGTGAGCCCTAAATGCAATCTCATGTATTCTCTTAAAAGAGAAGCAGAGAGGGGGTTTACGGACACAACAGAAGAGAAGGTAAGGTAAGGACAGAGTCGGAGATTGGAGTGACACCAGGGAATGCTGGCAGTCATCAGAATCTAGAAGAGACAAGGGAAGACTTCCCCCTAGAGCCTCCAAAAGGAGGGATCACATCTTGATTTTGGATTCTGGCCTCTGAAACTATAAGAAAATAAATTTGTTTTTTAAAGCCACCAAGTGTGTTAATTAGTTACAGAAGCCACAACAAACTAAGCTATCATATCTATATGGATATGATTTAATTTTCCATAGTCTAAGTCATTATTATT
Organism: Heterohyrax brucei; assembly: GCA_028571685.1. Lineage (NCBI taxonomy): Eukaryota > Metazoa > Chordata > Mammalia > Hyracoidea > Procaviidae > Heterohyrax > Heterohyrax brucei. The sequence goes on from CM053143.1 coordinate 82,011,223, forward strand.
GCTGTCATTTGTTTTCTCTAAGGATTCTCATGCAACAGAAAGTTTCAGAAACTGATAAAGGCAAGATGCACAGCAGCCTGGAGGAACTAAAATGGAAACAGTGATGGGACTGATCCCAATATTGTCACTGTATTCTCTAATTCTCCCTACTGTGCATGGACACTTCAGAATTTAGCCGAGGATGAAATGACAAAAACATAAACTCACTACCATCAAGTCGATTCTGACTACACTGTAGTTTCCAAGGAGTGTCTGGTGGTTTTGAACCGTCGACCTTTTGGTTAGCAGCCCTAGCACTTAACCCATATGTCAACAAGTTTACTGACAAGAACACAAAGGGATTGTTTACTCATTTATATTGTATGAAAAAATATAGGAAATTTTCCTTCACCGATAAGTATTGAAGAACTTGAATTCTCGTGAACCTAGGTAACTTAGTTCTAATAGAATTATTTTAGTTACTAACATATAATTCATTTACAATTAGTCTGCACAAAGATGAAAAACTTCATGCATGCATTAAGTGAAATATTGATAAAGGATAAATAATATTCATATACAATAAGAATTCTTAGGAAACTGAAGATTAATAGCCTCAAAAACCCTTTAAGGATGTTCAAAATGACCTTCCCGGCTACAAATGGTTAGCCCAGTTGCCAACAGGTGATCCAATGGAAAGCATAAATTATCAAACAATATCACTAATACCACACGCAAGTAAAATTTTGTTGACGAAAATTAAAAAATGGTTGCAGCAGAAATACAAGTTAGATTCAAGATGTCATAGAACTAGGGATATCACTGTTGATATCATATAGATCTTAACTGAAAGCAGAGAAGACCAGACAGATGTTGCCTGTGTTTCATTGACTATGTGAAGACAGTTGACAGTGTGGATCATAACAAGTTATGGGTAACATTAAGAAGAATGGGAATTCCAGGACACTTAACTATGCTTATGTAGAACCTGTATATAGACCAAGAGACAGTCATTCATACAGAATAAGGGGATATTACGTAGTTTAAAATCAGTAAAGATGTATGACAGGGTTATATCCTTTCACCACACTTATTCAGTCTGTATGCTGAGCAAATGACCTGAGAAGCTGGAGTATATGAGGAAATATGTAGCTTCAGGATTTGTGGAAAACTCATCAACAAACTGTGATGTGAGATGACACAACCTTGCTTACTAAAAATAAAGAAGATTTGAAGCACTTACTAACAAAGATCAAAGACTACAGTTTTCAGTATGGATTACACCTAAACATAAAGAAAAAAAAATCATCACAACTGGACAAATAAACAGCATGATGATAAATAAAATAAAACAAAAAATAATTGGAGTTGTCAAGAATTTCATTTTACTTTAATCCACAGTCAATGTCCATGGACGTAACAGTCAAAAAATCAAACAATACATTGCACTGAGCACATAGGATGCAAAAGATCTCTTTAAAATTTCAAAAACGAAGATGTCATTTTGAGGACTTAAAGTACATCTGGCCTAAGCCATGGTATTTTCAATCATCTCACATGCATGGGAAAATTGGAAAAGGAATAAAGAAGATTGACGAATCAATGCTTTTGAATTATGGCGTTGGTAAAGATTATTCAATATAAATGGGCTGGCAGAATAATGAACAATTCCATCTTGGAAGAACAGGCAGAGTGCTCCTTGAAAATAAGGATTGTGAGACTTAGTCTCACATACTTTGGACAATTTATCAGGAGGGACCAGTCCCTGGAGAAGAATACAGAACTTGGTAAGATAGATGGTCAGCAGAAACAAAGACTCCCAAAGAAGTGAACTAACACAATGACTACAACAATGGGCTCAATCAATAGTAGCCTTTGTGAGGATGGCAGAATACCTGGCAGTGTTTCGTTCTGTTGTACATAGGGTTGCTGTGAGTAGTAACTGATTCAATGGCATCTAACAACAGCAATAACCAAATTAATTTCAGATGTAAGTTATTAGTACACTGTCTCCTCAGTTATTGCAGTGGTTGGATTCCAAAGACCAGGCTGTTATGTGAAATCTGTGTTTGTGAAAATAGAGGATAACCACATCAAGTCATAAAAAAATAAGATCACTATATTATTTCATAACTACAAAATTACATCACTGTATAATCACTAAACCACAGAGAATCTTGTCCCAGACCAATTGACACAAAACCTTAGCATCAAAGCCAACACTCTGGCATTTGGACACGTTGTTAATGCACAAAATACTCAGATAGGAGGCTTTTTTTAAAGAAAAATACCGTCGTAAGTATGAAATGTTGGATAACAAAATATTTGGCAAATGAGAAGGTAGTTGCAGTCAGTAACTCAATCAATGTTGACTTTGTCTTGTATGAATGACAATCTTCACATAAATTTGTCTTTAATATATCAGGAATTAAGTTTTCTATGCTATATATGGTAAAGCTAATTTCATTTTTTATTCTGTAAGTATAAACAATGATGCTAGGGCACTTATTGAAAAGCACCAATCTCATTCTTCCAGTGATCTGTTATGCAAGAGTAGCTCTATAATAAAGCGAAATGCAATACATACGGAAATCTGATTCTAGGATCTGTACATTGTTCCATTGTTCCATTTTTCCACTATGTAGTAAGAACATAATCTTAAGAACTGTAAGTTTCTAGTGATTTTTTTTTTCCTGGAAAAAACTTAGAGTCCTCAGGTCCCTATCTTTGTTCTTCTTGAAAAGTGTTTTGGAAATTCTTTTCCTTTTTGTCAGATTTTATTTCCACCTGTGCTGAATTTATACATCAATTTTGGAGATCATTTACTTAAAAAGACGTCCTTTCAAAGCAAGAATTTGGTATTTCAACTCCTTCCCACTTGTTTATTTTCTTTCATTTCTTACCATAAAGTCTTTTGAATTTTTCCAAAAAAAATCTTACAAATCATTTGTTGTATTTATTTCTATATATGTTTATATTTTATTCTATTATACTCTACACCTTCTACAAAAATTGTATTATCTAACTAATAGTTTTTGATACATTAGAAAAGAAGTTGATTTTTGAAAATTATTTTGTGTAAATAACTTGCTGAACATGTATTAGAATAATTTATCTTTTTTTTTCTGAAACTGGGCTGAACTGAAACTCAGTCTCGCAGTGTGTGACCTGTGACCCAACAATACCAAGTAGAATGTAGACTATGACCTATCTACGTTGTAGATTCAAAATATGAATTATAGCACATAAGTGTGAAGTCAAAAGGAGATAAACAGTCTGTCTAAGAGTAAAACTAAAAGTTTGAATAGAGATGCAAGAACTCTTAAGAAAACAGCAGGGAAATATTATTTTTATAATTTTTTGCTACCTAGTCATCACCAGGTTAGTAAACAGAGAAATTATAAAGGGCAATATGACAGCTCATATACAGTCAGTGCTTAAGTCTCTCAAGTTATCAAGTCAATAATGTTTAAGTTCAATTTTATCCTACTATTTAGAAAAATGTGAAAATCATCTATCCTGTATGTGTGCTTCAAGGCAACAATCGTTAGTTTTCAGTAAATTCTGGTTCACTTATTCATTCATTTGGAAACCCTAGTGGTGTAGTGTTTAAGTGCCATGACTGTTAACCAAAAGTTGGCAGTTCAAACCCACCGGTGCTCCTTGGAAACTCTATAGGGCAGTTCTACTGTCTGTCGGGTTGCTTGGAGTTGGATTCAACTCAACAGGCCGTGGAATTTTATTCACTCTCTCAAGCATTCATTTACCACAATTAAAGTGCTTGGCTGCTAACTAAAAGGCTGGTAGTTCAAATTCATCAGGCACTCATTGGAAACACTACAGGGGCAGTTCTGCTCCGTCCTGTAAGGTCGCTATGTGTCAGGATTCACTTGACAGCAATGGGTTTAGTTTGGGTTTATCTATATAGAGAGAGTTCTGGTGATGTCATGGTTAGGAACTGAGGTATTAACCAAAAGGTCGGCAGTTTGGATCCTTTGGTTGCTCTTTGGAAACCCTATGGGACTCTTCAACTCTTTCCTATCTGATCTCTGTGAGTTGGAATCTTTGCTTGCTTGCTTGCTTGTTTGTCTGTTTTGGTATACCCAAACACTATTACTATACACTGAAGATGCCATTGTATTAAATAATGTTCCTGATCCAATGAAGCAAAACAAGTGTTCACAAACTAGTAATTACAATGGTAATGAGTAGTGAGAATTAGAAATATAAAGTGCTATTGAAACATATGCTAGAGAAACATAACTGTTTTATACACTGATAAATATGGAAAATTTGAGAAAATAAGTCTGAACACATTTAAGGAGTTTTTAGATGCCTCTGTTTTGTGTCAATATTCTACTGGACTGTTAATTTCAGCCCTAATAAAACATCTACCTTGCTAAGATTGTAAATGTGCATACTTATTTTCCTTTACTTACTTTGTAATTTTCCCATTTCAGATGGGTTCCTCTATATTTCTACTCTGATAGTTTGGGTAACCTTCTACTATCTCCTTACCTGTGGTATATCACATACTTTTCCTCTCAACTAATGCTGGACTTAGTCCTAAAACTCGACGGCACTTGGCTTGGCCATTAATCATCTGGCACAGCTCTAACAGAAATGCCACTAGTGGATTTCTTTAGCAAAGTTTATTCTGATACAGTCCAGTAGGCTACAAGTCTGGATTCAGGGTGTCTACTCCAGGGGAAGGCTTTCCCTCTTTGTTGGGGCTGGTGGAAAGTCCTTGTGTTGCATCTGTCTTTCCTTGGTCCCACAGCATCTCGTCACAGGAACCTCAGGTCTGAAGGATGCACTCTGCTTCTGGGTCTGCTTTCTTAATAATCACATACTTCTCCCAATTAGTATTGGACTTAGTTCTATAACTTGATGTATTAATTATCTGGTACTGCTCTAACAGAAATATGAGGAAAGGATTTCTTTAGCAAGAGAAATTTATTCAAGGTCCCCAGCTCTCAGCTTGTGTTGGTGCGATTCATACGGGACACCAGTCGTTGGTGTGGTTAACACGGGACACCGCTTACTGGTGTGAAACAGGACAGCATGGACTGGTGTCAAACAGGACACCACTTACGGGTGTGATGTATGTGAGAGGCCGAGGTTGAAAAAATCACACTGGCAACAAACCTTTTGTTTGCTGTGGGCAGGAAAGGGACAGTCATCCACGAGTAGAGACTGACACTAGTTTGTTTAACTCACCAGCTTTTTATTGAGCAAAGTAAAGAAGTTTTTCTGCTGGTAAAGTGAGAAAAGGCACCTTATCAGTGTTCCTTACTTCAAAAGAAGCAGCATTCCCAGGAAGGGGGATGAGAAAGTCCTTGAACTATTCTCAGTGAGTGCTGTTTTCAGCACCTACTGATTTTCGGTACACTGAGACAAACTTGTCTTGAGAGCTTTTGCCATTCTCAAGACAAGTCCCTATCTTAACACAGACCAGGTTAGGGTAAGCAGGATTTTATGTTCTTTCCAAACGTGTACATCCCCACAAGCTTGCTTCCTTTTTCTTTTATTTCTTATAGGATGAAAGGAAAAAAAAGTGGAGCAAGCCATACTCCAGGGAAACATCCTTTAACTGGAGCTGGAAGGTGACCTTAGGAAGGGTGTTAGAGTTCCAGCCTAATCCTCTCTAATGTAATCCACTTGGTTAACTACAGAGATTAGGTTTTATAGCATAGGAAAATCACAAAATGGAAGACAATCACAAAATATTAGGAATGATTCCCCAGCCAAATGGATACACACTTTTTTATTGGAGGACACAGTTTAATCCATGACAATTGTTTTTCAAATGAAATATCTGCAAATGTGACCCAAGAAGAAGCTTAAATGGCTTCTACCATTCATCAGGAGAAGAATATATCCAATCTGTGGTCCAATAAAGTATAATACCACATGAAGTGAACTTGCTCCAAACCAGAGACCCAGAGTCCACTTCAGGAAGCAAAAACTCAAGCAGAGCTGCCCAGCCAAGCACAGCTCTGACATCTGAACCAAAGATAATGTACAGACCTATGGGTAACAAACACTTATCCCTACAAGCTACTGAATTTCAGAATAACTTATTACACCATATTATTATGACAGTAGTTGACTAATAAAGGCCTTAACTTATTCTACTTCCGCCACATAATATTCAACTTGACGGCACTTGGCTTTTGGCCACATAATATTACCCATCTATAAAAATCTTACATATATTCCAGAGACAAGTTGAAGGTCAATCTTTTGCATAAAGTCATTTATTACTACACTAGATTTCACTAATGTCTGTAATTTTTTTTTAAATTCACTGCTGCTCAAAATACATTCTCTAAAATTTTTACAGTTACTGTGCTTCTGCTTTTGAGTGTAATCACAATTATTCTTACATTATAATACTATATCCATCCTTATGTTAGATTATATTTTACTAAGGTAGCTATGGCAATAATTCTTATCTCACACTTTCTTTGACAATGTGAATTTTGACAGTTTTCCCATCCCCTTGCCTTGAATCTAGTTAGGTTTTGTCTTGATTGTAACTAATGCAATCCAGTAGAAGCAATACTGCCTGACTACAAAGGCTAAGTCTGAGAAGGTGATGAAAACTTCTGCCTTGCTCACTGGGACATTTGCTTTCCAGAGCCCCGAAATTCTAGTTAAGAAGTTTGACTACCCTGAGGAAGTAATGTTGTAAAAAAGTGAAGGCCTCACACAGTAGCCAACTGAGGTTCCACCTGGCAGCTAGCATCAATCACCAGGTGTGTGAGTGAATAAAACTTCAGATGATTCCAGCCCCAGGCTGTAGAGTCAATAGCAGCTATTGAGTTTTTCCTGCAGAGGCAATCTGTGCCTGTTGTGCCAAGACCAAATTCTTGTTTCACAAAATCCATAAGCACAGAAAAAGTTGTTTGGAACTACTAAATTTTAAGGGACTTTTTTAGGAGTTACAGTAATTGGAACACTCTTCAATTATCTGATACACTTTGGAGGAGTATGTATTATAACTCGTTTATTGCTAGGCTGGCCTCTGGAGTGTGTGACCAGGGAAATTACCTTCTTAGTCTCATAAACCTTTCTCTCAGTCAAAGAAGAGTTGCTGCAGATTGGTCAAATCTGAAGGCTCTGCTTGGACCATGACCATTAGTAGGTGAGTCCACTGAATCACAAGGTCATACCCAAGGGTATGGAACATTGTTCTTCTTCGCGTGATGAAGACCCTAGGCCACTCCCACATAGAAAAAATCTTTCTGTCTTCTTTTAGCTTCTATCCTCTTTTAAAAGTTACCAGTCAAATTATGGTAAATTTTAAAATTCAGGTTAAGGCCTATATGAGACTAAAAAAAAAAAGGAAAAATCCTATTGCCACTGAGTCAATTCCAAGTCATGGCAACCCCATAGGTTGTAGAATAGAACTGCTACATAAGGTTTTCGTGGCTATGGTCTTTATGGAAGCAGGCCTTTCTTTCATGATGCTGCTAGATCCATACTAATCACCAATTTTTAGGTTAGTGGTCATGCACAAACTATTTGTACCACCTAGCTTTGGCCAATATTCTACTCATCTCTACATTATTCCTAAAATTAGAGTCTGAGCCCAAATACTGCTATAATAGTATGTATTTTATGATGTTTAGGACTGTGTGTCAGCTTGGCTGGACTGTGATTCTCAGGTGTTTGGCAGTCATACAATGTTACAATCACTTCCACGTTGAGATTTGATACGGTATGATCACCCCCGACATGGGATCTGCTCTGAATAGCCAATCATCTTACAGGGAGTTTCTCTGGCTATGTGGCCTGCATCAAATACAAGCAGACATTTTAGCAATGCAAATGGACTTCGTTCACTTGGGATCCTGCAGCTCACTCCTGTTCATCTGACCTCTGGTTTTTGGAAGTGGAGCTGGCAGTTTACCTGTGGTCTTGTCTGTCAATCTTGAAATTCATCACTCTTCACAGTCTGTGAGCAACTGCCCTACTCTCTGACCAACTCCTGCGGCTACGTCAATCAGGAGGAGCCTCTATTCTGATTCATGAACTTGGGATGTTTCAGTCTCTACAACCAAGTGAGACATTTCCTTGATATAAATCCTTTCATATATACATTTACATGCTTTACTGGTTTTGTTTCTCTAGAGAATCCAGCCTAGAACACCTTTGTTTTATTTTGTCACTCATTATAGTGTGCTTTCAACTGTCTTGGAGGGGATTTATGGGAGAAGGGTGAGACCAGTGTTGAACTGGCATGTATGGGTCCTTTAGTCAAATGTTTTTGCTAGCTGACCTTGAGTTAGCTCCCCAGTGCTTTATGAATCCTTGCACAGGAGAACAACACACTGCTCAGTTCTATGCCATAATCTGTTACAGATTGGACTGTGTGATCCATATCATTTTATCTGGCCGAGTTCTGAAGGTAAACCACCAGACCTTTCCTCCTGGTCTGTTTCAGTCTAGAAGCTCTCCTGCAACCTATTCAACATCATGGCAACACACAGGCCTCCTCTGACAGACAGTAGAGGTTGCACGTGAGTTGCACTGATTGGGAATTGAACTCTTGTCTCTCATGTGGAAGGCAAGAATTCCACCACTAAAACACCAGCATCCCTCTTATAAACTTCCCAAAACCAAACCAACTGCTGTCAAGTTGAATCTGACTCACAGTGACCCTAAAGGACAGAGTAGAACTGCCCTACAGGCTTTCCAAGGAGTGCCTGGTGGATTCAAACTGCCAGTCTTTCGGCTAGCAGCTGTAGCTCTTAGCCACTGCACCACCGGGGTTTCTTGCACAATTTATTAATTCTGATCATACCACTATTTCTCAGAGTAGGCTGAGATGATATATTAATTTCTACTTGAAGAACTAACAGAATGCTAAGTGATTAGTTGATTATCAATAACCAAAATCTGCTCTCTGAAGAAAATTAATAATTGTAATGGCCAAGAAAAAAAAAAAAACCACCAAACTTTATTCATAATTTTCTATGTGCCATCCTCTAAAACCCAAACCTAGTTGCTGGTTGCTGCTAAATTTATTCTGACTCATGGAGATCCCGAGTGTGTCAGAGTAGAAATGAACTCCCCAGGGTTTTCAATGTCTGTTTCTTTGTAAGTAGATGACCAGATATTTCTTCTGAGGTGCCCCTAGATAGATGTCTAACCTTTGGCCTGGCAGCTAAGCATTTTAGCTATTTCCACCACAGAGACTCCATTGGCATAATTTCTTTGTTTTAAGGAATTTGCGTAGAATTTGAGGGGTGGCAATGCTCTGACACTGTAGTGCTCCAAATCCCAGGGTTTTTGATTGTTAAAATAAGCAGCAATTTTTTTAATTGTTCCTAGAATAGGACAATAATAATGAATTAGCATTTCAAAATTTTTCAAGTGTATTGATTCACTGTGAGTTTCACAAGATCACAGTATATTCATTTGTTGAGCCATTACAGTCATTCGGCTAATATTTATTATCACCTCTGTGACATGATGAAGACAGTGTTGTACAAGGCGTAACTATGTCTATTCTCTTGAGAAATGATGGTGGGCACTGGGTAAGTAGTTACAGCTGTGAGAATTATCACAAGTGTGACGTAAGATTGATCTAAGATTGAATGACTTTCATGGAGCTGGTAAAACAAATCCAAAGATATTACAAATCTTGGAAGAGATCTTAGGAAGAATTTTTTTCTAAATTGTTTTTAATAAAAACAAGATACTTTTAACTTTAGTTTATTTAAATGCTTCAGCAAAGAAGGTTGCCAGATCAAATCTGCCAGGTGCTCCTCAGAAACTCTATGGGGCAGTTCTATTCTGTCTACAGGGTAGCTATGAGTCAGAATCCACTCAACAACAGTGGATTTGGGTTTTTTAGAGATAGATTGAGTTCCTTGGTTGTATAAACAACAGTTAAAATGCTTGTGCTGTTAATCAAACGGTTGGCTGTTTGAGTCTACCCAGAAATGCTTCTGAAAAAAGTCCAAAAAATAAGCTACCGAAAATCCTATGGACCACAGTTCTACTATGTCATATATGGGGTCCCCATGAGCTGAAACTGATTCAACAGTACATGATAAATGTCAATTCAGCAATAGAAAGACTAGTTAGGATATTTTTTTTAGACCTTCAGTTAACAAAATTATCAGTCAGTTTGGATTACACATACCCTGATAAAGCAGAGTACAGTGACAAAGATGTCACAAAAGGAAAAATGACAACAAAAAACAGGCTCTTTAATCCATATAAAATGTTGTGGAGCACTCAAAATGACACTACTGTATTCACTAAAAATGATTTTTTATCTAAATTTGTGTTTTCATCAGCTAAAGCTTTTGTATGCTCTCCTTCATCAAGTGTCCTTGCAATGAAGAGGACTATTAACATATTCTCCTCGGAGTGCACGATGCCTCTAGAATGCATGATATGATTATGATTTCTTTGCAGCGCCTGTGTTATCTGATAAATGACAGCAGTTTGTTGTTAGTAGTCTGATATTTTTTTTCCTAAATGTAAAGGGTTGTAACTAGAATGCCTCTGTGCCAGTCTTTTCAACATTTTATTTATGTGAGCAGTTGTTGAGTGAGAAAAAAACAAAAATAAATAAATAACTAAAACACCGCTGCCAAGTTGATTCTGACTCATGGTGACCTGTGGTGTAGAGTAGAACTGCCCCATAGAATTTCCAAGGAGAACCTGGCAGATTTGAGCTGCCAATCGTTTGGCTAGCAGACGTAGCACTCAACCACTATACCACCAAGCTTTCCAAGTGAACAAAGGAACATAAAATCCATCTATGATCTCAGAGCTCTCATTTACTTCTGCTAATATTAGTGAAATACTAAAACAAAAATAAGCTGCATTGATACTTATTCAACATTAACTAATAGGCCTGCATTTCCTGTATAGTACAAGTAGTAATACTGTTGCTCTGTGAACAGAACATCAGTGCAGAGACCAAGTGTAATATTATGTAAGCTAAATTAGAACACAGCTGAGAAAAATAATTCTGCAGAAATCTGAACCTGACTTATACGAATTTGTGCTAATAATTGTCACAACAGGAAAATGCCATCTAGTTTGATGAAGGTGATGTAATATCAGGGCTTTGGGGTCAAATTACTGCTTGGAAGACTGGAATCAATACAAGGTATGTGACATCATTATTCTTCACTGTGAAAAATATAGGAGAAAGTCTCAGTTTTTCTGGTTTCTGAAAGATTGTATTTGTATATATAGCATTATAGCCAAGTGTTAGTTACCAGGAGAGCAGCATTACCATTGAAGCATGGGCCAGACTGATTCTGACACAGAATGTGTCAATAGTAGGCAAGACTGATATAACTGATAATTGTTGCTCTGTAGTTTTCAGTCCTTGAAACCTTCACTGATCACCTCAGCTTTAGAACACTTGTTGTTGTTCCTGGTTGCCACTGAGTCATTTCTGACTTCTGGCAACACCATGTGTGTGCAGTAGTACCACTCTACAGGGTTTTCAAGACTGTGGCCTTTACAGAAGCAGACTGCCTGGACTTATGAAGTGCTTCTGGGTGGCTTTGCAACATCAACCTGTCAGTGAGTAGTCCAGAGCTTAACCATTTGTACTGCCCAGAGACTTCCTCAAAATAGTTTTTGATATATTGCACATACATACACTCATTAGTTTAAGAAAGGACATTGAGATAATTTTATGTACCTGAAAGAAACTACGATATATATATCACAATAACGGGGAAATCCTGTTGTTGATTTGTGAATGAGGAGATCACTGTACAACAGACAGAGCAAACCAAAACTCAACAATAGAAGTTGTTTTATTGATGATATGTTAAGGATATGCAAAGGGATCTTTCGAAATATTTAAGAAGGCAATTTAAATTAGTACTGTGGAAAAAATTCTTTCTAAAGAATGTGATACTGGAAGGTAAATAGCACTAACTAGGAAATCAGTCGGTGGGGATGTATCATAGTGTTGTGGATTAAATTGTGTCTTCCAAAAGTGGGTGTCAATTTTCCCCTGGAAAATTGACAACAAGAACCTTCCCTTAGACCAGCAGAGAGAGATAGCCTTCCTCTGGAGGTGTGACTCTGAATTCAGATTTCTAGCCTGCTGGACTCTGAGAAACTAAATGTCTGTTTGTTAAAGCTATCCACTTGTGGTATTTCTGTTACGACAACACTACATAACAAAGATACATACAAAGTATTCCAGAGAGAGGGGACACCAAGCAGGAAGTCATGGGCTAATGAAATGGATTGGTATCTCTTACATAGAAAGCTATGCATGAAGAAACAAAGTTAGAAAAAAGTAGGAATGAATTAGCTTACCACGAGCCTGTGTTTTAAATTAAGGTATTTAGAGCTACAGAGACTCACTGACGGATTCTAAGAAAAAATAGCATGTCAATAAAACACTAAGGTAAGCAGGAAACGAAGGAAATTTGGTAGTGCTATGGTTAAAGCTCTTGGTTGTTAATTAATCAAAAGATCTGCCATTCAAACCCACCAGCTGCTCTGCAGAAGAAAGATGTGGCAGTATGCTTCTGGAAAGATAGACTTGGAAATCACACAGAATAGTTCTATTATGTCCTATTGGATCACTATAAATTGGAATCTACTCACTGGTAGTGAATCTTTGGTTTTAGTGGAAAATAACTAGGGAAGAACAAGCATGACTGTAGGTCCACTCAGGCCAGTGCAACATCTCACCCGAGAGCCACAAAGATGTGACTGAAGCCCACAGTTCTTCACTTCCTTCTTATGGATGCTAAGCAGTATGAGAATGGCATAATAAGGCCTTATGCAGTGAACAAAATTACTTCTCTTCAAATTCATTTAAGAACTGAATTCAGTAGAGGATATGATAGAGGATTTTAAATTGCTAAAACAAGAAACAAGTACACATTTGCCACTTACTTTAGTAAAGTTTTGAAGTGTCAAATATTACCCTTCCTTCCTTCCTGGAAAAAACCATCCCAGAAAACTTCACAGGGGAGTTTGAAATTAACTAAAAGGTTAATAAAATTAACTAAATAAATTAACTAAAAGGTTAATAAAATATTTTCACAGCGTGGAAGTCAAAATAAAATATTTCATATTACTTTCGCATATCCATTGCCATCTAACTCATGGCAGCTCTATAGGTTAGAGCAGAACTGCCCCATAGGGTTTACAAGGGTCAGCTGGTAGATTGGAACCGCTGATCTTTCCGTGAGCAGCTGAGTGTTGAACCACTGCACCACCAGGGCCGCAAACAGAGATTCATAATATTCATACAAGAGACTGACAAAGACCATTCAAGGAAGAAAACTGCCACTATGTATAAATATAGTCATTAGTAAAATCCTAAAATGCACATTTTAGCAGTGGAATCTAGTGTTATATAACTTGAACAAGTAGGATTTATTTCAAAAATATAATACATAAAGGTAATTTCATGATTCTTGATATTCACATATTTGATGAAAAAACTCATATGATAACCTCTATATAGGCCAAAAAGACATTTGGTTTAACAATCACTTTTAATAAATTCTCTTAGTAAAATAGAATCCTTAATATTTAAAATATACTTATTCCAACCTAAATGTGAAAAGTATGCAACACATTAAGGTCAGAGCCAAGACAAACCTATCCACAATCATCACTATTACTTTATTATATTTTTGTGGATTTCAGTAACTTCAAAGCCTAATTTTGTCTGTCAAGTTGTATAGGCTACAGTGTCAGTTCTTTGGTCAGACATATAATTAAATCAATTGGTCTTAAGTAAAGTGAATTGTCCTCTATCATGTAGGCGGGCCATGTTATAGAATGAATTTTGTCCTCCAAAAATATGTATGAATCCTACATGTCCAAATGTTAGGCTGCAATTCCTAGTAGTGTGATTTTCCACCATTTTGACACCTGATGTGATTTCTCTAGGTGTTGTAAATCCTGCTTCGATGATGTTAACTAGGTGGGATTAGCAGCAGCTATGTTAACGAAACAAGACTCAATCTGCAATATTAAATTGCATCTTAAATCAATCTCTTTTGAGATATAAAAGAGACAAGCCAGCCAAGAGACAGGGAGGCCTTGTAATACCAAGAAAACAGAACTGGGAATTTACATCCCTTGGACTTGGGGTCCCTGCACTGAGAAGCTCCTCAAGCAAGGCAAGGTTGAAGCTTCCCCCAGAATTGAGAGAGAGAGAAAGCCTTCCTCTGGAGCTGGCACCCTGAATTTGGACTTCTAGATCCCTCGACTGTGAGTGAATGCATTACTGTTAGTTAAATCCATCCACTGGTGCTATTTCTCTTATAGTAGCACTAGATAACTAAGACAGGACTCAAGACAGGACTCATTCAATCAATTAAAGACTTTAAGAGTAAAGACAGTTTCTTTAAGGTGTACATCCAGACTATAAACAGATATTTTGCTAGAACTCCTTCATTCTTCACGCCTTCAGTCACCTGACCTAAGGACTTTGGGACACTGTCTTCAGGAATCTTTAGCTTGTTGCTTGACCTGCAGACTTTCGATTTGCTAGCTCCCTACAAATGCATGAGCCAATGTCTTAAAATCTATCTGTCTGATCTAGATATAGAGATAAAACACATACTGTTGAGTTTTGGGTTAGCAGCCATACCTCTTAACCTCTGTGCCCCCATGGTTTCCAAACACATATGTATATGTAATCTTACTAGCTCTTCTTTACTAGAGAACTCTAATAACCACTTTAATTACCAGTGCTGCTGTGGGGATGTGTATATTTGGAAAGAATGTGAAATCCTGCTCACCCTGACCTTGCCTGTGTCTAGATAGGGACCTGTCTTGAGGATGGCAAAAGCCTTGAGACAAGTTTTGTCTCGGTGGACTGGAAAACCAGGACATGCTGAAAATAGCATTTACTGAGACTAGATCAAGGACTTTCCCTTCCCCTTCCCTGGGAATGCCTCTTCTTCTTTTGAAGTAAGGAACACTGATAAGATGCCTTTTCTTACTTTACCAGCACAAAACTTCTGGTGGGTTAAACAAACTGGCGTCAGTCTCTACTCACAGGAAGGAGACTGTCCCTTTTCTGCCGACAGCAAACTAACAGTTTGTTGTCAGTGTGATTTTTCAACCTCGGCCTCTCACACACATCACACCCGTTAAGTGGTGTCCCATTTCACACCTGTAAATGATGTCCCGTCTCACATCTGTAAGTGGTGTCCCATCTCACACCTCTAAGTGGTGTCCTGTGTTAAACACACCAACAGCTGGTGTCCCGTGTGAATCAGGTCAACATGCTTCTAGTGTTTTTAACGGCTCGTAATACTCTTGGTGTTCAAAGAACTAATTCTCCGAAGAGGAAGGATATTTATTGACTCATTTTCAGAAATTATTATGTGGTTATAACTTTCCTAGAAATTCAGCTGTAATGATAAGCATTTATGTAATGCTGTTTCTGTGCCGAGTAATTCTCTAACCATTTTATGGGTATCTATTCACTTAATATTCATAACTGTCTTAATTAGTGAAAACTCAGATGAAGAGGAGTGGAGAATTCTGTCCAAGGAAACATAGAAGCAAACTGAAGAACTGGTACTCAAATCCAGGCTTTATGGTCCAGAACCCTGCTCTTAACCCCTATACTTTCTGCTTCATTACAACAGTAGATTTGTTTACTTCCAATAAGATTAGCCACTTAGCCTTAAATTAAGCTTTTAATCCTATTAATATTTCTCTCCTGTAGATTAAAATATCTTTAGAACTCCTTTTAAAAATGGATGCCCATTTTGGACTTATCTCCAGCTGTTGCTTTTAAAAAGACTTAATCCTTGTTAAACCCAAAATGATGCATTACTTTGTTCTGTACAGCAGGAAGTAACAGCTTTCTCCGTGAGCTGGATTTCTAGATAGCTTATTAATTTCTTAGTTAGAAAAGTATTTTTTAATAAAATTTCATTAGCGATATGTAAATAATACAACTTAAATTGGGCTTCAAGAAATAAAACTTTGCCAATGTAGTGAAGCCTATTTTGTGTCCCTTCAAGACCATGTCATCATTAATTCTATCAAAAGCAACAATCGTCTGAATAGATGACCATTTTCAGACACTTACGTATGCATTTACTAGTAAAAACAAAAACAAAACTCAAAACCAAACCTGTCGCTATCAAGTCAATTCTGATTCATAGTGACTCAACAGGACAGAGTAGAATTGTCCCATAGTGTTTTCAAGGAGTGGGTTTGAACTGTGAACTTTCTGGTTTACAGCTGAGCTTTTAACCACTGTACCACTATGTATGCATATATCATTAAACAATGTATATATATTTGCTTCACATATGTTTAAACTTTGGGTAGATAGTATGTTGTTGTCAGTTAGGTACCCTCAAGTAGGTTCCAACTCCTAGCGACCCTGTGCATAACAGAATGAAACACTGCCTGGTCCTGCGCCATCAACACAATTGTTGCGTACTTGAGCCCATTGTTGAAGCCATTGTGTCAGTTTATCTCGTTGAGGGTATTCTTCTTTATCACTGACCCTCAATTTTACCAAGCATGATGTCCTTCTCCAGGGACTCATCCATCCTGATAAAATGTTCACAGTATGTAAGACATAGTCTCACTAACCTTGCTTCCAAGGAGCCTGCTGGTTGTACTTCTTGCAAGGCAGATTTGCTTGTTTGTTTGATTTGCTTGTTTGTTGGTACTAGATTCAACATTCTTTGCCAACACCACAATTCAGTTATTCTTTTGTCTCCCTTACTCATTGTCTAGCTTTTAGTTGTAAACGAGGTGACTGAAAACACCATGGCTTGAGTCAGGCACTCCTTAGGCTTCAAGGTGGCATCTTTTTAACACTTTAAAGAGATCTTTTGCAGGAAATTTGCCCAATGCAATGAGTTATTTGATGCCTTGTCTGCTACTTCCATGGGTGTTGATTGTGAATCCAAGTAAAACGAAATCCTAGACAACTTAATGTTTTCTCTATCTATTATTGTGTTGCTTATTGGTCCAATTGTGAGGAATTTGATTTTCTCAATGTTGGAATGCAATCCATACTAAAGGCTGTGATGTTGATCTTCATCAGTAAGTGTTTCAAGTCCTCTCCAATTTTAGTAAGCAAGATTGTGTTATCTGCATATCTAAGGTTGTTAATGAATCTTCCTCTAAAATTGACACCCTACTCTTCTTCATATAGTCCAGGTTCTCACAATACTTGTTCAGTATACAGACTGATTATGTATGGTGAAAGTCAACAACCTTGACATACAACTTTCCTGTCTTTAAACCATGCAGAATCCTTTTTTTTTTACTGTGATTGAATGAAAATGTAGATTCCCATGTAAATTTGCATGCTCACCTATATGCAGCTCCCACTGCTCTCCCTGCCCAGAGACAGTACACTCTTCCTTTCTGCTCCATATATGTCCTATCCTCCCAACAGTCTCCTATCCCTCCTCTCCACCCACTCCTCTTCCTCCAGTGTGAGGTCAGCAGGATGATATCCTATAGATGCATAGAACCATAAAGTGCCCATAAGTCACGGTCACTCTGTGTCACCAAGTCCAATTCATTGCTGTCTGAAGAGCTGAACTTCATTATGATTTATGGACAGGGGCAGTATCAGGGCCAGGAGCCGTGCTCACAGGGGAATCCCCGAAGCCCTGGGCCATCAATTGCTGTCTTTTAGTGGAGATCTCAGGGTGCACCCCTATTTGTTCTTGTGTTGCCAGTGAGACTCAATTTTGTGATCTCCATCACGGCTATCAGTGGAGGTGGCCAGGCACCATCCAGTTCTTTCAGTCACAAGTCAATGAAGACACCCACTCACATGGGTCTCTCTGTCTACTGGGATCTCTTTTCCCCATGTCATTATGGACCTCGGTAATCATCCATTCCTGCTGAGTTGGGACCATTTGCTGTACCCTCAGATGGCAGCTTGGCAGCTTTTTTTTTTTTTTTCCTAAGTCAGTTCTATTTTGTTTTTATTTTTTTTAACATATGTTCATTCTTTATTTAATTTTTTTATTATTAAATAAAAAATGAAAGTGTACATACTCTATGCTTACAGTACTGGGTTAAGATGGGAGGAGTATACATACAAGCTGTGTTGAAGTCCTTTTAATATTGATCTTCTTACTAATGTGTGCTGTCACCAATTTCACCCAACCAAATTTCTAACAACAGTCTAATCTAAACCTTTGTCCCTCGACATCTCACCTTCCCACCCTCCCTGCCCTTTTGTCGCTGACTACTTTCGTTCAACATAATGTCCTCCAGTTGAAACCAAGTTATGATATGTTTCCTGAGATTGCTGTTGTTCTTTATCATTGCATAGTGTTCCACTGAGTATATATACCTACCCATTCCTTTGTTGTTGGGCATCTGGGTTAATTCCACCTTTTTGCTATTGTGGTCTGTACTACGATAAACATTCCTGTGCATGTGTCAGTTGGTGTGAATGGCCTTGATTTGGTAGAATATATTTTGAGTAGTGGAATTACTGGGTCAACTGGTATATCTATATCCAACTCTTTAAGGAAGCACCAGATTGCTTTCCACAGAGGTTGCACCATTTTGCAATCCTGCCAGCAGTGTAGGAGAGTCCCAACTTCTCTACAGCCTCTCCAGCATTTGTTGTTTTGTACTTTTTGCATCATGGCCAACCTTGTTGGGGTGAGATGGAATCTCATTGTTGTTTTGATTTGAATTTCTTTAATAGCTAATGATCATGAGCATGTCCACATGTGTTTTTTGGCTGTCTGTATCTCTCCTTTAGAGAAGTGTCTGTCCGTTTCCTTTGACCATCACTTCATTGGATGATTTATTTTTTTCTTATTGATATTTTGTACTATCTTATAGATTATGGAGATCAGGTGTCAGTCTGACATAGTTGCCAAATATTTTTTCCCATTATGTTGGTAGACTTTTAATTCTACTAATAAAGTCTTATGATGGGCAAAAGTGCTTGATTCTGAATAGTTTCCATTTATCTATTTTCTCTTCTGGTGACTGTGGTTTGTTTGACAGATTTTGAAGTCTGTCTACGTTGTGTATTAAAAGTTCCAATGTTATTCCTACTTTTTCTTAGATGAGCTTTATTGTTTCAGATTTGATATTTAGGTCTTTTATCCAGTTTGAGTTGGCTTCTGTATAAGGTGTAAGATGTGGATATTTCAGTTTGTTGCATATAGATATCTAATTTTGCCAGCACCATTTGTTGAAGAGATTGTTTTCACCCCAGTTTAATATCTTAGGGCCTTTGTCAAATATCAACTGTTCACAGGCAGATGATGTCATCTCTGGGGTCTTGATTCTGTTCCACTGATCTATCTGTCTCTTTTTGTACCAGTACCAGACTGTTTTGACTACTGTGGCAGTGTAATATGTTCTAAAGTTGGGTAATCAGAGCCTCCCAGTGTGTTCTTCTTCTTTAGTAGTGCTTTATGTATCCAGGGCTTCTTCCCTTTCCAGACAAAGTTGATAATTTGTTTTTCCCACTGATTAAAAAATGTTACTGGAACTCGTATTGGGATTGCATTATACAAGTAGATTGCTTTGGGTAAAACAGATATTTTCACAATGTTAAGTCACTCTGCCAGTTTCGATATGGTTTTCTCTCTTCTGTATGACAGATACAGCTTTAACTTTTCTTCATTAAAGGTAAAACAGTGCAAATAATGATAAGAAAAGACACTTGCAACACTATCTGCATACATGTTATCAGTAAAGCAATATCTATCCTACTGAAATCCCTCCACTATAATCTCCTTATGCAAATTTATATCACACAGGCAATCCAAAGTTTGAAGGAAGTCTGAGAAAATGATTTCCTATAGGGTCACCTGAGTCAGAACTGACTTTATGACAGTTCCCCCTGCCCTCCCAGTCTTATAATAAAGATAGGCACAGATGGAGAGGTTTCATAGTATGTTTGAATCAAGTACTCTATATTTCTGGGAAATAAATCTGAGAGGAAATGAGGAAAATATTGTAAACACATGAAATTCATTGACTTATGATTCATTATCACAAATGACATTTATTTTTATTATTTTAAATGTACTTGTTTTTCTGGTAGGTCAAATGACCATACAGAGAATTATGACATTTTTCAAATAATCAGATAAGTGTAAACTGTTTTTTTTTTTCAGTTCAGAAGCAACATGGACCATTAAGAATCACAGATTAGTACACAATTTTCACAATTTGTTCTTCTCTCTTTTATGATTCATCATTGATGTTAAGAACTGTTTCCGTCTATTAAAGGTAATCTGATTATATCAAAGATAAAATGAAGACACACACATAAGTAGATTTTAATGGACAGTTCTGAGAATATTCTAATACTAGATAACAATGACAACACCAAATAAAGAAAATTCAGATTGTCTACTATTTGCTATGTACACTGGGTAAAATTTCTTACAGTTTTTTTCATCAGAATAGAGGATTGTTGCTGTTTTACATATGTGCTTTCATAATACAATCAAGACAAACTTGTATACATTCTTATCTCTCCCTCTTCTTGTCTTTTTTATAAAGAAAAATAAAAATGAGGCTTAGAGGAAAAACTGATTTAAACAGTGAGATAAACCAAAAATTCATTACCATTTGATTGATTTTAACTCATGAAGACCCCTTGTGTGTCAGAGCAGAACTGTGCTCCACAGGGTTTTCAAATGACTGATTTTTTCAGAGCTTGACTGCTGGACCTTTATTCTGAGGCGCACCTGGGTGGACTTCAATCAGCAACACTTTGGTGGGCAGCTAGGCATGTTAAAAGTTTATGCCACTCAGGGACTCCAGATAATGAGACACACTTAAGAAAGAGTTAGAACTGAAGTATACCTGAATCTAAAATCCAGAGTCACTCCCCTCTATCACCACCCAATCTTAAATTTATATTAAACTAACTTTTAATTATTTATATTTTACCCCACTGAAATGTTTTTAGCCCCCATCAAGGTGTTGTAACTATCAGTTCTAAAGCTTAAGTTTTAAGCACTTTAAGTCTCTGTACTTTAATTTTTCATTTATAAGGCTGAAATATTAATGACTGCCACATAGCATTATGAGAATTTAACGAGAGAAAACATTTTAGTAGAACATAGCACACCACAATTTTTCATTAAATGATAGCTAGTTTGATTTGCAATGAGATTACAGATCCTATAAAGATAGGTACGTGTCATCAGTTTTGTCACCATGAACTCAAGTAACTGTGAACCTAACCAAAACAAACAAATCTGTTGCCATCAAGTCGATTTCAAACTCATAGCCACCCTATAGGACAGAATAGAACTGCCCCAGAGGATTTCAAAGGAGCAGCTGGTAGCTTTGAACAGCTGACCTTTGGGTTAGTAGTCAAACTGTTAAACATTGAAACACCAGGGTTTTCTATAGTTTCAACCAGTGTAAGCAAATCCCAAATTTTCTTATATATTAAGATTCTATCACTAGTAGTACAATAAATGTAAAGTTGTGATTTGTAGTTATTTATTACTTACAAGTTGGCAAAAAAAAAACAAAAACAAACCAAAAACACTGTTGTAAAGATCAAAAACCAAATCAAATCATTGCCACAGAGTCAATTCTGACTCACAGAGGTCCTACAGGATGAGTAGAACTGCCCCATAGGATTTCCAATAACCAGCTGATGGGTTTGAACTGTGACCCTTTTGGCCTACAGCCAAATGCTTATGTACCACACTGTTATTATAAAGAGTATACACATATTGGCACTTTCATTCTGATTGTGATAGTGTTTTGATATGCACATTGTATAAAAACTTTAAATGAGTCATTTTTCTTTGATCCAACAGTTATGGTTTTAGGAGTTTATATTCAGGGGATTACCAGATTTTATAACAATATATTTTATGTAATAGTATTTTTAATAGCAATGCTGTGGAAACTATTTGAGTACTCTGAACTAGACTATAAATATCATGTGTATATTGCAAACACAACACTGACGTTCAGAAATCAAGAGAAAATTTAAACAAATACATAATAATAAGGAAATTTACATGTCTTTGCAAAAGACAACTCTGAACTTTTTAGCCTTGAATAAAAGAAAAAAATTCTTCTATGAACTGATTTTAAGACTATGAATATACAGGATTGGTGGGGGTTGGGCCAAGATGGCCGACTAGATGTATGTCTCCTCAATTCCCTCTGAAAACTAAGGCCTGGACTGGTAATTGAACACAGTGCTCTGGAAACTCAGGGAGCCCTAGAATATGACACAGAGTTGTCAGGTTAGACTATGCACCACTAAATAGGAAACAATCTAACTATAACATGAGGCAGCACATGCATCACCACACTCCTGCTGAAACATGTTTGGGTGGACTGCAGGTACTGACACCTTCTTTGTTATCTGGGAGATGGGTGGTAGGCTTGAGCTAGCAAATACAATGAACAGCAGAGCTAAAGTAAACAGTGGGTAGTGCAGCAGAGAAACAGTATGCAAGAGAGCCTCATTTTGAGAGCCTGGCTGTTGGCTGAGGGTACAACTGCCTTTCAACCCTCTTTCTGAGCTGAGCCACAGACTCTGCTGTTTCATGGCAGGAAGGGCAGCTGGGCCAGGAAACCATCTTGGTCAGCTAGGTGGCAGAGTCACCCAGCTGGAGGACTGAACTAATTGCCAAGCTGACAAGCAGGGCCAGTCAGGAAAGCATTTTTCCATAAGAAAGGATATGTTTAGGTCAGTGTTATCTCATGTGTGGGGCCCAGCTGAGGACAGTAGCATGGCTATATCCCTTCACTACTTTGACCTACATCATAGTATCTGGGGACAGCCAAAGATGTACTTCCATTGTTAGCCAGGAGATAGGGCCAGCCACACATTATGGTCTGACTGATTTTGGCAGCTGTGAGGCAGCTTCAAGTGTTTTAAAATAAGACTGTCTAGAGAAATAACTACTGAGCAGCCTGGTGATGTATCTTTCAGCCTTTATTGAACCACATCGCAGGATCAGCTGACCTCGCAACCCAGGTGTAGAGCATCATTTTTGCCAGCCAGAAGGAAGAGAATGCTATCTCAGAGAGTCCACTGGGGCCAGTCAGTAGAATACACAGAGGTGGCTGGTGACCAACTCCGTTCCCAAAGCTATACTTCATGAGATAACACCAGAGAACTAGAAATACAGCTATATGGCCTGAAGGCAACAAACAATTGCTGACCATTTAAAGAAACAGTCCCTCATGGACCTGGGAACTCCCAAAGTAAAGAATCAAAAAACTTGCCAGATGAAGAAGCCTTTCTGAAACTATCAGAGGTCAAGTACAAAAGAATTATCTAGAGGAGAGAGTCAAGATGGCAGACTAAGCACATGTCTCCCTAAATCCCTCTAGAAACCAAGACCTGAATTGATAATCAAATGGAGCCTTCTGGTCACCTAGTGAGCCGCAGGACACGGCACAGTGCTGTTAATTTGGACTTCATACCGCTGAATGACAAACCTCTTTCTCTGACTCCCCTTCCTGGCTAGTCCTGGCTCTCACAGACTGAAGGTAACTCACTATTTTGACTTTTTTCTCTATTCGCTGGTAGGCAGAGTTGGGTCTTGCCTAGTGGCTAGTCTCAGACACACTATGGTGGGATAGGCAGGCGAGATTGCCATATGTTGAGAGTCAGGCTTAGGACTCTGTGCATCTCGTCACTTTTGGTCTGTATTTCTGCCTCTGCCACAGTGTAGCTTGTACGGAAGTGGTGACACCTTTGTGCGGGACACCATCTTGAATATGGAGATTTTTAGATGGACCTAATTCTTAGCCTGGGAGCAAGGGCCTTCCCACAGGAGAGTGCTTCTCTGCCAAAAAAGCAGTAGTATACACAATGTGGCCTATGGCTGGAGCCTGTCAGCAGAGACCAACAAAGCAGTAGCACTGTTGTATTTTGAACTAGTTCATATCATCTGGGGTTGGATATAGAGGTGCTTACACTGCCAGTTGGGAAGAGGGACTTCTACACCTGAAAATCTGACTGACTTGGGAAGTGGCCAGATGCCTTTTATTTTACATTTTAAGATGGCCTAGAGAAACATCTGTGATCCATCCTCACAGTATCTCTCCCAGCCTTTATTGACTTACATGAAGCCCAAAAAGCAACAGACCCTTGAGAAAATGGTAAACAAGAAATCACCCATAACCTCAGAAGGCACCTAAAGGAAACAAACAAGGAGCTTTCAGAAATTTTTCTGAAATTATCAGAAGGTGAAAACAAAAGGATCATATACAGAGACCTTCGAGATCTTGTGCAAAATGCAGCACAGCAAAATGAAAAATTAAGCAACATGTTTGATCTGCTGGAACACCAGTACTCTGAAATCCAGCAGATCAAGAAAAAAATCAAAGACATAGAAACATCAATTCAAAGCCGAGAAAACAAAATGAAACAAATGGAAAAGAGACTTTCTGATTTGGAAGACAGAGCTACTGACACCAGGATGTAGGAGGAGACATCAGAAAAAAGAAACAAGAAAAATGAAGAAGCATTAGGAAGCATGTGGGACTCTCTTAAGAGGAACAACCTATGACGAATTGGAGTCCCTGAACAGGGTGAGACACCTGAGAATACAGAGAGTATTGTTGCTGCTGACAGAAAACTTCCCAGAAACCATGAAGGAAGAGAATATAGATATCTAGATATCCCAGATGCATATCTAACACCACTCAACATGAATATCAAAAGAAAGACCCCAATAAGTGTTCTAATCTAGCTTAACAAAACGAAACATAAGCAGGAACTCTTAAAGGCAGTAAGACTCAAAGCAAAGCTAATATTCAGAGGGAAACCCTGTAGGCTTTCATCAGATTTCTCAGCAGAAACCATGCTGGCATGGAGACAGTGGCATGACACATTCAAAGCATTGAAGGAGAAGGACTTCCAACCAAGAATTATATATCCTGCAAAACTATCTTTAAAATACGAAAATGAAACTAAGACATTCCCAGATAAACAGAAGCTCAGAGACATTGTGAAAACCAAACCCAAACTACAACTAATACTGAAAGAATCTCCTGGCTTTGGCTTAGAAGAACCAAACCACTATCTTTATATTTTAGAACGACATGTCATCCAGAATCCTACTCAATTAGTGAAGGCTCCAAACTCAGTCAAAATTTTAACACTGAAAGAAATAATCCAGTGATTATCATGAAAACTATGGTGCCATCATATTGAAAAGAGGGATGTATTACAGTCATTACAGTCCTTCCAGATTGAGAGGAGGGTGCCAATACTGGTAGCAATTAAAATTGGTTGATATGTAGTTTATTAAGGGGGATTACAGGGGCAGCTGTAAAGCACAACAAAGATGCAACATACCGTATCAAGAAATGTAACACAGGAGTCTCAACTACTACAAAACCAATCCTGAAAAAGGTGAAAAATCAACTCACAAAAAAGATCCCAGAACAGATTAACAAGAACAGCAGAGAAAGCATCAACACAAAAATAAACATATCACAATGGCAGCCATGAACACATACCTATCAATAATTACATTGAATGACAACGGACTGACTGCTCCAGTAAAGAGACATTGAGTGACATCTTGGATCAAAAGACATGACCCATCCATACATTGCCTATAAGAAATTCACTTGAGACTTAAATATAGGAACAAACTGAAAATTAAAGGATGGAAGAATATGTATCAAGCTAACAATGAACAAAGAAGAGCAGGTGTGGCAATTCTAATCTCAGACAAAATCAATTTTAATGTAAAATCCACCATCGTGGACAAGGATGGACACTATTGCTGAAATGTTCAGTACACTAACAAGACTTAACTATATTAAGTATTGATGCACCTAATATTAGAGCACCAATACATCAAAGAAACACTGACTACAGTCAAAAAGGATATAGATCCTTCCACAATAATAGTGGGAGACTTCAATACTCCACTCTCAATGTTGGACACATCATCTAGAAAACAAGTTCAATAAAGACACAGAAGACCTTATTGCCACAATTAATCAACTAAACCTCATCGACATATACAGAACTTTCTACCCATCAGCAGACAACTACATCTTCTTCTCCAGTACATGTGGAGCATTCTACAGAGTAGATCATGTGTTAGGACATAAAGTAATTCTCAGCAAAATTCATTCCACTGAGTTATTACAAACCATCTGCTCAGATCATAAAGCCATAAAAGTCAAAATCAATAGCAGAAAAAACATAGATAGAAAGTGAAACTCATGGAAACTGAACAATATCTTGCTCAAAAAAAACATGGGTTATAGAAGACATCAAGGATGAAATAAAGAAATTGATGGATTCCAATCAGAATGAAAATACTTCCTACCAGAACCTATTGGATGGATGCAGCCGAAGCAGTGCTCAGAGGTCAGTTTATCTCCATAAATTCACACCTCTGGACAGAAGAAAGAAACCAAATCAAGGAACTAACCCTACAGCTCAAACAAGTAGAGACAGAGCAACAGAGGAACCCCTCAGGCAACAGAAGAAAACAGATCATAAAGATTAGAGAAGAACTAAATGAATTAGAGAATAGAAAATCAATTGAAAAAATTGAAAAGACCAAAAACTGTTTTTTTCAAAAGATCGACAAAATTGACAAACCATTGGCTAAACTTACTAAAGAAAAACAGGAAAGGAAACAAATAACCCAAATTAGAAATGAGAGAGGAGTTGTCACAACAGCTCCAAAAGCAATCAAAGTATCATAACAGAATACTATGAGAGACTATAACAAATTAAAAAACCTAGAAGAAATCGACAAATCCCTTGATTCATATCATCTACACAAATTATTGCAAGATGAAGCAGAACAACTTCACGAACCCATCACAAAGGAAGAGATTGAAAAAGTCATCTACACACTGCCAACCAAAATAAACCCAGGCCCAGATGGCTTCACTGCAGAATTCTACCAAGCTATTAGAGAAGAGTTATCTCCAATACTACTGAGACTATTTCACAGTATAGAAAGGGATGGAATACTCCCCAAATTCATTCTATGAAGCAAGCATAACCCTGATACCAAAGCCAGGGAAAGACCCAACAAAAAAGAACTGCAGAAGGATATCACTCATGAATCTAGATGCAAAAATCTTCAACAAAATTCTTGCCAATAGAATACAACAGCATATCAAAAAAAAATCCGTCCTGACCAAGTAGGATTCATACCAGGGATGCAAGGCTGATTCAACATCAGAAAAACAATTAATGTGATCAACCACATAAATAATACAAAAGAATCACCTGATTTTGTCCATTGATGCAGAAAAGGCATTTGATAAAGTCCAACACCCATTCATGCTAAAATCTCTCAGCAAAATAGGAATAGATGGCACATTTCTCAATGCAGTAATTGTCCTTTATATAAAGTCAGCTATCTACCTCATCCTGAATGGAGAGAGACTGAAACACTTTCCCTTGAGAACAGGAACTAGACAAGGATGCCCACTCTCACCTCTCTTATTCAACATTGCATTAGAAGTTCTAGCCAAAGCAGTTAGACAAGACCAAGAAATAAATGGCATCTGCATCAGCAAAGAAGAAGTGAAAGTCTCCCTGTTTGCAGATGATATGATTACATACACAGAGAATCCCAAAGAATCCATAAGTAAACTACTCAAACTGATAGAATACTTCACCAAATATTAGGATACAAGATAAACGTAAGTAAATCAGTAGGATTTATGTTTCATTTATACTGACGAGATTGTTAATGAAAAAATCATCAAAGCAATACCATTTACTATAGCCTCTAAGAAGATAAAAAATATCTAGGAATTAACCTAAATGGAGAAATAACAGACCTTTACAAAGAGAACTACAAGCCCTTGCTAGGAGAAACTAAGAGAGACTTACATAAATGGAGAAACCTACCCTGCTCATGGATAGGAAGACTTAACACTATGAATTATCTAGAGATTCCTCCTAGAAATTAAACATAATGCAGCAGAGAAAAATGAAACATTGAGCAAGTTATTTTAGCTGATGGACCATCAATGAGCTGAAATCCTGCAGATCAATAACAAAATTACAGAATTAGACAATTCATTCCAAAGCCAGAAGAGGAAAATTGAGGATATAGAAGTCAGACTTAGGAACCTTGAAGATAGAGCAACTGACACCAGCATTTATGAGGATAAATGAGAGACAACAAATAAGAAAAATAGAGAAGCATTAAGAAATACATGAGACTCTATTAAGAGGGTAATCTATGATTAACCGGAGTTCCTAAACAGGGACCAGTAGCTGAAAACACAAGAGTATTGTTGTTGACCTGCTGACAGAAAAGCTCCCTAAAATCATGAAAGAAGAGAACATAGATATCCAAGATGTGTATCAAATGCCACAAAAATTAGACCCCCAAAGAAAGACACGAAAACATTATAATCGAGCTTAATAAAATAAAGCAGAAACAGAAGCTCTTAAAGGTAGCAAGGGTCAAAGCAAAGGTAACATTCAGAGGAAAGCCCTGTAGCCTTTTGTCTGACTTCTTGGTATAAACAGTGTTGTCAAAGAGGAAGTGGGATGACACATTCAAAGCCTTGAAGGCAAAAAACTTCCAAAAATTGTTTATCCTGCAAAATTGTCTCTCAAATAGGATGATAAAATTAAAACATTCACAGATAAACAGAAGCTTAGAGACTTTGTAAAAACCAAACTCAAGCTACAAGAAATACTGAAAAAAGCTCTTTGCTTAGAAAAACAAAACCATTAAGTGTATATTTAAGGATGCAATACAGGACACAGCATCCAGAAGCCTACTCAGCTAAGAAAGTCACAAAACTCAAGCAAAGCTACAATATTAAAAGAAGGGAACCAGTTATCAGATTATAAAAACCATGACATTGTCACACTAAAAAGAGGGATATACTACAGTGTTATAGTCCTTTCAGATAAATAGGAAGTTAAAAAGATATGCAGAAGTTAAGCGGGTATAAACTTAGAATGTTAAACGGGATCATAGGGGTAGCTGCAAAGAACAATAACAATGCAACATATCAAAACAAGAAGTGTAATACATGAGCCTCAACAAATACAAAACCATCACTGAAAAAGATGAAAAGTCAACCCGTAAAGAATGACCCAGAACAAAATATTAAGAGCAACATAGAAAATATCAACCAAAAAGAAATACATAAAAATGACAGCACTAAACACATACCTATCAATAATTACATTGAATGTAAATGGACTGAACACTCCAATAAAGAGATAATGAGTGATATGCTGGATCAAAAGGCATGCCCCATCTATATGTTGCTTACAAGAAACATACCTTAGACTCAAAAATATGAACAAACTGAAAATTAAAGCATGGAAGAATACATACCAACCTAACAACACACAAAGAAGAGCAGATGTAGCAATATTAATCTCAGATAGAATAGATTTTAATGTGAAATCCACCATCATGGACAAGAATGGTCACTATTTATTGCTAAAGTGTTAAATACACAAACAGGACTTAACAATATTAGATATTTTACACCCAATACCCCAAAACCCACTGCCATAGAGTTGGATGTAACTCATAGTGACCCTAGAGGTCAGACTAGAACTGCCCCATGGAGTTTCTAAGGAGTACCTGGCGGATTTGAACTGCTGACCTTTTGGTTAGCAGACATAGCACTTAACCAGCTATGCCACCAGATCTCCAAAACTTCAATACTCCACTTTCAGTAATGGAAAAATCTCAGCAAAGACACAGAAGATCTTATTGCAACAATTAGTCAACTAGACTTCATCAACCTATCCATAACTTTTTATCCGTCAACAGATAAGTACACGTTCTTCTTCAATGTACAAGGAACACTTTCCAGAATAGACTGCGTATTAGGACATAAAGCAAGTCTCAACAAAATCCAAACCACTGAATTATTACTTCTCAGACCATAAAGCCGTAAAAGTTGAAATCAATTGCATAAAAAGCATAGGTATAAATTTGGACTCATGGTAACTGAACAACACTCCTCAAGAAGCCATGGGTTATAGGAGAAATCAAGGATAAAATAAAGAAATGTATGGATTCAAATGAGAACAAGAACAGTTCCTACCAGAACCTATGGGATACAGCAAAAGCAGTGCTCAGAGGTCAATTTATAAATGCACACATCCAGAAGGAAGAAAGGACCTAAACCAAGACCCTACAGCTTGAACAAGTAGAAAGAGAACAATAGAGGAATACCTCAGGCTGCAGAAGAAAACAGATAATAAAGACTAGAGCCGAACTAAAGGAATTAGAGAATAGAATACCAAATGAAAAAATTAACAAAACCAAAAGCTGATTCTTTGAAAAGGTCAACAAAACCAATAAGCCTTTAGCTAATTTTACAGAAGAAAAACAAATAACCGGAATAAGAAAGAAGATGGGAGATGTCACAACAGAACCAACTGAAATCAAAAGTATCATAACAGAATACTACAAAAGACTGTATGCTAACAGATTTGAAAACCTACAATAAATGGACAAATTTCTAGATTCATATCACCTAACAAAAATTATCAGAAAGAGAAGTGATCAACTTAATAAACCCATCACAAAGGAAGAGATTGAAAAAGTCATAAAAAAAAAAAAAAAACCTACCAACTGAAAAAAGCCCTGGCCCAGATGGCTTCACTACAGAATTCTACCAAGCTTTTAGAAAACAGTTAACTCCAATACTACTGAGACTGTTTCAAAGCATAGAAAGGGATGGAATATTCCCTAAAATATTCTATGAAGTTGGCATAACCCTAATACCAAAGCCAGGAAAAGATCTCACACACACATACACACACAAAGAAGACAATTACAGACCAATATCACTCACACAAAGATCTTCAACAAAATCTTAGCCAATAGGATAAACAACATATCAAAAAAATAATTCAATATAGTCAAGTGTGATTCATATCAAGGCTGGTTCAACATCAGAAAAACAATGCAATAAACCACACAAATAACACAAAAGATAAGAAACACATGATTTTGTCAATTGATGTGGAAAACACATTCAACAAAGACAAACATCCATTCATGTTAAAAACTGGGGCACCTATGCAAAGCTAACTGCCCACGTCATCCTGAAGGGAGAGAGACTGAAAGAATTCCCCTTGAGAATGGGACTTACACAAGGATGCCCACTCTGATCACTTCTGTTTAATGTTATACTAGAAGCTGTAGCCAGAACAATTAGACAAGACAAAGAAACAAAGGGCATTTGCATTGGCAAATAAGAAGTAAGAATCTCCCTATTTCCAGGTGATATGATTGTATACACAGAGGATGCTAAAGAAGTCGTAAGTAAGCTACTCAAACTAATAGAAAAGTTCAGCAAAGTATCAGGATATAAGATAAACGTAAGTAAAGTGGTAGAATTCCTTTATACCAACAAAGAGATCATTAAAGAAGAAATCACCAAGTCAATATAAGTTCCTATAGCCCCCAAGAAGATAAAATACCTAGGAATAAATCTAACTAGAGAAATATGAGAGCTATACAAAAAGAACTACAGGACCTTATTACAAGAAACCAAGAGAGACTTAGATAAGAGGAGAAACTTACCCTGCTCGTGGATAGGAAGACTTAACATTGTGAAAAGGTCTATTTTACCCAAAGTGATTTACATATACAATACAATCCCAACATGAATTCCAGTGACATTTTTCAATGAGATGGAGAAACAAATCACTTACCCAGGGGAAGAAACCCTGAGTAAGCAAAGCACTATTGAAGAAGAAGAACACATGGGAGGCTTCTCACTACCAGATTTTAGAACCTACTGCACTGCCACAGTAGTCCAAGCAGCCTGACACTAGTACAAAAAGAGACATATAGACCAATGGAATAGAGTTGAGACCCCAGAGATGCCACCATCCTCTTATGAAGAGTTGCTAGTCAATAAATGTCCTAAGATTGTAAGTTGGGGTAAAAACAGTCTCTTTAACAGATGGTGCTGACAAAACTGAATATCCATCTGCAAAAAAATTGAAATAAGACCCATATCTCACACCTTACACAAAAACTAACTCAAACTGAATCAAAGACCTAAATATCAAACCTGAAACGATACAGATCCTGAAAGAAAAAAATTGGGTCAACAATTGAAGTTTCAATACACAGCTTAAACAGACTTCAAAATCTGACAAACAAAGCACAACCAACAAAAGAGAAAATAGATAAATGGGAACTACTAAGAATCAAACACATTTGCTCATCCAAAGACTATCAGAAGAATTAAAAGACCACCTACAGAATGGGAAAAAAAATTTGGCAACTACATGTCAGACTTACATCTGATCTTCATAATCTACAAGGTACTGCAAAATATCAGCAAGAAAAAGGTAAATAACCCAGTTAAGTGGTGGGCAAAGGAGATGGACAGATACTTCACCAAAGAGGACATTCAGGTAGCCAAAAGACACATGAGGAAATGCTCAATGATCATTAGCTATTAGAGAAAATCCAAATCAAGACTATAATGAGATACCATCTCACCCCAACAAGGTTGGTAGTGATCCAAAAAACACAAAACAAGTCCTGGAGAGGCTGTGGAGAGATTGGAACACACTTGCACTGCTGGTGGGATTGCAAAATGGTACAACATCTTTGGAAAGCAATTCGGCACTTTTTTAAGAAGCTGGAAGTAGATGTATCTTTTGATACAGTAATCCCACTGCTCAGAATATATCCTACAGAATAAAGGGCATCACACCAACAGATACATACACAAGAATGTTTATTGCAGCACAGTCCACAACAGCAAAAAGATGAAATCAACCCAGGTACCCAACAACAGAAGAATAGATAAACAAACTATGGTGCATATACTCAGTGGAATACTATGAATTGATGAAGTACAATGATGATTTTAGGAAACATCTCGTACACTGGTTTCAGTTGGAAGACATTACGCTGAGTGATACCAGTCAGTGGCAAATGGATAAATATTTATGAGACAGACCCCTACTATAAGGACTTAAAAATAGATGCATGTACAGAAAAAAAAGAGTGTTTGATGGCTGCAAGTGTAGGGAGGGAGGGAGAGGTTTGGTCATAGACAAGACAGTTGACAGAAATTTTGTTGAGTGAAAGCAGTGACAACACACAGCTGAAAGAAGATCAACTTAACTGGACTTTAATGTAAACTGAAAACTCTTCTAACCTTAACCCAATATTTCAAGGATAGAGTAGCAGGGTTAGGGGTCTAGGAACCATGCTCTCCGGGGACATTGAGGCCAATTGGTATAACTAGCCTATTGCTAAGAGAGTTCTCTGTACCTCATATTGGTCAGTGGCATCTGGGGTTTTAAAAGCTACCTACCTGTTATCTAAGGTACACCAAATGGTCCCAACTCATCCGCAACAGATGATCACCAAAAGCAACAGACACAAGGAAGAAAGAGCTCAGGAGACAGAAAGACCCATGTGAATGGGTGACTGTATCAACACGTGACCAGAAGAATCAGATGCTGCTTGACCACCATCAAAGATAGTCATGATTGGGCACACAATGTTGAGTCACAGTGGCAACATGAGAAAAAGAGGAGTGCACCTCAAGAACTCTACTGAAAGAGCACTATTGGAGGTCTGGTGGCCTGGGGTTCCCCTGGGAGCATGGACCCTAGACCTTCTGCTGCTCCTGACCAAAAACCATCACTGAGGTCAATTCTTTGGACAGAAATGGACTGGACTGCGGGACACGATGTGCCGATATAGTGTGTGTACTTTATAGTTCTATGCATCTGCAGGGTGCTGCCCTGCTGGCCTCTTACTAGAAGCATTAGGAGATGGAGGGGAGAAGGGGACAGGAGGATTATGTTGTCACTGGTCAAGGAGAGCAGAAGGAGCTATGGATAGGTGGGCATACAAACTTAATTTGGATTGTACAGTTTTACTTAATCACAATAAAAAAAATCTACAGCTTTATTATCATGTGATGTTGTTGTGAAAATAGTTGAAAATATAGATCCATATTTATGTTTAACCTATTTTTGGAAAAGTACAAAGGCACTTTGTTTGGGAAAGATTGAACTTTTCAATAACTTACTGTAATAATTTAATGCTCATATTGCCTCAAAATAAAATTTGATTCATACTTCATGCTAATACAACAATAACTCAAAAATTGGTAATCAAATCAAGACTCTTATGATGTATGCACCAATCGCTCTCTTTTTTTAAGAAAAGTAAAAACTGAGTTTATGTAGACATAACGTAAAATTATAAGATATAAAATTCTGTAAGAAACACTTGGAAATAATCTTTGTGATTCTGTGCTTTGCTAATGTTTCTTAGATATGACCACGTAAGTGTGATTCAGAAAAGAACAAATTGATAAATAAATTGGACATCATAAGAATTAGAACTTCTTTGCTTCTGCTGTGCTTCTTAGAAGTGCAAGTCACAGACTTGAGGAATGATTTTAAATCACATAGTTAGTAAAATATTTCTATTTATATGCAGACAATGTAAAGAAACCTCAAAGCTTTGTAAAAATCACAATAAATACAATGTATAAAATAGCCAAAGGATTTGGAAAGATACTTCACTGAAGAAAATATAAGAATGATGAGAAGGACACTATAAGATACATAATATTATGCCTCTGAAGGAAATGCAAGTTAAAACTACATAGGAAACACAACTTCAAACTACATGAGATATCACACTTAACAAAAAGCTAAAAATAAAGAACAACGAAGAAAGAAAGAAACAAGAATGACTATCAAGAATTGATGAGAATGGAGATCAGACAGAACTCTAATACATTGTTCATGGAAATGTTAAGATTATCCACTTTGAAAAGCAGTTTGGTAGTTTTCTTAATATTAATATACACACTCCTAGGTATTTACCCAAGAGAAATGAACATGTTTGTCCACTTTAGGTCCTATAAACAATATTCATAGTAGTCTGTAAAAGCCGAAACCTGAGAACCACATAGATACCATCAGCAGGCAATAGGGAAACCAGGGGATATTTATCCAGTGAATACTATCAATAATATTAAGAAACTCTTGATACATGCAGCAACACGAACAAATATCATTTCTGTAACATTCTCCAAAAAAAAAAAACAAGAAACGAAAGAGAAGAGGATAATGAGCAGAAGGGATTATCAAGGTGTATCAGAAAACTTCTGTGTGTTGTAAGTATGTTTGTATGTGATAGCTGTGGTGATGGCTATAAACATGTCAAACATATATTTTAAGTATGTGTAGCTCCTTTTATGTTAATTATTAAAAAAAGAAAAAATAAATGTACTGTGCATTTTGGAAGAAAAGAGAAAGCCCAAGGGAAATGATTCAGTACTTATCTTTTAGAATTATCAACACGTAATAGAGAAATATTTAAATGATGTTATGAGTAAAATAATGTGCAAAGTGTAAAATAATATGTTTGCATGTCATAACACACAACAAGAATAATGTTTTGAAGAATAAAATATTAAAATTGTTTAAGAATTACCTGGAATTAACAAAAGGATGAATTTTGTAGTGTTTGCCAATATTTATGAAATAATTCAATTGCTGCACATTTTGTCCTATCTCAGTATTGCTAGTATTAAACCAACTAGATCACTAAGCGTTATTTTCCTTGAAGAATTTAGTTGATAAAATCTATAAGCTAAAACTAAAGAAGTTAATCCGAATTTGAAAAATTGAACAGGCCCTTGTACTAGGAGGAAGGCAAGATTTTCCAGATTATGGAGTTTAACAAACTCAAAGAAGACTTTCGATTTTGCCATAAGTAGATTTATTATACGATCCCTCCAAGTTACACTGCCGTCAGTACAAAAGAGGAATGTAGTACTTCCTGTGACTGTAGACATTACAGGCAATGACAAAATATCCCTTCCGGACAAATAGTAATCATTCTGTTCATGTAATTTTCTTCATTTATTATCTGTCTTTTTTAGGAAACCCTCATGACATAGTGGTTAAGTGCCAAGTTTGCTAACTAAGTAGGTAGTTTGAATTCGCCAGGCACTCGTTGGCAACTCTATAGAGAAGTTCTCCCATGCACTGTAGAGTCGCTAGGAGTCCAAATCAACTCAACAGCACCGTTTGTTTGTTTTTTGTCTGTTTTAGGAATAACAAAGAAGATACAGGAATGTCTGTGAATTACATTACACAGCTAAAGATTCAAGGATTGCAGAATAAATATCAGGGGCAGTAGCCAAAAAAAGCATACAGTGTCTTTATATAATACATCAAGTAAACTATGTTTCATAAAAAGCTCTTATGAAAGATACTTTCAGATTTTAGCTATATCTTTTATATGGTATAACTACCTGAGTCCCCGTATTGGAATCTTTTTAGTAAGGCTAAACTATAAGTACGTTAAAACTTTAAATCAGACCATTTTTTGGTCTGTATAAAACTACGGACCATCATATTTCTGGATATAATAACCGGTTCAGGTAGCTAAGATATGCAACTATTAATTGATTTCCATAAACAGTACAGACATACATAACTATCTCTCCACAAGCAAGATAAATATTTTCTGGAACAAAAATGTAGAACAAGTGATAATTAATGGATAACACTGCTGTTTTACCATCTTTTTAAAAAAATTGTTTTTATCCTATGGCTAGTTTAACTTGGAAGCTAAAAAGTTTAGCCTAATCATCTGACACCATAAGAAACTGATTCAGAGAGTGTGAACTTACTTAAAAATAATAATAATAATTTAAAATATCTTTCTACAGGTTTGGAATTCATTAAAAAAATAGATCAAATGGTTCAACATCTGAGGGCTATAAGTAGAAGTGACTTTACTCTCTTAAATCTTTATTATTTAAATCTGAAAATCTAGAGATTAGTAGTCTCATTGTACTGAATTTGTAACACATTGTTTTCTAGGCGATATGAACTTGGAATTAAATAAATCAACTTGACATTTTTAAACTTTTTAGAATTTATTATCAGGTAGCCTTTAAAACAGGACATTTCATTGAGTCTATGGCAAACTATTTTGGTTTGGCATTTAGGACTCAATTACTTCAGAAGGACATTTGCCCACAGAAGTTTATTGATTCATTCACATTCTGTTCCCAAAGATATCATAGCTTTAAATACAAATGAACACTATTCCTATCTCATAAGTGTTTTGTATTAAATGTCATTCAGCATTAAACTAATATGTCTAAAACAATAGCTCCCTTAGAGACTAATTTTAACCTAGAAATATAGCAATACTAATACACTGTTAACAAAATAAAATTAGTTGTACCATGAGAGCTCTCTTGTAGCAACCAAGCATTCTCTAGTATTCAAGTGTCCTTAGTAAAATAATTAGCCACTTGCTTCCATGAGTTTTACAGGTAATTATATTAGTACTATTGTGATTTTTTTATGGCAGGAAGTTGTACTGGAAAAAAAAAGGAATTAACAAGGACAAAACATTGAATGCCTAAAGAGTATGTGGTTAGAAACATTTCCTTCATCTCAGATCTTTGAAAAAAGTTACTGGCCTTTTTTAACAACATAACCTTTTAATTTCAATTTTCCTTGTGAGTAACTCCAAAATTTTTCAGTGACTCTTCTCCAAAAATAAATGACACAATCACAAAAGCCAACTTTGTGGGCAGTTTAAGTCAAGCTAAAAAATAAATCAGAACAGACATATACCCCTGGCAGTGATAGGTATCTGATCCTCACCAACCTTTCTTCAATCTCTTTGTCTCCTGCTATCTTAGATATCGTCGAGTCAGTTCTGGTTCATAGCGACCCTGTATGTACAACAGAATGAAACATAGCTTGTTCCTGTGCCATCCTCACAATTTTTGTTATGCTTCAGGCCGTTGTAGCCACTGTGTCAATCGATCTCCTCAAGGGTTTTCCTCTTTTTGTTGACCCTCCTTTTTACCAAGCAAGATGTCTTTCTCCAGGTACTGGCCACTCCTGATAATGTATCTAAAATACATTAGATGAAGCCTCATCATCTTTTCTTCCTAGGAGCATTCTGGCTGTACTTCTTCCAAAACAGTCTTGTTCATTATTCTATCAGTACATGGTATATTGAATAGTTTTTGTCACCAACTTTTCAAAGTTACATATTCCTTTCTAGTCTTCCTTATTCATTGTCCAGCTTTAGCATGTCTACAAGGCAAATGAAAACAGTGTGGCTAGGGTAGGTGACTCTTAATCTTTCAAGTGACATCTATATGACTATATGACATAAGGTGACATTGGTAAAGAATGTGCTTCTTGGCTCAGGTAGACATAAGACTAAATGAGTACTCCTGTCTGTAGGTAAGATGATAAGGCAGGAGAGGACAGAGCTGGTTGAATAGACACAGGAAATACAGGGTGGAGAGGGGAAGTGTGCTGTCACATTGTAGAGAGTAACAGGGTCGCTTAACAGTGTATCTATCAGTTTTTGTATGAAAACTAATTTGAGTTATAAATATTAACTTAAAGCACAGTTTTTTCTCAAAAATAAGATGAGCAAATAATAAAAAGTGACATCTTTATTCTTTAACATTTTAAAGAAATACTTTGCAGCAGATTTGCCAAATGTAATTTGATTGCTCAGCTGTTGCTTCCCTGCACATTGCTTGTGGATCCAAATAAAATGAAACCTTTGACAACTTCAGTATCATCTGTTTATCATGATGTTCCTTCTTGGTCCAGTTGTGAAGATTTTTTATTATGCTAAAGTATAATCCATACAAAAGCCTATAGTCTTTGATCTTCATGAGTGAGTTTTTCAAGTGTTCTTCACTTTCAGCAAGTGAAGGCTCTACCGCCTGCATAACGTAGGTTAGGAATGAGTCTTCTTCCAAACCTGAGGCTGCATTCTTCACATGATCAGCTTCTCAGATTATTCGTTCAGCATACTACTTGAATAAGCATGGTAAAAGGACGCAGCCCTGACACACACCTTTCTTGATTTGAAATCATGCAGCAGCCCCTTTTTGTGTTTGAATGATTGCCTCTTGGTCAATGCACAGGTTCTGCAGTACCAGAATTAAGTGTTCTGGAATTTCCATTTTTCTCAATGTTATCCATAATATGCTATGATCCACAAAGTTGAATGCATGTGCATAGTCAGTAAGTTCAGTAAACAGTAGGTAAATGTGTTTCTGGTATTCTCTGCTTTCAGCCGTGATCCATCTGACATCAGTGAGGATATCCTTCACTCCACATCTTCTGAGTCCAGCTTGAATTTCTGACAGTTCACTATCAGTGGTGCAATTACTTTTGAATGCTCTTTGGCAAAATTTTATTTGCTTGTGTTACTAATAATATTGTTTGATAATTTCTGCATTTGGTTGTAGCACTTTTCTTTAGAACCGATGTAAATATGGATCTCGTTCAGTCGATTTGACAGGTAGCTGTCTTGCAAATTTCTTGGCATAGACAAGTATGCACTTCTAGCGCCACATTTGTTTACTGAAAAATTTGAAGTGGTATTCTATCAATTCTTGGAGGCTTGTTTTTTGTCAGTGCTTTCATTACACCTTGGGCCTCTTATTTTAGTACTATTGGTTCTTCATCATATGCTACTTGGTGGCTTTGTATATTCCTTCCATCTTTTTGATGTTTCCAGTATCATTTAGCATTTTCCCTGTAGAATCCTTTGATATTTTCCTTGCAGTATTGAAACTCAAGACTTGAATTTTTCCTTCAGTTCTTCCAACCTAGGAAATCTTGGATGTAGTCATCCCTTTTGGTTTTCTATCTTCAGGTCTTTGCAGATGTCATAATGTTTTGTCTTCTCAAGCTGCCACTGGAAATCTTCTCTTCAGCTGTTTTGCTTCATCATTTCTTCCTTCGACTTTAGCTACTCAGCAATAACGAGCAAGTTTCAGAGTCTCTTCTGACATCTGTTTGATTTTTCTTTGCTTCCCTGTCTTTTTAGTGATGTTTTACTTTCCTCAAGTATGATGCCCTTGATGTCTTTCTGCAACTTGCCTGATCTTTGACCATTTGTGTTCAGTGCATCAAATCTATTCTTGAGATGGTCTCCAAATTTATAAGTTTGCATTTTGGCTTCCATGGACTTGTTCTAATTTTATTGCATTTCAACTTGAACTTGAGTGTGAGTGATTGATGATCTGTTCTGTAGTTGGCCCATGACCTTGTCCTGATCACACTGGGCTTTTTCATCAACTCTTTCCACAGACTTAGTTGATTTGATTCCTCTGTATCACACCTGGTGAGGCACATGTCTACGATCACTGTTTATATTGTTGAAAAAGGTATTTGTAATGAATACATAGTTGATCCTGCAGAATTCTGTCATGCATTTTCCAGCATCACATCTAATGCCAGAGCCGTATTTCCCATCTGCCAGCCCTTGTTCTTTGTTTCCAACTTTTGCATTCTAATCAACAGTAATTATCAGTGCATACTGATTGCATGTTTCATCAGTTTCAGTCTGCAGAAGTTGGTAAAAATCAATTTATTCAGCTTCAGAGTTAGTGGTTGTATGGTGAATTTGAATAATAGTCACATGAAGTTGTCTTTCTTGTAGGTGCATGGATAGTATCTGTCACATCTTTATTTTTTCAATATAATCTTGTTCCTCCACCTTTGGTATGAGATTTTATTTGTTTTGTCTTTTTCATTTAAGGACACAACTAACACAGTGCCCATGGTAATATTTCTAAGAAGGTGAAAATTTCCCCTTACTTAAATGATGGCATTAACTAAATGCTGATCATCTATTTCTGTCAGTCTATCCCAGCATCCTTATAACTAGCTAGCTCTTGTTATTCTGGCCCCCATCTCCCTAGTGATGTTGTTCAGACCCGTAGGTAACCTGTGTAACTATACTCCAAAGGGAAACATGACTGAGACCTGATACACAATATGAATCTGAAACCTGAGGACACACAATATCCTGCATTTACAGCAGCTCTTTACTGTCAGTGTCAGAGTTAACACTGCTGACTAAAAGTTTGGAGGTTCAAGTCCATCCAGAGACACATCCAAAGGAAGACTTGGAGATCTACTTTGGAAAAACCAGCCTTTGAAAACCTTCTAGAACACAGCTCTCCTCTGACACATATACGGTCACCATGAGTCAGAATGACTCAAAAAAAAGTGGGTTTTGCTATCAAATTCTTTCCTTCTTGGTATCTTTCTGCCAAATACAAGGACCATATCTTAAAACAGATTGTTTGTATACCAACATTTTTTGAGTAGATTTTGTGTGGGATGCTTAGTGAAAGCCTTTGAATAATCTTTATTCAATTTACCAGATATGACATTACATTTTGATCATTTCTATTCACTTCATATACACATTCCTCTTCATTGCATTTGTACTGCTCTCTAGAAGTATAAACAACATATGACTGAAAGTATTATTTATGTACTCACTTCAGCTCTCATTGTTCCTAGTGTATTTTTCCACACACAAAATATTCTATTTCCTGGAGGCAGAGTCCAAATTGTTGACTAAACACACGTCTCTGTAATTCTCTCTAAAAACCAAACCTGACTTGATAACTAAACAAAGCCTTCTGGACACCTGGTGAGCCCCAAGACATGGCATAGGGTTATCAATTTGGACTACATAACACTGAACGGGAAACTTCTTCTCTTTTGCTAATGCCGGCCCTTGTTGAGTGCCGGCTGTTGTGGTCTGAAGGTAACTTGCCATTTTAACTTCTTTTTCTCTGTCTTAGCTGGTTGGGAGGGCTGAGGTTTAACTGGCAGCAAAGTTCAGATGCACTGCTGATGGGATTGGTAGGTGGAATGGCCACATTTTGAAAGTCCACCTTTGAACTCTGTGCTCCTCAGTACCTCTGATCTCTCTCTCCAAACCTCTGCCATTGAATCAGCTATTCCCAAAAGGGTGGTAGAGCCTGTGTGGGATACCATCTTGGTTGACTGGGAGGTGAAATTACCCAAATGCCAGCAAGTGGGGCTTGGGCTTAACTGGCAGCAAAGCTCAGATGCACTGCTGATGGGATCAGTGGATGATATGGCCACATTTTGAGAGCCCAGTTCTGGACTCTGTGCACATAGGCCCTTCTACCCTTCTTTATGAACTTCTGCCATTGAATCACCTGTCCCACAGTGAGCAGGAAAGCTTGTGTGGGACACCGTTTTGCTTGACCAGGAGGTGGAGTTACCCAAACAGGCCCCAGCTGGACTTAATTCCCAGACTGGGAGGCAGTACGAGCCCCAGTAGCACTTTTCTGGCAGAAAAGCAGTGTTTTTCATGTGTGGCCTTATGGGTGGGGCCCAGCAGTGGATGACAGCAGAGCAGTAGCCTTTCCATATTTTGAACTACTTTACAACATCTGGAGTTGGATACAGAGATGCTTACTTTTCCAGCTGAGAAGAGGGACTTACACACCTGAAAGCCTGACTGATCTTAGGAGCTGTCAGATACCTTTCACCTTTTGATATAAGACTGCCTAGATAAATAACTGCAGTGTATCCTGACAACATCTCTTCCACCCTTTACTGATTCGTATCATAGGATCAGGTGATGCCCCTCCCCCAGTGACTCTGTAAGTAGGGCCTTGTCTTTGCCAATCAGGAGGTGAAACCTGATACCACAGACATTCCACTGGACCCAGTCACTGGAGTACATAGCAGTGACTGGTGATCACCCTCCTTTTCAAACTGAGCTTTAGATACCATTAAAGTAACACCAGAGAAACAAAACAACCTCCAGATGCCCAAAAAGCAATAAACCTCGGACAGAAATGTAAAGAAAAATTCAGCTATGGCTCCAGAAGGCCCCCAAAAGAAAGAACCACACACCTTCCCAGACAAAGAAGCCTTTCTGAAATTATCGGAGGGCAAGTACAAAAGGATTACATATACAGCCCTCCTAGACCTTATACAAAATGCAGCAGAGCAAAATGAAAAACTAAGCAAGTTGTTCAATCTGATGGAACACCAGTACTCTGAAATCCAACACATCAAGAACAAAATCAAAGAGGTAGAAATTTCAACTCAAAGCCAAGAAAACAGAAAGGAACAAATGGAAACAAGACTTTCTGACTTGGAAGACGGAGCTACTGACTCCAGCATCAATGAGGAGACATCAGAAAACAGAAACAAGAAAAATGAAGAAGCATGTGGGATTCTATTAAGAGGAACAACCTACAATTAATTGGAGTTCCTGAACAGGGAGGGACACCTGAAAACACAGAGAGTATTGTTGGTCAGCTGGTGACTGAAAACTTCCCTGAAATTATGAAAGAAGAGAATTTAGATACCCTAGATGCATATCGAATGCCACTCAATATAGATCCCCCCCAAAAGATGTATTATAATCAGCCAAACCAAGTGCCATTGAGTTGGATCTGACTCATGGTACCCTACAAGCTTAACAAAATGAAGCATAAGCAGTAACTCTTAAAGGTAGTGAGACTCAAAGCAAAGCTAACATTCAGAGGGAAATCCTGTAGGCTTTCATCTGATTTCTCAGCAGAAACAATGTTGGCAAGAAGGCAATGGGATGACACATTCAAAGCCTTGAAGGAGAAAAACTTCCAACCAAGAATTTTATATCCTGTAAAACTATCTTTCAAATATGAAAATGAAATTAAGACAGAAACTCAGAAACTTTGTAAAAACCAAACCAAAGCTACAAGAAATACTGAAAGAAGCTTGTGGCTTAGAAGAACAAAATCATTAACTCTGTATTTTAGGAGGAAATACAGGACACATCATCCAGAAACCGAAACCTATTCACTTAGGGAAGACTCCAAACTCAAAGCTATATTAGAAGAAGTGATTCAGTGATTGTATTGTGAAAACTATGATATCATCATATTAAAAAGAGGGATATACTACAGTGGTTATAGTCCTTCCAGATGGAGAGGAAGTTAATAAAACTTGTAGTAGTTAAAGCTGTGTTTAAACATAGATTATTAAAGGGGATCATGGGGGTAGCTGCAAAGCATAACAAAGATGCAACATATTAAAGCAAGAAACATAATACAGGAGTCTCAACAACCATAAAACCCACCGTGAAAAAGATGAAAAATCAACTCTTAAAGATGTCCCAGAACAGAATAGTAAAAGCAACAGAGAAAACATCAACACAAAAAGGAACACATCACAATGACAGCACTAAACACATACCTATCAATAATTACATTGAATGTAAATGGACTGAACACTCCAGTAAAGAGACAACAAGTGACATCTTGGATGAAAAGACACTACCTGTCTATATATTGCTCACAAGAAACTCACCTTAGACTTAAAGATATGAACAAACTGAAAATTAAAAGATGGAAGAACATATAGCAAGCTAACAATACACAAAGAAAAACAGGTGTGGCAATACTAATGTCAAATAAAATAGATTTTAATGTAAAATCCTTCATCGTGGACAAGGATGGACACTATTGCTGAAGGGTTCAATATATAAGCAGAACTTAACAATATTAAATATTTATGCACCCAATAGTAAAGCATTACATAGAAGAAACACTAATTACACTCAAAAATGAGATGCATCACTCCACAATAATAGTGGAAGGCTTCAACACAACAATCTCAGTATTGGACAGATTTTCTAGAGAAAAGCTCAGTAAAGACACACAATATCTTATTGCCACAATAAACTAACTAGAGCCCATCACCATATACAAAACTTTCTATCCGTTAGCAGACAACTATACCTTATTTTCCAGTGCACATGAAACATTTTCCAGAATAGATAATGTGTTAGGACATAAAGCAAATCTTAACAAAATTCATACCATTGAAATATTACAAAGCATCTTCTCAGACCATAAAGCCATAAAAGTCAAAATCAATAGCAGAAAAAACATAGATAGAAAGTGGAACTCACGGAAACTGAACAACTTGCTCAGAAAGCCATGAGTTATAGAAGAAATAAAGGACGAAATAAAGAAATTTATGGATGCAAATGAGAATGACAACACTTCTTAATAGAACCTATAGGGTACAACCAAAGCAGTGCTCAGGGGTTAGTTTATCTCTATGAATGAACACATCTGGAAGGAAGAAAGAACCCAAACCAAAGAACTAACCCTACAGCTTGAATAAGTATGGAGACAGCAACAGAGGAACTC
Organism: Heterohyrax brucei; assembly: GCA_028571685.1. Taxonomy (NCBI): domain Eukaryota; kingdom Metazoa; phylum Chordata; class Mammalia; order Hyracoidea; family Procaviidae; genus Heterohyrax; species Heterohyrax brucei. Next base: position 82,056,184 of record CM053143.1, read on the forward strand.
CTCAGGCCCTAGAAGAAAACAGATCATAAAGATTAGAGCAGAACTAAACGAATTAGAGAATAGAAGAAGAATTTTAAAAATTGGATAGACCAAAAGCTGGTTTTTTGAAAAGATCTACAAAATTGACAAACCATTGGCTAAACTTACTAAAGAAAAACAGGAATGGAAACAAATGAAATGGGAGATGTCACAACAGATCCAACAGAAATAAAAAATATCATAACAGAATACCATAAAAGACAGTACTCCAACAAATTTGAAAACCTAGAAGAAATGAACAAATTCCTAGATTCGCATCACCTACCCAAATTATCACAAGGTGAAGCAGCACAACTCAATAAACCCATCACAAAGCAAGAGATTTAAAATGTCATCAAAATAGTACCAACCAAAAAAAAAAAAAAAAAAAAAAAGCCCTGTCCCAGATGGCTTCACCACAGAATTATGCAAAGCTTTTAGAGAAGAGTTATCTCTAATACTACTGAGACTATTTCACAACATAGAAAAGGATGGAATATTTATAAATTTATTCCATGAAGCCAACATAACCCTGATACCAAACCCAAGGAAAGAGCCAACAAAAAGAACTACAGACCAATATCATTCATGAACCTAGATGCAAAAATCTTCAGCAAAATACCTTGCAATAGAATACAACAACATATCAAAAAAATAATTCAGCACAATCAAGTTGGATTCATACCAAAGATGCAAGGCTGGTTCAACATCAGAAAAACCATTAATGTGATCAGCCACATAAAAAACACAAAAGACAAGAATCACCTGATTTTGTCTACTGATGCAGAAAAGGCATTTGATAATGTCCAACACCCTTTACTGCTAAAAACTCTCAGCACAATAGGAATAGATGGCAAATTCCTCAATGCAATAAGTGCCATTTATACAAAGCCAAATGCCTACATCACCCTGGATGGAAACAGAATGAAACAATTCCCCTTGAAAACAGGAAATAGTCAAGGATGCCCACTCTTACCTCTCCTATTCAACATTGTACTAGAAGTTCTAGCCAGAGCAATTACACAAGACCAAGAAACAAGGGGCATCTACATCAGCAAAGAGGAAGTAAGCCAAGCCAAGCCAAGTGCCGTTGAGTTGGATCCGACAGAGAATCCTAAAGAAGCCATAAGAAAACTACTCAAACTGATGGAAGAGTGCAGCAAAGTATCAGGATACAAGATAAACATAAGTTACACCACTGATGATATTAGTAAAGAAGAAATCACCAAATCAATACCATTTACTATAGCCCCTAAGAAGAGAAAATATCTAGGAGTAAATCTAACGAGAAAAATATCAGACCTTTACAAAGACAACAACAAGACCTTACTACAACAAACCAAGAGAGACTTACATAAATGGAGAAACCTACCCTGCTCATGGATGGGAAGACTTAACATTGTGAAAATGTCTATTTTAACGAAAGCAATTTACTTATGTAATGCAATCCTAACACAAATTCGTGTGACATTTTTTACAGACATAGAGAATCAAATCACCAACTTCGTTTGGAAAGGGAAGAAACTCTGGACAAGTAAAGCACTACTGAAGAAGAACACACTGGGAGGCCTCTCACTACCTGACTTTAGAACCTATTACACGGTCACTGTTGTCAAAACAGTCTGGTACTGGTACAAAAAGAGACCGATAGATCAATGGAATAGAGTTGAGACCCCAGAGATGCTACCATCCTCTTATGAACAGCTGATATTCAACAAAGGCCCTAAGACATTAAACTGGGGTAAAAGCAATTTCTTCAACAAATGGTGCTGGCAAAATTGGATATCCATCTGCAAAAAATTGAAACAAGATCCTATCTCACACCTTATCCAAAAACCAAATCAAACTGGATAAAAGACATATCAAATCTGGAACAATAAAGCTCATACAACAAGAGTAAGATCAAAAATGGAAGTTTTAATAGACAGTGTAGACAGACTCCAAAATCTGACTAACGAAGCAACAGAACAATAGAAGAGAATCTAGACAAACAGGAACTACTAAGAATCAGACACTTCTGGACATCCAAAGATTTTAGCAAAAAAATTAAAAGATCACTTACAGAATGGGAAGAATATTTGGCAACTATATGTCAGACCTACATCTGGTCTCCACAACCTATAAGGTACTACAAAATATCAATAAGAAAAAGTTAAATAACTCAATTAAGCGATGGGTGAAGAAGGGAGACAGACACTTCTCTAAAAAGGATATCCAGAAAGCCAAAAAACACATGTGGAAATGCTTACGATCATTAGCTATCAAAGAAATTTAAACAAAAACTATGATGAGACACCATGTTACCCCAACAAGGTTGGTCATGATCCAGAAAACACAAAATAACAAATGCTGAAGAGGCTGTGGAGAAATCTGAACTCTCCTACACTGTTGGTGGGATTGCAAAATGGTGAAACCTCTCTGGAAAGCAATCTGGTGCTTCCTCAAAAATCTGGAAATAGATGTACCATTTCACCCAGTAATTCCACTGCTCAGAATATACCCTACAGAATCAGGGGCATTCACACCAACAGATACATGCACGTGAATTTTTACTGCAGCACAGTCCACAATAGCAAAAAGATGGAATCAACCCAGATGCCCAACAACAGAGGAATGGATAGGTAAACTATGGTATGTATACTCACTGGAGAAGAAAAGATCTTTGATGGCTGCAAGAGTGAGGAGGGAGGGAGGGTGAGGGTATGGTATAGATTAGGTAGTTGATAGAAATTTGGTTGGAAATCAGTAACAACACACATTAGAAAGAAGAATAATTTTAACTGGACTTCAACATAACATGATTACTCTTCCCATTTAACCCAATATTGCAAGGTCAGAGTAACTGGGGCAGGGGTCCAGGGACCATGGTCTCAGGGGACATCCGGACAGTTGGCATAATCAATGTTTTGCTAAGAGGGCCTTCTGCACCCCACATTGGTATGTGTTGTCTGGGGTCTTAAAAGCTGCCAAGCTGCCATCTGAGGTACACCAAAAGTCCCAAATCAGCAGGAATGGATGATCACCAAGGACCAAAATGACATGGGAGAAAGAGAACCCAGAAGGCAGAGAGACCCACGTGAGTGGATGACTACATCACACATGACCAGAAGAATCAGATGTTGCCAGGCCACCACCAGTGACAACTGTGATGGGACTCACAAAGTTAAGACTCGCTGGCAACACAAGAGTTAAAAGGGATGCGCCCTGAGATCTTCACTAAAAGACCACAGTTGATGGTCCAGGGGCCTCCGGGTTCCCCTGGGAGCATGTCCCCTGCCCCTGATACCGCCCCTGTCCATAAATCATAATGGAGGTCAACTCTTTAGACAGAAATGGAATGGACTTGGTGGGAGAGAGAGTAGAGAAGATGCAGAAGAGGAGATAGGATATTATTAGGAGAATAGTGCATGTATACAATGGAGAGGAGGAGTGTGCTGTCACAGGGCAGGGAGAGCAGTGGGAGCTGCACATAGGTGGGCATGCAAATTTATATGGGATTGTACACTTTCATTCAATCATCATCATCATAATAAAAATTCTATTTCCTGAGGAAAGGGGCTTTGTTAATTTTCTGGCTGGTACCAGTGTGCCTCATGATTGATAAAAAGAATCAAATTCAACCTTTGTAAAAGCTATTTTAGCAAAGAGCAGTGGTTTTACACTTTTCAGAGAAAGAGAAGTATTTTTTGTAAAAGACTGAAGGGGGAAATAACAGTTTGCAACATGGTAGAGTATAACTGAGTCGCACCTAACTATTGCACACCTTATTTACAGAAATATTATAGTGCAGTAGGTCTTTCTGCCTATGGAAAAGTAACTTTCTTTTCATAGATAAGTCTCCAGTTCTGAATAATCAAATATGCCATTACAGACAGTATAAAAACTGTTCAATACCTTAGTACCTATGTTTATGTTTTCTGAAGTGCATCAAATTATATGAATCATATATGTAAATGGAAAAAATTATTTTTTAGGTATAGATATCTGAGCATCAGTCTGCATAAAACTTGTTTCTAGAATAGAGCAGAACTTCCCCCATAGAGTTTATAAGACTGTAATCATTACAGAAGCAGACTGCCACATCTTTCTCTCACAGAGGGATGGGTGGTTTCAAAGTGTGAAGCTTTTGGTTAGCAGCTGAGTGCTCAACTGCCATGCCACCAGAGAGTTTAGCAAGTATTTGATAATTCTTGTTTTGTGGATGGATCCCTTTGTATCTCATATTTTCTTGATGACTATTTTATACTATTAGAAATATTTGCTTAAACTGCAGGGTATCTTTTGTGCCATGGATTACGTATGAATATTTTCTAGGATGGGAAGTGGCTATTTGACAAATATCCAGAGATTTTAGGCCTGAAAGCCTGATACTTTATTTTGCCCCTATCCTTTATTTGGCAAAGTAATAGGTTCGACAATTTGGTTGTGATAAAATGAAACTTTAAAAAGAGCATGACACACAAGTGCAGGGAAGTATATGAAAACGTTAAGCTTAAAATTGTGGGGAAAAACCTTGCATATTGTAAGGGAGTTTCACTCTCCTCATAGCTAAAACTATTTATTTGACCTGATAAGATCCTAAACTATACTGTGTGCATCAGACACTATTTATGATTAACTGATTCACTTTCCGTAACTATTCTCTTTTTCTCCCTCCCTCCATCTGTTCTTTCTCTTTTCTTATGAGAGGTAGAATAAGATAGACACTCTGGTGGCATAGTAGTTAAGTGCTAGAGCTGCTAACCATAAGGTCAGCAGTTCAAATCTTCTAGAAGCTCCTTGGAGACTTTATGGGGCAGTTCTACTCTGACCACAGGTCACTGTGAGTCAGAATGGACTCACCAGCCGTGGGTATCATGACATCGTTATGTAATGTGCAAGCTCTTAAGTTTGATTGCCTGAGATTTTTATCTTATCTCCAACATTTTGCAATTTTGTATCTTCAGACAAGATAGGCTGCTTGTGTATGTCACAGCTTTCCACTGTAAGTGGAGAAAATATTAACACCTCTTAATGAAATTGTATTAAATTTTAATACTGACAAAATATATAGAAGAATAATGTAAAGGGTACTCAAGATATCTTACTATTTGAGATTCATTGCTTTTAATGCACTTAATAATCACCATCATTTTAGAAATTAAATAAAACATGTAAGACTCATGATTTTAACACATTTTTCAAATGCAATAAAGTATGTTCAGGAAACACCCCAAATATATATGTTTTGTTCAGTGAATTATTGCAAAATAAATGTCCATGCCATCTGGTAGTACCCTGCTGTTTCCTCCCCATCACTCTTATGCCTCTACCCCAAAGACACCTTCTTAACCTCTGCTTCTGTGTATAAACTCTAGCAATGATCTTACATGTTATAAGGAGGTTTTAGTTCTCACAAAGTTGAAAATGTATGTTCCTACATTATATTTATATTCCAAAATTATACATATATATACACACACACATATATACGTATATAAGTACATATATATTTATGCCAAGTGCCAGACCCAAGTGCCATCGAGTAGATTTATAGGTGCATGTATATGTATATATACACGTGTATATATGTATGTGTACACATACACACATACACATTTTATTCTGGAAAATTTCAAGGAAACAAAAATTAGAAAGAAAATTACAATGACTTTTCAGGTACCATAACCCAGCTACAACAATCACTCACTCATGACAAATTTTACTTTAACTATAATTCCATTTGACTATCTTTATAGATTATTTTGGATCAAATATATTACCTTATAGTATTTTATTCTTAAATATTTCAGAATTAATCTTAAAAAGAAAGGACAAGAAACGTTTCTAGCATGGCCCCTAGACCTGCTGTTGCCCCTGTGCAGAAAACACTGCTGAGGTCAACTCTTCAGACAAAAAAGGACTGGATTAGGGGCCACAATGTGACCACATGGTGTGTGTACTTAATGGTTCAATGCATCTATAGGATGCTGTCCTACTAGTCTCTCTAGATGAGAGAGGAGAGGGTGGAGAGGAGGGGACAAGTGATTGTTAAGAGGATTCAAGTATAGAACAATAAGGAGTATGCTGTCACCGGGCATGGAGAGCAGAACGAGCTGCAGGTAGGTGGACATGCAAATTTAATTTGGATTGCATACTTTCACTTAATCACAATTAAAAAAATAATGTTTCTTTAGAGCTCAACCATATACTGCATCATGTCACTGAATACCCAGTCATACAACAAATTTCCCTGTGTGCATCTGTAAAACCTGTTGGATTAAATAAGAACAAAATGATGTCAATGCACTGTATTTGCTTGGCGTATTTCCTAAATCCTTTTTAATCTACAGATTCCTTCTGTGTTTAATTTTTCACCTTGCAATTCATTTGTTGAAGTAACTGTCCTGGTTACTGTTCTAGTCATCTAGTGCTGCTACAGTAGAAATATCACCAAAGTGTTTTTGCTTTTGCTGTGAAAGGTAGAATTTTTTTTTTTAATGCTACTGCATGTACAAAATGTTTATAATGTTCTTTTCTGGCATCAGCTGCCATGGAGTTCAAATAACAATTCAATTTATCCTTTAAAAAATATTGATATTAAGTGTTTTAAATAACTGCCTAATGTTCATTAAGATTCCACACTCTCGGACATCACTTGGGCCAAATGTACAACACTTTTATATTGCTCTTAAAATCTTCATAGAACCAAACCAAGATTTTTTGAAACCTTTTTTCCCACAAATTTAATTCCACATATACTTCTCTCACTTCTAGCCTATGACTTAATTCCTTTCTTTACTGATTAAAACTGACTTTATTTTACCTGAACTCTATAGTGAAGTAATTGGTACAAATTCTCAGAGAAGTACAGAGTACTGTCTTAGGGGTTAAGTGCCTGGGGAATGGAAGTCAGTGACCTGAATGACAGAGTGATTAAAAGCTTGGCTACAGATCAAAAGTCAGCAGCTCAAATCCACCAGCAACCCCTTATAAGCCTCATGGGGCAGTTCTGCTTTGTCCTATGAAGCCACCATGAGTAGGAATAAACTCAAAGGCCGTGGATTTGGTTTGGTTTGGGACCTGGGTTTGGATCCTGGCTTTTCTCTAAGATGGATAGCTTGCTAGAATTCTGAACACAGTTTAATTTTATGCCACATTCATTCTATTTAGTTTCATTATCAAACTGCACCTCAACCTGCAATGAAATAGTAGCTACAAGTGAAACAGTTCAAGTTTCCTTTATCTGGATCACTCAGCTGCTTATTCTAATTAAATGATGGCTTTTTCCGTCTTTAGCACAACCCTTTGGGATATAGGAATCTGGCAAACTTTCCCCCAAATCTAACAGTGCCACATAAAGTAGAAATTAGATTCAACCTAACATCAAAGGTCACAGGAATCTAATTAGCATTCACCAAGGGACTGCTTTACTCCTTCAACACTAGGGTTTTGACCAGCATTGAACTAGCATGACAAAACTAAACATATTTCTGTTTATGGGCGCTGCTTGAACACTTCACTGCTTGAGGGAATTGTTGAACCCCATCAATACAAAGGGCATTACAACTTTTGTATACCCTCTTGTAGTGATTAATGCAACTTTCCTTTGCTTTAGAGTTGTTTGAATTACAAATACGTCTGGGAAAAAATTGCTATAATGTTGAGACTTTTGGCTTACACCGTGTTTTTCTATCAGCAAGTAAATCTACTTTTGATTTAAACACATAATATGGCCAACTAACTACCTGACAGTACTAATTTTAACAAATCATTTGGTATTTGAAAATGATTTGTTAAGTCAGGAGTTTAGGGGGGCATTTTAGTATTTTTCATTTTGTGTTTACAAACTTTTCTAAGAGAATTGTTTTTCTCCTGCACCAGGAGAGACAAGAGAGATTTTTCTTGATTCATAGACCTCCATTCTTCACTAGCCTTAGAAGCAGGGCACTGTTTTACTAGCAGATTAATAGAGTGTGAACCAAAAATAAGAAAGAATTGAAGAAAAACAGCATTTCAAATCTTGTCAGTTTATCCAGGAAATCATGGTGTACCTACAGGGGATTAGGAGACTTGCTTGTTTTGAAGGCTGTTTATCCTGTAGAGTTGGAAATAAGTCCTTTACTGACTTTTTTATTCAAAGTTTGGTATATTCACACTACATTATTTTTTCTGTATCAAGTAGCATTAAAATCATGCATAGATATTACAACCAGGTATTCAGTGGTCAAGAGCTACAGCTGCCCTACGGGATTGCTTTGAGTTCAGACCAACTCAATGGCAATAGGTCTTTTGTTTTGTATTTTAATTCAGAGAAAGATCAGAAAGAATAGGCCAGCAGAAAATGATGTATTCGATGTGTTAATATGTACCACCTCTGAGAAAAGTGGAAGAAAGGAATATATTGAACACTGAACTTCAACTTGAAGTATATTACTGTGTAGAGGAGGCAGACAGCTATTGTTAAAGGTATGGAGGCAGGGTTGAATGTATTCTTTATACTGTCATTTGTGCTGCCAAGGGGAAAAAAGTTGAGAACCACACCTGAAATTGCAAGTTGGAATAAAAGAAAATAATTGAATATGGTTGAACCAGTATCAGAAGCAAGAGACGAGTTGAAAGGCCATCCTAGAATGTATTGAATGCTTTTATTTTATTTTCTCAAAGCCCTTCCGGCTGGCTCTAAGCAATCATCTATTTTACTGAGCACAAAATTCAAAAGTGGAGAAAAGCAATAGCCTTTCTGGATATTCCTAGGGACAATGGAAAGGAGAATATATTATAACTTAGAGTGAATGATCATGCTTTATTTTAGAGTAGTATAGCTAAGAATTGACATGCTTCTGTTTTTTAAAAAGACTGAAACCTCATTCTAAGTCATTTTCAACTAATATTTTATTTTAAATGGATTTAGAGACCCTGTTTTCTAAGAAAACATTTTTTCTCCCAAACAGGATTTTCAGGCACTGCCTGTAAGAATGTATTTATTGTTCAATGTATTAAATCTTGTGACAAAATAATACAGAGAAAGTTGATAACACCCAACATTTATAAGACATTTTAGCTTTTTTATGTGTGTGCAGAAGATTTCTAATATTGAAACTAAAAACCAAATACAAGAACATTAAAGACAAATTTTGTATGGCATATATAAGAGTAAGGTAGAAGACAGAAATAAGATAAAAACATTTTATGTGATACTCAAGAGATTATTATTTATTGTAAAATTTTGAATTTGGCAGAAATAAGTAAACAAGTTATTCTTCTGCACAATATACATTAATATTATTGGTGATTATATGATGTCCACCCTGTAATAAACAAATGGGAAGAAAAAGAGTCCTTAGATTAACTATTTGTCCTTTTCTAAGAGTTCAAATAATAGCCATATAATTTGTAATTGTTGCTTTCAGCTGTGTTCATTCTTTTAATTAGTACCATTGAAAAATTTTGCAATCATCCTTTAGAGTCCACAAATTCATGCTTCTTCATGAGTTTCATAGTGCTTTTTATGTCTTCAGCAAGTGATACCCTTACAAAATTCTCTTGATCGTTATAATTGCCTTAGTTTAAGTTTCTTTTCTGGAGGATGTCTTTGTATTTATTCACTCTAGCATTCCTTTATAATATCACAGATGTTTATAAATATTTTGCAGTACTTGATTGCCTGAATTTATTTATAAGTAAGGAGCCAGTTCAGTGTTTACAAACAGAAAATAATTCAGATCCAAGTCAGGTAACATAACTGTGTGCTATGGAAATGTGTTAATGGTTGTAGTCAGTGTTAGGACCTGCAAGGAAGCAGAGATTACATATCTGTTTAAAACATTCATATTAATACATTTCATGAATAATGTGATCACCAGATACAAGTAGTTAACATTTTTGAATTATTACTGCAAGTCAGGTATTCTTCTAAATACTTTAGAGGCATTCTTTAATGTACTCTGTGAGGTAAACATCATTACTATTATTTCTACTTTGCAAACAAGAAAACTGAGGAATAAAGAGGATAAGTATCTTAAACAAAATTACTCTGCAGATAGGTGGCAGGTTCTGAATTTACATGTGGACATTCTAACCCTGAATGACCACATGGCCTTTACACTGCCAATATTAGTCAAAATATGTGTTGATCTCAGACTGTGATTTGGTACCCAAGCCTAGACACATTGGCTTTGGCAGATGCAGTGTGTTTCCTCAGTACAAGTTAAATATTGTTCTAGTACAACAGGAATACCGTCTCCCTTAGTAGATTATTCCTTGCTGTGGTAGATGGGGGCTTGTGGGGTGGGAGGAAGAAAGCAGTGTAAAGTGATTTTGTTGTATCTAGGCAGCTTTATCATATATGGGAAGCTGATCAATTAGGCATGAGACAGCCAGAAGCCACTTTTACCTGTTTCTCTCTATGGTTCCTTCAGTCATTCTGGGAGTTTCCTGATATAGATGCCATCTCTATTTAGAGAATGGTTTTTATGACTCGATCCTGTGTAATGTTTATAAAAAAGAAGACTTTTTCTTTTTAAGATTAGGGTATCAGCACAGCCTTCTGCTGAATATTAGTTACCCTGTAAAACTTCCAGCATCAATCTGTTTGTTCAGTCAGTATTTGTGGGAACTGGCCAACACAATCAATAGGACAGCCATACAGTATATTTGAAGTGTGAAGATTTTCCATTGATCTATCTGTCTGTCTGTCTGCCTTTCTATCTATCATGTATCATCATCATCATCCTTTAACTATCTACTTCACAAAAATGGTGTAAGACTGAGGAACATTTTGTTCTGCTGTGCATGAGCTCTCCGTGCATTGACAGCTGACTAGAAGGCAACTAGCAAAAACAGCACACTTTAGAGAGACAGACAGGTAGACAGATAGATGAATTATATCTTCATATCCTTGTGGATTTCATGTCTTATGGGAACATTTTTCCTGTTCTCCAAATATCAGCATGAAGGCTAATGCAAAGCTCTCTTAAAGATACGACATGGTCAAGTTCTCTAAATACTAATTTGTCATTGCTGTTGCTAGGTGTTGTTGAGTTGGGTCTGACTCATAGTGACCCTGTATTCTACAGAACAAAACACTGCCTGGTCCTGAGCCGTGCCAACAATCATTGTTATGCTTGAGCCAGTTGTTGCAGCCACTGTGTCAATCCATCTCACTGACGGACTTCCTCTTTTTCACTGGTCATCCACTCTACCAAGCATGATGTTCTTCTCTGGGAACTGATCCTTCCTGACAACATGTCCAAAGTATGTAAGACTCAGTCTTGTCATCCTTGCTTCCAAGGAACACTCTGGTTGTACTTCTTCCAGAAGAGATCAGTTTCTTCTTTTGGCAGTTTGTGGTGCATTCAATATTCTTCTCCAACACCACAATTCAATGGCTTCAATTCTTCTATCTTCCTTATTCATTGTCCAGTTTTCACGTGTATATGAGGTGATTGAAAATAGCTTAAGTCAGTCATACCTGAGTCTTCAAAGTGACATCTTTACTTTTCAGCACTTTAAAGAGGTCTTTTGCAGCAGATTTTCCCAATGCAATGCATAATTTGATTTCTTTACTGATGCTACCAAATGAAATGAAACCTTCAACAAGCTCATTTTTTTCTGGAGGGGGTGGAGTCAAGATTGTGGACTAAGTACACATCTCCTTATATCCCTCTGGAAACTAAGACCTGAACTGATAATCAAACAGAGCCTCCTGGTCACCTAGTGAGCCCCCAGGACATGGCACAGGGCTGTTAATTTGGACTTCATACCACTGAATGAAAAACCTCCTCTCTTTCCCTGACTCCCACTGCTGGCTAGCCCTGGCTGTCACAGACTGAAGGTCAACGCATCAGTTTGACTTTTTTTTTCTCTGTCTTGGCCAGTGGGTGGAGCTGGGTCATGCCTAGCAGTTAGACTCAGATGCACTGCTGGTGGGATAGGCAGGTAAAATTGCCATATTTTGAGAGCCAGACTTAGGACTCTGTTCATCTAGCCACTTTGGGCCTGTCTTTTTATCTCTGCCACAGCGTGCTTTGTATGGAACTGCAGGGCCCATGTGCCAGATGTCATGTTGGATATGGAGATTTTAGAGGGATCTAATTCTTAGCCTAGGAGCCAGTGCTTACAAACAGGACAGCACTTCCCCAACAGAACAGCAGTAGTTTACAGTGTTGCCTATGGCAGGGGCCCAGTGACAGAGACTGAGGACTCACTATCTCTAGGCACATTTAGTCCCTCTATCTGCTGACCGTGTGGAGGGCACCAATTTAGATATGCTGGACCTAATTCTTAGCTTGGAAGCCAGAGCCTGCCCACAGGAGAGTGCTTTTCTACCAGAAAAGCAGTACTTTACACAGTTTATGCTGAGGCTTGGCCCTGTCAGCAGAGGCCAACAGGGCAGTAGCATTGCTGTATTTTGAACTAGTTTGTATCATCTGGGGTTGGATATAGGGATGCTTACTTTGCCAACTGGGAAGAGGGACTTCTACACCTGAAAACCTGACTGACTTGGAAAGCAGTCAGATACATTTTGTTTTACATTTTAAGACAGCCTAGAGAAACATCTGCAGTCCCTCACAGTATCTCTCCCAGCCTTTACTTACTCACATGAAACCCAAAAAGGAACAGGCACTTGTGGCATACAAGAAATCACCAATGGCTTCAGAAGGCTCACAAACAAAACAACCAAGGAGTTTTCCAGATGAAGAAACTTTTCTGAAATCATCAGAAGATGAATACAAAAGGATTGTATACAGAGCCCTCCTAGACTTTATGCAAAATGCAGCAGAGCAAAATGAAAAATTAAGCAAGCTGTTCAACCTGATGGAACATCAGTACTCTGAAATCCAGCAGATCAAGAACAAAATTAAAGACATAGAAACTTGCATTCAAAGCCAAGAAAACAGGATGGAACAAATGGAAAAAAAGAATTTCTGACTTGGAAGACAGAGCTACTGACACCAGTGTCTATGGGCAGAAATCAGAAAAAAGAAATGAGAAAAATCCTCTCTGAAGAGGAACAACCTTCGATTAATTGGAGTCTCTGAACAGGATGAGACACCTGAGAACACAGAATATTGTTGCTGAGCTGCTGACAGAAAACTTCCCAGAAATCATGAAGGAAGAGAATATAGATATCCCAGATGTATATTATACACCACTCAATATAAATCTCAAAAGAAAGACTCCAAGACATATTATAATCAAGCTTAACAAAATGAAACATAAGCAACAACTCTTAAAGGCAGCAAGACTCAAAGCAAAGCTGACATTCAGGGGGAAACCCTGTAGACTTTCATCAGATTTCTCAGCAGAAACCACGCTGGCACGGATGCAGTGGCATGACACATTCAAAGCCTTGAAGGAGAAAGACTTCTAACCAAGAATTATATATCCTGCAAAACTATCTTTCAAATATAAAAATGAAATTAAGACATTCCCAGAGAAACAGAAACTCAGAGACTTTGTAAAAACCAAACCAAAACTACAAGAAATACTGAAAGAAGTTCTTGGCTTTGACTTAGAAGAACAAAACCACTAACTTTATATTTTAGAATGACACATCATCCAGAATTCTAGTCAGTTAGGAAAGGCTCCAAGCTCAATCACAGCTTTAATACTGAAAGAAACATTCCAGTGATTATCATGAAAACTATGGTGCCATCATATTAAAAAGAGGGATGTACTATAGTCGTTATAGTCCTTGCAGATGGAGAGGAAGTTGACGAGACTGGTAGTAATTAAAATTGGGTTTACATATAGTTTATTAAACGGGATCATAGGGGCAGCCATAAAGCACAACAAAGACGCAACATACCATATCAAGAAATGCAACACAGGAGTCTCTACAAAATCAGCTCTGAAAAGGTCAAAAATCAACTCACCAAAAAGAAAGTCCCAAAACAGACTAATAAGAACAACAGAGAAAACATCAACACAAAAATAAACATATCACAATGGCAGCAGTGAACACATACCTATCAATAATTACATTGAATGTGAATGCACTGAATGCTCCAGTAAAGAGACACAGAGTGACAGCTTGGATGAAAAGACATGACCCATCCATATGTTGTCTATAAGAAACTCACTAGAGACTTAAAGATAGGAACAAACTGAAAATTAAAGGATGGAAGAATATATACCAAGTTAACAATCAACAAAGAAGAGCAGGGGTGGCGATTCTAATCTCAGACAAAATCAATTTTAATGTCAAATCCACCATCATGGACAAAGATGGACACTATTTATTGCTGAAAGGTTCACTACACAAGCAAGACTTAACTATATTAAATATTTATGCACCTAATATCAGAGCACCTAAATATGTCAAAGAAACAGTGAAACTCTCAAAGAAGAATTAGATTACTCCATAATAATAGTGGGAGACTTCAATACTCTACTCTAAATACTGGACAGACCTTCTAAAAAAAAGATCAATAAAGATACAGAAGACTTTATTGCCACAATTAACCAACTAAACCTCACTGATATATACAGAACTTTCAACCCATCAGCCGACAACTACATCTTCTTCTCTAGTGCACGTGGAACATTCTCCAGAATTGACCATGTGTTAGGACATAATGCAACTCTCAACAAAATCCATACCAGTGAATTACTGCAAAGCATCTTCTCAGATCATACAACCATAAAAGTTGAAATCAATAGCAGAAAAAATATAGATGGAAAGTGGAACTCTTGGAAACAGAACAATGTCTTGCTCAAAAAACCATGAGTTATAGATGAAATCAAGGATGAAATAAAGAAGTTCATGGATTCCAACAAGAATGCAAACACTTCCTACCAGAACCTATAACATATAGCCAAAGCAGTGCTCAGAGGTCTGTTTATCTCCATAAATGCACATATCTGGAAGGAAGAAAGAAACCAAATTAAGGAACTAACCCTACAGCTTGCACAGGTAGAAAGAGAACAAAAGAGGAACCCTTCAGTCACCAGAAGAAAACAGATCATAAAGATCAGTGCAGAACTAAATGAATTAGAGAACAGAAAAACATTTGGAAGAATTGAAAAGACCAAGAGCTGTTTTTTTAAAAAAGATCTACAAATTTGACAAATCATTGGCTAAACTTACTACAGAAAAACAGGAAAGGAAACAAATAACCCAAATTGTAAATGAGAGGGGAGTTGTCACAACAGATCCGACAGAAATCAAAAATATCATAACAGAATACTATGAAAGACTGTACTCTAGCAAATTTGAAAACCTAAAGGAAATGGACCAATTCCTTGATTCGTATCACCTACCCAAATTATCACAATGCAAAGCAGAACGAGTTAATAAACCCATCACAAAGGAAGAGATTGAAAACTCATCAAAAAACTGCCAACCAAAAAAAGCCTGGGCCCAGATGCCTTCACTGCCGAATTCTACCAATCTTTTAGAGAAGAGTTATCTCCAATACTACCGAGACTATTTCATTTTTTTTTCTGTATTTGTCATCGTATTGCTTATTGGTCCAAGATTTTTGTTTTCTTGATGTTAAGGTATAATCCATACTGAAGGCTGTGGTCTTTAATCTTTATCAGTAAGTGTTTACAGTACTTTTCACTTTCAGCAAGCAAGGTTGTGTCATCTGCGTAATGCAGGTTGTTAAGATTCTTCCTCCAATCTTGATACCCTGGTCTTCTTCAGGTAGTTCAGTTTATCAGACTATTTGCTTGACGTACATATTGGATAGGTATGGTGAAATCATACATCCCTGATGTACACCTTTTATGACTTTAAACCATGCACTGTCACTTTCTTCTTTTCAAAGGACTGCCTCTTGATCCATGTACAGTTTCCTCATAAGCACAATTAAATGTTCAGGAATTTCCATTCTTCACAATGTTATCCATAATTTGTTATGATCCACACAGTTGAATGCCTTTACATAATCAATGAAACACCAGTGTATCTGTTTCCAGAATTCTCTGCTTTCAACCAAGATGCATCCAGCATCAGCAATGATATCCCTGGTTCTACATCCTTGTTTGAATCCAGTTTGAATTTGTGGCAGTACCCTGTCAATATCCTGCTGCAGCTACTTGTGAATGATCTTTAGCAAAATTTTGCTTGAACACGATGTTAATGATATTGGTCAGTAATTTTCATATTAGGTTGAATCACCTTTCCTGGGAATGAGTATAAATACAGATCTCTTCAAGTCACTTGGCTACATAACTGTCTTTCAAATTTCATGGTGTAGACAAGTGAGCATATCCAGCTCTGCATGCATTTATTTAAACGTCTCAGTTGATATTCCATCAGTTCTTGGACACTTGTTTTTGTCATTGCCTTCACTAAAGCTTTGACTTCTTCCTTTAGTACCATTGGTTCCTGATCCTATACGGCCTCTTGAAATGGCTAAAGATCTACCAGTTCTTTTTGACATAACGACTTTCTGTATCCCTTTCATCTTCCTCTCAAACTTCTTGCACCCTTTAGTATTTTCACTGTAGAATCCTTTACTACTGCAATTTTGGGCTTGCATTTCTTCTTCAGTTGTTTCAGCTTGAGAAATACTGACTGTGTTCTTCCCTTATGGTTTTCTAACTTCATCTCTTTGCACATGTTATTATGATACTTCGCTTTCCCTTCCTGAGCCACCCTTTGAAATCTATTCAGCTCTTTTACTTCATTATTTCTTCCTTTTACTTTAGCTACCTGACATTCAAGGGCAAGTGTCAAAGTCTTCTGACAAACAATTTGGCCTTGTCTTTCTTACCATTTTAATGACCTCTTGCCTTCCTCATGTGTGATGTCTTTGATGTCATTCCAAACCTTATCTGGTCTTCAGTCATAGGTGTTCAGTGCATAAAATCTATTACTGTGGTGATCTCTAAACTCAGATGAAATATACTCAAGGTTGTACCATGGTTCTTGTGGAAGTTTTCTAATCTTCTTCAGTTTCAGTTCAAACTTGCATTTGTGCAATTGATGGTCTGTGCTGCAGTTGGCACCAGGCCTTGTTTTGACAATGACACTGAGCTTTTCCATTTTCTCTTTCCACAGATACAGTCAACTTGGTTACTAGATATTACATCTGGCCAAGTCCGTGTGTATAGTCACTGTTTATTTGGGTGAAAAAAGTTATTTCCAGTGAAGAATTTGTTGGTCTTGAAAAATTCTATCATGTGATCTCCAACATCTTTCCTAGCACCAAGACCATATTTTTCAACTACTGATCCTTCGCCTCTCCTTCCCACTTTTGTATTCCAATCACCAGTAATTATCAGTGCATCCTGATGGCACATCAGTTTCAGACTGCAGAAGCTGCTAGGTATTCTTCAGTTTGTTTTTCTTTGGCTTTAATGGCTGGTGCTTAAATTTGAATAATAATCACATTAACTGGTCTTTCTTCTAGGTATATAGATATTATCCTATCACCAACAACATTGTACTTCAGGATAGATCTTAAAACGTGCATTTTGATGATGAATGGAACATCATTCCCCTCTAACCTGTCATTCCTGGCATTGCAGATCATGTGATTATTTAATTTAAAGTGGCCAATACTAGCCCATTTCCACTCACTAATACCTAGGATATCAATATTTACACATTCTATTTCATTTTTGATGATTTCCAATTTTCCTAGGTTCATACTTCGTATGTTCCACATTCCATTTATTAATGGATGTTTACACTTGTTTCTTCTTACTTTGAGTCATGCCACCTCAGCAAATGAAGGTCTCAAAACCTTGACTCCATCTTCTTTATAATAATTGTACTCTGAGGAGGCAGCTCTTACCTAGCGGCCTTTTGGATATCCAACCTGGGGACCTGATCTTCCAGCACTGTATCTGACAGTGTTCTTCTGCTATTCCTAAGGTTTTCATTGGCTAATGCTTTCCAGAGGTAGACTGCTGAGACCTTCTTCCAAGTTTTCTTAGTTTGGAAGCTCAGCTGAAACCTGTTGGCCGTGGGTGATCCTGTTGGTATCTGAATATTGGTGGCATAGCTTCTAGCATCACAGAAACATGTAGGCCAAACTGACAGACTCATGAGAGAAATATCAGGTGGAGACAAAAAGTAGAAAAGTTAGCATGTTGTAATGCAAAGCAGGAAAGTTACTACTGCATACTATTGCCCTTGCCAGGTATATCTTGAACAAAATTTTGCTCAAATTTCCCAGGTATATCTCATATATACGAACCCTGATGGTGCAGAGCATAGGAGCTGCAGCTGTTTACCAAAAACTCAACCATGTAATCATCCATTCAATTCTTGGAAACCATATGAGGACATTTTACTCTGTCCTATAGGACTGCATAAGTCCAAACCCGATGGATGACAATGGGTTTGGCTTTGATTTTATATGTGTATCTCCACTGCTGTCAATTCAATTTTCACTGGTAACCAACCTTCTGGTTAGCAGCCAAGTTCTTAACCATTGCTCCACTCAGAATACACACACATAGACACACACGTAAGGCAATGCAAATGGTTAAGCTCTTTGTTATTAACTGAAAATATAGCATTTTGATCCAACTCAGAGGCATCTTGGAAGACAGAACTGGCTATTTGATTCCAAACGATCACAGTCTTAAAAAATCCATGGAACAGTTTTACTCTGTACGCGTTGGTCTCCATGAGTCAGAAACAACTTGATGGAACTAACAGCTACATGACTAGCTACATACGCTTTGCATTGTGAGACATATTTTGATTTGTTTTAATAGAGAAACCACATTTGTTTGGTACAGCAGGTGCAATAGGAGAAGCCACCTGATGAAGTGTATCTTGACCCACTCTTACTTTTATATCCCGCAAATATTTTACATGATCTAAGCTGACCGATGGAAGGTGAATGTATATGGAATTGTAAATCTCTGCATGTATGTAATTTTTTTGAACACAGAAATCCCTGAGTCTTCACAGATACTGTGGGATTTGATAATCACTATAATAATTTTGGAAACCCTGGTGGCATAGTGGGTTAAGTGCTATGTCTGCTAACCAAAAAGTCAGCAGTTCAAATCCACCAGGTGCTCCTTGGAAACTCTATGTGGCAGTTCTACTCTGACCTCTAGGGTTGCTAAAGTTGGATCTGACTCAATGGCAGTGGGTTAGATTTGGGTTTGAATAATAATTTTTGTTGTCAGGAGAATATGTAGTTTCCAACTGAACCTGTCTAGCCATGATATTCTTTTTTTTTCCATGAGTGAAGAAAATAATAAAAAGTATTTTGTCAGTCCATCTTTGTCCTTATAACTTGGAGAATAACATATTGCACTGTCTAATATTCTACTGGTCTACACTTGGGTTAAATGTACATCTACAAACCAGCATCTATCAGACTCTACGTTGACCTGCAGACCAGAGATGCCTTGTGGGTCCAAGGAATTAGAATATTATCAAATAGACCCTAAAACACTTGTGCAATTTGCCCCTTATCTGGTTGCCTAAATAAATGACATGGATTCTTTTGAGAAGATTAGAGGGTAAGATCAACGTGTGTGCTGATATCAAAATCCTTCTTCGGAGATACTAGTCTTGTATTCAGACAATAATATGGTTTTCCAAGTCTGGAAAACAGACAAGTCTAATTTTTTGACTAAGTCTATTTTCTGTTTATGAGTCCTAGATTTCGTTTTATTTTGATTAGAGTTACAGGGATCCTGAACACTTCAAGTTGTTATTTCCCAAGTTTAGTTTACCTCTTTTGTTACTATTGGCATAAAGGGTGTGCCAGCCATTTTTCATGCCTCACCTTAGAGATAAGTGTTATTTCAGTTCTAATGTATTTAGTGTCAGTGGGTCCCTTTTGAAAGGTGTGAAGCTCAGCAGTTGGAGCCTCATTTTCATGTAAGTTGAGCATTCTATTAGATAATGCTTCTGGGATGTGTTAGTTTGGTAAACTTTGGCCGTTTTTCCTTTATTTCTATGAGATGAGGCTTGAAAGATATGGCTTTCCTGTGTGGTTGTTAGGGAGCCCTGATCCATTTGTTGTGGTTTTCTTGTGTCATATTTGGAAAATCAGAGGTTCTTCGTGTAGCCTAATGGAAAGCTCACTGTCATTGAATCAGTTTTGACTCATAGTGAATGGAAAGGTGCCCACAATAAATTACTTATCTAGCTCTCATTGGTATATTGTCGTACTTCAAATCAATGGCATCAGAGTGCCACTTGCCTTATTTCTGGGTTACGTTACCAGGTTACATTACCCAAAATCCATATTACCCAAGCCAAATTTAAACAAACTGAATTACTAAGCATACATTCCAGTACTGAAAGCACACACCATCCAAAAAAAAAACTGAGGAGAAAAAAATATAGTGATGAAAGGGTTACCACCTTCTTATTTTATTTGTATCATGAATTGTTAGCCACATGGAGATTCATCAATTTTATGATTTATCACCTACAGCCTGAAATCTATTTTTATGTTATACATTTATTGGAATGCTAATTGTAACAGACATCCAGTTGACTGTTACGGTTGTTGTTGCCATTTGCCTTGGTGTCTGCTGTGACTGACGATGAAGTGATTTATAACAGAGCAAAATGTTATTGAACCTGAATCATTTACATGATACTTGACATTTTTGAGACCACTATTGCATCTACTGTGTCAATTCATCTCATTAAGGGTTTCCCAGGTTTTCTCTGGCTCTCTACTTTATCAAACATGCTGCCTTTCTCTAGAGACTGGTCTTTCCTAATCATGTACCAAGATAAGCAGGATTAGGTCTCAGCATTCTAGCTCCCAAGAAGCATTTCTTTTAAGACTATTAGGGTAGCTGACTCAATATATAACACCTGGTGGTTATGTTCATCTAGTTGGAAGATTCCCACCGAAACCAGGATTTGTTGTTGTTTTGGGGTGCTATTGAGTTAGTTCTGACTCATGGCAACCCTACTTGCACAACAAAACTGAACTCAAATCAGAATGCTTACATGTATACACAGTCACTCTTACCAATACTTCTGTCTGTAGTACAGAAACTGTTCTAAAAATATTCAGTTGCTTCATTTCTAAATCTATTGCTCCCAATTTACATGGAAAAAAATGTTACTGCTTTTAGAATCTCATAAAAATATCCTTAATTTTATTTTGTGACTCTCGTTATTTAATGCAGTCACATGCAGCTGTGTGTATGTGTTTGTGATTGCATATTTATTTACTTGTGTTCTATGGCAGTTGTCATCTGGTCGTTGAGAGCTTTCCCTGATTGAAGTAACAATTTAATTCGCTCTTGACTTTGCAAGCTGTAAGTTTTTGGGCTTTTAATATGAAATGTAGTCGTTTCTCAAAGTTCAATATTCTCTCTGCTTAGATACTGGTTCCAAATGTAGCATTCCTTTGAAGCAGTTGCCTAAAACACTGTCTTCTATACCATCTTCTTATTATTGAGGTTAATGTGGTTGCAAATAAATTAGGAATGAATTGGAAAGATGAGGTAGCTTACACAATCAAATAAAACGAAGAACTAGGCTCAGAAAGGGAAAAAAAATCAGAGGAGCTCAGGGTCTCCAAGTAGTGGAAACTGGCAGACTTATCCTTTGGGATGAATCAGCACCAACTGTCTCCTGTTGTTTTATCATGTCATTCAAGAGTCAAAGTCCTATGAGGGAGGCTTCAACTGCCCCTGCTAGTTTCATCTTTCCATGGCTCTGTTGTCTTCAAGCTTACACACTGAGCATAATTTTGCTAAATTTGTATTTGACTGGAAGCCCCACTAAGACTGCAAGCAATGGACAAAAGACAATTCTCCAGAAGGAAATCTGGTACTGTAATCAAAAGAATAAGAAATTTGATGCCAAATCTTTAAAACTATTCCTGTATAACTATCAAAATTAAAGTGCTGTATTTCCCATGTGACAGCATGATCATGGCAGATACTTCTTTTTTTTATATTTTTCTTTTAAATATTTAAGTCAAATGTTGCCCAGTACACTATATGTTAATGGTTGAGAACTGATTCAAGAGATTTAGGAAAACTGTGTTGAAATGCAACTTTAGATAATTTAATAAAATTAGACCACAGATTATCCCTTACCTGTTGTAGAATTTGCTTACATTTAGTATTGACTCAAGTTTATGTTCATGTTTTCCCATATTAGCATAACAATATTTACAGGTATTAATAACAAAAAAACCCCATAATGGATATAATACAAATATGTGAGACCATTCTAATCATTACACCTTACCTTCATTTTTAACACCAGTATATGAAATAATTTGTATAAGTAAGAAATGTATGCTTTCTGAGCATCTTCATCATTGACTCACACAGAAAAAAATATTGTTTTAGAATAAAGAGAAACAAAACCTAAAAATTAAATAAAGAATGTAGAGTACCTAGTACAGTTTATGGTACTTAGTAAGCCCTCAAAACAATTTAATCGCCTTACAAGAAACCCAGGACATGTATTCAAAAGACTAATAAGTAGATCTCACCGAGGCACTGATTATTTGTTGATGCCTAACAATGTTATCACAAAATTTTCTGCTAAAACAACACTCTTTTATTACTTAACAACTTCCGTGTGTCAGATCTCCAAGCACAGTTTAGCTAGGTCCTCTCCTTTTTCGTGTCTCCTAAGGCTGCAGTTAAGACTTTGATTAGGCTTGGGTTCCCATCTGAGGCTCAGTCCAAGAAAGATCTACTTTTAAATTTAGGCAGTTTAGTGGCAGAATTTTGTTTCGAAATTACAGGACTGAAGACATTAGTTTCTTGCTGGCTCCCCTCACTCCTGGATGTCTGTCAGTTTCCTCAGAGAAAAAGGAAACGAAGGATGCCAGCAGGATAGGCACTACAATAAACTTGCTGACCAAACCTGTTACCATTAAGTCAAATCTGACTCATATCAACCCTACAGAACAGAGTAGAACTGCCCCACAGAGTTTTCAAGGAGCTCCTGGTGGATTTGAACTGCTGACCTTTTGATTAGCATATGTGGCACTTAACTATTACACCACCAGAGTTTCTAACAGTGCAACAGTGTGAATATAGTCATGTAATCCTGGTCAGTGCATCTCATGCTCAGCCACCCCCTCTCTATCAGTGATAGTTTGAATGTTTCTACGGTGCTGAACTACCTTCCGCAAAGCTTCCAGGCTACGACTGACTAGGAAGAAAGGCCTGACAATCTACTTCTGAAAATCAGTCAGTGAAAACTTTATGGATGACAGTGGTTCAAAACAAAACTCATTAAGGTGATGACATGGGATGAGACAGCACTTCAGTCCATTGTGCACCGGGTGTGCATGAATCAGGGGCTGGCTTGACAACATCTAACAACAGTCATGTACACATAACCACATACGTCCCTTCACCTTTGTTGCATTCTATTGTTCGGAAGTAAGTCACACCTCCCACCCACACTAAATGAGAGGGGATAAAACAAGGCCTAGATACCAGGAAGCGGGGATCATGACAGCATCTTAAGTGTCTGCCCATCACAACCACAGATAGGCTATATTTACTTTATTAAGGCATTTCTTTGGCCCTCGTAGCATAGTGATTAACAGTTTGGCGAGCAGTTTGAATCCACTAGGTGGTCTTTGGAAACTCTGTGGGGCTGTTGTCTTCTGTAGCATCACTATGAGTCAGAATTGACTCAATGGCAATGGGTTTGGTTGTCTATCTATTCATTTATTGGGTTTTGGTTTTAGTCTAGTTTATGTAGTTTCTACAAAACCTACACTTGACAGACATTCGTACATTCCAAGCTATTAAAAAAAAAAAAAAAAAAAAAAATCCAAGCACTGTTTCAAGTTCCAAGAGCCAGAAGTTAGATGAACAGGAGTCAGTTGCTGGATCCAGAACAAGCAAAAGTTAACAAACTTTGCCAGAAAGTTCACCTATATTTGATTTACCCCAAAGAAACTTTCTTTCAACTGATTGGCTGCTTATAACAGATCTCATGGAGATGACCGCATCACCACATAGCTACCAAACTACATCGTAACTGCCAAACCACTGAGAATCATAGCCTAGCGAAGTTGACACACAATTCTTAACTGTCTCATAATGTGTTTATAGGTTTTGTCCCCCAAAATGTATAGCTTATTGAATTTCTTGATTTTTAAAATGTACGTTTTCAAAAATTCAGTGCACGTTCAATGATGTCATTCCAAGATCCTGCTCAATATTTATTTAATTTACTTGCAATATATTTTAGCTAATAGCATAATTGAAGCTTTATACCATGTATAAAAATATTTGGGGGGGATGACTCCATTACTTTCCAACTAGAGCTTTCTGTTAATGATTCCTTGCCTGCAAGTAAGAAACAACTTTGTGAGAAGGTACGATGAATGACAAAAGAGTAGAAGGTACAAGGTCAGGGATTCAGCACTTTGTTTTGGATTATTCAAGGCATTTTCTACCTGTTTTTATATTCTTCTGATAATTTCAGTGTATGCCAAGCCCTCTTCCAAAGAGCCTTGGTGGCTCAGTAGTTAAGTGCTAGGCTGCTAAACTAAAGGTCAGTGGTTTGAACTCACCAGCAGTTCCTTGAAGAAGATACCTGGCAATCAGCTCTGTTAAAGACTATAGCCTAGGGAACACTATCGGACGGCTATATACTGTTCTGTAGGGTTTCTTGGAGTTACCACCCACTCAATGGCGCATACCAACATCAGTAAAATTTTCCCACTTCCACTGAATCTGCCAACAGTTTGAGTGTACCTCTCCAGTCGGCCCAGTGCTAAGCAAAATCTTGATTGCTCCCTATCAGTCAGCCTCTGAAACAAGTCCATATTCTGCTTTTACATCTGTTAACAATACAGAACAAATTTGTTAGAGTATAGTCTTTCATAGTATTCAGCTATGATATTTTTTATTTCTGTTGGACCGATTGTGGCAACTCCCCTCTCATTTCTTATTTACGTTATTTGTTTCCTCTCCTGTTTTTCTTTAGTAAGCTTAGGGTCACTCCCTTGACTACCTTGGCCATTTTCTTTCTTTTAGAGGATATTGAGACGGATACTGCTGTTTTAAAATTGTAAAACATATGAGGCAGGGTAACAGTCATTCACCTTACTTTTTGACCTATATACTGAGACAATAATCTGAGAATCTGGGCTACATGAAGTATAATGCAACATCAGGACTGAAGGAAAGACTCATTTACAACCTGAGCAACGTGGGTGACATCACTTTGTTAGCTAAGGCTGAAGATAATCTGAACTACTTACTAATAAAGGTAAAGGACTATATAGCCTTCAGTGTTGATTACACCTTAACATAAAATAAACAAAAAATCATTACAACTGGACCAATAAACAAAATCATCATAAATGGTGAAGAACTTGAAGTTGTCAAGACTCTTCTTGGACCAACAAACCAGGTCCAGGGAAGATACAGTCAAGAAATCAAATGATATATAGCATTAGGCAAATCTGCTGCTAAAGACCTCTTTAAAATGTTAAAAACAAAGATATCACTTTCATGACAAAGGTGCACCTGATCAAGCCATGATATTTTCTATCCCCTCGAATGTGTGCAAAAGCTGGACAATAAAAAAGAATTGACACATTTCAATTGTGATTTTGGTGAAGAATATTGACAATACCATGGTCTGCCAAAAGAATGAACAAATCTCTCTTAGAGACAGTACAGCCAGATGGTCCTTAGAAGCCAGGCTGACTAGACTTGTCTCACTTAATTTGGACACATCATCGGTAAGGACCAGCTGCTGGAGAAATACATCATGCTTAATGTTGTGAGTTGAATTGTATCCTCCAAAAATATGTGTTGTAAATTCTAACCCCTGTAGCTATGGTTAGAATCTCATTTGAGAATGAGTTTTCTCTGCTAGGTTAATGAGATAATATAAGTGAAAGAAGTGTCCAGTTATCTTTTTGAGGCATCAAAACAAAACAAATTCATTGCTGTGCAGTCCAGTTCAACTCATTTCAACCCTATACAACCAGATAGAACCGCCCCATAGGATTTCCAAGGGGCAGCTGGAGGCTTCAAAATGCCAACCTTTTGGTTTGCAACTGAGCGCTTCACCACCACTCCACCACGACTTCTTTTGAGGCTTCAAAGAGACTAAACAAGAAACTGAGAAAGTAGAAATGGGGAAAGACAGATGTCGTGTCACATGAAGATCACCAAGGAGTTGAGGAGCTGAAGACACAGGGACCTTTCTCTAGACCCAGCAGATGGATCATTTTCCCTAGGGCTGGCACCCTGATTTCTAACTTGTAGGCTCCTAATTTGGAGTAGAGAAATTTCCATTGGTTAAAGCCACTCTCTTGTGGTAATTTTGGTTGTAGCTATATAGATAATTAAGATACTTAGTAGAACAGATGATCAGTGAAAAAAGACGTAGACCCTCAGTGAGATGTACTGGGACAGTGGCTGCAACAATGAGGTCAAACACAGCAAAGACTGTACAGACGGTGCAGCCTGGCAGGTGTTTCATTCTGTTACGCACAAGGTCGCTGTGAACCAGAGCTCACTAGACGGCACCTAACAGCAACAACAGAGAAATAATGAAAATACTGTCAAAATAACGTCAGGTTGTTATCTGTAAGAGGCATTGAGTAAGATTATTTTGCTTCTTGGGTAAACACTTCAGTTTTTTTTTTGAATATGTAATTCACATGATATGTGGAGGTTTTTTTGTGTTGCTATAGTATCCAAGCAGGATATGTACTGCTTTGCATTCTCCAAAGGGGGGCAGGGGGATGGAAACACATGTACATACACACTCAAACTTCTCCTAAAGGTATAAATGATAAAATTAAACATTACTGGGAATGTTAAAGGGGAGACCAAACTGGAATTGATAATACACAACATAAAGCGAATGTCTTAAACAATCTCCCCTAGAAATGTCTCAAACACGCCCCCACTCTTCCTTCTTAGCCACCAGAACCTGTGCCCCATTTTTCACTCTTTCTTCATACAGTGGAGCCATTGGCACAGAGTAAGTTAGCTTTGCCCCTGCTCTGCATCTTGGGTAGCACGTGACTGGTCTTGCCTACACTGTTTATGCTAAGCATTAACTGAACAGACTCTGAAGGTCACGTGACAAAATGACTACACAGAACATCTGCCTAGCCAGGGTACAATTTACCCTAAGGTTCAGAGTGGAGGACATTCTGTTTATCATATGCTAACTAGAATAAGAAATTATTAATGATACTATAAATATTCTGTTGTGAGTTGAAACATGATCTTTAATGAAAGACAATTTGTGGAGGGGTTACTAGGCACTCTTAGGAACTCTGCAGGGCATTTCTATTCTGTCCTATATGGTCACTATGAGCAGGAAGTGATTCCTCAGCAACAAGTTTGGCTTATCAGTCACATGACTGAAAAGGTTGGCTGGGAATCTTACACAGAGTTGAAGAGTAGCAATGATAGAGCTCTTCCACTTTTTCTACTGCTTTGCTGTCACTGAAGACCCTGCGTTGGAGTGATGCCAAAGAAATGGGAGAAGCAAGATCGTGAGAAAGAGTGGGTCTTGATTCACAGGCAATTCTGCAATGCAGGACGAATTGAAGGAAACAGAAGAGAGAATTCCCAAGTTCAATACCTGTGTAAAAAGTTTGTTGATGAACAATGCGAATCAATATGTAAAGCATTCAAGATAAGTTTCTAATCCAGCACTGTCTACTAGAACTTTCTCTAATCATAGAAATTTTCTGTACCTGCTCTCAGTACCGTAGTCACTAACTACATTATGCTGTTTAACACTTCAAGTGTGGCTAATGTGACTAAAGAACTGCATTTTTAAATTTAATTTAATTTCATTCTAGACACATGGTTCACAAGTGGTTTTGCTTCAAGTCGTATTTTTTCTCACTTTTAATAAAGGCAATGAACGTACCTAAAGCAGTGTGAACCATTGTCAGGTATGAAAGAAGAAAATTCATTACTTGATTAGATGATTCATTCAATCTATGTGAAATACATTAGATTTCAGGGAGAAGGCTAGTAAAATTCAATAAATAAAGAAAAAGAATTAAATTACAAAAACAGCAGTTTCTGTTGGTTAGGAGTTTGAGAATAGCTTACCCATAAAAGATAATAAACACGTATTGTTGTTTTAAACCTCCAACCTTGGAAGTAATTTGTTGTACAACAGCAGACGACTAGTACATGCATGTCCAAATCCTTCACAGGTTATTTAGACAACTCTCTTTCTACTACCCAACCTAGCAAAGGTCTTATACTATTCTGGCATCAGTTCTACTTTTTTACAAGTACCAAAAGCATTGTGAAAAGCAGGAGCAAGATAGGATAACATCGAAGACTGGTTTTCTTTTGCTTGGATGTTGAACTGCAAATTAAAGCAATCTTTTTTTTTTTTCCTGTTCATGGCAGCATATGTTCTATGTAAACAGTAATGGTTGTTTTATTTTTGCCTATTTCAGAAACATTTTAATGACTTAAATGATTCGCTTATTGTTCATGAATTGGAGCTGTGGTTTTTATAATTTCAAAGGTCTGTCAGAATAATTAGAAGGAATGTTTTAAGTGTATGCATTGAAACTGAGCTTTTGGAATCCTGAAGACATGAAGACAGGTGGATTTTGTCATCCATCTACATTTAGTAAAAATGTGGTGTTACGGATTGATTTGTGCCCCCACAGAAATATGTGTAGCCATGTGGCTGGGCTGTGACTCCCTGTATCTTGTGACTGTCCTCCATTTTGTGGTTTTCCTATGCTGTGTGTTAAAGGATTAGGGTGGGACTATAAATCCCTTTATAAGATCACCTCCCTGCTCCACTGTAGAGGGAGTTTCCCTGGAGTATGGCTTGCCCCGCCCTTAATCCTTTCAGACTTCAAGCGAGTAAAGGAAAGGGAGACAGGCTGAGAATGGGGAATCTCACACCACCAAGCAAGCAGCACCAGGAGAAGAGCAGGTCCTTCACACCTGAGGTTCCTGCACCAAGACACTCCCTGGACAAAGACTGATGCAATACCAGACTTTCCTCCAGAGCCGACAAGGGGAAAGCCTTCCCCTGGAGTGGACACCCTGAATATGGACTTGTAGCCTACTGGATCGTGTAAGAATAAACCTTCCTTTGTTAAAGCCATCCACGCTGTGGTATGTCTGTTAGAGCAGCCCTAGCTGACTAAAACACGTGGTAAACGGGGAAACTTAACAGGAGTTAAGAGTTGAGTTCTAGTTTCAGTTTTATACATAACTAGTTATGTGGCCTTAGATAAATTTCTTAACCTTATCTTTACTGAAAGAAATTGACTGGGTGATATTTAAAATATCTTATTTGAAAGATCTGGTGAAATATATCTAGATTACCCCTTTTATACATTTTAAAAAGAATATAAAAACATTAGTCAAAACTGTTGGAGAATGAGTGCCAAAAACAAAATAAACTCTCTTTTATTAAGACTATGGGTGGTAGCAGATGAGAGAATTTCACAAAAATTCTTTTCAAAGTAAACTAGAACAAGAAACGAACAAAAGTTAAAGGTTAGGCATACAATTAAGTTGGGCTGCCTTGGAAGCCAGCTATGAAAATGAACTCATGGGTTAGTTGTCAAGTGACCGTTACAAGTAAAATCTCTATGGAGTACAGAGGACTATTTCTCTAAACCTTTGAAATGTATGTTCTCTTTGTCCTGAAACAAAGCATTTTAGAATTATCTTACAGGTACAGCCAAGGTAGTAACTATGATACAGTAATTTATACAGTATCTGTTTAGATTTCCCTTTCTCTGGATACCGTGCTGAATACCACTGGTACCTGCTAGCACAGTGATTAAGAGCTACCTTGAGCTATGGCTGCTAACCAAAAGGTCAGCAGGTTGAAAACACCAGTCACTCCTTGGCAACACAACAGGGCAGTTCTGTACTGTCCTATAGAGTCACTATGGTTTAGAATCTACTCCACAGCAGTAGATTTTGTATACCACTCATACTGGTCTAAGTCGCTTCCTTTCTGGGGTGTGTTTTAGTCAGCTAGTGCTGCTCTAACAGAAATACCACACAGTGGATGTCTTTAAATAGGGAAAGTGTATTCTTACATTGTGCAGTAGGCCACAAGTCCAAATTCCAGATGTCTGCTCCACAGGAAAGCTTTACTCCTTGTTGGCTCTGGAGGAAAGTCCTTGTATTGCATCAGTCTTTGTTCAGGGAGCATCTTGGCCCAGGACCCTGAGGTCTGAAGGACACACTCTTCCCGTCCTGCTTTCCTGATGGCAAGAGGTTCCCAGTTCTCTGCTTGCTTCTCTTCTTTTTATCTCCTGTAGGATAACAGGATAAAGGCTGGTGCCAGCCACACTCCAGAGAAACTCCCTTAGCAGGAGTGTGGCAGCCCCACCCTAATCTCCTTTTAATGTAATCATCTTTTCAGCCACGGGGAAAGACTAGGATTTACAGCATCAGAAAAATCACAAAATGGAGGGTAATCACAGAACACAGGGAATCCTGGCCCAGCCAAATTTCTACACATAGTTTTGGGGAGACACAATTCAATCCACGACAGGGTGTTTAAGATCTATGTACTGGATAAGCAACCCCACTGGTGACCTTATCCTTGATCAGATAGTGGTGAGTGTAACTATTGTCAACAGTTAAAACTGGACATAAGACATACCTCCATGATTCTTTGAGTTTGAAACATTCCTCCCTCTTACCATTGTGAAGTGTTCCATTGCTATTAATGGCCACTTTTAATTGGAGAACCACGTGGTCTACTATGTCAGAAATGAAAACTTAAAATGGAAAAGCATTGCATACAGTATCAAAAGAACATTTCACAATGTCTCCTGAAGTACAGTGCTGTCAGTGATAGGCTATCCATATGCCTACAGGGACTATTATTCAAATTCATGAACCAATCTCTTAGACCAAAAATGAAGAAATTGAAGATTTTTACCAGTTTCTACAGTCCAGAATTGATGGAATATGCAATCAGGATGCATTGATGATAACTGATGATTGGAATACAAAAGTTAGAAACAAAGAGGAAGTATCTGTAGTTGGAAAATACAGCCTTGATAACGGAAGTGATGCCAGTGATTGCATGGCAAAATTTTGCAAGACCAATAACTTTTGCCTTGCAAATATCGTTCTTCACCAACAACAAAAAAATGATTATATGCATGGACCTTACTAGATAGAATACACAGAAATGAAATTGACTACATCTGTCAAAAGAGACAATGGAAAAGCTCAGCATCATCAGTCAGAACAAGACCAGGTGATGACCGCAGCACAGACTATCAACTGCTCATATGCAAGTTCAAATTAACACTGAAAAAAATTAGCATGAGTGAAAGCCAAAGTATGACCTTCAATATATTTCAGCTGAGTTTAAAGACAATCTCAAGAACAGATTTGATATATTGAACAAACTCTAATGACCAAAAACTAGAATGTGGAATGACATCAAAGACATCACCCCTGAAGACAGCAACAGGTATTTAAAAAGACAGGAAAGAAAGAAAAGACCAAACTGGATGTCAGAAGATACTTCTGAAATTTGCTCTTGAAGGTTAAGTAGTTAAAGCAAAAGCAAGAAATGATGAAGCGATAGAACTGAACAGAAGATTTCAAAGGGCAGCTCAAGAAAACAAAGTATTACAATATGTGCAAAGAGCTGAAAATAAAAACCAAAAGGGAAGAATAGGCTCAGCATTTCTAAAGCTGAAAGAACTGAAGAAAAACTTCAAGCCTTGAGGTGCAATAGTGAAGGATTCTACAGGGAAAGTGCTAAACAACTCAGGAAGCATCAAAAGAAGATGGAAGGAATACTCAGAGTCACTGTGCCAGAAAGAATTGCTCTATGTTCAACCATTTCAAGAGGCAGCATGTGATCAGGAACTGATGATACTTAAGGAAAAAGTTGAAGCTGCGTTGAAGGCATTGGTGAGAAACAGGACTCCAGAAAGTGATGGAGTATCAACTGAGATATTTCAACAAACAGATGCAGCTCGGAAGTGCTCACTCATCTATGCCAAGGAATTTGGAAGATAGCTACCTGGCCAACCAACTGGAAGAGATTCATATTTTTGCACATTCCCAAAGAAAGATGATCCAACCAAATGAGAAAACTATCAAACAATATCATTATGTCACACGCAGGTAAATTTTGTTAAAGATCTCTCAAAGGTGACTGCAATGGTACTGCTAGAAATTCAAGCCAACTTCAAAAGAGGATGTGGAACCAGGGATATCACTGCTGATGTCAGATGGATCTTGGCTGAAAGCAGGGAATACCAGCAGGATGTTTTCCTGTGTTCCATTGTCTACGCAAAGGCATTCGGCTAAGTGGATCACACTGGATAACATTGCAGAAAGCATCAAGAGGCAGTCATGCCAACAGAACACCAGGACACTGAGTGGTTTAAAATCAGAAAAAATGTTCATAATGGTTGTATCTGCTCATCATATCTTTTTAATCTGTATGCCAAGCAAATAATTAGAGAAATTGGACTATATGAAGAGCAAGACATCAGGACTGCATGAAGATGACACAACTTTGCTTGCTGAAAGCGAAGAGGGTTTGAAACACTTACTGATAAAGATCAAAGACTACAGCCTTCAGTATGAATTGTACCTCAACTTGAAGAAAACAAAAATCCTTACAATTGGATCAGTAAGCAACATCGTGATAAACGGAGAAAGGATTGAAGTTGTCCTGGATTTCATTTTATTTGGTTCCACAATCAATGCTCATGGAAGACCAGTCAAGAAATTAAAATGTATATTGCTTTGGGAAAACCTGCTCCCAAAGAACTTTTTAAAATGTTGAAAAGTAAAGATGTCACCTTGAAGACTAAGACGCGTGTGACCCAAACCATGGTATTTTCAACTGCACACATGGTACAGCTGGACAATGACTAAGGAAGACAGAAGAAGAACTGAAGCCTGTGAATTGTCGTCTTAGAGAGGAGTATTAAATGTACCTTGGAATGCCAAAGAAACAAATGGATCTGTTTTGGAGGAAGGGTAGCTGGAGTTCTCCTTATAAGCAAGGAGGATAACACTACATCTTGCATACTTTGGACGTGTTGTCAAGAGAAATGAATCCCTGGAAAGGAACATCTTGCTTGACAAAATGCAGGAACAGCAAAAAATAGGAAGACTCTCAAGGAGCTGGACTGACACAGTGGCTGCAACAATGGGCCTAAGCATAAAAAAGACTGTGGTCATGGCGCAGGACCAGGCAGTGTTCTGTTCTGTTGTGCATAGGATTACTGTGAGTTGGAACTGACCTGACAGCCTCTACCAAGGAAAAGAACCGCTATGAAGAAGCAAATACACGTTTTCATGATGATCACGGTGTATCACTTCTGTTAACTTCCCTTGACTACACTTCTGCTGGGAAGAAGATCCCCAAAATATCAGGCAGTTTCCATAGCTTCATTATCAGTGGAGCCCTAGGAGATCTCCAATGGAGCCATCTCTTCTCTGGGAACCTAAGCCTCTAAACCTGCAGAAAATAAAGTTGCTCAGATAGGAGGCATAGATTTTTCTAGTAGGACACTTGGAGCGATTGGAAGTTAAGTTATTCCTTGGATCGTGGACCTATGAATTCTATCCTATGGTGAAGTATGACAATTTAATATCATTGGTTTAAGATACATATCCCATAGTAATACTTGGCACCATGTCATTTCCTAGACGGTGCTTTAGTTGTTACTTTGAGAGGACATCGTAATGCTTTCTTGGACTGACAGCTTCTAGATGATGTTAGCATATTGGAGGACCAGGATATACCATAGTTATGTGTCCATTTTTGCTAAGCTGTCTCTTTTGGTCAGGGGCAATTTTATGCAAGGTGTCACGTAGGAAGATCTTAGATGCCATGAGACTTCACATAGTGATACTGGATAAAACACTGCAGGCAGGAGAGAAGACTCATTTCCAGTCAAGGTAAAAAGATGTGTTTTTCAGTGTGGGGGTGGTCTTATGTAATAAACTTCTCCCCATAAAGCTAGCTAGCATTCCCATGAAATGGTATTACCTTGAAGTCACCATTGGCCTTTATTGCTGGAAGGTAAGATATACACAGGAGAAATAACTTCATCAGACTCGGTGGCAGGTAGTTCATGCTGTTGAGCTCCTGCGAAGTCTTTATCTCTGACACTATAGACGCAGCACTCTTGGGTCCTTGGTGCAAACACTCAGATGGATGATCTCTCCTAAGTTTGCCTGTCCCTTAATTGTACAG
Organism: Heterohyrax brucei; assembly: GCA_028571685.1. Taxonomy (NCBI): domain Eukaryota; kingdom Metazoa; phylum Chordata; class Mammalia; order Hyracoidea; family Procaviidae; genus Heterohyrax; species Heterohyrax brucei. Next base: position 82,090,307 of record CM053143.1, read on the forward strand.
TGGCTTACCTGCAGTGGATTATCTCTCGTAATCTCATGTGTAATTCAAAAAGCCACACTCTTGGTTTCCATTCTGTAATCCATCCTCATATCACTTGCTTGATTCCTTTTTTTTTTTTTGATGATCTTGCTGTTTTCTGGCTCTAATAAATTAGTCAAATTGTTTACTACTGCCTAAGAATCCACATATAACTTTTCTGCAAGTCTCTTTTCTCCATTAAAAAAAAAAAAAAGATGATACAATGCCAGAGGTCACTGTACAGAAAAAAATCACTTGTGATGCTATCTGAGTCTGAATAGCTTCTTAAAACATAAAACCAAATCCACCGCCACTGAGTCACGTCTGACTTACGGAGACCCTATAGTTCAGGGTAGAAATGCCCCATAGAGTTTCCAAGGAGTGCCTGGTGGATTTGAACAGCCAACCTTTCCATTAGCAGACATAGCACTTAATCTACTACACCACCAGGGTTGGGGAAGGTTTATAATTACAGATTCAATTTCTTTATTTCATATTAAACTACAGAGATTTTTTTTTTAATCTAACTTAGTAAGTCATGTTTTTATCCTAAGAATTAACTCACTTTACCTACTTCTTCAAATACATTTGCATAAACTTTTTCTTAGTGTTCTCTCAATAGCTTTTTAATCATTTGGGAGCTGTACAGATGATGTTTTTCATTCTTGGTGTTGTTGGTTTGTTTCTATCTTTTAAAATCAACTTTATGGAGACAGAGTTTACTAAGCAAAAACAAACAACAACAAAAAAACCTCATTGCCATTGAGTCAATTCTAAATTACAGCAACCCTATAGGACAGAGTAGAATTGCCCCCAGAGAGTTTCCAAGAAGCACTTGGTAGGTTTGAACTGCTGACCTTCTGCTTAACAGCTGTAGCCCTTACCCACTATGCAACCAGGGTTTCCATAGAACTGCATGTAAATAAAATATACTCATTTTGATTGTGCAGTGCAACAAGTTTTGAAGTGAGTGCCTAGTCATGTAATCACTGCTGCAATCAAGATATAAAATATTTTTAACAAGTCATAGTTTCCTTGCAACCCACTCCCAACCTCTGACCACCACTGATCTGCTTTCTCTTACTGTAATTTTACATCTATTTTGAATTTCAACAAAATGGAATAATACAGTTTATGGTCTTTTGGTGATGGCTCTTAGGCTTACCGTGTTTCTTTTGCAATTCACAAATGTTATCATGTATGAGTAGTACATTACTTTCATTGCTTCATACGCCAAAATTTGGTTTTCCATTCACCAGTTTATAATTATTTAGGTTGTTTCCAATTCTTAGCTGTTTCAGTATGCCTTCTGAGCTTTTTATGTGCCGATTTTTGTGTTGTCATACGAAACAGGTTTTTGATATCTATTTTTTTTTATTCTGAAAATAAATGAGATAGGGACAAGGTAATTAATTAAAATAGCTGCACTGTTTCTCCGTTTCCCTAATTCTTCCCCTTTCTGGGCAATGCGATCAATGTGATATTACTGTACACATATTAGAGTATGTGCTACAGGTGGAGAGCCCTGAAAATATGAATCTGAGAGTTATGTACATGCTGCTCCCTGCCCTCCTGAGTGAGAGAGAAGTTTACTCTCTGGTATAGACAAATTCTATTTGGTAAAATAAAGTAAAAGATCTTGGATTCTTAACCTTGGGGATACAAGTGAATTTCTCTAGGGAAAATAACAGACTAGTGCTTAAAATCTCTAGGATGCCTCTACTGTCCTGCGTTCATCCCCTTTTTGAGAGGTAAACACATTCCTTCAGTGAAGTAAGTCACTTACTATCCTTTCATCAGCTTCCTAGTTTTGCCATTTGACTCAAGTTTCAGCAAAACTCACTCAGAAAGACCTGTGTAGAAACACGAGAATAGTTTCTCTACAACCCTATAATTCCCCCCATTCCAATATGATTTGGCTTCTAGAAAATTTTTCAATATATATGCCATCTCATCAGTCATTCTGTTTTACCCCAACTAACAGGAAAAGATCAAATCTGTTCGGTTTCTGTTGTAGAGGACTTATCAAGGCTGTAATCAGCAGGACTTCAGGCAGCAATATGAGGCCAACCTGTAGTGTGACTCTCAGTCTCAACACTCCAGGGATCCTGTTTAGTCAGCTACCTTCCTCAATTTCTATACAGTTTGACAAAGACGTGTTCCACACTTAAACTGGATGTACCAATATAAGTGAATGAGACATTTTAACTTTAAATAATGAATTTGCTTTTTCTACCAGTTTGTTGAAGGGTTCTAGAAATAATGACTAATTCACCAGTAAAGAGTACCTGCTATCCAAATCATCATCTTGAATTAGCATTGCCAGTGAAAAGACACATACACTTCTTAAAGAAATTGCTGACTTCAGATCTGGAGCAGGGAGTGTAATTTGTCAAGCCAGAAACAAACAGAAAAAAAGGGTATCAAGACCTACGAAATTTGTATCAAAAGAAGTCAGTAGCCATTTTCATTAGAATTCTGGCTAAAGACCAGACAGTTTCACATAAAAAAGATGTGAATTGCAATGTATTAAAAAATAATGCACATGTTTAAATTCAAGATTTCATAATCATATTATTTCTAAAAAAATACAAAAAATGTGTTTCTCTTCTTTGAAAAATACTAAGGAACCAAAACATTATTTTAAAACTGGGTAGATAAAGGGAAACATGCAGCCATTTATCTTGTTTACACTTAGTACATAAACTATGAGGTCTGACAAGGCCACAAAACTATTCTAAGTGCTATGTACCTCATTACTGAGTCTCACTATGATCACCTTCAAAGTACTCCCCTTGGGAAGCTATACACCAAAGCCAGCACCTAGTCCACCCTTCAAAGCAACTCTGGAACTCTTTCTGGAATGGTCATTGAACGGTGTTAACTTAACGGTGCTAGGTTCACAAAATTGTATAGTTGTCTGTGAGGCAGTTTTTAGACAGTAAACAAATAACTGCATTAGAATACCCTCCCTACTCACCAGTCAGGCCCCTAATGACTTTTTATTTACCCAAAGATGAAATAGTGAAAGGAAGACATTTTGATGACATTCAGGACATTAGGGGTAATAGGACGTCTGCTCTGATGACCGTTCCAGAAAAAGTGTTCAGAAATTGCTTTGAAAGGTAGCTAGGCACTGGCATTGGTGTCTATCTTCCCAAGGAAAATACTTTGAAGGTGACCGTAGTGCAATTCAGCAATGAGGTATGTGGCACTTTTTCTAGGATGAGTTAACAAACTTAATTGGCAGTGCTCGTATATGTAACTAGACAATCAATAAAGGAATGTTTCTCTTTATAGAAATATGCCAGCTAGTAAAACAAAGAGGAGTGTTCAAATTAGTGTAATGAATTAACAATACAGGTATTGAAATTCAATATCTGAACACACACAAACACACATACACAAACGCCTCTTGTTAGGAAAATGTATCTCTGCCTATGAAGAAAAATGGTAACATCATGGAAGAAAAAAATCAGGCTATGGAAGGGGAAATTTTAGATCAAAAATGTATTTAAAAGATATATATACAGTTATAACTATAGGTTCTATGGATGCATAATTCATGAAGCTGATTATTTTGTGTGATTTTCTATTTTTGTTTTTAAATTAACAGTGAAATATACAAATAATAATGTTAAAAACATTTGAATTTTTTCCAAAATCTGGCAACTTTTCAGACTAAGACAAACTGTTCGATTGCTATCAAACTTCCAGACACGGTGGATTTCCATTTCACAGTGGACTCTATTACATCATTCTCAATTTCACATCCAGTAAAGTAAAAAATTTTGAACTAGATACACAAATTATGTGAAAAGAAATATAATTTATTTTGCTTGGGAGCAGTCCTTTGAATCTGACCTTTAATATGTTTCAGCACTCAGGCTACAAATAGGCAAACAATGACTCTGTAAGACTGCCAAAGTAGGAGTGGGAAATGGTAGTTTCTCTGAGGCAGAGAGTTCTTGGCTCAAAGAAGGATTTCTTGGGTGAAACTTTGGTCTCAGTCAAGTAAATCTACTCATTTCACTTAGGTGAACTTTAGGAAGTAATTCAACTGCAAATATTTAATACTAAGCTTCAGGCATTTGGTTTAATAATATAAAACTACTGTGTCCTGACAGATCTGATTTATGTCAATAAAAATATTAGTATTTGCATAAACTATGCTACTGGGCAATTTTGTCAAGTGAAAAATTGTTTTAAAAAAAGTAGATTAATTTTATAGAGAGTGTTCCAGCAAATAGTAAGTGCACAATTGTTATACGTGTATCATCAGGATGTAAACAGTACAGAATATATTATTTACACTAAATACATAATCTATCTCCATGTCAGTCCATGCAAACAAATAAACATTTGTAAATGTATATGTACATTCCCAAACACACAGATATACTGTTGATTCTAATGCTTTTGTGGTGCTTATTAGGTAATAATAGGACAGAGATTCATGAACATTTCAGTAGGAAAATCTCTGTGTGCTCAACAAATAATTGAGGGTATAAACAGCATTTGCTTAGTGGACAATAGAGAGAAAAAACAAAACTATAAGACTTATTAATTTTCATTGTAAATAGCTCTCATAAATCTATTGCATATTAATATAACTAATTTTTATGGAAACTAGATTTCACAAAGAGAAATATATATATTGAGAAGAATGGCTTTATTTTACTTTTTTGTTCAAATCTCTTTAATAGCTAACTTAATGTAAGACAGATGAATTATCATACCTATCATTTTAATCAGTTACTACATATTGTTTTAGCAAAAGTATATTAAGAAAATGCATGTTGTTGGAAAAGCCAGCACTCTTTAAAAATTAATTCTCCCCCAAAATTTCAATATTTCTTAAAACATTGATTACAAAAATTGTAGCATCATAGTTATGTTGTTGCTAAGTGCTATTGAGTTGGTTCCAACTCACAGAGACCCTACAGGACGCAGTAGAACTGTTTCATAGGGTTTCAAAGGAGTGGCTGATAGATTGGAATTACTGATCTTGTGGTTAGCAGCCAAGCCCTTAACCCCTATGCCACCACTGATCTAGGATTATAGCAGCACATTAAAATAAGATTATTATAGTAGCACTTCTTTTAGAACATAAAATGCATTTTATTTTCATGTAAATGTTATAACGATGATTTAAAATGATTTACTGAGAGCATTTTATATTCCCACAACTGTTCAGTGGTCTCTTTCTCTGTATAGATATAGAGATATACAGTCACACATGATATATATGTACATGTGTATACAAAATCATATATAATCTTCAGTACTACTAGCACATAGGTGCTACTTCTTTTACTTGTAAGAAGGATACAGGGAAAAATGAGTTTAAATAGAAGGATACAGAGGAAGAGCAAGTTTAAAAGTGAGTTTAAGTAGTTTAAAAAGTTATTTTTAATAGTAAGTTTAAATATCCAAGTCTTACAAGATAGATTTCAGCTCTAGTTTCTGATTCCAACAACGTTAGTCCTAAGTACAGCATGTGTAGAGCCATCTGTTTTGAACAGCAATCTATCATGAGTAAATACCAATTGTGAGAGAAGATTACAGCATTTCACTTGAGAAAATAATAAAAGTGAGGAATTACTGACATAAGAGTGCTAATGAAACCAAAACACAGAAAATTTCACAGAAATGTTCCTTTATAATTGGCAAGGTACCTTAGTCAAAATGAAAAATATTAGATTTTAATCCCAGTAGTAACATCAGGAGTCTCCAAAGTCATTCATTCATATATTATGGAGAGGTACTGTAGGATCATTTAAATGCAGCTGTGAATATTGCAGGAACCCCGAGTGGCATGAACAGTTAAGTTCTTGGCTACTAACCAGAGACTGTGAGTTTGAATCCACCCAGAGAAACCTTAGAATAAAGGCCTGGCAATCAACATCAGAAGATCACAGCAACTGAAAACTCTAAAGAACACAGGTCAACTCTGACACACATGAGGTTGCCCTGAGTCCAAACTGCCTTCGAGGCTGACAGATTTTTCTCATTAATAAATATTTTGAAATAAAAGTACTAGATAAAGAGTTTTGATCTAACTGACTGACTAATTAATGAGCTAAGCAATCTGTTTAATGAATTCATTAGAGTATCTACATGTCAAGTTTACAAGATATTTCTATAAAATGCATCCAATTTATTTGAAATGTATATCTTAGCTTTGCATATATAGATAATAATCTTAGTTGGGATTTTATGTGTTTCATGAATTTGGGGAGTATACTCCTCCTCTTTAGCTATCACTTCTGTGCAATTGACATGTTTATTCTCATTAATTAATCCTAAAATGGTGTGTTATTTTGTGTATGTTCTATTCTTCAATCTACCCCTATTTTTCTTAAAAGGAAATACCAGTCTTACCTAGATTAAATAGAATTTAGGGTTCATAGCTTAGTAAGTAAATGTTTTAAAAGATAACTGATTTCATTTGACCTAAAATCTACACATACATTTTTGGTATGGCTTTTCCTTTGTTAGAGTTTTTGAAAACCAACCAAATCAATATTAATGTTTTAGGTATTTTTCAAAATACATGATTTTTCTACTACTTTCTTGGGGTATCTTCTGAACAAAAATCAATTTGTCTATAATTTTTTTCACTTATCTGCGTCAGTAAGCCTAGACATTTGGACAAAATCAAACTTTAGCAATAAGTAGTTCTGACACTGAATTTTTCCATGGTAATTTTACCTGCTGTTTCTCTCAATTCTTAATCCCCCCAAAAGGCTTCTCCTTAAACACAAAGACTAATGTTATATATGTGTGCATTTCTGCCATGATGGGAAAACCTAGGACCTAAGAAGACTCTTAATGTTTAGAGTAAAGGCATCTAGGCTAAAGATTAGACAATGAGGATTTTATTTTACTTTTTCTGGGAAACCTATAACAATATTTTCCATTTCAAGATTCTTCATACATACAGTTCAGTGACAGTGTGTTTACCAGTTTGGTTCAATCATCACCATTATCTGATTCTACCACTAATAAAAGCTCAGCATCTCGTAAGCAATGAGAACCACTTTTCCTCTTCTTCTCACCTATCCTTGGTAACCACTAATAGTCTTATGTTTGTATGCCAAGCCAAGTATAGACTTCCTAATTCTGTATATTTCGTGTAAGTGACAGCATGCACTATCCACCTTTGTGTGATTGACTCATTTACTTAGAATGATGTTTTCAGGACTTATCCTTGTTGTAGCAGGTATCAAGGCATCATTTATCTTGACAGCTGAATAATATTCTGTTTTATCTTTATATGACATTTTGATTAACTATTTATCTATTAGTGGTCATTCAATATGTCTGTATCTTTTAGTGTAGTGGTGAAGTGCTATGGCTGCTAACCAAAAGGTCAGCAGCTCAAATCTTCCAAGTGCTCCTTGGAAACTCTGTGGGGCAGTTCTACTCTGACTTTAGGGTTGCTGTGAGCCAGAATTGACTCAGCGGCAGCTAACAACAACAATGACATGTCTTTCAGCTATTGTGAAAAGTGCTGCGGTGAAGACTGATGAGCAGGTGTCTGTTTACACTCCTGTCTTAAGTAATTTTGAGTATATACCCAGGAGTAAACTTCCTGAGTCACATGGCAATTCTATTTTCAGCTTTTTGAGGAACAGCTGAACTGCTTTCCTCAGTGGTTATGCCATATAACAATCTTATCACCAGTGGACGAGGACTGCAATTTCCCTACACGCTCATTCTGTCCGAACCCATGGCCACTGAGTCTATCGAGGCTCATAGTAGCCCTATATGGTCTGATCCATGGGGTTTGCTAGGAGCAGCTGGTGGATTCTGACTTCTGGTGGATTCAGTCAATCTTTTGATTAGCATCCAAGCCAATACCTGTTATTTTCCATTTGTTAAATCATAGCAATCTTAGTGAGTGTGAAGTGAAATTTCACTATGGTTTTGATTTGCCGAACTCTGGCTCCAAAACTAATAGCTGCTAAGGGATGGCCCCAGTGGCCTGCTAGCTATTCCTCACCTGTGGTTACCTCATGGATATCTTGCTCACTGAGAAGGGCCTCTGGTTTCTGGCCCCAGCTAAAAGCACAGATCTCCTAAATGGACTGTTCAGGGTGCTCCATTCCTACACTTCCCAGCATGGCACCCTCACAGATCACAGAAGGGAGTAGTAACCCAAAGACTAAACAAAGCATTCCCCTGAGAGTAGACTGATTAGAGTGTGTTTCGGGGACTGTCTGTTGTTTTAGGTGCCACAGAGTCAGTTCCAACGCAGAGAGAACCTGTTGCGCAGAGTGGAAATGTTCCAGTGGATTCCAAATAGTGACTGGTGCATTTGAAAGGCCAGCCTATTGTTAGCAGACAAGCTCTTAACCACTACACTGCTAAAGCTCCTTGAGCTTGTCTGGGAGCCTCTAAAAAAGCAAACTTACTTCCGGTTTGAGCTGAAGAGGGAGCAGCAATCAGTATCTGAAGACAGTGACATCCTAAGAGTTTTTGCAGAAATTTGCACTGTTGAAGTTACCGTGAAATTGGGAGGTATGAGAAAGTCAACACCTTGAAAAATTTTAATGTCCTGGCTCATGTAACTGCAGGGGCTGAATGACCCTAGGTTGGCAGATGAGATGGCAGGATGTTGGCTGCCAGGGTATGGAGGCTGACAATTTCCAAGTTCAGCAGGCAGCTGGCTCAACTTCCAAGAATTGAAAATCTAATCACTAACTGGATATAGGCTCCAGAGCAAGCAAAGACCAATAAGCTTTTCCAGAATATCCATATATATTGGACACAGGGCAGGCACCTGAGGACGCTTCCGTTATAACTGGTTGACTTATCACATCAGATCACATCATGTAGGCAATAATATTATATCACAAAATGGAGGATAATTATATCACTACGTAACTACAAAACCAAAGAGAATTACGGCCAAGCTAAGCTGACTCACAACCTTAACCATCATAGGAACTAAGCAATTAAATTAAATACTATACTTACATGATTGTTTCTGAAAAAGATTAATGAAAACCTAAAGTTGTTTCCTCTATCACAGTTTCCAAAACTATGTTCTTATTCACCTAGGAATAGGCAGAAAATGGAAATAAAATATTAATTAGGCTATTTATTATTTATAATTTATTAACTACAGTAAATAAATAAAATTTCTAACATCTATCAATTATCTCATCTATGACAAACATTTCCCCACCCTTGTAGCCAACAAAATTATTTTCTTCTGTAGATAATTACATTTTTAAGTCCTTATAACAGGGATCTCATAGAATATTTGTCCTTATGACACTGTCTGATTTCACTCAACATATCTTCCAATTGAAACCATGTTATGAGATGTTTTCTAAAATCTACATTGTTTTCTTATTATAGCATGGCTTTCCACTGAGTATACATACCATAGTTTGTTTATCCATTCATCTGTTGATGAGTGTCTGGGTTGTTTCCAACTTTTAGCTATTGTGGACTGTGCTGCAATAAACATTCACGTACATGTATCTGTTTGTGTGACAGCCTTCATTTCTGAAGGATAAATTCCAAGCAGTGTAATTATAGGATCAAATGGTATGTCTATTTCCAACCTTTTAAGGAAGTACCAGATTGTTTTCCAAAGAGGTTGTACTGATCTGCAATTCTACTGGCAATGTAGGAGAGTTCCAGTCTCTCCACAGCCTCTCCACTGGTCAACCTTGTTGAGGTGAGATGATATCTCAGTCTAGTTTTGATTTGGATTTCTCTAATGCTAATGATCATGAGCATATTCTCATATATCTTTTGGCTGCTTGGATGTCCTCTCTAGTGAATTGTCTGCCCGTCTCCTTTGCCCATTGCTTAATTGGGTTATTTACATTTTTCTTGTTGATATTTTGCAGAATCTTGTAGATTATGAAAATCAGATGACAGTCCAACATGTAGTTGCCAAATATCTTTTTCTCATTCTGTAAGTGGTCTTTAAACTCTTTTGATAGTCTTTGGATGAACAAAAGTGTTTGATTCTTAGTAGTTCCCATTTATCTATTTTCTCTTCTGTTAATCATGCTTTGTTTGTCAGATTCTGAAGTCTATCTAAACTATCTAGAACATCCATCTTTGATCCTATTTTTTCTTGTGTGATTTTTATAATTTTTGGTTTGATATTCAGGTCCTTGATCCATTTAGAGTTAGTTTCTATGTAAGGTGTGAGATATGGGTCTTGTTTCAGTTTTTTGCAGATGGAAATCCAATTTGGCTAGCACCATTTGCTAAAGAGACTGTTTTTGCCCCAGTTTACAATTCTAGGGCCTTTGTTGAATATCAACAGTTCATAAGAGGATGGTGGCATCTCTGGGGTCTCCACTCCATTCCATTGGTCTGTATGTCCATTTCTGTACCAGTATCAGGCTGTTTTGACTACTGTGGCAGTGTAACAGTTTTTTAGGTTGGGTAGTGTGAGGCATCTCTTAATTAGGAAATTTAATTAAGTCAGTATGATTCCTTCATGAAGTCCTGCACATAAAAGTAAAATGTGCCATTATTAGACAAAATCAGATGCAACACTGAAGTGATTGCGCTCCCTCCCTAGCATCAATTTAGCTCTTCTAGCATCCTACTCAACAGCACTTGGCTGGTTTGGCTAGCATGGTCTCTCTGCTCTCCAAAGGCTAATCTGTCTTTTCTCAAACTGAGAAGGGACAACAATCTTTATGCAATAAATTCATCAGAGTTTAGAAACAGAAAACCCAAAACCAAAACATCCAAACAAAACAAGGACCCCAGGTAGTACAGAGCTTGCCTGCTAACAAAAATGGCAGAGTTTCAACCCACTAGCTGTTCTGCAAGAGAAAGATGTGTCAGTCAGCATTGGTGAAGTTTTACAGCATTGGAAACCCTATAAGGCAATTATACTCTGGAAGGTATTGTAGTATAGATACTACTATTGTAGTATAGATAAGTTCAATGCTGTTACACTTCCCAAAATTAAAACAGACTCTGCTTCTGTCACCCTTGTTCTTCACCTATTTAATAATAAATGGATACTTGCAGTGTTTATTACTCATAAGGAAGCAGAAGAAAAACTTCAACAATGCCTCTTAAGCTGAACTTAGCCTTGTGATGTTAGTTGTTAACCTTAGAGTTCCTTAGTAAAATAGAATAAGCATTTTCTAACTCATAGGGAGTTTCCAAGGGTTAAGTCATATGAGACACCTAGAAACCCTTGGAACATTAGTTAAATAGTCAAAAATGTTGCATTCTATTGTTTTATGGCACAAAAGAAAAACTCTTCGAAATATCACCCATTTGGTCAATGGATTTTTCAGTGTCTTTTTGCCACTGTGAACACCGTACTACACCCAGTAAGACTCTGAGGAACTGATTTCTTCTTTCATTGAACCCATTTATTTGAAATGTAGACCCATTTATTTCCACTATCTTTATGAATCCAGTCATTTCTCATGGCTTTCTACCCACTCTGGCCACCAAAATTACATGTTTTTTCTACCAGCTTTACATCTGCTGCTGTCTATTGGATTGGATGCTCTTTCTAACTAGCAATGCAAAGTATATTTTCTTTTTTAAAATCTTCATTTATTATAAAGCAAGAAAATACAAAATGTTCAAACAGAAAAATTTTTCCAAAATAGAACATGAAAATATAAGTATTATTGGCATATATATTTTTGTACCTCTAGTCTCTTCTGTTTAGGTTCCTACTGGTAAGCAGTTTGGGGAAAATTCTGTAATACAACTATGTACGATGATGGTGCGACTGATCTATTTCCTTCACAGCAAGTATACACACAAGTTTCCTAGACTTCCACAATACCTGGTTAATTGCTTCTCTCATTTCATCTTAAATTCATACCTTGGTTTCCTATAGCTTTTTTGATTTTCTGGTCTCCCCTACTTTACTTGAAATGCCCTCACTCCTCCTACTTATTAAAAAATAGCAGCATCTTTTCAGATTGAAAATAAGTTCAATGCTGTTACACTTCTCAAAATTAAAACAGACTCTGCTTCTGTCACCCTTGTTCTTCACCTATTTAATAATAAATGGATACTTGCAGTGTTTATTACTCATAAGGAAGCAGAAGAAAAACTTCAACAATGCCTCTTAAGCTGTCACCTGTTTAGGTCATAACTTCTTTACCTGAGGACCTTGGATGAAGTTTAAGCACTTCTTGTGTTAAAGCACATGGGAGTGTGTTTATTCTCATTACCAGAAAAAGCATATCAAAGCTTCCATCAGATTCTTGGATCCATGACTTAAGAAAGTTCAAGGCCTAACATTCTGACTAACCTCTGGTCTAACTATTCATTAGATGTACAGTAAACTTGTAGCCTACAGTGGACATTAATAATTCTGAGATTTGATTTTAATATAATTTATTAAGAATAAATATGTCTCACAGTTGAATTTGATACATCTGGGCAACAGACTTGATTTTATGTATATACACAAAGGTATAGGAGGTCTGACAATTAAGCCCACAAATTTAACTGTTCTAAATGCTACATACCTCATTATTGAATATCACTATGGTCATTCTTGAAGTATTCCCCTTGGGAAGTTATGCACTGATGCCAGAGCCTAGTCCACCATTTGAAACAATTTTGGAACTCTTTCTGGAATAGTCATTGAGCACCTTGGCACAGTGGCAAATTCATGAACTTAACTTGCCTGTGAGGAAGTTTTTAGCCAGTAAACAACTATGTTGGAACACCCTCCCTACTCACCTGATCTGGCCCCCCAGTGACTTTTTTTTTTTAACCCAAAGATAAAGGAAATATTGAAAGGAAGACATTTTGATGACCTTCAGGACATCAGAGTAAAGTGGTACGAGACTGATAGCCTTTCCAGAAAAAGAATTTCAAAATTGATTTGACGGTGGCCTAGGTGCTGGCATTGGTGCACAGCTTCCCAAGGGGAGTACTTTGAAGGTGACCACAAGTGACATTCAGCAACGAGGTGTGTAGCACTTTTTCTAGGATGAGTTCACTAACTTAATTGGCAGTCCTCGTAAGAAGACTTCCAAAAGAACAAACAAATCTGCCATGGAAGAAGTATATTCAGACTGCTCCTGAGAAGCGAGGATAGTAAGACTTCTCGCATACTTAGGACATGTTTTCAGGAGGAATCAGCTTCTGAAGAAGGATGTCATGCTTGCTAAATAGAGGGTCAGTGAAAGAGAGGAAGGCCCCCAACAAGATTGACTGACATAATGTGCTCAAGTATAACAAGAATTGTCAGGATGTTGCAAGAACAAGTAGTGTTTTGTTCCACTGTAGATAAGGTTGCTATCAGTCAGAACTGACTTGAAGGCATCTAACAGCAACATATACTGAACATACTCTTGAATGACTGACTGAACACTGCTTATTACTCTGTATTAGTGATTGATAATTTTATAAGGGTAAAATAATTTCTAAAAAATTTTTGTTATAAAGCTGGAAATTTTTTATTGAGTAAGAACTAAAGCAAGTATATCTCCTTTTTCCAGTTACAAGTAACAGAGATTAAACTGAAATATCTGTGGCAAAATACTATTTGTTTTTTGACATGGGAAGTTTAAGAACTGTACATACCCCAAGTATAGTTGGATCTAAAGATTCAATAACATCAGCACTCTCTCACTGTCTCTGTCTCCCTCTCACCACCCCCACCTGTCCCACCCCCTCACAATATTGCCTTCATTACCTGTATTGGTTTGATTCTCCTATTACATTTCTTCTATATCATAGGGAAGCATTTTTACTATATCATAGGAAAAGTTACCACTGGTGGCTCCGTATCTACATAAATTTATGATTTACGACTGCAAAGAATCTTGCCTCACAGTCCATTTTACAAGCCTTAAGAAACAGTGATCCACTCTGGGTCATATGCTCATTCTTGAACTTGTCACTGTGGCTAGAGTAATACAGTACTCTCAACTGGTCAGGTTTGCATCACTTGCTTAGCTCATGGCTTTAGTTGGGTAGAGAGAGGAGAATGGATACAAAAACCGTACTCAGTTTGTTCCTAATTCAATATACAAAATGTGATTGTATGGCTCAAGTCAATTTACCACGTAACTCACAACTATCAGCTATGAGCTGGACTTACGTTTCAGTATATATTGTAGTTTAAGCAGCTTGTCATTTTCTTTTAATGTTACAGCAGATTTAATGGTGCTGAAAATATCTGTGCTGGTTCCAGGATGCTGCAACAGCGTATGGCAAGCCATGACTGAAGACAGGAGACTCATATCTGTAGGTTTCTGGAACAAAGGTGTCATTTACCTTTTATTGAAAATATTTTCCTTGCAAGAAATTGCTTCAGGCTAGATAATAACCTTTGAAATTAACTGAACTTGTTCACAGAAAAGGCTGGAAATAACCACGCAACTCAAAACCACCCAGTACCAACAGTACATGATTTCATCTACCTGGATACAAACTGTATTCAACTGGCTCCTAACAAAAACCCTACTGACAGAACTAAGGAGAAAAGTGGAAAAGGGTCATAAGTAAAAAAATTAAATGTCAACAACTTCTTACTTCTGTTAATGTAAGTCAGGAGTCATATCACAAGAAAACATCACTGGCTCAGGAGTGCGCCAGAGATGTGTTTTGCCATCCAGACACATCGGAGATCTGCCTCAATTCCCAAGGTTTAGGATACTTAATATTTTCAGTGGGGCCTCCCCTAATATGGTCATTAGATATATTTTGATTACTGAAGAAGACTCACAGATGCAATATGACAGTGCTGACAAATCTCCAGTTTATTTCCAGGCAAATGTATAATATAGCAATAGCATTAAAATAAGTACACATCTCTCAGCTAAAGGCTGTCTCAAAACAAAGTGCTGGGAGAGGTCAAGCGCCAGTTCCAGTTATTTTTTTTCTGTAAGGGTCTTCTCATGACATTATTTCTTGAACCAGAAACCACCAATACATCAGTGGAAATTCTCATAAGAAGTAAACTCCAAATACAGTCTCAGTAAGGAATGCTTATGCCCTCCTGGTCATGTAGACCTTTTTTTGACACATAACCCAGGTGTTTTACCAAGATCAGGGACAAATCATTGATGCCACTCTGTCAACAAACAGTGTTTAGAAGCTGGTACTAACCTGCAAGTCCTAAGCCCATGATCACCAACCTAAACTATTGATCTGAAAGTCAGTGCCATGCAGCAACATTTTGACTTCACTGAAACAGTTCAGGCCAATTCTAAGCCAGCTGGAATTAAGCATCCCAGCACAGGACTTCAGCTCTCAGGAAAAGTTTGTTTATCAAGGTCCACTGTGACTGGCTCTACTGATCACTCTTAGTCTTTTCACCTGGGCTTGTCGACATCGAATTATTTGCTGCTGTCTACATACATATTGCTTTGTTGTGAATTCCTTATCAAACGGCCACCTAAATTAAGGGAAAACTGCTCCAACTTGGGCCGTTTGTCACTATGAGAATAAAAAGTAAAAAGACTCATTTCATTTTGTGTTTCATAACAACTAGCCACATTTACGTTTGAGGCTTCAGTGCATTTGCCACATAACTCACAGCTGCCGTTTATGAGTTGCGATTATCTTTCTGAATGTATTGCAATTTGAGCAGCCTGTCACTTGCCCTTTATATTATAGCAGATCTGATGGTGTTCAAAATACACTGGCTGCCATCCCTTGTGAAATTAAATACATATGACTTCATGGAGTGATAACCAACACAATTTCACTATTTAAAAAATATGCACATAACCTAATATCCAGATGGCTTCTTATAATGCTAATAGACACAAATTGACTAAAAAAATTTACCAAAATAATAATAATAATTGTTCACTTTGCATTGGATAGATGGACAAAGGCAAAGATGTCCTAGATTCATGGGCATATATCTAAATGTCAAAACTGGATAGGTAAAATGATGGGATATTTGTCACAATAAAGTATAGTAACAAGATTTGGGGAGTGGAGATAGGGATGGGGAATCACACGCAGTGAGCCCAGAGCATGAAAATATTTGTGTCCAGTGTCAATGCTTACCAAGAGGATGCCGTAAAACATTGGGAAGGATGACTTTTCTATCAAATAAGTTCATTATTATAGTGATCAAAATCCAGAATGAAATTATAGTGATTTCAAATTTCTGTAGAAATCATTTACATAATCTTTGTAAGTGGGGTGTACATAACATGCTTCCACATTGCAGGAATTACTATTATTATTGCTGTTTGGTAAAAGATGCTCATTTCTGCCTGCAAATGCAGCTCACCACACTAGTGAATTTATAATTCAATTGTTATTGAACTTTGCAAAATCCAAAATAAAATGACACTGTTAGGCACTTCTCAAGGTAAAAGAACTGAAGAAGAAGTGCAAGTCTCAAGTTGAGATTTTAAAGGAGTCTATGTGCAAAATATTAAACAGTGCTGGAAACATCCAAAGAAAATGGAAGGAATAGATGAATCACTGTGCCAGGAAAATTGGTCATCATTCAGCCATCTCAGGAGGTAACATATGATTGAGAACTGGCCGTGTTGAAGGGAGTCCAGGCTGCGCTGAGGGTATTAATGGCTTCAGGAATTGACAGAATACCAACTGAGATGATTTAATAGACAAATGAAGACCTGGCAGTGTCTACTCATCAATGTCAAGAAATGTGAAAGACAGCTGTCTCACCCAGAAGCTGAAAGAGATCCATATCTGTGCCCACCTCGAAGAAAGGTGGTCCAACCGATTGTGGAATTTATCAGGTAGCATCGTTAATACCATATACAAGTAAACTTTTGCAGAAGATAAAGAGTTGGATCCCGGAGGCACTTGGCTGGCTTGGCAATGCAAAAGTAGTTGCAGCAGTATATTGACAGGAAGTGCCATAAATAGAAGCCTCATTCAGAAGAGGACAGGGAACCAGGGGTATCATTGCTGATGTCAGATGAATCTTGACTGAAAGAAGAAACTACCAGAAAGATTTGTACCTGTGTTTTACTGGATATGCAAAGGCATTTGACTACGTGGATCACAACAAACATGGATAGTACTGTGAAGAATGGGAATTCCTGGAACACTTAATGGTGCTTACGTAGAATCTGTACATAGACCAAAAGTCAGTTGTTCAAACAGAACAAGGGTTTACTATGTGGTTCAAAATCAGGAAAGGTATACATCAAGCTTGTGCCCTCTGACCATACTTATTCAGTCTGTATGCTGACCAAATACTCTGCTAAACTAAGATATAAGAATAATGAGGCACTAGAAAAGAAGTAGACTCATTAACAACCAGCAGGTGACACCACCTTACATGTGGGAAATGATGACTTGAAGACTTGATGCACTCGGTGGTGAAGGTCTAAGGCATCAGCCATCAACATGGGTTACACAAATGTAAAGAAAACAAAAATCCTCTTAACTGGATCAATATATCAAACCGTGATACATGGAGAAGAAATTGAAGTTGTTAACACTTTTATTCTGTGTGAAACAGCAATAAATAACCATGAAAGCTGCAGTCAAAAATGTCAAATGATACATTGTGCTCAGTAAATCTGCTCAAAAAAGAAAATTCTCTAAAATTAAAAAAATGCAAAGATGTTACTTTGCTAAGGACTGACTGACCCAAACAATGGTCTTTTCCAGCAACTCATATGCATATGACTGTTAGATAGTGAAA
Source organism: Heterohyrax brucei (assembly GCA_028571685.1). Classification (NCBI taxonomy): domain Eukaryota; kingdom Metazoa; phylum Chordata; class Mammalia; order Hyracoidea; family Procaviidae; genus Heterohyrax; species Heterohyrax brucei. Next base: position 82,107,957 of record CM053143.1, read on the forward strand.
AAGAAGACAGAAGAAAAGTTGATGCATTAAAACTGTGGTGTTAGCTAAGACTATTGGATATACTCAGGGTTGGCAGAAGAATCAACAGATGAGACATAAATGTAATACAACCAGAATAACTCCTTAGAAGCTACAACGGGGAAACTTTGACTCACTTCTTTCAGACTCCTCAAGAAAGAAAAACAAGCAGTCAGTAGAAAAAGATAAAAGTTTCAGTATAGGTAAGTGAAAATGAGTGAAACTCTCAGTGAGATGGACTGACAAAATATATTAAATATCTGCAACTGTGGACTCACATACCAGTGGTCGTGCAAATGACCAAAGGATCTGGCTGTGTTTTGTTCTGTTACACGTTATCCCGGAGTTTGCTGTGAGGGAGAGCTGGCAGCAGTAGCAGTGAACTGAAATGGACTGGAAAGGGCCATTTTGAATCTGACATTCACAGGTATGAGACATCTCGGGAATGACAAACTGAAGACGAACTTTGTCGCATTCATGGTCAACATTCCTTCATTTAAATAGAGTATTTGCAGACCTATTCTGAAATGTGACACTGTCAGTAACAGGTTAATATCGATACCTCTACAACGTGAACAAATTGAAAATATGTGAGAACTGCTGCAATTTGAGATTGATGGACCATGGAAGAGTCATAGTGACTCTATGTTTATAGCCGTATCAAAATATTTAAAACTGGAAAATTATTCTGCATATAATACAGAGTTCTATACTGGAATTTATTGATTATGCAGTAGGTGTGAATAACATAAACAGATGCCACAGAAGAAAACACTACACTGTGGTACATTTTATACTTAATTTTAAAATATCAACGCTGTTCAAAAATATTTTCAACTTTAATATTTAAAACTAGTTCAACTTTTGAAAGTTTCTTGTTGGAATAGTCTGAAATTATCTGGTTGTTTAACAAAATTCATTTTCTAAACATTCTGGAGGTGATAGCTTCCTTTCCTTTCAATAAGCTGACATAGGAAAGCCATAAATTAATACATTCAACAAGTTCTGGCTCAATAACAGTAACAACAATAACAATGTTGTTACTCCTGTGTCACTTGCTGATGACTCATGAATAGCTTGTATGTAACAGAATAAAATGTTACACATTTCTCTGTTTTAAGGAAGAATATTTTGTGCCTGTGTGTGCATGTCTGTGTGTGTGTGTGTGTGTGTGTGAGTGAGTGAATATGTGTAGTGAAAGAGGAACTCTAGAAAGGTACATGTTTTGAGAGGAACTTCAACTACTAACTAGTATAGGCAATGATTATCGAACAAATAAATTTTGAATATGCTTATAAAATATGTTGCTGTTGCTGTTGTTACTAGTTGCCCTTGAGTCAGTCTGACTCGTGGTGACCCTATCCCTTTAAAAGTCAAGTGCGGTCAAGTCGGATCCGACTCATGGTGACCCTTTATTTTGTATAATTTTGTGCTTTTCAGTTCGTCAGAGGTATTTCATTGGATAGTACAAATCTCCTTTTCACTGGTCATCCAATCGATAGTACTTTCTGGCTTTTAAATGTTAACATTGGAAACATTCACTGTTGACGTCATAATTGCAATTTATTTTAAATTTCAGTTCAGTAACCGAACTCCTGGCTCTTTTCTATCTCAAGACCCACCTGGTACCGTAATTTAAATGATACACTTTTTTTAATGCATGCTCCCCATTTTAACCGTCAGCTGTGGCTCCTTGAATGACAACTTGCCAAGAAGAGAAAACCTACTCGCTGCTGAAGTTTCCCTAAACCCACTTGTTTTCAAACATTTCTCTGTGACAGCCTGTTTTCAACTACTGCCTGAAGAAGCGAATCCGTTCCATGTTTTGTCAGACTCATGGAGAAGACAAAATGTTCTTTGCTTCAGCAGAAACCTTGAGTCCAGAAGTCTCATTTCTGTTTTTGAAGAATATTGTTTTTTGGAAGCTTTTGATTATTAAAACATAACTAAAGTGCCTGTGAAATATTATAATGTGCTGTTTTGCAACTCTGCTTTCAAACATCTCTTTCTTTCTTTTTTTAAAATTTGTTTTGTTTTGGTTTGAGTTTTTTGCTAGCTGGGCAAATACTAAAAATAAGCATTTGAAGTATCAAATATATGCAATTAGAAATGAAAAGTCAGACTGACCACTGGGATAATAAGGCAATTGTGCACAATATGTTTTATAGTATTTTTATTTCTTCATGGAGACAGCAAGCAATTTCTCAGTAGGATATAGCCCTTGAAATTAGTTTATAAAAAGACCATTTGTGCACAAACATTATTTAAATTACTTCACATTAATCATGCTAGAAATATTATTTTATTAAATGAATTGTCAGGAAATGTCTGGGGAATGTATTGCTGAAAATTAAGAATGAGAACAAATAATTTTTTGCTTGTGCATCATAAAGAAACCCTAATGACACAGTGGTTAAGAGCCACAGTTGCTAACCAGAAGGCAGGCAGTTTGAACCCACCAGACAATCTTTGGAACCCCTAAGGGGAAGTTCTACTCTGTCATATAGAATTGCTCTGAGTAGGAATTGAAGGGTTTGTTTTTTTTAGTTACACGTCATAAATATTCTGATGCTAAAAACAAAAATTGTACAACTGTGTAAGACTATCTTATTTTATTTATTAAAAACTCTCTCCCATTGAGTTGATCTCAATCCACGATGACTCTCTAGGACAGGGTAGAACTGCCTCATAGTTTCCGAGGTGTACCTTGTGGGTTGAAACCATGGACCTTTGGTTTAGCAGCTGTAGCACTTTACCACTACACTACCAGGTTTTCATTTTATATATTGGTGCTCTGAATATTGTTTTACTTACTGAAGTAAAACAGTGTGACCAAGGAAATAACTACCCTGTTAATTAAGAATGGAAGTAGTGGTTAAGATGTAAGACACTGACCAAAAGATTGGCATTTCAACCTGGTGGAGTAGTGGTTAAGATTTAAGACACTAACCAAAAGGTTGGCATTTCAAAGCCACCAGGTGCTCCTTGGAAACTCTATGGGGCATTTTTACTCCATCTATAGGGTCACCCTTAGTCAGAACAACTCCATGGCAGTTTCTTTTCTTTTTTTTTTTTTTTAATTAAGAATACAAGCAATTGTATGAGAACTAAGCCATTGCTTTTGTCACAACGACTTGAAGAAGATGAATTACTAAATAGCAGACTCTGTTAATTATTAGCAAGAGCAGAAGACACAATACCACAAACTTAGTCTCACATGTTTTGACTATGTCATCGGTGGATAACATGGTGCTTGGTAGAGGATTAGCACAGATGAGGAAGACCCTAAATAAGGTGGTTTAATACGATGTTTGTAACAACAGGCTCAGATAAAGGCACAACTGCGAGGATGATTGAAGGCTGAGCAACGTTTTATCTTGTTGTACACAAGGTCACTATCAGTTGGAACAGATTCCATAGCACCTAACAACAGTGACAATTAGATCATGCCAGAGCAAGGTAGGATCTGAATCTAGTCACTGTTGACTCATAAATTTTAGCAGATTAAAACAGAGACAAGCACACTTAGGGAATGAAAATTCAGTGTGAGGATGATCCATAAGATGAGGAACCAAGGGAGGTTTGGGGCTCCCCACAAAGAATGTACTGACACAGTCAAAAGCCTGACTTGAATTTGTAATATCCAGAACAGTGAAAAGATATATTTCTGTTCTTTAAAGCCATCCACTTTTGATATACTTGTTACAGTAACATTAGGAAACTAAAAGTTCTACAGACTATTCAGGTCAGCTCACACTACCCCATGGATTTTTCATAACATATATATAGATTTTATGTTATTAAATGATGAATAATATTAATCTCTATAAACTTCAGAGTGCCTGTCTGGGTAGCTACATGGACATAGTAAGAACAGATGTTGAAAGCTGAGAGTGGGCTTGAAAGAAAGACACTTTATTCATTGTAAAAGAGTTTTCAGTAGTACTTTTGAGGTTTATATGAGTAGTGCAGTTATATTTTATGGGTGGAATACTTTAGTAGAAATATTGAACCCACTGGCTTCAGTGCTTACAACTTATATTTAAAAGTAAGGAAAATTCATTTATTTAAATTTAGTTAAAGTCTTATGAATAGATTTTTTTTTGTCTACATTAACTAGCTGTGTACAGTTAATAGAAATAAAATGACATAAATAGTTTTCCAAATGTGTTCAGGGGGTTAAAAATCTTTGCATCCAGTGGAAAATAATGTTTTTAATGTGATTTCATTTGTACACAAACATCTATGTTGTGCTTCTAGTGGTAAATGCTGTACATTCAGTCATGAAAGAGGGACAGCCCCAGTCCAGCCCTGGGAGAAATTATTGTCTAATGGGGAAGATGAAACTTGTAAACAAATCAATTATAACGTGTTGTGCTAAGTGCTGTACTGAAAGCTTGATGAGAGAGCTGCTGGGGACACAAGATTTATGAGACCAACAAACTGTTATAGCATCATCAAGAAGAGAGCCAATATGTCTTCAGTTTCTAATCACATGTGGACTCATTACCTGGATTTTTACTACTGTCTCCACTCCTCTGCTTTGGTACTTAGTATTTCTAAGGAAATGTGTATGTTTATGTATGTTTTTCCACTTAAGGAGGTGTTCTATTTCTACTTTGTGCCTAGTAGACCATAGAAAGTATCATATGGCAACACAGAGTGATCGTATCATTTGTGCACTTTATGGTTCTATGCATCTATAGGATGTCGTCCTGCTGATCTCTTACTGGAGGAAGAGGAGTGGGAGAGGAGGGGATAGGAGATTGCTGGGAGAATAAGACATGTATGGAGAAAAGAGGAAAAGTCACCGGACAGGGAGAGCAGTGGGAGCTGCGTATAGGTGGGCATGCAAATTTATATGGGAATGTACACTTTCATTCAATCGTAGTTTAAAAAAAAAAAAAGAAAGAAAGAATCATAACCAAACAAACACAAACCCACTGCCATTGAGTCAGGTCCAACTTATAGTAACCCTAGAGGTCAGAGTAGAACTGCCCCACAGAGTTTCCAAGGAGCACCTGGCGAATTTGAACTGCTAAGCTTTTGATTACCAGACATAGCACTTAACCCATTATGCCACCAGGGTTTCCATAGAAAGTTTCATAGCACAGTCAACAAATTTTTCTCTAGAATCAGGGTCCGTCCCCTGGTTAAAATTTGCCACTTGTTCGCCTCATCTTTTCATCTGTGTCTTTACTCCTTAATGGGAATAATAGCGGTATTTAGAATTCAAGCTTGCTGTGCATTAATGGAAGCTAAGTTGGCAGATACTTATGAAGATTCTGACCCATAGCAACCCAATAGGACAGAGTAGAACTACTCCACAGTGCTTCCAAGGAGCACCTGATGGATTGAAACTGCTGACCTCCTGGTTAGCAGATGCAGCACTTAACTACTAGGAAACCAGCATTTCCTAAGAAACATTCCGTGACTATCAATTACCTTAACAGTGTTGTTAAGAGGAGCCTTCCTTTAGGGAAAAACCAATAACATATATTTGAGATGTCTCTGATATATCTGGCTGTAAATAGAATTGAGTATCCTTTACATCCTGTAGTATGCCTGCTTCATATAATTTGTTTATAGGTAATGTAAAAAAAAAAAAGATGTATGCATGTGTGTATAAATTTTCCCAGCATACCCTATATGGGATAATACAGATAAAAAGTTGCGATCATTAAGACAGTGTAGCAACTTCCCTGGGCCATGATTTAGCAATTCTGATGTAGTTTGGCAGTCATGTGATGTTGTGATCTCTTCCATGATAGTATTTGATGTAATGTGATCCCCACCAATTTTGGATCTACTGTGAGTAGCCAATCAGTTAGAAGAGTGTTTCCTTGGGCATGTGGCCTGCATCCAGTATGCATGGACATTCTTGTCAGCGGTCAGCTTTGGCTCTCTCTAGAACCTGCAGCTGGCTTCTGCTCATCTGAACTCCAATTCTTGGGACGTGAGCTAGCGATTTACCTGCCATCTTAACCTGCTGCCTTGAAATTCATCAGTCTTTGCAGCCTATGAGACAGAGCCCTGCTGTCTTACCTACGGATCTTGGGTTTATTAGCCCTTGGGGCTACATGAGTCTGGAGAAGCCTCCACCCGATCCAGGGACATGAGACTTTTGATCCTCTGCAGCGGTGTGAGGCATTTTCTTCATATAAATCTCTGTGTATGTATTTGTATGCTTTAATGATTTTGTGTCTCTGAATAACCCAGTATAATACAGCAGCCTCTTCAAAAACAGAATAGTCTGTATTTAATAGGGTACCTTAAACAATGTGGAAAAAGAAAGCACTAAATATTCACCCCTCTGCACATGCAGCACTGATCTGGAGGCAGGAACTCTCACTGTGTGTGTATCTTTGATCCAGGTGTATATTGCTGACAACAGACACAATAACAGGTTTTGTTGCTGTTTGGTTTCACTAGTTTATTCAAAGATATAGCCAGAGTCTAATATCAACACAGCATCTAGTGAAGCAGACTATGAGTTGCAGAAGTCTGTTTCTAACTGGTTATCATAATGACAACTGTTACTTTCTCTTTATGTGTTGTGAGAAGGTGAAGGACAGAGAGCATCCATTGAGGGTCTATTTCATTCCAACTGTGAAGGGTAGTACATATTTGTTGCTTAACCCACTGATTTCAAGTTAATTTTGATTCGCAGCAACCCTATAGGACTAAGTAGAACTGATTTGCACTCACGATTGGATAGTCAAATCAAAAGAAAAAAGCAAACTCATTGCCATGAAGCTGATTCCAACCCATAGCAACCCTACAGGGCAGAGTAGAACTGCCCATACAGTTTCCAAGGAGCAGCTGATAGAATAGAATTGTTCACCTTTTAGTTAGCAGCCGTAGCTCTTAGCCACTGAGCCACCTGGGTTCCTTTTGACAGTGATACCTTAATTTTGTTGTTGTGAAAGTATCCTAAGTCCTTCCAATGAAACTTACCTCTCACTCTAACTGTGGAGTTAAAGAATTACACTAAATTATTCAGTGCAGTCTACTGCCTGAGCATAATGATAGTCTGATGGATTAAGGATATGGCCCAAGTTAGACAACTGAGTTAATAAAATCACACTTTCAGTACTTTTTCTTGAATTACTTGTTAAGAAGATGTTCTCTTACTAGATGAAGTTGAAAAGAAGATAGAGTTGCTACACCAAGGCAACTGCCATCGAGTCGGAATATTCTGTAAACACATGAGGTATAACAACAGAGCCAACCCCAAAGATGCAATGCTGAAAGCCTAGACATGTCATATACATTTTTGCCTATAAAATTGAAAATCTGTATCAAGACATAGTTAAGGCTAGTATACATTGTACTTCCCAGTTTTGTATTTACAAACCCTCTTTTTCTGTCAGTTTTGCTGGAGTATTTTGCTACCTGTAACACAAAAAAAAATGCTAATATTTTAATTTTTTAACTCCTTAATTCCTCACTCCTTACTCTTGCTTTTTAATGAAACAAAATTGTAGGATATTAGGAATTAAGTAATCTGGAAATGGATTATTGACTGTTTTGACTGCATGCACATATATGCTAACACTTTCCCTCCATTCCTATCTACTAAGGGGAAATAATAATATTTAAAAAATAGCAAAGAAATACCCCTATTTTCTTTGCTGATAGTCACATTTTATGCCAAGTCAGTCTGTGCTATATGAAGATTAGAGTTCACTTCTCCTGGAACAAGAAGGTCATTGTTTTCTGTGAGGAAAAATTAATATCTTTCATAGCTTATTTTCTTCTCCCATACTTTTTTAAAGTTTTATGAACCAAAGTGGGGAAAAAACCTGTTTGCTCTGTTAATAACTATCTAGCTGTTGAGTTTTAATTGATGAAAAAATGCAATAGTAGTGTTTGAGATTTCCAGCTGAAATTAAAATATGTATACTTTGTTATTTCTCTTGTTCATTTCATGTATCAGACATTGTACATACGGGAAACAGCCCTTGTGGTGCAGTGGTTAAACTCTTGGCTGTTAATGGAAAGATCAGTTGTTTGAACTCATTAGTCACCCCTATGTAGATTCACAGCTTTGGAAACCCCATTAGGTAGTTGTGCTTTGATCTATAGGGTCACTATCAATCTGAATTGATTCATAAGCAATAGTTATACATACAGGACTTAAAAGTAAGACAATGGCAGTTTGGAACTATTAATATTACTTAGTTATTCACAATAGCCTTGTATTCTGTACCCAATCACAATATACCAAAAATACCAAAGGAAGGGAAGACTTACGTTGGAGCATTAAAAATTATAAAAAAACAAGATCCATGCATGATTTATAGATAATAAAGGAGAAAAGTTTTAAATTATGTTCATTTATGTATGCAATGGATTAATTTTTGAGTGACATTAAGATGCATTTCTTAGTCCCTGTGGGAGGAACAATTTTCAGTTGAAACAAAAACTTAGGTTCTAACTTGTTAAAGAGAATTCATTGTACTTTTTTAGAGAGAATGAGGAGTTTAACTGAAGGTTGCTACACAAATTTAACAAGTAATGACAAGGAAATATGTTGCCATTCTTTCTAGATAATAATTCTATATAAGGCCTAAGTTTTCTCCTCTTTCTTTTATAGTAATCCTTGATTCTCCTCTCTTTAACTCAAAAAAAGAATGGTTTCTTTAGAGAAGCTACGCTATTTGTTCTCATTAGGCTTTCATTGTCCTCACGCACTTGAAGTCTTTCCTTGACAGAAGATTTTCACACAGGAGAATGAAGAGGGTAGAGAAGAGGGGACAGGAGACTGTTAAGAGGATATGACATGTATAGAATGGAAAGGAGGAGTTTACTGTCTCAGGACAAGGAGAGCAAAAGGAGCTGCAGATAGGTGGGCATGCAAATTTAAATTGCATTGTACATTTTCACTCAATCAGAACCAAAAAAATCTTAAAATTAAGTTTTTTAGGATTTATACTTATCTACATATAAATATCTGTATCTATCTACACATTTATTTCCACTATTATGTTTAAACCTTCAGAAATTCCGAGATCATGTCCATTTTTATTTGTTGCTCTATACTATATATGTAATCTGATGCAAAGGACCTCTTTTTTAAAGTATTCAAAAGTAAGGACTTTGCCTTGAAGACTAAAATGTGTCTGATTCAAGCCATGGCATTTCATTCATATCATATGTATGCAAAAGCTGGACAAGGAGCACGAAGACAGAAGAAGAATTGATGCCTTTGAATTGTGTTGGAGAAGAATGTTGAATGGACAACGGACCGCCAAAAGAACAAACAGATCTTTTCTGCAGGAAGTGCAACCAGAGTGTTCTTTAAATGCAAAGACGGCAAGACTGCATTTTACATAGTTTGGGTATGTTGTCGGGAAAGATCAGTCCCTGGAGAAGGACATCATGCTTGGTAGAGTGGAAGGTCAGCGAAAAAGAGAAAGACCCTCGACAAGAGGGATTGACGCAGCGGCCACAACCATGGGCTTAAGCGTTTAAAAATGATCGTGGACGTGGCGCAAGACCGGGCAGTGTTTCGTTCTTTTGTTCATAGGGTCGCTGTGAGTTGGAACTGACTCGACGGCACCTAACAACAACATATACATAATTTGAAAATCCTGGCAGCATAGTGGTTAAGAGATAAAGGCTGCTAACTAAAAGCTCAGCAGTTTGAATACACCAGGCACTCCTTGGAAATTCTATGGAATGGTTCTACTCTGTCTTACGGGTTTGCTATTTGTCAGAACTGACTCATTTACAATGAGTTTAGATACATAATTTACTGTTTAGAACATTGTAGGTAGTAAATAAATCAATATTTTTGTTGAATCAGTAAATTCATTGGCCAATTTTCAAAAGTATTAGATTGAGACTACTGCAAATTTGACTGTTTCTTATGAAAAATCTTACAGAAGATTAAAAGAGTAAATCCCCAGACATTTGGCATACTACTGTGGTTTATAACTTCTTCTTTTTTTTTTTTTTTTTTTTTGACAGTGTCCTGGCACCTAAATGATCTTTCTCAAGGGCCTGGAATAATCAACTTGTTGACCAAATGTGATTAACAAAATTGTACACATGATAGACTAATTTGCTCTTTTTAGATTTTATGAACTTTAAAAGAAAAAAAAAATTGTCTTTGAAACAAAGGATGACAGAAACTTTTAATAGGTGGAGAAATAGTGTTGGGAGAGAGAGGTGGTCACCTTATTTACTTCTAGCTACTTGGTGCACTGCATTCAATAACTAGATTTCCTTTATGTTTTTAATTGACTTACTTTGAGCACTCAGTCTGACTGCTTAAAGAAGCGAAATTTGAAGAATGAAATAAACATTTTCCTCCTTGTCTTAGACTGGGTTCTTTAGAGCCAAAAAAGCCAGGGCCGTTGAGTCAGGTCCGACTCATAGTGACCCCCCAGGTCAGAATAGAACTGCCCTATAGAGCTTCCAAGAAGCGCCTGGCAGATCTGAACTGCCAACCTTTTGGTTAGCAGATGGGGCACTAAGTTCTTTAGAGAATGCCCCCTTACACTGGACTCAGTGCACTCACCCAAGGAAATTTCCTTTCAACTGATTGACTACTCACAGAAGATTTCATCATGGAAATGATCATGCTATATCAAGTCTCATCATGGATGTGATTACAATGTTACATGACTGCCAAACCACTGAGAATCATGGCTCTGACAAGTTGACACACAAATCTTAACCATCCAGTTCTTTCAGCTTGTTCTGAGAATACATCCAGTATACATTAGTGAAATCTTATCACGCATTCCTCCAGTCTGAACTCTTTAACTCAAAGATCTAATATTGCCTCTGCAAAGAAATTTGTGATTGGCTATTAGAATTCATCAATGAAAAATGTAATATTCCTATATGATGTTCTCCCTATCATGTCAACACTGACTCTCAAGTGCTAATTGGTGTTCTAGTTTTACTTAAATGTATTAAATAAAAATTTACCCTATAGCTAAAAGCTCAAGAAGCATATTATAAAGGTAACACCATAAACTAGATCCTGTAGGAAGATCTAACAGCTATATATTTGAAATTTCTTTTCTTAGACTGTTGGCAAGTTCTGAATTACAATAAAATTGTTATTCACAGATAAAATTCTGACTATTATCACTGTCAAGTTTTACAAAACACAAGATTATCATGTGATTTTATTTGTGATAAGTATTTTTCAAATGAATGAAACATGTTAGTGTAAGCTTTTAGGTATATTAGAAAACAAACAAAGTATTTTAAAATTACTTACTTTAACAATACTCTGAAGGCTTATATTTATTGCTTCAAATATTAACATTCAAAATCTCTCTTGTTTAAACCAGGGAAAGGAAATAAGATTTGTTAATTACTCAGGAATCAAAACCAGTTTTTAAGTAGGTATTTGCATAACACTTTTAATAACCTATGTTTTCTTAGGGTTTTATCATCAAGCTTTGTTTCTGAAACAAGATCATGTATCATGTTTCACTAAGTCTTGCTAAATTACTCAAGCTGCCCCTGCATAAAATGCAGAAGTGATTATGCTTATCCTCAAAGGATTTATATTGTCATATAGCCCAACATCCCCAATAGCTTCTAAACTGTGAATTCCAGGGCACAATTGGCCGTTGTATCATTATACAAAGGATTTCTAAAGGGAGAAGTCAGAGAAAAGATGTTTGAGACAAAATAAGGAAAAATACACACAGAATCACTATGGAAAGCTCAAAGAAACTCCTAACATAACCAATAATGACCTCATCAGGCCAGTGTTTTATGCCCCTCTTGAAGGAATGAGATGTCTACTATGTATTTTTTATCTTTTCACAGATCAATCAAAATAAAATAAAATCCCTTTCCTAGTTTTTCTTTTCTGATATGTTCTTTTTTCATGTCGTACCTATAGATGTCATACCTATAGATGTCATACCTATAGATCAGCATTCATTGTCACATTATCCTTACTGAAAGGGTGAGCATGTGTACCTGTTTTTGTGTGTTTGGGGGTGCTGTGCACGCTTGTGGGAGAGAGGGACTTGGTAAGACTGTCTCTTACATGATTCACATCAAGCCCTAGAGTTTCTCAGGATGCTTGGTATGCCATTAAAATATATTTGGGCTGTGCTTACATTCTTGGATAGTTTTGACTTCTAGTACTAACACCTTGATTCTTGCCTATCATATGCAACACTATAAGCTTATAAATAAATCTGTTTTATTTTACATGGTCTGATACGTAGCTTTCAAGTTATGATGGTATTTCTTCCTGCTTTACTGTAGTCTAGCACTGGCCAATGCAAAAAAACGGAACACAACCAAGACAGATTTATCTAGGTAGAGAAAATCAAGCATCTGGAATCTAATTAACAATAGCAACAACAAATAATTTATATTAATTAGCTAAAGAAATAAAGAATCCTGGTAAATTTATAAACAGTACTAGTGTCAAAGTCATGCTGTTGTTACATTATTTGTGTCTGTGCTTTGGAACAGTCAAGGCAATAACATGTATTCCAAGTCAGAAACACAGAGAAGGTTTATTAGGAAGTATGATACCCACAGAGACTCAACAGTAGCACAAGCTGTCTCTGGAGTCTCAAAACAAAGTTTTTACATGACAGCTATATATGTTTTCAAGTACATAACCCACAGAAAGTCATATACATCACAAAACTACTATAAGAAACTTCTTATTAAACTAAAGATCAAACATCTCAACTCTAATCTATATGCTTATAACAGGCAAAGAAAAAAAGAGCATAGAAATTTTTCAGCTCATAGAACCTCCCTGCCATGCCCACTCTGACAGAGCAGAAAAGGAAGTCTCAAATCTAAAGCACCAGGAAGCCTTTCTAGCTGCTGTACTGTGGGCTGACGACTAAAACAGTGGAGGGAGACCAGGGCCTCAAGAGAAGAGAGCTCTGTACCCCTTTGGAAACAGAGCAGTGCAGTTGGGCAATAAGAAATACTTACAGATTATTTAGCATATCATTATGATATTGTTATGTCAACCTTTCAATTATTCATTTTGAAAAGAAAAAAAACATGTAAGAAAGTGTTAGGGTCAAACTATGACTAAAGATTTAAAACTGGAGTTTTTGTCATCTTCGAGGGCTTTTGTTGAATCTCTTTTTAAGTTGTATGTGAATTCCATAACTACCTTAAATGTGTCTTGCTCCGTTACTAGAGTGAGCCCACTTATACAACAAGGCAGTAGCATCCATGCCAAAGGAAAACCACTGCTGTCGATTCTGACTTATAGTGACCCTATAGTTCAGGGTAGAGCTGTCCCCTTAGAGATTCCAAGGAACAGCTGATGGATTTGAACTGCTGACCTTTCGGTTAGTAGCCATAACACTTAGCCGCTACACCACCAGGATTTCTGGAGCATCCACAGTAACCAGTTTTTCAGAAAAAAGTTCTCAAACTTTCCGTCCCAAAATACTGCTTAGCAAAGACTGACTTTCTTTGTTTATTAACCCAGACTTTCAGAGCAGGTTAAACACATGTCTGTACTTATATCCTTTGGGCATGAAAATTTTGTACTGCACAGAAGCACTGACTGTGGGTTAGATTCACTTAATGTGCTGACCACTTTAAGCACAGAAACTGAAGCCAAGCTGAACCAAAAGAAAGAATGTAGAACCCCGTGTTTTTCCAAGCGTCACTGCGTTCAGTTGTGCTGATGAAGTTTGTGTTTGTCTACACAGTCCATGTGTGGCACAAAACTTAACATAGGGACAACCAAGCTTACTTCCACGTTATGTTCATAAAACTTCTCATATCATTTGCCCGTAGATTACATCACATTAGAGAAACATCCTGTACCATAATAGGCTACACTTCACGACCCAATCGCCGTATTTATTAAGCAATTCAACATAATTTAATATTTTGAATTCTCCTTCTCTTTTCTTCATTATGCAGGAAATCCAGCACTAATACATTTCCTGAACATAAAACATACTGATAGTCTTAAATTTATGATGTTTGTGCTATTGAGCATTTTTCTCATTTGCTGTTTATCTGTAGGTGCATGTTTTATCTTTCATCTCCATTTTTTGCAGGCCATGGACATGGGGACCACAAGCTGGGCTTCAAGGCCAAGGTGTTCATTGTTGTCACATGACATCAAGCTGGTTCCAAGTCATAGCTACCCTCTGTACAATAAAATGAAGCTGCCTGGTCTTAGTCATCCTCACAACTGTTGAGATATTTGAGCCCATTGTTCCAGCTGCACTTGGAGAGGGGCTTCCTCTTTTTCACTGACTGACTGCTTTACAAAGCATGGGATCCTTCTCCAGGGGCTGGTCCTCCTGATAGTGTGTCCAAAATAGGTGAAGGAAGTCTCAAACCACACTCCCTTCTAAGTGTCCTTCATCAGTAAGCATCCAAATCAGATCCACCACCAATCTCCTTACACCACAGAGCTGCAGAGACACTTAGTGTCCCCTTCTAAGAGGCCTCCAAATCCTCCATCACTTCTAACATTTTCTCACATGGAGATGCTGAGTTTTCAGGTCCTCATTGAAGTGAATTTCACCTCTCACCACTCTTTCTGCTAAGGGAATCCAAAACCCATGAGGGATTAAAATGCCTCTTCAAATCTTTTCTGTAGCTCAGTTAGTAAATGCAATCTAAGTTTCTTCCTTGCATTCATAGCCTTTTGAAAGCAAAAGACAGTTTAGTAACCTGTTCAGAACGATCAACTCTTAATCTGCCAGTATCTCTTTTGGCCCTGGAATGCAAATAAGAAAACAAACAAAAGACCAAGGGAGAGGTAGCAAGAGAAAATTTCTACATTAAAAAAAATAATAATAATAATTCAAGCATCACCACCAAGCAGAGACCACAGGAGGTGTCGCAGTGGACTTCTTCGGCTCATGGAGTGAGAAAACTAAGTGCCTTCGGTCAGAGATGGAGGACCAGCGAGAAGCCTGTGTCTGACCCATGAATATGGGACTTGCCAGCCTCATCATGAGCCGTTTCCTTTTTACAGTGTGTTTAAGTTCTGTGAGATGTTGCATCAATTAGGGAAACCAAAGATGGGAGGGAGGGTACTTATGGGACTGGGAGTAGGTAATGTTACAAATGCTGGAGTGGTACCCCAGGTTGGAAAAGCTGGACATTTGGTATCTTTAACCTCCACCTGAAAGGAACTAGCTTTGTGCTGAACAGTATAAACTAAGTTATGCTTTTAGTAGGTGACAGTTTCAACAGATGGAGAAAAAGGCCTTTAAAAATTCAGTGTACACTAGAAAAAGAAGAGTGCAGATCACGAACCCCACTAAAAGACCAGAACTGATAATCTAGCAACCTGGAAGTTTCCCTGGAAACATGGCTCCTAGACTGGCTACGGCCCTAGACCTGAAACCAGCACTGAGGTCAGCGCTTCAGACATAGAATGGACTGGACTCAGGCACACAGAATGAACATGTGGTATGTGTACTTTATAGTTTAACACATTTTTGGAAGGCTGCCCTGTGGGTTTCTTTCTAGATGGGAGAGGAGCGGACAAGTGTTCTTCCAGAGGATACTAGAAGTAAAAAATGAAAAGGAGGAGTGTGCTGTCACAGGGTGGGGAGAACAAATAGAGTTATAGAGAAGCGGGCAGGCAAAGTCAACTTGGATTGCGTACTTCCGTTTAATCATAATGAAAAAATTAAAAAGTCAGCGTACTTTTAGAGGAAAAAAATTTAACAAAGTTGAGTCAAAACAGACAATAAAAATCCACAGCTAGCATCATACTTAATAGGAAAGGCTGAATACTTTCCCCTCATCCAATTTTTTAAGAGTCTGTCACTCCTAATAGAAGCAATAGAGTTAAAAGCTTTTAAAAAATGGCTGTGGGGTCATATCATCCGAATCTAAAATCAAGGTCTCTTCCCTACGACACTTTGTTAATCATTGGCAAATTATTTAAGCTTTCTAAGTTTCAGATTCTGTTTGTGTAATGTAGAAATAATGTAAAATTTACTTGTGAATTCTAAATAAAATAAAATATATAAAACATTGAGTCTCTTTCCTGGCATGCCATTAGTGTGCAACATACGTTACTTAGAAAGGAAAAGTATCAACAGCTACAAATTTTTTCTTTTTTTAATTTAATCTTAGGTAAGTTTGAGAAAAAGTTGAGAAAAAGGAACTGTAAGAATCAATGTAGACAATCAAACAAGTGTTGAGTTTTGTTTTGTTTTGTTTTGTTTTTTGTCCCTTTAAGGGTTATTCTACTGTTGGTGAATACAAGAATCTAACAAATGTCACTTAGGTTATCAAGCTGCATTCCTTCCCTTGCCTCAGTTCTCACCCTCATACCTGATCTACAGGTCTCCATTCATCTCCCTATCTCCGAAGAAATAAAACTGATTAAGACCTCAGAGAGACATAAAAAAAAAAATTGGATAGTTTACTCTGCTTGATTATCACGTAACCAATTTTGGATAGCTTACTCTGTTTAATTATCCTGTGACAAACTTTTGAGTAATTCACATTGTTTAATTGTCCTGTGACAAATTTTGGATAGCTTACTCTGATCATCCTTGGCAAACTTTTGGGTAATTCACACTGTTTGATTATCCTGTGACAAACACAATACCAGCAACCCCTTTGAGTCCTGGCTGTAAAACCCACTAGAAACGTAACCCTAATGGGACAGCTTTTGGCTAGCTATCTTTTAGATTGCTAGCAAATCTGCAATAAAATATTCCTTGAGCCCCAGGCTATCTCTAAATTTTCAGCTACAGTGATAGGTGGAACAAACTTGCTCCAGTTTTGGCAACACTACCAGTTTTTCTGTTACATTCTTAGTTGCAAAAGACCAAGTTGGAAATCCTAAACATAGGGTGGTCTCATACAACAAAGTTAGATACTTCTTGATAATCAAGTTATTTGCTATCCTTCATCAGCCCACATAGAGCTTAGTGCAGACAACTGAACAGGGAACCCTCAGAGTATGGTCAGCAGTAACACATAGTATTAGCATTCTAAGGTCTTCACAGGGCCATCCTGTACAATAATAAATCGTCTTCCAGAAATAACCTCTCTCCCATACCTAAGGCCAAGCCAATGCCAAGTGCCATACCTGAGATAGCCCAAATTATTATGATCACTAAACTATTATTTTTGTAGAAAAGAATATTGTAAAGTAAAAATAATTTACTTGAAGGTTTTAATCTTTTAGGAAACATTTTCTTGATCATGTTTGTTAGATATTACCTGTCATATCATTTCAAAATTCCTAGAAGAGATTCAAATAAAAGATGCTAACGTTTTATTTCACATCTCAAATGTACATATTTAGCATTGACAATGTAGTATATTTACGTACTTTAGAAGTTTTATGAGATTAAATAATGATATTCTTTGATACTATATGTTTACTCAAACTTTATCTAGTACTGGAACATCAATCAGTTGCTTCACGTAGTCTAAGGAATTAATACTGTGTCTACATAGGAGTGTCTTTAATTTCTAGCTTAATTCATTATATCAGCATAAAGAAGGATTCAGAAAAATCAGTGTTAAAGTTATTTATGCCAGGTAAGTACTATGAATAAGAAAGTAAAAATGACAATGAAAATGACATTTTATAAACCATTATAATCCTCAGTGTTGCTAGCTGGCTTCTTTTTACTTTCACCAAAAGAAGTAAACTAGTTGAGACAAGAAGAAATAACCTCTTATTTTTAATCACTTACTTCTAAACATGAATAAACAAAAAAGGAAATATTCTCCCAACGTAATGGAAAATTACTGGGAGAGACGAACAAGTAAAGAAAAGTCATCTGCTTCTGATGACAAATAGAAGGAGTAGGCTGGGAAAACTAAAATGTAAAAAGCCAGAGGTCTGGTCTTCAAAATAAATTGACAGATGTGGCACTGACAGCACAAGGAACAAATGACAAAAACAGACAAACAAATGGGAGCTTCCCAAAATAAAAATTCTGTATATCAAACAACTTTATTAACAAAAGAGAAAACCTATAGATTGGGTGAAAAGTTTTGAAAACCATGTATCAGACAACAGTTTAATATTCAGAACATGTAAAGAAGTCATACAATGTAACAAGAAAAAATATATAGCCTATTCCAGCTTGAAACATGTCATCCCCAAAATATGTGTTTTATATCCTATGCCCTATTCCTGTGGTTATAACCCCATTTTTGAATGAATTTTGTTATGTTAATAAGGCAGGATTAATGTAGAGTGTATCTTGATTCAGGAAACCCTGACAGTGTAGTTGATAAGTTTGCTAACCAAAAAGTCAGCAATTCAAGTCCAGGTATTCCTTGGAAACTCTATGGGGCAGTTCTACTCTCCCTGAGGGTTGCTAGGAGTCAGAATGAACTTGACAGTGGTAGGTTTGGTTTAATTTTGTTTGTGTCTTGACTTAATCTCTTTTGAGATATAAAAAAGATTAAACAAGCAAGTGAGCTGCAGAGATGGAGGGAGAGAGATGCCAAGTCTCATGAAGGCCACCCAGGGCAAAAGATCAAAGTAGGCAAGGACATTTCTCCAGAGTCAACAGAGAGAAAAAGCCCTCCCCTGGAGCCAGCACTCTGAATGCAGAATTCCAGCCTCCTAAACTGTGAGAAAATAACTTTCTGTTTGTTACAGCCTCTTTGTCATATTTCTGTTTCAGCACCACCAGAAAACTAAGACACAGACCAATCAAAAAGCAGGCAAAGGACCCGAATTGACATTTTTCCAAAGAAATGCAAAATGTGGAAAGCACGTGTGAAGATTTTCATCAACAGCCATTAGGGAGATGGAAATTAAAATTACAAGGAGATACCACTTCATTGTTGTGATCCATAGGTTTTTGTATTGCCTAATTTTTTGAAAGTACATCACCAGGCCTTTCCTCCTAGTCTGTATTAGATTGGAAGTTCTGCTGAAACCTGTTCACCTTAACAACACACAAGCCTCCACTGACAGATGGGTGGCAGCTGGTCCGACGTAAACTGACCAAGAATCAAACCCCAGCCTTTTTCACGGCATGTGAGAATTCTACTACTGAACTGCTGCCGACCCTTGTCCTCAATACCTCTACCTAATTCTGGGGTCAAGTGGAACAGTATTCATCATAAATGACACAGTTTTAGAAAGAAGCGTTTCAAATGCCATAGACACTTGAATTAACATTTTCTATTTTGTAATTACTTAATTATCATCAATTAAGAGCATGACAAGAGCATAAGGTAGCTTCCCATCTGTTCATTTATTCGCCTCAATTTGTTATTGCCATTAATTTATGTGATGATGACAAATCAAACTAATTAATAACAGTCTACCGAGTCAAGGCCTTTCTCTTTGCATCTCATCCTGATTCGTCAGCAGCTGACATCTATAACTTGATAAAATTTGAGTAGTATAAAGCATTTTGAGGACTTAGAAACATTTTGATGAAAGCTGTATTTGAAGCTTCCTAAATTTGTCATTCCTGAAAGTAAAATCACTTTATTTTGAATATGGTAAGCATTCCAGTATTTGTTCCCTTAAGATTTTCTGGTTTTGTTTTATGCAAATAAAATTATAAATTTTTCTCTGAGTATATGTGATCTTTTTTATGTTCTAAGAAATAAAATATTCTTTGTAGTTCAGTATATGCCAAGTGCCGTCGAGTCGGATCGACTCTAAACATCAGCCTTGAGTATTAGCTCTACCTTGGAGAATACCATTGCTGAATTTAGACCTGATAGGGCACTACTTTCGGTGTTGAAACCCGTCAGGATACTTCCAGGACATCAGTGATAAGATTGCTAGGTTAACTTGGTAGGTTGGATGGTTCTAAGTTTTAAATTTTAAATATAAGAGCTAATGTATCTCTCTATATAATACATACACATATAGTACACATATATACATATACATATACATACTCTTTAAAGGCTTAGTAAACTTATTCAAGTAATCATGTAATCATAAAAACTAAAATACTAATATTAGTTCTATCTCTGCATCAATTTCTTGATGTTTTTAAAACAAAACTCAGACTCAGGAAACTAAACCCTAATTAGGCAATGGATGTAGACTAAGCAACCCCAGTTACATCTCCTGAGTTTTACCTTTACTCAAGTTTCTTTCAAATCAAATATTACTGCCAAACTTAACCGAAACAGGACCTGCATAGCTCTAGCTTTTTCATAGCCAATACATTTCCCACTGAATTCACATAATGAGTAATGCTGATGTCATAAAACAAACAAGAAACTGGTTCCTTTTTCTATAAACTCCTTTGCATAGCACTAGGACTGCCAATTAAGTCTGCAAACTCATCCTAGAAAAAGTGCTACATATCTCATTGCTGAATATCACTACAGTTGCTTTCAAAGTGCATCCCTTGGAAACTAAGAACTGATGCCAATTCCTAGCCCACCCTTCAAAGCACTTTTGGAACTTTCTAGAATGGCCATCAGAGCTGTCATCATATTACCTTTCATGTCCTGAATGTCATCAAAATGTCTTCCCTTCAATATCCCATTTATCTTTGGGTAAAGAAAGAAGTCACTAGGGGCCAGATCGGGAGAGTAGGGGGAGTATTCCAGTACGGTTATTTGTTCACTGGCTAAAAACTCCTTCACAGAAACTATACAGTTAAGTCCATGAACTTGCCACCTTGCTACCACGTGCAATGGCCATTCCAGAAAGAGAGTTGCCAAATTGCTTTGAAGGGTAGGCTAGGCACTGTCATCAGTACAGGGGAGTACTTCAAAGGTGACCATAGCAATATTCACCAATGAAGTATACAGCACTTAGAACAATTAAGTTCACAGACTTAATTGTCAGACCTCATAGTTATTTTTATCATTATTATTTTATTTTAGATTAGGGTTTACAAAGTAAGTTAGTTTCACTTTAAACAATTAATACACACATTGTTTTTTGACATTGGTTGTCAATCCCACAACATGTCAACACTCTATTCTTGATTCCCTGTTACCAGATTTCCTGTCCCCTCCTGCCTTGTTGTCATTTTCTCTGGACTGGTACGCCCATTTAGTCTCGTTTTGTTTTGTGGGCCCCTCTAATCTTTGTTTTAATGGTAAAGGTCAAGAGTGACCACACTACCGAGTTAAAAGGGAGTTTAGGAGCTAAACTTGCAGGGTTTCTCCAATCTCTGTCAGACCATTAAGTCTGGTATTTTTTGTTTTGTGAGTTACAATTTTCTTCCATACTGTTCTCCAACTCTGTCCAATGCTCTTAACTGTGACCCCTGTCACAGTAGCCAGGCCCTGTCTCTCCGCACGTGACTCCGCCTGGTGGAGACCACAGCAGGTGCACTCCTTCAGTCCTTCAGACTAAGCTTTCCCTTGTGTCATTGGTTTTCTTCATTCTCTCACTCCAGAAGGGGTGAGGCCATGAAAGTATCCTAGATGGCCACTCACAAGTTTTTTAAAAACCATAGATGCTGCTTACCAAAGTAGGATGTGGAACATTTTCTTCATAACCTGTGTTACACCAGTTGAGCTAGCTCTTCCCTGAGACTGTGATCCCCAGCCCTAAATCCAGTAATTCAGTCCCTCAGGGAGACTGGCTGTATCTAAGGTATTTCTGTGACCTTACTTTGATCAAGTTGTGCTGGCTTCAGGCAGCATTGTGGACTGTCTTATCCTTCCCCTTAGTTACCACCTGTCTGTTGTCTACTTTGTGTTTTTGCATCCCACCATTCACCTCCTGCACAACCATCGTAGATTGCTTCTTTCTATATAGAAACCTTTCCAAGAAGCTTTTTCATAGCAGTCTCATGCAATATTTCTCCTTTCATGACTCACTTATTTCACTCAGAAGAATGGCCTCCAGATTCATCCATGTTGCAGGTATGTGGCAGATTTATCATTGTTCTTTACCACAGAAGAGTTTTGCATTGTGTGTATGTACCATAGTTTGTTTATTTATTCATATTTTGATAGGCATTTAGATTGTTTGCATCTTTTCAGTATTGTGAATAACGCTGCAATGAACACAGATGTGCAGAAGTTTATTCATGTGGCAGATCTTATTTCTCTAGAATACACTGCTAGCAGTGGGATTGCTGGATCATACGGTACTTCTATTTCTAGCTTTCTAAGGAAGCACTATACCATTTTTCAAAATGGTTGTACTATTTTGCATTCTCACCAGCAGTGCATAAGAATTTCAGTATCCCTGCAGCATCTCCCACATTGGTTATTTTCTGTTTTCTTGATTTGTGCCAGTAATATACAAGTGATTGCATCTTTCTTAAGTGCTTATAGAATTTGTTATTGAAGTACGTGGACTCTGACACCTTCTCTCTCAAAGTCTGCATTCACTTTAACTTATTTATTTTACTTATCCTCATCTAGAATACCACAGCTGTGTCTCCTCGGGTTTCTCTAGACTATAACATTTTTTTTTCTAGAGTTTTCTTGTTTTGATGACCTCAGAGTCACAATTTGTTGCATTTATTTCCAATATTCTATCACCCAATTAGACAAACACCATGGGTCGCCATGAGTCAGATCCAATTCGATGGCACTTGGCTGGCTTGGCACTATCTTAAAAAGAAACAGAATCGCTTCAAGTGTGGCCTTCACACATAATATATAATTATGTGATTTTATAAGAATATGGCTAATATTCTGTGTAATATTTTATAATAACGAGGATCACAGGCTTAGGTGTGGGCATGTCTCTGGAATGTGGAAATGAGTTGTCAAAATACAACACAACAAACAAATATAAAATGATTGTACAATTTAAAAATATAGCTGCTTTATAAATATTTATTTTCTCTGTTTATAAAGTATCCAAACTAATTAAAATTAATGTGGCTTCAACTTATTAAGCAGAACATGAATTTCTAATTGAATAAATTTTAGCTATTATATAAAATTGCTGAACCTCTAACTACAGATCCAAATTCTCCCACATTGTTAATTATGCATTTGTAATTACATAGATGCATAATTAATAGTACGCTATAACATGGTTCTTTGCAGTAAATGTTGAATGTGAGAATGTTTTCCAAAATATAGACTTGAAAATTATGTCTTCTTCTCCTTATCGTTAATACTAGCAATAGTAACACACTCGCAAACTTTGGTTATGTGAGAATGCACTACTGCTCATCATATTTTGTGCTCTTTGCATGGAATCACAGAACTTACCCAGATCTAACTGCCAGGATGGTGCTGTAATCCTGCCAAACTAACAGAGGTTAACAACACTTGCCGATTGAAATCTAATTTGCTTATTATCTTCAGATATACTCAAAAATGCAGATTGGATTAAGAAGGGAACTAGCTTGGAAGTCAATCAAAAGCCTTGAACAGCCCAGTCGTATTAAAGAGACATAATTGAATTGAACACTAGCCATGCAGGTACATACTGTTGCTTCTGAATACACTCCTGTGTCTTACAGAAACTATTGTATTTGTGGAATGCTTTCTTATCTTTTTAGAGAATTATTTCTATGTATTATAATGGATGTGAGAAAACATTTTGCATGAGCAGTCTGCTGAAGATGTAGCAAAATACAAATTCAAAATGAATTTTAATTCAGAAGGTGCCTATTAGTCTCTTTTTTAACACTGTATGGGCATCTTGCCATTATGTTTTCCACTGTGGTAGTAACATGACTAATTAAATAATTGTTCACCAATTTTCTCTGTATGAACAATGATCTTTCACTGTTTTTGTGATCTGCATTGTATTGTGTTTTATATAATAATTCTGATTATTTTTGTCCTCAATAATCTTTTTTATCATTCATAAACAAACATTGATTATAGCTGTTGGTATTAAACTATTGTTATTAAAATAATTGCCCACAGGTAGACATTAGCCAGTCTTTGAAAATAATAATTTCAAATAGATTTATTAAATTTTAAATTGTCTTTAATTTTTTTATAGTTTGATTTTAATTGAAGTTTTAAAGACATTATGTACCTAACATTCAATCTAGAAATACATAAACGTATTTCAAAGATTTAAAGATTGAGACAAACACAACTGAGAAGATATGCTTAGCAAAGATAAAATATCAGTGTTGGTTTTATGTAATAAGGTTTTTTTGAAATTTGAGGTTACTGCTTCAAATGAAGACATTTATATAGTGTACATGATGCATATTTTAAAAAAGTTGTCTTGGAGTTGATTCTGACTCATGAAGAATCAACATATTTCCGGGTAGAACTGTACTCCCATTAAACATGCTATGGAACACAGTTCTGCTCTGACCTATGTGGGTTTGAAATGAGGCAGCATCACCTAGACTGCAACACGTAACGTGATTATAGTTTCAGTGCAGTCATTTTGACTGTGACCCATGGAGACACCACGTGTATCAGAGGTACAACTGTGCTCCTGCTGAAAATGGTATGGAGAACACACGTGGGCTTTCCGTGTGTCAGAGTCAGCTAGACTGCAACAAGTAGCATAATTACTAGTTGCCATCCAACGATTTGATTTCAACTCATGAGACCTCGTGTGTTTCCACTTAGAGCTGTACATTACAGTTTTTAACGCCTGTGATCTTTCAGAAGTAGATTGCCAGAACTTTCTTCTGAAGCATCTATGGAAGGATTCGAACCGTCAACCTTTCAGTTGATTGCCAAATACTTCAGCATTTAGGCCACCAGTACGAATCTAAATGATTGACTGCAACACTAAACCAAAAACAAAATCATTGCTGGAAATTTGATTCTAATTTTAATTTTATTATAGATTTGGCTGCTTGAATAAATAACCATTTACTTGTGCTATGGAGTACTTTTACATGGACCGTCTTGTTGTGGTCTTGTAATTCCCACCCAAATGATTGAGATGGCTATACAAATAATGTAATTGTGTCCTACCAAGGGGATTGGATAGTTGCTAATAGAGCAAATTAAGTTCATGGGGATGGGACCATGCAAACAAGGTCTATAGAACCCTAATGAAAGGAGTGCTCAGTTTTATCACCTTGGTAGGCTCAAAATGAGCCACATCAGAGGTGGGCTGAGAGGATTTCACTACCACTAAGAAAAAAGGATCATATCTTTTGAACCTAGGATCCTTGTTTTGAGACTCTCCTGGCACTAGGAAACTGAGAAAAAGCTATAACGTCAAAAACACCAAGAAGCAGCAACAGAGAAATGAGAGTAAAACCAGGGGACTAGCAAGGGATGGCCCAACCCATGGAGAGAGAAAACTGAGTGCTTTGGGGCAGGAGGTTTTCTGTAGAGTTGGGTGCCTCAGATCTGCAGATGCGTGGAGCCACAGCTGAGTACCTCAGGTGAAAACTTACTAGAGTAGTAGGGTTCCTCAAGGGTACTCACCAGAATAGCTAAGATGGCTTTGTAACTCATCATGGCACAGCAGAGGCCAAGGGGTAGACAAAGGTGAGAAAGGCTTGCCTGTGAGAAAGGCTGAGAAGAGGCTGTCCAGATGGAAGAATTGAATCCTGAGTGCTCTGGAATCCACACTGTAACCTGATACTTCCCTAGTAAACCCCATAACTATGCCTACGGTCTTTGAGTTCTGGGAGTTACAATCAATGATTTAACTTAGCAAAGAAATAGAGAGTGACATGGGAAAAGCGGCTGGTATTAAAATTGGTAAAAAGAAAATAAAAATCTGGCAAGAGGATGTATATTTGACCTCTGTCTGAGAGCAATCAGCCTTGGACTGTTAATCTTGATTCTCCTTCCCTCTTGTGAAGTTAGAGGAGGTCAAGTATCACTCTTGTGGCATTTTAATACTCTTGTTTGAGTGAAGGAAACATATGGAAAGTGAAGAAGAAGAAAGTGAGTACATAATACAATCTAGCCAGGTAGTGATGAGTACAGGGGGGAAAAAAAAGGACTAGAGGATAGAGAGAAATGAAATATGCTATTCTAGAACAAGTGTAGTTAGGAAAGGCTTCTTTTGTAGGCCACATTTAAGCGGGGACCTGAATAGAATGAGAAGAATATCCTATGTAGCAATATCCAAAGCAAAGGGAAAACACCGGATTGAAGGCTTTGAAAACAGTGCAGACTGAGCAGATTTACAAAAAAGCAACAAGGCCAATATAGTTAAATCTGACTGCCAGCCAAGCCAATCATGTTAAAAGAGATGAGAGGGTTAAGATGATATTAGCTGAGAGGACATTATGAATGGTCTTGTAGACCATGCTAAGTAAGGCCTGTCAGAGTTGTTTTTGTTTGTTTTTTCATGACACTGGAAAGTACTTGGAAGCTTTTGAAGAGCAATAGTAGAAGTAAGGAGACCACGTATAAAGGAAGCAAGAGGTAATACTGGTATAGAACAGGAAAGTAGTACTGAAAGCATAGTGGAATTGTTTACTTAAGGAACATATATTTTAAATCACAGACATCAGAAAAGAATAAATGATGTCAATGAAAGTGAAAAGTCAAAGATAACCAGAATCTTTTTTCTTTTTTTTAACTAATAATGATTTTTTTTGAAAATGAGTAAGACTAGAGAAGAAATTGAGATACATACAAAATTCAAGAAACCAGTTATATAGAAATTAGAGATGCTTATTTACATCCAAATGATTATGAATTTATATACAATAGTCTGGATTTTAGGTAGGGAACATGAATGAGGTAGTTTTCAGCATACTGCTTTCATTAAATGCCAGGGATTTTGAAGGACTTCCCCTGGTATTTAAGCAAAAATAGAGACGAAAATGGTCACAAAACTGAATATTGTCAGTTTTTCTGGAATTGGCTGTGGCTCACTGAAATCTCAACTATAACAGAAGAAAACGCTGCCTTTTCCTGTACCATCTTCAAGATAGTGGGAGTGAGTGCATTGTTGTAGCTGTTGGGCTGTTAAGGAAAATAAGCCAGCAGTCAGCTAAAAGGAGGCTATTTCAGTGAAGCAAAAGAAAAAACAGAACAGTGATGTTCCGAAAGCAAAGAAAAGAATGTTTTTGGTGTTACTGTTTTTAAAAAATAAAAGTAAAAATCATGGCAAATACAATGAGAAATGACACGGATGTGGTTGAAGCTTGATTATTAGACAGTCTCTATTGAAACAACCAGGGACCTTGTTAACAAATATTGTAATGGCTTCAAGACAGAGTAGAAATCAGAGCAGAAGAGACAGGTGGCTTAGACAACTTTTTCAAGGAGTTTCACTATAAAACAAAGTAGAGAAATGGGGCAGTAGCTGAATCAGTATTTAAAGTCAAGACAGGTATTCTCTTCACTGGTGGAATATACATCAGCATATTAATATGTTACTGGTAATGAATGATCCAGTAAAAAGAAAAATTATAGATGCAAGAGACAAAAGGGAGAACTGTAGGCCTGATGTCTATGTCGTGATCAAGGGAAAGCAGTCGCAAATGAGACAAGAATTTAAGTTCTATATGCATAAAGCACAAACTTCTGTTTATTTTCCAGTCACACAAGCAAGTGGCAATTAGCAGTCCCTTAAAGACTGTGCAGTATATGCATTTCAATTACTGAATTACCACCACGTAAACTGCAATACCTTATCTAAATTGGCCTTGAAATACCATCAATAACAGCTAAAAGGGCTGTCAGAGTTTAGTTAGTTAAATATGGATATATATTGCAATTCTTGGATGTCAAGTCCCTTTTTAAAAGTCATGCCACAGGCTGGGTCCAGGTCACAGGTCCAGGATCTTGGAGAGTGTTGTTCTGGTGGTCAGTGGCAGTGTTAACAGCAACTGGAAAAGCTGGAACGTAGTCAGCCTGGTTGGGTTGGGACACAGCTGAACCAGCTGTTTAGGGTGAGCCAGCAAGCTGGTGAAAAAAACAAGGTTCTGCTCTGAAAAGCAGGGCTGTAAATCTTATGGCTCCAGCCAAACACAGCCGTAAAGAAACTGCCCAGCCACAAGGCCGGCTTGTCCCAGGCACAAGTAATGGCAATCCAAAGACCACAACAGGGGCTTGGTTCTAAAAAGCAGGCTGGAACTTACAGTTCTCATCAAATACGGCACCAAAAAAGGGCCAAAATCATAACAGCTATGCTCTTCCCAGGCACAAGCAATGGCAAGACCAAAGTTCACAGCAGGGGCTCTGCTCAGAACAAGCGAAAGAAAAGAGGGTCTGTGATGCTGCCTTTTGATTCCGTTGGTGGTCTCTCCCTACCATGGGGGGACAGATGTTGTTTCCCTCATATGCTAATCAGGACAAAGATGTGGTCTTATTCCTCAAACAGGCTGTATTCTTCTACTTTTCACAGCTTCTTCTGGGTTGGCTTATGATTAACGAGAGAAACTCCATTTTAATAGATCCTCATTACAGTCTGCAAGTAGACAAGATGATACGAATTCAGTGGAACACAGAAGCATGTGAGTCCAAACAAATCAGGGTTGGTCCAATTAAATAAAGACCAAAAACCAAACCCACTGCTGTCGAGTCAGGTACTACTCATACTGACCCTAGAAGTTAGAGTAGAACTGACCCTAGAGTTTCCGAAGAGTGCCTGCCAGACTTGAACAGCTTAGCAGATGTAGCACATAACTTACTACACCACCAAGATTCCCTAATTAAATATAAAGGGAAGCAAAATGTGTTGTTGTTAGGTGTTGTCACATCAGTTCCAACTTATAGTGACCCTATGAAAAACAGAATGAAACACTGCCTGGTCCTGTGGCATACCCACAGTCATTTTTATGCTGAAGCCTGTTGTTGCAGCCACTGTGTCAATCCATTTTCTTGAATGCCTTCCTCTTTTTTGCTGACCTTCCACTTTACCAAGAATGATGTCCTTTTCTAGGGAATGATCCCTCCTGACAATATGTCCAAAATATGGAAGCAAAATATCGAGGTGCTAGTACACTAGCTTGGTAGATTTGATATGGGAAAAATTAGGATCTTCCCTTTTACGGCATTTAAGTTCTTGCTGAAACAGAATACTACTCATCAGCTAAGCAGAAGAGGGCAGCAGTTTCTGGATGGATGACAATAAGGGGTTGAATTTGCAAGGCTTCTCAAACATTATTGGGCATTTTAATCAGCAGGAGAGTTTATTAAAACAGATCTCTGCTGCTTATCACATAGATTCTGATTGTCTAATTCTGAGGGTGAAGTTCAAGAAGTAGTATTTCTAAATCATCAATATTGAGTTCACTGGTCTGGGAAGCACAAATTGAGAACCTTTGCAATAAGCAGCTGTTGCAGGATGACCATGGGTGTACAAATAATTGACACAGCTGATAAGTGAAAGATTGGCTGTTTGAGTCCGCCCAGAAGCACCTCAGAAGAAAGGCTTGGCAATCGACTTCTGAAAACTCAGCCACCCTAAACTCTGTCAAGCAGTTTTACCCTGACACACATGAGGTCACTGGCCATGAGTGATGTTGATTTCATAGCAAATGTCTTTTTCTTTTTCATTCCTTAAGTGAGAGCCCACTTGATGTTTTGAGTCTTATGTTTACAGTGGGGCTAGTAAGAACAACTGTGGTTTGTTTCCCCCATCCACAAGCTCTTTTCAAGGGAAGAAGAAATATGCCAAAAGTGTTGTAGTATTCAAATAAGATTAGAGTTTTCCTGGTAAATTAGGAAGGATGAGAAAGCAAGTTAAAGATAAATGAAGAAGAGTGACTGTAATAATAAACTACAACTCTATTTGACGGAAAAACCAACTGACAAAGTCAATGGTAACAGACAATTTAAATGCAGTGTGGTCAATGGATTGAAGGATCTGGAGAAACTGAAAGATTATTGGAGTCCAGGCAGTAGTGGATATAAAGAGAAGAGATAGTAGTCAGAAGGAGGAAATAAAAATTTGTAAAGGTTTTTCAGTTACTAGAAACAAAAATAGTTACTACTATGTGGGAGATTTTTGGAGATAGAGTAGGGAGCAAGATCATGTTAGAGTTCCAAAGAGAAGCCAGGATGTTGGGTTTATCACTTATGTTGAAATTAAAATTGTATAGCACCGTGTGAAGGCACTGGAAAAGAAAAAGACAGCAACATGACAGCATCTAAAAATCTAGGGATATGGTGAATAGTCTTTACAATGTAAATGGTGGCAGCAAGAAACACTGTTAATATCTAGGCTAAGGGATGTGCTTCATCACAGCTTGATTCTACCATTTCTCCCTTGTTTGATTCTCCATTCCTCCCTCCCTCCCTCCCTCCCTCCCTCCCTCCCTCCCTCCCTCCCTCCCTCCCTCCCTCCCTCCCTCCTTTCTTCTTAGGAAGAACAAGAAACAATCATTTGGAAATGAAAGGGAGCACTGAGGTGTTTTTGAACCCATCACTTTGCCCATGTCTCACGGGATGAAACAGCAAAAGAAACTGTCACTTGAGACACTATGGAAACTATGTTTTTATTAAATTTTGTATTTGTACTTTAGCTTTTAGCAATGTTGAGTTTTGAGTGTTTGACATGGATTTCGAGGTCGTAGTATGTATGTTTATTAGCACATATGTATATGAGTACACATAGTATGTCAAGAGGTCAATTTCAGCTCACAGTGACACTGTATGACAGAATAGAACTGCCTATTAGAGTTTCCTAGATTTGTAAACTTTACAGGAGCAGCTCACCAAGTCTTTTCCTCCAAAGAGTGACTGATGGATTCAAACTGCCAACCTTTAGGTTAGCGGTCTGATACTTAAACACTGGACAACTAAGGCTGTGTGTGTATGTCTATATATATATAGTGATCTTATAGTGATCTTATCTATATAACTGCTCCATAAGGTTTCCAGAGAGTGGCTGATGGATTGGAACAGTGATGACCTTTTGGCTAGCCGCTGAGCTCTTAAAGACTGTACCACGAGGGTTCCACTGCATACACTTTTTTTTTTTTTTTTTTTGTATTTCTGACATGTTGTAAATGGTTAATGTACTCAGCTGCTAACCAGAAGGCTGGAGGTTTAAGCCTTTAGTCAGAGGTTATCTTGAAAGAAAGGTCTGGCAAACTGCTTCTGAAAGATTACAGCTATTAAAAACCCTATGGAGGACAGTTCTATTCGGACATACACAGAGTTGCTGTGAATTAGACTCAATTTGACGGCAACTGGAAAAGGACTTTTTAGAATTATTTCCCTTGGAATGTGTTTACAGCAAAACACATCACTAAAAATTACAGGAGTTTTATTTTGTTTTCTTTTCCTTTCCCATAGCTACAGTTTTTTTAAAATCTCATCATGTCAACTTGGGCTTTTGAATAATATTGAATTTTAGCATTTTATAGTACTTTCATTGTCATTTTGATGTCAATATTAATGTTATTTTTTCCGCATTCTACAGCCCACAGGTTACACAATGGTTTTGTTGTAATCATTGTTAATATTAATGTTATTTACATATATTAACTGATGGTTATTTTAGGAAATCCTCAGTATTTTTTTATTGAACTATACAGAGTGTGGTACAATTTGTATTGAATAGTATTCATAAAATACATACTGTAATAAACACAGATTTGATTTATGAGTTTATATGGGCCTTCTCTGTATTTTACCTTTTTAGGATAAAAATATTGATCAATTCTCTGAGAGAGATGTGTTTACTTTTCATTATAGGGTGAGCTTTTCAAAATTTTTTTAAATTTATTTTTATTTTTTTATTTAATATGACTGAAAATGTACATTCCAGTATAAATTTACATGCCCACCTATATGCAGCTTCCACTGCTCTCCCTGTCCGGTGACTGCACACTATTCCTCGCTGCTCCATACATGTCTCATCCTCCCAACAGTCTCCTTTCCCCTCCTCTCCGTCCACTCCCCTTCCTCCAGCCTGAGATCAGCAGGATGATATCCTATAGATGTATAGAACCATAAAGTGCATCCAGTATATGGTCACTCTGCATCACCAAGTCCAATCCATTCATGTCCGAAGACTAGACCTTCAATTTTTAAAAAATTTCTTCAAAAATTTACTTAAAACTTATATTCTGATAATGTGTGGCATGTATATGAAGATTGCAACCTAGTGACTCAACAATTAAACACTTGGTTGCTAGCTAAAAGTTTGGTGATTCAAACCCACACAGCAGCTTCTCAGGAGAAAGACCTTGTGATCTGCTCCAGTAGAGAGTGCAGCCTAGAAAACTCTATGGTTACCACCAAAGCCAAACCAAACCCGTTGCCACTGAGTCAATTTTGACTCATAGCAACTATATAGGAAACAGTAGAACTGCCCCAAAGAGTTTCCAAGGAGGACCTTGTGGATTCAAACTGCTGTCCTTTTGGTTAATAACTGTAGCATTTACCTACTACGCAACTAGGGTTTCCCTATGGTTACTATGAGATGAAAACTAACAACATCTAACAAGAACAATAGCATATATTCCTAGTGTACTCAACTAAATGCAACAATTCTTCACACTTTATGACTTTCAACTTACATACTTCTGTATTATAGCTTTATCTTCTATTGCTAGTATATTTATCAGTATTATATGTATTATATATCAGTATAAAATGTGTATATACATTATAAATCTGTATTATTTAGCTTTATTAGAGTTAGTATTTGCATGATTTTTTTGTTATAAGTTTACTATTTTAAAACAGCCCAGTTTAGGACTATTAAAAAAAATACAATTTTGTTGGTGTCTTTTGGGAAATATATCTGACTCGACAGCATTTCGCTATCTATGAATGTTACTTGTATATAAATAGACATGGATTTCCTGAATTATTTGGTATATTTAAAACTTTAGTGGACACTACTGGGTTGTTTCAAAATCATTGAATTCATGTATACTGTATTGGCATTTTATAGTCTTAGTTGCTTCATATTTCACCAATTTCATGTGTTTATTACCTACCATTTGAATATTCTTTTGTATGAGGTATCTGGTGAAGTATTTTGTCATCTCAACGGTTACATCTTCTCTTCATCAACCTGAAAACTTTTTAAATATCCTGAATAAGATTTCTTTGTCCGGTGTATGTATTCCACACTTTGGGATTATTTCTTCACTCTCTTAATAGTGCCATTTTGATTAATATACCCATAAAACAAAAAGAAAAACCAATACCACCACACCCTATTGTTAAGTCAATTCTAACTCATGGTGACTCAGTGTGTTACAGAGTAGAATTGCACTCCTTAGGGTTTCTTTAGCTATATTCTTTGTAGAGCAGAGAGCAAGGCCTTTCTTTCACAGTGCCATTGGGCGGATTTGAACCAACAACATTTTAATTAATAGTAGTCAAATATGAACTGTTTGTACCACCCAGAGATCTACTTTAATTAAGTTGTTAATATTAATTGTCTAGGGTTTTTTTGTTTTTTATCTTATTAATGGAAATTTTGCAGAGCCCAGGTAGTATAGTAGCTGCTTGCCTGCTAACCAAAAGATTGGAAGTTCAAGCCCAGCAACTGCTCCATTAGACAAAGATGTGATACTGGGTTTCTGTACAGGTCATAGCCTTGGGACTTTCAGCCAACATGGTGCCATAGACAGAAGTACCATGTCATCCTACCACATCAAAGACCTGTAAACCACGTAAAGCAGAAACAAACACCAACCATGAAATACAAAGTCTCAAATGAAAAAATAAAGATCTCAGCCAAAAAAAAAAAAAAATTGAAGAAGAAACAAATAGAAAGCAGTAGAGGAGAAAGGAAAGAAAATTTTCTACAGCAAAGCTATCATCTATTTGTCACCTTAGATATCTGTTAGAGATTGGTAGGTTGGGAGCATGGAAAAGCAGATCCATGAAAATCTCAGCAGAAGACAAAGCAGCTGACAACAAGACATACTTTGCCTGTCCCCTATTTTCTCCCTACAGCTCGACTTCTGACACCTTCTGGCTAGCTGTGGTGGCTCAGCTGACCAGAACCTGTAGCATGTGTGCCACTCAGGTCTCCCAGACCCACATTGGAGATAAGCAGATGAGGAGTACGTGAAAGCACTTTTGAGCACGCCCAGCAGGACTTAGATCATCCACTGAATTTGCCCTGCTCCATTATAGCTGAATGACTGACCCTGCCCATTGGACAAGGAGGTGAAAAGTATCATGACCACAGACAAGCAAACAACAAAGAATGTAGAGCCTGCCCACTCTGACATAACCAAAAAAAAAAAAAAAAAAAAAAAAACAGTGAACAAACAGATCTACAGTCAATAAACAAAAAAAATAACTACTGAATAACCTGAAGACAACAGATTATATACATCCTACAGGTTTGCTATGAGTTGCAATTGACTCAATGGCAATGGTTTATATATATATATATATATATATATATATCAAACCTATAGGACAGAATAAAGCTGCCCATAGAGTTTCCAAAGAGTACCTTGTAGATTTGAATTGCTGACATTTTGGTGAGCAGCCATAGAACTTAACCACCATACCATCAGGATTTCCAGACAATATCAAAACATAAATTTAAAGAAAAAAGGAAGGAAAGTTCTAGCAGGTATACAAAATGAAATACCAGAGGACTTTTCAGTAGAAGAAGAAGCACTGGGAACTACCTGATAGGGAATTTGAATCTCTTAATATTCAGAGCTATCTAAGAGTTAAAACAAAAAGCATAAAAATGAAGAAAAAAGGACAAATTCATGGACAAGCAGACAAATTCATGGAAGAATTCACAAAAATAATATAGGAACAAAATTCCAAAATAAATTCACAACTAGAAATTGTACAAAAACAGCAGTGAGAAATCCGAAAGATAAACAAGAACATTTGGAAATGTACAGGAATGGTGACATAAAACAGCTGAAGAGTAGGTTTGAAATGGTATAACACAAGATCAGAGAAATTGAAGACAAACACTTGGATACATCTCTGTTTCAGAAAAAAATCAGAAAAAAGAATAAAGAGAAATGAAGAAATCCTGATAATTATATTGGATACTATGAAACACAAAAATATGTGAGCAATCTCAGGTCCAGAACAGGGGGAGAAAACTGAAAACATGGAAGAGATTGTTGAAGAATTTTTGACAGAAAGTTTCCCTAATATCATGACAGATGAAAATCTAAGTACCCAAGTTTGACGAACCTCATATAGGATAGACCCTAAAAGAAAATCACCAAGGCATACCATAATTTTAAAAAGTCACTTCTGACTCATAAACAATACACAAGACAGAGTAGAAGAACTACTCCACAGAGTTTCCAAGAAGTACCTGGTGAATTCAAATGGCCAACCTTTTGTTTAGCAGATGTAGTAATTAACCACTTTGCCACCATGGTTTCTATCTCATAATTACACTCACAAGAGAAAAAAGTTCTGCTAACAGCTCAAGAAAAATAAAAAGTCACATACAGAGGAGAAACAGTAAGACTAACTATTATTCAGCAGAAACTAGTTATGTAGGCAAAAAGGCAATGTGATGATATACATAAAATTCTGAAAGAAAAAAATTGCTAACCGGGAATAATATATCCTGCAAAATTCTCATTCAGATATGATGCTGAAATTAATACATTACTAGATAAACAGAAATTAAGAAAATATGTAAAAACCAAGCCAAAATAACAAGAATCATTAAACAGAGTCCTTTGGTCTGAAATTACACAATATCAGACTGTAGCCTGAATCTTACATACAAGAGTTTATCAGCCAGATATGAGCCTAAGAAATGAACTCTCAAGGGCTATCTAAAACCAAAAGAATTACAACAGGGAACCAAAGAGGTTAACCCATAAATGACAACAAGGTCAGAACAATAAAGAGAGAATAAAAGGTGTAGGTATAAAACATCATAATGGAGTGGAAGATGAAGTAATACCAATAACAGACTGGATGAAATCTAGGAAGACAAGGGTAAATTTCAAGGTAGCCACAAAGAAAGCTCGTAAACCCATTCATCGAAATAAAGAAGGAAAATATAAAATCTCAGTAAAGACCAAACAAATGCACAAACTAAAAGAATTCAGGATAGGACAGTAAGTGGAATGAAGAAACTGTCAGCATCACACACACACACACAAAAGCACTACAACACTACAGCAATAAATTCATACCCATAAACAATTACACAGAACATAAATGACCTAAATGCACCCATAAAGAGATAAAGTGTGACTGAATGGATTTTTTAAAAAAAGGATTCATCAATGTGCTATTTATAAGAGACACAACTTAGAAATGAAGATATGTGGCAGTAGTACAACAGATACGTTGACTAATGGAACAGAATTGAGAACCCAGATGTATATTCACCTACCTATAATTACCTGATCTTTGACAAGGGTCCAAAGTCTATCAAATGAGAAAGGGACAGTCTGTTCAGCAGATAATGCTAGCGAAACTTGATGTCATCTTATAGCCAGCCAAGTAAAACTTGATGTCATCTCATAAGATGGGACAAACTGGAGGGCATTATGCTGAGATGAAATTAGTCAATTAGAGAAGTACAGGTGTTATGTGCAACTACTGTTATGAAAACTGACGAACGACTTTACACATAGAGAGAAACAATCTTTAATGCTTATCAAGGAAGGGAGAGGTGGGTATGAAAAAATAAAAGTTAAAAAATATTGAAAGATTACACAGCCTTAGAAACCCTTTGGGGCAATTATACTCTGTCCTGTAGGGTCACTATGAGACAAAATCAACTCAACAACATTGAGTTTGTTTTGGGGTTTTAGTAGAGTTTGGGGATGACGTTTAGAAAATTTTTGCCTGTTTCAAGATCATGAAAATATTTTCCCTTTCTTTGTCTGTCAGAAATATTGCTACTTTTAGACTTACATATACAATCCATTTTATACGTTTTTGTGCTTTATATTGATGTATAGGTTTTTGCATATTAACTGTATCTGGTAAAGTGAATGACTCATTTATTAACTTACTAAATGATTTGGAAATTCTGTTAGATTTTCTATAAAGATGAATGTTGTCTTCTTGCTTGCATTACTTCCAACAAGTAATCTTCTCTCAGCTTTATATTTGTTCTTCTGTATGTAATGTATACTTTTTCTCTCACAAGACTTATATTCTTTGCCTTTCCTACTGATTTCGAACAATTTGCTTATCATATGTTTTAGGGAAATTTCAGTTTTATTGAGCTTGTGCTAATCATTATCTTAATTATCTAGTGCTACTATAGCAGAAATACTATAAGAGGATGGCCTTAACAAAGTGAAACTTATTATTTCACAGCCTAAGAGGCCATAAGTCCAAATTCAGAGTGTCTGTTCCCTAGAAGGCTCTCTTCCATCTCTGTCAGCTCTGGTAGAAGGTCCTCTGGTTGAATAGCTTCTCTGAACAGGGACCCAAGGTCCAAATGACACTCTCCGCTCCCAGAGCAGCTCTCTTGGTGGTATGAGGTCCCCAGTTTTCTCTGCCAGATTCTCTCTTTTGTATCTCAAAAGAGATCAACTTTTCAAAAACACTAGCTAATCTTGCAGATTGAGTCCTGCCTCATCAATATAACTGCCTTTAATCTTTCCTCTTTAACATCAAAGTGTTAGGATTTACAACACATGAGAAAATCACATCAGATGACAAAATGGTGGAAAATCACACAATACTAGGAATCATGGCCTACCCAAGCCAACAAATATTTTATGGTGGGACACAGTTCAATATACGGCATCCAGTTAAATTTTTTCCTGGGTATTTGGATATTTAAGTTGTACTGTAGTTGGTATTGTTCTCTTGATTTATTTTCAGGTTTCTTGTTGTTGTATAGGAACCCTATTGATTTTTGTGTTGATCCTATAGCTGTAATCTTGTTCAATTTTCTATTAGTTCCAGAAATTTTCTCATGGATTCTTTGAGATTTTCTATATAGAGGATCATGTCATCTGCAAATAGCAATAGTTTTACCTCTTCCTTTCCAATGAATACACTTTTTTTGTTTGTTTTGTTTTTACTTTATTACATTAACTAGGACTTCTAGTGTGATATTAGGTAGAAGTAGTGACAGCAGATATCCCTGTCCAACTTCCCATTATGTAGGGCAGAGCTCCTGGTATTTCCTCATAGAATATAATTTTGTCTAGTGGTATTTTATAGATGCCTTTAATCATGTTACCAATATTTCCTTCTATTCCTATCTTGTCAAGACTTTTCATCAGGAATGGGGTTTTGGATTTTATGAAAAACCTTTTCTGTATTTATTGAGATAACCAATTGATCATTTCCTTTGATTTATTAATGTTATATATTACATTCATTAATTTTGTAATGTTGAACCATCCTTGCATTCCTGTAATAACTTCTGCTTGGCAATGGTGTACAACTATCTTAATAAGTAATTGGACTGTTCACTAAAATTTTGTTCAGAATTTTTGTGTCTATATTCATGACATATATTGAGCTGTAGTTTTCTTTTTTTGTGATTTTTTTTCCTAGCTCTGTTATTAAGGTAATGCTGCCTTCATAGAATGAATTAGGGTATATTCCTCCTTTTTGTGTATTATGGAAAAATTTGAGGAGAACTGGTATCAGTTCTTGTCTAAATGTCTGGTAAAATTACCCAGTGAAGGCATTTGATTGTGCGTTTGTTTGTTTGCTTGCTTGCTTGCTTGTTTGGTGGGGGCAGAGGTTGCCTAGTTTGACAACTTTTTCAATCTTCCATCTTAATATGAGTATCTTGATTTATATTTGTGTGGTTTTAGATAGGTTATGTGCTTCCTGGAATTTGTCCATTTCAATTAAATTTTCTAGTTTATTGGAGTACAGCTTTTCATAATATCATGTTATAATTCTTTTTATTTCAGTTGCATCTTTTGTAATGTCTTCATTTTTATTTCTTATTTTGGTTATTTCACTATTCTCTTTTTCCTTTGTCACTCTAGCCAGTGACTGATCTATTTTTTTTTTAACTTCTCAAAGATTGCCTTCTACTTTCATTGATTCTATTGTTTTTCTATTCTTTATTTTATCTGTTTCGGTTTAGATCTGTAACATTTCCTCTGGTAACTTTGGGCTTCCCTTATTCTCCTTTTTCTGTGTCCTCATGTTAGAAAATTATTAATTTGGGAACTTCTTTTGTAATATAGATATTCAGTGGTACCAATACCCTCTGAGCATTGCTTTAACTGCATCCTATAGGTTTTGGTGTCTTGTATTTTCAT
Organism: Heterohyrax brucei; assembly: GCA_028571685.1. Lineage (NCBI taxonomy): Eukaryota > Metazoa > Chordata > Mammalia > Hyracoidea > Procaviidae > Heterohyrax > Heterohyrax brucei. The sequence continues at coordinate 82,146,893 of CM053143.1, forward strand.
TAAAATTTGGCTTTAGGCTTTTTTGTTGTTTTGTTTTCATTTCTCTTGTGATTTGTTCTATGACCCATTGGCTGTGTAGTAGAATGATACTTTTGAACTTATTAGTCTTTCTACTTTTGATTTCTTGCTTCCATTATTGTCAAAAAAAGTATTTCATATTATTTCAATCATTTTGTATCTATTGAGGTTTGCTTTGTGTCCTAAAATATGTTCTGTTCTAGAGCATGATCTGACCCATGTACATTAAAGAAGAATGTATATTATACTGTCATCATGGTGGTGTTTTATACATGTCTGTAAGGTCCAGTTAGTTAATGGCTTTATTCATTTATTGATCTTCTTTTTAGTTGTCATTTTCATTATTAGGAGCAGTGTATTAAAATCTCCTACAAGTATTGTAAGGAACCATGGTAGTATAATGGTTAAGAGCTAGGCTGCTAACTTAAAGATTAGCAGTTGAAACTGACTCCATAAAATTGTCAGGCCTGAAAATCCACTCCTGCAAGTATTATAACCTAGAAAACTCTATAGAACAGTTATACTGCACACAACAGTCAAAACTGCACACAATAACATTATTGTGGACCTTTCTACTTCTCCCATCAATTCTATCAACATTTGTTTCATAAATTTGAGGGCTTTGATTTTAGGCATAAAAATATTTATGATCATTATATCTTCTCATTGAATGATCATATTATCTCTCAGTGGCTCAAAAAGACCTGATAATCACCTCCAGTAAAGATTATAGCTTAGGAAACCCAATAGAGTAGTTCTATTCTATCACATGGGTTCACTGTGAGTCTAAAATCAACTTAACAGCAGCACATATATCAATAAATGCACATATCCAAAAAGATAAAGGGTCCAAATTAAGACATTAAAACATCAAAGAAGTAGAAAGAGAGCATAAAAAGAAGACTTAGGGCACCAGAAGAAAGCAAATAATAAAAATTAGAGCAGAACTAAATAACTTAGAGAACAGAAAAGAATAAAGAGTTAACAAGACCAAAAGTGAGTCTTTCAAAAGATCAACAAAACTGATAAACCATTTGGCAACTGAAAAAGAGAGAAAGCAAATAACCCAAATAAGAAATGAGATGAGAGATACCACAACAGAAAGAACCAAAATTTAAAAAATCGTAACAGAATACTATGAAAAATTGTACTCTAACAAATATGAAAACCTAGAGGACGTGGACAAATTTCTATAAACACACTACTTACCTAGCCAACACAAACAGAGATAGAAGAGCTAAATAAACCCATAATAAGAGATTGAAAAGACAATTAAAACTCTCCCAGCAACAAGCCCTGATAGCTTCACTGGAGAATTCACGATCCTTGACGGCTTCATGGGAGAATTCTAACAAACTTTTAGGGAAGAGTTGACCCCCCTGTTATTAAACATACTTCAAAGCATAGAAAAAGGAGGAACATTGCCAAACCCATTCTATGAAGCTAGCATAATCCTAATAACAAACCCAGGTAAATACATCACAAAAAAGCAAAATTACAGATCTACAGACAAATATATCACATGAACTTAGATGCAAAAATCATCAATGTTAATGGAATTCAACAACATATCAAAAAAAATAACACACAATGACCAACTAGGATTCACACCAGGGACTCAGGGGTGGCTCAAAGCTTGGAAAACAATTAAGGTCATCAACTACATAGATAAGACAAAGGATAAGAACCACTCAATTTTATCACTTGGTGCAGAAAGAATATTCAACAAATTCCAGCACACGTTCATATTAAAAACACTCAGCAAAACAGAAAGAGAATGGAAATCCCTCAGCATAATAAGGGGCATCTACACAAAACCAACAGCCAACATCATCCTGAATGGAGACAGATTGAAAGCATTCCCTTTGAGGACTGGAACTAGACAAGGATGCCATTTATCACCATTTTATTCAGCATAATTCTGGAGGTTCTAAGTGAGAGCAATCAGGCAAGGTAAAAAATAAAGGGCATCCAAATCAGTAAGAAACAAGTAAAACTGTCTCTACTTATAGACGATGCAATCTTATGCACAGAAAACTAAAGAATCCGTGATAAAACTACTGGAACTAATAGAAGAGTTAGCAAATTACCAGGATAAAAGACAAATGTGGAAAAGTCAGATGGATTCCTTTACACAAAAACAAAGGGGATATCAAAGAGGAAACCACTGAATCAATAGCTTTACCATAGCCCCCCAGAAGATAAAATACTTAAGAATAAATTTAACTAGAGACGTTAAAGACCTATGCAAAACAATTACAAGACACTACTGCAAGAAACCAAGACACCTTCATAAGTGGAGAAACCTAACTTGCTGATGGATAGGAAGACTCAACATCATGAAAATGTCTATTCTACCCAAAGCCATCTGCAGATACAGAGCATGTGATCCAGCAATCTCACTTCTTGGAATATATGCTGGAGAAATCAGGGCTGTCTCATGAACAGATGCATGCACACCAATGGTTACTGCATCACTGTCCACAATAGCAAGAAAATGAAATCAACCCGGGTGCACATCATTGGATGAATGGATAAACAAATTATGGTATATTCACACAATGAAATACTATGCAATGATAAAGAACAATGGTGAACTTGGGAAACATTTCATAAAATGGAGGAATAGGGAAGGCTTTATGATGAGCATAATTAGTTGCAAAAACAGGACAAACATTGTATGAGACCACTGTTATGAGGACTCAAGAAAAGTTTCAAACACAAAGGAAAATACTCTTTGGTGGTTACCAGGGTAGGGAGGGAGGGAGAGTGGTAGTCATTAATATTCATTAATCAGGTAGTAGATAAGAAGTACGTCAGGTGAAGGAAGGGACAACACGCAGTAAAGAAGTCAGCACAACTGGAAAAAGCCAAAAGCGAAGAAGTTTCCTAAACATAGCCAAACACTTCAGAGGTCTGAGGACCATGGTTTTGGGGGGACATCTAGTTCAACTGGTGTAACAAAGTTTTTTAAGAAATTGTTCTGCTTCCCACTTTGATGAGTGGTGTCTGGAGTCTTAAAAGCTAGCCATCTAAGAAGCATCATTTTGTTCCAACCCACCTGGAGGAGAATGAAAGACATCAAAGACATAAGAAAAATATGATCCGAAGAGACAGAAAGGGCCATGTAATCCAGACAATTCGTCAACATGAGACCAGAAGAACTAGGTGGTGCCCAGCCACCACCAATGACTGTCCTGACAGAGACCATAACAGAATCCCTGACGTAATGGGAGAAAAATGGTGTGCAGAACTCAACCTCTACTAAATAGACCAGATCTGATGGTCTGACAGACTGAAGGATTCACCAGAAGACATGGTCCCCAAGCTCTCTGTTAGTGCAGAACAGATACCATACCTGAAGCTACTCTTCAAAGATTGGACTGTACTACAGAATATAAAATGATACTGACAGAGAGCGTGTTTCTTGGCTTAAACAGATACATAAGACTAACTGGACAGCTCCTGTTCAAAGAGAAGAAAAGAGGGCAGAGGGGAACAGGAGTTAGTTGAATGGACAGGGAAAATGCAGTGTGGAAAGGAGACATGTGCTGTCACATCACGTGGAGAGTAGCTACAGTTACACAGTAATATGTAAGTTTTTGAATGACTGACATGGGTTGTAAAATTTCACGTAAAGCAGAATAAATTATTCAAAAAAATAAAAATTGTTTCAACTTCCCAGTAATGCAGTTACCAATCCCTCGTTTGTCAATCTCAATTGAATTAATTTGAGTTACAGAAATATATGATTATGCAGAAGAGGCTGTACTCAAATGGGTTAATTTATATTTAGTTATGCATTTAGTAGAGAAAGTCTAGCACAGAATAAGCACCATGTAGGTATTAATATTCATTTTTACTAATAAATATGATATCTTTAGTGGTCATGACACATGAGTAATAAATAGATTTTAGCAATTGTGTTACATTAAGTTGAGTTGAAATTCAACAGAAATAGTGAAGAAAAAGTTCTGCATCCCAGAATTCCTCCCAACACCTAACTCTTCCACATACTCTAGAGATAACATCTTAGAAATATGTACCACCCTGGTAGAGCTCATGGTGCCAGGCTAGTTCCTGTAGAAGACCATTCTGCTTGCTTACCTATTGTTTCTTCTCTTCCAGGCTCCCTTCTAGAGTAATTGCTCTAGGAGTTTGACTGAGGAGTGTAGACTACAGGTATGTAGCCTCAGGTTCTCAGGAGGCCAGATAGGCACTAAGCATTGCCCATCAGAAATTCAGTGACTTAAGAATGCTGTCCTTCCTTCTGGAAACTGGAGCTTCATTAACATGATCGTGGGTGAAAGAAGGGGGTCCATGTGAAGGCAGTGGTAGGCCATTGTTAGCAGACTTGAAGTCTCCAGGGAGGCCTCTCACTGTCCACCCAGGAATTCTCAGGTCAAAGAAGGAGATGTGAGTGTGCCTTCAATAAGGCCTAAGAGACTGGATTATTGAAGACTGACTGCCAAGAGACTGACCATCAGAATTATACCAATTACACTGGAGCAAGCCCCTAGGGGCACTTCAGTGTCAGCTGCTGTCTCTTAAAAGATTCTGAGGGCCCTCAAAAATTTGTAGGGAAGACAACAGGACTTCAAAAGAGGAAAGTGGGAAAACATATACAATTATATGGGCAGCTACGGCAAACTGGTGAAATAGCTGGTTATTTGCAGAGTTCGAGGGAAGTGTCTATGAGGTATCACCATCATTATTTTCCAATTAATTAAGGAAGTAATAAGAATTTTTATATTCATGACCAAAGCTACTTTGTATAAATGAAGATAATGTGCAGAAATATCATATGCATATATTTTTAAACATTGCTAATGTCCTCATCATTCCTTTTTATTTTATATTATTTTAAATGTGTATACTAGTGTAATTATGCATATATATAATTTATAAATAATTAAAGAAACATAGTGACCATATCCAATTTTTACTGTAGTTCTTGAGCCATAACCTTAGAATACTGAGTTGTGCAACATATACACAGATTATAGTTCATCTCTGACATAGTTATATGTCAATGTTTTATGTTAACTATGTTGACAATGTAGAGACAAATTGATAAACGCTAAACAACATTTAGAAATAAATGTGTTTCCAGAAAATGTTATGTATCATTCTGGAGATCATCACTGATAACACATTCTCTTGCATATGAACTATAAAAGCTAAATTTCTTGTAATCTGTGGCTTTGTTGTGCATGGGAGTGTCTGGATACACTGGTCATAGCATATCAATCAACTTTAAGTTATCACGATGGCCCGTGTACCTCTAGGCCTTGGCAACAGTCTTTAAATCACAGTTCTCCTGTCGTTTCCTTGCTGGTTGTGTCACTTACATTTTGCTTAATATTTTTCTATTCTTGTGGAGTTCATGCATTAATAAGTATTCTTAAACTAAAAGTTATATCAATGATAAACTAAGCACTCATAAATTAGAATATGAACACTTGCTGTACCTACCTATTTCTAACTCAGTCTTCAAAGGATAGTAAATAATTAAGTAGAACGGAAATGATAGACCAAGCAAGTTAATTTTACTGATCAACCTTAATTAAATTAGCAGACACTAGCAAAAGAATTTTTACTGCAGAGACTAACAGAACCTGAGAAATTCACCACCTTGTTTACGTTTCTCCTTCTTCCCAATCCCCCCAAAAATCAGTTCTTAAATTTGGAACAACATAAATGTTAGTGAGCTTTGAAACTTTAATTTTTCTCTTTTATGTCACCTCTGTTTCTTGAATCAGCATGGAAAATTTCAGGGCTTGCAGACGTTTAGCATTTGGCTGTCCTTTTATGCAAAAAGCAAAGAAATCTAAATGTTACCAGAACAATTTTTAAATTAATTTCTATGAATACTTTTTTCTTCCTATTTTTTAACATTTTCTCTTCAATGCTTGAAAGTCAAAGTGCAAGTGGCAAAAATAATCTTCGCTACACTTGTTTATTTGTCTACAATTCCAGTAAATATACTTGGGAAATATGAGGGGAAAGGAAGAGGTTGAGAAGAAGGCAGAGAAAGAAAAAAAGGTGGTGTGGAAAAATAGCTTGATTGGAGGGGTGACACACTTTCTATTTTCTTGATCTATTATATGTCCTAGAAAAAGATAAAGATTGCACACATAAATCTTCAATTTGGTCTCACTTGCCTCTCACAGTGTAAAGGTTTTGCATGAAAGATCATGACATCGTTTTTAAAATATGTATTTGGTGCAAGCTAGACAGTCATGGATTTGACTGTGACACCCAAAAATATCTGTCAATTTAACTACATCATGGATTCCCAGTATTGTATGATTGTCTACTATTTTGTCATCTGATGTATTTTCCTTATGTGATGTACATCCTATCAGCATAACATAATGACATGGATTAGTGTCAGTTATATTGATGAGATCTACAAGATTAGATAGTGTCTCAACCAATCTCTTCTATTTTTTTTTAAATATTATATTGTGCTTTAGGCAAAAATTTACGAAGTAAGTCACTTTGCCATATAACCCCCCCCCCACAGCTCTATGCAACGCTAGTTGTTCTCTCACCCTGTGACACTTGTTCTCCCACACTATGTTTCCCATATTCATTCAATCAACTCCTGTCCCCTCCTCTCCACCATCCCATCTTGCCTCTAGTCAAGAGCTGATCTGGCAGTCTCATATGTATATTTAATCCAAGAAACATACACTTCACCAGCATCACTGTGTGCCTTATAGTCCAGTCCAACTTTTGACTAGAATGTTGACTTCTGAGTTGGTTTCAGCTCGGGGCTAGGAGAGATCCTAGGGGCCGTGTCTTCAGGGGACATTCCAGGATGCTGCATCATCAGATCCAATCTTTTAATCTATACTCCCGTTTTTCTCCTGCTAAATCAAGGACTTTTTGTTGTGTTCTCTGTCAGTGAAGTCGTATGTGTTGGCCAGGCACAACCTAGTTCTTCCAGCTTCATGTTGATGTAGTCTCCCAATCATTTGGCCCCTTCTGTCTCCTGGACTCATATTTTCTTTACAACTTTGATGTCCTTCCTTCTCCTCTAATCTAGGTGGGTGGGGACCAATTGGTACTCCTTAGATGGCAGCTTGTTAGCTTTTAAGACCTCCCAGACACCACTCACCAAAATGGGATGCAGAGCATTTTCTTAAAAAAAAAAAAAAAAAAACACAAAATCTTAGTTATGCCTTTTGACCACAAGTTCCCCCAAACCATGGTCCCCAGATCCCCAGCACTGCTGCTCTGACCTTTGTAATGTTGGGTTGTATTTAAGAAACTTCTTAGCATTTGGTGTAGTCCAGCAGTGTTGATCCCTCTTCTAATGCATGCTGTCACCTCCTTCTCTTAAACCAATTCCTACCTACTACCTAATCTGTGAAATCTTGTCTGCCTTTTCTCTTCCCTTGTAACCATCAAAAATTATTTTTTCTGTGCCTAAAGCTTTTCTTGAGTCCTTATAATAGTGGTCTCATACAATACTTGTCCTTTTGCAACTAGTTTCACTCAGCATGATGTCTTCTAGATAACTCCATGTTAGCAAATGTTTCCCAAGATCATACTTGTTCTTTATCATTGTATAGTATTGCTTTCTGTGGTTATACCATAGTTGGTTAGCTATTCATCTGCTGATGGACACCTAGGTTAATTCCATCTTTTGGCTATTGTGGACAGCACTGCAATAAACATTTGTCTACATGTATCTGTTTTTGTGACAGCCTTTGTTTCTCTAGGATATATTCCAACAAGTGGGACTCCTGGATCATGTGCTATTCATATTTCTAGCTTTTAAAGAAAGTATCAAATTGATTTCCAAAGTGGCTGTAACATTTTACATTGCCACCAGTAGTGTAAAGAATTCCAATCTATCCACAACCTCTCCAGCATTTACTGTTTTGTGTATTTTTGGATGAATGCCAGCCTTGTTGAGGTGAGATGGTATCTCATTGTAGTTTTGATGTGGATTTCTCAAATGGTCATGAACATTTCTTAACGTATCTGCTAGCTGCCTGGATATCTTCTTTGGTGAAATGCCTGTTCATATCCTTGGTCCATTTTTTTTTTTTTAACATTGAGTTATTTGTCTTTTTCTTGTTGATGTTTTGTGGTACCTTGTAGATTATGGACATTAGATACTAGTCAGACACATGGTTGCAAAAATTTTTTCCCAGCCTGTAGGTATGTTTTTACTGTTTGCATGAAGTCTTTGGATGAGCATAGTGTTTCATTTTTAGGAGTTTCCATTTATCTACCTGCTCTTCGGGTGTTCGTGCATTGTTGGTAATATTTTATAGTCTCTTTATGCCTGGTATTAGGGCTCCCAGATTTGTCCCTATTTGTTCTTCTGTGATCTTTATTGTTTTAGATTTCATATTTACACCTTTGATCCATTTTGAATTAGTTTTTGTGTATGACATGAGATATATATCTTATTTCAATTTTTGCAAATAGACTTTAGGTTTTTGGCCAATATTAGCTGCTCATAGGTGGATGGTACTATGTCTGCATTCTCTGTTCTATTATATTGGTCTACATATCTGTTTTTGTACCAATATCAGGCTGTTTTGACTACTGTGGTAGTTAGGTAATGTGAGTTCTCCCATTTTGTTCTTCTTCACTAATGCTTTGCTTATCCATGACTTCTACTCTTTCTGTATCAGTTTGGTGATTTGTTTGTCCATCTCATTCAAAAGTGCCATTGATATTTGTACTGGGATTGCATTGTATCTATAGATTACTTTGGGTATTATAAACATTTTCACAATGTTAACTTTTACAATCCATGAGCAAGGTAGGCTTCTCCACTTATGTAGGTCTCTTTTGGTTTCTTCCTTTAGAAGTCTTATAGTTTTCTTTTTGTAGATCTTTTACATTTCTGGTTAGATTTATTCCTAAGTATTCTTGGGGACTACCGTAAATGGTATTGATTTGGTGATTTCTTTTTGATGGTCTCTTTGTATGTGTAAAGGAATCCATCTGAATTTTTTGTTCATATTATAACCTGATGCTTTGTTGAACTCTTCCATTAGTTCCAGTAGTTTTTTGGGTGTGTGTGTGTGGTTTTCATGTATAAGATCATATTATCTGCAAATAGGGATACTTTTACTTTCTTCTTGGCTTGGCTTGGTTACTTTCTTCTTACCAATTTGAATGATGTTTGTTTCTTTATTTCATGTGATTTCTCTGGCTAGAACCTCTAGCACAATGTTCAATAAAAGCAGTGACAATGGGCATTCTTGTCTGGTTCCCATTCTTAAGGGGAATGCTTTCAGTTTCATTCCTTTTAGGATGATACTGGCTGTTAACTTTACATGTTTGTCCCTTAATATGTTGAGGAATATCCCTTCTGTTCCTATTTTGCTAAGAGTTTTTGACAAGAATGGATGTTGGTCTTTGCCAAGTGCCTTTTATGAATCAATTGATAAAATTATGTGATTCTTACATTTTGTTTCATTTATGTGTTTGACTACATTAATTGTCTTTCTAGTCTTGAACTATTCCTACAGTCTTGATATGAATCCTACTTTTTTATGGTGAGTTATGTTTTAATATGTTGTTGAATTCCATGGACCATAATTTTGTTGAGGATTTTTGCATCTAAATTTTTAGCAACATTGGTCTGTAATTTTCCTTTTCGGGGCTGTCTTTACACAATCTTGGTATCAGGGTTATGCTGGTTGGTATCAGGGTTATGCTGGCTTCATAGACTAAATTTGGGAAAGTTCTACCCTTTTGTATGCTGTTAAATGCCTTTGCTAATAGCAGTATTATTTCTTGTGTAAAAGTTTGGTAGAATTCTTCAGTGAAGCTATCTGGGCCAGGTCTTTTATTAGTTAGGAGTACCTCAGATATTCGAAGGGATATCTTCACATGGTCCATACTACCGGGGTCCTAGAAATCACATTGAGGTGGATGGCACCCACAGATTTATCACATTAATATCCTACTTTCTAGCACAGAAATGGCTTACCAATCAGTCCAGAATCATTGACAGTTCTTCCTTAGCAGGTCAAATCAGCATAATGTTGTCAACATAACAGAACAGTCTGACATTTTATGGAAGGGAAAAGTGATCAAATTCTTGAAGACTGAATTATGATATAGTACTAGAGAGTTAATATACAGCTATAGTAATACAGTAAAGGTATACTGCTGGGATTGCCAGCTGAAGGCAAATTGTTTCTATTATTTCCTCAAAATGAGAATTAAGGAAAAGCATCAGCCAGATCAATAGCCACATATCAAGAAACTCATTATTTTGCACAAACAATGAAACAACATATAGAAATAGCAGCTGCAATTGGAGCCATCACCTGGGTAACTTTGTGATAATTCACTGCTGAGGTCCATGTGTTTTTCCATAAGAATAATAGGCTAATTGAACTGGGATGTGGTGGGAATCACAGCCTCTGTATTCTTCAAGTCCTTGAAGGTGACTGTAAACTCTGAAATTTCTGTAGTATTGTTTTTGTTTTACTGTCTTCCTAAATAGGAACACTTCTCTTTCCTACTATAATAGCCCTTATTCCACATATCAGGAATCCAGTGTGGGGTTCTCCCATTTGTTGGGTGTGTCTATTTCAACAATTCCTTCTGGCTCTGGATTAATAACTACAGGATATGTTAAGGAACCCTCTGGACCCACTATGAGATAAAGCTGAGCTAAGACTCCATCTATAGCCTGACTTCTGTACATGGCTGGTGGATCACAGTGATGTTTTTGGTCTCCTGTAGGATCACAGCTAGAGTCTGTTAATCCTAATAAAATCTGATTATTTCCTTTTCTGCAATGATTGGTCATGCTCATAAGAGAAAGGCTGGCAAAAATATCAATCATGTAAATTTCCTGAAGGGTAATCTGGCCTGACCTTCACTCAAGAGTTTCTGGATCTGCAAACTGGCTTAGGTTTGAGAGTCGACTGATGGGCAAAGACTCTGTATTCCAGAGATGCAGGTTAGATTGTCATTCACTTGACTTTGAATTATCCTACTTGTACAGATCTAGTAAACATGTAGTAGATTTCCCACCTATTTTACTCCTAAGAATACCATAACTAAGTAGCCAATGCCAAGATTCCACACAAGCCACACTATTATAAATTAATGCTTTTACTTTGCTGTCCATTATAGTAACTGTGCCCATCTTGTCTTTGGTGATTAAGTGCCATGTCTTAACCTCCATTGCTATGAGGTTCAGTCACCCCATTGCATTTAGGTGTCTTAAATCAGTTATGACACTCGCCTGTATCAAATAGACTCCATAAAGTAGCAAACACAGCAGTCGGTCATCAAGGATTCTAGGGCAATGGACCAACCAAATGAGCTATTAGATTGTTTCTTTAACTTCTCAAGCTAAACCACTGAATTAAGAATCTGTGTTTATTGGACTCATATCAACACACGCAGACTGAGCCTTCTTTATATTCACTGCACCCATTTCCCCACGCCCTCGATAGACATTTGCATGCATATTTTCCAGGTTTATGTTTGTATATATTAGAAAAATGAAACATTTCTTTTGGTGTACCTTTTCCTGGGTCACACATTGTACTTCAGCTCTTCAGGCTCACTTAGACTTAAGTGTTAAGTTGAAAGGTATAAATGGGTAGTGGAGACAGGTCTTGAAGACATTCAGCAATGTCTCCCAAGGCATCTGCCTCCGGCAATGCCCTAGCTAACTTTCCAGGCACCATGTCCGATGATACCTCTGTATCTCAGATAAACACTGTCAGGCACAGCTGAGATAATCTCATCAGAAGGAAGTAGAAAGGATAGTGGTAGAAAGGAGGTGGCTTAACAAAGATGGAGTAATCTCTTCAGATCAAATAAGAGGACTGATTCTGGAATTTAGGAGCTCTGTGTCCCAGCTTCCTGATTATTAGCCCTTTTGTTACCATCTCATGTTCCAGGATCCCACTTCCTCCCTATCAATGCCCTTACTTTACCTTCAAACAGCATTCAAGGTTGGGAATTGAATTGACATGGTAATTCAGCGGCTCTGATGAAAGACTGGGTTTGAGTTTTGACAATATAAGATCTGTTAGTATAGGAAATAAGGCTGTCTTTTCAGGGCACAAGTGGCAACTTCTAGGTCTTGTATGCTGCATTGTTTGAACTACGACTCTGAAGCTTTGAGCTCACCCCTTGCTTTTACCATGCTGCCTAGCAAAAGTAGAACCAACTAACTAGTATCTTATATTTCTTATTCTAACAAATTGTAGAAAATATCAAATATTCAATAACCCAGAGCCTTGTGTCTCACAAGGATCTGATCCATTAGTGGTGACAATTTGTACATTTCAAATAATACATCATGCCTTGGCTTATCAGTGCCGTCTCCTACTGGAGGCTGTGTCATCAGTAGCCTTAAAAACAACCAGACTTGAGAACAAATACAGAAACTTATCCTTACATGTCTTTTTCCTCTAGAGCTACTCTTAGTATCAAATGCCTTAGCTCGGTTCTCTGGCAGAACAAAGCCAGTGAAGTGTGTGTGTGTGTGTGTGTGTGTGTGTGTGTGTATACATATGTACATGTATACACATACATACATACATGCATGCACACATATAAAGACAGAGTGATTTATTTGAGGGAAATCCTGGCAGTGTAGTGGGTTAAGTGCTACCACTGCTAACCAAAAGCTCAGCAGTTCAAATCCACCAGGCGCTCCTTGGATATTCTATGGGGCAGTTCTACTCTGGCCTCTAGGTTTACCATGAGTTTGACCTGACTCAAAGGCACTGGGTTTGAGTTTAATTTATTTCAAAGAAATGGTTCACACAGCTGACCCAAATCCATGGGGCAGGCATCAGGCTGGAGGTTTCTCCTGACTCATGAAGTTTCAGGGGCTGAAGAACCCCAAATTGGTAGGTCAGATGGTAGGCTGCTGAATTACAGAGCTTTGGGAGCTTCTGAATCCCCAGATCTATAGGTGAGACAGTAGGCTATCGGCTCATGTTCCAAGAACAAGAGGTCAGAAAACGATGATCTGAATGCAGGACCAAGAGACATAGAACTTTGCAAGAATATCCAAATGTATTCAATGCAGGCAACACCCACAAGGATACTCCCCTTATATCAGATCACAAAATGGAAGATAATTACATAATGAAAGAATCATGGCCTTGCCAAGTTGCCACTTAACAACACCCACCATACCCTTTATTAAAAGTGGAAGTTTCTTTGTATTCCTAAATTTGTTACATGTCTTTATCATGAAATGGTGTGGATTTCGTCAAATATTTCACATAGTTTATTTCATTCACTGTACTAACATGGAAAATTACATCATTTTTGCATGTTGAACCATCCTTACATTCATAAGCATGTGCATAGAGCATCGATGCAGCAGGGCTCCAGTTGCCAAGCAGACAGGACTCTGAGAAAAGTGAGCACTGCTTGGAAGGGAGTTGACAAAGCCCTAAATGAAACTGATACCAGCTCCAGTGCATGAGAATGAGCTGACCAGAGAAAAGGTTTTTATAGTCTCATGGGGGTGCCTGTGTACAAAGTTGTTTAAGCTATGAAACTCCCTACAACTTTAATATCTTGACTGGTATCTGTCTCCCATGGTCCACTCTTGTATAACTGAAACTCCTTATCTCCTGATGATCTCTTGGCAGTATACTATTTGTTTCTGACAAACAAGAGGTGAGGTGGTCTGCCAAGTCCCATCTTGCTACAGTCACCCAATATGCAAATTAATCCAACAAGAGCAGTTACTGTATAAGGACAGATTGCACTAATAGATAACAAGTCTCTGATCCATTTTAAGAGAATCATCTTGCAAATCAACATCTGCTGATCACCACCTCCAGCCAGAACAACCAGCAATGCTGTTTACCATAATACAAATGCAAGGTTATGCTCTTGTGCACATCCTACTATATTTACATATCCCAGTGGGAGGAAATAAAATTATTCCTCGAAGAAATAAATTAAATGAATACTTAGATAATAAAAACTGTATAAATGTGTTTTATTTTCCATTTTCCTTCAGACTGACTTTCAAGAAATTGGCTGATATTGTTATCACTCACAAAACAAACTTGCTTCTCAAGAAGTTGTGCTTTGGTTAAATCAATTGGGCATATGTCTCAAAATATTAGAGTGGACTAATTCTACAAAGAAACAAAATGCACATTTTATAAGTTTTGTGTAAAACAAGAAATATATTTTATTTTTCATTTCAGATAGATTGGGTGTAACTTCGCATTCAGTTGTCTATTGCTGACAACATAAAAACACACCAGTGGCACTATGATCACATGACTTGTGATATATCATATCCTGTTCTGCACAAGTAAACCAAAATTCATCTTTCAGATTGAGCATACCCCTGTATTTGTATCACGTACTTTGCAATCTGTCTCATCTCCATCAGGTATTACAGTAGTCAATGGCCGTGAAGAAGCAGCATCAATGGGCATAAAGTGAATATGCAAGTTTGTAAATACTGCAAAACTAAAAACACTCATGTAGATTTGTGAAGGGCTCACCAACAAATCTCCTGTGAGAGACAAATAAAATTGATTGGAAATGGCATATATTTACTACCTCTGACTTGAAGAATAAAACTACATGCCAAGTCATTTATTTTGCTTACTAATTTTTAAATATAAATTTTGTGTTAATATCCAAATTTGAGTAAAAACTTTATAGATTTTACTTGTTTTAAATTTTTTATTTCCAATTATTCTAATGTATTTGCTATTGTATAAGCAGGTTTTAAAGTTAACACTATTTTATATCTAAATAAAGTGAAAAGGCAACAACTAAGTGGAGTACAACGAAAGCTCATAGAAGATGAAGAGGATTTCTGAAGCCTTAAAGACAATTGCAAAATTAACTTCTTTTTATTGAGAAGAGACTTCTTCCATTAAACTCTTTCATTTTATGGGTACAATCCATTGCACTAGTACTGCTCTTGCTGAAATTACTAATAGCTAAATGAATGCAACAATTCTGTGTCTACTTCTTGCTGCAGTAAAATAATTAGTAGGGTAGAAAGTAAAACTATTTGAGGCAGGGCTAAGATGGTGTAGTAGTCAAACATATGTGACATTCTAGGAGCCCAGAATGTCAAAGGCAAAGCTGAGAAATCAGTCAGAGCAACAAGAAAGGGAGGGTAGGTCCAGAAACTACTAAGACTGGCCAGACCTGATCCGGCAGGAATCCATATACTGCAAAAGGATTAACAGCTAGTGGAGCAGGAGAATGGAGAGCTGAACAGAGGCATTCATAAGGCATCTTCCTCAGAAGGAGACACTGAGTGGCTAAGAGCCCACTCGTGTCTCCTGACTCAGTGAAAAATGGCATTTGATGATCAAAAGCTAAGTGTTTATGTTTAACCAGAGCATGTGGGTATAAACCTTTCCTTTGGGCTAAACCTATCTCCTTTTCCCAAGTGCTTCCCCATGCCTTCTTTGAACTGGACTGAGCTACATAGACTGACCTATTATCTGGGCCAAAAATAGGATTCTTAACACACTCTGAGCCAGTCTGCCAGATTCGGAGAGGGAAAAATTTAACAAACGAGGGTAAAAAAATCTGCCATCTCCCCTATACCAGGAACTCAGGGCAGAAACAAGTCCTTTGCGTGGGCACAGACATACAGGGTACAAGGACCATGAATGCCTTTCAGTGCTGCATACAGCATCCAGCACTCATCTTCTTTGCTATCTACATACCTGCATTAAAGAGCAGGGAAACACCTTCCTCACAGATGCTTGCAGACAGCTGTCAGTCCCCTACATTTCTCAGAGTGAAGCCAGATACCTGTGGCTACACAAATCATCCCTGCCCATCTAGGTCTATAGCAGTGAGCCCGCACCACACCCTTGATAACCAACTACCACAGCATCTAAGCTGGACATATACAAGAAAAATAAGCAAACACCTGGGCTTACATGCCTAGTAGCAGCACTAACTACCTGGTAACAAGACCTTAGAACCTATAAGGCACCAATAATAAACCTAGCTCACATGAATAGCATATTCAGGCATTTCAAAACAAAAAGAACACAGTAAGAAAACCTAAATAAATACAACTCACTGACAGCTTAGAGATAACACTCAGTATCACATCACTTGAGGCAGACCATGATAACTTCAGAAAGCAGCCAAAACAAAGAATTGAGACATTTTCCAGATGAAGAGAACTTCTTAGGATTATCAGAGGTAGAATATAAAAGATTAATATTTAGAACTCTTCAAGAGATCAGGAAAGAGATGAGGCAAAATATTGCAGAACATAATGACAAACTGATGCTCCTTGTCACCACTTTTATTCCACACTGTGCTGGAGATTCTAACAGGAGCAACCAGGATAGAAAAACAAATAAAAAGTATCCAAATTGGTAACAAAGTAGTAAAAGTAACTCTATTTTTAGTTGATATTATCTTTTACACAGAAAATTCTAAAGAAGCCACAAAAAAATCTACTACAACTAACAGAAGAGTTCAGCAAAGGATCAAGACATAAAATAAACATACAAAAATCAGTTGAATTTCTCTACACCAACAAAGAGAAAATCAGTGAATCGATACTATTTACAACAGCCCCCAAGAAGATAAAATATTTAGGAGTAAACAAACCACAGATGTAAAAGACCTATACAAAGAAAACTACAAGACACTGTTGCAAGAAACCAAAAGAGGCCTACATAAGTGGACAAACATACTTTACTCATGGATAGGGATACTCAACATTGTGAAAAAGACTATTCTGCCCAGAGCAATCTATAGATATAGTGTAATCCCTGACCAAATTCCAATGGAATTTTTTTAATGAGATGGTAAAACAAATCACCAACTTCCTGTGGAAAGGGAAGAAGCCACCAATAAGTAAAGCATTACTGAAGAAGAAGAACAAAGTCAGAGGCCTCACATTACCTAAGTTTAGAACCTATTACCTTACCATGGTAGCCAAAACAGCCTGGTGCTGGTACAATGACAAGCATAGACCAGTGGAACAAAATTAAGGAGCCAGACACAAAATCACATGCTATAAACAGTTGGTATTTGACAAAATCTCAAAGTCTTCACATCTTAGTCATCTACTGCTGCTGTAACACAAATACTGCAAGTGGAGGGCTTTAACAAAGGCAAATTTATTCTGTCACAGTCCAGGGGGCTACAAATCCAAATTCAGAAACTGGTTCCAGGGAAGGGCTCTTTCTTTTGGTTCCAGAGGAAAGTCCTCACTGTTAACCTTCCCCTGGACTGGGAGTTTCTGAGGCACAGGGACCCCAGTTTCAAAGGACATGGTCTGTTTCTAGTGCTGCTTGTCTCCTGATGGTATGAAGTCTTCAGCTCTCTTCATGCTTCCCTTTCTTTTATATTCCAAGAGACTGTCTCAAGGTCCTGCCTCACTAACAGAACCACCACACATTTTCCCTCATTAATATCATAGAAGCAGGATTTATGGCACATAGGAACATCATGCAATACAGGGAATCATGATCTAGCCAAACAGCTATACACACTTTTTTGAGGAACCCAATTCAATTCATGACAGCATAAAATGTGTATGTAAGGGGGTGGGGGGTACAGTCTTTTTAACATATGATCTTGGCCATGAGTCGGATCCGACTCAACGGCACTTGGCTTGGCCTGGCATAACTGGATATCCATTACCAAAAAAGAAAGAAACAAAGAAACAAGACCCGTATCTCTTACTGTTTTAGTCAGCTAAGGCTGCTCTGACAGAAATACCACAGAGCGGATGGCTTTTATAAATGAAGATTTATTCTTGCACAGTCCAGTAGGCTACAAGTCCAAATTCATGGTGTCAGCTCCAGGGAAGGGTTTTCCTCCTTGTCTGCTCAGGAGGAAAGTGGGGTACTGTATCAGTCTTTGTCCAGGGAGCATCTTAGCGCAGGAACCTCAGGTCTGAAGGACACGTTCTTCTCCCAGTGCAGCTTTCTCCGTGGTGTGAGGTTCCCAACTCTCAGCCTGCTTCTCTTTCCTTTTATCTCTTGCAGGATGAAAGGATTAAGAATGGGGCAAGCCATGCTCTAGGGAAACTCCCTTTACAGTGGAACAGGGAGGTGATCCTATGAAGGGATTTACAGTCCCACCCTAATCCTTTAACATACAGCACAGGAAAACCACAAAACAGAGGACAGTCACAAGATGCTGGGAATTATGGCCCAGCCACATGGCTACACATATTTTTTGGGGGGCACAATTCAATCCACGACACTTACAGTTCACGAAACTAACGGAAAATGGATCAAAGATCTAAATATAAAATATAAAATGGTAAATATCATAGAAGAAAAAATAGAGACAATGCTGGGAGCCCTAGTACGAGGCGTAAACAGAATATGAAATGTTGACAACAATGCACAAATGTCAGAAGAGAAATAGAAAACTGGGAACTCCTAAAAATCAAACACTTAGGCTTATCTAAAGACGTCACCAAAAGAGTAGAAAAACAGCCTCGAGACTGGAAAAAACATTTTGGCTATGACAAATCAGATTGGTGTCTAATCTCTAAAACCTACAAGGTACTGCAGTACCTTAACAACAACAACAACAAAAACATACAACTCAAAAAATGAGCAAACATGTAAACAGGACTTCACCAAAGAAGACATTCAGGTGGCTAGTGGATACATGAGAAGATGTTCATGACAATTAGCTTTCAGAGAAATGCAAATGAAAACTATAATTACATAGCAGCTTGTCTCAGGAAACCTGGCATTAGTCCAAAAATCACAAAATAATAAATGTGAGAGAGGCTGCGGAAAGCCTGGAACACTTAGACATTGTAAGTCATAAAATGATACTGAAGAGTGTGCTTTTTATCTTGGGTAGATACAGGAGACTAACTGAGGAGTTACTGGATGGGGGCAAGATGAGAAAATAGAGGACAGGAGCTGGTGAAATAGACGTGAAATACGGGGTGGGGGTAAGAGTGTCCTGTTACAGTGTGGGGAGAGCAGCTAGGCTCACACAGCAAAGTGTGTCAGTTTTTGTATGAGAAACTCACTCAACTTATAAACCTTCACTTAAATGCAATGATTTTTTTTTTTTTAATGGAAGAAAGCAAAACTATTTTTTAGAATCTAAAATTGTTACAGCTGTAGAACCCATAAATAACAAGAAATAAAATTTAGGACTCAATAGTTTGCAAACGGAAAATCTGCTGCATAGGATCTCTTTAAAATATTGCAAATTAAAGATGTCACCTTGAAGAGTAAAGCACGCCTGACCCAAGCTGTGGTTTTCTCAATCACGTCACATGTATAAGAAAGCTAGACAACGAACAAAGAAGACAGAAGAAGAATTGATGTCTTTGAATTGTGATGCTGGAGAAGACCGTGGGATGTACCATGAACTGCCAAAAGAACAGATCCGTTCTGGAAAAAGTTCAACCAGAGTGTCCTTTGGAAGCAAAGACGGCAAGACTCCATCCAACTTACTTCAGACATGTTGTCAGGAAGGATCAGTCCCTGAAGAAGGATCTCAGGCTTGGTAGAGTGAAGGGTCAGCAAAAAAGAGGAAGACCCTCAATGAAATGGATTGACACAGTGTCCACACTACTGGGTTAAGCATAAAAACGATTGTGGACATGGCACAAGATCAGGCAGTGTTTCATTCTGTTGTGCATAGGGTCGCTGAACTGACTCCATGTCATCTAACGACAACAAATTTGCAAACAAATCAATACACAGAGCCAAGTGATGCAGAATACAGTAGCCACTCCCTCTTAAAATTTTCAGACCTGAGGGTCCTTCACCAAGATACTCCCTGGACAAAGACTGATGCAATACCAGACTTTTCTCCTGAGCCGACAAGGGGAAAGCCTTCCCCTGGAGCAGACACCCTGAATATGGACTTGTAGCCTACTGGACTGTGTAAGAATAAACCTTCCTTTGTTAAAGCCATCCACTCTGTGGTATTTCTGTTAGAGCAGCACTGGCTAACTAAAACACGCCCAGAAACAGAAATCATATTTCTTTTGTACCCTTCTCTCTCAGAATCCTTAAGCCATAACATTATTTTCTTACTTTATATTTTATTCTCTTATCCTTAGAAAAGCTATATAAATATCTTAAAATACAGAAACCACAGAAATGTGTAAAAACTTAAAAATAAAGTCACAAATAGTCCTAAATCCATCCAGAATCACTGATATCACTGAAGGTAAGTATCTTTCAATCCTTTTTTTTTTTTTTTGTCTATGAGTATGTGAGTAATTTGTGCAGTTGAGACAATGTGCAACATGCGCTTTTAATATTTTGAATTTTTTTCACTTAATGCCAAGCCAGCCAAGTGCCGTGTAGCATATTATCCCATGCCACAGTCCTTACAGCTTGCTTTTCAGATGGCCCATCTTTGAAGATGTTTTTAGTGATGTGTAATTTTTTGTGCATTTATACCCTTTTACAAATTACCCTTATAAATATTACTGCAATGTCCAACTTTACATGTACAATATTTGAATTTATGATTGTTTTCTAAGATAAAACTATGAAGAATACAGCTACTGGGTTGAAACAGATTAGCATTACCATTTTAGATATATATTAGTAAAATGCTGTCCAGATATATTGGTACAATGACTATTTTATCAGTTGTTCGTGTACCAGCAGAGAAGATGGCCATTTTGGAAATCCCTACTATTCTGAGAAGATTGATTCATGACATCTTACTCATCCTCTCTCTTTCATTTCTTCCCATCCAGTGCTTCCTTTTGTAATGTCTAAGCAAAACAGGTGAGTTTTCATTCTCCTGTTTTAAAGCTCTCCTTCATAGTATCTCCAAAGGTGATTTTGCTCAAATATAGCAGGAAAGCTCATATCTTGACCCTGCGAGACGTCTAGCTCATTCTATCAGATTTTTGGCTTGGGTAAATTAATCATTTGGTGCCTATTCTCTCTTATGTAACATAAGTACCCAAAACTAATGTTGCATGGATGAAGGAACATATACTTAAGCATAATGCCTAGCAGAATAAATGATCCTTAAATTGTATCTATTTTTACATAAATGTGAATATAAAATCAATCTTTTAAAAAGTAAGCAATAAAGTATGTTCTTAGTATCTGTCACTAGTGAAAAGTTATATCATATTCAGAACAATTCTGTGTTCAGTCTATGTTCTACAACAGGTTTCTCTTATGTGATCTTTCTGGCCCTGAGTTTGTAAATCAAAATAATTTTTCTGGCTGCAATCTCAAAAACGGTCTGTTTACTACCCATGTAAGTGGCTTGCAAGAATTTGTCTATTTGTGGCTGCCTTGTAGTTGAAGGTTACAAGGATTAATATAACCCCCATAACCAGTTTGACCTTTACCCTTTTAAAAGACTATTTGGTTAGGGAACCTGCCTTGTAATCGACAAGGAGTACATGTACTAGTCTATAAAAAATGCTGGAATCTGAGGGCAGTTCTGTCTTCATGAATTTCCCTGAGGAAAACCTGTTCAGTGGCGAACTTGTCTGAAACTGCCTTCATTGCCCAAGGGAGAGATGTGTCCTCTTCTTTGGGGACCTTTCCAGACCTTGCCTACATGCTTTTTCTTGAGCTGTATTCTAAGTTTCCTGATACATACTCCAATTTGTGTCAAAGTATCCTGTGACTTGTTGCCTTAATATAATATCTTGATGATCATTGCAGTGAATTAACAGATCTATCAGAGACACAGACAGTGTAACAATGAAGAAGTATGAAAGCAGAGGTATATTTGACCTCAACCTTAGAGGAACAAGGCTTATGCTGATTATGGTTAATGCTGTTGTCTTTACAGGTTACATCAAGGAATGAACCTAAAACAGCAACAAACGTATCATAGGTGCTCAATAAATATTTGCTGATTGAATGAATGCCAAACAGCTTTCTCTGTACATCATGGGAGGTTTCATGTCTTTAAATAGCATAGAAAAAAAAAATTATTTCTACTAAAATCTATAAAAAGACATATTTATAAATACCCAAAAGGTTGATCATTTGTGATATCATGTTGCTTTTATGGGAAAAAAGTAAATAAGCCTACACTAGGGAAATGGATACTTTCTCATTTCCAAAGATATTACTATTTTTTTAATCTAAATTGTATGGATCATTCTTTCCTAAGTAAAAGTGGTAGAGGAAGCAATAAATATATAGCTATAAGCTCATTCTGCATTATATGAACACAGGAACTTAATGACATGACAAAAATGGGCACACAAAAAAAGATTAATTTTAGTTTATCGTTTCTGAAAATTATAATTTTTAAGGAAATATAATTGTAACACACTATTAAAGCGTTTATCTGTATGCAAGAATCTCAGAGGATTTCTTACATTCTCATTGTGACTTACTGGAGACTCTGGGAAACCAATTTTATTTTGAAATTGTTTAATTTCCTAGATTATCAATCATTGTAATAGAATTTTATACTATTTCTTGACTGAGATTTTGCTCAATGTTTTCAGCCATATGTAGAAACATCTTAAAATGCAAATCACAAAAATCATCCAAATTAAACTTCTTTGCCCAAAGTTTGCTACAGAAAATCATTATGAGACTCTGAGAGGTTACCAGTAAAGTTGGTAAATTTGGACAACATTCTGGGTACATAAATTTGTCCTTTAACTATATAATCTGAGAATGTGATACAAATACTCTAGTGATATTACTCAGTAATAGAAGGATACCATCACTTCCAATTAATATTTTTACAGAAGAAGCCCAAAAGTTGAAGTTCTGTGAGCGTGTAATAAATTTTTTTATAATGCTGGCTTGGCAATGAATGAATGTAGTGTTGAAAACTCTAAGCATACATTTATACACACAAGTGTGTAACAATCTAATAAATTCATAAAATTCTGCCACTTCATTAAGTACACCCAATACTGTGTGAACACCTTGAAATAATTACAAATCTTGTATTGAAATAAAATCTAACATGATCCTTTCTAAGTCTACCAATAACTGTCGATAGCATTAATTTCAACATCTCTTTGATAAGAGAAAGAGGGAAGTATATGTTTTCAAGCAGTTTAAAATCATATCTTCCCAACATGGTTTAAATCACAAATTAGCTTCTAAAATAAAATTTACAGTACAACATAAAATTTCCCTCATAAACAACCTAAGCATTAAAATAAATGTCATTTCTCAAAAAATTTTATTTTAGAAATTAAATGTGCCCATGAACAATTTGGTGTCCTGTTTTAGACTGTTAATATCATATAACATACAAGAAGAAGGCTGCTAAGCATTTAGCAATTCCATCAACAAATTTTATTGTAAGTTCTGTGCTAGCAAGCTGGATAAAGTAAACATTCAGAAAGTCTTCTGAAACTCTTGCAGCTTGATTGGGAAGATTTACAGTTAAGTCAATAATTTCAGGACAATGTGAAAAAAGCCAGGCTAATGACATAAATAGAGGACTGTGACAGATTGCCTCTTTGTGGAAAGCTTCCCTGATAAGGAAATCTTTCACCAAAATTTAAAGAGTAATTGCTAAATCAATAAGGTAAAGGAAAGGGTATTGGCTAGCATTGTGAAAGCACAACATAAAAAAAGAATATGAGGAGAAAAAAGAATATGAGAGGTTGGAAGAAAACTGGGTAGTTTCCAATAGTTAGAGAAGAGATACGGCAGGGAGAAGCAAAAGGTAGAGAAACAAATGGTCCCAATACTGAAGGAACTTCCTGTTCTCTACTAAAGGATTTTCACAGGATAATGACCTGGTCTCATTTATATTTATAAACACCACTCTAAATACGTGTAGAGAATAGCTGACAGGAAAAGAACTAACTAAAATCAGTTTTACTTCCTTATAACATGGAGAAAATAGGACACGTTTAACACCTAGAAGATGAGTTCAGTTTGAGTTTTGTCAAGTGACTCTACAGCATGTGAGGGGAGATGGCTGGTAGGTATTTGAGTGCATGGAGCCCAGACAAGTAGACTTGGTAAACCACCATATATAATGTAGCAGAAGAAATGGATTTGCATGAGGTGAACATCTGGGGGACAGTATATATACTAATAATAGCGAACAGTCAAGCTGGGTAGCTAAGGGAAGAAAGTCTCAAAATAGATTGACTGCATGTAAGAAGAGACGAGGGAGACAATGAGAGAGCATACTGTAGAAGCACAGAGGGAGAGAGTGTTAAGAAGGAAGAAATAATGTCTAGTACTAATGCTGCCTAGAAGTCAAGTAAGTTAAGACAGAAATTGACAGGTTTGACAGGCAGGTAGCCAATAGGATAGCACACCAAAAGAAGAGGAATCTAGTATGTGAAGAAGCACCTTGGGAAGTGAAAAAAAAGGACATTATGAATAGGAATATTTTGTTAAGGAAGCTCGTCTATGTGGAAGAACGGAAATAAGAGTAGTAACTGAGCGGAGAATGTGACTGAGAAAGTGCTATTTTAATGGGGGATTCTTGCCGTTGCAACTGTTGTTAGTCAACCTTATGTACTCTAGAACAAAACATCGCCTGATCCTGCATCATCTCCCTGACGGCCAGCATGTCTGAGTCCATCACTCTGGTTATTGTTCACATCCACCTCACCTACAGTGTCCATTTCCCTGGCTGGATCTCTCCTTTACCAAACATGATGTTGTCTTCTAAGACTGGTCCCTCCTGATGATGTGTCCTAAGCAAGCAAATCAGACGATCTTCTGCTGTGGTTCTAAGGTTTTCATGGGCTCATTTTTAGGCATAGATTGCCAGTCCTAGTCTTGCTTAGTCTGGAAGATCTGCTTAAAACCTGCCCACTTTGGATGACTGTGCTGGTATTTGGAACATTGGTAGTATAGGCTCTAGAATCACAGCAATGCACAAACCACCACACTATTACAAGCTAACAAATGGGCAGTGGCATGGAGATTCTTTAATATGTTTTAATCCTGGAAAAAAAGTAAAATGGAGATGTTGGTGAGAGTGAAAAGAGAGGAATATTTGAAAGAACAAGCCGCTAGGAAAAAAAAAGTTTTAGGAGGAATGAAATTACCTTCTCTAAGACAACAATGACAAAATGGTGGATGAAGACGCATAAAAATGTGGAACTCCTGGATGATGGTTTTTAATCTTGTCAGGAAAATTGGAAGTGGCATAATTTTTTGAAAGTGAGAATGAAGTTGGAGAAGGAAAAGGTCTAAGGAATAGAGAATTTTGGAAACAGGAACTGCCTACAGACCCACATGGAAGGAGTTTTAAGGAGTATATTTGGTGGGTATAGATTAATTAACTGATTGATATTTATTGTCGTCAATAGACCGATTGCAGGAACTAAAAATTCAGTGTAAAGCTGACCTGAATTAGGTATGTATATTGGTTGCAAAATAAGTATGTTGAAATAATAAAGGGGGGAAATAGTTTAAAATGAGGATTAAAGTGTCAGACTATGAATACGTGACAGTGGTAAGAATGAAATTAAAAAGTCAACATGGTGGGGAAAACCGATGATATTGAAACTAAAGGGGTGGGAAAGCTGTCAGAAAGGAGGTTGTCATCAGAAACAGTAATCTGGGATTTTGACAAGCTCTTCTCAAAAATAACTGCACTAGCCAACATTACTATCTGAATTTTACTCTATTATCTGTCTTGAAAGAAGTACAGCCAGAATGTTCCACAGAAAACAGAATGGCAAGGCTTTGTTTTATGTACTTTGGACATGTTGTCAGAAGGGATCAGTCCCTGGAGAAGGAAATCATACTTCGTAGAGGGTCAGAGAAAAAGGAGAATATCCTCAAGGAGAAGAGGAAGATCTTCAACAAGATGGACTGACACAGTGACTGCCACAATGGGGTGACACACAGCAATGACTGTGAGGAGGGTCCTGGACCCTACAGTGTTTCCTTCTGTTGAGAACACAGTTCACTATGAGTTGGAACTGACTTGATGCATCTAAAAACAATATGCTTACTTTGGAGAAGGCATGCTAGCCTACACAGAAGTGTGAAGTGTAGCACACTAAGTTTACTTGGATTGTCAAAGAGGAAACTGAATAAATGACTACTATCTGTTCTTTTATTAAAAGTTGTTAGTAAACGACTGGGGCACATTACCAGCGTGTTTTCTAAACAAAAATATGGAAAACAAGAAAAACTTGGACGGAATATAATTCATTATGCCTGATAGATACAGATCTATGGGTCATTACAAACAAATAGTAAGCATTCACATGTTGTTTTCAGATGGTATTTAGTTCCAGCTCGTAGCAAACCTACGCAGAACACAAGGCAACACTGTTTGATCCTGAGCAACTCTCTGACAATGGTTTGAGCAATTGTTCCAACCGCTGCATCAATTTGCCTCTTTAAGGGTCTTCCACTTTTTCATTGATCCTCTGCTTCACCAAGTACGATGTCCTTCTGCAGGGACTGGTACCTCCCGACAACATGTCCAAAGTACGTGAGATGAAGTTTTGTCCTTTTCACTTCTAAGGAGCATTCCAGCTGTACTTCTTCCAAGACAGACCTGTTCATTCTTCTGGTAGTCCACAGTACATTCAGTATTTTTCAACAACATCATAATTCAAAGGCATTAATTCTTCTCCTGTCTTCATAATTCACTGTCCAGCTTTCACACATGTATGAGGCAAATGAAAACACCATGGCCCACGGCTTGGTTCAAGGGCACCTTAGTCCTCAAAGTGACATTTCTGCTTTTTAATATTGCAAGCTCTCTTACAGCAGATATGCCCAATGCAAGGTGTTGTTTGACTTCTTTACTGCTGTTTCCACGCATACTGATTATAGATCCAAGTAAAATGAAACCATTGACAACTTCTGTCTTTTCTCTGCTTATTGTGATGCTGCTTATTGGACCAGTTGTGTTTCCATCATCATGAAACACTATCCACACTGAAGGCTGTGGTCTTTGATCTTCATCAGCGAGTCCCTCAAGTCCTCTTCACTTTTCAGCAAACAAGCTTCTATTATCTGCATACTGCAGGTTGTTAATGAGTGTTCCTCCAATCCTGATGCTCTGTTCTTCTTTATGCAGTCAGACTTCAAGGATTATTTGCCCAGTGTACAGATTGAATAAATATGATGAAAAGATACAACATCTTTCCTGACTTTAAGCCATACAGTATCTCCCTGTTCTGTCTGAATGACTATTTCTTGATCTATATACAGGTTCTACATGAGCACAATTAAACATCTAGAATTCCCATTCTTTATAATGTTACCCATAATTTGTTATAATCCAGAGAGCTAAATGCCTTTACAAGTTCATAAAACACAGGGCAACATCTTTCTGGTACTTTGTGTCACCAGTCAAGATTCCTTTGATATCAGCAGTAATATCCTTCACTCTAAGTCCCTTTCGGAATTTAGTGCATTTTTAGCAATTTCCTGTCGATGTACTCCTGAAATCATTTTTAAGTGATTTTTTAAATATATTCAGCAAAAATTTATGTTCATATGGTATTAATAATATTGTTCAACAAATTTCTGCAATCTTTTGGGTTGCTTTGCTTTGGAATGGGCACAAGTATGGATCGCAGTTACATAAATGATTGTGATTTGCGGTAGGTTAATGTAATCAAACCCGGTTTTAGTTCACTATTATTTAACACTTGCTTAAGTCGCCTGGGTGCCATGCATGATTAACTTGCTGGCATCCTCACACACTTGTACAGCCAAGCCAAGTGCCGTCGAGTCGGGTGAATGTTTATATACATGCCTTGGTTTTAAATATAAGAATATGGGATCCTATTCTAAAAGCTTCTGGCATACTACTATTTCCTCTGCCTCTCATTTGCTTTGTTCCTTCTCCTAGTGGCCCAATGCTAAGAATTTTGATTTTCTTGGTGCTTAAAACCTACCAGCCTCTTCACAGGAGAAAGAATCTGGCAACTTAAAGATTGTGGTTGTGTAACCATCAAGCTGATTCTGACCCATAGTGACCCTGTATGACAGTCCATAATCCTTACTGGAGCAGATTGCCACATCTGTCTCCCATTGAACAGCTGGTAGGTTATAACCCTCTGTCTTTTGGTTAGCAGTCCAACACTTAACCACTGTACCACCCGGCTCTATTCCTAAAGATAACCACCTAGGAAACCCCATCAAGCGGTTATATTCAGTCCTATGGGGCCACTGGGAGTCAGAATCAACTCCCTGGAACACAGCAACATGGTAAATGAAAAATAGGGAGGAATTAGGAAATCAGATGAATGAGCTTAGACAGTAACAGCAGGATTCAGATTCTAGAGCTACACTGAGCTTACTGATTATCAAATATTAGTCAGGAAATTGACTCCGTATCTGTCTTAGTCACCTAGTGCTGCTGTAACAGAAATAACACTAGTAGAAGGCTTTAACAAAGATAATTTTACATTCTCACAGTCTAGCACATTAGAAGTCCTGGTTCAGGATGTCACCTCCAGGGAAAGGCTTTTTTCTCTGCTGGCTGAGGAGGAAGGTCTTTCTTGTCAACATTGCCCTGGACTGGGAGCTTCTCTGTGCAGGAACAAGGGACAGGCTCTGCTCCCAGTGTTTTTATCTTGGTGGTATGTGGTCTGCAACTCTTTGCTTGCTTCCTGTTCCTTTTATCCCTTATAAAATAAAAAGGTGGTACAGGCCACATCCCAGGTAGACTCCCTTTACATTGGACCAGGGATACGACCTTAGTAAGTGTGTGATAATTCCACCCTAATCCTCTGTAACAAAAAGTCACAATCACAAAATGGAGGACAACTACACAATACTGGGCACCATGGGCTAACCAAGACGACACCTATTTTGGGGGGACACAATTTAATCTATGACATTAGCCAGTCATATCTTAAACCCTTCCATTTCTCAAGGCCTACAGGTTCACTGTGAGTCCTACTTGGGTCTGGTTTGATTTAGTGTCTAGTAAGTCTCTCTGTTTGTCCCTTCATTCTGTCCTTGCAAAGAACTTCTTAAGAGAAACTGACAGAATCTAATGGGCGTAGTATCTCCTTGCTCCATTATAGATTCCGTTACTCTTTTTACCTGCCCCGTTCTACTACTTACATTGGTTTAGGTTTTTATTGAATACTGCTAGACTGCAGAATGCATGAGGACAGGGTTTGTATGTGCTGCTGCGGTGTGTTGGCGCATCCCAGTACCTGACACAGCACTCAGAAGAGAAGCAAGTGTACTTAATGCATGCCTGAGGAATGACTGAGACAGTGAAGGGACAGTGACCACACTACTGGGATCCAGGGAGATTGTTCCTATGAAAGTCTGACCTAGAAAGGAAAGCCACGAGTTACATTGGTCTCTTTCTCTGAAAGAACTCTAAGTCCCTCCGATTATCACCACCACCCATTGCCATCAAGTTGATTCCAATTCACAGTGACCTCATAGGACTGAGTAGAACTGCCCTGTGGGATTTCTAAGGAGAACCTGATAGATTTGAACTGCTAACCTTTTGGTTACCAGCTCTAGTTCTTAACGACTTTGGCACAGGTTGCCATCTTTTCATTACACCTGCCTTTAATTCCATCATTGTCACCTAGGTTGTCTGTTGTATCACCTCTGCCCATCTACAAGCTCATAGAGACAGAGTCTAAAGCTTACAATACTCTCTATAGATAAGTAATGAAACAGTGTGAACTGAAAGAATTTCTTCACAACTAAGCAATTTTACAACTTTAAATATTTGATCAAAATATGCTTAATTACAAGGCATCACATTAATATATTTTGTAACATTAAATAAAGAGTCCCAGTGCGCAACAGCTAAGAAGCACTGAGATGCTGACAAAAAGATCAGTGGTTTGAACTCACCAGTCACCCTTTGGGAGAAAGATGTGACCATCTGATTCAGTAAAGATTGCCTTGGAAACTGTCCTATAGGATCACTATGAGTCAAAATCAACTTGATGGCACACAACAACAAAATGTTCAAAAAGAGGTATCTGCCATATAAGGACAAACCCTGGTGGCATAGTGGTTAAGTGCCTTGGCTGCTAACCAAAAGGTCTGCAGTTCAAACTCACCAAGTGTTCTGTGGAAATTCTATGGGGCAATTCTACTCTGTTCTTAGAATCACAATGAGTTGGAATTGATTCAATGGCAGTGGGTTGGGTTTAGCTTTTGGTCAGGTAGGGAGAAAACCTGGTGTGTAGTTGTTAAGTGCTATGGCTACTAACCAAAAGGCTGGCAGTTCAAATCCATCAGGTACTCCATGAAAACTATAAGGGACAATTCTACTCCAACCTATAGGGTTTCTATGACTCTAAACTGACTTGATGGCAGTGAGTTTGATTTGGAAATTATATAAGGAGCTTTTTCCTTTTTTTTAATGACCGCTTGGTTTCACCAGGAAAAAAGCGACTTTCATTTCTTAACTCAAGTATTCCTAGATGAGTGGCAAAGAAAACAGTTTTAAAATTCAGTAAACAGAAAGGGTGAAATCTTTATAATTTCACCTTTTGTGCATTTTCACAGGCCTCTCTGAGAAGAAATGGGAATTAATACATTTTATAACTATGTTTTTCAGGATGCATTTATTTTGAAGGAAGATTGTATCAAAATAATTATCAAGTTTCCTCAAACTTATTTATACACACCACCCTTTCAGACACAAATACTGTAAGAAGAAAAACACTGTTTCTGACCAATCACTTTATGTTCATTTATGGAATAATTACAGCAGGAGTTTTGAAGACTAGGATCCGAATCTGGAAACTAAAGAATATATACTGTCCACAAATGACAAGCTACCTTCTCTTAAAGCAAATAAACTTGCTGAATATATCCATTTTAAACTGAAAAGTTTTAGTTGAAAAAGACAATGATAACTTAAGGGTAGTATTAATATTTATTGAGACATACCACCTGCCTGTTTATTATATTGATAATGTCTATTGCAATTACTCAAAAATTTTAATTACTGTGTAAATTACATTATTTTTTTTAAATCTTCATTTTTGAAGTGAGAACTTGAAAGTTAAGGAGTTCAAGTGCATTCTAAGAGATCGGTGAAAATATGTTTAACCTAATTTTCTGTACCTCTGCCCACAGCAGTTTTTGCACTGGAAAACCCTGATAAATTGCCTGTGGGATCAGATTTCAGCAGAGTACTACTTCCTCCAGCCTGCCCTGCACATAGCATCCTAGTTCACCTGCTTTCCGCCAAAGCTCGGAAGCCAAGCCTGGTGATCTACCCTTAGAAATTAAGATTTTTGTTACACGTCCTCACCGGTGGTTCTGTTGGTCAGTTGTTGAAAACAAAGGCACCAAGGATTGAAAACTGCATAAACAAATGAACTAATTTAGCCTTCCTCACAGGATGCGCTCATCCTAGAGAAGCAAAGAAATCCAAGCATTCTTGTTGTGTTTCAAAGAAAGCTTAAGTCTTGCGATTTCTGCCTTATCCTCAGGCTCTTCATGGCACTCCAAGAACCATCAGTGGAAACCAAAGTCGCTTCCTGAGGGGAGGCTGACAGAGGACTGATTTCTGCAGATACGGATTAAAGGAAGCGGGAAAACACGCTAACCTTGGGATTGTAAACAAGAGGAAAAAGAATCTGAGAAATGCAAACATAAACACAGGAGCAGGAAGTTGAATGAAAAAGCCGGTGACCCCAAAGGGAGCACGCAGCTCATTGTGGCCACAGGCTGCGGCAGCCTAGAGCCAAGCATACTTTCTGAGAACAATGAGCTAGACACTTGCCTTCTCCTCACTGGTAAATAAGTTTAACTCATACAGAAAAGCACACAAACAACGTCTGAAGACGAGGACCTCGGCAAAATATCCTGTAAAACAATCTCGGCGAGATTTTCACCACCGCCGAGAAAGCGCAGTGTTTCTCTCCTTGCTCGGGTCAGCCCTCCAGCACCACCTGCCAGGAGGTGAGTAGCGAATGAACGAAACCCGAAGGGTGGGATGCAGGAAGGTGCGCAATTGCAGGCTGCAAAGGAGTTCGCCCAGCGCTGCGGCCCCCACAACGTCACCAAAGCTGGGGGATCCAGGAGACTATAAAGCACGCTGCAGCGTCCTGTCTCTAATGCTCCAGCCGGTGCTCTAAAGCTGCGCTCTGGGCAAGACTCGAGTTCCCTTCTGGAGACTCCCTAATATCTCTCTCCCTCACCCATCTCAGTGATTCCTGCCTGACAGAGCAACAGACTCCTAAAGAAAAGTGCTACTCTTGCTCCCCATCACCTACTGGCTCAAAGCATCTCTCAGCCAGCACTAGATGTGGTATCTGCATCACTAGCTTCCGAAGTAGGGGTGAGGGGATACAGAAGACAGTTCCCCCGAAGTGACCGTGAGGCACAGAAGAACTTTGGAGAACTCCGGTGCGACTGCCAGCAGCTGAGTGAAGGTCTTGGGCAGAAGACACGCTGCTATGTCGTCTCTCCCGGCAGCTGCCAACTGGACCAACAGCGCTGGCGGCTTGGGCGAGGATGCTGCGGGGAATCTGAGTGCCACTCTGTCGGCGGCGACAGCTGCTGGGGCCCCTGAGTCCGAGTGGTTTCAATTGCTAGTCCCAACTGGCAACCTGTCTGCCTCCTCTACCTCTGCGCTGGGACTGCCCGCGGCCTCCCTGGCGCCTTCCCTGCCCCGTGCCAACCTCACCAATCAATTTGTGCAGCCCTCCTGGCGGATCGCGCTCTGGTCCCTGGCGTACGGTTTGGTGGTAGCCGTGGCTGTCTTCGGAAATCTGATCGTCATCTGGATCATTCTAGCCCACAAGCGCATGAGGACTGTCACCAACTATTTCCTCGTGAACCTGGCTTTCTCTGACGCTTCCATGGCTGCCTTCAACACCTTGATCAACTTCATCTATGCCCTTCACAGCGAGTGGTACTTCGGCGCCAACTACTGCCGCTTCCAGAACTTCTTTCCCATCACAGCAGTGTTCGCCAGCATCTACTCCATGACGGCCATCGCAGTGGACAGGTGAGGTTAAAACAGGGTGTAAGGAAGGAGAAGAGGTAGTGGAATCGGTTATAAAAGAAATGAGCATAGCTTGAATAAAAAGAGACAGGCTAAGAAAAAGCTCTCAGAGAAATGGTGTCACTAGCCCATGCGAAGTCATCCTAATGGCTGAGCCAGTTTGTTCCCATGCCTCCCTCATGAGTTTCCACCCAATCCCCTAATCCCCATTGAGATCAGTCCCCTTAATGGGATCAAGGCTGGTGAGTGGGATTTTGGAATCTGTCCTTCCAAGTAGGATAAACGTAGGTATAGTAGAAGTTGAGTGAGACAGCATAAGGCAGAAACCTGTCAGGGAAGGATAATTCAAATATTTTCCACTAATAAAGGACAACAGACAAATTATAAGACTACACTCTGTCAAAGACAGAAAGCTTGTGAGACCCCAAAAGCAAAACAATCCATTTAGAGTTCTAGTTTTCGCTGTAGAAACACTACTGGTAAACTTTCGCAATTGACTTTGAACAATTGCTCCCGACTTCATGATCCCTGTAAGATATACTCTTGGGCCTTCTTTCTGTCAATCACTACTCTAACAGAGAAACAGTTACCATCTTCTCCTGCAACTGTTGGTTCAAAGCTTCAGGCATCCCAATCCTTGCCCTAACTTTAAGTCAACACTGGTTGGGACTTCCAGCCATGGAAGATCCCAGCTGGGCAGCAAGCTCTCTCCAAAATGTCGTTGTCAGCGGTTTAATTTTCTGTAAGAATCAGAGCCCTTGAATTGGGTAAACCCTGTATCTGGGAGGTTTGCATCCAAATCTTCCAGATCGTGGACAACATTAAGTCCAAGGAACAAGTGTTTTATGCAAGAGGCACATTCCTCTATAGCTGATTAAACTGGTTAACTGTTTTAATGAAAGTCTCCACATCTGTTACCGTTGTGATTCTAAGACACCGAAAAGAGCCTGGGTGAACTTTAGCAATTGTTTCCATGTTTGAGTTTTTCAAAAATAGCTGAGATGTATTTTCTCATATTAATATGAAAAATGCATGCTATGGAAATACAGCAGTGGATTCTCTAGCTGTTATTGAAAGTTGATTACACTTTAAATCAATATCATGCTGAAAATAACTCATACCAGATATTCTAGTCTCGGCTTTATGATTGACAGCTGCATGGGACATACATGAGGGGGATGTCACTTTAACTTCAGGCCACAATGCCCTCCTCATCTGTGAAAAGAAAATGCCACTTTCTAAATTTATTTACCCATAATCTTGTTTCAAAATACACTGAACCTAAATATTCTTGTTTCTTTCTACCACCATTGTGAGAAAAAAAAATTACAAAAACAAGTTATTTCCGTATGTTCATCCTCTGTATTTACCGTTTTTATGTAATGGCTATTGTCTTGCTCTAGCCAAATGGTTAAATTCAAGGAATAGTGGTTAGTTGCCACTGTGTAGAATAGATAAGCTCAAATGACACTTTTAGGAAATCTCTGACACTGCCAGTCTTCCCTTTTTTCTTTATCTCTGTTCTTCCAAACATATCTACCCTCTTCATTTCTTCTTAGAATACGACTGAGTGAAAAAAAGCAATGTAAGCCCCAAGCTTGGGAATATTAGAATTGCCTTTCACCTTACACTGCCAAGATAGGAAAGAAACGTTCCCTTAATTTGAGCTTTTTTAAAATCTTGTGTTTTGTTCTGTTTCTTAGGTGGTTTTTAATGCCATGACTGGATGGAGAGAGGTGTTAGCACATTATGTTATAGAATGCTCACAATTTTCTTGAAATGTTAATGATGAATATGAAATTCCATAAAAATGCTAGTGCATGTCAAATGGTATTTCTACTTTGAGGAAAAAGAATGCTTTTGTAGTATTCTGCCAATATTTATAGGAAATCTGATGTCATGTTAAAGTTATTTTAAATGATAGTATAATGCTATTTGATTATACTGCCTTCTCTGAAATTAAACTAAACTTCTTTACTACAGTACATTATCCAGTCATTATCCAGTACAAAACTTACAATGCATCATTTACAATAAAATCTGAAGTATGAATAAACTAGATACTGTGATGCACTTTTAAAGGTATTATTTATAGTAATAACCCTGTCTGAGCAGATAACTGAAAAAAATCAATACAAAAATAAACACTTGTTATTTTATAAAAGGAGTTTTAGAATCAGAGACTGTACAAATACAAGTTATTGTAGCTCTCAATGGTTTTCCCAGTCCACACAGTCTCTTCATATTTGTGTCTTATCAAATGTGAAGTGAAAATAACTGACCGTGTAACAGGTGAAGTCACATCACAGGTTAACATTTGCAAGGCTGACATCTCCTAGGCAGTCTTTTATGCTTGAAGCTCAAGAGAGTCATGGTGACTTTGGTTATGGTTTCATGGATTTCCTACATACCATAACTGAGAAAATAGTTAATTGTAGTTACTTAAAGAAAGCACATTTTCCTATACAGTTAATGTTTTCTTAAATAATAATAAAGGTTAAATAATCCATAATTATCTTTTATTGAAAAAGGGATATATTATTTGGATTACAACATGAACACTTCCTTTATTGTGTTTCCTATGTCCATTTAATGTAAAGTGTATTGTGTCCTCCTGACCTAAGTAGAAATCGCATTTAACTCATTCTGGTTCTCTACCTGAAATCAAAAGATTTCTTCAACTTTAAAGCAGTTTTGGCATGGGTATACATGGCTTTCCTTCAGCTGTTACAAAATATTTGCAACCTGTTATGACTCTTAGAAATTTCAAATCAAACAAGATTGTAGCTATTATTTAAATATATATATGTATTCTGGTAAATTTGATTATCACTGGTACAGGTATTATTGATATCGTGACTGTTAAGGTTGTGTGTCAACTTGGCTGGACCATGACTCTCAGTGTTTTGACAGTTATGATATAATTTTGCAGTTGTGTTGTAATGTAACAACTCTTTGATGAGATCTGATATAGTGTGATCACTTCTATGATAGCTTCCGCTGTGAGTAGCCAATCAGCTGAAAAGGAGTTTCCTTGGGGATACAGCCTTCACATCCCTGGATGGACTTTCTGGCAAGGCTCATGAGCTTTTGCTCACTCTGCATCTTGCAGCTAGCTTCTGTTCATCTTACTTTCAGTTCTCAGGATGTGAGGTAGTGCTTACCTGCCACCTTGTCTCCCAATCTTGGGATTCATCAGTCTTCTCAACCTGTGAGCCAGGAGAAGCCTCCAGTCTGATCCACAGGCTTAGGAGTTTGCAGCTTCTACAATTGCATGAACCATTTCCCTGATGTAAATCTCTGTGTATATGTATGTATATGATCTAAATCTCCTTAGACACATTATGCTTTATTGATTTTGCTTCTGTAGAAAACTAAGCCTAAGCCAGATATAAAGTTTAATAAACATTTCAAAATCCTCTATCAGTATTTAATCTTACTGCCCTAAGCTACTCTGGAAACCCTGGTGACATAGTGGTTAAGTGCATTGGCTGTTAACAAAAAGGTTGGCAGTTCAAATCCACCAGGAGCTTCTTGGAAACTATGGAGCAGTTCTACTCTGTCCTGTAGGGTAACTATGAGTGGAAAATGAATCCACAGTGTAGTGGATTTTTTTTTTTTGAAAGTCATTCTAGCGAAGAACCATTCCTCTCTGCTCTAGGGAGGGTCATAGCCCATAACATTAAACAGTTAAAATTTTTTATTGGTATTATAGTAAGCCTGCTTCTTTACTTAGCCTGGATAATGAGTTAGGTGAGTCTAGCCTAAAATCAATTGCTTTGTGTTTTTGAATTCTTCACAAAATAGTAAGTAAAACTATGTTTTGGAAATGTTAGTTTTAGAAAATTTGTGTTGAACCTTGGAGTCTTTCTATAATTTGAAGTCCTTATTTGATGATTAAACTATCTGATTTCTATTCACTACAAACAGTACTATAGTGAGCTATGACAATCACGTTAAAATTATAATGCAACATTTTATAAAATTAATCATAAGCAAACAAAAAAAGCAGTCAATATTAGCCAAATGGATGAAATATAAGATGATCACAGAGTAAGTTTTAATTAGAGGTGGCTGTAACATAACTACCAGGACTGCAGCTGCTATTGTTGCATTAACCAGTGACAAATAATATGTCAAAAAGAATTTACAGCAAATTTTTAATACTGTGTCAAAACTTTAATATATCAAATAATCTAATATAAAATAAAAACTATAATTTCAATATAAAAAGAACCAAAAGCTACGGAATGTTTGCAATATAAAAATGTCTGTTAAGTGTGTAAAATTAGGAGTTGCTTATATGCCATCTCTCCATATCCTCACCTGAGATTTACAGCTCAAGGCACTTAAATCTGAATTTTTCTCCCAACACTTTATCCAAACATCAATACTGCGGAATTCAATAGATGTTTCACTCCTTGGCTTACCTGACCTTTCAGCGGTATTCCTCACAGGTGGCTACTACATGTCTCCTCAAAGTCTTTCCTCTTGGGTTTCAACCTTCATCACCTCCTATTTCTTCCTTGGACTCTCTTTCAAGGCTCCTTTATTTAATTCTCTTCCTATATATAGTGATTGGGCACCTTGGTGGCATAGTGGTTTAAGTGCTGTGGCTGCTAACCAAAAGGCTGGTAGTTTGAATCCACAGGGCACTCCTTGGAAACTCTGTGGGGCAGCTCTACTCTGACCTACAGGGCTGCTATGAGTCATAGTCAACTCGATGACAATGGGATTTTTTTGTTTTGTTTTGTTTTTATTTAATGATTAAATACATAGGATCTTCAATGCTGAATCTTTCACGCTATGCTCTCCTCCATGTAATTTCATCTAGACCAGTGGCTTCATTTATCACTTTTGAATGAAGTTAATTTCTTTACTTTTCCAACTTCATCCCATACCATGATTCAACTGACCTTGTTTTAGCCATTGAGATCGCTTTCGAATCCTTGAATGGATTTGTGATATTTTTTTCCCCTAAAATACACACTATTTCTTTGCCTCAAATGCTCTTCCTCCAGTTCTTTATGGCTTAAATCTACTCCTCTTTTAAATAGCAGTGCCAGTGTCACTTTAACAGGGGAATTATCCATGGACCTCCCAACTTAAATTAATACTCATTTACAGATTCATTTAAAATCTTTGAATTTAGTATACAAAAAATATTTTCATAGATTAAATCTAATATTCAAATTTAAAAACCTTTGATTAACAAGGTCCTCTGTGGCTGGCCAATAGACTTGTAATCATCATGAACACATTTAATTGTGTTCTCAGTCCTCTTTACTTCCTTATGCAATCGCACTGTTTTGTACATAGTAAGCACAGAACCAATATTGCTGTATAAATGAATCATAAGAGTATTCAACTAAAGATAAATGATATGTTACTTGTTATCTGTTAAAATCAACAGATAATGTAAGTGTACAGGGAAAGGGGTATTTTTACATATACTTTTAGATTCAACCATATGAAATTATGGTTTTTACTACTTAAAATTGCCAAACACATATTATTTAATATGTTGTAAGCTAACAGTTGATCACAACTTGATAAAAATCACCCAAGAGTGCAATCTGGCAATTCGTATGTCCTCTGAGTCATTTATTTTAATCTGAAGAATATATCTTGAGACATAACACTAGATTTTAATAAAAATGTATGTTCAAGGATCTTCTCAAACCAAAAATAAAAGAACAGAAAACAAAGTAACCAACAAAAGGAATTGATCAAATAAGCGATGGAATATTCATAGAGTACGATCCCACATAGAAACAAAAAAAAGCATGTGTTTGAATGTATCTCAGCTTTCCCAAGTCTCCAGTACCACGGCTACAAATAGTACTGTAGACATCCCAGATTTCTTTGATCTATAACCTGTACCTACATACCTCTCCCAGTTATTCAAAGAGTCCCCAAAGGGGTTCAACAAGAGTATATCAGCAGTCCTGATGAGTACTACCATCCTTCCCACATCATCCCAACACCCTCAGTACACCAAAGGAAAAAAAAAAGAAAAAAATCAGTAAGGTCAACACTTTGGTAAAGAAGTGTGCACTGGTTTTTGCTGCAGTGCATCCAAATCCAGTGAAACTAGTAAGTTACAAATGTTGACCTGTGCAAATTTTTGTGAAGACTATTTGTTTTCTAAACAGAACTTGGGAGAAAGCTCTTTTTCTCATATACATGTGTGTGTGTGTGTATACACACACACATATATATATATTTACCAGTTTTGTAATAGCTACAATTCCTCAGCTTTTAATTGCAGCACTGTTTTCCATGGGTTCAGCTCTAAGCCATATGTCCAGAATGATGAATTATCCACGTTCCCTCTGAGTATGACTCATCATTCTGTGCCTAAATCATTGCTACTCAGGCTTCTTTAATACAATGTTAAGTAAATGCTGAGGGTTTGCACCTCTACCACTTTATTAGACACAATCTGAGTCTGAATCCTCTTCAGACTCAGCAGAATCCTTAGCCCATGAGGAATCTTTAGAACATGGGTCTAATAATATGACATAATTTTTTGTGTATAATAAGGTAAATATGGATTTCATTTGTTCTAAATGTTGAGACTGGGATTTTTTTCTTTTATTCTTTTCTTCTTTAAATTATAACAAAATATAGTTCTTTTCCATGTGATTTTATTTTTATGTTGCTTTACAAATAATTTTAAAATATTGATTAAAATAAATACATGATAAAAATAATAACAACTCAGAGATAAGTTTGAAACAGTTTGGGCTCCGGAAGATATCAACTTGATAGAATTTTGTATAGATATCTTGTAGTAGATATTTTATGGCAAAATTTTTTACATATATTTTCTATGCTGACTTAGAAATGACAAGTACATTTTTGACAACAGAGTACCACTGATGTTGTAATGGGTTATGTTGTAGGCTGTGGAGTCTTTTTCCCAGAAATTGTATAAAAGTATCTCATCTGTGTGGAGTAATTTAAAAGCCTGCCTGAAGATAAAAGGATAAATTAGCTCGGTGTTCCTATTGTTTACTTTGGTATGTGACATAGGTTTTTAAATATTGGCTTAAGTTCTCTATTTTGTGTGTGTATTATAATCTATGGAAACCCTGGTAGTGTAGTAGTTAAATATTATATCTGCTAACCAGAAGGTTGGCAGTTCAAATCCATCCGGTGCTCCTTGGAAACTCTATGGGGCAGTTCTCCTCTGACCTATAGGGTCACCATGAGTTGGAATCGACTCAACAATTTTTTTAAATTATAATTTATAAAGTATTTTTTTCTTCACCCATAAGTATCAAGATCATTTAAATTATCTTCTATGTACTCCCTTTAGTAAAGAAAAAAATGTGTTTTGTTATATCCTTAACCAACATTGCAATTAGTTGTGTTTGGAAGCCAGTTCAGACAGGCTGGAGAGAGCTCATTATCCACTATGCACCTTCCTTCAAAACTTCATATGCAGTGATAGTATTTTGGTAGCTTGAAGTCCCAGTACGAATATCTGTACTGCAGAAATTTCCAAACACTGTAAAACAGGATATGCCCCCCTCACCTTCCATAGTATCTGTGGTTAAGTATTGTGCTGGTATACAACTCTGTATTCGTTTCTTCAGTACTTTCTAAGTACTAGACATTGTATAATGGGACATACTGGAATAAATAAGCTCACATCCTCACAAAACTGCAATTCCCACAACTGTATTGGTACATAAATTCCACAATCTATTCAATAGATCCATTTGTTGGTCTAGTAGTCACCTCAGACTTTACATGTCCAAAGCTCAGTTCCTGATATTTCCCTAGAGCTTACTCCTCCTGTAGTCTTTTGATGTCAAAATCTGTGAACTAGGCCAAAACTCTTAGAAATATTCTTGTATGTCTCTGTTTTCACAACCTCTATATAGAATCAAATCACTTCCTAAGATCGCGTCTGCTTCTACCCTAGCCTGAGTTAGTATCATTTCTACTCTGACTTACTATAGTGCTCTTAGCTGGTTTTCCTGCTCTTCATCTTTTTCTTTATCTGTTTGCTTTCAGTACAACAACTAAGGTGATTCTGTTAAAAATGTATTTACTCTAAAAATTCTCCAGTGGCTCCCCAAATCCCTCAGGGTAGAAATCCTACAATGACCCTCAAGAATATATAGTAGTCAGTCTGCTGTAACTCTCTGACGTCATCTCCTCAACACTCCACCACTCTTTTCCACAGTTACTGTTCTCATCTGTTCACCAGTGTACTAGGCATGTTTTCATCTTAGGGCCTTGCGCCCTGTGTGAAACCCTCTTCCTCCAGACTGCATGTTGCTCACTGCCTGTATTCCTTCTGGATTCTGATCATTCTATTTAAAAATTGTTTCATCTTTGTGTTTTCCCATGTTTCAC
The DNA here is from genome assembly GCA_028571685.1 of Heterohyrax brucei. Lineage (NCBI taxonomy): Eukaryota > Metazoa > Chordata > Mammalia > Hyracoidea > Procaviidae > Heterohyrax > Heterohyrax brucei. The sequence continues at coordinate 82,188,128 of CM053143.1, forward strand.
AATCTAAAGTAGTATAGAATCTGTTTATTTGTAATGTTTATTTATGTATTTATTTCTGTGTGTGTGTGTGTCCCCACTTGAATGTAAGTTCTGTGAGGGCAAAACTAGATCTGTGCCTCAAATGAATGGGTGAAGGGATAACAAGTTACTATCAAAATACATAACAGGGGGACCCATATTTACAGTGCTAGAGCAGAAAAACAGAAATTGTAGAATTTTTTCTGTACTTCATTTTACACATACACAAAAGTAGAAATAGAAAATACTGTAATAAATGGCTACTTGTTCGGATCCAACTCGACAGCACTTGGCTGGTGGCTGGCTGTTAGTATGTAAGTAAAAATAAAACATTTAAAATGCTCTATACAACCCAGTATATGATGATCATTTACATATTAAGCTGAATTATCTTTAAAGAAACATATTTGTGGATTTTCAAATGAGTATAAGGAGTGATTTTGAAGAAATGAAGCAAGCTTACCCATTAAATTGCGCATTTTGGTGAATAAGTCATGTATGAGAATACTCAGATGCATGCTGCTGTTGTTGTTAGGTACCATCAAATTTGGAAACCCTGGTGGTGTAGTAAGTAAGTGCTATGTCTGCTAACCAGAGGGTCAGCAGTTTGAATTCACCAGGTACTCCTTGAACACTCTATGGGGCGGTTGTACTCTGTCCTATAGGGTTGCTATGAGTCTGAATCAACTCAATGGCAGTGGGATAGCTGTTTCTAGTTAGCCATCAGAATAAGACTGCTGGGTGGAGTCAAGATGGCGGACTAAACGCATGTGTCCCTAAATCACTCGGGAAACCAAGACCTGAAATGATAATTAAACGGAGCCTTCTGGACACCTAGTGAGCCCTGGGATGTGGCATAGGGCTTTAATTTGGACTTCATATCACTAAAAGCAAAACCTACTCTTTTTCACTGATCCGACTCTCAGCGAGCACCGGCTTACACAGACCAAAGGCAACTCACCTCGGTCCTGGCCGATGGGCAGAACTGGGGCTTGACTAGCTGCTGGTCATGGACACACTGCTGGTGGGACCCAGCAACCATGATTGCCAGGTTCTGAGAGCCTGGCTGTGGACTCTATACACCTTGGCTCCTCTGGCCTATCAGGAAATGGAGAAGCCCAGACAAAGGCCCCGGCTGGACTTGGTTTTTAGGCTGGGAGGTGGCTCCTGCTGGGGTGAGAGCACTTTTCTAGCAGGTAGATGATGTTTTGCACATTGTCGCCTGGGGCTGGAGCCCACTGGTGGAGGCTGTGGATTCTGGGCATTTTGGCACTCTTGGCCTCTGTTTCCACCAGGAACCTGGTCCTGGCCAGCTGGCGAGCTTGCACAGGACACCACCCTGTTTTGCTGGGAGGCAGGGTCATCCATATGGAAGCCTCAGCTGGACCTAATTCCTGGGCTGGAAGGCTATGCCTACCCAGAAGAAAGTGCTTTTCCAACAGAAAAGAAGAATTCTACTCAATATTGCCTACAGCTGGGGCCTGATAGAAGAGGCCAGCAGGCCAGTAGCCTTTCTGTATTTTGAGCTAGTTTATAACATCTGGGGTTCAATATAGAGGTGCTTACTTTGCCACCTGGGAAGAGGGACATACACACCTGAAAACCTGACTGACTTTGGAAGTTGTCAAATACTTTTTACTTCTCATTTTAAGAAGAACTAGAGAAACAACTGTTGGCCATCTTCCCAGCATCTCTCCCAGCCTCTGTTGATGCACATGAAGCCCCAAAAGCAACAAATGTTGGAGAAGATGGTAACTCAGAAGTCACCCATGGTATCAGAAGGCCCCCAAAAGAAACCACCTCAGAAGTTCCCAGATGAAGAAGATTTTCTGAAACTATCAGAAGGTGAATACAAAAGGATGATATAGAGAGCCCTCCTAGACTTTATATAAAATGCAGCAGAGCAAACAAAAAACTAAGCAAGCTGTTTGATCTGATGGAACATCAGTACTCTGAAATCCAACAGATCAAGAACAAAATCAAAGACATAGAAACCTCAATTCAAAGCCAAGAAAACAGAATGGAACAAATGGAAAAGAGAATTGCTGATTTGGAAGACTGGGCCACTGACTCCAGCATCTATGAGGAGAAATCAGAAAACAGAAACAAGAAAAGTGAAGAAGCATTAAGAAACACGTGGGACTCTATTAAGAAGAACAAACTACGATTAATTGGCGTTCCTGAACAGGATGAGACACCTGAGAACACAGAGAGTATCATGGCTCAGCTGCTGACAGAAAACTTCCCAGAAATTATAAAAGAAGAGAATATAGATATCCAAGATACATATCGAACACCACTCAATATAGATCTCAATAGAAAGACTCCAAGTCATGTTATAATCAAACTCAACAAAATGAAACATAAGCAGAAACATTTAAAGGCAGCAAGATTCAAAGCAAAGCTAATATTCAGAGGGAAACCCTGTAGGCTTTTGTTAGATTTCTCAGCAGAAACCATGCTGGCACGGAGACAGTGGCATGACACATTCAAATCCTTGAAGGAGAAGAACTTCCAACCAAGAATTATGTATCCTGCAAAACTATCTTTCAAATAGGAAAATGAAATTAAGACATTCCCAGAGAAACAGAAACTCAGAGACTTTGTCAAAACCCAACCAAAGCTACAAGATATACTGAAAGAATCTCTTGGCTTGGAAGAACAAAACCGTTAACTTTGTATTTTAAAAGGACACATTATCCAGAATCCTACTCGGGGAAGGCTCCAAACACAGTCAAACTGTAATAGTGAAAGAAACAATCTAGTGATCATATTATGTAAACTATGATACCATCATATTCAAAAGAGGGATGTACTACCATCATTATAGTCCTTCCAGATGGAGAGGAAGTTGACAAGACTGGTCACAATCAAAATTGGATTTATATATAGTTTATTAAGCAGGATCATAGGGACAACTGTAAAGCACAATAAAGAAGCAACATACCATATCAAGAAATGTAATACAGGAGTCTCAACAAGCACAAAAGGTGAAAAATCAGCTTGCAAAGAAGAAGGTCGCAGAACAGATTAATAAGAACAACAGAGAAAACATCAACTCAAAAATAAACATATCACAATGGCAGCACTGAACACATACCTATCAATAATTACACTGAATGTGAATGGACTGAATGCTCCAATAAAGAGACATCGAGTGACATATTGGATCAAAAGACATGACCCATCTATATGATACCTACAAGAAACTCACCTTAGACTTAAAGATATGAACAAACTGAAAATTAAAGGATGGAAGAATATATATCAAGCTAACGATGAACAAAGAAGAGCAAGTGTGGCAATTCTAATCTCACATAAAATCGATTTTAATGTAAAATCCACCATCGTGGACAAGGATGGACACTATTACTGAAAGGTTCAATACACAAGCAGGACTTAACAATATTAAATATTTATACAACTAATATTAGAGACGGCGCTTGGCTTGGCTAATGTTAGAGCACCTAAATATGTCAAAGAAACACTGACTACACTCAAAAAGGAGATAGATCACTCCACAATAATAGTAGGAGACTTCAACACTCCACTCTAGTTAGCCATCAGGTTGGTTTCTGACTGATAGCAACCTCATGTGACAGAGTAGAACTATCACCTAGGGTTTTCTAGGCTATAATATTTATGGGAACAGCTTTCTTGGTCTTTCTGTTGTGGAGCCATTGGGTGGGTTCAAACTGCCAACCTTGTGGTTACAGATGAGGGCTTAGCTGCTGTGCCAGCAGGACTACTTTTGCAGACATATATTGCTACTGTATTCAAAAGATGCATAGTACCATATTGTTATATGAAGGATAGGTTTGCTTTTTAATAATCTAACTACATAGTGTAAGATAAATATAAAGCTCTTAAACTATAAGGTCTAATTATCTTAAAATGTTCTACTTGTTAAATTATAATGTTTTGAATACCTCATCAGTGTAAAGTATTTCAAAATCAAACATCAGTGCAAAACAATATTATATTTTAAAAAGAATAAGAAATATTCTCTATATAAGAAACTATCAGAAATCTCCATTCACCAGCCACAGAGACATTGCTGATGAATGTCTGTAATGACAAGGGTAAAATAGGATTCCTTGGAGACAAATCAAAGGATATTATTTTATGAAGTTGTAGCAGCTTGCAAACAGATGCTAAAAAATAAAATCATACTAAGTTTACATTGTGCAAGCAGATTATCAGTCATATGATCATTCCTTGCTTGGCACAGTTCTTGTATGCAAAAATTTCAATCAGTAATGTTTAGTTAATTGTGCTCTTAAGGAATCTGTATACAGATCAAGAGGCAGTCGTGTGAATAGAATAGGGGACACTGCATGGTTTAAAGTCAGGAAAGGTGTGTGTCAGAGTTATATCCTTTCAGCATATCTTTCAGTCTGTATACTGCTCAAATAATCTAAGAAACTGGATTATACAAAGAATGAGGCCTCAGGATTAGAACATAACTCGTTAGCAACCTGTGTTACACAGATGACACCACTTTACTTACTGGAAGTAAAGAAGATTTGAAACACTTATTAATGAAGATCAAAGACCATAGTCTTCAGTATGGATTGCACCTCAACACCAAGAAAACAAAAATCCTTACAAATGGACCAGTAAGCAAACTATTCATAAATGGAGAAAGGATTGGGGTTGTCAAGGATTTCATTTCACTTGTGTTCACAATCAATGCCATGGAAGCAGCAGTCAAGAAATCAAAAGACGTTGCACTGGAAAATCTGCTGCAAAGGATCTCTTTACAGTATTGAAAGTAAAGATGTCACCTTGAAGACTAAAGCACACCTACCCAAGCCATGGTATTTTCAGTTGCATCATATGCATGTGAAATCTGCCCAATGAATGAAGAAGACAGAAGAATTGATGCATTTGAATTGTGATGCTGGAGAAGAATGTTAAATGTACAGTGGACTACCAAAAAAACAAACATCTGTGATGGAATAAGTACGACCAGAGTGATCATTGAAAACATAGACGGCAAGCCTGTGTCTTAGACACTTTGGACACGTTGTCAGGAAGGATCCGTCCCTGGAGAAGGACATCATACTTGGCAGAGTGGAGGATCAGTGAAAAACAGGAAGACCCTTGACGAGATGGATTGACACAGCGGCCGTGACAATGGCTTAAGCATAAAAATGATTGTGGTTATCGCACAAAACAGGGCAGAGTTTCATTCTGTTGTGTGCAGGGTTACTGTGAATAAGAACTGACTCAACAACACCTCACAACAACAGCATTTAGTTACTTAGCACTCTTGTTGGCTGTTATATGCCATCATGTTGATTCTACTCACAGCCACCCTATAGAATAGAGCAGAATGCCCCATATGGCATCCTAGACTGTAATCTGAATCTCTCTAAAATGGGATTCAAGTATCAGTTACCACATTATATTAAATGCATTTTTACATAAATTGTAAATTTCCTAGCTAGCTCTTCAGTCTCCAAACTAATACACAGATAGCAGATGTTCATCATGATCAGTGATTAATTGCATCCCTTCTTCCAAGTTCTGCCAGTAATTAGTCACTAATTGTCTGTGATTTAGTTCTTGTACAGACAGTAAAGCATAGGGTCTTGTTGTCTTATTGTCTTCTAGTGGTAAACTCATATGACATTTTACAAAAATGGTTAGTTAAAACTTACTTTCTTGACTTTATTCGACATGAAGAAAGTGATGGTGACAAATGGAAATAAATAGAAATAATTTCACCACTGTGAAATTGCAAAGGTTTATTTTAGACTTAGAAAGGAGTATGGCAGTTGGCCAAGGCATAGAAAAGGTGATTGCTCTATACTGCAAGATAGATGACAAGAAGAATGCAAACATTACTCCAACTACTTGATACGTTTTTACAAAGAAATAAAGCACTTTGATTCCCAGTGCTTCAAATGCCTCTAATTAGTTTATTTGGAAACCCTTGTGGTGTAGTGGTTAAGTGCTGTGGGTGCTAGCCAAAGAGTTGGCAGTTCAAATCCACCAAACACTTCTTGGAAACTCTGTGGGACAGTCCTCATATGTCCTATAGGGTCACAATGGGTTGGAATTGATGCGATAGCAACAGATTTGGGTTTTTGGCTTTTTAGTATTTTTTTTCAATTTCTCCATGCATTTACAAATGACAAAGTTTTCTATATTTTCACACACAAAAAAATTTCCAGTAGACATTCAGAGCTATTCTAATTAGATTCTGATTCAGTAACATTTTTCATTATATGAATTTAAACTGGGCATCGAAATCCCTAGTAACCTCAAAAATGAGAAGTTCTTACAGCTCTAGTCTTATAAGGAAAGGACAGTGCCTGATGTTTTTAAGCCCATATGTTAGTTGGTGGATATAAAATTGCTGTGCTTTTCTTCTGTTTTCATTATCTTCTATAGTTTATACTTCTTAACACAGAACACTGGTTATTCTCTCCAGGAAATTTTTTTATAAATGGTTTATTAAATAACAGATATACAGAGAAAAGTAAAATGCTTAGAAAGATTTTAAGATTCTCACTTGAAATGAGGATACTGAGTTTAAAAACGCAGTTCTGTGATATAATGACATCATTGATAGTGCCTGTATTTCACTTTCATGTTATTGTATGGATGTTACGCGATGAAATTTGATGTTTTGGCCATCAGCCCATTGTGTCTGGGGATCATTGCTCCTAAGGTGCTTCTCCAAGCCTATATACAGAAGTCCAGTTAAAGTTAGTGGAAACACAGAGAAAAGAGAGGCAGATACTTGGAGAAAAATGTCCATTATCAGCGTGATTTACACAAGGTCATGGTGTAGTTTGGGGGTAAGTCTTGTCCGGGCATCTTCTTGCCTGCTTGTTTCCAGGGAATCTTGTGGGTACAGAGTCTTTTTGGTGTAGCCATTCCAGAAAAGCCATTACCTTTCAGTTTCCACCTGTGTTCTACCTGGGTTCAACATTAAAGAATTAGGTTGGGGGCTGCCAAGATGAGAGCCTCTGTATTTTGATAATTTTTTTTTAAGATGATTAAAAAAAATGTAGCAGTTCACATTAATTATTGAGATTGCTTTACACAGTTTCAATTTGCATGGTCATCCTCACGTTCCCACATGACTTTGCCAATGAGGACTAATTGTAGTTCAAATATCACAACCTAATAACCCAATTGCCTTGTTAATAAACAGATGCTTTTCTCACAGAGGTCTGAACATTATTTAGCCTGGTAACTAATTGAGACCGTTCTATTAGTCAAATGAAAACCCTGGTGGTGTAGTGGTTAAGTGCTTACAGCTACTAATCAAAAGGTTAACAGTTTAAATCTGCCAGGTATTCCTTGGAAACTCTGTGGGGCAGTTCTACTCTGACCTATAGGGTCACCATGAGTTGGAATACACTCGATGGTAGTGATTTTTTTGGCATTAGTGAATAGAAAAGCAAAATGGGGAACAGAAGCAGCTACTGAGAAATATAACCAAGAGAAATAGCCAGCCAAGCCAAGTGCTGTCGAATCGGATCCGACTCATGGAGGGCTAAATATTAGAAACTATTAATATATGACCTCATAAGTATGTATGGAATCACTCAAGTGAGCTCCAAAGATGCATCCAAGATAATGCAATACTCAATTCTGTCAAAATTCTTGGTGAACCACAAATTAGAGGGCATTCTTAACATGATACTATTTAACCCCAAACAAAATATGTGAGAGTTATATAAAGAAAACTGAAAATAAAAATAAGTGGTATCACCACTTTGAAAAATAAATGACACAAAGAGATTAAACAATAAAAATATATTAATTCTTTTAAAGTTCAGTGTAATTTCAGTAAAATTACAGTGGAAGTGTAATGGAAGTTGATCAAAGTGGCTGAAGATTTTCTGAGAATAAATTGCTGAGGCTAACCAATAAATATTTGTAAACATAATTATAATAGTAAATTAGATTATCAAATATAAAACTGTAAAAAGTTATAATAAGTGAAAAAGCTTGTTCCTAGAACAAGAATCAACAGTTAAAGGACTGATGCTAGTTGTTACTTGCTGTCAGGTGGGTTCTAACTCATGGTGTGTCCATGATGGGAAATGAGAATACGTGTAGTAGAACTTCCTTTAAATATATACATATACATGTATGTGTATGTGTGTTTGTGTGTGCACATCTACTTCCTATATACATATACATATATACTTCTACATATATGTATATGTATACATACATACACATGTCTGTGTGTGTGTATACATCTACATCAAAGACAGTCTCACAAACCAATAAGAAAAGCTTAGATTATCTGACATAAGAAATCTGGAATTTTAGCTAATTATTAGGAAAAAAACGAAAGAGAATCTCACCTCACACCATTGTTTACATGATTGTGGCTGTTGTTAGTTGCCTTTGAGTCAGTTCTAATGCACAGGTGGCCTCACCTGTGCCAGAGAAGAACTATGGTCCCTAAGGCTTTCAAGACTGTGCTCTTCCAGAAGCAGGTTGCCAAGCCTGTTTTCCAAGGCACCTCAGGTGGGTTCAAACTGCCAACCATTCAACCAGTAGTAGAGCTCTTATGCATTTGCATCACACAAAGGCTTCCAGTACACTGATACTAGTTTCAGATAAATTAGTTAAAATACAACAACACCATGGGGAAAAAAAAACAGTTTTCCATTTCACTCCCATCCCTGGGCAACCACTAAGTTTCTCTCTATATGGATTTGCTTTTTCTGCAATTTCATACAAGTGGAATCACACATGATGTAGTTTTATTTTGTTTTGTTTTGTTTTGTCTCAAAGGACTTCATGTCTTTGGCTCATTTTAAAAATTAGATGTATATCTTCTCATTAAGTGGCAGAAATTCTTTTTGTATTCTAGACACAAGGTATATGACTTGGAAATGTTCTCTCGCAGTCCAGTGCTTCTCTTTTTTTACTTTCATAATAGTTTACTTGAAAAGAGAGGGCTTTTCATTATGATGAAACCAATTTATCATTTTTTTCCTATAATTGTTTGTGATTTTGTGGTCATATCTAAGAAATCATTGCCTAACTCAAAATTGTGATGATTCAATCCTGTGTTTCTTCTGTCCGTTTCAGAGTTTCAGATCTTACATACATCTATGCCCAATTTGGGGTTACTTTGTTGTGTGACACCCAGTAACAGTCTGTCTTAGCCTGAGTTCTCTGAGGAACAAAACTAGTGAAGTATGTTTGTGTGTGTGTGTGTATAGATATATGTATACAGAGAGAGAGAGATTTACTTCAGGGAAATGGCTCTCTCAATTGTGAGGAAACAGCTTACACAATTGCGAGGGCTGGAAAATCCCAGATTTGTGAGTCAAGTGACAGGCTGAAGATCTCTGCTGGCTGTAGGATATGGGGATGACAAACCCAGAATCTGCAGGTCAGACACTAAACTGGAGCCACTACTGGCTCATGGGGTTTTAAGAGTTGGCAGATCTAAAATCTGCACTTGAGGCTGCAGGGCAGAGACTTCTGCAGGCTTATGTCCCAAGAACTGTAGGCTGTAAGACAAGATGAAGGCGGAGTAGAAGAAAAGAAGAGTTTCGCCTGCGTAGCCATCATTATACAGGGGTAAGGCCATACCCCCAAGGAAACTCTCCTTTCCATTAATTTGTTGCTCACATCAGATCGTAAAATGAAACACAATTGCATGATGTCTGCCAAACCACTGAGAATCACAGCCTAGCCAAGTTGACACATAAAATTAAACATCACGTAGTCTAAAATAAACTTTTGGGGGTGTGCATATCCAATTATCATAGTACCATTTGTTGAAGAGACTCTGGTTTACCACACTGAATTGCCTTGCACCTTTGTAAAAAAGACTGCTTTCATTAAATTTATTCCTATTAGTTTATTCTTCTTGATGCTGTTGTGAATAGATTTTTTTCTTTTTCAATTTTTGCCTAGTTCCTAGTTAGTCTGTAGAAAGGCAGCTTATTGAACTTGTATCTTGTGACCTTGTCGAACTCATTTATTCTAGTAGGATGTGTGTGTGTGTGTGTGTGTGTATGTGAAATCCTTAGAATTTTGCACAGTAGAAGAGCGTGCCATTTGCTAGTTAAGATAGTTTACTTCTTTATAAAAATATGGATGCCTTTTTATTTACATGTTTTATTTTGTTGTGGTTCCACTTTCCTGATTACAGTGTTGACAACCTCCCAGTGAAATGTTGAATAGGTGTGGTGACATTCGATACCCTTGCTTTGTTCTGATTTATGCTAGGAAAGCATGCAGTCTTTCACAGTTACGTCTGGTATTAACTGTCAGTTTCTCATATATTATCAGGTTTAGGAAGTCTCCTTCTATTCCTCCTAGTTCATTGAGTGTGTTTATTACAGAATGATATTTCATTTTGTCAAATACTTTTTTCTGCTATTCTATTGAGATGATTATGCAGTATGTGTTCTTAATTCTATTGCTATGGTATATTATATTAACTAACTTTCAGTTCAGCTTTGTATTCCTGAGATAAATTCCACTTTGTTACAGTGAATGATTCTTTTCTATGCAGCTGGATTCCTTTTGTTTGATAATATTTTATTTAAGATTTTAGCATGTGTATTCTTAAATGATAACTGGTCTTTGGTTGTCTTTGACTTTGATATCAAGGTAAGATTAACTTCATACAGTGAGGTGGTAAGTTTCCTTCTCTTATTTACTGGAAGAGTTTGCAAAAAAGTGGTGATACTGTTTAAACATCTCAAAAAAATTCAGTGAATCTTGGCCTATTTTAGGGGGAGAGGTAGATTATTTTATATTATTTTTAAAATTTTATTTCTTTGTTATAGGTATGTTCAGATTTTTTTTTCATTTGTTTGTTTTTCTTAAGACACTCCAAGGAAGTTCAGTTTTGTCGGAGTCATCTAACTTGTTAGCTCAGAGTTGCTTTGATATGAGGTACCATCAAGTCAGCTCTGACTCCTCAGGTCCTAAATAAAGCAGAGCAAAACATTGTCTGGTCCAGAACTATCCTTCCAGCTGTTGCCCTGTTTGAGCCCACTGTTGCAGCGCTTGTGTTTTTTTGTTGTTGTTGCAGCCACTATGCTAGTTTACCACGCAGAGGGTCTTCATCTTTTCCCTGACCCTCTGCTTTACCAAGCATGATGTTCTTCTGCAGGAATTCGGTCCCTCCTGATGACGTATCGAAAAGTAAAAAAAGACAAAAATCTTACCAGTCTTGCTTCTAAGGAGCATTCTGTCTGTACTTTCTGGAAGAGTGATTTGTTTGGTCTTCTGGTAGTCTGCTGTGTAATCCATCTTCTTCTCCAGTGCCACAATCTGAATGTGTCACTCTTCAATCTTCTTACTGCTCCAGCTTTCACATGCCTATGAGGTGATACAAAAGACTATGGCTTAGGTCGGGTGCAATTCAGTCATCAAAGTGACGTCTTTGCTTTTTAACATTTTAAAGAGGTCTTCAGCTGTAGACTTGCCCAAGGCAGTAGCCATGATTTCTTAACTGCTGCTTCCATATTGTTGATCCAAGTAGAATGAAATCTTTGACAGTATTAATTTTTTCACTTTTTATTAGAATGCTGTTTATCAGTCTGGTTGTGAGGAATTTTGTTTTCTTTATGTTCAGGCATAGTCCATACTTAATGCTGTAGTCCCTTACCTTTATTAGTAAATGCATCAAGTTCTCTTCATTTATGGTAAGAGAAGTTGTATTATCTGCATTTGTTCCTTAAAAAAATCACATCCTTGCAATACATAAAAAATATTCACCCTGTTATAGCAAAAGTCTTAACTCTGCATCCAAAATCCAGGAATTCCCCTTCAGCTGTGAAAACCAGTTACCAGTTAATCAGTTTTCAAAATACGGTGTCAGAACAGGCAGGCATAAGCTAGACATTTCCATTATAAATGGGAGAAATTGCAAGGGAAGCAGGTATTTAACAGGAATCAAGAAAATTAACAGACTACTTTACCTGAGCTCTTTAAGGTTTTGAAAATAATCTTTCATTCTCTGAGACATTTGACACAGTGATCCAACCTTCTGGTCTCTAGATATTGGCCATACACTCTGGATTTTGAGTGCAGGCCTCTTGGCCTGGGCTACAGCTCTGCCTTACAGGCCTACTGGGACAGCAACTCGGTTCCCTCAGCTTCAGGTACACTATTTTTCTAGTGCATATGAGTAGCATCTTCACCCTTAGAAACAGCATGGGTGACATCTCCAGTCTTAGAAAATCCTGAGGTCATAGTCTTACTTTTTCAGACTGAGACAGTTCAGATTCTCATGTCTCTTTGGCTTCTGTTTCCTTTGGCCTCAGGCCTTTCCAAAGGACATGTTCAGCTCTCTGCACTGCTTGCTTTATTGATGGTATGAGGTCCCCAAATCTCTCTGCTAGATTCTTTCTTTTATATCTCAAGAGATTCCCACAAGGACAAAATAGTCTTACGCATTGAGTCCTGCCCCAGTGATACAACTACTGCCCATCCACCCTTATGAACATCATAGAGTCAAAATTTACATCACCCACTACTAGGAATCACAGCCCAGTGAAACCACCACAAACGTTTTTGGTGAACACAGCTCAATCCATGACAATCTACTTCTTCTGTTTGAATGACCACCCCTTAACATATGTACAGATTCCTTTACTCTTTCAGCTTCAACTTGAACTTTCATAGTAGCAATTGGTGAAGATGATCTGCTCTGCCATTGACCCCTTGAACCCTTAACCTTATTCTGACTGACACTGAGCTTTCCAATCATCTCTTTCCGTGGATGTCATTGATTTGATTCCCGTGTTTTCCATTCAGTGCAGTCCATGTGTATGGTTGCTGTCCTAGTCATGTAGTGCTGCTAAAATAGAAATATCACAAAAGGATGTCACTAACAAAGAGTCTACAAGTCCAAATTTAGGATATCAGCTCCAGGGAGTCTTTCTCTGTTGTCTCTGGAAGAAAGTCCTTTTTATCCGTGTTCCCTTGGATTGGAAGCTTCTGAGGTGCAAGGACCCTCTATTTTTCCCAAAGTATACACTCTGCTGTTGGTGCTCTTGGTGTTTTGAGGTACCCTACTCTGTGCTTGCCCACATTTCCTTTATATTTCAAGCAATTGCCACAGGTACAGTGCAGTACTACCCACTGAATCCTGCATCACCAACACAACTGCCTCCCATCCTTCCTCATTAACATCACAGAGGGAAGACACACAGTGTATTAGAATGTCACATAATACTAAGAATCATGTCCTAGCAAAATTGCAGAGGGGGAACATAATTCACTCCACAACCGTCATCATTTATGTTGCTGAAATAAAGGTATTTGCAACAGATAAGTCATTGGTCTTGCAAAATTCTATATTGTAATCTCTGAAGTTGTTTCCATCACCAAGGCCATATTTTCCATGTACTGATACTTTCTTGTTTGCAACTTTTACATTCTAACCACCAGTAATTATCAATCCATTCTGATAGCATGTTTAACCAATTTCATACTGCAGAAGTTAGTAAAAATCTTCAGTCTCCTCATCTTTCGCATTAGTAGGGAAACCCTGATGGTGTAGTGCTTAAGGGCTATGTCTGCTAACCAGAAGGTCAGTAGGTCAAATCCACCTGCTGCCCTTTGGAAATTCTATGAGGTAGTTCTACTCTGACCTATAGGATCACTATGAGTCAAAAAAGACTTAATGGCAAGGAGTGGGTTGGCATTAGCACTTGGTGGCATTAGTAAATTTGAAAAATAATGGTATTACTATCTCTTCCTTGTTGTTGTTATTGTTGTGTGGTGCAGTTGAGTTGGCTCTGACTCATAGCAACCTAGTGTAGACCACAATGAAACACTGCGTGGTCTTGCACCATCCTAATGATCACTATTATGCGTGAGCTCATTGTTGAAGCCTGTCATGGGTTGAATTGTGTCCCCCCAAAAAATATGTGCAGCCTTGTGGCTGGGACATGATTCCCAGTATCTTGGGACTGTCCTCCATTGTGTGGTTTCACTAAACTGTATGCTACAGGGGCTGTAAATTCCTGCATAGAATTACTTCCTTGCTCTGCAGTAGGGGGAGTTTTCCTGGAGTGTGGCTTGCCCCACCCTTAATGCTTTCAGCTTGCAAGGGATAAAAGGAAAGGAAAACAAAGAGAATTAGGAGCCTCGCACCATCAAGAAGTGTGCACCAGGAGAAGAGCGCGTCCTTGAGACCTTAGGTTCCTGCACCTAGACGCTCCCTGGACAAAGACTGATGCAATACCAGACTTTCCTCCAGAGCCAACAAGGGGAAAGCCTTCCTCTGGAGTGGACACCCTGAATACGGACTTGCAACCTACCAGACTGTGTAAGAATAAACCTTCCTTTGTTGAAGCCATCCACTCTGTGGTATTCCTGTTAGAGTGGCACTAGCTGACTAAAACAAAGCTACTCCATATCTTCCAAGGACTGCCCTTTTTCATTCATCCTCCACTTTACCAAGCGTGACGTCCTTCTCCAGCACTGGTCCCTCCTGATGACATGTCCAGAGTATGTGAGACAAATTCTCATCATCCTTGCTGCTAAGGAGCTTTCTAGCAGTACTTTTTCCAAGACAGAGTTGTTTGTTCTTTTGACAGACGTGATACAGTCAACATTCCTCACCAGTACCACAGTTCAAAGTGTCAGTTCTTCGTTGGACTTCCTTACTCAATGTCCAGATTTCACACATATATGAAGCAATTTAAAACACCACAGCTTGTGTCAGGCACACGTAGTCTTTAAAGTGATAAATCTTTCACTTCTTACATTTTAAAGAGGTCTCTTGCAGATTTGCCCACTGTAATGCATCTTTTGGTTTCTTGGCTGTTGCTTCCTAGCTGTTGATTGTGGATCCAAGTAAAATGAAATCTGTGAATGACATCAGGCTTTTCTCCCTATGATGGTCCAATTGTGAGGACTTTTCTACCACTGACAGTATTATACTTCAGGGAAGATTCTGAGGTTTTCTTTCTGACAATGAATGTGATGCTATTCTTTTTTGGTTTGTCATTACTGTCATAGTAGACCATATCATCACCTAATTCACAATGACCAATATCAGTTCATTTCAGGTTTCTCATGTCTAAGATACTGATGATTTTGCTTTCCCTTTCAGTTTTGACAATTTCCAATTTTCATACTTAGTACATTCCACATTCTGATTCTTAGTGGATGTTTGTAGCTGTTTCTTCTCATTTTGAGTCATGCCACATCAGCAAATGAAGGTCTCAAAATCTTTATTCCATCCATGTCATTAAGGTAGACTCTGCTTTCAGGAGACAGCTCTTAGTCATACTTTGAGTGTGTCCCAACCTGAGGGACTCATCTTCAGGCACTGCATCACGCAATGTTCTACAGCTGCTCATAAGGTTTTCCCTGGCAAGTTTTTTTTCAGTAGTAGAGCACCAGGTTCTTCTTCCTAGTCTGTCTTAGTCTGTAAGCTCCATTGAAGTGTGTCCACCATGAGCAACTCTACTGGTATTTGAAATACCAGTAGCATAGCTTCCAGTACCACAGCAGTGCATAGGCCAGCGCAGTATGACAAACA
Organism: Heterohyrax brucei; assembly: GCA_028571685.1. Lineage (NCBI taxonomy): Eukaryota > Metazoa > Chordata > Mammalia > Hyracoidea > Procaviidae > Heterohyrax > Heterohyrax brucei. Next base: position 82,203,657 of record CM053143.1, read on the forward strand.
GACAGGTGTGTGGTGGTCTAAGTTTCGCAGCTGTTGAAGGTCCTCTCTCGTCTCTTCTAACTGGATACAGTCCTAAGCATGCACACAGCCTTTCAGATCACCTGGGTTATATGTGATCTTATGGCCCTTTTCGTCTGTCTCTTTCCCTAGATCATTGTGTTGTGTTGTTTTTTCCAATTAATATTGCCATGATGTTAGCATTCCCTGACTGCCACTGAGGTCTCCGCTGTTTGCAAGAAAACTGCCGGGTATGGGTTTTTCCATGTTGTGCTCTAAATAACATCAACCTTCTCTGTTGGGGTACCAAAAGTTATTATTTTTAGGAATATCTTCACTCACACAAGGCAAAACTTCCAGACTGTGGTGGATTGAATTGTGTCCTCCCAAAATATGTTATTAATTCTAAACCCTATACCAGCAGTTATAATCCCATTTGAATGAGTTTGTTAATGAAGCACTTATAGTATAGGATACTTGTTTTAAATCAGTCTACTTTGAGATATAAAAGAACACACTAAGAAAGCAATCAGCACCAAAGGAGGGGAGGATATCAGCCACATGACTGTCAAGGAACCCAAGAATAGAATGAAAAGAGACAAGGACCTTCCCTCAGAGAGGGAACGTAATGAGCCTTCACCTACAGCCAGCTCCTAAATAGTGAGAAAATAAATTCCTGCTTGTTACAGCCACCCACTGATGGTATTGCTGTTACATCAGCACTAGGCAACTAAGACACACACTGTGGAACTGGAAAAGGGGAAACCAGAGATTCCAAATGATTTTACTGAAATATAGTAGATTTTCTGGATAAATGCCTCTTAACTTCTTATTTGACTTTGTCGGTCAGTTTCCAAAAAAATGTTGGTTAATTTTAACAATTGTGTCCTCCGTTTTTTTATTGTTTTGTGGTGACTGGATTTGTAAAGTATCTCCTATAATCATTCCTGTGAGTATACATTACTACTGAGTTTCAAGAGTTCTTTATGTATTCCAGATATAAGTCTTTTGTCAGGTATAAGATTTACAGGGCTTGTCTTTTTATGTTTTTCCATTGTGTTTTATAGGGGAAAAAAATCTTAATTTTTACGAAAGATCAATTTGTGTTTTCTTATACAGATCATGTTTTCAGTGCCATGTCTAAGATTTCTTTGCTAAAATCCAGGTTAAAAGATTTTCCTCTATGTTTTCTTTTGAAAATTTTAATTTTGTTTACAATCAGATCTATGATCATTTTTGTGTGAGGCCTAGCTCAAGGTTATTATTGTTGTTATTTTTTGTATGTGTATGTAGCTAAAAATAGCTAAAAAAAATTTGAAAAAAAAAACTATATTTGATTACATTTGCACCTTTCTCAAAAATCAGTTGGTTCTATTTAGGTAGGTCTATTTCTGGACTCTGTTTCATTGATCTTTGTCTCTATCCTTTAACCACATTCACAGTATATTGATTATGTAGTATATAATAGTTTTAAAATAAATAGTATGATTCCTCCAACTTCATGTTTTATTTCCTAAGTTTTATTTGCTCAACTTTTTTTTTGCATTTTCATATAAATTTTAAAGTAATCCCACATGTATCTTCAGAATCCTTATTTTGATTTTTAGTTAGAACTGATTTAAATCTATTCAGACTGTGGTGGCACCATGGGTAGTGCTAGGCTGCTAACCCAAGGGTGGCAACTCAAATCCAGCAGTCACTGCTTGAAAATTCTATGGGGTTATTCTGTTCTGTCTTATAGGGTCACTATGAAATAGAATCAACTTGACAATTATAGGTTTAGTTTGAGTGTGGTTTTAAATTTTTATGTCCATTCAGAGTTATCGACATCATTATTACGTTGGATTCTTCAAACTGAGGCCATGAAATGCCTTTCTACAGTTATTTAGGTCTTCCACTTTTTTTTTAAATTAGCATTTTGTAGTTTTCGGCATAAAGACACTATCATGTTTTGTTTCAATTATGTCTAGGTATTTCATATGTTGATCTATTGTGTTGTCTTTTTAAAATCCAGTTTCAAAATTTTCACTGCTGACATCTAAAAATACTACAGGGAGCATGGTCCCCTTCCCCTGCCCCAGCTACTCCATCCTTGCAATATTGGGTTAAGATGGAAGGAGTATTCAAGTTATGCTGAAGTCCACTTAATTCTGTTCTTGTTTCTAATGTGTACTATCACTGATTTCACCCAACCAGATTTCTACCAACTATCTAATCTGAACCTTCCCCTCCTCCCTCCCTGCCTCCCCTCCCTTCCTTCCCTTCCAGCCATCAAAAGCCTTTTCTTCTATACATAAACAACTAGCATTTTGCTAAGAGGGCTCTCTGCACCCTACATTGGTGAGTGGCGTCTGGGGTCTTAAGCTGCCAAGCTGCCATACAAGGGCACAGCAAATGGTCTCAATTCAGCAGGAAAGGATGCTCACCGAGGACCAAAATGACATGGGGTAAACACAACCCAGAAGATAGTGAGACCCACATGAGTGGGTGTCTACATCGACTTGTGAGCAGAAGAACCGGATGGTGCCCGGCCACCACCAGTGATAGCCGCGATGGAGCTCACAAAGTTGAGTCTCACTGGCAACACAAGAATAAAAAGGGGTGCACCCTGAGATCTCCACTAAAAGACTGCCATTGATGGTCCAGTGGCTTTGGTGTTCCCCTGGGAGCATGGCCCCTGGCCCTGTTGCTGCCCTTGCCCATAAATCATAACGAAGGTCCACTCTTTGGACAAGAACGGATTGGACTTGGCAACGCAAAGTGACCATATATTGGATGCACTTTATGGTTCTTTGCATCTAAAGGATATCATCCTGCTGACCCCTGGCTGGAGGAAGGAGAGTGGGTGGAGAGGAGGGGAAAGAAGACTGCTGGGAGGATGAGACATATATGGAGCAGAGAGGAATAGTGTGCTGTCATCGGGCAGGGAGAGCAGTGGAAGCTGCATATAGGTGGGCATGTATATTTATATGGGAATGTACATTTTCACTCAGTCATAATAAAAATAAATAAAATAAAAGTACTACAGAGGTACATTGCTGACCTTATTTCCTGCATGTCAGCTAAACTCACTTATTAGTTCTAGGTGTGTTTGTATGTTGTCACTTTATTAGGATTGTCCACATGGGATCCCCATGAGTTGCAATTGACTTGATGGCAACTAGCAACAGTAACAATCTGTGTACCCAATCTTCTAGTCTGGGAACAGAGATATTTTTATTTCTTCTTTTTGAATTTGTATGTCTTTTAACTCTTTTTAATTCTTTCTCTTGACCTATTGCCCAGGCTAAATGTTTAAGTGTGGTGTTGAATAGTGGTGTTGAAAGTGAGCATCCTTACTGTAATCTTAGTCTTCAGGAGGACATATTCGGTCTGTTATCATTAAGTTCCATATACCTTTTTCCATATACTTTTTGAGTCTCTTTATTTGATTGAGAAAATTTCATTATCTTTTAATTTTATAAGAGGCTTTATAATGAATGTTGAGATCTGTTAAATTCTTTCTCTGAATGAGCTGATATGGCCGTGTGGTTATAATAGATTAAATTGATTTATTTTAAATATTAAGATATTGGTGTACTTAATTTATATTGAATAGTAAAACCAGACTTGAATTCCCTGAATAACCACCCACTTGGTGTTGACGTATAAATAAACATATGTCTATATATGTGAACAATAAATATATATCTATGCATACATACATAGATACATATGTACATTTACATAATATGTATCTATTCACACATCAGCATGAGAGAGCACCCAGGTGGTAGAGCAGTTAAGTGCTAAACCACTAAACAAAAGATTGATGGTTTGAATTCATCAGTCTTTCTGTGGAAGAAAGATGTAATTGTCTATTTCTGTAAGGATTACAGCCTTGGAAATGATATGGGGCAGTTCTTTGACCTACAGAGTTGCTGTGAGTCAGAATCAACCAGACACCAATGGATACTGTACAGACACATAAATAGAGGTGGGGGAGAGAAATATTGGCCTGTAGTCTTCTCTCTGTTTTTGTTTGTTTGTTTGGTACTGTATCTGTCTGGTTTTGGTATCAGAGAAACCCTTCCCTTAAAAATGAGTAGGGAAGTTCTCTCTACTATTCTGTTTTCTGGAAAGATTGTATAGATTATTTTTTCTTTTTGTTTAGATATTTGGTGGAATTCACCAGTGAAGCTACCTTTTCTGAAGATTTGGGGCTTTTCTTTTTTTTTTTTTTAAGTTCTTAACTACAAATTATGATTTTAAGTACATATGGGTCTCAATTTGTATAAGCTTTTGTAGTTTGTGGGTTTCAAAGAATTGTTCTAGTTCATCAAAGAATGTGTGTATATAGAGTTGTTCGTAGTATTCCTTATTATTATTTCAATGTCTATACAGTCTGGTAGTGTGATGATTAAGTGCTACATCTGCTAACCAAAAAGTCAGCAATTCAAATCCACTAGGCGCTCTTTGAAAAAATCTATGGAGAATTTCCACTCTGTGCTATAGGGTTGGTATGAATCAAAATCGATTCAGCAGCACTGGCTTTGATATTTTTTTTTTTTGGTTTATACAACTATAGTGGTATAAGCTATTTTAGCTCAGATATTGTTAGTGTCTTTTAGTTTTTTCTTGATCTATCTTGCTAGAAGATTATCAATTTCGTTAAGCATTGTGAAGAGGCAACCTTTAATTCATTGATTTTTTTTTCTTACTGTTGTCTTATTTTGAATTTCATTGATTTCTTCTCATTTTATTGTTTCCTTCTTTTTTTTATACACTGGGTATATTTTGGCCTACTTTTTGTTTGTTCTTAATGTGGAAATTTAGATTCCTGGTTCAAGGTCTTTCTCATTTTCTAACATAAACATATCATCCTGTAACTCCTCATCTATACACTATTTCATCTGATACCACAGAGTTTGATATTTTGTATTTTTATTTTTATTCAGTTCAAAACATTTTCTAAATTTTCTTGAGACTTCACGTTTCACCTAAAATATGGCAGATTAAGGTAGTCTCAGTATTGCTCTTGTTTAATTACTTCCCCTTAAGTGTGGTCTTGGTACATGACTACATCAAACAAATGGAAAGTGGCTAATATGACACAAAGTTACTCCAATGTGTTATGGTACATAAAGTTTCATCTTGCTAAAAGATAGCACTAGTCTTTCTCTCCACTGCCAGCTTTTAAAAAGCAAACTACTGCGAACAGCACAGCCACAAGGAAATTCTGCAAACAATCTAAGAAAGATTTGAAATGTATTATTCTCCAGCTGAGCCACTGGATGAGAACACAGCCCAGGTGACATCTTGATTGCAGCCTTGTGAGATGCCCCGCAGAGAAGCTCAGTTTTGCCTAGCCTCCTGACTCATGTAAACTGTGAAATAATAAATGTGTGCTGCTTTAAATCATTTAGTGATAGTTTTTTACACAGCACATAAAAATCAGTAAATATGGATCATGAAGAAGTGTGGTTTAATTTCTAACTATGCAAATTTTCTTGTTATATTTGTTACTTATTTCTAGTTGAAATTCATTGTGATCTGAGAAAATACTTGTGTGATTTCAATTCTGTTCAGTTTTTGAAGATTTGTTTTATGATTTAGGATGTGTTCTTAGTCTGCTATTGTTTGCTGGAATGTTATACAGATGTCGTTTATATCCAGCATTTTTGTTCCAGCTGTCCAGTTTCCAATATGAATTTCCTGTCTTATACTTATATAAATTATGATTATAATTGTAGATTTGCCTATTTCTCCTTTCAGTCTGTCAATTTTTTGCTTGATATGTTTTGAAGCTCTGTTGTGGGTACGTTAATGATTTTTATGTCTTCTTGTTGAATTGACCTTATTATCATCACATACCAATCTTCATCTCTGATAATTTTCTTTGCTCTGAAGTCTACTTTGGTATTAACATGGCAACTCCAGTTTTTTAAAGTTATTATGTAATATTTATGTACTAAGTTTTTCCCATCCTTTCGTTAATTCTGTTTTTGCTGTTGATTTGATTCTAACTCATAGCAAACTCTATATGACAGATTAGAACTGCCACCTAGGGCTTCCCAAGCTGTAATCTTGATGGGAGCAGAACACTAGGTCCTTTCTGCCACAGAGTTCCACTGGTGGGTTGGAATCTCTGATCTTTGGGGTAACAGCCAAACAGCCGTTGAGTCACTACCTCACTATGTACAGTCCATTTCAGATACAAATTTCTATGGTTGATGACTTCAAACAATTTATAAATGAAGAGATTATGTCAGAGAAAATAACACATATTTTTCTCATTGATTTTTATATATGTATTTTATAGTGTAAGAGAGGCACTGCATCTTACTGCACAAGTCCTAGAGTAAGACAGTGAGTGAAACTGAAACAGCCTTCATAAAGTGTGAGGATGTGAATTTTGTATGCTTTTGTGAGATTAGTACTATATGAAATAGTGTACACGCTTTAATCTTTTCAAAAGTTTTGAAGTTAAGTATCATTAGGAGTTTGGTAAACAAATTTTTTAAAAAATGTTTTATGTGCCAGTATAAACAAACAAGAACACCTGCTGTTTACATCTTAGAAGATACAATAGTTTATAAAGAAGTATTTGTCACCCTCTGTTTTGAATAAAACTGTTTTTTTAGAAAGAATAAATCATTTCAACCATAAGAAGGCAGATATAGAGTAACTTTAGAGAAAATTTGAATTCAGCCAAGAAGAAAGCTATCCACTATCCAGCAAAGTGGAATTTTCATTTAGAAGCTTTTTTGTTACAGTAATAGAGTTTACTAACTAAATCTCTGAACACTAGCATTAAACAAACACATGTATAGTCATTACTATTAGAAAATTTTCAACTGTCAAACTCTCAGGAACCTTAGTAAATGAAAACATGAATAAGCCAAAAGATCCTCAGATGGTCAGAAGCCAAAAGCAGAAAATCTATAGTTATCATCAGTAATTTCAGGTGACGGATAAGTTAGGTTAAAAAAAAAGATAAATGCTGAGAACTGAGAAATTGGTCTCCTGAACAAATTTCCGTTCTTAGCTACATACTAAGGTCCAGATGAAAAGTTATTATATATATATACCTGATATTGTGTTGTCACTTGGTAATGATGAGAAAAATAGAAACCCCCAAACTAAACCCACTGTTGCTGAGTTGCTTACAACTCTATAGGACAAGAATAGGACTGCCCCATAGTGTTTCCAAGGCTGTAAGTCTTTACAGAAGCAGATTTCCACATATTCTTTCCATATCATGGCTGGTGGGTTCCAATCAGTGACACTGTGGTTAGTAACTGGTGCTTTAACTACTGTGCCTCCAATATGTGTCCTTTAAATTAATCTGGCAACCATATGCTAGATTGTTACCAAAGCAAATCTCCACAACATTTTCTACAATATGTTCTCACATTCTACTAAGCAACCTCTCATTTATTTTCCTCACAGTCTGACTTAAATATTTCTCCCTATCTTGATAGAACAAAAATATCTACAGATTCGATGGCATTTTCTCTTTTATACTCTGTTGGTTGAACTGCTGCCTTAGGAGGTTAACTCACCATTCATAATAGCAAAAGCATCCAAGCTGACATGAGTTAATTAATTTCCTTGGTTTTCATGAAGTCAGCTTCACTCCTCGGTTCAACAGTGCTCTTATAAAGGCATGATGAAGGTGTGATAAATCACTTTTGTGTGGCCATTCCAGCCACGGCCTTGTAACTTCCACCCGTGACTGGGTGACTGAGTGACTCTGAGACAGAGTAATTGTTGCCCACCAAAGGGATTAGTCAGTTTTGTTATCTGGATGGGTTTGAGATGAGCCACCTCAAAGGTGGAAAGAGAAGATCTCACCACCACTAAGGAAGAACAGCCAGAGTCTAGGATGTCCATTGAACCCAGGATCCCTGCATAGAGAAGGTTACGGAACCAATAGACAAGGAAAGAGAGAATTGTAACACTGAAGGCAGCAAGATGTGGCAGCAGACACCTGGCAACAGGAAACAGTGGGGTGACTTTCCCTGCGCACAGCTAGAGAAACTGACAGAGGTCTAGGGCCTGGAAGAGAGAGGTGTGCCTGCAAGCCTGGGCATGAAAAGTCTTCCTGGTGGAAGAACTGTACACTTGGGTGTTCCTGATCTTGAGTCATAGCATGTTTCTCCCCTAAAAAACTCCATAATCATAATTATGATCTAAGTTCTGTGTGGCCATTGCAGTAAATAACTGAAGCAATCTAAGAATGCTCTGGGAGGGACAGGTGATGTTAGAATTGGTAAAGATGGCAGAGAGGAGACACACCTGACTTCTGTCTCATAGAAATCAACATTGAGCTGTTGATCTTGGTTTTCCTTTCCCCTTGAGAAGTTAGAACAAGTCAGACGCTGCCTCTATGCTATTTTTATAAGGCATGACACTAATAATTGGAAAATGGTTCATATTAGAACAAATTACTCTTACTTTGGAAGTCCCTGGGTTGGCACAAATGGTTAAGTGCACTCACCTAAATTTACTAGCAGAAATGTTGGCACACCCACTGGCACCTCAAAGCAGTGGCTTGCCTGGCTTGCAAATGGTTATGGCCTTGAAAACCCTGTGAAGCAGTTCTTCTCTGCACACCTGGACTCACCATGGATCAGAATAGACTTGACAGCAATTAACAATAAGAACAACAATTTCCATGGTAGAAAAATACAAAGCTCAATCATATTGACAAAAAGCTAGGAAAGTCATTTGCCTGTTATTCAAGTAATAGATTTTAAGATCTTTGAATTTATTAGTAATATAATATAAGCAGCACTGAGTACTTGACTATCAATTAACATCTAATAGTATGTCTTTGAGTATTGACATGAATGCCTCAGAATATTCTATGTTCAAGAAGATGTAAACGTGATTAGAATGAAGGGCCTTTGTTTGAGGTTAGGTATGGAAGGTATAGCAGCTATTGCATGGACAGTCATAGTATCTATAGATTTGTGTATGGAACTCCTTGGTGACACAAATATTTGAGTGTTCTACCACTCACTGAAAGGTTGGTGGGTTGAACTAACTCAGAAGTACCTGGCAATCCTGCTTCCAGAAGTCGCAGCCTTGAAAACCCTATGGAATGCCATTCTACTTTCCACACAAGGGGCTGCCACGAGCTCAGACTGACTCAGAGGAAACCAGTTACTGGCATAGCTTTGTGTGTGTGTGTGTGTGTGTGTGTGTGTGTGTGTGTGTGTGTGTGTGTGTGTGTGTGTACACAATGCATCCATATAGACCAATAAAACAATTACTGACTTTACCAGTTGGTAAGTCTAAGTTATGCTTTATTTCCACCTGCTCTTCCCACTAGCTTGTCAGTATGACTCACTGGCTAACTGGAAGTTTTCCAGTAACTGAATATTATATATATTTTCTATGAGAGTAGATAATGGGAGTTTATCAGACATGTTCTAGAGTCTAAGGATTAAATACTTTTGAGACAGATTTTAATGGCTCCAAGTTTTTATTACTAAGTAAATAGGAACCTAGTGATTAATGATAAAATAATAAACTAAACATTGGATTTCAAAAGTTTCTAACTCATCTAATCATATAAACCACCTAGACTTGGCATTATTATTATATTTATATTAGAGATATTACACACACACATACACACAAATATTTGCAAAAGATACCCCACTGGCCTATAACCTTCACTAAGCATGACAAGGAACATTCAACTTTTGTCTGCTTTCAAGTACTGCTCATGTTTGGATGTAGCCGGGCAGTCTAATTTGAAGCGTACTTCAGCAGAATGTTAAAGAGTACTTTAACTGATGGATTGAAGAGTATTAGGAAATAAACATAATTACTCAGCAGAAAGAAAACACATAAATAATGTGGCTTATTATTGCTAGGAATTGAAGATGTTACAGTTCTGTATTATCACACTAAACAACTCCATATTGTAAAAACCTAATACAATGCATTTTGTAGCATTAGTCTGTCCCAGATAAGTATTCTATGGAATTCTGTTGCATTGTGTTTTTAAAGACCATCAGTATTTAATTTTTTTTTACTTCTCTGACACTGTAGTTTCTACTACAGACACTCATTCTACTTACCTTTTCTCATAATTCTCCAAAGTTACAATTACATTATAGACTACAATGACAAGAATTTAAATTTTTAACCTCAAAGTTTCAGAAAGGTTTATTTTCTATTTTCAAAACAAGTAGAACCCTATTCCTACTCACCCAACTTCCTCATGCTTAGAAATACACTGACACTAGCATTTCTAAGATGTTTTCATAGTGTATTTTAAAGCCTGAGAATCAAAGACAGAGAGCATTTGGTGTTAGTACCCTTTGCACCCATTTCATGAAAGCTGAAATTATTATTACATTAAACCGTTATTTAGAGGTCTGGCTCAGAATATTTTCATCACTTAGGTGACAATACTAGTCCTAAGGTTTGACATGTAGTGCTTTCAAAGTATAGTAACAACAAGTGTAAGACACAGTGTCATCTCAAAGGCACAAGAATAGTTCTACTTGCAGAATTCTATCTTACTATTTTTAACAGAGGAATATCAATGCAGGATTCTGCTGAGTCTTTTTAATGTGTAGAAAACAATGCAACAGGACAGAATTAAGACCTATGGAATTAAATTTTACTTTCCTAACAGAATCATGTATCATAAAAGGTGATACTTCATGAGGACTATAAAGTGAGGAAACAATGTTCTGAAATTAATGGAACTCTACAGCATGGGAGATGGATAATCCAACACTGAAATGAATGTTTTCAAAAAAAAAAAATTTCATGAACTGTGGAGCATCGCTGATTTGCTTCACTGGTGAGATGGATGAAAATGACAGAACTGGAAAGCACTTGAAGTCACATTATGTGGCTATTAAGTCATTTGCTACTATGCACACAGGCATGGGAAGTTAATGGGCCACAAAGAGCAAACACTGTTAAAATAAAATTGATGACATATTTTTAGATGTGATGTGAGTGCTATGACAGAGAGGTAATCTTTATAAAGAAATGAAAGACTCTATTTTCTCAGTGTATCTCATGTGTGAATTCACCACTTTCCTGTCATCTATCTTCTTTTCTGTCTTATTTTTCTTAAGTACTTACTACTGTCTGCTTTGTTTACTGCTATAGTCGGAGCATCTTGAATAATGACTGCGTACATTTGATGCAAAACCCTTACTGAGTGAATAAATGAACAGAAGCAACTTCTTAAATTTTGTTTCCTATTATCTTGGTTTCTGAAGGCTGCCATAACTAAGTACTGCAAAGTAAGTAGTTTTAAACAACAGAAGTTTCCTATTTCTCAGTTCTGGAAGGTAGACATTCCAATGATATCAGCCACCTAGATTCCTTTTGAGAGAGAAACTGTTCCATTTGTCTCTCCTAGATACTGGTTTCTGCAGGCAATCCTTGGCATTCCTTTCTGTAGACTAACCATGATGTAGTGTCTGTGTGATTGCCTCTCAGTATAAGTTCTCTCTACTTACAAGACAGCACTCAGAAAAGATTAGTGCTAGGACTCATCCTATTTTGATAGTGCCTAGCTAGCAGATAATATCTTCAGAGAAAGATTCTATTTTCACAAACAAGTTCACATTTGCAAGTACAGAAGTTGAAACTTCCGTGTACATTTGGGGGGAAAAAACAATTTGATCAGTAACACCTATCATCAGTTAGTCTGTGCTCAAATTATCTTCAATAGAATATTATGAAAATATAATTTAAAAAGAAAGTTAGCTATAGAAAATCTCCATTTCATATTTTCATTATCTATGCTTTTGAACAGACCCATGACATAAAAAAAGAAACTGAAGAGGTAATTTAAAAAACTCTCAACAAAAAAGTAGCCCTAGCTCAAATGCCTTCACAGGAGAATTCTCCCAAACTGCTTGAGAAAGCTGACACCAATTCTACTCAAACTATTTCATAAGTTAAAAATGACAAAATACTCCCAAATACATTCTAGCAATCTGGCATAAACCTAATATCAAAGTAGGGAAGAATACCACTAAAAATAAAAACTTAGAACAATATTCCTTATGAATATAGATACAGAAATTCCCAACAATGTACTATCTAGTAGGATACAACATAAAATCAAAATATATATATATATACATCATGACTAGATGGGGCTCATATCAGGTTTGCAAGAATGTTTCAACACTAGATAATTCAGTCAGCATGACCCACCACATAAATAAAAAAGAACCAATCATGTCAACTGATACAAAAAAAAGGTATTTAATAAGTTCCAATACCCCATTGCTGACAGTAATTCTCAGCAAATAGGGGTACAAGAGAAATTCATCAACATGATTAAGGTTATAGACACAAAACCAACAACCAATGTTATTCTCAGTGGACAAAAGTGGAAGGTATTTCCCTTGAGAACTGGAACTAGACAAGGATGACCTTTATCCCTATTCTTAATTATACTGGAGGTCCTAGCCAGAGCAATAAGGCAAGAAAGGAAAATAAAAGGTATCCAAATGTGTAAGGAAGAAGTAAAACTGTCCCTATTTACAGATTATTATCCTATCCATAGAAAATTCCAGCTATTCTACAAAAAAAAAAAAAAAAAACCTACTGGAACTACAGAAGGATTTGGCACACTGACAGGCTATAAGACCCACAAATAAAAATCAGTCAGATTTTTCTTCACTAATAAAGAGAACTTCAAAAAAGAAATCAAGAAAATGATATCATTTGCAATATCCTCCCCAAAGTTAAAATACTTAAGAATAAATCTAACCGGGGATATAAAATACTTATGCAAAGAAAAATACAAAACACTACTGCAAGAAACCAAATGGAAAAACATACCATCCTCATGGATAGGCAGACTTAACAGTGAAAAAGTCAATGTAACCCAAACCAATCTATAGATATAAAGCAATCCTGATCCAAATTTCAACAACAATTCTTAACGAGAAGGAAAAGCTAACCACCAACTTTATATGGAAAGGAAAGGGGCCCCAAAGAAGAAGAAAGCATCACTGAAGATGAACAAAATAGGAAAGCTCATAGTTCCCAGTACAGCCACGGTAGTCAAAACAACCCAGTACCTGTACAGTGACAGACACAGACACAGACACAGACACATAATCCCAATGGAACAAAAGTGAGAACACAAAAGGAAAACCATCCACTTATGGACAGTTGACCTTTGTCAATGAGTCAAAATCCGTTAAGTGGGGAATAGTCTTTTTTAATAAATGGTGCTGGTGAAACTGCATATCCATTTGCAGAAACATAAAGATCCATCTCTCATACTATACACAAAAACGAACTCAAGAAGTGTCAAAGACCTACATGTAAAACCTAAAACTACAAAGATAATAGTAGGAAAATTAGGAGTGAACACAGGGGTCCTAATTTATAGCATAAATAGATTATCAAACATAACTAAAATTGCACAAGCAGAAGATAAACTAGACAATTGAGACATACCAAAGATTAACTAGAGCCCTGGTGGTGCCGTGATTAACAGCTACAGTATGCTACAGTTGCTAAGCAAAAGGTCAACTGTTTGAATCCATCAGGGGTGCCTTGGAAACCCTATGGGACAGTTCTGTTATTTCCCGTAGAGTTGTTATGAGTCAGAATGGATTGAATAGCAAAGGGTTAAACATTAAATATGCAGAATAAAAGACTTGTCTAAAACAGTAACAAGAGAACCTACTGGTAAAAAAAAAAAAAAGCAATAACATATCCAACAAAGACCTAATATCCAAAATTCATAGAAGACTTTAACATGTCAACAACAAAAACACCATCCGATTAAAAACAAGCAGAGAACATGAAGAGACATTTCACCAAAGAAGATATTCAAATGGCTAGCAAATACACTGAGAGCTCTTAATCACTGGTCATTCAACAGCAACAACAACAAAAAAAAAACACCACAGTGCTGTCAAGTCGATTCTGATTCATAGTGACCCTATAGGACAGGGTACAACTGTCCCATAGAATTTTCAAGGATCACCTGGTAGATTTGAACTGTCGACCTTTCGATTAGTAGATGTACCACTTAGCTACTATGACACGAGTGGACGGATCCAAATGAAAATTATAGTGAGATACCATCTCACCCCAGCAATAATGGCACTGATCAAAAAATTGGAAAATAACAAATGCTACTGAGGTTGTGAGGAAATTTGAACTCTTGTGCACTGCTCATGGGAGCATAAAATGGTATAAACTCTGTGGAAAATCATGTAACACTTTCTTAAAAACCTAGAAATAGCAATAGTATATGATTCGGAAATGACACTACTAAGAGTATACTTTATAGAAGTAAAGGCCAGGACACAAATAGACATGTACATCCATATTCACCACAGTATTATTCACAAAAGCAGCCGAAAGCCAAGCCAAGTGCCGTCGAGTCAGATCCAACGAAAGCAGAGTGATGTAGAAAACCTAAGCATCCATCAACAGAAGAATGGATCGACTGTGATACACACACACAATGGAATACTGAGCAACATTTAAAAATAACAGGAATCCAAGAAACATTTCACAAAATGGATGAACCTGGAGAATATTATACTGAGTGTAATAAGTCAGTAATAAAAAGGCCAAATGCTATGTGAAACTGCTATTATAAGATGTCAAGAAAAGTTTTATACATAAAAAAAGAAATATTATTTGATAGTTACTAGGGATAGGAGGAGAAGAGAGGGAAAAATCACCAACTACATAGCAGACACATACTAACTTCGGTGAACAGAAAGACAATAAAATACGTGGGAGAAGTCATCACAAAATACACAGGGTGAAGGGAGACACTGAAAGGTATGCAAGAGTAATATGAGGTATGCCAATTAAGTTTACAAACTCATCATAGAAGAAGTGCTACATACCTCATTGCTGAATATCAATATGGTCACCTTTCCGAAGTACTCCTTCTGGGAAGCTATGCACTGTGCCAGCACCCAGTCCACCCATCAAATGGCCATCAGAGCTGTCTTCATATTGCCCTTCATGTCCTGAGTGTCATCAAAATGTTTGCCTTTCAATATTTTCTTTATCTTCAAGTAAAGGAAAAAGTTGTTGGGGGCCAGATCCGGTGAGTAGGGAGGGTGTTTCGGTCACCTGGTACTGCCCTAACAGAAAATACCACAAGTGGAAGTCTTCATAAAGAGAAATTTTTATCGTCACAGTCTGGTAAGCCACAAATCCATTAACAAGTTACAAGTCCACTCAATAAGAGAAGTTATCACAATCTGGTAGGCTAAGCCCAAATTCAAAGACAGCATCTCAGCACAAGAACCGCAGGTCCAAAGGACATGCTCTGCTCTCGGTGCTGCTCTCTTTGTTGTATGAGGTTTCACATTCTCTGTGCTCACTTCTATCCCTTATGTCCCACAGCTGGTGACTTGAATCCTGTCTCACCAGCACAACTGCTGCCCATTCTCAATCATCAATATCACAGAGGCAGGATTCATAACACATGGGAGGAATTGCACCATTTGGGGACTCATAGCCAAGTCAAATCAATACACACTTTTGGGGGGCGGGGAATACAAGGCAATCCATGACAGAGTATGTTCCAATACACTTATTTGTTTACTAGCTAAAAATTCCCTCACAGATAGTGCTGTGTGAGCTGGCACATTGTCATGATGCCAGAGTTGTAGGTTATTGGGCAAAAAGATCGGATCATTTTGTCCATGTCAAGCAGCCTTTTCAGCACTTGCAAATAGTAAACCTGGTTAACTGTGTCCAATTGGCACAAATTTAAAAGAATAATTCCTCTGATATCAAAAAAGCTTAGCAACATCATTGTGACTCTCGATTCGGACTGATGGAACTTTTTTGATCATGGAGAATTGACTGACTTCTATTGTGCACTTTGATGCACTTTGTTTCAGGGTTGTATTGATACACCTATGTTTTGCCAGCAGTAATAAAATAACCCAAAATATCATCTTGCATCTCCAAAAGGTCTTGGCAAAGTTCGATTCTCCTTTGCTCTTGCTCCACAGTGAGATCCTTCAGGACTATTTTTGCATACACCTTTCTCATGCCAAGATTTCAGTTAACATTTTCCTGTTTCTCTGTTAATATTTGCTTGGTCTGCTATGCTTCCCACAGGCAGCTGACCATTTTTATGCACAATCTGATGAATTTTTATAATGTTTTTATCAGTTCTGCTCATTAGTGGCTGCCCTGACCTCTCATCAGTGATGATTTCTTTCTCCTCAGAAAAATGTTTCATCCATTTGTACACTTCTTTGTGACATTATCCCCATAAAGTTGGACTAAAATGTCCCTGATTTCATTTCCACTCTTGCCAAGTTTAACAACAAATTTCATGTCTGTTTGTTGCTCTAATTCAAGTCTTGACTTTCTTGTGATGGCACATAAAGACACACAAAAACAATAATGAACACCACTCAGCAAGACCCTCCTACATGCCAACACAAACACAGCTGTGAGACACTGAGACAACAGGGCTGTGATACCTGACTGAGTTGTTTGTGCAGTGCTGCCAACTCCAGCATCTAGTCCACCCTCCAAAGCGGTTTTGGAACTCTCTCTGGAATGATTATCAAAGCGGTCATCATATTACCCTTGATGTCCTGCATGTCATCAAAATGTCTTCCTTTCAATATTTCCTTTATCTTTGGGTAAAGAAAAAATTCACTGGGGGCCAGATCAGATGAATAAGGAGGATATTCCAATACAGTTATTTGTTTACTGACTATACAACTAGGCAATTAAGTTCTCAAACTTGCCACTGTGCCACTGTGCACAATGGCAATTCCAGAAAGAGCTACAAAATTTCTTTGAAGGGTGGGCTAGGCACTGGCATTGGTGCATATCTTCACAAGGGAAGTACTTCAAAGGTGACTGCTGTGATTTTCAGCAAAGATATATGCAGTACTTAAAAAAATTAAGTTCATATACCTCATATGACAAAAGCTCTGATGGCCATTCCAGAAAAACAATTCCAAACCATTGCTTTGAAGTGTGGACTAGACGCTGGCATCGGTGCATAGCTTCCCAAGGGGAGTACTTTGAAGGTAGCTGTAGTGATATTCAGCAGTGAGCTATGTAGTACTTTTTCTAAGATGAGTTTACGAACTTAATTGGAAATCCTCCTACTCATGTATACAACAGAACACACAGGAGGCACAGTCATGAAAACTTCTTAACCATAACCAAACACCTTTCTGGATTGAATCTCTGAAGTTCATGTTTAAGGCACTAGCCTCAGGAGTCATACAGGACAATTAGCATTACACAGTCCGTAAAGACAGTGTTTTGTATTCTACTTTGGTGAGTAGTAACTGGTGTGTGAAAAGCTTGCATGTGTTTATCAAAGATTCACAGTTTGTCTGTTCCCATCCAGAGCAAAGAAGAGGGAAGAAATAGAAGACTGAAAGAAACAATTAGTCCAAAGAACTAATGAACTACAGCACCATTAGTCTAGATCCAAAGAACTAGATGGTGCCCAGTTGCCACTATAGACTGTTCTGACTGGAATCACAATAGTAGGTCCTGGAAAGAAAGGGAGAAAAATGTAGAACAAAATTTAAATTCATCATGAGAATTAAATTACTGGTCTGATAGAGCCTAGTAGAATCCCCGAGAGTATAGCTCTTAGACACTCTTCAAACTTGGAAGTAAACCCACTCCCAGATGTTATGTACAGCCAGATAGAGAGGACTAATAGAGGGAACTGTAACACCCAAGAGGAATATGTACCTCAAAACAATCAACTGTATAAGACCAAAGGAGTACCCCTCCCTTAAAAAAATGGTTTAGAAGGCAGGTAAGGGCAGGGAAGATGGACAAAAGGAAACAAATAACCCAGAAGAGGGGAGATTGCTGGTGAATGGAGGGAAGTACAACCATTGTCAGAAAACAAGCTGTGTATAAATGTTGAATGGGAAGCCATTTGCTCTGTAAACCTTCACCTAAATCACAATAAAGTTTTATTAAAAAAAGAGAGAGAGAGAGATCAATAGCCCATCCCTGCCAAGCCAGCCAAGTGCCAACGAGTCAGATCCGACCACTTACTTGTTAGAAAGAAATATCATGTTTTCGAGACACTGAATGAGATAAAGAATTTCAGTTTCAAGGAGGGGACCATGGGAGACAGATGTTAACAAAGGCATTGAAGTGGTAGAGTCTTCCTATATTAAACAACCTTACATATGGATACCCTCCTGACCTTGAGTGAAATTTATTTTTGCCTAGCATTTCATCATATATTGGAGCCAACAAGAGTTTAGTTGAGTTCCCTGCCAGTTCCTTTCTACTGGAGCTTTTGTTTCCTTGTGTTCTGTTGCTTAGCATCTATGGATCTTGGGATAATTGGTGCTTCTGTTTTGTTAAGGTAAGCAAATGCTTACCTTGCTTATCAGTTAATCTATTCCTGCAAAATTACTTTCGGTAAGGAAGACTTTCATCATATTCAGTCTGCATTGAAGTATGTCTCCCGTGATATATTCTGTCATGGATTGAATTATGTCCCCCCAAAAATGTGTGTAGTAATTTGGCTGGGCCATGATTCCCACTATTGTGTGGTTGGCCTCCATTCTGTGATTTTTCTACATTGTAAGTCATAATCTATACCTGTGGTTAATAGGACAAGACCGAATTATGTTAAAGAGGACTAGAGCGGGGTTATAACTCCCTTACTAAGTCTCCACCCTGATCAAATGTAAAGGGAGCTTCTCTGGGGTGGCTTTCACCACCTTTTATCCTACACGAGATAAAAGGAAAGGGAAGTAAGCAGAGAATTGAGAACCTCATACCACTAAGAAAGTAGCACCAGGAACAGATCACATATGTTGGACCTGAGATTTCTGTGCTGAGATGCTCTTAGACCAAAGAAAGACTGATGCACTACAAGGACCTTCTTCCAGTGTTGACAGATAAATGTTTCCCCTGGAACTGATGGCCAGAATTTGACCTTGTTGCCTGCTAGACTGTGAGAGAATAAATTTCTCTTTGTTAAAGCTTTACACTTGTGGTATTTCTGTTATAGCAGCACTAGATGACTAACATACAATCTAAGTGTGGTCTTTGTTGCAAATGCATTCATATGGCTATAGGCTTTGCCTTTGTAACACTTATCACAGTTGTACATTTATTGGTTAGCTTATTTGATTAGTGTCTCTGTAATGCACTAGACTGTAAGTTCTCTGAAGACCATAGTTGCTTATTGTTGTATCACTGTGTGTTTGGGACTTCAGAGTAAGAATTTAATTAGAGTTTGTTTTTTGTTTTTTTTTAATGAACGTATAATGGATCAGATCAGAAATGACAACAATTTAGAGTTTTCAAAATTCTACTCTTACTAAAGTATTACTTACTGAAAACATCAGTTGGTTATTTCCATATAATTCAATTCAAACAATATCCTAACTATCATGAAGTCATTTCTATAACAATAGATTAATTGGCTGAAAGAATCAGTAACTGATTTGCAGTTTATTTTGAATTTTCTGTGTTGCAGTAGCCAGACAAGACTCTACCCATGCTCATGGCATGCAGCTTCTCTTTTCAGGATCAAAGAATCAACCATCCAAATATCCAAATTACCTTTGTGAAGTTCCAAGGCAGAAAAAAAAAGGAAAATTACAACAGAATTGGGGACTGTTCAGTTTAGTACAATGCAAATTATTGACAGATGCCATGCAAGCTGTAGGAAAACCCATGTAGCAATAATTCAATACATTGTGATAAATCATATAGTGACTTACAATCAATAGCAATAGAGACAGACATGCACCTAGAATTCTTTTCTTAAATTCCTATCTTTCTCTTTTTAAAAAATACTATATTTTAATACTGTTGGGTTTACAATGGAAAACGCTATTTGTGATTCTTTGGAAATCATCTACCTTATGTGGTTTTCTTTCTCTCCCACAATTCTTTACAGGAATAGTTACAGTGAAAAGCAAAAATAATAATAATAATTTATCCAACACAAAAAGAAACAATTTTTGATGGTTACAAGGGAAGAGGGCTGGAGACGGAAAACGACTAAGTAAACAACAGATAAGTGGTAACATTGGTGAAAGGTATGACGGTACACCATGCTGGGGAAGCCAGCACAACTTGTCCAAGGCAAGATCACAGAAGCTCCATAGACACATCCAAATTCCCTGAGGGACTAAATTGCTGGGCTGGTGGCAGTGGGGACTGTGGTCTTGC